>OX422216.1:446159477-455839477 GCA_949130495.1 Sambucus nigra
CTACGTAGTACCTAAAATATGACTTACATTACGCTTAGCCCACCTGTGCCGACGTGTGTTATTGTCTCGAACGTGTGTAACTCCAATCGATAGGACAGTTCACGAATATAGGTATGTACACATAAAATATAAATACATATTACCATGTGTAAGGGTAATTACTCTATAATTACCCCATAGCTGCCCCGTAAGGATAATCCGTAATTATCCTTAGTTAATAATTCACCATCACGTAATTTATTTCTTTATAAAATATAATTAACCATCTAGTTAATTATTTAATCCCCCTTCCTTCAAACAATACTTTAAACCATCTAGTTAATTCCTGTAATACCCCGTAATTTTATTGATTTTATTTAACAGGATTAATTAAATTAAATAGGATAATTAATTAAAAATTAATCCGGATTTAAATACTAGCGAGACGAGAGTTGGTATTTGATTATGATAATAATGATTGAATGTACTGGGTGAATATGGTAATATATGATTATTGAAGTTACTAAAATTATCGCAAGTCATAAATACGATAATTCTGGAAATTAAGTTGGGACACGCGTGTGAGTCGCTTCAAGAATCAATTTAATTGGACTCAAAAGTAAATTATAATTTAATTTTCCGTATGATTATTTTGAGTGCGCCAACGTGTCCGGAGGGGGCGAAATAGTCAGAAAACACTATCCGGGGGTTTAGTTTGGGTCCCGGTGCATTTTTAGGCCAAACCGGCAATCCAGGAGGGTATTTTAATCATTTTAATTTTTAAGGGATTCTGACCCACGAATTTTAGGCCTTATTTATCAACCAATATTAGGGCCATTATCTGTCAAAAACCAAGGAGTGGGCAACGTGAGAAAGAGAAGAAGTTACAAGAAGTTTTAAAGGCTATAACCACCACACACCACCACTATTCGTCGGAATTGTGACCGGAAAGAGGGAGAGAACAAGCCCTTAACATCACCAACGGATCAGAACATTAATTCCCAGGTAAGTGATTTAATTTCTTAAGATTCAGTAAATAGATTATCCATAATTGTGTAGGATTTGATGATAGCCATGAACAATGATTGGAACTCATGAAATTTGGAGAAGAAACCTAAATTTTGGATAGGATTTGCTTGTAGTTTAATTCTAGAAGCATTTCATTAACAAAATCGTAACCCTCGATGAATTAAAAACGGATTTAGGAAGAGAAGTATGATGGTTCTTGAAGAAAATAGAAAAATAAGTTTTATATGATAATATGATGGTTTGATCTAAGAAAATTCTATTTGATAATGATTTCAGAGTTTTGGAACGTTAAGAATCATGTAATTAGGTAGTATAATGACCCAATGTGTTTACTTTAGGATTTAACATTGTGTAATCAAGATTTGGGACAAAATTGGGACTGAAAATGAAGAAAAATCGTAGCCTGCACCTGCTTGATCGATCGATCGACATTCGTAGGTCGATCGATCGACCAGGCTCGATCGATCTCCCCAGAAACTGAGAACTTTTTCCTGTTTTTGATTTTAAGTGTTTTCGGCCAACGAACGTTGTAGCTGGGGATTATTTGAATAGATTAGTACTTGAAGGAGACCAGTAGGGATATATTTGAAGCCCGGAACATATTAGAATTTGGTTGGAAGGTAGTGTTGAATTTACTAGGGTTCGACGAGAAATTTCCTATTTTATGATGCGAGAATATGATTTAAATTCTTAGGAGTGGTAAATTAGAATTTGGGAAATAAACAAGGACCTCGGAGTACTAAATCGTTATGTGAGAAAAATAGGAGACTTAGTAACCTCTTCGGTTAGGTTTTAAGTACTTGAAACTATACGATGTGAGACGTATCAGTGAAATATAATATATGTCATCCGGAATAATCATAGTGTATGAATTAAACAAATGGTATAGGACGGAGAATATACCTTTAGTATTATAACAAGTTATCTAAGTTGTGTGAATGCTTAGTATATGAATTATTATGTGTATGACATACCTACCATACTTGCTATCATGGGAGGTCGGCTTTCGAAACAGGGCCATCTAATCTTTGTGTGCCTACGGGGGGATTTAGATTGGTACCTTAAGGACATAGGGCTGTGAATGGCTTATTTGTGAGTTAATAAGTCAGCTGACCATGGGAGCGTAGGTATGTGCATGACCCATGGGTATGTAAACTATGTTCGCCTCCAAAATGTGTGATTTTGCTTATTGAAACGGTTCCTGAGAGATTCGGAACACGTAGTCCTTATGTACGTGATGTACTGGGATTCGATAGCAGAGTATGTGTGCACCGCAGCTTAGCCTTGGGGTGCCCTATTTGTATATTTATGGTGAGAATAATATACTTGTAATTATAACGAACTCTTTGTTAAAGTGTGAATATGAATAATGGGGACATTTTGAATGGGATTTAAAATGAGAATTTCCTATCGTAATTGTTATAAATTAATCGAATCAATGAAAAGGTGAGATACACGCAGGATATATTAGAATGATATGAATAAACCCTATATTATAATGTGAGGACAGGAAGTGGTACAGACTAGATAGTTAGCGGCATAACTAGGACATGTTAAGGATATAGGTTAGGTGTGCACGTTAGTTGAGGTATGAGGAACTTATGTGAGAGCACGTAACTAACATATATATAATATTTACTGTTTAATGCAATTAAACACTTGCTATATTTTTAAACTGTTTTCACCTCGGGCCTGACCCATTTGCTTTCAAATCTATATTTTTTGTAAAACCTTTTTGGTCCCCAGCCACATGGATGCCAAGCATATGAGTTCCACTCCATTGACATGTTGTAGCTGATGTGGAAGTTACAAGATCTCGGTAGTAGATGCCTCCACATTTTGCATTTGATTCTATTCAGGATCGTTTATCAGTTAGGCCATGTCGCCCCTTTCCATTTAGAGATAACATTCTCAGACTCACAGTTTCATTTCAGTTTTGAATTTATTTACTTATTCAGACTTTGTATTGGGTTTTATTCAGTATTTGGATTATTCAGGGGAGTGTTACTCCAGACTCACTTTATTATTCCATTATTATTTCTATTGTGATTGTGATGTGGATGTGGTATAGTTAGCTTATAATTTAATTGGTTGCATGTTAATTTAATTTAATAAAATTTTCCATCTCACTTTTTATATATTAGGTGGCTAATAATTGTTTTAAATAATAATAATAATAATAATAATAATAATAATAATAATAATAATAATTATAATAATAATTATAATAATTATAATAATAATAATAATAATAATAATAATAATAATAATAATAATAATAATAATAATAATAATAATAATAATAATAATGTTTTCAACAGTGATGCTATGAACTGAACCAACTTGACATTTTGTATTAATTTGAATAAAGGAGTAGCTACCCGGTATTTAATTAGTCGGGGTGTCACAGGTGGTATCAGAGCATCAGGTTCTAGTGTCCTTAAGATCTGTACGGCTTGTTATGTTTCCGTGTAGCGTCCTTTGATATAGAGCCCTATATTTTAGGATTGTTATACTCTTTTGTGTATCTTACGTTCTTCAGTTATTTTGAGATATTAACTATGGACTTATAAAACTTCTCTCTCATTTCAGATGCCTCCTCGACGTGCACAACGAGTTCCCTGGGGTGCCCAGTCCGAGCCTTAACCTGCACTAGTTCAGGGTTCTATGAACGCTACAGAAATTACCTCTATTGTAGCCCAGGCGGTAAATGTCGCGTTAGCAGTTGTGCAGTAAGCACCACCTCAAGCATCGGTGGTAGCCCCAGTCCAGGCTCATGCATTCCTGTCTGCTTGGGAACGTGTCCGTGATGCCTTTTAGAAGGCGTACCCTCCGAAGTTCGCAGGGAGCTTTGACGTTGTTGTGTCGAGCCAGTGGAAAAAGGACATCCAAAGACACTTGAGGATGTACGAGTGTACATATGTGCAGAGGCAGATACTGGATACATTTAAGCTGGTAGGATCAGCATTACAGTGGTGGGAGTACATTACCACTGCAAAGGAGAGAGATGTTCTTTCTGTTCAGGAGTTCTCGGTGCGGTTTGATCGCAAATATTTCCCCTCAGCAGTTCACACCGAGATGAGGCAGAAATTGATGAACCTTAAGCAGTAAGGGAGGACAGTGGCAGAGTATGAGGTTGAGTTCACCAATCTTTTAAACATCGTTCCCGATGAGATCCCTACTGAAGATAAGAAGATTCAGGAGTTCATGGATGGGCTGACGTGGAGGATTCGTCAACACCTGTTGGGTAATCTCTCGCTGGCAACCTATTCAGATGTGGTTAATGCAATATTACTCCACTGTCAGGACCATTACTTTCATTTTCAGAGGATAAGTGAACAGGGCAGGACATGGGGTAATGGTGCCAGCAGGGCACAGTCAGCACAGTCAGAGTGATCAGAGTTCCCAGCAGGGGGATTCTAAGAGATTTAGATCAGGAGGTTTTCAGCATGGTCAGGGAGGTTTTCGGCATGGCTAGCAGGGTCAGCAGGGCCAGCAACAGTTTCAGCATGGCCAACATGGCCAGGGTAGGGGTGGTAACTGCCATCAGGGTCGTGGGCAGCAGGGTCAGAGTGGGGGTAACTTTGCAGGGAAATACTTCATATGTGGCAAGATTGGCCACAAATGCCAGGAGTGTCCTAAAAGGGACAGGGCCCCGCAGGAGCAGGAGCAGGGTGCTCGACATGAGCCCTAGAGAACGATGTTTCTCGTAGTCCTCCCCACGCCAACGCAGATGCCAGCATTGCCACATATCCCAACAGTCCCAGTCCAGCAGGGACAACTTCAACACGATCGAGTTTACCAGCTCCAGCAGGCCGCAGGCCCGCAGGATCCACCCTCGACTAAGGGTATGTTTTCTATTCAGGGGACTATGGGGAGTATTTTATTTAATACGGGAGCCACACACTATTTTATTGCCATGAGATTTGCACGGGCTATGGGGTTATTAGATACCGTGGAGAGCACTGTCACTTATGTAGATTCACCGTTGAGTAGGGTGACTATGATTCCTCTTATATGTAGAGGTGTGGGCGTAGAGATCGGGAGGTTTACTTTACGTGTCAATATGTTAGTATTAGATATGACCGAGTACAATGAGATCATTGGTATGAATTGGTTGGTTGCGTATCGATCCATGATTAATTGTTTCAGTAGGAGTATTATTTTTGCCATACCCGGACAGGAGATGTTCCTAGTGGCGATGCCTATTCTTGAGGGAGGATCGTCCACTCACTTGTACTATATAGAGGAGGAGACCTCTAGGGAGGTGGTGATACCACTTGATACGATTCCAGTTGTTAGGAAGTTCGCTGACGTATTCCAGGATATTATGGGATTACCTCATAGTAGAGAGATAGACTGTGTTATAGATTTGATGCCAGGCACTCGGCCGATAGCCCGCGCACCTTACCGAATGGCTCCAGTAGAGATGAGGGGGGCTACGGGACCAGATAGAGCAACTTCTGGGTCAGGGGTTTATCCGTAGAAGTACTTCATCGTGGGGTGCTCCTATGTTGTTCGTTAAGAACAGGGATGGATCTTTGAGGTTGTGTGTAGATTACGGGGAGTTGAATAAAGTCATGATATGGAATAAGTATCCGTTGCCTCGAATTGATGACTTATTCGACCAGTTGAGAGGAACTGCCTTCTTCTCAAAGATTGACTTAAGATCGGGATACCATCAGCTACGTATCATGGAGCATGATGTCTTGAATACTGCATTCTTGACGAGATATGGTTCCTACGAGTTCAGGGTTGTGCCTTTTGGCCTAACCAACACCCCAGCCGTGTTTATGGACTTAATGAATAGGGTGTTCAGAGAGTTCCTAGACCAGTTCGCCATTGTCTTCATTGATGACATTCTGGTTTACTCCCAGATAGAGGAGGAGCATGCCGAGCACTTAAGGCGAGTTTTGCAGACGCTGCGTCAGAACGAGTTGTATGCAAAATATGAGAAGTGTGGGTTTTGGCTGAAGGAGGTTCAGTTTTTGGGGCATATTATTTCAGATAGGGGGATATCTATTGATTCGAGGAAGGTATCAGCGGTGAGGGAGTGGGGACAGCCCACGACATCGATAAAGATACGTAGTTTCTTGGGCCTAGCAGGATACTATAAGAGGTTTATTTGAGGGGTTATCGAAGATAGCGGGTCCTTTGATATATATGACTCGCAAAGGTGTGCCATTTATCTGGAGTGATGTCTGCTAGTTGACTTTTGACACGATTTTGGGAGAGTTTCCAAGAATCTATGGGAACAGAGTTGCGATTGAGTACAGCCTATCACTCGCAGATAAATGGGCAGACCGAGCGGAAGAATCAGATGTTGGAAGATATGTTACGTATGTTCATCCTAGACTTTGGAGGTGGTTGGGAGCAGTATCTTCGACTGGTGGAGTTTGCCTATAATAACTCCTACCGGTTCACTATTGGTATGGCTCCATTCGAGGCGTTGTACGATAGACCTTCTCGTTTCCCATTATGTTGGCTAGAGGTGGGGGATAACAAACTCCTTGGGCCAGAGGTGATTCAGGATACTTTAACGAGGATAAAGATGATACGGAGCCGTATTCGGGTAGCTGAGGACCGACAAAAGAGTTATGCCGATGCCAAGAGGTCCTTTCGAGAGTTCAATGTGGGGGACCAGGTGCTGCTTAGAGTGTCTCCTATGAAGGGGATTATGCATTTTGGGAAGAAGGGGAAGTTGACACCTAGATATGTGGGGCCATTCCCTATCATCGAGCGAATTGGGCCAGTCGCGTATAGACTTTGGTTACCGGAACACTTGCATAGGGTCTACGACGTGTTCCATATTTTCTCATTGAGGAGATATCTTCAGGATGATTCGGCCCATACTCACATTGCTTTAGAGGATTGTAATACCCCGTATTTTTGAATACTTAAATAATTACGTGATTTATTATTATTGTGGGATTAATTAAATTAAAATGTGAGAATTAATTATTTAATTCGAATTTAAATTGAATACTTACTAGCGTGATGAAAAGTTAGTAACTATTAATATTACTGTGAGAATAAGTAATATGGAATGACGATTTTTATATAATTTGTCGTGATAGAGAAATGCGACAGTTTGGTATAGTAAGTCGAGACGCGCGTGTGAGTCGTGTCAGAACTAATTAAGTGAAGTAATAAAGTAAATTATTTTTAAGTAACTCGTATGATCATTTCGAGTTCTTCGTTGAGTCAAGAGGGGTCGAGATAGTCATAAAACTCTACCCGGGTATTTTATTTGGACTCCGGGACATTTTTAGGACAAGCCGACACCCAGTAGGGGTAATTTTGTAATTTGAATTTTTGGAGGAATTAAATGGATGAAAATTAGAGATATATTATATCAGCTAATTGGGGACGATTAGGGTTATGTTAAACCAAAATGAAGAGAGAGCCACAGTGGGTGAGGGAGAGAAATTTCCAAAGGAGGAGAAGATTTTTTCACCACCTTGCACAACCACCACCACCATCGTGTAGATCGGAACGCGAGGAACGCATCCATACCAATAACATTAATGGATTAGACCTTCAAAATCGAGACAAGTGTTTATTGCTTGCTTTCTTTAGCGATAATTATGTTCATGTTAGTCTAGGTTAATAAACCTTTGTTATGATCGTTAATTTGGGTGAAATTGGAGAACCATATCATAAATTAGGGCTGATTTGATAAGGATTTGAATACCATATGTAGATAGGATGATGCCTACGAAATTTGGATAATATTCATGAACAAATCTGAGTTTAATTTAGAGGTTATGCATATTAATTTAAAAACTAGGGTTCTTGATAATCAAATTGGGGATTTTGAATTATATAAATGATTAGTGATGATTTAATGATTCTAGGTTATTAGAATTCATTTACAAATGTTAGGATTCGATTTGGGAATAATTTATTGGAGTTTGGGATGATATTTTATAGGCTTTAAGGTTAAAAAATGGTGAAAAATGAGGCAGTTAAAGGTTGAAGACGAAACAGCGCCAGGTCGCGCGAAGTCATTCGCGCAAGATGGGCTATCGCGCGAAGTCGTTCGAATGACACGTGGAAGTCGTTCGAGCGAGATGCTCTTCTGGTTCGAGCGAGATTTATGATTTATAAGAAATTACCTATTTTGCCCTAAGTTAGTAAATGGTTGATTTGAGTGAGAAAAATTAGTGTTCGATGAACCCAAAATAGTGCAGAATTATTGGGAGTTGTTTAGGTGTATTGATTTAGATATTCGGGAGGGTGAGATTACATTAGAGATTACGAGAGAGAGGTAATCGTAATTGCAAATACGTCGAAAGTATTATGTGATAAATACTTATGATATTAGTTCTAACGATATGGAACTTAAGAATAAAATTATGGTTAATTGTGGGACTTATTATGATTATGTATTAAGGATTTTCGGGTGACATATTATCCTTAGAAATATATTACGAGAGAGGGAACACCGTAATTTAAAATACGTTGATAGTATTTAGTGATAATACTACTACGTATGGAATATGACATTTGGTTGTGTGTATAACATTTGATTGGATGGGTCATGTGAATACCTATTACTTGCTAGTATTATGTGTATGACATACATAGCTGCTTGCTATCACGGGAGGTGGTGTAGAGACAGTCTTATCCTGAGGGGATTTTGAGTTGTATCTCAGAACATAGGACTGTGAAGACTTACTTGTGAGTGAGTAAGTTGCTGACTATGGGAGCGTAGGTATGTGCGTGACCCATAGGTATGTGAGCTATGTTCCCCTCCATTATGTGTGTTTTGTATATATGTTTCGTGGGAGACTTCCGAACCAATAGTCCTTGTTTGAGTACGAGATGTACCGGGACATGATAGCAGAGTATGCAATGCACTACACGTATAACCTTGGGGTGCTATGTTACTATATATATGTATGGTGGTGATTATTTATATATACTTGTGTTATACTTACAATGTGATATTTGTAAGATATTAAGATTGGGTTAATGCATATATATAATAGTGAAAGATATATATATATATATATATATATATATGTATGCTTTTGGTATATCGAAAATGAGAGCATCTCAGATTATTAAGATAGTGAAATCTTCAGTAATGTAAATAGTAAATACTTGACTTTAGTGTGTTAACACTTATTTAAAATGATAAACGTTGAGATCATATACAGAATACTACTACGAGGGGTAATTAAATGGATAAGCCTATCACCTAGTTAGAAGTGTCAGATGGATAGGTTGGAGTAAATGTACGTTAAGCGTGCACACTAGTCGAGAGGTGAGAATCTCATGTGAGAGTTCGAACTAACATGCATATAATACTTGCTTTAATGCAGTTTTAAATACTTGCTAAAACAAATATTTTTACACATCGGGCTCTTACCCGTTTCTTGCATCTCTTTTCTCTTTTGCTATATATATATATGTATTAGTACAGGTGCCCAGCCACAGGGACACCGATTCTAGCTACTTGGATGGTTTGTCGAGCTACAGCTGTTGTGGAAGTTGCGGGATATTTGAGATTAAACACTTCTCTCATTTCATTCAGTTCCTAGTTCAGATATCTCAATTAGGGCATGCATCGCCCATTCTCATTAGCGGAGTTGTACTCAGTTTTCTTTGTAGTTCTTCTCAGTTGGTTTGAGTATTTATTATGGTTTGGTTTGTAACTGTGAACTGGAAGGTTTTATCCAGTCTTATCTATTCAGTATTTGATTCAGTCAGCATTTAATCCTTGTGTATGGTTTATATTTACATGTTCAAAATTTATCAAATTAATTGGTTTCAAGTTTAATTGGAAAATGTTTTGACACTAGCTTAATTAAATGTTAGGTAATTAATTGGATTTAAGTTTTCGACAGTGATGCTAAGAATGAACCAACCGAACATTCTGTTATAAATTTTATAAAGGACTGATCACCCAATATTTAATCGTGCGGGGTGTGACAGGTGGTATCAGAGCATCAGGTTCTAGTGTGCTTTAGGATCTGTACGGCTTATTACGTTTCAGATTAGCATTCTTTAATGTAGAGCCTTATTCTAGGATTATTGCATTCCACTACGTATGTAATTTGCGCTCTCCTGTGATTTAGTTTAGTGAAGTCAATTCATATGCGAGAGTGATTGAACTTCTTACTCCAACCAATATGGGACGACTAGCGAAGGCCGTTAGCGGGGCTGCAAGAGGAGGAAAACAATTGAGAGTTGTGAAGCATTCGGGGAACGGTGATCATGGTAGAAGTCACCAACAGTAATATATAAGTATGATGGGCCAATGGAGGGAGATAATCCAAAGGCAATGATGTAAAGTAGATTGTAGTGACACTCAGAATTTTAAATTCATAAGAAATTTTCTAGCTCAGAGAAATAGCAAAGAGTAAAAATAGTTAATCGAACCGAGATATTGGGTTCGGGTTGACCATTTAAAATTTTCCATCTTATGGTCATACATAAATATGGAAGAGATGTTGAACTTATCACTAGTAGGTCGGGTAGAGACCGATCATAAAGGATAAGTTAACTTAGTAAGCTAACTTCGTGACTGAAGTAGAAGTCACGGAAGATAACAAGGGCCCATAAGTTGAAAATGGGCATGTGGGTAGAATGCCCTAGCGTGAATGGGAGATGTGAATAAGGTGACTAGTGTCAACGTCATCAAAGTATATGTTTACTAGAGTATGTCAACGCCCCAGAAGAAAGGGAGCCAGTCGAGTTGTAATACTTAGCCGAAGGGCAAGGTTGAATTCAATATTGTCAGTAGAACATCACTAGAAAGTATATCCAGTGAGGGAAAACCTATTTAAATAATATGATTAAATATTAACGTAATGGTGATGGATTCAGTAAAGACCAGCGGGTCGATCATGTGTTCCATATGCCCTGTAGGGCACAAGAAACAATGAAAATAACAACTAGGAGTTAAGACTACCAGGTCCAAGAGAAGGACATCCCAACAAGTCCAGGAGGATCAGTGAAAAGAAAAATTACCCTGTATGTAGAAATAAGGGTTACCAGTATTGAATGTGTTCACATGAGAAGTGAAATTGATAGTATCGGGAATAAAAAAACCATGCATGTAAGGCATAACAGTTAGAGAAGTGAATTATCCAGTGTAGAAATCGGGTCAGGATAATTAGGCTCAAGAATTAATAACCCGAGAGTAGTGGGTCTAGGCAGGACCAACGTAGTCCTCAATAACTGTAGCATACCGTATTTCGGGGTCGACAGGGCCCAAGAAATAAAGGGAAGGCCAGTAAGGCCATATTTGAGGCCTAGAGATATGGGGCCAATGTATCAAGGTTGGGCGGGTAAACCATAAAATAAAATAAGAAAGGAAACACTAATGAGTGGAATCCAAAAGGTATAACAATTGTAGATAGTTATGGGTTGCGAAAAGTGCGTGCGGGGACCCTACAATCAGGCTAAACTGATGAAGCTTTATTTCATCCTTGTGAAATAGTGGCGAGTTCCAGTGACGTGGGTGTGTCACAGCATATGTGAATAGTTAGCACTAAGAATTTGGGTGTGCATTCGGTTTAGTGGGTACGCTGGCGACAACAAACTTATTATGTAAATGAATACCATTTGGTAGCGAGATTTTCGTGCCACCTGCGGGGAGGAACAAGTGTGGACGCTAAGAGAAATTTGTATATGGTATTATTATAAGGACATTTTTGTCCATTATCAATTTGTTATATCGCACGCCGTTACACCGTTGAAGAAATTCAAGATTTATACAGTCATCAACGGATCCGAATATCAAAAGAAGAAGAGGAATCAAAGTCTGACAGGCCGGACCGATCCGCCCAGAATAAAAGAACCGATCCGCCTGCGGACCGGTCCGCCTGCTGAAAGCCAGTACACCCCGGACCGCAAGCGAACCGAAGAAGCCTAAAATAAAAAGAACCGATCCGCCTCAGACCCTGACCGGTCCGCCTGGGATAATCTCAAACAGATCGTGCAGAGATTTTTTAGGCCATGTTATTCCTTTATAAACCCACTACGGGAAGTGGTTTTCCAAGACTTGCATACACGATTTTCAGAGCACAAAAACTCTAAGTCTTCACCTATTGAGAACCAAGACTCTAGGTTTTTGATTCGCACAAATTTCCAAACACTTGTGAATCACTTTGCAACCCAGGAACGCATTTTTACTGTTCATACCCTTGTGGAGAAGACCGTTCTTCTTCTTCATTGCAGCCCTCCTGGAAAGGGACATTTCCAGCCGCCGACTACAGAATTCGACACCTGAGGGTAATTCTTAGTCACTTGTATTTTCATTGTAATCCGAAATTATACAGTTACAATATTATAATGAAAATAAATGGTTTTGCCCCTTTGGGGGATTTTTCCTCACAAACATGTGTTTGAATGTTCTTGCTTAGTTCATTATCTTATTCAATCACATATTGTTGCATGTTTAGGGTTTGGTTGAGTTAAAAGGTGTGTAATATATAATTTTCTCATTTGAATGCAAGCGCATACTCTCTCAAATTGGTATCAGAGTAGGTTACGGTAATCTATCGCGTATTCCTATTTTCCGCAAAATTTCTCTAAGATATCAATTTTCTGAAAAAATTAATTTTTAAAAAAGTGCGTGTTCAAATGGAGAAGTTATATAATAAAATGCCAGTTTTTGACGGGACAAACTATGCCTATTGGAAAGCCCGTATGATATCTGCATTAAAAGCCATTGATGAACGTGTCTGAATTTTGATTGAAAGAGGGTGGACTCCTCCCTCCGTGACCGTTGATAATGTGATCAACTTGAAACCTGTCACTTCCGGGACTGAAGAAGAATTTAAATGGTCATCTTTTAATTCTAAGGGTCTAAGTGCTATTTCTGGGTCTGTCACACCTGATGAGTTCAAACGCATAATGACGTGCACCACGTCAAAAGAGGCATGGGATGTCTTACAACTCACCCATAAAGGAACCAATGCTGTAAAAGAGTCTAAATTACAAAATTTAACAACTCAATTTGAAACCATCACCATGTATGAATCTGAATGCTTTGATGAATTTTATGCTAAACTTTCTGACATTGTGAATACTAGCTTTAATCTTGGTGAACATATTCCTAATGCTAGAGTTGTTAAAAAGATTCTGCGTTCTTTGCCTAAGCGTTTTATCCCTAAAGTCACTGTGCTAAATTCTATGGGTAATTTAAATACGCTAAAATTGGAAGAACTTGTTGGAGATTTGCAAACATATGAAATTGATATGTTCCCTAAAACTGCTAAATCTAAAGATAAGGGAATTGCACTTAATGCCCAAGAGAGAAGGAGTGAGGGGTCGGCTAGAAAGAGGGTAGAGTCATCTAGAAAGAGAGAGACTGACACATCTGATTCTGAGTGTGATTTTGACTTAGATGATTTGGCTCTTTTTGCAAAAAAATTCAAGAGGATTCTCAAATTTAAGAAAAATAGCAATTTTAAAGATAAAAAAAAAATTTGAGAAAAATAAGTTTGAAAAGAAAAATGAAAAAGATTCTAAAAATCCTCCTAAGAAAGAAAGTGAGAGATGCTTTGAGTGCGATGGTAGGGGTCATATAGCCTTTGAGTGTGCCACTCGTCTGAATAGAGAGAAAGAAAAAGTTGTCCTTAATGCTACTCTTAGCGACGACAGTGAGGTCGAGACGGTGGATTCAGGAGATGAGTCACCGCATGAGTGTAACTTCACCGCATTCATGGCCAGTCAAGTGAGCGCTCCTAGTTCTCTTCACGACGATGAGGATGATACTTCACAGGGACACCTCGATAGTAAGATCGATGTGAGTGAGGGGGAGGATGACTCAAGTGAGAGCGAGAGTGATATTCAACGCGCCTACGCTGAGTTATATTCTGAGTCATTTAAAACTAAAAAACGTAACAAAGCTCTAGTTCTTAAGATCACCGGCTTAGAGGAAGATTTAAGAAAGGAAAGAGAGAGAGAGTCCTCCACCTTCACCGCCCTGAGAGAGAGAGAATCTGCCTGTGTCGAGAAAAAGAGTTTGTTTAGAGAGAGAGAGAGTGTTTTTGAGAAAGAGAGAGGGGACTTGACTAAACAAGTGGCTAGCCTTACGAGTCAGCTCCATTCCTCCTTGGAGACTCGGAAGAAACTTGAAGCCCTTGTTGCCCAGCTGACTCATGATCTTGAGAAAGCACGGGAAGTAAAAGTACAAATCGAGGACAGATCTGGGAAAATGGGAAAGATGATCCTCGGCTCCGCTTTAGGTTTTGGTGATCGGCAATGAATTGGTTATGATGGTGCCTCCACGTCCTAAATTTCCCCTGGACTAGTTCCTGAGTTTACTACGACTCCTTATGGCCATCGTCAAAAACCTCGAAGAAAAGTTTGACCAAGAAAGGCAAACCAAGGTACTTTGACCGTGTTCTTTTGTACTTATTACAAAAGAAAAGGCCACCTTGAGGAGTTTTGCTATAGCATGGGTCGAACACGACCTACTACTGCTCCACCATGTTATACTGATGAGTTTTCTAGTCTAAGAGAGCGAGTTGATTTCTTAGATGCCACATCTCAGAGTTTGATGGAAGAGTTCCGACGGATGTCTTTGCCGTTAGTGAATGCTTCTCACATTCCAGCTAAAACCACCAACAATAAAGGCAAACAAAAGGTCATCTCTGCTTGGGTACCTAAGAAAGATAAAAAGGCCTTCGTTGTTCATGTTGCTCTCAAAGCACACAATACCTCACAGTGGTATTTTGATAGTGGGTGCTCCAGACATATGACAGGTGATGCCTCATTTTTTACGACTCTTGAGGATTATCAGGATGGCAGAGTCACCTTTGGAGATGGGAGCAAGTCTAACATTATAGGACGTGGTACTGTCGAGTTACCTGGATTCCCTAAGCTAGAAAATGTTTTGTACGTCAAAGGTTTGAAAGCAAACCTTCTCAGCATTAGCCAGCTGTGCGACATTGATTTTGTAGTAAAGTTTGATCGGGACGCGTGTAAAGTCTACAATCAAGCCGGTAAACTTTTGATGCAAGGGGTGAGGATCGAGGATAATTACTATGGGACTGAGCCCACGTCCTCACTTGTCTACAACAGCGCCACGATCACTCCTATGGATCTGTGGCACCAACGTCTAGGTCACGTGAATGTTAGAGATCTCAACCGCTTAGCTAAAAAGGACCTAGTACGTGGCTTACCATCTCTTGGTAAGTCAACTTCGACCGTTTGTGGACCCTGTCAGATGGGAAAACAAATTTGTAGTCCCCATAGGAAGTTGCATTCCATTACAACCTCTCGTGTTCTTGAGTTGATTCACATGGATCTTATGGGTCCCACTCGTACTGAGAGTCTAGGTGGTAAGAGGTACATCCTCGTGATGGTAGATGATTTCTCCAGGTACTCCATTGTAGGTTTTCTGAGAGAGAAATCCGATGCTGTAGAATTTTTAACGACCAAGTGCCGAGTCCTGCAAAATCAACACGGTGTCACTATTAATAGGATGCGTAGTGACAATGGCACTGAATTCACAGAAGCAAAGATAAATCTTTACTGTGATAGCCTCGGGATCAAACATGAGTTTTTTGCTGTAAGAACTCCTCAGCAAAATGGGATTGTTGAGAGAAAGAATAGAATGATCCAAGAAATGGTTAGATCTATGCTTCTAGGTCGTAAAGTTTCTAGGAGATTTTGGGCAGAGGCAGTGTCTACTGCATGCCACACGGTGAATAGGGTTTATTTGCGTCCACACACACTTCAGACTCCTTATGAGTTGTGGACTGGCTAGAAGCCCAACCTGGCATATTTTCGTATTTTGAGGAGTAAATGCTACATCCTACGGGATAGAGAGAAATTAGGAAAGTTCGACTCCCGGAGCGACGAGGGAATATTTCTAGGATATTCATCAAATAGCAGAGCGTACCGGGTTTTTAACCTGAAGAGCTCTAAGGTTATGGAATCAATAAATGTCACCGTGCAAGATGACGAACCACCGACGGTTATTGATCCTAACTTTCAGTGTGAGGATGAGGATTGTTCTGACAGTGATTTACCTGTTCCTCTCTCACACTCTGTGGACCCTACTCTTGTGCTAGGGGACACACCTGCTTGGGTTCGCAAGAGTCATGACCCGTCTGCCATTGTTGGCGATCCCACTTTAGGGGTCAAGACTCGTGCTCAGCTAGAGAATGTTATTATCCATCTTTGCTACACGTCCAAAGTCGAGCCCAAGAACCATAAAGAAGCACTCAAGGATGAACACTGGATATCTGTTATGCAGGATGAGTTACTTCAGTTTAAAAAGAACAATGTCTGGGAACTAGTCCCCCGACCTAGTGAGACTAATGTGATAGGTACCCGGTGGATTTTTAAGAACAAAATGGATAAAATGGTACCATAATCAGAAATAAGGCTAGGTTGGTTGCTCAAGGCTACACACAGATAGAGGGTGTAGACTTTGGGGAGACATTTGCTCCTGTTGCGAGGCTTGAGTCCGTCCGTCTTTTGCTCGCCATCGCATGTCATCTACGCTTCAAGTTATATCAGATGGATGCCAAGAGTGCCTTTCTGAATGGCATTCTACAGGAGGAGGTTTATGTGGAACAACCAAAAGGGTTTGAAGACCCTCAGCACTCGGAGCACGTCTACTATCTGAGGAAAGCCTTGTATGGTTTGAAGCAAGCACCCCCGTGCTTGGTACGAGAGGCTTACTTCCTATCTCTTAGCTCGTGGCTTCAAGAGAGGGGGAGTAGATATGGCGTTGTTCGTCAGGAGAGATAACGATGCTATTTTTTTTTGCCCAGGTCTATGTGGACGACATAGTCTTTGGATCCACATGCTCCCAGCATGATCACCACTTTGAGGAGGAGATGAAAAGTGAGTTTGAGATGAGCATGGTTGGTGAGCTTACATTATTCCTTGGTCTCCAGGTTCGTCAGCTAGAGGATGGGATGTTCATCTCCCAATCCAAGTATGCTAGAGACCTAGTGAAGAAATTTGGTTTAGACTTCGCTAAGCATGCATGTACACCTATGAGTACCACTACCAAGCTTAGTAAGGACACTTCAGGCAATGACGTAGAGCAAACCTTATATCGGAGTATGATCGGTAGTCTTCTCTACTTGACTGCCAGTCGTCCCGACATCGCCTTTAGTGTTGGAGTCTGTGCGCGATATCAGGCGTCCCCAAAAGAGTCACATTTACTTGCTCTAAAACGTATTATTAAATACGTGAGTGGGACTCTCTCATACGGTATTTGGTATTCCTTTGATACCGATGACCGTTTGTCGGCCTATTCGGATGCCGATTGGGCCGGGGATGTAGATGGTTGTAGGAGCACTTCTGGTGGGTGTTTCTATTTTAGTTCTGCTCTTGTCTCTTGGCTGAGAAAGAAGCAAAATTCCATCTCTTTGTCCACTGCGAAGGCTGAGTACATAGCCGTCGGGGGTTGTTGAACACAACTCTTGTGGATGAAGCAAATGCTGGAGGATTATGGGATTTCACAGGACACCATGACCATTTCCTGTGACAACACGAGCGCGATACACATATCTCGCAATCCAGTTCAGCATTCGTGCACCAAGCACATGAGGATACGTGAGCACTTTATTCGTCAGTTAGTTGAGGAGAACACTGTATCCCTGAGGTTTGTTCCCACTGACCGTCAGTGAGCCGATATTTTCACAAAACCTTTAGATGCCCTTAGATTTGAGAGTCTTAGGAAGTCTTTGGGGATTTGCACAATTGATTGAGGGGTTGGTCTATGACTAGAATAAGATGCTTCTTCATGTTCATATCATACGATTCCTATTGCTGGTCTGTTTTGTTTGTACCATTTCTTAGTTTTACAGCTATTTATTTATTTTTTTTGCTTTTTATATTTCTTTTGAAAAATAAAAAAAGATTTTCTTTTATATTTTTTAAGAAAAGCACAAAAAGATTTCATTTTGATAAATTTTTTTGAAAAAGCCCAAAAAGATTTTTGTATTTTTTTGCACCTTTTATGGATGAACATTTAAGATAGCCAAGTCACACCTTCATTCCATTTATCCATGTGACTATTTGATAGAGATTTGAGACGCTACATCATTTCATCCATGTGCTTTACTTAGTATGGAGTCTTTAAGATGTAATTAGTGATATCTTCCTACATGTTTGACTCATATATCCTTTATTGCACACATGCTCGACTATATTTGATTATTGCACTTGTCTATCTCATATTGGCTTGAGTGTTTCCATCTCAATTCTGTCTATACAACTTACAATATGCGATAAAACTTGACAAGATTGGAATGCATGTAAAAACCGTTTTGGTGAGACTGCGTGTTTTTGTATAACGGGGAGGGGCTGCGAAAGGTAATCATCTATCCTTTACGCAAAAGCCACCGTTAAAAAGGACCTAAAAAATGGAGGAATTTTAATATCTGAGGTCCAAAGAGGTTAAAAGAGCCCGAAAAAATTTAAAGGCAATAACAATCACTTCATGCCAAATACGGGCCACTTAGGTTTCACCATCAATTCTCCAAAGTTTGAGAATTTAGAATACCTCTATTCAAAATATATATCTAAGGGAGTTTGGTTGGAGAATCTTTAAACGGGTTTGCACTTCCTTGAAAATTCTGAAAAATCATAAATCGTTTTGGACGTTATTGGTGTGAAAATCACTTTACACTTTGATTTGTTGATTTGATTGAGTCGATATCTTATATTGTCATTCTTTTCCACCAAAGGACGCATTTGAGTTCATTCGCTAGGAGTATCCAATATTCATCGTGCACATATGTCATGTTTGTATGCATTGATTTTCCTATCGAATTTGATCACACCACTTCATTTACGCTATCATCGACTTGGTTGTTTTTGTGTTCATTCATGGTGTGATTTTAGCCTGGTAACACCCCGCACTTGCTTATTTTGCTTTATTTCTCTCATTTGTCTATTTGGGGACATCATAAAAAGGAGGAGATATTTTGGGGTAGTTTTGTGTTTTTGAGATTTGATACCATATGCTTTCTTTATTTGATATCTCATTTCAAACTCGATACGTCACTTGATATTTTGTCTTTTCTCATGTGTGTAGGTACTACATGGATTATCATTGGATTGCACACCCTGATGAGAAAAAATTTGAGAATCCTGAAGAGTTGAAGAGCAAACGTTGAAGTCTTATTCAATTGTATCTTTCCAGTTTCGGGTTCATGGAAGGGTAGATTTTGTATAGGCATTTTTAGTTGTTTGATAATTCGGATGTTTGTTTTTATGTATGTACCGACATAGACATAGGGGGGATTTGTAAGGACATTTTTGTCCATTATCAATTTGTTATGTCGCACGCCGTTACACCGTTGAAGAAATTCAAGATTCATACAGTCATCAACGGATCCGAATATCAAAAGAAGAAGAGGAATCAAAGTCTAACAGGCCGGATCGGTCTGCCCAGAATAAAAGAACCGATCCGCCTGCGGACCGGTTCGCCTCATACCCGGACCGGTCCGCCTGCTGAAAGCCAGTACACCCCGGACCGCAAGCGAACCGAAGAAGCCTAAAATAAAAAGAACTGATCCGCCTACCCGGACCGATCCGCCTCAGACCCGGACCGGTCCGCCTGGGATAATCTCAAACAGATCGTGCAGAGATTTTTTAGGCCATGTTATTCCTTTATAAACCCACTACGGGAAGTGTTTTTCCAAGACTTACATACACGATTTTCAGAGCACAAAAACTATAAGTCTTCACCTATTGAGAACCAATACTCTAGGTTTTTTATTCACACAAATTTCCAAACACTTGTGAATCACTTTGCAACCCAGGAACGCATTTTTGCTATTCATACCCTTGTGGAGAAGACAGTTCTTCTTCTTCATTGCAGCCCTCCTGGAAAGGGACATTTCCAGCCGCCGACTACAGAATTCGACACCTGAGGGTAATTATTAGTCACTTGTATTTTCATTGTAATCCGAAATTGTACAGTTACAATATTATAATGAAAATAAATGGTTTTGCCCCTTTGGAGGATTTTTCCTCACAAGCATGTGTTTGAATGTTCTTGCTTAGTTCATTATCTTATTCAATCACATATTGTTGCATGTTTAGGGTTTGGTTGAGTTAAAAGGTGTGTAATATATAATTTTCTCATTTGAATGCAAGCGCATACTCTCTCAATTATGTAACGATTCGTGCTCCTTTGAGCGTTATGATAGTAGAGCATATCATTATATTTTATGGTTACTGGTTACCGAGGGTTTGAACAGTAGTAGATTGTGTGATAAGACTATTGTACTAAAAAAAATCAAATTTTAAATATATGGTTTTAGCGAGGCATCACCTGAAAGACGGTTGAGCCTGCACATGTGTTGTATTGTATTGTAGACTTCAGTGAGTATGTTGTCTTACTATGTGGGTACCGGTAAGCAAGGATGTTTTACTGATGTGATTCAGGGTATATTGAATTATTGTAGAGCGGAAAGATATAGCTCATAAATTATATAGCGTTAATAACTCGTGATAGTGAGAGCCTTGCGTTGTATAGTGTCTTTAGTAACATGAGAGTGGACGAGTAGACTTCTTATGTCGCAAACGGGAATTCAGGGATATATGTTATGGATTAAAGACTTAACAGATCCTGATGACCAACAGTGTTAGGTAGTAGTGTATTGGGGGGGTTCCTTGTTTGGATTTCGCTTTGCGAGACATCCCACGCATGAAACTTAGCGAACGTTGGAAGTTGGGAGAAATTTGCCTTTAGTACATGGATTTAGTATCGTAATGATTACCCATATATGTAGTTATAACCGTGAGATAAGGGTTATATTACAAATTAAGGCCGATAGAGCCGTATAAGAATAATATGTGATAATATTATCAATCGTTGACACCACGAGCAGACCGGTGGGACAACCTAAGATATTATTAGGTGGAAAAAGGTAGGGTGACTGAGTAGGACCTTACCATATAGTCATGCCAAGTAGGTGGGGCATCATTTATTATTTATATAAAACGTCTAGTACAGTGGTGCTGCAATGCACAAAGCATAGGGTGTATGGGCACCCTAAATATTTGGGTAATAAATTTTTCTTCCTTAAGTGAAAGATTACGAGACAACGCGTGTTGCGATAGGTAACTGAATGTAGAAGAGTGTGACTTCAAGATTTAGCTATTTGATGGGTTAGGGCAGTTAGAACCGTTAATTCCCAGCTTTGCCACGAGGATGGTATGGGAAGAATCCGATAAAGTTTAACTCGGGAAAGTCGAGACTTACTTGATAGGACGTGAAGAGAGCATGTTTCACGAGAATCTGAAGTTTAAAGAGAGGGGGAAGGACTTGCGACATGTAGTGATGACACTATCGCCCGAGCCATAAATATGGATGTGATTAGGAGAAAGGTAAAATGCATATCGATATAAATCCGTAGTAGTTATGGCTTAAGAAAAGAAAGACATTTCTGAGCTCCAATTGAAAGTGGACCATCAGGAAATAATAGAGTTCCTTCAGCATTAGGAATTCCTTGGTAGTAATGGGAGAGTGAATCCCTGAACAATTACAGAGTTAATTACTTCGTAATGGGATCACGCCCCTATGTGGGTGAATGTGGGTCGGGAAATTAAAGTAGCTCACGTTATGCCAAGTTAGGATAAATCGTAAGGTGTAACAGTAAACCCCAACCATTATTCCTGGGGTAGTAAGGTTATAGGGGGTACAAATAGAGTTTTTATCGGAAAGAGTCAGGAGAGTTATGACTCGATTATTGGGTAGAGTTTTGGGAGGCCCTGAATATCAAAATGTGAACATATTCGGCCTAACACACTCGCAGGCGGACAATAAGTCTGAGAGTTTTAGTTGCACATTGCGAGGCATGTTGTACCTCTAATTATGGGAAGGTTTAGTGTAATATCTTCCACGGGTGGAGTTAGCGTGAGACGACTCCCCTCAACTTATTATCGATAGAATTCCATTTGAGGCGTTATATATAAATCCTTGTTATCCTTGTGCTTATTGAATAGAAGGGAGGACAATAATCTACTAGGCCCAGAGAAATTTTTAGGGCCCGTTAACCAAGGTGGAAATGATTGGGAGTTGCATTATTACATGTTGGAACGAGGAAATTGGTACCGAGTGAGGTGGGATCTTTTCCTATTATTGTTAAGTTGAGCCGGTAACATACATGCTTAGGTTCCATATTTCTATGCGGAGGCAGTATGGCTAAAATGTGTTAACATTTATAGTATGTATCGTGTGCAAGACAAATGTGTATATAGGTAAATATCAATTAACCTACTAGTGCGAGTAGTAGGAGGCTAGATAGTGACTATATATAAGTTAAGTGGTGAAACTTAAATGGTAAGGGTTGGAGAGTAATTAATCAGTGAGGTGTTCATTATTAAGGGTATTCGGTAATGTACTGTATGGGTGATACTGCGTAAATTCATGAGATGTGAGGTAAATACCCGGAGTTTTCCTTACCATAAATGCCTTATTTTCCGAATTTCGGGACGAAATTCCATTATTAGGGGTAAAGTATGTAATACCTCGTATTTTCGAAGACTTAAATAATTACGTGATTTATAATTATTGTGGGATTAATTAAATTAAAATGTGAGAATTAATTATTTAATCCGGATTTAAATTGAATATTTAGTAACTATTAATATTACTGTGAGAATAAGTAATGTGGAATGACGATTTTTATATAATTTGTCGTGATAGAGAAGTGCGACAGCTTGGTATAGTAAGTCGGGACGTGCGTGTGGGTCGTGTCAGAACTAATTAAGTGAAGTAATACAGTAAATTATTTTTATGTAACTCGTATGATCATTTCGAGTGCGTCGTTGAGTCCAGAGGGGTCGAGATAGTCATAAAACTCTACCCGGGTATTTTATTTGGACTCCGGGACATTTTTAGGACAAGCCGACACCCGATAGGGGTAGTTTTGTAATTTGAATTTTTGGAGGAATTAAATGGATGAAAATTAGAGATATATTATATCAGCTAATTGGGGACAATTAGGGTTATGTTAAACCAAAATGAAGAGAGAGCCACAGTGGGTGAGGGAGAGAAATTTCCAAAGGAGGAGAAGATTTTTTCACCACCTTGCACAACCACCACCACCATCGTGTAGATCGGAACGCGAGGAACGCATCCATACCAATAACATTAATGGATTAGACCTTCAAAATCGAGACAAGTGTTTATTGCTTGCTTTCTTTAGCGATAATTATGTTCATGTTAGTCTAGGTTAATAAACATTTGTTATGATCGTTAATTTGGGTGAAATTGGAGAACCATATCATAAATTAGGGCTGATTTGAAAAAGATTTGAATACCATATGTAGATAGGATGATGCCTACGAAATTTGGATAATATTCATGAACAAATCTGAGTTTAATTAAGAGGTTATGCATATTAATTTAAGAAGTAGGGTTCTTCACAATGAAATGTTAGGATTAGATTTGGGAATAATTCATTGGAGTTTGGGATGATATTTTAGAGGCTTTAGGGTTGAAAAATGGTGAAAAACGAGGCAGTCAAAGGTTGAAGACGCGCCAGGTCGCGCAAAGTCACGGGAAGTCGTTTGCGCGAGATAGTTGTCGCGCGAAGTCGTTCGAATGACACGTGGAAGTCGTTCGAGCGAGATACTCTTCTGGTTCGAGCGAGATTTCTGATTTTTAAGAAATTACCTAATTTGCCCTCAGTTAGTAAATGGTTGATTTGAGTGAGGAAACTTAGTGTTCGATGAACCCAAAATAGTGCAGAATTATTGGGAGTTGTTTAGGTGTATTGATTTAGATATTCAGGAGGGTGAGATTACATTGGAGATTACGAGAGAGAGGTAATCGTAATTGTAAATGCGTCAAAAGTATTATGTGATAAATACTTATGATATTAGTTCTAACGATATGGAACTTAAGAATAAAATTATGGTTAATTGTGGGACTTATTATGATTATGTATTAAGGATTTTCGGGTGACATATTATCCTTAGAAATATATTACGAGAGAGGGAATACCGTAATTTAAAATACGTTGATAGTATTTAGTGATAATACTACTACGTATGGAATATGACATTTGGTTATACGTATACCGTTTGATTGGATGGGTCGTGTGAATACCTATTACTTGCTAGTATTATGTGTATGACATACCTAGCTGCTTGCTATCATGGGAGGTGGTGTAGAGACAGTCTTATCCTGAGGGAATTTTGACTTGTATCTCAGAACATAGGACTGTGAAGACTTACTTGTGAGTGGGTAAGTTGATGACTATGGGAGTGTAGGTATGTGCGTGACCCATAGGTATGTGAGCTATGTTCCCCTCCATTATGTGTGTTTTGTATATATGGTTCGTGGGAGACTTCCGAATCGATAGTCCTTGTTTGAGTACGAGATATACCGGCACATGATAGCAGAGTATGCAATGCACTACAGGTATAACCTTGGGGTGCTGTGTTAGTATATATATGTATGGTGGTGATTATTTATATATACTTGTGTTATACTTATAATGTGATATTTGTAAGATATTAAGATTGGGTTACTGCATATATATAATAGTGAAAGATATATATATGTATGCTTTTGGTATATCGAAAATGAGAGCATATCAGATTATTAAGATAGTGAAATCTTCAGTAATGTAAATAGTGAATACTTGACTTTAGTGTGTTAACACTCTTTTAAAATGATAAACTTTGAGATCGTATACGGAATACTACTACGAGGGATAATTAAATGGATAAGCCTATCACCTAGTTAGAAGTGTCAGATGGCTAGGTTAGAGTAGATGTACGTTAGGCGTGCACACTAGTCGAGAGGTGAGAATATCATGTGAGAGTTAAAACTAACATGCATATAATACTTGCTTTAATGCAGTTTTAAATACTTGCTAAAATAAATATTTTTTCACATCGGGCTCTGACCCGTTTCTTGCATCTCTTTTCTCTTTTGCTATATATATATGTATTAGTACAGGTGCCCAGCCACCGGGACACCGGTTCTAGTTTCTTGAATGGTTTGCCGAGCTGCAGCTATTGTGGAAGTTGCGAGATATTTGAGATTAAATGCTTCTCTCATTTCGTTCTGTTCCTAGTTCAGATATCTCAGTTAGGGCATGTGTCGCCCATTCTCATTAGTGGAGTTGTACTCAGTTTTCTTTGTAGTTCTTCTCAGTTGTTTTGAGTATTTATTATGGTTTGGTTTGTAACTGTGAACTAGAAGGTTTTATCCAGTCTTATCTATTCAGTATTTGATTCAGTCGGCATTTAATCCTTGTGTATGGTTTATATTTACATGTTCATAATTTATCAAATTAATTGGTTTCAATTTTAATTGGAAAATGTTTTGACACTAGCTTAATTAAATGTTAGGTAATTAATTGGATTTAAGTTTTCGACAGTGATGCTAAAAATGAACCAACCGAACATTCTGTTATAAATTTTATAAAGGACTGATCACCCGATATTTAATTGGACGGGGTGTGACAAGGATATCGATCTACAGCCAGATAGTTCTTATGAGGAGGGGTCGATTGCTATTCTAGACCATAGCGAGAGGAAATTGAGGTCGAAGATAGTAACGTTAGCACGTGTTCAGTGGCGGCATCATAATACCAAGGAGTCTACCTGGGAGCGCAAGGATGAGATGCGTGTGCGTTATCAAGAGTAATTTTTGCCAGGTATATTTTATTTCTGATTTTCGGGATGAAATTATGTTATTAGGTGGGAAGTATGTGATACCTCATTATTTTATTGATTTTATTTAACGGGATTAATTAAACTAAATGGGATAATTAATTAAAAATTAATCCGAATTTAAATACTAGCGAGACGAGAGTTGGAATTTGATTATGATAATAATGATTGAATGTACTGGGTGAATATGGTAATATATGATTATTGAAGTTATTAAATTGTCGCGAGTCATAAATACGATAATTCGAGAAATTAAGTTGGGACGCGCATGTTAGTTGCGTCAGGAATCAATTTAATTGGACTTAAAGTAAATTATAGTTTTATCACCCGTATGGCCATTTTGAGTGCGCCAACGTGTTCGGAGGGGTCGAAATAGTCAAAAAATACTATCCCGAGGTTTAGTTTGGGTCCCGGGGCATTTTTAGGCCAACCCGACAACCCGGGAGGGTATTTTAGTCATTTTAATTTTTAAAGGATTTTGACCCACGAATTTTAGGCCTTATTTACCAGCCAATATTAGGGCCATTATCTGTCAAAAATCAAGGAGTGGGCAGCGTGAGAAAGATGAGAAGTTACAAGAAGTTCTAAAGGCCATAACCACCACACACCACCACTATTCGTCGGAATTGTGACCGGAGAGAGGGAGAGAACCAACGCTTAACATCACCAATGGATTAGAACATCAATTCCCAGGCAAGTAATTTGATTTCATTAAGATTCAGTAAATAGTTTATCCATGATTGTGTAGGATTTGATGATTGCCATGAACAATGATTGAAACTCATGAAATTTGGAGCAAAAACCTAAATTTTGGATAGGATTTGCGTGTATTTTAATTCTGGAAGTATTTCATTAACAGAATCGTAACCCTCGATGAATTAAAAATGGATTTAGGGAGAGAAGTAAGATGGTGATTGAAGAAAATAGAAAAATAAGGTTTATATGATAATATGATGGTTTGATCCAAGAATAGTCTATTTGATAACGATTTGAGAGTTATTGAACGTTAAGAATCATGTAATTAGGTAGTATAATGACCCAATATGTTTACTTTAGGATTTAACATCATGTAATGAAGATTTGGGACAAAATTGGGACTGAAAACTAACGAAAATCGTAGCCTGCACCTGCTCGATCGATCGATCGACATTCATAGGTCGATCGATCGACTAGGCTCGATCGATCGATACTCAAGATCGATCGATCGATTGATCTCTCCAGAAACTGAGACCTTTTCCCCCTTTTTGATTTTAAGTGTTTTCGTCCATCGAACGTTGTAGTTGGGGATTATGTGAATACATTAGGACTTGAAGGAGACCATTAGGGATATATTTGAAGCCCGAAACATATTAGAATTTGGTTGGAAGGTAGTGTTGAATTTATGAGGGTTCGATGAGAAATTTCCTATTTTATGATCCGAGAACATGATTTAAATTCTTAGGAGTGATAAGTTAGAATTTGGGAAATAAACAAGGACCTCGGAGTACTGAATGGTTATGTGAGAAAAATAGGAGACTTAGTAACCTCTTCGGTTAGGTTTTAAGTACTCGAAACTATACGACGTATCGGTGAAATATAATATATGTCATCTGAAATAATCATAGTGTATGAATTAGACAAATGGTATAGGGCGGAGAATATACCTTTAATAATATAACAAGTTATCTAAGTTGTGTTAATGCTTAGTATATGGAATATTATGTGTATGACATACCTACCATACTTATCATGGGAGGTCGGCTTCCGAAACAAGGCCATATAATCTTTGTGTGCCTACGGGGGAATTTGGATTGGTACCTTAAGGACATAGGGCTGTGAATGGCTTATTTGTGAGTTAATAAGTCAGCTGACCATGAGAGCATAGCTATGTGCGTGACCCATGGGTATGTGAACTATGTTCTCCTCCAATATGTGTGATTTTTCTTATTGAAACGGTTCCCGAGAGATTCGAAACACGTAGTCCTTATGTACGTGATGTACCGGGATTGGATAGCAGAGTATGTGTGAACAACAGCTTAGCCTTGGGGTGCCCTGTTTGTATATTTATGCTGAGAATAATATACTTGTAATTATAACGAACTCTTTGTTAAAGTGTGAATATGAATAATAGGGACATTTTGAATGGGATTTAAAATGAGAATTTCCTATCGTAATTGTTATAAATTAATCAGATCAATGAAAAAGTGAGATACACACAGGATATATTAAAATGATATGAATAAACCCTATATTATAATGTGAGGACTGGAAGTGGTACAGACTAGATAGTTAGTGACATAATTAGGACGGGTTAAGGATATAGGTTAGGCGTGCACGTTAGTTGAGGGGTGAGAACTCATGTGAGAGCACGTAACTAACATGTATATAATATTGACTGTTTAATGCAATTAAACACTTGCTATATTTTTAAACTGTTTTCACCTCGGGCTCTGACCCGTTTGCTTTCAAATCTATTTTTATTGTAAAACCTTTTAGGTGCCTAGCCACAGGGATGCCAATCATAGGAGTTCCATTCCATGGACGTGTTGTAGCTGCTGTGGAAGTTATAGGATCTCGGTAGTAGACGCCTCCACATTCTGTATTTGATTATATTCAGGGTCGTTTATCAGTTAGGGCATGTCGCTCCTTTCCATTTAGAGATAACATTCTTAGACTCCCAGTTTCATTTCAGTTTTGGATTTATTTACTTATTCAGACTTTGTATTGGGTTTTATTCAGTATTTGGATTATTCAAGGGAGTGTTACTCCAGACTCACTTTATTATTCCATTATTATTTCTATTGTGATTGTGATGTGGATGTGGTATAGTTAGCTTATAATTTAATTGGTTGCATGTTAATTTAATTTTAAAAAATTGGCATCTCACTTTTTAAATATTAGGTGGCTAGTAATTTTTTAAATAAATAAATAAATAATATTTTCGACAGTGATGCTATGAACTGAACCAACTTGACATTTTGTATTAATTTGAATAAAGGAGTAGCTACCCGATTTTTAATTTGTCAGGGTGTGATAATTCCTTTCCGGAATTACCCCATAAATTATCCCTTAGCTATCTCGTAAGGATTTCCGATAAACATTCTACATTATTGATTTACCATCTTATAAATTATTAATTTTTCTTCCTTTATAAATTGCAATCAACCATTTAGTAAATTTAATTTCTAGACCTAATTGTAACACCACTAATCCATTTTTAATAAATTCTACTGTTACCTATACACGGTCCCACCAACTCATGTGATCATATAAAATTTCCCCGAATACAACCCTAGGCCCCACCTTTAAATTTCCTAGAGGTCGAACCTGTTCTCCCCCTGAGCCGAACCGGTTCACCCTTGGTGGCAGCACAGGTCTTCCCCCTAAAATAAGGATGAAAAATCTCAATCTTCAACCCAACGTTGATTCTAATGGTTTAAACCTTAAGGTAATTATTAAAATAGGTTCCCATGACTTAATTCACCCTCTTAGGATAATTTATTTCATGTTTTAATGTCGGATTCAAGTCTCAAATCCCAGGTGTTGATGTAAAAAACTAGATCGCTCTAATTTTTCAATCACAGATAAATAAATAAGACAAAGATTTTTAAAGTGGTTCGGCTAGGAATAAAGCCTACGTCCACTGTTATGTTATTGCTGAGTGTTTATGGAATTCTTGATTACAAGTTCTCTCAAGAAATTCCGGTCCCTTTGAATGGGATTGATACAAGGTATTTATAGCCTCAAGGCTGTACATGAAAGGTCCAATACATTAAATGATATACATATGAATGGGTAATACATTTAATGCGGCGTGTGCGTCAAGAATCTAATGAATAGTTGAACAGTTGTCCGTCTGATAATTGATGACACGGCCGAGGTGCAGTTCGGACCGCCTTAGTTGCTCGTTGATTAAGAGTTCCTCGGAGTGCTTAGAGTATCTCGGGATGAAAGAGTTCCTCGGATGGAGTTCCTCGGCATGATAGAGCTCCTCGGTGTATTCTCGTTGCTCGGTACCAACCATGGTTGTTCAGTAAATGATCTTCCTCGCTGTTATTGTGCCACGTAGATTAACACGTGTCTTCATACTATTCGTCCACATCAGCATATTAATTTTGGTATCAACAGAAGCCCCCAATGTTTCATATTTCGAACTTTGAGGAGTATGGGACATTCTTTCTCGGTATATGGTAATATTAAATGACCTTCCTGGGTTTTAGGAGCATTGTATTCAAATTTCCTTCTCATTTCGCAGTTTCCGCCTTTTTTACAAGCGCTTCGATCTTCGTGCAACTTTTGTCTTTTTAGCCGCCGGAAGTTCAGTAGTTTCTTTTTAGTAATCATTTCTTTCGCCGCTTCCCAATGCAAAGTATTTAAACTCCTTTGGTAACCATACCGTCGTCTACACTTTCCATTTTTCTGCATTCAAGTTTTCTATTCTCTTCCTCTCTCTTGTGTGTTCATCATTGTTTCTGTTCGTTGTCAACATATCTCCTTTCTTTCTGTAAGATCTTCTTCTTTTCTTCTGCATCTCTTTTATTCAATATGGTTTATATTGTTGAATCTGCTGAGAAATTTCGTTCTGACTTTTCCATTCCTTCTTGGGTAACTCTAGAGGTTCTTTCTGAGCCTTTAGATTACTTTCGATTGGCTGAGGGACATTGGTTCCCCAGTCTTTTCATTGCTGAATGTGGTTTTTCTTTTCCCCCAAACCCATTATGTCTTGAGTTTTGTCAATATTTTGATCTTGTTCCTGCAAAAATAGCCCCCAATTCATGGAGAATAATTAACGGGGTGCACAAGTTAAATCTAACTCATGGGACTCGTATAGGGATCCCAGAAATCATGTACTGCTATAAATGGGCCACTTTAGATAATATTTATTATTTAAAAACTAGGTTTTTAAATAGAGCCCTTGTAGTTAACCTCCCTGATTCAAATAGAGATTATTTTGAGCATGGGTTGGTCATAAAAAATTGGCAACACGCGCCTTTATCTGGGAATGAAGTATACAACGGTCCCAGATGCCCCCCATACGGCAATGGGATAGGTTTATTTTTCATTTTTATTTTACTTATGAAATTGCGTTTTCATCATGTTTGACAAAATGTATGACTGAGATTTATGTATTTATTTGCAGTTGATAGTAAAAGAAAAACTCCAAAAGAGTCGGAAGTGAATATCAAGCATTTAAAACTTATCTGGAATTTGCATAAGACGATTGCAGACGAGCATATTAGATCTGCATCATATTTGCTGCAGTATAAGAGCTACACAACCTCTTATACTGCTCGCCCTGTTGAACCAGCCTCAACACCAAAAAGTTCATCTTCAGATTCTCATATTCCCCTATCTCAGAGAATGGGCAAGAAAAGAGCTCCTCCTGCTCTATTTGGTGAAATTTCTTCTGCTGTTGAAGCAAAGAAAGGTAAAATTGATGTCCCAGAGGGGACTAAAAAAGTAGATGTTAGTTCCTCCAAAGTTGCCGAGAAGCCCCCAGTGGCCCCGAGCAAGAAAGCTGATGTAATTACAATCTCTCCGACCAAGACCTCTTCCTTGGTTGATGCTGCTGACCCTCCTTTGAAGAGATTGAGGAAATCATCCTCGGTTAATCTTGCTGGAACTGCATCTTCTCTACCCGCTGGTGGTAGTAGTATTTCAAAAATCATTCTTCCGAGCTCTTCAACGAGCTCAGTTATACCCGAGGTTCTCGGGGTTGATGAAAAGATTCCTAGGGATACACTGACATCCCTAGCTGCTCGCCATCTTTCTTCAGTAAATTTCTCATACCTTTGGTCTTTCTTTTCTTTTTCCTGAACTCTTATATTTGTGTTGACTCTATTGTTTTTCTTATCTTTTAGCTGGTGAACTGTTTCAATACCATCGTGAAGAAAGATCAAGCTATTAAAGCTTCTAGTTCCTCGTCCGATGTTGACGATGCCCTTTTGGGTTTAGCCCAATCTGTGAAAGAATCTCGCCAGCAGTACGTCGAGGAGAAAGCTGCCTGGGAGAAAAAATTGGCTGCAGCTGAGGCTGATAAGATGAAGATGGCTGAAACCTCCAAGAATTTGGAGGAGAAGGTGAAAAGCTTAGAGGTCAATCAGCAAAGGTGCGATGACCAACTGAAGAAGGCAGAAGAAGAACTGTCTACCCTGCGAGACATCAAAATCCAGAAAGAACAATTGGATGTCAAACTCTCCTCGGAGCAGTTGAAAAGAAAAGTTGCAGTTAAGAAACATTTCAGTGCTGGTTGGGAAAAAGGATGGGATAAAGGGATTGCAGCTATGACATCTCAAGTCAAATATGGGGAGTTGAAATACTTCCATGACGGTTGGGTAGCTGCTCTACAAGAGCTAAAAATCCAAGACAATTCTGAGCTATTCCAACGGCATCTCCCTGGTCCTCCTCCACCAATTGTGGAAGAAGAAGAAGATGAACCTGCTTCAGACGAATCTTCCATGGCTGTGGATGTCCCAATCTCTGCTTCTCAACCCTCTGTCATTGAGGATATTTCTTCTATGCCTCCTCCTGCCGAGAAGATTTCTGCCGATCAAGCTGTTGTTATCACCGAGCAACCGAGCTCCTCGTCCCAGCCTCCCGAGAAAGTCTTGGGAGACAAGGAAAAGGTGTGAAGTTGTTCGGTATCATTCTTATCTTTTATCATTTGTAATCGAACACTGTAATCCTTTTATGATCTAATAAAATACTTCTTTACTCATCGCCGTTATTGATGATTCTTTGTTGATTGTTGTCTTTTTCTTGTCTTTAGTTTGTTGCTAGAATGGAACTAATCTCTTCTCATGATACCGAGCTGATGCAGCAATGTCACCAATACTATAGGGCTGGTCATACAGACCTTAGTTCTTCTGAAATTGCTGACATTCTTGGTCATGATGCTTCAGAACAGGCGACTGAGGCTTATCGGTACTTGAAAAATTTACTCGACCGAGCTGTAGCTAACAATGTCGCTTATTATGACTTGATTGAAGAGCTGCATTGTTCCTTAGAGGATCTCCAAGGCCAGCACAATGAATCGATGGCTTCATTACACGAGGAATATGAAAATAGATATCAACAACTTTCCTCTGATACAGGTCATAAAAAGATCATTGCTGCATATGACATTAGGGAAAGGACCCTAAAAGGTGAAGTTGAAGCCTGCCGACAAATTGCCGAGATCCTGGAACAAGAAAATAATAGTCTGCAGAAAAGATTGGCTCAATATGAATCCGTTGCCTCCTCTTCCACTGCATTAGTACCAGTTATTGATGAAGGTTTTTCGTTTCTAGAGGTTGAAAACGCCAAACTAAGGCAAGAGTTGGATGACTTGAAAAAGTCTATTATTCCTGTAACTGCTCGGGGACGAGGAAGGAGTTCTCGGGGACGAGGAAGAATCGTCGAGGAGCAAAGTTCTCCAGTTGCTTCTCGGAGCCGATCAAGAGTTCTTAGCCGTAGTGTTGAAGAATCTCGCACCCAATCTACTCTGGAAACTCAAGCATTCCAACTGAATGTTAAGGATCGTGCTCTGTCTGATTTGTCTAAGAAAAATTTATCTTTAGAGGATCATTTGGCTGCGATGAAGTCTGATCTGAATAATAAAGATGCTCTTATCAAGAACTTTCTCGAGCAAGTAGATAGATTAACTTTCCAATTCCATAAACAGCCTCGGGAGTTCTGGAATGCAGGCTATAATGAAGCTCTTTACCATTTGGATGATCGCCTTGAAAATGCTAACAACGAAGGTTATAAGCAGGGATGGTTGAACGCCCTGGGTGTATTAAAATTGGAACAAGGTCATTATTTATGGGATTATCATGCTCCTGGATTGCTAGACTTGCCTGTTCCTCCCTATAAATTGGATATGGCATGGATTCCTGCTCGTTCCATTCCTCGGAGTTTGATCTCTAAATATCTTGGTGATTATAACCTTCATTCTCAAGTTGAAGTATCTCGTCCTGAGCACCTGTTGGACACTCCTACAATAATGAATGTCAGAATGCTGAAGGACATGAACTTTATTAATTCTCCTCTTTGTCTAGAGGATCCTCCTGCTGGCGAGGAACCTGTCTCAAAGGACAAAGGAAAGAAACCAATAGAGTAGGAATCTTTAATGTAATAGTTAGCACATACATGTAACATGTAATACATTTTTATCTTAATGAAAGAGTTTCATTTTCTGTTTTGCCAATAGCTATTTTTCTGTTTGCAAATTATATGGTTCATCAACCAAATTAGAATTTATAATAAGCATAAATTGTTCAAAATTGTTTCCAACCAACCAAGGTGGATAAATAATGTTTGTCGACCAACCACAGTTGATGGGTTTCTATCCCCGACCAACCATACTTGGTTCAATTTTCAAATATAAACATGTGTCCGACCAACTAAGGTCAATACTTTTATCCTCGTCGACCAACTACAGTTAGTGGGTTTTTATCCCCGACCAACCATACTTGGTACAGTTTGGAATATTTTGTTCTTTAAAGAACTTTTTGTAATAATGTTACCTCCCGACCAACATAAGCTGTAATGCGAGAGTATATAAAGTCTTACCAACCGTAGTTGATCATGCTGGTCTACACCTCCTAATCAAAGGAGTAGTAGGGTTCTTTCGAACTTTTTGGCTCCTTGGAGCATGTCCTCCTAACCAAAGGAGGTTGGCTACTTATAGCACTTTTGCTCCGTAGAGCGCTCCGTAGAGCTTATCCTCCTAACCAAAGGAGGTTGGCTACTTATAGCACTTTTGCTCCGTAGAGCGCTCCGTAGAGCTTATCCTCCTAACCAAAGGAGGTTGGCTACTTATAGCACTTTTGCTCCGTAGGGCGCTCCGTAGAGCTTATCCTCCTAACCAAAGGAGGTTGGCTACTTATAGCACTTTTGCTCCGTAGAGCGCTCCGTAGAGCTTGACTCCGTAGAGCATGGCTCCGTAGAGCATGACTCCGTAGAGCAGTCTTCTTCTTGTTATCAAGCAGTGTAGTGTTCAACACTAATATTCTCCGAAAAACTTTCAACAGAAAGAAAATGGTGAACCATCCTCGCTTTATTCATAATGAAGGAAATACTTTACATTTTACATTACTGATAATACTTTCGCAGGTGTTCAGCATTCCATGCATTCTGAAATTCTTCTCCTTCTAGAGTTGCTATTCTGTAGGTTCCAGGTCGAACAACCTCTGTAACTCGGTAAGGTCCATGCCAGTTTGCCTCCAGTTTATTCTGTTTCTGAATGACTTTCTTCAGCACATAATCACCCTCCTTCAAATCGCATTTCTTCACCCTTTTGTTGTAGAACAGAGCTGTTCGTTGTTGATAAGCAGCATTCCTAATGGCTGCCTCTTCTCTTACTTCTTCGAGCATGTCCAAATCCATTCTTCTCATCAAGTCACTGATCGGAGAGTTGAAATTCAGCACTCTATGCGTTGGGAGACCCAACTCGGCCGGTATCACAACTTCACTTCCAAATGCTAGCATATATGGTGATTCTCCAGTTGCTGCTCGGGGAGTTGTTCGGTAGGCCCATAATACTGATTGGAGCTCATTAATCCAATTTGCTTTAGCTTCACTTAGCCTCTTTTTCAACCCATTTAGTAATGTTCTGTTCGTCACTTCAGTCTGTCCATTGCTTTGGGGATGGCCTGGTGCTGAATGAAACTTCAAAACGTTCGACTGATGACAATAGGCAGCAAATTCTTCATTATCAAATTGTGTTCCATGATCTGTGATGAAAGCATGAGGGAGACCATATCGACAAATGATATTCTTCCATACAAACTGGTATACCTTCTCGTACGTCATATTGATAAGAGGCTCAGCTTCCACCCACTTAGTAAAATAGTCCACTGCAACTACGAGATACTTGAATCTTCCTCGGGTGGTCGGCAGTGGTCCAACCAAATCAATTCCCCACATGGCAAATGGCCAAGGGGAAGTTATTGGTGTTAGTAATGCTTGTGGAGTTCGTCGGATGGAGGAAAAACGTTGGCACTTGTCACATTTCTTGGCATAGGCTATACAATCAGCCCTCATTGTCGGCCAGTAATATCCCTGTGTCATCACTCTTTGTAAAAGTGTTCGACCTGCTACATGAGCTCCACAAGATCCTTCATGGATTTCTTCAATCAATTCTTTCACCTCGGTGGGATGTACACATCTCTGCAAACCTGCCATAATTCCTCGTCTATACAAAATACCATTCGTTAATACATACCGAGCAGCTTTATACTTCAGTTTCTTGGCAGCGAGTTTGTCCTCCGGCAATTCACCCTCTTCAACATATTTCCTGATTGGATCCATCCAAGATGGTCCTAAATCAAGGGTAATCACATTCGTTGTCAGATCTTCATCTATGCTCCGACCTTCTAATACTTCAATCGGTATGGTTCTTCGCATCTCGGTACGAGTAGCTGATGCTAGTCGGGCCAGTGCGTCTGCTTGTACATTCTCCATCCTCGGTATTCTCACCAATTGAATGGCCTCAAATTCTGTCAACAATTTCATCACCTTTGCCTGATATTTAATCATTAAATCTCCTTTAACCGCATACATTCCCATCATCTGATACACAATTAATTGAGAATCACTGAATACCATCAATTGTTGTGCTTCCATAGTCTTCGCTAGACTAAGACCTGCTATCATGGCCTCATACTCCGCTTCATTATTAGAGGCTTTGAATTGGAATCGCAAAGCATATTCCATTTCAATCTCGTCTGGAGTGATCAAAACAATTCCTGCTCCACAACCAGCTGTGCAGGATGATCCGTCTACATATAATCTCCATGTAGGTATTTCGTCTTCAAATTTCTTATCTGTCAGAGTTCCTCGATAAAATATCTGCTGTTTTCTTCCATCATCCCCCGGTATCTTTCGCTCCTCGTCAATCATCTGTTCGTACCCTTTTACCAACCTTGGTTGGTTTGGACCTATTTCTGCTGATCCTGTATCATCCACAGGTTGGTCAGCAAATGTTTCTGTTGATCCTGTATCATCCACAGGTAGATCAGCAGATGTTTCTGTTGATCCTGTATCGTCCACAGGTAGATCAGCAGGCACCTTTTGCTCCTCGGGGGTATCAGGGTATGTGAATTCTGCTATAAAATCTGCTACAGCTTGCCCCTTGAATGATGATCTGGGCTCATACACAATATCATATTCACCAAGTTCTACTGCCCAGTACATCAGTCTCCCTGATTTTTCTGGCTTGTGGAGGGCTTGTCTCAATGGCATATCAGTATAAACGATGATGGTATGGGCTTGGAAATATGGCCTCATTCTTCTACTTGCTTCAATTAGTGCCAATGCCAATTTTTCTAGCTTTGGGTACCTGATTTCTGCACCTCGGAAAGCCTTACTTGTGTAATAAATTGGCTTTTGGACTCCATTCTCCAATCTGATCAACGCTGAACTGACTGCGTTCTCTGATACTGCCAAATACAAATACAACTTTTCTCCTGTTATTGGTCTTGACAACAGTGGAGGTGCTCCCAAGTATTTCTTCAAGTCTTGAAAAGCTTTTTCACATTCCTCATTCCATTCAAAGGTTTTTCGAAGTGTTTTGAAGAATGGTATGCATTTATCAGTTGCTCGAGATACAAATCTGTTGAGCGCTGCAACTCGTCCGGTAAGACTCTGCACTTCTTTCTTCGTCGTCGGAGATCGCAGCCCTAGAAGAGCTTTGATCTTATCTGGATTTGCCTCAATACCTCGCTGATTGACGATGTATCCGAGGAACATTCCTTCTCGTACCCCAAAGGTGCACTTCGTCGGGTTAAGCTTCATTTGGTATTTATCCAATTGATCAAAAGTTTGACTCAAGTCAATCAAATGATCAGCAGCTTTCTTGCTTTTAGTGAGCATGTCATCGACATAGACCTCCATGTTGCGGCTGATTTGTTCGGTAAAAACCTTGTTCATCAACCGCTGATATGTTGCACCTGCATTTTTTAAACCAAAAGGCATAACATTATAACAATAAGTTCCCCTAGGGGTAATAAAAGAAGTACTTTCCCTGTCTTCAGGTTTCATTTTGATCTGGTTGTAGCCAGAATAAGCATCCATGAAGCTGAGTAGCTCGTGTCCCGAGGTAGCATCCACTAGTTGATCAATTCTGGGCAATGGAAAATGATCTTTTGGACATGCCTTGTTGAGATCAGTAAAATCAACACACATTCTCCATTTGTTGTTTTTCTTCTTTACCATTACCACATTTGCCAACCAATCTGGATATTTTACATCTTCAATGAATTGAGCTTTCTGGAGTTTCTCGACTTCCTCTTGTATGGCTTGATTCTTCTCGGGACTAAACACCCTTCTTCTCTGCTTTACAGGTTTAATCTCCTTATTCACATTGAGTTCATGACATAAGAAATTTGGGTCTATTCCTGGCATGTCTTCATGACTCCAAGCAAAAGTATTTTTCCTATTCTTCAAGAAAGTTATCAACTCCTCTTTTATTGACATATCCAACGATGAACCTATCTGGGTTATTCGTTCAGGATGCTCGTCGTCCAGAATAACATTTTCTGTAGATTCCATCACCTGTCCTTTTACAAGTTGAGATTCATCCCTGGGATCAAGAGTTTCAATTTCGGTACCTTCCTCCACCTGGTAAGTAGTAGTCTTTTTCATCGATCCTTCTAGTTCTTCTTGTTCGGCCGACGAATAATAGCATTCCCGAGCTACTTTTTGATCACCTTTCACCACTCCAATTCCGAAATTTGTTGGGAATTTCAAACATTGATGTACTGTTGAAGGAACGGCTTCGAACTTCTTCAATCCAACTCTTCCCATGATGATGTTGTAGGCCGATTGCACATTCTTATCCATCACAAAGAATCGTATTCTTTCTGTTCGACAGACAGGCCAGGTTCCAATGAATATATCCAACTTGATCGTCCCAAGTGGAAAAACTTTCTCGCCAGCAAAACCCAGAAGGGGTCTGTGATAAGGTTCCAATTGAGATAATTTCAAATTCAGGCTATCAAAGCATGAATAGTACATGATGTCTGCCGAACTACCATTGTCTACCAACACCCTTGAAATGATCACGTCCTTCATTCTCATTTTGATCACCAAAGGATCATCATGAGGGTAAAGAACACCTGTCAGGTCGTTTTTTGAAAAACCAATCACTAGCTTCTCTTTATTTACCTTCCTCGGACGATCATCCTCGGCCAGGTTTATTCGCTGAATATATGAACAAGCTTGAGCCTCTCCGAGGTAAGCTTTTCTTTCTGCAGTAAGGTCTCCTCCTCCTGCATCTCCTCCTGTAATAACGTTACAATGAAATGATCCAAAACGTATGGAAAATACCTCTCGTTCAGGTTTCCTTGGCTTCTTGGGAAGATCGGGGTCATCATCTGGATCCTCTTCATGGGCCCTCCTCTTTTTCTCCTCTGCACGACGAGGAGATCTAGATCTCTCTCTAGTTCTATCATCATTCCTCCTTTCACTTCTGCGATCTACATACTTTGATAATTTTCCTCTTCGAATGAGTGTTTCAATCTCGTTCTGAAGGGCTATACAATTTTTGGTCATATGGCCATGATCTTTGTGAAACTCGCAATATTTGGTCTTATTCCTCATGTCTGGATCTGTCTTCAGTTTCTCTGGCCATTTGATTTCCTCGTTATTCCTGATCTCTTCTAAAACATGATTAATACCCATTTTCAATGGAGTATAATTATCATACTTCTTTAGGGCTTCCAACTTTATCCTGTTATTCCTGGAATATTTGTCACCACCATTACCTTTCTGATCTTTCTTTTTAGAGTTGTCGACCTCCACTTTAACTTCTTTATCCATATTCTTCTTCGCAGTCATAGCCTCCTCGGCATTCATGATTTTGGCCGCCTTTGCCATCAATTCCGACATATTTTTAGGCGGATCTTTAGCCAGAGTATAATACAGCTTGTTAGGCAGCAAACCACTCATCAAAGCAGTGATTGCTGTCTTTTCTTCATAATCTATGACTTCCAACTTCTCGTTATTGAAACGAGTTATGTAATCTCTAGTACTTTCTCCTGATTTTTGTCTAACACTTAGTAAGTGCGCTACTCGCTTTACTGGCTTTGCTCCAAAACAAAAATTGCCAATAAACAGCTCGGCTAACTGAACAAAAGTTGAAATCTTACCCCGAGGAAGATTATTGTACCATATCTGTGCAGATCCGGTAAGAGTTCCCGAGAATGCTCTACACCTCATCTCGTCGGGGACAGCGTAGATATCTGCAGCAGCTTGGTACTGTTCTATATGAAGTACGGGATCTGTCTTTCCATCGTACTTGGGGGTCACTACAGGTGCTTTGAATTTCGACGGTGTAGGGAAATCCACAATGGCTTGCACAAAAGGTGTCCCTTGAACAAAAGTTCTCTGTAAGGGGTTCCTCGCCTTAGCCATTTCTCCCAGTCTATCCTCCAATCGTTGAATGGAACCTTTCCATGCTTCATTCCCTTCCTCGGATCGCTTAGTCCGAGCAACTGATTGCTCTGACGTAGCTTCCTGAGATTTATCTCGACGAATAATTGGTCGTGATTGTGCAGATCTTTCTCTCAAACCTGGTGGTGGTCGAAAACTTCCTGATGGAGCCCTAGGTGGACTCATGTTCCTCCTTGGTCCTAACCGACTGAAAGGAGACACCCTGCTTAATCTTTCTAAAGCGCTAGTTCTCTCCGGAGAAAGAGAGATATGTTGATCAGTATCCGTAGCCCGTATTGATGAAGTTCGCCCAGGTTGATAAGAAGAATCATTGGATTCCCCATTACGATATGACCCAATACGTCTGGATCGTGATTGCCCATGATCAGTCCTTTGCCCTGAATGAGTAGGTACACCGCCTTGAAGAGTTTGAAGGAGTTGCCTCATAGATTCTTGCATGGCGGTTTGTCCCTGAGCCGGATTCATCATAATTCCGGCCAGATCTGGAGATGCAGATGGATTTGGAAGATTTCCAGTATTTCCAGCATTTCGATTACTGGATTCTGGATTATCTGCCATTGGTGACAAATGATTTTTATGAAAAACGATAACAACAGTCGTTTCCCACAGACGGCGCCAATCTGTTGATGTAAAAAACTAGATCGCTCTAATTTTTCAATCACAGATAAATAAATAAGACAAAGATTTTTAAAGTGGTTCGGCTAGGAATAAAGCCTACGTCCACTGTTATGTTATTGCTGAGTGTTTATGGAATTCTTGATTACAAGTTCTCTCAAGAAATTCCGGTCCCTTTGAATGGGATTGATACAAGGTATTTATAGCCTCAAGGCTGTACATGAAAGGTCCAATACATTAAATGATATACATATGAATGGGTAATACATTTAATGCGGCGTGTGCATCAAGAATCTAATGAATAGTTGAACAGTTGTCCGTCTGATAATTGATGACACGGCCGAGGTGCAGTTCGGACCGCCTTAGTTGCTCGTTGATTAAGAGTTCCTCGGAGTGCTTAGAGTATCTCGGGATGAAAGAGTTCCTCGGATGGAGTTCCTCGGCATGATAGAGCTCCTCGGTGTATTCTCGTTGCTCGGTACCAACCATGGTTGTTCAGTAAATGATCTTCCTCGCTGTTATTGTGCCACGTAGATTGACACGTGTCTTCATACTATTCGTCCACATCAGCATATTAATTTTGGTATCAACACCAGGATTCCAATCTATTGATGTATTCGTACCAAATCAGGTTTATATCTATAAATTTCTTAAATTCTACCATATGCAAGGGTTGTAATTAACAAAAATCTCATATCTTTAACATGTATTAAAGTCCTTTATATGTGAATCACCCTAACAAATACAATAAGGGGTCCAATACATGGTTTTTCTATTATTTTAGCCCTTATTAATTACCATCTAAATTATGGATTTCTTAATCTATTGTCATATTCAAATCCTATAAAAACATGATCATAATATCACTATAAATCCCTACCAGTCCCGTAATTTCTACATGGGATATAAAACACAATGAATTAAGAAATAATTTAGACTAATAAAGTTAGCAAGAAAATTCATGGCGGATATTCTTGAGGATTTCTTAGTGAGTTCTTTAGCCTTCTATCTTAGTTTCTCCCTCTCCTTAGCCCTTTGCCCCTCTTTATTCCCAGGTGTCTAATAGGGTTCTTGATTAGTGATGGGGAGTTTCCTCAATGTCCTAATTAATATAACTTAAACACAAATCTTGAGTTGGACCTTAAGCGTTAATTTTGACAATGGGACCAAATACATAACTCAACTAGCCCAGTAACCTCCTAACTCATATACATATACCTCGGGACAATTTCTAAAGGTCTAAATCACCTAAACGAGCTCATAGAACCTCTCGAACTGCGTCCCAATTATTTTTATTCAAATAGACATTTTTAACGTGTTTAAACGACACATAACCATAAGTTTATTACTGTATGATTTATTTCCTACAAGTAAACCTATCATGTCTAATTGAGTTCAATAATTAAGTAATCCATAATAAGTAGTGATTCTAAATTTAAATTTTACTCATTTAAATTTAAATCCATCCGACTTAATTTATTTTCAAATTTAATATTAAATTATTAACTTAATTTTCGTTATAATAGTTTATTTCGAAAATACGGGGTATTACATTCTTCCCCCTAATAACGGAATTTCGTCCTCGGAATTCACTAAAGCTTAACCTTACATTTTAATCCGCACTATTATCGTAAGTTTATACCCAATTAGTCCGTATACATATCCCATAAGGTAAAAGGAAAAGGCCCATATATGCCTATTATAATATTACTGAGGCACTCATATATTCCACAATACATGCACACACATGTACCATTATCAAATATGAATGACACATATACATCCAATTTGTACCATTCACACCAATTATATATATAAAGCAAGGTATACCACCACATATGTAAACATAAAAAGTAACCATCTTAGTATCCAACTTCCCTTAACTACCGAAATTTATCAATTTCGTGCGAGGGACAACTTGAAAGAGAAATCCAAACAAGGAACCCTCTTGATACACTACTAAACGGATTAGTCAGTTATTGATATCTGTCGGTCCAAGATTTATAAGAAAATAAAAATATAAACGTTTACGCTAATCATATAAATTACAATTTGTGCCCATTTCCACCAGAAGTCTCATAACTCCTGAGGGATACACTAAATCCCGATAAATTTACTAGTTTGATAATACTAAGAACAATAATAAAACATCCTAGGATCCAATATCTATCAACTGCCGACATTTGCTAACTCCTTGCGTGGAACGTCTAGCAAGCGAAATCCATACAAGGAACCCTCCTGATACACTACTACATAGCTTCGTCGGTCATTGGCATCTGTCGGTCGAGGACTTAAGTCTAGTAAGGTGCTTAATCATTTATAAGCTCCACGTACCTAATCATTAAAGTAAAGGCTATTAACACTTATTTTCAATGACATCCTCATTATAATAACATTATTTATAATTATACACATCATCATGTAATCGAGACTACCACTAGTCCTAACATTCCCAAAGGAACCAAATACTTCTACAATATGAATGCTTTCCATTGTGCATACTCTTAACATAAATAAAAAATGTTGCTAGATAACAATCTCATTTATTTATCCCTCAAAAATAGCATTTTTAGTATTTAATTTACGTTCGTATCCCGAATCAAACATTAATTGTTTATCTAGTTTCCAAAAACACTTTAGTAAAAAATTCTAATATTTTACATTGTTATGCCTAATCTTGATAAGGCAACCCTTCAGGGTTCATGAGGATCCTGCAACTAAAGTCTCTGTACCCATATGACCCTTCAATATATGGAATTTATGATTTCTTTGAACCTTCGTTGGCTCTAAGATACTACCTTTAGAATTTCACAATTGGACAGTTATTTGTCCATAAACTTCACTCATCCTCAGTGCATCATCAAACCCCCGGCTATGACGCACAAGTCGCTTCTTCCCCACACTAATTCCCTAATTGAGTCATCACCCTTCACATTTCAATATCACATGGCGACCTTACTCCTCGGTCTAACCACTCGTACAGTAATCTCATCGAAATCACGAGAGGGTTTAATCAACACAACAAATCTTGCTCAATATGAGTACATTATCAATTAATGCTCTCTACTCGAAACTTATCTGCCCACCAAATCTCTCCTATCTATCACTACACATTTCTCTCTAAACTTTTTAAAATTCATTGTACCAATTCGAAGTTTTCATCTCCATCCATTTTACCATATAATTACTTATCTCCACTCATGTCCTTAATATGACAATAAATTCGTCATCGGCTAACCATCCCACGTAGCCATCCCATAACGTATGCCTCTATCAACATATTGCCTATATCAATACTTCAAACTTGAAAGTCACCTTCAATAGACAAACTCATATCGTAAGCCAAAATTTAATTTTTTTATCATCTCATTCACTATGAGAATCCACAGTAGGGAATCGCAACTGTCCAAGAATAACGATTAGAACACATAAGGTGCTTATGGAACCCATCAACCATTGGGCCCTCTCCAAATATAGAGATAAGTAATAACAACTTAGGGGACGCTCGCATGCCCAAATAAGATACATCACTATACAATCCATAGATATTATGAATATCATACTTTATTATATCTATACTCCAAGAACTACGTCGATAGCCAACCTAAAATCATCACATCATTGCACCCACTCTCAACCAGGCGCTACTTCCCTAATCATATAAAACCCACATCTAACCCCAATGCTCGTAGATAAGTCAACTATATAAAATCTATAAAGCCTCAATCGAACCATCATTAGTTCTACTATGTCATACCCATAATCCACATTCGGGCGACTGGTAAAAATGTTGCCACACATCACACGTTGTAATATCGAAATTTTAATTCACCTTTAGAGTCCTCCCTCTCGGCTCAACTCGCTGTTTCGAAGCATCATCTTCCGTTTTCCCCTAACTGTATCTAATAGGGGTACTCTTAATCCTACATTCGTAATTGCAATCCTTAGTCGAAATATGCTCTTTCTTTGAGTTTCTTAGAACTCACCTGTTCCTAAATCTTGTTTGTAACTAATACACTAACAAATTATATGCCTATAGTGCACATGTAACTCCATCCTCATGCAATTATCTAATTGGATCCTCTCAACTCGAACCATCCAAAAAATTAATGTTTTACTTTCAAATTTCCACTCACATAGGTGTATTATAAATTATCTAACTAGTCTCCAACTCCTATTACGTGACCACACAATGAACTTACTACTAAGTCCAAACATTCTCATTTTATCATCACCGAGATCACAAACGGTTTCACCACATAAATGAGCATTGCTCAAATCTGAGCGCAACATCAATTTAACCCTTTAATTAGGATTAATCCCCGCTTAAAATTTTCATTGAAATCCTTATATTTTGCTAAAACACAGCAATCCATTGCCTTTTCTCTTACATGCATAAAATTTCATAAGGTCATTCCGCTAGACTAAATTTCCATCACAACCTATATTACCATAAGTAAAACCCAAAACTCCAATAAGCTCTTTAACAACTAAAATCCCTTAATATATCTAAAAATGGTCTCAACATGAAAGACATTCGTCAACTTGTGCCCCCAAGAGTCTTTAAGTTGCAGACTTTACCCCCCACACAAGATAATTTTCAAAATAATTTTCACAACCATGATGAACACCCTTATCCAACCACTCGTTCTACACTTGACCAGTAATTCTCAATAGTCCTCATTCTCATGCTTTTCTAAGCACAAATACTCCAAAAGTTTTACTAACGTTCATATGATAGCAAACAATATCGACAAACGCATTATCGTGACACCGAATTATAAAATACGATAACGGACTCTAGGCAAATCAAAGAATGCTCAGTAGAAAACGAAACAGACGCAACACAGATCCTAAGGACACTAGAACCTGGATGCTCTGATACCAACTGTAATAACCCCCATTTTATCACGTAATGGTTGTCCAGACGCAGCACGTCAAAGATTGGGCTTACTATAAAATTTATATCGTTCAACAATAAACAATAAAAAAATATTTACTTGCAATCCACATTTGAATTAAACTGAATTTAAATTAATAATCAAGACAGTGATAAATCCAACATCCACATAATATAAATGAAACCCCAACATAAACATAAGTGTCTCAACTAACTGAAGTAAAATACACTTCGGGCTTATAACCATACAATAATACCAAAAATAATAAAACTGAAATAGAAGTGCAACCTAATCTAAAATTTACGATATGATGTCTAATGTGCAAGGTGAGATGGTAAGGCTGACCCCTCGATAGTCCTGTTATCCCTGTCTAGGAACACCTAGAGGGGAACATTTATAATTTTGGGTTAACGTCCTAGAGTGTGCAAGAATTAACTCACTAAATTTATTGTGTAAAAGTACAGTTAATTCAAAGTGAACATCCCCCATCGTCACTCACATACATTAAATATCTCACCCTCATCTAAGAGCAATGTTAAGCGTACAACTACCCAAGTTCGAAAGTAAATAGCGAGAAAATGTGCCAACTTAAATATAAGGATACATCTGGAATAATTAACTTACTGAATTAGAGTCATCTACATATAAGTTACTATTTTCCAAGTCACCCTAGACATACTACCCACAAAGTGGCATAATTAATCATCATCATATTACGTAGTATTGGGTTTGTATTTTATAGTCTACATCATTGGACTAGGAATTTATCTTATTCATTTCCATAAATTTATATATATATATATATATATATGCGACACTAAGGCATCTACCAATAGCGTCACGTTCGTGCTCTATCGGTAAATCCAGAGGAGTCTCCTATCCATAATGAAAATCACAATACACATACAAATGGGGCGGTACCTACGCAGTACACCATTGTGCGATCCATACCCAATGGTGACACATGGATCCCAGCATCAACACTCATCTCCTATAAGCGGCGCTGCTACGTAATACCTAAAATATGACCTACATTATGCCTAGCCCACCTGTGCTGACATGTGCTACGGTCTTGAACGCCCGTAACCCCAATCGATAGGACAGTTCACGAACATAGGTATGTCCACACAAAATATAAATACATATTACTATATGTAAGTGTAATTACTTTATAATTACGCCTAGATGCCCCTAAGGATTATCCGTAATTATCCTCAGTTAATAATTAACCGTCACGTAATTTATTAACTTCCTTTCTTTATAAAATACAATTAACCATTTAGTTTATTATTTAAACCCCCTTCATTCAAATAATACTTTAAACCATCTAGTTAATTCCTTTCGATAATTACCTCTGTATACTACCCCTTATATGTCCCGTAATGATTTCCCGTAAATGTTCTACGTTAGTGATTTATAATCTTGTAAATTTTTAAATTTTCTTCCTTTATAAGTTATGACCAACCATCTTGAAAATTTAATTTCTACACCTATTAGTAACACCACCAATCCATTTTTAATAAATTTTATTGTTATCCATACACGGTTCCACCAACTCGTATGGTCATCTAAAATTTCCCCGAATATAACCCTAGGCCCCACCTCTAAAATTCCTAGAGACTGAACCGGCTCGCCCCCGGGCCAAACCAGTTCTCCCCTGGCGACTGCATAGGTCTGCCCCCAAAAAATAAGGACGAAAATCTCAATCTTTAACCCAACCTTGATTCCAATGGTTTAAACCTTAAGGTAATTATTAAAATAGACCCCCATGACTTAATTCAACCTCGTGGGATAGTTTATTTCATGTTTTAATGTCGTATTCAAGTCTTAAATCCCAGGATTCCAAGCTATTGATGTATTCATACCAAATCAGGTTTATATCAATAAATTCCCTGAGTTTTACCATATGCAGGGGTTGTAATTAACATAAATCTCAGATCTTTAACATGGATGAAATTCCTCAACATGTGAATCACCATAATAATTACAACAAGGATTCCGAGACATGATTTTTCTGTTATTTAAGCCCATATTAATTACCATCATAAATTCTGGATTTCTTAATCTATTATCATATTCGAATCCTCTATAAGCATGATCATAATATCACCATAAATCCCTACCAATTCCAGAATTTTTATATGGGATATAAAACAAAATGAATTAAGAAATAGTTTGGACTAATGAAGTTAGCAAGAAAATTCTTACCTAATTTTCTTGAGGATTTCTTGGTCTCCTTTGACCTTTGCCACCTCTCTCTTCCCAAGGTATCTGCTAGTGTTCTTGGTTAATGATGGGGAGTTTTCTTAATCTCATAATTAATATAACTTAAACATAAATCCCGAGTTGGACCTCAAGCCTTAATTTTGGACCCTTAAATGGACCCAAATGCATAACTCAACTAAGCCCAATAACCTCCTAAGTCATATGCATATAACCTCTAAAGGCCCGAAACACCTAAATAAGCTCATAAAACCTCCAGAAACGCGTCCCAATTATTTTTATTCAAATAAACAGTTGTAATGTGTTAAAATGACGCGCAACCATAAGTTTATTATTATATAATTTATTTCCTACGAGTCAACCTATCCTGTCCAATTGAGTTTAATAATTATGTAATCCAGAATAAGTAGTGATTCTGAATTTAAATTTTACCCATTTAAATTTAAATCCCTCCGACTTAATTTATTTTTAAATTTAATCCAAGTTTATTAAATTAATTTTCGTTATAATAATTTATTCTGAAAACACGAGGATTTACACAACCCTAACATGGATCCTTACAAAAATTAGCTTTAAAATTAACACCAAATTTAGCATCTATATAAATAGAGAAGGATAGAAACAAAACGTATAAAAAATTTCAAAATACTTCTCCACAAGTTAACTGTTTTAACAACAAAAAATAATTCATCAATCTTAAACTAACATTTCAGCCCCAAATTTAAACCAACAATATTTCTAATGTCAATAATAAATTTGATCCTAAAATTAATCCTAAAACTTAAACCAACAATGTCACTAAAATGAACTAAAATAAAAATTAACCATTTAACCTTAAAATTAACCCAAATTTAACATCAATACAAATCGATGTCTTTCTCTCTCTCTCTCTCTCTCTATATATATATATAGAGAGAGAGAGAGAGAGAGAGAGAGGGAGAGAGAGAGAGAGAGAGAGAGAGAGAGAGAGAGAGAAAGAGAGAGAGAAATTATACGTACCAAGTCTCTAATAATTTGCTTTTATTTATTTATTTGCTTAATATTTAGTATTGAGACATTAGTAGTTCAACATTAGAAGGTAAACAATTTAATTATATTTTATGTCTTTATGTAAGCAGTTATTAGTTAATGGTTAGGGTTTATTTTTTTACACTTATATGATTAGTGGATTGAGTTTCAATTTTTATTTAATCATCTTAAATGTATGGATCCGAAATTAATATCAAGCGATCACAGTTGTATGGTATATAGTGGAACAAACTATTTAAAAAATGACAGGATTCTCATTGACACGTACTAAATTTGTATTCAAATGGAATATATCTTCTTATGAATAAACCATATTAAATACGAAAACATATACAACATTATTTTCCAATGTCTTAAATTAAACACCGGCCTAATTAAGAGAAGTTTAGTTAGTTCATTAACTATTAAAGTGAGAAATGGCCTATTGACAAAGAGTTTTGCGCCCTCGACTAATTGCCTAAAAGTTACTAAGGATGGACTATTGACACAAAGCTCTAAGTTTCAATAGGTTTACATCATTATTTTTTTTAAATATATTATTAGGTTAGATAACTTCATTTTTTTAAGAAGTCAACTATCTAGTTCAAATACAATACGTGGACATCAAATTATTTTTTTTTGTTTTTTTGTTTTACATTTTCCATTTGTATTATAAATTGAAAATAAAAATATTTTGTAAAAGGTACACAAACTAATTAGTTATGAAAAAGGAACACAAATTTATTTTTCGTGGTATAGAGAAATGACGAAACATTGTTTTCTTCCCTTGTTAAATGGAATAACAATAGAAATTTAAACATAAAGAAAAATGCAGAGAAAATTGATTGGCACGTCGTATAGGGATGGCAATTTCACTCATCACGACGAGTCTTTGCCCATCCCTCCCTTAATGGGGCGGATTTGAAAATATTTTTTTTGGGTTCGAGTTTGAAAAATCATACTTGAGGTGTGTTTGGGGCGAGTTTGGATTTAGGTGTAAGAAAACCCACCCGCACCTTTTATACATATTATAGCAAAAATATATATTTTACAATAAATACCTTTAGATAAATATATTTCAAGTTATATTCTATTGGTTACTAATCATATAATTTGGTAATCATGGTGGTGTATTTATGAATTATTGTAAATATGTAACTATATAATTTCATTAAATTAATTCAACTTAGTAAGCGGGTCAAGTCGGATCGAGTTCAGGTTTTGATAAATATCAATTCGGGGTGGGTTCAGGGTTTACTAATAAAACATGGTTTAGGTTCTGGTTGGTATGATGTTGGTATTTTCCTCAATGGGTTGGGTTCGAATTTTGCCAAACTCAAACCCACCCCTTTCCATCCCTAACGTTGTCTTAAAATTTAAGGAGAGACACGTATAACATTCTTGAATACATTAGCCATAATGTTAAATTCATTAATAATGTAAATTATCACTACATACTTGATACATTACTAAGACGACTTTAGGAATGCACATTAAAATAGACAAAATGAGAAATAATATTTTGTATAATGAAAAATAAAATGCAATAATACATTAGCATACTTTGGTTATTGTAATACCCCATAATTTTGAGGACTTGAAATTTAATTAATTTGGGAGAAATAATATATATTTCAATTGGCGAATTTTAAATTTGGCAAATGAGGTCAAAATTGGAAGATGTTATAAAGTACTTCGAATGACGATTCTGAGTGCACGGTTGATCCGGGATGGGTCGAGATAGTCAAAATGACTGTATTTAGATTTTATTTGGGTTCCGGAATATTTTAAATTATTTTGACTCGAATTCGAGTAAACGAGTCATTTAAAGTGTGTATTATCATTTAAAGTTGGGTATCTAGGAGATAAGGCTTATACAGATTACGTGAGATATCAATCTCATTTGTGAGATTGAGAAAGCCCTAGAGAGAGAAGAGGAGAGGAAGAAGAGAAAGAGGAGAAAGCTTGGAGACTCCATCCAATCCGTGATTTCGAGAAAGATTCAACCTCCACAACTTCGAGGCAAGTGATTAAAATTGTTAAATAATCTATGTGTGTAATTTATTTCATGATTTGTGGATAAAAATATAGATTTTGAGTTAAAATGTTAAAATCTAGATTTCATATTTAATCTTGCATTTTATGCTTATATATATGGGTATGATGGTGTAGTGATGGTTGGGATCATAGTTGGGTTGATTTATGAGGTTAAAATCATGATTTGATGAGGGTTTGATGGTTAGAGTTGAAGATTTTGGGGAATATATTTTGTGGGTTTTATGCAGAAGAAGGGATTTTTGGAGTTCTGCAGACCCGAATCGATTCGCCCCTTAAGCGAATTGATTCGGCATAAGGCAAAAGTGTTAGGTCTGTGTGATCGAATCAATTCGGATCCAGAACCGAATCGATTCGGCCTAAGGTAGGCTTAAAGGTCCTTTGGACTGAATCGATTTGCTTTTGGGACCGAATCGATTCGGAAACATGGCTATTTTGCGAAGTTTTTCTAGAGTGAGTTTTACTCCATTTTGATTTGGTTTATCGATTTGGAACATTCTTATATGATGCGAGAAATACATTTTGGACGTTTATTGAGAGTTCCTTATATGATGTGATCTTGGGAACGTATAGAACTAATTTGAGCATATGTAAATATATAAATTGGAGTTGTCGCATCGACTTAGTGAGGAATCACCCAAGCGATAGGAATCCTACTTGGATATTAGACGTAGGCTATTATACGATGTGACGTTAGGGGCTTATCGAGTTGGTTGTGAAGGTATGACTTGGAGTTGTTATGTTGAATGTTGCCTTGAATTCTCCGAGATTTTTATTTAGAAATGATTGGGGGACCAATGGGAGAGGGATCGTGTATCCTTAGTGACGATAAACTTAGGGATTTAATCATAAATGCGATAACATAAAAGGTTCACATGAGTAACTGAATCGTAATATGAATTTGGAAGGATTCAATATATTACCGACTAATAAGTTGTGTATATACTTATAGCCAGGATAATTATTGTATATCGGTGTGCATCCGGATATAGATGGCGTGTGTATGATTATTGTTAGATACGTTTGGTTTTGAGATAGTATCCTTAACGTTGGTTAAATTGGGAGACTATTCATATCATGGGTGTAATGGATGAACAAGTCTCAAGTGAGGGATCGTATAATGAAATTAATTAGTCGGGTATGCGTTATAACGTCGGTTAGTATAATGAGAGTTATATACCTATAGCCGAATTCATTACTTTTATACATATGGACGGGAGATAATATGTATATATATATATATATATATATATATAGTGTGAATGATATATAAAATTATTGTGTGAGCATACCCCTCCAGTGTTATCATGGGAAGTTGCGCGATGTGGGTGAGGCCCCTGGCTTGAGGAGCAGGGAGCGTATAGTCCCCTGGTCATAGTCGACCATTATTTATTGCGTGATTTTATTCTGGGTGAGAAGTCTTGGGTATCCTTCGTTCTCACTTTCAGGTTAAAAAATATGACCGTTTCCCATATGTTGTGTTTTATTTGATTACCAAGGTGGTGTGATAATAGTTCGGTGGCTGGTAACCCGAGATAACTTGAGTAATTCCTGGAAGATGATAGCATTGTGAAGTATATTTTTATCCTATAAGTCAATATGTCTTGGATGATTTAAATGCGCGTTATGTGTGTTATGCATACGTGTTTGTTAGAGTTAAATGATCGTATTTTATAATTAGGATAATGTTATATGTCCTATAAATGAATGTGATATGGGTATTTTAAGTACACGTTATGTGTGTTAGGTGTACGTGCTTGTTAGGGTTGAACGATCATGCTTATTAACTACAATAATGTTATATAGGCCCTAAGGGCCTTATGCGATATCTTATTTATGAACTTAGGAATAATAGCTCATAATAAATAGCGAAAAGTATATGTGTGGTGTGCTGAGGGCATAATGGATCTCGACTATCAACATTGTCAAGTAGTAGTATATCGGGGGGTTCCTTGTTTGGATTTCGCTTTACGAGATGCCCCACGCACGAAACGTAGCGCAATGTTGGGAGTGGAGAGAAGTTTAGTTCTTGGTACTCGGGTTTATGCGTTTTGGTGAAACATTACTTTATAGGTATATAAAGATGACATGTGACTATTCTGATGCTAATAACTTGTTTAAGTTAACAAGTTGAAACTAATGAATTTTAGTAAGGTATATGTGTGTATAATTTACACAGATATTAATGTATAAGTTCGGGCGTAAACTTAGGACATGCTAGAATGAAAAGACCCTAGAATGTGGGTGTAAATTATGCGTAGATTTAGGTTCAATTGACCCTAGAATGTGTCGGGTAGTTTAATTAAGGATCATATGCATACGTTTCGGTGCGCGCTTTAGTCGAGGGGTGAGTTTGAGTTCCACAAGTGTGCGACTCCACGTTAATCATGAAATTGTGCATTTATAATTATTATGCATTTTAATGCACTTGCTACAAATGTTTTCACACCTCGGGCTCTGAACCGTTTATATTTCTCTCTTGCTATACATATATTGTAATATATTATAGGTGTCCCCCCCGCAAGGACGCTAATGATGCTTTTCGATCCAGTGTCCTCGGAGCTATAGCAGATGCAGACTGTTGCGGGATTTTTGTCATAGCCGCTTCCTATCTATTGTAAATCTAGTTAAGGATTCATTTGTGTATCGGGTTTATACCCAATGGTTTTATGTAGAACTTTTATTATTTCTCTCTTCAGGATGTTGTATTGTCTGTGACCCGACAACATATTCGGGTATATTTATATTGTTGTACTTATTATGCTTTATATGAGTACTTCTTTTATCATAGCACGTGTGTACATTTTATCATGATCGGTAGTTACTATATTGTTGGTATGATGTGCATTGTATGTTTAAATTTTTTTTGGCATACGCTTATTGTAGTATTGGGTAGTTAGCTATGTTTATTTAGTATCGACAGTAGATGCTGAGAATTATCCACTTGAGATTCTTGATTTATTTTAGTATAGGGTTGGCCACCCGTTATTATTTTAAGCAGGATGTCACAGGTGGTATCAGTGCATCAGGTTCTAGTGTCTTAGGATCTGTGTGGATTTTCTGCGTTCTTTCGTAAGCGTTCTTGATGTAGAGCCCTATTGTTAGGACGGTTGTGTTCACTACGCCTACATTTCCTTCTGCGATGCATAATTTCTTGAACGACGTTCTGATATAGTTGCTCTTATTTTAGATGCCGTCGAGAGGAGGTCATCCAGGCAGGGCAAACAGAGGGGCTGAGAATATAGAACTCCACATGCCTCAAGGGACTCTGACTGCGATCGAAGTTACTAATATTGTGGCACAAGCATTAGATGATACCATTGCTGCAATAACACATCAACCTGCAGCTCCGGTAGCTTAAGCCCACCAAGGGCCATCTGCATGGAAAAGAGTACGAGAAGCCTTTAGGAAGAGATATCCTTCATAATTTTCGCGGGGAATAGATGTAGTCGTTGCAAGTCAGTGGAAGAAGGTCATACAAAGGCACCTTTAGATGGTTGAATACAGTGAGGTGCAGAAACAAATACTCACGACCTTTAAACTAACTGGTGAAGCTCTGCAATGGTGGGAATCAGTCACCACATCAGTGCAGAGAGATGCAATGCCCATAGAAGATTTTTGGGTACGCTTTGACCGAAAGTATTTTTTTCCTTCCGCGATTCAGAAGGAAATGAGGAGGAGATTACTGGATGTGATTCAAGGTGATTGAACGGTGGCTGAGTACGAAGAAGAATTCACCCAATTGGTGAATTTTGTGCCCGACGAGGTAAATACTGAGGAGAAGTGAATAGTGAAGTTCTTGGGAGGTTTGGATTGGCGAATTAAGTAGCATTTGTTAGGGAACCCGGTAATATTGACTTTTACCGATGTGGTGAGCGTGACGTTGTTACAATGTCAGGAGTATTGTCTTCATTTAAAAAGGAGAAAAAGATTTGGGGATTCGGGTTCATCAAGTAGGACTAGAGGAGATGATGCTCGTGGAGCAAGATCATCATCGCAATAAGGTTATAGGCCGGATTATCGAGGGTCGCAACAGCGTTTTGTCCCTCAGGAAAGATTTTCTAGGAGATGTTTCTTTTATGGAGGCTTAGGCCATAGGAAGGGGGATTGTCCAGGAAGAGGTAGAGGGAAACTTTTGAGGAAGTTTTGGATGTGAAACCCCTACAACAGTTCATAGGCCAGTTTGGGCAAGAGAACTTTGAACAGGGATCTATTGATGAAGTGAAGAAGTTGGAGCATGGAGGTAAAATGTAAAGTATTTTCCTTTGTGCTTAGTTCATGATTTGAGTGGTATTGGGAGCGTCGCATGTAAGATTTTAGTGAGTGTTTTGCCGTTATAACCATATTGTGTATAGAATTTCCTGGAAGGGAGGAGTGAGCAAGTGTGGTACTGGAATGGATGTGAACTGTTAAAGTTTGTTGAGTAGTAACGGTAAAACTATCATTTTATAGTAGAGCTAGATGGTTGTATTTGCAATGTTCCAGTTATGGAAGGGCCTATCTTATGGTGATGTTTTGATGTGATGTAAAGGATTTTATTATTGAGGAGATTCAGGGTTTAGCAGGTTTATTATTGAGCGAGGAATTTTAGCTCATGGTTGTGTTAGTTTTGAGAACTAGAGGTTGGTGAGAGTATGGTATTTGTTGATGCCTTGTGTCTTGAGCATAAGGTGTTTGATTTTGTGTCAAAAGACATAAAACTATTATGTATTATATTATTTTATAGGCCTTGGGGCAATATCAAAAGGATTCAAAAATATTTCTAAAACATTAGTCCTGATTTAACGGATCTCAATTCCCGACATAACTGCACAATATTGTATTGGGTGGGTTCCTTGTTTGGATTTTGCCTGCGAGACGTCCCCCGTACGAAAGTAGCAAATGTTAGGAATTAAGAAGAGTTAAATCTTCAAACATTTCAAATTCATGTTATATAGTTAATACGTTATTATGGATTACTCTGTTGAGAGTTATATTACGATTTGAGGCTAAGTGGAGCCGGGTAATATATATGCAGTTGAGCTCGGGTACAGGGTGTATAATCGCCCAGGTTAACTAAATTGATTTTAAAGTTAAAAATAATTCATCGTGAGAAGTGGGAGAGATAAGTATAGTGGTTTTGAGGGTAGGTGACTTAGGAACTAGTTGAGGTTTAGAATACTAAGCCTAACTTAATTTCGAGGACGAAATTCTGTGTAAGAGGGGAAGTATGTAATGACCCGTAATTTTGAGGACATAGAATTTAATTAATTTGGGAGAAATAATATTTATTTCAATTGGAGAATTTTAAATTTGGCAAATGAGGTCAAAATTGGAAGACATTATAAAGTACTTCGAATGACAATTCTGAGTGCACGGTTGATCCGGGATGGGTCGAGATAGTCAAAATGACTGTACTTGGGTTTTATTTGGGTTCCAAAATATTTTAAGTTAGTTTGACTCAAATTGAATTAAATGGGTCATTTAAAGTGTGTATTATCATTTAAAGTTGGGTATCTTGGAGACATGGCTTATAAAGCCTACGTGAGATAACAATCTCATTTGTGAGATTGAGAAAGCCCTAGAGAGAGAGAGAGAAGAGGAAAGGAGGTAGAGAAAGAGGATAAAACTTGGAGACTCCGGCCAATCCGTGATTTCGAGGAAGATTCAACCTCTACAACTTCGAGGCAAGTGATTAAACTTGCTAAATAATCTATTTGTGTAATTTATTTCATAATTTGTGGATAAAAATATGGATTTTGAGTTAAAATGTTAAAACATAGATTTTTTGGATTTAATCTTTTATTTTATGGGTATGATGGTGTAGTGATGGTTGGGATCATAGTTGGGTTGATTTATGAGGTTATAATCATGATTTGATGAGGGTTTGATGGTTAGAGTTGAAGATTTTGGGGTATATATTTCGTGGGTTTTATGAAGAAGAAGGGATTTTTTGGAGTTCTGCAGACCCGAATTGATTCGCCCCCCTAAGTGAATCGATTTAGCTTAAGGCAAAAGTGTCAGGTCTGTGTGACCGAATCGATTCGGATCCAGAACCGAATCGATTCGGCCTAAGGCAGACTTACAGGTACTTTGGACCGAATCGATTCGCATAGTGGCGAATAGATTTGCTTTTGGGACCGAATCGATTCGGACCAGACCGAATCGATTCGAAAACAGGGATGTTTTGCGAAGTTTTTCTAGAGTGAGTTTTACTCCATTTCGATTGGGTTTATCGATTTGGAACATTCTTATATTATGCGAGAAATACGTTTTGGAGGTTTATTGAGAGTACCTTATATGATGTGATCTTGGGAACGTATCGAACTAATTTGGGGATATGTAAATATATAAATTGGAGTTGTCACATCGACTTAGTGAGGAATCACCCTAGCGATGGGATTCTTACTTGGAGATTTGACGTAGGTTGTTATACGATGTGACGTTAGGGGCTTATCGAGGTGGTTGTGAAGGTATGACTTGGAGTTATTATGTTAAATGTTGCGTTGAATTCTCCGAGATTTTTATTTAGAAATTATTGGGGGACCAATGTGAGAGGGATCGTGTATCCTTAGTGACGATAAACTTAGGGATTAATAATAAATGCAATAACATTAAAGGTTCACATGAGTAACTAAATCGTAATCTGAATTTGGAAGGATTTAATATATTATCGACTAATAAGTTGTGTATATACTTATAGCCGGGATAAAAATTGTATATCGGTGTGCATCCGGATATAGATGGTGTGTGTATGATGATTGTTAGATACTTCGATTTTGAGATAGTATCCTTAATATTGGTTAAATTGGGAGACTATTCCTATCATAGGTGTAATGGATGAGCAAGTCTCAAGTGAGGGATCGTATAATGCAATGAATTGGGCGGGTATGCATTATAGCGTCGGTTAGTATAATGAAAGTCATATACCTATAGCCGAATTCCTTACTTTTATACATACGGACGAGAGATAGTATGTATATATATATATGTGTGTGTGTGTGTGTGTGTGCGTGTGTGTGTGTGTGTGTGTATCTATATGGCGTGAATGTATATACCTTGTGTGATGGTTTGTATATATGATGTGATCGCATATATATATATATCTAGTGTGAATGATATATATACTTATTGTGTGAGCATACCCCTCAAGTGCTATCATGGGAAGTTGTGCGATGTGGGTGAGTCCCCTGGCTTGAGGAGCAGGGAGCGTATAGTCCCCAGGTCATAGTCGTCCATTATTTATTACGTGATTTTATTCTGGGTGAGAAGTCTTGGGTATGATTCGTTCTCACTTTCAGGTTCGAAAATATGACTGCTTCCTCCCATACGTTGTGTTTTGTTTGATTACCAGGGCGGTGTGATAATAGTCTGGTGGCAGGTAACCTGGGATAAAGTGAGTAATTCCTAGAAGATGATAACATTGTGAGGTATATTTTTATCCTATAAGTGAATATGTCTTGGATGATTTAAATGCGCGTTATGTGTGTTATACGTAAGTGTTTGTTAGAGTTGAATGATCGCATTTTATAATTAGGATAATGTTATATGTCCTATAAGTGTATGTGATATGGGTATTTTAAATACACGTTAGGTGTTTTAAGTGTATGTGCTTGTTAGGGTTGAATGATCATGCTTATTAAATAGAATAATGTTATATATACTTTAAGGGCTTTGTGTGATATCTTATTTATGAACTTAGGAATAGTAGTTCATAATAAATAGTGGAAAGTATATGTGTAGTGTGCTGAGGTCATAATGGATCTAGACGATCAACATTATCTAGTAGTAGTGTATCGGGGGGTTCCTGGTTTGGATTTTACTTTGCGAGACGCCCCATGCACGAGACGTAGCGCAATGTTGGGAGTGGGGAGAAGTTTTGTTCTTGGTACTCGGGTTTATCTGTTATGGTGAAACATTACTTTATAGGTATATAAAGATGACGTGTGACTATTCTAATGCTAATAACTTGTTTAAGTTAATAAGTTGAAACTAATGAATTTTAGTAAGGTATATGTGTGTATAATTTAGACAGATATTAATGTATAAGTTCAGGCGTAAAATTAGGACATGATAGAATGAAAAAAAATTTTGGTTATAATTTGAGATAGTGGCCTATATGGGTGAAAATTATGCGTAAATTCACGTTGAATTGACCCTAGAATGTGTCGGGTAGTTTAATTGAGGATCATGTGCATACGTTTAGGTGCGCGCTTTAGTCGAGGGGTGAGTTTGAGTTCCACGAGAGTGCGACTCCACGTTAATCCTGAAATTGTGCATTTATAATTATTATGCATTTTAATGCACTTGCTAAAAATGTTTTCACGCCTGGGGCTCTGACCCGTTTATATTTCTCTCTTGTTATACATATATTGTAATATATTATAGGTTTCCCCCAACAAGAACACCAATGATGCTTTTCTATCCAGTGTCCTTGGAGTTGTAGCAGATGCAGACTGTTGCGGTTTTTTTGTCATAGCCGCTTCCTATCTATTGTAAATCTAGTTAAGGATTCATTTGTGTATCGGGTTTATACCCAAGGGTTTTATGTAGCACTTTTATATTTCTCTCCTCAGGATGTTGTATTGTCTGTGACCTGACAACATATTCGGGTATATTTTTATTGTTGTACTTATTATGGTTTATATGAGTACTTCTTTTATCACGGCACGTGTGTACATGTTATCATGATGGGTAGTTACTATATTATTGGTATGATGTTCATTGTATCTTAATTTTTTTTTGCCATCCGCTTATTGTAGTATTGGGTAGTTAGCTATGTTTATTTAGTATCGATAGTAGATACTGAGAATGATCCACTTGAGATTCCTGAATTATTTTAGTATAGGGCTGGCCACCCGTTATTATTTTAAGCGGGGTGTCACAGTTATATGTTGACGTAAAATAATAACCAAAATTAACTAAATGACCTTACAAGATTCAAATTAACAGTAGTTAATGCCAACTGATTAAAACTAGAGTTAATTAATCATTAGCCTATTTTATTTTTTAAGAAATAATTTATAAAATAAAATTTGAATATTTTCGAGTGTGAATAAGATCAATATCAGTTGATTTTAATCTATTTTGTTAAGAAATTTTAGAGGTTAAAATTGAAAAAAATAGTTCATATTGGACTATTAACTAAAGTTTGTTGCTAAAGGCACCTGCAATATTTTTCACTAACATCACTTCAGAAGAAAAAAAATGAATTATGGCATGAACATAATTTAAACATTTTTTTTATAATTTTGAAAATAGATTTTAAACCTGCAATTGTTTTCTATGATTTAACTTTTAAACATTAAAAGTATCCAAAATTTAGTTTTGAGTCAAAATATTTCAACCCTTAACTCCAACTTCACCACCACCACCACTTTCACCACCCTGCATTGAAATTCCTCATCACCCAACCTCCATTGCAACTCTTTAGGACCTACCATAAACCTATATTGAACCGACTCTTGTTTGCAAGAAGATATTTATAGACAATGGTGATGTCGTATTGAAATACAACAATCCGTATAAAATGAAGAACTCAATAGATATGTTGAAGAACAGTTAATGTGTATGATAATGAACAATAAATCTGCTACAAATAAAGAGAAAAAGGTTATCAACACATAAGGTTTAAGTGTTCAGCCTTGTAGGCCTGGATCCACCATGAAGAAAACTTATTCTTCACCAGTTTAATAGTGTTTTCAAGTTACAATACTGTACTTTATCTCTCTAAAATATATTTTGACAGAGTTTTCGTAAGCTTTACAATATGAGACGCCGTTGAGAACTAATAGCCAAGTACAAGGCTTATATAAGGGGGTTGGGGTGTAGTGTTCACCCCAACTCATGAGGTGCATATTGAATGACACGAGTTGTAATACCCCGTACTTTTATATAATTTATTTAGTCGAAAATACTAAACAAGAATTAATAATTAATTGAGATATTTAGTAATTAACATCTTTGCGTATGTAGATGATAATTAAATATGCATGTTATGTGATTTGCTTGTATCATATGTTATCATAATCAATAAGTGTAATTAATGAAATGGAATATCTGCGGTTAACATGTAAAATAATTAATTGTGCCATTTTATTTTACACCAAGAGGTTTTGCCATGTAATTTGAGGAAAACCTATTTTGAGTGAACTTCAGGATAATATGGAGGTCCGTTTATGTGTTTTAAACTTTTTAAATTGGGTACGTGGGGTAAGTATACCCTTAATGTGAATTTTGGGCTATTTTGGGTTATTTTAAGGGCTCGAAATTAGGCCTCATTAGGAGGTGCATAAAAGAGTTTTTAAAAAGTCTAATACTCTTTCATTAGTGTTATATTATTAACTAAACTATACCCTAGCGGCCATAATCACCTGGGAGAGTTAGGGAAAGCTTAGAGAGGAGAAACCAAAAGGGTTTAAGTGCGGGTTATTCAATCTTCAAACCTAAGGCAAGAATTTTCTTGCAATATCACTAAATAATATGTAATTAATTTAGTATCATGTTCTTCCCATACTGATTTCGTGTTTTGGACTCATGTTTGAGATTTAATTCATATTGTCTTAATCATGTTATTATTTCGGACTAACTAGGATTAATTATCAATTAATCTCATGTTGAAAGTTGATATTTTGGTGATCAAACCTGAAATCGATGTAGTATAATAATTGGAAACCTTGTTAGTACCCATGTTCGAGGATATATTCACGTTTTTAGTCAGGTCCATGTATTAACTTTGAGGTTTATTCTAACATTGAAAGAGGATTGTAGACTATTGATGTTTTGAGTAAATATATGCAATACCTCGTACTTTTATTATTAATTAATTTATGTTTTTATTTAATTATCAATTTAATTGGGGAAATTAAATTGGATTTTAGAATATTAATTAGCGAGATAAAGAATTAATATTTATTATAATAATTATTTATGTGTGATAAGTAAATAGTTATATGATCTATTATATGTTGCGTATTTGTGGTAGCAACAATTTATTATTATATGTAGATAGAGTGTTACATCGGTGGATTGGTATAATTTATGGGCGACGCGTAGGATACGCACGTGTCGGACACACGTAAGATACGCACGTATTTGGAGTTAGGTGACTCACGTGACCTTTTCGACTGCACTCGTGATCCGGGAAGGGTCGAAATATTTTTAAGACACAACATGACCCATACAAAGGTAGGAGGGTCATTTTACACGTAGGGCTAAAAAGAAAAATGGGATTAAATTAATTAAGAAGATATTTAAGAGGTTGGAAAGGTGGATGTCAGCCCACCTTTCACATTTTAGACAAGAGATTGAGAGAGAGAGACTTAGAGAAGAGAAAAAGAAGAAGAAAGAAGAAGATGGAGCTGTAATGACCCCATTTTCTTATGCCAATATATAATTGTCTTCTTTTAATTTCGTCACACTTACTATCTAATAACGATATATTATTACATATATGATATTTCGAGTTCTTAATATGACAGATCCCGTTTTTAAATTTGAAGAATCAACGATAAAATGGGTCAGATTGAGATTTTATGGCACATCCTAAGATAAGTGATAAGTTTGTGGTAGAAAATGTAATTTTATGAAACTTTAGGGACTTGGTTTTAATAAAGAAAGTTTTAGGGACCAAAATGAAAAATAAAAAGGGGCCTTTTTATAAATAAAATATTTTTAGGGACCTAAAAGAAATATTGAAAATATATGGTGTGAAATTACCAAAATGCCCTTCAGGTGCAAAATGACCCTTATACCCTTAATACCTTTCCACCTCATGCTCGACACCTCATGCTTGGTTTTGACACCTCCACCGTACACGTGTCGTCATTAGAGGAGAAACCAAAACACGTGTCGTCGTTAGAGGAGAAGCTAAAACACGTGTCGCAGTCCAGTGAAATAAGACTGCAAGATGCCTCCGTTACGCGACACATCAACGCTGACTCCCATTGTAAAAGCTTGGTCAGCATGGACACGTGTCAATGCCGTGATATCTTTGGAAAACTATAAATAGGGCCTTTGGGAATCATTTGAAACTCACACCAATTCCTTGAGAATTATAGAAAGAAATAGTGACAGAAAGTGTGAGAAAGTTTAAGAAGAAGTTCTTAGGGATATTCATCTTAAGGTAATCTTAATGTTATAATGCATCTTTATAGTTTTAATTTATTATTTTATAGCTTTACTTAGTAGTTATGCTGGTAAAATACAATAAATAATTCACTAATCAAAACTTAAAATTTAGAACAAATCCAAGTTGATTTTATAAACTTGTTTGAAATTATACGCTTTTAAAAATGATTCTTTTTAAAGAAATTGCTCGTTATTATGGAATCCCATTTAAGTAATTCCAAAGTCAGGCCCGGTGAAGTTCTGTCTAGATGAGATGGTATTTAAGTGGTGCCCCTGTGACCCTCCATATCTACTGGGAATGAATCCGAAAATGTTCTGTCTAGATGAGATGGTATTTAAGTGGTGCCCCTGTGACCCTCCATCACTACTGGGAACCGACTGATGAGGAAAGACTATGAATTGAATTCTTCAATTACGATCAATGAGTTTTAAAAGTTAACAAATAGGGATTCAGTAATCCTTTAAAATAAGAGGTTAATATGGTATAAACTGGACCTTAGAATGTGTACTTAAATCTTTATCAGATTAACGTGTGATCGAAGACTCAATACCAGTAAATTTGACCTCCATTTTGGGTGAGTACTCTGACATTCCTTGCGCATTTTAATTATATGATAGTATGCAAACTATATATATTTTGTGAACTGCTTTTATTATCCAAATTCACGTGATACCGATGATTGATTCATTTGTGATATGTTTATGTTTGTCCATATAAACATACCGATTAAAATGATTATTGAAAAGGATATTCAATATTGAAAATCTGATTCGGCCTAAGGGACCTCTTTACTGACTGACCTTCCGAGCTGGGTTATCGCTGGTGTGCCCTAGATAAGGCGTTGTGACGAACATGTTCGATTGACCCTCAACTACCGGGGTATAATACGGTAGAAGAATACGGTATTAGAGTGTACTTGGCCATCAAAATGATATGATTGAAAGAAAAAGATATCACATTTGATTTGTTGCATCTGTCTTATTCTGTGCTATCCAATTGTGATATATATACTTTAATTTCAAAATATATATCTATTTACTGCAAGTTCCTATCCATATATGTATATTCCTTCTCTTTTGACTTGAATAGGTACCTATTTTCTGAAACCCTGGAATGTCTGGAGATTGAACCTCATTCGGATTTTAGCTGATGTTGTATAAATAAACATTTTTCAGGAAACGTTTAGGCTCACGGACGGAACGAAAATGGACTATTTTGAAGATTTAGCTTTTAGAGCTCTTTTTGTAAAATGTTTATTTAGAGCATGTCTGTCTCTCTTGTAATAAGGTTTAAATTTTCTCTTAAGTTGTAACTCGTTGTTACTTTTAATATATATGAAGTTTCCTTTAGAAAGTTCTGATGACGTAATTCCTTTACTTTCAGTATTTTACGATTCATAACCATGTGATAATACATCCGTTGCATTTATTTAAGGAAACAATTCAATCGGAATATTTGTTGCCTTGGTGGCATGTCAAGACACTCGTTCCCTAATACTATTTTGGGTCGGGGTCGTGACAGGAGGGATCAACCCAACATCAAATTCGTAGAAGACTTCAGATTCTAATCCACCAAGGCAAGTAGATACTTGATTTATGTCTAAATTTTATAGTAGTTAAATATTTTCATGATTAAAGGTGGAAATCTACAAATTAATATGTTAAAGATTGAACTTTCTTAATTGATATAGAGATTTAAATGATAAAAGATTAGGGTTTGTAAATGAATCATCAATGAAGATCAATCATACTTGAAATTTGAAATATATTTTAGGATTTAAATGGATGAACATATAGAACTTGTATATAAATATTGGATCTTTGATAATAAATTTGGGAAAAATTATGTGGCGAATTAATTGAAAGTTTGATTTAAATTTCTAAGGTTTGATTCGGGATTTGGATTAGTTTTGTGTTAATAATATCTCTATAATATTAGGGTAATGTTATAAGAGTTAATTTCGTGTTGGGAGTGGGTGAAAACCTCCATTGGAGGGTTTGGAAGAAAAAAACCCAGGAAGAAGATGATAGGCAGCTCAAAAAACCTAATCGATTCGCTAGGGGAGCGAACTAGTTTGATTTTAGAAGATGGATAAGGCTGTGCATAATCGAATTTTGTAGGCGTGGGTGCCGGTTTCGTATTTTTCTGATTTTTTTTATTTGTTATGAATTTTCTACTAAAAGGTGCGCAATACCGAAATTTTAAATTGGTGGTATTGGATTGGGCTTTTTTGGAAATTTTAATTTTTGGGGCAGCGAACTTGTTCGGTTTGCAGACCTGACCAGTTTTTGTTCATATGTCATTTTGGCCCGTTAGGACTTGAGGATTGACCGTAGGGGCTTCCGGGGTACTATGGCATTATTAGGGAAGACTTTAAAAAATTCGATACGTGTGATAGGCCAATGGTAGATGGGTTCGAGTGAGGAGAACCGAGTGTCTAAGTGAGTGAATTTCAAATATCAATCAAGAAGTTGGGATTGAACTTTGGGATTGGGTGAGCTGTATGCTGTGGGATATGCGTATGAGTTTGATACTTATTATATATACAAACTAGAGTGACACACACACACACACGTGTGTATGTGTGTGTGTGTGTGCATACTACTTTTTTTATTTAAATATACCTACTCGATAGTGCTATCATAGGAGGTTGCGCATAGTGGGCAGTCCATCCTGGTGTTGACCAGGAGATATTGGATTAATTCCCCAGGTCATAGCACTATTGCATGGCCACTATCCATGTGTGAGTATTGGTGTTGGTTTCGATATCGGTTGGGCACGATATGGTATGGTTGTGACCATAGGACGTATGTCTATGACCCCCTCCATTGTATGTCTTTTCATTTAGGATCGGCGATGAGATTCCAACCCGACGGCCCGGTGTGAGGCGTGATGCCTGGAGCAAGATAGCACACGAGGGATGCATTCACGAGGTCTCAGCTCTAAGAATGCAGTTATACGTATATAGTCAGTGATATAGGTGTATGTTTATATAATGTAGTGTAAGTATCCATTTATAGCACGAGCGTAGCTATGTTGTGTTTATTACGTGATTTTTTAACTATAGCAAGTGCGTTGTCACAATATTTTTTTATGAACACATACCTAGATAAGGTAGTTATACTTAGATAATAGAGGCTATTAGAGGGATTGGGCTTAGATAGTGGTCATATGTCCTAGTTAGATCGAATAGTTTAATTAGGATAATAAATGAACGCGTTAGGTGTGCACTATCATTCAGAGGTAAGGTTTAGTGAAACCGGTTAATTATGAAAGTAATAGGCTACTGTTTTAATAGATTTAAAATAATTATCTACCTGCAAAATATTTTCAACTTTATAGGTTTTGACCCGCAGGCATTTGATTTTCTTTTATTTTTCTTTTTATAACCCAAGTGTCCAGCAGCCAGTAGTCGGGATTACAGGGATAGATCCATTATTGGCGTGAAGTAGATGTGGATGTTACATCTTTGATTAGAAGCCTTAGCTTATTTTATCTAGATATAATCAGTCATTTCAATTTCAAGTTTGGGCGTGTTGCCCGTAGAAGGATATGCTTTTATATTACTATCAAACGTATATATATTTCAGTACTCAGTTTTATTATTCATTTCTATACCGTGGATGTTTAATTTGGTGACCGATAGTTTATTCGATTCAAAATTATTATTTATATATGCATGAGAACTATTTATTCATTTTGATTGTATGGTTTTATTCGTATTATTTATATTAGATTGTGATTGTAACAGTGATGCTGAGAATGAACCATACAGACATTCTTGTGCTATTTTAGTAGATGATTTGCCACCCGGTATTAAAATAGGTGGGTTGTCATAGTTGGTATCAGAGCATCAAGTTCTAGTGCCCTTAGGGTCTGTGCTGACTTATTACGTTGTCAGCGTTGCATTTCTTTGATATAGAGCCCTATGATTAGGATTGTTAATTCATATTTTGCGTTTACGTCCTTCTACTATTAAGTGAATCTCATACGATTTCGATTTGGTTTCAAATACTGAAAGCAATGAGAGGTAGACCAACACATGTCGTAAGGAGGGCCGTAGAAGAGGCTCAGTTAGAGCCACAGGCCACTCTGGGGACTGTGACCTCAACAGAGGTCACAGTTATTATCGCACAGGTAGTTAACGCCAATATGACTGTCCTAGCACAACATTTTCCTAAGCATAACTGAAGCCGCTAGTGGCAGCAGCAGTTTAAAGTCATCCAGAGCCATCAGTTTGGGAGCGAGTCAGAGAGGCCTCTCAGAAGGGCCATCCGTCGAAATTCTAGGGGAGTGCGGACGTGGTAACAACTAGACAATGGAAGAAGGATATCTAGAGGCACTTGCGCATGGTTGAGTGTAGTGACACTCAGAAGTAAATACTAACTACATTGAAACTAGTCGGGGCAACACTTAAATGGCGGGATTCGTCACTACAACAGAGGAGATAGATACGATGATCATCCAGGAGTTCTGGGTGAGGTTCAATCGCAAACTCATCTATCAGTAGTTTAGATGAAGATGTGGAGGAGATTCCTAGATCTTTTATATGAGGGTCGTACTATGGCCTAATACGAGGAGGAGTTCAATCGCTTGTCAAACTTTATGCCAGATGAGGTGAACACCGAGGAGAAAAGGGTTCTCAAATTTATAGACGAGCTTACTTGGAGGATTCACTAACATTTAATGGGGAACCTGATACTACAGACGTACACTGAGGTCATAAACGTCGCATTGCTCTACTTCCAGGACTATCACTTCCATCTAAGGGGAGAGAAGAGGACAAGATAGTCAAGCCGGCAGGGCCACACTGGGGGGAAACGGGTCACCTCGGCAACATGGGAGGTGGTAGGAGCGGGGTTCCTAATAGGGGGACTCGACTAAAAGGTTTAGGTCGATCAACGGTAATTAAAAGTAGGGCAAATATCAAACTTCTTATGGCAGCAAGTCCATGGGAATCAAATCGACAGCTAGCAGGGTCGGGGTTATTAGGAGCAGCCTCATCAGGGGCAGCAGGGCCAGAGGTAGACTGATTTCATTGGGAGATGTTTCGTATATAGGGAGAAGGACCACATGTGATACACTTGCTCGAATAGGGCTAGGGGTCAGCAGAAGGATGCCCAGCTAGGGCAGCATTAAAATAACTTCCATATCCACCAGCAGTTACAGCTTTACTCCCTCCATAGGGACAATTGCAATTTAGATGTATGTATAACGTCCGTGGACCAGTTTCACAGCCAACGCCATTGGCGGTTGAGGGAATGTTTTTTTATCAATGGTCACATGGAGCGAGTTTTGTGTGATACGAGTGCGTTACATTCTTTTTTAGTACTAGATTCATGCGTGAGACGAGTTTAGTGGATATAACATCAGTTATTATTATGACCATATATTTACCGTGGGTAGCGAAGTTCTCATTTGTTCCATTTGCAGGGGAGTAGATATGGATATTAATAGGGTATGTTTAGTAGCGGATTTGTTTATTTGAGTGATTCATAAGTATGATGTTATCCTGGTTATAGACTGGTTAGCGATGTGTGGAGCGATGGTGGACTGTTACATTAAGGCTATCATGTTCGCTATTCCATGGCATGATATGTTTCTTGTTACGATGACTCATCTCGAGTGAGGGTCAAGCACGCATTTATGTTATATTGATATGATTCGGTGGATACTGTGGTTACAGCCGAGTCCAGAGATTGAGTTGTGATCGACTTAGCACCGAGGACTTAGCCATAGTGCGAGCATCGTATTGTATGACTCCTTTAGAGATACAAGAGTTGAGATATTAGATTTAGTAGCTTTTAGGGCAGGGTTGTGGGGTTCCCCGGTACTGTGTCTTGGACCTATAGATCTCGATAACCGATAGAGCTAGGCAGTAATGTATCAGGAAGGTTCCTTATTTGGATTTCACTTGTGAGACGTCCCACACATAAAGCTTAATAAGTGTGGGGAGTTGGGAGACATTTGGGATCTAGGGCATTGGTTTAGTACGTTAGTCATTACATATGTGTAGATATAACACATCAAATAGTGAGCTATTATTTAAGTCTAACGGGGCCAAATAGTGCAATGTCGAGAGCACTTAAGGAGGTGTTCACCACTAGTAGAATAAGTGGGACAATATCAAGAAGAGTTGAGTCGCGATTAGTAGGGTAGTTGGGTATACCTTTATTTTATGGTCATACATGATATGTATGGTTGATTATTGGATGTCCTCGAGTGGTATTGGTAAACTTTGTGTGTGGGTGCACATGGTATAGGGTGTATAGGCCCTTAAGTGTATGTGCTTTAGGCAAAAGACAATCTTTTCTCATTTTTATTGTGCACCAAGTAAGTGAACTAAATTTCATCTTCTTAATCCTAAACATGCATCTAGTGAGATTAAGAAGATAAAGTAAAGCAAGTTCACAAGATACGCAGATGTACGAGGAAACCACTAAAGGAAAAAACCTCGGACGAGTCAGGTCGGAACAAAGGAAGAATACAACCTTACTGAATGACTCTATACCCATAAGCCTTGACGCCACTTATTTTCTTCTATCGCTCCTCCACAGTGACATGTAGAAGTACACCTATGCAAGGTCTACAACACATGAGTCCACGCATGCCTTTTTATCCATCAATATAGTCTCACTCAACAACCGTCTACGATTCAAAACACGAAATCCACCGCTTCTTCACCGTAATCAGCACGCATGGATTCCACCGCATGAAAACATTCTTCTGTAAATGCGGTGTGATATCAATTGCTTGACGAATTCGAAAATTTCCAATAAAGACTTATTTAATTAGATGTTAACTTTTGATTCAAATTAATTAAACCCTAACACATGCATCTAGGTGTATAAATCATGCCATCATAAACAAACATAAATTACTGACCCACATATTTTAAAAAAACATCCCCCGCAAGGGCAAAACCTTTATTTTAATAAATGTAACAACACTTATAAAAATATTCAATGAATGTTCCTTAAAGCACTCACATATACCTCAACCTAGAATCAGCATTGGATTAACCACAATAAACCCACAAGAACTGCAGCTATATCTTCAGTAAGAAATACCTTCAAGCATTCCTAAATGACCACAATCCTCAGCTAGTAATTCTTTCAAGAACCACCAAGTCAGCAGTAAAGAAATCTTCCCTACAAGAGAAAGTTCAACAAGATCGTGTCTTGGGCTCTAAAATAATTCACTAAAGTATGAGGGTATGAAGGTCATTTTACACGTAGGGCTAAGAAGAAAAATGAAATTATGTTAATTAAGGGGTTGGGAAGGTGGATGGAATCCCACCTTACATATTTTACGCAGGAGATTAAGAGAGATAGCCTTAGATAAGAGAAAAGGAAGAAGAAATAAGAGAAAGCTTAGAGATGAGAAGAGAGAGGACTGAACGCGTAATCAAATTTCGAGAATACTTTGGATTTTAATCCACCAAGGTAAGTGGATAATTTCTTTATGTCGTAATTTGATATTAATTAATTATTTTCATGATTAGAGGTAGAAATCTAAAAATTAAGATGTTAAACATTGAAACTTTCTTAATTGATATATAGACTTTAATGATAAAAAATTTGGGTTCGTAAATGAGTCATTATTGGAGATCAATCATACTTGAAATTCGAAATATATTCTTAGATTTAAATGGATGAACATGTAGAACTTGTATATAAATATTTGATCTTTTATAATCAATTTGGGGAAAAATCTGTGTTAATTTGATTGGAAGTTTGATTTAAAATCCCAGTGTTTGATTTTTTATTTAGGGTTAATTTTGTATTAAAATACCTCCGGAATGTTAGGGTAATGTTGTAAGAGTTAATTTTTGTGTTGGGAGTGGGCGGAAACCTCCATTGGAGGTTTTTGAAGAGAAACACCTGAAGAAAAAAATGACAGCCAACTCTGAAAACCGAATCGGTCCATTAGGGGAGCGAATTGATTCGCTTTTGAAAGATGGAAAAGGTTGTGCAGAATCAGATTATGAAGGCGTGGGCACCGATTTCGTATTTTTATGATTTTTTTTAAGTTGTTGGGAATTCTCTACTAAAAGGTGCGTGATTTCAAAATTTTAAATTAGTGGTTCTGGATTGGGTTTTCTTTTGGAAAATTTGATTATCGGGACCGCGAACCGGTTCGGTTTGCTGGACTGCCCAGTTTTTATTCGTGTGTCATATTTACCCATTAGGATTTGGATATTGATCGCAGGGGCTTCCATGGTACTGTAGGATTATTGGGAAAGACTTTACAAAATTTAATACGTGTGATAGGCCAACGGTAGATGAGTTCGAGTGAGGAGAACCAAGGATCTAAGCGAGTGAGTTTCATTTATTAATAGGGAAGTTTGGATTGAACTTCGAGATATGGTGAATCGTACGCTACGAGATAGGCGCATGAGTCTAGTACTTGTTATATATACAGATTAGAGTGACGTGTATATATATGTATGTCTGCATGCTACTTGTTTTATTTAAATATACCTACTCGATAGTGCTATTGTAGTTGCGCATAGAGGACGGTCCATCCTGGCATTGACTAGAACATATTGGATTGATTCTGCAGGTTATAAGACTTTTGCATGGCCACTATCCATGTATGAGTATATGTGTTGGTTTCGAGATCGATTGGGCGCGATGTGGTTTTGTTATGACCCCCGATCGTATGTCTATGACCGCCTCCACTGTATGTATTTTTGTTTGGGATCAGTGGTGAGATTCCGACCTGTCGACTCGTTGTGAGGCATGATGCCTGGAGTCGTATAACACACGAGGGATGCATACGTAAGGTCTTAACTCTAGGAATGCGGTTATACGCATATAGTCAGTGATATATATGTATGATTATATAATATAGTGTAAGTATCTATTTATGACACGAGCATAGTTATGCTGTATTTATTACATTTTTTATTTATAGCAAGTGTATCACTATAATATTGTTTATGGACACATACCTAAAGAAGGTAGTTATACTTAGCTAACAAAAGGTGTTAGCGGGATTGGGCTTCTATAGAGGTCATATATCCTAGTTAGATTGGGTAGTTTAATTATGATAATAAATTAACACGTTAAGTGCGCACTATGGTTAAGAGGTGAGGTTTATCTCAAGTGAGTGCGATCGATTAATTATGAAAGTAATACACTACTGTTTTAATCGATTTAAAACGATTATCTACTTCTAAAATATTTTCTACTTTATGAGCTTTGACCTGCAGGCTTTTGTTTTTCCCTTGTTTTTCTTTATATACGCAAGTGTACAAAAACAATAGTCGGGATCGCAGGGATATATCCATTTTTACCATGTAGTAGTTGTGGATGATACACTTATTTTATCTAGGTAATATCAGTCATTTCAGTTCAATTTTAGGCATGTTTCCCGTAGATGAATAGACTTTTATATTTCTACTTGACATTTATATTTCGGTACTCAGTTTTATTATTCAGTTTTATACTGTGGATGTTTTATTTGGTGACCAATAGTTTATTCGATGCACACTTATTATTTATCTATACATGATGACAATTCAATCATTTTGATTGTATGGTTTTGTTCATATTATTTACATTTATTTGCGATTGTAACAGTGATTCTGAGAATGAATCAATTGAGATTCCTGTTTTATTTTAGCAGAGGATTGGCAACAAGGTATTAGAATAGGCGAGTTGTCACAAGATATAATTTTTTCATTAAGCCTTGAAATTGATGAATTGAATCTGTTTAAATTGAATAGGAACCACTGAAAACTTGTTTCCATACTTATATTTAGTTATGATGTTGTTGGATTGAGGCTACAAAACTTTAGAACTTGTTATTGGAAGTTAAGGATGATGACCTTCATTTTTAAGCAAATTCGGCCTACTGCTCGATGCGAATCGATTAGGTCCCAGGGGTGAATAGACTCGGCCCCTATGTCGGATTGAGTTAGGTTGAGGAAATGGACCGTGGAGTTATTTCAATTTGATTCGAGGATATGAGAGGCTATACATTTAAGGGATGATTAATATAATGCATAAGTGAGGTTTTTACAATATGAACCTAAAGATGTAAATTATTACAACTATAGTAGAAAGTTAATAATTGAGAATATTAGCTTATAACACAATCCTACATTGTGGGAATTTGGTTAAATTGGATGGACATATGAGAGATCCGATGCTCTATGGGTATATGTGTGCGTGTGTGTGTCTGTGTGTATGTGTGTGTGAATATACCTTTACTAGTGGTTAATGTATTGATTGGGGGTTTACGTTCGATATCGGGACCATATACAATGCGCCGACCGAGATGGGCATGACGTAGTGGAGGTCATTGTGTTAGATCATATGATCAGTGATCACCGTGCAAGGACATAATTTTATAAGTCCGTTATCAATTTAGTATGTCGTATACCGCTACACCGTCGAAGAGCATTCAAGAACATTCACGCATCAAAGACGGATCCGAATATCAAGGTTATTCATAAAAAAGACTCCGCAAAGTTTACTTTGGTAAGGTTATGTTTTAAATACCTTAACTTTGCACTTAGAGCTTTTGGGATATTTTTATAAAATATTTTCTGAGTGTTGGAGCGGACTTTTTCGTCAAAATTTGAGAATGAGTATTTTTTCTAAGTCCTGAAGCGTACCTCGATTTTGATGCCCATGTCGTTCAAAGGAGATGTCATATCATTCGACCGAAATGTCCATGTCGCGCGATGTCGTTTGAACGACATCTGAACTTCGTTCGCGCAAGATCTCTTTATCGTTCGAACGAGCTCGACAACCAAGACGACGCGTTTTTCTATAAATACTCATTAAATGGTTTCATTTTCAATAAGAAGTCCCAGCGTTTTGAAAGACAGAAAATGCAAAACTGCATAATTTGTTTGACTTCTTCTTTTAGGGTTTAATCCATTTTTGTTTTTGATTCACAAAAATCCCATATGCTTTGGTGAATTGTTTTGGTGTTCAAGAACACACTTTGCTTTTGTTTACTTTTGTGGGGAGAACTCTATAACCGGAGAGCTGCATGCTATTGTGGAGGGAGTCTCTATGAAGTTCACTCTTGTGGAGAATCCGTTTCTTTTCCATTGCTGACCATCTGGAGTTCTTGCGGGAGATTCCAGTCGACGACATCGAAACCGACACCTGAGGGTATTTCGTATGTCACTCTTATTTTCATTATAATCCGTGTAAATCGTTCTTTACAAATTATAGTGAAAATAAAAAGGTTTTTCCCTTCGGAGATTTTTTCTTAAATTTGTGTCGTATGCTTTATTCATTTATGGGTTGACACACGCACACACGTAGTTGCATGTTTAGGGGCTGAATTAATTTGGTTTAAATAAACTATAATTAAATAAGTGTGCCAAAGTAGAAATTTGCGAATTTAATCAATTATCACACTCTCATACGTTTTACAAATTGGTATCTGATCATATTTACGCGATCACCACATCTACAAATTGGTATCAGAGCAGGTTGCGCTAATTTATCGCGTATTCCTATTTTTTGCAAAATTTGTGTGATATTGATTTTTTTTTTGAAAAATCAGTTTTGTGAAAAATCGCAATTTTTCGATGGAGCACTTAAGTAATCGGATGCCCCCCTTTGATGACACGAGTAAGAGTTTTTATGTTATAAATCGTTTGAATTTGACGTTTGCTAAAAGGATTGATTTTTTGGAAAAAGAAAATTCTCGTTTTAAATTCGCGATGGATCTTTTGCAAACGGTTCAAAATCAAAGAGATTTTTATCGTGAGAAATTTGTTTCCTTGGACCATGACTTTGTTTCTTTGAAATTGTCCAAGAAGGAGAGTGATGACAGGTTCCTAATTTTAGAAATAGAATTAGAGGACCTTAAAAATTCGATGGTTTGTGTTTGTGCCAAAAAGGACAAAAATATTTTAATCAATGAGTTTGTGGCACGTGAAGAGACTCTTAGGAAAAAATTTGCTTTAATTGAGGGGGAGCGAAATAACCTTCTAGGTTTGATTGATAATTTGAAGAACGAGTCCCTCATATTGGAAGAGTCTAATTCTTTGCTTGAGTAAAAAATTTTGAAGTTAAAAAATGATTTGACAGACTCGAGTAGGTTTGATAGTGACGGTAATGTCTCATCTTGTTCTTATGGTTCTAGTGCTAAAGCCAAAACCATTATTTATTTTAGAGGGTCAATTAATCCCAAGGACGTTAGAAAAGATCACACTTTAGGTAACATTCCACCCGTTTACACATGTTCATATTGTGGTAGGAAAGGTCACCTGAGGTGTTTTTGTTTTGATATTGGAAAAATTCCTAGGAAGTTTATGTCTAGTGTTCCCGAGGTTCCCAAACCCCTTCACGTCATTTCACATCAATTTGGGTTAGGAAATCACTTTTAGAGGCACTAGATTTTAGACAAGTTTATTCCCGTTTGCTTGCACATGATTCTTCTCTTGCTATATCATATAAATGATTGTGTTCGCATATTTGTCATACGCTAGTTTTTTTTTGTTTCATGATATTTATGTTTTCTAGCGCTGTGACATGTAATTTTTGTATAAATTTTTTGCTTTTAGAAAAATTTTGAAAAATACAAAAAGATTTTATTTTGATAAATTTTTGAAAAATCCAATTTTTTTTTTTGTATTTTGTTTTCACCGTTTATGGATAAACACTTAGGATGACCTAGTCACAACATCATTTCATTTTTTTTTCATGTGACTATTTGATAGTGTTTTGAGACAATATGTCAATTCATCAATGTGCTTTATAATGTTTGGAGTCATTGAGATGTAATTAAGTGTTACTTCCTATATGTTTGACTCATGATTTCCTTTATTGCACACATGCATGAATTTATTTGATTATTGTGTTTGTCTTATCACATGTTGGTTGAGTGTTTTCACTTCAATACCGTCCTTAAAAGGAACCAAGTGCGATAAAACTTGATAAGAAAATTGTACACGTAAGAGCCGTTTGTGAGTTTGTGTGCTGTATTTGAAAACGGGGAAGGGCTGCGAAAGGTTTTCATTTGACATTTGTGAATACTAAGCCACCGTTTAAATTGGACCTAAAAAATTAAGGAATTTTATTATACGGGGTCCAAAAAGGTTTAAAGAGTTCGAAAAAATTTAAAGGCAATAAAAATAAATTCATGCCAATTATGGGTCAATTAGGTTTTTGCACCAATTTTCCAAAGTTTGGGAATTTAGTTTATACACCTCTAAAAGAAAATATATATGAGGGAGTTTGGATGGAGAATTAAAACGGGTTTGCACATCCTTAAAAGTCTTGAAAAAGCGCTAAATAGTTTTGGACGTTATTGGTGTGGAAATCACTTTGGCTTTGATTTGTTGATTTGCATAAGACGATGTCATCTAAATTCAACAGTTTTTACACCTAAGGATACATTTAATGTTCATTCGTTAGGAGTACACGTATTCATCGTGCACATATGATTGATTGAGTTTATTTACCTATCGAATGTGTTCACACCCATTCATTCCATTTCCACGACTTGGTTGTTTAAGTTTAAGTCCATGGTGTGATTTTTGGTATCTTATTTTTGTATGAAAATTTTGAAAAATCAAAAAAAGTTTGTGAATTTTTTTGAGATATACCTCTGCATGCGCGTAGTTTGATCCATGTTTGCTATGCATTTTGTCGTGACACTCCATGTTTTGATTGTTTCTTCTCATCTGTCTATTTGGAGACATCATAAAAAGGGGGAGAAAGAATTATCATGTTATGGGGGAGTTTTTGCATTATGGGGGAGATTTGATTATATTGATTGATTTATTCTTATCATTTTAAACTCGATGCGTCACGAAGGTTTTTGCTCTATCTCATGTGTGTAGGTACAAAGATTGATAATCATTATGTTGCACACCCTGATGAGAAAATCTTTGAGATTTGATGAAGACTTTTTGAAGAACAGTTTGAGATCTTGCAAATTTATTCATGGGAGGGTAGATTTGTATAGGTCATTTTGGTATTTGATAATTCGGATGTTGTTATGTATGTACCGGCATAGATATAGGGAGAGATTTGTAAGGATATTATTTTAAAAGTCCATTATCAATTTAGTATGTCGTATACCGCTACACTGTGAAAGAGCATTCAAGAACATTCAAGCATTAAAGACGGATCCGAATATTAAGGTTCTTCATAAAAAAGACTCAGCAAAGTTTACTTTTGTAAGGTTATGTTCTGAATACCTTAACTTTGCACTTAGACCTTTTGAAATATTTTTACAAAATATTTTCTAAGTGTTGGAGCGGTTTTTTTGGTCAAAATTTGAGAATGAGTATTTTTTCTAAGTCCTGAAGCGTACCTCGATTTTAATGCCAAGGTCGTTCAAACGAGATGTTATCTCGTTAGAGCGAAATGTGCATGTCGCGCGATGTCGTTTGAACGACATCTGTACTTCGTTCGCGCGAGATCTCTTTCTCGTTTGAACGAGCTCGACAACTGAGGCGACGTGTTTTTCTATAAATACTCATTAAATGGTTTCATTTTCATTAAGAAGTCCTAGCCTTTTGAAAGATAGAAAACTGCGAAACTACAGAATCCTTTTGACTTCTTCTTTTAGGGTTTAATCCCTTTTTGTTTTCAATTCACAAAAATCCCATATTCTTTGGTGAAGTTTTTTGGTGTTCAAGAACACACTTTGCTTTTGTTTACCTCCGTGGGGAGAACTCTACAATCGGAGAGCTGCGTGATATTTTGGAGGGAGTCTTTATGAAGTTCACTCTTGTGGAGAAACCATTTCTTTTCCATTGCTGACCATCTGGAATTCTTGCTGGAGATTCCAGCCGACGACATCGGAACCGACACCTGAGGGTATTTTGTATGTCACTCTTGTTTTCATTGTAATCCATGTAAACCGTTCTTTACAAATTATAATAAAAATAAAAAGGTTTTGCCCTTTGGGGATTTTTCCTTAAATTTGTGTCGCATACTTTATTCATTTATGGGTTGACACACGCACACACGTAGTTGCATGCTTAGGGGCCGAATTAATTTGGTTTAAATAAATTCTAATTAAATAAGTGTGCCAAAGTAGAAATTTGCAAATTTAATCAATTATCACACCGTCATACGTTTTACAAATTGGTATCAGAGCATTTTTAAGTGATCACCACTTCTACACACCGCTTCGTAATAAGAGAATTAGTATGACCTGATCCAGCGACGTGGTCTAGATATGGGCTGTTGGTGGTGTTACTGCGTAGTGATCACCCTATTATTTATGGTTTCATTCTTAGCATCATTGTCACAAGAAGCAATATAAATATAAACGAATAAAAATTGTACAACTAAATGAACAAAATGAATCAACATGCATAAATAAATAAATGTGAACCGAATAAACCATCGGTCACTAACAGTAATCATCCAACTGATATAAGACTGAATAATGAAATAACATATCTGACATAAGTGTAAAGTCCCATCGGGAAACATGCCCAAAAGGGAAACATGCCCAAAAGGAAAAATACTGGAATAAAAATAATCTTATTTAGATAGGAAAAGCTCAAGTGGCTTTGTCAGTACTATAGCGTCCACACCTACTACAACAACAAGAAAGATCTTATCCCTGTTGTCCCTGATGTTGATGCACACCTGGGTTTTTTAAAAGAAAACATATTTGTCCGCGGGTCAAAGCTAAAAAATGTTTGAAAATATTTTGCAAGTAATCAAATGCTTTAAATCAATAAATCAAGTAGTGTAATACTTTCACAATTAATTAATCAGTCATGCTCACATGAGATAAAACATCACCTATCATCGACAGTGAGCACCCAATGCATTCATTTTGTTATCCTAATTATACTACACAGTCTAACTACGACAATGACTGCGATTCAAGACAAATCATGATAATAATAACCATTATCTAAGTATATACCACCCTCACTATGTATATGTTCATGAATAATATCGTATCAACACAGGTGATATCAATGTGTGTTCACATAATATAATACCATAGCTATGCTCGTGGTATAAATAGATATACATATTGTTGATGTTAAAAAATGGACTTGGTCAAATGTTAGAATCACAGATAAAATATAGAATTGCAATGAAATAGTTAAAAGATTAACACAAGGTTTTAAGGTTGTTCGGTTATATACGAAAGCCTACGTCCACTATTATGGTATTGATTTTAGAGATTATAAATAGCTAGGTATTCTTGTCAATAAAAATATTATAGGATTTGTTCTATCTTCCTTTTGATGAAAGGGATACAACATATTTATATTGACCCGAATATCAAGGGTTAGAATATCAAGGGATGGAATGCCTTTATACATTTAAGCATTTACACTTGTACCTAATGAATGTGATGATTGGTGGTATGAACCGCATGTGGTAAGACCCTTAGTATGGTGATGCTTACTTGGTCTTGATGATCGACATTCTTTATGTTGGTCGGCAGGCCTGCTGAGTTACTATCTGCTGATTAGAATTTTGGCCACGTAAAAGGACAAGTGTTCACTTCTGATTAGTCCATGTAGGTGGATAATTTTTTGTATCAATAGAAGATCCGAATGCTCTATGCTTGATGCTTGCATGAAAGTATGGAACATTCGATCTTGGAAGTAGCTCAGAGTATTTTGATGGTGCTTGGTCGGTAAATGACCTCCCAAACTTGTAAAATTTTACCGGTACTATTTGAAGATGACATTTTTGTAAATAATTTGAATTTTAGCGAACCGCCAAAGGGTAAATGGGTATTTTACATCTTTTGTACTGCGAAGGCATCAAAATGTCAATCGTTGGTATGTTTAATCATTACTTTCGCTATTTTTGAGACAATCTATAAAAGGCGGGAGGATTTTCTAGATTTTACCTTACCCCAAATCTTCGAACTGTAGCAACTATTTTGAGCTTTTACGTGATCGTTTGTTGTAGTTCATCTTTTCCTTCCATAGTTCTTACTGATACCCTAATCTTCTGTAATAATTCTTTCTTTCTCTATGTTTTTCTTCATTTCCTTTCTTTCTAAGCCAAGGTTTACATAGTTGATAATGATTCTATATAGTAATTTAGGGAAAGAAGGAAAATCCCATCTTGGGTTGATTTAGAAATACCCCGTAATCCTCTATATGTATATTCTTTAGCCGAGGGTCATTGGATCCCAACCTTATTTATTGCTGAATGTCACCAAACCCTTTTCTTATTTATTTCTGCCAATATTTTGACTCCGCTCCAGCAAGAGTAGCTCCAACACCTGGAGGGTTGTCAATGGTGTGAATAGATTGAATTAAATTTATAGGCCCCATATTGGTATTCCATAAAGCATGTTCTGCTATAAATGGTCTATTGCAGGGGAGAGCACATATTACTTGAAAACTAGACAAGCCAGTAGGGCTTTAGTATTGAATTTGTCTGATTCCAATAAGGATTATTGGGATCATGCTTTCATAGTTAAGAATTGGCAACATGCTCCCCTTGGGAATAGAGTGACCTACCATGGTCCCAGACGCCCCTCAGTCAGGGAATGGGATAGGTCGTTATTTCAGTTCTCGCCTTTCTTTACTGATTTCTTTTCTGATGTATGCTAACAGTTATTGCTTATTAATTTATTGCAGAAGAACGTAAATGAAAGTTCCCCAAATCGGGTGAAGTAAATTTGGAAGAACTCAAATTCTTATGGGGTCTTAATCAAAGGATATGAGAAGATCATCTACGATCAGTTTATGTATTGCTAGAGTATAAAAGTTCTATTACCTATTTTATAGCTCGACCAACAACTGTTGTGCCTTAAATTGAAATTGATTTGGAGAGGGATCCAGTGTCTACTTCCTTTGTTATTGAGTCTATTGGTGTTGGTGCTGAAGTCGCTACTGGTGGCACTTCTTCTTCTTTCGACTCTAATCTTCCCATTTCTATCAACATGGGAAAAAAGAAAATTCCTAATATTTTGGAGGAAGACTCTGCTACTGGAGCGAAGAAATCAATTGATACTAATTCCCCAAAGAAGAAAGTTGAGGCTGATAAGAAGCCCCCAAACAATAAAGGTGATGAGTCCCTCTTAAGAGACTAATAAAAGGTCCCGCTGATAAGAAGGTTGACAAGGATGTTGATGTCGATCAACTGGGATTGGATGATAAGGTACCATCTATTACTGGCTCATATGTAGCCTTTAGTCTTAGCTTGGCTAGGAAGTTGATTAAGGCTAGTACGCTGCTACTGCCTCCATGTACAGATCAAAGTTATTGAAGAGGGATACTCAAAATTTAGCCTTAGTAAGTTTTCATATTTGAAGTTGGTCGGATATTGTTCATGTCTTTTTTTATTTATAATGACTTGGTTCTTTTCTTGTAGTTCTTTATTGATTACAACCAAATATTGGAGAGCGACGATTATCTACATTCTTTTTTGGGAGAAGTAGAGGAGGCCTTTGAGGGGCTTAAGAAATCTTTGGAGGAGTCTAGACAAGCTTTGCATACAAAGCAGAAGATTTGGGAGGAAAAGATTGGGCCTGCTAAAAAAGCGTGGCGGAAAGTTGATGAAACTCTGACTGTGGATATTTTGGCCTTCGCTAAAGCTGAGCGCAGGGCAAAGGTTGCTGAAGAGAAAATAGCCAAACTGCCTATTGACCTTTTTGTTGAGAAGGACAAAAGAAAGAAAACCAGGGATGCATCCTTTAACAAGGGCTGGGATAAAGCCGTCTTGCTACTTCTACCTAAATAGAGTGTGTTAAAAGGAAATTCTTCAAGGACGGTTGGTTAACAACTTTGAGGGAAGTTGGCATTACTGAAGATTAAAAATTATTTTAGAGGCATGATCCAGGCTCCCCCTAACCTTGATGATGAAATTGACGATGATGCAGGTTCGGGAGAATCATTTCTAGCTATTGAGTTAATTGTTCCTCCAGTCGATCAAGACAATGCTCATGTTAACACAACTACCCCTCATGCCTACTAGGAGATAAACCTTGAGATAGAAAAGGATAATAAGAAGGTGTAGACTTATTTGGCTTCTAGTCTTTGTATTTTACACCTTTCTTTTGTCTAATTTTTGTCTTGTTCAAATGTACCTCTTTTTAATGTTGTCGTTTATCAATGAAAGAACTTTTTTTTTTCAACTAACTTACCACTTTTTTATGCTTAGCTGTTGCTCCGTCTCCTTTTATTGTTGATCCATTGTTGCTTTATCTTTCTAGTTCATTGCCAATATGAAATGATTTGCCTCCACTGGTTTTGACCTACTCAAACACTATAACAATCTGTTTAAAGCTGGTCACTTGGATTTGATAGATGAAGAATTAACAAACTTGATTGACACAGACACTTCCGATCAAGTAAGGGATGCATACATTTATCTTAAATTACTTGTTCATCAGGTTGTGGCTAATAATATTGCACACTTTGAGATGATCGAAGACTTGCAGGTATACCTTTTGGCCTCGTAAAAGGACAAGTGTTCACTTCTGATTAGTCCACGTAGGTGGATAATTTTTGGTATCAATAGAAGATCCGAATGCTCTATGCTTGATGCTTGCATGAAAGTATTTAACATTCGATCTTGGGAGTAGCTCAGAGTATTTTGATGGTGCTTGGTCGATAACCGACCTCCCAAACTTGTAAAATTTTACCGGTACTATTTGAAGATGACATTTTTGTAAATAATTTGAATTTTAGCGAACCGCCAAAGGGTAAATGGGTATTTTACATCTTTTGTACTGCGAAGGCATCAGAATGTCAATCGTTGGTATGTTTAATCATTACTTTCGCTGTTTTTGAGACAATCTATAAAAGGCGGGAGGATTTTCTAGATTTTACCTTACCCCAAATCTTCGAACTGTAGCAACTATTTTGAGCTTTTACGTGATCGTTTGTCGTAGTTCATCTTTTCCTTCCATAGTTCTTACTGATACCCTAATCTTCTGTAATAATTCTTTCTTTCTCTATGTTTTTCTTCATTTCCTTTCTTTCTAAGCCATGGTTCACATAGTTGATAATGATTCTATATAGTAATTTAGGTAAAAAAGGAAAATCCCATCTTGGGTTGATTTAGAAATTCCCCGTAATCCTATATATGTATATTCTTTGGCTGAGGGTCATTGGATCCCAACCTTATTTATTGCTGAATGTCACCAAACCCTTTTCTTATTCATTTCTGCCAATATTTTGACTCCGCTCCAGCAAGAGTAGCTCCAACACCTGGAGGGCTGTGAATGGTGTGAATAGATTGAATTAAATTTATAGGCCCCATATTGGGATTCCATAAATCATGTTCTGCTATAAATGGTCTATTGCAGGGGAGAGCACATATTACTTGAAAACTAGACAAGCCAGTAGGCTTTAGTATTGAATTTTCCTGATTCCAATAAGGATTATTGGGATCATGATTTCATAGTTAAGAATTGGCAACATGCTCCCCTTGGGAATAGAGTGACCAACCATGGTCCCAGACGCCCCTGAGTCAGGGAATGGGATAGGTCGTTATTTCAGTTCTCGCCTTTCTTTACTGATTTCTTTTCTGATGTATGCTAAGAGTTATTGCTTCTTAATTTATTGCAGAAGAACGTAAATGAAAGTTCCCCAAACCGGGTGAAGTAAATTTGGAAGAACTCAAATTCTTATGGGGTCTTAATCAAAGGATAGGAGAAGATCATCTACGATCAGTTTATGTATTGCTAGAGTATAAAAGTTATATAACTTATTTTGTAGCTCGACTAACAACTGTTGTGCCTTAAATTGAAATTGATTTGGAGAGGGATCGAGTGTCTACTTCCTTTGTTATTGAGTCTATTGGTGTTGGTGCTGAAGTCGCTACTGGTGGCACTTCTTCTTCTTTCGACTCTAATCTTCCCATTTCAATCAACATGGGAAAAAAGAAAATTCCTAATGTTTTGGAGGAAGACTCTGATACTGGTGCCAAGAAATCAGTTGATACTAATTCCACAAAGAAGAAAGTTGAGGCTGACAAGAAGCCCCCAACCAATAAAGATGACGAGTCTCCTCTTAAGAGACTAATAAGAGGTCCTGCTGATAAGAAGGTTGACAAGGATGTTGATGTCGATCAACTGGGATTGGATGATAAGGTCCCAGCTATTACTGTCTCATATATAGCCTTTAGTCTTAGCTTGGCTGGGAAGTTGATTAAGGCTGGTACGCTGCTACTGCCTCCATGTACCGATCAAAGTTATCGAAGAGGGATACTCAAAATTTAGCCTTAGTAATTTTTCATATTTGAAGTTGGTCGGATATTGTTCATGTCTTTTTTTATTTATAATGACTTGGTTCTTTTCTTACAGTTCTTTATTGATTACAACCAAATATTGGAGAGGGACGATTATCTACATTCTTTCTTGCGAGAAGTAGAGGAGGCCTTTGAGGGGATTAAGAAATCTTTGGAGGAGTCTAGACAAGATTTGGATACAAAGAAGAAGATTTGGGAGGAAAAGATTGGGCCTGCTAAAAAAGCGTGGCGGAAAGTTGATGAAACTCTGACTGTGGATATTTTGGCCTTCGCTCAAGCTGAGCGCAGGGCAAAGGTTGCTGAAGAGAAAGTAGCCAAACTGCCTATTGACCTTTTTGTTGAGAAGGACAAAAGAAAGAAAACCAGGGATGCATCCTTTAACAAGGGCTGGGATAAATCCGTCTTGCTACTTCTACCTAAATAGAGTGTGCTAAAAGGAAATTCTTCAAGGACGGTTGGTTAACAACTTTGAGGGAAGTTGGCATTACTGAAGATTAAAAATTATTTTTGAGGCATGATCCAGGCTCCCCCTAACCTTGATGATGAAATTGACGATGATGCAGGTTCGGGAGAATCATTTCTAGCTATTGAGTTAATTGTTCCTCCAGTCGATCAAGACAATGCTCATGTAAACACAACTGCACCTCATGCCTACTAGGAGATAAACCTTGAGATAGAAAAGGATAATAAGAAGGTGTAGACTTATTTGGCTTGTAGTCTTTGTATTTTACACCTTTCTTTTGTCTTATTTTTGTCTTGTTCTGATGTACCTCTTTTTAATGTTGTCGTTTATCAATGAAAGAACTTTTTTTTTCAATTAACTTACCACTTTTTTATGCTTAGCTGTTGCTCCGTCTCCTTTTATTGTTGATCCATTGTTGCTTTATCTTTCTAGTTCATTGCCAATATGAAATGATTTGCCTCCACTGGTTTTGACCTACTCAAACACTATAACAATCTGTTTAAAGCTGGTCACTTGGATTTGATAGATGAAGAATTAACAAACTTGATCGACACAGACACTTCCGATCAAGTAAGGGATGCATACACTTATCTCAAATTTCTTGTTCATCAGGTTGTTGCTAATAATATTGCACACTTTGAGATGATCGAAGACTTGCAGGTATACCTTTTGGCCACGTAAAAGGACAAGTGTTCACTTCTGATTAGTCCACGTAGGTGGATAATTTTTGATATCAATAGAAGATCCGAATGCTCTATGCTTGATGCTAGCATGAAAGTATGGAACATTCGATCTTGGAAGTAGCTCAGAGTATTTTGATGGTGCTTGGTCGATAACCGACCTCCCAAACTTGTAAAATTTTACCGGTACTATTTGAAGATGACATTTTTGTAAATAATTTGAATTTTAGCGAACCGCCAAAGGGTAAATGGGTATTTTACATCTTTTGTACTGCGAAGGCATCAGAATGTCAATCGTTGGTATGTTTAATCATTACTTTCGCTATTTTTGAGACAATCTATAAAAGGCGGGAGGATTTTCTAGATTTTACCTTACCCCAAATCTTCGAACTGTAGCAACTATTTTGAGCTTTTACGTGATCGTTTGTCGTAGTTCATCTTTTCCTTCCATAGTTCTTACTGATACCCTAATCTTCTGTAATAATTCTTTCTTTCTCTATGTTTTTCTTCATTTCCTTTCTTTCTAAGCCATGGTTCACATAGTTGATAATGATTCTATATAGTAATTTAGGTAAAAAAGGAAAATCCCATCTTGGGTTGATTTAGAAATTCCCCGTAATCCTATATATGTATATTCTTTGGCTGAGGGTCATTGGATCCCAACCTTATTTATTGCTGAATGTCACCAAACCCTTTTCTTATTCATTTCTGCCAATATTTTGACTCCGCTCCAGCAAGAGTAGCTCCAACACCTGGAGGGCTGTCAATGGTGTGAATAGATTGAATTAAATTTATAGGCCCCATATTGGGATTCCATAAATCATGTTCTGCTATAAATGGTCTATTGCAGGGGAGAGCACATATTACTTGAAAACTAGACAAGCCAGTAGGCTTTAGTATTGAATTTGCCTGATTCCAATAAGGATTATTGGGATCATGATTTCATAGTTAAGAATTGGCAACATGCTCCCCTTGGGAATAGAGTGACCTACCATGGTCCCAGACGCCCCTCAGTCAGGGAATGGGATAGGTCGTTATTTCAGTTCTCGCCTTTCTTTACTGATTTCTTTTCTGATGTATGCTAATAGTCATTGCTTATTAATTTATTGCAGAAGAACGTAAATGAAAGTTCCCCAAACCGGGTGAAGTAAATTTGGAAGAACTCAAATTCTTATGGGGTCTTAATCAAAGGATATGAGAAGATCATCTACGATCAATTTATGTATTGCTAGAGTATAAAAGTTATATAACTTATTTTGTAGCTCGACCAACAACTGTTGTGCCTTAAATTGAAATTGATTTGGAGAGGGATCGAGTGTCTACTTCCTTTGTTATTGAGTCTATTGGTGTTGGTGCTGAAGTTGCTACTGGTGGCACTTCTTCTTCTTTCGACTCTAATCTTCCCATTTCAATCAACATGGGAAAAAAGAAAATTCCTAATGTTTTGGAGGAAGACTCTGATACTGGTGCCAAGAAATCAGTTGATACTAATTCCCCAAAGAAGAAAGTTAAGGCTGACAAGAAGCCCCCAACCAATAAAGATGACGAGTCTCCTCTTAAGAGACTAATAAGAGGTCCTGCTGATAAGAAGGTTGACAAGGATGTTGATGTCGATCAACTGGGATTGGATGATAAGGTCCCAGCTATTACTGGCTCATATATAACCTTTAGTCTTAGCTTGGCTAGGAAGTTGATTAAGGCTGGTACGCTGCTACTGCCTCCATGTACCGATCAAAGTTATCGAAGAGGGATACTCAAAATTTAGCCTTAGTAATTTTTCATATTTGAAGTTGGTCGGATATTGTTCATGTCTTTTTTTATTTATAATGACTTGGTTCTTTTCTTGCAGTTCTTTATTGATTACAACCAAATATTGGAGAGGGACGATTATCTACATTCTTTTTTGCGAGAAGTAGAGGAGGCCTTTGAGGGGATTAAGAAATCTTTGGGGGAGTCTAGACAAGCTTTGGATACAAAGAAGAAGATTTGGGAGGAAAAGATTGGGCCTGCTAAAAAAGCGTGGCGGAAAGTTGATGAAACTCTGACTGTGGATATTTTGGCCTTCGCTCAAGCTGAGCGCAGGGCAAAGGTTGCTGAAGAGAAAGTAGCCAAACTGCCTATTGACCTTTTTGTTGAGAAGGACAAAAGAAAGAAAACCAGGGATGCATCCTTTAACAAGGGCTGGGATAAAGCCGTCTTGCTACTTCTACCTAAATAGAGTGTGCTAAAAGGAAATTCTTCAAGGACAGTTGGTTAACAACTTTGAGGGAAGTTGGCATTACTGAAGATTAAAAATTATTTTTGAGGCATGATCTAGGCTCCCCCTAACCTTGATGATGAAATTGACGATGATGCAGGTTCGGGAGAATCATTTCTAGCTATTGAGTTAATTGTTCCTCCAGTCGATCAAGACAATGCTCATGTAAACACAACTGCACCTCATGCCTACTAGGAGATAAACCTTGAGATAGAAAAGGATAATAAGAAGGTGTAGACTTATTTGGCTTCTAGTCTTTGTATTTTACACCTTTCTTTTGCCTTATTTTTGTCTTGTTCTGATGTAACTCTTTTTAATGTTGTCGTTTATCAATGAAAGAACTTTTTTTTTTCAATTAACTTACCACTTTTTTATGCTTAGCTGTTGCTCCGTCTCCTTTTATTGTTGATCCATTGTTGCTTTATCTTTCTAGTTCATTGCCAATATGAAATGATTTGCCTCCACTGGTTTTGACCTACTCAAACACTATAACAATCTGTTTAAAGCTGGTCACTTGGATTTGATAGATGAAGAATTAACAAACTTGAACGACACAGACACTTCCGATCAAGTAAGGGATGCATACACTTATCTCAAATTTCTTGCTCATCAGGTTGTTGCTAATAATATTGCACACTTTGAGATGATCGAAGACTTGCAGGTATACCTTTTGGCCACGTAAAAGGACAAGTGTTCGCTTCTGATTAGTCCACGTAGGTGGATAATTTTTGGTATCAATAGAAGATCCGAATGCTCTATGCTTGATGCTAGCATGAAAGTATGGAAAATTCGATCTTGGAAGTAGCTCAGAGTATTTTGATGGTGCTTGGTCGATAACCGACCTCCCAAACTTGTAAAATTTTACCGGTACTATTTGAAGATGACATTTTTGTAAATAATTTGAATTTTAGCGAACCGCCAAAGGGTAAATGGGTATTTTACATCTTTTGTACTGCGAAGGCATCAGAATGCCAATCGTTGGTATGTTTAATCATTACTTTCGCTATTTTTGAGACAATCTATAAAAGGCGGGAGGATTTTCTAGATTTTACTTTACCCCAAATCTTCGAACTGTAGCAACTATTTTGAGCTTTTACGTGATCATTTGTTGTAGTTCATCTTTTCCTTCCATAGTTCTTACTGATACCATAATCTTTTGTAATAATTCGTTCTTTCTCTATGTTTTTCTTCATTTCCTTTCTTTCTAAGCCATGGTTCACATAGTTGATAATGATTCCATATAGTAATTTAGAGAAAAAAGGAAAATCCCATCTTGGGTTGATTTAGAAATACCCCGTAATCCTATATATGTATATTCTTTGGCTGAGGGTCATTGGATCCCAACCTTATTTATTGATGAATGTCACCAAACCCTTTTCTTATTCATTTCTGCCAATATTTTGACTCCGCTCCAGCAAGAGTAGCTCCAACACCTGGAGGGCTGTCAATGGTGTGAATAGATTGAATTCAATTTATAGGTCCCATATTGGGATTCCATAAATCATGTTCTGCTATAAATGGTCTATTGCAGGGGAGAGAACATATTACTTGAAAACTAGACAAGCCAGTAGGGCTTTAGTATTGAATTTGCCTGATTCCAATAAGGATTATTGGGATCATGCTTTCATAGTTAAGAATTGGCAACATGCTCCCCTTGGGAATAGAGTGACCTACCATGGTCCTAGACGCCCCTCAGTCAGGGAATGGGATAGGTCGTTATTTCAGTTCTCGCCTTTCTTTATTGATTTCTTTTCTGATGTATGCTAACAACTATTGCTTATTAATTTATTGCAGAAGAACGTAAATGAAAGTTCCCCAAATCGGGTGAAGTAAATTTGGAAGAACTCAAATTCTTATGGGGTCTTAATCAAAGGATATGAGAAGATTATCTACGATCAGTTTATGTATTGCTAGAGTATAAAAGTTTTATTTCCTATTTTGTAGCTCGACCAACAACTGTTGTGCCTTAAATTGAAATTGATTTGGAGAGGGATCCAGTGTCTACTTCCTTTGTTATTGAGTCTATTGGTGTTGGTGCTGAAGTTGCTACTGGTGGCACTTCTTCTTCTTTCGACTCTAATCTTCCCATTTCTATCAACATGGGAAAAAAAGAAAATTCCTAATATTTTGGAGGAAGACTCTGCTACTGGTGACAAGAAATCAGTTGATACTAATTCCCCAAAGAAGAAAGTTGAGGCTGACAAGAAGCCCCCAACCAATAAAGGTGACGAGTCTCCTCTTAAGAGACTAATAAGAGGTCCTGCTGATAAGAAGGTTGACAAGGATGTTGATGTCGATCAACTGGGATTGGATGATAAGGTACCAGCTATTACTGGCTCATATGTAGCCTTTAGTATTAGCTTGGCTAGGAAGTTGATTAAGGCTGGTACGCTGCTACTGCCTCCATGTACCGATCAAAGTTATCGAAGAGGGATACTCAAAATTTAGCCTTAGTAAGTTTTCATATTTGAAGTTGGTCGGATATTGTTCATGTCTTTTTTTATTTATAATGACTTGGTTCTTTTCTTGTAGTTCTTTATTGATTACAACCAAATATTGGAGAGGGGCGATTATCTACTTTCTTTTTTGGGAGAAGTAGAGGAGGCCTTTGAGGGGCTTAAGAAATCTTTGGAGGAGTCTAGACAAGCTTTAGATACAAAGCAGAAGATTTGGGAGGAAAAGATTGGGCCTGCTAAAAAAGCGTGGCGGAAAGTTGATGAAACTCTGACTGTGGATATTTTGGCCTTCGCTCAAGCTGAGCGCAGGGCAAAGATTGCTGAAGAGAAAGTAGCCAAACTTCCTATTGACCTTTTTGTTGAGAAGGACAAAAGAAAGAAAACCAGGGATGCATCCTTTAACAAGGGCTGGGATAAAGCCGTCTTGCTACTTCTACCTAAATATTAAAAATTATTTTTGAGGCATGATCCAGGCTCCCCCTAACCTTGATGATGAAATTGACGATGATGCTGGTTCGGGAGAATCATTTCTAGCTATTGAGTTAATTGTTCCTCCAGTCGATCAAGACAATGCTCATGTTAACACAACAGCCCCTCATGCCTACTAGGAGATAAACCTTGAGATAGAAAAGGATAATAAGAAGGTGTAGACTTATTTGGCTTCTAGTCTTTGTATTTTACACCTTTCTTTTGTCTTATTTTTGTCTTGTTCTGATGTACCTCTTTTTAATGTTGTCGTTTATCAATGAAAGAACTCTTTTTTCAATTAACTTACCACTTTTTTATGCTTAGCTGTTGCTACGTCTCCTTTTATTGTTGATCCATTGTTGCTTTATCTTTCTAGTTCATTGCCAATATGAAATGATTTGCCTCCACTGGTTTTGACCTACTCAAACACTATAACAATCTGTTTAAAGCTGGTCACTTGGATTTGATAGATGAAGAATTAACAAACTTGATCGACACAGACACTTCCAATCAAGTAAGGGATGCATACACTTATCTTAAATTCCTTGTTCATCAGGTTGTGGCTAATAATATTGCACACTTTGAGATTATCGAAGACTTGCAGGTATACCTTTTGGCCACGTAAAAGGACAAGTGTTCACTTCTGATTAGTCCACGTAGGTGGATAATTTTTGGTATCAATAGAAGATCCGAATGCTCTATGCTTGATGCTTGCATGAAAGTATGGAACATTCGATCTTGGAAGTAGCTCAGAGTATTTTGATGGTGCTTGGTCAATAACCGACCTCCCAAACTTGTAAAATTTTACCGGTACTATTTGAAGATGACATTTTTGTAAATAATTTGAATTTTAGCGAACCGCCAAAGGGTAAATGGGTATTTTACATCTTTTGTACTGCGAAGGCATCAGAATGTCAATCGTTGGTATGTTTAATCATTACTTTCGCTATTTTTGAGACAATCTATAAAAGGCGGGAGGATTTTCTAGATTTTACCTTACCCCAAATCTTTGAAATGTAGCAACTATTTTGAGCTTTTACGTGATCGTTTGTCGTAGTTCATCTTTTCCTTCCATAGTTCTTACTGATACCTTAATCTTTTGTAACATTTCTTTCTTTCTCTTTGTTTTTCTTCATTTCCTTTCTTTCTAAGCCATGGTTCACATAGTTGATAATGATTCTATATAGTGATTTAGGGAAAAAAGGAAAATCCCATCTTGGGTTGATTTAGAAATACCCCGTAATCCTATATATGTATATTCTTTGGCTGAGGGTCATTGGATCCCAACCTTATTTATTGCTGAATGTCACCAAACCCTTTTCTTATTCATTTCTGCCAATATTTTGACTCCGCTCCAGCAAGAGTAGCTCCAACACCTGGAGGGCTGTCAATGGTGTGAATAGATTGAATTAAATTTATAGGCCCCATATTGGGATTCCATAAATCATGTTCTGCTATAAATGGTCTATTGCAGGGGAGAGCACATATTACTTGAAAACTAGACAAGCCAGTAGGGCTTTAGTATTGAATTTGCCCGATTCCAATAAGGATTATTGGGATCATGATTTCATAGTTAAGAATTGGCAACATTCTCCCCTTGGGAATAGAGTGACCTACCACGGTCCCAGACGCCCCTCAGTCAGGGAATGGGATAGGTCGTTATTTCAGTTCTCGCCTTTCTTTACTGATTTCTTTTCTGATGTATGCTAACAGTTATTGCTTATTAATTTATTGCAGAAGAACGTAAATGAAAGTTCCCCAAACCGGGTGAAGTAAATTTGGAAGAACTCAAATTCTTATGGGGTCTTAATCAAAGGATAGGAGAAGATCATCTACGATCAGTTTATGTATTGCTAGAGTATAAAAGTTCTATAACCTATTTTGTAGCTCGACCAACAACTGTTGTGCCTTAAATTGAAATTGATTTGGAGAGGGATCGAGTGCCTACTTCCTTTGTTATGGAGTCTATTGGTGTTGGTGCTGAAGTTGCTACTGGTGCCCCTTCTTCTTCTTTCGACTATAATCTTCCCATTTCTATCAACATGGGAAAAAAGAAAATTCCTTATATTTTGGAGGAAGACTCTGCTACTGGTGCCAAGAAATCAGTTGATACTAATTCCCCAAAGAAGAAAGTTGAGGCTGACAAGAAGCCCCCAACCAATAAAGGTGACGAGTCTCGTCTTAAGAGACTAATAAGAGGTCCTGCTGATAAGAAGGTTGACAAGGATGTTGATGTCGATCAACTGGGATTGGATGATAAGGTCCCAGCTATTACTGGCTCATATGTAGCCTTTAGTCTTAGCTTGTCTAGGAAGTTGATTAAGGCTGGTATGCTACTACTGCCTCCATGTACCGATCAAAGTTATCGAAGAGGGATACTCAAAATTTCGCCTTAGTAAGTTTTCATATTTGAAGTTGGTCGAATATTGTTCATGTCTTTTTTTATTTATAATGACTTGGTTCTTTTCTTGCAGTTCTTTATTGATTACAACCAAATATTGGAGAGGGACGATTATCTACATTCTTTTTTGCGAGAAGTAGAGGAGGCCTTTGAGGGGCTTAAGAAATCTTTGGAGGAGTCTAGACAAGCTTTGGATACAAAGAATAAGATTTGGGAGGAAAAGATTGGGCCTGCTAAAAAAGCGTGGCGGAAAGTTGATGAAACTTTGACTGTGGATATTTTGGCCTTCGCTAAAGCTGAGCGCAGGGCAAAGGTTACTGAAGAGAAAGTAGCTAAACTGCCTATTGACCTTTTTGTTGAGAAGGACAAAAGAAAGAAAACCAAGGATGCATCCTTTAACAAGGGCTGGGATAAAGCCGTCTTGCTACTTCTACCTAAATAGAGTGTGCTAAAAGGAAATTCTTCAAGGACGGTTGGTTAACAACTTTGAGGGAAGTTGGCATTACTGAAGATTAAAAATTATTTTTGAGGCATGATCTAGGCTCCCCCTAACCTTGATGATGAAATTGACGATGATGCAGGTTCGGGAGAATCATTTCTAGCTATTGAGTTAATTGTTCCTCCAGTCGATCAAGACAATGCTCATGTTAACACAACTGCACCTCATGCCTACTAGGAGATAACCTTGAGATAGAAAAGGATAATAAGAACGTGTAGACTTATTTGGCTTCTAGTCTTTGTATTTTACACCTTTCTTTTGTCTTATTTTTGTCTTCTTCTGATGTACCTCTTTTTAATGTTGTCGTTTATCAATGAAAGAACTTTTTTTTTCAATTAACTTACCACTTTTTTATGCTTAGCTGTTGCTCCGTCTCCTTTTATTGTTGATCCATTGTTGCTTTATCTTTCTAGTTCATTGACAATATGAAATGATTTGCCTCCACTGGTTTGACCTACTCAAACACTATAACAATCTGTTTAAAGCTGGTCACTTGGATTTGATAGATGAAGAATTAACAAACTTGATCGACACAGACACTTCCGATCAAGTAAGGGATGCATACACTTATCTTAAATTCCTTGTTCATCAGGTTGTGGCTAATAATATTGCACACTTCGAGATGATCGAAGACTTGCAGGTATACCTTTTGGCCACGTAGAAGCGCAAGTGTTCACTTCTGATTAGTCCACGTAGGTGGATAATTTTTGGTATCAATAGAAGATCCGAGTGCTCTATGGTTGTTGCTTGAATGAAAGTATGAAACATTCGATCTTGGAAGTAGCTCAGAGTATTTTGATGGTGCTTGGTCGATAACCGACCTCCCAAACTTGTAAAATTTTACCGGTACTATTTGAAGATGACATTTTTGTAAATAATTTGAATTTTAGCGAACCGCCAAAGGGTAAATGGGTATTTTACATCTTTTGTACTGCGAAGGCATCAGAATGTCAATCGTTGGTATGTTTAATCATTACCTTCGCTATTTTTGAGACAATCTATAAAAGGCGGGAGGATTTTCTAGATTTTACCTTACCCCAAATCTTCGAACTGTAGCAACTATTTTGAGCTTTTACGTGATCGTTTGTCGTAGTTCATCTTTTCCTTCCATAGTTCTTACTGATACCTTAATCTTCTGTAATAATTCTTTCTTTCTCTATGTTTTTCTTCATTTCCTTTCTTTCTAAGCCATGGTTCACATAGTTGATAATGATTTTATATAGTAATTTAGAGAAAAAAGGAAAATCCCATCTTGGGTTGATTTAGAAATACCCCGTAATCCTATATATGTATATTATTTGGCTGAGGGTCATTGGATCCCAACCTTATTTATTGCTGAATGTCACCAAACCCTTTTCTTATTCATTTATGCCAATATTTTGACTCCGCTCCAGCAAGAGTAGCTCCAACACCTGGAGGGCTGTCAATGGTGTGAATAGATTGAATTAAATTTATAGGCCCCATATTGGGATTCCATAAATCATGTTCTGCTATAAATGGTCTATTGCAGGGGAGAGCACATATTACTTGAAAACTAGACAAGCCAGTAGGCTTTAGTATTGAATTTGCCTGATTCCAATAAGGATTATTGGGATCATGATTTCATAGTTAAGAATTGGCAACATGCTCCCCTTGGTAATAGAGTGACCTACCATGGTCCCAGACGCCCCTCAGTCAGGGAATGGGATAGGTCGTTATTTCAGTTCTCGCCTTTCTTTACTGATTTCTTTTCTGATGTATGCTAACAGTTATTGCTTATTAATTTATTGCAGAAGAACGTAAATGAAAGTTCCCCAAACCGGGTGAAGTAAATTTGGAAGAACTCAAATTCTTATGGGGTCTTAATCAAAGGATATGAGAAGATCATCTAAGATCAGTTTATGTATTGCTAGAGTATAAAAGTTCTATAACAGAATCAAACAACTTAAACACTTAAGTGGTATTTTTTTCTGCAGCAGCAACATAAGAATGTTAAGGGATTTTAACTTTATTAATTATCCCTCTACTTAGGATGATCCTCCTATTATAATGGAAAGAGTACAACCATCTCAACTGACCTCCAAAGTTGAAGGAAAATGTGTTGTTGACTAATTCTTATATATATTTTTTATTCAGTTCAATGTATACAATTTATATGAATGAAAATCCATATATTTGTGTTGCTAACTTTCTATTATTTTAATCATTTAGTCAACTTGTGATGGTAATGCCATTGATTCTACTAATGCACTTAGATATATTAATCCAAACTTAACATTAGTTATTAGTGGTGACCAAGTGAATGAGGAATATATGTTTGTATTCCAGTATTTAGGAATGTTTACAAGTCTTCTTGCATTTAACGTAGTCGAGGAAAACTTGTTTGTAACTTTTTTAGTTGTATACGAAGTTTTAAAACCTTCTTGTTCCTGACTTGTCAATAAATGACGAAGTCATATATGAAGTAAATTGTCCTTGAACGTAGTCGGATAGTAGTTCTTGTTTGTGACTTGTTTATACAAATCCATACATGAAGTAATAGTTACATCCTGTTCGTGACTTGTATGTACGAAGTCATACAAGAAGTTTGCATTTAAGCGAGAAGCACTTTGTGCCTCAAGCTATTGGTGCATCTGGAATTTGATGAAATCAACCTGATTAAGTATGTTTTGCTGATCGACAAATAATCGATAGATAAATTCAACTTGTTATTTTTGTGTGATGTATGTCGCCATACTTCGAAAAAAAACAAAAAAACTGAAGGGACTGAAATTAATATTTTATTGAAACTGGATGCATAGTCACATAAAACAAAGAGCAAAAGAAATACAATAGTAACAATACCTTGAATCATTGATAATACTTTTGGAGGTGATCGACATTCCAAGGGTTTTTAAATTCTTCCCCTTCCAAAGTCTGAAGTCGATACGTTCCTAATCGGATGACATCGAAAATGCAATATGGGCCATGCCAATTAGCCTCAAGCTTATTGTTCTCCTAAATGACCTTCTTAAGAACATAGTCACCTTCTTTATGCTTGGTCGGCCCTTTCATTATGGAAGCGAGCAATTATGTGTTGATATGCATCGTTTCTCAGGGTAACATCTTCTCGAACTTCCTCTAACATGTCTAGATGTAGTCGGCGCATCAAGTTACTAGTTGGAGAATCAAAATTCAGTACCCTGTGGGTTGGTAAGCCTATCTCGTCTGGTACCATGGCTTTAGTCCCAAATGCAAGCATATAAGGTGTCTCTCTAGTTGCTGTTCTCAGCATTATTTTGTAAGACCAAAGAATATAATGTAACTCATTAACCCAGTTACCTTTAGCAGCATGAAGCCTCTTCTTCAGTCCGTTGAGCAAAGTTCTATTTGTTACTTCTGTTTGACCATTACTTTCAGGATGGCCTGGTGTAGAGTGGAGTTTCTAGATTTTAGACTGAATACAATATTCTTCAAACTCATCGTTATCAAATTGTGCGTCGTGGTCTATAATGAAGGCATATGGTAACCCACATCTGAATATAATATTCTTCCAAATGAATTGATACACCTTCTCATAGGGCATGTTTACTAATGGTTCTGCCTCCACCCATTTTGTGAAGTAATCAACAACAATGATAAAATATTTGAATCGACCTCTAGTGGCCGACAGTGGGCTGACTAGATTAATTCCCCAAATAGCGAATGACCAATGTGAAGTTATGGATGCTAGAGCAACATTGGGCGTTTTATAAATTACAGAGAATATTTGGCATTTGTCACACTTTCTTGCAAAGGCTGTACAATCTGCCCTCATAGTCGACTCGTAGTATCCCCAAATAGCGAATTACCAATGTGAAGTCGACTCGTTGGAGCAATGATCGACTAGTGAAATGAATTTCGCATGAACCTTCATTCACTTCTTTAATAAACTATTCCACCTCCATTAAATGAAAACAACATAGCAAGGAGATCGACAATCCCCTTCTGTATAAAACTCCTTTGTCCAACACATATCTCGCTGCTTATATCAAAGCTTTTTGGCCTCTTTGGGATCCGGTGGCAGGATGCCATCCTCAAGATAGGCTTTAATTGGGTCCATCCAAGAAGGTCCTAAATCTATGGCAATGAAATTAAACATGAAGTTCTCGTCAATGCTTCGATTTGCTAGGATCTCTATCGAGATGGTGCGCCTGAGTTCAATTCTAGTTATTGAAGCTAGACGAGCAAGTGCATCTGCTCGGGCGTTGGCTATTTTGCGAATCGATGTACGCCATTACTTGCTCGACACCTAATGAAAGAGCCGAATCTAATCTAACTATTAAAGCTTCATATTCTATCTCGTTGTTCGATGCTTTGAATTGAAACCTAAGTGCATATTCAACATTAATATTATCAGGAGTATTGATTATTATACCTTATCCACTTCCAGTTGCACATGAAGAACCATCAACGTATAAATTCCATAACGGGGTATTATTATTGAAGCTTTCTTTAGACAAAACTACATGATGGAGTATTTTCTTGCTTTCCTTTGCATAGTTTTGGGCCAACTCCCGAGTTCTCGATGACTCAGGTTGATCGATTATACTTTCATCTTGCTTTTGAGCTATGCTGTCCTGATCGACAGGTAAGTTTTCCTGGTCGAAAACCTTGGATAGGTGAATTCAACAACAATGTCCAACAAAGCTTGGCCTTTTAATGAATATCGTGGTTCATAGATAATGTCATACTCTCCCAGCTCTACTGCCCAGTACATTAATTTTCCTGACTTCTCAGGCTTATGGAGTGCTTGTTGAAAAGGCAGACCAGTATGCATAACTATAGTATGTGCTTGAAAATAAGGTTTCATACACCTAGACGCCTCAATAAGTGTTAAAACCAACTTTTCCAAACGTGGATACCTAATTTTGGCTCCCTAAAATGCTTTGCTAGTGTAATAAATTGGTCTTTGGATCCCATTGTCCAATCTAACCAAAACCGACCTAACTGCAGATTCAGAAATAACATGGTATAAGTATAGTTTCTCTCCCAAGACTGGTCGGGATAAAAAAGGAGGTGATCTTAGGTACTTCCTAAATTCTTGAAAAGCTTTTTTCATTATGCATTCCACTCGAACGTATATCTCAATACCTTGAAAAATGGCAAACACGTGTCTGTTGCCCTAGACACAAATTTGTTTAAAGCTTCTACTCTTCTAGTGAGCCTTTGTATATTTTTATTGCAAGTTGGCGACTGTATTTCGATCAAAGCTTTGATTTTTGTTGGATTATCTTTAATTCCCCTTTGATTGACTATGAAGCCGAGGAACATTCCTTCCTGGACCCCGAACACACACTTGGTCGGATTTAGCTTCATCTGATGCTTTTCCAGTTGGTCAAACGCCTGGCTAAGATCGCTGATATGATTTGAAGCTTTCTTGCTTTTTGTTAACATATTGTCCACATAAACCTCTATGTTTTTTCCTATCTGTTCTTTAAAGACCTTATTCACCAACCTTTGTTACGTCGCTCCAGCTTTTTTGAGCCCAAAGGGCATTACATTATAACAATAAATTCCTCGATTGGTGATAGAAGCTATGCTTTCCCTATCTTTCGGTTTCATCTTAATCTAGTTATACCTAGAATAGGCATCCATAAAGCTTAAAAGTTTATGTCCCAACGTAGCATCCACCAATTGATCAATTATAGGCAACGAAAAGTGGTCTTTTGGGAAGGCTTTATTTAAATTAGTGAAATCCACGCATATCCTCTATTTATCATTCTTTTTCTTGACCATCACAACGTTGGCCAACCAGGCTGGATACTTCACATCTTTAATAAATCGAACTTTTTGAAGTTTCTCAACCTCTTCGTGGATAGCTTGATTCCTCTCCGAACTGAAAACCCTTCATCTCTGCTTGATCGACTCAGTATCCTTATTGATATTGATCTCATGACAAAGGAAATCGGGATCAATCCCAAGCATATCCTTATGGATATAAGAAAATACATTTCTCTGTTGCCTAAAAAACATAATCAATTCCTGTTTAAGAATTCGATCTAGTATTGAACCGATATGCATAGTTCTTTTGGTTTATCATCATTCAGGATAATAATTTCAGTAGCTTCCAGAGTCTGTCCTTTGATTAATTCTATTTCATCTTTTGGATCTAAAGTTTCAACTTCAGATTCATTATTAGGCTCAGTCGTATCCACCTGATATGTGGCAGCTTTCTTCTTCTATTCAATTAAATCCTCTTGCTCAGTTGAGGAGTAGTAACACTCGCTGGCCACCTTTTGGTCGCCTTTCATAAGACTACCCCAAAATGAGTTAGAAGCTTTAAGCATTGATTAACTGTTGATGGTACAACTTCGAACTTATTCAATCCCACCATGATAAGGATCACATTGTAGGAAAATTGAATAATTTTATCCATCACCAAGAAGCGTATTTTCTCAGAACAGCTTGCTAGCTAAGTGCCTAACAACACTTCTAGCTTGATTATCTTAAGAGGGTAAAATTTTTCACCAGAAAAACCTATTAATGGCCTGTGGTAGGGTTCCAGTTGGATGAGTTTCAAATCCAGACTCTAAAAGCAAGGATAAAACATAATATCTGCTAAACTCCCAATGTCAATCAAAAATCTAGCGACAACAGTATTTTGGATCCTAAATTTGACAACCAACGGATCGTCATGGGGATAAAGTACCCCACAAAGATCATTCTTTGTAAAATCGATCACTAGTTTGTCTTTGTTGACCTTCCGAGGCCGATCATCTTCGTTTAGATTAATTCTTTGGATATAAGAGCAAGCATGGGCCTCATTCAAGTAAGCTTTTCTTTCATCAGTGTGATCGGCGCCTCCTGCATCGCCACCTCTAATTACATGAAAAACAAATGAACCAAAACTGATCATAGCTACCTCACGTTCTGGCTGCTTGGGCTTTTTCGGTAGGTCGGGATCATCCTCATAATAATCTTCATGGTTTCTCTTCCTGTCATCTCTAGGCTTGCATGGAGAAGTCGATCGTCTTCTAACTTCTCTGCTTTCATGCCGATAAACAAATTTATTGAGTTTTCCTCAATAGATGAGAGTTTCTTCCTCATTTTTCAAAGCGACGCAGTTATCTGTTGTATGGCCATGATCTTTATGGAATTCATAATATTTAGATTTTCCCCTCTTATTAGGGGTGCTTTCAACCTTTTTGGCTATCAGAAATCTTTATTACTTTTAATTTCCTCAAGGATACGATGAATGCTAACACTCAATGGAGTGTAGGTTCCATGTTTTTTTAGCCTGTCCTCTTTTTTTGACGTTCGCCCTTCTATTCCCTTTTTTCTTGATATTTGTGGCTGGACTCTTCTTTAAAGCCATTACTTATTTAGCGTTCATTATTTTTCCCGCCTTAGCCATGAGCTCAGTTATGGTTTTAGGAGGGTCTTTGGCGAGAGTGTAGTATATTTTCTAGGGAAGCAATCCACTCATGAGAATAGTGACGATTGTTTTTTCCTCGTAATCTACCATTTCTAATTTCTCGTTATTGAAACGAGTGATTTATTCCCTGGTTGTTTCCCCTACTTGCTACCTTACGCTCAAAAGATGGGTTACTCTCTTTACTGGCTTGGCCCCAAAACAGAAATTGCTAATAAATAAGTCAGCAAGGTGGTTGAAATTGGTAATTTGTCCTTAGGGAAAGTTATTGTACCATATCTGAGCAGAGCCCGTAATAGTACTTGAGAATTATCGACATCTCATCTCATCGGGGACCGAATAAATGTCAGCGACAGCTTGATATTGTTCAATGTGCGAAACTGAATCAGTTTTTCCATCATATTTGGGGGTAACCACAGGAGCTTTAAACTTAAATGGAGTAGGAAAATCCACAATTGCTTGAATAAAAGGGGATCCTTTAACAAAACTTCGTTGCAAAGAATTTTTTGCTTTGCTATCTCCTTTAGCTGATATAATCACTAAATTGATCCTTTCCATGAAGGATTGCCTACATAAGATTTATGCGAAACAACTCGACTGCCCGGACTATGTGTATGTGCTGAGCTCTCTTCCTAAGAAGTTTACTCGACGTGTACAGATTTTCGGACGCTTGATCTTGTTCTGATCGTAGCTTTACGCGGGTCAACTAGATGTTGAGTGTTCTTGGATAACGCTGTACGGGGGTTTCTATTTGCTCAGGGTCCCAATCGATCAAAAGGCGAAGCTAAGATCAATCTCTCCAATATGCTTGGCCTTTCGGAAGAAAAGAATTGCCGTCATAAGACTCTGAGGCTCTGATTGAGGAACTGTGTAATACCCCATATTTTTATGGCTTTTAATTTGGAAATTTATTAAATTTAATTGAGATAAATTAATTTAATAGTAATCCAGATTTTATACTAAATAATTTCTAGGATGACGAGAGTTAGTAATTATACGTTGAATATTACTAAATGAGTAAAGTAATATGACATTGAATTTATTAGTATTGTTGCGAGTGAATAACACAATAATTATAGAATTTAAGTCGGGAAGCGCTTGTGTCGTGTCAAAACTAAATTAATGGAATATAAAGTAATTAAATTATAAGTCGCCCGTATGGTCATTTCGAGTGTGCCAACGTATCCGAAAGGGTTGAAATAGTCAGAAAAATATACCTGGGGATTTAGTTTGGGTCTAGAGACTTTTTATGCCTAACCGGTAACCCGGGAGGGCATTTTAGTAATTTTCCTTTTTAAGGCTTAATTATGGACGAAAATTAAAGGGGTATATCTGATGGGAGTTAGAGTCTTCGAACATTAGAATTGGTAGAGTTTTAGAGAGGCTAAGGAAGGGAGAAGAGAGAAGACTCCAAATGAGAGAACCACCCTACCTACACCACCTTTGCCATCTTTCACCACCAACGTGTAGATCGGGAAACGAGGGAATCAACCATACCCGTCAACACCTGAGAATCATACCTTCATATCTGAGGCAAGTATCTATCTTGCTGTTAATTTGGTTGATATCATACCCATGCTAGTGTAGGAGAATAATATTGATGTTTCATGAAAAGATAATTGATGTTTGGGAAAAATTGTGAAAATTGTAGAATAGAGATCATGTTAGGATGATTCCTTGTTTAATTTGGAATGGTGAAAATGAAATTAATATCCAGTAGAGATAGGAATATGTTATTCAATATATTTCATGAGAAATTAAATAAACTAGGGTTAAAGATATATTTTGAATTTAATTAAGTTGATGATGATTATTGATGATTCAAGAGGAAATTTACGTTAAAAATAATCTATTATTGTTTATATATTGTTCCTTATGGTTGGTTGGGAGTTTGGGACTCACTAATGGCGATTTGGTGAAGTTTTATGGAGGAAACCCATAGGTTGGAATAACAGAATCTGGGCAAGAACTGCTCGATCGATCGAAGGTTTGATCGATCGACCCCTCCTAGAAATTAAATATTTTTTACTTTTTGATTAATTTGATTAAAATATGTATAGACCCTTAGGAATAATTTAAAGATCATGGAGGGACATGGTAAGGACCAGTAGGGTCTAAGTAGGGTCCGGGAAATGAAATTTAATATGAGATGTAACCATGGGATGACGGGGGCATAAAATTTATTAGAAATCATGCGTACATTAAGTGAGGTATTGGGAGACTCAAGAAAGACTTAGACCAGTATGTTAGTGAGGGTACACCTACTGAATTTACATATAGTAAAAGAAAATACTTCGAGGGACGAAAAGTACTCATGAAGTGACGACAATTGAGAATAAAGGGAAATGGGTTAATTATACTTAGGACTTGGGTAGTTGTGCCACGTATGGTTAAAATATTATTATTGGGTCGTGGGCGAACCTAATTGAGATATGTGAAACTATATATATATATCGAGTGCTTGTGCATAATGTGTATATCTGTGCATAATCATACCCGCGCTACTTGCTATCACGGAGGTTGTCGCGTCGGAACAGTCTTATCTCGATGGGACCTTTATGGAGGATATTGACTCTTACCCTAGAACATAGGATTCCTTGGTACAAGTTATCTGAGAACGATATTCAGATGGTCCTAAGAGACGTGAGGGTATGTGTTGACCTCTTAGTGACTTGGAACTGTGCTTCTCCTCCATTATGTGTGTATTGTGTTAATACTGGTCAAAAGTGATTCCGAACTAGTATTTCCCTTTGTACGATAGATACAGGGACTTGATAGCAGAGTATGCCAGCACCATAGATTTTATGTGGGGTGCCGATTAGTATATATATTATATGAATGGTTAGTATATATACATATATATACATATACATGTAATCCTTCTACTATAAGTATATGTAGAAAAATATTGAATAAATGCTCCTAATTATGATAAGTACTTGGATGTTCACAACAGTATTGAGAAATAAAAATTGACTTAAATAATCCTTAAGAAGATGGTATCCTAAATAAATTATAGATGTACAATATCGCGAACTAGGATTTATGGGAAGAGAATTAGGTTGGACTTATGAATAATTTTAGTAGTACGATAGGCGTGCACACTAGATGAGAGGTGAGAATTCTCAAGAGAGTGTCACGTACTAACATGTGTGTCAAATCAGCTAGTAAGCATTTTAAATACTTGTTAAACCATTTTTAAAGATGTTTTACACTCGGACTCCGACCCGTTTCCTGTTATCTTTTCTTCTTGTATGTATATATATATATATATATATATATATATATATATATATATATATATATATATATATATATATATATATATATATTACAGGTGCCCAGCGCCAGGGGCATCAGGCTTAGACCTTTGGACCATCGACTTGCTGCAGCTATTGTGGAAGTTGCAGGTTCTTGCAGTGGACGACTCCCTTCTTGATTTTCCAGTCTTCTACTCAGTTATTCTCAGACAGGGAATGTGTCGCCCGTTTTTAGATTTCATTTTAGTTCGGAGAGAGATTTGTACTCTTTATCATTTCAGGATTTAACTATTGATGGGGATTGTTTTATTTATTTCGCTGTCCCGCGATTGGGATTTATTTATTTGAACTGTTTAATCTAGCTTGGATATTTCATTTGGATGGTTTGGTTTAGTATTAATTGTGTTCATGAAAATGGTTTCATTTTAAATCATAACGATAGGTCTTAATTTATAAATAAAATGTTTTGACACTTAGCTTAATTATTTATTAGGTGGTTAATAAAGATTTTTTTTTACGACAGTGATGCTAAGCATGAACCAATCGGGCACTTTGAATTAATTTAATAAAGGACTAATCACCCGGTATTTAATTAGGTAGGGTGTCACGAACTAATTCCTTGGTAATAAGTCCTATTATGAGATGATCTAGAATAGGTGAGTCGGCTGTGCCTAGGAGGTGGAGGCGACATTTTTCTTCATAGTGATAAAGTTATTTGCTGTCTGGATACGGCTGGAGATCTTGCTTGTAGCGACTGAGCCAATTGTCTCATGGATTCTTACATAGCATATTGACCCCTACCAGAACTGGCCAAAATCCCATTTAAATCGAATTCTGTAGGCGGAGCAGATAGAGCAGGCGGGTTGCCTTCGTTTCTGGCACTAGGCTCTGGATATTTCATTTTTCCTTGAATAAGGATATACGAGATTGACAACGGTGTTTAGACACACGTTTCCACAGACGACGCCAATCCGTTGATGTCAAAAAATGGACTTGTTCCAATTTAAGAATCACAGATAAAATATAGAATTGCAATTCAAGAGTTAAAAGATTGGCACAAGGTTTTAAAGTGGTTCGGCTATGTACGAAAGCCTACGTCCACTGTTATGGTATTGATTTAAGAGATTACAGAAAGCTAGGTATTCTTGTCATTAAGAATATTCTAGGACCTGTTCTATCTTCCCTTAGATGAAAGGGATACAACGTATTTATAGTGGCCCAAATATCAAGGGTTAAAATATCAAGGGATGGAATGCCTTTATACATTTAACTTAAGCATTTACACTCGTATTTACACTCGTACATAATGAATGTGATGATTGGTTGTATGAACCATGTGTGGTAAGACCCTTAGTATGGTGACGCTTCATTGGTCTTGATGGTCGCCATTCTTTATGTTGGTCGGCAGGCCTGCCGAGCTACTATTTGCTGATTAGAATTTTGGCCACGTAAAACGACAAGTGTTCACTTCTTATTGGTCCATGTAGGTGGATAATTTTTGGTATCAATACATATTATATCATATATATATATATATATATATATATATATATATATATATATATATATATTGCTTATTATATACCTATAAACGTATTCCCAAAGCATGGACCACGTGGATACATTCCTCATGTGCTATCAGGCTCCAGGAATATCACGTATCACAGTGAATATATATGTACATATATATATATGTATATATATATTCACTATGTACATATATATATATGTATATATATATTCACTGTGATACGTGATATTCCTGGAGCCTGATAGCACATGAGGAATGTATCCACGTGGTCCATGCTTTGGGAATACGTTTATAGGTATATAATATATATATATATATATATAAACATATTTTTAGAAGTCCTAAATTTAATCTAAGTATCTACTAAATCAACTCGGACCCCAACAGATTTGAGAAATAACCAAAATAAACAACGTGGGTTGAACAGGTGGCCTGAACCGGTTTCCCCCTGGCCGAACCAGTTCTCCCCCTCGTTCTAGCCTGGGCGGGTTTGTTAGGTTTTTTGACGAATTTACCCAATCTTCCTTATACTATTGGGACACTCATCTTCATAGAAACTCAGCCAAACATCATCCCATCAATTCTAAACATATATATACACATTTTTATATCTCAAATTATCCTATAACATTATTAATCCGTAGGATTCGACATAATCAACAAGAATCATTATTTTCATAATTAAATTACAAGGTTCCTTTAATTCTCACAAGAACCCTTCAAGATCACATATTTTCTGTGAATCAATCTCAGATTTTATTAAATATCCCTTCTTTTATATCAAAATCAATCTCAGATTTCATATGGGATTATAATTTAATCAACTTCTATAAAGTCATTCACAAAAATCCCATTTTTATCATGTGAATCCCACCCAGAAATCTATATCTTATACTAACCATAATATGAATTATTGACATAGCATAAAATATCAAAGAAAATTTAAACACTTCCCTTTAATCCTAGAGAATTTTGATTTTCCTCTTAGGATCCTCTTTATGTGTTGATTCTTGCCTTGAAATTGGTCCAATTCCCTCCCGAATTGATTTTCTTAAGTTCTCCTCTTTATTTTTCCTCTCTCTCAAGTCTAGGTATTTTATAATAGTGGAATGGTTGTCCACTCTATCCACCATACCTAAATATATCACCAATCCTGAAATTAGGTTATAGGCTAAGTATAAAATGATCCGAACGCCCCTTTAAGGGTCCTAATTAGTCTAAAAAGCCCTCGGAACCCGATTAGCACCCCTAGGTACCTAATTTTGACTATCTCGGCCCATTTCGGATCATATGTGCACTCGAAATCACCATATGAGTCACCTAACATAATTTTTCCATCTCATTCTCAATACGCACCACACGCGTGTCCCTAATGAGATACTGTCAAAATCCGTCGCTTTTCACTCACTTATGATGTAATAACATTTGAAATATTTTTATTTATTTATCACACTAGTAAATATATTTGCACATAATATTAATACTTTTTATCGCTAATTAATATTTATTTAATAATCATTATTTCTCATTTTCTTAAATTACTGTAAACTAAATGCTAAAAAAATACTCAAAAACACGGGGTGTTACATACTCCCCCCTTACAAAGGAATTATGTGCTCGAAATTCGGACATACCTGGAATAAAGAGCTCGAGATAATTCTCTCGCATATTATCCTCCTGCTCCCATGTTGACTCGTCGACATTATGGTGCCCCCACTGAACACGAACTAAGGGCACCGCCTTAGACCGAAACTTACGCTCACTACAATTCAAAATAACAACCGCTCTCTCCTCATACTAGGTGTCGGGCTGCAAATAATTCTCCTCCAATGGAATTTGCCAATATGCCCTCTCACTCCTCTGGTATTTCTTCAATGCCAACACATGAAACACGTTGTGAGTTGGGTGCAGATGCTCTGGAAGGGAGAGCCTATACTCGACTGGCTCTATCCTCTCACTGATCGGGAAAGGCCCTACATATCTCGGCGCTAGCTTCCCATTCTTCCAAAATATCACAACTACTTTAATAGGAGACACCCGCAATAATGCCTAGTCACCCACATCCAGCTCTACATGCCTCATATTAGCATCTGCGTAACTCTTCTGCCTGTCCTGAGCTATTCGTATACAACCCCGAATTAGCTCGATTTTGGCAGAAGTGTCCTGTATCATCTCAGTTCCAAGAAGCTTGTGGTTCCCCACGTCTAACCAACAAGCGGGCGAATGATAAGGTCGGCCATATAATGCCTTAAAAGGCGCCATGACGATAGTCAACTGGTAAGAATTATTATAGCGAACTCCACCAATGGAAGGTATTTCTCCCAACCTCCCATGAAATCCAATATACACATTCTGAGCATATACTCCATCATATGATTAACCCTCTCAGTTTTCATATGGTAAGCCATACTCAACCACAACTCAGTTCCCATTACCTCCTATAAATTTTGCTAAAAACAGAAAACAAAGATCTTGTCCCGATCAGACACAACATTAATCGGTACTCTAGTTAACCTAACTATCTCAGCCATAAAGAGCTGGGCATACGATCCTGTCATATAATCCGTTCGAGCTGAAAAAAAGTGGGCCACCTTAGTCAGATAATCCACCATGACCCATATAGAATCATGACCCCTCTATGATGTCGGTAGCCCCATAAAGAAGTCCATCGATATACTCTCCCGTTCCCAAATCTAAATATCTAACGGCTGTAACATTTCGATTGGCCTATGATGGTCTACCTTCACTAATTGACAAATGACACACTTGTAGACAAACTAAGTAATGTCCCGCTTCATTCTAACCTACTAATACTTCCTTCACATGTCCTGTTACATCTTATCCCCATTGGTATGCACCACAAATCGCGACCCATGAGACTCTATCATAATAACATGTCGTAAGTCCCCATCCTCTCCCAGTGAAGCGTAAGCCTCCCTTTGAACTAATCGAGTAAGACTCCCCCCCTATGTCAATAAATGACGTACCCTGTCCTGACAAAATTGATTCGCGACCAAGGGTTTGACAACCCACATAAGAATCTCCGGTGTGATAGTCAACACTGCCATACATGCCTTGGAAACCGCGTCATCCTATCGAAACTCACTCACTTACCTTTCCAGACCGCCACTAATTCCCCCGTAGGTTGTTAACTCAACGCGTCTACCACCATTCTAGCCTTCCTCGAGTGGTACTGAATGTCAAACTGATAGTCCTTTACGAATTCTAGCCATTTACGTTGTCACATATTGAGATCCTTCTGTGTGAACAGATACTGCAACGACTTATAATTTATGATTAAACTAAATTTCTCCCAATAGGAAATAGTGCCTTCAAATCCTCAAGGCAAACACTACCATAACTAGATCTAGATCATGCATGGGGTAATTCCTTTCGTGGGTCTTAAGCTTACGAGAGGCATAAGCTATATCATGGTCCTCTTATTGTATCACACACCCAAGTCCTATAAGGATGCATCTGTAAATACAAATTACTCCACTCCTCCTTTAGGCAGTGCGATCATAGGTGCTGAGGTTAGCTTATCCCTTAGCTCATCAAAAGCTAACTAGCAGAAATCGTTACACACAAATGGCACCCCCTTGCGAGTCAAATTCATCAATGGACCCGCAATCTTAAAAAAACCTAATACAATAATGATAATACCGTGTTAATCCTAAGAAGATACAAATCTCTATGTGTGCTGACCCCACTCCGTCATCACTGCAACCTTCCTCGGGTCCACTGAAATACCTCTGTCAGACACAATATGACCCAAGAACTGCACCTCACGCAACCAGAACCCACACTTCTCAAACATGGCATATAACTGATGGTCCAGTAATGTCTATAGAACTATACGCAAATACTCTGCATGCTCGCCCTCAGTTCGAGAATAAACTAGAATGTCAACTATGAATACAATCACGAAATGGTCTAGGAAGTCTCTGAAAATCGTGTTCATAAGCTCCCTGAATACTGCTAGTGTATTAGTTAGACCAAACGACATAACCCTAAACTCGTACGACCCATATTTCATCAGCAATGTGGTATTAGGGACATCATGATTCCTAATACGTAACTGGTGATAACCTAACCTCAAGCCAATCTTTGAGATGTAGGTAGCTCTTCTCAATTGGTTGAACACACCATCGATGTGTGGCAAATGATTTTTATTTTGAATCGTGTACTTGTTCAACTCTCTGTAGTCAATGTACAATCTCAGCAATCCATTCCATTTCTTCATAAATAATACCGGAGCACCCCACGGAGATGTACTCCGGCGGATAAAGCCCATCCCTAAGAGCTACTGGATATGGTCTCTCAACTCTCGCATCTCTAAGGGAGCCATGCGATAGGGTGCACGTGCTATCGGTCTAGTCCTCGGTGCCAAATTAATGACAAACTCAATCTTTCTACTCGACAGCAGACACGCTATCTCCCAAAAGACATCCGCAAAATCCCTAACCACTCGGATCGAGTCCAACGAGATTACCACCTCTTAGAGGTCTCTTCTTCTATATAATAAATGCGCGTGCTTGACCTTCCCTAGGGAAGAGGCATCGCAACCCAAAACATCTCCTGACCTGGAATGGTGAACACGACGATCCTACTAAAATAATCTACCATCGCCCTATACCCTGTCAATCAGTCCATACCCAGTCATGTCTAATATGAGTAAGTCGATTGCTAAACACAATCTCCTAACATCTATCCCCCCTCTACAAATGGAGTGAATAAGGACCCCACTACCCAAAGGTGAATCGACACACATAATAATATTGTCAACTATCTTTAATAAACTAATTGTCCGTGCAAATCTAGTAGCAATGAAAGAATGCGATGCCCCCGTATCAAATAATACCCGAACTATATGACCATGGATAGGAAACGTACCCTCTACAGTTGGTGGTGCTTATGGCTCCTGTGGAATCATCGCATTCTTGACATTGTTACAAGCCCATGCTGTAACTATCCTAGCTGTAGTGGGACTGCTGGAGCTGGTGGTGCTATAGGAGGTAACTGCGCCTACTGCCCCTGTTGGTCACCCTGCTGCTTCCCCCTAGCCCAGTGCTAGTAATCTCTCCTCATATGACTCGGCTCCCCATAAATAATGCATTAGACTGTGAAATTCCCCTGTCGCCGGCCTTATCAGGGCTACCTTGGTCTTTAGCCCTGATGGACACCCTCGTTGTTCCCTTGGCCCTGAGGAACACATTATTATTGCTGACCCTACCCAAACCCACTGTCACCTGGTTTGAATCCCCCTAACCGGAATATCTTAGCCAGATGCCCTACAGGGTATCCCGCTCGTACTGTCATCCGGACTGCTATTGCGGTGCCCCACTAGCACCATTAGCTCCTGTCTTGCCCTGCTGGTTATACTTTCCAACTTTCTTTCCTCCCTTCACATAGAAGCGGTGATCCTGATAGTGAAGAAATGTGGAATTGACGACCTCAGTGTAATTCTTCAATGCCTGATTACTCGACAAATGTTGTCAGACCCTTAAATTAAGTCCATCTATAAACTTCAATATTTTTTTCTCTTCAGTTGTCACCTTGTCAGTTACAAAGTTTGCCAGACGGGTGAAATCCTCCTCGGCCACAGTCTGGACTTTCCGTTCTACATCAACAAAACTTCTCCTAATCTCAGTTTGAATCGCGAATGGAAAGAACTTGCGGTCAAACCACACCCAAAACTCTACCATCGTCATCGTGTCCCTTTCCTTAGATGTGGTGACTGACTCCCACCACTGTAATGCTGCTCCCACTAACTTGAACGTAGCTAAAATATATTTTTGAGTGTCTCTAACTTCTCCTATGCGAAGATGAAGCTATATATCCTTCTTCTACTAACTGGCAGCAACCACATTTGTACTGCCCTGTAACTTTGGTGGATTTCTTTTTGAAAACGCCTCCCGATCTCTCTACCTCTAATAGTCCTGGGTGGGTCTGGAACTGGGTCTATGGCACTAGAGCAAGAAAAAAGATCGCATTATGTATATTGCAACTATACACACACCGATTCAGACAACGACTCAATGGAATCGGTTACCAGGAACAATATTGACAACATGATGGAATCTTAGAAGCAAAAAATTGTTACTTACGCAGGCAATGACGCCAGCCACAACAAACAAAAACACTGACGCAACAAATAAAGCAATCAAGACAGCGACTGAAAACGACACAAGATGGATGTAAAATAAAGGAACACGCGATGTTACTGTTCATTAATATTCACTTTTGGAAGAATTCAGAATCATGAGCATTTACTATTTCATTTTGAAAAACTTAACCTGAAACAAAAACATTGCTTTCCTTTCCTTATCTCTTACCTCTTCCGTTTAATAAAATTTTCATGTCCGAATCTTTTCTTCTCTTATAAAAGGAGAAATCTCTTCACTCTAAAGACACAACTAATACAGAAATCCCAAAACTCTCAGCAACCAAGCTCTCTCTCTCAAAAACCTCCGTTTAATTTTTCGACCAACTCTCCGACTAGCTTTGTAATCCAACATCAATAGTGTATATATCTTGTAATTGTAAGTTTTCTATCATTTGTAAATTATGGCTTGTATTACTCTTTATCTCTTGTAAATTAATAGTTTGTAATCTCATGTTACATTTTCAGTAATAAAATTTAGAGTTTTTTATTATATCTTTCGGGTTAATCACTCTGAGTACTTAGATAATATTCTTATTGTGTTTTGATATATCATTAACGGATCCTTGAGGATTTGTTCTATATTGTATGAATATATGATTGAAATCTAGAATGATCTTAATTTTTTAAACTTTCCAGTGTCCTGTGTGTTGCCATTATCGCCGTTGTTGCTGTTATGTTGGCGTCGACACTAAAATAGTTAAAACAAAACTAAACCTTTTTTATTCTAAAGATGACATCCACAAGCAAAAATAAAGAAATATATAGGATATAAAATCTATATAATAATGAAGAAGGCACTAAAAGATATATAGAAAAATGTATTCAAAAGACTATTATTAATCATTTATGTCGTTAGTTAATATTTACCAAACCCAATCTTATTTCCCCAATTAAATTAATAATAAAATGCATACGAAAATTAAATAATCATAAAAGTACGAGGTATTATATTCTTACCCAATTTCCTCCTCAAAATTTGAACGTACCTAACACGAAGATCTATGGATACTTTTCCCGCATGTCATCCCCACGCTTTCACATCGACTTAGCAATATTTTGGTGTACCCACTATACATGCACTAATGGTACCACCGTTAGCTGAAGCTCTCATTCACTACAACCCAAAATGGCAATAAATCTCTACTCATAAGAAATATCCAACTGTAAGTCATCTCCTCCAATGCTATATGCCGATAATCCATGTCATTCATGAGATACCTGCTCAATGAAGACACATGAAACTCATCATGAATCCTCTGCAAATTCTCTGGTAAGGTGGGCCTATATGAAATTGACCCTACCCTCTCGATGGTGGGAAAAAGGCCCCACATACCTAGGTGCAAACTTCCCCTTATTTCAGAATCCCGTCATTCCTTTCACGGGAGATACCTGTAACAACACCTGATCACCCACATCAAACTCTAAAAATCTCCGGTTCGCATCGATATAACTGTTCTTCCTTTCTTAAGCTACCCGAATTCGATTCCTGATCAACTCAATCTTAGTTAACGTCTCCCGAATCAAGTCCTACCAAAGAAGCTCGTTGTCTGCCATCTTTAATTAATAAGAGGGCAAACGATAAGGTCTCCTGTATAAAGCCTCAAACGGTACCATGCTAATAGTAAACTAGTACGAGTTATTATATGCAAACTCTATCAACGATAAATACTGCTCCTAGCTACCCTTAAAGTCCAGAATACACATCATCAGCATATCCGCCGATATTTGATTCAGCCTTTTTGTTTTTCCATTGGTCTGTGGGTATTATATCGTGCTCAAATGCAACTTCGTCTGCATCAACTCCTGAAAACTCTTCCAGAAATAGCACACAAAGATCTTATCTCGATCCAAAACAATATTGAGCGACACCCCATGGAATATCACTATCCCTGCAATGGAAAGTGGTGCATGCTGCCTTGTCGTGTAATCCACCCGAACTGGAAAGAAATGAGATACCTTGATCAACTGATCCATAATAACCCAAATGGAATCACGATCCCTCTGCGATGCCAATAAATGTGTGATGAACTCCATCAAAATACTCTCTAATTTTTATATCGGTATCTCCAACATCTACAAAACCTCGACTGGTTTCTGATGATCAACCTTTACCATATGATAAGTTATGCACTTGGAGACAAACTATGTTATGTCCCGCTTCATACCGACCTACCAATGATGCCTTCTCATATCTTGGTACGTCTTATCCCCTTTGGGATGCACTAAGAACCATGACCCATGCGCCTCCTCCATAACTGCGCGCCATAGGACCTCATTATTTGGGGAAATCAACCCCCCAATAAAGCATAAGCCACCCTTAGAACTGATTGAGTAAGACTCTGCTTCACTTTCCAATAACTGCTGAATCCTTTCCTTAAAAGAATGATCCCCTACCTATGCCTTTGTAACCCTCCAAATGATCTCGAGTGTGATGATTATTATTGCTATATAGGCGTAGACTACCACATACTCCTGATGAAGCTCAACCCATTTTACTTTCCACACTGTTTCCAACTACCCTACTGGTATACAAATCAATGCATCTGCCACTATGTTAAACTTCCTCGAATGGTAATAGATGTCAAACTGATAATCCTTAATGAACTCAAGCCGCCTAAACCGCCTCATATTAAATTCCTTTTGCGTAAAAAAATACTGTAGTGACTTCTGGTCCGTGAACCATTGAAACTTCTCCCCCAGTAAATAGTGCCTCCAAATCCTCTAGGCAAAAATGACTGTCACTAATTTCAAATCATGCATAGGATAGTTATTCTCATAAGGCTTAAGCTTGCGGGATGCATAAGTTATATTTGTATTTCCTCCGGCTGTATAACTTCCCCAAATCCCTATAAGATGCATCGGTAAAAATAAAGTACTCCATTCCACCTATAGGAAATGCGAGCACTGGTGCTGAAGTTAACTTGCCTTTTATATCATCAAAAGCTAACTGAAACTGATCATTTAAAACAAAAAGTATACCCTTACGAGTCAAATTCGTCAAGAGTCCCGCAATATTAAAAAATCCTCTGATGAAACAGTGATATTAACCTACTAACACTAGAAAACTACGAACCTCCATCGGTGTCGTGGGCTGACCCCACCCCTCACCGCTAGCACCTTACTCGAATCCACAGAAATACCTCTATCGGAGACTATGTGATCCAAGAACTCCACCTTTTGCAACTAGAATCCACACTTCTCGAACTTGGCATACAACTGGTGGTCCCGCAAAGTTTGAAGAACCATACACAAATGCTCCGTGTGCTCGCCCTATGTACGAGAATAAACCAAGATGTCATCTATGAACACAATGACTAACTGATCTAACAAATCCCTGAACACCTTGTTCATGAGATCCATGAAAATTGCCAGCGCATTAGTTAGCCCATACGGTATTACTCAAAACTCATAAGACCTGTATCTCACAATAAATTGGGCCTTGAGGACATCCTGCTCACTGATATGCAACTATTGGTACCCTGATCTCAAATCAATCTTAAAAAATTAGGATGCTCCTCTCAGCTGATCGAACATGCCATCGATATGCAACGCGCATACTTCTTCTGAATCGCGACCTTATTTAATTCCCGATAGTTGATACACAATCTCAACGACCCATACTTCTTCTTCACAAACTGAACTGGGGCACCCCAAGGCGATGAACTCATGTGGATAAAATCCTAACCCAAAAGCTGCTAAATCTGATCTCTCATCTCCCGCATCTCTAAATGAGCCAGATGATACGGTGCACACGCTATCGACCTGCTGCAATGGCAAGAAAGATCTATCCATGCTGTCCATATTGAAAATAGATTTACCCACGCGTCAAAGTTCGAAAATATTTGAAAATATTTTACAAGTAATTAAATGCTTTAAATCAATAGAACACGTAGTGCATTGCTCTCACAATTAATTAATCGGTCGCACTCACATGAGATAAAATCGAATCTCTCATCTACAGATTCTACAGTGCCCACTTAATGCATTCTTTTTATTATTATAATTATCATACCCAGACTAAATAGGATAATAACCGCTATCCAAGTCCAATCCAACTAATAGTCACCATTAGCTAAGTACATACTACCCTCACTAGGTATATTGTTATGAATAATATTGTAGCGACCTATGTGCTATAATTAAGTGTTCACATAATATAATACCATAGCTACACTCGTGCTATAAATAGATATACACACTTTATCATATAAACATACATATATATCGCTCGCTATATACGCATAATCGAATCTCCAGAGTACGGACCTCGAAGGTACTTTACTCGTGTGCTATTAGGATTTAGTCATATCATGCATCACACTAAACCACCGGGTCAGAATCTTAAAACCAAACCCAAACATAGGCAGTCAAAGACATATGTCCGGGGGTTTCAACCATACCACATTGCACCCAACCGTTCTCCAAACAAACACGTATCCTCACACATGAATAATGGCCATGCAACAATACTGTAACTTGGGGAATCAATCCAACACCTGCTAGTCAACGCCAGGGTGGATTGCCTACTATGCACAACCTCCTAATGATAGCACCACCGAGTAAGTAATTTAACACAAATAAGTAAGGGTGGAAAAAAAATAGACTGACCCGAATGGACCGATTGGATCGAATCGAACAGAACCGAAAATTAAGGCTACTTTGAAACCGGTTCAAAAATCGGTCCACACAAACTAAAAACTGATTAAATCGGTCCGGTCCGCGGTCCACTATATTAAAAGACGGTTTGGACTGGACCGAACCGATTCCCGTATATACATAATAAAAATAATATTATTGTTTTTCTTATATATAGTTTTTGAATTAATGTATATAATTTATGAATTTAATTTAGAACATTTTATATATTCATAGACATTTTTTTATTTGGATTAAGAAAACCCATGTAAATATCACTTGGGGTTTCGAGTATTATTATTTTGAAAATTTTGTATATATATTTGTGAGAACAATAAATAAAATCATTAATAAAAAATATGTATATATATATATATATATATATATATATATATATATATATATATATATATATATATATATAGGGTTATGACCGAATTTTAACCCGGACCGAATCGAAAAAAGCCATGACCGAATTAATAGGTTAATCGAATTAATCGTTCCGGTCTCGGTCCAAAAAAATTTAGGACCGAATATTCGGTTCGGTCCAAAAACTAGGCAAAACTCGGATCGGACCGGACCGTGCCCACCCCTACAAATAAGAATCACACACACACACACACACACACACACACACACACACATATATACACACACACACACAAGGCACCCCATATGTATATAGGTGATACTCACCTCATACGCGATCCCACAATTTACCGGTCCCTCAAATCTTAAAGTCCGAACCGACTTCCCGATTATGTATATAAGTATTTACTCACTTGCATTTTTTTTCCTCACCCGAATCTGTATATCCGTTGGCCTATCATTCATGCCAAATCCTGAAAAGCATTCCCAAATAGTTCCACTCTATCCCAAAAGCCCTACTAATTAATCCCCAAGCTCTAACATGTCAAAACCACACACAAAAACATCTGGGTAGGCTAGCAAATTGAACGAATTCGCTTAGCAAACCGAAATGGTTAGATCAGGTGAACCGATTCGCTCCCCCAGCAAACTGGTTCAGTTTGTTGGGTTGCCAATCGTCTTCTCCCTCGGATTTTCTCCTCCAAAACCCTCCAATGGAGGTCCTAAGCCTCCCCAAACATGAAATTAACATCCTACGTCAATATATTAACATTGAGAAGGCATTCTAAAATCAATTTGAACCCAAATCCCTCATCTAAACACAAGGATTCCAAATCGTTCATTAACCAAACAACCCAGAATTAATTAAACATTGAATTTCATTGATTTATAACAACCTATTAACAAGTTCATGTTCATTCCCATGAATCTAGAATTTAATTACAAATTTCTCAGCCATTAGTCATCTATTAATTTTAATTAAAATCAGAGGTTCAATCATACTTTATAGCTTCTTCAATTAATTAACAAAGTTTACATCTTTATTTTCAAATTTAGGTTCTAATAAACTATGAAATTTCAATCTAAAATAAATAAATACTTGCTTTTAAGGATTTGAATCCGAAGTCTCGTTCGTTGGATGGTTTGAATTCGGGGATTGTCTCTTCTCTAAGTTCTTTTCTCCTATTTTCGTCCTTTTTCTCTTCTCTTAAACTTTTTATAACTCATAGTTATGCAGAGATAAAGGTGGCTTGTCATCCACACCTCTAAGCCTTATATACCTCCTGATTGCACCCTAATCTCATTTTTTGATTAAGCCGTGGGTGTAAAAAGACCACCGTACCCTTATACGGGTTCTGCTATGTCTAAAAAGCCCCCAAAACCTAGTTATAACACTCGTTCCCGATCATCGGTGCACTCAAAAAGGTCATCCGAGTTATCCGACTGTAAAAATGCCAATATCTCATTATTCAGGCCCAACACGTGCGTACACTATGCGTCGTCCCAAAAAATATACAAATCTGCCGATGTAACTCTCTATCTACATAATATAATAAACTACCGTTTTCACTCATACGCGACATATAATGAATCACATATCTATTTACTTATCACATGGAAGTAAATAATAAAAATAAAATTATTATTATTATTAATCTGTTATCTAGATAATTGATATTTACCGAACCCAATTTAATTTTTCCAATGAAATTAATAATTAAATGAATGAAAATTAAATAATCATAAAAGTATGGGGTATTACACCCATTAAGTGATGGACCCCTAAGGACTTACCGATAGAGGCACGAGATGGACAACAAAGGTAGTGACCTTCGTGTAATGTAATAACTATTGAGAAAGAACTAATAGTCTAGATATAGACAATTGATAATAAACCCTATGTTGCGTAATTTGTATCGCCTGGCGGTGACATTATGGGTGCTAGTATTGGGGTTGCATTCCTACACGCGTAGGTAGATACTACTGGACTTTAATTTTCATTATAATTAATTTTGATGATAACAAACCTTATTTAATAGTATTTTATGTAATTATATAAATATTTAAGTTAAATATTATTATGCATCTCTTGTTATGCTCCATAATACTTTATTGTATATTATCGTGTTAATCTTATGTTGTATATAAATCACTATAAGATTTGTATAGTTATTTAAGTTATAAAAATTATTTTTGAAACTCATTATATTATTTATTTTGTAACATATGTTTTTTATATAATAATTTTTTAACACTTAAATATATTTTTATACACAATAATTTTACAACATTTTTTACAACATTTATAATATTTATTGTTTTGCATTTTCTTTTGACACACTTGTATAAACATCCACTTTGCACATTTTTTTGCATAATTTTTCTTTGTTAGGTAAATAACAATTCTTTATCTCATTTTCTTCTTCTTCTTCTTCTTCTTTTATTATTTTTTTTAATTTTAATTTTTGCATTGTTTATTTTTTACATTTTTGTTTAATTAATTTTAAAATTTTTATTTTTTTATTTTTATCTTCCTCATCATTACTCACACACAATTATTCCTTTCTATCTTATTTTATTCTTTCTTTCCTCTCTCCTCCTTCATTCCATTATTTTAAATCACCCATGTTTCTCCACTTCTTCTCTCTCATTTTTTAAATTCCTTTTCTTTTTTCCCATACACACTCTTTCTCCGCTTCGCTCCACTTCCTCATATTCTCTTTTGACTTATTCTCTCTCTCTCTCCCTCTCTCTCTCCTCATTATACCCACACATAATATATATTTACATACACATATATAAATATAAATATCTCTTGTTTTCATATTTTTATTACTATTATTTTTGTTGATTTATTTTTTACTATTTTTTATATATTATATTTTTTCCCTTTTTAATTATTTTTTATTTCATTTTTCCTTATCTTTTTAATGCTATTTTTTAAAATATTTTATACGACATATATTTTATTATTTTATTTTAATTATTTTTTAACTCCATTCTCTCTATTTTTTCCTTTTCCTTTATCCTTCATTATATTTTTTTACTAGGCATGCACATTGTAACACCTTGCCCGCCCAGGGCGAGCGAACGGAGCGTTAATGCGATAAAATAAATCCAAATCCACAAGTGACAAGGTATAAAGCATCTAAATAAACCCACAATAAAATAAATCCACTAATCTCAATTCTTCAAATACAACAAGTCTCCCGAATTAAAATTACAACTATCTAACTTGAAAATAAAATACAAATCCCCAAAGCTCTATACATCAAAATAATACAAATATTTTCCAAACAATCCTCTCTAAAATCAATCTCCATAGCGCCCCAAAATCCGCGCTGACCTGCCACTAAAAGAAAATATGGGGAAGTACACAATACGATAAGAAAGATGCTCAACAAATATATGTTAGCGATGAATAAAACGTAACAACACGATTACGAATATTCAAATCAAAATTCAAATCTCAAAGCATTTATCAATATAATTTCTCAACAACACTTTGACCGGGTCACCAGGCCTCACCACATCCGTATATGCTTTATCAAGCCATAGCCCGGGAAACAGGAATTTTGGCGGGTGCCTAACATCCGTGCCATATTAAAATCTCATGACAACGTGCTCATCAACAATATAATAATACCACATGAATCAAAATAATCTCAACAATTATTTTTCAGATTTCAATGAATTTAACAATTCAAATATGAGTTCAATTAAACAAGAATTCAAAGAGAATGACACTCACGAGATTTAAGGAGCATATTGTGTAAAATCCCATACCTCAAACCATGATGAGAAACCAACGATCACATCCTCAATATCAACACAAAAGATCTACAAAAACTCCTCCAAGAACCTCCAACAAAATAGCCCCAAGAACACCTCTAATCTAAGGTTGGAACTCACAAATCTCAAGGGCCAATGTGTATATAAAAAGAAGAGGAATATAAAATATATTTGCTGCCAAAATTTGTGCCAAAAGTATGTTAAAAGGTTGCCCACGACTTCCTTTTATAATGCAAAGAAATGAAGAGTTGGAATCCAAAAGACTCTTTTAAATAAGGCAAAGAAATGAAACGTTGGAAGTTAAAATAACTCCAAGAGTTAAAAACATTTAAAAATCATTTTAAAATCCGTTTTAACTCCGATTTCGAAACCGTTTGAAATTCTCGCCTTTAAAAATAATAACCAACATATCTGAGAAATAAAAATAATTTTATCAAAAACTTTATTTTTTCTCTTTATTTTTAAAATACCCCAAAAATTATGCTGGTTGTTACACACATGATTCAGGTTGGTTCAATTTCACTACTAAACTAGAACCAAAATCGGGTTGGACCGGTTCTGAAATTTTGAAACCGAAACTGATGTTTATTGAAACCGAACTAAATAGAATCGATGGTTCTTATGTTGGTTCGGATCGGTTTTTGATTATGATTACATTTTTAATAAAATATTAAAATACATCTCAAAATTATTTTTTTAACATTAAAAATATTAAGCTATTAGTAAGCAACAAGTAAGTTACAAATAAATGAACTTTAGTTTTAAAAATATGAATCTTAAAAATAAATTCCTTGATAATATGGAACCAGAGACTGAAAATAGCACAACAAAAACTAGCTCTTAAGATAAAGGCGAAAAATATTGAAAAAGAGAACATGGATTGAACGAAGTACAAAGATAATAAAAAACTCTCATTAGGAAAAAGTAATAACAAGTGGTACACATAAATGAGAGTCGACGAGGTTTTGTCAACTTCCCCAAATTGAACCCTCCACCGTCTCATCTACCATAAACTGGATATTTTTTACTCTACTACAACATCACTTACACAAATTGCCATCTTATCGTCTGTTTATTCCTTTCCTCTTAAATATTTTGAACCCGGGTTCCTTATTTTAATCAAGAAAACCACTAAATATCACTTCCACCAAATGTTTATCTATTCACCTTGATGTCCAATTCTTGAATAAAACGTGTGAGGATGCAAGCATCAATCGGTTCAAGGTGTTTTAGAGCTGCCCGAGAGATCTTATTGAGTGAACACAACATCATGATTATTAACTCTAATCGCACGTGTTTTCATTCACAAATGTTTCTCACCGGTGGAAACAATCGTTTATTTATCACACAAATTTCATTTAGGTGTAATTTGATACATTCAGAAGAATAGATTGGGAGAAAAATTAAAACTTTGTATGCCCTCTCCTCTTTAGGATCCAGAAATAACAAATAGTATAAGAATGGTAAATTAAGAATAATAGATGGATGAAGATTTTAAGAATAGAGAAAATATATAATAAAAATAAAAAGGATAAGAGATACGCCTCATCTCTGAGATTTTTACTATATCCGAGATGGGTGAGGACTGAGATCGACTGAGGGTTAAAGATAGAGGAGAGCGACGCATTTGAAATGAGTGAGTGTTAGGAGTGTTTGTGTTTACGAGTGATAGTAGTGTGTATGCGTGCGTGTGTGTGTGTGTGTGTGTATATATATATATATATATATATATATATATATAAATGAATAAATAAAAATATATATTCGGTTCGGTCCAGGTTCGGTGTCGGTTTCAGTTTGGATCAGTTATCGGTTTGGATCGGGTCAGATTTATACTGTAATCGGGAATCGAACAATTTCTTTTTAAAGAAAAAAATAAACCATTAGTAAAAAAAATTGAACCGAACCGAACCGAACCAACCCAATACAACTGGTTTTGTTCGGTTTATCAAATTTTCGAATCCACTACGCACCCTAATTTTTACGGATGTATTTATTTTTTATGTTAATTTATTTATTATCTTTATTATATTACTTTATTTAATTTATTCTTATCTCTCTCTTCTACACACTTTTCTATATCTCATTACCCCACATCAAACACACACACACACACACACACACACGCATATATATATATATATATATATATATATATATATATATATATATATATATATATATATATATATATATATTATTTATTTATATTGTAACACTCTATTACCTACACACTAATTGTCACACACATACGCGCGCACACACACACACCACACAACGCCACACACACGCCACATACATATACATATATAATAATCTATTTTATCTTACAATCTTTAAAACTATTTTTTTGCTATAATTTTTTTTTTTGAATTTTGTAATCTGTTATTGTTTTGTCCAAAAATTCTTTATGTATGTTTCTTTTTTATATACTAAGTTACTTAAATGAACTATAATATTTTTTATATGTATTTACATATATATATATATGTGTGTGTGTGTGTGTGTATACATACACATAATAGTATTTAGTCAATAATCTGACTTATGTTTATTTAGACATACATCTATATTTTATTCTATTTTTCTTCATCACACATATACCAACACACATATACGTATGTACACCTAGATATCTTTGTTGCCATGGTTTATTAACCCATATTGGAATTCATTTTCAAGTCATATGTGGCATACTTGAAGACCACTTTTAGACTGGATTTTCAAGACTCCTAACAACTATATTTTCTTGGACAAACAAATATAAGATTTTCAGTCAAAACTATGCTTACCCCGCTCCTAAACAATTCTTCTCCCAAATGGTCATATTATTTTTGGAACTTCAAAGGGATTATAAGAAATCATATTTCAAGAAGAGTTTTAACAAGACAAGCAAAAACTATCAAGTAAATATTATGCTATAATACAGGAGTGTAAGTGCAAATATTTAGATTATATCCAAGTCTTGTTAAGAGAGATAAACTCAGGCTCAAAGTTGTATTTTTATTGAGTTATCATCCTATAAAAAATTACTACACACTTCTAAAAATATTAAAGTTCGGTTATTAGCTTCCGGTTGTAATTTGTAGCACAGTTCAGCCACACGATTTGTAGGCGGTGATTTGATACCACCCTCAACGGATCACAGTAGTGGAACTCAAGAAGACGTAGTCGATTTGAAGAGTGGGCGTAAGACCAATATAAATATTGTGCATTTAATTTTTTGCTATTTATTTGTTCTTTTATTGTGGTTATTTGTGAGAGTGAAAGGTTGATGAGTTTGGTGGCTTATATTTTTCATGTCTTTGACACGAGTCACATTTCTTTGCATAAGCTTGAGCATATTTGGATAGGGTCGGCCAGTAATAACCTTTGATGACAATCCTCTTAGCCAATGAACATCCTGCTATGTATCTGTCACATGATCCTTCGTGAACCTTATTTAAAATATATTCAACCTCTATAGGATGGGCACACCTCAAGGGGGATAATATGAAACATCTGTTATATAATATCTTTCCCAAAATGGAAAATTTGGTTGCTCTGAGCCTAATTTTTCTTGCTTGCCTTTTAGCTTTTAGAGTTTCCCATCTCTTAGGTAATTATAATTGCATCCATCCATAAAGGGCCAAGGCTTCGATTGAAGATTTTTATCTTCAGGTTTTCACTTTCAATACTGGATTCTACCAATATCTCTATCGACACCAATCTTCTGAGTTCGATTCTTATTGCTAAAGCTAACATAAACACTCTGGAATTTTTCTATCCTTGGGATTCCCTATATCTTTACTTTGTTGAAGTGAGATACGAGCATATCTTTGCCAAGTATTTAGCCATTTTCTCATCTTTGGCTTTATATTCTTCCAGCACTTACCTTACCATCAACTGCGAGTCACTATGAACCTGGATTTGCTTAACTTTGTCGACAAAGCTAGGTTGAATCTTTCTATCAAAGCTTCATATTCTCCCTTATTGTTGTAAGCTGAGAAGTTAAACCAAATAGAATGTTCCATGTATTTTCATTAGGAGCTAAAAGGATAACACTTTCCCCACTTCACGCCGCATAAGAATAACCATCAATATATAACTTCCAAACTGGAGTTTTTGAGAAAAAAAGATTGTTGTTCTCTTATTTTTAATCGGATGTTGTCATTTTCATGTCCCCATTCTCATATTCTATAACTCCTTTCTGTATTCTAAGGTCTAAGTCTATTGCAGTTGGGGTTGTGCTAGCACCGAAGTTGAGGTATGAGAGGTGGCTTATATTATTGAAGCCGAGGAATGAGAGGGAGGATACATTTTTGGAGTCAAGGATTGATAGGGAACTCCTATTATTAGATCCGAGGCTTAATAAGGATTCCCTAGTGTGGGAGCCAAGGCTCTAACCAACGATATGGGCTTCGAGGATTAGCCTTCCTTTACAATACAATGGACCATGCCATAAGCCAACCAAGCTTATTTGGTTTATGCATGATTTGTCTAAGAAGCTGATCTGTTAACACTATGATTTCATGGGATTGGAAGTACTAATGTATCTTCCTTAAAATGTGGGTAAGTGAAAATGCTAATTTCTCCATCTTGGGGTATCAACTCTTTACCCCTTGAAAATATTTTCTTATAAAGTAAAATGGTTTCTAAATCCCTTGATTAATTTAAACCATTACCACACTAACTATTGACTCTGAGACTTCTAGATATAAGTATAACATTTCACTGTACAAAATCCTTAACAAAAAATGAGCAAAAACCAAATAGACTTTTAACTCTTGGACTATTTCCTCGCATTCTTCATCCCATTCGAAATCTTTCCTTAGTATTTAAATAATGATAGGCATTTTGGTGGGTCTAAAAGCAAAATTATTTACTATTTACACACGCATTGTAAGTCTTTAGACTTTTTTTTGATTTATTAGTGACCTCATATCGACCAGGGTTGTGTTTTTTGCTTAGTTGGCTTAAATACTTCTCTGTTTGACTATTAACTGAAGGAATTTCTTGGACTCAACCATAAAAACACATTTAACGGGGTTAAGTTCATCTGATTTTTTTCTATCATATAAAATGTTTTGGTCAAATACATCACACGGTCCTCAACCATGAGGCTTTTAGTCAACATGTCGTCCACATAAATTTCCATTGTTTGGCAATTTATTCTTTGGAGATTTTTTTCACTAGCCATTAGTACGTGGATCCATCATTCTTCAAGTTGAAAGTTATCACCTTATAGTAATTAATGCCTTTATAGGTTATGAACGAGGTTTTCTCTACATCATCCTTTTATATTATGATATGATTTTACCTGCTAGAGGCATCTATGAATCTCGTCAACTCATGAACCGATGTGGCATCTACCATCTGGTCTATCCTTGGCAGGGGAAAATAATCCTTAGGTAATGCCTTATTTAGGTTGGTGATGTTTCCTTGCATTATCCATTTTCCATTTTGTTTTGGTAAGATCAAAACATTTGACAACCAATATGGATACTTAACTTCTTCTATAAAACTTGCGTCCAATAATTTCTTCACATCTTCTTGAATGATTCAGTACTGATCTGGGGAAAATTGCCTCTACTGTTGCTTGACTTCTTTGATCGAAGTCTCCACATCTAGGTGATGACATATGGTGTTGGGGTTTATCCCTGGCATATCCTTATGTGACCATGAAAATATGTCCTTTCACTCTCACAAGAGTTTGACTAACTAAGCTTTAACATCGATTTTTAAGGATGAGCCAATTTGCATGGTTTTTTTAGGGTTTTATTCATACGGAAACACTAATTCTATATTTCGTTACCTCACCCTTAGTGAGCTTATCCTTATCTATGGGGTCAAGAGTGTCGATGTTGTATGAAGTAGTATTTGTACTATAAGCTTCCTTCTACTTAGCAGACATGAAATAACATTCCCCCGCTTCAACCTGAAACCTATCCTACTCTAAAGTGGGTAAAAAATATCATTATCTGATGAACGACATAAGGAATAAATTCAAATGGTTTTAGGGAGACTCATCCCAAGATTATATTATATACCGAGATTACATGCTGATCCATAGCGAAGAAGTTCACCTTCTTTGTTAAATAACTCGACCACTTGCCCATGCATGCATCTAACTCCACAATTTCAAGTGGGAAAGACTACGAGAGTTTAATAATAATGCTCGAGTTATTTAACATTAACCTCTAACTCTTTAAATAAATCCCAAAATATTACATTAACTGAACTTCCCCATCAAAAAAATACTCGGGAGACATTATATGGACAAACCATGAGGATTACGACCAATAGGTCATCGTGAGGGTAAAGGATGTTCTTGAGATCAAGTCTATAAAATCAAACAATCATACGATCGATGTTCACCTTTTTAGGATGGATTTCTTATTCATTATCCACAGTATAACTTATACCCATTCCACGAGAGCCTACACTTTCTTCTCCAACATACGTTTTTATGTTGGCTATCTCAACTCCTCTGCCACTGGCTCCTCCTAAAATCATGTGCATGCTAAACAAGATTAAGTGTAAGTTTCCCTTGGTATCTTTAGTCTTCCTAGTTAGCTCTACCTCTTCATCAGAGTCATTATCTAAATCTTCATCCTCTGGCTCTTTACCTTCTTTTTTGTTAGCTTTATGTTGCATACAAACTCCCTACCTCTTCCTTTTCTCTTAAGAACGACCGTTCTGATTTATAAATTTTTTCAACCAACCTTTCTTGATAAGTTTTTCAATCTCATCCTTACTAGCATAATAATCATCAGTATCATGACGCGGTCTTTATGAAAATCATAATATTTACTTTTTTTTCTTTTATTTAGCAATAATTTTACTTTATCAGATAATTTGATCTCTTCCTCATCCTTGATTTCATTTAAGATGAAAGTCCTATACTAGGGATTATATATTAAAAAAACCAAGCGAACCATTATTTTTAAATTCTTCAATTCTAAGTTTAATTAAGCAAGTTAACCCAAATTAAACTTAACACAAATTAAATAATTGTTATGTCAAAACAGATTAACCAATTTGATCTTTATCCTAAATCATGCATCTAGGTGATAACATAATAAAATAAATCAATTCGCATAACACGCCGATGTACGAGGGAAATCCACAACGGGAAAACCTTAGATGGCCCAACCATACAAATTCATCACGTATGGATTTACAAAGGACACGACAATAAAATTACATAACAACCCGACCTCCTCGCAAGCCTTGACGCTTTTCGTTCCTTCAACCTCCGCATAACAACACCCAGTAGTCCACCCGCGCAACTTCCACAACGTGTGACTCCATAAATGCCTCGGTATCCACCGATAAGGATCAACAACCTTCTATAAATTAGGACACGAAATTCATGGCTTCTTCACCGCAACACCACAACATGAGTCCACCGTGCGTAAACAACAAATATGGAGTCCACCGTATAAAATAATTCTCAACAAGATAAAGAGCATAGACCTTAGTGCCCATAAATTAGTTTTCAAAGCATATATATAATAAAACACTTAGATCTTTAAATAGTTAGGTGTAAACTAGGGATTTAGTTAGAAAATATGATCATGGAAGATCAAAACCTTTAGATAGCTTTTTAGAAGAGTTTTATCACTTAAAAAAATCTTATGAAAAATTATTTTTGAAACTACTGCTCTACTACACTCTTTATATTATATTTTTTTAAAAATGAGATAAGGATGAAAAATTGAAAAACCTAATTCTTGAAACACATTATGGTTCTTTTAAACGAAGAACCCAAACTCATTTAAATAAAGACATAGTTTTTGTTCAAAGAAATTTTTAACGATATTTACAACGAGAAACCAGAGCAAATCAATTTTTCCTCGTTCCAAGTTTGTTGGAATAGGTTATAACGAGCTTCCTAGTCTCGTTCGAATGACATAACTATTGTCGTTAGAACGGCCTTAAAAATTTTCTAAAATTATTTTAAAACAATTTTAAATAACTTTATAAAACAACACCTAAAAGTAAAATATTCAAGGATCAAAATAAATATGCATTCATACCTTAGAGATCCTCAAAATATGAGGACAAAAACTCGCCACGAAACTCGACAGGATGTTGTAAACATGATATCTTAGCCGCTATGTCTTCAATCCAACATGTCATAGGCTTGAAAGATCAAACATACTCAAGTCCTAACCTATACATGGTGAACTTATGTTCTGACTTATTTTGAGACTTTTTCCCTCTTTGATTTGTCTTTACTTTGAGAGGACTTAGTAGATACATCTTCCTTGAGATCTCCCTTCTTAGCTTCCATTTTTTCCTCAACAATAATGACCTTCCCAGCCTACTCCATTCATTGAGGAAGGAGGGCCATCCAAAAGGGCCTAATATAGTTTCCGGGGTAGGAGTCCATTAACGCGGGCTATCAACATGATTTTATACTCGTTAAACACATATACGAAGTCTATGAGTGTTTCCTTTCTTTTTAGTTGGACATTAAGAAGGTGGGTCACCTTCCTAGCCTATTTCAAGCCGAAGCAAAAGTTGTATATGAACTTATCAACCAGTTCTTTAAAGCTTTTGATTTTTCCCTTAGGAAGACTTATGTACCATACATTTTCTCTAGTAAGAGTGATTGATAATGCTCGACATCTCATTTCATCTGGCATAAAGTAGATATAGGCAACACACTGGTAAATTTCTACACGATGAATATAATTTGTGCTCCCATAATACCTTGTTGTTACCACAAGGAGTTCAAAATTTATAAGAGTGAGATACCTAACAATTTTTGGGATGAAGGGATACCCTATCGTATATACCATCTTTAAGGGATTCTTACTCTTCATTAGGTCTCCCAACTTATTTTTCAGCCTTTGAAAGGAACTTTTCCATAACTTATCACATTTAGGAACTTTATCTCTAGATCATTCATTCCTTAATTCTCTTTTTCTATTATTATTCAAGGTATGGGACATATCCTCAGTCCCCACGTTGGCCAAATCCCTTGGGATTGGTGTTTCCTTGCGTTCCTCAAAATACCGCCTCATGTCACATTGGCTATGAGCAGTAGGTGGGATAAAACGTATGGATTCTAGCCTATCAAAGGTTGATGGTTTTGTGAGACTAGTGAAGGCACTCACCCTCTGTTGGAATTGATGCCTTGTCCATGTTTTTGTATTATTTTTGGGTTATAAGAGGTTTTACCTGGATGATAATATTGGTCTCAGCTTCTTGGCTATGATTCAACCCCACCTCCTCTTTCTCTGTAGTTGGAACTTCATCACTTGGATTCTTTTCCTTATACCCCAATTCAAGACGAGGGGATCCTTCCATGTTTTTGCGTCTTACCCCTAATGACCCAGCTTTCCTCGGTGCATAGAGTAATTCTTTCGGGTATCATCTACCCCTTTCGACGACCTTCCTGCTAAAATCTGGGTAAGATCCAACACATGTGACTGCATCTTCTTTTGATTAACTATATCATCATTGTTAATGCTCTGGTGATATCAACTATATATGAAGGTGGTGCGCTGTTTGAGGCATGCATTCCTCTAGAAGGCAATGGTCGAAGGTCTGATAACATCTCCGATAAACAAATTTTATATATCAAATAGGGAAATCATCCCCGGAAATATGAAGGAGGATGATGATTAGTGAATTTTAGATCTTAAATTCTAGTTTCAATTATTTGCCAATACTCGATGATCTGGCGCATAGATCGAGATGAGGGTGATTTTGTTATAGGTACAAGACCAATTCAACAAATATATGATGGTGAACAGTGGTTCTCACTTATAACTTCTCACTAGTTAAGATCAAGTTTGTAAAATACTAAAAAAATGGTTTGAAGATTAAAGTAGGGAAAACCCTTTACCCAAACCCTCGAATTTGAGATCCAAATTTTAGCTAACTTATATATACGCCTATAATTAGGTTGTGAGCGAGTTCACCTACGAACAATAACTGAGTTTATATATGTTTCCCACAGATGGCGCCAATTGATGTTGCACATAAATGAAATAGCCTAGATAAAATAATTAAATCAATAGATATGCAAAAAAATAGTTAATGAGTATGATAATGAACAACAAATGTGTAGTAAATAAAGATAAGAAAAATATCAACATACAAGGTTTAAGTGGTTCAACCTTGTAGGCCTACATCCAATGTGAAAGAAACTTATTCTTCATTAGTTGAATATTATTTGACAAGTTACAATACTATACTTTCTCTCTTTAGAATATATTTTGACATATTTTTTATAAGCTTTACAATAGGAGACGACTTTGATAACAAGTAATTGAGTACAAGGCTTATATAGGGGGCTTAGGGTGTAGTTGAAAAAGTACTACTTAAGTCGTTTAATTCAAGATTAAACTAGCTAAATGGATCCGAACAGTTTGTTGAAGAAACTCTTTAGTCAAAAATAAATTTCTTAACACAAGATGTGTTTAAAACAGTATGAATGAGTTATTTAAGGTACAGGTTTACCTGTTTTGAAAACCAAAATTTATAAAGAAATTAAATCAACGCAGCCTTAAGAAAGGGATGTGAGGAAGAGTAAGCTTGCAAGTACAATTTTTAACGTGGTAAACCTCCACCCAATTGGGGAAACATCCAAGGATGTCTCTACACGTAAAAAGTAAAAGTCCACTAAAATAGAGTAACAAGTCACAAACTATTTAACAATCAAGACACACAATCAAGCCTAATCTAAGTCAAGAAATTATACCAACTCCTATGGCGTTTTCTAACTTCTCCCAAGGCTCTGATGTTATTGATGTTCTCTCAGCTTTGTAACTCCACTCCTTTTAGCTTTACGTTAACTCAAATGTTCAGATATCTCTACCAACATCCTTTAGTGTTGTAGTGTAAGTGGTGATGTGCTCTAAATCACATGCATGCCACCCACACACACTTATTACAGACCAAATGATGATCAAATTACAAACAGATTCTAAAATGCAAAGAAGATTTCTAAAATAAGTTTGATCGAAACTCAGACTTTGGACCTTTCAATTTTTCCACATATCAAGAGGGAATCTTTCTATATAAAAGAGCCAAGATCCTATACACTTTCGTTATTATTCAAAAATATTTACAAATATTTCACAAAATGTGAAATAATTGAGGGTGTAAATCTCCAATTAAGATCTTAACTAGATCAAAGTCTAAGTACTCTCAAAAACTGAAATCAGAAATGATTTTTTTGGTTTAGGGTATGAAAGAAACATAACAGTTTAAAACAACCAACAAAATTGAGATTTCTCGAAAGAAGAAATTAAAACCAGTGAGATAAAACGTGAAGTGTATCATAGACACACAAGTCTCAAATTTCTATGAAAGAAAATGAGATTTGGAAAATGTGACTAGGTTGGATAAGAGATAAAGAACAAGAGAGGATGGATCTTCTCAAATCTATAACTAACTCAACTGTCAGAACTATTTTCAGGTGAGATTTGGCAAGAGTTAGGTTAGGTTTTTTCTCTCTCTCTCTCTCTCTCTCTCTCTCTCTCTCTCTCTCCTCTTTTTTTTTCCTCTCAAAATTATGGTGAACAAAAGTTAGAAATGAAAGGACGAAGTTTCCTTTTATACAAGGAAGAGAAGGATCTGGAAAGTCTCAGGTAAATGGACGATCACGATTTGATTGAAGGAAATCTAATGGCTACTAATGCACCGCATTTATAAAATCCCTGATTGGTATAAATTGTTAACACATGGATCAAGTAAGAACGCATGCAGGCTATAGATTAAAATGATCCAAAGGTTCTCAATCATTCTCAAGTATGTGAGTGTAAAGAAACACAGATCCAACCGTTATAATACCAACACGTGTAAGGCTAAGATGACTTACAAAACACGTGATTTTGGTCTTTCAGAAAAACAAATTCTACCCACAATATTATCTAGCGCTTTCGATTTCTACCCAAGTCAAGTTTTAACAGCTTTTACTAATTATAAAACGGCCCACAATATTTTTGAAACAAATTTTAAATTTCTTAAAATTGTTTAAAAAATCCTAGAAATTATCTAAAATATTCCAAAAATTATGAAAAAATTATTTTAATGGGATTTAACTCACACACGCCCATATTATGAAGAATGCAACACATGAATCCAATCATAGGTGATGTGTTGGTGTTCTACCTTTAGGAACAATTTGAGGAATTTAAATGAAGAGTCTGAATGCTTTTTGGTAGATTAGGATATGACTCAATTTTGTCACTATTTCCAAACTAGATGAGCACCTATATAATATAGACTCAAGTGAGCAAAGATATAGGGTGCTTCGATCTCCCCTTTGGAAATATGAGGCAAAATCTCCTTTGAGTTATTGAGGACTCGTAGGGATAAAAAAAATAAAATAAGAATAACCTATTCTTATACAAAATTCTATCTACCCAATATCCTAGAAAAAAAAAATACATAACTCAACTATTTATAGACCAATACTCTATCAAAATTCTGATGTAAATGAAGATACTGATTCCTGAAAATGAGATAACTAAGATCAAGCTTTTTAGTTAAGTATACAGCAAGAATGTCCAATTAGACTCAAATTTCTCCCCCCATTTTGTCTCAAATGGACAAAGGGCAAAGAAAACAAGTATGAGATGATAAATCATTATTCTACCATAACCATACCAATAGATTTGCGCAAAGATTCAAATCGAAGATAATCGAATGGTTTAGTAAATAAGTCAGGTAATTGAAATTTAGTAGGTAGGTAATTAATTTCTAACTCCTTAGATTTAACTAACTCGCGTATGAAATGATATATGATTTTAATATGTTTGGTAAGAGAATGCTGAACATGATTTTTATAAATATTGATCGTGCTTTGATTATCACAATAGAGATGTAACTTATCTTCAGTTATACCTTAATCTTTCTGTATTTGTTTTAGCCAAAGTAATTGAGCACAACAACTTCCTGCAGTATCATATTCGAATTCAATAGTAGACAAGGAAATGCATTTTTGGTTCTTACTACTCTATCCTACCAAATTATTACCAATGTAGTAACACGTTCCTGAAGTACTCTTACTATCATCGAAACAACAGGACCAATCAACATCGGTGTAACCTACTATAGTACTATAAGTGTCTTTAGTGTACTAAAGTCCTAAGTTTAGAGTGCCTTTAATGTATTTGATAATTATTTTAATGCATAATAGATGACTCTCTTTAGGATTGTTTTGATATCGGGCACACATGCAGACTAAGTACATGATATCAGGACAGGAGGATGTAAGGTAAAGTAAGCTTCCTATAATACTACGGTATAAGGTTGAGTCGATAGATTTACCATTCTCATCTTTAGAAAGTTTGACAGAAGTACACATAGGAGTCCTAACTTCTTTAGCTATTTTCAGGCCAAACTTCTTGACAATCTCTAAAGCGTATTTAGATCGCGGTACAAATAATCCATTTAAATTTTGTTTAACTAGGAGTCCTAAGAAAAATTGTAACCTACCGATAACTGACATTTGAAATTCTTTGTGCATAATGTCCGAGAAGGACTTAACTTCTAAAGGGGAGGTGGATCCAAAAATGATATCGTCTACATATACCTGAGCTATGGTAATGTTTCTGTCAAAATGTTTAAAAAAAAGAGTTTGATCATTCCCTCCTCATTTAAAACCATTATAGTCACAGTATTTAATGACACCTGAATCTATGAATTCCTCTATCATTACGAATTCTATCTACTTGGGAATCCTTTTCATTGTCTATACAAACTAAGATTTTCAAAAACTTACAAAAAGTTTCTGACTTGTGTTTTAAAAAAGAAACCCAGGTAAATCGAGTGAAGTTATCAACCACAACTAAGATATAACTGTTACCTCAAAGACTAACAGTACGAGAAGGACCCATTAGGTCCATATGGATGAGTTCTAGAGGTTTAGTGGATTGAACTTCTTTAACTTTCTTGTGGGGAGCCTTAACAATTTTTCCTTCTTAAGAGGGATCACATATGATGTTTGAAATTGGTTTGATTTTAGGAAGACCTATAACTATCTCTTGGGAGCACAATTTACTAAGACTATCGTAATTAATGTGACCTAACCTATTATGCCATATCTCATTGTCATCCATTTTGGCAATGTTACAGACCTCTGTACATGGATTGACGGTGTAACAGTTATTTGGAGTATGGAGTCCTGTAATAATGCAATCACCTTTTTTATTTAAAATTTTGCAATTGTTATTTGAAAAGGTGGCAGTATGGTTGGAGTAAAAAACTATGATATACTTAGTAAATTGGATTTAAGACCTTTTACCAAGAGAACATCCTCAATCATATGTAATCCTTCTTCATAGAGTGTTCCTTTACCAATGATCTGGGCTGATACACCATCTCCAAACAAGACTTTTTTTCGGAGAAGTGAGTTTTATTTGAAAGTTTGGAATCATCCCCGATCATATGTTTAGAACATCCAGAGTCTAAATACCATCCAGATGTCGCGTGTTCTTCTTTTAAATCACTGACCACAACGTTGCATTTCAACTGGGGTAATATATCATCTTTTCTGACCCAAATTGCTTTAGTTTTCAATTTGCGCTTATTAGCTCGTATTTGATAAAACTTGCAAGCTTCTGTCTTTTCTTTAAATGATTTTTGCGCAGGTTTATGAGTATTATAGATAGTTTGAGCAATTGGTTTACAAAAGAATCTAGGATTCCTTCTTGTTGACGGTCTTTTAGTATTAGTCATTCTCTTTCTATTTCGATAGTTAGAATTCTTGTCTGTCTATCTAGAAAGGACATAGTTGTTTCGGCTTCTCCTAGAATAGTTGAAGTTATGGTAAACAGGAGAATTATATACTGGATTACATAGACGTTTGGAATAGCAACCTTCAAGGAAATTTCCATAGACATCACAATAGGAGCTGTAAAGATGGCACGTATAACTAATAACCTTAGGAAAATTGCTATTCGAAGGCTTAGCTAGGTTTTGAGCTCTAGTCTTGTTTCTAGGTGGCATGGGATGAAATTACGAATCATCTTGTCGAATAAGGGGCAGACTTATTTAGCCTTATGTTCAACATTATGCTTAGAGTTACTTGATTCACCAATGTCTAACTTTTGGTGTTTTGTGTCAAAATCATTTTTAAAATTTTGAAAATCTGGACAAGTTTCAACAGGTCTTTTGCCACCAGAGACAAATTTTGATAGGTTCAAAAGTTTTTGTTTTCTTGGAATTGTTGAGGCAAAAGCCTATTCCAGTTCTGTCATAAGAATAGGTCTTACTTTCAACAACACAGTCTTAAAAACATTTAGAGTTATTTTCAAATTTAGTAAATTTTTTGAAGACTGTTTATGTCTTTTCTTTTGTTTGTTCCAATTCTAACAACATTCATTTGTATTTGTTTTCTAGAATTTCATTTGAATCAGACAATTCTTTCAGTTTTTGTTCAAAATTATTAGTTTCATTCTCATGAGTTAGACATTTAGAAGTATACTATTCAGCAATCTATTGATCATATGACTTAGGGTTTCTATATTATGGGTAAGATCTTTGATAATATTTTCAAGTCTAGTTCTTTTCTTGAGAGTTTTTGTGTACAGTGTGTGAATGTCAGGAAGGTCTTCATTGTCGGAGTCACTAAGTGTGCAGTGTGCAGTGTCCCCTAACGGTTAATTTTTAGGACTCACACACCCATTGGCATCAATAATAGAGCGTTCCCTTTGACTCACAGACACCGCGTTCAAATCATTATGAGCATTCTCAAGTAATAAAGTATACAAATCAGTAGGAATATCATCATTTAAGATAGCATGATCAGGTTCCTTATCATCAGTGTATATGATTTTAGAAAATAAGGACATACAAGGGTCATAAGTGTTAGATGACTCAGGTTCATCATTTTCTGATTCACTTGAGTCATCCCAAGTCTTTCACAAGTTAGCCTTAGTATTCCGTGTGTGAATTTTGTCTAAGTTAACTCTACAATCACTAGCCATGTGTCCTAACTTCCCACATCTATAACATTCAACATTTTTAAGATCTCTCTCAGGCCTCTTGTGATTATTAGTCTGGTGTTTGTTTTGTCTTCTCTCATGAGGCCTATTATTAGATTGGTTTAGATAAGTAGGTTTGCCTTATCTTTTTGCTATTTTATTTAAAAATTTAATATTTTCTTAAACTGTTTAGACATTAAGGCAAGATGATTATCCATACTATCTAAATTACAGTCCTCATCAGAGTTTAAGTCAACGTTAAGTATACTAAGTTCAGGTGTGGTCAACTTAGATGAAAAAATAATATTAGAACTATCCTGTCTCTTTTGGGATTGGGTTAATTGTTTCTTAAATTCGAATTCCATTTCTACAGTTCTTAATTTGCTACTGAGGAGTTCAGCTGTGAGATTTTGATCATCCATCTCCTCAATTGCATGTCTCTTATTATCAAATTTATGTGGAAGTGATCTTAGTATTTTAGGGACAATATCCTTTCTATCATAAACAATCCCATTGGCATGCAACTTTGTCACTATGTATGTAAACCTCATGTAGAAGTCATCAAATTACTCAGTCTCAATCATGACTAAAGTGTTGTACTGCTGGATTAACATTTGGGTTTTAGCAGCTTTAACACGTATGTCTCCTGCACGTACAGTCACTAGGGTGTCCCATGCTTCCTTAGAGGTAGTACATAATGATATCCTCTTAAATTTGTGTTCATTGATAGACATGAATATGGCATTTTTGCCTTTGTTTTTGTTAAGGAAAGTCTATTTCTCTTATTTAGTGAATTTACTTAGTAACTTTCTAATACTCATAGAACTTCCTTCGGCGGTTGGTTTAGTAGGAAAGGTATAACCATTTTCAATAGCTTCCTAGACATCATCTCCCAATGTCCCTTTGATGAAAGCAACGATCCTCGCTTTCCAGTAAGGGAAGTTGGTTCCATCAAAGAGAGGGGGCCTGGATAGGTTACCTAATCTCTCTAATTTCTCGTCCATTATTTGTTTTGAGAAAACAATTTCATAAACTCAAGATCTAAAGAATTTGAAAAAGCCAAAGCTCTGATACCAATTGAAAAAGTACCACTTAAGTCGTTTAATTCAAGATTAAACTATCTAAATGGCTCCGAACAGTTTGTTGAAGAAGCTCTTTAGTCAAAACAAATTTCTTAACACAAGATGTATTTAAAACAGTATGAACGAGTTATTTAAGGTATAGGTTTACCAGTTTTGAAAACCAAAACTTAAAAAGAAATTAAATCAACACAGCCTCAAGAAAGGGATGGGAGGAAGAGGAAGGTTGCAAGTAAATTTTTTAGTGTGGTAAAATCCCACCCAATTGGGGAAACATCCATTGAGGCCTCTACACGTTAAAAGTAAAAATCCACTAAAATAGAGTAACAGGTCAAAAACTATTTAACAATCAAGACACAAAATCAAGCCTAATCTAACTTCAGAAATTATACCAACCCCTCTGGCGTTTTTTGACTTCTCCCAAGGCTCTGATGTTGTTGATGTTCTCTCAGCTTTGTAACTCCTCTCCTTTTAGCTTTACGTCCACTCAAATATTCAGAATCTCTGTACCAACACCTTTTAGTGTTGTAGTGTGAAAGTGTTAGTGGTGATGTGCTCTAAATCACATGCATGTAGCCCACACGCACTTATTACATACCAAATGATGATCAAATTACAAACAAATTCTAAAATGCAAAGAAGATTTCTATAATTAGTTTGACCGAAACTCAGACTTTGGACCTTTCAATTTATTGATAGATCAAGAGGTAATCTTTCTATATAAAAGAGCCAAGATCCTTAACACTATCGTTATTTGAAAATATTTACAAATATTTCATAAAATGTGAAATAATTAAAAGTGTAAATCCCCAAATAAGATCTTAACTAGATCTAAGTTCAAGTACTCTCAAAAACTGAAATCAGAAATGATTTTGTTGGTTTAGGGTTTGAAAGAAACATAACAGTTTAAAACAACCAACAATATTGAGATTTCTCGAAAGAAGAAATCAAAACCAGTGAGATAAAACGTGAAGTATATCTCAGATTTCTATGAAAGAAAATGAGATTTGGAAAACATGACTAGGTTGGACAAGAGATTAAGAACAATAGAGGATGGATCTTCTCAAATCTAAAACTAACTCAACTCTCAGAACTATTTTCAGGTGAGATTTAGTCGGAGTTAGGTTAGGGTTTTTATATTTTCTCTCTTTTTTTTATTCTCTCAAAATTGAGGTGAACAAAAGTTAGAAATGAAAGGACGAAGTATCCTTTTATACAAGGAAGAGAAGGATCTAGAAAGTCTCAGGTAAATGGACGATCAAGATTTGATTGAAGGAAATCTAATGGCTACTAAAGCACCACATTTATAAAAGCCCTGATTGGTTTAAATTGTTAACACGTGGATCAAGTAAGAACGCATGCAGGCCATAGATTAAAATGATCCAAAGGTTCTCAATCATTCTCAGTTATGCGAGAGTAAAAAAATATAGATCCAACCATTATAATACCAACACGTATAAGGCTAAGATGACTTAAAAACGCGTGTTTTTGGTCTTTCAGAAATACAAATTTTACCCATAATATTATCTAGCGCTTTCGGTTTCTACCAAAGTCAAGTTTTAACAGCTTACCGATAACATGTGTAAAAACTAATTTTAAATTTCTTAAAATTGTTTAAAAAATCTAAGAAATTATTTAAAATTTCCCAAAAATTATGGAAAAATTATTTTAATGGGATTTAACTCACAGACACCCATATTATGAAGAATGAAACACATGAATGCAATCCAAGGTGAGGTATTGGTGTTCTACCTTTAGGAATAATTTGAGGAATTCAAATGACGAGTTTGAAGGCTTTTTGGTAGACTAGGATATGAGTTAATTTTGTCACTATTTACAAATTAGATGAGCACCTATATAATATAGACTCAAGTGAGTCAAAGATATAGGGTGCTTCCGTAGTGCGTACCCTAAGTCGCAAGGTGCATTCTTAATGACACGAGCTACTTGGATGCTTCCACCTGTCCTTTTAGAAGCTGTACTGAATGCCTAATCATTACTTCACGTGCAATGTTAATTTTGACTATCACTCATGTAGGTTGAAATTATGGGAAATACCCTTGTTGGTGAATCCTGTGCTGTTTAGCTATCAGCTATAATTAGGCCAATCCTGTCGAGTCCAACACTATGAGGCCGAGGATATGAGGCTGAGGGTAAGAGGCTTGGGGCCATGGGGTGGAGGATTATTTATACTTTGTATCTATACAAGACTACTTTTAGGATCATCAAATTGAGCTCTAAGAAACAAGCTATAATAATGTGGATGAACTCGATGTTTCAAACTCAAAGAAACATAAACAAATGGACTCTTCGAGGTATAAAACCATGTCCCTAACCTCTATATAACCTTTAAAACATTAAATGATCGAAATAAACGTAAAAAAAATCCATTCCCAGTTGTTTCGGTGTTACAGTGCTGAAAACGATGACATTTGTTGGCACAGTAACCAGTAAACTAAATCCTGTGATTAGTCATGGCCTGGGGGTCACGGACTAAATTCGTGACTAGATCGTCATAGCCCAAAGCTGAGGAGGCCCTTATGTGTATGTGCTTTAGGGAAAGATAATCTTATTAAATTTTTCTTAATTTTATTATGCACCCATTTTGTGAATCAAATTAATTAACCCAATTTTATCTTCTTAATCCTAAACATGCATCTAACGAGATTAAGTAGATAAAGTAAAGCAAGTCCACAAGAAATGCTGATGCACGAGGAAACCATTAAGGGAAAAAACCTCGAACGGCCAGGCCAGACAATCACTATGATACAAAAATTATAAAGGAAGAATGCAGTCTTACTCAACGAATCGATCCCCATAAGCTTTAACGCCTCTTCTTCTCTTATACCTTTCCTGTATAATGCAACGTAGGAGTCTACCTACGCAAGGTCTAAAACACACGAGTCCATGTGTGCCTAGATATCCACCGATACATCCACAATAACTGTCAATCACTAAGTACGGATTCCACCGCACGAAAACAGTTTGTTCAATAATGAAGAACAAAAATAGTGGTGCAAACGAAGATCTCTAAAACATAAGGAATATGAACTCAGATCGTGAAACAATAAAGGTTGTTTTTGCTTTGGAAAAAATTGGAAACAATATGAAAAAAATGTATTTCTTTATGTTCAATTATGCACTTACGTTTTTTTTGAGTTAAGGACGCCTTAAATAATAAAACACAATTTTTGAGACGCGTTGTCATTCGAATGAAAAAAAGATGTCGTTTGAAAAAAAACTGCATCTATTTAGAACGAGAAAATAATCTCGTTTGAACGATATAACGATATCGTTTGAATGATATATAAAGTCGTTTAAACCATAATAAATGCAATATTAAATTCATACGACTCTAAACTCGAATTAACTCAGAAAAGATTAATAAAAACATATTTAAAATCAGTTTTAAATAAAATATAACATCCTTAGAAAAATTTCGAGAGCCATAAACCATAATGCATTCATACATGAGAAAATCTAAAAAATCCATGTGAAGACTTGAAACATGCACAAAAAATGCGGAATTATCTATCTTCGAAGCTTGGCCACTATGTCTTCAACACAACATCATAAGCTTAAAGGAATCATGACACATAAAGTCTATCATATGACTCAAAGTGGTTTTTGTCCGGAATAATTTCAAAACATATAAACTTACACTGTTTGGAAATTTGTCCTTACAGACAAAACCAAAAATAGTGAAATGCTAACCTGGGCCGTCAAGACGAATAACCTATGTCCTATCCCAAAAACCCAAAAATAAAAATGCAGGGCACATACTACAATATGTAGGACTGACAAGCATGAGATGTCTGAACGTGATGTAGCTGAAAAGTCTGAATCTATGAATAACCACTATACATACGCAACAAACATATACCAAGTGAAGTATCGAGGAATAAAAATGGTATATAAATAATATGACCAGATCTCAAAAGAGTAAGTCTCAAATCTGTCCCTCGACATCACATATCTATCTCTACCCATTTTTGTCTGGAATAGACAACCACCGGGATAAATGAAAGTAAAACATCATATATAGTATGAGTATAACATATGTAGCATAACTAGATAAATATATGTAATTGACTAATAAAAGATCAGAATATGATAAAGTATAGCTAGCAAACAGTCATATGAATAAATCATCACAATACCAAATGATGTGACTAAACATAATATCACCCAATAATGCAGTATAAGAGTGTAACATGTATAGTCAACTGCATATAAGTTGCTCACAAACAATTAAAAGTACCGTCTAAGATTATTAGAAGTATATGAAGTAAATAGGTACTAAAACTGACCAAGAAAAATTTCGAAAATTTTTTAGGTCGTTCGAACGAACTAGAACGCCGTTCAAACGACAAAGAAACCTCGCTATAAATGAGAATGATATCAATTCAAGCAACGCAAAACAGTGTGCCTCGTTCGAGGCTCGTTTAAAATAAGGCATCTAACGACCAAACACTGTACGTCGAAAACATATCGCCCAAACCTCCCTGGAACCATACTTTGAACGACATGACAAACTCATTCAAATGACATTGAGAAGTCATTCTAACGACAACAAAAATTCTCAATTCCAACCAAGAAAATAGCGTAAAATCAACCCCAAAATCTTAACATCTATTATAAACAACTGACACTACAAATTTAAAAAAAACTGACTAAAAGACAAACATGAGTTACACGCTAACATAGTATCGATGCGCCTAAACATGGAATGGAATGAATGGGTGTAACTAACACAAATGAATCATAATTGAAACATACAGATACGTTTAAGAAGCTCTAATTGACTGCTAAATGTCATCAAACTATGGTGTAGCCATATGTGACAATTATAATGAGAACTTAATGAACTAATCAAATATTGTGCACACAAGTCTATAATACTGACGATTCTAACAAACAATAGCGTCATGGCACGACTTTTTCGACCAAGGACTCATTGTGCAAACCCGTTGATTTTTAACTAAACTCCCTCAAACATAAATGATAATTCCTTTGTATTGTTTTCTTCTTTTGAGGTTCTAATTTCTCTTTTTAAGAGATTTTCTAATGGTCAATTTTGGGCAACATATAATCTTTTTAATGCCAAATTTTTTCTTGGGCTCTTTTAAACGGTGGCTTTCACGACGAGATCACTTGCCTCTCACAACCCTTTCCCATGACACTCATCATTTTTTCAATTAAGTAAGAATATCCTTACGGGAAATAGTTCTTACATGAACAATTCCCCCTAAGTCTAATATGAGCATAGTTCACAAGATTAAGAGAAGAACATCTCACCAAACTCAAATGTGCATGATAAGTTAAACATTCAAATAAGCTCGTGCATGTGTACAATGATATATACATAGCCGAATCAAATGTAAATCAAGTTCGAAACAATCCCATTAAACACATGGTTAAGATCAATATATGCATCCAAAATCATGACCAAATGTACTAGTCACATGAAAATATGAAGTGAAGGGTCTAAGCACACCAATATGCCATATCATAAGTGTAAACTCAAGACACAAAAAATTGAAAATCTTTTAGTGTTTTTCAAAAATATTTTTGACCCCCAAACAACATTTATGTATTTTTTCAAAATATATGAAGCCAAAAATCTTTTTGTATTTTCAATAAGATTCAATAAAGAAAAATATAATACAAAAGATACAAATGCCATAACACTAGAAAAAAAGCAATAACTTGCGTATGATAAAAATTGCTAACACGATCAACCGTAAGATCTATCATGGGAAGTATCACGTGCAAGCAAACGAGAGTCATGAAGTCTAATTCCTGAAGCCTCTAAGTTCGATTCCTAACCCAAGTAGGCGTGTAACGACGCATTGGGGTTTTGGGAACCGAAACGACTTTATACTTAAACTTCCTAGTAGCATTCTTAAGGTCATAGCAAAACCTTCTAAGATAGCCCTTCCTACCATAATGAGTTAAAGTGTAGATTCGTCGAGGGATGTTACCTAAATGGGAACCTCTACTAATGTTCCTAGTTGGCTCTCTCACACGTATTGTGTTGGCTTTAGGAATGGGAGCAATACGATCATCGAAGCTAATACCATACCTATTATCTTTGATTTGGACGGTGCCTAACATCCTATACAACTCTTTTGACCTATCATCCAAATCAAACTTAACCTTAATCGAATCTCTTAATCTCTCCTCAAGCTCACCTATCTTAGACTTGAGTAAACGTCTAGACTCCTCAAACTCTAGAATCTCCTTCTTCATAGCCTCCATCAAATCACGAAGACTATCTTTCTCACCCTTAACATATTTTAGTTTATATTGAAGTGTCTTCTCTCATGCCCTAAAATTCTCAGTCAACACATCATTATTTTCTACAGCACGTTCTTTCAACTTAACTTGCAACTTTAAGTTTGCCTTCTTCACCTTCACCATTTCCTCATATAATTCACGGAAGGTAACTTGTAACTCACTCTCCTCTACATCCTCATCCTCACACACTTCACTCTCACTAACTTAGGTTTCACTCACAATGGCCTCAAAAGTGTCATTCACATGAGTATCTTCATGAGAAGATTTATCGTCGTTGCTCACATGACAAACCATGAACGCGGTGTAATTGTGGTCAATGGGGGAATACCCTCCCTCTTCACGATCATAATCACTAAGGGTGGAGTTAAATGTAATCAGTTTATTTCCCTCTTTCTTAAGTCTAGTGGGGAAATCCGCTACCCTATAGTCATATCCTTCACAACCATAACACTTACCCAAGTCATCCTTCTTATCATTCTCTTTCGAATTTTTAGGGACGTGATCGGCCTTGCACTACACCAAAAATGCCAATCTGGCACGCTTAGGCAAGGAAATTCTGGCACTGTTTAAAACCGTGCCAGATTCTGGCACGGTTTTATCATAATCTGGCACGGTTTGAAATAGTGCCAAAATTTGGCACGGTTTTTAACTGTGCCAAATATGGGTACCCTTTGTTAAAAAAATAACCCCCAAAATTTGGAGTGGGGACCAAATTTTCAAGACATTCCAATCCCCTCTCTCTCTCTCTCTCTCTCCCTCTCCCGCTCGCTCTCCTTCCCGGCTTCCTCATCGATCTCCTCTTCGCTCTCCTTCCCGGCTTCCTCATCGTTCTCATCGTAAGGTATTACATCTCTCTCTCTCTCTCTCTCTCTCTATATATATATATATATATATATATATATATATATATATATGGGTATGCGATATGCGATTTCTCTCTCAGGTCAGTTATATATCAGTAATATCTATATATATATATATGGGTATGCGATCTGCGATTTCTCTCTCAGGTCAGTTATATATCAGTAATATCTATATATATATATATGGGTATGCGATCTGCGATTTCTCTCTCAGGTCAGTTATATATCAGTAATATCTATATCAGTACATATATATATATATATATATGGTACAGGTAAGTTGCAAGTCAGTTGTATAATGTATCAGTTGCAATTTCGGGTTCCGATTTCATTGAAACTTGAGGAAAAATCAAAATATTAAGGCTTATAGAGAAATCTAGATTTAAAAATAATTGTCACACGCAGTGTGTGTGTGTTCGTATAGTTGTATATTATCCTTTTTACAGCCCTGTGTCTCGTTGATGAGTTGATTGTCTGTGTGTGTAGATTTGGAGCTGGAAGGGTGGAAATGAAATAAAAATGGGATTATTTCACTAAAACTTTAGGAAAAAAAGTGAGAAATAAAGGTCTATAGAGAAATTTAGAATTAGAATTAGAATTAATTGCCAAAACGCGTATGTGTGTGTGTGTGTGTGTGTTTATATATGTTTGTATATTGTCATTTTAACACCTTAGTGTCTCATCAATGAATTGTTTGTTTATGTATATATGTGTGCATGCACATAGTGTGTGTACGTGAAGGTGGAAGGGAAGAAGTGCACTAAAGATCAGCTTTTGATTGGTATGAATATGTATATTTACGAATGTATGTATATACATGTATTTATACACTTTAAATTTATTAGCTCTATATTTGGTTGATGAAATAGTGCCAAACTTTGTTGCAAAACGTGGCCGGAATGTTGTTGTGAGCAATCACCGGGGGCTTGGGGGCATATCAATAATTGTAAGTAAGTATTCACTATATGGAATTTTTCTTTATTTTTTCCATTCGTTATCTTTTTTCTTTCTATTGTCCAGTAAGAAACCATTCAATAAATTTCTGTAATTGAATTATATATAATGATCTAGTTAGCATCCATTTGGACTGTTCACTTGTGCTAAGGATTTAGTTAGCATGGATACAAAGGTAAGCTTATTGTTCATACCCTTTGGACTTGACTTCTTTCTAGTTTATTTTCTGGTTAATTTTGATCACATTAACGTATTGTAGGTCAGGATGTTAGCAGTTTATATGTAAAAGTAGCTTCAGAGCAAGGCCAAGGGAAAGGAATTACAAGTAATGTAACTTTCACATGCAGAATCCCACTAACCCGCTACTGGACAGGTAAAACTCTAGTATTATATTTTACTTCTAATAAGATATATAGTTTTATATATGTGCAGTACTTTATATATGCGTGTCCTTTACTGTATATATGGTTATGGGGTTTAACACTTTTTTTTTTTAAAATTATGTGTTTTCATATTTGAAGTTTTGTTATGGAAGTAAAATTAAAGTTACGGGATCTTATGCTATTAATCGAGACGTAATTGGCTCAACTATGAGAAACTCTATAAGAATATTTACTTATTACTTGAAGTCACAAAACAAACGACCCCATAGGAGGCACGAACACCTCGCACGGGACTAATGTAACTTGTAGGAACTGATCGCGTAATCCCGGGTCTCCCGATATGAGAGTATGACGATAATTTGCGAAAATCACACTTAGACTTGAAAACAGGCCGCTAAAGGGTGAAAACCCAAATCAGCTACCAAACGACCCCGTAGGAGGCACGAACACCTCGCACGGGACAAATGTAACTTGTAGGAACTGATCGCGTAGTCCCGGGTCTCTCGGTTTGAGATTATGACGATAATTTAAAAAAATAACACTTAGACTTGAAAATAGGCCGTTAAAGGGTGAAAACCCAAACCAGCCCCCAAACGACACCGTAGGAGGCACGGTCACCTCGCACGGGACCAATGTAACTTGTAGGAACTGACTGCGTAGTCCCGGGTCTTTCGGTTTGAGAGTATGGCGATAATTTGCGAAAATCACACTTAGACTTGAAAACAAGCCGTTAAAGGGTGAAAACTCAAACCAGCCCCCAAACGACCCCGTAGGCACCTCGCACGGGACCAATGTAACTTGTAGAAACTAACCGCGTTGTCCCGGGTCTCCCCATTTGAGAGTATGATGATAATTTGCAGAAATCACACTTAGACTTGAAAATAGGCCGTTAAAGGGTGAAAACCCAAACCAGCCCCCAAACGATCCCGTAGGAGGCATGAACACCTCGCAAGGGACTAATGTAACTTGTAGGATTTGACCACATAGTCCCGGGTCTCTCGGTTTGAGAGTATGGCGATAATTTGCAAAAATCACACTTAGACTTGAAAACAGGCCGTTAAAGGGTGAAAACCCATACCAGCACTCAAACGACCCCGTAGGAGGCATGAACACTTCGCACGGGCCCAATGTAACTTGTAGTAACTGACCGCGTAGTCCCGGGTCTCCCAGTTTGAGAGTATGACCATAATTTGCAAAAATCACAGTTGGACTTGAAAACAGGCCGTTAAAGGGTGAAAACCCAATCCAGCCCTCAAACGACTCCGTAGGAGGCACGAACACCTTGCACGGGACCAATGCAACATGTAGGAATGGACCGCGTAGTCCCGGGTCTCCCGATTTGAGAGTATGACGATAATTTGTGAAAATCACACTTAGACTTGAAAACAAGCCGTTAAAGAGTGAAAACCCAAACAAGCACCCAAACGACCCCGTATGAGGTACGAACACCTCGCACGGGACCAATGTAACTTGTAGGAAATGATTGCGTAGTCCCGGGTCTCCCGGTTTGAGAGTATGACGATAATTTGCGAAAATCACACTCAGACTTGAAAACAAGCCGTTAATGGGTGAAAACCCAAACCAGCCCTCAAACGACCCCGTAGGATGCACGAACACCTCGCACTAGACCAATGTAACTAGTAGAAACTAACCGCGTTGTCCCGGGTCTCCCGGTTTGAGAGTATGACCATAATTTGCAAAAATCACACTTGGACTTGAAAACAGGCCGTTAAAGGGTGAAAACCCAAACCAGCCCCCAAACGACCCCGTAGGAGGCACAAACACCTCGCACGGGACCAATGTAGCTTGTAGGAACTAACCGCGTTGTCCAGGGTCACCCCATTTGAGAGTATGACGATAATTTGCGAAAATCAAACTTAGACTTAAAAACAGGCCGTTAATGGGTGGAAACCCAAACCAGCCCCCAAACGACCCCGTATAAGGCACGAACACCTCGCACGGGACCAATGTAACTTATAGGAACTGACCACGTAGTCCCGGGTCTCTCGGTTTGAGAGTATTGCGATAATTTGCAAAAATCACACTTAGACTTGAAAACAGGCCGTTAAAGGGTGAAAACCCATACCAGCCCTCCAACGACCCCGTAGGAGCTACGAACACCTCGCATGGGACCAATGTAACTTGTAGGAACTGACGGCGTAGTCTCGGGTCTCCCGATTTGAGAGTATGACGATAATCTGCAAAAATCACACTTGGACTTGAAAACAAGCCGTTAAAAGGATGAAAACCTAAACCAACCCTCAAACGACTCCGTAAGAGGCACGAACACCTCGCACGGGACCAATGTAATTTGTAGGAACGGACCGCGTAGTCCCGGGTCTCCCGGTTTAAGAGTATGACGATAATTTGCGAAAATCACACTTAGACTTGAAAACAGGCCGTTAATGGGTGAAAACCCAAACCAGCCCCCAACCGACCCCGTACGAACACCTCGCACGGGACCAATGTAACATGTAGGAACTGACCGCATAGTCCCGGGTCTCCCGGTTTGAGAGTATGACGATAATTTGCGAATATCACACTTAGACTTGAAAACAGGCCGTTAATGGGTGAAAACCCAAACCAGTCCCCAACCAACCCCGTAGGAAGCACGAACACCTCGCACGGAACCAATGTAACCTCTAGGAACTGACCGCGTAGTCCTGGGTCTCTCGGTTTGGGAGTATGGCGATAATTTGCAAAAATCACATTTAGACTTGAAAACAGGCCGTTAAAGGGTGAAAACCCAAACCAGCCCCCAAATGACCCTGTAGGAGGCACGAACACCTCACACGGGACCAATGTAACTTGTAGGAACTAACTGCATAGTCCCGAGTCTCCCGGTTTGAAAGTATGACGATAATTTGAAAAAATAACACTTAGATTTGAAAACAGGCCGTTAAAGGGTGAAAACCCAAACAAGCCCCCAAACGACCCCGTAGGAGGCACGAACACCTCGCACGGGACCAATGTAACTTGTAGCAACAGACTGCGTAGTCCCAGGTCTCCCGGTTTGAGAGTATGTCGATAATTTGCAAAAATCACACTTAGACTTAAAAACAGGCCGTTAATGGGTGGAAACCCAAACCAGCCCCCAAACGACCCCGTAGGAGGCACGAACACCTCGCACGGGACCAATGTAACTTGTTGGAACTGACCGCGTAGTCCCGGGTCTCTCTGTTTGGGAGTATGGCGATAAGTTTCAAAAATCACACTTAGACTTGAAAACAGGCCATTAAAGGGTGAGAACCCAAACCAGCCCCCAAACGACCCCGTAGGAGGTACGAACACCTCGCACGGGACCAATGTAACTTGTTGGAACTGACTGCGTAGTCCCGGGTCTCCCGGTTTGAGAGTATGACGAAAATTTGCGAAAATCACACTTAGACTTGAAAACAAGTCGTTAAAGGGTGAAAACCGAAACCAGCCCTCAAACGACCCCGTAGGATGCACGAACACCTCGCACGGGACCAATGTAACTTGTAGAAACTAACCGCGTTGTCCTGGGTCTCCCCTTTTGAGAGTATGATGATAATTTGCGAAAATCACATTTAGACTTGAAAACAGGCCGTTAATGGGTGAAAACCCAAACCAACCCCCAAACGACCCCGTTGGAAGCACGAACACCTCGCAAGGGACCAATGTAACTTGTAGGAACTGACTGCGTAGTCCCGGGTCTCCCGGTTTGAGAGTATAACGATAATTTTCAAAAATAACACTTAGACTTGAAAAGAGGTCGTTAAAGGGTGAAAACCCAAACCAGCCCCCAAACGACCCCGTAGGAGGCACGAACACCTCGCACGGGACCAATATAACTTGTAGGAACTGACTGCGTAGTCCCGCGTCTTCCGGTTTAAGAGTATGACGATAATTTGCGAAAATCACACTTAGACTTGAAAACAGGCCGTTAATGGGTGAAAACCCAAACCAGCCCCCAAACGACCCCGTAGGAGGCACGAACACCTCGCTTGGGACCAATGTAACTTGTAGGAACTGACCGCGTAGTCCCGGATCACTCGATTTGAGAGTATGACGATAATTTGCAAAAATAACACTTAGAATTGAAAACAGGCCGTTAAAGGGTGAAAACCCAAACCAGCCCCCAAACGACCCCGTAGGAGGCACGAACACCTCGCACGGGACCAATGTAACTTGTAGGAAATGATTGCGTAGTCCCGGGTCTCCCGGTTTGAGAGTATGACGATAATTTGCGAAAATCACACTTAGACTTGAAAACAAGCCATTAAAGGGTGAAAACCCAAACCAGCCCTCAAACGACCCCGTAGGATGCACGAACACCTCGCACTGGACCAATGTAACTAGTAGAAACTAACCGCGTTGTCCCGGGTCTCCCCTTTTGAGAGTATGATGATAACTTATAGGTTCTGACCGCGTAGTCCCGGGTCTCTCGGTTTGAGAGTATGACGATAATTTGCAAAAATCACACTTAGACTTGAAAACAGGCCGTTAAAGGGTGAAAACTCAAACCAGCCCCCAAACGACCCCGTAGGAGGCACGAACACCTCGCACGGGACCAATATAACTTGTAGGAACTGATTGTATAGTCCCGGGTCTTTCAGTTTGAGAGTAAGACAATAATTTGCGAAAATCACACTTAGACTAGAAAACAAGCCGTTAAAGGGTGAAAACCAAGACCAGCCCCCAAACGATCTCGTAGGAGCAACGAACACCTCGCACGTGACCAATGTAACTTATAGGAACTGACAATGTAGTTCCGGGTCTCCCGGTTAGAGAGTATGACGATAATTTGCAAAAATAACACTTAGAATGGAAAACAGGCCGTTAAAGGGTGAAAACCCAAACCAGCCCCCAAACGACCCCGTAGGAGGCACGAACACCTCGCACGGGACCAATGTAACATGTAGGAACTGACTGCGTAGTCTTGGGTCTCCCGGTTTGAGAGTATGACGATAATTTGCGAAAATCACATTTAGACTTGATAACAGGCCGTTAATGGGTGAAAACCCAAACTAGCCCCCAAACGACCCCGTAGAAGGCACGAACAGCTCGCACGGGACCAATGTAACTTGTAGGAACTGACCGCGTAGTCCCGGGTCTCTCGGTTTGGGAGTATGGCGATAATTTGCAAAAATCACACTTAGACATGAAAACAGGCCGTTAAAGGGTGAAAACCCAAACAAACCCCCAAACGACCCCGTAGGAGGCACGGACACCTCGTACGGGACCAATGTAACTTGTAGGAACTGACAGCTTAGTCCCGGGACTCCCGGTTTGAGAGTATGACGATAATTTATGAAATTTACACTTAGACTTGAAAACAAGCCGTTAAAGGGTGAAAACCCAAACTAGCCCCCAAACGACCCCGTAGGATGCACAAACACCTCGCACGAGACCAATGTAACTTGTAGAAACTAACCGCGTTGTCCCGGGTCTCCCCGTTTGAGAGTATGATGATATTTTACGAAAATCACACTTAGACCTTAAAACAAGCCGTTAAAGGGTGAAAACCCAAACCAGGCCCCAAACGACCCCGTAGGAGGCACGAACACCTCGCACGGGACCAATGTAACTTGTAGGAACTGATCGCGTAGTCCCGGGTCTCTCGGTTTGGGAGTATGGCGATAATTTGCAAAAATCACACTTAGACATCAAAACAGGCCGTTAAAGGGTGAAAACCCAAACCAAACCCCAAACGACCCCGTAGGAGGCACGAACACCTCGCACGGGACCAATGTAACTTGTAGGAACTGACTGCGTAGTCCCGGGTCTCCCGATTTGATAGTATGACGATAATTTGTGAAAATCACACTTAGACTTGAAAACAAGCCGTTAAAGGGTGAAAACCCAAGCTAGCCCCCAAACGACCCCGTAGGATGCACGCACACCTCGCACGGGACCAATGTAACTTGTAGAAACTAACCGCGTTGTCCCGGGTCTCCCCATTTGAGAGTATGATGATTATTTTTATGAAAATCACACTTAGACCTTAAAACAAGCCGTTAAAGGGTGAAAACCCAAACCAGCCCCCAAACGACCCCGTAGGAGGCACGAACACCTCGCACGGGACCAATGTAACTTATAGGAACTAATCGCGTCGTCCCGGGTCTCCCAGTTTGAGAGTATGACGATAATTTACAAAAATAACACTTAAGAGTTGAAAACAGACCGTTAAAGGGTGAAACCAAAACTAGCCCTCAAACGTCCCCGTAGGAGGCATGAACACCTCGCACGGGACCAATGTAGCTTGTAGGAACTGACTGCGTAGTCCCGGGTCTCTCGGTTTGAGAGTATGACGTTAATTTGCAAAAATCACACTTAGACTTTTAAACAGGCCATTAAAGGGTGAAAACCCAAACCTTCCCCGAAACATTCCCGTGGGAGGCACGAACGCCTCGCACGGGATCATTGTAACTTGTAGGAACTGACCGCGTAGTCCCGGATCTCCCGGTTAGAGAGTATGACGATAATTTGCAAAAATCACACTTAGACATGAAAACAGGCCATTAAAGGGTGTAAACCAAACCAGCCGCCAAACGTCCCCATAGGAGGCACGAACACCTCGCACGGGACCAATGTAACTTGTTGGAACTGATCGCGTAGTTTCGGGTCTCTCGGTTTGAGAGAAAGATGATAATTTGCAAAAATCACACTTAGACTTGAAAACTGACCGTTAAAGGGTGAAAACCCAAACCAACCCCCAAACGACCCCGTAGGAGGCACGAACACCTCGCACGGGACCAATGTAACTTGTAGGAACTGATTGCGTCGTCCCGGGTCTCCCGGTTTGAGATTTTGACGATAATTTGCAAAAATAACACTTAGACTTAAAAACAGGCCGTTAAAGGGTGAAAACCCAAACCAGCCCTCAAACGACCCCGTAGGAGGCACGAACACCTCGCACGGGACCATTGTAACTTGTAGGAACTGACCGCGTAGTCCCGGGTCTCCCGGTTTGAGAGTATGACTATAATTTGCAAAAATCACACTTTCTTGAAAACAGGCCGTTAAAAGGTGAAAACCCAAACCAGCCCCCAAACGACCGCATAGGAGGCACGAATTCGCACGGGAGGAATGTAACTTGTAGGTACTTATTGCGTAGTCCCGGGTCTTCCGGTTTGAGAGTATGACGATAATTTGTAAAAATAACACTTGGACTTGAAAACAGGCCGTTAAAGGGTGAAAACCCAAACCAGGCCCCAAACGATCCCGTAGGAGGCACGAACACCTCGCACGTGACCAATGTAACTTATAGGAACTGACCACGTAGTCCCGGGTCTCCCGGTTAGAGAGTATGATGATAATTTGCAAAAGTCATACTTAGACTTGAAAACAGGCCGTTAAAGGGTGAAAACCCAAACCAGCCCCCAAACGACCCCGTAGGAGGCACGAACACCTCGCACGGGACCAATGTAACTTGTAAGAACTGACTGCATAGTCCTGGGTCTCCCGGTTTGAGAGTATGATGATAATTTGCGAAAATCACACTTAGACTTGAAAATAGGCCGTTAATGGGTGAAAACCTAAACCAGCCCCCAAAAGACCCCGTAGGAAGCACGGACACCTCGCACGGGACCAATGTAACTTGTAGGAACTGGCCGCGTAGTCCCGGGTCTCTCGGTTTGGGAGTATGGCGATAATTTGTAAAAATCACATTTATACTTGAAAACAGGCCGTTAAATGGTGAAAACCCAAACCAGCCCCCAAACGACCCCGTAGGAGGCACGAACACCTCGCACGGGACTAATGTAACTTGTAGGAACTGACTGCGTAGTCCCGGGTCTCCCGGTTTGAGAGTATGACGATAATATGCAAAAATAACACTTAGACTTGAAAACAAGTCGTTAAAGGGTGAAAACCCAAAGTAGCCCCCAAACGACCCTGTAGGAGGCACGAACACCTCGCACGGGACCAATGTAACTTTTAGTAACTGACTGCGTAGTCTCGGGTCTCCCGATTTGAGAGTATGACGATAATTTGTGAAAATCACACTTAGACTTGAAAACAGGCCATTAATGGGTGAAAACCCAAACCAACCCCCAAACGACCCCGTAGGAGGCACGAACACCTCGCATGGGACCAATGTAACTTGTAGGAACTGACCGCGTAGTCTCGGGTCTCTCGGTTTGAGAGTATGGCGATAATTTGCAAAAATCACACTTAGACTTGAAAATAGGCCGTTAAAGGGTGAAAATCCAAACCAGCCCCAAACGACCCCGTAGGAGGCACGAACAACTCGCACGGGACCAATGTAACTTGTAGGAATTGATTGCGTAGTCCCGGGTCTCCCGGTTTGAGAGTATGACGATAATTTGTGAAAATCACACTTAGACTAGAAAACAAGTCGTTAAAGGGTGAAAACCCAAACCAGCACCCAAAGGACTCCGTAGGAGGCACGAACACCTCTCACGGGACCAATGTAACTAGTAGGAACTGACCGCGTTGTCCCGGGTCTCTCGGTTTGGGAGTATGGCGATAATTTATAAAAAATACACTTAGACTTGAAAACAGGCCGTTAAAGGCTGAAAACCCAAACCAACCCCCAAACGACCCCGTAGGAGGCACAGACACCTCGCACGGGACCAATGTAACTCGTAGGAACTGACTGCGTAGTTCCGAGTCTCTCGGTTTGAGAGTATGATGATAATTTGCGAAAATCACACTTAGACTTGAAAACAGGCCGTTAATGGGTGAAAACCCAAACCAGCCCCCAAACGACCCTGTTGGAAGCACGAACACCTAGCACGGGACCAATGTAACTTGTAGGAACTGAACGCGTAGTCCCGGGTCTCTCGGTTTATGAGTATGGCGATAATTTGCAAAAATCACACTTAGAGTTGAAAACAGGCCGTTAATGGGTGAAAACCCAAACAAGCCCCCAAACGACCCCGTAGGAGGCACGAACACCTCGCACGGGACCAATGTAACTTGTAGGAACTGATTGCGTAGTCCCGAGTCTCTCGGTTTGAGAGTATGACGATAATTTGAGAAAATCACACTTAGACTTGAAAATAGGCCGTTAAAGGGTGAAAACCCAAACCAGCCCCCAAACGACCCCGTAGGAGGCACGGACACCTCGCACGGGACCAATGTAACTTGTAGGAACTGATCGCGTCGTCCCGGGTCTCCCAGTTTGAGAGTATGACGATAATTTTATGAAAATCACACTTAGACTTGAAAACAGACGGTTAATGGGTGAAAACCCAAACCAGCCCCCAAACGACCCCGTAGGAAGCACGAACACCTCGCACGGGATCAATGAAACTTGTAGGAACTGACCGCGTAGTCCCGAGTCTCTCGGTTTGGGAGTATGGAGATAATTTATAAAAAATACACTTAGACTTGAAAACAGGCCGTTAAAGGCTGAAAACCCAAACCAACCACCAAACGACCCCGTAGGAGGCACAGACACCTCGCACGGGACCAATGTAACTTGTAGGAACTGACTGCGTAGTCCCGGGTCTCCCGATTTGAGAGTATGACGATAATTTGCAAAAATAACACTTAGACTTGAAAACAGGCCGTTAAAGGGTGAAAACCCAAACCAACCCCCAAACGACCCCGTAGGAGGCACGAACACCTCGCACGGGTCCAATGAAACTTGTAGGAACTGACTGCGTAGTCCCGGGTCTCCCGATTTGAGAGTAAGACGATAATTTGCGAAAATCACACTTAGACTTAAAAACAGGCCGTTGATGGGTGAAAACCAAAACCAGCCCCCAAACGACCCCGTAGAAGGCACGAACACCTCGCACGGGACCAATGTAACTTGTAGGAATTGACCGCGTAGTCCCGGGTCTCTCGGTTTGGGAGTATGGCGATAATTTTCAAAAATCATACTTAGACATGAAAACAGGCCGTTAAAGGGTGAAAACCCAAACCAGCCCCCAAACGACCCCGTAGGAGGCACGAACACCTCGCACGGGACCAATGTAACTTGTAGGAACTGACTTCGTAGTCCCGGGTCTCCCGATTTGAGAGTATGACGATAGATTGTGAAAATCACACTTAGACTTGAAAACAAGCCGTTAAAGGGTGAAAACCCAAACTAGCCCCCAAACGACCCCGTAGGATGCACGAACACCTCGCACGGGACCAATGTAACTTGTAGAAACTAACCGCGTTGTCCCGGGTCTCCCCGTTTGAGAGTATGATGATAATTTGCAAAAATCACACTTAGATCTTAAAACAAGCCGTTAAAGGGTGAAAACCAAAACCAGCCCCCAAACGACCCCTTAGGAGGCACGAACACCTCGAACGGGACCAATGTAACTTGTAGGAACTGACCGCGTAGTCCCGGGTCTCTCGGTTTGAGAGTATGATGATAATTTTCAAAAATCACACTTAGACTTGAAAATAGGCCGTTAAAGGGTGAAAACCCAAACCAGACCCCAAACGACCCCATAGGAGGCACGAACACCTCGCAGGGGACCAATGTAACTTGTAGGAACTGACCGCGTCATCCCCGGTCTCCCGGTTTGAGATATGACGATAATTTGCAAAAATAACACTTAGACTTGAAAACAGGCCGTTAAAGGGTGAAAACCCAAACCAGACCTCAAACGACCCCGTAGGAGGAACGAACTTCTCGCACGGGACCATTGTAACTTGTAGGAACTGACCGCGTAGTCCCGGACTCCCGGTTAGAGAGTATGACGATAAGTTGCAAAAATAACAGAGAGAGTTGAAAACAGACCATTAAAGGGTGAAAACCCAAACCAGCCCCCAAACGACCCCGTAGGAGGCACGAACACCTCGCACGGGACCAATGTAACTTATAGGAACTAATCGCGTTGTCCCAGGTCTCCCGGTTTGAGAGTATGACGATAATTTACAAAAATAACACAGAGAGTTAAAAACAGACCGTTAATGGGTGAAAACCAAAACCAGCCCTCAAACGTCCCCGTAGGAGGCATGAACACCTCGCACAGGACCAATGTAACTTGTAGGAACTGACTGCGTAGTCCCGGGTCTCTCGGTTTGAGAGTATGACGTTAATTTGCAAAAATCACACTTAGACTTTTAAACAGGCCGTTAAAGGGTGAAAACCCAAACCTGCCCCAAAACATTCCCGTGGGAGGCACAAACGCCTCGCATGGGACCATTGTAACTTGTAGGAACTGACCGCGTAGTCCCGGGTCTCCCGGTTAGAGAGTATGACAATAATTTGCAAAAATCACACTTAGACATGAAAACAGACCATTAAAGGGTGTAAACCCAAACCAGCCCCCAAACGTCCCCGTAGGAGGAACGAACACTTCGCACGAGACCAATGTAACTTGTAGGAACTGACCGCGTAGTTCGGGGTCTCTCGGTTTGAGAGTATGACGATAATTTGCAAAAATCACACTTAGACTTGAAAACAGGTCGTTAAAGGGTGAAAACCCAAACCAGCCCCCAAACGACCCTGTAAGAGGCACAAACACCTCGCACGGGACCAATGTAACTTTTAGGAATTGATTGCGTCATCCCGGGTCTCCCGGTTTGAGATTATGACGATAATTTGCAAAAATAACACTTAGACTTGAAAACAGGCCGTTAAAGGGTGAAAACCCAAACCAGCCCTCGAACGACCCCGTAGGAGGTACGAACACCTCGCACGGGACCATTGTAACTTGTAGGAACTGACCGCATAGTCCCGGGTCTCCCGGTTTGAGAGTATGACGATAATTTGCAAAAATCACACTTTCTTGAAAATAGGCAGTTAAAGGGTGAAAACCCAAACCAACCCCCAAACGACCCCGTAGGAGGCACGAATTCGCACGGGAGGAATGTAACTTGTAGGAACTGACCGCGTAGTCCCGGGTCTTCCAGTTTGAGAGTATGACGATAATTTGTAAAAATAACACTTGGACTTAAAAATAGGCCGTTAAAGGGTGAAAACCCAAACCAGCCCCCAAACGATCCCGTAGGAGGCACGAACACCTCGCACGTGACCAATGTAACTTATAGGAACTGACCACGTAGTCCCGGGTCTCCCGGTTAGAGAGTATGACGATAATTTGCAAAATTCACACTTAGACTTGAAAACAGGTCGTTAAAGGGTGAAAACCCAAACCAGCCCCCAAACGACCCCGTAAGAGGCACGAACACCTCGCACGGGTCCAATGTAACTTGTAGGAACTGACCGCATAGTCGTATATGCAATTTTTCTTCTAGTATATGCAATTGTTTTGCTTGAATATGATTTTTTTAAAAATGACTTGGTTACTAATATTGTATCTTTTTTGTGTCTTATTTTTTTGTAGGATGACATTCAATCGTTAGCTTTTATCCACTTGGAACGCACGAAGAAGTCAATGCTTTACAACAGGGGGATTGTGTATTTAGTGTCGTTAATATTCAGGATTCTATTTTTTGTGTTATGGCCGAGCAGGCTTCAGTAGTTTTATGGTTTATTTTTATGGTCGTGTTGGCTATAGTAGTTTTATTGTTGACTTTTATGGCCGTGCGGGATTTATATGGGCAGATGTTATGTTAGCAGGTTTTGGAATGCTAAAAAAATAGAGGAAACTCTGCCCAATTTTTTTTTGATATGGGAACTATTAACTCTTGTAATTTTTTCAAGTTATTGCCGACTTTTATGGTCATGTGTTGCTTTATATTGGTATTATCTCTTGTAATTTTTTGAAGTTTGTATGCACATTAGTTTATCAACAACCTGCGATATTCATAATTTGTGAATTTTCTTGATTTTGTTTCTGCAAATAATAAATAATTTTCCTACCGAATTTGGAATTTGCAGATTTTCCAGATTTGGTTCCTATTATTATTTTTTTTAATCAACTGAAAAATCTGGCACGGTTTTAAACCGTGCCAAAACCATGCCAATGCATAAAAATGAGAAAGCTTATAAAATAATCTGGCATGCTTTATAACCGTGCCAAAAGCGTGCCAGAAAATAGATAATGTGGCACGGTTTTGGCGTGTGCCAAAAGCGTGCCAGATTAAAAAACTGGCATAGTTTAAAAGCGTGCCAGTTTGGAAAATCTGGCACGGTTTTAAACCGCGCCAGAAAATCTGGCACGCCTGATTCTGGCACAGTTTTAAACCGTGCCAGTTTCCTATTTTTGGTGTAGTGTTGGTGTTCTTGAATTTCTTAAGTCTTTTTGTATTTTTCGATTGCTTTTTGAACTTAAGAAACTTCTTGAACTTCTTTGCCAACATTGACTCATCTTCGAATTCAGTGTCGGAATCATCAGCTGAAACTTTAGTTTCCTTCTTCTGGGTTTTAAAAGCAATACCCTTTTTTTTTCTTTGGAACTTGCTAGGAGGTAAACATATCAGGCTCATAAGTTTGCAGGTTGACTACAATCTCTTCTAGTTTCGTTGAGTCAAGCAAACCCAAAAAGTTTAAAATGGCCACTTTTGGATCAAATCTTGTGGGCAACGACTTAAAGATTTTCCTTATGACTCGTTTGTCGGGTATCTTCTCTCTTAAGTTAAATGACGAGTTGACAGTATTGGACAACCTAGCGTAAAACTCAAAAGACGTCTCACTTTCTAACATCTTAATTATTTCAAATTGAGTGGTGAGATTTTGGAGTTTAAAATCCCTAACAATGATAGTTCCCTCGTGAGTAATTGCAAGTACATCCCAAGCCTCTTTTAGACGTATCACACATCATAATACGGTTATACTCTTTTCGGGTGACAGATGAGGAAATTTCAATTAAAGCTTTAGAATTATATTGTGTAAATTTATGTTCAGCATCGATCTATAACTCAATATGATTTAAATGAGTGTCCTCGCCCTCTCTCATGACTGGTGGAGTATACTCCTTTCCAATCGCTAACCACACACGTTCATCTATAACCTTATGTGCACACTTCATTCGCATTTTCCAATAAGCATAGTTCAACCCATCAAATATAGGTGTTCTAAAGCCATCAAACATTCTGAAATTCATACCTAAAGACACAAGGGATCACTCACATGAAAACCTAGTGTTCTAGCTTTGATACCAATTTGAAGAGGCCCTTATGTGTATGTTCTTTAGGGAAAGACAATATTTTTAAAACTTTCTCAATTTTATTATGCACCAATTTTGTGAACCAGATTAATTAACCCAATTTTAAATTCTTAATCCTAAACATGCATCTAGTGAGATTAAGCAGATAAAGTAAAGCAAGCTCAAAAGACACGCCGATGTACGTGGAAATATTTAAAGGAAAAAACCTCAGACGGCCAGGGCAGATAATCACTATGATACAAAAATTATAAGGGAAAAATACAGTCTTACTTAATGACTCGATCTCCACAATCCTTAATGCCTCTTCTTCTCTTCTACCGCTTCTCCAAAATGTAACATAGGAGTCCACCTATGCAAGGTCCACAACACGTGAGTCCACTTATGCCTCCGTATCCACTGATACAGCCACAACAACCGTCAATCTGTAAATGCGAAGTCCACCGTATGAAAACAATTTGTTCAATAATAAAGAACAAAAGCAGTGGTGGAAACCAAGATCTCTATAACATATGGAATATCTAAACTCGGATCTTGAAACAATAAATAATGTTTTTTCTTGGAAACAATTTGAAAACAATATGCAGAAAAAGTTTATCTTTCTGTTCAGTTCTGCACTTACATTTTTCTGAGTCAAGACGCCTTAAATAATAAAACACAATTTTTTAGGTGGCACGTTGTTCGAACGAAATCAATATGTCGTTTGAACGAGAAAACATTATCGTTTGAATGGTATGAGGATCTCGTTTGAATGATGTATAAAGTTGTTTAAACCATAATAAATGCAAGATTAAATTCATACGACTCTAAACTCGAATTCCTCAAAAAAGATTTAATAAAAACAAATTTAAAATCAGTTTTAAATAAAATATAACATCACTAGAAAAAAATTGAGTGTCATAAATCATAATGCATTCATGCCTGAGAGAATCTCAGAAATCTATGTGAAGACTTGAAACGTGCACAAAAAATGAGGCCTAATCTATCTTTGAAGCTTGGCTGCAATGTCTTCAACACAACGTCATAGGCTTAAAGGAATCATGACACATAAAGTCTATCCTATGACTTAAAGTGATTTTTTTAATAATGCTAAAACATAAAAATTAACACAATTTGGAAATTTGTCCTTACAAATTTGTAAGTGTGCAAAATAATCCAAGGGTGGTAACAAACAAAGATTGAAACACCAATTATAAATGCGGAAATATAATTTTAAACACATTTTATCTTTTTTATCCTAGACATGCATCTATGTGATAAAACTGATAAATCATTCAAGCATTCAACAAAGGCCAAGTTTCAGGAAAAAAACACTTTCGGTTAAAAACCTTTTATTCACTTAAAAATCTACAAGATAGCCGACTTGCAAACTAGTTGATAACCGCTACAAGCATGAAGCGCTAATCTTCGAAAATCTCTAATGAACAACAACTATGATCCTAGCAAGAACCACAAGACCGCATCCCTTCTTCTTTCTTTGTCTTCAACAGTAAGTTCCCACAGATATCACAAGTCATCTATAGAGATCCTGTCCACAAGGTGTATGCAAAGATACTAAACTTTCTAGGATTTAAACGAATTCACAAGAATAATATTCAAGGACATTTTTTTGTGAATTAAATAGTATTTTGGAACACTAAAACATGAAGAAATTTCATAAAAGTTGTAGAAATGAATTTGGCAAAAGTCTTAAATGTTTGGAACACGAAATCGGTATTTATAGGCTATTCATAAATTTCGAGGCAACACAGTCGTTTGAACGATATGAAGCTGTCATTCGAACGATATGAAGTAGTCGTTCTAACGAGATATAGATCCCGTGAATGAGAGATCATCTCGCTACTATCGACTTACCAAAAAATAAAACAATAAACTTTGTTTGATGTACGTTTGATCATATACTTTGAATGACCTTACAAAGTTGTTCGAACGATAGTGAGATGTTATTTGAACGAACTAAACGAAATTATAAAACTCAGCCTATTATAAACCCTAGGAAAAATATTTTTCTTTTCAAATATAAAAAGCCCAGTTTGTTTTTTATAATAAAAATCCCATAATATAATTCCGTAAATTAATTCAAACTCTAAATTGCTTTAAACCTTATCAGCATGTCGGGAAGTCTTTAAACTTGGAGATACTCGAGTTCGGTTCGTCTTGACGATGGGTGATGATTTGTAATGGGGTACGCCAAATTGGCTCAAAGCTATGCTATGAACAATCCTAAAAAAATGATTCTTACAAATCTCCACCTTTGGCTATTGATACTATTCTAATGTGTAAAGCTTATGTGTTTTGTGTCAGGTTTTGTGATCACGGATGCTCTTAAAAATGGTCATGGACCAAATCCCCTACCACCGTCGATCACATACCATAGCCGTGACCATCATGGCACCAGCTTTGCTCCAAATTTCCCTTTAATTGTGGCCAAGGACCAAATCCCTGACCAACTCCACGACCAAGACTACAATACACAAACAGTAGGGTCTTGACTTTGGTCCGTGACCATTCCCAATTAGTCACGCGCATTGGTCACGGACTAAGGCCGCGACCATCTTTATATCGACATCCTAGTCACGACTGCTGACGTATAAAAATTAGGGTAACGTAGGTTAGTCACGATCCAGAGTCATGGCCAATGTATTTATGCTAAAAGCCCAAACCAGTTTTCAACATTTCCCTCTTTTCGGCGATTTCCAACTCCTTTCATTTTCAATCTCAATTTTTTCAATCTCAATCTCAAAGGTAACACTTAAACCCTAATATTTTGTATTTGGGTATTTGTATATATGTATATATGTATTTCTGTGTGTATGTGTGTATTTCTATTTGTATGTGTATATATGTGTGTGTCTTTCTGTGTATATGTGTGTATATTGTCTGTATTTCATTGTGTATATGTGTATTGTGTGTATGCATGTGTGTGTATTTGGGTATGAATGTATTTATGTGTGTATATTTGACCTGTTTCAAACTAGATATAGGATATTGGGTATTTAGGAAATTTTATATTGAGTATATGTGTGTGTATTTGATTTGTTTTGTTTCAAACTCGATATATACGTGTGTATTATATTTGTTTCAAACTAAGATATTTCAAACTAGATATAGGTTTAAAATTGGGTATTTAGGAAATTTTATTTTGTACGTTACCGAAAAAAATTTTCTTCTCTTATTTTCATTTTACAATGCTAAACATATACATTAGTTAACTTGATATGACAATTTTTTTTACGTATATTGTTAGTGAAATTGGTTAGTACATTTGCAATTCTTTTTTATATTCTTTACTTCTTTTAGCAATGCTAAACATATAAATTATCAACAAATTTTAGTAATTCTTTAATTCTTTACTTTAAATATGAATCACAAACACGTGTGCACATTAATAACTGTGTCATTTATGAATTTATCATGTTTAAAATTGAAACCCCATTCTTACTGTATATGTTGAATAAGAAATGACCCTACTATTGTGATTATGGGTATGTGTTTTATCACATAGATGATAGATGGATAACGAGATAATTATTGGCTATTGGTTTGGTTGTAGGATACTATGTTGGATTTCTGGGATTGATAATACACCTATACTTTTAAACTCTCTCATAATAAACCCTAATAAAATGTGTCTTAACACTTATAGAGCTTGTTGTTTTGATTTCACATCGGCGAGATCCAAAATGCAAGGGGTTAAAATAAGGGTAGTGATGAATCAAAACTGTAATCAAACTAATATACCCTCATACCTCATATGTTTGAATTAATAGTTATTAATTAATTAGAGCCCTTAATTGTAGGACTTATATTCACGCCCTCGTATACGTTTCTCATAAAAAATGAGGCACGGTGATAATCACTGGCAATAGGCGGGAGATTGCAATTGGATCGCACATATAACCATTTTATTAGTGTGCTCCATATAGAGGGTACTCCTATTTATAAGTATGGAAATAAAAAAATCGAACAATTTAACTACCTTGTAAATCGTGGAGTTGATCTCCAACAAGAGTACCAGTTCGATCGTATTCTATTTTTCCTACTAGAAAGCTGGGATGATGCTATACAGAATATATTTCACACACATAATCTAGACGTAGCCCTGACTTTGCTTATGTTGATGGAGAAGGCTGAAAAAAATCCGCCAGTTATGGATACAACTGCGTAAAAATAGCATTGACATAGACTGTGATGTCTCGCGCCATATGCATGTAAAATTGAATCCTGCCAACAAGTTGAAAAATATGGGATTCTGAGTTCATTTCATATATATCTACACGTAAATCATAGATACCCTTCCTCTCAGTTGGCCATGTGAAAAAATTCATAGGTTTTTAAAAGCTAATACCGAATGGATATATATATATATATATATATATATATAACCTTGATTAATTAGTTATAATTTGATATTATTATAATTATTTAGTCGCTTATGGTTTTTCATTTTTGAAGATAATATCAAACAGAAACAACCAAAATGTACCAAGTAGCGAGACGACACCCTAACAAGGTTCCTTTTCTAGTGCACAACCTTAATTCTCAACACCAATGGCTGAGCGATTCACAACTCAACCAATGGTTTACTCCACACCAAGTTCAACGCCCGTATCCAGCACTCCCGTTGCTCCAACGCCCGCATCTAGCGCTCCTGACACCCCCCGCTCAAATGAAAAGAATCCCTTTGGGTTGTACCTTCTAAAAAATAACCGGATGACTAATAGTAATGCTTGAAGCACCCTATATCTTTGACTCACTCGAGTGTATATTATATAGGTGCTCATCTAGTTTTGAAATTGTGACAAAATTTGAGTCCTACCCTTGTTTTCCAAAGAACCGCAGACTCTACATTTGATTCTTCTATAAGTTCCTAAAGGTAGTATACCAACACCACACACCAGGACTTCATACATACATTATCTCATGTTATATTTTGTTGTGTGTGAGTTAAATCCCTTAAAATTAATTTTCTACCATTTTTGGGATATGTTAAATAATTTCTAAGATTTTAAATGATTTTTAGAAATTAATTTTGGTTATATATAAACCTTAGGGGCTATTGTGCAATTTCTGTTTATGGCTTAAAATTGGCTTGGGTAGAAATCGAAAGCACTAGAGACTTCAGGGTGTAAAATTTAATTATTTTGATACACGTTTTATAACCCGTATTTGGTCTACATGTGCTGCTATATCGTTGGTTGTTTTTGTGTTTCTTCCCTCTCACAGACTTGTGTTTCATTGAGAACCCTTGGATCAATGTAATCTACGATCTACACGTGTTTAGACTAAGTCCAAGTGAATCCTTTTTTGACCAATCAACGTTGTCTATTTGCACCGCTTTATATTAGCCATTAGATTGGATGTTAAACGGTCAAGTTTAATCTCAACCATTAATTATGACTGAAATTCTCGATCCTTGCTCACGCACTATATAAATGACGTAAGGCTTAACCAATTGAGAATTTTGCCTTCGTCCAAATCTGAGAGAAAATAAGAGTGAGAGAGAAAGCGTTAGAGAGAGAGAGAATAAGAGTTAGAGAGAGAAATAAAATCCTAAACCTAACTCTGTCCAAATCTCACCAAAAAACCCTTTTCTGAGAGTAAATAGTTCGAGATTTAAGAAGATTATCCTCTATAGTTCTATATCTCTTTCCCAAGTTAATCACGTTGGTTAAATCTCTATTTCTTTTCATAGAATCATGAGATTAAGACACTGTGATACAGATCCACTTAGATTGATCTTTATTTCGATTTCTTATTTCGAGAAATCTTGTTTTTGTTGGTCATTTTCAAACTATTATGTTGATTTCAAACCCTAAACCAATAAAATCTTTTCTAAATTCAATTTACCTAAATATTCAAACTTAGATCTAGTTGAGATCTTGGTTGGGGATTTCACTTTCAAATATTTCACGTTTTGTGAAATACATATATATTTTCAAATAAAGAAAGTGCATAGGATCGTGGCTCATTTTTATAGCAAGATTCTCTCTTGATTTGCGGATATTTTAAAGATCCAAAGTTTGATAAGTTTAACTAGATTGATTTTGGAAATCTTGCATGTTTAGTGATCTGTTTGTAATTTGTTACTCATTCTGTCTGTACTTAAGTGTGTGTGAGTTGCATGCATGTGAGTTAGAGCACATCACCACATACACCTTCACACTACTACACTAAAAAGTGTTGGTATTGAGATATTTAACTTTAGAGTCAACGTAAAGATAAAAGGAGTAAAGTTATGAAGCTGGGAGAACATCAACAACATTAGAACGTTGAAAGAAGTCAGAAAATGCCAGAGGAGTTGGTACAATTTTTGAACTTAGTTTAGGTTTGTTTGTGTGTCTTGATTGTTATATAGCTTGTAATCTATTACTCGTTTTTAGTGGACTTTTTACTTTTGTGGCGTAGAGGTCACAGTGGATGTTTCCCCAGTTGGGTGGGGTTTTACCACATTAAAATTGATTGTGTACACTTCCTCTTCCTCTCATCCCTTTCTTAAAGCTGTGTTGGTTTATTTTGTTTAAGTTTTGTTTTTAATAATTGGTAAACCTATAACTGAAATTACTCGTTCATACTGTTTTACACATCTTGTGTTTAAAATTTGTTTTAAGAAAAGAGTTTCTTCAACAAACTGTTCGGAACTATTTAGATAGTTTAATCTTGAATTAAACGACTTAAGTGGTACTTTTTCAATTGGTATCAGAGCATTGTTTTTTCAAAAATTCTTTAGATCTCGAGTTTCTCAAATCGTTTTCTTAAATCAAATTATGGACGAGAAATTTGAGAGACTAGGTAACCTGTCCAGTCCCCCTCTCTTTGATGGACCAACTTTCCTTACTGAAAGGTAAGGATGGTTGCATTCATCCAAGGGACTTTGGGAGATGATGTCTGGGAAGTTATTGAAAATGGTTACACTTTTCCTACTAAACCAGCCGCTGAAGGAAGTACTGTGAGGATTAGAAAGTTACTAAGTGAATTCACTAAAGAAGAGAAATAGGTTTCACTTAATAACAATAAAGGCAAAAATACCATATTCATGCCTATTAATGAACACGAATTTAATAGGATATCATTCTGCTCTACCTCTAAAGAAGCATGGGACACCCTAATGACTGCACATGAGGGTGATACCAGAGTTAAAGCTGCTAGATCTCAAATGTTAATCTAGTAGTATAACTCCATGATAATGAGTTAGACTGAGTCATTTGATGACTTGTATATTAGACTGACAAACATTGTGACAAAATTACATGCTAATGGGATTGCTTATGATAGAAAGGAAATTGTCTCTAAAATTCTAAGATCACTTCCACAAAAATTTGATAATAAAAGATATGCAATTGAGGAGATGGATGATAAAAATCTTACACTTGAACTCCTCAGTAGAAAATTGAGAACTGTGGAAATAGAATTAGAATTTAAGAAACAATTAACCCAGTCCCAAAAGAGATAGTTTGTCTCCAATCTTATTTTTGCACCTAAGTTGACCACACCTGGATTTAACATACCTAACATTAACTTAGACTCTGATTAGGATCATAATTTAGATTCTTTGGATAATAAAATTGCCTTAATGTCTAAACATTTTAAAAAAATTATGAACTTTCGAAATAAAATATCAAAAAGACAAGGCAAACCTACTTATCCAAATCAATCTAACAACATGCCTCATGAGATAAGACAAGACAAATACCAGTCTGACAATCACAAGAGACCTGAGAAAGACCTTAAAAATGTTGAATGCTATAGATGTGGAAAGTTAGGACACATGGCTAGTGACTGTAGAGTTAACTTAGACAAAACTCACAAACATAATAGGGCTCATTTAAGAAAGACTTGGGATGACTCAAGTGACTTTGAAAATGATGAACCTGAGTCATCTAACATTTTTAACCCTTGTATGTCATTCTTTGCTAAGATAATATACAATGATGATGAGGAATCTGATTATACTATGACTGATATTGTGCCTACTAATTTATCTGCCTTATTGATTGAGAATGTTGATAATGCTTCAAATGCCACGTGTGTGAGTAAAAGGGAACGCTCTATTGTTGATGTCAATGGGTGTGTGAGTTATAAGAATAAACCGCTAGGGGACACTGCACACTACACACTTGGCAACTCCGAAAATGATGACCTTCCTGACATTCACATCCTGTACACAAAAATCTCAAGAAAAGGACTAGGCTTGAAAAAACTATCAAGAATATTACCCATAAGATAGAAACCTTAAGTCTAATGATCAAACAAAACACTGAAGAGTATACTACTCAATGTCTAACTCATGAGAATGAAACCAAAAACTTTAAACAAAAACTGAAAGAGCTATCTAACTCTAATGAAATTATGGAAAAGAAATACAAAGGAACGTTGTTAGAATTGGAACAAACAAAAGAAAAGACATCCACATTCTTAAAAAAGTTTACAAAATTTGAAAACAATTCTAAATGTTTTGAAGATTGTGTAGCTGAAAGAAAAACCAGTTCTGATGACAAAACTAAAATAGGATTTTGTCCCAACTCTAAGACACAAACTAAAAACTTTGAAACCATAAAGTTTGTGTCTGGTGGCAAAAGACCCATTAAAACTTATCCAAATTTTTAAGGTTTGAAAAAGGATTTTGATAAAGAACAACTGAAGTTAGACATTAGTGAATCAAGCAACTCTAAACATAATGTTAAACAAAAGACTAAATATGTCTGCCCCCTATTAGACAAGCAAATTAGACGTTTCATCCTGTGCCACCTAGGAACAAGACTAGAGCTCTAAACCTAGACAAACCTTTTAATAATACCTTTCCTAATTTTATGAGTTCAACGTGCCATCTTTACTGATCCTATTGTGATGTCTATGGACATTATCTTAATGGTTGTTATTCCAAACGTCTATGTAATCCAATTTATCTTCTCTCGTTTACCATAACTTCAACTATTCTAGGAGAATTCGAAACAATTATGTCCTTCCTAGACAACCAGACAAGAATTATAACTATCGTAATAGAAAGAAAATGACTAATACTAAAAGACAATCTACAAGAAGGAATCCTAGACTCTATTCTAGACCGATTGCTCCACTGTTTATAACAACAATAAGAATGTATAAAAATCTTTTAAAAAAAAGACAAAAGCTCGCAAGTTTTATCAAATACGAGCTAATAAGCACAAATTGAAAACTAGAGCAGTTTGGGTTAGAAAAGATGATCTATTACCCCAGTTAAAATGCAACATAGTGATCAGTGCTTTTAGAGATGAATATACTACAACTAGAGGGTATTTAGACTTAGGATGTTCCAAATATATGACCGGTGATGATTCTAAAATCTCAAACAAAATTAACTTCTCCGGAGGAAAATTATTATTTGGAAATGGTGTATCAGCCCAGATCATTGGTAAAGGAACACTCCATGAAGAAGGATTACCCATTCTTGAGAATGTTCTCTTGGTAAAAGGACTTAAAGCCAATTTACTAAGTATATCACAGTTTTATGATTCCAACCATACTGTCACTTTTTCAAAGAACAATTGCAAAATTTTAAATGAAAAAGGTTATTTCATTATTATAGGACTCAGTACTCCAGATAACTATTACACAGTCAATCCAAGTACAGATGTTTGTAACATTTGCCAGAATGGGTAACAATGAGATATGGCATAATAGGTTGGGTCAAATTAACTATGATAATCTTGGAAATTTATTCTCCCAATATATAGATAGAGGTCTTCCCAAGATCAAACCAATTTCAAACATTATTTGTGGTCCATGTCAAGAAGGGAAAATTGTCAAGGCTCCCCATAAGAAAGTTTTTATCCACTAAACCTCTAGAACTTATCCATGTGGACCTAATGGGTTCTTCTCGTACTATTAGTTTTTATGGCAAAAGTTACATCCTTGTTATGGTTGATGATTTCACTATATTTACCTGGGTTGCCATCTTAAAACATAAATAAAAAACCTTTCAAAAGTTTTTGAAAATCTTAGTTCATATAGAAAACGAAAAGGACACCCAAGTAGATAGAATTCGTAGTGATAGAAGAGGAGAATTCATAGATTCCCGCATCATAGAATATTATGACTGTAATGGTTACAAACATGAATTTAGTGCTCCTAAGACACCTTAACAAAATGGGATTGCTGAGCTTAAAAATCGCACTCTTCAAGAAATGGCCTATGTGATGATTCATGTAAAAAACTTACCAAAATATTTTTGGGTAGAATCCATTCGTACTGCCTGTCATATAATCAATCGATTATACTTAAGGAAGAATTCTAAACAAACATCCTATGAGCTTTGGTATGGAAAGAAACCTAACCTAAACTACTTTAGAACCTTTGGTAGTACCTGTTATGCCTGTAAGGACAAAGAACATCTGTCTAAATTCGAAACCAGAGGAGATAAAGCCATTTTTTTAGGATATTCTCCAAATAGTAGAGCCTATCGTATCTACAATCTTCGTACCATCGTACCAAAACCATGATGGAATCCATTAATGTGGTTATAAGTGACACTAATATAGAAAGTAAGACCAAATAATCAATTATTGTGGATGAGTCTGAAAGCTTTTAAATTATGACTCTCCAGAAATAGTTGAATCTTTACCAACTAAGACCCTTAATGTACCTAATTGGGTTTCCAAAGATCATCCTTTAGATAGTGTAGTTGGTAATCCTACTGAGCCCGTTCGCACAAGATCTCAACTTCATAACATTGCTCATTTTGCATTTTTTGTCTCTCATTAAGCCCAAAACTATAAATGAAGCGTTGAATGACACTTTGTGGATAAGTGCAATGCAGGAAGAACTTCTTCAATTTATCATTCATGATGTTCGGTATCTTATACCAAGGCCTGAAAATAAAAAGGTTATTGACACACGTTGGATTTTTAAAATTAAGAGTGATGAATCTGGGATGATTATTCGTAATAAAGCTAGATTAGTTTCCCAGGGTGTAACACCCCGTATTTTCATGCATTTAATATATAATTAATTCGGGAATTCAAAATTACTTGTGTGTCTTAATTTTAATTCAATTAATTATGGCAATTTATATTTAAATATTAATCATGGAGTGAATGATTAATATTTAGGGAAATTTATTTACTAAGTGAGTAGTAATAATGTATTTACGTCATTTCGGGTATTAATGACGGGATATATACTTATTTCAATCGGGAGTCGGTATAGACTAATTTGGGTGTGAAATAAGGATTTTTATAAATTAATTCGGATGCCAATTTTGAGTGTACGGTTGAGTCCGGATGGGATGAGATAGTCGAAAAAGTGTACCCGGGGGTAGTAAACGGGTCACGGGACATTTTTAGGCATAGCCAGGCCCACACGGAGGCAATTGGGTCACTTGGGCTTGGTCCATTAGGCAAAAAAGGGATTAAGGCTAATTAAACAATTATAAGAAATAAGGGAACGGCTGATGTGAGTTTAGAAAAAGACTTAATGGGTTAAGAAACCCTAATAGCAGTTAAAGTCAAACTTGGGGATCACAGGAGAGCAAAAAAGAGTCATCTTCAACCTTGGGCATTCAACTCCAAAATCAGACTCTACGAAACCTAAGGCAAGTGGTTAAATTGATGTAGCATTTAAATTGTATTTCAATTCATATCCATGTGATGTGTGTAATCAAAGAAATTCGTTTTGGGATTTAAAGGGTATAAACATGGAGTTTTGCAAACCATGAATCTGATTTCTAAATTGAGTACAAATTCCTGTATAATATGAGTTGTGTATTTGTATCTGGTAAGATGTGTAAAACGGATGAATTAGAAACGAATTGGTGATACAGAATTGATGTTTAGATGGGTTAAAATATTAAATTGGATTTTACTCCAAACTTGTGAAAACAGTTGAAGAAGTGAATTAATTGATGTTTTTGGACTTTATGGAGATTCCTCATAAGGTTTTTGATGTCTATTGTCGCTGGGAAAGCTTGGTTTTCAGTATAGAAGAAGTTAGGGTTTGAAGGTATTCGTCCATGGCTGAAACAACCATCTTGGGGAAGACGAGAACGTGATCGATCGATCGATCGAAGGTGGACCATCGATCGATCGATGGTCCGAGAATTTTGACTGTTCACCCAATTATGTATATAAAGGGAAAATTTATTATATAATCTTTAATTTTTAATTATTGAGAAATTAGTACAAGAGTTTAAATCTAATTTAATTGTGAATAAAATTAATTAGGATTTGAGGGAGACCTTGTGTGTTACATCATGATTAAATTAATTAGGATTTGGAGGAAATTAGGTGTGACACACTAGAGTTAAATTTTGGGAATTTTAATTCAAAATGATTAAATACAGACTGAGTGGACAAGTCCGGGAATATTGGTTGAGCGATACCGAGATGTAAATTTTATTTAGGTGAAGGCTAAATAATTTAGAGTCGGGAATTTAGACTCGGGTGATGTTATTTCGAGCCACGAGAGTAAGCCTGAATATATTGGTTGGGGCGATACCAAAAGAAATTGATGTCCAAATTAATTCATAATTAGAGTTGGGCCATAAACTCATAATAAAATGGAATAGGCTTGTGTCACGGACTTAGTGCACGGTGTAGCCGGAATATATATATATATATATATATATACGGTGTGTTATAGTATATATATATGGTGTGTGCATTAATATCAGTGGATAGATATTATTATAATATACTCTAGTGCTATAGGGAGAGGTTGCGCGTAGTGGATGAATCCCCTAGCTTGAGGAGTAGGGTGAGTATATTACTAGGTCATAGCGTCCGTTATATGGGTGAGGGGCATCTCACTTTCAGGGAAGGAATATGACCGCCTCCAACATGTATGTATTAACCAAGTTAGTGAATGATTCTGACTTGGGGTAACTAGGTTATGTGAATACACCTAGTGGGATAGCACTTTAGAGAATTTATATCCGGGGAGACTTTACTCGGGTGGATACTATTATTAAATGTTATTTCAGTATGTTCGTGAATGCTGTAATATGACTATAAGTATATAATTAGGTAAATAATTATATACGGGATAATTAATACAAAGCGTGAGTTGTATTATACGTATAACAGATGTGGAAGTTATATGAAATTAGAAAGGGAAATGATTTAATTAAGTTGACGTTGATAATAACTTAAAAATCATAATTAAGGCATACTCGGTTAGAGTAGGGTGTTTATAAGGGGTTATTTAATTTATCTAGTCATGAGGTAAAGAACTAGGTAATTTTAATTAAGGCGTTAATAGTGCACATTAGAGGAGGGGTGATGATGTCCTCAAGGGAGTACGGTACTAACTAAAATATGGAGAGCATGCATATTTACTTATTACTGCAAGTTAATCATTTGCTAAATATTTTTCAAATGTTTTTGGGTACTAACCCTTGCTATGAATTTTTTTAAAAACCTTTTAGGTGTGCAGCCACAGGGACGCCACGTTTGATTAAATTTTAGGGATCCGTTGCTGCAGCATATGTGGATGTCGCGGGAGTTTGATAGACGCCTCATTCTTTCATTCCTAGTATAGAGACTTCTTATTAGTTATTTGAGCATGTCGCTCACAGTTCATTTATCTTTTGTCAGATCTGTTGAGATTGATTACTTGTCTCTATTTTGTACTTGTTGGAGTTTGGGCCGATGGTTTATTCGGTCAGTTAATTAATTGTGAATGGTTGTTTCAGTTAATTGTGATTATTGTGTTATTTTATTTTCGCATGAGAATTTCATTTAAGTTAATGAAAGATAAAACTTGGCACCAGTCTAATTTTCTCACTTAGGTGGTTAGTAATTAAAAAGGTGACCATGATGCTAAGAATGAACCAATTGAGAAACCTGTTCTAACTTAATTTAGGACTGATCACCCGGGGTTAAATTAGGCGGGGTGTCACACAGGGCTACTCACAGATTGAAGGAATATATTTCGAGGAAACTTTTTCTCCTGTCACTCGCCTCGAATCTATTAGCTTAATTTTTTACATAGCTTATCATTTTCATTTCACTCTATATCAAATGGATGTCAAGTCAGCCTTCCTTAATGAAGTTTTAACTGAGGAGACCTATGTAGAACAACCCAAAGGGTTTATTGACCCTCATCACCCAAATTACGTTTATAGTCTTAAAAAGGTTCTTTATGTGTTAAAACAAGCTCCTAGAGATTTGTATGAGCATCTATCCACCTTTATTTTAGATAATGAATTTAGGAGAGGAGGGAATGACCAAACCTTTCTTGTCAAACATTTTGACAACAACACTACTATTGCTCAAGTTTATGTTGATGATATCATTTTTGGCTCCACCTCCCCTTTAGAAGTTAAGACTTTCTCTGACATTATGCACAAAGAATTTAAAATGTCACTTATGGGGGAGTTACATTTCTTCTTAGGACTCCAAGTTAAACATCATTCAGAAGGATTATTTCTGTCGCAATCTAAATACGCTACAGAGATTATTAAGCAATTTGGCCTAGAAACAGCTAAAGAAGCTATGACTCCTATGAGTACCACTGCCAAACTGTCTAAAGATGATAATGGCAAATCTATTGATACCACCTTATACCGTAGTATGATAGGAAGCTTGCTTTATCTTACTACCTCCCGTCCTGACATCATGTACTTTGTTTGCATGTGTGCTTGATATCAAAATAATCCTAAGAGAGTCACCTTTTGTCTGTTAAAATAATTATCAAATGCATCAAAGGCACTTTAAATTTAGGACTTTGGTACACTAAAGACACTTTTATTACTATAGTAGGTTACACCGATGCTGATTGGGCCGACTGTATCGACGATAGTAAGAGCACTACATGAGCGTGTTATTACATTGGTAATAACTTGGTAGGATGGAGTAGTAAGAAACAAAACTGCACTTCCTTGTCTACTGCCGAATCCGAATATATTACAACAGGAAGCTGTTTCTCTCAATTAATTTGGTTGAAACAAATGCTAAAAGATTATGGTATAACTGAAGATAAGTTACATCTACATTGTGATAATCAAAGCGCGATTAATATTTCTAAAAATTCTGTTCAGCACTCTCGAACTAAACATATTAAAATCAGATATCATTTCATACGCGAGTTAGTTGAATCTAAGGAGTTAGAAATAAATTACCTTCCTACTGAATTGCAATTAACTGATCTATTTACTAAACCTTTATATTTTCTTTGATTTGAATCTTTATGCAATTCTATTGGTATGGTCATGGCAAAACATTGAATTATTATCTTTTCTAGTTTTTCTTTGCCCTTTGTCCATTTGAGACAAAATGGGGGAGAAATTTGAGTCCTCTTGGACATTTTTGGTATAGTCTCAACTAAAAGCCTTAATCTTAGTTACCTTATTTTCAGGAATCAGTACCGTCATTTGCAATAAAATTTTGTTACGGTATTGGTTTGTATCTAGTTGAGTTATGTAATTTTATCTTTCTAGGATATTGGATAGATATAATTTTTGTATTGAATTAGGATTTTCTTATTTCTTTTATATCCCTACGAGTCCTCGTTGACTCAAAGGAGATTTTGTCTCATATTTCCAAAGGGGGAGATTGAAGCATCCTATATCTTTGACTCACTTGAGTCTATATTATACAGGTGCTCATTTAGTTTGGAAATTATGACAAAATTTGAGTCCAACCCTTATTTTCCAAAGAACCCCAGACTCTACATTTGATTCTTCTATAAGTTCCTAAAGGTAGTATACCAACACCACACACTGGGACTGCATACATACATTATCTCATGCTATATTTTGTTGTGTGTGGGTTAAATCCCTTAAAATTAATTTTCTACTATTTTTGGGATATATTAAATATTTTCTAAGATTTTTAAATGATTTTCAGAAATTAATTTTGGTTATATATAAACCTTAGGGGCTGTTGTGCAATTTCTGTTTATGGCTTTAAATTGGCTGGGGTAGAAATCGAAAGCGCTAGAGACTTCAGGGTGTAAAATTTAATTATTTTGATACACATTTTATAACCCGTATTTGGTCTACACGTGTTGCTATATCGTTGATTGTTTTTGTGTTTCTTCCCTCTCACAGACTTGTGTTTCTTTGTGAACCCTTGGATCAATGTAATCTACGATCTACATGTGTTTAGACTTAATCCAATGAATCCTTTTTTGACCAATCAATGTTGGCTATTTGCACCACTTTATATTAGCCATTAGATTGGAAGTCAAACTATCAAGTTTAATCTCAGCCATTGATTGCCACTGAGATTCTCGATCCTTCCTCACGCACTATATAATCGACCTAAGGCTCAGCCATTTGAGACTTTTGCCTTTGTCCAAACCTGAGAGAAAATAAGAGTGAGAGAGAAAGAGAGAAAGAGTTAGAGAGAGAGAATAAGAGTTAGAGAGAGAAATAAAACCCTAAACCTAACTCTGTCTAAATCTCACCAAAAAACCCTTTTCTGAGAGTAAATAGTTCGAGATTTGAGAAGATTATACTTTATAGTTTTATATCTCTTTTCCAACTTAATCACGCTGGTTAAATCTCTGTTTCTTTTCATAGAATCATGAGGTTAAGCCATTGTGATACAAATCTACTTAAATTGATCTTTATTTCGATTTCTTATTTCGAGAAATCTTACTTTTGTTGGTTATTTTCAAACTATTATGTTGATTTCAAATCCTAAACCAACAAAATCTTTTCTAAATTCAATTTACTCAAATATTCAGACTTAGATCTAGTTGAGATCTTGATTAGGGATTTCACTTTCAAATATTTCACATTTTGTGAAATAAATACATATTTTCAAATAAAGAAAGTGCATAGGATCTTGGCTCGTTTTTATAGCATGATTCCTTTTTCATCTGCGAATATTTTAAAGATCCAAAGTCTGATTATTTTGACTAGATTGATTTTGGAAATCTTGCGTGTTTAGTGATCATTTTGTAATTTGTTACTCATTCTGTCTATACTTAAGTGTGTGTGAGTTGCTTGCATGTGAGTTAGATCACATCACCACATACACCTTCACACTACTACACTGAAAAGTGTTGGTATTGAGATATTTAACTTTAGAGTCGACATAAAGATAAAAGGAGTAAAGTCATGAATCTGGGAGAACATCAGTAACATCAGAACCTTGGAAGAAGTCAAAATATGCCATAGGAGTTGGTGCAATTTTTGAACTTAGTTTAGGTTTGTTTGTGTGTCTTAATTGTGATATAGTTTGTAATCTATTACTCGTTTTTAGTGGACTTTTTACTTTTATGGCATAGAAGTCACGTGGATGTTCCCCCAATTGGGTGGGGTTTTACCACGTTAAAATTGCTTGTGTAACCCCTTACTCTCATCCCTTTCTTAAGGCTGTGTTGGTTTATTTTGTTTAAGTTTTGTTTTTGAAAACTGGTAAACCCATAACAAAAATTAATCGTTCATACTGTTTTACACATCTTGTGTTTAAAATATGTTTTAAGAAAATAGTTTGTTCAACAAACTGTTTGGAACCATTTATATAGTTTAATATTGAATTAAATGACTTAAGTGGTACTTTTTCAATGACGTGCTGAACTTTAAAGCCTAGTGTTTGTTGTTTGGAATATGAACGTGGGAGTTGGGGGACTAGACAACTGGAACTTTGTTTATCATGCCATCAAATATGACATTTACGATCAACTTTGCAAGTGTTTATAATTTCCCGACTGTTCGAAGAATAAGGTTCTTTCTCGAGTTGCTGAACAGTTGAGGACATGCAGGAGAAACCTTTGGAAGAGACATTTACCAAAGGAGGCAGCGAGATCCTATATTTTGGCTTTGAAAGATAGAGTGCCTCCCGATGTTAAAATGCCAGTGGAGTAGTGGAATAAATTTTTGGAGAATGTGGCGAAGGAGAAAAATGGTCCAAATGGATAAAAACAAATAAAATAAGGCAAAAAAGCTAATATCCACAAGCTAGGCTCCGAATCATATGAGAATTTGAAGAATGAACGGGCGAGTAGGTTAAAGGATAGTCCAGATGTCAGTAAACAACCAAATTGGGACAACTTATAAGACTCTGGAATCAATAGAGGCCATCAACAATCAGTCAAGTTTGAGCCTTTTAGATGACCTTAATAATGATGACCTGGCCCAGACTTTTGGAAAGGACAAAAGGGGGAGGACGATAGGTGTTGGCTCACATACGCCAAAAATAAAATTAAAACACACCACACCGCACCTCTAATGGGCGAGCTTTCTTTGGTCAGGGATCGTATCTCGACCCAAGAGGAACAATAGTTCAGGACCGATGGGGATGTCCACGATATTAAAAATAACCTAAGATTTTTTTTGAATCAAATTGGGAAACTTGTGATTCTTTTTGAAGGTTATACGCCCCCAATGCCTCTTCAAGGTTTTTCCTATCCTCCCCCTTCAAGTTTACTTTCCTAAATTTCGCCTCCTTCAACATTACCCTCCCAAACACCTCCTCCTCCATCATTTCCCTTCCCTATGCCTCTGCCTATCATGGGACTTGGATTATCATTAATAACTCAGGGTGACTATGGCCAATAGTACTATTTTAGGGACGTGGCCAATACAAGGATTATTGTCTTGTGCACACTCATCTCCATAGTTATCGAAACTCTAGTGCATGACCGAGCTTTGTAGAAGGTTGAGGATAAAATAATGGTTGAAGAAATAACAATGACTGCGATGATGTACCTATGTACGTTGACAGCGAAAAGGGAAAGAATTGAAGAATTATGCAGATTCTTTTATTACTTGTCTAGTTAATCAGTTGGTCAAGTTCTAATAATATTTTCTTTTGTTTCAGTTGTAATTATATTTTTTTGTTTTAGTTGTAATAATATTTTTTTGTTTCATTTGTACGAATATTATTTTTATTTCAGTTGTATTAATATTTTTTTGGTTTCAGTGTAATAATATTTTTGTAATCATATTAATTTCTTGTATGCAACATGCTAGTTGTTTTAACCTATTATTACAGGACTAAAATTTGAAGATTATTAAATAGATTTCCCACAATACAAAGATTGGATGGGTGAGACTAACTGAATAACAAATAATCATGAAAAGGGCATTCAACAATTTGTTAAATATTCTTCCAAACATCTTAAAGTGACAAGATTTCGTATTCGTGCACTCGTTGTATGAATGGAAAATATAAGTCATTGGAAGACGTTGAGTTGCAATTTAATTAGTGGGAAATATTTTAATACTATAAAATATGGACATATCACGGTGAAAAAAAATACACCTTATGTTCCGATAATTCTCATTATGACCAAGTAAATGAACAATTTAATGCTGAACTACCAGGAGATCGGGAATACATACGATTGAAAGTCAAGTCGACTAGATCGTTGTATAAAGATTGCGATTAAGATCAATAGGTGTTATATGCAAGATTGGTTTGCATAATTTGAAGAGTCAATTTGGTTTGTCTGGGAACAAGGTAACCGAAATTCTTAAGTGGGTTAAAGAAATTCTCCCAAAAGAGAACACATCACCAAACAATTATCCTACCATGAAGAAGAGCTTGAAGGGTTTGGACTTGAAATAAAAATCAATTTATGCCTGCAAGTATGATTTCATATTGTACCGCAACGAGCACGAAGAGAAGGATGAATGTCCTGTATGCAGTAGGACTAGATATGTGGTTTGTGAGAACGGAAAGGATAAAGCTACAAAATATTGCAAGTTCTCGCAAGTATTAAAAAAAGGTTTTGAAGTATTTTATGCTTGGGTTATGGTTAAAATGGTTTTTACTGTATCGTGGATAGCGAAGGCCATGACATGGTACGCTCGATGCGAGGTGGGTGGGAATCTGATGCATCATTCAGTTAATTAACTCATCTGGCAAATTTTATATGCACGACACCATGAATTTGCAAAGGAATCGCGCAACATTCGTCTTGTAATCTCAACCGATGGGTTTAACCCTTTCAATAATTTAAGTACTAGTCAGAGTTATTGCCTAGTTCCTATGGTGCCTTTATGTCTCCCTCCGATACTCTGCATGCGAAAGGAGTTCACATTGTTATCTTTATTGTTACTCGAGTTGTAGGCTCCCAACAATGATATTGATATATTCTTAGCTCCATTAATCGAAGAACTTAAAGAGTTATGGGATAAAGGTGTGACAACATTCAACTCTCATGAGGGTGAAGAGTTCACATTTAAAACAATGATAATGTAGGTGATCCACGACCTTCCTGCTATGGGACCTTGTCCGATTGTAATGTTCATGGTAATTATGGATGAACCATATATGGGGAGGAAACCGAAGCCATTTGGCTACAACATAGTAGTAATATGAGTTTAACGAGTTATTTTAGAATTCTGTCGACCAGTCACCCTTTCAGAAATGATAAGTCTAACTTTTTGCCTATCGGTCATCAGCATAGGACACCACCTGATCGACTTTCTGATTAGCATATCGAGGAAAAGGCGGAGGCTACGACTATGGGGAATAGGTACGTAGGTAAACACCCCCAGTTTGTAAATCTAAAGTGTAAAGTTAGGAAGGATCCGAACGAACCTAATAAAGAAAAGCCATGGTCCAGGAAATTAATATTTTTTGATTTTTCGTATTGGAAAGATCATCATACAAGGCATGTAACTGATGTGATGCACACAGAGAGATTGCTATAGAACATCTGATGGGAACATGTGTGGGTGGATCGCATTCCAAAGATAGAGAGAGGGACTGCCAAAAGTTACAGGATATGAAAATAAAGAAGAAATCATGGTTAAAAAATGATCCTATATAAGAAGAATTTCTATTCCCTGGCTTCTTTCATTTTGAATACTAGTGATAAGAAGATCCTCTTAGAAACGTTTAACTTGAAGAATCTAACCAATTATTCTGGTAATTTATCTAGGGTAGTAAGCTACCAAGTAAATGTATTGAAACAATTCAAGTCTTTTGATTGACACGTAATCATCCAATTAATCCTTTTACTATTTCGACATTGCTTCTCTAAACACAAAGATCTCCGTCGGGAAATTATGAAAATCAGTTTGTGTTTTACCCTACTTTGTGTAAAAGTGGTAAATATAAGGCACATTAAAGCCGTGGAATCAACTTTAATCGAGGCAGCATGTGTATTAGAGAAATATTTTCCTCCGTTGTTGTTTGATATCAGCATTCACCTGCTTGTGCATTTATGCGATGAAGCTTTATTATGTGGTCTCATTAGGTATCATTGGATGTATTATTTTGAGTGCTTGATGAAAACCTTCAAATACTATACAAAGAATACACGATATATTAAAGGGTCAATTGCCAAGGAAAACGTAATTGCAGAATCATCGCTATACGCTAGGGAACATATGCCAGAATAAGATGTTAAGAGGTTGAATCCTCGTGGAGAATGAGTGATCAAGGAACCTGATGAGTTTGAGGATGAATTGCCGTTTGGGTACCCGAAAGAGGTGAAACTCATAAATCTACAATACGAGCAAGTATCTCATTATGTCTTCGAATCGATAGATGAAGTTGAAGAGTGAAGAGAGTGAGTATCTACTGAATTCTGTTTTTTGATTATATGTATTTTATATTTTATGATCTAAACTATACAATTTATCAGTAGGAAGTACGAGAATGAAATTTCCCAAAATCAAAGGAGAAATTGCACGACAACTGATTTTAGGGCATGGGTATCAAAAGAGGTAATTTTCACATCTTATGTGTGCGGTTATTTATTCATGTATGGTAAAAATATACCCTAATATAAATTCATTAATAAACGTAACTTCTAAAAAGAGGAAATGTCTCTTCCAGGCTTGCACGCCTAGCAAAAGGCTCTAGTTTTCGTGCAAAAAAGTTTAAAAAATTCCGCACTAACGGTTTTGATTTCATTTCATATCCATATGAGGAAAATATTTTGATGCAAAACAATAGAATATCAATTTCTTCCTTGACCACCTGTATTGCTAGCAAAAGCGATAAAAATCCAAAGGATATGGTGCTAACCTATTACGGAATAATCCAATAAATCTTAGAACTAGATTACTTAGATTTCACAGAAATAGTATTCTATTGTGATTGGGTAAAGGTAGTGGCTACTACGAATGCTTCCAAAGTTGATCCTGATTCCAAAATTATTATGGTAGATTTATAAAAGATGAAGAGTAAAGATCGCATAGTCAACGAGGTTTTTATATGTGCCTTTCAGAACGTAAAGAACTTATTATACTCGAAGTTAATAAACGATGGTAATTGGTTTATTGTTGTGCATGCACCAAAGGGTATGACTACTGAAGTAGATACATTAAAGGATCCAAAAGAGTTCCAGTCATCTCTTGATGACAACCCTAATTTGAAATATTTTTTAATTTATTTAGAGGAAGATTGAGTATCAAAATATTATTTATCCTTGTCAATCTTATTTTTATCCTATTATGATATTGACATTGTATTAGCGCTTTACTTTGATGTATTAATGCTTAGTTAGTTTTACAAATATTCAATATGATTTATGTATGTTTAGTTTTGACAATTCAAAACTTTTCTTATCTAATGCATGTGTGGTGTGTAGTAAGACTACAGTGAAATATACCAATTTTACCACGTTCATTTGCAGAAGTAGCTTTTGGGAACTTTATGCTTGAACATAACATATTATAAAAGTTAACTTACATGATACCAAATCAATATTTATTGGCAGAAAAATGAATATTGTTCCTTAAATAAGATTAGGGACTCTCCATAATTAGCATGCACAATAATGAAGAATTAACCATTAATTCTTCATTATTGTATATGTTAATGATAGAGAGTCCTTAACCTTATTGAAAGAACAATTTCCATTTTCCTACCTCCAAATATTGGTTTGGAGTCATGTAAGTTAACTTTTGATAATATGTTATATTCAATCGAATTCTGGGGGGGGGGGGGGGGGGGGGACAAACACATTTCACAATATGCTCGATTTGAGAATAGACTCATTTGAGTTTGGTATTGGATCAAATTAACTAGATCAATTTCCACGTGTTCCTGTACATATACCTTTGTTAATCAATTTCATTGATGCAATTTTCATAAAATGAAGTTAAATTACCTTCAATTTATGAAGATTGTATCAAAGAAACTAATCAACAAATGTACATGTACAAGAATACGTTGGGGGATCCAGGATAAATTTTGTCTAATCACACATTTAGAAGACTCTATTTAGTGGCCTTATTGGATTGCAGGAACCGAGTATTCTTTGCTTTAACTGAAGTAGTTATATAATTGATATGAATGATCTTTTAAATTTTGTAGATGATAGATGGAGTGCGGGATAACTATTGGTTTTGTTTGGTTCGGTGATTGGATAATTATTGGTTATTGGTTTATTGTTGGATAGTATGTTAGAAGGAGTACATGATAATTATTCATTTTATTTGGTTTGGCTGTTGGATAATTATTGGTTATTGGTTTGTTGTTGGATAGTATGTTAGAAGGAGTATGGTATAAGTATAAGAAGTATAAGATAATTATTGGTTTGGTTGTTGGATAATATATTGAATAATTATTGGTTGTCGTAGCACGTAGGCTCAAACAATTTCTCCCGCCATATCTCTCCAATTGATGTCTTATTTACAAAACCTTTGAGCTCTAAAAAGTTGCAAAACTCTTGAGCTCTAAAAAATTGCAAAACTCGAGCTATAAACAGTTGCTCACAAGGGGTTTGTGCCACTCGTGGTGCCATTTGGGGTGACCGTCCCCCCGCAACACGTTTTCAAGCCTAAGTGTTCAAGTTTTAAAATTCGTGTCCTATCCTCAAATTGGGAGTCTTGTGATTGCGCAACTGGTTGCTACATGTTACATTGTGTGCGCATGAGGTGTTCATGCCACTTGCGGTGCCGTTTGTGGGCCGCAACACGTTTTCAAGTCTAGGTTTTCATGTTTTCAAATTCGGGTTCTCTCCTCAAATTAGGAGTCCCATGACTGCACGACCGATCACTGCGTATTATGTTAGATGCGAACGAGGTGTTTGTGCCACTCACTGTGCCGTTTGGTGGCCGTTGGGGGTGCCCGACCCCCTGCGTCACTTTTTCAAGCCTAGTGTTCCTACTTTTCGAATTTCGTTGTATTTCTCACACACATACACACACAGACACACCATGTTACTCTAGACATAAAACACTATCTTAGACACTTTCCCAAGTTCCCAACGCCATGCAAAGCCTATGATGGAGACCTGAATATGAGGTGGAGTACAAATCCACCACCGAGGATGCTTGGTACACCTCTCAACTAATTGACCATGATCATTATCTGACTGTGAAGCTATTAAACATCCCCGACTCATACGATGAGAAATTTAATGCCCACCATTTAAAAACCCCGCGAGCCGTGGATGATTTTTTCCAGAGGGGTAGGCATGTATCCGGACAAGTAAAAGACAACCACTACTTCAAAATAATCAAAGGCATCACTACATGTATTTAATTATTTTGGAGGTAATAGAGGCACATACATCGATGCCTTTGATTATTTTGGAGTAGTGGTCGTCCTGTACTTGTCTGGATACAGGCCCGAACCTATGAAAAAAGTCGACCACAACTTGCGGGGTTTTGAAAGGGTGGACATTGAAGTTCTCATCGCAAGAGTCGGGTAAGTTTAAGAGCTTCATGATCAGATACTGGTCATAGATAATGATTCAAAAGGTGTACCAGACGTCTTCAGTGGAGGATTTGTACTCCACCTAATATTAAGAATTCGTCATCTTAGATACTGTATGATGTTGGGGACTCGGGAAAGTGTCAAATCTAGTGTAGTGTCTGTCCACAGTAGCATGGTGTGTGTGTGTGTGAAATAATTTTTTTTAAAAATAGGCACACTTAGGCTTGAAAATGTGATGGGGGCACACCAATTGGCCCCCAAAAGGCACCACGAGTGGAACGAACACCTCCTGCGCATCCAACGTAACACGTAGCAACCGAGCACACAATTGTGGGACTCTCGATTTGAGGAGAGGATTAGAATTTGAAAACAAGCATACTTAGGCTTGAAAATGTGCCATGGGGGGATGGAACCCTCAGTGGCCCCCAAACGACATCGCAAGTGGAACAAAAACTTCGTGCATATATAACGTAACACATAGCAACTGGCAGCGTAGTCACGAGACTCCCGATTTGAGGGTAGGACACAAATTTGAAAACGGGCACACTTAAGCTTGAAAACATGTCGGGGGCGATCACCTCCTGCAGACCCAAAATGGAATCTTGAGTTGCACGAACACCTCATGCGCGTCTAACGTAACACGTAATAACGGTTCGCATAGTCATGGGACTCCCAATTTTAGGATATGATAAGAATTTAAAACGAGGCAAACTTAGGCTTGAAAATGTGCCGCGGGGAGCGGGCACCCCCATCGGTAATGCAAGTTTCATGAACATTTCGTGCACTTCCAACATAACATGTAGCAACCAACCGCGTAGTCCAGGACTCTCGGTTTGAGAATAGAACTCGATATTGAACATATGAACACTTAGGCTTAAAAACGTGTCACAAGGGAGCCGAAACCACCAATGGACCCCAAACGGCACCGCGAGTCGCACGAACACCTCATGCACGTCCAACGTAACGCTTAACACCCGAACACATAGTCGCCCGACTCTCGATTTGAGAATAGGACCCAAATTTGAACACATGCACACTTAGGCTGGAAAACGATCGCGAGGGTATCGAGACCAACGACGACCCCCAAACGGCACCCCGAGTGGCATGAACACCTCGTGCGGTCTTAACACGTAACACGTAACAACCGACTGCATAGTGTCGGGACTCCCAATTTGTGAATATGACTCAGTATATGACACAAGTGCACTTAGACTTGAAAATGTGCTGTGAGCGGGCTGAGACCACTGATGGACGGAACTCCCGATTTTAGGATAGGACACGAATTTGAAAATAGACATAATTAGGTTTGAGAACATGTTGGGGGGAGGGGGAACACCAGTGGGCCCCAAATGGCATAGCGAGTGTCATGAACACCTCATGGTCGTCCAATGTAACATGTATAATCAGACCTCGTAGTCACGGGAATCTTGGTTTGAGGATATGAAACGAATTTTAAAACATGTACACCTAGTATTGAAAACGTGCTGTGGGTAGTGGGCACCCCCAACATCGCCAAAAGGGAACCGCGAGTGGCACCAACACCTCATGTGCATTCAACGTAACACGTATCAATCGACCGCGTAGTAGCGGAACTCCTAGTTTAAGGATAGGACACGAATTTAAAAACAGACACACTTAGGCATGAAAATGTACCGCGAGGGATGGGGGGACCACTAGCGGCCCCCAAACGGCTTCACGAGTGGCACGAACACACTGTGCATGGACAATGTAATACATAGAAACCGCCCCCATAGTCGCGATACTACCGATTTGAGTATAGGACACTAATTTGAAAACAAGCACACTTAGGCTAGAAAATGCACAGGGGAGGGGGCACCCCCAGAGGCCCCCACATGGCAAAATAAGTGGAACTAACACCTCATGTTCATCCAACATAACATGTAGTAACCGTCCGTGCAGTCGCGGGACTCCCGGTATGAGAATAAGACTCAATATTTAACACATGCACACTCAAGCTTCAAAACGTGCTGCGAGCGGGCTGAGACCATCAACGGACCCTAGACGGCACCACAAGTGTCACAAACACCTCATACGCATCCAACGTAACATGCAGATACTCTTCGCGTAGGCGCATGACTTCCAGTTTGAGAATATGACCCAAATATGAACACATACACACTTAGACTTGAAAACGTGCAGCGAGCGGACTGGGGCCACCAACGGCCTCCAAAGGGAACTGAAAGTGGCACAAACACCTTGTGTGTGTCCAACGTAAATCATAACAACCCGTAGTACAGTCGTAGGACTCCTAGTTTGAGGATAGAACACGAATTTGAAAACAAGCACACTTAGGCTTGAAAACGTCCTGTGGAGGGATAGCACACTTAGAGGCCTCCAAATGGCAATGCGAGTGGCCCGAACACCTCGTGCGTGACCAACGTAATACGTAAGAACCAAACGCGTAGTTGAAATACTCTCGATTTGAGAATATGACCTAATATTTAACACATACACACTTAGTCTTGAAAACGTGTCGTGAGTGTGCTGAGACCACCAACCGAACCCAAATGGTGCCGTGAGTGGTACGGACACCTTGTGCACATCCGACGTAACATGCCTGTCGTGTATTCGTGGGACTCTCGAATTGAGCATAGGACCTGAATTTGAACACAGGCACACTTTGTCTTGAAAATATGCCGCGAGCGATCCAAGACCACCAATGGCTCCCAAATGGCAATGCGTGTGGCACGAACACCTCGTACATGTCCAACAAATATATAGCAATTGGTCGCGCAATCGCGAGACTCCCAATTTTATGATAGGACTTGAATTTGAATATAGGCACAGTTAGACATGAAAATGTGCGATGGGGGGTGGGCACCACCAGCGGCTCCCAAACGGCATCGCGAATGGCATGAACACCTCCTGCGCATCAACGCAACATGTAACAACCTGACGGACAGTCATGGGACTCCAGGTTTGAGTATAGGACATGAATTTGAAAACAAGTACACTTAGGCTTGTTAACGTGTTGCGGGGGTGGGCACCACCAATGGAACCCAAACGGCACTACGAGTATCACGGGACACCTCATGCACGTCCAACGTAACACATAGCAACCTGTCGTGTAGTGGTTGGACTCCCAGATTGAGAATAGGACCTGAATTTGAACAAAGGCACACTTAGGCTTGAAAACGTGCCGCGAGCGGGACGAGCCCACCAGCGGCCCCCAAACGGCACTGCGAGTGGTAAGAACACCTCGTGTGCATCCAATGTAACAAGTAGCAATCGATTGACCATTCACGAGACTCTCAGTTTGAGGCTAGGACACGAATTTAAAAACACGGACACTTAGGTTAGAAATCGTGCTGCGGGGGGAGGGCACACCCAACGACCCCTAAACGGCACTGCGAGTGGAACGAACACCTCGTGCGTGTCCAATGTAACAAGTAGAAACCAAATGCGCAGTCGTGGGACTCCTGGTTTGAAGACTAGACATGAACTTGAAATCAGGCACTCTTAGGCTTGAAAAAGTGCTACGGGGGGAGGTCACCCTCAGAGGCCCTCAAACGGCACCATAAGTGGCACGGACACCTCGTGCGATTTCAATGTAACACCTAGCAACTGGCCGTGCAGTAGAGGGACTCCCGATTTTTGGATAGAACATAAATTTGAAAACAGGCACACGTACACTTAAAAATGTTGCAGGGGGGACACCCCCAGAGGCCCTAAACGACAACGCTAGTAGCACGAACACCATGTGCGTGTACAACGTAACACATAGAAACTAAACTCATAGTCGCGGTTCTCCCGGTTTGAGAATAGGACCTGATTTTGAATACAAGCACACTTAGGCTTGAAAACGTGTTGTGAGCGGGCTGAGATCACCAATGAAACCCAAACGACATCGTGAGTCGCACAAAAATCTCGTGTACATCCATCGTAACACATATCAACTTGCTGCGTAGTCGCGGGACTCCCGGATTGAGGATAAGATCCTAATTTGAACAAAGGCACACCTAGGCTTGAAAACGTGCTGCGAGTGGGCTGAGACAACCAAAAACCCCCAAATGGGACCGCGAGTGGCATGAATAACACGTGCGCATCCAACGTAACAAGTAGCAACTGGGCGTGCAGTCGCGGAACTTCCGATTTTGGGATAGGACAAGAATTTAAAAACACGTACACTCAGGCTTAAAAATGTGTCGCGAGGGGCGGGGGACCTAACTACCCCCAAAAGGCACCACAAGTGGAACGAAGACCTCATGCACATTCAACGTAACACATAGCAACCGATTATGCAGTCGCGAGACTCCCTATTTAAGGATAGGACATGAATTTGAAAATAGGCACACTAAGGCTTAAAAATGTCCCGGGGGCATCTTCAGCGGCCCCCAAATGGCACGAACACCTTATGCAGGTCCAACATAACACGTAGCTTGCGGTCGTACAGTCCCGACACTCCCTATTTAAGGATATAACACTAATTTGAAAACATGCACACTTAGGCTTGAAAATGTGTCATGGGGCGAGCATCACAAGCGGCCCCCAAATGGCACCGTGAGTGGCACGAACACCTCGTGCGCATCCAACGTAACACGCAGCATTTGGCCACGCAGTCGCTGGACTCCCGATTTGAGGATAGGATAAGAATTTGAAAATTGGCACACTTAGGCTTAAAAATGTGTCGCGGGAGGCGGGCACCCCTACAGGAATCCAAACGGCAATGCGAGTGGCACGAACACCTAGTGCCCATCCAACGTAATGCATATAAACTAACCACATATTCACACGGGACTCCCGATTTAAGAATAGGACCTCATATTGAACATAAGCACACTTAAGCTTGAAAATGTTCCACGAGCGGGCCGAGACCACCAACGGACTCCAAACGACACCGCGAGTGGTATGAACACCTCGTGCGCGTCCAATATAACATGTATCAATCGTTTGCGTAGTCACGGGACTCCCTTTTTAAGAATAGGACCCGAATTTGAACACATGCACACTTAAGTTTGAAAACTTAAGTGAGCGGGCCAAGACCACCAATGGCCCCCAAACCGTACCGCAAGTGGCACGAACACCTCATGCATGCCCAACATAACACATAGAAATCGTCCGAACAGTCACGGGATTTTTGGTTTGAGGACAGGACACGAATTTGAAAACATGCACATTTAAGTTTGAAAACGCGTCGTGGGAGTCAGGCACCCCCAGAGGCCCCCAAACGGAAAAGAGAGTGGCACGAACACCTCTCACGTGTCCAATGTAACACGTAACAACCAAACGCATAGTTTCAGAACTCTCAGTTTGAGAATAAGACCCGATATTGAACACAATCACACTTAGACCTGAAAACGTGCCATGGGTGGGCTGAGACCACCAACGGAACCCAAATATCACCAATAGTGGCACGGGCACCTCGTGCGCATCCAACATAACACATACAAACCTGTCGTGTAGTCGTGGGACTCTCGGATTGATAATGGGATGTGTCACGAGCGGATCAAGACCACCAACGGCTCCAAAATGCCACCGCAAGTGGCATGAACACCTTGTGCACATCCAACAAAACATGTAGCAACCGACTGCGCTGCCACCAGACTCCCGATTTGAGGATAGGGTACAAATTTGAAAACAGGCACACTTAGGCTTGAAAACGTGTCGGGGGGGTACCCACAGCAGCCCCCAAATGGCACCGGGAGTGGAACGAACACCTCATGCGCATCTAACGTAACACGTAGCAACCGATCACACACTCGCGGGAATCTTGGTTTGAGGATAGGACATAAATTTGAAAACAGATACAATTAGGCTTGAAAACATGCCGCGGGCGGGGGGAAACTACCAGCGCACCCCAAAAGGCATCGCGAGTGGTGTGAACAACTGGTGCCCATCCGACATAACACCTAACAACCTTCCTTTAAGTTAAGGGACTCCTAGTGTGAGGATAGAATACAAATTTGAAAACAGGCACGCATAGGATTGAAAACGTACTGCGGGGGCGGGCACCTCTAGAGGCCCCCAAATGAAAACGTGAGTGGCACGAACACCTCGTGCGTGTCCAACATAACACGTAGCAATCAAATACGCAGTCGTGGTACTCCTGGTTTGAGAATAAGACCCGATATTGAACACAGGCACACTTAGGCATGAAAAAGTATCGTGAGTGAGACGAGACCACCAACAAAACCCAAAAGGGCACCACGAGTGGCATGGACACCTTGTGTGAATCCAACGTAACACGTATCAACCTTCCGCATAGTCGCGGGACTATAGGATTGAGAATGGGACCTGAATTTTATCACATACACACTTTAGCTTAAAAATATATCGCGAGTAGGCCAACACCACCAACAGTTCCCAAATGGCACCGCGAGTGGCACAAAAAACTTATGCGCGTCTAACTTAACATGTAGCAATCGATCGCGCAGTCGTTGGACTCTCGGTTTAAGGATAGGACACGGATTTGAAAATAGTCACACTTAGGCTTGAAAATGTGTCTCGAGGGGCACCCACAGTGGCCCCCAAGTGGCACTACAAGTGGAAAGAACGCCTCATGCGCATCCAATGTAACACAAAACAACCAAAACTATAGTCGTGGGACTCCCCATATGAAAATAGGTCCCGATATTGAACACATGAACACTTAGGCTTGACCACCGACGGAACCCAAACGAAACCCAAACGGCACTGCATGTGGCACAGACACCTTGTGTGCATCCAGCATAGCACGTACCAACCTATCACATAGTCGCGGGACCCCCAGGTTGAGAATGAGACCCAAATTTGAACACATACACACTTTGCCTTGGAAATGTACCACGAGCGGGCTGAGACCCCCAATTGCTCCCAAATGACACCACGAGTGGCACGAACACCTCATGTGCGTCCGACGAAACATATAGCAACCGGCTGTGCAATCGCGGGACTCGCAGTTTGAGGATAAGACAAGAATTTGAAAACAAGTACACTTAGGTTTGAAAACGTGCCATGGGGGGCGAGCATCCACAGAAGTCCCCAAATGGTACCACGAGTGGCACGAACACCTCGTGCGCATCCAACGTAACACGTAGCAACTGACTGTGTAGTTGTGAGACTCAGGATTTAAGGATAGGACAAGAATTTAAAAACAGGCACTCCTAGTCTTGAAAACGTGCCGTGAGGGGAGGGGGAGGCACTCCCAAAGGCTCCCAAATGACAACGTGAGTGGAACGGACACCTTGTGCGTGTCGAATGTAACATGTAAAAACCAAAAGCATAGTCATGGTACTCATGGTTTGAGAATAGGACCCAATATTGAACACATGAATACTCAGACTTGAAAATGTGTTCCGAGCGGGCCGAGACCACCAACATAACCCAAATGGCACCGCGAGTGTCACAAACACCTCGTGCACATCGAACTTAAAACATATAAACCTGTCGCATAGTTGGAAGGCTCGCAGATTGAGAATAGGACCCAAATTTAAACACAAGCACACTTAGGATTGAAAACGTGATGCGAGTGGACCGAGAACACCAAGACCCCTAAATGGCACTGTGAGTGGCAACAACACCTCATGCACATCCACTGTAATATATAAAAACCGAATGCCCAGTAACAGGACTCCCGATCTGAGGATAGGACACAAATTTGAAAACAATCACACTTAGAAATGAAAACAGGCTGCGGGGGGATGGACACCCATAAAGGCCCCCCAAATGGCAACCCAAATGGAACGAACACCTTGTGCACATCCAAACCATCCGCATCATCGCGGGACTCCCGACTTGAGAATAGGATCCGATATTGTACACATGCACATTGAGGCTTGAAAACATGCACATTGAGCGGGACGAGACCACTAACGGCACCCAAATGTCACCGCTATTATCACAGACAACTCGTGCACATCCAATATAATACATAGCAATCGAGTGCGCAGTCGTGCGACTTTCAATTTGAGGATAGGACATGAATTTGAAAATGGGAAAACTTAGGCTTGGAAACGTGCCACAGGTGGGGAGAGCACCCCCAGCGGCCCCCAAACGGCACCATGAGTGGTACGAAAATCTCGTGTGCATAAAAAGAAACACGTAGCAACCGCTCACACAGTCGCAGGACTCTCCGTTTGAGGATAGGACACGAATTTGAAAATATACACACTTAGGCTTGAAAACATTCTACGGGGGGCGGTCCCCGCTAGCGGTCCTAAAATAGCAAAGTGACTGGAACGAAAACCTCATGCATGTCCAATAAAAATATAGCAAGTGGCCTCGTAGTCGCGGGACTCCCGATTTGAAGATAAGACATGGATTTGAAAATAGGCATACTTAGGCTTGAAAACGTGTCGCGGGGGGTGGGGTGGAACACCTCCAGAGGCCCCCAAATGGCAATGTGAGTGGTACGAACACCTCGTGCATGTCCACCATAACACCTAGCATCCAGTCGTGTAGTCACAGAAGTCCCGATTTGAGAATAAGATCCGATATTGAACATACGCACACGTAGGCTTGAAAATGGACCGCGAGCGGGCCGAGAGCACCAACGGACCCCAAATGGCACCGCGAGTGGCACAAACACCTCATGTGTGTCCAACATAAGACTTATCAATGATATGCATATATCGGACTCCTAGTTCTGGAATAGGATTCAAATTTGAACACATGCACACTTAGGCTTGAAAACGTGCCGCGACTAGGCCCACACTACCAACGGCTCACAAACGACACCTCAAGTGGCACGAACAACTCGTGCATGTACAACGTGATATGTAGCAATTGGACTCATAGTTACAGGACTCTCGGTTTGAGGAGAGGACTCGAATTTGAAAAGAGGCACACTTAGACTTAAAAACGTGTCGTGGGGGGTGGTCACCACAGGCGGTCCCCAAACAACACTGCGAGTGGAGTGAACACCTTGTGTACATTCAACAAAACACGTAGAAACTGGTCGCACAATCATGGGACTCACGGTTTGAGGAAAGGACACAAATTTGAAAACATGCTCACTTAGGCACGTGCCACGAGGGGCAGGCACCCTTAGCGACCCCCAAACGGCATCGCGAGTGGCACGAACACCTCGTGCTCATCCAACGTAACACGTAATAGCCGACTGCGCAGTTGCGGTACTCTCCATTTGAGGATAAGACACAAATTTGAAAATAGGCACACTTATGCTTGAAAACGGGCCGCATGGGGCGGGCACACCCACCAGCAGCTCCTAAACAACACCACAAGTGGAATGAACACCTCGTGTGCATTCAACATAATAAGTAGCAACCTATCGTACATTCACGGGAGTCCCAGTTTGAGGATAGGACACGAATTTTAAAATAGGCACACTTAGGCTTGAAAACGTGCCGCAGGGGGGAGGATACCCCTAGAGGCCCCCAAACAGAAATTCAATTGGCACAAACGTCTCGTGTGTGTCCCAAGTAATAGGTAACAACCAAATACATAGTCGTGGTACTCCCGATTTGAGAATAGGACCCGATGTTGAACGAAGGCACACTTAGGTTGAAAACGTGCCGCGAGAAGGATGAGACCACCAACAAAACCCAAAAGGTACCACGTCTGGCACGGACACCTCGTGCACATCTGACATAACACATAGCAACCTTCCGCATAGTCACAAGACTCCCGGATTGAGAATAGGACCCGAATTTGAACACATGTTGACTTAGGCTTGAAAACGTGCCGTAATGGGGCCGAGACCACCAACGGCCCCCAAACGCCACCATGAGTGGTAATAACACCTCATATGCATCGAAGGTAACACGTAGCAACTGATTACACAGTCAAAAGTCTCCCGATTTGAGGGTATGGAACGAATTTGACAACACGCACACTTAGGCTTAAAAACGTGTTGTATGGAGGGCACCCCCAACAGCCCCCAACCGGCATGTTGAGTGGAAAAAACACCTCGTGAGCATCCAAAACAACATGTAGTAGTCAACTGCATAGTCACAGGATTCCCAGTTTGAAGATAAGACACAAATTTGAAAATAGGCACATTTAGGCTCGAAGACGTGCTGCGGGGGTAGGGGAGGGCACCTCCAGTGGACCCCAAACGAAACTGTATGAACAATTCCTGCATATCCAATGTAACACGTAGCAATCGGTCGCACAGTCGCGGGACTCCCGATTTGAGGATAGGACATGAATTTGAAAACAAGCACACTTAGGCTTATAAATGTGTCGTGGGGCGAGCGTGCCGAGACCACCAACGACCCCCAAATGTCACCACGAGTGGAACGATCACCTCGTGCATGTCCAATGTAACACATAGAAACCGGTCGTGTAGTCACGTGATGCTCAATTTGAGGTTAAGACATGAATTTGAACGCAGGCACACTTAGGATTGAAAACGTGTTGCGAGTGGGCCGAGACCACCAATCGACCCCAAACAACACCGTGAGTAGCATAAAAACCTTGTGCGCGTCTAATGTAACAAGTAGCAACCATCCGCGTAGTCATGGGACTCCCGATTTGAGGATAGGACCAAAATTTGAACACAGGCACACTTAAGCTTGAAAATGTTCCACAAGCTGGCCGAGACCACCAACGGATCCCAATTAGCATCGCGAGTCGCATAGACATCTCGTGCACATCCAACGTAACTCGTAGAAACCATTTGAGTTGTCATGGGACCCCGGTTTGAGGATAGGACACGAATTTGAAAATAGGCACACTTAGGCTTGAAAACGTGCCACGAGGGGGGGGGGGGGGGAGGACCCCATAGGTTCCCAAACGCCACCGCGAGTGGCGCAAACACCTCGTGTGCATTCAAAATAACATGTAGCAACTAGCCGTGTAGTCTTGGGACTCCCAGTTTGAGGATAGGACACGAATTTGAAAACAGGCACACTTAGGCTTGAAACGTGCTGCAGGGGTGGGAAACTCTAGAGGCCCTCAAATGGCAACGCGAGTGGCACGAACATATTGTACATATCCAACGTAACACGTAGTAACCAACCGCGTAGTCGTGGGACTACCAGTTTGAGAATAGGACCCGATATTGAATACATGCACACTTAGGCTTGAAAACATGCCATGAGAGTGTCGAGACCACCAACAATCCCCAAACGGCACTGCAAGTGGCATAAAAACCTCGTGCACGTCCAACGTAAGATGTAGAAACCAGTCATGTAGTCGTGAGACTCACAGTTCGAGAATAGGACCCGAATTTGAACACAAGCAGAGTTAGGATTGAAAACGTGTAGCGAGTGTGTCGAGATCACCAACGTCCCCCAAACGACACTGCGAGTGGCACAAACACCTCGTGTATGTTCAAAGTAACACGTAGCAATTGGCCGCGTATTCGTGGTTCTCCCAGATTGAGGATAGGACAAAAATTTGAAAATAGGCACACTTAGGCTTGAAAACGTGCCACGAGGGGGAGGGGGAGGACCCCATAGGTTCCCAAACACCACCGCGAGTGGGGCAAACACCTTGTGCGCATTCAAAATAACATGTAGCAACTGGCCGTGTAGTCTTGGGACTCCCAGTTTGAGGATAGGACACGAATTTGAAAACAGGCTCACTTAGGCTTGAAATGTGCCGCAGGGGGTGGGAAACTCTAGAGACCCTCAAATGGCAACGCGAGTGGCATGACCATATTGTACGTATCCAACGTAACACGTAGTAACCAACCGCGTAGTCGCGGGACTACCAGTTTGAGAATAGGACCTGATATTGAATACATGCACACTTAGGCTTGAAAACATGCCATGAGAGTGTCGAGACCACCAACAAGCCCCAAACGGCACTGTGAGTGGCATAGAAACCTCGTGTATGTCCAACGTAAGATGTAGAAACCAGTCATGTAGTCGCGAGACTCACAGTTCGAGAATAGGACCCGAATTTGAACACAAGCAGAGTTAGGATTGAAAACGTGTATCGAGTGTGTCGAGATCACCAACGTCCCCTAAATGGCACTGCGAGTGGCACGAACACCTCGTGTATGTTTAAAGTAACACGTAGCAATTGGCCGCGTAGTCGTGGTACTCCCAGATTGAGGATAGGACACAAATTTGAAAATAGGCACACTTAGGCTTGAAAACGTTCTGCGCGGTGGGGGGGGGGGGGGGGGGCACCACTAGAGGCCCCTAAATGACAACACGAGTGCCACAAACACCTTGTATGCATCCAACGTAACACGTAGTAACCATATGCATAATCGCAGGACTGTCGGTTTGAGAATAGGACCCGATATTGAATCCATGCACACTTAAGCTTGAAAACGTACCGTGAGCGGTACGATACCACTAACAAACCCCAAATGGTATTGTGAGTGGTACGGACACCTCATGCGTATCCAACGCAAGACGTAGGAACCGGTCGCATAGTCGTGGGACTCCTAATTTGAGAATATGACTGAATTTGAACACCGACAGAGTTAGGCTTGAAAACGTGCCATGAGCATGTTGAGACCACCGGCGGCCCCCAAATGGCACAACGAGTGCCACGAACACATCATGTGCATCCAATGCAACACGTAAAAAACCTCTCGCACAGTCGCATGACTCTCAGTTTGAGGACAGGGCACGAATTTGAAAACAGGCACACTTAGTCCTGAAAACATTTAAGGGGGTACCACCAGTGGTCCTCAAATAGCACTGCGAGTGGAACAAACACCTCATGTGTGTTAAACATAACACGTAGAAAGTGACCGTGCAGTTGCAGGACTCCCGATTTGAGGATAGGACACGAATTTAGAAACAATCACGTTTAGGCTTGTAAACGTGCGGTCGGGGAAGGGAGACCCCAGAGGCCTCCAAACAGAAACGCAAGTGGCACAAACATCTCTTGCGCATCCAACGTAATGTGTAGAAACTAGCCACGTAGTTGCAGAATTCCCGATTTGAGAATAGGACCCGATATTGAACACATGTACACTTAGGCTTGAAAAAGTTCCGCGGCGGGCCGAGACCACCAACGGACCACAAACGGTACTGCGAGCGACATGAACACCTCATGCACGTCCAGTGTAATACATAGGAATCGTTCGCATAGTTGCAGAACTTTTGGTTTGAGAATGGGACCCGAATCTGAACACAGACACACTTAGGCTTTAAAATATGCCGCGAGCGGGCCAAAACAACCAACGGACCCCAAAAGACACTGCGAGTATAAAGAACACCTCATTTCCATCCAACATAACACGTAGAAATTGGCCTCGCAGTCGAGGGACTCCCAATTTGAGGAAAGGACCCGAATTTGGAAACATGCACACTTAGGCTCGAAAACGTGCCGGGGGAGGGGGAGGGTCACCCCCAATAGCCCCCAAACGTCATCACGAGTTGCACGAACACCTTGTGTGCATCTAACATGATGCACAACAATCGATTGCGCAGTTTCGAGACTCTCGATTTGAGGATAGGACATGAATTTTAAAACTGGCACACTTAGGCTTGAAAAAGTCTTGCAGGGGGTGGGCACCACCAACGACCCTCAAATGACATCGCGAGTGGCATGAACACCTCGTGCGTATCAAACATAACACATAACAACCGATCTCACATTCGTGGGACTCTTGGTTTGAGGATAGGACACGAATTTGAAAACAGGCACACTTCGACTTAAAAACGTGTCGCAAGCAAGCCGAGACCACCAAGGAACCCCAAACGAAACCGAAAGTGGAACAGACACTTGTACGAATCCAACGTAACATGTAGCAACTGACTTCATATTTACGGGACTTCCGATTTAAGAATGGGACCTAAATTTGAACACAGGCACACTCAGGCTTGAAAACGTGCCGGGGCCACCCCCAACAGCCCCCAAAAGGCACCGCAAGTGGTACAAACACCTCGTGCGCAACTAACGTAATGTGTAACAACCTTCCGTGCAGTCACAATACTCCCAGTTTAAGGATAGGACACAAATTTGAAAACAGGCACACTTATGCTTGAAAACGTGCCAGGGGTGGAGGTGGGCACCCCCCCAGAGGCCCCCAAATGGCAATGCGAGTGGTATGAAAACCTCATGTGTGTCCAATGTAATACATAGCAATGCAAGTGGTACGAATGAATCCTTTGGGGTCCTTTGGTGGTCTCAGCCTGCTTGCGACACGCTTTTAAGTCGAAGTGTGCCTGTTTTCAAATTCATGTCCTATCCTCAAACAGGGAGTCCCATGACTGCGCAAAAGATTGATATGTTTTACGTTGGATGTGAACGAGGTGTTCGTGCCACTCGCGGTTTTGTTGGTGGTCTCAGTCATCTTGCTGCACCGTTTCAAGCCTAAGTGTGCCTGTGTTCAAATTCGAATCCTATTCTCAAAACCGAGAGTCCTGTGACTACGTGTCTCGTTGTTATATGTTACGTTGGATGAAAATGAGGTGTTCGTGCCACTCGCGGTGCGTTTTTGGTCCGTTGGTGGTCTTGACCCGCTCACGACATGCTTTCAAGTCTAAGTGTGCCTATGTTCAATATTGGGTCCTATTGAAAAATTGAGAATCCTGTGACTATGTGGCTAGTTGCTATGTGTTATGTTGGACACGCACAAGGTGTTCGTGCCATTCACGTTGATATTTGGAGGGTTCTGGGGTTCTCCCCGACACATTTTCAAACCTAAATGTGTCAATTTTCAAATTCTTGTGCTATCCTCAAACTGGGAGTCTCACAACTGTGTGGCCTCTTGCTACATGTCATGTTGTATGCGCACGAGGTGGTCCTGCCACTCGCGGTGATGTTTTGGGGCCGCTTGTGGTGCCCACCCCCCACGACATGTTTTCATGCCTAAGTATGCATGTTTTTAAATTCGTGTCCTATCCTCAAATCGGGAGTCCCGTGAATGCGCGATCGGCTGCTACATGTTTCATTGGATGCGGATGAGGTATTCGTGTCACTCACAGTGCTGTTTGGGGGCTACTGGGGGTGACCCCACGCGAAACATTTTTGAGCCTAAGTGAGCCTGTTTTCAAATTCCAGTCTGTGACACCCCACTCAATTAAATACTAGGTGATCAATCCTTTATTAAATTAATTTAGAATATCCATTTGGTTCATTCTTAGCATCACTGTTGAAAAACAACTTCCTTATTAATTCACCTACTAGTTAATTAAGCTAATGTAAAAACTTTTCAAAATTTCAAATTTAATAGAATCCATTTTAACAATATAAACAATTGATCATGAAATCCATTCCATAATAATGAACAATAATTAAGTGACATCACAACCGAACTAAATGTAACTAGAATAAACTCTACAGTTTAATTGTCTTAATACCATTATCCAAATAAAATTGATAATAACAGTACCGACATAAGTAATTACAATATTTGTGATAGAGATGGAATAACTAGAATCTTGGGTGACATGACCTAACTGAAATAGATACTACAACTGTCTAAATCAATAGAATGGAAGCGTCTAAACAAAGCCTGCATCTCCCGTAGCAGCCACAGTACGTCAAACATTCATACTCTATGTCAGGCATCCCTGATGCTGGACACCTAATGTAAAAGATACTAGAGAGAAAGAATATGCAAGAAAACGGGTCAGAGCCCGATTGTAAAATATTTTAAAAATAGCAAGTTCTTAACAAGTGCAATTAAACAATTATTATGTACATGCTAGCTTCTCGGCCTTTCGCTTGAGAATCTCACCTCCCATCTAAAGTGCACGCCTAACGTACCTCATAATTCTCGTAGTTAAGGTTCCCAATTACTAGTTTGAAATAAGAGTCACTATGATCCTAACTTATATCATTTCCCCATATTTCCCATGCAATACATGTGATAATTATACATGTTCATTTCTCTTTAATATGAACTAGACTTTTCAAAGCTTTAGGACTAAGTATTCACTTACTTAGTTCAATTCAGATTTCATTATTCTTTTACATCTACTAATTTCACACAATAGATGATATATATATATATATATATATATATATATATATATATATATATTCATCACATTATTATATATACTAATTAATATGGCACCTCCCAGACACAACTGCGGTGCATGCATACTCTGCTATCATGTTCTGGTACATCTCTCGTTGTATAGAGGACTGTTGGTTCGGCGTCTCTCACGAACCATAAATCTCATAACACATATATTGGAGTTGAGCATACTCCCCAGCCAAATGGGTCACACACATACCTAAGTTCCCATTCAACCATGGAAACAATCATTCTGATCGATAACACGTTTCCAAGGTCCTATGCTCAGGGTACGAATCTAAAATCCCCCCAATGGGCTCATCAGGATAAGATCATCCACAACGCGAAACCTCATCCCCAATAGCAAGCAGCGTAGGTATGACATACATAATATAAATCATAATATAAGTATTCACCCCACCCATATATATAATAACAATAGGCATACGCACAACCCATATGATAAGTCCCATACGTAGTATATTCATATCTCAAATATTCTACGCATTTATAGATTATGACTTTACTTCTTTAAGTATATTCCGAGCTTTTCTCATCACTTGAAGGGTATCATTTATTCCTCATGTAAATTTAGTAGGTAAGAATCTACACCCTATTGAACCATGTCATTATAATCCCCGAATTTTTGTGAATTAAATTTATATTCAAATTAGGTTTATTCCTCGATAATCCCTAAATCAATTTAACCCTTTATTCCATCTCATAGGACTAAGCCCATACATTAACATGTCCTACCGATATACCCTTATACTTCCATTATTTTAAGAATTTAGTCCCATAATCAAACCCAAACGATCCCATAAAAATAATAATAAAAAGGGAAAAGTTGGCCAAATTTGGGCAGTCGAATCGATTTGGCCTGGTTCGAATCGATTCTCCCCTACCACCGAATTGATTTGTCCTGCTCCGAATCGATTCTCCCCTACAGGTTTATGAAATTCTGCATTTTAATGGCTATGGGTTTCACTTGTTTTCATCCTCAAAACCATCACTAAATGATCCCAAACTCCCCATAAATCATCCCAAGTGATATATCAAGGTATATGAATGATTTCTAACATCTAAACAGTGCAAAATCATCAAGCAGTTTCAATTAAATGAAGTTAATTCCATGAAAATTCAGAAAAATCTTAATTCATAATCCTTATTCAAGAACTATCATAAATCCCCGATTTCTTCACCAATTATACCAAAATTTCATGGAGTTGATTCTATATTCAAAAACAGATCAATTCTAGTTAACTTTCATTTCAAGGATTCAATTAAGATCATCAAAATTCATCTTTGATTCACATAACTTTTATGAATTTCATTACTAACCTAACATGGATAATGTACATGCTATAATTTGTAATAGTTAACAACTCGTCTCTATTTTAAAGGTTTGAACCATTGATAAAGATGATTTTAGGGATGTTGCTCCTTTTTTCGATCAACCTCCAATGGTGGTGGTGGTGCATGGCGACTCTTGGCTCTTGGTCTCCTAGAAAAGCCTCTTCCTGTCCTAGAAAAGTCTCTCACTCTCCTCTAAGCCTTTTGCTTTGATTTTTGGTGAATGAGTCTCAATTACACAAACTCAACACTTATATAAGACCACTACAAATTTGTGGTTATGATTCACCTGATTTCGCAAATGACCAAAATACCCCTCCGGGATGTCGGTTTAGTTCCAAATTGACGAAGACCCAAATTAATCCCGTGGGTAGACTTCCGGATACTTTGGCGCATTCAAAATGACCATTCAGATGAAATAAAAATAAATTACTTTTTATTCCATTTAAAAATACTCCCGACACGACTCACACGTACGTCCCGACTTATTAACCGTAATTGTCGTATTTAAAACTCGCAAAATTTTTATAAAGTCATAATCATATGTAAAGTCATAATAATATATTACTTTTAATCACTAAGATATATTCAACATAAATCACATATTACTTTATTCTCAAGAAATATTTAAATCCGGATTAATTTTCAATTATACCAAAATTAATTCTATTTAATTCTATTTTAAAAGTCATCAAAAATACGGGGTGTTACAGTGTCTAATCCTCAAACCGAGAGTCCTGTGACGGCTCAATCGGTTGCCATGTATTACGTTCGATATTCCTGAGGTGTCCGTGTCACTCGCGGTACAGTTTGGGTTCCGTTGGTGGTCTCAGCCCGCTCACGACACACTTTTAAGCTTGAGTGTGCCTGTGTTCAGTATCAAGTTCTATGTAACACCCTGTGTTTTTATTATTTAATTTAATTATAAATATTGGAATATTCGAGAAAAATAAATTTTTGGATTTAATAATTTTTATTGGTTAAATATGTTGGTTATGATTTTTTAAGAATAAAACTTCAAGCGGAATTAAAATCAGAGTTAAATTGGATTTTATATGAATTTTTAAAATATTTGTCCCCTATAATTTTAAGGGCGAACTGTCAGGTTTTCTGGGCAATCAATTGATCGACGCCAGGGGTCGATCGATCGACCCCAGCAGAAATTGTGCGCTGCAAGTTATTTTTAATTAGAGTTTGTTTAAGATTAGGACTCCTAATCACTATATAACCGTAATAATCCATAGGGGGACTTCTCACAATCACTTTTTCTCAAGTTTTTCAACAGAGAACACTTCCAAATATTTTTCCTCTCAACCATAATCATCAACCTCCAACATAATCAAGTTTTTATCACAAGTTTTGGGAGGCTTAATTGGGGTTTAATCTAGTTTGTTCAAGAACACTTCTTCGTTAATTTTTCGAGAGGAGTCCAGATTTCTAATCAGATTTTTAACACGATCTTCACAGGCGTGAATACTCTATTCTTTTCCTTTAGTATTATGTGTTTTAACTGTCGCCTAAACACTTAATTACATGATTTCTTAAAAACAATTAGTAACTTAATTAGAGAAAGTGGACACCAACTATAGGACTGTTTTTATAAAATCTTTTAATTTGAATAATATTCATAACCCTTGGGTAAGTAGGATTGATGAGTGGATTTTAGGTTTAATCGGTGTAGGTTGCATGTAGAAAAATCCTAATATTGAAATAAATAATTTTTGGGTGCGTATTACTCACGTAATTTAGGTAGAGATAATGAAATTTGGTTTTGATGTATAAATGATGAAAACTCGGTATATTTAATTTAAAATAATTAAATGAGATTATTTGGGTATTTTTGACGTTGTGATAATAAAATTAAGATTTAATTGAATTGGACTATCATGCGTAGTTTTATACGTTGATTAATTATGCTTGTTTGTGTGACTTGTTGGTATTATTATATTGCCTTTGTGACGACGGGTTGTTGGATAATTTTGCTCTCCCTATATTTTAGGATGCCTTCTAGGTATGGGACTAGTGGGTAGGCCTTTTGATGATTTACGCCTTCTAGGTTGGGACTAGTGAGGGTAGATTATCACGTTTTTATCATCTTGGGGGTGGGCTAATTTTTGGTACTTTTTTGGTCATTACGCTAAGCTAGGCATCAGACTAGGTCGAAGTTAGGTCAGAAATTCTTCCTATACATAGGGTAGGACGAATTAATAACTTGGGAACCCTTAGTTATGGGACTAAAGGGTATTTTGAGGATCTCACATTGATTAAAAGGGTGGGGTGATTATAAATTGAGAATTAATGCCTAGTTAAAAACGGGTATTAAAATTTGTGGCGACATAATGTGTTGGGGCCGACAGTTTAAACGGGTCAGATGGTGATTTATATCGTGTCGTGTGTGAAACCTTGTCATGTGTCGGGGTGGACAGTTTAAACGGGTCAGAGGGCGATTGACAAGGGGATGTGTGACACTTTAATAAAAAAGTGAGAACAATAATAAAAGTTGGTTAATTTAATAAATTAACATCGTGGGACTTGGGAATTTAAAATCATATTGGTGTGCCTTTTAAATGGGGATCTCTACGGGTAGTTGGTAATTTATATTTATCGAGTTTAGTTTGAAATATCTATTCTGCTATTTATTGTGTATAATGCTACTGTCTGGATTCAAGGATCCTATTTGAGGGGAGTAGTGTGTATTCTTCATTGGGGCTTTGGCTCTGACCCATGTGTTGACTAAACTTTTTCAGGATTAGTATTTGGAGTGGCTACATAAGATTTTTGGAGATTATCGTTTGGAGGTGCAACTGGAGCTGAATTACTTTATTGCTTTGTTTTAGTTTAGACTTTCCTTTCAGTTGTTTTTCATTATGAGAATCAGTTAAGAGAGTTATTGGGCCATTTGGTTCCAAAGTTGTTTATGGGTTCTATTTCAGTTATTCAGAGTTTGATCTTTATTAAGTTTTTATAACTATTGGATATTGGATTTATTTGGAGTTATAGCATGTGATGGATCTTTTATTGTGCAGTCGGTTGTTATCTTTTGAGTTTGATTCAATTATTTATCTTATGGATTGATTTATTTATGTCTCATAACTGTCTCATGCTAAGAATGGTATTTATTTAGTTCACGCCCGACATAGTTCAGCGGCGGTGGCTGGACACCCCGTCTGTCGAATTTTGCGTTGTGTGACATTATATTCTCAAATCGAAAGTCCCACGACTACGCGATCAGTTGTCACGTGTTACGTTCGACATGCATGAGGGTTTCGTGCCACTCATAATGCCGTTTGGGTTTCATTGGTGTTACCGACCCGCTCATGACACATTTTCAAGCCTAAGTGTACCTGTGTTCAATATCGACTACTATTCTCATACTAGGAGTACCACGGCTACGCGTTTAGTTGATATGTGTTACGTTGGACTACATGTTTAGTTGCTATGTTTTAGTTGTGAGTGGTTTGATACCACCAATGGCCCCCAAACGGAGCCACTAGTGTCACGAACACCTCATGCACATCCAACATAACACATAGTAACCGACTGTGCAGTTTGAGGACTCTCGGTTTGAGGATAGGACACGAATTTGAAAATAGGCACACTTAGGCTTAAAAATGTGCTGCAGGGGGTCGGCTAAACCAGAGGCTATCAAACGGAATCGCGAATGGCACGAACACCTCGTGTTCATCCAACATAACACGTAGTAACCGACATCGCTATCGCGGGACTCCCGGTTTGAGGATAGGACACGAATTTTAAAATAGGTACACATGGGCTTTAAAATGTGCCGCAAGATTATCAAAACCACAAATGGACCCCAAACAGCACCGCGAGTGGAACGAACACCTTGTTCACATCGAACGTAACACGAAGGAACCAACCACATATTCGCGGAACTTCCAGTTTGAGAATCGGACCCAAATTTGAACACATGCACTCTTAGGTTTGAAAATATGTCGCGAGCGGGACGAGATCACCAACGGCCCGAAATAGCACCACAAGTGGAATGAACACTTCGTGTGCATCTAACGTAACGCATAACAACCAGCCACATAGTTACGGGACTATAAATTTGAGAATGGTACCCGATATTGAACACATGCACACTTAGGCTTGAAAATGTGTTGCGAGTGGTCTGAGACCACCAACGAACCCCAAACGAAATGACGAGTGGCATGAACACCTTGTGCGCATCCAAAATAATACATATAAACCTACCGCATAGTCACGTGACTCCTAATTTGTGAATAGGACCTAAATTTGATCACATGCACACTTATGCTTGAAAACGCGCCGTGAGCGGGCCAAGACCACCAACGACCCCCAAACGGCACCATGAGTGGGATGAACACCTCATGCACGTAACATGTAGCAACCGCCCGCGCAATCATGAGGCTCTCGATTTGAGAATAAAAACCAAACAACTTGTAGTTTTTTCTAGTTAAATATGGTCATGACTCTGGGCCGTGAGCACATTTTTTATTACAATTAAATATGGTCATGGCGTAGAGCCTTGACCATTTGTTCATGATTTTTTTGGTTTCGGTTCATGGATGTGACCATACTCCAAAGATATTATATTTGGTCATGGCTATTAGACGCGACCACTTGCGTGACCATTTACAACGCTATACTGAGTCACAGTTTGGGTCCTTGACCATTTGAAGGTATCTCAGGGCCATTGCCACGGCCATTGTCCGTGACCAGTTGTAAGCCAAGTCACGCTTGGGTCACATCCCATATCCACGACCATGATCCATGATGACAAGGTCCCTGACCACCGTATATGGTCAGGGATTTGGTCCATGACCCATGGATTTGGTCACGGACAAGGTCCGCGACCCAAAGGCTTGGTCGAGGCCCATGTCCGCCATCATTCACCTAATTTGGTGTAATGAACACCGAATGAATTGGAATGATTTGAATACGTTGCTTCGGTATCCTAATACCAAAAATGAAGATATATTATAGTACCACAATATCGAAACACTCCCCGACATCCTAATAATGAGAAAAAGTCATCACCAACACCATATATATAATTTTATTTTTTCGGCATTAGAATACCAAGTCAGCATTAGAATACCAACTCGACATCAGATTGTCGAATTATATCCTTATTTTTGGCACTTTGGTATCGAAGTGAACTAAAAAAATGACATTATATTTCATTGGTATCCTAATACCAAATGTGGAGATAAATTTTGGCACCAACGTACTAACTCGGTATTTGAGTGTCGAATTATATCATCGTTATCAGCACTTAGGTGCCGAATGTACAATTACGTTTTGTTTTTACAAACCTTCCGTACATGGTTTTTAATGGTTGAAACATACATACCTTTATTGTTTCTTGGTTGTTTGTACTTACTAACATTAACATAATAACTCTAGGTAGTAAAATCCTACTATGATAAATAAAACACAGTTAAGCCGAGTTGAAAACACAACACATAATATATGTGATTCAAAAATTTACATACGTCATTTATTAATAACAAAGATCACATGCCTCTTTTCCTAGGGGTGTGGGTTACATTTATAGAGAACATAAAGAGGATGAGTCATGTGGAACGCCATAGCCTTAGAATGCTGTTACGATTTGATTGAGAAAATCCAAGCCTGAGATATCCACTAATTGGATCCTCTTTTTTCTTATCTTAACCTTATCACTTATGTAACTGGACAGATACATGTCGGTTGGTCCTGTTAGGTCGGATAATTTCCCAATAACTTCCCCCAAAGCTTAAAAGCCTGGACGGGCTGTAGAAGTTTAGTCACTTATTGAACTTGAGGCTGGTCGGTAGTAAGCTATGGTGAGAGTGCATCAATAATTGAACAACTTTTTTTTACGTTCAGAGCTAAATTTGTTTTTCCCATTGAGGCTGAAGGGTACACTTATAATTTTCCTTGATATTTTTAGGGTACAGTGGTAAATTTGTATAGTTTAGTAAATGGCCAGTGGCATTTGTAACGTCATTTGGGTAGCATGTTCTGCTAATGATGACATGCGCCTTGGGAGTCGAGCCTCGATAGTGAATGTCTCTCTACTGCTAGTTTGATACACATTTGATCTATCTTCATTTTTAAAATAAACCCATAGATTTTTGTCTTATCTATTCAATGTAAGTCATTCTTCTCTCTTACTTCTCATTTATTTGAAACTTTCTGCTATATTTTTTTGATATTTTCTTTCTTAAGTTGAAAAATGGTTTATCGAGTGAGAGAGAGGTCAATAGGAGAGTTTGGAACTTATATTCTATCCCTGAGTAGGTTGTATAGATTTTGGGGAGAGACCCAACGTTTGTTACATCATAGAGGGGGAGGGGGCATTGGATGCTTACTTAGTTTATTGCTGAAGCCGGTGTAACCTTCCGTCTGGACCAATTGATTATCGAGTTTTGCAAATACTTTAATGTATTGCATGTCCAATGTACCTTAAACACTTGAAGGATAGGGAATGTGGTTCATAGGATTAATAGGTTATGCTAAACCTATTTGGGGATCGAAGAGATAGGCGAGGAGAGCGAAGAGAGTACTAGTCATGAACCTTCATGAATCAAACAAGGGCTATTGGTCTCAGAATTTTGTTATAAACTAGTGGGAACACCAACTAATTCATGTGGCTAGAGAGCTCTATAAGGGTTTTGGGTGCCCCAATGGAGGGAATGGCATATGTCAATTGTTGATTCTGCATGTATTTTCATTTTGGTCTGCCATATTTTGCAAGATTCTTAGCTAGTGTTTTCCTTTTTTTTTTGCATATCAACATCAAAAAGAAAAGAATTCGACCAAACACATATAAATTTTTGGAGAGCTGAGCAAGGTCTGGAGCCTTAAGAGACCACTAACTGTTGGTGGAGAGCATCCAAGGTCGGTGTCTATATTATTGGAGTATAACAACACGTAGGGGTGTAAATTTACTATACGACCTGTTTATATGACACAAAATCGACATGGCTTAATCGAGTTTGGGTCTACCCTTAACGGTTTACATCATAAACAAGTGGACCCACCAGACTCGTTAAAAAAATGAATCGGTTTCGTGTATATTTATGAAACTCATTAGTGACCCGTTTAATTTATGAATCGCGTGACACAGTACCCGACATCTTGCCACCCATTTACATCTTGCCACTAGTTTACAAAATGCTAACATGTTCACAACCTGTTAACACGTTTATAACCTGTTAACTTGTTCACAACCTGTAATTTAAACATCCCACATTGATTTGTTATGAAAATTCTCTGTTCTTAACTGAGTATAAGTAGGTTGTTTCCTCTATATATTTTTAAAGCAATTGGGTTACCGAGTGAACTGATTAAACATGTTAAACGGGTGAACTGAGTTAAATAGGTGTCTTAGATTTAATGGGTGAACCGAGTTAAAACCATTCGTTTATTTAATGAGTGTAACTGGGTGGTGCCGTGTCACTCGTTAAGTAAATGAATCGTGTATAAATTTAATTTTTCCACCCGTTTAGTAAACAAATCGTGTTTGAGTGAATGGATTTTCAACACGATTTATTTATCACCCGATACGAACCTAGCTCAGCACGACCCGTTGCTACCCTAACCAATACTACTACTTACTTTGTCACGAGGCCAGTAGATTAAGTACCAAAAATCCAAGTTCTTTCTAGAAGGGAGGAGTATTCAAGTGAAAACACTTTGGCTCATATGAATTTGTTGACATCACCTCCATTCCTGCTATGATTCCCTCTACCTCAAAAGAAGACATTCCTTTGAGAAGAAGAATGCCCAACTTATTGGATGATTTCGATGTCCCCACTTCCCCCAAAGCTTATTCCTCCAAGAGGAAGGAGGTCGGGGGAGCGTCTGACCCCGTTAACTTTCAAAACTCTCCCGATACGTTTCAAGCTTATCTTACAAAGAAAAGTATGTCTAGAACTAGTCTTACTACTTCTGCTGCCGTACCCACCAAGAAGATGGATGCCTCCTTCAAGGATAAAATCACTATCTATATGTCAATTTCTAAGAATCTTGAGTTAGCTCCCGACCTACTGACGAGGGACCTTTTTCCTACCAACAACCTGGTCTCCCATGCTACTCAAGACCTTTCTCTGGTGTGTAAATGTCATTTTCTTTGGGTTTTCCATTTTCTGCATAAATTTTATTTTACTGACTTTGCTGTTCGGCCTTTGTATTCGAGTTATTGGTAGATTTTGTTAAGATCTTGGACAAAAGGGACGATCAAGAAAATGCTAGCATCGACAAGGCCAGTCTTTATACTAAAAGCCCGAACTAGTTTTTATTTTTCACTCGAAAATTTCCAAACCCTTAAACATTTCTCCCTTTTCGGAGATTTCAGTTATTTCTAACTCCTTTAATTTTCAATCTCAATCTCAAAGGTAACACTTAAACCCTGATATTTTGTATTTGGGTTTTTGTGTATTTGTATATATATGTGTATTTCTTTGTGTATGTGTGTATTTCTATTTGTATGTGTGTGTATGTATATGTATATGTGTGTATTTCTATGTCTATGTGTGTATTTCTATGTGTATGTGTGTATTACGCGTGTACTATGTGTGTACGTGTTTGTGTATTTGGGTATGAATGTATTTATGTGTGTATGTGTGTGTGTTGTTTCAAACGAGATATAGGATGTTGGACATTTATGAATTTTTTTTTTAGGTATATGTCTGTGTATTTGATTTGTTTGATTTCAAATTAGATATATATGTTTGTGTATTATATTTGTTTCAAACTAAGAAATTCCAAACTAGATAAAGGTTTAAAATTGTGTATTTAGAAAATTTTATTTTATAGGCTACCAAACAATTTTTCTTCTCTTATTTTCATTTTACAATGATAAACATATACATTAGTTAACTTGACACGACAATTATTTTAGGTATATTGTTGGTGAACTTGGTTAGTAGATTATCAATTCTTTTATCAATTCCTTAATTCTTTTAGCAATGCTAAACATATAAATTATCAATAAATTTTAGCAATTCTTTAATACTTTCCTTTAAATATGAATCGAAAACACGTGTGGACATTAATAGCTGTGTCATTTATGAATTCATCATGTTTAAAATTGAAACCCTAATCTAAATGTATATGTTGAATGAGAAATCACCTTACTCTAGTGACATATTGTGATTATGGGTATATGTTTTATCACGTGGATGATAGAAAGATTACGGGATAATTATTGGTTCTTGGTTTGGTTTTTAGATACTATGTTGGATTTCTTGGATTGATAATACACATATACTTTTAAAATCTCTCATAATAAACCCTAACAAAATGTTTCTTAACACTTACAGAAGGTTATTGTTTGGATTTCACATCGGTGAGATCCAAAATGCAAGGGGTTAAAAGAAGGGTAGTGATGAATCAAAACCTAAATCAAACTAATATATCCTCATACCTCATATATTTGAATTAATAGTTATTAATTAATTAAAGCCCTTAATTGTAGGACCCATATTCACGCCCTCTTATACTTTTCTCAGGAAAAATGAGGCATGGTGATAATCGTTGGCAATAAGAGTGTGGGAGGTTGCAATTGGATCGCACATATAACTCTTTTATTTGTGTGCACCATATATAGGGCACTACTATTTATTGGTATGGAAATAAAAAGATCGAACAATTTAACTACCTTGTAAATTGTGGAGTTGATCTCCAACAAGAGTACCTGTTTGATCGTATTCTATTATCCTTACTAGAAAGCTGGGATGGCGCTATACAGAATATATTTCACACATATAATCCCGACGTATCCACGACCTTGATTATGTTGTTAGAGAAGGTTGAAAAACTCTGCCCATTATGGATACAATTGCATACAAAGAGCATTGGCATAGACTATGATCTCTCGCGCCATATGCACGCAAAATTGAATCTTGCCAAAAAGTTGAAAATATGGGATTTTGAGTTCATGTAATGGATATCTACACATCAATCATAGATACCCTTCATCCTAGTTGTCCACGTACAAAAATTCATAGGTTTTTAAAAACTAATGCCGAATGGATGGAGATCAGACACATTGAACACACTCTAAAGTCTTACTCTGAAAAAGGTATATATATATATATATATATATATTAGGGTTTTACACATCTTGATCGTCCATTTACCTTCAATCAAATCTTGATCGTCCATTTACCTGAGACTTTACAGATCCTTCTCTTCCAAGTATAAAAGGATACTTCGTCGTTTCATTTCTAACTTTTGTTCACCTCAATTTTGAGAGAAAAAAAGAGAAAAGAGAGAGAGAGAAAAAATAAAAACCCTAACCTAACTCCGACCAAATCTCACCTAAAAATAGTTCTGAGAGTTGAGTTAGTTCTAGATTTGAGAAGATCCATCCTCTCTTGTTCTTAATCTCTTGTCCAACCTAGTTATGTTTATGAGATTTGTGAGTCTGTGATACACTTCACGTTTTATCTCACCGGTTTTGATTTCTTCTTTAGAGAAATATCAATTTTATTGGTTGTTTTAAAATGTTATGTTTCTTGAAAACCCTAAACGAACAAAATCATTTCTTATTTCAATTTTTGAGAGTACTTGGGCTTAGATCTAGTTAAGATCTTAATTGGGGATTTACACTTTCAATTATTTCACATTTTGTGAAATATTTGTAAATATTTTTGAATAACGACAGTGTTAAGGATCTTGGCTCTTTTATATAGAAAAATTCCCTCTTGATCTATGGATAAATTGAAAGGTCCAAAGTCCGAGTTTCGATCAAACTGATTTTAGAAATATTCTTTGCATTTTAGAATCTGTTTATAATTTGATAATCATTTGGTCTGTAATAAGTGTGTGTGGGTTATATGTATGTGAATTAGAGCACGTCACCACTTACACTTTCACACTACAACACTAAACAGTGTTGGTAGAGAGATTTTGAACATTTGAGTCGATGTAAAGCTAAAAGGAGTGGAGTTACAAAGCTGAGAGAACATCAACAACATCAGAGCATTAGGAGAAGTCAGAAAATGCCAGAAGAGTTGGTATAATTTCTGAACTTATTTTAGGCTTGATTGTGTGTCTTGATTGTTATATAGTTTGTAATCCGTTACTCTATTTTAGTGGATTTTTTACTTTTGAGGTGTAGAGACCTCCGTGAATGTTTTCCCAATTGGGTGGGGTTTTACCACGTTAAAATTATACTTGTATCCTTCCTCTTCCTCTCATCCCTTTCTCGAGTCTGCATTGATTTGATTTCTTTATAAGTTTTGATTTTCAAAACTAGTAAATCTATCTATACCTTAAATAACTCCTTCATACTGTTTTACACATCTTGTGTTTAAAATTTGTTTTAAGAAAAAAGTTTCTTTAACAAACTGTTCGGAGCCATTTAGATAGTTTAATTTTCAATTAAACGACATAAGTGGTATTTTTTTCCAGCAACGCCATTAGAATGGAACTCAAGAAGGTGACTACCATGATGGAAGATTTTTAAATTGAACCTGCCAAATCCTAGGTCGAAAAACATCGGCGATCATGTTGATTACACCAAGCACATCGTGTTCAGTGAAGAAGAATTGGTTGGAGTGAGGACCCCACATCACAATACGTTGGTATTCACACTCAGAATTGCTAACTGAGATGTTAAAAAGCTACTTGTGGACCAAGGGATTTTGTTTGAAGTGATATACTTAGAACTATTCAATAAACTGCAGTTGAATGTCACCGACCTCAAAGAAGCCACTGTCCCACTGGTTGGCTTCACTGGAAGGATCACCATGCTGTTAGGAAAGATAATCTTATCGGTCAGGGCATGAAACATCTCAAAGTTAATCGATTTTATAGTGGTGGTCATTGAGTCCCCATACCATGCTATTTTGGGCAAAGGTTGGCTCCATGCCATAAAGGCCGTTCCATCCACCTATCATCAAAAGATGAAGTGCATTATAGATCAAGGAGTGGTCGAAATTCGTGGAGACCAGGCTACAGCCAGAAATTGCTTTATTTCATCTATCCGCATAAAGAAAGAGAAGAAGAATGAGCTCGGGAATGCACATGAAAAAGACAGGAGGGGGCTGTTCTCTTCAAATAAAAACTATGGTATGGTCGACCAGGGGTGGAAGAGATTAGGGTCTACCCTGTAGATTGGGTCATAAAAATCCTGGAGGAAGTTATAGCCAATGACAACTTGACATAAAGGAAGTTTTTGATAAATGTGATCACACCGATCAAGAGAAAAGGGAGTTGGTTGCACTTCTCAAAAGAAACATGGAATTTTTGATAGAATGTGATCACACCGATCAAGAGAAAAGGGAGTTGCTGCTGGCCATTCTTCCAGCTCTTAAAGAAAGGAAAAGGCCTCATATGGGATGATGACTGTTTATGAGCTCTGGGAGAGATCAAGTCCTACCATAGCAAGCCTTCACTGCTAGTAATTCCAAATGATGAAGACCAACTATATCTTTACCTAGAAGTATTAGACCATGTCGTGAGCTTTTATTAAGTATACAAAAAAGAGAGATGACAACACCCGATTTACTATGCCAGTAAGACACTCCTAGATGCTGAACAATGGTAATTAACTCTGGAAAAGCTCGCCTATGCATTAGTGGTTACTTTAAGAAAGTTAAAGCATTACTTCGAAGCCCACTCCGTAATAGTAATCACCTCTTACCCACTCAAGGCCGTTCTATAAAAGGACACCTTTCCGAACGTCTTTTAAACTAGTCAATCAAACTCGGGAGATTTAATATCCATTTCCAGCCCATAACGACAATCAAGAGACAAATGCTAGCAGATTATATTCCTGACTTCATAGGAGATCAGCATGCAAATCAATTGAAGGATGAGCAATTGATGACATGTGAAGCGCCGTCCAAAGATTGGACATTGTATGTTAATGGATCCTTAAATTCCAAAGGAGCAGGAGTAGGGATTGTTCTCATCACCACCAAATGCACCGTAATTGATCAAGGAATTAGATTGATATTTGAAGCCTCCAACAACAAAGCTGAGTATAAATCAATGATTTTCGATTTATGAAAAGCCAAACTACTGGGGGCAAAAATGCCTCAGCATATTCGGTGATTCCAAATTAGTCTCCAAGCAGGTAAATGAGGACTTCAACGCCAAAGATGATCGAATGGTAGTATACCTCAACGTAGTAAGAGGACTCATGGGAGACTTTAAAAAAGTGGAATTTTAATAGTTCCAGTGAGGACAGATTAGTCACACTGATGCTTTAGCAGCACTAAGCTTGGCAATTGACTCTGACCTAAGGAGAACAATTCAGATAGAGTTCCTCGTGCAACCCAGTATCGACTAGGGAGTCGTAGCCAAGCAAGTCCTCCTCACAGATAAGGCCCCAAGTTGGATTGATCCTATAATCAATTATCTATGGAGTGAAATACTGCCAGACGATAGGATATCGGCCCATTAAATTAGGGTCAAGGCTGCTCGTTTATACCTCAACCCTTAAGGGAAGATTTATAAAAAATCATTTGTAGGACCTTAACTCCAGTGCGTTCACACACAATCAGTATCGCTTTGGTGAATTACAATACTAACTAACCATCGAGCAGATAAGATCAACATATGTTTAGTTAACAGACGCTCAAAACATAAGAAAATTCTTTATTAAGATATAAGGTTACAATTACAGACCAAAAGGAAATACATAAAGACCTAAGGTGGGATAGGGAGATGAGCAAGATATTCTGCTACAATCGCACTCTGACGATCATCTGGCTTTGGGAAAAAATCTTCTACATCTTCATCAAGATCATGATCCAAGAGATCTTCCTGGGAGGATGATCTTCCTGGACGCTTACTCAGGCTACCATCATATCCCCCTATACGTTCCCGACCAGGATAAGACCTTATTTATAACTCCAATCGGGTTGTACTATCAGAAAGTCATGTCATTTGGCCTCAAGAACGCAGAGGTAACTTTCCAAATATTTGTAACTAAGATGTTTAGCAAAGAAATAGGAGAAACTATAGATGTATACATCGCCGATATTCTTATTAAAATCAAGGACAAGGCCGATCACCTCTCAGATCTAGCAACAACCTTTGAGATCCTCAGAAAGTATCGAATAAAGCTTAATGCAAATAAGTGATTCGGTGTTCAGTCAGGAAAATTCTTAGGTTACCTAGTAAGTAAAAGGGGAATCGATGCCAACCTAGACCAAATCGATGCTATCACCATTATTCATCCTCCTCAGACACTTAGAGATTTTTAGAAGCTTACTGGGATGCTCGCGATGCTTCCAAGTCTTAGAAATGCTGCTGACAGTTCTTCCAGCTCTTAAAGAAAGGAAAATGCCTCATATAGGATGATGACTGTTTATGAGCTCTAGGAGAGATCAAGTCCTACCTTATCAAGCCTCCACTGCTCATAATCCCAAATGATGGAGACCAACTGTATCTTTACCTAGAATTATTAGACCATGCCGTGAGCTTTGCCTAAGTATACAAAAAAGAGGGAGGACAACACCCGATTTACTATGCCAGTAAGACACTCCTAGATGCTGAAAAACGGTACTTGACTCTGGAAAAGATCGCCTATGCATTAATGGTTACTTTAAGAAAGTTAAATCATTACTTCGAAGCCCACTCCGTAATAGTAATCACCTCTTAACCACTCAAGCCCGTTCTATAAAGGGACACCTTTCCAAACGCATTTTAAACTAGTCAATCAAACTCGAGAGATTTGATATCCATTTCCAGCCCAGAATGACAATCAAGAGACAGATCCTAGCAGATTTTATTGCTGAGTTCAAAGGAGATCAGCTAGCAGATCAATTGAAGGATGAGCAATTGATGACATGTGAAGCGCCGTCCAAAGATTGGACATTGTATGTTAATGGATCCTCAAATTCCAAAGGAGCAGGAGTAGGTATTGTTCTCATCACCACCAAATGCACCGTAATTGATTAAGGAATTAGATTGGTATTTGAAGCCTCCAACAACGAAGCTGAGTATAAATCAATGATTTTCGATTTGTGAAAAACCAAACTACTGGGTGAAAAATGCCTCCACGTATTCGGTGATTCCAAACTAGTCTTCAAGCAGGTAAATGAGGACTTCAACACCAACGATGATCGAATGGTAGTATACCTCAACGTAGTAAGAGGACTCATGGGAGACTTTAAAAAAGTGGAATTTTAATAGTTCCAGCGAGGACAAAACAGTCACACTGATGCTTTAACAGCACTAAGCTTGGCAATTGACTCTGACCTAAGGAGAAGAATTCAGATAGAGTTCCTCGTGCAACCCAGTATCGACTAGGCAGTCGTAGTCAAGCAAGTCCTCCTCACAGATAAGGCCCCAAGTTGGATGGATCCTATAATCAATTATCTATGGAGTGACGTACTGCCAGACGACAGGATATCGACCCATTAAATTAGGGTCAAGGCCGCTTGTTTATACCTCAACCTTGAAGGGAAGATTTATAAAAAAATCATTTGTAGGACCTTAACTCTAGTGCGTTCCCCCACAAGATGCTGGGCAAGTATTTAGTGAACTTCATAAGGGCATCTTTGGGAGTCATGCCAGTGGAAGATCATTAGCCTTTTGCACGATCAAATAAGGTAATTGGTGGTTTTGCTTGTAAAAAGATGGAAATACCTACATTCAAAAATGCAAAAAGTGCCAAAATCACTCACCTATAGTTCACCATCCCTCTAGCGACCTAAAATCACTTACTAGCCCATAGCCTTTCGCTTAATGGGGGTTGGGCATCATGGGACCAATACCTATTGCACCTAAATATCATGAGTATCTGCTGGTCACCACAAATTACTTCACAAAATGGGTAGAGTCAGAACCACTGACAAATATTTGAGATTTTGACATGCCAAGGTTCATATGGAGGAATATCATAACCCGCTTTGGGATACCAAGGACATCATCACTGATAACGGTAGATAATTTGAAAGTGGTTTCTTTCTATATTTTTATGATGAACGCTGCATCAAGCATCACTTCAGCTCTGTGGCATATCTCCAAAGCAACAAGCAAGCGAAAGCTTCCAATACAACCATGATCGATGGACTAAAAAAGTGGTTGGAAAGAGCTAAGGGTGCTTAGGTTGATGAACTCCCTCATGTTCTATGGGATTATCGCATAACTCCTAGGAGACAAACTAGGGAAACACCCTTTGAACTCATTTATGGAATGGAGGTAGTCATCCCTTTGGAAGTAGGTCTCCCTACTAAGAGAACCACTCTGATCGACCAAGGCCTCAATGATGGAGCACTATGCACTGAACTTGACTTAGTAAATGAGTGATAAGAGATATCCATGATAAAATTTGCTTCTTATCAACAACAACTAGCTAAGCAGTACAATAGGAGGGTCATTCCGAGGAAGTTTCTTATAGGGGACTATGTCCAGAGGAAAGTACTCGGCAGTGCTTTAAAACCATAAGAAGGTAAACAGGGACCTAACTGGGAAGAACCCTTCAGAATAATAAGAGACGATCTTCAAGGAGCATATCACTTGGAAACACTGGAAGGCAGGGAGATACCAAGAGCATGGAACATAACCAATCTCAAGAAGTTATACTTTTAGATCTTCTTTTTTATCTTTTCGTTAGCAAGTTTTTTATTTATCCGAACTTATGTTGCTCGATAGATAATACTCAATGAATAAAGTCAGGTTGGCCCCCTATTCTCGTATTTTGCATTTGATACTTAACTTATCTTAATTATATTTTGTCAATTTTCACCTTTTCTAATGATAACTCCTTTGTGCATATATAAATTCCTAACAAATAGGGTTAAGAAGTCAACTATAAGTACTTCAAATCACGCTCAGGTTGTTATGGCAAACACAAGAGGGGTCATGAGTTCCTCCGGCAACAACAAAAGCCCTACAGGGGATCCTTAGGAAATAAATCCAACTCAGGTTGATCGCTAATTCTGTTGGTTGAAAAAGCCTACTCGGGCAGATTTCCCACTAGCCAGGTGCATTCTTGCCATAATCTCACTTAGGCCTAAGGCAGTGTGACAACACGACCTAAAAGGTAAAGTGGATCAAATGGCATGGATTAGGAATATTGGATTGGGAGAATGCTCAAACACATAAAAGACATAGTGCTAGTACTTAAATATCATTTAATCGGTTGAAAAATCCCAAAATGATTCAAACTAATTATGAACCTACCTAAAGCCTAAGATTAGTCAATCAGTATCTCTTTAGTCAATTACAATACTAATTAACCATCGAACAGACAAGATCAACATATGTTTAGTCAACAGACGCTCAAAACATAAGAAATTATTTATTAAGATATAAGGTTACAATTATAGACCAGAAGGAGATACATAAAGATCTAAGGTGGTTTAGGGCGATGAGCAGACCATCATCTGGCTTTGGGGAGAACTCTTATCCATCTTTATCAAGATCATGATCCAAGATTTGGGAGGGAATATCTTCAATCGGGATCCACTCATCATCTTTTAAGAAAGGGTTATGGCAGTAAGTAGGGCACTCGATCTAATTTTTATACCACAGTTTGGAATCTTTTGGAGTGTTCACCTCCTTAAGATCACTTAGCTATCCTCGAATAAAGGCAACGTCTTCTGCGTCCTTGAGTTTCACTGGGGCATCTTCCCAAGCGACATTGTAACCCTCTCCCCAAACTTATCGGGGTCCCACATTGAATACATATCTCATCTTCTTAATGTTGTTTTTACGAACAACCACAAAAGACTTCAATATAGAAAACTCCTTTCTCAAAGAATCATTCTCGGATTGGAGGATTTCACCCACTTGATCGATCTCAGTCCTTTTTAAAAGTTGGTACCTAAAGGATTTTACTTCCTCTTGAATGGAGGAGCCTATCTCTTCTATTTTTTGGAGATCATCTTTTCAATTACTTCAGTTTGATTCTTGTACTGCTCGTTTCCTGCTCTTAAAGACTTACAGATTTTTACAAAGGATTTGCAAGCCTGTAAGCTAATGTCAGGTACAAGAATTCTTCTCGATTGAGAGTCAGGAGAAATATAACGATCTAATCAGCAGGATACAAATGACACACACTATATCAGAAGAGAGAATATTAGCACATGGAAATTCAGGTAAATACAAGCAAAAAAGGAGAAAAATTTCAATCACATATAGCATAAAAAGGTGGCCAAAGGCCAATACATTAAGTTCTACAAAAATATCTACGACCTGACCAGACTAAGATTATACAAGGAAAATGTAATTTCCTAGTCTATAAAGCCCTAGTCCTTCACCTGATCTCTATCTACTATGGCCTTCCCCTTATTAACCATATACTGGTCGTGGCAAACACCAACACTTCCATCGACCTCGGAAGGAATAATTTCCACATTGCAAGCAGGATGGTCGCCATCTTCTTCCTTTTCAACATAAGGGTTGAGTCCAGGGGAATGAAAACTGAAAAGCTCAGAGTCCGCAGGAGTTCCAATAGCCTTAAAACCTTAGTTTTATCCCTTCTTAAAGGAGACCTTACACTTATAGGAAAGTTGGTTCTCTGCATCCTCATAGGATTTATAAAATCCCTTATGGTAGCTATCATCCTTGACTTGTGGAAGCACACCTTCCATCTTGGAAACTTTGTCAGGTAAAATTTTATTGGCCTCTGCTAGGTCGGACTTATGAGCAATTATCACCTTCTTAGTATCCCCAAGATCATCATAGGCCTTGGACATTTCTTTCTTTTAACGCTCCCATTCATGGCGAGCATTGACAAAGGCCTCCTTCTTAGCTTCTTGAGCATCTTTCAGTTCTTTCTCCCTCCTGAAGCTATTAGCTCGAGTGTCCAAGAGAGTAGTAAAATCAAATAACATCTTCGCACATAAAAGAAGAACAGGGAATCAGAACGAAAAAAAGAGCAAAGGAAAATAAGCAGTAGGAAATATTTACCAGAGCCATCCCTTATGCAGTCTCTAGGACGAGTTGGGATGGTCCTAGTCGAGAAGAATGCTCATGATCATCAACGATCACTGACCTTCATAGAAGTTTCGAAGCCAAAGAGGGCGAGTCACCCACACTAGCCCCCTCAAGACAAGGGAAATGAGGCACCCCAAAGGATTTCATAACTAACCTCCTCTTAGCCTCGACTCTATCCTTTTCTTTCCTCTTTTACTCTCTTATCTCTCTCTCTCTCTCTCTCTCTCTCTCTCTCTCTCTCTCTCTCCCTCTCCTCTTCTTCTTCTTCTTCTTCTTCTTCTTCTTCTTCTTCTTCTTCTTCTTCTTCTTCTATTTCTCTTTCTCTTTCTCTTTGTCAGATAGGCCAAAACCAGAACCCTTGGAAGAATTAGTTACATGCATCTACAAAGATGAGATCCTGTCAGACAAGACCATATTCATCTTCATCATCGGGGAGCTTTAACTTTCTCCTCTTAACCAAATGAGCCATATCTTCTTCTTCTTCTTCTTCTTCTTCTTCTTCTTCTTCTTCTTCTTCTTCTTCTTCTTCTTCTTCTTCCTTCCTCCTCTTCACTTTCTTCCTCTTACCCAGGGATATCCTTTTTAATAACAACTATCTCAGAAGGACCTACATCTGGAGCTTTCAGATATGGGACCCTATCAACTGGGTGAGTAATAAAGCTGGTGCATATGTTCTTGTATTCTAAAAGAAACTCCGCCGACCTTGGATGTTCACCGTCTGCCAATCTTTCTCTAATAATCGAGGCCTTTATAAGCTCGTCAACATCAATATCACCAATATCAGGTTCCTGATTTTTGGCACGAGCTGTAATAATAAAGAAGAAAACAATCAGCTAAAGGAATGGGGGAAAAGAACAAGAAGTTAGTAGGAAGAAAAAAAGAAGAAGCGACCTATTTTGACCTCTCCGTACTCGAAAATCATAGGGCCTAATTGTCTTTCCCCCTCCAACGATGGAGGGCGCTGCCAGTTCCTAGAAATGAACCCATTTTGCCAGTAATCATTATGGGAGTCTGGAAGATTTACCACCCAAACTCGCTCAGCCTTTCTAGTTTCCAAATACAACAGACCTTCTTTGGTCTGCAACCACACGTAGTCGTAACATATCTCAACAAGGCTTAGTTTTGTTCCATAGAGTATATGTATTCTGTGGACTCCAATTACTATCTTCCATACATTGGGCAGGAACGGTGGCAAAATACCTAAAAAATCTAAAAAATAACTAGTTTGGGGGGAATGTCAAACCCCATTGAGTTAACAGAAAGGGTGTGAATCCAGTGCCCCTGTTAACGTCATGAATATTTTGAGGAAGGGGGTATATTCTATGATGGCCCAATCAGGGATATTATATTTGTACCTAAACTCATTTACTGACTTATTATTTATAATCACCATAATTACACAAGCAAGAAGAAACCCTAATTACAGTAACAAGCTAATGCAAAGAAAAAAAAATTGAAAATGCAAAGATTAGAACTTACAGGTAGTTACAAAGCTTTAGGAAAGCACAAAAGAAGAAGGACTTTGACTTTTGAAGCAGAAGAGAAGCTTAGGTGCAAAGTATGTATAGGAACAACCAGCGTCAGTGAATAAACGGTTGAGTGTAAACACCAACTGATGACCAGAACTTCTAATGATGAGTTTTATCTTCCTAGAAGGATTTTTGCACTTCAGTCTCTTTTCAGGAGAAGCGTACCCCTCTTACAAATCTTACAATTACAAACATGCCATGTTGGTCCTTGATAATATTTAAGGCCTCATGCCTTTGACTCAGTTGAAATTTATTGGCCCATAACTTTTAGCCCAAGATTTCTGGGGAAATTGTGGGATCCCATTTTTTACAAGTTCATGAGAGTAGCTGACCAAGGTAGTTTAAGCACTTGTCCCAACCCAAATCATGACTTAATTTTCATACAAGTAGTATAGTCGAAGCATAACACTCACAGATATGGTCAAATCAGGTACCAAGAATATCGGATGAGATATTCAAATACCTCATGGCAAATCTGCACGTTTCTATGGAGTTCGATAAACACTCAATCTCTGTAACAACACATATATATTGTACACTCTGACCTTGGCAAAGGGATAAAAACTTGAGACTTTGAGAGACACTTAATAAGAACAAGTAACCTCTCCGTGGATGTAGGCAAGTTGCCGAACCACGTACATCGTTGTTGTGTGTGTGATTCCATTTATTTTCTGCCATTTGTGATTATTTTCGTAGAATCTTTTATTGTGATATTTTTTGCACTCACAATAGTCATAAGCTTGATTAATTAGTTATAATTTGATATTATTATAATTATTTAGTCGCTTATGGTTTTTCATTTTTGTAGATAATATTGGAAGGAAATAACCAAACTGTACCAAGTGGCGAGGCGACACCCGAAGGAGGTTCCTCATCTCTAGCATAACCCGAATTATTAACACCAATGACTGATCAATTCACAACTCTACCAATGGTTCACTCAACACCAAGTACAACGCCCACATCCATCACTCCCGTTGCTCTAACGCCCCCATCCAGTGCTCCCAACACCTCCTGATCAAATGAAAAGAAGCCCACTGGGTTCTCCCTTCTCAAGAATAACCCAAAGGGTGATAGTAATGACGTACTAAACTTTAAAGCCCAGTGTTTATCACTAGAAAAAATAAACGTGGGAGTCAGGGGACCAGACAACTAGAACCTTGTTTATCAAGTCATCAAAGATGACATGTATGATTAATTTTATGACCGTTCCAAGAATAAGGTTCTTTCTTGGGTTCCTAAATAGTTGATGACATACAGGAGAATCCTTCGGAAGAGACATTTCTCGAAGGAGGCAGCGAGATCCAATATTTCGACTCTGAAAGATAGAGTGCCTCCAAATGTTGAAATACCGGTGGAGTAGTGTAATAAATTTTTGGAGAATGTGGAGAAAGAGAAAAAATAGTCCAAAGAGAGAAAAACAAACAAAATAAGGTAAAATAACTGATATCCACACGCTAGGTTCCAAATCTTATGAGAATTTGAAGAATGAATGGGTGAGTAGGACAAAGGATAGTCCAGATGCCGGTAAACAACCAAATTGGGCCAACTTATAAGTTCATGTTTTACGGGACAAAGTTAATAAATTCTCACCGCACTTAGCTAAGACAGTGGAATCAATAGAGTCCATTAAAAGTTAGTGAAGTTTGATCCCTTTTGATGACCTTGAAAGTGATGCCCTGGCCCAGACCTTTGGAAAGGACAAAAGGAGGAGGACGAGAGGTGTTGGCTGACATATGCTAAAAATAAAATTAAAACACAACGCACCTCTTATGGACGAGCTTTCTTTGATCATGGATCATATCTCGACCCAAGAGGAATAACAGTTCAGGACCGATGGGGATGTCTAGGAGATTAAAAATAACTTGGGAGTTTATCAAATCAAATTGGAAAACTTTTAACTCTTTTTGAAGGTTATAGGCCCCCTATGCCTCCTCAAGGTTTTTTCTATGCCCCCCTTAAAGTTTCCCTTCCCAAATGACACCTCCTTTAACATTCCCCTCCTAAACGCCTCATCCTTCAACATTCCCCTTCCATATGCCTCCGTGTATCACGGGACTTGGATCAACGTCACGATGACTATGGACAATATTACTATTTTAAGGACGTGGCCAATACGAGGATTATTGGTGTGTGCAAACTCATCTCCATAGCTATCAAAACCCCAGTACATGACCGAGCTTTGTAGAAGGGTGAGGCTGAAATAATGCTCAATGAAATATACAACGGTTGTGATGACATACCTATGTACGTTGATAACAGGAAGGGAGGGAATTGGGGAATTATGCAGATTCTTTTATTAGTTGGGAAATTAATTTGTTAGTCAAGTTCTAATAATATTTTCTTTTGTTTTAGTTGTAATGATATTTTTTTTTGTTTCAGTTGTAAGAATATTTTATTTTCAGTTGTAAGAATATTATTTTTGTTTCAGTTGTAATAATATCTTTTTGGTTTTAGTTGTAATAATATTTTCGTAATCATATCAATTCTTGTATGCAACATGCCATTTGGGAGTCGAGCTTCGACAGTGAATGTCTCTCTACCGCTAGTTTGATACACATTTTATCCATCTTACTTTTTAAAATAAACCCAGAGATTTTTGTCTTGTCTATTCAGTGTAAGTTATTCTTCACTTTTACTTCTCATTTATCTGTAACTTTGTGCTATATTTATCTGCTGTTTTCTTTCTTAAGTTGAAAATGGTTTACCGAGTGAGAAAGAGGTCAATAGGAGAGTTTGGAACTTATATTCTATCCATGAGTAGGTTGAGATAGATTTTGGGTAGAGACCCAATGATTGTTACAACATAGAGGGGGAGGGGGCATTGGATGTTTACTCAGTTTATTACTAAAGCCAGTGTGACCTTCCGTCTGAACCAATTTATTATCGAGTTTTGTGAATACTCTAGTGTATTGCATGTCCAATGGACCCCAAACACTTGAAGGATACCAAATGTGGTTCATAGGATCAATGGGTTATGCCAAACCCAGTTGGGGATCCAAGAGATCAAATACTGCTATTTGTGGGTGCACATGAATGATAATACCTACTATTTGAAGGCGAGGAGAGCGGAGTACTAGTCCTGAACCTTCCTGAATCAAACAAGGGCTATTGGTCTCACGATTTTGTAATAAACCAATGGGAACACCAACTAATTCATGTGTCTAGTGAGCTCTATAGGGGTTTTGGGTGCCCCAATGGAGGGAATGATATATGTCAATTGTTGTTTCTGGATGTCTTTTCATTTTGGTCTGCATATTTTGCATGATTCTTTGCTAATGTTTTCCTTTTTTTTGTATAGCAGATTCAAAAATGAAAGAATCCTACCAAACACATATAAATTTTGAAGAGCTGAGCAAGGTCTGGAGCCTTAAGAGACCACTGACTGTTGGTGGAGAGCATCCAAGGTCGGTGTCTATGTTATTGGAGTATAACAACACTTAGGGGTGCAAATTTATGACACGGCCTATTAACACGATACGAAATCGATATGGTTTAATCGGGTTTGGGTCATAAACAAGTGGACCACCAGACCCATTAAAAAAATGAATCGGTTTCGTGTATATTTACAAAACTCATGAGTAACCCACTTAATTTATAAATCGTGTGACACGTTACCTGTTTACATCTCGCCACCCGTTTACAGCCTGTTAACATTTTCAGAACCTGTTAACACGTTTACAACCTGTTAACTCGTTCACAACCCATAATTTAAACATCCCACATTGATTTGTTATGAAAATTCTCTATTCTTAACTAAGTATAAGTTGGTTGTTTACTCTCTAAATTTTTAAAGAAACTGAGTTATCGGGTGAACCGATTAAACGGGTGAATCAAGTTAAACAAGTGAACTGAGTTAAATAGGTGAATCGGATTTAACAGATTAACCTTGTTAAAACCATTCATTTATTTAATGGGTGTAAACAAGTCGTGTCATGTCACTCGTTAAGTAAACGAATCATGTATGTATTTAATTTTTCCACTCGTTTAGTAAATGAATAGTGTTTGGGTGAATGGATTTTTGACATGATTCATTTATCACCCGACATGACTCGTTGCTACCCTAACCAACACTACTACTTCATTTGTCACGAGGCCAGTAGATTAAGTACAGGAAATCTTAGTTCTTTCAAGTAGCGAGGAGTATTCAAGTGAAAACACTTTGGCTCAGTTGAATTTGTTGACATCACCTCCATTCCTGCTATGATTCACTCTACCTAAAAAAGAAGAAATTCCTCTGAGAAGAATCCCCAACTTATTGGATGATTCCGATGTCCCCACTTTCCCCAAAGCCCAGTCCTCCAAGAGGAAGGAGATCGGGGGAGCGTCTGACCTCGTTAACTTTCAGAATTCTCTCGATAAGTTTCAAGCTCATCTTGCGAAGAAAAGTAAGACTAGAACCAGTCTTTCTACTGCTGCTGCTGTACCCACCAAGAAGGTGGATTCCTCCCTCAAGAATAAAATCATTGTCTATATGTCAATAGCTAAGAATGTTGAGTTAGACCTCGACCTAATAATGAAGGACATTTTGCCTACCAACAACCTGGACTCCCATGCTACCCAAGACCTTTCTATGGTGAGTATTTTTCATTTCTTTTGGTTTTCCCTTTTCTACATAAATTTTATTTTACTGACTTTTTTGTCCGCCCTTTGTTTTATAGTTCTTGGTAGATTTTGTTAAGATCTTGGACAAAGGGTCGACTAAGAAAATGCTAGCGTCGACATGGATCATGTTCTAAGTGATTTATAGAAGGCCTTCCAGGCAATCAATAAGGCCTATAAGAGTGAGAAAAAGGGTCAAAGACCTAGAGCTCACTAAGATTAAGTCCAAGGTTGAGCAACTGGAGAAGGCTACTAAAGGGTCCATTAAGACCTATTCTGAGGCCCTAGTGGTCAAGGACAAAGCATACGACCAAGTCTGGGGCGACACTTTCTAACAAGCCAAGAAGAAACTAGATTACATCCGTAAGTCCACTTTCAAAAGAGGTAAGGATGGGGCATTGGCTAAGGCAGGAGTCCCTTCGGAGTTCGACCTCTTCAATGAGCATAATCCAGGTTCACCTATAAATTTGGATGAAAATAAAGGCGAAACTACTAAGGATAGCAAGGAGAATGATAGAGATGATCGGGTGAAGGAGGCTACAGATTCGAGTGAGGACTTGGCCGATCGAGAGAAGGTGAAAGATAAAGAAGGCCAAGCTTAGTTAAATTTAGCCTAGGTTTTTTTGTTATCTGTATTTGTACTTCTTTTGATTATTAGTGCTATAAGGGCTTTCCCATCCTTGTATTTCAATGAAAAAATATTCATTTTGGCCTTATCATTACTTGATCAATTTCTTTTAACTTCCCATGAGTGCATATTTTATCTTTCCACTTTTGAATGTTTTCCCTTTTTGGTTCTTATAGTCTAATGATAACTTGGACTTGATGCCAATGATCTAAAAAATTGAAGATCTGTCACACCCCGCGCAATCCGACAGATGGGGTGGCCAGCCATCGCCGCCGAACTACGCCAGGCTTGAACTAAATAAATACCATTCTTAGCATGAGACAGATATGAAACAATACAATAATTCATCCACAAGATTAATAATTGATTCAATTCCAAATGATAATAATAACTCAACGATAAGAGATCCATCACGTGCTAAAACTTCAATTAGATCCAATCTCCAATAATGATTAAAATCTGAATAATAAAGAACTGTGAATAATCCAACTGAAATCCTCTAACAACTTTGGAGCCGAAAGGCCCAATAAAAACTCAATTGAAGTCTCATAATGAAATATGACTGAAAAGAAAGTCTAACTAAATAAAATAATAAAATGCATGAACTCCAGCTGCACCTCTACACGATAAACTTCGATAATCTTATGCATCTTCTCCAAAATTTATCATGAAAAGTTAGTCAACGCACGAGATCAAAGCCCCGAGCATGAATACACACTACTCCCCTCAAATAGGATTCTTGAATCCAGACAGTAGCATTATACACAATAAATATCATAATAGAATATTTTAATTAAACGAGATTATTAGACGCGATAATTGTAAATCATTAACTACCCGCAGGGATCCCCATTTCGAAAGCACACACTAATATAATTTTAAATTCCCAAGTCCCACGGTTTTAATCTCAATTAATTAACCCAATTTTTATTAATGTTCTCACTTTTTATTATGGCGGTCCTCCCACCCCGGGTGGTAATTTCCACCAAAGTGTCACACTTTCCCTTGTCAATAGCCAGCCGAATCCGTTTAAACTGTCGATCCCCCGCACTATGACAAGTTCCACACACAACACGACATAAATCGCTCAAGCTGACCCGGTTAAACTATCGGTCCCTAACACATTATGTCGCCACCCATTTTAATACCCGTTTTTATCTTAGGCGTTAATTCTCAATTTTCTCAATTTTACAATTAACCCCCCCCCCATTATCGATGTGAGGTCCTCAAAATACTCCTTAGTCCCTTACCTAAGGGTCCCCAAGTTATCAATACGTCCTACCCTATGTATATGATGAATTTCTAACATAAATCTCGACCTAGTCTCATGCCTAGGATAACGTAATGACGATAAAATACAGAAAATCAACCCACCCCAATATGATAAAAATCGCGATAATCTACCTTCAGTAGTCCCATACCTAGAAGGTGTAAATCATCAAAAGTCCTACCCACAAGTTCTATACCTAGAAGGCATCCTAAAATACTGGGAGGGAAAAGATACCCAAAAATCCATCATCACAATGGCAATTTAATAATACCAATAAGTCACACAAACAAGCATAATTAATCAACGTATAAAACTACGCATAATAGTCCAATTCAATTAAATATTAATTGAATTATCACATCATCATAAACACCCAATTAATTTTATTTAATTATTTTAAATTAAATACACTGAGATTTCATCATTAATACATCCTATTTTCAATTTCGTTATCTCAACACAAACTACATGAGTTATACGCCTCCAAATTCATTTAGGGTCCGTTTGGTTGAGCTTATTTGCCATGACAAATGGCAAATAAGTTGACAAATGGGGTATTTGCCTACAATTTGGTGTGTTTGGTACAAAAGTTTGCCTACAAGTTATTTGACAATGTACAACACCTCTTATGCATAATGCCTAGACAAATTTTGCTTACCTATTTGAGTGGAAAATATTTGCCAACAAATTTGCCAACTTCTTAAACACTTTTAATATTTTAAAAAATAATTTAAAAACTGTTTTAAATAATTAAAAAAATCGTTAGGAATATTTAAAAACTATTTTGTAATGTTTTAAAAGCTGTTTTTAATATTATAAAAAATGTTAAGAAAATGTTTTACAATTTTTTCTTAAAACTGAAATATAAAAATATTGTAAAAACTGTTTTTAACATTTATCAAAATTGTTTTGAATATAATACAAAAACCGTTTAAAAGTTTTTTTTTTAAAACTGTTTTAAATAGTTAAAAAAACTGTTTTGTAATGTTTTAAAAACTGTTTTAATGTTTTAAAAGTTGTTTTTAATATTATATAAATTGTTAAGAAAATGTTTAAGAATTTTTTTAAAAATCGAAATATAAAAAGATTGTAAAAACAGTTTTTAACATTCTTTAAAACTGTTTTGAATATAATATAAAAACAGTTTTAAAGTTTTAAAAAATAATTTAAAAGCTGTTTTGAATATATTGTAAAAAAACTGTTATGAATATTTAAAAACTATTTTGTAATTTTTTAAAAACAGTTTTTAATATTAAAAAAAAATTGTTAAGAAAATGTTTTACAAGTTTTTTTAAAATACCGTAATATAAAAGTATTGTAAAAACCGTTTTAACATTTTTAAAAACTATTTTGAATATAATATAAAAACAGTTTTAAAGTTTTAAAAAACAATTTTAAAAACTATTTTAAATAGTTAAAAAAACTGTTGTGAATATTTAAAAATTGTTTTGTAATATTTTTAAAACCGTGTTTAATATTATAAAAACTTGTTAAGAAAATGTTTTAGAGTTTTTTTTTTTTTAAATTGTAATATAAAAATGTTGTAAAAACTGTTTTTAACATTGTTGAATATAATATAAAACTTATTTTAAAATAAACTAATTGGATTGACTTTAATTTCGCCAAATGGTTGTTTGATAGCCTCATGTGAAAAAAACTAGATAAAATTTGCCTAGGTAAATTTTGCCATGTCCACTTTTTTGCCCATTATCAACCAAACGAACCCTTAATTCAAAACTAGAGTTTTTCTACATGCAACCTACATCAATAAAGCCCCAAATCCACTCATCAATCCTACATACCCAAAGGTTATGAATATTATTCATATTAAAAGTTTTTACAAAAACAACCCCAAAATTTAGTGTTTACTTCCTCTAATTAGGTTGTAAATAAATTTTAAGAAAACAGGTAATTAAGGATTTAGGCAACACTTAAAACGAATAATACTAAAGGAAATGAATAAAGTATTCATGCTTGAAATTAGTTGGATAAAAATCTAGTTGGACTCCTCTTGAGAAAACACTAATTGAATCTTCAAAAAAGTTGTTAAAAGTTGGGGCTAGGGGTTGAAGATGAGAGGAAATATGTTTGGAGAACCTTACTGGGGAAAAGTTTTGAGAGAAAAGTATTTTGAAAGTCCCAGCCCCGTGTCAGTTTTTGTATATAAAGGGGTTACGAGTTAAAAGAAATCAGGACTCTAAGAAAGTCACCGATTCACTGTCGCTCGAACGAGCACAATTGTCGTTCCAACGAGATGCGACGTCGTTCGAACGACATACTCTGTCGTTTGAATGACCCCCACATCCAAAATGCAATCTTTTAAAATCCGACTTTATAGTCTGATAAATATTCTTAAAAACGCACCTGCTAGTTAAATGATAAAAAAAATCCTTATAACCTTTTTATAATAGACCCGAATTAATTCCCGATTGAAAATTTACTAATAATACCAAGTTAAATTCTTAAAGACCATAAAATTCAAAATTTTATTTTTCTCCAATTAATTAAAATCAAAAAAAGAAAACACGGGGTGTTACATACTTTCCCCCTAGCAAAGGAATTTCTCCCTCGAAATTCGATGAAAACGTAATCGCGCAAAACAAAATAAGGCTCACATATGCCTACCCATTGAGTTGATATAATCAGGCGCCCATACATCCAATCCTACACGCACGAAATTCCACAATTGAAAATACAATATATATATATATATATATATCACCTATATATATGCATAATTATGAAAACAATGGCATCCCTTGCACTCTTATGCATAACCAGTCGATTCTATCTTCAAAAGTCATCCAAACACTAAAGTCTTCAAGTTTCTTCACATTACTAAAATCAATACTTACGATAACTAACATCTGCACTAGCAATATCCAAAGTAACTCTCATCACCAAAATCAACTCTAAGGATCCTCACATCAAGCTCACTAATTCTAAACTCAATGCCTACAGCGTCCTTAACACAAAATTATATATCTCCAAGAAACACATCTAACACGTATGCTAGACCCTCTACCTTAAGGAGTATGAATAATAAAGGGAATAAAAGATCAATAACACGGAATCTAAATGGACTCACAACCTACGAGACATAAGACCGTGCCCTGATACCATCTGTCACACCCCGCGCAATCCGACAGACGGGGTGGCCAGCCACTGCCACCGAAATACGCTGGGTGTGAACTAAATAAATACCATTCTTAGCATGAGACAAATACGAGACAATAAAATAATCCATCCATAAGATTAATAATTGATTTAATCTCAAATGATAATAACAACTGAACGATAAGAGACCCATCACATGCTAAAACTTCTATTAGATCCAATCTCCAATAATGATTAAAATCTAAATAATAATGAACTGTGAACAATCCAATTGAAATTATCTAACAACTTTGAAACCGGAAGGCCCAATAAAAACCCAATTGAAGTCTCATAATGAAATACGACTAAAAAGAAATTCTAACTATACAAAGTAATAAAATGAATAAACTCCAGCTGCACCTCCAAACGCTAAACTCCGATAATCATATGCAGCTTCTCCAAAACTTATCCTGAAAAGTTAGTCAACGCGCGAGATCAGAGCCCCGAGCATGAATACACACTACTCCCCTCAAATAGGATTCTTGAATCCAGACGTAGCATTTTACACAATAAATATCATAATAGAGTATTTTAATTAAACGGGATTATTAAATGCGATAATTGTAAATCACTAACTACCCGCAAGGATCCCCATTTCAAAATAACACACCAATATGATTTTAAATTTCCAAGTCCCACGGTTTTAATCTCAATTAATTAACCTAACTTTTATTAATGTTCTCACTTTTTATTACGGCAGTCCTCCCGTCCCGGGTAGTAATTTTCACCAAAGTGTTACACTTTCCCTTGTCAATAGCCAACTGAATCCGTTTAAACTGTCGATCCCCGCAATATGACAAGGTTCCACACACGACACGACATAAATCGCCTAAGCTGACCTGGTTAAACTGTCGATCCTTGACACATTATGTCGTCACCGATTTTAATATCCGTTTTTATCTTAGGCATTAATTCTCAATTTTCTCAATGTTACAATTAACCAAAAACCCCCACTCTTATTATCAATGTGAGGTCCTCAAAATTTCCCTTAGTTTCATACCTAAGGGTCTCCAAGTTATCAATACGTTCTACCCTATGTATAGGATGGATTTCTAACATATATCTCGATCTATTATCATGCTTAGGCTAGCGTAACGACTATAAAATACCTAAAATCGGCCCACTCCAATATGATAAAAATTGCGATAATCTACCCTCACTAGTCCCATACCTAGAAGGTGTAAATCATCAAAAGGCATAGCCACTAGTCCTATACCTAGAAGGCATCCTAAAATACAGGGAGGCCAAAAATAGCCGACAACCCATCGTCACAATGGCAATTTAATAATACCAATAATTCACACAAACAAGCATAATTATTCAACGTATAAAACTACGCATAATAGTCCAATTCAATTAAATCTTAATTTAATTATCACATCGTCATAAACACCCAATTAATCCCATTTAATTATTTTAAATTAAATACACTGAGATTTCATCATTAATACATCATATTTCCAATTTCATTATCTCAACACAGATTACATGAGTTATACGCCCCCAAATTCATTTAATTCAAAACTAGGGTTTTTCTACATGCAACTTACACCAATAAAACTCAAAATCCACTCATCAATCCTATGTACCCAAGGGTTATGAATATTATTTATATTAAAAGTTTTTACACAAACAACCCCAAAATTTAGTGTTTACTTCCTTTAATTAGGTTGCAAATAAATTTTAGGAAAACATGTAATTAAGGATTTAGGCAACACTTAAAACGCATAATACTAAAGGAAAGGAATAGAGTATTCATGCCGGAAATTAGTTGGACTGCTCTTGAGAAAACACCAATTGAATCTTCAAAAACTTGTTAAAAGTAAGGGCTAGGGGTTGAAGATGAGAAGAAATATATTTCGAGAACCTTACTGGAGAAAGATTTTGAGAGAAAAGTGTTTTGAAAGTCCCAGCCTCGTATCAGTTTTGGTATATAAAGGGTTTAAGAGTTAAAAAAAATCAGGATTCTAAGTAAGCCACCGACTCACTGTCGCACAAACGAGCACAACTATCGTTCGAACGAGATGCGACGTCGTTCGAACGACATACTCTGTCGTTTGAACGACCCCCACATCCAAAATGAAATCTTTTAAAATCCGATGTTATAATCTGATAAATATTCTTAAAAGCGCACCTGCTAGTTAATTGATAAAAAAAATACTTATAACCTTTTTAATATACCTGAATTAATTCGCGATTGAAAATTTACTAATAAAACCAAGTTAAATTCTTAAAATCCAAAATTTTATTTTTCTCCAATTAATTAAAATAAAAAAAATAAAACACGGGGTGTTACAAGATCTCGATTTGATCCTTAGTTGGGAAGTTTCTGTTTGAGCTTATAAGGCCTGCATATGTGTTCATCAAGCACTTTAATAGATGAAAAGTGATTTCAGCGACATGCTAAAATGATTACTTCGTTCAGGGCCGAGGTTAAAGATGCGACAAACATTGTCGAGTTACTAGAGAGGGAGAACAATTATCTAAAGGAGAATCTCGACTATACCGAGAAAACCTTTAATGAAGACTAAACGAATAAGGAAAACCTTCAACAAAAAGTGATGAGATTGAGATACCAGTTTTTTCATGGTCCTTTTAAAGTATGGTCATCAGGCTACGATGTAGGCTTGATAGATGCCATGCTTAATTTGGACAAAGATAAGAAGGATGCGTACAAGTATGTGTGACTAAATTCCATAGCTGTGATGAGAGTTCCCTTTGACTCCTATTTCAGGTACTGATATGGGACAGCCTATCCATTTGTTCAGCTTCCTCATCTTACAAGAGACAAATGCTGAATCCCTGTAAATGCCATTACACTCTACCTAATAAAAGACTACCTTATTGATTATGGCAACGACGATGAGTTTCACCCTGATCCAGATGATATTCGTTGAAGATAACATATATATTCTTCCTTTTCTACTTCAGTTTATGTATTTCTCCGATCTGGCTACTTGTAAATAATTGAATATGAATGAAAGTGCTTAACTAATTACATGTATTGCATTTTTTCATTTTCTATGTCCAGCATATTTTATTAGTTGCCTTACCTTTTAGGATAAGTTTCATTACCACCTTATGCTTAGGACCAACTATGGAAAAAATTCACCTGGTCATAGGGTAGTCCCCCCATTCAGGATTTTAGTTGACCGAAGTTGGGAAACTTAGTGCCTAGGGATCTCCCATAAGCCATTTTATTCCGGGAAACCCTTGATGTTTTTTTGTTCATTGGTGATTAAAACATGCAACATTAAGATATGATTAAGTGTAATCTTACAAAAGCATTCGAATTGGAGATCAAAGCTTGATCGGATAACTTTAAATAAACTTATAATGAAGATAGTATTGCTATAACAACAATTTGGAATAAAGAGAGTTGGCCTTCCATTTGTAACATAAGAAAGCTAATTGTATTAATTGAACTTTAAATCATCCAAGAAATAAAAACTCAAAACTTGAATAAATCTAAAAAGTTTTGAAAATAAAATCTCCTAAGACTGGTCGCATTCTAGGCCCTAGGAATTCCCCCATCCCTATTATTTTTAGATGGTAGGCTCATTGGATGTCGTGTTTGATGACTCTGAAGGGTCCTTCCTAGTTAGGACCTAATTTTCCAGCTGATAGCTTCCTTGTGCCGACGATAACTTTTTGAGGACGTAATCTTCTACCTAAAACTTCCTTGGATTAGCGCTTTTGTTGTACTACTTAGCCAACTGTTGTTGGTACGAATCCAGTTTGATAAAGGCTTATTCACTCATTTCCTCAACCATATCGAGCTCAGTCCTTATGATTTCTTCATTTAGTCTTTTATCGACAATGATTGTCTTCATGATCGACAAGTCGAATTCTAGTATGATTACAACTCCATTCCATAAACTAAGGCAAGGACATTTCCACGGTCGACCTTCTGGGCATTGTTCAATATGCTAGAGGATATGGGGAAGCTCATCCATCCATGAACCTTTTACTTTCTCTAGTATTTTCTTCATCCCATTAAGAACTTTCTTGTTAGAAGCTTCAGCCTCCCCATACTATGGGGATGAGCCACCGAGCTATAATAGTACATGATGTTGGGCCAAAAGTATTGGAATGATCTTCTTTTAAATTTCATTCGATTATCGGCAATAACCATCCTTTGTACGCTAAAATGGGTCACGATGTTCCTCTAGATAAATTTGATGATATCGGTATCCCTTATGTTGGCTAAAGGTCCAGTCTCTACCCACTTGTTAAAGTAATCTGTGTCGAACAGGAGATACATATAATTTTTTAGTGTTATAGGTAGGGAACCCATGATCTCCAGTCCTCATTGAACGAAAGGTCACGAGCTAGTCAGTGACTTGAGATCGCTAGCTGGTTGGTGAAGTATGGGTGAGAACTTTTGATACTTATTGCACCTTCTGACGTATGAAACTACATCCTTTTGTACATAGGGCCACTAGTTTCCTTCTTTAATGAACTCATTTGAATGTACACATTAGAGGTATAGGAATGCGAAATATCATTTGAAAGCTTCCCCTTAGGTGATACATAAAACCAAACAACTTTCACCTTGGTTTGATAGGCTTGCTTCTTGTCGATAGATATAACATCCTCTTGCAAGTATGTTATAATTAGGTTCATCCAACTTAAAGATTTTTGGATGATGAGGATTTGCTCGATGAATTTTGGCTTCATGATGCTTGGTTGGGCAAGGTACTCCACTTAAATTGTTCTTTTGACGTTAAAGTGGCCAGAGCATTTGCATAGGTGTTGTTTCCTCATGAGAAATATTAGATATGAACCTTTTTTAACTAGGCGACTAGGTCCCAGATGACCTGTAAGTATGTTGACATACGTTCGTTTCTAGTATTATAGTCTCTTGATACTTGATTATATACCAACCTTAAGTCACATAAGACGTCAAGGTGACTTGCACCAAGATACATGGAATTATTTAATCCAGAGAAAAGAACCTTGTATTCGACCTCATTAATGGATGCTTCAAAGCTAAGTCTAATACCTTGATTGAGCATGATTTTCTCTTGGGTTATGAGGACAACTCCTACTCCCATTCTTTTTGAGTTGGAAGGCCCATCGACATAGAGCATCCCTTATTAAACTAGTCAAGCTCCTCAACGTTAACTTGATTAACATGTTCCCCTTCATCGGGATCCTACCCTGTAGTGAACTTAATGATGAAATTTTCTAACACCTATCATTTGATCACAGTTCTTAATTGATAATGGATACCAAACCTCCCGAATTCCACTGATCATTTGGACATCCATCTGTAAAGGTTGGCCTTTATGAGGATTTCCTTGTGTGCAAAATAAGGTAATAACTATGACTGAGTGGGCTTCAAAATAATGCTTTAGCTTTCGTAAAGATGTTACTAGAGAGTAAGCTAGGTTCTATAAGGTAAGGTAACGTGTTTTGGCTTCTAGTGGCATCTTGCGAACTTAATAGATTTGATCTTAGTGATCATCCTTTTCGCACATTAAGGTCGATCTAACTACATGTCCAAACACTACGAGATATAGATAAACTGTATCTCTCGGATTTGGGATCGCATGAAGAGGTGGTTGACTTAAATAATACTTGATTTCTTTGAGAGTTTTTAAGAATTCTTCATTCTAGGCTAGGACCTTCTCTTTCTCCAAGAGCTGAAAAAATGGTCGACACTTCTTAAAGGATTTCTTGATGAAGCAGTTGAGTGCTATTAATATTCCAGTTAACTTTTAAACATCTATTACTGTTTTTAACTGTTGAAAATTGTTGGTTGCCTCAATCTAGTCGCGATTTACCTCAATTCCTCTTTAATAGATTAAATATCATAGGAATTTCCCATATTCCAAAGGAGCATTTAGCTATGTTGGGCTTCAGTCGGTAATATCTAAGGACTTCTAAAGTCTTTTTTAAGTCATGAAACTGATCGATTTTATCTTGCCTTTTAAAAGTCTACTGCCTATATAACTTCCACAGTGTCACCTAATTTATGTTTGGACATCTTGGTGACCAACCATTGCTCTTATGTTAACGAGCCCAAATGACATGATTCTGTAATAGTATAGGCTAAGGGTGGCAATAAATGAAGTCTTTTCTTGGTCACGACTAAACATAGGGATTTGATGATACCCTGAGTATCCATTCAGGAATCTCGTTCGTTTATGGCTGGCCATAGCATCGACCAACTGATCGATATTTGACAGAGGAAAACTGTCTTTAGGAAAGACTTTGTTTATGTTGATGAAGTCAATCCATACTCTTTATTTCTCGTTTCTCTTTTTGATGATTCTTAGGTTAGAGATCCACTTAGGTAATCAAAATTCTATAATATACCTTAGCTCTAGATATTTTCCCTTTTATTCCTCCATATCTTTAGCCTTTTTTGGTGCTGTTCGACATACTTTTTGTGTGATAGGAGGGAATGTTGGTTTCATGTGAAGTCGATGGCACATGACTTAGGGACCAATCCCAGCCATGTCGTAAGGCTTCAAAGTAAATACATATTGATTCTCCTTAACGAGGGAGACAATTTCCTCTTTTTTTAGATGAGTGAGTGAGTTTTCTATCAGAAATTTCTTTTATGAGTGTGAGTCGTCGAACATTACTTATTTTAATAGTTCCATGAGTTTATCTACGGGGACTACCCTTATTTCTTCCACCCTCGGTCTCCCATACTTTAGTTGCTACTTAGATGGAGTAGCCCCGTCTTTGGTTGCCTCGTCTGCGACCATTTTTCCTTATTTTTTCTTACTTAGGCATGATGGCAGCGATAAATACTTACCAAGAAATGAACTGATTTCTCTTTATCTCCATTATCCCCTGGTCGATGATGCATTTTAGCTTCTGGTGATAAGTGTAATGAGACTCAATGTCCATAACTAGGAACTCTATTAACTTTGAGATATTTTTGATTCATACCCACAAAACCACCTTCCCCGGTGGCATGGTCATATTTCCAGCTAAAACGACTATAGGTATGGTTGATTCCTTTAGATATTCCATCATAAGGTTGAGATTATTGAATAGCTTTAAGTATATAACCTCTGAGGAGCTCCCCTTGTTAACTAGTAGCTTATATACATCCTAGTTTGCAATCCCGAGAATGATTATTAGTGCATCATGATGTAAAGTCCTTGACTCTGATAATATCTTCCTTGGTGAAGACTATATACTTGTTAGAGTCAGCATCTTTTAGTTAACAACGCTTCTTGTTGAGGTCTTAACATGGTCAATATCAAGGCTTTTACGACCACAATGACCTTTTTAGAACTCCATTTGAAAATAACGGCCTTGCATCTAGTTCAAATTTGATGCCCCATGGATGACCGCAAACTTGTGCCTTATGCCATTGTCATCTAGGACATTATCAGGTTTTTGGTCGTGCTCTACGGGGGTCTTCGCGTTATTCTTTTCCATATAGTCATCTATATGGTCCGCCTAGACCAACTCTTCTAAGTGTGATTTGAGCGCCTTGCAATTCTCCATTTTGTGCCCGCTGTCCTTATGGTAGGAACTTCTCAGGTAATTTTACTTTTTAATGAATCTCCTGTCATCTTCCTCATCCACTTGAAAAATTGCTGACCTTTAATTTTACTTAAAATTTTGTAGATCGACTCTTTGAATACGGTATTGATATCCTACTGAGCCTTTTTGGTGTCAGCCTTATTTTTACTTCTAGGTCCACTGTTCTGCTTCTTGCCCCCCCCCACCCCCCCCCCCTTTTTGGAGCATTTTCTTTATCCTCATTTTTGACTAACCATTATCATGTTGGGTTCTAGATACCACATCCTCCACTTTAGCATATTTCTCAATTCTGGACATAAGGACATCGACAGTGCTTTCTTAATTCTTTCAAAGATAATGGTGCAATATGGAGCTGCTCGGTATACCAATATTGAAAGAAATCACAAAAATTTGCTCGGAGTAGTCCTTCACTTCATTATATGTTTTCCAATACCAACAATCATATTCTCGCAAGGTCTCCTACGACCTTTTCCTGATAGTGAGGAGCGAATCCATCCTTATTAGGTGAGAATTTCTAGTAATGAAGCTTGCAGTGAAGGCCTCTGCGAGGTGCTTGAAATCGATGACCGACTTATGTGGTAACTTATCAAACCATTTTTGTGCGATATCCCCCAGGATAGAAGGAAATATGACCAGTCCCTAAGATGGCTAGAGAAGCTGAAGGCCCCTCCACATAAGAGGAACCAGAACTTGTGGTGCGAATTCCACCAAGACCATGGTAATGTTACAGACAAGTGCTTCTCCTTAAAGGATGAGATCGAAAAAATATTGAAATCAGGAAAGTTGAGAAAGTACGTTGATGGAAAGGCTCCTAAAAGAGGAAGGGATGACCCCAAAAAGAAGAGGAACAACAGATGTCGTGACGATAATCCAGCAAGAAGAGATGATGACTCGAAGGGTAATGATGAGGAAGATCCAGACCTCCCACCTAAGGATGACAACGCCCAGGTGAAGAGGGTCGGTATGATCTCCTTCGGTGTGAACACCATATGCGGAGAAATCACAGGGGGTGGCTCTGAAGTGGCTGACCGAAAAGCTCATGTGGCGGAGGCCAAGTCAGTGACCAAGCCAAAGTGGTAAATTTGATGTCTTTCGAAACCAAGCAGAAGAGAAAGAAGGTGGATATGGACAATCTCATAGTTGGGTTCTCCCGACTCGACTTCAAAGGCATCCTAGCTCTGCATGATGACCCTTTAGTAATCACAATAAGGGTGCATGGATGCGAGGTACAGAGAATTCTTTTAGATGGAGGAAGTTCAACAGATGTGATGTTCTGGCCCTGCTTTAAAAGCCTAGGCCTTAGGAGAGTTAGGATGGTACCCTATCATCATCCGTTAATGGGATTCAACGGTGAAAAGGTCCATCCATTGGGCATGTATGATATAGACGTACGAATGGGCGATGAGTGGCCTAAGAGGTTAACCCGAAAGATAAATTTTTTCGTCATGGATAAAAAGGTCTTCTCGGCTTATAACCTCATCATAGGAAGAGTAGCCCTTAAAGAGTTTGAGGCCGTGCCGTCGACGGTCCACCAGATGCTAAAATTCTCGACCCCCTATGGGGTAGGGGAAGTGCAGGGTGACCAGACCATAGCACGAGAATGCTACTTCAACTCGACTGAAGAGAGAGAGGCTCATAAGAGAGAAACTACAATATATAACATTGATACACTTGACCCCATAGATGAAATGAAATTGAAGAAATGAGAGGCCATGGAAGAGGTAGAATCCATCGTTCTCAATGAGGACGAGCCGAAAAAAACCGTCCAGGTCGGCAAAGCCTTAAAGGCAGAAATCAAGGAAGAGCTGATAAACTTCCTGAGGAAGAGGCAGAGTATCTTCACTTGGAGTTACGCGAACATGCCTGGCATCAGCCCTGAGGTTATGTGCCACAAACTGAATGTGACTAAGGATGCTAGGCCAATCAAACAAAGATGAAAAGTCTACTCTAAGGAGAAGTACGAAGTCATCCGGGAAGAAGTCAGAAATTTGGAAGAGGCTGAATTCATCAGGGAAGTCATACATCCAGAGTGGTTGTCAAACGCAGTCATTGTGTCCAAAGCCAATGGAAAATGGAGTATGTGCGTAGATTTTACCAACCTGAATAAGTCTTGCCCAAAAGACACCTATCCCTTACCTCGGATCGACCAGATGGCAGATGCCACTGCAGGACATGAGCTTCATGGACGCGTATTCGGGTTACAACCAGATCTTCATGGATGGCAAAGACTCAAAGAAGACAACCTTTATCACTGAAAAAGGGACATATTGCTACACGGTTATGCCCTTCGGATTGAAAAATACGGGGGCAACATACCAACGTCTTGTGAATAAGATGTTTAAGGACCAAATAGGGAAGACTATGGAGGTGTATGTAGATGATATGTTGACAAAGAGATTAAAGGCCTGCACTCACGTGGCAGACCTAGGAAGACCTTCGATACCATGGACTTGTACAAAATGAAATTCAATCCCGCGAAGTGTGTCTTCGGGGTAGGAGCTGGGAAATTCCTTGGATTCATTATCAATCAGAGAGGAATAGAGGCGAACCATGAGAAAATAAAGGCTTGGCTTGATATGAAGACGCCAAGAAGTATCAAGGACGTTCAGAGACTCACTGAAAGAGTAGCTGCACTCAATAGATTTGTTTCCAGAGCAACGGACAAGTGCCTTCCATTCATTAAGGTGATTAGAAAGGCCTTCGAGTGGGATAAAAAGTGTGATGAGGCTTTTAACCAACTCAAGACCTACCTCGGATCTTCCGTGCTCTTATCTCGGCCCATAGTGGGAGAGAAGTTGTATGCTTATCTAGCAATTTCTGAATTAGTTATAAGTGCAACACTAGTACAGGAAGACGTTGGGGTCCAAAGGCCTTTGTACTTCAACAGTAAGGCCCTTGAAGGGTCCAAACAAAATTATCCTTGGATGGAAAAATTAGCCTATGCCCTGATACATGCTTCTAGGAAGATGAAGCCTTACTTTAAAGCCCATTCCATAGTCATCCTCACCGACTCCCCACTAAGATAGGTCCTCTCTAAACCTGAGAATTCGGGTATATTGATGACATGGGTCATTGAGTTAGGGGAGTATGACCTTACTTATCAGCCCAGGGTGGCCATCAAAGGGCAAGAACTTACAGATTTTGTTGCTAAGTTCACATGGGAAGAGGCCGAGTTGAAAATAACCTGGGACTGCAGAAGGGTCAAACAACAACGTCTTCTGAGACCCGGAAGAGGTTGCATTGAGGGGAGCCAGAGATGGAATAGCCGAGAATGAGGAAGATTGGTACCTCTTCAAGTATGGAGTCATATTAGAAGGGAGCTTCTCATCAGATAAAGACATCTGGAACCTCTTTATTGATGGGTTTTCTTGCGAAAACGAAAGCGATGCAGGGCTAACACTTTCAGCTCCGGATGGTACTAACATTAAATATGCCCTAAGGTTTAACTTCAAGGCGTCAAACAACGAGTCATAATATGAGGTCATGATAGCAGGACTCTCCTTGACAAAGACCCTTAGGGAAAGACGACTACTGCTTCACAGTGACTCAAGATTGGTTATTAATCAAGTGTTGGGGGTTTATGAGGCCAAGGATGAAAGGATGGACAAATACCTGAAGAGGTTAAGAGCAATATTAGAAGGTTTCGAAGAGGTAAATATGAAGAGAATACATCGACAAAATAACAGCCACGTAGACGTACTGGCAAGGTTGGCTTTAGCAACAAGGATAAACATCAGAAGGACAGTTCCAGTCGAGATCCTGCCTAAGGCGACCATTGAAGAAGAGGAGGTTAGTAACCCTTGCCTCAATTTGAACTTAGGGGACTCATGGATGGATCCCCTTATCAGATATATCAGAGTGGGAGAGCTACCGGAATCAAAGTTAGAGAGGAGGAAACTAAGGTACAGAGCTACAAAGTTCTCAATAGTATCAGACGTCTTATATAAGAAAGGATTTATACTACCTCTCCTCAGATGTGTCCATCCCACAGAAGTTCTTCGCATCTTAAAGGAGGTGCACGAGGGTTCTTGCTCGAGTCACATAGGAAGAAGACCTTTAGCCAAGAGAATTATCACATAGGGATACTGGTGGCCGACCTTGGCTAAAGATGCTGCGACCTATGTGAAGAGGTGTGACAAATGACAAAGATTCTCCACTACCCCCCATCAACCTCATCAGCCTATGACGTCAATAAGTTATCCTTGGCCATTCGCAGTATGGGGAATCGACTTGGTGGGTCCCTTACCAAGAGCGGCGGCAACTACAGGGTTTTTAATAGTCGCCATTGACTACTTCTCCAAATGGGTTGAGGCCGAGCCGATGATCACTATTATAGAGAAGAAGACCTTACAATTTATCTGGAAGAGAATCATATGTAGATATGGTCTCCCAAACACCCTTATCTCGGAAAATGGCACCCAGTTCAAGAATTCTTCCTTAGAAAAATACTACGAAAGAGTCGGGATAAAGTAATTTTTCTCTTCTCCTGGACGGCCACAGGCAAACGGTCAGACCGAAAAAGAATCTAAGGGACGATGGGCCGAAGAGGTTTATGTTGTATTATGGGCCTATAGAATAACGGCTAGGACGCCAACGGGGGATACCCCATTTATGTTAGCACATGGCTCGGAGGCTGTCATACCAACCTAAATAGGACTCCCTACTCATAGGGTTCAGACCTACGACCCTAGAGGAATGGGGAGGAGAGAAGACTTGACCTGGATTTGATTGAAGAAAGAAGGGAAGACGCAAAGATCAGACAAGCACCTTATCAACACAGAACAATAAAGTTCTATAATCAAAGGGTAAAATCAAGACCCATAGCCGTGGGAGACTTCGTGCTGAAGAAGATGTTGTAGAAGGCCAACAAGCTCCACCCAGATTGGCATGGCCCTTACAAAGTAACCGAGGAGGTTGTGCCCGGGACCTACATGCTAGAAAACCTTAAAGGGGACCTTTTTTTAATCCTTGGAATGTTGATCATCTAAAAAAGTATTACATATGATGTTGAAAGAGGTTATATGTCAATGCATCATCTTATGAAGAGATTGTTAATGAGAACATCGTTTCCCGTGTCAATCCTTGGTTCATTATGCTCTAGTGGTAGAATTTATGGGGATAACATCTTAGTTGATGATCTCAGACATTAAAACATCATAGTATGGTGACAAGGTCTGAGGTAAACATCACACTTGGATGACCTCAGACCTAAGACACCATAATTTGGTGAAAATTTTATGGGGGTAACATCTTAGTTGATGACCTCAGACCTTAAAACATCAGAGTATGGTGACAAGGTCTGAGGTGAACATCACACTTGGATGACCTCAGACCTAAGACACCATCATTTGGTAAAAAATTTATGGGAGTAACATCTTAGTTGATGACCTCAGACCTTAAAACATCAGGGTATGGTGACAAGGTCTGAGGTGAACATCATACTTGGATGACCTCAAACCTAAGACATCATTTATTTAGTGAATATTTTGTGGAGGTAACATCTTAGTTGATGACCTCAGACATTAAAATATCAGAGTATGGTGACAAGGTCTGAGGTGAACATCACACTTGGATGACCTCAGACTTAAGACACCATAATTTGGTGAAAATTTTATGGGAGTAACATGTTAGTTGATGACCTCAGACCTTAAAACATCAAAGTATGGTGATAAGGTCTGAGGTTAACATCACACTTGGATGACCTCAGACTTAAGACACCATAATTTGGTGAAAATTTTATGGGAGTAACATCTTAGTTGATGACCTCAGACCTTAAAACATCAGAGTATGGTGACAAGGTGTGAGGTGAACATCATACTTGGATGACCTCAGACCGAAGACATCATAATTTGGTGAAAAATTAATGGGGGTAACATCTTAGTTGACGACCTCAGACCTTAGAACATCATGATTTGGTGTCAAGTTCTGAGGAGGCATCATATTTAGATGACCTCAGACCCTAGACATCATTAATTTGGTGAATATTTTATTTATGGGTCTTATGAAGACAACATTATATGGAAGCTTCAGGCTTTAGCATAAACACATTGCATGACATATAACACCATTCAAAGAACATTCAACAACTGAAGAAATAAAGCCCTCTTCATAGGTTGATGTATCATTAAGATAAGAATTACAAGCCACAAGGTAGCAGAGTTTGCAATCAGAGGTTACAGTTTGAAATCAAAATTAAAAATTACAAAGAGCTTCACACAATGGTTAAGTGTCTGCAACCATAGGGTTTGTTGCCACGCCCCCATCTCCCCGATCGAGGTTGGTCACTTCTACCCCATCATACTGAGGACCAACGTCTTCAAACCTGGTGTCATCTTGAGGAGCAGTCTTGGTAGGTGGGGCACCTCCCTGCACCTCTACCTCTTACAAGGCCTGAGAAAACTGAGGATCGACGTAGCCCAGACCAATGAAGTCAGAGGCTGCCAGGCTCCTTGATTCTTTTACCTTTATCTCAGCCCACCTGCCAGTGGCCTTAACACCTCTCTCGAGGTACTCGAAGCCGAAGCTGACGAACTCATTAGAGACCTTGTAGTTAGGGGTGTTCGCGGTCCATTCCGGTCCGGTTTTGAGGTATTTTTGGGATCGGACCGCATTAATCGGTCCTATAAAATTACGGACCGAGACCGGACCGAAATAATCGGTCTCGGTCCTATTCAGTTTTCAGGCGATCCGATCTCGGTCTCGGTCCTATTCGATCCATAAATAGCTAACAGCAACAGGTATCCATATAAAAAATGTTTGGAAGTCTTCTTAAATTTTTAACAGCTAACAAGTATTATCTTCTTAAATTTCAGTGACTGGTTTGGAAGTCTCCTTTATAGGTAACAAGTTTGCATTCTAACCATAAAACTGATTTGGGAACTAGTTTTGACTTCTATTTCTAACAGGTAGAAAATATTACTGGTTAAAGCATTTAACAATTAATAGCATTCAACAAAAAAAAACAGAGCAAAAATATATAACAGATTCACAAAAAAAAAAAATAACAGATTCACACAAAAAATTATAAATTTAGTCATGTGTGATTGCATAGGAATGTTTTGGATTTACCTTCCTACAATTTCTTTGCAATTGCACATAAATGTTTTGGATTTATTTGCTTAATTTTTTCTTTATCAGGATGAAGTCGTGCAGAGACCATGGTATTTGACGAAGTGAAGGAATCCACTTTCTTTGCACCTCTGAAACTCATTGAAGCAATAGAAATACAAGACCCACTTTCTTTGCACATCTTATTGAAATTTGTTAAAAATCTTTGTTAGTTCTAAGTATACCTTCAACTCTCTAGTCCTGCGGGTGTATTAGAGTGGAACGAGATGAGGGGTTTTCTCCCGGAGCCGGAGGAGATGAGTCGAAGGAGAGCTGGGCGTGCGCCGGCGTAGAGTTTGTATGTAGAGAGAGAGAGAGGAGAAAATATGAATGGGATTTGGGGGGATTTTAGGGTTATGTTTGTGGGCTGCGTTCGTTAGTTATTAGCTTATATATATATATAATAATAAAAACGGTCCGGTCCGGTCCAAACCCGCTTTTTATAACCCCAGACCGAAACCGAACCGAATTATTCGGTCCTATATATTTTTAGACCGAATTAAAACTGAATTTAAAAAAACCCCGCAAAAGTTGGTCCGGTCCAGTTCGGGTTTTTCAGTCCGTTCGGTCTATTCGGGTTCGTGCACACCCCTACTTGTAGTCCTCCAGGATCTTCTCTGAGGCATCCTCCAAGGCATCCTTCACAACAACGTCAACCTTAAGTTAGAGAGAGTCAGCCTGCGTCTTCAGGGCAGAGATATGGTCCTTTTTGAGCTTGCCCATATCCTTCTCCAGCTACTTGACCTTAGCTTCAGACTTCTCTAAAGAAGCCTTCAGATGCTCCACTTCGGCATTCAAGGCAACCTCGGTCTTCTGGGCCTCTTTGCCCTTCTCGATAAAAGGAAGTTTCCTCAGAGTCCAGTCCACAAAGTGGTGCAAGGTGAGGAACCCCTGTAGAACATATGCAGAGATGTCAGTCCAAGACTTTAAAAGTCAAAGACGAGGTTACACTTACTCAGAAAAAGCAAAAGCAAATGGTCTTACTTGGATGGATCGTTGGAGACCAAACTCAGCCAGCATAGGGGTGTCCATTGAACGTCAAAAGCATTTATCGGAGTTGGTCATGACAGAGCCGATAGCGTCCAGGGCCTTCAGACTTTGCACGATAAGGTTATCACCAATCTTCAGTTGCTCCAGACGAGCAACTAATACATCCTCAGAGTAGATGGGGATGGAACGACCCCCCTTTGAAGTCTTCTTCGTCCGCCTCTGATCTTCAGTGGCAGGGTCAGAAGATCTCCTCTTCTTGGAGGCCTCAGCCTTTGAAGTTGTAGGAGGAGGAGGAGGTGCAGTCAAACTTGCTTTCTTCACGATCTTGGTAAGGCTGAGGGCTTCCATCTCCCAGAGGTCGTCAGAAATTCCTTTGGGGTGCTCTACAAATATAAAGGTCTGAGTTAGAAAATTAGAGACATGACATAATTAGAGGTACAACTTGTGGAAAAATAAACACTTACGGAGCTCAGTCAGAGGACTCCCCCCAAGGCCAGTCTCAGAGAGATAGTATGGGGTCATCAGATGCTCGTACTTGACTAGAAAACCATGCTCCCCCTGATCCTAATGGTCTTTGACCTTCTGGATATTATTTTGTCTTAGCCTAGGGTCAGCCCTAGCAACCATTGTCACTTTTCCCCATCTTAGGGGCATCCTCGGCTCTAAGGACGAAGAGGGGGCACAGGGGCCAAATTCCCATGACCCTGAGGCGAAGAAGTATCGCGGTTTCCAATTGTGATTTAAAGTTTGGGTAACCTGCAGCATCTTCTTATTTGACTTTCGAGCTAAAAAGTGGTAATAGCTCGGATGATTCCTAGAAGAGGAAGGGACGTAGAATCTCGTGAAGACCTGGACAGGAAGGTCTGAATGGTGGACTGCCCTCCATAGAACTATTGCTCCAATTATCACCCTCCAGGCGTTGGGGGATAACTAGGAAAGGGGTAAGTTAATATAGGACAATATGGACCTAATAATTGGGTGGATGGGAAGATAAAATCCTAACTTGAACATCTGCTCATACAAACAGATATCACCGTCTCGACCGTCGAAAGACCTCTCGTCCCTCAGAGGTCTCCTAAGTTTTAAGGAAGGAACTTTGGAATACAGGTGTCTGAAGGCAAGAAGGTCGAGTTCGCTGACGGTGCTCTTTATCTCGGTTGCCTCCGAGGTGTCAACATCGCTCTCGCTATCATCATCCTCATCTTTTTCAACGTCGGCTGGGGTGGACGAGGGATTACCATCAGGGAACCTTTGAGCAAACTCAGCCCCTGTGGCGGTTGATAAGGGAATAACGTCTAGGATTGGTGGAACAACCATACTGGATCCTATAATTTCAACATCAGAGGAAGAATGCGAGGTTTTAGAACTCTTGTTAGAAGAGGCCCGACTGGAAACCTCAGGCTTGATCAGGGGCACGATCCATCCTGATGGAACAATCCATGGCTTCTTAAAAAGAATCCACAGACATAGGGTCTGAGGTTGATGACTAAGAATCAGACATAGCGATGGGTTCTACTAGGGCCTTTGCTGACTTGACTGGTTCGGCTGGCTCGGAGTATATGACCTTCAGAGGGGGTGGAAAGAAGGCCTCAGCCCTAAGAGCTTCCTCTTGGGCTTGCTCTATTTGACTAATCTTTTCTAAGGTCTTCTCCCTAAGAGAAGGGAATTATTCTAAAAGATGATAAAGAGGTCTGAGCATGGGAGGACGACCTCACACTTGGGATATTAAACCAGGAAAAAGAAACTAGACTCAACTTGACTAAGGATCAAACAGTTAACTTTGAGCAAAAAACAACCAAGAACAACAAGAATCAGTGCCACCGAAAAAAGCAAGCAAAGGCCAGAAAACTCAAAGAACTAGACGAAAAATGAAAAAGCAGGAATTAAAGGCTGGAAAAATGGAGAAGAAGAGGTAATAGATGATACCTGATGGAATGCGAGGAGAATAAGGGAAAGGTTGGAAAGAGAAATCCACCCAATGCACTCCTAACCAAGCTCTTGTAGAGAGAGAGAGAAAGCAGAGAAATCTCAGGCGAGAGAATGGGGAAATGAAGAAGAAAGAGAAAAAAAAGGGTTAAAACCCTCAAAATTCTCTTGCATGTATCCCAAGCCCCATTATTGCCTTGGGAGCCCAAAAGACTGCAATCATTGAGCTTGCCAGGCACGCCATCTACTTCAGCAGTTGACACTTGTCAACAAAGTGTTGGCACTAACATAAATCTCACCTCGGACATGCACATCCCTTAGTCACCCGTTCACATAGGCAACTAAGGGCTAGGGGGTGATTGATATGCCCTATATGGACCCAACAGCTCAGAGACATCAGCCTTAAACCTGGTAATTTTTTACCCGATAACCCATTTATGGTAATAACCCAAAATGACCCGATTAGCTTGTATACATTTAAGAGTACCCAAAACTTATACTAAAATAAAAATCAACGCGACCCAAAAATAACACGATTAACTCGAATTGCCACCCCTAATCAACCTCTCCCTGAGAGATGGCCGAGGTCAGAAGTGCTTTAGATTGCCAACCAGCGGTCTCGTCCCAAGCAACGTCGTCCATGGCCGACGTCACCAGCTGCCTCACAGTCACACAACAGTTGTGGTCTTTATGATCCATGGGGGCAGTTATTCATCAAGTCATCCAGGGCTGGCAACCTCGGACGAGTGCAAGCCGAGGTTGTAAAGACTAGGCCGCCATCATATCCAACCTCGGCTCAGAATCATCTGATGTTTCAAACCTGCTCCTGCATAACCTCGGCCCAGGCTGATATTATGACTTCGCTTGTCTTACCTCGGCTTTATATGAGCCGATGCCATTATGAAACATCTCGGATTAGGCAATAGCTAGAGTTCACCCACCTCGTACTCTTCCAGGTCGAGGTTGGTACCAATCGAAGATGGCCGAGCCTTTACTCGCATATGTATAGATGGGAACACGTGTGTTGATACCAAATTTAGTCTGCTCACATGGCTCAATTGAGTGAAGACACGTGGCAATCTGCGTGGGAATAATAAACACTTCCGAAAAACACCTTGACCCACTCAGATACTCCGAGCAATAGATGCTCTCCGAGGAACCATACTGCAACGAGGAACTCTGCTTCCCCGATCAACTCAGACGCTCCGACCAACAAGAGTTCTCCGAGGAACTTTAATACACCGAGCAACTTATGAGTACCGAGCTACTTAGGCGGTCCGAGCAGCTTAGGCGGTCCGAGCTGCACCTTGAATAGAGCATTAACAGCAGGATAACCAACAGATTAACTGCGCATTAAATGCTTATTATTATCATACATATGTATACGCCTAATGGACAGCTATGTATTACCCTTTCACATGTACAGCCTGAGGGCTATAAATATATTGTATCATCCTCATTGTAAGAAAATTAGGAATTTCTTGACTAAAACTGGTAATCAAGAATTCCCAAACAGTCAGCAATAATAGAAACAGTGGACGTAGGCCATTCTTATAAGGCTGAACCACTTTAAAATTTCTTTGTCTCATTTCATTTTATGTGTGATTAAATAATTAGATATAATCTAATTTTTTACATCAACAGATTGGCGCCTTCTGTGGGAAACGACTGGTGATATCGTTTTTCATCAAAAATAATTCATTATAAATGACTGATAATCCAGAACCCAGCAATCGAAATGCTGGAAGCCCTCCAAATCCATCTGCTCCGCCAAACGTTCCAGATCTGGCTGGAATAATGACAAATCTGGCCCAGGGCCAGACAACCATGCAAGAAACTATGCGACAACTTATACAAACCCTTCATGGCGGAGTACCGACCCATTCAGGACATCAAAGTGTTCAAAGAAATACCCGTTTACTTTCTTCGCGTACTAGGCTTATCGATTCATACCGTACTGAGGAGTCTGAAGATTTTTCTTATCAACCTGGACGAACTTCATCAGTACGAGCCACAGATACTTAACAACGTATCACTCTCTCTCCAGAAAGGACTAGTGCGCTAGAAAGGTTAAGCAGGGTATCTCCTTTTGATCGATTAGGCCCTAGGAGGAACAAAAGTCCTCCTAAGGCTGCGTCGAGGAGATTTCGACGATCATTAGACTTAAGGGAAGGATCTGCCCAGTCGCAACCAGCTGCTCATCAAGATAAATCACAGGAAGCCACCTCAACGTGATCAGTTGCTTGAAATAACAGGACCGATGAAGGAAATGATGCGTGGAAAGGCTATATTCAAAGGCTGGAAGACAGACTAGGGGAAATAGCTAAGGCCAAGAACCCCCTACAATGTACTTTTGTTCAAGGGACACCCTTTGTCCAGGCCATTGTGGATTTTCCCACACCGTCAAAGTTCAAAGTACCTGTTGTGACTCCCAAATATGATGGAATGACCGACCGTATTCTTCATGTAGAACAATACTAAGCTGCAGTCGACATCTATGCTGTTTCAGATGAGATGAGATGCAGAACATTCTCAGGAACTCTTACCGGATCTGCTCAAATATGGTACAATAATCTTCCTCGAGGTAAGATCTCAACTTTCGTTCAACTGGTCGAGTTATTCATTGGAATTTTCTGTTTTAGGGTAAAGCTAGTTAAACAAGTAGCGCATTTGTTAAGTGTTAGACAAAAAGCTGGTGAGAGTACCAGAGATTATATAACTCATTTTAATAATGAGAAACTTGAAGTCATTGATTATAAAGAAATGACAGCGATTACCACCTTGATGAGTGGGCTGCTGCCCAACAAGTTGTACTACACTTTGGCCAAAGATCCACCCAGAACCATATCAGAACTGATGGCAAAAGCGGCCAAGATCATGAATGCCGAGGAGGCTATGGCCGCGAAGAAGAATATGGACGCCAAAGAAGCCAAGGTGGAAGGTGATAAAGTTAAGAAGAAAGAGCATAAGAACAGTGGTGGTGACAAACAATCAAAAACAAGGTCGTCATGGGAGGTATTGAAGAAATTTGATAATTACACTCCTTTGAAGATAGACATCAACCATGTTCTAGAAGAAATCAAGAACAACGAGGAATTAAACTGGCCATAGAAAATGAAGGCAGACCCTGACAGGAGGAATAAGGCAAAATATTGCGATTTTCACAAAGATCATGGCCATATGACCAAAAATTGCATAGCTCTTCAGAATGAGATTGAAACACTTAGTAGACAATGAAAATTGCCAAAGTATGTTGATCGTAGAAATGAAAGAAGAAATAGCAACCGAACAAGAGAGAGGTCTAGATCTCCTCGTCGAGCAGAGGAGAACAAGAAAAGAGACCATGAAGTTGATCCAGAAGACGACCCCAATCTTCCCAAGAGACCAAGGCGGCCAGAACGTGAGGTATTTTCAATACGCTTTGGGTCATTTGATTGTAATGTTATTACCGGTGGAGATGCAGGAGGAGGAGACCTTACTGCAGAGAGAAAAGCTTACCTCTGTGAGGCTCAAGCTTGCTCATACATTCAACGAATAAATCTAGCTAAGGAGGATCGCCCGAGAAAGGTAAACAAAGAGAAATTGGTCATTGGTTTCTCAAAGAACGACCTCGCAGGTGTTCTATATCCTCATGATGACTCATTGGTGATCAAAATGAGAATGAAGGAAGTAATGATTTCAAGAGTACTGGTAGACAATGGTAGCTCGGCAGACATCATGTTCTACTTATGCTTCGACAGTTTAAATCTAAAGCTATCTCAACTGGAGCCTTATCATAGACCCCTCCTCGATTTTGCTGGCGAGAAAGTTTTTCCACTTGGGATGATCAAATTGGATATATTCATTGGTACATGGCTTGCTTGTCGAACAGAAAGAATAAGCTTCTTCGTGATGGATAGAAATGTTCAATCAACCTACAATATCATCATGGGAAGGGTAGGATTGAAGAAGTTCGAGGCAGTGCCATCTACGGTACATCAATGCCTAAAATTTCCAATAAATTTTGGAGTAGGAGTTGTGAAGGGTAATCAAAAAGTAGCTTGGGAATGTTACTATTCATCTACCGAGCAAGAGGAACTGGAGGAATCAAGGAAAAAGACTACTACCTATCAAGTGGAGGAAGGTGCAGAAATTGAAACATTGGATCCTAGAGATGAGTCCCAACTCGTGAAAGGCCAGGTGGTGGAAGCTACTGAAAACATCATTCTGGACGACGAGCACCCTGAACGAACAACTCAAATACGTTCGTCGTTGGAGGCCTCACTAAAACAGAAATTGATAACTTTCCTAAGAAGCAGAAAGCAAACTTTTGCATGGAGTCATGAGGATATGCCCGGAATAAACCCAAATTTCTTATGTCACGAACTCAACGTGAATAAGGAGATCAAGCTAGTAAAGCAGAGAAGAAGAGTATTCAGTCCCGAGAAGAATCAAGCTATACAAGAAGAGGTCGAGAAGCTCTAGAAAGCTTGCTTTATTGAAGATGTTAAATATTCAGACTGGTTAGCAAATGTGGTGATGGTAAAGAAAAAGAATAATAAATGGAGGATGTGTGTAAATTTCACCGACCTCAACAAAGCATGCCCAAAGGACCACTTTCCCTTGCCCCGAATTGATCAATTAGTAGATAATACCTTGGGACACGAGCTGTTGAGCTTCATGGATGCTTATTCTGGATACAACCAGATTAAGATGAAACCTGAAGACAGGGAGAGTACTTCTTTCATTACCCCTAGGGGAACTTACTGCTATAATGTTATGCCTTTTTGTTTGAAAAATGCAGGTGCAACATATCAGCGGATGATGAACAAGGTGTTTGCAGAACAAATCAGTTGCAATATGGAAGTCTATGTTGATGATATGCTGACAAAGAACAAGAAAGCTGCTGATCATCTAGTTGACTTAAGCCAGACCTTTGATCAACTAGATAAATATCAAATGAAGCTGAACCCGACGAAGTGCATATTTGGAGTACGAGAAGGCATGTTTTTCGGGTACATTGTCAATCAACGAGGCATTGAAGCAAACCCTGAAAAGATCAAAGCTCTGTTAGAGCTGCGATCTCCAACGACGAAGAAAGAAGTGCAAAGTCTTATAGGATGAGTAGCAGCACTCAACAGATTGTATCGCGAGCAACTGATAGATGTCTCCCATTCTTCAAAATGCTCCGAAAGACTTTTGAGTGGAATGATGAATGTGAGAAGGCTTTTCAAGACTTGAAGAAATATCTGGGAGCACCTCCACTATTGTCCAAGCCAGTAATGGGAGAAAAATTGTACTTGTATCTAGCAGTGTCAGAGAATGCAGTTAGCTCAGTATTAATAAGAGTGGAGAATGGAGTGCAAAAACCGATTTATTACACTAGCAAAGCCTTCCGAGGAGCAGAGATCAGATATCCAAAGCTGGAAAAATTGGCACTAGCATTGTTCGAGGCAAGTAGAAGAATGAAGCCATACTTCCAAGCTCATACTATAGTCGTATATACCGATATGCCATTGAGGCAAGCTCTTCATAAATCAGAAAAATCAGGAAGATTGATGTATTGGGCAATGGAGCTCGGTGAATATGACATAATTTATGAACCCAGATCATTGCTTAAAGGGCAAGCAGTAGCAGATTTTATAGCAGAGTTCACCTATCCTGATACCACCGAGGAGCAAAAGCTGCTCACCGATCAACCTGTGGATGTTAAAGAATCATCAAACCCAAGCCCAGACCAACTTAGGTTGGTAAAAGGGCAAGTAGATGTTATAGAATCATCAAACTCAAGCCCAGACCAACTTAGGTTGGTAAAAGGGCAAGAAGTGATGATCGACGAACAACAAGAAATATTGGGAAAGGGTGAAAGAAAGCAACAATTTTTCCATCGAGGAACTCTGTGAGATCAGAAATTTGAAGACGAGTTACCTATATGGTTTTTATATGTGGATGACTCATCTTGCACAATAGGCTGTGGGGCAGGGACTGTTCTTAATAGTCCAGACGAGGTCGACATGGAATATGCCCTACGCTTCCAATTCAAAGCGTCGAATAATGAGGCTGAATATGAAGCCATGATTGCAGGTCTTAGTTTGGCAAAAACCATAGGGGTAGAGCAGGTTATTGTCTTCAGTGACTCACAATTGATCATAAATCAAATTATGGGAGTATATGCAGCCAAAGGAGAATTAATGATCAGGTATCATGCAAAGGCAAGGAAATTGGTATCAGAATTTGCTGCTATTCAGCTGGTCAGAATACCAAGAATGGAGAATGCGAGGGCAAACGCCTTACCTCGATTAGCATCAGCTACTCGTACCGAGCTACGAAGAACAATCCTAATTGAAGTTTTAGCTGGTCGGAGTATAGATGAAGATTTGACGATGAATTTTATTACCCTTAATTTAGGACCATCTTGGATGGATTCCATCAGGGCATATATTGAGGAGGGGGAATTACCAACTGACAAACTTGCAGCAAAAAAAATGAAGTCTAAAGCTTCTCATTATGTACTGAATAATGGTATTCTGTACAGACGAGGAATTATAACAGGTTTGCAAAGATGTGTGCATCCCACCGAGGTGAAAGACTTGATTGAAGAGATCCATGAAGGGTCCTGTGGAGCCCATGTAGCAGGTCGGGCGCTTTTGCAAAGGGTTATGACGCAAGGATACTACTGGCCAATGATGAGGGCTGATTATATAGCCTATGCCAAGAAATGTGACAAGTGTCAACGCTTCTCCACTATCCGAAGAACTCCCCAAGCATTGTTGACACCCATTACTTCCCCTTGGCCATTTGCTATATGGGGAATTGACTTGGTCGGACAACTTCCAACGACCAGAGGAATATTTAAATATCTCATCGTTGCAGTGGATTATTTTACTAAGTGGGTAGAAGCTGAGCCTCTTGCCGACATGACGTACGAGAAGGTGTATCAATTTATTTGGAAAAATATCATCTGTAGATATGGTCTTCCCCATGCATTCATTACTGACCATGGAACACAATTTGGCAATGAGGAGTTGGCTGCCTATTGTCATCAGTCAAATATATTGAAGATCCACTCGGCACCAGGCCATCCCCAAAGCAATGGACAAACTGAAGTAACAAACAGAATGCTACTGAATGGCTTGAAGAAAAGACTGAATGAAGCGAAAGAAAATTGGATCAACGAGCTACAATCAGTACTATGGGCTTACCGAACTACTCCCCGAGTAGCAACAGGGGAATCTCCGTATATGCTGGCATTTGGAAGTGAAGCCGTTATACCTGCCGAGTTGGGTCTCCCGACACACAGAGTACTGAATTTCAATTCCCCTATCAACGACTTAATGAGAAGATTGGATTTAGACATGCTCGAGAAAGTTAGAGAAGAAGAAACCATCAGGAATGCTGCTTACCAACAACGAACAGCTTTGTTCTACAACAAGAGAGTAAAGAAGTGCGACCTGAAAGAAAGAGACTATGTGCAAAGAAAGTGATTCAAAAGCACAACAAATTGGAAGCAAACTGGCATGGACCTTACCGAGTTACAGAAGTTGTTCGACCAAGAACATACAGAATAACAACTTTAGAAGGGCACGAGTTTAAGAATTCATGGAATGCAGAACACTTGCGCAAGTATTATCAGTGATGTAAACTCTCATGTAATACATTTTAGTTAGTATGAATAAAGTGACAATGTTCTGCCCAGTTCTCTCCTTTTGTTGGAAATTTTTTTGCGGAATACTAGTGCTACACACTACTCATCAAAACTCAGACTACTCAAAACTATTCCTAAAAATGCCAACTAAGGTTGGTTAGAAAGTAAAACTATTCCTAAAAATGCCAACTAAGGTTGGTTAGGAAGAAAAACTATTCCAAAAAGTGCCAAAGTTGGTCGGTAGGAAAAAATCCACTAACTATGGTTGATCGGGAATAAAAACCCACTAACTGTAGTTGGTCGAGAAGGAAAATTTACCGACCTTGGTTGGTCGGAAACATTTTATGAGTACGAGAAAGTGATCGAGCAAAATTTTTGATACTCGTAACTTTTTAAATTACTACCAAGTTGGTTGAGAAACAAAATATCATTAAGTTTGGTTAGTTGTCAAATGATTACCACAAATTCAAACTAGTCGACAATAAGTTTTAATCAACTCTAAGTTGATCGACAAATAACACAATGTTGTTATCTTTTTAACAGATATACATATATAAAGTGTTTTATAACCACAAGGCAATGGCAATCAAGATTGCGAACAAAAATAAAAGTCTTTCATTAAATCCAAAAACAGAATACATTGAGAATTAAATACAAATTAATTATTACATAAAGATTCCTATTTTATTGGTTTCTTCCCCTCTGCTTTTGAAACAGGTTCCTCGCCAGCAGGAGGATCGTCTAAAGCATAAGGGGAGTTTATGAAATTAAGATCTTTAAGCATCCCGATGTTCATCACAGATGGTCGATCGAGTAGGTGCTCGGGGCAAGATATTTAAGCATGGGAATGGAGACTATAATCGCTAAGGTATTTGGAAATCAAACACTGAGGGATTGCTCGGGCAGGGATCCAGCTCATGTCGAGTTTGAAGGGTGGCACTGGCAAGTCGAGCAACCTAGGATTATGATAATCCCACAAGTAGTGACCTTGTTCCAGTTGCAGTACATGCAGGGCATTCAACCACCCTTGTTTGTAACCTTCATTATTCGCATTTTGGATCCGATCATCCAAATGGTAAAGAGCCTCATTGTAGCCAGCCGTCCAAAATTCTCTAGGCTGCTTGTGGAACTGATAAGTCAACCTTTCCAACTGCTAGTGAAGACTTTTTATAAAGAGTTCTTTATTCTCCAAGGCAGACTTCTGTGCAGAAAGCTTCTCGTCCAGATTCCTGATCTTCTTACACATCTCAGCCAATGCCTGGTTCTTTGCCATCAGTTAGAAGGCCTGGTTATCCAAAGCAGATTGAGTTCTCTGTTACTCGATAGTAATCCGAGCAGCTCTTTCTCGTCCCCGAGTAGATGTAGAAGGGCCAGCTCTCTTCAAGGTTTCTAATTCATCCCTCAAGTTGGCGTTTTCGACCTCCAAGAAAGAGAATCCCTCGTCGTTCACAGGGACCAAAGCGTTTGAGGTGGAAGCTGCAGACTTCAACTGAGACACCTCTCTTTGCAGGTTATTATTTTACTGCTCTAACAACTCAGCTATCTGTCTGTGCTCTTCGACCTCAGCCTTCAAAGTTCTCTCCCTCACATCGTAAGCAGCAAATAGTTTGTCGTATCCCTTATCAGCACTGAGTTGTTGATACTTCTTTTCGTATCCTTCGTGCAAAAGGGCTGTAGATTCCTTATATTGTTGTTGAAGCTCTTCAAGAGTTCCTTGGAGATCTTCAATCACTTCATAATATGCTACATTGTTAGCCACTGCACGGTCAAGCAGGCACTTCAAATACTGGTAGGCTAAAATTTTTTGCTCTGAAGCACCTTGACCGAGGATGTCAACGATTTGTGCTGCACTCATATCTGTATGACCAGCTTTGAAGTACTCATTGCATTACCTCAAAAATTTTGTATCATGAGCAGACAATACCTCCATCCTGGCCATAAACTAGTAAAGGAAGAGAAAGCAAGAATCAATAAGAGTTCAAACAGAGCATGCAGAAGAGAAACAACAGTATGAATAGGCGAAACTTCAAATTTTATTACATCATAAAGGAGAAGTACAAAATTCAGAGTTACATTTGATAAAGAAAAATAAATAGAGAGAAAAATCCGAACAACTCTACACCTTTTCCTTGTCTCCCAAAACTTTCTCGGGAGGCTAGGACGAGGAGGTAGGTTGCTCGGATGGTATAGATGGTTGCTCGGGGAGTGCTGGAAGTTTCTCGTTTGAAATAATGGATGGTTGAAGTTACTCACTGGTGGACTGGATAGCTGGGGAATGAGGAATTTGATCTCCCATCACCATGGAGGATTCCTCAGAGGTGTCTTCGTCATCTTCTTCTTCTTCAGGAGTTGGAGGGGGGCCCGGGATGTGTCTCTGAAACAGGTCAGAATTTTCATCGACCTTCATCTCTTGCAGAGCAGCGACCCATCCATCCCAAAAGTATTTGTGGCTACCATATTCCACCTGCGACATCATGGAAGCCAGACCTTTATTCCACCCCTTATCCCAGCCAGTACTGAAAGACTTTTTTATAGCCAACTACCTTTTCGCTTTCTCCAAGGAAAGCTTTTCAAAAATAAGATCCTCGGCAGCCTTCAACTTATTCTCTATTTCTTCCTTTTGACGACCTACTTCACGAAGTCGTCCCAACTCTTCTTCAGCGTTTTTGAGCTTACTTTCAAGCTCCTTAGCATTTTTGAGCTTCTCATCGAGCTCTTTATTCTTCTCTTCCAAGTTTTTTATTTTCTTCTCCAAACCTTTGGAGACTTCAACAGCTTGGTTTCTCTCATGCTCGGTGGAATCAAGTTTCTCCTCCCAAGCAGCCTTATCATCATCATACTTCTGACGAGAATCTTTCAAGGACTGCGTCAAGCCCACCAAAGATTCCTCTACACCAGACGAGGAGCTTGAAGCTTTAATAGCTTCATATTTCTTTAAAATCGTATTAAAACAGGTCACCAACTGGGAAAAGAAAATGATATCAAGTCAGTACACAGATGTAACAAGGGAAAAATGAAAGTTGAGGACAATGATACTTACATAAGCTATATGACGAGCAGCTAATGAGGTAACCATATTCCGAGAAATATTTTCTTCCATACCTTGGATTTCGGGAATGATCCAAGACTTCACCGAGCTCATGGCAGAGCTCGGGGCAACAAAAGTGGGAACACCACTTCCAGTAATCGGGGGCTAAGAGATGGATTCAACCAAATTGACCGAGGAGCTCTTCTTCAGCTTCCTCGGGGGAACAGGAATGGTCTCGACTAACGATGTAGTCTTAGTCGGAGAGATAACAATCACTTCGCTTGGAACAACGGCCTTATTTGGAGCCACTGGGGGCTTCTCGGTAACCTTCACAGTAGTAGCCGTAGGGGGTGCATCAATCTTCTTTATCCTCTCTTCTGGAACATCATGTTTACTTCTCTTTGCCTCTCCAGCAACAGAGGTAGATTTCTCGAAGATGGCAGGAGCTCTTCTTTTCTTCATTCTTTCACTCAGAGGGATATGAGACTCAGGTGAAGAATTTGCAGAAGCAGGTACTGTATCTACCTCACTTATCACCGGACGAGCAGTAAAAGATGAGGTGTAACTCTTACACTGCAACAAATATGAAGTTGACCTGATATGCTCTTCAGCAACAGTCTGATGCAAACCCCAGATAAGTTTTAGATGTTTTAAATTAACTTCTGTCTCTTTTGGAGACCTTCCTTTTCTGTCAACTGCAAATAAATGAAAATTAAAATATCAGTGACACATTTTATCAAACACAAAGGAAGCATAATTTCAAAAATAAAATAAAATAAAAATAACCTATCCCATTGCCATAGGGAGGACATCTAGGACCCTGGTACACATCATTTCCAATCAGTGGAGGGTGTTGCCAATTTTTCATAACAACCACGTGCTCGAAGTAGTCCCTATTGGCATCTGGGAGATTGACCACTAAAGCCCTATTTAAAAACCTAGTTTTTAAATAAAAAGTATTGTCACCAACAGTCCATCTATAACAGAACATAATTTCTGGAATTCCTATACGAGTTCCATGAATTTGATTTAATCTATGAACTCCGTTAACTATTCTCCACGTATTGGGGGCTATTCTTGCAGGAACCACGTCAAAATATTGACAGAACTCCAGACATAAAGGGTTGGGGGGAAAAGAAAAGACACATTCAGCGACAAAGGGACTGGGGAACCAATGTCCCTCAGCCAAATGAAAATAATCTGAAGGCTCAGAAAGTTCCTCCAAAATAACCCATGAAGGAATAGAGAAATCAGAACGAAACTTATCAAGCGACTCTACAGGGTAAACCATGATGAGTAAAGGAAATCAAAGAGAAAGAAGAAGATCTTACAGGAAAAAGGATGAGTCTGTTGACAACGAATGATGAAAGGGATGAACGCACAGGAGAGAGAGACAATGGAAAACTCAAAGAGACAAATTTGAAAAAGTAGAAGACGAGGGGATTTTCTGCAACGCTTAAATACCCTGTCTTGGGAATGGGTAAAGATAATGATTACAAAAATAGATGGTTACGTTACCAGCGGCTAAAAAGACAAAAAGGGCGCGGGAATCGAAGCGGTTATAAAAATTCAAAAAGTCTGATTCTACGAATTTGGAAGGAGAAATAAATACAAAAGAAAATACTCCTAAATTTCAGGATGACCATTTAAAACCGCCATATTTCGAGAAAGAATGTTCCACGCTCCTCAAATTTCGAACTGTGAAACATTGGGGGCTTCTGTTGATACCAAATTTAGTCTGCTGACATGGCTCAATTAAGTGAAGACACGTGGCAATCTGCGTGGCAATAACAAACACTTTTGAACAACACCTTGACCCACTCAAATACTCTGAGCAATAGATGCTCTCCGAGGAACCATACTGCAACGAGGAACTCTGCTTCCCCGATCAACTCAGACGCTCCGATCAAAAAGAGTTCTCCAAGTAACTTTAATACACCGAGCAACTTATGAGTACCGAGCTACTTAGGCGGTCCGAGCAGCTTAGGCGGTCCGAGCAGCTTAGGCGGTCCGAGCTGCACCTCGAACAGAGCATTAATAACAGGATAACCAACAGATTAACTGCACATTAAATACTTATTGTTATCATACAGATGTATACACCTAATGGACATCTATGTATTACCCTTTCACATGTACAACCTGAGGGCTATAAATACATTGTATCATCCTCATTGTAAGAAAATCGGGAATTTCTTGACTAAAACTGGTAATCAAGAATTTCCAAACAGTCAGCAATAATAGAAACAGTGGACGTAGGCCATTCTTATAAGGCTGAACCACTTTAAAATTTCTTTGTCTCCTTTTATTTTATCTGTGATTAAATAATTAGATATAATCTAATTTTTTACATCAACAACGTGTATACAATCAGTTGTAACAAATCAATCCCCTAACGTGGGGGAATATTTCATCATCATTCCCTACATGTGACAGTGACAGATGTTGCCCCCCCCCCCCACATACTATATATACTTGCCTTTTTCTACTTGGATAAGGGATCCAAAATTACAACCCTAGCTAAACTTTGTCAAATTATACAGTAGAGAGAGAAATCTTGAGAGATTGTATCCATGGCCATTAGTGCCTTCATTCAGCGATATTACTTACACCCACTCACAGTGGACGTAGGCCAGATTGACTGAACCACTTACATTCAAGTGTTCATCCTCTTCTCCTCAACTCATTCTATATATATATATATATGTATACACATATATATATTATCCAGTGCTGCCATTGTTATTACTTGCTTGAGCTTGTCAACACCTTATCTGGTGATGCTGTTTCCAGCATCATCAAATGGGATCCATCTTCCCATTGTAGATTTTGAATCTCGGGGTGGAGAACTTCTTGGGAGGCTCTGGTTCCTCAATTGACCTTAAGAAAGGGGATTTTATCTGGGGGATGAGATCCCTGCTAGCCAATTCCTTGGTTGATCTTGCCTCGTGATGAGAAGGACGCTCATCCATCTTGTGTCGAATGAGATCGTGCTTATGGTGACCTCCTCCCTGGTCTTTTTTCATTGGCGGGATCCTGTACCCGAAGTGTTCTTGATCGTTCCACGAAGCCTTTCCTCGATTACGAGTTATGCTCGCGTGAGAGTTAAATGTTCGGGCATGGCATTTACGTTTATCCCCATGGAGCTCCATTCTCTCCTAGAGTCATTGCAAATGGGAATTTTCCTCTTGTTGGAGGCATGTGGTGTCTTTCTATTGGCAAAGTTTTACTTCATAAGCGTCTACATGCCATGCGATTTGGGTGGATCGATTGATCATTGCTTTCCATAGTTTTGCTCCTCCCGTGTGCAATAACGTGAATTGGGAGTGTTACGACTCCTGTTTGGATGGACCTCAAACCTAATTCTAGGTGTGGGCTGCATGGGTGAGACATAATTGCTCGTTTGGCTTTTGTTGGCCGAGAAAAGGAAATCGCTTTCCACAGACGATGCCAATGGTCGATGATACAATCCTGTTATGGAAAATTCAACACAGTTAAATCGTGCACAAAGTAAATGCACAATCAAACAATATAGAATATGCGTAATTCAACAATGTGCTTACGTACACGTGGTGTTTCTCTCTCGTTATTGATCAGTTCTTGATAGCAAACATTACATGCCCCCTTTTCCAAATGCTTGGGTTACATTTATAGAGATCATAAATAGAATGAGTCGCATGGAACTCCATGACCTTAAAATGCTATTATGATTTGATCGAGCAAAGCCACACCCGAGATCTTAGTTGATCGGTTCTTTTCTTATTGTTATCTTTAAACTGCGATCACTTATCCCGGACATGTATCGGGTGCTCTTGTTAAGTGGGATAATACCCCCACAATAACCAGTTAGTTTTTTTTTACATGTAAATGTAACCTGAAAAAATGAGAAAAAGTGGAGAAAAGAAGAAGAGGAGAGGGGGGTAACAGAGGCACAATTTGTGGATGGTTGGCGGGGTGGGAGAAGAAGCAGGAGGGGGCGATGGGGGAAGGACGACAACGGGGTAGGGTTTTGGGGAGGGTGGGGCAGGGGGGAAGGTGGTGGCGGTATAGTTAGGGTTAACGTTTTTAGGCTTGAAAGAGAGAAAAATATAGTGTAGACAAAAAAGAAGATAGGAGAATATGAATTTGGTAAAAAATAATTTAAATACCTTTGACTTGTGGGTGCCTCACTTTTGAGTAGGGGATAATTTTTGACAATTTATGTGGTGTTTTTGGAAGGAGTTCTTCTACGCAAATCACATTATTGAACCAAATACAAACCGCCTACGTGGATCGTTTTATTCAATCTGATTACTGCACAAGCAGGCTTAAGGTGAACTTGTTGCTTGAATTTCAAAGCCACATAAGGATGCGGTTTGAGTTTGGCTTATGAATGGAGTATAAGAATAATTATTTTTTTGGCACGCTGGTGGAAAAAAATAGTAGTGTCTTTAATACCACGCTTAAATTGTATCTCTAAAAATCTGGACAAACGTGTGTGCGTGTGTGTGTGAGAGAGAGAGAGAGAGAGAGAGAGAGATGAGTTTGAATTTATTTCATTATAATTTTCCCAAAAAAAATACAGGTCATAAACATAGTAATGAAATTAAAACAATTCAAAGTTGCTAGTTACGTTAGCACAAATTATCTTTACATTTCGACATCAACTGTATACTAATCTAGTAATCTGCCACAGATATGGGTGGTATAATATGCCGTCTAAAAACAACATAAAATAAAACTTCCGAGAAAATTGCCACTGCCATTTTCTCATCCAAGTTAGTAAAATTACAAAGAAATTTTTTACTTACAGAAACCACCCTTTTTATTCCTCCATTTCAGATGAAAATGTCAATCTCAACTTACTTGACTATTACACAACAATCAACACCAACCACCCAATACGAGTCCTTCTCATGTTAACATCTCCTCCACACCTATTTCCTTATTTTCATTTGCTTGCACCTGTTGGTACATGAATAAGCGACGACCCATCACCTTGGACAACCAAATTTGGGATTAACTGAGGTGGGCTTTCTCTATTTTGATTCACAACATTGTAACCAACAAAAGGAGAGTTGTAATACTCAACAAAGGTCGTGTTATTCATCATAGGCATACTATCATGTCTGCTAACTTGCCCTTTTGATTTCTTGTAATCAAGTGTCTCTTTGTTAATACTTGAGCCGCATTGCCTAGGCTGTGTTTGGTAGAAAACTTTTGATACCACTAATTCTCCATCTTTCTCTTCTTCATTGTCACCAAGGTGATACTGGTGCATAACCCAACTAGTCTTCTCAGGCTTTCTTTGCCTTCCATAGTTTGTGTATAGGACTAAAATTTTCTTGTATCCTTTTACAGCACCACCCATAAAAACTGGTCTAGTTTTGCCTGTTTTATGCCATCTTGTTTCGCCCCCATCCGAGTCTGTGTGGACCTTTCTTCTTTTTCTTGTACCGGTTGTGTAGGCCTTTGAAGGTCGATGAAAGAAGTGACGAATTTGGCCATCTTTGCTCACTCCTGCTTAATAAAAGGTTCAAAACATGCACGCCTCTTGAAAAACAAAACATTACTTTATAATCATGAACGTATAACAGTATATTAAGGGTTAATTAGGGGGTGAAGGTGTTTGTGACAGAAAGGGTAAACGAAAGAAACCAGTGATAGGTACCAAATCGTTAAATAGATATAGGTACTTCCACAAATACAGGTCATGAAGTACAGTTCATGATGAATTGAAAAAGAAAGAAATCATGAGCTTTCCCTCATCAGATTTTAGTTAAATCATACCGTAATTATTCTTACTGTTCTGTAACTGTGCACCAACGTGCACCACTATTTCTGACTAATACAACCAGATGAAAATATTAGAACCGGCCAGAAACTAGCATATGGCTGGTGTTAGTGTGTTGGGGCTTAGATACAAAGTCAAGCATTGGCTACAAAGATGTCTAACATAGGGTATGTATAAATGGTTGGATCCACTAACTACTGCAGCCAAGGCCTTTTAACTAGAACAACCTTTAGGATATAATTCGAAGACAATATTGACAAAATGTGGATCAAATGCCATGGTCCATGATTGCAAACTCTAGGTGGTTCACTTAATCATTTAAGTTCGGGGAGCACCGGTGACAGATAACTCTAGGTGAAGCCCAATGTGAAAGTTGTTTCAAAATATGGATGGTCACACTTCAAAGCTGAAAGACTCAAGGTCGAGTCTCCATTACAGGAGTACAATATATATTATACTCTATATATACAATGTTTTTATAGGTCGTAGACAGAAGTGCACTCGCTCAAGTTTCGATTGGTCTCGAGTTCGAGATATGAGAGCAACCCCTTCATATATGGGTAAGGCCTTTCGACATCGGCATATGACCTTTTTTTATATACAATGGTTTCAGTTAAAGGGGTATTGTACGTCGCTTGAGCTGGGTAAAGGTTTGTGTAAATCAAGATGTTTTATAAACAAGGTGGATGATCAGATAATGTGTTGGTCCATTCAATTTTGAATGAAGGTGCAGCATGTTGAGAAAGTGCACTATGGCTCCAATACAAAGTGCCACATGTTTGTGAAGTTGTTAACACTTTAATACGGAGTATTTGTGAAGGGAGGGATGCTAAAGCCTTTTAGGTGAAAAGCTCATAAAAACACCGTAGCGGCGTATGGTCCATTGAGCCTAAGTGATTAAATTGGGGGAAATATTGACGCTCGTAATACAAGGTGGATCAAATGGCGGTAAATAACTTGGAGATAGATTCGTTAGTAAATATATGGCATTTAGAATCCTTTAAGAATCCGTAGGTGAAAACATTTGCAAATTCATATGTTGAGAATTCGTTGGTAAATAGTGTTACCTTAGAAATGAAAGTATTCAATACAATGGTAACATGTTATCACATTCTCACTGGCAATTGATTTTTTTTTTATCTTTCTCTTCTAACTCATCTTTTCTTAAAATTTAAATAATGATGAAAACCTATTAGCTTCTAATAACATGTCATTGGTATAACCTTTGTATTAAATACTGTATCCTCTTTTATAGAATAGTATACGAGGCTGGGACTAATTTTAGTGTAATAGTAGGTAAGACAAAGAGAGAATGTTGTCGTTCATTTAGTAATGTTTTAATAATTGAGGGAAATCTCATGAATTGCAATTAACATATAAGGCTATTAATTAGGTTTAGTAGATGGGGCTGGTGCATAAATTGTTATCTTCCTCCTAAATTAATATTATGTCTGGTCATTTCAAGTAGCCTCTTTGAATATAATTGAAAACAAAAGATGATTGAAAATGTTGTTCTCTCAACAACAATACATGTGAAGTTACTACCTATCTGGAATTCAATAGGGAAAATGCCATGCAACATCAATGTGACGAGGAACTCTACCAAATTTGCTCTGCTAGCGCTTTCACTGCTCACCATTGGTATTGGATTTGCATTTTTAATATATTAGCCAAGCATCTGAATTAGAGGCAAAAAATACAGTTTGGAATATATACCACGCCATAGCTTATATGGGTTCATTATCTCAATGAGACCAACCATTTTCATGACCTTATTTTCTTTACCTAATATTTATATGCATTTACTACGGAAGGGTGTAAATGGAGCAAAGAGGGAAAGAAAAAGAGAAGATCATAAAAGAAAATAAACACTAGCTGTTACTTCAAAAAGTAAGGATAAATATATTTTTTGATTCCAGAGTGTGAGTGTCCCCCACGCAATAATCACCCACTAATTTTAACTTTCTGTTCTTAGTTCTAGAAAAGGGACAAGAAAAGCATATAGGGTGTTGGAGTTCAGTGTGGTCATGGCATGTACGTGGATCTTCTAACTTTAGTGACCACCCTTGAAACCGCCAAACATTGATATTTAGCTACAATAAATTTACAACTCGAAAACAAAATTTGTAATTGTGCAATTATACGATAGATCTTCCGAGACGAACGAAACACTTAATTCAATTGTGTAGTTGAAGATTACCTGGTAGCTTCTCAGGGTGAGTATAACAAATCCCATTTTCCCCCTCTAGGGTAGGAATAAATTCGTCAATCAGGGGATGAAGCTTATGGGTATCATACGAAACTTTGGCCTCTAAATGTTCAAGTATTTCTTGGTCAGATGGATCGAACTTCACTCCCGCTGGTAGCCCCGGCAAATCATGAACTCCAGCCTAATTTAATTAGTACACAACTAATTTTAGATCCTTAAGAATTACGAACTTAGTAACAATTCAGTGTTTTTAATCTTACTGAATAATTAGTTGTACAATATCTTATTCAATAATAAACACCTTCACGTGAGGATTAAGATTAGACGGCCCTTAAATTTATTTGTGTAACAAAAGAAAAAATATGTTACATTAGAACACGTCTGTAAATAAAAGCCACAAACCCATTTAGCAAAACTGCAAAAGACGAGATATGAAAGAAGAATAAATTTAATAGCGTACCTGATCTTGGAGTTCTATGTTTTGTCCACAGGAAGGGCATGCTATGGTCCGAAACTCATCCAATTTGGATTCAATAGCGCTGTTTTCTTTAGAAGAAGAAGATGGAATTATTTGGATGTCTCTATGGTCGTTGGAGTTGTTACACCATGTCATCTCTATTATTTTGATCTCATGCCCATACCAAAGAGGTTTTTTCACTCCTACTTCCTCCACCTCTCCAAACTAAACAAAAATTCAATTAGAGAACAAAGGAAGATATATATATGGATAGAAAGAGAGAAATGAAATAAACTTCTATCTTCTAGAGAACGTTTTATTTAACGAGATCTTTTCTTTGTTCTAGATGTTGGGAAGGAATTGAGTTCTCTACCTTTTGTTCCCTCTTTTCTATTACTGAACTGTTTCTTGCTAAGCAAAACCCTATGTGTCTGTGTGAGAGAGAGTTTTCTAACTTATACATATTTCTAGATAAACAATGAGGTTGCTTGGACGTCAAGTTTGGTTTTGTTTGCGTATATACACATGTACCAGAATAATGCAGTTTTTGTCTACTTTTTACCAGGATTAAAGAGGGGCCTAGCTCAAAATACAAACCTAATGTTAAAATTAAAACAAGGGTAGAGTGGAGATGGGGGCAACAGTGTATCTTTTGGGACGTCTTACCTCTTTCTCTCCCTAGCTAGCTCCAGTGTCAACCTAGAGTACCCTTAAAGCTATGTGAAATTGTAGTATGTATACATACCAACAAAAGTGAAGATAACGAACGCAGAATATTTACACCAAACCGTATGCCACCAATCCATTTCTTCACGTAAACTTCTCATTTCAAGCAAGGTATCCTATCTCAACAGGACATGTTTGGTTGATTCAAAGCTATGAATACGTCTTAATTAGGACATATTTTACTGGGGAAATATTCAATTACAGTTTATACAAAACTCAGTATAAACAAGCCCCCATGCCAAACATTTTTTTAAGATTGTAAAAATTGAATTGTTTTATGATTTTTTGTTTGGAGATGATCTCCATACTAATGACCCCCGTGCTGATCTTAATTCACTATCCTTAAAAATGGACGAATTTTTTAAAATAATAAAAAATTGTTTTCCAACTAAAATTAGTTGAAATAATCTCCCTATAGGAACGAGATCTTCTACAAAATATTTATTATTTTTTTAACTGAATGTGGGTAAGATAATTATTAAAAAAATTCAATAGTAAAAAATGCACCTATTTTTCAAATTGTAGTTCATCCGCTTTCCGATTGATTTTGTTGATAATTTTTTTTATATGATCTCTCCACTATGTAGATCATTTCCACTAAGTTGGTTGAATTTTTATTTACATTTTATAAAATTGATTCGTTTTTAAGGTCTTTTAATCGAAGGCTGCTTTAGAGACAAGAATGACAACGTGACGGGTTTGGAGCGGGTTTTCAAAAACCCTAACTCGCCCCATTTAATAGGCGGAGCGGGGCAATTTTATTTAAATTAACTCCTAACATGACCCATTTAACAAACGAGACGGTTCGGAGCTCCTACGGGTCAGGTTAATTTTAAAAAATAGTACAAAATATTACATTTTAGTCTTAGAGGTGTACAATGGTTCGTATTTCAATATATGAGACATTCTCTCAATTGTCAATTCATGTTTTTACATAGATTTTCTACAAAATTAACATACATATAAAAAGTTTTTTTGTGTGTGTGTGTGCGCGCGCGCATTAATTGCAATTAGCATGCATATAAATGGTATTTATATAGGCATAAGTTAAACAGGTCGCGGTGGGGCGGGGCGGTTTATTTATATTAACTCCTAACTAGCCCCATTTAATAAACATATTTTTTGAATACCCAGACCCGCTCTTAATTCATTTATCGAGTTTTAAAAATAGCCCCAATATGATCGGGACGGGACGGAACTCCTGCGGATCGGATTAAATTGTCATTATATATATATATATATATATATATATATATATATATATATATAAAGATCGTACCTAGTGCATAAGACTCCGACTTTAACCGGGTGTGAGAGAAGTTAGAAGTGTTGGAAAGTGTTTTTTATGTGGATCTTGATTAAAATCCAAGCCAATGAGTCTTTTCGAACACGACTCCAATAATATAATTTTTGATAATAAAATCTCTCTCCCTCATGTATATATAATATATTATCATATACATAAACTTAATATGTATTACCAAAAAAATCACATCAAATAGTAGATACCTTACTTAATATTGAATACGAGGAAATTAAACATATACAATATTCCAATTTTTAGCATTGGTTGCGGGTTTCAGCTCACTATTCTCCGTGACCTATTAGTCTTGTCATTACTTATTATTACACCTCGTGTACATCAAGTACATGCATGTGTTTTTAATTAGTTGAGGGAGCTTATTGGCGGCATTTAAATTCCTCTACCTTATTTTATATTTTATATATTATTGTATATATTACCTAATATGTAAAATTATGTTAACTCCAAATTATCAGTTAACAATAATTGTTGCACCTCGCCCTATACTAATTGCAATGTCGTTCTACCATATATTTAATTGATGTTCTGAAAAATATATTTGAGATTTATAACATTACTCATTAATAATAATTCACCTATATATTGCAAAATTACATGTATATATAAGAGAAAATTATGTAGAGAATAATTCTCATGAGCAATCTTATTATAAAATCTTTGAGATTCGGCAAAAAAATATTTAAGAGCGAGTAAGATCAAATTATCTTATTAGTTAAACAAGGGTGGAAATTTTGATAAAGTTGCATCCAATAATGCAGAGACTTGAACCTGTTTTTACCGTGACATGGGCAATTGCAAAGAGTCCAAGGAAAGACGGTAGTAGACAAATATATCAATATATATATGGAACTCTTATAAGCCGACACGGTGTGTTTATTAATTGGTGTCCATTCTTGTATTGAGCGTATTACAGAAGCCACGAAACAGAAAGCTTAATGGGGAAGTTTCATTAGGGTTTACTTTAACGTATTGACTAGGGGTTTAGGGGGAATATGTCAATGACTGGCGGATCCACTATTTTTAAATAGTGCGAAAGTTTTGAAGAGTGAGAAATTTGGAGTTAAGATTTTTTGAAAGTTATTTATAGGTATTTATAATATTTTAATCTTAAAAATACATTTATTGAATGATAATTATATATTCAAGTTGTATTATAATAATTACTCGTTCATGTTATGTTTTAGCCAACGATAAAATATTATAAAGTAAAAAATGCAGTAATTAAATATTAACAAAATAGGAAAAAAATCACAACAATTTAACTTAAATACTTTAAACTAATCTAATATTTTTTTTAGAAATTACAATAATCATATTTAATCATTCAGTCATTAAACATTAAAAATTAAACTAAATTAACATTTTATATTTGAACATTGAACTGAAAAATTAAACCAATTTAACAATTTACATTATTGAACTTTCAAAGTTTAACATAATTAAAACAATAAATATTGTTGATGTAAAAAATTAGATCATATCTAATTATTCAATCACAGATAAATAAATGAGATAAAGAGTTTTTAAAGTGGTTCAGCCTTATAAGAATGACCTACGTCCACTGTTATGGTATTGCTGATTGTATGAGAATTCTTGATTACAAGTTATCTCCAGAAATTCCGGTCCTTCTACAATGAGGATTGTACAATGTATTTATAGCCCTGGGGCTGTAATGTGAAAGAGTAATACATTAAATGATGTATATATGAAAGGGTGATACATTCAATGCTCCTTAAGTGTATGCGTTTGAATGATAAGCATTTAATGAACAGTCAAATTGTTGGTTATCCCGCTATTAATGCTTTGTTCGAGGTGCAGCTCGGACCGCCTGAGCTTCTCGGTACTCAAGAGTTCCTCGGAGCGTATGAGTTCCTCGGGGAATCAGTGCTCCTCATTGTAGTATGGTTCTTCGGAACATGTGAGTTCCTCGGAAATGCTTGTTGTTGCCACGTAGATTGCCACGTGTCTTCACTTTATTGAGCCATGTCAGCAGATTAAATTTGGTATCAACAGAAGCCCCCAATGTTTCATAGTTCGAACTTTGAGGAGTGTGGAACATTCTTTCTCGGAATATGGCAGTTTTAAATGGTCATCCTGAAATTTAGGAGTCTTTTGTATTTATTTCTCTTTCCAAATTCGTAGAATCAGGCTTTTTTGAATTTTTATAACCGCCTCGATCTCCGCATACTTTTTGTCCTTCTAGCTGCCGGTAGCGTAATCGTTTCTTTTTGTAATCATTACTTTTTCCTTTTCCCAAGGCAAGGTATTTAAGCGTCACAGACAATCCCATCGTCTTCTACCTTTTCAAATTTGTATTTTCGAGTTTTCCATTATCTTACTCTCTTGTGCGTTCATCCTTTTCATCGTTCGTTGTCAACAGATCCACTCTTTTTCTGTAAGATTTTCTTCCTTCTTCTTCATTTCTTTTATTCATCATGGTTTACCCTGTTGAATCTCTTGATAAGTTTCGCTCGGATTTCTCTATTCCCTCCTGGGTTGTTCTGGAAGATCTTTCTGAGCCTTCTGACTATTTTCGTTTGGCTGAGGGATATTGGTTCCCCAGTCTCTTTGTTGCTGAGTGTGGATTTTCTTTTCCACCCAATCCCCTATGTCTGGAATTTTGTCAATATTTTGACGTTGTTCCTGCAAGAATAGCCCCCAATACATGGAGAATAGTTAATGGGGTGCATAGGTTAAATCAAATTCATGAAACCCGAATAGGAATTCCAGAAATCATGTTTTGTTATAGATGGGCAGTTGGTGATAACACCTTTTATTTAAAAACTAGATTTTTAAATAGGGCTTTAGTGGTTAATCTCCCGGATGCCAATAGGGACAATTTTGAGCACGGAGTTGTAATAAAAAATTGGCAACATGCTCCTTTATCTGGAGATGAAGTTTATCAGGGTCTCAGATGCCCTCCCTATGGCAATGGGATAGATTATTTTTATTTCATTTTATTTATTTTGAAATCATGCTTCTTCTGTGTTTGACAAAATGTCCCACTGATATTTTAATGTTTATTTATTTGCAGTTGACACCAAAAGAAAGTGTCCAAAAGAAGAAGACGTGAATATAAGGCAATTAAAACTTATCTGGAGTTTGCATCAGAGTGTTGCCGACGATCACATTAGGTCAGCCTTGTATCTGCTGCAATACAAGAGCTACACCACTTCTTTCACTGCTCGTCTGGTGATAAGTGACGCAGAGCCAGTACCAGTGATTCGTATCGAATATTGCATATTTCCGCCCGTTATCTTTATGCATTCTAGCACTTTTACGGTCCTAAATGCCTATAATTATGCTCATTAACCAGACAACCTTGGATTTGGATATATACATACTTTGCAGGGGTTATTTGTGCTTTTGTAGGTATTGGAACGCTAAAAGTGAGGTTCGGTTGCATTTCGGAGAAGTTCCGTCGTCGAATGCTACTTTAAGGGCAATTTGGTCTTTTCAAACTCACTATTTTTTATGGAATGAATTTACCAACATGTAGATCATCAAATTATCTTTCTGTGGCCACTGACTGTGCGTCATTCTGACTCCGTATGTGGAAGTTATGCCCATTTCCAGAAGGTTTCAGTATTTTCTTCTACTTCAAGGGAATTTTGGTAATTTCATACTGCATAATTTGGAGGTTTTCAAAACATAATCATGTAGAGAATTGATATAGCTTCGCGTCGGTTCCGACCACGCCTCATTTCGATTCCGTATGAGGGAGTTATAGCCGTTTCCGTGCAACGCCTCAAAATTGGTTCAAAGTGGAAAAGTGGGCTGCCTTCAGCCCAAGGCAAATTCCAAAAGTGCGGTCGACCGGTCCCAAACATGAGGTCGACCGGTCCCATCAGATATGGACGAAAATTGACTTATTTTGGGTTTTTTGGGTTGGTTTTGTTGGGGGTTTATTTTGGGGTATTAAATGAATGTTTGGGGCTTTTCTTTGAGATATCTTATTTTAGTTAGATAAGGTTAGAAGACATTTTGGGGGTTTTGTTGGGAGCTCACCCTCTCCTCCATTTTCACTTGGGTTTTCACCCATTTTATGTAAGAACTCTACTATTCATTCTCTTCTTTGTTGTTTTCTTTCTTTGTTAGCTAGTTTCCATACTTTGTAGTTTGTTTAATTATTGTTATTTATTGTTTTCATTAGTTAATTAGTTGCTTTAATTAATTAGTTAGTTTAATTAATGTCATTAATTATGTGTAGTGGCTAATTTAGTCTAGGTTGTGTCAGATTGAACTCATTCCGGGTTGACATGTTGCTTTGCTTTGGTGATGGTGTTTACGGGTCTATTTCGGGTGCGTTGTCCTAGTTATTACGCCTAGGAGATTTGACGGGGCATATCATGTATGTCCCGTGCTTACGACCTTTCGTGCGTAATTTCTGGGGTATTTGTTGACACCAAAATCGTATGTGGTTTTTATGCAAATTTAGGGGTGTGACAACCCTTGATTTACTTAACTGTCGAAACGAGACGCAACCTTAATAACTCGTCGACCCATGTAACCATTTTATACTAATTAACTCGGGTGAGGGATATTCGACGCAACCTATAGTTTTTATTCTCTTTATTAATTTAGTTTAATTTCCCTCGCCTAGATTAATCTTTCCCTTTCATGCATCTTTTCTTTTAGTTTGTAATTCACCTTTTCCACTTTTATTTCGGAATATTAAACCTTATAAATTCTAACAACTCGTCTCTGTGGATTCTCGATACCCGACTTACCGCTCTACTTGCCCCGCAAGTGTAGTTGTAACTTAGGTTTTTGTATTGAGTTGGCGAAACGAAAACAACGATTAGCGTCTTTACACGCGCTACTTTTCGCACCTTAATCAAAATGGCGCCGTTGCCGGGGATGAGTTTGTTTTAGACTTTATTTGATTTAGTATTTCATAGTATTTTCTTTCTATTTGTATTTTTTGCTAACTTTTTGCTGGACTTCCACATTTGAGCACTTAGAAACGCTCAAATTCTTTCCGCGCGCACCTACTTTGTGGAATTCGCCACTTGAGCCATTTTTGGGGTAAGCATGTCTTATTCCAATTCTTTCGGTAATCCTTGTCATAATTCTCAAAATTCTCGCAAACCTATGACTTTCGGTGAATACTTAGAATCCCAAAGTATAACAAATTCAAATATGACTTTAGGCGAGTATAACGAAAGTCAAAACTTAGGTTATTGGAATTTTGATGACGATGACAATGATTTTGGGCCTTTACCTCCTTATAATAGGAATTTTGAAACGAATTTGAATAGTTTTCAAAATTTCTATAAAAATGAGCTTAAGTTTAAGTCCGATCGCAACTTTCAAAGTTCCCATTTTCATGCATCCGCACCTCGACCCATGACATTCGGTGAGGGCTTGCGTATGTATGAGAATGAGAAACTTGAAACTCGTTATCGGGAAGAAAATCGTTCGTGGGAACATGAGTTGGATTTATTATTTGAGTCCGACGACGATTTTCCTTCCGAGACTTTTGAAGTCGAGGAATGTTTTGAACCAAATGAGGTACTTGTACCTACTTTGGAACAATCCATTCTAGACTTTGCCCATCTCGTAATAGATATTGAAAGTGAGGATGAAAATGACGTAATATCTATTTGCAATGAAATGATTTCTTCTTTGGCCCCCAAAGAAGAACATTTCATTGAAAATGATATTATTTCCTTTGAAATTCCAACTTCATGCGATGATGATTCATCTCATGAGTTTGAATTTCTTTCATCCCCTTTTTCATTCTCTATTACCCCACCGGAACAAGTACCCGATGATTCGGTTTCGAACTTTAATGTTTTAAACCCTATCACTGATGAGGAGTACTTGCTCGAGTCGCCCTCCACGATCGCATCTTTGCCTTTGTGTGCGCCGCCTCCCATTCCAACTTCAAAATTCTTGGGAGGATATTCAGCTTTTCTCGGTCCCCACTTGTTTTTGTCACCCGTTCAATCCAAACCCTCCATCGTCCCTCCAAAACTTTTAATTGGCGATGGTTCATTTCTTCCGCCTTACACATGCCTTCCGTTGTTAAAACGGAATCTATATTTTTCGGAGGGCATGCTTGTATGTGAGGGTACATCGGTTATCCTCCAAAGTCAAATTGTTTTTATGGTGGACCCTCACCTATTTAGACTTCTAGTGTACAGTTAGTGTGGAGTCTAAATAGTAGGTTGTATATAGTTAGCTTTTTATTCTTTCTTTATTTTTAATTTAGTCTAGTGTACTTAGTTAACTTTTTATTATTTGTTTTTGCTATGCTCGGTACGAACTTGTTTTGTAGATTCTTTGGACTTGTTCTCATGGGGATCGCTCCACTTTTGGGTAATATCGCTCTTTTCCTCTCTTTGGCTTGGTTCTTAATTAACATTGAGGACAATGTCAAGTTTTAAGTTAGGGGGTGTGGGATATTCTATCCATTTCTTTATTTAGTCCATGTTTTTGCTCACATGTTAGTTACTTAGTATGCTTTTCTTGGAAAAATTAAAAATTTTAAAAAGATTTTCTTTCTTTTTTCTCCTTTTTTGGGCATTTTGCCTTTGTTTCCGATGATAAATTTCAATAATTGCCCGATCCAATAGACAGCCCAATGACGCATGTTCTCGATTTTAGAAGTTATTAGACTTTAGTCTTGATTATTCATGTTATGAATAACTTCATGAATTAAACTTTAATCCCGTGAGCACATGCACTTTCCTTGCTTTATTGATTTGGTTTAAGATTTTTATAACTCGGTAATCTTTTGTTGCATTGTATATACTTACACCGAGTAAGCTTTGTACCTTTCGTCGTTTGTGAGTGTTATACACTATTCTTTCCTCATTGAAAACATTGAATTCGTTGGTAATCTCTCTATTCTTTCATTTGATCGTTCATTAATTGAGTTCATACTTGAATTGTGTTACTTGATCATGTTTTCATATATTATTTTGACTCGAGAATTGCGTAAACTTTGTGAAATGATCATAGGCATTCTTTGTTATATCACCTATATTATCCTTGACCTCACCCTTATATGTTTACCCTCGTTAACCCTTTTGAGCCTAAATATAGCCTTTCATTTCATATCACATTCCCATAACCAACTCTAAATTGGAGTTTTAGCCCATATATACACCTTCCACACCTTTGTTTGGAATGTTAATTGGGATTGAATGTTGTTGTTATGATGTCGGTTGCAATTTAGGCATATGAGAGTTTGATAAGTAAAGAAAAGAAAGTAGTGAAAAAAGTGAAGAAAAAGAGAAAGCAAAAAGCAAAAGAAAACAAAAGAGAAAATGAGAAAAAGAAGAAAAGAAAAGGAAAGAAAAGTTTGTATATGTTGTATATAGTTCAATAAGCTTTGATTACTCTCCCCGATGATATATCTAATGTCGTTTTGGAACTTGTTTTCCAATTTTGATATTGCCCGCATTTTTCCGTTATCCCGAGTTTTCATACCGAGCACTTTGAATCCGTACATACATTCCTTTCATTTCATACCTAAGCCTAGCCTACATTATAACCCTATTAAAGTCCTATGTGATCTTAGGTTGATGTAATTTAAAAGTCATAATAGTTGTGATAATCTGTGAAAATGCATTTCGCCTCTTTTAGTGTGCGGTATCCTTTCATTGAGATTACAGTTTTTCAGTTTATATATAGCGTTCTTCTTTTGTGACATGTGTGCGGCCTAGTTTCCATTTCCATTTACTCTTTAGCCTGCATGTTCCGTGTGTTACCTCCCTGTTTCGAGTGAATTCGCTTGATGAGTGTAATGCCCGTGAGGATTGAATATATACTTGCTTTAATGATTATCCGGTTTATATGAGTTTTTCGCTAAATCACACTTTGCATGTGCTCGCTCCCCTCCCACATTTTAAGGTTTCAATTCTATGAGGTGCATTCTATAATGTTAATAATTGAGACTTTTGTGTGAATTCATTCACTTTGCTAATAATGCGTATGGAATCCTTTTCGCCATTATTGGGCTTGTCGTACGTTGGTTTGGGCATATTTTGAGGAAACCATATGATGTTTGTGGGTATCATCCCTGAAAATCCTCACGAGACGACACTCGTCCACTAGGGTAACCTAGGGGTTTAACGGCTTATTGCATATGCTAAATGCAATCGTGTTCCCTACGAAAGTGGAAATTATATTTCGATGCATATATACGTTTTGTATTTTCGATGCATATATACATTTATGTTTTTGCTCCTTTTATGGATGAGCGTTTAAGATAGCCAAGTCACAACTTCATTCCATATATCCATGTGACTGTTTGATAGAGATTTGAAAGGCTACATCATTTCATCCATGTGCTTTACAATGTTTGGAGTCTTTGAGATGTAATTACTGATATCTTCCTACATGTTTGACTCCTATATCCTTTATTGCACACATGCACGGCTATATTGGATTATTGCACTTGTCTATCTCATATTGACTTGAGTGTTTCCATCTCAATCCTGTCTATACAATGTACAATATGCGATAAAACTTGACAAGATTGGAATGCATGTAAAAACCGTTTTGGTGAGACTGTGTGTTTTTGTATAACGGGAAGGGGCTGCGAAAGGTAATCATCTATCCTTTGCGCAAAAGCCACCATTAAAAAGGACCTAAAAAATGGAGGAATTTTAATATCCGAGGTCCAAAGAGGTTAAAAGAGCCCGAAAAAATTTACAGGCAATAAAAAGCACTTCATGCAAAATATGGGCCACTTAGGTTTCACCATAAATTCTCCAAAGTTTGAGAATTTAGAATGCCTTTATTCAAAATTATATCTGAGGGAGTTTGCTTGGAGAATCGTTAAATGGGTTTGCACTTCCTTGAAAGTCCTGCAAAAGCATAAAATCGTTTTGGACGTTATTGGTGTGAAAATCACTTTGAGATTTGATTGAGTCAATTTCTTATATTGTCATTCTTTTTCACCAAAGGACGCATTTGAGTTCATTCGCTAGGAGTATCCAATATTCATCGTGCACATATGTCATGTTTGTATGCATTGATTTTCCTATCGAATTTGATCACTCCACTTCATTTACGCTATCATCGACTTGGTTGTTTTTGTGATCATTCATGGTGTGATTTTATCCTTGTGACACTCCATACTTGCTTATTTGATTTATTTCTCTCGTTTGTCTATTTGGGGACATCATAAAAAGGGGGAGAATGAATTATCTTATTATGGGGGAGATTTGAAAGTTTGAGTTTTCTCATAAATTGGTATATATGTCTATCTCATTTCAAACTCGATACGTCACTTGGTATTTTGTCTTTTCTCATGTGTGTAGGTACTACATGGATTATCATTGGATTGCACACCCTGATGAGAAAGGTGTTGAGGTTCCTGAAGAGTTGAAGAGTAAAGGTTGAAGTCTTATTCAATTGTATCTTTCCAGTTTTGGGTTCATGGAAGGGTAGATTTGTATAGGCATTTTTAGTTGTTTGATAATTCGGATGTTTGTTTTTATGTATGTACCGGCATAGACATAGGGAGAGATTTGTAAGGACATTTTTGTCCATTATCAATTTGTTATGTTGCACGCCGTTACACCGTTGAAGAAATTCAAGATTCATACAGTCATCAACGGATCCAAATATCAAAAGAAGAAAAGGAATCAAAGTCTAACAGGCCGGACCGGTCCGCCCAGAATAAAAGAACCGATCCGCCTGAGGACCGGTCCGCCTCAGACCCGGACCGGTCCGCCTGATGAAATCCAGTACACCCCGGACCGCAAGAGAACCGAAGAAGCCTAAAATAAAAAGAATCGATCCGCCTACTCGGACCGATCCGCCTCAGACCCGGACCGGTCCGCCTGGGATAATCTCAAACAGATCGTGCAGAGATTTTTTAGGCCATGTTATTCCTTTATAAACCCACTACGAAAAGTGGTTTTCCAAGACTTCCATACACGATTTTCAGAGTACAAGAAACTCTTAGTCTGCACCTATTGAGCCCTAGACTCTAGGTTTTTGATTCACAAAAATTTCCAAACATTTGTGAATCTCTTTGCAACCCAGGAACGCACTTTTGCTGTTCATATCATTGTGGAGAAGACCGTTCTTCTTCTTCATTGCAGCCCTACTGGAAAGGGATAACTCCAGCCGCCGACTACAGAATCCGACACCTGAGGGTAATTCTTAGTCACTTGTATTTTCATTGTAATCCGAAATTGTACAGTTACAATATTATAATGGAAATAAATGGTTTTGCCCCTTTGGGTGATTTTTCCTCACAAGCATGTGTTTGAATGTTCTTGCTTAGTTCATTATCTTATTTAATCACATATTGTTGCATGTTTAGGGTTTGTTTGAGTTAAAAGGTGTTTAATATATAATTTTCTCATTTGAACGCAAGCGCATACTCTCTTACCAGTACATCAATCTCCCTGATTTTTTTGGTTTATGAAGGGCTTGTCTCAACGGCATATCAGTATATACGACTATAGTATGAGCCTAGAAGTATGGCCTCATTCTCTTACTCGCCTCAATCAATGCCAGTGCTAACTTTTCCAGCCATGGATATTTGATCTCTGCTCCTCGGAAGGCCTTACTTGTTTAATAGATTGGTTTTTATACTCCATTCTCCACTCTTATCAACGCCGAGCTGACTGCATTCTCCGATACTACTAGATACAAGTATAATTTTTCTCCCATTAGTGGCCTGGATAACAATGGAGATGCTCCCAAGTATTTCTTCAAGTCTTGAAAAGCCTTCTCACATTCATCATTCCACTCGAAAGTCTTTCGGAGTGTCTTGAAGAATGGGAGACATCGATCAGTTGCTCGCGATACAAATCTGTTGAGTGCTACTACTCGTCCTGTAAGACTTTGCACCTCTTTCTTCGTCGTTGGAGATCGCAGCCCTAATAGAGCTTTGATCTTTTCAAGATTCGCCTCAATACCTCGTTGATTGACAATGTACCCGAGAAACATGCCTTCTCGTACTCCAAATATGCACTTCATCGGGTTCAGCTTCATTTGATATTTATCTAGTTGATCAAAAGTCTGACTTAAGTCAACTAGATGATCGTCCGCTTTCTTGCTCTTTGTCATCATATCGTTAACATAGACTTCCATATTGCAACTGATTTGTTCAGCAAAGACTTTGTTCATCAGCCTCTGATATGTTGCACTTGCATTTTTCAAACCAAAAGGCATAACATTATAACAGTAAGTTCCCCTACGAGTAATGAAAGAAGTACTCTCACTGTCTTCAGGTTTCATTTTAATCTGATTATAGCCAGAATAAGCATCCATGAAGCTCAGCAGCCCGTGTCCCGAGGTATCATCCACTAGTTGATCAATTCGGGGCAATGGAAAGTGATCCTTTGGGCATGCTTTGTTGAGGTCAGTGAAGTCTACACACATTCTCCACTTGTTGTTTTTCTTCTTTACCATCACCACATTGGCTAACCAGTCTGGATATTTAACATATTCAATGAAGCAAGCTTTCTGGAGCTTTTCGACTTCCTCCTGTATAGCTTGATTCTTCTCAGGGCTAAATACTCTTCTTCTCTGCTTTACTGTCTTGATCTCCTTATTCATATTGAGTTTGTGACATAAGAAATTTGGGTCTATCCCGGGCATATCCTCATGACTCCACGCAAAAGTTTGCTTTCTGCTTCTAAGGAAAGTTATTAATTCCTGTTTTAGTGAGGCTTCCAATGACGAACCTACTTGAGTAGTTCGCTCAGGGTGCTCGTTGTCCAGAATGATGTTTTTAGTAGCTTCCACCACTTGACCCTTCACGAGTTGTGACTCATCTCTAGGATCCAATGTTTCAATTTCTTCCCCTTCTTCCACTTGATAAGTAGTAGTCTTTTTCCTTGATTCCTCCAGTTCTTCTTGCTCGGCGGATGAATAATAGCATTCCTGAGCTACTTTATGGTCACCCTTCACAACTCCTACTCTAAAATTTATTGGAAACTTCAGGCATTGATGCACTGTAGATGGTACAGCCTCAAATTTCTTCAATCCTACTCTTCCCACGATGATATTGTATGATGATTGAACATTCTTATCCATCACAAAGAAGCATATTCTTTCTGTCCGATAAGCAGGCCACATACTAATGAATATATCCAACTTGATCATCCCAAGTGGAAATACTTTCTCGCCAGCAAAGCCGAGGAGAGGTCTATGATAAGGCTCCAGTTGAGATAGTTTTAGATTCAAACTATCGAAGCACGAGTAGAACATGATGTCTATCGAGCTACTATTATCGACCAGTACTCTTGAAATTATTACTTCCTTCATCCTCATTTTTATCACCAATGGGTCATCATGAGGATATAGAACACCTGCGAGGTCATTCTTTGAGACACCAATGACCAATTTCTCTTTATTCACCTTTCTCGGGCGATCCTCCTCAGCTAGATTTATTCGTTGAATGTACGAGCAAGCTTGAGCCTCACAGAGGTAAGATTTTCTCTCGACAGTAAGGTCTCCTCATCCTCCCGCATCTCCACTTATTATAACATTACAGTCAAATGACCCCAAGCGTATTGAAAATACCTCTCGTTTTGGCTGCATGGGTCTCTTGGGAAGATCAGGGTCGTCCTCGGGATCAATTTCATGGTTTCTTTTCTTGTTCTCCTCTGCTCGACGAGGAGATCTAGACCTCTATCTTGTTCGGTCATTATTTTTTCTTTCGCTTCCACGATCAACATACTTTGCCAGCTTTTCTAGTCTGATGAGTGTTTCAATCTCATTCTGAAGAGCTATGCAATTTTTTATCATATGGCCATGATCTTTATAAAACTCACAATACTTTGCCTTATTCCTCTTGTCAGGGTCTGCCTTCATTTTCTCTGGCCAGTTTAATTCCTCGTTGCTCTTGATTTCTTCTAGAACATGGTTGATATCCTTCTTTAAAGGAGTATAATTATCAAATTTCTTTATTGGATCCCATATCGACCTTGTTCTTAAATGTTTGTCATTACCATTGTTCTTATGCACTTTCTTCTTAGCTTTATCACCTTCCACCTTGGTTTCTTTGGCAATCATGTTCTTCTTCGCAACCATAGCTTCCTCGGCATTCATAATCTTGGACGCTTTTCCCATCAGATCTGACATGGTTCTAAGTGGATATATAGCCAAAGTATAGTATAACTTGTTAGGCAGTAGTCCACTCATCAATGCAGTAATCGTTGTCTTCTCCTCGTAATCAATGACTTCAAGTTTCTCGTTATTAAAACGAGTTATATAATCTCTGGTACTCTCACCAGCCTTTTGTCTAACACTTAACAAATGCGCTACTCGTTTAACTGACTTTGCCCCAAAATAGAAATTCCCAATGAATAACTCGACCAGTTGAAGAAAAGTTAAAATCTTACCTCGAGGAAGATTATTATACCATATTTGAGCAGATCCGGTAAGAGTTCCCGAGAATGCCCTACATCTCAGCTCATCTGGAACAGCATAGATATCGGCTGCAGCTTGGTATTGTTCTATATAAAGGATAGGGTCTGTCTTTCCATCAGATTTAGGGGTCACAACAGGTGCTTTGAACTTTAATGGTGTTGGGAAATCTATAATGGCCTGGACAAAAGGTGTTCCTCGAACAAAGGTTCGTTGTAGAGGGTTCTTAGCTTTAACCATTTCACCCAATCTATCCTCCAGCCTTTGAATAGAGCCTTTCCATGCATCATTTCCTTCATCGGGCTTGTTGGTTCGAGCAGCTGATCGCGTTGAGGTGGCTTCCTGAGATCTATCTTGACGAGCAGCTGGTCGCGACTGGGCAGATACTTCCCTTAAATCTGATGGTCGTCGAAAACTCCTCGATGGGGCTCTGGGAGGACTTTTGCTTCTCCTAGGACCTAATCGATCGAAAGGAGATACTCTGCTTAATCTTTCTAGTGCACTGGTCCTTTCTGGGGAGAGAGTGATACGTTGTTCAGTATCTGTGGCTCGCACTGACGAAGTTCGTCCAGGTTGATAAGAAAAATCTTCAGACTCCTCATTATGATATGAATTGGTACGCCTAGTACGTGAAGAAGATGCACGGGTATTTCTTTGAATACTTCGTGGTCTTGAATGGGATGGTGCACCGCCATGGAGGGTTTGTATGAGTTGACGCATAGTTTCTTGCATGACGGTCTGGACTTGAGCCAGATGTGTCATTATTCCAGTCAGATCTGGAATATTTGGCGGAGCAGATGGATTTAGAGGGCTTCCAGCGTTTCGATTGCTAGATTCTGGAATATCAGCCATTTGTGATAGATTATTTTTGGTGAAAAACGATATTACCAGTCGTTTCCCACAGACGACGCCAATATGTTGATGTAAAAAATTAGATCATATCTAATTATTCAATCACAGATAAATAAATGAGATAAAGAATTTTTAAAGTGGTTCAGCCTTATAAGAATGGCCTATGTCCACTGTTATGGTATTGCTGATTGTATGGAAATTCTCGATTACAAGTTATCTCCAGAAATTCCAGTCCCTCTACAATGAGGATTGTATAATGTATTTATAGCCCTGGGGTTGTAATGTGAAAGGGTAATACATTAAATGATGTACATATGAAAGGGTGATACATTCAATGCTCCTTAAGTGTATGCGTCTGAATGATAAGCATTTAATGAACAGTCAAACTGTTGGTTATCCCGCTATTAATGCTTTGTTCGAGGTGCAGCTCGGACTGCCTGAGTTGCTTGGACCGCCTAAGATTCTCGGTACTCAAGAGTTCCTCGGAGATTTCTTGTTCCTCGGAGCGTATGTGTTCCTCGAGGAATCAGTTCTCCTCGTTGTAGTATGGTTCCTCGGAACATGTGAGTTCCTCAGAAATGCTTGTTGTTGCCACGTAGATTGCCACGTGTCTTCACTTATTGAGCCATGTCAGCAGATTAAATTTGGTATCAACAAATATCATCTAGAAAAAATTGAACTGAAAATAATAAACAATAAAAAATAAATATTGAACTGAAACTATTATATCATTAAAACTTCAAGAGGTCCATGCACTGCTGAGTAAAAGAAGAGCTAATTTGCTAGGGAGAGAGAGGGAGGGCTCCCGAGCTATTGTCGCCTAGAGGAGGGAAGGTAAAGGGGGTCGTCAGTGACTTAGGTTGGGTAAGGAACGGACAACGAATGCTTGGGCTTAGAGGGAAGAGCGAGGGAAGGAAATGAAGAAATAGAAAATGAATCTAGTTTTTTTTTTAGTGAGATGCATATCTGATTAGGAGATATGTTATTTACAACTTTGCCCTAAGATTTTAAAATGATATAAAACTCATGGACTTTCACTATAAAAACTTACAAACACAATTTTTTGGACTTATTGGCACTTTACTACCCGAACTTTGGTCAATTTTACACTTTAAACCCCAATATATCAAAAGTGTCAAATAAACCCCAAAGTTTTTACATAATTGCAATCCAAATCCTACCATTAAATTGACTAACGAAAAGAGTTAAAAATGAAGATAAATGCATCAAAATGTTCTTTCCTGCCAAAGTTTGGGGTTTTATGTGCCAATATTGATACATTGGGATTTGAAGTCTAAAAGTGACTAGTCTTCAGGTAATAACATGCCAATACCTTTTTTTTATCAATTATGTTTAATATTTAAATTTATTTTTATTTATGTTGTTAATATGTAATATCGATTTCATACAAAATTATTTAACGAATAACCAATTATAAACTTTTAGAACTATAAGAATTTTACCCTAAATATTCTCATTGTAATTAATTATTACTATAAATGACCTATATGTGTAATTGTTGAATTATTATGTCAATGCATGCAAGTGATATTTTAATGCACAATTAAGTATCACTTGTGAAAATAGGTCAAATTTCATTAGCTATTTTACCTTTTCTCAAGAACACTCTGTGACACCCCGCCTATTTCACTAACGGGTGATCAATCCTCTACTAAAATAAAACATGAATCTCTTCTGGTTCATTTTTAGCATCACCGTCGAAAATATTTTAAAATATTAACCACCTATTAATCAAATAAGTTGATGTCAAATTTTATCTTTCATTAACATACAATAATATTAATCAATCCACAATAACCCCATACATAATAACCAGTACAAATAAAATCACAAAGTAAAGTCAGAAGCGGAGATAAGTAAATAAAGTTCCCGAATAAACCATCGGGCCAATACATCCAATCCAATTGTCTAAAATAATCTAAAATGCATAAATCTAAATAAAAAAAGGGTAACACGCCCAACCAATGCAAGAATAGAGAACCTTTTCTATAATGTCAATAATAGAATCGGCTACTCGAAAATCTTGCAAGCCTCCACATCAGCTGCAACTACGAAATCCCTGGAAGATAAATCATCCATGGCGTCCCTATGGTCGACTCCTAAAAGTTTTAAAGATAGATTTGTACGGGTCAGAGCCCAAAACCTTTGAAAAATATTAAACAAGTGTATAAAATACAAAAATAAACATGTAAAGTCAATTTTCGTATTCATAACCCGCTAACGCACACTCGTGAGTCACTCCTCAACCCTCACCTAAAGTGCGCACCTAACGTATGCATTTTAACTCACCTAGTTATGCTATCCCGCCTAACTAGCCGTGCATCTTAACCCACCTAGTTACGTTATCCCACCTAACTAACCTTGCCACTAACATCAATACTATACTACCCTAACCTAAGTATAATATCTACCACTTGTTCATTAATTAGATTTCACAACTAGTTGTTTAATATCTCACTAAATTATTACCACTTAAAATATAACTTTACTCAAGTTATTTATTTCCATAATTTCATCCTTATATACATAAATATTTCACACAAAGGTAAACACAAATCAATTTCTCACTACATACGTAAACCACTATCCCTCCGAGTCTTTACTCTCAGGATATGAAATAACTAGTATGCTATCAAGCTCCAGGGAGTCCACCACAACCTGAGAAATTGGGTTGAAATATCACCACCGAACGTAAAAATAAAAACGAATACCAGAGGCAGTCATGACCTTAAGTTTGTAGTCATAATCATATATACCACATTATTCCACAGGACTCCAACCCTACATCACATGGGCGTGCACAACACCTATAGTCCAAGGGAACGATACTACCTCTGCTGTGTTTCTCTAGAGTGACTCCAACGGCATGAAACCTTACTAGCTTAGTACTAAGGTTTTTATCAAAATTTACATTTTGTAAGTCAAATTAGTAGCTTACTACTAAGGGTTTTATCAAAATTTACAATTTGTAAGTCAACCCAATGGGAAGTTTTTCTCAAAATTTACATTTGCTCGGTAACTCAACCCCAATCATGCTAAGGTTTTTGACTAAGTCTTATGTTTCATCTATAGTTGTAGCCTGTTATAGAGAGCATCCCCCTCAAGGTACTTATTTAGTTGTTCCTTCTGTTGAGCAAAATTAAAAGGAAAGTAAAACAAATTTTAATTTTCTCAAAATTAAAATTATAATAAAAATAAAATTTGTGAATTTTTACTTTAAGCCCAAAAATCACTTTAATACAAGTCCTAAAGATTTTCCAAACAATAAATATTCATTTTGCAAATTAGGTCAAACCATAATTTTATCCAATAAAATTAATGACTTGAATTAAATTAATATTAAATTATACCCAAACTAATTTAGCAACAAATTAAACAACAGTAATGAATTAAACTATATTTTATCTTTTAGTCCTAAGCATGCGTTCTAGGTGATTTTACAAGATAAAATAAATTCAAAGCACACTATGCCGCGATGTACGAGGAAAACCCACAACAGAAAAAACCTCGGACGACCCATAACCTTAAGTCCACTAAGTACGATTTTTTTTAAATAAAAGACATATGACTTAAACAAATCGAATCGACTCTCTTCAAGCCCTTGACGCGTCTTCTTATATCAACCTCTGTTTAGCCGACAATCCCTAACTCCACTGGAACCTTGGAATCCACTAATGAAGCTTTGGGGAACAACCATCAACCACACATGGTGCCTTTCACCATATGAGAACGTCGCAGTAAAAATAAGTCTTCTTATTTTACGGATGTAGAAGTAAACCCAAACTTCTCTTCTTTGAGGTGTAGAGAAAAATCCGGTGCCAAATACTCCAAGAAAATATATATATGAAGAAACTTGAAAAAACAAATTATGGGTGTGCAAACCTTGATTTTGTTCTAAGGATTAAAACATTTTAACAAAAATCAAAGGGACTTTTTCTTGGAAGAATTTTCTGTCAAAAACTATCTTAGATGTGTGAGAAAGTCTTAGAAAAAAGTCTGGACCCGAAGTATATTTATTTGGCAAAAAGACAGTGGGACAAAAAGTGGGAATATGGGATAAAACTGTCAAAAAAGTGTTCCCGCCAATTTCGTTCGAACGACATTTCATTCGAACGACTTTACTAACGATGTTCCAGTGAGAAAAAGGAAATCTCGTTAGAAGTCTCGTTCGAACGACCTGAGAATCTCGTTCTAACGAGATTCCAGTTCGTTCGAACGACTTGACAGAAAATGAAATATTCTTTGTAAGCCCAAAACTTTTTATGAAAAGTTCTAAAAAAATATTTTCTGAGTAAAACAAAGACGTTAAAACTATTTATAAATTTTTTATAAAATACACCCAATAAATTTCCAAGCTCCTATATATATATATATAATGCATTCATACCTTAGGAGAATTTGAACCAATGTTGTTGACGTAGAAACGAGGCACAATAAATCCGGCATATGATGAAGCTTTATAATTTTGGTCGCTACGTCTTCAAATAATACGTCATAGGATTGGATGGATACACTTGAATACTATTCTATGACTCAAATGTTTTTGTCCAGAATTGAGCCAACACTACATTAAGACTCAATCGGAGACTTGTGTCCTTACAAATCTCCCCCTTTGGCTATTTCAGGATAAAAACCAAAACAAAATCCTAAAGGGCCGTCAATCTCTACTAGAATCAAAAACATCGCACCGAAAATAAAAATTACATAGCTTGAATCAAAATCCAAGGATCAATATCTTTGTCGATGAAAGTTGCCATTTAAAAGAATTCCCGCACACTTAAGAAAACTATCAAATGCTTAGGGAATAAGAATATTAAATGAATGAGAAATAAATACTCCCCCTAAATTAATTCCCCTTTATCAAATGATCTATATAAGAAGGTCGCGACTACCCCTAAGTTAAATCTCCTAAACTAAGATACGATAAAAATAGGAAAATATATCATTTCCCCCCTATCATTCTCCCCCCTTTTGTTCAGGAATAGACAAAGGATAAAACAACTAATTTAAAAAAATAAAGCATAAGGTGATAAGTTCATGAAAGCATATGGGCAACAAAATCATAAATGACCCATACAAATAAAAACGGATACCAACGAAGATGCAAAAAAAATGATACCAATGTGATACATAAGATACTAAGCATGTGATATCAACAATAATATGCAACAAGATAGATACGAATTATGAATTAGAAGCATAGATGGACTAGAAAATTATAATACACCCCCTATTTTTATGCCTTTTAATTATGAGATTTATTAAATTAATTTGGGATAATTAATTGGAAAATTAATCCGGATTTAAATGCTAGCGAGACGAGAGTTAGTATTTGATTATTATAATGTTGTTGAATATTACTGAGTGATTATGGTAATATGTGATTATTGAATTTATTAAAATTGTCGTGAGTTGAAAATACGACAGTTTCGGTAATTAAGTTGGGATGCGCGTGTCAGTCGTGTCAGGACCCAATTTAATGGATTTAAAAGTATTTTATTTTTATGTCATTCGTACGAATATTTTGAGTGCGCCAACGTGTCTGGAAGGTTCGAGATAGTTAGAAAACACTAGCCGGGGGTTTAGTTTGGGTCCCGGGGCATTTTTAGGCATGACCAGCAACCCAGGAGGGTATTTTAGTCATTCTTATTTTTAGGTGAATAGTGACCCACGAATTTTAGACAGTTAATATCAGCCAACACTTGAGTCCCTTAGGGTTTCTCAACCAAAAATCATAAACGAACATTAGAGTGGAAGAGAAGGAACTTTCCAATGGAGACCCGCCACTTAGAGACTTTTGCACCACCGTCACACCACTGGATAGATCGGAAAGCAAGGATCATCCCCATACCGTCTACTTCATCGAATCAGAATCCTCATTACCAGACAAGTGATTTAACTTGCAATAATTTAGCGCATATATCATTCATGTTAGGTTAGAATTGAAGAATAGCCTTAAATAATGAAAATTGAATGGATTTGATGAATTTAAATCAAAATCTGGGTAGGTCTTGCATGTAGTTTAATGTTGGAGATAATAGCAGCCACGAAATTATGATTTATGGGTAGAGAATTATGAAAATGTATTGAATTATATAGCGTTCTTGAAGAAATAGAAGAACTAGGGTTTTATATGAAAATTAGGTAAATTGATCCAAGAATTTGATGATTCTAAAACGTGGGAAATGATGCAAACATGTTGGTATGATAATTAGTATATTTGGTTGGGAGTTTAGGACATTGTAATGAAGAATTAGAGGTGTAAAAAGAGGAAAACCCGTAACTGTTTAAGAAAATCTGGGTTGATACCTAATTGATCGATCGATCGACTCAAGAATGTCGATCGATCGACCTATTTTCTTCGATCGATCGACCCCTTCTGATTTTTGGCAATTTTTTTCCCTTAAGGATTAATAAAAATCCCAAGGCCAATGATGATTCTTAGGATGTTTAAATTGATATTGTGGGACTTAGTTAAGGTCAGTAGGGTCTTAGTTGATGCTGGGAAAAATGGTTTATCATATGAAAATAAATGCTATTGCTTATGAGGGTTACTGAGTGAGGTACGGTTAGAAATCGTTCGAATTGAAATTATAATGGGAATGAATGATGATGTAAGAATAAGAACAGTAACGGTGGGACTTTATGTTACTGAGATAACATTAGAAACTAATAGGAGACTTAGTAACCTTTTGGGATATGTTTAAGTACTCAAATTGATTAGACGAGAGAGTTGTCAAGCTATATATATGTTACGTGTGATATTCGGGATAAACTTGCTACGTACGAGACTTACTATAAGGAATGTGTGAATACCTATATATATATATATATGATAACTTAGGTTGTGTGAATTCCTAGGGTATGGATTTATTATGTGTATGACATACCTACCATACTTGCTATCACGGGAGGTTAGTTTTAGGAAAAGGGCCATCTTATCTTTGTGTGCCTTCGGGGGGGGGGGGGGGGGCGGGGATTTAGATTGGTACCTTAAGGACATAGGACTGTGAATGAATTATTTGTGAGTTGATAAGTCACCTGACCATGGGAGCGTAGGTATGTGTGAACTATGTTCGCTACCAATATGTGTGATCTTGCTTATTGAAACGGTTCTTGAGATTTGAAACTCGTAGTCCTTATGTACGTGATATACCGGGATTCGATAGCAGAGTATGCGAGCACCGCAACTTAGCCTAGGGGTGCTATATATGTATTTAAGTACTCAGAGTGTTATACTTATGTACTTGTGACTGGTTCATTGTTGCTTAGTAAATGTGAATAACTAAGATATTTTATTGGGTTAAGAATGAGAAATTAATCACACTTGAGATAAGAAATTTAATGAATGTGAATATGGGTTATGAATATAACTTATTTGGATATTAAGAGTATACATCCTATGGTAGAATGCGAAAGAGGAAGTGGTACAGACTAGTTAGTTAGAAACATAACTAGGATGGTGTTGATACCAAATTTAGTCTGCTGACATGGCTCAATAAAGTGAAGACAAGTGGCAATCTACGTAGCAACGACAACCACTTCCGAGGAACTCACATACTCCGAGGAACCATACTACAACGAGGAGCACTGATTCCCTGAGGAACTCATACGCTCCGAGGAACAAGAACTCTCCGAGGAACTCTTGAGTACTGAGAAGCTTAGGCGGTCCTAGCAACTCAGGAGGTCCGAGTTGCACCTCGAACAAAGCCTTAATAGCGGGATAACCAACAGTTTGACTGTTCATTAAATTCTTATCATTCAGACGCATACGCTTAAGGAGCATTAAATGTATCACCCTTTCATATGTACATCATTTAATGTATTAACCTTTCAAATTGCAGCCCCAGGGCTATAAATACATTGTACAATCCTCATTGAAAGGAGACCGGAATTTCTTGATATAACTTGTAATCGAGAATTCCCAAACAATCAGCAATAACATAACAGTGGACGTAGGCCATTCTTATAAGGCTGAACCACTTTAAAAATTCTTTGTCTCATTTATTTATCTGTGATTGAATAATTAGATATGATATAATTTTTTACATCAACAGATTGGCGTCGTCTGTGGGAAATGACTGGTAATATCGTTTTTCATCAAAAATAATCCATCACAAATGGCTGACATTCCAGAATCTAGCAATCGAAACGCTGGAAGCCCTCTAAATCCATCTGCTCCGCCACATATTCCAGATCTGGCTGGAATAATTACAATCTGTCTCAGGGCCAGACCGTCATGCAAGAAACTATAAGTCAACTCATTCAAACCCTCCATGGAGGTGCGCCAACCCATTCAAGACCACGAAGTATTCAAAGAAATACCCATGCATCTTCTTCACGTAATAGGCGTACCAATTCATATCACAATGAGGAGTCTGAAGATTTTTCTTATCAACTTGGAAGAACTTCGTCAGTGCGAGCCACAGATATTGAAAAACGTATCACTCTCTCCCCAGAAAGGACCAGTGCACTAGAAAGGTTAAGAAGAGTATCTCCTTTCGATCGATTAGGTCCTAGGAGGAGCAAAAGTCCTCCTAGAGCCCCATCGAGGATTTTTCAACGATCATCAGACTTAAGTGAAGGATCTGCCCAGTCGCGACCAGCTGCTCGTTAAGATAGATCCCAGGAAGCCACCTCAACGCGATCAGTTGCTCGAACCAACAGGCCCGAGGAAGGAAATGATGCATGGAAAGGCTCTATTCAAAGGATGGAGGATAGATTGGGGGAAATGGTTAAAGCTAAGAACCCTCTACAACGAACCTTTGTTCGAGGAACACCTTTTGTCCAGGTCATTGTAGATTTTCCAACACCATCAAAATTCAAAGCACCAATTGTGACCCCCAAATATGATGGAAAGACTGACCACGTCCTTCATATTATACAATACCAAGCTGCAGCCGACATCTATGTTGTTCCAGATGAGATGAGATGCAGAGCATTCTCGGGAACTCTTACAGGATGTGCTCAAATATGGTATAATAATCTTCCTCGGGGTAAGATCTCAACTTTTCTTCAATTGGCCGAGTTATTCATTGGGAATTTCTGTTTTGGGGCAAAGTCAGTTAAACGAGTAGCGCATTTGTTAAGTGTTTGATAAAAGGCTGGTGAGAGTACCAGAGATTATATAACTCATTTTAATAACGAGAAACTTGAAGTCATTGATTACGAGGAGAAGACAACGATTATCGCCTTGATGAGTGGACTACTGCCTAACAAGTTGTACTATACTTTGTCCAAAGATCCACCTAGAACCAAGTCGGATCTGATGGGAAAAGCGTCCAAGATTATAAATGCCGAGGAAGTTATGGCTGTAAAGAAGAACATGGATGCCAAAGAAACCAAGGTGGAAGGTGATAAAGCTAAGAAGAAAGAGCGTAAGAACAATGGTAATGACAAACATTCAAGAACAAGGTCGGTATGGGATGCAATTAAGAAATTTGATAATTATACTCCTTTGAAGAAGGATATCAACCATGTTCTAGAAGAAATCAAGCGCAACGAGGAATTAAACTGGCCAGAGAAAATGAAGGCAGACCCTGACAAGAGGAATAAGGCAAAGTATTGTGAGTTTCATAAAGATCATGGCCATATGACAAAAAATTGCATAGCTATTTTGAATGAGATTGAATCACTCATCAGACGAGGAAAGCTGGCAAAGTACGTTGATCGTGGAAATGAAAGAAGAAACAAAGACCGAACTAGAGAGAGGTCTAGATCTCCTCGTTGAGCAGAGGAAAACAAGAAAAGAAACCATGAAGTTGATCCCGAAGAAGACCCTGATCTTCCCAAGAGACCAAGGCAGCCAGAACGAGAGGTATTTTCAATACGCTTTGGGTCATTTGACTATAATGTTATAATAGGTGGAGATGCAGGAGGAGGAGACCTTACTGCCGAGAGAAAAGCTTACCTCTGTGAGGCTCAAGCATGCTCGTACATCAACTAATAAATCTAGCTGAGGAGGATCGCCCGAGAAAGGTGAACAAAGAGAAGTTGGTCATTGGGTTCTCAAAGAATGACCTTGCAGGTGTTCTGTATCCTCATGATGACCCATTGGTGATCAATATGAGAATCAAGGAGGTAATGATTTCAAGAGTACTGGTAGACAATGGTAGCTCGGTAGATATCATGTTCTACTCGTGCTTCGATAGTTTAAATCTAAAGCTATCTCAACTGGAGCCTTATCATAGACCCCTCCTAGGTTTTGCTGGCGAGAAAGTATTTCCACTTGGGACGATCAAGTTGGATATATTCATTGGCACGTGGCCTGCTTGTTGAACAGAAAGAATACGTTTCTTCGTGATGGATAAGAATGTTTAATCATCATACAATATCATCGTGGGAAGAGTAGGATTGAAAAAGTTCGAGGCTGTACCATCTACAGTACATCAATGCCTAAAATTTCCAATAAATTTTAGAGTAGGAGTTGTGAAGGGTGACCAGAAAATAGCGAGGGAATGCTATTATTCATCCGCCGAGCAAGAAGAACTGGAGGAATCAAGGAAAAAGACTACTACTTATCAAGTGGAAGAAGGGGAAGAAATTGAAACATTGGATCCTAGAGATGAGTCACAACTCGTAAAGGGTCAAGTGGTGGAAGCTACTGAAATCATCATTCTAGACGACGAACACCCTGAACGAACTACTCAAGTAGGTTCGTCGTTGGAAGCCTCGTTAAAACAGGAATTGATAACATTCCTTAGAAGCAGAAAGCAAACTTTTGCGTGGAGTCATGAGGATATGCTCGGAATAGATCCAAATTTCTTATGTCACGAACTCAATGTGAATAAGGAAATCAAGCTAGTGAAGCAGAGAAGAAGAGTGTTTAGCCCCGAGAAGAATCAAGCTATACAGGAGGAATTCGAGAAGCTCTAGAAAGCTTGCTTCATTGAAGATGTTAAATATCCAGACTGGTTAGCAAATGTGGTGATGGCGAAAAAGAAGAACAACAAATGGAGGATGTGTGTAGACTTCACCGACCTCAATAAAGCATGTCCAAAGGATCACTTTCCACTGCCCCGAATTGATCAACTAGTCGATGATACCTCGGGACATGGGCTGCTGAGCTTAATGGATGCTTATTCTGGCTACAGTCAGATTAAAATGAAACGTGGAGACAGGGAGAGTACTTCTTTCATTACCCCTAGGGGAACTTATTGTTATAATGTTATGCCTTTTGGTTTGAAAAATGCAGGTGCTACATATCAGAGGCTGATGAACAAAGTCTTTTCTGAACAAATCAGTTCCAATATGGAAGTCTATGTTGATGATATGCTGACAAAGAGCAAGAAAGTTGTCGATCATCTAGTTGACTTAAGTCAGACTTTTGATCAACTAGATAAATATCAAATGAAGCTGAACCCGACGAAGTGCATATTTGGAGAACGAGAAGGCATGTTTCTCGGGTACATTGTCAATCAACGAGGCATTGAGGCAAATCTTGAAAAGATCAAAGCTCTATTATGGATGCGATCTCCAACGACGAAGAAAGAGGTGCAAAGTCTTACAGGATGAGTAGCAGCACTCAACATATTTGTATCGCGAGCAACTGATCGATGTCTCCTATTCTTCAAGACACTTCGAAAGACTTTCAAGTGGAATGATGAATGTGAGAAGGCTTTTCAAGACTTGAAGAAATACTTGGGAGCACCTCCATTGTTATCCAGGCCAGTAATGGGAGAAAAATTGTACTTGTATCTAGCAGTATCGGAGAATGCAGTCAGCTCGGCGTTGATAAGAGTGGAGAATGGAGTAAAAAAACCAATCTATTACACAAGTAAGGCCTTTCGAGGAGCAGAGATCAGATATCCAAGGTTGGAAAAGTTAGCACTGGCACTGATTGAGGCAAGTAGGAGAATGAGGCCATACTTCCAGGCTCATACTAGAGTCGTATATACTGATATGCCGTTGAGACAAGCCCTTCATAAACCAGAAAAATCAGGGAGATTGATGTATTGGGCAATAGAGCTCGATGAATACGATATAGTCTATGAACCCAGATCATCGCTTAAAGGGTAAGCTGTAGAGGATTTTATAGCAGAGTTCACCTATCCTGATACCCCCAAGGAGCAAAAGTTGCTCGCTGATCAACCTGTGGATGTTACAGGATCAACAAACACAAGCTCAGACCAACTCCGGTTGGTAAAAGGGCAAGTGGATATTACAGTATCATCAAATTCGAGCTCAGACCAACTCCGGTTGGTAAAAGGGCAAGAAAAGATGATCGACAAAGAGAGAGAAATATCAGGGGAAGATGAAAGGAAGCAATAAATATTTCATCGAGGAACTCTGTCAGATCAGAAGTTTGAAGATGAGTTACCTCTATGGAGGCTATATATAGATGGCTCATCCTGCACAACAAGCAGTGGGGCAGGAATAGTTTTGAGCACTCCAGACGAGGTCGACATGGAATACGCCCTACGTTTCCAATTCAAAGCTTCCAATAATAAGGCTGAGTATGAGGCCATGATTGCTGGTCTTAATTTGGCAAAAATTATGGAGGCGCAGTAAATTATTGTCTTCAGTGATTCTCAATTAATTGTAAATCAAATTTTTGGAATATATGCAGCCAAAGGAGAATTAATGATCAAATACCATGCAAAGGTGATGGAGTTGGTGTCAGAATTTACTGCTATTCAGCTGGTCAGAATACCAAGAATAGAGAATGCAAGAGCAGATGCCCTAGCTCGATTAACATCAGCTACTCGTACCGAGCTACGAAGAACAATCCCAATTGAAGTTTTAGCTGGTCGGAGTATAGATGAAGATTTGGCGATGAACTTTATCACCCTTGATTTAGGACCATCTTGGATGGATCCCATCAGGGCATAAATTGAAGAGGGAGAATTACCAATTGACAAGCTCGCAGCCAAGAAACTGAAGTTTAAAGCTGCTCGGTATGTATTAACTAATGGTATTTTATATAGACGAGGAATTATGGCAGGTTTGCAAAGATGTGTACATCCCTCCGAGGTGAAAGACTTGATTGAAGAGATCCATGAAGGGTCCTATGGAGCCCATGTAGCAGGTCGGATGCTTTTGCAAAAGATGATGACGCAGGGATATTACTGGCCGACGATGAGGCTGACTGTGTAGCCTATGCCAAGAAATGTGACAAGTGCCAGCGCTTTTCCTCCATCCGAAGAACTCCACAAGCATTGTTGACACCCATCACTTCCCCTTGGCCATTTGCCATGTGGGGAATAGATTTGGTTGGACCACTGCCAACGACTAGAGGAAGGTTCAAATACCTCATCGTCGCAGTGGATTATTTTACTAAATGGGTGGAAGATGAGCCTCTCATCGATATGACGTATGAGAAGGTGTACCAATTTATTTGGAAGAACATCATTTGTCGATATTGTACGAGAAGGTTCAAAACAACAGAATATTGTTATCTTTTTAATAGACATACATGCACAAATGTAAAGTATTTTACAAGACCATAGCAATTAAGATTGCGAACAAACATAAAAGTATTTCATTAAATCCAAAAATAGATTACATCGATAATGAAATGTATACAAATTTATTACATCGATATTCCTATTCTATTGGTTTTTTCCCCTCTGCTTTTGAAACAGGTTCCTCGCCAGCAGGCGGATCATTTAAAGCAAGAGGAGAGTTTATGAAGTTCAAATCTTTTAACATCCTGATATTCATCACGGATGGTCGATCTAGAAGGTGCTCGGGACGAGATATCTCAACACTTGAATGGAGATTGTAGTCGCCGAGATACTTTGAAATTAAGCATCGAGGAATGGACCGAGCAGGGATCTAGCTCATATCAAGTTTGAATGGTGGCACGGGCAGGTCGAGCAGTCTAGGATCATGGTAATCCCACAGATAATGACCCTATTCGAGTTGCAGCACACCTAAGGCATTCAACCAGCCTTGCTTGTAGCCCCCATTATTGGCATTATGGATACGATCGTCCAAGTGGTAAAGAGCCTCGTTGTACCCAGCCATCCAAAACTCCCTGGGTTATTTGTGGAATTGATATGTCAGTCTTTCCAGCTGCTCGTGGAGACTTTTAATGAAGAGTTACTTATTCTCTAAGAATGACTGCTGCATAGAAAGTTGCTCTTCCAGGTCCCTGATCTTCTTTGACATTTCAGCCAACGCCTGGTTCTTTGCCATTAATTGGAAGGCTTGGTTCTCTAAGGCAGATTGAGTCCTCTGTTCCTCGACAGGAATTCGAGCTGCTCTTGCTCGTCCCCGAGGAGCTCTTGCTCGTCCACGAGAATATGTAGAGGAACTAGCTCTCTTCAAGGTCTCCAATTCGTCCCTCAAGTTGACGTTCTCGACCTCCAAGAACGAGAATCCCTCATCATTCACTCGGATCAAGGCGTTTGAAGTGGAAGCTACAGACTTCAACTGAGACAACTCTTTTTGCAGGTTGTTATTTTCTTGCTCTAATAGTTTAGCTATTTGTCTACACTCCTCGACCTCACCCCTTGATCCCATTTTTGCAGTTGACATTTCAGCCAACGCTTGGTTCTTTTCCATTAATTGTAGCCCTCAAAGTTCTCTCCCTCACCTCATAGCCAGCAAAACGCTTCTCGTACCCCTTGTCAGCATTGAGTTGCTGATACTTCTTCTCATACCCCTCATGCAAAAGGGAAGTGGATTCTTTGTATTGCAGCTGAAGGTCTTCAAGAGTGCCTTGGATATCCTCGATCATGTCATAATAAGCCACATTATTGGACACTGCACGATCAAGCAGGGTCTTCAAGTATTAGTAGGCCTCAACCGCCTGTTCCGAAGCATCTTGGCCGAGGATGTCGACAATTTGTGTTGCACTCAGATATGTGTGACCAGCCTTAAAATAATCATTGGATTGCCTCAACAGCTTGGTATCATGAGCAGATAGTAATTCCATCCTGGCCAGAAACTAGTAGAGAAAGAAGAAGCAGTAATCAATAAAAGTACCAACCAAGCATGAAGAAGAGACAACAGTATGCAAAAACAAAAGTTTAAGTTTTATTATATCAAGGTTCAGAGTTACATGTTCATGGTTACATTTGACAAAAGAAAAATATAAAGAGAAACCCGAACAACTCTACACCTTTTCCTTGTCTCCCAAAACCTTCTCGGGAGGCTGGGACGAGGAAGTAGGTTGCTCGGAAGGGACCGATAGTAGCTGGGGAAGTGCTGGAGGTTGCTCGGAGGAAGTAGCGAGCTACTGAAGTTCCTCGGTAGCAGGCTGGATGGCTGGGGAATGATCTCCCATCACCATAGAAGACTCTTCGGAGGCAGCTTCATCCTCTTCTTCTTTTTCTTCAAGAGTTGGAGGGGGACCAGGGATGTGTCGCTGAAAGAGTTCAGAATTTTCATCCACTTTCATCTCCTGTAGAGCAGCGACTCATCCATCCCTAAAGTACTTGAGGCTTCCATATTCTACTTGAGACATCATGACAACCAAGCCCTTGTTCCACCCCTTGTCCCATCCAGCGCTGAAAGACTTCTTCACAGCCAGTTTTCTCTTCAACTTCTTCGAGGAAAGCTTCTCGGACAGAAGGTTTTCAACACTCTTCAATTTATTCTCAACCTCCTCCTTCTGTCGATTTACCTCCCGAAGCTGACCCAACTCTTCCTCAGCAGCCTTGAGTTTATTCTCAAACTCTCCAGCATCTTTGAGCTTCTTGTCGAGCTCTTTATTTTTCTCCTCCAAGTCCTTCATTTTCTTCTCCAACTCCAGGGAGACTTCAACAACTCGAGCCTTCTCCTGCTCGGTGGAGGCAAGCTTCTTCTCCCAAGTTGCCTTATCATCAGTATATTTTTGTCGAGAATCTTCCAAAGACTGCCTCACGCCCATCAGCGCTTCCTCTACACCAGACGAGGATCTTGAAGATTTAATAGCTTTATCCTTCTTAAAAATTGTATTGAAGTAGCTCACCAACTGTGAAAAGAAAATGAAAGCAAGTTATAGATAGATATAATAAGGGAAAAATGAAAAGTTTAAAGTAAAAGGACATACAGAAGCAATGTGGCGAGCTGCCAAAGAGGTAACCATATCTCGAGAAAGGTTTTCTTCGATACCTTGGATCTCGAGAATGATCCAAGTCTTCACCGAGCTCATGGCAGAGCTTGGGGGAACGAAAGTAGGAACTCCACTAGTTGGGGGCTGAGAGATGGTGTCAGCCAAATTGACTGAGGAGCTCTTCTTCAGCTTCCTCGGGGGAGCAGGAATAGATTCAACCAAGGAGTAACTCTTGGTCGGTGATATTACAATCACCTCTCCTGGAGCAGCAGACTTGCTCGGAGCCACTGGGGGCTTCTCGACAACCTTCACAACAGGGGAAGCCGAGGAAGGTGCATCAGTTTTCTTTGTCCCCTCCCCTGGGACGTTAATCTTACTTCTTTTGGCCTCTCCAGCACCAGAGGCAGGTTTCTCGAACAAGGTGGGAGGTCTTCTTTTCTTCATCCTTTCACTTAAAGGAATATGTGATTCAGGCGAAGAACTGGTGGAAGCTGGTACTGGCTCTGCGTCACTTATCACCGGACGAGCAGTGAAAGAAGTGGTGTAGCTCTTGTACTGCAGCAGATATGAAGCTGACCTAATGTGCTCGTCGACAACACTCTGATGCAAACTCCAGATAAGTTTTAAGTGTCTTATATTCACGTCTGCTTCTTTTGGACACTTTCTTTTGCTATCAACTGCAAATAAATAAGCATTAAAATATCAGTGGCACATTTTATCAAATGTAGAAGAAGCATAATTTCAAAATAAATAAAATGAAATAAAAATAACATATCCCATTGCCATAGGGAGGGCATTTGGGACCCTGATACACTTCATCTCCTGATAAAGGAGCATGTTGCCAATTTTTTATAACAACTCCGTGCTCAAAATAGTCCCTATTGGCATCCGGGAGATTGACCACTAAAGCCCTATTTAAAAATCTAGTTTTTAAATAAAAGGTATTATCACCAACTGCCCATCTATTACAAAACATGATTTCTAGAATTCCTATGCGAGTTCCATGGATTTGATTTAACCTATGCACCCCATTAACTATTCTCCATGTATTGGGGGTTATTCTTGCAGGAACAACGTCAAAGTATTAACAGAATTCCAGACATAAGGGATTGGGTGGAAAAGAAAATCCACACTTAGCAACAAAGAGACTGGGGAACCAATGTCCCTCAGCCAAACGAAAATAGTCAGAAGGCTCAGAAAGCTCTTTCAGAACAACCTAGGAGGGAATAGAAAAACCAGAGCGAAACTTATCAAGAGATTCAACAGGGTAAACCATGATGAATAAAAGAAATGAAAAAGAAGGAAGAAGATCTTACAGAAAAAGAGTGGATATGTTGAAAACGAACGATGAAAAGGATGAACGCACAAGAGAGTAAGATAATGGAAAACTCGAAAATAAAAATTTGAAAAGGTAGAAGACGATGGGAGTGTCTGTGACGCTTAAATACCTTGCCTTGGGAAAAGGAAAAAGTAATGATTACAAAAAGAAATGATTACGCTACCAGCGGCTATAAGGACAAAAAGTACGTTGAGATCGAGGCGGTTATAAAAATTCAAAAAAGCGGAGATCGAGGCGGTTATAAAAATTCAAAAAAGCCTGATTATACGAATTTGGAAAGAGAAATAAATACAAGGGAAACACTCCTAAATTTCAGGATAACCATTTAAAACTGCCATATTCCGAGAAAGAATGTTCCACACTCCTCAAAGTTCGAACTATGAAACATTGGGGGCTTCTGTTGATACCAAATTTAGTCTACTGACATGGCTCAATAAAGTGAAGACATGTGGCAATCTACGTAGCAACGGCAACCACTTTTGAGGAACTCAAATACTCCGAGGAACCATACTACAACGAGGAACACTGATTCCCCGAGGAACTCATACGCTCCGAGGAACAAGAACTCTCCGAGGAACTCTTGAGTTCCGAGAAGCTTAGGCGGTCCAAGCTGCACTTCGAACAAAGCATTAATATCGGGATAACCAACAGTTTGACTGTTCATTAAATGCTTATCATTCAGACGCATAAGCTTAAGGAGAATTAAATGTATCACCCTTTCATATGTACATCATTTAATGTATTACCCTTTTCACATTACAGCCCCAGGGCTATAAATCCATTGTACAATCCTCATTGAAAGGGGACCAAAATTTCTTGATATAACTTGTAATCGAGAATTCCCAAACAATCAGCAATAACATAACAGTAGACGTAGACCATTCTTATAAGGCTGAACCACTTTAAAAATTCTTTGTCTCATTTATTTATCTATGATTGAATAATTAGATATGATCTAATTTTTTACATCAACAGATGGGTTAAGGGCATACGTTAGGAGTGCACATTACTTGAGAGGTGAGAAACTCATGTGAGAGTGCACAACTAACGTGTTTATAATATATGTTGTTTAATTGTAATTTAAACACTTGCTAAACTTTTAAACTGTTTTCACCTCGGGCTCTGACCCGTTTTCCTCCAAATCTATTTTGTTTTGTAAAAATATTTTAGGTGCCCAGCCACAGGGACACCAAGCATAGGAGTTCCATTCTGATGACGTGCTGTAGCTGCTGTGGAAGCTACATGATCTTGGTATTAGATGCCTTCATATTTATCCTTGGTTCCTTCATAGTCATTTGTATCAGTTAGGGTATGTCGCCCATTCTTATTTAGAGGTTGTAGTTACAGTCTATCATTATTTCGATTATTGGTTTATTTATTCAAGCTCTTGTGTTGGGACTTTATTTACTCTGACATTTTTATTATTGGAGTGTTTACTCCAGACTCCGTTAATTTCATTTCGTTGGATATCCATATGAGATTGTTTATGCGATTGATGGTTAATGATTTAATTCTTGGTTATTTGATACCTTAATTAATAAAATTTGACATCTCTCTTTTTAAATATTAGGTGGCTAGTAATTAATTAAATATTTTTCGACAGTGATGCTAAGACTGAACCAACTTGATATTCTATATTAATTTAATAAAGGAGTGGCTACCCTGTATTTAATTAGACGAGGTGTCACTGGTGGTATCAGAGTATCAGGTTCTAGTGTCCTTTAGGATCTGTGCGGCTTATTATGCTTCCAGCGTAACTTTTTTTTTTTATATAGAGCCCTATATTTAGGAATGTTGATTTCTTTGGTGAGATTTTGTTCTCCTGTTATGATGTATATGATAGTGAATCTTATTTGCATTCGAGTGTATTCGTGTGCCGAATAATACAGTACGTCAGGCAGTTGGGCGGACAACAGGAGGCAAAGATGAGCTGAGGTTACTTGATTTATGAAAGAAGGATGACAGTAGTTGAAGTCACCCATATTTGGGCACGGAAGTCCAGGATGTTAAAGACGGCTAAGGCGCGACTTCTGACTTCCAGGTACAACTATAGTAGAAAGTGGGGGCAAATTAGAATCACCCAGCAAGGTTGGATTAGGAGAAAGTCAGACGAAACATTGAAAAGAACCACCAGTGGAAATACCAGAAATGCAGAGATGGCGTGTACTAGCCAACTAACATAAAATATCTAAAGGCTTGGACATATGATGGGGTATGGCTAATCGGGAGTGAAAATTTGGGGAATTTTTTTTTCTTGGCTCGTAAGAGAGGAGTTACAATGATGAGAGGCAACTACCACACTTAGAAGTGGAATGTGTCGTCTAGAGAAGGGGCATAAGTATGGTTTGACCATAAGTTCCTTCATTAGATGTTCAGAGTGAGATGCGAATGTCATTCTGAACTCACATAAGAGGGTCAGACAGAGGTTACTTTGTGAGGAGAAATTTCATTATTTAGCGAACCTTACACTGGGTGAAGTAGGTGAAATGGAGAAGAGGACATTAAAGGGAGAATTTGTATACAAGAAGAATTGTTATGAAACCCCTAACACCTAGTCCCTAACCATTCCATAGTCGCCCATAATACTATGTCATTTAATATATTTAATTAGTGAATTATCATATATTATGTCTATTTTCAAAAAGTATGAATTTATATAACACACATATGAATCACATAACAATATATAAAAATATACTATGTGACATATACATGGTACAACAGGAAAATAAATAATTCACTACGCAATTTAAATAAATGCACATAAAATATAGGGTCTTATATAGATAAATTACAAGGATTGTACACATAACCATATCGACAAGATGTCAACTGCTTATCTAGATTATAAATTAATTAATTACACTAGAATTTAAATTCCGATCTCTTATGATAAAGCCAAACTCAACTCATCAAAATTCCTACTTAGTACAATTGGTCAATATTATATAGAATATATTTAATTATAAATATAAGGCATTCTTATAACCATGATTGTTATCGACGGACACACCTTTACTGAAAATTAATCATACGTGGTTATCAGAATAAAACCCCAATAAGAAAGATTTATGCAGAATTGGTTTTAAAAGCTCCAAGTGCATTTAGAGAAGAAACAATGGTATTTTTCTCAGATGTAGTTATTAAAACACTTTCTTCCCCTTTCAAATATATATTGGTTTGGATATTTCTCATGAAAGGCTATCGATTGTTGACATTAGGATTTTTTTATTAACTGAACTTAAATAAAAATATTATATTGGACTTATTGATTCAAATCATGTTCTCATCCAGTTAAACAATGAAGATGATTTCCACAAGAACCTTGCTAAAAAAAATGGTATGTGTATCATTTCCCCATGATCGTGTGTAAATGTTTCTAATTTCTCCCTTATTGCATAATTTTCTGTAGCTCTAGCTTGGATAAATATGCATCTGCTCCCAATTTACTTTGAAAATTATTTGCATCATCATCTACAATAACTTATCTCGTACGAGAATACATCAAGGTGTGGATCAATAGTATTATGTATTATGGCTGAAAATGGATATTTAAAAATCTAAATTCGTATCTAAATTTAGTGGATATTTATGTGAATAAGTATTCGAAAGAGAAGATTCGGATAGACATTTTAAATATCCAAAAAAGGATGCGGATACGAATAATGATGCTATTCGTGGTGGATAATCCATATCCGAAACGGACTATCAATGTTGACGAATATTTATTTTCTCATATATTTGTATTTGTAATATAATTATATTTATTTATATACTTTTATTGTTTAATTATATATTATAAATATTTTGATAGTATATAATAATATTACATAAGTATATAACGTTTGTCCAGAGTTAGCCTATAATTTTTTATTGTCCTACCTATAAATTATGAAACGAAGTACCCGTATTCGAAACTAACTATCCATATATTTTATTATCCTACCTGTAAATTTTGTTTAGGAGTACCATGAGAAATGATTTGAAAAGGGTTTTAAATGTGAGGAAAAAAAGGGACGATCCATATATTTTCCTTGTCCCGCCTATAAATTTCGAAATGGACTATCCATATATTTTTGCTATCCTAACTATAAATTTTATTCAAGATTTATTGGGAGAAACGATTTGAAAAGAGGTTTTAAATATGAGAAAGAAATTATTTACGAGATAATTATACATCTTTCATCCAGAGTTATACTCACTACTTACATATGGACTACTGAGCAGCAAAGCTAAGTTATCCTCAGCTACACAGATAATGAATGGAAATTGCAAAAGAAAATAATTTTTTTATTGCATTCAATGTCCACATGATGTTGAAAATGTAGTTGAATGGGTGAAGAGTATAATCTTAGAGTGGAATACTGATAAAAAACAAACTATGACCTTTATGGTGGATAACACCGATTACAATAAGCCAATGGTTGAGGATATTAAGTCATGGTTGAATGGTAACTCATTCACCAAAAGGTGATATGTTCGGTACTCGTTGCACTACTCATATTATTAAATTTATTGGGTGGAATGGGTTGAAATCGATTGATACTTTCATTGAGAGACTTCAAAATAATGTAAATAATTTTGGTACATCACGTTAAAGAAACCAAATATGGAATGTTCCGTTATGGAAAAACCATTTAAATTCTAAAAAGAATGTAGAATTAGATTATCAAACTAGATCGAATTGTTATATATTATGCGAGAGAGTGCTATAGAATTGAGAGGATCTTTTTAGAATTTAGCAAAGTTGGATCATGATTATGAGTTCTTTTGAAGTGAGAATAAATAATAACAATGGAAAAATTGTGACTATTTGAAAAAACATTATGAGATAACAATTGTTTTTTTGGGACAAAATAACAAACTCCAAACTACTATTTCAATGTTGTTTGTAATACTAACTATCATTTGAATCGGTGGATGAAAAATAATGTGTATTATATTCTTATGATGGCTTTGAAAATGCAAAATAATTCAATATTAGGAGGACTACGGTTATGTGTTAACATTTGGACTAGTATTGAACTCGGTCTTTAGTACTCCTAAGTATTACATATATGAGGGATCGTAGCCCGCACAGTATGTAAGCAAATGACGAATTAAAGCTCGGTCTTTAATACTCCTAAGTATTACATATATGAGGGATCATAGCCCGTACATTATGTAAGCAAAGGATGAATTAAAGCAGTATCGCATTAACCAATACACCCATCGCAGTCTTAAGCATCCCGATTACCTAGGAAAAATGAGATCAAAATTCTTACAACGGTTATACCAGTTATATGACATGATTCACCTAAGATATTAATTCAAAGTTTTATTTCCACTATTGTGAATTACATCGGGTGGGGTTCATACACCCCAACCCTTAAAAAATTAGCTAGACTTAATGAACTTAGAGAAAGACATGGTTTTTAAGAAAGAAAACATTAAATCTAAAGCAACTAGTTGGAAAGAAATTTGCAGATTCAAAACCAGTAATTAAACCTAATGAGCAAGCGGAATTAAAGGAAAATATATTACTTGAATTGAAAAAATTGAAAGCTTGAATACTTACATCAATGCTTTTATTGGAAGTTAGGGTTTTTACTACGAAAACCCTCTACTCCGCATTTTCTAACCTAAAAATTAAACTCCTTATATTAGGGAACTAATCTGAATAAATAAACACGAAATTTGCAAGAGTTTTACTTCCTACTATCTCTGAGAACGAATATAAAAATTTTGAAGAAATCCAATAAGGTCCAGATCGGTCGGGATATGCGTGTGACAACTAACTCATTAAAATAAGAGGTCAGCCCGATACTCCAATAATTACAGTGATCATAGATGGTCTATTCTTAGCATCACTGTAATACAATAAATTTACGAGATAACCCCCCATTATTTCAGGAAAACGAATTGTCAAAATTTAATTTGTAAGTAAAGAAAACATTTAAACAATCCAATTGAAAAGAAGGTGAATATAAATAAAGACACATACTTGATCAATAATCATATACATCCAAAAATTAACCGAATGAGCTATCGATTAAAATACCTATACAATTAGGATACACCGAGTATTAAAGTACAAAGTCACATAACATAATACAAGTACAAAACTTGGGCAACACGACCGAATGTGTAACCGATCATAAAAAGAATACAAAAAATATGGAACCGTCTATATCAACTATCCCGTAACATTCGCAAAGTGTTACAGCTTCAGTACACTGGGATAGAAAAGTCAATACGGGCGTCCTTGCAGTGGAACACCTGGGCGAATATAAGATTCAAGAAATAAAAGGAAATAGAAACGGGTCAGGGACCGGTTTAATATGATGACCAAGTGGATAAAGTTCATGATAGTTATGGAAAATCTAATTACCATGAATAAGCTTTTTCGTTCACTATAAATAATGATAAGGAATATAACCTTTCTATCTAAAAGCATAACCTAAAGCAATAATGATGACAATATTCACAATTCATTTGTGCAGGAGAATATGCACAAAATATTACTTAATGAGATTCCATTTTTTTTTCCACAATTTCATTTCACCGTTCCTTTTTCTCGTTAGGAAATGTATTTAAGCAATTGATTTCATAAAGTGTTGTATTATCAATAAAATTCCACTTTAATAAGAATAGTTATATTTCACAACATATAACGATTCTAAGACCATCCTTCCGGGTTTTTCCACTGGATGCGCCCCTAAATATCTATCATCTTCCAGGGCCTATCACCAAGACAACTTGGGCATCCTGCGTGACGTCGGGAAGCGGCTATATACCTTCGACAGTGAGTCATGACCACACCCGGAATTACCTCACTTCGAATAATAATCACAGAATATATAATAACTAGTCCTATGGCCGAGGACTATATTCACCCTGCATTCACTAGCCAGGGGACTTCACCTCATGCGCATAACTTCCCCTATGATAGGATTTATAGATATGTGTATAAGCCATTTATCATTCACAAGTTATTCCCACTTTAAAATATACATTAAGTCTTTATCCGGAGCCATAAGCGTTTCATAAACCCCCAAATTAGTCTCCGAGAAATAATGACATTACTATAAGCCACCAAGTATAGTATACCTCCAACATGCCTCTAAATTTCCACAATTATATAATCCTACTCTTCCCTAGTCTCAAACTAGTTCGTTCAAGAAAGAACCACCCTAATGGCTATTTCATAAACCGCGAGATAAGACTTAGTATCCCCTTTCTAATCTAGTGTGGTTACATACCTAAGGTAAGTCCCTAATACACTTTATTTTATCCTAAGAGAAAGTTCTTAGGTCCTAAACCTACAATAAAAGGATTACAACTAAGTTAGAAAAATAACCTAAAACAGCAGGAATTCCGAATCAATTCACCTTAGCCGAATCGATTCGGTATTGAAGCGAATCGATTCGGATGGTCTGAATCGATTCGGTCAAGAGGACCCAACATTCTGCATACTTCCGAATTGATTCAGATAAGCCGAATCGATTCTCTCATCACAGACCTGTAGCCTACCCCTTTAGAGAATCGATTATCTAGGGGTGAATCGATTCGCCTGGGCCAGAATGCCCAATTTCGGCCATGGATGTTAATACCCTACTTTTCCCAAAACTCATTTCTTCTTATTTTTACCCATACCAACCATCATTATTCCAACCAAAATAATCCTATATAAGTACTAACTATTATAATAAACACAATATCTATCTAACCAATATATAAGGGTTCAAATACCACAAATTCATTAAAACCCATATTTGTTCAATTGATTCCAATACACAACTATCACTACAACTTATTCACCCTAAATCATATATTAGCAAGTAAGAAACTTGCCTTAAGCTAAACTCTCGGATTCCTTTACTGTAGATGAAAGATCAAACCCAATTTCTTCAATTCTTCTCCTTTCTCTTCTTTTTCTCCACAATTCTCTTTCTCTCTGGGTTTAGGAAGCATACACTTGAGAAACAAAAGGGGTTGCAAGACTTAATCGTGTCCTTAGAATTAATTCCTATCTTTAAATGTTAATACAGCATTAAAATGACTCGTAACTAGATAATTGAGTCATAACCTGTCAAAAGTGTTAGGAACCCAAAAATACAATATGGCACTTATTTTTACTATCTCGACTATTTCGGGACTAACCGCGCCCTCTAAAATGGCATCCGGGATAATGTAAATCATTTCAAGTTCCAACTTCCTTTTAAACCATAAATGCCATTTGAAGCACAAGGACACTACAAATTGTAACATGATACTAATTACACTAACATAACAATAGATATGCAAAATCTAGTAAATATTATCTTTTAACTCAGTTAAAATATTATTTACTCCATTATCTAATATTTTATATAATTACCACTCATGGCAAATTAATATAAAATCAATTACTCAAAAGTAAGGATTATTACATACTCCCCCCTTATAAGGAAATTTTACTCTCAAAATTTAGGCGTACCTTACAAAAAGAGATGTGGATACTTTTCTCGCATATCGTCCTCATGCTCCCACATTGACTCCTTGGCATTGTGATGTCCTCGTTGGACCCGAACCAACGACACCACTCTAGATCTTAGCCTACTCTCCTCGTGATCTAAGATTGCAACTGGTTGTTCCTCGTATGATATATCGGGTTGGACTTCGATATCATGTAAAGAAATGTGCCAGTGAGCTCCTTCACATCTCTTATACTTTTTCAGGGATGAAACATGAAACACACCATGAATCTGTTGCAAGTGCTCCGGTAAGGCAAGTTGATAAGCTACTGGGCCTACCTTAGCAATAAAGGGAAAAGGGCCTACGTAGCGCGGCACAAGTTTTCCTTTCTTCCCAAATCGCTTTATGCCCTTCATTGGTGAAACTCGTACCAACACTTGATCTCCAACCTCCAAATCCACATGACTTCTATTCGCATCAGCATAACTCTTCTGACGATCTTGAGCAATTCAGATAGGATTGCGAATAAGTTCGATCTTTAAAGAAGTATCTTGGATCATCTCAGGTCCAAGAAATTTATTATCCCTTACTTCCAACCAATAAGTAGGTGATCTACACGGTCGACCATATAATGCTTCATAGGTTGCCATCCCGATAGTGAAAATTTGACCAAGGGAAGGTATTGTTCCCAACCTCCTTTAAAATAAAGCACACACATTCTAAGTATATCCTCTAACATTTGGTTGACTCTTTTTGTCTGCCCATCTGTTTGAGGGTGATAGGAGGTACTCAAATTCAATTCGGTTCCCATAGCTACTTGGAAACTTTGCCAAAAATAGGAAATAAAAAATTTGTCTCGATCGGAGACTATATTAATGGTCACCCCGTGGAGTCTTACAATCTTCGCGATAAATAGTCGGGCATAACGAGCAGTATTATAATCTGTACGTATCGGTAAGAAATGTGTCGACTTGGTTAAACGATTGACAATCACCCAAATGGAATCATGACCGCTTTGTGATGTTGGCAATCCCGTGATGAAATCCATTAATATGCTTTCCATTTCCATACTGATATTTCCAAGGGTTGTAACAATCTCGTCGATCACCGATGATCTACCTTCACTAGTTGACAAGTAGTACATTGGGAAACAAATTCAGAAATGTCCCGTTTCATACCCGCCCACCAATATTGACGGCGCATGTCTTGGTACATTTTGTCTCTACCAGGATGTACTGCAAACTTGGACCTATGAGATTCTGTCATTACGGCCCTTCTCAAATTCCCTTCTTCTGGGATAATAAGTCTCATGTGGAAATGTAACCCACCATTAGAACTTATAGAGTAGGATTCCGCTCCCTCGATTAACAATTGGTGCTTACGATCTTGGCAACCTTTATCCATTCCTTGAGCTTCCATAACCCTTGCCACTATCGTAGGTGTAACGGTCAACACCAACATAAATGCCCTTTCCACCGCATCCTCTTGGCTATGTTCTTTCCATTTAGCCTTCCATACCAGTGCTAACTCCTCCTCGGGTTTTCGACTCAATGCATCCACCACTACATTAGCCTTACCCGGGTGATAATGAATATAAAATTGATAATCCTTCACAAACTCTAACCATCGACGTTGTCGCATATTCAAATCCTTCTGTGAAAATAAATATTGCAACGATTTGTGGTCTGTGAAAAGACTAAACTTCTCCCCCAGGAGGTAATGTCTCCAAATCTTCAAGGCAAAAACCACTGCAGCAAGTTCCAAATCATGAACTGGATAATTCTTCTCATGGGACTTTAGCTTGCGAGAAGTATAAGCAATAGCTCGATGGTCTTATTATAACATGCCTCTAACCCTTGCAGAGATGCGTCCATAAATACCAAATGTTCCAATCCCGGCCTCGGTAACGCAAGTACTGGAGCAAAAGTCAACTTGTCTTTCAACTCATCAAAAGTCAGTTGAAAAGAATCGTCCCAAACAAACCTCACTCCCTTCGTAGTTAAATTGATCAAAGGGCTAGAAATTTTAGAAAAACCCTTGATAAATCTGCGATAATAGACAGCCAAAACCAGAAAACTGCGAATCACTGTAGGTGTTGTGGGCTGACCCCATTCCCTCACCGTAATAACTTTACTCGAATCTATCGAAATACCCCGAGTTGTCACAATGTGACCCAGAAACTGCACTTCCTGTAGCCAAAAACCACATTTCTCAAATTTGGCATATAACTGATGATCCCGTAACGTTTGCAGGATCAACCGTAAATGCTTCGCGTAATCGACTTCTGACTGAGAATAAACTAGGATGTCATCAATAAACACGATAACAAACTGGTCTAGGAATTCTCAAAACACTCTATTCATAAGGTCCATAAATACTACATGAGCATTGGTTAGCCCAAAGGGCATGACCAAGAATTTATAGGACCCATATCTAGTTAAAAATGCAGTTTTGAACACGTCCTGCTCTCGTATCCGCAGCTGGTGATACCTCGTCCTCAAATCTATTTTAGAGAAGTACGAAGCTCCCCTAAGTTGATCGAACAAATCATCAATTCGAGGTAGTGGGTATTTGTTCCTGATGGTAACTTTATTCAACTCCCGGTAATCAACACACAACCGGATAGAACCATATCTTTTCTTCACAAACAATACAGGAGCTCCCCATGACGACGTACTACGCCTAATAAATCCATGTTTAAAAAACTTCTGAATCTGATCTCTTAACTCCCTCATCTCAATAGGATCCATACGGTACGGAGCCCTAGCAATCGACCGTGTTCCCGGTGCTAAATTAATCACGAACTCAATCTCCCTACTTGGAGGTAAACCTGGTATCTCTCGAAAAACATCTTCGAAATCTTTAACAAAAGGAATCGAATATAAGGAAACGACGCTATCACGAGAATTATCCTCCGCGATACAATATAAATATGTGCTAGAACCTCCCTCAAAAAGAGGCATAGCCACAAGAAACATCTCATACCCCGGTATGGCAATGACAATACTCTTACCATAACAACTATCGTGCGATACTTCACTAGCCAATCCATACCCAGGTTTACATCGTACCCGACCATATCAAGCACGAGCAAATCGGCCTCAAAACACAAATTATCAAGATTTATTTCTACTCTGTTACAAACAAGGAAAATGAGCGAACCATCACCCATAGAGGACTCGACACTAGTGAAAGTACTCTCTACGGATTTAATTAATTTCGTCGATTGAGTAAAACTTCTAGAAATAAATGAGTGTGTCGCACCCGTATCAAACAATACACGACCCATATGCCCATGAATGGGAAACTTACCCTCGATAGCTGGCGGTTCCAGTGGGGCTGGAGGAAGCATAGCATCCTATATGTGGTAAACACGCCCATACTATAGTTGTCCTTGTTGTGGAGGGACAACTGGATTAGGCACTGGTGGCAGTAACTGTGTCTGCTGATGTTGTGGAATTCTAGGAAACTATCCTCCAGTCAACTGCGGACACGCCTTCTTATAATGACCCGGCTCCCCATATAGAAAATAACGACCCCCCATATTTTTCTGATTACGACCCCTATTATTTTTGAACTGTCCAAAGCCTTGGCCCAGATGGCCTCGACCCCCATTGTTACCTAGACCTTCCTGATGATGTTGCTGGGCACCCCGGCCATGCCTAAAATTACTGCTATCGAAATTAAATCCCCCAAAACATTGTCTTTTGGACAAGTCCCCTTATTGGGTATCCCTTTCCTTTTACTTACCTCCCAATGATTGGGACGAGGGTAGTGCTCCCCCTCCTACACCATTGCCTCGTGGCTTACTCGCTTGCCCCATAACTGAAACTTTCTTACTTCCTTGTACATGCAACCGATGATCTTGACAATGAAGTAATGCGGCATTCATCACATCCCCGAATGTTTGTAAAGCTGGATTTCCCAGTAAGTGTTGTCGTATCCTCCAACGTAAGCCCCTATAAACTTTTATATTCTCATTTCCTCCGGAGTTACCTCATTCGGCACAAAACAAGCCGAACGAGTGAATTCCTCCTCATACTCTGCCACCGAACGTTTACCTTGAACTACATCTTAAAGTTTCCTCCTCATCTCCCTCTGAACTGTGGGAGGAAAATACTTCCGGTCAAACAAAACCCAAAAGTCAGTTATAGTCATGGTATCTCTTTGTTCTGGCATGGTCATCGATTCCCACCAGTGTAAGGCTGCTCCAACTAGTTTAAAAGTAACAAGTATTTTCTTTCGTTCTTTACTACAGTCTATCAAGCAAAGATGATGTTGCATACCCTTCTTCCATTGGTTAGTTACTATCACGTCACAACCACCCTGAAATTTCGGGGGATGACCCTTTAAAAAGGATTCTCTGACTCTTTCCCATGGAGAAGGTCCCACAGGGGCTTGCACCTCCTGAACCCTGGGTTTTTGGGCTTGGGGAATTTGCTGAACCACGGCAGTCATCGTAGCATTAACCGTCTAGGCCACAATATTGGCTACCTCAACGGCATTTATAGTTCCTTGTTGCGGTGGAGAACCTACATCATCTTCTACAACTCTATTTCTTCTCGCAGGGCAAAATCTCTTAGGCGGCATCTCAGATGAAGAAATAACTTAATTAGAATATGATTAAGAACAATTTATCTTGGCAGAAAATCGCAAATATAGACAAACAAAACAATCTTAACAATAAGACTCTATATCAAAGAACGCTACGGTAGAATGTGACAAGTCCGCATAGATCCTAAAGACTCTAGAACCTAAGGCCCTGATACCATCTGTGACAACCTACTTATTAAAATAAGGGGTGGCCATCCCGATACTCCAATAATTATAGGGATCATATATGGTCCATTCTTCGCATCACTTTAATATAATAAATTTATGAGATAACCCCCCATTATTTTAGAAAAACAAATTGTCAAAATTTAATTAGTAAGTAAAGAAAACATTTAAACAATCCAATTGAAAAGAAGGTGAATATAAATAAAGACATGTACTTGATCAACAATCATATACATCTAAAAATTAATCGAATGAGCTGTCGGCTAATAGACCCATACAATTAGGCTACACCGAGTATTAAAGTATAAAGTCACATAACATACTACAAGTACAAAACTTGGGTAACACGCTTAAATGTGTAACCGATCATAACTAGAATACAAAAAAGATGGAATAGTCCATATTAACTATCCCATAACATTCGCAAAGTGTTACAGCTCCAGGACACTGGGATAGAAAAGTCAATACGGCCGTCCTTGCGGTGGAACACCTGGGAGAATATAAGATTCAAGCAATACAAGGAAATAGAAACGGATCAGGGACCGGTTTAATATGATTACCAAGTGAATAAAGTTCTTGAAAGTTATGGACAATTTAATTACCATGAATAAGCTTGTTTCGTTCACCATAAATAATGATAAGGAATATAACCTTTCAATCTAAAAGAATAACCTAACGCAATAATGATGACAATATTCACAATTCATTTGTGCAGGAGAATATACACAAAATATTACTTAATGAGATTCCATTCCCTTTTTCCACAATTTCATTTCACCATTACTTTTTCTCATTGGGAAACGTATTTAAGCAATTTATTTCATAAAGTGCCATATAATCAATAAAATCCCACTTTAATAAGAATAGTTATATTTCACAACATATAACGATTTTAAGACCATCCTTCCGGGTTTCCCCACTGGATGCGCCCCTAAATAGCTATCATCTTCCAGGGCCTATCACCAAGACAACCTGGGCATCCTACGTCGCGTGACGTCGGGAAGCGGCCATATACCTTCGACAGTGAGTCATAACCACACCCAAAATTCCCTCACTTTGAAAATAATCACACAATATATAATAATCGGTCCTATGGTTGAGTACTATATTCACCCTGCATTCACTAGCCAAGGGACTTCACCTCATGCGCATAACTCCCCCTATGATAGCATTTAGAGAGGTGTGTATAAGCAATTTATCATTCACAAGTTATTCCCATTTTAAAATATACATTAAGTCTTTATCCAGAGCCATAAGCATTTAATAAACCCCCAAATTAGTCTCCGAGAAATAATGACGTTACTATAAGCCACCAAGTATAGTATACCTCCAATATGCCTCTAAATTTCCACAATTATATAATCCTATTCTTCCCTAGTCTCAGACTGGTTCGTTCAAGAAAGAACCACCCTAACGTCTATTTCATAAACCCCGAGATAAGCCCGAGTATCCCCTTTCTAATCTAGTATGGTTACATACCTAAGGGAAGTCCCTAATACACTTTATTTTATCCTAAGAGAAAGTTTCTAGGTCCTAAACCTACAAGAAAAGGATTATAACTAAGTTAGAAAAATTACCTAAAACAGCTGGAATTCCGAATCGATTCGCCCTAGCCGAATGGATTCGGTCAAGAGGACCCAACATTCTGCATACTGTCGAATCGATTTGGATAAGCCGAATCGATTCGCTCATCACAGACTGTAGGCTACCCCTTTAGCAAATCGATTCGCTAGGGGCGAATCGATTCGCCTGGTCCAGAATGCCCAATTTCGGTCATGGATGTTAATACCCTACTTTTCCCAAAACTCATTTCTTCTTCATTTTTACCCATACCAACCATCATTATTCCAACCAAAATAATCCTATATACATACTAACTACTATAATCAACACAATATCTATCTAACAAGTATATAAGGGTTCATATTCCAAGATGAAGTGATCATTTCATACAAAACCCTTTGGTCTACCCAACACAAAGATTTTTGTACGAGGGGACTAATGTAGAGGGGTGTCCATCTGCTATTCTAAAATAGCCAAGGGCAAGTGAGACCACCTAGAGGAGATCCCACTGCCGAAGTTAATAAGAAAATTTTTAGAGGAAGGGGGTCTGCCTTGAATGGCCCTATGACGATGTGTAATACCTGGACGAGGGGCTCACCGTGAGCAACCCCTCTAAATAAGATAGAAGGCCACAGAAAAAGGCCAAAGACGAGGGGACTCATAATGAGCAGTCTGTCTACCCAATATAGAAGGCCACAGAAAAAGGCCAAGGACGAGGGGCTCACCATGAGCAACCCCTCAACCTAAGATAGAAGGTCACAGAAGAAGTCTAAGGACGAGGGGCTCACTATGAGAAACCCCTCTAAATAAGATAGAAGGCCACCAAAAAGGCCAAGGACGATGGGCTCACCGCGAGCCACCATTCTGCCTAAGTTAATACCCGGATAAGGAGGTCCACCGTAAGTGGCCTCATATCCAAAACCTGGGATGAAGTGATAGAGCAATTAATGCCCTAGGGGGGATGATGAAGAAAGCCTAGGGTCCCTTAAAACTGAAAATCAAATTTTTGGCGTACAAAGCCTTTTGGTCTGCCCAACACAAAAGTCTTTACAAGAGAGGCTAATGTAGAAGGATCTTCAATCTTGACCACTATATTTTGGGGTGAGGGTCCCTCAAATATGTGACACCCCGCTTAAAATAATAACGGGTGGCCATCCATATACTAAAATAATCAGGAATCTCAAATGGATCATTCTTTGCATCAACTGACGATCCTAATAAATAAGCACGGCTAACGACCCGTTACCACAAAAAGAGGGTGTTAAAAATTTTAAAACTTTTATTTAACACCAATTAAAACCAACCATGCAACCATAACCAACAATACAACATCTAAATATAATGAGTGATACATACAAACTCCAATAATATAAAAGAGTGCAATACAATGTACAAAGTAAATTACCCGAAAATGTTGTCGGGTCACAGACAATACAATAATCTGAGAAAGAAAATATACAAAAGTTCTACTCTATAACACTTGGGTATAAACCCGATATACAAACTGAATCCTAGTCGAGATACACAAAAGATAGGAATAGACAATAATAAAGTGCCGCAACAGTCCGCTACTTCCACACATCCACGAATAGACTGGATGAATAACATCAATGGCGTCCTTGCAGAGGAACACCTAAAATAATACAATATATATATACAATCAAGAGAAAATATAAACGGGTCAGAACCTGAGGTGAAAACATTTTATAGCAAGTGCATTAAAATGCATAATAATTATAATGCATTATGACATGATTTAATGGAGTAACTCTCTTCATAAAATCCAACTCACCTCTCAACTAAAGCGCGCAATAAAACGTATGCAGATAATCTCCAAAGAATTACCCAAATCTATCTAGGGAAATAATCTAGCCTACTCCCAATTTACACTCATCGAAATTTCATCTAAATCATATTCTTCAATTTCAAATATTATTTATCTCAATTAATTGTTCACTTACTTAACATATAAAGTTTACATAAACATTCTCTTATGAACATATACACTATCCATAAACATTCTCTTTTACTAGAATTTCTTATATTCTAGTCATTGCCATAATCATAAATAATTATATGTGAGTTATTAGCATTCCAAGTGTTAAGGACTAAACTTCTCCCAATTTTTAATATTACACTGCCTTTCGTGCGTGGGACGTCTCGCAAGCGAAATCCAAACAAGGAACCCCCCGATACACTACTTCTGGAAGGATTGATTATCAAGATTCATTATGCCCTCAATGCATGATGCATGTAACCCAATTTCTCATTACTCCATTAATTTATTAATTATTCCCAATTCTCAACAGTACACGGCGTTTCGTGCATCGGACGTCTCGCAAAGAGAAATCCAAACAAGGAACCCCCCCCCCCCCCCCGATACACTACTTATTGGCAATGTTGGTCGTTGAGGTCCATTATGCCTTCGATACCCAAAGAACTAATCACACCAGAAATATAATAACCATCCAAGCGAGCTATAACTCGAGGACGCGGGTTCTCAATGCTATCATCCTTCAGTGCCCAAATCACGTAGCATACTGGGGACCACCCGTAGGACTAAACGACACCTACTTCGTGATCAACTCACACACACAACGTTCGAGAAGCGGTCATAGTTCCTAACCGGTCAAGTGAGAACGACACATACCCACGACTTCTTACCCCCAAAAATATAATGCATATCACATATTAACACAATGGACGACTATGACCTGGAGAATATCCACACCCTTCTCATCGAGCCAGGATGCTCACCCACATCGCGCAACTTCCCAATAATAGCAAGGAGGGGGTATGGTTCACTTATGTGTATATACCATCACATAAGATATACATACATCATCACATCATATAAAGATATACCATCATATAAGGTATACCTATCACATTGTTTACATATTCGTATTACGCTCTTAGGTGTAAATGAAATAAGATTATTATTTAGTATATTTCTCTCTATATATACTAATCGTCAAATCTCAGATTACTTCCCCACTTAGTATACACTATACTATTTCTCACTTGAAGTTCACACATCACTTCTATTTATATGAATCGTCTCTCGATTCTATTCACGTTGAGGATATTCTGTATATCCTAATGCACTTCAATTAGCATCTCTCATTTATGTGAGACATCTCCCAATTCAATTCACATTAAGGATATTCTCTATATCCGTATGCACATCATTCAGCATTTGTTATTCTCAATCCATAATATGGTTCAATCAATCTTATGAACCTTTAAAGTTCTCCCATTTGGGATTCATTTTTCAAAATCAAACATCACTAAGCACATTCTCACTCTTTCATATAATTCCATAATTACTCTCCAAATATATTTTTCAATGATAGTGGGCTTCCCCACTTAGTATACACAATATTTTCTAATCGGTAATTCTCAAATTAAGTCCATATGACCCAAACAATATCTTATGAGGGAAACTCCCTAAAAGTCTCCAAAACACACTTCAAATCACTCCTATAGAGGTTCCCAATTGATAACCTCAAAAGAAACGGGATGAAATTCTCCTTAAAAAAACATCCTTTGAAATGCCCTGTTTTCTAATCGATTCGGGCCAAATCCGAATCGATTCGGCCCTGCGAATCGATTCGGCCTCCAAGGCAAATTGATTCGGGTCATAAGACCTGGGATTCTGTCTCAGGCTGAATCGATTCGGCTGGGGTCCTAATCGATTCGGTCACTAAGACCTGGGCACCTGCAACTTTTCGAATCGATTCGGTAAGGGGGCGAATCGATTCGGCTTCTCAAAAACAACGAAAATGGCTTTTTTTCCTTAAAAGCCAAAACCCCAAAAATCAATATAATCATCACCTAATCATTTTTCTTCAACCCAAACATAATATTATCATCAAAACTCATTATCTAATTCAACCCAACTAATTTTATACCCACAAAATCATTTATACACTACAAATCTAAGATTTTTCCCAAAAGTTAGGTTTTAACAAACTAAACCTAAAACCCATAAATTTGATCCCCAAATCATGAGATAAATGGTAAACAACAATTATTTAGCAAGTTTAATCACTTGTCTCAAGTTCATAGGGTCTGAATCCGCCTCGAGATCACGTAATGGTCGAAAATCTCCCAACTTCTCTCTCTTTTTCTTCTTCTTTCTTCTTTTCTCTTTCTTTCTTTCCATTTCTCTTTCTCCCTAAGGAGATTTCTATCTCCCGTAGGCTTAATAAGCCTTGTCTCCCAAGATACACGCTTTAAATGATAATACACACTTTAAATGACTCGGTGATTTTAATTCGAGCCAAACGAACCTAAAATATTTCGGAACCTAAATAGACCCCAAGTACAGTCATTTTGACTTTCTTGACCCTTACGGACACAACTACACCCTCAAAATTGCCATTCGAAACACTTTCTAACAACTTTAATTTTTGACCTCAAATCCAATTTAATTATTCTCCAATAAAATAATATTTATTTCTCCCAAATTGAATAAATTATTGTCCCAAAAGTCTTGGGTTGTTAGTAACAAGCCTATTAAAATACTAAAATTGTACATATCATAAAAATATGTCTGAATATTTGCAATTAAAAATACTATTTGATTATTTTGGATGAGATAATGGTCCGGTTTGTAAAAAAATCTTTAAAAGGCGATATCATTTCACTAAAGCATTATTGTTTTTTGAAAAAAAAGTACGCCTTAAGGGTTTTACCAAGCATAAGGCGTCAAAATCTTAAGGCGGGGCGTTTCTTCCAAGCCTCAAGCCTAGGCGTGCCTAGGCAGGTTTTTTAGAACAGTGGTTGTTACAAAATAACACCCCCTTAGTCAACAAGAAATATGAGGTTGAGAAACCCACAGGGTCCCTCAACGACAGAAAATTCATATTAGTGGAGGAACCCCCCGGGTCCCTCAACGACATAAAATTCATATTGATGGAGGAACCCCCAGGGTCCTTCAATGACAGAAAATCCATATTGGTTGACGAATTCCCAGAGTCCCTCAACGACAGAAAATTCATATTAGTGAAGGAACCCCCAGGCTCCCTCAACAGCAGAAAATTCACATTGGTTGAGAAACCCCCATAGTCCCTCAACAGTAGAAAATTCATATTGGTGAAGAAACCCCCAGTGTCCTTCAACGACAAAAAATTCATATTGGTGAAGGAACCCAATGGTCCCTCAACGACAAAAAATTCATATTGATGAAGGAACCCTCAAGCTACCTCAATGGTAGAAAAATCATATTGGTGAAGCGCCCCCAAGGGTCCCTCAACGGAAGAAAATTCATATTGGTGAAGGAACCCCTTGGGTCCCTCATTAGTAAAAAATTCATATTGGTGAAGGAACCCCAGGGTTCCTCAACGATAGAAAATTCATATTAGTAAAGGAACCCCTAGGGTCCCTCAATGGCAGAAGATTCATATTGGTGGTCTTTCAACGGAAAAAAAATTCATATTGGCTGAGGAACCCCCAGGGTCCCTCAACCTCCACAAAACAATTGGTCACAGAACCCTCAAGGTCCTCCCCCTTAGTTTCTTGAAAATAGGCCAAGATGAGGGGGTGGCTACCAGGAGCAACGCCTCATCATGAATTTTCATTCCTTAAAAAGAACAAAAGTACTAACACTTACTTTCTTGTATAGGTAGCCTTATTAAGCAGGCAGGGATCAAGTAGGGCAGTTGGGATCCCTTGGGAGTTTTGGCTTGACGGCTGAGGAACAAGGTTTGTTGGGCAAGCTCAACCACTTATCACTTCAGGATCGAGAGAATACTCGTAGGAAGATCCTACGAGTCACTGAAGACCTCACACAACTCACACTTACTCACAATTGAAGTGAGCAGCCAAAGGGCAGCTCACAAAAAATGAACTTTTACAAAAATCATTTTTAGAAAAGAGGGTTATTAAGTCCCCTCTCAAGAAAAATGATTTTAGAGGAGACGGGTCGTCAAGTCCCCCCCCCCCCCCCCCCGATTAATGGTTTTAGTGGAGGTGGTCCTCGAGGCCTCCTCTCTCAAGTTTACAAAGTTTGTATCACAAGTTACTGTTTTCACCAGGTGGCACCTGTCTGAGGGGACAAGCTGATGCACACAGGAAGGGACAAATGGTACACTGCATACCTTGTCCCTCACCAACACTCTCATTTTTGGCACCAAAGGGTGCCAACTCAGCCCTAGTGCCCAAGTATAAGTAGGACCCCTGGGCAAGGTCAAAGGAGGATGATAACTCATATCATACTGTTACTCTGTCAAAATCACACCAGAACCTCCTAGTATTCTCTCTCCGCTCTCTCTCTAAATTCTGAGTGCCTTGTTCTTTCACTCCCCACTGACAACCATCACTCTCAAGAGTTCCTCTTGACAAAAGTTACTATTATTATTGTGGAAGTTCATCTTCTTACAGGGAGGGAGTCTCAGCTTGAGTTCCATTTTTACCAAAAGGAAAAGGTTTTATCAGAAGTTGCTCCAGAAGTTCTTTAGAACCTTGCAGACAGCGTCCATTGGAATGGGTCACGCCTCACCCTTTTCAGTTATTCATCGACCCCAGTCTCACTACCCTCCTATAGGGGGCTTAGCTGAAGGGATCTCTAATAGACATTGAAAGAATTGAAAATCCATTTATCTTTTTTATGAAGAGGGGGGATTAGGAATTAAGTTGAGTTATGTCTTTGTGGTAGTTTCTTCTTGCAAACTTTGGTGGAGATTATTAACAGTTGATTCCACTTGGGGCTTGTACATAAAGAATAAATATGGTAAAAGATGACTTCCTCTACTCATTTGATGTGTGGAAAAGGATGCGTACCTAGTTAGATGTGGTTATTTATTGGATTGATACTTCATCGGGCAACAAATGGAAAGGTAATGCAAATGGCCTCTTTTCTCTAGATTCTGATTGGAACATTGTTAAACATAAGAGTTTTGCTCAATTTTCATTTAAATCCATCCCAAAAAAGTCTCCATTTTCATGTGAAAACTGTTTACTAACATTGTCCCTATAGATGAGGCTATATCCAAACTTAATATTCCCCAAGTATCAAGATGTTATTGTTGCATTTCTCATCATCAGAAAAGTCGTAATCATCTTTTCTTGAAAAGTGAAGTTGCTTCTCTCATTTAGGCTTATTTTGGGGGTCTGCTTGGTATTAAAGCATTCTCCACTTCTATTAGTGGGGAACTCATCGCATGGTGGATCAAGACTAGAGGCAAGGGATTAATTTCTAATTTATGCACCATTACCCCTTATATTATTTCTTAGGAGCATTGGAAAGGCAAAAGCGGGTGCAAATATGATGATTCTCCTATGAAAGGTAATTCCTTCATTTCAAATATTCATCAAAGCATTAGAGAGTTATTTTTAGCTTATCCATTATTAATAACTTCAAAATTCTTTGTATTTAATCATGTAGTTACCAAAAGAGAAAGGCTATTTTTCTCCTCATGAATAAAATAATCCTATTCTTTAAAAAAATACTTGTTTCAAATTCATCTATTGCCTTTTATTTCTAAAGTCAAACTCAAACATATTTCATACTAAGTGAAGTCCAAAGTCATTGAGATTTTAAATTCATCGTATATATATATATATATATATATATATATATATATATATATATATATATATATATATATCATCTTTTTTATTTTAAAACATAATGTTCATCTTTGCAATCCAAAAGAAGAGGAAACGTTTTAGTTTGAAAATATTTTTCTAAAAAAAAATTCCAAGTAAAACATTTTCCAAGTCCTTTTATGTTCCATCTTTGTTATAGAGGCATCCTAAGTTCAATAATTTTAATGTTGCACCAGTGACAAAATTTCCAGATATTTGAAGTTTTGAACAGACCCTGGATAATTTTTGGGTAATTTATAATTAAATCCGTTATTGAAAATTTTAATTATTTAAGAACAATTTACTATTAAGTCCACTTCTTATGCCACCATCATGAACTTCAACAAGAAGAAAATTAGTGACCCTGAGTATTTAAAATTTGTAAGAATTCCTTTAGTGTTTAAAATTTGTTTGCGTGAAACCTACAAGCACTTTGCTAATAATTTTTCATATACAATAAAAAAAACATGGAGATATCACAAATATTATTATTTAGTTAAAATTACTTCTCTTTTCTTTCTCCTTGTTCTCCCATTTTTTAAAACAAAATTGAAACAAACCTCCACTAGCATCACATGACAATTTGCCAACTAACAAGTGATAGCTAAGACCACACCGAAGAGCATGTGGCATGTCTTGGTCATTTTAAACAAAGTATACAACGATTTAACATTTAAAATGAGAAGCAAGTGGGCGAGGGACCCTTGACCCCATTTCATCTGGAGCCATGAAATACCTACCACATATACATACAACGACAGCCTCATTAATTGACACAGGCTTGTTTGCTGAACATACTATATACAGCAAACAGGGCAGGGTGGTAAAAACCACCGTAAAAAGGTCATACGGCAGATAGAGTACTCCGGGATTTCAACCTGGAGGATTGTGAGTTATTCTCAATATTGGCATTTCATCCAAATTTATAAACCACTACAGTCTAGTAGTTACCATTAAAAGCACTGGTGCCATTCCAACAACCGAGAGATAATTGATTAGATAAAATAATATCACCTGAGAGATGCCAGAGAAATATCACCATCAAGCAATAGTCATATATAAATATATATAGGTTAAAACATTTGAGTAGAGGAATTAATGAAGGGAAAATTTTCAAACCTGGTAGAGGAAGAGGTTGATTTTTTAATTAAATTTACAATATATTCTCTCACACTCACTAGAATTTACTCTTGTTTTTTCTCTCTCTCTTTCTTTCTCCTTCACCCCATTAAAGAAAAAAACGAGTTTTAGTAGAAGCCTTGAGAAGTTTAGTTGATGAACAAGAAGGAGGCTAATGAAGCATTTTTCTCCTTCCATGTCCATGCTTGTGAAAAATGTGTACATAAAAAGCCATCTCAAGCTACACTTCCATGATCCGAGGCGTCTTCATAGTAATACGGTGATAATTTTCCATCTTTTTTGGCAATCTTCAGCTGGTTTTCGGGGCCTATCTCTTGCAACAATTTAACCACCCTTCTCATAGAGGGGCGGTTGATGGGGAGTGGGCTGGTGCAGAGGAGGCCAATATTGAGCACTTTGCATATTTCTTCCTTGAAGCATGAGTCGAGTTTTGGATCAAGTACATGGTCTAGGCCTTTCTGGTCCAAAGTGGTGCAAACCCACTTAACTAAGTCCTTTTCCCCAAACTCCGGGTCAACTGGGAGTCTCCCTGTGACCAACTCAAGAATAACCACGCCGAAGCTGTATGTGTCGCTCTTCTCATTCACACGAAGCGTGTATGCATATTCTGCAGATCACAAGAAATCACAAGTTGAGCTACAAATATTAGAGGGAATATAATAATATTATACTAGCAAAATCAACATGGAATGGCTTGATTACCTTCTTCAATGTTTTAAGACAATTCTATCACCTAAACACAATTAAGAATCCAAAAGCAATGGGAAAACAAAGCAAGTCCAAACAGAGGATTTTGATGCAGAGCGATAATGTACATCAATAGTCTGTAACATTTAGTACATGTTTTTTTGTGCTATATTGGATTCCGAAATTTGTAATTTCACATATATATATAGGCAAATTGGGATCCTCTAAAATTAAGTAGTTACTCTTGATTTCAATATAAAAAGTTTTGAGATTAACATACCGGTGATGATTTGTAAAATAATCACACTTCAGTTTTTTCTTTTAGAAAATGGTTTAATCATCCATTTTCAAATGAAAGGCTCCAAGTGATTATCTATAGATGATTTGAAAAGTATAACATCCAATAATTAATGTTGAGATTTAACTTACATAGAGTCAATTTTTTTAAAACATTGTAAAAGTTGGTGAATTTACAACTCAAACGAAAAAATACCGCAATGATCCAAGTCCTAGACAAATATATGATTAAATTATTATATATGGCAGGAAAATGAAATTTTTGAAATACCATTTAATTATCCAACTAGAAGCACATATTGTGAGGTATCAATTATCAAATTTCAAACATGAAACTCAAAGGGAGTAAAAAGGAAGAGTGACACTAACCTGGTGCAATGTAACCACAAGAACCAGCGATGACAGACATGGATTTACTCCCCTTCCCAATTGCATCAACTGCCTTGGCCACTCCAAAATCAGCCACGCGAGCCCCAAAATCCCCATCTAACAAGATATTATTCGATTTCACATCTCTGTGCACAATGGGAGGAACACAGTCGTGATGCAAATACGAAAGTCCCTCGGCCGCATCCACCGCTATCTTATATCTCGTTGGCCAATCCAACAACCCACTCTTGTTGCTGTGAAGCAGATCACCCAAGCTACCATTAGGCATGTACTCATAAACCAAAAGCTTACAATCCCTTGTGCTACAACAACACCATAGCCTAACAATGTTCTTATGCCTAATCTTCCCCAATGTGTCAACCTCTGCTTCAAAACCATCATCTTCAACCTTTCCCTTCTCCACATCTCCACCCTCGTCCACCATTTTCGAACCTCCCCAAAGCTTTTTCACAGCAACAGCTTCACCACTACTTAGAACAACCTTGTAAACTTTCCCAGAAGACCCAGTTCCTATCACATTATCTTCATCAAGAGCATCTAATATCTCATACTCACTGAAACCCAATTTATGAAACGACATCAACGTCCATTTCGGTTTGTCAACAGCTCTCGTCTCCTTCTTGAAATTCATATACTTCCAGTAGAACCAAACTATACCCACGATAAACACTATCCCTGCAAGCATGAAGATGGACCTCAGCAACCAAACATAACCCAAGTTAGCTTCAGCTCTACCATCACACAAACCATCTATATCTCCACACAATCCAGGATTACCCATAAAGCTGTCCTTATAAATTTGTTTAGCATACAGTGATGGAATCGCACCCGAAAGGCGATTATTGGACAAATTGAGCTGATTAAGCTTCAGATTCTGTAACCCAAGTGGAACTTTCCCTGTAAATCGGTTTCTTGATAAATCAAGATAATTCAAAACCGACAAGCTTCCAATTTCTTCAGGAATATTCCCGGAAAAGTGGTTATCTGATAAATTTAGCTCATTTATCTTCTTCCACGAGTGAATTCCACTTGGAAGCTCACCAGATAAGCCATTACTATGCAGATCAAGCCTACCCAACTGCCCAAGATTCACTATACTCGCCGGTAAAAACCCTGTCAACTGATTATTGCCCCCCGAAAATTCAACTAAATTCTCCAACCACCCAAGTTCTTCAGGTATGTTACCAGAAAAGTTGTTTTTTGAAATTATCAAAGTGGACAAATTTGTCGCCCCTGCAATAGTTTTCGCTATTTCGCCAGAAAACGAATTGTCCACCAGCTCTAACAAGGAGACATGTGGAAGCCCCCAAAATCCCACCGGAACCGCACCGGAAAATTTGTTATACCCCAACCGGACCCGCGTCAAAGTCCGACATTCACCCAAACTACCCGGAATTTCGCCGGAAAACGAGTTTTGAATCATCAAAAGCTCTTCCAAAACGCCTTTCTCGCACAAACTCCCCGGAATTTCACCGGAAAATTGATTAGTGGACACATCCATCCACAACAAAGGTGAATTTTTTCCGAGATCCTTGGGTAACTCCCCAGTTAACCGGTTCCCAAACAGCCTAAGTTCATACAAATTCGGCGATTTCGCAATACTTTCCGGCACACACCCCTCAAAATGATTCTCATACAGATTGAGAGATTCAAGTGGCAAAGAACACAACTCCTCCGGGATCACCCCATTCAACTCATTCATAGACGCATCAAACAATCTCAATGACATCATTTTAGACCACCCCACCAAGGGTAATCCCCCAGTTAACGAGTTATTATACAACTCAATCTGAACCACACTAGATAACTCAGTAACCGAACTCGGAACAGACCCATTTAACATATTCATAGCCAAATCCAAATCCGTGAGCTTTTTCAGTTTCCCAAGTGACTCAGGAATCTCACCCACAAGGTTACAGTCAGTAAGCCACAACACCTCAAGGTTCGTCAGATTACCAAACTCCCCCGGGATCCGACCCGGTGAAAACGGGTTGTAAGAAAGATTCAACTGTTTCAAACTCGAAATATTTCCCAACACCATTGGAATCACCCCATCCAAAAGATTCTCAACCAGAGACAAAACCTCAAGCTTTTCAAATGTCCCAAAACTCACTGGAATTTCGCCGGAAAAGTTGTTTCCAGTTAAATCCAAGTATCTCAAACTGGGTATTTGAGAAAGAGAATGTGGGAGAAACCCAGTGAGTAAATTTTGAGAGAGGTCTAAATATTCAAGACTTTGACAGGCGGAAATATCATCCGGGAGAGTCCAGTTGACGGAGTTATTAGCGAAAGAAATAAAACCGAGGCTACGGAGACGGCAGAGGAGAGAAGGAAAGGGTCCGGCAATGTTGGCGCTTGAGAGGTCCACGGAGTTAACCGCACGTGTCGCGGTGTCGCAGGTGACACCGTACCAGTGGCACGGCGTGTCGTCTCGGTCATTCCAGTCCGTGAAGATACCGTCTGGGTCATCAAACCCGAGTTTCACACGTTGTAAATAAAGACCTTCTTGGTTGAGACACCAACATAGTGGTGTATGTGTAGGAAGGAGTAAGATTAGTAAGAAGGAAAATACCACAAACATTGTGAAGACTACCGATATAGAAGAGATGTGGAATTGTGTGTAATTTATATTTGTACAAAGAGGAAGGAAGCATGGGATGGGAATAATTCGTAGGAGTGATTACAACAAACTTTAGTTTTGGGATTTTGGAGTGCGGTTACAGAGTGTGAAGGAGACGATGCTGCAACCGACAAATAACCACAGCGAGACAGGGTTTTTAAATTTAAAATTTTTCATTTTAATGAGGATAAAGATGGATAGTTGTCAATTTTTAATTGGCACTACACAAACTATGTATCATACGACAAACAAGTGTGTGTGTGTGTGTGTAATGGAGTTTTCACTATCTTTTTTGCTTAAAATTAGGCCAAATAACAATTTTGGAAATGCGGTTTGGGTGATTGACAATTCGCACAGGAGGTCAAGCCTCGTTAATAGAATAGAATTGATGGAAATTGCGGATTAATCGTAATTTTAAGGGATTTTTTTTTAATTTACTAAAAAAAAATTATTAATATACTCATATTCCTATATTCACTTTAAATTTAAAGTGCTAGTTATTTTTTTTCTTTTAAATTCTAGAAAACTATAACTTTTGATATATAAATTCAAAATTTACAAAATTGATATTTTTGTAACGGCGCTTTGTAAATTTAAGATCTATTGTAATATGTATTTTGGAAATAGGACAACAAAAATTTTATTTATAGTTTTAGTCCCTATTTTTCAATCAAAGTGCTGGCGCGGACCCATATTCATAAAACGTCAATCAATCACAGGATGCCACGTATCCCTTTAATTTGAAAATAGAGACTAAAAATGAAAACGAAATGTGTGTTGTCCTAAATCCATAATCAATATTATTTTAAGTCCTAAAAGTACATAATCTATTTTGTAATTCACTAATCGAGTCATATAAAATAAGATCTATATTCAATAGAAAATAGTAAAAAAATAAAAAAATAAAAATTATGTGTTTCTTTCATTTTTTTTATGCAAACAGTACCGTCGGTGTTATATTAACATAATAAATATTTATTATCTATATAAATGTTTACTGTCTGTAAAACCGTCACAAATATAAAACATTTCCATTTTTGGGGGAACACAATAAATATATGTTGTCTATATAAAAAAAAATCTTCTGACTTTTATCGTGTTCATGATTCTTGTTTGACAGTTATCGATTAGTAGATTTCAAAAATAGTAATTTTTTGAAAAACGAATTTGTAAAATAAAAGCTATGGTCATTTGAAGATTAAAAAATAAGGGGGGAAAAAACAAAGTTCAATCACTTGAGTAACTTCTCCCCGATACTCACATGTGATTGATTTAAGTAGGTTAATTTATCAAATAAAAATAAGAGTTTCAAAAATAAGAATGTGACTTATTTGATGGTTCACAAGTAAATGAGACTTATTTATTGAAAAATTCTTCAAACGGAACCTATATGTAAAAGCCTTTAATTTTAAACTTAATTAACATTCTTTGATTTAACAACTAGTGATAACCCGTGCGATGCACAAGGTAGTGTAACACATTTTTAATCGTTTAATATATATTTTGACATCGTGGTCACTATCTAAATATTTGTCATAACATTCTTTTTTTAACAATTTGTTAAATACTAACCAACCTAAATCGCCTACACCACACCACCACTAGCATGCCCATACACCACACCGCACCACCATCGCCAAAACACCATATCACCACCATATAAAATCACCACACCACCACCATCAAAACACCATTCCACCAACACAAATATGCATTTTTCCCTTAAAATTGTAAAAAAATGTGAGAAGAAGTATATTCTTTTTTTTACAAAAAAATTAATTATTGTGTGAATGTAAGTTTATGATCATCTTTATATATAAATTTATAATTTATTATTTTAGTGAAGTATTAACAATTTGATAAATGAGTCATTTTACAATGTCATAAAATTGACGAGATATTTATTCAAAATTAATAACGTATCAGGTTATTAAATTTAGTCTTATATAATTTATTACTTTTAATTTACAATTAAGAAGCATAAAATAGGGAGACAAGAAAAAAAACGATATATTGTGACCTTATGTAAATTAATTTTTATATTTTTATTTCGATAAATATTACAAATTTGAGGGGGAAAAAAATAAAGTCGCCTGAATTTTTTATCAATAATAACTTTTTATATATGTATTTGCTCTTTTAGTTATATGACCAACTTATGGCATTTTATAACCTCTTTTTTTCTTAAGCACATCTATACTACTTATAGAATTGGCTTAAACCAATTGTTCTCATTTAAACGATTCTACATTACTTAAACACATCTATTTATGATTATTTATAAGTTTTTGTCAAAGTTATACTTTGTTTTATTTAGTATTTTGATGGCTTTATAAAAAAATTAAAATAAAAATTTTCGAAACCACATGGACTTGGAGATTAGAAATACTATTTACACTCAAACCAACACAAAATTTGTCCTTGTTCAAATAACAATTATGGTGAACCATGGTTAGGAACGATAAATCTCGTTATTATAAATAAATATATTTCGCAAGTTCGTTGTTAAGTGTAGTTACTACAAAGGATCAGAGTGATGACATGTGCAACACTTGATTTCCCAGTTTAAATGCTACGTAGTTGGTTATCATCATTCAGATACTACGAGTGTAATAGGAGCATTCATTAATAAAAGGATCACAATAAGGTGATCATCTCAAGCCTATTGAGAACGAATCACTTAGATGTTCAATTAAGAATGGTTTAATATTAAAAGTAAGAGTTTCACTAACGATATTTAGGGAATGAAAATTTAACACAACCATCAGTCAAACTGTTACTTTTAAAAAAATTCCATGTTATTTTTATTGTTTTTTTTCATAAATCACGAAAATAGAAAATAAAAAAATAAAATAATAATAATTTTTTGTAAAATCTATCTTAAATACAAAAAAAAATATGGTTCTTGAATTTTAATGATAATTTTGATATTTTAAAACAAAAATAATGGTTTATATATGGTATTTCCATGTGTGTGTGTGTGTGTGTGTGTGAGAGAGAGAGAGAGAGAGAGATGTTTTATAAAATCTTCTAAGACCATCTCTATTTCATTTATACATTTTACTCATTTGATATGTGTATTATTTGTCTTGAACATGGACTAACTTTAAAAGTGGAGCAATAGTAACTATCCACGCAAGGTCTATTAGTATGCTAATAAAAAAACGTATCTTTATGTATTTCTTGTTTTTCAATGTTTCCAACTATCCAAATACCATATATGAAAGAGCATTGCTACAGCGACATGGAATTTCGACTTAAATTCGCGACCCGGGACACGTGTCCGGGTGTGATTGGAGCATTTAGAGTGGGACACATTTTTTCAAGGTGTCCCCACTCAAAACGCACCAATCACACCCGGACACGTGTCCGACTCGCGAATTTAAGTCGGAATCGCATGTCTCCCAAGTATTATCCTATATGAAAAACATTACGACAACACACGTACCAGATGAAAGGGTATAACACAGGATCAATGTGTAGCATCAAGGTTAATGTCAATGATGACAAAGTGGCGTGCCCCAAATGTCATGGAATAAGTGTCACATAAACTCAAAAGTGCATAATCATACATCATCCACCTTTAAAATCAATAATTTTGAAAAATAAATATACCATTACATATTATATTTGTTTTTAAGGTATATGTTGACAATGGCTATATTTCATGGGTAACAACATATCAATCATTCTATTTGACACAACAAAAACCGTTATTTGTTGCTTACATTTCAACCACATCTAATATAAGAAAATGGTACGAAATAACTTTATTTACAATTTCTTTACATGAACAACTGTGCATGCAAATGTGATTTAATCATTATCATAAGAAGAGTTGCGATCAAAATTTTATCAAATGTTGTATTTATGCAACAACAAATATTTCAGGTTCTCTCCATTAAAGGTAAGATATTACATGACAACTATCGAGCAAAGGTGCATTTTGTTTCTAAAAAGTTGAAGGATTGGTGTTTGAGGAATCTCATATTAATAAATGGTTAAAACCATAAAAATTATTCATAATGACATCCAATTCCATTCAGTGTGGATCGAAGTACCACATCCACTTCTTGAGGCATTATTTGCAACATCTCTATACACATACTTTTGATGTTGTTGTTTTTAGCATTATTATTATTGTTTACTCTTAGCATGACAACATCTCAATGATATAGGAAATTTTACTTTACTTAGTTATTTTTCATTACGTATCTCCCAAATAAACTCTTCTTTTTAATATTTGATGTCACCGGTATGATAACTAGTGTCAAACCATTCTTGGACACACTTATCTAATCATGGATTGAAACCCCATATATAGCATGCATCCAGATCATAAATATAAGCATCAGAGAAGACGCGCCTAATCCCCAAATCTTTAAAATCATTCAAATTAAAGCTAGCCCCGACCGAGGCATGGGAGGTGTGGAGGCAATTGGTGACGACACTAGGTATAGGATGTAAAAAGGTGTGGTAAGGAGAGTTAGGATCAACATCGCCATATCATGAAACATTGAATGTGATAGAGTGGCAAGCATCTAAGATATTCAAATATGCGTTTTGCGAGTAGCAATAGGGAAGAAAGGTTGTTTTGTCTTAGACCAGGCATAATCTCCCCTATAATGGCAAGTAAATATATGGTAAGTCTGATACACAAATAGAAAATGGGGAAGAGTGAGATAATAGTCATAAGCATTACCTAATTTTTCAAGAGGATGTTGAACATATGTTTCCCATGAAGATAGAAGTGGAGGAATTGGAAGGGGACGACTCCAAATCGAAGTGAGGTGTTGGCCATAACTACTTGACTCAATAGGCATCTGGTCGTTGGGTTCGTATTCCTACGCTTCTGCTATATGCTCATATCAAACACGAACATTCATAGCATTATCAAAGTCCAATGTGTCTTCATGTGCTCTGACCACAGTAGTAGGTCCATCAATAGTAAAAGAAAAAATCCCACCCAAAAGAGGTGGATGAGATAAATAAACATTGTAACCAATTGGTTTTTGGAGAAGAATATGGGCCAAGATCCCAATCGCTTTTAGATTTGGCATTGTTGTCTCCCCTAGAAACCATTTTCGAGATAGCGGAGAAAACGAAAGAAGAAAAGACTGGAGATCAGACGAAAAGACTTAGCGACTGAAGGATTGATAATGACGATCTTTTCACCGCTAAAGATGTCTACTTAAACATTGTTGTCAATAGATTAATGATGACTAAACATGGGCATGTAACGTGCAAATATCGACATTCCACTAATTAATTATTATCAAAAATTAATTAGTGTGGAAGGTATGTTTACACGATATTATTACCGATCAATAGAGTATCTCCTCATGAAGATATAATCTAGTTAGTATAAACAGGAGATATAAAGGGCTAGATTAATACAAATGCTTGCATAAGCAGCTAACACTTTTCGGGACCTTGTACATGGGGAAACCATTTAAATAATGATTTTAGTGGCATGAGTGTACCTAGGAAGAAATATTAAAATGGGTATCCATCCAACAGTTACAATAAAAATTGCATGGCAAATGATTTTACAAATAAGAAACTCAAAGACGAAGGAAAAGAGGACTCCCTTAACAAAAAACTATATTTACTCATTTAAACCTTCCCCCCTTTTTTTCTTTTTCTTTTTATTTACAACTTTTCTTATTCTTTGAAGTCATTCGTAAGATAGATTTACTGTAATTCTTGTTACATTTTATGGAAGTTTTATTTACATTTACATTTTAACTATCTTTACATTACTTAGTATAACTTTATTTACATTCCTTAGCATAAAACTACTTTCCTTTACTATATAATTATCTTACTTCGTTGTTTTACTTATTTTGAACTTTTGTTTACCTTTATTTTCACCACTTTACATCTTCTTCCTTAGATTATAGTTACTTTAGTTTACAAACTTATTTAACACTCGCTGAAAAGTGTCTATAACTGGAGTATATGTCTTCCTACTTGAAGCATCTAATGATAGACAATGGTCTGATTATCGCAAGGATAAGATAATCAATTGGTTGGAAAGACCATAACCTTGCCTGAAACTCTTGCATACAATCCAGCCAATCCAGCGAAATATATTTTTAGCATTCCCGGTAGGACAATAGTTCTATATAATTGTTTAAAATAATGAGACTTTATCAACTTAAAATAAATCCATTAAAATGTTCCTTTGGAGTTTTTGGAGGTAATTTCCTGGGATATTTGGTACACAAAAAGGGAATTCAGGTTGATAAAAATAAGGCTAAATCCATAATTCAGCGAAAAACCCCCAAGAACAAAAGAAACAACAAAGGTTTTTGGGACAAGTTAATTTTTTTCATAGATTTACATCAAATATTGAAGGATAGACTAAAGTTTTTCTCCTTTCTTGAAGATAAAAGATCAAAAAGAGATAGATTGGAAAGAAGGGCATGATCTAGCTTTCCAAACGCTCAAAAGATATTTAGTTAAGCCACCAATTTTGGCACCTCAAAAGGAAGATAGGCCATTGAAGGTATACATTTCTACCTTTGATCCCTCAATTGGAGTTCTATTGGCACAAGGTTGTGAGAAGCACAAGGAATAGGTTGTGTACTATATAAGTAGATTTTCGAATGAATATGAATGTATATATTCTGTATATAAATTTTATGTTTAACTCTGTACTTTGTACCAATGAAATTAAGATATTACTTATTTCCTAGAGAGGTATATGTCATTTTGAAGTTTGACTTAATTTAATACATATTGACAGCGCCTATTTTGCATAATAGGACTGGTAAATGGGTATTTACTCTAAATAAGTTTAGCATGAACTATGTGCCTCAAAGACCTATAAAAGGCCAAGCACTAGCTAACTTTTTAGCAGATCATCCATGTGAGGATGAGCCGAGAGGTAAATATGAAATAGGATATATATATCTTTAAGCCCATCAAAACTATGGTTTGATGGTCCAAAGACTGATATACGGTCAGGAATAAAGGTGATTATTGAGTCCCCTAAGCATATCAAAAGCAAACATGGATATAGATTAGAAGAAAACTCATTTTCTAATAATCTTATGGATATGGAGTTGTCATAATGGGCTTAAAGATCCTCTGAAGCTATAATGATTTTGTAATTGAAGTCTTTAAGGATTGTTAGTTGCTCATAAGGTAGTTAACAAGTGAACATAAATGTACTAATAATGGATTAACCTTATATAACCAAGTGGCTTTGAGATTACAGTCTTAATTTGATGAAGTCACATTAAACTATGTTCCCTGCTTTCTAAATGAAGAGGCTAATAAGGTGGCTCAAAAAGCCTCAGGGTTTAAACCTGATGATTGTTTTGAAGCTAAGTTAAAATTAACTTTCATTATTCGACTCTTACCATTAGTCCATAGTATATGACCTTTAGTTGAAATTAAAAACATAGATGTTCATGGAGATTAGAGAAAATCATTTATTGAATATTTAATTAACACAAATGTCAAGACAAATGGGTTTTCAGATGAAGAGCGAACAATTATATTATATATGCTGGAAAAATATTCAAAAGATATGTTTTTAGAATGATCCGAGAGTGCCTAAGTAAAAGGGATGTTTTAACAACCATTTTCCAATTTCATTGAGGCATATGTGGGGCTCATCAAGTTAATCCCAAAATGAAGTAGCTGGTGAGAAGGCATAGTTTTTATTACCTTTCCATTTGTTCCGTGGAATTTGATAAAGGATGTCAAAAATTACAACAACATGGCCCTTTATAGCATGTGCCTCCAATTGACTTACAATTTGTAGTAAAACCTTGGCCATTTATTAGATGTGCAACTAATTTTATTGGTAAAATTTATCCACCATCTTCCAAACTGCATAGTTTTTCACTTGTGTCAACAAATTATTTTACCAAGTGGATATAAGCAAAGGCTTTAAAGTGAGTTACCCAAAATGAATTAGTAGACTTCTTGTCAGATATTGTGTATAGTTTTGGACAACTAGAAACCATAACATTAGACAGTGCAAGTATCTTTGAGTTAAAAATGGTGTTGGAATTTACTTCAAGTTTAGGGATAACCTTGACTAAAGTATCACCCTACTATGGTTAATGAAATGGTCAGGCATAATCTATAAATATGGTAATTATAAACAACCTGAGAAAAATGATCGAAAAGAATCTAAGAGATTGCAATAACTTAATCCTAGAACTACTATGGGCGTATAGAACTTATAAATTAAGTAGTGGAGTAACTCCAAATGCTTTGACTTATGTGCCCGATGTTGTCCTACTAGCTAAAATCTTTTTAAAATCATTAAAAATGATATCCCAAAATGAAATAACTATAAAAGGCTATGATCAAGCTATGCATATGGAATTAGAAAACATGGAGGAGGATTGATTTAAAGCCATAAATAACATGTTGTTCCAAAAGAAGAGAATATATATATCAAAAGGTCAAAATAAGACCTTGAATGAAGGATATTTAGTTTGGAAAATCATTTTATCTTTAGGATCCAAAGATCTATCCTTTCGAAAATGGTTCCTAAAGTGGGAAGGACCTTTCCATATATACAGAGTGTTCAAAGAAATATCATACAATTTAAGGGATATGAATGGTCATGTACACACGAGAATAACAATATTAGATTCTTAAAGCCATATTATCCAATCATATGGGAACCACGACAATAAGGGAAAAAACCATAATGAGATGTGTATGCATCTATGAGCTATTAAAATGTATGAATACAAATGACTTAAAATTGGTCCAATAACTTTGATACGTGGCCCTTTTGGTATTAATTTGGATTAGTTTTTTCTCAAACAATATTGAATTTTTAACAGACACCTACATTTCCCCACCAACTGATTCAACGTTGATTAAAAGGTAGCCTCCTCAATGGCAGTCATTTCTAACTCAACATTGATAAGATCAAACCGCCTCTCAAGTTCCTCCTTTACTTAAAATAAATCATCCCTCCTACATTGAGCAGTCCTGAACTCTTGTAACCTCGTGTTGCCTCATCTTTCTCTTAAAAATATTGGGTTTGGTTCGCAGAAAAATCATTTGCCTATGCGTCCACTTGGGTTATCATTTCAAGAAAGACTTAAAGGAAATATACATTAGTTATGAGCTCTTGTAGAATATTTTTCTTCAAAACCACTAGGAAAGGCAAAAGCAGGTTGTTTCCAACCAAGTAAAAAAGGATAACTTAACTAAAGCTTCGAATGGCACTCTAGTGAAGCTTTAAAGCATCTTCAAAGCTCGAGAAGTTTCTAAATTCCAATAGGAGGGGATGGTTGAGTTTAAAAAAGGCGTTGCAGTTTCTATTATACACTAGATTGAAGAAGACACATGTGATGTTCGACCAGAAGCTTGAGACATGATTTGTTAGATTTTTTTTAAAAGCGTCAACTTCCCTAGGAGACATCAGTTCATGGAGGAATCTCTTTCATAAGTGAATCGCATAGTTCTGGAGTAGCCATAGTACATTGAGGTATGGTAGATGATTTTAATGTAAACTCCTCTCTATTTTATGCCTTTATCGCAACATTTATAGTGTCAATTACCTCTTCTATTGGAGTAAGAGTGAACTCGAGAGAATCAATGATGATCAAAATTGATTAATTATAGTAATTGAGTTCAAAACAAACTCCACATTATTGTAAATCCCCACCTAATTAAATACCGGGTGGCCAGTCGCATACCAAATTAAAATAGAATATACAGTTGGCTCATTCTTAGCATCACTGTCGAAAACCTTTACAACTCACCCAATACTCAATTAAGCTGGTATTAAAAACTTTCCAAATTTTAATTTCAACAAAACCATTTTCATTTTAAGAATAACACTACACATTTTATTCTACAACACAGATAACACAATAAATAACTCAAAAGAATTTATATGCAACTGGAATAAACATTCCCAAATAATATAAATCCTTTACAATAATCCCAACAATGTTAAATGTATTAAAAAGTCCCGAATACAATATTATTTGACTCCGACAGAAATTGATAACTGAAATCCTTTGGGCGACATGCCCTACTAAGAGAATACTGTGAATCAAATGATGATAGGCGTCTAAGCAATACTCCATAGCTCCATAGCCTGTCATAATCCGCTAAGGTTGGCGTCCCTGTTGCTGGAAACCTGATATAGAAGTACAATAGAAAAGAAAATATGCAAGGAAACGGGTCAGAGCCCGAATGTGTATATGATTTTTAAAACACAAAGTATTTAACAAGTGCAATAAAGCATTTATTATGTACATGTTAGATCCAACTCTCACTTGCTATTCTCACCTCTCAACTAGAGTGCACACTTAACGTTTCCTACTAACCTCCTAGTTAATGGTTCCTCTTTTCTAGTCTCCATATTATAAATTCCATTCCCATATCATAATCCCCGTATGTCCCATACCATACGTCACATTATTATTCATTTACATTTCTCCTTTAGTTTCTCATTAACATGAATCATTACTCATTAGTATGAATCGTTTCTCATTAACATGAGTTAAGCTTTTCAATTCTATAAGCATAAACATTCATTAACTTAATTCCATTATCTTTCTCTATTCACCGTTATCTACAATTATCACCGTAGATAGATTTAACCACAATATATATCCATTCAATCATTTAATCCATTATATATATATTCATATATAATACGGCACCCCGAGTCACAGCTGCGGTGCAATGCATTACACTGCTATCATGTCCCATCATCGCAGGTCGCCGAATAGGGGACTAAAGGTTCGGTAAGATTCCACGAACCACAAACAACAACAACAAACAAATTGGAGGCGAACATAGTTCTCGTATCCATGGGTCACACACATACCTATGTACCCACAGTCAGCGGACTTATCAACTCCGCGATAAGTCTTTCGTAGACCTATGTTCTCGAGCGACAAATCAAAGATCCCATGGATTCATCAGGATATGACTGCCCTCACGCGCAAATCCCCCACCGATAGCAAGTAAGCTAGGTATGTCATACACATAAATCATCAATCAATCAAATAGGTATTATCATACCTATAATATAATATTACTAAGGTAATTATCACTACCCTAAGATATTTCCCATACGTATCATTATATCTCTTTTAAATTCCACGTATTATATCTTTACTTCATAATTTAATTATCCTCGCATCCTATAACATCTCTCCACTCCCTACGTCATTAAGGTTCATGCGCGGAGCATCTCGCAAAGCAAAATCCAAATAAGGAACCCCTCCAATACACTACTACTTAACTTTGTCGATCGAGGAGGTCCGACAACTTTAACTATGCGATCGGGATAACCTCATATCTTCTTTCAACCAAAATTGTTCTAAACTCCCATCTCTATCCAGGAGCCATACTACTAAGCGCACGTATTACACTTAGTCCTTGCACAATCAACAATGAGCTTAAACTCAGTCCTTGATGTTCAAATTGTAACCCTAAGGCTACCCTCACTCAAAACACATGATTCAAATAGGTTTTTCCTCAACATATATTCAGTAAGAATTCACTAATATCCTACTGTTCCATAACATCATTTCTCCCGAATTACTACGAGTTTAGTTCTCCTTTTAATTAAGGTTAAAATCGATAGTTTCAAATCTCTTATAAACACATCTTCTTTCACTTAGGATTAAACTCTCTTGTAAACTTAAGGATACCCAGGTGTTATATTAAATCACCCCTACTGGTCCTATCTTAAATCCTCATACATACCCAGTTGGAATTTAACAAATGAATCTAGCAACCGAAATTCCATTCAATATAATTTTCATCATTTTAATCACTTGAATCCAAATCAAATTAATTCAAATCTTATCAAGGGTTTACTGATATTTTTTAAGTCCCATAATATCCAAACAATAATCACCAAATATCCAAAAAAGTTTTGAGATTAGAATCAACATTTAAAAGAAACAACTTTACATATTCTGGGGAGGTCGATCGATCGAAGGCAGGGGTCGATCGATCGATCCCTCAAGTCACAGCCTGGTTTTCTGCATTTTCTGCAACTACGGGTTTAGCAACTTATGATCATTTAAACCTTCATCTAAACATCCCAAATGACTTATAATCTTTACTACATGATATATCAACATATATGAACGATTTCCAATACTCTAAACATCCTAGAATCATCAAGGGATTGGATTAAAAAGCATGTTTATCTCCTTATTTCCAGAAAATTATCAACATATCAATTTCAAGAACACATCAATGGTTTTCATAATTTCTTCAACAGTTTCATGACTATTTCGTGGATTATTATCATCCTAAAATATGAGTTTAATTCCTATATCATTTTAGTTTCCAGAAATCCATTTAATACTCCATTATTTCTTCCAAACATGAATAATCTTCTCTTTTCATACTATTCTAACATGGACAATATACAAACTTAAATTGCCATTATTAAACACTTGCCTTTACTGAAGGTCTGATCCTTTGGTGTAGTATATCTCAGTTGGTTGTCCCTTCTCCGGTCAAACTCCAATGGTGGTTGGTGGTGGTGAACCTTGGTTCTTGTTCTTCTCCTTCCCAAGTAGGCTTTTCCCTTCCCAAGCACTCTTTCTCTCTCTCTAAGAAGATGGCTTCTCTATTTTGTGTAGAGGAGATGAATAACCCACATACACTTAATCTACCAATACTTATAATAGGACAAACCCGAAATCACTATTCATCCCCCCTAGAAAATGACCAAAATGCCCTTTCGGGTTGTCTATTCATTTCCAAATGACCCGAGACTCAAAATTAACATCCAAATAGACTTTTCTGACTATTTCGAACCTTCTGGACGCAACAACGCAGTCGAAATGACTATTAGATCGATAGAAAATAAATTTTCTTTTTAATTTAATAAACTAGTCCCGACACGTCCCATACTGCGTCTGACTAAAAATATAAATTACCGAATTTATATCATACAGTCATATCAATGACATCACATTCATATATTACCTAAATATCTTTAAGTAATATTCAGAATCATCCATTTTAATATCCACCGTCTGGATAAAACCCGAATGAATTAATTAATAATAAAATCTAATTAATCCATTAATTTAAAATATAACCCATTTTAAAAGTCATTTAAAATTAAGGGGTATTACAATTATAGGTGATAACTAACACATGACTCCAGGATGCACGAAAAGGAGGTTTAGTATCCCCAGTTGGTAAATGATCCCTTTCCTCAGTTGGATCATCAATCAAAAAAATATATTTCAAAGTAAATAATATTGGTATGTTATCACCAAAGCACGAAGAATCATATTAAACATATAAACATTAGTCTCACCTGCCATCTTATCCTTGTGAAGAGGTTTCTTATCTTTAAACTTCATCCTTTTCTTTATAAGAATATTGAACGTGACTATTAGATGAGGTTCGGTAGGCTCGGGAATAGTTAATGAATTAGAAGTTATATCCCCATAAGAATATCCTTTATTTTGTTGTCGAACAAGAGGCGCCACATCTCCTTCTTCTTCTTTGTCTTTTTCTTTTTCATCTTCAAGCATAAGTTTACTCTTTCGACATAAAGCATAAATGACAAGAGGAGGGGATCCTACAACATAGATAGGCTAAGAAAAGTCCAAAACTAAAGATAAAATGTGAATATAAAAAAGAGCCTTACCAGAGGAATAATTCATTAAAGGGTCTATGGTTAAATGTTTTGGATTTAAGTGATGCTCAACTTGAAGTGACCATCACTTTCCAAAGATCTAGGTCACTTCAGCATTAAAGTCAATGCAAACTATGGTGAAATTCTTTGAACCTCGTCATAGCTTGCAAACCCTGCCAGAACGGTTGTGTTAAATTCATGAGAGGATCCTGAAAATAAAAAAGGATTGGAACACTCAAACCAGGAATAGGAATGTATTGATATATGCCAAATTGTCTTAAAATTTGGGTAGTAAAGTAAAGTTCCCTTATGACTTAGTGTCATGGGCTTTAGGAGGAGAAGTGCCCAAAAAAAACTCTCTGGGAATTAAGAACTTCCCCAGCAAAAGTTGATTACCTCAATGGAGTAGGAGTTATTCAAAATTAAAACAAGCTAAAAAAGGGCTTGAGTAATCTTCAACAAAGGTTGAAGGAGGAACCTTGGGGGTCATATTTTAGACCATGAAACATGTTAACAAGAGCTTCGAATCTCTTATTTCAATGTTTGATAGGTTAAAAGGCATAAAAATGGATAAATCCTAACTTGCCTTTGACTTGTCCAATCTTAGGAAAATATGCATACAACCATATTTGGAAGACCTATAGCGACCCATATAGATTGGAGTTGAAGGTATTATCTTGAATCTCAAAGCATTTCCTATAGAGTGAACCTCAGAGATAAGGGGCTAGATCCACCTCTCTTCTCTCAACAATAATAGTTGCTAAAAAATAGTACTCCAACATATCCATTGAGATTTGACACATAATACATGCCTTGATAGCCAAAACATGAGAAGGGACTAATATTCCATATCAGTAACTCTCATGAACTTCGTGTGACTCTTCATAAAATTAGAATAGGGCATAACGGAATTTTTGTTCTTCAATAATGCAATAGATTTGAACGACATAATCTGAGGGTAACATCTTCCCAAGTGGATTGTAGGCCAATTAGTTGATAGATGTCCAATATTATGGGGCCATCTATCCTAAAATTAAATAAAAAATAATTAAATGTTGGATTTTAAAAATGAACTGCGCTGGAAATGATAAATGTATCATATTTTATATCATCAAGTTTAGTTTGACAACGTCGAAAATGTTAGTTTTCTCCATTTCTCTTGCCTTCTATTTAAGCATATGATTTACTTATTTGGGCAATTCTTCATTATCCAATCGTTTGGGCCAAAACTTAAATCTAAAGGAGGAGGGTGTTTTGACGAAGGTACAATATTCAATGGGAATAGTGTGTTCCTTAAACCGGGGATATAAAATAAAGAGTTTTAAAGTAAGTTCATCCCAAAAAAGTGGACCCATAGTAAAACGGGAATCCTGATATGGTAGGTGAATGGGGCTAAAATTATTCCCTATGACAGCAAAGTTATCAGCTATCTACTCCTCAATGGCTCTTTCAAACTAGGTGTAAACATATAGAGTTTCCTAACTGGAAGCCATTAATGGCAGAGGAGTTTGGAGAAGAGAGAGAAAGTAGAACAGGGTGTTAAAAAGATGCTTATAGAAAGAAAGTAAATGACAGAAATGAAGAAAAACTAAGAGTGGAAATTAAATATCTCAAAACGACCATTTGAAATGAAAGAATAATACCAAGCGAAAGCTAACACGTGGCTTGAAGGATTTTCCCTCCAAAGAGCAAAGTTATGGGGGAAATAGGAAGGCAAAAAAAAACATCTTTATTGGCTCAATCAAGATAAAATCTGGTTTAAAAGTCGCTTCCACATATTTAAAATTGGTTTTGCAATGTTTTTATTGACATCACCCTTTGTGAGTGTACTCGTGCTAACACAGGTGATGGATATGGATGAGGGAACTTAATTCATAAGATAACTAATACTGATATCATTGATTATGTTATGCGACGAGGACTAGACCCGTCATAATGGGTTTACGATCGATGATAAGGCCCTTCATGATGGGTCCACGGTCAAGCCATAACTTTCTCAAATTGACGATCTGCCACCGGTTGACCTTGGTCGAGGGGATATACCCCAGGGACGAGGTCATACTTGGTATATCACCCTTGATGTCCTCAGTGCTTAGATATACCTGATCATCGAGACTCGTTGGTTTTTTATGCAAGACTATTAACAATTCTCCTTTGATGTTATTTTACAATATATTTAGATATATTTTTAGCAAGAGGAACTTATGGACAAAATTATACACAATACATTTCATAGATATATGACACTCATTTAATGTTATAACATTTAATGTCGTGTTCTGAATTTCAAGAAATCAATATTATGACTTCAGATGCAAATGAAACACAATAACAATCCTCTTCTCAGACTTTTCTTAACCATTGGTTAACAAAGATGATAAGGATAAAATTTCAAACATAGTTTAAATTGATGCATCAATTGTGTGTGATAATAGTAAGAAGTGGAATTTTTGTGTAGGGGGATTTAGTGTGACGTCTTCTTTCGATTAGCTATAATGATTGCTGAAAGGTGCCACAACACTTCAAAAATAATGTATGCCGCACATTAATTGGTAGTATTCCATTTCTATGAGAGTAATATCCATACATGATGTTTTTTCCTTTTTAAAATACGAAACCTATATAGATATATCGTGGATTCAATAATTTATTTTTTAAATCATAATATGTTCTTGCGTAAAGCAAATGTATAAACTCATTTTGTTGTTTTCTAACCATTTGCTGGTTTTTATTTACATTTTTCTAAAGGGTCGATTTAAACTTCATGTTTCGGGTGAAGTTGCTCGCCCTTTGCTTGAAAAACCTTGGTCCCAAAGGTATCGGACCTTCAAGTCAATTTTACGAGACGATTTAAGAAAAAATGGTCGTGAAGTGCCTCAGGGTCTTGATCCTGAAAATTGGAAACAGTTTGTAAAAAATGAAGATAATTCTAAAGGGCAGCAACAAAATATTAAAAATAGTGAAAATCGATAAAAACTTCAAATTACCCCTTGTCTCGAGCAATGTATCCATGCCCAGAAAGCATTAAAAAAGGTAGGTATTCATTTTTATAATTTTCAGTCTTAACACATTTTAGTCTCACATTTGAAATGAAACTTATAGGGAAATGAAGAGTTAAATGGATTGCGAAACACAGATGAAAATGGGAATGTGATGACTGGCGGTAAGGATAAATATGTGAGTATTTCATTTTTTGTTTGTAATATTATTTATTCTCCATTAGTATTTCCTCTTTTATGTGTATTTGTAGTTTATCATTTTGGTGTTTATACTATAGGATGAGTTGATGGCTGCTGAGAATAGAAGTAAATGTGGAGAAGGAAGATACCATCATGAGGGAGGCAGCGATACTGATGTAGTTGTTGAGTATTTAAGAAGGATAAAAAGGTAAGCGTTCGTGGATATTCAAGCCATATCTATAGGACACAACTTACTCATATTAGGATTACGAGCGAGGCACTTGAACGGGGGCAAAAGGAAAATGCAAAATATGTATGAAATAATTATGAGCTCTACTCAAGACTACACACTATCGAGGATACCTTGAAGGTGGATTTTTATGTTCTTGAATTTCATCATGCCATGATACAACTTAATTATGTTATTTGGGCTCTTAACTTTTATTTTTTTATCCATTTATGTTACAGGTTATATCTCATATTGTATCAAACATGAAAGAAAGTGGGTCACCATCTCACGAGTGATCGATCCATCTTAATTAATCGCCCTTCTCCTCTAAACCAAAACATGGAAAAAAAATTCACATCGTTTGGGGCATATCAAACTCATCATCCTCCCCACATTCCCATGACCAAACTCAAAATTCTAATTTATAATAAATTTGGTAAAAATTTGGCAAGGGCTATGTTTTGATAGATTTATCACGATAAATATGTCATTTGAAACATCCGCAAAATGGAGAAAATGTAGTTTATGTAGAGGAAGTGTTCGACCTAGACCCTTATTTGTGGGAAGCTCCTCAAGATGGTTTCAATATCTTGGATTTCGCAAGTGGGGGATATCTCATAATTCTTGATTGTTGGTTGAAGTACATTTGATTATTCTTTTGGATAGTTTATGAAATTTATTTTTGCTTATGTTTTTGTGCATGTGAACCTCTTCTAATATGTTTGGATGATTGGTCTTTTGACATGCATGTTATGGACAATGATATGATGGATATTGACTATGCATAGCTTCCTTTATCTTTTTTTTTTAATATATTCCAACTTAACTATTTGAAAATTTTAACAAGCATGAGTGTTTAAGAATTGTTTTTTGGTGATTGTCTTTTATTACTTATTTTGGCTCCTACTCAGTGCTAGCATTGATTTTGGAAATGTGAGAAAATGGCCGATTAAATGGTGCCCTGAATATATATATATATATATATATATATATATATATATATATATATATATATATATATATATATTGTAACAGTTTAAATCCGTTAGTAAATAAAAGGAAAACGATAAATGTGAATAAAACTCCTCACATAAATAACGATTTTTTTTATCTGTAACGGTTATTGTCTGTTAAAAATTCCAATTTTCTAACAGTTTTAATCCGTTAGAATTAATAAATTTACTAACTGGTTGTGTCCATTAGAAATCGTAATCCCAAAACATTATTCCTAACGGATATATCTATTAGAAAATTTATTATTACCACTTAATGTGTGTTAGTAAATGGTCACTGGGGTGTAGTGTCATGGGTCACTGAGGAATAAAATATGGTCCCCTAGCCAGAATATGAATGAGGATTACCTGCAATATTTCCTGATGGAGTTGCGCTAATAGCCACATTAAGGCCCCCTGATCTAACCCAACAGAATTCTTCCATGGATGGTACATTGCCTCAGCCATCCAAAGTATCAGAACTAAAGAGGGATGATTGCTCGACATCCCTTAACTCAATCTTTCCCTTCGACATCCCTGCCTCAGCCACTCACTTTTGCTGCAAGACCTCTCCTAAGCACTCCCCTACATTGACCCCATGGTAGGCCCAATAAGATATACCACTACAAACTATGATAGAAAAGCAATCCAACTGCATTATGTGCTAAGGTTCCATATCCATGAAGACCACTCCAAAGGTCCCTTAGCTAAATCTTTTCGACCTCATAACCAACATCACAGGAGCCACAATACTTAATAATTGTACTTCTGTCAAATGCATCATGTTGCCCATCATTCGAAGACCCTTTGAGTCTGTCATGTTAACTAAAGAGTCCCGCTTATCCTGTCTCCTAATATATGCCTTTATAAAAGCAATTTTTTTTCTATGATCAATGTTGTCCTTCCTCCCTTTGATGTCATAATAAATAGTGATTCCCAGTATTTGATTGTGCATGTTTCATGAGATAATTGTGAATCTAGTGATGGATTAGAACTCACACCAAATAATGATAGCTTCATGGACTTAAAATACTTAAAACGCAAAAATAAAACTTGACCAAAGTCAAAATAAACATATGTCTACCAACGAGGATGACATAATAACCACAAACTTGGGTACTCCCTAAAATAAAAAAAATAGTGACAAATAGTGTCCTCCCTAAACGATAATGAATAAAGGAGCTCACAGATATCCTCGCCTGCTTTGTAGATGTATTCACTTGGTCTTATACCAATATGCACGACATCGACCCATAATTATCACGCATAAGATACCCACTCTTCCTTGGGCAAAATCCATAAATAAAGACTTTGTAAGCTAGTATCCGAATGGTCTCTAAAAGTTAAGGAATAATTAGAGAAACAACTTAACATCTATTTCATCCAAGTAATGGAATATCCCACTTGGTTAGCCAACATCGTACCAGTTCCAAAGCCAACAGTAAAGTCTGAATGTGGGTAGATTTCAAGGATCTCAATCGGTCCTACCGCAAGGATGATTTACCTCTAACACACATCGACTTGTTGGTCGATAGTACATCAAGTAACTCACTTAAGTTCTTCATTAATGGATTCACGGGGTACATTCTGATAAAAATGTACCCTGATCACCGAGAGAAAATTAGGTTCATTACTCCCTGGGGGATGTAATGGTTATATAATTATGCCATTCGGTCTCGAGAATGCAGGTGAAACTTACCAAAGAGAGGTCACAACCATCTTATATGACCTCATACACAAGGAAGTGGAGGTCTACATAGATGATATGATCATAAAATCTAAAGATCAAGATGGACATGTTTTGGGACTCCAAAAATTATTCCAAAGGTTACTCCTCTTACAAATGAGGCTAAATACGCAAAAATGTGTCTTCGAAGTCACCAAAGCGAAAGTGCTCAGCTTCATTGTCATTAAGGATGGAATCAAGGTAGGCCCCACCAAGGCCAAATCCATTTGAGAAATTATACCACCCAAAATAGAGAAAGAGGTTAGAGGGTTCCTAAGCCAAATAGTGTAAGGGAAAATATTTTTGCTTAGGTTGTTTCTTTATTTTATTTTCACTTTGGCATATTTGGCGTATATCATTACAAATCGACATGTGATGAATCGAACCTTAGCATCTCAAAGGTTGAAGACTTCCTTACATCCCAAGAAAGGTATAAATCTTTTATGATTTTAAAATTATTAATGATTTTATTTGGGATGAATATTTATGAAAAATTGAGGCTGGATTTTTTTAAGTTTTATAATAAAACTTTATTTTTTTAACCTCCTTCAAACGAGATTATATTCTCGTTCGAACAACCTTGCTTTGTCATTTGATGTCTCGTTAGATTCAACATTGAACAAACTGCTAACGAAGCAAAACTTTTTCAATTCGTTAAAAGGTCATTTGATCCTGGTTCAAACGACTCTCATTCGAACGACCTGGGTTTTCATTCTAACGATATGCCAATCCTATTTGAATGACTCGGATTTTCGTTTGAACAATTTACCACCTCAAAATTTGTGCAGCGTCTATAAATACCTATTTTGGGTTCTTTTTTTCGGGGGACTTTTTAAGAAAATGTAACCTGAATATCTTTACCAAAGGTTTTCCATCTTATGAGTTTCCAAACACTTTTTAATTCACAACTTTTCATCTCTAAATAGTTTTGTGAATCTTTTTGATGCCGTAGATAGTTTTGTATCTTGCATACACACTTTGTGAACAGAGATATCTATGGATGAATTTGTAAACCCGTGGGATCACGATAGAAGAAAGTTGAAGGCTGATTGGTGGATAATAAGGGTGGACCACCACCTACGGACGACTTTGGACTGAGCCTTATTCTTTAGAGATTTTGAAGGCACTGTGCATTATATTTATGGGTGTATCAAGTAGTCTATAAGTCGATAGTTTTATAAAACTCTATAAAGTGCTGAAATATAGATTTTACCTTAAAAAGGAATTTTTCTTAATTTTTCGTGGTTAATTTCATGCATAGTTTATTTTCTGTGATTAGAACTTTTATCGTATGCATATCTAATTTAATCAAAGATTGAAATTTGATAAAAACAGGATTTTTGTGTCTGGGAATTAAATTGATAAAAATATAAAAATAGAATTTTTGTTTGTGACCATCCGCGTTGAGCATGTTCATATATGCTAAAATAGTGGTACTCCGGACAAGATCCAAGCACTAATTAATATGTAGCCTCCCCAAAGCAAAAGTAGGATTTAAAGGTTGTTAGGACATGTAGTAGTGTTAAACATATTTGTGTTAAGATTCACTAATATATGTCTTCCAATCATTAAGGTGGTAAGAAAGACCTTTAAGTGGAATGAAGAGTGTGAAGCAACATTTAGGAACTGAAAAAGGATTTGGGATCTATGCCTTTGCTATTTCAGCCAGTCTCATGTGAGAAACTCTATTTATACTTAGCGGTTATGAGAATCGATAGTCAGTTCGACATTGGCCCGATAAAAAACGGGAGTTGAGAGGCCCGTCTTCTACACGAGCCATGTATATAATAAAGAAAAAAAGCTAGTACCCCATACTAAAGAAGTTAGTCGTTGAGTTGATTGAAGTTTCCCGCAGAATGAAGTCATATATTCAAGTGTATACTATTATCATTTATACAAAACTTCCAATGCAATAAGGTATTCATAAACCTGAGAAAATAAAAAGATTGATGGTTTGAGGAGTAGAATTAGGAGAGTATGACATATAGTATGAACCCAAAACAACAATTAAAATCCAAACAGTGGCCGATTTTATAGCAGAGTTTACATAATAAGAAAAAAATGTTGAGTAGACTTCTATAGAAAAGTGCTCAATAACAAAACCCGCAAAGCAGATTCTATGGAAAAGATCTCTTTTGAAAAAACAATAGATAAAAATTCTCCAGAAGTGAACTCAGTTATGAAGACAACCGAGAATACTTCTCAAGAAGAGATCTTAACAAATTCAGATGACCAAATCATTGACAGACCAAAGTCATTATCCCCGCGAGAGGAAATGACTCGTGATCTAAAGAAAATGAAAATAATTATTCAAGAGTGGATATTTAGCTGAAGGTAGCTTTGAAGAAGAGCCTCCAATTTGGCAGTTATTCATGGATGGTTCATCATATGCTAACAATAGTGGAGCGGGCCTGATAATCATGACACCTGATGGGGCTAATGTGGAGTACGGCCTAAAGTTCCACTTTAAGTCCTTTAATCGTGAGGCAGAGTATGAAGCTCTCATAGCAGGCTTGGGATTAGCATTGTATTGGGCTTTAAGCAACTATCAATGCATAAAGACTCTCAACTCGTAGTTAATCAAGTCCTCAAAGTTTTTATGGCAAGATAAAGGTCAATGACCAATTACTTAGCAAAGGCAAAATAATTATTTTTGAAGTTATCGGCTGTACAAATGGTCAGAATAACAAATGTTGATAATGTATGGGCATATGAACTTGCTCATTTGGCTTCAACCACTAGAACATAACTGAGAAGAATAGTACCTATAGAATTCTTAATCCATCGCAATATACATGAAGAATATATTTTTGTAATGGAGTTAAACATTAGATCATCCTATATGGATTCCAGTCGAGCACATTTGGAGACTAATGCATTTATGGCCGACTCAAAGGAGGCGAAAAGACTCAGCTATAAGGCTGTAAAGTATATATTGGGAAGGGGAATCCTATCTGGAAGAGGATTTATCGTGTCACTGCTTCGACGCGTACATCCTACTGAGCTTAATGACTTGATAAAGTAAGTGCCTGAGGGCCCGTGTGGATCCCATTCAACAGACATATCGTTGGTGAAATGAGTGGCCACCCAAGAGTATTACTGGCCCACCCTGATTTTTTAATGAAAGCTATGTGAAGAAGTGAAATAAGTTTCATAAGTACGTCGTGATTCAAAAAAGTTATGTTGCTACATTGACGTGGATCACATCCCTTGGCCATTTTCCATGCTAGGATTGATCTGGTCGGTCCTCTATTGAAGACAAATGGAAGATTCAGATAACTAGTCGTAGCAGCACATTACTTCACCAAGTGAGTGGAGGTTGAGACCCTGGTAGAGATGCCATATGAATAAGTCTTCCATTTTATATAGAAGATGCTATTACGGTATGCTATATACTTTAATCATGGACAAGCTACTTAGTTTGACAACGACAAGTTCGAAGACTATCGTATTCGGTCTGGGATCAAGAAGTTGCACTTTGGTCCATCTCACCCATAGTGCAATGTGTATACATAAGTGACAGACATAACTCTCCTAGACGATATGAAGAAAAATGTTGGGTAATGATAAGACAAACTAGATCAATGAGTTGTAAAGTCTACTTTAGGCATATATGACAACACCAAGAATGATAACAGATGAGACTCTATTCATGTTAGCATTTGGTACTGAAGCAGTAATGCCCACTGAGATCGTCTTACCCACTATCGGGTACTTAAATTTAACTCACCAAGTCGCAATCGAATGAGAAGACTCGATTAGGATCTCATAAAAGAAGTGAAGGAAAGCGTGAGACTATTGGTGGCAGCCTACCATTGAAGAACTACTCGATTTTATAATAAACGCTAATCAAGTACTTTAAATAAAAGAGACTATATGCTCAAGAAGGTCATTCAGAATGGGAACAAATCAGAGCTAAACTGGGATGGCTCATTTAGAGTATCTATCGTTATACGACCTGAAATATACATAATTTAGTCTTTGGAAGGTGATAAGTTTAACCCTTGGACATCGATTGCATGAGGAAGTATGACTAGTGATGAGGAGTAGATTAAAGAGCGAAAGAAAAAAAAATACAATGTATATATTTTTTATTTCCTTGTAATACATCTTCAAATATAGATGAGAATCATAATTTCATCCTCTAGATATGTTGTCATTTCAAGATATTCTACATTATTTAATATAGGTTTCATCAGTATGAGAGATGTGTAAGAGGACTAGGATGAAGACATCTCAGAGCCGAGCACATTAAATATGATCAAAATGACACTCCATGTATGACCTCATATTTGGATAAGTCATAATCAAGACGTCTTGGCCAAATCTGGGAAATCTATTACCATTATATGGACGATAAGATCCCAGCATAATTTACTTACACAAGGAAAGATCCTAGTACATTTGGTTGACTCTGGTAATAAATGCTGAAACTTTGTTAGAACGACAAGATACATCCATACGATCAGTAAGATGGCACAAACATTAGTAGATCCTAAGTCAGCAAAAATCAAGTTCATCCAGAACATGTATTTAGTAAGGCATATCAGGTTGATAAGATCTGACCACACGATCGTAAGTCAAAACTGCAAGAAGGCCTACCCTAACACTAAGCAAATAGTAAGTTATCTTGGCAGGTGGACAAGATCCCACCATGAGTCCATAAGACTAGAACTAACTGGAAGGCCGATGAGATCTAACCACATTTACTTGTCAAAATATCTACGCAAAACTTGCTTATATACAAGTGGTGGATAAAAAAGTAGCCGGGCAAAATAATTAGTAGAAAGTCAAAATATATGCTCTCACGTAGATAAAAAACTAAATCGAATTTGATTTCAAAGATTAAAGCAATAATAATCCCAAATGTTCATTACAAAATATGGATAGAAAGATACAAAAGCTTCAGGAAGACATAAGGTGAGAAGTACTAAGCCACATTATCACTTCCTCGGGAAAGTTAAGGAGTCTTACTAGACTTTTAATTGACTTGGGAAATAAAGGTAGTAGGAGCATCAACCATGACAATATCTTGAACAAATTCCATTTAAACATGATTAATAGTCTCTACAGTGATAATTTGATTGGCTTCACTAATCTCACCGTCTTTAGCAGCATACTCATCTACATCCATCGCCTCCCGCTCAGCAGATAAAGTTTTTGCTTTATCATTGTCCCCTTTCCATGTCTGGACAACTTTAGTTATGTTAGTCATATCCCCCCACAAAGATGTTCACCAGGTCAGTGTTTTGTTTAGTAGAAGACTTATACTTCCTAATTCCCTCCTCTTCAACACGGACAAGGGCCTCATTAGCTTTCTCAAGAGACTTAGTGGTTTTCTAAAGGGCCTCATTAACCTGAATGAGCTCCTCCAAACTCTTCTTGTGCACCTCATCCAAACTCCTTATCTTCATATCATTAGTTTCGATCTACTCCTTCAACTTATAATTTTCTACCTTAGACTGCCTCAAGGCCAAGTTGGCCATCCTTATCCTTTATTTTAGTGATTGCCTTATCATAATATGTCTGCACAGCCTTCATCTCATCAAATATGGTCTCGTGGTGGTTAAGGAGTTCGACATTAGCCTCTCTCTCAACATTTATTCATTTTGGTACGATGAAACCTGCTCCCTTAAGAAAATGGCCCCCATTGTGCACTGAAAGAATGGCAAAGGGATGAAAAAATGCAAAATCTCTCAGCAAAATTAGGTAAACGTTAATCGAGGTGAGAATTTACCACAAAAATCCGATGCTGCACCATATTCCACAGCACATAAACATTGAAACTCCTGAGGAATTCAAAGTTAGGGGCACAACTATGATAACCAAACATGTTAGCAGCATTATATGTGTGGAAAAAGATATGGTTCACATCATTTTTTAGTTTCTCCAATGTCATTGGGTGCTCAGGAATAAAATTAAGGGGTCCACATAATGATAAGCGAAAGATGATCCTCCACCTCTAATTTAATATCGAGTAGACTATCTATTGATCTGGACCCTTTTCATAGGGATGCTAGTACTTTGTTGTTTGAGAATGGGTTGAGATGCAAGACCATACCTAGGCCTCTTACTAAAAGTGGGTGGAACATCATAAGAGGCTCCCTTTGACTTTAGCATTCTCAGCATCAGCAACAACAACAACAGCTTCTGCCTACCTTCTAGCAGCATAGTCTACATTTTTACTGGCCTCGACATTGGCCCTCTTCTCGACATTAGCCTTCTTTTTTTCCCTAGCATAGGCATTGACCCTCTTCTTTTTTGCCTCAGCATCAAGTTTCCTCTTCCTATCAATTACCATAGCAACATGGTCAATCACTAGAGTCGAGCTGGGAGTAGAACCTACATAAAAACACGCCATTCAACCTAAGTCAAAGTATCAAACCAAAAAAAAGTCAAGTCAAAGTTATAAAATAAAGACCAGCAGATAAAGAAAAGCCTTATACCTTCTTTGATCTGCTCGGCTGACCCTTCTTGCTCAACTCACCCTCCTTAGTTAGAATATCTTTTATAAGGTTATTTGATCATCTTTTGGGGAGAACCTCCAGGAGGATTATAATATCCGAGGTTTATAAATTTTCTTGAACATAAAATCTTCTCAAATTCAACTCATTTCGGAGTACAAGTGTTTAACACGAATTATTTTAAAATGATCGATAATTTAGGAGCTCTCTTCTCTGTAGAGAGATCGAGAAAAAGAAAAATCAGCACATAATAAGTCAAAACAAAAGTATAAGCAAAATATTAAGGTATATACCAATGAGATTTGGCCGACTCCATTCGTGAGGGACACTACAAGATCTCTTTTTCCCGCTATAACGGAACTCCTTATCATCCCTTATTTAGACAAGCTGGTTCAACTAGCTCTGATTGATCATTTGAACAACTTTCACCATCTTCAGGTCGAATTTTCTAGGGGGAAATAATAATGATCATTGGTATTTGCCTTGTCTTTCATGCCATACATTAATATAAAAACATCCCCAGTTAGGTCAAAACCAATATGGGATTGCCAATAACCCCTTAATCCTAAAATAAATCTGTATTCATTAGGTGGAGGATGGGTTGAAGCCACTTCCAAAACCTTTAGAATAGACCTTATGATCGGGTGAAGGGGAAAATGAACTCCTACTTTCAGGGCTCAAACTGGGAAATATATCTCATCGGCGTTGGTCCAATCATAGACTCTCTTATCCCAGTCGGGTAATTTCAAGGAAATGCTAATGGGGATGCACTATTTGTCCCTCAACTTATCCAACTCAACCTCAATTATATCACAACCATGATTTTGAGAATCAGTGGTGGCTAGATCATGAAAATAAGACCTTCCTGAAGTACTCTCTTGGTGAAAGGAACAACCATGGGACATGTAGAAGCTCTAGGATTTCAGGCATATCTCTCTCTAAAGAGGCGTTTAAGTTAATGATTGAAATATTTGACACCCTATTTGCAAATTTCTCACCACCCATAGGGTGGTTTACTTCAATAATACATGTGGTTTATAAGAATTTAGAAGAACTATTCTCCACAACTAGGGGTTGTGGTACAGTAGCAGCAGAAGAAGCTACTGTCGGAGTACAGCTTGTATGAACAGGATCATCCTCATATCGAACAAATGGAAAAGGATTAGGGAACCTTCTAAAAATGATATCACCATAAGATTGCTTTAATTCATTCAAATACTCTAACCAACTCTGAACGTGAGACTCACAAATCATCAAAAATGGAATTAGGAGGAAAAATAGAGCCTATTTGGGGACAAATCAAATTTTGGGATGAAAAACCTAGAAAACCCTAAAAATGGAAAACCCTAGGCCAACTAACTCAATGGCCACCTAAAGGTGCACGATTCTCCTGTTAAACACTAATAGCAAGCAAACTAAACAGCAAATAGGTTGGCTCAACAACGAATCTGGTCGGCTTAACACTGTCAGATCGTTATTATCCAACACCATTAATTAAGACCATTTGCCCGAGCATATACCATGTGATAGGATGATGTCAGTAGCAATCACATCATGCATCCACATGGGAGATTTGACAATATCCTCTTCCATGTGCACATAACAAACTCTTGATAATCCTCCCCCACCTGAGAAAAAAAGCACTTAGGTGAAAAAATGATTAATAAGGTTAATCAACCGTATTTCTTCTAACCCGAAAGTTATTTGAAGAAAATCTTAATTAAAAAAATGGAGTTGAATAAATGACACAAGATGCATAACCTAAATATCTAACTGATTTTATTTGCAAAAATTCTTTGTTTAGTTTTTAAGAAAAACTATTAACCAAGTAGTAAAAGATAACATCCATGCAAATAAGTAAAGCAAAACGTAACCACAACATATGGATTTTAACGTGGTAAAACCTTCCCAGAGGAAACACCCACGAGGGCCTCTACGCCCCGAAACAAAACAAATTCACTATAAAACAAGAATATGTTGCAAATACAACAAATATCAAATGGAAAAAAGAAAATACCAAGCTAAGATACTCTCTCAAATGTAAGTAATATGCTTATAAATGTTGATGTACCAGTCCCAAGTTGAATGGATAAGTAAACCCTTCAAGTATCAACAAAATATAATGGATTTGGTGAAATGTGTAGTGAAGTGAAAAACACTAAAAATATATACTCACTAAAGTCTTAAAAAATTCTTTTGAACAAAACAAAAGATCTCAACATGCATGTACATAGTCTCAAGAATCTCAAGATTAAGACTCAGATTTTCATAAAAGTTTCTAGATCTAGTTTTTAAAAACTAGATTCTCATAAAATCAACCCTATTTCTCAAAACTTTTTAGAAAAACAAAATGTATTCCTTTGAAACAAATATATAAAATATGTACACAAAAATAGCCCAAAAAGTTTTCTGAAAATTTCAAATCTGATATAAAGATGTGAAACAAAAACGAAAGTTCCAGAGTTTTCAAAATTTAGTTTTGTAAAATCAGAAATAGTAAAACGAAGACCAAAACACCTAGAAGTATAAAAACTTGAAAGATTTTTTCTAGGTTAATTACTCAGTTTTAATTAATTGAAACGATATGAATACCCAGAAATGAAACACTCAGAATACCCTCTAATTGTTTTCTTCTCTCCCTAGTTCTCTTTGGACATTTCTTTTATTTTTATCTAGAGCTCTGTTTTCTATATAACTCTCCCCTCTCTCTCTAAAAAACCCTAACTCGTCTGACCAAAGAACAAATAATATATGAAGTAAGGCTTCATAGAGGAACGGTTAAGAGATGGTTTCCACCGGCTGAAATCAATGACTTAATTGAAAGTTTTAAATAGATGTAAATCCAACGGTTGATATTTTTGAATACTGAGTGAGATAAATATAGTGAACAAATTATAGTTAAAAATAATGGTCTTCGATCCTTGTAAAAACACTAATCTCTCACAACCTCTAATGACATTTGATCTAATGATTGAAACGCTGCTGGTTAACAAATACACAGAGCAAACACAAGTTATTGGCACGTTTAAATAACCAAACATTGACTTAGGAATTAAAATGTTAAATATGTTATTTTTAATGAACTTAATATGTTTAAATCTTCAATTAAAAATAGGAGAAAATTATTTTAAAATCAGGAAAAAAATCCTATAATATTTCCACACAGTATTTTATCAAAAAGTCACTTTTCCACAATTTTTCCATTATTAAGCATAGAATTGAAAATTTATTAATTCCAAAATTAATTTTAATTAAATCAATTAATTCTAAAAAGTTATTTAAATTATCTAAAAAATTCTATTTTATGCAACAGTGTAAATACAGTGTAGTGTAATGATTTTCCATTATTCTCTATTGTCTTCATTACATACATGGGTTGATGTAGATAGGAATACCTTTAGATTCATCAGTATTCAATGAAGTTTGAAGAAATATTTTCTAAAATAAATATTTTGGCATAATATCCAAACTAGTTGAACACTTGATAGTCTAGACTTAGCGAATCCTCAGATGTCTTCTATCAAGAGTGTTTCAATCTTCCCCTTTCGATATTTGTGGCAAAACTCCATCGAGTACATCCACATTTCGTGGAATACTTTTGGACTCTTTGTACAAAAATAAATCCTAGTCCTATCAAAAAGTAATCTACACCACGTAGAATTGAAAATAAGAAGAAAGGTCTAAAATACAAAACAATTAAGAAGATTTTATCATATATAAATATAAAATAAAAATCTGATCAAATCTACAAAAATTTGCACAATAAATATACGCTTTCATCCAGTGAGTACTGTTAATATAAATATATAGAAGATAAGGAGAAATATATGCAATAATATGGATGTACTTTACTCCCTCATTTTGGCTCAAATAGACAAGGGTATAAAGTAATGAACATGCAAAACAAGTCTAAATAAGTGGTGATCCTACATTTACAAGTTATGAGAGGTGATTTTTATTGTTCACAAACATCCATTCCCTATAACCTCAAATAGCAATTTATTAACATGATAAAGACAGGAATGTAGGTTCATATATCACATGTAAATCAATCAAGCATAATCATCCCTATTACTCTTCTTATACTTTCAAAAAGAATATTATCTAGAGGCTTAGTTAGAAAATGAGCAAGTTTCTTTTCAGTGCTAACATATTTGATTAAGAGTTATTGAGGTTATACAAAGCCTCGTATAAATGATGATGAATTTTTATGTGCTTTGTTCGAGAATGGTGAACATGATTTTCAGTTATTTTTATTCCACTGTCGTTATCACATTATAAAATAGCTTGAGTTTCCATAATGCCATAATCACTTAGTATCTATTTGATCCACATTAATTGGGCACAACAATATAAGCACTAGAGGTACTTTTACTATCATCGGAATAACTTGCCCAATCGACATCCTTGTACCTTAAAATACTAATGGTTGTGTCCTTTGTGTACCACAATCCTAACTCTAAAGTCCCTTTAAAATATTTTAAAATTATCTTAATGCACTTAAGGTGACTCTCTTTAGGAGAGGACTGATAAACTAACTATCATTCCTCTATATAAAGTAGGATCTATGCTTTTACCACTTTCATCTTTAGTTAATTTCGTGGTTGCGCTCATTGGTATACATGCTATCATTACACCAAAAATAGGCGGATGGTCACGACATGCTGGTCACGGCCTTGATCTGTGACAGTTCCATGACCATAGACTTATGTGACCTAAACTCGAGGTGGTAATGGCCCTAGACCATAACCAGGTTGGGCTATGGTCCGTGACTAGGGCATGGCCATTATGGCGACAAAATTGTGGCAAAATTCCTTCTAATTGTGGTGAAGGTAGTTGGCCGTGAACATGTATATAACAGTGGATAGAATTTACTCCAACTGAGGTCACGATTTTGGATCGTGACCATTTTGAATTGGTCATGATAGTGGGTCACACTCATAGGCCATAACCAGTTCAATTATAATGACATGGTCATGTATGATGACATGGAAAAAAGGGTCACGGCATGTGGTCATGGCCCTGATCCATGACCACCTCTTTATTTATAAACCCAAAACCCTTCAGTTATTTCACATGAAGACTCGTTCTCTCTCGTTTAATTCGCAAACCTCTCTCTCCTTCTCTCCGACTTTCCTTCGACCTTCCTCTAACTTTCCTCTTTCTCTCTCTCCGACTTCCTCTATCTTTCACTCTCTTAAGTAATATTCTATCTATCTATATATCTACTGCGTGTATGGGTATATATGTGTATTTATGTGTGTGTATATATACCGTGTATATGTGTATATATATACACACACACACATATATATATATGTGTATATCTATGAGTATATATGCAGTGTGTGTGTGTATATACTATATGTATATGTGTATATGTGTGTATTTTAACCCTAATTAAAATATCAAACAAGAATATGGGAACTCCTATTTATAGGTATGAGAACAAGAATATCGAACAATTTAACTACCTTGCAAATCGTAGAGTTGATCTATAGCAAGAGTACCTATTCAAACGTATTCTATTTTCCCTATTAGAAAGCTCGGATAACATTGTAGAGAATATATTCCACATATATAATCTTGATGCATCCCTGACCTTGCTTAAGTTGTTAGAGAAGCCAAAAAAAAATTCACCCGTTATGGGTAAAACTACGTACACAGAGCACTACCCTAGACTGTGATGCCTCACGACATATGCACGTTAAATTGAATCTTGCCAATAAATTGAAGAAAATGAGATTTTGAGTTCATGTCATGGACATTTATACATCAATCATAGATACGCTTCCTCTTAGTTGGACACGTGCAAAAATCGATAGGTTTTTAAAAGCTAATACCAAATGTAAGGAGATAAGACACATTGAACATATTTTAAAGTCTTACTCTAAAAAGGTATATATATATATAGTTAGAAACTTAATTAGTTAGTTATAATTTCATATTATTATAATTATTTAGTCACTTATTAATTTTTATTTTTGTAGATAATGTCGGGCGGTAATGGACAAAATGTACCAAGTGGCGAGGTGACCCCAACTAGGATTCTCGTCTCGTACGAGAATTTTCATCATCGATTCCTGAGAAATTCTTAGCTCCCCTATTGGTTTTGTCCACTACTCCAAGTATGACTCCAAGTAAGATTAGTCAAAAAAACCCTATTGCTCCAATGGCCCCACCCAACGCTCCTAATACCTCCTAGTCAAATGAGAAAAATCCCATTGGGATCTACCTTATCGGGAATAACTCCATTGGTGATAAAAATGACCTCCGGAGATTTAAATCCCTATATTTGTCACTTGGGACAATGAAGGTGGGAGTCGGGGAGCACAAAACTAGAACCTAGTTAATCAAGCCTTCAAAGATGACATCTATGACCAACTCTGTTAGCGGTTTACATTTCTCGACCGTTTAAAGCGAAATGTTCTTTCCAGGATTGCTGAACAGCTGAGAACATACCAGAGAAATCTTCGACAGAGACATAACACAAAGGGGGGGGGGGGATTGAGCCATAATATTTTGGCACTGAGAGACAGAGTGCCTACGAATATTGAAATGTCGGTTAATCAGTGGAATTATTTTTTAGAAAATGCAGCAAAGGACAAGAAGCTGCTCTAGAGGGAGAAAAATAAACAAAATAAGGAAAAATAAATTGATGTCCACATGATGAGGTCCAAATCATATGAAGATTTGAAGAATGAATAGACGAATAGGACAAAGGAAGGTCCAGATGTTGGTAAATAACCAAATCGGGCCAACTTATACATGCATGCCCGACGAAAAAAAGACAATAAATTCCCTCCGCACTTGTCTAAGACTCTGGAATCAATACATGCCATTAGCAGTAAATCAAGTTTGAGCCCTTATGATGACATTAAAAATGATGCCCTGACCCAAACCTTTTGAAAGGACAAAAGAGAAAGGACGAGAGGTATCGAATCACATATGCTAAAAATAATATTTAACACACTACACCTGTCGTGGATGAGATTTCTTTGGTCAAGAATCGTATCTCGATCCAAGAGGAACATCAATCCAAGACCGATGGGTATGTACAGGAGATTAAAACTGACCTGGGATCCTTGATGAGTTAAAGTGGAAAACTTGTGTCCTTTTTAAATCAAGGTTTTCGTCCCCCAATGCCTCCTTAAGGCTTTCCTTACCCTCCTTCTCAAGGTTTCTCCTTTCCTCACTCTGCAAGTTTCCCTCTAGAATGCCACCTCCTTTAACATTACCATCACAAATCTCACCTCTTTTAACATTCCCCTTCCCAGTGCCTCTGCCATTCATAAGTGTTAGATCATCGTCAACCACTCAAGATGACTATGGCGAGCAGTTCTATTTCAAGAACCGGACCAATAGTAGGATTATTAGAGTGTGCAAATTCATCTATGTATCTATTGGAACTAAAAACATAAATGACCTTTACAGAAGTGTGAGGCTCAGGTGATGGTTGATGAAATATACACCAATTGTGAAAATATACCTATGCATGTTGACAGTGGAGAACGGAAAGATTTGAAGCATTATGTAAATTATTTTATCGCTTGGACAAATTTTTTATAGTTATTAGAACTAAAAACATAAACGACCTTTGCATAAGGGTGAGGCTCAGGCGATGGTTGATGAAATATACACCAATTGTGAAGATATACCTTTGCATGTTGACAGCGTAGAAGGGAATGATTTGAAGCATTATACAAATTCTTTTATCGCTTGGATAATTTTTCTGTTAGTCAAGTTGTAATAATATTTTGTATGTTTCAGTTGTAATAATATCCCTTGGCAAATTTATTTAATCTGAGTTTAAGTTGTGACATTTTTGTAAAATGTTTAAATTCTTGTATGAAATATACAAGTTCTTTAACCTATTAACACGGGACTGATATTTGAAGATTATTAAATGGATTTTCTACAATATAAAGAGTGTATGGGGGAGACTAGCCAAATAATAAATAATCATATAAAGGGCATTCAAGAATTTGTTAAATACGCTTATAAGAATCTTAAAAGTGATAAGATTCCGTGTTCGTGCACTAATTATATGAACGGAAAATATAAGTCTTTAAAATATGTTGAGTTATTTTTACTAAAGTAAGGAATATGTCAAGACTATAAGATATGGATATACTATGGTGGAAAAAATATACCTTATTTTTCCGGAAGAATTAACGCAACCCGATCGCGTAATGGAACCCAAATGAGTGGGAGTGGTAAATGATTCGCTAACACATCATCCTTTGACCGACCTAATTGATCATGTTAACGGAGTCCACCACTATCAAAACCACCAACCTATGGATACAAATCATGCGCATTATGACCAAGTACATGAACAATTTGATGCCTAATTACCGGGAGATTGGGAATACATACGGTTGAAAGCCTATGCAGCTAGACCATTGTATAAAGATTGCGATGATGATCAATTGGTATTATATGCAATGATTGGTTTGCATGATTTGAAGAGTAAATTAGGTTTGTCTGGAAACAGCGTAACTGAAATTCTTAAGTGGGTTAAAGATATTCTCCCAAAAGAGAACACATAACCAGACAATTATCCTAGCATAAAGAAGAGCTTGAAGGCTTTAGGTTTGAAGTACAAATCTATTTGTGCATGCAAGTTTGATTTCATATTATTCCTCAACGAGCATGAAGAGAAAGATTAGTGTACTGTATGCACTGAGCCTAGATATGTGGCTTGTGAGAATAGAAAGGATAAGGCTGTAAAATATTAAAATTTCTTACAAGTCCCACAAAAGGATTTGAAGTATATTCAAAATGATTTTTCACTACACAGTGGATAGAAAAGGCCACGACATGGAATGCTCGATGCGAGGTGGGTGGTAATCTGATGCGTCATCAGATTGATTCACTTATTTGAGAAATTTCAAACGCACGACACCTAAATTTGCGAAGGAACTGCGCAACGCCCGTCTTGCAATCTCAACCGATGGGTTTAACCATTTCGATAATTTAAGTACTAGTCATAGTTATTGTCCACTTCTCATGGCGCCTTTAAGTCTCCTATGACACTGTGCTTGAGAAAGGAGTTCACATTATTATCTTTATCGATACTCGGGCCGAAGGCTCTTGACGATAATATTGATATATTCTTAGCTCCATTAATCAAATAACTTAAAGAGTTGAAGGATAAAAGCATGATGACTTTTGAGGGTGAAGAGTTCACACTTAAAGCAACGGTGATATAGACGATCCATGACCTTCCTTCTTATGGGACCTTATCCGGTTGCAATGTTAATTATTATTATGCATGTCACATAAATGGGGAGGAAACTGAACCTAGTTGGCTATATCATAGTTGTAAGATGAGTTATACGGCTTATCATAGATTTTTATCTAGCAGTCACCCTTTCAGGAATGACAAGTCTAACTTTTTGCCTATCGATCATATGCGTAGGATGGAACCTGCATGACTTTTTGGTCAATAGGTTGAGGATAAGGTGCCATCTAAGACTGTGAGGATTAGGTATATAGACAAACACGCTCAGCTTTCAAACCTTAAGCGTAAAGCTAAGGTGGATCCAAATAACCCTTGTAAAGCAAATCCATGGTCTGGACAATCAATATTTTTTGACTTGTCGTATAGAAGATCATCATGTAAAACTTGTAATTGATGTGATGCACATGGAGAAGAATGTTGTAGAACATCAAATAGGAATATGTTATAGGTGGATATCATTCAAAAGATGGAGAGAGAGCACGCTATGATCTATAATATATGAAAATAAAGAAGAAATTGTGGTTAAAAATGATCCTACAACAGGAAGAAATTCTACCCCCTATAACTTTCACTTTGACTACTAGTGAGAAGAAAATCCTCTTAGACACATTGTTAAACTTGAAGACTCCAACTAGTTATTCTGGTAATTTATAGAGAATAGTAAGCTACTAAACAGATGACTTAAATAGTGCAAGTCTCACGACTGACATGTAATCATCCAATTGTACCCTTTGCTATTTTGGAATTGCTTCTCTAAACACAAAGATCTCTATCGAGCAATTATGAAAATCAGTTTGTGTTTTACCCTACTTTGTGCAAAAGTGGTAAACATATACATAATCAACTTTAGTTGAGGCAATTTGTGTATTATAAAAATACTTTCCTCTGTGGTTCTTCGATATCAGCATCCACTTTCTTGTGCATTTATGCAATGAGGCTTTATTATGTGGTCCCGAAATGCATCGCTCGATGTATATTTTTTAGCGCTTGATGAAAACCTTCAAAGATTACGTAAAGAATACAAGGTATATTGGAGGGTCAATTCTTAAATAATACGTTATTGTGGAATCATAGCTATACGCTCAGGAACATATTTCAGGACAAGAGCGTAATACCCCGTATTTTTAAAGACTTTTAAAATGGGATTAATTAGAATTAATTATGTTATAATTGAAAATTAATCCGGATTTCAATATTACTCGAGAATAAAGTAATATGTGATTTATGTTGAATATTACTTAGTAATTAAAGTAATATATATGATTATGACTTTACAATCGATTATGACTTTATAAAATTGTCGTGAATTATGTGCACGATAATTATGGTAATTAAGTCGGGACACGCATTTGAGACGTATCGGGATTATAATTTAATGAAATAAAAGTGATTTTTTATTATGTCATCCGAATGGTCGTTTTGACTGCGCGAAAGTGTTCGGACGTCTTTTTAGAGTAAAAAAAGTCTACTCGGACGTTTGTATAGGGGTAATATGGTCATTTGACTTGGAAAGTGAATAGTATGCATGAATTTGGGAGATTATTCATAAGTATAAAGGGTTTAGATTATTCCTTCATTCTAAAATCTTAGAGAGAAAGAAATTGAGAGAGAGTGAGGAGTTTCTCTGGGGAAAGGGAATAGTCGTTGTGGGAGAACCAAGAGCCAAAAGTCACCACCACCAACCACTACCGAAACTTGACCAGAGAAGGGAAGAACCACCACTGGTCACACATCTCCAAGGATCAGACCTTCAGTAGAGGCAAGTGATTAATTATTGCAATCTTAGCTTTTATATTGTCCATGTTAGGATAGTTAGGACAATTCTGAAAAGTTTCATGAACAAAGATAAGTTTGTGATAATTTTAAATGAATATTTGAAATGGATATTATATAGGAGTGATCTCTTTTGATTATAGAATAAACTCCATGAATTTAATATTATCTTGTGAAGAAATCTGGGATTTACACTCTTATTGATGATAAAGTCAAAAATTAGAGTTCTTGAGAATAAAATGGAATTTGATTAAATTGATTCATGTTAATGATGTTTAAATGATTTTGGATACGTTAGAACTTATCCATATATGATGTTATATGATCTAAATATCATGACAATAAATTGGGAATGATTTGGTGAAGAAAAATTTGAGTTTATATGAAGTTCATGGATAAATATAAAAACATGAGTTTTCTGGAAATAGTATGTTTTAAATCCAACCTTCTTGATGATTTTAGGTGGTTTGATTATTAGAAATCATTTATATATCTTGCTATATCATATGGAATGAATATTGGGAAGTTTGGAATTATTTGATAAAGGGTTTGATGATTAAAAAGTATGAAATCCGTAGGAAAAACAATGCATAAAAATTGGGCAATTTCTGGTTGATCGATCGATCGACTCAAGTCTATCGATCGATCGACCATGAACAGACGATCGATCGACTCCCCTAGAAAAAGTGATCTTGTTCCTTTTTAACTTTTGATTCAATCCCAACTTTGATAAATCTTTGGTGATGATCTATTGAACATATTAGGACTTAGAGAAGGGCAGTAGGATATACCTAAGACCCGAAAAACATTATTTTTTGGATTTTTGAATGAGGAGAAATTAACGAGTGTTAATTAAATGATTTATTATCGAGATTTATGTTACATGGGATTTAAATTGGATATATGATAATTTAAGGTTGGGACCAGTAGTAAGAGAGTTATTAATTACCGATATAACCTTAGGAATAGGTGGGATTAACCCTAAGAGATAGAATGAAGGGTTAAGAATGAATTAAGGGTTATCGAGAATTAAACCTAATTAAAGATGAGTTTAATTAATAGAATTTTGGAAGTTGTGATGACATGGACAAGTAGGGTGTAGACATTCACCTACTAAATTAGGTTGAGGAATACTTATTTAATCTTCGAGTAATGAGTGAGGCTCGGGAATATAAAATAAATAAGTAAAGTCATAATCTTTAATACGTTGGATTTGATAGATAAAATACTACATATGGGAAGTATCATATGGTTGTGTGAATACCTTATGGATGCTATATTTATATAGGTGTGATGAATACCTATACTATTATTTGACATACCTACGCTGCTTGCTATTAGGGTGGAGGATTCACGTTTTGAACGGTCTTATCCTTGTGCGCCCAATTGGGAGGGATTTTAGATTCGTACCCTGAGCATAGGACCTTGGACACATGCTATCGGTGTAATGATAGTTTCGACGGTTGAATAGGAGAGTAGGTATATTCGTGACCCATTTCGCTGGGGAGTATGCTCGCCTCCAATATGTTTGTGTTATGTTATATTATTGGTGAGAGACACCGAATCATTTGTCATATATACAATGAGTTGGTGTATCAGGACATGATAGCAAAGTATGCATGCACCGTAACTGTGTCTGTGAGGTACTATATTAGTATATATAATAGTGTGATATATATATATATATATATATTGTGATGTAATCTACTATGTGATATTGTAGATGGAAATGAATAATGAAGTCTGAATTATATTAAGTAAGTGAACACTTAAACCCAAAGATGTAATAAGATTAGTTCATATTAAAGAGAAATGAACATTAATGATTAATATACGTATGATAAGGGAAATACGAGAATATGATATGGGTTAGAATCATAGTGATATTAAGTCTAGTTATGAGGGAACCTTAACTAGGAAGATAATAAGATACGATAGGTTTGAACAATAGATGAGAGGTGAGAATTCTCAAGAGAGAGACCGAGAAACTAACATGTACATAATAAATGCTTAATTGTAATTGTTAAGCACTTTCTATTTTAAAAATCTTTTAAATCTGACCCGTTTTCTTGCACATTCTCTTCTTTACTATATCTTGTACATCAGGTATCCAGCAACAGGGATGCCCAACATAGATTATGGATGTTCCGATGGTTTATAGCTACTAACCGAGATGTTGATTTTTTTAGACGTTTCCTTTCTGTTGATTCGCTCATCTGTAGCGTCTACTTCATTTAGGGCATATCGCCCAGGATTCTAGAGGTTATAATTATTTATGTAAGCATTGTGGATATCAGTTTTATTTAATGTAAATGTTATAATTTAACTGGAGAGTTATTCAAGTCACATTTATTCTTATTGTAATTAATTCAGTTGTGATGTGTTGTTGTATATTGTTATTCCATGTAGTGGAATGGTTTTAATTAAATTAAAAATGAAAAAAGTTTTTGACACTTAGCTTAATTAACTATTAGGTGATTAATAAAGAAATTATTTTCGATAGTGATGCTGAGAATGAACCAACAGGATATTCTGATTTAATTAAATAAATGACTGATCACCCGATATTTAATTAGGTGGGTTGTTACATGTATTATCAGAGCATTAGGTTCTAGTGTCTTTAGTATATATGCGGATTACTACGTTTCAGCATAATGTTCTTTGATATAAAGCCCTATTATTAGAATGTTGAATTCTTCTGCGTATTTCGACTTACGTTCTCCTGTCATGAGGTATGTGAGATGTAAGGCTTATATGAGTTCGGTCGGGCATCGTGCGCCAAACACATTAGGATGACTAGCAAGAGTCGTTAGAAGGATAGCAGGAGGAGGACTCAACCAAAGATATAGAGTATTTTGGAAAATGGTGTTGGAGATAGAAACCATCATAATTGTTGTTTGGGCTGGGAACATTAAGGAAGTCGCTTGGGAGCTGTAGTTTCCCAAGCACCATCATAGTTGATGGTTGTGCCATTCTTAACTCACCCAGAACTGTATGTGAAAGGTGAGGGAGTCGGAAGGACTGTTGTGTAAGATTAAATTCAAAGACAATTATGAAGTGTGGTAACACCCAAGATTTGAAAATTTTCTGGTAAATTTTTTCTAGGATGAGAAAACTTACGTGATGATAGTTTAACATCACATATAAAGAACATGTGTGAAGCTGGAATAAGAATTTTAGGTATGGTTCGATAGTGAAATCGTTCATTTGATGTTTTAATCAGGATATGAATGGAATTTCGAAACTTATCTCTTATGGGCAAGAAAGAGAGAAGTAACTTGTTTAATGAACTCCTTACCCTGGTAAGAATGGGGTACATAGAAGATAACTAAAGTTCATTATGTGAAAGGACTCATGAGTGAAATACTCTAGTGTGAGTGTAAATCTGACGAAGACGACTAGGATTAATGTCACCAAGAAATTTAATGATACTGCCAAATGAAGGGGAGCTAGAAGGGTTAGGAAAACTAGCCAAAGGGCAAGATTGAATTCAATATTGTTAATGAAACATCATCGGAAGGTGTACCCAGTAGGGGACCCATTTAAGGTGACATGATTATACCCCTACTTAGTGGAGATGAAATCAGCCAAGACTAATGTAGTCGACAATGTATCCCATAGGACCCGTAAAGCCAAAAGAATAATGGGAATATCAATTGGGAGTTAAGATTGATATGTTCAAGATAAGGACGTTCAAATGGTTACTAACAAGGAAATAGTAAGGTAAATTACCCTATGTGTAGAGAGAGAGAGACTACTAAGTGTTAAATGTATCCACATTGAGTAGTGAGATTGATAAATTTTAGGAATAGTAAACCATGCCAATTGGGCATAACAACTGAAGGAGTGAGACTTCTAGGGGAGTAATCGGGTCAAGATAATTAGGCCCATGAAATTTATGACCCAAGAGTGGTAGGTTTAAATAGGACCAGTGGAGTCCTCGTTAATAGTAACATATCGTGTTTCAAGGTCGAAGGGGTCCAAGAAGAAAAATGGAGTTTGGTAAAACCATAATTGAGGCCTTGATATGCTGGGCCAACGTTTCAATAATGGACGTGTAAACCACATGAGTGAATAATTTGTCCACAATGGGTGGGTAAAACTATAGGATGAAATCCTAGATGTATAACGGGTGCAAGTGATCGTGAGTTGTTTTGACTATGAGAAGTGCATGTAAGGACCCTACGTGATCAGGAGAGACTGTTGAAATTTTATTTCATCCTTGTGCATAAAGGATTAATTATAGTGACATGGTGTTTCACAACAGACATATATAAATTGAAAACCCTAAATTCACGTGTGAGTTGAGGTTAGTGAAAACGATAATTTTAACAGTCTGTTACAAAAGTATTTCTCGTTAATAGCGAAACTTTTTGGTGTCGCCCGTGAGTGAACCGGGTGGGTCCTATGAGTATATTTTGTTATTATAATTTTCTATTTCTCTGAGTTAGAATAATAGAACTTATTATGGTAATCTTTAGTGATAAATTACCAAATGTTTAAACAATAGTAGATTGAGTGATAAGACTATAGTGATGGATACTCCGGGGAGAGTAAAATTAATTGTGTGCGCCGCCAACTGAAATAGGGCTGGACCTATATATTTATATACATAATTTTTTTTTCATAAACCTTAGTGAAAATGTTGTCTAGTTATATTTGTGAGCAAAAATTTATTTTACTGATGTGACTCAGGATATATTATGTTTTTGTCGAACAACGAGAAATAGCTCATTATATATAGCACAGAGAATTTGGGATAGGGAGAGCAACATGTTTTATGTTTTTTTTAGGGATATCTAAGCATGGACTAGTAGACTTTTATATCAACATACAAAAATTATGAGAAGGTACGGATTATGGATTGAGGGCCATTATGGATCTTGACGACCGACTATGTTAAGTAGTAGTGTATCGGCGGGGGGGGGGGGGGGGGGGTCCTTGTTTGGATTTCGCTTTGCGAGACATCCCACGCATGATACTAGCAAACATCGGGAGTGGGAGAGAAGTTTGGTTGATAGTACATAAGTTCGTACCTTGTTCATTTTAAATATACAAACATAAATTTAGAGTTGATAATTCTATTAAGACTCGCTTATTCCTTGTAACATTATGAATAAAACAATGATGCCACTGATAGAGTGATTAAGTTATGATTAGTAGGGTGATTGACTACACCCCTACCATATCAGTATGCCAAGTGAGCAAAAATTGATTTAAGAAGAGTATGTGTTATTTGTGCAACAATGCGAGAAATATAGGGTGTATGGGCGCCCTAGGTAATTGAATCTGATATTGTCCCCCATTTTGGAGATATGGGATAAGGAAAATAAATATAGAGGTTTAGATATCGGGACTTGAATGTCCGATCATTTATGACGATTAGAGATATAGTCGGTAGAATAACAAATGTATCAGGATATAAATGAATATTGTAATAGGATTTAAATGAAGAGATGTTTGGCTAGATTACTCTTGTAGTAGGCCACCTATCTGATGGAATTAGGGTGGACCATTCGAAACCAGCAGAGGTTTATCCAACCGTTAGGGATTTCTAAGTAGTATTGGGAGAGTATTCGTAAGGATTTTATCGCGAAGATGGTTACGATCCTATATAGGTGATAGCTGATCAGTTGACTGAAGTAGATCACGTTATGCCAGTTAGGGTTGATCATACCACGAGACAAGATGCTTTGATCTTAATATAACAGAGATAGTGAGGTTACATAGGGTACCATTTAATATTTTGTCCAACTAGGACGAGATTTTGTCTCCTGATTTTGGAAGAACTTTCACGAGGCATATGTACCGAGTTGTGATTGGGTATGATCTATCATTCGCAGAATAATGGGCAGACTAAGCGAATAAATTTGATATTGGAAGATAAATTATGTTTGTACCCTTGAATATTAAAGGAGGGTGAAAGTCATACGTTCCACTAGTGAAGTTGGTGTACTATAACTCTTATAAGTTTACTGTTGGGCAAGGTGTCACTTGAAGTATGGTATGGCAAGCCTTATTGTTTATCCTACTTGTGGGATAAAAGTGAGGAACCCGGAACTATTGTGAATAGTAGAGATGATTTGAAACTTATAGTATATATTGTGTGTAAAATATATACTACACAATTAACCTACTTGTGTATGATAATTGCAAGACGAGATAGTATTTATCTAAAGAACGGTTAATTTATTTTAGTGCAGTAGAAGGTTAGAAAGTGAATATCTACAATAAAGTATAAGTAGTGAAACTTAAACTATAAGGCTTGGACAAGAACCTACGTGATAGAGTAACCTGGGTTTAAAATGATCAAAAGTGAGTGTTCATTACTGGGGGTACTCGATAGCGTACTGTATGGGCGGTACAGAGTAGTCCACTTAGGAGCGCAAGTATGTGATACGCAATAACTATCTAGAATTGTTCTTGACTCCTATACTTTTGTTTTTCGAATTTGGGGACGAAATTCCGTTGTAAGGGGGGAAGTATGTAATACCCCATATTTTTAATGACTTTAAAATCGTATTAATTAGAATTAATTATGATATAATTGGAAATTAATTCGGATTTAAATATTACTCGAGCATAAAGTAATATGTGATTTATGTTGAATATTACTTAGTGATTAAAGTAATATATATGAGTATGACTTTACAATTGATTATGACTTTATAAAATTATCGCGAATTATGTGTATGACAATTATGGTAATTAAGTCGGGACGCGCATTTGAGTCGTGTCGGGATTATAATTTAATAAAATAAAAGTGAATTATTATGTCATCCAAATGGTTATTTTGACTAAGACAAAGTGTTCGGAATTGTTTTTATAGTGAAAAAAGTCTACTCGAACGTTTGTATAGGGTCTTGGGGCACTTTGGAGCCGAATAGTCACCCTAGAGGGGTAATATGGTCATTTGACTTGGAAGGTGAATAGTATGCACGAATTTGGAAGATTATTTATAAGTCTAAAGGGTTTATATTATTGATTCATTCTACAGACTTAGATAGAAAGAAATTGGGAGAGAGTGAGGAGTTTCTCTAGGGAAAGGGAAAAGTTATTGTGGGAGAACCAAGAGCCAAAAGTCACAACCGAAAGTTGACCGGAGAAGGGAAGAACCACCAGTGGACATACATACCCAAAGGATCAGACCTTCAGTAGAGGCAAGTGATTAATTATTGCAATCTTAGCTTTTATATTGTCCATGTTAGGATAGTTAGGACAATTCTGAAAAGTTGCATGAACAAAGATAAATTTGTGATAATTTTAAATGGATCTTTGAAATGGATATTATCTAGGAGTTATCTCTTTTGATTATAGAATAAAATCCATTAATTTTATATTATATTGCGAAGAAATCTGGGATTTACACTCTTATTGATGATAAAGTCAAAAATTAGAGTTCTTGAGAATAAAATGGAATCTGAGTAAATTGATTCATGTTAATGATGCTTAAATGATTTTGGATATGTTAGAACTTATCCATACATGATGGTATATGATCTGAATATCATGAGAATAAATTGGGAATCATTTGGTGAAGAAAAAATGGAGTTTATATGATTTTAATGGATAAATATAAAACATGGGTTTTCTGGAAATAGTATGTTTAAAATCCAACCTTCTTGATGATTTTAACTGTTTTGATTATTAGAAATCATTTATATATATTGGTATACCATATGGAATGAATATTCTGGAGTTTGGGATTATTTGATAAATGTTTTGATGATTAAAAAGTATGAAACCCGTAGGAAAAACAATGCTGAAAAACTGGGCAATATCTAGTCGATCGATCGATCGACTCAAGACTGTCGATCGATCGACTCCCCTTAAAAAAGTGATCCTGTTACTTTTAACTTTTGATTCAATACCAACTTTGAGAAATCTTTGGTGATGATTTATTGAACATATTAGGACTTAGATAAGGGCAGTAGGATATACCTAAGATTCAAAAAATAATTTTTTTTTTTTTTTTAATGAGGGGAAATTAACGAGTGTTAATTAAACGAGTTATTATCAAGACTTATGTTACTTGGGATTTAAATTGGATATATGATAATTTAAGGTTGGGACCAGTAATAAGAGAGTTATTAATTATCGATATAACGTTAGGAATTGGTGGGATTAGCCCAAAGTGATAGAATGAAGGGTTAAGAATGAACTAAGGGTTATCGAGAATTAAACCTAATTAAAGATGAGTTTAATTCATAGAATTTTGAAAGTTGTGATGACTTGGACAAGTATGGTGTAGACATTAATTATTTAATCTTCGAGTAATGAGTGAGGCTCGAGAATATAAAATAAAGAAGTAAAGTCATACTCTTTAATACGTAGGATTTGATAGATAAAAATACTACGTATGGGAATTATCATATGGTTGTGTGAATGCCTTATGGATGTTATATTTATATAGGTGTGATGAATACCTATATTATTATTTGTATGTAGGACATACCTACACTGATTGCTATCGGGGTGGAGGGTTCGCGTTGTGGACGGTCTTATCCTTGTGCGCCCAATTGGGAGGGATTTTAGATTCGTACCCTGAGCATAGGACCTTGGACACGTGCTATCGGTGTAATGATAGTTTTGACAGTTTAATTGGAGAGTAGGTATGTTCGTGACCCATTTGGCTGGGGAGTATGGTCGCCTCCAATATGTTTGTGTTATGTTATATGATTCGTGAGAGACACCGAATCATTTGTCCTCTATACAATGAGTTGATGTATCAGGACATGATAACATAGTATGCATGCACCCCAGCTGTGTCTGGGAGGTGCCATATTAGTATATATAATAGTGTGAAAAATGTATATACTTTGATGTAATCTACTATGTGATGTTGTAGATGGAAACGAATAATGAAGTCTGAATTATATTAAGTGAAAACTTAAACCCAAAGATGTAATAAGATTAGTTCATATTAAAGAGAAATGAACAGGAATGATTGATATACGTATGATATGGGAAATACGAGAATATGATATGGGTTAGAATCATAGTGATATTATGACTAGTTATAAGGGAACCTTAACTAGGAAAATAATAAGATACGATAGGTGTGCACTATATATGAGAGGTGAGAATTGTCAAGAGAGAGCCCGAGAAACTAACATGTACATAATAAATGATTAATTGTGATTGTTAAGCACTTGCTATTTTTAAAATCTTTTACAGTCGGTATCTGACTCGTTTCCTTGCACATTCTCTTCTTTACTATATCTTGCACATCAGGTATCTAACAGTAGGGATGCCCAACATAGATTATGGATGTTTCGATATTTTATAGCTATTAGCCGAGATGTGGATTTCGTTTAGAAGTTTTCTTTCTGTTGATTCACTCATCTGTAGCATTTACTTCATTTAGGGCATGTCGCCCAGGATTCTAGAGGTTGTAATTATTTATGTAAGCATTGCGGATATCAGTTTTATTTAGTGTAAATGTTATAATTTAACTGGAGAGTTATTCTAGTCACATTTATTCTCGTTGTAATTAATTTAGTTGTATGTGTTGTTGCATATTATTATTCTGTGTCATGGAATGGTTTTAATTAAATTAAAAATGGAGTTTTTTTTACACTTAGATTAATTAACTATTAGGTGATTAATAAAGAAATTGTTTTCGACAGTGATGCTGAGAATGAACCAACTGGATATTATGATTTAATTAAATAAAGGACTGATCACCCAATATTTAATTAGGAGGGTTGTTATAGAGCTGAGGAGGTTCAATCCTCATGGATAACGACTGCCCGAGGAACCTGATGAGTTTGTGGATGAATTTCCTTTTGGGAACCCTAAAGAGGTGAAACTCATAAATCTACAATACGAGCAAGCAACTCGTTATATCTTTGAATCGCAAGATGAAGTCAAAGATTGGATAGAGTAAGTATCTACTGAATTATTCTTGTTTGATTATATATATTTTATATATTATGATCTAAACTTTATAATTTACCCGTAGGAAGTATGAGAACGAAATTTCCCAAAATGGTAGGAGAAATTACACGATAAATGATTTTTACGACATGGGTATAAAAAGAGATAATTTTCACCTATTTTGTGTGCGGTTATTTATTCAGGTGTGGTAAAAACATGCCATAATACAACTTCATTAATACATGTAGCTTATAAAAAGAGAAGATGCCTCTTCAAGGATTGCACACCTAGCAAAAGACCCTAATTTCGTGAGGAAGAGTTTAAGAAATTTCGCACCAATGTTTTTTTATGTCATTCCATATCCATATGAGAAAAAGCTTTTGATGCAAAACAACAGAATTTTAATTTATGCCTTGAAAACCCGTGTCGCTAACAAAAGTGATAAAAATTCAAAATATATGGTGCTAACCTATTATGGGATAATCCAACAAATCCTAGAACTCGATTAGTTAGGTTTCACAGAAGTAGTATTCTATTGTGATTGGGTGAAGGAGGAGGATAATATGGATGCTTGCAAAGTTGATCCTAACTCCAAAAATTTTATGGTAGATTTATTAAAGATGAAGAGTAAAGATCGCATAGCTGACGAGCCTTTTATTTGTGACTTTCATAACGTAAAGAAGGTATTATACTCGAAGTGCATAAACGATGGAAATTGGTCTATTATTGTGCATGCGCCAAATGGTATAACTACTAAAGCATATGAATTAAAGGTAAAAAAAGAGTTCCAGTCAGTAGTTAATGACAACCCGAATTTAAAGGATCTTTTAGTTGATTTAGAGGAAGATTGAATATTAAAATATTATATTATCCTTGTCAACATTATCTGTATCCTATTATGATATTGACACTATTGGATGCTTTAGTTTGATTTATGAATGTTTAATTTGATATATGAATGCTTAGTTTGATGTACGAATATTTAATAAGATTTATGAATGTTTAGTTTGATGTATGAATGTTAAGCTTGATTAACGAACGTTTAATTTAATTTATGAATGTTTGATTTGATTTATGGATGATTAATTTGATTTACGAATGTTTAATTTGATTTATGAATGTTTAGAGGCACGGACAGCTTGAACGGAATGGTCGGTTTGAGAATAGAGTCTCCTGAGTTTGTGGTTAGACCAAATTGGCCCAGCACAATTTCCACGTGTTCCTGTATATGTACATTTGCTGATTAGTTTTATTAATAAAATGAAGGAAAATTAAATTCAACATTACTAATATCTTCAAAATTTGGAAACTTTAAGTTGGTGATCAGGTTGTTCTATTCTAAAAAATTATCCTTGATCAAACTCAAGGAAATCAGTGGATAGGAAATTTTAATTTTCAGAACAGAGCAACCGCATCACCAACTTCGAGTTTCCAAATTTTAAGGATATCAATAATGTTGATTTTTATCCCACGTGGGATGTTTATTTTCCTTCATTTTATGAAGATTGTATCAATGAAACTAATTAGAAAATGTATATATACAGGAATAAGCTGGCGTTTCAGGATCAATTTGGTCCAATCACAAAATCAGAAGACTCTAATTAATGGCCTTCTTGGATCGCAGGAACCAAGTATTCTTTATTTTAATTTGCAGTTTTACATACTTGAAATGTATAACCTTTTAAATATTGTATTCCTATATAGGAACACTTAGGCTTGAACACCCCGCACGTGACCAACGTAACTCGTAGCAATTGACCACGTAATCGCGGGACTCCCGATTTGGGACTCCCGATTTGAGAATAGGACTAAAATTTGCAAAGACTTTAAATTGTGCTGCTAGTGGGTGAAAACCACGAACAGTCCCAAACAGTCCTCGCAAGGGACACGAATACCTCGCACGTGACCTACATAACTCAAAACAACTAACCGCATAGTCACGAGACTCCCAGTTTGAGAATATGATTAAAATTTGCAAATAGGCACACTTAGGCTTGAAAACAGGTCGTTAGTGGGCGAAAATTTCGAACAACCCCCAATCGGCCTCGTAGGTGGCACGAACACCTCGCACGTGACCAACGTAACTCGTAGCAACGGATCGCATAGTCACGGGACTCTCAATTTGAGAATATGATCAAAATTTAAAATAGGCACATTTAGGCTTGAAAACGTGTCACTAGTGGGCAAAACTCTGAACAGCACCCAAATGGTCCCGCAAGGGGTACGATCCTCACACGTGACCAATGAAACTCGTGGCAACTAATCGCATAGTCATAGGGCTGCAATTTGAGAATAGGACAAAAATTTACAAATAGGCACACTTAGGCTTGAAAACTTGTCGCTAGTGGGAAAAATCCCGAACAACCCCCAAACGGCCCCGCAAGGGGCACACACACCTTGCACATGACTAACGTAACTCGTAGCAATATACCACATAGTCGCGAGACTCCTGGTTTGAGAATAGGATCAAAATTTTCAAATAGGCACACTTAGGCTTAAAAACGTGCCACCAGTAGGCGAAAACCCAGAACAACCCCCAAACGGCACAAACACCTCACACATGACCAACGTAACTCGTAGTAACTGATCGCATTATCACGGGACTCCCGATTTGAAAATAGGACTGAAATTTATAAATAGCCACACTTAGGCTTGAAAACGTGTCGTTAGTGGGTGAAAATCCGAAGAACCCTCAAACAGCCCTACAAGGGGCATGAACACCTTGCATGTGACCAACATAACTCGTAGAAAATAACCTTATAGTCATGGGACTCCTAATTAGAGAATAGGACCGAAATTTGCAAATAGGCATACTTAGGCTTGAAAATGTGCTGCTAATGGGCGAAAACCTTGAACAACCCCTAAACAGTCCCGCAAGGGGCATAAACACCCCGCACGTGACCAACACAACTCATAGAAACTGACCACCTAGTCACAGGGCTCTCGATTTGAGAATAGGATTGAAATTTACTTGTAAGCACACATAGGCCTGATTTACAATTCAACCCTAAGTGTGTCGTTAGTGGGTGAAACCCCCGAACAATCTCAAAATGATCCCGCAAGGGGCACAAACACCTTGCTCATGACCAACGTAAATTGTAGCAACTGACTGCATAGTCACGGGACTCTCGATTTTAGAATATAACCAAAATTTGCAAATAGGTACACTTAGGATTGAAACCCGCAAGGGGCATGAACACCTTGGACGTGACCAATGTAATTCATAGCAACTAACTGCGTAGTCATAAGAGTCCCAAGATGATAATAGGACCAAAATTTTTAAATATGCACACTTAGGCTTGATAACGTGCCACTAGTGGGATTAAACCCCAAACGACCCCCAAACGGCCCTGCAAGGTGCACGAGCACCTCACATGTGACAAACGTAATTTGTAGAAACTGATCGCGTAGTCACAGGACTCCCGATTTGAGAATACGATCGAAATTTCCAAATAGGCGCACTTAGGGTTGATTTACATCTCAAGCGCAAGTGTGTCGCTAGTGTGAGAAAATCCCAAATAACACCTAAACGGACCCATAAGGGACACGAGCACCTTACAGGTGACCAATGTAACTCATAGTAACATACCACGTAGTCTCGGGACTCTTGGTTTGAGAATAGGACCAAACTTTGCGAATAGGAACACTTAATCTTGAAAACAGGCCACTCGTGGGCAAAAACCCTGAACAAGCCCCAAACTTCTCGTGTAGTCATGGGATTATTGATTTATGAATAGGATCGAAATTTAAAAAGAGGCACACTTAGGCTTTAAAATGTGTCGTTAGTGAGCGAAAAAATACGAACAACCCCGAGGGTTGGTCATGGCCCGAATTCGTGACCATCTGCCTATTTTGATAGTGCATTTTGTCATCATTCAAATAAAATTTCTTTATTAAGTTTTTAGTGTATTTGGTTTTTCATATAAGTAAACCATCAGCAAATTGTTTCACTTGAATTCTGAGGAAATATTGCAACTCCCCCATAAGCGACATATAAAACTCTCCACTCATGAAATTTGAAAACATTTTGACTTCTTAAGGGAAAATTGAACCAAAAATAATAGCATCTACATATAATTGTGCAATTAAAACATCATTCTTAATTTTACGAACAAACAATATCGGTCACTACCACCGCGATCGAACCTTTTATTGAGTAAAAAGGCCGAAAGGCGATAGTACCAGGCCTTGGGGGCTTGCTTTAAGACATATAATACGTTTTAAGTCTAAATACATGTTCAGGGTATTTTGGGTCAACAAAACCTTTCGGTTTCTCTACAAAAAGTTCCTCAGATAAAACACCATTCAAAAATGCAAATTTAACTTCCATTTGAAAAACATTAAACTGTAAAAGAGAAGCAACAACCAAGAGAAGACGAAAACACCCCATCCGTGTAACTGGGGTGATTATCTCATTTACATATATCCCTTCTATTTGTTTGTATCCCTGAGCAACCATACTATCTTTATTTCTAATTATCACCCCTATTTCATCAAAAAAAAAATTAAATCCATTTAATATCAATTACTTTAGTATTAGATGGCCTAGAAACGAGATACCAAACATCACGTGCTTTAAATTATGCCAACTCTTCTTACATAGCATTTATCCAAGTGGAATCTTACAAAGCTTCATTTACATTTTTATGTTCCACTAAGGAAACAAAACAGGAAAAGTATACAAAATTATGAATTTGTGATCTCGTTCTAACTGGCTCTAATACTTCACCAACTATGTTAGTGGTAGGATGATCCTTGGAAACCTAGTTAGGCACTGTTGGGGTTTCAACAGGTAAACTATCGATTTTAATTGGTAAGTATGGGTTTTCAAAAGTTTATGACTCATCATTAGAAATTGGTATTTTACTAATAGTAGTGATTGAAGTGTCATGTACAATTACATTCAAGAACTCCGTTGTGGACTTTCTTCTTAAATTGTAAACCCTATAGGCACGACTATTTTGAGAATAGCCCAAGAAAATGCCTTTGTCACCGCGAGATTCAATTTTTGAAAGATTTTCTCTATCACGACAAACATAACAAATCCTCCCAAAGGTTCTTATGTATTTAACATTAGGCTTTTTATCATACCAAAGTTCATATGAAGTCTTTTTGGTATTTTTACGAAGGTAAGTTATATTTATAATATGGCAAGCCGTTTGAATTGCTTCAACCCAAAACTACTTTGGAAGAATTTTAGCATGAATTAATACACTGGCTATTTATTGAAGCATTTTATTTTTACATTCATCTATTCCATTCTGTTGGGGGGACTTGGGAGCACTAAACTCATGTACATAACTATTTCCAGAGGAGTATTTAACAACACGAGTGCCATTAAGTTCACCTCCCTTATCACTTATTATACGTATTACTTGGGTATCCTTTGCATTTACATATTTCAAAAGAATTTTCAGAAACTCTTTAAAAGTGCCTGATTTTTGTTTCATGAAGGCTACCCATGTAAAATATGAGAAGTCATCCACAATGACTAAGATATAACTATTACCACAGAGGCTAGTAGTACGAGAATGGCCCATCAAGTCCACGAAGATGAGGTCAAGGGGTTTTAAAGTTAAAACATTAGGTACTTTCTTTTGAGGCGCTTTAGTTATATTTTCCACTTCATAAGGTTCACAAACAACATTAGGACTCTTTTTATTTTAGGCAAACACTTAACAATCTGTTGGGAGCTCAATCTGCTCAATTTTTTTAAAATTTGTGTGACCCATCCTATTATGCCAATGGTCAGTATCATCAAGTCTAGTCAAAAGACAAGAAGTCGTAACAGGGGAACTATATAAAAATTCTCCCTATTTATGTTTCCTATTATGATGCAATTGTAAGTTTTGTAAAAAATTTTGCACTCATTTTTCAAAAAATTAACATAGTAATTTGCATCACAAAATTGACTTATACCCAGGAGATTAGCTTTCAACCCTTTAATTAAGAGAGTATCATTAAGCAGAGGCAACCTTTCCTCAGAGATTATTCTTTTGCCTATGATTTACAACGAAACTCCGTATCCAAACATGGCTTTCCCACCAAGGTAGTTAGTCAGGTTTTTCAACCTAGTTTTGTCACCTATCATATGCCTAGAACACCTTGAATTTAGATAACATCCAGTTGAGCTGCTTTTAGCTTTGAGTGAAGAAATCACGATGTTGCATCTTAACTGGGGTAATAAACCATCTTTCCTAACCTAAATAGCCCTAGTTTTAAAAGCCTTTTTTTACTTTTTTAGAGATTGGAAGGTTGAGGAGTTCTGTGAGGTGCTTTTTTCTTAGTTTGGGATTTATTTTTGTTTTTACGTCCAAAATGATTTTGAATTTGTCTAGGGAGAACATAACTACTGTGCTTCACGCGAGATTAATTAAAATTTTGATAAATTGGTCTGCAAAATCTTTTCTGAAAACTTATCTAAGTTGTGCCTATAGACATCACAGTAGGAATAATATTTAGTTGACTTAGGTTTAATAATAACATCTAGTCATTGAAAGATAGGTTTGGACTGAGTCTAATTTCTAGATTTTACTTGAATAAACCCATCATTTTCTTTGCATCAAACAGGGGTACAAACATACTTAGGTTTAGGTTCAGCCTTTAACTGGGGAACACACGAGTTCTATGATGCTTGAGAGACTAAAGTGTTTTTAGAACATTCTTTGACAAAAGTGGTTTCTTTTAATTTAATGGAGTTTTTATTTTCCATAAAGACAATTCCACTTTTGTCATTTTCTTATCTCATTTCACTTAACATATATTCTTGTTGTCTTATAGAGTTTTCAAAACCTTTCCACTTTCTAAAAACTTTTGAAGATTTTGTCTTGGATATCACCGATTCTACCATAATGGCCTTATATTTAAGTTCTAAGAGAAAATTATTTTAAAAAATTTCTATTATTTTAGATCTAAAACCTTTAATCCAAGTCTTATTGACACACCCCAACCCAGTTACTTATAATTAAGTCTAAAAGTCAAAGTGAGTCAAATCATAATTAATCTAACCAAACCATAAACACGAGTTTTAATTTCAGAGTCGTCATTGTAAATCCATATAACTGAAAGCCTTTTTACAACATAAGAGTAGTCATGTCCATAAAAACTTTCTTGAAGGATAAGTTAACTTAATTACATCATTTAAATTTACACAAAATCATTGTTTCTCCCGTTCCTGTCTAACCAAACCCGACTTCATAGATTTGGCAGTGACATCGCGTTACCTGAAAAATGTGAACATAGGCGTGAGCAAAATAGCCCAGTGAATGCATCACTACAATACTACTGCATGAATTTAAATGCAATAAATCATGTTCATATCATTATGTATTAACTTATCCATCTCATTTATAATGAATGACCAACTTTTCGAATCATGATTCACATATCCTGTCTAAATAGACAATTCTCCCCCATTCCTGGTCGAGGAGTAACCCCTTGTCATTAATAGGCAAATCTCCCCCATTCCGGGTCAAGGAGTAACCTCCTATTTCGGTAAACCGAAATGAACAATTTTATATTCATAACATTATGATCATATTCATAACAGTATACAAATACATCATTCTAGTGAGTACACTCACCTTGGTTGACAACTACGTATTCACGTTTCCTTCTGGTGGAGCTGAACTGGGTTGATTAGAGCTTACACCTGTCAATCCAACTAAATCAGTATTGAATCTCAATCATAAATATTATCCTAACATAATTATGTAACTTTCCATGACTATACATCAACAATATAATTCAAATTAAGTCACATTCCATAAATCACAAGTAAAGGTAAAACAATGTTATACATATTGATAAAGTTACGGACATTCAACCGTAGGAAATACCTTATAAGAAATTTATAACCAAAGTCAAGTAAACATGAAATTATACTTCTCAAGGTATATAAACATGAAACATGTACTTAAAGTACCCTTTGTAAGGACGAAATACAAATATTCATCCAAGGGGTATCCAGTATGGCCTGAAATTATTGTACTACATACTTAACCATCCTATATTCCTAAATTGTACAAATACAGGGGTCCAACCTTATCAATATGAAAACATATATGAATATACTATCCAGTACAAGTGACGGTGTAATTTTTCAAGCTTCGTAGGGCAAGTTATGACCATTTCTCTACAACACAAAAATAAATCTACCCTACAAGCTCCTCTATTGTTCCTTTGAATTCCCAGAATTTTCATAATTTTCTACAACATAAATTTCTATGATATTTAACTCATTTTAAATAAACATACTTAATACTACAGAATTAAAGTTTCATAATTTTTTGATTTCATTTTCTATCTCAAAAGCTTGACTAAACTTAGGGCATACCGAAATCAAGTATACAAACAACAACCATGTACCGACTTGAAATCATCATTACGGCCTAAACACAAGGAGATAAATTCTCATTTTCGGGTATAATATGAATATATGAGTCTACTTTCATATCCAGTTGTAATTTCTCAATTCCAGTAAGCACACAAAGAGATATGCAAGTTTGAATGCAAGGGGTTTCAATACAAAGCAATTTTAAGGGTTTCTACATTCAACTTAACATAAACTTGCATCTAACCATACATACATATAAAGGGCTGAAACTTTCGTAAACCTATGATGATTTATATCATATAAATCAGTAATATAAGATAAATGACAAGATTTGCAATTAGGATTACCTTCGGGAATTTTACGTAATTTCCACGGATTTTTCTACACCTTTTCTCCTCACTTTTCCTTCCTTAACTTCTACCTTCTTTTTCCTTAAGCTTAAAAACCCTTTCATGGCTGATTTTGGCTGAAGGATAAGTCTATTTCAAGGGTATAAGGTCGGACAAGGTTGCCTCCCAAGCCAACCAATCAAATTAAACCATTTGGTTTAATAAAAGACAATTTACCACTTAAAGGGAATTGACCAAATTGCCCCTTGTTCGTAAATTCGGTATAACTCTTTACTCGGGCGTCCATTTGATGATCCGTTTATTGTGTTACAACCCTAACTCACATGTATACAACTATCTAGTTTTCACCTCAAGTCATTTATAATGTGATAAGGGTCAAAACTAGTCTCTAACAGGGACATTTCTACCGAAAACAACAAAATTTTATGTTTGTAAATTATTCGACCTTTCATGATTTATGAAAGTAGGATAACAATAAACATAATAACTTAACATTAGATATACTAATAGCACATTATTCATATCACATAAGATAAGCACGATTTAAATATAATTTTTATAATTATATCCGGGTTGTCACAACTTCCCCCCCTTAAAAAATTTCATCCCCGAAATTTAATATAAAGGTCACTTACCAAACAAATGGGGATACTGTTTCCTCATGCTATCCTCCGTTTCCCAAGTTGCTTCTTTAACTCCATGGATCATCCACATAACTTTAACTTAGGGAATAACTTTATTTCTCAATACTTTCTCCTTACGATCAATAATTTCCATTGGTTCCTCGATGTATGACAAGTCTTCCTTCAGTTCAATTGGTTAAGTTTTCAACTGATGAGATGGATCCGCCAAATACTTACGAAGCATCGATTCGTGAAACACATCATGTAAATGAGACAACTCTGAAGGCAATGCTAATCTATATGCCAGGGCCCCAATTCTTTCCAACACCTCATATGGTCCAATGTATCTTCGACGTAGTTTCCCCTTTTTCCCAAATCTCATAACACCTTTCCATGGTGAAATACGCAGGAATACAAAATCTCCCTTCTAAAATTCCAATGGATGCTTCCTCTTATGTGCATAAAATTTCTGCCTGCTTTGCGCTATCTTTATCCGTTCCCGAATCATTTTGATCTTTTCAGTTGTCATATCTATCAATTCAGGACCCAAAATTTTCCTTTCACCCACTTCATCCCAACACAAAGGCATTCTACATCTCCTCCCATATAAAGCTTCATAAGGAGCCATACCAATAGTCGACTGATAACTATTATTATATGAAAATTCCATCAATGGCAAATGATCATCCCAACTACCTTTGAAGTCAAATACACAGGCTCGTAACATGTCTTCTAATATTTGAATCATCATTTCTGATTGCCCATAAGTTTGTGGATGAAACGCAGTGCTGAACTTCAAACTTGTTCCCATGTCGTTCTGTAAACGAGGCCAAAACTTAGAAGTGGATGTTGGATATCTATCTGATACAATTGACACTGGTGCCCCCTATAAATGGATAATCTCATCAATGTACATACGTGCATACTTGTCAACAATGTAGGTGGTCTTAACTGGAAGAAAATGGGCCGACTTCATCAATCGGTCTACTATTACCAAAATAGAATCATGCCCCTTTGGTGACCTCGATAATCCTATAACAAAATCCATCGTTATATGCTCCCACTTCCATTCCATAATATGCAATGACTGCAATAATCCTGCCAGCTTCTGATGCTTTGCCTTCAGTTGCTGGCATACTAAACATTTAGCTATGAATTCTGTAATCTCACATTTCATATTATTCCACCAGTAATACTCTTTCAAATCTCTATACATTTTGGTACCTCCCGGATGCATAGAATAAATAGAACTATGTGCCTCTTCTAATATATCCTTCTTTAAAGATGGATCATTCGGTACACAAATCATGTTTTTATAACACAACGATTCATAATTCTTAATTTTAAAGTCACTCTCTTTACCATCTCGAACTTCTTGTTTCTTCTTCTCAAGGAATGGATCACTGGTCTGCAAATTTCGTATGCGTTCGACCAATAAAGGTCTCATTGTGACATGTGCTAATAATCCTCCACTTTTTGAAAACTTCAATTCAATCCCCATCGATGCCAAGTCAAGAATATTTCCAACACGGGCACACCGTATGCAACCAAGAATCCCTGATGATTTTTGACTCAAAGCATCGATACTACATTGGCCTTCCCAGGGTAATGATGGATGGTACAGTCATAGTCTTTAATCAGCTCTATCCAACGCCTTTGTCTCAAATTCAATTCTTTCTGTGTAAACAAGTATTTCAAACTTTGATGATCAGTAAATATCTCACAAGTTTCTCCATCCAAGTAATGTCTCCACAACTTTAAAGCAAAAACAATGGTTGCTAGCTCCAAATCGTGTGTAGGGTAGTTTCGTTCATGCGTCTTTAATTGTCTGGAAGCATATGCTATTACCTTCCCATTCTTCATAAGAACACATCCTAAACCCTGAAATGAAGCATCTGTATAGATCACAAAAGACTCATTCCCACATGGAATAGTAAGTATAGGGGCTGAAACCAACCGATTCTTTAATTCTTTAAAACTCCTCTAACATTCTTCATCCCATACAAACTTCACTTCTTTACGAGTTAACTTTGTCAATGGTAATGCTATTGCTAAAAATCCCTTAATGAATCTGTTATAGTAACCTGCCAATCCTAAGAAACTCCTAATTTCTGTCACATTCTTAGGACTTTCCCATTCAACGATTGCTTCCACCTTCTTTGGATCAACATATATCACAGTTCCCGAGACAACGTGCCCTAAAAACACAATTTCATTCAACCAAAACTCACGCTTGCTGAATTTAGCAAACAATTTCTTCTCTCTCAAAATACGTATTACAAGTCTCAAATGTTTCTCATGTTCCTCCATGCTACGCGAGTAAATCAACACATTGTCTATGAATACAATCACAAATGAATCAATGAAAGGGTGGAACACCCGGTTCATCAAATCCATAAAAACTTCTGGAGCATTAGTTAATCCAAAAGGCATCACCAAAAACTCATAGTGCCCATATCGAGTCCGATAAGCTGTTTTGGAAATATCACTATCCTTTACTTTCAATTGTTGGTAACCCGATCTCAAGTCAATCTTCAAAAATACTGTGCCCCCCTGTAATTGGTCGAACAAATCATCGATACGAGGTAGAGGGTACTTGTTTCTAATGGTCACCTTATTCAATTGTCGATAATCAATACATAATCGCATTGTCCCATCTTTCTTTTTCACAAATAACACTGGGGCTCCCCATGGTGAAACACTAGGCCGAATGAAACCTCTGCTTATCATATCTTGTAATTGCACTTTTAATTCTTTCAACTCCGTTGGTGCCATTCTATATGGAGCAAGAGAAATTGGACCAGTACCTGGAATTAATTCAATGGAAAACTCTACTTCCCTATCGGGTGGCAATCCTGGCAATTCCTTTGGGAAGACATCAGAAAATTCTCTAACCACTGGTATATCTTGAATTTTAACTGTCTCTTTACTAGTATCAATAACATAAGCTAAATACCCTATACAACCTTTACTCAATAACTTTCTGCTCTTGATTGCTAAGATAAGACAATTAGGGACAACATTCCTTTCTCCTGTAAACTGGAAATCGGGTTCACCAGGCAAATGAAATGTAACTTCTTTGCGAAAAAAATCAATGTAAGCATGATATGATGATAACCAATCCATCCCCAATATGATATCAAAATCCCGAATGGCCAACGGTATCAAATCAATATAGAAATCTCGCTCACTCATTTGTAAGACACAATCTTTATAAACATGCTCAACCAGAATCACACTTTCCATTGGGGTAGAAATATATAAGGCACAATTGAGAAATGAACATGGTCTACCCAAATATGAAACAATATGCAATGCTACGAATGAATGCGTAGATCCAGGATCAATGAGTGCATATAAATATTTATTTGCAATAGAAAGTTTACCTGTAACCACTTCAGGTATAGCATGGGCATCTTGCAATGTCATCACAAACACTCTTCCTCCTGCCTTCGATCCACTTGCTTGTCCTGTACCTCTTCCCCTGGTGGCTCTACCTAGAGAGGATCCTTTATGAGGCCCCACACTACTGACTGAAACCTCTCTTGATAACATTAGACAATTCTTTCTCAGATGGCCTTTCTGATGATAGTTGAAACATTCTATATTCTGTAACTTTGGGCAATTTCTTTTTATATGGCCCGATGTACCACAAAAGAAATAAACATTTGAATCTCCTTTCGTTGAAGCTCCTGAGCCTCTTCCACTACTAGCCTCACCCCTCTGCGAACCACCTCCCATACCTCTACCACACTAAAATTTCTGCCCTCCAAGTCCTGAATATTCTGTATCACTACCTTTTTGATAACTTGGATTGAATCTTCTTCTCTTTACACCTCGTTCTCGATTCCCTCTTGCTTCATTCACGTCACTTTCTACCAGTAGGGCTTTATTCACCAAGGTTGAATAATTAACAGTCTCTAAAGCCGACAACCTTGATTTAATAACTAACTCAAGTCCGTCAAGAAATCGGCTACACATATCTTCCTCATTCCATATAAAACTTAAAGCAAACCGAGATAAGGCTGTAAGTTTGGCTTCATATTCTGTGACAGTCATGCTTCCCTGATTCAACAGGAAATATTCTTTCTCCTTTTGTTTTCGATACATTGGAGGAAAATACTTATCATACAAGGCTTTAACAAAAGCATCCCATGAGATCACATTATCACCTACTGTAGTAATTAACAAATGTTTTGTGGCATCCCACCAATATTTAGCTTCTCCTTTCAGCATGTACGTCGCCAAGATCACTCGTTGATTTTCAGGCATTCTCATTAACCCAAAGATAAGTTCAATCTCTTTAACCTAGACTTCTGCCTCTACTGGATCAACTGCTCCTTCGAACGATGGTGGGTTCATCTTAATAAATTTCTCATGTGAAGTACTCCTTTGTTCCCGGTGTATCACCTCCTCAGCCCTAGCCAATGCATGTGCCTCCAGTTGCCTGGCCTGTTGTTCTTCCATCTGAGCCATAAATCTATCTTGCTACTCTTCCATTAGAGTCATAGCACGTGCCATTTTTTGCATGTCTGCCAATTATTCCTGCTCGGGTTCTACATTTCCATGAACAGGTTGCTCAACCTCCGCTTCTGCTGCCATATTTGAAGCCTCATCTTCTTTTCTCACATTAACATTTCCTCCTTCCATACTTTTATATCTGAAATAAATCAAAGATATAACAACATGCAGATATACATATCTTTCCTAACATAATCGTTAGTATCAAATAAAATATATTTCTAACATTCACTGCCAAATCTAGACTCTTCTCACTCATGAAACTCTAAAACCAAGGCTCTGATACCAAAAGCTGACACACCCCAACCCAGTTACTTATAATTAAGTCTAAAAGTCAAAGTGAGTCAAACTATAATTAATCTAACCAAACCATAAATATGAGTTTTAATTTCAGAGTCGTCATTGTAAATCCATATAACTGAAAGCCTTTTTACAACATTAGAGTAATCATGTCCATAAAAACTTTCTTGAAGGATAAGTTAACTTAATTACATCATTTACATTTACACAAAATCATTGTTTCTCCCGTTCCCGGCTAACCCAACCTGACTTCATAAATTTGGCAGTGACATCGCGTTACTAGAAAAATGTGAACATAGGAACCGTGAGCAAAATAGCCCAGTGAATGCATCACTATAATACTACTGCATGAATTTAAATGCAATAAATCATGTTCATATAATTATGTATTAACTTATGCAGCTCATTCATAATGAATGACCAACTTTTTCGAATCATGATTCACATATCCTGTCTAAATAGACAATTCTCCCCCATTCCTGGTCGAGGAGTAACCCCTTGTCATTAATAGGCAAATCTCCCCCATTCCGGGTCGAGGAGTAACCTCCCATTTCGGTAAACCGAAATAAACAATTTTATCTTCATAACATTATGATCATATTCGTAACATTATACAAATACATCATTCCAGTGAGTACACTCACCTTGGTTGACAACTACGTATTCACGTTTCCTTCTGGTGGAGCTGAACTGGGTTGATTAGAGCTTACACCTATCAATCCAACTAAATCAGTATTGAATCCCAATCATAAATATTATCCTAACATAATTATGTAACTTTCCATGACTATACATCAACAATATAATTCCAATTAAGTCACATTCCATAAATCATAAGTAAAGGTAAAACAATGTTATACATATTGATAAAGTTACGGACATTCAACCGTAGGAAATACCTTATAAGAAATTTATAACCAAAGTCAAGTAAACATGAAATTATACTTCTCAAGGTATATACACATGAAACATGTACTTAAAGTACCCTTGTAAGGACGAAATACAAACATTCATCCAAGGGGTATCCAGTATGGCCTGAAATTATTGTACTACATACTTAACCATCCTATATTCCTAAATTGTACAAATACAGGGGTCCAACCTTATCAATATGAAAACATATATGAATATACTATCCAGTACAAGTGACGGTGTAATTTTTCAAGCTTCGTAGGGCAAGTTATGACCATTTCTCTACAACACAAAAATAAATCTACCCTACAAGCTCCTCTATTGTTCCTTTGAATTCCCAGAATTTTCATAATTTTTCTACAGCGTAACTTTCCATTATTTTTAACTCATTTTCAGTACACATACTTAATAGTACAGAATTAAAGTTTCATAATTTTTTGACTTCATTTGCTATCTCAAAAGCTCGACTAAACTTAGGGCATACTGAAATCAAGTATACAAACAACAACCATGTACCGACTTGAAATCATCATTACGGCCTAAACACAAGGATATAAATTCTCATTTTCGGGTATGATATGAATATATAAGTCTAATTTCATATCCAATTGGAATTTCTCAATTCCAGTAAGCACACAAAGAGATATGGAAGTTTGAATGCAAGGGGTTTCAATACAAAGCAATTTTAAGGGTTTCTACATTCAACTTAACATAAACTTGCATCTAACCATACATACATATAAAGGGATGAAACTTTCGTAAAACTATGATGATTTATATCATATAAATCAGTAATATAAGATAAATGACAAGATTTTCAATTAGGTTACCTTCGGGACTTTTACGTAATTTCCATGGAGTTTTCTACACCTTTTCTCCTCACTTTTCCTTCCTTAACTTCTACCTTCTTTTTCCTTAAGCTTAAAACCCTTTCATGGCTGATTTTGGCTGAAGGATAAGTCTATTTCAAGGGTATAAGGTCGGACAAGGCTGCCTCCCAAGCCAACCAAACAAATTAAACCATTTGGTTTAATAAAAGACAATTTACCACTTAAAGGGAATTGACCAAATTGCCCCTTGTTCGTAAATTCGGTATAACTCTTTACTCGGGCATCCATTTGATGATCTGTTTGTTGTATTACAACCCTAACTCGCATGTCTACAACTATCTAGTTTTCACCTCAAGTCATTTATAATGTGATAAGGGTCAAAACTAGTCTCTAACATGGACATTTCTACCGAAAATAACAAAATTTTGTGTTTGTAAATAATTCGACCTTTCATGATTTATGAAAGTAGGATAACAATAAACATAATAACTTAACATTAGATATACTAATAGCACATTATTCATATCACATAAGATAAGCATGATTTAAATATAATTTATCATAATTATATCCGGGTTGTCACACTTATAAGTTAAGCATTCACTCGTGTATCCTTCACTAATCAACTTAAAAGCACTACTCAAATTCTCAACTTGTTCAGACAATTTTTTCACTAGTTTTTCATACTTAGAAAATTTCTTCATTGTTATAGCATATAGGTCTTGAAAAATTAGTAAAAAATCATCGTCATCACTATCACTAGGTGATGTGTGTTGTGACCTCTAACAGTTCGGTTTGTTTCATGGAACTCAGACACACATTCAGTTCATCCGCAATAGTGCCACTTTAACTAACACACCCACGAGTATTTAACCCAGCAACATCATTATCATGAGAGATACAAGCAATAGTATTGGCAATATTATCATCAGATGTGTTACTAACATAAGTACAAACAATAATACTTTCAACTATAGTACTAGTAGGAGTAGTAAATTCATCGCAAGTAGTCATAGAATCATTTTCAAATATGCAAGTATCATCATCATAGTCAATTACTCTAGCATAAAAGGCCATATAAGATTCATTTATATTCGATTAACCTGACTCATTATCATCATAATCACATGAGTTATCCCAAGTTTTGGTAATATAAGCCTTAGGTATGATTGGATTTTTATTATAACACTTATTATCATAATGGCGATTTTTACACATTTATGACATTGTACATGGGACTTGTCCAGTTGAGGTCTATTATAGTGTGAGTCTGCAGGCCTATTATTATTTGACTCTATGGGTCTGTGAAGATTTTTCTATCATGTGGTCTAGATACTTACACTCCCTGATGCACAGGTTGTCCTTTATGTGCAGAACTAGTATTTTTATATTTTAAAATTTTCTTAGATTATTGGCCAATTAGGGAAATTTGAGTATCAAGGGTTTCAAAATATGTGTCCAGGTCTGAATCACTATCGAGGTTAGGCATATATAATTTAGAACTTTTCATCTTAGAAGTAAAGACAATTGTTGAATCACGGTGTCTTCTTGTAGTTGAAGAAAATTGAGTTTTGTAATCAATTTCCATTTCCATAGTCCTTATTTTTCTACTAAGAAGTTCAGGAGTTATGAAAGGGTCAACAATTTCTTCAATGGCATACCTTATATGGTCAAACTTGCAAGGGAATGATCTCAAGATTTTCATACGTGTATCTCAATTAGGGTAATCAATACCATTAGCAATGAATTTGGTCATGATATCAGTCAGTCTCAGATAAAAATCATCAAACGTTTTCGAGTCAGACATCACAATGATGTTACAATGTTTAACTAACATTTGAGTTTTGGCAGCTTTGACACGATGATCATTGTGTCCCAAGCTTCTTTTAAAGTGATACAATGATATATATGTTTTAGTTCATGTTCACTAACATCCATAAAGATACATTTATGCCATTTGTTATTATAATGAGACAGGGTTTTTTCATTTTTAGTACATTCATTCAGTGATTTATTTATTCTCACAGTACTACCCTCAGATGCTGGTTTAGTACGAGTTTTATAACCAGTTTAAATGACACCCCAAACTTCATTATCCAACTATCCTTAAATGAAGTCTATTATCCTAACTTTCCAGTAAGGAAAATTTCCACTATGAAAAATAGGGGGTCTATAAAGATTTCCAAGTTTTTCCAAAACATTTTTATCACCCATTTTTATGAAAGATTTTCAGTAACTTTAGGATCTTGAAAATTTTGACTATGAAGCTTCAATGCCAATTAAAAAAACACTTAGGCAGAAAAATAGTTAATAAGGTTTATCAACCGTGTTTATTGTAATTCACAAGTTATTTGAAGTAACCCTTAATCACAGAAATGGAGTTGAATAAATGACACAAGATGTGTAACCTAAATATCTAACTAATTTTATTCGCAAAAATTCTTTATTTAGTTTTCAAGAAAAAATATTAACTAACCAGCAAGAGATAACAACCATGTAAATAAGTAAAGCAAAGAGTAACTACAACATATGGATTTTAACGTGGTATAAGCTCCCCAGAGAAAACATCCATTAGGGGCTCTATGGCCCAAAATAAAAGCAAATTCACAATAAACAAAAATATGCTATAAATATAAAAATATCAGAAAATGAAAAAAAGAAAATACCTAACTGAGATACCCTCTCAAACGCAGGTAATACGCTTCTGAATGTTGATGTACCTGTCCCAAGTTGAATGGATCAACAAAGCCTTCAAGTATTAACATAATACCGTGAATTTGGTGCAATGTGTAGTGAAGTGATAAACACTAAAAATATACACCCGCTAAAGTTTAAACAGTTCTTTTGTCCAAAAAACAAATCTCAACATGTCTCAAGAATATTAAGATCATTTTCATATTTGTATAGAAGTTTTTAGATCTAGGTTTTAGAAATTAGATTCTCAAAAATTCAACCGTAGTTCTCAAAGAATTTTAAAAAAACAAAATGTTTTCCTTTGAAACAGATATATACAATATGTACATAAATATAGCCTAAAAACATTTCTAAAATCTCATATCTATGAAACATAATAGAAAAGTTTTTAAGTTTTTAAGGTCTGGTTGTGTAAAAAGAGAAAGGGTAAAATGAAAACCAAAATATCTAGAAGTATACAAACTTGAAAGATTTGTTTTAAGATAATTACATTATTTCAATTGATTTGAAATGATAAAACTTAGAAATGAAACACTTAGAAAACCCTATAATTTCTTCTTCTTCTTCTTCTTCTTCTTCTGGAACTTTCTCCTCTCTTTCTAGATCTCTGTTTTCTCTTTGTAACTCTCATCTCTCTCTCTCTAAAAACCCTAACTCGACTGACCAAAGAACTAAATAATTGGCAAAGTAAGGCTTTATATAGGAGCAATTGAGAGACAATTTCAATTGGCTGAAATCAACGGCATAGATTGAATGTTTTTAAATTGATATAAATCTTATGGTTGATATCGGTACATACTAAGTAAGCTAAACCTAGTGAACAAGTTATAGTTGTTGAAATGAACGGTCTTCGATCCTTTTAAAAACCCTAATCTCTCATAGATTTTGATAGCATTTGATCTAATGGTTGAAAGGCTACTGGTCAACGTAGACATAGAAGAAACACAAGTTGAGGGCACGCTTAAACATCCAAACACTTCTTTAGGAATTAAAATGTTAAATATGTTATTTTTAATGAATTGAAAATGTTTAAAAATGCTAAAAAAGTATTTTCAAATCAAGAAAAAAAATCCTAAAATGTTTTCACACAATATTTTAAAAAATATCATTATTAAGCATAGAATTGAAAATTGATTAAATCCAATTAAATTAATTGTAATTCTAAAAAAACTATTTAAATGATTTTGAAAAATTATAATTTATGGGAGTGTGTGAATGCCATGTCGTGCAGTGATTTTTCACTATTCTCTGTTGTCTTTATTACATACATGGCTTGATTTAGATAGGAATCTGTTTAGGGTGTTCGGTCTCCATTGAAATTTGAGTGGGATCTTTTCTAAAATAAATGTTTTGGTACTATAACCAAAATAATTGAACACTTAATAGTCTAGACTCAATAAATACTAAAAAGTCTTCTCTCAAAAGTGTTCAACTTGTATGTAAAAAGTGTATCTGCCTAACCTATGAAGGCATGACAATCATTCCTCGCTCTTTAAACTCTAACATCTTATATGTCGCACACTATCCCTTATTGTAAAGGAATCGAGATATATTTTCCATACTTTTATGTTGTCGACTTTTAGAGTGAATGCGAAAGCTTATAACTACTGTTAATCTATGGCTTTTGCCGATTAGAATCTCTATAATCAACACTAAATTGTCGATGTAGGTACTTCTTTAGGCCGAACCATGCAAATTTGATTTTCATATCTTTCTCTCATTTCTCTCTATTGTTTACTCTAGATTAGAATCTCTAGGATTAATGTCTCTTATTTTTTTATAGTTTATAATTAGAGTACTCTTCCTAAGGCCCATTTAAGCACACTACCTTAGGCAATAATAATGAACTTATATAGGAAAAGAATATAGAAAATTTTAGATTTTCTAAAACTTTTTTGAGATCATCTCATGAGTGTATTTCAAGCTTTGTGATTCATTCTTGAAAGCAAGACTTTTGTACTCAAGATAGTTTTACAAATCAATTTCTAAAATAGTTTATTGAGTATGGTATTATTTAAATCTTGAAAAATATACTTGTGAGGTTATAGAGAAATCAAATCTTTTACTATATCTCTTCAACCATAGGATATACTCACACAAACTAGTTATAGTCGGTAGTTACTCATTGGTTCTATTTTCTTGGAATGAAGTATTCTTCTATTTTAAAGACGATTTGTTGATATAAAACTTGAAGACATTAGACCAGTTTAAAACCAGTTGCGATTTTATACCGTAATCCAGTTGTTCGAGCTTTCCCCGGAGAATATAGTGTGAAAGAGTAGATAGTCAGTTGATGCATTATGTGATCGTAAGTCATCTTTTTAATTTTTAAAAACTCTATGATAATACGTTTGTCATTCATTTAGGCCCAAGATTTTTTTCGTTAGTGGATTTTTCCTTGTACATCCTGTGTCGTGTGAATCGTTTTATCTTTCCGCATGTTAGAATAATTTTTCTTAACTTAAAGATAAAAATGAATAAATTATAACATTAATAAAACATATGTAACATAGAATTTTTGGATGCTTTTAACCCATTGATTAATTAACAAGGAATATTATCCCTCAAACAATAATTTAATTTAAATTGGGTAACTATTGTCGATAACTCGCACTCTTATTGTTGATGATTATCAAATTGTTCTTGACTTATATCGCTGCTAGAAAATATCTTTTGTCTTATGATTATTGTCCTATTTGTTTCCATGTAATCTATCATAATCCCATTATCTATGTTGTCTTTTTAACTTTGTTTGACCTCACCTTGTTAAAAAGGAGGAGAAAAACTTCTAAGATAAGGGATATTTATATGAGCTTTATGTATCATTGTGTTGGTTTGTGATACATTTTAGGGGGGATTTTATGAAGGGGAGAAAACAATTTTTGATTGTGCTATGAACGGTGGGACACATATTTCTATACTAATATAATTTAGGGGGATTTATTGTTTATGTTTCTTATTTCCCGCTTTTAATCATATTGATATTTTTGTAGTATTCCCGAGCAGGATGAGTTACTTCTCATATTGTCATAATTCAATGATCTTTTTGTGTTATTAATGTTTTGTAGACATCGACTTGGATTTAAAACTAATCCCAAATTTAGTATCGACTGTGGTTAATGTTTGCTTATCTTTGGATTGTTATAGTATTGCGACATCATATACTCATCATTGTATAATGTCGGGTATGTATGATTTTCATAATTAAGATATTTTTAAGTTTGGGGTTTTTCCCCATGGAATAGTCAAAGGAGGGGGATTGAAAATGTAGCGTATTCCATTTATATATAGTTGGCTTTTCATGTGTTAAAATTTTTGAGTCCTGCAGTGTTAAGAAAATAGCTTGATATTTATGTTAACGTGGTAGGAAGATTAGATAATTAATTCCTATTCATATTGCCATGCATATATTTTGTCACCAAGACGATTCAGTATGTCTACAAATCTCCTGATGCAATTTTGATGATTATATCCTTTTATGGTTGTTTGAACATCTAGTGCTTTGCACACATGCATGTTTTCTTTGATGAAACATGGCTTTGGGACTTATAAGTTGAATAAAAAATTTGAGTTGTATGCAATATTGAACATAAGAGCAATGCTATATCTTTTAAAGCATGACTTGTTTTGGAATTCTCCACTATGCACAACCATGCATATGGTGTCATTTCATAACCATTCTCATTCTTGTAGCACAATTTAGACTTTATAATTTCTTGTCCATTCACAACTACATCATTGAGAATCGTAATGTAGATAACTCTCCACGGCTCCTCATAATGAATTTTGAAAAGAGATTATAACAAAATATGACAGTATTCATCTTAATATCTTTGGGCTCATTCGAGAGAAACCCCATATAAGAGTCGATCATGTTCGAAAATGCTTATAAACTCTAACATTGTAGGGCCTAGGATGCATATACCAACTATTCATATTACGGCTCCTTAAAAGTATAACACACATGTCAACCCTGTTATATAAAATATTGTGCTAATTTATTATGGTTACGCTATCTATGTTAATCATGCCATCCAACACCTAAAAGTTCAACGCCTATCAACCCTATTTCCAATATGAATTTTCCTAACATAGTCGTTATAAATCGTGGGGATACCCCGCTTGCTTCTAATCCAATATTTGTTGCGGCTACTAATCTTGCTACCAGCTCTAAGTATCAAAATCACAACCACTCAAATGAATTCTTAAAGATACTTCAATAAAACTTCAACCATATGTCTGCGTATCCAAAAGCTCAGATGCGTGATAAGTTTATAATCTATAATATAAAAGAGTTATTTTAGTTCATTTTGGGGAATGTTTAGTCCCTGAAAGATAAGTACGTAATGTATTTAGTCCACCTTAGGACTCCCTGGTGGAAAAGTGTTACTTTATTTAAAAAATAGTGAGGAAATCCAAGCCCTTCTCAAGGCTTTCAACTAAAGGAAGTCAACATTAGGCCTTAATTTCCAAATAATGACCAAAATTAAGTATGTCCTTAGTGATTTTTTATATACTAATATCAAAAGACTCATAATAAATAGGACGGGCACATATAAACGTACCTTCACAAAATTAAAAGACGTAAATGCCCTATATTGATTTTATAGAACATACCTAGAGGCTCACAACTCACAGAATGGTGACACTCTATCGGAATATAAGTTATCCAATACAAAAATGAAACAGAAGTATGTACATCAATAACCAAAGAATACATGGAGGCAACCAATATTAATGAATATTAGGAAAAAAAGAAACCTTTGTAAACATACTTACTAATCCTTACTAAAGTTAGTTTAGTATTATTGTTTAGACTTTAGGGTTTAGTTTTTCGTTTTGTTTTGCAATTTAGATGTTATGGTATAGTTTTTTATTTATATTTTCTTTATAATATAGGTTTTAGGATTAATATCTTTAATGTGTAAAATTTAAAATAAGAGGAGAACGAGTGTTTTATATGGTGAGAGACCTTTTGAAATAAAAAAGGATTAGACTAAATATTAATTAAAAGGTATTGAGGGACTTTTTTTGTCAAATGAAATTTAAAGTTATAACAATTTAATAGCTAATCATTTTTTTAGGAATCGACTCTCGTCCACGGTGGATAATTAATATATTTTTTATTTTCTAATTAATTATTTTTTTTAAATGAACTCATTTATTATAAATATTTTTTTTTGTTTTAGTTCCATCTACTAAGATTTGTTATGCTCCAATTGCATGTATTTTTAAAATTGTAGTAAATCTCATAACCATCAAAACTGTCCATAACTATGATGTAACCACCACTCCTTTATTATAAAACTAATCACTATTTTCTCTATCACCCCCTGTCCCCTTCTCTCTCATTCTTACCTTTTTGTGCTTATCCACGTCCAAAGAATTCTCTATAACCCACCTCGTCTCTCTCTCTCTCTCTCTCTATATATATATATATATATATATATATATATATAATCAAATTGACTTCTCTTAGTCTTTGTCCAATGAATTTGTGTGGATCTCTGTATCTAACTCGCGAAATTGAATTGTTTTTACAATTTTACTACAATTATTTTTCATTTTCAAGAAAACGCATAAAATTCCCAAAAAATATAAAAAATTCATATTTTTCAAATATATAGATTTCTCGCCCCCCCTCCACATTCCTAATTTTGGATTAATTATGCATTTTTCTTTCATTTTCCCCATATTACAAAAAAAAGTGTTTAATTTTTCTCTTTCAAACTGCAAGATAAAATAACTTTGGTAACATGCCATGAAATAAATTGTCAAAATATGGTCATTTAATTGTCAATTAGAAATTAGAGTAAATTATATATACTCATTATCAGGGGTCAATTCCTAAATCGAAAAAAAACGTAGGATATTAATATTTGGAGAACTCTATAAACAAATCTATCAACAAAGTGGTAAAAAAGAGTTAGTCAACAATAGAGAGTAAGAATATAGGGTATAAAACAGACGAACACGAAGTGGATACTATGTTATCCATTATTCGTATCATATTAGAAGTGCACTATCTGTATCCTTATTCGTATCCGCTTGGATATTATACACAACTATTCACATCCTTTTGGATATCTCGGATTAAAATAATATTCGTATCCGTTTATATTATTTAATATACGTACAATGTTCTTATTATGCATTGATTTGAAAATTTGCTATATCTTAACAAAAAATATTTTTTACACAACATTCTAAATAAGATAAAATATTATATTAAATATGACTATAGAAAATTAGAGAATAAAATTTTAGGAGGATTGAAAAATAAGTGTAAACATTTAATGTAAACTAAGTGGCCCTTCATTGATTCTCAATTAGATAAAATTGCTATGAGTTGTTTGTGAATATGTGAGTTAAAGGAGAAATTATCTACACGACCAATATAAAATAGATACATAGTGTCAGGGGCGTAACCAGGAATTTATATTTTGGTGGGCTGATTTAACACTGATTTTTGGGGGTTCGGGGGCGGGAGTCCCCGAGCCGAATTTTTTTAAGGTTATTTTTGAGTATTTACTTAAAAATAATGAAAAATAATGTTAGTTAAAAAATACAGGGGCAAAATAATGCCCAAAACAATGGTTCATATAGTATTTTTTTTTTGAAGTGGATCATTGAGGTTTGATTGTTTGGGCGGGTTAACTTTTTTATTTATTGGGTGGGCTGTGATGTATTGGACCTTAAAATTTACACTAATTTTTTTTTTATTTTTTAAAGTGCCCCGGGCTTGAGCCCGGCCTAACCCACCACATGGCTACGCCCCTGCATAGTGTGTAAGATGGTATTAAAGACAAGAGACAAATGAATATAAGTTTCTTTATTATCTTCATACATTAAATAGTTAATAATTTACAATTTTTTTTTTGTAAAAAATCACCCAGATAATCATTTACACACACATATATAGTACTACTACTACTACTACCAATAATAATAATAATATCCAAAATAGATATCCTTAAGTACAAATAGTCCGGTTTAAATACAAATTGTCTGTACCCATATCGTTTTTCCAAATATTTAAAAGTTGTATCCGAATCCCCTCTTTCGAATTTCTATTTGGATAAATATCCGCAAAAAACGGATTCGAATACCAGACGAATTTGAATTTTCAAATATCCATTTACAACCTTATAAAAATATAGGGCCTGTTTGGTTCTATATTAAGAAAATTCAATTTAAACACTACTTTTAAAATTCAGTTTTTTATGTTTATAAATATTAGTTTTCGTTTGATAAATGTGTTTTTAAATACAGTTTTTTGAAAATATAACAAAATTGGCATTCATTTATATTAGGACAATTTACAATTAGGTCCCTTGTTAACAATTTTTAAACATTTAAGGACAATTTACTATTAGGTCCACTTGTTATGCCACTAGCGTAGACTTGTACAAGAAGATAATTAATGGACCTAAGTGTTTAAAATTTGTTAAAATTCCTTTAGATATATATATATATATATATATATATATATATATATATATATATATATAGATAGATAGATAGATAGATAGTTAAACTCCTCCAACATAACTCACTAAATATACATAAAAATATATGATATGTTGATGCAATTATGATGTATGTATGTATGTATGTATGTATCATGATTTAATGTATATGTGTGTGTGTGTGTGTACACATGAAAGTGTATGTGATGTATATGTGTGTGTACATGTGTGTGTGTATGTACATGAAAGTATATGTGTGTGTGTGTGTTTGTATACATGTATATGTATGTATGTGTGTGTGTGTGTACACATGAAAGTATATGTGATGTATATGTGTGTGTACATGTGTGTGTGTGTATATGTGGTGACAATTATTATGCAACACAAATAAATGTGAAAGAGGTAATAACCAGGAAAAGATAAAATAAAATGACAATCACACAACAACAGGTGTACGTGGTTCAGCAAAGATGCGCCTACGTCCACGGTGGTGCAGTCAGTGTTATTTCTCTATATTCTGAAGAATAAGTAAAGAGAATACAACTTGTTCTTTGCCCCGGACCCAGGGTTTACTTTATACATGTGTATGCTAGTTAGTGGAGATGATGGGTTCCTTCATACTAACCCTCTTCCCTATCCTTTCCCTTCATGGGGTTGTGCGCCCTTATAACTTCTCTTCATGGGATCGTGGGGAGAGACCGGGTCAATATGAAAGATAGAGGGCCTGGATTTTGGGCCGTCAGAACTGTGCTACTCGTCCAGGCCCATGGTCCCAAATTCTGGGTACCTACAATTGCCCCTAAATTTGTTGGACAACATTTATGGGTCCAATGAATTTAAATGATAGGCCATTATGGCTAATTTGTGATCCTTTGAAAACTGTGAAGTTGCTTTAGCGGCACCCGCTTCGCTATCCGTGCGCTATGTTAGAATTGAAGGCTTGCTAGGATAAGGCACATTTCTCTTCGTCGCTTCAGCTTTTCCAGCAATCTTCTATCTTCTGAGCACTCTTACACTTTGTACCTTCTGCTTTCGATCTCTACTCTCGTTGCTTCTTCACCATTTGACCTGATCTTCTGTCTTGTAAGTCTCTCGTGCTCTTTGTATTTTCTCTTTGGTTTGTAGTTTTTCTTGTATTTTTCCAATGGCGAAGATTAGAAATAGGTCAGTCACGGAGTTTAGAAAATTCTATAACATTCCTGAGTGGGTAGAGATTGAGTGTTGTGACTCGCCTCCTAGGAATGTTAGGGATGTAGAGGATGCACATTGGATTCACGTTTTGTTGCTCTCCCAGGGGGGACTTACCTTTCCCCCTAATGATCTGTTTCTGCATTTCTTTAGCTATTTTGGTATTGTACCTACACAGTGTTCGCCCAATGTATGGAAAATAGTGAATGACGTGCATATGTTAAATCAATTGTACGACACTAGGTTAGGTCTTGCCGAGGTCTGCTTTTGTTACTCCTTCTCTCGAACTAGTTCAGGTGTCCTGTACCTCAAAGCTAGGAGCCCTGATAGGGTATTGGTAGTGAATCTACCTGATTCCCATAAGGACTACTGGCAGGAGGGTTTTCTTGTTAGGAATTGGCAGTTCTCTCCTCAATCTGAAGGGTCAAGATCTAAAAAATTCACTGTTCCCTTTTATGGGGAAGAGTATATAGGTAGATATTGATAATGTTGCTTCAAACTTTACTGATTTATGGATTTTCTAACCCCTTTCTGCATTTTCTTTTACAGCGAGGTCAAAGAACGTGGAACCTGCTCTCAGTGAGGTCCGAATTTCTGAGTTGGTTAAAGCTTGGAACATCAGAGAGCCCTTGGGTGACGGTGAGCATCCCAGATCTGCGGCTTTTTTGCTTGAATACAAGAACACAGGCTCCAGCTTCATAGCCCGACCTGTGGATAGTGTTCCAGACTTTGACTCTTCCGTAGAGACTTCGGCTGAGCCCATCCAGTTGGATGAAGAGGAGAGTAGCTCAGAGAGTGAGCCTGCAGGCGTTGTGAGTAACTTGGGTGCAGGGAGTGTTGACAGTAGCAGTTCTTCTGAGGGGGATTTCGAGGCTCAAGACTCGTCGAGCACTACCAGCAGTTCTGGTGAAGAGATGCCTCCCAGGAAGAATCTGATCAGAGATGACGATGATGATGATGATGTGCTCCTTGCACAGAGGTCCAAGAAGCTGAAGACTGCCTCTGGGGCCATAGCTACTGGTTCTCGGCCTTCTTCTCAGGAGCAAGAGAAGAAGAAGAGAGAGGAGGAGCAGGCGAGGGAGAGAGAGAGAGGAAAAAGGAGGAGGAGAGGAAGAAGGTGGAAGAGAAGAAGAAAGTGGAGGAAATGAAGAAAAGGGAGAGAGAAAAAGAGGAGGAGAGGAGGAAGATGGAGTTGAGGACCAAAACTGGTCAAGCCTTGGTCCCAGTGTCTGCCTTGCCCGAGGGGGCTTCGGTGGCCGCCTCTCCTCAGCTTACCCCTGCGCTGCTCGAGAGAGCAGTCCTTCCTGCAGATCGGCAGATTGCATTGGGGTCCGATCAATTGGCTCTTCAGGCTAGTCAGCGGCTCGCCTTGGTAAAGTTCTCTTCTAATTCTCAATTTCTTTTAACCAGTTTTGATGGTTTCTTCTTCTTGATCTCTTCCTTGTTCTCTGCAGTTTGTGACCGACTTCGCAGTGCTTTATCGCTCTCTCGACGAGCTGGTGAAAAGGAATGGTGAGCTGGAGCAGTAAAAATCTGCCCTGGTAGCCAGGGGGTCTCAGCTGGAGTCCGATCTGAAGGCTGTTGATGTAGCTCGAGCTTCATCTGACTTGGCTCTTGTTAATTCTGCTCGCGAGAGAGATGATGCGGCCAGGGAGCTTGGCGAGCTGAGTAAGGCGTATGACCTGGTGTGCTCGAGCAAGCTAGACCTTGCAGAGAAGAACAGGGCTCTGGCCGAGCAACTGGAGGCGGAGAAAGCCCAGGCAGCCACTCTTAAGGAAGATTCGTTCAACTCTGGCTGGGCTGCTGCGTATGAGGACGCTGAGGTTCAGATAGGCTATATCAGCTGTTTGAGCTTTAAGAAAGGGTGGAATAAGGCTCTCGTGGCTGCTGGGGTGGACGTTGCATCCCCCCTCTGTGACTAGCACGATCCAGGGCCAAAGCCAGTCGTCGATGAGGACCCAGCCCCAACTGCTGAAGGCACCGGTCCTGTCTCTCAGGCGACTTCTACTGATGTTCCTTTGGTCGAGAGGACAGAGGACACCCCTGCAGAGGGTAATGCTCCTGCTGATGCTGATAAGGACAAGGGACCATCCACCTCCGGGCCAGCCGGGGTTGCTAATTGATAGGGCTGCTTTGTAATTTTTTCTTTTTCAATCTGATGTAACCTCGTTCCTTATTAATGAAAAGACTCAATTTTTGTTTATGATGATCTCTTTCTTTTCCCTTTCTTTTACTTGTAGTTGGTTGATGTGGATGATTATATTCCTGTTACCTACCAACTAGGTAGGACTCTCGGTCCTGATGCAAGCCCTGCAGTTCGCCAGGCCTTTGCTAGACTTTGTAGGTTTGCTAAGTCAAGGAACCAGAAATATAAGGATCAGTCCGAGCTAGTGGCCAAGTTGAAGGACAGGCTCTAGGAGATGGAAGAAATCGGTGCTTCGGTGCAAGAAGAAGTCAGTGCACTGAGAGCAAGGTTGCTGGAGGCCATCGAGATCAATCAGGTTGGGGAGTTCCTGCAGCAGGAAAATGAAGACTTGAGGAGGGAAGTCCTTAGGCTTAAGGAGCACTCGCCGAGCATCATTTCGGCAGTCCTACAAGGCTCTTCTTCATCGCGAGCTGCTCGGCCTCCCCTCCCGCGTGCTAGTAGGAGTGCCAGGGGTAGGAATAGGGAAGCCGAGGAACAGCGTGAGAGGGAAATGGAGGAGCTACGCGGCGATGTTCAGCGAGCTTATGTGACTGCTGCTGGGCTTCAGAGGGACGTTACCCGTCTGCGGCATCTATTCAAGAAGGGCCCTCGCCAAGTGTGGTCTGATGGCTATGATCAGGGCTGGCTGGATGCTCCCATAAGATTATCAGAGTTCGAGGAGCTCTCCTTTATCAGGGGGTGGTTGAGTGCTCTCAAAGAGCTGCAGGTCCCGAGGAACTCGACGTTGTGGTATCGACACGAGATGTCCTCCTCTACTCTGATGCCCAATCCATTCAGGCGGGATGATCGATGGATCCCCATCGATGAGACTATTGGATTTGGACGCAAATGAGGTCGTGGAGGAGCTCGCTCCTGCTCCTGATAATGGAAGGAGAGCTAAAGTTGCTGATTATCTTGCTCGAAGGCTTCCACCTCCTTGAGATTTTGTTTTTTTTAATAATTGTAAATGCTTTTGTTTGTAAATATAAAAGATTAATGGAAAGTTCGAGTTTTGGGCGATTTTGCCGACTAAACGTGTTCATCCAATCCTTTTATATTTTTGCAGCTTCACAATCCTTTTTATTTTGTCATGTGAGTGTCCGCCCAGTCCAGTATTAAGAATACCATTGTGCCCTCCCTTTACCTTTTAGGTCGTGTCGTCACACTCCCTTAGGCCTAAGTAGGGCAATTGGCAAGGACACACCTGGTATTGGATGTCTTCATCCGGTCAGGATTTTGTTCAACCACAGTAGGTTTGATGCCTAAGAATACTCTGTAGGACTTCATATTTTGCCATGGACAATGCTAAGAGGTTTGTCGTGCTTCATGACGATGACCTGAGGAGGGGTGTTCCCCTACTATGTCAACCCTTATGCCTGTGATTTGAAAGGGATGTGCAATAAGATGTAATTATTACTTTTTAGAGAGTGATCAACTGATAGATTTTTATTGGTGAATTGATAAATGAACTTCCCTTTCACATAATCCCTTTCACATAATGAGTACAATAAAAGATCTAACAATAGAACTCCTAAAAATAGAATTTCTTGAGATTAGCTGCGTTCCATGCTCGTGGTATCTCTCTGCCCTCCATCGTTTTCAAATGATAGGCACCTCGCAGGTCGTCTCTAATTATCTTATAAGGTCCTTCCCAGTTTGGGCTCAGTTTACCGTCTGATGGCTTCACTGTGTTGCCCAGGACCTTTCTTAGAACATAGTCCCCAACTTTGAATTTCCTCGGATTGACCCTTTTGCTGTAGTGCTTCGCGAGTTGTTACTGATAGCTTGCTAGTTTTACTAGAGCAACTTCCCTGCGCTCGTCGGCCAGGTCGAGTTCGGCGAGCAAAGCCTGATCGTTCTGGCCCTGGTCGACAAGGTTGGATTTCATTGTAGGCAATCCTGCTTCTAGTGGGATGACCGCCTCCATACCATATGCTAGTGAGAATGGCGTTTCTCCTGTGGCTTGCCTAGGATTCGTTCTGTACGTCCATAGGATATATGGTAGCTCGGTTGTCCACGCGCCTTTGGCTCGCTCTAACCGCTTCTTCAATCCAACGATCACTGTCTTGTTGGAAGCCTCAGCTTGTCCGTTGCTTTGAGGGTAGGCCATAGAGCTGAAGTGGTGCCTGATCCCGTGTTTGTCGCAGAAGTCCTGAAAAGGGCCACTCTCGAACTGTGTTCCATTATCAGTGATGATGGTTCTGGGGATCCCGAATCGAGTGATTATATTTCTCCATATGAACCTCATCTTGTCAGCATCTCGGATGTTCGCCAGTGGTTCTGCCTCGATCCACTTGGTAAAGTAATCAGTTGCAACCAACAGGTATTTACAATTGCCGGCAGCGGTGGGCAGTGGTCCCACGATGTCCATTCCCCACTGGGCGAAGGGCCAGGGACTTGTCAGGGATTTTAATTCGCTGGCGGGCTGGTGGACCATGGGAGCGTGAAGTTGGCATTTTAGGCATTTACGGACATATACTGCGGAGTCCTTTTGCATGTATGGCCACCAGTAACCTTCCTTCATTGCTCGGAAGGCTAGAGACCTTCCTCCGACGTGACTTCCACAGATTCCTTCATGAAGCTCGTGAAGCACTGCTTTGACATCGCCTGGGTGGACGCATCTAAGGTAGGGGCCGGAGAAAGATCTTTTATACAAGTCGCCTCCCGTGGATAAGTGAAAGCGAGCAGCTTTGACTCTTATCTGGTGGGCAATCCTCTTATCTTCTGGGAGCGTTCCGTTCTTTAAATAATCTCTCAAGGGATCCATCCAGCTGGGGGCTGATTCTAATTGGAGTATTGGTTTTGCTTTTGTCAGCTCGCTGTTGGGGTAAATGCTTGTGCAACTGAGGAAATCGATACGGATGATCCTTTTAAGGCTAGAGTCAACTGCCGAGCTCAGGGCTGCTAAGGCGTCAGCGTGGCTGTTTTGCCCCCTGGGAAACTGTTGGATGTTGATCTCTTCAAAGTTCGTCATTAAGTTTTTTACCAAGGATAGGTAGGCTGCCATTATCTCGTCCTTCACGTTATAGTCTCCACTTATCTTATTGGAAACTAGTTGCGAATCTCCGAATACCTGCAAATGCTTTGCTCCCAGAGTTTGCGCCCTTTGGACACCTGCTACCAAGGCTTCGTATTCTGCTTCGTTGTTGGAGGCTGCAAATCCCAGCCTTATTCCTTGCTCGAGGACTGTATTTTCTGGAGTGATGAGAACAATTCCTACTCCTGCCCCCTTTGAGTTGGAGGCACCATCAACGAATAGTTTCCAGCCTTCCCTTGTAGCCTGGTTACTTTGTTCTGTTGACTTAGGCTGGTCGAAGGGTTCTTCGCCTGTGAATTCAGTTATGAAATCAGCAAGGATTTGACCCTTGATAGCTGTCCTTGGTTGAAATTGGATGTCAAATTGGCCGAGCTCGACTGACCATTTAGACAGTCTACCCGATAAATTCGCCTTCCTTAGGACAGCCTTGAGGGGGTGTGATGTAAGGACGATGATCGTATGAGCTTCGAAGTAATGCCTCAGTTTCCTCGAGGACATTACTAGGGCGAATGCGAGCTTTTCCAATGGTAGGTAGCGCTGCTCGGCGTCTAGTAAGGTTTTGCTCGCGTAATAGACTGGATGTTGGATCCCTGTAACTTCACACATTAGCGCTGAGCTGACAGTATGGCTGGATACAAAGAGGTAGAGGTACAAAGAGTCCATTTGCTGTGGTATGACAAGCAGCGGTGGGGAGCTTAGGTAGGACTTGAGCTCGTCTAACGCTTGTGTACAACCTGGGGTCCATTCTACTGTTTTGCTGCCTTTTAAGAGTTGGAACAAGGGCTTGCATCTCCCGGAGGATTTAGAAATGAAACGATTTAGAGCAGCGAGCATTCCAGTGAGCTTCTGCACATCTCGGACTGTGCGAGGAGGTTGCACTCTTTTGATTGCATCAATCTGGTCCGGATTAGCTTCTATGCCTCGCTTGCTGACCAAATACCCAAGAAACTTTCCTGACTGGACACCGAAGGAACACTTGCTCGCGTTGAGTTTCATTCGGTACTTCCTGAGGATTTCGAAAGTACTTGATAGGTCCGAGAGGTGATTTTCCTTCTTCTTGCTCTTGACGAGCATGTCGTCAATGTAGACTTCCATTGTGTCTCCCATTTGATCTTGAACATTTTAGTAACTAGCCGCTGATAGGTTGCCCCTGCATTTTTTAGCCCAAAAGGCATAACTTTGTAACAGTATAAACCAACCGTCGTGATAAACGCCGTTTTGTCCTGATCTGGGGCATACAGGGGGATCTGGTGATATCCTGAGTATGCGTCCAGAAAACTCATTCGTTCGTGAGCTGCGGTGGCGTCTACTAGTTGGTCTATTTTCGGAAGAGGGAAGCTATCCTTGGGGCAGGCTTTGTTGAGGTCAGTGAAGTCTATGCAAACTCTCCACTTCCCGTTGCTTTTCGGAACTACCACTGGGTTGGATAACCATTTGGGGAATTGCACTTCCCGTATGGACCCTGCATCCAGCAGTTTTTCGACTTCTTTTTCTATTACTCTGGCCTTCTCGGGAGTAGTTCGTCGTGCCTTCTGCGCTATCGGCTTGAATGTGGGATTGACATGCAACCGATGGCAGACCATATTGGGATCGATTCCTGGCAGCTCATAGGGTTCCCAAGCGAAAACATCTATGTTGCTTCTGAGTAAGGTTAACAAATCCTTTTGCTCTTGGTCAGTGAGTGAGGTCCCGATCAGGAAGACTCTGTTGTTGTCGCCTTCTTTAGCCATCACTTCTACCAGGTCCTCTATAACACGCTCGGAGGGGAGGAGCCTGGTCTCTTCCACTCCGGGCCTTCCATATTTTAATTGCTATTTGGAAGGGATTGCACCTTCCTCCACTTTCTCGCTTGTTTGAACGGCTCTTTTCTCTGGCTTTGGTCGGATGTCCGCTATGAAAAACTTTCTTGCCATCGCCTGGTCGCCATGTATCTCCATCACTCCCCGCTCGGTGACATATTTGAGTTTCTGGTGGTAGGTCGAGGAGACTGCCTTCATTGTATGAAGCCATCCCCTGCCGAGGATGGCTTGATACGGTGAATCGATGTCGACCACCAAGAATTCGATCATTTTGGAAACATTTTCAGCGCGCACTGGCAGTACTATTTTGCCCAGAGGCATGGTCATCTTCCCAGCGAAGCCGACCAGAGGGACAGTGGTTCCCTTTAGGTCGGCGATGTTCAACTTCAATTTCCTGAACAAGTCGATGTACATTACTTCGGATGAGCTCCCTTGATCGACGAGCAGCCTGTCGATATCAAAGTTGGCTATCCTGAGTGTAATGACTAAGGCATCGTGATGTGGGGTCCTTACTCCCACAAGATCTTCATCCGTGAAAATAATATGCTTGTTGTAGTTGATGTCCTCTGCTCGCCGACGTTTTCCTGCCTGTGATTTTGCTGGATCAATCTGAAAAGCTTGCATCACCGCTGTCAGCTTCTTTACCTCCATTCGAGCTGAGTTACCCTGGATTTGCTTAACATCGGATACTCCGTGGATTACTGTGAATTCGTGTCCGGCGTCATCTTCCAATACGTTGTCGGGTTTCGCCTCCTTGTGGGCAGTCACTCTCTCTACCTTCTTTTCCACAAAGTCATTCAAATGTCCGGATTGGGCCAATTCCTCGAGGTGGGACTTAAGAGCCTTGCAATGCTCGGTCTTATGCCCTCCCTCTTTGTGGAAAGTGCATCTTAATGCATTGTTTCTTTTCGAGGGGTCTCCTCCCATTTTCCGGGGCCATTTAACGAATGGCTCATCCTTGATCTTCGCGAGAATTTTGTAAATTGGTTCTTTGAAGACGGTGTTGACCGCCTGGAACGATTTTGTAACGTCAGGGTTCCCTCCGCTTTTGGAGCCATTCTTGCCCCCACTCTTTCCTCCTTTTTTCTGGTTCTCAACTTTCTCACTTCCCTTGGTAGTGAGCTTGGCTCGACCATTTTCTCCTACATTAAGGCGGGTGACATCTTCCACCTTTGCGTATTTCTCAATCCGGGCCATCAGGTCGTCAATGGTCGTAGCTTCCTTCTTTGTCAAGGAATGGTAAAGGAGGGAAGAGCTAGGTAGCCCAATTTTGAATGAAGCCACTGCCACCTCTTCCGCGCAGTCCTCGACCTCGTTGAATAACTCCCAGTACCTCTTCGCGTAGTCTCGGAGTGTCTCCTGAGGTATTTTCTTCATTGTTAATAGAGCATCCATCCTTTTGGGATGGGAGCTGCTGGTGATGAACCGGGCCGTAAAGAGCTCGGCCAGGGATTTGAAATTTCTGATGGATCGGTGAGGGAGTTTCTCGAACCATTTCTGGGCCACGTCATGAAGGCTCGAGGGAAAAATACGGCACATCAGTGCATCTCGGTGATTCCAGAGGATCATAGCCTGCCGGTACTGCCTGACATGATCAATGGGATCAGTTTTCCCGTCGTAAATTTTGAACCTTGGAATGGCAAACTTTTTGGGAGCCTCTTCTTCTTCAATTTCCCTCGTGAAGGGTGATTTCATCTGGGTCTTGAGGGCTCTCCTGGCGAGCTCTCTGGTCGACCTGGTGCCGCGGTGAGCTGGATGTTGGTCCATTTATCTGCGGACCAGGTTCCGTATGTTGTCGTCGCTGCGAGCAAGGCTCTGGTAGCGACGAGCTTTTCTTAGTTGTTCGCGGAGGTCGTCGTCTGAGTCGCCACCTTCGTACCCTTGATATTGCCGCCTAGGGCTCCTTCCTCGGCTGGGAGATTTGCTCGCCTGAGGGCTAGGAGTGCGATAGGGGCGTCTCCTGGTATCAGGACGTAGTTCCTTCTCCAGATTTTCCAGTCTTCTTTTCAAGCGAGCATTCTTAGCCTCATATCTGCGAGAAGACTCCCTCTGCTCATGGAGCCTTGCCTCGTATGCATCGATCAATCTGAATATCTGCGTGGACCTTGCTGGTCCTTGACTCTCTTCTGAGGCTGGCCTTTCTAAGCGAGCCCCTTGATCTGAACGTCGGACTTCAGACCTAATCCTGCGAGGAGCAGGTGGTTCCTGAATATCTCCTTCTTGAGGAGCGTTGCTGCTGTGACCAGACATCTTTGATTTTTTCTTGGCGTGGGCTCTTCTCAGGGAAAGATGAACGCTTCCCACAGACGGCGCCAATTGTGGTGACAATTATTATGCAACACAAATAAATGTGAAAGAGGTAATAACCAGGAAAAGATAAAATAAAATGCAACCCAGGGGGTGTGGTAGAGCGGAAGGGGCTCTTCTTCCCTTAACCAAGGGTCGGGGGTTCGATCCCCGCCTTGGGCATGGAACAGCTTTAAATCCCTGGGCTAGCTGTCCCACCCATCGAGGTGCCTACAAATCAGCGAAGGGATTAGTCACTAAGTCGCTAGTGGATACCCTGGTGTAAACAAAAAAAAAAGATAAAATAAAATGCCAATCACACAACAACAGGTGTACGTGGTTCAGCAAAGATGCGCCTACGTCCACGGTGGTGCAGTCAGTGTTATTTCTCTATATTCTGAAGAATAAGTACAGAGAATACAACTTGTCCTTTGCCGCGGACCCAGGGTTTAATTTATACATGTGTATGCTAGTTAGTGGAGATGATGGGTTCCTTCATACTAGCTCTCTTCCCTATCCTTTCCCTTCATGGGGTTGTGCGCCCTTATAACTTCTCTTCATGGGATCGTGGGGAGAGACCGGGTCAATATGAAAGATAGAGGGCCTGGATTTTGGGCCGTCAGAACTGGGCTACTCGTCGAGGCCCATGGTCCCAAATTCTGGGTACCTACAATATACATGAAAGTATATATGTGTGTGTGTGTGTGTGTTTATACATGAAATCATGATACATACATACATACATCATAATTGCATCAATATCATATGTTTTTATTTATATTTAATGAGGTATGTTGGAGAGTTTAACTATATATATATACATACGTAATACAAATGCATACGTACATACATAAATGTATAAATATATACATATACATGTGTGTATATATATGTGTATATAATGATATTGCATGTATAATTCATAATTAAATTATATACATAGATGAATTGATAATATTTTTTAATTCATATGTATTATGTGTATTTTATATTATTCCATGCATTAATAATACATGTATAAGATTATACATAAGTATCAAGCATCTATTAATAATATTATTTAACATATAGATCTTAGTATATTATATAATTTAATAAAATATAAATATAAGTAATTTTGTGTATATGTACATATATATTTTTTATTTATAAGAATTACATACATATTTATGTATTATGCATGTATATTATATAATAAGGTATAAACATATTAAAATATTAAGAATGAATAGTTCTGAGTTGAAAAATAAAAAACAGAAGTTATAAAACACAATTTTGTTGTTTTCTGAAAAACTTGATTATAACACAGAAATATTATAATTCAGTGTTTAAAAACAGGTATGCCAAACGCCTATTTTTATCAAAATTGTATTTAGACACAGAAAACAGAATTAAAGTTGCAAACCAAACACGCCCATATTTTTTCAATTTTTACAACTTAAATTCTACAACATAGCTTAAATGATAGAAGACAAATGTTAGCTATCCTTTCCATTAGGGGTGCCAATTCGTGATTTTGGTTCGTGTTTCGGGTCGATGCAACATGACAAGAGTTTTCGGACACGAACATGACACGACATGAATTCGTATTTTTTTTTAGTTGACACGAACACGATCCAAATAAAAACGACATAACACGACACGACATGAATAAAATAATTTCTTATAATTTTACACTAAATTAAACATAAATAGACACGATAATCCCAACAAAAACACGATTAATACGACAAGACACAATTAACACGACTCATAATTTTGACAAGAACACGACACGACTTCGTGTAAAAAAATTCGACACAAATATGACATATTGAGTCAATTCCATGTCATGTTTTCGTGTCGTTTCTAAAATTATCATCCTTACTTCCCATAGAAAAGATAGTGGTAGCCTTACTAAGTCACAAATTATATTCACTCTTAAATCTATTGTACTTTTCACCATGTTTTTCTCTCACTATTTTTTTTATTTTTTTATTTATTTGATTGGTGTAATTGTAATATACAAACCTGATTTTGTCTTATGCTCAATATATAAGTTTTAAAGATTGAATTTTTATATTATAAAATGTAAACCATTAATGTTATTCAAGATGAAATTGACATACAAGGTACTCAAATTTTTACTAAAGACAAAAGTTTAAGAATATATTTGAGAAACTTCGTTGAGTTAGTGAAATAGTTCAAACAGATAAAATAACTTTAATTATCAATAATTTTTAAATCTCTCATCTCATTACCATAAATTCTTAAAACGTTAAAGGTACAGTGTGTATACAAATTTATTTGTTTGCGCTGTGAAATAAACTTTTTGGGTGAGAAACAACATGTTCAAAATTTGGATGATGGTGTGAACAACGAGGGATAGTGCGTGATTACCGAAGAGGTCAAAGGGAGCAGTGAAAGCGTCCGCATTGTTCCAAGAGATTTTTTTCCCCCACTCTTTGTTGGTAATTAAAAATTCCGGGGATTCTAAATTTGGGAAAATATTTAACCATAAATCGGTGGGTTAGGAACCCTACGTTAGGACACAGCCACGAGCCATGACGCTGGTTTTTCTGTTTGGTCTGGTTTTTCCCAGTTGCATGGGGAATAGATATATTTGTACTTGTAAGAAACAGTGACTTTATATAATAGTTGATTGGTCCAGCTCCACTTCTTATTTAATTATTCAAATAGTCTCTAAAATGTCACTTCAGTACCAGCGCCGTAAATTGAGGGCGCGAGGCCCGAACCCGCCCGAATCCCGCTATTTTCGGATCGAGTTTTATTTAAGCTTGAGTCGAGCCGAGTCGAAGCTAAAATTTCAATCCCGAATGAATTTCGGACCGAGCGTGAGCCAAACTTTGCCAAGCGCGAAACCTGAACTTCATATTTATAAATAAATAAATAAATAATTTATATAATATAACATATTTATGTTAACATTGTTTAATTAAGTTTTGTTCTTTTATTTCATTTACTACTTTAAAAAAAAATCATTTGTCATAATATATTAGATTACATGTGATTTTCAATTTTGTGATTTTATTGTTAATCTCATTAAGGGTATTTGATTTAATAATTGTCCAAGTCACAATAGGGCTTTGTTAGTGATCAAATTTTGCTAAATGTATGAAATTTAATAGGCATTTGTAGGTTTTCACTCTTATTTCCCTTGGTGCAATTTAATACATTTCATAATTATATATTTTAATTCAAGAAATATCAATTAGATCTTAATGTGTAATTTTGTCAATAATGGAAATACAAGAAAAAAATCAATTCAAACTTTTTTAACCTAAAAAATTGAAATCCGCCTTGCTCGAAATCGAGTCGAAACCCGTAATAATTATGTGCTGAGTTCGGGTCTAGGTGGGAAAAATTAATTCCGGTCGAGCTCGGACTTGAGCATGGGTAAGTGATTCGGGCGAGCCTGAGCAACCCCAAGCCGGCTCACCCAGCGCTATTTACAGCCCTATTCAGTACAAATGAAGTTTGAGTTCGACCTAGGATTGTATGGTACGATTTTTAGTTAGTATTGTATTATTTTAACCTGAAAAATTATAATTTTATTTTATTAATTTTTATTATTACAAATCAAAATAATTGAATATTTGATTATTAATTTTGGTTTACACAATTCAAAAATTAATTTATAGAAATTATCGTATCAAAATTAAATATCGAAACTACTATCCAAAATACCGATTTAATATATAACAAATACTAATTTTATATTATATTTTTAAATATATATTATCAGTTGAACTCAATTATGACAAAAGTTAATATCAAAATTAGGTGATATTTTATTTTTAGAAAGTATATAAGTTTTTCAAGCTACACGTACTTATTCATTTCTTTTATCTCTGAGAAGCGAACCACTTTCAGTTCTTATAAGAAAAACTTTGGTTTATTGGATATTTTAAGCGTACGACGTATATCGTATGTTTATTTTATGAGTTAATTTATATATATTGCATTTGGAAATTAAAAATACCTGAAAATAATTAATAACATATAAAAATGATAAAAAAAATTAAGAAAATCGAAACTAAAAGTACAAAAAAAAAATCGAATTACCGAACGAAAAATTTATCGAATATACCAAAAAAATCGAAATACCAAAGGGTTTAGTATTGGTGAGGGTTTTTGAAAAAACAAAAATCGAAACTACCGAACCCGAACATATAGAAAAAAAATTAGTACGGTATTGGTATACAACAAATATCGACCAAACCGACCGATAACAACCCCTAATTCAGTCGATGATTAGGGGTAAAAATTGTTATAAAAGTATGATTCGATCCATTTTAAAGATCATATTTGCGATGTCACCAAACTTTACAACTTTAAATAACAAATCAGTTGTTAATCAACCATTAATTGAACCCCTAACAATAATATTTTAACTAGGGTTAATTATATTTTGACGCCTTCAACTTTGAACATATTTTCACTTTACCATTTGTATTTTTATTTTTTAGATTTAACTCCTTCAACTTTTGAAAACGCATCATTTTACCCGCTACATGTAATGGTGTTAAGTTTTCGAACGAAATATTGGTCATTTTCATAAGTAGTTAGACAAAAATATCTTCATACGCAACACACATGATCAATTTTTCGTTCAAAATTTAACGTCGTTAGCATTTGAGGGTAAAGTGACACGTTCTTATAAGTTTAGGCTGTTAAGTTTAGAGAATGAAAGTGTGGGTATTGAAACAAAAATGTGAGTAAAGTTTGAAGGGTTAAACTAACTCATTAATTATTACCACATCAGTTACACTACACCAAAAATAGCAATTTGACACGGTTTAAAACTGTGCCAGAGCAAATCTGACACAATTTTGAATTGCGCCAAAATCAGGTGTTCCAAAATAACCATTTTTTTTCTAACATGGTTTAAAAGAGTGTCAGATTTGACCAAATAGGAACACTTTTGACACAATTTTAAACCGTGACAGAATTTGATATTTTTGGCACACAGTTTTGACACAATTTATAACTGTGCCAGATTGAATATATTTGGTACACTTTTGGCACTGCTCAAAACTTTGCCAAATTTTGATATATTTTTGGAACAGTTTTGAGCTGTGCCAAATTTTTAGATCAAAGAAAAAAAATTAATTATTTGAAAACAAAAAAATTCACAAATTGCGAATCTTGTGTGTTGTTGATAAACTAATATATATATAAATTTCAAAATATTACAAGTCTTAATAGTTCACAGATAAAAAAAAAGGTCAGAAATTCCTCTGGATTCTGGACATTCTAAAACATGCTAATATAAAACCTGCCTAATGTAAAGCCCACACGACAATAAAATATAATAATAAAATTATAAATTCAAATGGACATAAAATTTAACAATAAAACTATAAAAGCCTGCACGCCCACAACTCAAAAAAAATAGAATCCTGAATATTAACGACAATAAATAAATAATCCCCTTATTGTAAACTGTTGACTTCTTCGTGTATTCCACGTGGATAAAAGCTAACGATAAAATATTATCCTGCAAAAAATAGGATACAAAAAAGAGATGATATTAGTAACCAAGTAATTTTAAAAAAAAACTTATTTAAGTTGAAAAATTACATATACGAGTTACAGTTATTATTATATTCTTAAACCGGAAGTGTCACTACACCAAAATGGTCAAATTGACACCCTTTAAACGGCCAACCTTGTCACGATCAATGACCGTGATAAAAAATACGTGTATTTTGTCACAGTCATTGATCGTGACATTTACGGTTGTCACGGTCTTGTCACGGTTAATGATCGTGACAAACCTTATAAACTTGTCACGGTCCACCGGGACCAGGTCCGTGACATGTCTGTGATAATTCTGTCAGTAAAAAACCCTTCCCTCTTCTTTTTTCCCACCGATTTCTATTCCCTCCATTTCTCTCTCTCTCTCTCTAAGCGACAACACTCTCTCTCTCTACGATTTTGGCACGTTTTCTCTCTCTATTTCTCGTCCATTTGTATATATGTGTGTTGAGCCTGCCACAAATGTGTCTAGTGTGCGTGCTATTTAGGCTCAAGTGCAAGCCTGTCGCTCAAGTAATAATCCGATAAGTCGGGTATCGAACCTCAGGGAAACAGGACGAACGGAGTCGTAACGACGTTGGAAAGACGAAGCTAACCTAACTCTGACTCTCAAAAAGAACGAAAAGGTGATTTTAAATTGTGAAATGACTACAACTAAATGCAATTTTGAAAGTGATTAATTAATGCAATTATGAAAAGATGAAATGCAATTATTCTAATTAACTAAAGACTGATGATGATTTAACTAAAACTTTAACTATAAGATGAGAAAGATAGGTCGAGTTACAATCCCCCACACCCTAGTAATTCACTTCTTTGGATACTAGATTCAGAATTAAAACTTCAAATGAATCCGACTTTTCAATACTCCTAAGTATTACATATATGAGGGATCATAGTCCGCACAGTACGTAAGCAAAGGTTGAATTAAAATTCGGTCTTCATTTCTCCTAAGAATTACATATATGAGGGATCGTAGGCCGCACAATATGTAAGCAAAGGTTGAATTAAAGTAGTATCGTAGTAACTACGATACAATTCACCCAAAATTTTATTTCCAACTTCTATTTCCACTAACATGAATTACACCGGGTGGGGTTCATGCACCCCAACCCTAGAAAACTTAGTCGGACATACTAAAACTCGAAGAAAACATGTTTTAAATGGAAGAAAATATTTTTGTACTAATTATTGAAGATGAAAAAGAATTAAATTGCTACTAAAGAAAGTAACTACTGCAAATATGAAAGCAAGGATTGGAATAAATTTACTTGGATTGCAAATTTGGAATCAAACTAGGGTTTTTGTTATTTCTCCTCTAAACTAATTACAAAGCTTCTCTAAAAAACGAATTAGAGGCCTCCTTCTTTTCGGGAGTTCTTTTAAATTTATATCCTAGGTAATTTACAAGAGTTGGATTAATGCAAAACTCTAAGAAGAAGAAGATCAGATCAAATCTCGAGCACTGGATCGATCCGGTCAGGACATACCGGACTGGTCCGCTAAACAGGTCGCTATGCAGTGATTTTAAGGGCCGAACTAATCCATTTTTTTGGGATACCGGATTGGTCCGCTAAACATCTTTTTATTCAGTGATTTAGGACCCCGGACAGGTCCATTTTTCTAGTAAACCGGATTGGTCCGGGTTGTTTTCTTCAACTTCTCTTCAAAATCTCATCAAAATCTTGCATCTTCGGGTCTTCATAACTTCTAATCCAGAACTCATACTAGGATGCCGTTTCTTCCTACGTGTTCATAATTGCGAGATCTTTGACTTTTATTTTGGGTCCTCAATCGGATTCCTGGTAGAAATTACGGTTTTTCCCTTTTGATTCATCTTCTTTCTTTTCTCTTGCTTCTTTCGGTTTCTTTCTTTCCTTCATGTGTTAAATACCTATAAAATTAACATGGAATAAACGAAACTCGAGGTACTTGTTAGTCGAAACTGTTAGCCAAGATATGAGATAAACTAATTCATTTTACGTTATTCGAGGTAATAAAAGCCTCTAAATTAAGGGGTAAATTTGGAAGAATTTATGCCTAATCAAACCCCCTCAAACTTAGAACTTCGGTCATCCCGAGCAATGTAAAAGAATCAAAACATGATCCAGCTCAAAAAATGGGATAAAATACCTCTTTCACGGGCAAGCAATTGCATTTAGCATATGCAATAAGCCTTTAGGTTACCCTAGTAGGACGAGTTATGTCTCGTGAGGGTTTGTAGTGAATATACCCACAAAATTCGACTCAAAGAAAACTAAAAATACGCAAAAATTGCATAACTCAAACTTTTTCAGAAAATAGTCATCATCAATTCATGTTCAAGAGTCTCAAATTATAGTGCGCGTGCGCGTGTGCGTAGCTAGAAATTTAATTACGGATTTTCACCGATTGATCATTACATTACTTATCCGAAAATTCATTTTGATCTCAAAATTTCACGGGATGCTCTCACAAACGAATCTCTCGGAAGGGTGGCTATTTTCTCTCGGTATGCGTGATTTATAAGAGTAAATGCATTGGCACCAAGTTTACGCATACAAATAGAAAAATGAAATTTTATGGTAAATGGATCTCATCATTGGATTATGGTTATAAGCAAACGGGAACATTGCCTCTAATTCATATTTATAATCTCTTTTATTATCTTTTCGTGTTTTAGCTCTCCACACGATAACCAATTTTACAATTTTGGACTCGGTTAAGGTGTATTGGGTAAAATGGGGGTGATTGGACTCGGTTAGGGTGTATTGGGTAAAATGAGGGTGATTGGAAATTTCGGAATTGGAAAATTTTCTTATGATGTCCATTAGTGCTTTTTTCGGGCTTTTGCTCCTTTTTCTGATTTTTCTATTGTTTTCTTTCTTGATATTTTTGTTGAGCATAGCTATTCCTTTTTTGCCCATTTTTATGAACTTTTCGGACTTACTTTCTGGAATTATAAATTTTCACAATTTCGGGCCAATTGGGGTTTTTCGGGTTGTCAAACGAAAGGGAAAAAATTATTTGGCTCAATTTTGGTTTACAAAAGGGATAATTTTTTGCTACTTTTTATGGCCAATATTTTTGGGTGACAAACGAGGGCTTACTTCATTGTCCAAAATACTAATTGCGTTACCATATGCATATCGAGATTACTTTAATTTAGAGATCTATTTAGCACGTTTCTCATGGCAATATCACACACATTTTGCATAACCGGTCAAAGTGAAAGAATTGAGATCCTCAACGACTTGTTAGAATGCTTAAGAGAACTTTGAGTTAACAATTAACTCGGATTGATTTATAAATTCACAATAATGAAAGGCTCGAATCTCACCGGTTTTGTTAATCTCCACATTTATTCGTTAAATCGTCTATGTTCACTCAATTTCCATCTTTGGTCAATTTGACCTTTTGTATTGTGTTTTTACAATTTGAGATTTTAAACCAAATTTTAATGATATTTTTGCAAATTTTGAATTCCAATTTTTATTTATTTTATATAAAAATATTTTTGGATTTTTCAAAAAAATTTCAATTTTTTTGAAATTTCTTGGCATTTTTTAAGATTTGTGAAGTTTTAGAAAGACGCACTTGTGACCCCCCCTAACTTAGACTTTTACATTGTCCTCAAGCAAAAAGGACTAAAATCTAACTCAAATCGAATTAAAAGTGTGAGAAAATAAAACGAATAAATAAAATCGAAATGCAGATTTTTATATAGAAGATCAGAATGTATTACAGATTGAAAGGAAAGAAAATAACCATGTGAATACAACCAGCACTTAATCAACCACTTTTCATAAAAAAATCACTGGGGCTGGGGGTTGGAGCTTCCAGGCGCGCTGGGATCATACAAGTCATAGAAAAAGCTTGGAGGGGGTCCACCAAAGTTGAGTTCGTACATGTGAGTTTGGAGACGATGCATCATACTCATGTCCCTTCGGCAGGCCGCTTGATCCCGTTGATATGCCGCTTGGTCCCTAATGTATTGTACGATGAATCCGTCAACCCGAGTTTCCACCGCCGTGAGACGCCTATTAATTTTTGCGTTGGCGAGTGAAAAATCAGAATCTTCACCACTGTCATAATCTGCGTCGCCCTCACCCATCAAAATGTCCTCCACCTCTTTGTCGCTGCTCTCGTTGTCACCGCTCTCTTCCGCCTCTTCATTACTATCCTCCTCCTTGGTATCACTAGCCGCATATGACATTTGGGCTTGGATGCGGGCTTGTTGTCTTTCCCGTTTGGTCCGGGTAGTGGACACAAAAGGGTTTGGTAGGCATGGGAAATCTTGCGGAGGTGCAATACTAGCGTCGGCTAACATGGATGTGATGAGCCGAGGAAAGGGGATAGGGGTGATGCCCTTTTTATCCGTGGCGGCGGAGAATATATCTTTGTAAATGCATGCATCCAGGTTAATGGGGGTGTTCTGGTCGAAGAGGTGGTAGACGAGGGTGGCTTGACTCGGGCGCATCGCCGACTGATTGCCCTTGGGGAGAATGTTGGCGCACACTATTTTGAAAGTGAGGCTCGCTTTGTCGCTTAGCCGACCCACCGGGTAGGTTTCAGTATTCCAATTAGCATTGGGTTCGTTGCGAGACATGCACACGCCTTTTTTAAGCAGGGCGAGAGGGTTTGGGTATATGTATTGCTGTGGGGATGGGACATCTTTGGCAGCCAACTTCTGGGCCAGAAGTTCCAAAGAGAAAGGGATGCGGACGCCGCCAATGTAAGCTTTGGTCGTGTGGTGGCCGGTGCAAACAATGGAGCCATAGAACATGCGTACTGCATTGGGCCAGACCACGTCATGAGGTTCGTTGAGGAAACGACCCCACCCCCGTGCCATGAAAAGAGCTGTGATAGAATTAGGCATGTCATTCCAAATGACTTGTCTCTCTATTTTGAGTTTCCGAGGTTGACCGAAAAAACATTCACACCACCGTTTCTCTTGACGGGAGCGATAGCGGGCGGCGAGAATTGTGATAGAATCATATTTTTGGGGAGGTGGTTGGTTGGCCATGGTGATGGGATGGGGTAAGAGTGTTTGGACAGAGTAAGGGAAAGAGAGGAGGAAAGTGAGTGGTGGTGATGGAGGGGTAGGGAAAGGGTGGAATTTATAGGTGGTGAAGGGAGATGCTTGGGTAGGATTTAAAGGGAAAAGGGGAAGGGATTTAGAGGGGAAAGGGGAGGGATTTAGAGGGGAAAATGGTTGTTGGGGAGGGAGGGGACGAAAATGGAGGGAAGGTGATGGATTGGGGGAAAAAGGGGTGAACCTAGGGAAGGCAAAGAGTTACAGACACCGGACCAATTCAGGTACCCGGGTTGCCAATCCGGACCAATCCGCGTGCCGAGGACCGGATTGGTTCGGTCCCCAGAATGGCTCTAGTCGACTTATGGGCTGGTAAAAACTCCTTCTATGACTTTCGCTTGCTCTTACTTATGATCCGACACCTGATGATCCTGTTGATTTGATTATCTCTCTCCTCAATAATGTGGCTTTCAAATGCTCGCCTCGTAAAGCATGCTGATGTTCGAATTCTTCTCCTTTTGCGATATGATCCTACGGACTCTACTTTCCTAACCTACGTGCGACTACTATACATAAGAATTCACCCCATACACGTCGGGGGTGCCAGGACCTCTCAAATCCAGCTCACTCTACCCTGTAAATGGGTCCGACAACCAAATGGTGTCGATCTCTTCTAAGCATTCCTCAACATATAGCTTTAGGCACTGTCCATTGACTTTGAACGCGTCCCCCCCTTTGGGGATCTTCCAATTCTACTGCTCCGTGGGGGAATACGCTCTTCACAATGAATGGGCCAGTCCATCGAGACGGCAATTTTCCAGGAAATAGATGAAGCCGGGAGTTATAGAGGAGTACCTTTTGTCCCGGTTGAAAATCTTTTCGTCGAATAATCTTATCATGTGCGAGTTTCATTCGGGCTTTTGAAATCTTGGCATTATCATACGCATCATTGCGTATCTCCTATAACTCATTTAGTTGAAGCTTTCTAGCTTCACCGGCTTTGTCCATATCATAATTTAACCTCTGAATCGCCCAATACGCTTTGTGCTCTAACTTAACGAGGAGATGGCAAGGTTTTCCATACACAAAGGGGAATGGGGACATTTCGATTGGGTTCTTGTATGCGGTACGGTAGGCCCATAGCGAATCGTTCAATTAAAGGAACCAATCTTTCCGGTCAGGATTGTCCGTCTTCTCTAGTATGATCTTGGTTTCACGATTAGCCAACTCGGCCTGCCCATTCATTTATGGGTGATATGTCGTTCCCACCTTGTGAATGACACCATACTTTTTCATAAGTCTTTGAAACGGCTTGTTTCAAAAGTGTGGGTTGTTATCACTGATTATCGCTTTAGGTGCACCAAAGAGAGAAAGGATGTGTTCGTGCAGGAATTTTATCACCACTTTATTGTCATTAGTCTTTGTAGCTATAGCTTCCATCCATTTAGAAACATAGTCTAACGCGACTAGGATGTATAGATATCCAAAGGACGGGGGAAAAGGGCCAATGAAGTCAATACCCCAGCAATCGAAAATCTCAATGATGAGAATCAAGGTTAATGGAATCATGTCTCGTTGGGTAATCGCTCCCATCCTTTGACACTTTTCACAAGATTTCCAATAATTTTTAACATCCCGAAACATTATGGGCCAGTACAAACCGCTTTGGAAAATTTTATCGACTGTCTTTTTTCACGGAAAAATAGCCTCCACAAGCTTCCGAATGACAGAATTGGTTGACTTTTGGAATTTCGTTATTCAGTACAAATAGTTGGATGATTTGATCAGCGCAATATTTAAAAAATAATTGATCATCATAGAAAAACATGCACGACCAAGTGATGAACCTCTTCTTATCTTGTGGTGTCCAATCAGGAGGGACAGATCCCATAATAAGATAGTTCACTATATCTACAAACCAGGGGCAAAGAAGAGGTGGTAAAGAGTTGCTCATTCGAAAAATATTCATCTATGGGTGTGGGATCACTAGGTATGTCGGATGAAAGCCGTGTAAAGTGATCGGTAATGACATTTTCTACTCCTTTTTTTAACTTTAATGGAGAGATTAAACTCTTGTAGGAGTAGGATCCACCTTATGAGGTGAGATTTTGCATCTTTCTTTGCAAGTAGATATTTTAAAGCCGCATGGTCGGTGAAGCAAATGATGGGGGAACCGATAAGATAGGACCGGAATTTATCGAGAGCAATACTACTGCTAACAATTCCTTCTCCGTGGTGGAGTAATTAAGTTGTGGTCCGGTAAGAGTTCGGCTAGCGTAGTAGATGACATGAGCCTTTTTATCTTTTCTTTGACCCAAAACCGCCCCTATAACATAATCGCTAGCATAACACATAAGCTTGAATGATAAGGACCAATCCGGAGCTTGCATGATGGGAGGAGCGAACACAAACATGTTTTCCAGTTTTTTAAAAGCACTTTGGCATGCTTCCGTCCACTCGAATGTGTTGTCCTTCATAAGAAGATTGCTTAAGGGTCTAGCGAAGGCGCTAAAGTCCTTAATGAACCTTCTATAAAACCTCACGTGGCCCAAGAAGGAGCGCACATCTTTCAGCGATTTAGGTGGGGGTAGGTCAGCTATGACATCTATTTTTGCTCGGTCAACTTCGATCCCTTTGGATGACACGATGGGGCCAAGAACTATACCCTCGGTTACCATGAAATGGCATTTTCCCCAATTTAGCACTAAGTTCTTTTCCACACATCGGGCTAGTACTTTCTCAAGATTGACTAAACATAGGTCGAAGGAGGTTCCAAAAATACTAAAGTCGTCCATAAACACCTCTAGCCCTCTCTCAACCATGTCACTAAATAAGCTCAACATGCACCTTTGAAAGGTCGCTGGTACACAAGCCAAATGGCATACGTTTGTAGGCAAACGTTCCAAAGGGGCAAGTGTAGGTCGTCTTCTCTTAATCAAGTATATCTACCTCAATTTGGTTATATCCGGAATAACCATCTAAGAAGTAATAATAAGGGTGACCTGCTACTCTTTCAAGCATTTGATCAGTAATGGTAAGGGGAAATGGTTTTTCCTAGTTCTCGCATTGAGTTTTCGGTAATAAATGCAAATGCATCATCCAGTGGTGGTACGTTGGGGAACTAATTCTCCCTTGGCATTTTCAATCACAGTCATGCTCGACTTTTTTGGGACGACTTGAACGGGGCTCGCCCACTTGCTATCCGAGATTGGGTAAATAATCCCGGCATCCAACACCTTTATAATTTCAGTCCTCACCACATATTTCATCGTGGGGTTTAGCCGTCTTTGCATTTCTCTCGAGGGATTAAAGTCTTCCTCGAGGTGAATCTTATGGGTGCAAATTAGAGGGCTTATCCCCTTCAAATCAGCTATACACCAACCAAAAACACCTTGGTGCTTCCTCAAAATCTTTAATAGTTTACCCTCCTGCTCTTCATCTAAGCTAGAGGAGACCATAATAGGAAATGTCTCACTTTTACCTATGAAAACATATTTAACATTGGAGGGCAGTTTCTTCAACTCGAGAGTCGGGAATGTGTCGCTAGAGGGCACCATGCGTGCTTCCCTTGGCAGTAACTCTTCGAATCAAGAAACCTAATTATCATCTCTCGCGTCCTCGTCCGACGCTCTCTCATCGAGTAAGCCTATCAACTCCTCTATCTCCCTCTCAAACTCGGTGTAGGCTCCCTCACTCTCATAACTAGAAGCTAGGTACGCTTCTAAGGCATCTCCATAGTAATTTTCCTCAAAGTCTTCTTCCATAGTCTCCTCAATTAGGCTTACCGCGTGAAGATCATCTTCTTCCCTGCTTGTTAAGCTATGTTGAAGATGTTTGTTTCTAAATTCATGTTCCCAAAAGTGAGTTATATTTGCCCGTTTCTATTATTGATAACTGTGTTAGCCGTAGCTAAGAATGGGAGTCCAAGGATGATGGGAACATGATTTTTGGAGGCGAAAGAGGCATCCGTGTCCCAAATGACAAAATCTACCGGAAAGTAGAAAGTGTCCACTTGAACTATCACGTCCTCAACTATACCCCGTGGTATCTTCAATGGTTCGATCCGCTAATTGGAAAGCGATCCTTGTAGGCTTGAGATCGCCCAGATCAAGTTTACTATAAATCGAATATGGGAGGATATTAACACTTGCCCCTAAATCGAGTAAGGATTTTTTGAATTTGTTCTATCTAATGGTGCAGAAAATGGTGGGGGCACCAAGATCTTTATATTTAAGTGGGAGATCGTTAAGAAGGACTGAGCTCACATTTTGTGCTAAAACACGTTCTTCTTTACCTTCATCCTCCTCTTGACTATGAATAAGTCTTTTATGACTTTTGCATAGGATGGAATTTTCCTTATTGCATCGAGGAAAGGTAAGTTAAACTTTACGTTTTTAAGCACTTCTAGCATTTCTTAACTTATGGTCCCTTTATGGGCAGTAACCAATCTTTGAGAAAATGGCGCAGTGGATGGTGGTTTCACTATTACCTAAGTCTCACTAGTGTTTTCCTTTTCACTCTCATTCAAGGAAATATCTTCACCCTCTTTCATGACGGGAGAATTCTCCTTATCTTTTGAAATGTCGTGTGGGGGAGGTGACAAATTAACAACTCGCCCACTACGAAGAGTGGTTATAGCTTGGCAATGCTCCTGCTGCTCGGTAGAGGTGGAGCTAACACTAGGTTGACCATGGGGAGGTATTTAACTTTGGGCCGAAAACTTGCCCTTCTCTTGAATGCTCATTGCAGATTGCATCTTAGAGATGTTTGCATTTATTTTAGTGAATAAGCGTTAATATCGAGCATTGTTTGCACCTTGAGAATTTATGAATTGGTTCATTGTATCCTCAAGGCTCTTCCGCGGTGGAGCTAAATATAGTACCAGAGGTGGTGGCTCTTGGTGGTATTGAGGAGGTGGTGGAGGTGGGACAACATGTGAATATGGGTTCATTTAAGCTTGTGGTTGCCCATAGTTGAAACCAGGATGGTTGCTCCATGAACGATTGTAAGTGTTCCCATGTAGGGCATTAAAATTTCCCTTGAATCCTCCTATAGCATCCATCTGCTTGGTGTGCATGGCTTTATAGGCAGAAATCGTCGAGCATGTCTTTGTGGAGTGGCCCATCTCACAGATAGTACACAGTTTTTCTTTTGAACCATGGCTGGATCCGGGGATATTCCTCAACAGACCATCAAACCAATCTTTCATATCTCTCTGAAACTGATCAAATCGACAGTCTATTAGGGTATTTCTATCCAAATGGTATAGACCGAATGTAGTTTGATTGAGAGATGGTTGTCTAGGTCTATTTTGGTTGGGATCAGATGTGTCCCATGCTTGAGTAGTCTCTGGGACATACTTAAGATGGGCCTCGGCATTGCATGAGTTTAAATCCCAAAAGGGTCTTTCACACATTGTTTGCACAAATTGTTTGGAAGCTATTGCCAACCCATTATGGAAGAACAATATCACTAGGTGTTTGTCAAAACCATGATGGGGGCATGCGCTTACTAACTCTTGGAACCGTTCCCAACATTTGTCAAAAGACTCATTATCGTGTTGTCAAAAAGTTTGGATTTGGGTCTTGGCAGAGTTGGTCTTGTGATGCGGATAGAATTTGGAGACAAACTTAGACTGCATATCTCTCTAAGAAGTGACGGAGTTCGGGGTGTAGAGACCATAGACAGGTCTTGGCTTTATCCTTTAAGGAAAAGGGAAAAAGCTTTAGGCGAACGACATCTTGCGTGCAAGTTTGATCACCAAATGTGTCACATGCCTCTTCGAACTCACGAATATTCAGGTATGGTTTTTCTGAATCCATGTCATGAAATGTTGGGAGAATCTGTATCATCCCCTTGTGAATGTGGAACTAACCGATAATATACGGAAGTAAAATGCAGCCAGGGGTGATAGTCCGCTCAGGAAAGAGCAAGTCTTTCATGGGATGATAGGGGAGTCTCCCTCTCCAGTACCGAAGCTCGCTGCGTCAGACATAGCGCTCATACTCTCTTCAAATGACTCTGTGTACTTACTCGGTGTCCTAGATGTGTGACTCGAAGTTCGACTTAGGGTGTAGCTACTGATAGAGTGCTCGGGAGTAGGAATTGGAAATCAGAATTATGGAACGCGAGGTATGTGGGGGTTTTCAAAGTTGTATTCAACGATTGGATTATCGTGGACTCGGGTTGGAGTGTTGTGAGGAGTTTGAGTGTGTTCAGGATTTTGCATTAAAGGCTTTTGAGAGATGGATTTTTATTTTATTTATTTTTGTTTTTTGTTTTTTTGAATTTTCTATGCTTTTGGGTTTTCTTGGTCAAAGTTTTAGATTGACTTGATCTAACCTAAGTCTACCTAATTTCCCCGACAACGACGCCAAAAACTTGACACGACTATTAATGTGTCTAGTGTGCGTGCTATTTAATCTCAAGTGCAAGCCTGTCGCTCAAGTAATAATTCGATAAGTCAGGTATCGATCCTTAGGGAAACAGGACGAATGGAGTCGTAACGACATTGGAAAGACGAAGGTAACCTAACTTTGACTCTCAAAAATTACGAAAAGGTGATTTTGAATTGTGAAATGACTACAACTAAATGCAATTTTGAAAGCGATTAATTAAGGCAATTATGAAAAGATGAAATGCAATTATTCTAATAAACTAAAGACTAATGATGATTTAACTAAAACTTTAACTATAAGATGAGAAAGATAGGTCGGGTTACAATCCCCCACACCCTTGTAATTCACTTCGTTGGATACTAGATTCAGAATTAAAACTTCAAATGAATCCGACTTTTTAATACTCCTAAGTATTACATATACGAGGGATCGTAGCCCGCACAGTAGGTAAGTAAAGGTTGAATTAAAATTCGATCTTTATTTCTCCTAAGTATTACATATATGAGGGATCATAGCCCGCAAAATATGTAAGCAAAGGTTGAATTAAAGTAGTAGCGTAGTAACTACGATACAATTCACCCAAAATTTTATTTCCAACTTTTATTTTCACTAGCATGAATTACATCGGGTGGGGTTCATGCACCCCAACCCTTGAAAACTTAGCCGAATATACTAAAAATAGAAGAAAACATGTTTTGAATGGAAGAAAATATTTTTGTACTAACTATTTAAGATGAAAAAGAATGAAATTGCTACTAAAGAAAGTAACTACTGCAAATATGAAAGCAAGGATTGGAATAAATTTACTTGGATTGCAAATTTGGAATCAAACTAGGGTTTTTGTTATTTCTCCTTTAAACTAATTACAAAGCTTCTCTAAAAAACGAATTAGTGGCCTCCTTCTTTTCGGGAGTTCTTTTAAATTTATATCCTAGGTAATTTACAAGAGTTGGATTAATGCAAAACTCTAAGAAGAAGAAGATCAGATCAAATCTCGAGCACTGGATCGATCCGGTCAGGACATACCGGACTGGTCCGCTAAACAGGTCGCTATGCAGTGATTTTAAGGGCCGAACTAATCCATTTTTTTGGGATACCGGATTGGTCCGCTAAACATCTTTTTATTCAGTGATTTAGGACCCCGGACTGGTCCATTTTTCTAGTAAACCGGATTGGTCCGGGTTGTTTTCTTCAACTTCTCTTCAAAATCTCATCAAAATCTTGCATCTTCGGGTCTTCATAACTTCTAATCCAGAACTCATACTAGGATGCCGTTTCTTCCTACGTGTTCACAATTGCGAGATCTTCTTCCGGTTTCTTTCTTTATTTCATTTGTTAAATACCTATAAAATTAATAAGAAATACACGAAACTCGGGGTACTTGTTAGATAAAATCATTAGCCAAGATATGAGATAAACTAATTCATTTTACGTTGTCCGAGGTAATAAAAGCCTCTAAATTAAGGGGTAAATTTGGAAGAAATTATGCCTAATCATATGTGTATATGTGCGTGTGTGTGTATGTATGTGTGTGTAAATGTGTGTGTGTGTGTTTGGTGGATTTAGGGGGGAGGGATGTTTATATGTGCATGTGTGTGTGTGTGGTGGGCAGTGACAGTGGGGGGGATGGCAGAGGGTTTATGTGTGCGTGTGTGTGTATATGTGCGTGTGTGATTGTGTTTGTGGTGTGGGGGGGGGGGGGGGGGGGGAAGGGGTGGGGGGGGGGGGGGGAGGTGGGGCAGGGGAAATGGGGCGGGGGTGGTGCTTTTTAATTTTTTTGAATCAAAATTTGATTGTTTTATTAGATATTACCCCTCATATGAAGTAGTGCCCCTTGTAAAAGAATTATAGATTAAATATTGATTGCTTATTAATTTTTTTAGTAAATTAATAATTAGTGCCCCTTTCATATGCAAGTATGATTGCCCCTCATTGTAAATTAGTAAACTAATAATTGTAAACTTTAATTGTTAGTTTAATTGATGAAATGAATTAATTGAGTAGATGAATTAGAAGGAGTACGTGATACACATTTATTGTTGCCATTGAAGTTGGATTATAGTGGATCGAATTTCGGTTGGTTAATTTTAGAAGTGACATGACCACTAGATTATTGTCCATACGGGGGTGGGATTTTTCAACTTTTTTTTTTAAAATTACTTTGTATCACGAACAATATATATATATATATATATATATATAGTATGATAATTAAATGAAACATACTTGAAATTACATATAGTGCGCATAGATACTAGCCTTCTAGTTCTTATGCGTACGCATTCAATAGCCTTTAGACTCGTTCGAGAGTTATTACCCCTGTAATGAGATATCTCGAATTGTCTCGTTTGGATAGTTTGGGACTGCATAATTTCTGTATAATAATATTCTTAGTGGCTTAAAATAGTTACTTTTGGACGAAGTTCTGCAGTCGTATCCTAATGTTCTCTGGGTACATACTAAATTGACAAGTGTGACTGTTATTTCAATTGATCAATTGAAATAATACTCACACTTGCCAATCTACGTCATGTAATTGGAGAACTACGGGGCTATGCTGCCGAATTTATCTCAAATCATAACAATGTGCATGGGCTGTTAAGTATATTACAGAAATATGCGGTCTTGAATGGGATATGACCACTCACCCTTTAGCGGTCTTGAATGCCAAATTTAAAAATCGAATATAAATAAGACATAATTAAATGAAACATACTATAAATCTAAGTTTTGTTTATACTAATCCATGAATATATGCTTCTTACCTTTAATAGGTGATTAGTTGTGACGGCTGTGATGGGATATCCTAAATACAAAGAGTGGATGGGTGAGATAAATAGAATGGGGGATGTGTTTCACAGCGGTGATAATGAATTTGTGAAATACGCAAAGAGGTGTCATAATGATGAAGAGTTTCCGTGTCCGTGTGGTAGGTAGTCAATCGAGAACACATAGTGGTCGCAAAATTGGAGGTGACCGAAGCGATTTGTGTGTTGGAGAAGTACTTTCCCCCAGTATTCTTTGACATAAGTGTTCACTTGTTGGTACACTTATGCTATGAGACACTTCTTTGTGGTCCAGTTAGATATCGGTGGATGTATCCTTTTGAAAGATTGATGAAAGTTTTTAAAGATTACGTCAAGAATACGCGATACATTGCAGGATCAATTGCAGAGGAATACATCACCGTGGAGTCATCAATCTATACTCGGGAATATATGCCTGAATCGACTAACGTTGATGACACTAATGAGTTCGTCGATGATGGTGGTCATGTGATTGGAAGACTGGTGAAATTAACGAGTTTGCAACATGAACAAGTAACTTGTTATCTATTTGACACACATGAAGTTGTAGAAGAATGGAAAAAGTAAGTTTAAATTATTTTAGAATATTTTAGAATATTTTATACATGATTAATTTTGTAATATGGGTAAAATATGAAGCCTGTGAGAACAATAAAAGACGAAAAACAATGGTACAATCAGACAGCGAATTTAGGTTGTGGTTGTCACAAGAGGTAATTATAATAAAAATGGCCGTAATATAACGTTACATTACACTCAAACTTTACAACTAACCTAATTAATTTATCTATATTCTCAACTCTTAAAGACGGGTGATGCGACGTCAAGGCTTGCTCGTTTAGCCAATGTACCCTTGTTCATAGCACAAGAGTACAAAAAGTATCGATTGAACGGTTACGTATTCGACGCAAAAGTGTACGAGGAAAGTACAAATGTACAGAACTCGGGTATTTCATACAAGGCTCTTACTTTCTTTCGAGCGAGCGCAAAAGATAAAAACCTCGTTAGCTGAAATGACTTACTATGGTGTAATTCGAAATATATTTGAATTGGATTATATAGGATTCAAAAAGGTTGTATTGTACTGTGTTTGGGTAAGAGTTGAGGATAAAAATGCTTGTAAAGTTGATCCTAGCACCAATTTGATCATGGTTGACTTGTCCAAGTTGAAGAACAACGACCACGTGAGCGATGAGCCACTTGTTTGTGCATTTCAAAAGGTCAACCAAGTGGTTTACTCGGAGTATATCAACAACGAGGCGTCGTCAATTTTCCTACTTGCGCCAAAGCGTCTAAATAGTAGTGTGGATGACTTGGCTGCTCCTACCGAATATCAATCCATTTTTTATGATAACCCGAATTTGAATTTTTTTTAAAAAATTTGTAATAAATATTCCAATTTGTACTTTATCAATCCATTTTAATGCTTTTAATTGATTTGCACTTTATCATTTTCACTCTTTTTATTTTTCTCTATTTCCTTTGTATATGTATATGTGTGCGTGTTTGGGGGGGAGGGGCAATGTGTGTGTAGTGTGCGTGTGTGTGTAGTAGGGGTGGGGGTGGGGATGTTAGTAATTTTACATATTATGAATTAGATGTTGTTGTTTTGTAATACATAATTGAGGTGTTAAATAGTAATAATTCATTTGGATTTGTAGTAATTGTACATATTTGCATGTCTTCTTCTAATTCATTTGGATTTGTACTAATAACAACATTTTTTTTTACAGAAAATGTCTCCTTCAGGTATTAAGGCAAGGATGATGATACTGATTATGATGATGTCGTTTGGGCTTGGTGGTAGCGTAGACGACAGGGGCTCCTCGGCCCGTAGGCTCCCCAAATAGGGCGATGGCCATCGAGAACAAGGCAGGACTTTTAGCGAGATCTCTCGAGCTGATAAAGACTATCATCGGCTCGGATACACTAGTTGGAGGGAGGTGCCAAATGAGCTCAAGTTATCTATTTGGGTGGCACTACAGGTAATGTATTTATATTTATATTTTTATGAATATTTCAATTTCAATTTCAATTTCATTTAATATTTATATTTATATCTATTCGCAACTAACGTTGTATTTGTTGGACATGAACAATTCAGCCTGGACCCAAAACTATGCGATTCCAACTTGCAGCAGTTGGGGGAGCAACACAAGACGTGGAAGAAAAATATACGAACCCGGTACTTTGGGAAGACCCGAGACTCCGTTATCTAAACGCGTGACTCCGTCCCATCGAATGAGACGATCTCATTGGCATAATGGTAAAAAAATTTTGACAAGGAGATCGGGGAGCGATCTTGCCAATCGGGGAGGGAAAATCGAGCGAAAAAGAAGGACGTGCACTACTCCGACCGAATGTCTTACGCCGAGATGGAGCATAGGATGATGGTAAGATTTAATTTTTCTATAATTACAGAAATATGTTATTCTGCATTATTTTACTTTGCGGGGCCGATACTAATTTCGCATTATTTTATTTCAGGGGATGGGTAACGGCCCTGGGGTATGCCATATAGGCTCGATATTTATGTGGCTATTCGGACGAAGAAGGGGAAGGATAATGAGGTGTCCACGATTGTCGCGTCCACGATTGCAAGTAATCCGATAGTTTACTTTTTGTTAATTATGTTATAATTATTTTTATTTACTCATTTAACTAATCATGTACTTTTTGTCATTTCAGGCAAAGCTTAAGGAAGTGCATGAGTCCCAGTCTGATGCCGACAAGGCATCTTTGTCCATAGACGCACTCAGCCAAGTGTTTGTGGCTGATCGCAAGGGGAGTACAAGGGGGGTGAGCTCGCGGGTGGACAAATCTAGGATCATAGGATTGGAGACGAGCAACACCGGGTTGGATCGAACGGTGGACTCGCATGACACGAAGCTGTCCCACTTGGAGGTGACGGTCCAAGATATATTCTCATTCATGAAGCGTTCATTGGGAAAAAACTGTAAGGGAAAGGGAAGGAAAAGGTGGTGGTGGAGGAAGAGGTGCAGGTGGACGAGGATGTGGACCTCGCTGCTTCATCGCCAACATGTGTGAACTCTGATGATCCAGTCCCCTATTTAGCTCCCTTCGATCGGCCAATGTTGACACTTGGTTGGCCGAGCGTGTTTATACATGACATATTTTATGGTTAGCGGATAGGGGGGTTGAGGGACCCGAATACCGTACAGGGTATGCCAGTTCATGGATGTTTGCTTCAAGACATCGAGGCCAAGGTGCTCGTCACGCATGTGATACCCGGGAAGGAGAACTCCCCATTGTGGTTGCGCGAACAATGTGGCACGATGCATATTTATGGGTGTATTAATTCTTATATCGTGTGGCCTACTCACCTCCTCAGGCCTACTCCAGACATGTTGTGACATTATTTGAATTGAATTATTTTAAGTTGTTACATTTGAATTATATTTGGATTATATCGTGAGGCATATTATTTTGAATGTATATTTGCATTATCTCTATTTTATTTGGATATATGATGTTTGAATAGGTACATCGTTGCTATAACAAGTACAAATATACTGCTGGGCAGTGGCAGTGGCCATACTACTCAGCAGATTTTTTTCAATCCTTCCCAGAATTATCATGATCATTAACCGTGACAATTTTTTTATTAAATGTCACGGGTTTGTCACGGTTAATAACCGTGACTAATATTGTCACAGTCATTGACTGTGACAAGTCTAATGAACTTGTCACGGCCATTGACCGTAATAATAAACATTGTCACCCCCAGACTTGTCACGGTCATTGACCTTGACAAGTTGGACTTATCACGATCAATGACCATGACAATATGACAGATTTGGTGTAGTGTGTTGTGACTACGTGGTCACCTCCTATGAATTACATTAGTCTCATGCGAGGTATTAGTGCCTCTTACAGGACCGTTTGAGGACTAGTTTGAGTTTTCACCCTCAAACGGCATGTTTTTAAGTATAATCTAAATATTTTCAAATTATCATCATATTCACAAACCGAGATACCCATGACTATGTAGTCAGTTCCTACAAGTTACATTTGTACCGTGCGAGGTGTTCATGCCTCTTATGGGATCGTTCGGGACTGGTTTGGATTTTCACCCTTTTAACGACTTGTTTTTAAGTCTAATATAGATATTTTCTAATTATCCTCATATTCTCGAACTGAGAGACCTGTGACTATGCGATCAGTTCCTACAAGTTACATTGGTCTTGTGGGAAGTGTCCATACCTCTTACGGGGTGTAAGGACACAAATTTCCAATTGAGTCCATATATAGTTTTGACTCAATTCCGGACAAAAACATTTACTCATAGGATAGTATTTATTGTAATATTCTCAAGCCTATGAAGTATATGTTGAAGTCGTAGCGGCAAAGAACTTAAAGCTTCATCAAAATGCCGGTTTGTGTGCCTCGTTTCTACGTCATTAACTAAGGTTCCATGCTCCCAAGGTATGAATGTAATTATATGTATATAGGAGCTTGGAACAATATGTATTGGGTGTTAGGTTAATAAAAACTGCATTTTATTTTTCAGAAAGAATCAATTAGAAACTTAAAAATTAAGTATATAAAAGTTTATAAAAGTTTCTGGGCCAAAATAAAATTTTACAAACTTTCTGGACGTTCGTTAGAAATGTTGTTCGAACGAGTTTTTTCGTTCGAACCAGATTTCGTTCGAACGAGTTTTGTCGTTCGAACGAGTTTGCCAACGACCCTAATCTGGTCAGTCGTTCGATATGTCGTTCGAACGAGTTTTCGTTCTAACGAGATATCTAACGAGCCCAGGCTGGTCGCTCGTTAGAAGTCTCGTTCGAACGAGAGTCAAGTTCGTTCGAACGAGACGTTAGGCGGGAACGGTTTTGAGCAGTTTTTGGCAGTTTTTTCCCCACTTCTCCACTTGGTTTTCAACCAACTTTTTCATACTTTATTATGTGCGGGAAACACATTTTCCAAGATAACTTTTCCAACATTTGTTTACCTCCAAAAGAGAGTTTGAGAGAAAAATTACTTTAGGAAAATGTTCAAGTTTTGAGTGTCAATTTTTAATGAAAAATTCATACACACTCTAGTTTACACCCAATTGTTTATCCAAGCTTCTATATAAATATCAATTGCTTGGAGATTGTTTTGGCACCGGTTTTCTCTACCGAATTCAAGAGACGTTTCGGGTTTGCTTCTACACCCCATCACAAAGAAGACTTTTGTTGAGATTTTACCCAAAAGGAGAAAGGGTCCATGCTTGGGTGACGGTGACCATATAAAGTCCCATCGGTGTATTCCGAGACCACAGTGGAGCTCCGTCGATTATCCGCTAATTGGAGGTTGATACAAGAAGGAGCATCACGGCTTGAGAGGGTTCGAGTTTAGGAAGTAAGTCTTTTGTCTTGTATTTTGTAATACCGTTTTTAGTGGATTTGAGGCTAGGGCCGTCCCGAGGTTTTTTCCCGTTAGTGGATTTTTCCTCGTACATCGCGGTGTTGTGTGACTGTTGATTTTATCTTGCTCTATATCACTTAGAACGCATGCTAGATTAATTTCAAGATAAAATTTGGTTTTACAATCACACTAATTTAAATTGGGACTTTAATTAAATATTGGATAAAATTGGTTTATTCAAGTCACTTGCCAAAATTGGTTTCGCCTAACTTTGAATAATTGTTAATTATAACTTAGGCAAATTCTAGGACTTGAGTTATGTTGTTTTAATTTGTTTCTTATGATATTAAAACTCGGCCTTGTTTAATTGTTGAACCATCTTGTAGTTAACGCTTCCGCATTTATTTAAAAGGAAATTAATATTTTTAATTTGAGATTATTATTTCAAACCCGGGGATCCAACTGCGTCTTTCAAATTGGTATCAGAGCCAAAAACGATAAATTATTTCGTTAAAGATCCTTTACTTTTTGGCTAAATATGGATTTTTCCCCATTTTCAAAATTTCCTATTTTTGATGGTTCTAACTACGCGTATTGGAAAGCGCGAATGAAATCGGCACTTAAATCTATCGATGAACGTGTTTGGATGTCTGTTGTTAACGGTTGGACCCCACCAACACATTTAATTGAAAATGTACATGTTCCCAAACCCGTTGATAGATGGACTGAAAATGAGTTTAAGCTAGCAAACTTTAATTCCCGAGGTTTAAATACCTTGTTTAGCGCTGTCGCACCGGATGAATTCCGACGTATTATGACGTGTGAAACCGCTAAAGAAGCTTGGGATATTTTACAATTAACTCATGAAGGAACGAGTGTCGTTAAAGCTTCTAAACTCCAAAACCTCACTACTCAATTTGAAACTATCAAAATAGATGAAAAAGAAACTTTTGATAAATTCTATGCTAGACTGTCTGATATTGTTAATTCATCCTTTAACTTGGGAGATAAAATACCTGACGACCGTGTTGTAAAGAAAATTTTGAGGTCACTACCCGATAGATTTATTCCAAAGGTGACCGTTTTAAATTCTTTACCCACTTTAGCCTCTACGAAATTAGAAGAGCTTGTAGGTGATTTACAAACCTATGAACTAGATATGTTTCCCTCTAAAACCGAAAAGAAAATTGAAAAGGGCGTTGCTTTAAAAGCCCGCTAAGAGGTTAAACAAGTAGTAGAGAGCGATAGTGATAGTGACTCGGAAGATATGGCTTTGTTTGCTCGTAAATTTAGAAATTTTCTTAAATTTAACAAAGATAAAGTTAAAAATGATTTTAAGAAATTTGAATCTTCTAAACATGATAAAAACGAGAAGATTTCTAAAGCCGATAAGATCCCTAAACCTAGTAATGAAAATATTGATAGGGACGAGTCTAATAAATGTTTTGGTTGTGAAGGTTATGGCCATAGGGCTTTTGAGTGCCCCACTAAACTAAGGAAAGAGGGTAAACGACCCATTTCATATAATGCGACCCTTAGTGATAGTGATAAGGAAGAGAAGCCCGAATCCCCCACTAAGAAAAATTTTGTGGCTTTTATGGATAGACATGTGAGTGATAATGAGAACTCATCGGATGATGAAATTATAGCACATGCCACTTCCAAGGTCATTGTACATGATTCTCTTATTTTTGATGATAGTGAGAGTGAAGAAGAAAGAGAGAGTGAAGATGAAGATGAGATTGATATGAGTGAACTTCAAAATGATTTTCATGAATTATATAAAGAATCTATTAAATTGAAAAGAGCTAATTTGAAGTTAGAAGCGAGTTTAAGAGAGAGCGTCAAGTTCATTGATGAAAGTGCCTTAATAGAAGACCTTAGGACACATGAGAGAACTCTTCAAGAGAAGCTTAACTATGTAGAAGGCGAGAGAGATAGCCTTAGGGGTTTAATGGAATCCTTGAAAAAGGAGCTTCTTGGTTTTGAAGAGCGAAATGTTTTACTAGAATCTAAAATTTTAGAATTGGAAAATAAATTAAAAGATTCTAGTAATGTCAAATTTGATTTGGAGTGTCGTTCGGAAAAACTAGATAAAATGTTAGGAACGGTCCAAATTAAAAATGACACTTTTGGTTTAGGCTTCAATTCTTGTAATGATTTTAACCCTAAAGTCAAAACCAATGTTTTAGGAGAATCTTCAAGGAATGCATTTAATGATCACTCCTTAGATAAATCTTTTCGACATGTTCTTGTACACATTGTGATCGAAAAGGTAATCTTAGGCAATTTTGTTTAGATCTTATACCAATTCCTAGAAAATCCCATAGTAAAGTAACCACGATAGCTAACGTTCCTACACCCCAAGATAGTAATTCTTCATTTATTTGGGTTAGGAAATCCGACTTGGTTGCCTTACAAAATAGGGATTTTGATTCTCATTTACTTACACATACTTCCTACCTTGCTAAATCTAATGGATGAATGTGTTAGTGTTTGCATACTTTAGCTTTTGTACTTCATGCCATAATCATATGCTAAATGTATGCTTGTTTAGTCATTTTCTAGTCATTGCCTATTTTCATATCTCATGCTAGAAATCATGACTTGTTTATCTTTTTGTATTATATTTTGTGTTTGATTTAACTGAAAAATATAAAAAGATTTTTGTTTATCATTTGTGTTTTATTTATTTCATTTATGCTTAATGAAAAATACAAATGATTTTTGTTTGTCCTTTTGAGTAAATATTTATTTTTGATTAAAAATGTTAAAAACTCAAAAAGATTTTGTTTGGTGTGTATTTTTGTTTGACACACTTTATGTGGCATATACTTGTGTTTGAATCCCATCATTTACGATCCCACGTGGCTAGAACTTTTGGTTTAGATTTTCAATCCTTATTATGTTCTTTACCATATTTTATGGAGTAGTTGGATTTTGTATTGTTTAAATGGATTCTATTTCTATATGCCTCTATTCACACATGCACGAGCTCTTTTGAAATCTTAATATCACATGTTATATTTGAGCTTTTTGAGGTGTTCTCCTATCAATCTAGTCATCTACATATCTATGACCTAGGAGGACTAGTGCATGTCAAAATCCGTTGCATGTGAGATTTGTGCGAAAAATGAAAACATGATAAATAAATATATGCACGGGGAAGGGCTCCGAAAGGATGAATTAAATCCTTTGCGATAGTAAGCCACCGTTGATTGGATCTAAAAGAAATACGTGATCCAAAGGCCTAAAAACAGAATATTTGGCATTAAACAGAAAGCAATTGCCAAGGCCTATGTTTGTATGATATATTCATTCAAAAACAAAAGAATATATATGCTCATTGAGGGAGAATTGGATGGTATATCAACGGTTTGCACAATGTCCATTTATCCTAGTTGTCTTTAATGTCATGACTCTATTTGGTTTGTAGAATCATCATCATGCTAGGCTTGTATTCATTGTGTATGTTTGTTCATTGAGTTCAATCTATACTGTCACATGAGGTTATATTTCAATGTGATGAAGTTTGCAATCAAATGAGAACTCCGTGAACGTTTCTTAAGTGTTTGGGTCTAAATTTAATTGTTGCTAGTTCACACCCCTACACTTCCGTTTCCATATGACACATTTTTGCCATACGAGTGTGCAAACTTATTGTATTTTGTGTCATGTGTGTGTTTATATCTATCTATATATGCACGTACTTATTGGTATATTTATAGTGTATATATATATATATATATGATATTTGTTTGTCTTTGCCTTGCTTTAATTGCCCATATGCTTTCATGTCTTATCACTTTAAGCTTTCACATGCTGTTTATTAGTTCTTTATTCTTTGCCTATTCCCGAACAAAAAGGGGGATAATGATGATAGGGGGAGAAATGGTATCTAATCCTATTATTATCGTATCTTCGTTTGAGGGAGATTTATCTTAGGGGGAGACGTCTTTCTAAGTAGGTCATGTGTTTAAAAGGGAGAATTAATTTAGGGGGAGTAATTAATTAATTGCATTTAATATTTTGATATTCCCTATGCGTTTGATGAGTTTGCTTAAGTGTGCAGGAATTATTCTAAAGCGGCATCTTTCTATGGCAAAGCGTTTGATCCTTGGGTTGAGTCAAGATTGGGCGGGTTATGTTTTGAGTCTAGTAGAGCTTGACGGCCCTTTAGGATTTTTGTTTGGTTTTTGTCCCGGAATAGCCAAAGGGGGAGATTTGTAAGGACACAAATTTCCAATTGAGTCCATATATAGTTTTGGCTCAATTCCGGAAAAAAACATTTACTCATAGGATAGTATTTATTGTAATATTCTCAAGCCTATGCAGTATATGTTGAAGTCGTAGCGGCAAAGAACTTAAAGCTTCATCAAAATGCCGGTTTGTGTGCCTCGTTTCTACGTCATCAAATAAGGTTCCATGCTCCCAAGGTATGAATGTAATTATATGTATATAGGAGCTTGGAACAATATGTATTGGGTGTTAGGTTAATAAAAACTGCATTTTATTTTTCAGAAAGAATCAATTAGAAACTTAAAAATTAAGTATATAAAAGTTTATAAAAGTTTCTGGGCCAAAATCAAATTTTACAAACTTTATGGACGTTCGTTAGAAATGTCGTTCGAACGAGTTTTTTCGTTCGAACCAGATTTCGTTCGAACGAGTTTTGTCATTCGAACCAGGTTCGTTCGAACGAGTTTGCCAACGACCCTAATCTGGTCAGTCGTTCGATATGTTTCTAACGAGATATCTAACGAGATTCTAACGAGCCCAGGCTGGTCGCTCGTTAGAAGTCTCGTTCGAACGAGAGTCAAGTTCGTTCGAACGAGACGTCAGGCGGGAACGGTTTTGAGCAGTTTTTGGCAGTTTTTTCCCCACTTCTCCACTTGGTTTTCAACCAACTTTTTCATACTTTATTATGTGCGGGAAACACATTTTCCAAGATAACTTTTCCAACATTTGTTTACCTCCAAAAGAGAGTTTGAGAGCAAAATTACTTTAGGAAAATGTTCAAGTTTTGAGTGTCAATTTTTAATGAAAAATTCATACACACTCTAGTTTACACCCAATTGTTTATCCAAGCTTCTATATAAATATCAATTACTTGGAGATTGTTTTGGAACCGGTTTTCTCTACCGAATTCAAGAGACGTTTCGGGTTTGCTTCTACACCCCATCACAAAGAAGACTTTTGTCGAGATTTTACCCAAAAGGAGAAAGGGTCCATGCTTGGGTGACGGTGACCATATAAAGTCCCATCGGTGTATTCCGAGACCACGGTGGAGCTCCGTCGGTTATCCGCTAATTGGAGGTTGATACAAGAAGGAGCATCACGGCTTGAGAGGGTTCGAGTTTAGGAAGTAAGTCTTTTGTCTTGTATTTTGTAATACCGTTTTTAGTGGATTTTAGGCTAGGGCCGTCCCGAGGTTTTTTTCCGTTAGTGGATTTTTCCTCGTACATCGCGGTGTTGTGTGACTGTTGATTTTATCTTGCTCTATATCACTTAGAACGCATGCTAGATTAATTTCAAGATAAAATTTGGTTTTACAATCACACTAATTTAAATTGGGACTTTAATTAAATATTGGATAAAATTGGTTTATTCAAGTCACTTGCCAAAATTGGTTTCGCCTAACTTTGAATAATTGTTAATTATAACTTAGGCAAATTCTAGGACTTGAGTTATGTTGTTTTAATTTGTTTCTTATGATATTAAAACTCGGCCTTGTTTAATTGTTGAACCATCACTTATTATACGCTTCCGCATTTGTTAAAAAGGAAATTATATTTTAATTTTGTGATCATTAAAACACGGGGCTTTTACACGGGGCCATTTGAGGGATGGTTTGAATTTTCACCCCTTAACGGCTAGTTTTTAAGAGTAATCTAGAAAATTTTAAATTATCGTCATATTCTCAAACTGGGAATCCCATGACTACACGGTCAGTTCCTATAAGTTACATTGGTCCCGTGCGAGTTGTTAGTACCTCTTACGGGGTCGTTTGGGCGCTAGTTTAGGTTTTCACCCTCTAACGAGATGTTTCTAAGCCTAATATAGATATTTTCACATTATCATCATATTCTCCAATTAGGAGACCCGTGACCATGCGATTAGTTCCTACAAGTTACATTTTTCCTGTGGAAGGTGTCCATGCCTCTTACGGGGCCATTTGAAAAAAGATTCACAAATACAATGTAGTTAGAAAAAATTTGTGTAAAAATTGATATATTTTTAGTAAGGCAATGTAGTACGACACGAACATACTTGCCAAAGTCATCCCATTTCCACGCCAGGTGCTTTCTCATAAGGACCTTCTTGTTTTCCTTTGTAAGTTGTTGACAACATTCAACTGTCAGTTTATACATTAGGGCAGCCCTGCCTACAAACTCATTGGCGCGCCCTGTCTTGGTTGAGTAAGAAACAACAATTTTATTGCTTATACCAAGAAACATTAGTATCAAAGCACCTTCGTCAAAATTCAATTATCAAAGTTGGAATAAAACCAAATACTGTGTTTAAGACACAACTTTCCACCATCATAGCACTAATTTTACAAAATAGCCTCAACTTATTACCAATTTACCCATATATCCCCTATTAAGAAATTTTATGCTAACACGTGTTCAGGGCACAATTTGACTCACTGTCATGTTGCATGAGTGTTTTGGTCTGTTAAATTATGTCAGCTCAACGGAACCCACACACTAACAAATGCACTCACACCAAAAACTATGCCAACCTAGAATTATTTCATAAACAATTTTAAGTGATGACTTATATATAGCGTCATTAGGAGGGAGTAAGGGGGGAAATTAGGAACCATGGAAAAATCCTAGAATGGGTTTAAGATTTCAATACACAGCTCATCCAGAGATGATTTTTTTACTTCTTTCCTGTTTCACAACAATGTTATGATACATTCTCCTTGCTATAAACGAAACGTCATTTATCCTTACTATAAACCAAACGCCATTTAACACGGACGATAGAGTGCTGATACAATGCATTAATATCAATGAGGTGCCAGTGGAAGAAAAACAAAACAAGAGATTATAATCATTAATTGATCCAGTGCGAAAATATACCATGCCTGCCAGCTTCGTGACATAGGAAGTTCTTGAACGAACTTTTCAAAGGGATCAAGTCTTATTCTCCCCTTGATCTCAAGTGAGCTAGGCCACTCCTTTATTGATGTTTTTTCACCACTGCAATATGAATAACATGTCAGCATGAGGTAACATACACTGCATAATAAAAATTGAAGGTTTCAGCACAACATCTGCTGACAATGAACTTTATAACCAAATTACCATCATGTTATAGAATATAGAAGCAGTTTTACCCCAAATGCCACGAATTTGTTGGATGATATATGGATATAATGTATAATGCCTAAAACAAAATTCCCCACTTGAAACCCTAACCTTCAATGAATTGTCATACAATTTCCACCACAATAGATAACGTATTGCAATAGAAACTTTTCAAACTCGTGTCAAATGAGCTAACTATAAGTAATTTTGTCATCCCAACCTTTTGATACATATGATAAGAGAGTTGAATGATACAAATTTAACCCAATTATGTTGCTTATAAAGTTCTTAGTGAAATAAAACCATGTATGGTTTGATGAATTAACTTGATCTAATCCTGATATTTATCCAACGCATCAACCAAGATCTTAAGATATATCAAATGGACATGTGTACCAAATTTCCACTGCAATCTCATGGGTCCCATACAAGGTATTTAATGTGTACAAGATAAAAGAGAGAATTGATATTTTAACAAAAATAAATGGACCTTAGATCTATATTTACAAATTCTCTCTTCTAAAAATTGCAATTGAGAAACCAATGAACAAAGCAACAAAAAAGCTTAAATTGTTTATTATGCAAATATACATGTTATAAAAAGTGAAAATTAATGGGCTTCAAAGCAAACTATATGTATGTATCTTTGAGAAACTATCGACTATTGAGCAAAGAAACCGAGGGGGGGGGGAATTAATTTTCTAATCATGCAAATACATATGTACTGCAAATTAAAGGACTGCAAAACCAAGCTATAGCTTCAACTGACATGTAAATTGTCTAATTTACTAGACATATTATCATATTTGAGGTATGCCCCGCCCAACCAATGCGCGCAAAAAAAAAATTGAGATCTCTGTGGAAATGCAATAATATCCAGGAGGAAATTTTGGGTAGCAATTGGAATTGTGCAGACACAATAGCATGCATACAGAACATTGCGTTGTGTCATCTTCAAGTAACATTCAATTGTAGAAAATTTTAAGAAGTAAAGCATAATTAATGGGGATTACATTAACCCATATGTATTAGGTGAATGATAGTTTACTTACCTTCAAGGAGCCCAAGTTTTCCTATGGCTAAGCTGAATCCAGGTGTTCTCACAACAAGTTCATAGTAATAATTACAATACTCTAAGAACACAAGTTCTCACAACAAATTCAGTAAATTTTGGAAAATTCACAAGAAAGCCTGTCATTCTAAATTAAGATGTTCTTCATTATCAAAATGATATCTAACAAATGGATTATTGAAGGAACAACGAAAAAAATATATATTACCAAATAAAAATGTCGGTGAGAACAGAGCAGCCGCTGCCGTTGGCTTTGGCCATCTTTGGTCAGTGAGAACAGGGCTTTGGTTGCTAGTCGCTAGTGGAGGGTCTGTGAATGGAGGGTGACACCTGTTGGAGGAGGGTCGCACCTGCTGGAGGAGGGAAACAGCCGTGTGTGTGTGGGGGGGTGGGGGGGGAATGGGGAGAGGGAATTTTCAGATTTAGAGAGAGATAGTGTAGAAGTTCCAACAATGTTAATGGCCATAAGTTTGAACTGTAGGGTAGGGTTTTTTGTGCAGTCAATCGAGAGAGAGACGGGGGGAAAACTTTTAGGACTTTTCCTTTCTCCAAATTTCATAGTGAGATTTTGTTTGGGAGGGAGATTGAGCGTGTCTTTTTTTGGAGTGTGTTACAATAAAAAATTATTCATTTTTAGGGTGTTTATATTTTAGTCAAGTGTACTCAAATTTGGCACACTTTTAAAATGTGCCAAATTTTGGCACTATTTTAAAGTGTGCCAGATTGTCATTAAATCATGCCAAAAGTTGGCACAGTTTTAAACCGTATCATATTTTTAATGTCTAGGTGTGCAAAATTGGTGTTTTTGGTGTACTGTTAGAGTTTTATATTTTTTGAGTTGTTTCAAGTAATAATCTACTCTAAGAATTAAGATATCCAAGTCGTTAATATTTAATTGAAATTACTTTTTGTTGTATATCATAAAACAAACATTTTAATTGGGAAAAGTACTCTTTGGTCCCTTGCAAACAAATTTTAAACACTAAAGTAATTGTAACAAATTTTAAACACTTAGCTCCACTAATTCTCTTCTTGTAAAAATTCACGCTAGTAGCATAACAAGTCGACCTAATAATAAATTATCCTTGAATGCTTAAAAATTGTCAATAAGGAACCCAATTATAAATTACCCATTTTAATTTTTGGATGGATGGCGTAATGCAATTTGAACTACAATGGAGTAATACCTTTAATTTATCCAGTTAAATGTTAAATACTATACTGTATGTTAAGTACTTCATTTATTCATTGAAATATGAAATACTTAAATAGAATACTTTTGATAGTTAAATTTATAAATAACTTTTATATAGACTATAAGAAATTTTGTTGTAGACTAAGTAATTTTATGTAGACCGAATAATATGGTTTTTGTTAATCTTTTACTATTTTTTCTTAGATCTACTCATATTATAAACTTACATTTGTTGTAGTTATACATATGTATTTTGTCTATGGTGCAATTTCAACGTTGTTCAAACAGAAGTATATACACTCAGAAACTAAATTTATTTTATATATTTTGACCCCCCCCACACACAATATATATATATATATATATATATATATATATTATTGACTTCACCATTTATTACAATGGTTACAACTTAGTGCACAATTAAAATCTCAAAAAAATTATATCTTAGGTAAATTTATACATCGATGTGAAGAAATCTAATAACATAATATAATTTTGGTGTCTCTTTAGAGAATTTGCCACATGGCATCATAATTAAGTTGGGCAAGAAGCTTGGGAAATCCCACTTCTCCCGTCTACGTTCCTCCCTCTCTCAAAAAGTAGTGTTCCTTCCTAATGAAAATTAATTTTATTATAGTAGGTGAATGTATCATTATAGTATCTTAGATATTTTCACAACCTAAACCGCCTCTTCTCCCCTTTATAATACCTGTTACTACTACTTTTAACAAACAAAAAAGAAAAAAAACTTTTAACTCCTTCAAAGCCACGAACAGTGCAGGACCTAATATGAAAATCCATTTCCTTATTCTTTCTATCAACCATAGTAATTGTTATATAAGTATGCTGTTTTCCTCCATTATATATGTGTGTGTGTGTGTGTATAAATGGGTATTAAATTGTTTTGGTAGGTAGGTTGGTGATGATATATACATATATATACCGCATATATGTATGTATATATAGGATAGTGCATGTGCGTGTATAATATATATATATATATATATATGTGTGTGTGTGTGTGTGTGTGTGTGTGTGTGTGTGTGTGTGTACATATAATATGGCAGTTGGGATGATTTTTGGTGTGAAGTTTTTTTTTATAATAAAGGTTTTTCGGACCATCCATGGTGTTCTTCCTTAACAGTTAATGTATTCTTTTTACAGGTGTGTGACTATATGTTTTTATTTTTAATGAAGGTTTTTTGGACCAGCCATGGTGTTTTTCCTTAATAGCTAAGGTATTCTTTTTACAGGTGTGTGATTATGATTATTATGTGCATTTCTAATAAGGTATTAGGTGTGTGATTATGATTATTATGTTCATTTCTAATAAGGTATTGTTGTTGTTGAGTATTTTTGTTGCTGTTGATTATTGTTGATAACTGGGTTCTTTTTTTTTTTTTTTAGATTTAACAGATATACTTAATTGTAAATTTTTTGAAATTTGTATAGGTAAAAATGGAATTTTAATTTAGTTGCTTAAAGAAAAAAAAGGAAAGGGGTTCCTCGCGGGGAAACCGATACTCGTTTTAAACAGGGACGAGGATCTCCAAACCCGTTATAATGGGGAGCGGGGTGGGAACGGGGAATGGTATTTCTAACGGGGACAGGGATGGAGATGCTTTCCTCGACCCCAACTAAAAATGGAAACGAAAATGTTTGTTGTCCTATATCCATAATCAATATTATTTTAAGTGATAAAAATACATAATCTTTTTTTTAATGGTATTGGGGGATTCAGAAGGCTCTTAATGGTATTTCGTGTTACGATTGCAATTTTTAATCTTTACCCACTATGTGTTTGTCAAAAATAAAATTTTAATTTGATTTTTTTCCGCAAAATGACTTCAACACATTAGGTTGAATAGTGTCATTTAAAACCAATTTCAATATGAAAAACATTTAATTTTTTTAATCACGAGAAAGGTACAAAAATTTCTTTTAAGAAAAACTTAAAGCACCCTCGCATCGCGCGAGGCTAAAACCTAGTAATAAATTATAACTAAGACCCGTATGAAGGGTTGAGCGTGGTGGAGAATACCTATTTTTAATCATTAATTTGTTTTTAAATGGACCGCATTTGAATCTTATGTGAACCATGCACATTAGCCAATGACTTTTTGAGAACTAGCAAGTATTGTTTGACGATATAATATGAGAATCTTTATAAAATAACTTTTAATCTATCAATGATTAAAAAGATAAATTATCATAATTCTAATCAAACGTGGACTCAATAGTCCGTATTCTTCTACCAAAACCGTTAAGAAAATTGCATAAAATAAGAAAAATCATAAATTTACCATTCAACATTTTAACATCAATCACCATTTTACTTACAAAGTAAACCTTATTTTACAATGGACCGTGTGATGTTGAATAGGTAAGTGTGCATAAATGAAAGCCTATATATCAAGAAGTTTATCAATAATTTTTAATTTTTTTTATACTTCCTATGACAATTGCATAATATAAGTTACACCTTAGAAGTTCAAAAGTTATCCTTAACATGGGTAAGTATAATTGTTGAAGCTCTGAGAGGGTAAATCTAATTATACAAATATCTTGGGATACAAAGTTTAAATAAAAAATAAGGGAGGAAACCAGAATTTAAACTTGGAGGGGTCGGGCAAACTCAGCCGATTTGACTAAAAATGTGGCAGTTGGTCGGTTAACCAAACCCCTAATAATCAGTTGTGATTCAGGTCGATAGAATTTCTCACAAGTTCCTAATGATTTACCTTAGATATTGAATGCTATTAAATTTAGTGTTCAATAATGAGGCCCTTTTGAAATATATGGTTTGTAGCAGGGAAAACATTTTCTTATCAAATGTAAATTTTTTCTTACTCATCTGTTTTTATAAAATTGATTTTCTTGAGATGTATGGCATAATGAAAAAAGTTTATACGAGACATTATATATTTTTATACAAGCATATGCAAGTATGCTAAAGAATAATACTTAAACTACGGTATACAAAAAAGGAAAATAAAGCATATGGGTTTTTGTTTAAAACATACATGAATTAATGACATTAGTGATTAAAAAAATATAATATACATGTTTTGTTGATACACAAACACTTTTACACATACTTCAATTTTTGATGTGGAGAGACCCCATCATCTTAATCTAACACTTCGACATGTAATAGTTAATGTTTAAAAGGTAAATATTCATCTATTTTATGGGATGTATTAGTGACTAATAAATCTTGAAGAATAAAATAAGTAACAGTAACTTATATGGTATGTAAATAAAGCCAACAAAATGGAACATCATGAAAATTTCATGTGAAGGGGAGTAAGGATAAAACAGATGTGTTGGGGTATCATGATAGCGAAGAGAATTCAAATTTTTTTGAGGGACATGGCCCCCTTCTGCCTTTAGTTTCATTACTGAAAAAACAATATTCAAACCCTAAAATTATGTAAGAAATGAAAAAAAGCTAAACAACATAGGCCAAGCCAGTTTACGAGATTAAAAGTGCATCATTACGAGAGCATATAAAAACCCCAAAATTATTTTAGAGAACAAAATATGAAAATGATTTAATGAGAATATTGGTCACCGGGAGCACTAGGTCTTAATCTCACTTAAACACAAAAACCTAAAGCCACAAAAGTAAAGGGTAAAATAGAACCCCAATATACCTAAACTACACACTTAATATTTTAACTACATTAATTAATGACCCCACCCGCAGCATATTGTTTAAATGGATAATTTTAAGTTGACACACTGAACACATTGGTGTGATACATTGACTTGTTACACTGGTATTGACTTATATCCGAGTTTCACTACTGTGGCATTATGTGGAGTCCGGATACGAGTCAATACCAGTGCAACATGTAAGTTTGTCGCACGAAATGTATTCAATTCGTGTGTCAACGTAGAAACATCCTTGTCTAAATATGTTTAGGGTTAATTAAAACTTTTTGGTAATGGAAATTAGGCACGCGCTTAACACGTGTTATATAATGTTATTTTATTGATTAATTTTCCCTTTTCCTAATTCAATATATAATTATGACCCATGGATGGAAATACCCTATTTATTTTACAATTAATTAAAGTAAATTATCCACCAGAATTGCTGCCCACAATTAGATTTAGGGCTTTTAAAACTATTTAGTAACATGTTTAATCTATGAGAAACACATGTTTAATTTTATTTTGTAGTTTTATTTAGCTATTCACAGTTAATATACTCTTAATTAAATATGTCATACACCTGTCTACTTAAGTTATAATATATGATTGATTTATGTTTAATATGTTTCGACGTTAAAAATACTGAAACCCAAAATCAATATAGGCATATAGAAACGATAATGACAACTAATTTCAATAATAAATCTTAACTTTGGATGACCACTCATAGGTCAACTAGGTTTCTTTTGCCCTGAAAACATGTAACAAAAATAACAATTCACGCAAACCTAGATACCTTGCTAACCTTTCCCGGGTACCTCCAATAGGCAAAGACATGTGCTAGGTGGCATGTTCTTCACTATCTATTAATCGGTGAGGTAGTCAGTCCTATCTTGCTTTTGGTTTTGGATCTCTTCAATTGTTTCCTATTTCTCACAATTATAATTGCTTATCAAATTAGGTATTCGTATAAATGAATTTTCACTCATCTTTTAAAATTAATACTATTAAATTCATTGTATTCTGTGGCAGATTAAAAGTAATATTTTTAAAATAATATAAAAAATTAAGTGAGAATCATGAGACTACAAAGTTATCTAGGTAAGGAATAACCACGGAAGAAAAAATAAACCAAATGTATGTCTGGTATTAAAATATATTCATCTTTTTTTATAAGGATAAATTTGAAAAATATTTTTTATAAACGCTGGACTTTTAAACTACTATTAATAATTCGGGAAGCTGGGAGTAAAAGAAGTTATTGTCATGCTTCTTAAATGATAGTAAATACTTGTTATTCATATAATTTAGTTACATATAAAGTTATTCGGAGATTTAGCAATTCTAGGGAGGGTCCATTGACAAGGTTCTTTTAGCATTTCGAACTTAGTTTTTACTTTTACATATCAACTCTATATTATTATTTTCTTCTCAATTATAATTACATAATGTTATTGAGATACTCATGAATATATATCTCTTTTTTCAAAATGATAAAGGAAATTGGATTTCGGTGTAAATCAGTGGGCAAGCTTGATCTTGGGATTTTGTGTTTTTATCTATCTTATCTCATATATATATATATAATAAAGTATAAAACTTATGTATGTCATAAGATTAAAAGATGATGTCATCTTTATGAGTTTTTCTGTACTACCTATTTTACCCCTTACAAATTTGGATTCCTCCTCTCTTCACACACTCTAATTTATTTTCCCCTTTCTTCAAAATTAAAATGGAGGGTATCTTTGTAAACATACCTCCAATACACTCTCACCACAAACCCTCATTGACTCACCTCGCTCCCTAATATCTCGCTTCCCTTCCCTTTCCACCATCCCCTAATATCCTCTCTCCCCAGGTTTTCCACCCAAGTACCAATCCCATCGTAAGCTCTCTTTCTTAAACATATATGCAACTGCTCCCCTCCCATAGTGCTACTCCTTAAAAGGGAGTATATACCTGCTTATATGGATTTTACAGATGTAAAATAGGTATATACTTGCTTATATTGATTTTTACAAGTGTAAAATGGAGTATATACCTATTTATATGGATTTTACAGATGTAAAATATGTATATATTTGCTTATATTGATTTTTTACAATGAATCTTCACTGGAAGATGATTTTATGATCGAAGAAGACATGTATATGTGAGACATATCACCGAAAATGGGTAATGGTTTTTCACCCTTTCTCATTTCATTCCATTTTCTTCCTTTTCAATTTGTCTTTGTGAAAGACCATTGAGGGAATTTATGAATTTTTTAACATTTTTTTCCAAGATTATTTTTATGATAGTTGTTAATAAATGATGGTTGGGAATTATTTAAGTTATAAATGTGTTGTTTTTTTTAACTATGTATTATGCTTCGAATGTTAATATTACTCTGTTTAAACTGGGTATAGGTTTACAAGGGTGGAGTTTGAATCAAATCTTTGGTTGTATACGAATCAGATTTACGGTACCGAAAATAATCTCCTTTGAGCTGATGTGGGCATTATCTTTGATTTTATATGAATCAGATCTACGATTTCCTCCCTCTCTTGATTTCTCACTTCCCCTCTCCCATTTTCCATTAACTAGTGCTCTAAATCGTTATTTGTTTTGTGATTCTTTCATATGGGTTTCAAATGTGATTCTTTCACATGGGTTTTAAGAAGGAAAAAGGTAAATACTAAGAAATTTTGAATCTTATTCCAGAAGCTTTTTATATTGCCTGAACTTGCTTTCACTGATTACCTAATTTTAGCATAATTTATATAATCATTCTGAAAAATTCTAAATTTTTTAGTTGGATTCCAATTTACATGGTTAAGGCATGGTGTTGGAGGAAGGAGGATGTGATTTAGTAGTTTTCTAGCATTTAATTTAGGATTTGTGATATCATGTTATTATGTTTACAGGGAGTTGATTGACATGAGAGAAGGGCAGTGGAATTTGGAAGTGTAAATTGTTACCTATTGAAGTCAACTAAATAACTATTGAGAGCAACAAGATTTTGATGCCTACATAACACACTAAGGTATTGAATAATGAAGCGTCGCTGTAAGTTGACCGCTTATACATTATTTATCGATTATGTTTTAACATTGACAATGACTATGAAATATGTACTTTATTCAAAAACGAAACATAAATAAATCCTCAATATTTAGTTGATGCGGAGTATTCTACTCAGTGATGCACGCCAGTTCGGTGCATATCATGTCATTAATTTTCACCACTATTTAGGTCATTTGGATGTATGACTATTGTCATCGGTAACTGCACTCCCTAATTCCTCACCTCATTATGGTTTGGATTTTTTTAGATAAATTTCATTCACATCTTATGGAGTTATGTATGAATACTGTCATCGATAGCTATGACGACGTCTATAATTATTCGATAAAAAAGTTAGGTATGGATGGATTAATCATGAATTGATACAGTTATTCAGTGGTGCATACAAGCAGGTTCAGTGGTGCATACAAGCAAGTTCTTTAGATTCCTCCAGTTGGTTATTCAAAATTATTCCTCTGAGCATTATTTGGGAGATATGGCTTAGTAGGAGAAAGGATTTATATGAAGCTAAACCTATGAATCCTTCTTTCATTATTAATAAAGTGATTTCCAATATTTGTGAGCTAGGCAACAATCTCAATTTTAATGGTGGCTACAGAGACTTAAGTCAGGATATTCTGAATACTTTTAGAATCAAAATTAAGCTGCCTACTTCGAGAAGATTATCTTCTTTTCATTGGGAGCCTCCAAAAAGAGGGAGATTAAAGATTAATTATGCAGATATTGAAGGTCCACACTCATGTTTTGGAGCAATTATCATAATCATAGATCATATGGGAGACTTTGTTTGGGCACACTATAAGAAAAATGAATATTAGGGACGGTAGTATTTGGGACGGCCGTGTCATTTTGTCCCTTATTCTATACCAAAAGGGACAGTTTTAATTACTGTCCTTTTTGTATAGTATCAAAAGGGACGGTTTTTAAAAAGCCGTCCCTTTTGGTATTTATAAAAAAAGACAGTAATTAAAACCGTCCCTTAAAGTATATACGAATTTTTAGCGCTGATTTTTCCTGGGCTAATTTAAGGGACGAAATTTTAAACAGTTCCATTTGGTGTACCAAATACGACGGATTTTAAAATCCATCCCTTTTACTATACCAAAAGGGACAGTTTTAAAATCCGTCCCATTTAGTATAAATTGAATTTTTATTTTTTTCAAAATGAGCATTTGGGACAAATTTTTTTAACCGTCCCTTTTAATATACCAAAAAAGATGATTTTAAAATCCACGCTTGTTAATATAGCAAAAGGGATAGATATTTCTGACCCTTTTAATGTTTCTCCTAATTTTTCCCCCACTTATTTTCATTTGTTCCAAATCTTGGCCCTAACCTCTACGTAGCAAACTCCCGCTCTCTCTCTGCTCTCGCGCTGCTCTCCGCCTCTCCCCCTCCGCCTACGCTTGCGCACCCCTAACCCCTCCGCAGCTCCTGCGCCTCTCCCCTACGTAGCTCCACCCCCTGTGCCTCTCCCCTGCGCCTCCTCTTCTCCCCTGAGTAGACTTACCCCCTCTCCACCCCCTCTGCCTCCTCCTCTCCCCCTACAAGAGTTTCGTCCATGCCCTCCCTCATGCACAACACAAGTATTATCTCTCTCCCGCTATATATATATATATACACGATCTGTAGTGATTTGTTTAGACATTTCTAAGGGGTTTGCTTAGATTGTTATCGTATTAGTTTATGCATTTTTTACGGTTTTGTTTAGTGATCTGTAGTGATCTTTTAACAGATTAGTTAGGGCTTTTTATGAATTTAATATCAGTAAGTGCTAAGCAGATTTTTAATTATTTATAGCAAACCAAATTTAAAAAATAAAAAATAAAAATCATATTGGATTATCGGATCGGACTACCGGATTGTTAACAAATTCGGATTTGGTTGCCAATGTACTGATCCATCTGATTATCAGATCCCATCCAAATCCGAAAATGTCAAAGGGATTCTAGCTACAAAATTTAACATTTTTTATGGGTTTTTATAATTTTAAACTCACGTCTCCAACTACATTGCTACTAAACATGTCTAAAGAACATATTGATTTTTAAAAATACTACGAATATAGTTTTTTCAATTAAACTTGTTATATCTATGTGGATGTTTTAATTTTTGACCTCATTGTTATGGTACTCATTAAATTCGAATCTTTCTAAATCCCATGAGCCAAATGAGAACGAAGGATTTCATTTTTTTCCCAGTTTATTGTTGCTTTGTACTCCATCCATGTTTAATTAGGAATTTGTGTTTAACTCTCAAAAGTTTAAATAAAAAGGGCCTCTAAGAAAAAAAAAACTAAAATAAAAATAGATAACTAATTTAGAATTTCGTTTGTTGATTTTAATCCTATTATATACTTTATATGAAGCCTTTAATTTCTTTACTCGAGATATTATAGCAACTACTGACATATGTCATGACTATTGTACGTGAATAAATTATATTCTGATCTGGAGTATTAATACATTCTTAAACTTTAAAGCATTAAAAAAGATATGGAAATTGACGGAGAAGCAGCATATATGATCTCATATTTTTCAAATGCAAAATGTAGTTTTCTCATTGTAGAGCTTTGTATTTTCAACAACATTGAACATATAGTACGAGAGAAAGTTGTCTTAATTCGTCACAGAGAGTATTCAAAATCTTCTAGGGATGAGAAACGAAATGAAACTTTATCGATTTAGAGAGAGCAATGTTGACACTTTTAGAACACTGATATATATATATACACACACACACAAATGATATTCAAATGCAATTATGTATATATTTATACATCTTTTTTTCAATATGTAATAGGGGTTCAATAAGATCAATATGTATAAGAGTTGGATCGAAGGAGATAGGACCACGAAGGCGTACACCGATGGAGTTCAAATCTTTATTGATTTTACATATAGAAATAAGGATATTCTTACTTCTAGCATCAAATGCCCATATAGGACTTGTGTTAATCGTGTCTACTATAACTCATAAACTGTGAGGAATCACATAGAGATGTATGGTTTTAAAAAGAGTTACAAGAATCGGATTTATCATTGGGAATCATTGGGTGATTTTAATATCAACGTAAATAGTTGGAGGGATGGTATGGTTGTAGATGATGTATTAGTCGATTTGACTCGGGGGCAATCATGATTGCAATGGTTCAAGAAGGAAGGGGGATTCCATATAGAGAGGAAAATATGGGCAATGATGAAGAACCTAACATCGAAGATCATGACGTGCCCGACGAAGGCCTCCCAGAATATTTTAGACTTTTAAAAGAGGCACAAAGTGAGTTAGATGAGAATTGTCCTAAGGACACTACCGAGTTGTCATTTATTGTTGAATTATTTCACTTCAAACAACTAAATGGATGGATAAATCGTTCTTTTACGATGTTAATGTTATTCTTGCAGAAGCTGTTCTCGAAAGGAAATATTCCAAAATCCTTCTATCAAGCTAATAAATTAACAAAAGATTTAGTATTTAAGTATGAAACGTGGGATGCATGTCCTAATATTTGTATGTTGTTTCGAAATAAGAGCGAGAATCTTGAGAAATGAAAAATTTATGGGGAATCTAGGTTCAAAAATGAATTTGATAGTGGTGAGGGTACGAAAGTAGCAGCGAAAAAGTAAGGTATTTTACTTAGAAACCGAGATTACAACGATTGTATTGGTCATCGCATACTGCTCCACTAATGAAATGGCATGCTGATGAACGGATCGATGATGACGTGTTGAGGCATCCGACTAACTCCCTTGCATGGCAGACATTCGATGAGCGAAATTCATCTTTTGCGAGTAATTATCGCAACGTTAGACTTGCGCTAGCAACTGATGGATTCAATCCATTCGGTAATATAAGCATTGCTCACAGTACTTAGCCTATTGTGCTAATGATATTAAACTTTCCTCCATGGTTATGTATGAAACAACCCCACTTAATTTTTTCTGTTCTTATTAACGGACCAAAAGGGCCCGGTGATAAAATTGATGTATATTTATAGACACTAATTGAGGCACCATCACCTCGCACGGGACTAATGTAACTCGTACGAACCGACCGCGTAGTCATGGGACTCCGAGTTTGAGTATACGACGGGAATTTGCAAAAATTTAGACGTGAGCTTAAAAATATGGCATCAATGGGTGAAAACGTAAAACAGCAACAAAATGGTCCCGTGAGAGGCAAGAGCACCTCACATGGGACCGATGCAACTCGTACGAACCGACCGCGTAGTCCCCGGCCTCCCGATTTGAGTATACGATGAGAATTTGAAAAATTTAGACTTATGGTTAAAAACATGGCGTTAAAGGATGAAAACTTAAAACAACCACAAAATGGTCTCGTTAGAGGCGTGATCACCTCTCATGGGACCAATGTAACTCATACGAATCGACCCCGTAATTCCCGACCTTCCGGTTTGAGTATATGACGAGAATTTGCAAAAAATTGAGAATTAGGCTTAAAAACATGACATAAAAGCGTAAAAATGTAAAACAGTCACAAAATGGTCCTGCAAGAGGCACAATCACCTTTCACGGGACCAATGTAACTCATAGGGACCCACCGCATAGTCCCTGGCCTCTCGATTTGAGTATGCGACGGGATGTTATAAAATTTAGACTTTTGTACCTAAAAACAGGAGTCAAATGGTGAAAATATAAAACAGCCACAAAATGGTCTCGTGAGAGGCACAAACACCTCGCACGGGACCAATGTAACTCGTAGTGACTGACCGTGTAGAGTGCAACCTCTCTATTTGAGTATACGACGAGAATTTGTAAAATTTAGACTTAGACTTGAAAATATGACATCAAAGGGTAAAACATAACACCATAACAAAATGGTCCCGTTAGAGGCATTATCACCTCGCACGGGACCAATGTAACTCATATGAATCGACCACGTAGTCCTCGGCCTCTCGGTTTGAGTATATGATGAGAATTTGCAAAAATTTAGACCTCGACTTAAAAACATGGCGTCAACGGGTGAAAACGTAAAACAACCACAAAACGGTCCCGTAAGAGGCAAGAACACCTCGAACGGAACCAATGTAACTCGTACGAACCGATCGCATAGTCCACGGCCTCCCGATTTGAGTATACGACGAGAATTTGCAAAATTTACACTTAGGATTAAAAATATGGTGTTAAAGGGTGAAAACCTAAAACCACCACAAAATGGTCCCGTGAGATGTACGAGCACCTTGCACGGGACCAATGTAACTCGTAGGAACTAACCACGTAGTCCCCGGCCTACCGATTTGAGTATACGACGAGAATTTTTAAAATTTAGACTTTTAGGCCCAAAAACATGGCGTCAAGGGTGAAAACGTAAAATAACCACAAAACGGTCCAGTGAGAGGCGCGAGCACCTCGCACGGGACCAATATAACTCATACGAACCGACCGCGTAGTCCCTAGCCTCCCGATTTGAGTATACGACGAGAATTTTCAAAATTTAGATGTAGGCTTAAAAACATGGTGTCAAAGGGTGAAAACCTAAAACCACCACCAAATGGTTCTGTGAGAGGCACGAGCACCTCGCACGGGACCAATGTAACTTTTACGAACCAACTGCGTAGTCCTCGAGCTCTCGATTTGAGTATACGACGAGAATTTTTAAAATTTAAACTTAGGCTTAAAAACATGGCGTCAAGGGATGAAAACGTAAAATAGTCTCAAAACGGTCGAGTGAGAGGCTCGAGCATCTCGCACGGGAGAAATGTAATCGCGTAACTCGTAGGTTTAAACATGATTTGATTACTGATATCTTTTTTATTTTATTTCTTATTTTTTTTGTAGGATAATATTTGAGGGTTATATTTTTATTCGCGTGGAACACATGAACAAAGCAATGGTTTGCGACAGGTAGATTGTTTATTTATTATTGTTGTTGATATGTGAGATTGTTGTTTTAATTTTTTTTGGCCGTGCGGGCTTTTGTGTTGATTAAACAGGTTGATTTTCATGTATAAACAATGGAGATTCTGTCGAATTGTTTTTAAAAATTGTAAAGAATTGTAGATATGGGAGATTTTTCAATTTTTTATGGCCGTGCGGGCTTTTGTATTGATTAAACAAGTTGGTTTTCATGTATAAACAAAGGAGACTCTGTCGAATTTTTTTTAAAAATTGTAAAGAATTTGGTTATATGCGAGATTCTTATTTTTAATTTTTTATGGCCGTGCGGGCTTTTGTATTGATTAAATAGGTTGGTTTTCATGTATAAATAAAGGATACTCTGCCAAATTTTTTTAAAAATTGTAAAAAGTTGTTGATACGATTAACTAATATATTTGGATATTTTATTTTACTATAATATTATTTTGATAAAATGATTATTTATTGATTGCAGGTTGTGCACAAGAAGTTGAAGAGACATGCTTTTGAGTGTTTCTACTATATGTGACACTAAGAAAAGTTTTTAAAGCGTGACAACCATAATTTTCACCTTAATTTCGGGATGATATTTTTTTTTACAATTGTATATCTTATTAATTAGTATGATTTTGTACTCGTTTAAATATTTCGACTTGAATGTAGTTTAATGGAAGAAATTGTTATTGAATACATGCTTCAATGAATGCGGTTGATATATGATCCGATGATTTGATTTATAATGCAAATTAGACGTCATTTATTATTGCAACATAAAACATATAATAATATAACTATTTATGATAATTTATATTATCAATTGGGACGGTTATAAACCGTCCCTAATACTTATTTGTATTAATTGAGAATACCTTTGGGGACGGTTGTTACCGTCCCTAATACCCATTTTTGCATTAATTGAAATTACCTTTTAGGACAGTTGTTACCGTTCTAATTGGGTTGCCAGAATCTGAGTAGTATTCGGGATGATTTATCCGTGCCTAATACTATTTTCGGGAGCGGGAATTTTTTCGTGGGAACACCATTTAGGACGAAAAAATATGTCCCTAAAATATTTGCGACACCTACTATAAGGGACGATTTTTTTGCCGTTGCAAAATCCATCCCTAATACTCTTTGGGGATGGTTTGTGTACTTTTAGGGACAGATTTTTACCGTCACTAATACTCATGTTTCTTGTAGTGGCATCTACTTACTGTTGCCTCATGGTTCGATTCAATAAGTTCAAGTCCAAGGAATTAAGAAGGGAATTATTTATTGTGCTCACGAAAACTACATCCAATTTGATATGAGATTGACTAAAATATTCTCTCCTCAATCCTTTCTTCTTTCTCAAAAAATATCCCATGGAGAATTAAAGACATAATCAAAGAGATTGTTGATCTTCTTCAAAATGTTCAATACTCGAGCATTCATTGCTCCAAAGAAGTGAATAATGTTGCTCTCAAGTTATTTAAGGATTGTTCTATTCATAGAAGATCCTCTTCTTTTTAAAGTTTGCTTGATGTTCCTAGAGATATTCAAAAAGCTATTAGATTAAAATCGTCAATTTTTCCAATGTCTAGAAGTTTACTAGATAGGATGCCTCCTTAATTCCACTCTTTGTGTGCCACCTAGAGAGGGCTATTGTCTCTAATACTATTAATAAATTTATTTTTTCTTCAATTTGTTTTATAGAATATGTGTTAGAAACTCCTGCTTTTTGAATATCTCTTTTTCTTTTTGCAAATTTGAGAAATAATTTTGTGTCTTAATTTTTTTAAACATTTATAGAGTTTTCTCTGTCATAGAAACCCATGCTTTTCCATAACCTTTTGTGTTGTTGTCATGGAAACTCGGTCTTCACGACCTTCGACGTGGGTAAATCATAACTATAATGTTGGTTTGTCAATTGATTTAAACTCCTCATGCACTTATAATTGTATACTCTTAGTTTAAAAGTGTTTCTTCTGTATACCTAATTTATTTTGATTAAATTGTGATTTTTTTATTGTGTTTGTTTTTGTATTGCAGAAAATCTGATCAGTGGCATTTTGATTTGCGAATTCAATTTAAATTTGCGCACTTGTGTACTAACTTGACTTTCATACGAGCAAGGCGATCGGCGAAAGAGGTCTCATGTATTTCTATCAATAATTATTTGAGCTTGGTTTGAAAGTTAAGAATCTTCAAATGATGTTTGAGATTGACTCATCTATTTCCTTTATCTAATCTTGAGTTGTCTCAACCACAAGCAATTTAATATATTATGATGTTGCTTTTGTAGAGACGAGTTAATATCGAGCTCATGATCAAGTTTGAATTGTTTAATAACCTATGTCAACCAACGGTGTAAGAGAGCTAATACGTTTTGAGCTCCAAGAGATATAATCATTTTAAGCTCTATGATCAATGTTTCATTGTTGTTATACGTGCATGCATTACATGAGAGAGAGGGAGAGATAGAGATATACCAGTAGCCTTGGGGTCATCAAACTTCACTTATTATGATGGCACCAAGCACTCGAATCCTATTCTTAGCCTCACATACTCCCAAAACCCCTCTGCCTGATCACAAGCCGCTCTGAATAATTCCCATCATTGCTTGAAGTGTTCCAGGTCTGCATCTATTGCAGCTGTTACCTACCCACCGAAACTCTCAATGGCCTCAAGAATGCTATCTACTGCACTAACATATTCCTAATATTCAGTACAAGTTTTCCAGGTGGTTCATTTCAGGTAATACATGCTGTTCATTTCGTGTAATAAAGGTAATACAAGTTCATTTCAGGTAATACAGGTTATACAGGTTATTCATTTCGGGTTGTTCCATACATATTACCTATGGGGCTACATACAGGATGTTCATTTCAGGTAGTTCACAGATATTTTCACATTTCAAATTTGTCGTTCATTTCAAATTTGTAGTTCATTTCATAGGTAATATGTTTATAAAAGCTCAAATTTGTATTTCATTTCACAGGCAATGAAGGAAAAACTCAAATCATATCTGGATTAGTCTTAGGTGCTCGATAAAATGTCGGTTAATTAGGTAGAAAAACATCTGGATTACGATGCAAGAACAATCCAGTATTTCATTTCGTGTTTTTATTTATGATCCCTAAATAATTTGTAGGTTTAACTCATGATCGTATTAGTTAATTTAGCATTCTATACTTGGCAGCAACACATATCTGAGCATCATACATATTTTGAATCATATTTTTTCAATTTCTATACCTTTCAATTTCTATACTTGTTTTCTATTTTCTGAGATCATTTTTATAAGTTCAATGGACTAACCTAAAATTCTATTTTTCCTATTATCTTAACTGATTTTGACATTGATTGTATCTTAAATAGAGTAGTCAAACAAATGTGACCTGCCAAACTTCTAAGCTTCAGTGTATGTCACCAGTTTAAGCAGGTCCTTTCTACCATCTATGCAGAATAAAAGGTCACTTGGCCCGTGAATGCTCTGAATCAAGCAACCATAGGGTTTGAAAAAATTGGTTTGACGACCTCAAGGTTTTCTCTACGTAGTTTCTTCTACGCTTAAATGTTTTATATTTTGGTCTGGGGGATCATATTTGTTTGGTTTTAGTTTATGATTCGTAATAATTTCGTTTTGTGCGTAAATATTTTGTTTATGAATTTTTTTGCTTAGTTTGATCAAGACTCCACCGTTTCTGTCTTATTTCGTTTTCACTTTGGTGATTCATGTTTTCTGTCATATATCATGTAGTTGCGATTAGAAATGGTGGAGGTTTTTCAGCAGAGGTAACGGGTCAGATGACTTCTCTTTTTGTACTTTTTGTTTCATTATTTATCTTGATGTGATATTGACTTTTAATAATCGTTCACAAATAATGTTGTCTTAAGTCCATTTTTTCTCTTTATTTTTAATAAAATCAATTTACAAACTTCTTTGACACATACGGTGGCTTATCATGATGAATTTTTTGCAGACTTGACAATTCTGAGTAGATCCCACCCAACCGTAGGTACAATGACATATTTGATTCATTTCAGTCACTGAGATTAAAACCTTCTTCCTAGCGGAGAGTCTCCTCTGTCATGAACAGTTTACTAGGTTAATAAGGCCTTAAGCCGCTAGATCACAAACCCGTGCCTGAAGGGTTTGAAATGTCCATCTATCATAAAGGCGGAACAACCAAAACTCCCCCAATCCAACCCTCTAACTCATCAAAAAAAATCAAGAAGAGTTGTTGATAGTTTGTGGATTGAGAACGAAAATCTGAGCAAAGATTTGTTAACTACCGAAGGGAGAGAAGCCTAATTTGATAAATGGTTTGAGAAGTTTCTAAGATGGAATCATAAATATGAAGTGAACTTTACCTCAAACGCCCCAGAAAAGGGGCTGAAAGATGAAAGCAACAATGGTAAATTCACTTCAATTGTAGAATCTTCTGTTTTTAAATCAGGATAAAGGAATGGCAGTTAAGTTAAAGGAAAATACAAAAAAGGGGATCCTTGAAGATGAGGATGATATATTACAGAGAAAGAATGTATACGGGTCCAATATATATCCTCGAAAGTGTAACACCCCGCCCGCCCGGGGAGAGCGAACGGAGCGCTAATGCAATAAAATAAATCCAAATCCACAAATCACAAGGTATAGAGCATCTAAGTCTTACAACAACAAAAGAGAAACTACAAATCTCAATCTCTTAAAATTAAATACCAAATCTCTCGAATTACATACAACAACTAACTCGAAAATAAAATACAAATCTCCAAAACTCTATACATCAAAATAATACAAATCTTTCCCAAACAATTCTCGCTAAAATCAATCTCCATAGCGCCCCAAAATCCGCGCTAACCTGCCACTAAAATAAAATATGGGGAAGTACACAATACGACAAGAAAGATGCTCAACAAATATATGTTAGTGATGAATAAAACGTAACAACACGAGTACGAATATTCAAACCAAAATGCAAATCTCAAAGCATTTATCAATATAATTTCTCAACAACACATCAATGGGTCACCATGCCTCACCCCATTCGCATATGCTTTATCAAGCCATAGCCCGGGAATAGGTATTTTGGCGGGTAATCAACATCCGTGCCATATTAAAATCTCATGACAACGTGCTCAATAACAATATAATGATACCACAAGAATCAAAATAATTTCAACAATTATTTTCCAGATTTCAATGAATTTATTCAAATATGAGTTCAATTAACAAGAATTCAAAGAGAATGACACTCGCGAGATTTAAGGATCATATTGTGTAAAACCCCATATCTTAAACCATGATGAGAAACCAACTATAGATCTGCCCAGAAATCATAATCACATCCTCAAGATCAACTCAAAAGATCTACAAAAGCTCCTCCAAGAACCTCCAACAAAATAGTCCCAAGAACACCTCTAATCTAAGGTTGGAACTCACAAATCTCAAGGGCCAATGTGTGTATAAAAAGAAGAGGAATATAAAATATATTTGCTGCCAAAATTTGTGCCAAAAGTAGGTTAAAAAGGGTTGCCCACGACTCCCTTTTATAATGCAAAGAAATGAAGAGTTGGAATCCAAAAGACTCCTTTACATAAGGAAAAGAAATGAAAATTTGGAAGTCAAAACAACTCTTGAAAATTACTTAATGTTCGCCGACTTAGAATTCCAAGAGTTAAAAACATTTAAAAATCATTTTAAAATCCGTTTTAACTCCGATTTCGAAACCGTTTGAAATTCTCGCCTTTAAAAATAATAATCACCATATTTGAGCAATAAAAATAATTTTATTAAAAACTTTATTTTCCTCCATTTTTCAAAAATTAATTAAAATAGCCCAAAATTACGCGGGTTGTTACAGAAAGAAAGGACGAAGTTTTTTGGTAAATACTGCAAACATCTCAAATTTGCGACATTTTCTTACTGATTTTATTTTTCTTCTAAATTTGTATGTAAATTTCATAGGAGTTACATTTTTTTATCTAAGAAATTGTTTTACTATTTTAATTTTGTGTGCTTATATCTTATAGAGGTTTCTCCTTTATGCTTATGTCTTATAGAGGTTTCTCCTTGATGCTTGGCTAGATACTACCTTGACCATCTCGATGGTAGCTACAGTTGCTTCTTTGGGATTGGGTATAAAGACTAAGGTTACCTTGAACAACGCTGTAAACCGATATCTACTTTTGATAAATTTTAGGGTTCTTAGATTTAATATTTGGTTCATTTGTTTTTGAATTGTGTTCTTTCGGCACAGGAGGACAAAAGGAGGTTTGCTTATGTTCCTTTAGGCACAAGGATTCTGATTGTTGATTGATTGTAACAAAGAAGTGGAAGCGTGATAAATAAAAGATCAACAGGGCAAGTAATCTGATGACATAATTTGTAGGATCAGGGAGTGAAAGAAGGAAAGTGTGAATCACAATACAACTTCAGTTATATTACGACCAATTGGTACACTATGTGTTAGGTACATCTTTGTGTACTGTTTTTCTTGTTTTAATTCTGAGGTCAAAAGTGCATTTGTGGTTCTTTGTAATGGTGATTTTTTCTTTTGGATCGTTGATTTGGGTTGATGAGGTTGTTACTTTACTATATGAATATTGTTGGATTGGTGGTTATCCCTCAAACATAGTGGATAGTCCAATAAATAAAGGAGGCTATGTTCATTTTTTTTAAATTGGCACCTTGTTTATTTGAGATAGAATGTAAATTTAGTTGATAAATATTGTATATTTTATGCTATATTTGATTTTGTTTGACGAATTTAGACCATTTGAATGTTGTTAGACTATTGGAACGGTGTTGGATTATTTGTTATTTGTTAAGCAGGGTAGATAGAACAAATTTGCCTTAAGCACATTGGAGGGAATCAATTTTTCTTAAGGATATTGTTTTATAGGGCTCAGATTAATCTTTTCTGATCAGTTTATATTCTCCAATTTTCGTCTACTACAAGTACTTTTCGGAAGTTAAATTTTATATCTGTAATGATTGAATTTAATTATTCTGTTTTAACTTTGAAATTATAATATCAGTAATAACAATCTTAAAGCAAATTTATCATATTACTCTTTTATAAATTCATACAGAAATATTATTTAGTGTTACAAAAAATTAATTTTCTACACTTTTCATAAATTGTATTCTGTTTCAAAAAATAAAATTTTATTTATAATTTTTTTTTTGAAAATATGTTTGTATAAGATTTTTTTTAAATCTTAAAATTTTAATTCTGTTTTGTACAAAATTTTTAACTTAGTTTTTAAAAAATCAATTTGACACAGATTTTTACTTAGTTTAGGCTAGTAAAAACTAGTGTTTAAATATTTTAGTTTAATTGTCTGTTATATAATTCAGAATATTATGTAGAATATTTTACTTTGATTTTATGGTATATAATTTTGAATATAATTAAGAAGTCTTGTTAGAATTCATATAGTATTAATTATATTTTGAGAAACTGGTATACATAATTGTGTATTCTGTTTTGATATATTCATTACAAATAAATATTATTATTGATAAAAAAAAATCTATTTTTGTAACAAAAATGGAATCACAAAGTACAAACATAGTCCCTCTGACCATGAATGTGACTCATGCTACTGTTGATGCCCCCCGTGAACATGCCACATTAGGGAGATCAGAACAATTTAACGGGGCCGATTTCAAACGTTGACAATGATAGATGTACTTCTATCTTACAACCTTTTAATTGGCAAGGTTTGTGTATGAAGATTGTCCCACTTTGCAAGAAGGAGATGAAACTGAAAATATTACTACCGTTGAAGCATGGAAACATTCTGACTTTCTGTGTTGTAACTACATCATGACATACTTGGACAAGACATTGTACCATGTGCACAACACCATGGCAACCGCTAAGGAATTGTGGAATTCTTTGGAGAAAAAAACTAAAGATGCAGGTATGAAGAAATTCTTCATGGGGCATTTTCTAGATTTTAAAATGGTTGACTCCAAGTTGGTTGTTTCACAATTTCAAGAACTTATGATTATTATTCATGACATTCATGCTGAAGGAATGTGACTCAACGACACTTTTCAAGTGGCGACAATAATTAAAAAGTTACCTCCATATTGGAACTTATTCAAAAATTATCTCAAGCACAAATGCAAGGAGATGAATGTTGAAGAATTGGTAGTGTGTTTACGAATTGAAGAAGATAACCGTGAATCTCATAAGAAAATTGGGAAGAACATCATCGAGTCCAAGGCTCATGTGGTTGAAGGTCCTAAATCCAAACGTAAATGTAATGGGGAAGGCACATCTAAGCAAAAAAAGAAGTTCAAAGGCAAATGCTACAATTGCGGCAAGCCAGAACACCGCTCAAGCGAGTGTCACAAATCAAATAACACTAAAAAGAACGAGGCTCAAACAAATGTGACTGAGGTTGAAAACATTTTCGATGGTATAGCAGACATAAATATTTCTATTATTGTCTCTGAATGCAATCTGGTAGGAAATACCAAAGAATGATGGGTGGACACTGGGGCTACACACCACATTTGTGCAAACAAATGAATGTTTACTACTTATAAGGCTTTGGAAAATGAGGAGAATCTCTTTATGGAGAACTCTTGACGTTCCAAAGTCATGGGACAAGGAAAGATCATTCTAAAGATGACTTCGAAAAAAGAGCTTACTCTTAACAATGTGTTGCACGTGCCTGGCATCCGTAAAAATATGATTTTTGAATCGCTTTTAAGCAAGAATGGATTTAAACTTGTGTTTGTTTCTCATAAGTTTGTGTTGTCCAAAAATAATGTGTACGTGGGAAAGGGCTAATAGTCTGAGGGGCTCTTTAAAATGAATGTAATGACGTTGATACCAAAGGCATTCCCAATGAATAAAATTAGTAGTTCTCCTTACTTGATTGAGTCTTCTAATATTTGGCATGTTAGATTGGGACATGTTAATTTTGATACTTTGTGTAGATTAATTAACTTGGAATTTTTGCCAAAACTTAATATTGATAAAAATCATAAATGTGATATTTGTGTGAAATCAAAATTAGCTAGATTACCTTTTCATTCTATTCAAAGGATCAACGAAGCACTAGATTTAATTCATACGGATATTTGTGATCTAAAATTTATTCGAACTAGAGGTGGAAAAAAGTATTTTGTTACTTTTATAGATGATTGTACAAAATATTGTTATGAATATTTGCTAGATAGTAAAGATGAAGCTATTGATGCACTTAAACAATATAAAAATAAAGCTGAGAATTAATTAAGTAAAAAGATACAGACTATAAGGAGTGATGTAAGAGGTGAATATGAATCTCCTTTTAAGGAATTTCATTCCGAACATGGAATTATCTATCAAACCACCGCTCCTTATTCTCCTCAATCAAATGCTATTATTGAACGCAATAACCGTACATTGAAGGATATGATGAACTCTATGTTGATAGATTCAGGAGCTCCCCGAATTTTTTTTGGGGAAGCCTTATTATTCACTAATTATATTCTTAACACAGTCCCACACAAGAAAACTCACAAGACACCTTCTGAGTTATGGAAAGGTCGAAGACCTTGCTATAAATATTTACGAGTGTGGGAGTGCTTAGCTTAAGTGATGGTTCCTAAACATAAAAAGGTAAAAATAGGACCAAAGATCATTGACTGTGTGTTTATCGATTATGATGTAAATAACAATGCATATGGTTTCTTAGTTTGTAAATTTGAGATTTCGGATATTCATGTAGATATAGTTATTGAATCGAGGGACGCTTCTTTTTTTGAAAATGAATTTTCATATAACATGACCTGAGAATATGGTCCTACTAAAAGGACAAATCAAGGTACTACAAATGGTACTCATCAACCTATTGAATCAATAGAGGATGAACCGAGACGTAGTAAAAGGGCAAGTAGCTCGAATTCTTTCGATTATGATTTTCTTACATATTTGCTAGTATATGAACCTCAATCATATAAATGAGCGATATCCTCACCCGATGCTTCTAATTGGAAAGAAGTAATTAATAGAGAAATTGAATCCATTTTGTAAAACCATACTTAGGAACTAGTAGAACTTCCACCAGGTTCAAAACCGGTAGGTTACAAATCGATCTTAAAAAAAAATTGAAGTCCAATAGATATATTGATAAATATAAAGCTAGAATTGTAGATAAATCTATAAGAAAAAGGAAGGGTTGGATTACTTCTACACATACTCACCGGTAACAAGAATTATGTCCATTCGAATGCTAATAGCAATAGCTACCATTAATGGACTTGAAATACATCAAATGGATGTAAAAATCGCTTTCTTAAATAGTGAATTAGACAAGGAAATTTATATGGAGCCACCTGAAAGTTTTAAGACTCCCGGACAAGAAGGAAAAGCTTGTAAGCTTGTAAAATCACTTCAGAGATTAAAACAAGCACCTAAACAATGGCATGCAAAATTTGATACTGTAATGTTATCAAATGGTTTCAAAATTAATGAGTGCGTTAAATGTGTTTACTTTAAAAGCATTCAAAATGGATATGTCATTGTATGCCTTTATGTTGATGATATGCTAATCATGGGAAGTAACGTGGAAATTGTCAAAACTACAAAACATATGTTGAGTAGTCAATTTGACATGAAAAATTTAGGTATCATCGATGTTATATTAGGAATTAAATTTTTTAAAACATCGGATGGAATTATATTATCTCAGTCTCATTACATAAAGAAAGTACTTGAGAAATTCAATAAGTATGATATTAATCCCACTAAGACACTTGTAGACGTAAATTTACATCTAGTTAGAAATAATGATGAAAGCCTATCTCAACTAGAATACTCTCGTATTATTGTCAGTTTAATGTACATCATGAACTATACACGACCGGACATAGCATACTCGATAAGTAAGCTAAGTCAATTTACGAGTACTCCAGGGAGAGATCACTGGAAGGAAATATTAAGAGTTTTGGATTATTTAAAATAGACTCAAAACTATGGACTGCACTATTCGAGATATCCAACTGTTCTTGACGGAAATTGCGATGCAAACTGGATTTCTGATACAAAGGACTCCAAAACTAGGAGTGGGTATGTATTTACCCTTGGAGGTTCAGTCGTATCTTGAAAATTCTCAAAACAAACGTCTATTGCTAGATCGACAATGGAATTTGAATTCATTGCACTAGACAAAGTTGGAGAAGAAGCTGAACGACTTCGAAACTTCTTAGAGGATGTTCCAAATTGGTCGAAACCTGTGCCCGCAATATGTATACATTGTGATAGTTAATCAGCTATTGGAAGGGCACAAAATCACATATATAATAAAAAGTCACGATATATTTGTCGTAGACATAATACCATTATATAAATTCTCTCAAATGACTATGTAAAGTAAAAGAATAATATATCAGATCCACTAACGAAAGGTTTAAATCGAGAACAAGTTGAAAAATCATCGAGGGGAATGGGTCTAAAGCCTATAAATAAATAAGAACCGATATAGTGGAAGCCCAACCTAGTAGACTAGAGATCCCAAGATCTAGGTTCAATAGACAAACCGAACTACATTGTATTCCGTAAGCACTGAAGGATATTTTAATCCTATCAATTCCAAAGATGAGACAGTGCACATGTGACACGAAATTAGGATAAGTTATGCTTTTAATAACGTCCATATCTTAGTATGTCTAAGTGGGGTATTGCACGATACTATTTATGGAAGTCACCTAGTGAGTAAGAAGGGGGTCACTTATATGAGAATAACGAAAGGCAAATTCTCTAAAATACTCATGGAACCAAGTGGTGTTCATGACCAAAACGAACACAAACGTGAGAACCAATTGTGTTGAAGAATTATTGTGTGAATACTGTTGTCTAGGTTTACAAAAAAGGTTGACAGTTTAAAGATGTGAAGTCTACTAATTAACCAAGTAAATCCAATAGTATATCACTAAGGAAAGTTCAAGGTCACTGGGCTACTTCTCCTAATGCAATAAATTTTTAATTTTACTCAACCTGTGTCTGCATTTGCATCTTGTATATATTTATATATAGCGATATATCATTTATATGGGGGATTATTAGAAAATGGGTATTGGACAGTAAAATTTGAGCAATTTTGAGCTCAAATTTAGGTGGGACCATCACTACGATAATTGTGGGACCATATACGAACGCGTTATCCTTTGCAAGAAGGTCAACATTGTATATTTTCATATCCAATTACATATAGTTATGAATCATAAATATGTTTCCAAACTGACTCACAAAGAAATGAAAGTTAATGAATTGGGTGTGTTTTAACTCTTGTCCCACATTGGAATAGTAGTGGGAATTTGAAGAGTTAATAAAACCCTAAATATGAACTAAGGCTTGGATGCCTTTGGGGTAACCCAAGTCTTTGAAGGGAAGATGATCTACACTATGCAAGTGTTGGGCTTGGGCGAAAAGTCCACATGCGCCTGCACCGTTTTTTCGTCTGTCTGGGCTTGGCTTGGTTCGATTCGTTTTGGCTTGGTCTTATATAAATCCCTTTCTTTATTGGACCGATTTTAATTAACTTTTTGGGCAAAAATAATTAATTTTGAAATTAATTAATTAATTTAGTTGTTTGGTAGTTATTACAAATAGTCAATAATTACTTTCGGTTTTGACTATTAAATTGTTTTGGCTGTTACAATAATCAAAACCTTTGCTATATATATATAGCCTTTCCCTTACAATTTTAATTGCTGAAAAAAATTCCCTCCAGAAAATTCTGAAAATGCTTGTGCATTATTTCCCCAGAGAATTATTTTCTCATTTCTGCATTGCATATTACTATTTCGATTGAGTACAAAAACACATACTAGCGTTTGTTGATTATTGTGCTACATAATTAATTCGAAAAATGCTTTCCATCTTGGGAGACAATTGTTCAACAACCCTTAAGCACATTGGAGGGAATAAATTTTCCTTAAGGAGAATATTCTACCGGGCTCGGATTAATCTTTTTCATTCATTGATATATTATGCAATTTTCGTCTATTACAAGTTTTTGAATTTAAATTTTATTTATGTAATTATTGAATTTAATTATAGGGCGTTGTAAATTTAGGACCTAGTGTAATATGTATTCTGGAAATAGGACAACTAATATTTTATTCATAATTTTAGGCCCTCTTTTTGAATAAAGCCGCTGACGCGGACCCATATCCATAAAACGTCAACCAATCACAGCATGCCATGCGAGTTGATAATTTCAAAATAGGGATTAAAAATGAAAAAAAAATGTTTGTCATCCTATATCCATAATCAATATCATTTTAAATTCTAAAAGTACATAATCTATTTAATTATTCTGTTTCAATTTCAAAATTATAATACCAGTAATAACACTTTCATTATTTCTCTTCCTTTACTGCCATATCCCACTGTGAGTGATCAACGGAAAACTTAGCGAATATGATGGATTTCCATTGTTGATGGCCTTAACTAGAGCAATTTTTGACGTCACACACCAAAATTCCCGAGTGGTAAAATGAAAAAAATTAGACACTTGATTTAAAGAGTAATTCAGAAACAAAATATAGGAAACAGAGAAGGAATAATATGCTTTATTACTCAATGATAACTCAGAAAATGAACCTGATTTGAGTTGCATAAAAACAACATTACAGACTCTCTCTCTATATATAACAGAGTTATGGCTGCAACCACTCCTAAAATTAATTACCAATTAAGCCTTAATTACCACTAACTAAAGACTGAATCAAACTCCTAAAATAACTCCAGCAAAGTGACTAATTTAAACTAACTGACTAATTTAAACTTCAACATATGTCGTGCACTAACTTGCAACACTCCCCCTTAGTGAAGATATACGATCAACAACACATAAATCACTTTGAAACTTTTCAAATTTTTCCCGTGACAGAGCTTTGGTGAACACATCAGCAACTTGATCATTTGTCCCTATTTTTTGCAACACAATCTCTTGATTTAACACCTTCTCCTGAACAAAATGATGGTGAATTTCTATATGTTTTGTACGGGCATGAAACATCGAATTTCCAGCTAACTTGATTGTTTGTTTCATTGTATAGCTAATGGGAATATGATATTCTAAAATAATGCCAATATCTTGAAGTAGTCGCTTAAGCTAAATGCATTCTTGAGTTGCCATAGTTGCTACCACATATTCGGCTTTTGTACTTAAAAAAATTATTGTGGTTTGCTTCTTACTACACCAAAAGACTACAACAGAACCTGTATTAAAGCAATAACTTGTGATCGGGCATCGATCAATGACATTCCCAGCCCAATCATTATCGGTAAAGCCATGTAAAAGAAAAGATACATTTGGTTTATAGAACAGACCAAAGTGCACTATACCTTTCACATAATGAAGAATTTGCTTCGCAATAATTAAATGACCAACACAAGGACTTTCCATAATCTGAGATATAACTCCAACAACGTATACAATGTCAAGCCTTGTGATATTTAGATAGAACAAACTTCCCACAAGCTAAGGTACTTGTGACATCATTCAGTAGCTCTCCTTCAATTTTTTATAACTTGAGTTGTGCTTCCATAGGAGTGGTTATCAGTGTCGAATCTCTCACACCAAAACGAGTCAACAAACTTATGGCATAAGACCATTGAGAGAGGAAGTATCCATCTGTTTTGACAATTTCTAAGCCAAGAAAAGAATGAACTTCTCCCAATTCTTCATTTCAAATCGAATAGACAACTCATCTTAGAGATGCAAAATTTCATCATTATTGTTGCGAGTGATAATTATATCATCCAAATAAAGAAGGAGTGTAGTGTACATGGATGAAGTAATCTTGACAAATAGACTAGGATCTGAATTTGAAGAATTAAAACCACAGAAAGAAAGGTATTGCGCAATTTGACCATATAAAGTGCGTGGAGCTTGCTTGAGGACATACAATGCCTTCTTGAGTAGACAAACATAATGAGGTAACTAATGTGAAATAAATCCCTAGGGCTTCTCCATAAAAATTTCACGATCCATCTCTCCATAAAGAAAAGCATTATTTACGTTAAGTTGCAATATATCCTATTTATTGCATGCTGGCAATGAAATAATGGTTCAAACTGTCACCATCTTGGCAATCGGGCTGAAAGTTTCCTCATAGTCCAGTTCATATTGTTGAGAAAATTCTCGTGCACCCAGACGAGCTTTATATCTATCAATCGACACATCTACCTTCTTCTTTAGCTTGTAGACCCATTTACAACTTATTAGTTCAGCATCATTTTGTTTCGTTACTAATTCCCGTGTACCATATTTATATAAAGCTTTAATTTCTTCAGTCATGGAACCTTCCCATTCAGCAGCTCCTTGAGATTTTCTATAACACTTAGGTTCATCATCACATGATAACCCCATGAAGAAACAAGAGGACAAGGTAGAGTAGTTTAGTTGAACCTCATTATCATTGAAGTAATTGGGTTGCCTTCTTTTTCTTGTTGATCTTCGAGAAGCAGTTACATCTTGCTGAACCGATGCTTCAATTAATGAACTAGTGCTCCCCTTTCTCCGCAGTATGCACCATTGGAGAGTGGTTCAAGAGTGGTTGTCTTACTCTTATCAAGAGCAAAAAAATATGACGATGTCTCGTCAAAAACCGCATCACGAGAGATAATAAATTGCGATGTTTCAGGATCCATACATTGCCAACCTTTTCTTCTAGTGTCACAGCCAACAAAAATACACTTTTGAGCCTTTGGATCGAGTTTAGTTCGACTAATTTTAGATACATGAGCATAACATAGTGAACCAAATACTCGAAAATAACTTACATTTGGTTTAATGTTGTACAGAACTTTAAAAGGAAATGCATCTTTACCTGGCCACGGGGGAAACCAATTGAAGACATGACAAGCACATTGAAAAGTTTCTTCCCACAACTCCTTAGGTAGATTTTTGTCATGCAACCAAGACAAACATATTGTAGTGAGATGCACTAACTTCCATTCAGCTACGCCGTTTTGCTAGGGGGTATTTGGGCATGTCATTTGTCATTGAATCCCATATTTTTCACAGTATGTAAGAAACTCTTTAGACATGTATTCACCTCCATTATTAGTACACATACACTTTATATTCTGGGCAAACTCTTGCTCCACTTGCATCTTAAACTAAATGAATTGAGAAAACGTTTCACTTTTGCGTTGTAGAAAGTAGACCCAAGTGAAACGAGAACAGTCATCCACCATTATCATCGCATATTGAAAACTTCTGTAGCTTGGTGTTCTTGTAGGCCCCATTAAATCTGAATGAATTAACTGAAGCGCAGTGGATGCTCAGTTTGTTAACTTCTGAAAATGAAGCCGATGTGATTTTCCATATTGACAACCAGCACATACTACATTTATATTTAAATTCTTGAAGAAAGGAACACCATCAAGCAGATTATTTGTGGATATCTTTTGTAACAACTGATAGCCAATATGGCCTAGCCGAGCATGCCAAACTGAAGGACTTATGTTCTTGCTTGTCTTTTAAAAATATGCTTCACTTGCAGATAAGGCATATTGAGAATTCTTCTTCTTTCCTGTGAAAAGTACATTAGTAGCAACAAATTTCAAATTGTCAAGAATTTGTACATCATTTGGGCCAAACAAAACATACTTACCAGTGTCCGTTATTTGAGAAATGGATGCAAGATTCTTCTTTAGGCCTGGAACATGATACATATCTTTGAGAGAGACACGTTCATCATCATTTGAGCTATCAACATTGACATTGAAATTTCCTTCTTTTATTACAGGATGTTATGAATTATTAGCTGTCACAATTACTCTCTTTTCTTTATGTGGTCGAACATCGAAAAGTAAAGTGGCATCCCTTGTGGCATGATGTGAACACCCCGAGTCAATAATCCACTCCTTCTTATAATCAATAGAGTCAGTACAATCAGTTTGTTGCACCGCGAAAGCCATATTTTTTAGTTGATCAATAACCTCAATAGAGAAACATTGCTCCTATTCTGGATCATGAGAATCTTCAATTTCATGAGTTGTATTTGCATCCTCATAACAAGGATTTACTTGATAATATTTCTTGATATGACCTGATTTACCACATCGAGAACAAGTTAACTTCACATGACAATCACGCTTGAAATGCCCCTCCTTTCCACATCTATAATAGGTTCTTGGACTGCCCCTCGCCTCCCCCTTCGTTCTAAACTTCTTATCTTCACCTGAAATATACTTGGAAGGAGATCTATTCTTTCCTTTATCTCTAGTGTAAAGAACATTATCTTCTTGACAAAGAGGTTTGTTGGACATCTGTTTCACTAAAGCTTACTAATTGGACAACAAATTTTCTAGATTAATGATCGAGGGCAGATTTTCCCACCCTTGCACCGAAGAAATGAATGGCATGAACTCTTTCCTTAAACTAAGAATAATATAATGACGTTGTCGTGCATCGCTAATGGGCTCCTCCGAATCTAGCTCGAAAACTTCAGGACACAAAGTTTTAAGTTTAAAAAAAGTACTCTGGAATTGAAAAATTTCCTTGAACCATTTCAGCCAGTTCGTTTTCCAGAAACTCCAGTCACATCGTATTCTTTTGAGTGAATAATCTTTCAAGTGTATCCCACACTTTCTTTGGAGAATTCACATCATGAACATGTTGGATATACTCCTTGCTAATTGAAGTCCTCAAAGCAAATAAAGCTTTTTCGCACTTAATCCTCAATTTCCGTCAAAGCTTGGAATTTTGCGGAATATCTTCTGGAATACCGTTTCATCACCAAAGATAAGCTCCCACAAATCTTGCCCTTGTAAATAAGCTTCCCTACAAAGCCTCCAATAACTGTAGTTGTTACCTACTAACTTCTCAACAATAGTTTGAGAGGAACTACTTCCACCACTCATCTTGAAATATTGGGAAATTACTTCAAACAACACACCAACTTCACTGAGTAATAAGAACAAACACCTTGATAGAAATCAAGCTCTGGTACCGTGAAACAAATCAGACTCTTGATTTAAAGAGTAATTCAGAAACAAAATATAGGAAGCAGAGAAGGAATAATATGCTTTATTACTCAATGATAACTCAGAAAATGAAACTAATTTGAATTGCATAAAAACAACGTTACAGACTCTCTCTATATAATAGAGTTATGGATGCAACCACTCCTAAAATTACTCACAAACTAAGTCTTAATTGCCACTAACTAAAGACTGAATCAAACTCCTAAAATAACTCCAGACTCAAACAGAATAACTGACTCAACAAGCTGAATAATTCAACTAAGTGACGAATTTAAACTAACTGACTAATTTCAACTTCAGCATATGTCGTGAACTAACTTGCAACATGGAAATGGTAAAATACTGTGTACGAAGTACAATAGTTCTTGGCATATATTAGCACATCCATACGAACGACAATAGTTCATGGTAGCTATGATTTAATATTTTAAGATTTCTTAAGAAGAACATAACATGTACCTATGTTTTTCAGTTGATTTATTGACAATAGTCATATTTTGAAATTACCAAATGGCCTATATATTCCATTACTTATCCGTCACTGTTTTGCTCACCATTATGTGTATGGGGTTCCGCAATACATCCATTCGCCACTATTGTCGAAGCTCTTAGTCCCTTACAAGACAAAAGAAAAAGGGTTAATTACACTGGACCCCACATACTTTGACTCTTCCCACTTTCCACCCCATTCTTTTAATTTTTTCAATTTATAACCTGTAATTTAACTGACAGTTCAAGTTGCCCCAAAACGTGACTGCCGTCTATTTTTTGGAGGGAAATAGCTCACGTGAGTTTCATGTGGGTTTTAATAGAGGGTATGTTGGTCATTTTATTTTAAAAAATCCTACACACTTTCACCCACGATCTCTTTCTCTTTTTCTTCCTCTTACCCATTTCTCTCTCTCTCTCTCTCTCTCTCTCAAACACACCCACTCACCCACGAACACACACACACACACACACACACTCATCCACGAACAAATATGGGGTGGGGATGGGCAGATCTGGGGAAGGGGGCGGGGCTGTTGGGAGTGGGGGGTTGGGGCAGGAGGGCGGGGCTGTTGGGGGGGGGGGGGGGTATTGTCCACATCTCTCTTCTCTCTCTCTCTCTCTCTCTCTCTCTCTCTCTCACACACACACACACACACACACACACAAGGAACAAGTGCGCTGGGGGGGTTGGCGGGGTTAGGGTAGGAATCTCGGTTGGGGGTGGCGGGGCTAGGGCAGGCGTGGGGGTGGGAGTGGGTCAGGTGGAAAATAATTTCTGTTTTTTTATTATTTTTGAAAAATAATTTCTGGAGATAATTACTATTTTCCAAATGTTTTAAATATTTTGTATATGGTTTTTTAATTTTTTAGTTTTTTTTATTGAAAATCTATTTTTAAGCTGATTTTTGAAAAAAATATGTTTTAATGTATTTTTTATGTTTTTTAATATTTGGTGTATTTTTTTATTGCTATGTATTTATTCCAAGTTTTTTTTTGTATTTTAAAACTATTTTTTAGTATTTTTGAAATTTTTAAATCTATATGCATATTTTTCAGAATTTATTCCAATGTTTTCTTATATTTTTAAAATATTTTTTGGCACTTTCTGAATTTTTAAATATATGTTCATATTTTCATAATTTATTCCAAGTTTATTTTTATATATTTAAATTCTTCTTTCGGCATTTTTGGAATTTTTAAATATATATATTCATATTTTCATAATTTAATTCAATGATTTTTAAAAATTTTAAAATATTTTTTGGTATTTTCGAAAACTTTAAATATATATTAATATTTTCATAATTTATTCCAATTTTTTTTTTATATTTTAAAACTATTTTTTCATATTTTCAGAATTTATTCCAAGTTTTTTTATATATTTTAAATATTTTGGGGCATTTTTAGAATTTTTAAATATATATTGATATTTTCAAAATTTATTCCAACGTTTTTTTTTTATTTTTTAATAATATTCTTAGTTATTTTTTTAATTTTTAAATCTTTTTTCTGTTATTTAAAGATTTTTAAAAAATTAATTAGGTTTGGACAAGAATGGCCTTGCTTAATGTCATGTGCCACGCACATGACTAATAGTTTTCAGCAAAAGTTAACGGAGTTGGACGGCGGGGGTAAACTGTAACCGTTTTCAAAGTTATGGTATAAATTGAAAAAAATGAAAGTACCTGATGAAAAGTAGAAAGAGAGTCAAAGTATAATGGACCCCAGTATAATTAACCCAAAGGAAAATAAACAAGTAGATCCTCTATAAATAAAATATGTTGGAGATGGGTTAATCAATTTTCTCAAGCTAATTTTCAATATGCATTCTTAATAACTATGTTAATCTAGGTGGAAGAATAAATGGAATCTACGTCAAATTTTGTATAGGGTTTTTGTGAAGATTTTTGTACTCGTATCATTATTCTTTAATATATTCCATTTTAATTGGGACCATTTATTGCCACAATTTTTGTCAAAACAATAATGCTATTTGATTTCAAAACAAGTAAAAAAATATGATATATTGTGGTTATTTATATGTGTAATATTGCTAACATTACCCTTGGTAAACTATACATTATTGTCATAACAACATGGACCATCCGGCTGGAATTTGAGTACATTTTGCTTCCTGTTGCATGTAAGGTTGGTTTCACAGTAAAACTTGCATTAAATGTATATCAGAGAGCAATCAATTCGATTTCAAACCCAAATAACAATTGAATTCGGCCTTGAGAAGTAGCTTTTTTTATACAGACCAGTTAAGTTGCTCTCTTTACTCCAGTAAATGTTGAACCTACCAATACGATACACTTAATTCCTTTCAATTGCTGTTCCGATGCCCTATGTTCAAAGGCATATTTTTTGTTTGATGCGCAGGGTATCAAAGTATTGTACTAAAGTATACCAAATAAAATGATTTGAAATATTATACAATACATAATTTTATGACAGTCTACAACAATTTATTCTATTGTCTAATAATTTTATATAATTTCTGATGGAATTTTTTGGTGCACATAACATTTTTCCTTTTTCAGAAACAATATGCGGTTCACAAGACAGCAAATTAATGTTTTTTTAAAATAATTTCCTTCAGAGTATTTTATTCAACTGTGTTGAGTTTAATAATTATATGAAAAACGTGCACCCACAACTGACAAATTTATTTTTTTGGAAAAGTATTACACCAGTCAAATTTTAGATCCGAATGTTCTAAAACTCAAACTTCATTACTATTATTTTTTTCAAAAATCCTTAAACAAAGAAATGGAGTACTTTTCCTTTGCGAAAGCATATAACCATAATAAGCGGCATTAAACAAGAAGGCCATTATATTTTAAAAAAATATTCTATTCAGGCCAACAATTTTTTTCTTTGTTGGCATTATATTGACTTTAGCATAAAAAAAGTGATATTAGGTGTGGTCAAACTAGAAAATCAATTCTATTAAAGATGTGACATTGACACGTCATCATTTTATGACAGTCTTAACAGAAAGTTAATAATGCATTGATATTGTTCAAGTGTTTACATCTAATGTGGCATTGACATGTCATCATTTTGTGACAATCTCATCTAAAACTTAATGGAAATGCGACGGGAATGCGTAGATGTTCTCCAAGTGTTTGCAGTAAATTACTATTTTATTTAAAATTTAACTACCATGCTTTTAATTAGGTTAATATATATAACTTTCTAAAAAATTAAACATGCTAAAAAGTTTAAACTTCAATTACTATTCTCACATTAAATAAACACATATTTTTAAGAAGGAAAATGATTACATGCGCCCCTATATCACATATTTTGAATCTCAAAATAATAAGTTCGAATTATGTGTACACTATTAATCGTATATCTAATACCCATAGTTGTCTGTCCTCGACCCTACTTTTTTTTATCCAACTGTCCAATATCAAATTCCCCAGGGACTTACCCGCGGGAATACAATCATGGGAACATATGTATGTGTCTTTGTTATTTTTAGGTTCTTACGGTATACCTTAGGGCACGATTGTTTTAACAAAAAATTATTAATTACACTTTGACTCCTCCATCTTTCCTTTCATTTTTTAGATTGAGCTCTTTCAACTTATAAAAGCATGTTACTTTCGCCCATATACTGGTGTTGATAATTTTGAACATATACATTTCACATGAGGTTTCTTTATCCAATCACTTGTGCAAATGATTAATTTTTTATTTAAAAACTTAAGATGAATGATGTGTTATAAAAAAATTATAAGTTAAATTTAAAAGATAAAAATTTGAGCGTTGAACAAAATTGAAGAGAACAAAAATAAATCATGTATATACATAGCAGACACATGTACAGCGCGTGCAAAAACATCACCAGTGTGAGGCAATTAACGTCCGGAAGGTAAACAGTAGAGGTGGGTTAGGTGGAAAATATTGACAGCACTGATTGCATGTCACCCGCGTGATAACAGGAAGCTCAATATATATGGCGCACGTTAGTGCATGAGCGTGACATGCTCCAACAATATAATGTTCATGCTCTCCTCTTTGTTTTAACCTAGAGGCTACAGGTAGACATTGGCACTCAAATGTGTGTATATATGCCTGTGAATGAGTGTAAACACTTTGCTACTCTGTGAAGTTTTGTTGGGAAATAATTATGAATAACTATGGTAACTATGTTGGGCAAAGGAAAGAGTGATCATATTTAATTGACTATGGATGAAACATTCATCATAATTCATAATTGTGGTAATGCTAATCCATTTTACCATCATCTCATGTCTTGGTAAGAGTGGAAGACACTGATTCATATTTCCATATTTCAACTTTACTAATTAAGTTTTAACAAACCCGATTCTGATTAGGTAAGATCTAAGTCGTTGAGATATTATGTAGTGTGTAGAATGTGGCTTTACTCAAACTAAACGGGCGTAAAAAATCATTTGAGTCTGACAGATTGTGCGATAAATTAGTTTGGACTCTTTAAAAGGCTGAGGAGGACTAGTAGGGGCTATTTAATATATCTTTTATTTTAATTAATACAGGTTTAAGTAGATGAAGATGCAAATCGACAAGTGTGAGAGTTTTTTAAGTAACTAAACGTTGCATTGAACCAAAATAAATCCAAACATCATCTTATACTCAAAATAAATAGTCCACTATTTTTTTAGCTTGGTATAGAATAATAGTTCTCGACACTCCCAAGAAAAAATTATAATTTTTTTTACTATCATAAAACGCTTTTAATAATCGTTTATTTTTCAATCAAAACTATCATAAGTTTAAGTGCTTTAATTGATACCCATAAAAAGTGTCATATTAGATTAACCGTTGTATAGGAATTCTTTTTCAAAACAATCACATTTGTTAAAAAAAACAGTTATAATATACTTTACAAACTGTCATATTTGATATTAAAAAAATATCATAACAGACAATTTTCAAATATTAAAAAATATCATATAAAATATTTCATCACATGAAGATTAAACATAAACGGTAATAAATCAAACATATAATAAAAAAATTAATAACTAATATTAATGTCATAGTTGACAAATAAATTTAAATACAAATCAAAATTCATAAAAACATAAAAAATTTCTTGAATTTTTTTGCATTCGAACTCATGTACATCTAAAATGCACCAAACCAAGTCATTTATCCATGGTAAAAAAATACTAGGACACAACAAGGTATACTCACCATGTACATCATTCATAAAAAAATAATGACCTACTATATGTATCATAGCTAGAGATACCCACTATGAACATCATTTAAAAAATGTTTCACAAAAATTGTACATTCAATAACCATGCATATATGTGTCGCTTTTCCTTTGATTTTTGCAAAATAATTTGCTACGCTATCAATTCGTTATTTATCAAGATCATGCGTCCAAAGCATTAAGAAACGTATCCTGGTTAGAAAGGCCAATGTTGGCAGATAGCTTCGATCTCCTCATGCGTCTCCAATACTTCTTTCATGGAGGGTCGCCTTATGCGCTCAATTTCGAAGCACTTGATAGTATGCTCACCAACCTGTGACACTGCTTTTGTAGAATATTGGCCTTCTACATGGTTATCCATAGTGGACTTGAGCTTCCTTTTCTGAAAAAGAAAGAGTTTCGCCTAATCCACCAAATTTTGCTGGGCGCTAGGTTGTTTCATATCGATTACCCATAGGGCTATCAGCATCCCGAATAGCAATACACTGAAACCGTACACATCACTCTTCATATATGAGTGGCATGTTCATAATGGAAAAATGATGTAAGTTTATTGCCACACAATCTGGGGTAGAGTAAGAAAAAATTCTTGTACGTTGATTTTAGTGACATGTTCACAATGACAAACTTTCCATTTTATGTATAATATAATTGTGGAACAATTTTAGTAGTATGTTTGATGGATGGGCAAGGAGGTTTGAAGTTTTATTACCATTGCTAACTTCAATGGCCTATTTTGTGTCTTAGTAATTGTAGACTAACTCTTACATCTGACTTCGAAACCTATTACTCTTAATTGTAAGCCAACTCTCAACCACTCAACATGCTTGGCAATGCATTATTGCCACATTAGAAGTGTTGGTTGTTTGGACCTAGATAGGAGCGTCAATTTAGATGTAATCATTTTGAAAATCACTTTCTTTAGTTTTTTCTTCTCTTTTGTGCTCTGTAACTATCAACAAATCACAAATATATAGCCCATTTTCACAAATCGCAAACATGGAAGGCAAGGACATCTACATTTGATAGAAGGGGAAATCATTATGAACTAACTTCTAGGAAATCACTATTGGAATTTTTCATTATTTCCTCGTAAATTTAATATAAGACAAAAAATAAGCACTCACTAGTAGCAATGTATTTTGGAGCCCCATAACTCGAGTTATCACTTGTGATTATCCATCGGAGGGCACCCATTTTTCCAAGACAAAATCTCATATCTTTTCATTATAGATCTATCAAAATGAAAAGGAAAAAAAATGAATTTTTTAATAAAACAAAACTCCTGCACTGATATACCAATGTATTTTATATTACTCTCATTGTCTCATGCTTTGTTTATTAGAACTAAAAATTACTTTTATGGGAAATATGTAATATAATTACTTTGATGCTATTAGATAAGAGTATGTGTATATTTGAATAAGAAGACGATGATAAAGAGAAGTGAAAAACTCATTTCTTCAATCATAAAGAATACTACAATCTATGACTAATAAAAATGACTGTACTTGCAACACCCAAACATTAATTAAAAACTATTTATTAAATCATCTTATTAAGTCTAGTTAGATCTTCTGTTTCTATTGATTCCTAGAATGCACACGAAACAAAAACATACTCAAACAGTAAATTTTAAAATTGACAAGTTGACCCCAACTGTAAGACTGATACATTAACACCTCTAAGAAGTTGAGATTATCTAGACGAATCCTTTCACAATAGCCCAACATAATGGTAGCCCATATTTTGTGATTAAATATATACTAATAATCACTATCAAATTCATGTATCAATATTTATTGTGAATGAGCTATTATTAAGGATGATAATTTATAACACTCTCATTTTTATTATCAATGAACTATTATTAAGGATGATAGAGCCAGACAGAACAAGAACAACATCAACTATTTCAATAAAGAGACACAAGGTTTCCATGTTCTTCCCTTCTGCATACCAAAACTAAGCCAGTGGACTAGTTAGAGTTTTAATTAAAGACTAACACAATTCTATGAATAATTTTCCTTTATATTTCTAGGTTATACTAGTTATTGACTAATAATCCATGGATTTTGTGTTAAAACCAAGATTCATATAAGCATTCTTATAAAATTTATATATACTTTTAATGTTCACATTCTATTTGATTATAAAAGTAAGACAAGTACCTCTAACTGCCTTAATTTGGCCCGCATCATGAAATGTTTAAGTTAAATAGCTTTCAACTGATCCTGCAAGCTAGAAAGTTCACATCGTATAATTGACTCACAATAGAAAGTTCAACTGAATATAACCCCCGAACCAAGTGATTAAAGTAGCTAAAATCCTAATGTAGTATTACTAATACAACTCCCTTATTCTACTACCAACACCAAACCCCACCACCAATATCAATTGGTGACCAATTACAACAGTTTGACAATTGGCATTTAGAAAATACAAAGTTTCAAAGTTTAGCATGTTCAAATAATTGCCAAAGTGTAAATAATGACAACCAAAAAGTCATAAAAGTACACCTATAGCAACTCAAAAGAGCCGTAACATTAAACACCCCCTCAATTACTTTATTCTCACACCTAATGTACATAATACTAAGAGACATATTGAGTAGCTGGCATAAGGGAGACTCCAAAGATACGAGGGAGATAGAGCTTTTTAACATCATCACCAATGAAAGTCTAGTATATAAAACAAATAGATTACTTCAAAAAAATACAGAGCATATATCGTAAGTCCTAATCTAAATAACCAAAGAAATTGCTATGCACGTCAGCTAATTATATAGATTGGAAAAAGTTATTAAACATACAATGTAAATAAAGCGGAATCTCAATAGAACATCAACACAAAAAGGAAACTGGATTAAATTACTATATGCTACGCAAAATGTTGACAAATTCAACCAACTATACGTGTAAAAGGATGAAAATAGTGTTAAATTTAAAAATTGTATTTATATAGGAAACTCACTTTAGATAAAGAAATCCAAATGCACGTGTTTATATAGAAAACTCAGTTTTTGTCTAAAAAATACAAAATCTAAAAGCATCTATTAATTTTCCTCTACTTGATAGTTAATGAGAAGAATAAACACGATCATGATAATGAAAACAATACACACATGAGAGTCTAAATTCATCGACAAGAAGATGCTTGGACCTTTCTCATTTAATAGCTAAATAATTAACAACACATGAACTTATACTTATCATTTCACTAAGAGACAAAGGCTATAACAACCTTTAGGTTCTAGGTTGATTATAACAACCTATTTTGAATATAAAATTATAATTTTTTTAGAGTTTTAGCCCTTTAACGCCCACTTTTAACCCCAAAATGAGCCTATACTAGTTAATTTTCGCAATCGAAATCCCAATGAGAATACGATCACTTCCCTTTGGTAACTTTTGTGCCCCATAGGGTGTCCATCCCTCTCTCTAGACCACTTGATTGTTGTTTTGAGTTTTAGCCTCTTAGAGCTCACTTTTAACTCCAAAATGAGCCTATACTAGTTAATTTTGATAATAGGGAACCAAGAGAGGACGCGGTCACTTCCCACGGGTTACGTTTATGCCCCATGGGGTGTTCATTCCTCTTCATGGGCCACTTGTTCGCTGTTTTGAATTCCCTTCTACACCTACATTTAATCCTAAAACGAGCCTATACTAGTAAATTTCGGCAATTGGGAGCTCGGTGAGGATGCAATCACTTCCCATGGTTTACGTTTATGCCCCATGGGGTGTCCGTGCATATCTTCGAGCCACTCAATTGTTGTTTTGAGTTTTTATCTCTTAGTGCTCATTTTTAACCCCTAAATGAGCTTATACTAGTTAATTTTGACAACATGGAACCTAAAGAGGATGCGGTCACTTCCCATGGAAAACTCTTATGCCCCATGGGGTGTCTGTCCTCTCCCAGTTACATTTGGTCACGATTTTAAATCCCCCCTAATGCCCATTTTTAACCCCAAAACAATCTATTTTGGCAACCCGATGCCCGTAGAGGACGCAGTCACTTACCACAGGTTACTTTTACATCCCACGAATTATTTTATGCCCAATGGGGTGACTGTGCCACTCCCTAGGCCATCTGGTCATTGTTTTTTAATCCCCCTGCTCATTAACGCTCATTTTTAACCTCAAAATGAGCCTATACTAGTTAATTTCTACAACTGGGAGCCCCGTGAGAATGCAGTCACCTCTTACTGGTTACTTTGGTGCCCCATGGGGTGTTCGTACCTCTATCCGTGGCACTCGATCGCTAGAGTTAAGATTTAGACTATATTCTTATAGTTAAGAAACTTATTAGTTACTTTAAAATTCAAAAGAAAACTAGAAAAATAAAATTATTACTTCCATGTACTATCAACAGAATATAAATCTTTTAAGGAAGTACTCTGAAAAATTAGTTACAACATTATATCATTGAGTGGAAGAGAGAATGAGTTAATGACAAAAAAAAAAGATTGAGAGAGTGAGTTAGTTCATGTAATAAATTACTTACCAGAAGACCAAATGACAACTCTCAAACTTCTAAAAAAAAACTCTTCTTGTCTGTAGTAAATTATGGCAAATGATCACCCAAAACCTCACCAAATAGAAAACCACCCAAACTTCAAAATATCACCACAATTAACACGAATATAACTAAAAACAACTCCACTCTTCATGAGACATCAATCATAATTGAACACTAAACCAATAAACAACCACCATATTAACATTAAATAGAATTGTAGTAGCAATAAACAAACTTAGCAAAGTCAATGAACGATTGCACAGGTAAGAAATTATGACATTCATAATAAACAGATGGTGTGACCCAAATGACTGCACCACCGGCCATATCACCAATAATAATAACAACAACATAAAAACTCTTTTCTTTAGTAGCATAACCATAACACCAAAGAATAATTCACATTAAGACTAAAACAACAACATGACACTATAAGAAAATGAATAATATAAAATTGAGAACATAAATTCTCCATATACCACTTCCTAGTTAGCAAATAATGGTTCACATTAACCCAAAACATATTCATAAAGCCAAAGAAAGTACTTGTACTACAAAAAAAAACAATTTGTACTAAATTATCATCCCACAACATAATAACCAACCAAGCATCGAACCTCCATACAACAAACTCAACAAAAACTATATGTAGCAAACAAATATTCCTAAAGGAGGAAACATAAAAGTAGGCACCGATCATTATATAAATTTGTAAGTGGACATTATAAAAGCATCAGCGGCCAACAAGGAGAAAAATTCATAGGGAGGTTCCAACCTCTATTTTACATTAAAATGAACTACCACTAGTAGTTTCTGTTCGATGCACAAGTAATAATAACTACCACACATTAATAAGTTTCAAATAATGGTCAATCGACACAAATAAATTGGTAGTAGTTATAATTTCTTATTAGGTATTTAGTCTAAGCATACACCGTCAAATTGTATGCAAATGAAGCAAAATGTTTGCAATACAAAAATATTTACATAATTCGTTTCTTTTCTACACAAAATATTTTCAGTACAAATATAGTAGAAAATTCAAATCCATATCGAGTAAGTATTATAATAAATTACAAAGGAGAGTACAACGGAATGATACATATACGTAACAGTATTTAGGCTATAAATACAAAGTCATGATTTATCTAAAAAAATTTCAAGCTTATTAAAGCTAATGAGAACAAATTTTAGTACAAAATTAACATGTCATAGGAATCTAACAACAAATGAGTTTAAATAATATTTCAGAAAGAAATAATAATCAAAAGAAGAAAATAATTTATACTGAATTGGCGAAGCAAAACAATATGAAATGTGTAAAGAAAAACTTATACCATTGTTTTTTCTAAGAAATCACCACATATGGTGCTCTCCACTGCATCATCAGGGTTGGCTCCCCAAATATTATCTCATGAGACTAAGTACAATATATCATGGTAGTGTAAAAGTGATAAAATTAGATTTTGCATTAGAACCCTAAATCTTACATGAAATCGAACTCTATAAATCAAAATCCTAAATATGAGCGAGAGAGAGCCGGATGAGTGTGTGTGTTTTGTGAGATTTAAGGCTTTCTTAGATTATAGCAAAAAAAAATTCAAAATTATTGTTCGAATTTGTGTGTAGTGTACGAGAGACAAAGAAGATACTGACATTAGAGACGATTAGTGGTAGAGGAGCTTTCAGGGGTGGGGCTTGCTGACTGAGTTGAAGCATAGAGATATAGAGATGCAACATGTACGATAACCATTGAGAAAAGGAATCCAAAATTTGGAGATTTCTATATTTCCCCCCCCCCTCCCCTTTATATAAGACGCGTCGAGGGTAATGTTAAAACCGATCATGAATGTTACTAAGTTTTATGTTTTTGTTTATCATGGTTTGAAAAGAGTCATAAAATATATTCGTATATAAGGTTTTTAGAGTAAAAGAGTCATGTTTGTTAGTGCCAATTAACCTTTCGTGAATATGTTATTAAGTACAGTCATAAAAATAAGTCTAGTATATTTTTTATGACTGTTTTATTTAAACTATTGTAATATTATTTTAAAAATCGTTATAAACTGGTACTTTCTTATAGTGCTACATAATCAGTGCACTAAATTTCACGATAATAAAAAAATGTTAATCTTGGTCATTGATTAAGTGTATCTTTAATCTATGCAAAAAGAGGATTTGAATTCTTAATATGGGATGGATGGAGTATGAGGTACAAGAGAAACAAAGAGTAGGATTGATCATAAGATTTATAGCTTTGTGATGACTAAAAATAGGGCTGATTAAACATCAGAGCATGACATAAGTCACGAATTTCATTTTTACCCGTTACAAGATTGACCATCCATTAAGTGGGAGGAGAAATGCTTTACCAACCTTTATCTATTCAAGCCCGATCCCTAGATTATCGATAAATATCTAGGATAAGTATCGATTAAATAGACAAAACCATAAAATCTCTCTCTCTCTCTCTCTCTCTCTCTCTCTCTCTCTCTCTCTCTCTCTCTCCACACACACACACACACACACACACATCATGTGTGTGTATTTATATATGTAACAATCTTATATTATAAAAAATTACTTTTAGAGTTAAATCAAGAGCTTCGTAAAAACATCAATATATAAGAACAACATACGCATCCATTGTATACATAGTCAAATGCAATTTATCTAAGCAAAAAACTATAGATCAATTCATGTAATTTATAAAATCGATTGAGGTAATATTCGTTGTCTTCTTTATACACAGTAACAACTCAATCGACAAAAAGTTTATGGATGAAATCATATTTCTTCTATAGTTTGAATAGTTATGTATACTTGTTTTCAGCTGGATAGTTATTAGCAGTTTAATATTTGATTACCTAATTCAATATTCATTGGCAAGTAGAGTGATCCCATAATGTGTCAAAATTTAATTTCCTAATATAGGATTCTATATTTTCAACATGCCTTTTATGTTAAAATTAGTATTTACTTAAAAATTGGCCCTAGGATTTTATATTTATGGTATAAGACTTTAATTTTTTTAGTGTGTGACTTTATATTATGAACGCCACCCATCCCTCTCATATGAAATGACTTGAAATTAACAAGTAGACGGATTAATTTACGTGACGTGGAGTGTTTGAATCAATTTGTATTTGTATCCTCTCATATACCATGATAAATATTAGAGTATGTGGAGCGTCCATTAAATTTTAAACATTATAACTTTAATTTCCCGATGTAGGATTATGAGACGTGAGATAATCTACAAAATGGTCTAAATAAAACTCAATTTTTTTTTTCAAATTAAATATTAAACTTAAACATAATTAATCCAAAGTAAACTTACCAACAGTTTTAATAAAGTTGTGATTGAACACATTAACCAATTTTATCTTAACCTGAAACATACATCTAGGTGAGTGTAAGATAACATAAGTAAATCAAACCACAATGCCCGATGTATAAGAAAAAACCCAAATGGAAAAAACGTTGGATGGCACAGCCACGCAAAATCCACTCAATATAGAATCGCAAAGGACACTACATAAGACTTATAACACATACATGATTCCCTCATAAACCTTGACGTTCTTCGTTCCCCAACCTTCACCTAGCACTACACTATAAACTGAGACTGATTGAGGAAGATGGGTCACGACCCATGACCGTGACCAGGTGGTCACGACTCAAGAATGTGACCACAATCAAAACTCACATGACACTAGCTGTAACTAAACAAAAGGATGACATCCAATGGATATATTCACGACCATCGACTACGACCATGGGGGTCATGGTCCATGACCAATCTATGACCAAATTAGCTCCAAACTCAGGCCAAAAGTGTGTCACGACCTTGGCTCTTGACTAGGTTTGTGACAAATATAAGGGTTTTAGTTAAGTTTGATTACGTCCTTAGGTGGTGACAATTTTAAAATAGTCACGACCCAGGACCATGTCCCACCTGCCATGACCATGTATTTTTTACACATCATACGACATGATCACAATTGAAGATCGTGACCATGTTGTTGACATGTAAAAAATAAATGGGCACAACATGTGGGTCACAAACTAGGGCCATGACCCCAACCTGTACATATATATAGCCTGTAGACACTATATTCTAGTACCTACGTAAGACTCTTCTTAGGTTCCTAGCACTTCCCCATTTAACATAGAACCCTAGGTCGTACTCTGAGTATCAATCTAGAGGCCCCTGAGCCCCATTTAAATTTGGTCAATTTTCTCATCTAAGAGGAAGATCAATGAATATTTGAAGGGATCTGAATCCCCATTCCAATGATCCACCCCCTGCTCGAATCGGCCTTACGGTTCGGACGAACGATCCATTTTACTATTAAAAATTGATCTGGAGGCCACTAGGTGATCCCGATCCCCGTTTTTACCCCAATAAACTTCATTGCCTGAGTAGAAGCTTAATAATTCTTTAAATGGACCTGAATATCCTTTTCAACGGCCCACCCCATGCGCTAATCGGCCTTATGGTTCGAACGAATGGTCCATTTTCCCCTAAAAATCGAATCAGAGGCCACCAAGCACTTTCGGGCTTTATTTGACTCCTGCCAACTCTTCAGTTCGAATAAGACTAAATGAACCTTAAAATGTATCGAATTACCTTTCCAACGGTCCATCATGTGCAGGAATTAGCCTTATGCTATGGGCAAATGACACATTTTATTCTGAATGGTCACCGGGCATTTTCAGGCCCCGTTTGACCAAGGTTAACTCCTTCAATCGAACAAGACTGAATGAATCTTCAAATGCCTATGAATACCCTTTCCAATGGTCCGTTCTATATATGAATCGGCCTTACGGTTTAGACTAATGATCCATTTTCCTCCCAAAATCTCCTATCCAAAAGATTATCGAGCGCTTTCGAGTCCTATTTGACCAAAGTTAACTTCCGAACCCAGGAACGGACCATGAATTCTTAAAGGTCTCTAAATACCCTTTCCAACGGTATGTCCCGTACACGATTCGGACTTACGGATTGCATTTTGTGATCTTTGTTCTTAAAAATCTACATGAGGTTACCGAATGGAAAACCTATTTACCCGCCTATCGGCATGTCAAATACAATGCCGATCGGCACCCCCTTGACCCTATATAAGGAGAGAATGAGCTCACCTTTAAAGGCACCTCAGAAACATCCCTCTCACTAATCTCAACACTATTACCTCAAAGTCAGTGTGGTTTTTCTATTGAAACCTCTCCTCCACATTCCATTTACATCCCTTTCACACTCAATTTAGAAAAACCCTTTCCCTCTCTACCTACCACATCCTTCCACTTGCAAAGGCATCCTATTCAACAATTAAGATTAACCTTCAATTCTCTAAAGAAGGTTTAAACACTCTTCTTTCTCTTTAAATTTCCTTATTTTGCATTAGTTATCACTTTATCTTTTCATCTTTGTTAGTCCACACATATTAATAATCCCACTTTTGTATTAGTAGTATTGCACATGACATATTTTTTTATAAAAAATCCAAAAATAAGAAAAGGACTCATAAATTTCAAATGGGATTCCTCATTACATTTTCTCAAATTAAAACATCATTTTTCTACATACACACCCTAAATAAAATCCCTGGTTGGATTTATGGGATAAACCCTACCCTCATGTTACATGCGAACTACGTGGACTTTAATGCCTTTTCAGTCTACGTAGGCATCTCGGGTTAACATTCGAGACTCGAATCCTCCTTTAATATTTTTATATTATTTCTATATATTATTCTTGTGATTCTCATTCGTGATTTATTTAACACATATCATCATTTCACCATAACGATCGATTTTCCGATGAGCGCACACGTTATGTTTTTACATATTATTTTGGGAACACTCCTATGGATGACCTCACTCCACCTTTATCCGTAATGCGAGTCGAGTAATTCCATTTTTCATTTATATATACATGCACACACACTTCACAGAGTTATTAAGGAGAATAATAACACATGACCATGAGAGACCGAAAGGGAAGGATGACTGCCTAACACATTTTCATTTCATAACTTAGCCCCCTAACTTTTGAACTAATTATTTTCACAAGTATAAATATGTCTTTGATGTTGTTCTCTTGAGTCAGAAATATTTCTTTTGCCTGTTTTGTGCAAAATAGGCTGGTGACTCTATCGCTTTACATCAGTCCACATTGACGACGACCGAAGCGCTTCTAGAAAGGATGCGAAACTCTTTTTTTTCTTTCCTTTCCTTCTCTCCCTCCAACCGCGAGCGTGAGCGTCAAAACCCCTTCCCCCGAAAGGAAGAAAAATGGGGGAAGGCCACAGTGGCGACTCTGCTGGGGAAGACTTGTCATAAGAGGGCTAGACTTTGTTTGTATATGTGTTATCATTTTTCATATGTGTGCATATGCACCTACCTGTACATTCCCTTTTTCATATATTTATTTATCTCATGCTTATATCACCTATCACTCACTTTTCACTATCACTCACTTGTAAATATCCTCCATGTACACCTCACCCTACTTACGCTTATACGTAGGATCACTTATATCCACATGTTTCACAAACCACTGACACACACCTCCACTTATCACACTTGTATATGTCCATGCTCACTTACACTTATCACATACTACTTGTAGTGATCCATGCCTAGGTTCACTATCACTACACTAAAAAGGCAAAAATTGTCACCTTTGAGCCGGTTAGTCTTGTCATGGTCATTGACCGTGACAAAAAAATACACGTTTTTTGTCACGGTCAATTATCGTGACAAGTGCTGTTGTCACGGACTTGTCATGGTCAATTACCGCGACAACTTTAGAAAGTTATCACGGTCAAAGACCTTGACAGGTCCGTGACAACTTTCTTTACTAAAAACCTTACCGCCTCTTTTTTTCCCACTGTTTTCGATTCCCACTAATTTTCTCTCTCTCTCTCTCTCTCTCTCTCTATCTCTCTATCTCTCCCTCTCTCTACGTTTCAGGTATTTTTTTCTCTCTCTCCTTTGTATATGTGTGTGTATGTGTGTAGGACTGCATGTGGGTGTGGGTGTGTGGGTGTAGGTGGGTCTGCGTGTATGTGTGTGTGGAGGGGGGGGGGGGGAGGGGCGATAATGGGAGTGGGGGTAGTGTGTGTGTGTGTGTGTAGGGGTGGGGGGTGGGGGGGACGGGGGAAAGGCGTTGAGATGTGGGGGTAAGGGGCAGGGGTCTATGTGTGTGTGTAGGTATGTGTGTGGGGCAGTGTGTGTAGAGGGTGTGTGTGTGTGTGTGTGAATTAATGTGTGTGTGATTTCAATATTTATCACGCGGACCTTATTTATGGCATGTAATAATATTATAAATGAATGGGGAAATTTAAAATATATTGATGGACCTCCTTATGACGTAACACAGATGTGTAAAATAATTTCGTGTTTCTCTTTGTGCAAGAACACAGTATGAACCCCTACAAGAGAGCTCATTTTTGTTAATATTTTTTTGTCATATAGACGATATAAGGAGTATGGGATACATGTTGATTCTTGGTTTGGTTAATAACCTTTTTAATTTGTATACATTAGAATTCTATAGAACCCGTTTCTCTAAATTGAAATTGAATTTGAATTGGTATTGATATTGGTAAAAGTTTTAGTTCTTATGCATAATTTAAATTAAGTAAAAACATAGTGTCACACCCCAAACCCAATATCCATACCAATCATTTTTTATTAGAATAATTAGATCATAATATTGAGCCCATTGGAAATAAAATTCATTTATCAATATTTTCCTACATAATGTGCACAATGAACATAATATTATTCTTATTCCATACCGAAATCAATATCAGAGTCGTAATTAAGTAGACATACAATAATGTGATTAACTATGATCAACTCAATCCATGCTCACTCAATATATACAATATGTGAGTGTATTAAAACCTCAGTGTGACAATGACAAAACCCCCATGTCTAATCCCCAACTCTTTATAACGGTGCAACTCTCAAATTCTGATCATATGACATCCTAGCTGGCAGCGTACAACCCTGAAAATGTTAAAATATAAACCGTAAGCATTAATCTTAGTGAGGTACTCCTTCCCTGAAATGAAATAACAGTTCTATATCAAATCTGTGGATATTAATCCAATCAATCATGCCATACAATGAATTAAAAGTTATATATATCAAATCTGTGGATATTAAATCTAACCAATCCTTCCATATAATGAATTAACAGTTATATATCAAATCTATGGATATTAAATCCAATCAATCCTGCCATATAATGAATTAACACTTATATATCAAATCTGTGGATATTAAATCCAATTAATCCTGCCATATAATGAATTAACAGTTATATATCAAATTCGTGGATATTAAATCCAATCAATCCTGCCCGTTGGCAATAACAAATCCTGGACCATAAGGCTCAAATAATTTTACCCATTGGCAATGATAATTCTGCCCATCAATAATAGTATGTATGCCCATTGGCAATAGTAATTCTGCCCATTAGCAATAAGGATTCTGCCCATTGGCAATAGTAAATTTTCCCATTGGCAATAATGAGTCTTCCCATGGGTTATAATAAGTCTGTCCATTGGCAATAGTAATTCTGCCCATTGGCAATAATAAGTCAGCTCATTGGCAATAACAAATCCTGGAACATAAGTTCCAACAAATCATTAGATCTTTGTCCAATTACAATCCTGGATCATAAGACCCAAACAAATCCTGGATATTTTAATATCAAAACAAATCCTAAATACCCAAGTATTCAAACAAATCCGCTCTTAGAGCTATATTCATATTTATATATGAAACAAATCATAAGTACACCCACCTTGGTAATTTAATAGGCTTTCCTTTTCCTTTGTTCGGCACTTGTTCAAATGGTTCTTATTCCCTACCTATCATTCTTATGATATTAGTATCATCATAAGAATATAAACAATTCAAGGAATATCTCAAACATAACTCAATTCATAAGTATCATATGATTCTATTCAAATTATTTATCACAAGTGAAGTTCCATCCAAATCCATGTTAATATATTTAACATATCTAAATCATAGACCAAATATACATTCATTTATTCTTGGTAATTCAGTCCTTATTTTATTAGGATTCTAATACAAAAGACGGTGTGATATTTCAAGTTTCCGAGAGCGAGATAGGCCCATTGCTTTACTACCTCGCAAACTTTCCCTATAGGCTTCTGTATTGTTCAATCAATTTTCAAGAATTTTCATAATTTTTATACATCATAAATTTCTATGATATTTCACCCAATTTCAGAAAACATGTTGAATAATACAAGATTAAAATTTCATAATTTTCAGAGTTCATTTGCTATGTCAAGTAAGACATCAAACATATGGTATGCATACTTTCACCCTTGGGGCAGATTTCATACCCAAACTTCAAACTCTCACCAAAGACTCATTTCTTGGTATTTTCACATTATTATAGGATATGTCATACATATATGATTCCAGGTTAATCTCCAATTAGAATTAATCAATTCCATTTAGCATACAAAAATATATGGAAGTTTGAATAAATAAAGTTACTAAACAAAGTAATTTAAGGGTTTACACATTCAACTTTGTTTAAACTTGCATACATCCATACAAATGCACCCAAGCATGAAAGATAAATAAACCATAAAGGATTTATATCATATAAATCATAAATACAATTAAAATAACAATATTCATGGGTGGAATTACCTTAGGGTCTTTTACGTAATTTTCTATGAATTTTTCTTCAATTTCTCCCCACACTTTCTTCCTAAACTTCAAAACTCTCTTTCCTTAGGTTAAAACTCTTCCAAACTGAATTTGCTGAAGAAAAGAGGATATATCAACGGTTTAAGTCGGACAAACCAACTTCCAACTCCAACCAATCAGAATATAACATTTGTTGCCATAATAAGACAAAATACCACTTAACGGATGGACTGTTTTGCCCTTGTTTCGTAGTTTTGGAATAACTTCTTACTCGGACCTCTGTTTAACACACTATTTGTTGTGTTACAACCCTAACTCACATGTATACAAATATCTAGCTTTCACCTCAAGTCAATTATTACGTCATAAAGGTCAAAACTAGCCTTAAACATGAACATTATTACCAAAAACATCAAAATTTCACATTCGTAACTAATTCGTTTTTCATGCTTTATGAAGCTTGGAATAGACTAAATATAATGACTTAACATTATATATACTAATAATATGTTATCCATATCAAATAAGCTAATCATGATTTAAACATAATTTATTATAATTATATTCGGGTTGTCACAATTCTCCTTATGTTAGGAAATTTCGTCCCCGAAATTGACATACCTTGGTTGTCTGAATCAAACAAATATGAAAAATGCATCTTCATGCTATCCTCACTCTCCCATGTAGTTTCTTCCATGAAATTCCTTCTCTACACATCTTTCACAATTCGGATCACTTTTGATCTCATTATTTGTTCCTTCCTATCTACAATAGCAAGTGGTTCTTCCACATAGCTCAAGTCTTCATTCAACTCAATAGGTTGTTCCACCAATACATGTGAAGGATCCGCTACATACTTTCTGAAAATAGAAACATAAAAAACATCATGTAATCGAGCTAACTCCTGTGGTATGGCTAGCTTGTAGGCAACCATCCTAACATTCTTAAGAATTTCATAAGGTCCAATGTAGCGTGGAATTAATTTACCTTTCTTTCCAAATCTCGTAACTACTTTCCATGGTGATATTCGAAGAAACACGTAATCCCCCTTCTAAAATTCTGAGTCATTTTGTCACTTATCCGAATAATTTTTCTGTCTGCTTTGAGCCGTTCTCACTCTATCTTGAATAATCTTCACTTTTTTCAGTGGTGACTTCAATCAACTCTGGACCCTCTATCTTCCTTTAACCAACTTCCCCCTAACATACAGGTGTACGACACCGTCTACCATACAACGCTTCATATGGTGCCATACCAATAGTATATTGAAAACTATTGTTATATGCAAATTCTATCAAAGGCAAATATTCATCCTAATTTCCTTTAAAATCAAGCACACAAGCTCTAAGCATATCTTCCAAAATCTGTATTATCCTTTCAGACTGCCCATCTGTCTGAGGATGAAAAGTCATACTAAACTTCAAGTTAGTACCCATAGCATACTGCAAGTTATCCCAAAATCTGGATGTAAAAGTAGGGTCCCTATCTGAAACAATAGATACAGGTGCTCCATGTAATCAAATAATTTCATTAACATACATCTTAGCATAACTATCAACTGTATACGTAGTCTTGAATGCTACAAGGTGAGATGACTTGGTTAACCTTTCTACTACTACCCAAATCGAATCTGACCCCTTCTGAGATCGAGGAAGCCCAACCACAAAATCCATCGTTACATGATCCCATTTCCACTCCAGTATCGGCAACAGTTGAAGTAAACCAACAGGTTTCTGATGCTCCACTTTCATTTGCTGACATATAAGGCACCTAGCAATGAAATTAACTATTTCCTTCTTCATATTATTCCACCAATAATGCTCCTTCAAATTCCTGTACATTTTAGTACTACCAGGATGCATAGTATAAATGGAATTATGAGCATCATCTAAAATCTCCTCTTTCAATCCACCCACATTAAGCACACATAACCGTTGCTTATACAATAAAGTTCCATCATTCACAGTACAAAAGTCTTCAGACCTACCATCTTGGACAACTTGTAATTTCTTCTCAAGAAAATGATCTTGGATTTGCGAATCACGAATACGGGTAGCTAACAAAGGTCTTACGCTCACATGAACAAAGAACATGTCCCCATCTTCTAGCTTCAATTCTACTCCCATGAATCTCAACTCCATGATGTGGGCAACTACATCACATCCAATACAAGATAACCTTCCTGAAGTCTTTCTACTCAGAGCATCTGCAAATACATTTGCCTTCCCTGGGTGGTAGTGAATTGTACAATCATAATCTTTAATTAACTCCATCCATCGCCTTTGCCTCAAATTCAACTCCTTCTGAGTAAATAAATACTTAAGGCTTTGATGGTCAGTAAAAATTTCACATACCTCACCATATAGATAATGACGCCATAATTTCAAAGGAAACACAATAGCATCAAGTTCTAAATCATGTGTGGGATAATTACGTTCATGTGTACGCAACTGCCTAGAAGCATAAGCAATAACCTTACCATGCTGCATGAAAACACAACCCAACCCCTGATGTGAAGCATCAGTTTAAATAAAAAAACCATCTCCACCATGCGAAATAGTAAGAACAGGTGCAGTTACCAACCTCTTTTTCAATTCATCAAAATTATTTTCACAATCATAATTCCATTCAAACTTAATATCTTTCCAGGTTAATTTAGTCATTGGCAAGGCAATTGAAGAAAATCCTTTAATAGCCCTTCTATAATACCCAGCTAAACCCAGAAAACTCCTCACCTCAGTCACATTATTAGGCCTCTCCCAATTTGCAATAGCTTCTACCTTCTTGGGATCAACACATATACCATCTCCAGAAATAACATGGCCTAAAAATACAACTTTTGATAGCCAAAATTCACATTTACTAAACTTAGCATACAATTTCTTATCTTTCAACACATTCAAAATAGTTCTGAAATGATTTTCATGTTCAACCATATCACGTGAATAAATCAGAATATCATCAATAAAAACTATCACAAATGAATCGACAAAAGGATGAAGTACCCGATTCATAAGATCCATGAATACATCTGGAGCATTAGTCACCCCAAAAGCATCACCAGAAATTCAAAATGACCATACCGAGTATGAAAAGAAGTTTTATAAATATCACTCTCCTTCACCCTCAACTAATGGTACCCTGATCGCATGTCTATCTTTTAAAACACTTTAGCACCCTGCAACTGATCAAACAAATCGTCTATACGAGGTAAAGGATATTTGTTCTTAATTGTAGCTTTATTCAGTTGCCGATAATCAATACACAAATGCATAGTACCATCTTTATTTTTCACAAATAAAACTGGTGCACCCCATGGAGATACACTGGGTTGTATAAACCCCCTATCAAGTAAATCCTGCAACTGGATCTTAAGTTCTTTCAATTCAACAGGTGCCATTCTATACGGTGCCATTGCAATAGGGTCTGTTCCTGGTGCTAATTCAATACTAAATTCAACCTCTCTTTTTGGAGGAAACCCGATCAACTCACAAGGAAACACTTCTGGAAAATCCCGTACAATACGAACATCAAATAGCTGTAAATCACCCTTCTTAGTGTCAAGAACATATGTAATAAAACCCTCATAACCCTTACTCAATAATTTCCTCGTCTGAATAGCAGAAATGATGCAACTGGGAACAATTTTTCTTTCCCCCACAAATTTAAATTCAGGCTCACCAGGCATATTAAAAATAACTTCCTTACCGAAAGAATCCGTAGATGCATGATATTTAGATAACCAATCCATTCCCAGAATTATATTAAAATTAGAAGTATCCAATGGAAGTATATCTATAACCGTATCTTTAGACCCCATAGTCAAAACACAATAGCGTAAAGCATATAGAGATACAACCATATCCCCCATAGGCATATAAATACCCAACCCCGCATCTAAACGAGTACATGGTCTATTCAGGTATACAGCAAAAGCATAGGACACAAAAGAATGTGTGGAACCAGGATCAATCAAAACATAAGCACTTCTATCAGTAAAAGAACGTGTACCTGTCACCACATCTGGATTAATTTTAGCTTCTTTCATTGTAAAAACTCGTCCACCTGGCCTGGAACTACTAGATTTTCCCTTGCCCATACTTTTCCCTACACTGCCTGGAGATAACATTCTGCTTGCTACTTCACTATGTGCTGCTGGAGTCTCTGCCAACTGTGTACAATTCTTCTTAACAGGCGCCACTTGATGACAATGGTAGCATTCCACTCCTTTAATCTTAGGATGCTCAGATTTATAATGCCCCTCTTCTTTACAAAAGAAAATTGTAACAACTCTCATTGGTGTCTCACCCTTTCCTGACCTCCTAACTAGACTAGAAGATCCTCCACCCCTAGTATCTCTGCCAAATATCCCCAGACCTCTACCACTATCTCCACCACCTCTCTGAAATTTATGAGGTTCTATCTTAACACTTCCACCCTCACCTACCTTAGACTGAAATGCATCAAATCTACTTTTCTTAAAACTCTCTCTACTCGCCACCCCTTGGTTTATTTGCCTTTATGCTATCGTGGCTTTATTTACCAGAGAAGCATAATCTTCTAACTCATAAGTGGCCACTCTATTTTGAGTAGGCCAAATTAGTCCATCTTAAAACTTACCCAATTTATCTTCTTCATTATCCACATACTTAGTAGCAAATCTAGACAAAGCAGTAAATTTAGCCTCATACTCCCTTACAGACATTTTTCCTTGCGTCAAATTTATAAATTACCTCAACTTCTCCCTCTTATAAAATTTAGGGAAATACTTAACATACAAAGCTTTAATAAATTCAGCCCAAGTAATAAAATCAATACCTTCCATCCTGGGCACCAAATGGTTGTTGGCTTCCCACCAATATTTGGCCTCTCCTTTCACCTTAAACACTGCTAGATTCACGTTCTGGTTATCTAGAACCTTCATAACTGCAAATATAGTTTCTATATCCCTGACCTATATCTCAGCTTCCATAGGTTCAACTGACCCTGAATATTTTGGAGGGTTCAACTTCAAAAACTTCTCATGCATGGAATCCTTCATTTTCTTCCTTGCCTCTTTCTCAATCCTGGCCACAGTCTTTGATTCTAGATATCTAGCCTGTTGCTCTGCCGTTAATGCCATATTTCTTTCTTGTTGTTCTGCCATCCTCAATATTGCCTGTGCCATTATTTGCATCTCTGTAGGTTGCTCCTTCTCTCTATCCCTTCAAGCAACGCTATGCTTTACTTCAGTATAGTCTGTACGAGGAGCTACTCCCTCTTCTCTATGTTGCCCATTCCCAGGTTCCATTCGAAATTATCTGTAATACAAAAAAGTTCTAACAACCAATATAAACAGTTTATAATACTAAATGTTTGGTTAGTACATAAACAATTCATAAATATCAAATCAACTCAATACTTCCATCTAATTGTCACACACATCTAGAATTAATAACCACTCTTTGATACCACTAATTGTCACACCCCAAACCCAATATCCAAACTAATAATTTCTTATTAGAATAATTAGATCATAATCTTGATCCCATTGGAAATATAATTGATTTATCAATGTTTTTCTACATAATGTGCACAATGAACATAATATTATTCTCATTCCATACCGAAATCAATATCAGAGTCGTAATTAAGCAGACATACAATAATGTGATTAACTATGATCAACTCAATCCATGATCACTCAATATATACAATATGTGAGCGTATTAAAACATCAGTGTGACAATGATAAACCCCCATGTCTAATCCCCAGCTCTTTCTAACGGTGCAACTCTCAAATTCTGATCACATGACATCCTAGCTGGCAGCGTATAACCCTGAAAATGTTAAAATATAAACCGTAAGCATTAAGCTTAGTGAGGTACTCCTTCCCTGAAATGAAATAACAGTTCTATATCAAATATGTGTATATTAATCCAAACCAATACTGCTATACAATGAATTAACAATTATATATTTCAAATCTGTGGATATTAAATCCAACCAATCATGCCATATAATGAATTAACAGTTATATATCAAATCTGTGGATATTAAATCCAATCAATCCTTCCATTAATGAATTAACGGTTATATATCAAATCTGTGGATATTAAATCCACTTAATCCTGCCATATAATGAATTAACAGTTATATATCAAATCCGTGGATATTAAATCCAATCAATCCTGCCCGTTGGCAATAACAAATCCTGGACCATAAGGCTCAAATAATTCTACCCATTGGGAATGATAATTCTGCCCATCAATATTAGTATGTCTGCCCATTGGCAATAGTAATTCTTCCCATTAGCAATAAGGAGTCTGCCCATTGGTAATAGTAATTTTTCCCATTGGCAATAATAAGTCTTCCCATTGGCAATAGTAATTCTGCCCATTGGCAATAATAAGTCACCCCATTTGCAATAACAAATCCTGGAACATAAGCTCCAACAAATCATTAGATCTTTGTTCAATTCCAATCCTAGATCATAAGACCCAAACAAATCCTGGATATTTTTATATCCAAACAAATCCTGAATACCGAAGTATTCAAATAAATCCGCTCTTAGAGCTATATTCATATTTATATATGAAACAAATCATAAGTACACTCACCTTCGTAATTTAATAGGCTTTCCTTTTCCTTTATTCGGAACTTGTTCAACTGGTTCTTATTCCCTTCCTAACATTCTTACGATATTAGTATCATCATAAGAATATCAACAATCCAAGGAATATCTCAAACATAACTCAATTCATAAGTATCATATGATTCTATTCAAATCATTTATCACAAGTGAAGTTCCATCTAAATCCATGTTAATATATTTAACATATCCAAATATTAGACCAAATACACATTCATTTATGCTTGGTAATTCAGTCCTTATCATATTAGGATTCTAATAGTAAAGATGGTGCGATATTTCAAGTTTCCTAGAGCGAGATAGGCCCATTGCTTTACTACCTCGCAAATTTTCCCTATAGGCTCCTATATTGTTCAATCAACTTTCAAGAATTTTCATAATTTTTATACATCATAAATTTCTATTATATTTCAAACAATTTCAGTAAACATATTGAATAATACAAGATTAAAATTTCATAATGTTCAGAGTTCATTTGCTATGTCAAGTAAGACATCAAACATATGGTATGCATACTTTCACCATTGGGGCAGATTTCATACCCGAACTTCAAACTCTCACCAAAGACTCATTTCTTGGTATTTTCACATTATTTTAGAATATATCATACATATATGATTCCAGGTTAATCTCCAATTAGAATTAATCAATTCCAGTAAGTATAGAAAAATATATGGAAGTTTGAATAAACAAAGTTACTAAACAAAGTAATTTAAGGGTTTACACATTCAACTTTGTTGAACTTGCACATATCCATACATATGCACCCAAGCGTGAAAGATAAATAAACCATAAAGGATTTATATCATATAAATCATAAATACAAGAAAAATAACAAGATTCATGGGTGGAATTACCTTAGGGTCTTTTACGTAATTTTCTATGAATTTTTCTTCAATTTCTCCTCACACTTTCTTCCTAAACTTCAAAACTCTCTTTCCTTAGGTTAAAACTCTTCCAAACTGAATTTCCTGAGGAAAAGAGGGTATCTCAAGGGTTTAAGTTGGACAAACCAACTTCCAACTCCAACCAATTAAAATATAACATTTATTTCCATAATAAGACAAAATACCACTTAACGGATGGACTGTTTTACCCTTGTTTCGTAGTTTTGGCATAACTTCTTACTCGAACCTCCGTTTAACACACTGTTTGTTGTGTTACAACCCTAACTCACCTGTCTACAAATATCTAGCTTTTACCTAAAGTCAATTATTACGTTATAAAGGTCAAAACTAGCCTTTAACATGAACATTCTTACCGAAAATATCAAAATTTCACATTCGTAACTAATTCGTTTTTCATGCTTTATGAAGCTAGGAATAGACTAAATATAATGACTTAACATTATATATACCAATAATATCTTATCCATATCACATAAGCTAATCATGATTTAAACATAATTTATCATAATTATATTCGGGTTGTCACACATAGTTTAAATTGCATAATTAAATGAAATCTCTCGAATTGTGATAAGACATAATTAAATGATACATAATTTGAATTATATATAGTTCGCATAGATACTAGACTTCTAGTTCTTATGCGTACGCATTCAATAGCCTTAGACCCGCTCGAGAGTCATAACCCCTATAATGAAATCTCTTGAATTGTCCCATTTGGAGAGTTTGGGACTGCATAGTTTCTGTATAATAATATTCTTAGTGGCTTAAACTTGTTACTTTTGGGGGAAGTTCTGCAGTCGTATCTTAATATTCTCTGGGTACATAAAGTATGATGCGATGTTAAGTGTTATTTCAATTAATAAATTGAAATAACACTCACACTTGCGAATCTATGTCGTGTACTTGTAGAACTATAGGGATATGCTGCCAAATTTTGCTCAAATTGGAACAATGTACATGAGCTGTTAAGTATATTACAGAAATATGCGGTCTTGAATATGATAGGACCACTCACCCTTTAGAGGAGATAGAGGAAATAGGAATTAATATTATAAATTGAATTTTAATTTTAATTTTAAATTAAAATTGAATTTGAATGCACGAATAAATTTACGCATAAAAGCTAGCTTTCTAGTTCTTATGCATACGCATTCAATAGGTGATTGTTATACTAATGGGAACTAAATATTCACACTTTTGTCTATGCTAATCCACGAATATATGCTTCTTACCCATAATAGGTGATTGTTTGTGGTAGCTGTGATGGGATATCCTAAATACAAAGAGTGTATGGGTGAGACAAATAGATTAGGGGATGTGTTTCACAGAGGTGCTAATGAATTTGAGAAATACACAAAGAGATGTCATAATGATGAAGAGTTTTCATATACGTGTGCTAGGTGTAAGAATGGTAAGGTATTTGATTGAAAAACAGTTGAACTACATTTGTGAAGAAGAGGTATGCAATACAGTTATCGAATTTTGTTTTTTCATGGGGAACCGAAAGTTCATTTTATCCCCAAGCAACCTTCACAACAACCATCAAAAAGTAGGATAGATATATAGGGGGAGGATGATAATTTAGATCATAATATGCTAGATGATTTAGTTGATGATGCATACGGAGAAGTGGAAGAGAATGAGATCACTGACGATGTACAAGGTTCAGGTGCTCATGAAGATATCGAGATAAACTTTGACGATGACTACTAAAGTTTAAAATTTAAGGCGGGACAGTCGTTATACTCTAGTTGTGAGAAACATCAAACAACTTTACATGCAATGGTTAGTTTGCATAGTTTGAAAACCCAATATATTTTTTCTGGAAATAGCGTGATAGGAATTTTGAATTGGGTGAAGGGCTTGCTACCCAAGTAGAATACGCTTCCAAACCGCTATCCTACTATGAAAAACAGTTTGAAAGGTTTGGGAATGAAGTATAAATCAATTCATGCTTGTGTGTATGACTTCATACTATACCGAAAGGAGTATGAAAATATCGATCGGTGTCCGGTACACGATGAACCTACATATGTCCAATCTACTGGCAAGGAAGGCACAAGCTCAAAAGTTCCACAAAAATTGTTAAAATAGTTTCCCGTTGGGCCTAGATTAAAGAGGTTTTTCACAGTACCATGGATTGCGGAGGTAATGACTTGGAATTCTAGGGAAGAACCATGGAATAATCTCATGCGTCATCCTATTGATTCTATAGCTTGGAAGAGGTTGGGTTTTAAGTATCCCAATTTTACTCGAGAATAGTGTAACATTTGTTTGACAATATCAATAGATGGTTTCAATCCATTTGGAAATCTAAGCACCAATAAGAGTGTATGGCCATTGATCGTAGCCCACTCAACCTCCCTCTTTCAAAGTGTATGAGACCTGAATTTTCGATGCTGTCTTTGTTGATGCCTGGTCCAAAGTCACCAAGGGAGGACATCGATGTCTATCTGGCTCCTTTGGTAGAAGAATTAAATGAGTTGTGGGAAGAGGGTGTGTAAGCATTTGACTCTTTTAGAAAAGAAGAGTTTACGCTGAAAGCTATGTTGATGTGGGCAATTCATGATTTTCCAACTTCTGGGACATTATCCGGTGGTGTAGTACATGGTTATTTGTAATAGCCTATTTGTGGAGAGAAGACTGAATCTCTTCGTCTCCCCGCTAGCTCAAAAAATGTATACCATTTCCATAGGAGGTTGTATTTTATCGTGATTGGGAAAGAGTTGAGGATAAAAATGCTTATAAAGTTAATCCTGTCACCAATTTGATCATGGTGACTTGTCCAAGTTGAAGAGCGACGAACATGTGAGCGATGAGCCGTTTGTTTGTACTTTTCAAAGGGTCAAACACGTGTTTTACTCAGATTATATCAACATTGAGCCATGGTCAATCGTCATACATGCTCCAAAGCGTCTAAACAATAGTGTGGATGACTTGACTACTCCTACCGAATATCAATTCATTTTTTTATGATACCCGAATTTGAAATAATTTTTAGATTTGTAATAAGCATTCCAATTATTTATAATGACCAGTGGTTGTATTATTCTAGTGCTTTATTATTATCGGACGATAATTCAATGCTTTTTATTCATTTGTACTTGATCATTCTAATGTTCGTAATAACCAAGTGAATATGTTAATTAAGATTTTAATCAATTTTAAGCATTAATTCAAAGTCCATGACCCGGGAGTATGTGTGCCTGTGTGTGTGTGTGTGTGTGGGGGGGGGGGGGGGGGGGCAGTGTTTGTGTGTGTAAATTGAATTTGGTATTGGTATAAACTATAATTGATATAAATTGATATTGGTATGGGTATGTATTGTTAATATCGGAATTGATCATTAATTCAAAGTCCATGACCCGGGAGTGTGTGTGCTTGGGGAAGGGGGGGGGGGGGGGGGGGGGAGGGGGGCAGTGTGCGTGTGTGTAAATTGAATTTGATATTTTTATTTGTATAAATTAAAATTCATGTAAATTGATATTGGTATTGGTATGTATTGTTATTATCAAACTTGAGCATTAATCCAAAGTCTATGATCCGGGAGTGTGTGTGTGTGTGGGGGGGGGGGGGGGGGGGGGGGGAGGGGGTAGTGTGAGTGTATAAATTGAATTTGGTATTGGTATAAATTGAAACTGATATAAATTGATATTGATATTGGTATGTATGTATTTATGTATGTATGTATGTATGTATGTATTATTATTATTATCAGATTTGAGCATTAATTCAAAGTCCATATACATGTTTGTACCAATAATAATAATTTTAGCAGAAAATGACTTCATCCGGGTGCGATAGCAGAGGAGGCGAGGGATCCTCGGCCAGTAGACCCTCAAAATGGGGCAAATTGGGGTCCGTCATCGAGAATAAGACGACATTATTGGCTAGAGAGATAGAGTTGATAAGGGCGATCGTTGGCCCGGGGTACACTGATTAGAGGGCCGTGCCTATGGACCTCAAGATGAACATCTGGAGGGCACTACAAGTTAGTGTATTTATATTTATATTTATAAGCATCTAACACTTTCTTTTTGGATTGTATTTATTTGATAGGGACAATTTGGCATGCCCCCACATCTCCGCGACTCCACGTGGGAATAGTTGATGGATCAATATAAGACGTGGAAGAAGAATATATGGGCACGATACTTTGGAAAGACCCGAGAGTCCATTCTGAGACTACATGATACTGTCCCCCCGAAGGAGCTGATCTCATTGGTATAGTGGAAATTTTTTATCGACAATGAGATAGATGAGTGGAAAATGGCATCTTTCAAATCGGGGAGGGACAATTGGGCAGAAAAGTTGGACGTCCGCTACTCTAAGCGAACGTCTTAAGCCGATGTGGAGCACATGATGGTAAATTTTTATTTTTCATTAATTTTGGTTTTATATTATTCTAATTTAGCATTTCTTTGCGTTACTTTCTAATTTTATCTTATATTATTATAGGAAACGGGGAGTGGCCCTGGGGGTAGGCCACATAGGCTTAATGCTTATGTGGTAATTTGAACGAAAAAGGGCAAGGACAAGGAGGGGGCACCAGGCGTCGCAGCCGCCATTGTAAGTTATAAATGTTTAATTTTTTAATTACGTTATAATTTTTTTATTTACTTAATCAACTAATCGTGTACTTTTTGTCTTTTCAGGCAAAACTTAAGGAAGTGCATGAGTCGCAGTCTGATGTCGACAAAGCATCTTTGGCTACAGACGCACTCAGCCAAGTGCTCGGGGCGGATCGCAAGGGGGGACTAGGGGGAGATCGTGGGTGGAGAAGTAGAGTATCATCAAAATCAAGATGAGAAACACGAGGTTCACATAAGGTGGACACCCATGATGATAAGCTATCAAGGTTGGAGGCGACGGTCCTAGATATACGCCTTCATGAAGAGACAAATGGGCAAGGGTAAGGGCAAGGGCAAGGGGAAGGGGAAGGAGAAGGAGGTAGAGGAAGACAACGACGAGGACGAGGGTGAGGATGTCACTATTTATCGCCGATACGGATGGACTCGGCGCCATATGATGATCCATTTCCCATCATAACTCCCGTCGAGCGGCCTATGTCAACAATCGATTGGCCGAGAGTGTTTCTACTCGACATATATTATGGAGAGACGATAGTGAGGGGGTTGAAAGACTCGACCTTCATCCCGGGTATGATGGTTTATGGACGTCCCCTCCAAGATATTAAGGCAAGAGTGCGTGTCACTCATGTGTTGGACGAAAATGAGAACTCACCTTTGTTGTTGCGCGTATAGTGCAACGTTGATCATATTGAGGGGGTGTCTCAATTCATATATCGTGTGGCCTTCCTTCCTCCGCTGACCTGATCAATACCCTTTTCATGACATTCTTTCTAGCTTTTATATTTGGATATTGGATTGTATTTGTATTTTTTTGATTTTGGTACATGTTGGTTTGGATATTGATATTTGTATTTCTATTTTATTTGGATATAGATTACATTATTTCTATTTTATTTGGATATATGTTGTTTGGACGGTACAATTTTGCTATAACAGATATAAATATACTGTTGGGCAGTGGCAGTGGCCATACTGCCCAACAGTTTTTTTAAAAAATTTGCCTAGAATTGTCACGATAAAAAATCGTGACAAGTCTATGACAAAGAAACCTGTCACGGTCTTTGACCGTAACAATTTTGTTAGTTTTGTCATGATCTTTGACGGTGACAAAACTTGTCAAGGTTAATGACCGTGACAGAACCATCACAAGTCTAATGAACTTATCATAGTCTTCGACCGTGACAAGTCCGTGACAAAGACAATTGTCACCCCAGACTTGTCAAGGTCAAACACCTTGACGAGTTAGAATTTTCACGGTCAAAGACCGTGATAAGTCAACTGTTTTGGTGTAGTGTACCACACGCTCACTTATAGATATTCACACATCACTTACTCATATGTATCTATGCTTAGTGTAGTCTTAATGCTCCATGCTAGATTTACTTTTCATGATACTTGTACATTATTCCCTATTAGTATAGTTCTTCTTTTACTCATCATGCTAAATAAAAGACTCTATCTATAATATACTAATCAAGAAACATAGATTTTGCACACTACATCACCAAGAGCATGGCTATTGACCAAAACTTTATCCTGTATTGGGGGTCACTTTGTGATAGGCACTGGTGCGGCAGGTCGTAATTAGCCTAAGAAATATGACTCTCACCTTCCATTGTCCTGGTACTTTTGACGTATGTCAAATAGTTCCCCCCGCATCTTACCATTTGATCGAACTCACGACGAGAGGTATCTTGTAAGGAACTCATTCACGTACATCGAGTATATCAAATTCGCTCTTACACATACTATGCCCACGAGGTATATAGTGAGGCAATTCACGTACACTCCGGTATATCAAATTGCTTGTTCACACATACCGATTTCCCTCAAAAGCAAGAAGTATATCATAGAAGTCATGCCAAAGGGGGGGAACCTTTCCACTAACCCCATAACTGCATAAATGCCACATAGGCATCAGGACTAGGGCACCCATATTTAGTTTGCCAGTTGCCGCACGAAACTCTGGTGAAATGTTAGGTCGACATGCCGCCTGAATTTTCACGCAATTTCGTCATTTTTTCAAAATAGGACCTTCTCCATAAGCCTGAAAACAAGTCAAATCCTATCTTACCAATTTTTTCAAACACAATTTTCATGGGATCGGGTCATGTAAAAAATTTCTTTTACATTTAGGCAAACATAATACAAGTGAAAATATAAACATAATAATAATCATGCTGAGACTTTTCCTCTCATTTTTCCACTTCTTTATTGAAAAAACAAAATATCCAAAAACATTTTTCCGCATTTTCATTAAAAATAGCAAAAACAGTTTCCTTCTTTTTACCAAAAATGTCAAAAACATTTTCCCCCTTTTCCAATAAAAATAATTCCTTTCCCCATTTTCAAAAATAAATTCTAATCATTTTTCTTCTTAGGTCGATCGCATAGTCGATTCTTAGCCTGGCTCCCTATTGGCTTCGGTCTTACGTCCCCCTGCAAACTCCTCCGAGTCCAGAATTTACCTTCAATAATCCTCTATGAAAAATTTCGATCAAGTACTGAATCTACAACATGATTTGATGGCAGTCCTAGTCTAACTAAGTGCCAAGATTGAAAACCTTAAAACTGAGGTTCATGAGATGCAGTAAAACCAAGTCCCAGTTCCCAAAGAACCCTAGGTTTTGTTTCCTCTTGCCATAGTTACACCTTCTCTTGATCCTATTTGGTTCTTGGAAGAATATCAGCATGCTCCACGTTCCCTGCCTGCCAATGAGCCACCACCAGCTCATCTCCCTATACCAAACCGTGCCCAGCCTGGGGCTAACTTGTCCGTACCTATTGATCTCAATGAGGAATAATTGAATAAGGACAAGGAAGATCATAAGCTCTTGTCAAAGAAGTTTGACCAAGTTAAGATATCTGATAACTACATGGACTATATTCACATGTATCCCTACCCTAAAGCAAGATTACCACATAAATTCAAGATGCCATCCATCAAGAAGTTCGGGGGCAGTGCCCCCCAATTATTCACCTTCGTAGCTATCACCAAGCCATGACTCTCCTTGGTATTTCTAAAGAGATAATGGTCTAGATGCTCTAATAAACTTTGAAGGACAATCCTCTTCGTTGGTTCCTATCCCTCGAAAAATGAAAAATTCGTAGTTGGGAAGATGTTGCATGGGAATTCATTTCACAGTATAAGTACAATGAAGAACTAGAGGTTACACGCCATGACCTAGAGATTATAAAGAAGAACCCTGGAGAAATCTTCAGTAACTTCACAGCAAAGTGGATGGAGAAAGTTTCCACCATGACCAACCGACCCTCCGAAGAATAACAAGTTAGCATAGTGAAGAAGAATTTCCTACCCCATACGAGAGTAACTATGGGAGGTCAGTATTGCCCACACTTTTAAGCCTCCGAGAAGTGGGTGTGTAGATTGAAAAAAGTGTTACCAATACATAAGCCATGCCTAAAAAAATGTCTAGACAGTTTATCCCAGAAAAGTATGAGAAGCCTTCTAATGTCACTGTATCAACCATCAATAATATCTCCCATCCTGCTACCTCTTGGGTGTCAGAAAGTCGCCCTAACCAAACCGAGCTTTATTCTCCACTCTCTAAAGTCTTCCAAGCCTTGTTAAGATGAAATCTTATCGAACCTCTAGACTCTCGTCCATTTCCATGTCTACTTACCAAAAACTTTAAAACTGATGCCCACTATGATTTTCACCATTCTGCCGACCATACTACTGATCAGTGCTTCCACTTCCAGAATGTATTCCAAGGTCTAATTGATCAGGGTATTATCGCCCCACCAGCCAATCCTAAACCCAACATCACTCATAACCCACTTCCAATCCATAAAAATTCCATCTTCCTAAAAATGACCCAAAATTCGACTCATCTACACAAATTGTTCCCAGTAAAGCACCTATCATACCTATATTTTCACCAAAATCGCTCAAAGTTTGCCCATATTTTATCCTACAGCTTACCTGCTCCACCGATGGAGCTCTGTGACTCCTCATGAGGGCTTGTATACGTACCCAGTCCGAAAGAAGATATATGGAGTTACCGATTGTTCTGAATTAACTTCTGGATTTTGGGCTGAAAATACCCTTTGAAATGACCATCGACTATCAGAAGTTCAACATACTGTTCAAGAAAGCCCATAAATGGGCTCGGGAATTAGATAATTAGTTAGTACCCATTGATAAAATTAGTTTGGACTATGTAGTAGATATTATGGTAGACATGTTCCGACAAAATGACGAAATATGCTACCATTCTGATTTACTCACCGCTTTGAAGCTTCAAGGACGATTGGTCCCTTTCTCGCACCTCCCCGTTGAGTGGGAAGATTTATATAAAGAAGCCGTTGAGGTCTTGGAATGCATTAACTTATCTTGGTAAGAAGACATCGTTGCCACCGGATAGGGGGATGAATTTGACAACTCTGATGATGAACCGAGTGAAAAAAAGGTCCATCTGGTGATTAGCATGTGCGGGATGATATCTTTCAAGGAACTGTTAGGGGAAATCAGTAAAGTAACCATTCTCCTAGAAATAGATGAGGACACGGGGTTTTTCTTTTTCCTCACCTTTGTAAACCATACGACCAAATCAGTAACGCACTATCAAAATTCGAATTCTCAGCCATGAGGAATAGATAAAATAAAAGGGAGTTACCGAGGAACTCCTCATGCCAGAGATGACCATTGAAGAGAGAACGATCCTAGACCAACTCAAGAAGGCTCAAGCCAATATTACCTTATGGGGACTCTTTATGTCTTCCGATTTACACCAAAAGACTATAATAAAGTTTCTCATTGGGCCCACAGTCCCTCCTTCCACCACTTGAGAAGAAGCTGTAAACCTGGTTAGATCCTTGACCACCACAAGAATCCTTTCCTTCTCTGAAGAAAAATTCCCAAAAGTTTCCCCTAATCATAACTAGTCCCTTAATATCTCCATTGGAGTGATTGGAAATACAGTCCCACTCTCACTTGTCGATAATGGATTCGCCCTCAATATTTGACCATTAAGAACCTTCAATTGATTGTGGTTAAAAGTAAGTGACCTAACTCCTACTTTTGTCGCAGTGCGTGCATATGATAATACTAACCAAGAAGTGATGGAATTCATAACACTTACAATAGGGGTTAGCTCTATCAATATTATTATCGAGTTCTAAGTTATTGACATAACCTCATGCTTCAATCCGCTGCTTGGTCGACCGTAGCTTCAGAGCATTTAATGGGTGTCCTCCTCCTTTCATCAGAAGTTGAGATTCTTAGCCAAAGGGCAAGTAATTACCATTTTGGTAGATGATGATAGTACTGAAAATGCTAGCACTCGAAATTTGAAACTAGAAATACATCATGGGACGAATGACAAGATTCTTTTCAGCTTATGGGTTTATTCTCTTCCCCTTGCGATAGGGGATGATTTCAAAGACCGAGTCTGTCCAGAGCACAACCCTCACAGTAATGTCAATGTCATACAAATGTTCTATAATATACACTTTATGCCCGGACTGGGGCTAAGGAGACAACAAGAAGGAGTACTAGAACCCATAGTCATGAAAAAGGCATTTCCTCTATATAGCCTGGGTTATAGCCTTCAATAGAAGAACTCAAAATGCTCCGCCAATCGCGATTGAGGAGAAGTTTAGAAGATGAAAAGTTTGTTTCGAGGTATTATCTGAACATAAGATTCTTCAAAGAGGATAAAGACTTCCTATTATGTGGTTTTTCTGAACCATGGTATGATCATGTGGATAAGAAGACGAAGCCAGTGATGGAGATCTTCTTCTAAGACAACTACTCCTGGGTCAAAGATTACTAGCATTAAATGCAACCCCTCACTCAGAAAGCTATAGCCACAATCGAGGTCTCTGAGGAAAATAATTCCAAAGACTCATTTAACCTACAGACACTGGGGATAACACTCCACATGATCCATTTAAGCACTACATCGTCGGACCCATCCACTCTGATCAAGGCCGCTGATGTGCCTCTTCCCAAGTGGAATGCTATACCCGTCCCACCTGCTGAGATGCAACCCGACCCGACTATTTACCCTATCTCCTCCTCTATTGTTGTTCGCCCTTTTTCTGATAACAATGTAATCGAGACCTATCTTGCAAGGTTCTTAACGTTGTTTTTCCCAAAAGTGAAATAAACGAGGATTTTGAGTATCTTGTTTTACCTTACATTAATTGTCTTGATTCTAATCAAACTCTTGATGATGATGATTTTACAAATGAACAATTCTTAACTGATCTTAATAAGGTTAATAACAAATAAAATAACCGCATTTAAATTATTGAGGATGGAACTGTTGTTATAAATCTCGATTTTAGTAGCCAACACTGTGGGATTAAGATACGGTCTACCCTTAACAAGCATGGGCGCGTGTAATTCGAAGAACTGCTGAAGTAATTTATGGACATTTTGTCATAGTTTTACGAAGATATGGCCTGCATTAATCCAGATATAACCTGACACTAGATTCCAACTCTCCTAGAATGCAAACCGATCAAATAAAATTTACGAAAACTCTGTACCGAATGGTCACTCAAAGTCAAGAAGAGGTGAAGTTGAAGATCTTCTTCATCTAGGTGATCGAATATCCTACATGGCTTGATAACATTGTACCCATATCGAAATCAGGAGGAATCACATTATATCCATAATCCAAGCATTCAGAGCTACTAACGTAAAATAAAAGAACACTTACCTGCATAACACTCTCAAAGAACGAAATCGTATACAACCTGCCATAACAAAGAAAAGGGAATTAGATGAATGCACAGTGATAAATACAACAATATAACATAGAATTGAACAGCAGAAAAGAGACTATATAATGTACCACCTACATGCACATGCAAATACCGTATAAATACACATATATGTATACTAATGCATGAATTCGTTTATTTCAAAATGTTACTTGATTTGAATAAATCACATTAATCTTATAGAAGACCCCTTTTTACCCCTTTTTACTTGACTTAACACTTATTTCCCGATTTAGTGCACTCGGTTAATACTAAAAAAAATACTATTTGTTTAGGAAAATCACTTATTTTACCGGAGTTTCCTTTATTTCATAACAACGCACTTCAGTATTTCCTTGGAGACTACTTTATAACACAAGCACACTTCGTGTTAGAAAATACTTGTTTCCCTTTGGAAACCATTCGCAATACACACTTGTGGTAAATAAGGATTTAAACATTCTTAGGTTACTAGATTACCCATTAACCACTTCACTTGTGACATTAAGTCACGCGTTACTTGCACTTTGTCATTTTCACAAATCTTGTCCAACTCGCCTTTCAAATAGAAATATTTAACATTTTCATTTCACAAAGGCTGTCTTTTCTCAATTTCTTAGCACAACCAATTTTTTATTACATTCCACTTTTGCTCATTATCTTTTTCTCAGAACGGACCAATACCGCATACTTTAACGGGCTCCACACCGTCGACGACACCACTATATGCTTTGGTCAGCGATTTTGGATCTTTCACCCAAGGGCATCGGGCCTTTCTTAATTATTCCCAGTCACATCCAAGTATTTTTATCATGTATTTTAACACTTTTTCGTGTCCACATTATTTCACTTTTACCGACCAAATCCAAAACCTGAGGTCTACTTCCCCGTATTTGTGTTACACATTTACGTTGACTTCATCCCGAAAATCTTTTTCTTTTAGGACTTTTTAATGTAACACATTTTCACATATTTATTTCATAAAAATGTTCCACTTTACGTAAAATTATCATTTTTCCCATTCGTTTCCAAACTTGAATAATTCCTCTTTTTCACAAGTGTTATTTTTTTCAAAAACATCACTAAGTTATACATACCAAATTTTTAAATGTTTTAACCTATTAACAATTATTTAACACTTTGGAGTAACACACTTCTTAAGTTGGAAATATCTTTATTTTATTACTTTCTTTATGAAAGAAATAATTTGACATTTTGAAGAATATTTCACAGGAAACATACCATTTTCTTTTATTAATACATGAAGTCTTGAAAACACATACTTATCACATTTTCCACTCTTCTTACCCACTTTAAGGGATGAAATTTTTATTTTCTTTATTTCATGTTGAAACTCATTAAAATCTTCACTAAGCTTTTTCGCAAGCTCATCATCAAAATACTACAAGTTTATATACATAGAATGAGGGCTTTTAAGTTCAAAAATAAAAAATAATGAGTTTAACACATGATTTATTCAGGAAATTTCATAATACTTACAAAGACATGGAAAATTTTGTTCTTCATACTTGAATAAATGTCTAATTTCATAAAAATTCTATTTTTTTAAGAAAACTTCAAGACTTTGTTCACAAAATATCCCAACAAGATAAATGTCATTTTAAAACATTTTAGTTCATAAAATGTATGACACTAAGTTTTCTTGAAAGTATATTACTCTCCCATTACCTTGGAACCATTTGTAAAACCATTTCACATAAATTATGAGAAAATAACTATCTTAGAACATGCATACATTGTACTCTTATAAACTCTAAATACAAGAACAATACCAACAAATAGAGCTATTAAGCTTAAAGAGTATAGTTTTGCCACCTCATTAAAGCTCCGAAAATGATGGATAACATGTAGAATAATATGGAAACCTCTTACCTCCTAATGTGGCCATAAAATGTTGCCTAGTTTCACTAAGACTGCTCCTTGAAAGCTCCATTAAAACCCCCTTCATACTCCATGAACATCTTCTTTAACTTATCTTAAAAATCACCAACAACGTCTCCAATATCCTTAATTTTGCCCAATAGTGGTATAAATGGGTTTATAAGGCTTAAATACGGTGGAAAAGAGTTAAAGTATGGTGGTTAAGGGCTAATGAGTGGTGGTATGGTGGTTATGGGCTTATGAGTGGTGGTATGGTGGTTAAGGGCTGATGAGTGATGGTGCTAGGGTTGTGGAAAGCAGTTAGGTGGTGGTGAGTCTCCAAGAGATTAAAGAGAGAGAAAAATACACTAGAATGGACCAAAGTCTCACTCAAATACCCCAAAACTCTTAGAGGTTAAATTCCAAAAATGCCCCAAGGCTTACTCCCGAGTTGATCTGCCGTGTGGGAGTGTGACACGTGTAAAATATAATGGCTTATAGTGTGACATTATTTTCTCATTCAAACGAGATTTGAATCTCATTCAAATGATAACTATTCACGTTCAAACGAGGTTATAATGAGAATCTAACGAGGCTATAAATGTGAACATGTGATTTTCGTTAGAAGGTCATTTGAAGCATCATTCTAATGACATTTAAATCTCATTCGAAGGACCAAGGATTTTGTTCGAATGACCCTGAATTTCATCGAAATAAACAAAAGGCTATTCTAATTTCAATTAATTGCACGAAGGCCACGACATTACCCAATTTTGACCCACAATTCATCTTACAAGGCCTAAAGCCCAATTGAGTCCCATCAAGTCGCCGAATTATGCTGGTACGTTCTAAATAAAAGGTAGGTGTTACAACAAAAATATAATTCATATATATATATATATATATATATATATTATATTCGTATTTTTATATAATCCAAATAACGGAGTATTAAATGAATAAATTTTGGGAGAAGGTATTTGAGTGATGATATCTTCAAATTGAATGTAAGAGTCGTGATGTGTATTATTAAGAATAAGGGTATTTATTTAATTTATTGGATTGATTCATGTATTGTATGACATTATAGATTAGGTTAAGTTAATTATGATACTTTTATTGTATTAATAATTAAGACTTAATACCTAAATTGTGTATTAATTCAAACCATAAATGTGAAGTGGCGTGAAATCTAAATTACCGAGAAACATTTTAATTCTATAGAAAGAAGTACTAGTCATCTAGACTTAATTCACACTTATATATGTGATTTAAAGTTTGTGAAAACTATCAAATGCGAAGATAATTTTAATATATTTTTTTATTAATGAGTGCATAAGATTTCAATGTGTGTAACCTTCAAATAAAATATGAGGCAATAGAAGCATTTAAAAACTATAAGAATGAAGTAATAAGTAAACTTAGAAAAAGATTGAAACGGTGTGAAGTGATAAATATGGGGAATATGATACTCTGCTTGAAGAATTTTGTGTATAACATATAATTATTAACCTAAATATAGCTTCTAATGCATCATGATATAATGGTATTATTAAACACAAAAATTAATTATTGAAGGAAACGATGAATGCTATGTTGATAAGTTCTAGATTACCTTATAACTTTTCGGGTGAAACGTTGCTTTCCAAAAAATACTTTCTTAATAAAATGAATTATGCAAAACTGATAAACCATCATATGGGTCACAAAAAGGTCGAGGTCCTTGCTACAAATATTTAAAACTATGGGAAAGTCTTGCAAAAGTAGTGGTTCATAAACCTAAAATGGTTTAAACGGTACAAAATTTTCTTGATTGCATTTTGAGTGGATATATAATTAATTACAGTGCTTACTTCTAAAAAATAATAAATGGTCATGCTTATAATTTTCTTATTTATAAGTCGAAGATTCTTTAATTCACGTTATAACTACAATTGGATCTAAAATTTATATTTATTCGATGATATATTTTCTCATAATATGTCGTGTGGAAAAAAATTTCCAAAAGAAATTATGGTAATGTTTGTCGTGATTATAATGAGATGAATGAAGAATCTATGAAAAGGAAGATGTTCACAGTAACATATCAAGGACTGTAGGGTCCCATGGTTTACGTTCCCTAATATATAAGTTAGAAATTGAGACTTGAAGCTTCGATGAAGCAATGTCTACACCCGAAGCACCTCTATGGAATGAGATAATTAATAGTGACACCATACATAGGAATTGATGAATCTCCCACAAAAAGAATACTTTCGGCTGTAAGTGGATTTTCAAGAGAATGATGAAAGTTAATGGATAAATTTAAAAGTATAAGGCAATACTTATGCGAAAAGTCTATATACTTCGATACATATTCACTAGTTACGTAAATAACATCCATTAACACATTAATCTTTAATGCAACATTACATATTCTTAAGATACACCAAATGTCTATTAAGATGACATACTTTATATATATATATATATATATATATATATATATATATATACACACACACACAGTTAGGCTCTCCAACATGCCTCCTAGCAACATACCTATGAACATACCTATTTTCTTAAAATAGTAAAAAAAAAGTATTTTTAACCAAATTCGGTATATATGATTTACATAGTGAGGAGATTATCTACAAAAATAATCCTAAAAAAATTCAACGCGAAAATGGGTGAAATGAAAAGTGGGTATATATGAGCATTTTCGGCCGTTCAAATTTTTTCCATCGTCTCATCCACTTCCGGGTTGAATTTTTTGATAATTTTTTAAGATGATATCCTTATTATGTAAATCATATATACTAAGTTTGCTTAAAAAAATACAATTTTTTACTCTTTTAAAAAAATGGGTACATTCATAGGTATCTTAAGTGAGCTATCTTAAAGTGTCTCACTATATATATATATATATATATAACTAAAAGGATTTATTGGTATAGGGTAAGAGAGAAAAGTGTGTAGACTCGTTGAATCCCTTTATGGATTAAACTAAAGCAAAATAATGACATGATAAATTTGACAATGTAAGGATGTCAAATTGTAACTATATTTATTAATGTTGTAAACATGTCTATGTTAAAGACACTAAATGTGGATACATCATTGAATGTTCGTAGATATATTATATACTTATTGTGGGAAGCAATAAGGATATTATTAAAACTGAAAGATAATTCTAGTTAGTTAGTTTCATATATATGATATGGGTATTTTAGATGCTGTGAGATATAGTTTATAAGTTTGATAAACACATGTCACACTGTGCTTTTTGGTATGAATGAATAAGAAGCATACATAAAGTAATGAATTAAAGATAAGACGGAATAACATAATTTTATTCATTATTAAGTAGTTTTACATAGGGTTGTACCATCACAGGGGTGAGTTACATTTTTTTAATAAAAACTATAATGTAGAAAATCGAAAAGCACCACTCATTGATCTCATCTAACATATTCTCTACCCACACAGTGACCGGTATCTATCTTTAATAGTGAAGAGATATAATCCTCTTTCTCCGGACTCATATGGAGAAAAAAGAATTAGTAAAAATATGCTAAGAAGGATCTACCAGTTCTCTCTCTCTCTCTCTCTATATATATATATATATATATATATATATATATATATATATATAGGTGAGAGTTGGAGTGTGTATAGAATTAGTGTTTTAGAAACGCTTAAGAAGTAAAGTTGATAATCTTATACTTATTAGTTTATAAAGAACATTAAAGCTCTTGAACTAATCATCCCATACTTACCAGTTCATTAAGAAAATAAGGTTCATTACTAGTTCATTAGGGATCATGTAAAGAAAGTTAAGGATTCCTAAACTAATAATCCCATACTTACCAGTTCACTAAGGGGTATAGAAATAATTAAGACATCAAACCAAAGTAATAATATTAATCAACCTAAAAGTTTTGGGGAAAAGTAATCAACTAGACACATAATTAAAGTGGCAGTCATACGTATGTAGCAATAATTAAAAGCGCATTGTAATACCCCGTATTTTTATGGCTTTTAAATTATGGGATTTATTAAAATTAATTGAGTTATTAATTTTGGATTTATTAAATTTAATTGAGTTATTAATTTGGGATTTATTAAATTTAATTGAGTTATTAATTTAATATTAATCCGGAATTTTGTTTAAAATATATACTAGCGTGACGATAGTTAGTAATTATTGGGAATTTGTTGAATATTACTAGATGTGTAATGTAATATACGAAATTGAAATTATTAATATTGTCACGAGTAAATAAGATGACAATTATGGAAATTAAGTCGGGATGCGCCTGTGTCGTGTCGGGACTATATTAGAATTATAAAAGTGAATAAATTATAAGTCACCTGTATGGTCGTTTCGAGTGTGCCAACATGTTTGAAAGGGTTGAGATATTCAGAAAAGTGTACCCGGGGGTTTAGTTTGGGTATCGGGGCGTTTTTAGGCCTAATTGGCATCTCGGGAGGGTATTATAGTCATTTTGTATTTTTGGGTAATTAAACCCAAGAATTTTTCTAAGTTATATTAGCTATTAGAGATTATCTTTTAGGGTTAACAATCACAGAAACTTATAACGGCAAAAGAAAGGTAGAGAGCTTTTCAAGAATTGATCACGAATCGTAACACCTCTTTCAAGATTAACACCACCGGGGCATAGATCGCAAGACGGGCAACGCAGATATATCCTTATCACCAACCAACTAGACCTTCGAATACCAAGCAAGTATCTATCTTACTATTTTTCTAGTTAATATTTCTCCCATGTCAAAATAGGGTTGATGAACTTATGTTTTATGGAAGAAATTGATGATTTAGGAGATTTAAATCACATGCTTTAGAGGAAATAAGTGTATTCTGGAAATCTCAACATATGTAAAGGATTAACCATGAAATTGTATTGATTTATACGTGAGAAATCTGGAAAAAGAATTAGAAGATTTGAAATTAATGAAAAATTAGGGTTCTTGATCATTATGATGAACTATTCCCTTTAATTCGATACCTTTGATTAATTTGTACATGCTTTTCGTAGAAAATCATGTATATAGGCATATGTAACCCGTAGTAATCTTGTTTGGGAGTTTGAGGGTCATTAATGGTGTTTTGGAGGAAATTATTGGATGAAACCCGTAGGTCAGATTTGCAATTTTTAGGGCAAGAACTGCTTGATCGATCGATCGACCCAAGAGTATCGATCGATCGATCCCTTTCCTGGATTGATCCCTTTTGGAAAAGGGTATTTTTTTTTACCTTTTCGTTTAATCCGGGTAAAATGCGTAGGAACCCTTGAATATTATTTAAAGAGCATAATGGGTCATGAAGAGGACCAGTAGGGTTTAAGTAGAGTAATGTTGAATGAAATTTTATATGGGATGAAATCGAGGGTTAACGGGGGATCTACTACATATTGATAACCTTTTGCACGTTAGCTACGACATTGAGGTGTTTATAAATGACTTAGACCAGTAGGTTAGAGAGGGTGAACCTACTGGAATTATCTTTAGTGAAAGAGAATACTTCAAGAGACGAGAAGTAAGTATGAAATGAAGATATTTGAGAAAAACGATCGGAATCCTTTATGGGAGATAATCGGGTAAAATTGTACAAAGTACGGTTAATAATAATTACTAAAGGTCATGGGCGAACCTAATTGGAAAATGTGTATATTTATGTATGGCCGTGTGACTAGTGCATATAATAAATATTTTAATTGTGAATAATCATACCCGCGCTACTTGCTATCATGAAGGTTATCGCATCGGGACAGTCTTATCTCGATGGGACCTTTATGGGGGGATATTGACTTGTTCCCTAGAACATTGGATTCCTTGGTACAGACTATCCGAGAATGATAGTCAGACGGTCCTAAGAGACATGAGGGGTATGTGCTGTCCTCTTAGTGACTTGGAACTATGATTCGCCTCCATTTTGTGTGTATTGTGTTAATACAGTTCGAGAGTGATTCCGAACTAGTATTTCCCTTAGTAAGAGAGATACGGGGACTTGATAGCAGAGTATGCCAGCACCATAGATTTTATCTGGGGTGCAGATAGTATATATATTATATGGGTGATTAGTATATATACGTATACGCATGGAATTCTTCTACTATGCGTATAAGTAGTTAAGTAGTGAATAAATGCTCCAAATTGTATAATAAGTATTCGGTAACTTTATAACGGTAATGAGATATATTAAGTAACGTAAGTAATCATGAAGGGATTAGTATCTAAAATAAATATCACAGCCTTGTGACTTCTCAAAATAAAATCATTGGGATGTAAGTTAGATAGACGTATGAGGTATTAGTCGTACGGTAGGCATGCACACTAGATGAGAGGTTAGAATTCTCAAGAAAGTGTCGTGTACTAACACTTAAAGCTGACAACACTTAAAGAGAATTCTACTGGACAGTTAATCCATATGATGGCAAGGTCACGAATTGTTCATAGAGATGTTAACCCCTTTATGTAGGAGGATAAAAGAATCGAAGAATTTAGTGAGAAAATAAGACTCGGCGAAACAGTGTTAGTAAAACACCACAAGGGGAGACCCATCAGGGGACCCATTTAAATGATTCGGATAGTTGAATTCTCACCTAGCGATGGTGAATTTAGTAAGGGATATTGAAGTCAGTAGCATATTCCTTTAGTCCAACAAGGCTAAGGGAACCACAGGGGTAGCTATCAGGAATCGGGCCTACCAAAGTTCGAGAGAAGAATAACCCTAAAATGGTTAGTATGACTAGTGGTAAGTGGATTATGCATATAAGTTTTTTATGGAGAGCGAAACCACATGCATTATTTTTTTTGAAGCGAGTAAAGGGGACAAGAACATGGTTCCTAGTGAAGGGAAACAATTAAAGTAGTTTTTGTTTTGGTTCGAACATGCGTGTTACATTTGGAGATCATTTGATAAGCCAAGGCGATTGGCAAGGTAGAAGTATGAGTTTTATCCTCGGAGGATGAGGCGTGTTTTATGTGACACAAGCGAGTCACTAAATTTTATTTATTACTAGATTCACAGTTAAGATGGGTCTAGTGCGTATATCTATAACGTTACTATTATGTGAATATTTTCCATAGAGTAGCGGGATTATCTTCATTGTTATCCGCAGAGGATGGATGGGTGTATTAATAGTGTTATATACTTACTGAGATAACTCATCTTAGTGATGCGTTATACGGGTATGATATTATCCGGATTATGGTTTTATAAGAATGGTTAAAACGATAGTGGACAGTGATTGCAAGGCTATCGGGGTTGCTGCCCTAGTGCATCATGTTTTGTTCTAACGAGACCTCACCTGCGAGAGGGTCGGGCTCGCACTCATATTATATATTATAGAGACTTCAAAGGGTATAGTGGTAACGAAATGTTTAATCCCGGGGTGTTTAGGGACTTTGTTGTTATGATATAGTGTGCATTGGGTTTACCGTTGTGCAGAAAGATTTAACTCATTATTATGCTTAGCGCTCAGGACTTAGTGATAGGATGAGTGCATTGTTATATTTATCCTTTAGAAACGTGGAAGTTAAGACTTATATTCATATGTTTGGGAATTGGATTTCGAGAGTCCCGATTATTTACATACGAGGTTTATGGACGAAGGACCCAACAGATTTTGATAAACGGCAATGCTTGGTAGTAGTGTATCGGGGGGTCCTTGTTTGGATTTTGCTTTGCGAGACATACCACGCATGAAACTTAGCGTAAGGTTGGAAGTAGGGAGATGTTTGGTCATTAGTCCATCAGTTCGACACCTCGATCATCATAGGAATAGATAATTATGACTGTAAGTTAGAGTTAAGTGATGATTTAAGGCCAGTGGAGCGGATTGTGTTGTAAGGTAACATTGAAAGTTTTGTTTTATCACCATGAGTAAAAGGGTGGAACGATGATAAGGAGAACTTAAAAATTTCAATTTCTAAGGTGATTGAGAGTACCCCAAGTGTTGTAACGACGTTGTGAGCATAAGGGAAATAAATAATTGGGTGTTATGTGTGAAGTGCATGTGATGCTTACACTAGTATGCACGATTTATAGGGTGTGTGAACATCCTGGTTAGCTGTTGCTAGAATTGTTCGAGTTGAAGGGATATGGGAATAGACACGTAGAATGTATATTTGTGCGATTAATTGGAAAAGGTAGAGTGGATTAAGCATGGTGTGAAGGACGATAATCCATATATAAATGTGTGATCAGAGTAGCATACACGAATTTAATTGGAACGCTATGGGAAACCATTTAAAAAAAGGGGTATTCCTTGATAAGGATAAAATTTAAATATTTTGAAAAACACTTGGAGCGGAGTTTTACCTAGTCAAGTGTTGAGAGTGACTTGTGCATATGTTGAATGGTGATGTTATTAACGTTTAAAGGTGCAGCAGTGCACACCGTGGGGAAAAGTGCACGGGTCGAAACTTTTGTTATATGCTGAGGAAATAAGGGGAGTATTAAGTGTCACTTAATGTGAGACATTACAAGTCGAAGTCAATGTCGAAGTGAGTAGTCTTCGCGGGCAACACTCATAGATAGAAATCGATTGGAACAAGAGGATCAACTAGAGAATTTTGTAGCAAGCCTACGATTCCTAAAATGGAAGAGAACAATTTAGTGAATTTCTTAGATGGGGTGCCAACCTCAAGATAAGGTCACGAGTGCCTTAGAATGTGTGGAAAAATTTGACCTAAAAGAAAGTAATTATTATTATTTTGGGTGGTATACACTATTAGAAAGTATGCCCCAATCTTTCTTTGAAAATAAGAATCGCGCCGGTAAGGGGTCCTTCCTAGTATTGCTCGAAATTAGAATGAGATCATTAAACCCCACCTTCAAAACAGGATTTCAAGAAGCAGTGGGGATGACGTTTCATTTTGAGCAGGTTGCATCTCCTATAGCCCGAGGAGTAGGCGAAAGGTGATAACGACTAGTGGAGCGGTACGAGTGTAATTTTAGACTCATTGGGGTCATTTCATATCCGCAAAAATTATAGTTAGTAAGTGAAACTCATGACGATAAGTGGGACGAGATATCACCTAATGGTAATGTAGTGTGTAAACACTCGTACCAGTCTATTTGGACAAACTACTTATTAAAATTTTGTGTGGAAAAACCTTAACTATTCTCCCTCTGGTTGTTTAGAGGTGAGTGGATAATCAGAATTTTTGATCGGCCGAGTTAGAGTCTGATGACTACGGTGGAATTACCACGGTTGTTTTAGGTGACTTTTGACTGTTGTAAGAGTTACATCGTAAAAAAAATGAGATTCAAAGAACTGACATGAGTGGTCAAATGTTCGCATGGATTCTCTCAGAATGGGAGTTTTGTGTTTAGATAAACACGGGAGTTGATACGTGGTGAGGTGTGACCTCCCAATAATACTGAGACAATGGGGCCAATGAGGTGAAGGTTAGTATTATTCGAATGTTGTTCGGTAGGAGCAAATTTGAGGTGTTGTTATTGAGAAGTGACCTTATAACTTATAAAGTGTACAGAGTGTTAAACAAGCTTGTAGTGAAGCGTGGGCTATAGTAATTGAGCCTTACATTGAAATTGGTTTTAAGTATTAGAGGAAGGTTGTTTTTATCAGATATTCCTTACTTTTTCTAATTTCGGGACGAAATTCCGTTATTAGGGGGGAAGTATGTTATACCCCATATTTTTATGGCTTTTAAATTATGGGAATTATTAAATTTAAATGAGTTACTAATTTGGGATTTATTAAATTTAATTCAGTTATTAATTTGGGATTTATTAAATTTAATTGAGTTATTAATTTAATATTAATCCGGAATTTTGTTTAAAATATTTATTAGCGTGACGAGAGTTAGTAATTATTGGGAATTTGTTGAATACTACTAGATGTGTAAATTAATATATGAAATTGAAATTATTAATATTGTCACGAGTAAATAAGATGATAATTATGGAAACTAAGCCGGGAAGCGCCTGAGTCGTGATGGGACTATATTAGTATTATAAAAGTGAATAAATTATAAGTCGCCCATATGGTCATTTCCAGTGTGCCAACGTGTCCGGAAGGGTTGAGATATTTAGAAAAGTTTACCTGGGGGTTTAGTTTGGGTCTCAGGTCATTTTTAGGCCTAACTAGCATCCCGGGAGGGTATTACAGTCATTTTGTATTTTTGGGTAATTAAACCCACGAATTTTCCTAAGTTATATCAACTATTAGAGGTTATCTTTTAGGCTTAACCATCACAGAAACTTAGAATGACCATTAGAGAAGAAAGGTAGAGAGCTTTTCAAGAATTGATCACGAACCATAACACCTCTTTCAAGATTAACACCACTGGGGCATAAATTGCAAGACAAGAAACGCAACTATATCCTTATCACCAACAAATCAGACCTTCTAATCCCAGGAAAGTATCTATCTTGCTATTTTTCTAGTTAATATTTCTCCCATGTTAAAATAGGATTGATGAACTTATGTTTTATGGAAGAAATTGATGATTTAGGAGATTTAAATCACATGCTTTAGAGGAAATAAGTGTATTATGAAAATCTCAACACATGTAGAGGATTACCGACAAAATTTTATTGATTTAGAATTGAGAAATCTGGAAAAAGAATTAGAAGATTTGAAATTAATGAAAAACAAGGGTTCTTGATCATTATGATGAATTATTCCCTTTTAATTCGATACCTTTGATGAATTTGTACATGCTTTATGTAGAAAATCATGTATATAGGCATATGTAACCCGTAGTAATCTTGTTTAGGAGTTTGAGGATCATTAATGGCATTTTGGAGGAAATTATTGGATGAAACCCGTAGGTCGAATTTGTAATTTTCTAGGCAAGAACTGCTTGATCGATCGATCGACCTATGAGTATCGATCGATCGACTGATCAATCGATCGACCCCTTTCCTCGATCAATCGATCTCTCCTGGAAAACAACATGTTTTCCCCTTTTCGTTTAATCCCGGCAAAATGCATAAGAACCCTTGAATATTATTTAAAGAGCATAATGGGTCATGAAGAGGACCAGTAGGGTCTAAGTAGAGTACGTTGAATGAAATTTTATATGGGATGAAATCGAGGGTTAACGGGGGATCTACTACATATTGAAAATGGTTTGCACGTTAGCTACGGCATTGAGGTGTTTATAAATGACTTAGACCAGTAGGTTAGAGAGGGTGAACCTACATGAATTATCTTTAGTGAAAGATAATACTTCGAGAGACGAGAAGTTAGTATGAAATGAAGATATTTGAGAAAAAATGATCCGAATCCTTTATGGGAGATAATTGGGTAAAATTGTATAAAGTACGGTTAATAATAATTACTATAGGTCATGGGCGAACCTAATTGGAAAATGTGTATATTTATGTATGGCTGTGTGACTATGTGCATATAATAAATATTGTAATTGTGAATAATCATACCCACGCTACTTGTTATCACGGAGGTTGTCGCGTCGGGACAGTCTTATCTCGATGGGACCTTTATGGGGGGATATTGACTTGTTCCCTAGAATATTGGATTCCTTGGTACAGACTATCTGATAATGATAGTCAGACGGTCCTAAGAGACATGAGGGGTATGTGCTGTCCTCTTAGTGACTTGGAACTATGCTTCGCCTCCATTTTGTGTGTATTGTGTTAATACAGTTCGAGAGTGATTCCGAACTAGTATTTCCCTTAGTAAGAGAGATACATGAACTTCATAGCAGAGTATGCCAGCACCATAGATTTTATCTGGGGTGGAGATAGTATATATATTATATGGGTTATTAGTATATATACGTATATGTATGGAAATCTTCTACTGTGCATTTAAGTAGTTAAGTAGTGAATAAATGCTCCAAATTTTATAATAAGTATTCGAGAAGTTTATAAAGGTAACGAGATATATTAAGTAAAGTAAGTAATCATGAAGAGATTTGTCTCAAAACTAAATATCATATCCTTGTGACTTCTCAAAATAAAATCATAGGGAGATAAGTTTGATAAACTTATGAGGTTTTAGTCGTACGGTAGGCGTGCATACTAGATGAGAGGTGAGAATTCTCAGGAGAGTGTCGCGTACTAACATGGTGGCTATATTAGCCGGTAATCATTTTAAATACTTGCTAAACTATTTTTAAAACTGTTTTACACTTGGGCTCTGACCCGATTTTTGTCATTTTCTCTCTCTTATATATATATGTGCTCAGTCAGAGGGGTGTCAGGTGTAGAATCACTTGACTGGATGTGCTGCAGCTTGTGTGGGAGTTACAGGTCATTGCAGTAGACACTTCCTTCCTTGGTTCGTCAGATTCTATTTAGGTCTTTTAGTTAGGGCATATGTCGCCCATTTCTAGAGTCTTGTTTAGACTAGATAGGGATTGCATATACTTCTATCATTTCAGTATTTGGTTTTTCGGTTGGGATTGTTTTATCTATTACATTGTTTGTGGTTGTAGATTATTTATTTGGATTTGAGTAATCTAGTTGGCATGGTTAGTTGGATGATTGGTATCTTTATCATTTGCATTATTCAAATTTTGTCTATGTTTAAAAGATTTTTATAACAGAATTATATAAATGACGACTTTAAATTGTTTTGACACTTAACTTAATTTAATAGAGTGTTTAAATTGGAATTAATTATGTTTGCGACAGTGATACTAAGATTGAACCAACAGTCCACCTTGATTTCAATTTAATAAAGGACTGATCACCCGATATTTAATTTAGCGGGGTGTCACACTCATTTTTCCATAACTTTGAATAGGTTAATCCAAACACGGCTTTACCTTATACCATTTTAACCAAAAAAATAAAATAAAAACATTGAAAAGAATTTCATAAATTTTTTATTAGCCACGTGCCCTCATGCGCGAGGTCAATATTTCTGGTAAAAAAATCCTCTTCTTCTTCTTCTTCTCGACAGTTGACTTTAGGATTTCTAATTTGAGATGATTTCTAAACAAGCTCAACCTAATTTTTCATAAGGAATTTGAATATATAAGTTTTGTGAATTGAGATGCAATATATCTAAAGTTCTAAACTGTGTGTTTTTATGACATTTTGACTTAATATTTGTGGATTTTAAGGATATGGGAAGGATTGTAATGAATATGGTTTATTTTCTGCTATATATAGGAGTAGTTTGGTTTTTATTTTTAAGGTTGAGGTGGATTATACATGGAAAATTTTAAATTTTCAGTCTTCTAGTTCAAAATACACATTCAATCGATTTGAGCTTAATAGATATATTCATGGCTTTTGATAATTTCACTCGAGTTCTTTAGGTTGTAATGAAGTTATACATAACTTAAAATCAAAGTTTGGATCTTTATATCAAAATTCACCATTAAAGCTCAAGCTTTATTGATGTAATTTCACATTTTTTCTATCCTACACTATTTTACACGTAAGAGTTTGCATATTATGATTATTTCAAGTATATTAACCACACGAAAAGCAATTATAATTGAAAGAACTGAAAATAACTCCTAAAATCTTGATGTACCTAGTTTAAGTGAAATTTCGAGTTTTTGAACTAAAGTTTGAGGTGTGTCTTAACTACTGAAAGGGTGGGGTATTTTTACTACATACTCAGGGGATTCGATTGGTGGAATTAGGTGGTGGATTTGAGCTGATTATATGAAGTTTTCAAGTTTGATAATTGTAACTCACATGTGTGCATGGTGTACACATGTGATTTTTAACTTTTTGTCCTTACGTGGTGCACTAGGTGGATAAGGGGTTTACTGAAATTAATAAAACTTTGATGTTTGGTCCTTGGTTGGTCTTGTAATTACATTTATAGACTTAAAAGTATACTTTTCATAAAGTACTGATGTACTTTTATAATTTTAGAAAGGTTCAAGGGTTAAAATTGTGATTTTATGTTAGTTAGAGTCTAAAGGAATAATTTGTATTAAGTTGAGATTTAGTGGTGAAATATAAATTTGAAATTTTTAGGGGGCTATTTTATAATTACTAAAATTCGAAGGGGCTAGGTCAGTCAGTAAATTTGTAGTTCTTTAAGTTTAGTTTCTTTCTTCTTAGAAGACTTTTGAATTTGAATCTTTATAAGGGTTAATATAGTAACCATAGGTTTTTAGGGTCGATTTTGAAAAATCTCGATTCTTATAGTCTACCTACGTAAAAGAAATCATACTTGAATTTTACCTTGAACTAAGTCGGGGTATTGATCCTTCATTGCTTGCTCTAGTTCTTATGTAGCTTCTTGCTGATTTTTATTTTCTTAAGGTACTTTAGCTGAGGGAATTTCTTTATTTTCGAGGTACTTCACTTGGCAATCCAGAATTTGAACAGGGCGTACTTCAAATTCATGGTTTGGTTCGATATAAATGTCTTGCTATGTGACCATATGAGATGGATAAAAAATATACTGGCATAACCATGACACATGAAATACATTATGAATATTGGATAATTTAATGGGAAATTCTAATTGATAGGCTATAGAGCCAATTCATTTAGAACTTGTGGAAGGTCTAATATATATAAAGCTAGTTTTCCTTTATTTCCAAAGCATAAAATTCCTCTTCGGGGAGAAACTTTCAGAAATACTTGATAATTAACCTGAAACTCTAAGGGTTTCCAAAGTTGGTCTGCATAATTTTTCTATCGGTTTGGGTTTGCTGAACTAAGCAATAATTTTTAATAATTTTGCAAATGGAGATATTAACTGCATGTCATATTGCTCTATGGTAGAAACAATATCGTAGGAAATTAACGTGTGGAGTCTTTATACTAGATTTTAACTTAAATTGTCGGGTACTACATTGCCTTTGCGTGGATGATAATTTAATTTAAATCGGTAATCTTCCAAAAATTCCTTCCAGCGTCGTTGTCTTAAATTCAATTCCTTTTGGGTAAAGATATATTTTAACCTTTATGATCTGAAAAGACTTGAAAATTTACACTATAAAGGTAATAAAACAAAATTTTTAACGGAAGAACTACAGAGGCAAATTCAAGATCATGGACAGGGTTGTTACGTTCATGAGTTTTGAGTTGTCTTGACTCATACTCTATATATTTCTCATTCTTCATTAACACACATCCTAACCCTTGTAATGAAGCGTCGGTATATACATAGTAGCTTACATCACTAGAAGAAATACTGAGGATAGGAGCAGTAGTTATTTTTTCCTTCAACACTTGGAATGCTTGATTACATTCTTTAGTCCATATAAATTGAACTTCCTTCCTGTTTAGATTTTAAAGTGGAAGAGCAATGTGAGAAAATCCTTATAAACACAAAAATAATATCTATCTAATCTTAAAAAACTTTTTATTTTAATAATATTGCTAGGATTTTTCTATTCTAAAATGGCAGAAATTTTGGTTGGATCGATATGGATTCCATTTTCCGAAATCACATGTCTTAAAAAATTGATTTCCTTTACTGAAACATCACATTTGCACTTTTTAGCATATAACTGATGGTTTCTAAGAGTACATAAATCGCATCTAAATGTTGGGCATGTTCTACGGGATTCTGAGGATGTAGGAGAATATCGTTAATAAAAACGATAACGAACTGGTCAAGAAAAGGTCTGAAGATTCTATACATTAGATCCATAAAAGCTGTGGGTATGTTTGTTAATTCAAATGACATTACAGTAAATTCAAAATGTTCGTAACGAGTTCGAAAAGAAGTTTTCAAAATATCTTCCTCTCTAATGCGTAATTGATGATAAACAGATCGTAAATCTATGATAGAAAAGACCATTTCTCTTCGGAGTTGATCAAATAGATATCCAATTTGAGGTAAAGGGTACCTATTCTTAATAGTTACTGAGTTTAGTTAATGATAATCTATGCATAATATAATGCTTCCATCATGTTTCTTGACAAATTACACCGGAGCTCCCCAAGGTGATGAACTTAGTCCAATAAAACCTTTCTCTAAAAGATCAACTAATTGGGTGCGAAGTTCTCGAAGTTGTAAAGGAGCCATTTGATACGTAGGTATAGAAATAGGAAGTATATTATGATAAAGATTGTTAGTAAACGCGATTTCCCTAGAAGGGGGTAATCTTGGTAAATCTTCGAAAAAAACTTCTTCAAATTGTTCTAACAGATTTAGAAATAAATAAGAGATTTGGAGTTGGAAACTTGAGGGTTCCTATGGACCTGATCGTTGAAATATAAAATAACAATTATCTTTATTTCGAAATAAATTTTCTTAGCATGACAATCGAGATAAGGATGATGTATTGATAAAACCCCCATTCCGATAATAATATCAAAATCACAAATATCTAAAATTTTCAAAATTAACAAGGAGTGCTCCTAGGCCAAGCTGAATTTTACAATTTTTATAACCTTATGTTGGTGTATTGATTTCACCTATTCGTAATTCAATATCCACTAGAGCCAAAAGATGTAGGTAATAAATTTAATAATTTCGCTAGTCTAAGACAGCTAAAAGAATGTGTTGATCCTTACTCAAACAAAATATGTGAAGGAAAATGTTAGAAAATCATCATACCTTTTATCACATCATGGGAATTTCGTATATGCAGTATGACGTAATCTTTTCCACGACTTGGGATTATTTTAATTCCTTCAGTAGAGCTTGGCTTACGTTGATTTTGGATATGACGAGATTTTGGATTTTGTTAGAGTTTATTTAATTGACGATGGATTGAACCAGATTTTATCTTAGGACACTATGGCCGAATATGTCCTACTTCGTGACACTCATGACAGGGGATTGCTGAACGTATTGTGTTATCATGAATCTGGGAATAAGATTGGCCATTCAAGTTTGAATAAGGGTGAGGTCTAGAATGAGATGGAGTCCTGACAGCATGATTATTTTTGGTATTAGGGGCAAATATCAGATTATGGAAGAAGAATTGCATTCCACAATTGTCGCAACATTAATAAATTAAAAATACTCACAGATTTGTAAAGGACCGGTCGAATTCTTAACTCTCGAATGTAATCCTCTTTCAAACTGCTTGCACTTATTTACCTCAGTATCTATATATTCAAGGGTGTAACGAGACAATTCGATAAACGTGGCGTCGTATTAGGCTACCAAAATATTATCTTGTAATTTTAAGAAATCAACAGTTCGTTGATTTCGCTTAGTCTCGAAAAAATACTTTTTGAAGAAAATTTCCTCAAATTGCTCCTAAGTAAAGTTAACAACATTCTGGTTACATGACACTGCTTGCCACCAGAAATCAGCTTCACCTTCAAACATATAGTCTACTATAGTTACTCGGATATTAATATCTATACCCACTCCATTTAGAATTTTCACAATTTGGTGTAACTATTTCTCTACTTAATTGTCACCTGGATTTCCAAGAAAAGTTGGAGGTCATTGCCTCAGAAATTCTTTAATAACATTCATCCTACGAATTTATTCAACAATATCCTTTGGAGTAAAAGGAGTTGTTTGTTGTTTGGCGGATAAATAAGTAAGTTCCTAAAGACATTGCATGATTCCTTCCGTTTAAGTCTATTTAGTTTGAGTTTTAGTGGAGGGAATTAGAGTAATAACCATCCTATATAGTAGAACAACTTAAGTAATAAGAATGATAAACAAAAATAAGCCACAAGCCTATTATATTTCACATGATGAGTTATATGATACATTGGATTTATATATCACAACCTATATTAGTGTAGCTATAATTAGTTTATCTCCCAAAGTTTTAGCATAGCATATTATCTACAATATTTAATTATACAATCCATACTAAGGGACAACTTTTAACTTTGGATTATTTAAGTAGGGACAACGACTTCATCACAAGAACTAGACTCTGGACTGATTAAATAATTTTTTGGATCCAAACTACTAGTTGAGTCATCAGTTGTACCAGAAGAATAATCACCATGTACTTTACCATTGGATGTAGCATCGGGATACATTAGTGGAGTTGGCGGCTCATCTGTAAGGGCAGGATTTATGGCTTCTTGAAAAATTAGCAGATCATTCACATAGTCATCCACTTTCCTCATGACTTATATATCACCCATAACTCTATTTATCAGCACTAATCTTTTAACATCACTACTGGAGCCCTCCCATTCCTCCTCGATGGCACAAATCATTTATCTTAATTTTCCTAACGCCTCTTCTCTAACTCTGGTTTCCCAGTGATTATTTGGTTCAATGTCTACATTGAATAAGAACATGTCCCACATATCCATGTTACAAATGGAACTTCCATTTAATAATATTAATAAAAGAAGTTCAAAAAATAACTAATATCTTATTTCCTTTCCGGCATAGAATGCTATCCCGACGATATGTTTAAATTTTAAAACATGCTCTGATATTAACTTCTCACACCTTTTTTTTTGGTATGAATGAACAAGAAGTTCACATAAAGTAATGAATTAAAGTTAAGGCGACATAACTTTATTCATTATTAAGTAGATTTACATAGGGTTTTACCACCACAGGGGTGAGATACATTTTTTTAGTACAAACTATAATGTAAATAATTGAAAAGCGCCACTCCTTGCTCCCATTTGGCCTTTTCTCTCCCTATACAGTCACATACACAAACAGGTGATCAGTATCTGTCTCTAATAGATAAGAAATATTATCCTCTTTCTTCGAGCTCATCTAGAGAAAAACGAATTAGAACAAATATGCTAAGCAAGTTCTACCAGTTCTATAACAATTATACATGTAGAGGTATGATTTGGAGAGTGCATAGAATCCGTGTTTTAGCAAATCTAAAGAAGTAAAGTTGACAACCCCATACTTATTAGTTTATAAAGAACATCAAAGTTCCTGAAATAATCATCCCATACTTTCCCGTTCATTAAGAAAATAAGGTTCATTACCAGTTCATTAAGGATCTTGTAAAGAACGTAAAGGATTCTTGAACTAATAATCCCATATTTACCAGTTCAGTAAGTGGTATATAATTAATTAAGCCATCGGCAAAAACAAAGTAATAATATTAATCAACCTAAACTTTCAAGGAAAAGTAATTCTCTAGGAACATAATTAAAGTGTCACTCATACGTATGTAGCAATAATCAAGGCTCTCAATCACTTGAGACCATTAGGCCAAGTAGAAAGTTCCGTGGGATAGCACGTCAATCTACGTCCTAGTTAATATTGATACTTATAATATCATGGCACAAAAGGGCAGGAGTAATTGATGACGCTATGAAGTCATCATTTAAATTTATATCAGCAGCTCAAACTCCAGCATATAAAGCAACGGAGATGTATATAATAGCATAGTAATGCAAATATGAGAAGGGGATGAGGATAAGAGGACAGACACTAAAATTCAAGTGGTTTGACTATATCACCCTACTCCACTGTGCAAATGAGTATGATTTTTATTACAAAAAAGGATCTAATAGCCTGGAATACACGACTCTCAAGATTTTTCTCTCTATTGTGAATGATACAAAGTTTAGCTAGGATTTTCTATTTCTGGATCACTTATTTTGGGGAAGAAGATGGGTATATATAGTTCTTGGGGTGCACAATGCACCCCCAAGCATGCATGGAGCATGCCCTTATTGAAGCATCAATTGAGGAGTAAACACCTGTCCTGAGTATAAGCATGTAATGATGATGAAAATATCCCCTCACGTGCTCCTATAATTTTGTTATAATTGCCTGTCCATGTGGGATGGTCACATCAGAAACCTGTATCACACCTAATGATGTGTCATCTTATGAGGTCTCGACTGGTCGAGGATGATACTTCTAAATTCCTGTTCGAGCGACTGATGAGCAAAATATAAGTGTGGTCTCAGCTACAGGGATTCCAAGATAAGACGAGACTTATGTAGAGTTAATCAGCCAATCGATATGTCTCGGCTCAAGAGGTCGTCCAAGTCGAGACTGCTGGTACAAGGCAATTATAATAGGGCACATAATGTCAGTCACGACGATTTGGATGGATGGCCTTGGCCGAGTGTGTCCCAAGTTGGGACGAGGTTATACTTAGGTATATAAATTACCCCTAACCCTTATATTTGAATGTGAGTAAAAGGCTGAGGGGTAAAAATGATTAAGGGTAAAAGCTAAAGAGACATCTCTGACAGATGGCTGAGATGTCCTTCCAATGTTAGGTCTAAATTAATGGATAAGAGATGTGGAATGACACTTGGCATGTATCCTGTGGTTTAGCATGTTGTCTAAGGTAGATGACTACAGAGTTGTTTGGATAATTATTCCCTAATAATGAAATGCCTTGGAAACTACGCTCCATCATTGCCACTATTTAAATCCTTTTGAAACCTTTTCATTTCTCTTTCTTATTCACTTAACTCGAGCTCACACTTCCTCTTTCCATAACAAAACCCCTTTTCACTCATTCACTCTCCTTCGATCATAATTTTTCGTCTTGTTTTAGGGCTTCTTCTTGGTTCTTCAGTCATCAATTTCCACCAGGTAACCCCACCATTCATTATTTTCAAGTTTTCTCCATTTTACAGTTAGTTTAAGCTTTGGTTATTTTTTGATCAGTTTATGAGATTTTTGCCAACCTTGGCTAGCGGCTGTAGGGTTATTTAGGAGTTTATGCAGTGATTTTGAAGTTAGGCTAGTTGTTTTAGGTTCCTCCCTACCTTTTTCTCCCCTTTTTTCCATCTGTGAAGGTCGTTGGAGCTACTGCAGTTGCCTTCTCCGACAGCCTTCAAGCCACTATTCTTGAGGTGTTCTTGAACAAAATGATTTAAATTCCAGTTTTGATCTTTAGTTCAACTTTAATCAAACACTTTGAATGCTTAAGACTTTATATGAATTGAATGATCAATTTCCCCCATCTTGAGGATCGTATTCTCAAAAAAATACGTAAGGGCGAAGCTGAGGCTGAGGCTAGAAGAAAAGCTGGGACCGACCTCACACGTCTTATATCTCCTGCCCCTCTACCTGCAATTCGTCCTCCTATAGTTAAAATAAGTGAGGATTTAATGAGTTCAATCTCGTCTCAGAGTGAGGGCACCATTGACATCTCGTCCTCTGAGGACCGTAAACTTTCCGATTCTAGGGTCTCTGGTGAGGTCGACTCCTAGAAGCAAGCCATTCGGGTCATCGCCTCTCGCACGGTCGACTTAGGGGAAACTGGATTTGGTGAGGCTATTCATCCTGTTGAGAGTTTGACCCCTGAGGGGCCAAAATTTACCATTGGTCAACCCCCTCTCCATTTAGTTGTGCCCATCTCATCCATGACCAAGGGGGAATTCCGTAATAAGTTTACAAGTGGAGTACCGACCGTTGAAACCATCGACTCCAGAGATAAGGTCGATAAAACACTTGACAAGTACTATGCTCAATATTTTCGGAGCACCATGAAAGACTTTGACCTCATGTACTGGAGGCACATGTATGTGATCCAATCCGATATCAACATAAGGGTTTCTGATGAGTTCGAGAGGGCATTTTACGATCAACCTGGTGAGATTGATGTATATAAATAGATGTTCAAGGTAAACTTTCGCCTTCCTATCCATCCTAACGTGCGAGAAATCTTTTCCAGTTTGGGCCTAGCCCCAACCTCACTCTCTCCCAATACGGGGTCGAATTCTTCTCGGCTTTATATCACTTTGGAAATTCTATCATAGCACCGACCTTCCAATCAGCGTCCTTAAGGCTTGTTATAATGTCTCCCGCACCAAAGCTGAGTCTGGCTGCTATCGCTTTGTATCCAGGAAGCCATCAAAGAAGGTTGTCTTTATTAACTAAACCTCCAACCACCATTGGAAGATGAGATACTTTTTCTCTTTCGGTGCATGGGAATTTCCACCTAACTTTTCCTGCTCTACCTTAGAGCCTAGGGTAATAGGAAAAAGATTCAATGGATGTCAAACATAACCACGACTTAAGAATAGACGACCAGGAAAAGATCAATCAGATCATAGAACAAGGGGCCGGTGGTGGGCTCGCATAATTTGAGAAACTCATGACCCCTGAAATTCTGGCTGAGATGGGATTAGATATTGATCCCTTGACTGAGATACGTAAGTTTTTCTTAACTTCTGCCTCGTATTTAACTTATTTTTACTATAAGACTTGTAGATTTTGGTTATGAACTGTGATGTCGTCTATAGCTATGTTTGCTTCTAACTTTAACCTTTTCTTACCTTTTACTAATCGGTCAGATAACATAGCTGAGGCAATTTCAAAAATGGTTGCCCCTAATATCTCCATCATGCTGAACAAGTTGGGTAAGAAATTGGTTCCTCCTGCCCAGACGAAGAAATCAACTATAAGCGGACCTAGTAATAACGCGGCTCTAAGGAAAATGAAGAATTAGTGGATGACACTTCAGTTCCCCAGGCTCTAAAAATGAATCAAAAGGATTTCCCAACTATGGGGGGTTCAGACAGAGCGAGCTCTATATCCTATGATGAAGCCCTTACTTCACGTCTCACCCAAATGAAGCTCAGTGACAAGACTCTAATTGGTGATGTCAAGATGTCTATGGCTACTACTACCTCATTGATGCCCAATATTGACAGGCGCTTCCTGCAGTCTATGGATGATTCTCGTCTCATTGAGTTTAGTCTTTATAAGGCCACTCAGGTATTAATTGGTAACTTATGAGAATTTAATTTTAGCAAGTGTTGCCTCGTACTAACCCATCTCTTTAACTTTTTTACATTCTCTGCTTACCTCCACTCATCTGGGTGAGTGTACAGACAAGGGGCTTCCCTTAATCTAGTAGGGGAAGGATGACAAGAACATGAAAAAGGGCTTGAGGGATAAATTGGTCGTAAAAGATGTCGAACACTAAGCTGCCATAGGCGCAGTGCAACAGAGGCATCTAGACGAGTTGAACAAGCCAAAGCAAGAGCACACTGATGCTTTAAAGCGTCTAGCCAATAAGAGGTAGGCTGATTTTGATGCGGCGATTAAGGAGGCTAAGGCGCAAGATGTGGCCGAGTAAAAAGCTTCTGAGGAGTTTAGGGAGGTATGATTTTGAGTACCTTGAGAGGGGCATGAGGACGGTTTCCCTTTGGACCGTCCTTAAATATTACGAGGTTGGAACATTGACCCCCAACATTTTGAAGGCCTTGAATTTTCATACCTCTTGCTCGGTACTTCTCTGGTGGATATTGAAGATGTTGGGAGCACTCCTGTAGAGAACACCGAATGGCCTACAACCGAGAATACTGAACAAGATAAAATCAATATCGCCGAAGGTAAGACCAATGAGGATAGGTTCGATATTTAAACCACTGCAGAAAACATCATCATCAACCAGGACGATGCTCCGTTAGAAGAGACCCTCTGAGTGTTCTTTCACTTATATTGCTTGGGGGCCTCCTTTGGCCTTAATTGCCATTTTCTATTGTATAACTTCTTAACAAATTAGGAATAATATTGGATGGTGAATTTTAAGATGATGTGTATCATCATATCAACAGCGTCTGAACTGATCTTTCTATGCGACGAATGCAAGTATTTATCTCTTGTTTCTAGTTCTTTTCATTGTGTTGTATCTACTTGCTTTGAATGTTTATAAACGTTAATGGACTTTTGATTAAATGATATATCTATTCTTATCCATGGCTATGGCCGAGATAAATAAATGAACAACTTATTGATTTTCAAACCACCAAATTAATGATGTTGAACATTGAAATCATTGAATTAACGATGTCTACTCTCGTCCTTAGGCGAGTGAAAAATAGCCAAGTTAATGTTTTACAGTTTGAAATCACCTATATATATATAATGTTACTCTCGTCCTTAGCCGAGAGTTAAATAACCAAGTTAATGATTTTCCAATTTGAAATCACCAAATTAATGGTGTTTAAGGTAACCATAGTGAAATGATTTCTAAATAGGAGATCACCAAATTAATGGTGTTAAATCTCAAGTCCACTCTCGTCTTCAGCCAAGACATAAATGACCAAGTTAATGATTTTTCATAGAGTTTATGTTTTTGACCACCTTAGTGATGTTATCACACTATTCCTCCCTCTCGGTGTTATTGAGAACCCATGGATGAGACGAGTCCCACATGGTTTCGCGTATCACCGAGAGTGAGTCAATGCTAATTCACCAAACGAATGATGTTGTTTAGTCTAAGATAATTCAAACCATGCATTTCGACAACTCTTACAAGAAAAATATGAGGTATCAGTTGGAACTTTTTTCAATCATCACTTTGAATATTTTCAATACAAAGTATTACATAAACTGTGTACATAAGACTAATGATAATATTTTTTTAAATGGTCGGCATTCCATGGATTAGAGAATAGCTCTACCTCTAAATTATCCACCCGATATGTCCATGGAACGACCTCTTTAGTGACCCTTTTGGGGACATGCTAATTGATAAGCACCTAAAAGTGTTTAAATAATACCCCGAATAGACAATTTTGAATTGCTAATTCTCGACAAAATGGGTTTTATGCGCTTATATGTTTATTTTGTAGGCTTGCTTGCACTTCCAGAGTTCATACACTTAAATCAAGGCAAATGCGGTGCATATGTGATTAATAATGAGCTTACCCTAGTCATGTAGCCTAAACCTATCCCGAACCAAGCGCAGGTCTAAGCTGAGACCATTCTGAGCCTGTCCCATATTTTCCCTAGTGTGCGTGTAGTGTTATTTTTATTATATTCTATAATTTTTGATTCATTTTTATTATTATATTTTACTCTATTTCATTTGATTATTTTAAGTAAATATAATAGTAGGTGTGAGTATGTGTGTCAATTTAATTTATACTAAGTCCGTATCTGTAAAAATTATACATGTGAGTTTTATTTTATTTTTATTTTTTTTTGTTTTTTTGTTTTTTTTTTAATTTTTAGTTTTGTTTTATTTTATTAAGTTAGGTTTTTAGTTTTTAATTTTTAGTTGTGTTAGGCGTCCATTTTATGAGAATTTCAGTTATGTGTTTCTTTTATTTTTTGATTTTATTAGTTTATTTTGATTTTATTTTATTTTGAGTTTTTTGTAGATTAGAGTTTTATTTATTTTTATTTAATTTTGTTAGTTTTATTTTATTAGTTAGTATTATAAGTTACAAATGACACACACACACACACACCCCTCCATATCATACACCTCACCCTCTCCCTTGTGCCAAACACCTTCACACACCATAACTCCCTTCATCATCTTCCACCCAACCACTTTCTATCTCCTACCCGTCCACCTTAATCAAAACTCCATTACCAACATCCACACAAAAACACCCATTGACCACTAGAAACTCATGACCCAATTCAGCAAGCCTCTCACCACCTTAACCCACAAACCCAGGTGGACTTCCAACCCACCAACTGAAATCCAACTCGGATATCCGAACTCAAAATCGCGACTCCATGGCAGCCCCCCACCTTACTCCTGTGAGAAACCCGACAACCCCATGCCTAGACCCATTAAATCCAACCCAAAACCAACATTAATCCGAAACTCGCGAACCAGGAACCCTCCAAACCCGACCACGACCACACTTAACCTGGCGACCTCAACCCAACAACACTTATACCTCCTGCTGCGAACCCGCCGGTGACCCATTTCTCACCCCGATCCACCTAACCCGAGCACCTAGCAGCTATCGCATCAAAAATCAAAACTCCTGATTCAAACCCATTTCCCATTTCTCACCAAGTGACATACACAATATCTACCACCTACCTTTAGTTCCAAATAACACCAAACAAAAAAAAATCCCACATGTGTGCATTCCTTAAATTATCCCCACCTAAATTCCAAAACCTCTCCCCATTTTAACCTACACCATAATTCTTCCAACTTTACCCCTTTCCCTAATGTTCCCATTATAAAAGCAAGAGAAAACCCATTCGAACGAGGAGTTGTTTTTTTAGAGAGATAGTTTAAACTAGAAAAATAAAATAGAGAGAGAAATATCTTTGTAAATAATTTTTTTATTTCTTTTATTTTTCTTTAGAGATTTTGTGAGGATTAGAGTGTGAGAGTTTAGATTGTATTGAAGAGTTTGGAGTTCAACTTGCAATTCAAGGAGACTAGATTCTAAGATTTGTTCTCTTATCTCTACTTTTTTTTATTTCATGCTTAGTCTGTTGATAATATTACATTTATTGTGTTTTATCACCATGTTAGGCTAGAAATCCTTTCAAGTGATGGGGTGATCCCATTATTTGATGTTAATACCATTTTAATTAGTTTATTTAAATCAAATGTCCCTTTGATGAATAATTTTTCACTCTTACATTTTGATTTATGTAGGGATGGCAATTTTCTCTGAAAACCTGAGGTTACCCCTCCCCCTAAAAAAAAATACCCGGTAATTTGGGGATCGGTTCGGGGAGTAAAAAAATTTCTCGAAAAATTTCGGGTCGAGTTCGGGTATACCCTCGGATATCCACGGGGAAACCCAATTTATTAACATATATATATATATATATATATATATATATATATATATATATATATATATATATATATAAAAGGAATGAAAGCAACTGTGTGTGTTTATTTTTTAGCCCTAGGCACCGCTCGTTTCTCTCCCCCTCTCCCCTCCCTCCGTCGTCCTCCTCACGACTTCGGACTTCCTCCTCCTTCCTCATGTCGGCGACTCATCTTCCTCATGACTCATCTTCCTCACGCGCACCAACCTGTATATCTTGAATATGTTAGCCTTAATCACAATTTTACCAATCTTTTTAGTTGGTAATTAACTGTATAGACATATAGTTTATAGACATATAAAAGCAACTATATAGTTTATTTATCAATCTAGACATATTATTCGGTAATTAACTGTGTAGTTTTTATAGTTTATAGTTCATTTCAGATCTACTGTATTAGTTTATAGTTTCATTTGTAAGGTGTTGATCTACTATATAGATTTTGTACATAATTTTTGTTGTACCGTATAGATTAAGATTTCGTCCATTTTGTCAAAAGATTTTTGTCAATTTTTGTTACTTGATTGATTTCGTCCATTTTGTTAAAAGATTTCATCCATTTTTATTCTAGTGTTTTGCCTTTTGAACAAGGACTTACACGAATTAACCCTGAAATTATATAAAACAGTTAGGGATTAGCATATTGGATTCCTATATTCCTGTTGATTATTGTTGGGATGTAATTTTTATTTAGTTGTTTAAAAAAATGGAAACGGGTTCCCATCAGGGAACTCGATACCTGATTTAAATGGGGACGGGGATCCCCGAACACGTTATAATGGGGAGGGGACGGGAAATGATATTTCTAACTTGGACGGGGATGGGGACGCCTTCCCCGACCTCGAACCGACCCATTTCCATCCCAAGATTTATGCCTCGAGAGAGGGTAAATGATTTTCGAGAGAAAACCAAGATTCTAGTCTTAGTTTCCATTTTAGAATCGAACTAGAGATAGTTTTTTCTAAAATGTGAAATTATTTCCTTGAATTTCAACTCTAGGCTTATTTTTTTATGATTTAAACTAATTTAGTAAATCGATCCTAGCGGGTGATTTATTAAATGATGTTTAGATTTACTTTTTAAGAGTTGTAGGAGTATTGAATTTAATTTTCTAAAATGTTATTATTAAAACTACATTTGCAACGAGAGTTGATTTGCGACTTTGATACTAACTTGGAAAAATTAGTTTTAATGAATTAATTAATTTTGATTAACTAGAATATATGGTCTCATCCTATCCCTTGTTAGTCCTTACTTTTATTTCCTCACTCATCTCATATTTTACATTTTATTTAGTTATATTTCACTTATTTTTCATCACACTTTTTAATTAGTCTTTAGATCTTTGATTTAGTATAGTTTTATTTCACCCTCATCACAAAAATTGTTTTAATATTCAAAAAGCTACAAAAAATTAGAAAAAGTAAAAAGTACAAAAGGAAATTTAATAAAAATTGAATTACATGTGTTTTCCTCTCGTTTCACTCCCTAGATTTGGATTGATACCTCACTTACCACTATATGCTCTAGTTTTGTTATAATTTTGTAGGTAATTGAGATTTTTATTTAGAGGAGCTTTACACAACTACACATACCAAAAAGTTACTCCATCACTAATTTGGTTATAACTTGTTAGCTTCTGCCAATCCTTCTTCAAGATTAGGCCCCCTCACAGCTATCGACCTAGGTCTGACCCTTTTATTGTAGAACTTGGTCGTTCTCTGTTAGTGTACTGCTTGCCTTACCTCAACGTCATCCATTCTCTCTTCTATCATATCCATGTCTAACCTCATCTCTTAATTATTCGTCTCTAGGTTATAGGTTCAGACTCTGTGGTTAGGCAGGCCGAGTTCAGTAGGCTTTATAACTTCTGAGTCATAGGCCAACATAATAGGAGTCTCCCCTCTCGATGTCATCTCTTTCACCTTGTAGGCCCACAGTATGACATGTACCAATTCTATCCACAAGTCTTTGGTATCTTCTAGATTCTTCTTGATCTCATCCAGGATTGTTCTATTTATGACCTCTGTCTAGCCATTTGCTTGAGGTCAACCTGATGCTGAGTAAAATTATTTGATGCCTACCCTTCCATGGGAAGCCTCTAGGTATTTTTTTTGAACTGCTTTCTATTATCTGGGATCAATGTATGAGGTAGGACATATCTGCAACTGATATTCCTCCAAATGAATTTGAATGTATTCGTCTCTGTGATGAAGACTATGGTCTCAGCCTCTACTTATTTGGAGAAGTAGTTGATCACCATAATTAGATATATGTAGTTACATGCGACTTTAAGAAGAGGTACCACCATGTCAATCCCCTAGACTGCAAACGTCCAGGGGGCAGTGATGGTCGACAGAGGTTAATGGGGCTGATGCGGGATACGGGCATATCTTTTTCATTTATCATACTTTTTTACATAGTCGGTCGCATCTTTAGCAAGGGTTGACCACCAGTAACCCTGCGTTACTATCCTTATTTCCAAAGACCGTACCCCAATATGACTGGAGCATGATACCTAATGCACATCTCTCAAAATATAATCTACCTCTGATGGATGGATGCATCGTAGTAAGTGGAGCAGAAATACATTCTTTTATAGAACATCTCCTATGATAGTGAACTTTGTTGCCTTGTATCTCAATTTTTTCCTATCGGCCTTTGATTTTGGTAGCTCCCCGTCTCTCATATATCTGATGAGAGGGTCCAACCAAGAATTTCCAAGATTCAAATTCAAACAAAAATCAAATTTCTCATCGTATTCATCAATGCTCGGTCTGTGCACTATCTCAACTAGGACGGTTCTCCTAATTTCTATTCTCGTAGTTGATGCTCATCTCGCCAATACGTTAGCTTGGATATTTTTAAACGAAGGGACTCTTTTTACCTTCACCTCTCTGCAGTACACCAAGGCCTTTTTCACCCTGACCAAGTATTTGACCATCTTCTCATCGTTTGCTTCATATATTCCCAAAATCTGGTTCATTACTAATTGGGAGTCACTATGAACTACTATGTGACCGTTATTTAATACCTTGCCCAAGGATAGGCCTTCCAATAGAGTTTCATACTCAGATTCATTATTGGAGGCTTTAAAGTTGATCCTCAATTCCTACTCAATGTTAATCCTGTCTAGAGCCGACAATATGAGCCCTGCTCCACTGCTGCTTTTATATGAAGAGCCTTCCACAAATAGACTCCGGACTGGACTGTCAGTCGGGAAACTCCCTTTACCTGCTGCACCATTTATGAACAAAATATATTTTTCTATAAGGTTGACTCATACAATGTCGACTATGGCCGGACCCACTATTTCTCTTTCTAGTAAAACTGCCACCTCATCTTCTTTGGTATCGACCTCATCCCAAGTGAACTCGACCACAAATCCGGCCAATGCTTTCCTTTAAATTTAAGTTCTCGAGTAGTATATGATGTCAAACACCCCAATCTCAATTTACCAAGCCATCAACCTACCCAATTTCTTGGGTTTATGGATGACTTGCCTCAAAGGAGTATTGGTGAGCACCATCATAGTGTGGGCTTAAAATTAAGGCTTCATCTTTCTTGAGGCATGTATCAAGGCATACACTATCTTCTCCATCTTTGGATATTTCAGGTCGCCCCTTGAAGAGCTTTACTATTAAATTAAACCGACTTCTGCACCCCTTCGTTATCTCGAATGATAGTTGTGTTGATTGCAGACCCTAATACTATTAAGTACAAAAACGCATGTTCTCCTTGAACGAGTCGAGACAAAAGCATATGAGAACCCATATAAGCATTATGCTCTTTAAATTCTCTCTCACACTCTTCATTCCACTCAAATACTTTCCTTAGAATTTTAAAAAAAGGGAGACATTTATCTGTGGCCCTTAAGATGAACTTGATGAGTTCAGAGACCCTCCCTATTAGCCTCTACACAATTTCTATGGTCTTTAGAGTCTTCATTTCAATTAGTTCTTTGATCTTTTTTGGGTTGCCTCTATACCCCTCTAGTTAAAGATGAAGTTGAGAAACTTTCCTGTACCCACATCGAATACACACTTGGATAGGATTAGCTTCATCTAATAAAGATCCATCGTATTAAAAGTCCTCTTAAGGTCGACCACATGGTCCTCGACTTTGAGGCTATTGATCAGCATATCATCTACGTAGACCTCTATAGTCTTGCGAATGTGCTCATCAAACATCTTAGTGACCAACCTTTGGTAGGTTGCCCCTATATTCTTAAGGCCGAAAGGCATGACCTTATAGCAGTAGGTTCATTTATAAATGATAAACTAAGTCTTCTTTGAGTCATCCTCAACAATGAATATTTAATTGTATTCAGACTACGCGTCTATGAAACTCATCAAATTATGCTCTGCTGTAGCATCAACCATCTAATCTATACGAGGCAGACGAAAGCTGTATTAAGGATAAGATTTGTTTAGACTAGTGAAGTCAATGCATATACGCCACTTGTCATTAGCCTTTGGGATTATCATAGTGTTAAATAACCACTTTGGATAGTGCACCTCTCTGATGACTGAAGTTTCTTCACTTCCTCCTGGATGACCCCACACTTTTCTCTTGTATAGGCCATTCTCCTTTGTTTCACTGGATTTCCATTCTCATCATTGTTCAATTTATGGTAGATGGCCTTTGGGTCTATTCCTGGCATATCTTTATGGATCCACTTAAACACGCTTTTCCACTTCTTTAGCATCTCTATCAGTTTCTCCTTCTCCTCCTTTTTCATTGAAGAGTCGATTTATACGATTTGTTTCGACTCGTCCTCATTAAGGATAATGGTTTCTACCTTTATCGTAGCTTCTACTTTATTTACCTTCCTCTCATCCCATGGGTCGAGAGTATCAATATTGTATGAGGTGGTGAGTTTTTAATGGGCCTCCCTTTGCTCGATCAAGATGAAGTAGCATTACTTGACGTCCACTTGATCACCCTGGACTTCCTCTACTCCATAAGGAGTCGAGAATTTTACCATCTGGTGTACAATAGAGGGGATAAGTTAAAATTATTTAATATCTACATGACCGAGGATGATGTTGTAGGCCGAAAATACATATTCATTAATAATAAAAAAAGTTAACCTTCTTTGTTAGGCACCTCGACCAGGTGCCTATGATGACTTCCATTTCATATACTCCCAAAGGATGCACTTTCTCTCCACTAAACCCTATCAAGGGTTGGTTATATATAACCAACCTCTACTTGATGAGCTTTAGCCCTTTGAAACTCTTCCAAAACATAACATTGATCGAGCGACCGTCGTCCATTAAAATCCTGGATACGTAATACCTATGAATCCCGTTGCTGATGACCAGGGGGTCATCATGGGGGACTAAGATTCCCTTAAGGTCTAACCTAGAGAATCCAACAACTAGACTATCCATATCCAACTTTTTTATCTTTCTAGGCTTCGGCTTTGAGGCAACCGAGTTGACTTCCATCTGCCTTGGTGTGATTTAGCCTCTACTACGTGCGCCTTGTGATCGGTTGAGTCACTCCCTCCATCGAAAATTCCCCCACTAATCATTTTTACATCAAATGAAATCATATTACAACATCCTTTTGGCTCTGGGATTTTTAGCGAGAGGTCAGGGTCGTTTTCATCATTATCAGACTGATCATCCTTCTTGTCAGTCTGAGGTTGTCTCTCGGCCTCTCTTTTATTAACCCGCCATATCTTTTTTGGGTGTCGTATTTGGAACCACTTTCGTTAACGTACTTCCTAAGCTTCCCTTATTTCAATATTTTCTCAATATTATCTTTTAATGCAAAGCATTTTTCGGTGGTGTGGTCATGATCTTGGTGAAAGTCACACCATTTTCTCTTGTCTCTCTTATGTAGAGGAGACCACAGCTTCTCAGGCCATCTCAAAGTTGTATCATCCTTAATTTATTTTAAAATCAAATCAAGGATTTACTGTGGGCAAAGTGTAGTCAGCAAACTTGTCATGACCCGACCGATTTTTCCCATCCTTGCCCTTAGCCTTTTAAGACTTACATCCACCAGCTTCTTTTTCATCCTCTCCCTTGGCTGCCATGGACTCCTCTACATTCATGAATCTTTCAGTCATAACCAGGAGTTTTTCCATGGATTTTTTAGGATCCTCAACCAGCTTCCAAAGTAATTTAACTTTTTACAATCCCCCCATGAGGGAGATCATGGCAATGTTCTCCTCATACTCCTTAACCTCCAGCTTTTATTTGTTAAACCGTTCAATATAGTCTTGGAGAGACTCATTCTTCCCTTTCTTTACATATAACAGATGGATAGCCTTTTTTGGGGGCTTCACGCCGAAGAAGAAGTTGTGAATGAACTTATCGGCCAACTGTTTGATGTTCTCTATAGAGTTCATGAAGAGAGAAAACTACACCAAAATGGTCAAATTGACACCCTTCAATCAGCCAGTCTTGTCACGGTCATTGATCGTGAAAAAAAACACGCATTTCTTGTCATGGTCAATGACCGTGATAAGACCGCGAGAAAGGCTTGTCACGGTCAATGAACGTGATAAGTCCGTAACAAGTACAGTTGTGACTGACTTGTCATGGTCATTGACTATGACAATCCTATAATGTTGTCACGGTCAATGACCGTGACATGTCCATGATAATTCTGTCAGTAAAAAACCCTTCCCTCTTCTTTTTTCCCACCAATTTCTATTCCTTCCATTTCTCTCCCTCTCTCTAAACGACTGCACTCTCTCTCTCTCTACGATTTTGGTACGTTTTCTCTCTCTATTTCTCTTTCATTTATGTATATGTGTGTGTAAATGTGTTGCGTGTGTGTATATATGTGTGTAAATGTGCGTGTGTGTGTGTGTGTGGTGTATATATGCATGTGTGGGGTGGGGGGAGGGGACACGACTGGGGTGAGGGGAGGGGGGCACTGTGTGTGTGTGTGTGTGTGTGTGTGTGCATATGTGTGTGTGTTTATATATGCATGTGTGTGTGTATATGTGTGTGGTGGGAAGTGGCAGTGGGGGGAGGGGGCAGGGTGGGGGTGTGGGGTGGAGAGGGGGGTAGGGGGCGTGTGTGTGTATATGTGCGTGTGTGTTTTTTTTAATTAAATTTTTATTGGTTTATTAGATATTGCCCCTCATATTGTACTGCCCCTTGTAAAAGAATTGATTGATTAAATATTGATTGGTTGATAATTTTTCTAGTAAATTAATAATTAGTGCCCCCTTTCGTATGCAAATATGATTTCCCCTCATTTTAAATTAGTAAATTAATAATTGTATACTTTAATTGTTCGTTTAATTGATGAAAAAAATTAATTGAGTAGATGAATTAGAATGAGTACGGGATACAAATTTGTTGTTGTCATTGCGGTTGGATTATAGTGGATCGATGTTCGAATGGTTAATTTTAAAAGTGGCATGACCACTGGATTATTGCCCATATGGGGTGGGATTTTTCAACTTTTTTTGAAAATTACTTTGTATCACGAACAATATTTATATAGTATGACAATTAAATAAAACATAATTGAAATTACATATACTGCGCATAGATACTAGCCTTCTAGTTCTTATCATACGCATTCAATACCCCTCACTACACCAAATCTGCACTATTGTCAAGGTCATTGACCCTGACAAATCACCCTTGTCAAGGTCAATGACCGTGACATTTCGAGGCGAGACAACTTTTTTTGTCACGGTCGTGTCACGGTCATTGACCTTGACACAAAACTCGCATTTTGTGTCATGGTCGTATCGCGGTCAATGACCGTGACACGTTTGTCACGGTTATAAACTGTGACAAGGCCGCGACCCTTTTTATAAAAAATTATCGCGGTTAATGACCGTGACAATTCTGGGCAGAATTTAAAAAAAATCTGCTCGGCAGTATGGCCACTGCCACTGCCACTGCCCAGCAGTATATTTGTACCTGTTATAGCAACGTTGTACCTGTTCCAAACATCATATACCCAAACAAACTAAAGATAATGCAAATATATATTCAAAATAGAAACTATTTAAGAAGAAACAACATCACCATCAATTATCTCAAATCTACAAACTATTTGCATGGAAAAGAGATTTTTTACCGCGACGCTCGGGGACACTTCCTTATCCTTCCCTTCTCTTCCTAATAGCCAAATAAGTATAGAGCATATGTGGCCTACCCTTAGGGCCACTCCCTGTCCCCTGAATTGAAATAAAGTAAAATTAGTATCCGCCCCTCGAATATAGATAAATATAAATCGTAATTGAAATCGAAATCGAAATTGACATATAAATATAAATACATTACCTTTAGTGTCACTCAAACAGCTAACTTGAGCTCATATGGCACCTCCTTCCAACTAATGTACCCCGGGCAATCGTGTCAAATATAATTCTCTTCATATCTAAACACTAAGAAATACCATAATCCTATGGAGTTATGCGTTGCAAATTACTTCCAACCGTTGTGTAGCCAAAAATCAGCAGTTGAAGTTGTCAATTCCACCTTTCTATGGTCTCCCATGTTTTGCTAGAAGTTCCAAGTGGTGGTGTATGGAAAGTGGAATTGACAACTTCAACTGGTGATGTTTGGCTACATAACAGTTGGGAGAAATTTGCAGAGCATCGCTCCATAGGATTATGGCATTTCTTAGTGTTCGGATAGGCGAAGAGATTCAGTCTCCTCTCCACAAATTGGACACCCCAAATAACTATGTACTAATCACCTATTAAAGGTAAGAAGCGTATATTCATGTATTAGTATAAACAAAACTTAGATGTAATTGGAATATTTATGTATTAATCTCCTCTCCACACACGCACACTACACAAGAGTGAAAATGATAAAGTGCAGATCAATTAAAAGCATTAAAAATGGATGTTTCGGTACAAATTGAAATATTTGTTACAAATTGAAAAATTGTTTCAAATTCGGGTTATAATAAAAAATGGATTGATATTCGGTAGGAGCAGCCAAGTCATCCACACTACAATTTAGACGCCTTGGCGCGTGTTGGACAATTGACCACGGCTCGTTGTTGATATACTCCGAGTAAAACACTTGCTTAACCTTTTGAAATGCACAAACAAACGGCTCATCGCTCACGTGGTCGTTGCTCTTCAACTTGGACAAGTCAACCATGATCAAATTGGTGACAGGATCAACTTTACAAGCATATTTATCCTCAACTCTTACCCATTCACAGTAAAATACAACCTCTTTGAAGCTTATATAATCCAATTCAAATACATTTTGGATCACACCATAGTAAGTCATTTAAGCTTCAACGAGGTTTTTATCTTTTGCGCTCGCTCGAAAGAAAGTAAGAGCCTTGTATGAAATTCCCGAGTTCTGTACATTTGTACTTTCCTCGTACACTTTAGCGCCGAAAATGTAACCATTCAATCGATACTTTTTGTACTCTTGTGCCACGAACAAGGGTCCAGTGGCTAGACGATCAAGCCTTGATGTCGCATCACCCATCTTTAGGAGCTGAGAATATAGATAAATTAATTATATTAGTGGTAAAATTTGAGTGTAATGTAACGTTATATAACGACTGTTTTCATTATAATTACCTCTTGTGTCAACCATAGCCTAAATTCGCTGTCTGATTGTACCATTGTTTTTCGTCTTTTATTGTTCTCACAGGCTTCATATTTACTGCATATTACAAAATTAATCATGTATAAAATAATCTAAAATAATGTTAAACATTATAATATTCGAAACATATTTTTTCCATTCTTCGACATCTTCATGTGTGTCAAATAGATAACGAGCTACTTGTTCATGTTGCAAACTCGTTAATTTCACTCGTTTTCCCATCACATTACCACCATCATCGAGGAATTCATCAGTGTTATCAACGCTGGTCGAGTCAGGCATATATTTCCGAGTATATATTGATGACTCCACGGTGATGTATTCCTCTGCAATTGATCCTGCAATATATCGCGTATTCTTGACGTAATCTTTAAAAACTTTCATCAATCTTTCAAACGGATAGCTCCACCGATATCTAACTGGACCACAAAGAAGTGCCTCGTCGCATAGGTGTACCAACAAGTGAACACTTATGTCAAAGAATGCTGGGGGAAATTACTTCTCCAATACACAAATCGCTTCGTTCATAGCCAATTTTGCGGCCACTATGTGTTCTCGATTCACTACCTTCTCACACAAGAGTGAGAAGGTAATACTAATTTGCATAATAGCCCTACGCAAATCCTTGTGCTTGGAGAAACAGTGCTTAAACAATAGAGGAACCAATTGCATGATCACATGCCAATCGTGGGACTTACACTTATGTAAATCATGAGTAGCATAATCCACAATCCTTTGCAAGTTGGACGAAAAATTAGATGGGCCCTTCAAATTATATATTGTGTCTAGAAGCACCTTCCTTTCCCCACTCGTCAAAGTAAACGCACCAGGGAGAATTATTATCCTTCCCCTACTATCTTCTTTCAACCATAGTTGTGGCTTAAGTTTTAACGTTTTAAGGTCTTTTCGTGCATTTTCTCCATAGTTGCAGAAAATGATTGCACACCCTCTTCCCACAACTCATTTAATTCTTCTACCAAAGGAGCCAGGTAGATATCAATGTCATCACTTGGTTCCTTTGGCCCAGGTATCAATAAAGCCATCATTGAAAATTCAGGTCTCATACACTATGAAGGAGGGATGTTGAGTGGGGCTAGGATCACTGGCCATACACTCTGATTGGTGCTTAGATTTCCAAATGGATTGAAACCATCTCTTGATATAGCCAAACGAATGTTGCGTTGTTCTTGAGCAAAATCGGGATACTCAAAATTCATCCTCCGCCAGACAGTAGAATCAATAGGATGACGCATGATATTACCCCCTAGTTCTGCCCTAGTATGCCAAGTCATTGCCTCTGCAATCCATGGTACTGTGAAAAATCGCTTTAATCTAGGCCCAACGGGAAAATATTTCAATACTTTTTGAGGCAATTTTGAGCTTGTGCATTCCTTACTAGTAGATTGGACATATCTAGGTTCATCGCATACCGGACAACGATTGAGATTTTCATACTCCTTTCGGTATAGTATGCAGTCATACACACAAGCATGAATCGATTTATACTTCATTCCCAAACCTTTCAAAGTGTTCTTCATAACAAGATAGCTATTTGGAAGTGTATTCACCTTGGGTAATAAGCCCTTCACCCATTTCAGAATTCCCGTCATGCTATTGCTAGACAAACCGTACTGCGTCTTCAAACTGTGCAAACCAACCATGGCATGTAAATTTGTTTGATCTTTCTCACAGCCAGAGTATAACGGTTGGGTCGCCTTAAATTTTAAACTTTGGTAGTCATCGTCAAGTTTTATCGTGTTATCTTCACCAGCACTTGAATCTTCTACATCATCAGTAACCTCATTCTCCTCAGCTTCATAAACTCCGTACGCATCATCAACTAAATCCTCTAACATATTATTATCTACGTCGTCCCCTTCTACATCTATTCTACTTGTTGAAGGTTGTTGTGAAGGTTGGTCGGGGACAAAATGAACTTTCAATTCACCGTGAAAACTCCAAAATCGATAACTATCTTGCATACCCGATCTTAACAAATGTAGTTCAACTGTTTTCCACTCAAACACCTTACCATTCTTACACCTATCACACGGACACGGAAACTCTTCATCATTACGACATCTCTTTGCATATTTCACAAATTTGTTAGCACCTCTGCGAAACACATCCCCCATTCTATTAGTCTCACCCATCCACTCTTTGTATTTCGGATATCCCTTCACAGCTACCACAACTAAACACCTATTAAAGGTAAACAACACTTAGATTTATAGTATGTTTTATTTAATTATCCCATCATTTAATTATCCTATTAAAGGGTAAGTGGTCCTATCCCATTCAAGACTGCATTTTTCTATAATATACTTAACAGCTCATGCAAATTGTTACGATTTGAAAAAAATTCGACAGCATACCCCCTTAGTTCTCCAAGTACACGACATAGATTGGCAGGTGTGAGTGTTATTTCAATTTGTCAATTGAAATAACAGTCACACTTGTCAATCTAGTATGTACCCAGAGAACATTAAGATACGACTGCAGAACTTCCTCCAAAAGTAACAACTTTAAGCCAATAAGAATATTATACAGAAATTATACAGTCTCAAACGGGACAATTCGGGAGATCTCATTACAGGGGTAATGACTCTCGAACGGGTCTAAGGGCTATTGAATGCGTACGCATAAGAACAAGAAGTCTAGTATCTATGCGCACTATATTTAATTTCAAGTATGTTTCATATAATGGGTTAATTCAAATACAAAAATAAATTCATGGGTTAATTAAAATAGAAAAATAAATTCATGGGTTAATTCAAATACAAAAATAGAAATTCATGGGTTAATTCAAATATATATACACACACACACACACACACACACACACACACAGTAGTGACTGTCTATTTAAAATAATCTCAATGTTAATTTCATGTATTGATATTCTACTATTGTTTTGTGATTTTTATAAATCATATTCAATGTTAGATATGTGTTTTGTTAAGATATCTAAGATGTTGCTATGGAATTATTTTTTGTATCTTGAAGTTTAAGTTCTAAAATAATCAACCTAAAGTTGTGGTTCATAAAGTATTATCACAAATATAAACTAAGAGTGATAAAATAACTTTGAGGCATATAAATTAATTGTGACAAAGTAAGATTATGCACCAGAACCTAAAATTTAAAAAAAGTGTTTTTATTTAAACCCCACTTTTCTTTCTATAACTCCTATTTTATTAAACTTTAAATATAATTAAGGGTGTATAGAAAGAAAAGTTAAATAGGAATAAAAACAACATTTTTTAAAATATGAAGGGCTCACCAATTTGATCAAATTTTTCAACAACATAGACTAATTGATCTTTATTATTTTGAATGAAAATTACTTATTTATTTTGAATGAAAATAAATTGTTATCCAATATTTTTGGATATTATTTACATTTACATTTTTGGATATTATTTTTGGATATTATTTACATTTACATTTTTGGATATTATTTTTGGAAATTTATAGAAAATTACTTATTTATTTACATTTTTAACCCCCTACACCCACCCTGCTCCACCCCCTACCCCCCACCCTACCCCACCCCTTACCTCCACCCTGCCCCCACCTTGCCCCACCCCCTACCCCCACCCTACCCCACCCCCCCACACACGCACACACACACGCACATATATACACACATAAACACATATATATACACACAAACATATATATAAATGCAAGAGAGAGAGAGAATTAAACCTGAAAGTAGAGAGAGAGAGAGAGAGAGAGAGAGAGAGAGAGAGAGAGAGCAGCGTCGAGAGAGAGAGAGAGGGAGGGAACGGCGCGGGAGGGGAAAAAGAAGGGATAAGGGGTTTTTGCTACAAACATTGTCACAGTCGTGTCAAGGTCATTGACCGTGACAATTATTTAAAGAATTGTCACGGTCAATGACCGTGACAAGTCCGTGACAAGTAAATTTGTCACGGACTTGTCACGGTCGTGTCAAGGTCAATGACCGTGACACAAAACGTGTGTTTTTTTTCACGGTCAATGACCTTGACAAGGGTGGCCGACTGAAAGGTGACAATTTGGCCATTTTGGTGTAGTGCCTTAGACCCGTTCGAGAGTCATTACCCCTATAATGAGATCTCTCGATTTGTCCCGTTTGGACAGTTTGGGACTGCATAATTTCTATATAATAATATTTGTAGTGACTTAAAGTTGTTACTTTTGGAGGAAGTTCTGCAGTTGTATTCTAATGTTCTCTGGGTACATACTAGATTGAAAAATGTGACTGTTATTTCAATTTATCAATTGAAATAATACTCACACTTTCCAATCTACTCCATGCACTTGGAGAACTACGGGGATATACTACCGATTTTTTATCAAATCGTAACAATGCGCATGAGCCGTTAAGTATATTACAAAAATATACGGTCTTGAATGGGATATGATCACTCACCCTTTAGAGGAGATGGAGGATATAGGAATTTCTATTATAAATATAATTTGAATTTGAAATTTAAAAATCAAATATAAATAAGACATAAATAAATGAAACATACTATAAATCTAAGTTTTGTTTATACTAATCCATGAATATATGCTTCTTACCTTTAATAGGTGATCGGTTGTGGTAGCTGTGATGGGATATCCGAAATACAAAGAATGGATGGGTGAGACAAATAGAATGGGGGATGTGTTTCGCACAGGTACTAATGAATTTGTGAAATACGCAAAGAGATGTCATAATGATGAAGATCTTTTATCCATGTGCTAGGTGTAAGAATGGTAAGGTGTTTGAGTGGAGAAAAGTTGAACTACGTTTGTTAAGATGGGGTATGCAAGATAATTATCAATTTTGGAGTTTTCATGGTGAATTGAAAGTTCCTTTTGTCCCCGAACAACCTTTACAACAACATTCAACAAGTAGGGTAGATGTAAAGCGGATGACATAGATTATAATATGTTGATTTAGTTGATGATGCTTACGGAGTTTATGAAGCGGAGGAGAATGAGGTTACTGATGATGTACAAGGTTCAAGTGCTCATAAAAATATCACAATAAACCTTGACGATGATTACAAAAGTTTAAAATCTAAGGCGACCCAATCGTTATACTCTGGCTATGAGAAAGATCAAATAACTTTTCATGCCATGGTTAGTTTTCACAGTTTGAAGATGCATTACGGTTTGTCTAGAAATAGCGTGACATAAATTTTAAATTGGGTAAAAGGCTTACTACCCAAGGAGAATACGCTTCCAAATAGATATCTTGTTATGAAGAACAGTTTGAAAGGTTTGGGAATGAAGTATAAATTGATTCATGCTTGTGTGTATGACTGCATACTATACCAAAAGGAGTATGAAAATCTTGATCGTTGTCCGGTATGCGATGAACCTAGATATGTCCAATCTAACGGTAAGGAAGGCACAAGCTCAAAAGTGTTAAAATATTTTCCCATTGGGACTAGATTAAAGTGATTTTTCACAGTACCATGGATAGCGGAGGAAATGACTTGGCATGATAGGGCAGAAGTATGAGTAATCTCATATGTCATCCTATTGATTCTACAGCTTGGAGGAGGATCAATTGTGAGTGTCCCGATTTTTCTCGAGAACAACACAAAATTCGTTTGGCTATATCAACAGATGGTTTCAATCCATTTGGAAATCTAAGCACCAATCAGAGTGTATGGCCAGTGATCTGAGCGCCTCTCAATCTCCCTACTTCACAATGTATGAGACCTGAATTTTTTATGTTATCTTTGTTGATACCTGGGCCAAAGGCACCAAGTGATGACATCGACGTCTACCTAGATCTTTTGGTAGAAGAATTATATGAGTTATGGGAAGACGGTGTGCAATCATTTGACTCTTTTAGAAAAGAAGAGTTTACGCTGAAAGCTATGTTAATGTGGGCAATTCATGATTTTCCAGCTTATGGGACATTATCCGGTTGTGTAATACATGGTTATTTGGGGTGTCCTATTTGTGGAGAGGAGACTGAATCTCTTCATCTATCCGCTAGCTCAAAAAATGTACGCCATTGCCATAGGAGGTTTTTACCCCTATCTCATAGTTTCAGATTTGGGAAAGGTTCTAATTTTTTGTTGGGCGGGGTTGATCATAGGCTACCACCGAGACAACTTTCACGTTCAGAAATTGAAAGTAAATCTTCTGAATGTGGCCCAAAAATGCCAGGTAAGAATCCCAAATTTAAGAATGTCAAGTATAAGAAGACCTTAACTCGGAATGAAACTGAGACAATAAAAGCATGGTCTAGGAGGTTAATTTTATTTAACTTTCCTTATTGGAAGAATAACTCGGTGCGCCATGTATTGGATGTGATGCATGCAGAGAAGAACCTAACTGAACACAATTTGGGCCCTGGCCATGGGGGGAGTCATTGGAAGGATATAGAAAATGCACGAAAAGACCTTAAATCATTAAAAATTAAGCCACAACTATGGTTGAAAGAAGATAGTAGGGGAAGGACAATAATTCCCCCGGTGTGTTTACTTTGATGAGTGGGGAAAGGAAGGTGCTTTTAGACACAATATATAATTTGAAGGGACCGTCTAATTTTTCGTCCAACTTGCAATGGATTGTCAATTATGCTACTCATGATTTACATAAGTGTAAGTCCTATGATTGGCATGTGATCATGTAATTGGTTCCTCTATTATTGAAGGACGAGTTTGCAACATGAACAAGTAGCTCGTTATTTATTTAACACATATGAAGATGCCGAAGAATGGAAAAAATAAGTTTAAATTATTTTAGAATATTTTAGATTATTTTATACATGATTAATTTTGTAATATGCAAAAAATATGAAGCTTGTGAGAACAATAAAAGACGAAAAACAATGGCACAATCAGACATCGAATTTAGGCTGTGGTTGTCACAAGAGGTAATTATAATGAAAATGGTCATTATATAACGTTACATTACACTCAAACTTTATAACTAATCTAATTGATTTATCTATGTTCTCATCTCTTAAAGACGGGTGATGCAACATCAAGGCTTGCTCGTCTAGCCACTGGACCCATGTTCATGGCACAAGAGTAGAAAAAGTATAGATTGAACGGTTACGTATTTGGCACAAAAAGTGTATGAGGAAAGTACAATTGTACAGAACTTGGCCATTTCATACAAGGCTCTTACTTTCTTTCGAGTGAGCGCAAAAGAAAAAAATCTCATTGAAACTGAAATGATTTACTATGGCGTAATTCGAAAGATATTTGAATTGGATTATATAAGCTTCAAAGATGTTACATTTTACTGTGACTAGGTTAGAGTTAAGGATAAAAATGCTTGTAAAGTTGATCCTGGTACCAATTTGATCGTGGTTGACTTGTCCAAGTTGAAGAGCAACGACCACGTGAGCAATGAGCCATTTGTTTATGAATTTTAAAAGGTCAACCAAGTGTTTTACTTGGAGTATATCCACAACGAGCCATGGTCAATTGTCCTACATGCGACAAAGCGTCTAAATAATAGTGTGGATGACGTGGATGCTCCTACTGAATATCAATCCAATTTTTATGATAACCCGAATTTGAAACAATTTTTTAATTTATAGTAAATATTCCAATTTGCACTTTATCAATATTTTAATTGATTTTCTCTTTATCATTTTCACTATTGTGTAGTGTGTGTGGGCAGTAGGGGTGGGGGTGGGGATGTTTCGAATTTTTAGTAATTGTACATATTATGAGGTGTTAAACAATATTGATTTCACTTTATCATCTTTGTCCACAGACGCACTCAGCCAAGTGCTTGGCGCTGATCGCAAGGGGAGGACAAGGGGGTGAGCTCGTGGGTGGCCAAATCTAGGATCATCAGATTGGAGACGAGCGACACCGGGTTGACTCGAATGGTGGACTCGCATAATGAAAAGCTATCCCATTTGGAGGCGACGATCCAAGATATGTTCTCATTCATAAAGCGTTCGTTGGGCATAAACAGTAAGGGGAAGGGGAATGAGAGGGTGGTGGAGGAGGAGGTGGATGAGGACGAGGATGTGAACCTCGCTGCTTCATCGCCGACACATGCGGACTCTAATGATCCAGTCCCCTATTTGGATCCCTTCGACCGATCAATGTCGACACTTTGTTGGCCGAGCGTGTTTATACAGGACATATTTAATGGCCAACGGATAGGGCGGGGGTTGAGGGACCCGAATACCGTCCAGGTTATGCCAGTACATGGACGTACGCTTCAATACATCGAGGCTAAGGTTCTCGTAACGCATGTGATACCCACGAAGGAGAACTCTCCATTGTGGTTGCGCGAATAATGTGGCATGATGAATATACAAGGGTGTATTAATTCGTATATCGTGTGGCCTATCTTCCTCCTCAGACCTACCACAGACATGTAGTGACATTATTTGATTTGAATTGATTTGAATTGTTGCATTTGAATTATATCGTGATGTATATTGTTTTGAATGTATATTTTCATTATCTCTATTTTATTTGGATATATGATGTTTAAACAGGTACAACGTTTCTATAATAGGTACAAATATACTACTGGGCAGTGGCCATACTGCGCAACAGATTTTTTTCCAATTCTGCCCAGAATTATCACGGTCATTGACCGTGATAAAGAATACTTGTCACAAACTTGTCACTGTCAATGACCGTGATAATTTTTTAAAGATTGCTACGAGTTTGTCACGGTCCATAACCGTAACAAAACTTGTCAAGGTCAAAGACCGTGACATGACCATGACAACAAAAGTTGTCACCCCCAGACTTATCATGATTATTGACCTTGAGACTTGTCACGGTCAATGACCGTGACAAGAAGATAGATTTGGTGTAGTGTAAGTGTACAATACATGAGTTGCACCAGTGAGAGTACTGGAGAATGCCCTAGATCTTATCTCATTAGAAATCAAGTAGATGTTGGTCGCAGATTGGTACATCTTGACATGATGAACGGGGTTTATTCTCTTATTGTACTTTAGTGTGATAGTCGCTAGCTTAAAGTTGGCCGAAGTTGGGTAGCTCACAATCATTTCTTCAAATGGAGACCCTTACATATACCCCCTTTGAATGGGGTCTCGGTTTTTCAAAAGATCACCCATTTATCCTCCAGCCTCTGAATGGAGCTATTCCATGGTTTCTCGGTCCTTGTCGCATTATCTCCCTCGACCACCACAGAATTATTCCTGGATCCTTCTCTCTCGGTTTGGCGTTGCACAAGCTTTCTGCTAGCTGTCTTCTAATGGCTATTGGCCCGTTTTTGTCTTTTTCTCGGCTACATGGAGGCCAACGATCAACACATCCTCTATTTCCCCTGGGTCCTGCAATACTATATGATATGGAGAATCGATCTCATAGGTAACCGACTGGGCCGAGTCGATCAAAAGTTGACTCTCTTCTTAGTCTATCAAGTGCAAAAACTCGGGGTCGGCCATCTCAGTTTCGTCCTCATCACAATAATAGCCATCTGAGTTTTTTGGACTTTCCTTCTCAAACGTAATCGCCTAGGTTTGCCCACATCTTTGCGTCTTTACTGCCGTGGTACTTCTTTGTGTGGAGCCTGGGGTGGTCCTGTTGTCACCGAAGCCGTTTCCCTGCCGTTCGAAGTTATCATCTCCGCTACAACATCGGTGGGTCTGGCCATCATATTTTATCTAAAATCAGCAAGTTTTTCTTACATTTTCAGTTGGGGTGGCGCCTGGCTGGAGTTGGGGAAATCGCCATGAGATAAATAGGTGGCTATCCTCTCCTGTGAATAAAGAGAATAAAGGGGTGAGTTGGAAAAAATCTTAAAAAATCCAATAAGATCTCTTTTAATGGTGATACAGATCCAACCAAGTGTGGAATTGTATCACCACCAGAGAATCAACTGAGAAAAAAAATAGAGAATGAAGTGAAAAAAGATGAAAAACCTTCGTTCCCATAGACGACGCCAAAATAATGACGCTATGAAGTCATCATTTGAATTTGTATCAGCAGCTCAAGCTCAAGTACACACAATAATGGAGATGTATATAACAACACAATAATGCAAATATGAGAAGGGGATGAAAATAAGAGAAAAGACACCAAAATTTAAGTGGGTCGGCAATATCATCCTACTCCGCTGTGCCGATGAGTATGATTTTCACTAGAAAAGAGGCTCTAATGGCCTAAAGTACACAACTCTCAAGATTTCTCTCTCTAATGTTAATGATATAGAGTTTAGCTAGGGTTTTCTATTTTTAGATCCCTTATTCTAGGGAAGAATATGTGTATATATAGTGCTTAGGGTGCACAATGCACCCCCAAGCATGCATGAAGCATGCCCTTATTGAAACATCCAATGAGGAGTAGCATGTCAAGAGTATAATAATGTAATGATAATTCAAATATTCTCCTCACATGCTCCTGTGATTTTGTTATAACTTCCTGTCCACATGGGATAGTCATACCAGAAACTTGTATCACACGTAGATGTGTTTCGTCTTGTGAGGTCTCAGACTGGTCGAGGGTGATACTTCTAATTTCCGCTTCAAGCGACCGATGAGAAAAATATAAGTGTGTTCTCAGCTACTTGGGGTTCCAAGATGAGACGACACTTGTGAAGAGCTAATGAGCCAATTGATTTGTCTCTGCCCAAGAGGCCGATCGAGCCGAGCCTATTGGTACATGACAACTTTAAGATGGAACAATATGTGAGTCATAATGGTTTGGATGTTCGGCGTTGGCCAAGTGGGTCCCTGGTCGGGACAACATTATACTTGGGTATATCAATAACTGAATCAATAAAGAACAATATGCTAGTTATTTGGTGAGAAGGGTTAAATTGATCCACAGTCAAATTCAAATACTGATGATAAATTCAAATACTAATGGTATGCAATAAAATACACAGTATGGAAGTATTATAATATGAACATACTAAGAGTAAATAGAAGCTATCACATAGTGATATCAATAGCAGTATGTCAAATACACAAAGTTTACGATTGAAAAGGTAGGAAAAAACCAACATGTTCGGTATATCAGTTGGCTTTATATATCACAAGAGAATATCGAGAAGAGTTGGTATTTGATTTTCTGCATACAATATTTGAGTATGTAAGTATGGGATTAGGTCAGTCAGTTTGTACTGTATCTTTTAATATTCTAGGGGTTTAATTATAAATATGTTGGGACTTTAAAATACAGGACTTAAGTTCATTTTTGAACTATGGTGCAATAGACTTTTTGTCTTAAAATATTTTGAAATATTCACAGACAAAATTTGGGGATCAAATTCATAAGATGAAAAAGTCAGGAGGGGTCAAATTATAATTTTGGAAAAATATTCTTATGTTAAAACCTCATTTTCCATAACTTAGACTAGGTTAATCCAAGCATGGACTTATCTTATACCATTTTAACTAGAAAAATAAAATAAAAAAATTGGAAAGAATTTCATAAATTTTTGATGGGCCACGCGCCCTCGAGCGCTAAGTCAATTTTCCTGGTAAAAAAGTTCATCTTCTTCCCCTTGATAGTTTACTTTAGGGTTTTTGATTTTTGACCTTGAATAACTCCTGAATTTCTCAACCATTTGAGATGATTTCTATACAAACTTAACTTATTTTTTCATAAGAAATCCGAATATATCAGTTTTGTGGATTGAGATGCAGTATATCTCAAATTCTAAAATAGTGTGTTTTTTTGAAATTTTGACTTAGCATTCATGGATTTTAAGGATACGGTAAGGATTCTTATAAACATGGTTTGTTTTCTTCTATATATAGGAGTAGTTTCGTTTTGATTTCAAAGGTTGAGATGGATTATACATGGATAATTTTAAAATTTCAGTTTTCTAGTTCAATATACACTTTCAATCTATTTGAGCCGAATAGACATATTCATGGCTTTTAATCATTATACTCTAGATCCTTAGGTCGTTATGAGGTTATACATATCTTCAAATTAAAGTTTGGATCATTATATCGAAATTCACCATTGAGGCTCAAGTTTTAATGGTGCAATTTCACATTTTTTATATCCTATACTATTCTATAAGTAAAAGCTTGCATATTATAATTGTTCTAAGTATAATAACTACATAGAAAGCAATTAGAGTTGAAAGAACTGGAAATAACTAAAAAAAATCATGGTGTACCTAGTTTGAGTGAAATTTTAAATTTTTGAACTGAACTTTGAGGTATGTCTTAACCATTAAAATATTGGGGTATTTATACTACATACTCAGGGGATTCGATTAGTGGAATGGGGTAGTGGATTTGAGCTGATTATATGAAGTTTTTATGTTTGGTAAATATAACTTACATGTGTGCATGGTGTACACATGTGTTTTATAACTTATTGTGCTTATGTGGTGCACTAGGTGGACAAGGGGTTTACTGAAATTAATAAAACTTTGATGTTTGGTCCTTAGTTGGTCTTATAATTACATTTATAGCCTTAAAAGTATACTTCTCATAAAGTATTGTGGTACTTTTATAATTTTTAAAAGTTTCAAGGGCTGAAATTATGATTTTATGTTAGTTAAAGTCTAAAGAAATAATTTGATAGAAAGTTGAGTTTAGGGGTGAAATATAAATCAAGTTATATTACTTTGAAATTTGTAGGGTCTATTTTATAATTACTGAAACTTCAAGAGGTCTAGGTCAATTCATTAAAATTGTAGTTCTTTAAGTATAATTTCTTTCTTCTTTAGAAGACTTTTGAATTTGAATCCTCTATAAGGGCTAAAGCGATAATCGTAGGTTTTAGGGTCTATTTTGAAAAATCTCGGTTCTTACAAAATAATACTATTATTTCTAGGAAAACATTTTTACCTAAATCTTAATTTATATAAAAATATTGGTGAAAGCCTATACCAATTGGAATAATCTCATATAATAGGCAATTTAATGTATCTCATGAAGTGTAGTCACCCACATATTTCTCACTCAATTAGTAAATTGAGTATATATACACTTAATCCAAGAGAAGATCGTTAGAAGGCTATTATAAGGGTTCTTAGGTATGTAATATTTACACTTGATCAAGGGTTATACTATAACACATATCTTGTTTTAGTTAAGTTATACCTTAATGCTAACTGGATATCATATTTAAAATACTCAAAATCAACTAGTGGACCTTATATTGGGAGGTGTAGTAGAGTCTTGGAAATACTTAAAACAAAATATATATTACTAGGTTAATAACAGAATATGAATCTATACCTTTAGATAAAGTTGGATAAGAAGTGGACTGGATTTAACACTTACTAGACCATATTCCAATATGGACACAATGTGTATGCCTGCAATTTGCATACATTATGAAAGACAATCAACTTTTGTATGGGTAAAATATCATATTCATAATGATATGTAGCAATATATACATTGAAGACATAATACTATACATAAATTTAACCCAAATGGAGTAATCTCCGTTAATTATGTGAAGTTTAAGGAACATCTTAAGGATTTGTTCGCAAAAAATTAACAAGAGAGAAAGCATTAAACTCTTTAAGGGGATCGAGTTAATGCATATAATATAAAATTTCTCTTAATCTCAACCCAACGTAGTTGACTGCTGATCTCGTGATTTAGGTAGAATGGGACAACTAAATATTAGATGGATCTAGAATTGAGCATTAATGAGTTAGAAACTCATACCCATTCCCATGATGAAGTAGTGTTTCTTGCTATGTAAGTTCGGATAGACTTTGATTTTATTGAATCTCGTAACTTGAAAATATAGTGGGTGGGTGGGGTGGGGGTACAATAAAATACTCTAAATTAGAAGTCCTTGGTGTAAGTGTCAATAGACCATTCCTATGAGAATTTCAAAAGGCTGAATTCTTTAGAGGAATCTTGAATCTAGGAGTTTTTAGGGACAAAATGGGCTCAATGAAAAGAAGCATAAAGGTTAGAATAATTACTATGTGAAGTCTATTGTCTTGGCTTACACAAAATGCTGAATGATTCAAGACATCTTGTTCAATAAATAACTAATAATTTTGATTATTTTCACGAGAGAAGATTTAATCCAAAAGTAATATCTCATAATGTAGGAATTTTCCAAGAGAACTCTTTGATGTTTGCATAATCATTTTCATTTTCGTTTAACCAATTTACATTAATGCGGGGCATTGTTAGAATTTATGATCTTGAAAATGTTTATGTTATTAACTTTGAATCTTTTGTAAGGTGAGATCCATATGTCTTTTGAAGTGATTCTGATTTTTAATATGCTCTAGTCTTCGAGAAGATTAATGTGATATATCCACATGTTTAAAATCATAAATTATTGAATGAAAAATTATTGTCTAAAGTACATGCTTGTAATAAGAAAACTTTGGTTAAAGTGCAATGGAAAAAAATTCAACCCACATCGAAAAAAATAATAAAAAATGTGTACGATTTATAAACCCAACTCGGCTTAAGGGTTTGGAGTCCATGGGGGTTCCAAAAACTTTTAATGAGACAAGACTCGTGGGATGAGCTTTGGAGCCCATAGGCGGGCATCGGTGCCATGCGTAGTGCATCGTGGACCTTGGGAAACAGGCTTTATATTGAAACATATCCTTTTGGGGATAAAAGTTGGGATTTTTTTATTGCCGTGCTGGATTTAATTTTTATTATTTGTTGGACTCGCCAATCCAGTATCTCTAAGCCATTTTATTTAATGAGTTGGTTGTCCCGTCAATTAACTATTTAATAATTAATTAATATTTTCCCCACCGTTGTGTCTCTTTTATCTATCATTTCATTTGAATGGGGTATTATTTTCGTTCAAACGACTTTTCTCGAAAACCATGTCGCCTCGAAAAAATTATTATTTTTATATAAAGGGGTTCAGGCATTTATTTTTACTGTGATTTTTGTCAAAAATCGTTTTTCTATACATACGAAAAGCTCTAGAACCCTACTTGTAACAACCAGTGACTTTTAAAGGGTGCTTTTATTCGAACCCAATTAATCTGTCAACAACCCCTTCGTTTGATTTCTACTAAATCAAGTAAACCAAATAATAAATGGACTATTTTAACCCTATTATAAAACACACAAAGGAACGGCCTGGCCTTTAGAGTTATATCTCTGACAGAACTCTAAATATTGCAACGCATGAGATAAAGGAACAACATATATATTAACATAGGGAAGCCAACCAACAAACAGTTTGTCCATGACACTGCCAAAGGAAGTCTCTTATCTAATTATAATTAAAAACATTGAGAGAAAAGTAGAATGAACATTTTACACATTATGAACACTACACCAAAATGGACAAAATTGTCACCTTTCAGCCGGCCAGCCTTGTCAAGGTCATTGACCGTGACAAAAAAAAACGCGTTTTATGTCACGGTCATTGACCTTGACACGATCGTGACAACTAATTGTCACGGTCATTGACCGTGACAAGGCCGTGACAATTAAATTTGTCACGGGCTTGTCACGGTCAATGACCTTGACACGACCGTGACAACTTTTCCAGCAAAAACCCTTTCCCCCTTCTTTTTTACCTCCCACCGTTCCCTCCCTCTCTCTCTCTCAGGTCCAATTTCTCTCTCTCTCTCTCTCTTCCATTTATATATATATTTGTCTGTATATTTATGTGTGTATGTGTATATATATATGTGTGTATGTGTGTGCGTGTGTGGGGGTGGGGCAGGGTGGGGCGGGGTGGGGCAGGGTGGGGGAGGGGGTGGTGGAGGGGGGCAGGGGGTGGGGCGGGGTGGGGCAGGGTGGGGGAGGGGGTGGTGGAGGGGGCAGGGGGTGGGGTGGGGTGGGGTGCGGTGTGTGTGTGTGTGTGGTGGTGTGTTTTGAGGGAGATGTAATACCCCGTATTTTTATGCTATATTAATTTGGGGGATTTATTAAATTTAATGAGAGTGTATTATTTAATAAAAATCCGGAAATTAATTATGTTATAATTATTGACGTGACGTGAGTTAGTAATTATATGAAATTTTTGAATATTACTTATGAGCATAGTAATATATGATATTGATTATAGTAAATGTCACGAGTGAATGAAATGGCAGTTTTGGGAATTTTAGTCGGGACGCGCCCGTGTCGCGTCGGGATTAATTATTAATATATAAAAGTGAATATTTTATAAGTTGTTCGTATGGTCGTTTTGAGTGCGCCAACGCGTCCGGAAGGGTCGAGATAGTCAGAAAAGTGTACCCGGGGGTTTAGTTTGGGTCTCAGGGTGTTTTTAGGCCTAATTAGTGACCCGGGAGGGCATTTTGGTCATTTTACAAAATAGGGTAAGTAAACCCACGAATTTTAGCAGCCTTTATCAGCTGGTTAAGTTAGCCTTTTAGGGTTAGAACCTACAAAATCCTTGAACGGCCATTAGAGAAGAGAGGAGAGACCTTTCAAGGAGATTCAAGGCCAAAACACCACCGTTTGCACCGCCGTCACCACCAACGCGTAGATCGCGAGGAGGAGAACGCAACCACACCAATACCAGCAGGAAACCAGACCTCTGAAATCCCAGGCAAGTGTTTAACTTGCGTATTTTCGTTGGTGCAATATTCATATTAGTTAGGAATGATTAGGAGTATAATCTATGGAAGAAAACCCCACTTTTGATAGGAATTTGCATGTAGAAAAGATTAAAACCATATTCTGGAAGTCTTATATGATGTAGATGATTGACCCACGAATTTTGATGATTATGTATAAGGAAATTCTGGAGAAAAACTGATTAGAACAGAAGTTAAGAAAACTTAGGGTTCTTGATGATTAGATGATATTTTTGGTTGTTTAATCATGTTTAATGATGGTTATACGCATGCCTAACGTTAGAAACATCTGGTAATATGTTATTATGTTTGTGGTATAAGTTTTGGTACGATTAGGGTTGGAAAATATGGATTTGGATGAAGAATTTTGGTAAAACCCGTAACTGCACTTCTGCAGGATTTCGCAGACCTGCTTGATCGATCGATCGACGCTAGAGCGTCGATCGATCGAAGGTTCGATCGATCGAGCCCCATCCGTCGATCGATCGACCCTTCCTGGCAGCCTCTTATTTCCCCATGTTTAATTAGTTTAATTAATTTATCGCGGAATAATTCTTGGGCATTATGAATAAAATGTTTTGGGGTATAGGAGTGACCAGTAGGACATATGGTTGAGTGTTGAGAACTTCATTATGAGACAATAATTGTGTTTTAGGGACATTTATTTGAGGAACGAGGAAACTACGTATTTCAAGTGAGAGATTACGTCGAATACCTACGATAGTGAATAGATGTCTACCTACTGAATTTGTTACTTGGATGGATAGAACCCATGAGTGTTCCATAACTAGTGAGAAAACCCTTCGAGTTAAGGTTAGAGACGAAACCTTATGCGTAATACTAATAATGTGAAATTAAGGATAAATGTTGTAATTATGGGTAACGAGAGTGACCTATATTAATATGATGAAAGTAGTATATTTATATGATTGTGTGTGCATATATTATATACATGTGAAAAACGTACCCGCGCTACTTGCTATCCCTGAGGTTATCGCGCTGGGACGGTCTTATCCTGTGTTGCCTTACGGGGGATATTGATTCGTACCCTAGAAGATAGGAATCCTAGGTACAGGCTATCGAATCGGTAGTCACGGTCCTAAGAGACGCGAGGGTATGTGCTGACCTCTTGGACTTGGAAACTATACTTCGCCTCAATATTGTTTGTGTTTGTATTGATACAGTTCGAGAGTGATTCCGAACTTGTATTTCCCTTAGTACGATTGATACGGGGATTGGATAGCAGAGTATGCCCGCACCATAATTTTTATGTGGGGTGCCATTAGAATATATATATTACACGAGTATTTAATATATATGAAGCTCTGAAACTTGGAACTACCTACTGTGATTTGGTAAGTAAGTCATGTTTGATGAATCAGATTGGAAATACTTGTTTTATGAGAGTATAATATGACACTGGGAAACTTTATAAATTAATGAAGCTAAAACGAGAGTTGTGCTACACTTTGAAAGTACCCTTTTCACACGTTGACATTGTTCGGTTTTTAAAACTTATGAGTAAGTTAAGATAAACTAAATTATTGGGAAGGTTAGTATGATAATATGTTAAGTTAAACCATTTGGGGAAGGTTAGTACGATAGGCGTGCACACTAGAAGAGAGGTGAGAATTTCTCAAGAGAGTGTCGAACTAATATGTTGTTGCATTGGCCTGTATCAATTTAAATACTTGCTAAACTAATTTTAAATCATACACACTTTCGGGCTCTGACCCGTTTTATCTCTCCCTCTTCCCCTTGTATATATATATATGTATGTATTTCAGGTGCCCAGCCACAGGTGCGTCTTGCTTAGGATCTTTTGGAAGGAACGCGCTGCAGCTTAGGTGGGAGTTGCAGGTCTTTTGATTAGACGACTTCGTTCATTCAGATCCACTCCTAGCATTTTCATTCAGATGGGCATGTGTAGCCCTTTCCATTATTTCTTTATGTTGGGACATTGTTATTTCAGTTATTTCCTAGTTCGTTATGTTGGGATTTTGTTCAGGACGGATGTATTACTTTATTTTCTCGCATGTTGACATTCGTTGATGAATGTTTTATATATTGGACTCTTTCGTTCCAGTTTCTTGTGGTGTGAATCTTATTCATTGAGCTTTGTTAATAAATTAAATAAATCTTTTCTTTAAATAAAATTTGGAAGTTAATGTTTAAATTTGGTTTTGACACTTAGCTTAATTATTTAGGGTGTTAATTGGAAAGTTTCTTTTTACAACAGTGATGCTAAGAATGAACCAAACTGTTCACCTTGATTTAATTTAATAAAGGAGTGATCGCCCGGTATTTAATTAGGCGGGGTGTCACAGGGGGGAGGGGGTGGTGGAGGGGGGCAGGGGGTGGGGTAGGGTGATGTGTGTGTGTGTGGTGGTGGTGTGTGGTGGGGGAGGGGGTGGTGGTGGGGGTGTGTGGTGTTATGGCCGAAAAACACAACCCAAACTCTCCCTAAGATTTAGAAAGGATTAAAATGTAATTTTTAAATAGTTAAAAATGTCTATATATTCAATTAAAAATACCCATAAATAATTTTCAGTTAAGAAAAAAATCATAAAACAAATTTTCACACCTTATTATCTCAAAATATCATTTTTCATAATTTTAGCATTAGTAAACATAGGATAAAAATATCTGATTAGTTCCTAGGTTAAATTAAATTAAATTAATTTTAGTGCTTAAATATTATTAAATGGTTTTGAATTTTTTAAATATTATTTTAAGTGTGGGAATGGGTGTGTAGTGTAGTGGATTCCACCATATTCTGTTATGTCTTCTTTACTAACTAGAATCTTGTTGCAGATAGGATTCCCTTTAGGGTCTTATGTCTTGAATTAATCTGAAGTTGGATCTCAACTAAGATTGTTTGGTACAACTCTCCAAACTAGTTGAACACTTGATAGTATAGACAAAAAAAATACTAAGAGAGCCGTCTATCAAAAGGGGTTTAAGCATCATCAGGTGGTGTGTGGTGGGGGAGGGGGTATAAACAATTAAAAAAATGGGCGTATGCCGCCTATTTGTGAGCATATGATATTCTTTAGTAAAAGGCGAAATAGTAGTTCATTGTGTGCTCATTGTGTGGCCTCATCAATCTACAATACACTATATAACTAAAAGTTCAATAAAAAAGCCGAGGACTAACATATATACACAACACTAAAAGTAGACATCAATTTTATAAATAATTGATAATAGTTGGATAATAATTGGATAATAAACATCGGGAGGGGGTGGGGGTGGGGGTGGGTGGGGTTTTGAATATTATTTACATTCAAAATAAATAATTGATAATAGTTGGATAATAATTGGATAATAATTGTTTTTATACCTATAGAACAGCTTAGATAGTGTGTGTGTGTGTGTGTGTGTGTGTGTGTGTGTGTGTGTGGTCAATACATGAATTTATTTTTGTATTTGAATTATCCCATGAATTTATTTTTGTATTTGAATTATCCCATGAATTTATTTTTGTATTTGAATTAACCCATTATATGAAACATACTTGAAATTAAATATAGTGCGCATAGATACTAGCATTCTAGTTCTTATTCTTACGCATTCAATAACCCTTAGACCCGTTCGAGAGTCATTACCCCTGTAATGAGATCTCTCGAATTGTCCCGTTTGGACAGTTTGAGACTGTATAATTTCTGTATAATATTCTTATTGGCTTAAAGTTGTTACTTTTGGAGGAAGTTCTGCAGTCGTATCTTAATGTTCTCTGGGTACATACTAGATTGACAAGTGTGACTGTTATTTTAATTGACCAATTGAAATAACACTCACACCTGCCAATCTACGTCGTGTACTTGGAGAACTAAGGGGATATGCTGTCGAATTTTTTTCAAATCGTAACAATGTGCATGAGCTGTTAAGTATATTACAGAAAAATGCATTCTTGAATGGGATAGGACCACATATCCTTTAATAGGATAATTAAATGATGGGATAATTAAATAAAACATACTATAAATCTAAGTTTTGTTTACCTTTAATAGGTGTTTAGTTGTGGTAGCTGTGATGGGATATCCGAAATACAAAGAGTGGATGGGTGAGACTAATAGAATGGGGGTGTGTTTCGAAGAGGTGCTAACGAATTTGTGAAATATGCAAAGAGATGTCGTAATGATGAAGAGTTTCCGTGTCCGTGTGCTAGGTGTAAGAATGGTAAGGTGTTTGAGTGGAAAACAGTTGAACGACATTTGTTAAGATCAGGTATGCAAGATAGTTATCGATTTTGGAGTTTTCACGGTGAATTGAAAGTTCCTTTTGTCCCTGACCAACCTTCACAACATCCTTCAACAAGTAGAATAGATGAAGAAGGGGACGACGTAGATCATAATATGTTATAGGATTTAGTTGATGATGCGTACGGAGTTTATGAAGCTGAGGAGAATGAGGTTACTGATGATGTAGAAGATTCAAGTGCTCGTGAAGATAACACAATAAAACTTGACGATGACTACCAAAGTTTAAAATTTAAGGCGACCCAACCGTTATACTCTGGCTGTGAGAAAGATCAAACAACTTTACATGCCATGGTTGGTTTGCACAGTTTGAAGACGCAGTACGGTTTTTCTGGCAATAGCGTGACAGGAATTCTGAAATGGGTGAAGGGCTTATTACCCAAGGTGAATACACTTCCAAATAGCTATCCTGTTATGAAGAACAGTTTGAAAGGTTTGGTAATGAAGTATAAATTGATTCATGCTTGTGTGTATGACTGCATACTATACCGAAAGGAGTATGAAAATCTCGATCGTTGTCCGGTATGCGATGAACCTAGATATGTCCAATCTACTAGTAAGGAAGGCACAAGCTCAAAAGTGCCTCAAAAAGTATTGAAAGATTTTCCCGTTGGGCCTAGATTAAAGAGATTTTTCACAGTACCATGGATTGCAGAGGCAATGACTTGGCATGCTAGGGCAGAAGTAGAGGGTAATATCATGCGTCATCCTATTGATTCTACTGCCTGGCGGAGGATGAATTATGAGTATACCGATTTTGCTCGAGAACAACGCAACATTCGTTTGGCTACATCAACAGATGGTTTCAATCCATTTGGAAATCTAAGCACCAATCAGAGTGTATGGCCAGTGATCCTAGCCCCACTCAACCTCCCTCCTTCACAGTGTATGAGACCTGAATTTTCGATGATGGCTTTATTGATACCTGGGCCAAAGGCACCAAGTTAAGACATTGATATCTACCTGGCTCCTTTGGTAGAAGAATTAAATGAGTTGTGGGAAGAGGGTGTGCAATCATTTGACTCTTTTAGAAAAGAAGAGTTTACGCTGAAAGCTATGTTGATGTGGGCAATTCATGATTTTCCAGCTTATGGGACATTATCCGGATGTGTAGTACATGGTTATTTGGGGTGTCCTATTTGTGGAGAGGAGACTGAATCTCTTTGTCTATCCTCCAGCTTAAAAAATGTATACCATTGCCACAGGAGGTTTTTACCCCCAGCTCATAGTTTCAGATTTGAGAAAGCTTCCAATTTTTTATTGGGCGGAGTTGAACATAGGCTACCGCCGAGACAACTTTCGAGTTCAGAAATTGAAAGTAAATCTTCTGAATGTGGCCCAAATATCCCAGGTAAGAATCCCAAATTTAAGAATGACAAGCATAAGAAGATCCCAACTGGGAATGAAACTGAGATAAGAAAGCCATGGTCTCGGAGGTCAATTTTATTTGACTTGCCTTATTGGAAGAAAACCCCGGTGCGCCATGTATTGGATGTGATGCATGAAGAGAAGAACTTCGCTGAACATATTGTGGGTACTTGCCTTGGGGGGAGTCATTCTAAGGATGGAGAAAATGCACGAAAAGACCTTAAAACGTTAAAACTTAAACCACGACTATGGTCGAAAGAAGATAGTAGGGGAAGGACAATAATTCCCCCTGGTGCGTTTACTTTGACGAGTGAGGAAAGGAAGGTGCTTCTAGACACAATATATAATTTGAAGGGCCCATCTACTTTTTCGTCCAACTTGCAAAGGATTGTGAATTATGTTACTCATGATTTACATAAGTGTAAGTCCCACGATTGGCATGTGATCATGCAATTGGTTCCTCTATTGTTTAAGCACTGTTTCTCCAAGCACAAGGATTTGCGTAGGGCTATTATGCAAATTAGTATTACCTTCTCCCTCTTGTGTGAGAAGGTAGTGAATCGAGAACACATAGTGGTCGCAAAATTGGCTGTGAACGAAGCGATTTGTGTATTGGAGAAGTACTTTCCCCCAGCATTCTTTGACATAAGTGTTCACTTGTTGGTACACCTATGCGACGAGGCACTTCTTTGTAGTCCAGTTAGATATCGGTGGATGTATCCGTTTGAAAGATTGATGAAAGTTTTTAATGATTACGTCAAGAATACGCGATATATTGCAAGATCAATTGCAAAGGAATACATTCCTATGGAGTCATCAATATATACTCGGGAATATATGACTGACTCTACCCGCGTTGATGACACTGATGAATTCCTCGATGATGGTGGTAATGTGATGGGAAAACGAGTGAAATTAACGAGTTTGCAACATGAACAAGTAGCTCGTTATCTATTTGACACACATGAAGATGTCGAAGAATGGAAAAAGTAAGTTTCGAATATTATAATGTTTAACATTATTTTAGATTATTTTATACATGATTAATTTTGTAATATGCAGTAAATATGAAGCCTGTGAGAACAATAAAAGATGAAAAACAGTGGTACAATCAGACAGCGAATTTAAGCTATGGTTGACACAAGAGGTAATTACAATGAAAACAGTTGTTATATAACATTACATTACACTCAAATTTTACCACTAATATAATTAATTTATCTATATTCTCAGCTCCTAAAGATGGGTGATGCGACATCAAGGCTTGCTCGTCTAGCCACTGGACCCTTGTTCGTGGCACAAGAGTACAAAAAATATCGATTGAACGGTTACATTTTCGGCGCTAAAGTGTACGAGGAAAGTACAAATGTACAGAACTCGGGAATTTCATACAAGGCTCTTACTTTCTTTCGAGTGAGCGCAAAAGATAAAAACATCGTTGAAGCTGAAATGACTTACTATGGTGTAATCCAAAATATATTTGAATTGGATTATATAAGCTTCAAAGAGGTTGTATTTTACTGTGAATGGGTAAGAGTTGAGGATAAAAATGCTTCTAAAGTTGATCCTGTCACCAATTTGATCATGGTTGACTTGTCCAAGTTGAAGAGCAACGACCGCGTGAGCGATGAGCCGTTTGTTTGTGCATTTCAAAATGTTAAGCAAGTGTTTTACTCGGAGTATATCAACAACGAGCCGTGGTCAATTGTCCAACACGCGCCAAGGCGTCTAAATAGTAGTGTGGATGACTTGGCTGCTCCTACCGAATATCAATCCATTTTTTATGATAACCCGAATTTGAAACAATTTTTCAATTTGTAATAAATATTTCAATTTGTACCGAAACATCCATTTTTAATGCTTTTACTTGATCCGCACTTTATCATTTTCACTCTTGTGTAGTGTGCGTGTGTGGAGAGGAGATTAATACATAAATATTCCAACTACATCTAAGTTTTGTTTATACTAATCCATGAATATACGCTTCTTACCTTTAATAGGTGATTAGTACATAGTTATTTGGGGTGTCCTATTTGTGGAGAGGAGACTGAATCTCTTCGTCTATCCGAACACTAAGAAATGCCATAATCCTATGGAGCGATGCTCTGCAAATTCCTCCCAACCGTTATGTAGCCAAACATCACCGGTTGAAGTTGTCAATTCCACTTTCCATACCCCACCACTTTCCATACCCCATTCAAAGGTGGAGTTGACAACTTCAACTGCTGATTTTTGGCTACACAACGGTTGGAAGGAATTTGCAACGCATACCTCCATAGGATTATGGTATTTCTTAGTGTTTAGATATGAAGAGAATTATAATTGACACGATTGCCCGGGGTACATTAGTTGGAAGGAGGTGCCATATGAGCTCAAGTTAACTGTTTGAGTGACACTACAGGTAATGTATTTATATTTATATGTCAATTTCGATTTCAATTACGATTTATATTTATCTATATTTGAGGGGCAGATACTAATTTTACTTTATTTCAATTCAGGGGACAGGGAGTGGCCCTAAGGGTAGGCCACATATGCTCTATACTTATGTGGCTATTCGGACGAGAAGGGAAGGATAAGGAGGTGTTCCCGAGCGTCGCGGTACAAAATCTCTTTTCCATGCAAATAGTTTGTAGATTTGAGATAAAATGATGGTGATGTTGTTTCTTTTTAAATAGTTTCTTATTTGAATATATATTTGCATTATCTTTAGTTTGTTCGGATATATGATGTTTAGAACAGGTACAACGTTGCTATAACAGGTACAAATATACTGCTGGGCAGTGGCAGTGGCCATACTGCCCAGCAGTTTTTGGTTATTCTGCCCAGAATTGTCACGGTCATTGACCGTGACACGTCCGTGACAAAATTGACACGGACGTGTCATGGTCAATGACCGTGACAATTTTTTAAAAATGGTCACGGCTTTGTCACGGTTCTAAACCGTGACAAACGTGTCACATTCATTGACCTTGACACGACCGTGACACAAAACGCGAGTTTTTTGTCAAGGTCAATGACCGTGACACGACCGTGACAAAAAAAGTTGTCTCGCCTCGAAATGTCACGGTCATTGACCTTGACAAGGTGAATTTGTCAAGGTCAATGACCTTGACAAATGGGCAGATTTGGTGTAGTGTGAAATGTCACAAACAAATTTCATTCCTTTATCCAAAATTCAATCTACCTGCCAAATTCCGTTACACTACTCCTCCAAAACATAAGTCAAGTTGCTCAACTTTGCCAATCCAACTCATTATAACCCCAATTGGTATCCATTATTTTCATATGATCATGAATTATATAATTCATAGTATATAAACTGCAAAGTTATTCTTATGTACTAATAAATTTGTAATATTATTCCAGAAGGTTCTATGCTTAGTTTTCCCATTAGAAGTAAGATGGCTTTGAACAAGGAAACGGAAAAATGCTGAACCATACTTGAATCTCAGATTGAACAAACTAAAGAGAAAGCCCAAGCTCTAAATCTAAGTCTTGGCTGCCACTTGTTCACTTCTCTCATTTCAGAGTGAACGGTGATAGAAGTCGTGGAACCAAATAGCGTCGATTTGTGTCAAAATTCCATTTTTTTTCTTTCTTTACACATCATCAGAGATGATTTACTGTATACTTTTTCACGCAAAAATGTGGGGTTAGTAAATGTGGGGTCTCTTAATAGGTAAAAGGGGTTTGAATAAGACTATCCTTTTTTAAACAGTAAAATCTTTTAGAAATTAAAATTATAGGAAAAAAATAATTTTTTAGAATTTATTAATTTTTATACTTAAAAATGTTGGTTTTGATTTTAGTAAAATAAAATTTTAATCGGAATTGAAATTAGGATTAAAATCGGAGTATTATAGATTCTTATACAAAATAGGGGGAATTCGGATCCTACAGAAATCCGAACCCATTCGGCCCTACGGGCGAACCGGTTCGCTTCAGCGGAAGATCGAAGTTTGGACTCTTTTTTTAGAGTTTGTTGAAGACTCAAACACTTCTCTTTTATTTAAAATATAAAGGCTCGGGTTTAAGGTTTTAAAAACACATTCTAACCTCCTCGAAAAGTAGTAGCCTCCCATAAATTTCATATTCTTTCTTCTACAGAACCTAAACGCATTAAACACAACTTTCAACCTAAGATTTGAAGAGTTAAATCAAGATTTCTCAAGAACGGGTCCTAATTATTTTTTCCAGAGAAACGCCATCATACAATCAAATTTTTACATCGACTTTTTACAGGCATGGATACTTGTATTATTCCTCTTTAGTATTATGCGTTTTAAATATTGCCTAAACAATAATAATCATCGTTTTTCTAAAATAAATTAGAGAGACTAATTAGAAAAAGTGAAACTAAAGTTGTGATTGCTTTATTGGAATTTCTAATACAATTTAAGACTTAAAATCCTCGCATGCTTAGAGGTTGGAATTCCGTTAGAATATATAGGCGTTCGCATATTAGAATAAATCGTATAAACATTATAAATTGAATTCGACTCGTAAGATCATTTTATTTATATGTTACTTGTAGAATAGAAATTTATTGTTGTATGTCTCGAAATATACATGTTGATGGAAATTATATAAGTAGTTGAAAAATGAATTGTTTAATTAATATTATAATTAAACGAAAATAAATTTGATAAATAGTAATCTTGTGGTTGGATTAAAGAATTTGTGTGATAGGATGACAATATGTCTTATGTGATCGTGAATTGTGCTTATATTCGACACCGAGAAAACAACAGGATTATTTGGGTAGCTATGCTTTCACCTTATTTTAGGTTGGTTGCTAAGTATGGGACTAATCAATAGGTCTTTATTGTTGGTAATACTTTCTAGGTATGAGACTAGCGAGTGTTAATTTTTACATATGGTATTTTTAGGGTGGGGCTAAGCACTTTTTCATTGTTCCGTCAGCCTAGGTGCGAGATTAGGTGGAAATTTTGATAAGTATTCTTCCTAAGTGATAGGGTAGGGTATGCTTGTAGCTTTGGTGATCTCTAGGTAGGGGACTATGGATGGTTTAGGTTGGTTTACCCAAAATTTATGGGTGGGGCTAATAGAAGATAGTAATAACTTGATAATAAATTGAGAATTAATGCCAAAGAAAATAAACGGGTGTTAATTTGCGTCGCGAGTATATGTAGCTCTAACAATGATGGGTGAACTGGCTATAGCGAAGGGGGTGTGGGTTGGAGTCAGGAGAATGTGCAGGGCTAACGAAATTGGGCAACCTGGCTATAGTGACGTGTCGTGCATGGAACCTCACGAGTATGTGCAGTGCTAATGAAATTGGACGAACTGACTATAGTGAGGGGAATGGGTGTGGTGTAGAACTTAAGCGTTCCAGGAGTATGTGCAGGGCTTTTAATAGGGTGAACTGACTATACTGGTGTCGCATAAATAAAATTGAATACATATATTTGATTAATCATCATGAGTTGATAATTTAACGTGGTAATATTATAATTGGACTTGAGCTTTGGTGGTGACTTAGTTATGTGTGTAGATAGTGGTAGTTTATTTTACTCTCATGTTCTGTATATATATGCGTTTAAATTTAAAATACTCTATTTTGATTTTTATCATGTATAATGCTACTGTCTGGATTTACGGACACTAATTGGGAGGAATAAGTAGTATTCATATAGTGGGCTCTGACCCATTGCGTTGACTAACATTTCAGATATAGTGTTGGAGTAGCTATGTATGAGTGATTGAAGACATTTGGAGTACAATTGGATATTTATTTATCTACTTTAGTAGTTTAGATTTATTTTCCATTCCATCGTTTTTATTATGAGACTTTCATTTATGGATTCAGTGGGCCAATTGGTTCCACGATTTTTTATGGTTTCGATCAGATATTTATAGTTTGATTATTTCATTTGAATTTAATAACTTGAAGTTGGATTTATTTTGGAGATAGCATGGTGATGGATTTTAATTTCAATAAATGTTTATATTGATTGGATAAATCTGAATATTATCTTGTAGAAAAAGTTTTTAAATGTGTCATATTTCTGTCACACGCGGATAATGATAACTTATTTAGTGACGCCGGAAGTAGTTTGGAGGTGACGACTTGCCAGAATGCTCAGGGTGTTACACTACTTTCACCCAAAGTGTTATAAGATTGGGATCCTATTTATATATTTGTTTAAGTTCATTTTTAAAGTGAACAATTAGAGTAAATTGTTCCTTTTTTATTTTCATAAAAGAAATCACCATCTTCATTAGAAAGAGTTCTTCCATATTGTTTGTGGTTCGTTGTTCTTACATTTTGAACTACTTCTTTTGCACTACCTAAATTTTTGTATAATTGGAGACGACACCAAGGATTCGTCAAACATAAAATAGGGGCAAATTGCAATCAAATGCACATCGAAACCAAACTCACATTCATTGTGAACAAATTGAAACCAAGCCCACAAATGCTTAAAGTCAAACATAACAAATCTTTAAGTATTATGAAATCAAGCTCTGCAAATCGAACACATTTAAATAAAAGTTTAAAAAATAAAGGGGTATTAAATGAAAATGGAATACTTAACTACAAATATCTATTGAACTCAAAATTTTTCGCTTAAGTACGATGGTTTATTTATGTTTAATTTTAATTAGTGGTTGGTTTATGTTCGATTTATGTTTTATTTTTTACGTTTGGGGTTCTTAAAATTAGAGTTTGTTAAAAGAAAAAATGACTTAGGTATTTTGGAATTTAAAATATTAAGGGGTTACTAGTTATAAATTATTGGGGATAGGTAACGGTCTCTTAGACGGGTGCGGATAGGGGGCATCTCTTTTTTTCTTTCTTTCTAAAGGGTTATGTCTCTTTATGGTATTAGAAAGAGAGTTTTTTTTATCAGTTAGTCTCGTTTACTAAAAGCATGCACAATGGTGATAAAAGAGTCCAAGACATTTTGTAGTTTTGCAAACTCGCATGCCTAAAATGGTATAAAAATATGGACATATGTAATAAGCCAATTTGCAGTCAGTCTCCAAATTTGAAAAATGACTATAAATTCTATAAACCCTTCCTACGAACTTCTGTAATTCATAGCAATTCCTATGAACTTTATTTGTTCGTATCAATTGTTATGAACAACTAAAGTTCGTACCAAGTATAAATAATTATTTTTTATTATATTTTCGTACCAGTAATTTTTTTTATTATATTTTTTGGTTCCTACAAACTAATTATTATATTTTTTTGTAATTATTTTTTATTATATTTTCGTACCAAGTAGTTATTTTTTATTATATTTTTTGGTTCCTACAAACTAATTATTGTATTTTTGGTTCCTACAAACTACACTAATTCATAACAATTTATACGAACAAATGATGTTCGTAAGAAATATTTTAAAATACTTTCTACTAACAACATTAGTTCGTAAGAAGTAATTTACAAATTATAGTTCCTTCACTAGTGTGGGCGTTGCCAATGATGAAAGCTAAAATGAAATTTTGATTCTATAGAGTTGCCTTTTAAGATTGTGGATGCTCTATGTATGTAGTCAACTAGGTATATTCACTACATATGTAAATAGGACATGTTGAAGTGCATTTTTTTCACGGAAAATGATAACATGTGCCATTTGGGCACATGTTTTGAGTCTCAAAATAGTAAGTATGAGACCATTATATAAATATTCGTGTCATATTAGATGTATGTCGGATCTCTGTCCCTATTATTTTTAAGTTCTTAATGTGTATTCTTAGGACACACGTTATCATGACTCTTTTTTCACTAGTCAAATTCACCTTATATATGTTGATACAAGCACCATTAATACTGCGAAAAGCTTTAGAATTCTAATTCAAATCTTTGTACATGGAATGAAATTTCCCATGCACATATTTTTCCTATGCATTTGTACAATTATTGAAAAAGAGTAGATGAGGGAATATATTCCTGTAAGAATAATAATATGAGTACAAAAACGTACCTCAAAACCTTTCTCAAATCTAATGTGGATTTGGCGTCATGTACTCACCTATCTATTAAGTATTGCCACATGAGATGAGTCCCGTTAGGACATCCAAATTTATTATTTTTGAGGGAGATTTGAAGGGCTGACTTTGTACCACTCTTCCGGTAAATAATTTACACCAGTCAATAAATTTCAATCACTTCAGTTGTCAAGATTGTGAGGATTATGATGAGCATTAAATTGGAAATAGGTAGTTTGTTTCTTCATTCTAAGGATTGAATTTATTTTCCCTGGGAGAGAGGGAGGCTGGATATAATGAGCAGGATTTTTTTTCCTTTTTCTCTCTGTGTCTCGTTTTTTTTTTGGACAGCTGGGAAGGGCCTAATTGGGTAGATGATATTAATCAGTTTACATTGTGAACATTAATATGCGTTGCTTCTGCACATAAGAAACAAGGGAACATGAAATAAAGCTGAAGTCATTTGCAACTTATTAGATATTGGTTTAACGAATTAAACAATTACATCTTCCTATGAAACAGCAGAAGTGGAACTTTTAATCACTTACTGAAAGAATGTATGAAAATAATGTGAAGAGTAACAAAGTTAAATTTTAATCTTCGTGTTATTCTATGGGTTTATTGTCCTTTTCAAGGAAATTTTATGAACATTATTTCAATTAAGAAACAATTTGGACGTGACATGGAAAATTATTATTTATTTAGAATTATTTTTGGAGTTGCAAGTAACTAAAGAATTTCTTAACGATATTGTAATATTGTTGGCTAACTACTTTCAAACATTGGACATCTACAAAATAAATACAGTGATCTAGTACAATTTCAATGCTAGTAAAACAATACAAAATTGGTTGTAACACTAATCCATAGGCAAACCTTATCTTCTTTGTCAATGTTACGATTTGACATTTTTCTGTTTTTTTAAAAACCTGATGGAAATCTTGGTAAAAAAAAAATTATAATATAAAAAGAATTGTTAAAAGATGAAGGAATATATAGCAAAAAGTTGATTTCTAGTTTATTTGACGTTATTAGTGGTCCTGCCAAAATGGACCAGTAAAGCACATTCCTAACTCAATCATGATCTAGTCTTTATAACATTTTTAATATGCCAAAAACAATTATTTTATTCGAGTGCTCATCAATCTTTAAGATTGGGAGGAACTCACCAAGAGAGATATCTGGGACCCTGTTACCAATGCTGTTACAAACTTTGAGGCAATTGCACACCCCAATTCATTAGTATAATATAATATAAAGTGCGGTGCATATATTTATGGTTCAGATAAATATAAAGTCACAAAAAAGGCAATGCTGGCACCAACCCATTTGTGTTTGTTCCTCGCCGCATTCATCATTGTCACCTCATATGGTTCAAACCCACCTCTTTCCCATGCCACTTATTCCCTTTTTTGTGAAAAAGACTCCATACTAGCTTGCAACTATTGTTGTAATTTTTTCCCATCCCATCTAGTAAAACTTTCAGTTCTTTTTTTAACAACACGCACCCTTTTCCACTTTGTGAATGATTGGTGATGGTAGACTTGGCAAGGTCGCAAAAGGGTACACTTCTTTTCTCTATCATTAATATGTATTGTCAGATAGGATTTGTTTCTTTTTCTTTTGCTTTTTATACCCCCGTTTTGTTGGTCGGGAGTGGAGCGTAAGGATTTGTTTAGTGTACAAGTTTTTTCAACACTTTAACAGCCTGTTTACAACTAGGCTTTAACGGGAATCCTATTATTCTATTAAGCTATTCTAAACTGATAAACCTTTTCAACTTGCGTATTCACAATTTTTTCATAGAGGATATATTACATTTTTGATAATCAACTTATTTAACTGATAAAAACTTGTTGATTCACATTGAGAAGACGAAGATGGGGGAAGAAAATGATATTTTTGTCAAAAACATCTTGAGTAAGTTAAAATGTACTTTAAGCTATTTTTCTACGGAAATTGACTTTTCGTTTTTTATTGAGTTACATTCTTGAAACCGTTTGTGCTAAATTTTTCATTTTTGAGTGAATTAAGTCTAAATATAGCATTAAGAGGACCTTAACTTATTGGGATGCTAGCAAGCCACTTACAAATTAAGTAATTATACTTTGTAGTATAATGGGTATAGTAAAAAGCAACTGGACAATCTTGTCAAATTTTGTACAATTACAATTATCTGTAGCGTTGATGACAAAAAATTGGCAGTTAAATTTTCTCATACCCTAGACTATACCCCTGTAGCCTACAACATTTGGGCCTTTTTAATAGTAGTTATAAAAGAGTGGGTTTATTTAGTTATTCTTGGTGCAGCTTACTAACAACCAATTCTCTTGAGGATGAGACTGTAGCATGAGTTTTCCATACTATTCAAGTACATTGAATTAGGGAGAATGTGGATGAGATTAAGGACCCATTTCACATAATCAACTTCTAACTATGTGGAAAAAATAAATCCATGTGCTTAGAATCCAAACTTGGGTCACCACCACAATAATGGCGCTAAATTAATTATTCATGTGAATAAATCATCCAAAAGATCCAAAAAATAAGATAACATGACAGCATCCATGTGAATCCAATATACTCCTAAAATACATGACATATAATATTCTCTCTTATTTAAGGAAAAAGAGAGAAAATACAAATGAATTTAGAAAGCAGCATAATTTGATGGGGAGACTCAAGTCTATTGAAGGCCCACTGGTACTTGCAACATTTTTATTTCGAAACAAGCGAAAAGCAACAAAACCCCTAGATGGACAAGCGATTGATGGATATGGCCACACTTGCAGAGGATTTCGTTGCTTGTGGTTATATCCCACATCCTTTTTGGCATATCTGTCCTTGGCAGAATCAAACTTTAAACTAGCCTGAGAATGACAAGAAAAAACAAGCTACCTTCTAAAAATAGGTCAACCAATGCTAGTGCTAATATTTGTCGTTTACTTTGAAAATATAGCGAAAAAGAAAAGACAAGAAAAAGTCTGAGAATGAAAATGAAAATTTCTATGTATATATGCTATTTAATTTCTTGTGGATGCTTTACAATGCATAATTCATGTGCTCAACAACCCAATATATCATTTGCCCAGCCTATGCTTCACAATGGTGGAGGGTATAAATGAAGTTTTGGACACTTCTTAGCTTCAAAGGATGTTGAAAATTTCTTCTAAATTGATATGTATCAATGAGGTTTGTAAATTCACCATATTTTGTTTTGAGCTCCACCATCTTGGATGCTCTTAGTGAAATCTATTTATCCTAATAAAAGCGGATCTTGCTATATGAAATATATTATGTGGTTTCATCAACAACATTATATTAAAAAATATAAAAGAAATGTCTAAAAATATCACATCAAACTATCATGCTGGTGCAAAAAATTCTTCACGTTGCAGTGTTTTTAAATTTTCTGATTATTTTCAATTGAATGAAGTTTTTGATACCTAGTGCATAGTCGAATAAAAATGGTTAATTTGGATATGGTCTCCCATTTGTTCTAGCCTATTTAAATTTTGGTTTTAAATTTTAAGTCAATAAAAACTTATAATATGCAATCAAAATTCATTAAAACTATCAGCAAATGTAATTTTAGGGGTCAAATGTATATTATTGCATATTTTAATATCCAATGAGCATAAGTTTAAAAAAAATTAAATGAGATGACACAGGATATTCATGGTTCAACCAAATCGGTCTTTGCCTACATCCACGTGGAACGAGGGGGAGAGATCTTATTAATAAAATGACTTGGGCGCTAGAATATACTACGTAAGAGTCGAGCCCTAAGTGTTAAAATATGTATTCAACAACCTCTTTTATAATGGGAGTCCCCTTCTATAATCAAAAGTATTCATATGTCCCTCGATTTCTATTGGGATTTATGTCATTCGTCGATCTTGACAATTCATTGGTACTGCACCTTTCCTTTTGTCGAGGAGTTTTTGGTATGATGAAAAACATATTCGTAGTATTAATCTCTATCCATTTCTTAACATCCCATGATTAATTTTTATTTGGTTAAAGTCGGCATAAATATGATAGCCCTTGTTGTACACCTAGGTCCGCGACCAACTTTGGCAAGGGTCGAGCTAGCACTTCATGTACATGTTCCCGCGCTTATATGATGCCTGATTTACTCTCCTTCACTAGCCCTTAGGACTTATTTCATTGGCCTTTCTTTGGAGATCGGATGAGTATCTACTCTTATGTTCACATTGGGTGGGTTATATGCTCATAATCACTAATACTTGTATTTTTGTTTGCGTTGTAGAATTGCAATTGTACGAGATTTGTCGCCACATTCCTAGACACAAATTATGTCTGTCGTCTCTGACCATATTTTTTTAGCCATCATTGTGAGTGGGGAATGTGTCCTTAAATACTTTAATGGCATTTTCACTTATTGAGGTGAGAACATATTTCGTTATCTCTTAAGACTTAAGCGGTTTGGTGGAGGGGGAGAAAGAGAGGGAAATTCTTGGTGCGAAATTATTATGTTATTTTGATGGGTACTGGGAGGCTTAAACTCCTATGGCAGAGCATTTGATGTACTCTGGCTCCACCAAAAGGATTTTTATATGCTGGGACAACCGCAAGACAAACCAAAATGATTATGGACGTGTTAATAAAAAGATGGTGGCGTATGGCTAGCATGTGTTGGATGTGCAAGAATGCTGAGGAATCGACGAATCACTTGTTGCTACATTTCTAGGTGGTTAGGTTCTTTGGGAGATAATTTATTCCATCTTTGGAGTTGAATGGGTGGGGGTTGAATAGATTAGAGAGGAGTTAACAACCTGGGATACGTAGTGGTGGGGGGGGGGGGGGGGGGGGAAGATGAGTTGGGTCCCATGTGGAGAATGGCCCCTCTATGTATTTTCTGGACGATTTGGACTAAGATGGATATGAAATATTTCGAGGGAGAGGAGATCGAGCCGGCTAGACTCCAATAACCCCTTTTGAGCACTTTGCATATGTGGTTCAAGGAGGTGTCTCATACAAATATTCAAAGCATGTTTAATTTTTTGTTTGAGATAGAGGTGGGGATAGGTTTGTAGTTGTATGTATTCTGTATGATTTTCGAGGTTGTCAGATGGGTGGGTAGGTTTTGGCTCCCCACCCCTATTTTTGTGTTTGTGCTTAGTTGTTCTTTTATGAACACTTGTATATTTCTTGTGTACGGGAGTCTGCCTCCTTTTAGCAACATTGATTTATATACACCCTTTTTTATTATAAAAAAGACTTAAGGGGTTATGCCCCTTTTCATTACCTTTTTCTTCAATAACTAGGTATGCAATTCTTTATTTTATTATCTCTCCCTCTCTCTCTCTCTCTTTATATATATATATATATATATATGTGTGTGTGTGTGTGTGTGTGTGTGTGTGTGTGTGTGTGTGTAATGTTCATTCTTTGAAGCATATCTTTCTCAATTATTTGTTGTTATTTTTTAATAAAAGATAGATTATAAGCTTAAGGTATCTTGCACATATAGAATACAAAACTTTAAACATGGTCATTTATCCATGACGCTACGGGGATTAGGGAAATTAAGATCTAAATAATGTATTTATTAAGGTTGGCGTTCGATTCCCCCTTAATCCTCTTTCAATGGAGAATTTTCACCATTATAAGCTCATGTGCATCAAACGCTCTAAATGTTTTTTTCACACAGTTGGACATCCATCGTATCACTAAAACTGATCTAGATTTTATTAATATTTGGATTTATTGCACTATAGCCATTCTTTATAATTACACCATGACCACCATATGGAACAATATCCTACCAAATGATTGGTTATTCAAGGATGAATAAAGGGTCAAAAAGATATCTTGTCTTCTTAGGATCCCTTTATCGTGCTAAATGGAATTATAAGCAGTGTGGTATATCCATGAAGGGTTCCATTGGCACTGAAGTGATTTATATTCTTACTTTAACCATTTATTTAACTACAAACTTATTAGTGTTTTTATTTGCATTTTTTATATCCACTGTTCGATAGAAAGTTCCCCTCGAGTACCTAGTTAACTTTCCCGACTTAAATAAATTTTGGAGAAAAAGATTATTTCGTGGCTAAGAGTTTGGCCATATATCACTTAGGTATAATATTTCTGCTAATAAGTATGCCAAAAATTTACTCCTATATTTTCGATGGAAAAAAGTTTGATGTCTTTGAGACATTAAAAGCTTGATGTCTTAGAGATGTGATTAGTTAATGTCGCTGACGCGGACCCACATTACTTATGGAAATGGATTCGTGATTAGGCATAAATACTTCTTATTTATCCCCGTAATTTAGAGGCTTTTATCACCTTGTACGATGTAAATTGAGTTGATTTATCTCATATCTTTACCACTGACATTTTCTATATAGTGCGTTAAGTTTCTGTACGTCTCTTACATTTTGCAGATATTTTATACAAACGAAGAAAAAGAGAAAACTCAAAACTGAGGAAGAAAGAAAAGAGAAAAGTCAAGGTCAAAAGAGTAATTTTACACCTGAGATTTGGACAAAGAACCCAGAAGAAGTTGAAGTCCATGAGTCCATAAGAGCATAAGAAGAAACGACATTTAAATTCGAGGTCCGACTGAAAAGTTATGAAGATTCAAAGTTGAGAAGAAAACATGGAAAAACCAGAAAAAGAGTTAGAAAAATTTGGAAGATATCAAGACCTGGCACCTTCACGTCAATAATGGAATTTCGAACCAATTCGGCCCAGTGAAGAACAAATTTTTGAACCGGTTCAACGACCAGAATTTCTAATTTTCTTTTCTAAAATTAGAGTTGTGTTTGAATCCAAGTCTTAAAAAAACGGGAGACATATATCTTAAGTTACCACCAGACATAGTTTAAGCAATTTTTACATAATTTGGGGGAGCTTTTTGAAGGGAGAACCATAGTATTGAGTATTTTTCAAGAATTTGCCCATTATTTGGTATTTAATTCAAGGTTTTCTTAAAGATTAGTAAGATTCATATTGTTCTATTGTTATTTTCTTTAGTAATTCATTATCCACGCGATAGAAGTAATTCATACATGCTTAAATATATGTTAATCATGAGTTTCTTTACATGCAACGTTGAATCCTGGTTAATTATAGTTTCGTCATGTCTAGCTAGATTTCTAAGGGTTGGGATTCATGAACCTAACCCGATGTGGGTTGCATCGAAATAAAAGTAATTCTTTTAATTAAATAAATCATTGAATCATGTTGATTAGTTGTTACAACCATCGTAGGGATTTTAAAATCATTTTTCCCAGGTTACTAGGGTGTTTAAGAGTGCGACACACGTGTCACCTATGTCGACATCGCTTTATTTCTATTCTTGACTATATATGATGCGGTCTTGTACCCTCATATATGTAATGCTTTAAATTAATAAAATCTAGGCTTAATTAATTATTTAATTTACGATTGCTTTTATATCCGGTAAACATACTAGGGTTTGGGGGATTATAGTCCAACCTATTTTTCTAATTCATATTTAGTCAGTCACAGTTAGTTTACTTCTGCACACATAATTTAATTTAATAGTTTAATTTAAATTGCATTTAGTTCGTAGATAAGATTTCAGATCCCATCATTTTTTCCTTTCCTTTCCTTTCCTTTACTGAGTCAGTTTAAGATTAGTCAGCTTACCTATTGTCGTCACGTTCCATGTCCTATTTTCCCTGAGGATTTGACCCCGTCTTACCGATAATATTACTTACGCGAACGGTTTGCACTTGAACCGTAATTAGCACGCACTAGAGACACATTTTAAGTCGCGTCAAGTTTTTAACGCCGTTTTCGGGGAAATTAGGTAGACTATTTGGTTAGGTCAGTTAATCTCTAGTTTGACTCTAATTCTAAAAAAAAGTCAAAAAAATAAATAGACAAAAAAATGCTTCTCACTTCTTTGAATTGCCCACTTTGAAATGTTTTATTGTAACTCGTTAAATGGCAGTAATTGTTATGATAATAGTGGGAATAAGGAAGTAGAGATTTATGAAGATTGGATCAATAAAACTAAAAATAAGTCTCAAAAGTACATTCCCAAGACTATAGGTGAAGCCCTCCAAATTCTTGAAAACGAATATCGGGAAAAAAAATCATTTTGGGGAGCCAGAGTTGGATGCGTTATTCGAACCCAATGAGGATTTTTCTTCCAATATTTTTGGAAATGAATAATATTTTCAACCAAATAAGGAATCTGAGGTTCTAGAGCCAAGGAAGCCTACTTGTAAGAACTCTTGCTTATTAGCAAAAATCTATTGGATGACGTTATTGCTTTGGGTTTGAAAATTAGAGCAACCAGCAATGAGATTGATTCTTATCTGGAAAACTTAGAGGAGGTCGAGACTTGCGTTTCACCTGCAAATTTGGAGGATGAAATCATTGAGAGTGATCCAAGTACTTTTGAATTCCATCCTCTTATAAATCTTTCAAAATCTATTGAGGTTGAAGAGACTTCGTTTCCTTGGGTCCCCACTTTTATCGAACCATTAAATCTATCACAAGAATTAGATGGAAGTATTGAGGACTTTGACATGATTCTTGAACCAGAATCTTGTTTTATGATGCTCCATCTCATGGTCTATTCAGTTACAGGTACCTCTAGTTCCAATTGAAACTTTTTTGGGAAAGGATTTTGAGGACAAATACCCTTTCATTGAATTGTTTTCTATGGTAGAATATTCCTTTTTGTGTGCCCCTCTTGCCATACTAATTGAAAAATCTTTAGGAGGTGATTCTATGTTTCTTGAATCCCGATTGTACTTGTCCACTCTAGCATCCAAATCCCCCATCATCCCTTTAAGATTTTTAATTAATGATGGGTTATTTTTTCCACCTCACACATGTCTTCCGTTGTTCAAACATAATTTCTATTATTTGGTAGGCATATATGATAATGAGGGTACACCGATTATCCCTCAAAGTCAAATTGTATTTTGGGTAGACCCTCAAAATTTTTGACTTCTAGGGTATAACTTATTAGAAGTTCAAATCGTTGGTTGCACATAATTATCTTTTTTTTTTCTTTTCCTTTTTCTTATTATAGTTTAGAGTAATTAGTTAAAGATTTTGTTATTCTTTTTGTTATGCTTGGTTCTAACATATTTTGTAGATTCAATGGACTCGTACTTATCGAGGATCACTCCATGTTGCGTAATATCTTTCTTTTCCTCGCTTTATGGTGTGTTCTTTATTCACATTGAGGACAATGCAACATCTAAGTTAGGGGTTGTGGAATATCCTTCCCATTTATTGTTTAGATTCATTGACTTGATCACGTGTTTGTTCCCAATATGTTTTTTTTAGAAAATTTCCAAAAAAATTGAAAATTTTTGAAAAAGTCAAAAATATTTTTCTTCAAAATAAATAAAAATTAGAATTTAAAATTTTCAAAAATATCACTAAAACTTTGTTTGAAGTCTCAAATTATAAAAATTCAAATGTACAAAGTCAAATTTGACCAAAGATGGAAATTGAAAGAAAGTTGACGACTTTACGAATAAGTGTGGAGATTAACAAACTCGGTGAGATTTCGAGCTTTTCATTTTTTTCGAGTTTTTAAATCAATCCAAGTTAATAGTTAACTCAAAGTTCATTTCAGCGTTTTAATAAGTCGTTGAAGATCTCAATTCCTTTATTTTGATAGGTTATGAAAAACGTGTGAGATGTTTTCTTGAAAAATGCGCTAAAAATATCTTTAAACTAAATTATTCTCGAGACGCATATGGTAGATTAACAAGTGATTCGAACAATGAAGTAGGCTCTCATTTTTGTAACCCCAAAATATTAGCCATAAACAGTTGTGAAATTTTTTCCCTTTTGGTAACCCAAATTGAGCCGAATAAAGTTTTTCTTTTTTGTTTGACAACACGGAAAAAATAATGAAGCCTGGAATTGTGAAAATTGAGCATTCATCCATAATATCCAAAAAAGTGCATAAAAAGAGGCAAGAAAAACTAGAATAATGCTCACCAAAAATAGCAAGAAAAGAAAAATTATGAAAAAAGAAAATAAAAATAAAAATAGAAAAGAAAAATGAGCAAAAGCCCGAAAAAGTACTAATGGACATCATAAGAACATTTTCCAATTCCGAATATCCAAATACTCCCAATTTTTTCAAATACACCTCAAAACTCAAAAAAGTCCTAACTGACTCTGAATTGCGAAATTGATTAGTGCATGGAGAGCTAAGACACGAAAATATAATAAGAGAGATAAATTGGTGTGAATAAGAGATGATGTTCTCGTTTTTCAATGACCGTATTCCAATGATGAGATCTTATCACCATAAAATTTCCGTCTTTCAAATTTGTATGCATGAATTTGTGTTCCTTTACATTTACTCTTTATATCACGCATACCGAGAGAAAATAGCCACATTCTGAGAGATTCGTTTGTGAGAGCATCCCGTGTAATTTTGAAATCAAAACGAATTTTTGAAAAGTAACGTAATGATCAATCGGTGGAAGTTAGTGGCTTAATTTTTGGCTTTGCACACACACATGACAAATTGAGACTCTTTAATATAAATTTATGGTGACTACTTTTGGGGGAGCTTAAATTGTACAGTTTTGAAGTCTTTTGGGCTTTCTTTGAGTCAAAAATGAATTTTGTGGGTATATTCACTACAAACCCTCACGAGACACAACTCGCCCTACTAGGGTAACCTAGGGGTTTAAAGGCTTGTTGCATACGCTAAATACAATCGCTTGCCCGCAAAAGAGGTAGTTTATCCCAATAACATGTTGCTAAGTGTTGTGACCTTATTGTGATTCTTTTACCTTGCTCGGGACGATCAAAGTTCTAAGTTAGGGGGGTTTGATTAGGCATAAATACTTCTTATTTATCCCCATAATTTGGAGGCTTTTATCACCTCGTACGATGTAAATTGAGTTAATTTATCTCATATCTTTACTACCGACATTTTTTATATATATTTTATACAAGTGAAGAAAACAGAAAACTCAAAACTGAGAAAGAAAGAAAAGAAAAAATCAAGGAAAAAGGATAATTTTACACCCAAAATTTGAATGAAAACCCTAGAAGAAGTTGAAGTCCGTGGGTCCACAAGAGCATAGGAAGAAACGACATTTAAATTCGAGGTTCGAGTGAAAAGTTATGAAGATTCAAAGTTGATAAGAAAGCACGGAAAAAGCCGAAAAAGAGTTAGATAATTTTTTAAGATATCAAGACTTGACACTTTCGTGTCAACACTGGAATTTAGAACCAGTTCGGCCCAGTGAAGAACAAATTTTTGAACCGGTTCTGCGGCCTAAATTTTTAAATTTCTTTTGTAAAATTAGAGTTGTGTTTGGATCCAACTCTTAAAAAAATGGGAGACATATATCTTAGGTTACCACCAGACATAGTTTAAACAACTTTTACATAATTTTGGGGAGCTTTTTGAAGGGAGAACCATAATATTGACCATTTTTCAAGAATTTGTCCATTATTTGGCATCTAGTTCAAGGTTTTCTTCAAGATTAGTAAGATTCATATTGTTCTATTGTTATTCTTTTTTGTGATTCATTATCCCTGCGATTGAAGTAATTCGTACATGCTTAGATATCTATTAATCATGAGTTTCTTTACATGCAACGTATAATCCTTGGTTAATTATAGTTTCATCATGTCTAAGTAGATTTCTAAGAGTTGGGATTCATGAACCCAACCTGATGTGGGTTGCATGGAAATAAAAGTAGTTCTCTGAATTAAATATATGATTGAATCCTGTTGATTAGTTGTTACAACCATCGTAGGGCTTTTAACCTCGTTTGCCCTAGGTAACCGGAGTGTTTAAGAGTGAGACACGCGTGTCAGCTACGTCAACACCACTTTATTTCTCTTCTTAATTATGTATGATGTGGGCTTCTACCCTCATACATGTAATGCTTGAAATTAATATAGTCTGGGTTTAATTAATTATTTAATTTACGATCGCTTTTATATCCGGTAAACATTCTAGGGTTCGGGGGATTGTAGTCCAACTTATTTTTCTCATTCATATTTATTCAGTCACAGTTAGTTTACTTCTACACACGTAGTTTAATTTAAATTGCATTTAGTTCGTAGATAAGATTTTAGATCCCATCACCTTTTTCTTTCCTTTTCTAAGTCAGTTTAGGATTAGTCAGCTTACCTATCGTCGTCACGTTACACGTCCTATTTTCCCCAAGGATTCGACCCCGTATCACCGGGTTTATTACTTGCGCAACCGGTTTGCACTTGAACCGTAATTAACATGCACTAGAGACACATTTTGAGCCGCGTCAGTCTACGTTAGCAACATTGACCAATCACATCCCCAACACATCAAACTTTTGATGTCTTAGAGATATGAGGCTTTTTTCCCTTTTCGATTGAAGTTGTTGACTACACGGTTGAATATGAGGTTTTAGTTGTCTTTATTATCTTTAATGCTTATGCTCATTACATTTATGTTGGTTTAGTCCTCGGTCTAATTCATAGTTTGAGTCCACAAACTAAGTATGACACTTTTAAATTTATTTATGAAGATTCTAAGCGAATTTATTTAAAACGAAGTTTGACTTTAGAAATTTATTTGATAACAAAACTAATCAACCATTCATTTATAAATCAATCTTTGGAGGACAAACAAGAGAAACATCATAAATTTATCATTATCATCTCAAAAGGCGAGATAAGGAGATTTCATGATGCCCCTATTAACATTCTTGTGCTCAAGAAAAAAATCCCAAGCTACCCCATGATCCACTAATCCTAACATCAAGGAGAATTAGTGAAGGAAATCTTTCACCAAGAATATTTTTATCCTTGTGATAGAGAAAGGTAAGGAAATGAAAAAATAAAAAAGTCAAATTATAATGAAGTCATCCATCATTCTTCTTCTCAGGGTGACAAATCGACTGTTGCGAGGCCCAAATTATTGGTTGCCTTTAGAAGTTTTTTCATTCCCCCAAACAAACATCAATATTATCATGATCTTATTACCTCTTGTTTGAATATATGGTCAATTTTCTTTAAGAAGGACGATGACTTGTGAACAATATTGACATTATCATATAAAAATGCAAAGTTAGGCACAACTTTTGTCGGGGCCTCATGTTATTAAAAGACATCCCATCACTTGGATATGGCCTTAAGGATGGCTTAATGAAGTAGCGCATGAAAGAAATAATCCTTATAAGTTTTCTTTCAAATTTGATATTGTCTTCACGTCTATCATCCACTGATATTTTATTTTTATTTTTTGGATCGATTAAATGGGATACAAGATCGTCAAAAAGTGTGCAACATGTATTTTAGGTTGGAAAATAGAGCAAGTTATGTTTGACCAATATAATAAATTACATAATGTTCGCAAGTTCAGAGAGAACCATATTGTTAGTATTTTTCCCAAACTAAAATTAGTTGAACATTTTAAGAAATAACTTATGTCCAATTGTGAGGTCCACCTCTAGTCACCTATTCCCTTATGACCACGAGTTGGAGGATACCAAGAAGGAAATTTACCTTCTTTTGGATGAAAAATACTCTTATTAGAAATAGAGAAAAAACTTGTTGGCCACCAATAAAAACCATATGATTATAGATTTGATGACTGGGTCACTAATCTTGTTGCCTTAATAGAGAACTACTCTTTTATTTCTTTCAACTAAATATGAATCTCTAGTTTAAAATGGGACAAAAATCTAATGACTCTCCCACTTATCATATGAATTAAGAGCATGTAAAAGTATATATATACTCATGTGCCCCATGTTACTTACATTGTCTCAGTTCGTTTTACAAAATACACTTTGAGTTTAATCGAAGATATCTCTTAAAAAATTCATCATATTCATATCGGATCATCCAGGTTATTAGCATGATCTAATCACTTAGGATAAAGGTATATTAATTAGAGGACTTAGATTCACCCCTTGGTTAAATATTTTCTTAAATTGAAAAAATATCCTGTTTTTTAGATTTTCCAAATACATGATTCTATATTCTTCATTTATAAACTTAAGTTTAAAATGCATCATTTATATATACAATTAACTTGCTCATATTTTGGACAATACAACATCCCGAGGATTTTTTACTAAAATAAAGTAAAAATGTGTCCAATTTAAAACCTTTTCAAAACGATTTAACAATATCCAATAACTAAATAAATATTTGCAAAAGCATAAAATGAATTAAATAAACTCTTTATTCTCAAACATTCCTTTGCAATTATTTTTACAATAAAAATGTACAATATTTTGAAATAAACTGCAAAGTTGTCTACTCATCCATGTATCCCAATTTTGAATCACACTGCATCAATAATGAAACATTGCTCGGCCTATAATGCATATATAAATTGTGGGGATGTGAGAGGGAAACTCAGTAAGCTCGTATAAATTCTCCAAGTGAACTACACATACTCATGAATTAACATATATAAGAGTATATACATACGAATACTAAACTAAAATCCTAAAATACATATCACATCCTATAATCTTGGTGTGTACCAGTACACATCCCAAAGTCCCCAATGTATAAAAAATTTCGCTGCATTTCCCCTAGTATGATGTGGACTCTCGATCACTCTTTTGTAAATTATCCTCCCAACCCTACATGGGCCTAAAAAAAATCCAATCAACAATCACAAGGCACGATAGGGTGTTCCCCTCATCTACCTACCATAATGACTTAACATCCCATATAAAACAACTTAATAAACCAAGGGACCATGGCATGTCTCATGATATTAGAGACACAAAAATATCCCGAAAGTATGCCAGGTTCATTGGGTGATTTGGCTAAGGGATGCCTATGTACGTATCCTTCAATAAAAATATAAATATCAATCTCCTAATATAACATCATTATAAAGATTTTCATATGTATTATTATTCCATCCAATTTCTACAACCCAACATATCATTACTATCATCTAATTATGATTTTTCCATCTACTTGACATGAAAACAACATAGAAATATCATGTGTTAAAAAAGAATGACATATACAAGTATAACATATAAGATTCAACACATAACATGAATAAAAATATACAAACATGAGTGAATACATATAGCACACAAAATGACCATGAGATGACGAGCACCTACCTCAAACGAATAAAATCCACAAGGCATGATCAATCAAAATTTTATAATCCTTCGTCTTTACATTTTAATCTTAAATTCATAATCTAATCAACAATTTGAGAAACTCTCCTTCTTTAAGCATCCAAATTTCAAGTGCAAGGTCCTCTTATTGAGGTTTAAGATGATTTATAATAGAAGTTGAGGTATAAAAGAATCAAGGTTCTGTAACTTCCTAGCGGAGAAATAATATGTAAACGTATAAGAGTTATTCGTCCCAAAGTAATCATTTAAATAATAAAAATTCCCCTCTGATCCTTCGCGCCAAGTTTCTATAGCGGCATAAACCACAGGCCTCAAAACATTATAGCAGTGTAGAGACCCTACTCTGAATACCTTAAGCAGTGAACAAAATATCTAATAGTGTGTGGAGGCTAAAAGAAGTTAGATCGAAACTACCCAAATTTAAATTATTACCAAAGTTGAGATAACATTTTCAAGAATCCAAATTCAGGCAAAAGTTTATCCTAGCATCTAAGTGAGAAAAATATGATTTACAAAATGATTATTTGTTAATATTTGTTTATTAAGAATATTAATGAAATTAAAATGTGAAAAATTAAATCATGCACTTGAGAAGATGATTTATACGACGCAAAAATCCTTTCGAAAAAAACCTCGGGCTAAACCAACACCTTTCACTATATTGGTAAAGATTTACACAAATAGAGAAATAACTTACAAACTTGTACCTCTTCTATACTTAATAATGCACAACCTCCACAATCCACTTTTTTCATATATTAGTAGGAAGAGCAAGAACGGGCTATTTGGCCACTCGCCACTTCACATGTGTCAACTTCCATTCATGATGTCGCATTTGAACTGATCTAAAAATTTCCTTTATAGTTGAAGAATAATATGTGTTCTGATGAAACAAGTGAGAAGCCACCAATAAATTTCTAAGTTCCTAGGATTTGAAAATTCTAAAGTTTGATGGAGGTTTTAAAAATGTTTGTCTAATCAAGATAAACTAATAAGAAGTTTTATATAAAAAAATTATTTAAAATCTCTAAAGAACAATATTTGCAAATGTATGTTCAATTATTGAGAGGAAGTAATGAAACTTGGATATCTCAAGAACATTAAAAGAAGCTTGAATACAAATTCTAGTGAATAGTGATTTTTAGTATATATTTTTCTCGCTCTTAAAAACTTAAGATTTCATTAAAAAACCTCTTTTAAAAATGAATCTTATGGCATGTATGAATAATCATGTTTTTAAAAATATTTTCCTCACAAAAATATTTACAAAAATTGCACGCACATTCAAATGAAGTCTAAACCCACATAAATATACTCTCAAACTTGAAGGAGAAGCTTGGGGACAAATATGTATTGTGTAGGTTCTTATAAAGTGACAACAATGTGTAAAAGGTAAAAGATATGGATGGATTTTTGGGTCTGCACGATATTCTTTGAATAATAAACACAATCTAGCAAGAAAAAAATCGTTTGGCCCTAGATAACGTTCCTTTAGTGGAGTTTCATTTTATCAAATTTAATCGTTATTGTTGTGAGTGTTTTGCGAAACTAGGTTGTAGTAAAATACAACAAAAATCCCTGGTCAATGGCACGATCAGTGAAACATTTTCGCTGCAGCAAAGTTGTCGTCGCTGGAGCGAAAAACTTAAAATAGGGCTAAGAAATGGTTGTAAGTTAATTTTTGATAAAAACTCAAAACTTAATTTAACTAATATGTTTAATGCATCAAAAATATTTTTAATTAGGGTTTTTTTATGTAAACCTTAGTATGATTGCATTATATATATTTTCTACTTCTGTAATCCAAATACCACACATATAAAAAATATTTATAATTTAATTATGGAAATCCAATTTTAGTAGTGTGATAAAATGTGGATAAGAGTGTCTAGGTCTTTTTTTACCTTTATCCTAAATAGGAATTCTCATTGTTCATGGCATGAGGTATCTCTTAGATGCAAATGAAGAATTCTAGTCTTGAAATCTTAAATATGAAACTTTCTGGAATAACCCAGACGACGACTCAAAGTGTTTTGATAATGGATTAAGATAAATATAAACCGAGGGTACTTCAGCATACTTGTGTTCTAATAATCACATTTTTTTTATCTATTTCGTGACAAAATACAAACATAAATATTTCAAAGAAGTGAATGAAATCCAAAATCAATGACACGAAATTGCTTGGACAAAGGCCTAAAATGAAAAAAAATACACTTGGATGAATCACAAGAGATTCCTAAAAAATTCTAAGAAAATGTAAGTAATAAGATGAATACAAGATATAAAAATGTAAACATGCTTTATCTAATCACAAAAGAACATATACCAAGATCATCTAATATCTCTACAAGATACGATATATAGACTATATTCCTAATGATACTCCTTTTTTTTTATTATACTATGTCATTATATCACATAATGATACTCCCTTTTAATTAAACCTTCTCCCCCTTATGAAGAAAACCCCATTTTAAAAGAAATCTCTCTCCCCCTTTTTTTTCATTGAATAAACAAAGGGAAAAATGATAAAAATCAAGAAATGGCGTCATTAGGAACATAATGAAACACTTTTTTAAAGAAATGAACTTGTAAAGATAAACCAAAGGATTGAAACAGATATACCACATTATATAGTTGAGATAAAAGTTAAAATAGGTTATGAACCAAAGATAACAATATATATGTAAGGTATAAAAAAGAACTATGATATAAGCAACGACCTTAATATTTATGTCACCAAAAGCCAAAAATCTATATTCCTGAAATAATATCTCCCCAAAGTGTAATAGCATTAACTCTTTTCATGTGAAAATTATAACCTAAGAACAAACTCTCTCTCTCTCTCTCTCTCTCTTAACTCTATAGATAAGTTTATTTTGTCACATATTAATTATGTTTCTTAATTGAGTCTTCTCTCCCCATAGAAAACTTCTTCATATTGTAGGAAAAATGAAGAGATTAAGAAACCGAATCAATTAAGACACAAGGAATATAGATATAGGACATAATTAAAATAAAATAAGCTTAGAGTGTAAAAAATATGTTATGCATAACTATAATTACAAGGAGATGATAGATATATGGGAAATGAATCACTAGGTAACAAATGATATTGATGATATAACAAGCTAAATATAAAGAAACCGTCATTAAGATTTTAGCGCAAATACTCAAAATACCAAACACCAAGTTAAGAACAGTGAACAAAGAGTATAGGATAAAAAAAGATATTACTTTATACTAGTTAACATTATATGATCCAATCCTAAAACTCAAACCATAAACATAATCCTAGATACTAAATAATAACTCATGACAAGACAAATTTCTATGAAATATGTCTAAGAAACCTCCAAAGGTGAAGTATGGATACTACAATAATTAACATTCATTAAGGATATATGATACATACAAATATGATTCAATACAATTTATACTAGTTACTATGAACCAAACCATCAACTTAAAGATGACTAAACAATATTTCGATATAATGTAGAATATTTATCCCAAATGTAGAAAGTATAATATCAACATATATGGATATTTTTAAATAATATCAAACTCAAAGTTAATACCATATACTCTAAAGACATGAATGAAAAACATCAAGTTTGAGGTCAATTAAAACCAAAATAGGGAAAGGTTATACCAAATAAAATTGTCGCTAAAAAAGATGTGATATCCCCAATCAATCACAACATTCCTTAAAATATATAAATCTCAACATATATGATAACATTTGAGATTTAAATCAATAGAAAAAGACATTTATGATCAATGAATCTATCGAAGAAACGAGTAATATATACGACATGAAAAATAAGAATAAGATGTAAAGAAATTATGCCAATTGAGATTATAAAAACTTATCTCTACAAGGAATTTTACATGGCACAAGAACATTTATGCAATAAGAGAACAACTCTAAAACCCCATTTAATAAGTAAAAATATGGAAAATTGTATCACACTTACCAAATTCAAGTTATATGATCAATGTTCATAATCAAAAAAAGATTATCTATAAAAGACTAATAATATAATGAGAGTATTAATGAAGAATATAAGATCATGTGTCGATTGTACAAAACAAATAAAATAAAAACCATTGAGATAAAGGTGCATTCTTAAATTCGATTAAGATAACAAATCAAAAGATAATTGATAACACTAATATAGCACCATGCCGCGGATGGTATTCGTCTCCAGTTCACGGCCATACCTAGGTCATGATGGGCGCGGCCAGATCTCACACAGGGAGCGGCATGCCATCAGGACGCCACGAAGATGGTTGACTCAGGGTGCGGCCCTATGCATTATAGGGCGCGGCACATAGTAATTATTCCCCAAGAAACGGGCCGCGACTTTCCTCCATGTGAAACGCGGCACGCCTCCAGCAGCTTGATACAACACCGCTTGCTTTGCAGGACGCACCCCCTTCATCCGTAACTACTGCAGACTTGGTTTAAGTCATGTGCTCAGGGCACGTGACACATCACACTTACCTCATATAAATAGAGGACCACACCTCGAAAGAAGGGGATCGATTCCATACCTGTCCGGGGCAGGCTCTATAATAGAGATTCCCTCTACACAACCTCTACATACGCCTTGGGGGCAACAAATCTACATCACAGCCACCTCCTCGGCTCATCGGAATCTTCAATACCGTTATGTACTCTCCTTTTCTCATACTTGTATGCCTCTTTAGGCATGATTATATTGTAAAATGCAATGCATATAATGAGAATGGAGCAACACAATGGATGTAGGCCTATTTTAAAGGCTGAACCAATCTATATCGTATTTTTTCTCTATTTACTTCAATTGTTCATTATGCACTTTACTCTTGATTTGCTGGTACGAGAACAACTAGTGGACGATTTCTCGTATCATCAATCTGGCGCCGTCTGTGGGAACCGAGATATTTCCATCTTGTTTCTCTACATATATGAGTTCTTAAACACCTTATTCGATCCCTGAGGGTCCTATGGATCATCTTCTCACGGGTCGATTACTGGTTATTGGGCTCCGTTCTATATTCGCCCCCTTAAATGGGTATTTCATATTTCTGGATCTGTTCTTGGGTCTTCATTTGATGGCTTTGGATCTATTTTACATACCCCTATGATATCATGCCATCTAGATAATGCTGAAAATCATGGCGGACTTTAGTCCCGAAAAGTTGGATGATTAGGGAAGGGTTATACTTGCTCCATTTTTGTTGTTATCGACCTATGATCTAGGGTTTATCATTAAAATCGTGTCGTTTTGTGCACTGCAAGGGAACTCTCTCATCGATGGACCCTAGTAGGTTTTCTTCACGTGTTGGGGGAGAAAAAAATCAGTTTCTGGGTTCCTGTCTTGGGACCTCTACACTGCTTAGACAGGGGTGCAACATGTAAGTTCAACAGCCTCTCGTGTCACGACCCCTACTAGTGAGGACCTATTGCAACAGCTCAAAATCACCAAGGGAAGGACTTGAGTAGCCTTCGGATCAACCTTGGTCAATAACATTAGAGGGCTGCGGCAGTGCACTTGTGTGCCATACTGGTCGCGGCCTCGTCAGTAAATCATCGAGCAGTTCAAACCCTCCTTCCCAATATTTCCGTGGTTACTCACTTCTGTTAGTTTTGTCTCAGATTCTATATACTTTATAAAGACTAACAAAAGCAGAAATGGAAGGAGAATTCATCCAGAGTACATAAGTCAATGATGAGATTGTGTAACTGTACAATCACCTTAATCACCTCTATGACAGCCATGCCTCGCTTCAGACCCAGGTCCACTATCTCACTCAGAGGTCGCGACCTCTCCCAATGCTGGTGAAGCGCCTATGAAAAGCGCACCAACAGCCTTTGATGTTGCGGCATTTCAAGAGGAGACGACCGCAGAAGTAGTCAGCAGGAGCCAGAAAAGAAGGGCGAAGAAGGCAGAGAAGAGGTCTGGGCCCTACACTCCGTTGACCTTCCCAATTGAAGAAATCTTCGAGTTCATCAAGGAGGACAAGCTGTTGAGATGGCCAGAAAAGCTGAGAGCTCCACCCCACAAGAGGAATAAAGCTACTTATTGTAAATTCCATCAAGACCATGGCCATGACACCGAGTAATGCTATGCTCTGAAGGATGAAGTTGAAAGGCTAATTGGTCAAGGGATGCTGCAGCGATTCCTGAAGAATGCATAAAGGATTCAGCCAGACCTGACAAAGGCTACATACCACATCTCATCCTTAGTTTTTCCAATTTCAACTATTTCTGTTTATGTTTTATGAAGCCCATTATAGCCCTAATATTCAAGACTCTATGTTTTATTAACAAAGTCATTAGCTGAAGCATACATATATAAATATGCATATTTGAAAATTTTACCATATCTGATATCTCTCTTAATTTCATAATCTGTTGTCTCACAAAAAGACTTTTTGTCTTAAACAGATTCCAAAGGAAGAATATTAAATTATCTCGAAAGATTATTTTACTTCGGGATGCACCTATGGAGGGATTGCGATCTTAATTAGCTCAGAAGCTCCCCTCACGATGTGCAACTATATCTTATCATATGATGATCATATTCGCGAAAGCATATGAGAATTCAAGGAGCTTTTATTAGACACGGGGGCTTACAATGCCCGTTCTTTGCTTTTGGAAAGCATAATTAGCCACGGGGGATTACAATGCTCGTTCTTAGCTTTCGAGATGCGTCATCGAGCCCGGAGGCTTATAATATCCAGCCAGGGATGGGTTTATCTATATCAGTAGCTGTGGGTGGCTTAATAACATAACCCAGCCTGGGGAGGCTTGATAGTGTCCCGTATATTAGCTGTGGGTGGCTTAATAACGTAACCCAGCCTAGGGAGGCTTTATAGTGTCCCTTATATTAGCTGTGGGTGGATTAATAACATAACCCAACCTAGGGAGGCTTGATAGTGTCCCGCATATTAGCTGTGGGTGGCTTAATAACATAACCCAGCCCGAGAAGGCTTGGAAATACCAACGTATGTCTACAGAGGCACATTGTTCAGATGGACCAGAAATGTGCCGCAGCCCACCGATATGGTTGCAGATCTCTAGGAGCCATTCATTCATGAAAGTGCCGAGGCACTATCATCTTGAAGCATGAGAAAGCTACAATATCGAATGCCATGGCAGAAGAGAGTCAAAGGTATAACATCCCAAGAGCCATTCTATTATGACACGGAGATTTGGAAATCGAAGCACTAGAGGAAAGGCCTTCTCTACATGTTCCATATTGGTTATGGGATGACAAAAGATAAGTGGTTCAGACAACCAGGTGCAATGAAAGCAGCCGGGGAATCCATGTAATCAGAAAGCCAACCTTGAAATTATGTCCACGGCAGTAAAGTGAAATCGTTTATATGACGCGGCATATGAAAGGGCCGCGACTTGCACGCAGTAGCCTATTGAGACAACAGCCAAATCCTTTACTTCAGAAGTAAAACATTGCACTATTTATGTGTTCGCAGACATTAGCAAATAATCATCCTACAAAGGAATTGATCGCTGTCCGCGGACTTAATACATTATACTTATCTAATCAGGGATGCATTTTCAAATGTGAAGGCAGTTACGTTCAACCATTCATTATAGCAAGCATTGTAAAAGAGCAAGAAGTTTCTAGCAATCATGTACAAGTAGTAAATATGGCTGCAACCTTGATATTAGTAGTCAAGATTACAAAAAGGAGGCCGCAGCCAAAATATAAATTAAGTAAAAGGAGGGACGCAACCCTGTATTAATGATTAACAGAAATTGAATACAAGTTTAATAAGCTGCATCATCATTATCATCATCAGCCTCTTCTCCGTACGCGGCAGTCTCTGTCTCTCCATCTACAGCCGCTGCTTCTGCTTCAGCCCTCAGCCTTACTCTCTCTTCTGCCGCAGCCTTAAGTTCAGCGATGCAATCTTGATGTTCGACATCGCTTAATTTCCAGGAAAGGACCTCCTCCTTAGCCTCAGGGACGCTCTTTATAAATCTCTGCCGCAGATCCTGATAGCCGCGGAGATATGCCCTGTTGTTGATAAGAAAGAAGTCCTTGGATCCTTTAAAAGACTCTACGACATGGTCTACGACTAGCTGGAGGGCGTCACCATGATCAGCCTCCAACTTTTTTATTTTCGCGGCATTATCTTCGACTTTTTGGGCGGACTTTGCTTCCAGCTCTTCGTACTTCTGCTGAAGAAGGGTGAGCTTGCTGCCTGAAATCTCTACGACACGGGCGACTTCCGCAGTCTGGGCCTGGGAGGATTTAAGGGATACCGCGGCTTGTTTGAAATTCTCTTTCGCTTCCTCCCTTGCCTTGTTCGCTTTATCCAGGTCCATGTGGGCTGCCTGAAGCGCCGCGACGGCAGACATCTTCCCAGCCTCAAATGAAGAAGTTCGTGCAGCCTGAAGGTCCGCGGCATGAGTACTCTTCTCGGCCTCCTTTAGTGTGTATAAGGCCTCGTACTTCCTTTTCTGGACCACCCTCACATCCATGGCCTGAAATAAAAGAAGTTAGAAAAATATGGGACACATAAGTTAAAGACCGACAACACTGGCACGTACCCTCAGAAGACTGTGGAGACCACAGTCCTCCAGATCATCATGATCTTCTCCCACTAGCCTGTCAAGGTCTGCGGCATCCAAGGCTCTCTTCATTCTTCACGTAACCTTTGCAGTAGTGTCCCAAGAAGAATTGGGGTCAGACTGCCTTAAGTGGGGCCTTAGCCTACCATCAGGCCCAGATCCTCCGCGGAATTGAGGTGGTGGAAAGTTCGCATTAACCTCTACAACAGGTGGTGGCGGATGAGAGGATAAATAGACAGGAAAATTAGTTGACATCAACCCCGCCGCGGCTAGGTTTGCCCCTATGTCATCATCAAACTCGTCATGCGGGAGGTTCTCATCATTTGCCACTTTATCCGCGGCAAGAGTTGTAGTTTTATCAACGGAGAGAGCCGCAGCAGGAGTAGCATTTATTTCTAAGGAATGAGCCGTGGCAGGTCCTTTGGCTCTAGACCTTTTCCTCTTTATGCTCCGTGCAGTGTTGTTTAGGACGACTGCGTCCTCATCCATCTCCGCTAGTTGCGCCGCTAGCAGTTCCCTGTCGACTTCTTCACCTGAAAAAGCAACGGCATATATGAGAAGTTTAAAAGCACAAGTGATCGCGAAGTAAAAATCATGGCGCAGTGAATTACCTTCCGCGCCCATCTGTTGAGGAATGGACTTGTTGGGGAAAAATCCTGCTTCAAATATGGTTGTTGACGTTACAAGTGTGTTGAACTTTTTATGTTCAGCAGGAACTGCCGTAGCCTCGACAACTCTCTTTTCCTACCGCTTGTTCAAATGCAGATTGTCAAGGGCTGTAGAAAAGACAATGTAAAGGTTAGTGGAAGTTAATATGAAAATTTATGTGAGAGGACGCGGCTATAGTCTTATTACCTAATTTTGAGGGAGACCTCCACTGCCGCAGCATTTTATACGACCTTTCCCTCTCATTCTCCTCGGGGTGCATCTCCCAGCCTTCGCCGGAGATGTAAAAATATTTCCACTTCCAGTTCATCACACTGGTCGATCTCCCAGTGTAAAGGGTCTCGTCCCTGCCGCGGCTTGAAAATTAGTAGTAGCCCGTGAACTTCACTGAGTTCTCCTTTGGGCGGTAGAAGTGAAAGAATTCTGCGGGAGTGATGTCTTTTTTGAACAAGTTCTCCCAAAGGACAACTGCGGTAAGAATGGCTCTCCAGCCATTAGGATCCAACTGTGCTGGGGCCAATTTTAGGGTTTAAAAAAGGCTGTGGATTGGAACTGGAATAGGCATCCGCAACCCGTAAACAAAGGCATGTAGAGGGAAGAAAATTCCACCATCGGCTAGAACCGTGCAAAGTCTCTAGTTCGCGACAGGAGCCGAGCACCTCAAATTTTCTGGAAATTCGAAGGCCTCAGCCACCTACTCAACCCAACATTGGGTCATGGTGCTGCGGATATCAAGCGCAGCCAAGGGTCTCTCAGCCCTCCCAGATGTACCACCTAGATTATCTCTAACTGCCGTGGCATCATCTCCTGCACCCATTGGATGAGTGCTTGAGTTGGCTTCCTCTTCCATCGGCGCATATTGAAAATCCTTCCCAGATGCAGAGTCTGCGGAATCTGAGTCTATTATCATGCACTTTGGGCAATCCATTAGTTTACAAGGCCCTATTGATCTTAGAGGGAGCATAGAAGGGAGTTCAGGATGAGAGGTTCCAAAGTGCTTTGCCCAAAAGCCTCTCAGGAACTCATCTGGGTCAAAGCTCATATGGCTGCAGTAGTACCTGAAAATAGAGTTCGCAGTTAGGCGCCGCAACCAGTATGGTTTGGAAAAGACTTCAAGAAGCCGCAGAAGGATTTCTTATAAATAGTAAAAATGTGTTGGGAATTATTTCCGTAACGCAGTTATTAATAAGCCAACTCTAATACTTATGGGATCGTACTCTGGCCCTATTAGCCATGGCTACATACACATCAGCAGAGGAACATATACTACCGCGGTAATAAGATCAAATTGCTTTAAGAGATTCCTGGCCACGGCCATTCCTAAATTTGCTCAAAGTCAATTTGATGTGCTCTAGTAGCAATTACAGTTATTTAACATGGATATGTACTGGGTTCATGAAAGTTTGAAGGCTGTTTGAAACTACAAGGGTGGTGATTTGATGTCGCGGATGATAATTTTAGGGATCGCGACCATTTGGTACGGTATGACGCAGATAAGGATCGAATCAGTTCAAGGGAATGGATTATTGAAATCCTATCATGCCGCAGCCTCTATCATGAACAGTTGATTATCTAACTTTTAATCGTTTTAAGATCAAACTCACAGAATATGAAGGGTTCGACTATGAACACCAAGAACAGTTATATGTATTTCATGTGCAGCATATGAGGGAAATAGCAAATTGTACAAAAAAAACCCAGGAAAAAACAAATCATATCAAAAGGGAAGAAAACAATGAACTTCAAAAGCTTTTTAAGAAAGTTGAGTGGTTGAAAAATCACCTGGAAATGAAGAAACCTGCAGTGCTCAGCTTCAAACCGCCTTGCACCACCACACACAGCCTCAGAAGGTCGCCGAAATATGCAAGAGAAAGGAAGTGCAGAATTTCGCTCTCGATGTGCTCTCAAAGTTTTGGAAACGTAATGAAGTTCACGTCCAGGAACAATTTATATAAGGGAGCGCGGAAGACGAATCATCGCTTTGAAAGCACGGCGGCACCTTAGCCGCTAAGTCGCAGCCCCAATTAATTTCTATTAGCACTACGGCTTGGGGGCTTATTGATAGCACAAATATAGCACCATGCCGCAGATGGTATTCTTTTCCAGTTCACGGCCATACCTAGGTCATGATGGGCGCGGCCAGATCTCACACAGGGTGCATGCCACCAGGACGCCACGGAGATGGTTGACTCAGGGTGCGGCCCCGTGCATTATAGGGCGCGACACATAGTAATTATTCCCCAAGAAAGGGGACGCGACTTTCCTCCATGTGAAACGTGGCACGCCTCCAGCATCTTGATACAACACCACTTGCTTTGTAGGCCGCACCCCCTTCATCCGCAACTACTGCAGACTTGGTATAAGTCACGTGCTCAGGGCACGTGACAAAGAACAGTTACCTCATATAAATAGAGGACCACACCTCGAAAGAAGGGGATCGATTCCATACCTGTCTGGGGCAGGATCTACAATAGAGATTCCCTCTATACGACCTCTACATACGCCTTTGGGGCCACAAACCTACATCACAGCCACCTCCCCGGCTCAGCGGAATCTTCAATACCGTTATGTACTCTCCTTTATTCTCATACTTGTACGCCTCTTTAAGCATGATTATATTGTACAATGCAATGCATATAATGAGAACGGAGCAACACACTGGATGTAGGCCTATTTTAAAGGCTGAACCACTCTATATCTTGTTTTCACTCTATTTACTTGCTTAACTTGTTCACTACGCACTTTACTCTTGATTTGCTGGTACGAGAACGACTAGTGGACGATTTCTCGTATCATCAATAATGAACACAATGTTTTTACTCATGTGAAATATCAAACATCTTTTTTTTAAAATTATTTTCAGTTACCCCCTTTCCCCCTCAAATAAGCAATTAATTAAAACATTTTTTCTCATATCCTCGGTGTAACCCAATTTTGTACAAATTAAAAATTAAGACATTGTTATGTTCAAATTTTTTTTTTCAAGTTGCAACTTTCAGTCAAGACTAAAGTTGGGATACTATTTTTAATTTTTAAAGGTAGCACCATTCAATAAAAGTTATATCTCATACCACTTCTTGATTCATGATCTTCTTAGATACCATAGTCTTTTTTAGCATTGTCCAACTTATGAAATGATATTCCTCGCATACAAATTTTTTAGAGTTTAGAAACTCTTTAAAAACTCTAATGAATCTTTGAACGGTAGGTATCCATATATTTTCGCCATTCCTCATAAAGTGTCATCTAAACAATGTGTAGTATGATTTAACATGAAACAAGATGTGATAATTTATTCTCAAGCATAAATTTTCTTATAGTTTATAATACTTAAAAAATAGAATTTATCTCATAATTCACTTGTTATATTCCCAAACAACCAAAAAAAAGATCAAACAAGCCATTTAGATATACAAAAGTTTATCATGGAGTTTATCATCTAAAAAGGAATACATATGATTGTATCAAAAATCCTTTTGAAAATCTTTTATGAATGACGTGTACAATCAGAAAAAGAACATATCATTAAGAGATATACATGAAGCAGATAGTCCTGAGAATGTTCCTACAAGCTCAATAAATAATGAAAACTACCAACGAAGTTCTAAGATAATTAACTATAGAAATCATAAAGGTTAAGACTAAAAGATCATGTAATGCCTAAGTACAAAATAGGCAAACCATGGATAATATTATATATAACAAATATCAATCCAGGGCACACATAAAAATACTTTTAATATGCACAAACATATAACATGCATAGATCAATAAAAGTATCAACTTGATGTCACAATCCTAAAAGCATATTTTTGAAAAATTGAAACAAAGTATTCTTAAAAATAAAATACTTTTGAATTATTTAAGATATGAAGCAAGAACAAATGAATAAGATAAAAATTCACCTATGAGTTGTGAAAAATAATATATATGAAATAAGAAGGTATATATGAATGAAAAGAACATAGCCTGGCATAAGATATATAAAATGAAGTGCTATAATAGGCTATTACTAAAAAGAACTAACTCTAGCATAGAGATGGAGGGGATCAATTTCAGAATCTTTTCAATCTCAAGTTTAATACGATCTATAATGTCCTTCCTAACCCATATTGACTCACATGAGGAGCCCAAGATTTAGATGGGGCATTATGCACATTTTATTTCATGCCTCCATTCTTCACATAATCATCTTTATAGAACGATATTTGATTCTTCTTAACGCACATTTTTCTTTCAATGGTTTTTAGTGCGAATTTTCTTGATTCAAAAGTCTTTTAAGTGTTTTTATTCATCACAAAAATCTTACCATGATGCAAAGGTAAGGTTGGTTTGAGTAAAAAGTAGAACTCCCCCGAATGACTAAATTTATGAGAATGATCACATTTTAATTTTTTAGGTCTAGTCATATGGGTTTTGGGCTTAGTAACATTTTTTTTAAATGTTTAACTTTATTCAACTTGTAACAAAAATATCCAAGGTGAAATTTCTTATAACAATAAGAACAAACAAAGTCCTCTTTAGATATTTTGTGACTAAGAACGTGATCCTTGTTATCAAACTTAGAGTGTACAATTTTTTTTTCTTTTTAAAATAATTGGCAACATTTTTTCCTTTACCTTGAAATATTAAGGGTTCTTTGTAAATATTCGCCATCTCATTTTGAGAAGAAGATTTTACAAAAATGGTTTATTTTTTAGAAGTTGAAACATCAAATATGTAAAATCCAACCCTCTTTTATCATTTCCTTTTCGGATTCGTATAGGCAACATATCTCCAAGTTTTTAGAATCTCACCTCTAAATCCACTAGCGGCCATCCCTGCCCCCCTTATCTCTTTGCTTATGTGGAGTTTCAATCTCCCAAAGTGATTCATAGATTGACCATCGTCGGCGATATGAATATTTGAATGCGAAAAGATTAGAGTTGCCAACCTATTTTACTCAAAATACGAAAAATCGGTATCCATTTCCGAAAGACATCATAAAAGACAACTAATGCATGCGAAACCACTCAAGATGTGGGGTCGGAGACTTATTACAGACCGGGAAGGTGTTAGGCACCCACTCTAGACTTTCGATCTCACTACACCACAATGGCTATTTTGCAACTAATATAATATTTAATTTGTAAGTGTTTATAACATTTATGAAATTAACAATGATTTTAGATAATTACAAAAAATTTAAGTGTTCAAAAACATTATAAGTGTGGACATAGTGGTTATATTTGTGATTTTATTATTCCCCAATCTAAAATTGAAACATAGATCCTAAAAAGTGTAAGGAAAATTTGCGCAGTATAATATTACTATTTTTCCTCCCCCATCTTCCATAAGGGTTTCATCTCAACTCTCCCTCCTTTGACTATTTACAAATTCTCAAACAAGCTACCAACTCAAATCCCTATCCTAAGTTCCATTTTTTATTTCCTCATAAATATCCTTTTTCTAATCTTTGTTTATTAACATGCATTCGATCTGAAAAACTTTGATGTTCTCAATGTTTTGATGGAATTTGTTGTGTTTAAGTTTTGATACTATATTATTTTGTTGTATCGATGTATTATTGTGTCAGGAATTTGTGTATTTTCTAGGTTTTGTAGTTTAAACTTTTGTTTGTTTAACCAAAAATGATTTATTTGTTGATTCTTTGATATTTCACCAAGGTTAAAGTATAAAACACAAAAAATAACCTTTTGATCCAAACTTTTATTTAAAGCCATCACATATGGGTTTTTGTATTGAATTAGTAATTTTAAAAATAAATTGGTGTTAAGTGTGGTAATAGAAGACTTGTGTGTTTTATTTAAGATGAAATTGGTCACAGTTGATCATCATCCTTGCCTTAATCCCATAACTTGGGGTCAGCCACATGGATTCTCCTTTTCCATTCTAATCTGTTAGAAGAAATATTTTCATTCTAGTTTAAATCCTTAAGACCTCTCCTAATAACTTCCTCCATGACAGCTTAGGTTGGCGCCTTCCTCTTTTAGCCTCAATTTCCAATAATTTTCCTGTTATTATAGGTGCATCTACTAGTCTATGCAAAACACGTTCGTACCATCTAAGTCTACTTTCTCTTAATTTATCGGTAATAGGAGTTACTCCTAATTTTTCTTTTACATAATGGTTTTTACTCTTTTCATTTCTAGTAATTTCTATAATCCATTAGGGCATCCTCACCTCACTAACATGGAAACTTTGTTCTTATTTTTTCTTTATAGCCCAACATTTCGCTCCATAGAGGGTAACTTGCTTAACAGTTGTTTTATAAAAAAAATCTTTTAATTTATTAGTTATCCTCTTATCGTATAACACCCCACTTGCATGTCTCCATTTGATCCAACTAGTTGATATTCTACTCATAACATCCTCATCAATATCCCCATTACTTTGAATCACTGAACCTAAATAACGAAATTTATTACTTTGGTTTGTAACTTTTTCATTAATCTTTAATATTATGCTATTAGATGCCTCGTTATTAAATTTGCATTCCATAAATTCAGTTTTATTTCTATCGATTTTTAGTCCCTTAGATTCTAAGCCCTTATTAGGGTAAAAATGCTCTGACACCACTTAGAAAGAGTGGAAGGATGAGAATGCGAAAATAAATGTGCTTGGCAAGGATAGTCTCAAAAAATTCTATTTTTGTGTTTTTATCAATTTAATACTCCAAGCATACAAAACAAATTTTAAATAAATTTTAATCTTTGATTAAATTATTTGTGAGGGAAAATATGGTTTCTAAACAAGATAATGAAGATATGCATTCGAGAACACAAGATTGAGGAAAAATTCCTTTCGGCCAAAACCTTTTATTCATCACTAGAAAAATCTAGAAGACATTCGATTTACAAACTACTTGATATCTATCACAGGCATAATACGCTACTCTTCATAAATTCTCTGAAGAATATCACTTGTCACTAAGAGATACACATACAACATATTCGTACTCTGTATCCACTTATCTAGACTCAGCCTTTGTCTTCAGTAGTGATCCCCTCGGGTTTCACAAGTTAGCTATGGAGATGCCTTCTCCACAAATGTGTATGCAAGTTACTAAACCAGTCTAGGGTTTAAAGTAATTAATAAGAATAATTTTTAGGATGTATGTTGTGAATTAAAAGTGTTTTTAGAACACTAAACAAAAAAGAACTTTTGTAAAAGATATTAAAAAAACCATCTAACAAAAGTCTTTAAAAAATCTATACATTAAACAAGTATTTATCGGGCATTCATAATTTTTGAGGCGGTGACTCATTTGAACGAATTTTGAGGCTCATTCGAACGAGAAAATCAACTCGTTTGAACGAAGCATAGTCCCGTTAGAACGAAAAGGCATTCTCATTAGAACATGCTTCAAATGAACTTCTGACGAGTCAAAATAGTTTGTCACTGATCGATATTCATTAGATAAAAACTTCAAATGATCCTTCTAACGAAATACCCTTTTAGTTCGAACGAGATAGTGATCTCGTTTGAACAAGGTTTAAAATAGAAATATTTTTCTTGTCAAAATAAAAAAAAAATATTTTTTAATAAAAATAAACATCCCCAAAGTAAAGTCTGTAAATTAAATTAAATACTAAATTGCTTTATCCCTTCATAGGATGTTGGGAAGTCTCGTGTGTTGATGTCGGTTTGCTGTGATGGTATGTAACAGTTTGTAACGGTATATGCCAAACTAGCCTAAAACAATACAAGGCCTATACTATGAGCAATATCATAAATTTTTCTCTTACAAATCTCCCCCTTTGGCTATTCTGGTACATGATTAAACAAACCTAACCAAAATCCAAATTAAATCAACAAAACTCTATAAATGACAAAATAAAGCTAACACCCTTCCCAACCCTAGAATGAAATGGCATAAGTCTCTTTGTATCCAAACTTCTTCTTCTTCTTCTTCTTCTTCTTCTTCTTCTTCTTCTTCTTCTTCTTCTTCTTCTTCTTCTTCTTCTTCCCTTCCATAAAATTTGTCTCCATCCGGTGTGTCTTGAAATTTTGCTTTAAGTACCTACACACTTTAGACAAACACGTATACCCTGTGACGCATTGAGTTTTAAATAAACATAAAATCTCCCCCGTAATTAGTTCTCCCCCTTTTGTCTTAAATAGACAAAGGAGTATAAACTGAAGCATGAAATACAAAGCATCACATAAAAGATAAGATATCATCACGAAAAGATATGAATCAAGCTTGCGTAATGATAATCTCAAAGGCCATCAACACTAACTATTTTTGAAAATTTTCAAAAGGTGTGAAAATGTAAATTTTACAAATACAACACGATAGCATATATTATATATGTAATATATATCATAAAAAATCAGGCACACATATATAGGTATAGACGAACACAAAACATGACACAAAATACATAAGCTTTACACACTAGAAAAGTAGTGATATGTCTAAATATGTGGGATTGAATGAATGGGTATGAACTAGATACAAACGAATTATTACCTAAACACTCATATATGTTCAAAAAGTTCTAATTGACCACGAAACTTCATCAAACTAAGATTTTATCCTCAAGTGACAAATAAAGTTGAACTTAATGAATAAAATAAACACAATGCATACAAGCCTAAATTATTGATGATTCTATAAATCAATAGCATCTTGACATAATAATCTTATTAGAGTGGTTCGACAAGACATAGAGTGGAGCGATGAGGTTTTTGATTTTTCTAGGTTGAATCGTTACCTAGTCCCATTTTGGATTTTGTTTTTGGCCAAGAGCGCTAAGAACACGATCTTGGTGTTCTTGGACAAAACCCAAGGGTTTTGGTTTTTTAATTCTTAATAGTTTAGAATACACATTATTTACCTATTTACCCCTCGGTTGCGACTTGGTAGTGAAACCACACTAGCTTGTTATGGCCTTTAGTTAATCCTTTCAATCCTCGTGTAAAGTTCCCCTGCAATCATTTAGTTATTTTAAACTATTTGACTGCGACTATTACTTTTAGAACCCTTATGTTTGATGGATGTGGCCTTGAAGTTTGAATTTAGTTCTTTTTTGCGTTTATCGCTGATATACCCACCTAGAATTAGGACTTAATATTTATTGTAAATCTTAATTTAATTTTAACATAGTTGCGTCCTCCGTAACGGCCTTCTGATCATAATAGTTTCGGCAGCTAACTGCGGAGTTATTCTATTTTTTCAAGTATTTTTGCTACCTTGTATATTGGAAAACTTGGGAGTATCCAGAGGATTTCTGGAAGAGACACTTCGGTGTTCCTCCTCCTGAAGTACTTTATATAAATCCTTTGAAGGCTAGTGGGTCCTATAGATTTAAGGACTTCCCTAAGTGTATAATGATAGATTCTAACTCTGCGAATTCTTCTATTTGTCGGGATCCCAAAAATACTGCTAAAGAGATGGACGAGAACATTCAATCTAGTAAAAATCCTCTTACAAGAGTATATATTGGAGCAGGGACTGGTCCATCTGTTGTGGCCAAAGAGGCAAGAGACATTGCTGCTGAAACTTTTGGCCGCGACCAGTCCACCGAGAAAGCTCCCGTCACACTAAGACACAAATGTATCATGATTGAAGAATGACTAAATGCCTTAGTCGAGGCCTTTGAATTCTCATAAGGGACCATTTGTACTCTTCCCACTGCAAAACAATGGTCATGTTAGGGCTGCACTTACTAGTTCTTGTTTATGACAAAGCTTCTCAGTGCCATGAATTTGGCCCTAACTCAGCTTGACTTAAATATCTGGAGGACCATACTTGCTTCCATAGTCATCTGGGAAAAATAATTCGAGAATAATATCCCCCTTGGATTTCTTTGAGTTTTACAGGCTGAAAGAGAACTCTGTTAGTACTATTTCTTTGGTCTGCAGAAGGGGGATAGGTACGTCATGACAAGAAGACCTTATAGTGTCAAAAACGGGAAAGGTAAATTTCTTTTTATTTCTAGGGCCAACTGGGAGATCCATGCCGAGGAAAATGAGAGGGAAAGGTCATTTGGATTTCCGCGACAATATGGTCGCCCAAACAAAGAAGGTGTCTCTTTCATGTTTTTTTTTATCTTTTTCATTTATTAAACGCCGCAGCTTACTCCGTATATTTGTCATGGTAGCCACTAACCCCTTGTGTAAACATTTATTTCAGGCATGAAGCTTAATAGCAGGTAGAAAAAGAGGGTTGAGGACGCGTCTCTCTTTAACGACGATCAAAGTACTTTCCCCATATAGTAACATCTCAGAAGCTCTTGAAAAGAGGCTACTTCCTCACTAAAGGAGTTCCTAAAATGACTGCAAAAAGTATCCACGCTTTTTCTAATATTTTTATCGCGACGTGACTTTTAAACTTTACTGATTTTTTCCATATTCCTTTTTAGGTGGTGCTGAGGAGATTGATCGTGATTTGCTTATAGCTCGACTCAATGAAATGGATGAGTCTTCTCTTGGACTTAACCTAGCCCCCATAAAGAATTCGTAGAAGGGTAATAAGGCACCCAAGGAGGTGATTCCAGCGGCTGATGAGTCTGTTGTTATTGGGGTTAAGGAGGCCAACCCTCCTATTGAGAAGGATACAACCCCAGTTGATGATGCCCCGACTGGTGGGATATAAAATTAGGCCCAAGGTATACATAATGGCACGGAGCTGGTCGTGATAGACATAATTTCATCCGGAGGGGACTTCCATGGGGGCTCCATCCCCATTAATGTTTCTAACACTGAGTCCCCTCCGTGGATAATAGTGGAAGTTAATGCAATTTTTTCCCACTCCATAGAATTGAGTAGAAAGGGATCCCGATGATCGTACGTGGCCTCATATGAGACAACCTGATCTAAAATCACCTTTGGACATAACCCCTACGACAATCTTCAAGATGAGGAGGGCTGCGAACATTGTTGATCTCACCTGCCTGGTGGATGAGGGTGCTGAAGACTTAAAGGAATCTGCCCTCCATAGTCTGCTGTGGGTAAGCTATCTTCTAGCATACATCTTATTTCAGGATCCAAAAGTTGTCATGGCCCAAAAGGACAAATACAAAGGTTTGTATAAGCTTCATAGGGCTATGAAGACTAGCCACTAGTCCAATTTAGAAAATTCTAGGATTTTTTCTTTTGAGGTAATCAAGAAGTCTTCTGTGGCTGCGTTCCTAGCCTATAAAATGGAAGTGGAAAATAAGGTGTTGGTCACAGTTGATGCCCAAAAAAAGGCAGAAGATAGCTTTAAGCAGGCTGCAGATGCCTTAAAGACTACTGAGGCAAAAGCTGAAGAGGATGCCAACCAAGATGCAACCTTTAAGAAAAAGTATAACCAGGTCTAGAAGAAGAATGAAGGCTTGGTTCAAAAATAGGCTGAGGACTTCTAAAAGCTCAAGGATGAGCAAGTTGTAGCCATTAAGGATAAGGATGATGAGCATGATGAGACACTGAATAAAGCTACAGATGACGCCCTGGCCTCCTTCAAAACCTCCAGGGACTTTTTCATGCTCAACAATAAAGCCTATCTCTATGGATTTCAATAATTAAGGCACAGGGTCATAAAAAATGTTTGAGATTCCAAGGACACCATTTTTGCCTGGAAGCTCAGTGATACTAAGTATATGGAATGTGTTGCTGAGCTGAGGGATGCAGAGGAGCTGGCAAAGAAACATCTTGAAGTGATTGCAGCTGATAAGATTAAGAAACAAAGACTGCAACTGATGATGTCGATAATGATGAAGATTAGGATCCGACCTCTTAGTTGTTAAGCTTAAATTTTCTTTGTAATAGACTTGCTTGATTTCCGCTGATGATATTAATCGTTACTTCTAATTTTTAACTATTTTGTAATATTCAAACATTGGATCAAAATTTTCATATAATTATATTAGGTTGAGGACATATTTTTTTGATGAATACCATGCTCTTTCTTATATATCTTTTATTGATATCTATGAATGTATGTAGCTATCTTGAAGAGGCTACGTCATTTTTACTTCTTAGTTTTTAATCTTTTGTAAAGTAGCTTTGACATATGTTCTAACCTTCACGTATATTTCCACCTTTTTTAGATATGCCACATCAATGTAGACTTTGTAAGAAAATTAGTTGTGGCCTAACAATTCGTGGCTATGGACTTCACATGTTTGATTTCTTTAGTGTTCATTGTTTCGGTGAACGCCACAGTGATTGATAGTATGGGTGTAAAATCACCCTTTCACGGTCTTTAGAACTTAGGCCCATATAAAATTATTGCTATAGTAATGATGGATTATGGTTTAGTGGTAATAATTTCCCTCACCATGGACAACCATGTCTTTGGCCCATCTCCTGATTTAAATGTGGTCCCTTCTATTGAGTTGGACCTTCTCTCACTTTTGGGGCATTTTTCAGCCTCCTAAGCTAGGTTGTTAATAAGTTATCCACGAATGTACGAGTATTTTTAGGCTTCCCTTGGCTAGGTGTTATTAAGACTCACTAATATAGGATTTTTTAATGCTCCCCTGACTCGGTTGTCAATAAGACACCCATGGATAATAATGAGTATTAGGAGCCCTTCATGCTAATATAATAATTTTATATCTTCGAGAGTTAAGAGTGGGTATTATGAGCCCCCAAGGCTAATTGAAGAATCCCGTTAGATGAACGATTTTGTGAACATAAGCATCCCATATCTTCGTATGCCTTTATGATGTGAGGGGAATTATGGTCCAACTAAGGACGTCACCCTTCTCTATAGACTTTTCCTCCTGTAATAAATAATCATCTGAGATAATTGGTCATCTTCCTTTTAAATCTGTTTAAGCTAAAGTTATTTTATAAGATTTTAGATGAGGAGAGAAATAATTAAAGAATGAAAATATCCATCATTCACATATTTATAAATCTATATATGAATTTGTTAGCAAAACATAAGTCCCATAAGTAAAGACTACAAAACGTTTCTCAAAAACAGAAATATAAATGTTCAGAGGCAAAAACTAGGCATATGGTCTTTTAGTTGTGGGATGCATCCTTTATGAATCGTTGGAGCATCCCCTGCCTGACAGGCCTCTCAATCTCATTTTTCACGGCAAAGCTACCATTGTTGTTGTGGCCATGGTCTCGATAAAATTCGCACTATTTGGCTTGGTCCCTTTTGTGAGACGGGGACTTCAGCTTCTCGGTCCACTTGATCAATTTGTATCCCTTTATTCTCTCTAAGATGTTTTCAAGGCTTGAGACTAGAAGGGTGTAGTCTTTATAGTCTCGTTCTACTTTTGTCCCCTTTTGTTTTCTTTTCTTCTTCAAAGGAATGGATGCGGTCTTATCTTCAATGGCTGCAACCTTTTCTGAGAGGTGAAGGCTACAGCCTCCAACATCATAACCCTCTATGTTAGGAGGTTGAATTGACCTTGGAGTTAGGCCTAACTATGATACAGGTGGTTGATGTAGTTCAATAGTTGAGAAACATCTTCATTTTGTTGTGGACCTGACCCAGAGCTTTCTTCCATCACTTCTACTATGTTAATATTTATAAATATATAATCTGAGATTAACTAAGTAATGGTGAGAACTGAAAAAAGTATGTAGAGTAAAATGTAGAGTAAAGAATCAACGTATAGTCATTGGGATACAACCTTTTGGCAACTGGTTGTGGCCCTATTATATATAAGTGGCAGATATTAAGTGTGCGGCCTGTAAGCAATCACCTTACCAGGCCACATCCAACAAAGGGAAGGTGTAATTCAAAAAATGGATCCAAAACTTGGGTTTAACCCACAAACTAGGAAATTACCAAATATATAAAAGGTCAAGTCTAATATAGGATAAAGTTGTTAATGAAAACCCGAAGCATAAGGATATGAATTGGTACTAAATCAATGAGTGCATACCTAGTTACCCATCTTTATGAGGCCATGGCCTTTTTCACTTTCCAACACTAACTAGGCAGGAAAACATCATTGAGGTCTAAAAAACAGATATAAGGTTAGAAAAAAGGACCTATAAATAGATTTAGAAACAAAAAACTCTCTCATGGAGTTTACATGTAAAAATATGAGTTCTACAACCAAAATCTCACCCACGGGATGGTGACTCGGGGGCCCCCGTGGATGAATAAGGTGTTACGAGCCCAAAATAGAAAAAGAAAATTAGATTTAATACCTTGTTTTTCACAAACGACGCCAAAAATGAAGATGAGAGAAATTGTATATATAATTTGCAACCACCATATCAAGTATAAAAGTATGAATAAAGCAAGTAATAAGAGAAATGCACAATACATAGCATGGTTCGACTATAAAAATGATCCTATATCCACTTTGTTTCCCTACTCTCATTCTGTGTGTTTTATAGTTAAAGATTGTGGTGCTATTAGAGATGTAAAAGAGAGATAAGATAAGAGAATACATGAATATAACAAGGTTGGGCAGCCTAGAATGTAGCCTGTAGAAGATAACTTTGTATGGCTACGGCTGGGTAAGCCACCAAGTGTAGTAGCTTGTAGATAGAGGTAGGTTAGAGACTTTGGCAGGGCTTTGGCACTAGATTCATCTTCGTATTTTTGTGGTGACCACTTCTATTTATAGAAGGCAAAAAGGAGGTGTCACGTGCATGAAACACATGACATGTAGATAAGTTGTATGTTCGCGGAATCTTTCTAGAAGGACAGGTGTCAAGTGATATGTGTAACTGTCTGCGACAAGTTCTCCATTGTGGGAGTAGGAGCTGGTCGCGACTTATCTGGTCCAGGTAGCGACAGGGTGTCTTATGCTGGCCGCGACTTGTCTGATCCCAGGCAACGAACTTTCACTTGTTCTTTGTGGCCAGTGCCAGTATTGGTCATATCAACCTCTTCCAATGTCATAACAAAAATGTCTAAGGTGACCTTTCTGACCATAATGTGAACATGTGTAAACGCGAGGAATGTTACCTATTCAGAGTCCTTGGATTTGATTGACCTTATTCAGAGTCCTTGGATTTGATTGACCTTATAAAACAAAAAATGGTTTTGGCCTTAGCACTGGAAGCATTAGAAACATGAGATCTAGTACCATTACAATCAACACTATTAGAGTCTTTTAAATCATCTTCTAACTTCAAAATTTTAGACTCAAGTAAAGAATTGGACCCTTCCAATTTTAGGGAATCATTCTTTATATATTCAATCATTTTTAGAAGGTTTTCTTGCTCCCCCTCAATGCAAGTAAAGTTATCCCTAAGAATCTTCTCTTATGCCTTGTAATTATTAATTAAATTATCATTATCCTTAATGGCACAAAAATTAACCCTAGAATTCTTAGATTCTTCTAATTATTTTTTTAAAAATTGAACTCTATCCATACTTTATTCATTGGAGAATTCTAAATTTTAAAAATCACGAACCATGTCCGCAAGTTTCTCATGAACAAAATCCCTTACAGGTTGAATAGTTTGCGAAAGTTCCATAGAAGATTTAAAATGAGAATTTTTTTTTTCAAGAATTTAAATTCCGTAGAAAACTTCAAATTCAAACGATTTAAGTCCGCATCACTATAGGAATCCATGAGAGAAAAATAAATAAACCAACACAAGATAGATGAATGAACAAACACCCTAAAAGAATGCATTGATACCACTTATTTGGGTAAAAATTCTCTGGCGCCATTTAAAAAGGGTGGAGGGCTTCGAGAGCCCTATGAGAATGAGGAAATAAACGTGCTCGGCAAGGATGGTCCCAAATAAAAATTCTAAACCAATTTTAAACAAATTTTAATCTTTGATTAAATTAGTTACGAAGGCAAATATGTGTTATAAATGAGATAATGAAGATAAGCATTCAAGAACACAAGATTGAGGAAAAATCCCTTTCGGGCAAAACCTTTTATTCAAGACTATAGAATTCTACAAGACGGACGACTTACAAACTACTTAATATCCGCCACAAGCATAAAGTGCTAGTCTTCATAAATTCTCTAAAGAATATCACTTATCACCAAGAGATCCATATATGACAAATACATTTTCAGTATCCACCGACCCAGCCTCAACCTTTTTCTTCAGCAGTGATCACCTCGAGTTTCATAAGCCATCCATGGAGATGCCTTCTCCACAAAGGTGTATAACAGATACTAAACAGTCTAGGGTTTAAGATAATTCACAAGAATAGTTTTCAGGATGTATGTTGTGAATTACAAGTGTTTTAGAACACTAAACAAAGAAGAACTTTTGTAAAAGATATCCAGAAAATGATCTGACAAAAGTCTTAAAAAATCTTAACACGAAATAGGTATTTATAAGAAGTTCAAAATTTTTTAGGCGGTGATTCATTCGAATGAATTTTGAGTCTATTTGGAATGAGAAAAATAACTCCGTAGAATGAAATACAGTCTCGTTCAAATGAGAATGCATTCTCATTTGAACAGTCTTCAAACGACCTTCTGACGAGTGAAAATAGTACACCCTCGATCGATGCTCGTTAGATTAAAACTTTAAACGACCCTTCTAATGAAATACCCTTTTCATTCGAATGAGATGGAGATCTCGTTCGAATGAGGTTTGAGATAAGAATATTTATCTTGTTAAAATAAAAATGTAAAAAACTATTTGTTTTTAATAAAAATAAACATCCCAAAAATAAAGTCTGTGAATTAATTTAAACCCTAATTTTCTTTATAACTTTATGGGCTATCGAAAGTCTCGAGTGTTTTGTCGGTTTTCCATGAAGGTACATGAAGGCTTGTAACGTGATACACCAAACTATCCTAAAACAATACACGGCCTATGCTATGAGAAATATCAGAAAATTTTCTATTACAGGTATTTCTCCAAGTATCTACTTTCATTGTTAAGGCCTTCTTTGAAGTGCCTACTAAAACTATATCATCCGCAAAAAATATACACCATGGGATATCTTGTTGTATGACCCTAGTAATCTCATCCAATTCTACGATAAATAAGTAAGGACTTAAAGCCAATCCTTGAAGTAGGCCCACTTTAATCACAAAATCATTAGTTTCTCCACAAATAGTTCTTACTCTAGTCTTTGTGTTATCATATATAACTTTAATAACTTTAATAACTTTAATATAACTCACAGGGACTCTTGTTTTCCTTAAGGCCTGCCATATTATATTCTTAGGTACTCTATCATATGCCTATTTTAAGTCTATAAAGACCATATGTAAATTTTTATTCTTACTTCTACATTTCTCTATTAACTGTTTTAATAACTAAATAGCTTCCGTGGTGGATTGCCCTGGCATAAATCCAAATTGATTGTCCAAAATAGTTAAATCATTTTTTATTCTATGTTCAATAACATTTTTTGATAATTTCAGTTTAATACTATAGTCTAATTATCTTGGGTCGTATAGCTAGCTGGGCTAAGTATGGGACGTTACGCGTGCACTATAGATAAGGGGTGAGGTAACTCAAGAGAGTGTACATAAAATCTTAACATGTGTAATCAATAACTCATCTTACTGTGATGAAAACTTGCAAAATATTTTGAAAACGTTTTGAGTACTAACTCTTGCTATCAAAATATTTTCAAAACCCTTTTAGGTGTCCTGCCACAGGGACACCAGACTTGAGGATTCAGTCTAGGGACTCGTAGCTGCAGCATTGTGTAGGCTGGCAAGACTTTGCATAGGCGATTCACTCATTTAGATCAAGTGTAGGATCTCATTTTAGTACTCTCTATCGGGACATGTTGTCCATTGCCATTATTTTAGATATTCAAGTTTGGATTATATTAGTTTTATTTAGCAGTTTTGGATTTTAGCCGATTGTTGACTCTGAAAGACTTTATTCTTTATGTATTGCGTGATGGTTTGAATTATTGTATAGTGTAAATGTTTAATTATTTTCTACATGAGTAATTTTCTCGAGTTAATGAAAGTTAAAATTTGGCACTGGTCTAATTTCACTTAGGTGATTAGTAATTAGAAAGTTTTTGACAGTGATGTTAAGGATAACCCCCTGAGAAACCTGTTTTAATTTAAAATTAGGAGTGATGACCTTAGATTTAATTAGGCGGGGTGTTACTTGTAATGCCATTAGTTTTACTAATACACTTAGATATATTCATCCAAATTTAGTATTAGTTACCAGTGGTTGCCATTAGTTCTACCAATACACTTAGATATATTTATCCAAATTTAGTATTGATTACCATTGGTAATGCCATAGATTCTACTAATGCACTTAGATTTATTGACCAATGTTTAGCATTAGTTATTTGTGGTGACCAAGCATATGAGGAATGTATGTTTATATTCTAAAATATAGGAATTTTTACAAGTCTTATGGTCGGGTAAAACTTATTGATTTTTATACGAAGTTTTACCACTTCTTTTTTACCAAGTGCTGAGGATTGGAGTCATGTTTTGACTTGATTTTAGTTGTTATTTTCAATAGACCGACCAAATACTGAGGATTGTAATCCTTTTTTCACTCGTCTGGTTATTTTATTTCCGACCAAGTACTAAGGATTTAACCCTATTTTGACTTGGTCGGAACTGAAGAATATATGTGTTATCTTTACTCGGGAGGACTTTGAACTCTTCCTTAGGCATGTCCCTGACTCTCCCCCAACCTTGATGATGAGATTGCGGATAATAATGGTTCAATGGAATCTTCTTTTTCCATTGACTCTGCGGCCCCTCATGCCGACCAATGAGATACTTCTGCTATTCCATCTGGCGAGCAAGAGACCCTTAATATTGAAGATGATAAGAAGAGTGTGTAGATTTGCTTGGCTGATAATCTTTGTATTTTGCATCTTCATGGATATTCTTTTGGTTTCCTTTGATGTTTTTGTATCACCGTCCAATATTAATGAAAGAACTCCTCTTGTTAATTTCGATCTTCTTTTCCGATTGATTAATTGTTACTTTATCTGATTAGTTCATGGCCAAGATGGAACAAATCTAATGACTCTGACCTACTTAATCGTTGTAATGATCTGTTCGAGGCTAGTCACTTGGAATTAACAAATCAGGACTTGATTAATTTACTTAGTGCCGATGCTTCTCTTTAAGCTAGGAATGCATACAGTTACCTCAAATTCCTTCTTGATCGAGCTGCGGCCAATAATGTGGCCTATTTTGAGATGATAGAAGATCTACAAGCAGAGCATAATGAGGCCAAATATCTGCTCCATGCTGATTATGAACCCAAGTACAAAGCATTGTGTGAAGCCTGTGGATTTTAAGAGAAGCTAAAAGAATATTCTTCTGCTTTTAGATAAAAAGCATTTTAAATGAACCGCGAAGTTGATGAAGCCAGAGAGATTATTAAACTTTTGGAAGAAGAGAATAATTATAAGGACATATTTTTATAAATGCCCCTCAAAATTAATTATGTCGTATACCGTCACAGCCGTCGAAGAAATTCAAGAGAAATCTACATCAAGACAGATCCGGATATATTAAGGTTCTTCATCAAAAAGCCTCCGCAAATTTTACTTTAGTAAGGTTATGTTTTAAATATCTTAACTTTTCAGTTAGAGCTTTTGGCATATTTTTACAAAATATTTTCTAAGTGTTAGAGCGGACTTTTTCGTCAAAATTTAAGAATGAGTAATTTTTCTAAGTCTTGTAATGTTCCTTATTTTTTACACTAGGTCATTCAAGCTTGATGTCATCTCATTCGAGCAACATGTTGATGTCGCGCGATGCCGTTCAAATGACACGTGTACGTCGTTCGAGCGAGATCCCATTTTCATTCGAGCGACTGAGGTGGCACATTTTTCTATAAATACTCATTAAATGGTTTTATTTTCATTAAGAAGTCCCAGCGTATTGAAAGACAGAAAACTGCGAATCTGCAGAATTCTTTTTGACTTCTTCGTTTAGGGTTTAATCCCTTTTTGTTTTCAATTCACAAAAATCCCATATGCTTTGGTGAATTATTTTGGTGTGAAATAACACACTTTGATCTTGTTCAACTTTGTGGGGAGATATTTACAACCGGAAAGCTGCGTGCTATTGTGGAGGGAGTTTCTACAAAGTTTATGATTGCATGTCATTGAGGATCTTCTGTGTGTTGATTCTTTGCTGAAGACTACGTGTATGGACTGCTCGTCCTTGTGGTATAGCTGCGTGTGAACCACAACTTATTTATTTTTAGTCGTTGCTTTGGAGGTTTAACGAAGACACTGTACGTTACTCTTTTGGGCGAAATCTAGATGGTATGTAAGTCAATGGCCTTGTAAAATTTTCGAAGTTCTAGAAATAAAAGGTTTTGCCTTTCGGGGATTTTTCCTGAAATTTGTGTCACATGCTTTATTTATTTATGGATTGACACATAGTTACATGTTTAGGGGTTGAATTGATTTGGTTTAAAAATATACTCTAATTAAATAAGTGTGCCAAATTAGATATTTGCGAATTTAATCAATTATCACACAGTCATACGCTTTACAAATTGGAATCATAGCTTATTTAAGAGATCACCACTTTTTCAAATTGGCATCAGAGCGGGTTACCCTAATTTATCGCGTATTTCTATTTTCCACAAAATTATGTGATATTGATTTTTTTGAAAAATCTGATTTTTGCAATTTTCTCGCAATTTTCAATGGAGCACTTGTCTAGTTTGATGCTCGCACGTATTGACACAAGTCAAAGTTTTAATGATTTAAATAGTTTCAATTTGACGTTTGCAAAAAGAATTGATGTTTTGGAAAGAGAAAATTTTCGTTTTAAATCCGTAATGGATCTTTTGCAAAGGGTTCAAAATCAAAGAGATTTTTATCGTGAGAAATTTGTTGCCATGGACCGTGACTTTGCTGCTTTAAAATTGTAAAAGAAGGAGAGTGATGATAGGGTCCTATTTTTAGAAAAATAATTAGAGGACCTTAAAAATTCGATGGTTTTTGTTTCTGCCAAAGAGGATAAAAATATTTTAATCAATGAGTTTGTGGCACGTGAAAAGACACTTAGGAAAAAATTTATTTTTAATAAGAGGGAGCAAGATAACCTTCTAGGTTTGATTCATAGCTTGAAGAAGGCGTCCCTTAAATTGGAAGAGTCTAATTCTTTGCTTGAATCAAATCTTTTGAAGTTGAAAAATGATTTAAACGATTCAAGTAGGTTTGATAGTGATTGTAACGACTCGTTTTGTTCTCATTCTTTGAGTGTTAAAGCCAAAACCATAGTTTGTTTTAGAGGGTCAACCAATTTAAAGGATGTTAGAAAATGTCAACCCATAGGTGTCGTTCTACCCATTTACACATGTTCATATTGTGGCAGGAAAGGTCACCTTAGGCTTTTTCATTTTGATCTTGTAAAAAGTCCTAGGAAGTTTATGTCTAGTGTTCCCTTGGTTCCTAAATCCTCCATACGACGTTTCACATCTATTTGGGTTAGGAAATCACTTTTAGAGGCACTAAATTTTTGATAAGTTGATTCTGATTTGCTTGCATATGACTATTCTCTTGCCATATCATATAGATGATTGTGTTCGCATGTTTGTCATACACTAGTTTTTGTTTCATGATATTTATGTTTGCTAGCGTTGTGACATGTACCTTTTGTATAAATTTTTTTTGAAAATTTTGAAAAATAAAAAAAGATTTTATTTTGATAAAATTTGTGAGAAAATTCAAAAATATTTTTGTATTTTGTTTGCACCGTTTATGGATGGACACTTAGAATGACCGAGTCACAACATCATTCCATTTTTCATGTGACTATTTGATAGTGTTTTGAGACAATATGTCAATTCATCCATGTGCTTTATAATATTTGGAGTGATTAAGATGTAATTAAGTGTTACTTCCTACATGTTTGTCTCTTGATTTTCTTGATTGCACACATTCACAGATTTGTTTAACTATTGTTCTTGCCTTATAACATGTTGGTTTGGTGTTTTCACTTCAATCCTGTCTTTAAAAATGAACCAAGTGCGATAAAACTTGACAAGAAAGTTGAGCATGTAAAAACTGTTTGTGAGTTTGCGTGTCTTATTTGAAAACGGGAAAGGGCTGTGAAAGGTTCATTTGGCCTTTGGAAATACAAAGCTACCGTTATATCAAACCTAAAAAATTAAGAAATTTTATTATTCGGGGTCCAAAGAGGTTTAAAAGAGCCCGAACAAAATTTAAATGCAATAAAAAGAAATTCATGCCAAAAAGGTGCCAATTAGGTTTTTGCACCAATTCTCCAAAGTTTGAGAATTTATTTTATACACCTCTAAAAGAAAATATATATGAGGGAGGTTGGATGGAGAATTAAAACGGGTTTGCACGTCGTTGAAAATCTTAAAAAAGTGTTAAATAGTTTGGACGTTATTGGTGTGGAAATCACTTTGATTTTGATTTTTTGATTTGCATAAGGTGATGTCATCTAAATTCAATGATTTTTACAGCTAAGGAGGTTTTTGATGTTCACTAGTTAGGGGTACACGTATGCATCGTGAACATATTATTGATTGAGTTGATTTACCTATCGAATGTGTTCACACCCATTCATTCCGTTTCCATGACTTGGATGTTTGAGTTTAAATCCATGGTGTGATTTTTGGTATCTTATTTTTGTACGAAAAATTTGAAAAATCAAAAATAGTTTGTCAATATTTTTGAGATACTCCTTTGCATGCGCGTAGTTTGATTCATGTTTGCTATGCATTTTGTCGTGACATTCCATATTTTGATTATTTCTTCTTATCTGTCTATTTGCGGACATCATAAAAAGGGGGATAAATAATTATCATGTTATGGGGGATATTTAATTATTAATGATTTATTCTTATATCATTTCAAACTCGATGCGTCAAGAAGGTATTTTTCTTTATCTCATGTGTGTAGGTACAAAGATTGAAGATGATTATGTCGCACACCCGGATGAGAAAAGCTTTAAGATTTGATGAATATTTTTGAAGAACAGTTTGAGATCTTGCAAATTTATTCATGGGAGGGTAGATTTGTATAGGGATTTTGGTATTTGATAATTGAAACATTTTTATGTATGTTCTGGCATAGACATAGGAGGAGATTTGTAAGGACATATTTTTATAAATGTCCGTCACAATTAATTATGTCATATATCGTCACAATAATCGAAGAAGTTAAAGAGAAACATACATCAAGACGGATCCGAATATATTAAGGTTCTTCATCAAAAGCCTCCGCAAAGTTTACTTTGGTAAGATTATGTTTTATATACCTTAACTTTACACTTAGAGCTTTTGACATATTTTTACACAATATTTTCTAGGTGTTGGAGCGGACTTTTTCGTCAAAATTTGAGAATGAGTAATTTTTTTTAAGTCCTGTAGCATTCCTTGTTTTTGATGCTAGGTCATTCAAGCGAGATGTCATCTCTTTCGACCTACATGTTGATGTCGCGCGATGTAGTTCAAACGACTCGTGTACGTCGTTTGAGCGACTGAGGTGGTGCGTTTTCCTATAAATACTCATTAAATTATTTCGTTTTCATTAAGAAGTCCCAGCATTTTAAAAGATAAAAAACTGCGAATCTGAAAAATTCTTTTTGACTTCTTCGTTTAGGGTTTAATCCTTTTTTGTTTTCAATTCACAAAAATCCCATATGCTTTGATGAATTATTTTGGTGTGAAATAACACACTTTGATTTTGTTCATATTTTTGGGGAGATCTCTACAACCGAAAAGCTGCGTGCTATTATGGAGGAAGTTACTACAAAGTCTATGACTGCGTGTCATTGAGGATCTTCTGCGTGTTGATTCTTTGCTGAAGATTGCGTGTCTGGACTACGCGTCCTTGTGGTATAGCTGCGTGTGAACCACCGCTGATATATTTCTAGTCGTTGCTTTGGAGGTTTGACAAACACACCGTGCATTACTCTTGTGGGAGAAAGCAAGATGGTATGTAAGTCAATGGTCTTGTAAACTTTTCAAAGTTCTAGAAATAAAAGGTTTTGTCCTTCGGGGATTTTTCCTGAAATTTGTGTCACATGCTTTATTTATTTATGGGTTGACACACGCACACACGTAGTTGCATATTTAGGGGCTGAATTGATTTGGTTTAAAAATAGACTCTAATTAAATAAGTGTGCCAAATTAGAAATTTGCGAATTTAATCAATTATCACACAGTCATACGTTTTACAAATTGGTATTAGTGCTTATTTAAGCGATCACCACTTTTACAGTAATAAACTGAATGATGAACTTATGTCTTTGAAGAGTTCCTTCTTTCCTGAAGAGTAATAATGCCTAATTAAGAGAATAACTTTAAGCTTTAAAAAAGTCCAAACCTTCACAATCTTCCAAATAGAGAACTTGTCAACCAAATGAAGAAGAGGACAGGATGAAGAAATTCTTTAATCATAGATAAAATATGTAAATAATAAGTAAACAACACAAGATTTTATAGTGGTCCGGATATGTATGAAAGTCTATGCCCACTGTTATGGTATTAATCATTGTAATAGTTTGGTTGCTTGCCTTCCCTTGATGAAGGGGCTATAACGTATTACAATGGCCCGGAGGCCAAGAATTGGAATGTCAAGGGATGGGCTGATTTTATATTGAAGCATTTACATCCCTACGTAATGAATGTGATGGTTGATTGTATATATCTCATGTAATATGACTTTTGGTATGGTTACGCTTCACTAGTCTTGTTGGTCGGCCTTCCATGAGTTGGTCGGCATTTCTTGAGTTGGTCTGCCTTCTTCATTGTCATCAGCAGAGCTACTATTTACTGACTAAGATTTTTTCCATGTAAGAGGACACGTGTTTACTTCTAATTGTTCGACATCAGTGGATAATTTTTGGTATCAAAAGAAGCCCCCAATGTTCCATGCTTGATGTTTGCTTGAAAGTATGGAGTATTTAAGTCTGGGAATAGCTTAGAGCATTTTCGCAATGTTTGATCAGCAACCGACCTTCCACACTTGTCAAATTTGGCTGGCACTATTTGAAAATTGCATTTTTGCAAATAATTTGAATTCTAATGAACCGCCAAATGGTAAATGAGTATTTTTCACTATCTAATTTTCGAAACCATCAGAACATCAATCATTGGGACATTTAGTAATTACGTTCTCTTTTTACGAGGTAGCCAATAAAAGGCGGGAGATTTTTATATATTTTGCCTTACCCTTAATTTTCTAATTATAACTGCCATCTCTCAGCTTTTGTGCGATCGTTTGCCATTGTTCCTCTTTTCTTTTGACAGTTCTTGATGGATCCTTAAATTCTTGCAATAATTCCTTACTTCTTCTTCTTTTTTTCTTTCTTAAACATCGTTTATATTGTTCATGTTGACTCTTTAGACGAGTTTAGGCGGGAATGGAATACTCCAGATTAGGGGAAGTTAGAATTTCCCATTCCTCCTGTTGATAATTTTTCTTTAGCTGAGGGCCATTGGATTCCCGCTTTATTCATTGTAGAGTGTTGGTTCACTTTTCCCCAAAATCGCTTTTGTTTAGAATTCTATTAGTATTTCGATGTTGTACCTGTAAGAATAGCCCCCAATACATGGATAATAGTTAATGGGATTCATAGGCTTAACCAAATCCATGGGACCCATATCGGTGTCCCTGAACTCCTGTTCTATTACAAGTGGGTGACTAGTGACAGTACATATTATAGTGAAACCAACGTTTTATTGATATTCAGATAAACATAAACGAAGTATAATAATTAAAACCTTTGAATTACTGGTAATACTTTTGGAGATTCTTAGCATTCCAAGGGTTTTTAAACTCTTCACTCTCCAACATCTCAAGTCTGTAATTGATATGCGATATAGGCCATGCCAGGTAGCCTCTAGCTTGTTGCTCTTCTATATTGCCTTTTTAAGAACATAATAACCTTTTTTAACGATGGTCGGCTTGACCCTTTTGTTATAAAAGTGAACAGTTATTTGTTTGTAGGTATCATTTCTCAAGGCAACGTCTGCTCTAACATCCTCTTTCATATCCAGATCTAGTCGCCTCATCAAGTCACTGACTAGAGAATTAAAATTCAACACACTATGAGTTAGTAACCCGATCTCGGTTAGTACCATGGCTTCAATTCCAAATAAAAGTATACATGGTGTCTCCCCTATTGCTCTTCTCGGCATTCTTCTGTAATCCCATAGGACTGAATGTATGTCATAATCCAGTTCCCGTTAGTAGCATCAAACCGCTTCTTTAATCCATTCAGTAAAGTTCTGTTTTTACTTCTGGTTGTTCATTACTTTGAGGATAACCTGGTGCAGAATGAAACTTTTGGATTTTAGAGTGGACACAATAGGCATCAAACTCCTCATTATCAAACAATGTGTCATGATCTGTAATGAAAGAATATTGACAACCATATCTACAAATTATATTCTTCCATATGAATTGATACACCTTCTCATAACGCATGTCGACCAGCGGCTCTGCCTCAACCCATTTGGTAAAATAATCAACAACAACAACCAAATACCTAAACTTTCCTCTAGTGGTCGAAAATGGTTTGACCAAATCAATTCCCCAGATAGCGAAGAACCAGGGTGAAGTAATTGGAGTTAGAGAAGCATTTTGTGTTTTACGAACATTAGAGAACCTCTAGAAATTATCACACTTCCTTGAAAATACTATACAATCTGCCCTCATGGTCGGCTAATAGTATCCCTAAGTGTTGATTCATTGGGGCAATGTCCTTCCAGCTAAATGAGCTTCACAAGAACCTTGGTGGACCTCTTGGATTAGGTATTTCACCTCTTTTAGGTGAACACAGTGCTGTAAGAAGGTCGTTAATACCCTTCTGTATAAAATTCCTTTACCTAATACATATCTCCCTTCCTTGTATTTTTACTTTTGGGCTTTCACGGGATTTTCTCGTAAAGTATCATTTTCAAAATAAACTGTGATGGGATCCATCCAAGAGGGTCCTAAATCTACTACAATATAATTGACCACTAGGTCTTCATCGATGCTTCGATTTGCCTAAATCTCTATTGGGATCGTTATTTTGAGATCAATCCTTATTACTGGCACTAGCCGAGCAAGTGCATCAGCTTGGGCAATCTCTATTCTTGGAATCCTATTCATCTGAATAGCTAGAAACTTGGTAATTATCTCCATGGATTTAGCAAGATACCTAGTCATTAACTCTCATTTGGTTCAATACAAATTCATTACTTGGTTAACAACCTACTATGAATCACTATGCGCCATAACATGTTCGGTGCCTAATTAATGAATGAGCTAAATTCAATCCCATTATTAGGTCTTCATATTTTGCCTCATTGTTTAATGCTTTGAACTGGAATCTAAGAGTATACCCAATATCAATATCATCAGGAGTATTAAGTATTATACATGCTCTACTGCTAGTAACACATGAGGATCCATCCACGTACAAATTCCACTATGGAATATCACCGTTGACGATTTATACTGTCAATGATCCATGCTGGAAGATCTTCTTTCTTTCCTCCATATTTTTAGGCCATTTCTTGAATTCTGGATGACTCAGGTTAATCGAAAACAATTTCAGCTGAAGGCTCCTATTCCAAATTCTTCTCGGCAGGCAAGCATTATTTCTCGAGAACCTCCGAATAAGTAAATTTAGAAATGAAATCTGCCAAATCTTAGCCCTTCAATAAAGATCTTGGTTCATAAATAATTTTATACTCTCCTATTTCTACTGCCTAGTACATCAGTCTTCTTGACTTCTTAGGTTTGTGAAGTGCTTGCCGAAGAGGCATATCAATATATATAACTATGGTGAGCACTTGGAAATGAGGTTTCATACGTTTACAAGCCTCGATAAGTATTAAGGCTAGTTTTCTACAATGTGGGTACCTGATTTCAGCACCTCTAAATGTTTTCCTGGTATAGTAGATCGATTTTTTGATTCTTTTGTCTTGTCTAACTAAGGCCGAGCTCGTAGCTGACTCAGAAATAGCTAAATATAAATATAATTTCTCTCATAAAACTGGTCGGGAGATCAATGGTGATGACCCTAAGTACTTGTTCAACTCCTAAAATGCTTTTTCACATTCTGCATTCCACTCAAAAGTCTTTTTTATCACCTTGAAAAATGATAAACACCTGTTCATTGCTCAAGAAACATATATGTTTAAAGCTACTACTCGCCCAGTGTGCCTTCGTACATCTTTCTTGCAGATCGGCGACTGCATTTTAATTAAATCTTTTATCTTTATTGGAATGGCCTCAGTTCCCCTATGGTTAACTACGAAGCCGAGGAACATTCCTTCATATACCTTGAACATGCACTTGGCCGGATTCAACTTCATTCGATGCATTTCCAACTGATCAAAAGTCTGACTGAGGTTCGCGATATGATCCGAAGCTTTTTTTTTCTTTTTGTCATCATATCATGCACATAAATGTAACACCCCGTATTTCTATGCATGTTATATTTAATTAACTCGGGAAATTTTAAATTACTTATGTGTCGTAATTTAATTGAATTAATTATGGCAATATTTATTTAAATATTAATCGGAGAGTGAATGGTTAATATTTAGGGAAATTTAATTACTAAGTGAATAGTAATAATTTATTTACGTCATAACGCGTATTAGTGATGTGGCATTTATTTATCTCAGCCGGGAGTCGGTATAGACTAATTTGGGTGTGAGATAAGGACTTTTATAAATTAATTCGGATGTCAATTTTTAGTGCATGGTTGAGTCCGGATGGGGTGAGATAGTCGAAAAAGTGTACCCGGGGTAGCAAACGGGTCACGGGGAGTTTTTAGGTATAATTGGGACCACACGGGAATATTTGGGTCACTTGGGCTTGGCACATTAGGCTAAAAACGAGACAGTCAAAATAAGTGTCATATTGTATTTTTCTGCTTCGGGCACTTTTACCTGGTTTTAGATTAACGCGTATTTGCGAGTCATTTTAATGTGGTATTAACCACTTAAGTGGGGAGACTTGTGTTAAGACAAGATTTAGTCTTCTAAATCCCCTAATTTCCCTATTTCATGTCTTAAACATAGAGAGAAAAGGGGAGAAAGAGAGCTTGGGAGAAAAGAGGAGAAAGAAGAGAGAAATTGAAGATTGAAGATGGATGGTTGCTACTACACAAAGAAATATGAGATTTCAACTTCGAGGCAAGTTTTCTACTTGCTAATATATGTTTTAAGATGAATAAATTGTGTGATATTTATGTGTATATATATTTGGAGATCAAAAATGGAAATTTTGGTATTTAAACCTAGATTTGGTTCTGATGATAAAATTGTGAATTGTAATGGTCATAAATCATGTAGAATAATATTTGGGTAGATAAAGGTTATTGGATGGGTTCAAAATAGAAGAGATTTGGGATTTGGGAAAAGTGAAATTTTCACTTGGGTTTAATTTTGGAAGAAGGAAGAACCCTAGGTCTGCTATGACCGATCGACCGCGGTCTTAGGACCTGTCGATCGGGCTTTCGCGGGAGGGCTTACTACTTTCCTACAAAGGCATAAATCCTGGGCACGGTTGACCGTGGTTCCCTGACCGGTCGACCGGCCCCTCCATTCTGAGCTTTGTGTTTTTCTTTGTAGGCAAAATCTGGAGACGCGGTCGACCGCGGTCTTAGGACCGATCGACCGGTCCTTTGTTTTTCATCCTTAAACCTTATTTTGTTTCCTAGATTTATTTTCTTCAATAGGGACTAGGAACCTTCTTGAATGAAGTAAATTTATAGTTTTAGAGTCCTAGATGATTTAGTTACCCACCCTACATTAGAAATAGGATATGTGGGGACTTTTCCGGGGATATGGCAATTGATGTTAGGGAATTCTTTCTTCTAGTTGATTTTTATGAAACTAGGAGTTATAGTGTTATGTTTGGGAGATTATAGAAGCTCGGTGGAGCTATTTCAACCTTGATGGTTTATAATATAACACCATAAACGAATGTTGGGAGAATAAAATTGAAAGTTATTCGTTCCCTTAAGGTATTCTAGTCTTGGGGTGGTAAAGTAATACCCTGAAATGTTGGAGGTTATTAAGAGTTTATCTACTCCTTTGAGGTTGTAGTAACGATATAATTTATCGTATGGCTCCGGATAAAATGAAACATATACATGGAAATGGTAATGATGATGGTAAATGATAATTTACTTAATCATGAATATGGTAAATGCTAATTTACTTGATACACACCTCTCTAAATGACATCATAAGGGAAGTTCGCGCGCTTGGTGATGCCCCCTGGCTAATGAATGCAGGGTGGATATAGTCCATAGGCCATATGAGCGATTATGTTATGTTTTCTGCGCTGCTGAGAAGATTTCGAGTGTGGTCTTGACTCCCCTGCAGGCATATGGCCGCTTCCCGACGTATTTCGTTGTAGGTGCCCAGGTTATCTTGTATAGATAGGCCCTGGAAGATGATGGTCATTTAAGGGCGCGCCCAATGGGGAAACTCGGAGGGGCGGTCTTAGAATCGTTATATGTAAATAAATATAGCTATTCATAATCAAATGGGACTTGATGTATGAGATGTGCCATAAAGAGCACAATGAAATGCCATAAAGAGCATTTGTTGAAAATAATATTCTTGCTAAGGAATGGAACACCGGGAAGGGCATGTAATTGAGATAAAATCCATAAGGAGCTTAAAATTTTGACTATATTTTCCTATTAAGTAATGGACAATAAGATGGAACAAGGTTTTGATGTAAACTTTTAATTTAAATGTTGTTATTCTTATTTTCCTGCATAATTAAATTGTCGTAGCTTATGCATGACATTGTGTAGCTAGATTCTCATTTAATTACTCATAATTGTCATTCATAACTGTCATATATTTTATTCATCTGGTAATCATATAGAACCGGTCCCTGACCCGTTTATATTTATTGTTGCACATGCATCTTGTCTCCGCTCAGGTACTCCGCCGCAAGGACGCCTGTTCTGACTTTCCTATTCCGGTGATGTTGATGAGCCGTGATGCTTTGCGGGTATTACGGGTTATATTGTATAGTCGTTTTCATTTTTTCACTCTAGTTAAGATCAAGTCTTTTATTCGGGCGTGAGGCCCAAGCCTTTGTAATTGTCTAATGAAATGTACTGTATAAATTATCGTGATTGTTTAAATATTGTTATATAGTTTGTTGACCGGCTGCACATACGACCCCTTTATTGTATTCTGGTTGTATTATTTATATATGTTTTGGGGTTTCCCCTGTATTTTCAAGATTTGGGTTGTTTAAATTCTTTGTTTAACTTTAAAACAAAATTTTTGGCAACCCGTTTTCTGAAATATTGGGTGGTTATCCTGGACACTCTATATTTTTATTGTGATGTTAAGAATGATTCCATCTATGATTCCTGTTATATTGGACTAGTGGGCTGACCACCCTTATTTTGGTGAGCGGGTTGTTACATTAAATCTCTTAGGCGTAATAACTAGGACAACACAATCGAAATAAACACGTTAAACTCCATCACCAAAGCAAAGCAACCAAATCAACCCTAGGTGAGTTCAATCCGACAAAACCTGGCCTAAATCAGCCTCTACACATGATTAATAATATTAAATAAATTAAGTTAATTAATTAAAGCAACAACAACTAATTAAATTAACACTGAAAATTAAACTAGGCTCGAAAATAAATGGAAAGCATGAAAAATAAGGCTAGAAAGCTTAAAGTAGGCAAAAGAGACAATAAATAGTGTCTACTTACATTAATGGGTGTCAAACCACCAAGAAAATGGAGGAGAGGGGTATTCTCCACATAAATCCCCAAAAATGGCACAAACCCTAACTAAACTAAGAGAGAATGGAAAATGAAACTAAAACTATATATTATGCAAAGAAAGAAAAAAGCTTCCTTAAATGGTAAGTTACAATTAAACAATAAAAGAAAAAGAAAAAAGACATAAAAAAGGAAAAACAGCAGCAGCCAATCTCGTGCAGAACTAAAAATAGGGTACTGATCGACCGGGGTGGTGATCGATCGACCGCGTAAAAGGGTAGGATGACACTATCTTCAATCATTGGCAAAAATGGAATTACTGATCGACCGGTGGGGCAGAGCTGGTCGACCGATTGCGACATCTGTAGCCCAAAATTAGTACACATCACACAATACAAACCCACAAAAATCACCATTGTTGCAATATGTCGAGACCCACATCCATGGAAATGGCCAAGACCCATATGCGTGGCCATGGCCCAGTCCCACCATTAATACACAAGACCACACCCATTTGTATTCAAGCTCTAGCCGAGACCAACATCCATCCATGCCAAAAACCAAAACCCACCATAGCCATCAACCACCCAGAACCCAAATCTTCATTAATTCCTAAGCACCAAACCAAAACCCATTTTGATAAAGCACACAAGACCCAAATGTGTGTACGATCAATATTCAAGCTCGAATTTTGGACAAAAGTCCTCAATTTGAAACGAAACCAAAACCCGAGCAAAACCCGAGCCTAGGTCCAAATTGCCAATTCTAAAATGAGTTTGCTGCAAAAAAAAAAATGAGTTAGGGGCATGAAGGGAATTTATGAAACCGTTAATAGAAGAGAAAATGGACATGGAAGGAATTACAGAAATTGTTATTTTTCTTATAATTCTTTTCCGATTAAAGGTCCGGTTTTCATTCATTTGGACTCTGGTTTGAGAACCATTCACGACCACACAAAGCGTGGGCCGAGACCTAAAACTTCCATGAGTACTTCGGGTAAATATCCAGAAGTATGAAATTATTGAATTGCCCCTGAACATGCGAATCGCAATGAAACTTTACCAGAATGCGCTCAAACTTCACACTAATCACCGTAACACCTATAAAAGCTCAATAACACCTCAAATAACATGTTAGCATATAAAATAGAGGTTGTCTGATTAATGAGCATAAATATAGAAATTACGGTACTCAAGGGGGCTAAAATGCATAAGTTCGAGGGCATAAATGTGCAAGATTCAATACGAATCAACTAGCTGAATGGAAATTGTTTCAATACTTAAGGAATGACTTTCAAAAATTTATAGCCATTAACATGTTGAGTTGTGAACACCCTATAATGGTTTGACATTTTCAGTAGTGCCTTGGTTTAATGGGGAACAATTTAAGGATATCTTTTGCATTAGAATCTACTACTCATATGCTAATGTAGTTGTGGAAATATAATAACATGGGTTAGACCCAAGTGTGGGTCAATGTACATGTAAAGTAAGTAGGGCCTTGGGTATAAATTCACCCCATTGGATAGACTTTGAGATAGTTTGAGTTGATTAATCTATTGATCGATGCTAGTAGCGATGTTTGGAGAAAATGTTTTAGGGTGATATTTAGGTATATTGATTCCCCATGGTAGTAAAGGTTGGTTAGTGAAAATTGACACGTAGCCCTAGAAAGGGAACAATGGCAGTAACCTTATGAAAATGCTATCCTAAGTAATTTAAGTTTAACCCCATACAATAAAGGTCAATAATGGTGCTTAATGAAAAGTATTAGTGGTATCTTAAGATAATGATTTTAAGTTCAAGTATAAACTGTTGATATTAGAGAGTTAAAATACGCAATAATTATGGGAGCTAGTGGAGAATTGTTAGTGTTCATTTTATTTTGCAGAATACTATAATCTATAAATATAAATGAGTAGGTATGACCTCTATGGAGGGTATCATCATATCACTTGGCGATAACATCCCCTTTCTTCTAAAGCTTGTCATGTCACTGTTTGACTTATGACGATAGTCTAGGGTGTAAAGTCTATAGTTCACATGTTCAGTACACATGATTGTTGTGTTTATAAACAACAATTACTATTTTATTATCTATAGTGGTAAAGATAACGTTTTCCTTTTGTTAATTATGGGATTGTTCATGAACAGACATACATCAAAGTCTTCTTGATGGGTAATAAGTATATTAAAATGCTTAAAGTGCGAAAAAAATAACAAGTTTCCATTACACGTGATTTGTTGGTTGACTTAGGTTAAATGTTCTATGACATTTGGGTTGATAGCATTATTCATAGTTTCTCCTAAGGTTTAGAGTGATTGATTGATGATGAATTAGTATTCGCACTAAATTATTAGCTTTCGCCTCAATGGGGTAAACGAATGATCGCGATTTCTAAGATGGGATATATAGTGACAATGCAGGTTCATATTTTGAGTATAAGAGGAAATTGATAGGGCCCGATGATTATTTTATTTCATGACACGAGAAGTTGTCAGGGGTTCAATCGACATGTAGTAATTACATGACCATATGTCATCATGATGTAGGCAATTATTCGCCTAAGTTTAAATTTGGGGATTGTTGGGGACTTAGTAGATTTAACTATATAATACTTTTTTGATAAGAGCTTATTAAACATTGATGAGATTTATCAGTGTAAAAAAATTAAGTAAAGGGATGCTAAGAAATTAGAAACAATTGGAATATTGTGGGTCAATGAGTAGATTTATGATTCCTAATGGAAAATTAGAAAATATTTTCTTTGTAGTGACACAAAATATGATAAATGTTAAATGTGTAAAGTATCTAGCGATCATATGGATGAATTAAATTTTTGGGTATATGATTGATAGGTCGTCATCATGACCTGAAAGGATAAAAATTATGATGGGTAGGAGCTCACGAAAAAACTTATGAAGGAACCATTTGATTATAAGTAAAAAAACTGGTTCCATGTTTTGAAGGAACTAAAGGTATAATTGTACATGCAAGCAACTGCATGAATGTTGAAGTTTGGGTGAAATAAATTAACACTACACCAAAAAGGCTAAATTGTCACCTTTGGGCCGACCAATCTTGTCACGATCATTGACCAGGACAAAAAAACACGCATTTTTTTGTCATGGTCAATGACCGTGACAAGTCTGTGATAACGAGTTATCACGATCATTTATTTTGACAAGTACAATTGTAATGGAATTGTCACAGTCAATGACAGTGATAACTTAAAAAAAAATCACGATCAAAGACCTTGACAACTTTAAAAATTTGTCATGGTCAAAGACCTTGACAGGTCCGTGATAACTTTCTCAGTGAAAAAACCATACTTCCTCTTTTTTTTCCCACCGTTTTTATTTCCCACCTCTCTCTCTCTCTCTCTCTCTCTCTCTCTTTCCTTTGTATACATGTGTGTATATATGTCTAGATGTATATATATATATATATATATATATATATATATATATATATATATATATATATATATATATATATATATATATATATATATGTGTGTGTGTGTGTGTGTGTGTGTGTGTGTACAGTGGGTGTGTGTGCATGTGTGTGTCTGCGCGTGTGGGGGGAGGGCAGGGGGAAGGGGGAGTGGGGGACAGGAGGTGAGTGATGGGAGGTAGTGGGGGAAGTGGGGGGGTTGGGGTAGGTGGGGTGTGTGTGTGTTTATAGGTGTGGGGGGTGGGGTGGTGATGGTGGGACAGGGGGTGAGTGGGGGGAAGGAAGGAGTGATGGGGGTAGGCGAGAGAATAAATTTAGGGATCAATTTGGGGAGGTGAGAGAATAAATTTTTGTTTCATTTTGTTGCAAGAAATTTTATTGTGTTGTTTTCAATTTGGAGATTAATATATGGAATGTCACATGTGCGTGTATGATTCCGAAAATAGTATCAGTGTTGTTTGTGGACTTTATACTTTGCCCAAATAGTGTTACCACCCCCTAAGCTCCTTATGAAATGGACTGAAACGTATGAAATGCTCTAAACATCAATAACCTTTTTATTTGTATACATTGTAATTTTATAGGACAGGTTTCTCTAAATTGAAATTGAATTCTAATTGCTATTGAGATTGGTATAAATTGAAATTGAATTTGAATTGGTATTGATATTGGTATAAATTGAAATTAAATTTGAATTGGTATTAATATTGGTATAAATTGGTATATGTATTAGTTCTTATGCGTCCTTTAAATTAAATGAAACATATGTTAAATGTCATAATTAAATGAAATCTCTCGAATTGTGATAAGAAATAATCAAATGAAACATAATTTAAATTACATATAGTGCACATAGATAATATCCTTCTAGTTCTTATGCCTACACATTCAATGGTCCTTAGAACCGTTCGAGAGACATTACCCCTGTAATGAGATCTCCCGAATTGTCCCGTTTGGACAGTTTGGTACTGCATAGTTTTTGTATAATAATATTCTTAATGGCTTAAAATTGTTACTTTTGGGGGAAGTTCTGCAGTCGTATCTTAATGTTCTCTAGGTACATACTAGATGATGCTTTGTTAAGTGTTATTTCAATTGATAAATTGAAATAACACTCATACTTGTGAATCTATGTCCTGTACTTGGAGAACATTGGGGATATGCTGCCGAATTTTCCTCAAATTGGAACAATGTGCATGAGCTGTTAAGTATATTAAAGAAATATGTGGTCTCAAATGGGATAGGGTCATTCACCCTTTAGACTAGATGGAGGAAATAGGAATTAATATTATAAATTGAATTTTAATTTCAATTTCAAATAAAAACTGAATTTGAATGCAAGAATAAATTACGCATAGAAACTAGCCTTCCAGTTCTTATGCATATGCATTCAATAGGTGATTGTTTATACTAATGGGAACTAAATATTCACCCTTTTGTTTATGCTAATCCATGAATATACTTCTTACCCATATTAGGTGATTGTTTGTAGTAGATGTGATGGGATATCCTAAATACAAAGAGCGGTTGAGTGCGATAAATAGATTAGGGGATGTGTTTCGTAGAGGTGATAATGATTTTTTAAAAAATGGGAGTTTTTGTGTTCGTGTTCTAGGTGTAAGAATGGTAATGTATTTGAGTGGAAAATAGTTGAACTACTTTTGTTAATATGGGGTATGCAAGATAGTTATCGATTTTGGGTTTTTCACGGGGAATCGAAAGTTCCTTTTGTCCCTGAGCTACCTTCACAACAACCTTCAACAAGTAGGATAGATCTAAATGGGGAGTATAACAGCGTAGATCATAATATGTTAGAGTATTTAGTTGATGATGCATATGGAGTTCATGAAGTGGAAGAGAATGAGGTCGCTGACGATGTACAAGGTAGAGGTTCTCATAAAGATATCGGAATAAACCTTGAAGATGACTACCAAAGTTTAAATTTAAGTCGAGCCAGCCATTATACTTTGGTTGTGAGAAAGATCAAACAACTTTATATGCCATGGTTGATTTTCATAGTTTGAAGACCCAAAATGGTTTGTCTGGCAGTAGCGTGATGAGAATTTTGAATTGGGTGAATGGATTGTTACCGAAGCAAAATACGCCTCCAAACAGCTATCCTACTATGACAAACAGTTTGAAAGGTTTGGGAATGAAGTATAAATCAATTCATTCTCGTGTGTATGACTGCATACTATACCGAAATGAGTATGAAAATCTTGATCGGTATCTGGTATGCGATGGACTTAGATACGTCCAATCCACTGGCAAGGAAGGCATAAGCTCAATAGTGCCTCAAAAAGTGTTGAAATGTTTTCCCGTTGGGCCTAGATTAAAGCGGTTTTTCATAGTACCATGGATAAATGAGACAATGACTTGGCAGGATAGGGAAGAAGCATGGGAAAATCTTATGCGCCATCCTATTGATTCTACATCTTGGAAGATGATGAATTTTGAGTATCCCAATTTTGCTCGAGAACAGCGTAACATTCATTTGATAATATCAACAGATGGTTTAAATCCGAGTGTATGGTCCGACTATAATATAATTAATTCACACCTCAATTCATATACTATTCTCCCGGAGTCTATGGTCCGACTCTAATTAAAGTACTTAACACACCTATTAATTTAATACCTTCCCGAGTCTATCATCCAACTCTAATTAAATTAATTAACACACCAATTAATTTAATACTTTCCCGAGTCTATCGTCCGACTCTAATTAAATTAATTAACACACCTATTAATTTAATACCTTTCCGAGCCTATCATCCGACTCTAATTAAATTAATTAACAGACCTCACTACACCAAAATGGCCAAATTGTCACCTTTCAGCCGGCCACCCTTGTCAAGGTCATTGACCGTGACACAAATCTCGCGTTTTGTGTCACGGTCATTGACCTTGACACGATCGTAACACAGAATTGTCACGGCCTTGTCACGGTCAAAGACCGTGACAATTATGTGTCACTGTCGTGTCAAGGTCAATGACCGTGACACAAAACGCGAGATTTGTGTCACGGTCAATGACCTTGACACGACCGTGACAACTTTTGCAGCAAAAAAAACCTTAGGCTTCTTTTTTTTCCACCTCTTTTGGTTTTCCCTCTCTCTCTCTCTCTCTCTCTCTCTCTCTCTCTCTCATCCGCGATTTCTGCTCTCTCTCTCTTTAAGGTATATTTTTTCCCTCTCTTTCTCTTTCATTTCTATATGTATGTGTATGTGTATGTGTATGTGTATGTGTATGTGTATGTGTGTATATGTATATGTGTATATATATGTGTGTATATGTATATGTGTATGTGTGTATATATATGTGTAAATGTTAGTGATAGTCAGAATGGTGTAAATTTTAGTGATAGTTAAAATTGTGTAAATGTTAGAAAAGTTCTAGAATTCATATGTTAAATTTAATTATATAAATATTTAAATTGATAATAATTTTATTCATGAAATTAATTCAATTAGGTAAAACCCTAGATAATTTTTTAACAGAATTTGATAATATTATATAAAGTTTAGTAAATTCACAAAATGTTGCCAATTGTATGTTTTTAGGAATATCATTAGTTACTTTCGTTAGAATCCATACACTGGTAATATCATTAGAATCCATACACATGCATGTTGTTAGAAAGTCTTAAATTTAATTCTCACTTTAATTTGTAGAATCTCTGTACTTGGTTGGATTTATTATATTATGATAATGAAATTTATGCTCCAATTATAATTATCTCATGCCATAATTTTATTGATAAACAATAACTGTAGTTGTCATGGTCGTGGTGGGGGGAGGGTGTGTGTGTGTGTGTGTGTGTGTGTGTGTGTGTGTGTGTGTACGTAGGTGTGTGCGTGAGTGCGTGGCGGGGGGAGGGGGCAAGGGGTGTGGTGGGGGTGGTGGGTGTGGAGGGGCAATTTTAACAATTGTATATCTTTAATTAAGAAATTGTATAGCTTTAATTGTAATTTTAATTGTATAGTTTTAGATGAAAGTAAATTAATAATTAGTGCCAATTTCATATGAAAGTAGGATTGTCCCTCATTGTAAATTAGTAAATTAGTAAATCAATAATTGTATACTTTAATTGTTAGTTTAATTGATGAAATGTTGGGTTGGTTAGTTTTAAAAGTGGCATGATGTGTGCGTGTGTGTGGTGGGGGTGGGGTAGGGTTGTGTGTATGTGTACTATTAACATTTTTTTATCTGTACTAATAACATTTATTTACAGCAAAAATGTCTCCTTCAGATATTAAGGCGAAGATGATGATGCTGTTTATGATGATGTCGTCTGGGCTCGGTGGTAGCGGAGGCGACGAGGGCTCCTCCGCCCCTAGGCTCCCCAAATATGGAAAATTTGGGATTACTGTCGAGAACAAGTCGGAGCTATTAGCGAGATCCCTCGAGCTGCTAAAGACGATCATCGGCCCGGGGTTTATGAGTTGGAAGGAGGTGCCATATGAGCTCAAGTTAGCTGTTTGGGCGGCACTACAGGTAATATATTTATGTGAATATTTCAATTTCAATTTCAATTTCAATTTCATATTTATATTTATATTTATATTTATATTTATATTTATATTTATTCGCAACTAACATTGTATTTGTTGGACAGGAACAATTCAACTTGGATCCAAAGCTACGCGATCCCGTCTTGGAGCAGATTAGGGAGAAACTTAAGTCGTGGAAAAAAATATGCGGGCACGGTACTTTGGGAAAACAAGAGAGTCGATTATCCAATGGCGTGAATCCGTCCTGCCCAAGGAGCCGATCTCATTGGCACAATGGCAGAAGTTCATTGACAATGAGATCGATGATCGACAATTGGTTGCTCGCCAATCGGGGAGGGAAAATAGGGCAAAAAAGACGGACGTGCACTACTCCGTCTGGACCTCTTACGTTGAGGTGGAGCATAGGATGCAGGTAAGATTTAATTTTTCTATAACTACAGAAATATATTATTCTTCATTATTTTACTTTGCGGGGCCGATACTAATTTTACTTTTCTTTATGTTATTTCAGGGGGTAGGGAGTGGGCCAGGGGGTAAGCCACGTAGGCTCGATACTTATGTGGCTCTTTGGACGAAGAAGGGGAAGGACAAGGAGGTGTCCCCGAGCGTCGCGGCCACGATTGTAAGTAATCCGACAGTTTAATTTTTGTTAATTACGTTATAATTTTTTAGTTTACTTATTTTACTAATCATGTGCTTTTTGTCGTTTCAGGCAAAGCTTAAGGAAGTGCATGGGTCGCAGTCTGATGCCGACAAGGCATCTTTGTCCACAGACGCACTCAGCCAAGTGCTTGGCTCTGATCGCAAGGGGAGGACAAGGGGAGTGAGCTCACGGGTGGCCAAATCTAGGATCATCGGATTGGAGACGAGCGACACCGGGTTGGCTCGAACGGTGGATTCACACGACGCGAAGCTGTCCCGTTTGGAGGTGACGGTCCACGATATGTACGCATTCATGAAGCGTACGTTGGGCGAAGACCGTAAAGGGAAAGAGAAAGGGAAGGAGAAGGCGGTGGAGGAGGAGGTGCGGGAGGACGAGGCGCAGGATGACGAGTATGTGGACCTCGCTGCTTCATCACCGACACGTTCGTACTTCGATGATCCACTTCCCTATTTGGCACCCTTCAACAGACCATTGTCGACACTTGGTTGGCCGAGCGTGTTCATATTGGACATATTTGATGGTCAGGGGATAGGGCGGGGGTTGAGGGACCCGAATATCATCGAGGGTGGAATATTTCATGGACGTGTGCTTCAACAGATGGAGTCCAGGGTGCTCGTCAAGCATGTCATACCCGGGAAGGAGAACTCCCTATTGTGGTTGCGCGAAAAATGCGGCACGACGTATATTAGTGGGTGCGTCAATTCGTATGTCGTGTGGCCTACTCACCTCCTCACATTTACCCAAGACATGTAGTAACATTATTTTTAAGTTTGTCAATTTTCATTATATTTGGATTATATCGTCATGTATATTATTTCTATTTTGAATATTTGCATTATATCATCATTAATATATATTTGCATTATCTTTAGTTTGTTTGGATATATGATGTTTGGAACAGGTACGATGTTGCTATAACAGGTACAAATATACTGCTGGGCAGTGGCAGTGGCCATACTGCCCAGCAGATTTTTTTTAAATTCTGCCCAGAATTGTCACGGTCATTGACCGTGACAAGTCCTTGACAAAAGGTTGTCACGGACGTGTCACGGCCATTGGCCGTGATAATTTTTTTAAAAAGGGTCACGGCTTTGTCACGGTTTATAACCATGACAAACGTGTCACGGTCATTGACCGCGACACGATCGTGACACAAAACACGAGTTTTGTGTCAAGGTCAATGACCGTGATACGACCGTGACAAAAAAAGTTGTCTCGCCTCGAAATGTCACGGTCATTGACCTTGACAAGGGTGATTTTTCAACGTCAATGACCTTGACAATAGTGCAGATTTGGTGTAGTGCCTATTGATTTAATACCTATCCGAGTCTGTGGTCCGACTCCCAGTTAATTAATTTACACATTAATTAATTTATACTAAACCGAGTCTGTGGTACGACTCTCATTTAATTTACACATTAATTAATTTATACCAATCCGAGTCTGTGATATGACTCTCATTTAATTAATTTAAACATTAATTAATCCATACCCTTCCTGAGTCTACAATCCGACTCCAAATTAATTAATTACAACATCAATTAATTTAATACCTTTCCGAGTTTAACTTCCGACTCTACTTTCATTAATTAACACATCCATTAATTTAATAACTTAGTGTCACCCAACCGTTATCCCCGGACTCGCTCATTTGTCCCATAACTTAATACTTTCCGAGTCTATGTTCCGACTCCAAATTAATTTACTCTCTCGATAATTAATTTAATACTTTGGTGTCACTTAAACCACATGCCTGGACTCGCTCACTTGGTCCATTTTTACATCTCATAATTTCATTCCCACATTTTTACCCACCATGTGTCACACATTCATCTCCATAAATTTCCCAATTATATTTACCTATAATTTCCAATATACCCGGACTCGCTCACTTGGTCCGTAATTAAGTTGAATATATTTCACCCGAAAGTCTTACTTTAAGTCCCAACTCTTAACTTAAATTGCACATTCCCAATAGCTATCTTTTGAGCCCCTATCTATTAACTTCTCTATAATTTTTCACCAATTAAAATTATACTCAAGATAAAAAGAAAACAAGGCAAAGCATTAACTTCCCGACCTGCCAAGTTTTTCCCATCGTCGATCGATCGATGGCCCCCGATCGATCGATCGATCCTTTTATGGAAGTTCTTCTTCCCCACTGAATTCCACCATTAACGAAAATTCAAGGTTTGTAAACCTTAATTTCAACCTCTAATCAAGTCATCCCACCACATAAGCATATTGGACTTTGATCTTATACATCATATACACTTTCTAGTATATGAATTTCTCAAATTATCTCCCAATTCCCGAAATGGGTTTTTCCATAAATCTCCATTAACTTTATTCTACAATTCCAACTTCCAGATTCAAATTCCACCATTTTATATTCCGATTTCTCATTTAAATCAGATATTTATACTCAGAAATATACAACACAACTAATTCTTACTTTGAATCTCATTCAATAGTTCCATGAACAGAAAACCCCATTTTGTACCCATTTATCCCCAAAACGGATTTTGATTTACACATCACTATGATATGAATTGATTATCATCAATTTAGAAATCACAACAGTTAACCACTTGCCTGGATTGTTCGTAGGGTCTGATCCGTTGGTGTAGTCCCTTAATTTGGCTCCAAAATCCCCAGATTGGCTCTTGATTTGCTTTTCCCCAAATTTCCTCTCAAACCCTAGGTTTAGAGTTGTGTTGACTGTCGTTCCCTAATCTCTTAATTAGATTAAAAACACTAAATCCCGTTTTTGGCCATGTGGGCCTAATTAAAAAGGCCCAACTCACCCCGTGTGGGTCTGGCTATGCCCAAAAATACCCTGAGACCCAATTTTACCCCCGGGTACTCTTTTCTGACTATCTCGACCCATCTGGACGCAATCACGCACTCAGAATTGCCATCTGGAATACTTTTTGACATATCCAAATTTCGACCCAAAAATGCGACACACATTAATTCGGACAATTAAACTTAAAGTCGCCAATTATACATAATTCTTCCCACTCAAATAAATTCTCCAAATCATAAATTTAAGTTTCTCCAATTTAAATATTTTTATCACTCCCAAAAATAATTAAATATTAAATCCTCAAAATTACGGGGTGTTACATAATAATAACAATTTTTGTAGAAAATGACTTCATCTGGGCGCGGTAGCGGAGGCGAAGAGGGCTGCTCGGCCAGTTGGCCCCCAAAATAGGGAAAACTGGGGTCCGTCGTCGAGAATAAGACGACATTATTAGCGAAAGCGCTAGAGTTTCTTAAGGCTATCGTAGGCTCACGGTACACTGATTGGAGGGTCGTGCCTATTGACCTCAAGTTGAACATCTAGTGGGCACTATAGGTAGTGTATTTATATTTATATTTATAAGCAACTGACACTTACTTTCCTTTTTCTTTGTATTTGTTTGGCAGGAACAATTCACCCTGCCCATATATCTTCGCGACTCCACGTTGGAGCGATTGAGGGATCAATATATGACGTGGAAGAAGAATTTGTGGGGACGGTACCTTAAGAAGATCTGAGACTCCATTCTGAGACTACGTGACATCGTCCCCCAAAGGATCTGATGTCATTGTCACAATGGCAAAGTTTTATCGACAATGAGATCAATGAGCGGAAATTGGCATCTCGCCATCTAGGGAGGGACAATCAGGAAAAAAAGTTGGATGTGCACTACTCCAGGCGGACGTCTTACACCGAGGTGGAGCATAAGATGGCAATTTTTTGTTTTTTTAAATTTTGGTTATTCTAATTTAGCATTACTTTGCGTTATTTACTAATTCTGGATTATTTTATTTTAGGACACGGGGAGTGGCCCTGGGGGTATGCCACATAGGCTCGATGCCTATGTGGCAATTCGAATGAAAAGGGCAAGGACAAGGAGGTGTCCCCGAGTGTCACAGCCACCATTGTAAGTTATAAATGTTTAATTTTTAATTATGTTATAATTTTTTTATTTATTTAATTAACTAATCATGTACTTTTTGTCTTTTCGGGCAAAGCGTGAGGAAGTGCATGAGTCACAGTCTGATGCTAACAAAGCATCTTTGTCTATGGACGGACTCATCTAAGTGCCTGGGTCGGATCGCAAGGGGAGGACTAGGGGGTGAGCTCGCGGGTGGGGAAGTATAGGATCATCGGAATGAAAACGAGCAACAGCGGGTTGGCACATAAGGTGGACACCCATGATGATAAGATATCAAGGTTGGAGGTGATGATCCTAGATATATACGCCTTAATGAAGCATCAGTTGGGCAAGGTCAAAGGGAAGGAGAAGGAGAAGGATAAGGAAAAGGAGGTATAGGTAGAGGTAGACGAGGACGAGGATGCCACTGCTTCATCGCTGATATGCACAAACTCGATGGTATATGATGATCCATTTCCCATCATGACCCTCATCGAGCAGCATATGTCAACAATTGGTTGGTCGAGCATGTTTTTACTTGACATATATTGTGGGGAGACAATGGTGAGGGGGTAGAGGTATTCGATATTCCTCTCAGGTATTTCAATTCATAAACGTTCCCTCTAAGACATTGAGGCAAGAGTGCGCGTCATGCGTGTGGTGGAGGGAAAGGTGGTAAAGGAGAACTCACCTTTGTGGTTGCAAGAACAACCCGGAGTTCAACATATTGTGGGGTATCTCAATTCATATGTCGTGTGGGCTTCATTCCTCCTCCATCCTGCTCCTTCTTCATGAAATTATTTGTATCTTTTTATTTGGATATTTGGATATTGAATTGTATTTGTATTTGTTTGAGTTTGGTAAATGTTGGTTTGGATATGGACATTTGGATTTCTATTTTATTTGGATATGCATTATATATGCTATGATTTGGTACATTATTTCTATTTTATTTGGATAAATGATGTTTGAACAAGTACAATTTTTCTTTAACAGGTACAAATATACTGCTGGGCAGTGGAAGTGGTCATACTACCCAACAGTTTTTTTTTTAATTCTGCCCAAAATTATCATGGTCATAGACCGTGAAAATTCCGTGATAAAGAAACTTATCATGGACTTATCACGGTCTTTGATCGTGATAATTTTTTGCATTTTGTCACTAGCTTGTCACGGTATTTGATCGTGACAAAACTTGTCAAGGTCAAAGACTGTGGTAGGACTATGACAAGTCTAATGAACTTGTCAAGGTCTTTGACCGTGATAAGTCCGTGACAAAGAAGTTATCACCCAAGGACTTATCACGGTCAAAGACTTTGAAAAGTTGGACTTGTCACGGTCAAAGACCATGATAAGTCTATTGTTTTGGTTTAGTGTAAATTTCATAACTTACTATCAAAAAACACCTAATGAGGTTTAAATGAGTGAATGGGGATTCTGAAGATTGTGTGCTCATTAAAGTCAAGTATAGACCTAGAATAGACAGTTTGACAAGAGGGATAAGCCTAAGGTTTATATGGTGTTGTTTGATAACCGGTAAGTTAATATTTATGAAGGAAGTCGTGGAACCCAATTTGTGATTTAAAAGTTTTCCTGATGACTAAATGATAAAAAGGCATATCATGCACTATCACCTATAGTGTAACAGATTATTGAGGTAAAAGGTTAATCATAAGTCGAGTTCAGAAAGTAAATCGATGCATTTTAAAATCAATAGAGGTTATTTGAATATTACCTTTATTTGAATAAACTCCAGAGCCTAAGAAAAATTACATAAAATATCTATATCAAGATAAACATATCAACGAGGATCGAGGAATTAAAGGTAATATACATATAGGCATTTGATCCATAAGCTTAATTATGAAATTCACAGTAAAATTATGAAGACTAAATCTTCTCGTGTAATGTTTTGATTTCGGGGATGGAAATTTCCAAGGAGGGAAGACTGTAATACCCGGATTTTATTGAATTAATAAAGCCACTTTTTATTTTTGGACTCGCCTGATTCGAAAATGATATGAACTTGAACTTATGAGAAATTAATGGAATTAATTTAAATAGGTTATTTTAATTGAAACTAAGGTTAAGAAGAAAAATTAAAAATATTCGCATATCGTGTTACACGTTTTGAATTAAGTTATGCATTTTAAATAGATTTGAAAGAAATTAAATCGAGCTAATTATATTATTACACTTATAGTTATGTATTATAATATCAAATGGATAAAAAAGGGAAATTCAAAGATAATAATAATAATAATAATAATAATAATAATAATAATAATAATAATAATAATAATAATAATAATAATAATAATAATAATAATAATAATAATAATAATAATAATAATAGGTTTTTTGTCAAAAAAATAAAAGTGCTATGATTTTTTTTAAAAAATTCACGAGATGTAAAATTAAATTAAGGATAACTTATCCTTCTTGAGCAATGTCAAAAAATCGTTTAGACCCATTTAAGGGTCTATTTTGTCTGAAGTGAGTAACAAAAAAAATGGAGCAGTTTAAGTTGGGTATGCTACCAACTTTGGATGATTTTCATCCATTCTTTGAGTCTTTTATATCCCATTTGGCATAGGGTATCATCACTACATGTTTGAGATCCATTTGAGATGGGTAAGGACCATATAGGGTGGCTTATAGGGGTTACCCCATTTTCTTCCATTTATAGAGTATGAAAACGGACATTTTGTCAAATCCGAAAATAATCATTCTCTCCACCATTTTAACTATGTAAAAGTATGATTATAATTTCTATACTACAACCCTACTCTGACGGCAAATATTATCACAATAAGAAATCTAGAAAGCAATATTAAGATCAAAGAATAAATTATCACACACAACACATGGTTTGTCAACTTGCCCATGTCTACGTAGAGGTGACTGTATTATTATTAGTGTCTCTCAAATAATCGAAGTTACATCCCTTTGCCCCAGGTCAGGGTTTACATTTTATAGTTTTATAAATAAGTGATTGAATTGTATACGTAACTCAACCAACTTGTAGATAACTCATAGGTGTCCCCGAATATCTACTCCGAGATTATTGGTAACCAATTTGAGTCTATCCCCATGCATTTAACGACATTTCAAATACCTGGGTATAAAAATAAATATCTTCAATTCGGTTGGGCAATCCATTCTGTGTGGTGGGCTGGTCGGCTGAAGTATTAGGCTGAATTTTATAATCCCCCATAATAGCCCCTAAAAGATTTGGTCTAATGTGTTGGGCCAATAGATTTGAAGTAATTTCAAAGCCCAACGCTTGGAACTATTTTAAAACCGACGTGACATATTTATCATTTTTTAGAGTTATGGAGGGTACGCTCGTCCAGGAAGAATTGGAAAGGACATGAATGGAAAACTTGTGATAATTTGGAAACGATAGGGGCGCATTCGTTCGACTTAAAACCTGAGCGCCAAAATCCTACTGGGGAGTCGCACCTCATCGTTTTTGCATAAAGTTCAAACGAAGTTTAGCAACCGTTGTTTTAAACATTTCTTCACCATAAATTCATCATGTTTCCTCTCTTTAGCCCTTCATATTTATAGAGTTTTACTTAATCATTTCTTCTCGTAAGTTATATGATCTGCTTCTGTAATTCTTCATTTTAATTAACATTCTTTGCAGTTTGAAAACCTCTTTTTTTTCATGGTTGTTCTTGATGGAAAAACTATAAAGGAGTTTAGGAAAAATTATAGTATTCCTGCGTGGATTGGGATCAGTTGTGCCCCAATGCTAGAGACGTCGGGGATGTAAAAAATGGGAATTGGATCCACACTCTGCTCATAGTGCAGGAGAGGTTTAGCATTTCCCTCAAACCCTCTATTCTTGATTTTTTTAGCAATTTTGAGGTTGTCCTTGCCCAATGTGCCCCAAACACATAAAAGATATTGAATGGGGTGCATAGAATTAACGAACTGTATGGGACCGACATTGGGCTCTCAGAAATTTTCTACTGCTATGTTTGGTCGTGCACTTTTGATGATCTGTGGTATCTAAAGGCCAAGAAGGCATAGAGGGATCTTCTCGTAAACTTGTCTGACTCCTCCAATGGGTTCTAGGGGAAAGGTTTCATTGCCAAAAATTGGTAGAATCCTCCCTTAGCTGAGGGTGTGAAATACCGAGGTTCCTGGTGCCCTCACTTGGGCGGGGGATTACATAGGTTTCTTCCATTCTCCATGTTATTTCTTGTTGAACTCTTCTTCTGTTATTTACTTTCCCTATCTTCTAATGTGGTTTTCTTCATCTGTTTTGTAGCTCGAGATAAGAACCAAGAACTTTCTCTCTAAGAGATTAAAGCTATTAATCTCCTCAAATCTTGGAAGGTTAGGGATAGATTGCCTCATGGCGAGCACTGCCATACAGTAACTTATTTGCTGGAATACAAGAACACAAATTCCATCTTAATTACTTAGCCGATCGATGAAATCCTTGAGTTTGATCTTCTGGGAAGATCATTCCCCTTATCCATATGGGCCAATAGAGGTATACAAGAAGGGGAAAGAAGAAGAAAAGAAGAAGAATAAGAAGAAGAAGAAGAAGAAGAAGAAGAGGAAGAAGAAGAAGAAATAACACCACTAAAGAGGAGGTTATTGATTATGAATGATGATGACCAAGCCCTATTATCCGATAGGATGAATCTCTCAAAGAAATCTAAGGGGAATTCCCCTAGGGCTGGTGGTTCCAGCTCGAGAATCAAAGGGAAATCAAAGGAAGCGAAAAATAATAAGAATAATGAAGAGGAAAAGAGAAAATAAGGAGAGGGAAAGAACGAAGAAAAAAGAAAAATGAGGAGAGGAAGAAGAAACTACATTTAAAGAACCAACTTAATCCTCATCTTTCTTACTTCTGTTGCTGAGGGGGGAAATGTGTCCGATACCCTGTCCCTTGCCCTTAATTTTTTGAAGGGTGGTGTGCTTGCGACTGATCATGAGCGTTCATAACAGTGTGTTGTGCATCTTGATCTGACTGTTCTCGATGAATCCATCGATAAAATGAATTGAGATCTTGACTTGAAGTGGGACTTGAAGTGTTATTGATGATCATATCGATGTTAGGAAGGAGGATAGTCAACCTTTGGATAAGATTTTTTTATCTCTACAGTCGATTCATATGTAGACTTTTCCTCCTAATTTCGGCATATGGGCTATATTGGTGAGCCAAGTTCGATACTGGAATACACGAATAAATCTCACATTCAGTTGGTTCACCACTTCTTCTTTTACTTTGAGGAACCATTATGGTCAGAGCTTCCTCAAGTTTTTCTTAACAAACTTACATATAGGGTATGTTGGTATCTTGTGTTGCAAAATCTATGGGTTAATGTGGGTCATATCGTTGTAAGACAAATTAACGACATCCATAAATTCCTTCCTAAGCTCTTAGAATTTTGATCGTTCTTACTTGTTAGGGGTTGATCTTATCCCACTATCACATAGATTTCTACCAGAACCAAGATTAATTCTAATAGTTTCCTCAATATTAGTTTAAACGCGACTATGTTATTTTATTTTTTACTTATTGAGATTGGTTAAGAATTTTCCATTAATTAAATCATCTTTATTAAATATTTGGTTAGTAGAACCAATGCAATTAATATAAGGCACAATAAGATACCCAAAATCTTCATTTATTTCATTAACGTCATTTTTAATAAAAGAAAAAAGTAGTGCGAATTTCCTCAAAGTTGGCCTCATTTATATTAACATCGGAAACACAAAAGGTGGTAACAGGTCCAGTCTCATGTTGGTAAATAAGAGGGTACTTGGTTGATAGGTTCGAATCAGTTATGATGCTTTGCCAATTTAGGCGAGGTTTTTCCATAGGAGAGATCTTTTTTGTAGGGTCATTGGACTCATATATGGTGTGGATCATGAATATGTACATTCATAGTTCAGTGAGGCTAAAATATTCATCACTATATGTGTTTTGGTGCTTTCACTATTAAAATAACTAGAATCAAAAGACTTGATGTCGAAAGACTTTACCTCATGCTTGGATCCCTCGGTCCAGGTGATCTTCTCCTCGTAGAATATTTTAAAACCCAAGATCATATTCTTTCCAACAACATCATACCATGGTTCGAGAAAATAATGATAAGGGGCATCTTTGCCTTCTTTGTTGAAATGACCATTTAGGTACTCCCTAAAGATGACATTCTCTTTCTCTTCATCACTCTCTTTCTATACGATTGATGGAGGACCACGAGTTCGGATGCGAAAGGTTGGTATCCCAGGACATATGGCGGATAAGTTATTTTCAAGATAACTGACTCAAGAATTACCTGTTTCTTATAATCAAGCCACGTCCCGGACATAAAGTGAACATTTGAATTATATTAACATCTCCATGTGGGTTGTATTCAAGATTCACCCTTTGATTCATCCCAAATCATAACACTTATTACCCTATATACTTATGCATTTTAGGCCCCTCGAGTACTTTAATGCCAATAATTATGCTCGTTAATTGGACAACCACCATTTTATGTGCTAACACCTTATTTGAGGTATTATTGAGCTTTTTTAGGTGTTACGGTGCTTAGTGTGAAGTTTGGGTGCATTCCAGTAAAATTCTGTCACAAATCGCATGTTCAGGGGCACTATCGTCATTTCACACTTTGGGATTTTTTCCCAAAGTCTTCACGGAAGTTGAAGCTCTTGGGTCAAACTTTTTGTGTTCATTAATGGTGCACGTATCAGAATCCAAATGAAGAAGTTACGGATTTTTAATCCGGGAAGCAATAAAAGCAAACCATTTAAATCTAACAATTACATAAATTCCAATTGTGTCCTTCCCCTCAAAATTGGAATAGCAGGTCTAAATCGGAGATGTCAATTTCTATGGGTTTTGATATCGGGTTATCCAAATTGGGTGTTGGGATTTACAATTGAGATGCCACTCATAGCTTGGCCTGAACTCAATTTGCGGGTCTATCGCGATTTGTGGGTCTTTGGCCAAACACGTATTGGGTAGGTGTGGGGTTACATATTTGGAGGTGCCATTACAAACGCATCAGGTCATGCTTTGGTCTTTGGACATTAATCAAATTCAGCAGCAGGTGTATAGCATTGGAGGAGGGGTTTTAGTCGTTAATTGAGATAGAAGCAGTTGCTCCGATCCTAGAAAGCAACTAGTCACAATTTCTGAACGGACCAGTCGTCTAGCGCTTGGACACTGATCCATCGGTGGTTGGGTTTTTAGCTTATGAGTTAAGCAGTGGACTTTTGCTTGGGACCGGTTGATCGGGTCCTCACCCGCGATCGACCGGGTCTACTATTTTCTGCGTGCTTTTGCTGCTTCTTTTCCTTTTCCCTTTTATTTTTCTTTTAGTCCTTTATTGTAACTTACTATATAGGGGAACCTTAGTTTATTCTCATAGGATACATTGTATTTTAGGTTTGTTTTAGGGTTTGGTTCTCTTAGGCTAGGGTTTGGAGAAGTATAAAGAGTGTGCCATTTTCTCCCTCTTTGGGTTTGCTCATATAAAGGGCTTACCCATTTGTGGTTGTATAAGAACACTATTCCTCTTTCATTTCCATTTATTTAAGTTGTATTTCTTTATTTCTTGGTTTTTAATTTAGGTTTACTTGCTTTCCCTACCTTGCTTTATTTACTTGTTTAATTAATTAGGCTTAATTATTTGTTTTAATTTATGCTTTTGATCATGCTTAGTGGCTAGTGTAAATTAGGTTGTATTGGATTGAAATCACCTAGGGTTGTTTTTGTTGCTTTGCTATGGTGATGATTTTTATTCGTTTATTTTGAGTGGGTTGTCCTAGTTATTACACCTAGGACATTTAACGGGGTATATCACGTATGCTCCATATTGATGACCTTACGTGCGTAATATTCGGGGTATTTGTTGATGCTACAATCATAGTAGGCTTTTATGAAAATTTAGGGGGTGATAACTCTGGATTTAATTAATTGTTTAAATGAGACTCAATCTTAATAATTTATGAACCCATGTAACCATTTATACCAATTAACTCGGGGTGAGGGATATTTGTTGCCACCTATAGTTTTTATTCCTTTTGTTAATCTAGTTTAAATACACTCGCCCGGTTATCTTTTCCTTTTTGTTAAAATTACCTTTTCCACTTTTATTTTAGAAGTATTAAACCGATTAAATTCTATCAACTTGTCTCTGTGGATTTTCGATACCCGGACTGGTCGTTATACTCCCCTAAAAAGTGTAGTCATTGTTTAGCTTTTTGTATTGAGGAGGTGAAACGAATAATAACAAACGAACGGTGTCGGTGATGCGACACCTCGACAAAATCCCTCTCGATCATATGGCATCGTCTAATACCCTGTATTTTTGTTTATTTATATTTTAATTACTTCGGGGAATTAATTGGGAAAACTATATTGTATATAAATCGAAAAATATGTTGTATTTAAATTACGTGAGTGAAGTAACTTAATGTGATTACATGAGAAACCTGATTATTAAATATTAATCGAGAGTTAGATACTGATTAATATTATAGTATAAGATTTACTAAGTGTGAATAGTAAATAATTGATAATTAGAGTTATAGGGCATAGTGAGTGATATGTGCGTATTTTATTTTATCTCAATCGGGAGTCACGTGTAGACTAATTTGAGGTTGAGAAAGGAAAATATATTTTTAGTGACTCAGACGATAATTTAGAGGCCATGAATGATTCCGGATGGGTCGAAATAGTGTACCCGGGGGTATAGTTTCGGTCCCTGATCAATTTTACACCAAATCGGTACCTATTGAGGGTATTTTGGTCATTTCAAAAATAGAGGTTAAGGGACCTACGAAATTTACAACTTTATATTTGATGATTAGAGATTGGAGTTAGGGTTAATAACACTAAAACCTAAGGGAAGCCATTAGAGGAGAAGGAGGGATCATTCTCAAAGCTTAAGAAGGTCTCTTGAAGAATTGGACATGGTTCTTGCATCTAAATCATACAAGGAGTGAGGATTGGAGGGGGAAAACATTAACCCAACATCAACCCATGAAATCAGATCATCTAATTGAGGCAAGTTGTTTACTGCATTTAATATGAAGTTATAATACCCATGTGTCTAGGGTTTTTATTGGTAATTCTTATGAATCTTGGAATATAAGATTGATTTAAATGCGTGTTTGGGTAGGAATTGTATGCAGAAATATTTGATATATGTAGAGGATAATAAACTAGATGTTTTGCATTTTTATCCCCGAATTAAATTTGTATTTTTTATGTATGATGATGAAAGAACATAAAACCTAGAGTTCTTGAGGATTAGATGATTGAATCCATTCTTGAATGTTATTCGTAATGTTTTGATGGAAAAATTACGATAAAAAAACTCCTAATACATGTGGGAAGGGTTTAGGACAATTGGTTTGATGTTTCGTGGAGGAACATGGAAGTTAGAGGTGTATTAATGGTGAAAATTGTACCTGCGAAAAGAAGAAGATGAAGTGCAGGGAAGGGAACGAGTCCGGGGAATACTGGTCTGGGGCAAATCGATCCGGATCCCAGAAAATATAAAAATTTCCCTTTTTGCCTCAACTTCCTAAATCGTTGTTGTGAGATTTTTGAGGATTTTTGCCAAGTAATATGGAGAGACTAATATATTACGGTAGGCTTGTATTTGGTTCACAACTTAGTCTTATTGAGAGGATTAAGACGAGAATGAAATTGGGATGTTTTTGCACCGTAAATTCTCTAAGAGAAAGATAATAATTTACGGGGAGTTTGAAAATTAAATTGATGAAGGAAACTAGTAGGGTGAGTTAGGCTTAACTACTGAAATTTATAAAGGGTTAACTAGCGCCCTTGGAGTTGGGCGAATGCTCGAATTATTACGATCATGAGAGAAATTGTAAAGTAAATAGTAGTGTGAGTATACGAGAGAAATACACGACGTACAAGAGGGAATAATTAGGTTGTGTGAATACCAATCAAATTAATTCTTAGGCAGCGTGAATACCTCAAGTATTCTAAATGTATTGGGGTCGAGGGAAAGGTCGGACCAATACATGAAAATTATGTGAATACAAATATAAATACGATAGCGAGATAAATCGTAAAATAAAATGGGCGGTAAGTATTAGAAAGAAATATACTACGTACCAATGTGAATCTTTAGGTTGTGTGAAATCTATAGCATAAGTACTTAGGTTGTGTGAATACCTATAGTATATTAATAGTATTGGGGTCGATGGGTATCCGGACCAATACATGAAAGTTCGAATTTGTGGTCAATGATTATCCGGACCAAATCGAAAATAAATAATATTGGGGTCGATGGAAAATCCATACCAATATACATATGCATAACATTTACACCGGGGCCGAGGGATATCCGGACCAATGTAAATGATAAGATAATTGGGGTTGATGGTTATCCGGATCAATAATCCTTATTGTATATATTGTGTGCAAAATATATATACCTTATGATGTCCTACTGGGTGCGATTGTAGATTTATCGGTGATATATTTATGGATATACATCTAAAAGGCAAATTAAGAAGAGAAACTTGATTTATCATAACATATGTGTGTTGCATGAGAAATAAATTATGTTTGGGACATTAATGAAAATAATGTAATGAATGGGCAGAACGGGGAGCTTAGGTGAATAGATAAGTTTATATAATACTATAGTCTAGTTAGCTTTGGAAGTATAGCTAGGTGGGCTAAGTATAGAATATTAGGCGTGCACAATAGATTAGAGGTGAGAAAACTCAAGAGAGTGTACAATAACCTAACATGTGTAATAAATAACGGATTTGAAAAATGTAATAAATGCTTGCTAAATATTTTCAAAATATTTTGCATACTAACATATGCTATAAAATATTTTCAAGAACCTTTTAGGTGTCCAGCCACAGGAATGCCAAGTGTGACTTCATTCCATTGATTCAGAGTTATAGCACTGTGCTTACAAGATTGATTTGATTAGACGATTCCTCCTTTAGATCTAGTGTTGATCTCATTTTATATTCCATGTATGGACATGTTGTCTATTGTCAGTTTTTCGTTATTTAGTTTCTTGTGTTATTATGGACTATTTATTTCTTTTATTTTGGCCGATGGTTTATTCGGAAAACCTCTATGCATTTATAAATTGCGATGGTTGGACTCTAGTATATTATGAATGTTTAATTTAGTTTCCTCATTGTTAGATTTGTCTATTTTTAAAGAAAGATAAAATTTGGCACTGGTCTAATTTCACTTAGGTGGTTAGTAATTAAAAAGTTTTCGACAGTGATGCTAAGAATGAACCATATGATAAACTTGTCTTAATTTAATAAAGGCATGATCAATCAATATTTAATTAGGCGGGGTGCACAGATGGTATTAGAGCATCAGGTTCTAGTGTCCATAGGATCTGTACGGATTACTACAATTTCAGCGTAGCATTCTTTTGGTATAAAGCCTTATGATAGGATTGTTGTACTCCTCTATGTATGCGACTCACATTCTCCTGATATTGTGTATAGTTAATGTGATTCATGTACGAGTTTGGTTGAGCTTCATATACCGAGCAATACGGGATGACTAGCGAGGGCCGTTAGAAGGACTACAGGAGGAGACGAGAGGCAAAAGACATAAAGAAATTCTGAGAGCATTGATTGTGATCTAAGTCACCACGATTAATATTCAGGCAGATGATGATAGGATAATCACTCGAGGATAGTAGTTTACCCAAGCACCGTTATAGAGAACGCCGGTATTGTTTCAGACTCACCCAATGTTATAGATAAGAGGAGAGTGAGGGGGACTCTTTCAAAAAGTCACTTGTAAGAATTCGAGAAAGAAAGGAATTTTAATGGATCAATGTAAGGAAAGAATCCAAAGGCAATTGTGGAGGGTGGAGGACAGCGACACCCAGGATAAAAAATTTGGGCACAATTTTTAACTCGTAGGGGCAGCATAAAGTGACAAGAGTCAGTCACTACGTATAAAGAAGTATGTTTAGAATTAAACGAGGGATTAGGTATAGGCCTGTAAATGAATTTGGACTCGTGAGTGGTATACATAAAAGTGGATGGAAAGTCGGTGAAGATGACTAGAGTCGATGTCACCAAGGTCGTGCATTACGAGATTATATCAACGCTTCCATGAGAAGGTATCCAAGAGGGTTGGAGAATTTAGTCAAAGAGCAATACTAGATTTAGCGATGTTAGTGAGACACCACAGGAGGGTATTCCCAATAAGGGACCCATCGAAATAATTCAGATAAATTGAATTCCTAACAAGATATGGTGAATTCAGTTTGGGCCATTTAGTCCAGCAACGAGTTTTATAAGGCCGACAGAGCTAAAAGGACAACAAAGGTAGCAATCAGGATCCATACCACTAAGTAGGAGAAAAGGACACCCCGACCTATCCAGGGAGGCCAGCGGCAAGGGGGAATGACAAATAAAGGTATCCTATGTGGGGGAAGTAGGACCACCTGTATTAAACAGGTCCACAACAAAAAAGTGGGACAATTCAGAGTAGGATATAGATTGGACCAATGCTAGTGAACAAAACAACAAGAAGATCAAGACTTCTAGAAAGGAGATTGGGCTAAGGTAGGTTGGCCCAGAGATTTCCAAGCACAGAATGCTAGGTTCAGATAGGACTAGGAAGGTCCTTAGCAGTCGTAACGTCATGTTCCTCTAGGTCGATAAGGCCAAGGGGACATTAGGGAAATCCAGCAGGGCCTTGATCAGAGGGTGTAGGCCGTGGAAGGAAAAATATTACACCAAAGCAATGTGGGGGATAACTATATGATGAGATCATGGATGTATAACCATTACATCAGACCTTGAGTCAGTTCCGATGCGAGAGCACATTTAGGAACCGGTCGATTAGGCGAGACGGATTGCGAATGGAAGTAATATGGTTGTGTCATCCTTAGTAGTATGGGATTGATGTAAGTAACATGAGTGCATCACAAGTAAGGTTATGATTACTAGAATTCGTGAGTAAGTCGGATTTAGTGGGTATGTTGGTCGTGATGGGCATTTGATGTATTTAAATTCCGTTGGATAACGGAGTTCCTTGGTGTCACCAACGAGGGAGAGGGTTGGTACACTAAGAGTATGTTGGAATTTCATGTGAGTTTACTAGTTTCTAGAGTTGTAAGAAAATAGTAGACTACTTTTCAAGATTTAACAGGTTAGTGATATGGTGATAGTGAGATCTTGTGTTCGTTGTTCCAGGGTATGAATTATTTTCGCTAAGTATCACCTGAAAGAGGGTCGATCTTATATATCTGAGTATATATGTTATTATATATTGGGTATTATACTCCTATGTGTATGTTGTTTAGTTATAATTGATCCTGATGAGTAGGGATGTTTACTCATGTGGTTTAGGGAAGACTGGTTTATTATCGAGCGGAGAGATATAGCTCGTGATTTATTCACGTTGGGAAGTTAGTGATGGTAAGAGCGTCGTGTTATATATGATCCTTCATAACAAAAGAGTGGACGGGTATACTTTTTATGTCAAGAGACGACGATTCGGTGTATAATTATAGATTTAGAGATTTGTAGTTATAACAGTGAGTTAATAACTATATTTTCGATTTGAGGCAAAGAGAGATCCATGCTATGATGATGTGAGAAACATTGAAGATTTTTTGCACCACAAGTTGATGGGTGGGACCATATCGAGAAGAATTAAATAGTAATTGGCGGGGTGATCAAAATTACCCAGTAGATTTAAGCACGTCGAGGATGAGGGGGCCGAACTTGAGAGAAGCATATTACGTAAGTGATGTGATGAGGGTTGTGCAAATATGCACGAGTTATAGGGTGTATGGGAACCCTGGGTAAAATAGAGCCTCACTTAGTCATATGCCTTACAGTTTTGGGAGAAAACACAAGGGCAATAATTTTCGGGTATATTTCAAAAAAAGGAGAGTAAGAGGTCCCAAGTAATGTGGAATATTAAACATGAGGATCGGTGGTGAATGATACATAGTGGATTTGTCTCCTAGTTACACCAATTAGGGATGAAATTTTTTTTGATCCGAGGTTATCATCTAGGCTTTTTGAAATTTTTATGTTCCAGTGATGGGATTTATGAGCATGAGTAATGACATTCATTTTTAGGACATCCCAAAATTGCAAAGAGGTTAGGGTTTCCATTGGGTTACGGAATGAATTGACTAGAGCAGCATATTTGTTATCTTGGAATGAGATATACTGTCGAGCAGCATATCTGAATTTTCACTTGGGGAAAAGAAGTGAAAAGAAACTAGGTGTTGTCCAAAATTGTTGTGAATTAGGATAAGACCTTTCAGTCCCACCTCTAATCGGAAGTGTCAGGAGCCGATGGGGATGGAGATGCACATCGTTCTAGATGCGTCACTCATAAGTCGATAAAAAGTGGGGAGTAACGAGCTTTTAGGACCCAAAGTGATTTTAGGTCCATCAACACGAATCGAGTAAATTGCGTCTCTTTCAGATAGCTCATAATCGTAAGGCGAGTTGCGTCGTCACGAGATAAGAGTGTGAAGTCTAACATGCGTAGTTAGGAAATTATTGCAGATATTTACTCTGAAGAAAGTCGCAGGTTTGGAAACCAGAAATGGGAACTCGTAAAAGTGGAGATTTTTTTTAACAAATAGATTGTAGAGCCGACGGAGCATAGGCTCGCCTTTTAAGGCACTATATGTCCAAAGACCATTGAGTGGGTTATTGACGACTAGGGTTGGTTAGAGTATATCCTATAAAGAGGATCATGAGATTCAACAATAAGGGGGAAGCTAGCGTCGAGTTATGTTAGGTCGTTTCCTATTATGGAGAGGGTGGTACCGGTAACACATAGATTGGGACTTCCAAATCACCTACAGTGTATACCCGCAGTGTTTCACGTGGTATCGCTGAAGAAATATCAGAGGAGCGTTAGAGCTTATATCACGCTCCACTTAAGAAAATTGATTTACAGCCAAACGACTCAGGCGAGGAGAGACCCGAGGCCATTCGGGATCGTAGTAAGCGTAAGCTGCGGTCCAAGGTGGTGTGACTAGTGCGAGTTCAGTGGATACACCACAATACTGATAAGTCAACAAGGGAGCAGGAGGATAAAATGCAAGAGAAGTATAGAGACTTATTTGTCGCAGGTATGTCTTAATTTCGAGGACGAAAGTCCTTGTAAGGGGGGAAGTATGCAATATCATGTAGTTCTGTGTATTTATAATTTAGTTAATTCGGGGAATTAATTGGGAAAAATATGTTGTATTTAAATTGAAAAATATGTTGTATTTAAATTACGTGAGTGAAGTAATTTAATGTGATTAAATGAGAAAAGCGATTATTAAATATTAATCAAGAGATATATATTGATTAATATTATAGTATGAGATTTACTAAGTGTGAATAGTAAATCATTGATAATTAGAGTTATATACTGCATAGTGAGTGATATGTGCGTATTTTATTTGATCTCAACTGGGAGTCGCGTGTAGACTAATTTGAGGTTGATAAAGAAAAATATATTTTTAGTGACTCGAATGATAATTTAGATATTACGAATGATTCTGGATGGGTTGAAATAGTCAAAATAGTGAACCCGGGGGGTATAGTTTGGGTCCCGGGTCAATTTTAGACCAAACCAGCACCTACTGAGGGCATTTTGGTCATTTGAAAAATTGAGGTTAAGGGACCTAAGAACTTTACAACTTTATATTTGATGATTAGAGATTGGGTCTAGGGTTAATAACACTAAAACCTAAGGGAATCCTGTGGTTCCCCGTATTTTTGCTGATTTTAATTATAGGATTAATTGAATTAAAAAATGGGAAATTAATTGGTAATTAATGTGGATTTAAATACTAGCGAGACGAGAGTTAGTATTTGATTATGATAATTATGTTGAATATTATTGAGCGAGTATAGTAATATATGATTATGAACTTATTAAAATTGTCACGAGTGAAAAATACGACAGTTTTGGAAATTAAGTCGGGACGCACGTGTCAGTCATGTCGGGACCCAATTTAATGGATTTAAAAAGTAATTTATTTCTAAGTCACGCATATGGTCATTTTAAGTGCACGAATGTGTTCAGAAGTATCAAGATAGTCAGAAAAATCTATCCAGGGATTTAGTTTGGGACCCGGGGCCGTTTTAGGACAAACTCGCAACCCGAGAGGGTATTTTGGGCATTTTAAATTTTAGAGTATTAAGACCCACGAAATTTAGAAAGATTTATCATCTTCTACGTTATATACCTTTTTTTCACTACCAAAACTCACAGATGGCCGTTATAGAAGAAGTGGAGGAAGTTCACAAAGGAGAACCACAATTCTTAGGCTTTTTGCACCACCGTCACCACCATTGGATAGATCGAGAAGAGAGGATCGCTATATCATCTTCTCCAAAGAATCATAACTTCCATTTCAATTAAAGTGATTTAACTTGCAATAATTCAGTGTATATTTTATCCATGACAGTTTAGAATTAGAGAAAAACTTTGAAAAATGATGAATTAATGGATTTGGAGATTTAAATGTTAATCTTGGTAGGTTTTGCAGGTAGATTAACTTATGGAAACATAGTAGCCAAGAAATAATGATCCATGTGTAGAGAATTACAAATTTATGTTGATTTATATGACGTTCTTGAAGAAAATAGAAGAAATAGGTTTTTTATGAAATATACATGATTTGATCCAAGAAAAATGATAACCCATAATGATTTGATGATTCTAAGACGTTGGGATTTATGTGTTTATGTTGGTATAACGTTGAGTATAAATATTTGGGAGTTTGGGAAATTATAATAGAGCATTTTAGGGTTAAAATTGATGAAACCCATAGGCAAAAATATGCAGAAATCGTAGGCCAATATCCGATGGATCGATCTATCGACCCAAAAATGTCAATCGATTGACTGGATCAATCGATCAACCATTTCCTTCGATCGATCAACTCCTCCTGAATTTATAAATTGTTTTCCTTAAAGTTTGACAATATCCCAAGCTTATAAGAACTCTTAGTGTGATTAATAAAATATTGTTGGACTTAGTTATGGTCAGTGGAAGGGTCACAGTTAATGCCCAAAAAATGTTATACGTTATGGGATTGAATGGTATACTTACAGGTGCTTGTCGAGTGAGGTACGGTTAGAAATTATATAAATTGGGACTGAAATTGGATGAATGATAACTTAAGGTTAGGAAAAGTAGTAGAGGGACTTTAAATTACTGAAATAACCTTAGAGGCAAGTGGGAGACTTATTAACCGTTTGGGATAGGTTTAAGTACTCGGATTTATATGGTGAAAGTTATCGCGCTAAACATATTACGCAGAATAATCAGGGTGTAACTATACTATGTGTAAGACTTGTAATATTGGATAGGAGTATACCTATATTGAAATGATGATTACTTAGGTTATGTGATTACCTAGTATATGGCTTATTATGTGTATAACATACCTACCATACTTACTATCACGGGAGGTTGTAGGAAGAGGACAATATTGTTTTGTATGCCTTTGGGGGGATTTAGATTTGGTTCCTCAAGTACATAGGACTATGAAAACTTATTTACGAGTTGATAAGCTAGATGATTAAGGGAGAGTACGTATGTGCGTGACCCATAGGTATGTGAATTGTGTTCGCCTCCAATATGTGTGATTTGTATTAATACGATTCCTGAGTGATTGGGAACTTGTGATCCTTATGTACGTGGTGTACCAGGATTTGATAGCAGAGTACCATGCACCGTAGCTCAGCCTAGGTGTGCCATATGTGTATATTTGTACTGAGAGTGAGATAAATATATACTTGAGATTATTCTACTCTGTTGGTTAGTAGATGAGTTATAATGAGACCTATAAAATAATGTAAACTTGTGGAAATTCAAAGTGAGTATTAATTTAATTGCAATTGATTAATAAATAATGGTAATGGAAATCCCATGATAATTAGGTAATACGGGTAGCTCAATATAGTAATCCCTATAGAAAAAGATTTGGTACTGCCAAGATAGGTGGGTAGCATAGCTAGAATGGGTAGTAAATATGCGTTAGGCATGCACAATAGTTGAGGGGTGAGAATCTCAAGTGATAGCACGTGATTAACATGTATATGATATTTACTGTTTAATGCAATTTAAACACTTGTTGTTTTAAACTATTTTCACATCGGGCTCTGACCCGTTTGCTTCCAAATCTTTTTTTTAAACCCTTTAGGTGCCCACCCACAGGGATGCCAAGCATAGGAGTTCCACTTTATTGATGTGCTATAGCTGCTATGTAAGTTACAAAATCTTGGTATTATACGCCTCCACCATCTATTTTTTTATTCTTACAGAGTTATCTACATTAGTTAGGGCATGTCGCCCCTTTTCATTTAGAGATAGAAGTTTCAGTATTTCATGTTCATTTCAGTTGTTGGATTTATTTAGATATTCAGACTTTTGTATTGGGATTATTTTCCATTGAGATTTTATTTGGAGTGTTACTCCAGACTCTGTTATTTCTTTCTATTAATTATTCCGATGAGATTGTTTATGTGAATGTTTGAAAATACCTTATGTGTATGATACTGATTTAAATAGATTGAACAAATTCAAATCACAAACTTATTTAATTAGAGTCAATTTATAAATCAAATCAATTCATCCCTTTAAACTCAAATAGCGTCGTGCGTGCAAGTGTCAACCCAACATAAGTAAAATATGTGACACAAAATTTAGGAAAAATCCCCTCAGGGAAAACCCTTTTTATTTTACTATAATTGTAAATCACAACTTAAACGATTACAATGAAATAAAGTTTGACACTCGAATACCCGCAGGTGTCAGTCGATGTCGTCAGCAATAAGTTTGCACACAAAGAACCTACATGAATCTCAGTCCAGTCTTCAACCCAAGAACACCGCAACACTCCCTAATGACACACAGTCACAAAACTCCGTCGAGACTCACTCCACAATAGCACGCAGTCCTCGGTTGTAGAGATCTCCCAACAACGTATGAATAGTACCAAACTTTCTTTGGGTTCCACAAAAACAACTCACACAAAAGCTATTGGGATTGTGAATTGTAAAACAAAAGATTGAACCGTCAAATGGTTGGAGAATAATAGAAAAACATATTCTGTCAAAACTAGTTTTTCTCCACATAAAAATCAGAAGCTTGACACCCTTATTTATAATAAAAATTAAGGCGGTGGCGTGTCAGCAAAAACCTCTGTCGTTCGAACGAGAGACGACGTCATTCGAGCGATACTCAGTCTCGTTTGAACGAGATGTGACGTCGTTCGAACGATAGTCAGTTGTCTAAAAAAACTTGAGTCTTTTAAAAAACTTGGAAACCTCAAAACTTAAATTATTTACAAAATAAGAAAAAGTTTATCCAAAACGTTTATGATAAAAAGTTTTTGAAAAATAAAAAACATTTATTAAAAATTCCATAAATCATTTGAACTTTTATAAAAAATATCCCAACACTTTTAATGTGAAATGTAAATGAAACTTACACAAATTTTACCAAATTCATCCTTGTTGGGCTTGAATGTTGAAGTCTTCTTGCAATTTGGATTCGTCTATGTAGATGTAAGCTTCTCAATCCTTTGACGACTTATAGTAACTTGTAGAGGTATACGACAAACTAAATTGTGACTGACAATGTCCTTACAAATCTCCACTATGTCTATGCTGGTATAAAATAAAAAATATCTGAATTATTAAAATCAAATGACCTACACGAATCTACCCTCTCAAAACTGAAATGTGGAAAGATAAACCGAACATGTCTTCAAATATTTTTAAAAGATGCTTCAACAATCAACTTTTATCAAAACTCCAAGCTTTTCTCATCAGGGTGTGCAATCCAAAAAATCTTCAATTGTACCTACACACACGAGACAAAGCAAAAACCTCAGGATGTATTGAGTTTGAAATGATATAAATCATAAATATGTAAGTATAATCAAATCTCCCCGTACTTAAACTCCCCCATAAAATCATAATGTGTTCTCCCCCTTTTTGTTTGTCTTAAATAGACAAGGAAAAGAATAAAACACATAAGTCCAATCGGGGTGTCATGGTAAGCAAAATAAACAAACTATTTTTTATTTTAAAGATTTTTTATACAAAAATGCAAAAAATTGAAGTTACAAAAAAATCACACACCATGAATTTATACTAAGACAACCGAATCGTGGAAACAGAATGACTGGGTGTAAACAAATTCAATAGGAAAATCAATTCAAGCATATCACGTGTGTAAGATGCAAAAGTGTACTCCTAACGAATGAACATAAAAAATAGTCCTTAGGTGTAAAATTGTTGAATTTAGATGACATCGTCTTAATCATATCAACAAATCAAAGTATAAATGATTTCCACACCACAAACGTCCAAAACTATGTAATCCTTTTTCACGACTTTCAAAGACATGCAAACCATTTTAAATTCCATCCAACAACCCTCATTAAAAGATAATGCTTTTTATTTTTCTTATGAGGTGATGAAACTAAAATCAATTTGCCCATTTTTTGGCGTATATTTCTTTTTATTGCCTTCCTTTTTTCGGGCTCTTTTAAACTCCATTGGACCCCAGATAATTTTCAATTCCTCACTTTTTAGGTCCATTTAAACTGTGGCTTAATCACAAAGAATAAATGAGTACCTTTCGTAGACCTTCCCCATGTTTAAAAAATCACACAAACTCACAAACGGCTCATAACACGCACTACGTTTTGTCAAGTTTTATCGTATTTGGTTTGTTGTATATACAAAATTGGGATGGAAACACTCAAACAATATGTGATAGACAAGCACAAAAGTCAAAAAAAATCCATGCATGTGTGCAATAAAGGACAAATAGAGTCAATCATGTAGGTAGCAACACTATATCATCGCAAAGACTCCAAACTTTGTAAAGCACATGAATGACACAATATATTGTCTCAAAACACTATCAAGCAGTCACACGGATATGGCATGAATTTGTGACTTGGTCATATTAAGTGTGCATTCACACAAGGTGTAAAAAAAATACAAAAATGTTTTTGGATTTTTTCATAAATTTTTATAAAAAAGAAAATATTTTTTGTATTTTTTCAAACACTGTTCAGAAACAACCTAGCAGTACCAAATATTATATCAATGTGAAACAGAGGACTGCAAACAAATAAATGCAGAAAACCACGCAGGTCGTTCAAACGAGAGTCAATGTCGCTCGAATGAAAGTGCATGTCATTAGAACGACAGCTTCGCGCGACAATTGATGTCGCTTGAACAAGAACTAATCTCGCTCGAATGAGAAAATCAATTTTCACAGGATTCCCAGAATGACATGGAGTTTTATCAAATGAAAAATTTTCGTGAACATGGTTCCTGGAATGGGTAAACAGATCCAAAACAGTGCTAAAACAGTAGTAAAAATAAGAAAACAATGTAAACTACAAAATGATACATACTAGCAATAGCCAAAAGTGTCACCATGTAAGTCACCCTATGCTAGCAAATATGTCTAGACCTCACCCAGTAGGTGCGGTGGAGTTTTTCAAAGACGGAGACATCTTTTGAAACAACTCCATCAAATGATGATAAATCTTGACCAAAAACTTTACTTGCTCTCGAATAGGCACAAACTCTCTATCATTATGTGCAAGAAAATTATCATGGGTGGGTGAATGTGTGCGAACATGTGTAGGAGCAAAGCGTGACACATAACCCAATTTAAAGAAAAATTCCCTAATGTGTCCTCTGTTTTTATAATGGGAGCAAACATATACCGGCCTACGTACACATCTCTCAAAAACTCTAGGGCGTTCTCTCCTAACAGGTACGAGAAGACTATGTGGGTTGGGTCAAGAGTCATGGTAATCTAACTCTAAAGTAGGAATCATCTTAGGTGTAACAAAAGAAGTAGACACACCATCATGACTTATTCCTAAACTCTCACCACTTCCTAAAACAGGATTCAGAACCATCTTTACCACCTTCTTATATGCATTCTCCAAAGTGACTTTAGTCTCCAGGACGTGCTTAAGATTTGTCTCTAATTGTGACATGCGAGCTATAAGCTCACTCTTTTCGTATTCAAAGCATTCAACTTCTCACTCAAAGAAACCTTCACTTTCTCGAGTTGACTTTCTTTTGGCTCAAATTTCTTCATACTCTCAATATCTCTCTCCAAATCTTTGACCTTGAAACCTAACTTGTTATTCAATTTTTTTAAGGTCCCGACGTACAACTCTCAATCTAGAGCTCACTCTCATCATCACTAGCGCACTGGCTCTCAGACTCGCTAGAAACACTCAAAACCTCCTCGAGGGTATCAGGTGAACAAGTGTCCTCATCATCGCGGGACAAATGGGTGTGCTCTCATGGCTTGTTAAAAAGACAATACACTTTCCTTTTGAAGACTCATCCTCATTATCACTCAGGGTGGCTGGCATGGAAACTTTCTTCCCTTCTCTCCTAAGTCTAGTGGGACACTCAAACGACTTGTGACCTTTTCCCTCACACTCAAAACATTTTAAATTTTCAAACTTTTATTCTCCCTATTTCTCTTTCTCACCGCTTTCTTTGGCCTTGTATTTCTTTTTGTTTTTCTCTAAAAATATTTTATTGGAAGAATTTTGTTTTGAAAACTGGAGTAATTTTTTAAAATTATTTGCAAGAAGGGATATGTAAAAATGAAACTCGTCCTCAGACTCATAAAAGCTTACTTAATTTTTCTTAGATTGGGATTTAAGCGCTATCCCTCTATCCTTAGGTTTGACAGTGTCGGGAAACATATCAATTTCGTATGTCTGTAGGTCTCCTACCAACTCTTCTAATTTCAGACGATTCAAATTTCCTAAGGTATTCAAAACAGTCACTTTAGGGATAAAACGTTTAGGCGTCGATCTTAAAATATTTTTAACCACTCGTGCGTTAGGTATAAGCTCACCTAGGTTAAAACTCGTATTGACAATATCAGACAAACGTGCCTAAGATCATCAAACACTCAGTCTCTAACATAGTGATTATCTCAAATTGAGTCGTCAAATTTTGAATTTTAGACTCTTTGACCGCGTTAGTGCCCTCGTGGGTGGGTTACAAAATATCTCAAGCTTGTTTAGACCTGGTGCATGTCATAATACGTCGGAACTCATCAAATGTGACATGTACGAAAATTGTACTAAGCCCTCGTGAATTGTAAGTGCTCCACCCAAACTCATCCTCGGTCTAGTTTGACAGAGGTTTTAAATTCGTGACATTTTTTGCGGTGACAGTGGTAGGAATCCAGCCTCTTTTACAAATTAACCAAACTCTCTCATCGATTGGTTTTAAATGGGATTTCATTCGTGCTTTCCAGTAAGCATAATTAGACCCGTCAAAAATTGGCAACCGACTATATAAGTTTTCATTTGGAAATATTGCGACAAACTTTAAAAAATCAGATTTTTTCAAAAGAATCAATATCACATTATTTTTGCGAAAAATAGAAATACTTAATAAATTAGCATAACCTCCTCTGATACCAATTTGAAAATGCCTTATGTGTATGATATTAATTTAAATAGATTGCACAAATTCCGATCACAAACTTATTTAATTAGAGGTAATTTATGAATTAAAGCAATTCAACCCTTTAAACTCAAATAGCGACGTGCGTGCAAGTGTCAAACCAACATAAGTAAAATATGCGACACAAAATTCAGGAAAAATGCCCTCAGGGAAAAACCTTTTTATTTCACCATAATTGTAAATAGAACTTACACGGTTACAATTAAATATATTTTGACACTCGAGTACCCGAAGGTGTCGGTCGATGTCGTCAGCAATAAGTTCACACACAGCGAACTTACATAAACCGCAGTCCAGTCTTCAACCCAGGAACACCGTAGCGCTCCCTAATGACATGCAGTCAAAAAACTCCATCGAAACTCACTTCACAATAGCACATAGTCCTCGATTGTAGAGATCTCCCCACAAAGTATGAACAGTAGCAAACTTGCGTTGGGTTTCCCAAAAAAAACTCACACAAAAGCTAATGGGATTGTGAAATGTAAAACAAAAGATTGAACCCTCAAGTGGTTAGAGCATCATAGAAAAACTTATTTTGTCAAAACTAGTTTTTCTCCACACAAAAATCAAAAGTTTGACACCCTTATTTATAATAAAAATCAAGGTGGTGACGTGTCTGTAAAAACCCATGCTGTTCGAATGAGAGACGACGTCATTAGAGCGATACTCCATCTCGTTTGAACGAGATGTGACATCGTTTGAACGATAGTCACTTATCCAAAATAAACTTTAGTCTTGTAAAAAACGTGAAAACCTCAAAACTTAAATTGTTTACGAAATCAAAAAAAGTTTATCCAAAACTTTTATGATAAAAAGTTTTTGAAAAATAAAAAACATTTATTAAAAATTATAAAAATCATTTTAACTTTTATAAAAAATATCCCAACACTTTTAATGTGAAATATAAATGAAACTTAAACTCATTTTACCAAATTTATCCAAGTTGGGCTTGAAAGTTTAAGTCTTCTTGAAATTCGAATTCGTCTTTGTAGATGCAAGCTTTCCAATCCTTCGACGACTTATAGAAACTTGTAGCGGTATACGACATACGAAATTGTGACGGATAATTTCCTTACAATGTTGAATGGTTGGTTATTCATTACTTGGTTGTAAGTTAATTTAATTAATAAAATTTGGCATCTCACTTTTTAAATATTAGGTGGCTAGTAACTAATTAAATATTTTTTGATAGTGATGCTAAGACTGAACCAACTTGATATTTTGTATTAATTTAATAAAAGAGTAGCTACGCGATATTTAATTAGACGGGGTGTCACAGGTGGTATCAGAGCATCAGGTTCTAGAGTCTTTAGGATCTGTACGACTTGTTATGCTTTTTGCACAGCATTCTTTAATATAAAGCCCTACATTTTAGGACTGTCCTATTCTTTAATTGCGCATTTTACGTCTTTAGACATTTTGTGATATTAACTGTAGACTAATAAAGATTCTCCCTCATTTTAGATGCCTCCTCAATGTGCACAACGAGTTCCCAGGGGTTCCAAACCCGAGCCTCAGCCAGCACCAGTTCAGGGTACTATGAATGCTGCTGAAGTTGCCGCTATAGTAGCACAGGCAGTAAATGCAGCTTTAGTGGTAGTGTAACAGGTGCCACCACAGGCACCGGTGGTGGCCCCAGTTCAGGATCATGCATTATTGTCTTCTTGGGAATGTGTCAGAGATGCCTTTTAGAAAGCACATCCTAGGGAGTTTTTAGGGAGCTCCCATGTTGTAGTGGCAAGTCATTGGAAGAAGGATATCCAGAGCCTCTTTTTTCCTTTTTTCCTTAACTTCCTAAATCGTTGTTGTGAGATTTTGATTACTTTGGCCGAGTAATATTGAGAGACTAGTATATTAAAGTAGGCCTGTATTTGGTTCACAATTTAGTCTTATTGAGAGGATTAAGACGAGAACGAAATTGGGATGATTTTGTGCCGTAAATTATCGGAGAGAAAGATAATAAATTACGGGGAGTTTGGAAATTAAATTAATGAAGGAAACCAGTAGGGTGAATTAGGCTTAACGACTAGAATTTATAAAGGGGTAACTTGGGCCCTTAGAGTTGGGTGAATGCTTGAATTATTACAGTCGTGAGAGAAATCGTAAAGTAAATAGCACAGTGAGTATACGCGAGAAATACACGACGTACAAGCGGTAATAATTAGGTTGTGTGAATACCTATCATATTAATACTTAGGCATCGTGAATACCTAAAGTATACTAAATGTATTGGGGATGAGGGAACGTTCGGACCAATACATGAAAATTATGTGAATACACATATAAATACGATAGCGAGATAAATCGTAAAATAAAATGGGCAATAAGTATTAGAGAGAAATATACTACGTACCAATGTGAATCTTTAGGTTATGTGAATAAATATAGCATAAGTAATTAGGTTTTGTGAATACCTAAAGTATATTAATAGTATTGGGGTCGATGGGTATCCGTACCAATTCGTGAAAGTTCGAATTAGTGGTCGATGTTTATCCGGACCAAATTGAAAATAAATAATATTGGGTTCGATGGAAAATACGGACCAATGTACATATGCATAACATTTACATTGGGGTCGAGGGATATCCGAACCAATGTAAATGATAGGATAATTAGGGTCAATCCGGACCAATAATCCTTATAGTATATATTGTGTGTGAAATATATCTACCTTATGATGTCCTACTAGTTGCGATAGTAGATTTGTAGATGATATATTTATGGATATACATCTGAAGGATGAATTAAGAAAAAAAACTTTATTTATCATAACATATGTAAGTTTTGCATGAGAAATAAATTGTATTTGGGACGTTAATGAAAATAATGCTATGAATGGGCGGAACAGGGAACTTAGGTGAATAGATAAGTTCCGCAAATACTATAGTCTAGTTATCTTGGGCAGTATAGCTAGGTGGGATAAGTATAGAATGTTAGGCGTGCACAATATATGAGAGGTGAGTAAACTCAAGAGAGTGTACGATAACCTAACATGTGTAATAAATAACCAATTTGAAAAATGTAATAAGCGCTTGGTAAATATTTTCAAAATTTTTTGTGTACTATAACTTGATATAAAATATTTTGATAAACCTTTTAGGTGTCCAGTCACTGGGATGCCAGACATGATTTTATTTCAAGGACTCGGAGCTATAGCATTGTGGATGCTAACAAGATTGATTTGATTAGTCGATTCCTCCATTCAAATCTAATGTAAGATCTCATTTTATATTCCACGTATGGATATGTTATCCGTTGTCAGTTTTCTGTTATTTAGTTTCTTGTCATATTATGGAGTATTTGTTTCTTTCATTTTGGCCGATGTTTATTCGGCAAACCTCTATGCATTTATAAATTGCGATGGTCGGACTCTAGTATATTGTGAATGTTTAATTTGATTTCCGCATTATTAGATTTGTCTATTTTTAAAGAAAGATAAAATTTGGCACCGATCTAATTTCACTTAGGTGGTTAGTAATTAAAAAGTTTTATACAGTGATGTTGTGGCCATCCCTGATCCTCGCGATGGGAGAGAACAAGAAGAGGGTATCTTTAATGTCGAGAGGATCTTGGTCCCGCGCATTCCTCTCAGGAGTGCTTCGGCCGGCATCCGTGATGAGGTGAAAAAAATTTAGAGAGATGGAGTCACCAGTCTATCGTACTCAAAACAAACAAAAGAAAAGGGAGTCATCCCGAAGGACACCATCCAAAAACATACTGATACATATGAAACCAAAATGATTTGAAAAGGGTCCGGAGGCTAAGTTACGAAATGGGAAGGTGTTAGGCACCCATTCCGCCCTTACGCTCTTTCATGGCTTATTGTTATTTTCCTTTATTTCCCTGTGATATGTGTGTATGTGTATATGTAGTCAAGATAGGAATCATCGACTTATATCATAGACGAGATAAAGCGAGTCATCCATACGAATGTTCCCAAAAGTAATATTAGAAAATAGGATATATGCGATTATCCTAGCGTTGATCATTATAACTGAACGATAACGCATGTGAAATAATACGCCACTAAGAACAAATATATGTATATGTAAATATATAGATTTTAGGACAATTGATTTTAAAGAACATAGAAATAAAAGAAAATGAGAGAAAAATAGGAATAGGACTCGAGTCTCGGGTTTTACCCCAAGATGCCTACGTAGCCTATAGAGGCATCAAAGTCCACGTAGTTCGTATGTAAAGTGAGGGATGGGATTTATCCCATAAATTCAACCGGGACTTCTCTTATATGTGTGTGTTTGTAAAAACTATTTTAGTTGCGAGAAAAGTGTGACAAAAGAATGAGAATTATCGTTTGGAAATTATGAGCAAACCCCCTTTTTCTTTTCTTTTTTGGGGTTTATTTATATGAAAATAAGAGAGGTGCAATAATACTAAATAAAAAGTATATTAGGATTTGTGAGATGAGAGAATAAAAGTGCGAAGTAATGAAATAAATTAATGCAAATTTAGGATAATTTGAAGGGGTAGTTGAGAAAGTTTGACCTTCTTGAAGATATTGAGATGAACCTTGGATGTTGGTGCAGCCCTTGCACTTGGGTGACGATGGAGGGTAGTTAATTCACCAAGTTTGATGAAAAAGATGATGAAAAGTGAAGGTTGGAAAGGGATTTGGATGTGGAAATCACACTGACTTCGAGAGAGGTTTTCTGCGTTCGCTGAGAGTGATGGACTTCATATCTTGTTCTTTTTTTGAAATGATGTCAGGCCCTCCTTTTTATAGGCCCAGGGCATTACCGATCAACATAGTCCTAGTCCTGCCAATCGGTATGTGTTTTTAGGTGCACTGCCAATAAGCAGGGTCTGGAACGTACCGTTTGGCAGTCTCTTTCAGGTTCCTTCAGAAAAATGGTCATAAACTCAAATCGTTGATCCGAATAGCGCACGAGGCAAACCGTTGTAAAGGTAATTCAGAGACCTTCAAAATTCCTTGGACTGCTCCTAGGTCTAGGAGTTGACTTTAGGTCAAATGTGGCTCGGAAGCATTTGTCGCTCCTTTAGACAAGAGATCATCAGACGCAAATGGATCATTCGTCCGCATAGTAAACTAGAATCGCGCACGGGGTGGACTGTTGGAAAGGTTAGGAGATGTACTTCAGCATTCCAAAGAGTTTGACTCGGTTTGGAAGTTGATTTTAGTCAATCGGGGCCTGGAAGTGTTCGGTGTCCTTTCAAAGTAAAATGAATCGTTCGTCCGTACCGTAAGTCAGAATTGTGCACGGGGAGGACCGTTGGAAAGGGGTTTCAGTGCCCTTCAAAGATTCATTCAGTCTTGGTTGAGCTGAAGTGTTGAATTTGGTCAAATGGTTCCTGAGAGCGTCCGATGGCCTCCTGGTTAAGTTTTGGGGGAAAACGGGTCGTTCATCTGCACTGTAAGTCAGAATCACACACAGAATGGACCATTGGATAGGGGTTTCAGTACCCTTTGGATATTCATTCTGTCTCGGTTGAGCTGAAGAGTTTGACTTTTGGCCAAATGGAGCCTGGGAGTGCCCGATGGCCTCTAGGTCAGTACTCGGGGTATGACTTAGATTTATAGCGATAAGGGGAGGTGATAGGGACTTACAGAGAAGTTAGGGGGTGTTAGAATGGGGTGTCTACAGATCCCCTCGACGGGTGAGTTTAGAACAAACGATAGCCGTCGAATAGACACCGCCTGATGCCTTTGAAAGAGCATGACCAATTCAGAGGGTCGAGGCCGATTCTAAGGACCTAAGGATGAGAATGACCGGTTCTACGGGTCAAAGCAAATTCTGAGGGCTTGGAGATGAGGGTGACCTATTTCACAGTTCGAAGACAATTCTAAGGGCTTAAATTGAAATGACCAATTCTATAGGTCGAAGCCAATTTAGAGGGCTTAAGTTGAGATGACAAATTCTGTGGATCGAAGCCAATTCTGAGGGCTTATGTTTAGATGACCAATTCTGTGGGTCAAACCCAATTCTAAGGGCTTAAATTCTGATGACCAATTCTGCGGACCGAAGCCAATTCTGAGGGCTTAAGTTGAGATGACCAATTCTGCGGCCCGAAGCCAATTCTGAGGGCTTAAGTTGAGATGACCAATTCTGGGGGTCGAAGCCAATTCTGAGGGCTTAAGTTGAGATGACCAATTCTACGTGTTGAAGCCAATTCTGAGGGTTTAAATTGAAATGACCAATTCTGTGGGTCGAAGCCAATTATTAGGGCTTGAGTTGAGATGGCCGATTCTGCGAGTTGAAGCCAATTTTGAGGGCTTAAGTTGCGATGACCAATTCTGCAGGTCGAAGCCAATTCTAAGGGCTTAAGTTAAAATGACCAATTATGTGGGTCGAAGCCAATTCTGAGGGATTAAATTGAAATGACCAATTCTGCGGGTCGAAGCCAATTCTAAGGGCTTAAGGTTAGATGACCAATCCTGTGGGTCGAAGCCAATTATGAAGACTTAAGTTGAGATGACCAATTCTGCGGGTCGAAGCCCATTCTGAGGGGTTGAGTTGAGATGACTAAATTTGCGGGTCAAAGCCAATACTGAGGACTTAAGTTGAAATGACCAATTTTGTGGGTCAAAGCCAATTATGTGGGCTTAAATTGAAATGACCAATTCTGCGGGTCGAAGCCACTTTTGAGGGTCTAGGCCAATTATATGGGCTTAAGTTGAGATGACCAATTTTGTAGGTTGAAGATAATTCTGAGGGCTTAAGCTGAGATGACCAATTTGTGGGTCAAAGTTAATTCTGAGGGCTTAAGTTAAGATGTTCTCTAGGAACTCTCTCGGGGAAATTACCTCGTGATTTTAATTTGATCTGGGGAGCTAATTACTGGGGAAATCCTCTTATCTTTTGGAGACTTTGCAAGGCAATAGCGAATCTGATGCTATAAATTCCATTGGGGAAGTTATTAGGTGGTCCAGGGCTTGAACATATTGCTCGGGGAAATTTGAGACCTTTGGGGAATATGAGATGATCCTGAAGTTTGGGATACTTTAGAGGTCCTCTAGGGACATTGTCGGGAGGAGATTCACTTAGCTTTTGATAGTTCCGCTAGAGAAATAGGGGTTCCGCTTGAGGGAGTGCAAAATTTTCTTGGTGAAAATGTTCTAAATACCCCTGGGATTTTTAGGAATTTTATGAGGATTTTCTGGTTTTTTTGGGAGTTTTTTTATGAAAGTTTAAGGGGGTGTCGGTTGTCATGGTGTGGAGGGTGCCATTCGACAGTGGGATGGACTTTTGGTCTGCCTAGAGAAGATAAAGGGGCAGTGTAGATCGGTAGGTTTGGGGGCAATGACGATCGACATGACCCTTGGCATCCTATAAAAAGGGGCAGGTTCCCTTAATTTTTCACAGCTTCTTGCCTTCTTTCTTTCTGCGATTTTCTTCTATGAATCGTTCTAGAATTCCATGATCTAAAAAAGGTCCATTTTTATGAGCATTGTGGTACATAGGGAGTGGTTGGTTGTTGACGACTGGGCGAATATGGAGTGGCGGGCTAGGGAGCCTCTTGCTTTGGGGAGTGAGAACTCTTTTGATGCATTCAAGCTAGTTGCGGATGAGCAGACTTTGCTGCGGGAGTCATCGCATCATCGTTCTTCTAAGGTGGTGAACCCTAGTGGTTATGTAAGTATAAGACGACTTTTGGCATTCTTTCTTTTTGGTGATTTCCATTTTTCTTGGATTTTGGTAAGGTCTTTTCTTTGACAGTCGGATGTTTCTTTGTTGACTATGCGTGCCAGTGGGACGACGGAGCTTAAGGATGTCTGGGAGCACCTTCCACCTATAGTGCGTTGGGTAGTATCATCAACTGGCTTTGGGAGGCTGACGCCTGTGCTGGATGAGACGCCTCGTTCGACGACGATCTTATGTGCTCTGGGGGAAAGGTGGTGGGACACTACCCACACCTTCCATTTTGTCTTTAGGGAAATGACTGTGACTCCCATATATGTGCAGCAACTACTGGAGCTAGATTGTGATGGAGAGAAAATGGAGGTGGATCGCTCTTTGCGAGTGAGGTCGAATGCGGTGCGGGCGGTGCAAGGTGATGTGGGGAGGATACTGTCTGGGGACTATATCCGTTTATCCCTATTGAGGGATGTTTTGCTGGTTAGGGTGATTGATGTGGAGGATGGGCTGCAGGTGAGGCAGATGGACCAGTTGTTTATTTTGCTGGTGCTGGGGGATTTTTGGTGGCGTCGAGCAGTGACATCGTCCATCTATGGTTTTTTCCATACTTGAGGGTGTTTTCGAGCATCCCTCTCTATGATTGGGGGAGCCTGACTTTAGCTACCCTTTATTTTTCTCTGGATGCATTTAGATGGTGCTACCGACAGACTTTTACTGGAGCCACGTATCTTCTTAGGTATTCTTTAATTTGAGAATTTTTCTTTCATGCATTCGCATTTTCCTAGTGTGTCTCTTTTGTATTACGGACTCTTGCCTTTGGAAGACGTGGTTCTATGAGGTGATTGGGTGTAATACCCAGCTGATTTCTCTAAAGGATGAGACTATTGGGGACGTTTACAGGTTGTATCGGTGGCGGAAGGCCAATCAGTATTCGAGGAAGTTTCTTTCTTTGGAGGCGGTGCGTGAGGTCTTGAATGGCCTAACCAGTGATAGGGTAAGGCTTTTTTTTTCTTCAGTCCTGGTCTTTGTGTGCTCTGATTTTGTATTGGCTTATATCTACTGGGGATTTTTAAAGTGACCTTTTACCCTTGGGGGACGGTCGTTCAGGACACGGGGTTGACTGGAGTGAATGCGCAGATGAGGCATTTGTTGGGGCATGAGTTTGGCCACTCTTGGTATTTCTGGGAGAGGATCATTCGGCAGACTGATGAGGATGAGGTGGTGATGGCACCAGCGAGGCCCCCTATGTCTATGAGGTGGAAGCAACTACTGCCAGAGGATGTGAGGATCCCGATGATGATTGGAGAGTTCTATTTATTATACATCGATATGGCTATGTCGTATGATTATATGGACTTCGTGATGAGCTGGCTGATGGCACCCAGTATATATGATGCACTGCCCTTCCCTCCTGTGGGTTCGAATCGGCTAGTGGGGTCCTCCCATAGCGATGGCGATCTGTCGACATCTACGGCGATGGCGTCTTTAGAGGTTCCCTTTATGCGGTTGCATATCCCTTCATACAACATTCGACGGGCTGATGGAGGGATTGTTCCTATGTTTCATAGTCCTCTTGAGATGGACCCGGAGGAGTTGGGCTTGACAGAGGAGGTTCTTCATCCTTAGGAATATTTTTTTTCTCTTCCGTTTTCCTTCTTTTTGGTTTCTTTTGATATTTTTTTCTTGATATTGATTCTACCTTTTCTTGCAGCAAGTCCGGGTGTCCACCACTTGCTTGAGGGGTATTAGGGACTGGATATCTTCGGCGACTACCCATATTCAGGACGCAGTTCCTGTTCCTTCTTACTTGGTGTCGTCTACCTCATTTGGGGAGGATTCTGGTTCAGGTAGTTGTGGTATGTCATCTCACCGCATGGGAAAGAGATCGCGTCGTAGGGATGGGAGTTCTTAGAGAGAGAGGTGAAGGTTAGGTGTGAGAGAGAGAGAGAGAGAGAGAGAGAAAGAGAGAGAATGTAGGTTCGGGCTGAGTCTTGTTGTTTTTGTTTTCCCCTATTTCCTGGAAGATTGATGTAACACGGAGAAATATCTATGCAATGCAATGAAGTTTTTTGATTAGTTTATGTTAATGATGAATGAATGCATGCACATGCACTTTTTACTTTGCTGCTGAGACCGTAAAAGAAATATTTTTGGGATAGGAAATTTTTATTTAAAATGAGAATTCATATAAAGATGGAAAGATGATTTTTGAAATTATGTTGGGAATATCAATTTATTTTTATTGGGTTTTCTGATTTTGACAAAAGAGGAAACAGGTAAGTTTCTAAAAATAGGGGGTTTTCAATCGATAAGCCCTTCCTATCAGCAGGTCAGTCTAGTCCCATCAATTCAAAGCTTTGGTTGGTACCCTCTTCAACCTTTGGTACCTTGTGGGGCAGGATTTCCATTGATTTCTGCAAGGGTTATGTCTTTTGTGAGGGTTTTCAAGTATAAATGAGGGGTAAGGGTGGATTGTTTTCATCACACCTTCACATTCCTACTTTCTTATTCGAGATGGCTCTCCTTGGTAGTGTTGAGTTTGCCAACTACCTCAAGACTTTGGAGGCGAGTGCTCCTACAACGTCGACTATGATGCTTTCAACATGCGTCGAGTCACTTTATGGCGTAATCGACCCATAGAATGGAACATGTTGATGGCGGCGGTACAATTTTGGTACTCCGAAGACAATGTATTCTGCTTTGGCTTCGAAGAATTCTGTCTTATGAAGAATTTTCTGGCATGTTAGGAGTAAATCCTATTGTGGCGGTTGTTATTCCTGAGTTTTCTTGATCTCCCCAAGAATTATTGGTTGGTCTTCTCCATGTAACACCCTCGACGGGTAGATCCTTGGTTATTGGAGGAATGATTTCCCTTCCGGCAGTATTGCGGTATGTGCATTTGTAGGAGGTTGGTGATGCTGGATATTCCAGAGCCGTCTTTCTGGGCTTGTGTAAGGACATATTTTTATAAGTCCGTTATCAATTTATTATGTCATATACTAATACACCGTCAAAGAGCATTCAAGATCACTCGACCATCAAAGACGGATCCGAATACCAATTTCTTCATCAAAAAGACTCCGCGAAGTTTACTTTGGTAAGGTTTTATTTTTAATACCTTAACTTTCCACTCAGAGCTTTTGGGATATTTTTACAAAAGATTTTCTAAGTGTTGGAGCGGACTTTGTCTTCAAAATTTGTGTATGAGTATTTTTTCTAAGTCCTGAAGCGTACCTCAATTTTGATGCACAGGTCGTTTAAGTGAGATAGATATCTCGTTCGAGCGACACAGGGATGTCACGAGATGTCATTTGAATGACATTTGTACGTTGTTCGCATGAGATCCTTATCTCGTTCGAATGAGCACGTATTCCGAGGAATCGTGTTTTGTATAAATACTCATTAAATGGTTTCGTTTTCATTAAGAAGTCTCAGCATTTTACAGTACAAAAAAACTGCGATTTGCATTATCCTTTTTTACTTCTTCTTTTAGGGTTTAATCCCTTTTTGTTTTCAATTCATAAAACTCCCATATGCTTTAGTGAATTGTTTTGGACTTCAAGAGAAATACTCTTCTTTTGTTCAACCTCTGTGGAGAAGGCATCTCCATATTTGATCGGTGGATACCGAGCGTAGTGACTCTGCGTGTGGATGAGCCGAAGATGATGAACTGGCACCTGGAGGGTATTTCGCTATCTCTCGTATCTTTGAAGGTTTGTTGAAGGCACCATGCATTACGCACTTATGGGCGATTATCAGGTTGTATATAAGTCAAAGATCTTGTGAATTCTTCAAAGTGTTTATAAAAGGTTTTACCCGAAAGGGGTTTTTTCCTTAATCGGTCGTCTTTATTTTTTCATGCATGGGTTGAATGATTTATAGATGCATGTTTAGGGGCTAAATTAATTTGTTTAAAAATAGACTCTAATTAAATAAGGTTTACTTGGAAACTTGCGAATTAATTTAAATCGGTATCACACATCGTATTTATTCGATTTTACAAATTGGTATTAGAGCGGGTTACACTATTTTATTGTGTATTCCTATTTTTCGCAAAATTATGTGATATTAATTTTTTTTGAAAAATCAGTTTTGTGAAAAATCATAATTTTTCCTATGGCGCAGTTATATAATCAGATGCCCATTTTTTACGGGTCTAATTATGCCTATTGGAAAGCTTGAATGAAATCTAGTTTAAAAGCCATTGACGAGCGTGTTTGGTTTCTTTGCGAAAATGGGTGGACTCCTTCCACGGTCACCGTTGAAAATATCACCTCTTTTAAACTCATGTCGGCCTGGACTGAAGATGATTTTAAAATGTCTAAATTTAATTCACGTGGTTTGAGTGCTATTTCTGGAGCCATGACTCCCGAAGAGTTCCGTCAAATTATGACGTGCACCACGTCCAAAGAGGCCTGGGATGTTTTGAAATTGACACATGAGTGTACGAGCGCGGTTAAAGAATCAAAATTACAAAATTTGGCCACCCAATTTGAGACTATCACCATGTTTGAGTCTGAATGCTTTGATGATTTTTATGCACGTTTGTCGGACATTGTTAACACTAGTTTTAATTTTGGTGAGGTGATTGATAACACGCGTGTCGTTAAAAAAAATTGACATCTCTCCCAGAACGCTTAATTCCTAAAGTCACTGTTTTGAACTCTTTGGGAAATTTGAAATCATTTAAGTTGGAAGAACTTGTAGGAGACCTTCAAACCTATGAGATAGACATGTTTCCCCAAACCATTAAGGCTAAGGATAGAGGCGTTGCTTTAAAGATTCATTTTAAGAAAAATAAAGAAAAAGTTTGTGAGTCCGATTTCGAGGGTGATTTTGATTTTGATGATGTCTCCATGCTTGTGAAATTTTTTAAAAAGTTTCTCAAAATGAAAAAAGAAAATTCTGCCAATAAAAATAGATCTTTTGAGTCAAATAAAAAGAAAGTAGAGGCCAAAGATAGTGACAAGGAGGATGAGATCAGGTGCTTTGAGTGTGAAAAAAAAGGGCACATAGCTAAAGAGTGTGCTAGTAGGATAAGGAGAAAGGGAAAAGATACTGCTATGCCCGCCACACTTAGTGATAGTGAGGGTGATGAGGGTGAGAGGGAGAAGAGTCTGATAAAAGTTTAGCACATAGAATGTGTGTAGCTTTTTCGAGTCGTGTGATCACACCCACTTTTTCTCACATTGATAGAGGTCATAAGAGCACCAATGATGACTCGAGTGTTTCTAGTGGAGATGAGAGCGAGTTTGAGAGTGGAGATGAAAGTGAGCTCCAAAAAGCCTTTAGAGATTTGTACACCGAGACCTTGAAAACCAAGAAGTATAATAAAGATTTAGGTCGTCGGGTTTTAGATTTGGAGAGAGAGAAGGAGGTTTTAAGAAAGGAGAAGTGTGATTTGGCCAACACGTTGTCTAGTTTGATGACATGTGTATCCCAACTCGAGAGTGATCTCGAACGTGCCAGGGAGGTCAAAGTCAATTTTGAGAATGCACCTAAGAATGTTGAAAAGGTGGTTCTTAAGGGTAAAGGTGAGAAGTTAGGAATAAGTCATGACGGTGCTTTTACTTCTCAATTAGCACCCGAGCCAATTCCCACTTTAGTGTTAGATTCACGTGAGTCTCACCTTAACCCACCTAGGCGTCTCATTCCTATTAGGAGAGCGCGTCCTAGAGTTTTTAAGAAAGGTGTTTCTAGGCCTATTTATGTTTGTTCCCATTGTAAGAGTAGAGGACACCTTAGGGAATTTTGTTTTAAGTTGGGTTATGTGTCACGTTTTACTACTACACGTGTTTCTGCCATACATGCACAGACACATGATACTTTACATGCTCCCGGAGACTACATGAGAGAGTTTGCACATTTAGGTGAGCAAGTTAAGTTTTTTGTCAAAACTTCACAATATTTTATGGAGGTTTTTCATAAGTTGGCACCACTTTTGGAAAACCCCTCCGCACCTAACGATTGAGGTTTGACTTGTTCACTAGCATAGGATATTTTTCCATGATGACATTATTTGCCTATTACTAGTATGTATCATTTTTTGTATGTTTTATTTTTTTGAAAAATTTTGAAAAACCCAAAAAGATTTTATTTTGATAAAATTTTGAGAAAATCCAAAAAGAGTTTTGTATTTTGTTTACACCTTTTACGGATATACACCTAGGATGCCCTAGTCACAACATCATTTCATTTTTCATGTGACTATTTGATAGTGTTTTGAGACAATATATCACGTCATCTTTGTGCTTTATAATGTTTGGAGTCATTAAGATGTAATTAAGTGTTTCTTACTACATGTTTGAGTCATGATTTCCTTTATTGCACACATGCGCGGATTTTTTTTATTATTGTGCTTATCTTATCACATGTTGGTTGGGTGTTTTCACTTCAATCATGTCCTTATAATGAACCAAGCGCGATAAAACTTGATAAGAAAGTTATGCATGCAAGAGCCATTTGTGAGGTTGTGTGCTTTATTTGAAAATGGTGAAGGTCTACGGAAGGTACTCATATATCCTTTGCGATTAAGCTGCCGTTTAATTGGACCTAAAAAATTAAGGAAGTTTATTATCCGGGGTCCAAAGAGATTTAAAAGAGCCCGAAAAAATTTAAAGGCAATAACAAGAAATTAATGCCGAATTTGGGCCAATTAGGTTTTTGCACCAAGTCTCCAAAGATTGAGAATTTAGCTTATGCACCTCTAAAAGGAAAATGTTTTTGAGGGAGTTTGGTTGGAGAATTAAAATCGGTTTGCACGTCCTTAAAAGTCTTGAAAAACGCTACATAGTTTTGGATGTTATTGGTGTGGAAATCACTTTGACTTTGATTTGTTGATTTGTATAAGACAGTATCATCTAAATTCAACAATTTTTACACCTAAGGATACTTTTGATTTTCATTCGTTAGGAGTACACGTATGCATCGTGCACATATGATTGATTGAGTTTATTTACCTATCGAATGTGTTCCCACCCATTCATTCCATTTCCATGACTTGGTTGTTTGAGTTTAAATCTATGGTGTGATTTTTTGTATCTTATTTTTGTATGAAAAATTGAAAAATCCAAAAATAGTTTGTGAAATTTTTTGGGACATACCTTTGCATGCACGTATATTGATTCATGTTTTCTATGCATTTTATCGTGACACTCCTTGTTTTGATTTTTTCTTCTTATCTGTCTATTTGGGGACATCATAAAAAGGGGGAGAAATAATTATCATGTTATGGGGGAGTTTTTGCATTATGGGGGAGATATGATTTACTAATGATTTATTCTTATATCATTTCAAACTCGATGCGTCACGAAGTTTTTTGCTTTATCTCATGTGTGTAGGTACAAAGACTGAAAATCATTATGTTGCACACCCTGATGAGAAAACCTTTGAGATTTGACGAAGACGTTTGAAGAACAGGTTTGAGGTTATACAAATTTATTCATGGGAGGGTAGTTTTATATAGGCATTTTGGTATTTGATAATTCGGATATTTTTATGATCGTACCGTCATCGACATAGAGGGAGATTTGTAAGGACATATTTTTATTAGTCCGTTATCAATTTATTGTGTCATATACCGCTACACCGTCAAAGAGCATTCAAGATCATTCAAGCATCAAAAACGGATCCGAATATCAAGTTCTTCATCAAAAAGACTCCGCGAAGTATAATTTGGTAAGGTTTTGTTTTTAATACCTTAAATTTCCACTTAAAGCTTTTGGGATATTTTTACAAAATATTTTCTAAGTGTTGGAGCGAACTTTTTCGTCAAAATTTGTGTATGAGTATTTTTCTAAGTCCTGAAGCGTACCTCTATTTTGACACCCAGGTCATTCAAGCGAGATAGCTATCTCGTTTCGAGCGACACAGGGATGTCGTGAGATGTCGTTTGAACGACATTTGTACATCGTTCGCGAGAGATCCTTATCTTATTCTAATGAGCATGTATTTCGACGCGGCATATTTTTGTATAAATACTCATTAAATGGTTTCATTTTCATTAAGAAGTCCCAACGTTTTACAGAACAAAAAAATTGTGATTTGCATAATCCTTTTTGACTTATTCTTTTAGGGTTTAATCCCTTCTTGTTTTCAATTCACAAAACTCCCATATGCTTTAGTGGATTTTTTTGGTGTTCAAGAACAATACGTTGATTTTGTTCAACCTCTGTGGAGAAGGCATCTCCATATTTGATCGGTGGATACCGAGCATAGTCACTCTGCGTGTGGACGAGCCAAAAATGATGAACCGACACCTGGAGGGTATTTCGATGTCTCTCGTATATTTGAAGGTTTACTGAAGGCACCATGCATTACACATTTGTGGGGTATTATCAGGTTGTATGTGAGTCAAAGGTGTTGTGAATTCTTCAAAGTGTTTATAAAAGGTTTTACCCGAAAGGGGTTTTTTTCTCAATCGGTCGTCTTTATTTTTTCATGCATGGGTTGAATGATTTATAGATGCATGTTTAAGGGGTAAATTAATTTGTTTAAGAATAGACTCTAATTAAATAAGGTTTACTTAGAAACTTGTGAATTAATTTAAATCGGTATCACACACCGCATTTATTCGATTTTATAGCTTGGTTTCAAAATTGTTGCTGGTGACTGGGGAACTGCTGGTGGACCCACAACTTTGCACTTATTACTTCATGGATGTCCTATCGACGTAATCCAACGGCAGTAATACTGGCAGAGACTTTGAATGTCCTGGATGCCTTACGAGAAGGTCATTTTGACTTTTTGAGGGGTAGCCCCGTGATGTTGTTCATGTGGTTGTCTGAAATATTTTGCCTGGTTACTCCTCCAGAATATCCTTTGTCGATTGTACCCAACTTCTTTTCGCGCCATTTCATCAGTGTTGGTCTGGATATCGAGAGTTGGTACAACTGGTTTGTGGAGATTGGGGCTCTAAATCTATACTGCTCAGTGCCTTGGTGGGGACAGCTGCTGCTATTCTGGAACTGGGAGAATACCCGTACGGTCACCTGGTTGGTCTTAGACAGACCTCTTTCTATTTCCTTTGGCGGATTCTGTGCCAATTTGTCTAGAAGCAAATTATGCCACCTCGGACACTGGATTTCTTTTCGGTAGAAGATTTGACAGAGCGTTTGCGCATGCAGCTTGGCTCTTTGTGGGAGAGTCAGCATCCGTCGACCCGTCCCTCTCAGTCTGTCGGGAGAGTTTGGCATATCCTGGGGGATTATATGAAGTTTTTATGGAGAAGAGTAGTTAGCAAGATGTTCTAAGTGGAGATTGGACAAATGTGGCTTATTTTATTTGATACCATGGAGGGAGGTGTGGTAGTTTTTTCGAGGCTAGTTCGAGCTTATCGGTCCATGGAACATCTGCGGCACTCTATTCAGGCAGGGGAAACTTGGGTACCCCAGGATGTAGATGATGATGGAGCGGTATCCTCTGGTAGCTGTGGGTAGGACTCTTGGAGAGTTGTTTTGTAATAGGGAATAAATTTGGGAATTTTATGTGGCTTTTTAGGAAGGTAGGGGGAAGGGAGTTATCTGTTTCTTTTCTTATGTCATTGCACTGTATATAAACAAGTTTTTTATCATCCAACTATGCCTTTTGATGAATTTTATATTTTTGAATTATCTATACCGATCGCTAAGGCATTCATAATCCTTTTGTTCAAGTATATGTTAGAATGAACTGTCATTCTCGGAGATAAGAAAAAATAGCTTTTGTAAAAAAGAAGGGGTCATGCTCCTATAAGATCTATGAGATGTCTACGTACCTCTGGGGGTTTTGAAATTTTTTAATTTTTCTGAGAATGATTTTTGCAGAGGATCGGGCCCACGTAGTTCTGGGTAGAGGGAAATGAAGAATTTTTTTTTAAGAATAGAAGGGAGATGAGAAGAGTCGTAGCGCACCGAGATTTCAGACTAGGGGTAAAATTTCTTGATACGGCTTAGGTTGATTGGATGATCCATCTCTTCTCCATTTAGGTTAATGAGCGTGGCGGCACCGCCGAGCAAGATTTTCTTAACGATGTATGGGCCGCTCTAATTGGGCTTGAATTTCCCTCTGGGGTCCTAGATAGGCTCTACTATCTCTTTGAGGGATAAATACCCCTCTCGGACACCGTGGTCCTTGACTCTCTTATTGAATGATCACGCTACACGGCGATGGTACCCTTGTATGTGGTACAGAGCTTTTAATTTCCTTTCATCTAGGAGGTTCAACTCATGAAGATGGCTTTGGTACCAGTCTTCTTCGCTGACTTTACTTTCAAGCATGTCCTGCAATGTGGGTATTTCCAACTCCATGGGTAGGACTGCTTCCATGCCATAGATTAGAGACTAAGGGGTAGCCCCAGTAGAGGTTCCGATTAAGGTTCGGTAGCCCCAGAGGGCGTAAGGGATTAGGTCGGCCCAATCTTGATAGCTTTTGGTCATCTTACTAATGATGGCTTTGAGGTTTTTATTTGCATCTCCGACTGCACCATTGGCTTGAGGATGGTAGGGAGAAGATTGGTGTCTCTTAATCCCATACTCGTTGACCACTTCCATGACTTCTGCCTCGAAGTGCAACCTTTATCTAATATTAGCTCGTGCGGGACCCCATATCGATAGATGATGTTCTTCTTGATGAATTGGGCCACTTTCTTGGCATTCAGGACTGCATATGACTCAACTTCAACCCATTTGGTTAAGTAATCAATGGCAAATAGGATGAATTCATGCCCATTAAAGGCCTTGGGTGTAACTTTCCCTATAATGTCAATGCCCTAGGTGGAGAACGGATAGGGAGAAGTCATGTTGTACAATTCACGTGGAGACAGGTGTTGAAGGTTGGAAAACTGTTGGCACTTGAGGCATCTCCGAACATAGGTGGTGCAATCCTGGATCATGGTGGTCCAGTAGTAGCCTTGTTCTACGATCTTCTTGGAAAGCATGTGATCGTTCATGTGGCGCCCGTATTCCCCGTTGTGGATCTTCTGCATTACCTCTTCAATGTCAGCCCCTGCGATGCAGTGTAGATGAGTTCCATCGAAGTTCCTTTTGAACAGTTCTTTATGACAGATGATGTATTGGGCATCTAGTCTTTAGAGGGTTTCCTAGTATTTCTTATTGGAACCCTCGAGATATCTACCATGCTTGAGGAGGTGCCAGATATCATAGTACCAGCAATTGTCTAGCTTGGGCTCTTCTTTGGTGATGAGCTCAATTTGGTAGCAATGGTTTGGTTTATCTTTCTTTTGAAATAAGAAGGGGGCCATTGGGACGCTAAGATATTCTTTGCTCAAGGTAGGTAGTGGAAGGTGGTATCTTGGAATTGGGAGGCTAGTTCTTCTAAGTGGGCATGAAATGGTTGGATCTTCTCGTCCTTAACTTTCCATTTTTTGAGCACTTGAATGATGATGAGGGAAGAATCCTTATAAACATCTAGGCATTGAATACCTTTCTTGAGAGCAACTTTGAGGCCTACCGTACACGCCTCTTAGTCAGTCATCTTGTTGGTGTAGGGGAAATCTAACTTGATGGTGATGGGAGTGTGGGAGTCATCTGCGATGATCAGAAGTATCCCAATGCCATATCCTTTGTTGTTGGAAGCACCGTCAAAGAACATTTTCCATCAGAGGTCATTTTGAGTAGCGCAGAGGATGTTTTCATTTGGGAATTCGGAGATCCAGTTGCCGGCTTCTTCTATGGGGTAGTCAGCGAGGTAGTCAAATATGGCTCTTCCTTTCATGGCTTTCTATGCGATGTACATAATATCAAACTCGTCTAGGAGCATGAACCATCGAGCCATTCAAATGGATAAGGCGAACTTCTCAAGCAGGTACTTCATGGGGTTCATTTGGGATACAAGTTTAATGGGGAAGGCGAGCATGTAGTGTCAAAACTTTGGGGTGGCCCAAACAAGCGCAACACATGCTTTTTCCAAAGCAGTGTAGTTGACCTCGTATTTGGCTAATTTGTGACTGGTGTAATAGATGGCTCTTTCTTTGCGGGAATATTCAAGGTATTGGGCTAGCAAAGCCCCTGCTGTTGTGTCAATTTTGGTTAGGTATAGGAGCAAGGGGATACCAGGCTATGGTGGCATGAGTACCGGAGGTTGGGTTAGATATTATTTAATTTGGTCAAAGGCTTCTTGGTAGGCCTTATTCCAAACCTTGGTTGAATCCTTTCGGAGGAGTTTGAAAATTGGTTCACAGATGGAGGTTAGTTGGCTGATGAATTGGCTGATGTATTTTAATTTCCTAAGGAAACCACGGACTTCTTTTTCCATTTGGGGAGGTGACATCTTAAGTATGGCTTTTAGCTTGGCAAGATCTGCTTCTATCCCTTTCTCACTGACTATGAATCCCAAGAGTTTTCCTTTTGTAACGCCGAAGACACATTTCTGTTAATTGAGTCTCATTTGATATTTGCGCAATCGTTACAAGAAATTTCGAAGAGCGGGAACATAACCTTCTCTAGTTTTGGATTTTATAATCATATCATCCACATAGACCTCGACTTATTTATGAATCAGATCATGTAGGATGGTCGTGGCAGCCCTCTGGTAGGTAGCCCCAGCATTCTTGAGACCAAATGGCATAATAGTGTAGCAAAAGGTTTCCCATGGGGTGATGAACGCGGTTTTTTCTTGGTGATCTGGGTGCATTGTTATTTGGTTGTATCTGGAAAACCCATCGACGAATTACTTGAGAGCATGACTGGCTGTGTTATCCACGATCATGTCGATATTGGGTAGTGGGTAATCATCCTTTGGAGATGCTTTGTTCAAGTCCCGGTAGTCTACGCATATTCAAAATTTCCCTATAATTTCGGTACAGGCACTATGTTAGCTAGCCATATGTGATATTCGATCACATGGATGAAGCCCATGTTCTTCTATTTGATCACCTCTTCTTTGACTTTGAGCAACCATTCGGTGCGGAGCTTTCTCAACTTTTTTTCAACCGGCTTGTAATTTGTAAGAGTGGGGATCTCGTGTTGACCTATTTCAAGATCAATGTCAGGCATATCGTCGTAGGACCATGAAAAGACATCCATGAATTCCTTCAATAATTCTTCGAGTTATGCGCGCTCATGCCCATCAAGGGTAGCCCCTATTATAATCTTATGCAGTTGGCTACTCGAGTCGAGGTTAACAATAATAGTTTCTTCTTCATTAACTTAAACGCGGTTATGTTGTTTATTATTAACCTTATTTAGCTCAGTTAAGAATTGTTCATTTGCAAAATCATCATCATCAAAAGGTTGATTAGAATTTAAATAATTAATGTAAGGCACAACAAGATACTCAAAATCTTCATTTATTTCATTGATAGGAAAAATAGCATTGAGAGCCTCATCAAAGGAGGTCTCGATTACATTTGAGCAAGGATATATAACAGAAGAAGAAATGGGGTAAACATTGGGGTTAGGTGGGATTTCAACAGGTAGAATCGGAGTAGCATGCCAGTAGAGGAGAGGTATATCAGCAGCTTTAATCAGGTGGGATGGACCTAGTGATGCAGTGCTTGAATGAACCGTGGAGAGTGTCAGCCCCAGTGTCTATAAGTTGAACGAGTCCTAGGAGTTAATTTCCTCAGTCTCTTCGGTATCTTTGATGAGCGGTTGTACATGGTGTTGGGAACTTTCGGCCCATGGGTAGCTGTCTTAGAAAAATATCTCCATTCTAGGCTTCATCTTCTTGTCTGTATGGTCATACCATGGTTCTGGGAAGACATAAAAGGGGAAGTCCTCACCCTCTTTAATGAATTGTCCATTCAAAGAGTCACCTGGGATAGTCTGGATGCATTCTAGTCTTCTCTTTGGTTGAGACTGGCGGATCATTATGAGCTCTTATTTTGATGGTTGATACCCCAAACCACAAGGAGGGAAATCTTTCTTCGGTTTAATGGGATCAAGTATCCCTTGTTGTCTTTTCCCTAGCCCGAGTCCGGGCATGAAGTGCATGTTTCTGAACATCTGAATCACATTGGCATTGCCATGGGGGTCGTAGTTTGGAGAAACCATTTCTTTGAAATCTTCCCCTACCAGGAGTATAAGTGGTTTAACTCGAAACCTTGATAGGAGAATATCATTTGATCTGTGTTGCATCTCAAGGATTGGATTACTAGTGCTTGCACCCTCGGTATTATCGTCGTCGCCTAAAATGGTGATGACTCGTCCGTCTAAAAAAAATTCAATTTTTGATGGAGTGAGGAAGACACAACCTTGCTACTATAGAGCAAGGTCATCCGAAAAACTAGTTGAAACAAGTTTGGATGTCAATAACTTGGAATTCAACGACAGGGTTTATAGGGCCATCCCCTATTACAAGTTTTATGGATCCCGTCACTTATTGACGAGTATTATTGTAGGCACATACAGCAGCGAAGGTTGGAGTGAGGTCACTTTTCCTTCAGTCCTAAGCATTTGAAGGTTCTTAATGGGCAGACATTTAAGGCGGATCCGTTATCGACAAGAGAGAGTGGTACGACCTTCCTCATAACTTCGACGGAGATGTTGAGTACATGATTGTGGTTTGGCCCAATTCTAGGGATTTATTCTTCGAAAAAGGATAGCATTCGGGTAGAGGTTAAGGATCCAACTAAATTTATCGCTTCTTCTGGTGTGGTAGAAGGAGGAACTGTGGGTCCAATGAGGAATTTGATCGAAGCATTTTTGTGTAGCAGGGAAGATATGAAAAGCCCCCATAGAGTGATGTTAGCTTGAGTTTTCTTTAGTTTATCGAGGATCTTGCTTTCCTTGAGCGTCATCTCTAGCATAGGAAGGTTTTCAACACCCTTCCCTTTATCATTAGATGGTGGTAATCTTGGGATCTGGTAATGCCTCCTTGATCTGCTTATGTGATTTACTGAAGAAGGGAAGATTATGAATCATGTTTCCTCATCGATATCGAGTTGTTCTATCACCTTGTTTATTTCTCCGAGGAGCTTCTCAAATGATAGCATCCCATATATGTCATCTACCGGGATAGTTTTCTCTGAAGCTTGCCCTTTATTTGAATCTTCAAATTCTTCCCCCCATCCGGTAGCAACAATTCTGTCTTTCCATGTAAAGTCAATGCATTCCACAACTTCAATGGCTTCTTCATACATGTCTTCCCATTCTATGGGGATAAGTAAGAGTGAAGGGACCAGGCGTCCTTATATCTTCAGAGTATCAAGTAACTCGATCATACTACAAATATTGTTGGTTTTTCTGAGTGATTCTGCCATAATCTGGACAACATCATCTACGTTCCCAACTGTCTGACTCTCGAGCCCATTTTTGTGCTTCCAAGAATAGCGTACTGAACCTTTGGCAATAAATGATCATCTGTGGGGGCAATTTTAGTCCGAACTCTATGAGTTGGTTTAACACTTCTGATAATTCTATACTTCCATGTTTGGAATTGGTACGGACGGCAATGCATGCTCTGGTAAGGAGTGATAGTGCCTGATTAGCGAGGCTAACAGGGTGTAGGAGTAAATATGGGCAAGTTTGGAGAGGTTTGGGAGAGGATATGGGTGTTATTTGAGTTGAAGGATCAAATTATGGGCTCTCTTCTATGAAGATGGCATTAGCATGATTTGGGAGTGGGTTGTGAGTAGTGTTTGTCATAAGATTGGTTGGTGGGGAGATGGTACCCCGGTTAATTAGACCTTAGATTATGTTTCGCAGGTGAAAGCATTGGTCGGTGATATGGCCAACAGTTTAGTGAAAGGAGAAATGGGAATCTTCCTCGAATTTTATTGGAAGTGGATTTAGCATTGGAAGGGGGTCCAAGGGTTTGATAAGGTTTTGACTTAACAGGACTTGATAAACTTTGGAGAGGGGAGCATAGATCTCAGTGTATTCCTTTCGGACTGGGACAGGGCGACTTTCTAGTGCCCACGAAGTGGTTGGTTGAGAGATGTTGTTGATGGTTGAGACTGCAGCCCTGACAGGTTTGTCATATTTTCTAAGGGTGAACTATCCGGACACTTTCTTTGGTTCAAATTATGTTTTAGCAAGACCCTCCTCGATTTATACTCTTTCTTCTCTGAGAGCTCTAAAGTGGGGATAGTATTGTCCTCCCATTGTTGCTCATAAATGGGGCAAGAAGTTCTTCTTCACTATGTTGACTTGTTCTTCCTCGGATGGCCGATTGGTCATGGTGGCTGCTTTTTCCCTCCATCAGGCTATGAAGTTACTGAATGATTCCCCAGAGTTATGTTTGAGCACCTATAAATCACGGTGGGCGACCTCAAGCTCTTTGTTGTATTTGTACTGTGACATGAATTCACGGGCTACATCCTCACAGCTACGGATTTTGGACTCCTCGAGAGATAAAAATCATCGGAGGGCGCTATCCTTTAAAGTTTGTTGAAATAATTGGGCCATCACTTATTCAGAATCCCCTAGGAGAGTCATAGAATGGTGATAACTCTGAAGATGAACAATCGGGGGTCCACTTCCTTCGAATTTCTCGATATTTGACATCTTAAACTTCTCGGGTAACCTTGCCTTAGGATAAGGAGACATGTGGATGTAGCCTATGTAATTTCCATAGAATCTTACTTGGTCGAACTTCTTAGTTAGCATTTTAAGATCTTCTTTGACCTTGTTCAACTCTTCCTATTTTGGATCAATGATCATAGGTAAGTTAGCCCCATGCTGGGCAAGGTTCGGTATAGGAATCTGGGCGGGTGGAGTCCCATTAGCAGGAGGGGTATGTGGAGCGTGATGCTACTCTTCGATAACCCAGATAAGATCGGGTGGACCCATAGCACAAGGTAATAAGGCCTCGGGATCTTGAGGAATAGGAACCTAGTTTCGTTGCATCTCTCGAACCTCAGTCTGGAGGTTATTAATCTTGGACACGAGCTGCGCTAAAACTGTCGTCAGATCTGGCTGCACAACTGGTACTTGATATGTGTTCCCCATGTAAAGTGGATGGATTCTAGACTCAGAAGAAGTAGCAGGGGAATGGGCGGAACTCCGGGGTGATTTGACTCAAGACCGAAGCCAATAAGGAGCTAGGCCAAGGGCGTACGATCGACCGGAGAAGGCATAAAATGAGATTTATTTTTTAGATAAAGAATGAAAATATTTTTGACATTTTTTTGTTCTTTTTGAGATTGAAAGACAAAATATTTTTGGCTTTTTGATAAAGAAAGGAGAAATGTTTTTGGATTTTTGACAAAGAAAGGAGAAATATTTTTGGATTTTTGATAAAGAAAAGAGAAATGTTTTTGGATTTTTGATAAAGAAAGGGGAAATATTTTTCAATTTTTTATAAAGAAGGGAGAAATATTTTTGGAAGACGGGTCTCAGTATGATTATTATAATTATGTTTCACTTGTATTAAACTCTCCTAAATGCAAAAATGAAATTTCGGACGGGACTCGAGCCTGGAAAAGTGGGGTTTTTAATATATGCAAAGCTACGGTTCGGACTTGTAACCACGCTGCGAACAGGGTCTCATTTTAAAAAAATGCGTGAAAATTGGGCGGCAGGCCGACCCGGAATTTCGGCAGAGTTTCGGGTTGAAACCGATAATCTAAAGTGCGTGTCCCAGGTTTGACACCTGTATGCGGGTATGCAGTTGGTTGGGTGAATCGAAAAGAGTTCCCCCTTTTGGCATGGCTTCCAAGATATACGTCTATCCTTTGATGGAAATCAGTACGTGTGGACAAGCCATTTGATATATATGGGTGTATGTGAAACGCATCACTATATACATCATGGGGACGATACGCGTGAGAGAGAATTTGATATACTCGGCGTACGTGAATGAGTTCCCTGCGATATACCTCCCGTCATGACTTCATTCAAGTGGTACGATGCGGGGGAATCGTGCGATATACGTCGAAGGTACTTGGCCAGTTGAAGGTAAGAGTCATATCGCTTAGGCTAACTGTGCCCTGTCAGAATAGCGCCCATCGTGAAGTGACCCTCCAGTTACTGGAAAAAATTTGGTCAATCACAATGCTCTTTCGATGATGTCGTGTGAATCATGCATGATTCTCTTACTAATATCTTATGATGAGAGTATCTTTCTTGATTATGCCAAACTGGGAGCAAAGTACAAGTACCAATGGTATACCAAGTATGGATGGGTGATGCCTGCAACACGTGGATATATGTGATCCTAGGTGCACCATGTGTGAAGTGTACATGGAGAATCTTCTATAAGTGTGTGAATAGAAGCATAAGCATGAGGTACACAAGAATTGTAAAAGGGGAACATGCAAAATAGAGGAATATAACACCCATGTAAATAAAGTCTAGACCTCAAAATATTCCCTAGCGAAGTCTCCACTGTGGCCATCCCTGATCCTCACGGCGGGAGAGACGAAGAAGAGGGTATCTTCAATGTCGAGAGGATCTTAGTCCCGCGCATCCCTCTCGTGGGAGCTTCGTCCGGCGTTGGTGATGGGGTGAAAAAAGGTAGAGAGATGGAGTCTCCAGTCTATTTTACTCAAAATAGACAAAAGAAAAGGGATCCATCCTGAAGGATATAATCCAAAGACATATTGATACATACGAAATAAAAATGATTCGAAAAGGTTCCGGAGGCTAAGTTACGAAATGGGAAGGTGTTAGGCACCCATTCCTCCCTTACGCTATCTCATGGGTTATTGCAAATTTCCTTTATTTCCCTGTGATATGTCTGTATGTGTATATGTAGTGGAGATAGTAATCATCGACTTGTATTATGGAAGAGATAAAGCGAGTCATCCATAGGAATGTTACCAAAAGTAATATTAGAAAATATGATATATGTGATTATCCTACCGTTGATCGTTATAACGGAATGATAACGCATGTGGAATAATACGCCACTAAGAAAAAATATATGTATATGTAAATATATAGATTTTAGGAGAATTAATTTTAAAGAACATATAAAGAAAAAAAATGAGAGAAAAGTAGGAATAGGACTCGAATCTCGAGTTTTACCCCGAGACGCCTACGAAACCTATAGAGGCATCAAAGTCCACGTCGTTCGTATGTAAAGAGAGGGATGGGATTTATCCCATAAATTCAACTGGGACTTCTCTTATATGTGTGTGTTTGTAAAAATTATTTTAGTTGCGAGAAAAGTGTGCGAAAAGAATGAGAATTCCCGTTTGGAATTTATGAGCAAACCCTCTTTTTCTTTCTTTCTTTTTTGGGTTAATTTATATGAAAATAAGAGATGTGCAATAATACTAAATAAAAAGTATATTAGTATATGTGATATGAGATAATAAAATTGCTAAGTAATGAAACAAATTAATGAGAATTTAGGAGAATTTGAAGGGGAAGTTGAGAAAGTTGGCAGTCTCTTTCTGCTTCCTTCGAAAAAATGGTCGTAAAACTTAAACCGTTGATCCGAATCGTGCACGGGTTGAACCATTGGAAAGTTAATTCAGATACCTTCGAAAGTTCTTAGTACTTTTCCCGAGTTTGATAGCTGACTTTGGGTCAAATATGGCTCGGAAGCGTTCGTCGGCCCTTTGAACGGGGGATCGTCGGACGCAAATGGATCGTTCGTCCGCATGATAAGCCAGAATTGTGCACAGGGCAGACCATTGGAAAGGTTAGGAGATGTAATTTGACATTCAAAAGAGTTTGACTCGATTTGGGAAGTTGACTTCAGTCAACCGGGGCCTGAAAGCGTTCGATGACATTTCAGAATAAAACGGATCATTCGTCCGTACTGTAAGTCAGAATCGGACACGAGGTGGACCATTGGAAAGGGGTTTCAGTGACCTTCCAAGATTCATTCAGTCTCAATCGAGATGAAGAGTTGACTTTTGTCAAATGGGGCCTGAGAGCGTCCAATGGCCTCCTAATCAAGTTTCGGGAGAAAACGGGATGTTCGTCCGCACCATAAGTTAGAATCACCCATTAGATGCCCGGTTGAAAGGGGTTTCAGTACCCTTTGGAAATCATACAGTCTCGATGGAGCTGAAGAGTTTGACTTTTGGTCAAATGGAGTCTGGGAGTGCCCGATGGCCTCTAGGTCAGTACTCGGGGTATGACTTAAATTTGTAGTGATAGGGGGAGGTGCTAGGGACCTATGGAGAAGTTAGGGGGTGTTAGAATGGGGTATTTATAGATGTTAAGAATGAACCATATGGTAAACCTATATTAATCTAATAGAGGCCTGATTAACCGATGTTTAATTACGCGGGGTGTCACATGTCGTTGCCAGGGAATTATTTGCTTGGAATCTTAATTGATTCAGTGCTTTGATCCTGAAAACTTGCTATATTATATGGCTCAGTTGCCAGGTACTTGTTGTTTTAGAATTTATTTTATTTAGTTTTCATTGAATTTTCTTTATATTTGTATTTTTGTTAACGATTTTTGTAGGATTTCTACATTTGAGTGCGTAAAAATGATTGAATTTTTTGACCGCACATAACTTTTTGGAATTTTCCATCTCGAGCCTTCTTTGGGGTAATAACATAAACCTATGACTTTTAGTCAATACTTACAGGAATCGAAAATTGAAAATTCTAAAATGTCTTTGGGTGAGTATTACGAAAGTCAAATAACGGGGTACAAAAATTTTAGGAATGATAACTCGAATGTTAGGCCACAAAATCATAATAATAAGAAATTTGAAAAAAATTGCAATAGCTATCAAAATTCTTATATTAATGATTTTGATTGTAGTTCCGATGATGACTTTCAAGTTTCGCATTTTCAAAAGTCCGCACCTCGGCCTATGACCTTCGGGCAGGGCTTGCGCATGCTTTAAAATGAGAAAATTGAAAATCGTTATCCGGAAGAAAATTGTTGTTGGAAGCATGAGTTGAATTTATTATTTGAATCCAACGACAATTTTTGTTTCGAGACCTTTGAAGTCGAAGAATGTTTTGAATCAAATGAGGATTTTGTTGCTACTTTGGAACAAACCATTCTTGACTTGGCCCATGGTATATGGTATCGTAAAGAATGAAAGTGAGGATGTAATGGATGTAGAGTATCCATTTTCAATTAAATGATTTCATTTTTGTTCCCCGAAGAAGAATATTTCATTGAAAATGATCTTATTTCCTTCAAAACTCAATCTTCAAGAAATGATGACTCATCACTTGAGTTTGAATTTCTTTCCTCCCCATATTTATTTTGTCCTATCAAACTGACACAAGTACCAGATGAATCAGTTCCAAACTTTAAAATGTTTAACCCTTTCACTGATGAGGAGTAGTTGCTCGATTTGCTTTCCATGCATGCATATTTTCCACCATGTGCGCCACCTCCCATTCCAATTTCAAAATATTTGGGAGGAAATTCTATTTTTCTTATCCCCATGTGTTTTTGTCACCCGTTTTATCCAAATCCCCTATCTTCCCTCTAAATTTTTGAATTGGTGATGGTTCATTTCTTCCGCCTTACACATGCCTTCCATTGTTTGAATATAATTCTTATTTTCCAAAAGGTATGCATGAAAGGGAGGGTCCCTTGTTGATCCTCCAAAGTCAAATCATATTTTGGGTGCACCCTCAAAAATTTCAACTTCTAGGGTATAGTTAGTTAGAAGTTAAAATTGTAAGTTGTAAATAGTTAGTTTTGTTTTATGTTTCTTATTTTTTTTTCTTTTTCTTACTTATTATCTAGTGTAATTAGTTAAGTTTTTGTTATTTTTTTTTGTTTTTCTTGGTTCTAATATGTTTTGTAGAATCATTGGACTTGTACTTTCACGAGATCGCTCCATTTTGGGTAATACTGCTATTTTCCTCTCTTTAACTTGGTCTTAATTCACATTGAGGATAATGTTAGGTTTTAAGTTAGGGGTGTGGGATATTCTATCCATTCATTGGTAGTTTCTTTTATTTGATTATGTGTTCTTTCCAAGCATGCTTTTCTTGAAAAAATTAAAATTTTCAAAAAGACTTTCTTTCTTTTTCTCCTTTATTGGGCTTTTTGCCTTTGTTTCCGATGATAAATTTCAATAATTTCCCGACCCTATAGACAACTCAATGATGCATGTTCTCAATTATTGATATCAGGAATAACTGTAAACTTTAATCCCATGAGCACATGCACTTTTCTTGCTTTATTGATTTGGTTTAAGATTTTAATAACCCAGTAATCTTTTGTTGCATTGTATATACTTACACCTAGTGAGCTTTTGGATTTTCTTTGTTTGTGAGTTTTATACACTTTTCTTCCCTCTTTCAAAACGTTACAGTCATTGGTAATCTCACTATTCTTTCATTTGATTGTACATTATTTGAGTTCATATATAAAATGTGTTACTTGAGCATGATTTTCAAAGTTTATTTTGACTTAAGAATTGTGTAAACTTTAGGAAATGATCATAGGTCATCTTTGTTATATCACCCATATTGACCTTGACCTCACCTTAAATTTTTTCCCTGGTCAACCCTTTGAGCCTAAATATAGCCTTTCGTTCCATTACCCAAATCCCAAACGAAGTCCACATTGGAGTTATAAGCCATACATATTACCTCACATACCATTGTTTTTAATGATACTTGGGATTGAATGATGATCGTGTTACGTTGTTTCAATTAGGAATGTGAGAGTGAGAAAAGAAAAGAAAAGAAAAGAAAAGAAAGAAGTGAAAAAGAGAAGAAAAAGAGAAAGTAGAAAACAAAAGAAAAAGTGAGAAAAGAAGAAAAGAAAAGAAAAGAAAAGAAAAGAAAGAGAAATTTGTATATGTTGTGTATAGTGTTCAACACACTTTGTTTACTCTCCCCATTGTTGTATTAAATGCCTTTTATGGAAGTTATTTTCCAAATTTTGGTAATGCCCTCAATTTCCCATTATCCCACATTTTCAACCCCGAACACTTTGAATCTGTACATAGTCCTTCCATTTCATAACCTTAACCCCAAACCTATGTTACAACCCCATAAAGTTCTATGTTATCATAGGGTGATTCAATTCAAAAGTTTAAATAGTTTTAGTAATCTGTAAAAATGCATTTCACTCCTTTAATGATGGTATATTTCATTGAGATTATACGTTTTTCATTTTTATATAGCGTTTTTCATTTGTGACATGTGTGCGGCCTAGTTTCCATTTACATTTATACTTTATTCTCGCATGTCCCGTGTATTACCTCTCGTTCTAAGTGATTTAATTTGTTGAGTGTAATATTCGATGAAGATTGGCTTATATGCACACTTTAATGTTTATTATCCGGTTTATATAAGTTTTTGCCAAATCATTCCTTACATGTTCTCACTCACCTACCACATTTTAAGGTTTCAATTCTACAGTTCATTCTATAATGCTAATAATACGGATTTTTTTATGAATTCATTCACTTTGCTAACAACATGTTTGAAATCTTTTTTTATTGTTGGTCTTGTCGCATGTGATTGGGCATACATTTTGAGGAAACCATATGATGTTTGTGGGTTTCATCCCTAAAAATCCTCACGAGACGACACTCTTCCACTGGGGTAACCTAGGGGTTTAACGGCTTATTACATACGCTAAATGCAATCATTCATCCGCGAAAGTGGCTTTTATCTTTTTTATCGCTTTTATATATTTCTTCTATTTTGTGATTTTCTTATAGTTCTTCTAGCGTTGAATTCATTGCCAGAGACTAGCAATGTGTAAGTTAGTTGTGGAATCATAACACTTATTACCCTCTATACTTATGCATTTTAGGCCCATCGGGTACTTTAATGCCAATAATTATGCTTGTTAACCAAATAACCTATGTTTTATGTGCAAACACGTTATTTGAGGTATTATTAATCTTTGTAGGTGTTACGGTGCTTAGTGTGAAGTTTAGGTGAATTTCGGTAAAGTTCCATCGCAAATCGCACGTTCAAGGGCATTATAGTCATTTCACACTTTGATATTTTGTCCCAAAGTCTTCACAAAAGTTGAAGCTCTTGGGTAAAACTTCGGGTGGCTGTGAACGGTATGCGAATCAGAATCCAAATGAAAAAGTTATGGATTTTTAATCGGGGAAGAAATAAAAGGAAACCATTTAAAACTATCAATTAAAGAAATTCCATCTGTGTCCTTCTCCTCAAAATTGGAATATCAGTTCTAAATCGAAGATGGCGATTTCTATGGGTTTTGAGCTCGGGTTATCCAAATTGGGTGTTGGGATTTATAATTGAGATGCAGATCATAGCTTTGCTTGAACTCAATTTGTGGTTCTATCACGATTTTGGGGGTCTTTGGCAAAACACGGATTGGCCAGGTCTCGGGTTACCCATTTGGAGGTGTCATTACAAATGCAAAAGGTCATGATTTGGTCTTTGAACATTAATCCAATACAACAACAGGTGTATGCCATCGGAGGAGGGTTTTTTGTTGTTAATTGAGATGGAAGAAGTTGCTTCCATCTAATGCTGTAGTTGGTCATGATTTATGAAGGGATCGATCGACCAACCCCTGGCCACCGATCGATCGGTGCTTGGATTTTTGTCTTGCAAGTTAAGCGGTGGACTTTTTCCTTGGGACTGGGCGACTGGGTTCCCACCCCCGGTCGACCGAGTCTGGTATTTTAGGTGCATTTTTGCTACTTCTTTTCCTTTTTCCCTTTTCTTTTATTTTTTCTTTTTCTTTTATTCCTTTATTGTAACTTACTATATAAGGGACCCTTAGTTTATTCTCATAGGATACATTGTATTTTGGGTTTGTTTTAGGGTTTTGTTCTCTTAGGTTAGGGTTTAGAGAAGGATGGGGAGTGTTCCATTTTCTCTTTCCTAGGGTATGCTCATATAGATGGTTTGCCCATTTGTGGTTGTGTAAGAACACTATTTCTCTTTCTTCTCCATTTATTTAAGATGTATTTCATTATTTTTTTTCTTTGTAATTTAGGTTTACTTACTTTCCTTACCTTTCTTTATTTACGTGTTTAATTAATTAGATTCAATTAGTTACTTTAACTTATTCTTTTAATCATGCTTAGTGGCTAGTGTAAATTAGGTTGTGTTTGTTTTGGTATGGTGATGGTTTTTATCCATTTATTTCGATTGCGTTGTCCTAATTATTACGCCTAGGGTATTTAATGGGGTATATCACGTATGCTCCGTATTTACGACCTTGTGTGCATAATTTCGGGGGTGTTTGTAAACACACCAAAATCATAGTAGGCTTTTATGCGAATTTAGGGGGTGACAACTCTGGATTTAATTAATCGTTTAAATGAGACTCAATCTTAATAACTTGTGAACCCATGTAATCATTTATACCAATTAACTCGGGGTGAGGGATATCTATTGTGACCTATAGTTTTTATTCCTTTTGTTAAACTAGTTTAAATACACTCTCCTAGTTATCTTTTTCTTTTTGTTAAAATTACCTTTTACACTTTTATTTTAGAAGTATTGAACTGATTAAATTCGAGCAACTTGTCTCTGGGGATTTCCAATACCCGGACTGGCCGCTATACTCCCTTAAAAGAGTGTAGTCATAGTTTAGGTTTTTGTATTGAAGAGGTGAAATAAATAATGACAAGTGTCTTGACTCCACTACTTTTCACCATCGATCGCCCTTACATTGAAATCATCTCCAGTCGGTAGAGGGAGTGGATCAATCTTGAATCCTAAGAGGAACATGTCATTAGTGTTGCGCTAGATTTCCAAAATTAGGTTAATGGTGCCGACGCCATCGAAATTATCGCCCTCCCCAACGATAATGATGACTTAATAATCTACGAAGAACTTGAGTTTCTTTATGGAGATACGAAGAAACTCCTCTGATATTGTGATTGCATGGATGACCAAGAAGCAGATTAAAGTGGTTTGGGATATCGATCACTTGTAAATAAACTTCATAGAAAAGTGGACCAGCCTCAGGTGTGCGGAGAATGGATCACATAACTTCTCAATGGATGTTATCATAAGTGCAGACAAAGGTCATTCTAGGAGTGAGATCACTGAGTTGTACTCCCAAGCATCAGATCATTTGGAGGTGGAACGCATTCAGGGATAAACCATTATAAAAAAAATTACTAATGGAATCGATTTTTGCCAAACCTCTACTTAGACATTAAGGGCATAGTTATGATTAGGGCCGAAATTGGGGACTTATTTTCCAGCGAAGGAAATGATACTTTTAGAGGCCAAAGTTCCAACTATATAGATGGCCTCGTTCGTAGAGGTAGAAGGAGTAATTGTAGCTTGTGTGAGAAACTTTATGAGGGAATAACTGTGGAGTTGAGAAGGCATGAATATTCCCCATTGGGTGATTTTTTCTTTTATAATATCTCATATTTTCTGTGCATTATTTAATTTGTGTAATTAATTCTTTTTCCTGCGAGACATGTGATGTCATTTATTATATTCGTTTATGTGTTGTTATATAATTTGGATTGTGTGTTACGTGAGTTAACAACTTTGGGGAATCAGACTTAATACACGATAAATTACTAATTAAATATTTGATGTTACATAGTATTATGGGTGACTATGTACTGGACAAATACTTCGTGTTAAGGGTTTCCTTGTTTGGATTATCTCCTCTGTATTAGGTTCCAAAAATTGTAAAGTGGTTTCTTATAACATCGAGTCGCACGTAATTAATAAATAATAATATTGTGTCTTCAATTTACTCGCACCGGCTCTTTCGACAAGTTAATGAGTTAATTAATTTAATATAATTAGTCTTATTTTGTATTGATTGCTCGGACAATTATAATATACTTGTTTTTACTTAAAATTCTATAATTTAAGTCCACTGGGTTGGTACATAACTTGGCTTCAATTTTGGGCCATTTGGAGTTATATTTGGGCTCATTGGGTTGGGGTTGATGTTAGGCATAAGCCTAATTTTGTGGGAACCTTATTTAATAGGTTAATTAGACAACCTAAAAAACACTTTATGTTATTAAAGAAGCCCTAAAGTTATAGAGATAAGAGGCGCATAACAATTGAGGAGATTTAACATATTAAAAGCTTAGATTCACAGTGTTGTTTAATACATGTCTACATATATTAAGAATTTGATTTGAATTTGTATTAGAATAGTAATTATCAATCAAAATATTAATTAACATCATATAATTAAATTTTTATAGTCTATATCCTAATTTTCAAAATTAGTTCAATTCATAAATTAAACATTAAATTCATGTTAATGCCTTAGTATAATTTAATGTTGAATCTTATGAATCAACCCTAATAGTTGAATGAAATTGATATATTTTGACTCATGGTAATGAATCACTTAATAGGCCCATATTCGATTCGAAAATTGAATATAAATCTGATTGAATTGAGTTGAAACATGAACTTAGAGTTCTTAAACCATAGTCTGAAATTTATCTTTTAAACCTTGTGTAATCACATAATAAATTGTTGTGGTAGGTTAGTGTTGTTGGTCTACATCTTATATATGAAAGGAGGATGAGAATCGTAACATTTAAAGGCTTCAAAATTAGAATTTCTTGTGTTAGTGGTCGTGTTTGGATTTTGGAGAAGATAACAATGTGCTCATCTCATTATAATGAGATTTTGGCCTCGCTCGAACGAGATGTAGGATCTTGTTAGAAAGTCTATGGAAGTCGTTCAAATGACTATCGGGTGTTTATTTTGAATGACTTGGGAATGTAGTTCGAATGACCTATATGATTTCATTATAACAAAGTAGGTATAATCTTTAGAACAACTTTGGGATAGTTTGGTATTTAATCTCTTAATTAAATTGTGTTGATTAAGTTGGAGACTTGTGATACTTTTAGTAAATCCTTGTGTGGGTTGTATTTTTATGATTTGATTCTAGGTTCAAGAATATTGTGTGTGAGTTATCTTGGGGGACATAATAGGAGGGATCTTTATTGGGCGTGTAAGATGATGAGCATATTTCTACCCCGGTGATAGCAATGGGCTTACCTTGGTCATTTTACCCCGATCTTACTGTTGATGTACACGTGCCATTTGTTGTGGCCTTTAGGTTATAAGTATTGGAAGACCTATAACTATAACTAGTATGCACGAGTGATCCTCGAAGGCAATAGGGATAGGCCTTCTTATCTTATGTGTGGGATTATGCATAGCCTAATTATTTTTATATGTTGGTATCATACTTATTTGACTTTTGGGATTGTCATTTCTTATATTGTAATTATGCTAGAGATTATATACTGGAAAAAACCATGGAACCTTGTAATTATAATCAATTGAGATACATTATAATCGTTAGTCATTGGGTTGACTTGGGTTTAGGGATTAGATCGCATGCTATATTTAGGATTGCCTGGGTTCGGTTGACTTAAAAACTATTAAAATATAAGAGAAATATGTATTGTTACTATTTTAGCCCAAATGTAGTTAAATATTTACCCTCTTTAGACTTTCTCAGTTTAATCATATTATTGAAACATGTTTTTAGGTCCTATGTCGTAGTTTTTTCCAGAACCCTAATCTCATATCTTTCATTTCAGCTTTTAATTCATCAATAGGATATAGATGTCGAGACTGCGTGCTCATTCTTATTTCTTGCATTTACTTTTTAGTTCTAGTCAATGTCAGATTATTGTAGTTAAGATTACTTTATGTTGGAGTCATATTTTTCATTCAGACCTAGATTTATTTTTAGACAATGCTGATACAAAAATTAGTCAGATGACGTGGACTAATTATATGACAACATGTGTCGTCCTACGTGGCCAAATATATATTCACGAAACATAATGTAAAAATATGTCTCCAACATAAAGTAATCTTAACTAAATAACTCAATTAGAAGAGCAACATAGCGTGCCAAGCTACTTGGCATATCGAGCTAACTTAGCGTGCAGATCATCTGGTCAAGAAGATCAAGTGATAATAATTGATTCAATGAACATTCTTATTATGTATAGATGTATATGTCTATTAAATAACGATGCATTGTCTATTCAAATTGACAGCCCAAGGGCTATAAATGCATTGTAATCCCCTGCATAACGGGGCAATTGAGAATTAATCATTTACGATCATCATCAAGATTAAGGAAAAACACCTGACAATACAAAACAATGGACGTAGGCCATTTTCCTTAGATCGAACCACTTTAAAAATCCTTTGCCTTATTTCTTATATCATATTTATCTGTGATTAATCAATTAGATCAAGTCTAGTTTTTTACATTAACATATTGGTGTCGTCTGTGGGAACGACTATACGTAGCGTTTTTCACTAAAACTTCATTATACATGGCTGAGATTCCAGAATCTAGCAATAGAAAAAATGGCGCCATTCCTCCGACTTCGTTCGCTCCTCCAACTGTCCAGGATCTCGTCAGAATAGTGGCTAACTTAGCCAAATGACAAATAGCTATGCAGGAGACCATGCAATAACTCCTTCAAACTTTTCAAAATGCAACGCCTGCCCAGTCAGGCTAGCGAAGTGTTCATAGAAACACTCATATGCCATCTTCGAGATCCAGACGTACCTTACTCCCTCATGTGTCCTTATCCGCATCATACTGAGGTCCAGCGACCCGTCTTATCAACTTGGGCGAACATCTCCCATAAGAGTAATATACTCTCAAAAAAATGTCACTCTAACTCTAAAAATAACAAGCACCCTGGAGAGATTAAGTAGAGTATCCCCCTTTGATCGTTTGGGCCTCAGGAGGAATAGAAATCCTTCTCGGATTGCATCAGGAAATTTTCAACTACCAAATGATCTAGGAGAAGGTTCTTCCCAATCAAGCCCTGCCTCTTGTACAAAGAGATCCCAAGAGGAGAATTCTATGAGATCTATTGCTCGGGCGAATAGATAAGAGGCTGGAAATGACGCCTTGAAGGGCTCCATCCAAAGGATGGAAGATAGGCTAGGGGAAATGGCTAAGTCCAGGAACCCTCTCCAAAGAACGTTTGTCAAAGGATCACCCTTTGTATAGGCAATTGTTGATTTTCCCACACCATCGAAGTTTAAAGCTCCTATAGTTACGCCGAAGTACGAAGGAAAAACTGATCATGTCCTCCACATAAAACAGTACCAAGTTGGTGCCGATATCTATGTCGTTCTTGATGAGATGAGATGTCGGGCATTCTCAGGAACCATCACTGGATCAGCTCAAATATGGTACAATAATCTTCCTCGGGGGCAGATTATTACTTTCCATCAACTAGCCGAGCTATTTATAAGAAATTTCTGTTTCGGTGCGAAGCCAGTCAAGAGAGTAGCAAACCTGTTGAGTGTAAGGCAAAAAGTAGGAGAGAGCATCAGGGATTATATCACTCGTTTTAATAACGAGAAACTTGAGGTCATTGACTATGAGGAGTAGTTAGCAATCACAGCTCTAATGAGTGGTCTTTTAGCAAACAAACTGTATTATACTTCGGTTAAAGATCCCCCTAAATCGATGGCGGAATTAATGGCTAAGGCAGCCAAAATTATGAATGTCGAAGAAGCTATGGCTGCAAAGAATAATGGTGAGATCAAATAAGAGACTAAAGTTGAGTGCAGGTCAGAGAAGAAAGATTAAAAGCATAATGGGAGGAATAAGCAATTGAAAGGCAAAGAGACGATAGAGAACTTGAGGAAGTACGGGAATTATACTCCCTTAAAGGTGGATATAAACCATATAATGGAGGATATAAAGAACAACGAAGAACTAAACTGGTCGAAGAAGTTGAGGACAGCCCCTGAAAAGAGGGATAAGTCCAAGTATTGTTAGTTCCACAAAGACATTGGCCATATGATTAAGCGATGCATAGCTCTCTAGATGAAATTGAGGCACTCATTCGATGAAGGAAATTAAGCAGGTTTGTCGATCGTCAGAATGATGGAAAGACAGATCAAGGTAGAGGTCTAAATCTCCTCGTCGAATAAGAGATGACAAGAAAAGGGACCATAAAGATGATCCGAAAGATGATCCTGACCTCCCCAAAAAGCCAAGGCAACCAAAATACGAGGTATTTTCAATCTATTTTGGCTCTTTCGAATGTAATGTGATTACAGGTGGAGATGTAGGAGGAAGGGATCATACTGCTGAAAGGAAAGCTTACCTTAATGAGTCCCAAGCTTGCTCCTATATACAGTGAATAAATCTGGCAAAAGAGGATCGCTCGAGGAAGGTCAACAAGGATAAATTGGTCATTGGGTTTTCCAAAAGTGATTTGGAAGGTGTCTTGTATCCTCACAACGACCCCTTGGTGATCAGGATGAGGATGAATGAGAGTATTGGTAGATAATGGTAGCTCGGCAGACATCATGTTCTACTCTTGCTTTGACAGTTTAAATTTGAAGCTAGCCCAGTTAGAGCCATATCACAGGCCCCTCCTCGATTTTACCGATGAAAAAGTTTTTCCACTTGGGATGATAAAGTTGGACATGCTTATTAGTACTTGGCCTGCTTGCAGAAAAGAGAAGGTACATTTTTTCGTAATGGACAAAAATATCCAATCTGCCTACAACATAATAATGGGACGGGTAGGACTGAAAAAGTTCGAAGGAGTTCCATCTACAATACATCAATGCTTGAAGTTTCTGACCAACTTTGGGGTTGGAGTTGTGAAGGGCGACCAGAAAATAGCTCGAGAATGCTACTATTCATCTTTCGAACAGGAAAAGTTAGAGGAAGCCAAGAAGAAGATTACCACTTACCAAGTGGATGAGTCTAAAGATGCAGATATTGAGACATTGGACCCTAGAGATGAATCAGAGCTCGTAAAGGGTCAGGTCATGGAAGCAACAAAGAATGTTATTCTGGACGACGAATGACCATAACGAACAACTCAAATTGGCACTTCACCGGATCCGTCAATAAAGAGAGAATTAGTGGCATTTTTTAGGCATTGAAAGCAAACTTTTGCATAGAGTCATGAAGATATGTCGGGGATAGACCCAGACTTTCTATGCCACGAGCTCAATGTTAATACGGTGATTAAACCGGTGAAACAACGAAGAAGAGTCTTCAGCCTAGAGAAGAATCAAGTTATTCAGGAGGAAGTCGAGAAACTGCAAAAGGCCTCTTTCACTGAGGATGTCAAATATCCTGATTGGTTAGCCAATGTGGTGATGGTAAAAAAGAAGAATAATGAATGGAGGATGTGCATAGATTTCATGAATCTCAACAAGGTCTACCCAAAAGATCACTTCCCTCTGCCCCGGATCAACCAGCTGGTAGATGCTACCTCGAGGAATGAGTTACTAAGATTCATGGACGCTCATTTCGGCTACAACCAGATTAAGATGAAACCAGAAGACAGGGAGATTACATCTTTTATCACCACAAGGGGAACATACAGCTATAATGTTACGCCATTTGGTCTTAAAAATGCAGGAGCTACATACCAGCGACTGATGAATAAGGTGTTCACAGAGAAAATAGGCAAAAACATGGAGGTTTACGTCGACAACATGTTAACCAAGAGTAAGAAAGGCACTGACCACATAGCTGACCTGAGCCAAACCTTTGATCAGCTGGAGAAATATCAGATGAAGCTGAACCCGACTAAGTGTGGATTTGGCGTATGAAAAAGCATGTTCCTCAGGTATATTGTGAATCAGCGAGGCATTGAGGCCAATCCTGAGAAGATTAAAGCTTTGCTAGAACTGCGATCTCCAAGTATGAAGAAGTAAGTGCAAAGCCTCACGGGGCGCATTGCAGCTCTTAATAGGTTTGTCTCATGAGCAACGGACAGATGTCTCCCATTCTTCAAAACACTCAGAAAAACGTTCAAATGGAACGATGAATGTGAGAAAGCATTCCAAGAGTTGAAACTATATTTGGGGATACCTCCATTATTTTCCAGGCCGATGATGGAAGAAATTTTCTATTTGTACTTGGCTATTTCAAAAAGCACAGTCAGTTCAGTATTGATAAGAGTAGAAGATGGAGTACAAAAAACGGTGTATTATACAAGAAAAGCATTACGAGGAGAAGAGATTAGATATACAAGGTTGGAAAAGCTAGAATTAGCATTAATCAAGGCAGGCAGGAGGATGAAACCATATTTCCAGGCCCATACAATAGTGGTATACATCGATATGCCACTTTGACGGACTTTACATAAACTGGAGAAATTCGAAAGATTGATGTATTGGGCGGTGGAACTAGGTGAGTATGATATTGTTTATGAGATAAGGTCTTCGCTCAAAGGACAGGCAGTGGAATATTTCATTACGAAGTTCACTTACTCAGATACTTCCGACCAATAGAGGTTTAATGAAGAGCAACCCATAGATGTTAGAGGATCATCAAAGATTATCCCCGATCACCTTCCACCAGCAGATTTATCGGGAGAATAGTGATCGAGAAACAAGAATCCCCCGCTCAAAGCCCACCGTGGGAAGAAGATAAAAGGAAGTACCAAATATTCCATCAAGGAACTTTATTAGACCAAGAGTTTGACAATTGTATACCTATATGGAATTTGTATGTTGATGGCTCTTCGTGTGCTATAGGCAGAGGAGACGGAATAATTCTTAACAACCCAGATGGATTGAATATAGAGTACGCTCTGCATTTTCAGTTCGAATCTTCTAACAATAAAGCTAATTATGAAGCTATGATTGTGGGCCTAAGTTTAGCCAAAACACTCGGTGTTTAGTGATTCATAACTATTTGTAAATCAGATGCTTGGGTTGTACGCAGCGAAGGGAGACTTCATGTCTAGGTATCATGCCAAAACTATAGAGATTTTATCAAGTTTTACAGCGGTCCAAGTGATACGAATACCAAGATTGGAGAATGCGAAGGCTGACGCACTAGCTCGGTTAGTCTCACCTACTCGCACTGAGCTACGATGAACGATTACTATTAAGATATTAGTGGAGTGGAGCATTAATGAAGATTTGATGGTGAGATTCATTACTTTGGACATGGGACCTTCCTGGATGTATCCCATCAGGGCATATATCTAAGAAGGAATTTTACCAACCGATCAACTTTCAACCAAGAGGCTGAAGTTTAAAACTGCTCGATATGTATCGAACAATGGAGTTTTGTACATAATGGGGTATAATAGCAGGTCTGCAGAGATGTGTGCACCCATCAGAAGTTAAAGATCTGATAGAAGAAATTCATAAAGGTTCTTTTGGGGCTCATGTGGCAGGACAAAATCTTCTGCAAAGGATAATGACGTAGGGTTACTATTAGACAACAATGCGAGCAAATTGTACAGCTTATGCCAAGAAATGTAATAAGTGTCAACGTTTTTCCACCATTCGAAGAACTCCCCAGGCTCTGTTAACCCCAATTACCTCACCTTGGCCATTCGCTATGTGGGGAATAGACTTAGTCGGGTCTCTCCCAACTACCAAAGGATGATTCAAATACCTAGTGGTCGATGTTGATTATTTCGCCAAGTGGGTGGAAGCTGAACCTCTTATTGACATGGCTTATGAACAGGTTTACCAATTCATTTGGAATAGTCTTATTTGCAAATATGGTCTGTCGCATGCTTTCATCACTGACCATGGTACGCAATTTGATAATGAGGAGTTTACTGCGTATTATCACCAGTCTAACGTCTAGAAGATCCATTCTCCACCAGGTCATCCTCAAAGCAATGGGCAAACTGAAGTGATGAATAGGACACTGCTTAACGGGTTGAAGAAATGGTTGGATGATGTGAAAGGGAATTGGATTAATGAGATACATTATGTGTTATGGGCTTATTAAACAACACCCCGAATGGCGACTAGGGAATCTCCTTACATGCTAGCCTTGGGAAGTGAAGCAGTCATACCAGCTGAACTGGGCTTACCCACTCACAGGGTGCTTAATTTTAACTCTCCTCTAAGAGATTTGATGAGGCATCTAGACTTGAATATGATCGAGGAAGTAAGAGAAGATGCGGCAATCAGGAATGCATCTTACCAGCAACGAACTGTCATGTTCTACAATAAAAGGTTCAGGAAATGTGACCTTAAGGAGGGAGACTATGTGCTGAAAAAAGTGATTCAAAAGCATAATAAGATGGAAGCCAACTAGCACGGGCCTTATCGTGTAACTGCAGTTGTTCGACCCGGAATATACAGAATAGCAACCTTAGAGGGAGAAGATTCAAAAATGCATGGAATACAGAACACCTGAGCAAGTATTATCAATAATGTAGACTCACATGTATCACAGTATTTCAAATATGAATAAAAATGATATTTTCCCTCTATTCTTTTTGGTTAAATTTTTTTTGGTGTACTAGTGCTACACACTACGCCAACTACGATTGGTCGACACATCATCAACCACCAGCTACGGTTGATCGGCACATCAATAACCACCAACAAAATCATTAACCACTAGCTACGATTGATCGGCACATCAACAACTACCAACCAAGGTTGGTCGGCATTAATAAACTTCGCTAACAATGTTGGCATAAACGAGCTACGATTGGTCGGCTCATCAACAACCACCAAGATCGGTCGTCATTAATAAACATTGCTAACAATGTTGGCATAATAATCATACAAGTCAACGCCTGTTTGATTATGGGTGACCTCAAGGGGCATCCAAAACTAGGCAAGAAGATAGGTGACCTCACGGGGCATCCCCTGTCTAGGCACCAAGGTAATCTAGATAAGATTGCTACAACTAAGCAGGGCCATGGGATGAAAATCATTCCATTGCTTACGAACTTATGGGTGACAAGTCACTACAACTAGGCAGCCAATGGGGCAAAGTTCCATTATCTAGGCAATTAAAATAAAATAGGATAATTTATCCCTTTATACACACTCATCAAAAAATAAAATCATAAGAAAAATATGTTATAAATTATTTCTAAGGAAAAACAATTGCATAAAGATGATTTTTCTTCATTAAATATATTCATTACAAACGAATAATTTTTCTTCATTCAATACAAATTTCCTATTATATTGGCCTTTTTCCTTCAGATTTTGGTACAGGTTCCATTCCAGCTGGAGGATCGTCTAAAGCATAAGGAAAGTTGATGAAATTCATATCTCGTAGCATTATAATGTTGCTCGAACTTGGTTAATCAAGTAGATGTTGAGGTCGGGTACCTCAAACTCTTCAAGAAGCTGGTAATCACCAAGATACCTGGAGAACAAACACCTAGGAATGGCACGGGATGGAATTCATCTGACATCCAATTTAAAAAGAGGATTAAGCAGATCAAGTACTCCAGGATCATACCAATCCCCTAAGGAATTTCCTTCCTCAAGCTTCATCACAGTCAAGGCGTTCAACAATCCCTGTTTGTATCCCTCGTTATTTGCTTATTTCAACCGAGCATCGAGATGGCATAGAGCTTCGTTGTATCCCCTATCCAAAACTCCCTATGTTATTTGTGAAATTTATAAGTCAATCGCTCAAGATGCTCAGGAAGTTTTTCACCAAGTTTTCTTTACTTTCTAGTGCAGAATTCTGGTCGGAGAGTTATTCGGTAAGATTTTTGGATTTTCTGGGACATTTCAACCAAGGCTTGATTTTTTTCTTTCATCTGAGCAGCCTGATTTGCTAAAGGTTATTGAGTCATAGTCTCTTCAACACTTCTCTGACCAGCTTTAGCTCTATCCTGTGAGGAGGGTGTAGGTCTGGCTTATTTCAAAGCCTCCAGTTCTTCTTTCAAAGCAGGATTTTTAGTTTCCAAAAATGAAAAGCCCTCATCATTGACCGGGACCAGAGCCCCCGAAGGAGAGGAGGCAACAGCTTTGAGTTGTTTCACTTCTTCTCGTGGGTAAATATTTTCTTCCTCCAACAACATGGCAATATTCCTATGTTCCTCAATTTTAAGTTTAAAACACTCTCTCTCTTTTTATGGGCTGAAGGAAACTTGTCATAACCCCGATCAACACTCAATTATTGATATTTCTTCTCATACCCCTCATGCATAAGTGTAGTAGTTTCTTTATGTTGAAGCTGAAGCTCCTCGATCGTACCTTGAAGATATATAATCATTTTATAGTAAGCATCATTATTGGTTACTGCCCGATCAAGCAAACATTTTACATATAGATAAGCCTCAATTGCTCATTCAGAGGCATCAAGTCCAAGGATATTAACGATTTCAGCTTCAGTAAAATCTGTATGCCCAGCCTTGAAGTAATCATTACATTTCTTCATCAACTCTGTGTCATGAGCTGACAAGAGTTCCATCCTGGGAATAAACTAGAAAGGCAAAATAGGAATCAATCAACAATAGCGCCACTACATGTCGAGCAAGCAAAGTAGAAAACTCAAACTAAATAGCAAAGCCCATTTTATTAATCATAAGAGGAGAAAGTACAACAAAAGTTATAATGAAGGGGAAAATAGAAGAGCATCATAATTAAAGCGTTGAACAACTCTACACCTTCTCCTTATTTCCTACAACATCTTCAGTCAATTTGCATGAAGGAGTAAGTTGCTCAGATGGCAGTTCAGGTTGCTCTGTAGAGGTCGTCGCCTGCTGAACTTGCTTGGAAGATTGAGGAAAGATAATAATAGGTGTTTGCTCTACTATCACCATAGAAGATTCATCAGATGCACCTTCATCTTCTTCTTCAATAGTAGGAGGAGGGACATGAGTGTGTTCCTAAAGCAGTTCAGAATCCTCATCAACATTCAACCTCTTTAAAGCTACTACCCATCCATCTCTGAAGTATTTCAAACTCGCATATTCCATCTGGGAAAAGATAGCAGTTAAGGCCTTATTCCATCCCTTGTCCCAACCAGAGCTAAATCACTTCTTCACAACAGCTTTCCTCTTCATTTTCTCCGAGGATGTTTTCTCCCTTAGAAGCTATTCAGCAGACTTCAGCTTTTCTTCAAGACCTTTATTACGCCGTTTATCCTCTTCAATCTTGTAGTTAGCTTCCTTTGAGGCATTCACTGCCTAATTTCAATTCATAGCAGCAAGTTGAAGAGCTGACTCAGCCGATTTAATCTTATCCTCCCAAGAAGCCTTGTCCTCTTTATCCTTTTGTCGGGATTACCCTAAAGATTTTGACAAAGTAGCAAGGGCTTCCTCAACACCACTAGATGAGGTTAAAGCTTTGATGGCTTCATCCTTCTCTATGATATTGTCGAAGCACGCCAAAAATTATAAGAAGAAGAAATCCACAAATCAGAGAATGAATACATCAATGAAAAATTAGAAGGATAAGTATAATGACCACTTACTGATGTAAGAAGTTAGGCTGCCACATCGATAACATTATCCCGAGGAGTTAAAGTTTCAACAGCTCGACAGTCGGGCTAAGTCCCTGACTTGATCAATTTTTTGGCCGAGTCAGGGGAAAGGATAGTTGGAAAACAAGCCCTCGGAGAAGAGATCCCAACTCCAGAAGGTTGGGCAACCGTATCTACAGGCCTTTCAGCAGGACCCCTCTTCAATATCCTCAAAGGAGCATCTTTAATCAAAGGTGTTGTCTCTTTTGCGATAACTTCTTCAATTAAAGGCGCTGCCTCTTTAGGGGCAACAGTGGGATCCTTGCTGATATTTTTGGTAGGAGGAACAATATCCTTCTTTTTAGTTCCATCAGTTGGAACGTCGCTTTTACTCTTCTTCGCTCATTCAGTACCAGAGAGGACATGGTAAATAACTCGGGTACCCTCCTCTTCTTCATCATCAAATCAGCAATAGAGATACCCAAGTAAGAAGAAGATTCTCCTACAATTGTTGGAGAAGTCGGTGCTTGATCAAGATCAACCACCATTGGAGGAATGAGAGGTTGGGCAATAAAAGATGAAGTAGTATTCTTATATCTCAGCAGATAGGAAGGAGACCTCACATTCTCCCCGTTAATGGACTGATGCAAACCCCAGATAAGTGCCAATTTTTTTATATTTACGTCACTTTCTTTTGGAGGTTTTTTGCTATCAGTTGCAAAATAAAAACGTATATGTCAGTGATGCATTTTATCGAATAAAAACATAGCTAAATTGGAAACAAAATAAAAACAACCTATCCCATTGCCATAAAGTGGACCTCTGGGACCTTGGTAAATATCATTTACCACTAATGGGGGGTGTTGCCAATTTTTCATCACAACTCCATGATCAAAATAATCCCTATTAGAATCTGGAAGATTGACAACTAAAGCTCTATTGGAAAACCTAGTTTTTAAATAAAACGTAGTGTCATTGGTACCCATTTATAACAATACATAATTTCAGGAATTCCTAAGTGGGTTCCGTGTATTTGATTCAACCTATATACGCCATTAACTATCCTTCATGTATTTGGAACTACTCTTGCAGGAACAATATCAAAATATTGGCAAAACTCCAAACACGGGGGATTTGGCAAAAAAGAAAAACCACACTCCGCTACAAAAATTGAGGGAAACCAATGTCCCTCAGCTAAAGAAAATAAATTAGAGGGTCAAGTAGGATGCTCTAAAATAACCCAAGAGGTAATAGCAAAATCAGCTCGAAATTTATCTAATGGCTCAACAAGATAAACCATGGTGGATAAAAGCAAAGAAAGAAGAAGGAAGAAGTTCTTACAGAAAAAATTGAGAAATCTGCTAAGGGGGATAACAGAAAGAACGACAGTACAAGGATAGAGTGAGAAGACAAAGAGTTTAAAAAATTTGGAAGTAAAAAGTAGAAGATGATCTGATTTTAGCGCATTTAAATGACCTGCATCAAGAAACGGGAAAAGAAATGATTACTAGAAAAGACGATTGCATTTCCGACGGCTAAACGATGAAAAGAAGAAAATACCCAAGCGTCTGATAAAAATTCAAAATATTTACGAGTTTTCCATTTCGCGCTCAAATGACAAAGACGGAATAGAACACATACGAGCAACTTCTAGGCATAATGTTCCACACTCTCATATTCAACCTCAACTGTGAAACATTAGGGGCTTCTATTGATACAAAAATTTGTCAGATGATGTGGACCAATTATATGACAACATGTGTCGTCCTACGCGGCCAAATATATATTCACAAAATAACTCAATTGGACGAGCAACATAGCGTGCTGAGCTACTCACCCCCGAACTACTTAGCATGCCGAGCTAACTTAGCATGCAGAGCATCTGGTCATGAAGATCAAGCGATAATAACTTATTCAATGAACATTCTTATTATGTAGAGATGTTTATGTCTATTAAATAACGGTGTATTGTCTATTCATATTGACAGCCCAAGGGCTATAAATGCATTGTAATCCCCTCCATAATAGGGCAATTAAGAATTGATCATTTACGATCATCATCAAGATTAAGTAAAAACACCCGGCAATACAAAACAATGGACGTAGGCCATTTTCCTAAAGATGAACCACTTTAAAAATCCCTTGTCTTATTTCTTATTTCATATTTATCTGTGATTAATTAATTAGATCAAGTCTAGTTTTTTACATCAACAGACAGTTTTGTGTTCAAGTGATGGACTCTATGATTATGTTGGTTTTGGGATCGGACATATGATGGTTTACTCATGTTATTATTTCAATTCTTTAGTATTACACTTTACTTTATTTAAGTCATGCTTTGGACTGTAATTATTAATTTGACTCATGTATTTTTTGAGTTTGGATTCGATCAATCTAGATATGGATTTTATCGGGTGTCACGTGTTGGGTCATTTTCAGCTATTCGAGGATCTTTCTCTTTTCCAAGGTCATTTAAATAATTATTTTATTGTCAACAACTCTTTATCCTTTATCTATTTGAATGTTATTTGTGGGAGGAACTGAATCTTTATAATATTTCCATGACTAGATTATGTGATTTACTGATGGAAGTAAAAAAGAAACCCAATTTCTTCATCTATCTCAGGGGAGCTAGAGACTTTAGCTATTTATGATAGTGAGTTCTTCAACATAAATCACCCCATAAAAGAGGCAAGCACACTAGGAGCTTAATTGCCACGCTCATTGTCTGAATCATCTGAGTTGCCGGGTTCATCACCCAACCCTATGGTGGTTATTTGGTTATTCCCTAAGAAGTTTATGAATTTAATAAATTCAAGTGATTCAAAGTATAGATCATACCATTCCGTAAAGATATGGTTTTGAGAAGGAACGAGATATTACATTAGTTTCATGGAAACGAGGAGAATGGGAGCTTCGCGGATTATTCCTTTCTTGAGACCTTAAGATGTTAGGAATTGAATAATATCATTCATACTGAACTCTTCATCGTGTACAGACCATTCACGGGATTGGTGGGCCTAATTCCAGGCTTCCATGTAAAGATCATTTTTTTCTCTCCTCCTCTTCGAGGGTCAATCTTGCTACAAACTTCATTACGAATTCTCTCAGTTATTCAAGGAAGGGTGGAAAATCCATACTCTATATATTTTTATTTAGTATGGATAATTATGCAAGATCTTATCACCAGTAAGAGCGCTCGGTCATCAGAAGTTTCAGGATGCAACATATAGGTTAGGAATATTTAGAGAAGAGTTGTGGATTTATTTGGGTTAATGGGATTGTTTATAGGTTTGATTTTGGTTGAGGGCTCAAAATCAGAATCTTCATCGATGAGTATGGTGTTCATGGTAGCTTAATGCAGAGGTAGTGGACTTTGTGTGGTGTTTAGTTTTAGGCATGTATGAGGGGTGATGATGCCTTTATCAATGAGGCAGTGTACAACATTCTTAAGATGATAACACTGATAAGCGGAATGCCTTACTGTTCAGTGAAAATAGAAATAGTTATCATGATTGAAGTATCTGGGAAGAGGATTAGGTAGTGGACGAGGGTCCAAAGGTTTTATAAGGTTACTTGAGATAAGGGATGGATACATTTTAAAAATAGGAGCATGGAGATCGGTGCACTCTTTTATGATAGTAGTAGGGTGGGCTTCTGGTACCCATGAAGTAGTAAGATGGAAATAAATGTTGTTGATGAAATTAGTAATGGGTTTTTCATATTTTTGAGGAGTAAACTAACAGACTAGCATCTTTAATTCTAATTTTCTTTCACATTATGACTAGATACATTCTCTTTAACATCTATCCTAGCCTCTCAGAGGGCTCTAAAATTAGGGTAATACTGGCTACCCATGGTGTTTTTGGTACGCGTTAGAAAATTCTTCTTCATAATACTAACTTGCTCTTCCTCTGATGAGCGATTGGTCATATTGGCAGTTATTTTGCCCTATCTGGTTATCAAGTTTTTGATAAATTCTTCTGGAACTTGTTTGAGTAGCTCAAGGTCACGGTGGGTTATTTCCAGTTATTTGTTTTACTTGTATTGGACCATAAATTCTCTAGCGACATCTACCCAACTTTAAATTCATAAATCTTATAGCAATAAGAACCAGCAGGGGTGGTCTCTTTAAGGGTGTTTAAAAAACTAGGCTATAATTTTTTTATCCCCTAGAAGACTCATGGTTCGGTGATAGTTATGGATATGCAAAATATGAGTCCCATACCCTTCTAATTTCATAATTATTAGGATTTTTTTTCTTGAGGACGCAAGCTTTTCGGTAGGGACACATGTGCATGTAGTCCACGTAATTTCCTAAGAATTTCACCTGGTCAAACTTTTGAGATGTCATCTTGAGCTCTTCTTTCACTTTATGTAGATCTTCTTCTTTATGATCTACTGGAACATGCATAAGAAAGTTAGCCCCGGGTTGAGGAATATTTGGCATATGCAGATGAGAAGGAGGTAGCCCAATGAAAGGCGAGATACGTAGAAGAATTTTGATGTGCGAAGCACGTTGGTATTCTTCAAAGGGACGTATAGTCTAAGGAAACCTCAGGCCCATAATTAGAGGAAAAGTGACATTATATTTTAGCATGGTCTGTGGCTTGGGAATTTGTGGGATCTGAGCCTTGTTATGTTTGACTCGTGAACATTTGACTTCAATTTTTTGACCCTAGAAGTGACTTAAGCTAGTACGGTCATCAAATCTAGTTGAACGATTTCTTCATGATTAGGGTTATACATGAGCTAGTTGTGGTCATAAAGCTCTTTTCATCTGAAACTGGTGAGAATGAAGATGAAGTAAAACTCTAAGGTGGTTAGATGGAGAATCACTTCCATTAGGGAACCATTCCAAGGTATGGGAAATGCGATCACACTTGAGAAGGAGTTGGATTATTTAAGAAAAGAAAATTATTTTGGTATTTTTGAAATAGGAAGAAAAAGGATAAAAATCCCCGTAGTGTAGTTCTTGTTATTAGGTTCAACTTGTATTATATTTTCCCTAGGGTTCAAATGAAATGCCAAACAGGGTTCAAGTCTGGGAGAGAAATAGGTTGGGTAATGCAAGACATAGTTTGACTTTTTTGCAAACTCATGGACAGGGTCTTGTTTTAAAAATGAGCAAAAGAGCGCAAAATTAGGAGGTGAGATGACCCAAAATTTTGGCAAAGTTTCGTGTTGAAATTGGCAATGTAGGTATGAGTGTCCTAAGGCAAACATCTATATGAGAAATATCCAGAGGATGTTAGTGTGAGAATTACCCCTTTAGAATGACTTCCATTATCTAACTCTTACCAATTAGGGAAATCATTCATTGGTACTTCCTCACTATATAACTTGTGGTGATGATATGTGTGAGAAAGAATTCGATATACTTGACATAAGTGAATGAATTCATACTATATACCTCCATCGTGGGTTCGTTCAAGCGATATGGGTAACCATTTGACATACGTCTTGGAAAATGGAAGGTGGGACCCTATTACTTAGGTTAACCACACCCCGTAAAACTGAAAACTAATCATAAAGTGACTTCCCACTATGGGACAAATATGGGGTCAATATTCAATGCTCGTGTAATGTAGTGTGCAAATGCATGAGTATTGTTAATATTTTTATGCAAAGTATTTATGTATACTTAGCAAGATATGTACAACTATTAAGCATGAAGTAAAAGTAGAAGCATATACAAGTGGCATGTGATAAATAAGCTACTATAAAATTGAAGTAAAAAATGATAATATGTACAAGTGAAATGGAACAAGGAACTACACAAGTGGAGTTAAGCATGTAAATATGTACATGTTGGGTAAATCATGTGATATATAAGTGATGAAGAAATAAGTATATAAATGAGATGGAAAGAAAATATACATGGATGGCATAATACGAGCATTGTATATGAAACGTGTGAGAATGAGAGAAGTAAATATAAAAGTGAAAATATATATGTATATACATGTAGAAAATAATGTAAGAGAAATGAAAACAAAGAAAATGTAAATAAAGTATAGTCCTATAGACATCCCCACTAGAGTCACCATTGTGGCCATCCCATCCCCTCGTCACTCGACTCGTGTGGAGTTTTTGGCTCCCAAAGGGATTCATGTAGAGGTCGTCTTTGGCGATGTGAATGTATGAATGTCTACAGATCAGACTCGCAAGCCTATTTGACACAAAATGGGAAAAATGGGTAGCCATCTATGAAAACAAATTATAAAATATAACTAGTGCGTGCGAAACCAAACAAGATGTGGGCCCAGAGACTATGTAATAGGGTAGGAAGGTGTTAGGTACCCACTCTTCTCTTTTTATCTCTCACAAGATATAAAATATTCTCCTTCTCCTACATGCATGGAAATGTGTATATGTGTAAAAATGTGTCGTGTGTGCAAAGTGTGCGAAATGAAAATATGTATGAATGTAAAAGTGTGTGTATGTGTATGAGGAACTAAGTCATCAATACACATTATGGAAAAGATGAAAATGAATCCTTATAAGGAGATAAACTAGCTAAATATGAATAAAGGGATCAAAGAAATGTGTAACGATGGTTAAAATGTGAGCGATGCCCTAAAATCCTGATATCACTATATAAGAATGAATACGCATATGTAGAACCACTAAAGAGATAGTAAGGATAAGAGAGATAATCACACATATAGAACATAATAAATATATAAATAACATACTAATATATGAACGAAAACAAACACGAGATGAATAAATAAGGACTCGAATCCCAAAATTACTTTGGGATGCCTAAGTAGCCAAAAAAGGCATCAAAGTTCATGTAATGCAAGACAAAATAAGTTTGGAGTCTAACCCATAATCCAAATCAACAGTATTTCTCATGGTTAATAAGAAAAATTGCGTGAAATGTGGTGAAAGTGAGATTACTCTAAATTTGGAATTATGGTGTAAACCCCCTTTTGGGGGTTTTATGGTTTATAAAAATAGACTTGAAAATGTATATGTTAAAAAAGGGTGAGATTAATGTGGAAATGATTAAAACAAGTTAAGGATATAAAGAACACTAAATTATGTGAAATGGGATTTATTAGACTACTAAGTAAAGAAGAGTTTGGACCTTCAATCTCTTTTGAATTCTATTTTTGGGGTTTTGTAGCTTGATTTTGGAGTATATATAATGGTGGTGGGTAAAGGTGAGGAAAGGGTGATGTAAGGTAATGTAGAGAAAATGTTGTAAGTGTGATGTATGGTAATTTTAGCGAATGTTGTAGAACCGAAATCGAGGTTGAGGTCCCTCTCAAACAAGGTCAAGGTTTACTTAAATAGGGAAACCTTAATCAAATAAAAGGATAAAGCTTCCCCTCGGCACCTTTTGGCTAGCATGCCCCCCGCCCTAATTGTCGACAGGGTGGTCGTACTTGCTAGCCAAGGAAGCCTCCACTTGTGTTCTGCCTATAGGCAGGCAAAAATAGTTTTTAGCTATAAAATTCAAACCGTAAATTCGATCCATGCACGGACGAGACCATTGGAAAGAATATTTTGAGCTCTATGATTGTGTATCTAGGAACTCTCAGGTTCAAGAGCTGACCAAATTCAAATGGGATTCAGAGACTGTCCAGTTGTTCTTCGGTTAGGGTTGGGAGGAGGACCGGGGTCTAGGATTTCAAGGGATCTTATATAGACCCAATGTAATAGTGTGGACAGTTAGAACGTGGTATCTACACCAATATCACATTTTTGGTCAAGATCAAATTGTTTTAAGACTTTCAAAAATAATCCAAAATGACTTTTGACGCTCCACACAAATGAAGTTCCTCTTTAATTTTTTCAAAAGATAATATAAAACATATCTGTCCTCTTGAAATTAAGAAAACCTTTCAACCTCTTATTTTGAAATAATGTTCTTATCTTTTAATTCATCAAGAAAGTCTAAAAGATCCCAAAAAAATCAAAGCATTTAATCTTTATAAAAAAATACATGTGTTTGAGCTTCCAAATCATATCAAGTTATTTTTTCATCTTTTACAAGTGTTAACTCATTTAAAAACTCGCTTTATATTTTTAAAGAGTTTTAACCTTTTTAAAAAGAGTCCTATTTTATTCTTTTAAAAAAAAATTGACTCCAAATCAACTTTCGAAAACTCTTTTTTCAACAACTTAACCTCCTCGCACATGTTATCACGGTAAACTTAAAGTTGATCAAAAAGGGTTGCTTTGAGTTTTCAATCACTATTCTACTTTTTATAAACTTTTAGACTAGATGTCAAAAACAAATTTATTTCTCACGTCTCAATGATTTTTCATAGAGTTCATCATATTTGGATTCAATATTTGAAGAGACTTCATCGTTATATTCTTCCTTACTAGGTTCATATTCATTTTTAGGGAAAGAAGGACTAATAAAATCAGATGGAGAAATAAGTATAGTAGTGTGATGATCAAAATTACTAATGGGATCATCTTCAAATATTTCATATTTACTAGTGAAATTGGATGGAGTAACAAGTTTGGTGAGATTATGAGTCCTCTCCCATGGAAAATCTTTAAAAAAATTTAATAACAAATTATATTCCTAGACACACAAGATCTACCTCATGTTGATTATACCTACAAAAGTGAGGTGTATCTCTAGCACTCATTGAGAGTGCATGTGGAATAAATGAAGTTAGATTTAAACTACCCAAATTACATTTATAACCAAGGTTGAGGTAATATTTTCCTTGTATCTAAACTCGGGCAAACATTTATCCTGGTGTCAAAAACATGATTAACAAAATGATTTTTTTAACATATGTTCATTAATCATATTAAGGGAATAAAAATTCGAAAATGTAAATCATTGACAAGACAAGAGGATTTATACGAGGGAAAATCCTTTCAGAAAATACCTCGGACCAAACTGACACCTTCCACAATATAGGTAGAGATTTATACAATGGGAGAAATTATGAAGAGTAAGTACGGATTGGTCTCCGATCCACATCGTATATGTCAAATTTTATTCATAATATCGTGTTTGAACCCGCCTCTAAATCTTCTTTATAGTTGAAGAAAAATTTGTGTTCCAATTGAAAAAGTGAAAAGCCAATAATAAATTTTTAACTTAGTATGATGTGTGATTCATAAAGGTTTATAGAAGGTTTAAAAGTATCTGGCTAATCAAAATAAACTCACAAGAATTTTTTAGACATAAAAAATATTTAAATTTTATTAAGAATTATTTTTTTTAATGTTTGTTCAAGTCTTGAGAGGAAGTAATTAAATTTCAAAGGACTGTGAATATACATAACAATTGATATCACAAGAAAATATAAAGAAGGTTGAAGAAAAACTCTAGTGAACAACGATCTTCATCATATGTTTTTATCTATTAAAAACTCAATATTTCATAAAATGGCATCTCTTAAAAATGAATATTATGGAATGTGTTATTAAATTTGTATTTAAGTGGATGTCCACTTGTATTAAAGTCTGCTAGTATTCTACGATTATTAAGTTGTCTATTAGATTACCTTATTTTGTACTATAAATATGGGTTATACCCCTTTAGTATTTGGTAGATCAATGAAATGAAAGACTCACTCCCTATAAATTCTCTCTCTATCTTCTTTATATTACAACATAATGTATGAATAAGAATGTACATAGAAATATTTTCCTCACAAAAATATTCATAAAAATCACACACGTATTCAAATTAAGTCTAAACCCACATAAATATACTCTCCATCTTATAAGAGAAGCTTGTGGGGACAAAAATGTAAGATGTAGGTTCTTATGAAGTGACAATGTGTTAAAGGTAAATTATATGGCTATATTTTTGGGTTTGCATGATTTTTAATGAAAGGCACACACAATCTAGAAAAAAATATGCTTTTATCACTAGACAATGTTCCTTCATTGGAGCTTTGCTACAACAAAATTTAACTGTCGCTCATGGAAGGCTTTGGGAAAGCAAAGTCGTGAAAAAATATAAAAAAAATCCCTAGTCAATGGCGTGGGTAGCGAAACACTTTCATTGCAAGTAAGTTGCATTCACTAGAGAGAAAGACCTAAAGTAGGGACAATAAATGCATATAAGTTCAATTTTGGTAAAAAGACAAAATTTAATTTATCTAACACTGATGAGGGAAAAGTATCCCTCGATCCCTAATGGGATGAACACTCGACCTAAGGGATGAAAAGTATCTCTCTTTATTTTACAACACGTTATTAGCATGAATGCTCCCAAATCTATTATTTAATGAAAATACAAGGGACATGAAGCACTTGATCTCTCATTTTGACAAGATGACTTTAATGTTCATATGGCTGATTTGGTGATAACCCTTTATGGATATGAAGGAGTGAGATGTGAATCTATGTGAACACCAATGAGTAAGTTTCAACGCTGAAAAGGTAATTACAGGTGCTTATACTTTTAATTATTTCTATATTGATCCAATAATTTTAGTTATTCATAGAAAATTTACATATTCACGTTTTGAATATTTAATTATAAAAAATTACTATGTCACGCCTAATTTTTTGTATACGAACAAAAATTAAAGATTGGACCCAGGCGTTTCCTATAATAATTGAAACTTGAAGTTTGGGCATTACCGTTAAATTTGGGATGTGAAGTTCCCTAACTATTTAAATCATGGAACCAGAAGTTTCCAATTTTTTTTATTAGGACCCGAAGTTCCTAATTATCATTCAAATTTGGGACATGAAATTCCCAATACTATTTGAAATTTGGGATCTCAAAGTTCCAATTGCTATTTTTAAGGACATGAAGTTTCTAATCACTATATGCATTTTGGGACATGAAGTTCCCAAACAGTTATTTAAGTTTAGTTTTCATTTGAAACTATAAGATTCCATGTAAATTTTCTCATTTGGGACCAGAAGTTTCCAAATTATTTTAAAATTGGGATTCGACGTTCTCAATTATTGTTCAATTTTTGGACTTGAGAATGAAAAATGCCCTAAAATCAAATCTGAAGTTTTGATTATTTCTATAATAAGGCAAGGGCTACTAAAAGTCCCATAACAATTATTTATACTTTGGACCCGAAGATCTAATAATTTTATAATAAAACATTAAGTTTTGATTATTTATATAATAAGGGTAAGAATATTAAATGTTCTATAATGATTATTTATATTTTGGACCTAGAGTTTCAAATAAAAGTTTGAATATAATTACTTGGAGAAATTAAAGTCCAAAAACATTTAATATTATACAATAAATTTGTCCTTATTATTTATATTTGGGATTTAAAGTTCCATAATAATTATTTAAATATGAAAATTAAATTTTCTCCGTTCAAATTTTTAGGGCATGGAATACAAAAATTATTTGGACCTAAAGTGTCAAAATAAAAAATATCACAGTCAAATATGAAGTTTTGATTGTCAAATTGAAAGGGTAAAGACCAAGAGTCCCCCAATTATCATTTTTTTGTATAAATATCCATATTCATTATTTTGACCATGAGTTCACACAATATTATGTGTCATTGGGATATAATATATATGGACATAAATCTCCAACAAAATATACCATAAATCAAAAATTGAAGTTTTGATGATTCATGGGGTATGAATTTGGAAAGTTCTCAAAATAATTATTTATAAGTTGGACTTGAAGCTACATAAAATATTTTTTGTTAGGATGAGTTTCAAAATAAATTGAATATTTAAAAATATATGTTCAACTTCTTGTCTTTTCATTTTCTTTGTTAAATGAAATGTCCTTTTAAATACTCTATTAATGGTTAAGTGTCCATTTAACTGTCCCATTAATAATTTTACCATTAATTGTTTTGTCACTTGACCTTTCGCTTATATTGAGTGTTAAATTATACTTTTAATGGTATTTGACTTTAACTCCTTTTCACATTCCAATTATTTAATATACATTGGAGCCTTGAAAATGTGTAGAGGATGTGAAAAATTAATCCCCTCATTTTTTTTAATAAAGAGGCTGGATTATTATTGGTCGGAGTTAGTAAAAATTATCTGGAACTTATATGGAAGATTCTCTAATATTTTTAGCCCCTAATCAAAACTTATGTTTTGATACAAAAGGGTAGAGAATCTAAAGTCCTCGACATTAGTAATATTAAACTTGAAGTTCAACTATTTGTGTATAAATAGAAGTTCTCACATATAAATGATAAAACTTGAAGTTTTATACATAATTCTCACCACGTACTTTGTGAGTTATTTTAATGTAGGACATGAAGTCCTAGATTTTAGAATTATAATGTATATGAATCCGAAGATTTATATACATGTGACATTAAATAGAGAACCTTAAGTTCTCATTACTTTTTGAAACGAACTTTTGTCATAATTGTTTTAGTGGCACTAGTTATATATTAGAAACCTAAAGCTTCCTTAATTTCAAACCTGAAGTCTCTCACATATCATAAGATTATGAACTTTTGATTCATCAGTTATCAATCCTAAGTTTTAAACTTTAATCGGTAAAGTTTTTATTACGTATCCCATTCATTGAGTCTGATAATTATCTGATATGAGTTTTTTAAATACTTTCACTTCTTAAAGTTTGGTCAACAAATGTTGATCATGAAATATATTATTGTATTCTTAATCATCTTTATATTCCAATCTTGAATCCTAAAAGTGGCAATTGTGAACAGTCATCATGTGATGGCATTAGTCTAGAAGATAATGAATAACTCACGCTATTATGAAAAAGAAGAAGTTTTTTTTAGACTTTGTGTGTAATATAGTAAAGGTTTCAACCATAGTTGAATCTAAGGCTCCAGAAGAGCCTATATGACCTCTTATGGAGCATTATATATAACCCCACTTTTTGACACAAGTCTCTGAAGTGACTATAAAGCCCCTGAAGTTGGCAAAGGTACTTAATATTAAGTGAGATGTCTATTTTTATACATATACAAGAGCAAAGTGGGATGAACAAAGATGATCATCGATGTTATAATTATATATGTCGTAGCTACACAAAAACCAAAGGGAAATGATACTACAAATCCATGTACTATGAATGAATGTCGACAAAGAATATATTAGCCAAAATGTGAAAATATCATGATGGCATAATTCAAGTCTCTTAATACATGTGGTGCATTTGGACCTGTAGTAGAAACCCTATAAGATGTTAACCCTGAAGGTTATGGATGGATATTAATAAGAAAGAAAAGTGATAACATTGATAAAAAGTGAACGACCTATGGCATAAGGTTTCTTGAAGAAAATGAAGATTGATTATACGAACATGCCATCCCGTTACTGTTGCAAATAATTTTTAGATATCTGACTAACTTAGAAGTTTTTTTAAAACATATTATATGAGACTCATGAATATTATAACTACTTATTTATATGGGACTCAGACAAAGAATACATATGAAAATTCCAGAAGGATTTTTTTACCAGAAGCAAAGATAATGAGTACGTACTTAAAGGCACTAAGACGTTCATTGTACAGTAGTTAATCCAAATGGATATAGGTACAACCGTCTTGGTAAATATTTGTCTAATGAATGGTATAAAAATAATCATATATGAAAATGTGTCATTATCTTTAAATGTATGTGCTCCTGAAGCGCCCCATTGAAATGAAAATATACAAATAAGGAATTAAGAAATGAATAACCTTGGGATAACTAGTTATTGTCTTGACTTGCATATCGAGCACAGTTTATGTGGGACTCAAATCCATTAGTCAAATAGATTGAAAAGTCCTGAAATACTTTAGCATATATTAAGCATACAATTTTAGTATACCCATGATCTCTGATATTTGGACATTAAATTATCGATATCTTCCTAAGCGGGATGATAAAAATAAATGTGATCATGAAGTATCATATGTGCATGTTGTTATAGTATTTGGTCTGAAAGTACCATTATCGTGCATTATTAGTATATGGATATATATAACACAATGCATGATACTGGATATTATAATTCCAGTCATTATTTTAGCAAGAAACAATTATAATTGACTTTCATAGTATGGGACTAATATCAATCATATCATATGATATGATATATTTATATCTAACTATCTATGTCCAGTTAGTTATATAAATGCATTTTATTTATGAGAACCTCACAAAGAACAATCAAAGTACTTATGACTTTCCTCAAATAACATATATTCCAACTACTACTTATGAAGGCAATGGTTCTTTTATAGCTCGCACTCAAAAGGGATACATTAAGGGAGATATGATTAATACATTTCAATTCTTCTAAATTCATGAGCTCGAGAAGAGTTATGCAACAAATAAACTCCAAAAGAGTTATTCTATTAAAGTCAAATAGATCTAATAAAGTGATAGGGTCAACCCTCTTCACCTAAATCGTATGGAAGTCTAACTTATGAAGAAAAATGAAATTGATATAAAAGTCGATCAAATTTATTCACTATGTGAAAGTAACATTTCAAAAGATTGTGTATACGATCGATATGCATCAACTCAATCGTTGGAGAAATATCATAATCAAGGGGAGTATTTGGTCACGGAGAGAATTTGAGAACATGATGTTTTGGACATACGTGCATTGTAATTTTTCCTTTAACTATGTTTTTCCCAGTGAGTTTTCTAGTTAAAGGTTTTAACGAGGCAAAACTAAGCGCGTCCAACACCAATTCAATGATCACAAAAGTTGGACTCTTTTTCCTTCACTTTGGTTTTTTCCCCTTGGTATTTCCTTAGTAAGGCTTTGATGAGGGAACAATCATTGAATGGTGGATATAGTGTACATCCAAGGGAGAGTGTGATAAAATATGTATTTAAGTGGATGTCCACTTGTATTCAAGTCCACTGGTATTCTATAATTATTAAGGTGTCTATGGTATTACCTACTTTTATACTATAAATATGGGTCATAACCCTCTCGTATTCGCAGATCAATGAAATTAAAGACTCACTGCCTCTTAATTGGTTTTGTGTCCTCTTTATTTTACAACATAATGTATGAATAAAAACGTACATAGAAATATTTTGCTCAAAAAAATATTCATAAAAATCACACACGTATTCAAATGAAGTCTAAACCCACGTAAATATACTCTCCAGCTTATAGGAGAATATTGGGGTGACAACTATGTAAGGTGTAGGTTCTTATGAACTGATAACGTGTTAAAGGTAAATGATAGGGTTAGATTTTTTGGTTTGCATAGTTTTCCATGAAAGACACACAAACTAGCAAAAAATACGCTTTTACCACTAGACAACGTTCCTTCGTTGGAGCTTTGATACAACAAATTTAATCGTCGCTCCTACGAGTCTTTGGGGAAGCCAGGTCGCATAAAAATAGAAAAAAACTAGTTAATGGCGTGGGTAGCAAAAAACTTTCATTGCAGTAAAGTTGCCTTTGTTTGAGACACAAACCTAAATTAAGGCCAATATATACATATAAGTTAAATTCTGGTAAAAATACAAAACTTAATCTATCTAATATTGATGAGGGGAAAGTATCCCTTGATCCTTAACGGGATAGACACTCATCCTAAGGGATGAATGGGATGAACACTTAGCTAAATAGGATGAATGATCAACTGATCATATCAAAGACGAGCGCACCAAAGGCCAAAGTTGCGACAAATATTTTTGTCAGATGTCCCATATGTATCTGGATTCTATCAAATAATAGGAGCACATGTCCTATTTATGGGGAAACCCTAATTTTGTATTGGCAAATGTAAAGACACGTAATCATTGTGAAAGGGTAGCCAAGCTCCCCCTTATAAAAGAACCATTATAAATAATAAAGAGATCATAGTGAAGAGTGGGAATACCCCCCCCCCCCCCCCCCCCCCCGTGGACTTACACCATTAACGGACGAACCACGTAAAATCCAATGTTCTTACATGCTTGATTCATTTAATATTTCTTTATAATGTTTGTGCAATTTTTTGCTTCAACATAATTGACCCCGTCTATGGAAACTAATAATAATTATGAATGATCAGTGTTCTAACCATTTCTTTTCGGATTACTCCTCTCATCGAGTCTATATATCAATATGGGATATATAGGACTATTATCCTCCCACCATTAAGGCTTACATAGATAAGTTTTTCTAAACCAAATTTAATTTTTACATTTGCTAGTGGGGTATATATTTAAAAGGGTTACATAGACCATCGGTTCAAAGGCAATGGTCAAATCCATTTACAACCCTCATATTATTTCATTTTGTTTCTGTATGTATCTATTTTAATGTCACATATCACATTTACATCTTTTGGTTGTCAATTTGTTTTTTGATTCTATACGACCATTGTTAGATTTGATAATTCAAAGATTTACTTTTGACCATATATTTAAGAAGTGTGGAAGACTTGCTCAAACTTAGATGGGAAAAGATTTAATTTTATTAGTTTGACTCTTTTTTTAATAACAACAAGGCAAAAGCCAGATTACAATGAAATAACCTAGCTCAATTCCTCAGATGGGCAATCAGACCACCCATCATTAAGGAATGCGTGAGGATGAGAGAAAATCCAATGAGCAGTCGAGTTACACCCTTTGTGGGCCTACATGATAGACATCTCCCCATAAGAGGACAAATCCAAAATATCATGGATAATAAGTTAAATCTCCCAATGAATAGGACATTTTCCCAAGCAGTAGTTAATTAGGTCAGAGTTGTCACTCTTAAAACGGGCATTGGAAAACCCAAGAGAGTTGGTAACCTATCAAGCTTCATGCAGAGCCAAACTTTCATCAAGCCAAAACTTTGCCACTGACATTAGGCAAGCATTTGGCTAAAATGATAATAAAAAAAGGGAGGGTCACTCTGTTCTCATATCTTTGTTGTCTCCGCCTGCAGGTTATTTCAAAATTAATACAGATGGCAACTGGAACGAAACAACAAAGTGAGGGCGTATGGAGGACTTTCTAGAGATGAACATGATTGTTGGATTGTAGGATTCTATGGAAAAATACATGGATGTGTAAGCACTCTAAATGCTGAACTTTATGGTATCTTTTTTGGCCTTAATATGGCCAATGAGAAAGGCTAGAACCATTTCCTACTCGAGGCAGACTCCAAGGATGTTATGGATCTCATCAACAATGAGGAGGAAACAAACCACCTACTTGCTAATGTTATTGGAGATTGTATTGAGCTTAAGAAGATCATTTGTGCTAAAGTTGGAAACATTCATAGAGAGGGAAATCGATGTGCGGACTGGCTGGCAAAGCAAGGAAGAAAGCGAGATGACCATTTTGTTGAAGTTGAAGAAGCCCCAGACCAAATCATCCAGTTCTTAGGGGAGGATGCATCTGGTCTGACCATCGAAAGGACACAATGATCGTGTCTTTGTTTTTTTTTTCCCTCTAATAAAAAAAACTAAAGCTTATTCTACTATCTTCAATGTATGAAAGCCCATAATGATTGTACCCGTAGAATCTCAGAGGATCCCACCAATCGTGGATTTCTTTTTGGACTTATTAAATGCAACGCCAGTATTGAATTTTAGACCTATGATAGGATGAGAGTACCCCCTTTTATTTCTATCATCAGCAGGCAGATTGCGACAACTGGGATTAGGGACCTATTGTATCTCACTAGAGTAGAGCTCCAAATCCCTGGAAATCTATCCAACAGTAGTAGATATGGAAAAAAGGAGTGATTAAAGATAGACTTATTTCTTCTCTTCCATATATTCAAAGTAATGGGAGTAAGTTTACCGAAAACCTTAGCAGTCTTATCCAGGAACGAGGCGTGGTCATCCACACTATAAAGCCATTTTAAAATTGAAGAGTGGTCTGATTAAATCCATTCTTGCTTAGCCCGACATTCAGACCAAATATCTTTGACCCCTTGAATCTGAAGAACAAATGTTCCAAGTTTTCAACTTCACCAGAGCATAGCTCACACACAGGTGAGTTAGCGTACTTGTTACTGCATAAGTGAGCTCTACAAGTTAAAGTAGTGTTAGCTACCTTCCAGAGGAAATATTTGAGCTTTGGGGGAGTTTTCATACTCCAGATAGCCTTTCAAAGGGTTGGGTTAGGTATGAAAGATGAGGAGGTGGTTTTTCCAATCGTTATTTCATGCGAAATTTTTTATGCCTCTATGTATGAAAATTTGATAGTAAACTCCCCACGTCTATTGAAATTCCAAATGAGTTTTTCATCCCTCCTATAGATAGGGACCTAAATGTTCATAATATGCTCCCTATCCTCTCTCTTGAATAGATCTTGTAGGCTATCCTCAATCCATTCTCTACGTTGAGGATGGATAATATTAGTAACTTTAGTTTCCTAATATCCTGGTGGTATGGGGAAGGTAGGTTTGAATCCCTTACTAGAGGGGATATATTTATCCTTCCAAATATTAATAATGTCACCACATCCCAAACTCTATCTGATTCCCTTGATGAGAACCTCCATGCCATCAATAATGTTGCTCCAAACCCTAGAGGCTCTTGGACTTTTTTAGCATCCATGAATGAGTCATTAGGAAAGTAGATGGAATTTGATGTTTTAACCAACATTTCATTGTAGCTTTGAAGGATTCTCCATCCTTGTTTGGCCCGAAGGGATTTTTTAAAAATTTGGATATCAAAATCCTAAACCCCTATGATTATTTGGAAGGGTGAGTTTGGACCAGCGAGTCCAATGCACTTTACTCTTATCTTTAGATCCACCCCACCAGAAGTTACTGATCATGGAGTTGAATTTTTTATAAAGTTCGTGTGGAGCAAGACATAAGACATTACGTAGGTAGGGATGGATTTGACCACTTATTTAATCAGGTCATCCCTTTCGCCTGGGGAGAGAAGAAGTTGTTTTTAGCTTATAAGTTTTTGGGCAACTCTATCTAAAATAAAAGAGAAGCTAAGGGATTTGAATCTCCCCCAAGAAGACAGGAAGCTAAGTATTTTGATATAGGGTCTATGGGAAAAATCTGGAGAAAATTACAAAGTTGATCAACCAAGGGAGCTTTTTTATTTTGGGAGAAAAATGCGATGGACTTTTGAAAGTTCATGTAATGACCTGAAGCACTACCATAACTGTGAATGATGTTGTTCAAGACTGAGCATTCACTGTGGTTAGCTTGCAGGAAGGGGATAGAATCATCAGTGAAAAACATATGGGTTAGAGTAAGACATCCATGCTTCATAATAATCCCCGAAAGATGTCCTAACAGCATTGCTCAATTAACTATACGTGAGAGAACATATTGAACGAAAAAAAAAAGATAAGGCGAGAGTGGATCACCTTGGTTTGCATCTTCTGGGAAAGAACTTTGGGAATAAGGACCAGGTTGGTTCTAGTCAAATCTTTTAAAATGAATTTTCCATCAAAAAAACCTCTAACAACCTTGCTCGTATCATTTCCAATAATATTCCAGTACTTATGGTAAAATAGGCCAGGAAATCCATTCGGGCCAAGGGATTTAATAAGGCCTCCAAGTTGATCCACTTCCTTGAGAATTTCATCATCTGACACATCTTTACATAGATCGTTATTCGTCTCTCGGGAAACCATTTTCTCATCCACTTCAAGGGTATCTACCATATCTCTGTGACCCGTTGATTTTGAAATCTCTTGAAATTGGTTTTTTAACGTATCATTCAGCTCCTCTTCACCATTAATCTAGTTCCCATCCTCTTTTATGAGTTTTTAATGAAGTTCCTACTCCGTCTTTGGATCGTGGTTATGTGGAATAATTTTGTGTTTTGGTTACCCAACTTGAGACAATTGATCCTAGACCTTTACTGCCAATATAGCTCTTCTTTAATGAGGATGTAATCAATTTCCTCAACTAAATTTTCTTTAGCCTCCAAGTTTTCAATAATGGGGGGCATTGTTGAATCAAGGCCAACTTGTTATCGAGGTTATTTAATTGAGTTCGGGTGTTACAAAAACTAATTTTCTTCTAATGAACGAGACACTTAGTCACCATTTTGAGATTAGAGAAAACCTTAAATATATGAGAGCCATGAACTTCCTTCTCCCATCCTTATTTGATAGTTTCCTCGCTTTATGAAACCCCAACCCATATAGCTTCAAACTTGAATCTGAATTTTGGACTACTAAGGGTGGGAGTCAGCTCAAGAATCAAAGGACAATGGATGGAACATTTTATAGTTTCATGGGTGACATATGTGTTGGGGAAATATGATGCCATTCAACATTGATTAGGGATGTATCAATTCTCTCCTTTATATTCTCTTCATTTTTCCTCTTATTTGACCAAGTGAACATTTGTCATTTGTTATTAGTCCAACTCAACCCATACTGTAATGAAATATTTAAACTTTGCATTCTCTGACCAATCGTGTGATGACCATTAACCACCAAGGCATCCCCTTCCATTATACCTTCATATCACAACCCACTCATATGTTTAGATTTATACGACCAGATAAAATTTAACCTTCTCTAGATCACGCCCCAACACCGATGAAAACAGAGAACCTTGACAAAAAATAAGAACCTGAAGAAGCCCGATTTGGGGGCCGACAATGATGGTTTATGTCCATACCTACCTCATCCGATAATAAAGAGTAATACGAACACATATTCAGTTCAGCAAACTTAAAACCCAAATTCTAGAAGTGGGACACTTTATATCCTTGAACGTGTCTATATATTCAGGTGACAATCAATGGCTTGCAAATCTCCTGTGAGAATTAAATAGAATTTGTAGGGAGTGACCCTCACTACCGTAGATCCATGAATGGATTATATGCTCAGATGACGACCCATGCCATCGTAAACAATGATGCCGAGATCTTTTGTGAGGACACAACATCGTTGATAATCTGACCTCAGAGTTCATATTTTATTAATCGCATCGTCATGAAACACTTGGTCATTTTACATCTTATTATCCTAGTAAACTAGTGTGATTGCTATTTTTTGACTTCTCCATTAGTATTGTTAGAAATCACCCATCGACAAAAATTATTTACACTTAACTTACAATGAAGTCCAAGCGCTTTTGGGTCACCCATACACATATATCCACCGTTATGCCTTAGTAATGTCTTTAATTGGTTGGGAACCAAAATTAATAATGGCATATTTTGGTATTTCTCCAATGGGAGTGAAACTATGTTCTATCCTAAATCCATTCGGGTTTTTAATGATGTAATTACTTAACATATTTCAGACAACTTCAACAAAACCATCTGATATGGCATCTTGTTTAGGAGAGAGTACAACTCTAAAGGTCCATCCGGCGAATGCCTATCCCAACAACATGTTCGACTAATTTAACATTAAATTATGTAAATACGTGCGATGATGAGTTATTCGGCTATAAGAATAACACGAAAGTTATATCCGACTTATGCGCATAGAATTATATTCCATCAACTTGGACAATATTTTAGTATAAACTACATCAGCAAGCGGGTACGTTCCTACGACATGTTTAGTGATAAGTATAACACTGATAACATATGCAGGAATGCATGCCAATGCCATGCATCGACAAGCGCAAAACTCCAACATGTTAGGTGAAATACAGCAAAACATATTATCAAGGCAATTCGGCAATTGTCAATGCGAAGTTCCAGCAATATAACCATCTTTCTACCATATTTTCAGACTCAAATAAGCTCAGGCTAGCTATAATTAATGAAATAATACCTTCAAGAATGAGTTCTATCCTTTTAGATTATATTTTATTTCCATCTTCTCATATATTTATAATGCTGAATATTCATCATTAGAAGCGCTATAAAAATGTGTAGTTTCACAGTTGGACTTAGCATTAAATAAAATTTCTTTGAGAATAAAATGACTCTTCAATCACACGAGCGGTTAACCATTATTAACGATAGGGGAGGTGTCTTACCTCTTTGGAATACATCTTATGTAATCAAGACTAAAAATATTTTTTCAAATCCCTATAACTCATTTCACTCTTAAATGCAATATCAAAAATACATTTGAGTCTGGATAGTGCTCACTTTAAACATTGGTTACCTATGTTGATATGAAGTCATTCAATCGGCAATTAAATCCCTTACTACATTAAACTATGGAAAATATTTTAAGAAATCCTATCCTTAATGTCTTTGGATTTTTTTATGGGTAAACTATACTACAAATAATTTTCACAAGCTACCCTAAGTCCAACACAGTAGCTGGATACATTACCTCACATGCTAAATGTATTAAAATCTAATTTGTCACAAAATGACTCTTGCTAAATTATCTTTAGCCATTATATAGAGCTGAATTTTTCTTCAGATTCAACTATATTTCTGTTCAAATGTGCACATTTATTTTGTGTGAATTTCTCTGAATTCAATGGGAGTGCACCATAAAGAATAAAGCATAGATTGTATCTTATAAATCATGGGTTAACCCCAATTTGACATTAAATTACTTTTTATTCTCCGAACACTAGTGACATCTTCAAAGTTCTTATCTCAAGTTAAAATTACTGCCAAATCTGACACCATTTTGAAAATTTAATTGTTGGAAAACATTTTTATTTACTGTCTTGGGGCATTTGTGGATAAATTTTCTGGCTTAAAAATATTAGGCTAAAATGATAATTGAATACATTATATCATCTACATGTGGGTCAATCACCACCGAATGATCCTTAGAAAACTTGTTAATCCATCATCAAAAAACTTGTTATATTTACTAATCAATAGAACGTGGAAATGATATTTTAAAGTAAACTGTTTTTTTTTTTTTTACTTAGGGGACTATCACTATGGAGAATAACGTTTAATCCCTATTGATATTTTTTGAATTTCTATTAAAGAATCATATAGTGGGGTGATGATCCTTAATCATAGAGGTTCATACATCTTATTCGTCTCTCATGCAATAATGATTCAGGTTTTTTTCTTTCAAATTCGCTATAAATTCATAGTGAAAATATCAATTTGGAACTCTACTTGTAATTTCTTATGATGTTATTTATACTCTTTTAATAAGAGTCACAATATGTAAAATAACGTTGATGTTGACCTAAGTCTATCACTAGTTCCTTTTATATGGATGGGAGCATAGCTCTTGTATATTAGACTAGAAAAGGCAGTATAAAATGAATTTAGTACCCCGACTATAATAGTTACAAAATCATATTATAATTTTGAGCAAACTTGATACCAAAATTTTGTGAAAGTACATTAGATTATCTTCTCCCAACAAGGTTCTCGCATTTCTCTTACTTTTTATATGATATGGATCAAATCATTCACCACTCCAATATTAATATCTTTTCTTATTTACGATCAGTATATTCATATCTTCGATTATATTATTTATGGGAACTCAATATGTGACTTTACAACACTGTATAATACTGAAAAAAATAATGCATTTACTCCATCTCAAGAATTTCGTATCTTTAACTCAACACGATTTGAATTTGTTTTAATCCAAAAGTCTCCCACTCACTCATATGCCCAATACTGGTGATATGGCTACAAGAAGTACCTATATAGCGTTGTTGCATAGGGCTTAGACGGGTCATGGAATCAAACTCATTTAAGCACCTTAAGACGCCACAATCGTCTCAAATAGGAGGCAACCACCTACTTCACTAGCAGCACATACCCAGCCGCAGACTTAGTCGCCTCAGTATGCTGCTTGCCAGCTATCCACCTTCTAGAAAGATTCCATCTTGGCATCACTTATCCATATGCCACATGCTCTATGCATGTAACCCTTATCTTGACTTCTATAAATGGAGGTATTTACCTCCTCATTTAGTATGACATGATTAGCAGTGAATCCCTGCCAAACTCTCCACCCACTTTCTCTCTTTTCATTTGAGAGCTTACTCAGGCAAACTCTAGTCATCTGAACCACCAAGGTTTGTGGGCCCTCTATAGCCTTGCTCTACAGGCCGCATCCTTCTCCGTACAGCCGTACATACATGCATTTTGCTCTCAATCTATCTTGTACGCCTCAAAAAAGGCACTCAACTCTTAGATTAATGCTGGTAAATAATGAGAATGAGGGCACCAAAGTGGACGTAGGCTTATTTTATAGCTGAACCATTCTATATCTTTGGTTATGTCTCTCTTTTCTTACTTTATTATGCTTTTGCACTTTATGACGGTTAAAAATAGCTTTGATGCCATGGTTATTTCTTACTAACCCAATTTTGGATGTCATCATTTCGGCACCGTTTGTGGGAAATAAGGTGTTTTACTAAGTTTCCTCTTTTATCATGTCCGTAATAACTTATTTCGTCCATGGGGACCTCTGGTTCATAGTCTCATAGGTGAGATTTCAGTCATTTGATCAATATTTTGCATATGAACCTCCTATGGGGATTTTTTCCTTCTCAATCTGAATTTAAGCCTATTTTTATGGCTCTTGAACATACTCACTTGCCCCAGTGACGTTACCATAAATAGCTTGTACTAAAAAGATCAATAGGCCATGGCCTCACAAAGGTAGGTAACTAGGGATGCACCCATGTTCATCTTTCTCTATCCTTTAAGGAATCTTATGTCACTTTATTTCCCATATCGTAGGAGTTTTGCTACCAAACTTATTCTATTTTTCATAAAGGGACTTTTATACCTTATATTAGCTCCTAGAAGACCTTTTTGGTCCTGTTCTCGAGGTTGAAATCTCAACTTTTGGGCCAATTTTTGGGAAAACCCATTTTTGTTATTATATGCGACCTAGTGTGTTGCATACCAATAGGTCGCATCCCTCATGCAGGATTTTAGCTAATCTTTGTACTTTTGGAATGATTATCATTTTTATAGAATAAATAATTTTTTTATTCTCTACCAAAGATGTCGTGAAACTCTCACAAACTCCCGTAACAAATTTTATATCTCGTGGATCGATTTAATTGCAAAAGGTTAGGTCACGTTATTAGAAAACCAATGATTTAATGGACAAAATCCAACTAGCGAATTTCCTTAAGGATTGTTAAAATTGTCCAAAATAGGTTACGGAATCTTTTTCTAACTTCATAGTTACTTTGCCACTCGGAGGAAAGAACTCGACGTATTCTCTAACCTAATGAAATTATTTCGGGGCATAAATTGTGTTTGCTCGTATCACTTCTAGTGCATAATTCTTCTCAAAGATAGGCCACGGCCACTTCCTTATTAGCTCAAGAGGCTGAGGCCTCATCGTTATTGCCTTGGTATGGCACTGTATTCTGCTTTATTTCATACAGATCGCAGCCTATAATAAAAGGTTGCATCCCTAATTATACTTGATCTTTTAAGCTTGATCTATAAATCTTGGTTTCTCACTACAGTTCAGTTCATCTTAGAATATATTTCTAAAGACTAAAAGTCCATATTTCATGGAAGGAAGTTCCGGATCAGATCCCTAGCAAATTAAAGATGTGGAACATTTATTGAGGTGCAACAACCAACTATATAAAGGCCAAGCCCCCTTCCAGGGATTGATTAACCTCCTCGGACAGAGGATTCTGATGTTAAATTCCACAGACTTCACCTCGATATAGAAGTCCATGGCCCCAGAAGACAAGGTCGTAACTAAGGAAGTGAAAAGGAAGCAGGAATATCAAGAAGCATAAAGGCCCTACAAGAATTTCAAACAACTGAACAGCGATTTGAAGGACATCCTTGAAGGCATCAAGGAGAAAAAACTACTCAAGTAGCCAGAGAAGTTGAAATCCTCCACCTCACTAGAGGGATAGGATCACACGATGTGAGTTTCATCAAGATCACGACCACACTACCAATGAATATTTCTCTTTAAATAATGAGGTTGAGAGGCTCATTGGGTAGGGAATGCCCCATTAGTTCAAAGGGGATGCAACCCCTAACTAATATAGTTGCATGCATGTCTATATGCCTTACAATATTTTATATTCAGAAAAATTTTGAATATAAAATTCAGAAAAATTTTATATTCAGAAAAATTTAGAACATATATATATATATATATATATATATATATATATATATATATATATATATATATATATATATATATATATATATATATATATATATATATATGTTCTAACGTTAAATTGTTACTCTATTTCTAAAAATATTTTCGAAAGATTCTTATCTTTATAGGTTTGAAGAGAACCTAACAACCAATCATCCCAAAGATTGATGTGAATGGGAGAAGGTGACCTTAGAAGTAAAAGGCGTGAAGGGCTTAAATGGCATATAATACCCATCTTAGCGTGATGGCCTTGAATGGTATATGATACCTATTTTAGCCTTGGGGCTCATAATACACATTCTTTTCTTATCCTTGGGAGCTCATAATACCCGCTCTTAGCTTTGGAGACTCATAATATCCGCTCTTAGCCCTGGGGGCTTATAAAACCCATTGTTAGCCTTAGGGGCTCATAATACGTTTTCTTATCCTTGGGGGCTCATAATACCCATTTTTAGACTTAGGGGCTCATAATACCCTCTCTTAGCCTTAGGAGCTCATAATACCCTTCGTAGTGGGTGTCTCATAATTCACCATAAGTCCCAAGACGCTCGTGGGTGGCTTGAAAGATACACAGCCATGGGTGGTGTGAAAATACCCAAAAGGAGTGGGTGTCTTGAAAATACACCAAGCCAGGGGAGGCTTGAAAATACCCAAAAATAGGAAATCCTAGTGCAGAGTTCAACTCAGTCTAGAAGGCGGCAGCCTCATAAAGAAAAAAAAGTTGTCTTGGGACTTGATGTCCACAGCAAGGGAATTTAGTTCCCACGGACAACTATAATCTAATAACATTGTGGAAAGAATTATATAATTCAAATGTTGGTATAAAGTCTAAAGCCCGCGACATGGACATTTAGCTCCCAAAGTTCATTATCATTAAGGATCATGGCAATCATCCTAAAAGTTTAAGCAGCAATTTAATATTAAAGTCCATAGCATGCAATTTACTCAGTTATTGTTTCTCAACTTCGAAGAAGGGTATTCTAAGGCTTACTTACATTCTAAGGCCTAAAGATAAATAGGGAAAAAGTATTCAACAAATATAAGAATTCAATAGAACAGGTAATGAGGTTATGGAGTGATATTGATACAATTGTGTAATACAAACCTAAAAGGTTGCAGCAGGACAATATTGTTTCAACAAAAAAGTTCAGAGTTTATAATAAAATTGTGGAGTGAAAAATACAAGTTCAAGAAGAAAATATAAAGTTCAAGTGGTTGTGTCCTCTTCGTCGTCATCTTCTTATCACTTCGCAGTAGTCTCTATTTCCTCATCATCCTCTGTTGTCGTAACCTCTTTCCTTTGATTTTTGGTCAGCTCCTCAGCCTTCAGCTCCTCAACATAGAGAATGTGATTAAGTTCAATTAACTTCCAGGTATAAATATTATCTTTATCTTCAGGATATTTCTTGGCCCCCCTGTGTTGCATATCCTTATATCCGTAGATTTATGCCTTATTCTAGAGTATAAAGGAATCATGGGAAGTCCTGAAGCTGGCCAAAACATCCTCAGCTACCTTTTTAGGTCTACAGCATCTCCAACACCCATTTGTTGGAAGGGTATTGCGTGGTCATCAGAGAGCTTCTTTATGTCCACAGCAAGTCTTTAGACCTTGCCTTAGTTTTTTTTCTCAAGATGGTTAAATTAATCTTCAGAGGTTGTGGTCTAGCTGGAAACCCCAGACACTTATCTTCGGTAATCTTTAAAGCCTCTGCAACCAGCTTAAAATTTTGCTCAACTTTATTTTAGGTTTTGATCGCAACCTCCACTTTTTTATTTACGTACATTTTGTTAGCTGAAAGGGTAGCCTCCACAGAATTTTTACTAGATTCAAAGGACGACGATTTGGAACCCTCCAGCTAGCATATATGGCCATCCTCCATGGCCCTGTACAGCTTATATAAACCCTTATATTTGACCCCTTGGACCATAACAACCTCTGTAGCTTAGAAGAATAAAATTCAAATTGTTACAATAAACATAATAATGCCTGCGAAAATAGAATAATGGAAATACAACTTACCCTTAGAAGGCTTTGTAGGAAATATTCCTCTAAGTCCTCAACATCCTCGTACATGAGACGGTACAGATCCGAAACTTTCGTAAGCCTCCTCATCCTTGGGACTAACTTTCGCAGCCCTCTTCATCCTTGGGACTATAGTAGCAATTATATCCCAAGGAGAATTGGGGTTTAGCTACCCCCTTTTTCCTTACTTTTATGTGTGGGCATGTTGGTATTAACTCCTATAACAGTCAACGGAGGGGATCCAAAAGCGCTAAAATTTATGGGGCTAGAAGGCCCATGGTCATCCCCCCATGAAGGGAGTGATATCGGTTATAGAAAGGTTACCCGTAATGTCATTATCAAAGTGTGGAAAGTCTGCAGCTACCTCTCCACTTCTAACCCAGTGTTCGTAGCACGAGCAGGGTTTGCCTCCCTTTCAGTTGGAGGAGCAACCTCCTTTGTATTCTGAGGAGAAATATTCTTAGCTGCCATCTTCCTTTTCTTATCCCTCTTCAACAAAGATTGGTTTAGTAACTAGAAGGTGTCTTTTAACTCTTGTAGTTGAGAAAGCAGCAGATCCCTATCAATATCCATCATGAAATCCCCCTCCGTGGTGATACCTGAAAAAAGGGGAGACTAAAAATTAGTAAACACAAGTTGAAATGGTGGCCGTAGAAACAATTAAAATAACGAATACCTTCTACAACCTTCATCAAAGCCTGGTGAGAGGTATAATATCCAATCTTGAAAAGTGATCGAAGAGTCAAAATGTTTAGAAATTGCTTCTTTGTATCACTAATTGAGACCACAGTCTCAATTCTTTCCCTTTGCCTGGATGAAGGGGCCAGCCCTATACAAATTTCAAGGGGACTAGTAAATGTTGTGGACATAATGAATGAACAAAATTAAAGGTTGTGGTATTGTTAAGATTATTTTAAAATATTAAAAGAGTGAACTTAGGCCGCAGAAACCAAGTACCTTGTTTGGGTAGATGACCCCATATCCGCGGTAGCTTGTACTCTTTCTCCATCTAACTCTCATTTGGGTGCATCTCCCAGCTGTCTCCAGAGATATAGATGAATATTACCTTCTAGTTTTTAACACTGGCACGCTTTTTCCTCATGATGTAACGATCATCTCTCTACATCCCCGTGTAGAAGTACTATGGGTTTTCAATGAGATATCCATTGGTCTAACAAAATCAAATAACTCTACGACCATTGTATCGCTTCCAAATTTTTTCTTCCAAATGATTAAGGAATCTAGGATGGATATCCAAATACTAGGGTCACCTTAGGCTAGGTCCAAGATCATAACCTTAAGAATTTTCCTCACAGGCACTGAGATAAGCAACCGCGGTCCTACGAGGAAGGCGTGGAGTGGGAAAAAGACTCCATAATTTAGGATCTAAGGAGTAAGAACTTTACTCCACAGATGGAAATGTGCAGACAGTTCCCTCTGGGAACTCACAAGCTTCGGCCAAATAGGTCAACCACTCCTCGCTCATGGTGCAAGGATAGTGGAGGGCTGCGAGATCCCTATTTGTTTCCTGGTCGCGGCCAAAGGTCCCTTCCTCAGTATTTCTTGTGTCTATAGAAGTCACAATAAGGGTTGTAACATCAATATCATAAGGGGTTGGTTATTTGTTGAACAGGTGTCCTCTTCCATGTGAACACCCTCTGTTGTCTCGTTCAGATCCCTACATTTAAAAAAAGTTACAGAATTAGAATCGACTTCAACATAATTTGGAAAATCCTTTAGCCTACATGGTCCACTATTCTTCAAGGGTTTAATGTGTAATGTCACAAGAGAGGAATACCAAAGTGCCACTTTCAGAAGTCTTCTAGATATTCCCAAGTATTCTAATGCATATGGCCATGGCAAGAACTTGTAAAAGCAGAAGGGCTATATAGTTAGAGTGCAACGGTTAGAATGATCATAATTCAAGAGAAATAAAAGTATGTCTCATTTAAGAGGTCGCAAAATCATAGAAAGAAAATTTGTAAAAGTGAAAAAAAGAAAATTTTGCTGAGGACAAAATTATAGGTCATAGCCATGGGAAAATGAAGTTAGTTTTAGCGAGCTATTCAAAGATCACAATAGGCTGTAATTGAGGGGATAAATAAGTAAGGGTTACGATTCTCAAATATCAAAACCTAAAACCCTAGGTTTTTAGCCAAGAACACCTTGAATAGCATGTTCATGTTCTTGGACAAAACCAATCAAAAATAGGTTCAAACCCCATAATATAACCCTAAAAAATTCCTACACAACAATACCTTCATTTTTAATTCCCAAAAACATTGAAGTGTGAGCCAAATAGCAATCATATTCCTACAAAATTCAAATTACCCAATTACCTAGAAAAATCCATTCAAAATTCCACTACCGAGGTTTAAAATCCAAAAAAAGAAACCCTATTTTTTTCAATGGATAAACCCATAACAAATCCCTAAACAAAAAGTTGTATACAATAAAAAAAAAACTAGTAACTTCATGTTCTTTAGAAGTTGAACAAGTTGTAATGTGGAAATCGAGTAGACAAAAACACTAAGCATGCATTTTAAAATTTCCTTAGGAAATAGAAGAGAAAAACAGATATACTGACCTAGATTGGAAGTGTCCACTTGAAAAAAGTGGAAAGTCACCGAAAAATATCCTCAAACGTTGCCTAAAAAATCCTCGAAATCGCCTAGAATTAACGCTCTGAAAGGATTTGCATAAGTAATAAGGCCACGTCTCTTGTTCATTGGTATAAGAGAGCACTGTAAGTTAAAACTTCATAACATAATGATCGCAGTAATTGGCCACATCTCCAATAGAAGAACATAACTGACTTGACTCAACACTGTAGCATCAGGGCATAAACACAGCCGGAGCACCAACTCACAACCTCTTGGCATTAAGTCTTGGCAGCTTATTAATATGCCCAATACCGGTACCATGGCCGTGGTAGTACCTATATAGCATTGTTTCATGGGGCTTAAATAGGCCGCCACATCAGCCTCATTGTAGCACCTTAAGAGGACACGACCTTGTCTTTAACAGGTCACGATCACCTACTTCACCAGCAATGCACACCCTGTCGCAGATTTAGCCACATCAGTATGCTTATTTCCATCTATGCACCTTTTAAAAATATTCCATCTTGGCATTACTTATCCATATGTCACATGCTCTACGCACGCGACCCTTCTCTTAACTTCTATAAATATAAGTGCTTACCTCTTCAATTATCATGACATGATTAACAACGAAGCCCTATTAAACTCTCCACCCACTTTCTCTCTCTTAATTTGAGAGCCCACTCAGGCTAACGTCGGTCATCTGAATCACCAAGTTCTATAGACCCTATATAGCCCTTATATATAGGCCTCATCCTACTAAGCATATCTCGTATATACATGCATTTAGCTCTCTATCTATCTTGTACGCATCTAAAAGGAACTTAAATCTTGTATTAATGTTGATAAATAGTGATAATGAGGGCACGAACGTGTACATAAGCTCCTTTTATAGCCGAAACCCTTGATATCTTGTGTTTTGTCCCTCTTTTCTTACTTTAGTATGCTTTTACACTTTATGATAGTTGAAAATAGCTTTGATGGCATGGTTATTTCTTACTAACCCAATTTTCGACATCATCACTCAGTAATGATTACACACCTTTGTTGGTGAATTTTCTCCCCACACAATAGCTCCATTGTAAACAACAAAGAGATTATAATGAAGAATGGGGATAACCCCCACCCTGTATGTACTCCATTCATGACTGAACCATGTAAAATCGAGTGTTATTGCATGCTTAATTCATTTATTATTTATTCATGTTGTTTGTATGATTTTCTGGGCTTAAGCCACTATTTGGGAACCTCACTTCCTCTAACTATTCAACTAATTTCATAAACCGAAGAATATAGAACCAATCTTTAAGCAAGGAAGAAAAAGCTCAAAGTGTGTTACTTATCTTCATATACCATTTGGCTAGATCAAATAAATCCATAGCATATCATGTGATTATTGTGCAAAGCAAAATATTCACACCTCGTCTATTTTCAAATCCAGCGTCCCCTTAACACCCTCTTATCATCTTATTGGCTATTTTTTTAAAAATGAAGGTCGATGGAGTCTAATGCATACATCATCAATCGAATATACATTTTGATTTGTATTATCTCATAAAAAGTTTGATCATTACTAGAATGCTACACTCGGTCCATGGCAAAGAAAAACACTCCAAACATTACTTTAACTTAACACGTGGAGGTATAAATCTCAATGAAAATTTGCCTATACATGATACTTTAGGGATTTTTCAAAAACCATAAGTTATTGTCAATCGATGATCGTCCATCTGTCAGAGCGAAACACCGAAGATCTTTAACATTGAACCATTCGTATGTGATTACCTTCGATAACCACTTCAACACCAAATAACCATTTTTATAGCACCTTCAGAGACCAAATATGGGAAAGGGAAAGGCCAAGTGTCAAGGAACATTACCTCAACCATTTTGGAAGCTTAAAATGCCCTTCGAGAATGGGAGGCTTGCTGATGAGGGAAAAATACTCCTCGATACCTAACGGGATGAAAACATGAACGAACGGGGAAAATAGGATTAGCGTTCGAACGATCATAACAAAAACGAGGGATCCAAAGGACTAATGTCATGGAAGATGATTTAAGTCACATGTAGCATATGTATATGGAATCAGTTAAATAATAGGAGCACATATCCTATTTAGGTGGAAACCCTAATGTTGTATTAGCCTATATAAAGGCATATAATCATTTAAAATTTCAACCAAACTCTACCCTCACAAGAGCTCTATTGTAACCAACAAAGAGATTATAGTGAAGAGTGGGGATAACCCCCACCGTGAACGTAGGTCATTCATGTCCAAACCACGTATAATTTAGTGTTCCTTTATGCTTCATTCACTTATTGTTTCTTTATGTTTTTTATATGATTTTGTGCCTCAACAAGTACATTTAATGCATCTAAAATATTTTCAACGAAAATTATTTGTGTAAACTTTAATATGATTGCATTATATATACTTTCTACTTCGACAAGCCATGTACCATTCACGTACATACAAAAAGAATTATAGTTTCCAATTATTTAAAAATAAATTTGGTATTGTGATAAAATGTCTGTAACAGTCTCTGGTCATTTTTCACTTTACCTTAATGCATCATTCTTATATATCATGGCATGAGATCTCTGATGAAGATGAAGAAGTCTAGTCTTGAAATCTTGAACATGACATTTTTATCCTTGGAACGACCTTAAAAATCTCTCTCTCTCTCTCGCTCTCCAAAATCCTAATTAGGGTTTGCATGGAAAATAATAATCCCCTCCCCCATGTTGGTCCTAAGCCACCTAATATCAAATCAGTGTGGAATCGCTCATGTTCTTCTGTGGTTACTGAATCCTCATCAAACCAATAAACCTTAGTCTTAAAACTCCTATAACATTCAAGGGTGAGATAGTTGCCATGTTTTCTAATGTTGATATAGAAATTCTCTCCTAACTATTCAAATAGGCCTTGATAGGCAAGTTCTCACATGACAGGCCTTCTATGGAAGAAATAAGGAAGATCTTTCAAACCTTTCCCCTCAATATAGCTTTCAACATTGGTCTTATACACAACATGCATGTATTGATCAGATTAAACTCTGAAGAGGATTTATTAAGGATGTGGAAGCAACATACATGGTATGTAGGTAAATTCCTATGAGAATATTCAAATGGACTCCTAACTTTAGACATGATATTGAGAGCAGCTTATCTCCTATTTGGATCTCATTTCCCCAACTCCCAATACATTATTTTTCAAATCTTCTTTTTTTCAATCGCATAATTGATTCGAAAACCCTAAATCTAGATGCATCAACTGCAGATATTAATAGGCCTAGTATATCTCAGGTTTGTATTCAAGTTGATCTAATAAAGAATGTAAGGACATAATTTTATAAATGTCTGTTATCACTTGAGTATCTTGTATACCGCTACAACCGTCGAAAAATTGTTCAAGATCATATGCAACAAGACAGATCCGAATATCAAGTTTTCTTCAACATTCAAGCTTTCGCAAGTTCAATTTTGGTAAGGTTGTGTTTTAAGTCCTTAATAATTCACTTAGAGTGCTGGGATATTTTTCATCAAATATTTTCTAAATGTTGGAGCAGAGTTTTTAAGTTTTTCGTCAAAAAAAAATTTTCTAAGTGCTAAGGAAAATTTTCAGAAATAAAAAATGATTTTATTTTTTTGCGTTGGCTCGTTCGAGCGATAATGGTTGTCGTTCAAGCGACATAGCCATGTCGTGTGAAGCTCGTTCGAACGACGCATGTCCTCGTTCGAGCGAGAGCCTTGTTTTGTTCAAGCGATGCACCGTCTTAGATTTTCCATAAAAAGGCTTTTCCAACTTCGATTTTTATCAGAAGACCTACGATTTTAAACAGAGATGAAACTTCTTCTGCATAATTCTTTGTCTTCTCACTTTTATGGTTTTATTAAACCTTTTTCTTTTAATTTCAAAGATCCCAATAGTTTGTGTGAATTTTTTTGGAACCCAATAACAAAACTTTGTGATTGTTCATCCTTTTGGAGTGTGTCTCTATACCTGAAGACTGAGGTCATTGAGGTTCTCTGCATGTGGATGCTTAGACTGCGGTTCGTGTAGGTTCACTGTGTGGAATCCGTTGCTGACTCTAGGTTGCGTGTTTATGTAGGTTTTCTGAGGTAAACTTATTGTAGATTTCATTGTGATTGTAAATTACGATTTAATTCATAGTGAAATAAAAGGTTTTTCCCTTCGGGGATTTTTCCTGAAATCTGCGAGTTGGTTATTTGTGCTTATTGGTTTGACACACACACACACACACACACATAGGAGATGATTTTATTTAGTTTAAAATTGACTCTAATTAAATAAGTTTGTAATTTAAATTTGCGAATTTATTTTTAAATTGGTATCGCACACGGCGCATCACTTTTAACATATTGGTATCAGAGCAGGTTACTCAAATTTATCGAGTATTCCTATTTTTCGCAAAATTGTGTGATATAGACTTTTTTGAAAAAGCATATTTTTAAAAAATTGTCGCAATGTTTCCAAGTGAAAACTTATATAATCAGTTGCCAATTTTTGACGGGTTTAATTATGCTTATTGGAAAGCCCACATGAGATCACATTTAAAAGCAATCAATGAGAGATTTTTGTGAGGTCAAATTTCCAATAGAGTCATTTGTTATATTGGCTACATTCGGTTGGACAAAACAATTTTGGGTCATTCCTCATCAAGCATTATACAACGTATTGCATCCAAAGTTCACGCGACATCAATATGCACGCCATGTTCGCTATTCTAAAAGATATATGACCAAAATCAATTTTATGTGTTGGAGTATTTTTTATAAACGAGAAATTTTCATATAGAGTAATGTTCAAAAATAATTAATTTTCATAAAGAACCATTTTTGAAATTAATTTCAACATTTTATTTGACAAACAGAAATCTCGTTCGAAGTTTTCTCCAGATCGTTTGTACGACCTGGATCTAACGACATTCCCCAGGCTATACTAGAAACTCATTAGAAGCTCGTTAGAAATGTCGTTCCAACGATCTCTTTCGAACGAGATTTCTAATGACCTATCTAATTCGACACTGGAATTCCGTTAGATAACTCGTTCGAACGACCTGTCGTTCGAATGAGTTCTGCCAGATCACAAATTTTTAACTTATTTTTTAGCAGTTATTTTCCAACAACTGTTTTGGTCCACTACTTTTTCAGTTATATCATATGGACGAAAATGAGTTTCTAAAACAAGGAAGTTTCATATTCTCAAGAGAGAAAAAATTTCATAACTTCTCACTTTTTGGTAAAATCAATCTCCAACACCATTTTCAAATTTTGAAACAAAACCCCTTCAATCATCTTGACATTCAACAAGAAAGTTTACGATGGATCTCTGCATTCAATCTTAGTGGGGACGGTGGTTTTGGGCTTCGGTGGACACCGCGACACGAGGAGTGTCGAGCAACGCATTGGAGCTTCGCGTACTACAAAATCGGAGGTCGAGGACGACATAAGAATGTCTTGAGTGAGTCAATGTTTGTAAGTCTTTTGAGTCTTTTGTAAAACCTAATTTATAGTGGATTTTTTCCAGGCCCAGCCGTCCAAGGTTTTTCCCATTTGGGTTTTCCTCGTACATTGGCGCGTTGTGGTTTTGATTTTCTCAATTTACTTTATTAAATCACCTAGATGTATGCTTAGGATAAAATGGATAAAATTGGAATAATTTTATTTTAATTAACCAAGTTATCAATCTCATTGCTTTAAGTGAATTTTTTTCTTGCGAACTTGTGAATCTGCTACATAATTTAAAATTGGAGAATATCAATTCTTAGTTAATTTTAAATTGGATTGCATGTGTGTATTCCACGAATTAAACTAAGAACATATAACCTTGCAACTTCAAGTTTGGTTCATTTGTGAAAAAGGATGGATTCCTCCCACTGTCATCGCAAATAATGTCACGAATTTAAAACATGTGTCAGACTGGACTGAGGATGAGTTTAGGTGGAGCACTTTTAATTCACGTGGGCTTAGTGCAATTTTCGTACACGTCACCCCCAATGAGTTCCAACGTATTATGATGTGCACCATGTCTAAAGAAGCGTGGGATGTTTTACAACTCACCCACTAAGGCACTAACGCAGTCAAAGAGTTTAAAATTCAAAATGTAACTACTCAATTTGAAACGATTACCATCCTTGAGACTGAGTGTTTTTATGACTTTTATGCACTTTTGTCTGACATTGTCAACATTAGTTTTAATCTTGGTGCCTATACCTGATGCACGAGTGGTTACAAAGATTTTAAGATCGCTGCCAAAAAATTTTATCCCTAAAGTGACTATTTTAAATACCTTAGGTAATTTGGGAAATTTAAAATTAGAAGAGATGGTAGGAGACCTCCAGACATATGAGATTGACATATTTCCTGATACTATCAAGCCTAAGGATAGAGAGATAACACTTAAACCCCAGTCTAAGAAGAAGGAAAAAAGTGAGTTTTTGTGAGTCTAAGTCAGAGGACAAGTCTGATTTTGTTATGGCCATGCTTGCAAAGAATTTGAAAAAGTTTCTCAAGTTTTCAAAACAAAATTCTTCCACTAAAATGTTTTTTGAGAAAAAAAAAGACAAGTCCAAAGAAAGCGGTGAGAAAGAGAAAGAGGGCGAAGGAGATTTAGAAAAGGTAAGATGTTTGAGTGTGAGGGTAAAGGACATAAGTCGTTTAAGTGTCCCACTAGACTTAGGAGAGAGGGAAAGAAAGTTGTTGTGCCAATCACCCTCAGTGATAGTGAGGATGATGTGAAAGATTCTGGCGATGAGTCTTCACAAGGAAAGTTTGTTCCTTTTTCTTCTAGTCACATGATCACTCCCCATTTGTCCCAAAATGATGAGGATATTTATGCATGTGAGACCCCCGAGGATGATTTGAGTGTTTATAGAGAGTCTGAGAGTGAGTGCACTAGTCAGGGTGATAGTGAGCTCCAGATCACTTTTAGAGGTTTATACATCGAGACTTTAAAGACTAAAAAATTGAATAAAGAGTTAAGTCTTATTTTGCAAGATTTCGAGACAGAGTTAGAGAGTTTTAGGGAGTTTGAGGCAAAAGAAACTCAACTCGAGAAGGTGAAGATTTCTTTGAGAGAACAGTTGATAGCATTAGGCCGACAAAAGAGTGAACTTATAACCCGCGTGTCACAATAGAGAGAGATCTTAAGTACACCCTAGAGGTTAAAGACACTTTAGATAACACATCTAAGAAGGAAGGAAAGATGGTGCTCAATCCTATTTTAGTTAGTGGTGAGAGTTTAGGAATAATTAATGATGATGCGTCCACTTCACATGTTGCACTTGAGCCAGTTCCCGTTTTAATATTTCATCCACATAGCTCTCAACCCAACCCAACCCACCTAGGCGTCCCATACCTGATAGGAGAGCGTGTAGGAGATGTTTTGAAAGAGGTGTTACTAGGCCTGTTTATGTTTGCACACAGTGCAAGAAGAGAGGACACCTTTGAGAGTCTTGTTTTAAGTTGGGTCATGTGTCACGTGTTCACACACACGTACCCAGACCTGATGCTCTGGATGATTACAAGAGAGAGTTTGCACATATTAAGGAGCAGGTAAAGTTTCTAGTCAAGACTTTACATGATTAGATGGGGTTTTTTCATAGGATGTCAGCACCTTTGGGAAAATGTACTGCACTTAACGGTTGAGGTTTAGACTTATTTGCTAGCAAAGGATGATTTGCATGATGATATTTTTTCCTATTACTAGTATGTATTTGTGTATTAGACTTTTGTTCATGAAAAACTTTGAAAAATACAAAAATATTTTATTTTGATAAAATTTTGAAAAAATCAAAAAGAGTTTTGTATTTTATTTTACACCATATATGAATGGACATTTAGGATGACCGAGTCATAATTTCATTCCATATCCACATGACGATTTGATAGTGTTTTTTATATGCGTCATCATTTCACTCTGTGTATTCTAATGTTTGGAGTCATTGAGATGTGATTAGTTGTTACTACCTACATGTTTGACTCATAAGTTCCTTTAGTGCACACTTGCATGGATTTGTTTGGTTGTTGTACTTGTTTATCACATATTGGTCGGAGTGTTGGCATCTCAATTCTATCTTTAAAATGAACCATATGCGATAAAACTTGACAATGGAAGTAGTGCATGTAAAAAACATTTACCGTGAGGAATTTAATTGCAACAAAATATGATGAGTGAATCACAGGAAAGGGCTACGAGAGTATGAAATTAACTCGTCGTGAAAGCCAGCATTTAAAAGAGCCTGAAAAATTTTAAGGCACTAAATAGATAAATATGCCAAAAAGGGGCCACCTCAAAAAGAAAAATATAATGATTATTATATATGAGGGAGTTTGGAAGGAAAGAAATGAAAAATGGGTTTGCATGTCCTGACAGCATCTTGAAAAAGCATTCATAGTTTTAGACATTATTAGTGTGGGAATCATTCCTAACTTTGATGTGGTATGGATTGAGTCGATGTCATTTAAATTCAACATTTTTTTACACCTAAGGACGATTTTGAGAATCATTCGTTAGGAGTACACATATACATCGTGCACATATGTAATGTTTGATTGCATTGATTTACCTATTGAATATGTACACACCCATACATTTTGTTTCCATGATTTGGTTGCTTAGTGTAAATTCATGGTGTGTGTTTTTTGTAAAATTAGTTTTGCATTTTTTTTGTTTGTAAAAATTAAAAAAAAATCAAAAATAGTTTGTGGAAGCTTTTTCAGTTCCTCTTTGCATGAGCGTAGTTTGATCTATATTTTTTTATACATTTTTATCGTGACAACTCCATGCTTTATTTTGTTTATTCATTTCCTTGTCTATTTTGGACAAATAAAAAGGGAAAAAATGAATTATGGGGGAGTTTTTGCATTATGGCGGAGATTTTATTATAGTTGATCGATGTATTCTTATATCATTTCAAACTCAATGCATCACAAAGGTATTTGCTTTGCCTCATGTGTGTAGGTACAAAATTAAAGATCATTATGTTACACACCTTCATAAGAAAAGCTTTGAGATTTGAAGATTTTGAAGAAAATTTTTGAGACCTACATGTTTAGTACCTTTTCAGTTTTGGGTTCATGAGAGGGTATTAGATTTGTATAGGCATTATGTTTTGATATTTCGGATGTTTTATTTTTTCACCAGCATAGACATAGGGGGATATTTGTAAGAACATAATTTTATAAATGTTCGTTATCACTTGAGTATGTCGTATACCGCTACAACCGTCGAAGAATTGTTCAAGATCATATGCAACAAGACGGATCCGAATATCAAGTTTTCTTCAACATTTAAGCCTCTTCAAGTTTAATTTTGGTAAGGTTGTGTTTTAAGTCCTTAATAATTCACTTAGAGTGTTGGTATATTTTTCATCAAATATTTTCTAAGTGTTGTAACGGAGTTTTTAAGTTTTTTGTTAAAAAATATTTTTCTAAGTGCTAAGGCGAATTTTTAAAAATAAAAAATGATTTTATTTTTAACGAGCCATAGTGTCTTTCGTTCAAGCGACATAGCCATGTCGTACGAAGCTCGTTCGAGCGATGCGTGTCCTCATTCGAGCGAGAGCCCTATTTCGTTCGAGCGATGCACCACCTTAGATTTTCTATAAAAAGGCTTTTCCAACTTCGAGTTTAATCAGAAGACCTACAGTTTTAAACAAAGACGAAACTTCTTTTGCAGAATTCTTTGTCTTTTCACTTTTAGGGTATTAAACCTTTTTATTTTCAATTCACAAGATCCCAATAGTTTGTGTGAATTGTTTTGGAACCCAAGAACAAAACTTTGTTATTGTTTATCCTTATGGAGTGCGTCTCTACACCCTTATTTTGTAGGTTTTGATCTTCCTTAAATCTAGACAAGTACATTTATTATTTTAGTTCCTCAAATGAAATTTCCTAATAAATGTGGGGACTTAAGACCTATAAGACTATGCAATTTCTCATTCATGATCATTACAAAGATTATGTCTTCTAGACTCTACAAAGTGCTACCAAGTCTGATTTCACCAATACAAATTTATTTAATAAAAGGTGGGGCAATTCAAGAGAATGTTCTTCTAGCTAAAGAGATGGCAAAAAAATTGGGGAAGAAATCTCATAGCGGTAATGTCATTTTCAAATTTGATATGGAGAAGGCATATGATAGGGTTCAGTGGGGATTCTTAATGAGAGTTCTTAGATGCTTTGGTTTTGGAGAGAGGTGGTTAAATCTTGTTTGAAGGAGCATATCCAACAATTTCTTTTCAGTGATCATTAATGGCCAACAATGTGGATATTATAAGTCTTCTAGAGGCCTTAGACAAGGGGACCCTTTGTCCCCTAGTATTTTTATTCTTGATGCTGCTTTTTTTAGCAGAGGCCTCAATAATTTGATGTTTTCTATAAGGATTAATCCTTAATACTATCCAAGCGGAACCCCTTTGACATCTTACCTGGATTTTGCAGTTGACCTCATTATGTTTTGCAAAGGTGATAAGAGAAGCCTAACCGATTTGAAGAATTTCTTCCATTTTTATTGTTGCTTATCAAGTCAGAAAATAAACACCATTAAAATAGATTCAAAATGCATACCTCCATTCAGATCAAAAGTGGCAGACCTGTCAGGCCTTAATCATAAGGATATTCCTTCAAAATATCTGGGGTGACCTCTTTTTAAGGTTAAAAACAAGATAAAGTTCTACGATAGTCTCACCTATGCCTTGAGATCTAGAATTTTTGGATGGAAATCAAAAAATCTTTCTTCAGGAGATAAGCTAATTCTCTTAAAACATGTCCTTATAGTAATTCCATCATATCTGTTGGCTTCTCTAGCACCTCACAAAGCAGTTATCTACAAAATTCATAAAATTTTAAACAAATTCTTCTGGGGTGGAAATGAAGATGAAGGGTGGAAGCACAAATGGGAAAAGTGAGATTTCATTAATAGAGATCTAAAAGAAGGAGGTCTAGGCCTTGTGGATTTTTTTAGCCTATCTAAAGCATCTTTCATGAATATTTTCTGGAAAATGACCACTAAAGACTCTAGTGTATTCTTACATGTCCAATGAGTACAAAAACAATGGTATGCATTCTCTTGGTGGTTCTCAAACATGGAGAAATTTGATGAAGGTGAAAGACCAATGCCTTGCTCATATGATTCATCAAGATGACAAATGGTATTGGAACCCTGATGTAAGTAGTGATTTTATATTATCTTCAGCCTATAACATTTGCAAGAATTATTATCTAGCTTCATTTATCCATAGCATAATCTAGGATCCTAATGTCCCTAAAAAAATGTTTAATTAACTTGTGGAAAATCTCTCATAACTGTTTATCCCTTGATATTAATATTCATTCTCTTGGCATTAGACTCTGTTCTAGATGTAAGGCCTGCAAAAAAAGATATTTAAACTTTTAATCATTTGTTCTTTCCTTGTCCAAAAATCATTCCAATTTGGAATTTTTTTCTCTAGCCTTATTGGAATTGAAATGTCTGCAGTCAACTTATCTTCCATGCTCTATAGTTGGTGGATTAAAAGTGGCCCCCGATACTATGAAAACTTCCTAGGTAAATATATACCTAATATTGTTTGTTGGGAAATCTGGAAAAGAAGAAATCAAGCATTCTTTGAAAACTCAGAAGTAAATGTTCAAGTAGTGATTCATCAATCCATCAACTTAATTTCAAGCATTTGTAAAGGGATTTCTTTCAAATCTAAATTCTCAAGCTTTGATAATGGTATTTTGATAACTTTCAATTCACAATTAAAAAGAATAATAAGTTGGCATCTCCTATCAAATGGATCCATCCCTCTTTTCATTTCTTCAAGTTGAATATTGATGGTACTTCCAAGGCAACCCGGGTTTAAGTGGTATAGGTGGCATTTTGAGAAATTGAAAAGGAGAATTAATCTTTGCTTCTGCTAGCTCTGAAGGTAGTGCTACTAAATCTATAGTGGAAGTTAAAAGTTTATGGATGGGGCTTAAATTATGATTGGATTTTGATATCAAAGATGTGGAGATTGAATCAGATTCTTCATTTGTGGTGAACTTGATCAACAAGAACTGGAAAGATCCATGGAATCATATAAGGTATGTTCAAGAAATAAAGTTCAGTCTTAGCAAACTCAATTTCTCTCTTAGCCATTGCTCTAGGGAATTAAACATGGTTTCTAATGTTCTTGAAAATTTTGTCTCTAATCTTCGATCTTTATTACTATTCAATAACTTTTGGTATCTTCCATCCATGGCGAGAGGAGAATACAAGTTGGAAAATATAGGATTCTTTTATTTGAGATATTTAAATGTTCCTAGTTTTCATTTATTGTGATGGGGTTGTCATAAAGCCCCATATTTTTTCTTTTCATTTCCTCTTGTTGTTTCTAAGTTTGCATTTCCACCTGGGAAAGGCTATTTATCCCCCTATAAATAAAATTTATGGGTCTTATCCCTATTTATATACGTATATAAAAAAAAACTTGATGTTTTATAGAATAACCTAGACTACGACTCAAAGTGTTTTGGTAAAGGAAGAAGAGAAACCTAAAGTTAAGGGCATCTGAGCATACTTGTGCTCTTACAATCTATTCTTCCTTATACTCACAAAATACTAAATAAATTCTATCATAATCCAAGTAACTTAAAACTCTTCACAACTTTCAATTCAAAATGTGACCAACTTCCTTTCCAACCCAAGCTTACCCAAATTACCAAACTACCCCTAACCTTTCAGCCTTATTCCAAAATAGGATAAATCCAAATAAAATCCAATAAATTTCAATTAAATCTCATGAAATTGAGAATAAATCCTTGTAAAATCAGTACAAAAAATAGAGGATATTACAGAGAAGAAAATTCTGAATTTTGTGAAATTGTGAAAAACTGATAAGCTTTGGTTCTGCTGGTGAACCTAGTCACTGATAAGGACTTACCATTGGTGAAGATTCTCCTTCATTAGTTGTGATATTTTAGAATACATTGTGAAAAAAACTATCATGTGATCCAAACTTGTAACATTGAGCCTTCTCATCAACTAATACTTTTTTCGCGATCGCGAAACATGCGTGAGATTGTAGATTTTTTATTTTTAAAAATATTATTTTGGTAGTTGTGCCAAGACTAAATCTTGGTTTGGCAGCCACATTGATCGTGTATTGACCTATGGATGTGCTATGACAAAATATCATAAACAAGATTTTATCCAATGCTCTAATTAAAGTTAAAAGTCAATTTTTAAGAGATAAAAATGTCCTAGCCTTCAAGAGCAAACAAGTTATAATCTTCTCATTGTTCTCTTCAAGTTTCTTTTTGGTTCATTATTGAATAAAATAATTATGTTTTCATATACAACTTATTTTGACAAATTATTTTCCAAAATAGCTTTATTCTTGAATTTGGTCTACTTTAAAAAACGTTCAAAAACACTATGTGAAAGGAAACTTTACTCCATATTTTTCAACTATATGATATCATTAAACATATTAGATTGTAATCGTTGGTAAAATCGTGGTTCTATTGTCTTAATACAAAAATGGTCTTCCACTTCAAAACATATTTGATTGGCATAAGATTTTTAGACATTGGTCGAGGTTAATACCGATCATGGTTGGGTAGCATACTCCAGTTGTGGGCACTCTCCTCAGAGAATATGGTGCAAAATAGTTTATCTAAAGTTAGTACATTATGTGATTATAAGTCATTTTCTCTATTTATGTAAATTTTTACCTTAGTACATTTATCATTCATTTCGACCATAGTTTTTTCACATTAGTTGGTTTTTATCAGACATCGAGTGTATTGTGGATTGTTTTACCATTTCCCATTATTAAAATCACTTATCTTAAAAAGAAGATTAAATTTATTGTATTCTAATGTTGATAAAACATTTTTCCATAAACCTTTTGGATGTTTTACACCCTTTGTTGTTTTATATAGGAAATTACATTTTCAAATTGATACTAAATTTTTAATTGGGTAGTTACCTTTGAGGTCTCACAATCTAAACTGGTATCAGAGAGGATCTGATTTTTTTTTTAAGATTAAACCCATAGAGTAGATCATTTTCTCATGATAGATTGTGGTTATTCTCTCAGACCTCCATCTTTTTATGGTAGCAACTATTCCATTGGAAGGTTAAAATGATTGCAAATATTGCATCTATAGATGATTAAATACATAATAGTGTTTTAACAGGTTGGAATTATCCAATTACAGTGGTTGATAATATCATTTTGTCTTTTCCATTTATGTTTCGTGGAAAGGTTGATGCAATCAAAGAAGTTAGAGTGTAACTTAAGACACCCATAAAAGTAAATGAGTTAGTAGGTTCACTTTAAAAGTATCAGGTGAATTTGAGTTATCACCCTAGAGAACCTCTAAAAGAGAAGAGCATAGCCTTCAAGGTAAAAGCTCACAAGGTTCCTCCATCTATGGAATCCCTTGATGTCAGTGAGGATGATATGAACTTTCTCACTTGGAAATTTTTTATGTCATGGAAAAAGAAATTTCCACCCAATGGCAATCCAAAATTATATTTGCCTAGGCTTGAATAGGATCGAGGAATTGGGTAAAATCAATATTCCTAGATGTTGCCATACTCCCCATCAGCATATTTTTTTATTTTACACCCTATAACTCTTCTTCAGCCAGGCTTGGGTAGAATAGTAGAACAAGTACAAGTATTAGTTTCATAATAAAAATGTGTTCCTCATCATTAGTAATATGTTTGCTTGCGGTAATTATGGCCTCTCGAGAGAATTGGTAATGTCCTACAGAACCGAGTCAACGATTAAGAAAACTTGCCTATCAAATCACTTTTAGTGCTGATGACTCGAATTCTAAATAATAAAACCCTAGTAATAACTCAAACAACGCTAATATAAGTGCGCGTGCATACTACCAAATTCTAAATATTAATCCAATTAATTAAACCGAGTGAAAAATTATCCCAATGTTAAACCAAGCATGGATTAAACAGACGTTGTGTAAACGTTACCTAATTTTATCTTGCATACGAGCATGCAAGAGGAAAATAAACAAAGCACGGAGAAATCACATAATGTCGCGATGTACGAGGAAAACCCATAAAGGTAATAACCTAGGGCGGCCTAGACTACAGAAATACACTATGATATAGGGTTTATATAAGAACAATAGATTACTAACTCATTGACTAGAGTCCCTTCAAGACTGATGCATCCTTCGCTCCTTGAACCATCTGCATAACAACCACGGGAACCCACTAAGACTTCACAACTCAATTCTCCCATGTCTCAGTATCCATCGATCAGTGACTCATCCACGTAAAAAAACGAAATCCACCATACCAAATAATACTCAAACAAGGAAGAATAAATAGTATCAGGGCTCAAAACATTAAATCTGAAGACATCATATTATATTCATCCTTGGATCTCTTAACTAGGCTATAAACGAGTGTAAAAAAGGCTATATTTTTTTGAAAAACTATTTTAAAAAGCCCTTATAAAAAAATAAATTGTATGTGACCTATTTAATTTGAAAATCGTGAAAATAAAGATGATACAAAAATTATGGTATATCGTTCAAACAAAATAGACTTCTTATTTGAATGGTTTTGCCATCTTGTCCAAATGTAACTAAGTTGTTTGAACGACATCACCAAACTCATTTAAACTAGCTATTAGTGCATTTCTGATCACAATTTAAAAACTTAGGCAGAATGCACTTGTTTTAAGATTGTTAGAAGGTCGTTCGGGAGAAAACTACAACTTTATCCGAACTAGTACCAAAACTCGTTCAAATAAGATTACCAAGTTCATTAGAAGTAAAAAAAAAAAAAAAGATGGCCTCGTCTAAATGACTTTAGAGCAATCAAAATATTTATCTATAATTCTTTTTCAAAAAATGCCTCAATAAAATTTAAACGGTCAACCATGGATCAACATAATAAATCTTTATACCTTTACGATATCCCATGGTTGAAGACGAAACACTCGGCATGAATTTTATGTCAATTTACTCGAGACACTTCGTGTCTTCATTTCATAGTCTTAAAGGTACAGAAAAAACACCCTAACCTATAATTCAATCAGTTTTGTCCAAACAGAATAAAACCAATATTAGAAATTTTCAATAAACATTGAAAGCATGACACAATGACAAAATATGTTCTTAAAAATACCCCTTTTAGATATTCCGAGAAAAAACCAAAAATAAAAACTAGGCAATCAAGGTCTAATGCGCAATCCCCAAACCCCAAAGGAAAAACACATAAACAGGACATGACTGACTCAATATTGAGAAGCTTTACTATTGAGAAACTTTTTCCCATCAAACATAAACCTGCACACTTAACACACTTTCAAATGAAAAGAAAATATATAGTATAAAAGAGTATTAACCGAAATTTCCCCGCATATGAAATCCCTCCCCCTTAGTCTAAACTTCTCCCCCTTTTTGTTTGAGTGGCGACATAGGTGAAAGTGCATAATATGAAACAAATGATCACATATATAACACTTATACACTCGATGTGAAGTGAAATGGCAATAATAAACAAATGGAAACACAATTACAAATAATGCAAAAGATGAAAAAATGATAAAAATGGATTAAATGCATGTAAATACTCAACTGAATACCATATATACATATAAAAACACACATATAACAAGATATATATATATAATAAGGAGTAAAACTTATGTATGTCGTAAGATTAGCTTATGATGTCATCTATATGAATTTTTTCTGCACTACCCATTTTGCTCCTGAACCATTTGAGTGCCCCCTCTTTTGACACACTCCAATTTATTTCCCCTTCTACCTCAAAATTCACAACTGGGGTAAATTACTAAACTCTCTCGCATACTCTCCAACCACACAAAACACAACCCGCCCTCTCTCTCGCTTTTCATTCTCTCTCACATTTGGTCACAACACACAACCTATTCTCTCCCTCTCCCTCATGTGTCCCTTTTCCATCATTCGCCTCCTCACACTCAACCGCCTCTCTCACACACACTTACATAGGTAATATCCTTACTCTATTACACATGCACACACACACACCGCTCATTGTACATTTTTAATAATGTAAAACTCAATTTGGTAGTGACATAATGATCATCACTGAGTTTGTAAGACTTTGAAGGGGTTTGCTCTTTGTTTTCAAATAATGGTTTTTATGTTCAGTTTTAGATTTCTATCTTATACAAGTCGGCAGGTTTTGTGAATTTATTATGTTTTCTATCTTATTTGGGATTGGTATTCATGTAGATATTTTAGCGATGTTTTCCGTTTGGATTTTTTTGATTAATTTTTTATAGGTCATAGAAACTGATTGATAAAATATCCTATGGCCATTGTTGTCTTCACGAGTTCAAAGATAATGTTTGTAAAATGTTGGGGACACAAATCATGGATTTGTATTCTAATGCAAGGTTAGTATTTTAGAAATAACCCTTTGATTTTCGTTTGTTTTATTAGATTTACTCTAATGCAATGTAAGTATTTTACACATGCCCTGTCTTATTATTTAAATTTTAATTTATCTTAGAAATGCCTTGTAGGTCTCATTTTTTTGTGAATCTTACTGTGTTTACAGGGCTTTTTGACCCAATCGTCTGCAACTATGAATTTTGACCTAATCATCTGCAACTACGAATTTTGATACAGGTATTTGTTACTGATTTTCATTCTTTTGGTAGAATTTTGGTACCGGTATTTGTTACTAATTTTCATTCTTTAGGTATAATTTGTCTATTCCATTCTCTCTAATGATGCAACTTTACCTACTATTTTGTGATTTTCAGTTGGAAGTTTGGTTTCAGTGTAGTATTTTAGGATTTTTTTTATTTTTATCTGAATTCATTTCTCTATATATATTAAATCTGTAGCTTCATTTTGTTTTTAAATATAGGTTTTTTTAATTCTTAATTGGTCTTTCTATTTTGGAACCAAAATTATGTGACACTTTCTTAATGGTACTATAACAAGAATATTAAAATATTAGAAATGGGATGGATACAAAAAAACTCACTCTCAGACCAGTTTAAATTTAAAGACCAGTTCTTATACTCATTACGTGAAATAAAAATATTATTCTCTACATGGCGCTTCAATTTACCAGATGGGTTGATTCAGCTTGTTCCTGCAATATAGGCATCGTTGTTTAGCTTATCGGTAACTGAGTGGAGTTTCCCTCCAGACCTGGATATGAGTTCTCTATCCATATCTCTCCTTCTCTTTCTATCTATATATTGTCCAAATCTCAGGTGAAGAACATATATGAACAGGTAGGAAGGCAGAAATGGAGAGTTATTTAAATCTTCCATTGGTATTTTGGGATTTGATGCAAACATCATGTGTTAATAATTTATTCACATTTTATTATAATAATTTAGTCCCGACACGACACAGGCGCGTCCCGACTTAATTTTCATAATTGTCATATTATTCTCTCGTGACAATTTTAATAAATTTAATTCTACATATTACTTTACTCATTAAGTAATATTTAACAAATTCCCAATAATTACTAACTCTCGTCACGCTAGAAAATATTTAAAATAAATTTTCGAATTAATATTAAATTAATTTATCTCAATTAAATTTAACAAATTCCCAATTTAAAAGCCATAAAAATATGGGGTATTACAACTTTAATATGTAAAAAGGTGTTATTTTGTATATTAAAGGTGTCAAAGTAGCCAGTAAGAATGTTGAGTTAATTGTGATATTGAACAAGTGTTGTGAATGGCTAAAAGTATTTTAAATGTTAAGTTGGAAACTTGATAACCATTTTTTAAAAATAACACTTGTTAAAGGAGTAAATTGCATGTTTTGGCAATAAAGGAGTAAATTGGTAAATTTACTTGAAGTGGAACATTTTTATGAAATAAAAATGTGTTAAGGAATGTGTTACTCTAAGATGAATGAAACAGGTATAAGTCCTTGAACGTAATGGTTTTGGTGTAAAATCAACAATTAAGTGTGAAAGAAAAGGACTTAAAGGAAAGAAATAATATTCAAAGTGTTACAATGGTAAAGGGGGCGGTAAAGTACCGGGTTTTAGCTTCGAACGGTAAAAAAGTAAGAAATAGTCAAGTAATGTGGGCATTAGTAAAATGTTAAACACATAAAAGGTGGATATGACACCAGAAAAATTAAAAAGGTCCGGGAGCCGTAGGGAGAAAGACTCAAAATCACTGGCCAGAGCACATTGTGGCATCGTCGGAGGTGTGGAACCCGTTAAAGTATGAACTTATTGAAAGATTCTGAGAAAAAGATAAAGTAATAAGGAACATGTTAAGAAATGGGTTGTGTGATGAAAATGTGTTAAAATAACCTAACTTGAATGAATTGATAAATGTTCTGCTAAAGATTAAAATGGACAAGTAAATGTGTAAATTGATTAATGTCCATAAGTTAAAGAAAAGGTAAAGTAAGTGAGTAAATCGGTAGCTAACCAATATAAATGATTAAACCCATAATTAGCACAATGGTGGGTTGTGAATGGTTTTCAAAGGCTAAATAAGTATTTTCTAACACGATGTCCGCGTATGTTAAAAGGGTTATTTTCAATGAAAATACTAATGTGGATAGTTTAGAATGAAAAGGATAATTTCGATAAAGAAATGACTTTCGATCAAACCAAGTGTAGTTGTTTCAAGTATTTAACCGCATGTGTTAAATAAAGTGAAAAATATCAAATTGAGAAAAATGAAGTCTTTTACAACATTAAGGTGAATTAATCTGGATAAATGAGGTTTTTAAAAGAAAAAGGGTTGCATGCATTAAGTATATGTATATGTATACAATGTAGTTGCATGTGCACGTAGGTATAACGTGCAGTCTTATGTATGTCGTTCGTTTCTATACTGCATTTTGTGTATTTCCACTGGGCATTGGCTCACACCCTAGTCTTGTTACGACAGGTTATATACTATCCTATATTTTGAGAGAGTTTTACAGGTAATTATTCAATTTGCATTTATTTTAATAGCTACGTATGTTTAGACTCCAAGGATACTTCCCAGGGGTCCCTCACGTAGTTTGAACTTAAAATTGGAATCGCATGCTAATCATGTGAAACGTTAATTAAAAGAAAACTGGACTAGCAATATTATATATGTTGTTTCATTACACTTCACACTTAACACTCGGGTCGGTCTGGGTTGACTACGGGTAACCCATAAATCTGGGTCGAGGCATTAAAAATGGTATCATAGATATAGGTTTAAGGTTACTTTCGAGAATGACTTGATGAGGTCGGTAGTGGATCTTTCGAGTCGTTGTTGGTATGGGTTGGTCGCCTAGTTTAAGTGAGTTTGGGTTAGTGTCCTCGATGGTAATGTCAAAGAGGTTAGCACGACAAGTAAGTTAGTTCCAAGTGGCACCCTATCAATTTGATAGTTATTAATCGCTTTCGCATTTTTAGTTCAATATGTTAGTAATTTACGGGTTTCCATTCAAGCCAATAGTAATGACATTGTGGTTGTTAGTATGAGGTGCTTATGTTATAATCCTGGATGACGTAGAGTCTTATATTACATTAATAGAGTGAGATGACGCCCATTGGGGAAGTGGCACAAATTGCATATAGTCAACAGTAGAGGTTGATGGTTAGGTTGTCATGACAAAGCACTGGTGATTGGTGATTAAAAAGTATATCGCCCTTAGGTGCGTCACTTACGGGTAGTTAACACCGATAATGTAATTAGGTAAATTCAATCCTTGGGGTAATATCGTGATTGATGGTAGTTTGGTGAACATGTGAAGTTATATAGTTCAATAGAGGCAACACCGTGGTCATTTGCGTGATATGTGTTGTGTGGTAATTTTGATGATGAGAGTAACCTTAGTAGTAGTAGCAATGTCGGGCAGTCTTCATCATAATCTAGCTATAAAGTTTGTATATTTCATATGTGGAGGTTGGGTGACTGAGTGGCATTCATAAGTGTTGATTTTATGGTTAGAACGTATTGGGTCCCTTTGTTGAGGACTTGGATTTAGCGTATCTTGATTATAATGTGGGTCTAGATAATCATGATGATCTGAAGTAACCTAGGAGTGAACCTATAAAATCTTGTTGATTTAGTGGTAAGTACTCGATTGTGATGTTCTGTAACAGAACCCCTTATGGCATGACTAGGGTGAGACTCCTTTTAGGCAATCGGAGCCCTTGTGGCATCCATGATGTTGGCCTTAGTGTTTATAGGCAATACCCAACGTCCCATATCCTATCAAAATATATAGTTGTGGTAGCTTGTAGAATAGCACGTAGTATGATGTTTACGTAGTGATGAGATTTAGTTGTTGTGGTTGAACACTCATTGAGGATTAAATAATTTGGTCTAGTGAATTGGATTGGGGTTAGCCTTTCAAATAGGCATATGAATCAGTATTTATTTTACTTTGGATATGTGTACTAAGGTTTAACGAATGGAGTGTTGGTACGAGTAACAGGCATTCCCTAGTAATAGTGAATTTAAGGTTATGTATCGCATAGTATGGTAATGTGGGCATCTCTCATTAATATTGTTGGATTCCTTATGATGCTGAGGATATATATTTACAGATGGTGAAACATATAGCGATTGGGATTAGTGTTTGGCCCATTAAAGAAATAAAATAATGGCCATGATCGGTCATTATACCTAATGGGAGTTTGTCACGATAACGGCTAGACTAAGAAGTGTATATTCATTAGAGATGATTGAGTTAGAAGATTTATTGTGTTGAGTTTTATATAGTTATGATAAGCTACTTATGATTATAATACAGTTTAGTCATATCACTTGTGGCAGTAATTTGGGGTAGTACCATGGCTTTGTTTGTAAACCTGCGTTATGATATGACTTTAAGGATAATATCAAAAATAAGTTCATAAGTGCTAGGTTATGCACCTAGGATACTTAGAAGATGATGATGTTCATCATAGTTTAGATATAGCACTTGGAATGGAATGTTGAGCTTGATTATAGCACCTACGTGTGCTAATCGTATTGTTTGACATGACTCTAATGAGAAAATCGTTAGGTCATAGGCATGGGTAATGCTTGAAATTTTGAGATTTCATTAAGATAGTTACGATTTGGAATCATGTTGGTCATTGCTAGGAGCTGTAGTAGTGGTCCGTGAGTCAAATTCTTTAAACTATGTGAGCGTTATGTTTCACGTGGTGAGAGTGATCTCAGAAACTAAGGTTAGCTATCACATGCTAAAATTGTGGAGACCTACGTATGATAGGTCAGTCGCTAATGGTAAGCGTTAAAAGAAAGTAAATTCACTTTATTCAAATGGTTATTCTGGCTAATTATAAAGAGGTGGAATTAGTCTTAAGGAGGTAAGCCCAGTGTTTCAGCTTCCCAAAGAAATTGGTTTCTTACTTCGCTCGTTCTACAAGGATGGATGACTCACGATTAGGACCCATCTGGGTTAATAGGCCAATCTAGGGTATGTGGAAAGGCTAAGACGTTAACAAATATCAGTGAGAGTTATAGATTTCAACTGTACGTCATGGGTTCATACTTTATGTGGCACGGTTCGTTGTCAGAATTTGATTGTTCCCTTTTGGTGTGACAGTCACTTGACTCGTTGCATTCTTTGTGTCTTCTTTGACCCCAGCAATCGTTGCATTCTTTGGGCATGCTTGGGAGTTATAAATAATACATTGGTTCAGCATAATGGTCACTCGTGAGGGTGAAATTTTTGGGTTTAGATGGAAATGTTGAGGATACCCTAGGGCCTGAAACACACTGCTAGTTAGACGAGCTCCAAGTTTTGATGAACTAAGAATTTTGAGGAAGAAATTTTCTAAGGAAGGACTATTTGTAACACCCTGAATTTTTTACGATTTAAATAATTATGTGATTAATTATTATGATGGGAATAAGTATGCGATTAATTATTGTTGTTGGATTAATTAAATTAAAATGCGAGAAATTAATTCATTATTAATCCGGATTAAAATAATTATTAACTAGCATGCCAAGGGTTAATATTTATTATTGTGAACTATTAAATTTTACTTTGTAATATGTAATATGGAATTATGATATTTGATAAATTGTCGATAGTGTGAAATACGACAGCTTGGTAATTTAAGTCTGACACGCGTGTGAGTCGTGTCGGGACTGATTGATTGAGATAAAAAGAAAATTTATTTTTATTAACTCGTATAATCATTTCGAGTGTGCCGTTGAGTTCAGAAGGGTTGAGATAGTCAGAAAACACTAGCCGAAAATTCCATTTGGACTCCGGGAGATTTTAGGCCAAACCAGCAACCCGTAGGGGTAGTTTTGTAATTTAAATTTCTGGGAAGATTAAATGGGCAAAAATTAGAGAATAATTATATCATCTACGGTATATCCATTAGGGTTAAGTTACACAAAAATCAAGGGAGAGCCACAAAGGGTGAGGGAGAGCAAAGTCCCAAGGAAGGAACCACTTAGCACCACCTTGCACAACCACCACCACCGTTGTATAGATCGGAAGACGAGGAACACATCTATACCAACATCACCAACGGATCAAACCATCCTATTCAAGGCAAGTGCTTATTACTTGCTTTCTTTTATCAATAATCATGCTCGTGTTAGTGTAGCTGAAATTAATCATGATTTACATGTTATTTGGGTAAAAATTGGAGATTTAAATTATGATTAAGGGCTCGGTTAATTAGTGGTTGAAATTATTTCATGTATGTAGAGGATTAATCATCAAATAGAATTATATATTAATGAACGAATCTGGGTTGATTAGGTTCTTTAATTGAAAATTTGGAAACTAGGGTTCATATGAATTAATTTGGGGATTTTATATAATTATGATTATTAATGATGAATTAATGATCCCAGGATGTTAGGAATGATTTATAACCTGTTATGTGTTGAGGGGTATTGATGATGAGGCGTTGGGTGTTGAATCTTAGAGGTTTTTGGTCCAAAAATGGTGGAAAATGCTAAAAATTTAGGAAGAAGACGAACAGTAGAGTCTCGCGCGATCTCGCACGAAGGGTCGTTCAAGCGAGATAAGGATCTCACACGAAGTCGTTCTAACGACACATAGAAGTCGTTCGAGCGACATGTCACTCTAGTTCGAGCGACAACCCTTCTGGTTCGAGCGACAGGGTGAATTTTTGGGAATTTTCTTAGAGTCTAGTTTTGAGTTTACCGGTTTATTGGGGTGAGAGAAACTGGCAGATATTAAATTAAAACGGACAGAATTTTGAAAATGTATGAGAGCATTAATACTTTAAATATTCAATATCGAAAATGTACCTTGGAGATTACGCAAGAGATAGTAATCTAAATATTTATATTATACGTAGTGTTGAGATTAAGATACGTATGATAAGTATATATGTAGCTTGGGGAAACACCTATAAATCTTAATAGGACATGTGTATGCCTATTATGTGATATTATTGCTAAGAGAAATAATGGGTGATAACCTAGGGGTGCAAGAATCTTATAGTTAAGTGCACTAATGAGTGATAACTCGGGGGTGCAGAAACTCTATTGTTAAGTGTACTAATAGGTGATAACCCGGGGGTAAAAGGATGATTATTGTTATGCGCACTAATGGGTGATAACCCGGGGTGCTGGATTATTATTGATAGGATCATTAATGGGTGCTAACCTGGGGATGCGGGATTCTATTGATAGGCGCACTAATGGATGATAACCCGGGGGTGCTGAATTATTATTGATAGGTGCATTAATGGGTGCTAAATCAAGGATGCAGGATTTTCTTGATAGGTTCACTAATGGGTCTTAACCCGGGGATGAAGGATTAGTATATATATATGTATAGGGATAATGTGACTATATATATATATATATATATATATATATATGAACTTGTGAATATTTCTACTGTGTGAAATTAGTAGACTTGGTAATAATAATAATCATTACATTACGCCAAGTGGTCTTAACCTAAGGGTGCACGATTAGTGTCTATATATAGGGATGATGAGACTATATGTATATATGAGTATACTGGAAGAACTTTCTACTTTGTGAAACTAGTAGATAAAGTGGATATGAGAAATAAAATAATCTTAGCGGATAAAAGATTAACCATTCGAATAGTGAATAATGAAACTTAGTATGTGAGATAAACTATTTGAGTAGTGTATTGTATGGGCGATACGGGAATACTACTAGAGAGCATAATTAGTATTAGTATGATTTCTTACCAGTTAGACTGGGTTGTATAACTAGGGGGAGATTAGATGTACGTTAGGTGTGCATAATTGATGAGAGGTGAGAAACTTATGTGAGAGTTCGATAACTAACATGCGTATAAGACTTGTTTTAAGAACAAGTTTTAAATACTTGCTAAATAATTTTCAAACCTCGGGATCTGACCCGTTTCTTGTATCTCTTATCTCTTTTGCTATATATATATATATATCAGGTGCTCAGCCACAGAAGTATCAGAATTAGAGTTTGGAGTGTCAGACATGCTGCAATTGTTGTGGAAGTTGCAGGTTCTTGCAGTAGACGCGTCTATCTTTTCCATTCAGTTTCATCTTGACTTCTTATCTAGGGCATGTGTCGCCCACTTCTAGTCCTTCATCAGAGATATTGTATTCAGTTTATTTTATGGTTTGGAGTTTTAACTGGGATGTTTTACCTAGTCTTATTTATTTCAGTACTTGATTCATGTTCAATATTTATTATATTCCTATGTGTGGTGAATGGTTTATATTTTAAGACTGAATGTAAATGGATTTACTTAGTTTTACTAAATTGGAAATGTTTTGACACTTAGCTTAATTTTATATTAGGTGATTAATATGTTAAAAGTTTTCGACAGTCATGCTAAGAATGAACCTACCGAACATTCTATTTTAAATTGGTACAGGACTGATCACCCTTTATTTAATTAGGCAGGGTGTCTTAGGTGGTATCAGAGCATCAGGTTCTAGTGTCCTTAGGATCTGTGCGGCTTATTACATTTCTGCATAACGTTCTTTGTTGTAGAGCCTTATTATAGGATTGTTGTGTTCCTTTACGTATGCGACTTATATTCTAATGCTATGAATCATAATGGTGGAAACTCATTATATAAAATCGTGTGTGCTTCCAACACCGAACAGTATAGGACGACCAGTGAGGGTCGTAAGAAAGATTGCAGGAGAAGAAGAAGCTTGACAGAAGACATAGAGTAATCGGGAAAGAGTTATCGTGACAAAAATCACGATGAGGGTTACTTAAGCAAGTTATAATAGAAATCATAACTCGGGAACAGTGGGTTCCCGGGCACAGTCGTAGATAACGGTGGAATGATTTCAGGACCACCTATTAAAATCGATAAGAGAGAAATCGAAGGAACTCTTTTAAAAAAAAACTTCGGTGAAAATGCGGAGAAGAAAAAGAGAAAGTTTAACAGACCAATGGAAGTAGTAAATCTGAATGCAATTGTGTAGAGTGGGTTGTGACGACACTCAAAATTCAATTTAGAGTTAAAATCTATAGCTCTTAGGAGCATCATGTAGTGATTAGAGGCAATCACCATATATGAAGAAGTGTGCTTGAAATTTAGAGAGAAATTTGGGTACGATTTGACCGTGTGGTCTTCCATTCGATGTGGTAACAAAATGTGAGTGAAATTTTGATGTTTAGCACAATGGGTAAGATTGACACCAATTTTTAGAGAAAGGTTGAATTGCATATCGAACTTCGTACCTCGCATAGGGGTATAAATTATCCAAAGGGTTTATAGTTGATAAAGGACCCATGAGTAGAATACCAGTCTGAATGGGAATATGGCTAGGATGACTAGTATCGAGGTCATCAAGATCATGCATTAGTATGATAAAGCTTCCAAGAGAAGGGAGTACATAGGATTAACAAATCTGATGAAGAGCAGAAACTGAATTTAACGGTGTTAGTGAAACCCCACATGAGAGTATACCCAATAAGGAACTCGATTAGATAATTTTTAATGATTAAATTCAAGGGGACGATGAAGTCAATCAGGGCTGTAGAGGCCAACCATAGTTTCGAATGGCCAACGTAGACAAAGGGATAATGGAAGAACAATTATGAGTTAAGACTGATGGTCTGAGGGAAAGACATTCCAAAATGGTCAATGGGACCAATGACGGGGAAATGGCTCGTGAAGTTTCCCTATGTGAAGAAAGTAAAACTACAAGTGTTGAATGTGTCCACAATTAAGAAGTGAGAGCGAAAAGATTCGAAATGGTAAACCATGCCAGTTAGGCATAACAACTGGAGGAGTGAGACTTCCAGCGAAGGAATTTGGGTCAAGAGAAGTAGGCCTAAGAAAATTTACACCCGAGAGTGATGGGTTCAGGCTGGACTAGTAGAGTCCTCATTAATAGTAGCATACAGTATGTCAGGGTCGATAAGGCCCGGGATGCAAACGGGAGTTCAGTAAAGCCATAATTGAGGCCTAGAGAGTTTTGTTCAACGTTTTAATAATGGGCGTGAAAACCACATAAAGGAATATATTATCCACAATGAGAGGGGACAACTGTAGGATGAAATCCTAAGATGTATAACGATTACAGATGTTCAGGGTAGTGTTGGCAGCCACGTGCTAGGACCCTGTGGTTAGGCGAGATTGGTGAGATTTTGTGTCATCCTTGTGGGCAATGGATTAATTCTAATGACATGGATGTGTCACAATTCATATATAAATTGGAAATCCTAAACTTCGCGTACGGGTCGAGTTTAGTAGGAACGTTAGTTTTAACGGTCTCGTTATAAACGTATTTTTCGTTGATAACAGGGCATTTTGATGTCACCGATGAGAGAACTGGGTGGGCCCTAAGAATATGTTTTGTTGTAATAATTTACTACTGCATTGAGTCAGCTTTAGTAGAGTTTATTGATAAGCACCCAAAATTGTACAATTTATACCCCAAATAGATGTACTTTAGTTGCTATTTCTCGGTAATATGGGTCTTATGTGCTTAAATGTTAATTATGCAGGTTTAATGTACGTTGCGGTGTTCAAACGCTTATTTCAAGGCAATTGTACATTTTACGGAGCTAAATATCAACCCCGTAACCTTACCCGAGCCTAAAACCTAGCCTAAACCTAGCCTAAACCCTCTGTGTGTTTAGTTTGTGTCCTTTTTACTACTTTTTAGGTTTTTAGTTTGAGTCATTTTAATTTTAGGATTATTTTAGAATTTTTAGGTTTTATTTTCTATTTTTATATTTTATTTCTATTTTTATTAATATAATTTTATTTTATTTTACTAAGTTTTTAGTTTTAGTTTTTATCTTATTTTATTTTTTTTTAGGATTAGTTTTTAGGAATTTAGTTTTATTACATTTTATTTTTTTAGGACTTTAGTTTTTAAGTTTAATAGATTTACATTGTTATTTCTTTTTAGTTTTATTTTTATTGAATCTTGATTTTAATTTTTAGTATAGGAATTTAATTTTTAGATTTTTAGTTTTTATAAGTTTTATTTTATTACTTAGATTTTATTTTTATTTTTATTTTTTAGTTTTATTTTATTAGGGTCCAAACTAATACACACACACACTTAATACCCATTACACCTATCCTACTCTCACTCACCCTCACCCTTAATCCTATACACCCTCACCACACCCTACACCCCCCATCACTCATCTTCAACCTCACTCCCCCATCTCTTTCTCTCTCCCCTACCAACCACCATTAACACCAAACACACACACCCATATATCATCTCTCACATTAATCATCCAAACCCCCACCTCCATTAAAACCCAACAGCTACTACCCCATTCCTCACAGCCCCTTTTTCCTATTCTACCCCCTAACTAACCTCTTCTAGCCAAACACCCAAAACACCCCTCAAATCAAATATGAATTTATCCTCACCTCACACCCCCATGCACATGTGCTCTCACCATTCCCACATGCACACCCTTGTCAATTTTCATTTTTACCCCTCATGCTCCATCCCTCCTATATATTAAGGATGAAGACCCATTTGAAGAGGATCTAGGTGTGATCAAATTCTCCCCACCCCCCTATGTTGAGTATTTGCATTTTTAGCAAATACCTCAATATAGAGGTGTGTGTTGAAAATTATCTCTAGGATAAAATTCACCCCACCCATCTATTATGGATTTTTGCATTTTTAGCAATTATTTCATAATAGATTGATGTAGTGAAATTTATCCCTTATGGGAGATAAATTCTAACCCATTCATTTATGTTGAATTTTTGCATTTTTAGCAATTATCTCAATATAAATTAATGATCTAGAATTTATTTCTTTGGGTGAATTCTAATGTACAATTTTATAATTTTAGGATTTGCATTTTTAGCAAATCTCTTTTATTATTTAATTGTCCATTATGAATTCATCCACTATCCTTTTAATTTTTAGTTTGTAATTTTTAGTTTAGCTTCAATAAATACATGAGTGAGGGATTATGATTGAGTGATTTTTAATGTGTAATTGAGAGATTAATGATGAAATTGAAGATTCAATTCGAATTCAAGGCTTAAATGGGTTTGATCTATTCCTCTCTTTTACTTTTAGTTTAATCATCTCATGCTTTCAATTGTTTATCTTATATTTTTGGATGATGATTAGTGAGGGCTAATATCCCATTTATGGGATGAAATTTTGAAGCCCTCATGAGTCCAATTTTGTTAGTTTACTTATTAGGACAATTTTGTTTATCTCTCCTTTCTTAAATTAGCTTTTACTTCTTAATTAGTAGTTATAAAAATTAGTATAGTTAGTTAGTTAAAATATTCCCTTGAAAAATTCATAAAAATTAGAAAAAGTAAAAATAGCAAAAAATATAATAAAATGCAAATGAATCTATATATGTCCTCTCCAATTTTGTCTTTCACCCTTAGATATGGATTGACTCCCTTACTTACCTCTACACTAGTTTTGTTATAATTTTGTAGGTTCAAGGGAAATTTTGATGGATAGATAAGTTGCAACAACGACAAAATCTACATTAGAGGTAATTTTTCTAGTTATCATTTATTATGGTAATATGTAGTGATTAATTACCGTATAGTTAAACGATAGTAAATTGAGTGATATAATTGTCGTGCCAGATACACCTGGGGAAGTGATCTTAATTTTGTGCGGCGCCACCTGAAATAAGGTTGGGCCCAGATATATGAATATATAAAAATTTCATGGTATTATAGACCTAATCGAGTATGTTGTCTAGTTATATGTGATTCCCGTGCGTAGGAATTTATTTTACTAAGGAGACTCGGGATACTTTGTGTTCTTTACCGAGTAGCGAGATATAGCTCGTTATATATATTTATACATATAGTGCCGAGTACTTGGGATAGTGAGAGTGCCACGCTTCATGTTATTTTTAGGGACATGAGAGCGGACGAGTAGACTTTTATGTCAAAATACAGAAATTATAGAGAGAAACATAGTATGGATTGAGGGACTTGCGAACCTCGATAACCGACTAGGTTAGATAGTAGTGTATTTGGAGTTCGCTTTTCGAGACATCCCACGCATGAAACTAGCGAATGTCGGGAGTGGAGAGAAGTTTGGTCGATAGTACACAAGTTTTGTACGTTGGTTATTGTACCTATAAAAGAATATAATTGAGGGTTGATAATTATGTTATGACTTAAGGCCAGTAGAGTCGCCTCGTCTTAGTATCATTCTGAATAGAGCAATGATGTCACTGGAGGAGTGAATAAATTATGATTAGTGGGGCAGTTGAATGCAACCCTACTACATCAGCATACCGGGTGTGCAAGAGTTGAAGTAAGAAAATTACATGTCAGTTGTACAATGATGCACGAGGCATAGGGTGTATGGGCTCCCTAGGTGAGTGAATCAAGCAGTGGTATAATTATCGTGTGAATTCAGTAGTCGGGCAAGCCGAAGATTACTCCGTAAGATTTTTCAGAGACTTACGTTTCTAGATAAACTGAGATTTTTTAGCGAGAAAAGGACTTATGTTATGCGGTATGACAAAGTCACACGTATCACGATGAGAAGTACATTCGAGAGATTATAAAATGTATCAGGATACAAATAGCAGTGGCGATGGGTTTAATGTAGAGTAATTTTGCAAAGTTCATTTGCAGTGGTTCACCTGACTATTGGAAAAATGGTGGACCAACCGAAACCAACAAAGGTTTTCTTCCACCAGTGAATGGAAGAGTATTCCCGAGGATGATCTCATGAAGTGCCACTTTTCTAGAAGGGTAAAGATCATATATATGTATTAAGGAAGTGTTGACTGAATGTTATGCCAATTGGGATGATCATACTAAAGAACAGTATGCATAGAATTCTTATGTAGTAAAGATAGTGAGGCCATAGGTTCCGAGATGCGATTGAGTACGAACTACCAACCGCAAATGGATGGGCAGAACAAGCAATCTAATCGGATGATGGGTAGAAAATTTTATGTGTACCCTCAAATCTTAAGGGAGGACGAGAGCAGTACCTTCCACTAGTGGATTTTACGTCCAAATAACTCCTATAAGTTCACGTTCGGGCAGAGTGCCAGTAGAAGTATGGCACGGTAAACTTTGTTGTTGTCCTACTTGATAGTTAAAGGTGGGGGACCAGTTATGATTATAAATATTGGAGAGGAATTGATGTTATCGTATATATTGTGTGACATATATATTTCACAACCAATTTACTAATACGAACGACACGAGACGAAGTCATATGTATCTGAAAGGAGGATAAATCTTCTAAGGTGCAAATAGTAGAAGACTAAATAGTGCATATCTGTAATATAGTAAGTAGTGAAACTTAAATGATAAGGCTTAGGGAGGAGCCTATATGACAGGGTAACCTGGAGTTTAAAAAAAACACATGTGAAGTGTTCATTATTAAGGGTATTCGATAGCGTACTTTATGGGTGGTACGGAGTAGCTTACTTGGGAGCGCAAGGATGCGATGCGCAATGTTTTTACAGCGTTGTCTGTACCTGGTATACTTTTTTTGAATTTCGGGACGAAATTCCGTTGTAAGGGGGGAAGTATGTAACACCCCGTATTTTTGACGATTTAAATAATTATGTGATTAATTATTAAGATGGGAATAAGTATGCAATTAATTATTGTTGTTGGATTAATTAAATTAAAATGCGAGAAATTAATTTGTTATTAATTCGGATCAAAATAATTATTAACTAGCATGCCAAGGGTTAATATTTATTATTGTGAACTATTAAATTTTACTGTGTAATATGGAATATGGAATTATGATATTTGATAAATTGTCGGTAGTGAAAAATACGTCAGTTTGGTAATTTAAGTCTGACGCGCGTGTGAGTCGTGTCGGGACTGATTGATTGGGATAAAAAGAGAATTTATTTTTATTAACTCGTATGGTCATTTTGAGTGCGCCATTGAGTTTGTAAGGGTTGAGATAGTCAGAAAACACTACCCGGGTATTCCATTTGGACTCTGGGAGATTTTAGGCCAAACCGGCACCCCGTAGGGGTAGTTTTGAAATTAAAATTTTTGGGAAGATTAAATGGACGAAAGTTAGAGAATAATTATATCATCTAGTGGGGTTCCATTATGGTTAGGTTACACAAAAATCAAGGGAGAGACACAAAGGGTGAGGGAGAGCAAAGTCCTAAGGAAGGGAACCACTTAGCACCACCTTGCGTAACCACCACCACCATCATATAGATCGAAAGATGAGGAACGCATCTATACCAACATCACCAACGGATTAGACCATCCTATTCAATGAAAGTGCTTATTACTTGCTTTCTTTTAGAAATAATCATGCTCATGTTAGTGTAGGTGAAATTAATAATGATTTACATGTTATTTGGGTGAAAATTGGAGATTTAAATTATGATTAAGGACTGGATTAATTAGTGGTTGAAATTCTTTCATCTATGTAGAGGATTAATCATGAAATAGAATTATATATTAATGAACAAATCCGGGTTGATTAGGTTCTTTAATTGAAAATTTAGAAACTAGGGTTCATATGAATTAATTTGGGGATTTTATATAATTAAGATTATTAATGACAAATTAATGATCCCAGGATGTTAGGAATGATTTATAACATGTTATGTGTTGAGGGGTATTGATGATGAGGCGTTGGGTGTTGAATCTTAGAGGTTTTTAGGTCCAAAAATGGTGGAAAATGCTGAAAATTTAGGAAGAAGACGAACAGTAGAGTCTCGCACGAAGGGTCATTCAAGCGAGATAAGGATCTCATGCGAAGTCTTTCTAACGACACGTAGAAGTCGTTCGAGCAACATGTCACTCTAGTTCGAGCGACAACCCTTCTGGTTCGAGCGACAAGGTGAATTTTTGGGAATTTTCTTAGAGTCTAGTTTTGAGTTTACCGGTTTATTGGAGTGAGAAAAACTGCTAGATATTAAATTAAAACGAACAGAACTTCAGAAATGTATGAGAGCATTAATACTTTAAATATTCGATATCGAAAATGTACCTTGGAGATTACGCGAGAGATACTAATCTAAATATTTATACTATACGTAGTGTTGAGATTAAGATACGTATGAGAAGTATACATGTAGGCTAGGGAAACATCTATAAATCTTAATAGGACGTGTGTATGCCTATTATGTGATATTATTGCTATGAGAAATAATGGGTGATAACCTAGGGGTGCAAGAATCTTATAGTTAAGCGCACTAATGAGTGATAACTCGGGGGTGCAGAAACTCTATTGTTAAGTGTACTAATGGGTGATAACCCGGGGGTACAAGGATGATTATTGTTATGCGCACTAATGGGTGCTAACCCGGGGATGCGGGATTCTATTGATAGGCGCACTAATGGGTGATAACCCGGGGGTGCTGAATTATTATTGATAGGTGCATTAATGGGTGCTAAACCAAGGATGCAGGATTTTCTTGATAGGTTCACTAATGGGTCTTAGCCCGGGGGTGAAGGATTAGTATATATATATGTATAGGGATGATGTGACTATATATATATATGAACTTGTGAATATTTCTCCTGTGTGAAATTAGTAGACTTAGTAATAATAATAATAATAATTACATTGCGCCATGTGGTCTTAACCTAAGGGTGTTCGATTGGTGTATATATATAGGGATGATGAATATGTATATATGAGTATAATGGGAGAACTTTATACTTTGTGAAACTAGTAGATAATGTGGAGATGAGAAATAAAATAATCTTAGTGGATAAAAGATTAACCATTCGAATGGTGAATAATGAAACTTAGTATGTAAGATAAACTATTTGAGTAGCATATTATATGGGCGATACATGAATACTACTAGAGAGCATAATTAGTATTAGTATGGTTTCTGACCAGTTAGACTGGGTTGTATAACTAGGGGGAGATTAGGTGTACGTTAGGTGTGCAGAATTGATGAGAGGTGAGAAACTCATGTGAGAATTCGATAACTAACATGCATATAAGACTTGTTTTAAGAACCAGTTTTAAATACTTGTTAAATCATTTTTAAACCTCGGGATCTGAACCGTTTCTTGTATCTCTTATCTTTTTTACTATATATATATATATATATATATATATATATATATATATATATATATATATATATATATATATATATATATCAGGTGCTCAGCCACAGGAGTACCAGAATTAGAGTTTGGAGTGTCAGACATGCTGCAATTGTTGTGGAAGTTACAGGTCCTTGCAGTAGATGCGTCTATCTTTTCCATTCAGTTTCATCTTGACTTCTTATCTAGGGAATGTGTCACCCACTTCTATTCCTTCATCAGAGATATTGTGTTCAGTTTATTTTATGGTTTGGAGTTTTAACTGGGAGATTTTACCCAGTCTTATTTATTTCAGTACTTGATTCATGTTCAGTATTTATTATATTCCTATGTGTGGTGAATGGTTTATATTTTAAGACTGAATGAAAATGGATTTAATTGGTTTTACTAAATTAGAAATGTTTTGAAACCTAGCTTAATTTTATATTAGGTGATTAATATGTTAAAAAGTTTTCGATAGTGATGCTAAGAATGAACCAACCGAACATTCTGTTTTAAATTGGTACAGGGTTGATCACCCTTTATTTAATTAGGCGGGGTGTCACAATGTTGTAATACCCCTCCCTAGAAATATAAGTTTTAAAAATAAATCGACTGATTTATTTGTGAAGTATTTAGAGAAAATATATGCAGAGGTGAATAGGTCACGATTTCAAAGGAAATGACGCATTTCTCGTAATATATTGGCTCGTTTGTCTTCTGTGGGCTTGCATGGGGATACGCAACACCCATTTTAGGTTGATATCATTGAATTGGAGATACTAGAGGTAAAGAAATACAAATAATATGAAGTTACATATGTAGGAATTGGAAATTAGCTGGCGCACGACGCATCAATTAGTAACTTCGCACGATTTTTAAAAAATTCACCGTGAAGGGTAAAAATGATCCAACCTAAGATTTGGGTTACTAAAGTAGGGTTCTTGAGGGACATGGGGTTAAAAATGGAAAATAACTAAGCTTTAGACAAAGTGTTGATCGATCGACACAAATTAACCTTGGGACTCGATCGATCAAGCCATCGATCGATCGATGGATTCTATGTGTAGAAAATCATCCCTTATTTTATGTGTTGTCTCAAATGTGGCCCTTGATCATTTGAGGCGTCAAATCATTTTTACCTCACATGGTAAGTAGGGTTGGTGGGTTCCAACAAAAAAAACATAAAGAAAGGGGTGGGGAAAACCCAACAGATTTTCTTGGTTATCTCTCTCACTCTCTCAAGCTCCCAAGGCATCTATGGGGAGAAATTTATTCCCCAGATCGCCCCACTAACATTCACCATTATTTCTACCATAAAAACCATTAGAAGGCCTCAAACCACCTTATATCACCATATAAAACCCTAGGCAGATTTATTGGGTTAAAAAAGAGGGTGTTCATGGAATTGGGTGGAGGTCTGAAGGGGTTATCTTGGACGTAGAAAAAGGATTTCTTGGAGAATGAGGAGAGCTTCAATGGAGCTTCCATGGATCAAGATTGGTATGAGATTTTGGTAGCCCCTTGAGGCTGCCTTTGGAGGATGGGTTGCTCCTCCTACGCCACTATTTTTTAAGGCTTTAGAGGTGGAAATACAAACCTTGGTTTAGGTTTAAAGTTGCGTATATTTTCATCTAGTTTATTTACATATATTAGGTTTAATATATGTTAGTCTTCATTTATATGTTAACTAGTTGCATTCTATGATTTTATGTGTAAATTGATTTAAAAATAATAATTTAAAATGGGTTTTGAAATTTGATAAATTTCAAAATGTATATCTTCACCATTTAATAAAATAAAATGTGTTAGAATGATGTTTTAAAGATGAATAATATTATTTTATGCAAAGAAATACATTAGGTTTGTTTATGCCATTTTATAAGATTAAAATGTGATTTTCTTCTTAAATAATGAAGATAAATGTAAAAAAAAAACTTTCACTTTCATGGATATTTAAGGTGTGTGAAACTCATGAAGAAATTAAAGTGGGTTTAATGTGTAGACATGTGAAAAGTAAGAATTTTCCATAAGTTGTGGGTTAAAAGTTAATAATGAAAGTTAAAGGTTTCAAACATATAAATAGTAGCAAAGTGGGTGTTAAGATAAAAAATTCCACAGTTAAAGTGTGTATTTCAAATGTCTAAAAAATGGAACTTTAATATATAAAAAGTTGTTATTTTGTATATTAAAGGTGTCAAAGTAGAAATTAGGAATATCAGATTAATTGTGATATTAAACAAGTGTTGAAAATAGCTAAATGTATTTTAAGTGTAAATTTGGAAACTTAATAATCATTTTTGGAAAATAACACTTGTTAAAGGAGTAAATTGTATGTCTTTGCAATAAAAGTGTAAATTGGTAAATTTACTTGAAGTGGAATATTTTTATTACATAAAAATGTGTTAAGGAATGGTGTTACACCAAGATGAAACTAGTATAAGTCCTTGAACGTAAATGGTTTTGGTGTAAAATCCACGATCAAGTGTGAAAGAGAAGCACTTAAAGGATAGAAATAATATGCAAAGTGTGACATGGGTAAAGGGGGCGGTAAAGTCCCGGGTTTTGGCTTCGGATGGTAAAAAGGTAAGAAATAGTAGAGCAATATGGACATTAGTAAAATATTAAATACATAAAAGGAACTCATATGACACCAAAAAAATTAAGAAGGGCCCAAACCACCAGGGTGAAAGACCCAAAATCACTAGCCATAGCATATGGTGGCGTTGTGGAGCCCGTTAAAATACACGATTATTGGAAGATTCTGAAAAAAAAGATAAAGGCATAAGGAACATGTCAAGAAATGGGTTGTGTGGTGAAAATGTTTTAAGACAACCTAACTTGAATGAATTAATAAATATTTTGGTAAAAATTAAAATGGACAAGTAAATGTGTAAATTGATTAATGTACATAAGGTAAAGAAAAGGTAAAGTAAGTGAGTAAATGGGTAGCTAATCAATATAAGCGGTTAAACCCATAATTAGCATAATGGTGGGTTATGAATGGTTTTCGAAGGCAAAAGAAGTTTTTCTAACACAATGTTTACGTATGTTGAAAGGGTTATTTTCAATGAAAATACTAATGTGGGTCGGTTAGAATGAAAAGAATAATTTCGATAAATAAATGACTTTCGATCAAACCAAGTGTAGTTGTTTCAAGTATTGAACCGCGTGTGTTAAATAAAGTGAGAAATGTCAAATTGAGAAAAAGGAAGTCTTTTACAACATTAAGGTGAATTAATCTGGATAAATGAGGTTTTTAGAAGAAAAGGGGCTTCATGCATTAAGAATATGTATATGTATGTATATGTATGTTTATATATGTATACAATGTAGTTGCATGTGCACGTAGGTATAACGTTTAGTCTTATTTAAGTCGTTCATTTTTATACTGCATTTTAATTATTTCCACTGGGAATTGGCTCACATCCTCATCTAGTTATGACATGTTGTATGATATCCCGTATTTTAAGAGATTTTTATAGGTAAGTATTCAATTTTCATTTATGTTAATAGCTCTGTATTTTTGGACTTTGGAGATACTTCCCACGGGTCCCTCGCGTAGTTTGAACTTGAAATGGGAATCTCATGTTAAACATGTGAAAAGTTAATTAAAATAAAACTGGACTAGCAATATTATATAGGTTGTTTCATTACACTTCACACTTAACACTTGGGTCAGTCTGGGTTGACTACGGGTAACCCATAAATCTGGGTCGAGGCGTTACAAATGGTATCATAGATATAGGTTCAAGGTTCCTTTCAAGAGTGACTTGGTGAGGTCAGTAGTGGATCTTTCGACGTTCGTGTTGGTATGGGTCGGTCACCTAGTTTTAGTGACAGTTTGGGTTTGTATCCTCGGTGGTAATGTTAAAGAGTTTAACACGAAAAGTAAGTTAGTACCAAGTGGCCCACGATCAAGTTGATAGTTATTAATCGCTTTCTTGTTTTTAGTTCAATATGTTAGTAATTTACGAGTGTCCGTCCAATCCAATAGTGATGACATTGTGGTTGTTAGTGTGAGGTGCTTATGTTCCTATCTTGGATGGCGTAGAGTCTTCTAAGACATTAATAGAGTTAGATGGCGCCCATTGGGGAAGTGGCACAAATTGTGTATAGTTAATGGTAGAGGTTGACAGTTATGGTGTCTTAACAAAGCACTGGCGATTGGTGATTAAAAAGCATATAGCCCTTAGGTGAGTCTCTTACGGGTAGTTAACATCGATAATGTAATTAGGCAAATTCAATCCTTAGCGTAATATCGTGATAGATGGTAGTCCGGTAAACATGTGAAGTTATATAGTTCAATATCGGTAACACCGTGGTCTTTTGCTTTATATGTGTTGTGTGGTAATTTTGATGATGAGAGTAACCTTAGTAGTAGTAGAAATATCGGGCAGTGTTCGTCGTGATCTAGCTATAAAGGTTATATATTTCATCTGTGGAGGTTGGGTGACTGAGTGGCATTCATAAGTGTTAATTTTGTGGTGAGAACGTAGTGGGTCCCTTAGTTGAGGACTTGGATTTAGCGTATCTTGATTATAATGTGGGTCTAGATAATCATGATGATTTTAAGTAACCTAGGAGTGAACCTAGAAAATCTTATTGATTTAGTGGTAAGTACTAGCGTTGTGATGTTCTTGAATAGGACACTATGGTGAGCCTCCTTTTAGGCAATAGGATTCCTTGTGGCGTCCATGCTGTTGGCCTTGATTTTTGTAGGCAATACCCAATGTCCCGTATCCTACCAAAATATATAATTGTGTTAGCTTATAGAATAGCACGTAGTATGATGTTTACATAGCGAGGAGATTTAGTTGTTATGGTTGAACACTCATTGAGGATTAAATAATTTGGTTTAGTGAATTTGATTTGGGTTTAGCCTTTCAAATAGGCATATGAATCCATATTGATTTTTGTTTGGAGATGTGTACTAAGGTTTAGCTAATGGAGTGTTAGTATGAGTAACAAGCATTCCTTTGCAATGGTGAATTTAAGGTTGTGTACCGCATAGTATGGTAATGTTGGTGTCTCTCATTGATATTGTTGGATTACTTATGACGCTAAGATATAGATTTAATATGGATTTACGCTTGTATCTCTATATGCTTGGACTCCGAGGATGCTTCCAATGGATCCCTCACGTAGTTTGAACTTGAAATTAGAATCACATGCTAAATGAGTGAAACGTTAATTAAAATAAAATTGGACTAGCAAGATTATATGGGTTGTTTCATTGCACTTCACACCACGCTCGGGTTGAACCGGGTTGACTATGGGTAACCCATAAATTTGGTTCGGGGCATTACAGGTTCTTCCTTTCGATGTCTTTGAATGAGTATTGATGAAACACCAATATTCATCTTGACCATGTTTGAGGGTTTGGTGCAAGTGTGTTAACTCAATAAACCTAGATGGGGGTATATGTTTTTCTCCAATAATTAGACCAATTTTAGACAATTTTAAATTTATATTCAATTTTACCAATCATAGTTAAGTTAATGGTGCGATGCATGTAGATCTACAATTTAAACCAATCAATTTAAGTTAATTGAGACAAAATTGAATAGATGCAAATATTATGTTCAGTTTCAACTATTTGATCTAGATATAAGTGTTGCATGTGTTACAAATGTGATCACCAAAGTAAATAACACACAACCAAGCTACAAAATAAATCTATGAGGAAAAACCCCTACCGAAGGTTAAAAACACCTTGATGTATCCTAATCTTTCATTTAACTTGAATATATTTTATACAATATAAGAAGATCTCTCTCTCTTTTTTCCTAACAAGAAACTATCATATGAACATTGAACTCTCCTCCGATGATAATGAGCGATCCATCTGAAGCCCCATCGAATGAACTAGAAAGTTGCATTCTCCTCTTTAGAATCACACAATGCTTGAACAGGGGAGTTTCACCATCGAATGAACGAGGAAGTTTCATTCTCCTCCTTCAATTTTGACGTGGATCAATTAGATTGAATCTAGGCCAACGGGATAGGTCAAACCCTCTCAATTCCTCAATAAAATATATCAATTATAGATATATGTTTTCTCTCAAATATGAAAGGAACAAGTGATTGTGATTAAAGATATTCCATTGATATTCTCTCTACCATAAAAATACTCTCTTAGTATAGGATATGTATAGAAAAATTCATATTTTTTTCAAATCGAAGGGAAAGGCTCCATTCATAGGATTTTTTTTTGCAAATCCAACTTTGTTGTGTGCACGGTTAAAAATAGGTTCATGCGTATGGTTTTTGTCAGTGGTCTAGTCATGTTAAAATTGTGCCGCCATGCTCATGGCTATAAAACCCATCTGTGTGCATGGTTTTAGGATATGAAGTAAAACGTGTAGAGGTGTGCATACGGGGCTAAAACTCTATCATTATTTAGGACAGAAACATAGTTTCTTCATAAACAACCAACATTTCAAAAAATAGGCCTTTCCTTTAGGTTAAACATAACACATCTCAATAGATAATCACATGTTCAGATAAAAAAAATAACGATTTATCAAAGTAAAATGAAAAATGCGTGTTTATATACATAACCATAGAAGTTCAATCATAATCCTTGAAAAGGATACATATTCAATGGCTTTGGCAACGAAAGTCTTTATTTAGAGAATCCTTGTAAGATCTTTAATGTTGAATGTTTTTATCAATGTCTAATGACCAAGACTTTATCTACCAAATGTCTATATTAAATCAAACATTTTCTCTTATGATCCATGACTCATATGCTTCGGCGTGGAATTAAGCCATTTATACTATAATAATGAATTTTTGACATTTATAATCTCTCTTTTTTTCTATTCCATTGAAAACCACAAAAACCTAAACTACTTGAAAACATAAACAAGATGCACTCCATATTAGTCATATAATGAAGGAAGATTGGCGCAATACACATAAAGTTCGATTGACCGAAAACATAACCAAACTCGAGTTTGGGTTAGACTAAGTTTCTATCTCATGACGATATCTTCAAAAGTTTGAACAATAGAAAAAGATCACACAGGTACGACATGTACAAAGAGAAACTTCCCCTTGTTGGGAATCCTTTGGAAATACATCACTATAACGAAGAAGGTGGGAAATATGCAAGATGCAATGTGTATCAATGTGAATAACACCACCTTAATCATATTAATATAATATCAACACCATAAGTGTATAACAATATAACATGATATATTTAAGCAATATAAAAGCAAGATAATATCAACAAGTCCATAAAAAATGAGATCACAAAAAATAGAGCAACAAAATGTATATCAATAATCACAAAGGCTCTATATACAAAGTGTCTCAACTCCAAAATGTAATAGGGGTAGGAAAATGGATAAGTGTAAAAAAAATGTATAACCATGCATACATACAACCACCATACACCCGTAGTCTCCTCCATACAAAAAAATATGATAAATATAAAAATATTATCTAATTAAAAAAAGAATTTTCTGACTAAGTGTCCTCAATGTTTAAATTATCATCATAGTCAAAATTTGATACATTAACTCTCTCAACATGAGTAGCAAGAGCAACAAGACCTAATGTAGAAGTAAAAATCATAGCTATCAGATCACAACGTGCGGGAATTAGGAAATATATAATAAGAACATCGAGATCACGCTGAATTATGGTATATAAATTATCCAAAAAATCCTTCAATCAAGCAAGGAGGCTTATAATTAGATCTTGAGTATCTTGGTTCAAGGGAAAATGAGACTATGTGAACTCTGTCGTTAATGAATATACTCGTGGACTCGTTGAATCAGAAACAGGAGTCGGTGCTAGTATCGGTGTTAATGTTATAGCTTGAGAGGCAATATCTTCATTTGTGACAATGGTAGGTGGTGCGGGAGGTATCATAGAAGTCTGACCTATAGAATGAGACAAAGATTTGCTCGTGGTCGCACTAATTATGTGAGCAGGAACATCTGTAATCACCCTTAAAATCCTAAGATAATATAGTTAACTGACCTCAATAGATAATGTCTATAATCAAATAAGAAGAGAGAGAGTGCATTAGCCGAGTAAGACTTACAAAAATGTCGAGTTGTATGTCGCAAAAACATACAGTAAGTCATGACGAAGTCGAGAACCGAGAAAAGAGCACTAAGATCGATCTACCTAACCATCAATCCTACCAACATCATATTTCTAGCCTCGAATAAAGATGTGAGATCATCAATATATTCTCCTTCGCCATAGAATAGGATAAAACTAGGGTCCTTAACTCGATCAGGTCAAAGATAGGATGCAAGTATGTCCTCGGTCATAATAATCTCAACACCTTGAACGAAAAATGTGAGAGTTAGTGCTGCATCAAAAGCAACCAAGAGATTTGCGTAAAAATTGTTAAGCATTGAAGGTGAGAGGAGGCATGAAGATGATAAATTTCTAATGTGTTCAACCCAATAAATTCCTTCAAGACTAGATGTAGATGTGTTACATCCATATCGTGGTCAATATGCATGATGCTAGTTAAGAAACCTATACATAACTCATCTTGAGTAAGATTCGCGAACGATGGATAAATGGTTGAATCAATTACTGGATCAGAAGTAACCTTTATACATTAATGTGTAGATTGGTCAACAAGGTTAGTTGGGTCTCTAGGCTCATTATGAGTCCTAGACATGCTATAGGTAAACTAGTGGGACATTTGGTTACCATCTTCTTCAGTCTTATCATGGAACTCAAGAAGAAGTACAAGAGACAAATAGGTATTCAATAACACACACAAATAATAATCAACCCCTATTGATACTCAAATAAGTGTAAATTAGACAGAATTGGTAGTCAAAATATGAACATCAACCACTTGAGTATCAAAATTCCTAAGAATTGATCAAAAGGTGTTAAGAATGATAAGATAACAATCAAATAACCTTAGTAATCCTAAAACAAATTAAGATGAACTCAAATAAATGATTTACAATGATTACCTGAGATTAAATGTGACACCCCGCCTAATTAAATACCGGGCGATCACTCCTTTATTAAATTAAAATCAAGGTGAACAGTTGGTTCATTCTTAGCATCACTGTCGAAAAATACTTTTCCAATTTAAACACTCTAAATAATTAAGCTAAGTGTCAAAACCATTTTTAGACTTTACTTTCCAAATTTTATTTTATATAAACCAACATTTAAATCTTTACATTATTCATAATTAAAGAATCACGCAACAACCATACTGGAACAAACCATCCAATAATTAAGCATTCAACTAAATAAATCCAACATTTAATACTCAAATGAAAACATCCTGACAATAATAAATCCCAAAGAATAAAATACTGGAAATAAATGAATCACATTGCCCAATAAAACAAATGGATAATGGAAACGGGCGACACATGCCTAACTGAATAAATATGATAAGAGTGGAATCAAATAAACGAAGTCGTCTAAGCAAGAGGCATGCAACTCCCACCTAAGCTGCAGCACGTTCCTTCCAAAGGATCCTATGCAAGACGCCCCTGTGGCTGGGCACCTGTAATATATACATATATATACAAGAAAGAGAGAAAAAATAGAGACGGGTCAGAGCCCGATAGTGTAAATGATTTAAAATTTGTTTAGCAAGTATTTAAAATGTGTACAGGCCAATGCAACAACATATTAGTGCGACACTCTCTTGAGAAATTCTCACCTCTCTTCTAATGTGCACACCTATCGCACTAACCTTCCCAGCGGTTTAACTCATCGTATCTTAGGTTACTCGTAAGGTTTAAACTAAACAATTCAACTGTTTAAGAAGTAAATTTCATTTAGTGACAAAGCTCTCATTTTTTACTTTATTTGTTAATAAAATTTTCCAGAAATATACTATACTTTCGAAACAGGTATTTCTCAATTGAAATCATTACTCATCTCTTACTTACCATAAACACAGTAGGAAATTCTAAATTTCAGAAATTCATATATATATTAAATACTCGCATAATATATATATTCTATCAGCACCCCACATAAAAATTATGGTGCGGGCATACTCTGTTATCCAAACCCCGTATCAATCGTACTAAGGGAAATACAAGTTCGGAATCACTCTCGAACTGTAATAACACAAACAAAAATAATATTGAGGCGAAGCATAGTATCCAAGTCCAAGAGGTCAGTACATACCCTCACGTCTCTTAGGACCGTCCGACTATCGATTCGATAGCCCGTACCTAGGATTCCTATCTTCTAGGGTACGAGTCAATATCCCCTATGAAGGCCCATTCGAGATAAGACTGTCCCAGCGCGGTAACCTCAGGGATAGCAAGTAGCGTGGGCATGATTTCCACACGTATATAATATATGCATACACACAGTCATATAAATATACTACTTTTTGCCATATCAAATTTAGGTTCATCTCATAACCCATAATCACGACATTTATCCTTATTTTCACATTATTAGTTATCGCGTATAACGGTTCGTCTCTAACTTTAATTTGAGGGATTATTCCAACTCACTACGTAACACTCATGGACTCTATCCTCCCAAGTGTAGAATTCAGTAGGTACTCATCTATTTTCCAACATAGCTATTTTACGCGTCTCTACCTTAAATACACAACCCCATCGTGCCTTTTGTGTAAGCATCCCAAAAATGTAAATTTCGTCTTAGATTAAAGGTCTCATAGTTGTTAATAAGTCCTACTGGTCTCCTTTATCTTCCAAAGTATTTTAATAAGGGTGCCCAAAGGTTTTCACTCATTTAATTTGAATTTAACAATTTCAATGGGGAAATGTGAGTCTGCCAGGAGGGGTCGGTCGATCGATCGAGGTCTGGGACTCGATCGATCGAAGCTCTAGGCTCGATCGATCGATCAAGCAGGTATGGCGAATTCTGCAGGAAACCAGTTACGGGTTCTAACACACAAACTCATCCAAATCCATATTTTTTATTCCCAATCACCCAAAAATTCGTACTACAATCAGTATACACCCATATTATACATCTTTCACGTAAAGCATGCAATTTTCCATCAATAACCATAGATTAATAGGCCAAAACTCATATAAAACTCAAGCACCCTAGAATTTCTTAAACATGGTTCTAATCAGTCTTTTCCCAGAAATTTCTACTCATAATTCATCATAAATTCGTGGTTAAGCCTCTACATGTGAAGGGGGTTCCAGATTATCATTCAAATCATTACTACATGCGATTTTCCTATCTCCGACATGAATTTTCTTCTACCAAACTCATCCTAATCACCCTAGACTAACATGAACGATGCATTAACGAAAATAAGTAAGATAAATACATGCCTGGAAATTTCAAAGTTCTGATTTGATGACGAATTTGGTGTGGTTGCGTTCCCCGTCGGGCGATCTACGCGTTGGTGGTGGCGGCGGTGCAATCGGGTGACTTTTTTGCCTTGGATTGCTTGGAAAGCTTTCTCATTCCCTCTCCTATGGCCGTTCTAAGGTTTTGAGTCTGATAACCCTAAATGACTCTTCTAAATAGCTGATATCGCCTAATAATTTTCGTGGGTTTAATTACCCAAAAATGCAAAATGTCCAAAATGCCCTCCCGGGGTGTTAAATAGGCCTAAAAACTCCCCGAGACCCAAACTAAACCCCCGAGTACACTTTTCTGACTATCTCGACCCTTCCAGACGCGATGGAACACTCAAAATGACCATATGGATAACTTCAAATATTCCACTTTTATTAATCAATATTTAGTCCTGACGCGACACGGGCGTGTTCCGACTCAAATTTCCAAAACTGTCATTTTATTCACTCTTGACATTTAATAGAACCAATATTATATTACTTTACTCATTAGTAATATTCAACAATAAGTTCCCCATAATTACTAACTCACATCACGTTAATAATTATAAAGTGAGTAATTTCCGGATTTGTATTAAATTAATATCTCATTAAATTTAATAAATCCCCAAATTAATAGAGCATAAAAATATGGGGTATTACATACTTCCCCCCTAATAACGGAATACCTGGTAAGAATAAATCTGGGTATCTCTCGCGCATATCTGCCTCATGCTCCCAAGTGGATTCCTCCACATTATGATGCTCTCACTGGACCCGTACAAGTGGAACTACCTTCGACCTCAATCTCCTCTCGCTATCGTCTAGGATAGCCACCGGTCTCTCCTCGTAAGAGATATCAGGTTGTAAGTCTATCTCCTCTATCGCGATGTGGGTGTGAGCCATGTCATCCCGAAGATATCGTCTCGGCGACGAGATGTGGAATACATCATGGATGCGATGCAAATGCTCTGGCAGACCTAATCTGTATGCCACCGGCCCAATCCTCTCGATAATGGGGAATGGTCCCACGTACCTCGGGGCCAATTTCCCTTTCTTCCCTAACCTCATCACTCATTTCATAGGAGATACACATAGTAACACTTGGTCTCCCACATTAAACTCTCGGAAGAACCGTTTCGCATCGACGTAGCTTTTCTGCCTGTCCTGGGATACTCGAATACGACCCCTGATCATCTTAATCCTCGTGGAGGTTTCCTGAATCACCTTTGGTCCTAGAAAATTATTATCCCCCACCTCTAGCCAACAAGTTGGGGAACCACAAGGTCTGCTATACAAATCCTCGAATGGAGCCATGCTAATCGTGAACTGATAAGAGTTATTATAAGCGAACTCTACCAGGGGAAGATGTGGCTCCCAACCTCCTCCAAAATCAAGAACACACATGCGTAGCATATCCTCCAACATCTGATTAGTACACTCTGTATGTCCATCTATTTGCGGGTGATAAGTTGAACTCAACCTCAACTCTGTACCCATAGCCTCCTGAAAGCTCTCCCAGAAATGCGACACGAAAATCTTGTCTCTATCTGACATAATATTCAGGGGCACCCCATGTAATCTGACAATCTTAGCAATGAACAAATGAGCATACTGACCCGTGGTATAGTCTGTCCGCACCGGCAGAAAGTGAGCCACCTTGGTCAAACGGTATACAATCACCCAGATAGAGTCATGGCCCCGCTGTGATGTAGGTAACCCTGTAATAAAGTCCATGGAAATAATCTCCCACTTCCACGCGGGTATTTACAATGGCTGAAGCAACCCTGACGGTCTCTGATGGTCCACCTTTACCAGCTGGCAGGTAGCACACTTGGACACGAACTCATCAATGTTCTTCTTCATCCCACTCCACCAGTATTGTCGCCTCATATCCTGGTACATCTTATCTCCTCCAGGATGTACCGTAAATCGGGATCCGTGAGACTGGGTCATCACTGCATGACGTAATTTTGATCCTTCTGGGACCACTAATCTCCCGTTAAACCTCAAACTCCCATCAGAACTAACAGAATAGGACTCAGCACCCTCAGCTAAAAGTCGTATAATCTGCTCCTGGCAAAACGGGTCTGCGGTCTGTGCCTGTATCACCCTCGTAACAATATCGGGGGTAACTGTCATGATAGATACGAAAGAACGGCCTACTACGTCCTGGTGACCCAACTTTTTCCACTTTTCTTTACAGATGTCTGCTACATCGCCTACCGGTCTACGGCTCAACACATCAGCAACTACATTGGCCTTCCCCGGATGGTACTGTATGTCGAACTGATAGTCCTTCATAAACTCTAACCATCTGCGCTGACGCATATTCAGCTCTCGTTGAGTGAACAGGTACTGCAGTGACTTGTGGTCTGTGAACAAGCGAAACTTCTCCCCCAATAAATAGTGCCTCCATATCCTCAATGCAAAAATGACCGCTGCTAACTCCAGGTCGTGGGTGGGGTAATACTTCTCATGCGGCTTAAGCTTGTGGGAGGCATAAGCTATAGCCTTCTCCTCCTGCTGAAGCACTCCACCAAGTCCCCGTAAAGAGGCATCGGTGTAGACCAGGTACTCCACACCCGGCTTAGGTAAAGAAAGAACTGGTGCTGAAGTAATCTTGTCTTTCAGCTCATCGAAAGCCAATTTACAAGCATCATCCCAAACATATGGTACACCTTTGTGAGTCAGGTTCGTCAATGGACCCGCTATTTTGGAGAATCCCCGAATGAATCTCCTGTAGTATTCGGCTAACCCCAAGAAACTGCGCACTTCTGTCAGTGTCGTGGGCTTTCCCCACTCCCTCACCGCTGACACTTTACTCGGGTGGACTACTATCCCCTACTCAGAAACAACATGGCCCAAGAACTGTACTTCTCGCAACCAGAATCCGCACTTCTCGTACTTATCATATAGCTAATGCTCTCGTAGAGTCTGAAGAACCTATCTCAAATGCTCGGCATGCTCCTCCTCGGAGTGTGAATATATCAAAATGTCATCTATGAAGATGATGACAAACTGATCCAAGAACTCTCTGAACACTCGGTTCATTAAGTCCATGAACACGGCTGGAGCATTTGTGAGGCCAAATGGCATCACCCTGAACTCATAGGACCCATATCTCGTCAAGAAGGCAGTCTTTAAAACATCCTGCTTCCTAATACATAACTGATGGTACCCTGATCTCAGATCTATCTTCGAAAAGAAAGTCGCTCCCCTCAGCTGGTCAAACAGATCATCGATTCGAGGCAATGGATACTTGTTCCGTATCGTGACCTTGTTCAGCTCCCGATAGTCCACACACAGCCTCAGTGAACCATCTCTCTTTTTCACAAACAAAACTGGAGCGCCCCAAGGTGAGGTACTACTGCGAATGAAGCCCTGACCTAATAGCTGCTCTATCTGATCTCGTAACTCTCGCATCTCCGCCGGAGCCATACGGTATGGAGCACGTGCTATCGGTCCAGTATCCAGTAATAAATCTATGATAAAGTCTATCTCTCGACTGGGGGGTAGGCCTGGTATCTCCTAAAACACATCGGAATACTCATGGAAACTGGGATCGAAACTAAGGGAATCACAACCTCCTTAGAGGTATCCTCCTCTATCTAATATAAATGAGCGGTCGAGCCTCCCTCTGGGTGAGGCATTGCCACTACAAACATCTCCTGCCCCTTGAATGGCAAAGACAATACTCCCACCAAAACAATCTATCATGGCCCTGTAAGAAGCGAGCCAATCCATACCGATAATAACGGCATGCTCATGCATATCTAAGACTAACATATCTGCAGGCAATACCAAGCTACCAATCTCTACCCCCACACCCCGGCATATAAAGAAAAAAAAAAGTGAACCACTCCCCAGTGGTGAGTCTACACACGTCACAGTGCTCTCTGCTGTGGCTAATAACCCTAAGGCCTTCGCAAAATGAATAGCTATAAAATAGTGCGTTGCCCCAGTATTAAATAAAACTCGACCCATAGTACCATGGATAGGAAACATACCCTCAATCGCGGGTGGTGCCTGCGGAGCTACTGCCTGGTGGACGTTATAGACACGTCCATACTGTAACTGCCCTTACTGCACTGGAGCTGTTGGAATGGCTGGTCGGACTGGCACTTGGGCTGGCGCTGGGAGGGCAGCTTGAAAAAGTGGCCTCTGTGGCTCATTACGGGCACCCTGCTGCTGTGGGGCCCTATCTCCCTCTGGACAATCCTGGCGCTTATGGCCATGCTTGCCGCACACAAAACATCGGCCTCTGAAGTTACCTCCCCGCTGACCCTGCTGACCACGGCCCTACTGGCCGTTACCACCCCGCCACTGGCCCTGGTGAAAACGTTGTTGGCCCTGTTGGCCCTGCTGCTGACCCTCCTGCTATCGGTGCTGGCCCTGCTGGCCCTGCTGATTAGGTTGGCCCTGCTGACTCTGCCTATAACCCCCAAATCCCTGCCTGGGATCACCTGACCGGGAGCACTTGGCAGGGTCCCCCTGATGGGAACTCTGCTCATGCTGACAAGTCTGTCCCTGGGATGTCGGTGATCCACCAACGCCACTACCCCTATCTTTCCCTGCTGGCCGGACTCTCCTGCTCGCTTGCTTCCCTGCAGATGGAAGCGGTGATCCTGGCAATGTAGTAAGGCAGCATTGAGTACATCTGTAAAGGTGCTCAGAGACAAATTCCCTATAAGATGCTGACGGATCCTCCAAGCTAACCCATCCACAAACTGCATTATCTTCTTACCCTCAGTAAGTACCTCATCTGGCACTATGGTGAGAAGTATCGTGAACTCCTCCTCATACTCAGCAACGGTATAATTCTCATGCTTCAAGTTCAGTAACTTCCGCCTCATCTCAGTCTGCACGGCGGGTGGAAAATATTTGCGGTCAAACCGCTCCCAGAATACCTGAATCGGAATAGTATCCCTCTCCTCCAAGGTGGTGGTGGATTCCCACCACTGCAAAGCGGCCCCCACTAGCTTAAAGGAAGCCAACAACTGTTTCTTAACGTCCGTGCACTCATACATACGAAGATGCCGCTGGATATCTTTCTTCCATTGGCTGACGATGATGATATCTGAACTACCTGAGAACTCAGGGGGATGCGCCTTCTGAAAGGCATCCCTAACCCGCCCCCATGCAGATGGAAGTTGTGCATGTACTGGCGCCACTGCCTGAATCTGGGGTGGAGCCTGTTGTACCACCGCTAGCGCGACATTCACCGCCTGAGAAACAATAGCGTCTACCTCGTTAGCATTCATCGTACCCTGTGCCGGAGCTGCTGGATGCTCGGCTGGGGCACGCCTATCCTTTGGTGCACGTCTCGGAGGCATCTGAAACGTGAAGAAATTTAATATTCTACAGTTATCATCAAATCTCAAATAGCTGAAGACGTAAACATAAAATCAAGAGTACAACAATCCTAAAATAGCTAAGGCTCTATAGCAAAATGTTAATCTGAAAACGAAATAAGCCGTACAGATCCTAAAGACACTAAAACCTGATGCTCTGATACCACCTGTGACACCCCGCCTAATTAAATACCGGGCGATCACTCATTTATTAAATTAAAATCAAGGTGAACAGTTGGTTCATTCTTAGCATCACTGTCGAAAAATACTTTTCCAATTTAAACACCCTAAATAATTAAGCTAAGTGTCAAAACCATTTTTAGACTTTACTTTCCAAATTTTATTTTATATAAACCAACTTTTAAATCTTTACATTATTCATAATTAAAGAATCACGCAACAACCATACTAGAACAAACCATCCAATAATTAAACATTCAACTAAATGAATCCAACATTTAATACTCAAATGAAAACATCCTGACAATAATAAATCCCAAAGAATAAAATACTCGAAATAAATGAATCACAATGTCCAATAAAACAATTGGATAATGGAAACGGGCGACACATGCCCAACTGAATAAATATGATAAGAGTGGAATCAAATAAACGAAGTCGTCTAAGCAAGAGGCCTGCAACTCCCACCCAAGTTGCAGCATGTTCCTTCCAAAGCATCCTATGCAAGACGCCCCTGTGGCTGGGCACCTGTAATATATACATATATATACAAGAGAGAGAGAAAAAAAATAGAGATAGTTCAGAGCCCGATAGTGTAAATGATTTAAAATTTGTTTAGCAAGTTTTAAAATGTTTACAAGCCAATGCAACAACATATTAGTGCGACACTCTCTTGAGAAATTCTCACCTCTCTTCTAATGTGCACACATATCGCATTAACCTTCCCAACGGTTTAACTCACCTTATCTTAGGTTACTCGTAAGGTTTAAACTAAACAATTCAACTGTTTAAGAAGTAAATTTCATTTAGTGACAAAGCTCTCATTTTTTACTTTATTTATTAATAAAGTTTTCCAGAAATATACTATACTTTCGAAACAGGTATTTCTCAATTGAAATCATTACTCATCTCTTACTTACCATAAACACAGTAGGAAATTCTAAATTTCAGAAATTCATATATATATTAAATACTCGCATAATATATATATATTCTATCAGCACCCCACATAAAAATTATGGTGCGGGCATACTTTGCTATCCAAACCCCGTATCAATCATACTAAGGGAAATACAAGTTCGGAATCACTCTCGAACTGTAATAACACAAACAAAAATAATATTGAGGCGAAGCATAGTATCCAAGTCCAAGAGGTCAGTACATACCCCCACGTCTCTTAGGACCATCCGACTATCGATCCGATAGCCCGTACCTAGGATTCCTATCTTCTAGAGTACGAGTCAATATCCCCCATGAAGGCCCATTCGAGATAAGACTGTCCCAGCGCGGTAACCTCAGGGATAGAAAGTAACGCGAGCATGATTTCCACACGTATATAATATATGCATACACACAGCCATATAAATATACTACTTTTTTCCATATCAAATTTAGGTTCATCTCATAACCCATAATCACGACATTTATCCTTATTTTCACATTATTAGTTATCGCGTATAACGGTTCGTCTCTAACTTTAATTTGAGAGATTATTCCAACTCACTACGTAACACTCATGGACTCTATCCTCCCAAGTGTAGAATTCAGTAGGTACTCATCTATTTTCCAACGTAGCTATTTTACGCGTCTCTCCCTTAAATACACAACCCCATCGTCCCTTATGTGTAAGCATCCCAAAAATGTAAATTTCGTCGTAAATTAAGGGTCTCATAATTGTCAATAAGTCCTACTGGTCTCCTTTATCTTCCAAAGTATTTTAATAAGGGTGCCCAAAGATTTTCACTCATTTAATTTGAATTTAACAATTTTAAAGGGGAAATGTGAGTCTTCCAGGATGGGTCGATCGATCGAGGTCTGGGACTCGATCGATCGAACCTTCAATCGATCAAATCTCTAGGCTCGATCGATCGATCAAGCATGTATGGCGAATTCTGCAGGAAACCAGTTACGGGTTTTAACACACAAACACATCCAAATCAAGATTTTTCATTCCCAATCGCCCAAAAATTCGTACTACAATCCGTATACACCCATATTATACATCTTTCACGTAAAGCATGCAATTTTCCATCAATAACCATAGATTAGTAGGCCAAAACTCATATAAAACTCAAGAACCCTAGAATTCCTTAAACATGGTTCTAATCAATCTTTTCCTAGAAATTTCTACTCCTAATTCATCATAAATTCATGGTTAAGCCTCTACATGTGAAGGGGTTTCCAGATTATCATTCAAATCATTACTACATGCGATTTTCCTATCTCCGACATGAATTTTCTTCTACTAAACTCATCCTAATCACCCTAGACTAACATAAACGATGCATTAACGAAAATAGGCAAGATAAATACTTTCCTGGAAATTTCAAAGTTCTGATTTGATGACGAATTTGGTGTGGTTGTGTTCCCCGTCGCGCGATCTACGCGTTGGTGGTGGCGACGGTTCAATCGGGTGACTTTTTGGCCTTGGATTGCTTAGAAAGCTTTCTCTTTCCCTCTCCTATGGCCGTTCTAAGGTTTTGAGTCTGATAACCCTAAAGGACTCTTATAAATGGCTGATATAGCTTAATAATTTTCGTGGGTTTAATTACCCAAAAATGGAAAATGTCCAAAATGCCCTCGTTTTCACTATTGTACGAACAAACCAAAAGTCCAACTTGCACATGCTTTTTCACATAGAATATAAGTCTAGGAAATAACTCTAAAAGGACCGTAAGTTATAGATAGAGACATACAAATATGGAGAAACCCCCATGCAAATGAAAGATAACGAACTTGTTTCCCCTCTTTCTCCCACCATGCAAATCCTCACAGATCCCCCTTCGGCTAAACCACCATACCTCACTACGAGTGTGCAGTACCCAACACCTTTTGATTCCCCTCTCACTAAGAAAATTCCCACCTTCCATAAGGTTCCCCTTGCAGCTCAATAGGTTTCGTACAAAATAAAATTGGAAAACCACACCCACCATATCTTCATCCCCTCATGGCTGGATATAGCGGCAGCGGACGATACGGATGAACCAAAAACGGATGATCCATCTTCTAGTTCTATGCTTTCCATTTCTCTCACTTCTGAAGAACTGGTATGAATCAAGGCTCCATGGAGAAAATCCTTTATTATCAAGATATTTGGTCAACGTCTATCTCTCTTTAACTTGAATAAAAGGTTGAAAAACCTGTGGAGAACGGGTAGGGATATATCCATCACAGATTTGGGTTCTGATTTTTTTCTCTGTAAATATCTCAACAAGGAGGATTATCTTCTAGCCTTAATTGGAGGTCCATGGTTCTTGAATAACCATCACCTCTCAGTTTTTCATTGGAAAAAAAAATTCGGTCAGCGATCGCCTCTGTCCAAAACATGAGTTTTGGGATTCATCTCCCACAACTGCCTATAGAGTATTATGATCCATCCGTATTATTCAAAATAGCGATGGACCTAGGTCCTCTTATTAAGATGGATTTACATACTGGGTCTCTTCATAGAGCGAGGTATGCTCGACTTTGTGTTGAATTCGATATCTCTAAACCCCTCCCTTCTAAGATTAAAATTGGGCATTTGGTTCAACCTATTTCTTATGAGTTGAAAACTGCTACTTGTATGTCATGTGGAATGATTGGGCATGTTAAAGAAGCGTGTGACGATGGAAATAGGGCTTCAGTTAGGAAAATGCATTTCGACCATAATTCGACCTCTACTTCGCCAGAGGAATGGACTGTGATCAGGAAGCGACCTTCCCCTGCTCGTACGGGGCACAAACCAGACTAAGGAATTGCTCCGGTGAATCCAACAGCGGGTCTCCATACTAAATTCAGAGCTGGGCCTATGCAGTCGGGTAAGCCCAATCCTAATATGGAAAATTCCTCAACTCTTGGGTCTTCCTTGGGGCCCACTAGCTACTGGCTACCCAAACATAGGACCACCTCTCAAAAGCAGCCCATCCAGGTTAGCTTTTCTAATTCCTTTATATTTTAACCCAAGACCACAATACTATAAATCAACCTTTATTGGACTTGGATAATAATAATACTCTTACATCGCCGCCCATTTCTCTGTTCGTTCTAATGCACAAGAGACCAACACTCTTCACTCAATAGCTAGCCTTCATACAAAGCTGTCCCACACTACAGGTCCTATGGACACCCACAAACTCACAGGTGTCACTCTCATTTAGTGCTATTACTTCCACTAGCCCTCAACCTGTCCAATAAGTCTGCCCACAATTACATGAGTCTCCCCAAACCCTCAATACAGTAAATACTACTATTCCTCTAACTAATATTATCCCTCCTATTATTCCTTTCTCACCTAATGCTCAGCCTAATTTAACACTCCTACTATTACTGTAGTAAGTAATGGCTACCAACCCAACTACCAACCCTCCAATAGCTATAACAACACATGCGGTACTTATCCATTTAGACAATGGTCCCATGAGGAAGGACCCCACCCCACTAACAAATACCCCCCACATACCCTTCCAATTTCAGCAGGGAATAACTCAGACCCCAAATACCCTCCAAGGTTTGAATTTACCACAACCAACAACCACACCCCCAATGCATTCACCCAAACCAGCCTCCATTTATAGACCCCGTAAATCCACTTCTTCTCACCCGAGACTAATTGATAATCCAAGGTCAAGAGACCTTTGTCTTTCACCCGTTTCATGTAAAACCTCATCCAATCACATACCAAATGGGCTACACCATCTTCTGATAAAACTCGAAATATTCGACGATCAAGTCATACTAGATCAGGAACAAGTGTATATGTTTCAAGTAAGACAGGAGTTAAACGTGGTCCTTCAACAGTTTACCTTCAACATCCTAAGAAATTTTGCAATGCCTTGGCTACCAGAGACTGCATTGCAGGGCTTCGCAAGTCTATTCTCCATCCAACCAATGAAAGTGATACTATGGGATGCTAGGGGCCATTCACGGCCTCTTTTATGGTGGAATTTTTGAATTTCTATAACCAGCATCACCCTGATCTTATGATTGTGATGGACACCAGACTTGATGTTCCTAATTCTCAACGTCAAATTCGAAGGTTTCCTTTGGCAAGTAATCACATTGTGTCGGCTGTTGGACTCTCTGGGGGTATGTAGGTATTATGAAATCATAATAATATGCACATTACAGTGGTTTTTCAAGCTGACAGAGTTGTACACTTGCTTGTGGAGATGGCACCGCCTTTGCATCCTCTTATGATGACCCTCGTCTATAATTATGCTCAACCAAACCGTCGAGGTAAGGTATGGGATATTCTACGTTCTCTTTCTACTAATATTCATATGCCTTGGTTAGTATTAGGATATTTTAACTCTATTTTATTGCCTCTGAAAAAATGGGTGGGTTGCCTTTTCATTTATATAATGTTAAACCTTTTAGCTCTTGCATGGAAGATTGTGGTTTGGGGGATTTGGGGTTTAATGGTCCTACCCATACTTGGTCTAATAAACATGAAACTCATAGCCATATTAGAGAACACTTAGATCGTTGTCTATCTAATGATGAATGGAATATTGCATTCCCCTGGACCAAAGTCTCTCACTTATCTAACTCCTCTTCTGATCATTGCCCTCTTCTCATGGATTCTAATCCGATTACTAAATGTAAAAATTATCGGTATATTTATAACCATGTTTGCTCTACTGATTCGACTAATAAACCTCTTATCAACGACTGTTGGACGCCATACGTGCAAGGTTCTGTTGCATACCAATTTGTTCAAAAATCGAAATACGTTATGTTTAAGACTAAAATGTGGAAAAACTCACATTTGGCAATACACAAAATCTGATTTCCCAAACTCAAGCTCAATTAACTTCTTTCATAAGCGCTTTAGATTCTACCATCACTGCTGACTTACTTCATTTTGAATTATGTCTTCAAAAAAAATTAGGGGATTTATTTTGGCGGGAAAACACTTATTGGAAGCAACGTGCTAAACATAATTGGCTAAAAGATGGTGATTCTAATACTAAATATTTTCATTTAGTTGTTAATCATCGGAAGGTTAGGAATCGTATTTCAGCGATTTGTAAGGATAATACTACATGGCTTACTTCTCAATCTGATGTTGAAATGGAATTTATTTCTTTTTATAAAAAATTGTTCACATCCAATAACCCTAGTATGGACAATATAACTTACGAACATTGTCCACCGTAGTTAACTACTGCGGATTTAAATTTCTTAGATAAATCAATCACACCCTTAGAAATTAAAGATATAGTGTGGAATTTGCAGCATCACAAGTCACCGGGACCTGATGGCTTCACGGCGGAATTTTACAAAGACCATTAGGATGTGGTGGGCTCTTCTATTACTAATGTTGTCCAATCCTTCTTTTATTCGGGTTTCTTACTCAAAGAACTTAATAAAACTTTTCTTGTTTTTATACCCAAATGTGAGAACCCTTCCAAATCATCCCAATTCAGACCTATTAGCTTCTATAATGTGAGTTATAAAATTATTTCTATTATTATACTTAATAGAATTCTAGCTTTCTTATCAAAAATTGTAACCCCTTTTCAAAATGATTTTGATCCTGGGAGGCATATTCAGGATAACATTTTAATTACACATGATATGCTGCACTTTATGAGAGGTTCAAAATCCAAAAGTGGTAGTTTTGCTCTTAAAGTTGATCTCTCTAAAGCGTATGATAAATTAGAATGGCCTTTCATTAAATGGACATTACAACAACATGGTTTTCCGGAATTTTGGGTTACTCGAATTATGTCATGTATTACCACTACTACGTTTTCCACGATTATCAATGGCCAATCAGGAACCTTTTTCAACCCTTATAGATGTTTAAGACAAGGGGATCCTTTATCCCCATATCTTTTTATTCTGGCCTTGGATGTTTTCATACGTTCCTTAATAAAAGCAAGTCGGGATAAAATTATATATGCTTCAAAAGCATCTAGGTTTGGTCCTCATATTCCTATTTTGGCCTTCGCTGACGATTGTATTATCTTCTTACAAGGTTCTATTAAAAATGTTGTTAACTTCAAACATATTCTTCATAAATTTTGTGACCTCTCTGGACAAAGTTTAAATACTGATAAATCTGCCATTTTATTCTCTACTAATATGGCTCCGATAAATAATTGCAAGATCAGGGAGGCCCTTAATATACCTATTTTTTGCTCTAATGAGAAATATTTGGGGGTGACGATGATTAATGGGAGAGTAACCAAAACTCTTTTTCAAGACATTATTACTAAATTAGATAAGTGAATCAACCTTTGGTATAACCAATACCTATCCTACTCTAGTAGGTTGCTCCTTATCAACTCTGTTACTGACTCGCTACCTCTATACAGTATGTCTTCATTCCAACGGCCTAAAACTCTTCTTGATGAATATACGGGTAAAATTAAGTGCTTTTTTTGGAGGGCTAATCCAAATTCTAAGAAAAATGCTACTATCCCATGGAGAGTCTTGACTCGTCCTAAAATCCTGGGTGGGTTAGGAATAAAAAATATGCATACAATGAATCAAACCTTTATGTTAAGATTAGGTTGGTCTTTATTTAATAACCTAGACTCCCTCTGGGCCTCTGTTATGAGGCATAAATATTATCATCATACTACATTTCTTAACTCTAAACTTAAACATAGCAATTCTTGGGCATGGCAAAATATCTCTAAAGGAATCTTACTTCTTAAAAAGGGAGTTCAATGGTCCTTACACAAGGGACATGTTAAATTTTGGATAGATAATTGGATGTCTGCCAATTCGTTACAAAACATTCTCCAGTACTCTAGTTACGACGATTTATTTTGGTTTCGTAATTTCTGCACACTAACACTGACAACTAGAATATTATTGAATTATTGAAGTACATTACTTTATAACTTGTATCTAAAATTATTAGTATTCCTTGGCATGATAAGAATTCCCCGGATATTGCCTTCTGGAGTCCTAATAATAAAGGGTTATTTAATGTGAAAACCACTTATAACTGGCTTACTAATCAAGATGTGAGAATAACTAGGCCTTTACTTCCTTGGATTAGGTTATGGAAGTTGCCTTGTACTAATAAAGTTAAAATTTTCTTCTGTTTTTTATCTCACAATGGCTTACCTACTGCAGATGTTTTAAGTGCTAAACATATGTACCATTCGGATCAATGTTCTTTATGTCAACAAGTTGATTCCAATTGTCACTTCCTTACTAACTGTACCACTTTTCAAAATTTATTACAAGGCATTGGATTACAATTTCCCACGGAGATACATTTCTTACTTGCTATTGATACAAGCAATAGAAGTGGGACTACTCCGAATAATTTGACCACTACACAAAACCTTTTCACTTGTTGGTGTATCTGGAATTCCCGGAATAATGTAATATTTAACAATTGTCCAGTTCAATAAAATGTTTTACATTACCAGGTTAGGGAGGATCTTTATAATTATAATACGTTTAATAATTCAGAAACAATGCCTCAAATTCAGCCAATAAAGATCAATGTCTCTTGGTATCCTTCAGAAAAGACGCTTTTTAAACTTAATACTGACAGATCATGCAATCTCGTGAATCAATCTACGAGTATTGGTGGAGTCCTCAGAGACGAAAAGGGTAAATTTATTTGGGGCTTTGCTAAAAATATTGGCTTTAATTCGAATGCAATAGCTGAAATGTGGGTAATAAAAGAGGGCTTAAAAATTTCTATTTATAGGGGTATTCGTAATATCCATGTGGAAACGGATTCTTTGTCTACTTATCAACTATTTTGTAGGGCCCATGTTCGAGCCACCATATTCAGGAATTACTCCGAGACTACCGTAAGCAGATGCAGCAGTAAGTTACTGTATGGATATCCTTTTGTTATAGAGAGGCCAACTCAGGTGATGACGTCTTGGCCAATACTGGAAATAGCTGTCAATATATGGATATTTTTTTATGTAGCACCTAGGTTTCTCTACAAGCCACTTTTGGCAGATATTACTAGTACTTTAGTTAGTAGGCTTGTGTTTAAACCTAGTTGTTGTAATACGGTTCTAATCTAATATACAGTTTGTGTTTGTTAAAAAAAAGAAATAACTCTACAAAAATACATGGTACGCCTCGAAAAGTCCAAACTCTCTCAAAATATGTAATGGGAGATGAAATATACATGCTCAAAAACTATTTTTTGCGTTTTTTTATATTTTTAAAGAATCAATCAAATGTATATATACATGTAAACACAAAAACATGTAAAAGTGATCATGATTAGGCTATCAATGATAAAATTGATTCTTTGCACAAATTTTTGTTTAACTAAGATTAATAATATAAATAAAACACTAACCAACATAAACATTAATTAATTAACTATATTAATTAAAACTTTAATCAAATCAATTAAGAAATTTTGCATATCCATCTTGGCATGATGTGAACCAATAATAGACCACATAATCACATGAATGCACATAATTATTTTATATCGATTAATTTCAATCTTAATCATATCATTACATCAATATAATTTTAAAATCTTTAAAATTGAAGATTCTGACCATGTAATCCCCCTCAAATGATGTATAATCCCTAAAGTAGATTATAAAAGTAGTATTATAAAAAAATTAAAAATCTCTATTTTGTTTTTCTTGCCTTGAATTTTTCTGCACTTGGCTTTGTCTCTTTTTTATCATAAAATGGATTTTTCTATAGTGGCTTTCACACACTTTAGTAGACATCAATCGATGATACTTAAATTCAAATAAATATAATCTCACCAATGGTAGGCCTTTCCATTTTGAAAATATCTCATCAATCAACTCCATCAAGTACAATTATTTTTCACGCAAAACTCTCAAGTGGTCCATTGAACCATTTTAAAATGAGTTGACCAATCTTAGCTCTCAAGATTAAATCATGATTTAAACATCAAGCAATCATATAAGTTATATAAAGTATCATATGATCAAAATATATAAAATGAAATCAATACCAAAGTTTTAAAATAAACTTGACTTGTCCTCATTCTTCATATGAATTCTAAACATATCACTAAAAATAATTTCATTTTCATATCATTATTTTGAATCCATATTTCAATCCATTTCACAAAAATTTCATATAATGAATCACATGTATAAATGAAACTAAATCAATAACATAAACAAAATAAACAAAAAAAATGGTTTTTAAAGGATGATATGTGCATACATACTATGTAAGGAACAAGCATATTAGAAAAATTCATGAAATGCAAAAATGCATAAAAATACTCAATAAAAGAATGTAAAATATCATAATATGAAAATGAAATCACTCATGTAAGGAAATTTTTATCATGTCCGAAATATTCATTTATGTATGTCGTACGCCGCCACATTTGGCACGTCTCTACACGATCTCACTCGACGGCCTCAATTTGAATTTCGGGAATCAAGCATTCAACATCTCCATCATGTGTCTCACATCTGCCTCAATGACTTCACGTTCCACGATTTTAGGGACTTAATGCAAGTGGTACGTAAGAGAAGTCAAAATAATGAAAGAAGGCAAGATATGAAAGTTTAAGGGTATTTTGGTAATTTTATAGACACCGTCCGGAGGACCGATCAACTGGAAAGTTAAAGAACTCGTGCACAACAAAGATACTGGAAGAAACGGCACCTCAATCCGAGCTACGGTGAAGGAGTTATGGCCCTTTGAAAATGGAGAAAATTCTGAGAAAAACCCTTGGAAAAATGCTAAGTGTTTAACCCCCAAGTTCCAGCGAATTTTTGCGAACAGAAGGCCAAACCGATTCAGGGGATGAACCGGTTCGCGGTACACCCGAACCGGTTCGAGGTACCTGTACGCTGGCAGAGTTTCAAAAAATTAAAACTCTTTTTGGTTTCCTTATAAAAGCCATCTTCGGGCGAGTTATTTCATAAGACTTTGAGAGACATTTTTTAGAGTCCAAATACATCAAGTATTCATATTTTTTAGTGCCAAGACTCATGTTTTGATTCACATATCATTGCCAAATATTTTTGAATCCTTTGGTAACCCAATAACACAATCTTGAATTTGTTCAACCTTTGTGGAGAAGCCGTCTTCCTTCTTCATTGCTGCTCATCCGAAGTTCCCAAGGGAGATTTCAGCCGACGACTACAGAACCGATGCCTGTGGGTATTTCTGTGTCACACTGTATTTTTACTATAATCCGTGTAATCGTTCCCTACAATTTTATAGTTAAAATAAAAGGTTTTGCCCCTTTGTGAGATTTTTCCTCACATGTGTGTGTTTGAATGTTCTTGCATGATTTCATCTTATTCAATCACACCTAGATGCATGTTTAGGATTTAATTTGGGAAAACTGAATTTAATTAAATAATTTTTTTATTTGAACGCAAGCTCACTCCCTTTCAAATTGGTATCAGAGCCAATTACACAATTATACCGTGTAATTTTTCGCAAAATTTTTCTAAGATATAAATTTTCTAAAAAATTGATTTTTGAAAAAGAGCGTGTTCATAATGGAGAAGTTATATAATAAAATGCTGGTTTTTGATGGGAAGAACTATGCATACTGGAAAGCTCGCATGAGATCTGCATTAAAAGCCATTGATGAACGTGTCTGGATTTTGGTTGAAAGAGGGTGGACACCTCCCTCCGTCACTGTTGAATACGTGACCAATTTAAAACATGTCACTACTTGGACTGAAGAAAATTTAAATCGTCATCTTTTAATTCTAAAGGTTTAAGTGCTATTTCTCGATCTGTCACACCTGATGAGGTCAAACGCATAATGACACGAACCATGTCAAAAGAGGCATGGGATGTGTTGCAACTTATCCATGAAGGAACTAATGCTGTGAAAGAGTCTAAACTGCAAAATTTAACAACTTAATTTCAAACAATCACCATGCTTGAATCTGAATGTTTTGATGAATTTGATGCTAGACTGTCTGATATTGTTAATACTAGATTTAATCTTGGTGAACATATTCATAATGCTAGATATGTTAAAAAGATTCTTAGATCACTTCCTAAGCATTTGATCCCTAAAGTCACTGTGTTAAATTTTATGGGTAATTTAAATACGCTTAAATTAGACGAACTTGTAGGAGACTTGGAAATGTATGAAATTGATATGTTTCCTAAATATGTCAAGTCCAAAGATAAGGGAATTGCACTTAATGCCCAAGAGAGAAAAAGTGAGGGGTCAGCAAGAAAGAGGGAGTCATCTAGAAAAGGAGAGATAGATACGTCAGATTTTGAGTGTGACTTTGATTTAAATGATTTGGCCCTATTTGCTAAAAATTTCAAGAAAAATCTCAAATTTAAGAAAAATGGTAATTTCAAAGATAAAAAGAAGTTTGAGAAAAATAAGTTTGAAAAGAAAAATCAAAAAGATTTTAAAGATCCTCCTAAGAAAGAGAGTGAGAGATGCTTTGAGTGCAACGGTAGGGGTCATAGAGATTTTGAGTGTGCTACTAGGCTGAACAGAGAAAAGGGCAAAGCTGTCCTTAATGCTAACATTAGTGACGACAATGAGGTCGAGTCGGTGGACTCTGGAGATGAGTCACCGCATTAGTGTAACTTCACCACATTCATGGCTAGTCATGTGAGCACTTCTCGTACTCCTCATGACGATGACGATTCTACATCACATGGACACCTCGACAGTGAGAGCGATGTGAGTGAGGGTTGAGGATTATGCAAGTGAGAGCGAGATTAATCTTCAACGCACCTACGCCGAGTTAAATAATGAGTCATTTAAAACTAAAAAGCGTAACAAAGCGTTAGTTCTTAGGATCACCGCTCTAGAGGAAGATTTAGAAAAATCGAGAGAGAGAGAGAGAGAGAGAGAGAGAGAGTCCTCCACCTGCACCACCTTGAGAGAGAGAGAGAGAGAGAGAGAGAGAGAGACTACATGTGTTGAGAAAGAGAGTTTGTTTAGAGAGAGAGAGAGAGAGAGGGTTATTTTGAGAAAGAGAGAGGGGACTTGACTAAACAAGTGGCTAGTCTTACGAGTGAGCTCCATTCCTCTCTGGAAACTCGGAAGAAACTTGAAGCCCTTGTAGCCTATCTCACTCATGATCTTGAGAGAGAACGGGAAGTCAAGGTACAAATCGAGGACAGATCTGGTAAGATGGGAAAGATGCTCCTCGACCTCTCTTTAGGTTTTGGTGATAGGCAGGGAATAGGTTATGATGGTGCCTCCACATCCCAAACTACACATGGACCAGTTCCTGAGTTTACTACGACTCCATATGGCCATCGTCAAAAACCACGAAGGAGATTTCGACCAAGAAAAGCAAACCCAGGTCCGCCTAAGACTGCGTTCTTCTGTACGTACTATAAAAGAAAAGGCCACCTTAGAGAGTTTTGCTATAGTTTGGGTTGGACACGACGTACTACTGCACCACCACAACATACTGATGATTTTGACAGTCTGAGAGAGCGTGCTGAGTTTTTAGCTGCCACATCACAGAGTTTGATGGAGGAATTTTGATAGATGTCTTTGTCGTCAGTGAATACTTCTCATTTCCCGGCTAAAACCAACAACAACAAGGGTAAACAAAAGGTTACCACTTCTTGGGTACCTAAGAAAGATAAGAAAGCCCTTATTGTTCATGGCGCTCTCAAAGAACATAATACCTCACAGTGGTATTTTGATAGTGGGTGCTCCAAATATATGACAAGTGATGCCTCATTTTTTACCTACCTTGAGGATTATAAGGATGGTAGAGTCACCTTTGGAGATGGGAGAAAGTCTAGCATTGTAGGACGAGGTACAGTAGAGTTACCAGGATTTCCTAAGCTAGAGAATATTTTGTACGTCAAAGGTTTGAAAGCAAACCTTCTCAGCATTATCTAGTTGTGCGACGATGACTTTGCCATAAAGTTTGATCGGGATACGTGTAATGTTTATAATCAATCCAGTAAAATTTTAGTGAGAGGGGTGAGGACAGAGGATAATTGCTATGGGACTGATCCCACATCCTCACTTATCTGCCACAGCGCCACGATCACTCCTATGGATCTGTGGCACCAACGTCTAGGTCATGTGAACATTATAGAGTTGACTCGCTTAGCTAAAAAGGACCTAGTACGTGGCTTACCATCACTTGGAAATCCGGCTTCCACAGTTTGTGGACCCTGTCAGTTGGGAAAGCAAATCCATAGCCCCCATAGGAAGTTTCATTCCATTACCACCTCCCGTGTACTTGAGTTGATTCACATGGATCTAATGGATCCTACTCGTACTGAGAGTCTGGGTGGTAAGAGGTATATCCTCGTGATGGTGGATGATTTCTTCAGATATTCGATTATAGGTTTTCTGAGAGAGAAATACGATGCTATAGAGTTTTTAACGACCAAGTTCCATGTCCTGCAAAACTAACACGGAGTCACTATTAACAGGATACGTGGTGACAACGGTACAAAATTTAAGGAAGCAAATGTAGATCTTTATTGTGATAGACTTGGGATCAAACATGAGTTTTCTGCTCTGAATACTCCTCAGCAAAATGGGATTGTTGAGAGAAAGAATATGATGATCCAGGAAATGGCTAGATCTATGCTTCTAGGTCGTAGAGTTGCTAGGAGATTTTGGGCAGAGGTAGTGTCTACTGCATGCCACACAGTGAATAGGTTTACCTGCGTCCACACACACTTAAGACGCCTTATGAATTATGTACTGGAAGGAAACCCAACCATGCATATTTTCGTGTTTTGGGGAGTAAATGCTACATCCTACGGGATAGAGAGCAATTAGTAAAGTTTGACTCCCGGAGCGATGAGGGAATATTTCTAGGATATTCATTGAATAATAAAGCATATCGGGTCTTTAACCTGAAGAGCTCTAAGGTTATGGAGTCAATAAACATCACCGTGCAAGATAACGAATCTCCGACGGTTATTGATCCTAACCTTCAGTGTGAGGATGAGGACTTTTCTGGCAGTGATTTACTTGTCCCTCACCCACACTCTGTGGACCCTACTCCTGTGTTAGGGGACACACCTACTTGGGTTCGCAAGAGTCATGACCCGGCCTCCATTTTAGGCGATCCCACTCTTGGGGTCAAGACTCGTGCTCAGCTAGAGAACATCGCTAGCCACTTTTGCTACACATCCAAAGTCGAGCCCAAGAATTACAAAGAAGCACTCAAGGATGAACACTGGATATCTGCTATGCAGGATGAGTTGCTTCAGTTTAAAAATAACAATTTCTGGGAACTAGTCCCCCGACCTAGTGAGACTAATGTGACAGGTGCCCGATGGATTTTCAATAATAAAATGGATGAAAATGGTACCATAATCAGAAACAAGGCCAGGTTGGTCGCTCAAGGCTACACACAGATAGAAGGTGTAGACTTTGGGGAGACATTTTCTCCTATTGCAAGGCTTGAGTCCGTTCGCTTACTACTCACCATCGCATGTCATCTGCGCTTTAAGTTATAGCAGATAGATGTAAAGAGTGCCTTTCCAAATGGCATTCTTTAAGAGGAGGTTTATGTGGAACAACCAAAAGGGTTTGAAGACCCTAAGCATCTGGAGCACGTTTACTATTTGAGGAAAGCCTTGTATGGTTTGAATCAAGCACCCCGTGCTTGGTACGAGAGGCTTACTTCCTATCTCTTAGCCCGTAACTTTAAGAGAGGGGGAGTTGATATGACATTATTCGTCAGGAGAAATGACGGTGCTATTTTGGCTGCCAAAGTCTATGTGGACGACATAGTCTTTGGATCCACGTGCTCCCAGCATGCTCACCACTTGGAGGAGGAGATGAAAAGTGAGTTTGAGATGAGCATGGTAGGTGAGCTTACGTTCTTCCTTGGTCTCCAGGTTCGTCATCTAGAGGATGGGATGTTCATCTCCCAATCCAAGTATGCTAGAGACCTAGTGAAGAAATTTGGTTTAGACTCCGCTAAGCATGCACGTACACCTATGAGTACTTCAATCAATCTTAGTAAGGACACTTCAGGCAAGGACATAGAGCAAATCATGTATCGGAGGATGATAGGTAATCTTCTCTACTCGACTGTCAGTCGTCCTGACATAGCCTTTAGTTTTGGAGTTTGTGCGTGATATCAGGCGTCCCCGAAAGAGTCACACTTACTCGCTCTAAAATGTATTATCAAATACGTGAGTGGGACTCTCTCATATGGTATTTGGTATTACTTTTATACCAATGATCATTTGTCTGCCTATTTGGATGCCAATTGGGCCGGGGATGTAGATGGTTGAAAGAGCACTTCTGGTGGGTGTTTCTATTTTGGTTCTGCTCTTATCTCCTGGCTAAGCAAGAAGCAAAACTCCATCTCTTTGTCCAATGCGAAGGCTGAGTACATCGCCATCAGGAGTTGTTGCACGCAACTCTTGTGGATAAAGCAGATGCTAGAGGATTATGGGATTTCACAGGACACCATGACAATTTCCTGTGATAACACGAGCGCGATACACATATCTCGCAGTCCAGTTCAGCATTCACGCACAAAGCACGGGATACGCGAGCACTTTATACGTCAGTTAGTTGAGGAGAAAGTCCTATCCCTGAGTTTTGTTCCCACCGACCGTCAGTTAGCTGATATTTGCACGAAACCTTTAGATGCCCTTAGATTTGAGAGTCTTAGGAAGTCTTTGGGGATTTTCATAGTTGACTGAGGGGTTGGACCGTGTCTAGGATAGGATGATTTTTCATATTCATATCATATGCTTCCTATTGCTAGTTTGTATCATGTGTAGTATTACTTTTGCTTTTTAGTTTGTATCGAATTTGATCACACCCAATCATTTACGCTATCATCGACTTGGTTGTTTTGTGTTCTTTCATGGTGTGATTCTTTGTTTATATATTTTGTGTGAAAAATTTTGAAAAATTCAAAAATATAATTTTTTTTTACCTTGTGACAATCCAATTGCATTTATTTCTACTTCTCATATCTGTCTATTTGGGGACATAATAAAAGGGGGAGAAGAATTATCATATTATGGGGGAGTTTTTGAGATATTGAGATTTGTTTTAAGTTGGTGTATATGATTATCTCATTTCAAACTCGATACGTCACTTGGTATTTGCTTTTTCTCATGTGTTTAGGTACTACATTGATGATCTCTGAATTGCACACCCTGATGAGAAAAGTTTTGAAGATTTGAAGAACAAACGATGAAGTCTTATTCATTTGTATCTTCCCAGTTTTGGGTTCATGGGAGGGTAGATTTGTATAGGCAATTTGTCATTTGATAATTCGGATTTTTTATATATGTACCGGCATAGACATAGGGGGAGATTTGTAAGGGCACTTTTATCATGTCCGAAATATTCATTTATGTATGTCGTACGCCGCTACATTTGGCACATCTCTACACGATCTCACTCGACGGCCTCAATTTGAATTTCGGGAATCAAGCATTCAACATCTCCATCATGTGTCTCACATCTACCTCAATGACTTCACGTTCCACGATTTTAGGGACTTAATGCAAGTGGTACGTAAGAGAAGTCAAAATAATGAAAGAAGGCAAGATATGAAAGTTTAAGGGTATTTTGGTAATTTTATAGACACCGTCCAGAGGACCGATCAACTGGAAAGTTAAAGAACTCGCGCGCAACAAAGATACTGGAAGAAACGGCACCTCAATCCGAGCTACGGTGAAGGAGTTATGGCCCTTTGAAAATGGAGAAAATTCTGAGAAAAACCCTTGGAAAAATGCTAAGTGTTTAACCCCCAAGTTCCAGCGAATTTTTGCGAACAGAAGGCCAAACCGATTCAGGGGATGAACCGGTTCGCGGTACACTCGAACCGGTTCGAGGTACTTGTACGCTGGCAGAGTTTCAAAAAATTAAAACTCTTTTTGGTTTCCTTATAAAAGCCATCTTCGGGCGAGTTATTTCACAAGACTTTGAGAGACATTTTTTAGAGTCCAAATACATCAAATATTCATATTTTTTAGTGCCAAGACTCATGTTTTGATTCATATATCATTGCCAAATCTTTGTGAATCCTTTTATAACCCAATAACACAACCTTGAGTTTGTTCAACCTTTGTGGAGAAGACATCTTCCTTCTTCATTGCTGCTCATTTGGAGTTCCCAAGGGAGATTCCAGCCGACGACTATAAAACCGACGCCTGCGGGTATTTCTATGTCACACTGTATTTTTACTATAATCCGTGTAAGGGTTCCTTATAATATTATAGTGAAAATAAAAGGTTTTGCCCCTTTGGGGGATTTTTCCTCACATGTGTGTGTTTGAATATTCTTGCATGATTTCATCTTGTTCAATCACACCTAGATGCATGTTTAGGATTTAATTTGGGAAAACTGCATTTAATTAAATAATTTCACTATTTGAATTCAAGCGCACTCCCTTTCAACTCACACCTAAAAAACGATCCCATCAGAATCAAGGAGTATCTAGGAAGGGAACTATAGCCTACAAAGACCCCAGATAACTTAGCCATCTACTTAATTAGGTAGAGGCGATTGTTGCCTCTCCTGGATCCATAGTAGGCACAAAAATAACATATTTTTTACTTTCAACCTTCTTTTGAGGAATCAAAATCTCAGCATCTTCTCTAAGAGCATTCCTAGGTCTTCCTCTAATAGGAACCCAACTTTCTATCTACAAAGGAATTTAATTCCAAGGAAAATTGTTTCTAAATTTAAGCAATGGAATCCATCTCCTATCGTGTTGATTCACAACCAAATCAACTCTGCTCATGAGATTACTAATCTAATTTCAAAGATATGTAAGGGGATATATTTTCTCTACATTCCTAATATTCTCAAAGACTAATATTTTCCTACCTAATAACCATATACATGTTGCATTGGTGTGTCTATACAAATTTCAACGGGATCAGTAGGACACGTTTCTTCTAAAAACGGGTTTAGGAATAGATTCATGAGCTTTCAATTATTCTTGTTTCTCGAGCTTCTTCTTTTTGAAGAAAAAATTATCAATGTGGTTTTCTTTCCCACAAAATGAGAAACTTAAAGTACTAAATGTAGGTATAGACTTAGGAATAACTTTCCATGTCTCATTTTGATATCATCATCCTTATTCTTACTATTTCTATAAGAAGATGATTCAAATATCGACTTTTGAATTTCCTTTTTCTTTTTCTTTGTACTCAAAAAGATCCAAGACCATGTTTGTCCTTTTTCACTTAACCATGTATCAAAAGTATATTGTTAAGTACATTGGTTCTTTCAACCAAATCAAATTTTAACTCTTTAGAATGTTTGACTTCCAGAGAAAGTTTCTCAACATCAACATTCAAAACCTCTTTTTGAATCTCAGTCTCTTATTTCTCTCTTAAGATCATTTCATTAAAAAATTTCAAAGAATCAATCTCGTTCAATAAGCTATCAACATACATGTGGAATTTTATCTTTCATTAGATAGATAAAAATATTAATTACTAATCGCCTAATTAATAAATTAAACTGGTGTCAAATTTTATCTTTCATAAGACTAATAAAAATACATGTGGAATAAAATAATAAATCCAAGCTCACTATCACTGAGTCTAAAAGCAAAGCTTAATAAATAACTAAAAGACTGGTCGAATAAACCATCGGCTATAAATTCAAATCCAATAAATAAAATAATCCAATTATTGAATCAGAAAGTAAATGGGCAACATGCCCTAAATGGAACTGTAACTGAAATGAGATCCCTAATCTAAGAATGAAGAAATGATGCGTCTAATACAACTTCTGCATGCATCCACATATGCCATAACTGCGTATCCCTGGAATAAAATCTCAAGTCTGGCGTTCTTGTGGTTGGATACCTAAAATATTTTTAAATATATTTGCGGCAAGGGTTAGAACCCAAAACATTTTGAAAATATTTACCAAGTGATTGAGTTTGCAGTAATTAAAATGCATGAATAGTTTTATTTTGACTTCTCTTACGTACCTCTCAAATATTGTTCACACCTACCACTTTTCCTTATAGCCCTCCTAGATACACTACCCCGTCTAACTAGCCTTGTTATAAATGCTGCCCGAAACCTTACTCTAGCCCAAGTAACTTTTACCAATTATTTGTAAGTTATTTCTCACATTAACTTAATTTGTCATCTTTAAATAACTATATAACAATTTCACTAGTTATATAAACAATACCATTTTACTCTAGGTATGTCACCCGTATATAATTATCTATGATATTATATACGTATAAATATAATATACATTCACACACATCTTGTATATAGTATCCATCCCCCCGAGTAATAACTCAGCGGATGTTTTCTCTAAAATACTATCATCCTAGGTATACTCAATCCAACCCAGAAACCACTAGACGGTTCGCTCACACCGAATCATGAAATAAATAATAAACGTAGTGGACGCAGTCATAGTTCCCCGAGTGTGAGACATAATCATACCCAAAGCGTCTCACCTCGAAAAGAATCACAACATAAAATATCGGACACAATGACCTGGGGATTATACTTGCCCTGCATTCACTAGGCAGGGGATTCACCCACATCGCGCAAACTCATACTAGAGGGGTATGTAATTATAAAAATATCTACACAGATATCATAAGAGAACACAATGATATATATATATATATATATATACACATACATTATCACACTTTCCGACTAATCCATGCCTAACTCCCGTAGGACTAGCCTAAAATATCCGAGTCAATTCCCCGACTCTAAATTTAATTAATTGCACATTAATTAATTTATTAAAATGGTATCACTCCACCAAAATGCCCGAACACATCCAATCGGCTCGTAATTTATACTTTAGAATTTATCTCCCCGAATTCCATAATCTTGATCTCACACTCTTATCATTCTACATAATTGTTTATATTCTCCCCCTTTTTAAATCCCTGAATATGAGAGAAATAAAGTTCCCTTACTGATAACCCCTTTTATCCCACTAAAGTATCTCAAGCCAAAATAAAAATAAGTCGAACTACCCTTGGTTTTCCCACGTCGCTCGAACGACTCACCATGTCATTTCAACAACAGGTGCATGTCTCTCGAAGGATTCCCCAGGTCGCTCGAACGACCGCCGGGGTCTTTTTACCTTTGTCTTCCCAATTACAACTTCAGCCATGGCCAAAAAGTCAAGATCTCTTTTACCTAGAATCAATCTATGTAACCCTTTTGAAACTAACACCAAATTGTAACAGTTTCAAATCCTAAATCCATTATCAACCAACAAAAAAAGTCTGAAATTTATCCTCCAGTCCCCAATTAATTTCAGTACATAAATTCATAATTCAAATTACACAAGATTTATAATACCTCCACCTCAATTTGATTTCACTAATCATCAATTTAAACGAGATAAATATTTGGGTTCAAATCACAAGTCTTAATTTCAATAGTACACTTTGAGATATCAATCTTCCTTAATACATAATCCACACATAGTATTCAAATAATTAAAACCCAATTTCTATGTCAACCCAACCCAAAAATGGATGTTTATCACACCCATTATGATATGAATCGAAGACTGCAATTTAAATTAAAAGCAAGTGAACCACTTTCCTAGAGTGGTTCGTTGGAACTGATTTCCTTTGGGGTCGATGATGATTTGACAAAGAACACATGAATTTTTCATTGATTTGGCTCCCCAAAATCTCCCTCTTTTCTTCTCTGCACAACTAGGGTTTTCTTTTTGAGTTGTGATTGCCATAAATTATTTTAGGTTTTATTATGAAAATCCAGAAACTATGCTTATGGGATTAATTAAAAAGGCCCAAACACCCCCGTGTGGACCCGATTATTCCTAAAAATTCCCCGAGACCCATTTACTACCCCCCGAGTACTCTTTCTCGACTATCTCGACCTATCCAGAATCAACCGTGTACTCAGAATTGTCATCCGAATTACTTTACTAAAAGTCCCTATCTCGAACTCAATATAGTCTATCCCTGACTCCCGATTGAGATAAAATAATGCCACATCACTATCACTCGTTATGATGTAAATAAATTATTACTATTCACTTAGTAATTATTTTCCATAAATATTAACCATTAACTTTCCCGATTAATATTTAAATAAACTCGTAATAATTAATTCAATTAAATTACGAGACACAAGTAATTTAAATTAGCCAAATTAATTAAATATATAATGCTTAAAAATACGGGGTGTTAACATACTTCCCCCCTAACAAGGAAATTTCATCCCCGAAATTAGGTCATACATGCGGTGAATAACTCCGAATACCTCTCTCGTATGTCATCCTCCTCCCATGTCGACTCATCAACACTGTGATGTCCCCACTGAACTCTGACTAGTGGTACCAACTTAGATCACAGCTTATACTCACTACGATCCAGAATATCCATGGGTATCTCCTTATACGAGATGTATGGCTGCAAATCAATCTCCTCGAGTAGAACGTGCCAAAAAGCTCTCTCGCTCCTCTGATATTTCTTCAGCGAAGCCACATGGTACACATCATGTATCCACTAAAGATTCTCTGGTAAACCCAGTCTATATGTCATTGGCCCTACTCTCTCAATAATAGGTAAGGGTCCCACATATCTCGGCTTTTGCTTCCCTTTCTTGTCGAACCTCATGACCCTTTCATGGAAGACACCCGAACCAACAGCTGGTCAAAAACCTCTAACTCAACGTTCCTTCAGTCTGCATCAGCATAACTCTTCTGCATGTCCTAAACTATACAAATACGTCCCCGAATCAGCTCGATCTTGGCAGTAGTATCTTGAATTATCTCAAGCCCCAACAGCTTGTTGTCCCCCACCTCTAACCAGTAGGCGGGCGAACGACAAGGCTTCCCATAAAGTGCCACGAATGATGCCATGTCGATAGTGAACTGGTAAGAGTTATTGTACGTAAACTCTACCAATGGAAGATATCGCTCTCATCCTCCTCCGAAGCCCAGAATCCACATCCTCAACATACCCTCTAGCATTTTATTGACCCTCTTAGTATGTCCATCTGTGTGTGGATAATATACGATAATCAACTGCCAGTTTATGCCCATGGCCTCCTGAAAGGCTTGCCATAAGTGAGACACAAAGATCTTGTCTCTATCAGACACAGTGTTAATCGGTACCACGTGCATCTTAACTATCTCTGCAATAAAGAGTTGCGCATACTGAATCATCTTAAAATCGGTGCAAATAGGTAAGAAATGGGACTTCTTAGTCAACCGATCAACCATCACCCATATGGAATCGTAACCCCTTTACGACATAGGTAATCCCATAATAAAGTCCATCGAAATGCTCTTCCATTTACAAACGAGAATCGCTAATGGCTGTAGCATCCCTGGAGGCCTCTAGTGGTCTACCTTAACTAACTGGCAGGTAACACACTTGGAGACAAACTCTGTTATGTCTCACTTCATACCTGACCACTAATATTATCTCCTCGTGTCTTGATACATCTTATCCCCAACGGGATATACCGTAAATTTCGAACCGTGGGACTCAGTCATTACAGTATGCCTCAAATCCTCATCCTCAGCCATAACTAATCTCCAAATGTAGGCCTCCCTCTAAGATAATCGAGTAAGACTTTGCACCCTCAGCTAATAACTGACGAGCCCTATCTTGACACTACTGATCCTCCACCTGTTCTTTCACTACCCCCATGATAATCTCAAGAGTGATAGCTAAACTGGCATTCACACTTTGGCAATCTCATCATCAGGTCGAAGCTCACTCCACTTCGCCTTCCAAACCTCTGCCAACTCCCTAGTGGGTATCCTACTCAACGCATCTTCCACCACGTTAGCCTTACCAGGATGATACTGTATATCAAACTGGTAGTCCTTCACGAATTCTAACCACTGCCTCTGCCTCATATTCAGATCCTTATGTGTGAAGAGATACTGAAGTGACTTATGATCCGTGAATAATGTAAACTTCTTCTCCAACAGACAACTAGGGTTTTCTTTTTGAGTTACGATTGCCACAAATTCTCTTAGATTTTATTATGAAAATCCAGAAACTATGCTTATGGGCTTAATTAAAATGGCCCAAACACTGCCGTGTGGACCCGATTATTCCTAAAAATGCCCCGACACCCATTTACTACCCCCCGATTACTCTTTTTCGACTATTTAGGCCTCTCCAGAATCAACCGTGTACTCAGAATTATCATCCGAATTACTTTACTAAAAGTTCCTATCTCGAACTCAATATAGTCTATCCCCGACTCCCGATTGAGATAAAATAATGCCACATCACTATTACCCGTTATGACGTAATTAAATTATTATTATTATTCACTTAGTAATTATTTTCCATAAATATTAGCCATTAACTTTCCCGATTAATATTTAAATAAACTCCTAATAATTAATTCAATTAAATTACGAGACACAAGTAATTTAAATTAGCCAAATTAATTAAATATATAATGCTTAAAAATACGGGGTGTTACATACTTCCCCCCTAACAAGGAAATTTCATCCCCGAAATTAGGTCATACATACGGTGAATAACTCCGAATACTTCTCTCGTATGTCATCCTCCTCCCATGTCGACTCATCAACACTTTGATGTCCCCACTGAACTCTGACTAGTGGTACCACCTTAGATCGCAGATTATACTCACTACGATCTAGAATAGCCACGGGTATCTCCTTATACGAGATGTATGGCTGCAAATCAATCTCCTCGAGTAGAACGTGCCAAAAAGTTCTCTCGGTCCTCTGATATTTCTTCAGCGAAGCCACGTGGAACACATCATGTATCCACTAAACATGCTCTAGTTTACCCAGTCTATATGTCATTGGCCCTACTCTCTCAATAATAAGTAAGGGTCCCACATATCTCGGCTCTAGCTTCCCTTTCTTGTCGAACCTCATGACCCCCTTCATGGAAGACACCCGAACCAATAGTTGTGTAAGCCCCTTTGATATATACTCAAGAGATGCGGAAGCGTTAGAATGTGATGGTTCAACAAAACAAACAATTACCAAATATTAATTTTCTTTAAACATGTTAAACTTAAACCAAGTGAAATTAAATCCAAGCCCTAGAATTTTCCTAAGTCATAATTATCCATATTTCAAAGTTAGGCCAAACCAAATTTTAGCAAAAGACTTGAATAAACCAAATTTACCCAATATTTAATTTAAGTTGAACTTAAATTGAGTGTGATAATTAAACCAAATTTTATCTTGAATTATCCTAAGCATGCGTTCTAAATTATTATGGAAGATAAAATAAACCAATCACACTACGCCGCGATGTACGAGGAAAAACCCAAGACGGGAAAAAACTTCGGACGGCCCTAGCCACAAATTCACTAGATACGGAATTACAAGTACAAGACAAAAGACTTACAACACACGACTCAATCCCTCTCAAGCCTCGATGCTTCTTCTTGTAGACACCTCTTCCTAGCGAATAACCTAGGAACACAACCGCGGTCTCGGAATCCACCGATAGGACTTTATATGGTCACCGTCACCCGTACATGGAGCCTTTCTCCGTGTGGGTAAATAAATGCAAACTTCTCTTCAATTCGGTGTAGAGAAAAATGGTGCCAAACTCCAAGCAATTGATATGTATATAAGAACTTGGATAAACACTAATTTGGGTGTAAACTAGAGTGGTGAATGATTTTCTCTTTGACAAAATTACACTCAAAACATGAACATTTTCCTAAACCAATTTTGCTCTCAAAACCCTCTCTAAGAGATGAGATAGAATGGAAATAATTATGGAAAAGTTAAGTTGGAAAATGTCCTTCCCGCACATGATAAAGTCTGGAAAAGTTGGTTAAACATTTAGTGGGAAAGTGGGTGAAAAAACTGCCAAAAAATGTTCCCGCCTGGCATCTCGTTCGAACGACATTTCGTTCGAACGAAATCTCGTTCGAACGAGACTTGTAACGACGTTCCAGATTGAACTCGTTAGAATCTCGTTGGATATCTCGTTAGAACGAACAATCTCGTTAGAATCTCGTTGGATATCTCGTTAGAACGAACAATCTCGTTCGAACGACATTTCGAACGACGGACCAGTATACCTTGGTGGGAACTCATTGGCAAACTCGTTCGAACGACATCTGGTTCGAATGAAAAACTCATTCGAACGACATATCGAACGACTTCCTGAAATTTTATAAAATTCGATTTTGGCCCAGAAACTTTATATACTTTATTTTAAAGTTCTAATTAAATTTTTCTGAAAATAAAACACAGTTTTTATTAAACCTAACACCCAATAAACTTGTTCCAGGCTCCTATATATATATAATATTGCATTCATACCTTGGGTGCATGGAACCATAGTTGATGACGTAGAAACGAGGCACGCAAACCGGCATATTTGATGAGGCTTTATACTCTTTGCCGCTACGTCTTCAACAAACACTACATAAGCTTGAGAGTATTACAATTACATACTATCCTATGAATAAATGTTTTTGTCCGGAATTGAGCCAACACTATACATGGACTCAATTGGAAATTTGTGTCCTTACAAATCTCCCCCTTTGGCTATTCCGGGACAAAAACCAAACAAAAATCCTAAAGGGCCGTCAAGCTCACTAGACTCAAAACATAACCCACCCAAACTTGACACAACCCAAGTATTAAACACTTTGCCATTGAAGGATGCCGCTTTAGAAGAATTCCTGCACACTTAAGCAAACTCATCAAATGCATAGGGAATATCAAAATATAAAATGCAATTAAGTAATTACTCCCCCTAAATTAATTATCCCCTTTATCAAACAAATGACATACTTAGAAAGACGTCTCCCCCTAAGATAAATCTCCCCCAAACAAGGATACGATAATAATAAGATAAGATACCATTTCTCCCCCTATCATTTTTCTCCCCCTTTTTGTTCAGGAATAGACAAAGGCTTAAAGAATCAAAACATAAAAGAAATGTTGAAGCTTAAAGTGATAAGACATGAAAGCATATGGGCAACAAAAACAAGGCAAAGGCAAAACAAAATATCATATATATATCTACTATAAATATATCAAGAATGCATATGCACATATGTATAGATATAAACACACACATGACACAAAATGCAATAAGTTTGCACACTCGTATGGCAAAAATGTGTCATATGCAAACGGAAGTGTAGGGGTGTGAACTAGCAACAATTAAATTTAGACCCAAACACTTAATAAACGTTCACGGAGTTCTCATTTGATTGCAAACTTCTTCACATCTAAATATAACCTCATGTGACAAAATAGATTGAACTCAATGAACAAACAAACACAATGCATACAAGCCTAGCATATTGATGATTCTACAAACCAATAGAGTCATGACATTAAATACGCAACTAGGATAAACGGACATTGTGCAAACCGTTGATATACCATTCAATCTCCCTTAATATGCATTTATATTAAATTTGAATGAATATATCAATCAAACATAGGCCTTGGCAATTTATTTTCTTTTTAATGCCATATATTCTGTTTTTAGGCCTTTGGATCACGTATTTCTTTTAGGTCCATTCAAAACGGTGGCTTACTATCGCAAAGGATCACTTAGTCCTTTCGGAGCCCTTCCCCGTGCACATTTATATTTATCATGTTTTCATTTTTCACACAAATCTCACATGCAACGGATTTTGACATGCACTAGTCCTCCTAAGTCACAAATTTGTAGATGACAAGATTGGTAGGAGAACACCTCACATAGCTCAAATATACGTATGAAGTTAAAAATTCAAAGGAGCTCGTGCATGTGTGAATAGAGGCATATAAAAATAGAATCCATTTAAAAAACACAAAATCCAACTACTCCAAAAAAATATGGTAAAGAACATGTTAAGGATTGACAATCTAAACCAAAAGTTCTAGCCACGTGAGAGCGTAAAAGATGGAATTCAAACACAAGTATATGCCACATAAAGTGTGTCAAACTAAAGACCACACAAAATAAAATCTTTTTGAGTTTTTGAAATTTTTAACCAAAAATAAATAATATATACTCAAAAGACAAACACAAATCATTTGAAACTTTCATTAAGCTTAAATTACCAAGAGATAAAATCCAAATGATAAACAAAAATCTTTTTGTATTTTTCATTTAATGCAAACAAAATGAAGGAAATATAATACAAAAGATAAACAAAAATCATAATTCTAGCATGGGATAAGCATGGATCAAAGACTAGAAAATGATTAAACAAGCATACATTTAGCATGTGAATATAGCATGAAGTACAAACGCTTAAGTATGAAAACACTAGCACATTCATCCTTTAGATTTAGCAAGGGAGGAAGCATGTGAAAGTAAATGAGAATCATAAACCCTATTTTGCAAGGCAACCAAGTCGGATTTCCTAACCCAAATTAATGAAGAATGATTATCTTGGGGTGTAGGAACTTTAACTACCGTGGTTACTTTACTATGGGATTTTCTAGGAATTCGTTTAAGATCAAAACAAAATTTCCTAAGATGACCTTTTCGACCACAATGTGTACAAGTAAAAACATGTCGAAAAGATTTACCTAAGGAGTGATCTTTAAATGCATTCCTAGTAGATTCTCCTAAAACATTGGTTTGGGCATTATGAGTAAATTCATTACAAGTATTGAAGCCTAAACCACGAGTGTCATTTTTAATTTGGACCGTTCCTAATATTTTATCTAATTTTTCCAAACGACACTCCAAATCAAATTTGACATTACTAGAGTCTTTTAATTTATTTTGCAATTCTAAATGTTAGACTCTAATAAAACATTTCGCTCTTCAAAAGCAAGAAGCTCCTTTTTCAAGGATTCCATTAAACCCCTAAGGCTATCTCTCTCGCCTTCTACATATTCAAGCTTCTCTCGAAGAGTCCTCTCACGTGTTCTAAGGTCTTCTATTAAAGTATTTTCATCAACGACCTTGACACTCTCTCTTGAACTAGCTTCTAACTTCAAATTAGCTCTTTTCAATTTAATAGATTCTTTATAAAGATCTTGAAAGGCATTTTGAAGTTCACTCACATTAACCTCTTCTTCATTTTCACTCTCTCTTTCTTCTCCACTCTCACTATCATAAAAAATAAGTGAATCATAAACTTTGACCTTGGAAGTGTCATGTGTTAAAGTTTCATCATTCGATGAGTTCTCACTATCACTCACATGACTAGCCATAAAAGCCACAAAATTTTTCTTAGTGGGGGAATCGGGTCCCTCTTCCTTATCACTATCACTAAGGGTCGCATTATAAGCAATGGGTCGTTTACCCTCTTTCCTTAGTTTAGTGGGGAACTCATAAGCCCTATGGCCATAACCTTCACAACTAAAACACTTATTAGACTCGTCCCTATCTAAATTTTCATTACTGGGTTTAGGGATCTTCGCGACTTTAGGGATCTTCTTGCCTTTGTCATGTTTAGACGTATCAAATTTCTTAAAATCATTTTTAAGTTTATCTTTGTTAATTTTAAGAAATTTTCTAAATTTACGAGCAAACAAAGCCATGTCTTCCGAATCACTATCACTCTCGCTCTCTACTACTTGTTTGACTTCTTTTCGGGGTTTTAAAGCAATGCCCTTTTCGATTTTTTTTTCAATTTTAAAGGGAAACATATCTAGTTCATAGGTTTGTAAATCACCTACAAGCTCTTCTAATTTCGTAGAGGCTAAAGTTGGTAAAGAATTTAAAACGGTCACCTTTGGAATAAATCTATCGGGTAGGGACCTTAAAATTTTCTTTACAACACGGTCGTCAGGTATTTTATCTCCCAAGTTAAAAGATGAATTAACAATATCATAAAGTCTAGCATAAAATTCATCAAAAGTTTCTTTTTCATTCATTTTGATAGTTTCAAATTGAGTGGTGAGGTTTTGGAGTTTTGAAGCTTTAACGACACTAGTTCCTTCATGAGTTAATTGTAAAATATCCCAAGCTTCTTTAGCGATTTCACACGTCATAATACGTCGGAACTCATCCGGTGTGACAGCGCTAAACAAGGCATTCAAACCTCGGGAATTGAAATTAGCAAGTTTAAACTCATTTTCAGTCCATCTATCGGCGGGTTTGGGAACACGTTCATTTTCAACTAAATGATTTGGTGGGGACCACCCGTTAATAACTGACATCCAAACTCTCTCATCGATAGATTTTAGTGCCGATTTCATTCGCGCTTTCCAATACGCGTAGTTCGAACCATCGAAAATAGGAAATTTTGAAAATGGGGAAAATTCCATTTTAGCCAAAAATTATTTAAGGATCGTTAACGAAATAATTTATCGCTTTGGCTCTGATACCAATCTGTAAGACCCTTTGATATATACTCAAGAGATGCAGAAGCGTTAGAATGTTATGGTTCAACAAAACAAACAATTACCAAATATTAATTTTCTTTAAACAAGTTAAACTTAAACCAAGTGAAATTAAATCCAAGCCCTAGAATTTGCCTAAGTCATAATTATCCATATTTCAAAGTTAGGCCAAACCAAATTTTAGCAAAAGACTTGAATAAACCAAATTTACCCAATATTTAATTTAAGTCCAAATTAAATTGAGTGTGATGATTAAACCAAATTTTATCTTGAATTATCCTAAGCATGCGTTCTAAATTATTGTGCAAGATAAAATAAACCAATCACACTACGCCGCGATGTACGAGGAAAAACCCAAGACGGGAAAAAACCTCGGACGGCCCTAGCCACAAATTCACTAGATACGGAATTACAAGTACAAGACAAAATACTTACAACACACGACTCGATCCCTCTCAAGCCTCGATGCTTCTTCTTGTAGACACCTCTTCCTAGCGAATAACCTTGGAACATAACCGCGGTCTCGGAATCCACCGATAGGACTTTATATGGTCACCGTCACCCGTACATGGAGCCTTTCTCCGTGTGGGTAAATAAATGCAAACTTCTCTTCAATTCGGTGTAGAGAAAAACGGTGCCAAACTCCAAGCAATTGATATGTATATAAGAACTTGGATAAACACTAATTTGGGTGTAAACTAGAGTGGTGAATGATTTTCTCTTTGACAAAATTACACTCAAAACATGAACATTTTCCTAAACCAATTTTGCTCTCAAAACCCTCTCTAAGAGATGAGATAAAATGGAAATAATTATGGAAAGGTTAAGTTGGAAAATGTCCTTCCCGCACATGATAAAGTCTGAAAAAGTTGGTTAAACATTTAGTGGGAAAGTGGGTGAAAAAAACTGCCAAAAACTGTTCCCGCCTGGCATCTCGTTCGAACGACATTTCGTTCGAACGAAATCTCATTCGAACGACATCTCGTTCGAACGAAATCTCGTTCGAACGAGACTTCTAACGACGTTCCAGATTGAACTCATTAGAATCTCGTTGGATATCTCGTTAGAACGAACAATCTCGTTTGAACGACATTTCGAACGACGGACCAGTATACCTTGGTGGGAACTCGTTGGCAAACTCGTTCGAACGACATCTGGTTCGAACGAAAAACTCATTCGAACGACATATCGAACGACTTCCAGAAATTTTATAAAATTCGATTTTGGCCCAGAAACTTTATATACTTTATTTTAAAGTTCTAATTAAATTTTTCTGAAAATAAAACACAGTTTTTATTAAACCTAACACCCAATAAACTTATTCCAAGTTCCTATATATATATAATATTCCATTCATACCTTGGGAGCATGGAACCATAGTTGATGACGTAGAAACGAGGCACGCAAATCGGCATATTTGATGAGGCTTTATACTCTTTGCCGCTACGTCTTCAACAAACACTACATAGGCTTGAGAGTATTACAATTACATACTATCCTATGAATAAATGTTTTTGTCCGAAATTGAGCCAACACTATACATGGACTCAATTGGAAATTTGTGTCCTTACAAGCTGGTCAAAAACCTCTAACTCAACGTTCCTTCAGTCTGCATCAGCATAACTCTTCTGCATGTCCTGAACTATACAAATACGTGCCCGAATCAGCTCGATCTTGGCATTAGTATCTTGAATTATCTCAAGCCCCAACAGCTTGTTGTCCCCCACCTCTAACCAGTAGGCAGGCGAACGACAAGGCTTCCCATAAAGTGCCACGAATGATGCCATGTCGATAGTGAACTGGTAAGAGTTATTGTACGTAAACTCTACCAATGGAAGATATCGCTCTCATCCTCCTCCGAAGCCCAGAATCCACATCCTCAACATACCCTCTAGCATTTTATTGACCCTTTTAGTATGTTCATCAGTGTGTGGATGATATACGGTAATCAACTGCCAGCCTATGCCCATGGCCTCGTGAAAGGCCTGCCAGAAGTGAGACACAAAGATCTTGTCTCTATCAGACACAGTGTTAATCGGTACCACGTGCATCTTAACTATCTCTGCAATAAAGAGTTGCGCATACTGCATCATCTCAAAATCGGTGCAAATAGGTAAGAAATGGGCATCCTTAGTCAACCGATCAACCATCACCCATATAGAATCGTAACCCCTCTACGACATCGATAGTCCCATCATAAAGTCCATAGAATTGCTCTCCCATTTCCACACGAGAATATCGAATGGCTGTAGCATCCCTGGAGGCCTCTGGTGGTCTACCTTAACCAACTGGCAGGTAACACACTTGGAGACAAACTCTGTTATGTCTCACTTCATACCTGACCACTAATATTATCTCCTCGTGTCTTGATACATCTTATCCCCAACGGGATATACCATAAATTTCGAACCGTGGGACTCAGTCATTACAATATGCCTCAAATCCTCATCCTCAGGCACAACTAATCTCCAAATGTAGGCCTCCCTCTGAGATAATCGAGAAAGACTTTATACCCTCAACTAATAACTGACGAGCCCGATCTTGACAGTACTGATCCTCCACCTGTTCTTTCACTACCCACATGATAATCTCAAGAGTGATAGCTAAACTGACATTCACACTTTGGCAATCTCATCATTAGGTCGAAGCTCACTCCACTTCGCATTCCAAACCTCTGCCAACTCCCTAGTGGGTCTCCTACTCAACACGTCTTCCACCACGTTAGCCTTACCAGGATGATACTGTATATCAAAATGGTAGTCCTTCACGAATTCTAACCACTGCCTCTGCCTGATATTCAGATCCTTATATGTGAAGAGATACTAAAGTGACTTATGATCCGTGAATAATGTAAACTGCTTCTCTAACAGACAACTAGGGTTTTCTTTTTGAGTTACGATTGCCACAAATTCTCTTAGGTTTTATTATGAAAATACAGAAACTATGCTTATGGGCTTAATTAAAATGGCCCAAACACTGCCGTGTGGACCCGATTATTCCTAAAAATGCCCCGACAACCATTTACTACCCCCCGAGTACTCTTTTTCGACTATTTAGCCCTCTTCAGAATCAACCGTGTACTCAGAATTATCATCCGAATTACTTTACTAAAAGTCCCTATCTCGAACTCAATATAGTCTATCCCCGACTCCCAATTGAGATAAAATAATGCCACATCACTATCACTTCTTATGACGTAAATAAATTATTACTATTCACTTAGTAATTATTTTCCATAAATATTAGCCATTAACTTTCTCGATTAATATTTAAATAAACTCATAATAATTAATTAAATTAAATTACGAGACACAAGTAATTTAAATTAGCCAAATTAATTAAATATATAATGCTTAAAAATGCGGGGTGTTACATACTTCCCCCCTAACAAGAAAATTTCATCCCCGAAATTAGGTCATACATGCGGTGAATAACACCGAATACTTCTCTCGCATGTCATCCTTCTCCCATGTCGACTCATTAACACCGTGATGTCCCCACTGAACTCTAACTAGTGGTACCACCTTAGATCGCAACTTATACTCACTACGATCCAGAATAGCCACAGGTATCTCCTTATATGAGATGTATAGATGCAAATCAATCTCCTCGAGTGGAACGTGCCAAAAAGCTCTCTCGCTCCTATGATATTTCTTCAGCGAAGCCACGTGGAACACATCATGTATCCACTAAACATTCTCTGGTAAACCCAATCTATATGTCATTGGCCCTACTCTCTCAATAATAGGTAAGGGTCCCATATATCTCGATGCTAGCTTCCCTTTCTTATCGAACCTCATAACCCCCTTCATGGAAGACACCCGAACCAACAGCTGATCAAAAACCTCTAACTAAATGTTCCTTTAATCTGCATCAGCATAACTCTTCTGCATGTCCTGAACTATACAAATACGTCCCCGAATCAGCTTGATCTTGGCAGTAGTATCTTGTATTATCTCTGGCCCTAACAGCTTATTGTCCCCCACCTCTAACCAGTAGGAGGGTGAACGACAAGGCTTCCCATAAAGTGCCACGAATGATGCCATGTCGATAGTGAACTAGTAAGAGTTATTATATGCAAACTCTACCAATGGAAGATATCGCTCTCATCCTCCTCCGAAGTCCAGAATCCACATCCTCAACATATCCTCTAGCATTTTATTGACCCTCTTAATATGTCCATCTTTGTGTGGATGATATACGGTAATCAACTGCAAGTCTATGCCCATGGATTCCTGAAAGGTCTGCCAGAAGTGAGACACAAAAATCTTGTCTCTATCAGACACAATGTTAATCAGTACCACATGCATCTTAACTATCTTCGCAATAAAGATTTGCGCATACTGCATCGTCTCAAAATCGGTGCAAATAGGTAAGAAATGGGCCTCCTTAGTCAACCGATCAACTATCACCCATATGGAGTCGTAACCCCTCTACGACATCGATAGTCCCATAATAAAGTCCATTGAAATGCTCTCGCATTTCCACACGAGAATCTCCAATGGCTGTAGCATCCCTGAAGGTCTCTGGTGGTCTACCTTAACCAACTGGCAGGTAACACAATTGGAGACAAACTCTGTTATGTCTCACTTCATACCTGACCACCAATATTGTCTCCTCGTGTTTTGATACATCTTATCCCCATCGGGATATACCGTAAATTTCGAATCGTGGGACTCAGTCATTACAATATGCCTCAAATCCTCATCCTCAGGCAAAACTAATCTTCAAATGTAGGCCTCCCTCTGAGATGATCGAGTAAGTCTTTGCACCCTCAACTAATAACTGACGAGCCCTATCTTGACAGTACTGATCCTCAACCTGTTCTTTCACTACCCCCATGATAATCTCGATAGTGATTGCTAAACTGACATTCACACTCTGGCAATCTCATCATCATGTCAAAGCTCACTCCACTTCGCCTTCCAAACCTCTGCCAAATCCCTAGTGGGTCACCTTACCAAGATGATACTATATATCAAACTGGTAGTCCTTCACGAATTCTAACCACCGCCTCTGCCTCATATTCAGATCCTTATGTGTGAAGAGCTACTGAAGTGAATTATGATCCGTGAACAATGTAAATTGCTTCTCCAACAGATAGTGTCTCCATATCCTCAGAGCAAATACAACGGCTTCTAACTCCAGGTCATGGGTAGGGTAATTCTTCTCATGGGGATTAAGCTTTCGTGATGCATAAGCTATGGCCCTCTCCTCCTATAAAAATACACCCCAAGTCTCTATAAGGATGAATCCGTGTAGACCTGATACTCCATCCCACTCCTAGGCAATGCAAGTACCGGAGTTGATGTCAACTTGTCCTTCACCTCATCAAAGATTAGCTAATAGTGATCACTCCACACAAACGGCACCCCCTTGCGAGTCACGTTTGTTAATGGACCCGGAATCTTTAAAAATTCCTTAATGAAGAGGCAATAATACCCAGCCAACTCCAAGAAGCTGCGAATCTCAGTTGGTGTCATGGGCTATCCCCACTCCCTCGTCGTCGATACCTTACTTGGATCAACTGCAATACCCCTGTCAGATACGATGTGGCCAAGAAAATGCACCTCCCTTAGCAAAATTCACACTTCCCGAATTTGGCATACAACTGGTGGTCCCGAATTGTTTACAACACCTTACTTAAATGTTCTGCATGCTCTTCCTTAGTACGAGAGTAAACTAGAATGTCGTTTATAAACATGATCAGGAACTGGTCCAAGAACTCCCTGAATACCCTGTTCATGAGATCCATGAACACCGTTGGCGCATTGGTGAGCCCAAGCGATAACACCTTGAACTCGTACGACCGATACCGCAACAGGAAAGCGGCCTTAAGAATATCCTCCTCTTAAATAATTAAAACCCAATTTCTATGTCAACCCAATTTATATGACCTAGGCGACAGGAAAGCGGTCTTGAACTCGTACTACCCATACTCGTATGACACACGTACTATTCAAATAATTAAAACCCTATTTCTATGTCAACCCACCCCAAAAATGGATTTCTATCACACCCACTATGATATGAATCAAAGACTGCAATTTAAATTAAAAGAAATTTAACCACTTACCTGGACTGGTTCATTGGATCTGATTTCCTTTGCGGTCGACGGTGATTTGATGAAGAACACGTGAAATCTCCGTTGATTTGGCTCCCCAAAATCTCCCTCTTTTCTTCTCTGCAAAACTAGGGTTTTCTTTTTGAGTTGTGATTGCCACAAACTCTCTAACTTAGGTTTTATTATAAAAATCCCGAAATTATGCTTACGGGCTTAATTAAAATAGCCCAACACCCCCGTGTGGACCAGATTATTCCTAAAAATTCCCCGAGACCGATTTACTACCCTCGGGTACTCTTTTTCTACTATCTCGACCTATCCAGAATCAACCGTGCACTCATAATTGTCATCTAAATTACTTTACTAAAAGTCCCTATCTCGACCTCAATGTAGTCTATTTCCGACCCCCAGTTGAGGTAAAATAATACCACATCATTATCACTCGTTATGACATAAATAAATTATTACTATTCGCTTAGTAATTATTTTCCATAAATATCAAAAATTAACTTTTCCGATTAATATTTATATAAACTCATAATAATTAATTCAATTAAATTACGACACACATGTACTTTAAATTATTCGCATTAATTAAATATATAATGCTTAAAAATACGGGATGTTACAATGTGTCAACTCATTTTCCATTTAACCCTAAAAACCCTATAACTCCGTGTGATCCATTTGTGCTCCCAAACCTATTCGTCACCCCAATTCATTCATCATAGAAATTATACATGTATCCATTTTGAGGCCCAAATGTTCTTTAGACATTACACATAGTCCAGCAAATTCATTTTTTCATCTAGATTAAGTAGGTACTAATTTCCTCTATTCATTTTGGGTTGTTTATGTAGAAAAAAAATGTTTTTTCATTCTTTGGTACTCATTCTATGCTGTTTCAATATCAACTAAATGAATATTCAAAGTTTGTAAAAAGTTTTTATCTGTAGGTGCACAAGGTAGACATGGACTACTATTTTGCATTATGTCACATTAAGTTTTAGGTTTACTTGATTTCTGTTCTATATTATATATCATGTTGTATGTGTATCATTTAATTAAATGCCATTAAGAAAACCATGAAAAAATCTTATATGGATTGTGTTAACAAAAATGTATTTTATCCCTAATTAAATTGGTTTAATTAATATACATTTTAGTTTAACTTAATATATTGATTTTGATGATTCCAAACATTTTTTTTAGTTATTCTATATATATTCATTATTGTATAATCTCGCCTCGACTCTACTCAACGACATATTCGAGTAAAGGTATTCACGTATGTTGCACTTTTGCACTTGACACATTAGACACACATGCATACATCTTGATACATAATTCATATGGTGTGACTAATTAATTATGGGCCAAAACATTTTCAAAAACAAATTTTTGTTAAAATATTGCTTTATAAAACTGATGTATCTTTGTTTACAAAAAAAATATAATGTCTTAGTCTAAAATAATTTTCGGAATTATTTTCTCTACTGAATAGAAACGTTGAAACAATTTTTTTTCTTGCCGTTTGATTCGTACAAAATAATATATATATATATATATATATATATATATATATTATATATGCATGCATGTATGCCTTATGGAGGCTAGTCTCTTTTGTAGCCTTATACATACTCAATGTCTGTTACAAGTTTTTTTTGTACGAAGGCATCATTAATTGCAAAGGTTTGCGTGGTCCTCCTTCTTTTTGTGTACAAAGGCAGAATATAGGGTTGCTATATTATACATCATATCATCTACTTTTTCTTGAGCCCTGCGATTTCTTATCATTTTTTATTTTTGTATATTAGCTGACTTGGACGGCTTTCCCATGCGTGTCTTCTTCGGCCATAAGTGATGCTTATAATATGTACCTGATTTGTCCTTATATGATTAAGATATTTTTTTTTGGCTTGTTGCATGCGTGGCTTTTGGTTCATAGAAGATAAGACCCTAGCAGGTCACTAAAGTCTTACAACTTTTGCTGTTGGCGTGTGCATAATTATATATATATATATAAATAGCCTTCGTCACTTTGTGTATAAGACTTGACCTCATGCCTTGGCTGATTGCCTTTATCGAAAGCATGGGTCTATGCCCTGTCACTTCAGTCTAAGCACTTTCGGCCACACACACACATACACTGACCAGCCTTAAGGTTACGCCATCTTGGCAGAATTCATATATGAATTTTGGAAATTATTTCTGTTTTAATATCTGTCCGTATCTTTTTATCCGAATGATTTTTCTTCGAAAATATATTTTATAACGTATCTATCGAAAAATATTTTTATATATATACATATATATAAATGGTTTGTTTTGTCAGCATTGTCCTTTTTTAATCATAATTACACTCCATGTGTACAGATTGTGCTACCAGATTTTCTCCACAATATTTATTTACAAGTTATCTCTTGGACTAACAACTTCCTGCAGAGCCATGTTAGATATTTGAAATGCTTCTTTCAGTCACCCACTCAATCTGCCTTTCAAAGGCTATGACATCATAGGGCTGCAGAAAGGTGTACTTTAATGTATATATCCTTTACATATCAGATCTTTTTATTTGCATGTGGGCTAATATTTTTTGCAGATTCAAATATACTCAAATGAGGATACTGAGAAGATAAAAATATTGAATATCTACATATCAGTCTTGAAGATCATTTTGAAGCTACAACATCTCAGAAAATCCGGAGCATTAAATGCTCAAAATGCATGTGTCTAACAGCTAGTTTTTGGAAGACACATTTTAAGCTTTGAAGAGCTGCATTGAACACAAAAATACTTGAACGAGAATATGAGCAAGACTTGAAATATTATTGAGAGCATTTATTTTACTACTCAGCTACACATTCAAGAGAGCAATTAATTTTTATCATCTGCTCAATCATTGAAGAAGAAGACTTGTGCCTACTTCAACATCATTTATTGAAGTCTGATTCAAGAAGGAGAAACTCATATTACAAATTGTATTTTAAGGAGTTTCAGTATTTTACCTTATACTATAAAAATTCAGATTTGTTGTGAAGCTTTGTTGAAGCTTCGGTTTGTACCGAAATTTGGTTCCTACCCGCAAGTGGACCACGGGGTTTGAAGCTCGGAGTTAGCTTGCAAACAGTTGTACGCGGTGGTTTGATCCTACCCACAAGTGGATCAGGTTTAGTGAAGCGCAAAGGAGACAGGGGCTCTAGGCGCGTGGACGTTGGCCGGGATTTGGCCGAACCACGTTAAATTTCGGTGTCATTTATTTTCCGCACCTTTATTTATTTATTTGCACATGCTTGCTTGAGTTAATATTTTCAGCACACTATCTTGCAAATAAATTAATTCCGAAATTTGACTAAATTAATTTTAAGGATAAAATAATTATTTTTTGAGTTAAATAATTAATTTCAGAATATCACTTTAAATTAAATACGAAAATTAATTTAATATTTCTAGAGTGTTAAAATCTGCATCTCTAGTTGTTTAAATTAGTTAGTTGCATTTATTTGATATTATTGGATTTATTCTTTATAGATTTATTAATCTGAAATTTGTTTAAGTGATTTAAATTTACTATTTTTCTAAAATATTAATTTGACTTAAAAGTTTGTAAAAACTCAATTCACCCCCCCTCTTGAGTATCTTTCCGGGCAACAGATTGATTTTTTAAATCTAAATTTAAGTCCATACTGTTAAAACTTTTTGAAAAATAAAACATTTTACTAATTCAATCAATGTATAGGTATGCATCTTTTCTATTTTCTTCTTTAGAATTTTCTATTGAAATGTAAAAGAATTTCTCATCGACTTTGGCCGAGAAAGAGAAGAAGGATATTCTAGAGAAATCACATAGTGCGATCATTCTCAGTCTTGGAGATAAGGTTCTAGGATATGTCTCAAAGGAAAAGACCACTACTTGGGTATAGATAAGATAGATCATCTATACTTGCCGAAGTCATTGGCAAATCATTTGTTCTTAAAGAAAAACTATGCTCATTTAAGATGCAACCTGGAAAATCAATGGAGGATCGTGTAGATGACTTCAACAAGATAATTCTTAATCTTGAAAATTTAGAGGTTCAAATTGAGGATGAATATAAATCCATTATTCTCCTAAATTTTTTATCTTTAGATTGATATGAATATTTTGTCGATACTATGTTATATGGGCATGGTTCTTGGTCTTTAGAGGAGGTCACACTGCATTAAACTCCAAACAACTGAAGAAAAAAATCGCAGATAAAGAAATAAAGCCCGAGAGAGGATTTGTTGATTAGGGGATGATCTGAAAATAGTGAAAATAATAAAGGAAAGAAAAAAAGAAGTTATAAGTCAAGATTGGAACAAATGCATTTTATCAATCATAAAGAAGGACATTTGAATAAAGAATGCCTAGAGAAGAAAAAGAATTTCAAGGAGAAACATATAGACTCATATGATGCAGATGTGGTTTTGTAAGGGTATGAAAGTGTTGTGGTGCATTGATAAGGACTAGAAAAAAGATTTATTGCTCAGATTCAAGACTACGATCTTTCTGAAGACAATTCACCGACTTCGACCGCTTACTCAAAGGATAGCAAGGAGATCTTTAACAACAAACCATCTTGAGATTCTAAAAGACTTAAATCAACTAGGTAATTCTTATGACCTATAGTAATTTATCATATTCTTTATTTGTAAATGATTTAGTTTTTTGTACATCATCTTTATTTATATTTTGTCCTCTCTTGATTACCAAAATAGTAAATATACTACAAGTTGGGTAATTTTATTCATATATGATCTTATTAATTGTACAGTTAGAGGAAATTTGTTATTTATTAGTTTAGATGGTCAAGTATTTTAGGGAAATATAAGTAATGTTTATTTACTATTGTGCTTAATATCTTTAATAATATGTCTTTATGTTTAATCCATAAACTATATTTATTCTAATTATGGTAATGATTTTGTTTTCTCTATTTACATTGAGAAAAATGAAGTGGAAATTATTGATTTTACTTCTGGTTATTTCGAAGCTTCTAATTTTCAAGAATGGGAGATGGGAACATAGGCCCAACCCATGACATAGTCAGCATTCGAAGGCTCGAGAAATAGAGAGAAGCCAAGGTCTTCTCCAACTCAACTCTGTCATCTCCAAGGTCGATCTTTTTTAATCCTATGTATAAATTCATTTACTTTACTTTATTTTGATACTTGGGTAATGCATTTATAATTAATATTGCAGTGATACCGAGGATAAACGAGATTGTAATGGGTGAGCAATCACCCCGAAGCTTCACTGCAGTTGAAAAGATGAAACTTGAACGGGAAGGAATCAACTTCAATGGAAGTATTTAGAACTAAAGTACCAGTACGGCATAGATTGATGATGTTACGCTACGAGGAGTTCTTCCTTGAAGCACCAAGACAAAGTTGATTAGGACAAGTGCCTTTAATTGATAAATCGTCATTGCCTTGCTTACATAAAAGGATTGAAAATAGAATTCACATAATTACCTTGCCCAATCAAGCATTGTTGTTTTGCTGGTTTGAGACTAACATAATTAAAATTGTGAGGTATTGAGGTGAAGATGGCTGTAAACTTAACCAATCAAGCTACTTGACCAGTCCCACCGGGTATACAACTCAAATACGCTAGGCACGCACCTAAACTACTTAAGCAGACATGCAATTGTGTAAGTCTAAGTTGTATCACTTCACCTACCTCAGTCTCAGATGTATAAGTATTTAATAATCACGCAATAGTCTTATTGTTTGCCTCCTTTAGCTATTCAATATTGACATCAACCATCTGCATTGATATTTAAATGGTATTAAGGGTGAGATGCAAAACTTATTATGTTTTAACACACAAAACTCATTTTTTTCCTTATCAATGCAGATTTTTGTTAGTCATTGGAGTGAACTATTATTTTCATTCGAGTAATTATTTGTAATCATCCTAGGATACCTTTTCAGTTATTATGTTTATATGAATAAAATGTTGAAATGGATCAAATATATGTACTGAATTATTTCTTTAGATATAAATATGATAAAGAATGTATATGTTTTGAGTCCTTCCTGTTTTGGAGAGGTTGCAATGAAATTTTTTATATGCCTGCGCATCGCGCGAATTGCATGCTAGTGCATTAATGAAAATGAACTCCATATGCGATTTATTGATCCTATTCAACATTGATTTGTTTTATTTACAAGTACCAGATTTATAATTCATATTTTAGGAGTGACAATTTTGGAAATAACGGGACAACATGAAATGACACGAAACGAAATTAGAACAAAACTGACACGGCTTATCTTGTTCGGATCGGGTTTATTGGACCCCTGTCGTGTTCGTGTTTAATTTTGATCACTAAATTGACCCGAATTGGGTCCATTAAAGACATGACAACGATCTCATTAAGGACCATTATGGACCCGATTAAAACCCATTAATTATCCGTTATTGGCCCCATTGAGACTCTATATAAACCCATTTAAAAAATAAAAGACTATTATTTAAAAGCCCAACCCTAAACACCACAAACCCTGGGCTTATATTCTATCTCTCTCTCCATCTTTAGCCTTCTTCTATTCTATCTTCATCTTCTAAATTCTCACACAACACCACTAGCCCTCATCCCGTTACCCATCCACCGTGTCACCATACACCCTCTGGTAGCGCCTCCCTCTCCCTCCGTCACCACCCAACCTCCACCAACGCCCCGTCTCCCTCTATCACCACTCAACCTCCATCAGTGCCCAAACAACCGTCAGTGCCCCACTCGAAATATTTATTCGGCGACTTTAGTACACACATTTATTTCAGTCCACTTTTGTCCAATTTCGACGAATTTATTTCAGTCAACTTTCGGGGACTTTATTTCAGTTCACTTCCGCCCAATTATGTAAACCATTTATTCCAGTCGACTTTCGGCCATTTTGGAGGAATGCAACATTTGTGAATTGTAATCTCACTAATAACTTAAAATTGTGTTTAAAATGTTTTGGAAGTTTTTGTGGTTAAGATTATATAATTTTAATTGTGCATGCTTATTAGTGGTTTGGGATTTTTTAAGAGGAAATTAAAAGCGTAGTAGAAAAAATCTGTTATAGGCAGTTAAATTGTGATGTAATTATTTTTTTGGTCCACTTAGAAGCATGAATTGGAAAAATATGTCATAAATCGTGTCGTACCATTCGTATCGTGTCGTGTCAAGCATGTCGTTCCAATCGTGTCGTGTTAATCGGTTATAATTAGATCAAAATTATAAATTGTGTCAATCTTGCCATAGGTTTTTAGAAGCGATTCGTGTTCGAGTTGTGAAAAAATAACACGACATCGTGTTGTGTCGTGGTCGTGTCACTAAAGTATATTTTGGGTCGGGTGGATCTTAAACCCGACCCAATAGCATGTTTGTCATATATATATATATATATATATATATACAGGACGTCTCTCCGATGGGCTTATTTAACGGGCTTATTTAACGGGCTTAAATGACGGGCTTAATATCGACCACACGATTTAAGGACCGCTATCATCTTATTGGACCACCTATTGGGGACCGCTTTGTCTTTTTATGCCTTTGTCTTTTTCTAATGTTATAAGAATAGAATTTTCTACCGCAATAATTTCTATAGTCTTTTAAGCTTATTTTAAAGCCTAATTAATCTGGAAGTCTAAGTGTAGAAGTTTCAGGGTTGCTGCTACTTCTTAAGCTTCTTCCGTCACTATCGTACTGGAGTTCTGAATAGCGAGGATTATCTATATAAATAATTTCTTCAGGGAGTCTAGAAATTGAAAGCGATTTTGATGGAAAATATTCTAGTTGTAAATACCTTATACGGTATCGTGGGTTTATCTATCTAGTTTCTTTATATATTTGATTAATAATATCAATTATATCGTTATCTATAAATTCGTCTAAATTATTATCACCATAAGATGACAAAAATCTTCGGTATGTTCTAGGGGCAGTTGTCTCTACGTCTTTAAGGAGAGGGCGGATTCCTCCGGCTCTAATTAAAGTAACCTTTGTTTCAGCCAACCTTTTTCGTCTAATAAATTTTAATGCGTCTTCAAGTATCCTAGTGTATTCTTGGTATTTTTCAGGTCTTGATAGTTCTTCTGCAAAATCTTCAGTTCTTAATTTTTGTCTAAAGAGATCACGGATCCCTGTTCTAATTATTTCTATTCTAGGTACTTCTCTTCCTAACCACTCAATGATCTAGTCTATGTATTTAAAAGTACCACCTGCATATACTAAAGCATATTCTATTTGTTCTTTATCTTTAGTGTCTGTAAGAGTCCAGTCTTGAATTTTTTTAGTTAAGTCTAAACTTGTTTGATTAACAAATTCTAAAAAGTCTTTAGTGATTTGTAAGCTCATATAAGATTCTTCTTAAGTAAATAATATGTAAAAATAGTTAAGGGTTTGGTTCGAGTTATACCTTCCTTCTGGTCTGCAATATCTTTATCTTCTTCCCTTTGTATCTTCAGCTTTGTTACTATTCTTCTCCGGTCTCGGCTTCCGACAACTCTCTCTTTATGTGTCGCATCTCAATCCACTACTTTGGCGATTAATCCGTTTCCTGCCTGTATGCCTTCACGCCCAACGCCCACCTGGCTAACGGCTCACGGCTAATCGGCACCTAACGGCTGCTCACCAGTATAACACCTTGTGTGCTACACCAGAGGTTCCACACAATAGTCCTCTATGAACATAAAGTTGGAGACAATTTGAAAAATAATAACAACTTAACATAAGAGATTTCTGGAAAAGAAAATACTTTTATTGCATTGCATAAGTAAATGCAACTCTCCCCTCACCCCTAACTATGAGAGGTTTACTCACTCGTATACATATTACTTATTACAAGCATGCACTCTCTCACTGGAAGTCTAAAAACTTATTACTCTCTTCTCTTACAACTGATACCTAAAACTCAAATGGACGCTCCCTTTTATAGCACAAGGGCACTTACAAATGAATGGAAACTGGCTATCAAAAGTGATCCGGTTGAAAGCATAATTATTTAAAAAGTCTGCAATCTTTCGAGTCTTCACCTTTCTGCTTTTCAAAAGCAATCTTGGCGTTTTGCAATTATTTTGCACCTAACGTCTTCCACTTTCTACCTTTATCTTTAAGAAAGGAGGATGTCTGGGCCCCTATGGAGCAGGTCTGAGCTGCTTTATTCTTCAAGGGCATTATTAGTCTAAATAATAGAGTCTTCTTGCAATAATGCATAGATCTTAGTGCAGGGCATCTTCTATCTTTAATAATTCTTCTGCTAACGAGGGGCCCGTCTTTGTCTCATCCGCGTCTTCTTCTTCCTTATCTTGGTTTGGTAGGGCAGTGTTGAAAAATTCATCAATGAGGCCCACAGTTCTAATGCTAGCTGGCAAAGCTATTTCTACCATTTCTTTGGATTCTTTCTTGATCCTTACATTGAATGGCTCATCAGCTTGGATTATCAGGTCTTTTTTGTGGTAGGCAGTGTACCACCTGTCTTCTCCTGTCAATAACTCTATGATTTCTATGGTCTCCGTGGCTTGAGCAATCTGGAGCTTGGGCTTATCAACAATTAATTCTTTGGTCTCTTCTTCTGATAGAATCTCAATGTCTTCGAATATATAACTGGAAAATTTAATAAGTCTAAATCCTTCAACTCTCATTCCTCTACAGGAACTTAGAGCAATTTGGTAGATTCTAGCAAATAGAGGAAAGAAGTCTTCTACCTTCTTAATATACTCATGGACTATTTTTCCAAGAGCAACAGAGTCTTCAATGTCTTTTATCTAGACGAGTCCAATGAACCCATGGTCTGCAAGAGTTACATGAGCCATTTCTGATTTTCCAAAAAGATATATTTTTGGAACGTCTTTGAAGAAACCCTTAATTATTAAGGCATCTCCATTTATTTCTGATAATAGCATATTAAAATGATCAATAATGTTATTAGCTTCTTTTTTAAAGTTTTCTGCTAATGGGAGATTATTATGACCAAATGGTATAACAATATTAGTCTTAAAAGTCTTTTTCTGATAACAGAAATCAGTTGGTCTAGTTTTAGAGGATTCTCCAAGAGTCTGAGCATAAGTCTGGATCTGCGATCTAGGTATAGTAGTATCACTAAGTTGGGTAACTGCAAGTCTTTGAGTCTTCATAAATCTAGCAATGGCTACCAAATTTTGTTTGAACTCAATCCATAATCTATTCTTGACGTTCCACCATATAGCGTCTATGCGAGTATTTTCATCTTCCGAAAATTCTCGTCTAAATTTGATCAAGTCTGGATATTTTTTATCAGGTCTATATTAGGGAAAATACATTTTCCCAATGAGTCTATTTTGAGAAATAATCTCTTGTCTAGATTTTCCAGGAGGAACTAGGATATCATCAAATTTCTCTAGGATTGGTCTTTCTTGAGAGTCTTGAATATAAGTCGGTCTTTGCGTTACACCGGCATTTGGTCTTACGCGTCTAAGATAGTCTGTAACGTCTTCCATGTTCAGTCTATTTGTTCCAGAGGAACTCATGTCTTCTAGGTCTTCTGTTTGCAACATAAAATATGAAATCATATTAGTGTTAGAAAACATTGTCTCTCTTGATATAATGTCTGGAATGGTATTTTTACTTCCCTTAATATGTATAACAGAGAAGTCATAACCATTAAGCGATTGTTGCCATCTAATTAGTCTATTAATCCTTGATTTGGAAAAGTCTTAGTCTCTAAATTTTACTGCATAAGAAGAGTCAGTATAAACAGTAAAGTGTTTAGGTCTAAGAAACAACATATATTTTTCTATTGCCCTTACTATAGCTAATACTTCTTTTTCATGGGCAGTGTATCTTGTTTCTGGGTCTGTAAAGGTTCCAGAACTATGTCTACAAAGTTTCTTCTTTTTTGTCTGATGATCAATGGCAAAGTATATTGCTCCCCATTGTTTATCAGAGGCATTTGTTTCTATTATAAACCGGTCTTCTGCATTCGGCAGTTTAAGTAAAGGAATATTCTTGACTGCATCTTTAATTTGTTTTATTACTTCAAAACCTTCTTTAGTACAATAAAAGGGATTGGTTTTTTCCGTTCCTTTTAATTTGGTCGTTAAGCTTTGTCTTTTTGAAGCAAGGTCTTTAATAAAGTTTGCGGCACAATTAAGCAACCCTAAAAATGATTGTAATTGTTTTTTATCTTTAAGTTGGTCTGGAAACTCAAGAATCTTTTTGGTTATATGTTCTGCCAAGGATAATTTTCCTTTATTAATATTCATTCCCACAAAGTCTATTTTAGTCTGAAATTGCATTTTCCTTTCGTAAATAACAATACCATGTCTGTCTAATTCTAAAATAATCTTTTTAAGATGGTCTACATGCTCTATCTCAGTCTTACTGGATACAAGAATATCATCTATATAAACAAGACAAAATTCTGAATAAGGTCTAAATATATTATCCATGCTTCTTTTGAAAACTTGAGGAGCATTCAAGTATCCAAATGGCATTACTAGCCATTCGTATTTTCCTTGGGGCACACTAAAGGTTGTCCAAGTAATACTGTCTGAATGCATCTTAATTTGCCAGAAGCCTGATTTGCAATCAAACTTACTGAATATAATTTTATCTTCAATTAAATTAATTAAATTATTCTTGTCTGGTATCTTATAAGAATCAAATTCACAATTCTTATTTAATTGTCTATAGTCTATAACCATGCGTCTTTTTCCTCTTTTACGTTCAGATTCCTTTTGAACATAGAAGGCTAGGATATTATGTCTACTTTTACTTTCTCTAATAATGCCTAACTTAAGCATTTCGTATGTCTTTCTTGAATTCTTCCATATCTTCTTGTGAGTATCCCTTGTTATAGGTTCCACCATTAATAGTGGCTTCTGGGTTAATAGGGATGATTTCACTAAACTTTGGTCTTTATCCCACTTAGTAATGGGATTTTCTCCTAAAGTAGGCTCTGATAGTTGCCTAATCTTTTCCTTTTCTACTTCTATATCCATTTTCTTCTGTTTGGATATAGCTTGAACCTGTAATAAGGTATGCTGGGCTTGATCTAAAATGTCTTGTTATATAAGCACTATTTGCTTATAACACTTTTGGTCTGGACACTTACACTCTTTTTGTAAGGGTTTAATAATTTCTAAGGCTTCTTGTTGGGTTGTAGGTCTAGGTCCACCATGCTCAGCTAAAGAACTTTGATGTTTTATGGGTCTATAATTGGGTTTGACCTGCATAAGGTCAAAGGCAGTCTTATGATATATTAGAGGGGCTTTAATAATAAATTCCTCTTTATCACTAATTAATATCTTATCGTTATACTGAGTATAAGGATGAGATTTACTAATAAAGTCTTATCCTAAAATAATGTTTCCTGTGAAACTAGGACGAGGATCCATTATCCAAAACCGATGATTAACGGTTTTGTTGGTCTGATTTCCTAATTTAAAATAAATAGGAATAGTCTGGAAATATAAGGTAAATGGATCTCCATTAGCCACTTTACCATAGATTTCTTGAGTACTTTCTAAAAAATAGTCTTCAGGGAAGGCATTAGCCTTGCAAATACTCTGAGAGCACCCTGTATCAATAAAAGCTGAAAGTCTTTTAGGATAGTCTTTATGTTGAACAAATAGTTCTACAGAACAAGCATGTGGTTTAGTAGAAATACCTAAATTGTTCTTTTCTAAAATAGATATTCCTTTATGAGGTTTATCTATAAAATCTAAGGGTATTTGGTCTTCTGAACTACTATCAGAATGGTATTCTTCTAAATCATAGGAAATTCCTTTTCCTTTGAAGTCTTCATTTTCTTGCAATCTTTTGGCTATATTTCCATCAATGTCTTGATAATATGTTTTAATATCTAAGTCTATTTGAGCGTCACGCTAGCTAGTATAAATTGCTCTAAATCTAGTTCTCCAATAGTCTTCATGGTAGTGTAATTGACAAACAATATAAACCATAAATAATTCTGTTTATATAGTCTCAAAGCATTCTACGCATATAAAGTCTTTTTTGCAACATTTCATTTTAAATGTGCAATAATGTCTTTCATCAAAGTAGCATCTAGGTATATAGGTTAGTAACTTAGGATTACTAACTCTCCATCTTTTCTTTAATAATGGGCTTAATATACATTTATACCAAGCTTCTTCAAAGTCTATATATTCATCATCTAACTCGTCTTGATTAGTCTGCATCATATATAAGTTTAAAGTGTCTTGAGAGTCCTCATACTCATCAGTATCACTATAGTCTTCGGAATCACTATATGTGTATGCACTATAGATACTAGTATTATCATCATCTTCTATGTCTGATATTTCTATAGCATATAGGATATCTAACTTTCTTGATCTGTATAGTCTAATATTTTATTAATAATCTTAATACTTTCTTTATCTTTCTTATTAGGGCAGTCTTTAGCAAAATGTCCTTCTTTGCCACAAGTCCAACATTCTTTGGTGGCAGTCTTAGATTGAGCTACATCTTTTTCTTTCCTATAATTAGGAACCTTCTTATACTTACTAGTATTCTTCTTAAAATATCCTCTTTGGTTAAATCTATTTTTCTTAGTCTTAGGATTCTTTTGCCTAAAGGTAGTAGAATGTCTAAATTTATAATTTTTTTGGAAATCCTAAAGGTCTAGTCTTAAACTTCCTATGTTTCCATTCTAATTTCTTCTTGAATTTCTTAGATTCACTTCCACATCCACATTGGATTGGAGCGATGTCTTTTTCGACTTTGATTGGAGCGATCTGCTTGAAAGATTCTTCTATCAACTTTCCTTGGGTTATATCACGTCTCTTAGATATGATATAGTCTTTGGCGAAATTGATTCTTTCACCAAGGGAGTTATTCTTAACTCCAGCTACTCCTGGCCAATTCCTATATTCATTAATTAGGATTTATCCTATGGCTGGAATCTTTCTAAAGTATTCATCATTTAAGGTCTCTCCAAATTCTTTAATTTGGTAATATAGTTGCTTGTAATTATTGCTATATTCATTTATCTTATCTAGTTTGCAAATGCTAAGGAGGGCTAACTTAGTTTTTGCTAGGTCTTGTTCGTTGATCTGAGCTAGATGTCCAGCTCCAATGAATTCCAATGTGAACAATTGAATATATTCTTCAATTGATCTTTCTTCTAAGTTTTCTTTCATGTTCTCAATCTTAGGTAAGGAGTCTTCATCTGTAGCCTTTCTTAAACTATCTATGTAATCTTTTGCAATGCCTCTAATGGATTGCTCAGCGTATTGCTTACATGAACTTGCATCCCATTGCTCATTAGATGCAAAACACATGTTCATCTGATTACGCCATTCGTCTAAGGCCTTCTTCCTATCTTGAACATTGTCTAGGTTAAGGTATATACTTACTGGATTTATGGCGTGGCTTGCTATAGTCTTAACAGAAGTGAAACTCTTGTCACTAGTTGGAAAGTCTTTTATATAATCAGGTTTAGTCTTAACCATAGTGCTTGAGTATATAGGAATATTTATTCCTATTGGCTTACTAAAAAGTCTAGGAGCATCTTCTAGCCTACTACTACTTCCTATCTCTTGTTTACTAGGCTCTACTTGAGTAGCTGGAATTAATCTTTGTTCTCCTTCTTCTATTAGTCTTAAGTTTCTAAGAAGTTCCTTTGTATTCTTAGATTCTTTTAATTTTAATAAGCGGTCTTGAGCTATCATATTAAATGTTTCTCTTTCTTGAAATCTAACAGAATGGCTTTTCTTAAGGTTATCTTTAAATGTCTTCATATCCAATTCTGAGGGTTCATGTACAAAGTTTTGGATCCTACCTTTTTCTTTAATTAATTCTTTTTGTTCAAATGATCTTCTAGGTCTAATTACCTAGGCTTGTCTTAGTAAACTAGCACTAGTCTTACTACTACATTCTCCTTCTGAAGGATCATTGATTATGGCTTCTCCCATATTCCTAAATCTAATTTCTTCGGTCTGGATATTCTTATTGACAATCTTAGAAGGACCAAACTGGATGGTAACATTTCCAGTGACGTCGTCTTGATTAATAAACAAAGGTTTATTTTGTATGGTCTTAGTTTCTTAAAATTCTGGCAATTGCCAGAGGGTCTTAGCTTTCTCTTTCATAGGTCCAGTATTCCTAATACTGTAAGTATGATTATAGTCTGACACATTGGTTCTAACTAAGATTTCTTCATTAAGTCTACCACTAGAAATTCCTGATTGCATTCCTTCATAGGGAAATTGGGAGAACTTCACATAGCTTTGAAATTCTATATTTATATTAGCGTCTAGGATAATATATTCGTCATAGCCACTAGCATATAAGATTAACTTAAAATGTTTGGTTGTGTCTACGGTTACTGTGAATGCCGAAATGACATTAAAGTATCCTATATTGTCTGACATTTCTAATTGGGCTATTCCTATAAGACTTTTCTCAAAATCTTTCCATCTTTTGTCTACTAAACAACATAATATGTTGATATTATTCTGAGGTCTATGTAATCCCTGGATTTTTGCTTGAAAGAGTCCAAAGGTTAGGAATTGGAATTTCCTATCAGTTCCTCTAGATCTAAGCCATTCTGAGTTGACCACTTGGAGCTCAGTATAAGATTTGTCTAACACATGATTCCTACAATGGTAAGTCATGTTATAATTAGGAGTCTTAGGAGTGGCACCTTCCTTAAACAAGTCTATGTATCTAACGGCTAGAAGTTGTCCATTATGAATGGAATCTTCAGCAATCTTTCAGTCAATTTCAACCCATTCTTTCCATTGGAGAGGATTGGTGAAATTTCTCTCCTTTCACCATGTTCTAACGTTGGAGGATGAGTCCTTAAGTCTTTAGAGCATATGGTTACTCTGTCCAATATTTGGGATAGAGCTAACTATCTTACTAGTCTTATCTAATCCATCATTTACGACTCGTCTACCTATAGTATTCTTTTCTCTAGTTTCTATAGGAGGGGTTTATCTAAATTTACAGGTGGTTACCTATTTTTGTTCGAGTCTTTTTTCAATTCTTTCTAAGAAGTCTGAATAATCTTTTTGTCTTTTTATCTCACTAAGGATTTCTTCTTTAAAATTCTTATTTTCTTTTCTTATCTTGTCAGAACTTTCTTCACTATGTCTAGCTAGAGAATTAACAATGGATTTACCAATATTAGTAATATAGTATTTTACTTCGTTGTCTTTTTCTTGTTGTCGTATAGATCTAATTTCTATGGCTTCTACAGCCTTTTCAATTTTATTTAACCTAGTTAGAATAAACGGAGAGTCTATTTCTGCTTGGGAAGGTTTATTATATACGGCCTTAATTCTATTTATAATTTCTGCATATTTTTCTTCTACTTGGTCCATGTCTAATCTAAGTTCATTAATAATACTATCCATTTTGGATAGGTTATGGCTTTCCCTATTATTAAGGTAATTTACTAAATTTTGTTGCAATTTAACAAAGTCTATGTAGAAGGTGGTTAATCCTTCTGTCTTAGCCTTTAAGTCTAAATGCAAGTCTTTAACAAAGCTACTATTATAATCTTGGGTAGCTGCTATGGATGTAGAAATTAAATTTAATCTTTCTAATATAAGTCTAGTTGCTTTAGCAGTGTTGGCAATCTCATTTTCATTTATCTTATAATAAAATATGTCATCATTTATCTTTTCTAAAATTCTTTGATAAAATTCTGATAAAGTCTGAATGGAGAGGTCTCTTGGTACCTCATTCCAATTCGATCTAACTATCTCCATTAGGAAGATAAATATCTAGTCTGGGGATAAGCTTAGCTTGCTCTTTGGTAAGTTTAATTAACTCACTGTCTTGATTTTTAATTAAAGTTTTAATTTCTAAAAGGTCTTTGTTAAGGACTTCTATATGATTAGTCTTAATATTTATTTCTTGTAAAACGTGTACTAAATCTATTGGAATTTGATTATCTATGTCTAATAGTCTTTTAGAGATATTTTTTATCTCTGTTTCTAAGGTTTGAGTGTCTTTTATTAATTGTCTTAATATAAGCAGTATACACTTATTTTGGTCTATTATGCTATTAATAGCACTGGCAGTAACTTGTCTACTGTCTGCGTGTTTAGCTGGGATATGTTCAATGTGAGAACAACCGTCTATGTGTGTGGTTAAACAACCTTCTGAGTCTAAATCAGTTATGGGTATAGGTTGGTAGTCCGGGTTAGTTCCAAAAATATCTTGGTAAATGCGAGGGATAAATCTCAAGGGCATTAAAGTTTTTTTACAATAAGTCTCGTCTTATGGCTCTGATACCAGAATTAGGATTTTGGTCGGAATTTGGTGAGTTTCTAAAGTTCTTAAGGTCTTGATACCAATTTGGGTCTAAACTACAAATCTTTTAAATATATAGTCTTAAAATAGGGTTTAGTATAAGACAAGAGGGGACCATCTAGGGAAAATAACAAAAGGTCTTAGGGACCATGAGGGGACCACAGCCGGATAAGGACAAAAGTTCGTAAATCCGTTCTTTAAAAAAGTCCGCTTAGGAGAATGGCTATATATATATATATATATATATATATATAGGCGAGCCTAGGCTTAAGGTTTGGGGAAAACAGTCCGCCTATGCCTTATTCTTGGTAAAAGGCTTAAAGTGCACTTTTTTTAAAAAAAACAAAATGCTTTAGTGAAACGATATCGCTTTTTAAAGACTTTTTTTGTGAGTCGGACCAATATCTCGTCCAAAATAGTCAAAATATAAACAGTGTCTTAAACCTCTCTACTTCTTTCTGCCTTTGGTACAAAAAAAGTCTAACATTGTCGACCAAAAGTCTATTTGTTTCATTTGAAATGTGAAAAGTATATTTCTTATATTTAATCATTTTTTATTGATTATTGAATTATGAAAATTTTATTTTATATATTGCTTATTAAATGTTAAGAAATATATTTTTTATATTGATTATGGAAAATAGGTATGAGAAAGATGGCTACCAAATGTATAGATATATTTTCAAAATTCTAGGTATGTATTATTTTATTATATTACTAGAATGATTAAAATAATTAAAAAGGGGGGAAACACCTTTTTACGCCTACGCTCCTAAGGCTTGAGTTTTGCCCTCAATGTCTCGGTCACGCCTCGCGCCTTTTAAAACCTTGTATATATGCTCAAATTTGTTTTTTAATCGGATTCAAGTAATCATCTGGTTAGAGGTAAAATTATGGGAGGACCTTAATCTAGCTTCATGTGCGACAATACGTCCAGTTCTTTTGTTGCAATAGCTTCTGCACTTTTTGTTGCGACAACATCTACTACATTATAGCTGTTGGAATTTTGAATAAATATGTTTTGTGAAAGGTTGATGACATTCATTTTTATGCATATATATGTGTATTAAAATAAATGTTAATCTCTTATAATATAGTGTGGAGAAGAACTTTTCTACTCATAGCAAATTTATCCATGTCCATAAGAGAACGAAAAATACCGGAATTTCATTGCTTATAAATTTATTTTAGTGTTATCTCTTGGACTCATAATAATTTTTGTGATCTCTTATGGACTTAAATATATTTTTAATATGTCCAAAAATCTTTCTTCATAACTTAATTATGAGAGATTACCATTTTTTATACTACTTAGATTCGCATAGAGAATAAAACTCCATCAACTATTCACAATACATTATTAGTCAATATTTCAATAAAAAATCATGTAACTATGCCAGAACCTGTCGCAACAAATAAAATATATACAGGACCTAAAAGATTATGGACCTATGACAACAGACGAGACTAATTTAGGACCCACCCATAATTTTTCTATATTATTACTATGCCCTACTCACATCATTATTTCCTTGTGAGAGAGTTGGTAGGACATGACCCACCCACATATATATTGTGGGTAGATAAGGTTCATCCCCCAGGATTTCACCATGCTAATGGGTTGGAAGTTGTGTGAGATGAGCTTGTGTAATATGGCAGTGACCAAGAAAGTGTTTTGAACCCCCAGGATTCTCTCCTTAGACTTGAGGAGGCGAATGTAAATGCACGCATAGTCCATTCATCATTCTGTACACAACTTAGGGACGTGGTGGAGGAGGACAGGGTACCAGAGGAGCCGATAGTCTTTGTGAAGGGATTCAAGTTTTATGCGTTGGGTCAGTTGTTCTTCATAATTAACATCACTACTATCCAATGGGACTATCTTGCCCCGCTTATTGACTTGAGTTATGTTGATCGATAATTTTTTATAGGTCCATAACTGAGGCAACGTTTTCATGGCTCATCTGAGTTATGGCTCATTTGTCGACGGAGCACGTATCAGGGATAACCACATTAGGTCAGCCATGATCGATAGATTCAGATGTATTTTATCATTGAATTACCTCGCACTAACTTAATTTTAATCATCCTTAATAAATTAATTTAATTTTACCATTTACAGTTTTATGGATTGCGCACCTCTTGTGCTCCAACCAGTGGATAGAGAGAAAGAGAATGCCTATCCATTCCCACGCATTCTAGTTTGAAGATGAGATGATAAAGAGACTGTTACAAGCATATCCATCACATTTTCCTTGTGACCCAGATGGAGATGAGGATAACCACGACGATTTGGTGACAATCATGGGCGGGGAGTAAGCACTTGAGGGATGCAATGTGCAGTCCTGCATCCTTATTAGGGATGAGCAGCGAAGATACAGTTTAATGTAGCGAACTTCAACCAACAAGGTCACAAAAAGTTCACAGTTTTCTAGAAGGAAACTACTAAAGGGTCTGCGGGGACAAAAGAAAATATTGTCTTAAACCAAACTTACTTGCGTTGCAGCGAGTTGGTTGCTCATTTGAGGTGGTAAAAATTTCCATGTCAATGGACAGCGAAACAAATTGTTCAAAATATATAATATGCATTCTAAAGATAATTTTAAATGAAAACTGTATTGCATAGTGTAATTGGAAAATTCTCTATCCAAAAGATTAAATTAGAAAAACTCAATTTAACCATAGGGGTAAACTAAGCCCTCTAAGTCCCTTTACCTTCATCCTTAAAATGGCTTACTTTGATAAAATTCCATGATGAAGCCTCAGATGAAGTCCGGTCTTTAAATCTTGAACTTAAAGCTTTCCAGATATTTCTTACACTAAAAATCAAAGTGTGTTTGTGTCTACATAATAAGACAACATAAAAATGAGTATACATAAACTCTTACATGTTCGTTGTTGGTGTCAGAATGTTCGATTCGTAGTTATCCCATTCTTATCATCGACTAACATGGCAGGCAAGAACATGTGACGAAAGAAGATCATGTACAATCAGGACTGCGTGACTATGATACCCCCACAAAATCCATAAATAGATTGATCGGGTCTAATATACCAATCACGAGAATAAAAAATATTTGGAAACATTCTCAGCATGACGAATAACTAAAACCAAATAAGTAACAAAACGAGATAATGCGATACTGAAATAATACACAACCAACTCTGATATCAATCACACATGCGAGTAAAATCAGTACAACCTATCCATTATATACATGTTAACACTCCCCAATCACAACAAAAGTAAAGTACCACATATATCCTTCAACACTAAAATCCGTAACAATAGAAATGAAGATAGAATTGGCACAGAGGCCAATGACACATGCATCCTAAGAATCAACAGCGAGAATGAGATGACAATCAACAGAATAGGTCAAGGCAACGGCATTGGCGGCCTAAGTCATGAAATGTTAAAATCCACAACGTTAAAGATGAATCTAAGTGGAATAACGCTATAATTGAAGTTGGAATAATCATAATTATGCATCTGCCTCTCGCATTTTAATGTCTTTTAAATTTATCCCACCCAACAATCCTAATTATCACATGCATCTAGAATTTGAATCCCAAATGAACCCCTAGTTAAGTTTTATTCTACATAATTGAATATAACAAATGGATTCAGAATCTCTTTACACTAAATTTACTTCAAGTGTACTAAGCAAGTAAGACGATCTCAAGTTTAATATCCCATAAGTACGATTTCTTGTATAGTTAACATATAAACCCCGAATCATAAGTATATACGTATATGACCCTATAATAAGCATAAACATCTCAAGTATTATACCTAAACCGGTATAACTATCTCTAGTACCAACATATAATCATATATGGTAGGATAAGATAATCTTTACGTCTAACATCTATACATAAGTACCGCCCCCGGCATATAAAAATAAATGGGTTACTTGCACGCCCGTAATTAGCGAAGGTCGACCCCTATTGCCGTTGGGGATCACTCGCACGCACTAGGTATAGTCTTAGATCGTCCTAAACCTAAAAGCTCATCATGATCTAGGGATAATCCCTATTAAGGGTCAAATCATTATGCATATCCATCATTCGTATGGCCTACTATACCAAATACCATAGGATGAAATCTCTCCATGAACCCTCTCAGTACATAGATGCCTAGATGTAGGACCTTAGATTAAAATGACCATGGAAAACTCATCTACTCACCGAGGAAACATTGTTGTATGTGTTGTACGTGCCCCTAATGGAATCCCTCCTAGTTGTCACCGCGAGCATATATAAATGGTATGTATTACACATAAAACCACGCAAGCAATATCAGCCATCACTAACGCGCTAAAGTAAACACATAAACAACCCTCACTAACAGTTTAAGGTATTTGAAATACACTTACTGACCCAACACAATCGGGTCATACTAGCATCCCTATGCTAAAATAATATAACATATCTTTAACCTTATATTCATCACTTAGTATAATAACCCTAATACCTTGTGTTTCCCAAATCTAGGTATAGTCTCACCCTACCATATACTAAATTATGCATATCAATAATACTCAATCTCAATTAGCCCTAGTCTAATTTCCCACGACATCGTGTCTAGGTATCAATCCACACCTAATTTATACAAAACTATTGAATATTGAGAAAGCTAATGCGCCCTAGGGTTTGTAGAGAAACACTACCAATTTTTAGTTTTCACAATTTTAATAAACTTTGCACTAAATAAAAACCAAAGTGTTTTGTGAAACAGTTTTTCAATTTTAGTCTTGACCTAATAATGCATTTAGGTGATTATAAGCAATAATAAAATAAATAGCAAACCACAATATGGCGATGTAAAAGGAAAACCAACGACGAAAAAAACCTCGGACGGCCTAACCACACAAGTCCACTATGATAAAGGTAGTTTACAATAACAACTTAGACTGATTCACTGATTTGACGCCTTCAAGCCTTAATGTGCTTCCTCGTTCCTTGTAACCTTCTTAACAGCCACTATTGGACTCCATCCAACAGCCACACAATGCAGGCGCATTCACACGTCTCGGTATCCCACCAATCTTACTTGTCTCGTGACCAGTCGTGTCGCCGCTCAATACAAATACAAACTCCACCGCTCAAATTGCTCACAGTATGAAGAATAAAATAGTATGATATAACACAAAAGAGATATCAAACAGACCTATAGATGTAGGATTTTTGAATCTCAAACTTTGGTGAAAACTAGGGTTTAGGAGGCACAAGATATAACTTGAAAAAATATTTTAGCAAAAATGCTTAAAAAATGATGCCAGCCCTGAGTATTTATAGAAAATACATTTTTGAGGCCATACATTTTTTAAGGCAGTTCGTTAAAACGAGAATCTTGGTTCATTCGAACGAAACTAGCATTCTCATTCGAACCAAAAACAGTTTTGTTCAAACGAAATGCTATTCGCATTTGAACAATGATCGAACAAGTTTGAACGATATTTGTCCTGTAAATTAGCAAAATGTCATTTGAAGTTCATTTCAACCTCATTTGAATAAGATGCCTAAACTCATTTGAACGAAGTAAGAACCTCGTTCGAAAGAAACACAAATCTCATTTGAACGAAAGAGGAAATTCGCTCGAACGAAATTAACACTGAAAAAAATTCTTTTAGAATTTATTTTACAAAAAATCCTCAAAAAAATTTATAAAACAACACCCAAACAAATGCAGGCATCAAACATAAATATGCATGCATGAGATCCCTCTAATGTTGAAGATGAAAACCCAGTATGCAATCCAATGTGTCCTCGATGACGCTTTATCGTGTGGTCTTCAATCACACATAATAGTCTTGAAGGACAACTCAAGTCCTATCCTATTATTCAAACAAGTTTTGTCCAAACACAAAATAAATCCGACACTTACAAATTGACTCGATTCAAAAATTTATCCTTACAAATCTTCGCCTTTGGCTATTCCGGGAAAAATGAAAAAATGAAAAAATATTGGGTCATCAAGCTTAATAAGACTCAATTCCCAATCCCAAAAGGAACAAAGTTACAGACGCTTAACTGACACAGACTTGAGTAGATTTGCTCTTGTGTAAACCTTTGTTGCATCGCTGCTAACCTGCACACTTAAACACACCTTCAAATTTAAAGAGAATATAACATATATAAACTGCATATGAAAAACCCTCCCCCTTTGTATAACCATCTCTACCTTAGAAAAGATACCTCCCCCTCTGTTAAAGATCTCCCCCACATGAAAAGATTTAGATACCATTTCTCCCCCTTTTGTTTAGGAATAGACAAAGAATCAGTTGCATAATAGTAAAATATTTCTCCCCAATAAAACCAAATCTCCCCTAAGTGAAGTATAAGTAGTCATAAAGGGAAAATAAAAGATATCATGCAGTGGTGTGTGGAAAGTCAGGCAATGAAAAATAGTTCGGCAACACAATTACAAATAATCCAAACTACGAACAAATGATATCAACTAAGATGCAAGCATTTAAGTATAAGATACCAAGATGATTATAACTCATGTCAATATAAATTAAAGATCAAGCATAAGGAAAATATGGATTAAATTAAAATATAAAGACTTAAAACACAAAACATACCATATGTATAACCACACAAATACCAATGAATCACAACTATATATAGGTATAACGATCACAAAAGATATAAATACATAATCTTTTCACACTAGCATAGTATCAATGTGTCTAAACATGGTGGTATGGAGTGAAAGGGCTTGAATTAAAATCATGAAAAAATGACCCAATCACTCAAATATATCCAAGTAGATCTATTTTACCATAATAAATTATAAACATTCGATTTAGACGCACATGTCAAATAAAGAACTTAAAAGGACAAACAAACACAATGCACATTGGCTTAGAATTTTAATGATTCTCGAAGAAATAACGTCAAAACAATATAGCTCAACTAGGACTCAGTGTGCAAACCCATTGATCTTTAACTAAACACTATAAAAAATATATATCATGTTTCTCTCTCTTTATTTTGAAGATATCTAATTTTTGGATCATAAATGCGAATATTTAGCCTTGACAAATTTTCTATTTTTATTGCCTCTCAATCTTTTAGGCTCTTTCCATGGGTGGACTTCCACGCAAAGTAGAATTCTCTTTTCGTAGCCCTTTCCCGTTCACACTGATATTTTTGAAAAACATCAAACAAACTCACGAGCAATGGTTTTTATATGCACAAATCCCTATAGTCAAAAAATTTATGTATGTGACAAGATTATTGGGAGAACACCTCACGTAGTTCATATGAAGTTAAAATTCAAAAAAACTCATGCAAAGTTTGTGCAGAGGCATATACCAAAGAAAATACATCATGAAGATCAACTTCAAATTACTTCATGTAAACATAATTAACAACAATCCAAGCATTGAAAATCATAATCAAATGTCCTAGTCACATGGATACATGGAAGGAACAGGATTCAAACACATCGATATTCCACACAATGTGTAAAATTAAAATACATAAGAATAAAAATCTTTTTGAGCTTTTATGCATTTTTCAAAATGATACCAATTTACAAAAAAACTTCAAAAGGCAAACAATATATTTTTGTATTTTTCTCATTAAGACCTAAAAAATGGAAAAAAATACGAAAGATAAACACATCATATAACATGAAGCACAAAACTATATTATTTATGAAAAGCATATAAGCAATCACTTATAAGATATAGTAAGTGATGAATTTTGTGAAAGCATGCAAGAGTCAACAAGCCTAACGCTAAGTGCCTCCAAATTAGATCTTTTAACCCACATAGGTGTAATATGACAAACTCGGGCTTAGGGAACCTTGGTGACATTAGCCTTAATCTTCCTAAGACCTTTCCTAAGATCATAATAGAAACACCAAAGATGACCTTTCCTACCAGAGTGTGTGCAAGAGTAGAAACGACGAATGTTACCTATAGGTTGACCTTTTTATAATGTCCCTAGCTTTGGATGGCTCTCTTAAAACCATGGTCTTGTCTTTAGAAGAGAAACTATCTATATCATCGAAGCCAATCCCACACTTGTCATATTTTATTCAGACAGTGGCTAACATTTTATCCAACCTCTTCAACCTAGACTCCAAATCAAATTTGACACTACTCAAGTCTCTCAACTTTTCTTCTGACTCCATAATCCTAGACTCGAGAAAACGCCTAGACTCTTCAAACTTAAAAAGATCCTTCTTCAAAGCCTCCATAAAACTCAAAAGGCTATATATCTCCCCCTCAACGTACTCGAGCTTATCTTTAAGAGTCCTCTCACATACCCTAAGATCCTAAATTAATTTATCATTATCATACCCTATGGCACGTTCCTTCACCTTAGCTTCTAAATGCAAGTTTTCCTTTTTCAACTCTAATGCCTCCACGTATAACTCCCGAAAGGCCACTCGAATCTCACTCTCTACTCAACTCTCCTCGCCTCACTAGCTTGGGAACCTAAAGACCAAACCCCAGAACCGTCATGCACATGATCCTCTTCATCAGGAGAAAACACTTCATTTAAGCCCATATAACTAGCCATGAATGTGGTATTGTTGCGATCAGTGGGGGAATTAGCTTCCTCTTCCGACTTACTATAACTAAGGGTGGTATTGTATACATTTGGTTTCTTACCCTCCTTCCTTAGTCAAGTGGGATACTCACGAGAATAATGCCCTAAACAATGGCATTCAAAATACTTATCCATGTTATCCACCTTCTTAGGACCATACCAATTCTTCCTATCATAATTGAAAAAGTACTAAGGTTTATTTTCAAATCTCTTCTTATTTCTATGATTAAAAAAACTTCTTGAACTTCTTAGATAAACTAGATATCTTTTAGTTGACCCATCCTCTTTTCGAGCTTCCATGGCAATACCTTTATCTTTCTTCTATGTAGGACACGTGTTCACCTCATAGGTTTGAATATAACCTAATAGTTCTTTTACTCTTATAGCGTTGAAATAACTAAGGGAATTAAGGATCATGACTTTGGCATAAAATCTTTCAAGTAATGACTTTAAAAAATTTCGCTCAACTTTAGACTCGGGGATTGGTTGACCTAAGGTAAACGGGGAGTTGAAGATATCACATCAAAAGACTCATTCTCTAATATCTTAGTAGTCACAAACTCAGTCGTTAGATTTTGTAACTTGAAAACCCTAACAGTATATGTTCCCTCGTGTGTAAATCGCAAAATATCCCAAGCATTCTTAGCGCTCTCACGAGTCATAATGCATCTAAACTCTTCAACAGTCACATTGCAAAAAATAAAGGTCACACGCCAGGAATTAAAAGTCGAGGCATTCTTTTTTACTATTGTCAAGGAGGCATATGCTTTAGGAGCATCACCTTAAGTGGGAGGAGTTAACCTATACTCAATCGAGTTCCAAACGTTCTCGTCCATCGATTTAAGGGAAAATCGCATTTGTTCCTTCCAATAGGGATAGTTTGTCCCATCATACAATGGAGGTCGGCCAACAGAACTACCCTCCGGTTAAAATCCATTAAATCCATAAACGAGAACAAAACAGGGATCTAACAAAGCAAACTAGTGTAATTTTCTCTCATACTAATTTGAGAAAGATAATGCGCCCTAGGGTTTGTAGAGAAACAACTTTAATATTTAATTTTTAGTGTTATGTGAAACAGTTTGCCAATTTTAGTTTTGACCTAAGCATGCATCTCGGTGATTGTAAGAAATAATAAAATAAATAACAAACCGCAATACTATAATGTACGAGGAAAACTCATAACGATAAAAATCTCGAATGACCCATCCACACAAGTCCACTACGATATAGGCAGTTTACAAGAACAACTTAAACTTACTCACAGACTCGATGCCTTCAAGCCTTGATGCGCTTCCTTTTTCCTTGTAACCTTTTTTGCAACCACTCTTAGACACCTTCCAATATCCACACAACGTAGGCGCATTCTCACACCTTGGTATCCCACTGATATTGCTTGTATTTTAACCAATCTAGCTACTGCTCAACACAAACATGGTATCCATCGCTCGAAATGCTCACAATATAAGAGAGAAAACCAGTATGGTGAAACACAGAAGAAATCATAATCAGACGTATAAATGTAGAATTCTAAGATCTCAAACTTGGGTGTAAACTAGGGTTTAGGAGGCATGGGATATAACTTGGAAAAACATTTTCGCAAAAAAAATCCTTAGAAAACTGATGTTAGACCTCAGTTCTTATAGAAAAAACCTATTTTAGGTCGCATGTTTTTTAAGCCAGTTCGTTCGAACGAGAATCAAGGTTCGTTTTAACGAAACTATACTTCTCGTTCAAACCAAAAACTGAAGAGTGCCCAATATGTGTGTTTTAAACAAAACCAAATTTTTCTTCGAAAATTATCCAACTTTTAATTATGCACCAAACCAAGTTGTGAAAAACCCAATTCTTACTTTAAACCAATTTTATCTTGATTAATCCCAAACATGCATCAAGTGATTCAATGTGACAACCCGCCTAATAAAATACCGGACGATCACTCCTATATCAAATTAAAACAAGAGTCTCATATGGATCATTCTTAGCATCACTGTCGAAAACCAGTTTAATTACTAATAACCTATTAGGCTCGCGTCAAAATTTTACTTAACTACTCTTTTTAAATAACTATAAATAAAACATCCACACGGTTTATGCGTAAATGAAACTGAAATGAAATAAAATAACCGAACACTCGGTCAAAATTATACAACCATATAGAATGCCGCGCTAAAAGGCGGTAAAATAATGAATAAATGAAGTTGGGTTCTTAGCTCGAATGTGTATACAGTACCTCCTATATAGATTACAAGAATGGAAGCGTCTATCGAGAGCCTGCATGCATCCACAGCTACTGCTGCAGGCGCGAAGGAAGTGTCATCCAGGCGTCCCTGTGTCTGGACACCTATATATATATATATATATATAGCAAGAAAGGAAAATATAGAAACGGGTCAGAGCCCGAGTTGTGAAAATATTTAGCAAGTGCATAAATGCTTTATTTTTAGAAAAAGGTTTTATCTCATATTTAAATTGGTATCGCACTCCCATGAGATACCCCTCACCTCTCTTCTAATGGTGCACACCTAACGTACGTCTAGGACATTCTAGTTAAGCTACCCCGCCTAACTAATATATTACCCGTGTACAAGGAATCTCTATAACCCGAGCACTAAGGACTAAACTTCTCTCCATTCTCAACATTGCGCTAAGTTCGTGTGTGGGGTGTCTCGCAAAGCGAAATCTAAACAAGGAACCCCCCCGATACACTACTACTTGGCAGGGTTAATGGTAGAGATCCATTAAGCCCGTAGTACAAAACTAATATATAAATTTATACTTATATAAGAATATACTTATTATATTCATTCTTATATACATCCGGATAATATCTCCCGAACTGAGGTTTATTTTATTTTCATCTTCATAATACACATCCGGATCTAACTCCCGAACTGAGGTGTATTCTATACTTGTCTTTATAAGACACATCCGGATCTAACTCCCGGACTGAGGTGTATTCTATACTCCTTTTTATCTCTTTATTCTCATTAGAGATTTATATTACATTGTTCTCATACACAAGTAATATACCATGCATAAAAATCATCCCACCGATCTATAACTCGAGGATGCAGTCTCATAGTGCCGATCCAAACATCCGGGTTTGCTCATATACCATGGTAGCAGCCGGAATCGTCAATAGTCCTGGTAAAATACACAACGGTGGAGGCGGTCAAGTTCCACCTGCGAGTGGGAAATCACATAAATCGCACTCGAACGCGGGACGCAAATGACTTGGGGACTATACTCTCCCTGATCCTCGAGTCAGGGGATTCACTCACATCGTGCAACCTCCCTGGATTGCACTAGAGTAATATATATAACCTGGTTGTTCCAACCCTTTACCAAAGGAAAGCCCGTGGAAAGCAGCCAGTCTAAATGCATACATATCATCACATATAGATATATATGTATTTATATCATATCATATATATACTTTAATCATATAGTATATATATATACTATATATTCCTCCTCGAATATATACAAATGGCCATAATTGCCAATCACATCTAGCGATGACCGCTAATCCCAAAGATTCTCTCAAAGAATCATAATCATGCATTCATATACGTATGATACTAAACCCAAAGTATTTCCTCACTTTGATAAGTAATACATACATCAATCCCCTCTAAGGATTTATTGGATATCTCCAATTATACCATTTTACATTTAGTGAATATATATCTATATTCCCAAGTTCCATACTAATCCTCTCATAGGATTCACTTAACCATAATCGATGTAGTTATGTTTCCCTATACGCATAACTACATAGGCCCAAATCCCCACTAAAATATCCTAGGGATTTATCTTTCCCGAACAACCTTAAATTTAGTGGGTTATGGATTCCATTTTCGTGAACCCAAGGACTATATATCGTCTCTATAATCAATTAGAGGTCCCAACCCTAACTTAGGAACCCTAAACCTTTAAATTCTACCATTTCTCTATTTTCCTCGAAAATATAATTTAAGGGTAATACATTTAAAACCCTCACTTAACTCTCCTAAATTCCCTTAATTGGAGGACTATTTACTCCCATATGATTACTTATTTTATCCCATAAACAACCTCAATCAAAATGAATTGGAATTCAACCCATCCAACTCACCCTAGGAAAAATTGCCTAACTTTCAGAAGGGTCGATTGATCGACCCCTAGTCATCGATCGATCGAGGCTTCGATCGATCGACCTCTGCCAGTCGATCGATCGATCATGCCGGATAGCTTCTTCTCCGAGAAGTTGTTTTCGGCAATTAAAGCTTCCCCAAGCTTTTGTCGCATCTCCCGACATCCTACAACCTCAACCAACAACCAATACACATATATTACGGGTTCTAAACGTCCTAGAACCCGAAATCACCAATTAATTTTAATTAATTTCTAAGTTTCTCCAATTAGAAAAATATTGGGGTTTATTCGTTTTAGCTCCCGAAAACCCGTTTTATCCATGAAAACCCAACCCAAAATCTTTAGGGTTTGTTTATACCAACAATGATATGAGATATTTATGCTCAAAAATAAATAAAGCAAGTAAACACTTGCCTCGTGGATAAAATTCGACGACCTCAAGCCGAATCCCGCGGAGTTTGGCCAGAATCACTCCTTTTCTCCTCTTTTCTCTCCTCCTCTCTCTCTTCTCTCTTTTCTTTCTCTTTTCTTTCCCTTCTCCCTCTTTATATAGGAAGAAAAGGGTTTTAACCCTTAAAACCCAAAAACGACTCGTTTACTCAATTACGAGCCCGTTTAACTCTAAAATTCCCCGAAATTCAATTTCGACAATCGGACACTCTTTTTCGACTATCTCGGCCATTTCGAGACTCACCGCGCAGTCGAAATTTCCATCCGAGGTAGTTGATCGCAACTCACTATTTTACCCCACACGACTTAATGCGGGTTTTCCAATTAAAATCTCACCTCTTGTCGCTTTACTCAACGGCGACGTGTAATTAAAATACCTCGACATATTTACTTAACCCCAAAAGTAAATATTTCACCCATCGACAAACCTCAAATCCTTGAAAATCCCAAAAATTAATATTCCCCAAATTCCAATTTATACCCAATTATGGAATTTAATTGGCTCCAAGAGTACGGGTTGTTACATTCAAGCAAGTAAAATAAAGTAAATAATACTCACAATGTCGGATGTACGAGAAAAACAACCTCGGACAGCCCAAGCCAGACGATCACTATGAACAATGGTTTTATAAAGACAGATTAGCCTTACTCAATGACTAGATCCCCACGGGTCTTGACGCTCCTTCTGATCTTCTACCGTTCTTTAATAGTGCCCAGATAGAAATTTCGTCTTCCACGATACCTGTCCACAACACATGCGTTCACGTATGTCTCGGTGTCCACCGAATGGCTTTGATTCATCTATGATGTCGAACAAGAAGTCCTTCTCTTTTCTTCACCGCAAAACCCTTATATTCAATGGTAGAACAAACTTCTTGGGTGTTGCAAGATCACGTAAGCATATAAGAATGATAACTCGGGTCTTTGCAAACTGTAAGGATGTTTTTATGATTTGTAAACCTTAGAAAACATGTGCAAACAACGTATTGGAATGTATTCTATTTTTTTCTAGATGCACACATACGAAACTCTGATAGAAACACGCTTTAAATAACAATTTAGCGCTGCCTCGAAAAATGTGTCATTCAAATGATAATGGCATGTCATTCGTGTGACTTAGGAATCTCGTTCGACCGAGATCCCTATGTCGTTTGAACGAGCTGATGTGGCATTTTGACTTTTAGTTCAAAACGTCTCTCTTAAAGGAGATCCAAATAAGTCAAAGTCTATTTCGAGTATATCAGAATAAAACGTAGTGTAAACACTTAAAACACTTTTAAAAACATTTTAAAATATTTTCCTTTATAAAAATACATCCTTATCTTTTATAAAAATAATTCCGAGCACCATTAATTATACGCATTCATACCTGAGTGATCTCGAAATGCAATTAATTTTGAAGATGAGTAAACTTGCACCAATTAAACTTCGGCATGATTAATTCTTTGAAGATCTACCGCAACGTCTTCAATACGTCATAGACCAAGTGGGATCGTGATAAAATAAAATCTTCCTATGACATATTACAAACATAGTTTTGTTCACGGAATTAAGTCAAAATAATACAGGGACTCAAATGGAAATTTATGTCCTAACAAAAACAGGTTCATTCCAACCAAATTCTATCCTCATTTGAACGAAGATCGAATAAGCTTTGAACGATATTTTTTGTTAAACAGTAAAATGTCATCGAAGTTTGTTTGAACCTCGTTTGAACGCGACACCTAAACTAGTTTGAATAATAGAGGAAATTCGTTCGAATGAAATTAGCACTACAAAAATTCCTTAAAAATCCATTTACTTTAAGGCCTCAAATAAATTTATAAAACAACACCCAAACTAAATCCAGGGATCAAACACAAATATGCATTCATACCTTCATTGAGATCCCTCGGATGTTGAAGACAAAAACTTGGCACGTAACCCAATATATCTTGGATGATGCCTTATCGCATGGTCTTCAATCACACGGCATACCCTTGAAGGACACAACTCAAGTTCTAACCCATGGCTCAAACAAGTTTTGTCCATATATGGAACAAATATAATACTTACAACTCGATTCGAAAATTTTGCCCTTACAAATATGATAACGAATCCACCCTAGGTATTTTAACCCAATCTTAATTCTCATCTAAAGGATATACACCCCACTAGTCCATCACAATGAGATAAATAAATCCCGACTAGCAAGCCCATACTTCTAAAACTTCCCATTATCTAATAACTTCTCATCCTACTCTTGGGTTTGTAAGTTATTGCTTTATACTTTAAATAATCCCCTTTGAACCAACAACTTTTTTATATATCCAAATAACCAAAAATTAATTTCCAACATCTCCCAATCATTAGAATTTATCTCCATTCTAACACTACAACAAGTCTATAGGCTAACACATCTTAGTATTAAAACATAAAATCTAATAATCCAATCAAAATAACAAAAAACCCAAACTAGGCCAAACCTAATGACATCGATCGATCGACAACCTGGGATCAATCAATTGATCATCCCAGAAATCAAACTCTTTTCCATAAGGAAATCATCTTCTCCAAATCACCAATTCACATCCCAAACCTCCATGGATGGTGCAAAAACCTTCATTCAAGTTTCATATTACATCTAAACATCAAATCCACATATAATACATGATTGAACCATATATCTAACATAAAAAACTCAAATCTAACATAATTGAAAGAAAACCCACTTTCATACTCAAGAACCCTAAAATTTTAATTGCTTTCAATTAGTGCATGAATTCTTCTGATATATACTTGTAATCAAAGGGCTTTTATATGTTTTTCAATACTAATCATTATCTAATCAATCTAAGTTAAATTCATAATGAAATTCATCAAATTAAGGAGAGAACCAGCCTAAATACTAATAATTTAGGTTAATTAGGAAATCATTCAATTTTAATCATTAAATTCAGATTTATATCATAATTAGGTTTAGATTCACATGAATAGGTATAATATAAACCAACAACAATTATACAATCATTCTAAATATGCTTGCCGCAATAAATTTGATGAAAATAAAGCCAAGATTCTCTAATTCTCCTTTTCCCCTTGACCCTCCTTGTCTCTTTAAGCTTGTGGAATTCCCCAAATTGTGTTTTGTGAATAATGGTTCATTTAGTCCTTTAATTTCCAAAATTGGTCCAAATAGTGTTTAAATGGTCTAAAACCCACCTAGGTCCTATAGTAACCTAATACGTCTAAACTATACCATTTTAAACTAAAAGTGGAAATAATAGGCGTTCCACTAGCCCGATACAAAATATACCAAAATAATTAATTAATAACCCAACTATTTTACTAATCGACATTACAATCATGCAATCATTCTAAACAAATTTGCCTCAATGAATTTGATGAAAACAAAGCCAAGATTCTTCAATTCTCCATTCTTCATTGAGCATCCTTATCTCTCTAAGCTTGTAGGATTCCCCAAATTGTGTTTTGTGAATAATGAGATCCTAATGGTTCATTATTCCTTTAATTTTAGAAATTAAGCTTGGGCCCAAAACGATACCCTAAGTAAATGGTCCAAAATAATGTCTAAAGGTTGTATCCAATGTATAAGGCTCCCACTTAACTGCAGGATCTGGACGAGGCGGATGTTGGTTAACCTCACCCCCGTATATGAAGAGGTTGCTTCCATATCTCGAGCCCGAGACCAACTATCACCTAGGTCCTATACTAATCCAATAGGCCTAAATTACACTATTTTAAACTAAAAACAAAAATTATACGTGTCCCACTAGCTCGATAGAAAATATACCAAAACAATAAACTAACAGTCCAATTATTTTACTAATCAACTGGTACGAATCCAAAAATAAAATATCTAATTAATGAATGTCAGTATCTTAAATCCATTTTCAAATCCAAATTAAATAAAACATGAAAATGAGAATAGTGACATCTTCAGTCACAACAAGTACACGAAATAAATTTTTATTTAATTTAATAATTCGCTGAAAATTCGGGTATTACAATGAAACTAATGGATGATCTACTGTTATCAGTTATGTAGACATGCATCTGGATAAGGATATATGGTGAGATGAGCTTGGGATGGATTCATTGGTGCCTAATGCATAAAGGGCATCTAATTTCGATACCGTACAAAACCATGTCATATGCACGGAGTTACTATAAGAACATGATTTATCTACTCATTTGTCTTATTATGGGTAGAGAACATTCAAATAAATTAAGGGCCACATTACTGGACTATGTTGTTCATGACACACACGCATTTCAAGGAGTATTGGTAAGTTTTGTAAGTAGTGATTGATATATTATCTGAGTAAGAGAAACGTTCTCAATATTTCTTGTGTACTTTTGGATCGAGATAATTTCTTTATATAAATATGAAATTCTAGTTGTCTCGTTCGAATAAGAACTTTGCAAGAGGAATGTGACACCTCGCAAACTTCATATTTAGGATGACTAGTCTTAAATACCCAATATGAGAGTTAAATAATTAATAGCATTCTAACCATGTGGGATAATATAAAAGTGAAAATGAATTTGGATAAATCTCAAGGCATATGAATATGTTAATATATAAACTCTTAATATCAATAAAATACAATATGGAACTATATACGAATGAACTAATACAACCCAAATATTATAATAGGTCCTCTGACAACGAGTAATAAAGGCAATCCTTTAAATGGACTGAAACTATACAAAAGAAAAAGACAAAGTGCTTTAACACTATAATACTGAAACATAAGTAACTTTATGTTATAAAAACCTAAAACTGTTATCCAAGCTAAGGAATCAATGCATTTATGCAAATCGTCTAATCCTGCATCAGAACCCGAAAATGCTAGTCGACGAAATGTTAATCAAGCCCAAGGCAAGAAATCTTATGCTTAACCTAAACAGAGATAAGAATAGAGTATACAAAAATCATGTGATCCTCAAGATGCACTAATATGAGTCTCCAATAACATATCCAATGACATGAAGTTGATATCTCATAACTTACTAAAAAGAAAGTAATCGTAATTCTAGTATTTGTCTCGATACCATTAGTAAGATCGACCTCTACAGATAATCATTACGTAATCCTTAACCATAAAGGATTCGATTGTCATACATGATATAATGGGACTACCAAAGTCTATCTTATACTTGAACGCTAACCATTAACCCTTACTCACCTCTGGCCTACTATCTTGTTCCAAAAGCTAATAAGATCCATCCGATACCAAATCATCACAACACCATGATATCTCCCCAACTTCCAACCAGAATTAGACTCCATATGTGGGATGTAAAATCCAAATATGGAACTCCCATTCACTTTTGTCTAGACTAATGGGTTGTCAAGCTCTAGCGATTGCTGGAACTCAATCGCCAGCATATAACCATGTCACCCAAGGTATTTTCATATCGATAACTACACATCTCAAAAGAAGTCTGATCACTAGCCAGCCACTCATCCTTAACCATTTACTCTTATCCAAATGTTACCAAGGTTCACATAAATTCTAAATATCGTAGCACCACACTATTTCCTGACCCCCAACCAAAACTAAACTCCATATGTGGGATGTAAATCCAAACAAGTAACCCTCGTGTACAATTTTATCTAGTCCAACTGGTCTCCAAGATCGTATGACTGCCAACATAATCATATAATCATCTCATCCAAGGAACTTTCCTAATTCTAAATGCTTATCTTAAGAGAGGTGACCCAAGATAATCCCACCATTCGCTCTTTAGAGAATCTTACTCAAATGTCTAATATAATAATGACTAAGGGTCCACCACCCCATTAAAACACATGATACACATACTAACTATATATGGGGTTCTCACATACCCAGTGTAATACCTCAACTCTATGGATATATCCAATCTAGGACCACCCGAAATAAACTGTATAAATAATAACCACGACGGCATAGTTTCATTCATACCAAATCCCAACAGAGAATCCTCACAGCTCATCAGTCATCATAGATCATTCACATCATCCTTTCGCAGTTTACCATAGGTTATCCATATCTACACACGATTACACAATCCACTAAAATAAGATAAATGTTATCACTAGATACTCGATCCATGTAGCTACCGACAACCATGATATGAGCACCCCTACTTCACTTAATCTCATACGATAAGGGAGATTATTCCAGTAGCTACCCAAATTAGAATAACTACCCTGTCGATTATATTAGGGATACTGTAATACCCCATGTATTTTTGGAATAAAATAAAATTTAATGAGGATTAAATTAATTCGGTGAAATTAGTTCATTCGGGTTGTGAGTAATTAGACTCGGCATTATTTATAAATTTCAGAATTGGACTTTAATGATTTGAGAATAAATCAAAAGGGGTTTTATTTTTATAAAAAGTATTGGGGTATGTCACGTCACAGTTAAATATATTTTTGGGATAAAAATATTTTGAAACACCCTTTGTGAGGTATTACGGGCTTGTTTGGGCATTTTAGACCCTTAGAAATGGCCCCGGAGTATACATATATGAGTTGGGTAGTTATCGGGCTAATTAGAATAAGTATATAGGCTCATTTGGGGGTCTAAATTCCAACTCGGGATTAGCCATTTATTAACTATTTAAGTGGGGGTAAATAACTCCCCCACTATCATTAGAGAAAACCTAAAACAATAGTTACGGGAGAGGGAAGTGGAAATACCAAAAAAATGAGGAAGAAAACCCTAGGAGGGGGAACAGAGGCTTCTCTACACAATCTCAAGCAAAGAATTCTCTTGCAATTCTTATTCAATTTGTGTTATTTTCATATGAATATTATTTCCATGCTTAGATTTATCGTAGAATTTTGTTTTGAGACTGTACTATTATAGATCCTTAGACAATATGAAATTAATGTTGGAAAAACCATATTTGGGAAGAAAGTTGTGTGAAGATTGTGTAATCCTATTTATAGATCTAGATCTGATTGTTATAAATCGTAAATAGTGGAAAATATAAAACGGATTTCAAATCTGTTTAAATTGTGGATGATATATATATATATATATATATATATATATATATATATATATATATATATATATATATATAAGGATTGGAAATTTATAAAACTCGTGCAAATCAGTGGAGGGTTACGATATAAGGACTGGGTGAATTATGAGGATTGAATGGAAAACCTCTAATTGCAAAAGCAGGTATTGGATAGAAAATCTTTGATTTGCAGAAAACTAGGTAACACTGAGAGGAAGACGAGTCTTAAAGGCAAAAGGTCGTTCAATCGATCAGGAGGGTCATTCAAGCAACGTTGAATGTCGTTCGAACGACAACAGACGTCATTTGAATGACGATGAGGGTTTCTTGCTTCTAGCTGCCTTCCACCGAGGTGTTCTTTATTGAGAGAAATTCTTCAGTGTCCCCGTTGTGATTTTAGTAGTTCATAGTTAGCTTGGAGAGTTTATTGAGATAATACTTGATAAAATAATTAGGGTCTTGAAAATTGGGTTTTGAGATGTATTTGATTTAAATAGAGTGCCAACTTAAAAAATGGAATTTGGGTGAAATAAATTTAAAAAAGGTTAAATTACAGACTAATTGAGAGAGTCTGGGTATTTTGGGTAAGTGACACCACTTAGATAAATTTAATGGAGGTGGAATTTATTGAATTAAGGGTCGAAGGTTTGACTCCAAATATTTTTTTATTGAGTGTTAAGGGGTATTAAATTTATAAGTGTGTGAAATTATTTATGAGAATTTGAGAGATAAATTCTAAAAGGTTATAATACGCGCCCAGGGAGTGAGTCTGGGCATTTTGGTTGAGTGACACCATTATAATAAATTAATTAATGTAACTAATTAAATTAATAATCTGGGAGAGTAACTCGAGTAGTAACGGCTAGTGATTTCGGAGTTATACAAGGGTGTTTGACATAATAGTGGGATCTTAGTGTAATGAATTTTGAAGGGTGAAGATAGGGACCGAAAGAATGAGCCTGGGTATTATAGTGGAGTGATACTACTTAACCAAATTAGAGGATTCCTTATATATGTACATATAACACATTTTTTGTTAGTTGACTCCTTATATATATGTACATATAAACCTTATAGAAAAGGTATCAAGAAGCGAATAATAATTAATAATCCAGAATGATTAAAGTTTGAGTCAAGAGCACAACATGCTAAGATTCTTAAAAGTATGGGTAAAGGTAGCTTGGGAATAACTATACCCCTAATGTTTTGGCAAGGATAATTTAGGAATAACTATACTCATAATGTTCTGGAAAAGTTAGTTGGGAATAATTACATCCCTATATTTTAAGAGAAATAACTTGTGTAGAAAATGTAAATTAAGACTAAAAGGCAATGTATGGGACTTAATATTAAATTGGAAAACAGTCGCAGGATAATGTCTTCAAATGAGTTATGGAATAGTTGAGTAAAATGTTATAGTTAAGCTAAGAAGGCTATAATTTATGTGGATTAAGATATCCTTGGATTAAAGTAGTTATAGACTAACTAATTATACATATTGGATGATAATATGTATTTGTGTGGACATACAAGTGGACTGTCCTATCGGCTCGGGGGTTCCTGCATTCGGACCGCGTACCACACGGCATCACAGGTGGGCTTGACGATTTGTAGGCCATATAGGTACTAGGTGGAGGCTCCACCCATGAGAGGTAGGTGTTGGCGCTGACCGTTACTGTATCACTATTGGGTATGGGTCGTGTACAGGTGTCCTGCGTAGGGACCGCCTCCAACTTGTGTGTGTTTTGTGATGTTCGCTTAGGATAAGGGATTTTCCCGGACTTGCCGATAGAGCACGAACGAGACACCAACGGTAGATTCCCTTGTGTGTCGTATATATATATATATATACACACACATGGTGGTATACCTTATATGAGAATGTGCCCTTTTAGTCTAAAGATGTAGCCAATGCTTAATGATAATAAAGTTGGGCTAATAAAATGATGTGGATAATTAAGGACAAAGATGAATCCTAATGAATAATGCGGTAGACAATCATTAATAAGAATAATAATTGGATAGTCTAAGAAAGTAGACAAACATTAAAGAGAATGAGTAATGTAGTAGTCAATTATCACTTTTAGTTATTGCATGGGTGAATGGATTATTTTTTACATGACTGATTAAATAATCGAAGTTACAATTGTCATTTGGTTTGAGGATATGAGTAAAACTGCTTCTAGATGAGAGGTGAGGTACTCATTACATGTGAGCGTCGATGGGAAGACGTGAAGTATGAGTTAGTAACAAATTTCATATTTACTGGTGAAGAATCATTCCACACCTCGGGTTCTTACCCAAATTATAAATGTCCCCCACCCCCAGGTATTCTTACTGACGGGGAAAGTAGGACTGGCAATGGATTAGGCTTGCAATTGCATTGGATGTAGTGGATCTCGCTCCATTGACTCTAGTATAGGTTGTACTTCAGTCTCTTTGACATTTTATTTCATACTGGTATTTGTACGGGCATAACCCAAGTGTTTATATATAGTAGTTGTACTCAGCTTTACATTATGGACATTATATGATGATACAGTTTTAATTATTCATGTGAAAGCAATTTGATTAAGATGTTTTTTTACCCATTATGGATTTTAATATAAAATAAAGAAAATTTTATTCCTTCAGTGCTGAGAATGGTATAAATTATTGATAAGCCCCATCTTCAGCGTATCGAGCCTGGCCAGCCTTTACGTGAGAAAATAGGGATTGATATAGTTGGTATCAGAACCCGGTTCTAGTGTCCTTAAGATCTGTGAGATTGTTACGTTTTGCATTGCGTTCTTTGATGTAGAGCCCTATGATTAGGAATCAGTGTATTCTTTGCGATTGGTTACTACCTGTTTGGGCAAAGAGTTAGTTTTGGGAGAGAGTGCCATAGAGACCTAATGTGGGTCACTTGTTTGAATTACGAGAAATTGGGCAATATGGTGCCTAGTAATTTAAGGGAGGACATTTAGAGAATTTGAGGATGTGGTCATGTCCAATAATGCACCAGTAGAGGTTAGTTCGTTTAGACCAGGACCCACAGTGAGATGGGCATCGGATTATAGATGAAATTTTTAGGGAAGAAAGAGACTAATGAAAGCATCGGCGGTAAAATAAGATGTTTTCCTACTTTGGAGTATATGGGATATGTTTTGTTTGATATTGGGACTTAGTATTCACTTGGGTTTTGTTAATACATTAGAAAGGATAGAGTTTGTATTTTGGGCTTATGTTATTTTGGGCCTATTTGATGGCTATGTTGGAATATGATATCTTTTCGGGGAATGGCCTTATAGTTACATGGAATATATTAATATTATGTGAACTGCTATGGGTTGTGGCCATGTCTAAAGGACAAAATTGATTAGGAATTGGTGTTCATCATAGTCGTGAGGATTATTCTGAGAAATTTTATGGGTGAGCCTAGTTTTGAAAGAATAAATTTCAATGGAAAATTTAGTCATGCAAGAGCCTTTAGAAAATTAAGAATGCTTAGGGAAGCCACATGTGAGTGTGATTTAAAAATTTTGAATAACTCTAGGAGGTAGATTCGTGTGAATAAACCCAAATTTATGGAGTAAATCGGGCAATGCTCAGGTGGGAGCAAAAGTCTTTTATGCGGGGGAAATCGTTTGCGAGATAACGTGATGGTGTAATTTGAGAAAGTATTGCCTTAGTGAGTATAGGCAACAAAGTAAAAGTAAGGCTATTGATAGCTTCGATTATTGAGATTATATATGATCGTGTGTAATGGTAGACCTTAGTAGAATGGGAATGCCTTTGAAGACTTAGAAATGACTAAGTGCCTTATAAAGTAAATACGGGCAGAGAATGTCCTACCTAGATTGTGGTAATTGCGATATCGGGCATGGTAGAGCGGTTGACTCTAAAGGAGTTTGGTACAACTCTTATAACGGGATAAGGGGTTGGTTTGAAAAATAGCAAATATTGAAATCTGTATGATTAGCATAAATGAGTTTTTTATTTTTATTTTTATTTTTATTTTCCTTTGCTTTTGGTCTGATGGATCTCGATAACTGACTAAGCTGGGCAGTAGTGTATCGGGAGTGTTCCTTGTTTGGATTTCGCTTGTGAGATGTCCCACGCACGAAATTGGAAAAAGTCGGGAGTTGAGGGATGTTGGATACTAGGATGATTATTTTTATTTACGTATGTGGTGGTATACTTGTTATATGGATATATGTGGTATTAATGGTACATATTAGATGTATATGTGTCATTCATATTTGTTAATGGTACGTGTGTTCATGTATGAAATGTGAAATAGATGGGCACCTCAGTGATGTTATGATAGGCATAGATGAGCCTTTTCATTTATCTCATAGGATATGCGTATGGACTAATTGGGTATAAACATAATTTAACGGTGCAAATACAATATGACTTTATGCTACCTTGAATTCCGAGGACGAAATTCCGTTATAAGGGGGGAGAGTGTAAAACCCCGTGTATTTTTGGAATAAAATAAAATTTAATAAGGATTAAATTAATTCGGTGAAATTAGTTAATTCGGGTTGTGAGTAATTAGACTCAGTATCATTTATAAATTTTAGAATTGGACTTTAATGATTTGAGAATAAATCAAGAGGGATTTTATTTTTATAAAAAGTATTGGGGTGTGTCACGTCACAATTAAATATATTTTTAGGATAAAAATATTTTGAAACACCCTTTGAGAGGTATTACGGGCTCGTTTGGGCATTTTAGACTCTTAGAAATGGTCCCGAGGTATACATGCATGAGTTGGTAGTTATCGGGATAATTAGAATAAGTATTTGGGCTCATTTGGGGATCCAAAGTTAGGGCCTAAAGCCCAACTCGAGATTAGCCATTTATTAAGTGTTTAAGTGGGGGTAAACAACTCCCCCGCTATCATTAGAGAAAACCTAAAACAACAGTTATAGGAGAGGAAAGTAGAAATACCAAAAAGAGGAGAAAGAAAACTCTAGGAGGAGGAACATAGGATTCTCTACACAATCTCAGGCAAGGATTCTCTTGCCATTCTTATTCAATTTGTGCTATTTTCATATGAATGTTATTTTCATGCTTAGAATTATCGTAGAATTTTGTTTTGAGACTCTAATATTATAGATCCTTAAACAATATGAAACTAATGTTGTGAAATTAATGTTGGAAAACCCATATTTAGGAAGAAAGTTGTGTGAAAATTGTGTGATCCGATTTATGGGTCTAGATCTGATTGTTATAACCCGTACATAGTGGAAAATGTAAAACTGATTTCGAATTTGTTTAAATTGTGGATGATATATATATATATATATATATATATATATATATATATATATATATATATATATATATATATATATATATATATATATATATATATATACAGAAAGTCTCCTATAAGGACTCCTTATGGTGCAGACCCCCGAACATACCTTTTCTTAAAATAGTATATAAATGAATTTTTTTGATGAAACTTTATGGATATGATCTCCATGATGAGAAGATTAACTCCAATTTTTTTCATCAAAAAATTCAATAAAAAAACCGTTGAGATGAGGTGATATGTCAAAAAATAGTATAAATATACATTTTCCACGGTTAAAATTTTAGGTGGCGCCAGCCACTTCATTAATTGAATTTTTTGATGAAACTTCATGGGTATGATCTTCTCACTATCGAGATCATATCCATAATGTTTTGTCAAAAAAATCAATTAAAAAGTGGGCGAGATGATCGTCAAAATTTCAGCAGTCGAAAATGCATATTTATATCCTTTTTTTAAATATCACCTCATCTCAACAGTTTTTTTATTTGATTTTTTGATGAAAAAAAATGGAGATGATTTTCTAACAGTAGAGATCATATCCATGAAGTTTCATCAAAAAAATTATTTTTTTACTATTTTAAAAAATGGTAGGTTCCGGGGTATGCACCGTAAGGAGTCCTTATTGGAGGGGGCCTATATATATATATATATATATATATATATATATATATATATGTGTGTGTGTGTGTGTGTGTGTGTGTGTGTGTGAGAGGATTGAAAATTTATAGAACTCGTGCAAATCAGTGGAGGGTTACGACATTGGGATTGGGTGAATTATGAGGATTGAATGGAAAACCTCTAATTTCAGAAGCAGGTATTGGATGGAAAATCTTTGATTTGCAGAAAAGCAGGTAACGCTGAGAGGAAGACAAGGGTTAAAGGGAAAAGGTCGTTCAAACGACCACGAGGGTCGTTCAAGCGATGTTGAATGTCATTCGAATGACATCAAATGTCGTTTGAACGATGGTGAGGGTTTCTTTCTTCCAGCTGCCTTCGGTCGAGGTGTTCTTTTTTGAGAGAAATTCTTCAGTGTCCCCATTGTGATTTTAGCAGCTCGTAATTAGCTTGGAGAGTTTATTGGGATAATCCTTGATAAAATAATTAGGGTCTTGAGAATTGGGTCTTGAGATGTATTTGATTTAAATAGAATGCTAACTTAAATAATGGAATTTGGGTGAAATAAATTTAAACAAGGTTAAATTACGGACTAATTGAGGGAGTTCGGGTATTTTGGGTAAGTAACACCACTCAGATAAATTTAATGGAGGTGGAATTTATTGAATTAAGGTTCGACTCGAATTATTTTTTTGTAGAGTGTTAAGGGATATTGAATTTATAAGTGTGTCAAATTATTTACGAGAATTTGTGCGATAAATTCTAAAAGGTTATAATATTAGCCTAGGGAGTGAGTTCGGGCATTTTGGTTGAGTGACACCATTCTAATGAATTAATTAATGTAATTAATTAAATTAAGAGTCGGGGAGATTAACTCGAGTAGTAATGGCTAGTGATTTGGGAGTTAGACAAAGGTGTTTGACATAATAGTGGGATCTTCGTGTAATGAATTTTGAAGAGTGAAGATAGGGACCGAATGAATGAACCTGGGTATTATAGTGGAGTGATACTACTTAACCAAATTAGAGGATTCCTTATATATGTACATATAACACTTTTTACGTTACAAATAAATCTTATAGAAAAGGTATCAAGAAGCGAATAACAATTAATAATCTGGAATGATTGAAGTTTGAGTCAAGAGGACAACATGCTAAGATTATTAAAAGAATGGGTAAGGGTACTTTGGGAATAACTATACCCCTAATGTTTTGGCAAGGATAGTTTGGGAATAACTATGCTCATAATGTTCTGGAAAAGTTAGTTGGGAATAACTACATCCCTATATTTGAAGAGAAATAAATTATGTAGTAAATGTAAATTAAGCCTAAAAGGCAATGTATGGGACTTAATATTAAATCGGGAAACATTCGTAGGATAACGGCTGAAAATGAGTTATGGAATCGTTGACTAAAATGTTGTGGTTAAGCCAAGAAGGCTGTAATTTATGTGGATTGAGATATCATTGGATTAAAGTAGTTATAGAGTAACTACTTATACATATTGGATGATAATATGTATTTGTATGGACATACCAGTGGACCGTCCTATCGGCTAAGGGGTTCGCGAGTTCGGGCCGCGTACCACACGTCAGCACAGGTGGGCTTGACGATGTGTAGGCCATATAGGTACTACGTGGAGGCTCCATCCACGAGATGTAGGTGTTGGCGCTGATCATTCATGTATCACCGCTGGGTATGGGTCGTGTACAGGTGTCCTGCGTAGGGCCCACCCCCAACTTGTGTGTGTTTTGTGATGTCCTCTTAGGATAAGCGATTCCTCTGAACTTGTCGATAGAGCACGAACGAGACACCAATAGTAGATGCCCTTGTGTGTCGCATATATATATATATAAAAATTAGTACTACTCTTATGCATATTAGTTCGCATTTTAAGAGTGCGGACCGGACATGTGTCACATGGCGGTGAGCCCAGAAAAGAGAGAGAAAGTAGCTATAATTTTTAGGCTCACCGCCAGGTGACACATGCCCGGTCCGTACTATTAAAATGCGGACTGGTATGCATAAGAGCAGTATATATATATATATATATATATATAGAGAGAGAGAGAGAGAGAGAGAGAGGTCATCGTGATGTATACATCACACCTAGTTGTAGGCCCTACAAAACTTTTTTTAAAATTTTTTATTTTTCTCTTGAAATGAACCTTCCAATCAACCCATATCCAAAAAATTAGGTCAAAATATATTTTGTATCTATTTTTAAAAAATACACAAAAAAATGCTGGCGCAGACCTTTATAAATAAGGTATTTTGAGCAGTTTTTTGTGGATTTTTTAAAAATAGCTACAACATGTATTTTGACCTAATATTTTGCACATTGGTTTATTGGAAGGTTAATTTCAAGATAAAAATAACAAAATTGAAATTTTTTTTTGTAGGGCCTACAATTGAGTGCGATGTATGGATGATGTATAGAGCATGATGTAGGTGAGCCTTCTCATATATATATATATATATATATATATATACTCACACATATATATATTTATCTATTTCCACATTGTGGTATACCTTATAGGAAATGTGCCCTTTTAGTCTAAAGATGTAGCCAATGCTTAATGATAATAAAATTGGCTAATAAAATGATGTGGATAATTAAGGACGAAGATGAGTCCTAATGTATAATGCGGTAGACAATTATTAATAAGAATAATAATTGGATAGTCTAAGAAAGTAGACAAACATTAAAGAGAATGAGTAATGGAGTAGCCAATTATCACTTTTAGTTATTGCATAGCTGAATGGATTATTCTTTATATGGCTGATTAAATAATGGAAGTTACAGTTGTCATTTGGTTTGAGGATACGAGTAGGACTGCTTCTAGATGAGAGGTGAGGTACTCATTACATGTGAGTGTCGATGGGGAGACGTAAAGTATGAGTTAGTAACAAATTGCATATTTATTGGTGAAGAATCATTGCACATCTCGGGTTCTTACCCAAACTATAAATGTCCCCCACCCCCACGTATTCTTAATGACGGGGAAAGTAGGACTGGCAATGGATTAGGCTTGCAATTGCATTGGATGTAGTGGATCTCACTCCATTGACTCTAGTATAGGTTGTACTTCAGTCTCTTTGACATTTTATTTCATATTGGAATTTGTACGGGCATAACCCAACTGTTTATATATAGTAGTTGTACTCAGCTTTACATTATGGACATTGTATGATGATACAGTTTTTATTATTAATGTGAAAACAATTTGATTCGGATGTTTTGTTTTTACCCATTGTGAATTTTAATATAAAATAAAGAAAAAAATTATTCCTTCAGTGTTGATAATGGTATAAATTGTTGATAAGCCCCATCTTCGGCGTACTGAGCCTGGCAATCCTTTACGTGAGAAAATGAAAGTTGTTACAATCACTACTACATGTAGTCGAGAAAACCACAACTAGTTAACCATTCTATATAACTACATAATTGATTATACAAGTATGCAACCACTAGCATACTAGCAACATGAGTACACCAAATCCAGGCCACAAGTGATTGGCATCCACACGGACCACAAGTAAATATTAACTACTAGCATATCTACAACACAATTCCACCTAACTGATGGCCAAAAAAGATAGATCACCCCACGATCCAACATCAAATCAGCAACATAAGTCCACCAAACCCCGTGATCCCAAAAGATAGAGCACCCAATGACCTAACAGGAAATTGATAACATAAGTACACCTAACTCATGGCCACAAATGATATGACACTCCCATGGCCCACGAGAAAATATATCATGAAGGACTGCCCCTAAACCTCTGAGAATCACTCATATTTCTACTAGTCCTGACTTATCAAAGGGTGTTCAAAATCCTAAAGTCCCCAACTACAACTCAACGAAAAATCAATATGCCTTCACACCAACGTGTAGCCACATACCAACATCTACGATCAAACTCTCATGGTCCCTCACGAGTAACGGAAACCTTGGCACATGGTATGCCAGTGATAATATTATATACATATTCACAACATGTGTCATCATCTAGGGTTACATAGGTGGCCTCTCCATTGAATATCCGACAAATAGATCACTATGAGCCTATACATCCACATGTGGAATGTTCGAGCACATAAAAGCATATACTAGGCACACATCGCCTAATTAGGTACACACAACATAAATAATTCCTATGAAGTGTCACCATTGCACGTTGTCCCTAACCGATAATTTTCCTCCTAAAAATATCCCGAGCAACCTACATTAAAATGGCACTCACTAACCATATTAAACCACGTTATTAGTCTAAAAACAATCAAATATACGTAATAAGATCCTAGAAAAACACATTGAACAACTCCAACAAAATTCATCCCCATAAACCCAACTTGGCAAACACAACTGACTCATATTGATCCGATCGTAAAACCTCATAGTTCGTCATCCACATTCACCAATTTTAATCACAATTCATCATAATCGTCTATCTACAATTTACCAAATGTTTATGGCCAATTTCCTCATCCCAACAATGTCTTAAACATGAAATATATAGTCCATAGTCACCAAAACCAATACTTTATGAATATATCATTACATAAACTTCTGATTCATACACTATTGATTTTATTCCAAAAGTCAAAGAAATACATCTAATAATAATAATAATAATCTTTCTAACGTTATAAACAATGATTCTAACAAAGTTGTGATATCATTCCATGATTTGGTCCATTAATTAAACTCAATCCAGTTTAATCCAATTGTATAAATTAAGTAAGAACCCTAGCTCTAGCAATATAACTTCAATTTTCAGTTCCCAATAATTCAAAACATATAATTATACCCCTAATTTCAGACATCTCAACCTAATGTTGTCTCTTCAATTTATTTAATTTAACTGCATAAAAACTAACAAAAACTATTTTAATCAAATATATAAGTAGAAATATTTATTGCCTTGATTTGTTCTAAAATGAAAGCACTTAATTTGATGAAAATGTCAATTCTTTGATGTTGGTTCCCCAATTAGTGTCCCTAATCTTCCAATCTTTCATCTTTAACTTACCTCGCAAGTTACCTCTCTCTAGTCTCTCAATTTCAGTTTAAGGATTATGTTAAGAATATGGTAAGAGGCTAAAGTTAGCTTAAACTTATGTTTAAATAATGTTATTTTCATCACTCTCCAAATACACGAATCTATATCAACCTTTTGGGCCATAAAATCATATTCAAATACTTCAATACGTTTGCTATTTTATCGAGTCGTTGTGAGAGTTCGACCGCCAATACTGGGGATGATGTGAGTATGCCCTTGATAATGATAGCATTTTACGGAAAGACGTCCAATGAATAGTACTCGAGGAAAGGCATCTAATGAGTTAGTACTCGAGTGATGGTATGCAATGAGTTAGTACTCGGGGGAAGGCCTCTAATGAGTTATTACTCGGGGGATGGTATCCAATAAGTTATTACTTGGGGGATGACGATTATACGCGACATGTGTGTGTGTGTGTGTGTGTGTGTGGTAGTATAACTTTACGTATATATATTAGTATGGTAATTATATACAGGTTTAATACTTTAATAGTAAATGCTATAAATAAATGGGATAAAGTTATAAGAATGATAAATGAATGATTAATTAAGCTATTGGGAGAAATAGCTAAGAAGTAAATGATAGACAATACTCGGGTTAAAGTGGTGTATTCGTGAGGTTTACAATAGCACTAGTTAGACGGAGTAGTATAACTAGGCGGGTCAAAATGTATGCACTAGGCGTGCACAATAGTTGAGAGGTGAGGGGTAATCTCATGAGAGTGTAACACCGATTTAAATATGAAAAGTTTTACTTCATATTTATTTTCTGCATCTTAATTACTTGCAACTATTTTTAAAAGGCTTTGGGCTCTGACCCGTATCAAATCTATTTTTCAAAAAATTTTAAGTGTCTAACCACGGGGACGCCATTGATGAACATTCTTTCCATGGACACGAAGCTATAGCTGATGTGGAGGCTTGTAGATTGCTAGCCGCTTTACTTGTTGCATTCTAGATTAGGTTCTCTATTCTGTTATTGATTGGGCATGTTTCCCCTTTTCTTTCAAACTTATGTATTTCAAAGTATTTTAGTCAGATGGATTAGATGTATTGGATTTTTACCTGATGGTTTATTCGAGGACCTTATCTATTTATCTTTGTTTTACACTTTACATCGCGGTTTCATTTATATTAATTATTATATATGGGATTATTATGGTTGGGTAATATTGTTGTACGTTAATGAAAGATAAAATTCGGCACCAGCTTATTTAATTAATTAGTGGTTATTAATTTAAAAATATTTCCGACAGTGATGCTAAGAACGAGCCAGATGAGACTCCTGTTTTATTTTAGTAAATGACTGGTCACCGGTGATTGAAATAGGCAGGGTGTCACAACACTATCGCCATCGCAATAGAGTTTAACCACCAAGTTCGGGATGGATTGGTGTGATTCCTCTACGCCTAGGACATCAGAATATCGAACCATAAACGAAGAATGACGCTCAGTGCAGTTAACTTTCATAATGATGAGGATTGATAACATCTCCAGCGCATTTATATTAGTAAACTAGTCTATTGACAATTTGTTAGTCTCATTGAACTATATATATATATATATATATAGGTCATTTACTATTTGGACTCCAATAGTTTTCATTATTTTGGGCGTGAATTCATTAATTTTCGTATTAGTTAGTTGGGGTATTTGATCTTCAATTTACCAACTTTTTCAACTAAAAAAAATTGTATTACTCTTGAATACATTAATAGACAGTATTATACTTGTACATATCACATTTATACATTCAATATATACATCTAATATTAAAAATACATTGAAATCTAAATTTATTTTAATACAATTATATATATATATATATATATATATATATATATATATATAATTGTATTAAAATAAATTTAGATTTCAATGTATTTTTAATAGTTGATGTAAGCAATTACAACAGACGAATTAAAATTAATTAATTATTAAGTATTTTTTGTTAAGGTTCATTAAAAAGATGAACTTTTTAATGAATCTTAACAATATAACACCTAACAACTCATTAATTTTAATTTCTATGTTGTAATTGGTCCGCGTTAGCGACAACACTCTCCCTGTATATATATATATACACACACGCACAAACATACATTAATATTTAAACGACACTTTTTAAATTAAAAAAAAATGCTTTATTATAAATCTTTTTCTCTTATTTTAACAGTTTTTTATTAAAAAATTGTTTTAATAATTTAAAAAAATAGTTCTTTAACAATTTATCACCAATTGACCGGTTTGACCATCAATTGACCCACTTTTTTTAACTAAAAAGATTGTATTACACTTGAATACATTTTATACTTGTAGATTATACATATATACATTCAATATATACATCTAATAATAAAAATAGATTGAAATCTAAATTTACTATAATTCATACACACTATAAAATACATTAATATTTGAACAATACTTTTTTATTAAAAACGGTTTTATTATAAAAATCTTTTTTTCTTATTTTTAACAGTATTTTTATTTCTAAAAAATTATATAAAAAATAGTTTTCCTAAGTCTTTATCTATATAGAAAAAACTGTTTTCTCTTTGTAGAAAAAAAATGTTTTCATTTAAGATAAAAACTGTTTTTATTTATAGAAAAACTATTTTCATTTAAAAGCAAACTGTTTTTATTTATAGAAAAAACTGTTTTGTTAAAAAAAATAGTTTTTATAATTGTTTACTACTAAAAAACTGTTTTTTTAAAACAAATAACGGTTAAATCAGTTTTTTGTCTTTATAGTAGTAAAAAATTCAATTTTTTAAAAACAACGTACTTTTTCAAATAAATAACGTACTCTTTTTTTCACAAAAAAATGTTTTCAATTCAGTTTTTTTAACTGTGTTTTTAAAAAATACATAAAAAAACAATGTTTTTTCAAAAGTACATAATTTATTAAAACAAATGCAAGTTATTTTGAAAAGAAAAATTATATAGACACTATTTAAGAAAACATTATTGTGAATAAAAACCATTGTTTATAAACAAAACATTTTTTAAATAGAAACTGATTTTTAAAAAATTAGAAAAAAAAACCTTCCTTATATAGAAAAAGTTATTTTTAACTGTTTCTTAGAAAGAAAAAAGTTAACTTTCTTTTTTAAAAACTGTTGTTATATATAAAAAAAAAAAACTGTTATTATAAAGAAAAATGGTTTTGTAAAAAAAAAAATTTTTATTAAAAAACGTTTATCTACAATTAAAAAATAGATTTTTTCTATAAATAGAAAACAGTTTTTTGTATGAATAAAAACGTTAAAATACAGTTTAAAATTTGTTTTTATATAAAAACAATTTTTCTAATAAAAGAACTTTCAAAATAATAAAAATGGATTTAGAATAAAACTGTTTCGATTTTTAATCAAAAAAAAGTTTTTTTTAATTATTAATCTATTTTATTGTGTCTGTATGTGTATGTGTGTGTGTTTATGTATTAAAATAAATTTAGATTTCAATGAATTTTAATATTAAACGTATATATTGAATGTATAAATATATATTGCACAAGTATAATAATGTATACACGGGTAATACAGTCCTTTTAATTGAAAATGTGGGTCAATTGATAATCAAACTGATCAGTTTTAGACCTCAACCAACTATTACAATAACTAATGGACCCAAAACCAAATAATGAAAATTTATGGACCCTAAATGACCCAATACATATACACAAGTGGTTATTGATTAAAAGAGGTGTTTAAACATTATTGTTTGCCAAATATAGTACTCGGACCTTTACCCTTTTACCGCCCCAAAATCCATAATTAGAAACAAAACTGAAAAGGGGCATTTACGTTTAGATCCTATTAGACGTTCTTATATACATTCTAGTCCCATCATGTTTTTCTCTTACATATAAGTCCTATTCCTAATTTTTTTGAACTTTTTTTCCAATTTTACCCTTTTAAAACCAACAATCCGTAACTTCCTTGAGGAAGTTACATAAGTGGTTGAACTTTTTTTTTTAATCTTCAAATGATCATAACTTTTTATTCACAAATCCGTTTTTCACAAAATTACTATTTTTGAAATCTGCTCGACGAGATCTATCAAACAAGATCCATGAAGGCTATAAAATTTTAAAGAAAAAAATTTACATAAACAGTAAACTTTACTGTATGCACTAGAATATGAAATAGTTTTATATATTTGACATTTTCACAAACAGACAGTAACATTTACTGTGCTAATACTACACAGTCTATATATATATATATATATACGGTGGATCAAAACCCTTTTTTTTTCAAAATTAACTTATATTTGAAGGTTCGCGCTAGCGGTATCCAATCCTTACCACCATTATTGGAGCTTCAACGACCTTCGTCAGAGCTCCGATTTGGGGTGGGTAAGGGTGGCATGTGGTGCCGCTGGCGCGGACCTTCGAAAATAAGAGACTTTTGAATAAATGGGCTTTGGATCCATCGAAGTATCATGGGGGGCCGCTGGCGCGGACCTTTGAAAATAAGATTGGATAAATGGGATCGGGATCATCTGGAGCGCCAATTTGGGGTGAATAGGGGTGACACAAAACTTTAAAAATAGGAGCATATTGGATATATATATATATATAGTTTGTAAAAATGTCATAGATATTAAACTTTATTGTATACACCATAAAATGAAATAGTTTTATATTTCTGACATTTTCACAAACAATAACATTTACTGTGATAATATATTTATGAAATAGTTTTATATATATAACATTTTCACAAACAGTAACATTTACTGAGTTAATATTACACAATATATATAACATTTTCACAAACAGTAACATTTGTTAAGTTAATATATATATATATATACACGGTAGATCCAAACTTTTTTTTTTTTTAATTAGCATATTTTTAAAGGTTTACGCTAGCGACATTCAATCCCCACCACTACCCACCCCAATTGTCGAAACTTCAACGACTGTCATCAGAGCTATGATTTAGGTGGGTAGTAGTGGCATAGGGTGCCGCTGGCGCGGACCTCTGAAATTAAAAGAATATTAGATAAATGGAGTTTGGATCCACTGGTGCTCCGATTTGGGGTGAGTATGGGTGACAGTGGGTTAGGTTTATATCTATAACATTTTTACAAACGTTAACATTTACTGTGTTATAACACAGTGTATATATATATATATATATATATATATACGGTGGATCCAAACCTCTGTTTTCTGATATTGTCTTATTTTTAACGGCCCGCGCTAGCGGTATCTAATCCTGACCACCACCAACCCCAATTGTCAGAGCTCCAACAACCTTCATCAGAGTTCTGATTTGGGGTGACATGGAGTGCCGCTGGCGCGGACCTTAGGAAATAAGGGTATATTGGATAAATGGGGTTTGAATACACCGGCGCTCCAGTTTGAGGTGGATAGAGGTAGAATTGGATTAGGTTTATATCTGTAATATTTTCACAAATAATAAATGTTACTGTTTGTGAAAATATTACATCGGCATCCCATGCCACCTCAAATCAGAACTCTGATGAAGGTTGTTGTAGCGCCGATAAAGGGGGTGGGGATTGGATGCCGCTGGCGCGGACCATTAAAAATAAGATAATATCAGAAAAAAAAAGTTTGAATATATATATATATATATATATATATCCATATAATAAAGGAGTATGGTTTTTGAAAATTTTGTCAAAATATCTTCACTTTTTTTATTCATGACATTTTTCTCTTTCATACACATACATGAAATGTCATGCTAAAAGTTATTTTTTTTTCTTTTTTTTGTGTTATATATATACTATTATAAATACATGTATTTTTTTAAATACATGTAAATTTATATTTTTTTTAAAATATTTTTCCCATTTTTTTAAACTATTTTTTAAATATTTTTTTCTTTTTTTAATTTATATTTTTTATTTTTTCTCAATTTTTTTTTATTTTTTCTCAATTTTTTTTTTTCAAATTTTTTTTTATCACGGGGGACAATGGGGGTAGGTAGTAGTGGGGATTGAATGTCGCTAGCGTAAACATTTAAAAATATGGTAATTTTAAAAAAAAAAATAGTGGTTTGGATCTACCGTGTGTGTGTCTCTCTCTCTCTCTCTCTCTCTCTCTCTATATATATATATATATATATATATATATAATAAAGGAGCATGATTTTTGAAAATTTTGCCAAAATATCTTCACTTTTTTTATGCATGACATTTTTCTCTTTCATGCCCATACATGAAATGTCATGCTAAAAGTTTTTTTTTCTTTTTTTTTTGTGTTATATATATATTATTATAAATACTATTATACTATTATAAATACATGTATTTTTTTAAATACGTGTAAATTTATATTTTTTTATTAAATATTTTTTCCATTTTTTAAATCTATTTTTTATTAATTTTTTAAATATTTTTTTCTTTTTTTAATTTATATTTTTTATTTATTTTTTATTTTTTCTCAATTTTTTTTAACTACTTTTATTTTTTTTTCTCAAATTTTTTTTTATCACGGGGGCAAATTTATCGCCATGCCCTCGGGCACGGGCATCCACTAGTATATATATATTATGTAATATTAACTCTGTAAATGTTACTGTTTGTGAAAATTTTATATATATAAAACTATTTCATAAATATATTATCACAGTAAATGTTATTGTTTGTGAAAATGTCACAGATATAAAACTATTTCATTTTCTGGTGTATACAATAAAGTTTAATATCTATGACATTTTTACAAATTATATATATATATATATCCAATATGCTCCTATTTTTAAAGTTTTGTGCCACCCCTATTCACCCCAAATTGGCGCTCCAAATGATCCCGATCCCATTTATCCAATCTTATTTTCAAAGCTCCGCGCCAGCGGCACCCCATGATACTCCAGTGGATCCAAAGCCCATTTATTCAAAAGTCTCTTATTTTCAAAGGTCCGCACCAGCGGCACCACATGCCACCCTTACCCACCCCAAATCGGAGCTCTGACGAAGGTCGTTGAAGCTCCAACAATGGTGGTAAGGATTGGATGCCGTTAGCGCGAACCTTTAAATATAAGGTATTTTTGAAAAAAGAGGGTTTGGAGCCACCGGATGTGTTTGTGTATATATATATATATATATATATATATATATATATATATATACTGTGTAGTATTAGCACAGTAAATGTTACTGTCTGTTTGTGAAATGTCACATATATAAAACTATTTCATATTCTAGTGCATACAGTAAAGTTTACTGTTTGTGTAAAAAAAATTCTTTGGAATTTTATAGTCTTCATGGATCTTGTTTGATAGATCTCGTCGAGCAGATTTCAAAAATAGTAATTTTGCGAAAAACGGATTCGTGAATCAAAAGTTATGATCATTTAAAGATTAAAAAAAAAAAGTCCAACCACTTATGTAACTTCCTCAAGGAAGTTACGGATTGTTAGTTTTAAAAGGGTAAAATTGTGAAAAAAAATTCTAAAAAATTGGAATAGGACCTATGGGATTATTAAAAAGTCAATAGGACTTATAAGCTTGTTGACCCGATAAATGGGACCCAGATATAATTACCCCAACTGAAAAAGGCAAGAAGCAGCGTAAGATACAACATGGGTCTCACTTCATAAACCCACAATGCAATAGTTTCTCCTAACCGCACTCAACTCCTATATATTGCGTCTCAGCAAAAAGATAGCTTTCTAACACAGTTACAACAAAAACAGTAACACTACCAGGATGGTGCCTGATTCACTACTTACAGCATCTTATTGGACACCAAACTCCAAAAATAGTTTCTAACATGTATGAGCTTCTAAAGCAAGTCCCGTAACGGTCATTATAGCTTTATTATACACACTAAAGGAACCACGTTACAAGCCTTCCTTTTTTTTTACAAACTACCTATCATAACCAAACATGAGAAAAGAAAACAAACTTTCATCCCGTAATCCTGGTGAAAGCTGCTATCTATTTGGGTTTCTGTTTCTTGCAAGTCATGCTTAGCCACCCTTCCTTCCCTTTTCATCTACTCAACTCATGCCTATCCCTACTTATATATACACAAGCATTTGAATCACAAAACGAACACAATAAAAAAGAAAGAACAACTACGAATATATACATAAACAGGATTATGTTGATTAATGTGGAAAATGAGGTACCTCGAGATATTGATGAAGAAGGCACCCCCCTCCTGATAAATTCACCACTACCCGAAGTTGAAAAAAACCTCATACAAAAAGCCATTAGCCAGACTTTTCAAAGCACGGCCCATTTAGCTAATCTTTTACCCACCGGGTCAGTTCTCGCTTTCCAGCTTCTATCTCCCATTTTCGCAAACCAAGGGGACTGTGATGGAGTGGGTCGGTCCTTGACTGCTGGACTGATTGCTCTCTGTGGGATGTCATGTGTTCTGCTGAGCTTCACGGATAGCTTCAAGGACGAGAAGGGTAACATTTGTTATGGGTTCGCCACATGGCGGGGCTTATGGGTCATTGATGGGCCCACATCATTACCACCCGAAGAGGCAGCAAAATACAGTGTGAGATTTATAGATTTCTTGCATGCCTTCATGTCAATACTGGTATTTACAGCTGTGGCACTGTTTAATCAAGATGTGGTTAACTGTTTCTACCCAGCACCATCCGATGAGACCAAAGAGCTCATCACAACATTGCCAGTTGGAATCGGAGTGATTTGCAGTATGTTGTTTGTTGTGTTCCCCACTAAACGTCATGGAATCGGCTTCCCAATTACTTCCAATTAATTTTTGCTTCGTATGCAAATATAATTCCATTTCTCTTGTGATTTCAGAACATGGCTTCACAATGTATACATTAATCTTAATTTATGGTCTCTTTGAAGAGCAGTTTTAATATTTTTTGTTATAAATAACTTCGGGTATTGTTTAAACCCTCCAAGCAAACCTTTAATTTCTACCTAGATGTAGTTAGATTATGGTTTTAAACCTAATGTCGACAGGCCTAAAGTTGGTATCAAGTGACTAAGCATTGGGATAATTGACATATAATTTGTTCCCAGAAACTGAAGTTTGAAGTAGAAAGTAATACCTAGGATCCAGAATCATTCAGTGCGAGAGTTATTCAAGAATTATTTTGAAAACAAGCGGTTAAAAGCAATTAAATTTTCTGTAGAAATTTAGAAATGAGTAAAAATTATATGGGGGAAGCAACTAAAACATAGGGGCACATATTTCAAATACTAAGGGTCTTATTGTAATTTGTTCATTATTTTATAGCCTTCTTTTGCTGGAAGAATGATAACTATTCCCTTCAGAATATTCTCACTAGCTTAGGTTTAGGGGCAATCTTGTATATTAGTCTTTGAGGTTACTTGCTGGTAAGTACATAATCACTTATAAATATTATAAATATCCATGTATCTCTCTTTTTGTAACTAACTAATATCATGAGAATTGAGAGAGAATCCCCAGTATTCTCCTAGTAATTGTTGTCACCCATTTACATCACCTTTGGTATCAAATCCTAGGTGGCTCCAGATGTGGTAATTGCTCTTGTATGAACTATGGGTAAAGACCACTCTTACAAATTCTAAATTGTTGTCAATGCTCAAGTGAGTTCCTCCACCATTCTGTCGATGTCAACATTGCGCCACCATCCATCAAGCCTGAAAGTTAACCGAGTCTCAGCCATGTCTCGGCCGAGTTTAGGCGAGATAAAACTAAAAAGAAAGTTAACTAAAGAAGAGGAAGAAGAAAGTTAACTAAAAAAGAGGAGGAAGAAAGTTTTTCGCCGTCTGCAATCTCGTGACGCAAACGCCATCACAATGGGCTGAAGATATTGGCCAAATAAACCAGCACCTTTAACTGGGTTTTGTTTTAAATTGGTTTATTTGGCCAATTGATCTGTCAAGGTTCTATTGGTTTAATATAATTTCAATGAAATAAAGAGTGTCTTTACATAACAGGTTTACTTCTCAGACTATTGTTCACATGGTTGAAGGTTTCTTTATTTGCCAGATTTGCTAAAGTGTGATAATAATAATAAAAAATAAAAAAAAGTCTAATATAACTAATAGAAATAAATTTTTTGTACTAATTTTTTTTAATAAGAAAAACAATACAAAATTAATATTTTTGTAACTAAAAGTTATAAATTTTTGTAACTAATATTAATTATGGTCTTCAGATTCTTATCTTCACTTTATTGACCCCTTTTTAGACTTAGACTTGGATGTCTTGTTTAAGATTAGATAGGCATCCTTACAACTTTATATCCCGAAATCTTGTTATATCTTTCTATTGCTTTCAGGCCTTTTCTTTCAAAATACAATTATATTCTTTTTCCTAAAAAAAACATTTATGTTCTATTTTTTTCATTTAACTATATTTTTTGAACAAATAAACTGTTTACAGGTTTTATTTCTAATTTTAAAGTTCAGTTTTTTTACATTATAAAAGTTCAGCTATTTTATTAATAAAAAGATTAAAAATATTTTTATAAAAATAAAAATCTTTACAGCACACTTATCTCTAAAAGTTCATCTTTTGTGCAAAATAGAAATTGTTGTACATTTTAAATAAATTAGTACTATTTGTTAAAAAATTAGTAGTACTTCTCAATAAAATATTAATATTTTAAGAATTATTAGTATGTGTCATTAGACTATTTTGCTAACTTATAGTTAATTTATTATGATATATTGAATTTAATAAGTCCGACACGTGTCAATATAATCAATTAGACAATCCTATGCATAATAAATGATTGCTCTGAACTTGTCTAATTATTCCATATTATTAATCATATTATTTTAAATTTTCTATATTTTTTCGAAATTTTTTGGGATCTCTAAATAGAGTATCTTTGCGTATCACCGGATACCGCAACAGAGTTGCAAATCGGGCGTCCGATATAGGGACAGGATACCGAGGCTTTGAACCATGGACCGAGTCTCCCTTTAGACCCTTACTTCTGCCAATACAACAAATGAGACATTTGTTGGTTGTAACCCTTCGTCTGGGCTCCTTCCGACAGAACCCCTCACCGGCGACCTTTGCAAACTGACGACCAATGATAAAACCCTTACGAGCCACCATCGGGATGCCCTTGCGAAGGACCCGCTGCAATTATCGTGAATCCCTAAACCCACAACCTTCCCTGTGCCCTTCATACCTTTCACTGACATCAGGCGACCCTTAACATCAGACAACCCCTAGAACCCCGTATCTTTGCGCCCCCTACCCTATAGTCGAAGGCCTCACGACATTTTTAACCCCAACCTCCCTCCATCCCATCATGTCTCCAAACAACCAAACGTGGCACCAGACGAGTGACGTCATTTGGGGAGGATTGTCGGCTTAGTCTAGCACCACCTTGATACCCTCCACGCGCTGTCACAATTTTCAAACCCCCTAGGGCTCATTTTGGTGACTTGGATGAATATGGAAAAATTTTGGGTGTGAATCTGATCAAAACCCATGACCCACCTAGCTCCTTGAGCCCATTTACTTCTCCTACGGTCACCCAAACCCAACAATCGACCCAAGCTTCTTAAATTTGCAGGCCACTTCCCATATTTACAACTTAACCACAACCCAATAAACTTCCAGAAGAATTAACTACTTGACGTAAATTACATGTCAATGGCCAAGAAAATAAACCAAACCCTAACCTTTGAGAGAGAGAATCAAGAGATTTCTTATATTTAAAGATGGAGAGTGTCCTCAAATGAGGAATGAAAGGGGTAATTTAAAGGGGAGTAGCTTAGGCCCTAAGCTAATATTATAATTACAAAAATGCCCTAGTAGCCTTTTGCTACTTCTACCTCTAAATACTAAAGCAAAAAAAATACAATGACATAACAAAATAAAAGAAAATAACAAAAATAAGATAAAATACAACAAAACCTTAAAAAGAGACCAATTTCTATCACTCTCCTCCTCTTAAGACCAAGCTCATCTTCGAGCGTTCAAAAAATTTGAACACTCGTGAAGAAATTCCAAAAAAGTGCCAAAAACTTGTGGGGGCCAAAATAAAATTTATGAAAGTTGAGGAGGGTCCAACCCACAAATTTTCTCTTCAATCTTCTTCTTCTCTCTTTTCTTCACCCAAAACAACCCTAAAAGATTTCTCCCGGGTCAAAAAACAACGTTTCGGAGTTGCCATGAGGGTCTTGGGGTGGTCCGACATGGGCAGCAGTGTTTTGGCCAAGAGGAAGTGGAGTCCGACAAGATCCGAGTGGCGTGAGGGCGGATTTGGGTTGTTTTGGGGCTAAGATTGGGATCGGGGCACTAGGGTTTGGGTTAGGGGAGTTGTGTCAGAGGTTTTTTGGGTTCGGATGGGGTGGGGTTTAGGGTGACAGCAGCAAGGAGGTTGGCCGGTGGTTTTTGGGCAGCGTAAGGCAATTTTCTTAGGTTGGAGGTCAAGGGTTTTGAGGTGTGTGCCACGGGGGGGGGGGGGGGGGGGGGGGGGGGTGTGAGCTAGGTTAGAGGGATGGGGCTTCGGGGTAGGTTTTTTTGGGTGGTCAACAAGGATGGGGCTAGCTGCCAGGGGTAATAGGGTGGCTAGGAAATGGGTAGGGTAGGGGTGGGGGAGGATGGTGGAGGCTAGGCTAGGGTTAGGATTTTGAAACCATTGGACGAGGCACAAGAGCATCAATTTGATGTTGTTGTCTATCCAATCTTCACGTCATCTGTTGGTAGAAACTCCTCTTGTTGTTGTTTGAATTTCTTTAGAGCCATTGAATGTAGCGAACGATTTGATAAAGACACACCGATACACCAAATACCAATGTTGGAGCGACACCACGCTCTAATACCAATTTGACGTAAAACTACACGTCTATGGCCATAAAAATAAACCAAACCTTAACTTTTAGAGAGAGAATCAAGAGATTTCTTATATTCAAAGATGGAGTGTCCTCAAATGAGGAATACAAGGGAGTATTTAAAGGGGGAGAGTAGCTTAGGCCCTAAGCAAATATTCTAATTACAAAAGTGCCCTTAATAGCCTTTTTCTACTTCTACCTCTAAATACTAAAGCAAAAAGAAATACAATGGCATAACAAAATAAAAGAAAATAACAAAAATAAAATAAAATGCTATAAAACCCTAAAATAACCCATTTCCATCACTACTACTCTACTCAAGTTCCAAAAATTATGCTTCATCCCCCAACTTTCATAAACTTCCAGATCAGACACTCTTGTATCCTAACCCTTTTGCTGCTACTTGTTGACTTCCACTCCAAGGAAATCCAGGAAATATATTGGCAACTCAAAGAAATCAAGGAAGAAATCTGAGTGGTTAAAGAATGTGCGATTCTCTTGGTGCGACGAGGGAGTTGCCTATCGGTATGGCCATATCACACTTGCGCGGTACAGAGAGTGCCGCCTAAAGGTCGCCAAATGTGATCAGAAAATTGATTAATGGAAAGTGGGGTATGAGAAAGCCGAGTCTGACTTCAAGGAGTATATGCCTAAGCTCTGTGTGATTCTCTTGGTACAACGAGGGACTTGAATATCGGTATGGGCTTATCACGATTGCGTGATACAAAGAATATCGTCGAGAGGTCGCCAAACGTGATCAGGAAATTGATGATGGAAAGAGGGGTATAAGGAAGCTGAGTCCAAGTGCAATAAGTATTTGTCCGAGCTTTGTGCAGCTGTCGTTAAAGATGCTAGTCCTTCTCAAGTGAGAGAGTGTGTTGGTGTTAATTTTACTCCTACGCTGATGATTAAAGATCCTATGCTCAAGGCGAGCGTTTTCAAGTGGGAGAGAGTGACGTGCACACGATACTTAGGGGTCCTATTGTATTTGTTACTTATCTTATTGTCTAAAATATAATGGATATCCCTTTAGAATGCTCCCATTGGCTTCGAGGTACTCTCGTGTTTAGTCTACTGGATTACTCAGTGGCTAAGTACACAGTCACCTTAACTATCCATGTATATCTCTTCTTGTTTTCAAAGTAATAGTCATCTAAAAAAAAATCCACGAATCCCTCCTTTCCTATTCAACTCACATTATGATGTTTGAATGATAGAAAGAGATAGAAACCTTAGTTTTCCTCTAGCTGTTGTTGAGTATCAAATAGTTTAAACATCTCCGCCGCTTTATATCGCCTTCCCATTCTTTCTTACATCAAAATATTCTCTCCCCACCAATGCCCACCATCCTATGCTTTAATTTTTAATTTTTGAACAATATCTCATAGGTGTAACTGTATTCAAATAAATGTAAGCTAAACTCTCTTTATCATCATGCTGCGCCAAATGCATGTGTACCTGCAGTAGTATGAGAAAACAACTGCAATTCGAAAATTTCAACCAATGTTTTTTATCGCGGTCGCGCAAGGTGTTGCGTTTTGGATACGGGGTCGCGTCGCGCAAGCAATGCGTGCATATCAGTCTTTTGATTTAAAAAACATATAAAATAACATTTTAAAATGAAATTGGTAAAATCTTTAACATTTTAAACTAAAAATTATATTAAAAAAAATAAAAAATAAAATAACATTTGAGGCTGAAAATGTAAAACAATAACATTTTATCCTGAAATTTTGTAAACAACGTTTAAACTGAAAATTATAAAATATTGACATTTTAAACTGAAAATTATAAAATATTAACATTTGAACTGAAATTTATAAAAACATACAACATTTTAAAATCAAAATTATATGACAAATAACATTTTAATCTGGAATTTTGTAAATAAGAAACATTTTAAACTGATATTATTTAAACAAATAAACATTTTAAACTTAGAATTATAAAATAAATAACATTTTAAGCTGACTTTTGTAAATAAGTAGCATTTTAAACTGAAAATTATAAAATATTAAACTTTTGAAGTGAAATTTACAAACATTCTATTTGTAAAACAGAGTTGTAAACTGAGTGTTATACAATAATAACCTTTGTAAATGATGAGAGCAAAACTCATACCTTCGTAAATAATGGAAGTCGGAAGCTAGAGAGAGTCACCCAAACAAAGTCGGCAGCTGATTTCATGTCAAACACACCTCCAACTTCTGGCAATCAACCTCCGGCGACTTTGATTCTAGCAATACTTGATCCGGCAACAGGTAATGAACATATTTTTAGGGTTTCTTTGGGATACTGGTCATTTTTTTTGGGTTACGGGTTTGGTTTGTATTTGGCAACATTCTATTTTAACAAAACAACACTGTTTTGTTTTTCTTTTAAAAACCCAGTTCACGCTCTAATAGCGCACAGTAGTGCAAAATAGTGTGCAATTGCATGCCACATGACCCAATAACGTACGCTATTTAGGAGTCCCGCAAAAAAATATGCGCAATATAACGTTTTCGCTGGGCAATACGCAATAGCGCGCAATTAAAAACATTGATTTCAACAAAGATTTAGGTTCGTGTAGCACTTCTTTTAGGTTTTCCATCTAATTTTATCTATAATAATCCCAATGGGGTCATGCAGAATGAGCGGGTCCAGCGAAAACAGTTCTCAAACTTCACTAGAAACCTGGGTGCAGGATATTAAAGCATAGTGGGGCACAAAAAGATTAAAGAAGACGCTAGAATTTTGTATCTTTCCCATTGCTGAAGATTACTATTAATGAATTGCTACTAATTAGGAGGTACATACCTCTGCTTCTCTTTTCCTGTCCTCTATTGAAAGTTCTCCTAGCAGAAGGATGCACTGTGTACTTGCCATGCCACAGGCTTCAAAGGCAACCAGTTGACATGCCATTATTTGCGCATCTCTTAAGGATCTTTTAGGAGATGGCTATTTGTAGGGCCACAAAACAGGCTTGCCAGTCTTGGCACAGCAGGGTCAATTACCCTTCGAATCCCTTTGTCACATGTAACACTATTAGGAGAGGAAAGATTGTCTTTTAGTCACAAGTGTAACAATTTGTGTAATTTTTGAGTAACACTTGTAACAAGTTGATATTTTTATACCTATAGGTTTAGTGATGGAAAGCAAGAATAGAATTTTGTTGCCTTGTGCATTTGATCTTTTATTTAGAGGAATGCACGAATTCTCCAGTAACACTTGCATGTTTAATTATCTGACACAGCCTATTGACTTTCATGTACCTTTTCCCAGGAGATAGAGCTCATTCAGGCCACATCAAATTCAAGAATTTCCATCTTTATAAAGAATGGGATTGATGTTGTATGGCTACCCAAGTACATAAAAAATTATTAGCCTACTTTCTGCATTTGAATAGCAGCCGCAAAAACGTGAACAACGAAGTACCCGTGTTTAGAGCATTACATGTGCAAACAGCATAACCTACACCCAAACAATAGGGATTTTTTGGCTTAACCCACACTTTTTAATATGCTATTTAACTTAATCCCCAATTTGCTAATCTCTTTGACATATCCCCCCCCCCCCCCCCCCCCCCCAAACAAATGAGGTTAAGTCTAATTTTGCATTATAAACAAGGGGCAAAGTCAAATAAATTATGATGTGAATCAAGAATGCGCTAGCGTTATTGTTACAACTACACACCAACTACTAACTACACAACACCACCACCAACAAAAAAATATAACTAAGCTACAAAAAAGGATTTATTTCTCTCTCTATATTCTTTTTATCAATATTCAAGTTGTCTTTACAAATGAGGGCCAAGGGCCTATTTATAGGAGAGGTTAGCTTGCTAGCCAAGCTAATATCCAAAAAGACTAAAAAGGGCAACTAATAACTAAAAATGACTAAGTAGTCCCAAAAATGCTTGGAAACTAATAAAAGACTAAAAGTAAAAGAAAATGACAATAATACCCTAAACTAAAAATACAAAATAAAAGATAGTTTTCTCCCGGAGCACAACCACGCGCCACGTGTCGCTACGAATCACCAAACACATCAAATTATTTGACTTAACCCCTATTTTTATTCATTATTTTGAGATAACCTCCATATGGAGGGGGGCAAGTCAAATTGGGAGTCAAGTCATATAGCATATTAAAAAGTGCGGGTTAACTCAAAAAAGCCCTAAAATATGAATACTCGAAATACCTACTAAATCAAAGGGTCAATCTGTTATGAAATAACCCCTAAATTAAATTAGAAAGACCCAATCAACACAGTTGCCAGAGTATAAAAGAGTAGACTGGTTGTAAGGGCTTCCCAACGGAGTTTTAACTATGTGAAGTAAATGCAATTAGCAATCCTGACTTTTTTGCATTTTTGATCAAGAAACAACATTAAATCAAGGGAAAATGACACCATAAAAGGGGCAAACTCCGACCGGGGCCCTGACGAATATCTGAGCTGGCCTTCCTACATGGAAAAAGAGGTGGGCACAAATCTTTGTTGGCCTCTCACAGGGAAAAAAATCCACCAAATATTTTTAATTCTTTAACCTTTATCTAATCCCTCATCTCTCTCTCAATGAAGCCGCGCTCCTCCATGGTCGCCATGTCATCATCTCCCAGGCACCACCACCGCCGCAACCCATCACAACCATCTCCTCTCAACTACCTCCCACCACAACCCTTTATGCGATTTTAACCCTTAGCCACCAATTCTCCTGTAATGTAACCCTGCGCCACCAAATTGAATACCAGTTAGTGAACCCTAGATTGCACCCCTAAGAGACACCCTAATAAGAGCATCTGAGAGCATCCAAATACACATTAGTGAGATGTGGTTTACTCCTTTGATTTTAAAATGTGTTTGCGAATTTTATATGAACTTTAAATTTGGGATTTGAAGTTTCTCTATCTCATTTGCCATTTTAATGCGAACTCCCCCTTATGCAAACACCAAAAATTGGTTCCAAAGGAGAGACAAAACACAAGCAAGCACAAGTCTGCAATTTGTATTTAAAAGCCAAAGAATGAGTCAATTCTTTACATCATCACCTATTTAAACTAGAAGCAATCCTACTCCAACTAGGAACGTATTAAAAGACCAAAATACCCTTCACTTACTCTAACATTTCCTATAGAGGATTAAACCTCTTTTAATACATTTGATACTACCAATTAACAAAACAAATTTATGAACCCCTATCTACATCATTCTCCCCTCCTTTGGGAATTTTGAAATGTTGGAGCCGAGTGCAAAAAAGTTCCAAAATATGCAGCCGAGAAGATGGGAAAATTTTGGGGTCCAAAAATTTGAGATGACCCAAATAAACTGAACTTCAGAGCTCATACTTGTACAATTCAAGCTCTAAACCAGCTGTCCAGCCCAGTTACTTGTAAGACCTTTTTTTTCCAGAAATAACTCTCAGCCCACCATGATCGAGGGGTGGGGAGCACCGAAACTCACCCTGGAGTGGTAACATAAAGATCAATGCATCTAGGAATTTCACGCAAGCTGCCTCCTTCATTAAAAACATGTTAGGATGGTTTCTTATCATGTTAGGAATTTCACCTTCGTCAAATCATGTTAGGATGGTTTTCTCATCTCTTACACTGATAGCAGCGGATCCACCCCTCGTGGGTCAAACAACAGCCAATCGTTGCGAAACCCTAGATAGGTTCCTCTACATCCGTCGTCGACTTGAGTCGCCATCACTGAAACTCGACGGAGCAATGAAATGACTGCCGGAGATGAAATTGTAGGTCGATCGAGCCTCATTCTTGTTCGATTGTATCTTATAAGGCTCTTCTCTCTCTGCAATATTGCCCTAGGGTTTGTTCAGGACTGCAGAATATGGGGATTTCACCCCCACCCCTCTCTTCTTGTTCTTCTTTATCATAGCTGTAGTAGGACCACTTTTTAGTTTGAGAGGTTTGTTTGTTTTGGACACCGAAAGGTTTGTTTTATGGGCTGGATCAGATTGAGGTAATTCTTGAACATCGAAATTGGGGTTCAAGATTAGAGCTAGGGTTGGAATTGGTGGGGCCATCAATGGAGGAGGATGAGTAATTCCCTCCAATTTTTCCAAAATGAGGGCCATAAATTTTTCTAGGGCTGTCACTCTATTTTCAGAATCGGTGTTCTAAATTCTCTTCGTGGGAGCCATTAACTAAGATGCAAAGGGAGGACACACACACACACCAAGGAGTTCACCTCGCTCTAATACCAAATTCATGCAAACACTACTAATTGGATCCAAAAGAGAGAAAAAACACCTAACACAATCTGAAATTTTGCAAACAACCAAAGAATGAGTAATCTCTTTACATCATCACCTATTATACTAGAAATAATCCTACTTGGAAAAAAAAAATTGATAACCCTAAACCTCGACACGAATGAGCCCTTTAGACTCCCCCATGCGAGCTAAACAGGGCTACTTGAAAGTATTAAAGACCAAAAAGCCCTTCACTTAATCTAATACTAGCAAATGTGGCGTGTGTGACGGTTAATACTCCAATATAACTATATATTTTTAAATAAAATTTGTTAAAATAGCTTAGCAAGTAATGGAAATAAAATATGTAATATTACATATTCAAAAGTTTTGAAAATATCACAATTTAAATGGTCAAAAACAGGATGGGAAATATTGTAATCACATTGGACATTAATATAGTTGGAGATATGTGAACTATGAAGCACGGACACTTCCCCGGAGGCGCCGTACGAGTGTCGGACACTCAAAGGACACGGCATGGACACGTGTCTAACACGTCACGTGGCGTGTCAGACATAAACGGCGTTAAAAAAAGTTGAACACGGCATGGACACAAGGACACGGCTGGGTAAAAACATAAAACTTTAAAAAAAAAAATGGGGGTAGAAAACAGAATAAGTTCTAAAAAAATTGGGATAAGTTTGTTATTTTAAAAACTTAACTTGGTTTAAAAACTTAACTCAGTATTAATGTGATATTTATTATTTTTTAAATATAAAAATATTAAAAAATGTTTATTTCACGCCGTGCCCCTGCCGTATCTGTGTCCTGATTTTTTTGGATTTGTTGTGTCGGCGTGTCCGTGTCATGTCGGACCTCTGTTCTAAAAGGCCCGCCTAGGCTCCGCCTAGGCCCGCCTAGGCTTGAGGCTTGAGAGAAACGCATCGCATACGCCTTATTACGCCTTATTACCCCCTATTCTTAGTAAAAGGCTTAAGGCACACTTTTTTTAAACAAAACAAAGGATTAGTTGACAAATATTGGTTATGGAGCATGAATGTGAGAAAGATGGCTACCAAACATATGGATATATTTTCAAAATTCAAGGTATATACTATTTTATTATATTACTAGCCTTGGAATAATTAAAATAATAAAAAAAGGACAAACGCCTTTTTACGCCTAGGCTTCGCCTAGGCGCGCCTAGGCTCCTAAGGCTTGAGGCTTGACCTCTACGCCTCGACCACGCCTCGCGCCTTTTAGAACCTTGTGTCGGACGCGACATGCGTGTCCGTGTCCGTGCTACATAGTATGTGAACCATAATTAATTGTGTGTAGGAGAGAGAGAGAGAGAGAGAGAGAGAGATCAATGCCTTTTTAATTCTTACCCTATGCTCATGTTAAGCATGGAATTGAAACACATGAGTAAATTTGATACCGTGTCCATTCAACTAATGATAAAGGAGAATGTGATTAGATACCCATATTATTATGAAAATAACTTGCTCTATAGAATATATTTAGAACAATACAGGGATTTGACGAAAAAATTTCATAACTTTTATTACCTTGCTCATTCAACTTCTTAAGGTTCTACAAAAGTCATCACTTTATTTTTTACCATTAGCCCAATTCATGTATATCAACTCAAAACCATCTTTCACATTACAAATAATTATAATTTTCTTAACAGAAAAAAAAAAAGGTTGTAAAGTGTAAACGATAACGTCAGTTAAAATTACTAACTTCATCATTATTCAAGCCAAATATCTAACTTTCTTCAAGTAACACCCAAACTTTTCTTTTCGAGGTTGTATAATTATGATAAGTTTTTTTAGTCCATACTAAAAATAAGTTTGATCTAGAATTATGAAAATATCCTAACACAAATTTCCAAACTTAGTTCAAAGCTAAGAAGGCAAGTAGTTGATACGAGTTTACTGTGCGCATCGCCTTCCCTAGAGTGAGCCAGAGCAGAGTTTACTATGCGAGCCTAAATGCGAGTTTCACTAACTGAACCCACCACCACCCGAAAGTCGATACCACTAGAGAAGAGCAAGAATCATAATTTTTCTACCACTCGTACCGACATGGCCCCACTGATTTGTTTTCGATCGAAGCATCAAGCAGCACAACCCGGTTCTACTTAACTAAGCCCGTGCTCTTCCAAGGAGGGAGTTTGCTTTACCCAACTCCCTTTTTGATAACAAGGCAGAAACCCTGACCCGACATTCATTAGTTTTGAATGAAGATTGCCTTGCCCTAGCAAGCACCTAAACCCTGGCAGTAGAATGGTTGTCGGTCACCTTAGTTTTATGGTACTACAATTTAGCTTTCTCTCTCTAAACAAAAAAAAACTCCCACAAACAGCCCTAAACCCTTCCATCTTCCTCACCCTCAACCCCCCCCCCCCTCGAACGTAGCTTCCATCCGTGGCTCATCCATCTCCGATGTGAGATACATTTTCAGATCTAGATCCTTGGATGAAAGTTTTTGTCCTTCTTTTTATGGGTTTGGAGGTTTCATAATGCAACACAGATTGGAGTGGAGACGAAGAGTTTTGCGCTTGTGGACTCATTTTAAGACCATGAAAATGTGTTGTTGCCAGGTTTAGTTTCTTTGATTTTTCTAGTTTGAGGTGATAATCATCTGTCCTTCGGATATTTGTGGAGAAGAATGTACTCTCCCTTTGATTTGGTTCCCGTCACTATCCCAATGTTTGTTTTGATTCATATTTTGAGGTTTCTCCTCATTTCTGATGTTTAATGGAAGTATCCTTTCTCCGATCAACAAAAAATGATAATACAATTTAGTTTTATGCTAATGCACTTTGTACAGAGCGAGTGGGGGTGTTATGCGATAAGAGGATAACTAATAAATTAAAAAAAAATTATAGAACGGTTTTTAGGCCAGTGACCCTCTATGGAGTAGTGTTGCACTTTAAAGGAAAAAATGAGCAAAATATCCATGTCAGTGAGATGAGAATGCTCCGTTGGATGATAGGAATTACTCGAAAGGACAAGATTAAAAACCAATATGTGAGAGATAAGTTAGGACTCAGGAGTAGCTCCCACTAGTGATAAACTAAGAGGAAGTAGACTTAGATGGTATGGGCATGTGTTACATAGACCACTAGATGCACCTATAATAAGAAAAAGCCTATTAGAATAGAGGGTAAACGACAAAGGGGTCGTCCTAAGCTATCTTGGGAAGAAATTATTAGGAGAGATCTTAAGGAATTAAATTTGAATGATAATATTGCTTATAATAGATTAGAATGGGAAAGGAGAATCCATGTGGCCGACCCTATGTGATGGGATTAAGGCAAGAATGATGATAATGATGATGATGATGTTAGGTATAAACCACATTAAAAAATTATGAAAAGATATATATTCTCCATTGATAAAGATTTAAATGAAAAGTTCTCTTAATTCTTTCTCTAAAAAAACAAATTGAAGATATTACTATTCCACGTAGATAAAGAATTTAAAATACATATTTAACATTAACATTTGTAAGAGTAATGAAACTCACCTTATGGAATTTCTACCGACTTGATGAAGCTTGATTAATTAAGTAAATCATCTTGTCGTTCACAAAGAAAGAGTAACAGGAAGAGTTGGTGATCTGTTGGTATAGATGAGTGGATATATAAAAGAAAATGATCAATACTTTGGGATGAAGTAGAAGCAGGTATTCAAAAATTAATACGTCTGGACTCTCTCTACTTGTAGTTACAGTATTGGACATCAAGTAAGACATACACGGACAAACACAAATTATATCTACACAAATGTCTATAACTCCTATGTATATGCGCGCCCATCCTCACCATAAACACAATAATGATCCATAAAGACTGTAAAATGAGAACACTAATGTAAGCCATGGGATTGATAGGGAAAAATCTGGAAAATAAATGCACAAGGAAAATGGGTCACATCCCATGGTGGGATAACATCATGAAAAGCCAACGTCCAGTAACCCATGGGACGCCAAGGTTCTAAAAGGCGTGAGGTGTGGTCGATACATAGATGTCAAGCCTCAAGCCTTAGGAGCCTAGGCTTGCCTAGGCGTAAAAAGACGTTTTCCTTTCTTTATTGTTTTAATTATTCTAAGGCTAGTAATATAATAAAAAAAAAAAAAACGTGTCCCATCGTGTCCTTTTACGTGTTCTAGCGTGTCGGAAACGTGTCCCAGCGTGCCGGCAGCGTGTCGGACTTGTGCCAAAGCCAACCCATGGCTTCCGGGAGAGTGTCCATAGCGTATCATATCCTAGTTTTTGAAAAAATCACATGTTGCGTGTAGTATCGAAACACGTATTGCGTGTCGAGTCCATGCTTCATAGGAAATAGATGAGATGGAGGGCGAAGTAACCTTAGAAATCCATGGCGTGAGGGATTTTTTTTTCTTCTCATTGTAGCAGAATATTGATTGGAAATCCTCAAATTTTAATATCTTTAGAAATGTTATGGATGTAAGGATACTGAATTTTCTTTTCCGAAGACATTGAGATCTTATTTCCACAAAACTATGCGAGACTTCCAAAGATTAGAATGGAGAACGTGGAGTAAGGTTTTAACATGGGGTTTTTTCGGATGCACTCAATTTGACCGTTAATTTGAATAAGTATAAAATGATAAAGTTCGTCGTATTATAATGGGATATATTTATAAATGGTGCCAGAGTTGTTCCATTAAAATTGAAGGGTGTGTTGGCTTTTAATATAATAATAGATTTCCTAAAGAAGACTAAACCTGATGTATATTGGTGACACGTGGCGCGTGGTTGTGCTCCCACGAGAAGACTATCTTTTTTTTTGTTTTTAGTTTAGGACATTATTGTCATTTTCTTTTATTTTTAGTGTTTAATTAGTTTCCAAATATGTTTGGAGCTAATTAATCAATTTTAGTTATTATTTGCCTTTTTTAGTCTTTTTAGATCTTGGCTTGGTTAACAAGTTAATCTCTCCAATAAATAGGCCCGTGGCCTTCATTTGTAATTAGACTTGAATATTGATAAAAGAATATAGAGAGAGAAATAAACTCTTTTTAGTTTAGTTTTATTTGGTGTAGTGTAATTAGTAGTTGGTGTGTAGTGTAATAGTAACGCTTCGCATTCTTGATTCACATCAATTGGTATCAGAGCTGCGTTCGTTCTCGGTATCCGTCGTGGTGCATGAAGAGAGTGTCGAGTTGAGATTCCAACTCGGGCAACCCTTCAATCAGGTGGATTGATAAATGTCCAAATAGGAATCGGGTGGATGGAAACCCTAAATTCCATCACTGCCAAAAGGGGAGATACCAACCCTTTTAGCCTCCTCCACCTCCACCATCACCTTCTTCCACCTCCATCTCCTACCGCCACACAACCACCACCATCGGAACCCCAAAACCATCATCTCTTCCCCCCACTCAAAACCCTCGCAGCCCCCCTACTTCCCCGCCCAAAAGAGCCCTAACCCTAGCTGTTTAAACACCACCCCGCTGCCCTCCCCCACCCTCGTTTAAACCCCACCGACAAGCCCTAACCCTAAACCCTTCCCCAGTTTACCCCTAATCTGCCCCACCCTTATTTTTACCCTATTTTTCCTCTTTTCCCACTCATTAATGTCCAATCATGATCAAACCCAACAAAAATGAGCTTCCCTACTCCGAACCAATCCCCCACCCCCTATTTGACCTCAAGTCCGGTCAAAATTGGTCTTAAAGCCTATTTGTGACACAACTCCAGACTTCCATGAAAAATGTGTCCCACTTGGAATCCATTTCCGACTATTTGCCATTTTGGGTCCGGCGTTCCAGAATGTCGTCGTCTTCAGTCCGCTTGTTTCGCCATCGTACTCGCAAAGGTGCGGTCGCTGAAGTTACCGTCCGGTCAGATTCAAGGGTCCACCACACCAAGTAGCAACCATGTACTTGTGGTGTCAAGAAGGCGGATATGGTTGTCAGTTTTTGGTTGCTCGGATTTCGTAAATGGACATCGCCGGGATTTGAGTTTATTAGACCCATTATTGATGAGGTTCATATACATGGGGACTAATTCCAGTGGGCAGCCCGCTTTTGGTTGATTTTAATTGGGATCCAAAGCTTTTCTTGGTTCATATCATGTAGCATTGATGAGTCACCCTCCACGCTTGAGGATGAGCTTGTTCGAAACGGGGAGAATGATGTATATTGGTGACACGTGGCGCGTGGTTGTGCTCCCGGGAGAAGACTATCTTTTTTTCTATTTTTAGTTTAGGATATTCTTGTCATTTTCTTTTATTTTTAGTGTTTAATTAGGTTCCAAATATGTTTGGGGCTAATTAGTCAATTTTAGTTTTTTTTTTTTTTTTAAGTCAATTTTAGTTATTAGTTGCCCTTTTTAGTCTTTTTGGATCTTAATCTCTCCTATAAATAGGCCCTTGGCCTTCATTTGTAATTAGACTTGAATATTGATAAAAGAATATAGAGAGAGAAAGAAACTCTTTTTAGTTTAGTTTTATTTGGTGTAGTGTAATTAGTAGTTGGTGTGTAGTGTAATAGTAACGCTTTCGCATTCTTGATTCACATCAAAACCTCTTTCGTTACATCTAATACTATTAATCAACAAAACAAATTATAAATCCCTATCTACATCACCCCCTCCCACACTGGGTGGTGTGAGTGGTGAACTAAAGCTTGAGATTTTATTTTTTATTAGGTTTGGGATTTGAGAACCCAATTGATTTGCAATTTGATTTTTACATGTGTGTTGTATGGTGCGGTAGGTGGTTATGCGATGTGGTTCTTCGTAGCGGTGTGGTTGGTGGTGGTGATGCAGTAAATAGTGTGTGCTTGACGATGGAGAGATGGGTTCTGTTACCTGGTATTGGTACAGCAGGTGGTGGTGTGTCCGCTTGTGGTGCCTGGTGTTGTCCAGTGTAGTGCTGACTCGTGGTGATGGGAGGTATTTAGAGCAAATTTTAAAAAATATTTTAATTCATCGTGATTATGTACTTAATTACAAGACTTTATGTTTGGATTTACCGATTCAGTAGTTGATGAAAGCACAAAAACTCGAACTGATTGAACACTTAAATTATCCAATGACTAAGGAAGGATGGTGGATATTGATGCATTTCAATTTTGAACACCATTCATCAAGTAAATCAACGAACTCTTAGTAAAAACCAATGTTAATACAAAGAAATACCTGCAATATGTTTCCCAAATCATTCTTCACCCCGCTTTGCCAAAGCACGGAAATATCCGGTCACTAATTAAAACTGCAAAGAAAAAGAAAGTAACAAAAAAAACAAGGAAATACGTAAAGAAAGCAAAAACAACAAATTAAAAAAAAAATAGACATAATCCCATAGCACTAGGGGTTAAACCAAGATAATTTTTCATTGTTCTCGGCCACACACAACTTATATACAATCAAGAATGAAAGATTGTATACTCAAAAATATCTTCTAAAATAACTCCCAAACCCAAAAAATCCAAGCATTCCACACAGTTTCTTTAGTAAGTCAATTACAATCTACAAAGTATCCCAATAGATGTGAGAGGGAAGGAGGGCCAAAAAGAGAATATAATCTGCAACACTAGAGAGAGCATGTATGCTCTAACCCACGAGTCCGAATTATGTTTTGTGGTTGAATATGAAAATGCAAAAAAAAACAAATTTCAACCGAACCCTACTTTTTCTAAACCCATCCATCCTATTATGCATCAAATTTTCAATTTCTTTTCCTAAGAAAAGGTTGACTCCAAAAATCATCATCAATTAACACCTAAAATGTATACCATATTTTATTCTAGAATAGCAACACACAGAAAAAAAGTGCAGTCACTAGGGGCATCTTCCTCTTTGACAATCATAAAGTAACTTAAATGACCTTTTATGCGGCTGATGAAAGCAATTCAGGTAAACAGAGTTTGTAACTTATAAAATGATAACACAAGTTGAAACTTATATAGAGAAAGCCAAACATAACACATGATGTTGGGACCTTGTCAGAAAAATATGAAAACACAATGTCAAAAAAAGAGAAGAGAAAGAGAAAAAAGGCTACCAACTACCAAGCAGCAGATTTGATTTGAAGGGAAAAAGTAATTAAATCAGATAAAGAGAAAAAGAACAAAAGAGATAAACATGGAGATGCATACACTCAAAAGTACTCGATGGTAGCAGTGGTTCACAGTGTCAGTGGTAGTGATGGTTAACGGTGTACATGGTAGCTCGTCCGTCATTGCAGTGTTTTTTTGGGTTACCTTGTGCTGTAGCGCGATGGTGCGTTCCATGTGCTAGTCTGATGATTGAGAGGGGTGAGAAAGAAGATGTTTTGAGAGAGAGAGAGAGAGAGAAAGTGTGGTGGATCTTTGAAAAATGAAAGGAAAATAAAGGTACTTTTGGGCGGGAGTCAAAATTTTTGGGACATCATTGTTGTTGGCTTATCATTTAAAACAATGTCAATAATCATTACACGTTTTCCAATAACCCCATCTCCAATAATATATAGATTTATCATTGCACTATAAAGGTCCTCTTAATCGCTCAAGATCCTCCTATCCACACAAAACCACTTTGTACCATTGTGAGCCACCATCTAGATGTCTTCATCTATGAAGAGTAAAGCATAATCTTGGGACGCATGCCACTCAGCTTATTGCGAGTATTACCGTCTCACTGATGCAAGTTCTAGGCCACTTGTGGGGACAACACATATAAACTCAACCTATCACCTCGGGTCCACCGTATTTTCAATGTTGTGGATCTATCCTATCCAGGGTACCCACATTCCTCCCATCCTCCCACCAGCAGTCAGTTTGCCCCATTTTAACCACGTTAAGGGAGTTGATTACCCACTGGGTCCTACACATGCCATCTTATTCCCTCACAAGGTCATCCAGAGGCAGAGAATACTTTAGTTACCAAGCATACTCTCCTGCATGTCGACCCTGTTGTCGCAATGTTATAAAAGGGACTATGAGGAAGGCGGGTGCTGGGAGGCCACCCAAGAGGTCACTTAGGCAGATTTTTATTTTTATTTTTAAATGTAATGATACATAAAGATTTTATATATATATATATATAAAGAATCAACTATTAGCATAAATTTAACAATTCAAACAAAGTCTACGTAATCAAATCAATGCAATATCAATACATACACCAAAAAAGTAGTCACATATATAGAAATGCCAAGCGCCTAGGTGAGGTCTAAGGCGGGGCCTAAGTGGCAGAGTCGTGCCTAGCGCTAGGCGGAAATTTTAGAATACTTGTATTGAAATCATGTGGCCACATCTCACACGCGAAGGGGGGGTGATGATGAAGCGGAGTTAAGGAGCTCTTTTTTAAATATTTATTTAATGGACTTACTACTGTCTCTTTAGTGGGGGCATAGTATTGCTATGTTTGAGATGTACAACGCCTAGTTTATAAAAAGGGGTTTCCCTTGGATGGTTGATTATTACATCATGGAGACATAACAAAAATATGGTTTTGAGTGGAACACTAACCCTATGGTTGTGGTTGCCTTCGGTGTATGTGGCCATGATTATTTTTCAATAATAGGGAATGCAATAAAGTTTCCTCGAACAATTTGACTTGCACAATGGGAAGATTTTGCCTTTTCTTAATCCTTAAACCCCTAATTATAGTTAAATTAAACCATTACTTCAAATTCATCGCCTTAAGAGTATACAACTTGTTAGAGAAATATACATGGCTTCTAATTCTTAACAGAAAATTGAGCAACAAAAGGGAAAAAAATATGGCCAAATAGTTATAGTGCAAAACATCTTGTAGCAAGTTATTCACCCCTTCTGGTCTCCTGCATAATATGAAAAATTCCATGCACAAAGCATATTCAGTATAACCTGACTTAGAATTTATGCTTCCATGGAGGAGTAATGTGCAGTGAGAAAACCTTTTCTGTAAGAAGATCACAAAAATTATAATAGAAATTACCAATACAATAATTCCATATTTATTTTCCAGCCTCAACAAGTATGTCCATCAGCTCAATCTGTTTCATCTCAGCAGCTTCCCGCACTTTCCTTCTACCCCAGAATCCACCCACCACAGAAATCCATGTACCCTCATCAGGAACACATCCATCAAGCACCATCTCATCAACAACACGGGCAGCTTTGTGCAAATCCCCTTTCTTACAGAAACGATTAACGAGAGAATCAAAAGTTTTCGCATCAACTGAAATTCCCCTAGTGCGCATACTTAGATACAACTGAAATGCTCGATTTGGGTCACTCTCAGTACAAAGACCTATGACCACTGCATTATGGATCCTAACATGAAGGCACCAAGTAACTCTATTTGGCGAAATCCCCCCAAGAACCATCTCATCGAGGAGGTTTGCAGCATCCTGGAACTTGTGAGCATCACAAAAGCCATTTATGACTTTACAGTACAAGCCCGCATCAGGTTTCAAGCCCTGAAGTTTCATCCTATCAAGAATTTCCAAAGCTTCTTGAAGCTTTCCTTCTTTACAAAGTCCATGGATTAAGGTACTGTAAGTTATCATGTTGGGCCCATGGCGTTTTCCAACCATTTTCTCCAATATCACCATGGCTTGTGAACAATGTCCGCCTTTGCAAAGACCGTCCATAAGAGAACTGTAAGTGTACACATTGGGCTCGATACATTTTCTCTTCATCTCTTCAAACAATCCCGTAGCTTCATCCAAATTATTTGACTGGCACAATCCATGTATCAAAATTGTGTAGGTAACAACACTAGGTGAACAACCTTTTAACTCCATCTCTGTTAAAAGCTCCTTCGCTTCGCTAATCTTCCCAAATCTACACAACCCATTAATCAAAGTACCGTATGTGTATGAATCGGGAATACACCCACGATTGGGCATCTCACGAAAAATTCGAAGAGCCGCATCCATTGTTCCGCTGTTCTTGCAAAGAGCTTTGATCAAAACATTGAGGGAAGTAACACTTGGCGGAATGCCTATTTCTCTCATGTGCTTGTAAAATCGTAAAGCTGCCTTTAACTGGTTTTCCCCAACAAGAATGGCAAAGACTGTAATGTACGATTTTTGGGTTGGTTTGCAATCATATTCCTTCATCTTCTGAAAAATTCTGATCACGTCATGCGGCTTGTGAACTCGCCCATAGGATCTGCAAATGGAAATGAAGATGTCTTCAGTAATCTCACACTTCTCATCCTTCATTCTATTGAGCAGATCCTCTGCTGGTCTGAACTGGTTTTCAGAGAGTAATCTAGAAATCATGAGACCGAAGGTGTTGTGGTCATGCCGGAAACCATTAGCACGTTCTGCTGCCGCCGCATCAAATACAAGCATAGCTTTTTCTAGGTTCCTTTCTGCTCGAATCAGCTGCTCAACTAGGGATGCTGTGATTATTTTTGGCCATTTGATCATTGTCTTGCTTCCCATTGCTTCAGTCCCTCTTACTTGGCAGTATCCCACCAATTTAAGCTAATTTTACAAGGGCGTGACTAGCTTTCGACCTCTATAGCAATGCAACTACCACCTCAAAGAGTAATTTCTGGTACCACTTCAAAGAGTAATTTCTGGTCCATCAACATTCTGCAACGCATATAACAGAATAAAATCTTCAAGATCCATGATATCATGATGATAATATTAGTCATTGTTATTTCCAAGCTGAGCTATCTTTAAGGCATCAAAATATTAAAAATATTCCTGCCATCCCAAATTAATAGTCCTGTTTTCCTTTTTAGTCCATCCCAAATTAATAGTCTTATATTCCTTTTAGTTCATCCCACACTAATAGTCTTGTTTTTAAAATTAGTATATAAAACTAGGTGCCATTACAAATACCCAGCAGAATAATACCCACAAGAGAAAAATGATGCAAGACGTATTCACCATTTTCTAAAGGATAAATTTGGAAAGTAATTTTTAAACGGCAACTAATAATTTGGGACAGAAGGAGTAGTAAGTACCTTAGAAGAAAGAAAAGGATTAGAACACTATATCTCCAATTCCAATAAGTTGAAGCTAAATTTTATATTTCTCATGTCAAAACAGTATGCAATTGAAGGTAAACTGTTTTTCATTCGCCATCTCCCAAATCCTAATGGCCCTTGTGACATTAAAATTTAAATTAAAAAATAAAAATAAAAAATAAAAAAAACAAAGAGAAACATAATGAATTGCTTTATTTTTAAGTGCAAAAATGAATTAGTTTATAAGTCGTAAAACATTAAAAACTAACTTCTTTTTCTATTCAGGCATTTTACCAAACACTTGCAGTGCCCTTGGTATTTTTTGTGCCAATGTCATTACAAAACCCATATAATTGAGTTTGTGAACAAAATTCCCAACGTGTAAAAGCATGATATTCATTACAAAACCTCTGAAGCTCAAATATGTGAAACATAATAATGATACAAAATAAAACCATATTAAGGTAGGCAAGAGTTATCAACTGAGTCAGCTACAATGAGTTCACATATACTAAATAAAGCACAAAACTATACATACAATACAAATGTGTTGGATTAATGATGAAATGAATCCTAGTAAAGAAAAAAAAATAGATTTCACACTCACAGAGAGCTAGAAAGAAACAACCTCCCCCGTAAGAAAAAAAAAACTTATAAATTTGGTAAAATAATATGTAATTCGGGGGAGAAAAGGAGATGAAAAAAATTTGGACCATTTCTCGATTTGTGCGTGTCATCCTTGCGCAGGGGCCATGCTAATCTTCTCTGTATCGTTCCAATTTTATCGGATGTCCCCGAAGGGACGAAGTTTGGTTCTCACAATTGCTTACATCAACTCTTCAGTTTGTTTCTATTCAGTCGATGTGGGACTGACTTCTAATACAAAGTTAGCCAACTTAGCTTTTTGTTGGCTTTGGGGGTGGCAATTCGGGTTAGTCGTGTCATTTTTGAATTGCGTTGATTTTTATTTGAGTATGAGTTTTTTGTACTCTTAAATCTATACAAGTTAATCGTGTCGAGTTCGAATCATTTCGGGTTATTACCATAAACGGATTATCGTGTCAAAAATTATCAGTTCTTTAGAGCGTGCAAGCGTATGAATTGACCTTCCTCAACATCATCCACCATTGATCTTATTGGGCTATTATTTCATGCATAGAATAACGAATCGAGTCCTGATTTTTTTCCTATAGGTTTTTACAACTTTGCATTAAATTTGAGCTCTAAATTAGTTTTAGGGTTTATTTGATACCTCTTATTGCTTACATTAGCTCTTCACTTTATTTTTATCAGGGTAATTCGTATGATACGCTGACGCTTCAGAAAAAATTTACAATAATTTATAGATCTATATATATTTTACTTTTAAGGCTTTATAATTTATGTTGGTAAACCCATATATTTAAGAAGCCAAAATAATCTTTGAATATATATATTCAATGGCTATGGATATGCTATAGTGAAAGTATGAGAAAAGCTAAAGAAATATATGCTAAAAAATCTAGTCTTGTAATAGTATCCATTTACTCCATAAACATGTTTATATATAAGTGAGGGCATAAAAATAAATTATGAATGAGTTTACTCTTTAAACTTTCACAATCATCAAATGTTGTGATATATCATGAAACTATGGAATTAATTATAGGTAACTTTCTTAGGTGAGATGAATATACTCTGGTTATTAGAGTTTAAGGGAGATAAAGAGAATGAACTTTATTTATTTATTTATTTTAATCTGCATATAAAAAGGATGTAACCAACTCAATAAAAACGTAGATATGAAAACTGACCCATTCATATATAAAACTCAGAATCAATTTATTTGCTTCAAATCAAGCAAACTAACTTTTGAGAACAAACAACAAATTAGGAACTTAACCCAAACCTTAAATTTCAAAAGGAAAAATATTAACCAACTACAATATCAGTTCCATCTCACAAAACACATATTGGATTCGTATCATGCATATAAAAATCATCAACTCAATTTGAAATGTGTATAGGAAAAATAAATTAATGACGTGATTTTAAAACTTAATATCTCCTCATTTTTATCAATAGTAAAAAAACATTTCACTATTGGTGATGGCATAAGATGGATTGACCTGTTAAAACAAAAAAAAAACATTATTAGGTTAAATAAAATATAAAAAAAGGTAAAGGGTATTGACATATAAGAGTTCAAGACCTTTAGGCACTTCACTATTGGTGATGGCATAAGATGGATTAACCTGTTAAAACAAAAAAAATACTATGTTAAATAAAATAAAAAGTATCGGGACATAAGTGAACAAAAGACCAAATCATGACACTTTTGCATCTTTATTTATTAATGCTTTATAACAATATTATATTAGATCAATTTGAAATTGAATACATAGAAATTGAAAATACATATACATCGAAAGTTGTTTATCTAAAAGAAGAGCTTATGGGATCTTAAATTATAGTTGTTCGCATCTAATGTAGGTTGAAAAAAAATCTAAGATCGAATGAATAATTCACAAGTTCCTGTATATATATAAATATAGTCACAACATCCCTATACATATACATACTAATTATGCACCAACGGGCTAGCACCCATTAGCGCACTTATTAATGGTATTCTTGCACCCCCGGGTTATCACCCATCAGCGCACTTAACAATAATATTCCTGCACCCCCGGGTTAGCACCCATTAGTGCACTTAACAATAACATTCATGCACCTCCGACTTATCACGCATTAGTGCACTTAACAATAATATCAGGTAATAGGCATACACACATCCTATTAAAATCCATTGGTATACACCCAACCTAATCATATATTTTCCACATATTGAAATCTCTTATTACTATTCTGAATATAACTATTTCAAGTATTCTCTCTCGAATTTATAAGATTAATACATCTCACGTATGCCCAAATCTTACGCCACACTTGCCTTAATATAACATCACTTCAAATCTCAGTGCACTTCATTAAGATTCCCGCATTACAAATCCTGAAAGATGCCCTAAAGGTTCGCAATTCAATTCTGGAAAATATAACAAGGCGGTCCGGACCTATTAAGGAAAACGATCCGGACCCTTTTTTATGAAAAACGATCCGGACCTTTTAATAAAAAATGGTCCGGACCTTTTAATAAAAAAGCGATCCATACCTTTCTATGAAAAACGGTCCGGACCTATTAATAAGGAAAACGATCCAGACCTATTAAAAAACGGTCTCGACCTCTACCGGTAAAAAGGCAGCCCTACCCAGATACGTTCTCTTCACCATTTCAACACCTCTAACCTCTACGGATTATTCCCAATCACGAATCAACCATTATAAATCATCTTCCTAACATGTATGTACGATTTCCACTAATATAACATCTGTAAATCATCATCCATCATCATTATAATTCAAAATCCCCAAATTTAGATCATAAGAACCCTAGTTTCTCAATTTTCAATTAAAGAACCTAACTAACCCAGATTTTTTCATCGATATAGTTTTCCAATTTCGTGATTAATCCTCTAGATACATGAAGGAATTAAACTACTAATCAAATCAGTCCATAATCATAAATGAAACCTTCAATTTTCACCCAATTTCATATGTAATTCATGATCAAAATTCACCTACAGTAGCATGAGCATGATTATTACTAAAGGAAAGCAAGTAATAAACACTTGCCTCAAATTTGAATGTCTGATCTGCTGGTGATGTTGGTATAGATGCGTTCCTCACTTTCCGATCTACACGACGGTGGTGGTTGTGCAATGTAGTGTTAATTAGCCTTCCTCCTTTGGGATTTGCTCTCCCTCACCCTCTGTGCTTCTCTCTTGATTTCTGTGTAACTCAACCTTAATGGAACTACCGCAACTGATATAATAATTATCTATTTTTCGTCCATTTTAATTCTCCAAAATTCAAATGACAAAACTACCCCTACGAGGTGCCGGTTAGGCCTAAAAGTACCCCAGAGTCCAAGTAAAACGTCCGGGTAGAGTTTTTTTACTATCTCGACCCTTACGGACTCGATGGCGCACTCGAAATTACCATACGAGTTAATAAAAATAAATTCTCTTTTTATTCTCATTAATTAGTCCTGGCACGACTCACACGTGCGTCTGACTTAAATTACCAATTGTCGTATTTCTCACTCTTGACAATTTATCAAAATGCATAATTCCATTTTACATATCACACAGTAATATTCGATCAATAAGTATTAACCCCAGCGCGCTAGTTTATATATATATATTAATCCGGATTAATTAACCAATAAATCTCACATTTTAATTCAATTAATCCAGGAATAATAATTAATCCCATAATTATTTAAATCATCTAGAATACAAGGTATTACAGGGTTAGCATTGACCGTTCCTGTAACACCGATGGGTATGGACCGTATAAAGGTGTCCTGCTTAGGGACCTCTCCCAACTTGTGCGTGTTTGTAGTGTCCGCTTAGGATAAGGGATTCCTCTGGACTTTATCGATAGAGCACGAACAAGACACCAAAGGTAAATGCCCTTATGTGTCATATACATATATATATATATATATATATATATATATATATATATATATATATATATATATTTACCCATTGTGGTATCCCTTATGAGGGAATGTTTCTTTTTTTTCTAAAGATGTAGACATTGTTTAATGATGATGAAACTGGGCTAATAAAATGATGTGGATAATTAAGGACGAAGATGAGTCCTAATGAATAATGTCATACACAATTATTAATAAGAATAATAATTGGATAGTCTAAGTGAGTAAACAAACATTAAATAGAATGAGAAATGGTTTAACCAATTATTAAATGAGAATAAGAATTTGGTAATCTAAGAAAATGAAACTTATAGTTTAACGGGGTAGACGACAGAAAATATGAATTTAATCATTAAATGATTGGAAGAACTAGACGAGGTTCACATGTTATGCAATGTAAGGAACTGCACTTAGTTTATGTATATTGAGAATTTTATATTATGAAATCTATTCGGGGATAGGGGTGTCAGACACGAGGAGCCACTTGTAGTTAGTGTATAATGGAAATGGTTTTTTCTTTACTTGGATGGTTAAATAATGAAAGTTTACATTTTGATATTCATTTTAGGAGACGAGTAGGACTGCTTTTATATGAGATGTGATGTACTCGTTACGTGTGAGCGTCGATGGGGAGACGTGAAGTATGAGATAGCAATAAATTGCATATTTATTGGTGAAGAATCCTTGCACACCTCGGGCTCTGACCCAAATTATAATTATTCCCCCCCCCCCAGGTATTCTTAATGACAGGTAAAGTAGGACTGGCGATGGATTAGGCTTGCGATTGCATTGGATGTATTGGATTCCGGTCCATTGACTCTAGTATAGGTTATGCTTCAGTCTCTTTGTCAATTTATTTCATTATGGGAAATTGTACGGGCATAAGCCCAAGTGTTTATTTATGTTAGTTGTATTTGGATTTACATTATGGACATTTTTTATGACTCAGTTTCTATTATTTATGTAAAAGAAATTGTATTCAGTGTTTTTTATTCTTGGTGGATTTTAATATAAAATGAACGAAGTTTGTATTCCTTCAGTGCTAAGAATGGTATAAATTGTTGCTAAGCCCCATCTCCGGCGTATCATACTTGGCCAGCCTTTACGTCAAAAAATGGGAGTTGTTACATTTGGTATCAGAGCACGGTTCTAGTGTCCTTAGGATCTGTGTCAGAGCTTGTCGCGCTCTACGTTGTGTCGTTTGATGTAGAGCCCCACGCTTATGAATCATTGCATTTTTTTTCGATTGGTTACTATTCAGGAAAGGGGTTAGTTTTGGAGAGAGAGCCATAGTGACCTTCGTGTGAGCCTGTTGCTAGAATTGTCATTTTATCATTAATTCTATGAAATATCTCACTTTTGCCACCTGAAAAATTGATGTTATCAAACAATCCTAACATTTTTTACCACAAAATTTGCCATGGAAAATTTTCCCATTTAGGCCATTTGATGTAACGCCCTAACCTGGGTTTGGGTCACCGTTGGGCACCGAGCCAAGGAGTTAAGAGGGGAGGGAAAAAGTTTATCCATTTTATTTAAGAAAATCCTTAATTTGTAATTTAATGGTTAAAATTTTTATTTTAATTTGAGAAAAAGGTGACTACTTTATGTGATTAGTCAATTATTAAGATTTATTTATAAAAACCCGAATTGATCCACAATCCTAATTAACAGAAAAATGAGTCACAACCATCCCGTATTATTACAAATTATGGCCAAGGGCTCGAATAAAAGTCCAAGTACGAGAAGTTCAAATACCAAATGTCCATTATTTGAAAACAAGTACAAAGCATTATAATGATGATGATCGCCCCTTGGGGCTTTACTCGGGTCATGTTCGACGTTCCTACTCGAAGTACTTGGGGTGGTGGTGGGGCTTTTTTAAAAAAAAGCAGGGGTGAGCGAACACTCAACAAGATGGGTAATACTAAACCTTATGTTTTCTATAAAATACTATACATATAACGTGTATTTTAATCAATTAAGAAAACGTTAACAATTTATCTAGTATTCATATAACTACATGCAATGCGCCCGAGCGATAAGATCATACTCACACTTAACCGATTTTTACCACCCTTCACTGGGTCTAAAGACTAAATATTCACATTTCATCCTTAGCCTCATTTATCGTCTTTCTGTTAGGTTGATTTCTTAAGGTATAAGTACAACTAACTCGATTTCCTTTTCGTTATCTTTTCAGAATCTTTCAAATACTGCGTACTTTAACGGGCTCCACATCGTATGCGATGCAACCATATGTTCTGGCCAGTGATTTTGGGTCTTTTACCCCAAGGCTACGGGCCCTCCTTAATTTTTGCGGTGTCATTTGAGTCTAACTTTTTACGTGTTTTAACATTTTATCTAATGTCCACATTGTCATCCTCTTTTTACCATTCTCATCATACAATTATTTTAAAGAATTTTTCACATTCTCATTGTGCCAAAACTCGCTTTAACCATTTTCACCCAAAAATAGACCGATATGGTATTGAGAGGGAACCTAACCTTAGGATCCTCAAGTTTGTCAAAATCTCCTTTTTGTCCCCATTTGGGAAAAACATTATTTTGAACTTAGTTTGACACAAAGAGTAAATCATTTCGTCCTACATTACTTTCATTATTTCGTGTTCAAAACCATACTTATTTATCTTACGTTTCGTTACATAAAATATTGTTCATCATTTAAGGCCATTTAATCAAAATTCATAGTCTTGCCTTATAATCACATATAAAACCCAACCTTAATTTATCTTCATCATAGCAACGTCTTGTAATATCCCGTATTTTTATGGCTTTTAATTATGAGATTAATTAACTGAACTTGCTTTTAATTATAGGATTAATTAAATTAATTTAGGATAATTAATTAGAAATTAATTCAGATTTAAATAACTAGCGAGACGAGAGTTAGTATTTAAATATGATGATAATGTTGAATATTACTGAGTGATTATGGTAATATGTGAGTATTGAATTTATTAAAATTGTCGTGAGTTGAAAATACGACAGTTTTGGTAACTAAGTTGGGACGCGCGTGTTAGGACCCAATTTAATGGATTTAAAAGTATTTTATTCTTATGTCATTTATATGATCATTTTTAGTGCGCCAACGTATCCGTAAGGGTAGAGATAGTCAGAAAACACTAGCTGGGAGTTTAGTTTGGGTCCCGGGGCATTTTTAGGCCTAACCGGTAACCTGGAAGGATATTTTAGTCATTTCTATTTTTGGTGAATAGTGACCTACGAAATTTAGGTTTTATTTATCAGCCAACACTTACGGTTATTAGGGCCATTATTTGTTAAACACAATAGAGATTAATGTGAGAAGAAAGAAGGGGTTTCAGGAGAACTCCAAGGGTTTCCAAGGCAAAACAACCACCACACACCACCACCATCGCCGGATTTGTGATCGAAAAGAGAGGGAGAACCAACCAATACCGTCATCAACGGATCAGAACTTCTAATCATAGGCAAATGATTTATCTTGCAAAGATTCAAAGCATGTATTTTACATGATAATTTAGATTTGATGATTTATCGTAAATAAGTGAATTAATTGTGAAACTGGAGAATTAAACATTGAATATGGGTAGGCTTCATGTAGATAAACTTTTGGGCATATAGTAGTTATAAAACCATGATCCATGCGTAGGGAATTATGAATTTATGTTGAGTTATATGAAGATCTTGAAGGAAATAGAAGAAATAGGGTTTTTATGAAAATTAGGTGTTTTGATCCAAGAAACTGATGATCCATGATGATTTAATGATTCTAATACGTTAAATATTATGCTAATATGTTAATAGGATGATTATTGCACTTTATTGAGAGTTTGGGACGTTGTAATGGAGGATTTGGGGTGTAAAATTGGAAGAACCCGTAACTGTCAAAGAAATTCTGGACAGATAACTGCTTGATCGATCGATTGATCCAAGAATGTCGATCGATCGATTGATCCATTTCTTCGATCGATCGATCCCTCTAGAAAAAGTGAAGTATTTTTCCTTTAAATAATTGAATAACTTCCAACCTTTAGAACTCTTTAGATATAATTGATTGAGCACATTGGTACTTAGGGAAGACTAGTAGGATGGTATTTGAAGCCCGAAAAATTATTAGGTTTAATTGGGGTTAAGTGGTAGACTTACGAATATCCGACTAATGAGGTACGATTATAAGTTGTGAGAACCTGAATATATTTTGCTCCAATTATAATTTGAGGTTAAAGACTAAAAAGGGAAAACTTTAAATAGTGAGATAACCTTAGAGACTAGTTGGGGACTTAGTAACCTTTTGGGATAGGGTATGTACTCGGAGCTATACGTCGAGAATTATCGCATTAAGATCTATTGTGTAAAATAAATGAGACGATATTATTATATGTGTGAGACATACGATATGGGGCTGGAATATACCTATACTAAAATGATGATTACCTAAGTTGTGTGAATAGTTAGTACATGGATGATTATATGTAGGACATACCTACCATACTTGCTATCACGGGAGGTTAATTTTTGGGAAAGGACCGTCTTATCTTTGTGTGCCTTCGGGGGTATTTAGACTGGTACCTTAAGGACATAGTACTGTGAATGACTGATTTGTGAGTTGATAAGTTAGCTGACCATAGGAACGTAGGTATGTGCGTGACCAATGGGTATGTGAACCATGTTCGCCTTCAATATGTGTGATTTGTTTTGAGACGGTTGATAGCGCGCGAGAAGTGTGCACGTGTAAGTGCACAGTCGCTGTTTTTTGTCTCGTCGCGACTATACAAACAAACCTAAATTACGACTACACTTGCGGGGCAAGTATGGCGGTAAGTCGGGGATCGAAAATCCACAGAGACGAGTTGTTAGAATTTATAAGATTTAATATTCAGAAAAAAAAGTGAAAAAGATAAATTACAAACTAAAAAGTAAAAAGATGCATAAAAGGGAAAATGGTTAATCTAGGCAAGGGTATTGAAACTAGACTAACAAAGCGAGTAAAAACTATAGGTTACGTCGAAGATCCCTCACCCGAGTTAATTTGTATAAAATGGTTACATGGGTCGACGAGTTATTACAAATGCGTCTCGTTTGGACAGTTAATTAAATCAAGGGTTTTCACGCCCCTAAATCCGCATAAAAGCCTAATAAGATTTTGGCGTCAACAAATATTCCGAAAATTACGCGCGAAAGGTCGTAAGCACGGAACATACATGATATGCCCCGTCAAATCTTCTAGGCGTAATAACTAGGACAACTCACCCAAAATACACCCGTAAACACTATCACCAAAGCAAAGCAACGCGTTAAACTGAGTGAGTTCAATCCAAGCACAACCTAATTTAAATTACCTAGAAAGCATGTTAAAAACACGATAAGTAAACGCGGTAAAGAAACGCGATAAATCTACACTAGAAATCGATTAAATCAAAGCATGTGAACTAATTAACAAAGTATGTAAACTTAATTATCAAAGCAAGAAAGAATGAAAAACAACTATATTATTGGAGAGGGTAATGAATAGTCAACTTACAAACCCAAAAGTGTGTCAATCCAAGAGGAAGTGAAGAAGAACTAACCAAAAACCCTCAAACCCTAAGCTACTCTCTCTAAAATCTATTCTAACTACTTAATATATGATTATTACTACAAAAAAGTCTTATATAGTAAGTGGGAATAAGTTAGAAAAGAAAAGAGAAAAGAAAAGAAAAGGCCAAAATATCTGCTGAAAACAAGGGATCGATCGATCGACCCCTTTGGTCGATCGATCGATCATGAACAAAATATCCATTGTCGATGAGGATCGATTGATCGATCCTTTTGATCGTTCGGTCGATCAAGCAGGGCAGAACCAAGCAGCCTACTGCATTGCCTTTCTTCCTCTTCTCCTCCCTTTTTTGGTTTCATTATTTTTTTCTCCGCTGAAATTATCATAACTTCATCATACGAACTCGGAATGGCACACCGCTTGCGGCCACACGAAGCTAGCGAGGAGGGATACAAATTCCGTGAAGATGTTGGGCCAGGTGACCAAGCTGTGAAATGACTAAAATGCCCTTGAACGTGCGATCACGTACGGAAATCAAGCGGAATGTGTCTGAACTTCACACTTAGCATCCAAATACCTATAAAAGCTCAATTAACCCCTGCAAAACATGTTAACGTAGAAATCCGAGGTTGTCTGGTTAACGAGCATAAATATAGGGAATAAGATACTCGAGGGGGCTAAAAATTCGTCCGTTCGGAGGATGAAATATGCAATATTTACGTATCATCACACCCCCTAACTTACACATTGCTAGTCCCTAACAATAAAATAGGATGCAACAAGAACTACAATAAAATAAAAAGCAGGAGATAATACAAAAGTATGGTATAAAAGCAAAAGGCCACTTTCGCGGGTGATTCGATTGCATTTAGCATATGCAATAAGCCGTTAAACCCCTAGGTCACCCTAGTGGACGAGTGTCGTCTTGTGAGGGTTTTCAGAGATGGTACCCATAAACATCACATGGTTTCCTCAAAATATGCCCAAACCAACATGAGACAAGCCCAACAATAACGAAAAAGATTTCATACGCATTATTAGCAAAGTGAATGAATTCAAACAAAAGTCCAAATCATTAACATTATAAAATGCACCTCATAGAATTGAAACCTTAAAATGTGGGAGGGGAGAGAGTACATGCAAAGGGTGATTTGGCAAAAAACTTATATAAATCGGATAAACATTAAAGCAAGCATAAACTCAATCCTCACGGGCATTATGCTCATCAAGCAAATTCACTCGAAACAGGGGGGTAACACACGGGACATGCTGGCTAAAGAGTGAATGTAAATGGAAACTAGGCCGCACACATGTCACAAATGAAGAACGCTATATATAAACTGAAAAATTGTAATCTCAATGAAAGGATACCGCACATTAAAGGAAGCGAAATGCATTTTCACAGATTATCACAACTATTATGACTTTTAAATTACATCAACCTAAGATCACATAGGACTTTACTAGGGTTGTAATGTAGGTTTGGCTAGGGCATGAAATAAAGGAATGTATGTATGGATTCAAAGTGTTCGGGGATGAAAACTGGGGATAATGGGAGAATGCGGGCAATATCAAAATTGGAAAACAAGTTTCGAAAAGGCATTAGATATATCATCAGGCAGAGTAATCAAATCTTATTGAACTATATACAACATTTACAACTTTCTTTTTATTTTTATTTTCTTCTTTTTGTCATGTTTTCTTTTGTTTTCTTTGGCTTTTTGCTTTAACTTTTTCATCACTTTTTTCACTTTTTATTTTTCTTTACTTATCAAACTCTCATATGCCTAATTGCAACCGACATCATAAAAATATCATTCAATCCCAAGTAACATTCCAAACAAGGGTGTGGAAAGTGTATATATGGGCTAAAACTCCAATTTAGAGGTTGTTATGGGAATGGGGTTATGAAACGAAAGGCTATATTTAGGCTCAAACGTATTAACGAGGGTAAACATTTAAGGGTGAGGTCAAGGCTAATATGGGTGATATAACAAAGAATGCCTATGATCATTTCCAAAAGTTTACGCAATTCTCGAATCAAAACAATATATGAAAATCATGATCAAGTAACACATTTCAAGTATGCACTCAATTAATGAACGATCAAATGAAAGAATAGAGAGATTACCAACGAAATCAGCGTTTTCAATGAGAAAAGAATAGTGTATACACTCACAAACGACGAAAGGTACAAAGCTTACTCGGTGTAAGTATATACAATGCAACAAAAGATTACCGAGTTATAAAAATCTTAAACCAAATCAATATAGCAATAAAAGTGCATGTGCTCATGGGATTAAAGTTTCATTCATGAAGTTATTCATAATATCAATAAGTGAGACTAAAGTCTAATGACTTCTAAAATCGAGAACATGCATCATTGGGTTGTCTATTGGATCGGGCAATTATTGAAATCTATCATCGGAAACAAAGGCAAAATGCCTAAAAAAAGAAAAAAGAAAGAAAATCTTTTTGAAATTTTTGAATTTTTCTAAGAAAAGCATAATAAGTAACTAACATGTGAGCAAAAACATGGACTAGATAAAGAAATGGATAGAATATCCCACACCCCCTAACTTAAAACTTGACATTGTCCTCAATGTGAATTAAGAACCAAGTTAAAAGAGGAAAAGATCGATATTACCCAAAAGTGGAGCGATCCCCATAAGAACAAGTCCAAAGAATCTACAAAACAAGTTAGTACCGAGCATAGCAAAAACAAATAACAAAAAGTTAACTAATTACATTAGACTAAATTAAAAAGGAAAAATAAAAATAAAAATAAAGAAAGCTAACTATATAAAACCTACTATTTAGGCTTCACACTAACTATACACTAGAAGTCTAAATAGGTGAGGGTCCACTATGAAAACGATTTGACTTTGGAGGATAATTGGTGTACCCTCACATACAAGCATGCCTTCCGAAAAATATGAATTTCGTTTGAACAATGGAAGGCATGTGTAAGGCATAAGAAAGGAACCATCGCCAATTAAAAGTTTTGGTGGGACGATTGTGGGTTTGGATTGAACGGGTGACAAAAACATATGGGGACCGAGAAAAGACGAATATCCTCCTAATTATTTTGAAATTGGAATGGGAGGCGACGCACAGGAAGGAAAAGATGCGATTGTGGAGGGCGACTCAAGCAAGTACTCCTCATCGGCGAAAATGTTTAAAACATTAAAGTTTGAAACCGAATCATCGGGTACGTGAGACGGTGTGATAATGAAGAATGAAAATGGGGATGAAAGAAATTCAAACTCATAAGATGAATCATCATCGCATGAAGATTGAGTTTCAAATGAAATAATATCATTTTCAATGAAATGTTCTTCTTTGGGAGCCAAAGAATAAATCATTTCATTGCACATAGATATTACGTCATTTACATCCTCACTTTCAATATCTATTATATAATGGGAAAAGTCTAGAATGGTTTGTTCCAAAGTAGGCACAATTACCTCATTTGGTTCAAAACATTCATCGATCTCGAAAGTCTCGGAAGCAAAATCGTCGTTGGACTCAAATGATAAATCCAACTCATGTTCCCACGAACGATTTTCTTCCCGATAACGATTTTTAAGTTTCTCATTTTCATACATACGAAAACCCTCACCGAATGTCATGGGTCGAGGTGCGGATGCATGAAAATGGGAACTTTGAAAATTACCATCGGACTTAAACGAAAACTCATTATTATAGGAATTTTGAAAATTATTCGAATTCGTTTCAAAATTCCTATTATAAGGAGGTAAAGGCCCAAAATCATTGTCATCATCATCAAAATTCCAATAACCTAAGTTTTGACTTTCGTTATACTCGACCAAAGTCATATTTGAATTTGAAATACTTTGGGATTCTAAGTATTCACCGAAAGTCATTGGTTTGCGAGAATCGTGAGAATTATAACAAGGATTACCGAAAGAATTGGAATAAGACATGCTTACCCCAAAAATGGCTCGAAGTGGCGGATTCCACAAAGAAAGTGCGCGCGGGAAAAATTCGAGCGTTTTTAAGTGCTCAAATGTGGAAGTCCTGCAAAATATTAGAAAATAATACAAATAGAAAGAAAATACTATGAAATACTAAATCAAATAAAGTCTAAAACAAACAAGTCCCCCGTAACAGTGACATTTTGATAGGGCGCGAGAAGTGTGTGCGTGTAAGTGCACAGTCGCTGTTTTTTGTCTCGCCGCGACTATACAAACAAATCTAAATTACGACTACACTTGCGGGGCAAGTATGGCGGTAAGTCGGGTATCGAAAATCCATAGAGACGAGTTGTTAGAATTTATAAGATTTAATATTCCGAAATAAAAGTGAAAAATATTAATTACAAACTAAAAAGTAAAAAGATGCATAAAAGGGAAAATGGTTAATCTAGGCAAGGGTATTGAAACTAGACTAACAAAGCGAGTAAAAACTATAGGTTGCGTCGAATATACCTCACCTGAGTTAATTTGTATAAAATTGTTACATGGGTCGACGAGTTATTATAAATGCGTCTCGTTTCAACAGTTAATTAAATCAAGGGTTGTCACGCCCCTAAATCCGCTTAAAAGCCTAATAAGATTTTGGCGTCAACAAATATCCCGGAAATTACGCGCGAAAGGTCGTAAGCACGGGACATACATGATATGCCCCGTCAAATCTCCTAGGTGTAATAACCAGGACAACGTACGCGAAATACACCTGTAAACACTATCACTAAATCAAAGCAACGCATTAACCCGAGTGAGTTCAATTCAAGCACAACTTAATTTAAATTACCTAAAAAGCATGTTAAAAACGCGGTAAAGAAATGCCATAAATCTACACTAGAAAGAGATTAAATCAAAGCATGTAAACTAATTAACAAAGCATGTAAACCTAATTCTCAAAGCAAGAAAGAATGGAAAACAACTATATTAATGGAGAGGGTAATGAATAGTCAACTTACAAACCCAAAAGTGTGTCAATCTAAGAGGAAATGAAGAAGAACTAACCAAAAACCCTCAAACCCTAAGCTAATCTCTCTAAAATCTATTCTAACTACTTAATATTTGATTATTACAACAAAAAAAGTCTTATATAGTAAGTGGGAATAAGTTAGAAAATAAAAGAGAAAAGAAAAGAAAAGGCCAAAATATCTGCTGAAAACAGGGGATCGATCGATCGACCCCTTTGGTCGATCGATCGATCATGAACAAAATATCCACTGTCGATGAGGATCGATCCTTTTGATCGATCGATCGATCGATCAAGCAGGGCAGAACCAGGCAACCTACTGCATTGCCTTTCTTCCTCTACTCCTCCTCTTTTGGTTTCATTATTTTTCCCTCCGTTGAAATCGTCGTAACTTCATCATACGAACTCGTAATCGTGCACCGTTTACGACCATGCGAAGCTAGCGAGGAGGGATAAAACTTCCATGAAGATGTTGAAAATGACTAAAATGCCCTTGAACATGCGATCGCGTATGGAAATCGAGCGAAATGCGCCCGAACTTCACACTTAGCATCCAAATACCTATAAAAGCTCAATTAACCCCTGCAAAATATGTTAACATAGAAATTCTAGGTTTTCTGGTTAACGAGCATAAATATAGGTAATAAGATACCCGAGGGGGCTAAAATTCGTCCGTTCGGAGGCTGAAATATGCAATATTTGCGTATCATCAACGGTTCCTTAGTGATTCGGAACGCGTGATCCTTACGTACGCGATGTACTTGGATTTTATAGTAGAGTATGCGTGCATCGCAGCTTAGCATAGGGGTGCCTTATAATTATATATGTACTGAGAGTGATTTATATATGTACTTGTGACTTGTTCACTGTTGCTTAGTAGTTAACTAAGATATTTGAATGGGCTACGAATGTGAGAATCTAATTAACACTTGAGATAAGTAATTTAACGAATGTGAATATGGGTTATAAATATGATTTGTCTGGGTAATAAGAGTATACACCTTATATTAAAATGTGATAGCAGGGGTTTGTACGGACTAGTTAGATAGTGGCATGACTAGGATGGGTTAAGGGTATACGTTAAGTGTGCACATTAGTTGAGAGGTGAGAAACTCTTGTGAGAGTACGCAACTAACATGTTTATAATATGTGTTGTTTAATTGTAATTTAAACACTTGCTATATTTTTAAACTGTTTTCACCTCGAGCTCTGATACGTTTTCCTCCAAGTCTATTTTGTTGTGTAAAAACATTTTTTAAGTGCCCAACCACAGGGATGCCAAGTATAGGAGTTCCATTACATTAACGTGTTGTAGTTGCTGTGGAAGTTAGAGGATCTCGGTATTAGACGCCGTCATATTCTGTACTTGATTCTACTCAGGGTTAATCATATTGTAGGGCATGTCGCCCATTTCCATTTAGAGATAGTATTCTCAGACTTTCAGTTCTATTTCAGATGTTGGTTTATTTATTCAGACTCTTGTATTGGCGTTTTATTTTACTCTAACATTATTATTGGAGTGTTTACTCCAGACTCAGTTTATTTCTTTACGTTGGTTATTTATATGAGATTGCTTATGCAATTGATAGTCGATGATATAATTCTTGGTTAATTGTTAACTTATTTAATAAAATTTGGCATCCCTCTATTTTAAATATTAGGTGGCTAGTAATTAATTAAATATTTTCAACAGTGATGCTATGACTGAACCAACTTGATATTTTGTATTAATTTAATAAAGGAGTAGCTACCCGATATTTAATTAGACGGGGTGTCTCAGGTGGTATCAAAGCATCAGGTTTTAGTGTCCTTTAGGATCTGTGCGGCTTATTATGCTTCCAGCATAGCTTTCTTTGATGTAGAGCCCTATGTTTAGGATTGGTGATTTCTTTGGTGAGATTTCATTCTCCTGCTATAATGTATATGATAGTGAATCTTATTTGCATTTGGGTGTGTTCATGTGCCGAACGATGCAGTATATCAGGCGAGGATAACAGGAGGCAAGGCTCAGTTGAGATTACTGGGTATGTTCAATAATGATGACCGTAGTTGAGGTCATCCCTATTAAGGTACGAAAAGCCAGGATGGTAAAGGAGGCTTGGGCACAACATATGACATTATAGTACCACTATAGTATAAGATGGAGTCGAATTAGACTCACCCAACAAGGTTGGATTGGGAGAGAGTCAGATGAAACATTAAAGAGAACCAGTAGTGGAAATTCTAGAAATGCGTAAATGGCGTGTGTTAGCCAACGAAGGTAAAATATCCAAAGGCTTGGGCATATGTCGGAGTATGGCTAATCGGGAGTGAAAATTTAGGGTGATTTTTTTTCCTTAGCTGGTAAGAGCATAGTTACAGCGGTGAGAGGCAACCACCGCACGTAGAAGTGGAATGTTTTGTCCGGAGAGGGCGCATAGGTATGATTTGACTATAAGTTCCTTCATCAGATGTTCAGGATAAGGTGCGAACGTTATTCTGAACTCACACAAGACGGTAGGACAGAAGTCACTTTGTGAAAAGAAATTTAATTAATTAGTGAACCTTACACCGGAAATTTAATTAGTTAGCGAACCTTACACTGGATGAAGTAGGTGCAATGGAGAAGAGGACATTATAGGGGAAAATTAACTTACAAGGAGAATTGCTAGCACTTCTGGGGAATTCTGCTTGGGCGGTCAATGCAGATTGTAACAATGTCGCGTTTTGTTAATATGGAGGCAAACGCTTCCTTGGGTGGGGAGCTACAAGAATCGAAGAATTTAGACAGAGTAAGACTGGGGAAATGGTGTTGGTGAAGCACCACAAGGGGAGACCCATTAGGGGACCCATTTAAATGATTCGGATAGTAAAAAATTTACCGAGCGATGGTGATTTCAGTAAGAATTGTCGAAGCCAGTAGCATATTCCTTAGGTCCATCAAAGCTAAGGGAACAACGGAGGTAGTCATCAGAGTCAAGAGTACCAACGTCCGAGAGAAGGACAACCCTAGCATGGTCAGTGTACCCGGAGATAAGTGGAGAATCTGTAGAGATATTTTGTGGGAAGTGAAACCCGTGTGTTAAAATTTTTTCTGAAGCAAGTATAGGGATAAGGGTATGGTGCCTAGCAAGGGCAATAGTTATCAAAATTTTTGGTTTGGTACGAACCGGTGTGTTAAGTCCAGGAACCATTTGAGCGACCAAGGTGATTGGCAAAGTAGAAGTATGAGTTATATCCTCAGATGATGATGCGTGTTGTATGTGACAGAAATGAGTTACTCCATTTTTATTATCGCTATATTTGCATGAGAGACGAGTTTAGTGCGTATATCGGCAATGTTATTATTTATGTGAATATTTTCCCTGGTATAGTGGGGATACCTTTAGTGTTATCCGCGGAGGATGAATGGGTGTATCGATAGTGGTATTTACTTTATTAAAATTTCTCGTTTTAGTGCTGTGTTATACGGATATTATCCTAATTATGGTTTTATAATAATGATTAAACCGATAGTGTGTAGATATTGCAAGTCTATCGAGGTTATTACCTTGGTGTAGAATGTTTTGTTTTGGCGAGACCCCATCTGCGAGAGGGTCGGGCTAGCGTTTATATATTTATATCTATGTATATATATATATTATCAAGACTTAGAAAGGTATAATGGTCTCGAATATTTGATCCCGGTATGAGTAGGGATTTTATTGATATGATTCGGAGTGTATTTGGTTTACTATTCAGCGGAAAGATTTAGCTGATTATAATTAACGCTCAGGATGTGGTAATAGGAAGAGTGCATTATTATATCACCCTTTAGATACGTGAAAGTTAATACTCATAGTTGTATGTCTGGGGACGGGATTTTGAGAGTCCCGGTTATATTTACATGATGTTTATGGAATTTGATTACCATCAATGTTAAGTGACAGTGTCTTTCGAAAGAAGTTCGTTGTTTAAGTGTAATTGCGGAAGGAGATGTAACCTTATTGTCAAAAGACGGGAATATAGGGGTACATGTTATGGACTGAAGGCCTAACGGACTTCGATGACCGACAATGCTAGGTAGTAGTGTATCGGGGGGGTTCCTTATTTGGATTTCGCTTTGCGAGACATCCCACGCATGAAACTTAGCGTAAGGTTGGTAGTAGGGATATGTATGGACATTCGCCCATGAGTTGGGTACCTCGGTCGTTATGGAAGTATGTAGTTATAACTGAAAGTTAAAGGGTAAATTACGATATAAGGCCACTAGAGCCAGTTATGAGGTGAGGAAGTACTAAAATTTTTATTTTATTACGGCAGTTTACAAGATGGAATGATGTTAAAGAGGATTTAGGATTTCAAATTCGGGGGTAATTGAGATGGTCCAAGTGGTATAGCCACGTTGCGAAAATAAGGGCAATAAGGAATTAGGCGTATGTATGAGCGTGTATGATGTTTAAACTCGTTTGCACGATGTATAGGGTATATGGACACCTTGGTTTGCTGGTGTCAGAATCGCTGGAAGAAGAGATATGGAAATAGATGGGTGAAATTTTTACTTGTGGGACTAATATGATAAAATGGAAGTGGTAGAGTGGATTAAGCGTCGTGAGAAGGATGACAATGTATAGATTCATGTGCAATCGGAGTAGCACGTCCAGAATTAGTTGAAAGGCAGTGGGAAGCCATTTAAAAAGGGGGTTTCCCTTGAGAAGACAAATATTTAACTATTATGGACAAATTGGAGTAGAGTTCTACCCAGTAGAATATTGAGAGTGACTTACGCATAAATAGAATACTGATGTCAATAAGGTATAAGGAGTCCAAAAGTGCACAACGTCGTGAAAAGTGCACGGGTCGAAACTTTTGGTATACGCCGAGGGAAGAAAAGGGTTAATAAGTACCACTTAATGGGAGGAGTTATAAGTGAAAATTGGTGTTAAGCGGGACATAATGAGTAGCCCCCACATGCACCACGTATAGATAGAAATCGGTTGGAGTAAGAGTATCAACCAGAAACTTGGTGTCGAGCCGACGATTCCAGTAGCGGTTGCCAAGAAGGAAAGTAATTGTTATATCCTTGGGAAATTTACACTATTAGATATTGATCGCGCCGGTACGTGGTTCTGCCCAGTATTATTCTGAACTAGGATGAGAACCTTGAAACCCACCTTCAATATGGGGTATAAGGAAGTAGTGGGACTAGTTTTGTTTTGAGAAAGTTGTATCACCTATAGCCCGAGGAATAGGCGCAAGTTGATTGATGACTGGTGGAACTGTATGAAATTAATTTTGGACTCATTGCGATCATTTGATTTCCACAACGGGTATAGATAGTAAGTGAAAATAATATGGTAAAGGGGAGAGGATATTACCTAATAGTAGAGCTGTGTAAAAGCACCCGTACCTATTTATAGTGGACAAGGTGTTTACAAAAGTTTTGTGTAAATGAACCTTACTATCCTCCCTCTGGATGCATAGAGATGAGCAGATTATCAGAGTTTTGGGATCAGTCAGAAGTTAGAGTCCGATGACTATAATGGGATAATCACCAACCGTTTTAAGTGGTTTTCCCTTGTGTAAAAGTCACAACGCCGGGAACAGAGATTCAAAGAATGGATAAGGGTAGTCATATGTTTTATGGTTTCTCCTAGGATGGGAGTTTTTTGTGTAGATAAACGCGGGACTTGATACAAAGTGAGGTGCGAACTCACAATAATATTGAGACCTTGTGTAAAAGTCACAACGCCGGGAACAGAGATTCAAAGAATGGATAAGGGTAGTCATATGTTTTATGGTTTCTCCTAGGATGGGAGTTTTTTGTGTAGATAAACGCGGGACTTGATACAAAGTGAGGTGCGAACTCACAATAATATTGAGACAATGTGGCCAATGATGTATAGGTTATTCTTATTCGAATGTTGTTTAGTAGGAGCACAACGTGAGGTGCATTTATTAAAGTGTAACCCTATAACTAATAAAGTGTTGAGAGTGGTCAATAAGCTTGTTATGAAGCGGGGGTTGTAGTGATTGAGCCTTACTTTGAATTTTATTTTAAGTTACGAAGGATACCAAATTTTTCCAGGTATGCCTTAATTTTCTGAATTTCGGGATAAAATTCCGTTATTAGGGGGGAAGTATGTAATACTCCGCATTTTTATGGCTTTTAATTATGATATTAATTAAAGGAAATTGCTTTTAATTATGGGATTAATTAAATTAATTTAGGATAATTAATTATAAATTAATTCAGATTTAAATAACTAGCGAGACGAGAGTTAGTATTTAAATATGATGATAATGTTGAATATTACTGAGTGATTATGGTAATATGTGAGTACTGAATTTATTAAAATTATCGTGAGATGAAAATACGACAGTTTTAGAAATTAAGTTGGAACGTGCGTGTCACTCGTGTCAGGACCCAATTTAATGAATTTAAAAGTATTTTATTTTTATGTCATTCGTATGATCATTTTGAGTGTGTCAACGTGTCCGGAAGGGTCGAGATAGTCAGAAAACACTAGCCGGGGGTTTAGTTTGGGTCCCAGGGTATTTTTAGGCCTAACCGGCAACCCGAGAGGGTATTTTAGTCATTTCTATCTTTGGTGAATAGTGACCTACGAAATTTAGGTTTTATTTATCTGCCAACACTTACGGTTATTAGGGCCATTATTTTTTAAACACAAGAGAGAGTAACGTGAGAAGAAAGAAAGGGTTTCAGGAGAACTCCAAGGGTTTTCAAGGCAAAACAACCACCACACACCATCATCATCGCTGGATTTGTGATCGGAAAGAGAGGGAGAACCAACCAATACTGTCATCAACGGATCAGAACTTCTAATCAGAGGCATGTGATTTATCTTGCAAAGATTCAAATCATATATTTTACATGATAGTTTAGATTTGATGATTTATCGTAAATAAGTGAATTAATTGTGAAACTGGAGAATTAAACATTGAATATGGGTAGGCTTCATGTAGATGAACTTTTGGGCATATACTAGTTATGAAATTATGATCCATGCATAGAGAATTGTGAATTCATGTTGAGTTATATAAAGATTTTGAAGGAAATAGAAGAAATATGATTTTTATGAAAATTGGGTGTTTTGATCCAAGAAACTGATGATCCATGATGATTTAATGATTCTGATACGTTAAATATTATGCTAATATGTTAATAGGATGATTAGTAAAATTTATTGGGAGTTTGGGACGTTGTAATGGAGGATTTGGGGTGTAAAATTGGAAGAACCCGTAACTGTCAAAGAAATTCTGGGCAACTTGATCGATCGATCGATCTAAGAATGTCGATCGATCGACCGTCGATCGATCGTTCCATTTCATCGATCGATCGATCCCTCTAGAAAAAGTGAAGTATTTTTCCTTTAAATCATTGGATAACTTCCAACCTTTAGAACTCTTTAGAGATGATTGATCGAGCACATTGGCACTTAGGGAAGGCCAATAGGATGGTATTTGAAGCCCAAAAATTAATAGGTTTAACTGGGGTTAAGTGGTAGACTTGCGAATATTCGACTAATGAGGTATAATTGTAAGTTGTGAGAACCTGAATATATTTTGATCTAATTATAATTTGAGGTTAAAGACTAAAAGGGGGAAACTTTAAATACTGATATAACCTTAGACGCTGGCTGGGGACTTAGTAACCTTTTGGGATAGGGTATGTACTCGGAGCTATACGTCGAGAATTATCGCATTAAGATCTATTGTGTATAAGAAATAAGACGATATTATTATATTTGTGAGACATACGATATGGGGCTGGAATATACCTATACTAAAATGATGATTACCTAAGTTGTGTGAATAGTTAGTACATGGATGATTATGTGTATGACATACCTACCATACTTGCTATCACGGGAGGTTAATTTTTGGGAAAGGACCATCTTATCTTTGTGTGCCTTCGGGGGTATTTAGACTGGTACCTTAAGGACATAGTACTGTGAATGACTGATTTGTGAGTTGATAAGTTAGCTGACCATAGGAACGTAGGTATGTGCGTGACCAATGGGTATGTGAACCATGTTCGCCTTCAATATGTGTGATTTGTTTTGAGACGGTTGATAGCGCGCGAGAAGTGTGCACGTGTAAGTGCACAGTCGCTGTTTTTTATCTCGTCGCAACTATTCAAACAAACCTAAATTACGACTACACTTGCGGGGCAAGTATGGCGGTAAGTCGGGGATCGAAAATCCACAGAGACGAGTTGTTAGAATTTATAAGATTTAATATTCAGAAAAAAAAGTGAAAAAGATAAATTACAAACTAAAAAGTAAAAAGATGCATAAAAGGGAAAATGGTTAATCTAGGCAAGGGTATTGAAACTAGACTAACAAAGCGAGTAAAAACTATAGGTTACGTCGAAGATCCCTCACCCGAGTTAATTTGTATAAAATGGTTACATGGGTCGACGAGTTATTACAAATGCGTCTCGTTTGGACAGTTAATTAAATCAAGGGTTTTCACGCTATCAAATGGTTACATGGGTCGATGATTACCTAAGTTGTGTGAATACTTAGTACATGGATGATTGTGTGTATGGCATACCTACCATACTTGCTATCAAATGAGGTTACATTTTGGGAAAGGACCGTCTTATCTTTATGTGCCTTCGGGGGAATTTAGACTGGTACCTTAAAGATATAGGACTGTGAATGACTTATTTGTGAGTTGATAAGTCAGCTAACCTGTGATACCCCGCTCAATGTAATATCGGGTGATCAGTCTTATATCAAATTAAAATAGGAATCTAATTTGGTTCATTCTTAGCATCACTGTCGAAATTTTTTGAAAACTGACTAACCACCTTGTATTCAAAAGCTGATGTCAAAATTTTAATCTTTTTATTTAACAACAACAACCATATAAATATCAATACGAACCATTCTAACAAACCATGAATATAAAGCAATACTGAATAAATCAATAAATGACCGGCCGAATAAACCATCGGCAGAAAACCAACATCCACTAATATAATCCAACAAAGAATAGTAACCAATACAAAGTTCGTCTGAAATGAAAATAGCTGGGCAACATGATCGAAAGAAATACCAAGCTACATCCTACTCTAGGCATGAAATGACTGAAGCGTCTATTTCCAAATCCTGCAACTTTCACACCTGTTACAGCTACGCATCCCTGGAACAGATCTCGAAGTTTGGCATCCCTGTGGCTGGATACCTAAAAGGTTTTGAAAATATTTTACAAGTATGGGTCAGAGCCCAAAATCCTTTTGAAAATATTTTGCAAGTGAATTAAAATGCAACAATTAAAATCTATGAATGCTCTTCATATTTAAGTTAGTGTCGCACTCCCTTGAGATACATCTCACCCTTCCTCTAAAGTGCACACCTAATGCTTTCTTCCTGACCCTCCTAGTTACACCACCCCGTCTAACTAGCTTTGTCATGAAACTCCTTTAACTCTACTCTAACCTGAGTAATTTGTATCTTTACTTCGTAAGTTATTTATCGCATTAACTTAATTAATCATTTCTTGAAAGTCATATAAATTTCACTAGTTATATAAGTAATACAAATTCTCTTCATGTATTTAATTACCCGTATATAATTATCTACTCCATTATATACTTATAACAATATTGAATATAAATAAAACCTCTCTTAAAAGCCATATAACATTCACTAGTTATATAAGTTATACAAATTCTCTTCATGTATTTAATTACCCGTATATAATTATATACTCCATTATATACGTAGAACTATACTCCACAATCACACATATGTTGAATATAATTAAAACCATCCTTCCGAGTAATACCTCATCGGATGCATTCTCTAAAGTGCTATCTTCCCAGATCTACTCAATCCCACCTGGATTTCTGAGACAGCTAGCCACCGCCGAATGAGAACATGGAAATATAAACGTATTGGAGGCGGTCATATTCCCCCGAGTGTGAAGACAATCATCTTAATGCCCACCTTTAATTTGACGCTATGACCTGGGGATATACTCGCCCTAATCCTCAAGCTAGGGGATTTACCCACATCGCGCAACCTCCCCTGATAGCACTAGAGCATATAATTCTAAAAAAATACCTAGTCACCGGTATTTATGAGCACACAATATATATATACTATCACACTACCGTATATATATATATATATATATATATATATAATTTCATCCCGGCTTTACCGTGTACAAAGTCCGTAACACTAACCAACATATTCCCGAGTCTATGGTCCGACTCTAATTTAATTAATTTACCCATTAATTAAGTTAATATCTCCCCGAGTCTATGGTCTGACTCTAATAATTTAATTAATATGCCCATTAATTAACTTCTTATCTCCCCGAGTCTATGGTCCGACTCTAATTTAATTAATATACTCATTAATTAATTTAATATCTCCCTGGTGTCACATAACCAATGTACCTGGGCTTGCTCACCTGGCCTGAATTTACATCTCTTAGAAAGTACTCCACAAAATTTCATTATAAAGAGAACGCTCCTAATTAAATAATATTTAACAATTTATTACATCATCCTATAATAAATTATTCCACTTATAAGCTTTCATTAATTAATCCCCCATTAATTAATTTATTATCATAGCGTCACTCAAACAAAATATCCGGACACCCCCTTGGTCCATAATACAATATCCCCAAATCTGAGGTTTGAAATTTACTCAATCTGCCCAGATTTTTAAAAAATGCTATTTTGGGGCATTTTGGGGCCGTTTTGGAAAAAGCGTATTTGAGAACGAAAGTTAGAAAACACCATTTTCTAGAGGGCAATGCGGACATAATCTCCATTTACAGCTTCTGTGAAACTTTTTACCCAGAATTATCCACTAAAATCCTTACGAATCAAAATCAGTCCCAATAACTTGATTCATAACTTCCCCAAATCAAAACCCAATTTGTATTAACCCAATCCAAAAATCATATGTATAACACCTACTATGATATGAATTGAATATCACCAATTTACATTGAAGAAATTCAACCACTTGCCTTATAAATTTATAGTGTCTGATTATACTTTGGTGTAGATATCGTTGTGTGATGAAGAACACCTTCCTTGTTCTTCTTCTTTGGCTCTCAAGAGTCCTCCCTCTTTGTCCCTTATGTTCTCAAATTTCTCCTAAATGAGTTATGGTTGCCTACAACTCCAAAACTTAGTTTTTTTTCTCCAAATCCCGTTTTTAATCATATGGGCCTAATTAAAATGGTCCAAATACCCACAGGTGGGCTCGGTTATGCCCAAAAATATCCCATGACCCGTTTACCACCCCGGGTACACTTTTCCAACTATCTCGGCCCATTCGGACTCAATCGTGCACTCAGAATTGACATCCGAATTAATTTATAAAAAGTTCCTATCTCACACCCAACTTAGTCTATATCCGACTTCCGACTGAGATAAATAAATGCCACGTCACTTATACACGTTATGACGTAAATAAATTATTACTATTCACTTTGTAATTTAATTTTCATAAATATTAACCATCTTCTCTGTGATTAATATTTAAATAAATATTAACATAACTAATTCAATTAAATTACGACACACAAGTAATTTAAAAAAAAATCGAATCAATTAAATATTAAATACACAGAAATACGGGGTGGTACATACTTGCCCCCTTACAAAGAAATTTCGTCCCCAAAATTTGGTCATAACTGCGACGAATAACTCTGGATATTGCTCTCACATATCCTACTCCCGCTCCCACGTATACTCATCAATACTGTGATGACCCCACTCCACTACAATCTAACTGGTAGTACTACCTTAGACTGCAGCTTGCGATCACATATCTACTAGTCTCTCCTCATATGAGGTGTCTTATTGCAAGTCATGCTCCTCGAGTGGAACGTGCCCAAAAGTCCCTATCGTTCCTCCTGTATCTCTCCAGCTATGCCACGTGGGACACATCACGTATCCACTGAAGATGTTCTGGAAAATCCAATCGATAAGCCACCGGTCCCACCCTCTCAAAGATAGGGAAAGGACCCACATACCTCGATTTTATCTTCCCTTTCTTATCGAACTTCACCACTCCTTTCATAAGAGACACCAGAACCAATACCTGGTCACAAATCTTTAAATCGATGGCCCCTGACAACATAGTGCCCCAAAAGATGAGTCTATACTCCACCGACTCCACTATCTCTATGTTAGGAAATTCCCCTCCTTACGTCCTTGAACTATACGAATGGATACAACTTACTCAATTCCCGCTGCTGGACCATAACCCATTTCGGGTCCTAGCATCTTGTTATTTCCCCACCTCTTATCAACCAAAGGTGGATAAGGAAACATTTTCCACAAAGTCTCCCAAGGTGTCATGTAGATACTAAACTGTTACGAGGCATCACACGTAGCTCTACCTGTGGTTATTACTACTCTCGAATTACCCAAAAATCTGGAATGCACAATCCTTGCTTCCCGTCTACCCATCAACTTATGGGCAACACGTTCAACCCAATATGTAACTATGTCCCTATCACCTCCTGACACTTTTTACCAGAGGTGGGACTGAAAGTTCTCACCAAAATTCCCAATAATATTGAACAACACCTTGTTCCGTTTCACTCCTTCCCATTAATAGTAAAGTTGGGCATACTACTCGATAGTATAACCCATTCTGAGACAACAATTCGTGTTCAGGTCAATCCATTCAACAACCTGATGGAAACCTTGACCCCTCCATGATTTTTACCAACCTGAGCATTAATTCCATCTCTAGAACCATGAATTTTCAAAAACGTATTGGTTGATACCCTCAAATCAACCTTTTTCCCATTCATAAATGGTCTATCCGGAGACAAATTCACTATGTCTCACTCAACACCAATTCCCATGCTCAAGAACTATATTCCTTGTGCAGTTTTCGTCAAATAGGAATCTACACCTTGTCTATGCGTAAGACCACTCTAAGCATATAACTAAGTGATACTCTTTTTCTGTTTTCCCATAAACGTGACTTCTTTCTTGCCTTAATATATTTTGTTACATGCACCTCCACCGTCTTTACACTCCTTACGGTGGAGATAGTTCACCTTGATACGCATATAGTCGGATTGTTTCCTCTTTCAAACAGATTTGAGTTCACTTCACTTTCCCACTTATTTTTTGACTGCCCTGTAAGCATACATTCAATATGTTCATTCACACATCCCTTTATTTAAGACGACTCTGAAATCACACTAACCAGGGCGCCCATACACCCAAAATCCCATGCATATTTGCACAACATCACAGACGTCACATACGTAAAAAAATTCTTTCAAGGTTATCCCACAGATCACATTATATCATATGATTACATTTGATATTTCCCCAAATCGCAATTTAATCTTCTCGATTTTGCCCCGTGCATTAACTTGCGGTGCAAAAGTTTTCTCAGTGCTTCTTTCGCAGCACTACCTGGCTATACTGGCCTTATAGCGTAATAGCTTTCACCTCAAAGTGTAACTCCACATGTTCAAAAATCACCCTTTAAACTGGTGTCCTAGCATCATATAACGTCTTTCCACTACTGACGTTTATTAGGGCTTATGCACATAACATTTCACAACAAAGCCCCAAAAAAACTTTCCCCAATGCATTAAATACTAGCATTATCTTTCGTTAATTTTCGTAGATCCGAGCATATAATCGGGACACCCAAAACTCTGTCCTTGTACTCAAAGGTCTAATTTTTGACTCCCGCATCTCTAAAGGAGTTATATAATGTCGCGCTCACACTAACACTAAGTCCTCAGCGCTAAGTCACTAACGAGCTAAATCTCTTTGCTCCATGGTCAATCCGTCATGCTCCGAATCACATCAGTAAAAATCCCTACGCACTGGGATATAATATACTAGACAACCCTACCCTCTGAAGTCTATTTTATAAAATATTTTCGCGAGCCCAACCTTTTTTTCGGGTGTAACCGCGCAAAGAATATACATCCTGCCCTAGAATAGCGAACACGATAGTCTTGTTGTAACCACCCACTATCGCTTACCCGTCGCTAATCAATATATACCCAGGATAAAATCATTCTCGCATAGCACTTCTCAAAATGAGTTAACCTTATAAAATGTACCCTCTCAGTGTTCACACGTGCTCCTCTGCAGGTAAAACAAAAGAGAGCCCCGTTACCCTGCGATAAACATGTACTTAATAGTAACACTACGATACACCCACTAACCTCGTCTCCCTTGCGAATATAGTGTTAAGAAGAATATTGTGACCACTTGTGTCACAAAGTTTGCCCCATCTATCCGAGGATAAAACTCATACTTCCACTCGCCTATACACAGTGGCCCAAATGGTTCCTTGACATAATATTCTCATCTAACCGAACCAAAACTTCATAATTGTTGTCCCTACTAGGCATCCCACTCCTATCCCCTGATTCACTGTGGACATAATCAATTGTTGTGGTCCCAATTTCCAAATATAAGACACTTATCTGTGTCAATCCCCTGCCTCTGGACCGAATGGCCATGTTGGGGTTATCCCTCTCGCGTACTTGGTAGTCTTGACCCAAATTGTTACCCTCGTTGTCCTTTTGACTTTGCTAGCCCTATGGGACTCAATGCTGGCCTCGAAGACCCGGATTAAATCCACCGCCAATTGGTAGGAATTTAACTGATATAAATCATAAAGATGGATTCCTTTACTGCGTATCCCCTTGTGGTGCCTCACTAGCACTGCTAAATACGATCTTGCCTTTTGGTCAGATACTCCACCTCCCTTGGCTTCCTTCTCACAAAAGTATTGGTATCAAATCGAAAACATACTACCTTGATGACTATAGCCCCAGTCATCCTAGCCGGAGTTTTCCATCCACGCTTATGTATTACCCACGAGTCCATTATTAACTCATGGACCCCTTATTGACCTCCGCGTCCACCTCGTTGGGTAGGAAGTTTGTTTCATAATTCAACTTTCCTATATGTCCGACCACTGTCCGGACCTTCTGAAGTAAGTATTGAAATCTCCTTTTTCTTCTTCTTTGGCTCTCAAGAGTCCTCCCTCTTTGTCCCTTATGTTCTCAAATTTCTCCCAAATGAGTTATGACTGCCCACAACTTCAAAACTTAGGTATTTTTCTCCAAATCCCGTTTTTAATCATATGGGCCTAATTAAAATAGCCCAAATACCCACGAGTGGGCTCGGTTATGCCCAAAAATATCCCTTGACCCGTTTACCACCCCCGGGTACACTTTTCCGACTATTTCGGCCCATCCGGACTCAATCGTGCACTCAGAATTGACATCCGAATTAATTTATAGAAAGTTCCTATCTCACACCCAACTGAGTCTATATCCGACTTCCGGCTGAGATAAATAAATGCCACGTCACTTATACACGTTATGACGTAAATAAATTATTACTATTCACTTTATAATTTAATTTTCATAAATATTAACTATCTTCTCTCCGATTAATATTTAAATAAATATTAACATAACTAATTCAATTAAATTACGACGCACAAGTAATTTAAAAAAAATCGAATTAATTAAATATTAAATGCACAGAAATACGGGGTGTTACATGACCATGGGAGCGTAGGTATGTGCGTGACCTACGGGTATGTGAACTACGTTCGCCTCCAATATGTGTGATTTGTTTTGAGACGGTTCCTGAGTGATTCGAAATGCGTGATCCTTACGTACGTGATGTACTTGAATTTGATAGCAGAGTATACATGCACCGTAGCTTAGCCTAGGGGTGCCTTATATGTATTTATGTACTGAGAGTGATTTATATATGTACTTGTGACTGGTTCACTGTTGCTTAGTAGTTGTGAATAACTAAGATATTTGAATGGGCTACGAATGTGAGAATCTAATTAACACTTGATATAAGTAATTTAACGAATGTGAATATGGGTTATAAATATAACTTGTCTGGGTAATACGAGTAGACACCTTATATTAGAATGTGATAGCAGAGGTTTGTATGGACTAGTTAGATAGTGAAATAACTAGGATGGGTTAAGGGTATATGTTAAGTGTGCATATTAGTTGAGAGGTGAGAAACTCATGTGAGAGTACGCAACTAACATGTTTATAATATGTGTTGTTTAATTGTAATTTAAACACTTGTTATATTTTTAAACTTTTTTCACCTCGGGCTCTGACCCGTTTTCCTCCAAATCTATTTTGTTGCGTAAAAATATTTTTTAGGTGCCCAGCCATAGGGACGCCAAGTATAGGAGTTCCATTACATTGACGTGATGTAGCTGTTGTGAAAGTTATAGGATCTCGGTATTAGAAGCCTTCACATTATGTACTTGATTCTACTCAGGGTTACTCATCTGGTAGGGCATATCGCCCATTTCCATTTAGAGATAATATTCTCAGACTTTCAGTTCTATATCATATGTTGGTCTATTTATTCAGAATCTTGTATCGGGATTTTATTTTACTCTGGCATTATTATTGGAGTGTTTACTCCAGACTCAGTTTATTTCTTTACGTTGGTTATTCATATGAGATTGTTTATGCAATTGATGGTTGATGATTTAATTCTTGGTTAATTATTAACTTATTTAATAAAATTTGGCATCTCTCTATTTTAAATATTAGGTGGATAGTAATTAATTAAATATTTTCGACAGCGATGCTAAGACTGAACCAACTTGATATTCTGTATTAATTTAATAAAGGATTAGTTACCCGGTATTTAATTAGACGGGGTGTCTCACGTCTAGCATATTTTTGGGGTTATTTTTGCACACTTGTTCATCATACTACGAAACCCATTTTAATATGTTTATTCCAAGTATATTATGTTATCCTTTAACATACCACATGCTCTTATATTCCAAGAGAGGATTTCAACCAATAAATACCTCAAATATGCGTTCAATTAAAGACGAATCACGGGTTTTATGAAGTTCTCATGCTTTCTTCCAATATCAAGGTAAAATGCCATTTTTATATAAAAAAAAAACTGCCCATTTAGGGTTTGTCTTGAAGAAAATTCCATTTTTTGCAAGACCAACTATTTTGTAGATGTAATCACATTTTTAGGCATTAAAATCCATTTAGCAACATCCTACTTAACTTCATATATAAAAGAACCTTGAAAACATGGAAGGAAAACCCTACCTTAGATTTTGAAGAGGAGAAATAATAATGGATGACTTGAAAGCTCCTAAACTCTTAAGCTCTAAGACTTCTAAATCCAAAACCCTTTTTCTTCTTCAAAAGCTTCTACAAAACCTCTCTATAATGTTGTTCCACCACTATCTTCTTGGAAGAGAGCTTGAAAGATGGTAGAAATATTTTGTCGTGTAGGAATAATTGTGCTTACTCAAAATAAAGGAATAATGGCTTGAGGAGGGAGATGGGAGTTGATGTAAAAAATTAGATTGCTTCTAATTATTTAATCACAGATAAATGTAAATGAGACAAAGAATTTTAAAGTGGTTCAGCCTTATAAGAATGGCCTACGTCCACTGTTTTTGTTATTGCCAAGTGTTTTGGAATTCTCGATATGTAATTCTATCAAGAAATTCTGGTCCTTTTGAATGAGGGTGATACAATGTATTTATAGCCCTTGGGCTGTACATGTAAAAGGGTAAACAATTAATGCCCTTTAAGAGTATACGTCTGTATGATTAGCATTCAATGAATAGTTGAACTGTTGATTATTTGGCAATCAATGCTGTGGCCGAGATGCAGCTCGGACCGCCTTAGTTGCTCATCGTTCAGGAGTTCCTCGGAGTGTTGGTGTTCCTCGGAGTGTTGGTGTTCCTCGGAGTGTTGGAGTTCCTCGGAGTACACTTGCTGCTCGGAGTGAGTATGACTTGGTCGGGGAAATAGACTTCCTCGTTGCTATTGTGCCACGTAGATAGACACGTGTCTTCTTATTATTCGTCTATATCAGCATACTAATTTTGGTATCAACAGAAGCCCCCAATGTTTCATATTTCGAACTTTGAGGAGTATGGAACATTCCTTCTCGGTATATGGCAATATTAAATGACCTTCCTGGTTTTTAGGAGCATTTTCTTCGTATTCGAATGTCCTTCCAAATTCGCAGAATCCGCTTTTTTGAATTTTTATAAGCACTTCGATCTTCACGCACTTTTTATCCTTTTAGCCGCCGGTAGCGTAATAGTTTCTATTTTGTAATCATTTCTTTCGCCGTTTTCCAAGGCAAAGTATTTAAGCTTCATAGGCAATCCCATCGTCTTCTACCTTTTCCAATTTCTGCTTTCGAGTTTTCCACAGTCTTTCTCTCTCTTGTGCGTTCGTCCTTTTCTTCGTTCGTTGTCAACAGATCTCCCTTTTTCCTGTAAGATCTTCTTCCTTCTTCTTCATTTCTTTTATTCCCCATGGTTTATGTTATCGAATCTCTCGAGAAATTCCGTTCTGATTTTTCTATTCCATCTTGGGTAACTCTGGAGGATCTTTCTGAGCCTTTAGATTACTTTCGTTTGGCTGAGGGACACTGGTTCCCCAGCCTCTTTATTGCTGAATGTGGATTTTCTTTTCCACCAAACCCTTTGTGCTTAGAGTTCTGTCATTATTTCGATGTTGTCCCTGCAAAAATAGCCCTCAACACATGGAGAATAGTTAATGGGGTGTATAGGTTAAATCAAACTCATGGAACTCGTATAGGTATTCCTGAGATTATGTACTGTTATAGATGGGCTGTTCTAGACAATATTTTTTATTTAAAAACTAGATTTTTGAATAGGTCCTTAGTAGTCAACCTCCCTGATGCCAATAGGGATTATTTTGAACATGGGGTGGTTATTAAAAATTGGCAACATGCCCCTTTAATTGGAGATGAAGTATATCAAGGTCCCAGATGCCCTCCATATGGCAATGGGATAGGTTGTTTTCATCTTATTTTATTTCTGAAATTATGATTTCATAATGTTTGATAAAATGTGTGACTGATATTTCACTATGTATTTGTTTGCAGTTGACAACAAAAGAAAAACTCCAAAAGAATCAGAAGTAAATATTAAGCATTTGAAACAAATCTGGAGTTTGCATCAAAAAGTTGCAGACGAGCACATCAGGTCTGCTTCATATTTGTTACAGTATAGGAGTTATACAACCTCTTTTACTGCTCGCCCTGTAATCAGCATTGGTGAGCCAGCACCAGCTCCTGAGGATTCTTCATCAGATTCTCATATTCCTTTGAGTCAGAGGATGGGCAAAAGAAGGGTTCCTACTCTCTTTGAGGAGACTACATCTGCTAGAGATGGGAAAAGAAACAAGACTGATGTCCCAAAGGGAACAAAGAAAGTAGGTGCTGCCCCTTCTGTTGCTCCTCAGAAGGCTGCCGAGAAGCCCCCAGTGGCTCCGAGCAAGAAGGTTGCACCTGTGGAAGTGGTCACCATCTCCCCAACCAAAAGCTCTTCTTTGGTTGAAACTGTTGAAATGCCACCGAGGAGACTGAAGAAATCCTCCTCGGTTAATTTAACTGAAACCATTCCTCAGCTCCAAGTTAGTGGAGCTGGTGTTCCAACTATTATTCCCCTGAGCTCTGCAATGAGCTCGGTAAAGACTTGGACCATTCCTGAGGTTCAAGGAATTGAGGAGAGTATGTCTAGGGATATGCTTACATCCTTGGCTACTCGTCACATTGCTTCAGTAAGTTTATCTCATTTTGAATTTTCTTTCCTTCCATCGATACATATATCTCTGTGCTGACTTATCATCATCTTCTTTTTTATGATTACTTTTTCTTTCTCTACTAGTTTCTGGCCAGGATGGATATGCTATCTGCTAATGATACAAAACTGATGCAGCAATGTCATGAATATTATAAGGCTGGTCACATAGAATTGAGTGTATCAGAAGTTGCTGACATCCTCGGTCATGATGCTTCAGAGCAGGCAGTAGAAGCTTATCGGTACTTGAAAGGCTTATTTGACCGAGTTGTGGCCAACAATGTGGCTTATTACGAAATGATTGAAGACTTGCAAGGTACTCTCGATGAACTTCAGCAGCAGTATAAAGAATCAACTGCCCTGTTGCATGAGGGGTATGAGAAGAGGTATCAGCAGCTTTCTGCCGAGAAAGGCCACGAAAAGCTTATTGCTGGGTACGATGTCAGGGAGAGAACCCTAAAGGGTGAAGTTGAAGCATGTAGACAAATTGCAGAGCTGCTGGAGCAAGAGAATAACAATTTGCAGAAAGAATTAGCACAATATAAGTCTGCAGCTTCATCTTCCACTGCCTTGGCAGCGGTCACCGATGAAGGATTTTCATTTTTAGAAGTGGAAAATTCCAAGTTGCGAGAAGAGTTAGAAGCTTTGAGAAGAGTTAGGCCTTCTACTGCTACTCGGGGACGAGGAAGAGGTTCTCGTGGACGAGGAAGAGCTGCTCAGAATGTTGTCGAGGAACCAAGTTCTCGACCTGCTCGGGGAGGATCAAGAGTTCTTAGTCGTACTGTTGAAGAAGCTCGTACTCGATCAACGTTGGAAAATCAAGCATTCCAATTAATGGCTAAGAACCAAGCTTTGTCTGACATGTCAAAGAAAATTAGAGAACTGGAACAACAACTCTCTTCAAAGACATCACCGTTGGCGACTAATGAACTTTTCATCCAAAGTCTTCACGAGAAGCTTGAAAGGTTGACATTTCAATTTAATAAACAGCTCAGGGAGTTCTGGATGGCTGGATACAACGAATCTCTATTCCATTTAGATGATCGTATCCAGAATGCCAATAATGAGGGCTACAAGCAAGGTTGGCTGAATGCCTTGGGCGTGCTGAAGCTCGAACAAGGACACTACCTGTGGGACTATTATGATCCTGGGGTACTAGACTTGCATGTGCCACCTTATAAATTGGACATGGAATGGATCCCAGCTCGTGCCATTCCTCGGAGCTTAATTACAAAATACCTCGGTGACTACAATCTTCATTCTCAGATCGAGGTATCTCGTCCCGAGCATCTACTGGACACACCTTCAATAATGAACATCAGAATGCTTCGAGATATTAACTTCATTAATTCTCCCCTTTGCCTGGAAGATCCTCCTGCTGGTGAGGAGCCTATATCGAAAGCTGAAGGAAAAAAGCCAATAGAATAGGAAATTCTGATGTAATAATTAGTACACAATTTAATATCAATGTAATAAATTTGTGTAATTCATTTTGAATTTAATGAAAGAATTTCATTTTTGTTTGCAAATTTGTATTGCTATTGTCTTATATTTGTCAAACATTTTATATTTATGCTTGCATGACAATATTGTGTTGTTCATCGACCAACTTAGTAAAAAAGTTACAAGTATTAGTAATGTTGCTCGATCACTTAATAATAAAGTAATGAGTATAAAGATGTTTAAAATTCTTCCAACCAACCAAGGTTGTTAAATTGTGCTCGTCGACCAATTATAGTTAGTGGGTTTTTATCCCCGACCAGCTATACTTGGTACTGTTTAAAATATTTTTTCCTCGTCGACCAACTACAGTTAGTGGATTTTTGTCTCCGACCAACCATACTTGATTCAGTTTGGAATATTTTGTTCTTCGAGGAACTTTTGTATTTTATGTAATAAACTTACCTCCCGACCAACATAAGTTGGCATTTGAGAGCATGTCTTGTTTCCTAACCAAACACGTTGGTATTTTTAGGAATGTTGATGTTGTTCTCGCCCTTTTACCAACCAGAATTGGTCTGAGTTCGAACTATCATGTCCACTTGCCCTTTTACCAAAATTGGTCTGAGCTAGTGTCAGCCTCCTAACCAAAGGAGTATGGTTTGTTATCGCCCTTTTACCAACCGGAGTTGGTCTGAGCTTGAACTATCGTGTTCTTTCCCTTTTACCAATCGGAATTGGTCTGAGTTAGAACTATCATGTCCACTTGCCCTTTTACCAACAGGAGTTGGTCTGAGCTAGTGTACGCCTCCTAACCAAAGGAGTATGGTTTGTTCTTGCCCTTTTACCAACCGGAGTTGGTCTGAGTTCGAACTATCGTGTTCTCGCCCTTTTACCAACCGGAGTTGGTCTGAGCTTGAACTATCGTGTTGTTTTTACTGCCGAGCAGCGTAGTGTTACACACACTAGTATTCCTCAAAAAACTTTCAATAAAAGGAGAGAAGATGGCGAAATATCATCGTTTTATTCATATTGATGGAACTGCTTTACATTTTACAGCACTGATAATACTTGCGTAGGTGTTCAGCATTCCATGCATTCTTGAATTCCTCTCCTTCTAGAGTCGCTATTCGGTAAGTTCCTGGTCGAACAACTTCTGTAACTCGGTAAGGTCCATGCCAGTTTGCTTCCAACTTATTGTGCTTCTGAATGACCTTCTTTTGCACGTAATCTCCTTCTTTTAAGTCGCATTTCTTCACCCTCTTGTTGTAGAACAGGGTTGTTCGTTGTTGGTAAGCAGCATTCCTAATGGCTGCCTCTTCTCTAACTTCCTCGAGCATGTCCAAATCTAATCTCCTCATTAAGTCGCTGATTGGGGAATTGAAATTCAGCACTCTGTGTGTTGGAAGACCCAACTCGGCAGGTATTACGGCCTCACTTCCAAACGCCAGCATATATGGTGATTCTCCAGTTGCTGGTCGGGGAGTTGTTCGGTAAGCCCACAATACTGACTGTAGCTCATTAATCCAATTAGCTTTAGCCTCACTTAGCCTCTTCTTCAAACCATTTAGTAATGTTCTGTTCGTCACTTCAGTCTGTCCATTGCTTTGAGGATGGCCTGGTGCTGAATGAACCTTCAAAATGTTTGACTGATGACAATGGGTGGCAAACTCCTCATTATCAAATTATGTTCCATGGTCTGTGATGAAGGCATGAGGGAGACCATATCGGCAGATGATGTTCTTCCAAACGAATTGGTACACCTTCTCGTATGTCATATCAATCAGAGGCTCAGCTTCTACCCACTTAGTAAAATAATCCACTGCGATGACGAGGTACTTGAATCTTCCTCGGGTCGTTGGCAGTGGTCCTACCAAATCCATTCCCCACATGGCAAATGGCCAAGGGGAAGTTATGGGTGTCAACAATGCTTGTGGAGTTCGTCGGATGGAGGAAAAACATTGGCATTTATCACATCTCTTAGCATAGGCTATACAATCAGCCCTCATCGTTGGCCAATAGTATCCCTGCGTCATCACTCTTTGCAAAAGTGTCCGACCAGCTACATGGGCTCCACAGGACCCTTCATGGATCTCTTCAATCAATTCTTTCACCTCGGAGGGATGTACACATCTTTGCAAACCTGCCATAATTCCTCGTCTATACAAAACACCATTAGTTAGTACATACCGAGCAGCTTTAAACTTCAATTTCTGGGCAACGAGCTTATCTTCCGGTAATTCTCCTTCCTCAACATATGCCCTGATGGGATCCATCTAAGATGGCCCTAAATCAAGGGTAATAATATTCATCGTCAGGTCTTCATCTATGCTCCGACTTTCTAATATTTCAATTGGTATCGTTCTTCGCAGCTCGGTACGAGTAGCTGATGCTAGTCGGGCCAGTGCGTCTGCTTGTGCATTCTCCATTCTTGGTATTCTGATAAACTGAATGGCATCAAATTCTGCCAATAACTCCATCGCCTTTGCATGATACTTGACCATTAATTCTCCTTTAACTGCATATGTTCCCATCATCTGATTCACAATTAATTGAGAATCACTAAATACCATCACTTATTGCGCTTCCATAATCTTTGCTAAATTAAGACCTGCTATCATGGCTTCATACTCAGCCTCATTATTGGAGGCTTTGAATTGGAATCGCAAGGCATATTCCATGTCAATCTCGTCTGGAGTGTTCAAAATAATCCCTGCTCCACAACCTGTTGTGCAAGATGACCCATCTACATATAATCTCCATGTAGGTAACTCGTCTTCAAATTTCTTATCTGACAGAGTTCCTCGGTGAAATATTTGTTGTTTCCTTTCATCCTCCCCTAATATTTCTCGCTCCTCGTCGATCATCTCTTCTCACCCTTTTACCAACCGGAGTTGGTCTAAGCTCGAATTTGATGATCCTTCAATATCCACAAGCCCTTTTACCAACCGGAGTTGGTCTGAGCTTGTGTTTGTTGATCCTGTAACATCCACAGGTTGATCAGCGAGCAACTTTTGTTCCTCGGGGGTATCAGGACATGTAAACTCTGCTATAAAGTCTGCTACAGCCTGCCCTTTTAATGATGATCTGGGTTCATACACAATATCATATTCACCGAGCTCTATTGCCCAGTACATCAGTCTCCCTGATTTTTCTGGTTTATGAAGGGCTTGTCTCAATGGCATGTCGGTATACACGACGATGGTATGGGCCTGGAAATATGGCCTCATTCTTCTACTTGCCTCAATTAATGCCAATGCCAATTTTTCCAGCTTTGGGTGCCTGATCTCTGCACCTCGGAAAGCCTTACTTGTGTAATAAATTGGCTTCTGGACTCCATTCTCTATTCTGATCAATGCCGAGCTGACTGCATTCTCTGATACTGCCAGGTACAAGTACAACTTTTCTCCCATTACTGGCCTGGACAACAGTGGAGGTGCTCTCAGATATTTCTTCAAGTCTTGAAAGGCTTTTTCACATTCATCATTCCACTCGAAAGTTTTCCGAAGTGTTTTGAAGAATGGGAGGCATCTATCAGTTGCTCGGGATACAAATCTGTTGAGCGCTGCAACTCGTCCTGTAAGACTCTGCACCTCTTTCTTCGTCGTTGGAGATCGCAACCCTAAAAGAGCTTTGATCTTTTCTGGATTCGCCTCAAGGCCTCGCTGGTTGACGATGTACCCGAGGAACATTCCTTCTCGTACTCCTAAAGTGCACTTCGTCGGGTTGAGCTTCATTTGGTATTTATCCAGTTGATCAAAGGTCTGACCTAAGTCAACTAGATGATCAACAACTTTCTTGCTCTTTGTCAGCATATCATCGACATAGACTTCCATATTGCAACTGATTTGTTTGGCAAAAACCTTGTTCATCAGTCGCTGGTATGTCGCTCCTGCATTTTTCAAACCAAAAGGCATAACATTATAACAATAAGTTCCCCTAGGGGTAATAAAAGAAGTACTTTCTCTGTCTTCAGGTTTCATTTTGATCTGATTGTAGCCAGAGTAGGCATCCATAAAGCTGAGCAGCTCGTGTCCCGAGGGAGCATCCACCAGTTGATCAATTCTGGGCAATGGAAAGTGATCCTTTGGGCATGCCTTGTTGAGATCGGTGAAATCAACACACATTCTCCATTTATTATTTTTCTTCTTTACCATCACCACATTTGCTAACCAGTCTGGATATTTCACATCTTCAATAAATTGGACTTTCTAAAGCTTCTTGACCTCCTCTTGTATGGCTTGATTCTTCTCGGGACAAAACACTCTTATTCTCTGCTTTACAAGCTTGATCTCCTTATTCGCATTGAGCTCATGGCATAAGAAGTTGGGATCTATTCCTGGCATGTCTTCATGACTCCATGCAAAAGTTTTCTTTCTATTTCTCAAGAAAGTTATCAACTCCTATTTTATTGAAGCATCCAACGTCGAACCTATCTGGGTTATTCGTTCAGGGTGCTCGTCGTCCAGAATAACATTTTCTGTAGATTCCACCACATGTCCTTTTACAAGTTGGGATTCGTCTCTGGGATCCAGTGTTTCAATTTCTGTACCTTCATCCACCTGGTAGGTAGTAGTCTTTTTCCTTGACTCTTCAAGCTCCTCTTGCTCGGCAGACGAATAATAGCATTCCCGAGCTACTTTCTGATCACCTTTCACAACTCCTACTCCAAAATTTGTAGGGAATTTTAAACACTGATGTACTGTAGATGGAACTGCTTCGAACTTCTTCAAACCAACTCTTCCCATGATGATGTTGTAAGCTGATTGCACATTTTTATCCATCACAAAGAAGCGTATTCTTTCTGTTCGACAAGCAGGCCAAGTTCCAATGAATATATCCAACTTGATCGTCCCAAGTGGAAAAACCTTCTCGCCAGCAAAACCTAGGAGAGATCTGTGATAAGGCTCCAATTGAGATAACTTTAAATTTAAACTGTCAAAGCATGAGTAGAACATGATGTCTGCCGAACTACCATTATCTACCAGAACCCTTGAAATCACTACTTCTTTCATCCTCATTTTGATCACCAAAGGGTCGTCGTGAGGGTAAAGAACACCTGCAAGGTCATTTTTTGAAAAACCGATGACCAACTTCTCTTTGTTTACCTTCCTCGGGCGATCCTCTTCAGCTAAATTTATCCGTTGAATGTATGAGCAAGCCTGAGCCTCACCGAGGTAAGCTTTTCTTTCTGCAGTAAGGTCTCCTCCTCCTGCATCTCCTCCTGTAATGACATTACAATCAAATGACCCAAAGCGTATTGAAAATACCTCTCGTTCTGGCTGCCTTGGTTTCTTGGGAAGATCGGGGTCATCATCTGGATCATCTTCATGGTTTCTCTTCTTTTTCTCCTCTGCTCGACGAGGAGATCTAGACCTTTCTCTAGTTCGGTCATTATTTCTTCTTTCGCTTCCCCGATCAACATACTTTGCTAGCTTCCCTCTTCGGATGAGTGTTTCAATCTCGTTCTGAAGAGCTATGCAATTTTTGGTCATATGGCCATGATCCTTATGGAACTCGCAATATTTCTCCCTATTCCTCATGTCAGGGTCTGACCTCAGTTTCTTTGGCCACTTTACTTCCTCGTTATTCTTGATTTCTTCCAAGACATGATTAATACCCATTTTCAAAGGAGTATAATTATCGAATTTCTTCAGGACTTCCCATGATGACTTATTATTCTTGGAATGCTTGTCACCGCCATTACCTTTATGCTCATTCTTCTTAGATTTGTCGACTTCCACCTTGGTTTCTTTATCCATATTCTTCTTCGCAGTCATAGCCTCCTCGGCATTCATGATTTTGGCCGCTTTCGCCATCAATTCTGACGTAGTTGTAGGTGGATCTTTGGCCAAAGTATAATATAATTTGTTAGGCAACAACCCACTCATCAAGGCGGTGATTGCTGTCTTTTCTTCATAATCTATGACTTCCAGCTTCTCGTTATTGAAACGAGTTATGTAATCTCTAGTACTCTCACCAGATTTTTGTCTAACACTTAACAAGTGTGCTACTCGTTTTACTGGCTTTGCTCCAAAATAGAAATTACTGATGAACAACTCGGCCAATTAAAAGAAAGTTGAAATCTTACCCCGAGGAAGATTGTTGTACCATATTTGGGCAGATCCAGTAAGAGTTCCTGAGAATGCTCTACATCTCATCTCGTCGGGGACAGCATAGATGTCGGCGGCAGCTTGATATTGCTCTATGTGAAGAACAGGATCTGTATTTCCATCATATTTGGGGGTCACCACAGGTGCTTTAAACTTTGACGGGGTAGGAAAACCCACAATGGCCTGGACAAAAGGTGTCCCTTGAACAAAAGTTCATTGTAAGGGATTCTTCGCCTTAGCCATTTCTCCCAATCTATCCTCCAACCGCTGAATGGAACCCTTCCACGCATCATTTCCTTCCTCGGGCTTGTTAGTTCGAGCAATTGATTGCTCTGATGTGGCCTCCTGAGATCTATCTTGACGAGCAACCGGTCGTGATTGTGCTGATCCTTCTCTTAGATCTGATGGTTGTCGAAAACTCCTTGACATGGTTTTAGGTGGACTCCTATTCCTCCTAAGGCCTAATCGACTGAAAGGAGACACCCTACTCAGTCTTTCCAAGGCACTGGGTCTCTCTAGAGAGAGAGTGATACGTTGATCAGTATCTGTAGCCCTTATTGACGAAGTTTGCTCAGGTTGATAAGAGAAATCATCAGATTCCTCATTACGATATGACTCAGTACGCCTGGATCGTGAAGAAAGTAAATAGGTTTGCCTCTGACCACTTCGCTGTCCCGAATGTGCAGGTGCACCGCCATGAAGGATCTGTATGAGTTACCGCATTGTCTCTTGCATGGCGGTTTGTCCTTGAGCCAGATTTGTCATAATTCCAGCCAGATTTGGAGGTGCAGAGGGATTTGGAGGATTTCCATCATTTCCAGCATTTCGATTGCTGGATTCCAGATTATCTGCCATTGATGATGAATGATTTTTGGTGAAAAACGATAACAACAATCGTTCCCACAGACGGCGACAATCTGTTGATGTAAAAAATTAGATTGCTTCTAATTATTTAATCACAGATAAATGTAAATGAGACAAAGAATTTTAAAGTGGTCCAGCCTTATAATAATGGCCTACGTCCACTGTTTTTGTTATTGCCAAGTGTTTTGGAATTCTCGATATGTAATTCTATCAAGAAATTTCGGTCCCTTTGAATGAGGGTGATACAATGTATTTATAGCCCTTGGGCTGTACATGTGAAAGGGTAAACAATTAATGACCTTTAAGAGTATACGTCTGTATGATTAGCATTCAATGAATAGTTGAACTGTTGATTATCTGGCAATCAATGTTGTGGCCGAGATGCAGCTCGGACCGCCTTAGTTGCTCGTCGTTCAGGAGTTCCTCGGAGTGTTGGTGTTCCTCGGAGTGTTGGAGTTCCTCGGAGTACACTTGCTGCTCGGAGTGAGTATGACTTGGTCGGGGAAATAGACTTCCTCGTTGCTATTGTGCCACGTAGATAGACACGTGTCTTCTTATTATTCGTCTATATCAGCATACTAATTTTGGTATCAACAATGGGTGTATGAACTCTTGATAGAGAAAAATAAAAGCTAAAAATGGTGGTGGGATTTTCTCTCCCACTTCCCTCTCTTACAGCCCATGTAAAGCCTCCTAAAAATATTTAAAATTCCTTTAAAAAGCCATCAGATTTTTCAAGCTCCACAAAGTTGACACATTATCTAAATCTAAGGCTGAAATGGTGACAGCATAACTGTCATAATCTGATCCCGACAGAGTTGTTCGAATGAGATCAATCTCGTTCAAATGAGGTCAGCTTCTCATTCGATCCTTTTATTTGAACGACCTTCGAACGAGTGTTGAGAGTAAGGCAGAGATGGGTTGTTCGATGCTCGTTTGATGGTCCCATTCGAATGACACATATATCTCATTTAAACGACCACAGATTTGTTCAAACCACCAAATTTTCAAATCTCTAAATTTTAGCCCGATGTCATCTATAAATTACAACAGAGTCACCAAACTATACTGGATGAAGGGATAAGATGTCATTAAATAATAATCCTCTTTCATTAGCTTCACATTACTATGAATTATGCAAAATGGAATGAAACATTGAGTCGGGGTATTACAATCTCCCCTCCATTGGGGATTTTCCCCCCAAATTAGGATAAAGATCTAAGGGAAGAGTTTTGAGTGCTTCTCCCGCATCTCTCACTCACGTTCCTAAGTAGCACCTTTGATACCTTGAAATTCCCAAAGAAATTTCACCAACGAAATGTAATACCCCGTATTTTTATGGCCTTTAATTATGGGATTTATTAAATTTAATTTTAATCCAAATTTTACACTGAATATTTACTAGCGTGACGAGAGTTAGTAATTATTGGTAAGAATTATGTTTAACATTATTAAATAAGTAAAGTAATATATGAGATGTAATTTATTAAAATTTTCGCGAGTGAATAATACGACAGTTATAGAAATTAAGTCGGGACGCGCATGTGTCGTGTCGGGACTAAATTAATAGAATAAAAAGGAATTTAATTACAAGTCACTCGTATGGTCAGTTCGAGTGTGCCAATGTGTTCGAAAGGGTCGAGATAGTCAGATAAGTGTACTAGGGGATCTTGGGACGTTTTTAGGCCAAACCGGTAACCCGGAAGAACATTTTGGTAATTTTCCATTTTAGGCCTTAATCATGGACGAAAATTGGAGTGTTATATCTTATGAGAGTTAGAGTCCTCGAGGGTTAGAAACCTTGGAGTTGCAGAGAGTCTAAGGAAGAGAGAAGAGATAAGGCTTCTAAGGAGGAGAGCTACCATCCCTACACCACTCTCATCAATTCCACCACCAATGCGTAGATCGGGGAACGAGGAACAAAGCCATACCCATCATCATCAACGATTCAGACTTCCATTTCTAATGCAAGTATCTAACTTGTTGTGCTTTAGTTGATAACATATCCATGCTAGTGTAGGAGATAATTATTTTAAGTCTTATGGAGATATATTGTTATTTAGGAGATTATTATTGCAATTTGGAGTAGAAATCATGTCAAGATGAATAACTTGTTATATGTAGTATATTACCTACGAAATTGGATGCCCAGTAGAGATAGAAATCGGGAAATTAAATGAATTCTTGAGAAAATTAGATAAACTAGGGTTAGATGTTAATTTCTTAAATTAACCCATTTGATGACCATTCTTGAGGAATTAATGAATGTTTTACATTAGAATTCATCCATACGGGTTTATATAATGTTCGTAATGTTTGGTTGGGAGTTTGGGACATAATGGAGTTTGAAACACGTAGGCGTAATATGCAGAAATCTGGGCCATAACTTCTTGATTGATCGATCGACTCAAGAATGTCGATCGATCGACCCCTTTCCATCGATCGATCGACCCCTCCTGGAAATTGAAAATCTTTGCTTTTTTATGGTTATTCAATCCCAATGTGTAAGGACCCTTGGACATAATTTAAATATCATAATGGGACTTCAGAAGGACCAGTAGGGTATAAGTAGGGTCCGAGTAAGACAACTTTTTATGAGATCTGACCGTGGGATTTCGGGGGGTATGAATTGAGTGGGTAATTGTGCGTACGTTATATTAGACCATGTGAGAATTAAGAAGGACTTAGACCAGTAGGGTAGAGAGTGTACACCTACTGATCATATGCTTATCAATATAAAATACTTCGAGAGACGAGAAGTACTTAACTATACGTAGGATTCGGGCATTATGTGCCACGTATGGTTAAAATATTATGGCTCATGGGCGTACCTAGATGAATAATGTGAATATATACGAGTGAATGTATATATATAGTGTGTGAATATCTGTGTGTAATCATACCCGCGTTGCTTGCTATCACGGAGGTTTCCGCATAGGGATAGTCTTATCTCGATGAAACCTTTACGGGGGATATTGACTTATACTCTAGAATATAGGATCCTTGATACAGGCTATCTGAGAATGATAGTCAGATGGTCGTAAGAGACGGGACGGTATTGTGCTGACCTCTTAGTGATGGGTAACTATGCTTCGCCTCCAACATGTGTGTTATGTGTTAATACAGTTCGAGAGTGATTCCGGACTAGTATTTCCCTTGGTAAGAGAGATACGGGGACTTGATAGCAGAGTATGTCGACACTATAGATCTATGTTGGGTGCCCTATTAGTATATATATTACGAGGGATAAATATATATACATACATGTGATTAATTTACTGTGCTTGTAAGTGGATACGAATTGAATAATTAATATTAAAATGAATTAAGTGGTTGCGAACTTAAGTCTGTATTGTGATGAATATAACTGGCTTAATATATTCATAAGAAAAGGTTATCTGATATGAACTATAATCATGCGATTACTAGAAACAGAATTTGGTGAAGGAAAATTGGGTTAGACTGGTGAACCGGGTTAAACTAATGAGTTAGGTTAGGTTTATTTAGAATAGTTTAGTAGTACGCTAGGTGTGCACACTAGTTAAGGGGTGAGAATTCCCAAGTGAGTGGCGAAGTACTAATATGTCTGTAATATCAACTGGTAAGCATTTTAAATACTTGCTAAACAGTTCTAAAGTTGTTTTACACTCGGGTTGTGACCCATTTCCTGTCATTTCTTCCTTCTCTTGTATATATATATATATATATATATATATATATATATATATATATATATATATATATTTAAGATGCCCAGTCACAGGAGCATCAGGCTTAGATCTTTAGATTGTTGACGTGATGCAGCTAGTGTGGGAGTTGTAGGTCCTTGCAGTAGACAACTTCATCCTTGTCTTCTCATTCTCCTATTTAGTTATTTCAGTTACGGTATGTGTCGCCCATCTCCATATTTCTTGTTGTTCAGAAAGAGATTTGTACTATTTGTTATTTCAGTATTAAAATATTGTTAGGATTGTTTTACTTATTACTTTGTCCTGCGATTGGGATTTATTATTTGGATTGGTTTATCTAGTATGTTTCTTTCATTTGGATGGTTTGATTCGTGCTTATGAAAATGGTTTCGTATTATAAATCATACCAATAGGATTTAACCTTTAAAATGGAATGTTTTGACACTTAGCTTAATTATTTATTAGGTGATTAATAAAGAAAATTATTTTACGACAATGATGCTAAGAATGAACCAACCGAGCACTTTGTATTTATTTAATAAAGAACTGATCACCCGGTATTTAATTAGGCGGGGTGTCACGGGTGGTATCAGAGCATCAGGTTCTAGTGTCCTTAGGATATGTTCGGCTTATTATGCTTCCAGCGTTGCTTTGTTTGATATAGAGCCCTATGTTTAGAATTATTGAATTCTATGGTGAGATTTCGTTCTACTGCTATAATGTATATATATTAGTGAATCTTATTAGCATTCGGGTGTGTTCTAACTATGAAGTATGACAGGCGAGGGCCATTGGGAAAACAACAGGAGGCATGGCTTAGTTGAGGTTGTAAAGTATATTCGAGGATGATGACTGTAGTCGAGGTCACCCGTATTGTGTCATGAGAAGCCAGGAATGTCAAGACGACTAGGGCGCATCATATGATTTCCAAGTGCTGCTATAGTTGAAAGTGGCACTAAATTAGACTCACCCAACGTGGCAAGATTGTGAGAGAGTCAAATGAAGCATTGAGGAAAGCCATCAGTGGAAATTCTAGTAATGCGAGAATTGTGTGTGTTAACCAACGAAGGTAAAATATCCAAAGGTGTTGGCATATGGCAGAATCTGGTTAACCGGAAGTGAAAATTTGGGGTAAATTTTCTTGACTCGTTGGAGCAAAATTATAATGTTGGGAGTCAACCACCACATTTAGAAGTGGAATGTTTTGTTAATTCTCACAAGGTTTAATTTTGGATTGGTCGAGTTAGAGTCCGATGACTATAGTGGAATAACCCCGAATTGTCTTAGGTGGCTTCTGACTGTCGTAAGAGTTCATTACCGAAAACTGATATTAAAAGAACTGACAAGAGTGGTAAAATGTTCATATGATCTCTCTCAGGATGGGAGTTTTGTTTTTAGATAAGAATGAGTAATTTATACGTAGTGAGGTGCGGCCTCCCAATAATATTGAGATAATGGGGGCCAATGATGTATATGCTTGTCTGATTCTAATGTCATCAGGTAAAAGCACATTGTTAAGTGCCGTTATTGAGGTCTGACCCTATAACTGAAAAGTGTTGAGAGCGTTAAACAAACTTGCTGTGAGGCGGGGGTTATAGTGATTGAGCACCTTACTCTGAAGTTAGTTTTGCGTACTGATGAAGTATCCGTAATTGTTTTACCGAGTAGGCCTTATTTTTTGAATTTCGGGACGAAATTCCGTTATTAGGTGGGAAGTATGTAATACTTCGTATTTTTATGGCCTTTAATTATGGGATTTATTAAATTTAATTGGGATAAATTAATTTAATTTTAATCCAGATTTTAAAATAAATATTTACTAGCGTGATGAAAGTTAGTAATTATTGGTAAGAATTGTGTTGAATATTACTATATGAGTAAACTAATATATGAGATTTAATTTATTAAAATTGTCGCGAATGAGTAATACGACAGTTATAGAAATTAAGTCGGGATGCACATGTGTTGTGTCGGGACTAAATTAATAGAATAAAAAGTAATTTAATTATAAGTCACCCGTATGGTCAGTTCGAATGTGCCAATATGTCCGAAAGGGCTGAGATAGTCAGAAAAGTGTACTCGGGGGTTTAGTTTGGGTCTTGGGACGTTTTTAGGCCTAATCGGTAACCCGAAAGGGCATTTTGATAATTTCCCATTTTAGGACTTAATCATGGACGAAAATTGGTGTGTTATATCTGATGAGAGTTAGAGTCCTTGAGGGTTAGAAACCTTGGAGTTGCAGAGAGGATAAGGAAGAGAGAAGAGAGAAGGCTTCCAAGGAGGAGAGCCACCATCCCTACACCACTCTCATAAATTCCACCATCAACGCGTAGATCGGGGAACGAGAAAAGAAGTCATACCCATCATCATCAAAGATTTAGACTTCCATTTCTAAGGCAAGCATCTAGCTTATTGTGCTTTAGTTAATAACACATCCATTTTAGTGTGGAAATAATTATTTTAAGTCTCATGGAGATATATTATTGTTTGGGAGATTATCATTGCAATTTGGAGTAGAAATAATGTTAGGATGCATAACTTGTTATATGTAGTATATTAAACACGAAATTGGATGCTCAATAGACATAGAAATTTGGAAATTAAATGAATTCGTGAGAAAATTAGATAAATTAGGGTTAGATGTTAATTTCTTGAATTAGCCCATTTGATGACAATTCTTGAGGAATTAATGAATGTTTTACGCTAGAATTCATCCATAGTGGTTTATATAACGTTCATAATGTCTGGTTGGGAGTTTGGGACATAATAATGGAGTTTTGATGATTTAAGTTGGAAGAAACCCGTAGGCTTAATATACAGAAATCTCGATAATAACTGCTTGATCGATCGATCAACTCAAGAATGTCGATCGATCGATCAACTCAAGAATGTCGATCGATCGACTGGATCAATCGACCCCTCCTGGAAACTAAATTTTTTTCGCTTTTTATGATTATTCAATCCCAATGTGTAAGGACCCTTGGACATAATTTAATTATCATAATGGGACTTGAGAAGGACCATTAGGGTATAAGTAGGGTCCGAGTAAGACGACTTTAGATGAGATCTGACCATGGGATTTCATGGGTATGAATTGAGTTGGAAATTTTTCGTACCTTAAATTAAACCTTGTGAGAATTAAGAAGGACTTAGACCAGTAAAGTAGAGAGTGTACACCTACTGATCTTTTGCTTATCAATATGAAATACTTCGAGAGACGAGAAGTACTTAAGAACTGGCAGTTATTGAGAAAATGAAATAATGATTTAATTATACGTAGGATTCGGGATTTATGTGCCATTTATGGTTAAAATATTATGCGTCGTGGGCGTACCTATCTGAATAATGTGAATATATACGAGTGCATATATATATATATATATATATATATATATATATATATATATATATATATATAGTGTGTGTGTGTGTGTGTGAATATCTGTGTGTAATCACACCCGTGCTTCTTGCTATCACGGAGGTTTCCGTGCCGGGATAGTCTTAGCTCGATGGGACCTTTATGGAGGAAATTGACTGGTACCCTAGAACATAGGATCCTTGATACAGGCTATCAGAGAATGATAGTCAGATGGTCCTAAGAGATGTGAGGGTATGTGCTGACCTCTTAGTGATTGGGAACTATGCTTCGCCTCTAATATGTGTGTTATGTGTTAATACAGTTCGAGAGTGATTTCGGACTAGTATTTCCCTTGGTACGAGAGATACGGGGACTAGATAGCAGAATATGTCGGCACCATAGATTTATGTGGGGTGCCCTATTAGTATATATATTGCGAGTGATAAATATATATACCTGTGATCAATCTACTATGCCTGTAAGTGGATACTAATTTAATAATTAATATTAAATGAATTAAGTGGTTGCGAACTTAAGTCTTTATTGTGATGAATATAACGGGCTTAATATATTCATAAGAAAAGGTTATCTGATATGAACTATAATCATGCGATTACTAAAAATAGAATTTGGTGAAGGAAAATTGGGTTAGACTAGTTAATCAGGTTAAACTAGTGAGTTGGGTTAGTTTTATTTAGAATAGTTTAGTAGTACGCTAGGCGTGCACACTAGTTGAGGGGTGAAAATTCTCAAGTGAGTGGTGAAGTACTAACATGTATGTAATATCAACTGGTAAGCATTTTAAATACTTGTTAAACTGTTTTAAAGCTGTTTTACACTCGGGCGCTGACTCGTTTCCTGTCATTTCTTCCTTCTCTTGTGTGTGTGTGTGTGTGTGTGTCTATATATATATATATATATATATATATATATATATATATTACAGCTGCCCAGCCACAGGGGCATCAGGCTTAGATCTTTGGACTATTGACGTGCTGCAGCTAGTGTGGGAGTAGTAGGTCCTTGCAGTAAACGACTTCATACTTGTCCTCTCATTCTCCTATTTAGTCATTTCAATTAGGGCATGTGTCGCATATCTCCATATTTCTTGTAGTCTAGAAAGAGAATTGTACTCTTTATTATTTCAGTATTCAACTATTGGTGGGATTTTTTTACTTATTACTTTGTCCTGCGATTGGGATTTATTATTTGGATTGGTTTATCTAGTATGTTTCTTTCATTTGGATGGTTTGGTATTTAATATTATTCATGCTTATGAAAATGGTTTCGTATAATAAATCATACCAATAGGATTTAACCTTTAAAACGGAATGTTTTGATACTTAGCTTAATTATTTATTAAGTGATTAATAAAGAAATTTATTTTACGACAGTGATGCTAAGAATGAACCAATCGGGCACTTTGAATTATTTTAATAAAGAACTGATCACCCGGTATTTAATTAGGCGAGGTGTCACGGGTTGTATCAGAGCATCAGGTTCTAATGTCCTTAGGATCTGTGCAGCTTATTATGCTTACAGCGTTGCTTTGTTTGATATAGAGCCCTATGTTTAGGATTGTTGAATTCTATGGTGAGATTTCGTTCTCCTACTATAACGTATATATATTACAGAATCTTATTAGCGTTTCGGGCGTGTTCGAACTATAAAGTATGATAGGTGAGGGCCGTTGGGAGGATAGCAGGAGGCAGGGCTTAGTTGAGGTTGTAGAGTATATTCGAGAATGATGACCGTAGTCGAGGTCACCCCTATTATATCATGAGAAGCCAGGACTGTAAAGATGGCTTGGGCACAACATATGATTTCCAAGTGCTGTTATAGTCGAAAGTGGTGCCAAATTAGACTCACACAATGTGGCTGGATTGGGAGAGAGTCAAATGAATCATTGAGGAAAGTCATCAGTGGAAGTTCTAGTAATGCGGGAATTATGTGTGTTAACCAACAAAGGTAAAATATCCAAAGGCTTGGGCATATGGTGGAGTGTGGTTAACCGGAAGTGAAAATTTGGGGTAAATTTTCTTGACGCGTCGGAGCAAAATTATAATGTTGGGAGTCAACCACCACATTTAGAAGTGGAATGTTGTGTTAATGGAAGGATCATTTGTACTGTTTACGGTTTGACCGCAAGTTTCTTCATCAGATGTCCAGGTTAAATGTGAATGTTATTCTGAACTCATCACGGGAGGGCCAGACATAGGTCCAAGTGTGAAAATGAATTTTATTATTTAGCAAGTCTTGTGTCGCATGAAGTAGATACAACTGGATAAGAAAATTTCATGTGGGAAATCGACTCGTAAGAAAAGTTGATAACACTTAAAGAGAATTCTACCAAACAGTCGATCCATATGGTGACAATGTCACGCATTATCCGTACAGATGTTAACGCTTCTCTGTGAAGGGAGATAAAGGAATCGAAATATTTAACTGGGGTGTATGACTGGATAAAACACAGTTAGCGAAACGCTATAAGGGGGAGACCCATCAAGGGACCCATTGAAATGATTCAAGTAGCTGAATCCTTACCAAGCGATGGCGAATTCAGTAAGAGTTATCGAAGCCAGTAGTGTGTTCCTTAGGGCTAACAAAGCTAAGGTAACAACGGGGGGTAGCCATCAAGAATCGAGCATACCAAAGTCTGAGAGAAGGACAACCCTAATATGGTCAGTATGACCGGTGATAAGTGAATTATGCATTGAGGTATTTTATGGAGAGTGAAATCACAAGCGTTAATGTTTCTGAAGCGAGTAAAGGGACAAGGGTAGAGTGCCTAGTAAAGGACGATGATTAAAGTAGTTTTTTTGGTTCAGACAAGCGTGTTATGTCCGGGACACCATTTGAGAAGCCATGTCGATTGGCAAGGTAGATGTATGAGTTTTATCCTCGGAGGATGAACGGGTGTATTGATAGTGGTATATATACCTCATTGAGATTACTCCTTTTGAATATGTGTTATACGAGTATTATATTATCCTGATTATGATTTTATAGTAATGATTAGACTGATAGAGGGCGGATATCGCACGTCTATCGGGGTTACTTCTTTAGTGCATGATGTTTTGTGCTGGTGAAGCCTCACCTGTGAGAGGGCGGGGCTCGCATTTATAACACATATTATACGGACTTAGAGGGGTATAGTTGACCCACTCCAACCCAGTTACTTATAATTAATTTTGAAAGTCAAAGTGAGTAAAATCATAATTACCTTAACCAAACCATAAACACGAGTATCCTTTTTAAATTATTAACATGAGTCAATAAAACTAAAAGCCTTTTACGATTTTAAGGTAATTATGCTTATTGATACTTACTGAAAAGATAAGTAGGCTTAAATTACCCCATTTACATTTGACCAAATCATGGTTTTATGCATCCATTGCTAACCCCACCGACCTCCTAGATTTGATAGTGATATCACAATACCTGGAAAACACAAACATGTGAACCATGAGCAAAATAGCTCAGCAAATGCATCACTACTACACTATTGCATAAAATTACATGCAATAAATCATATCCCCGTGATGATATATGCATACTTATTCGGCCCATTCATGAAGTATTACCAATCATATACTTATCCGACTCATTCATAAAGATGGATCAATTATATACTTATCCGGCACATTCATAAAGAATGACCAATTATACACTTATACGACTCATTCATAAAGAATGACCAATTATATACTTATCTAACTCATTCATAAAGAATGATCAATTATATACTTATCCGGCTCATTCATAAAGAATGAGCAACTTATTCGAATCATGATTTACATATCCTGTCTGCAATAGACAATTCTCCCCCATTCCTGGTCGAGGAGTAACCCCTTGTCTTTAATAAACAAATCTTCCCCATTCCGGTTCGGGGTGTAACCTCTAATTTCGATAAATCGAAATGAACAAATTCATATTCAATATTATTCTGATCATATCCGTAACAATGTATAATACATCTTTTTAATAAGTGATATTCAAATCATATCCAAAACCATGTATAATGTATCTTACCAGTGAGTGATATTCAGATCGTATCCGTAACCATGTATAATACATATTACTATTAAGTGATATTCATATCGTATCCATAACCATGTATAATACATCTCTTTCCGGTGAGTACACTCACCTTGGCCATTTCATTTATTTTTCCCTTGCCTTTGTCTGGCACTTGTTCAGCCTGTTCTTCTTACCTTTCACATATAAATTCTTAAAATATTAGTATCATCGTAAGGATATTAACAATCCAAAGAATAACTTAAACTTAACCCAATTCATAAGCATCATGTAATCACATTCAAATCATATATCGTAAATGAAGTCCAATCTAATTTCTTGGTAAGAAATTTACCATACCCAAATCATAGGCCAAATATATTTTAATTTCTTATTTGTAGTTTCATCCTTAAAATATTGGGATCCAAATCCAAAATATGAAATATCATTTGAAGTTTTCTAGAGCAAGATATGCTAATTTCTTTGCTACATAGCAAATCTGTCCTATAGGCTCCTTTATCGTTCAGTCAACTTCCAGGAATTTTCATAATTTTTTTGTATCATAAATTTTTATGATATTTGACCCAACATCAATAAACTTATTGAAAAATATAAAGTTAAAGTTTCATAATTTTTAAGGTGCATTTGATCTGTCAAGCAAAACATCGAACACATGGTGTGCATACTTACACTTTTGGGGCAGATTTTAACCTTAACTTCAAACTATCACCAAAGATTAATTTTTTGGTATTTTCATATAATTTTCGAATATGTTATAATGATATGAGTATATTTTCATTTCCAACTGGAATTATTAAATTCTAACTAATATACAAAAAATATAAAAGTTTGAACACAGAAGGGTTCTGAACACGGCCATATAAATGATTTACACCTCCGACTTTCTTTAAACGTGTATCCATCCATGCATACCCACAAAGGCATGAAATTTTAATAAAAAAATTTATGATTTATATCCTTTAAATCAGTAATATCAACAAAACAAAAAAGATTTATGGATATAATTACCTAAGGGGCGTTTACATAATTTTCTAAGGATTTTTCAACAACTTCTCCTCGTCCTTCTCTTCCTAAGACTTTCGGTTCTCTCTCTTCAGGTCAAACTCTTTAATGGATTCATTTAGCTGAAGGATAAGGTTATTTAAGTGTGTTTAAGTCGTCCAAGCTTTCACCCACCTTCCAACCAATCAATTTAAGACATTTGTTGTACATAAAGGATAAAATACCATTTAAACAGTTAGACAGATTTGCCCCTGTCTCATAATTTCATCACAACTCCTTACTCGGGCCTCTGTTTAACACACCATTTATTGTGTTGAAAATGTAACTCATATATATACAACTATGTAGTTTTCACGTCAAGTCAATTATTATATTATAAGGGTCAAAACTAGTCTCCAACTTGAACATTCCTATCGAAAACTTCAAAAATTTGTGTTTATAACTAATTCGATACCTCATAAGTTATGAAGGTAATATTAGAATAAACGTAATAACTTAATGTTATATACATTAATAACATATTATCTCCATACCATAATATAATCATGGTTTAAACATAATATATAGTATAATTATATCCGGGTTGTCACAACTTTCCCACCTTAGAAAATTTTGTCCCCGAAATTTAGTATGAATTTAACTTACCAGACAATTGAGGATACTATTTCCTCATGATATATTCCCTTTCCCAAGTTTATTCTTTAATTTCATGGATCCTCCACAACACTTTAACAACGGGACTAACTTTATTCCTTAATACTTGCTCCTTTCGATCATTAATTTCCACTGGTTCCTCGGTGTACGACAAATCTTCTTTCATACTCTCTTCAGTTTCTTTATCATTTACACGTAAGGATAATCATTTAATGATTTCTTATCAATGAAAACCAATTCCAAACACATATATTACTTCATGCCTTTATATATGTATGTCGAACATTCATGTATAATAGATTATCAGTTGTATTAGCATATATTCACAATGAGTGAACATTCTTAACAACCTAGTATCATTATTTACCTTTCTCCCTTCATTCCTATAGTCTATCCTTATCATCGTGCAATATTTCAAATCATAAATATCATATTATCAGACTAGCTTGTTACACATCACATTTCCATTTTCCATCCAACACCAAATACATGTGTTTGACCCAGTGTTCTAAAAAACGCGCCTAGGCGCGAGGCTTTTTTTATACACCCCATTTAGGGCCTAGGCGTGGACAAAGGCGTGGTCAACTTTGGTCAATGTTTTTTTTTTAAATGCATAAAAAAATGGGTTTTTTGGAGATAAAACGCGCCTCAGGCGGCGTTTTTTTGTTTTTATTTTCGGGGTAACCAAAACGACGTTGTTTTGGTTGCTTTTAAACCCAAAAAAAACGTTTAATGCAAAATGGGTCCAAAGTCTAAACCTAATTTGTGTTTTGTTGATTGAGATCTGCCGTTTTATTCAAAAGAAACAAAACCCTTTTCGTTTTTCACTTTTCATTTTTGATTTCAATCACGTTGAGATTTCAATCACGTTGATCACTTTCTTTTTGTTGAGATTTCGTGAAGAACTCACTTTCTTTTTTTTTCTTTTCGTTTTCATGAGCTCGGCCCTGTTCGTATTATCAAAAAGAAAAAAAAACTTTTCATTTTTCACGATCGGCCCTGTTCTAAAGGTGAGTTCTTCACTTTGTTCTAAAGAAAAAAAACCATTTTCGTTTTGTTCTAAAGAAATTGTTGGTTACAACGAGAGGGAGAAACGTATTATCAAAAAGAAGAAAGACAATATCAACGACGAAGCAACGACATTACAAAGTTTATAAAGGTGAGTTCTCCATTCTTAATTTTTTATAGGAAGTGTTTGCCCTCTTTCGTAAGAAAGAACTACTCATACTCCCTTATTACTAGCATCAATTTCCAACACAAATTTATCATGATTTATTACATGATTTATTGCATGATTTATTACAGTAATTTATTACATGATTTAGTACAGTAAGTTATTACTGTAATGCTGAAATAGCTGTAATGCTGTAATGCTAAAATACATGATTTATTACAGTAATTGATGCTGTAATACATGTTTAAATGGTCTAGAAATACATGCTGAAATACATGTTGAAATACATGCTTTCAATGGTCTAGAAATTGATGAAGGCTGATGCTGTAACAGTTTTAGAACCTATGCCAAATCTAGATAACAGTTTTAGAACTTATGTCAAATATCTGTAATACATCAAACAATATTTGGTTCTTTTGGAGATTTGGGATTCAATGTGATATAGTGCAATTTGATTTCTATTTTTTTATAATATAATTTGTATTTGTTAAATGTTAATCTGCAAATTTGATTTCTATTTTTTTTTGCAAACTGTTTTTGTACATTAATTGTTAATCTTTTTCTGTTTTCAATTAGATGATTAAACATGTTTGTTTAAGTTTAAAAGATTGTAATATTTATGACCTTATTTGAGAGATATGTTGTTTGGTTGAAACTTGGGTTGTACTAACTAATGGATCGTTTTAGTATTTTAATCTGAATTATTGTAGTGTATGTTTATTAGGGTGATGTGGACTTGTGCACATGGAAAAGGGCTCCCAATGCATATATTGGTATTCAATTTCAAGGTATGTATCATTTTCTATTTTATAAGGGGATATTTTGATTTTTTCATATTGATTAATATTATTTATTTAAATTATTTTATTGACTACTTTGAATTTTGATTGCATGGAATTAGGTGATAACATGATGAGGACTTATGGAACATGCATATGGAAAAGGCGTCCTAATTGCAAATATACGGACATATTTTTCAGGTATGTGCCATTTCAGTATTATTTATTTTTATTGGGTATGTACCATTTTCAGTATTTTTTATTAGCCTTGTTATAATTAAAAAATATTAAAATATATTAAAAAGGCCTAAACGCCTTTTTACGCCAAGGCCCGCCTAGGCTTCTAAGGCTTAAGGCTTGGCCTCTACGCCTTGGTCACGCCTCGCGTTTTTTAGAACCTTGGTTTGACCTTAACTACTTTCTGTATCATTTCTGAAGTTTAAGAGTATGTTAAATATCATCCCTAAAATTTCTTAATTTAAATATATCCTCACTACTATTCATATATCTAAACTGAACAATCATTCACTAAATGTTTATTCTTAACCAAGATTTCATATTCACCTTCGTGTATATTATGAAGTCATGCACTACGAACTTAATCTAACTTCTCACTATATTCCCTTTTTCAGTATCATTTGATTGTTCTTTAACTAAACATACAATGACCTTAGCAAGTCATTTATCCAACACAATAACTTTACCATCATAATCTTATCCCAATGTTTATTAACATGATATTCTTGTGAAATATTATTAACACACTCGTCTTACCCGTTTGGTAACATGGATGTCAAACGTACCATTACCACTTAAAACTTTAACCATACTTACCAACCCCATAATACTTCTCTAACTATTATATGTCATATTTCTTTCAAATAATCTGTACAAATACCTTAATATATCACATTATGGCATCTCACGTAGCACATTATCCTTACACATATTTCCTGGTAACCCCGTATACTGTCAATCATATTCATTATATATCATACTCATAGTGATAGTACGTACGTACAATGACAAATACAACTTATCATCCACCCAAACCAGTTGTCGATATTCCAACTCGATTATCATCTTTTCCATACTCATACAAAACGTATACTCTTAAAGGGGCTCCTCAATATTTTTAAACTTCCAACTCTTTAAAACCTCGTCTCAACTTTATTATTCATTTAAGCATTTCAAAACATCATAAGGGTAATATCCCCTACATATACTCGTACTATTAAAGAAGTACATCTCAATTCTTATTACTCCTTTCTTCTACTTATCATAATTCAATATGAACCCATATTTGGATCAATTGTGATATATTGACTAGTAATTGAATTTTTAGACCATTTCACATATTAAATTTAAACATATACAACTATTAATCTTCTCACTTCACCTTTACCATGTGAATCTTCATTTTATTCACACTCTAACAATTTAAGTCTCATCATAATCATGTAATAGTAATTCTCCTCACATCTTATCTTTTAATGGAATATGGGTTCCCGTACCATACTCCCCCACATAAATGGGGCACACAGCAAACCATGGCTTAATAAGTGACACAACTCAAGTCCACATATACCAGTATAAGAAGAGATCACTTCCAATACTTGACAATTTTCGTATACCACATTTTGTCTTTAAAGCGTTTCCTTCAATGATATGTTTGTCCATACCATAACTAAAACAAAGCAATGATTCATATTAAAATACCTGTATTCGTTGTCATCCCCGAATAAACGTTAACATCTCATTTCCCTTTCCTGAAAGATCCTTACATTTAATATCCCGTACAACAATATATATATATATGTATAATTAACAATTGTTAGTCAATAAAGCCAATTTACTTATGGCTTAAAATAATTTCTACTTCCACTGCCAAATCTAGGCGCTCCTCACCCAGAACCTCTAAAACCTAGGCTCTGTTACCAAAGTTGACACGCCCCAACCCAATTACTTATAATTAATTTTGAAAGTCAAAGTGAGTCAAATCATAATTACCTTAACCAAACCATAAACACGAGTATCCCTTTTCAATTATTAACATGAGTCAGTAAAACTAAAAGTCTTTTACAATTTTAAGGTAATTATGCTTATTCATACTTACTGAAAAGATAAGTAGGCTTAAATTACCCCATTTAAGTTTGACCAAATCATGATTTTATGCATCCATTGTTAACCCCACCGACCTCCAAGATTTGGCAGTGATATCACAATACTTGAAAAATACAAACATAAGAACCACGAGAAAAATAGCTCAGCAAATGCATCATTACTACACTATTGCATAAAATTACATGCAATAAATCATATCCCCGTGATGATATATGCATACTTATTCGGCCCATTCATAAAGTATTACCAATCATATACTTATTTAACTCATTCATAAAGAATGACCAATTATACACTTAACCGGCTCATTCATAAAAAATGACCAATTATATTATTATCCAACTCATTCATAAAGAATGACCAATTATATACTTATCCGCCTCATTCATAAAGAATGACCAACTTATCCGAATCACGATTCACATATCCTGTTTGCAATAGACAATTCTCCCCCATTTCTGGTCGAGGAGTAACCCCTGTCTTTAATAAACAAATCTCCCCCATTCCGGTTCGGGGTGTAACCTCTCATTTTGATAAATCGAAATGAACAAATTCATATTCAATATTATTCTGATCATATCCGTAATAATGTATAATACATCTTTTTAATAAGTGATATTCAAATCTTATCCATAACCATGTATAATACATCTTACCAGGGAGTGATATTCAGATCGTATCCATAACCATGTATAATACATCTTACCAGTAAGTGATATTCATATCGTATCCATAACCATGTATAATACATCTCTTTCCGGTGAGTACACTCACCTTGGCCATTTCATGTGTTTTTCCCTTGCCTTTGTCTGGCACTTGTTCAACCGGTTCTTCTTCCCTTTCACATATAAATTTTTACAATATTAATATCATGATAAGGATATTAACAATGCAAAGAATAACTTAAACTTAACCCAATTCATAAGCATCATATAATCCCATTCAAATCATATATCATAAATGAAGTCCAATCTAACTTCATGGTAAGATATTTACCATACCCAAATCATAGGCCAAATATATTTTAATTTATTCTTAGTAATTTCATCCTTAAAATATTGGGCTCCAAATTCAAAATACGAAATATCATTTGAAGTTTCCTAGAGCAAGATATGTCCATTTCTTTGCTACATGGCAAATCAGCCCTATAGGCTTCTTTATCGTTCAGTCAACTTTCAGGAATTTTCATAATTTTTTTGTATCATAAATTTCTATGATATTTCACCCAACATCAATAAACATATTGAAAAATACAAAGTTAAAGTTTCATAATTTGTAAGGTTCATTTGCTATGTCAAGCAAAACATCGAACACGTGGTGTGCATACTTACACTTTGGGGGCAGATTTTATACCTGAACTTCAAACTATCACCAAAGATTCATTTCTTGGTATTTTCATATAATTTTAGGATATGTTATACATACATGAGTTTATTTTCATTTTCAACTAGAATTATTCAATTCCAATAAATATACAAAAAAATATAAAAGTTTGAGCACAAAAGGGTTCTAAACAAGGCCATATAAATGATTTACATCTTCGACTTTCTTTAAACGTGTATCCATCCATGAATACCCACAAAGGCATGAAAGTTTAATAAACAATTGATGAATTATATCCTTTCAATAAGTAATATCAACAAAAGAAACAAGATTTATGGATAGAATTACCTAAGGGACGTTTACGTAATTTTCTAAGGATTTTTCTCCAACTTCTCCTCGTCCTTCTCTTCCTAAGACTTTCGGTTCTCTCTATTCAGGACAAACTCTTTAATGTATGCATTTGGATGAAGGATAAGGTTATTTAATAGTGTCTAAGTCGACCAAGCTTTCACCCACCTTCCAACCAATCAATTTAAGACATTTGTTGTACATAAAGGATAAAATACCATTTAAACAGATAGACAGATTTTCCCCTGTCTCATAATTTCATCATAACTCCTTACTTGGGCCTCTATTTAACACACCGTTTATTATGTTGCAAACTTAACTCATATATCTACAACTATGTAGTTTTCACCTCAAGTTAATTATTATATTTTCAGGGTCAAAACTAGTTTACAACTTGAATATTCCTACCACAAACTTCAAAAATTTGTGTTTGTAACTAATTCGATAGCTCATGAGTTATGAAGGTGAGATTAGACTAAACTTAATAACTTAATGTTATATACACCAATAACACATTATCCCCATACCATAATATAAGCATGATTTAAACATAATATATCATAATTATATCCGGGTTATCACAATAGTCGTATCGAAATGCTTAATCCCGAGGTGTGTAGGGACTTTATTGTCATGATTCGGTGTGTATTGGGTTTACTGTTAAGCGAAAGGATTTAACTCATCATTGTGTTTAGTGCTCAGGACTTGGTGATAGGAAGAGCACATTGTCATATCTATCCTTTAGAGACATAGGAGTTAAGATTAATATTTATATATTTGAGGAAAGGATTTTGAGAGTCGCGATTATATGTATACGATGTTAATGAATTGTGATTACAGCCAATGTTGAGCGATAGTACAATTGACGGAAAGTTCTTTGTTTAAGTGTTGCGGGAGTAGATGTAGCTTTTATGTCAAGAGACGGGAATATGGGGGTGCATGTTATGGACGGAGGGCCTAACGAATTTCGATAACCGATAATGCTAGGTAGTAGTGTATTGGGGGGGTTCCTTGTTTGGATTTCGGTTTACGAGACATCCCACGCATGAAACTTAGCTTAAGGTTGGAAGTATGGAGATGTTTGGTCATTAGTCCATGAGTTCGGTACCTAGATTGTTATAGGTACAGGTAGTTATAACTATAAGTGGGAAGTTAAATTAGGATTTAAGGCCAGTGGAGCCAGTTGTGTGGTAAGGAAGCATTGAAAATTTTATTTTGTCACCACGAGTTGATGGGTGGAACGATGTTAAGGAGGACTTAAAATTTTGACTTCTGGGGTGATTAACAGTACCCAAGTGTTATGACTATGTTGTGAATACAGGGACAATAAAGAATTGGGCACTATGTGCGAAGCGTATGTGATGTTTATGCCAGTGTGCACGGTTTATAGGGTATATGGGCATCCTGGTTAGCTGATGTCAGAATCGTCTAGGTTAAAGGGACGTAGGAATAGCTATGTGAAATATATGCTTGTGGGACTAGTATAACGCAGTAGAAATGGAAGAGTGGATTAGGCATTATGTGAGAAGGACGATAATCCATTACGTGTGCAATCAGAGTAGCACACCCGAAATGGGTTGAACGGCTGTGGGAAGCCATTTAAAAAGGGATATTCCTTGAGAAGAGTGAAATTGAACTATTATGGGATGACACTTATAGAGGAGTTTTACCTAGTCAAATATTAAGGGTGACTTGCGTATAGATTGAATGATGATGTCAGTAAGGGATAAAAAGTCCAGATGTGCACATCATGGAGAAAAGTGCACAGGTCGGAACTTTCGGTATACATCGAGAAAAGAAGGAGAGTATTAAGTACCACTTAATGTGCGGTGTTAAAAGTGAAAATCGGTGTTGAGCATGACATAGTGATTAGTCTCTGCCTGCACCACTCATAGATAGAAATCGATTAGGGCAAGAGGATCAACCAGAGATTTTTGTAGTAAATCGAAGATTCCTGTAATTGAAGAGGGAAGCCAATTTGGTAAATTTCCTTGATGGGTTCCCAACCTCAAGATATATTCACGAGTTTCTTTGAATGTGTGGAACAAGTCGATCAAAAAGAAGGTAATTGTTATTCTGTTGGGGTGATTTACAACATTAGATAGTGTGCCCGAGTCTTTCTTTGAAAAGAAGGATCACGCCGGTACATGTTCCTGCCCGGTATCATTCTGAACTAGGATGAGATCCCTGAACCCCACCTTCAATACGGAATTTCAGGAATCAGTGGGGATAACGTTTCGTTTTGAGTTGGTTGTATCACCGATAGCCCGAGGAGGAGGCAAAAAGGTGATAAACGACTAGTGGAACTGTACGAATGTAATTTTGGACTCATCGTGATCATTTCATTTACACAACGGATATAGCTAGTAAGTGAGGCATATTACGGTAATTGGGAGAAGATATTACCTAATGGTAGAGGAGTGTGTAAACACTCGTACCTGTTTGTTGTGGACAAACTGCTTATTTAAGTTTTGTGTGGAAAAAAAACCTTAACTATTCTCCCTCGAGTTGTTTAGAGGCGAGCGGATAATTAAAATTTTGTATTGGCCGAGTTAGAGTCCGATGACTATAGTGGAATAACCACGAACTGTCTTAGGTGGCTTCTCACTGTCGAAAGAGTTCATCGTCGGAAACCGAAATTTGAAGAACTGACAAGAATGGTCAGATGTTCATATGATCTCTCTCAGGATGGGTGTTTTGTGTTTAGATAAGAAATAGTAGTTGATACATGGTGAGGTGCATCCTCCTAATAATATTGAGATAATGGGGGACCAATGATGTGTAGGCTTGTCTTATTCGAATGTCATCGGGTTGAATCAATGTTAAGTGTCGTTTTTTAGGTGTGACCCTATAACTGATAAAGTGTTGAGAGTGTTAAACCAACTTGTTGTGAGGCGGGGGTTATAGTGATTGAGCGCCTTACTCTAAAGTTAGTTTTGCCTACTGATAAAGTATCCGGAATTATTTTACCGGGTAGGCCTTATTTTTCGAATTTCAGGACGAAATTCCATTATTAGGTAGGAAGTATGTAATACTCCGTATTTTTATGGCCTTTAAGTACGTAATACCCGCTATTTTTATGGCCTTTAAGTATGGGATTTATTAAATTTAATTGGGATAAATTAATTTAAATCCAGATTTTAAACTGAATATTTACTAGCGTGACGAAAGTTAGTAATTATTGGTAAGAATCGTGTTGAATATTACTACATGAGTAAAGTAATATATGATATTGAATTTATTAGAACTGTCACGAGTGAATAATACGACAGTTATAGAAATTAAGTCGGGACGCGCATGTGTTGTGTTGAGACTAAATTAATAAAATAAAAAGTAATTTAATTATAGATCGCCCATATGGTCAGTTCGAGTGTTCCAATGTATCCGGAAGGGTCGAGATAGTCAGAAAAGTGTACTCGGGGGTTTAGTTTGGGTCTCGGAACATTTTTAGGCTTAACCGGTAACCCGAAAGGGTATTTTGATAATTTCCCATTTTAGGCCTTAATTATAAACGAAAATTAGAGTGTTATATCTGATGAGAGTTAGAGTCCTCGAGGGTTAGAAACCTTGGAGTTGCAGAGAGGCTGAGGAAGAGAGAAGGCTTCCAAGGAGGAGAGCCACCATCCCTACACCACTCTCATCAATTCCACCACCAATGCGTAGATCGGGGAACGAGGAAAGAACCCATACCCGTCGTCATCAACGATTCAGGCTTCCAAGGCAAGTATCTAACTTGTTCTGCTTTAGTTGATAACACATCCATTCTAGTGTAGGAAATAATTATTTTAAGTCTCATGGAGATATATTGTTGTTTAGGAAATTATTATTGCAATTTGGAGTAGAAATCATGTTAGTACGAATCACTTGTTATATGTAGTATATTACCCACGAAATTGGATGCCCGGTAGAGATAGAAATCTAGAAATTAAATGAATTCTTGAGAAAATTAGATAAACTAGGGTTAGATGTTAATTTCTTGAATTAACCCATTTCATGACAATTCTTGAGGAATTAATTAATGTTTTACGTTAGAATTCATCCATATTGGTTTATATAATGTTCATAATGTTTGGTTGGGAGTTTAGGACATAATAATGGATTTTTGACGATTTAAGTTGGAAGAAGCCCGTAGGCTTAATATGCAGAATTCTGGGCAATAATTGCTTGATCGATCGATAGAATCAAGAATGTCGATCGATCGACTGGATCGATCGATCGACCCCTTTCCATCGATAGATCGAACCCTACTGTAAACTTAAAATTTTCACCTTTTTATTATTATTCAATCCTAATGTGTGACCAGTAGGGTTCGAGTAAGACGACTTCATATGAGATCTGACCATGGGATCTCAGGGGTATGAATTGAGTGGGAAATTGTGCGTACGTTAAATTAGACATTGTGAGAATTAAGGACTTAGACCAGTAGGGTAGAGAGTGTACACCTACTGATCTTATGCTTATCAATATGAAATACTTCGAGAGATGAGAAGTACTTAAGAGCTGGCTATAATTGAGAAAATGAAATAATGATTTAGTTATACGTAGGATTCGGGCATTATGTGCCACGTATGGTTAAAATATTATGGGTCGTGGGCGTACCTAGCTGAATAATGTGAATATATACGAGTGCATATATATATATATAGTGTGTGAATATATGTGTGTTATCATACCCGCGCTGCTTGCTATCACGGAGGTTTCCGCGTTGAGACAGTTTTATCTCGATGAGACCTTTACGAGGGATATTGACTTGTACCCTAGAACATAGCATCCTTGATACAAGCTATCTGAGAATGATAGTCAGATGGTCCTAAGAGACGAGGCAGTATTGTGCTGACCTTTTAGTGACGGGTAACTATGCTTTGCCTCCAACATGTGTGTTATGTGTTAATACAGTTCGAGAGTGATTCCGGACTAGTATTTCCCTTGGTAAGAGAGATACGGGGAATTGATAGCAGAGTATGCCGACACTATAGATTTATGTTGGGTGCCCTATTAGTATATATATTGCGAGGGATAAATATATATATACATGTGATTAATCTACTGTGCTTGTAAGTGGATACAAATTAAATAATTAATATTAAATGAATTAAGTGGTTGTGAACTTAAGTCTGTATTGTGATGAATATAACTGGCTTAATATATTCATAAGAAAAGGTTTCTGATATGAACTATAATCATGCGATTACTTGAAACAGAATTTGGTGAAGGGAAATTGGGTTAGACTGGTGAATAGGGTTAAACTAGTGAGTTGGGTTAGTTTTATTTAGAATAGTTTAGTAGTACGCTAGGCGTGCACACTAGTTGAGGGGTGAGAATTCCCAAGTGAGTGGAGAAGTACTAACATTTATGTAATATCAACTGGTAATCATTTCAAATAATTGTTAAACTGTTTTAAAGCTATTTTACACTTGGGCTCTGGCCCGTTTTCTGTCATTTCTTCCTTGTCTTGTGTATATATATTACCGTTGCCCAGCCACAGGGGCGTCAGGCTTAGATCTTTGGACTGTTGACGTGCGGCAGCTAGTGTGAGAGTTGCAGGTTTTTGGAGTAGACGACTTCATTATTGTCCTCTCATTCTCCTATTTAGTTATTTCAGTTAGGGCATGTGTCGCCCATTTCCATATTTCTTATAGTTCAGAGAGAGATTTTTACTCTTTATTGTTTCAGTATTCAACTATTGTTGGGATTGTTTTACTTATTACTTTGTCCTCCGATTGGGATTTATTATTTGGATTGGTTTATCTAGTATGTTTCTTTCATTTGGATGGTTTGGTATTTAATATTATTCATGCTTATGAAAATGGTTTCGTATAATAAATCATACTAATAGAATTTAACCTTTAAAATGGAGTGTTTTGACACTTAGCTTAATTATTTGTTAGGTGATTAATAAAGAAAATTGTTTTACGACAGTGATGCTAAGAATGAACCAATCGGGCGCTTTGAATTAATTTAACAAAGGACTAATCATCCGGTATTTATTTAGGCGGGGTGTCACACGAAATAACCTTATTGCGTAGGACTCTCACTTCGTGATCTAGGATAGATATGGGTCATGTGGGAAATATGACATCCTCTTCCAATCGATTAAGTTCCAATAAATAATATGACGGGGGTCATGAAGATACTTTTTCAACATGAACACGTGGAACACATTGTGCACCTAGGGAAACTGTGGGGCTAGCGCCAAGAGATATGACACATCCTTGATCCGCTCTAGGATCTTAAAGGGATCAATGTACTCTGGGACTATTTTTCCATTCTGCCCAAATCGTTGGTTACTAGTTGTTTCCCTTACTTTAAATATCACATGGTCACCTACCCAGAATTCCATGTGCATTCGGCAATTATAGGCGGAATTCTTATGTCGTCATGATTCTTTGGCCAAGTACACGTACCTTATCAGTCATTTCCTGTACCAATTTAGAATTAGTGAGGTGCTTCTCCCCCACCTCGACGCAACAAAAGGGTGAACGACATGGTCTCCCATAAAAAGCCTCAAAGGGGGCGATCTCAATTACTTTTCAATTTTCCACAAACGGCTCCAATCTGTTATCGTCTAAAATTATTTTATGAATTTTACATCTTATCTAGAGAATTTTTAATAATAGACCATAACAAATAAAGGATTCAATTGTAAGAATGATAAATTGAAAGTGATAAAGGGGGCGAGAGATAAATAGAGAAGACAAGTTTTTACGTGGTTCGGCCTAAAGAGGTGTCTACGTCCACGGGTCGAGTGATTATGATCATATTTGCTTATGGTTATGAGAATGAATACAAGCTTTAGTTTGTTCTCTCTTTCTAAGGTTTTCATACAGTGATTAGCGGAAGTCCTCCATCCTTATGGAATCCTATACTATTTATGGTTAGTTATTGAAGAATATTGTGGGATAGGTTGAGTGCCTTTATAGGTCAGACAGTTACACCTTTTACACATGGTGGGACAAATAAGGATGATTTTGTTACAGCACAAATGGAGTGGGCAGGTTCTTAAATTCATCATGTGCACAGGTATGATCAACGTGACTAACGAGTTTCTCTTACGTGTATAGTTGATACAAAAGTGATATTGACTTTGTCAGCTAATACAACCATGGGTCATTTACATTTATAAAATAAGTAGTTTTTGAGACGGCGGCCTTACAATCCCAAAAGATGGTTTATCCGTCTCAAATACTTTTTGGGACGCTATTGGGAATGGCTAGGGGGTCTTTTTGATAGGGAGTTATAAATACGTTTTGTGACATCATATCTGTCTCAAAAGAGTTTTTTGATACGAAAATAGATTCGTCTCAAAATCTCATAATTTTATATGACCCTTTTGAGACGACAAGAGAGCAATCCCAAAAGAGTCATTTTGAGACGGGAATTAATCTGTCTCAAAAGGTTACTGTTTTAGAAAATATTTTTGAGACGACAACGTAGTCGTCTTTAATATATTTTTGGGACAATTTTAACCATCCCAAAAGAGGTGGATCTTAAAATTTTTGCACCAATATATTGTGGATAATAAAATCTATTGCTAAAGTTTAATATAGAATTGAATTACATTTTAGACAATACAACACAACGAATAATCATAAAATGCAATACATAAGATTGTTTTCAACCAACACAACGAATCATTTTCATTCAACAATAGTTAGAGTTCTTACAAGCATCTCCAAATATTAATCAAAACAAAAATTATAACACCAAGTTCAAATATTCAACTTGACAATAAAAATACATTAATTTTTATACTCCAAAATACGAAATGCTTATATCAAAGTAATCCCGCAATCTTAAAGCGTACGACCTCCAAAATCACTGATTAGCATTGCATGTCCTACAAAAATTATCACCTACAAAAAAAATTAGTGTCAATTATGTCAAAATTAATATCCCACATATCAACAATACAATGTGCAATGAATCAATACAGTATATTCTCATCACAAACTATAAATATCTAACTACTATTTTTTTTAAAATTAGCATTCTCATTTGTTTATTCATGAAAACCACAGGTAACCAACCTGTTTTCCATAATAAAATTGATTCTAAGAATACTATACACCAACCATTATGCAAACATTTGATTACCTGCTGATTACAAAGCGTTGTGAAAACATTTGATTTGTGACCCTCTCGACCACAATTGAAACAACGCATAGGCCCTCTACAGATCCTCTAACTAAAGCATTGACGCTACCCCTGATTACTTGCTTGACCCTGTAGATTTTAGTGTGGAGCCCCCGATTTTAAACTCTTTTAAAAATATATTTCCTTTTTATGAAATAGATGCGGAAGCGTTAGGAGATGGTTCAACTTAAAATAACAAATTTTAATTTCTTCTTCAAATTAAAATTAAAACACAAAGTGAAATAAGTTGGAATTACACACACTCTTTGAATTTCACTTAAAACGCCATTAATCCAAGTCCTATAATTTGCCTAAGTCATATTTATCAATATTACCAAATTAGGCCTAACCAGTTTTAATCAATAGACATGAATGAAATAAACTTTACCCAATATTTAATTATGCACCAAATTAAATTAAGTGTGACAATTAAAACCAATTTTATCTTGAACTATCCTAAGCATGAGTTCTAAGTCATTGTACAAGATAAAATAAATCAATCACACTACGCCACGATGTACGAGGAAAAACCCACAACGAAAAACAACCTCGGACGGCCCTAGCCTCAAATCCACTAAGTATGGAATTTACAATTACAAGACAAAAGACTTACATCACACGACTCGATCCCTCTCAAGCCTCGACGCTCCTTCTTGCAAACACCTCCACTTAGCAAATAACCCCGGAGCTCCACCGCGGCCTCGGAATCCACCGATCGGACTTTATGTGGTCACCGTCACCCGAACTAGGAGCCTTTCTCCAAGTGGGTAAGTCATGAAAAACCTCTTCTTCTTTGTGGGATTTAGAAGTAAACCCAAACTTCTCTTCAAACTAATGTAGAGATAAACCCGGTGCCAAACTCCAAGCAAGATGTATATATATGAACTTGGATAAACAAACTATGGGTGTGAAACTAAAGTGTATAATAATTTTTTTTTGAAAATTGACACTTTAAAACAATGAACTTTTCCCTAAAATAATTTTTCTCTCAAACACTCTTTAGAGGTTGGTAGGATATGAAAATTTAGATTAGAAAAATGTATTCCCGCACATTGATATTCAGCAAAAAGATAGTGGGGTAAAACAAGTGGGAAAGTGGGCAAAAATGCTCAAAACTGCCAAAAAACCTGTTCCCGCCAAATCCCGTTCGAACGACATTTCGTTCGAATGACATTCTCATTCGAACGAGTCTTCTAACGAAGTTCCAGTATGAACTCGTTAGAAGCTCGTTAGAAATCTCGTTAGAACGACCATCTCATTCGAACGACATTTCGAACGAAGTTCCAGTATTCCATAATGGGAAGTCGTTGGCAATCTCGTTCGAACGACTTGTGGTTCGAACGACAATCTCGTTCGAACGACACTTCGAACGAACTCACAGAATGTTAAAAAAATTCTTTTTAAGGCCAGAAACATTATATACTTTATATATAAGTTTTAATAGAAATATTCTGAAAACAAAACACAGTTTTAAAAACCTAACACCCAATATAAACTTGTTCCAAGCTCCTATATATGCATAAATGCATTCATACCTTGGGAGCATGGAACTACTGTTGATGACGTACAAATGAGGCACTTAAACTCGGCATTTTGATGAATCTTTATACACTTGGCAGCTAAGTTTTCAACTAAACACATCATAGGCTTGAGTAGGTACACTAGAACACTATCCTATGACATAAATGTTTTTTGTCCGGAATTGAGCCAAAACTACAAAGGATCTCAATTGGAAATTTGTGTCCTTACAAATCTCCCCCTTTAGCTATTCCGGGACAAAAACCAAACAAAAATCCTAAAGGGCCGTCAAGCTCACTAGACTCAAAAATAATGTCCCATCCAAAATAAAAATACAATGCTTAACTCAAACAACCCATGGATTAATATCTTTGCCGATGTTGAATGTTGCCATTTTGAAGTATTCCTGCACACTTAAGCAAACTATCAAATGCGTAGGGAATATCGAAATATTAAATGCAATTAAATAATTACTCACACTTAAATTAATTCTCTCCCCCTAAATTAATTCTCCCCTTTATCAAACAAATGACCTACTTAGAAAGACGTTCCCCCCTAAGATAAATCTCACCCAAACTAAGATACGATAATAATAGGATTAGATACCATTTTTTCCCCTATCATTCTCCCCCTTTTTGTTCAGGAATAAACAAAGGCTAAAGAATCAAAACAGTAACTTATCTCCCCCAAATAAGCAAGGGATAAAAGAATGGGATAACAAGCTAAAACATGTAATTGTGCATATAGTGATGAGAACGATAAAGTATATGGGCAACAAAGTTTCAACTAATCCAAACAATAACATCAGATACCAACTAGGATGCAATAAAATGATATCAATATGATATATAAATTATTAAGCATGTGATATCAACAAAGAATACAATAAGATGGATATCAAGTATGAATTAAAGCATATATGGATTAGAAATCAAAGCAAAAACTAAATAAAAATATCAAATATATGTATACATAATGTATATCAAAGAGACTCAAGTACACATATATAGATATAAACACTAATGACACACACAAAATATAATAGGAGTCTCTCACACTCGTATGACAAAAATGTGTCATAAGGAAACGGAAGTTTTGGGGTGTGAACTAGTAACGATTAAATTTAGACCCAATCACTTAAAAAATGTTCACGGAGTTCTTAATTATTTGCAAACTTCATCACATTTGAATATATCCTCATGTGACAATATAAATTGAACTCAATGAACAAACATACACAATGCATACAAGCCTAGCATATTGATGATTCTACAAACCAATAGAGTCATAACATGAAATACGCAACTAGGATAAATGGACATTGTGCAAACCGTTGATATACCATCCAATCTCCCTGAATATGCATTTATATTAAATTTTAATGAATATATCAATCAAACATAGGCCTTGGCAATTATTTTTCTTTTAGTGCCATTTTTCTATTTTTAGGCCTTTGGACCACGTATTTCTTTTAGGTCCATTCAAACGACGGCTTACAATCGCAAAGGATAATAAATCCTTTCGGAGCCCTTTCCCGTGCACATTTATATTTATCATGTTTTTATGTTTCACACAAATCTCACGTGCAACAGATTTTGACATGCACTAGTCCTCCTAAGTCACAAATATGTAGATGCCAAGATTGATAGGAGAACACTTCACAAAGCTCAAATATACATATGAAGTTAAAATTTTAAAAGAGCTCATGCATGTGGGAATAGAGGCATATAAAAATAGAATCCATTTAATCAACACAAAATCCAACTACTCCATGTAAGCATGGTAAAGAACATAATAAGGATTGACAATCTAAACCAAAAGTTCTAGCCACATGAGAGCGTAAAAGATGGGATTCAAACACAAGTGTATGCCACATAAAGTGTGTCAAACTAAAATACACACAAAATAAAATCTTTTTGAGTTTTTGAAATTTTTTAACCAAAAATAAAAAATTTATACTCAAAAGACAAACAAAAATCATTTGAATTTTTCATTAAACTTAAATTACCAAGAGATAAAATCCAAATGATAAACAAATGAAGGAAATATAATACAAAAGATAAATAAAAATCATAATTCTAGCATGTGATAAGCAGGGAGCATAGACTCGAAAATGATTAAACAAGCATACATTTAGCATGTGAATATAGCATGAAGTACAAAAGCTAAAGTATGCAAACACTAACACATTCATCCTTTAGATTTAGCAAGGGAGGAAGCATGTGAAAGTAAATGAGAATCAAAAACCCCATTTTGCAAGGCAACCAAGTCGGATTTCCTAACCCAAATTAATGAAGAATGACTATCTTGGGGTGTAGGAATTTTAACTACCTTGGTTGCTTTACGTTGGGATTTTCTAGGAATACGTTTAAGATCAAAACAAAATTTTCTAAGATGACCTTTTCGACCACAATGTGTACAAGTAAAAACATGTCGAAAAGATTTACTTAAGGAGTGATCTCTAAAGACATTCCTAGTAGATTCTCCTAAAACATTGGTTTTGGCGTTATGAGTAAATTCATTACAAGTATTGAAGCCTAAACCACAAGTGTCATTTTTAATTTGGACCGTTCTTAATATTTTATCTAATTTTTCTGAACGACACTCCAAATCAAATTTGACATTACTAGAGTCTTTTAATTTATTTTGCAATTCTAAAATGTTAGACTCTAATAAAATATTTCGCTCTTCAAAAGCAAGAAGCTCCTTTTTTAAGGATTCCATTAAACACCTAAGGCTATCTCTCTCGCCTTCTATATATTCAAGCTTCTCTAGAAGAGCCTTATCACGTGTCCTAAGGTCTTCAATCAACACACTATTATCAATGACCTTGACACGTTCTTTCAAACTAGCTTCTAACTTCAAGTTAGCCTTTTTTAACTTAATTGATTCTTTATATAATTCTTGAAAAGCATTTTGAAGTTCACTCACATTAACCTCTTCTTCATTTTCACTCTCTCTTTCTTCTCCACTCTCACTATCATAAAAAACAAGGCAATCAAAAAATTTGACCTCGGAAGTGTCATGTGTTAAAGTTTCATCAATTGACGAGTTCTCACTATCACTCACATGACTAGCCATAAAAGTCACAAAGTTGGGCTTAGTGGGGGAATCGGGTCCCTCTTCCTTATCACTATCACTAAGGGTCGCATTATATGAAATGGGTCGCTTACCCTCTTTCCTTAGTTTAGTGGGGCACTCAGAAGCCCTATGGCCATAACCCTCACAACCAAAACACCTATTTGACTCGTCCCTATTTAATTGTTCATTGATAGGTGTAGGGATCTTCTCGGTTTTGTCATACTTAGAAGTTTCAAATTTCTTAAAGTCATTTTTAAATTTATCTTTGTTAAATTTAAGAAATTTTCTAAATTTCCGAGAAAACAAAGCCATGTCTTCCGAGCCATTATCATTCTCGCTCTCTACTACTTGTTTGACCTCTTTTCGGGCTTTTAAAGCAACGCCCTTTTCTATTTTCTTTTCAGTTTTAGAGGGAAATATGTCTAATTCATAGGTTTGTAAATCACCTACAAGCTCTTCTAATTTCGTAGAGGCTAAAGTTGGTAAAGAATTTAAAACGGTCACTTTTGGAATAAATCTATCGGGTAGGGACCTTAAAATTTTCTTTACAACTCAGTTGTCGGGTATTTTCTCTCCCAAATTAAAAGATGAATTGACAATATCGGAAAGTCTAGCATAAAATTCATCAAAAGTTTCATTATTGTTCATTTTGATGGTTTCAAATTGAGTGGTGAGGTTTTGGAGTTTCGAAGCTTTAACGGCACTAGTTCCTTCATGAGTTAGTTGTAAAATATCCCAAGCTTCTTTAGTGGTTTCACACATCATAATGCATCGGAATTCATCCGGTGTGATCGCGCTAAACAAGACATTTAAACCTCGGGAATTAAAATTAGAAAGTTTAAACTCATTCTCAGTCCATCTATCGGCCGGTTTGGGAACATGTTCATTTTCAACTAAATGAGTTGGTGGAGACCACACGTTAACTACAGACATCCAAACCCTCTCATCGATAGATTTTAGTGCCGATTTCATTCGCGCTTTCCAATACGCGTAGTTAGAACCATCGAAAATAGGAAATTTTGAAAATGGGGAAAATTCCATTTTAGCCTAAAATTATTTAAAGGATCTTTAACGAAATAATTTATCGCTTTGGCTCTGATACCAATTTGTAGATTTTAGTGTGGAGCCCCCGATTTTAAACTCTTTTAAAAATATATTTCCTTTTTATGAAATAGATGCGGAAGCGTTAGGAGATGGTTCAAATTAAAATAACAAATTTTAATTTCTTCTTCAAATTAAAATTAAAACACAAAGTGAAATAAGTTGGAATTACACACACTCTTTGAATTTCACTTAAAACGCCATTAATCCAAGTCCTAGAATTTGCCTAAGTCATATTTATCAATATTACCAAATTAGGCCAAACCAATTTTAATGAATAGACATGAATTAAATAAGCTTTACCCAATATTTAATTATGCACCAAATTAAATTAAGTGTGACAATTAAAACCAATTTTATCTTGAATTATCCTAAGCATGAGTTCTAAGTCATTGTACAAGATAAAATAAATCAATCACACTACGCCGCGATGTACGAGGAAAAACCCACAACGGGAAACAACCTCGGATGGCCCTAGCCTCAAATCCACTAAGTATGGAATTTACAATTACAAGACAAAAGACTTACATCACACGACTCGATCCCTCCCAAGCCTCGACGCTCCTTCTTGCAAACACCACCACTTAGCAAATAACCCCGGAACTCCACTGCGGTCTCGGAATCCACCGATCGGACTTTATGTGGTCACCGTCACCCGAACTAGGAGCCTTTCTCCAAGTGGGTAAATCACGAAAAACCTCTTCTTCTTTGTGGGATTTAGAAGTAAACCCAAACTTCTCTTCAAACTAATGTAGAGATAAACCCGGTGACAAACTCCAAGCAAGATGTATATATATGAACTTGGATAAACAAACTATGGGTGTGAAACTAAAGTGTATAATAATTTTTCTTTGAAAATTAACACTTTAAAACAATGAACTTTTCCCTAAAACAATTTTTCTCTCAAACACTCTCCAGAAGTTGGTAGGATATGAAAAGTTAGATTAGAAAAATATATTCCCGCACATTGATATTCAGCAAAAAGATAGTGGGGTAAAACAAGTGGGATAGTGGACAAAACTGCTCAAAACTGCCAAAAAACCAGTTCCCGCTAAATCTCGTTCGAACGACATTTCGTTCGAACGACATTCTCGTTCGAACGAGTCTTCTAACGAAGTTCCAGTATGAAGTCGTTAGAAGCTCGTTAGAACGACCATCTCGTTCGAACGACATTTCGAACGAAGTTCCAGTATGCCATAATGGGAAGTCGTTGGCAATCTCGTTCGAACGACTTGTGGTTCGAACGACAATCTCGTTCGAACGACACTTCGAACGAACTCAGAGAATGTTAAAAAAATTATTTTTAAGCCCAGAAACATTATATACTTTATATATAAGTTTTAATATAAACATTCTGAAAATAAAACACAGTTTTAAAAACCTAACACCCAATATAAACTTGTTCTAAGCTCCTATATATACATAAATGCATTCATACCTTGGGAGCATGGAACTACTGTTGATGACGTACAAACGAGGCACTTAAACTCGGCATTTTGATGAAGCTTTATACACTTGGACGCTACGTTTTCAACTAAACACATCATAGGCTTGAGTAGGTACACTAGAACACTATCCTATGACATAAATTTTTTTTGTCCGGAATTGAGCCAAAACTATAAAAGGACTCAATTGGAAATTTGTGTCCTTACAGACCCTAATGGCCTCGCTATTTCTGACCACCCGGATGGCGTTGACTGTTGCGCCTCTTATCCTATTTTGGATCAGTAGCGTATTAAAATCCGAATAGGACCACCTGGATGGTAATTCCTCCTCGTGTTTCGCTCAATGGCTCCTCCTCCTCGCCATAACCTTCAAGAAATAGCAAGAGGGAACACATTAAAATCCGAATATAAACGAGTAATAATTTCAAGAATACAAGAATTATAAGAAAAAATGAGACAAGCAAGACAAAAGCTAAGATTGAAATATGAATAAATTTGAGCATTTACTAACAAAAATTATAATTGTAACTGATAAAAATAAAACGAATAAGAATGGGGGAACAAAAGCATCACCACATCCATTGCAAAGATAATTGGTTGATTGAGTTTGAATTTGTAGAGGGTGCTTTTGAGATTCGTGTTTAATTGTTTTAGGTAAGAAGGGCGAGCACAATTTACATAAAGTTTAAAGTTGCAAGAAATACAGGTATAACTGAATCCGCTGGAACATATATCGCAAAAATGGCAACGGAACCCGACACATGCATCTATTTCGATCGAGAATTTAAGTGGAGCAAATGTTGCAGGTGACAAGTGAGTTGCAACTTACGTGGCACAACTTGTGTAGAGACAAAAATTGCATTCCTCACAAACATAAAACGTATTTGAGATTATAGGTCTCACTCAACCATCGCATATTATTTCATCATCACCAACCTTATTGTCACTCAGAACCCGATAAAGGTGTAATGGATGCTCATGTTTTAAACGAATTAGCTCTGCTACTCTCTCATTATCTTCTAAATTTGGGTAATATGATTCAACGATTCACCATCAGGTGACGAAAAGTGCATAAGATTTTCTACAACTTCAATCTCACCTGAATTCTTACCCCTAAGAGTGCATACAACATAATATGTATGTATTAATAGAAAATTAATCCCTTAAGAATACACACACCAACGAAGACAAGAAACCACCTTAACATGGAAGTGTCATTCCGTATAGCACATTTGAAATGGATAAAATATCTACAATCAGCACAGCGATAAGCCCAAAAATTTGGTAGCACTTTCTTGTGGAAGATAATGCATTAGAATTGAAAATTGTGAAATATGTCTGGGAGATATTAGGTAAGGTTGAGAGGGTCTAGATTAGGGCGTTTGATGGTGGTTGGTGATGAATCACGTCTCATGAATTCAAAATGAGCAGGTGCTACATCGATATGACGAGTCTTTATCTTCGACGTTGCAAGCATCACATAAGAATGAGGCTGGCCTCTTTATGAACATTAATGGGTGGGGGTGACCCTCGTGTTCAGTAGTTCTCTCCTGCTCCAATAGGCACGTTGTGTCGATGACGAACTTACATTTCGAACAGTGGTAGGTGAACCACATCTATGTACTTTTACACATATTACATATGCAACCCGAATTTTTGCACACGGGAGTGGCATAAGGTGGTTTAGCTAAGAGAGTGAGAGGGTGTTGGGGTGCATAGGGTGATTGATGGTCTGTTTTAGCTCAGAACATTTCTTGTGTAGAAAGTAATTACCCTCACCACAGTCGTATGCAGAGCCTAAAATTGGTTTTTGGCAACCACCACACAAAACTTTCTTCTTTCATCCCTACTAGAGGCTTCACTAATGAGCGACAACAAATGCCCGTGGCTGAAATGTTGCAGTTGATCCATCGCTTCTAAAGATAGTTTTAAGGCCTTCAAATGTAATTTGTAACACTATGTACCACAAAAACGTGTTTTTTTCTTCTAAATATCTCGCAGCTATCTATCTCCCAAATTTAGATAACTTCGGAGCTGGTTATGGGGGATTTGAATTCAAAGTTCCCAACCATCATCAATTATTGACTCATAATTTTCAAACGTATATAGGGATCATATAAAACTCGTACCTAATAGAATACAAACACTATATTAAAATAATGAAAAAATTATTAACCAGATTAGTTAATGTTTTTATCAAAACGAGAAAGCATTTTGAAAATAATAGGAAAATATTAATTACAAATGTAAAATGCGGATAGATAATATAGAGGCTAAAAGATTATTTACCAAAAATTCAGCAGCTTTAGCTCGCCTGACACATTCATGTCCCTCATAATATATCTCTCCCGAACAAATTATTAACCAGATCAGTTAGTGTTTTCATCAAAACGAGAAAGCATTTTAAAAATAATGGGAAAATATTAATTAAAAATGTAAAATGCGGATAGATAATATAAAGGATAAAATATTATTTACCAAAAATTCAGCAGCTTTAGCTCGTCCTGGCGCATTCATGTCCCCCACAAGATATCTCTCCCCAACCTTTGTCCTAAAAAGCACAAGATAAGAACATTATTATTATTATTATTATTATTATTATTATTATACACACATAGAGAGAGAGAGAGAGAATACCTTCCCTTCTGTTTGGGAATAAAATAAACAGAGAGGGGGTAGGGGTAGGGGTAGGGGAAGAGATGTGTCATTCAATAAATTTATTCCCATAAATGTTTAAACTATCCTAGAGAGAGAAACAGTATCTCACAAACATAAAAAACTCATTGTTGAAACTACCTAGTGGCAAATGGCCATCTTAAAATGTCAAAACCATAGGTGCCACAAATTTGAATCTATAAGACAAACTTATATTGACTTGGTTGTTGTCACACATGCATATAATAAAAGTTCATGTCACAATAATTTTACCATAAACTTTCCAATGAACTACATTCTTTTCCATTTACAAACATGCAATAGTCCTGCACACAAACTCTTTAATTGTACAATATGAAAATAAAATTACTAATAATTACCTTTGGAGTCAATAACAATTTTTTTTCAGGAATTAATACAACAGATGGATTTGCCCCCCGCTCCGTGTTTGTCAAAAAACAAATCTCTCCCTCACTCTCTTTGATCCTGCTTCAAAACTTTCTTTTAGCCAAAACAAAGAGCCATGACTTAATAACCATTTTTTCCTTTAACAAAGATCCATAATCCCATCAATCCTTCATCGAAAGAAGGAGCGATAACCTTTAGCTCGATTTTACAAATCGCGATGGCTGTACAGTCTCCTATGGGTCGCCTATTTGTTAATGACATCATTTATAATTTCTCTCTAGCACTAGCTCTCAGCGCACGATAGAAGTCATGCGCCATATTCTGTCTTCCCATTCCATAATGTTGATATAACTATAAAATCCATATAAATGTAAGAGCTTATGATAATTATACCTGATACCACCACCACCAGCTGGTCCATTGGTGTATAAATCAGTAAACTTCATCGTAAATTGGACTGCATGTTTCTCATGCTCAAATAAACCATCCATATGTAATCTTACATCTTCACTGGACCTTGGCATTGAGGTGCTATTATCAACATTAGTTGCCTTAAGGTTGTCCAGTCCAATTATATAAGGAGTTATACACTCGTTAATACCAGGGTTTACTTCTTCCACCCATGACCAGGTTTTATGGAATTCGAAGGAAATGATATTTATATGTATTAGCATGATAATGTTTACAATGCAGCCCTTCATCTAATATGTATGAGTTGAGACTGTTTGATCCTTTGACCTAATTCTTGTAGCCATTCATTAGATATTCACTCATTAAATTCATCAACATCTCCAAAATCTACATTATTCCCTTCAGCTTTCTCTAAACAGTTCTTAATTATAAGGAAATCCCCAATCGTCTAAGAATGTTAAATATTATAAATAATTCTTTAGAGGTCTTCGTTCCACTTTAGTACATTTATCACAAACAACAGACCAATATATAGGCTTTAGAAGGCAAGGATGAGAAATTTCAACAGTAGTACATTGCTCCATCTCAGATTGAATAACTATATAAATTCCATGGGAATAAATAATCCGAATAGAGTTTAAATTAATGATCAAACCACATTCCAAGTCCAACTTATAAACAGACTCATGAATTCTACTATCATCCACCTTAGGGTCTTGAATAAATATAATAGATGAATTATGCATTAATAAAATGTGTTAAGAATATATAAAAACAATTTGGAGATTGTTTATTATGCATTACTAATCTTGCACTCATTTGGAGATTTTCCAAGGTGTTTAAGATCTAAATGAAGATTCACTCTTAGGTCCAGATAGTGTGGGGATATTGGTTATAAGAAATTTTTGCCTATTATTAAAGATCATTTGGTTTCTAGTGTGAATGAATTTTGTTTGTTGTGAGCTCTTAATCCCAAATAAGAAACACCCTACTAAATGTGAGGATTACAAACCCCCGTCTTTGTAATTTTTATTATAAGGTGATATCTTAATTTCCTAGGTATGCGAAGATGTTCTACTGCTTATATCGTATTTCCTTTCTTTCACGCATGACTAATGTCTCAAAAAGAAAACCAAGTTCTCATTTTTAAAAAGAACCAAATCATGCCTAAAAAAAGGAAGCGTGTCAAGGACCATCCAATACGGAAGTTAGAAAAAGATTAAGAATATACCATCTTAGTTGCATTGAGGTTGAGCTACGGTCATTTACCGTCACATTTGCAAAGTTTTCTTATGCCTCCATGTTGATGTAAAAAATTAGATTATATCTAATTATTTAATCACAGATAAAAAATAAATAAGACAAGAGATTTTAAAGTGGTTCAGCCTTGAACGAATGGCCTACGTCCACTGTTTGTGTTATTATTGACTGTTTGGGAATTCTCGAGGTAGGATTTATCTCAATAAATTTCGGTCCCCTTGCAATGAGGATGATATAATGTATTTATAGCCATGAGGGTGTACATGTGAATGGTTAATACATAGCTGTTCAATAAGCGTATACATCCGTATGATAATAATCAGCATTTAATGCGCATTTAATCCTCTTAATTGCCTAAGAATAAATGCTCTGATCGAGGTGCAGCTCAGACCGCCTAAGCTGCTCGGACCGCCTAAGTATCTCGGTGTCCATGAGTTACTCGGTGCAATAAAGTTCCTCGGTGAGCACCTACTGTTCGGAGTATCTGAGTTGGTCGGGGAAATTGAGTTCCTCGAAGTCAAGATATTGTTCAGAAATGTTTCTTAGTGCCATGTAGATTGACACGTGTCTCCACTTAATTGAGCCATGTCAACATACTAAATATGGTATCAACAGAAGCCCCCAATGTTTCACAGTTCGAGACTGAGAAGTGTGGAACATTCTTCTCGAAATATGGCGGGATTAAATGGTCATCCTAAATTTTAGGAGCGTCTTCTTTGCATTTATTTTTCTTTTCGAATTCATAGAATCAGACTTTTCAAATTTTTCTAACTGCTTCGATCTCCGCGCCCTTTTTGTCCTTTTTGCCGCCGGTAGCTTAAACGTCTCCTTTTGTAATCATTATTTTTACCTTTTCCCAAGGTAAGGTATTTAAGCGTTGCAGAAAATCATTTCGTCTTTTACTTTTTCAAATCTGTATCTTTGAGTTTTCCATTTTCTTTCTCTCTTGTGCGTTCATAATTTTCATCGTTCGTTGTCAACAGATCCATCCTTATTCTATAAGATCTTCTTCCTTCTCTTTTATTTCCTTTATTCATCATGGTTTACCTTGTTGAGTCGCTTGATAAGTTTCGTTCTGATTTCTCTATTCCTTCATGGGTTATTTGGAAGAACTTTCTGAACCTTCTGACTATTTTCGTTTGGCTGAGGGACATTGGTTCCCAGTCTCTTTGTAGCTGAATGTGGCTTTTCTTTTCCTCCAAACCCTTTGTGTCTGGAATTTTGTCAATATTTTGACGCGGTCCCTGCAAAAATAGCCCCCAACACATAGAGAATAGTTAATGGAGTTCATAGATTAAATCAGATTCATGGAACCCGTATAGGAACTCCATAAATTATGTTTTATTATAGATGGGTTGTTGGTGACAATACTTTTTATTTAAAAACTAGGTTTTTAAATAGGGCTTTAGTGGTCAATCTCCCAGATGCCAATAGGGATTACTTCGAGCACGGTGTTGTTATGAAAAATTGGCAACACCCTCCACTAACTGGAAATGATGTGTACCAGGGTCCTAGATGCCTTCCCTATGGCAATGGGATATGTTATTTTTATTTTATTTTATTTTATTTTTGAAATTATGCTTCCTTTGTGTTTGATAAAATGTGTCATTGATATTTTAATTTTGATTTATTTGTAGTTTACAGCAAGAGAAAGTCTCCAAAAGAGACAGAAGTTAACTTAAAACATCTGAAACTTATCTGGGGTTTGCATCAGACTGTTGCCGACGAGCATATCAGATCAGCTTCATATTTGCTGCAGTATAAGAGTTGCACCTCGTCCGGTGATAAGTGACGTAGAACCAGTACCAACTTCTGTAAGTTCTTTACCTGAGTCACATATTCCTCTGAGTGAAAGAATGAAGAAAAGAAGAGCTCCTGCCCTCTTCGAGAAATCTGCCTCTATTGCTGGAGAGGCAAAGAAAAGCAAGCATGATGTCCCAGAAGAAGGGACAAGAAAAATCGATGCACCTCCTCCGGCTGCTACTGTGAAGATTACCGAGAAGCCCCTAGTGGCTCCGAGCAAGGTCACTGCTCCAAGCGAGGTTATAGTCATATCCCCGACTAAGACTACATCCTTGGTCGAGACCGTTGATGCTCCTCTGAGAAGGTTGAAGAAGAGCTCCTCGGTCAATTTGGCTAAATCCATCTCTCAGCCTCCAATTACTGGAAGTGGTGTTCCCACTTTCATTGCTCCGAGCTCTGCCATGAGCTCGGTGAAATCTTAGATCATCCCCGAGATCCAAGGTATGGAAGATAATATTTCTCGGGATATGGTTACCACATTGGCTGCTCGTCATATTGCTTCTGTAAGTATTATTGCCCTAAACTTTCATTTTTCCACTGTTATATCTTTGCGCTCACTTGCTATTGTTTTCTTTTCCCAGTTGGTGACCTGTTTCAATACAAATTTGAATAAAGATGGAGCTATTAAAGCTTCAAGTTCCTTGTCAGGTGTAGAGGAAGCTTTGGTGGGTCTGACGCAGTCTCTGAAGGATTCTCGTCAGAAGTATGTGGATGATAAAGCTGCCTAGGAGAAGCAGCTCAATTCGACCGAGCAGGAGAGGGATCAGGCTGTTGAGGTCTCCAAGGGATTGGAGAAGAAAATAAAAGAAATGGAAAGTAAGAATAAAGAGCTCGAGGGGAAGCTCCAAAATGCTGGGGAGCTTGAAGGTAAGCTCAAGGCTGCTGAGGAAGAGTTGGGCAAACTTCGTGAGGTGGATTGCCAGAAGGACGAGGCAGAAAAGAAAATGAAAGCTGTCGAGGAACTCATGACTGAAAAGATTTCCTCAGAGAAAGTGAAAAGGAAAATGTCTATTAAGAAATCCTTCAGCGCTGGCTGGGATAAAGGATGGAATAAGGGTCTGGCTGCCATGATGTCGCAGGTGGAATATGGTAGCCTTAACTACTTTAGGGATGGCTGGGTCGCTGCTCTGAAAGAGATGAATGTTGATGACAATTCTGACCTGTTTCAACGACACATCCCTGCCCCCCCTCCAACTCCTGAAGAATAAGAAGAGGACGAAGCTGCCTCTGAGGAATCCTCTATGGTGATGGGAGATCAAATTTTGTATCCCCCAGTTGTCCAGTCCTCGCACGAGCAACTTCAACCATCCATTATTTCAACAGAGCAGCTCCCAGCATCCGTCGAGCAGCCATCTGTACCATCCGAGCAACCTACCTCCTCGTCCTAGCCTCCCGAGAAAGTTTTGGGAGACAAGGAGAAGGTGTAGAGTTATTCGAATTTTTCTCTCTATTTATTTTTGCCAATTGTATCTTTGAACTATATACTTCTCTTTTACGATATAATAAAATTTGAAGTTTAGACTATTCATACTATTGATTCTCTTATTCTTGCTTCTTATTGATTCTTGCTATCTATTCTTTTCACTAGTTTATGGCCAAGATGGAACTGTTATCTGCTCATGATACAAAATTATTGAGACAATGCAATGAGTACTTCAAAGCTGGTCATACAGATATGACTAATGCTCAGATTGTTGATATCCTCGATCCAAATGCTTCAGAGCAAGCAATTGAAGCCTACCAATACTTAAAGTGTCTGCTCGACCGGGCAGTGGCTAATAATGTGGCATATTATGACATGATTGAAGACCTCCAGGGTACTCTCGAGGAGCTTCAACAACAATACAATGAATCTTCAGCCCTATATGAGAAGAAGTATCAGCAACTGAATGCTGATAAGGGATACGATAAATTATTTGTTGCTTATGAAGTGAGGGAGAGAACTTTGAAAACCGAGGTCGATGAGCACAGGCAGATAGCCAAGTTGCTGGAGTAAGAAAATAATAACTTGCGAGGAGAAGTATCCCAGCTAAGATCTGCTGCCTCTACCTCAAACGCTTTGGTCCCTGTAAACGACGAGGGATTCTCTTTTTTGGAGGTCGAAAATGCCAATCTGAGAGATGAATTAGAAACCTTGAAGAGGATTGGGCCTTCTACCTCTGCTCGGGGACGAGCAAGAGCTGCTCAAATTACTGTCGAGGAATAAAGAACTCAATCGGCTCTGGAGAACTAAGCCTTCCAATTGATGGCAAAGAACCAGGCATTGGCCGAGATGTCTAAGAAAATCATGAATTTGGACGAGCAGCTCTCTGCTCAAAAGTCTGCTTTAGAGAATAAAACGAATTTGGTGAAGAATCTCCACGAGCAGTTAGAAAGATTAACCTACCAATTCCACAAACAGCCTAGGGAGTTCTGGATGGCTGGTTATAATGAAGCCCTCTACCATCTAGATGATCGGATCCAGAATGCAAATAATTTGGGTTATAAGCAAGGATGGTTAAATGCTTTGGGCGTGCTGAAATTGGAACAAGGTCATTACTTGTGGGATTACCACAATCCTGGGTTGCTCGACCTACCAGTGCCTCCTTTCAAACTTGACATGAGCTGGATTCCTGCTCGGGCCATTCCACAATGCCTAATTTCCAAGTATCTCGGCGACTACAGTCTTTACTCTAACTTTGAGATATCTCGCCCCCAGCACCTTCTTGATCGGCCATCAGTTATGAACATCAGGATGCTTAAAGATTTGAACTTCATAAACTCCCCCTATGCCTTAGACGATCCTCCTGCTGGTGAAGAACCTGTTTCAAAGGCAGAAGGGAAAAAACCTATAGAATAGGATTCCTGATGTAATAATTTTTTATGTATTTTATTCTTAATGTACTTTGTTTTGGATTTAATGAAAAACTTTTATTTTTCTTTGTAATCTTGATTGTCATTGTCTTGTAGGTATTTTATAAAACACTTTACCTATTTACTAATGAATGTGCATGTATATCTGTTAAAAAGATAACAACATTGTGTTATTTGTCGATCAACTAAAGTCGGTGAAACTTATTGATGATAATCATTTGTCGACCAACCAGAGTTGATCATATTTTGTTTCTCGACCAACTTGGTGAAATGTTTCAAGTATTAAAATTTTGCTTAATCACTTTTTAATTCTAAGCCATTATTTATTTAACCAACTATTTTCGACCAAAGCGAGTTGGTGTTTTTGATTTTCGACCAACCTTAGTTGATAAAAAAAAATTTATTCTTGACCAACTATAGTGGGTGAATCTTCTTCCCAACCAACCAGAGTTGGTATTTCTGGGAAATATTTTTCTTCCCGACCAACCGGAGTTGGTGGATTTTCTTCCCAACCAACCAGAGTTGGTATTTCGGGGAAATATTTTTCTTCCCGACCAACCGGAGTTGGTGGATTTTCTTCCCAACCAACCGGAGTTGGTATTTCTGGGAAATATTTTTCTTTCCGACCAACTATAGTGGGTGAATCTTCTTCCCAACCAACCGGAGTTGGTATTTCTGGGAAATATTTTTCTTCCCGACCAACCGGAGTTGGTGGATTTTCTTCCCATCCAACCGGAATTGGTATTTCTGGGAAATATTTTTTATTCTCGACCAACCGGAGTTGGTGGATTTTGCTGAGTAACGTGTAGCACTAGTATTCCGCGAAAAAAAAAATTCAACAAAAGGAGAGAATTGGATAGAATATTCACATTTTATTCATACTGATGAAACTTTATTACATGATGATTTACATTACTGATAATATTTGTGCAGGTGCTCCGTATTCCATGCATTCTTAAATTCCTCCCCTTCTACAGTTTCTATTCTGTAGGTTCCTGGTCGAACAACTTCTGTAACTCGGTAAGGTAAATGCCAGTTCGCTTTCAGTTTGCTGTGCTTTTGAATCACTTTCTTTAGCACATAGTCTCCTTCTTTCAGGTCGCACTTCTTCACCCTCTTATTGTAGAACAAAGTTGTTCGTTGCTGGTAAGCAGCATTTCTGATGGCTGCTTCTTCTCTAACTTCCTCGAGCATGTCCAAATCTAACCTTCTCATTAAATCGCTGATAGGGGAATTAAAATTCAGTACTCTGCGTGTTGGGAGACCCAACTCGGCAGGTATAACATCTTCACTTCCATATGCCAGCATATATGGAGATTCTCCAGTTGTTTCTCGGGGTGTAGTACGATAAGCCCATAGTACTGAATGTAGCTCGTTGATCCAGTTTGCTTTCGCGTCATTTAGTCTTTTCTTCAAGCCATTTAGCAGCGTTCTGTTTGTCACTTCAGTTTGTCCATTGCTTTGGGGATGGCCTGGTGCCGAGTGGGTTTTCAGGATATTTGACTGATGACAATAGGTAGCGAACTCCTCATTGTCAAATTGTGTTCCATAGTCGGTGATGAATGCATGGGGAAGACCATATCTACAAATGATATTTTTCCAAATAAATTGGTACACCTTTTCACACGTCATGTCGACAAGAGGCTTGGCTTCAACCCACTTAGTAAAGTAATCCACTGCGACGACAAGATATTTAAATCTTCCATTGGTCGTTGGAAGTGGCCCGACCAAGTCAATACCCCACATGGAAATGGCCAAGGGGAAGTAATGGGTGTCAACAATGCTTGGGGAGTTCTTCGAATAGTGGAGAAGCGTTGACACTTGTCACATTTCTTGGCATAGGCTATACAATCAGCCCTCATAGTTGGCCAGTAGTATCCTTGCGTCATCACTCTTTGCGGAAGCGTCCGACCTGCTACATGGGCTCCACAGGACCCTTCATGGACCTCTTCAATCAAGTCTTTTACCTCGGAGGGATGCACACATCTTTGCAAACCTGCTATAATTCCTCGTCTGTATAGAATACCATTAGTTAATACATAATGAGCAGCTTTAAACTTCAATTTCTTGGCTGCGAGTTTGTCAATCGGTAATTCTCCCTCCTCAATATATGCCCTGATGGGATCCATCCAAGATGGCCCTAAATCAAGGGCAATAAAATTCATCGTCAGATCTTCATCTATGCTCCGACCAGCTAGAATTTCAATTGGGATTGTTCTTCATAGCTCAGTACGAGTAGCTGATGCTAATCGAGCTAAAGCGTCTGCTCTTGCATTATCCATTCTTGGTATTCTGACCAGTTGAACAGTAATAAATTACGATACCAATTCCAATGCCTTTGCATGGTACTTAATCATCAACTCTCCTTTTGCTGTATATACACCAAGCATTTGATTTACAATCAACTGTGAGTCACTGCATACGATTACATGCTCTGCCTTCATGGTTTTTTCCAGACTAAGACCTACAATCATCGCTTCATATTCGGCCTCATTATTAGAAGCTTGAAATTAAAAGCGCATAGCATATTCTATATCGACCTCGTCTGGACTTTTCAATACAATCTCAGCTCCACTACCTGAGGTGCATGATGAGCCATCCACATATAGGTTCCATATAGGTATTTCGTCCTCAAAATTCTTATTGGGAAAATTTCCTCGATGGAATATTTGTTGCTCATTTATCTCCCTTTCTACCACACCTCGCTGCTTGTCGATCTTCTCTTTTGTCTCTCCGACCAACTTAAGTTGATCGGGGTTTAAATTTGATGATCCTGTAACATCCACAGGTTGGTTGGTGTTAAGCTTTTGCTCCTCGGGGGTATTAGGATAAGTGAACTCTGCTATAAAATCCGCTACTGCTTGCCCTTTTAGTGACAATCTAGGCTCATAAATTATATCATATTCACCGAGTTTTATTGCCCAATACATCAATCTCCCTGAATTTTCTGGTTTATAAAGAGCTTGCCTCAACGACATATCGGTATATACGACTAAAGTATGAGCCTGGAAATATGACTTCATTCTTCTACTCGCTTCGATCAGCGCCAATGCCAACTTTTCCAGTTTTGGATATCTTACCTCTGCTCCTCGGAAGGCCTTACTGGTGTAATAAATTGGTTTTTGTACTCCATCCTCTACTCTTATTAATGTCGAGCTAACTGCATTTTCTGAAACTGCCATATACAAGTACAACCTTTCTCCCATCACTGGCCTCGACAACAGTGGAGGTGCTCCCAAATATTTCTTCAATTCTTGAAAAGCTTTCTCGCATTCTTCATTCCATTCAAAAGTCTTTCAGAGCGTTTTGAAGAATGGGAGGCATTTATCAGTTGCTCACGATACAAATCTGTTAAGTGTTGTTACTCGCCCTGTAAGACTTTGCACTTCTTTCTTCGTCGTTGGAGATCGTAGTCCCAATAGAGCTTTGATTTTTTAGGGTTTACTTCAATGCCTCGTTGATTGATAATATACCCGAGAAACATGCCTTCTCGTACTCCAAATATTCACTTGGTCGGGTTCAACTTCATTTGATATTTATTTAATTGATCAAAGGTCTGGCCTAAGTCAACTAGATGGTCAACAGCTCTCTGGCTCTTTGTCAGCATATCATCAACATAAACTTCCATATTGCAACTGATCTACTCTGCAAACACCTTGTTCATCAGCCGTTGATATGTTGCACCTGCATTTTTCAAACCAAAAGGCATAACATTATAACAATAATTTCCCCTAGGGGTAATGAAAGAGGTACTCTCTTTATCTTCAGGTTTCATTTTAATCTGATTATATCCAGAATAAGCATCTATGAAGCTCAGCATCTCGTGTCCCGAGGTAGCATCCACTAATTGATCAATTCGGGGCAAGGGAAAATGATCCGTTGGACATGCCTTGTTGAGGTCGGTGAAGTCTACACACATCCTCCATTTGTTGTTCTTCTTTTTCACCATCACTACATTTGCTAGCCAGTCTGGATATTTAACATCTTCAATAAAGCCAGCTTTCTGGAGCTTCTCGACCTCCTCCTGTATTGCTTGGTTCTTCTCGGGGTTGAACACTCTTCTTCTTTTCTTCACTGGCTTGATCTCCTTATTCACATTGAGCTCGTGACATAAGAAATTTGGATCTATTCCGGGCATATCCTCATGACTCCAAGCAAAAGTTTCTTTTCTACTTTTTAAGAAACTTATCAATTCCTATTTTAGTGAGGCATCTAACGACGAACCTATCTGAGTTGTTCGTTCAGGGTGCTCGTCGTCCAGAATGATGTTTTCAGTAGCTTCTACCACCTGACCTTTCACGAGTTGCGACTCATCTCTAGGATCCAATGTTTTAATTTTTGCACCCTCATCCACCTGATAAGTAGTAGTCTTTTTCCTAGATTCCTCCAGTTCCTCCTGCTCGGCAGATGAATAGTAGCATTCCCGAGCTACTTTTTGATCACCTTTCATAACTCTTACTCCAAAATTGGTTGGAAATTTTAGGCATTGATGTACCGTAGATGGTACTGCTTCGAATTTCTTCAATCCTACTCTTCCCATGATGATATTCTAGGCTGATCGGACATTCTTATCCATCACGAAGAAGCGTACTCTTTCTGTTCTACAAGCAGGCCATGTACCAATGAACATATCCAACTTGATCGTCCCAAGTGGAAAAACTTTCTCGCCAGCAAAACCGAGGAGGGGACTATGATAAGGCTCCAACTGAGATAACTTTAGATTTAAGCTGTCGAAGCACGAGTAGAACATAATATCAACCGAGCTACCATTATCAACCAGTACTCTTGAGATCATCACTTCCTTTATTCTCATTTTGATCACCAATGGGTCATCATGAGGATACAGCACACCTGCGAGGTCGTTCTTTGAGAAACCGATGACCAGTTTTTCTTTGTTGACCTTCCTCGGGCGATCATCTTCAGCCAAATTTATTCGTTGAATATATGAATAGGCTTGAGCCTCATTGAGGTAGGCTTTTCTTTCTGCAGTAAGGTCTCCACCTCCTGCATCTCAACCTGTAATAACATTACAATCAAATGATCCAAAACATATTGAAAATACCTCACGTTCTAGTTGCCTTGGTCTTTTGGGAAGATTGGGGTCGTCTTCTGGATCATATTCATGGTCTCTTTTCTTGTTCTCCTCTGCTCAACGAGGAGATCTAGACCTCTCTCTTGCTCGGTCGCTGTTTCTTCTTTCATTTCTACGATTAACATACTTTGCCAGTTTTCCTCGTCTAATGAGTGCTTCGATCTCGTTCTGAAGAGCTATGCAATTTTTGGTCGTGTGGCTATGATCCTTGTGGAACTCGCAATATTTGGCCTTATTCCTCTTGTCAGGATCTGACTTCATTTTCTATGGCCAGTTTAACTCCTCGTTGTTCTTGATTTCTTCTAGAACATGGTTGATATCTACCTTCAAAGGAGTATAATTTTCAAATTTCTTTAATACCTCCCATGATGGCTTTGTCTTTGAGTGCTTGTCACCACCATTGTTCTTATGCTATTTCTTTTTGACCTTATCAACCTCCATCTTGGTCTCTTTGGTATCCATATTCTTCTTTGCAGCCATTGCCTCCTCGGCGTTCATGATCTTGGCCGCTTTTGCCATCAGTTCTGACATGGTTCTGGGTGGATCTTTAGCCAAAGTGTAGTACAACTTGTTGGGCAACAACCCACTCATCAGAGCAGTAATCGCTGTTTTTTCCTCATAATCAATAACTTCGAGTTTCTCGTTATTGAGACGAGTTATATAATCCCTGGTGCTCTCACCTGTCTTTTGTCTAACACTTAACAAGTGTGATACTCGTTTAACAGGTTTTGCTCCAAAACAGAAGTTTCCAATGAAGAGCTCGGCCAGTTGAAAGAAAGTGGAAATCTTACCCCGAGGAAGATTATTGTACCATATTTGAGCAGATCCTGTAAGACTTCCCGAGAATGCCCTGCATCTCATCTCATCTGGCACAACATAGATGTCGGCAGCAGCTTGATATTGCTCTATATGAAGGACGGGGTCGGTTTTTCCATCGTATTTAGGAGTCACAACAGGTGCTTTGAACTTTGATGGTGTGGGAAAGTCCACAATTGCTTGGACGAAAGGTGTCCCTTGGACAAAAGTTCTTTGTAGAGAATTCTTGGCCTTATCCATTTCCCCTAATCTATCTTCTAACCTCTGAATAGAGCCTTTCCATGCTTCATTTCCCTCCTCGGGCCTATTGGTTCGAGCAATTGATTGTGTTGAAGTCGCTTCCTGGGATCTATCTTGTCGAGCAACTGGTTGTGATTGGGCAGAACCCTCTCTTAGATCAAATGGTCGTCGAAAGTTTCTCGACACAGCCTAGGAGGACTTTTATTCTTCCTAGGGCCCAATCGATCAAAAGGAGAGACCCTACTTAATCTTTCCAGTACACTGGTCCTTTCTGGAGAGAGAGTGACGTGTTGTTCAGTATCTGTGGCTCATACTGACGAAGTTCGACCCGGTTGATAAGAAAAATCTTCAGATTTCTCAGTGCAATATGAATCGCTTTGTCTAATGCGTGAAGAAAGTAAATGAGTATTTCTTTGAACACTTCGTTGTCCTGAATAGGTTGATGCTCCACCCTGGATAGTTTGCATGAGTTGTCGCAGTGTTTCTTGCATGGCTGTCTGACCTTGAGCCAAACTAGCCATGATTCCAGCCAGATCTTGGATATTTGGAGGAGCGGATGGATTTGGGGGGTTTTCAGCGTTTCGATTGCTGGATTCAGGATTGTCAGCCATTGGTGATGAATTGTTTTTGGTGAAAAATGAAAATTACAGTCGCTTCCCACAAACAACGCCAATCTGTTGATGTAAAAAATTAGATTATATCTAATTATTTAATCACAGATAAAAAGTAAATAAGACAAGAGATTTTAAAGTGGTTCAGCCTTGAACGAATGGCCTACGTCCACTGTTTGTGTTATTATTGAATGTTTGGGAATTCTCGAGGTAGGATTTATCTCAATAAATTTCGGTCCCCTTGCAATGAGGATGATACAATGTATTTATAGCCATGAGGGTGTACATGTTAATGGGTAATACATAGTTGTTCAATAAGCGTATACATCCGTATGATAATAATCAGCATTTAATGCGCATTTAATCCTCTTAATTGCCTAAGAATAAATGCTCTGATCGAGGTGCAGCTCGGACCGCCTAAGCTGCTCGGACCGCCTAAGTATCTCGGTATCCATGAGTTGCTCGGTGCAATAAAGTTCCTCGGTGAGAACCTACTATTCGGAGTATCTGAGTTGGTCGGGGAAATTGAGTTCCTCGAAGTCAAGATATTGTTCAGAAATGTTTGTTAGTGCCATGTAGATTGACACGTGTCTCCACTTAATTGAGCCATGTCAGCAGACTAAATATGGTATCAACACTCCATATTTTTAAAAGTTTCAAATTTGGAAGTGACTAAGCTAATATGTTTTTGAATGGCTAATGGTTTTCTTCAATCTCAAGGAATCCTCGAATTAGAAGAAGTTGGAGATGACATGTTCCATGAATTATTACGACATGTTCCATTTTAAGCCCAAAACGACCGTATACTAATCAATTTTGAAAAGTGGTATTCCGATTTAGACATGTGCGCCTCTGTCCAGCACACTTCATTGTTGTTTTTGCTTTTCACACCCCAATGGCCACTTTTAACCACAAAATGAACGTCTACTAGTCAATTTTGAGAATCGAGAGTCCGAGGACACTAACATTTCTTGTAAGTTACTTTTGTACCTCTTAGGGTATTTGTCGGTCTGTCTAGGCCACACAATTATTGGTTTAAGTGTCGGGACTGCTCTAGCTGAGAGACTTGCTATTATGTGTGTACTACCACTTCTTTTGGCAGGTGTGCTAGGATATCATAGCAAGCATGATTTATTAACCGAGTACTTGAGAAATATTTTAGTTCAAAGTGAAATACAGGATGATTAACTAGCAAAGCGAGACGCATAAATTATCAACTTTGCCCGCTTCCTTTGGTTTGTACATTGTGAAATTTCTTTGTTTTGTCGGACTTATGGTTAGGCTTAAATTTCATTATTAGACACACCTTTTCTATAATGCAGTACATTCTAAGAACATCATAATATGATTTTTAATATCCTATGGGAAATGGTTGTAATCTCCAACGTGAATATAAAAATCAGTGTTGCTAATCTTTTGAAAGTCATTGTAAGTCTACAATTATCTTAATTCTCATTGTCAGTTACTATTAACAGTACTTGTATGACTTTGTAATCTATTTTTTAGGTTCCATATAATGATGCAAAGGTTGCTTCAAATCATGTTATGCATACACTTGTGACTCTTAGCTCTGACTAAAACTTAAACATAAAATATGCAAGCATTGATGCGTTTGGAGTTGTTGCACAACATTTTACGAATGATAAGGTATATGCATATATTTATTATTGATTTGGCATGAACTATTTCAATGGAGTAGACTCAATGCAATTTCACTAACCCGATATTGTCGAAGACCTCAACTTATCCCCCAGATTACCCCCAATAAACAACAAGAACTGCCTATGAGGTTAAAAAAAAAAATAAGCATAACAAGAAGCCCAATAACAGATATCCAAGTTAAGCAATGGCTTTAAGGTCCGGAAGTAAGCTTAACTCGCTATAACTAAACAAACGATCTATTTCCTTACATGTAACATTAGAGGAATCGCTAAAAAGAGTGCTAACAGAAGATTGAAAAACTTACAAGACTCCATAAAATATCTAGGCAGTGTAGCATTTGAATGGAGTGCAGTATTTTGAGTTTGTTTGGGATTTTTAACTTCAAAAGATTTTTCCACCAAAATCAATTATAACCTTTAGCAAAGGAAGAATATGGCATCCAAGTTGAAAGTTGATGAGGAATATGATGAGTTGATTCCTATATTCTCCACTCTTATCGAAATGTCACATGAGCAAATCACTTGTATCTAGACGGACTTTGAAAATATTAAGAATCCTTTATGATTCAAAGGTACATGTGTCACCCTCCGTGACAAACCACAAAAAAAATCATTTGCAGTCTTGTCAAGTACGTGAAGAGAACCGTGAGAAAAAGCCTCATCTCGACCCCACGGAGAGCGGCCAAGCCTAACACATCACATTCCACAACACATGAATAGGGCCTCGGCACAAGTGACCTAAGGGTATCTTAGGTCGGTAGCCTCTCGTGAAGCGCAAATGCGAATCCCAAGCAGTCCATCATCATCACTCAAATGTCATGTGGACTTATAAGATGATTTGCCAAAAATATTTCGTCCAACTATGAAATCAAAAAAAAAATTCATAGCCCAGCATTCATAAACCTCATACCGAATTTAGCAACGCCGAGGTTACGGGGAACATAATTAATCAAATAGGAGAAGCAAATGACTGAGAATCACATACCACTTTAAAGCTTTCGGGCCTAATAAGACTAATAGAAAAATATTAAAAATGGGAGGTTACAAAGGTGAGGAAATTTACATAATGGATGTAAAAAAGATAGGATATACTAAATGTAGTGATCTTGACCCTATTTATATGTAAAGTCGCTTAATGTTAAATGTGTGTAAATAAGTAAGGCAGGAGGTGACTAGTCATCCATTGCGACAAAAACCTACTCAACAACTGGTTTGGGGTTTTTACGCACAAAACCTGCCCTCTCCCAAACTCAATATTTTTTTATTTCAAACCCGACCCGATCCGTTTATTTACCCCAAATTCCCCCATTAGGGACGGGTGCAGAGTGGGTCCCCGCCAAAAACCGCCCCTTTGAATTTGATAATTAATTGTCAATAAACATATCAATAATCTAACCAAAATTTACACAAACTTGTAAACAAATATTATCTTATATTAATATAAAAACATACTCAACAACCAATTAGCAATACGGGTTTTCAATTGGCTTACCCTCAACCTCATATCACCGCTAAAATCAATTGAGGTTCTCAATTGGCTCACCCTCAACTTCATATCACCACTACAAATCGTACAAAAACTAATGATATAGATCATAAATTAAGAATTGGAATTACCTCTTATCCGTATCAATTGAATGTTGTAACTTCAATGTCCCGTCTTAGATAAAATATTTTAAAATGAATTGAAAAATGATCACGCAACCCTGTCAAATACCCATAAATGATCAGGGATGGAGCTAAATATGAAAAAAAAATTGGTTTTTGCATAAACAACCATAATCTACATACTCGAACTATAACTCGCGAAATAAATTTAAATATATTGTTCAATTTGAAGTTTTCTAATACTAATTTGTGTACTATCATTCTTTTTATAATATTTGCATAGTAAGAATATAATGGATGGTCATATAACAAGATGATTAAGCAATACTATAATAATTTCATTGTTTTTCTCTTTTCCAATTACAAAATCCAAATACAATCAATATCATTTACAGAGGTGAATTCAAAAATAAAATATAAACAACCCATTATCATGGGTGATACATGCTCAATTATGTTAAATCAAACTGCAAGAGAAAAAAAACAATTTACAATTGTCGCAAAATCTAATGTGACTGTTTGTAAGAAATTAAATACAATAGAGCATTATTTAAAACAAACACTTCACCTAATACCTTAAAAACAAATCAAAAAACCAAATCTAAACATTAAGAACAAAACAAAATCAAAATTAAATATACCTAATTAGATCTTGAATTGAAAGGATCCATTGTTCAGATTATAGGATTCAAACCAACCGCAACTTTAATTTCAAAAACTAATCAATTCTCATACTACTCTACTACAAAGCTTAAATGCGTAAACAAAGAAAAACATTTGTAGATCTTAAATTACTTAACCTTGATAAGTAGGACATGTATGAATCAACATGAAGTGTGAGCGAAGAGAGAGAGCCTTAAGAGAGGAGAACCGCTGGAGGAAAATGAGAAGTCGGGGGGGGGGGGGGGGGGGGGAGAACGACCGAGGAACGGGAAGGAACGAAAGAAAAAAAAATGAAGACTTTTTTGTTTGCCTTTTTTGTCTTTTTCCTTTTTTATTTTCTTAGCCTAATAGAAACAAGCGGGAGTAAAAATTGATATGGAGGGAATCCAAATTACTTTAGTCGTCTCATAAGGTATACTTTTTTTGACGACGAGTAATATGTCGTCTCTTTAGCATTATTTTTTGAGACGACCACTAATATGTCGTCCCTTTAATATTACATTTTAAGACGGGTAAAATTAGCATTCTTAAAAACTATAGTTTTCAAGATCGTTAATTTTATCTGTCTGAAAAGGTGGGTGTTAGAGACTCAAATTTTAGTTGTCTAAAAAAGTCCCGTCTTAAAAAGTACTTTTTTATAGTGTTAGCAAGACATTAGATAAAGTGAACACAAGCATACCTAAGCCGAGCACATCTATTTCTAGAAGAGCAGACTTGAATGATAAAGACGACCTCTTCTTCTGCCTTCAGATAGGCCATGTGACATTTGGTGAAGGGATCCACGTGGTATTCTTCATTTTATGATATAATATCGGCTGATTCAATTCTTGTACAGATTCTAATAATGAATTCTTCCCATTGCCAATGATGGGATTCTCAAGAGGGGGTGCTCTAAGTAAGCATGATTACCCTTATAGATATTTCCCCTTTTGAGGTTGGCAGTCCAGCCTTTGTTGAATGCAACTGACTCCTGATAGTCATGTTGTATGGTGACCTCCCATAACCTTCTTTAAATCCTTCATTAAAAGGCCTTCTATTTCTCTTTTCTCCAGGTTGTTAACGAGGGAAAACTTTTGCCTTTTGAGGATCAGGTTCTCTAATGTATTCTAGGGAAAGTCCTTCTTCAACTTGATCAATTGGAAATCCACCTTACTATACTCCAATGGAAAGGTTTCACCTTCCTTGGTAAGATTCTCCTAGTTGGCGGTCTCATTCTCTATTTTGTTTAATATCTCAGTTATCTCAGTGTCTTTGTCAGTAAGCTGATTCTTAATGACATTATCTTGGTCGTGAATAATATCATTCCTGATCATCACGCACCTGGATTGGATTGACGCCTCATGCATGGCTTATATAACCCACACACACGAATATAATTAAGATCAGTAAGTACACAGACGATCTAATAAATGTGTAAAAAGAAAAAATATCTTAAATAAGATTACCAAAACCATGTGGCAGAGACCTTCCTTGTAAAGGCGCTCCACATTAAAATTTCTCAAGGTCGAAATGTCTTTAGGCAATATGGCATCCTGAGAAATAATAAATCCAAAGTCGACATTTTGATATGCTAAATTATCAGTGACAATGGTCTCTTTTTCCTTTGAACAATTTATCAGCTACGGTTGGATCCTAGATAATAAAGAGGGAGTTTGAGGTGCCACATGACTTGGTGCAATTTCTACTGATAATTTGTTGCCCCTAGTCGGTGTACCGAGAGGGGTCTTATCGATCCTCTATTTTTAGCCTTCTCAGCCTTTCTTTTTCTCTCTGTGTGTATTTATTTTTCCTAATGGAGATAATTCTCTTCTTTGAGGTGACGACTGCACCTTGGGTGGCCTAATCAGACTGGCCAACCTTATTTTTCATACTTTCTTGGTGTCATCGAGATCGACCACACGTATAGGGTGACCTGTTATCTCTTCACTGTTAGAGGAGTGGGGGAACGGTAAAGTCTTCTTCTTCTTCTTCTTCTTCTTCTTCTTCTTCTTCTTCTTCTTCTTCTTCCTCCTCCTCCTCCTCCTCCTCCTCCCCTTCTACTTCTTCCCAAAGATGACCAAATGGACGTGCTATCTTGTAAGAGAAAAAGGCCAAGGTCATCATTGTATCGGGGTATTCTTGGTGATAAATCAATTTGGTATCCTCTAAATCGATGGAGATAATATAGATTGGTGATGATGCATCACCTATGTACATTACCCTAGATTCTGTGTTGAGAATGGGAGTGGATATTGGGATTTATGAGTCACCAACCACAATGTAATTAACTATAGTCACGGTGGGGACGATAATATAGTTCGTGGCTAATGAAACTGTTAGTTCATAGCCAAAAAGAACGCGAGCTTCTCTACAATCAAATCTTAATCCATAAGGAGTTTGCCATTTCCAAACTTTTTTCAAATCAATAAGGTTGACCTCAAAGTCATTGGGATTCCTTTTGTAGTGACTATCTACATCAAAGAGATGAAGGTTAATTAGTAACCGAAAAAGCTATGCTGAATAACAAAATTACAAGAATATAAAAAGTCTAACAAGAGATCCGGTTCCACATGCATAGGAAGACCTGCATTATTCTCACTATATATTCACCCAAAAAAGACCAAAACGTCTTTAACAATATTGTTTTGGGACCTGGGCAATCAAGTGACCAAATTGCGAGACTTGACACCGGTTGAGAAATCGTATGTGCTAGATTCAGGAGAAATCCGAAGGTCATAATAATACGTGATTTCATTCAGGCCCAAGTTATTATTGCAAATTTAATTTATGGCCACTATACCCATTGCATTCAAGTTGAAACTTCCATTTTCTTGCATAGGTAATATTCTATAAAAAACTAAGTACCTCTACTAGTAATGGGTGGAGGGGGAAATGAACCCTTTCCTATATTATGGCTACTTTAATGAAGGCAACCTCATCACTGGGAGGTCGTAAGCATCCTCCCATCAAGGTCATTCTCTGAGGCAATTCATACTTTCTCAAATGCCTTGACATGACTTACTGTTGAAATGAAAAAGATAATTTTTTTGTAAGAAAAAAGCTTCTCTGTAACTTAAATAGTAGAGAGAGAAAATGATAGCAAATGTTTCGTACCTTAATTTAAAGTAGGAACCAACGATGTTTTTTGAAACCCTTATAGACTTTATCGCCCAAAGGCATGTTAAGTGATGGCTCTCTTGGAAAGAGACCCACATTATCACGGCCCCAAGTTCACATGCTTCATGCGCAATGATTACCTAGGGGAACCCAAATAGCGACACACATAACCATAAATATAAGGATTGCGTTTTATTATGCCCATAATTGCATTCCCACTAAGAATAAATGGGAATATAACTGTTTATAAGCCTTTGAAGGGAAAATCCACATCATATGCGGATAATACACTAAGAAAGAATTAGGTTGAACATGCCTAAAGACTGATCACCCCGATTATGGAGGCAATTGAAGGGATTATGAGTCAGATAGTCCATGTGGAAATACACGTGGCAATTAACAAAACTCCACATCATTGTAAGTTCTAATTTCTAAAAATCATGGAGCAAATATGGACAAATATTTCAAGGATGAATATAATGTGACCGGATAAAGTCCTACTATATTTCAACAACCTAAGAGATAGTGCTGACGATAGAGGTCGATCACGTCAGGAAAGATCAAGGCAATAATTAATACAGTTACGACTATTGTATATATAAGTATAAGAACCTCAATGGGGGAAAATGATATAACACAACTTTGTATCATCAGTTTGGACTCTTAGATACCGATCTCTAGCACTCCAAGTCATCTTCTTCTTCATTAAATACACAACTCTCTCTTTCTCTCTCTCTTTCTCCTATGGACATTGGCAAGTCGACCAACCAAACCATATAAATCTTTGTGTCTTATTTAGTATTACACTCATATTTGTGGCTTCATTTGGTATTTAACATTATTATAGGATTTATTCTTCAACATTCATTCTAGTGTTTATGGACATTTTTATTCTAATATAATTAATATTATGTTTAAAATGGGAGCCAATACTCTTAAGCTTATCATATTTTAAATGTTTTAGTATGCGGTCCAATAACTTATAGATTTTAGGTAGTCGTTCCTCCCTTTTAAAACTGTTTTGAATGTGATAATGTGTAATTCTATGATAGTGTTATAGTAAACAGTGACTATCAAATACAATTACACTAACATACAATTTCTCAAATATAGGAATATATTATTGCTTAATTACAAAGTTATGATTATATTAATATGAAAAATAAGTATAAAATATTTTTGTTATGATAGCCATAGTTATATGGACCGTATACCAAACACTATGAGTTTTTGGACTGTATAAAAGTCTCCCCATCTGAAGAGCTTACGACAAATTCTTCCTTAAAAATATCATTTCATCTTGCCAAAATTAATAACCATGCTTTCCTTTTTTGGAACGTCCTAAATTAATAGTCCACTATCTTTTTTTAGACGTAATTGATGCATCAAATTCTACGCTAGTAATAAGTCTTAATTGCGACCACTAATAAAGCGCATCCTTAAAAACATTTGTTTTTGAATAATAATTTTAAATTGAGACGGAGGTAGTACGAAGGTTAGTAACATTAATTTTGAAAAAATATACTTATTTTGAAACGCTAGAAGAACTCTTAAATCAAACTGAGACGATATACCATTTCAACTAGGGATGATAATTTAACCCGCCCGTCGAGTTTTCGCCCTGAGTCAATCCTAAAGGGCCTGGTTTGAGCTTGATCTTTTCTGGCCGGGGGCGGGTTCGGCTTTGCAAAAATAAACTCGGGACGGGTTGAATATATTTATAACGGATAGAGTTTGGATTTATTCGGCCCAAACCCCACTCGTTAGTAGGGGTGTGCAAAAAAACCGACCAAACCGACAAATCGACAAAACCGAGCCGAACCGAAAATTTTCGAGCCGGGTTTTTTTGAGGGTCGGTTCGGTTCGGTTTAATCAGGTATAAAACCGACAGGGTCGGTTCGGTTTTCGGTTTTGGCATAAAAAAACCGATTTTGAACCGAACCGAACCGAATTAATTTTTATACTTTTTAATTTTATATTTTATATTATATTTATATTAGTGTTGACATATTATATTATATTTTTTAATTTTATATTTATATTAGGTATTAAAAAAATATATTTTTTATTAAAATAAAGGAAAAAACCGAACCGGCCCTGTATAAAACCGGCTCTGTAAAAAATCGACGGGCAAACCGAACCGGCCCTGTCAAAAACCGACCCGATTCGGTTCGATTTTTCAGCATTTTCGGTTCGGTTCGGTTCTCCTCCTCCAAAAACCGACATGGTCGGTTCGGCCCAAAAAACCCAGTCAAAACCGAACCGACCGACCCGTGAACACCCCTAGTCGTTAGCATCCCAAATTCAACAGGTCGTTAATAAGAGATGGGCCGAGAGCCTGTACTTGTTTCATCAGCTTGGGGGTCACTGTCCCAGCACGTCACCACGGGTTGAAATCTCTTTCACTATTTAAATGGGCACACAAGAAGTGTGTGAGTCAGAGAGAGCGGGGTTGTGGGAATGGGAGAGATAATTTATTTTCATTTTTCTTTTTCCACTTTACTGTTGAATAGTAATAGTACACATTACCCACTTCATGAGAAAGGGGAAGCAAGTTGATAAGGATATTGGAAAACTGGGTCATAATCATACCAGGATAACAAGACAGGCCTTCGCCCGCAAGCCTCTCATTTCAGGATAAGATAATCCACCCCATCTCCAAAATTTCACCACATTTCGAAAATATCTTCTTTCTTACCATTCCGAACAAGTCCCAAAATTAAAAGCCCAACCCTTCACCATATACTTCTCCTCCCATACTATTATCCTGTTCCCATTGCTCAACAACACAGATTCCTCTCAAGCGTACCAACACAACATTAATATACATCATTCCCCAAATCATTAATTTATCAATATTTTTTTTCTCGTCTTAGTGACCGAAATTCAAAATTGGGTTACTACATATGATTGATTTTTCTAAAATTCTCAACAATTACGAGCCCATTGAGTTATTTGTTTTATTTCCTTTACACATTATCATTTTTGTCACATTTTTTTGACTTGGATCACATTAAAAAAAGTTTCAAACTATTAAATATTGAATCATTCAAGTCAAAAGTAATTAATTAGGAGTCGTATTAAAAAAATTTATATATTGTGATGTGATGCAAGATTTCAATTTTTATACGAGAAACTTTAATATCTTCGCACAAACTTTGATGACATCTATGTATATGTATAAAACTGTAGCTTGAAAGCACCTTAACTTGCCACGTGCCATCTCATAAATGAATTTCATCTCACGAGAGTTATTCCACCACAAGGAAAGGGTTTTGAACACAATTATGAATATCAAGGGTTCAGCGTGTATATTAATTATTTCTACATCCTCTTTTGCATATCCCATTAAATGCAGTAGTCAGTTAACATCTCTATTCCTCCCCTCGTTGATCTTTAGTTTTCCACTAGAGTATTAATTTCTGGGGACCTTCTCATTTCTTTCCCTACGTAACGAATCATTCTCACTCTTTTTATATATTCCTCATCTTAACTTAAAAGTCACTATTCATGCCGGACTAAAACAAATGACTTACCAAACCTTTATTTTCACCTTTGATGGTTTATATGTTTGTGCTTGGTTGAAGGTTGTTCTTCGTGTGGCTGGTTTTGTAGATTTGAAGTATGCTTGTTTTGATTGTAATTTGTTTCATCATGGATATGTTTTGCTGAAGCTTGGTTTTCTGATCTACTAGAACCTGGTAGGGGTGGTTGGGGTGATTATTGGGTTTGAAATGAAGATTTTTCTTTGCTTATTTCCTTGGTGTAACATTGAAGATGAGATGTGTTTTGTTTAATGCGTGAGGCTATATGATGTTTCGTTTCTCTAGATGGTGGCCGAGAGGGTTTCAATCTGTTTGGATTTGATTAAAGGATTTTGCGGTGGAGTATAAGTGGTAGTGAGTGTCTTTCTTTCCTCTTGGTTGTTTGATGCGTGTGACTATGATTTACTCTAACAGTGTTTTTTTTTGTGTGACAAAATTTGGTTTGTGGGGTGGGGTGGGCTGTATCCGTGGGTTGTTTGCTTTGTTTGTTTGGGCTGTGTCTGTTGGGCTGTGGTAGGATTGTGTCTCGTTTGTCTGGTTGTATTGTTGGATCTAGGATTGTACCTTTGATTTAATAAATTGCTCACATTTCATCAAAAAATATATCATAAACCAAAAAGCTCTTCATCTCTTTGTATCAATGCTTATTTAAGAGACTCGATCATTAGGTAAATTTTCTTATGTTTGATCTACTGATTCATTGTGTATTGTTTAGTAACCTTGATGAAAACATGAAAAGTATCTACATGTGTTAGATTGAAACTACAGTTTTTTAGGCATTAGTTCCACTTTAAAATTTTTAATTGTCATCCATCCCATGTATTTTATAATTGTAATTAGTCCCATAATCTCTCATAACCGCCTTCAATCGCCCTCCTGTATTTTCAAGAAAAGTTAATGCTCATGTGCATTGTTAATGTGTTTTGTTAACATGAAACATGGAAGCATATCTCACTTCCTTTAAAACAGGGCAACATATATTATACTTCTCACTAACTAAACCAGCATTTCAGTGTGAATTATGTATGAAAAGTTTCAATCGAAGTTATTCTTCGAAATAACACTATTGCAGTCCTCATAGAAAACACTCTGAACAAAATTAAAATTTACTCTAGAGTTTCATGTCAATTTTTTAAATTTAACTTATTTTATTATGTGTTTTCACCATCCATCATTTCAAGAGATTAACCCAAAAAGAGAAAAATGAAATTTTATAAATTTAACTTATTTTATTATGTGTTATCACTATCCATTATTTCAAGAGACTAACCCAAAAAGAGAAAAATGAAAGAGTTTAGTCATTAAGAATATGAGAGAGAGAGAGAAAATAGCTTTCAGTGACTTTTCATTTTTACCATTAGTTGTACAAGAATTATGTATTTTCGAGTGAGACAAAAATTTATATTTTTAGAGACTTTAATATATTAATTTTGAGATACATGATAAAATCATATCTAGAGTTAATATTTTTATATTATTATATTAGATAAGATGTGAAATTATTGGAGAATCAAAACCTTATCATAGTGGTGGTGTTCTTTGGTACCATGTCCCGCGACATAGCGTATCAATCTTATGACAAAATGATGGCTAGGTCCAAACATTATTAACCGTTGGTCTCGTCACCTCACAACCACTCAAAACAGTCTCCGTCTCCTCCCAGCACAAGATAGCCCCCTCAGCGCATAATAATTCAATCAATTACTCCCTCTATTTTGTACATGTAGTAGAACCACCACCCCACTCCCACTGCTGTCATACCAAGTAGTAACATTATCTCCTCTCTCGTTCAGTCAATGGAGTCTCGAGTACTCTCCGGCGCCACCACCATTTCTGGCTTCCCCCGACTGAGAAAGCCAGTTTCTTTTTTCTCCACCGCTAGACCTATTGGAGAAGGTGGCAATCTTGTATGGGGTAGGCAGCTAAGGCCAGCTTTACTACTTGAGACAACTCCTGCTACTTTAAATCATTTTCCAACAACGAAAAGAGAGATTCTCAGGCCAAGCCTAGCTGCCGCTTCATCTCCGGCCGAGGGTAGCGATTCCTCCGGGTGAGGTCCGTTTTCCTTCGTTCTGACCCGGAGTCCAACCTGTTTTTGAACTCCCAAACTGACACACTTTTGTACCTTTTTTTGTTTTGTTTTTGGGTTTACAGGGGTGGTAAGATAGCACCGGTTGGGATACTACAAAAGTACCCCTTCATTATCACTGGCTTCTTTTTTTTCATGTGGTAAGTTTAAGTTTTAGTTTAAGTCACGTGCATACTCTAAATAAAAATAAAACTCAGTTAATTTAAACTAGTGGTTTGATGTTGCAGGTACTTTCTTAATGTAATCTTCAACATACTTAATAAGAAGATCTACAATTACTTCCCATATCCTTAGTACGTGACCAACTACTTCGATTTTAGATTACATTTTTTTTATTTTTATATATTTTTAAATGAGGTGTTTTAGAATGCACGGCGGTGAATACTGGTTTTTGTGTGGGCAGTTTTGTGTCGGTGATACATTTGTTCGTTGGAGTGGTGTACTGTTTGGGGAGTTGGTCCGTTGGGCTTCCCAAGCGCGCTGTAAGTGGACTTCTCAATGTGTTTGATTGTCATGTGTTGGGAACTTTTCATAGTGATTATAATTTATATGGAAAATGATAACATCTTGCCTTAAGGGTACATGTTTAGAACCTCAAAATAGTAAGTATTAGAGTTCCACATGAGTATCTAAGGGTACACACTTAGTTTCGACATACAATTAATAAGATGTAAATGCTCACGTGGAACTTTCATACGTATTATTTTGAGGCTCATAACATGTGACTCATATTCATTACTCATATTACCTTGACACCACTTAAATGGTCTCTGTTATAATTTTTAGACAGTTCGAAATGATTGAAAAGATAGACCCACCTCCTCGATAAGATTTCTCAAACGGATCCGCAATATCCAATGATTTCCACAATTTGATCCGCAATACAGGATTTTGGAAAATCTGATTCTCATATAGAGGGTCTTAAGCTAGAACCACTTACGGCAGTATGCGTAAGATTTTACAAATCGATCCAACATTGTGGATAGATTTGGGAAGTCTTTTGGAGGTGGAGTTTTTTTTGGTAAAAACATGTTGTCTTTGAAGCATGGGTGTGCCCATTTAGTGTAGGTGCACGGGTGCGTCGATTAAGTGCGAGTGAGGGTGCAATGAATGTTTTGACATTAACCCCCCTTTTATTATACAAAGGAGAGACTGAATGTATAGAAGAGAGGATGTGAAATGACTATCTTATGTAGCGTGCTACGGTATGTGCTATTGTAGGGCAGTTAAACGTGAATTTAGGATTTAATCTTGGGCACTTGAGTTATAAAATTAATTTATTTAAAAGTTAAAGCTGATATATGTTGTTGCCATTTCATGTTTTTTATTTATTTTAATTTTAAAATTCACTTTGGGAATCACTCGTGATCTTTTTTTTAAACCTCAAGAGCTATATTTTAAGAAAACATAGAAGGCGACAAAAAACATGAATTTCTACTCCTACACAACACGGGGAACACTCGTACCAAACATGATAACCCCACATTGTAGTTTGGGTTTCACTCAATCTAAGCTTCCTTCATTTCTTTTAGTATTTAAACACGCGGTATTTAATATAGATGTATGTATATCACTCCCCAACAATAATAAATTTCATGTTTGTCAGTCCCCTACCCCTATTATAAGACAAACCTATATTATGAAGATTTTTCCAACCAATTTGTGTACTGATGATATGCGACGGGTGGTTCTCTCTGTAGCCCATGGACGGAAACCAGCTGAAGTTGCTCATCCCTGTTGCAGTGTGTCACGCACTAGGCCACGTGACCAGTAATATTTCATTTGCAGCAGTTGCTGTCTCATTTACCCACACTATCAAAGGTGACTTTAACTCTCCTATGTTAGTTATTCTTCAAAATATTATGAAACTCACTTTTGCCGATGCAGTGAAATCACTCTCCTATTTATTGGGTTTTATTTTGAATCAGCCCTTGAGCCTTTCTTCAATGCTGCTGCTTCTCAATTCATACTTGGACAGCAAATTCCCATTACTCTATGGCTATCTCTTGCACCGGTCGTCCTTGGTAAGTGCTTCTTTTCATCCTTATTTTTCCAAATTTATATCAGTTTCCAGATAAAATTTGAAGTGCAAGCTATAATTATATCTGCTTCTGATAAATTCGGATCGAGTGCAGGTGTGTCAATGGCCTCATTGACAGAGCTGTCTTTCAACTGGTTGGGCTTCATCAGTGCCATGATTTCCAATATTTCCTTCACTTACAGGAGCATCTATTCAAAGAAAGCCATGGTTATCTTCTGTGCTGCTCTTGTATGATGCCATTAAATGAAAATAAATACTCCTACATATTTCACACTCCCTCTTCTTTTGCAGACTGATATGGACAGTACTAATTTGTATGCGTACATTTCTATCATCGCGCTCCTTGTCTGCATTCCACCAGCCATAATTGTGAGTTAATTGCTGAAAGACCCACGCGACGTTTTCTAACTACTAATGTGATGAATTTCTTATTCATTTTCCTTTTCTTCACGTTTGAACATATAGATGGAGGGACCTCAACTTCTTAAGCATGGTTTTAGTGATGCAATTGCTAAAGTGGGTTTAACAAAATTCATCACAGATCTCTTCTGGGTGGGAATGTTTTATCACCTCTACAACCAGGTATTATTATATTTTCATTTTTTCCGTGACATTTTCAAACATTCTATAAAACTAAAGATTTTTCCCTCAAAGTAGCAGTTGAACGGATTCGTCTCCTCTAGCCTCTGTAATGTTTAACCAATGATCAAATCAATTTGTCTAATTTGTTATTAATTATTTGATATGGTGTAGAACAAGTACCCTTTTTGAGATGCTGAATACTTTTTTGCTTCTGGCTTCTCAGTTGGCTACCAACACCCTTGAGAGGGTTGCACCTCTTACACATGCAGTTGGCAATGTGTTGAAGCGTGTGTTTGTGATTGGTTTCTCAATCGTGGTCTTCGGTAAATATATATCCTTTTCTGAATTTGACAATGTTTCTTTTTTCGAGCATTGTTTTGCCTGGATCCTTATGTTGAAAGGCTATCTAACAGTTCAATTTACTTATCAGTGCATTATATGTATATATATATATAAGTCTAACAACTTTACTCTTTGCAGGTAACAAGATTTCAACACAAACAGCCATTGGAACAAGCATTGCCATCGCTGGAGTGGCAGCCTACTCGTACATCAAGGCCAAGATAGAAGAAGAGAAACGAGTAAGTTGATTTACATATACCTGCTAAATGCGTGGATCCTTGTATTGATTTTTTGTTTAGATTCATTTGATGAAAGCCACCAGGGCTAGCCTGGTGACCACATCCTTGGTTCTGCAACAGGGTGACCAAGGATCTACTCCCTTTTCAGTGAGAGAAGAGAGATTATGTATTCCTTTTTCGAAAAATACAAAGACATACTACATATAAACTTATGCACCGAGGCTGCATCCATTTGTCTGAGTTTTTCCTTTTCTTTTCTTTTCTATTCGGCAGCAAACAAAAGCAGCATGAGAAGAGAAGATACAGGGACATGGAAGGAATGGTATAGATTGAAAATGTTTTCTTCCCTTCCAAACACGGGTGACGAAAGGCTACCATTGTAAAAGTTATTTTTTTGATCAGCTTTCTTTTGTTTCAGAATATAAGCAATTGCTAACCTGCAATCACACGTTGGCTGGAATAATATATAATTCTGTCTCTCATAATCAGTTTTATGATTACCAAATGTTTGGATTATCATGGATACAGGGTATTAGAGAACAGCTTACCCGTTTCTTGGGCTATTATGTATTCACATTATGTCACCACAAACTTGATTGTGGTAATCTTTTAATTACATTGTTTCATTTGGGATCATATAACCACGGTTTAATGATCTTCCCATCATTTGGGCTGGTTTTTGATCTATTCATTCGTAAACAATAGCAATTTAGAAACAACACAGGAATTGTTAGGATCAATGTTCAAAGTTCACTAATTTTAGAAATAAAACTCGAAGCCTCTACCTAATAAGGTATAGTTATTCTTACTCATCCCCTTGAAGACTTAATACCATGTTCTGATACCATCTATAACATTCTTGGAGACCTAATATCATGTTCTGATACCATCTGTAACACCTCACGCATTCTGGCATCGGTTGCCAACAAAACTATCCTGGGCGTTACAAAATTAAATAACATTCTTAGCATGTGACAGAGATACGAGACATAATTTTTTTTTTCACAAGGTATTAATCAAATTTATCTAGCAATATAACCAATCATGCAATATTAAAATTCATTGCCATGCTAATCTTCAACATAAATTCAATCTCAAATAAATATAAACTTAAATGAAATGATCCAATTGTTAATATTTGATAGAAATCGTAAACAATTGTGGAGCTGATTGACCCATCAAATTCATAAATAAAGTCTCATAATAAATATGATGGAAGGAAAAGTAAATCCTAACTAATAAAGCATCTAAAAATGAAATTCCAGTTGCGTCTCCAAAAATATATTCAATCACTCTTATGCAGCTATTCTAGCGTTATACCTGAAATGTTAGTCAACGCAATGGGTTAGAGCCCACCGCATGAATATTAGCTACTCCACCAGTTAGGGTTTGTGAACTCATACAGTAGCATTATACATGATAAACACTGCCCCAAAGTATAAATTATACCTTTATTACTATTATTTAAAAATTAGCTTTTATTCTTAATTTTATTATTCATATATTTTTATTCACGCGACAACATTATGGCCAGTCGACCTCTGATCGGTCCTGCACACACTCTTGGCACGCTTACAGTTCTACACATTATACCCATAATCCTCATTATAGCCAGTCAACCCGTTTTCTGTCAGTTCTGTACATACTCGTGAGGTTCTATCCACGACACGTCACTATATCCAGTCGGTCCGTATTCTATCAACCCCGCACATACTCGTGATGCCAACACACACCCACTTCGCTATAGCCAGTTGACCCGTATTCTGTCACTCCTGCACATATTCGCGCTGCAAATTCATTTTAATACTCGTTTATTTTCTTAGGCATTAATTTTCAATTTCTTAATCTCTAATTATTTTATTTTATCCCCACCCTATTATAGAACATAAATCCTCAAACCTACCCCTAGTCCCAAACCTAGAGCTCTCCAAAACATAAGTACGTCCTACCCTGTTATATATGATGAATCCAAAATATTAATCTCTTCCTAGTTTGGCGTATAGGCTATCGAATCAACGGAACGACACAAAAATCAGCCCCACCCCGAAATATCTTATTCGTAAAAATCTACACCAATTGGTCCCATACCTAGAAAGTACTCCTAAAATTAAGGTGAGAGTATAACTACTCAAAATCCCGTCGTCCCTGCTCTGATAAATATAATCAAATCAATAATCCGCACACGCCATATTATCAACAATTCTACAAATTTCTCGTGCGATCACAAATAAATCTAATTTAATTCATTAAATCAATTTTCATAATTAAACAACTTATTATATGCAACTAATATAATTTCATCATCATGCAAATTTATGGTGCACACAACACAACAATTTCCTTTTTATCATACTTACATAATTTCATGTGATTGCACAAGTCCCTTTTTAATTTAAGTGAAATCACCATGGTTTTCTACATACAAACCTGCACCCATATTAACAAAAATCCAGCGTCTACCCTAAACACACAAGGGTTATAAGTCTTAATTTATATTAAATTTATCATAAAACAGTCCCAATATAGATTTCACTTTCCCTAATTAAGGTTGCTAATTTATTTTAAGAAAAACATGTAATTAAGGTTTAGGCGATATTTAAAATGCATAATACTAAAGAGAGAGAATAGAAGTATTCTTGCCCGATGAAAAGTTAGTTGAAAATTCTGATTAGATGGTTTCGTTTCTCTCTAAAAAATGATAAAAACTCGTTCTTGAACAATCTTTAGAATATGTGGTTTGAGCCTTCAAAAATTGGGTTAAATCTTGATATAATTTGGGCCAGGGTTTGTAAATGAGAGATGGTAAAGATGTGAAAGACTTCTGGTTTAAAAGTTGATGAAAAAGTGTTTAGAAAAGTCTAACCCCGAGTTATTTTAGTATGAAAAAACGATTAGGAGTTTTAATTAACTCAAACTCTCACAAAACCAGGGTGAATCAATTCGCCCTCCAAGCCGAATCGATTCGGTTCTGGTCAGGTGCCCAAGACGCCCAAAAATGTATATATATATATATATAATTTATCCCCCAATTTCAATTCCAATTAAAATCCAATTTTCCATAAATAAAATCCACCATACTAAATTGCTAAAAATAATTAAATTTAAAAATTTTATTTTTCTGAATTTCGAATTGAAATTAAATTATTTTTGGTTAAAGTTACGGGGTATTACTAGGGATGGCAACATGGCGAGTTTGGGCGGCTTTAATCAAATTCGACCCCGAACTTGTTTACCCCACCTCAAACCATCCCTCGCCCCGCCCCCGTTTACCCCACCCCCATCCCCGCCCGGTTTAAAAACCCCGCGGGGGACCCGAAGCCCCCCGAAACTCGTCAATTTTTTTTTGATATTTTTTATATAATTTTAAAAGGATTTTAATTTTTGGAAAACGTGTATTCTTTTCAACCCATTTAACATCAAATTATCCTATTGAAAACAACTATTTTGTCATGTCAAATCAGTTTTGGACATGTCATAAAAATGTAACTTTTGAACAACAAAGCAATCTGCATCATTTTTTTTTTATCTTAATATTAAGAAAAAAGACTTCAAATAAAGTACCAATATCTCTATATTGTCAATTACAAGTACAAAACATCAAAGTGCCAAATGATCCAAATGATCCAAATCTTTAAGAAACCAACTCATAAAATCCAAATAAAAATATCCAAATGATAAACATCAAATAATAAACATCAAAGTGCCAAATCATCCAAATAAAAAATATCAAAGTGCCCAATCATCCAAATGATCCAATTGCAAAATTCACTAAGAAACCAACTCTCCCACCTCCTTCATATAAAATATAACAACAAGGTTGTTAGTGCTAAGTACTAAAAATTCTAAAATATATTTAAAGAGAATCCATGCATAAATAAACGTAAGTAAATAATATACTAAATTATCTCATTATGTGACTATGTAGAGTCCACTCATCATCAATGAAATTAGATGTGATAGCCATACAACCTTTCTTTGTATGTTTGGACCACCACATATCGGTGGTGATTGCTACTCTACATCCAAGTTTCCCCATTAAATGCATTACTTTTTGTCTTCTCGCAATCAAAGATCTTGATAATGTCACTTTTAATGGTATTTCTCGAGGGTATTTTAAATTGACGTTGAAGACTACTCACAAACTTTCGAAACCCAACATGATTTACAATTGATAAAGTGTACTCATGTAGAATAACCACACATTTAAGCTCATAACGTGATTTCTCTTGATCAAAATAATGATTTTTAATGTCTACATTCGCATCCTTTCTTTTTTTACTAGCTCTCAACATTTGTTGCCGTATATCCATATTTTTAGTTTTATCATGTCTATCTCTATGATCACGCAAGGACTTGGTCCCATTTTTACTATTTTCTTTGAGTTTACTTGAGCAAGTATTGCAAATAGCAAAGTCCTCACCATCAACGTTTATTTTCGTGAAATCTAACTAAACATCCGATGTACATTTTATTTTTCTACCAAGAATACACCACTAGTATTCTGATCATTTTGAGTTGAAGAAGGGTTACTTGACTCTATATTGATAAAAGGTTGACCTTGATTTTCACCTTTCTTGGACATTTTTCTGTTCAAAAGACAAATTAAACATTGTGAAATCAGTAAACATTGTGAAATCAGAGTTTGTGAAAAAACTAGTATACAAACCGTGTTTAAATAAATAAGAGTTTGTGAAAAATCAGTAAACATTGTAAAAATTACTATACAAACTGTGTAAACAAATGGCTCATAAACAATCAATATAAAAAATTGTGTAAACAAATGGCTTATAAAATGTGTAAAAATCACTAAACAATAAATATAAAAATATACTTTTATAAACAAATGGGCTTGTTTCAGTCAGTAAACAATCAGTAAACAACAAATGGCTTTTATAAACAATTAATAAATAATCAATAAACAAGTGGGTTTGTTTCAATAACTAATTTTATAAACAATTAGTAAACAAAATCTGTAAAAAAAGGCAAAAATCAGAGCTTAACGGAGCATGACAGGATGTCAGAGGCCGGATGGAAAATAACAGAGGAGTAGAGAGAGGGATGAGCGGCTGATCGTGAGGGATGAGTGGAGAATAACAGAGGGAGTAGAGAGAGAGAGAGAATAGCGCGAGGGAGAGAAATGGATGGGAGGAGCGACTGATGTGTGTAGGGTAAAATGAAACCCTAAAACTTTATTCCTCTCTCTCTATATAAAAGGGTAAAATTGTAATAATACCCCTAAACGGGGTGGGTTCAGGGTTTTTGTATACTAACCCCCCCCAAAACCCGATGTTTTTTTATATAAATTTCTAACCCGACCCCGACCCCACCCCGTTTATTTACCCCAAATTGCCCCCATTAGGGTCGAGGTCGGATCGGGTCCCCGCCAAAACCCGCCCCGTTGCCATCCTTAGGTGTTACATACTTCCCCACCAGCACAGGAATTTCGACCTCGAAATTCGACGAAGCGTAAATGCTTAAAATAAAATAAGGATCACATATCTCTACCCATAGAATGTCGATCGGGCGCCCATACATCCAATCCCACATGCACCTTCCCCACGATAAAAAATACAATATATATCACCTATATATATAAGTATCTAAGAAAATAATACATACCGTGCTACTCCACTAGCCCGGTCTTGACTCCTGCCCTACCTGAGGCTCCCGAATCGGAAGCATATAATACCTACCCACTGCGGTCACTACTAGTGCTACTGGCACTCTGTGTACACATGGCACTACTGGTACTGAAGGCCCTTGGCCCTGTGCGCCTTGACCTTGCTGGTCCCGTGCCTTCAGACACGTGGAAGCTCGGTGCCATATTTCCCTATAACTGAAACATGCGCCTCTAAAAGGTCCATACTGCCTATTTGGTGCTCGCTCACCTGACTAACCTTGACCTTGTCCCTGAGGATCCTGCGGGCCACCATTGCCCTGCTGTTCCTGACCTGTCCTCTATCTCTTCCACACCTGGTCATTGCGACCCTTGTTCTCTCCTCCTTGACCATTTGACTCCTGTCTCTTTCCTAATTTATTTTGGTAGTTTACTTTCCCCTACCATAACAACAACACGACGCCCACCACCTGCGTGTAAGCAGTACACGTCGGATTTCTAAACACTATATGCTTAATAGGCCATGACAAACCCTTAATGAAGCACTCCATCTTCTTTGCCTCGGTATTCACCTCCTCCGGTACAAACATTGACATATTTGTAAATTCCATCTCATACTCAACAATTGATTTCGAACCCTGTTCTAATTCCAGAAACTCCCTCTTCTTCATACTCCTAATCGCATATGAAAAATACTTGTCATTAAACTTTATCAGAAAATCTCCATAGTTCAGACGGTCCTTATCCTTCGAAGAGGTTACACTCTCCCACTACTGTAATGCATCTCCGGTCAGCTCGAACGTAGCCAACATCTGCTTCTGCACATCTGTGCAGTCCACCATCCTTAAGTGTCTCTCCATGTCTCTCCTCCACTGGTGAGCAACCGTTGGGTCAGATCCCCCTACGAAAGTGGGAGGATTCCTGTTATGGAAGCTGGCTTCACCCTGTCCAAAGTTGAAGCGAGTGTACCCTGGTGTTGCGCTTCTAAAGTCACCCATCTCTGTCTCCTTACCTCAATACCGGGCACTGTGGCCTCACGCACAATAGCCGCTAACTCCACGGAATCCAAAAAAATTTGCCTCGACCTCTCCTAAACGGCGAAACCAGAAACTGAACCCTCTCTCCTATCTCCAGCTCTCCTAGTGTTCGTCATCTGAAAAAATAGGAACAGATAACATCAGACTCAGAATAACTAAGAGTACAAATCATCAAAATGAATCAAAGATAAGAAACACGGAATATAAAACGGAATCACAACCTACTAGACCTAAGACCATGCTTTGATACCATCTGTAACACCCAGCGCATTCTGACATCGGCCGCCACCAAGACTACGCTGGGTGTTACAAAATTAAATACCATTCTTAGCATGTGACAGAGATACGAGACATAATTTTTTTTCACAAGGTATTAACCAAATTTATTCAATAATATAACCATTCATGCAATATTAAAATCCATCACCATGCTAGTCTCCAAAATAAATCCAATATTAAATAAAAATAAATTTAAATGAAATGATCAAACTGTAAATATCTGACAGAAATCGTAAATAACCGTGGAACCGATTGGCCCACCAAATTCATAAATAAAGTCTTACAATGAATACGGCGGAAAGAAAAGTAAATCCTAACTAATAAAGCATCTAAAAAAGAAACTCCAACTGCATCTCCAAAAATATCTCCAATCACTCCTATGCAGCTACTCCAGTGCTATACCTGAAATGTTAGTTAACACAATGGGTCAGAGCCCACCGCATGAATACTAGCTACTCCCCCAATTAGGGTTCGTGAACCCAGATGATAGAATTATATATGATAAACACCACAGTAGAGTATTTTAAATTTAAACGAGATATAATTATTAACTTGCGAGTAAAATAAACTACTACCATTTATCCACGTAACTAAGCCACCCCAAAGTATAAGTCCAATTATACCATTATTACTATTATTTAAAAATTAGTTCTTATCCTTACTTAATTTTATTATTCAAATATTTTTATTCATGAGACACCATTATGGCCAGTCGACCCATGATCGGTCCTACACACACTCTTGGCACGCTTACAGTTCTACTCATCACACCCATTCCCCTCACTATAGCCAATCAACCCGTATTCTGTAAGTTCTGCACATACTCATGAGGTTCCGTGCACGACACGTCACTATAGCCAGTCGGCCTATATTCTGTCAGCCTTGCACATACTCATGACGCCAACACACACCCACGTCGCTATAGTCAGTCGACCCATATTCTGTCACCCCTGCACATACTCACGTTGCAAATTCATTTTAATACCCATTTATTTTCTTAGGCATCAACTCAATTTCTTAACCCCTCATTATTTTATTTTAGCCACACCCTATTATAGAGAATAAATCCTCACACCTACCCTTAGTTCCATACCTAGAGATCTCCAAAACACAAGTACGTCCTACCCTATTAAATAGGATGAATTTCAGCCATTAATCTCTTCCTGGTCTGGTGTCTAGGCTATCGAATGAACGAAACGACATAAAAATCAGCCCCACCCCGATACATCTGATCCGTAAAAATCTACACCAACTAGTTATATACCTAGAAAGTACTCCTAAAATTAAGGTGAGAGCATAACTACCCAAAACCCCATCGTCCCCGCGGTAATAAATATACTCAAATTAATAATTCGCACACGCCATATAATCAACAATTCTACAAATTTCTCATGTGATCACAAATAAATTTAATTTATTAAATCAGTTTTCATAATCAAACAACTTATTATATGCAACTATTATAATTTCATCATCATGCAAATTTATGGTGCACATAACCTAAGAATTTCCTTTTTATCATACTTACATAATTTCCTGTGATTGCACAAGTCCTTTTTTAATTTAAATGAAATCACCATGGTTTTCTACACGAAAACCTTCACCCATATTAACAAAAATCCAACCTCTACCCTAAACACACAAGGGCTATTTGTCTTAATTTATATTAAATTTTTTCATAAAAATAGTCCTAATATATATTTCACTTTCCCTAATTAAGGTTGCCAATTTATTTTAAGAAAAATATGTAATTAAGGTTTAGGCGATATTTAAAATGCATAATACTAAAGAGAGAGAATAGAAGTATTCATGCCTGATAAAAAGTTAGTTTAAAATACTGATTAGATGGTTGCGCTCCTCTCGAAAAATATATAAAGAGTCGTTCTTGAACAATCTTGAAAAAACACAGTCTAATCCTTAAAAAATTGGGATGAATCTTGATATAATTTGGTCTAGGGGTTGTAAATGAGAGGTGGTAAAGATGTGGAAGACTTCTGGTTTAAAAATTGATGAAAAAGTGTCTAGAAAAGTCTAACCCCGAGTTATTTTAATATGGAAAAACGATTAAGAGTTTTAATTAACTCAAACTCTCACAAAACCCACAAATTGTTGATACTGACCAGGGCGAGGGTGAATCGATTCGCTCTCGAGGCCGAATTGATTTGGTCCTGGTCAGGTGCCCAAGACGCCCAAAAATGTATCTATGTAAACTCAATTTATCCCTCGATTTCAATTTCGATTAAAATCCCATTTTCCATAAATAATATCCACCATACTAAATTGATAAAATTAATTAAGTAAAAAAAAATATTTTTTGAATTCCGAATTGAAATTAAATTATTACCGGTTAAAGTTATGGGGTGTTACATACTTCTCCACTAGCACGCGAAATTTGACGAAGCGTAAATGCGTAAAATAAAATAAGGCTCGCATATTCCTACCCGTAGAATGTCATGATCGGGCGCCCATATACCCAATCGCACACGCAGTTTCTCCACGATAAAAAATACAATATATATCACCTATATATATAAGTATCTAAGAAAATAATACGTATCGTGTTACTCCACTATCCATGTCTTGGCTCCTTTGGCGCCTGCCCTTCCTGAGCCTCCCGAGTCAGAAGCATATAATACCTACCCACTGCGGTCACTCCCTGTACACCCGGCGCTGCCGGTACTGGAGGCCCTTGGCCCTGCTGGCCCTGTGCATTTTGACCCTGCTAGTCCTGCGCCTTCGGATACCTGGAAGCTCGGTGCTCTATTTCCCCACAACTGAAACATGCGCCTTTAAAAGGTCCATACTACCTATTTAATGTTCGCTCACCCGACTACCCTTGCCCTTAATCCCGAGGGCCTTGCGGGCAACCATTGACCTATTGCTCCTGACATGTCCTCTGTCTCTTCCACCCATGGTCATTGCGACCCTAGTTCTCTTCTCCTTAACCATTTGACTTGTGTCTATTTTCCAATTTCTTTTGGTAGTTTACTTTCTCCTGCCACAACAATAGCGCGACGTCCACCACTTGGGTGTAAGTAGAGTACGCCGAATTCCCCAACACTATCTGCTTAATAGGCCAAGACAAACCCTTAATGATGCATTCCATCTTCTTTGCCTCAGTATTCACCTCCTCCGGTACAAATAGGGTTGTGTTTTTTTTTTCGAACTTTTGATTTTTTTGATTTTCGATCCAATTTTTTTCGAATTTGGAATGAAATTTTAGTTTGTCGAGTTTCGATTTTTTTTGAAAAAATTGGATAAAAAATCAGAAATAATTTCGAATTTCTAATTTTTTCGTTCTTATTTTTCCTAAACTATGTCGATCCTATTTTTTCGATTTTTTTTCCGATTTTTTCGAATTATTTCTGATTTTTTTGGAATTATTTTCCGATTTCTGATTTTTCCAATTTTCTTTTCGATTTTTGGAAAGTTTTCCATATCCCACATCGGTTGGGAGAGGGAGAGGGCTCTAAAATGTGTTTTATAAAAGGAGAGTATCCTCCTAACTTCTACACAAATGAAAAATGGGCCAAATCCTCATGTATTTACATGTTGGGCTAAGCCCTTTTCTTTATTTCTTTAAAATGAGAATTTCGGGTCATCGAAAATTCATAATTTATTTTTTGAAATTTTAGAATTTCCAAAATTTCTGGATTTTTAATATACTTTGTGAATTTTCGATTTTTTAATTTTTTCGAATTCAGATTTTTTTTTTAATTTTTCAAAAAAAATAGGATCGAAAATCGGAATAATTATTTATTTTCGAAAAAATCAGAATTTTTTTCGAAGAGGCATTTTCCAATCCACTCCGGCCGAAACACAACCCTAGGTACAAACATTGACAGATTTGTAAAATCCCGTTCATACTCAGCAATTGATTTCGAACCCTGCTCTAATTTAAGAAACTCCCTCTTCTTCGCACTCTTAATCGCATACGGGAAATAATTATCATTAAACTTTATCAGAAAATCTCCGTAGTTCCGACGACCCCTATCCTCTAATGTGATGACAATTTCCCACCACTGTAATGCATCTCCGGCCAGCTTGAACATAGCTAACATATGCTTTTACACATTTATGCAGTCCACTATCCTCAAGTGTCTCTACATGTCTCTCCTCCACTGGTGAGAAACCGTTGGGTTAGATCCCCCTGTGAAAGTGGGAGGATTCCCCTGATGGAAGATGGCCTCACTCTGTCCCAAGTCGAAGCGAGTGTACCCTTCTACTATGCCTCTAAAGTCACCCGTCTCTATCTCCCTACATCAATACCGGGCGCTGTGGCCTCATGCACAACATCCGCTAACTCCTAAGCATCCAAAACAATCTGCCTCGGCCTAACCCGAGCTGCAAAACCAGAAACTGAACCCACTCTCCTATCTCCATCTCTCTTAGTGTTCGCTATCTGAAAAGATAGGAAGAAACAACATCAGACTTGGAATAACTAAGAGTACAAATCATCCGGTGTTCTAAAAGGCGCGCTTAGGCTCTACCTAGGCTTGAGGCTTAGGAGAAATTCTCCGCCTTATTCTTGGTAAAAGCCTTAAGACACACTTTTTTAAAAAACAACAATACTTTAGGGAAATGATATCGTCTTTTAAAGACTTTTTTACAAATCGAACCATTATCTCGCCCAAAACAATCAAATAGTGTTTTAATTTGCAAATATTCAAATATATTTTTATGGTATGCACAATTTTAGTATTTTTAATAGCCTTGTTATGGTTAAAAAATATTAAAAAGGCCTAAATGCCTTTTCACGCCTAAGGTCCGCCTAGACCTCTAAGGCTTAAGGCTTGACCTCCACTCTCGATCATGCCCCGCATTTTTTAGAACCTTGAAATCATCAAAAGGAATCAAAGATAAGCAATGCGAAAGCTAAAATGGAATCACAACCTACGAGGCCTAAGGCCATGCTCTCATACCATATGTAACACCTCGCGCATTCTGGCATCGACCGCCAACAAGACTACGCCGGGCATTACAACATTAAATAGCATTCTTAGCATGTGACAAAGATATGAGACGTAAATTTTTTTCCACAAGGTATTAATCAAATTTATCCAATAATATAACCATTCATGCAATATTAAAATCCATCTCCATGCTAATCTCCAAAATAAATCCAATCGCAAATAAATATAAACTTAAATGAAATGATCCAACTATAAATATTTGACACAAACGGTAACTAACTGTGGAACCGATTGGCTCACCAAATTCATAAATAAAGTCTCATAATAAATACGATGGAAAGAAAAGTAAATCCTAACTAATAAAGTATCTAAAAATGAAACTCCATCTACATCTCCAAAAATATCTCCAATCACTCCTATACATCCATTCCAGAGCTATACCTGAAATGTTAGTCAACGCAATGGGTCAGAGCCCACCGCATGAACACTAGCTATATCCCCTAATTTGGATCCGTGAACCCAGATAATAGCATTATACATGATAAACACCACACCAGAGTATTTTAGATTTAAATGAGATATAATTATTAACATGCGTGTAAAATAAACTAATGCCATTTATCCATGTAACTAAGCCGCTCTAAAGTGTAAGTCCAATTATACCATTATTACTATTATTTAAAAATTAGCTCTTATCCTTACTTAATTTTATTATTCAAATATTTTTATTCATGCGACACCATTATGACCAATTGATCCCTGATCGGTCCTGTACACACTCTTGACACGCTTACAGTTCTACACATCACACCCATTACCCTCACTATAGCCAGTCAGATCGTATTCTATAAAGTTTGCACATACTCGTGAGGTTCCACGCATGACACATCACTATAGCCAGTCGACTCGTATTCTGTCAGTCCCGCACATACTCGTGCTGCCAACATACACCCACGTCGCTGTAGCCAATTGTCCCGTATTCTGTCAGCCCTGCACATACTCGTGCTACAAATTCATTTTAATACCCTTTTATTTTTTAGCATTAATTATTAATTTCTTAATTTCTCATTATTTTATTTTAGCCCCACACTATTATAAAGTATAAATCCTCAAATCTACCACTAGTCCCATACCTAGAGGTCGTCCTACCCTATTGTATAGTTTGAATCCCAACTATTAATCTCTTCCTAGTCTCGCGTCTTGGCTATCGAATCAACGGAACGACATAAAAATCATTCCCACCCCTAAACATCTCATCTGTAAAAATTTACACCAACTAGTCCCATACCTAGAAAGTACTGGTAAAATTAAGGTGCGAGCATAACTACCCAAAATCACGTCGTTCCTGCGGTGATAAATATAATCAAATAAATAATCCGCACATGCCATATTATCAACAATTCTATAAATTTCTCATGTGATCACAAGTAAATCTAATTTAATTCATTAAATCAATTTTCATAATTAAGCAACTTATTATATGCAACTACTATAATTTCATCATCATGGGAATTAATGGTGCACACAGCACAATAATTTCCTTTTTATCACACTTATATAATTTCCTGTGATTGCCCAAGTCCCTTTTTAATTTAAATGAAATCACCATGTTTTTCTACATGCAAACCTACACCCATATTAACAAAAATCCAACCTCTACCCTAAACACACAAGGGTAATGAGTCTTAATTTATCCTAATTTTTTTCATAAAAAGAGTCCCAATATAGAATTTACTTTCCCTAATTAAGGTTGCTAGTTTATTTTAAGAAAAAATTGTAATTTAGGTTTAGGTGATATTTAAAACACATAATACTAAAGAGAGAGAATATAAGTATTCATGCCTAATGAATAGTTAGTTGAAAATTTTGATTAGATAGTTGCGTTCCTCTAAAAAAAATGATAAATACTCGTTCATGAACAATCTTGAGAAAACAGGGTTTAAGCCTTAAAAAATTGGGTTAAATCTTGATATAGTTTAGGCTAGGGTGTGTAAATGAGAGGTGGTAAAGATGTGGAAGACTTTTGGTTTAAAAGTTGATGAAAAAATATTTAGAAAAGTCTAACCCCGAGTTATTTTAATATGGAAAAATGATTAAGAGTTTTAATTAACTCAAACTCTCACAAAACCCACAAACTGCCGACATTGACCAACGCGAATCGATTCGCCCTCCAGGACGAATCGATTCGATCCTGGTCAGGTGCCCAGGATGCCCAAAAATGTAATATATATAAATAAAAACCCAGTTTATCCCCCGATTTCAATTTTGATTAAAATTCCATTTTCCATAAATAAAATCCACCATATTAAATTGCTAAAAGTAATTAAATCCAAAAATTTTATTTTTTCGAATTCCGAATTTAAACCCTAGGTCCATAGCACTCACTCATTTACCTATGAACATACCTATGAACATACTCCGAGCACTCACTCATTTACAATAAACCCTAGGTCATACTCCGAGTACTGATTTGGAGGCCATCGAGCGCTTTCGGGCCCCGTTTCGACTTCAGTCAGTTCCTTGCCTGAGCGAAAGCTCAATAAATCTTCTAAGGGCTCTGAATCCCTTTTCCAACGATACGTCCCGTGCGTGAATTGACCTTACAGCTTGGACGGACGATTTGTTTTACCCCAAAACTGATCCGGGGGCCACCGGGTGCTTCCGGGCTCCGTTTGACTCCTGTAAACTTTTCAAATCGAACGAAGAGAAATGAATCTTTGAAGTGATCTGAATACCTTTTCCAACAGTCCGACCTATGCACGAATCAACCTTATAGTACGGACGAACGCCCTATTTATTCCGAAGGGTCACCGAGCATTTTTGAGCCCCGTTTGACCAAGGTCAACTCTCCAAACCCAACGAAGATGAAAGAAATCTCTAAGGGCACTGAATACCCTTTCCAATGGTCCATCCCGTGCACGAATTGACTTAACAGTTTCGGAAGAACGATCCATTTTCCTTCGAAAATTTTCATTCTTGTGTCCAACGGGTGCTTCCGGGCCCCATTTGATCCCAGCCAACTCTTGAACCCGAGAGTGAATCATGGATTCTTAAAGGTCTTTGAATACCCTTCCCAACGGTCTACCCCTTGCGTTATTCTGACTTACGATTCGCATTTTACGACCATTTTTCTAAAAAACCTGCCTCCGACTGCCAATTGGTAGCCCCAGGACCGTGCCTTTCGACAATTTGTCTAGGGTTCTATGTCGATAGGCAGGTAAATGATCATGTTGATCGGAACCCCCTTGGCACTATAAATAGAGGCCACGATATCACTTTGAAATACACCCTTGAATATCCCTTTCAATAATTCAGGGAGAACTCCTCGAATTCAGAGCTATTTTTTCCTTAAAAGCTCATTTCCTACATTCCTTCCATCCTTTTCATACTCTTTTGAGTAAATTCACACCCACCTTATCAAACCACGCTCACTTCATCTTGAGGTCAGTGCATCTACAATCAAGTTTTACTTTAAGTCTTCACAAGGAGGTCTATTTCTTCCCCCTTTCTTTAAATTCTCTTATTTTTGCATTAGTTACTTCATTTTCGCTTTAGTAGTTTACTTCATTACACCACACATCTTAATTTTGCACTTTTTATTATTAGTATTCGCATATACTTTATTTTCATAGAAAAACTTAAAAATAAGAATAAGAGGGTTCACTTGTAAATTCCAAACGGGGATTTCTCCTCACATTTTCTCACACTAAAACATATTTTTCTACACATACATATAATAAAGTCCCCGATTAGATTTATGGGTTAAACCCCGCCTCGTATTGTCTTCAAACTATGTGGACTTTGATGTCCCCCGGGCTACGTAGGCGTCTTGGGTAAATCCATCGACTTGAGTTCTCCTATATACTTTTATCACTTACTCTCATCATATATTCACGATATATACATTTTATATGCTTGTTTTCTTGTGTCTTGTCCGATATACGCAATCGTTCCTTCATAACGAATGGTAAATCGACAAACACTTACATAATATTTTTTATTACTATTTTTAGGACACTCCTAAGGATGACCTCGCTTCGCCTTTATCCATGACGTGAGTCGAGTGATTCTATCCTCCATTTATATTATGCACATATGCACACACATCATGGAGTTCTACAGGAGAAGATTAACACATGCCCATGAGAGATCAAAAGGGCGGGAGGGGTGACTAACACCTTACCATTCCGTAACTTAGTCCTTGAACCCTTGGACTACTTGGTTTCGCAAGCATCAGTATTGTCCTTGATGCCGTTCTCTAGAGGTGACAATATTTCTTTTGCCTATTTTGTGCAAAATAGACTGATGAAACTATCTCTACATATCATCCAACGTTGACGTCGACGTCGATTGAGCACCCGGATAAAGAACTAATCCCGTGTGCACGCCAAAAGGAGAAGGACAAAGGGATCCACCTCGGGAGCACACCCCCTTGACCCCCGAAAAGACCCTCGGGTTGGCCATAATGCTCATTTTAAAAAAATAGTAAAAAAATATATTTCAACCAAATTTGGGATACATGATCTACATAGTAAGAAGATTATCTAAAAAAAAAAATAATCAAAAAATTCAACCCGAGAGTGGGTGAAATTAAAAGTGGGTATGTATGTGCATTTTCGATCGTTCAAATTTTTTCCATCATCTCTCACTTTCGAGTTGAATTTTTTGATTATTTTTTTTCTAGATGATCTCCTTACTATGTAGGTCATGTATATCAAATTTGGTTGAAAAATACATTTTTTTACCTTTTTTTAAAATGGGTATGTTCATAGGTATGTTAAGTGAGGTATGTTGGAGATCCTGACTATATGTTTACATTATTTATTTTAGGATATTTTGTACTTGTCTAATTCTACTTCTTTATCATAGCCCACTTTTCGTGACCCTCTCCAGAATTTTTGAAAATTTTGGCTTATTGTATGGATTTTGAAGCGTCCAAATCATCCAACTCAACTTCTTACTATCTTAATATGTTATCTAAATAATTTTTTTATGATAAATCATTACCATTATATATATTGTATCATAGTTTCCATCCCAATAAGGTTGTTAATAGATAAATACAATGTTTAGAAGAATAAAAAACAAAGTGGCATAGTGTTATCTCACAATTGTCCATGTTTCTTGAGGTGAAATCGAACTTTGAACAAATCAAAGGAGAGTTGAGGCGATGAGTCACATATACGGTGAAGTGATAAAGTGAGCAAGTCCACAAGTAATCCCTCAAATCCATAAATAACTAAAACCCTTTAAAATTATGTAGGTTAATTTTTATTTTCATTTTGTTGACTAAACTTTTCATGAGATTCATTTTAATTAGACTGAATCAGTGGTTAAGACCTTGTTAAATGAATGGTGTTGGTATTTTTCATCATAAGATAAAAACATAAATATGAGTTATATAATTAAGAATATAATATAATTAAATGTTCTACGGATACAAATATTTGAGAAAATAAATATCCGCTAATATGGATACTTTGTTTTGGATGCAAACTATTCACCGTGGATAAATATAGTATTGCAATCATTTTCATATTTTTAGATATGTAAATGTGCTATTTGAATTTGCTCATTCAGATAAATATTCAAAACTTTAAATTCGAATAACAGACGGATTGAGATATTCCAATACTCAATAACATCTTTACTTAACTTCTCACTTTATAATTTAAAGAACAACATATCATGTCAAATGAAGACAATTTGAAGATTGATAAATTTAAGACTCCAAATAGAAGATTGCCTGATTTTTTTATAAGTAAAGTATATAAAAAAGAAGTCGCCTAAGGGGGCGGAATATCGTATACAAGAGGTATACAAAGGTTTAGCCATAGACCAAAAAATGGGGATGGGGAGACAAAAACCATCCTAACCCTCCCTATACACTAGAGTAGACCTAGGAAACCAACAATCAGATCTCCATACCCATCTCACCCAAAAATCTAAAAAGCTCTCGATCGAGGAGTGTGACTCCTCCTTGAACCAACCATGTAAAGAATTCAAACATTATATCGGAGTCTAGATGACTCAATCTCTTTACTCTCAAAGCACTTCCTATTCCTATCAATCAATATCATAAAAAAATGCATAAAGGAGCGATACTCCACATGACCCAAACCTCCATCCCTCCACCCTATAACCCTAATCTACCATCTCCTCTCTCAAAGACTTGGCAAACACCCACTTCACCCTAGAAATGAAATAAATGATCTACCAAAGTCTCCTTACAACCCATTAATGCAATAACAAACCCATTAATGCAATAACAAATGATTTTTCGTCCCCTTTTCCCGCTTAGACATCCAACACCTACTTGCCAAGCGCCTTCCTCTCTTCATAAGCCCATCCATCGTCATGATTGTCTGTCTCACTGTAGTACAGGCAAAAAAGCCACTTTTAGTGGAGTACGCGTATGCCAAATGCTTTTATAAGGGAAATCAACCCCACTTCTACCTACTAACTCCATATAATAAGATAACACCGAGAATACCTCTTTCTTACTGCCCCTCCACCACACACAATTCTCTCCCCCTTGAGAAAAATTCCTTCCTCCCAACTAATTAAACAACTCCTCTGCCTTCTCTAGATATTAATCCTTGAGCCTACTTCTAAACCTAGGCTTCCACCCCCTTCTTCCTCCATCCCTCCAAATATTTCTCGCCATCGATCCTTCCCGCTCACTCAAAATTTGAAATAACCCTTGGACAGATCATCTAATGATCGGTTACCCCCAAAATGTCTTTCCAAAATCTAAACTTCTCTCCATTCCCCATACAGAAGGAAGTTAAACTGAGGAACTCCCTTCACCCCCCACAATGTGCATCCACAGCCTCACTACATGTGAAAACCTACTATCGCCTAATCCCCACTCGTTATGACTGATGAATGCCTTATTTTATATGAATTAAACACAAATCTAGGCCTTTTTAGGCCCGTTATATCATAAAGAAAAATGCAAGTTTGAATAAAATTGAAATTAAAAATACAATTTTAGTAACTCCGGAGTGAAATCATAATTTTCAAAAGCTTTATGGGTCTAATTTTTTTTAAATGTTTATCTAGGAAAAATAAAGTTCTAACTGAAATTTGGTTGAATTCCGAATTAAAATGAGCAATTTATGAATTTCGGCGCTAAAATGCAAAGAGGTGTAATTATCTAAATATTTATGACCCTAAATTTGAATTAATTATTTTTATTTTGCATTTTTACAGGTACCGAAAAAATTTGGACAACAAAGAAGTCGATGTACAAAAATTGTTAGGGCACGGCACGACACGATTGACACATTTGTACTAAATATTTTTTATAAAATCGTTCGAGTGTCCGTTGAGGCCGTGCCATAGCTTTTCAGAAAGGTATGGACAAGACTCACAACTTTGAAGTTCGGACGAAAATGAGATTTTGAAGTTTTGGAGGTCAAAAATGCGATTAAAGATGGTATTGTGAATAGAGACATGAATAGCGCCAAATTGGGGATAATTATTTAAAAAAAAAACTTTGTAATTATCTCCAATTCTTACCAAAACTCTAAGAGATAATTATCAACTATAACCAATCAAAGAGAGTTTCATTACAACTCAAACACCTCATTCCTAAGCTTATAAATAAGACCTTTTGGCTCATTATTTTAAGAGAGAATTTTAGAGAGAGCTTGAGAAATAGTTTTTGGTTCTTTTATTTTGAGAATATATTTTTATTAAGGGGCAAGAATTATTTTGTGGGAGAAGTTTTGTCGAGATTAATTGTAAAGCATGATTATTGTAAGTTTGTTTTATTAGTGTGAATATGTATTCATTCTTGCATTTATATTTTTTTCTTCAATTATGCTAGCTTAATTTCTTTACTAGGACTAGGTGAAATTTATTATGTTTGATTAATATTGTGTGTAGTTTAAATTCGTCTTTATTTCCCGACACGCTCTAAAAGTTTTAGAAATTCGGTATTCATTTAAACGACACGAGAATGTGTTAAACCTTCGACATTGTTTGAAAAATAATGTTTTTTTATTCTATGTATGAGTACTTTTTGAAGGGCTATACTTTTATTAAATTAATTGATAGTCCATGCTTAAAGACTATACTTTAAAATTAAAAAGTGAATTTTTTAAGGGAATACGAATTTTAGCAGTTTAAATTTAGAGACGTTAACTTTTATTTTGAACTTACCCGTGTTATTTTGCGAATTTAATATGATGAGAGTCGGTTTAATTTGAGTTTTAAAATCGGGAATGTCGAGTTTAAATTATTGCATAATATTAGTTGAATATGATAAATGGATCTAATGTCTTAGTTTCTCACACACTAGTTTATATCCTTCGTACTCACACTTTTTAATTGTGTTAGCTTAGTTTAATATAACATACCTTTTCTACACCCATTTTGTCTAGGTGGACAATCACGATTATTTTGAACGAAAAAATTGATAAATCTCTGTGGGTTCGATCCGTACTTACACTCGCTATTCTATAATAGCTCGTCCACTTGCGGTATTTTATAAATTGACAACAAGTATTTGGTGCCGTTGCCAGGAATTTGTTCGATTTTTTTTAAGAAATTGTGACTTTCAGACTATTTTTTATACTTTTCGCATTTTTGTTAGTAAAAAATTCTGAAAACAAAATACAAAATCAACAGCTAATATATATATTTTTTTTGTTAGAAAAAAAAATTAGATTTAAGTTTTTTAGTAAATAGCACTTTTAGCATTACTTTATCACAAAATACATAAAAAATTGAAAAAACTCAAAAACAGAAATATTTTTTTGGAAACTTTCTGAATCGTTTTTTTAGTAGTCCCTAAAAAAATAAAAAAATAAAAAATTCAAAGATTTTTTAATTTCTAATATTAATTTGGCTATTTACAGAATATAAAAAAAAAACTCAAAAATTTGTTTCATAAGTGTGCTTTGTTTTTTTGTGTATTAAAAACACCACTAATACGTGTGTCGTGTTATTTTTTTCTTTAGTATTTTTTTTCTGTCGCATTTTACGTTGGTTGCAGTTTTTTTTCTTTTCAGAAGCACATTAAAAAAAGGAAAAGAAGGAAAAAAAAGGGGGCAAACGTGAAGAAATGTTCGAAAAAGTGTGCAACGGTGAGCGAACGTGAAGAAAACTTGTGCAATCTTGCCACGAGCACAAGGACCTCTCGGGGATGACTAAAATGTAAGAAAATTTTCACCCGATCGATGTCAACTTAAACTTCGGCCCGACGTCAACAAGTGACCATAAAAAGTCCATGCCGGAGGTACGTTTTTATGTGCTCATACGTGGTTTAATTTCAGACTTAATATAGCACGTTGCATAAATTGACTTAAGGACAAAACTCCTGTGAAAGATAAGGTGAGGATTTCATCACCCTTTCTTAGCTCGAAAATCACTAATTAACCAAGCATTTGCGTATCTCAAGACATCATATTTAATTCAAAATCAAGTAGACATTGCCCTAGGATATCACATAGCTCATAGGAAACCTCTTAACATGGCTAGAAATAAAAGTTAGTCCAACGTGAAGTTGTTAAACAGATCTCGTTTCACCTTATCTAGGATTGGTGGTTTTTAATGAGTCTTCGTATCGACCACCTACCTGGAGGAAAAAGTAAAATTTGAGGCGATAATCGTAGTTGGTCGTCTTTTAAATTCTCCCTTGTCAAAGAGTAGGGGTTGTCTAATTAGGGAGATTAATTCAGAGACCTCTGCTGTCGTCGATTTATCTCAGGAAAACTGGATTTTAAAATTAAAATTTTTCTCACCTAAATTAGATAATTCAATTTTCTTTGTGATAGCTAGGAATTACGTGGTTTGAGTCAAATATTTTTTTTTAATTTTCATCACTTAAAAAAAAGTAAAAGAAAAGAAAAAAAATTCGAGTTAGCTCAGTTTATGCGAAGTTGATTTCGAGATCATAATGGTCGTTTGTTGAGTGTGGAGTCTAGCATTTTCGATACTTACGTAGGTAGATTTTTGATATTCACTGAAATGGGAGACGAATAAGCACCACGTGCCCTTAAAGATTACCTTTATCCGACTAGGTCTAGTCAACCTTCAAGCATACTTCTCCCCGATCACAACGCTAACAATTTCTTATTCCATCTGAAAATAATACAATTGTTACCCGTGTTTCGAGGTACCAAAAAAGGGGATCCCTATCCTCTTGTTCGGGAATTCAAGGAGATATTTGGGGCCATTAAGTACCAACAACTCACTGACGAGATTGTTAAACTTAAATTGTTCCCATTCTCGTTGAAAGACAAAGCCAAGAGTTGGTTTAATTCTTTAAAACCCGAGTCCATCACCATTTGGAATCGAATGAGTGTTGCCTTCCTGCAAAAATTCATTCCTAACCAAAAGACGGCGTCGATATGTCACGCCATCAATACATTTAGCCAAAAGGAGGGAGACGCCTTGTGGGTGTATTTGGAGAGATTTAAGGACTTGTTATTGCAATGTTCGCACCACGGGATTGAGATGGGATGCCAAGTCCAAATTTTGTATGAGGGGTTCAATTTTAATACTTGAACTATGCTCGAATCTCTATCTAACGGTGATTTTACTGAGAACAGTGAGGTCGACTCGTGGTTATTCCTAGAAGCCATAGAGAAAAAGTTCGAGCGATGGTCATCCAATAGAGAATTTATGTCCACCACATCCAATGAGGATTTCACTCACTAAGTTGAACAAAGTTATGATTTAAATGCCAAAGTGGCCACATTGGCCCGACGTTTAGAAGCTTTAGAGACGATCAAAGAGGGCAATCGAGCAACATCTACAGTCGTACAACATGTAGGTTCCCCTATGTGTATACTTTACGATGCATTCGACCACTTAGTCGTGAATTGCCCAGCCCTTCCGTCCCACAAGACACTCATCGAGCAAGCCAATGCTCTCTACCAAAATAGGCCAAAGTATGACCCACATTCCAATGCGTACAATTCGCGGCGGTGAGACCACCCCAATTTTTCATGGTCCAAGGGTCTACACCACGAAAGTGGAGGTCAATCTTTTGGTAACCCACCTCCGGGTATCCAAAAGAATGCTCCCGAACCATCGTATCCTTCATCCCCAAAAATCCCAGCTTTTGAGGATACGGTGATTCTGCTTTCTCAAAGTACCATCCAATTCCAGAAGTCAACTCAGAGTTTCCTCCAATCCACCCAACAGATCTTACACGCAAACACTCAATCCATAGCCAAACTCGAGGTTCAAGTGATCCTATTAGCAAACGCATTGAGTGAGAGAAACAAGGGAACATTTCTAAGTCAACCTGAGCCCAATCCTAAAGGTAACATACCTAAAGGTCAATATTTTGTGCAAGCTAACATCAGTTCATCACAAACCCAAGAGGATGTCAAAGCCATCATCACACTTAGGTCTAGTAAGGAAGTCGAAAAGAATGTCTCACCACCCACCGAGAGTGAATTTGAGAAACATAAGGAAAAGCAAGATCCACCTGTGGATCCAACTTCTTCTCCACCATTGTCTTTCGAACCATCTGTAGATATCTATGTCCCAAAATCTTCGTTTTCCCAACGTTTAGTGGCACAAAAGAAGAAGGCGTAAGTTGATAAGATGTTGGAAGTATTCAACAAAGTACAAATCCATATCCCACTGCTTGACGTTATACAACAAGTCCCATCCAACGCCAAAGTTTTGAAGGACCTTTGTACCTTCAAGAGAAACACCAACGTGCCCAAGAAATATTTTCTCGCCGAGCAAGAAATCTCGATCATATCTTATCGAACTTCTATAAAATATAAGGATCTCGGCAGTCCGATGATCTCAATCAAGATAGGGGAGCACATCATTAAGAAAATCCTTTTAGATTTAGGAGCAAGCGTGAACCTTATGCCACACACCGTGTACGAAAAACTAGGTTTGGGGGAGTTAAAGCCCACTAAGATGACCTCGTCCTTAGCCGACCGATCCATTAAGGTGCTTAGAGGTGTTTTAGAGGATGTACTCATTAAAGTAGGCAAGTTTGTCTTCCCGATAGACTTTGTGGTGTTAGACACGCAACATGTACTAAACTCATTCACACAAATCTCGATCATCCTTGGTCGACCCTTTTTAGCCACCTCCAACGCTGTCATTCGATGTCGTACTGGGCAACTGAACCTGTTGTTTAAGAATATGACCATGGGTTTGAATGTGTTTAATTTAGAGAGGTCATTATCTGATGATGGAGAGACTAAAGTCGAGTACATTCAAGAAGTGAACTATGTCACTACCCTACGGGATAGTGACAAAACCGATCTACGTGCTTGGCCACCTGATCTGTCTCTAGATATGAGTCTTGAAGATTTTGAGAAAGAACTTGATCTGATTGATGAGGATTTTACTGTTAAAGTTCAATCGTTATTGGAATCGTTTCGTTACTTAGATGAGAGAGACTGGGACAATAGGATAGATCAATTTCATTTTTGTGAACGCAAGCTCGAGCCTTTTGAGAGTATGCTGACATGTGAGGTTTTATTTATTAGTGATGAGATTAAAAAAATCATTCGAGCATTTCCACCTGGTGACGCATGTTTTGTCATGTCGTATTTTTCGGTTCCACCATATCCACTTGTGTCATTTGAGTATTTGGATGAGATCGAGGACATGACTAGAGTATCGTCCAATTTGGATCCCGATTTATTCGTTCTCGAGTTTGAGGGAAACTTAGGCTTAGTGTGTCATTCAAATTTTTTTTATGATAATATTTTCAAGTCTGACCATTTATGTTATAATGTGACTGCGCATATCGAAAATTTCACTCGCATTCATCATGTGACTCTATTTGTATACTCTTTCTATTGGGTTGACTCCCAATTATTTAGACTTTTGATTTATGATGCAATGCATGTGGGATAGGTGGGAAGTTGGTAACATAGGTGGAAATTCACGGCTAATATCGTCCTTTTACTTTTGTACTTTATTTGCGTTGTCCATATTTCTAGTTTGAGAATACATTGAGGATAATGTAAAATTTAGGTTTGGGGGTAAGGATGGTGTTTTTGAAAATAATAAAAATAAAAAAAAAATTCCAAAAAAAAACCCAGAAAAATTTCAAGAATCCAAAAAGATTTTTAATATAATTGAGTTGTGAAACTATTTCTTAATATAGAATTAATTCATGGATCTCTCAACTTATGATTTTTTTTCACATTAGCCGTATAATATGATCGAAAATGGATATTGAGGCGAAAGTTAATATGATTAATGAATAAATGTGGAGATTTTAACCCGGTAAGATTTTTGTGCCATTCATTATTTCTGAGAGATTTAAATCAATCCGAGTTAAAACAACTCAAACTTTCCTTCAGTGATAAATTCGTTGATGCTCTCAAATTCATTGTTTTGTTCGATTATTGAAAATAAAAAGTCAAAATGTAAATCTTAAAGCACTCCAAGTCTTATTAAGTTATCTTGAGACACAAATCAACTTGACGTAACTTGATAAATGAGATTATGCCATCGTTTAAAATCTCAAAATTAAGCCTAAACTCCAAGATTTTTACATTATTTCGTTACAAGACCATTTGAACCAAAAAGAAAATATATTTTTGTGTCCAAAACTCATTATCCTACCTAACTCCAACTAGGAGTTTAAAGCCCATAAAAAGAAGCCATACCCATTTATGAGAATACTAGGGTAAAATTACGGTTGAAAAAGGGCGAAAAAAAGTTTACAAAAGAATGATGTGTGAAAAAAAAGAAAAAGGAAAAAAGATGAAAAAATTGCGAGTTGAAAAGAAAAAGGAAAGAGAAAAGAAAAATGGAGGTGAGAAAAAGTGCAAAAAAGTCAAAATACCAAAAAAACCCTCTATATTCTCAGAAATTTTGAACTCCAAAAAAAACATTCTTTCTAGCCAAACTTGGGCTACAATAAAACCAAAGAAAGTCCTAATCAATCTCAAATGAAATTAGTTATAGTGTGGAGAGATGATGAATATGATCTATTGTGTGGTTCAATGTTTTCAACAAGCAATTGATTTGCCATTCATGATATCATATTCATCCATTATAAAAAAAAATTCATTTTTCATCATCTATATATGAAATTTGTTCATTTAAATTTACAATTTCATTCACATATATCGATAGAAAATAACGGATTTCCGAGTGTTCGATTGTGAGTGCATCCCGTGAGATTTTAAAATCAAGACAAACTGTCGGATAAGAAATGTAATGATTGAATCTTTTGAAATGGACGGTTATATTGGCTACGCATACAACAACAATGAGTTGAGATTGGGAAGTGAAGCTCTACTATATTTATGAAGTTTGCATTCAAACTTGGTTATATTACTTTTGAGTCATTTGTATTGAGTCAAGTTTTTGAATTTCGTGGGTATATTCACTGCAAACCCTCATGAGACAAAACTCCACAAGGACTAGCAAAGTCTAAATTTGGGAAAATTTGATGAATACATTATTTCGTATGAATTATATCCAAATCTAGGCCTTGTTAGGCCCGTTATATAATAAATAATGAGCTTTTAGAGTCATGTTTAGTAAAATAAAAGAAAAATATAAGTTTGAATAAAATTCGAATTAAAAATATAATTTTAGTAACTTCGGGAGTGAAATCATAATTTCAAAGCTTTATGGGTCTGAAAATGATTTTTAAATATTTATCTAGGCAAAATAAAGTTCTCTATGAAATTTGTTTGAATTCCGAATTAATATGAGCAATTTATGAATTTAGGCGCTAAAATGCAAAGAGGGGTAATTATGTAATTATCTAAATATTTATGACCCTAAAGTTGAATTAGTTATTTTTATTTTGCATTTTTACAGGTGCCCGTGAAATTTGGACAACAAAGAAGTCGATGTGCAAAAATTGTCAGGACATGGCACGACACGAAACGATTGACACAACTGTACTAAATATTTTTTTATAAAATCGCTCAAGTATCCTTGAGGCCGTGCCATAGCTTTTCAGAAAGGTCTAGACAAGACTCACAACTTTGAAGTTCGAACGAAAATGAGATTTTGAAGTTTTGGAGGTCAAAAATGCGATTAAAGATGGTACCATGAACAGTGACGTGTATATGGCCAAAATTGGGGATGGTTATTTAAAAAAAAGACTTCTCAATTATCTCCAACTCTTCCCAAGACTCCAAGGGAGAATTATCAGCTCAACTACAACCAATCAAAGAGAGTTTGATTCCAACTCTATCACCTCATTCCTAAGCCTATAAATAAGACCCTTTGGCTCATTATTTTGAGAGAGAATTTTAGAGAGAGTTTTTGGTTCTTTTATTTTGAGAGTGTATTTTTATTGAGGGCCAAGAATTATTTAGTGGAAGAAGTTTTGTCGAGATTAATTGTAAGGCACAATTATTGTAAGTTCGTTTCATTAATGAGAATATGTATTCATTCTTGCATTTATATTTTGTCTTCAATTATGCTAGCTTAATTTTTTTACTAGGAATAGGTGAAATTTATTATGTTTGATTAATATTGTGTGTAGTTTAAATTTGTCTTTATTTCCCGACATGTTTAAAAACTTTTAAAAATTCGGTATTAATTTAAAACGACACGAGAGTGTGTTTTAAACAATCGACATTGTTTGAAAAAAATATTTTTTATTCTATGTATGAGTACTTTTTGATGGGTTATACTTCTATTAAATTAATTAATAGTCCATACTTAAAGACTATACTTTAAAATTTAAAAGTAAACTTTTCAAGGGAATAGGGATTTTAGCGGTTTAAATTTAGAGACTTTAATTTTTATTTTGAACTTAACCGTATTATTTTTTGAATAAAATACGACGAGAGTCTGTTTAATTTAAATTATAAAATCAGGAATGACGAGTTGAAATTATTGCAAAATATTAGTTGAAAGTGATAAATGGATCCAATGTCTTAGTTTCTCACACACTAGTTTATATCTCTCCTAGTCGTAAATTTTAATAATGTTAGCTTAGTTTAATAGTACATATCTTCTCTACACCCATTTTGTCTAGTTGGACAGTCACGATTATTTTGAACGAAAAAATTGATAAATCTCTGTGGGTTCGACCCTTACTTACAGTCGCTATTATATAATTGCTTGTGCACTTTCGGTATTTTATAAATTGACAACAATGACCCAAACTAAACCTCGTCACTACCACATTTCTCCATAACATGTCTCCTTCAACCAAGAGCCTTTACAACCACTTTCTCAAGAGAGATTTTTTGAAACAAGCCAAATTTCTTACTCCCTCCCCTTCCTCCCTCATCGGTTTGCACACTTCCTCCCAACTCACCAAACTCTGCTTGAATCCATATTCATTTCCTCTCCATAATAGGGTCCTCATTAACCTGTCTAACTGCCCATGAACAAAAACTAATAACAGAATAATGAACAAGTAATAAGCCGGTATACTAGAAAGGGTACTCTTAACTAATGTCAATCTGCCCCTTTAGATAAATAACACTTCTTCCAGCCCGCTAGCCTCCCCTTCACCCTCTTAATAATCGGATCCCAAATGGTCGTTGATTTTAATGAAGCTACCAATGGAAGACCCAAATAAGTAGACGAAAGATAGCCCACTCTACACCCAATCACATTTGCCAGAGCATTAATTACCTCATCCCCCTACCGAAATCAAATCACACTTTCTCACATTTATATTCAACCTTAAGACCTCCTCAAAACAAGTTAAAATGAATTTAAGTATACTCACTTAAGCCTCTTACGCTCCATAAAAAATGATAGTGTTATCGACGAATAAGATGTGAGAAACTCGGTACATAGAGCCTCTATGATCCCCTACCTCAAAACTGCTTAGCCTACTAGCCTCCACCACCCTAGTCAAAAGCCTACTCAACCCCTTCATCTTCAGAATAAAAAGAAAAGGCGAGAGTGGATCCTCATCTCATAACCACTGTGAACTGGGAAAGAAGCCCACCCACGATCCATTCACAAATACCGAAGACCCGATAATGATAACGCAACTCTCCATCCATATATGCCACCTTTGTCGAAACCCCATTCTTCCAAGAAAATCAGGAAAAGAACGTCAATTCACATGGTCATACGCCTTCTTAATATCACGTTTATACACAAGTCCAGGAACCCCACTTTTCAATCTCGCCTCCACATATTCATTATCCACTAAATCCGCATCCAAAATTTGCCTTCCCCTACAAAGCATTCTGAGCCTCGAAAATAATGGGATCAAGAACCTTCCTCAGCCAATACCTTACACAGTAATTTATAAATGCTTCCTACTAAATTAAATGTCCTGAAATCTCTCACAACCCACCTCCGTTTTTGGGAAACAAAGCAATAAAGTAAGAATTTAAGCTTCACTGAAATCTCCCATTAGCATACCCCCCCTCCAAAAAAAAGGCTAATATATCATTACCTACCATTGACAAACAGTTTAGAAGAAAGGGATCGAAAAACCATTTGGACTCGATGCCTTATCCCCCTCATAGACATTAATGTTTTAATCATTTTCTTCTTCGAAAAAGGTCTCTCCAAGTCCTCACTACTCTCCCAAAAGATAGACCCAAACTCCAACCCGTCTAAGGAAGGTCTCCACTTCTCCATTTCTGCAAATAGAGCTCCATTGCAATCCCTAACCGTTGTTCTGACATCAACCTCTTCTGTGTATTCCACCCCATCCACCATTACCTCCCCATTATGATTGAATATATGGTGTGATTTGGCTATGCTGTGAAAACATACGGTGTTCCTATCTCATTCCTTCAACCACAATGCTCGAGATTTTTGTCTCTAACAAATATCCTCCTGAATCATTTTCCTCCCCACTTCTCCTTTACTCACCTCCCTCCATATCCTCTCTTCTATAGTCAACATACCCCCCTCCTTAATATCGGTCTCTTTAATATCTTTGAGGCCTCTCATGATGCAACCCCTAACATTTCCAAAGATCTTTTTATTCCACTTTTTCAAGTCCTTAAGAAATGGAGCTTAATTGCCAAAATAAAACATAAGGTGCCTTCCACATGATAACTGTCCCACCACCCCTTCACACTCTCTATGAAACCCTCCTCATTCGATCACATATTTCAAAAGGAAAAGGACTCCTCCCCCTTATCGTCCCTCCCATCTCCAAAACAAATGGGGCATGATCATAAATTACTGTAGGTAAACCTGATTGCATCGCTCCTAGAAAGTGTTCCTCCCAGTCTGACAGAAATAAAAATCTATCCAACTGGGACCACAAAGGAGGGTCCCTTTTACTAAACCAAGTAAAATCCCCCCACAAGTGTCATATCGACAAACTCCATGTCATCTATTTACTCTGAAAATTTCCTCATTGGTTTAGTCAATCTTCGCTCCCTACTATGATTCCCCCCAAAATAAACCACATTAAAATCCCCTCCCACACACCAAGAGGTCCCTACGCACCCCTCCTAACAACTCCCACAGCTCCCATCTAACCTCATCATCCATGACCTGTACATCCCTGAAAAAATTCACAAAATGACAACGATTAATTCCCAACCAGGTTGTCCACCAACTCCACAAATCTTTTGTCCCACAAAATCATCACCCTTCCTGTTGTACCACAAGAGTCAAGAGTACACCACTATACCCAACGACCCCCCAAATTCTATGGGACACATCCTTACTCATCTTACTAATTTTGGTCTCTTTTAAACACAAGAAATCTAGTCTCCTAAAAGAAATTTCCCTCATTACAATATTTCTCTTGTCAAGGTCATTTACCCCCTGACATTCAAAGAAATAATATGCTTCTTCATAGACATCAATAATCTCCCTCTACCCTCCCTTTCTTATCTCCCTTTCTCATAATTAACAAACCATTACAACCTTATAATCTCTCTTTCATTTTCTGACTACCCCGACCCTACAAACCTTCACTTCTCCCCTTCCTTCACTTCTCCCCTTCTCCACCTCTTCTCGATATTTCTAAACATTTTCCATGCTTTCTTCTCATTTCCTTCACATGACACTCCCCAAAACTTTCAAAATCCACCTATCTTATCCTCCACCCATTTTTACTCCTTGACAGCCTCGTCTCCAATTCCCCCTTTGACTCGTACGGGTCAAAGACTTTTACTAGTGAATCAAGCTTAGTTATCCCCCATTCATTACCTAGATCCATCTCACCCGATGACCCTAAAAAATTATCATATCGTCATCATTCCAAAAATGCCTCTTTCGAAAGTTAACTATGTCCTTTAATAAAAAAATTCACATCATGAAAATGTTCATCCCCCCTATCCCACTTAAAAAAATCCTCCCCACCCTCCCTGCTTGACTCACCCACTTAGAAGGAATATCCTGTCCCTATCTCCCCTTCTTTCACTATTTTGTCAACCAAGGGAACTAATGTCAACTCCTTCTCCCCCCATTCATCCCTAACATGATTAAGAATTATGTTTTATGCCTAAAAGAAAACTAGAGTAACGAATAATACAACAAAATTAGTTAATGACGCTTTTCAACCAATCGATATAAGGGTGTGTTTGATAGAATATTTGAAAAATTAGTAGAGTTTTTTTCCATGGCATATTTGGTTTATCGGGTGGGGCTAGGGGTGGTTATCGATCAGTTTGGTCAATATTTTGCCTTTACCAATGCCATGCCAAATTTTTCGATTTGTTCAGTTTCGTTAATTTTGGTTTTTGGTTTCTAAAAATCATATACCAATAGCAAACCATGCAGGACATCGGGTATTTCAGTAATTTTGGAAACTTTAATTTAAGTTTTTCGATATTTTAAATTCAATTTTCTTTTATTGTTAGTCATTTTTGGTATTTCAATTTCTTAATGGATTAACTAAACTAACACATAAACTACCTAATAACCTATATGTTTGTTTGTACATTATATCATACTTATCAATTAGCTAATTACACCGTTTTGTAAGAAAATAATTAAAATAAACTCATATTAGAGACAAAACATCTGAATAAGTACATATTCTTAATTTGAAAAAACTACTACATTTACTTTTTTCAAAGCTAATTATGTTTAAAATTAAATAATAGAGAAAATTAACTGATAGGTTCAATGTGAGAGAGAAAATTAATATGTGATATCACTTTTAATATTAAAGGTTGTGATTAATGAGTAATGATATAAATGTATACATAGATATAATACAAATTTAGTATTTTAGGCTTATTAAATCGGTATTTTGAGATGGTAGTTGCGCTATTTTATTTACTACGGTAATTTTGGTAAATAGGTTTTTGAAATGCCTAAACGAAAACAAACCATTAAGTTTTTGGTAATTCAGGTTTCGGTAATTTTTATATGCGGTAATGAAGAGTAATAGCCTAAACCATATTTTTTTGGACCAAAACGGTATGGCACAGTAAAAAATCGTAACATAACCATACCTAGGTGGGGAAAAATAAATTTTGCTAAAAAGATGAAAGATTATGTTGAGAACGTATGTGCTTGCGTTCAACTGAGCAAATTATATATTAAACACCTTTTAACCCAAACAAACCCTAAACATGCAACAATATGTGATTGAATAAGATGATAATCTAAGCAAGAACATTCAAACACATGCTTGTGAGGAAAAATCCCCCAAAGGGGCAAAACCATTTATTTTCATTATAATATTGTAGCTGTACAATTTCGGATTACAATGAAAACACAAGTGACTAAGAATTACCCTCAGGTGTCGGATTCTGTAGTCGGCGGCTGGAACTATCCCTTTCCAGTAGGGATGCAATGAAGAAGAAGAACGGTCTTCTCCACAAGGGTGTGAACAGCAAAAGTGCGTTCCTGGGTTGCAAAGTGATTCACAAATGTTTTGGCAATTTGTGTGAATCAAATACCTAGAGTCTTGATGCTCAATAGGTGAATACTTAAGGTTTTCTGTACTCTGAAAATCGTGTGTATAAGTCTTAGAAAACCACTTCCCGTAGAGGGATTAAATAAGAAGTCTTGAGCCATAAAAATCTGAGCACGATCTGAACACGATCTGTTTAAGTTTACCCCAGGCGGACCGGTCCGGGTCTGAGGCGGATCGGTCCGGTTGGCCGGATCGGTTCATTTATTGCAGGCGGATCGGTCTGGTTGACCGGATCGGTTCTTTTATTTCAGGCTTCATCGGTTTGCTTGCGGTCCGGGGTATACTGGCCTTCAGCAGACGGATCGGTCCGGGTCTGAGGCGGACCAGTCTGGTTAGCCGGATCGATTCTTTTATTGCAGGCGGACCGGTCCGGTCTGTCAGACTTTGATTCCTCTTCTTCTTTTGATATTCGGATCCGTTGATGAATGTATGAATCTTGAATTTCTTCAACGGTGTAACGGCGTGCGACATAATAAATTGTTAATGGACAAAAATGTCCTTACAAATCTCCCCCTATGTCTATGCCGGTACATACATAAAAACAAAACATCCGAATTATCAAACAACTAAAAATGCCTATACAAATCTACCCTTCCATGAAGCCAAAACTGGAAAGATACAATTGAATTAGACTACAGCGTTTGCTCTTCAACTCTTTCAGGAATCTCAACACTTTTCTCATCGGGGTGTGCAATCCAATGATAATCCATGTAGTACCTACACACATGAGAAAAAGCAAAATACCAAGTGACATATCGAGTTTGAAACGAGATAAATATATATACCAATTTATGAGCAAACTCAACTTTCAAATCTCCCCCATAATAAGATAATTCATTCTCCCCCTTTTTATGATGTCCCCAAATAGAAAAATGAGAGAAACAAATCAAATAGGCAAGTGCGGGGTGTCACGAGTATAAAATCACACCATGAATGAACACAAAGTAACCAAAACGATGATAGCGTAAATGAAGTGGTGTGAACAAATTCGATAGGAAAATCAAAGCATACAAACATGACATATGTGCACGATGAATATAGGATACTCCTAGAGAATGAACTCAAATGCATCCTTTGGTGTAAAGGAATGACAATATAAGATATTGACTCAATCAAATCAACAAATCAAAGCTCAAAGTGATTTTCACACCAATAACGTCCAAAACGATTTTAAGCTTTTTCAAGACTTTCAAGGAAGTGCAAACCCGTTTAAAGATTCTCCAACCAAACTCCCTCAGATATAATTTTGAATAGAGGAATTATAAATTCTCAAACTTTGGAGAATTGATGGTGAAACCTAAGTGGCCCATATTTGGCATGAAGTGATTTTTATTGCCTTTAAATTTTTTGGGGCTCTTTTAACCTCTTTGGACCTCGGATATTAAAATTCCTCCATTTTTTAGGTCCTTTTTAACGGTGGATTTTGCGCAAAGGATAGCTGATTACCTTTCGCAGCCCCTCCCCGTTATACAAAAACACACAGTCTCACCAAAATGGTTTTTACATGCATTCCAATCTTGTTAAGTTTTATCGCCTATTGTACATTGTATAGACATAATTGAGATGAAAACACTCAAGCCAATATGAGATAGACAAGTGCAATAATCAAATATAGCCGTGCATGTGTGCAATAAAAAAAATATAGGAGTCAAACATGTAGGAAGATATCACTAATTACATCTCAAGACTCCAACCAATGTAAAGTACATAGATGAAATGATGTAGCCTCTCAAATCTCTATCAAACAGTCACATGGATAAATGGAATGAAGTTGTGACTTGGCTATCTTAAATGCTCATCCATAAAAGGTGCTTAAAAATACAAAAATCTTTTTGGTCTTTTTCAAAAATTTTATCAAAATAAAATCTTTTTTTGCTTTTCTTAAAAAAATAAAAGAAAATCTTTTTGTATTTTTCAAAGGAAATATAAAAAGCAAAAAAGAATTAATAAAAGCTGTACAACTAAGCAATGGTACATATAAAACAGACTAGCAATAGGAAGCATATGATATGAACATGAAGAAGCATCCTATTCTAGACATAGACCAACCCCGCAGTCAACTGTGCAAATCCCCAAAGACTTCCTAAGACTCTCAAATCTAAGGGCATCTAAAGGTTTCGTGAAAATGTCGGCCAACTGAAGGTCGGTGGGAACAAAACTCAGGGATACAGTGTTCTCCTCAACTAACTGTCGAATAAAGTGCTCACGTATCCTGATGTGTTTTGTGCGCGAATGCTGGACGGGATTGGAGGATATGTGTATCGCGCTCGTGTTGTCACAGGAAATGGTCATGGTGTCCTGTGAAATCCCATAATCCTCCAGCATTTGCTTCATCCACAAGAGTTGTGTGTAACAACTCCCGGCGGCTATGTACTCAACCTCCGTAGTGTATAAAGAGATGGAATTTTGCTTCTTTCTCAGCCAGGAGACAAGAGCAGAACCAAAATAGAAACACCCACCAGAAGTGCTCCTACAACCATCGACATCCCCAGCCCAATCGACATCCGAATAGGCGGACAAACGATCATCGGTATCAAAGGAATACCAAATACCGTATGAGAGAGTCCCACTTACGTATTTAATAATACGTTTTAGAGCAAGTAAGTGTGACTCTTTCGGGGACGCCTGATATCGCGCACAGACTCCAACACTAAAGGCGATGTCGGGACGACTGGAAGTCAAGTAGAGAAGACTACCTATCATACTCCGATATAAGGTTTACTCTACATCCTTGGCTGAAGTGTCCTTACTAAGCTTGGTAGTGGTACTCATAGGTGTACGTGCATGCTTAGCGGAGTCTAAACCAAATTTCTTCACTAGGTCTCTAGCATACTTGGATTGAGAGATGAACATCCCATCCTCTAGCTGACGAACCTGGAGACCAAGGAAGAATGTAAGCTCACCAACCATGCTCATATCAAACTCACTTTTCATCTCCTCCTCAAAGTGGTGAGCATTCTGGGAGCATGTGGATCCAAAGACTATGTCGTTCACATAGACCTGGGCAACCAAAATAGCACCTTCATCTCTCTTGACGAACAACGTCATATCTACTCCCCCTCTTTTGAAGCCACGAGCTAAGAGATAGGAAGTAAGCCTCTCGTACCAAGCACGGGGTGCTTGCTTCAAACCATACAAGGCTTTCCTCAAATAGTAGACGTGCTCCGGGTGCTGAGGGTCTTCAAACCCTTTTGGTTATTCCACATAAACCTCCTCCTGTAGAATGCCATTCAGAAAGGCACTCTTGACATCCATCTGATATACCTTGAAGCGCAGATGACATGCGATGGTGAGCAGAAGACGAACGGACTCAAGCCTCGCAATAGGAGAAAATGTCTCCCCAAAGTCTACACCCTCTATCTGTGTGTAGCCTTAAGCGACCAACCTAGCCTTATTTCTGATTATGGTACCATTTTCATCCATTTTGTTCTTAAAAATCCACCGGGTACCTATCACATTAGTCTCACTAAGCCGGGGGACAAGTTCCCAGACATTATTCTTTGTAAACTGAAGCAACTCATCCTGCATAGCAGATATCTAGTGTTCATCCTTGAGTGCTTCTTTATGATTCTTGGGCTCGACTTTGGACATGTAGCAAAGATGGCTAACAACGTTCTCTAGCTGAGCACGAGTCTTGACCCCTAGAGTGGGATCACCAACAATGGCAGAAGGGTCATGACTCTTGTGAACCCAAGTAGGTGTGTCCCTTAGCGCAGGAGTAGGGTCCACAGATTGTGAGAGAGGAACAAGTAAATCACTGTCAGAACAATTCTCATCCTCACACTGAAGGTTAGGATCAATAATCGTCGGAGGTTCGTCATCTTGCACGGTGACGTTTATTGATTCCATAACCTTATAGTTCTTCAGGTTAAACACCCGGTACGCTCTGCTATTCGATCAATATCCTAGAAATATTCCCTCGTCACTCCAGGAGTCGAACTTTCCTAATTGCTCTCTATCCCGCAGGATGTAGCATTTACTCCCCAAAACACGAAAATATGCCAGGTTGGGCTTCTTGCCAGTCCACAACTCATAAGGAGTCTGTAGTGTGTGTGGACGCAAATAAACCCTATTCACCGTGTGGCATGCAGTAGACACTGCCTCTGCCCAAAATCTCTTAGAAACTTTACGACCTAGAAGCATAGATCTAGCCATCTCTTGGATCGTTCTATTCTTTCTCTCAATAATCCCATTTTTCTGAGGAGTCCTCACAGTAGAAAACTCATGTTTGATTCCGAGGCTATCACAGTAAAGGTCTACCTTTGCTTCTGTGAATTCAGTGCCATTGTCACTACGCATCCTATTAATAGTGACACCGTGTTGATTTTGCAGGACACGACACTTGGTCGTTAAAAATTCTACAGCATCGGATTTCTCTCTCCGAAAACCTACAATGGAGTACCTGGAGAAATCATCTACCATCACGAGGATGTACCTCTTACCACCTAGACTCTCAGTACGAGTGGGACCCATAAGATCCATATGAATCAACTCAAGAACACGAGAGGTGGTAATGGAGTGCAACTTCCTATGAGGACTACGAATTTGTTTTCCCAACTGACAGGGTCCACAAATGGTCGAAGTTGACTTTCCAAGAGATGGTAAGCCACGTAATAGGTCCTTTTTTGCTAAGCGATTGAGATCTCTAACGTTCACGTGACCTAGACGTTGATGCCACAAATCCATAGGAGTGATCGTGGCGTTGTTGTAGACAAGTGAAGACGTGGGCTCAGTCCCATAGCAATTATTCTCGGTCCTCACCCCTTGCATCAAAAGTTTACCGACTTGGTTGTAGACTTTACATGTGTCCCGGTCAAACTTTACTGCAAAGTCAGTGTCGCACAGCTAGCTAATGCTGAGAAGGTTCGCTTTCAAACCTTTGACGTACAAAACATTTTCTAGCTTAGGATATCCAGGTAACTCGACAGTACCACGTCCTATAATGCTAGACTTGCTCCCATCTCCAAAGGTGACTCTGCCATCCTGATAATCCTCAAGAGTCGTAAAAAATGAGGCATCACTTGTCATATGTCTGGAGCATCCACTATCAAAATACCACTGTGAGGTATTATGTGTTTTAAGAGCAACATGAACAACAAAGGACTTTTTATCTTTCTTAGGCACCCAAGCAGAGATGACCTTTTGTTTGCCTTTGTTTTTGTTGGTTTTAGCTGGAATGTGAGAAGCATTCACTAACGGCAAAGACATCCGTCGGAATTCTTCCATTAAACTCTGGGCCGTGGCAGCTAAGAACTCAACTCGCTCTCTCAGACTAGAAAACTCATCAGTATGACGTGGTGGAGCAATAGTACGTCGTGTCCGACCCATGCTATAGCAAGACTCCCTAAGGTGGCCTTTTCTTTTTCAATAAGTACAAAAGAACACAGTCAAAGGCGGACCTTGGTTTGCTTTTCTTGGTCGAACTTTCCTTCGAGGTTTTTGACGGTGACCATAAGGAGTTGTAATAAACTCAGGAACTGGTCCAGGTGCAATTTGGGACGTGGTGGCACCATCATATCCAATTCCTTGCCGATCATAAAAACCTAAAGCGGGGCCGAGGAACATCTTTCCCATCTTCCCAGATCTGTCCTCGATTTGTACCTTGACTTCCCGTGCTTTCTCAAGATCATGAGTCAGCTGGGCAACAAGGGCTTCAAGTTTATTCCGAGTCTCCACGGAGGAATGGAGCTGACTTGTAAGACTAGCCACTTGTTTAGTCAAGTCCCCTCTCTCTTTCTCTAAAACACACACACTCTCTCTAAACATAATCTCTTTCTCGACACATGCAGATTCTCTCTCTCTCAGGGTGGTGAAGGTGGAGGACTCTCTTTCTCTCGCCTTTCTTAAATCTTCCTCTAAGCCGGTGATCTTAAGAACTAGCGCTTTGTTACATTTTTTAGTTTTAAATGACTCAGAATATAACTTAGCGTAGGCGCGTTGAATATCACTCTCGCTCTCACTTGAGTTATCCTCCCCCTCACTTACATCGATCTCACTGTCGAGGTGTCCCTGTGAAGCATCATCTTCATCGTCGTGAAGAGAACTAGGAGTGCTCACTTGACTGGCCATGAATGCGGTGAAGTTACACTCATGCGGTGACTCATCTCCTGAATCCACCGTCTCGACCTCACTGTCGTCACTAAGAGTAGCATTAAGGACAACTTTCCCTTTCTCTCTATTCAGACGAGTGGCACACTTAAAGGCTCTATGACCCCTACCATCGTGCTTAAAACATCTCTCACTTTCTTTCTTAGGAGGATTTTTGGAGTCTTTTTCATTTTTCTTTTCAAACTTATTTTTCTCAAATTTCTTTTTATCTTTAAAATTGCCATTTTTCTTAAATTTGAGAATCCTCTTGAAATTTTTTGCAAAAAGAGCCAAATCATCTAGGTCAAAATCACACTCAGAATCTGACGTGTCAGTATCTCTCTTTCTAGACGACTCTACCCTTTTTCTAGCCGACCCCTCACTCCTTCTCTCTTGGGCTTTAAGTGCAATTCCCTTATCTTTAGATTTAGCAGTTTTAGGGAACATATCAATTTCATAAGTTTGCAAATCTCCTACAAGTTCTTCCAATTTTAGCGTATTTAAATTACCCATAGAATTTAGCACAGTGACTTTAGGGATAAAACGCTTAGGCAAAGAACGAAGAATCTTTTTAACAACTCTCGCATTAGGAATATATTCACCAAGATTAAAGCTAGTATTCACAATGTCAGAAAGTCTAGCATAAAATTCATCAAAGCATTCAGATTCATGCATGGTGATGGTTTCAAATTGAGTTGTCAAATTTTGCAACTTAGATTCTTTCACAGCATTAGTTCCTTCATGGGTGAGTTGTAAAACATCCCATGCCTCTTTTGACGTGGTGCAAGTCATTATGCGTTTGAACTCATCAGGTGTGACAGACCCATAAATAGCACTTAGACCCTTAGAATTAAAAGATGACCATTTAAATTCTTCATCAGTCCAAGAAGTGTCAGGTTTCAAATTGATCACATTATCAACAGTCACGGAGGGAGGAGTCCACCCTCTTTAAACTAAAATCCAAACCCTTTCATTTATGGCTTTTAAAGCCGACCTCATTGGGGCTTTCCAATAAGCATAATTTGTCCCGTAAAAAACAGGCATTTTATTATATAACTTCTCCATTTGAACACGCACTTTTTCAAAAATCAATTTTTTCAGAAAATTGATATCTTAGAAAATTTTTGCGGAAAATAGGAATACGCGATAGATTAGCGTAACCTGCTCTGATACCAATTTGAGAACGTATGTGCTTGCGTTCAACTGAGCAAATTATATATTAAACACCTTTTAACCCAAACAAACCCTAAACATGCAACAATATGTGATTGAATAAGATGATAATCTAAGCAAGAACATTCAAACACATGCTTGTGAGGAAAAATCCCCCAAAGGGGCAAAACCATTTATTTTCATTATAATATTGTAGCTGTACAATTTTGGATTACTATGAAAATACAAGTGACTAAGAATTACCCTCAGGTGTCGGATTCTGTAGTCGGCGGCTGGAACTATCCCTTTCCAGTAGGGCTGCAATGAAGAAGAAGAACGGTCTTCTCCACAAGGGTGTGAACAGCAAAAGTGCATTCCTGGGTTGAAAAGTGATTCACAAATGTTTTGGCAATTTGTGTGAATCAAATACCTAGAGTCTTGATGCCCAATAGGTGAAGACTTAAGGTTTTCTGTACTCTGAAAATCGTGTGTATAAGTCTTAGAAAACCACTTCCCGTAGAGGGATTAAATAAGAAGTCTTGAGCCATAAAAATCTGAGCACGATCTGAACACGATCTGTTTAAGTTTATCCCAGGCGGACCGGTCCGGGTCTGAGGTGGATCGGTCCGGTTGGCCGGATCGGTTCTTTTATTGCAGGCGGATCGGTCTGGTTGACCGGATCGGTTCTTTTATTTCAGGCTTCATCGGTTTGCTTGCGGTCCGGGGTATACTGGCCTTCAGCAGACGGATCGGTCCGGGTCTGAGGCGGATCGGTCCGGTCTGTCAGACTTTGATTCCTCTTCTTCTTTTGATATTCGGATCCGTTGATGAATGTATGAATCTTGAATTTCTTCAACGGTGTAACGGCGTGCGACATAATAAATTGTTAATGGACAAAAATGTCCTTACATATGTGTAGCATGGAAAGTCTCACCATTCTTTGCCATGACAAATTTGAGATATCAAACCGACTAAAAAGTTGAAAATATAGAATATTCCTCGAGATCCTCTATTTACCATGACAAATGTGCTCTATCAAACATGGTATAAGATCTTTGGCTTACGAATGATATTCTTAAAGGGTTACACTTATACCTATTGACAATGCAGGAGAATATATCAAATCATGTATTAAAGTTCGATTAGTATAACCTTACTAATTACTCGACTCTAAAAGAGGGGGGGGGGGGGTGGATTCAACACTGGATATTGCAACGCCCTGACCCGAATTTATGGGTTACCCTTGGTCAACCTGGTCCGACCCGAGCATTAGGTGTGAAGTGAAATGAAACAACCTATATAATGTTGCTTGTCCAGTTTTATTTTAATTACTATTTCACTTGTTTAGCATGAGATTCATGTTTTAAATTAAACTACGTGAGGGATCTATGGGCAGCACCCCGAAGTCAAAGCATACAGAGTTACTAACGTAACATAAAAGAAACTACTTACCTGTATAATGCTCTCAAAATACGAAACCACTCCCAATCCGCCGTAACAAAGCAAGGGAGTAAGTCAAATGCTCAGTGTAAAATATACAAATGCAGTATAGAATTGAACGACATAAAGATGACTCTAACACGTTATACATACGTGCACATGAAACTATCTTGTATACATATATATACACATTCATATACTTATACTTTATGCATAAAACAATTTTACTTTTGAAAACTTTATTTATCCCGATTAATTCACCTCAATCTTATAAAAGACTTCCCTTTTTGATCACATGAAATTTCTCACTTTAATTAACACACACGGTTAAATACTTGAAACTACTACACTTTTCATTTTAACCAATCCACACTAGTATTTTCATTGAAAATTACCCTTTCAATATGCATTCATCGTGTTAGAAAATACTTATTTAGTCTTTGAAAGCCTCTTATAACAAAATCTTGTGTTAATTATGGGTTTAACCACTTAGGTTGCTTAACCACCCATTTACCCACTTACTTTGCCTTTTCCCTTACCTTATGGACATTAATAGATTTACGCATTTACTTGTCCATTTTACCTTTACCAGAGTATTTATTAATTCATTCAAGTTAGGTTACACAACCCATTCTTGACATGTTCCTTATTGATTTTATCTTTTCTCGAAATTTTTCAATAGCCGTATACTTCAACGAGTTGGGTCTTTCACCCAGAGCTCCGGACCCTCCTTAATTATTCTCGTGTCATCCGAGTTTTCTTTTACCCAGTCGAAGCCAAAACCCAGGGTTTCACCCTAACGTGTATTATACTTTGAAATTTATAATTTCATGTCCTTTACACTTTAACCTTGACTTTATTCCAAAATAATATTCATTTAGGATCACTTTGTGTAACACCTTTTTCAATATTTTTATTTCATAAAAATATCCTACTTTAAGTAAAATTACCATTTTACATATTTATTTCCAAACTCACCTTTTACTCCATTTCACATGCGTTAATCCTTAAAAATACAATTAAGTTACCCATACTAACTTTTTAAGTGTTTTAACACCTTAATACCCTTTTATTTTATCCTTAGAGTAATGTTCTTAATTGAAAACATCTTTATTTCCTTTCAATTTCATAAGTTTTAATCTTTTACTAACCATCTTTCAAATTAGACATTTCTTTACTTTCTTTATTCAAGAAATCTAATTACATTTGAAGACTACTTTTATAAGAAAATATCATTTCTTTTTTTCAACAGATGTAGTCGTACAACCTTATGTTCATTACATCTTTAATCCCATTTTCACACACTTGAAGACTAGAATTTCCACTTTTTCTTTATTCCATATTTAAACCCAATAAAATCTTCTTTAAACTCATTTATACACTCATCATCCAAATACTACAAGTTTATATTCATAAGATGATGGATTTTAAACCTTAAAATCCCATCAAACGGGTTAACTATATTTTTTATTCTAGAAATTCATCATACTTGCAAAAATATACTTTCAAGGCATAAAAGACATTTAATTTCTTCAAACTCAACAAATGTACATGTTTTATAAAATCTTCATTTTTGAAAGAAATATTATTTCACCAATGTTTACCAAAAGAAATCATTATTTTCAAATATTTTATTTCATAAAATGTTTAACACCAATCTTTCTAGAAAATACACCATTTTCATAAAATATCAACTTTTAATATTTCAAACCCTTGAAATATTTTTTGATTCTTTATTTTCAACAAAATAACATTTTACTAATATGTTTATTCCATAAAAATATTTTTTTATTTTCTACACATCAATTTCATCATTTAATCAAATGCACCCTACTCATGTAATCTAACTACAAGACTACAAATATGCAAAATAGAGTCTTAATACTAAGAGTAAGGATTTTCCTCCTCTAAAGGCTCCAACGGTGGTAGAAATGTTGGCTTAGGAGGACCAACCCCCACCTTTAAATGAGGCATCAAGGGGTTACCAAATGCATCCTCAAAAAATGTTCCGAATATTCTCCATTCAAGCTTCCAAGCAAAATCCCTTCAAAATCCACTTCGAACTCCATGAAAGTTTCATCTCCATCTTATCCAAAAACTCTCAAAAACACCTTAAAAATTCGTAGCTCTTCTTCAACATTGGTGGAAATGGGTGTATATGGTTCAAATATGGTGAAACACATTAAGAAAATGGTATTTTATGGCGGTAAAATGGTGGGGAGAAGCCCTCCCATGGTGGAAGACCACCCTCTTCTCACTTTATCTCTTCTTACATTTTTCTCCCAACAAATAACCCAAACAAGAATTATAAAATCCTCCCAAAGACCAATAATCCCGTTATGCCCAATCTGACTAATCTGAGATTGACTGCACACCAAATCAAGGGCAAAAAATGTGACATCACACAAGGGCAATCTGATTAAAAATTCTCGAGACACGTTCTTCGAATGACATGCCTATCTCGTTCGAGTGACCTCTCCACCTCTTTCGAAGTTTGGCTTTGCACGTCCTTTGCGCGACATGGGGCTGTAATGCAGTGGGATCTCGTTTAAAGGTTTGCTTCTCGTGACCTTCATGCAAGATACCTATATTGCTTCTAACTACATCCCCTTTTCATTAGAATGACACCCTTTTCCTTTTCTTTTATTTTTCTTTAATTTTTAACTAACAATTCCCAATAAATTCTCATCAGACGTTACTCCATTACAACTTATACATAATTTAATTGAATTACTGGGACATGATATTACATATATGGTGTAAGGATTTCAATAAAAGAATGAAGTAAAGTTCCAACTGTATAGTGTGATTGTAACGATACTAGACTATTATATATTATATAATGTCTCACCATTAAAAAACTGTATATAATGGCTTTTATAGAATACAAAGACTTATTTTGAATGATGATAGGTTTGTATTTATTTCTAAATGGATATATTTAATAAAATTCTGATTTAGTGTTCATATTCAAAAGTACTTTTACCTCTGAATTATTCAAAGGTAAATATTTCCATTGGCCTATTAATTTTTGAAGAAAAAACAAATACTATTTGGTACCTCTTAAGGATGGATGGTTCAGATTGCGACTTAAGAGGTAAAAACAAAAAACCCTTAACTCGATATTCTTTTCCCCTATATTTTCAACAACCAAAAGGGTCTCTATTTTCTATGGATGAAGCCGAAAGTTCATGAAAATGGAGTAATATGAGTTTCGTGTAAATATTTTCTTGGTATCTTTCTTAGCTTTAATTTTCCATTTACACCTTTATTTTCTAAGGATGTTACCTTAAATTTTTAGACACAATTATATTTAATGAATTCTTTCTTCACCAATCTCGTGGGTAGATTTATCTATAGGTGTTTGTACGTTATCTTTATCTCTCCATTTAAGATTGAAAATATGGTTGCTCTTTCTAATAAAGACATGTACATCCATAAAGATTGCTTGATTTCCTAAGCAATTTTTTTTATGATTGTTGTAATTACCATTAAAGGTGTGTGATATGGTCTCTCTCTTGTTGTATCCATTTGGGAGGTAAAAAGAACGAAAAGAAAAATAATATCTAACAAAATGTATTTATATAAATAATTTATTTAAGATTAATTATAAATAAATCTTCAAATGAGCACCCCAACATAGACTGGACTGAGTTACCAAGAATTCATTATTTGGTGTGTAGGGTTCACATGGAGTCCCTTAAAAATACCAACCAATGCATTCATGATAAATGATCTGTTTTGTGGGTATAGTTTCAAAATAACATTTGGTATGTCAATCTCATTTTCTTATGATTCACATTAGCATTATAGACATTCTCCTGGACATATGCAATCAAACAAATTATTAAGGAATCAAATTATTTCTTATAAAATTTAATGGGTACATTACAATACATCAAGCAATAGTGTATCATAGTCTTATTAATTAACATTTATTGGTATTTCCCATCATTTCTTTCATTAACAAATATGCATGAATATAATTTTAATCATTTTATTCTTACTTAATTTTTTATTACTATTTTCTAATAACACCATTACAATGTGATTCAAACACATTTTCTGCTACATAGAAAATGATTTTTGTAATTACAGTTGCATGTGTGTGAAATGGTTATTATTATTCACGTAATAATCATGTCACATAAAAAAGATAAATTTAATTGTAACCTAAGATCGAATTTAAATTTTAATATTCATTTTATTAATTATTAAAATGAATTATATACCAATTATTGATTATTAATTATATTTTTATGTAATATGACACACGATACCCAAGTTTAAATACTCAACACTGTACAAGAACTAATGTATCTACATTACCGAATATTAACAATATATTTAACTTTGTATGGCTCAAACAATGAAACAAGAAGGTTAAATATACCAGTATTATCCAATAATTTATATATACTGCTAATTAAAAGGCTATACTTCAAATATACCAAGTGGGAATCACATTCTTGTTATCTGGAAAAACGTCATATGGCTGTGTGATAATTGATTAAATTCGCAAATTTATACTTCAGCACACTTATTTAATTAGAGTCTATTTAGAATCAACCCCTAAACATGCAACTACGTGTGTGCATGTGTCAAACCATAAATAAATAAAGTATGCGACACAAATTTCAGGAAAAATCCCCGAAGGGCAAAACCTTTTATTTCTAGAACTTTGACAAGTTTACAAGACCATTGACTTACATAGCATCTTGCTTTCGCCCACAAGAGTAACGCATGGTGTCTTCGTCAAACCTTCAAAGTAATGGCTAGAAATTTGCAGTGATTCACGCGCAGTTATACCACAAGGACGCGCAGTACAAACACGCAGTCTAAAGTCTTCACAAGGACTCCCTCCACGATAGCACGCAACTCTCCGGTTGTAGAGTTCTCCCCCACAAAGAATGATCAAAAGCAAAGTGTGTTCTTGAACACCAAAACAATTCACCAAAGCATATGGTATTTTTGTGAATTGAAAACAAAATGGGATTAAACTCTAAAGAAAGAAGTCAAAAGGATTCTGCAGTTTTGCAGTTTTCTGTCTTTCAAAACGCTAGGACTTCTTAATGAAAACAAAACCATTTAATGAGTATTTATAGAAAAATGTACCGCCTCGATTGTTGAGCTCGTTCGAACGATAAAGATATCTCGCTCTAACGACATACACATGTCGTTTGAACGATATCGTGCGACAATGAAATGTCGTTTGAACGACAGAGAAAATCCGTTTGAACGAATGTTACGTCAGAAAATATTATTTTAATGTCCGCTCCAATACTTATAAAAAATACTCATTCTCAAATTTTGATGAAAAAGTTCGCTCCAACACTTAGAAAATATTTTGTAAAAATATCCCCAAAGCTCTAAGTGGAAAGTTAAGGTATTTAAAACATAACTTTACCAAAGTAAACTCTGCGGAGTCTTTTTGATGAAGAACCTTGATATTTTATCGTGATTCGTCTTAATGTGGATTTCTCTTTAATTTCTTTGACGGTTATAACGGTATACGACATAATAAATTGATAACGGACATATAAAATATGTCCTTACAAATCCCCCCCATGTCTATGCCGGTACATACATAAAAACATCCGAATTATGAAATACCAAATTGCCCATACAAATATACTCTCCCATGAATAAATTTACAAGATCTCAAACTGTTCTAAAAAAATCTTCATCAAATCTCAAAGCTTTTCTCATTAGGGTGTGCAACATAATGATCATCAGTCTTTGTACCTACTCATCAGGGTGTGCCTCGATTGTCGAGCTCATTCGAACGAGAAAGAGATCGCGCTCGAACGACATACGCATGTCGTTTGAACGATATTGCGTGATAATGAAATGTCGTTTGAACGACAGAGACAAGCCGTTTGAACGAATGTTACGTCAGGAACTATTATTTTAATGTCCGCTCCAATACTTAGAAAAATACTCATTCTCAAATTTTGATGAAAAAGTCCGCTCCAACACTTAGAAAATATTTTGTAAAAATATCCCCAAAGCTCTAAGTGGAAAGTTAAGGTATTTAAAACATAACTTTACCAAAGTAAACTCTGCGGAGTCTTTTTGATGAAGAACCTTGATATATTCGGATTCGTCTTGATTTAGATTAATTTCTTTGACGGTTGTAATGGTATATGACATAATAAATTGATAACGGACTTATAAAATATGTCCTTACATTATCGTGACCTAATTTCCACACCCCTCAAATACTAAACCCGTTTATTTAGATATATCCAAGGATATTCATTATCATGTAACTGATTAATGATAGGGGAGTCCTTTAAAAAAGGCCTTCCATATGTATATGTTTACACATGTGTAATAACCCGCCCTTTTGGAGACAATTAAATTCCATAATTAAGTATAATTTGGAATTTGGAGAATTTCTCGAAATAGTAATTTTTGGGATTTTCGAGGATTTAATGATTTTCGAAGGGTGTTATAAATTATTTTGGGACTATATAGGTCGAAGTAATTTAATTATATGTCGCCGTGGAGTATAGCGACAAAAGAGGTAAGATTTTGAGTAGAAAACCCGCATTTATTTATTTTGGGTTGGAATAGTGATTTGCGGTCAAGTACCTTGGATGGAAATTTCGACTGCGCCATGAGTCTTGGAATATCCGAGATAGTCGGAAAAGAGTGTCCGATTGTCGAAATTAAGTTTCGGGTAATTTTAGAGGTAAAAGTAACTCGTAATTGGGTAAACGAGTCGTTTTTGGATTTTAAGGGTTTAAACCCTTTTTCTTTCTTTATAAAGAGGGAGAGGGGGAGAAAAGAGAAAGAAAAGAGAAAGAAAAGAGAGAAGAAAGAGAGGAAGGAGAAAAGAGGGGAGAAAAAGGGAGATTCGGGCCAAACTCCACCGGATTCGACTCGAGGTCGTCGGATTTCATCCTCCAGGCAAGTGTTTACTTGCTTTATTTCATTTTGTGCAATTATCTCATATCACATTTGCTATAAACATGATTTTAGGGTTAGAACCCTTAAAATAAAATTGGTAAAAGTTGGATATGAGTTTACAAATTGATGAAATGTAAACTCTTAATGATTTCTAGTATTAATATCATGTTAATGGAGTATAAAATGGAATTGAAATGGGAGAAATACCAAAAACTAGGTTTTAAGGATTTAGGGTTCAAATCCAAGAGATATGGGTTAATACCCCAAATTAATTGTTGTGTTGGTTGTAAAACCTAGATTAGATGTTTATTGAGTTGTTGGGTGAGGTTAGAAACAACAAAAATGGAGAAAAATGGAGTTTGGGATTTTGGGAGAGATAATGAATAGTAACACGTATCCTTTGGGGTCATTTTCGGCCAAGAATATAAATGATTTAACTTTAGGACAAAACACGAAAATTGTAGATCATTTCGATACGGTCGCGTGGGCGCTGACCGCGTATTTTTTTGATTTTTCTACGATTTGATATGATTTTTACAAGATGACAGCTCTGGGTTGAAACCATCAACTCGGAAATCAAATCCGAAATTGGAAAAATTACGGCTACAATTAATGTCGTAGATGTTTGGGATAATTTTTGGGGTAGTTTAGAAACCCCGAAAATGAATTTGGGTTGCTGGATTAAGGATTTGAGGAATTAAAGTTTTGAGGACCTGGTGTGACCGGTCGACAGCGCCCCTATGGCCGGTCGACCGCGTCAAGGAGAAATGGCCTACTGCTTTGTTTCGTAGGCTTATTTACAACCCGCGGTCGACCGGGGGTCTAGGACCGGTCGACCGGTGCCCTGTTTTCAGCCCAAGATTTTGGAGATTATTATTATTTCTCCTCTTTGAGTTTAAAGTTTAAGGGCCTTCTAAATTAAAGTATATTAGAGGGTTATGTCCTAAGGGACTTGTGGATTTGGGAACATATATATATATATATATATATATATATATATATATATATATATATATGTATATTCACTTAGAGTGAATTATTATATTTGAAGATATCCAATAAATCTTTAAGAGTTGATTAAGGTAATTATTATTTGTCGAAGTAAGGAAATACTTTGGATTTAGAATCATACTAATATGAATGCATGATTATGATTCCTGGAGGGAATCTTTGGGATTATGGTCATCGCTAGATGCTATAGGCCACTATGGCCGTTTATATATATATTCTAGGAAGAATATATAGGATATGTATATACTGTGTGATTTAGGTATATATATATGTTATAATGGAATTGATTTTTGAAAATATGAAAATGAATATTTTCAAAACGGTAAATAAATGATTTTCATAATTGATAAAATTGAGGATACACACCTCTCTAAATCGCTATCATAAGGGAAGTTTGCGTACGTATGGTGAAGCCCCCTGGCTAATGAATGCAGGGTGGATATAGTCCTATAGGCCATGTGAGCGTTTGTTGATATATATTTTCTGCGCTGGTTAGGAGATTCCGGGTGTGGTCTTGACTATCCCGCAGGCACATGGCCACTTCCTGACGTCTTGCGATGTAGGATCCCAGGTTGTCTTATGATAGGCCCTGGAAGATGATAGCCATTTAGGGGCGCGCACAGTGGAGAAATCTGGATGGGCGGTCTTAGAACGCGTTATATTAAAGCAATTCATGATAATGGATTGGCTTTAATTACATTTCCTGGATATAGGAAGTGAAATGGGTTATATAAATTGGCTTCGGTAACACTTCCCGGATGGAATAAGGGATGTGGAAGCATATGATATGATAAAAGCATTTTTATGATAATAAAAATGGCTTTTAATTACATTTCCTGAGTATAAAAAGGGAAATGGGATATTTTGAAATGGAAAAGCATTTTTATGATAATAAAATTGGCTTTTAAAAAGGTATATGATTTGTTAAAGCAATTCATGATAATGAATTGGCTTTTAAATACATTTCCTGGATATGAGAACGGAAATGGAAGGTTTTGAGATAAAAATGATAAGTATTATTAAATACTTTGTATATGAATCCTCAGTCCGGGAGATAGATCCGGATGGTTATGGTAAAAATATGAATATGTATATATGAATGAATCGAGTACCGAGGGTCTAATGGATCCCGACGATCGACCTTACCGCATAGTAGTGTATCGGGCGGGGGGGGGGTTCCTTGTTTGGATTTCGCTTTGCGAGACACCCCACACACGAATATGGCAGTGTGTTGAGACTGGGGAGAAGTTTAATCCTTAGTGCTCTTATATTATAAATTCTTATGGTGTATATATTTATATATATATCTTTCTGTACTGAGGGACTGGCGGATCTCGACGATCGACCGTGCCGCATAGTAGTGTATCGGGGGGGTTCCTTGTTTGTATTTCGCTTTGCGAGACACCCCACGCACAAACATGGCATAGCGTTGAGACTGGGGTGAAGTTTAGCCTTTAGTACATTACTTGGACTATCTAGGGTAGATAGTAGATGGGTAAATTAGACTAGTTAGGTAGGGATAGCTTGACTAGGGTATGTGTTAGGGTGCGCTAGGTGTGCACTACTAGAGGAGAGGTGAGGGGTATCTCATGGGAGTGCGATACCAATTTAATTATGAGATAAAACTATTTTTCTAAAAATAAAGCATTTATGCACTTGCAAAATATTTTCAAAATTCGGGCTCTGACCCGTATATCTACTCTCCTTTCTTTCTATATATTATATATATATATAGGTGTCCAGACACAAGGACGCCTGGATGGAAATTCTTTCGAGTCAGACGTCTGCTGCAGCAGCTGTGGATGCTTGCGGGTTATCGGTAGACGCTTCTTTCCTTGCACTTTAGATAGGAGATATTGTACAAACATTCGGGCCAATGGTCCAACAGATTTTATTTATTATTCGCACGTTATTCGATATGGTTGTATAATTTGGACCGAGTGTTCGGTTATTTTAATTTATTTCATTTTTATTTCAGTTTAATTACGCATATAATTGTGGATGTTTTTATTTGATCGCTAAAAAGAGTAGTTAGATAAAAGTTTTTTAACGCTCACCTAATAGGATATTAGTAATTAAATGGATTTTCGTCAGTGATGCTAAGAATGATCCATATGAGACTCCTGTTTTAATTTAATATTGGAGTGATCGCCCGGTATCTTATTAGGCGGGGTGTTACAGATGGTATCAAAGCATCAGGTTCTAGTGTCCTTAGGAATCTGTGCGGACGTACTACGCTTTCAACGTTGCTCTCGATTTGTCATAGAGCCCCAGGATTAGGATTGTTGATTTCTCTTGTGAGATTTCGTTCTCCTGCCATGTTACAAGATTATAGAAATCTTTTACGCGCTCATTGAGAATCGTGTGCGGAGCTCGGAGGGCAGCAGGAGTTGGAGCTTAGCTGGGGAAGCTGGTAGAAGGTTGGGATGAGGACCTTAGTAGAGGCCACTCTCCTTATGGCAATTATTAAGGATTGTTGCAACGACTACTAAAGTATAGTAGTTATGAGCAACCAAGTACTACTGTAGTAGAAAGTGGTACTTAAGATTGAATTACCCGGTGGAGACAAGGGTTCCAAAGGGATATTACGGATGGTTTTAACCGTGAGTCCCCATGATTCTGTAGGAAGGAGAAGAATTCCGTTTCGTAATTATTCACATAAGGTTCGACCGGAGACCGACACTGAATAAAAAACATTATGGAGAAGTTAACCTTGTACCTAAGTGAGTTAGGTTCAATGAATGATGAGTCCTTTCCAGGAAGGATAGGCTCACTAGAGAATGTGTGTATTCGTGGACCCCATGGGTGGAAATCCACCCGGGGAAATTTGTTAAAATGAAGTTGTTGTTATGAGTTTTACCTCAATCGAGGAGGTATATTTGGCGTGGGTAGATAAAGTCGCGGTATTAGTTAGCCCTAGACTCGTGTGTGTAATTTGAGTTATGGCGGTCACGATAACATAATATCATGTATGCTTATGTGTGGTCCGCAGTAGCGGAGTTTTGTTTTCCTTCACTCGTCATAAATGCGGGTGTTGATATATTGTGTATATACATATATATATCTGGTTTGGGATACTCGTTCTATATGATTATACGAGTATGGTATTATGATAAGTATAATACATTATGGTGTATTTGCGGATCGATAGCAGGCTAAAAATGACAAGTCTATCGTGTCCATGGTTCCTGGAGGGAACGGGTTATTGTTGCGGTGTCTCACCTAGATATAGGTTGAGTTCACCTTATTTATTGTGGGATACGAAACTTCGATGAGTAGAGGTTTCATTATCCTGATTTGGGTATATGGCGACCTTATATAATAATTTAAAGCCGCAGGATTTGTGTTGAGCTGTAAGATTAAGCTCATTACTATCTGCGCAAGGACTTAAAAATGAGTGCGAGCGCAGGGTGGTATGACTCTTAGTTAGAGATAGGAGTTCAGACCATCTTTTTGTTGGATTAGGGGATAGGGATATCCCGGTTGCATGTTTAAATGACGGAACTCCATGACCAACGAAGTCAAGGCTTAATGTGTGGAGGGGTTCCTTGTTTGGATTTCGTTTTGCGAGACACTCCACACATGACTCTTAACGGCGTCGGAAGTGGGGAGGTGTTATGGGATGCAAGGATATTGATTTTGTGGAAAGGTCTTATAGTGTGGATGAACCACTATAGGCTATGAGCCACATGATATTGATTTACATATGGAAATATTGTTCTATGGAAAAGCACTAAAGTGGTTCCCTCGCCACAAGTGGGTGGTTGAGGTTGGACTTAGAGAAATTGGGTTGAGGTATATAACCAGCCTTAATGAAAAAGCAAATTTTGAGGAGATACAATTTGGGTATTATGTTCGTGACACTTTTTACAGAAAGTGGGCACTTCAATTGATTAGGTTTCCTTCTGTATGGGCGGAAGGATAAGATAGTAGGAATGCGTTCATAGGCTAGCCTTGTAGGATTTAGGAAGTCCCGCTTATGTGCCTTGGGTCGCTATATCTCGATGACCGACTACGCGAGGGAGTAGTGTAACAGGAGGGTTCCTTGTTTGGATTTCGCCTTGGCGAGACGTCCCACGCATGAAACCAAGCAATTGTTGGGAGTTGAGAGAGGCCTTGGGCACTAGGGACATACTTAGGATTATAGTAGTTTCGCGTATGTAGATATCGCATAGACTTTAGTATTATTTAGGATGTAAGTTCGTTAATGTTAGTGGCGCCGAGATTAGGAGAATTGATTTCGTGGGTTGGAAGAACCCATAGGTGAGTATTACACCGAGGAAAGGAGACCCTTATTGAAAGAGAGTGTTACGTGTCAGACGTTCACTACGGATGTGCAAATGTGCACAAGTTGGAAAGGTGTATGGGCACCTTGGTAGGATGGTTTTATATACCGCCTGGAATAGAATGGGCGTAGTATATAAGGTTGTAATTCATGCCGATAGGCATTATAGATGATGGGTATTATGTGACGTATTAGAGTCACTTTACGATCGTGGTAGTCGTGTAGCATATGGTTGGGAACCATTGGGTTAGTATCGTTTCCCTTGAGAAATTAGGATTTGGAGTAATCCTAGTTATATGGTGTAAGTTGTATCTGAATTTCGAGGACGAAATTCCATTGTAAGGGGGGGAGTATGTAATAACCCGCCCTTTTGGAGATAATTAAATTCCATAATTAAGTATAATTTGGAATTTGGAGAATTTCTCGAAATAGTAATTTTTGGTATTTTCGAGGATTTAATGATTTTCGAAGGGTGTTATAAATTATTTTGGGATTATATAGGTCGAAGTAATTTAATTATATGTCGCCGCGGAGTATAGCGACAAAAGAGGTAAGATTTTGAGTAGAAAACCCGCATTTATTTATTTTGGGTTGGAATAGTGATTTGCGGTCAAGTACATTGGATGGAAATTTCGACTGCGCCATGAGTCTTGGAATATCCGAGATAGTCGGAAAAGAGTGTCCGATTGTCGAAATTAAGTTTCGGGTAATTTTAGAGGTAAAAGTAACTCGTAATTGGGTAAACGAGTCGTTTTTGGGTTTTAAGGGTTTAAACCCTTTTTCTTTCTTTATAAAGAGGGAGAGGGGGAGAAAAGAGAAAGAAAAGAGAAAGAAAAGAGAGAAGAAAGAGAGGAAGGAGAAAAGAGGGGAGAAAAAGGGAGATTCGGGCCAAACTCCACTGGATTCGACTCGAGGTCGTCGGATTTCATCCTTCAGGCAAGTGTTTACTTGCTTTATTTCATTTTGTGCAATTATCTCATATCACATTTGGTATAAACATGATTTTAGGGTTAAAACCCTTAAAATAAAATTGGTAAAAGTTGGATATGATTTTACAAATTGATGAAATGTAAACTCTTAATGATTTCTAGTATTAAAATCATGTTAATGGAGTATAAAATGGAATTGAAATGGGAGAAATACCAAAAACTAGGTTTTAAGGATTTAGGGTTCAAATCCAAGAGATATGGGTTAATACCCCAAATTAATTGTTGTGTTGGTTGTAAAACCTAGATTAGATGTTTATTGAGTTGTTGGGTGAGGTTAGAAACAACAAAAATGGAGAAAAATGGAGTTTGGGATTTTGGGAGAGATAATGAATAGTAACCCGTAGCCTTTGGGGTCATTTTCGGCCAAGAATATAAATGATTTAACTTTTGGCCAAAACATGAAAGTTGTAGATCATTTCGATACGGTCGCGTGGGTGCCGACCGCGTATTTTTCTGATTTTTTTACGATTTGATATGATTTTTACAAGATGACAGCTCCGGGTTGAAACCATCAACTCGGAAATCAAATCGGGAATTGGAAAAATTACGGCTACAATTAATGTCGTAGATGTTCGGGATAATTTTTGGGGTAGTTTAGAAACCCCAAAAATGAATTTGGGTTGCTGGATTAAGGATTTGAGGAATTAAAGTTTTGAGGACCTGGTGTGACCGGTCGACTGCGCCCCTATGGCCGGTCGACCGCGTCAAGGAGAAAGGGCCTACTGCTTTGTTTCGTAGGCTTATTTACAACCCGCGGTCGACCGGGGGTCTAGGACCGGTCGACCGGTGCCCTGTTTTCATCCCAAGATTTTGGAGATTATTATTATTTCTCCTCTTTGAGTTTAAAGTTTAAGGGCCTTCTAAATTAAAGTATATTAGAGGGTTATGTCCTATGGGACTTGTGAATTTGGGAACATATATATATATATTTATATTCACTTAGAGTGAATTATTATATTTGGAGATATCCAATAAATCTTTAAGAGTTGATTAAGGTAATTATTATTTGTCGAAGTAAGGAAATACTTTGGATTTAGAATCATGCTAATATGAATGCATGATTATGATTCCTGGAGGGAATCTTTGGGATTATGGTCATCGCTAGATGCTATAGGCCACTATGGCCATTTATATATATATTCTAGGAAGAATATATAGGATATGTATATACTGTGTGATTTAGGTATATATATATATGTTATGATGGAATTGATTTTTGAAAATATGAAAATGAATATTTTCAAAACGGTAAATAAATGATTTTCATAATTGATAAAATTGAGGATACACACCTCTCTAAATCGCTATCATAAGGGAAGTTTGCGTACGTATGGTGAAGCCCCCTGGCTAATGAATGCAGGGTGGATATAGTCCTATAGGCCATGTGAGCGTTTGTTGATATATATTTTCTGCGCTGGTTAGGAGATTCCGGGTGTGGTCTTGACTATCCCGCAGGCACATGGCCACTTCCCGACGTCTTGCGATGTAGGATCCCAGGTTGTCTTATGATAGGCCCTGGAAGATGATAGCCATTTAGGGGCGCGCACAGTGGAGAAATCCGGACGGGCGGTCTTAGAACGCGTTATATTAAAGCAATTCATGATAATGGATTGGCTTTAATTACATTTCCTGGATATAGGAAGGGAAATGGGTTATATAAATTGGCTTCGGTAACACTTCCCGGATGGAAGAAGGTATGTGGAAGCATATGATATGATAAAAGCATTTTTATGATAAAAAAAATGGCTTTTAATTACATTTCCTGAGTATAAAAAGGGAAATGAGATATTTTGAAATGGAAAAGCATTTTTATGATAATAAAATTGGCTTTTAAAAAGGTATATGATTTGTTAAAGCAATTCATGATAATGAATTGGCTTTTAAATACATTTCCTGGATATGAGAACGGAAATGGAAGGTTTTGAGATAAAAATGATAAGTATTGATAAATACTTTGTATATGAATCCTGTGTCCGGGAGTTAGATGCGGATGGTTATGGAAAAATATGAATATGTATATATGAATGAATCGAGTACCGAGGGTCTAATGGATCCCGACGATCGACCTTGCCGCACAGTAGTGTATCTGGGGGGTTCCTTGTTTGGATTTCGCTTTGCGAGACACCCCACACACGAATATGGTAGTGTGTTGAGACTGGGGAGACGTTTAATCCTTAGTGCTCTTATATTATAAATTCTTATGATGTATATATTTATATATATATATATCTTTCTGTACTGAGGGACTGGCGGATCTCGACGATCGACCGTGCCGCATTGTAGTGTATCGGGGGGGTTCCTTGTTTGTATTTCACTTTGCGAGACACCCCACGCACGAACGTGGCATAGCGTTGAGACTCGGGTGAAGTTTAGCCCTTAGTACATTACTTGGACTATCTAGGGTAGATAGTAGATGGGTAAATTAGACTAGTTAGGTAGGGATAGCTTGACTAGGGTATGTGTTAGGGTGCGCTAGGTGTGCACTACTAGAGGAGAGGTGAGGGGTATCTCATGGGAGTGCGATACCAATTTAATTATGAGATAAAACTATTTTTCTAAAAATAAAGCATTTATGCACTTGCAAAATATTTTCAAAATTCGGGCCCTGACCCGTATATCTACTCTCCTTTCTTTCTATATATTATATATATAGGTGTCCAGACACATGGACGCCTGGATGGAAATTCTTTCGAGTCAGACGTCTGCTGCAGCAGCTGTGGATGCTTGCGGGTTATCGGTAGACGCTTCTTTCCTTGCACTCTAGATAGGAGATATTGTACAAACATTCGGGCCAATGGTCCAACAGATTTTATTTATTATTCGCACGTTATTCGATATGGTTGTATAATTTGGACCGAGTGTTCGGTTATTTTAATTTATTTCATTTTCATTTCAGTTTAATTACGCATATAATTGTGGATGTTTTTATTTGATTGCTAAAAAGAGTAGTTAGATAAAAGTTTTTTAACGCTCACCTAATAGGATATTGGTAATTAAATGGATTTTCGTCAGTGATGCTAAGAATGATCCATATGAGACTCCTGTTTTAATTTAATATTGGAGTGATCGCCCGGTATCTTATTAGGCGGGGTGTTACAACATGCTCCCTTTAGGCGGGGCATGTGGAAAGGAGAGACTTGGACCTTTGCCTATTTGTAATCTCATCATAATAATAAAATATCCCCCCCTTTGGACGTCAGATATTTTATGAACCATGCATATTCCATGTTCCGTTGTGTGTGTGTTTGTCTATATTATTGATATCTTGTTGTGACACCCCGTGATCCGAAATAAGGGGTGGCCAGCCCAATACTCCAATATAACGGAATCATGGATGGAATCATTCTCAGCATCATAACAAAATATAGAGTATTCAGGATAACCACCCAATATTTCAGAAAACGGGTTGCCAAAAATTTTGATTTGAAAGTAAATAAATGAAAACAAACAACCCAATTCCTGAAAGATAAGGGAAAACCCCAAGACATATATAAATAATACAACAAGAATACAATAAAGAGACCGAATAGGTAACCGGTCACTTAAACTAATACATCAATAATACACAAGTACAATAAGTTACTTATTACATTACATTAGACATTTACAAAAGCTTGGGCCTCTCGCCCGAATAACAGACTTGATCTTAACTAGAATGAAAATGAAAGCGTCTATACCAAATGTATCCCGTAATACCCACAATGCATCACGGCTCGTCGAAAACATCGGAGTAGGAATTCAAATCAGGCATCCTTGCGGCGGAGTACCTGAGCAGAGACAAGAAGAAAATGCAACAGGAAAATGTAACCGGTCAGGGCCCGGTTCTATATGATTACCAGATGAATAAAGAGTATGACAGTTATGTAAATAAACCGTGAAGAAAGAGAAATAAGAAGCTACCTATACAATTTAAAACATAAGCTAAGCAGGAATAAAAATAAGCAGCATTAAACTAAAGACTTCACCAAAGGTGCCAATAATTTCATATATCTCTTCCTTAGCAGGAAGTATATATATACAATCAAAATCTTTTTACTCTTTAAGGAGATTTTTATCTCAATTTTACCTTTTATAAAAATCCTTTCCTTATCAGGAAAATAATCATTTTCAAATGCTCTACGTGGCATTATATGCGCTCTTTATGGCACTCCATCATGCTCTATGTGGCATATCAAAATACATCAAGTCCCACTTGATTATGAACTGTTATAGTATATACATATAACGTACTCTAAGACCGCCCGTCCGGGTTTCCCCACTGAGCGCGCCCCTAAATGACCATCATCTTCCAGGGCCTCCAAGACAACCTGGGATCCTATCGAAACGTCGGGAAGCGGCCATGAGCCTGCGTGGTAGCCAAGACCACACCTGGAATCTCCCTACCCCCGCAGAAAAATATAACCATAAGCGCTCCCATGGCCTAGGACTATATCCACCCTGCATTCATTAGCCAGGGGGCTTCACCTATCGTGCGGACTTCCCTTAAGATGGTATTTAGAGAGGTGTGTAACATCCATTTTAATTATCATTTCAAAATCAAGTAAATCATTATTTACCGGTTTCATGATTAAGTAAATTATCATTTACTACTATCAATACCATTTCCATTTATATGTTTCATTTTATTCGAAACCATTACTGTTTACTTCTAGTAATAGATAGAACTTATTATCCGGAGCCATACGATACCTTATACCAACACTACAACCTCAAAGGAGTAAATAAACTCTTCATTATCTCCAAGCATTCTAGGAGGTTATTTTAGAACCCCAAGGTTATCATCTTTCGAAGGAATGAAATGACTTTCAATTTTTTTCTCCAAACTCCCTTTATGGCGTTATTAAGAACCACCAAGGTTAACATAGTTCAATCGAACTTTTAAAGTCTCTCAATATTCTTTTGGGGTGTTAATATAAACCCTCAAAACTCGTATAGCTTAATTAAGCTCCTAAGGTCTCCCGAACATAACACTACATCTCCTAGTTTTCATAATCATTAACTAGAAGAAAAGAATGCCTTATCATTAATAGGCCTAACCCCGGAAAAATCCCCACATAACCCATTCCTAATGTAGGGTAGACATCTAACTCATCTCACACTCTAGGACTCTAAGTTTACTTCATTCAAGAAGGTTCCTAGTCCCTATATAAAAAAAAGGGATTAAAATTGAGTTATAAAAATTAACTCAAAATAGCAGGAAAACGAATCGATTCGCCCAGAAAGCGAATCGGTTCGGACAACTAAACCAACCTTCTGCATTAGACCGAATCGATTCGGCCTCAATCCCGAATCGATTCGGGGTATGCAGACCTGCCAATTTCCCTTAGCGAATCGATTCGCCCAAAGGGCCGAATCGATTCGGACCTGCAAATCTGCCAAAAATGGCTACGAAGGGTTATGAACCCTAATTTCTCCAAACCCCAAATCTCTTCCATCTTACACACAACCAACAATATTTATCTACCCAAAGTGTATCCTACACGATTTAAAACCATTTTAGTCCACAAGTTCATCATCAAAACTAAGATCAGGGCTTAAATTCCATAAATTCCATTTTCAAACCATAAATATAAATACACAACTATCATACAATTTATGCATCTTAAATCATATACTAGCAAGTAGAAAACTTGCCTAAGGGTTGATATCTCAGATTTCTTTGGGGAAGAAGCAATCCCAAATACTCCATCTTCAATCTCTCTCTCATTTCTCCATTTCTCTTCCTCTTTCTTTCTCTCTTTGTCTCTCTATGTTCAAGACATAAAATGAGAAAAATAAGGGATTTTAGAAGACTAAAATCGTGGCTTAGGTTAAAACTCCCAACTTAAATGGTTAACACCACATTAAAATGACTCCCAAATACGCATATAAGCTAAAACCAGGTAAAAGTTCCCGAAACACAAAAATACAATATGGCACTTATTTTGACTGTCTCGCACCTTTCGAGACTAACTACACCCTCTAAACTGGCATCCGGAATTTTATAAATTATTTCGAGTTCCAAAATCATTTAAACTAAAAGGCCAATTAAAATACATGACACTACAGACATGCAACTTGATGTTATTTACTTTCACATACAGTAAATATGCATCAATCTAGCAAATATTAACTTTCAATTCATTAAACTAATATTTACTCCAGTCCCCACATTTTATATAATCACCTTATGCGGTAACATTAGTATAAAATGAGCCTCCCAGAATCGAGGGTTGTTACACTTGTATCCTCATTTTTGTTGGGGATTGATATAATAAAAAACTTTTCTTCCCATTGATGTTTAATCGATCTTGCATTAGAAAAAAAAACTAGGTTTAAAGCGTAAACCTATGATTTCGAATCACGACACCTTTGGGAATATTGTAGGTGATTCAAATGATGAAAAATATGTTTTGTAGAATATGAAGGGCCATATTTTCTTTATCCTATAAAAGCTTAATAGAATACCCTGAATTCCTTCAATCTTCTAGTTTACGATCCTTACAAAGTAAGCCTTATGCGTGGAAATTTTCAGAGATAAAAACTTGATTATTTGTTAGAGAAATCACTTTATCTCTCTTCATCCTTTCACAAAAATGTGAAGAGTCTGATTATCTCTCTTCCCCCTCTATCTATATATAGCGATCTATCTATCAATATATATAACCCTTAGAATGCGTTATGCAGTTTAAAACCCTAACTTAGAATAATATATATAGGTATATAAAGTGATCTTGGACTAATTAGGGTTTCTATAAAGTTTGAGCCTATTACTTGGGTAATGGACTATACTAGGGACCCAAGACTAATAATTAATTTGTAAACTAAACGGAAACATAAAAATACTATATTACTTTCCGTAATATATTTTTTTCCTATTTTATTGTAATAAATTCCACTACATAATTATAATTTCACTCTAATTTAATTATCTCATAATTAGTCGAATAATGAGGTCTTGTTTGTAAAGTTAGATAATACATAATGCCATTCCCCATGTAAAGCATATAATACCCACTTGGTGAAATTCAATTCACCGCTAATTTATTTTTACCAACATCTTATTATTCCTTAATATCAAAATTAACTTATTTGATACTCTATCGGATTATAAGTAATCCACTAATTAGGTTTATTGGTAGAATTGAAAGTTATAAGTTTATCAATGGGGTACATAATCTAGGATATCTCCAGATACAGATTGCTTCAGAATATGATCTATACACGTACACACAATGATTTCCTAACTTGTAGAGATTTAGACCTAATGAATTGAATCTCACCCAAAAGACATCAAAGCAATAATTGTATGTACATTTCAACCCTTATAATCCGCATGATTAAGAATATATGCACCATTTGCAAATGTTGTGAGATTGTCAAAGGCTAATTTAGCCAACACATAGACTTGAATCTCACCATTGTCCCATTCAATACATTCCTGGTGTATGGTTTTGATCCTCTTTGAATTATCACATAAGTTTCTGAACCATCAGACATGAACCTATAGTCAAGATAAACTAATAAGATTGTATTCACAATTTTATCGATTGAATGCCAACTCCTTATTTAATTGTGAGCTATCTAATTAAGCTAGAATCGAAATTCCGATCTTTATGATGAAGCCAAACCCAACTCACCAAAATTACTATAAAGTTTAATTGACTATAATTAAAAAATATATTTAAAGAAAATATAAGGCATTCTTAAATACATGATTCTCATTTAAAAGTAAACTTGATGCACCTTTATAAATAAATAAACGTTATATATGATTTTAAGAACAAACCTCTAATAATCTCCCACTTAGTCTTAAACCCATGATCTAACACCTATTCCTTCTACATGACTATCAAAAGCCTTAGCCTGTAAGATCTTTTTAAAAGGAACTGGCAGGTTGTCCCGAGATGAAATATTGATCAAGTTAACATTGCCTCTTTGCACAATCTTCCATATCAAATGATACTTATTCTCAATGTGCTTAGACCATTTATGAGTCCTTGGTTCTTTCGAGTTAGAAACCACACTGCTATTATCACAGTAAAGTGTAATTGCCGACTACCTTAGTTCCTAGAGCTAAACAACCTCCTTTGCTACCTCTGAAATGATAACATATTCTGCTTCCACGGTCAAAATAGCAGTACTTGATTTCTTGATACTCCTTCAACTTATGTCTCCACATTCAAGGGTAAACACATATCCTTAGGTCAATTTCTTAGAATCCTTATCCGACTGAAACCTGGAGTATACGAACCCTAAAGGTAGAATATTGTTTTATTAGTAAATGAACACATAATCTCTAATCCTTTCATGTACTTAGGAATGTGCTTTACCAAAGTCAAGTGATCACCACCTGGGTTAAATTATAGTCTACTGACCATGCCAACGACAAAAAATATTCATTCATGTACATAACATGTCATACACGAGGCTACCCACCTCTAAAGCATAATGTATGTTCTTCATCCTTTGTATCCGATTAGACGTCTTAGGACACTAATCCTTAGATATAGCGATTCCATATCTAAAATAAATAAATACTTTGTTAGAATCATAAATGCCAAATATAGTGAGCACATCATCAATATAAGTGTATTGGGATAAACCCAACATCCTATTTTTTCGATCATGCATAAACTTTATCCCAAGGATGTGATTGGCTTCTCCTAGGTCCTTCATATCGAACTGACTGAATAACCACATTATTATGCTTGATAACACACTCACATTATTATCTATTAAGATAATTTCATCCATATAGAGTACTGGATATACCACCACGTTTCTGTTGTGCTTCCTATACACACAAATTTTATTCAGGCATTTATTAAAACCAAAATATATGATAGCCTGATCAAACTGGATGTTTTAAGAACTTTACGCTTACATAAGTCCATAAATAGATCTTTTGATCTTACACATCTTTCTTTAGTGGCTACTTTCTATGAATCCCTAAAGTTGCATCATATAGATGCACTCATTAAGACTATCGTTTAAGAACCAAATCTTGATGTCCATTTGTCAAATATATTAATTGAGATGATCCGTAATGGATGAAAGAATCCGGATAGACTTGACATGGATACCGACGAGAAGGTTTCCTCATAGTTAATTCCATTTACCTGATTAAACCCTTTCGCAATGAGCCTTGACTTAAAGTTTATAATTTCCCATCTACCCCTCTTATATTCTTGTAGATCCACTTGCTTCTAATGGATTTTATACCATATGGAAAGTTAACAAGTTCCTAAACTTTATTTGAGTATTTTGAATTCATCTTGGTATTCATAGACTTGGTCCAAAGCTCCAAGTCCTTGCCTTGGAGTGCCTCGTTGTAGTTCCTGAGATTCAGTTTGTGGTTTCCTCGGTTATTACCGAAATTCTCACCCAATTACACTATCTTATCAGGCTTACGCCTCAGTCTCCCACTACCACATGGATCCACTTGTTGTATAATATAAGTGATACGTCTATCCTGATCATTGATAATACAACCACTACCATTAGGTAGTGTATTATTGATACCAGGTTATATTTCGTCCAGTACGAGCGGTTCAAAAGAAATTACTTGGTCTTTACCTCTTAATTCTTGTAAGATCAACTTACTTATGGGTTTGTGGTCTATCATATAATTTTCCTCTAAGTATTGAAATTTTATTCTAACAAATGCCCTTTCGTCCTTAGGATCATAAAACTGACCAACTTTGGTTCCTTTCGGGTAACCTAAAATGAGACATACATTTGTCCTTGATTCCGACTTCCTCGGCTCCTTCCTCAGCACATATGTTGGGAAATTCAAGATACAAACATATCCTACACTCGACTTTTAAACATTCTACAAATTTGTAAAATTCATTAAGACCGATTTAGAAGGAACTATGTTTCATAAGTATGTGGCCATCTATAATGCTAAACCACTAAAAGAATTCGATAAATCCTGACAGCTCATCATCGATAACCATGTTTAAAAGAATCATGTTCCTTTTTTAAACTACACCATTTTGTTGTGGTGTGCCTGGTAATAATAATTGGGATGTAATTAACACCTCTGATAAATGATTCCTAAACTCTCCCAAGAGGTACTCACCCCCACGATAAGATTGTAGGTTTGGATTAGTTTAAAATGCCTACGCTTCACTTCAACATTGTACACTTTGAAATAATCAAATGCTTTAGAGTTCTGGTGCATAAGGTAAACATGTCCATACCTTTAGTAGCCATAAATGAAGGTAATAAAATACTCATAACCATATCTTGCCCGGATTGTCATAATCACATTTTACCTTTTAAACATGATTCATGGACTAGAAGTGCCTCTAATTTTAATGCGATTAATTTCTCATTGGAAACCAATTTTTGAATTCTTTGTAGATTAATATAATATAAGCGTAAGTGACAAAGAAATGTTTGATTCAACTTCAAAGGTTTCTTTCTCTTTAGATTATTTTCATTTGAGTTATTTATTTCAATATTTAATAGTAATGGCGAGACAAACTTTATAACATACAAATTAATTTGCAATAAAGAATTTTCATTTTTAATAAAAATATATTTATTAAAATAAATTGAATATCAATTCAACACTAACTTAGAAACATAAATTAAATTCCTTCTAATAGTGGATACATGAAAAAATCTTCTAAAATGATCCTTTTGTATCCACAAAAATCTAAAACTAGAAATCCTATTGCTAATATTGATGTCTTGTCGTTATCACCCATAAACATTCCCCCGTCACTGAGCATCCGGTTACTTGAAACATTTATAAATAATTACAAACATGATTAGTGGCTCTTGAATCTACACACCAGTTCTCGGTAGATTGGACCACATAACATATCTAAAAAACTATAGAGAAATTACCATTTTGGCTATTTTTAGCTCCCCATGGCTTAACAATTATATTAACTATCACGGGTTGTTCTTACGACTTCTTATCTTTTTTGGGATAGAGGATGATGGGACTTTCTTAGCAACCTGCACAACACCCTTTTGCTTGATGATATTCTCTGCAACATGGAGCTCTTTGTGTATTTTCACTAAGGAGTAATAAAATTTATTCATAGAATAATTTAGGCAAAAATTCTTAAAGAACTCCAGGAGTGATCGAAGCCCACAATCGATATCAATTTCCCCGTAGATTTTAGATCCAAGCACTTCCAGTTCCCCTAACATTGACATCATCTTTAGAACATGGTAACACACATGATTACCATCTAGCATCTTTCTGTTTACGATCCTTTCCATAGCATCCAGTCTTGTGACATGATTTTGATCCTCAAACATATCCATGATGTTCAAAACCATATCATAAGAACTGGACATATTTTGATGTCGGTGTTGCAATACATTGGTCATAAATTCCAATATACAAAGACGAGCCATCTGATAAATGTTTTTCCACCTCTGAAAAGCTTGGACATCCATCTTGGCTTCCTCCTCACCACGATTCACATGGCATGGTTCAGTCAAAAAAATCTATAATCTTGAGTAATGTGGATAATCTTTAGATTTGTTGTCTAGTTTATGAAATTCTTTACAATCAATTTGTTTTGCTATAAGTTGGAAGAAAATAGGCTATGTTAAGCCCATTTTGAAATCTGAGAATCATTATTAAAAAAATAATTTCAAAATTAATTATGTGAGAATTAACTTTTGATTAAATTTTAATTTGGCTTCACTCTACCGCTAATTAGAATCAATCTCGTCGAGCATCCTAGTTCTCTTGTGAAGTGAGATTTCTCATTGGGAAATTAAGTCACCCCACCTTGAACTAGACCAATTTTTCATTTTTCAAATATGTTATTCATACAGTTCAAGAAACTTCTGTCCAACTTAATTGACTAGCCTATGCCTTTTGGTTCGACTATTAATGGTAGTGACTCCATTGGGGAGGATATCATTAATTATGCTAAAATGTATACCTTCGGTTCATTCCTCATAATTGAATATGCTTGTGTAGAACTTCCCCGTTGCAAGGATCGAATTCACTCACATTCAAATTATAATTATTATTATTTGAGAGTTTTAAGAATACCGAATGTCGTGACTAATTTCCCCTGTTAGGGAGGAGAGACAAAGATGATGCGAGGAATCAATCACATCACATTATGGAAACATTGATGGATACAGTGGGGTTTATGTTTACCCCCCCCCCCCACTTAATATTTTGAACTTAAGGGCATCTTTGAAAATTGTTTATTCGATTCTAAATGGCCGAATTAAATCACGTGTAATTTTCCATTTACTTGTAGAAATTAAATTATCCAATCTCTGTATTTTAAATTTCAAAAACTAAAACCATTTTAAATTAAAATAAAATTCCGAGACAATAATTTAATTTATACATTTAATTAATTAACTGATTAAATTCAATTTTAGAAATAAATAAATTTTTATTTTAAAAAAAAATCGTCATCTAGTCCGGTCTCATGAATAAATATATGTTGTCCATAAAATTAGGTTCCTTATTAACTTAATAATCAACTCACAAAAATTATGAAACCTTAAATATGAGATGACAGATATATACTCAAGCACAAACACAAGGCATTTATATATCAAATATGATACATAATCCCATCCACCATGGCCAAGAATTCCTTTGTGAGTAGACTCCTTGAGGAAAATAACTGTTCGATGTAAATGTTTTGGCAAAAAAAGAGTCCAAAAATGTCTAGAATATGGAAGGAACCTGTTTCCTAAACAAACTCGTGATTGCAGCAGGATAGGGCCGTGATCACGGATCCCTCTATCTCTATTGCTATTGCAATTAGACCACTGCTATAGAGGTTACGTGAATTCGTTATAGCGATTAGGATTAATGCTATAGCGGCTTGCACTGGTCTTTTTCTTTTCTTCTTCATTCATCTTCCTGTAATATTTATATGACCTACAACTTATGAAACCTCCATTGATGAAGTTACAACTTGAGAAGAACTTCACAAAATTCGATGGAATTCTTCCACGATCAAAGCCAATACATAATAGTATAAAAATTACATTCCCTAAAAAACTCCTCCATGTATAATAATTAAAATAACTTAATTATTACAACCAAATCGAATATAAGAAAAGTAACTACTGATAAACCATTATAGAATCCAATCATAAAATAAAAAAACATGTGATCATTATGAAGAGAGTAAAATAAATCCATGTTAGTACAAAATATATACATCCATACACATATTTTCTAATATGTAACCATGGTTTTTAATAGTGGACAACACAACATGACAAATATGTAATCGGGGCTCTGATACAATTTATTGGGGATTGATGTAATAAAAAAATTTCTTACCATAAGATCTTTGATCAATCATTCATTAGAAACTAAAATAAAAACTAAGTTTAAAGCATAAACCTAGGGTTTCGAATCATGATATATTTATTGATCTTGTAGGTGATCCGGATGAGGAGAAATACGTGTTGTACAAGATGAAGGGGATCCTTTTTTTGTCCTCCAAAATCTTTCTAAAATCCCTTAATATCTTGATTCTTCTAGTATATTATCCTTCCAAAGTAAGCCTTGTGCGTGGGCACTTTCGGAGACGAAAACAAGATGATTTTTAAGAGAAATCACTTTTTCTCTCCCCACCCCTTCACAAAAATTTGAATAGTGTTTTACTCTCTCTCTCTCTCTCTCTCTCACACACACACACACACACACACACACACTTTAATACTTAGGATGTGTTATGCAACTTTAAACCCTACCTTAGACCCATATATTAAGGTACCTAAAGTCGGCTTGGTCTAATAAAGGTTTGATGATAGTTTGGACCTACTACTTGGGTAATGGACTATACTTGAGACACTAGACTAATAATTTAATTGGCTTCTAAATGGAAGTATGAAAAATACCATATTATTTCTCGTAATATATTTTCTTTCCCATTTAATTGTAATTAATTTCACTAAATTATACTCCAATTTAATTATCTCATAATTATTTGAATAATGAGGTTTTGTCTGCAAAGTTACATAATGAATAATGTGATTCCCCATGTAAGCATATAATACCAACTTTTTGAAATTATATTAAACACGCTAATTGATTTTCACCAACATCTTATTTATTCCTCGATTAAGTTTACTAGTAGAATCAAAACTTAAAAGTTTATGAAGGGGGTATCACAATCTAGTATATCTCCCTGATGCGAATTCATCCGGAATATGATCTCAAACATTTACACGAAATGATTTCCTAACTTTAGGATATTTAGAACCAATAATATGGATCGCATCCATAATAATCAAAACAATAATTGTATTCACATTCCAATCATCGGGATTTTAGAATACGCACCATTGGAAAACGTTGTGAGAATGTGCAAGTCTAATCTAGAAAGCTCCTATACTTGAATATCCCCCTTGTCCTATTCAATACATTCTTGATGTACCACTAAGATCTTGTTTTAACTATCAGACAAGGTTTTGAACTATGAGATAGGTTCTCGTAGTACAGATAAACTCGTAAGATTGTACTTGCAACTTTAAAGATAGGATTCCAACCTAATTAACCCATCAAGGGTGATGAACACGCCTTTAAATTGCAGATCCATGACTCCTGTACAATTTTTAGCATAAATAATGGATTCAATAAGTCAAATCTGCACATTTATTCAGTCAACTCCCGTACTGAGAAAATTATCTCACGGGAGGGATAAACTTGTAAAATAAAGAAAAACTTTGAAATTTAATTATGCTCACCTCTTGGAATTTGGAATATGCATGTAAAAAAGGGATTAATGTGAATCAACAATTTATACTAGCTAGTCGTTTGAAATGTTTCACTCCCAGCCGATATGGGATGCTTAGTGCAGTAAGAACCAAATGCTCAAACGTCAGCTTATTTTAAACGACGTGGGAAGGTTATAATAGAGGAATAGTACTAACAAACCTCACCCTAAAATAATTTCATCTACAAGTGGGATAGTTTTTATATGGACTAAATGTTAAAAATGAAAGACATTCTCACATAATTATTTATATAATTTTTCTTAGAAAATTATTTACATCCACCTATAAATGGTAAATAACAAATTATAATAGTATGTTACACAAGCATGAAAATTAAAACATTATGTGAGGACATTATTTTATAAATGTCCGTATTAATATCTAGGAAATTTTCTAAGCGTCCTAGATCACAACATATATGTCTTATACCGCTACATCCAACACGTCGACACGATCATCCATAATGGCCTCGATTCGATTCCAAAGTCTCACGCACCCATCATCTTCATATGTGCGGAGTGCAACCTTAATGTGTAACGTTCAACTGCATCTTCAACATTCCCACTACTCCACTCACGATCCTGGTAAAATATTTAATTTGGAGTTTTTAAGGTTTAAATATTTATTTGGGAGTTTTTTATAAACTGGTTTTAGTACCGAAAATGTTTTTCTTTGAGAAAACAAATTTTTTCTAAGACAAGAGGCGAACTTTTTGACGGTTGGGTCGTTCAAGCGACACTCAATATCACGTGAAGCGACATCAAGCGAGATGTGCCTGTCACTCAAACGAAGTAGGCATCTCGTTCGAGGGATATGACTATCTCATTCAAACAACAGTACATCTCGTTCGAGCGAGCCACTGCTTTATTTTTCCTATAAAAAGAGGTTTCTGCATTCACGTTTTCTAAAGTCTTCCAACTCCATTTTCTACAGAATCTGCTACAAATAAGACTTCATTTTTTTAGAGATTTAAGCCTCTTTTGATTCATCAAATTGTACCAAATTCATATGTGAATCATTTAAAACATAGATTACTTGTTCTACTCATCTGGAATACTCTTGTGGAGAAGAAGGCTGATTCTCCATTCCTGACGATTGGAGCTCTTGTGGGATCTCTTGCCGACGACAACGAACCGACGCCTATGGGTATTCGTGTGTCAAGCTGTATTTCTGTGTATTTGTAAGTGTTACAAGATATAGTGAAATAAAAAGGTTTTGCCCCTTTTGGGGATTTTTTTCTCATATTTGTGATTTTATGCATGCTTGATTTCATTTAATTAGTTAATCACAATTAGTTGCAAGAGTTAGGATTTGGGACTAAAATTGGAATTTAATTAAACAAGAGTTAGTAATTGCTGGTGAACTCTCAAATTGGTATCAGAGCCTATTACACAATTATACCATGTAATTTTTTTCGCAAAATTTTTCTGGATATCAATTTTGGTCTAAAAATTAATTTTTAAAAAGTGCAATTTTAATGAAAAACTTGTATAATCGAGTGCCAATTTTTGACGGGAGAAATTATACATATTGGAAAGCCCATATGAAATCCCACTTAAAGGTCATTGATGAACGTGTTTGGGTTATGTGTGAAAGAGGGTGTACGCCTCCCACTGTCACTGTAAATAATGTAACAAATTTAAAACCTCTAGACTGCATGGATTGAGGATGAATTTAAATGGAGCACATACAACTCACGTGGGCTTAGTGCGATTCTGGGTGCCATCATCCTTGAGGAGTTTAGACGTATTATGATGTGCACCACGTCTAAAGAAGCATGGGATGTTTTTTACAACTTACCCATGAGGGAACTAATGCAATCAAAGAATCAAAATTGCAAAATTTAACTACTCAATTTGAAACAATCACCATGCTTGAATCTGAGTGTTTTGATGAATTTTATGCACGCTTATCTGATATTGTAAACACTAGTTTCAATCTAGGTGAACACATTCCTGATGCTAGAATAGTTAAAAAGATTCTAAGATCACTGCATAAGAGTTTTATCCGAAAAGTCACTGTGCTAAATTCGATAGGAAATTTGAGTAGTCTGAAATTAGAAGAGTTGGTAGGAGACCTCCAGACTTATGAAATTGACATGTTTCCTAACAAGATAAAATCAAAAGATAAAGGGGTGGCACTTAAAGCCTAGACTAGGAAGAGTGAAGGGTCAACAAGAAAGAGTGGTGAGTCATTTAGGAGAAAAGAGGAAGAGATGCCTGATTCGGAGTTTGATTTTGACTTAGACGATATGGCTCTGTTTGCGAATTTTTTTAAGAAATTTCTCAAATTAATGAAAAATGACAATTTCAAAGATAAAAAGAATTTTGAGAAAAATAAGTTTGAAAAGAAAAATGATAAAGATAAAAAGGACACACATAACAAAGACGAGGAGATATGTTATGAGTGTGACGGTAAAGGTCATAAGGCATTTGAGTGTCCTACTAGGTTAAAACGTCAAGGCAAAGGCAAAGTAGCTTTAAATGCCTCCCTTAGTGACGACATTGAGGTCGAGTCGGTGGATTATGGAGACGCGCCACTCCATCAATGTAACTTCACCACATTCATGGCTAGTCATATGAGTACTGATAGTGCGCCTCACGACAATGAGGAACTTTTTTAGAGGGATACCTCAACAGTGAAAGCGATGTAAGTGAGGGGGAGGATGTTGCAAGTGAGAGTGAGAGTGACCTACGACACGCATACGCTGATTTATATGATGATTCTTTTAAAAATAAAAGGGTAACAAAGCGTTAGCACTTAGGGTCATTGCCTTAGATAAAGATTTAGGAGAGACAAGAGAGAGAGAGTCCTCAATTAGCACTACCTTGAGAGAGAGAGAGATAGAGGGTTTGCATAGAGAGAGAGTCAATTTAAAAAGAGGTACTAGAGAGAGATAGAGTAGTTTAGAGAAAGAGAAAGGGGACTTGACCAAGCAAGTGGATAGTCTTACGAGTGAGCTCTATTTCTCCCTGGACACTCGAAAGAAACTTAAAGCCTTATAGCCTAACTCACTCGTGACCTTGAGAGAGCTCAGGAGGTCAAAGTAAAGATAGAGGACAAATCTAGAAAGATGGGAAACATACTCCTCGCCCCTGATTTAGGGTTTGGTGAAAGGCAAGGAATATGTTTTGATGGTTCTTCCATGTCTCACGTGACATCGAAACCAATTCCCGAGTTTACTAAGAATCCATATGGTCATCATCGAAAAACCCAAATAAGAGTTTTTCCAAGTAAATCAAACCAAGATCGGCCTAAGACTGTGAACTTTTATACCTATTGCAAAAAAAATGTCACCTTAGGGAGTTTTGCTGTAGTTTGGGTCGAACACGACGTACTTTTTCTCCACTACGTGCCACTAGAGATTTTTCGAGTCTTAGAGAGAAGGTTGAGTTTCTAGTCGACATATCTCAGAGTTTAATGGAAGAGTTCCAACGAATTTCTTTACCGTCTGCGAATACTTCTCGAATCCCGATTAGAACCAACCATGACTAGGGCAAGCAAAAGGTTACCTCCACTTGGATGACTAAACACGACGCAAAAATCCTTGTTCTTCATGTTTCTCTTGAAGCATATAATACCTCTCAGTGGTACTTTGACAGTGGGTGATCCAGACACACGACTGGTGATGTTTTGTTTTTTAACTACCTAGAGGATCATAAGGAAGGTAAAGTCATGTTTGGAGATGGGATCAAGTCTAACATAGTAGGATGAGGTATAATAGAGATACCATGATTTGCTAAGATAGAGGATGATTTGTACGTCAAAGTTTTGAAAGCAAACCTTCTCAGCATTAGCTAGTTGTGCGATGCTGACTTGGTAGTAAAGTTTGATCGGAACGAGTGTAATGTTTATGATCAGGCCGGTAAACTTCTATTGCAAGGGGTGAGGACTGAAGATAATTGCTATGGGATTGTGCTTAAGTCCTCATTTATCTGTAATAGCGCCATGATCATTCCTATGGATCTGTGGCATCAACATCTAGGTCATGTGAATTTGAGAGATTTGGAGAGATTAGATAAAAGGGACCTAATACGTGGCTGGCCCTCACTTGGAAAGCCGACTTTCGCAGTTTTGGACCCTTTGAGTTGGGAAAGCAAGTTCGTAGCCCCTACAGGAAGTTGAATTCCATTACCACTTCACGAGTGCTTGAGTTGATACACATGGATCCAATGTTCTAAAAAATGCAGGGCGTGATCGAGGCGTGGATGTCAATCCTTAAGCCTTAGAAGCCTAGGTGGGCCTTAGGCATAAAAATGCGTGAAAAGGCATTTAGGCATTTTTAAATATATTTTAATATTTTTTGACTATGACAAGGCTATTAAAAATACTTAAATGGTACATACCTTAAAAATATGTCTAAATATTTGTAAATTAAAATACTATTTTTTTAAAATAAAAAAATACTCGCATTTTTTCATGCATTACCCCAAAAAACGTTGACTATCGTTGACCACGCCTTGATCCACACCTAGGGCCAAAACTTGGCGTATCTAAAAAGCCTCACGCCTAGGAGCGCCTTGGCGCCACCTAGGCACGTTTTTTAGAACATTTTATGGATCATATGGGTCATACTTGTACAGAGAGTTTGAGTGGTAAGAGGTATATCCTCGTGATGGTAGATGGTTTCTCTCGTTACTCGATTATTAGTTTTCTGAGAGAGAAATCCGATGCTGTGGAATTTCTTACGACCAAGTGTTGTGTCCTGCAAAATCAACACGGTGTCACCATTAATAGAATGGAAAGTGACAACAAAACTGAGTTTAAGAAAGATAACGCAGATCTTTACTGTGATAGCCTCGGGATCAAACATGAATTTTTGCCCATGAAAACTCCTTAACAAAATGGGATTGTTGCGAGGAAGAATTGAACATTTTAGGAGATGGATAGATCTATGCTTATAGGTTATAGAGTTTCTAGAAGATTTTGGGTAGAGGCGGTGTCTATCGCATGCCATATAGTGAATAGGGTTTACCTTCGTCCATATAGACTTAATATGCCCTATGAATTGTGGACTGTAAAGAAGTATAGCCTTCATATTTTCGTGCCTTTGGGAGCAAATGCTACATCTTATAGGATAAAGAGCAATTAGGAAAGTTCGACTCCCGGAGCAATGAGGGAATATTGTTAGGGTATTCAACGACTAGTAGAGCTTATCTAGTTTTTAACCTGAGTAGCTCTAAGGTTATGGATTCAATAAATGTTGCCGTGCAAGATAAAAAAATGCCTGCATTTGTTGATTCTAACCTTTTATGTGAGGAGGGTGAACTTCCTACTGATGATCCCATTGTGCCTCCTGACTTAGGGGACACACCTGCCTGGGTTCGCAAGAGCCATGATCATACTGCCATTTTAGGAGATCTTATCCTAGGGGTCAAGACTCGTGCTCAGCTGGAGAACGTGGTTAGCTTTATTTTCTACACGTCTAAAGTTGAGCCTAAGAACGTCAAGCAAGCTCTCAAGGATGAACAATAGATATCTGCTATGTAAGATGAGTTGCTTCAGTTTAGAAAGAATGATGTCTGGGATCTAGTCCCCTGACCTAGTGATAAGAATATGATTAGTACCAAGTGGATCTACAAGGACAAGATGAATGAAAATGGTACCATTATCCGAAATAATTCTAGGTTGGTCACTCAAGGCTACACACAGATAGAGGGTGTAGACTTTGATGAGACATTTGCTCCTGTTAGGAGGCCTAAGTCCATCCACTTACTACTCGCCATCACATGTCATCTGCACTTCAAGTTATACCAGATGGATGTCAAGAGTGCTTTTCTCAATGACATTCTACATGAGGAAGTTTACTTGGAACATCCAAAAGGGTTTGAAGACCTTAAGCACCCTCATCACGTCTATTTTCTGAGAAAAGCCTTATGTGGTTTGAAGTAAGTACCCCGTGCTTGGTACGAGCATCTTACTTACTATCTCTTAGCCCATGTCTTCATGAGAGGGGGATTTGATAAGACATTGCTTGTTTGGAGAGGAGATGGTGCTATTTTAGTTGCCCAGGTCTATATGGATGACATATTCTTTGGATCCACGTGCTCTCGACATGCTCACCACTTTGAGGAGGAGATGGAGTGTGAGTTTAAGATGAGCATGGTTGGTGAGCTTACATTCTTCCTTGGTCTCCAGGTTTGTCAGCTAGAGGATGGGATGTTCATCTCCCAATCCAAGTTTGCTAGAGACATTGTGAAGAAATTTGGTTTAGACTCCGGTAAGCCCACAGTTACCCTGATGAGTACCTCAACAAAGCTCAACAAGGACACTTTCGGCAAGGGCGTAAAGCAAACCTTGTATAAAAGTATGATAGGTAGACTTATCTACTTGACTGCCAGTCATCCCCACATAGCCTTTAGTGTTGGAGTCTGTGCGCGATATTAGGCATCCCCAAAAAATTTGCACTCACTCACTCTTAAATGTATTATCATATATGTGAGTGGGACTCTCTCATTTGGCATTTGTTATTCTTTTGATACCGATAACCGTTTATCCACCTATTGGAATGTCGATTAGTCCGGGGATGCAGATGGAAGTAGGAGCACTGTTGGTGGGTGTTTCTTCTTTTGTTCTTCTCTTGTCTCTTGGTTGAGCAAGAAGCAAAACTCCGTCTCTTTGTCCACTTTAGAGGCTGAGTACATAGCCGTCGGGAGTAATTGCACGCAACTTATTTGGATGAAGCAAATTTTAGAGGATTATAGGATATCACAGGACACCATGACTAGTTCCTATGATAACACGAGCGCGATACACATATCCTATAATCCAGTCCAGTATTCATACACAAAGCACATTAGGATACGCGAGCACTTTATTCGTGAGCTAGTAGAAGAGAAGGTCGTATCCTTGATTTTTGTGTTTACTGACCTCCAGTTAACCGATATTTTGACGAAGCCTTTAGATACCCTTAGATTCAAGAGTCTTAGGAAGTCTTCAGGAATTTACATAGTTGACTGAGGAGTGGTCACCATGTCTAGAGTAGGATGCATTTTTCATGTTCATATCATACAATTTTTATCTCTAGATTGTATCATCTCTATCATTATTTTTTTTTTTTGAAAAATACAAAAATATTTTCTACTTTTTTGAAAAATTGAAAAATCCAAAAAGATTTTGATTTTCATAAAATTTTTAAAAAATCCAAAAAGATTTTATTTTTGATAAATTTTTGAAAAAGTCAAAAAAAATTTCTTTTTATAATTTTTTTTGAATAACACAAAAAGAGTTTTGTATTTTGTTTGCACCATTTATGGATGAACATTTAAGATAGCCATAGTCACAACTTCATTTCATTTGTCACGTGACTGTTTGATAGTGATTTGAGATGCTACGTCATTTCATCCATGTGCTTTACATTGTTTGGAGTCATTGAGATGTGATTAGTTATATCTTTTACATGTTTATCCCCTTATCTCCTTTATTGCACATGTGCACAGTTTTATTTGAATATTGTACTTGTCTATTACATGTTGGTTTGAGTGTTTCCATCTCAATTATGTCTATACAACGAACCAAATGCGATAAAACTTGACAAGAAAGTAGGTGATGTAAGAACCATTGTTGTGATCTTATGTGATATATTTGAAAAACGGGGAAGGGTTATGAAAGGTACTCATTTATCCTTTGCGATTAAGCCACCATTTAAATCGGACCTAGAAAAAATGTGGCACAGAAAAAGAAGCCAAGGTCCAAAGAGTTTAAAAAGAGCCCGAAAAATTCAAAGGCAATAAAAGGAAAAATATGCTAAAAAGTTGGGCCAATAGGATTTAGTTTCATCACCTCAAAAGAAAAAATAAAAAGCAATGTTATTTATGAGGGAGTTTGGATGGAATATAAAACGGGGTTGCACGTCCTTTAAAGTTATGAAAAAGCATTACATAGTTTTGGACATTATTGGTGTGGAAATCACTTTGAGATTTGATTTGTTGATTTAATTGAGTCAATTTCTTATAATTCCACCATTTTACACCCAAGGAAGATGTTGAGTTCATTCGTCAGGAATATCCGAAATTCATCGTGCACATATGTTATGTTTGTATGAATGGATTTTCCTATCAAATTTGTTCACACACCTACATTTCCATTATCATTGACTTGGTTATTTTCATGTTATTTCATGGTGTGATTTTTTGTTGTATATTTTGTGTGAAAATTTTTGAAAAATTCAAAAAGAGAAAGTTTGTTTACCTTGTGACATTCTCCATTTGCATTGTTTTGTGTTCTTCATATTTGTCTATTTAGGAATATCATAAAAAGGGGGAGAACGAATTATGGGGGGAGAATTTTTGTTTGATTTAATAATGATTTTCTTGAGCATAATTGATATTTATTTTTTCTTATCATTATATTTCAAACTGTTGCGCGTCACGGATATTGTTTCTTATCTCATGTGTATAGGTACAAAATTGAGGATCAATTTTGCATACTCTGATGATGACAATGAAAGATTGAAGAGGTTGAAGATGTTAAAATCTTTTTGAAGACATGTCATTTAGTATTTCCAGTTTTTAAATTTAATGGGGATATTAAATTATATGTCATTTGTTTGAGTTTGGGTAGCATAATTCAGATAGTTTTTACGTATGTACTGACATAGACATAGGTGGAGATTTGTAAGGACATGATTTTATAAATGTCCATATTAGTGTCTAGGAAATTTTCTAAGTGTCCTAGATCACAACATATATATCTTATACTGCTACATTAGGCACGTCAACACGATCATCCATGACGACCTCGATCTGAATCCGAAGTCTCACGCACCCATCATCTTCATACGTGTGGAGTGCAACCTCAACATGCAATGTGACACTGCATCTTCAACATTCCCACTACTCCACTCATGATTATGGTAAAATATTTAATTTGGAGTTTTTAAGGTTTACATATTTATTTAGGATTTTTTTATACACTAGTTTTAGTACCTAAAATGTTTTCTTTGAGATTTTTTTTTCTAAGTCAAGAGGCGGACTTTTTTGACGCTTCGGTCGTTCAAGCGACATTCAATGTCGCGTGAAGCAGCATCAAATGAGATGTGTCTGTCGCTCAATCGAAGCAGGCATCTTGTTCGAGTGTGATGGCTATCTCAATACATCTCATTTAAGTGAGCCACCGTCTTAATTTTCCTATAAAAAGAGGTTTCTGCATTCACATTTTCTCAAGTCTTCCAACTCCATTATCTGTAGAATCTGCTGCAAATAAGAGTTCTTTTTTTAGAGTTTTAAACCTCTTTTGATTTGCCAAATTATCCCAAATTCATATGTGAATCATTTAAACCCTAGATTACTTGTTCTACTCATTTGGAGCACTCTTGTGAAGAAGAAGGATGATTCTCTATTGCTGATGATTGGAGATTTTGCGGGATCTTTTGTCGATGAAAATGAAATGATGCCTGCGGGTATTCGTGTGTCAAGCTGTATTTCTCTGTACTTGTAAGTGTTACAAGATATAGTGAAATAAAAAGGTTTTGCCCCTTTTGGGTATTTTCCCTCATATTTGTGATTTTGTGCTTGCTTGATTTCATTTAATTAGTCAATCACAATTAGTTGCAAGAGTTAGCATTTTTTGGACTAAAATTAGAATTTAATTAAACAAGTTGGTTCATCGATTGCTGATGCACTCTCATTGTTGACACCAAAATTAGTATGCTGATGTGGACGAATAATAAGAGGACACGTGTCAATCTACGTGGTACAATAGCAACGAGGAAGATTGTTTCCCCGAACAACATACTCACTCAGAGGAACACCAACCCTCCGAGGAACTCTTATCCTCTGAGGAACTTTTGGACGACGAGCAACTAAGGCGGTTCGAGCTGCACCTCGACCACAACATTAATTGCCAGATAATCAACAGTTCAACTATTCATTGAATGCTTATCATATTGACGCACACGTTTGAAGAACATTAAATGAATTACCCTTTCATATGTGTATCATTTAATGTAACACCCTTTCATGTACAGCCTAAGGGCTATAAATACCTTGTATCACCCTCATCCAAGGGAGAGGAATTTCTTGATAGCACTTGTAATCGAGAATTCCCAAACATTCAGCAATAACATAACAGTGGACGTAGGCCATTCATATAAGGCTGATCCACTTTAAAATCTTTTGTCTTATTTATTTATCTGTGATTAAATAATTAGAGTAATCTAGTTTTTTACACCAACAGATTGGCGCCGTCTGTGGGAAACGATTGTTATTATCGTTTTTCACTAAAAATCATTCATCATCAATGGCGAATAATCCAGAATCTAGCAATCAAAATGCTGGAAATGCTGGAAATCCTCCAAATCCCTCTGCACCTCCAGATCTGGCCGGAATTATGACGAATCTGGCTCAAGGACAAACTGCCATGCAAGACAGAATGAGGCAACTTATACAAACCCTTCATGGCGATGCACCTGCACGTTCAGGACAACGAAGTGGTCAGAGGCAAACTTATTTACTTTCTTCACGATCTAGATGTACTGAGTCATATCGTAATGAGGAATCTGATGATTTCTCTTATCAACCTGGGCGAACTTCGTCAATAAGGGCTACAGATACTGATCAACGTATCACTCTCTCTCCAGAAAGACCCAGTGCCTTAGAAAGACTGAGTAGAGTGTCTCCTTTCAGTCGATTAGGCCCTAGGAGGAATAGGAGTCCACCTAAGACCATGTCGAGGAGTTTTCGACAACCATCTGATCTCAGAGAAGGATCAGCACAATCACGACCAGTTGCTCGTCAAGATAAATCTCAAGAGGCTACTTCAGAGCGATCCATTGCTCGAACCAATAGGCCCGAGGAAGGAAATGAAGCGTGGAAAGGGTCCTTTCAGCGATTGGAGGATAGATTGGGAGAAATGGCTAGGGCGAAGAATCCCCTACAATGAACTTTTGTTCAAGGGACACCTTTTGTCCAGGCCATTGTGAATTTTCCTACACCGTCAAAGTTTAAAGCACCAGTAGTGACCCCTAAATATGATGGAAAGACAGATCATGTCCTTCATATAGAGCAATATCAAGCTGCTGCCGATATCTATGCTGTCCCAGACGAGATGAGATGCAGAGCGTTCTCAGGAACTCTTACTGGAGCTGCCCAGATATGGTACAACAATCTTCCCCGGGGAAAGATTTTAACTTTCTTTCAGTTGGCTGAGTTGTTCATTGGCAATTTCTGTTTTGGAGCAAAGCCAGTAAAACGAGTAGCACACTTGTTAAGTGTTAGGCAAAAATCTGCTGAGAGTACTAGAGATTACATAACCCGTTTCAATAACGAGAAGCTGGAAGTTATAGATTATGAGGAGAAGACAGCAATCACCGCCTTGATGAGTGGGTTGCTGCCTAATAAGTTGTACTACACCTTGGCGAAAGATCCACCTAAAATTATGTCAGAGTTGATGGCAAAAGCGGCCAAAATCATGAATGCCGAGGAAGCTATGGCTGCAAAGAAGAATATAGATAAAGACACCAAGGTGGACGTCGACAAGTCTAAAAATAAAGAGCATAAGGGCAATGGTGGCGACAAGCGTTCCAGAAATAATAAGTCATCATGGGAAGTCCTACAGAAATTCGATAATTACACTCCCTTGAAAATGGGTATTAATCATGTCTTGGAAGAAATCAAGAATAGCGAGGAAGTAAAGTGGCCAAAGAAACTGAGGTCAGATCCTGATGCGAGGAACAGGGACAAATATTGCGAGTTCCACAAAGATCATGGCCATATGACTAAAAATTGCATAGCTCTTCAGAACGAGATTGAAACACTCATCTGAAGAGGAAAGCTAGCAAAATATGTTGATCGGGGAGGTGAAAGAAAAAATAACGACCGAGCTAGAGAGAGGTCTAGATCTCCTCGTCGAGCAGAGGAGAAAAAGAAGAGAAACCATGGAGATGATCCAGATGATGACCCCGACCTTCCCAAGAAACCAAGGCAGCCAGAACTAGAGGTATTTTCTATACGTTTTGGGTCATTTGATTGTAATGTCATTACAGGAGGAGATGCAGGAGGAGGAGACCTTACTGCAGAAAGAAAGGCTTACCTTGGAGAGGCCCAAGATTTCTCATACATTCAGCGAATAAATTTGGCAGAGGAAGATCGCCCGAGGAAAGTAAACAAAGATAAGCTCGTCATTGGCTTTTCGAAAAACGACCTGGCAGGTGTTCTTTATCCTCACGACGATCCTTTGATGATCAAAATGAGGATGAAAGAGGTAGTTATTTCAAGGGTTCTGGTAGATAATGGTAGTTCGGCAGACATCATGTACTATTCTTGCTTTGATAGCTTAAATTTGAAATTATCTCAATTGGAACCTTATCACAGACCCCTTCTGGGTTTTGCTGGCGAGAAAGTTTTTCCACTTGGAACGATCAAGTTGGATATATTCATTGGAACTTGGCCTGCTTGTCGAACGGAGAGAATACGCTTCTTTGTGATGGATAAGAATGTGCAGTCAGCCTACAACATCATCATGGGAAGAGTTGGTTTAAAGAAGTTCGAAGCAGTTCCATCTACAGTACATCAGTGCTTAAAATTCCCAACAAATTTCGGAGTTGGAGTTGTGAAAGGTGACCAAAAAGTAGCTCGGGAATGCTATTATTCATCTGCCGAATAAGAAGAGTTTGAAGAATCAAAGAAAAAGACTACTACTTACCAAGTAGAGCAAGGTACAGAAATTGAAACGCTTGATCCCATAGATGAATCCCAACTTGTAAAAGGACAGGTGGTGGAATCTACAGAACATGTTATTCTGGACGACGAGCACCCTGAACGAGTAACCCAGATAGGTTCGTCGTTGGATGCTTCGATAAAACAAGAGTTAATAACTTTCTTGAAAAATAGGAAGAAAACTTTCGCGTGGAGTCATGAAGACATGCCAGGAATAGATCCAAACTTCTTATGTCACGAGCTCAATGTGAATAAGGAAATCAAACCTGTAAAGCAAAGGAGAAGAGTATTCAGTTCCGAGAAGAATCAAGATATACAAGAGGAGGTCGAGAAACTCCAGAAAGCCCAATTCATTGAAGATGTGAAGTATCCAGACCGGTTGGCAAATGTAGTGATGGTGAAGAAGAAAAATAATAAATGGAGAATGTGTGTTGATTTCACTGATCTCAACAAGGCATGCCCAAAGGATCACTTTCCATTACCCAGAATTAATCAACTAGCGGATGCTACCTCGGGACACGAGCTGCTCAGCTTCATGGATGCTTACTCTGGCTAAAACCAGATCAAAATGAAACCTGAAGACAGGGAAAGTACTTCTTTTATTACCCCTAAGGGAACTTATTGTTATAATGTTATGCCTTTTGGTTTGAAAAATGCAGAAGCGACATACCAGCGGCTGATGAACAAGGTTTTTACCGAACAAATCAGTTGTAATATGGAAGTCTATGTCGACGACATGCTGACAAAAAGCAAGAAAGCTGTTGATCATCTAGTTGATTTAAGCCAGACTTTTGATCAACTGGATAAATATTAATGAAGCTCAATCCGACGAAGTGCACGTTTGGAGTACGAGAAGGAATGTTCCTCGGATACATTGTCAACCAACGAGGCATTGAGGCGAATCCAGAAAAGATCAAAGCTCTTTTAGGGCTGCGATCTCCAACGACGAAGAAAGAAGTACAGAGTCTTACAGGACGAGTTGCAGCGCTCAACAGATTTGTATCCCGAGCAACTGATAGATGCTTACCATTCTTCAAAACACTTCGAAAAACTTTCGAGTGGAATGAAGAATGTGAAAAAGCCTTTCAATATTTGAAGAAATACTTGGGAGCACCTCCACTGTTGTCCAGGCCAGTAATGGGAGAAAAGTTGTACTTATACCTGGCAGTATCGGAGAATGCGGTCAGCTCGGCATTGATCAGATTGGAGAATGGAATCCAAAAGCCAATTTATTACACAAGTAAGGCTTTCCGAGGTGCAGAGATCAGGTACCCAAAGTTAGAAAAATTGGCATTGGAGTTAATTGAAGCAAGTAGAAGAATGAGGCCATATTTCCAGGCCCATACCATCATCGTGTATACCGACATGCCACTAAGACAAACTCTTTATAAGCCAGAGAAATCGGGGAGACTAATGTACTGGGCAATAGAGCTTGGTGAATATGATATTGTGTATGAACCCAGGTCGTCATTAAAAGGGCAAGCTGTTGCAGATTTTATAGCAGAGTTTACGTACCCTGATACTCCCGAGGAACAAAAGATACTCGCAGACCAACCTGTGGATGTTACAGGACCAACAGACATAAGTCCAGACCAACTCCGGTTGGTAAAAGGACTTGTGGATGTAGAAAGATCATCGAATTCAAACCCAGATCAACTCCGGTTGGTAAAAGGGCGAGAAGAGATGGTCGACGAAGAGCAAAAAATATCAGAGGAAGTTGAAAGGAAATAGCACATATTTCACCGAGGAACTTTGTCAGATAAGAAATTTGAAGACGAGATACCTACATGGAGATTGTAAGGACATTTTTGTCCAACATACTGGTATATGTCATTAGCCGTAACACCGTTGCAAAGATTCAAAGTCCATTCATCATCAACGGAATCCGAAGATCAAAAGAAGAAGGAATCAGAAATACAGAAGTCCGGACTGGTCCGCCTCTAATTAAAAAGAACCGATCCGCCCAGGCAACCGGACCGATCTGCTGAAATAATAAAGGAACCGATCCGCCCAGTCCCGGACCGGTCCGCCCTGCTTTTTGAAGCCAGTGAGCCCCGAACCGAATGCGAACCGAATCAGCTTCAAATTAAAAGAACCGGTCCGCTATCGGACCGATCCGCCTAAGGCCCGGACCGGTCCGCTGAGGATAAACTCTGCCAGATCGTGTAGAAGATTTTTTAGGGTTTTGGCTTCCTATTTAAACCACGATCAGAAGATGGTTTCCACAAGACTTTCCCACGATTTTCAGAGCATATCAACCCTAAAGTCTTCACCTATTGAGTCCTATGATTCTAGGTTTTTAGATTCACACATCTTCCATATCTATGTGAATCAAGTTTGGTAACCCAAGAACACCATTGCTGTTGTTCAACCCTTGTGAAGTGGACCGTTTCTTCCTCTTCATTGCAGCCCTACTGGAAAGGGATAATTCCAGTCGCGACTACAGAATCCGATACCTGAGGGTAATTCTTAGTCAAAAACTTGTATTTCAGTGTAATCCGATTGTAAGCCGTTTCTCTTACAAATTATAGTGATATACAAATGGTTTTGCCCCTGTGGGGGATTTTTCCTTAATTGCATGTGTTTGAATGTTCTTGCGTAGATTATCTATTTTATTCAATCACATACTGCTGCATGTTTAGGGTTTGGTTGGGTTAAAAAGGTGTTTAGTATATTATTTCTTAATTGAACGCAAGCGCCAACTCTTTCAAATTGGTATCGGAGCAGGTTGCGCAAATTTATCGCGTATTCCTTACTTCCGCAAAATTTTTCTAAAGATATCAATTTTTTGAAAATAAATTGATTTTTTGAAAAGTGCGTGTTCAAATGGAGAAATCATACAATAAACTGCCTGTTTTTGACGGGACTAATTATGCTTATTGGAAAGCCCGTATGAGGTCGGCTTTAAAAGCCATTGATGAACGGGTATGGATTCTTGTTGAAAGAGGGTGGACACCTCCCTCCGTCACTGTTGATAACGTGACAAATTTGAAACCTGTCACGTCATGGACCGAAGATGAGTTTAGATGGTCTTCCTTTAATTCTAAGGGATTGAGTGCTATTTCCGGTTCCATCACTCCAGATGAGTTCAAACGCATAATGACGTGCACCACGTCAAAGGAGGCATGGGATGTTTTGCAACTTACCCATGAGGGTACAAACGCTGTTAAAGAGTCTAAATTACAAAATTTGGCCACCCAATTTGAGACTATCACCATGTCTGAGTCCTAATGCTTTGATGAGTTTTTTGCACGCTTGTCGGACATTGTTAACACTAGTTTTAATTTGGGTGAGGTAATTGATAACACGCGTGTCGTTAAAAAGATTTTGAGATCTCTCCCAAAACACTTTATTCCTAAAGTCACTGTTTTGAACTCTTTGGGAAATTTGAAATCACTTAAGTTGGAAGAACTTATAGGAGATCTTCAAACCTATGAGATTGACATGTTTACCAAAACCATTAAGGCTAAGGATAATGGGATTGCTTTAAAGACTCATTTTCAGAAAAAGAAAGAAAAAGTTTTTGAATCCAAGTCTGAATGTGATTTTGACTTAGATGACTTGGCCCTGTTTGCAAAAAATTTCAAAAGAATTCTCAAATTCAAGAAAAGTGGAAATTTCAATGATAAAAGGAATGTTGAGAAAAATATTTCTGAAAAGGAAAATGAGAAAGATTTCAAAGACCCTCCTAAGAAAGACAGTGAACGATGTTTTGAATGCGATGGTAAGGGTCATAGAGCGTTTGAGTGTGCCACCCGTCTGAATAGAGAAAAGGGCAAAACTGTCCTCAATACTACCCTTAGTGACGACAGTGAGGTCGAGTCCGTGGACTCAAGAGATGAGTCACCGCATGAGCGTAACTTTACCGCGTTCATGGCAAGTCATGTGAGTACCTCCAATGCTTCTCACAACGACGAGGATGCTACGTCACAAGGACACCTCGACAGTAAGAGCGATGAGAGTGAAGGGGAGGATGAGGCAAGTGAGAGAGAGAGTTGTGGTGAGAATGAGAGAAATAAAAAACTTGAGAAGATAAGATGTTTTGAGTGCGATGGGACAGGGCACAAGAAATTTGAGTGTCCCACTAAACTTAAGAGAGAGGGCAAGAAAGTTGATATGCCCACTTCTTTAAGTGATAGTGAGGATGATAATGGTGATGATAGGTTGATCCAAAAAGCCTTTAGAAAGTTGTTTATCGAGACCATGGAAATAAAAAGGACTAATAGGATCCTAGGTCTTCGGATTGGTGAATTGAAGGGAGAGAATGATGAGCTTAAAAGGTAAAAAGGTGACTTGACCAACACGGTGTCTAGTCTGATGACACGTGTATCCCATCTCGAGGATGACCTCAAACAAGCACGAGAGGTTCAAGTCACATTAGAGAATTCACCCGAGCCTATATCCACCATTGTGAGTAAGTCCCATGGGTATCCGTCTAGGAATGTTCATCCCATAATTATTGATAAATTACTTCCTAGACCGGTTTATGTTTGCTCCCACTGCAAGAAGCGAGGACATCTTAGGGAATTTTGTTCTAAGTTGGGTTTTGTGCCATATCATGCTACGTCACACATTCATGCACATGCACCCACCCATGATACTTTGCCTGCTCATTTTGATAGATAATTTGCACATATTCGCGAGCAAGTGAAGTTTTTGATCAAGACTACACATGATCTAGTGGAGTTAGTTCAAAAGATGTCACCATCTTCAGAAAACTCCACCGTTACTCCCGGTTGAGATCTAGTCTTGATTGCTAGCATAGGTTGTTTATCATTTTTTTTACCTATTGCTAGCATGTATTATTAGTGTGTTTTACTTATTTTTGCTTTTCATTATTCTTTGAAAAAAATACAAAAAGATTTTTTTTTAGAAAAATTTTTAGAAAAACACAAAAAGATTTTTTTTGATAAAATTTTTGAAAAATTCAAAAAGAGATTTGTCTTTTATGGATGAGCATTTAAGATAGCCAAGTCACAACTTCATTCCATTTATCCATGTGACTGTTTTATAGAGATTTGAGAGGCTACATCATTTCATCTATGTGCTTAACATTGATTGGAGTCCTTGAGATGTAATTAGTGATATCTTCCTACATGTTTGACTCCTATATCCTTTAATGCACACATGCACGGCTATATTTGATTATTGCACATGTCTATCACATATTTTCTTGAGTGTTTCTATCTCAATTCTTTCTATACAATGTACAATATGCGATAAAACTTGACAAGATTGGATTGCATGTAAAAAACGTTTTGGTGAGACTGTGTGTATATTTTCATAACGGGGAGGGGCTGAGAAAGTTGATTCTTATCCTTTGCGCAAAAGCCACCGTTAAAAAGGACCTAAAAAATAGAGGAATTTTAATATTCGAGGTCCTAAGAGGTTAAAAGAGCCCGAAAAAAAAAAAATCTAAAGGCAATAAAAAGCAATTCATGCCAAATATGGGCCATTTAGGTTTCACCATCAATTCTCCAAAGTTTGAAAATTTAGTATTCCTCTATTCAAAATATAAATCTGAGGGAGTTTGGTTGGAGATTGAAAAACGGGTTTGCACTTCCATGAAAGTCCTGAAAAAGCATGAAAAACATTTTGGACGTTATTGGTGTAGAAATCACTTTGAGCTTTGATTTGTTGATGTGATTTAGTCAATATCTTATATTTTCCTTTTTTTTACACCAAAGGAAGCATTTGAGTTTATTCGTTAGGAATATCCAATATTCATCGTGCACATATGTCATGTTTGTATGCATTGATTTTCCTATCGAATTTTGATCACACCCATTCATTTATGCCATCACCGACTTGGTTGTTTTATGTTCATTCATGGTGTGATTTTATGCCTTGTGTCACCCCGGTTCTTGATTGCTTGATTTATTTCTCTCATTTGTCTATTTGGGGACATCATAAAAAAGGGGGAGAATGAATTATCTGATTATGGGGAGTTTTGAAATTCTGATAATATCATCTTAAATTGATATATATGCTTATGTTTATCTCATTTCAAACTCGATACGTCACTTGGTATTTGCTTTGTCTCATGTGTGTAGGTACATCTTTTGATAATCCCATGTTGCACACCCTGATGAGAAAAGCTGATGAGAAAAGCGGTGAGATTTCTGAAGATTCGAAGAACAAACGATGCAGCCTTAGTCATTTGTACCACTTTCAGTTTTTGGGTTCATGGAAGGGTAGATTTGTATAGGCATTGTGATTATAGATAATTCGGATTTTTTATGTTTGTTCCGGCATAGACATAGGGGGAGATTTGTAAGGTCATTTTTGTCCAACATACTGGTATATGTCATTAGCCGTAACACCGTTGCAAAGATTCAAAGTCCATTCATCATCAACGGAATCCGAAGATCAAAAGAAGAAGGAATCAGAAATCCAGAAATCCGGACCGGTCCGTCTCTAATTAAAAAGAACCGATACGCCCAGGCAACCGGACCGATCCGCTGAAATAATAAAGGAACCGATCCGCCAGCGAACTGATCCGCCCAGTCCCGGACCGATCCGCCCAGCTTTTTGAAACCAGTGAGCCCCGAACCGAATGCGAACCGAATCAGCTTCAAATTAAAAGAACCGATCCGCTATCGGACCGATCTGCCTAAGGCCCGGACCGGTCCGCCGAGGATAAACTCTGCCAGATCGTGTAGCAGATTTTTTAGGGTTTTGGCTTCCTATTTAAACCACGATCAGAAGATGGTTTCCACAAGACTTTCCCACGATTTTTAGAGCATATCAACCCTAAAGTCTTCACCTATTGAGTCCTATGATTCTAGGTTTTTAGATTCACACATCTTCCATATCTATGTGAATCAAGTTTGGTAACCCAAGAACACCATTGCTGTTGTTCAACCCTTGTGAAGTGGACCGTTTCTTCCTCTTCATTGCAGCCCTACTGGAAAGGGATAATTCCAGCCGCGACTACAGAATCCGATACCTGAGGGTAATTCTTAGTCAAAACCATTTGTATATCACTATAATTTGTAAGAGAAACGGCTTACATACTGGTATATGTCATTATCCGTAACACCGTTGCAAAGATTCAAAGTCCATTCATCATCAACGGAATCCGAAGATCAAAAGAAAAAGGAATCAGAAATCCAGAAATCCGGACCGGTCCGCTTCTAATTAAAAAGAACCGATCCGCCCAGGCAACCGGACCGATCTGCTGAAATAATAAAGGAACCGATCCGCCAGCGAACTGATCCGCCCAGTCCCGGACCGGTCCGCCCTGCTTTTTGAAGCCAGTGAGCCCTGAACCGAATGCGAACCGAATCAGCTTCAAATTAAAAGAACCGGTCCACTATCGGACCGACCCGCCTAAGGCCCGGACCGGTCCGCCGAGGATAAACTCTGCCAGATCGTGTAGCAGATTGAGTCCTATGATTCTAGGTTTTTAGATTCACACATCTTCCATATCTATGTGAATCAAGTTTGGTAACCCAAGAACACCATTGCTGTTGTTCAACCCTTGTGAAGTGGACCGTTTCTTCCTCTTCATTGCAGCCCTACTGGAAAGGTTTAATTCCAGCCGCGACTACAGAATCCGATACCTGAGGGTAATTCTTAATCAAAAACTTGTATTTCAGTGTAATCCGATTGTAAGCCATTTCTCTTACAAATTATAGTGATATACAAATGGTTTTGCCCCTGTGGGGGATTTTTCCTTAATTGCATGTGTTTGAATGTTCTTGCGTAGATTATCTATTTTATTCAATCATATATTGCTGCATGTTTAGGGTTTGGTTGGGTTAAAAAGGTGTTTAGTATATTATTTCTTAATTGAACGCAAGCGCCAACTCTTTCAGAGATTATATGTGGATGGGTCATCTTGCACAACAGGTTGTGGAGCAGGAATTGTTTTGAAAACCCCAGACGAGATTGACATGGAATATGCCCTGCGATTCCAATTCAAAGCCTCCAATAATGAGGCTGAGTATGAGGCCATGATAGCAGGTCTTAATTTAGCAAAGATTATGGAAGTACAACAACTAATGGTATTCAATGATTCTCAGTTAATTGTGAATCAGATGTTGGGAATTTATGCAGTTAAAGGAGAGTTAATGGCCAAGTATTATACCAAGGTGATGGAGTAGCTAGCAGAATTTGATGCCATTCAGTTGATCAGAATACCAAGAATAGAAAATGCACAAGCAGACGCATTGGCCCGACTAGCATCAGCTACTCGTACCGAGCTGTGAAGAACGATACCAATTGAAATATTAGAAAGTCGGAGCATAGATGAAGACCTGACGATGAATATTATTACCCTTGATTTAGGGCCATCTTGGATGGATCCCATCGGGGCATATATTGAGGATGGAGAATTACCAGATGACAAACTCGTTGCCAAGAAATTAAAGTATAAAGCTGCTCGGTATGTACTAACTAATGGTGTTTTATATAGACGAGGAATTATGGCAGGACTACAAAGATGTGTACATCCTTCCGAGGTGAAAGTGTTAATTGAAGAGATGCATGAAGGGTCCTGTGGAGCTCATGTAGCAGGTTAGACACTTTTACAAAGAGTGATGACGCAAGGGTACTACTGGCCGACGATGAGGGCTGATTGTATAGCCTATGCCAAGAAATGCGATAAGTGTCAATGCTTTTCCTCCATCCGACGAAATCCATAAACATTATTGACACCTATAACTTCCCCTTGGCCATTCGCCATGTGGGGAATTGATTTGGTTGGACCATTGCCAACGACCCGAGGAAGATTCAAGTACCTCGTTATTGCAGTGGATTATTTTACCAAGTGGGTAGAAGCTAAGCCGCTTATTGATATGACATATGAGAAAGTATACCAATTTGTCTGGAAGAATATCATCTGTCGATATGGTCTCCCTCATGCCTTCATCACAGACCATGGAACACAATTCGACAACGAGGAGTTTGCTGCCTATTGTCAACAATCAAACATCCTGAAGACCCATTCAGCACCAGGTCATCCTCAAAGCAATGGGCAAACTGAGGTGACAAACAAAACACTACTAAATGGTTTGAAGAAAAGGCTAAGTGAAGCTAAAGCTAATTGGATTAACGAGCTACAGTCAGTCTTGTGGGCTTACCGAACAACTCCCCGAGCAGCAACGGGAGAATCCCTATATATGCTAGCATTTGGAAGTGAGGCAATAATACCTGCCGAGTTGGGTCTTCCAACACACAGAGTGCTAAATTTCAATTCCCCAGTCAGCGACTTAATGAGAAGACTGGATTTGGATATGCTCGAGGAGGTTAGAGAAGAGGCAGCCATTAGGAATGCTGCTTACCAACAACGCACAACTCTGTTCTACAACAAGAGGGTGAAGAAATGCGACTTAAAAGAAGGGGATTATGTGCTAAAGAAGGTCATTCAGAAGCACAATAAGCTGGAAGCAAACTGGCATGGACCTTACCGAGTTACAGAAGTTGTTCGACCAGGAACTTACAGAATAGAAACTCTAGAAGGAGAGGAGTTTAAGAATGCATGGAATGCTAAACACCTACGCAAGTATTATCAGTAATGTAAAATGTAAAGCAGTTCCTTCATTATGAATAAAACGATGATGTTTCACCATCTTCTTCCTTTTATTACAAGTTTTTCGGGGAATACTAGTGTGATACACTACACTGATAGTTCGAGCGTGATCAACTTTGGTTGGTAAAATAGTGAGAACAAATTATACTCCTTTGGTTAGGAGGCGTACACTTGCGTGATCAACTTCAGTTGGTAAAAGAGCTTGTGGACAAGATAGTTCGAAAGAACCTGATAGTTCGAGCGTGATCAACTTCGGTTGGTAAAATAGCAAGAACAAATCATACTCCTTTGGTTAGGAGGCGTACACTTGCGTGATCAACTTCGGTTGGTAAAAGATCTTGTGGACAAGATAGTTCGAAAGAACCTGATAGTTCGAGCGTGATCAACTTCGGTTGGTAAAATAGCGAGAACAAATTATACTCCTTTGGTTAGGAGGCGTACACTTGCGTGATCAACTTCGATTGGTAAAAGAGCTTGTGGACAAGATAGTTCCAAAGAACCTGATAGTTCGAGCGTGATCAACTTCGGTTGGTAAAATAGCGAGAACAAATTATACTCCTTTGGTTAGGAGGCGTACACTTGCGTGATCAACTTCGATTGGTAAAAGAGCTTGTGGACAAGATAGTTCCAAAGAACCTAACAGTTTGGACCCACGACCAACTTCGGTTGGTAATAGGGCGAGAACAAAATATACTCCTTTGGTTAGGAGGCAATAGTTCAAACCCACGACTAACTTTGGTTGGTAAAAGGGAAAGAACAACATTCTTAAAATGCCATTCTAGGTTGATTAAGAAACGAATATGCTCTTAAATGCCAATTTATGTTGGTCGGGAGGCAAGATTATTGCAGAAAAATACAATAAGTTCTTTGAAGAACAAAATATTCCAAAATGAACCAAATATAATTGGTCGCGGATAAAAACCCACTAATTGTAGTTGGTCGACGAGGATAATTTATCGACCTTGGTTGGCCGAACACATTTTAAAGACAAAAAGTTACCAAGTATGGTTGGTCGGAGATAAAAACCCACTAATCATAATTGGTCGACAAGCATAATTTAACAACCTTGGTTGTTTAGAAAAATTTTAAAGCAGTTATTTTACTCATTACTTTATTATTAAGTGATCGAGCAACATTTCTGATATTTTATTTTGGTCGATGAACCATACAATATTGTTATGCAAGCACACATATAAAGTGTTTAATAGGCACAAGATAATAGCAATACAGATTTGCAAACAGAAAATGAAAGTCTTTCATTAAAATTCAAAATAAATTACAAGTTACTACTACATTGAAAATCCTATTCTATTGGTTTTTTCCTTCAGCCTTCGATACAGGTTCCTCGCCAGCAGGAGGATCATTTAATGTCTGAGGAGAATTGATAAAATTCAAGTCCTTCAACATTCTGACATTCATTACTGAAGGAGTATCCAAGAGATGCTCGGGACGAGATACGTCAATTTGAGAATGAAGGTTATAGTCACCAAGATAATTCGCAATCAAGCTCCGAGGAATGGCGCGAGCTGGTATCCATTCCATGTCCAACTTGAAAGGTGGCACAGGCAAGTCAAGCACTCCAGGCTCGTAGTAGTACCACAAAAAATGTCCTTGCTCGAGCTTTAATACACATAAGGCATTCATCCAGCCTTGTTTATAACCCTCATTATTGGCATTCTGGATACGAGCATCTAAATGAACTAGAGATTTGTTGAATCCAGCCATCCAAAATTCCCTGGGCTGTTTATGGAATTGGAAGGTTAATCTATCCAATTATTCATGAAGGTTTTTAGCAAAAAGGACCTTGGTATATAAAGCAAACTTCATCGCAGTAAGTTGATCTTCCAAAGTCAGGATTTTCTTGGACATTTCAGACAAAGCTCGATCTTTTGCGTTCAACTGGTACGCTTGAGTTTCCAATGTTGACAGAGTACGAGCTTCTTCAATACTACGAGGAGTTCTTGATCGACCCCGAGCAGCTGGAGTGCTTCGTTCCTCGTTAACATCCTGAGTAGATCTTCCTCGCCCACGAGAACCTCTTCCTCGTCCCCGAGCAGTAGCAGAAATACCAGACCTTCTTAAAGTATCCAATTCTTGCCTTAAATTGGCATTCTCGACCTCTAATAATGAGAACCCTTCGTCGGAGACTGGTACCAAGGCAGTGGAAGATGAAGCTGAAGACTTATACTGTGCTAGCTCTTTCTGCAAATTGTTGTTCTCTTGTTCCAGCAGCTCGGCGATCTGTCTGCAGGCCTCAACTTCACCTTTTAGGGTTCTCTCCCTGACATCGTACCCAGCAATGATCTTTTTGTGGCCTGTCTCGGAAGAAAGCTATTGATACCTATCCTCATACCCCTCATGCAACAGGGAAGTAGATTCATTGTGCTGATTCTGAAGATCTTCTAAAGTACAATGAAGCTCCTCGATCAAGTCATAGTAGGCCACGTTGTTGGCCACAGCTCGGTCAAGTAAATCCTTCAGGTACTGATAAGCCTCAATTGCTTGTTCTGAAGCATCATGGCCAAGGATGTCAGCAATTTCTAATACGCTCAAATCTGTGTGACCAGCCTTATAATATTCACGGCATTACTGCATCAGCTTTGTATCATGGGCAGATATCAGTTCCATTCTAGCCATAAACTAATAAAGAGGAGAAGGCAAGAGTTAATAAATAAAAATAGACAGAGCATCAACAATGTAGAGGAACAAAGATATGTGATTTTATTACATCATCAACAAGATTACATCGTTTGGAATACAGAGGATAAGTAAAAGAAAAACAGAAAGAGAGTACCAAAAAACTTCACACCTTTTCCTTGTCTCCCAAGACTTTCTCGGGAGGTTGGGACGAGGAGCTTGGTTGCTCGGTAGGAACAATGATCTGATTAGTAGAAGCTGGGACTTGTTCTGGAGGAGCAGGCAAGGATGAAATCTCCTCGGTGGCCGTCTGGTTGGGTTGTGGAACAAGGACTTGATCACCCACAGTCATTGAGGATTACTCAGATGCGGCTTCGTCTTCATCCTCATCTTGAATAACTGGAGGAGGACCAGGGAGATGTTGTTGAAATAGCTCGGAGTCCTCGCTCACCTTCAGTTCCTCTAAGGCAGCAACCCAACCATCATGGAAGTATTTCAAACTTCCATACTTCACCTGGGTCATCATTGCTGCTACCCCCCTGTCCCATCCTTTGTCCCAACCAGTTCGGAAGGACTTCTTCACGGCTGTTTTTCTCTTCATTTTTTCCAAGGAGAGCTTCTCGGACATAATATTCTCGGTGGCCTTCAATCTGGTCTCCACCTCCTCCTTCTGACGATTTACTTCTCGCAGGAGGGTCAGCTCTTCTTCAGCAGATTTCAATTTATTCTCAAGCTCCCCAAAGCCTAAAAGTTTCTCGGCATAGTCTTTATTCTCTCTCTCCAAGTCCTTCACCTTATTACCCAGTTGTACCTTCTCTGCATCAGACGCAACCAACTTCTTCTCCCATTCAAAGTTATCCTCGTCATACTTCTGATGGGATTCACTCACAGATTTGATATCTTTCTCCAGTGCTCCTTCCACAGTGGATGAGGAGCAAGAAGCTTTGATCGCTTCATCCTTTTTAAGGATTATATTGAAACAACTCGTCAACTGTAATCAGAAAAGGGAAACGACATCAGAAACAAATATGGGAAATAACAAAGGAAAATATGAAAAACTCAGAGTAGAGATACTTACTGAAGCAAGATGACGAGCAGCCAGAGAAGTAACCATATCCCGAGTAAGGTCTTCTTCAGTACCTTGCACCTCGGGAATGGGCAAAAACTTAGCCAAGCTCATCGTAGAGCTCGGAGGAACAGTGATTGGAACACCATCTCCACCAGATGGGAGCTGGGGAATGGCTCCAGAAATACTGACCGAGGAGCATTTCCTCAATCTCCTCGGTGCCTTTTCAACAACCTCAACCAAAGAAGAACTTTTGGTTGGTGAGATAGTGATTACTTCAACAGGTGCATCCTTCTGCACAGGAGCCACTGGGGGCTTCTCGGCAGCCTTCTGAGAAGCAACAGGAAGGGTGGCATCTTTATTCTTTGTCCCTTTTTGGACATCAACCTTATTTTTCTTTCCATCTCCAGCAGAGGAAGTCTCTTCGAAGAGAGCGGGAACTCTTCTCTTGCCCATTTTTTGGCTCAAAGGAATATGAGATTCTGGATCAGAGTCTTCTGGAATTTGCACTAGATCACTGATGCTGACCACAGGACGAGCAGTAAAGGATGACGTATAGCTCTTATACTGCAACAAGTATGAAGCAGACCTGATGTGCTCGTCTGCAACTTTCTGATGCAAACTCCAGATATGTTTCAATTGCCTTATATTAACTTCTGATTCTTTGGGAGTTTTTCTCTTGCTGTCAACTGCAAACAAAAATAAATTGAAATTTCAATCATGCATTTATTCAAACATGATGAAATCATAATTTCAAAAATAAAATAAAATGAAAATAACCTATCCCATTGCCATATGGGGGGTATTTGGGACCTTCATACACGTCGTCTCCGACTGAAGGAGCATGTTGCCAATTTTTGAAAAACTAATCCATGTTCAAAATAATCCCTGTTAGCATCAGGGAGGTTGACTACTAAAGCCCTATTCAAAAACCTAGTTTTTAAATAATAAATATTATCTAAAATAGCCCATCTATAGCAATACATAATCTCAGGAATTCCAATACGAGTTCCATGAGTTTGATTTAACTTATGCACCCCATTAACTATTCTCGATGTATTGGGGGATACTTTTGCAGGAACAACATCGAAATGTTGGCAGAATTCTAAGCATAAAGGGTTAGGTGGAAAAGAAAATCCACACTCAGCAATAAAGAGGCTGGGGAACCAATGTCCCTCAGCCAAACGAAAATAGTCAAAGGGCTCAGGAAGATTCTCCAAAGTTATCCAAGACGGAATGGAATAATCAGAACGGAATTGTTCAATAGATTCAATAATATAAACCATGGTGAATAAAAGGAGAAAGAAGAAGATCTTACAGGAAGAATGGAGATCTGTTGACAACGAACGAAAACAAGGATGAACGCACAAGAGAAAGGAAAGCTATGGAGAATTCGAAAGCAAGAAAATTGGAAAAGGTAGAGGACGGTATGATTGCTTGGGAAGTTTAAATACCTTGCCTTGGGAAACGGCGAAAGAAATGATTACAAAAAAGAAATATTATGCTACCGGCGGCTAAAAGGACAAAAAGGGCACGAAGATCGAAGCGCCTATAAAAATGCAAAAAGGCGGATTCTGCGAATTTGGAAGGAAATTTAAATACGAATAAAAGGCTCCTAAAACCCAGGAAAGTCATTTAATATCGCCATATACCGAGAAAGAATGTTCCATACTCCTCAAAGTCCGAAATATAAAACATTGGGGGCTTTTGTTGACACCAAAATTAGTATGCTGATGTGTACGAATAATAAGAGGACACGTGTCAATCTACGTGGTACAATAGCAACGAGGAAGATTGTTTCCCCGAACAACATACTCACTCCGAGGAACACCAACCCTCCGAGGAACTTTTGGACGACGAGCAACTAAGGCGGTTCGAGCTGCACCTCGACCACAGCATTAAGTGCCAGATAATCAACAGTTCAACTATTCATTGAATGCTTATCATATTTACGCGCACGTTTGAAGAACATTAAATGAATTACCCTTTCATATGTGTATCATTTAATGTAACACCCTTTCATGTACAGCCTAAGGGCTATAAATACCTTGTATCACCCTCATCCAAGGGAGAGGAATTTCTTGATAGCACTTGTAATCGAGAATTCCCAAACATTCAGCAATAACATAACAGTGGACGTAGGCCATTCATATAAGGCTGAACCACTTTAAAATCTTTTGTCTTATTTATTTATCTGTGATTAAATAATTAGAGTAATCTAGTTTTTTACATCAACACTCATATTAATTAAACATGTGAAATCATGGAATATTTATCTATTAGTATATATTGTGCTTATAAATATTTATATGTTAAATATAAAGACGCATTGGTGGCGCTCTCAAATCTCAATAATTTGAGAATCGACGCATTGGCGCACTCAGATCCACACCCACACCCACATTAGGGCACATAGATGTCAACTCCCTATCTCGGTTGTGAACTGTCCACTTTAGTAGCTAGAATCAGAATTCCAATTGTCTATGATCAAGTGAAACCTAACTCACCAAAATTCATACTAAGTTCAATTAACCAAGACTAATATAATGTATTAAAAGAAAATATAAGGCATTATCACATACATGATTCTCATTTCAGAATTAACATGACACACTTTTATTAAAAAATTAACGTCATACATGGTTTTAAGAATAAACCTAAATTTTTTTAGCTTGTGTGATCGATTGTTTATAACCCACGAGTTCGTCCATTTGTAATTTGCAATGTTTGAGGGAAATGAATTATTATTTTTTTATCTTATTAGAAAAAAATCAATCCTAGATCTCAATCCTTGGAGAGAACCGAAGAGCATAGTCCCGATTCGCTAGAAGTTCATAAGATGAGATATGATATTAATTATTCATTCACAACACATTATATTTGCTTCGATATTTCCTTATCAACCCAAGAAGAGCAGTTTAATGGTGGGTATGACTACCCTCAACTCGATTTCTTAGTTTTTCGATTCATACGAGGAGTGCCTCTGTGAGAAAGATAATTTCTGGGCAAAAGTAGGAGGACAATGACCGTCTACTTCACCAAATAGAGATAGTAAAGAGGGAACTCCATAGTCAAAATGCAAGTATAAAGTGATCACTAATACTCTAAATCCATAGGTGAGTAGGACTAGCAGCCGAAGGAGGAGAACACAAAATTGCGATGAGATAACATTGTGCGAAAATAGCCATAACAAATCCCCTAGGCATGAGGGAAAATAGGAAAAAGATGAAATATGAAGTTTCATTCGTAACTGGTTGGACGGAAGGGTCATAAGAGTAAAAATTTGTACGTGAGAGAGTTATCACGCTAATTTTTGGTGAACTAAATTAAGTCTGCCTTCACCCAGGAGCCAGATACGGGATGGCCATCCTGATTCGAGCTTGGGTGTCCCAGAGAGGTCTCGCGTCTCGCTCGGGGATGCTTCGACTGTCGTCGATGTGGGGTAAATGTAAGGAGATAGAGTCACTAGTCTATTTTGCTCAAAACAAACAAAAGAACATGTCGCCGCCTAGAGAGGATGACATCAAAGAAAAATTGATGCAAACGAAACCAATAGTTCAGAGGGTTCGGGGGCTAAGTTACAGAATGGGAAGGTGTTAAGTAGCCATCGCGCCCTTTTGGTCTCTCATGGGTTTGTGTTTTTGTTTACTTTATTTCTCCATGAAATGTGTGGGTGTGTATATATAATGTAGATAGGAATCACTCAACTCATATCATGGAAAAGATAGAGTGAAATCATCCAGAGGAATGTTCCTAAAGATTGAGTGAAATCATCATAGAGCGTAATCCATTGATTCAAATCATGCATGGGGCATACCATCAGACCGTTCCCGAGTTCAGGAGTTGACTTTGGGTCAAATGTGTCTCAGAAGCGCACGTCGGTCCTTTGGACGGGAGATCATCAGATGTAAACAATTCGTTCATCCGTATGGTAAGTCATAATCGTGCACGTGGCGGAATATTTGAAATTTTAGGAGATGTACTTAGACATTTCAAAGTGTTTCACTCGGTTTAGACAGTTTACCTTGGTCAATCGGGGCTCGAAAGTGCCCAGTGACTTGTCGAAGTAGAACGGGTCGTTCGTTCATACCGTAAGTCAGAATATTGCACGAGGCGAACTGCTGGAAAGGGTATTCAGTGCCCTTAGAAGAGTCATTCAATCTCGATTGAGTTAAATTGTTGACTTTGGTCAAACGGATTCTGGAAGTGCCCGATGGCCTCTGGATCAATTTTTAGGGGAAAACGGATCGTTTGTTCGAACAATTATGCCATTTTGCACACGGGGTGGACCATTGAAAGGGGTTTCAGTGCCCTTAGAAGATTCAAAGAGCTTCACTCTGACGATGAAGTTGATTGGGGTCGAATGGGGGCCCGAGAGCGCCTAATGGACTCTAGATCGGTACTCGAAATATGACCTAGGATTTGTGGTGAGTTGGGGAGGTGTTAGGGACCTAAGGAGAGACTTGGTGGGTCCTAGAATGTGGTGTCTACAAAGTTTACATCCTAAAGATGAAAGATAGAATGGAATAACTATCCCACCGATCATGTTTGCCAATACTTTTAAACTATGGTGATTCGGAATAACAATGAGGCGTTGATGTGCCCTATCTCCCTTAAAGCCTTGGGGATTTTGATAAAAAATGGTTCAAGAATATCTACCTGGTCGGTAGAGAATTTTGGTCAACTAACGAATGCCTTTATTATAATATTCATCACCATTAATTCACATTCTAAAAAGATGGGTGCACTGGTCATGGTTAGAAAAACGTCCTAGGAAACTATCATGGAGTATGCCCGGGATATTGGGTAATGTACAGAAGGTGGGGGATTATTTTTAATGGGTCGTTGTGGTATCCCTTAAAGTCATCTTGCCCATCGATTCATTATTGTACCAATCTTTGACCAAAAAAGAGTCATCCATGATCAATGACCGCATGTTAATAATTGAGAAATATTTCAAGGTGGAGGATGTGGTTATCAGACTCGATCAAACTGGTGGTAAACTAATAAAAAATGAAAATGTAAATAATGAGACTACATCAAAGAAGGGAGAAAAATATGATCAATATTCGAAGGAATGAGATAAAATGGACCCAACCAAGGCACACTAAGTGATCAACACAGTTTTCAAGGTTCTCATTTATAAGATCCACCCCAATATCAAAGATACAGAGTACTTCAAATGGCTAGAGAAGATGTTACTGACCAAGATATGAGGAATTATACCTTGATATTCTATTACTACAAGTACAATAGCCACAAGGTTAAGAACTTTAGAGATTTTAAATTTCATTTTAAAGAGTTTGTCCCAGATAACACCCAAAATGAATATATCGAGGGTAAGATGAGCAAAGACAAGGTTATGTATGACCAAAGAATGAATAATGTCTTGGATAATGTGAAATAAAATTAACATGTTCATTGTTATTCATGGAAGATACAACATTGAAAAGATAAAGAGGAATGTATTACGAATGTAAATGAAGAAAGTTATTGTGGTGAGGGAAGCTGCACACATACATGATTTGAAGCTTACGATGGGAAAGCATATCTAATAAGATAAAGTGGATAATAAGAAGAAAATCATGTCCACTTATGAATATTAAATGTGAGTTTGGACTCCTCATCACGATGCATTCGTGGTCATGCTTTGAATAATAATTTAGGACATTGCCAAGATCCTCGTCGAACAATATAATTGTCTGAAGTTATGTACCCCAAGTTGTTTAATAAGTTTAACTTATGCATGGAAGACTGAAAGGAGGTCACAATTCCATTGGTCTATTTTTCAAGAAAAAATTATTTTACCCCTAGGAAAGGTGGTCCTATTTATAAGAGTAGGAGGGACATGCAAACTTATAGAGTTTTGGTGGTATACATTGATTCAATATATAACGCCATCTTGGGGAGAGGTAGGATATTTGTAATAAAGGATGTTTCATTTGCCTATCATTTGAAACTCAAATGCATTATCGACCATGGAGTGATCAAGATAATGGTGACTAATATTCTACATGGCAATTATTTATTGTGGCGATTAAGACAAAATAAGAAAGATGAAAGATAATATAGAGAATCAACGAAAAATAGGACTATACCCTCTAAGTAATAACTAAAGCGCAAGAGACCTGGGGTGGACGAAATTTAGGTCTCGCTATTGGTCAGGTCATGGAACCTCTAAAGGAGGTTTCCTTTTATGGTGACTAACTTGAGAAAAAATTCCTCATTAGAATTTCACTGAGATCTGAATAAAATCAAGAGTTGGTTGAAAATATGAGGCATAAACAACACATTTAACCCTACGACATGACAAACATAAACCCTGTGGTAATCTTCAATAAACTGTATATTTACTTGACCTATCCTCTACCCACAAAGTGTACTAAATACGTATGGAGAAGGTCAAAGAAATTTAAGAGGAGATGAGGAAACTTCTATAGGGAAGGTACATTAAGGAAGTTCAATTACCAAGGTGGTAGTCTAATCTAATAGTTGTGAATAAAATCAATAAGAAGTAGTGAGTTTGTGTAGACTTTATTGACCGAAATAAGGCTAGTGTCAAGGATAAAATTCTAATTCCTAAGATTGATCATATGGTAGACACCACAACAAGCTATGATTAAATTTATTTTCTGGATATCTACTCATAATTCCACCAAATCTCACTATTTGGGCTAAATTAGAAGACCTCATTCATCACCACACTTGGTACAATAATTCCTCTTGGTCAGAATAATGCAAAAGATATTTAACTAGGAGTGGTTACCAAAATATTCATGAATCAGTTAGGAAATACCACACAAGTGTATATATATGACATTTTAGTAATGAGAAGAATTAAGGTTGATCACTTGTCCTAACTACAGAATACCATTGGGATCCTACATCATATAAAGCTCAATGAGGACAAATGATCTTTGGGGGTATGGTCCAATGAATTATTTTGATATGTGGTCAACCATAAAATAAGTGAGGCCAATCCTAACCAAATTGAAGCCTTACAAAAATTCAACCGTTGACCACAGTGTGAGAAGTTTATAAGTTTACAAGGACGATCGCGAATTGGTTTATTTCAAAGTCCTCTGAGCGATACCAACCATTATTTTAAGTATTAAGAATAAAGGAAGGAAATAGGAATGACCAATGTATATAAACACTGGAAGGGATTATGACCTACCTAGGAGCTCTACGTATTGTCACAACCATTGAATTAGGGGAAACTCTCTGCTTGTATTTTTTATATAAGATCATGTTGTTAGTTTGACACTAGTTTTTGGGAAGATAAGGGGAAAGAATATATCTACTATGTACGAATAACCTTATATTGACATCGAGAATATATGCCTTTCGCTAGAGAGATTGATATACTCTCTGATAATTTCATCACAGATGCTAAAACACTACTTTAAAGGTCACCCCATCATCATCGTGACCTCATCCACATATAAGGATGTTCTTACGAAGGATGACTTGTTTGGACATATGTCCGAATAGTTGGTGAAGTTTCAAAAGTTTGATATTTAATATTAATCTATGACAAATATCAAAGGACATGTTTTAGCTATCTTTCATATCCTTAATGGAAGCAAAGGAACAAAAAAAATATGCCCACAACGATGGATGGTGTACGGTTAATTAATCAACCAAGCGTCATGTATCTAACTAAAGAGGAGAATGAGTGGACATTATTTATTAATGGGGTGTCCAATTCTATTGAATCATAAGTCTGTATTGTACTAATAAATCCTGTGATGGAATCATACACGTGAATTACTTTAGAAGCATCTCATAATGAAACATAGTATGAAGCATTACTTGTATAGAAGGCTAGTTATACTAGGGTCTATGAATATACTGGAAGTGTGAGGTGTGACATACTCTAATCAAGGCAATAATATTTCAAGAACAGAGAGAAAACCAAAAACTAACTTTCCAATATAATAAAAAGATTTCTGGTTATAGTAAAGAGGAAATAATGACTGAATACAACTTTCCAATAAGAACAAAAGGAATGAAACCACTTGATAATGATGAGTGATAATGGAGATATAAGCACTTCAAATACCTAAGAGGGAGAAGGGAGAGAATATTTATGGAAATTCATCCAGAGTAATAGTGCTCAAGTGGAGATCCTAATGACGGTGCCCCAAGTGTTCTATTTATAGTATAACTTTCGGACTGACGTGATTCGTGCACGATAAAAGGGATATTCACTTGCAATAAATATTTAAATAATACTTTTGGCACTATTACTGTTTGTCACTGTCTACCACTATCTGTCTGTTGATAGGTGATACCTGGTATAACCAAATTCAAAATGTAATCTTACGGGCATGATTCCAAAAAATACCATTTTGTTCATTTTCAAATGGGTACTTAGTGAACAATTTTGAAAACTTGCAAGCTGCCATGAGTGCCGCTCGCCATTAACATATCTGAAATATCTTGCGAGCAAGTCCTTGGCTGCATGCTCAGTTAACAATTATGGATTGTGTAAGTACATGTGTGTGTGAGTGACCTATTGGGTCTCTCACCTTAGTATTCCTTCTTTACTTGGGCATTGAAGTGGTTGAGCCTCAGCTTGATCAATAAAAATACCTCCCAGCCTCCAAACTAAAACTATGTTCAAACAATAAATGTGTGAGAGTGACATCTGCTCGAGCCCTTCTTGCCCAGCTAAGACTTCTTTCTAAGTAAACCTATGCTCAAAAAATAAAACCAAGTGTTAATAAACGAGTTTTATCAAATGCAAACATTTGTGTGGCTCGAGTAACTGCTTGTAAATTTCCTTTACTAGGCATGCATTATTGCTCATGTACTTACTCCTTCTCATGTACTTTATAACTTGGGGTTGCTCGTGTAGCTTCCCCTCTATAGTTACTATTTGAGGTTTATTAGTGACTAAGAGTTGCTCATCTAACATATCTTGATAGTGACTGCTCATGTGGCTTTCCCTTTATTTAGATTTACTCATCCAATATATCTTAATAGTGACTGCTCATATGGCTTTCCCTTAATTTGGACTTGCTATCCCAATATATCTTTTTAGTGATTGCTCATGTGATTTTCATATGATTTGGGTTTGCTCGCCCAACATACATTATTAGTTACGGCTCGTGTGTCTTTCACATGATTTTGGCTTGCTCGCTCAACATATCTAGTTAGTGACTGCTCGTGTGGCTTTCACATGATTTGGGCTTTCTCACTCAATATATGTTGTTAGTGAATGATTGTGTGACTTTCAAATGATTTGGGCTTGCTCACCCAACATATCTTATTTAGAGGCTACTCCCAGAAAGCCCCCTCTTACTAGGAGGGTTATTCATTCACCTCTATACATTAGCACCTCGTGCAAAAGTCTTTCGTTGGTTGAAGAGGGAGAGTTGGGTATGAAAAAAGATTATTTGGAAATTTGAGGAGATATCCGTTCTTATTACTTATCATTATGAATTTAATGCACTAACGTAGTTATTTCATAGTATGTCTCTTGAGTGTCTCGAGGAGACACGTGTCTGCTAGGAAAGAGTGTGGCGTGATTTAGGTATTAGCCTATTGTTGAACCAATTATTTCTTTTCCCTTTATCATATAAATACTCCCATTTGTCTCATTTCAAACCTTTCACTTGCATTTTCAAACTTCTAGAGAGAGAAAACTTAGTAAAGTTTTTTGTTATTCGTCGTTTCTTCTCCATATTTTACTTTTTTTTCATTATTTAATGGCTTCTTCATCCATGCTTTCATCAACGAGTGTTTCTACCAATTATTGAGGTTTTTATAGGCTCTTTTACCATCCACATCACTGTGACCACTTCGACCATGGTCGGAGTTTCTACTATTGTTAGTTCATTGGCATCTGTTCCTGTCACTGTCTCCGTCACTAATGGTGGTGTTTAGCCCTCTCAAAAGGGGTTGAGGGGTTTTGATGCTGTAACTAAGGCTCAAAGGTTCTATCTTGAGCCAAGGTCAATGTTGTACCATAACAATGGTGTGCTAAAAGGACCACTTATAAGACAATCTAGTTTCCCTTTTTTGAGTAGAAAATAGGTCAGTTCAGGACTCATTTTGGTCATCCAATGCAATCTGGTCGGCCCCAACATGACAGATAGTGATTTAGGCCCACCAGGCTCACAGGTCAAGGACGTTGTTAATTAACACTATGCACAAGTGTACATCTATTAGTGGAATGATGTCAGCAACACTCAAGGGATAAGCATAATGGATTTAAGGTTTATTATTTCCCTATTATTGATGGGCAATGTGTACCCATACCACCTTTCTATAAAGGCATGTAAAAAGGTGTACCTGCCTAATCTGTAAAAGCAGGCCATCTGTTATCCAACATTATTTTTGTCTCTATTGCTTTACCTCTTTCTAGCTCATAAATGGTAGATATAATTATAGCATACGGTACCTTTGGGAAGGGGGATATAAAGACTTTTCCACTGTTACGTTGCCCATTTTTTAGATTGAGTGAGAAGATTGTAATTCTTCCTTTATCTATGGATATTTTCCATTGAATCTTTTACAAACAAGTGTTGAACTTTTGGACGTAGGCACCACACTAGGCCAAGCCACATAAACCTAGTTTCCATATCTTTTCTCTCATCTTTTCCTATTGTTATTATTATTCTAGACCATAATTTATGTGATTAATCTATCTATAGATATCACCAATCTAAGATTAGTGCATTTAACTAAGACATAAATCCATACACAAGTTTTAGGCGTTAACAGATTGACGCCGTCTATGGAAAAGCATAGATAAGACCATCGTTGCTTTCTACCAATATTTTCTCTTACTACTCCAGGATCCTCATTCCTGGGAACAATCTATTTAGTCGACTTGCATCCTACTAGCTATAAACATTCTTCTAATCCTAATTTGACTCCAGGGCCATAAGTGGACATAGTCCTTCTACCTATGACCTTTTTCTCACCACAACTCTTGCTTTTGCGCTATTTTTTAGGTTGTGATGTCATGATAATGGGTGAAAATCTGGAGAGTAGTAGGGTCGAAGGGGAAGTCTCACCTTCCAAGCCTATAGATACTAACGACCTACAAAGAGTACCACGACACCTGGCTTAAGGCCCGGAGGCTATCCAGGAAAGTGTCAGGCAGTTGATGCAAAGTATCCTGACCAAAAAAGGAGGCTAGAAGAGAATCCAACTACCCCAATAGGCAGTGAAAATCTTGAGCAAAGGCAGGAGATGCCTCCCTTATCTCTTCACAGAGATAAGAGGCAAATGTACCATGAAAAGGTGGTGGAGAATCCAGATGATTAGATTAGGGATCACAGGGAGAGGCTAGCAGGTCCAGGTACAATGAATTTAAATGAAATGATAGGTATTACAAATCGAGGGCTGCATCCACCATCCGAATAGGTGGATACAATGACAATCAGACTTACTCTCTAGAGCGCTGAAGCATTTTGTAGAGACTGAGCAGAGGTTCTCCATTTTATTGCTTGGGGCCAAGGGCGGAAAAATCTCACTAATGTAGGGGATCAAAGAATATAGAGATATAACTAAAAGGGTTAAGATTTCACACATGTCAAGACCAAGTGTTTAAGGGTCAGCTAACGCCGAGAAGACTTCTATTAAGAGAGCCCAGCTAAAAGCCAAGGAGGAGCAGGTAAGACCGTGTCAGTTAAGGCCAATAAGGAGGAGCAACCCTGGAAAGGGTTATTCCAAAAATTAGAGGATCGCCTAGGCGGAATCATAAAGACTAAGAACCCTATGCAGTGGGGTTTTATACAAGGGTCCCCTTTCACGTCATCAATTGTGGGCTATATAATGCCCACAAAGTTCAAACCACCCATCATTACTCCCAAGTATGTGGCACATCGGATCTCGTGCTGAACATAGAGTAGGATCAATATGCCTTTGATATTTATTCTATCCATGATGAGATGCATTGCCGAGCCTTCCTCAGAAGAGGTCAAATTTACAACTTCCAAAAATCGGCCGATATCTTCGCTAGTAATTTCTCTTTGGTTCCTGACCAGGCAAGTGGTTCACCCATTTTCTAAACATTTTATAGGGAAAAATGATATGACAAAAGAATTAATTGCTAGGTTCAACACTGAAAAGGTGGAAGTCATTAACTTTGAAAAGAAGACGACGATTGCAGTGTTCATGAGCGGATTACGACCTATAAATTTATTTTGGAAATTAGCTAAAGTACCACGAAAAAATATGTATGAGCTGTTAGAAAAGGCCTAAAAGATTATAAAAAATCCACGACAGTGAAGGAATCCAGCTATTCCAAGGCTGACACTAATAGGGGCTCCGAGAAGAAGAAGGAGTTCAGAGAGAATAAAAAGGCTAACAGAACGAGTAAGTTTGATGAATATACCGTGTTGACCATAGGGGTACATCATATCCTTGAGGAAATTCATGGAAGTAATGACCTTAAGTGGCCAGGAAAGTTAAAATCTCCCCTGAATGGGAGAGATAAACCAACTACTTCGAGTTCTATAAAGATTATGGTCACAATATGGATAATTTCATGGTCTTGAAGAATGAGATTCAGATCCTCATTAGGTAACGAAATATAAGGAAGTTCATTGACAACGGTAGCCAGTCAGATAGGCGGGACATACAGAAACCCAGAAGGCAGTCAAATTTCCCTTGCAAGAAGGTTGACGTGAAGAAAATAGGTCGGGATGATGATTCAAAGGATGATCCTGAACTGCTCAAAAAACCTGAAGATCCGATATATTAGGTAAAGATGATCTCATTTGGATGCAAATTCATGGCAGGAGGAGATGGTAGAGGTGGGTATGGTCCCACAGAGAGAGCGACATATTTGAATGAGGCAAATGCTTGCACTCACATCATCTTGACTTAGCTAGCTCCGTCGCATCTCGCTCCTGGAAGGTAAACAGGGATTACCTCATAGTCGGTTATTATAAAGATGAGTTATCGGGTGTGCTGTATCCTCATGATGACCCTCTGTTAATCACCATGGTAGTGCATGAGAGAAAGGTTACGAGGATATTAGTTGATAACGGAAGCTCAACTAATTTCCTCTTCTTAGCCACTTCCAGAACCTAAAGCTAGAAGATAAAAAATTAAAATCATATAACAAACCTCTTATAGGATTTTTCGTGGAGCAGGTGATCCCCTTGGGTACAATAGAATTGCCAGTCGTGATTAGCGACTGGACAACCCGACGAACAAAAAAGATATGTTCTTTGTGACAGACGAGAACGTAAATTCGGAGTATAATTTTTAGAAGGGTTGGACTGAAGAAGTTCGAGGCTATTCCATCTAATATTTACAAATGCCTGAAATTCCCCACCAATTATGGAGGGTGTGGTGAAATGGAATCAAGTGGAAGCTCATGAGTGCTACTACACATCGACGAAACAAGAAGAGCTAAAAAATTGATTACCAGTTATCAGATCAATATACTTAGTCCTCGGGATGAATATAAATTACTCAAAGGCCAAGTATTTAAAGAAATAGAGAAAGTGATTATGGATGACAAACACACAAAGAGGACAACCCAAATCGGCTCGTCACTGGAACCTACCTTCAAGAAAAGATTAGTTGAGTTCTTAATAAAGAGAAACAATGTGTTCTTATGGAGTCATGAAGATATGCTAGGCATAGATCCAAAATTCATTTGTCATGAGCTCAGCATAATGAAGGATGGAAAGAAAGTAAAATAGAAATGCTATGTGTTCAACTAAGAGAAGAACATGGCAATCTAGGAAGAGGTAGACAAGTTACAGAAGGAATAGTTCATCAAAGAAGTGAAATATTTAGAATGACTTTCAAATTTCTTCATGTTCAAGAGGAAGAATGACAACTGACGCATGTCTGTACACTTCACCAACCTCAATAAATCTTTCCCCACAGATCCTTATTTAATACCTAGGATTGACCAAGTAGTCGACGCTATAGTGGGATATGAGCTCCTCAGCTTTATGGATGCTTATTCAGGGTATAACTAGATAAAGATTAATATGGAGGATCGGGAGGAGACCTCATTTATCACCAACCGAGATATGTGATAGTACAAATATAGAACCCTATCGTGGATGTTACTCAGGTATGCACATAAGCTTACAGGTCGCGGCCCAACTGAGCACAGGGTGCGGCCCTACTCAGCACAGGGTGTGGCACCAACAGTTTTGGTCACTCATATATGCCGCAGCCTTATATTACATAGGGTACGACACCCACGACTTTAGCCTTATATACAGGATACAGCCTTCTGCAATGCTAGATGAAGCCTTATACTATGCAGGATGCGACACTTAATATGCCTGCCTTACAGGCCGCATCCCCCTCATTCACAACTGCTCTAGACTTGATATATGTCACGTGCTCAGGGCACGTGACATAGCTCACATACCTCCTGTAAATAAAGGTCCACACCTCGAGATAGGGGGTCAGATTCTACAATACCTGGCGAGGCCTTACCAAATTCTCTCTACGCAACCTCAACATACAGCTTGGGGGCTACTCGTCGGCATCGCAGCCATATCTCTGGTACACCGGAATCCTCATTACTACCATGTATTATCCTTTATTCTCATACGTTTACACAGCTTTAGGATTGATTATATTGTACTACGCAATGTATATAATGATAATGGAGCAACATAGTGGATGTAGGGCTATTTTAGAGGTTGAACCACTCTATATCTTATCTTTTATCTCTCTTTACTTGCTATATTTGCTTATTATGCAGATTATTCTTGATTTACTGGTACGAGAACGACACGTGGAAGATTTCTCGCATCATTAATTTGGCACCGTCTGTGGGAAGTTGAGATATTTCAATCTTGTTTCTCTATGTTTTGAGTTCTTAAACACTTTATTTTATTCATGGGGATCCTTTGGATAATCATCTCATGAGTAAATTTTGGTTATTGAGCAATATCTTATATTTACACCCTTAAATGGGTATTTCATATATTCAGATTTGTTCTTGGGTCTTCATTTTATGACCTTAGATCTATTTTGCATACCCCTGTGATATCATTTCATCTAGATAATGCTGAAAATCATGATGGGTTTTAGCCCCATAAAGATAAGTGATTAAGGAAAGATTATATTTACTCCATCTTTATTGTTCTTGACCTATGATCTAGGGTTTGTCATTGAAATTATGCCATTTTGTGCACCGAGAGGTTATTCTCTCATGGATAGACCCTAGTAGGTATGCTCTCTTCGTTTTTCGAAGAAAAACTCAATTTTCGAGTTCTAATTTTGGGATTGTTCCCTTCACTGCCTAGGTAGGGATGCGACCTGGCAGTTCAAGTGCCTTTCTTACCGCGTCCACTACTAGTGTGGTTCTATTATAACAAGTCCAAATCATCGGGGAAAGGACTCGGGTGGTCTTCAACTCAACCTTGGTAAATATCATTCAAAGGCCACAACAATACACCTATGTGCCTTACTGGCCGCGACCTCATCAATAATGTCATGCAACAGTGCAAATGCTGCATCCTAACTTCCTACTTGGTTAATTCAATATTTTTGTGATTACTCACTTCTGCTAGTTTTGTCTCAGATGATATATTTTGTAAAGACTAACAAAGCAGGAAATGGAAGGAGAATCCAACCAGAGCACATAAGTCAAAGATGAGATTGTGAAATTGTACAATCACCTAAACCATATTTATGACAGTCATGCTTCACTCCAAACCCAAGTCAACTATTTGACTCAAAGGGTCCTCATGCTTGAGGCCGCAGCCTCATCCAATGTGGGTGCGGCACCCAAGATCATTGCTACCACAGCCCTAGTAGTTCCAGCCGTGGAAGCAGTCAACAAGAGCCAAAAAAGGAAAGCAGAGAAGGCAGAAGAGAGCAAGAGATATAGGGTTTACACCCCATTGGCCTTCCCAATTGAAGACATCTTCGAGTCCATTAAAGAGGAAAATCTACTGAAGTGGCCAAAGAAACTTAAAGCTTCTCCCCATAAGAGGAACAAAGGCAAGTGGTGTAGATTCCAACTGGACCACGACCATGACACTGAGCAGTGCTATGCACTGAAGGATGAAATTGAAAGGCTGATTGGGCAAGGGATGCTATAGAGGTTCCTCAAGGATGTTTAGGGGATGCAGTCTAGTCTAACAGATCGTATGCCCATTTTCAAGCTTATGTTTTATATTTCATCTGTTTCTATTTTGCAGTGAAAATATTCTTACACTGATTTAAATTAAACTTTGTATTGTCGTTACAAAGTAATATATATATGAATAGATATATGAAATCAAGTTCACTTTATAGTGACATATTTTGATTCTCATTTCCATGAAATGTTATCTTAAAAAAGACCATTTTGTCTTAAACAGATCTCGAATCGAGACAATATATTATACCGGGAATGATAATATCTAAATGGGCCCACAACACCCGTCAAGATGCCTGACTGTCTGAAAGCAAATGATAATTGAAATGGCGAAAGCAACTGTTGAGAGTAACTATCTAAATTGGTCTGCAACATCACTCATAAGGGCTTACAACTCCCGTTCTTAGCTTTTGGGATGTGTCATTAGCTGCAAAGGCATACAATGCCAGTTCTTAGCTTTTGGGATGCGTTATTATCTTGGGGAGGTTACTCCCCCGACAAACATCATTAACTTGGTGATCTCATATTAGCTTGGGGAAGCTTCATAATACCTAGCCCGGGAAGGCCTGACAATAACCCACGGGGGCCATAGACTAAATTTTTAATGGATAATCCTATATTTGAAGGGGCCAAAGACTTAATTGTCCGTGAATAATACTATTATAGCCTGGGAAGGCTTTATATATATCCACATAAGCTTAGGGAAGCTTTATAATACCTAGCCCGGGGGGGCTTGATAATAACCTAATCGAAGCGACTAAAGGAAAGCCATAATAACCCAATCGAAGCGACTAAAGGAAATCTGTGAAAGATAATTGAAATGAGTAAAGGATGCTGTGTTGCTATCATCACAAAGCATGCCAAAGATACAAAAAGAGGAGGGCCTTAGCTCAGCATGCTTTCATCAGTTTCCTAAAGGGCTAGAAAGATGCCGCAACCTTATCAGTATGGCTGTAACCATTAAGTTAATTCATTCAGAAGACACGACAGATAAAGGCAGATAGGATTGTTAACCTACTGTAGCCATGTTCAAGAAAATAGGCGACGGTTAGATTAGGATCCAATTATAAAGCTACATCAGAAGGCATTCAAAAATTCAAAGGTGCAGCGACCCTATTTAAGAAAATAACATTTATACTATGTTTTCGCGGCCTTATGCGCTTTTACTGTAAATAAGTTTTACAAGATACTCACTCAAGCAATCAAACATTTATACAAATAGGAAGGTGTATAAAAAATCATTGCAAGTATTGAAAGATAGGAAGAGCAGGGATGGCAAATTAGAAAGATCAAAGGCTAAAGCATTGGCAAAAGATTAAAATGTCAAGTTTTACAGACAAGGCAAATGTTATACAAGAGGCCACAACCTTGATAATGAAATTCATAATGTTTAAAGGGATGCAACCCAATGTATATGTCGACAAAAATCTGAAATTAAGGGATGCAACCCATATTCAGAAAATTTTAAGAGGCATCGTCATCTTCTACATCACCTTCCTCTCCTTCCGTGGCAGTCATTATCTCCTCATCAGTTGCCGCAGCCTCTGCCTCCCCCTTATCCTGACCTTCTCTTCGGTTGCAGCCTTTATTTTAGCTACGCAAGTATCATGCTCAGCATCGTCGAAGCTCCAAGACTTGATTATGGCCGTGGCATCTGGGAAGTTCTTTTCTACCCGGTATCTTAGCTCTCGGTAATCGCGGATATAAGCTCTGTTATTAATGAGGAAGAAGTTTGGGGAGCCTTTATATGACTAAACAGTGCTGTGAATGGTTAATTAAAGGGGCCGTGACATGATCTTCATCTTTTTTCTTGATGACTGCAATATGGTCATCCTCCATCTTCTTAATTGCAGCGGCATGATGTTCCTTTATCTTCTTCAGCTCCGCAGTATAACCCTCGGCGTCATTAATAACCTTTATCTCCAATGCCTCATACTTCTTTTGGAGGAGTCCAAGCTTGGAATTAGAGAATTTCGCGGCCTTGGAAGCTTCCGCAATCCGAGCTTGGGAAGCCTTGAGAGACTCCGCAGCCTGCCTAAAATTCTCATCAGCTTCCTCCATAGCTTTGACAGCGGCTTCAAGGTTCATTTGAGCTGCCTGTAGTGCTACGGGAGAAGATTTCTTTCCAGTTTTGAAAGATTCAATTTTTTCCTTCACCAAATCAGCTACGTGAACACTCTCCGCAGCCTCCTTAAGTCTATAAAGACCCCCATACTTGAGTTTTTGGGTTGCCACAGCTTCCATAGCCTGTAAATGTATTAAGAGTTAATAAATAAAACAGAAACTATAGACAATATTGAAAGGCTGGAATTACTTACTGTGGGGTCAAAAAATCTGGGATATGGGGGGTGCCCATGTACCACGATGCATGTACCATAATAAATAAAAGAGATACAAAGATTTATATGGTTCGACCATGAATGACCTATATCCACGGGACTAGTGTTGTGTTCCATTAGAATCATGAGAGAGTTTTACATGAGAGTGTTTCTCTAGCTTCTAGGCCCCCTTTAACAATGGGGGGTGTCCCCTTTATATGGAGTTAGGGGCTACAAAAATGGATGAGTCCTATCTTCGTGGAGTTTGATTCCAATCAGATACTACTCCTCGATCTTCTAGTTTATCAAGGACTCTAGTCGTCCCAATATTGTTAGAGCATCTGTTGCTCGCCATCTGGATAGGGGTTCTCGCCACGTGTCACGCTATTATGTAGGCATATTTTCCCCCCCACAATATCCCCACAGGTCACAGTTCAGCTGAGTTCATTTCGAGATGAGCTGGGAGCTGGTCCATAATCTCTTTAAACGTGTGTAGTTGCTGATGTGAACTGGACTGGCGTTCTTTGAGTTGTCGTTCAACTTTTTACCTTCTTTGGTTGTTCTTCTTGCCTTTATAAATTTTTTATATGAATGCTTGGCTTGAGTTGAGAGACGTTAAGTTGATATGGGAACCGTACTCGAGAGTGTCGAGCGGCTTACGTACCCTGATTGGATCAGGTCAAATGTAGTTCATTGTTCTGTTTTATTACATGGATTAATTCGTGAGGCCGACCACAGGCCTGTTCAGAATTTGTTTGCTAAGGCTTTCCCGAGCGTGCATCAAATTTTATGTCATCTACCTACATTTTGATCTTGTATGGTCGATTTGGTGAGGCCGACCACATGCCTATTTGTCGAGCCTTTCTTGAGCATGTACCTAGTTGGGGTAAGACCTTGCATTAAGTTTTTTACATGGTCCCATTGGAGAGGACGACCAAAATCCTATGTGCCGAGCCTTGCTCGAGCATGTACCTAGTCGGGGTAAGACCTTGCATTAGGTTTTTTACATGGTCTCATTGGAGAGCTCGACCAAAATCCTATGTGCCGAGCCTTTCTCGAGCATGTACCTAGTCAGGGTAAGACCCTGCATTAGGTTTTTTACAGGGTCCCATTGGAGAGATCGACCACATGCCTCTGTGTCGAGCCTTGCTCCAGCATGTACCTAGTCGGGGTAAGACCATGCATTAGGTTTTTAATACTTGATATGTAATCAGTACACTTATTGAACTTAGTATTTTCTCTCAAGTCAATGGAATACCACTTTTGTTCGCATTTTTCCATTTTGTAATGCCTCGCATGTAAATATCCGTCTATTTTACCTTTTAGGTCGTGTCGTCACACTTCCTTAAGCCTAAAAGACGATGGCAAAATTGCACCTGGTTTAAACGCCATCCACCTGTTCAGGATTTTCATCAACCAACATAGTTGGCGACCAACTTGAGTTGGATTTTTGCCTAGGGATCCCTCTTAGGGATTTTATTGTTACCGGGGCAACTCGGGAGGCCATTTGTGTTTGGAGATGACAAAGACCCGAGGACTTCCTTAATTTAATTGAAACAAGAAAGATAGTTGTTGTAGTTAAATCAAGCTTAGTCCTGATCATCATTTGAAAGACTAATGTTAGTGTTAACCATGTTGGCATCCATCCTAAGATGACCTATTTTATTTTGCTTTAAATGTTGCGGTGAATCTATTTACATGTCATTGTTTCCCTGGATACCCCAATTGGTCTGTGAAGAGAAGACTGCCCGATCGTCCATCAAGTTATTTGATCTGTATAACTAAGATGATAAGTCTGCCCGACTATTCTTTGGGGCTTTGTTGTATTGAAGAGTATCGCATTGACCGTTCGCCGAGCTGAATATAATTAAAGATTGTCTTGCTCATATATCTCCATGTAATGTATCGTTCCTCGGGGTACACTTGTTCATCGACCATACATGGTGGTTCCAGGAGGATGTGGAAGACTCCATATAGCTCGTGCACCTAAAAAAATTGATATGAATTCAAAATCATCTTCGTGCAGAAATGCGTTGATTTGATATGGCGTTCAAGAAACGTTGTTCCTCTGGAGTGGATATCTTAGTGTCGATGATTCGTTGATTCATTGCCTAGTGATCGTCGATCACCATGTGTTGTCTGACTATGTTGCTTGATAAATTCAGGGTGGTCTAGTGTTGTTATCAACATGAGGGTCAGTCGAGGCAAAATTGCAAACGATCTAATAGGTGTTGCGAACGATCTATGCTCGAGCATCTGTCGGAGCATTGATAAGATAAATGATGCCTGAGTATCCGTCGAGGAAAGATTGTCGAGGATTGAGCAAATATTGCTAATGATCCTGCAATGTTAGTGAAAAATAAGTTTTTGGATTAAATATATGATGCTTGAGTGCCCGTCGAGGAAAAAATTCTATAGGATCTAGTAGATATTGCGAGTGATCCATGCTTGAACATCCGTCAAGGCAAAAAGAACCGAGCAGATATTACGAACGATCCTGCAGTGTTAGTGAAAACTAAATTTCCAAACCATTTATTAGGATTAAATAACAATAATAAATTTAATGTCGACCATTAATTGACTGTGCCAACCATCTGTCGGGACTGAATATAAGAATTATCCTGATCAACCATTTGTTGGGAAAAAATACGACATGTGTGGCAAATATCTCCGGGACTAAATATATAGAAATATTTTGCCGATCATTTGCCAAGATGAACCTTGAATATGCCTGATCATCCTTCAGGTCAAGAATCATAGAGCCAGATAATCAATACTGAAATTGAAGAGATATCAACGTCCGAGCATCCGTCTATTATCACAAATAATATTGCCCAAGCATTTGTTGGGTTCAAAGTGGTATAACGTGCTCAGCCATCCATCGAAGCATTAACAAAATAAGTGGTGCCTGGCCAGTCTATTGGGCAAAGTTGTACAGGTCCAAGTAGATATAGAGAGCGATCCGTGCTCGAGCATCTATCGGTGCATTAATAAGATTTCCAAGAGCTTAAGATTATGGTCGAGCATTCACCGGGACTGAATCTTGTACCTTTGGAAGTTAATAAGTTGGTCGACCATTTGTCGAGGCTAAATAAAATAGAATTTATCATGCAATTCGTTTATTTAGTCAAGGAATATATGATGTGAATCTGCTCGACCATGGGTCGAGGAAATATTTCATAGTATTGAATGAATTATTCTGAATGATCCAATAGTTTTTTCAATAAAATCTCACGGAGATGACCATGCCCGAGCATTCGTCGGGGATGCTCTAAGTTCTTTTAAAAATTTTACACCGTGCCCGGGCATCTGCCAATTATAACAAATGATTTCCTTTTACCGAGATAAAATTGTTGTAGATAGATGACAATATTGAAAATTAAATGATCGAATAAATGATAGGAGTACTGATAGAAGTGCCCACCCACCATTTATGTGAACAAAATAATTGTAATAAAGTTGCATGAAAAGAGTCAAATAAAATCGTTGTGAAAATTTTAATAAAGTCACATGGTCCCTAAAATTTTTTTTAAAGAGAACCGAGCAGTGCAAAAATTAGTCAAATATATCTCAAATGTAAGACATAGGTTTGATTTAGAATATTTTTTTTTGAAGTCCAAACAAATATTCTATTATAGGTTGGTTTTAAAAAAAAAAATTTCTTCGCAAAAGATGCCAAGTAGGAGAAAAATAGCAAGTGTTGCCCTTAAAATAACAATTTCAAAGACTTTTAAAACCCTTCTGGACTTGTGCCCCAAATATATTACAAATGTTTTTATTAAAACATATGGAGGGTGTTGAGTTGGTGCCGCCGACCAATAATTATGGTCCGGTAGTCGTGATCTGAAAAGATATCCCACAAGAACTGCTTCCTCCTGGCTCGTCGCCGTAGTATAGTGGTCACCGACCACAAAGGGTGGTCCGGAGGTGTCTTTGATACAACCAGGGCGGTTCAGTGGTGATCTCTCTCTCGAGCTCGTCGCCTGTTCACGGGTTTCAAGTCGTCATCATCGTGGTTGCCAAACATCCAGAGGAAAGTCATTACAGATGAAAAGCAGTCCCAAAGAAATTTGAATATGTGTTAATCAATGCACAGGGCATGTTTAAACTGAGAGATGTGCTCGTCTTCGTCCCCGACCAGTGATTTTCTCTAGTGGTGATCTCGCCCGAGCTCATCACTGTGGGGAGAAATGCTCGCCGAGTTCGTCATTGTGGCTATTCGCCGAGCTCGTCACTGTGGCTGTCTATGTTGGTCACATGTAGGTCGGATGATAAATGACAGTAGGTTGCTGGTCAGCAAGATCAGAAGATTTACTGGAGCTCGGCCGAATGGTTTTCCTAGGTCGTAGGTCAGAGATGGCAAGTCGCTAGCCAAAGATCTGTTGGTGGTTGTTTAGGAGCACGAATGATGCACGCCGAGGAGTTGGGACACCCAGTCTCGTTGTAAATCTCTCGACAAATAAATCCAAAGATTTGATTGTGTTTTGATACACTATAAAACACGAATGTTGTTGAATGAATGATTTCCAAGAAATTCCAATCTCGAATTTGTGCTCGGTGCCATAAATTGATGTGGTTTCAGGATCAACGGTGATGCCGGTATTTTCCATTCTTCTGTGGAGTTGGGTAATTGGGATCCCAGGTGAGAGAAACTTGATTTTTTGACATTTATCCCTTCCTATATTTGAGTTGCAGATAGAAAAATTAGGCGAATGATGGTATTCCTCTCTTAAACTTGTTATGAGAGTCAATATATTCAAGGACTCTCCAAAATCTTCGAGTATGAAATTTACGCCTGATTGTGTGCCAGAATATGTGAAAACATATCAGTCAAAATAACATTCTTAGAATTTTTGTAAAGATGCAAAGATGATCCCTGATGAAAGAGAAATGTTGTAGACGATTATCTCCTGCCGAGGTATATGGGATATGGGAAACAAGACACAATGTAACCAGTAAATAAATGTCTTTGGCTTGGAGTTTCTCAAGAGAGTCCAAATATTTGGAGATTCTTCATAGACATCTCCGATAGTGAACAAACAATGAAAATTGTCTAGAACAAATTCTGTTGTTCATATTTGCAAACAAATAGAGATTGATTACAAGATTTGTAAATACAAATATATGAAAATCATGCATCAATGTAATTATGAAATATTTATTTTTTCATATGGATCATTCGCAACAGTTCCTATATACATGAACTCATACAAAACTCAGAGATTTTAAAATCGAGTGTTATGCAGATTCTAAATAAGGCTTGGACACAAGTTTATGAATGTAAGCATATCAAAATTGTGTTCCGATAAAAACAAAAACGTACAACTGTTCATGCTAGATTAGAGAAAGAAAACTTAGCTTTTGATTATTGTGCGTGTAAACCATGGTATCTCAACATAGATCTTCGTCTTGTCAATAAGAAGGAAAGACTTTTTATGTCATTTCCCACAAACGGTGCCAATTGTGGCGTTAAAAAATCCGGGATATGGGGGTGCCCATGTACCACTATACATGTACTATAATAAATAAAAGAGCGACAAAGATTTACGTGTTTCGACCATGAATAACCTACGTCCACAGGGCTGCTATTGTGTTCCATTGGAATCATGAGAGAGTTTTACATGAGAGTATTTCTCTAGCTTCTAAGCCCCCTTTCATAACGGGGGGTGTCCCCTTTATATAGAGTTAGGGGTTACAAAAGTGGATGAGTCCTATCTTCATGGAGTTTGATTCCAACCAGATACAACTCCTAGGTCTTCTAGTTTATCAAGGACTCTAGTCGTCCCTGTCTTATTGGAGCGTCTGTTGCTCGCCATCTTGATAGGGGTGCTCGCCACGTGTTACGCTATTATGTAGGCATATTCCCCCCCACTTACCCTCAGCAGACTATGAAGGGCATAAGACTCCACGTCCTCGTGGTCCTCATCCACCAATCGATCTAGGTTGGTTCCATCCATCGCCTTCATAATCATGTGGATGACACGGGTAGTTGTGTCCCAAGAAGACTGGGGATCTGGTCTGCACAATTGAGGCTGTCGATGTCTGCTTTGTAGAGGAGGCAAATTGGCATTTACATCCATTATTGATAGAGGGAGAGGAGAATTTCTCTCATGTACAGGCGAAGTGCCACGGACACCTTGATCAGATAGTGATGACATTAGACCCTCCGCAGCCAGATTAGCCCCAATATCATCATCAAAAGTTCCCTCAGGCCTTTCATTAGGGGCCAACTCCTCAACTTGGAGTGAGGGCACGATAGAAGTGGTTTGATCCGCATCTAGATTTTGGGGCGCTGCTGGCTCAACTTGACCATCGGGGGAGACTACGGCAGGAGCCTTGGGCTTTGTTCTTTTCCTCTTCCTCTGCCTAACGGTATTATTGAGGACAACCACATCCTCATCCATCTCAGTTAGCTGAGCTGATACCCGGGACTTATCAATCTCCTCACCTAAAAAAAAATAAGGCAAAGTCAATATCCAAAGTTAAACACAATTGTCGCGGAATAAAAAAATCAAATAGTAGCATTACCTTCAGCACCAATCTCTTGGGGAAGGATTTACTGGGGAAGTAGCCCGCTTAAAAAATGGAGGCAGAAGTTACAAGTGTGTTGAACTTCTTCTCCTCCGCAGAAACTGCCGCATCCTTGCCAACTCTCTTCTCTTGCCGCTTACTCAGCTGCAAATTGTCATGAACTATAGAAAAATACCAAGGTTAGTATAAAAGCAAAGTGGAGAATAATATGCAACTATAAAAAGGGGACGCGACTATAATTGAAAAAGTACCTAGTTTGGAGGGATAACCCACTGCTGTGGCATCCTAAATGATCTCTCCCTTTCACTCTCTTCAGGGTGGATCTCCCACCTTTCTCCAGAAATGTAGAAGTATTTCCCCTTCCAGTTATTTACACTGGTAGGCCTCCCAGAATAAAGGGTCTTATCCCTGTTGCGGAATGAGAAGTAATACTAGCCTACAAACTTTATAGAATTTTCCTTTGGGCGGTAGAAGTGGAAAAAATCTGCGGGAGTAATGTCTCTCTTGAATTGATTCTCCCACAGTACGACAGCTGCAAGAATGGTCCTCCAGCCATTGGGATCTAATTGGGCTGGGGCTCACCTCATTATTTGGAAAATTCTTCTAATGGGAACAGGGACTGGCAACCGCAACTCGTAAATGAAAGAGTGTAGGGAGAAGCAGACCCCATCGTCAGTAAGTGACATGCATGGCCTTTGCGCCGCGGAAGGTGCTGAGCACATCAAGTTATATAGAAATTCAAAGGCCTCATCTACCTGATCAACCCATTCTTGGATTATTGTGCTGCGGATGCTAAGTGCAGCAAAAGGTCTCTCAACCCTCCCAGATGTGCCAGCAAGTCCATCCTTAACATTAAACGCACCCCCTACCGCGGCATTATCATCTACATCCATTTGGCTAATTTCTAGAATTGGCCTCTTCCTCCATAGTCAAAGAATCTGAACATGAAGTTAGTACCACACAGTTGGGGCAATCCTTTAGTTGGAAAGTCCCTACTAACTTCAAAGGAGGCAGTGAAGGAAGTTCAGGAGGAGAGACTCTGAAATGTTTTTGCCAAAAGCCTCTCAAAAATTTGTCTGGGTCAAAGTTAATATGGCTGCAGCAATACCTGAAAAGCAGAGAGTCCGCAGTTAGGTGCCATAGCCCGTATGATATTAAGGCCTCTCAAAGGCCCCGACAGGAGAGAATGAGATAAATATAAATGATTAGCAAAGTTGGCTAGATATGCGGAGTGTTGGGTTCTAAAGAACTAAAAGTTAATTATTGCCGTGGCATATTGTTTTATGAGGAAGTATGAACGTTATCTTCCTACATGCCGTAGTCATTAAATAATGGACAATGCACGGGCTAAACGCCGCGAACTCTAATCTGAAAACCCAAGGAAAAAGGGACTACCCTATCAAAAGTTGATATAGGCCACATCCTTCACTTACCACAGGCCGCAGATACCTCTTAAACCAATATTGGAATGTTGCATCGATTCGACAGAGCCCTAAATTACTAAAGGGGACTTTTATCATGTTGCGTCCTCTCACTCAAACAGGTTAGTATCTAATGTTGATTAATTCAAAGACTGAAGACAAAAAATGCGAGGTTGTTTTTCAAGATCAGCAAGAACAATTATATGATTTCCATGCGATCCAACACAAGTGCATTTCATATGATCTAAGCCTAGCCAATATCATTTGCCCCTTTGGTCAACAATGGAAGATTAATTCAAGAACGAAATCATATTTTGTTATGATCAAAACAACTACATGAATTCAAATGGGTTCGATTAGTTGGGAAATTAGGAGAAACAAATATATTCAAGCAGTGAACATGATTGCAATTCAACAAAATACATTCAAATAAGTGCAATTCATGATGAGTGTAGAAAATGCAGAAATTCAGAAGTTCAGCAAACATGAATTGGGAATTATGAGCAGAAAAAGATATTAAAGAGGTTGGTAATTGAAAAAATTACCTGGAAATGAAGACACCGACGGAGCTCAGCCTCAAAACACCTCAAAACCACCACACACAACTTTCGAGGGTCGCCAAAAAAAGCAAGAGAATGAACGAACATAGTTTGGCTATCGATATGCTCTCAAATATTTGGGTAACGTAATGAAGTCCACGACCTGTACAATTTATGTAAGAGGGCATGGGAAGATAAATCGTCCCCCTGGAAATATTACGGTGTCTGCAGAAGACTTAGTTACTTAGCCGTAACCCCAATCAGAATCTCTTAGCACTACGAATTGTGGGCTTATTGATAGTACAAATATAGAACCCTGCCACGGATGTTACTCAGGCATGCACAAAAGCTTATAGGGTGCGATCCTACTGAGCACAGGGTGCATCCCTACTCAGCACAAGGTGCGACACCCACAGTTTTGGGCACTCATATATGCCGCTGCCTTATATTACATAGGGTACGGCACCCACGGCTTCAGCCTCATATACATGATGAAACCTTCTGCTACGCTGGATGCAACTTTATACTATGAAGAATGCGACACTCAATATGCCTGCTTTACAGGCCGCATCACCCTTATTCACAGCTGTTCCAGACTTGATATATGTCATGTGATCAAGGCACGTGACACAACTCAGATACCTCCTATAAATAAAGGTCCACACCTCGAGATAGGGGGGTCAGATTTTACAATATCAGGCAAATCCTTGCCAAATTCTCTCTACACAACCTCAACATACAACTTGGGGGCTACTCATCGGCATCGCAACCATCTCTCCGATACACCAGAATCCTCATTACTACAATGTATTATCCTTTGTTCTCATATGTGTACACCACTTTAGGCTTGATTATATTGTACTACGCAATGTATATAATGAGAATGGAGCAACACAGTGGATGTAGGCCTATTTTAGAGGCTGAACCACTCTATATCTTGTATTCTATCTCTCTTTACTTGCTCTATTTTCTTATTATGCACATTATACATGATTTGCTGGTATGAGAATGATAAAGGCACCGCGGCCTTCAGGCCAGCATAAATGGCTGCAGCTTGAGGTAAAAGCATTGTCAGATGCTGCGGCAGGCTAACATCTGACTCAAATGATGCGGCAGAAGAAGGTCAATGGTATCAAGACATGAAAAGATGGAAAATTTAACTCAAATTCCAAAAAAGTCAAGCCGCAGCCCCAAAGCCATTTTTCTTTGGGGCAAAGCTAGCTGTCCGTAGCCCTGCCCATTCCTGGGAGCCCATTATAGCTATTGAAGAAGTATGTAACTTATCACAAGGTTTTGCCACAACCTTAACCGTCCTATTGGCATCAAGACTTGTAAATACGCAAGTATGAAATGAAAATTCACAAGGCAAAAAGAGGTGTCCACAACATTATTCAATACTTCTATTGAAAGATGTTGCCGCAACCTTGAAAAGTTGCCGAAAAGATCAAGGGAAGAAACGAACAGAGTTCGACTTTCAATTTTCTCTCAAGGCTTTTGGAAATGTAATGAAGGACACGACCAGGTCTATTTATGTAATACACCAAAGGAAGATGAAGCATCGTGATGATCTGGCTGCAGAAGCATTACAGGGCCACGACAGCTTTAGACAAACCATTGTATTGCGATCGCAGCCCAATCTCATTAATATGACTGATATATTACTTTATAGACGCGAAAGGTTTTAAAGTTTACGAGACTACTCATCCTTAGCCCCGATCAACACCTCTTGGCACTACGACTTGGGGGCTTAATGATATGGAAAATATAGCACTCTGTCATGGACGTTACTCAGGCATGCAAAGGGTACGACCCTACTCAGCACAGGGTGTGGCCTTACTCATCACGGTGCGACACTCACAGTTTTGATCATTCATACATGCCGCAGCCTTATACTACACAGGGTGTGACACCTACAGCTCTAGCCTCACTAACAGGATGTAGCTTTCTGCTACGCTGGATGCAGCCTTATACTATGCAGGATGCGACACTCAATATGCCTGCCTTACAGGCCACATCCCCCTCATTCACAGCTAGTCCAGACTTGATATATGTCACGTGCTCAGGGCATGTGACACAGATCACATACCTCCTATAAATAAAGGTCCACACCTCGAGATAGGGAGGTCAGATTCTATAATACCTGGAGAAGCCTTGCCAAATTCTCTCTACACAACCTCAACATACAACTTGGGGGATACTCGTCGGCATCGCAACCATCTCTCCGGTACATCGGAATCCTCATTACTACCATGTATTCTCCTTTATTCTCATACGTGTATGCCACTTTAGGCTTGATTATATTGTACTACGCAACATATATAATGAGAATGGAGCAACACAGTGGATGCAGACCTATTTTAGAGGCTGAACCACTCTATATCTTATCTTTTATCTCTCTTTACTTGCTCTATTTACTTCTTATGCACATTATACTTAATTTTCTAGTATGAGAATGACAAGTGGATGATTTCTTGTATTATCAGTATGAATTGTTATAATGTTACGCCTTTTATATTATAAAATGCATGAGCAACATACCAAAGGCTGGTGAACAAAGTGTTCGAAGATCAGATCGAAAAAACTATGGAGGTCAATGTGGATGACATGTTAACAAAAATAAATGGAAATCAGCCGACCACATAAACGATCTGGAATGGACTTTTGACCAATTGGAAAAGTATCGAATGAAGCTGAACCCAGTAAAGTGTGTTTTCGGGGTTAAAGAGGGAAAATTCCTTAGTTTCATAGTCAACCAAAGAGTCATAGAAGCAAACCCCAAAAAAATCCAAGCATTGATAAACATGAAGTCCCTCACAAACAAAATAAACATTAAGATATTTGCAGGACTGGTGGCCATGCTGAACAGATTTGTGTCTAGAGCTACAGGTAGATGCCTCCCATTCTTTAAAATCCTAAGGAAGACCTTCGAGTGGAATGATAAATGAGAGACATCATTTTTAAAATTTAATAAATATTTGGGATCCTCACCACTGCAATCTAGGACAGACTAAGGTGAGAAGGTCTATTTATTCCTGGAAGTTTCAGAGTCAGCTGTCAGCTAGGCACTAGTTCGACAGGAGGTAGGATTGCAAAAGCCAATTTATTACACTATCAAGGTATACCAAGGATCATAAATACTGTACCCTAGGCTGGATAAATTAGCCTTAGCTTTGATTGAGGAATCCAGAATAATAACACCATAATTTTAAGAGCATACTATTGTCATTTATACAAATCTTGCTCTACATTAAGCTGTCCATAACCTAGATAAATAAGGCTGGATGATGGTTTGGGTAGTGGAACTTGGAGAGGATGACATCTAGTATGAGCCCAGAATAGTAATCAAAGGCCAAGCAGTAACTGACTTTATTGCGGAGTTCACTTATGAATAAAGACTGACACTCCAAACTGTAATACCCCGTATTTTTATGCTATATTAATTTGGGGTTTTATTAAATTTAATGTGAATGATTATTTAATAAATATCCGAAAATTTAATTATGTTATAATTATTAACGTGACGAGAGTTAGTAATTATGGGAAACTTGTTGAATATTACTAATGAGCATAGTAATATATTATATTGGTTATATTGAATGTCATAAGTGAATTAAATGACTATTTCGGAAATTTAAGTAAGGACGTGCCCGTGTCACGTCGGGACTTATTTTGTTAAATAAAAGTGAATATTTTATAAGTTGTTCGTATGGTCATTTTGAGTGCGCCAACGCGTCCGTAATGGTCGAGATAGTCAGAAAAGTGTACCCGGGGGTTTAGTTTGGGTCTCGGGGTGTTTTTAGGCCTAGTTAGTGACCCGGGAGGGCATTTTGGTCATTTTACAAAATAGGGTAATTAAACCCACGAATTTCAGCCATCCTTAGCAGCTATTTAGGTCAGCCTTTTAGGGTTAGAACATTCAGAACCCTAGAACGGCCATTGGAGAAGAGAGGAGAGAGCTCTCAAGGTGATTCAAGGCCAAAACACCACCGTTTGCACCACCGTCACCACCAACGCGTAGATCGCAAGGAGGAGAACGCAACCACACCAATATCAGCAGGAAACCAGACCTCTGAAATCCCAGGCAAGTGTTTAACTTGCGTATTTTCGTTGGTGCAATATTCATATTAGTGTAGGAATGATTAGGAGTGTAATCTATGGAAGAAAACCCCAATTTTGATAGGGATTTGCATGTAGAAAACATTATAACCGTATTTTATGTGAAGTAGATGATTAACCCACGAATTTTTGATGATATGTTAGAAGGAAATTCTGGAGAAAACTGATTAGAACAAAAGTTAAGAAAACATTAGGGTTCTTGATGTTTAAATGAGATTTTGGATTGTTTAACCATGTTTAATGATGGATATACGCATGCTTAACGTTAAAAACATCTGGAAAAATGTTATTATGTTTGTAGTAGGAGTTCTGGGACGATTAGTGTTGGGAAATATTGATTTGGGTGAAGAATTTTGGTAAAACCCGTAACTGCACTTCTGCAGGATTTCGCAGACCTGCTTGATCGATCGATCGAGCCTAGAGCTTTGATCGATCGAAGGTTCGATCGATCGAGCCCCAGACCTCGATCGATTGACCCTTCCTGTCAGACTCTTATTTTCCCCTTGTTTAATTAACTAAACATGATTCATCGTGAAATAATTTTTGGGCTTTATGAATAAAATGTTTTGGGATATAGGAGAGACCAGTAGGACATATGATTAAGTGTTGATAACTTTATTATGAGACGATAATTGTGTTTTAGGTACAATTATTTAAGGAATGAGGAAACTACGTATTTCAAGTGAGAGATCACGACAAATACTTACGATAGTGAATAGACGTCTACCTACTGATTTTGCTACTTGGATGGATAGAATCCACGAGTGTCACGTAACTAGTGAGAAAACCCTTCGAGTTAAGGTTAGAGACGAAACCTTATACGTAATCATAATAATGGGAAATTAAGGATAAATGTTGTGACTATGGGTAACGAGAGGAACCTATATTAATATGATGAAATGGGTATATTTATATGATTGTGTGTACATATATTATATACATGTGAAAAACGTACCCGCGCTACTTGCTATCCCTGAGGTTACCGCGCTGGGACGATCTTATCCTGTGTTGCATTATGGGGGATATTGATTCGTACCCTAGAAGATAGAGATCCTAGGTACGGGCTATCAAATTGATAGTCGGACGATCCTAAGAGACGTGAGGGTATGTACTGACCTCTTGGATTTGGAATCTATACTTCGCCTCAATGTTGTTTTGTATATGTTAATACAGTTCGAGAGTGATTCCGAACTTGTATTTCCCTTTGTGTGAGCGATACGGGGATTGGATAGCAGAGTATGCCCGCACCATAGTTTAGTTGGGGTGCTATATATATATATATATATATATATATATATATATATATATATATATATATATATTATACGAGTAGTTAATATATATATGAGGTTATAAACTTTAAACTGCCTACTGTGATTTGATAAATTATTAAATACTTGTTTTGAGAAAGTATAAAATGTCACGGGAACTTTATTATTTTTATGAATTTAAAAATAGAGAATTTTGGGTTGCTGTTGGAACATCTTTTAAAGTGGATATCGTGTATTATAAATCTTATGAGTAATTTAAGTTAAGTTAAAGCTGTTAGAAAGACTAGTATGTTAGATGCTAAACAAACCGTTGGGAAGGTTAGTACGATAGGTGTGCACATTAGAAGATAGGTGAGTATTTCTCAAGAGAGAGACGCACTAATATGATTTGCATTGGCCTGTATCAATTTAAATACTTGCTTAACGTATTTTAAAATCAAACACACTTTCGGGCTCTGACCCGTTTCTTTTTCTCTCTCTCTCTCTTGTATATATATATGTATATTTTCAGGTGCCCAGCCACAGGGGCGTCTTGCTTAGGATCCCTTGAGAAGAACGAGCTGCAGCATAGGTGGGAGTTGCAGGTCACTTGAGTAGACGGCTTCTGTCATTGACTCCACTCCTATTATTCTCCTTTATTGGGCACGTGTCGCCCTTTTCATCATTTCATTTGTTGCTGGGATTTTGTATTTCATTTATTTCCAGTATTGTTCTATGGGATTTATTCAGGATGGATTTGTGGTTTTAGTTCCATTTGTTGACATTCGATTGACGAATGTATTATGTTATTTGGTTTATTGTGGTGTGATTCTTTATTGTAGAAATGTTGTTTTAATTAAAATAAATCTTTTTCTTTAATTAAAATTTGGAAAGTTTTGTATGGAAAATGTTTTGACACTTAGCTTAATTATTTAGGGTGTTAAATTGGAAAAATTATTTTTATCGACAGTGATGCTGAGAATGAACCAACTGTTTACCTTGATTTAATTTAATAAAGGAGTGATCGCCCGGTATTTAATTAGGCGGGGTGTCACACAAACTTCCATGAAAGAGATCGCAGGCTAGAAGAAGACCGAATATACATCTCAATGACAAGATCAGTAAAGAAATCTTCTACGAAAGATAGCTCGACCAAAAAATAGACCGTGTAAACTTCTTCGATAGAGAGCTTGATGACCCAACTAACAGAATAAACTTCTCCGGTAGATAGCTCAAAGATTCATCCTACTAAGCATACTTATATAAAAGATAGCTATGTAGTCAGTGAAACTGACTAAGTTGTTAACATACCAGAATCCTCATTCTAATAGGAAAAATAAGCTCTTGATCTCGAAGAAAATGAGGGAACCATTCAAAAATGGATAGTTAGTGGAAGGAATATTTTAAAAAAGAGCAAAACTAGTTCAACAACTATTCGTAACTAGCTTATTATGTGCCAACGACAGTGGAGCAGGCCTAATAGTCATAACGCCAGATAGAGGTGATGTAGTGTACACCCTAAGATTCCAATTTGATGCCTATAATATTGACGAAAAATATGAGTCCCTCATAGCTAGCCTGGGGCTAGCCTCGTCACTTAGTGGTCAATAATTATTAGCTGACAGTGACTCCCAACTTATAGTCAATTAAGTCCTTGGAATTTATGAGGCAAGGTAGGAATCAATGATGAAATACTTGGAAAATGTGTCAAAATCCTTGACTATTGAATTCGTAGAACTCTTAACACATCACATGGCATATGAGGAAAGTGTGTTGGAAATGGATGTGGACTTGGGTCTTTCATGGATGGATCCCATTCGAGCATATTTAGAGTTTTGGACAATCCCAATAAACCCAAATGAGGTAAGGAGGATTCAATACAAGGCGATGAGATACGTGCTAGAAGGAGGAATCCTATTTAGAATTCATAATATCACTGCTGAGATGTGTTCATCCAAAAAAAGTTAATCACTTGATCAAGGAATGTATGAATGCTCATGTGGGTCCCATTCAGTAAGAAAATAATTATTGAAGTGAGTGGCCACCTAGGGGTATTATTGGCCAATCTTGAAACAAGATTATGCAAATTACCCAAAAAGGTGCGACAAGAGTCAAAAGTTTGACATAATCCATAAAGTCCCAAGAGCAACACTCGCCCTGATCACATCGCATTAGCCCTTCGCCATGTGGGGAATTGATCTGGTCAGCCCACTAACGAAAATAAGGGGAAGGTTCAAATATCGAGTCGTAGTAGTAGATTACTTCACCAAATGGGTTGAGGATGAGCCTTTGGTTGAGATGCCATACGAAAAAGTGTTCCACTTTATATGGAAGCACATCATCTGTCGCTATGGGGTGCCATATGGATTCATCATTGACCACGGTACCCAGTTTGACAACGTAAGAGTTTGAATACTATTGTGTACTATCAAAAATCTAGAAATTTCACCCTGCACCCGATCACTCGCAGTATACCAGATAGATATGGATAAAAAATAGAACCTTGATCAGTGAAATGAAGAAAAGGCTAGATGATGCTAAAATGAACTGAATTAATGACCTACAGAGCGTATTATATGCATACAGAATAATGCCAAGAACGACAACAGGTGAAACCCAATTCACACTGGCATTTGTCACCGAAGTAGTGGTGCCCACTGAGATTGGCCTACTCAGCCATCGAGTGTAAAGAGCGATCTAATGAGGAGACTCAATTTAGAACTAGTTGAGGAGGTCAGGGAATGCATTTCTTTGCGAGTTGTCTCTTATCAAGAGAGGACTGGTCGATTTTATAATAAAAGAGTAAAATAGAGAATTCTAAAGGAAGGGGACTACGTGCTGAAGAAAGTTATTCAGAAAACAAACAACTAGAACCCAACTAGCATGGCCCATATAAAGTATCTGCTATCGTGTGACCAGGAACCTACGAAATTGAAACTTTAAAGGGTGAACAGTTCAAGAATCCTTGGAACTCCGAGCACATGAGGAGATATTACCAGTAATGATGATAAAAAACACTATAGCGTGAAGAAAAATAAATGTAATCCTTCTTTTACATTCCTTTGTAAATCCCTTAATGATTAATGAGAAGAACTTCATTTCCTTAATATATGAATTTTGAACATTATTTAAAGACATTTTCTTCGGTAAAAGAGATGTGCAAATAAACTAAGGAAGAATACCCCAAAGATACGATCATGTCGAGATCCACAATAAAAAATAATTGCACAGTCAAATAAATGCTTCATGTACGATCTCGTCTTAGGATACATCACTAAAAAGAAGTTCGCTTCAAGTATGGGAAATCCAATGCAGCATTATGTAATACCCCGCATTTTTATGATCTTAAATAATTATGGATAAAGTATGGTTGTTGGATTAATTAAATTAAAAGGGGTCGGGAAATTTAATTTTTAATTAATTCGAATTAAAAATAATTATTAACTATCATGCCAAGGGTTAATACTTATTGATGAAAATCATTGATTATTACTAATATTGAATTAGATAATTTTTATAAATTGTCGGAGTGCGAAATACGATAATTTGGTATTTAAAGTCAGACACGCGTGTGAGTCGTGTCGGGACTAATTATAGGGAATAAAAAGATAAATTATATTTTCTAACTCGTATGGTAATTTTGAGTGTGCCATTGAGTCCATAAGGGTGGAGATAGTCAGAAAACTCTACCCGGGCATTTTATTTGGACTTCGAGGTAATTTTAGACCTAACCGGCACCCCGTTGGGGTATGTTTGTCCTTTAGAATTTTGGAGTAATAATATGAACGAAAATTAAGAAATTAAATAAGGAGGTACATGGGTTAGTGGGGATTTATCAGCTCTAAACCTACGTGAGAGAAAAGGGAAAGGCACAGAGGAAGGAAAAAGAAGCTATTGGTGTTCTTGCTGCCTAACTCAAGAACACACACCAAAAACTATACCAAAGTGTAGATCGCGAGACGAGGAACACATTTATACCCATTTCAACATCGAATCACACCGTCGAAATTAAGGTAAGTGTTTATTATTTGCGATTCATAGCAATAAATATGTTCATATTCGTGTAGGTAGATTATATTCACTTTTGATTTATGAGTTTTGATGAAATTGGAGATTTAAGGATATGAATTGTGAAAGAGCAGAGCTTTTCTACATCAATGCTCTGATACCACTTGTTGGAACACGAGGCCCCCAATTTTAAAGACTTATTACAAAAAGTAATATCCTTTTATAGATGCGGAAGCGAGAGATGGTTCAACTTAAACAAATTAACAAATTTTAATTTCTTTTCAAATTAAAATTAAACAAAGTATTAACCCAAGTCCTAGAAATTTGCCTAACAAAATATTTAATCCATTTTAGAAAATTTAGGCCAAATCAATTTTATCAAATTAAATTAAAGACTTGAATTAAATTAACATAAACATTACCCAAATTAATTATGCACCAAATTAATTAAGTAGTCACTTAAACCAGATTTTATCTTTTTACCTAAGCATGCATCTAATGAGAGATTTGCAAAAAGATAAAATAAGTAAACATCCACTACGCCACGATGTACGAGGAAAAACCCACAACGGGAAAAAATCTCGGGTGGCCCTAGCCTTAAGTCCACTAAGTATGGTTTTACAAATACAAGACAGTAAGACTTACAACACTCGACTTGACCCCTTTCAATACCCGACGCTTCTTCTTGTATACACCTCCGCCTAGTAGACAACCCCGGAGCTCCACCGGAATCTTGGACTTCACTAATGAGACATAGGTACACCGTCAACCACACATGGTGCCTTTCACCATGGGAGAATGCCGCAACAAAACAAACTTCTTCTTCTTTGAGGGATCTAGAAGTAAACCTAAGCTTCTCTTCTTCAAGGTGTAGAGATAAACCGGTACCAAACACTCCAAGCAATGATGTATATATTGAAACTTGGAATTAATAAATAATGGGTGAAAACTAGAGTGTTAAATGATTTTTTCTTGAAAAATTAGACAATCAAAACATGAACTTTTTCTTGGAAGAATTTGCTCTAAAAAATCTCTCTAGGAGATGGAAAGATGTGATAATTGAAAAAAGTTGGTTCCCACACATATTAAGTCTGTCAAAAAGTTAGTGGGGAAAACAAGTGGGAAAGTGGGAAAAAATGTCAAAAACTGCCTAAAAAATTGTTCCCACCAAATCTCGTTCGAATGAGATTTTCGTTTGAATGAAGTATCGTTCGAACGATACTTCTAACGAAGTTCCAGTTGTAGGTCATTGCAAACCTCGTTCGAACGACAAACTCGTTCGAACGACAATATCGAACGAAAAAACAGAAAGCTAAAAATTCTATTTTTAGCCCAGAAACTTTATTTTAAAGTTTTTTTGACACTTTTTGAAATACAACAACAGTTTAAACAAAACTTACACCCATATAAATATTGTTCCAAGCTCCTATATATATATTGAAATGCATTCATACCTTAGGAGCAATGGAACCATGTTGATGACTTAGAAACGAGGCACAATAAACATGGCATTTGATGAAGCTTTATGAACTTGGCCGCTACGTCTTCAACAAACACGTCATCGGCTTGAAGGGATACAATTGAAATCTATCCTATGACTCAAATGTTTTTGTCCGGAATTGATCCAAAACTACAAAGGACTCAATTGGAAATTTTTGTCCTTACAAATTGAGATCTGAAAAAAAAATGAATTAGGATAAATCCCTCATGTAGATAGTTTAGAAATCCCAAATTGTTGATTAATTGTAATGGACGAATCTGAATTGGAGTTCATGTTTAGAAATTTTAAGAACTTGGGTTTGTTTGATAAAATTTGGGGATTCTCGGAATTTACTAATGTTCATGCATGATTAAATGATTTTAGATTGTTAGATATTATCCCTACATGCTTAATTATTGATTGGAAGAAATTGCTGGGAGTTTGGGATAAATTTGTAGGAGTTTTCATTTGAAAAATTCTGGAAAAAATGCAGCAGTTATCAGATATTAGAGACGACGACGTCTCGTTCGAATGAGATGCATAGTCGTTCGAACGAGATGCATAGTCGTTCGAACGACATGATAAACTCATTCGAGCGAAACCCTTTCTGGTTCGAACGACAATTACCAAAGAAATCCAAAATTTTATATTCTTCCCCAAATCGTGTTACACATTTAGTCTAGTGAGGAAAACTTCCCTTTTCAGATATTAGCTTAATGAAGAATTTTGGAAAACATTCCTAGGATAATACTTAGGGACTTGTTAGGTGAGATAACCTTAGAAAATTTCGAGAGTGGGAGTAAGCGAGTAAATTCCATAATGGGTAGTAACAAGGATTATACTGTGTAGATATATATATGAGTTGGGTAATAACCTGAAATTTTAATAGGAAGTGGAGAATTCCTATTATTAGTATAATTATTATAATTGTGTGTATAACATACCTACGCTGCTTGCTATCGAGAGGAAGTTTCACACAGTGGACAATGTTATCCTGGGTGACCCAAATGGGGGTATATTTGACTTATACCCAGAGCATACGAACATGGATACGTGCTATTTGAGATGTAGGATAATTTCGATGGCTGAATGGGAGCGTAGGTATATGCGTGACCCATTTGGCTGGTGAGTATGCTCGCCTCCAATATTTGTGTTATGAGATTTTCGGTTCATGAGAGATGCCGAACCAATTGTCCTTTATGTAGCGAGTGATGCACCGAGACACGATAACAGAGTATGCATTGCGCCAAGTGGTCAACCAAGGGGCGCAGGTTATATATATATATATATACATATACACATACACACACACTTTAGAATGAATGATTCTAATATGTGAAATTAGAAAATGTATAAGATGAATAAGTAAAGTAATTCCAGTGGATAAAAGATTTCCTATCAAAATAGTGAATATAAAATGGGCAACTGGCGTAAAAGAATATTATTAGCGTATTATATGGGCAATACGGGTTACTCCCTTGAGATATATTTAGAAGTTCATGTCAATGACCTAGTTGGGAATATTATGGATGACTAGGTTAGGGTCGACATACGGTAGGTGTGCACATTAGTAGAGGGGTGAGGATCTCAGGCGATAGTTCAGGACTAATATGAACATAATAATTGCTTTAATGCAGTTTTAAATACTTGCTAAAACAAATATTTTGACAAATCGGTCTCTAACCCGTTTCTTGCTATTTCTCTTCTCTTTTGCTATATATATATATATATATATATATATATATATATATATATATATATATATATATATATATATATATATATATATATATATATATATATATATATATAAATTATACTAGGTTTCCAGCCACAGGGTCACCACCAAACTTAGACGTGTGGATTTTTTGACAAGCTGCAACTGTTGTGGAAGCTATAGGTCATTGATATTAGACGCTTCTTTCTTTTTATTCAAATCTTAATTCAGACATTTCAGTTAGGGCATGTGTCGCCTGTTTCCAGCTTAGTTATTTCAGAGATTGTATTTCTTATTAGCTTTTCTTTTTCCGGTTGGATTGAGTATTATGATTCTATTGGTTTTAGACTTTGAACTGGAATGTTTTATCCAGTCTCATTTATTTCAGTATTTGATTCACGTTCAGTATTTATTCTTGTGGAATGGGAATGGCTTATATCTTAAATCATGGAATTTATTAATGGATTAATTGATTATAATTAATTAGGAAAATGTTTTGACACTTGGCTTAATTATTTATTAGGTGATTAATAATGAAAATTATTTTTGACAGTGATGCTAAGAATGAACCAACCGCACACTTTGATTTAATTTAATAAAGGACTAATCACCTGGTATTTAATTATGTGGGGTGTCATACATTATGGATAGAAAGATTCGACCATAATTGACTAACGCAAGGATTAGTCCTAATAAACTTGGATGACTTTGGTAACCTATGCTAATGCGTGGTAAGGATGACAAGATCTGTTCGTATGACCAATAAGCCGACACATGCATGGGTAGAGCCTAGACCAGGACAACTTAGTTAGTCCAAAATTGGTAGATGTTAAGGCCGATCAAGTTGACCCGGATGATTGCAAGCCTAAACTGTCTGCAGTCCTACTAAAAATGCTTCATATATGATCTCATCTTAGGATAGATCGCGAATCCCTTCCAAGTATTGAAAATCCATTGCAATAGGGTGGATGACAAGATCCAATCATACTTCACTAACTCAAGGATATATCCAAATAAACTTGAATGACTCTGGTAACCTATGCGTTAGGATGGCAAGATCTGTTCATACAACCGGTACAAGAAGGGGTGGAACCTAAGTCAGGATAATTTAGGTTCATCTAAAACTGGTAGCTAGTACGTCCGATCTAGTTGGCTATGAGTTAACAACACAATCACAACTCCAAATAACTATCAGACCTGTTCCAAATGCCAAAAAAATTTAATAAGTTAACAAGTCAAACATGTAATATGCTACAATACGATTCAAAGTTAACTCATCACGAGTATGATCTATTCAAGGATGTGTGAATATATTTGAAAATAAGCAAAGCAAAAATTAGAAAAATAACAGGAAATATGCTCGGCTTAGATTATATAATGGCTTCACAAAAAGAAAGAGAGGGAACCTCAGGCTTTAGGAGCATTATACACTACTAGAAATAGACATTTTTATGACAGGGAAAAAAGGTTATTTATGACGATTTTCGAAGCTTTAAATACCTTCGTAATGTTATGTGTCATAATAAATTGGTGTTGACAAAACCGTCATAACAAACCATCCTATTACGACAATTTTTTGTGCAAACTGTCATTAACAATAATGTTGTGTGTCTTAATAAAATTGGTGTTGACAATACCGTCATGATAAACCATCCTATTACGAAAGTTTTTCGTACAAATTGTCATTAACAATTATATCATGTTTATTGAACCGTCATTATAAACCTATGAAAAATGACGGATATTAATAAAATGGTCATAAAAAGTACGATTACTTTAATCATTATAATGACAACTTACATAAAACAGTCATAAAACATACAGTCATAAAAGTTATTTCTTTTCTTTCATTTTTTTGCGATGAATTCTATTATACTATTACAATATCCCAAACGTGTTATGCATAAAACTACGAACTGTCAATTCAAAGCATAAATTTTCGTACTCAAAGTAGAAAAATTCCAAGTACAAATATAACTGAACCATAAGTATTAAAAATTGTCATTAATATTTGAAATTAAAGAAAATAAAAAACAACAACAGTCTCCCAATAGACTTCTGGACAACTCAAAAATAAAAAGATATCTAAAGTGACCTTTACTATAGACATAAAAAGTAGCAAATTAAACTGCAACATTAGTTCTATTCATGTAGCCTGGAAACCTAATTTAGCAACAGCTACACCGAATACGCAATAGGCAACATCCGAATCGATACCTGAATAAAAGGAGGAAACAAATAGTCATTAACAAATAAAACAGATTCACCATATAAAGAATATAACTCAAACAATAATGATATTCTAATATAATATTGAGCATCAAAAAATAAACATTTGCATAATATTAAAGTTAATTTTACTTTCATTCTTTATTAAGGCATGGAAGAGATAAATGGGGAAGGTTTTATGGAAATTTCGAAAAAAATATCTTTATTTTTTTTAATAATCCAAAATTAAGCATGACATGTTTAACCAACCACAACAATATAAAGCTCACCTCGGGCATTCTGTATCATCATCAACAACAAGAACAACATTATCAAAATTTAGTCGAGAGATAAATAAGGAAGGTTTTATAAAAATTTCGGCAGAGTTTCCTTTATTTTTTTAATAATCCAAAATTAAACGTGACATATTTAACCAACAACAACAATATAAATCCCAGCCCGGGCATTCACTATCAGCAATATAAATCCCACCTTGGGCATTCACCATCAACAATATAAATCCCACCCCGGGCATTCAACATCATCAACAAAGTAATTAATTAGATTAAAGAAGAAAAAAAAGGTACCCGAAAAGATAGGCCAAAATTGTCCACAACTGCAACTCACTAAAAATAATCCTGAATGAAATCGATGAACTCATATTGAAATTTTTCTATCTCATGATTTTCATAGGTTTCTTTTCCAACCAACTCTTTCATCTAACAAATCAAATAACATAAGTTGTATTCAATTTTTCCTTATAAAAGTAATTAGCAAGGAAACAAAATGTTATAAAACAAATATTTATTACCTTTAGTTTAGTAGATTGAGACGGATTCTCCATTAAATCTCTCATGAACTTCAATATATAAAACCCACATTCAACATTTCCCGGTTGTAGAGGGCCCTATAAAATGATATGTTGAATATAATAGTTATATTAAGATTTAAGATATAAGTCAATAATGTATATTCATTAACATTATCGTACCTTAACATTCTCCTAGTTTGAACCTGAAATTCTTCCTCCTTTCGATACCACCAACGCTTTAAATTCACTTCAAGACAAAGATTAAAATAAAAAACATGTGTACAAAGACAATGTGACTAAAGGTATATATATATATATATATATATATATATATATATATATATATATATATATATATATATATATATATATATATATATATATATATAAAGTCATTACTCACGTGCTTGTAAATAGTTTCAAGTCTCGATCTGGCGCCTTATGTAAAGAATCTAAATAGAATATATTCCTCGAAGAGAAATCGATAATAACCCATCTCTTATTATAGCTCCTATGAATATATATGCTTTCACCTTGGTCATTATAATAAGATTTAGCCCATAAAAACCTTCCTAACCCATCTCTTATTATAGCTCCTGCACCAAAAAGTTTGTTGATTGAAATCTCTGATGCCTCATTTCAAATTCATTCTCTAACCGATATATGATACTCTGAAAATAAAATTATCAATTACATTGAAATGTTTCATTAGCTTAGATTCAAATGTTTGCTTACTTCTACTTAACCAAATTTCCCCGAATATTGAAAGAGGAATAAATTTGAAGAACCATTTAGAGAACTTAGAGTTATTTGACTGCAAACACCATTTGATAACAGAAGATGAGGGACACTGATTAATAACCAAATGGAATTAAAATCTAAAGAAGATAATTTTGAATTTCTAATTAGATCATATGATGAATGAAAAGAGAACCTGCCATCAACAGAATGTTTCCATATCTTCTCATTAGAAACCCAATAAGAATAAATTTAGATCATTCAGTTACTTTTATAGTAAATGATATGATGAAACTGTCAAGTAAATGCTAGAAGCCATGTTCAGGGAATTTGAAGCAATATAATGGAAAATTGGATAAGTCTGCTCTGGATCATAGCAGACATGTTATTTCTGTCAAAATCAAATCCCATCAGATCTGAGAAGAACTCCCAAACTAGTTGAATCATATGGAACTCTAAGAAAAATATTTGATAGTTGTTACAGTAATGAATGTTGTGGTATAACCTTAATAAGGAATTTCATTACTGCTTAATTTTTGACCAGCAGACTACAAGAAGGACAAATAATGTTGTTCAAATCTGATGTAAACAACCATGATGTGTGTGGATACATCTATTCCTTACAATGAAATAAAGAAATGTAAACAATTGCACCATGTAAGGAATTTATATTTTGTGTTTGTTTAAATGTTAACATAGACTATGAAACCATGAGCATAATTAATTGAGAAACACAACTTATAAAGCCTAGAAATTTCCATATTTCAGGTCCTAAACGATCTTTTTAGGCAAAAGTCAAAACATAAAGTGCATTCCTTGAAAATAAAGTCAATAAACTAATCAAACACATCCCCAAATAACCACATTTTGGTCTAATTGTCTACCTAAGTCCCCTCGCAATCTGTTCTCGCATACGTGGATGGCGAGTTGTCAATTTCCTCAATATTTGGCAATGATCTACTCGATTCATGATCTCCAATGCAACCAGCAATGCCGTCTTCATCGATATCATCAATATTATATACTCTTTGAGGAGTTACTAAAGAAATTGACCATTTAGGATCGAGTTGGTCGGGTACATAAAAAACTTGTTTGGGATGAGAAGCTAATATAAATTGCTCATTCTGAGGGCCAACCCCGCCAAGTTCAACCAATGTGAAACCAAGTTCATCAATCTTGATGTCGTTGTTGCTGTCACACCAATCGCACTTGAAAGCCGGAATCTTAAATGTTATATAATCAATCATCCAATTTTCAGTAATGACGCCGTAATAGCATAGATTTGAAACCACTGGATTCTTATCTTTAGCACTAGAAACCTGCATCGTTGTGGAAATATGCTCACTCCACTATTTTGGTTGACTCGTTCAACATCACGTTCCGTTGTATTATAACGACATCCATTAATAACATAACTGGGAAATTTTATTACATCTCGACGTAGTCCTCGAGCTACCCATTTTAAGGTATCTGAAACGTTGTTGCCCATTTGTTGAATTTCGTCAACCTGAATTTTGAGAGTTTTAGTTAAAATAATTAGAGTTATTTAGAGTCTTACTTTTGATAAATTGATCATACCCTTTGACGTAACCAAAGAATAAAAGTCTTGTTGTGCTCATCTTCTAACCATTTTTGGTTTTTGCGCTTTTGAGAATATTTTTGCCTTAAGCTCTCCATGTGCTCCCTAGTTATTAAAAATAAAATATATAGTTAGCCATCAAGATCTTATGCTTAGACAAGAAACTAACATTTATTAAAATGAAATATATAATATTTACTCAATATAAGGTTGGACATGATTTGTGTTTTCCAACACACGTCGATGTGCCTGTTCCCATAATGACTCATCCACTTCAATGACATTACCACCACCTTTTGGTTTTCCATATTGTATTGCATCATCACTAGTCCTCATATTTCTACCAATTGGAACTCCAACTGCAGCGAGTTCGTGTAAGAACTCGGAACAAGATTGAACCGCCTCTTCTGCAATTTAACGTTCTATAATACAACCTTCTGGACGATTTTTATTATGCACTTGACCCTTTATCACTTTCATGTTCCTACATCAATGTTAAAAAAATTAAATAGTATTAACTAATTGAGATGTTATTGATTAATTTCATTATTGTAAGCACTAACTTACCTTTCAAAAGGGTACATCCATCATGAAAAAATTGGACCACAAAGTTCAACCTCTCTAACAAGATGTACCATTAAATGCACCATGATGTCAAAGAATGTGGGAGGGAAGTATTTTTCCAGCAAACACAGAGTTATCACAATATCGTTCTGAATTTCTTTTAATTTTGGCACGTCCACTACTTTTTCATAAATAGCATTAAAGAAGAAGCAAATTCTAATAATCGCATATCTCACATGCTTTGGTAATACATATCTTATTGCAACGGGAAGTATTTATTGCATTACTATGTGACAATCATGGGACTTAATACCAAATAATTTCAATTCTTCCATGGAAATAAGATTCAAAAAATTCGAAGAGTACCCATCAGGGACCTTAAGTCGTCGCAAAGTTTCATAAACCCTTACTTTCTCTTCCCTCGACAATGTATAACAAGCTGGTGGCAAATAAGTGCGTTTACCTTTATATTGTGGTGCCAATTCATCCCGAATTCCCATGTATACAAGATCAAGACGACTCTTAACTCCATCTTTTAATTTTCCAGGAATTTTAAGTAGGGTCCTTATGATGCTGTCCCAAACGTTCTTCTCGATGTGCATGATGTCCAAGTTGTGTCGAATAAGTAAATGCTACCAATACTCAAGCTAAAAGAATATGGATTTTTTCTTCCAACATACGAAACCATCATTATCATCCTTGTAGGAAGCACTACCTTCAACGTGGTATTCACTGCGCTTTCTCTTTGATTTTATAGTCTTTTTCAAACCCACCTTCTTTCCCTAAGATGCCATAATCCCTACCAATTTCTTTAATACTTGTTCACCACTCAACGGTTCAGTTTCTACTCGAAACTCCTACTGACCATTGAAAGCCTTTTTTTGCTTTCAAAATAGATGGTCATGTGGAAGAAATATTGTATGTGACATATATATATTCTTATTAGAATTTGTTAATCTAATAGAATCAGTTTCTTCTGCACAAATTGGACATGCATAATATCCCTTCACAGCACAACCGCACAAATTCCCATATGCAGGAAACTCATTAATAGTCCACAAAAGTATAGCCTTTAACGTAAAAGATTCTTGTCGGTAAGCATCATAAGCCTGAACACCTTCACGCCATAAAGTTTGTAAATCTTCAATTAATGGTGCCAAGTAAACTTCAATATCATTGTCTAGTTGTCGTGGACCAGATATCAACATTATGAGCATATAATTTTTTCTCTTTGCACTCAGCGAAGGATGAAAATTATGGATCCTTAACATAACTGGCCAACAACTATACCTACTGCTAAGAGAACTATGTGGGTTGATCCCATCAGCTGAAAGTGCCAACCAAAGCTTTCTTGCTTCCTTCCCAAACTCTGGCCATTTCCCGTCCACCAACTTCAATGCTGGAGAATATGCCGGACGACATAATTTACCATCAATTTATCTTTCATTTGCATGCCATGTCAAATCTTTTGATGTTTGAACAAATTGGTACCACCGTTTAAACCGTGGAATAGGCAGAAAATACCACAACACTTTTGCAGGCACACCCACCTTTGGCTCAGTTGTGTTCTTCTATAACTTATACCTCAAAGTTTCGCATGTGGGGCATACAGTGTCATCCACGTAATCTTTCCTATTAAGTATGCAATCATTGGGACACACATGTATTTTTTCATATCCCATTCCAAAAATTGATAATGTTTTAATAGCTTTTTTCGTAGTTATAGGCAATTCATCATCTTCTGCAAGCATTTTTCCTAACAATTCCAATAACTTCTAAAAGCTTGTATTGGTCCACCCATTCCTTGCTTTCAAGTTGAAAAGATTTACCAATGCCGATAATTTAGAAAACTTTTTGCAAGCCCTATATAAAGGCTTCTGAGCATCGTCAAAAACTTTGCAAAATTCCAAGATCTCCCATAAAATCCTCTTGTGTAGCTTGAACCATCTTCACTGTGTTTTCAAGATCCTCTGGAGTCTCCATGACATAATCTTGAAGGTTTGGATCACACGTGTCGTCATTAGGAGGGGCAATACTTTTAGCGACTTCTCCATGCCTTATCCATGTACGATAAGTTTTATCATAACCATTCGCATATAAATGATTTTTAACCACTTTTAGACTCAACATACATCCATTCCCACATTTAGAGCATGGGCATGGGATGGAGTTACTCCCTTTTGCATGTGCTTCAGCAAATATAAAAAAAATCCTTAATCCCTTCTTCATATTCATTTGATAATCTAGTCATAGAAATCCAAGACCTATCCATCACAAATAGACTGTGATCTCAAAGCGCACCTCCTCATATCCAAGAGAGATAACATATAGTTATATTGTGATACATTAATTAAGTATTAAAAGGCAACCCATTAAAAATAATAGAAACTATGCTAGCTTGGCAGATCAATAAAATGCAAGTTGTCATGGATAAAAGGAAATATTAACTAAAAATTCCAGGTGTACGTTTAGTTAGAAAATAAAGAAAGTCATGATGATAGAGTGAATAATTTCTCTTATAAGGAAATATTGATATTTAACTAAAATATATAAATAACTTAGTCCATCATAACTAAACTTATCATGAACTAGTATCGATCTAGGATTTTCTCTCAAACTATTAACATCATAATTAATCATGAGGATTTCTAAAACTCTTTAGGAGTTCTAGGATGTCATATCCGAGCATCTCATCAATAACTTATATCATTTTAGGCTTCAACTTCTCAAACTTATCTATGGTTTATCTGCTCAAGATCTCTCTAAAGTGCTCGATAACTTATCTATGGTTTATCTCAACTATGCTTATTGGTCGTGCGCGTGTTCAGTGCCACATCCCCTTTCTTCATCCTGTGCTGGCCTGACTGCAAAGACGTGGTCATCGCACGACCTGTATATATGAGTGCTTCTGTAATGACCTTGAGTATGGACTTAAGAGTAAGGACCTTTCTTTTCCATTATATGCATTTAATGATGAGTGAGAATGAATTTACTGGTAAACAACATGGTCCTTAAGATAAGTCCTACTTTGGGTCCTCAAATGAGCATTTGTGTGTTTGTGTGCAAGTTTGTGTGTGCCAACTTGGGATACTAGGTCACCTCATACAGTGCAATCTTGAACTAATATAAATTATTTTTGGCATATAAAAAATGATTAATTTCATCATCGGGATTAAGGGAGGCAATGGGTCGTGTCATGTCATTAATTTCATCAATGGGATTAGGTGTGGCAATGGGTCGTGTCGTATCATGCCGATTTCGTGCCGGGTCTAACCGGGTTCATATCAAAACCACCTCTACATAAACATGACTCGTTAAGTCTTTCGTGTATACCGTGTCGTGTCTTATCGGGTTCGTGTCGTGTTTGGATCGTGTTCAAGTCGTGCCTTAACGAGTCATGTCGTGTATTTACGCTAAATGGCTAAATGCAAACCCGATTCGTTAAGCTATCGTGTTTAGTGGGTCCACCCGTTAAGCACCTGCATTCGTTAAGGCTTCACCCAATCCTGCTAAAAAGTCATGTAGGTCGTGTCGGGTTATCGGGTTGTGCGACAATTTTCCACCTCTCGGGATGCGTTTTTTATTTCAAGCAATAGAAAATGATTTCCAATAATATAAATTATTTTCGGCATATAAAAAATGATTTCCAGCAAATAAAAAACTATTTCCCACAAATAGAAATAATTTCCAGCAATAAAAAAAGATTTTCAGCAATATAAAATATTTCCAGCATATAAAAATGATTTCTAGTAATAATAAAGTATTTTCAGCATTAAAAAAATTATTTCCAACTAATAAAAATTATTTCCTACATATAAAAATTATTTCCAACCAAATTTCTAATAAAAAATAAAAATAGAAAAAATACATAAATATAGGTATCGTACCCGGGTGATTATAATTTTAATATTTATATTTACCCATTAACAAAAAAATGGGCATTTAGACATTGTGCATTTATTAATTAAAATTTAAAAGCGAGGATTTAAACAAATTTAATATTTAGCCATTAACTTAAAATTAACGGTTAAGACCCATTGAACTTGAACATAAAAATTAAACAATGAATCTATGGACTAAATATATACTGTGAATCTATGACCCATTGAATGAACTGAAAATAAAAATGAATAGTTACCTGTTGTGTGAAATTTCCTACTGATTGCTTGGAACTTGGAAGTTGAAAAAGAGTTTCTCTGCTAGACTGGGCCGTCTGCCATTGGTTGGGGCGCTGTTCAGATGCGGGCGGGGCGGTTGAGATGCGAGCGGAGAGGAGGAGAGGGGACGTTGTGCTGCTCTGATGCGGGCGGCTGAGGCTGGACGAAGCTCCTGCTGCTGCTGGAGATGAGATGAAGAGAGAGGAGACGAAGGATATAGTGAGGGAGAAAGGAGGGATCGTGAGGGATGCGGTTGTTGTGGGATACTACAAGACAACTCCATGAATATCGCACAATAGAGTTGAGGAGAAGCGGTTGTATCCCAAATCTGAGATTCTTACGCTTCTTTCCTTCCATTTTGCTTCTCCCTATTGATATTTTTTCTTAAAATGGGTCGTAAATAATTAAAAATTATTATTAAAAAAATATTAATTTTATAAAATTATATTTAATATTACCATGTATATAAAACTGTTGTAAAACATAAATATATTATATGACAGTTAAAATATTACTGTCATAACATATCATATTAATATGACCCAATAAATATACATGGGTCATAATTATTTGTTTAAATGAAAAAGGGTCATAATTGTAAAAAATCATATTTATTATGACAGTTTAATTAAAATGGTCATAAAATTGAATTTTAAAACTGTCATAAAGGGGTATTTTTATAGTAGTGATAGGTCGTGGCCTCAGTCATTGGGACATCAACAACGATAATGGGATTAGCATTAGGAGCATGAAGCTGTCCAACATCAACCTCAACCTTCTTGGCAGCAGTCTCATTAGTAGCCTCCTCCACCTCTATAGCCTTGCACTCGACAGTTAGAGCCTTGGCCTCATCATCATCACCTTTCTAGGCATGAGATTTATTTATGATGTTGGGGAAGTGCTTGATGACCGTCTTCTTGAGCTCATCATAGCCCTCCATGAACATAGTCACCAAGTCCATATTGTATTCTCTAGAGGTTTTGAACTTCCTTTCACCCTCCTCCTCAGCATGCACAAGGGCAGAAGTAGCCTTTTCCAAGGCTTTCGTAAGTTTTTTAATATCCTCTATCCTTTTAGCAAGATCTTCCTCTGAGGACTTAGGTTTAGCTACGTTAGCCTCTGCCTGCTCCTTCAGTTTTCTAATCTCCTCCTCAGTTTGGCTCAAGGAACCCACTTCGGCCACCAACTAGTCATCTATCTTTTCCATCTCAGAGAAGGCCTAATCATGATCAACGTTGACATCCTTCTTATCAGTGGAAAGTATATCATAATGATTGAAAATCTCATCATGATTTGCCTTCATCTTGTCATATGCATCCTGGTAGGAGGCCACCTGCTGCCATATGGTGGTGGCAGCCATGGCACCCTGAAATAAGGAGGTCAACATAATAAAGTGATCAGAACAATAAAAATATAAATAAAAATTAAATTTGGCCTGGATCTTACCACCATCATGCTGTGCTGTATTATGTTCCATAGCTCGTCCAAATTAAATTTCCTAAGGATTCCTAGAGTCCAATGATACTCCTATTGTTCTTGTGACAACATTATGAAAAATAAAGTACATATGTGTGATTTACCCTTCTCGAACATAAATATTGATGTGTGTGGTGTGGCTCCTGACGAGTGGGAGCTTTGGGCGGATTATGTCCTAACTGTTCCAGCTTATCATACCATTATTGAGGGGCTTGTTTTGACTAGAACTCTTAATAGTTTAAAGAGTTGCACTATTCCTAAAAGTGTAAATGCCATCAACATATCAGTTTCTCACTGGTGTGTAGACACTCACACCTTTATTACTGGTTGTGGAGAGTTCCCTATTACTCTTGAAGACGTTTATGAGCTCATGTGTTTACCCTTTTGGGCAACCACATGTTTACATATGGCTATGATGACGCTAAGGAAAGAGAGATATGTGAGTAACTACACCAATCCCTCGGAGCTTATGTGCACAATGTAGCACTTACTCTTTTAGGAATGATCAAGCAGTCCTTTGCTAAATGGAAAAGGTACTGGTTTAGAGATTTTAATTCCTTGTCTAAGGACGAGGCCAATACCACCATTCCCAAGAGTCAAGATGGCCCAAAGTTGGGGTCTAAGATTCATCTTTATGCTTTTTTTAACTTTCCCCTTCATATTCTTGTTCCAAGGGATGCGTAATGAATCCACTTATTAATTGCTATTTCATTTGGCCGTGAGACTTGATCATGGACAAAGTGAGCCACTCTCTATATTGACACTTGGGTGAATGCACACTTAGATTGATTGTACGCATATGGACATGGAGATATTGCATGGTAATTATGATGTATTTAATTTGTTTAACTATTTTGTGTTAGTGGGGTTTTTGTTTGAGCGATTCCCAAATTAGGCCCAAGGGCCTTGGTCATTGCATAACCAGTGTGCTTGCATTTCTAGGTGGCGTAATAAAATGCCTAAATAACCACTTAGCCTTTTCCTAGACAATATGGGTGAGTTTTCATTTCTCTCCTACTCGAAGAGAGTGTGTAGCATATTTTCCTGGGCGTTCTTGTCTTCTTCACCAGGTACTTTCTTCCCTCCTGCCAATTTGGACTCTGTGAGGGATTGACCTTATAGTTCTATTGTGTCATTTCTTTTCCCTTTCATTCTTCCATCAATGACTGAGTTGGGGGAATGGATTGAAACTATCATTCTGAGTGAGTGAGGTGACAATGTGGTTACGATAAAGGCACTTACTCTCCAGACATTCTTAGCAACCACTCGCCCCAGAAGTTATACTTGGAATCTTATTCCAGTTTCATTTATGAGGTGGTGGTTCAAAGTACTACTAGTTTTGGAAACTTTCCCACCCCTACACGTGATTACCTCCCTTTCATCAGTTGCTCGTAGTTCAACTTATGGAAGTGTCAAATTGAGTTGATGAAAAACTGCATCCAAGATGTCCCTCATGAGTCATTTATTGAGGGGATCCCATCTTATAACAAATACTTTAGTAAATTCACTCTCAAGGAGGCTTGGCATTATAGACAAGTTGAAAGGGCTCCCTTAGATCAAGTTACCCCCATCTTGGTTAACCCTATCTGTGAGGAGATAATTTACTCCAAACATCCTGAGATAAGAACTCAACAACCCATAGCCACAGGCAAATCAAAGACAATTTCCAAGAGGAAACATCCAAATGAGGATATTTCCAATTTTGTCCCGGTTAATATGGTGGGGCTGCCTCTTCCCTCATACCTAGTGAAGACATGAACAACTAAGCATAAAATTCAAGTGATGATATGAGAAATTGGCCATAAGACGTTCTCATACCAGCAGGTTAAGAGTGATGTGCGTGTTAAACAAATAAAGCAAGCGAACAGAAAGAAGACAGGGTATAGAGTGGTTCAGCCTCTAAAATAGGCCTACGTCCACTATGTTGCTCCATTCTCATTATGTGCGTTGCATTGTACAATGTAATCATGCCTATAGAGGCGTACAAGTATGAGAATAAAGGAGAGTACATGACAATATCGGAGATTCCGGTGAGCCCGTGGGGTGGCTGTGATGCAGATCCTTAGCCTCCAAAGCCTATCTTGGGGTGATGTAGAGAGGATCTGTGTTGTAGTGCCTCAGGTGTGTGTGGAATCCATCTCCCCTCTCTCCTAGGTGAGGGTCCTCTATTTATGAGGAAATATGTTGAGTCAGATGCCTTAAGCACGTGCCTATACCGAGTTTGCGGAAGTTGTGGATAAACAAAAAGGGGGGTGCGTCTTGCAAGGCATGCAGTGATGTAAGATGGAGTGCCGCGCACCCGATGAAGGGGTGCCGCGACCTATGATGGAGAGTGCCGCGCCCCGAGTGAGTTCTGGCCGCACCCTGAATACATCCTCGGCAGGGTACTTTATTTGTACTATCAATAAGCCCCCAAGCCGTAGTGCCAAGGGAGATCAATTGGGGTTGCGGCTAAGTAGTCTAGGTGCCGCGGTACTATCAAAGCGACGATTCGTCTTCCGTGCTCCCTTATATAAATTGTTTCTAGCCGTGGACTTCATTATGTTTCCAAAACTTTTGAGAGCATATCGAGAGTGAAACTCTGCACTTTCTTCCTTGCACATTCCGGTGACTTTTCGAGGCAGCGTGTGGCGGTTCAAGGTGGTCTGTAGCTGAACTTTGCGACTTTCTTCATTTCCAGGTGATTTTTCAACCACTATTTACAGTTTTCTTCCCTTATGATACTTTGCCTGGTTCATTTGATAGAAATCTAGGGTTTTATTTCTTCATTTTGTTTTTTCCACATATGCTGCATATGAAATACGTAGAACTGTTCTTGACGTCCATGATCGAACACTCCGTATTCTGTGGGTTTGATTCTAAAAGTGATTAGATTTAGGTAATAATCTTGTTTAGGATAGAGTCCGCGGCATGATAGGATTTCAATAATCTTTTCTATGAACTGGTATAATACTTCTGCGTCATACCATGCCAAATGGCCGCGATCCCTCGAACTATCATCCGTGGCATCAAATAACCACCCTTAGTAGTCTCGGAATAGCCTTAAACTTTCATGAACCCAAGACATTCATGTTAAATAACTATAGCCGCTGCTAGAGCGTAAAGAGTGGACTGAAAATTTAGGAATGGTCGTGGCCAGGAACGCCCTAAAAGCAATTCTATCACATTACCGCGGCATTCTATGTTCCTCTGATATGGATGTGGCCGCGGCTTGTTAGGAAAGTACGATCCCATTAGACTTTTTTGATTCAAAAATACCCTTCTGCGGCTTCTTGAAGTCTTACAAATCATACTGGCTGCGGCGCCTAACTGCGAACTCTGCTTTTCAGGTGCTGCTGCAGCCATATGAGCTTTGACCCAGACGAGTTCCTGAGAGGCTTTTGGGCAAAGCATTTTGGGACCTCTCCCCCTGAGCTTACTTCTCCGCCCCCTCTAAAATCAGTAGGGCCCTGCAAACTAAAAGATTGCCCGAACTGCGTGATAATCGACTCAAACTCCGCGAACTCTGCATCTGGGAAGGATTCCCAATCTCCGCCGATGGAAGAGGAAGCCAACTCAAGTACGCATCCAATGGGTGTAGGAGACAATGCCGCGGCTATTAGAAATAACTCGGGAGGAACATCTGGGAGGGATGAGAGACCCCTTGCCGCGCTTGATATTCGCGGCTCGATGACCCAAGATTGGGTCGAGCAGATTGCTGAGGCCTTCGAATTTCCAGAAAATTTGACGTGCTTGGCCCCTGCCGCGAACCAAAGACCGTGCACAGTTCTATCCGATGATGGAATTTGCTTCCCGCTGCACGCCTTCATTTACGGGCTGCGGCTACCAGTCCCACTTCCTATCCGTCGCCTTTTTCAGGCAATGAACCTGGCCCCAGCACAGCTGGACCCTAATGGCTGGAGAGCCGTTCTCGCTGCAATTGTCCTTTGGGATAATTTATTCAAAAAGGACATCACCCCCGCGGAGTTCTTTAACTTCTACCATCCAAAGGAGAACACAGTGAAATTGGCGGGGTATTACTACCTCTCTAGCCGCGGCAGGGACGAGGCCCTTTACACTGGGAGACCGACCAGTGTGAAGAATTGGAAGGGGAAATATTTCTACATCTCCGATGAAGGCTGGGAGATGCATCCCAAGGAGAATGAAAGAGAGATAACATATAAAATGCCGCGGAAGTGGGGGACACCCTCAAAATTAGGTATAAGATTATAGCCGCATCCTTTTTATTTCACGTAACTTCCACTAACCTGAATTGTCTTTTCTTTCGGCAGCCATTGACAATCTGCAACTGAGCAAGCGGCAGGAACAAAGGGTTGCTGAGGCCACGGAAGTTTCTGCTGAACATAAAAAGTTCAGCACACTTGTAACGTCAGCAACCATTTTTGAAGCAGGATTTTTCCCAAACAAATCCATTCCTCAACAAATGGGTGCGGAATGTAACTAACTGCACCATAATTTTTACTCCGCGATCATTTATTCTCTTGAACTCGAACTCATGCCGTTCTTTTTCAGGCGAAGAAGTTGGCAGGGAGTTGCTAGCGGTGCAGCTAGCGGAGATGGACGAGGACGCAGTCGTCCTAAATAATACTGCGCGTAGCAGGAAGAGGAAGAGGTCCAAGGCCAAGGGACCTGCCGCGTCCCCCTCCGAAGAAAATAATGTTGCCCCAACCGTGGTCGCTGCCGATAAGGCTACTGATCCTGCCGCGGATCAGATGGTCAATGATGAAAACCCTGCAGATAATTTGATGACGATATAGGGGAGAACTTGGCCGCGGCTGGCTTGGTGTCAACTGAAGTGCCCCTTCAATCATCCTCTCCTCCACCGCCAACTGTAGTTGTGGTTAACGCGAACTTACCGCCTCCTTAATTCCGCAAAAAGTCTGGGCTCGATGGTAGACCAAGGCCTCAATTAAGGCAGCCTGACCCAAATTCTTCATGAGACACCACGTCTAAGGCTGCGTGGAGAATGAAACGAGCCTTGGATGCCGCAGACCTTGAAAGGCTTGTTGGAGAAGATCATGAAGATCTAGAGGACTGTGGCCTCTATAGCCTTCTGAGGGTACGTACCAATTCTTATTTGACTTTGCATCACATATTTTTCCATATTTTCTGACGTCTTTTCTTTCAGGCCGCGGATGTTATCGTGGTCCAGAAGAGGAAGTACGAGGCCCTGTATAGGCTGAAAGAGGCCGAGAAGAGTGCACATACCGTGGATTTGCAAGCTGCACGGACTTCTGCTTTTGAGGCGGGGAAAAAGTCTGCTGCTGCGGAACTTCAAGCAACCCATGTAGACCTTAAGAAAGCCATCAAGGCGAGGGAGGAAGCGGAGGAGAATTTTAAACAGGCCGCAGAATCCCTAAAATCTTCGCAGGCCCAGACTATGGAGGCCGCCCGTGTTGCAGAAATTTCAAATGCCAAGCTTGCCCTTCTCCAGCAGAAATACGAGGAGCTAGAGGCCAAGGCCGCCCGAAAAGATGAAGATCATATCGCGGAAGTTAAAAATCTGGAAGAAGATCATGGTGATGCCCTCCAGCTAGCCAAAGATCATGCCGTGGATCATTCAAAGGCTCCAAGGATTTCTTCCTTATCAATAACAGGGCATACCTCCGCGGCTACCAGGAGCTGCGGCAGAGATTTATCAGGAGGTTCTCTGAGGCCAAGGAGGATGTCCTTTCCTGGAAATTAAGCGATGCCGAACATCAAGAGTGCATCGCTGAACTAAAGTCCGCGGCAGAAAAGAGGGCAAGGCTCAGGGCCGAGGCAGAGGCAGAAGCCGCGAAAGAAGAGATCGAGACTGCCGCAGGCGGTGAAGACGGTGATGATGATGATGGCGTAGCCTCTTGAACTCTTAATTTCTGTTGCATCATTAATATAGGGCTGCGTTCCTCCCTTTTGTAATCTTTGAACTTCTTTTGTGGCTGCGGCCTTCATGATGTAATCTATGGCTTATTAATACCAAGGTTGCGGCCGTATTTTTACCATTACAGTTGACTGCTTGATGTTCCTTGCTCTTTTATATTGCATATCTTACATTGATTGCTATAATGAATGGTTGTACGTTACTGCCTCATTTCTGAAAATGCATCCGCGTCCCGACAGACGTAACATTTCAAGTCCGCGGACAGAGGTCGATTTCTTCGTAGTTTGATTTTTTGTCAATGTCTGCGTCCATATAAATGGTGTTAAATCCCTGGTATCGACTGCTGCGTCGTTAGCTGCGTACAAGCCGCGGCTCGTTATTATGTCGTCATGTAAACATCTTTGCCTCATTGCCACGGACAGGATTTCAAGGCTGGGACTTGCTGATTGCATGGATCTCCAGCTGCTTTCCTTGCACCTGGTTGTCTGAACCGTTTATCTTTTGTTATCCCATAACCAACATGGAATATGTGGAGAACTCTTTCCTTAGACTTGGTACAACTGATTCTCTTCTACCTTCGCATTCGACATTGTAGCTTTCTCATGCTTCAAGATGTTAGTGCCTTACCATTTTCATGAATGAGTGGCTCCTAGAGCTCTGTAACCGTACCGGTGGGATGCGGCATATTTCTGGTTTATCTGAACAATGCGCCTCTGTAGACATATGTTTGAGTTTCCAAGTCTTCTTGGGCTGGTTCAGGTCACCAAGCCCTAACATGCGAGACACTATCAAGCCTCTCCAGGCTGGGTTACGTTATTAAGCCAACCACAGCTAATATGCGAGACACTATCAAGCCTCTCCAGGCTGGGTTACGATATTAAGCCACCCACAGCTAATATGCGAGACACTATCAAGCCTCTCCAGGCTGGGTTATGTTATTAAGCCACCCACAGCTAATATGCGAGACACTATCAAGCCTCTCCAGGCTGGGTTATGTTATTAAGCCACCCACAGCTAATATGCGAGACACTATCAAGCCTCTCCAGGATGGGTTATGTTATTAAGCCACCCACAACTAATATGAGAGACACTATCAAGCCTCTCCAGGCTGGGTTACGTTATTAAGCCACCCACAGCTAATATGCGAGACACTATCAAGCCTCTCCAGGCTGGGTTATGTTATTAAGCCACCCACAGTTACTGATATATAGAGAGTCATCCTTGGCTAGATAGTCTAAGCCTCCCGACCCGATGACGCATCCCAAAGCTGAGCACGGGTATTGTAAGGCCCCGTGGCTAATGAAAGCTCCTTTAATCTTCATATGCTTTCGCGAATATTATCATCATATGATAAGATGTAGTTGCACATATATAAAGGTCAAAATCCCTCCATATGCGCATCCCGAAATAATAATAATCTCCCGAGATAATTTGTTATCCTTCCTCTGGAATCTGTTTAAGACACAAAGTCTTTTTGTGAGATAGCAGGTTATGAAACCGAGAGAAATATCAGATATGGCAAAATTTGCTAATTCATATGTTTATATATGTATGCTTCATCTGATGACTTTGTTAATAAAACATAAGGTCTTAAGTACTAAGGCAACAATGAGCTTCATAAAACATAAACAGAAATAGTTAAAATTGGAAAGACTAAGGATGAGGTGCGGCATGCTGCCTTTGTCAGGTCCGTCTGGGTCCTTTATGTATTCTTTAGGAATTGCTGCAGCACCCCTTGCCCAATTAGACTTTCAACTTCATCTTTTAGAGCATAGCATTTCTCTGTGTCATGGCCATGGTCCTGATGGAATTCGCACCACGTAGCTTTGTTCCTCTTGTGGGGTGGAGCTCTCAACTTTTTTGGCCACCTCAAAAGCTTGTCCTCTTTGATGAACTCAAAGATCTCTTCAACCAGGAAAATTAACGGAGTATAGATACCCGATTTCTTTTCTGATTACTCTGCCCTTCTTTTCTGACTCCTACTGGTTAATTTCGCAGCTTCTTTAACTGCCGCGGAAGATAAAGCTTTTTCCTCCGAAACCGCGCCTACATTTTAAGAGGTCGCGGCCTCTAACATTAGCACCCTCTGTGTTGGGTAATTGACCTGGGTCTGAAGTGAGGCATGGCTGTCATAGAGGTGATTAAGGTGATTGTACAGTTGCACAATCTCATCCTTGACTTCTGCACTTTGGCTGGATTCTCCTTCCATTTCTGCTCTTGTTAGCCTTTATAAAGTATATAGAATCTGAGATGAAACTAACAGAAGTGAGTGATCACAGGAATATTGGGAAGGGGAACTTGAACTGCTCCATGATATGCTGAGGAGGCCGCGGTAAGTATGGCACACAAGTGTACTGCCGCAGCCCTTTAATGTTATTCACCAAGGTTGAATGGAAGGCAACTTAAGTCCTTCCCACGGTGATTTTGAACTGTCGTAATAGATCCTCACCAGTGGGGGTCGCGGCCTAAGATATTGTTGAACTTACAGGCCGCACCCCTGTCTAGGCAGGGGAAAAATCCAAAATGATGTCCAAGACAGGAACTGACATCTTCTCCCTCAATTACGCGAGGGAAACCTACTAGGGTCCATTGATGAGAGAATTCCCTTACGGTGCGCAATACGGCACAACTTCAATGATAACCCCTAGATTATAGGTAGATGGCAACAAAAATGGGAGTAAACATAGCCCTTCCCTAATCATCCACCTTTTCGGGACTAAAGCCGACCATTCCTTTTAGCATTATCTAGATGGAGTGATATCAAAGGGGTATGTAAAATATATCCAAAGTCATCAAATGAAGATCCAAAGACAGATCCAGAAATATGAATAATCCGTTGAAGGAGGCAAATGTAAAGCGGATCCCAATAACAAGTAACCGACCCGTGAGAAGATGATCCATACGACCCTCAGGGGTCGAATAAGGTGTTTAAGAACTCATATGTGTGGAGAAGCAAGATTGAAATATTATTTTCCCACAGACGGCGCCAAACTGATGATACGAGAAATCGTCCATAAGACGTTCTCAAACCAGCAGGTCAAGAGTGATGTGTGTGTTAAACAAATAAAGCAGGCGAATAGAAAGAAGACAAGGTATAGAGTGGTTCGGCCTCTAAAATATGCCTACGTCCACTATGTTGCTCCGTTCTCATTATGTGCGTTGCATTGTACAATGTAATCATGCCTATAGAGGCGTACAAGTATGAGAATAATGGAGAGTACATGACAATATTGGAGATTCCGGTAAGCCCGTGGGGTGGCTGTGATGCAGATCCTTAGCCTTCAAAGCCTATCTTGGGGTGATGTAGAGAGTATCTATGTTGTAGTGCCTCAGGTGTGTGTGGAATCCATCTCCCCTCTCTCCTAGGTGAGGGTCCTCTATTTATGAGGAAGTGTGTTGAGTCAGATGCCTTGAGCACGTGCCTATACCGAGTTTGCGGCAGTTGTGGATAAACAAAAAGGGGGGTGCGGCCTGCAAGGCATGCAGTGATGTAAGCTGGAGTGCCGCGCACCCGATGAAGGGGTGCCGCGACCTATGATGGAGAGTGCCGCGCCCCGAGTGAGTTCTGGCCGCCCCCTGAATACATCCGCGGCAGGGTACTTTATTTGTACTATCATCAAGCAACCAAGGTCATTGGTCTTTTTGCCATGGTAGGTCAGATCTCTGACACATACACTTATGGCATTGAGAAGACTTTACAGATAGTGCGCGAGCAAGGCTATAAGGACCTCAAAGTAACTCTTCCTCAGCCATTTACTCCACATCTTACTCAACTAGTGGAAGGCACTCTAGATATTACTCACTTATTTAATAAAAATAAAAGCAATGGAACTACGAGTGCTCACTTTACTCCCTGTTCATCTGAAGAGGAACTTGTTGATTATGGAAGTACTCCATCTTATGATTACCACAGTTCTTCTTCAAATGATATTGAGTTACCTAGAATCAATGCAAGTCACTCGTCTAACGCTTCATCTTTTAATCCACCACGAGGGCCTTTATTTTGGACATAGAGAAGCCAACTGGTAATCTTGACAAGACCATGATCGATTCCCTCTCTTCAACCATCTTAAACACTTGACCTTTACCTTATGAGCAAGATCATCATGGGGAGCCTGCAAGTATTTACTATAATTGTTTTTCTTACATTCATTATATGTTTATAGGGATTTTAACTTTCCTTGACACTACCCCCCCACTTTTTGAGAAGATTTCCTTTGTGAGCACGAGTAGCTTGTCTGGGGTGGGCACATCTCCTTTACCTGGTTCTTCTTTGTAAGGAAATATTTCTAATAAAGTCAATTTGTTTATAATTGGCTTAATTTTGGATAAAAATTTGAGTCATAGTTTAGGCTTTGTATTGTCGAACTCGTAAGCCAATGACATGTTTGATGAAGATGTAACAACCAAGCTTCAAAGTTGGATATGCATCATGCATGTTTTCATGCCAAGTTTGTCTTCATATTTACCGAGGATTTCCTAGGTATGGATGCGTTCAGAATATAATCCTTGAAAATATTTGTGTGTCTTTGTGTTTAAACACAAATGCTTGGAACTATTTTTAAAATTATTTTTGAAAGAAATAATTTTTTGGTTTCAATATTGTCAAAACGAAGTTATGTACTTCATTAGAAAGAAGTCTGGATCTCTCTAGAATGAGAAAGGGAACTCATTAGAATGAAGGTTGAATCTCATTGGAATGAACTTTAATACCTCGTTAGAATGTGCATCTAACGAACATCAAATGGGCACTCTTTATCAAACAGAAGGGCACCCATTGGAAGCTCGTTAGAACGAAATAGCCTATTCATTCGAATGAACTTGTGTGTCAATAGAATGAAGTGAGATTTTTTTCAAACGACCTATGTTTTTGTTCGAACAAGTTTTCTACCTTGAGAATCGTATTTTACTATTTATAGGAATGTTGTAATCAAAATTATCCAGAACATTTGGAAAAAATCAATTTCCTGCCTATTTACTAAAGTTCCAAAACTCTAGTTTCCCCCAAAGAGTTTAAAGATCCAAATTTCTATATTCTTATACTTTCATATCTTTGCATTGGGCACTAAAGTTTGTTCCTTATCATCTTAAGTTGAGATCTTGTTTCGTGTGGTGGACTCCGTACTAGTTTGTTGTGTTACGATGAAGAAATGATGTTTCATGTTTCGATTCCATAGATGGTTGCTGAGACTCATCAGTGGATACTGAGATGCGTGTGGATTTGCTTGCTGTGGCAGCTTACGTTGATGGACTCTTACATTGTACTGCGGAGGAGAGGTTGGAGATAGAAGAGAGTCAAGGATTTCAAGGGAGATGAGTCATTGAGCTAGTCTAATGTCTAGTCATTGTAAAACCTTATCATAATGATCTTTTTGGATGGGCCATCCAAGGTTTTTTCCATTGTGGATTTCGTTGTACATTGGCATGTTATGTAATTATTTTGTTTATGTTATCTTCTTATCACCTAAATGCATGTCTTAGGTTAAAAAGATAAAATATGGGTAAATCGTTTTTTCACAACAATGTTTTAAAATTGGTGCAAATGTTTTTGTTGGGTTTAATCTGTTTAAAGTTTTATTATTTAAAATTGAAAAATATAAAAATGGACTTTTTGTTTTTGTTTGGACTATCCTTGCCTAAGCACTCCCCGATTGGTCCTGTTCAAATTGGTATCAGATCTATAACACTAAGTTATCATATTTTTTTTAGGGAAATCAAAATTTATTTATAAACAAAAACAGAGAAAGAGCCTCTCCAAAGGGAACTTACAAGCGCTAGAGAATAATTAGATACAAACTAAAAAAATGGGAATTTATATTTATCCCCGATATAAAGACTAGCTATGAACTATGAGAATTTATGAGATTTTGATCGAGATGCTGAAGATCTTAAATTATATTTATGGAACAATTTTTATTCAACGCTTAAAGCGGGAAAAGAATCCAAAGACTTGTGAGAGGCTAAAACAATTGAATTTTAGATTCACTTTTAGAATATTGATCGTGTACAATGCCCATAGTATTGCATGGGTCTTTTTCAAAAATTTCTAAATGGTCAAATGAATTGCTGACTTCAGTATTAATTTGATTTTGCCATCGTTTCCCCGGTTGAGTCTACAATAAAGCATGAGCTAGAGCTGAACCACTCGACATACCTAGATCATATTTGATGAAATGTGGGTTTAAAGTACTTGAGTTTTAGGAATTTCGACATACAAATTAATCCCAATATTATCGTCATTAACATCCACATCCAAAATAGGCTCTTCCACATTCATAATATCTTCTAAAGGAGGCATTTCATCAAACCCGTCATCAACATAATTTTCTTCCACATTATCATTCTTTGACACTACTTTCTTCGTAAGAGTGTGAAGGACTTGAGCTGAAGATAAATTTTCATTTGCTTCCATGTCAAATACCATAAAAGGATCAACTTGCTGACCTTTGTTAAGAGCATGAATTATCTCCAGAGCTACCACAGTGGTAAATTCCTTAGAAATCGGAATTTGTTTACACAAATATATATCAGTGTATGGAAAATCTTTTGGTCGATCAAAAACCCTATTCACTAGGGATATATTATTATCACGAGAATCCTAAACACAATGGACCGTTTCATCCTCATCCCTAGTTTAAAATTCAACTCTTGCCCTGCTAGAAGAGATGGTAATTGGTTGAACAATTAATAGGAGGATGTCTTCACTATTTACCAGGGCTTATCACGAGATTCTGCAAAATCATTAGGTTTGAAATTTCTCGATTATATGACTTAGGCCTTAATCCGTGAAATATACTCCAAAGCACAAACACGCAATAATAGAAACTACAAAAACTAGGCATGGAATCTTATAACTTTCCAGTTTTAATATTATTTACTAAATCCTAAGTGAGCATGCAAGATTCAAACTATAAATAGAAAGCATACAACTACAATGCACCGATGTATGAGAAAAACCCAAATGGGAAAAACCTCGGACGGTCAATCCCAGATAAGTTCACTATATATATGGTGTTTTACATGAAGACACAAAGGACTTAAAATACTTGACTAGACAAGAATTATTGATGCCATCTTCAAAACCTCTATCTATAGATCCGTTCAGTTCCAATATATTGCACAACACCTCCGTGTCTCGATATTCACCGAAAACCTCAACCATCTCCAATAGTGAAGATTACACTGCACAAGTGATGACGGGTAAGGATGATGGATTTATGAGTTTTAGCTTTTAAAAATGATCAACAAACATCACTTAAAGTTGGAGAGAGTTTTCTCAAATGTCGTGGCTTCTCAAATGCACAAAAGTGGTTATCAAATAAGTTTTTCACGACCCCTTAAGTATGAGGAAAAATCTGAGTAAAGGGGAATGGAAGTTACAAGGAGAAAACTACTTGAAAAATGATTGTTGAAAAAAAGGAGCCCAATCGATCGAATGAGGTACAATCTCATTCGAATGACATACTCAATTTTATTTGAACGATAAATAACGAGACATGTAACGTGATGTCAGTGCAAATGAAAAATGGCCTCGTGATAACATCGAGAGAAGTCGTTCGAATGAGGATACAAAAATCATTCGAATGAAATTTGAACAACCTTTCTAACGAGATTACGACATGACAAGGTTTTGATGAAATCGAAACTTATGAGAAAACTCGTTCGAACGAGTTACAGGGCCTCTTTCGAACAAGGTATCTAATCCTCATTAGAACGAACTGCAAATTTTTTATGAAATTCGATTCCAAGTCATAAAATAATTTTAACACTAAAAGTAGCCATTAAAAAGTTCTCTCTAATAAGAAAACATAGGGACATATACCTTTGGGTAATGAAAGTAATCGAATGATAACTTTGATGGGAAATGTCAGTTGTTCCAATTCTTTAATGACGAGTATGGTGTGATATCCTAATAACCTAAAAAATACTGCAAATTGAATCGATGTGGAAATATGTCCTTACAAATCTCCCCCTTCGGCTAGTCTGGGAAAAAATATAAAAAATAAAAAAGACACTGAATTCGCTAAGCCAGGCCATCAAGATGATCCTAATGCCCATCCCCAAACCCAAAAGAAAAGGACAGTAGATTCTATACCAACCTAGTAGTGTCATAAAAGGAATTGTAGACGTAATCCAACAATATGTGCCTACCCTTATGAAACAACAAATACCGTGAGGCATGGGGGAAAATAAAAATAAATTATAGAAATTAAGGCACCCCCTAATAATGTTATCCCTCCTTTTTGCGCTGAAAAGACAAAGGGATAGAACAAAAACTTGCAAGGTTAGTGATATGGATCATTAATAATAATAAGCATGTAGTGGAACACCAACATGAGAAATAAATTCAAAAAACATAATACAATAGATAAATCATCCTCCACAACAAAAATTTATAGAGAAAGAGAAATATGTGGATAAATAATAACTAGTAATCCAATGAAAAACCCAACAACTAAAAATCTCCCAAGATCATGCTGGAATTAAATAGTATCAAATATCCAAGTACAAATGAGAGTAAGAAATGAATAATCTCTAACAACTCTCTCTCATAAGTATAAATGACATAAATGAATAAAAAATCAACAGATCATTTTGTTGGATCATTAGCAGAAGCATCTCTAAATGAAGGTCCAAAATTAGAACGACCCGCTCCCCAGTGCATCTCAGCATGTCGAAGCTCCTCAAATAGCTGCATCAATAATGAATCTTTGTAGGCTTGGGCATCCTCCCTTTAGTCCTGGGCTGCGTCAGCATGCTCCCTCTCCCGATGTATCGATGTCAAGAACTCCTACATCAACACCCGATTATGTCTTCGCTCCTTGGCCATCTGCTCAATTTATACATGCATGAACCTAATCTTTTATGACTATATTGGTGGATAGGGATAAGAGGAAGAAAGACTGGACTGAGTAGGAGTAGAGGTGCCAGTTGACTGGGATGACTCAAAATGAGACTGAGTGGGTGAATCGTGGCATGAGAGAGATGACTCTGTGGTCGACTAATGTACAAGGTATCTATGGATTGGTAACGAGTCACAGGTTCGTCGGAGGGGAGGAGTGGACAATGGACATCGAAATAGTGTCGGGTGACTATAAAGGAAAATGGAAGGGCCTGTTGTAATACCCCGTATTTTTATGGATTTTAAATTTAGGGATTTATTAAATTTAATTGAGAAAAATTAATTTAATAGTAATCCAAAAATTTGTTTTAAATATTTACTAGCATGATGCGAGTTAGTAATTACTAGAAATTTGTTGAATATTACTAGATGAGTAAAGTAATATATAAGATTGATTTTATAAAAATTGTCACGAGTGAATAAAATGACAACTATGGAAATTAAGTCGGGACGCGCCTGTGTCGTGTTAGGACTAAATTATTATTATATAAAGTGAATAAATTATAAGTCACCCATTTAGTCATTTCGAGTGCACCAGTGTATTCGAAAGGGTTGAGATAGTCATAAAGTGTACTCGGGGGTTTAGTTTGGGTCTCGGGGCGTTTTTAGGCCTAATTGACATCTCGGAGGGTATTATAGGTATTTTGTATTTTTGGGTAATTAAACCCACGAATTTAATTAGGTTATATCAGCCATTTGGAGTTGTCTCTTAGCATTAGCAAACGCAGAACCTTAGAACGACCATTAGAGAAGGAGTTGGAGAGCTTTCTAAGAAGCTAAAGGCCAAAGACTCACCCGTTTGCACCGCCACCACCACCAAAGCGTAGATTGCACGAAGGGGAATGCAACCATACCTTTTCATCCACGAAATCAGAACCTTGGATTCTATGCAAGTATCTATCTTGCTTTGTTTTTAGTTAATGTCTCACCCATGTTAGTTTTGGATTATCAAGAACACGTTTTATGAAAGAAATTGATAATTTAGAGACTTTAAATCGCATGTTTAGAGAAATTTAATATATTCTGGACATACCCATCACATGTAGAGGATTACCCACGAATTAGTATGAATTTAGAAATAAGAAATCTGGGAAATAATTAGAAGAATGTATGTTTCCTCCAAAATTAGGGTTCTTGAGGATTATGTCAATTTTACCCCATTAATTCGATATTGTTTATGAATTTGAACATGTTTCGCGTAGGAAATGATGTAGTTAGATATATAGTACCAGTAGTAATGTTGTTTGGAAGTTTGGGCAAAATTGATAGAGGTTTTGAGGACTTTTGGTGATGAAACCCGTAGGATAGTATATGCAGAATCTGAGAAATATCTGGGCGATCGATCGATCCACCTTGAATGTCGATCAATCGACTGGATCGATCGATCGACCCCCTACTTTCGTTCGATCGGCCTCTTCTGAATTTTGAAGCTTGTATACATATCTTATTTACCATAATGGGACTTAGGAAAGACCAGTCAGGTTGTAGGCAAGGTTCGGGTGGTACGATTCATATGTGATTTAACCGTGGGGTTTCGAGAATATAAATTTAATGGGAAATCGTGCGTATGTTATGGTATATCTTGTGAGGATTAAGAAAGACTTAGACCAGTAGAGTAGTGAGGGTGCACCTACTGAATTTATATTATTTCGAGAGGTTACACTTCGAGAGTCGATAAGTACTTAAGGATTTGTTATACTTAATAGAATAAAAAGAGTGATTTACTTATTCATAAAACTCGAGCGTGATATGTTACGCATGGCTAGAATAATATTATGGGTCGTGGGCACACCTAATTTAGTAAGGTGAATATTATATATATATATGACTGTGTGATTGTGCATATTATATATCTGTGTAAAAATCATACCTGGGCTACTTGCTATCATGGGGGTTTCCACGTCGAGACGGCCTTATCTCGAGTGGACCTTTATGGGGGATATTGACTCATACCCTAGAAGATAGTATCCTCGATACAAGATATCTGAAAAAGATAATCAGAGGTTCTAAGAGATATGAGGGTATGTGCTAACCTCTTAGGACCTGGAACTATGCTTCGCCTCCATTTGTTTGTGTATTATGTTAATACAGTTCGAGAGTGATTCCGAACTAGTATTTCCCTTAGTTTGTGTGATACGAGGACTTGATAGAGGAGTATGCCAGCACCATAGATTTTATGTGGGGTGCCGTTAGTATATATATTATATGTGTGACTAATATATATACGTATATCTATATGGGAACTTTCTACTGTGCGTATAAGTAGATAAGTAATGAATAAATGCTTTAATTTTATTATAAGTGTTCGGGAACTTTATAATGGAAATGAGTTGTTCTAAATAACGTAAGAAATCTTGAAGAGAATGAATTCCTAAAGTAAATATCATAACCTCGCTTTTCACCCGATAAAAACCTTATGGAGAATAAGTTAGTGAAATTTATGAGATTTATTAGTACGGTAGGCGTGCGCACTAGATGAGAGGTGAGAATTCTCAAGAGAGTGTCGCATACTAAGATGGTTGTTTCATTAGCCGGTAAGCATTTTAAATATATGCTAAACTATTTTTAAAACTGTTTTACACTCGGGCTTTGACCCGTTTCCTATCTTTTTGTCTCTCTTGTATATATATATATATATATATATATATATATATATATATATATATATATATATATATGTGTGTGTGTATGTATTACACGTGCCCAGCCACAGGGGCGTCGGGCTTAGATTCCTTGGAACGGACGCGCTACAGCTTATGTGGGAGTTACAGGCCATTGCTTAGACAACCTCGTTGTTGACTCTACTCTTAATTTAGTTCTGATTAGTCATGGCATGTGTCGCCCGTTTCCCTATTCAGTTGGATTTGTCAGAGATTTATGTTCATTTATTTTCAGTATTTGGTACTCTTTGGGATGTAATTCGTGTCAAGATGATTTCATTTGTAGTTTTTAAACTTGGTATTAGTTTATTTGAATGGTTTAATTCTTGGGTTTTTATTAAAATTTTCATATTTGTGTGATTCTTAAACAGTTAATTATTAAAAAGGTTTTCATAACTGGATTTAAATAAAATGGAAATAAGGTTTTGAATTCTTTTGACACTTAGCTTAATTAGTTAGGGTGTTTAAATTGGAAATTTATTTTGCGACACTGATGCTAAGAATGAACCAACTGTTCACCTTAATTTTAATTTAATAAAGGACTGATCACAAGATATTTAATTAGCCGGGGTGTCACAGGTGATATCAGAGCATCAGGTTCTAATGTCCTTTAGGATCTGTGCGGTTTATTATGTTTTCAGCGTAGCTTTCTTTGATATAGATCCCTATGTTTAGGATTGTTGATTTCTTTGGTGAGATTTAGTTCTCTTGCTATTATGATTATATCAGTTAATCTTATTTATTGTAACACCCCGTCCGCCCGGGGAGAGCGAACGGAGCGATGCTATCGATAAAACTATACTATTCCACAATATAACAAGGTATAGAGCATCTAAATCCCACAACAACAAAAGAGAAACCACTAATCTAAAATCTCTTCAAAGACAAATACAACCAAGTCTCTCGAATAAACACATCAACTAAAATAAATCTCCAATGCTCTATACATAAAAATAAATACAAGTCTTCTCATCCTGTATTAAAAATTCTGCCCAGTAATAATTCTCGCTATAAATCATCCCAATCAAATCCAAAGTGCCCAAAATCTGTGCTAACCTTCCACTAAAAGAAAATATGGGGAAGTACACAATACGACAGGAAAGATGCTCAACAAATATTAGCGGTGAATAAAACGTAACAATACGAATACGAATATTCAAATCAAATGTGAATCTCAATAGCAATTATATCAATATAATTTCTCAACAAAACATTCACCGGGTCACCAAGCCTCACCACCGTACCGCGTCTATGCATTTTTCTAGCATCTCCGGAAAAAGGAATATTGGCGGGTGCCCAACTTCAGTGCCATATTAAAATCCCATGATAACACGCTCAACACCAAATATAATACCACTTGAATCGAAATTATATTCCAACAATAATTTTCTAAATTTCCAAATGAATTTAGCAATTCAAATATGAGTTCAATAATCACATGAAATAAAAGGGAGTAACACTCGCGAGATTAAGGAGCATTTTGTGTAAAACCCCATACCTTAAACCACCAAAAAGAACCAACATGAATCATCACATAATTTCAGCCTCAAAATCTAATCACACCATCACATTTTTCTCGCGAAAATAATCAAATCTCGTTCTAGCCCATACTCGATAAAACACCAAATAAGCCTTCTAATCTAAGGTTGAAATCTTGCATAAGTTTGGGGCTATGGTTTGTATATTAAAGGGAGTAATTTTAAAGAGCTCTTCTGATTGAAAATCTTGAGAAAAAGTGATTTGAAAAGCCAATCCACGAATTTGTTGATATATAAAGGATTAAGAGTTTGATTAAGAAAAGAGTTCTAGTCAGATACAAACACTAAAAATTTTATTCCGGACAATCGTACCGTTGGAATTGGATGAAATTTTATAGAGAATTAACTGAAGATAAGAAGAAGCTACAAAAAAAATCATCTCGATCAGACCATTCAATATTTTTAAATATTTTTTTTGCTAGAGACTTTTATGTTTTGAGGACTCTTAGAGAGTTCTATATTTGGAGGACTCTTCTATATAATAAAAATTCAATTAAAACTCCATTTTAATTCCGATTTCGAAACCGTTTGAAATTCTCGCCTTTAAAAATAATAACCAACATATTTGATCAATAAAAATAATTTTTTCTCAAAATTTATTTTTCCTCTTAATTTCGAAAATACCCCCAAAATTACGCGGGTTGTTACACTTCCCCGCTAATAATGGAATTTCGCCCTCGAAATTCGCCGAATGCCTAACTCTGAAAAATCAGGCCTACAATCTCCAAAAATAAACTTCTCACAAAAAATAAATTCCTCACATCTAATCTAGATATCTAACCCCAAACGATCATCTAAAGATTCTATCTCCAAAAATATGCGCCACAAAAACGCAACGGACCCAAAACCCAAGACCCGACGGTTGTCATATACCTAAGCTCTGATACCATTCTGTAACACCCCGCCTGCCTGGGGAGAGCGAACGGAGCGATACTATCGATAAAACTATACTATTCCACAATATAACAAGGTATAGAGCATCTAAATCCCACAACAACAAAAGGGAAACCACTAATCTCAAATCTCTTCAAATACAAATACAACCAAGTCTCTCGAATAAATACATCAACTAAAATAAATCTCCAATGCTCTATACATCAAAATAAATATAAGTCTTCTCATCCTGTATTAAAAATCCTTCCCAGTAATAATTCTCGCTATAAATCATCCCAATCAAATCCAAAGCGCCCAAATCTGCGCTAAACTGCCACTAAAAGAAAATATGGGGAAGTACACAATAAGACAGGAAAGCTGCTCAACAAATATTATCGGTGAATAAAACGTAACAATACGAATACGAATATTCAAATCAAATGAGAATCTCAATAGCAATTATATCAATATAATTTCTCAAGAACGCATTAACCGGGTCACCAAGCCTCACCACCGTACCGCGCCTATGCATTTTTCTATCATATCCGGAAAAAGGAATATTGGCGGGTGCCCAACTTCAGTGCCATATTAAAATTTCATGACAACATGCTCAACACCAAATATAATACCACATGAATCGAAATTAGATTCCAACAATAATTTTCCAAATTTCCAAATGAATTTAGCAATTCAAATATGAGTTCAATAATCAGATGAAATCAAAAGGAGTAACACTCGCGAGATTAAGGAGCATATTGTGTAAAACCCCATACCTTAAACCACGAAAAAGAACCAGCATGAATCATCACATAATTTCAGCCTCAAAATCTAATCACACCATCACGTTCTTCTCGCGAAAATAATCAAATCTCGTTCTAGCCCATACTCGATAAAACACCAAATAAGCCTTCTAATCTAAGGTTGAAATCTTGAATAAGTTTGGGGCTATGGTTTGTATATTAAAGGGAGTAATTTTAAAGAGCTCTTCTGATTGAAAATCTTGAGAAAAAGTGATTTGAAAAGCCAATCCACGAATTTGTTGATATATAAAGGATTAAGAGTTTGATTAAGAAAAGAGTTCTAATCTGATACAAACACTAAAAATTTTATTTCGGACGATCGTACCGTTGGAATTGGATGAAATTTTACAGAGAATTAACTGAAGACGAGAAGAAGCTACAAAAAAATTCATCTCGATCAGACCATTCAATATTTTTAAATATTTTTTTTTGCTAGAGACTTTTATGTTTTGAGGACTCTTAGAGAGTTCTATATTTTGAGGACTCTTCTATATAATAAAAATTCAATCAAAACTCCATTTTAATTATGATTTCGAAACCGTTTGAAATTCTCGCCTTTCAAAATAATAACCAACATATTTGATCAATACAAATAATTTTATCTCAAAATTTATTTTTCCTCTTAATTTCGAAAATACCCCCAAAATTACGCGGGTTATTACACTTCCCCGCTAACAATGGAATTTCGCCCTCGAAATTCGCCGAATGCCTAACTCTGAAAAATCAGGCCTACAATCTCCAAAAATAAACTTCTCACAAAAAATAAATTCCTCACATCTAATCTAGATATCTAACCCCAAACGATCATCTAAAGATTCTATCTCCAAAAATATGCGCCACAAAAACGCAACGGACCCAAAACCCAAGACCCGACGGTTGTTATATACCGAAGCTCTGATACCATTCTGTAACACCCCGCCTTCCCGGGGAGAGCGAACGGAGCGATACTATCGATAAAACTATACTATTCCACAATATAACAAGGTATAGAGCATCTAAATCCCACAACAACAAAAGGGAAACCACTAATCTCAAATCTCTTCAAATACAAATACAACCAAGTCTCTCGAATAAATACATCAACTAAAATAAATCTCCAATGCTCTATACATCAAAATAAATATAAGTCTTCTCATCCTGTATTAAAAATCCTTCCCAGTAATAATTCTCGCTATAAATAATCCCAATCAAAACCAAAGCGCCCAAAATCTGAGCTAACCTGCCACTAAAAGAAAATATGGGGAAGTACACAATACGACAGGAAAGATGCTCAACAAATATTATCGGTGAATAAAACGTAACAATACGAATACGAATATTCAAATCAAATGAGAATCTCAATAGCAATTATATCAATATAATTTCTCAAGAATGCATTAACCGGGTCACCAAGCCTCACCACCGTACCGCGCCTATGCATTTTTCTAGCATATCCGGAAAAAGGAATATTGGCGGGTGCCCAACTTCAGTGCCATATTAAAATCTCATGACAACATGCTCAACACCAAATATAATACCACATGAATTGAAATTAGATTCCAACAATAATTTTCCAAATTTCCAAATGAATTTAGCAATTCAAATATGAGTTCAATAATCAGATGAAATCAAAGGGAGTAACACTCGCGAGATTAAGGAGCATATTGTGTAAAACCCCATACCTTAAACCACCAAAAAGAACCAACATGAATCATCACATAATTTCATCCTCAAAATCTAATCACACCATCACGTTCTTCTCGCGAAAATAATCAAATCTCGTTCTAGCCCATACTCGATAAAACACCAAATAAGCCTTCTAATCTAAGGTTGAAATCTTGAATAAGTTTGGGGCTATGGTTTGTATATTAAAGGGAGTTATTTTAAAGAGCTCTTCTGATTGAAAATCTTGAGAAAAAGTGATTTGAAAAGCCAATCCATGAATTTGTTGATATATAAAGGATTAAGAGTTTGATTAAGAAAAGAGTTCTAGTCAGATACAAACACTAAAAATTTTATTTCGGACGATCGTACCGTTGGAATTGGATGAAATTTTACAGAGAATTAACTGAAGACGAGAAGAAGCTACAAAAAAATTCATCTCGATCAGACCATTCAATATTTTTAAATATTTTTTTTTGCTAGAGACTTTTATGTTTTGAGGACTCTTAGAGAGTTCTATATTTTGAGGACTCTTCTATATAATAAAAATTCAATTAAAACTCCATTTTAATTCCGATTTCGAAACATTTGAAATTCTCGCCTTTAAAAATAATAACCAACATATTTGATCAATAAAAATAATTTTATCTCAAAATTTATTTTTTCCTCTTAATTTCGAAAAGTACCCCCAAAATTACGCGGGTTGTTACACTTCCCCGCTAACAATGGAATTTCGCCCTCGAAATTCGCCGAATGCCTAACTCTGTAAAATCAGGACTACAATCTTCAAAAATAAACTCGTCATCAAAAATAAAATCCTCCTATCTATTCTAGATATCTAACATGAAACGTTAATCTAAAGATTCTATCTCCAAAAATATGCGCCACAAAAACGCAACGGACCCAAAACCCAAGACCCGACAGTTGTCATATACCTAAGCTCTGATACCATTCTGTAACACCCCGCCCGCCCGGGGAGAGCGAACGGAGCGATACTATCGATAAAACTATACTAATCCAAAATATAACAAGGTATAGAGAATCTAAATCCCACAACAACAAAAGGGAAACCACTAATCTCAAATCTCTTCAAATACAAATACAACCAAGTCTCTCGAATAAATACATCAACTAAAATAAATCTCCAATGCTCTATACATCAAAATTAATACAAGTCTTCTCATCCTGTATTAAAAATCCTTCCCAGTCATAATTCTCGCTATAAATCATCCCAATCAAATCCAAAGCGCCTAAATGTAACAACCCGCCTAATAAGATACCGGGCGATCACTCCAATATTAAATTAAAACAGGAGTTTCATATGGATCATTCTTAGCATCACTGTCGAAAATCCAATTAATTACTAATATCCTATTAGGTGGCCGTTAAAAACTTTTATCTAACTACTCTTTTTAGCGCACAAATTAAAACATTCACAATTAAATGCGTAATGAACTGAAATGGAAAAGAAAGGAACTAAAATAACCGAACACTCGGTCCAAATAATACAACCATATCGAATGCTGTACTGAAAGAATAAATAAATGCAATTGAGCCTTTGGCTCGAGTGTTTATACAATATCTCCTATCTAGAGTACAAGGAAAGAAACGTCTACCGATAACCTGCAAGCATCCACAGCTGCTGCAGCAGACGTCTGACTCGAAAGAGTTTCCATCCAGGCGTCCCTGTGTCTGGACACCTATATATATACAATATAGAGAAAGAAAGGAGAGTAGACAAACGGGTCAGGGCCCGAATGTTTAGAAAATATTTTGCAAGTGCATAAATGCTTTATTTAGAAAAATAGTTTTATCTCATATTTAAATCGGTATCGCACTCTCGTGAGATACCCCTCACCTCTCCTCTAACAGTGCACACCTAGCGCATCCCTTAAACTTTCTAGTCAAGCTACCCTGCTAAACTAATCTAATACCCAACCACTATCCAACCTAGATAGTCAAACAAATGTACTAAGGGCCAAACTTCACTTTAATCTCGACGCTATGCCATGTTCGTGCGTGGGGTGTCTCGCGAAGCGAAATCCAAACAAGGAACCCCCCCGATACACTACTATGCAGCAAGGTCGATCTTTGAGATCCGCCAGTCCCTCAGTACAGAAAGATATATAATATATATATCATAACATATAATAATATAAGAGCACTAAGGATTAAACTTCTCCCCAGTCTCAACACAGTGCCATATTCGTGCGTGGGGTGTCTCGCAAAGCGAAATCCAAACAAGGAACCCCCCCGATACACTACTATGCGGCACGGTCGATCGTCGGGATTCATTAGACCCTCGGCACCCAATTTATAAATATACATACATCTACAATATACTTCCGGATAATATAAATATCTCCCGGACTGAGGATTACTTGATACATAAAGTATTTATAAATACTTATCATTTTCATTTAAAAAACTTCCATTTCCCTTCTCATATCCAGGAAATGTAATTTATAGAAGCCAATTCATTATCATGAATTGCTTTAACAAATCATATACTTTTTTTGAAAGCCAATTTTATTAACATAAAAATGCTTTTCCTTATCAAAATATCCCATTTCCCTTTTTATACTCAGGAAATGTATTCAAAGACATTTTCATTATCATAAAAATGCTTTGATCATAACATATGCTTCCACATCCCTTCTTCCATCCGGGAAGTGTTACCGAAGCCAATTTATATATAACCCATTTCCCTTCCTATATCCAGGAAATGTAATTAAAGCAAATCCATTAATATGAACTGCTTTAATAAACGCGTTCTAAGACCGCACGTCCGGATTTCTCCACTGTGCGCGCCCCTAAATGGCTATCATCTTCCAGGGCCTCCAAGACAACCTGGGATCCTATATCGAAACACGTCGGGAAGCGGCCATGAGCCTGCGTGGTAGCCAAGACCACACCCGGAATCTCCCTACCCCCGCAGAAAATATACAACCATAAGCGCTCCCATGGCCTAGGACTATATCCACCCTGCATCATTAGCCAGGGGGCTTCACCATACGAACGCAACTTCCCTTATGATAGCGATTTAGAGAGGTGTGTAATCCATATTTTATTAATTATGAAAAACATTTATTTTTCCATTTTGAAAATATTCATTTATATATTTTCAAAATCATTCCCATCATCATATATATACCTAAAACACACAGTATATACATATCCTATATTTTCTTCCTAGAATATATATATAACCGGCCTTAGTGGCCTATAGCATCTAGCGATGAATAAATATCCCAAAGATTCCCTCCAGGAATCGTAATCATGCTTTCATGGTTGCATGATTCTAAATCCAAAGTATTTCTTACTTTAATAATCACTATGTACTTCAATCCTATTTTAAGGATTTTATTGGATATCTCCAATGATACTATTCTCCTCTAAGTGAAGCATATATATATATATACCCCCAAATTTATCCTAATTGGTAATTCAACTCCCCATACTCTTTAAGGGAGAAAACTAGAAATTCTTACCTAAGCGAATCGATTCGCCCCTTTAGCGAATCGATTCGGGTGGGCGAATCGATTCGGTTCCCAATCCGAATCGATTCGGAAAGTATTCTGCAAACAGGTCTGTAAATGGCGAATCGATTCGGTCTGTACCCGAATCGATTCGGTCCATTGCAGAAACCCAAATCCCCTTAGGCGAATCGATTCGGCCTATACCCGAATCGATTCGGCCTGTTCGAGGGTCACAGTTTGGGCGATTTCTCAAACTCCAAAATACCCAAAAATCAATCCAAATTCATTTCCGGGGTTTCTAAACTACCCCAAAAATTATCCCGAACATCTACGACATTAATTCTAGCCGTAATTTTTCCAATTCCCGATTTGATTTCCGAGTTGGTACTTTCAACCCGGAGCTGTCATCTTGTAAAAATCATATCAAATCGTAGAAAAATCAGAAAAATACGCGGTCGGCGCCCACGCGACCGTATCGAAAATATCTACAACTTTCGTGTTTTGACCGAAAGCTAAATCAATTATCTTCTTGGTCGAAAATGACCCCAAAGGTTACGGGTTACTATTCATTATCTCTCCCAAAATCCCAAACTCCATTTTTGTCCATTTTTGTTGTTTCTAACCTCACCCAACAACTCAATAAACATCTAATCTATGTTTTACAACTAACACATCAATTATTTTGGGGTATTAAATCATTTCTCTTAGTTTTAAACCCTAAAATCATAAAAACCCCAACTTATGATTTTAACCCATTTCAATCCAATTCTTCACTCCATTTACATGGATTTAACACTAGAAATCATTAAGAGTTTACATTACATCAATATGTAAACTCATATCTAAGTTTTCCCAATTTTATTTTAAGGGTTCTAACCCTAAAATCATGTTTATACCAAATGTGATATGAGAGGATTGCAAAAATGAAATAAAGCAAGTAAACACTTGCCTCGTGGATAAAATCCGACGACCTCGAGTCGAATCCGGCGGAGTTTGGCCGGAACCTCCCCTTTTTCCTCTTTTTTCTTCCTCCTCTCTCTCTTCTCTCTATTTTCTTTCTTTTCTTTCTCTTTATTCTCTCTTTCTTTCTCTTTTTATAAGAGAAAAGGGTTTTAAACCCTTAAAACCCCAAAACGACTCGTTTACCCAATTACGAGTTACTTTTACCTCTAAAAATACCCGAAACTCATTTTCGTCCATCGGACACTCTTTTCCGACTATCTCGGACATTCTGAGAATTATGGCGCAGTCGAAATTCCCATCCGAGGTACTTGACCATAAATCACTATTCCAACCCAAAATAAATAAATGCGGATTTTCCCATTAAAAATCTTACCTCGTGTCGCTATACTCCACGGCGACATATAATTAAATTACTTCGACCTATATAGTCCCAAAATAATTTATAACATCCTTTGAAAATTATTAAATCCTCGAAAATCCCAAAAATCACTATTTCGAGAAATTCTCCAAATTGCCAATTTATATTTAATTTTCTCCAAAAAGGACGGGTTGTTACACTAAAATCTGCGCTAACCTGCCACTAAAAGAAAATATGGGGAAGTACACAATACGACAGGAAAGATGCTCAACAAATATTAGCGGTGAATAAAACGTATCAATACGAATACGAATATTCAAATCAAATGTGAATCTCAATAGCAATTATATCAATATAATTTCTCAACAACACATTAACCGGGTCACCAAGCCTCACCACCGTACCGCGCCTATGCATTTTTCTAGCATATCCGGAAAAAGGAATATATGGGGGGTGCCCAACTTCAGTGCCATTTTAAAATCTCATGACAACATGCTCAACACCAAATATAATACCACATGAATCGAAATTAGATTCCAACAATAATTTTCAAAATTTCCAAATGAATTTAGAAATTCAAATACGAGTTCAATAATCACATGAAAATAAAGGGAGTAACACTCGCGAGATTAAGGAGCATATCGTGTAAAACCCCATACCTTAAACCACCAAAAAGAACCAACATGAATCATCACATAATTTCAGCCTCAAAATATAATCACACCATCACGTTCTTCTCGCGAAAATAATCAAATCTCGTTCTAGCCCATACTCGATAAAACACCAAATAAGCCTTCTAATCTAAGGTTGAAATCTTGAATAAGTTTGGGGCTATGGTTTGTATATGAAAGGGAGTAATTTTAAAGAGCTCTTCTGATTGAAAATCTTGAGAAAAAGTGATTTGAAAAGCCAATCGACGAATTTGTTGATATATAAAGGATTAAGAGTTTGATAAATAAAAGAGTTCTAATCAGAAACAAACACAAAAATTTTTACTACGGACGATCGGACCGTTGGAATTGGATGAAATTTTACAAAGAATTAACTGAAGACAAGAGGAAGCTACAAAAAAAATTCAGCTCGATCGGAACGCTCAATATTTTCAATTTTTTTTTTTGCTAGAGACTTTTATGTTTTGAAGACTCTTAGAGAGTTTTACATTTTGAGGACTCTTCTATATAATAAAAATTCAATTAAAACTCCATTATATCCGATTTCGAAACCGATTGAAATTCTCGCCTTTAAAAATAATAACCAACATATTTGATCAATAAAAATAATTTTATCTCAAAATTTATTTTTCCTCTTAATTTCGAAATTACCCCCAAAATTACGCGGGTTGTTACACTTCCCCGCTAACAACGGAATTTCACCCTCGAAATTCGCCGAATGCCTAACTCTGAAAAATCAGGCCTACAATATTCAAAAGTAAACTCTTCACCAAAAATAAATTCCTCACATCTAATTTAGATATCTAACACGAAAATATCATCTAAAGATTCAATCTCCAAAAATATGCGCCACAAAAATGCAACGGACCCAAAACCCAAGACCCGACGGTTGTCATATACCTAAGCTCTGATACCATTCTGTAACACCACGCCCGCCCGGGGAGAGCGAACGGAGCGTTACTATCGATAAAACTATACTGTTCCACAATATAACAAGGTATGGAGCGTCTAAATCCCACAACAAGAAAAGAGAAACCACTAATCTCAAATCTGTTCAAATATAAATACAACCAAGTCTCTCGAATAAATACATCATCTAAAATAAATCTCCAATGCTCTATACATCAAAATAAATAAAAGTCTTCTCATCCTATATTAAAAATCCTTCCCAGTAATAATTCTCACTATAAATCATCCCAATCAAATCCAAAGCGCCCAAAATCTGCGCTAACCTGCCATTAAAAGAAAATATGGGGAAGTACACAATACGACAGGAAATATGCTCAACAAATATTAGCGGGGAATAAAACGTAACAATACGAATACGAATATTCAAATCAAATGTGAATCTCAATAGCAATTATATCAATATAATTTCTCAACAACACATTAACCGGGTCACCAAGCCTCACCACCGTACCGCGCCTATGCATTTTTCTAGCATCTCCGGAAAAAGGAATATCTGCTGGTGCCCAACTTCAGTGCCATATTAAAATCTCATGACAACATGATCAACACCAAATATAATACCACATGAATCAAAATTAGATTCCAACAATAATTTTCCAAATTTCCAAATGAATTTAGCAATTCAAATATGAGTTCAATAATCACATAAAATCAAAGGGAGTAACACTCGCGAGATTAAGGTGCATATTGTGTAAAACCCCATACCTTAAACCTCCAAAAACAACCAACATGAATCATCACATAATTTTAGCCTCAAAATCTAATCACACCATCACGTTCTTCTCGAGAAAATTATCAAATCTCGTTCTAGCCCATACTCGATAAAACACCAAATAAGCCTTCTAATCTAAGGTTGAAATCTTTAATAAGTTTGGGCCTATGGTTTGTATATGAAAGGGAGTAATTTTAAAGAGCTCTTCTGAATGAAAACCTTGAGAAAAAGTGATTTGAAAAGCCAATCAACGAATTTGTTGATATATAAAGGATTAAGAGTTTGATTAAGAAAAGAGTTCTAATCAGATACAAACACTAAAAATTTTATTCTGGACGATCGGACCGTTGGAATCGGATGAAATTTTACAGATAATTAACTCAACACGAGAGGAAGCTACAAAAAAAATTCAGCTCGATCGGCCGTTCAATATTTTTAAATGTTTTTTTTTGCTAGAGACTTTTATGTTTTGAGTACTCTTAGAGAGTTTTATATTTTAAGGACTCTTCTATATAATAAAAATTCAATTAAAACCCCATTTTAATTCCGATTTCGAAACCGTTTGAAATTCTCGCCTTTAAAAATAATAACCAACATATTTGATCAATAAAAATAATTTTATCTCAAAACTTATTTTTCCTCTTAATTTCGAAAACACCCCAAAAATTACGCGGGTTGTTACACTTCCCCGCTAACAATGGAATTTCGCCCTCGAAATTCGTCGAATGCCTAACTCTGAAAAATCAGGCCTACAATCTTCAAAAATAACCTCGTCAGCAAAAATAAATTCCTCACATCTAATCTAGTTATCCAACACGAAACGATCATCTAAAGATTCAACCTCCAAAAATATGCGCCACAAAAACGCAACGGACCCAAAACCCACGACCAGACGGTTGTCATATACCTAAGCTCTGATACCATTCTGTAACACCCCGCCCGCCCGGGGAGAGCGAACGGAGCGATACTATCGATAAAACTATACTATTCCAAAATATAACAAGGTATAGAGCAGCTAAATCCCACAACAACAAAAGAGAAACCACTAATCTCAAATCTCTTCAAATACACATACAACCAAGTCTGTCGAATAAATACATCAACTAAAATGAATCTCCAATGCTCTATACATCAAAATAAATACAAGTCCTCTCATCTTGTATAAAAAAACCTTCCCAGTAATAATTCTCGCTATAAATCATCCCAATCAAATCCAAAGCGCCCAAAATCTGCGCTAACCTGCCACTCAAAGAAAATATGGGGAAGTACACAATACGACAGGAAAGATGCACAATAAATATTAGCAGTGAATAAAACGTAACAATACGAATACGAATATTCAAATCAAATGCAAATCTCAATAGCAATTATATCAGTATAATTTCTCAACAAAACATTAACCGGGTCACCAAGCCTCACCACCGTACCTCCCCTATGCATTTTTCTAGCATATCCGGAAAAAGGACTATTAACGGGTGCCCAACTTCAGTTCCATATTAAAATCTCATGACAACATGCTCAACACCAAATATAATACCACATGAATCGAAATTAGATTCCAACAATAATTTTCCAAATTTCCAAATGAATTTAGCAATTCAAATATGACTTCAATATTCACATGAAATCAAAGGGAGTAACACTCGCTAGATTAAGGAGCATATTGTGTAAAACCCGATACCTTAAACCACCAAAAAGAACCAACATGAATCATCACATAATTTCAGCCTCAAAATCTAATCACACCATCACGTTCTTCTCGCGAAAATAATCAAATCTCGTTCTAGCCCATACTCGACAAAACACCAAATAAGCCTTCTAATCTAAGGTTGAAATCTTAACTAAGTTTGGGGCTATGGTTTGCATATGAAAGGGAGTAATTTTAAAGTGCTCTTCTGATTGAAAATCTTGAGAAAAAGTGATTTGAAAAGCCAATCCACTAATTTGTTGATATACAAAGGATTAAGTGTTTGATTAAGAAGAGAGTTCTAATCGAATACAAACACAAAAATTTTTATTCCGGACGATCGGACCGTTGGAATTGGATGAAATTTTACAGAGAATTAACTGAAGATGAGAGGAAACAACAAAAAAAATTCAGCTCGATCGGACCCTTCAATATTTTTAAATATTTGTTTTTTGCTAGAGACTTTTATGTTTTGAGGACTCTTAGAGAGTTTTATATTTTGAGGACTCTTCTATATAATAAAAATTCAATTAAAACTCCATTTTAATTCCGATTTCGAAACCGATTGAAATTCTCTCCTTTAAAAATAATAACCAACATATTTGATCAATAAAAATAATTTTATCTCAAAATTTATTTTTCCACTTAATTTCGAAAATACCCCCAAAATTACGCGGGTTGTTACACTTCCTCGCTAACAATGGAATTTCACCCTCGAAATTCGCCGAATGCCTAACTCTGCAAAATCAGGCCTACAATCTTAAAAAATAAACTCTTCACCAAAAATAAATTCCTCACATCTAATCTAAATATCTAACACGAAAAGATCATCTAAAGATTCTATCTCCAAAAATATGCGCCACAAAAACGCAACGGACCCAAAACCCAAGACCCGACGGTTGTCATATACCTAAGCTCTGATATCATTCTGTAACACCCCGCCCGCCCGGGGAGAGCGAACGGAGCGATACTATCGATAAAACTATACTGTTCCACAATATAACAAGGTATAGAGCATCTAAATCCCACAGCAAGAAAAGAGAAACCTCTAATCTCAAATCTCTTCAAATACAAATACAACCAAGTCTCTCGAACAAATACATCAACTAAAATAAATCTCCAATGCTCTATACATCAAAATAAATATAAGTCTTCTCATCCTGTATTAAAAATCCTTCCCAGTAATAATTCTCGCTATAAATAATCCCAATCAAATCCAAAGCGCCCAAAATCTGAGCTAACCTGCCACTAAAAGAAAATATGGGGAAGTACACAATACGACAGGAAAGATGCTCAACAAATATTAGCGGTGAATAAAACGTAACAATACGAATACGAATATTAAAATCAAATGCGAATCTCAATAGCAATTATATCAATATAATTTCTCAACAACACATTAACCGGGTCACCAAGCCTCACCACCGTACCTCGCCTATGCATTTTTCTAGCATATACGGAAAAAGGAATATTGGCGGGTGCCCAACTTCAGTGCCATATTAAAATCTCATGACAACATGCTCAACACCAAATATAATACCACATGAATCGAAATTAGATTCCGATAATAATTTTCCAAATTTCCAAATGAATTTAGCAATTCAAATATGAGTTCAATTGTCACATGAAATCGAAGGGAGTAACACTCGCGAGATTAAGGAGAATATTGTGTAAAACTCCATACCTTAAACCACCAAAAAGAACCAACATGAATCATCACAGAATTTCAGTCTCAAAATCTAATCACACCATCACGTTCTACTCGCGAAAATAATCAAATCCCGTTCTAGACCATGCTCGATAAAACACCAAATAAGCCTTCTAATCTAAGGTTAAAATCTTGAATAAGTTTGGGGCTATGGTTTGTATATGAAAGGGAGTAATTTTAAAGAGCTCTTCTGATTGAAAATCTTGAGAAAAAGTGATTTGAAAAGCCAATCCCCGAATTTTTTGATATATAAAGGATTAACAGTTTGATTAAGAAAAGAGTTCTAATCAGATACAAACACTAAAAAAATTATTCCGGACGATCGGACCGTTGGAATTGGATGAAATTTTACAGAGAATTAACTGAAGACGAGAGGAAGCTACAAAAAAAGTTCAGCTCGATCGGACTGTTTAATATTTCTAAATATTTTTTTTTGCTAGAGACTTTTATGTTTTGAGGATTCTTAGAGAGTTTTATATTTTGACGACTCTCCTATATAATAAAAATTCAATTAAAACTCCCTTTTAATTCCGATTTCGAAACCTTTTGAAATTCTCGCCTTTAAAAATAATAACCAACATATTTGATCAATAAAAATAATTTTATCTCAAAATTTATTTTTCCTCTTAATTTCGAAAATACCCCCAAAATCACGCGGGTTGTTACACTTCCCCGCTAACAATGGAATTTCGCCCTCGAAATTCGCCGAATGCCTAACTATGAAAAATTAGGCCTACAATCTCCAAAAATAAACTCGTCACCAAAAATAAATCCCTCACATCTAATCTAGATATCAAAACGAAACGATCATCTAAAGATTCTATCTCCAAAAATATGCGCCACAAGAACGCAACGGATCCAAAACCCAAGACCCGACAGTTGTCATATACCTAAGCTCTGATACCATTTTGTAACACCCCGCCCGCCCGGGGAGAGCGAACGGAGCGATACTATCGATAAAACTATACTATTCCACAATATAACAAGGTATAGAGCATCTAAATCCCACAGCAACAAAAGAGAAACCACTAATCTCAAATCTCTTCAAATACAAATACAACCAAGTCTCTCGAATAAATACATCAACTAAAATAAATCTCCAATGCTCTATACATCAAAATAAATACAAGTCTTCTCATCCTTTATTAAAAATCGTTCCCAGTAATAATTCTCGCTATAAATAATCCGAATCAAATCCACAGCGCCCAAAATCTGCGCTAACCTTCCACTAAAAGAAAATATGGGGAAGTACACAATACGACAGGAAAGATGCTCAACAAATATTATCGGTGAAGAAAACGTAACAATACGAATACGAATATTCAAATCAAATGCGAATCTCAATAGCAATTATATCAATATAATTTCTCAACAACACATTAACCGAGTCACCAAGCCTCACCACCGTACCGCGCCTATGCATTTTTCTAGCATCTCCTGAAAACGAAATATTGGCTGGTGCCCAAATTCAGAGCCATATTAAAATCGCATGACAACATGCTTAACACCAAATATAATACCACATGAATCAAAATTAGATTCCAAGAATAATTTTCGAAATTTCCAAATGAATTTAGCAATTCAAATATGAGTTCAATAATCACATAAAATCAAAGGGAGTAACACTCGCGAGATTAAGGAGCATATTGTGTAAAACCCCATACCTTAAACCTCCAAAAAGAACCAACATGAATCATCACACAATTTTAGCCTCAAAATCTAATCACACCATCACGTTCTTCTCGAGAAAATAATCAAATCTCGTTCTATCCCATACTCGATAAAACACCAAATAAGCCTTCTAATTTAAGGTTAAAATCTTGAATAAGTTTGGGGCTATGGTTTGTATATTAAAGGGAGTAATTTTAAAGAGCTCTTCTGATTGAAAATCTTGAGAAAAAGTGATTTGAAAAGCCAATCCACGAAGTTGTTGATATATAAAGGATTAAGAGTTTGATTAAGAAAAGAGTTCTAATCAGATACAAACACTAAAAATTTTATTCTGGACGATCGGACCGTTGGAATTGGATGAAATTTTACAGAGAATTAACTGAAGACGAGAGGAAGCTACAAAAAAAATTCAGCTCGATCGGCCGTTCCATATTTTTAAACGTTTTTTTTTGCTAGAGACTTTTATGTTTTGAGGACTCTTAGAGAGTGTTATATTTTGAGGACTCTTCTATATAATAAAAATTCAATTAAAACCCCATTTTAATTCTGATTTCGAAACCGTTTAAAATTATCGCCTTTAAAAATAATAACCAACATACTTGATCAATAAAAATAATTTTATCTCAAAATTTATTTTTCCTCTTAAATTACGCGGGTTGTTACACTTCCCCGCTAACAACGGAATTTCGCCCTCGAAATTCACCGAATGCCTAACTCGGAAAAATATGGCCTACAATCTCCCAAAATAAACTCGTCACCAAAAATAAAATCCTCACATCTAGTCTAGATATCTAACACGAAACGATCATCTAAAGATTCTATCTCCAAAAATATGCGCCACAAGAACGCAACGGACCCAAAACCCAAGACCCGACGGTTGTCATATACCTATGCTCTGATACCATCCAGTAACACCCCGCCCGCCGGGGGAGAGCGAACGGAGCGATACTATCGATAAAACTATACTATTCCACAATATAACAAGGTATAGAGCATCTAAATCCCACAGCAACAAAAGAGAAACCACTAATCTCAAATCTCTTCAAATACAAATACAACCAAGTCTCTCGAAAAAATACATCGACTAAAATAAATCTCCAATGCTCTATACATCAAAATAAATACAAGTCTTCTCATCCTGTATTAAAAATCCTTCCCAGTAATAATTCTCGCTATAAATCATCCCAATCAAATCCAAAGGGCCCAAAATCTGCGATAACCTGCCACTAAAAGAAAATATGGGGAAGTACACAATACAACAGGAAAGATGTTCAACAAATATTAGCGGTGAATAGAACGTAACAATACGAATACGAATATTCAAATCAAATGCGAATCTCAATTGAAATTATATCAATATAATTTCTCAACAACACATTAACCGGGTCACCAAGCCTCACCACCGTACCGCGCTAATGCATTTTTCTAGCATATCCGAAAAAAGGAATATTGGCGGGTGCCCAACTTCAGTGCCATATTAAAATCTCATGACAACATGCTCAACACCAAATATAATACCACATGAATCGAAATTAGATTCCAACAATAATTTTCCAAATTCCCAAATGAATTTAGCAATTCAAATATGAGTTCAGTAATCACATGATATCAAAGGGAGTAACACTCGCGAGATTAAGGAGCATATTGTTTAAAACCCCATAACTTAAACCACCAAAAAGAACCAACATGAATCATCACATAATTTTAGCCTCAAAATCTAATCAAACCATCACATTCTTCTCACGAAAATAATCAAATCTCGTTCTAGCCCCTGCTCGATAAAACACCAAATAAGCCTTCTAATCTAAGGTTGAAATCTTGAATAAGTTTGGGGCTATGGTTTGTATATGAAAGGGAGTAATTTTAAAGAGCTCTTCTGATTGAAAATCTTGAGAAAAAGTGATTTGAAAAGCCAATCCACGAATTTGTTGATATACAAAGGATTAAGTGTTTGATTAAGAAGAGAGTTCTAATCGAATACAAACATAAAAAATTTTATTCCGGACGATCGGACCGTTGGAATTGGATGAAATTTTACAGAGAATTAACTGAAGATGAGAGGAAGCTACAAAAAAAATTCAGCTCGATCGGACCTTTCAATATTTTTAAATATTTGTTTTTTGCTAGAGACGTTTATGTTTTGAGGACTCTTAGAGAGTTTTATATTTTGAGGACTCTTCTATATAATAAAAATTCAATTAAAACTCCATTTTAATTCCGATTTCGAAACCGTTTGAAATTCTCGAGTTTAAAAATAATAACCAATATATTTTATCGATAAAAATAATTTTATCTCAAAATTTATTTTTCCTCTTAATTTCGAAAATACCCCCAAAATTACGCGGGTTGTTACACTTCCCCGCTAACAATTGAATTCCGCCCTCGAAATTCGCCGATTGCCTAACTATGAAAAATCAGGCCTATAATCTCCAAAAATAAACTCATCAACAAAAATAAATTCCTCACATCTAATCTAGATATCTAACACGAAACGATCATTTAAAGATTCTACCTCCAAAAATATGCGCCACAAGAACGCAACGGACCCAATACCCAAGAGCCGACGGTTGTTATATACCTAAGCTCTGATACCATTCTGTAACACCCCGCCCGCCCGGGGAGAGCGAACGGAGCGATACTATAGATAAAACTATACTATTCCACAATATAACAAGGTATAGAGCATCTAAATCCCACAACAACAAAAGAGAAACCACTAATCTCAAATCTCTTCAAATACACATATAACCAAGTCTGTCGAATAAATACATCAACTAAAATGAATCTCCAATGCTCTATACATCAAAATAAATGCAAGCCTTATCTTCCTGTATTAAAAATCCTTCCCAGTAGTAATTCTCGCTATAAATCATCCCAATCAAATCCAAAGCGCCCAAAATCTTCGCTAACCTGCCACTAAAAGAAAATATGGGGAAGTACACAATACGACAGGAAAGATGCTCAAACAATATTAGCGGTGAATAAAACGTAACAATACGAATACGAATACGAATATTAAAATCAAATGCGAATCTCAATAGCAATTATATCAATATAATTTCTCAACAACACATTAACCGGGTCACCAAGCCTCACCACCGTACCTCGCCTATGCATATTTCTAGCATATACGGAAAAAGGAATATTGGCGGGTGCCCAACTTCAGTGCCATATTAAAATCTCATGACAACATGCTCAACACCAAATATAATACCACATGAATCGAAATTAGATTCCGATAATAATTTTCCAAATTTCCAAATGAATTTAGCAATTCAAATATGAGTGCAATTGTCACATGAAATCGAAGGGAGTAACACTCGCGAGATTAAGGAGCATATTGTGTAAAACTCCATTCCTTAAACCACCAAAAAGAACCAACATGAATCATCACAGAATTTAAGCCTCAAAATCTAATCACACCATCACGTTCTACTCGCGAAAATAATCAAATCCCGTTCTAGACCATGCTCGATAAAACACCAAATAAGCCTTCTAATCTAAGGTTAAAATCTTGAATAAGTTTGGGGCAATGGTTTGTATATGAAAGGGAGTAATTTTAAAGAGCTCTTCTGATTGAAAATCTTGAGAAAAAGTGATTTGAAAAGCCAATCCACGAATTTTTTGATATATAAAGGATTAAGAGTTTGATTAAGAAAAGAGTTCTAATCAGATACAAACACTAAAAAATTTATTCCGGACGATCGGACCGTTGGAATTGGATGAAATTTTACAGAGAATTAACTGAAGACGAGAGGAAGCTACAAAAAAAGTTCAGCTCGATCGGTCTGTTCAATATTTCTAAATATTTTTTTTTGCTAGAGACTTTTATGTTTTGAGGATTCTTAGAGAGTTTTATATTTTGACGATCCTCCTATATAATAAAAATTCAATTAAAACTCCATTTTAATTCCGATTTCGAAACCGTTTGAAATTCTCGCCTTTAAAAATAATAACCAACATATTTGATCAATAAAAATAATTTTATCTCAAAATTTATTTTTCCTCTTAATTTCGAAAATACCCCCAAAATCACGCGGGTTGTTACACTTCCCCGCTAACAATGGAATTTCACCCTCGAAATTCGCCGAATGCCTAACTCTGAAAAATTAGGCCTACAATCTCCAAAAATAAACTCGTCACCAAAAATAAATCCCTCACATCTAATCTAGATATCTAAAACGAAAAGATCATCTAAAGATTCTATCTCCAAAAATATGCGCCACAAGAACGCAACGGACCCAAAACCCAAGACCCGACAGTTGTCATATACCTAAGCTCTGATACCATTCTGTAACACCCCGCCCGCCCAGGGAGAGATAACGGAGCGATACTATCGATAAAACTATACTGTTCCACAATATAACAAGGTATAGAGCATCTAAATCCCACAGCAAGAAAAGAGAAACCTCTAATCTCAAATCTCTTCAAATACAAATACAACCAAGTCTCTCGAACAAATACATCAACTAAAATAAATCTCCAATGCTCTATACATCAAAATAAATAAAAGTCTTCTCATCCTATATTAAAAATCCTTCCCAGTAATAATTCTCGCTATAAATCATCCCAATCAAATCCAAAGCGCCCAAAATCTGCGCTAACCTGCCACTAAAAGAAAATTTGGGGAAGTACACAATACGACAGGAAAGATGCTCAACAAATATTAGCTGTGAATAAAACGTAACAATACGAATACGAATATTAAAATCAAATGCGAATCTCAATAGCAATTATATTAATATAATTTCTCAACAACACATTAACCGGGTCACCAAGCCTCACCACCGTACCTCGCCTATGCATTTTTCTAGCATATACGGAAAAAGGAATATTGGCGGGTGCCCAACTTCAGTGCCATATTAAAATCTCATGACAACATGCTCAACACCAAATATAATACCACATGAATCGAAATTAGATTCCGATAATAATTTTCCAAATTTCCAAATGAATTTAGCAATTCAAATATGAGTTCAATTGTCACATGAAATCGAAGGGAGTAACACTCGCGAGATTAAGGAGAATATTGTGTAAAACCCCATACCTTAGACCACCAAAAAGAACCAACATGAATCATCACAGAATTTCAGCCTCAAAATCTAATTACACCATCACGTTCTACGCGCGAAAATAATCAAATCCCGTTCTAGACCATGCTCGATAAAACACCAAATTAGCCTTCTAATCTAAGGTTAAAATCTTGAATAAGTTTGGGGCTATGGTTTGTATATGAAAGGGAGTAATTTTAAAGAGCTCTTCTGATTGAAAATCTTGAGAAAAAGTGATTTGAAAAGCCAATCCACGAATTTGTTGATATACAAAGGATTAAGTGTTTGATTAAGAAGAGAGTTCTAATCGAATACAAACATAAAAAATTTTATTCCGGACGATCGGACCGTTGGAATTGGATGAAATTTTACAGAGAATTAACTGAAGATGAGAGGAAGCTACACAAAAAATTCAGCTCGATCGGACCCTTCAATATTTTTAAATATTTGTTTTTTGCTAGAGACGTTTATGTTTTGAGGACTCTTAGAGAGTTTTATATTTTGAGGACTCTTCTATATAATAAAAATTCTGTTAAAACTCCATTTTAATTCCGATTTCGAAACCGTTTGAAATTCTCGTGTTTAAAAATAATAACCAACATATTTTATCGATAAAAATAATTTTATCTCAAAATTTATTTTTCCTCTTAATTTCGAAAATACCCCCAAAATTACGCGGGTTGTTACACTTCCCCGCTAACAATTGAATTTCGCCCTCGAAATTCGCCGATTGCCTAACTCTAAAAAATCAGGCCTATAATCTCCAAAAATAAACTCATCAACAAAAATAAATTCCTCACATCTAATCTAGATATCTAACACGAAACGATCATTTAAAGATTCTACCTCCAAAAATATGCGCCACAAGAACGCAACGGACCCAATACCCAAGAGCCGACGGTTGTTATATACCTAAGCTCTGATACCATTCTGTAACACCCCGCCCGCCCGGGGAAAGCGAACGGAGCGATACTATAGATAAAACTATACTATTCCACAATATAACAAGGTATAGAGCATCTAAATCCCACAACAACAAAAGAGAAACCACTAATCTCAAATCTCTTCAAATACACATATAACCAAGTCTGTCGAGTAAATACATCAACTAAAATGAATCTCCAATGCTCTATACATCAAAATAAATGCAAGCCTTATCTTCCTGTATTAAAAATTCTTCCCAGTAGTAATTCTCGCTATAAATCATCCCAATCAAATCCAAAGCGCCCAAAATTTGCGCTAACCTGCCACTAAAAGAAAATATGGAGAAGTACACAATACGACAGGAAAGATGCTCAACAAATATTAGCGGTGAAGAAAACGTAACAATACGAATACGAATATTCAAATCAAATGCGAATCTCAATAGCAATTATATCAATATAATTTCTTAACAACACATTAACCGAGTCACCAAGCCTCACCACCGTACCGCGCCTATGCATTTTTCTAGCATCTCCTGAAAAAGGAATATTGGCTGGTGCCCAACTTCAGAGCCATATTAAAATCGCATGACAACATGCTTAACACCAAATATAATACCACATGAATCAAAATTAGATTCCAAGAATAATTTTCGAAATTTCCAAATGAATTTAGCAATTCAAATATGAGTTCAATAATCACATAAAATCAAAGGGAGTAACACTCGCGAGATTAAGGAGCATATTGTGTAAAACCCCATACCTTAAACCTCCAAAAAGAACCAACATGAATCATCACATAATTTTAGCCTCAAAATCTAATCACACCATCACGTTCTTCTCGAGAAAATAATCAAATCTCGTTCTATCCCATACTCGATAAAACACCAAATAAGCCTTCTAATTTAAGGTTAAAATCTTGAATAAGTTTGGGGCTACGGTTTGTATATTAAAGGGAGTAATTTTAAAGAGCTCTTCTGATTGAAAATCTTGAGAAAAAGTGATTTGAAAAGCCAATCCACGAAGTTGTTGATATATAAAGGATTAAGAGTTTGATTAAGAAAAGAGTTCTAATCAGATACAAACACTAAAAATTTTATTCTGGACGATCGGACCGTTGGAATTGGATGAAATTTTACAGAGAATTAACTGAAGACGAGAGGAAGCTACAAAAAAAATTCAGCTCGATCGGCCGTTCCATATTTTTAAAGGTTTTTTTTGCTAGAGACTTTTATGTTTTGAGGACTCTTAGAGAGTTTTATATTTTGAGGACTCTTCTATATAATAAAAATTCAATTAAAACCCCATTTTGATTCCGATTTTGAAACCGTTTGAAATTATCGCCTTTAAAAATAATAACCAACATATTTGATCAATAAAAATAATTTTATCTCAAAATTTATTTTTCCTCTTAATTTCGAAAACACCCCCAAAATTACGCGGGTTGTTACACTTCCCCGCTAACAATGGAATTTCGCCCTCGAAATTAACCGAATGCCTAACTCTGAAAAATCTGGCCAACAATCTCCAAAAATAAACTCGTCACCAAAAATCAAATCCTCACATCTAGTCTAGATATCTAACACGAAACGATCATCTAAAGATTCTATCTCCAAAAATATGCGCCACAAGAACGCAACGGACCCAAAACCCAAGACCCGACGGTTGTCATATACCTATGCTCTGATACCATCCAGTAACACCCCGCCCGCCCGGGGAGAGCAAACGGAGCGATACTATCGATAAAACTATACTATTCCACAATATAACAAGGTATAGAGCATCTAAATCCCACAGCAACAAAAAAGAAACCACTAATCTCAAATCTCTTCAAATACAAATACAACCAAGTCTCTCGAAAAAATACATCGACTAAAATAAATCTCCAATGCTCTATACATCAAAATAAATACAAGTCTTCTCATTCTGTATTAAAAATCCTTCCCAGTAATAATTCTCGCTATAAATCATCCCAATCAAATCCAAAGGGCCTAAAATCTGCGCTAACCTGCCACTAAAAGAAAATATGGGGAAGTACACAATACGACAGGAAAGATGCTCAACAAATATTAGCGGTGAATAAAACGTAACAATACGAATACGAATATTCAAATCAAATGCGAATCTCAATAGCAATTAAATCAATATAATTTCTCAACAACACATTAACCGGGTCACCAAGCCTCACCACCGTACCGCGCCTATGCATATTTCTAGTATATCCGAAAAAAGGAATATTGGCGGGTGCCTAACTTCAGTGCCATATTAAAATCTCATGACAACATGCTCGACACCAAATATAATACCACATGAATCGAAATTAGATTCCGACAATAATTTTCCAAATTTCCAAATGAATTTAGCAATTGAAATATGAGTTCAATAGTCACATGAAATCAAAGGGAGTAACACTCGCGAGATTAAGGAGAATATTTTGTAAAACCCCATACTTTAAACCACCAAAAAGAACCAACATGAATCATCACATAATTTCAGCCTCAAAATCTAATCACACCATCACGTTCTACTCGCGAAAATAATAAAATCCCTTCTAGCCCATGATCGATAAAACACCAAATATGCCTTCTAATCTAAGGTTAAAATCTTGAATAAGTTTGGGGCTATGATTTGTATATGAAAGGGAGTAATTTTAAAGAGCTCTTCTGATTGAAAGTCTTGAGAAAGGGTGATTTGAAAAGCCAATCCACGAATTTGTTGATATATAAAGGATTAAGAGTTTGATTAAAAAAAGAGTTCTAATCAGATACAAACACTAAAAAATTTATTCCGGACGAACCGACCGTTGGAATTGGATGAAATTTTACAGAGAATTAACTGAAGACGAGAGGAAGCTACAAAAAAAGTTCAACTCGATCGGACTGTTCAATATTTCTAAATAGTTTTTTTTTGCTAGAGACTTTTATGTTTTGAGGACTCTTAGAGAGTTTTATATTTTGAGGACTCTCCTATATAATAAAAATTCAATAAAAACTCCATTTTAATGCGATTTCGAAACGATTTGAAATTCTCGCCTTTAAAAATAATAACCAACATATTTGATCAATAAAAATAATTTTATCTCAAAATTTATTTTTCCTCTTAATTTAGAAAATACCCCCAAAATTACGCGGGTTGTTACACTTCCCCGCTAACAATGGAATTTCGCCCTCGAAATTCACCGAATGCCTAACTCTGAAAAATCAGGTCTACAATATCCAAAAATAAACTCGTCACCAAAAATAAATTCCGCACATCTAATCTAGATATCTAAAACGAAACGATCATCTAAAGATTCTATCTCCAAAAATATGCGCCACAAGAACCCAACGGACCCAAAACCCAAGACCCGACGGTTGTCATATACCTAAGCTCTGATACCATTCTGTAACACCCCACCCGCCCGGGGAGAGAGAACGGAGCGATATTATCGATAAAACTATACTATTCCACAATATAACAAGGTATAGAGCATCTAAATCCCACAGCAACAAAAGAGAAACCACTAATCTCAAATCTCTTCAAATACAAATACAACCAAGTGTCTCGAATAAATACATCAACTAAAATAAATCTCCAATGCTCTATACATCAAAATAAATACAAGTCTTCTCATCCTGTATTAAAAATCCTTCCCACTAATAATTCTCGCTGTAAATCATCCCAATCAATTCCAAAGCGCCCAAAATCTGCGCTAACCTGTCACTAAAAGAAAATATGGGGAAGTACACAATATGACAGGAAAGATGCTCAACAAATATTAGCGGTGAATAAAACGTAACAATACGAATACGAATATTAAAATCAAATGCGAATCTCAATAGCAATTATATCAGTATAATTTCTCAACAACACATTAACCGGGTCACTAAGCCTCACCACCGTACCGCGCCTATACATTTTTCTAGCATATCCGGAAAAAGGAATACTGGCGGGTGCCCAACTTCAGTGCCATATTAAAATCTCATGACAACATGCTCAACACCAAATATAATACCACGTGAATCGAAATTAGATTCCACTAATAATTTTCCAAATTTCCAAATGAATTTAGCAATTCAAATATGAGTTCGATAGTCACATGAAATCAAAGGGAGTAACACTCGCGAGATTAAGGAGCATATTGTGTAAAACCCCATACCTTAAACCACCAAAAAGAACCAACATGAATCATCACATAATTTTAGCCTGAAAATCTAATCACACCATCACGTTCTTCTCGCGAAAATAATTAAATCTCGTTCTAGCCCGTGCTCGATAAAACACCAAATATGCCTTCTAATCTAAGGTTGAAATCTTGAATAAGTTTGGGGCTATGGTTTGTATATGAAAGGGAGTAATTTTAAAAAGCTCTTTTGATTGAAAATCTTGAGAAAAAGTGATTTGAAAAGCCAATCCACGAATTTGTTGATATATAAAGGATTAAGAGTTTGATTAAGAAAAGAGTTCTAATCAGATACAAACACTAAATATTTTATTCCGGACGATCGGACCGTTGGAATTGGATGAAATTTTACAGAGAATTAACTGAAGACGAGAGGAAGCTACATAAAAAAATTCAGCTCAATCGGACATTTCAATATTTTTAAATATATATTTTTTTCTAGAGACTTTTATGTTTTGAGGACTCTTAGAGAGTTTTATATTTTGAGGACTCTTCTATAAAATAAAAATTCAATTAAAACTCCATTTTAATTCCGATTTCAAAACCGTTTGAAATTCTCGCCTTTAAAAATAATAACCAACATATTTGATCAATAAAAATAATTTTATCTCAAAATTTATTTTTCCTCTTAATTTCAAAAATACCCCCAAAATTACGCGTGTTGTTACACTTCCCCGCTAACAATAGAATTTCGCCATCGAAATTCGCCGAGTGCCAAACTCTGAAAAATCAGGCCTACAATCTCCAAAAATCAACTCGTCACCAAAAATAAATTCCTCACATCTAATCTAGATATCTAAAACGAAACGATCATCTAAATATTCTATCTCCAAAAATATGCACCACAAGAACGCAACGGACCCAAAACCCAAGACCCGACGGTTGTCATATACCTAAGCTCTGATACCATTCTGTAACACCCCGCCCGCCCGGGGAGAGAGAACGGAGCGATACTATCGATAAAACTATACTATTCCACAATATAACAAGGTATAGAGCATCTAAATCCCACAGTAAAAAAAGAGAAACCACTAATCTCAAATCTCTTCAAATAGATATAGAACCAAGTCTCTCGAATAAATACATCAAGTAAAATAAATCTCCAATGCTCTATACATCAAAATAAATACAAGTCTTCTCTTCCTGTATTAAAAATCCTTCCCAGTAGTAATTCTTGCTATAAATCATCCCAATCAAATCCAAAGCGGCCAAAATCTACGCTAACCTGCCACGAAAAGAAAATATGGGGAAGTACACAATACGACAGGAAAGACGCTCAACAAATATTAGCGGTGCATAAAACGTAACAATACGAATACGAATATTAAAATCAAATGCGAATCTCAATAGCAATTATATCAATATAATTTCTCAACAACACATTAACCGGGTCACCAAGCCTCACCACCGTACCGCGCCTATGCATATTTCTAGCATATCCGGAAAAATGGAATATTGGCGGGTGCCCAACTTCAGTGCTATATTAAAATCTTATGACAACATGCTCAACACCAAATATAATACCACATGAATCGAAATTAGATTCCGACAATAATTTTCCAAATTTCCAAATGAATTTAGCAATTCTAATATGAGTTCAATAGTCACATGAAATCAAAGGGAGTAACACTCGCGAGATTAAGGAGCATATTATGTAAAACTCCATACCTTAAACCACCAAAAAGAACCAACATGAATCATCACATAATTTCAACCTCAAAATCTAATCACACCATCACTTTTTGCTCGCGGAAATAATCAAATCCCGTTCCAGCCCATGCTCGATAAAACACCATATAAGCCTTCTAATCTAAGGTTAAAATCTTGAATAAGTTTGGGGCTATGGTTTGTATATGAAATGGAGTAATTTTAAAGAGTTCTTTTGATTGAGAATCTTGAGAAAAAGTTATTTGAAAAGCCATTCCACGAATTTGTTCATATATAAAGGATTAAGAGTTTGATTAAGAAAAGAGTTCTAATCAGATACAAACACTAAAATTTTTTATTCCGGACGATCGGACCGTTGAAATTGGATGAAATTTTACAGAGAATTAACTGAAGACGAGAGGATGCTACAAAAAAAATTCAGCTCGATCGGACAGTTCAATATTTTTAAATATTTTTTTTTGCTAGAGAGGTTTAAGTTTTGAGGACTCTTAGAGAGTTTTATATTTCGAGGACTGTTTTATATAATAAAAATTCAATTAAAACTCCATTTTAATTCCGATTTCGAAACAGTTTGAAATTCTCGCCTTTTAAAATAATAACCAACATATTTGATCAATAAAAATAATTTTATCTCAAAATTTATTTTTCCTTTTAATTTAAAAAATACCCCCAAAATTACGCGGGTTGTTACACTTCCCCGTTAACAATGGAATTTTGCCCTCGAAATTCGACCAATGCCTAACTCTGAAAAATCAGGCCTACAATCTCCAAAAATAAACTCGTCACCAAAAATAAATTTCTCGCATATAATCTAGATATCTAAAATGAAACGATCATCTAAAGATTCTATCTCCAAAAATATGCGACACAAGAACGCAACGGACCCAAAACCCAAGACCTGACGGTTGCCATATACCTAAGCTCTGATACCATTCTGTAACACCCCGCCCGCCCGGAGAGAGCGAACGGAGCGATACTATCGATAAAACTATACTATTCCACAATATAACAAGGTATAGAGCATCTAAATCCGACAACAACAAAAGAGAAACCACTAATCTCAAATCTCTCAAATACAAATACAACCAAGTATCTCGAATAAATACATCAACTAAAATAAATCTCCAATTCTCTATACATCAAAATAAATACAATTCTTCTCATCCAAAATTAAAAATCCTTCCCAGTAATAATTCTCGCTATAAATCATCCCAATCAAATCCAAAGCGCGCAAAATCTGCGCTAACCTGCCTCTAAAAAAAATATGGGGAAGTACACAATACGACAGGAAAGATGCTCAACAAATATTAGCGGTGAATAAAACGTAACAATACGAATACGAATATTAAAATCAAATGCGAATCTCAATAGCAATTATATCAATATAATTTCTCAACAACACATTAACCGGGTCACCAAGCCTCACCACCGTACCTCTCCTATGCATTTTTCTAGCATATCCGGAAAAAGGAATATTGGCGGGTGCCCAACTTCAGTGCCATATTAATATCTCATGACAACATGCTCAACACCAAATATAATACCACATGAATCGAAATTAGATTCCAACAATAATTTTCCAAATTTCCAAATGAATTTAGCAATTCAAATATGAGTTCAATAATCACATGATATCAAAGGGAGTAACACTCGCGAGATTAAGGAGCATATTGTGTAAAACCCCATACCTTAAACCATAAAAAAGAACCAACATGAATTATCACATAATTTCAGCCTCAAAATCTAATCACACCATCACGGCCTTCTCGCGAAAATAATCAAATCTCGTTCTAGCCCCTGCTCGATAAAACACCAAATAAGCCTTCTAATCTAAGGTTGAAATCTTGAATAAGTTTGAGGCTATGGTTTGTATATGAAAGGGAGTAATTTTAAAGAGCTCTTCTGATTGAAAATCTTGAGAAAAAGTGATTTGAAAAGCCAATCCACGAATTTGTTGATATATAAAGGATTAAGAGTTTGATTAAGAAAAGAGTTCTAATCAGATACAAACACTAAAAATTTTATTCCGGACGATCAGACCATTGGAATTGGATGAAATTTTACAGAGAATTAACTGAAGACGAGAGGAAGCTACAAAAAAAATTTAGCTCGATCGGATCGTTCAATATTTTTATGTAATTTGTTTTTGCTAGAGACTTTTATGTTTTGAGGACTCTTAGAGAGTTTTATATTTTGAGGATTCTTCTATATAATAAAAATTCAATTAAAACTCCATTTTAATTCCGATTTCGAAACCGTTTGAAATTATTGCCTTTAAAAATAATAACCAACATATTTGATCAATAAAAATAATTTTATCTCAAAATTTATTTTTCCTCTTAATTTCGAAAATACCCCCAAAATTACGCGGGTTGTTACACTTCCCCGCTAACAATGGAATTTCGCCCTCGAAATTCGCCGATTGCCTATCTCTGAAAAATCAAGCCTACAATCTCGAAAAATAAACTCGTCACCGAAAATAAATTCCTCACATCTAATATAGATATCTAACACGAAACGATCATCTAAAGATTCTATCTCCAAAAATATGCGCGACAAGAACGCAACGGACCCAAAACCCAAGACCCGACGGTTGTCATATACCTAAGCTCTGATACCATTCTGTAACACCCCTCCCACCCGGGGAGATCGAACGGAGCGATACTATCGATAAAACTATACTATTCCACAATATAACAAGGTATAAAGCATCTAAATCCCACAGCAACAAAAGAGAAACCACTAATCTCAAATATCTTCAAATACAAATACAACCAAGTCTCTGGAATAAATACATCAACTAAAATAAATCTCCAATGCTCTATACATCAAAATAAATACAAGTCTTCTCATTCTGTATTAAAAATCCTTCCCAGTAATAATTCTCGCTATAAATCATCCCAATCAAATCCAAAGCGCCCAAAATCTGCGCTAACCTGCCACTAAAAGAAAATATGGGGAAGTACACAATACGACAGGAAAGATGCTCAACAAATATTAGCGGTGAATAAAACGTAAAAATACGAATACGAATATTCAAATCAATTGCGAATCTCAATAGCAATTATATCAATATAATTTCTCAAGAACACATTAACCGGGTCACCAAGCCTCACCACCGTACCGCGCCTATGCATTTTTCTAGCATATCCGGAAAAAAGAATATTGGCGGGTTCCCAACTTCAGTGCCATATTAAAATCTAATGACAACATGCTCAACACCAAATATAATACCACATGAATCGAAATTAGATTCCACCAATAATTTTCAAAATTTCCAAATGAATTTAGCAATTAAAATATGAGTTCAATAATCACATGATATCAAAGGGAGTAACACTCGCGAGATTAAGGAGCATATTGTGTAAAACCCCATACCTTAAACCACCAAAAAGAACCAAGCCTCACCACCGTACCGCTCCAATGCATTTTTCTAGCATATCCGGAAAAAGGAATATTGGCGGGTGGAAAACTTTAGTGCCATATTAATATCTCATGACAACATGCTCAACACCAAATATAATGCCACATGAATCGAAATGAGATTCCAACAATAATTTTCCAAATTTCCAAATGAATTTAGAAATTTAAATATGAGTTCAATAATCACATGATATCAAAGGGAGTAACACTCGCGAGATTAAGGAGCATATTGTGTAAAACCCCATACCTTAAACCATCAAAAAGAACCAACATGAATCATCACGTAATTTCAGCCTCAAAATCTAATCACACCATCACGTTCTTCTCGCAAAAATAATCAAATCTCGTTCTAGCCCCTGCTCGATAAAACACCAAATAAGCCTTCAAATCTAAGGTTGAAATCTTGAATAAGTTTGGGGCTATGGTTTGTATATGAAAGGGAGTAATTTTAAAGAGCTCTTCTGATTGAAAATCTTGAGAAAAAGTGATTTGAAAAGCCAATCCAAAAATTTGTTGATATATGTAGGATTAAGAGTTTGATTAAGAAAAGAGTTCTAATCTGATACAAACACTAAAATTTTTATTCCGGATGATCGGACCGTTGGAATTGGATGAAATTTTACAGAGAATTAACTGAAGACGAGAGGAAGCTTCATAAAAAATTCAGCTCGATCGGACCGTTCAATATTTTTAAATATATTTTTTTTGCTAGAGACTTTTATGTTTTGAGGACTCTTGGAGAGTTTTACATTTTGAGGACTCTTCTATATAATAAAAATTCCATTAAAATTCCATTTTCATTCCGATTTCGAAACCGTTTGAAATTCTCGCCTTTAAAAATAATAACCAACAAATTTGTTCAATAAAAATAATTTTATCTCATAATTTAATTTTCCTCTTAATTTCGAAAATACCCCCAAAATTACGCGGGTTGTTACACTTCCCCGCTAACAATGGAATTTCGCCCTCGAAATTCGCCGATTGCTTAACTCTGAAAAATCAGGCCTACAATCTCCAAAAATAAACTCGTCACCAAAATTAAATTCCTCACATCTAATCTAGATATCTAACACGAAACGATCATCTAAAGATTCTATCTCCAAAAATATGCGCCACAAGAACGCAACGGACCCAAAACCCAAGACCCGACGGTTGTCATATACCTAAGCTCTGATACCATTCTGTAACACCCCGCCCGCCCGGGGAGAGCGAACGGAGCGATACTATCGATAAAACTATACTATTCCAGAATATAACAAGGTATAGAGCATTTAAATCCCTCAGTAACAAAAGAGAAACCACTAATCTCAAATCTCTTCAAATACAAATACAACCAAGTCTCTCGAATAAATACAACTAAAATTAATCTCCAATGCCCTATACATCAAAATAAATACAAGTCTTCTCTTCCTGTATTAGAAATCCTTCCCAGTAGTAATTCTCGCTATAAATCATCCCAATCAAATCCAAAGCGCCCAAAATCTACGCTAACCTGCCACTAAAAGAAAATATGGGGAAGTACACAATACGACATGAAAGATGCTCAACAAATATTAGCGGTGAATAAAACGTAACAATACGAATACGAATATTCAAATCAAATGCGAATCTCAATAGCAATTATATCAATATAATTTCTCAACAACACATTAACTGGGTCACCAAGCCTCACCACCGTACCGCGCCTATGCATTTTTCTAGCATTTCCGAAAAAAGGAATATTGGCGGGTGCCCAACTTCAGTGCCATATTAAAATCTCATGACAACATGCTCAACACCAAATATAATAAAACATGAATCGAAATTAGATTCCAACAATAATTTTCCAAATTTCCAAATGAATTTAACAATTCAAATATGAGTTCAATGGTCACATGAAATCAAAGGGAGTAACACTCGCGAGATTAAGGAGCATATTGTGAAAAACCCCATACCTTAAACCACCAAAAAGAAACTATATGAATCATCACATAATTTCAGCCTCAAAATCTAATCACACCATCACGTTCTTCTCGCGAAAATAATCAAATCTCGTTCTAGACCATGATCGATAAAACACCAAATAAGCCTTCTAATCTAAGGTTGAAATCTTGAATAAGTTTGGGGCTATGGTTTGTATATGAAAGGGAGTAATTTTAAATAGCTCTTCTGATTGACAATCTTGAGAAAAAGTGATTTGAAAAGCCAATCCATGAATTTGTTGATATATAAAGGATTAAGAGTTTGATTAAGAAAAGAGTTCTAATGAGATACAAACATTAAATATTTTATTCCGGATGATCGGACCGTTGGAATTGGATGAAATTTTACAGAGAATTAACTGAAGACGAGAGAAAGCTACAAAAAAAATTCAGCGTGATCGGATCGTTCAATATTTTTAAATATATTTTTTTTGCTAGAGACTTTAATGTTTTGAGGACTCTTAGAGAGTTTTATATTTTGAGGACTCTCCTATATAATAAAAATTCAATTAAAACTCCATTTAAATTCCGATTTCGAAACCGTTTGAAATTCTCGCCTTTAAAAATAATAACCAACATATTTGATCAATAAAAATAATTTTATCTCAAAATTTATTTTTCCTCTTAATTTCAAAAATACCCCCAAAATTACGCGGGTTGTTACACTTCCCTGCTAACAATGGAATTTCGCCCTCGAAATTCGCCGAATGCCTAACTCTGAAAAATCAGGCCTACAATCTCCAAAAATAAACTCGTCACCAAAAATAAATTCCTCATATCTATATAGATATCTAACATGAAACGATCATCTAAAGATTCTATCTCCAAAAATATGCGCCACAAGAACGCAACGGGCCCAAAACCCAAGACCCGACGGTTGCCATATACCAAAGCTCTGATACCATTCTGTAACACCCCGCCCGCCCGGGACGAGCGAACGGAGCGATACTATCGATAAAACTATACTATTCCACAATATAACAAGGTATAGAGCATCTAAATCCCACAGCAACAAAAGAGAAACCACTAATCTCAAATCTCTTCAAATATAAATACAACCAAGTCTCTCGAATAAATACATCAACTAAAATAAATCTCCAATGATCTATACATCAAAATAAATACAAGTCTTCTCATCCTGTATTAAAAATCCTTCCTAGTAATAATTCTAGCTATAAATCATCCCAATCAAATCCAAAGCACCCAAAATCTGCGCAAACCTGCCACTAAAAGAAAATATGGGGAAGTACACAATACGACAGGAAAGATGCTCAACAAATATTAGCGGTGAATAAAACGTAACAATACGAATACGAATATTCAAATCAAATTCGAATCTCAATAGCAATTATATCAATATAATTTCTCAACAACACATTAACTGGGTCACCAAGCCTCACCACCGTACCGTGCCTATGCATTTTTCTTGCATATCCCGAAAAAGGAATATTGGCGGGTGCCCAACTTCAGTGCCATATTAAAATCTCATGACAACATGCTCAACACCAAATATAATACCACATGAATCGAAATTAGATTCCCACAATAATTTTCCAAATTTCCAAATGAATTTAGCAATTCAAATATGAGTTCAATAGTCACATGAAATCAAAGGGAGTAACACTCGCGAGATTAAGGAGCATATTGTGTAAAACCCCATACCTTAAACAACCAAAAAGAACCAACATGAATCATCACATAATTTCAGCCTCAAAATCTAATCACACCATCACGTTCTTCTCGCGAAAATAATCAATTCTCGTTCTAGCCCATGCTCGATAAAACACCAAATAAGCTTTTTAATCTAAGGTTGAAATCTTGAATAAGTTTAGGGCTATGGTTTGTATATGAAATGGAGTAATTTTAAAGAGCTCTTCTGATTGAAAATCTTGAGAAAAAAGTGATTTGAAAAGCCAATCCACGAATTTGTTGATATATAAAGGATTAAGAGTTTGATTAAGAAAAGAGTTCTAATCAGATACAAACACTAAAATTTTTATTCCGGACGATCGGACCGTTTGAATAGGATGAAATTTTACAGAGAATTAACTGAAGACGAGAGGAAGCTACATAAAAAATTCAGCTCGATCGGATCGTTCAATATTTTTAATTATATTTTTTTTGCTAGAGACTTTTATGTTTTGAGGACTCTTAGAGACTTTTATATTTTGAGGACCCTTCTATAAAATAAAAATTCATTTAAAACTCCATTTTAATTCCGATTTCGAAACCGTTTGAAATTCTCGCGTTTAAAAATAATAACCAACATATTTGATCAATAAAAATAATTTTCTCCCAAAATTTATTTTTCCTCTTAATTTCGAAAATACACCCAAAATTACGCGGGTTTTTACACTTCCCCACTAACAATGGAATTTCGCCCTCGAAATTCGCCGATTGCCTAACTCTGGAAAATCAGGCCTACAATCTCCAAAAATAAACTCGTCACCAAAAATAAATTCCTCACATCTAATCTAGATATCTAACACGAAACGATCATCTAAAGATTCTATCTCCAAAAATATGCGTCACAAAAACGCAACAGACCCAAAACCCAAGACCCGACGGTTGTCATATACCTAAGCTCTGATACCATTCTGTAACACCCCTCCCGCCCGGGGAGAGCGAACGGAGCGATACTATCGATAAAACTATACTATTCCACAATATAACAAGGTATAGAGCATCTAAATCCCACAGTAAAAAAAGAGAAACCACTAATCTCAAATCTCTTCAAATAGATATAGAACCAAGTCTCTCGAATAAATACATCAAGTAAAATAAATCTCCAATGCTCTATACATCAAAATAAATACAAGTCTTCTCTTCCTGTATTAAAAATCCTTCCCAGTAGTAATTCTTGCTATAAATCATCCCAATCAAATCCAAAGCGGCCAAAATCTACGCTAACCTGCCACGAAAAGAAAATATGGGGAAGTACACAATACGACAGGAAAGACGCTCAACAAATATTAGCGGTGCATAAAACGTAACAATACGAATACGAATATTAAAATCAAATGCGAATCTCAATAGCAATTATATCAATATAATTTCTCAACAACACATTAACCGGGTCACCAAGCCTCACCACCGTACCGCGCCTATGCATATTTCTAGCATATCCGGAAAAATGGAATATTGGCGGGTGCCCAACTTCAGTGCTATATTAAAATCTTATGACAACATGCTCAACACCAAATATAATACCACATGAATCGAAATTAGATTCCGACAATAATTTTCCAAATTTCCAAATGAATTTAGCAATTCTAATATGAGTTCAATAGTCACATGAAATCAAAGGGAGTAACACTCGCGAGATTAAGGAGCATATTATGTAAAACTCCATACCTTAAACCACCAAAAAGAACCAACATGAATCATCACATAATTTCAACCTCAAAATCTAATCACACCATCACTTTTTGCTCGCGGAAATAATCAAATCCCGTTCCAGCCCATGCTCGATAAAACACCATATAAGCCTTCTAATCTAAGGTTAAAATCTTGAATAAGTTTGGGGCTATGGTTTGTATATGAAATGGAGTAATTTTAAAGAGTTCTTTTGATTGAGAATCTTGAGAAAAAGTTATTTGAAAAGCCATTCCACGAATTTGTTCATATATAAAGGATTAAGAGTTTGATTAAGAAAAGAGTTCTAATCAGATACAAACACTAAAATTTTTTATTCCGGACGATCGGACCGTTGAAATTGGATGAAATTTTACAGAGAATTAACTGAAGACGAGAGGATGCTACAAAAAAAATTCAGCTCGATCGGACAGTTCAATATTTTTAAATATTTTTTTTTGCTAGAGAGGTTTAAGTTTTGAGGACTCTTAGAGAGTTTTATATTTCGAGGACTGTTTTATATAATAAAAATTCAATTAAAACTCCATTTTAATTCCGATTTCGAAACAGTTTGAAATTCTCGCCTTTTAAAATAATAACCAACATATTTGATCAATAAAAATAATTTTATCTCAAAATTTATTTTTCCTTTTAATTTAAAAAATACCCCCAAAATTACGCGGGTTGTTACACTTCCCCGTTAACAATGGAATTTTGCCCTCGAAATTCGACCAATGCCTAACTCTGAAAAATCAGGCCTACAATCTCCAAAAATAAACTCGTCACCAAAAATAAATTTCTCGCATATAATCTAGATATCTAAAATGAAACGATCATCTAAAGATTCTATCTCCAAAAATATGCGACACAAGAACGCAACGGACCCAAAACCCAAGACCTGACGGTTGCCATATACCTAAGCTCTGATACCATTCTGTAACACCCCGCCCGCCCGGAGAGAGCGAACGGAGCGATACTATCGATAAAACTATACTATTCCACAATATAACAAGGTATAGAGCATCTAAATCCGACAACAACAAAAGAGAAACCACTAATCTCAAATCTCTCAAATACAAATACAACCAAGTATCTCGAATAAATACATCAACTAAAATAAATCTCCAATTCTCTATACATCAAAATAAATACAATTCTTCTCATCCAAAATTAAAAATCCTTCCCAGTAATAATTCTCGCTATAAATCATCCCAATCAAATCCAAAGCGCGCAAAATCTGCGCTAACCTGCCTCTAAAAAAAATATGGGGAAGTACACAATACGACAGGAAAGATGCTCAACAAATATTAGCGGTGAATAAAACGTAACAATACGAATACGAATATTAAAATCAAATGCGAATCTCAATAGCAATTATATCAATATAATTTCTCAACAACACATTAACCGGGTCACCAAGCCTCACCACCGTACCTCTCCTATGCATTTTTCTAGCATATCCGGAAAAAGGAATATTGGCGGGTGCCCAACTTCAGTGCCATATTAATATCTCATGACAACATGCTCAACACCAAATATAATACCACATGAATCGAAATTAGATTCCAACAATAATTTTCCAAATTTCCAAATGAATTTAGCAATTCAAATATGAGTTCAATAATCACATGATATCAAAGGGAGTAACACTCGCGAGATTAAGGAGCATATTGTGTAAAACCCCATACCTTAAACCATAAAAAAGAACCAACATGAATTATCACATAATTTCAGCCTCAAAATCTAATCACACCATCACGGCCTTCTCGCGAAAATAATCAAATCTCGTTCTAGCCCCTGCTCGATAAAACACCAAATAAGCCTTCTAATCTAAGGTTGAAATCTTGAATAAGTTTGAGGCTATGGTTTGTATATGAAAGGGAGTAATTTTAAAGAGCTCTTCTGATTGAAAATCTTGAGAAAAAGTGATTTGAAAAGCCAATCCACGAATTTGTTGATATATAAAGGATTAAGAGTTTGATTAAGAAAAGAGTTCTAATCAGATACAAACACTAAAAATTTTATTCCGGACGATCAGACCATTGGAATTGGATGAAATTTTACAGAGAATTAACTGAAGACGAGAGGAAGCTACAAAAAAAATTTAGCTCGATCGGATCGTTCAATATTTTTATGTAATTTGTTTTTGCTAGAGACTTTTATGTTTTGAGGACTCTTAGAGAGTTTTATATTTTGAGGATTCTTCTATATAATAAAAATTCAATTAAAACTCCATTTTAATTCCGATTTCGAAACCGTTTGAAATTATTGCCTTTAAAAATAATAACCAACATATTTGATCAATAAAAATAATTTTATCTCAAAATTTATTTTTCCTCTTAATTTCGAAAATACCCCCAAAATTACGCGGGTTGTTACACTTCCCCGCTAACAATGGAATTTCGCCCTCGAAATTCGCCGATTGCCTATCTCTGAAAAATCAGGCCTACAATCTCGAAAAATAAACTCGTCACCGAAAATAAATTCCTCACATCTAATATAGATATCTAACACGAAACGATCATCTAAAGATTCTATCTCCAAAAATATGCGCGACAAGAACGCAACGGACCCAAAACCCAAGACCCGACGGTTGTCATATACCTAAGCTCTGATACCATTCTGTAACACCCCTCCCACCCGGGGAGATCGAACGGAGCGATACTATCGATAAAACTATACTATTCCACAATATAACAAGGTATAAAGCATCTAAATCCCACAGCAACAAAAGAGAAACCACTAATCTCAAATATCTTCAAATACAAATACAACCAAGTCTCTGGAATAAATACATCAACTAAAATAAATCTCCAATGCTCTATACATCAAAATAAATACAAGTCTTCTCATTCTGTATTAAAAATCCTTCCCAGTAATAATTCTCGCTATAAATCATCCCAATCAAATCCAAAGCGCCCAAAATCTGCGCTAACCTGCCACTAAAAGAAAATATGGGGAAGTACACAATACGAAAGGAAAGATGCTCAACAAATATTAGCGGTGAATAAAACGTAAAAATACGAATACGAATATTCAAATCAATTGCGAATCTCAATAGCAATTATATCAATATAATTTCTCAAGAACACATTAACCGGGTCACCAAGCCTCACCACCGTACCGCGCCTATGCATTTTTCTAGCATATCCGGAAAAAAGAATATTGGCGGGTTCCCAACTTCAGTGCCATATTAAAATCTAATGACAACATGCTCAACACCAAATATAATACCACATGAATCGAAATTAGATTCCACCAATAATTTTCAAAATTTCCAAATGAATTTAGCAATTAAAATATGAGTTCAATAATCACATGATATCAAAGGGAGTAACACTCGCGAGATTAAGGAGCATATTGTGTAAAACCCCATACCTTAAACCACCAAAAAGAACCAAGCCTCACCACCGTACCGCTCCAATGCATTTTTCTAGCATATCCGGAAAAAGGAATATTGGCGGGTGGAAAACTTTAGTGCCATATTAATATCTCATGACAACATGCTCAACACCAAATATAATGCCACATGAATCGAAATGAGATTCCAACAATAATTTTCCAAATTTCCAAATGAATTTAGAAATTTAAATATGAGTTCAATAATCACATGATATCAAAGGGAGTAACACTCGCGAGATTAAGGAGCATATTGTGTAAAACCCCATACCTTAAACCATCAAAAAGAACCAACATGAATCATCACGTAATTTCAGCCTCAAAATCTAATCACACCATCACGTTCTTCTCGCAAAAATAATCAAATCTCGTTCTAGCCCCTGCTCGATAAAACACCAAATAAGCCTTCAAATCTAAGGTTGATATCTTGAATAAGTTTGGGGCTATGGTTTGTATATGAAAGGGAGTAATTTTAAAGAGCTCTTCTGATTGAAAATCTTGAGAAAAAGTGATTTGAAAAGCCAATCCAAAAATTTGTTGATATATGTAGGATTAAGAGTTTGATTAAGAAAAGAGTTCTAATCTGATACAAACACTAAAATTTTTATTCCGGATGATCGGACCGTTGGAATTGGATGAAATTTTACAGAGAATTAACTGAAGACGAGAGGAAGCTTCATAAAAAATTCAGCTCGATCGGACCGTTCAATATTTTTAAATATATTTTTTTTGCTAGAGACTTTTATGTTTTGAGGACTCTTGGAGAGTTTTACATTTTGAGGACTCTTCTATATAATAAAAATTCCATTAAAATTCCATTTTCATTCCGATTTCGAAACCGTTTGAAATTCTCGCCTTTAAAAATAATAACCAACAAATTTGTTCAATAAAAATAATTTTATCTCATAATTTAATTTTCCTCTTAATTTCGAAAATACCCCCAAAATTACGCGGGTTGTTACACTTCCCCGCTAACAATGGAATTTCGCCCTCGAAATTCGCCGATTGCTTAACTCTGAAAAATCAGGCCTACAATCTCCAAAAATAAACTCGTCACCAAAATTAAATTCCTCACATCTAATCTAGATATCTAACACGAAACGATCATCTAAAGATTCTATCTCCAAAAATATGCGCCACAAGAACGCAACGGACCCAAAACCCAAGACCCGACGGTTGTCATATACCTAAGCTCTGATACCATTCTGTAACACCCCGCCCGCCCGGGGAGAGCGAACGGAGCGATACTATCGATAAAACTATACTATTCCAGAATATAACAAGGTATAGAGCATTTAAATCCCTCAGTAACAAAAGAGAAACCACTAATCTCAAATCTCTTCAAATACAAATACAACCAAGTCTCTCGAATAAATACAACTAAAATTAATCTCCAATGCCCTATACATCAAAATAAATACAAGTCTTCTCTTCCTGTATTAGAAATCCTTCCCAGTAGTAATTCTCGCTATAAATCATCCCAATCAAATCCAAAGCGCCCAAAATCTACGCTAACCTGCCACTAAAAGAAAATATGGGGAAGTACACAATACGACATGAAAGATGCTCAACAAATATTAGCGGTGAATAAAACGTAACAATACGAATACGAATATTCAAATCAAATGCGAATCTCAATAGCAATTATATCAATATAATTTCTCAACAACACATTAACTGGGTCACCAAGCCTCACCACCGTACCGCGCCTATGCATTTTTCTAGCATTTCCGAAAAAAGGAATATTGGCGGGTGCCCAACTTCAGTGCCATATTAAAATCTCATGACAACATGCTCAACACCAAATATAATAAAACATGAATCGAAATTAGATTCCAACAATAATTTTCCAAATTTCCAAATGAATTTAACAATTCAAATATGAGTTCAATGGTCACATGAAATCAAAGGGAGTAACACTCGCGAGATTAAGGAGCATATTGTGAAAAACCCCATACCTTAAACCACCAAAAAGAAACTATATGAATCATCACATAATTTCAGCCTCAAAATCTAATCACACCATCACGTTCTTCTCGCGAAAATAATCAAATCTCGTTCTAGACCATGATCGATAAAACACCAAATAAGCCTTCTAATCTAAGGTTGAAATCTTGAATAAGTTTGGGGCTATGGTTTGTATATGAAAGGGAGTAATTTTAAATAGCTCTTCTGATTGACAATCTTGAGAAAAAGTGATTTGAAAAGCCAATCCATGAATTTGTTGATATATAAAGGATTAAGAGTTTGATTAAGAAAAGAGTTCTAATGAGATACAAACATTAAATATTTTATTCCGGATGATCGGACCGTTGGAATTGGATGAAATTTTACAGAGAATTAACTGAAGACGAGAGAAAGCTACAAAAAAAATTCAGCGTGATCGGATCGTTCAATATTTTTAAATATATTTTTTTTGCTAGAGACTTTTATGTTTTGAGGACTCTTAGAGAGTTTTATATTTTGAGGACTCTCCTATATAATAAAAATTCAATTAAAACTCCATTTAAATTCCGATTTCGAAACCGTTTGAAATTCTCGCCTTTAAAAATAATAACCAACATATTTGATCAATAAAAATAATTTTATCTCAAAATTTATTTTTCCTCTTAATTTCAAAAATACCCCCAAAATTACGCGGGTTGTTACACTTCCCTGCTAACAATGGAATTTCGCCCTCGAAATTCGCCGAATGCCTAACTCTGAAAAATCAGGCCTACAATCTCCAAAAATAAACTCGTCACCAAAAATAAATTCCTCATATCTATATAGATATCTAACATGAAACGATCATCTAAAGATTCTATCTCCAAAAATATGCGCCACAAGAACGCAACGGGCCCAAAACCCAAGACCCGACGGTTGCCATATACCAAAGCTCTGATACCATTCTGTAACACCCCGCCCGCCCGGGACGAGCGAACGGAGCGATACTATCGATAAAACTATACTATTCCACAATATAACAAGGTATAGAGCATCTAAATCCCACAGCAACAAAAGAGAAACCACTAATCTCAAATCTCTTCAAATATAAATACAACCAAGTCTCTCGAATAAATACATCAACTAAAATAAATCTCCAATGATCTATACATCAAAATAAATACAAGTCTTCTCATCCTGTATTAAAAATCCTTCCTAGTAATAATTCTAGCTATAAATCATCCCAATCAAATCCAAAGCACCCAAAATCTGCGCAAACCTTCCACTAAAAGAAAATATGGGGAAGTACACAATACGACAGGAAAGATGCTCAACAAATATTAGCGGTGAATAAAACGTAACAATACGAATACGAATATTCAAATCAAATTCGAATCTCAATAGCAATTATATCAATATAATTTCTCAACAACACATTAACTGGGTCACCAAGCCTCACCACCGTACCGTGCCTATGCATTTTTCTTGCATATCCCGAAAAAGGAATATTGGCGGGTGCCCAACTTCCATGCCATATTAAAATCTCATGACAACATGCTCAACACCAAATATAATACCACATGAATCGAAATTAGATTCCCACAATAATTTTCCAAATTTCCAAATGAATTTAGCAATTCAAATATGAGTTCAATAGTCACATGAAATCAAAGGGAGTAACACTCGCGAGATTAAGGAGCATATTGTGTAAAACCCCATACCTTAAACAACCAAAAAGAACCAACATGAATCATCACATAATTTCAGCCTCAAAATCTAATCACACCATCACGTTCTTCTCGCGAAAATAATCAATTCTCGTTCTAGCCCATGCTCGATAAAACACCAAATAAGCTTTCTAATCTAAGGTTGAAATCTTGAATAAGTTTAGGGCTATGGTTTGTATATGAAATGGAGTAATTTTAAAGAGCTCTTCTGATTGAAAATCTTGAGAAAAAAGTGATTTGAAAAGCCAATCCACGAATTTGTTGATATATAAAGGATTAAGAGTTTGATTAAGAAAAGAGTTCTAATCAGATACAAACACTAAAATTTTTATTCCGGACGATCGGACCGTTTGAATAGGATGAAATTTTACAGAGAATTAACTGAAGACGAGAGGAAGCTACATAAAAAATTCAGCTCGATCGGATCGTTCAATATTTTTAATTATATTTTTTTTGCTAGAGACTTTTATGTTTTGAGGACTCTTAGAGACTTTTATATTTTGAGGACCCTTCTATAAAATAAAAATTCATTTAAAACTCCATTTTAATTCCGATTTCGAAACCGTTTGAAATTCTCGCGTTTAAAAATAATAACCAACATATTTGATCAATAAAAATAATTTTCTCCCAAAATTTATTTTTCCTCTTAATTTCGAAAATACACCCAAAATTACGCGGGTTTTTACACTTCCCCACTAACAATGGAATTTCGCCCTCGAAATTCGCCGATTGCCTAACTCTGGAAAATCAGGCCTACAATCTCCAAAAATAAACTCGTCACCAAAAATAAATTCCTCACATCTAATCTAGATATCTAACACGAAACGATCATCTAAAGATTCTATCTCCAAAAATATGCGTCACAAAAACGCAACAGACCCAAAACCCAAGACCCGACGGTTGTCATATACCTAAGCTCTGATACCATTCTGTAACACCCCTCCCGCCCGGGGAGAGCGAACGGAGCGATACTATCGATAAAACTATACTATTCCACAATATAACAAGGTATAAAGCATCTAAATCCCACAGCAACAAAAGAGAAACCACTAATCTCAAATATCTTCAAATACAAATACAACCAAGTCTCTGGAATAAATACATCAACTAAAATAAATCTCCAATGCTCTATACATCAAAATAAATACAAGTCTTCTCATTCTGTATTAAAAATCCTTCCCAGTAATAATTCTCGCTATAAATCATCCCAATCAAATCCAAAGCGCCCAAAATCTGCGCTAACCTGCCACTAAAAGAAAATATGGGGAAGTACACAATACGACAGGAAAGATGCTCAACAAATATTAGCGGTGAATAAAACGTAAAAATACGAATACGAATATTCAAATCAATTGCGAATCTCAATAGCAATTATATCAATATAATTTCTCAAGAACACATTAACCGGGTCACCAAGCCTCACCACCGTACCGCGCCTATGCATTTTTCTAGCATATCCGGAAAAAGGAATATTGGCGGGTTCCCAACTTCAGTGCCATATTAAAATCTAATGACAACATGCTCAACACCAAATATAATACCACATGAATCGAAATTAGATTCCACCAATAATTTTCAAAATTTCCAAATGAATTTAGAAATTCAAATATGAGTTCAATAATCACATGATATCAAAGGGAGTAACACTCGCGAGATTAAGGAGCATATTGTGTAAAACCCCATACCTTAAACCACCAAAAAGAACCAACATGAATCATCACATAATTTCATCCTCAAAATCTAATCACACCATCACGTTCTTCTCGCGAAAATAATCAAATCTCATTCTAGCCCATGCTCTATAAAACACCAAATAAGCCTTCTAATCTAAGGTTGAAATCTTGAATAAGTTTGGGGCTATGGTTTGTATATGAAAGGGAGTAATTTTAAAGAGCTCTTCTGATTGAAAATCTTGAGAAAAAGTGATTTGAAAAGCCAATCCACGAATTTCTTGATATATAAAGGATTAAGAGTTTGATTAAGAGAAGAGTTCTAATCAGATACAAACACTAAAAATTTTATTCCGGACGATCGGACCGTTGGAATTGGATGAAATTTTACAGAGAATTAACTGAAGACGAGAGGAAGCTACAAAAAAAATTCAGCTCGATCGGACCGTTCCATATTTTTAAATAATTTTTTTTTTCTTGAGACATTTATGTTTTGAGGACTCTTAGAGAGTTTTATATTTTGAGGACTCTTCTATAAAATAAAAAATCAATTAAAACTCCATTTTAATTCCGTTATCGAAACCGTTTGAAATTCTCGCCTTTAAAAATAATAACCAACATATTTGATCAATAAAAATAATTTTATCTCAAAATTTATTTTTCCTCTTAATTTCGAAAATACCCCCAAAATTACGCAGGTTGTTACACTTCCCCGCTAACAATGGAATTTCGCCCTCGAAATTCGTCGATTGCCTAACTCTGAAAAATCAGGCCTACAATCTCCAAAAATAAACTCGTTACCGAAATTAAATTCCTCACATCTAATCTAGATATCTAACACGAAACGATCATGTAAAGATTCTACCTCCAAAAATATGCGCCACAAGAACGCAACGGACCCAAAACCCAAGACCCGACGGTTGTCATATACTTAAGCTCTGATACCATTCTGTAACACCCCGCCCGCCCGGGGAGAGCGAACGGAGCGATACTATCGATAAAACTATACTATTCCAGAATATAACAAGGTATAGAGCATTTAAATCCCACAGTAACAAAAGAGAAACCACTAATCTCAAATCTCTTCAAATACAAATACAACCAAGTCTCTCGAATAAATACAACTAAAATAAATCTCCAATGCTCTATACATCAAAATAAATACAAGTCTTCTCTTCCTGTATTAGAAATCCTTCCCAGTAGTAATTCTCGCTATAAATCATCCCAATCAAATCCAAAGCGCCCAAAATCTGCGCTAACCTGCCACTAAAAGAAAATATGGGGAAGTACACAATACGACATGAAAGATGCTCAACAAATATTAGCGGTGAATAAAACGTAACAATACGAATGCGAATATTCAAATCAAATGCGAAACTCAATAGCAATTATATAAATATAATTTCTCAAGAACACATTAACCGGGTCGCCAAGCCTCACCACCGTACCGCGCCAATGCATTTTTCTAGCATATCCGGAAAAAGGAATATTGGCGGGTGCCCAACTTTAGTGCCATATTAAAATCTCATGACAACATGCTCAACACCGAATATAATAACACATGAATCGAAATTAGATTCCAACAATAATTTTCCAAATTTCCAAATGAATTTAGCAATTCAAATATGAGTTCAATAGTCACATGAAATCAAAGGGAGTAACACTCGCGAGATTAAGGAGCATATTGTGTAAAACCCCATACCTTAAACCACCAAAAAGAAACTACATGAATCATCACATAATTTCAGCCTCAAAATCTAATCACACCATCACGTTCTTCTCGTGAAAATAATCAAATCTCGTTCTAGCCCATGCTCTATAAAACACCAAATAAGCCTTCTAATCTAAGGTTGAAATCTTGAATAAGTTTGGGGCTATGGTTTGTATATGAAAGGGAGTAATTTTAAATAGCTCTTCTGATTGACAATCTTAATAAAAAGTGATTTGAAAAGCCAATCCACGAATTTGTTGATATTTAAAGGATTAAGAGTTTGATTAAGAAAAGAGTTCTAATCAGATACAAACACTAAATATTTTATTCCGGATGATCGGACCGTTGGAATTGGATGAAATTTTACAGAGAATTATATGAAGACGAGAGAAAGCTACAAAAAAAATTCAGCTTGATTGGACCGTTCAATATTTTTAAATATATTTTTTTTGCTAGAGACTTTTATGTTTTGAGGACTCTTAGAGAGTTTTATATTTTGAGGACTCTCCTATATAATAAAAATTCAATTAAAACTCCATTTAAATTCCGATTTCGAAACCGTTTGAAATTCTCGCCTTTAAAAATAATAACCAACATATTTGATCAATAAAAATAATTTTATCTCAAAATTTATTTTTCCTCTTAATTTCAAAAATACCCCCAAAATTACGCGGGTTGTTACACTTCCCCGCTAACAATGGAATTTCGCCCTCGAAATTCGCCGAATGCCTAACTCTGAAAAATCAGGCCTACAATCTCCAAAAATAAACTCGTCACCAAAAATAAATTCCTCACATCTAATCTAGATATCTAACATGAAACGATCATCTAAAGATTCTATCTCCAAAAATATGCGCCACAAGAACGCAACGGGCCCAAAACCCAAGACCCGACGGTTGCCATATACCAAAGCTCTGATACCATTCTGTAACACCCCGCCCGCCCGGGGCGAGCGAACGGAGCGATACTATCGATAAAACTATACTATTCCACAATATAACAAGGTATAGAGCATCTAAATCCCACAGCAACAAAAGAGAAACCACTAATCTCAAATCTCTTCAAATATAAATACAACCAAGTCTCTCGAATAAATACATCAACTAAAATAATTCTCCAATGATCTATACATCAAAATAAATACAAGTCTTCTCATCCTGTATTAAAAATCCTTCCTAGTAATAATTCTAGCTATAAATCATCCCAATCAAATCCAAAGCACCCAAAATCTGCGCAAACCTGCCACTAAAAGAAAATATGGGAAAGTACACAATACGACAGGAAAGATGCTCAACAAATATTAGCGGTGAATAAAACGTAACAATACGAATACGAATATTCAAATCAAATGCGAATCTCAATAGCAATTATATCAATATAATTTCTCAACAACACATTAATCGGGTCACCAAGCCTCACCACCGTACCGCGCCTATGCATTTTTCTTGCATATCCCAAAAAAGGAATATTGGTGGGTGCCCAACTTCAGTGCCATATTAAAATCTCATGACAACATGCTCAACACCAAATATAATACCACATGAATCGAAATTAGATTCCCACAATAATTTTCCAAATTTCCAAATGAATTTAGCAATTCAAATATGAGTTCAATAGTCACATGAAATCAAAGGGAGTAACACTCGCGGGATTAACGAGCATATTGTGTAAAACCTCATACCTTAAACAACCAAAAAGAACCAACATGAATCATCACATAATTTCAGCCTCAAAATCTAATCACACCATCACGTTCTTCTCGCGAAAATAATCAAATCTCGTTCTAGCCCATGCTCGATAAAACACCAAATAAGCTTTCTAATCTAAGGTTGAAATCTTGAATAAGTTTCGGGCTATGGTTTGTATATGAAATGGAGTAATTTTAAAGAGCTCTTCTGATTGAAAATCTTGAGAAAAAAGTGATTTGAAAAGCCAATCCACGAATTTGTTGATATATAAAGGATTAAGAGTTTGATTAAGAAAAGAGTTCTAATCAGATACAAACACTAAAATTTTTATTCCGGACGATCGGACCGTTGGAATTGGATGAAATTTTACAGAGAATTAACTGAAGACGAGAGGAAGCTACATAAAAAATTCTGCTCGATCGGATCGTTCAATATTTTTAAATATATTTTTTTTGTTAGAGACTTTTATGTTTTGAGGACTCTTAGAGAGTTTTATATTTTGAGGACCCTTCTATAAAATAAAAATTCAATTGAAACTCCATTTTAATTCCGATTTCGAAACCGTTTGAAAATCTCGCGTTTAAAAATAATAACCAACATATTTGATCAATAAAAATAATTTTATCCCAAAATTTATTTTTCCTCTTAATTTCGAAAATACACCCAAAATTACGCGGGTTTTTACACTTCCCCACTAACAATGGAATTTCGCCCTCGAAATTCGCCGATTGCCTAACTCTGGAAAATCAGGCCTACAATCTCCAAAAATAAACTCGTCACCAAAAATAAACTCCTCACATCTAATCTAGATATCTAACACGAAACGATCATCTAAAGATTCTATCTCCAAAAATATGCGTCACAAAAACGCAACAGACCCAAAACCCAAGACCCGACGGTTGTCATATACCTAAGCTCTGATACCATTCTGTAACACCCCGCCCGCCCGGGGAGAGCGAACGAAGCGATACTATCGATAAAACTATACTATTCCACAATATAACAAGGTATAGATAGTCTAAATCCCACAGCAGCAAAAGAGAAACCACTAATCTCAAATCTCTTCAAATACAAATACAACAAAGTCTCTCGAATAAATACATCAACTAAAATAAATCTCCAATGCTCTATACATCAAAATAAATACAAGTCTTCTCATTCTGTATTAAAAATCCTTCCCAGTAATAATTCTCGCTATAAATCATCCCAATCAAATCCAAAGCGCCCAAAATCTGCGCTAACCTGCCACTAAAAGAAAATATGGGGAAGTACACAATACGACAGGAAAGATGCTCAACAAATATTAGCGGTGAATAAAATGTAAAAATACGAATACGAATATTCAAATCAATTGCGAATCTCAATAGCAATTATATCAATATAATTTCTCAAGAACACATTAACCGGGTCACCAAGCCTCACCACCGTACCGCGCCTATGCATTTTTCTAGCATATCCGGAAAAAGGAATATTGGCGGGTTCCCAACTTCAGTGCCATATTAAAATCTAATGACAACATGCTCAACACAAAATATAATACCACATGAATCGAAATTAGATTCCACCAATAATTTTTCAAATTTCCAAATGAATTTAGCAATTCAAATATGAGTTTAATAATCACATGATATCAAAGGGAGTAACACTCGCGAGATTAAGGAGCATATTGTGTAAAACCCCATACCTTAAACCACCAAAAAGAACCAACATGAATCATCACATAATTTCATCCTCAAAATCAAATCACACCATCACGTTCTTCTCGCGAAAATAATCAAATCTCATTCTAGCCCATGCTCTATAAAACACCAAATAAGCCTTCTAATCTAAGGTTGAAATCTTGAATAAGTTTGGGGCTATGGTTTGTATATGAAAGGGAGTAATTTTAAAGAGCTCTTCTGATTGAAAATCTTGAGAAAAAGTGATTTGAAAAGCCAATCCACGAATTTCTTGATATATAAAGGATTAAGAGTTTGATTAAGAGAAGAGTTCTAATCAGATACAAACACTAAAAATTTTATTCCGGACGATCGGACCGTTGGAATTGGATGAAATTTTACAGAGAATTAACTGAAGACGAGAGGAAGCTACAAAAAAAATTCAGCTCGATCGGACCGTTCCATATTTTTAAATAATTTTTTTTTCTTGAGATATTTATGTTTTGAGGACTCTTAGAGAGTTTTATATTTTGAGGACTCTTCTATAAAATAAAAATTCAATTAAAACTCCATTTTAATTCCGTTATCGAAACCGTTTGAAATTCTCGCCTTTAAAAATAATAACCAACATATTTTATCAATAAAAATAATTTTATCTCAAAATTTATTTTTCCTCTTAATTTCGAAAATACCCCCAAAATTACGCAGGTTGTTACACTTCCCCGCTAACAATGGAATTTCGCCCTCGAAATTCGCCGATTGCCTAACTCTGAAAAATCAGGCCTACAATCTCCAAAAATAAACTCGTCACCGAAATTAAATTCCTCACATCTAATCTAGATATCTAACAAGAAACGATCATGTAAAGATTCTATCTCCAAAAATATGCGCCACAAGAACGCAACGGACCCAAAACCCAAGACCCGACGGTTGTCATATACCTAAGCTCTGATACCATTCTGTAACACCCCGCCCGCCCGCCCGGGGCGAGAGAACGGAGCGATACTGTCGATAAAACTATACTATTCCACAATATAACAAGGTATAGAGCATCTAAATCCCACAGCAACAAAAGAGAAACCAGTAATCTCAAATCTCTTCAAATATAAATACAACCAAGTCTCTCGAATAAATACATCAACTAAAATAAATCTCCAATGCTCTATACATCAAAATAAATACAAGTCTTCTCATCCTGTATTAAAAATCCTTCCTAGTAATAATTCTAGCTATAAATCATCCCAATCAAATCCAAAGCACCCAAAATCTGCGCAAACCTGCCACTAAAAGAAAATATGGGGAAGTACACAATACGACAGGAAAGATGCTCAACAAATATTAGCGTTGAATAAAACGTAACAATACGAATACGAATATTCAAATCAAATGCGAATCTCAATAGCAATTATATCAATATAATTTCTCAACAACACATTAACCGGGTCACCAAGCCTCACCACCGTACCGCGCCTATGCATTTTTCTTGCATATCCCGAAAAAGGAATATTGGCGGGTGCCCAACTTCAGTGCCATATTAAAATCTCATGACACCATGCTCAACACCAAATATAATACCACATGAATAGAAATTAGATTCCAACAATAATTTTCCAAATTTCCAAATGAATTTAGCAATTCAAATATGAGTTCAATAGTCACATGAAATCAAAGGGAGTAACACTCGCGAGATTAAGGAGCATATTGTGTAAAACCCCATACCTTAAACCACCAAAAAGAACCAACATGAATCATCACATAATTTCAGCCTCAAAATCTAATCACACCATCACGTTCTTCTCGCGAAAATAATCAAATCTCGATCTAGCCCCTGCTCGATAAAATACCAAATAAGCCTTGTAATCTAAGGTTGAAATCTTGAATAAGTTTGGGGCTATGGTTTATATATGAAAGGGAGTAATTTTAAAGAGCTCTTCTGCTTGAAAATCTTGAGAAAAAGTGATTTGAAAAGCCAATCCACGAATTTGTTGATATATAAAGGATTAAGAGTTTGATTAAGAAAAGAGTTCTAATCAGATACAAACACTAAAAATTTTATTCCGGACGATCGGACCGTTGGAATTGGATGAAATTTTACAGAGAATTAACTGAAGACGAGAGGAAGCTACAAATATTCAGCTCGATCGGACCGTTCAATATTTTTAAATAATTTTTTTTTGCTAGAGATTTTTATGTTTTGAGGACTCTTAGAGAGTTTTATATTTTGAGGACTCTTCTATATAATAAAAATTCAATTAAAACTCCATTTTAATTCTGATTTCGAAACCGTTTGAAATTCTCGCCTTTAAAAATAATAACCAACATATTTGATCAATAAAAATAATTTTATCTCAAAATTTATTTTTCCTCTTAATTTCGAAAATACCCCCAAAATTACGCGGGTTGATACACTTCCCCGCTAACAATGGAATTTCGCCCTCGAAATTCGCCGAATGCCTAACTCTGAAAAATCACGCCTACAATCTCCAAAAATAAACTCATCACCAAAAATAAATTCCTCACATCTAATCTAGATATCTAACACGAAACGATCATCTAAAGATTCTATCTCCAAAAATATGCGCCACAAAAACGCAACGGACCCAAAACCCAAGACCCGACGGTTGTCATATACCTAAGCTCTGATACCATTCTGTAACACCCCGCCCGCCCAGGGAGAGCGAACGGAGCGTTACTATCGATAAGACTATACTATTCCACAATATAACAAGGTATAGAGCATCTAAATCCCACCGCAACAAAAGAGAAACCACTAATCTCAAATCTCTTCAAATACAAATATAACCAAATCTCTCGAATAAATGCATCAACTAAAATAAATCTCCAATGCTCTATACATCAAAATAAATACAAGTCTTCTCATCTTGTATTAAAAATAGTTCCCAGTAATAATTCTTGCTATAAATCATCCCAATCAAATCCAAAGCGCCCAAAATCTGCGCTAACCTGCCACTAAAAGAAAATATGGGGAAGTTTACAATACGACCGGAAAGATGCTCAACAAATATTAGCGGTGAATAAAACGTAACAATACTAATACGAATATTCAAATCAATTGCGAATCTCAATAGCAATTATATCAATATAATTTCTCAACAACACATTAACCGGGTCACCAAGCCTCACCACCGTACCGCGCCTATGCATTTTTCTAGCATATCCGAAAAATGGAATATTGGCGGGTGCCCAGCTTCAGTGCCATATTAAAATCTCATGACAACATTCTCAACACAAAATATAATACCATATGAATTGAAATTAGATTCCAACAATAATTTTCCAAATTTCCAAATGAATTTTGGCAATTCAAATATGAGTCGAATAATCATATGAAATCAAAGGGGGTAACACTAGCGAAATTAAGGAGCATATTGTGTAAAACCCCATACCTTAAACCACCAAAAAGAACCAACATGAATCATCACATCATTTCAGGCTCAAAATCTAATCACACCATCACGTTCTTCTCGCGAAAATAATCAAATCTCGATCTAGCCCCTGCTCGATAAAATACCAAATAAGCCTTGTAATCTAAGGTTGAAATCTTGAATAAGTTTGGGGCTATGGTTTATATATGAAAGGGAGTAATTTTAAAGAGCTCTTCTGATTGAAAATCTTAAGAGAAAGTGATTTGAAAAGCCAATCCACGAATTTGTTGATATATAAAGGATTAAGAGTTTGATTAAGAAAAGAGTTCTAATCAGATAAAAACACTAAAAATTTTATTCCGGATGATCGGATCGTTGGAATTGGATGAAATTTTACAGAGAATTAACTGAAGACGAGAGAAAGCTACAAAAAAAATTCAGCTTGATCGGACCGTTCAATATTTTTAAATATATTTTTTTTGCTAGAGACTTTTATGTTTTGAGGACTCTTAGAGAGTTTTATATTTTGAGGACTCTCCTATATAATAAAAATTCAATTAAAACCCCATTTAAATTCCGATTTCGAAACCGTTTGAAATTCTCGCCTTTAAAACTAATAACCAACATATTTGATCAATAAAAATAATTTTATCTCAAAATTTATTTTTCCTCTTAATTTCGAAAATACCCCCCAAATTACGCGGGTTGTTACACTTCCCCGCTAACAATGGAATTTCGCCCTCGAAATTCGCCGAATGCCTAACTCTGAAAAATCAGGCCTACAATCTCCAAAAATAAACTCGTCACCAAAAATAAATTCCTCACATCTAATCTAGTTATCTAACATGAAACGATCATCTAAAGATTCTATCTCCAAAAATATGCGCCACAAGAACGCAACGGGCCCAAAACCCAAGACCCGACGGTTGCCATATACCAAAGCTCTGATACCATTCTGTAACACCCCGCCCGCCCGGGGCGAGCGAACGGAGCGATACTATCGATAAAACTATACTATTACACAATATAACAAGGTATAGAGCATCTAAATCCCACAGCAACAAAAGAGAAACCACTAATCTCAAATCTCTTCAAATACAAATACAACCAAGTCTCTCGAATAAATACATCAACTAAAATAAATCTCCAATGCTCTATACATCAAAATAAATACAAGACTTCTCATCTTGTATTAAAAATACTTCCCAGTAATAATTCTTGCTATAAATCATCACAATCAAATCCAAAGCGCCCAAAATCTGCGCTAACCTGCCACTAAAAGAAAATATGGGGAAGTACACAATACGACAGGAAAGATGCTCAACAAATATTAGCGGTGAATAAAACGTAAAAATACGAATACGAATATTCAAATCAATTGCGAATCTCAATATCAATTATATAAATATAATTTCTCAAGAACACATTAACCGGGTCGCCAAGCCTCACCACCGTACCGCGCCAATGCATTTTTCTAGCATATCCGGAAAAAGGAATATTGGCGGGTGCCCAACTTTAGTGCCATATTAAAATCTCATGACAACATGCTCAACACCAAATATAATAACAAATGAATCGAAATTAGATTCCAACAATAATTTTCCAAATTTCCAAATGAATTTAACAATTCAAATATGAGTTAAATAGTCACATGAAATCAAAGGGAGTAACACTCGCGAGATTAAGGAGCATATTGTGTAAAATCCCATACTTTAAACCACCAAAAAGAAACAACATGAATCATCACATAATTTCAGCCTCAAAATCTAATCACACCATCACGTTCTTCTCGCGAAAATAATCAAATCTCGTTCTAGCCCATGCTCGATAAAATACCAAATAAGCCTTGTAATCTAAGGTTGAAATCTTGAATAAGTTTGGGGCTATGGTTTATATATGAAACGGAGTAATTTTAAAGAGCTCTTCTGCTTGAAAATCTTGAGAGAAAGTGATTTGAAAAGCCAATCCACGAATTTGTTGATATATAAAGGATTAAGAGTTTGATTAAGAAAAGAGTTCTAATCAGATAAAAACACTAAATATTTTATTCCGGATGATCGGATCGTTGGAATTGGATGAAATTTTACAGAGAATTAACTGAAGACGAGAGAAAGCTACAAAAAAAATTCAGCTTGATCGGACCGTTCAATATTTTTAAATATATTTTTTTTGCTAGAGACTTTTATGTTTTGAGGACTCTTAGAGAGTTTTATATTTTGAGGACTCTCCTATATAATAAAAATTCAATCAAAACTCCATTTAAATTCCGATTTCGAAACCGTTTGAAACTCTCGCCTTTAAAAATAATAACCAACATATTTGATCAATAAAAATAATTTTATCTCAAATTTTTTTTTTCCTCTTAATTTCGAAAATACCCCCAAAATTACGCGGGTTGTTACAGTTCCCCGCTAATAATGGAATTTCGCCCTCGAAATTCGCCGAATGCCTAACTCTGAAAAATCAGGCCTACAATCTCCAAAAATAAACTCGTCACCAAAAATAAATTCCTCACATCTAATCTAGATATCTAACATGAAACGATCATCTAAAGATTCTATCTCCAAAAATATGCGCCACAAGAACTCAGCGGGCCCAAAACCCAAGACCCGACGGTTGCCATATACCAAAGCTCTGATACCATTCTATAACACCCCGCCCGCCCGGGGCGAGCGAGCGGAGCGATACTATCGATAAAACTATACTATTCCACAATATAACAAGGTATAGAGCATCTAAATCCCACAGTAACAAAAGAGAAACCACTAATCTCAAATCTCTTCAAATATAAATACAACCAAGTCTCTCGAATAAATACATCAACTAAAATAAATCTCCAATGCTCTATACATCAAAATAAATACAAGTCTTCTCATCCTGTATTAAAAATCCTTCCTAGTAATAATTCTAGCTATAAATCAACCCAATCAAATCCAAAGCACCCAAAATCTGCGCAAACCTGCCACTAAAAGAAAATATGGGGAACTACACAATACGACAGGAAAGATGCTCAAGAAATATTAGCGGTGAATAAAACGTAACAATACGAATACGAATATTCAAATCAAATGCGAATCTCAATAGCAATTATATCAATATAATTTCTCAACAACACATTAACCGGGTCACCAAGCCTCACCACCGTACCGCGCCTATGCATTTTTCTTGCATATCCCGAAAAAGGAATATTGGCGGGTGCCCAACTTCAGTGCCATATTAAAATCTCATGACAACATGCTCAAGACCAAATATAATACCACATGAATCGAAATTAGATTCCCACAATAATTTTCCAAATTTCCAAATGAATTTAGCAATTCAAATATGAGTTCAATAGTCACATGAAATCAAAGGGAGTAACACTCGCGAGATTAAGGAGCATATTGTGTAAAACCCCATACCTTAAACAACCAAAAAGAACCAACATGAATCATCACATAATTTCAGCCTCAAAATCTAATCACACCATCACGTTCTTCTCGCGAAAATAATCAAATCTCGTTCTAGCCCATGCTCGATAAAACACCAAATAAGCTTTCTAATCTAAGGTTGAAATCTTGAATAAGTTTCGGGCTATGGTTTGTATATGAAATGGAGTAATTTTAAAGAGCTCTTCTGATTGAAAATCTTGAGAAAAAAGTGATTTGAAAAGCCAATCCACGAATTTGTTGATATATAAAGGATTAAGAGTTTGATTAAGAAAAGAGTTCTAATCAGATACAAACACTAAAATTTTTATTCCGGACGATCGGACCGTTGGAATTGGATGAAATTTTACAGAGAATTAACTGAAGACGAGAGGAAGCTACATAAAAAATTCTGCTCGATCGGATCGTTCAATATTTTTAAATATATTTTTTTTGCTAGAGACTTTTATGTTTTGAGGACTCTTAGAGAGTTTTATATTTTGAGGACCCTTCTATAAAATAAAAATTCAATTGAAACTCCATTTTAATTCCGATTTTGAAACCATTTGAAATTCTCGCGTTTAAAAATAATAACCAAAATATTTGATCAATAAAAATAATTTTATCTCAAAATTTATTTTTCCTCTTAATTTCGAAAATACATCCAAAATTACGCGGGTTTTTACACTTCCCCACTAATAATGGAATTTCGCCCTCGAAATTCGCCGATTGCCTAACTCTGGAAAATCAGGCCTACAATCTCCAAAAATAAACTCCTCACCAAAAATAAATTCCTCACATCTAATCTAGATATCTAACACGAAACGATCATCTAAAGATTCTATCTCCAAAAATATGCGTCACAAAAACACAACAGACCCAAAACCCGAGACCCGACGGTTGTCATATACCTAAGCTCTGATACCATTCTGTAACACCCCGCCCGCCCGGGGAGAGCGAACGAAGCGATACTATCGATAAAACTATACTATTCCACAATATAACAAGGTATAGATAATCTAAATCCCACAGCAGCAAAAGAGAAACCACTGATCTCAAATCTCTTCAAATACAAATACAACCAAGTCTCTTGAATAAATACATCAACTAAAATAAATCTCCAATGCTCTATACATCAAAATAAATACAAGTCTTCTCATTCTGTATTAAAAATCCTTCCCAGTAATAATTCTCGCTATAAATCATCCCAATCAAATTCAAAGCGCCCAAAATCTGCGCTAACCTGCCACTAAAAGAAAATATGGGGAAGTACACAATACGACAGGAAAGATGCTTAAAAAATATTAGCGGTGAATAAAACGTAAAAATAGGAATACGAATATTCAAATCAATTTCGAATCTCAATAGCAATTATATCAATATAATTTCTCAAGAACACATTAACCGGGTCACCAAGCCTCACCTCCATACCGCGCCTATGCATTTTTCTAGCATATCCGGAAAAAGGAATATTGGCGGGTTCCCAACTTCAGTGCCATATTAAAATCTCATGACAACATGCTCAACACAAAATATAATACCACATGAATCGAAATTAGATTCCACCAATAATTTTCCAAATTTCCAAATGAATTTAGCAATTCAAATATGAGTTCAATAATCACATGATATCAAAGGGAGTAACACTCGCGAGATTAAGGAGCATATTGTGTAAAACCCCATACCTTAAACCACCAAAAAGAACCAACATGAATCATCACATAATTTCATCCTCAAAATCTAATCACACCATCACGTTCTTCTCGCGAAAATAATCAAATCTCATTCTAGCCCATGCTCTATAAAACACCAAATAAGCCTTCTAATCTAAGGTTGAAATCTTGAATAAGTTTGGGGCTATGGTTTGTATAGGAAAGGGAGTAATTTTAAAGAGCTATTCTGATTGAAAATCTTGAGAAAAAGTGATTTGAAAAGCCAATCCAAAAATTTGTTGATATATGAAGGATTAAGAGTTTGATTAAGAAAAGAGTTCTAATCTGATACAAACACTAAAAATTTTATTCCGGATGATCGGACCGTTGGAATTGGATGAAATTTTACAGAGAATTAACTGAAGACGAGAGGAAGCTTCATAAAAAATTCAGCTCGATCAGACCGTTCAATATTTTTAAATATATTTTTTTTTGCTAGAGACTTTTATGTTTTGAGGACTCTTGGAGAGTTTTACATTTTGAGGACTCTTCTATATAATAAAAATTCAATTAAAACTCCATTTTAATTCCGATTTCGAAACCGTTTGAAATTCTCGCCTTTAAAAATAATAACCAACATATTTGTTCAATAAAAATAATTTTATCTCAAAATTTAATTTTCCTCTTAATTTCGAAAATACCCCCAAAATTACGCGGGTTGTTACACTTCCCCGCTAACAATGGAATTTCGCCCTCGAAATTCGCCGATTGCTTAACTCTGAAAAATCAGGCATACAATCTCCAAAAAAAAACTCGTCACCAACAATAAATTCCTCACATCTAATCTAGATATCTAATACTTAACGATCATGTAAAGATTCTATCTCCAAAAATATGCGCCACGAGAACGCAACGGACCCAAAACCCAAGACCCGACGGTTGTCATATACCAAAGCTCTGATACCATTCTGTAACACCCCGCCCGCCCGCCCGGGGAGATCGAACGGAGCGATACTATCGATAAAACAATACTATTCCACAATATAACAAGGTATAGAGCATCTAAATCCCAGAGTAACAAAAGAGAAACATCTAATCTCAAATCTATTCAAATACAAATACAACTAAGTCTCTCGAATAAATACATCAACTAAAATAAATCTCCAATGCTCTATACATCAAAATAAATACAAGTCTTCTCTTCCTGTATTAAAAATCCTTCCCAGTAGTAATTCTCGCTATTAATCATCCCAATCAAATCCAAAGCGCCCAAAATCTGCGCTAACCTGCCACTAAATTAAAATATGGGGAAGTACACAATACGACAGGAAAGATGCTCAACAAATATTATCAGTGAATAAAACGTAACAATACGAATGCGAATATTCAAGTCAAATGCGAATCTCAATAGAAATTATATAAATATAATTTCTCAAGAACACATTAACCGGGTCGCCAAGCCTCACCACCGTACCGCGCCAATGCATTTTTCTAGCATATCCGGAAAAAGGAATATTGGCGGGTGCCCAACTTTAGTGCCATATTAAAATCTCATGACAAAATGATCAACACCAAATATAATACCACATGAATCGAAATTAGATTCCAACAATAATTTTCCAAATTTCCAAATGAATTTAGCAATTCAAATATGAGTTCAATAGTCACATGAAATCAAAGGGAGTAACACTCGCGAGATTAAGGAGCATATTGTGTAAAACCCCATACCTTAAACCACCAAAAAGAACCAACATGAATCATCACATAATTTCAGCCTCAAAATCTAATCACACCATCACGTTCTTCTCGCGAAAATAATCAAATCTCGATCTAGCCCCTGCTCGATAAAATACCAAATAAGCCTTGTAATCTAAGGTTGAAATCTTGAATAAGTTTGGGGCTATGGTTTATATATGAAAGGGAGTAATTTTAAAGAGCTCTTCTGCTTGAAAATCTTGAGAGAAAGTGATTTGAAAAGCCAATCCACGAATTTTTGATATATAAAGGATTAAGAGTTTGATTAAGAAAAGAGTTCTAATCAGATACAAACACTAAAAATTTTATTCCGGACGATCGGACCGTTGGAATTGGATGAAATTTTACAGAGAATTAACTGAAGACGAGAGCAAGCTACAAATATTCAGCTCGATCGGACCGTTCAATATTTTTACATAATTTTTTTTTGCTAGAGACTTTTATGTTTTGAGGACTCTTAGAGAGTTTTATATTTTGAGGACTCTTCTATATAATAAAAATTCAATTAAAACTCCATTTTAATTCTGATTTCGAAACCGTTTGAAATTCTCGCCTTTAAAAATAATAACCAACATATTTGATCAATAAAAATAATTTTATCTCAAAATTTATTTTTCCTCTTAATTTCGAAAATACCCCCAAAATTACGCGGGTTGTTACACTTCCCCGCTAACAATGGAATTTCGCCCTCGAAGTTCGCCGAGTGCCTAACTCTGAAAAATCACGCCTACAATCTCCAAAAATAAACTCGTCACCAAAAATAAATTCCTCACATCTAATCTAGATATCTAACACGAAACGATCATCTAAAGATTCTATCTCCAAAAATATGCGCCACAAAAACGCAACGGACCCAAAACCCAAGACCCGACGGTTGTTATATACCTAAGCTCTGATACCATTCTGTAACACCCCGCCCGCCCAGGGAGAGCGAACGGAGCGTTACTATCGATAAGACTATACTATTCCACAATATAACAAGGTATAGAGCATCTAAATCCCACAACAACAAAAGAGAAACCACTAATCTCAAATCTCTTCAAATACAAATATAACCAAGTCTCTCGAATAAATGCATCAACTAAAATAAATCTCCAATGCTCTATACATCAAAATAAATACAAGTCTTCTCATCTTGTATTAAAAATACTTCCCAGTAATAATTCTCGCTATAAATCATCCCAATCAAATCCAAAGCGCCCAAAATCTGCGCTAACCTGCCACTAAAAGAAAATATGGGGAAGTATACAATACGACAGGAAAGATGCTCGACAAATATTAGCGGTGAATAAAACGTAACAATACTAATACGAATATTCAAATCAATTGCGAATCTCAATAGCAATTATATCAATATAATTTCTCAACAACACATTAACCGGGTCACCAAGCCTCACCACCGTACCGCGCCTATGCATTTTTCTAGCATATCCGGAAAATGGAATATTGGCGGGTGCCCAGCTTCAGTGCCATATTAAAATCTCATGACAACATGCTCAACACAAAATATAATACCATATGAATTGAAATTAGATTCCAACAATAATTTTCCAAATTTCCAAATGAATTTTGGCAATTCAAATATGAGTCGAATAATCACATGAAATCAAAGGGGGTAACACTAGCGAAATTAAGGAGCATATTGTGTAAAACCCCATACCTTAAACCACCAAAAAGAACCAACATGAATCATCACATCATTTCAGGCTCAAAATCTAATCACACCATCACATTCTTCTCGCGAAAATAATCAAATCTCGATCTAGCCCCTGCTCGATAAAATACCAAATAAGCCTTGTAATCTAAGGTTGAAATCTTGAATAAGTTTGGGGCTATGGTTTATATATGAAAGGGAGTAATTTTAAAGAGCTCTTCTGATTGAAAATCTTGAGAGAAAGTGATTTGAAAAGCCAATCCACGAATTTGTTGATATATAAAGGATTAAGAGTTTGATTAAGAAAAGAGTTCTAATCAGATAAAAACACTAAAAAATTTATTCCGGATGATCGGACCGTTGGAATTGGATGAAATTTTACAGAGAATTAACTGAAGACGAGAGAAAGCTACAAAAAAAATTCAGCTTGATCGGACCGTTCAAGTTTATTAAATATATTTTTTTTTCTAGAGACTTTTATGTTTTGAGGACTCTTAGAGAGTTTTATATTTTGAGGACTCTCCTATATAATAAAAATTCAATTAAAACTCCATTTAAATTCCGATTTCGAAACCGTTCGAAATTCTCGCCTTTAAAAATAATAACCAACATATTTGATCAATAAAAATAATTTTATCTCAAAATTTATTTTTCCATTTAATTTCGAAAATACCCCCAAAATTACGCGGGTTGATACACTTCCCCGCTAACAATGGAATTTCGCCCTTGAAATTCGCCGAATGCCTAACTCTGAAAAATAAAGCCTACAATCTCCAAAAATAAACTCGTCACCAAAAATAAATTCCTCACATCTAATCTAGGTATCTAACATGAAACGGTCATCTAAAGATTCTATCTCCAAAAATATGCGCCACAAGAACGCAACGGGCCCAAAACCCAAGACCCGACGGTTGCCATATACCAAAGCTCTGATACCATTCTGTAACACCCCGCCCGCCCGGGGCGAGCGAACGGAGCGATACTATCGATAAAACTATACTATTCCACAATATAACAAGGTATAGAGCATCTAAATCCCACAGCAACAAAAGAGAAACCACTAATCTCAAATCTCTTCAAATACAAATACAACCAAGTCTCTCGAATAAATACATCAACTAAAATAAATCTCCAATGCTCTATACATCAAAATAAATACAAGTCTTCTCATCTTGTATTAAAAATACTTCCCAGTAATAATTCTCGCTATAAATCATCCCAATCAAATCCAAAGCGCCCAAAATCTGCGCTAACCTGCCACTAAAAGAAAATATGGGGAAGTACACAATACGACAGGAAAGATGCTCAACAAATATTAGCGGTGAATAAAACGTAAAAATACGAATACGAATATTCAAATCAATTGCGAATCTCAATAGCAATTATATAAATATAATTTCTCAAGAACACATTAACCGGGTCGCCAAGCCTCACCACCGTACCGCGCCAATGCATTTTTCTAGCATATCCGAAAAAAGGAATATTGGCGGGTGCCCAACTTTAGTGCCATATTAAAATCTCATGACAACATGCTCAACACCAAATATAATAACACATGAATCGAAATTAGATTCCAACAATAATTTTCCAAATTTCCAAATGAATTTAACAATTCAAATATGAGTTCAATAGTCACATGAAATCAAAGGGAGTAACACTCGCGAGATTAAGGAGCATATTGTGTAAAACCCCATACCTTAAACCACCAAAAAGAAACTACATGAATCATCACATAATTTCAGCCTCAAAATCTAATCACACCATCACGTTCTTCTCGTGAAAATAATCAAATCTCGTTCTAGCCCATGCTCGATAAAACACCAAATAAGCCTTCTAATCTAAGGTTGAAATCTTGAATAAGTTTGGGGCTATGGTTTGTATATGAAAGGGAGTAATTTTAAATAGCTCTTCTGATTGATAATCTTGAGAAAAAGTGATTTGAAAAGCCAATCCACGAATTTGTTGATATATAAAGGATTAAGAGTTTGATTAAGAAAAGAGTTCTAATCAGATACAAACACTAAATATTTTATTCCGGATGATCGGACCGTTTGAATTGGATGAAATTTTACAGAGAATTAACTGAAGACGAGAGAAAGCTACAAAAAAAATTCAGCTTGATCGGACCGTTCAATATTTTTAAATATATTTTTTTTGCTAGAGACTTTTATGTTTTGAGGACTCTTAGAGAGTTTTATATTTTGAGGACTCTCCTATATAATAAAAATTCAATTAAAACTCCATTTAAATTCCGATTTCGAAACCGTTTGAAATTCTCGCCTTTAAAAATAATAACCAACATATTTGATCAATAAAAATAATTTTACCTCAAAATTTATTTTTCCTCTTAATTTCGAAAATACCCCCAAAATTACGCGGGTTGATACACTTCCCCGCTAACAATGGAATTTCGCCCTCGAAATTCGCCGAATGCCTAACTCTGAAAAATCACGCCTACAATCTCCAAAAATAAACTCGTCACCAAAAATAAATTCCTCACATCTAATCTCGATATCTAACACGAAACGATCATCTAAAGATTCTATCTCCAAAAATATGCGCCACAAAAACTCAACGGACCCAAAACCCAAGACCCGACGGTTGTCATATACCTAAGCTCTGATACCATTCTGTAACACCCCGCCCGCCCAGGGAGAGTGAACGGAGCGTTACTATCGATAAGATTATACTATTCCACAATATAACAAGGTATAGAGCATTTAAATCCCACAGCAACAAAAGAGAAACCACAAATCTCAAATCTCTTCAAATACAAATATAACCAAGTCTCTCGAATAAATGCATCAACTAAAATAAATCTCCAATGCTCTATACATCAAATTAAATGCAAGTCTTCTCATCTTGTATTAAAAATATTTCCCAGTAATAATTCTCACTATAAATCATCCCAATCAAATCCAAAGCGTCCAAAATCTGCGCTAACCTGCCACTAAAAGAAAATATGGGGAAGTATACAATACGACAGGAAAGATGCTCAACAAATATTAGCGGTGAATAAAACGTAACAATACTAATACGAATATTCTAATCAATTGCGAATCTCAATAGCAATTATATCAATATAATTTCTCAACAACACATTAACCGGGTCACCAAGCCTCACCACCGTACCGCGCCTATGCATTTTTCTAGCATATCCGGAAAATGGAAATTTGGCGGGTGCCCAGCTTCAGTGCCATATTAAAATCTCATGACAACATGGTCAACACAAAATATAATACCATATGAATTGAAATTAGATTCCAACAATAATTTTCCAAATTTCCAAATGAATTTTGCCAATTCAAATATGAGTCGAATAATCACATGAAATCAAAGGGGGTAACACTAGCGAAATTAAGGAGCATATTGTGTAAAACCCCATACCTTAAACCACCAAAAAGAACCAACATGAATCATCACATCATTTCAGGCTCAAAATCTAATCACACCATCACGTTCTTCTCGCGAAAATAATCGAATCTCGTTCTAGCCCATACTCGACGAAACACCAAATAAGCCTTCTAATCTAAGGTTGAAATCTTGAATAAGTTTGGGGCTATGGTTTGTATATGAAAGGGAGTAATTTTAAATAGCTCTTCTGATTGACAATCTTGTGAAAAAGTGATTTGAAATGCCAATCCACGAATTTGTTGATATATAATGGATTAAGAGTTTGATTAAGAGAAGAGTTCTAATCAGATACAAACACTAAAATTTTTATTCCGGACGATCGGACCATTGGAATTGGATGAAATTTTACAGAGAATTAACTGAAGACGAGAGGAAGCTACAAAAAAATTCAACTCGATCGGACCATTCAATATTTTTAAATTTTTTTTTTGCTAGAGACTTTTATGTTTTGAGGACTCTTAGAGAGTTTTATATTTTGAGGACTGTTTTATATATTAAAAATTCAATTAAAACTCCATTTTAATTCCGATTTCGAAACCGTTTGAAATTCTCGCCTTTAAAAATAATAACCAACATATTTGATCAATAAAAATAATTTTATCTCAAAATTTATTTTTCCTCTTAATTTCGAAAATACCCCCAAAATTACGCGGGTTGTTACACTTCCCCGCTAACAATGGAATTTCGCCCTCGAAATTCGCCGAATGCCTAACTCTAAAAAATCAGGCCAACAATCTCCAAAAATAAACTCGTTACCAAAAATAAATTCCTCACATCTAATCTACATATCTAACATGAAACGATCATCTAAAGATTCTATCTCCAAAAATATGCGCCACAAAAGTGCAACGGACACAAAACCGAAGACCCGACGGTTGTCATATACCTAAGCTCTGATACCATTCTGTAACACCCCGCCCGCCCAGGGAGAGCGAATGGTGCGATACTATCGATAAAACAATACTATTGCACAATATAACAAGGTATAGAGCATCTAAATCCCACAGCAACAAAAGAGAAACCACTAATCTCAAATCTCTTGAAATACAAATACAACCAAGTCTCTCGAATAAATACATCAACTAAAATAAATCTCCAATTCTCTATACATAAAAATAAATACAAGTCTTCTAATCTTGTATTAAAAATACTTTCCAGTAATAATTCTCGCTATAAATCATCCTAATCAAATCCAAAGCGCCCAAAATCTGCGCTAACCTGCCACTAAAAGAAAATATGGGGAAGTACACAATACGAAAAGAAAGATGCTCAACAAATATTAGCGGTGAATAAAACGTAACAATACTAATATGAATATTCAAATCAAATGCGAATCGCAATAGCAATTATATCAATATAATTTCTCAACAACACATTAACCGGGTCACCAAGCCTCACCACCGTACCACGCCTATGCATTTTTCTAGTATATCCGGAAAAAGGAATATTGGCGGGTGCCCAGCTTCCATGCCATATTAAAATCTCATGACAACTTGCTCAACACCAAATATAATACCACATGAATCGAAATTAGATTCCAACAATAATTTTCCAAATTTCCAAATGAATTTAGCAATTCAAATATGAGTTCAATAATCACATGAAATGAAAGGGGGTAACACTCGCGAGATTAAGGAGCATATTATGTAAAACCCCATACGTTAAACCACCAAAAAGAACCAACATGAATCATCACATAATTTCAGCCTCAAAATCTAATCACACCATCACGTTCTTCTCACGAAAATAATCAAATCTCGTCCTAGCCCATACTCAATAAAACACTAAATAAGCCTTCTTATCTAAGGTTGAAATCTTGAATAAGTTTGGGGCTATGGTTTGTATATGAAAGGGAGTAATTTTAAGGAGCTCTTCTAATTGAAAATCTTGAGAAAAGGTGATTTGAAATGCCAATCCACGAATTTGTTGATATATAAAGGATTAAGAGTTTGATTAAGAAAAGAGTTCTAATAAGAGACAAACACTAAAAATGTTATTCCGGACGATCGGACCGTTGGAATTGGATGAAATTATACAGAGAATTAACTGAAGACGAGAGGAAGCTACAAAAAAAATTCATCTCGATCGGCCCGTTCAATATTTTGAAATATTTTTTTTTGCTAGAGACTTTTATGTTTTGAGGACTCTTAGAGAGTTTTATATTTTGAGGACTCTTCTATATAATAAAAATTCAATTAAAACTCCATTTTAATTTCGATTTCGAAACCGTTTGAAATTCTCGCCTTTAAAAATAATAACCAACATATTTGATCAATAAAAATAATTTTATCAAAATTTATTTTTCCTCTTAATTTCGAAAATACCCCCAAAATTACGCGGGTTGTTACACTTCCCCGCTAACAATGGAATTTCGCCCTCGAAATTCGCCGAATGCTTAACTCTAAAAAATCAGTCCAACAATCTCCAAAAATAAACTCGTCACCAAAAATAAATTCCTCACATCTAATCTAGATATCTAGAATGAAACGATCATCTAAAGATTTTATCTCCAAAAATATGCGCCACAAAAACGCAACGGACCCAAAACCTAAGACCCGACGGTTGTCATATACCTAAGCTCTGATACCATTCTGTAACACCCCGCCTGCCCGGGGAGAGCGAACGGAGCGATACTATCGATAAAATTATACTATTCCACAATATAACAAGGTATAGAGCATCTAAATCCCACAACAACAAAAGAGAAACCACTAATCTCAAATCTCTTCAAATACAAATACAACCAAGTCTCTCGAATAAACACATCAACTAAAATAAATCTCCAATGCTCTATACATCAAAATAAATACAAGTCTTCTCATATTGTATTAAAAATCCTTCCTAGTAATAATTCTCGCTATAAATCATCCCAATCAAATCCAAAGCGCCCAAAATCAATGCTAACCTGCCACTAAAAGAAAATATGGGGAAGTACACAATACGACAGGAAAGATGCTCAACAAATATTAGCGGTGAATAAAACGTAACAATATTAATACGAATATTCAAATCAAATTCGAATCTCAATAGCAATTATATCAATATAATTTCTCAACAACACATTAACCGGGTCACCAAGCCTCACCACCGTACCGTGCCTATGCATTTTTCTAGCATATCCGGAAAACGGAATATTGGCGGGTGCCCAGCTTCAGTGCCATATTAAAATCTCATGACAACATGCTTAACACCAAATATAATACCACATGAATCGAAATTAGATTCCAACAATAATTTTCCAAATTTCCAAATGAATTTAGCAATTCAAATATGAGTTGAATAATCACATGAAATCAAAGGGGGTAACACTCGCGAGATTAATGAGCATATTTTGTAAAACCCCATACCTTAAACCACCAAAAATTACCAACATGAATCATCACATAATATCAGACTCAAAATCTAATCACACCATCACGTTCTTCTCGCGAAAATAATCATATCTCGTTCTAGCCCATACTCGACAAAACCCCAAATAAGCCTTCTAATCTAAAGTTGAAATCTTAAATAAGTTTGGGGCTATGGTTTGTATATGAAAGGGAGTAATTTTAAAGAGCTCTTCTGATTGAAAATCTTGAGAAAAAGTGATTTGAAAAGCGAATCCACGAATTTGTTTATATATAAAGTATAAAGAGTGCGATTAAGAAAAGAGTTCTAATCAGATACAAACACTAAAAAATTTATTCCGGACGATCGGACTGTTGGAATTGGATGAAATTTTACAGAGAATTAACTGAAGACAAGAGGAAGCTACAAAAAAAATTCTGCTCGATCGGACAGTTCACTACTTTTAAATATTTTTTTTTGCTAGAGACTTTTATGTTTTGAGGACTCATAGAGAGTTTTATATTTTGAGGACTCTTCTATATAATAAAAATTCAATTAAAACTCCATTTTAATTCCGATTTCGAAACCGTTTGAAATTATCGCCTTTAAAAATAATAACCAACATATTTGATCAATAAAAATAATTTTATCTCAAAATTTATTTTTCCTCTTAATTTCGAAAATACCCCCAAAATTACGCGGGATGTTACACTCCCCCGCTAACAATGGAATTTCGCCCTCGAAATTCGCCGAATGCCTAACTTTAAAAAATCAGGCCAACAATCTCCAAAAATAAACTCGTCACCAAAAATAAATTCCTCACATCTAATCTAGATATCTAACACGAAACGATCATCTAAAGATTCTATCTCCAAAAATATGCGCCAAAAAAGTGCAACGGACCCAAAACCCAAGACCCGACGGTTGTCATATACCTAAGCTCTGATACCATTCTGTAACACTCCGCCCGCCCGGGGAGAGCGAACAGAGCGATACTATCGATAAAACTATACTATTCCACAATATAACAAGGTATAAAGCCTCTAAATCCCACAGCAACAAAAGAGAAACCACTAATCTCAAATCTCTTCAAATACAAATACAACCAAGTCTCTCGAATAAATACATCAACTAAAATAAATCTCCAATGCTCTATACATCAAAATAAATACAAGTCTTCTCATCTTGTATTAAAAATCCTTCCCAGTAATAATTCTCGCTATAAATCACCCCAATCAAATCCAAAGCGCCCAAAATCTGCTCTAACCTGCCACTAAAAGAAAATATGGGGAAGTACACAATACGACAGGAAAGATGCTCAACAAATATTAGCGGTGAATAAAACGTAATGATACTAATACGAATATTCAAATCAAATGCGAATCTCAATAGCAATTATATCAATATAATTTCTCAACAACACATTAACCGGGTCACCAAGCCTCTCCACCGTACCGCGCCCATGAATTTTTCTAGCATATCCGGAAAAAGGAATATTGGCGGGTGCCCAACTTCAGTGCCATATTAAAATCTCATGAAAACATGCTCAACACCAAATATAATACCACATGAATCTAAATTAGATTCCAACAACAATTTTCCAAATTTCCAAATGAATTTAGCAATTCAAATATGAGTTCAATAATCACATGAAATCAAAGGGAGTAACACTCGCGAGATTAAGGAGCATATTGTGTAAAACCCCATACCTTAAACCACCAAAAGAACCAACGTGAGTCATCACATAATTTCATCCTCAAAATCTAATCACACCATCACGTTCATCTCGCGAAAATAATCAAATCTCGTTCTAGCCCATACTCGAGAAAACACCAAATAAGCCTTCTAATCTAAAGTTGAAATCTTAAATAAGTTTGGGGCTATGGTTTGTATATGAAAGGGAGTAATTTTAAAGAGTTGTTCTGATTGAAAATCTTGAGAAAAAGTGATTTGAAAAGCCAATCCACGAATTTTTTGATATATAAAGGATTAAGAGTTTGATTAAGAAAAGAGTTCTAATCAGATACAAACACTAAAAATTTTATTCCGGACGATCGGACCGTTGGAATTGGATGAAATTTTACAGAGAATTAACTGAAGACGAGAGGAAGCTACAAAAAAAATTCAGCTCGATCGGACCGTACAATACTTTTAAATATTTTTTTTTGCTAGAGACTTTTATGTTTTGAGGACTCTTAGAGAGTTTTATATTTTGAGGACTCTTCTATATAATAAAAATTCAATTAAAACTCCATTTTAATTCCGATTTTGAAACCGTTTGAAATTCTCGCCTTTAAAAATAATAACCAACATATTTGATCAATAAAAATAATTTTATCTCAAAATTTATTTTTCCTCTTAATTTCGAAAATACCCCAAAAATTACGCGGGTTGTTACATTTACATTCGGGCATGTTCGAATAATGAAGTATGGAAAATGAGGGTCGTTGGGCGGACATCAGGAGGCAAGGCTTAGTTGAGGTTGTAGATTATATTCGAGGATGATGATCGTGGTAAGGGCACGAGAAGCCAGGACTGGAACGACGACTAGGGCTCTGCCTAGATTTTCAAGTGTTGTTATAGTCGAAAGAGGTGCAAGAGAAGACTCACCCAACGTAATGTGACTGGCAAAAGAGTCTGACGAAACATTGAAGAGAACTATTAGTGGAAATCCTAGAAATGAGGAGATTGTGTGTGTTAGCCAAAGGAGGTAAAAATATCCAAAGATTTGGACATATGACGGAGTGTGGCTAACTGAAAGTGAAAATTTGGAGTAAAATTTTTCTTGACTTGTCGAAACGAAGTTATAATGGTGGGAGTCAGCCACCACTTTTAAAAGTGGAATGCTATGTCTGTAGAAGAATCTTAGGTACAGTTTGACCGCATATTTCCTTCATTCGATGTTCAGAATAAGATGTGAACGTTGTCCTGAACTCATGATAGGAGGGTCAAACAGAGGTCCATTGGTGAATATGAATCTAAACTGTTAGTGAATCTTGTATTGGAGGATGTAGATGCAAATGCTGGAGAGCATTCCCAATGGGAGATCGACTCGTAAAAATAGTTAATAACACTTAAAAGGAAATTCTGTTGGACAGTCGATCCATATGGTGACAATGTCATGCATTGTCCGTAAAAATGTTAATTATCTTATCTGAAGGGAGATATAGTAATCGAAAGATTTATCGGAGAGTGAGACTTGGTGAAACACAGTTAGTAATGCACCGCAAGGGGGAGACCCATTATGGGGCTCATTTAAATGATTCGGATAGGTAAATTTTTACCAAGAGATGGTAAATTCAGTAAGTGTTATTGAAGCCAGTAGCACGTTCCTTAGGGCCAACAAGCTAAAAGAACAACGGGGGTATCCATCAGGATAGAGACTATTTAAGTCCGAGAGAAAGACAACCCTAATAAGGTCAGTATGGTAGAAGATAAATGGGTTGTGTGTTGAGGTATTTTGCGAATGGTAACACCACACGAGTTAACATTTTCCGAAGAGGGAAAAAGGACAAGGGTATGGTTCTTGTAAGAGAAATGGTTAATGTAATTTTCAATTTGGTTTAGACGACGCGTCATGTCCGGAAGACCATTAAGTAGCCAAGGTGATTGGCAAAGTAGAAGTATGAGTTTTATCCTCGGAGGATGAGGCGTATTTTATATGACATGAACGAGTCATTACATTTTTGTTTATTGCTAGATTCGCATGCGATGAATTTAATGCATATACCTAAAGCATTATAATTATGTGTATGTTTTCCCTGGTATAGCGGAGTTGTCTTCAGTGTTATTCGCGAAGGATACATGGGTGCATTATTTGTGTTATATATTTTATTGAAGTTACTTGTTTTAGTGATGTGAGATACGAGTATGATATTTTCTTAGTTACAACTTTATAGTAATAGTTAGTACTGTAGACACCCCATTCCGTTACCCCCAACTCTTCTTAGGTCCCTAGTACCTCCCCTTCATCACTACAAACCCAGGTCATGTCCCGAGTACTGACCTAGAAGCCATCGGGCACTCCCCAGCTCAATTTGACCAAAAAGTCAAACTCTTCATCTCGACTGAGACTTAATGAATCTTCGAAGGGCACTAAATACCCTTTCCAAGGGTTCATCACGTCCGCGATTCTGACTTACCATGCAGACGAATGATCTATTTGCGTTCAAAACTTGACCCAGAGGCCACCGGGCACTCCCGGGCTCTGTTTGGCCTAAGTCAACTCTTTAGCTCAATCGAGGCCAAATGAATCTTTGAAGGGAACTGAATACCCTTTCCAACGGTCCATCCCATGCGCGATTCCGACTTACCATGCGAACGAACGATCCGTTTAACTCCAAGAGGTCGCCAAATGCTTCCAGGGCCCGGTTGACCAAAGTAAACTCCCAAAACCGGGTCAAACTCTTTGGAATGTCGAATTACATATCCTAACCTTTCCAATGGTCTGCCCCGTGCATGATTTGGACTTACCATGCGGACGAACGATCCGTTTGCGTCCGAACGATTCCTCGTCCAATGGACTGATAAACACTTTCGAGCCATATTTGACCCAAAATCAACTCTCGAACTCGGGAGTGGTCCAAAAGACTTTCTAAGGCCTCTGAATTACTTTTCTAACGGTATGCCCCACGCACAATTCTGACCAACGGTTTGCCCTCGGTAACTAATTTCCCGATAAGGCCTAAAACACACTGCCAAATGGAAGGTTCCGGACCCTGCCTATCGGCAGGTGCCGATAGGCAGGATGAGGTCTATGCTGATCGGTAGTGACCTGAACCTATAAAAGGAGGTCTTCACCTCATTTGCAAGAGGAACCCAGATCTGATAAAATTCACTCTCAACGAATCCCATAAACCTCTCTCGAAGGCAGCGTGATTTCAACCTCCAAATCCCTTTTTTACTTCCACTTTTCATCATCCTTTTCATCAAACTTGATGAATTAGACACTCTCCATCATCATCCAAGTTCAAGGGTTGCTCTCAAACATTCAAGATCAAGCTCAAGATCTTCAAGAAGGTCCAACTTTCTTAAACTCTCTCTTAAATTCTCAATAACTTGTTTTATTACTTAGCACTTTTATCATCTCATCTCACACATCCTAATACACTTTTTATTTAGTATTATTTCACATGTCTCATTTTCATATAAATAAAACCCAAAAAACAAGAAAAAGAGGGTTTTGCTCATAAATTCCAAATAGGGATTCTCACACTTTTCTCACACTTTTCTCATAACTAAAACACTTTTTCTACACACACACACACACTCACAAATAAGAGATCCCACATTTGGATTTATGGGATAGATCCCACCCCTCGTTTTATATGCGAACTGCGTGGACTTTGATGCCTTTATAGGCTATGTAGGCGTCTCGGGGTAAAACCCGAGACTTGAGTCCCTTTTCTCACTTTTTCTCTTATTTTCCTATTTTCTCTAAATCTAATATTCTTATATTCTATATACTTGCCTTTAGTGACGTATTACTCCATATGCGTTATCGTTCCATTATAACGATCAACGTAGGGATAATCGCGTAAATATTATTTTCTAATATTATTTTTACACCTTCCTACGGATGACTCGCTCTATCTCTTCCATGATACAAGTCGAGGATTCCTATCTCCACTATATATATACACATGCACACATATGACGGGGAAAAATAAATGAAAATAGCAAATATCCATGAGAGACTGAAAGGGCGTAATGGGTGCCTAACACCTTCCCATTTCGTAACTTAGCCTCCGAACCCTTCTCGAATCATTTTGGTTTCGAACCAGTATGTCTTTGGATGCCATCCTTCAGGATGGCTTCCCATTTTTCTTTTGTCTGTTTTGGAGTAAAATAGACTGGCGACTCTGAATCTCTCTACATTTTTACACCTCCTCTCAATTGACACATGCTGAAGCGCTCCCGAGAGGGATGCGCGGGACCCGAGGATCCTTTTCTTCATGCTCCCGCCCACAGGCAAGGATCGGGGATGGCCACAGTGGCGACTCCACTCGGGATATGTGTATTTTGAGGGCTTGACTCTATTTGCATGGATGCTATATTTGTTTATATTTTCCCCCATATCTGCATGTTCCCCCTTTTCCATGTGTATCCCATGCTTATGCTTATGTTCACACACTTATAAAATATTTTCCAAGTACACTTCACACTACGTGCACCTAGGATCACATATATCCACATGTTTCACGTATCACCTATCCATACTTGGTGTACCTTGGGTACTTATACTTTTCTCCCTGCTTGGTATAATCAAGAAAGGCATTCTCATCATAAGATAGTAATAAGAGAATCATGCATGATTCACACGACATCACTAAAGAGCAATGTTATTGACCAAATTTTACCAAGTAACTGGAGGGTCACTTCGTGATGGGCGCTGGTTCGGCAGGTCGTAGTTAGATTAAGCGATATGACTCTCACCTTCCATTGGCCAAGTACCTTTGACGTATATCGAACAGTTCCCCCGCATTGTACCTCTTGACCGAAGTCATGAAGGGAGGTATATCGCATGGAATTCGTTCACGTATGCCGAGTATATATCGAATTTTCTCTCACACGTACCATCCCCACGAGGTATATGGTGAGGCAATTCACGTACACTCAGGTATATCAAATGGCTTGTCCACACGTACCGATTGCCCGCAAGAGCAAGACGTATATCGTGGAAGACACGCCAAAGGCGGAACCCATGCCAATTCACCTAACCAACTGCATACCCGCATATAGGTGTTAAACCTAGGACACGCACTTTAGATTACCGGTTTCAACCCAAAACTCTGCCGAAATTCCGAGTCGATCTGCCGCCTAATTTTCACGCATTTTTAAAATGGGACCCTATCCGCGAGACTGGTTACAAGTCCAAACCGTAGCTTTGCATATATTAAAAAACCCACTTTCCCAGGATCGGGTCCCATCCGACATTGCATTTAGAAGAATTAAATATAAGTGAGAACATAATAATCATAATAATCATGCTGAGTTCCATCTCCAAAAACATTTCTCCCTTATTTATCAAAAAATCCAAAAACATTTCTCCCTTCTTTATCAAAAAAACTAAAAACATTTCTCCTTTCTTTATCAAAAATCCAAAAAAATATCTCCCTTCTTTATTAAAAATCCAAAAATAGTTTCTTCCCTTTTCTAAAAAATAAATCTCATCCTGCGCCTTCTCAGGTCGATTGCAAGCCCTTGGCCTGGCTCCCTATTGGCTTCGGTCTTCAGTCAAATCACCCCGGAGTTTCGTCCGTTCCTCTACTACTTCTTTCGAGTCCGAAATCCATTCACTTTCCATGGAGAATACATATCAAGCACCGGTCATACAGCCGGATCTGACGACAGTCCTAGCTCAGCTCGTGACCAAGATTGACAACCTCCAAACCGAGGTTCGAGAGATGAAACAAAACTAGGTTCCAATTCCTCAAGAGCTCGAGGACCTATTACCTCATGCTATGGGTCCACCCGAGCCTATCTGGGTTCTCTAAGAATATCAGCACGCTCCACGTGCCCCTCCTGCCAATGGGCCGCTGCCTGCCTAGCTTTCGGTGCCAAACATTGCCCAACCTATGGCTAACATGCCTGTGGTCGGTGATCCAAAGGAGGAGGAGTTGAATAAAGTCAAAGAGGATCTCAAGATGCTCACCAAGAAGTTTGACCAAGTTAGGATCTCTGGGAATTACATGGACTACACCCACATGTCTCCTTATCCTAAAGCGAGGTTGCCCGAGAAGTTCAAGATGCCAAATATCGAGAAGTTTGGAGGGAGTGGACCCCCCGATTGTTCATTTTCGCAATTATCATCATTCCATGACTCTACTAGGGGCTTATGAAGAAGTGATGGCCCAATTATTTATGCAAACTTTGAAGGATAGTGCCCTCCAATGGTTTTTATCCCTTGGGGAATCCAGAATCCGTAGCTGGGAGGATGTAGCCCGAGAATTTATGTCGCAATATAAATACAATGGAGATCTTGAGGTCACCCGTTGTGATTTAGAACTACTCAAATAGAATCCAGGAGAATCAGTTAGTAACTTCATAACCCGGTGGAGGGAGCAAGCAGCTACCATGACCAATCGGCCATCCGAGGAAGAACAGGTCAACATAGTGAAGAAGAACTTCTTGCCCCATGTCTGAGCGATGATGGGAGGACAATACTATCCCTAATTGCTAGCTCTCAGAGAGGCTAGAGTAGAAATAGAGGAAAGACTTGTTAAAACATAGGTTGAACCAAAGAAGGTGTCCGGACAGTTTACCCCTAGAAAGTATGACAAGCCTGCCAGTGCTACAGTCTCAACCATTAACAACATCTCTCAACCAACCACATCGTGGGACTAGAAAGATGCCCTGCCCCCATCCTAAGGGAATACACTGAGCTCCATGCTCCCCTCTCCAAAGTTTACCAAGCCCTATTAAGCTGAAACCTCATCAAACTCTTGGATCCATGTCCATTTCCAAATTCACTCCCAAGAAATTTGAAGGCCGATGCTCATTGCGCCTTTCACCAAACTACCGACCAATTCTTTCACCTCCGAATCATAATCCAAGATCTCATTGACCGGGGTACCATCACCCCACCAGCCAATCCTAAGCCAAACACTACTCATAACCCTCTCCCAAATCATACCAATGCCCTATTCTTAGAAGAAAACCCAGATTTTGATCCATCAACTAAAATTACACCCATATACGCTCCTAAACCTCTTCAAATTTGCCCATATTTCCTCCTACACCCTACTAGCCTCATTGATCAGGCACTATCACTCCTTAGTAGAGCATGCATCGCTGTCCGTACCCATTCTGAAAATAGAAATATGGAATTGTTAGAGGTGTTGAACCAACTCCTAGAGTTCGGGCTGAAATTGCCCTCGCAGATGGTCATCGATTGCCAAAGGTTCAGCACACTATTATTGGAAGCACGGAAGTGGGCTCGAGATTCAGACAGGTGGGTGGTACCAACCGATGAAGTCAACCTAGACGATGTTGTCCAGATTATGGCAGAATTATTCGGGCAAACCAACAGCATTTGTAGTATCACAGGGTTACTTGACACTTTGAAGCTATAAGGGCGCTTGGTCCCTTCGATCACACATATCCCCACAGAATGGGAGGACCTGTATGAAGAAGCCGTTGAAGTTGTGGAATGCATTAACTTTACATTGAAATACAGAATTGTTGCCACCGGATGGGGGGAAGAATTCGAAGATTCGAGCAAAGAACAAGCTTCAGGAAGAGCTGGCCCAGTAACCGACATATGTGGGATGATATCATTTGAAGAACTCCTCGAAGAAATAAACAGGATGGAAGAACAACCTGAGATTGATGAGGAAACGAGATTCATGTTCTTTCCTTCTTTAGTAAATCACATGACCAGATTAGGTACACAGTACCAAGTTCCAAGCTCACTACCAGCAAATGACAAAGGGAAGGGCGTTGAAAACCTTCATATGCCAGAGATGACCATTGAGGAGAGCAAGATCCTCGATCAACTAAAGAAAAATCAAACTAACATCACTCTATGGGGACTTTTCATGTCTTCCCAGCTACACAGAAATGCTTTAATCAAATTGCTCACAATTCCTCCCTCTACCTCACCAGAAGAAGCGGTAAATCTTGTCAGATCCTTAACCTCTACCCGAATGCTATCATATTCTGAAGAAGAAATCCCTAGAATTGGGCCAAATCACAATCATGAACTCAACATCTCCATCGATATTATGGGGAAGGCCGTGCCACTCTCCCTTGTCGATAACGGATCCGCCTTGAATGTTTTCCCTTTGAGAACCTTCAAATGTTTAGGCCTGAAAGAAAGCGACCTCGCTCCAACCTCTGCTGCTGTACGTGCCTACGATAATACTTGTCGGGAGGTGATGGGATCCATAAAACTTATAATAGGGGTTGGCCCTATAAACCCTGTCGTTGAATTCCAAGTCATAGACATCCCAGCTTGTTTCAACCTGTTGTTCAAACAACCCTGGCTCCATAATATCAAGGGTGTGTCTTCCTCACTCCATCAGAAATTGAAGTTCTTCACCGATGGGTGAGTCATCACCATTTTAGGTGACGAAAAAAATGTCGAGGGTGCAAGCACCAGCAGTCCAATTCTTAAGATACAACACGGGTAAAATGATATGCTCCTATCAGGATTTCGAGTTGAGCCACTCCTACTCCCGGTAGGGGAAAATTTCAAAGAAAGGGTTTGTCCAGAATATGACCCTCATGGAAATGTCAATGTGATTCAGATGTTCAGAAATATGCACTTCATTCCCGAAATGGGGCTAGGGAAAAGGGATACTTGAGCCTATCAAACTGAAGAAAACTTTCCCTCCTTGTGGCTTAGGGTATCAACCATTAGAACAAGAGCTCAGAATGATCCATCAGTCTTGACCAAAGAGAAGATTAGACTACATCCCAACTATCTCAGGAGACTCCTTGAATGGATGATTCATCAAAGAAGGCGGAGATTTCCCCTTTTGCGATTTTCCAGAACCATGGTACGACCACACAGACAAGAAGATGAAGCCTGGAATGGAGATATTTTTCCAAGACAGCTACCCATGGGCCGAAAGTTTCCAACACCGCGTACAACCGCTCATCAAAGATACCAAAGAGACTGAGGAAAGTGATTCTGAAGATTCCTTCAACTTACAGACAGTAGGGCTGGCACTCTGCATGGTTCATTCAGGCACTACATCAATGGATCCATCCCGTCTGATTAAATTTGCTGATACACCTCTCCTCAACTGGCATGCTGCGCCAGTTCTACCTCTTGAAATCTCCCTTAACCCCAATGTTTACCCTATTTCTTCTTTTGTTGTCTATCCTTGTTCAAATGTAATCGAGACCTCTTTTGATAAGGTTCTCAATGCTGTTTTTCCTATCAATGAAATAAATGAATATTTTGAGTATCTTATTGTGCCTTACATTAACTGCTTGGATTCTAATAGAACTTTTGATGATGATGATTTTAAAAATGAACAATTCTTAACTGATCTAAATAAGGTTAATAATAACCAACATAACCGCGTTTAAGTTAATGAAAAAGAGACTGTTGTTATTAATCTCAGTTCTAGTAGCCAACTACGCGAGATTAAGATATGGGCCACCCTTAACGAGCATGACCGTGCACAACTTGAAGAATTGCTGAAGGAGTTCATGGAAGTCTTTGCATGGTCCTATGATGATATGCCTGACATTGATCCTGAAATAGCTCAGCATGAGATTCCCACTCTCCCAGATTACAAGTCGGTTAAATAAAAATTGAGAAAGCTCCGCACCGAATGGTCGCTTAAGGTCAAAGAAGAGGTGGTCATACAGTTGAACATGGGCTTCATTCGGGTGATCGAATATCCCACATGGCTATCCAACATGGTACCTATGTCAAAATCTGAGGGGAAGGTTCGAATGTGTGTAGACTACCGAGATTTAAACAAAGCTTCTCCAAAGGATGATTATCCGCTACCCAATATCGACATGATCGTGGACAACACAGCCAATCATGCTCTCAAGTCAATCATCGACGGGTTTGCCGGACACAGCCAAATAAAGATGCACCCTGACCACCAAGAAAAAACCACATTCATCACCCCATGGGGAACCTTTTGCTACACCGTTATGCCATTTGGTCTCAAAAATGCTGGGGCTACCTACCAAAGGGCTGCCACAACCATCTTGCATAATCTGATTCACAAAGAAGTCGAGGTTTACGTGGATGATATGATTATCAAGTCCAAAACTAGAGAAGGTCATGTTCTCTCTCTCTGAAAGTTCTTCGAACGACTGCGACGATATCAGATGCGAATTAATCAACAGAAGTGTGTCTTCGACGTTATAAAGGGAAAACTCTTGGGATTCATGGTTAGCAAAAAGGGGATAAAAGCAGATCCTGCAAAGCTGAAGGCCATACTTGAGATGCCGCCACCCCTAACAGAGAAAGAATTTCGAGGTTTTCTTGGGAAATTGCAATATATCAGCCTGTTCATTAGCCAAATAACCTCCATCTGTGAACCGATCTTCAAGCCAAGGTTTGGAATGAGGCTTTCCATGAAGCTTTTGACCGAATCAAACAATATCTGACCCAACTACCAGTGCTCATGCCACTACAGCCTGGTCTCCCTTTGATCCTATACCTAACCATAATCAGCACTGTTGCTGGGGCTTTGCTAGCCCAATACCTTGAAGACTCCTGTAAAGAAAGAGCCATCTGTTACGCCAATCGCAAATTGGACGGGTACGAGGTCAACTACACTGCTTTAGAAAAGGCATGGGTCGCACTTGTCTGGGTCACTCAAAAGTTACGACACTACATGCTCGCCTTCCCCATCAAACTTGTATCCCGAATGGACCCCATCAAATACCTGCTTGAGAAACCCGCCTTATCCAGTCGAATGGCCCAATGGTTGATGCTTCTAACCGAGTTCGATATCGTGTACGTCACACAGAAAATTATTAAAGAAAGAGCCATCTCTGACTACCTCACCGATTATCCTGTAGAAGAAGATGCCTGGATCTCTGAATTCCCAGATGAAAATATCATCTGCACCGCTCAAGACAACCTTCGATGGAAAATGTTCTTTGACGGTGCTTCCAACAAAAAGGGATATGGCATTGGGATACTTCTGATCGCTCCAGATGACTACCACACTCCCATCGCCATTAAATTGGATTTCCCTTACACCAACAACATGACGGAATATGAGGCATGCACAATAGGCCTTAAAGTTTCTCTCAAGAAAGGTATTCAATACCTTGATGTCTACGGGGATTCTGCCCTTATCATCGGTCAAGTGCTCAGAAAGTGGAAAGTCAAGGATGAAAAGCTCTAACCCCTCCGAGATATCACCTTCCATTACCTACCCCGAGCAAAGAATAGCCTAGCTGATGCTCTCGCCACCTTGGCCTCCATAGTCAACATGCTTGAGGAAATAACAATGACCCCCTTCATAGTTCAAAAGCAAGACAAATTGACCCATTACTACCATATTGAGCTTGTCTCCACCAAAGATCTCGAACTAGCCGATTGTTGGTACTATGATATCTGGTGCATCCTCAAACGTGGTAGGTATCCCGAGGGTTCCAACAAGAAAGATCGAACGACTCTCCGAAGACTGGCTGCCCAGTACATCATCTGTCATAAAGCTTTACTCAAGAGGAACTTCGATGGAACTCATCTACACTGTATCGCAGGAGCTGAGATTGAGAAGATAATGCAGAAGATCCACAGTGGGGAATGCGGTCCCCATATGAACGGTCACAGGCTTGCAAAGAAAATCATCCGACAAGGCTATTACTGGACCACCATGGTCCATGACTACACCACCTATGTCCGGAGATGCCTCAAATGCCAGTAATTCTCCAATCTTCAACACCTACCTCTGCGAGAATTACATAACATGACCTATCCTTGGCCGTTCTCCACCTGGGGTGTCGACATCATAGGAAAGGTTACACCGAAGACTTCAAATAGATATGAGTTCGTCCTATTTTCCATTGATTACTTCACCAAATGGGTCGAAGCTGAGTCATACGCAGTATTAAACGCCAAGAAAGTAGCCAAATTCTTCAAAAATAATATCATCTGCCGATATGGGGTCCCACACGAGCTAGTGTTAGATAACGGGTTATATTTTAAGGCAGAAGTCATAGAAGTAGTCAACGAGTACGGGATTCAGAGACACAAATCTTCTCCCTACCGACCTCAGACCAATGGTGCAGTTGAAGCCTCCAATAAGAACCTCAAAGCTATCATCAGCAAGATGACCGAAAGTTGTAGGGATTGGGCCGAACGGATCCCGTTCTCCCTCTGGGGCTATCGAACCTTAATTCGAACCTCTACTGGGGCCACCCCTTACTCCCTGGTATACGGCATGGAAGCAGTCCTACCTGTGGAGATGGAAATACCCTCGCTACGTGTCATGCTCGAAAACACAGTTAGCGAAGAAGACTGGTGCCAAAGCCGTCTTGATGAGCTAGCCCTCCTAGATGAAAGAAGATTAAAATATCTTTACCACATACAAGGGTACCATCGCTGAATAGCACGATCATTCAATAAGAGAGTCAAGGACTGCGGTGTCTGGGAGGGGAACTTATCCCTCAAAGAGATAATAGAACCCATTTGGGACCCCAGAGGGAAATTCAAGCCAAATTGGAGGGGCCCCTACATTGTGAAAAAAATCCTATCCGGCGGTGCCGCTATTCTCACTGACCTATATGGAGAAGAGATGACTCGCCCAGTCAACTTGGATCGTCTCAAAAAATTCTACCCCTAGTCCGAAATCTCGGCGCGCTACGACTTTTCTCATCCCCCTTCTATTCTAAAAAAAACTCTTCATTTCCCTCTACCCAGAACTACGTGGGCCTGATCCTCTGGAAAAACTATTTTCAAACGGGAAAAAAACTTTTTCAAAAAACCCCAGAGGTACGTAGGCAGCTCATACACCTCACATGAGTGCGGCCCTTTCTTTTTCACAAAATTCCATTCTTTTCTTACCTCCGAGAACGGTGGTTCATTCAAAGGAATACTTGAACAAAAGGATTATGTATGCCTTAGCGATCAGTATGGATAATTCAAAATACAAAACTCATCGAAAGGCACGGATAGATGATCAGAAACTTGTTTGTTTCATTAATAAGAAATTATAGCACGGATTACATAGGAAAAGGGATGTATAACTCCCTTCCCCCTACTAACATAAATAGCCAAATAAAATCCCCGCATCTATTACACAAATAAACTATCCAAGAGTCTTACCCACAGTTACCAGAGAAGCCTGCACCCTCATCATATACATGCACCCTCATCATATACATCATGAGGTTCCCAAGTTTCCCTTGCCTGAATAGAGTGCCGTAGACACTCCATGGACCGATAAGACCGAACCATCTTCGAAAAGACCACAACACCCCCTTCCATGGTGTTAGATATAACAAAACATCTTTATCCAATCTCCACTGCCAACATCTTGCTGACTACTTTCCTCCATAACCACTTCATATAATCTTTAGGGACATACCAAACTTTCCCGACAGACTGGGAGGGACGGGTTGACGAACAACGATTTTCCCACAGAGATCAAAGCAACAGACGCAGGCGCTCAGTCAAATATTCTACCGAAAGAAATTTAAGGTCCGAGGTGGCACGACCTGGGCCTAGCCAAATTGGCGCAGAAGCCGCTAAGGGAAATAAACGGAGGTCTGCCTGAGACCAACTAGCCGCACATATGAATACTATCCTATCTCTAGAACAGGCTGCAACTGCCCCCACCAAGGCACTGACCAATACAAACCACGAGCCCTATGCTCCACAAGCCAATGCTCTCAGTTCTCAACATACAGACCAACACTGATGAAGTAGCGTGAAAAGAAGTTAGGTACGGCTGACAAGGGATATTTTGGAGGAGTCGCCAAGAGAAATCTTTCAGACAACCACATGAACAGCATCACAGGGCTACCCCTCAAAAAGTCAGAACGACCTATTCTCCAGGCGTCCAGGCCATTCAGGGTCTCCACCAGTATCACCATCGCAGGATTGCGATGATAAGACATCCATGAAGTAATGGCTACAAGTTGCGAGACCACCTGCAGTTATCCAGTCACCAGCAACAATTTTGAAACCAGACCCAGAACAAAGGCTCCAGCATAGGCAGCATCACCTACCTCCCGTAAATGTACAGACTGTAGCACCACCGGGAGGGAGATCATTCCTCCAACAACCAATGATCTGGCCGTCGAAGGCGAAACACGAAGAAGCCCGGCCAAAAAATCCTTGGGAGAACGGGAAAATTCGAGCAAAGCCGCAGCAACACTAGGATTTACACCCAGCATGGCAGAAAATTCCTCGTAGGTAGGAGAAACTTCATCCAACCCAAAGCGGAATACGTGGTCTTTGGGGTACTAGAATTGTACCGCCGCCATCAGTACATTCCACTCAAGAGGTTGATTGCGCCACATGGAGACTCGGTGTATGTTGTAAGCATCATAGTCGACATTATAAGATCACATTGCTTCCAAGGCTTTGAGGTAATTAGCAAACTCAATGCTACTAGGGAGAACCATCTTGCAAGGCTAAGAAATAATGGGTAAGTAGGTGAAAATGCAAAGGTGTGATGAAAACACTCAACCCTTACCCCTTTTTATACTTGAAAACCCTCACAAGAGACATAATCCCTGTAGAAATTAGAGGGAATCCTACCCCACAAGGTACCAAAGGCTGAAGAGGGTACCAATCAAAGCTTTGAATTGATGGAACTGGACTGAACAGGGTGCTTGCCGATCGACAACCCCCCCATTTTTAGAAATTTCCTTTTTTTTCCTCTTTTGTCAAATCATAAAACTCAATAAAAATAAATTGATATTCTCAACAGAATTTCAAAATCCCTTTAATTTCCCCTTTTTAATCAAAAAAATTCCTTCAAAGATTTCAAAAATATTCCTTTTTACGGTCTGAACAGCAAAGTAAAAAGCACATGTGCATGCATTCATTCATCATTAATAAAAGATAATAAAAAACTCCATTGCAGCATATATCTGTTTTTTGTGTTACATCATCTTTGTAGGAAATAAAAAGAAAAAGTAAAAAAACAGCGGGACTCAGCCCGAACCTACATTCTCTCTTTCTCACTAAGAGCTTCCACCCCTGCAAAGTGCTCTCTTCCCCCTACGGTGAGACGATGCGCCAACACTACCCGAGCCAGAGTCCTCTCCGAATGAAGTAGAAGTCACTAAGCAACAAGGAACAGGAACCGCGTCCCGAATATGGGTAGTCGCCGAAGATATCCAGTCTCTGATGTCCCTTAGACAAGTGGTCGACACCCGACCTTGCTGCAAGAAAAGGAAAAATTAGTATCAAAACAGAGGTTACCAAAACAAAAAAGAAAGAAAGAGAAGAACGGAAAGGTATACCGCAGGTCGGAAGACCTCCTCTGTCAAACCCAACTCCTCCGGATCCATCGCATGAGGATGGTGCAACATAGGCACCATCCCTCCATCAGCCCGCCGAATATTGTACGAGGGGGTATGCAACTGCACAAAAGGAACCTCTGAAGTCACCGTCGTCGCAGATGCTGTTGGACCACCACCGCTGTGGGAAGATCCCACCGCCCGACTCGAACCCGCAGGAGGGAAAGTCCGGGCATCATATATGCTGGGCGCCATCAACCAGCTCATCACAAAGTCCATATAGTCATACGGTGCAGCCGTATCGGTGTAAAATAAGTAGGACTCACCGATCATCGCCATGATCCTCTCATCCTCTGACAGTAGTTGCTCCCGCCTCATAGACGTAGAAGGCTACGCAGGTGGCACCACCACCTCCTCCTCAGGAATCTGACGAACCACCCGCTCCCCGAGGTACTAGGAATTGCCGAACTCATGCGCCATCAAATGCCTCATCCGCGCATTCACCCCCGTCACCCTCGCATCCTGAATGGCTGTCCCCTAGGGATAAAAGGTCACTTGAAAATCCCCAAGCAGGCATAAATCAATACAAGATCATAAGGTGCAAAAAACCAAGACTAAAATGGAAATAGCCTTACCCTACCACTGGTCAGGTCATTCAAGACCTAACGCACCGCCTTCTGAGAGAGAGATCCCTTCAAGTGCCAATTGGCCTTACGTCATCGATATAGTCGACAGAAGTCCCCAACAGTGTCATCCTTTAAAGCGATCAGCAGGTTATTGCACCCAATCACCTCATAGAACCACGTCTGAATTCACAAAACAAAAAAGTAGACGCATAAGGAAAATACGAATGCATGAAAGGAAAATGCGGATGCATGAAAGGAGATGCACAAACCAAAGAATACCTCAAGAAGGTACGTAGCCCCAATAAAGGTCTACCAGTAGCACCGGCTGAATGCATCCAGAGAAGAGTAAAGGGTCGCCAAAGTCAGACTCCCCCCAATCATAGAAAGGGATGTTTAAAAACATCCTCTAGTACGACAAGAACCACAAATGGACGACGTCGCCGCTCGACGCCACCATAAAAACTCCTAACATCAGAAAAATAAATAATCGGGCCATCTGCCTCACTTGCAGCCCATCCTCCACATCAATCAACCTGCTCAGCAGAACATCCTTCAGCAGAGACAGCTGGATAGAATCCCCAAAAACTATCCTCCCTACATCACCAAGTGCAGCACGCACTGCCTTTGGTCTCACCTATAAAGAGCTATACACCTCTATCTGCTCTCCATAATAATCCATACCCAATAGCTGTTGCACGTCTATGGGAGTCACAGTCATCTCCCCAAAGTCGAAATGGAAGCTGTGGGTAGTATCCCACCACCTCTCTCCCAAAGCGCACAAGATCGCTGTCGAGCAAGGCGTCCCATCCAGCACCGATGCCAACCGCCCAAAACTCGCTGATGATACCAACCAACACACCACAGGTGGGAGATGCTCCCATACATCCCTGAGCCCCGTCGTCCCACGGGCGCGCATGTTCTTCAAGGAAATATCAGACTGGCAAAAAGGAAAAGTCTCATCAAAAGTCAAGAAAGAAAGAAAAATCACCAAAAAGAGAAGAATGCCAAAGGTCAGATTACTTACATAACCGTCGGGAACCACTTTCGAAGAGCGATGATGCGACAACTCTCGCAGAAAGGTTCGCTCATTCGCAATAGGCTCAAACGCATCAAAGGAGTTCTCACTCCCCAAAGTAAGAGGCTCCCTGGCCCTCCACTCCACATTCGCCCAATCATCAACGGTCAACCACTCCTGGTGGACTTCAGTGCTCACAAATGCGGCCATTTATTAAAGATCGAAATGCTAGAACGATTTACAGAGGAATCGCAGAGAGAGAGAAGGCAAAGAAGCTATGAAAAAAATGAAAGGATTCGCCCCCTTTATATAGGATGCCAAGCGCCATGTTGATCGGCACTTCCCCCCACCATACCGATTGGCACTGACTCCTTACCTTCCCGAGGTAGCCCAAAAGTCTATGCCACTGCTGAATGGTACCCCTCATACCATGCCGACCGGCACCCACCCTTAAATTTCATACAAAAATTCCCAGAAAATATAAGAAAGACTAAAAAAATCCTCAGAAAATTCCTAAAAATCCCAGGAAGGATTTAGAACATCTTCACCAAGAAAATTTCGCATTACCTCAAGCGAAACCCCTCTTTCCCAGCGGAATCCTCGAAAGGCAAGTGAATATACTCCTGGAAAAGCCCCGGAGGATCTCTAAGGATTGCCTGATCACTTCCCCAATGGAGTTTTTTTATCGCACCAAAATTGGTTGCTTCCCCCTGTGAGGCCTCCTAAAGAAACAAAAGCTTCCCCAGCTATCAGCTCCCCAGGTCAAATCAAAATCACAAAGCACTTTCTCCAGTCAGAATCAAAATCCCATCTTTATCCACTCTTAGGTCAGAATTGACCTCGATCTTGGATCGTCACCTGCGTTGGGTCATAATTGACCCCGGTCCTCGATCGTCACCACTCTTAGGTCAGAATTGACCTCGATCTTTGATCATCACCTGAGTTGGGTTAGAATTGATCCCGATCCTTGATCGTCACCACTCTTATGTTAGAATTGACCTCGGTCTTGGATCGTCACCTGAGTTGGGTCAGAATTGATCCCGGTTCTCGGTTGTCACCACTCTTAGGTTAGAATTGACCTCGGTCTTGGATCATCACTTGAGTTGGGTTAGAATTGACCCCGATCCTCAGTCGTCACCACTCTTAGGTCATAATTGACCTTGGTCTTGGATCTTCACCTGAGTTGGGTCAGAATTGACCCCGGTCATCGATCGTCACCACTCTTAGGTCAGAATTGACCTCGGTCTTGGATCGTCACCTGAGTTGGGTCAGAATTAATCCCGATCCTTGGTCGTCACCACTCTTAGGTTAGAATTGATCTCGGTCTTGGATCGTCACCTGAGTTGGGTCAGAATTGACCCCGATCCTCGATCGTCACCACTCTTAGGTCAGAATTGACCTCAATTATTAGATCTTCACCCTAAGCCCACAGATTCGTCTTTGACCCGCAGAATTGGTCATCCCCCAACATCACTTCAGGTCCTTAAAATCAACCTAAACCTTTGATCGTCATTCCATCCCCATCACACTTCTTAGGTACTCAGAATCGTCCTCGACCCTCTGAATCATCATACTCCCTCAAAAGCATCATGTGGTGTCTATTCAACGATCATTATTTATTCTAAACTCACCCATCGAGGGGCTCTGTAGACACCCCATTCCATTACCCCCAACTCTCCTTAGGTCCCTAGTAACTCCCCTTCATCACTACAAACCCAGGTCATGTCTCGAGTACTGATCTAGAAGCCATCGGGCACTACCCGACTCAGTTTGACCAAAAAGTCAAACTTTTCATCTCGACTAAGACTAAATGAATCTTCGAAGGGCACTGAATACCCTTTCCAACGGTCCATCCAGTGCGTAATTCTGACTTACCATGCGGACGAACGATCCGTTTGCGTTCGAAACTTGACCCAGAGGCCACCGGGCACTCCCGGGCTCTGTTTGACCTAAGTTAACTATTCATATCAATCGAGGATAAATGAATCTTTGAAGGTAACTGAATACCTTTTCTAATGGTCCATCCCATGCGCGATTCCGACTTACCATGCGGACGAATGATCCGTTTAACTCCAAGAGGTCGCCAAATGCTTCCAGGGCCCGGTTGACCAAAGTCAACTCCCTAAACCAGGTCAAACTCTTTAGAATGTCTAAGTATATCTCCTAACCTTTCCAACGGTCTACCCCATGCATGATTTGTACTTTCCATGCGGACGAACGATCCATTTGCGTTCGAAAGATTCCCCGTCCAATGGACCGACAAACGCTTCGGAGCCATATTTGAGCCAAAATCAACTCCTGAACCCGGGAGAGGTCCAAAGGACTTTAGAAGGCCTCTAAATTACCTTTCTAACGATATGCCCCGTGCATGATTCTGACCAACGGTTTGCCCTCGGCAACTAATTTCCCGACAAGGCCTAAAACACACTGCCAAATGGCAGGTTCGAGACCCTGCCTATCGGTAGGTGCCGATAGGCAGGATGAGGTCTATGCCGATTGGCATTGACCTGAGCCTATAAAAGTATTCCTTCACCTCATTTGCAAGATGATCCCAGATCTAATAAAATTCACTCTCAACGAATCCCAAAAACCTCTCTCGAAGGCAGCGTGATTTCAACCTCCAAATCCCTTTTTTACTTCCACTTTTCATCATGCTTTTCATCAAATTTGGTTAATTAGCCACTCTCCATCATCATCCAAGTGCAAGGGTTGCTCTCCAACATTCAAGATCAAGCTCAAGATCTTTAAGAAGGTCCAACTTTCTTAAACTCTCTCTTAAATTCTCTTAAATTCTCAATAACTTGTTTTATTACTTAACACTTTTATCATCTCATCTCACACATCCTAATATACTTTTTATTTAGTATTATTGCACATCTCCTATTTTCATATAAATAAAACCCAAAAAACAAGAAAAAGAGGGTTTGCTCATAAATTCCAAATAGGGATTCTCATACTTTTCTCACAACTAAAACACTTTTTCTACACACATACACACTCACAAATAAGTGATCCCCCATTTAGATTTATGGGATAGACCCCACCCCTCGTTTTGTATGCTAACTACGTGGACTTTGATGCCTTTATAGGCTACGTAGGCGTATCGGGGTAAAACCCGAGACTCGAGTCCCTTTTCTCACTTTCCTATTTTCCTATTTTCTCACTTATTTTCTTATTTTCCTATTTTCTCTAAATTTAATCTTCTTATATTCTATATACTTGCCCTTAGTGATGTATTACTCCATATGCGTTGTTTCCCATTTTTATGATCACAGATAAATAGATGAAAGCAATCCAATCAAGCACATAAGAGACAAAGATTTTTAAAGTGGTTCGGCTATGAATAAAGCCTACGTCCACTGTTATTTTATTACCAGGGGTTTACAATAGCACCATAGGGTGTAGAGAGAGAAAGGATGTGTATCTTGTGTATGGGGTTTCTAGGTCCCCCGGATCTCCCCCCTTTTGGCTAAGGGAATACATGTATTTATAGTGATGGGAGATAAAGAGATTCATTGTATGTAGACATTTATGTCTACATTTAACGAATCTAATTGTTGAATTGCTTGGTATGCTATGTGTTGTCATCTATTAATACAGTATAAATGTACATTAAGGCTCATTAAATGCGCTATCATCTTCATTAGTGCACATTAAATGCATACTTATCCTTTGATCTTCCTAGTTGGTATGCCGACCAACTCTCCTCGGGTGCCTACTAACTCTCCTCGGGTGCCGAACAACTCTCCTCGGGTGCCGACTAATTCTCCTCGGGTACTGACCAACTCTCCTCGGATGCCGACTAACATTCCTTGGGTGCCGACCAACTCTCCTCGAATTCTGACCAACTTTCCTTGGGTGTCGAATATTGCCACGTAGGATGACATGTGTCCTTTTTTGATTGGTCCTCGTAGATGGAGATTTTTTGCGTTAATAGAAGCCCCCAATGCTCCATGCTTGATGGTTTACTTGAAAGGATGGAGTATTTGTACTGTAGTGTTGCTCGGTGCTCGTGAAATTCTTGATCTACCTTCTTGATTTATTTAACATAAAGTGCATTATCTCCTGGATGACATATGATGCAGGCTGATCGATGGTTGCTAATATTTCTTTAGAGGAACTCCGTGTGCTATGTATATACCCTGGGAATTTTGATGAAGCCATACCATAGTATGCAGCTTGTAGCTTGTCATAATCTTCAAGTATGTTGATTGGTTTGGCTAGCCGACCAACTGCTGACTGTGCCGAGCAACTGAATGATAACTTCACGTGCTTAATTCTTCTGATTTATGCTACTCTTATTACTTTGTCGAGTAACATACTAGCTTTTGAACCCAACTCTTCAATATGATTAGTACCAAGCTAGTGGTGGACTTTGAAACATTTTCATACAACTTCTTCTTCAATGTTCGTCGAGACAGTAGTAGCAAAGATCTCAGTGCTGTAGATGCTGATTTTGACTTCTAAACTTCAATAGCATGTGTATAATAACTTCTGAATATGCCTCCTGAACTTCTGAATGCACCTCCTGAACTTTTAAATATACCTCCTGAACTTCAATAGCCTCCTGAACTTCAATATACCTCCAGAACTTCAATATCAAAAATAATTCCTAAGCAAGAAAAATAACTTCTAAATGATAATTGGTCGGGGCCCCGACCGTGTGAGTTTGTGGAGTTGAACTTGATGCTCGACTGCATGATGTTATAACAATGTGCCGCCAAATGAACAAATATATCTGTAATAGAAGCCCCCAAGTGTGGAATGTGAACTTTGAATTCTTTTTGCTTGATCGCTTTCACATACTCATACTTTGTTTCCGACCAACTGTAATTGACAGCTTCTTATTTCCGACCAACTTGAGTTGGTGGATTTTTTCTGAACGAGCAACTTTGAGACTTTCTGGAATAATTTTACCTCCCGAGGAATACATAGTTTTACTTCCCGTAGGAATACATAGTTTTACTTTCCGTAGGAATACATAGTTTTACTTTCCGTAGGAATACATAGTTTTACTTCCCGTAGGAATACAAGTTTTACTTGACGGAGGAATACAAGTTTTACTTCCTGGAGGAATACAAGTTTTACTTCCCGGAGGAATACCAGTAGGTTTACTTCCAGGAGGAATACAAGTTTTACTTCCCGGAGGAATACAAGTAGCTTTACTTCCAGGAGGAATACAAGTTTTACTTCTCGGAGGAATACAAGTAGCTTTACTTCCCAGAGGAATACAAGTTTTACTTCTCGGAGGAATACATTTACTTCCTAACCAACATAAGTTGGCATTTTTAGGAATACATTTTTGATAATAAATGATAGAGACTTCCTCGGAGCTGACCAACAGATTTTTGGGAATAAGATATAATAAATACTGGAGACCTCCTCGGAGCTGACCAACAGATTATTGGGAATAAGATATAATAAATGCTGGAGAACTCCTCGTAGCTGACCAACAGATTGTTGGGAATAAGATATAATAAATGCTGGAGATCTCTTCGGAGCTGACCAACAGATTGTTGGGAATAAGATATAATAAATGCTGGAGACCTCCTCGGAGCTGACCAACAGATTGTTGGGAATAAGATATAATAAATGATGGAGACCTCCTTGGAGCTGAATATATGATTATAAATATTTGTCGAGCTCCATGCTAAAATAAGAATAGAATATGCATCCAAATAGATATAAAGAATAATTAAAAATAATAAAGTGCCTCGTTGATCTGTCGAGGTAGAATTATTTAATGCCGAACAAGAATAAGATCTTCCAGAACATAAGAATATGTCCGAGAACGTTGTCAGGCCTGAATATAAATAAGAATTATCCGACCAACTATCCGTTGGGGGTGAAACACAACGAATGTTGTAATTCTCCTTAAAGATGAATAAGTATCTTGTCGAGGCACAATTGCATAATGACAAATAAGAATAATATTTTCTAGAACATAAGAATATGGATGAGAACTTTGCTGGGCCTGTATATAAATAAGAATTGCCCCGACCAACTATCCGTTGGGGGTGAAATATAATAACTGTTGTAGCTTTTCCTCGGAGTTGAATATGATAATAAGTATCTCGTCGAGTTCCATGTTGAGATGAATATAGAATATGATTCCCAAGGGATATATAGAATAATTTGTGCTTGAGCCGATATCTGGGCCTAAATATAAATAAGAATTGCCCCGACCAACTATCCGTTGGGGGTGAAATATAATAACTGTTGTAGCTTTTCCTCGGAGCTGAATATGATAATAAGTATTTCGCCGAGCTCCATGAAGAGATGAATATAGAATATGAATCCGAACGGATATAGAATAATTTGTGCTTGAGCCGATATCTCCGAGTGAAATGATAATAGTTTCCAGATTATTTCCGAGCATTCTTCGGCGTTGAATCTTGTACCTGTAAAAATTAATAATTTGCTCTACCATATGTATAGGCTGAATTGATTAGTCATGAGAATAATTTACTCATCCAATCAATATATGATATGTACATGCTTGAGAAATAAAAATATTAATTTCAAAAAATGAAATAATATATGTTGGCTGATATGTCGAGGTAAAACTGCCTGATGTCGAGCAATAATAGTTTCCAGAGGTTTAAGATTGTGGCTGAGCTTTCGTCGGGATTTAATATCGTCCCTATGAAATCTTAATAAGCTGCCCGAGCACCTGTCGAGACTAGATCAAATAATTATTGTCATGAGAATAATTATTCAGCCAAACAATATGTGATGTGTATCAGCATAAGGCAATAAAAATTTCAAAATATGAAATAATATGTTTTATGCCAAATGTGTGTGAGATGGACAAATTATTATTAGATATGAGCCATAAATAAGACGTAGAGTTTTTTGTAAAGTTATTTAATCTCCAACAACTAATCAGGTATAAGTTGCTGTTTGAAAATTATTTATCACTTGGTTTTAAAAATATTTTTGGGGTGATCACAATTTAAAAAGGACTTTAGCCCCCTGTTTGTCCGCAAGCTCAACTCGTGTTTAAAGAAAAATCTGGGGTGCTTCGCATTTTTTAATAGCCCAAGATTCTACTGCTGCCAACAAAATGCATGGATGTTGCCGACCAAGAAGTAAGGATATCTCAAGTTATAGAATATATGGTGCCGACCAAGAAGCAAATGGTCCCCGACCAGCTGAGCAATTTTGCCGATCAACAAAAATGGTGCATTGACAGCACCGAACAACATTAGATGTCACCGAACAAGAAGTGGATGGTTGGATAGTTGCCGACCAGTAAATTGAACCCTCCGAACAAGACTGAGATGTCGCCGATCAAGAAGTAGATGATAGTCGACCTGCAATTGGTTCCACCGAGCTACAATATGGGGCTCCGACCAATAATAAGATACCTCGTAGTTGGATAAAATTATTTCAACGTTGCTGATGGATCTTCAAATCTTATCTCCGACAAACAAAAATGGTCTGGTTAAGCTTCTCTTTAATAAAATATGGCCCAAGATGATGCCGACCAACAATATAGATTGCTGACCAGAATATCTCGAATCCTTAGATCAGAAAAATAACATTCGATGTAAAATTTAAGTATTAAGAATGTTAATTAAATGAATAATTATCTAATCCACTAGATCGTGTGATTTCGACAAAGAAACCTTGTGATGTGATGAACGAGGGGCCAACATATCAAATTTGTGCCCAGAGTCTTGATATGGTCATGATTTGTTTTACTGATCCTCTTTCACAAGAGGTGGTAATGATTTTTCAGGTGAGAGAGAATTATTTTTTATATTGATCCTTTCCTATTCCCTATTTGCATAGATAAAAATATGGTGAATGATCGAAATTATTACTAAATTTATATAAAAAATCAATCAATTTGACTTTATTGACATAGATGGAAGATGAGCCAAATATAGTTCATAAAAATGAATGCAAAGAGACTCAAACTTGAAGAGAGAGAAAGTAGATCTGGGTCATGATTTCCATGAGAAAACTTTTTATTGTCTTTAACCTTTTCTCATTCTCTGATTAAAAATGTAATGGGAATTTGAATAGTCATCAAAGATCTTTCAAAAATTATTTCAAAATCAACAATGAAAATTATCAAATCTTATCATCGTCGTATATATTGGTATATGTAATCATTTAAAATATTGATTCCATGATATAAACTTGAAACTTGAGAATCAAGCAAAAAGTTATGATTTATGAAATCCACTATTTTTCAGATTTCTAAATAAGAATGAATCTAACAGTTATGATTTAAAAATCATGATATGCAACATTTTGCAGTTAAAAATTGGACAATTAATTTATGTATATAAACATAAAAATCATGATTGAATCAAAAGATGTATGTGTAATTGATTATACGTAGAGAAAATAAAAACTTAGGTTTTGATGGACAACAACGCTTGTAACACGTTCCCACAGACGACGCCAATCTGTTGATGCAAAAAACTGGATCGAATCCCATTTTTATGATCATAGATAAATAGATGAAAGCAATCCAATCAAGCACATAAGAGACAAAGATTTTTAAAGTGGTTCGGCTATGAATAAAGCCTACGTCCACTGTTATTTTATTCCCAGGGGTTTACAATAGCACCATAGGGTGTAGAGAGATAAAGGATGTGTATCTTGTGTATGGGGTTTGTACGTTCCCCCGGATCTCCCCCCTTTTGGCTAAGGGGATACATGTATTTATAGTGATGGGAGATAAAGAGATTCATTGTATGTAGACATTTATGTCTACATTCAACGAATATAATTGTTGAATTGCTTAGTATGCTATGTGTTGTCATCTATTAATACAGTATAAATGTACATTAAGGCTCATTAAATGCGCTGTCATCTTCATTAATGCACATTAAATGCATACTTATCCTTTGATCTTCCTGGTTGGTATGCCGACCAACTCTCCTCGGGTGCCGACTAACTCTCCTCAGGTGCCGACCAACTCTCCTCGGGTGCCGAATAATTCTCCTCGGGTACTGACCAACTCTCCTCGGATGCCGACTAACATTACTTGGGTGACGACCAACTCTCCTCGGATTCCGACCAACTCTCCTCGGGTGTCGAATATTGCCACATAGGATGACATGTGTCCTTTTCTGATTGGTCCTCGTAGATGGAGAATTTTTGTGTTAACATGCGTTGTCATTCCATTATAACGATCAACGTAGGGATAATCGCGTAAATCTTATTTTCTAATATTATTTTTACACCTTCTTACGAATGACTTTCTCTATCTCTTCCATGATACATGTCGAGGATTCCTATCTCCACTATATATATACACATGCACACATATCACGTGGAAAAATAAAGGAAAATAGCAAATATCCATGAGAGACCGAAAGGGAAGAGTGGGTGCCTAACACCTTCCCATTTCGTAACTTAGCGTCTGAACCCTTCTCGAATCATTTTGGTTTTGCATGCACCGGTATGTCTTTGGATGCCATCCTTTGGGATGGATTCTCCTTTTTCTTTTGTTTGTTTTGAGTAAAATAGACTAGCGACTCGGAATCTCTCTACATTTTTACACCTCATCTGAACTGACGTCAGCCGAAGCGCTCCCGAGAGGGATGCGTGGGACCCGAGGATCCTTTCCTTCGCGCGCCTGTCGGCAGGCGAGGATTGGGGATGGCCACAAGTACGATAGTAGGCATTATTGTAAGGCTATCAGAGTTGTTGCCTTAGTGCAATATGTTTTGTTCTGGCGAGGCCTCACCTGGAAGAGGGTCGGACTCGCACTTATATTATCTATTTTAAATACTTCGGAGGGGATAGTGAGCTCAAAATATTCAATCCCGGTGTGTGTAGGGACTTTGTTGTTATGATTCAGTATGTATTGGGTTTACTGTTGAGTGAAAAGATTTAACTCATTATTATGTTTAGCGCTTAGGACTTGGTAATAGGAAGAGTGCATTGATATATCTATCCTTTAGAGATGTGGGAGTTAAGAGTTATACCCATATGTTTGGGGTCAGAATTTCGAGAGCCTCGATTGTATGTACTCGAGGTTTATGGAATGTGATTTCCACCAATACTGAGCAATAGTGAAATTAGTAAAAGGTTCTTTGTTTCAGTACAAATGCGGGAGGAGATGTAGTTTTTTTGTTAAGAAACGGAATATAGGGGTACATGTTATGGACGGAGAGCCAAACGGATTTCAAAAACCGACAATGCTAAGTAGTAGTGTATCGGGGGGGTTTCTTGTTTGGATTTCTCTTTGCGATACATCCCATGCATGAAACTTAGCGTAAGGTTGGAAATGGGGAGATGTTTGGTCATTAGTCCATGAGTTCAGTGCCTCGGTCGTAATATGAACAAGTAATTATAACTATAAGTTGGAAGATAAATTACAATCTAATGCCAGTGGAGCCGGTTGTATGGTAAGAAAGCATTAAAAGTTTTATCACCACGAGTTAAGGAGTGGAACGATGATAAGGAGAATTTAAAACTTCAATTTCTAGGAGTGATTGAGATTACCCAAGTGTTGTAACCGCGTTCCAAACACAAGGGAAATAAAGAGTTGGGATGATTTTTTAGCATGGATTATCTGGGAAGAATTTTTAATACAAGGGAGGAGACTTGTATTTATTTTGATGTATTGAGCATTGGTGATTTATTTCAATTGTTGTATTTATTCGAGAGAATTATTGTACTTATCTGAATATATTTGCGATTAGTGGTTTCTCTTTAGCTGTTGTGGGATTCATATGCTCTATACCTTGTATTTTATTGGATTTGGGTAGTTTTATCGATGAGTAGCGCGCCATTCGCTCTCCCCGGGCAGGCGGGGTGTTACAGAATGCGAACATCCTGGTTAGCTTATGTTAGAATCGTCCGAGTTGAAGGGACATGGGAATATACATGTGGAATATATGTTTGTGGGACTAGCATAACGAGGTGGAAGTGTTAAAGTGTATTAAGCATCGCGTGAAGAACGATAATCCATATATATGTGTGCGATTAGAGTAGCACACCCGAATTGGGTTGGAAGGCTGTGGGAAGCCATTTAAAATGGAGTATTCCTTGAGAAGGGTAGAATTTAATGGGGAACACTCGAAGCGGAGTTATAATTAGTCAAAGGTGAGAGCGACTTGCGCATATAAGAGTCATGATGTTAGTATGGTATAAAAGCTCCAGAAGTTCACATCGTGGAGAAAAGTGCACGAGTCAGAACTTTTAAAATACGCAAAGGAAAGAAAGGGAGTATTAAATGTCTGTTAATGTGAGACATTACAAGTAGAAGTCGATCTTTAGAGGGACATAGTGAGTACTCTCTGCATGCACCACTCATAGATACAAAGTGGTTGGAATAAGAGGATCAACCAGAGAATTTTTTGGCTATCGACAATTCCTGTAATCGAAGAGGCCGGTAAAGTCGATAAAGTTTCTTGGATGGGTTTCCACCCTCAAGGCAAGATCAAGGGTTCATCCGAACATGTGGAACAAGTCACCCAAGAAGGAAGTGATTGATATTCCTTTGGGGTGATTTACAATATTAACTAATGTGCCCAGTCTTCCTTTGAAAGGAAGGATCGCGCTGGTACGTGTAACTACACGGTATTATTTTCTGAATCGGAATGAGTTTTTTGAATCCCACCTTCAATATGGGATTTCAGGAAGTAGCGAGGATAACGTTTCGTTTTGAGTAGGATGTATCACCCATAGTCGGGGAGTAGGCGCACGGTGATTAACAATTATTAGAGACGCATGACGGTAATTTTAGAATCTTAGTGATCATTTTGTCGCGAACGAGGTGCTTATTGAGGCTTTGGTGTGGAAAAACCTTAACTATTCTCTCTGTGTGTGTTTAGAGGCAAGCGAATAATCAGAATTTTAGATCGATTGAGAATAATCCGATGACTAAGGTGGAATTACCATGAACCATTTTAGGCGTCTTAGAATTTCGTAACCAAAAATCAAGATTTAAAGAACTGACAAAAGTGGCCAGATGTTCATATAGTTTCTCTCAGCATGGAGTTTCGTGTTTAGATAAATCCGAGTAGTTGTCATGAGGTGTAACCTACCAATGATATTGAAATAATGAGAATTAATAATGTATAGGCGTATCTTATGCGAATGTTGTCGGATAAGAGCACAATGTGAAGTGTCTTTAATGAGAATGTTAGACAAGCTTGCTATGAGGCGGGGGATATAGTGATTGAGAGCCTTATTATGTAGATAGTTACTGATATAGTATCCAGAATTGTTTTACCAAGTAGGCCTGATTTTTTTTCTAATTTCGGGATGAAATTCCGTTATTAGGGGGGAAGTATGTAATACCCCGTATTTTTATGGCTTTTAAATTTAGGGATTTATTAAATTTAATTGAGATAAATTAATTTAATATTAATCCCAATTTTTTTTTAAATATTTACTAGCATGATGAGAGTTAGTAATTATTAGAAATTTGTTGAATATTACTAGATGAGTAAAGTAATATATAAGATTGATTTTATAAAAATTGTCACAAGTGAATAAAATGGCAATTATGGAAATTAAGTTGGGATGCGCCTATGTCGAGTTAGGACTAAATTATTTTTATACGAAGTGAATAAATTATAAGTCACACGTATAGTCATTTAGAGTGCACCAGTGTGTCCAGAAGGGTCGAGATAGTCAAAAAAGTGTATCCGGGGGTTGAGTTTGCGTCTCAGAGCGTTTTTAGGCCCAATTGACATCCCGAGAGGGTATTATAGGTATTTTGTATTTTTGGATAATTAAACTCACGAAATTAATTAGGTTATATCATCTATTTGGAGTTGTCGCTTTGGGATAGCAAACAGGAGAGCTTTCCAAGCAACTCAAGGCCAAAGACTAACCCGTTTGCACCGCCACCACCACCAAAGTGTAGATCGCGTGACGGGGAACACAACCATACCTTTTCACCCACAAAATCAGAACCTTGAATTCCAGGAAAGTATATATCTTGCTTTGTTTTTAGTTAATGTCTCACTCATGTTAGTTTAGGATTATCAAGAATAGGTTTTATGAAAGAAATTGATAATTTAGAGACATTAAATCGCATGTTTAGAGAAATTTAATATATTCTGGACATACCCATCACATGTAGAGGATTACCCACGAATTAGTATGAAGTTAGAAAAAAAAATGTGGGAAATAATTAGAAGAATGTATGTTTCCTCCAAAATTAGGGTTCTTGAGGATTATGTCAATTTTACCCCATTAATTCAATATCGTTGATGAATTTGACCATGTTTCACATAGGAAATCATGTAGTTAGGTATATAGTACCAGTAGTAATGTTGTTTGGAAGTTTGGGCGAAATTGATTGAGGTTTTGAGGACTTTTGGTGATGAAACCCGTAGGATAGTATATGTAAAATCCGAGAAATATCTGGGCGATCGATCGATCGACCTTCAATGTCGATCGATCGATTGGATCGATCGATCGACTCCCTACCTTAGATCAATCGACCTCTTCTGAAGTTTGAATCCTGTTCTTTATTCTTAATGATTAACCCTGTGCCACTTTGTGGGAACCCTTATACATATCTTATTTACCATAATGGGACTTGGGAAAGACCAGTCGGGTTGTAGGCAAGGTTCGGGTGATATGATTCATATGTGATTTAACCGTGGGGTTTTGAGAATATAAATTTAGTGGGAAATCGTGCATATGTTATGGTATATCTTGTGAGGATTAAGGAAGACTTAGACAAGTAGAGTAGTGAGGGTGCACCTACTGATTTTATATTATTTCGAGAGGATACACTTCGAGAGTCGAGAAGTACTTAAGGATTTGTTATACTTAATAGAATAAAAAGAGTGATTTACTTATACATAAAACTCGAGCATGATATGTTACACATGGCTAGAATAATATTATGGGTCGTGGGCACACCCAATTTAGAAAGGGGAATATTTATATATATATGACTGTGTGATTGTGTATATTATATATCTGTGTAAAAATCATACCCGAGCTACTTGCTATCACGGGGGTTTCCGCGCCGAGATAGTCTTATCTTGATTGGACCTTTATGAGGGATATTGACTCGTAGCCTAGAAGATAGTATCCTCGATACAGGCTATCTGAAAAATCTAGTTAGACGTTATAAGAGACGTGAGGGTATGTGATGAACTCTTAGGACCTAGAACTATGCTTCACCTCCATTTGTTTGTGTATTGTGTTAATACAGTTCGAGAGTGATTTCGAAATAGTATTTCCCTTAGTTTGTGTGATACGGGGACTTAATAGCAGAGTATGCCAGCACCATAAATTTTATGTTGGGTGCCATTAGTATATATATTATATATGTGAATAATATATATATGTATATCTATATGGGAACTTTCTACTGTGCGTATAAGTAGATAAGTAATGAATAAATGCTTCAATTTTATTATAAGTGTTCGGGAACTTTATAATGGAAATGAGTTGTTCTAAATAACGTAAGAAATCTTGAAGAGAATGATTTCCTAAAGTAAATATCATAACCTCGCTTTTCACCAGATAAAAACCTTATGGAGAATAAGTTAGTGAAACTTATGAGATTTATTAGTACGGTAGGCGTGCGCACTAGATGAGATGTGAGAATTCTCAAGAGAGTTTCTCATACTAACATGGTTGTTGCATTAGCCGGTAAGCATTTTAAATACTTGCTAAACTATTTTTAAAACTGTTTTACACTCGGGCTCTGACCCGTTTCCTGTCTTTTCCTCTCTCTTGTATATATATATGTATGTATTACAGGTGACCAACCACAGAGGCGTCATGCTTAGATTCCTTAGAACGGACGCGCTGCAGCTTATGTGGGAGTTGCAGGCCATTGCTTAGACGACCTCGTTGTTGACTCTACTCTTAATTTAGTTCTAATTAGTAAGGGTATGTGTCACCTGTTTCCTTATTCAATTGGATTTGTCAGAGATTTATGTTCATTTATTTTCAGTATTTGGTACTCTTTGGGATGTAATTCGTGTCAGGCTGATTTCAGTTGTAGGTTTTAAACTTGGTATTGGTTTATCTGAATGGTTGAATTCTTTGTTGTTTATTACCATTCTTCATATTTGTGTGATTTGTAAACTGTTAATTATTAAAATGGTTTTTAAATCTGGATTTAAATAAAATGGAAATTAGGTTTTGAATTGTTTTGACACTTAGATTAATTTTTAGGGTGTTTAAATTGGAAATTTATTTTGCGACAGTGATGCTAAGAATGAACCAACCGTTCACCTTGATTTTAATTTAATAAAGGAATGATCACCCGGTATTTAATTTGGCGGGGTGTCACACCTGTCTAACTGGGGCAGTGGTTGAGTGCCAAACTGACCGGAGAACTCAGAAGATATGGTTAGGAAGGTTAGTGGTAGCCCTAAGCCCAATGGCGTATGTCAGATGTACGTGATCCCATGTGATTTGAGTATGGTTTGTGCATGGAATGAGGCACACACAAATGATCTAATTAAGGATCCTAAAATAAGCTTTGAGGTTAATAAGGTAGAAAATGGAGGTCCCCTACTCCATTAGCTCAAAAAGGTTATATTGGGGAACCTCTATGTTGGGTGAAAAGATGGTATACCAAGGGTAGGTGGCATTGGGTTCCCAGAGAAATCCGAATGGACCTGCAATAGACTCTGTGGTAATCATGATACATTTAACCCTAACCCTAAAGACTAGAACAAACTCGGAGACTAAAATATTGAAAAAGAACTCTTAGATGAGGTCGGGGTATATGGGGTATCTTAGGCGGAAAATGGGGTCCCAACCATGTTGCGCTAGCCAAGAAAAGACCATATAATCAAAGAGAGAAACTAGGGCCACAATATTTTCCTGTACAATGGATTAAGTGGTAAAACCAACGGATTGGTAGAGAGAGTGTGCCTGGAGAGTCCTCCAATGTCGTCGGAGGTTGGGGACTGTGGAGTCGTCGTTGGAGGAGTGATCCTCTTCGGGATCCTCACAAATTTGACCTCGTCTACTACACACCATTTTGACAGCAAAAGGGGGTAAAAGGAAGAAATTATGAAGCTATCTAAATTTGACACCCTACCCAATCATACCAACCCAACCACCATAACACGGAAACCAACAACAAACAGACAAATTCCAATCTCCATGAGAAAACAACAAATATAAACAGGGGCAAACAAGCAAAAATAATAAACAAATATTTTTTATTTTCAAAAAATTTATATAAATATACAAGCCCCCCAAAATTTTAGTTTTCATTTTTGGTGAGTTTAGAATTGATAGAGATCCCCCCAAAAATATTGAGGGTTTAAAATGTACCCAACAAGAATGAAATCCCAAAAGAGATAAAGAAAATGAAAATAGAAAAGGGGAGGAGAGAATACCTCATGATAAGAAAAACAAAATCCCAAAACGACTCTAAGAGAGAAGAATGGCTGAGGAGTATTAATGGAGGGAAGGGATGGAGAGGTGGTGTTATGGTATTGTAGGAAATGAGAGAAAAGGAAATGGAGAAGATGTGGGGAAATGGTGAGAGTGGAGAGAGAGAGAGAATGGAAGCAAAAACGGCTAGGGATTATGGTAAAATGAGAAATGAAAGCGTGCTAGAATAAAAGACCCAACCGACCATTTAAATAGTGCCTCATTCGAAAGAGAATAGGGCGAGGGCTCGTTCGAACGAGATTGTTAAAAAGGTAGAAATTAAAACTAAAAAATAAAAAAAATAAAGAATAGAAATAAGAAATAAAATAAGACTAAAATAACTATAAATAAAGAAAAATTACGTGGCATAAAATTGTCCTCGAGAATGCTAAAATAATCGAAATGTGAAAGTGGAATGAATGGGTGTGAACGAATCGAATAGGAGCATATGCCTAGGATAACGTACAAGTATAAAATGCCAAATAATATTCCCAAAAGTCAAGAACTCAAATCAACCTTGTGTAGATAAAGGGGACTCATTAGAAATCAATTCACCTCAACAAAAATGCCTATAAGTTCGATAATTCTCTAGCCAATAATGTCACCTAAATGGTAATTTTTTTATTCATTTTGTAAACCCATTGATCTTCGACTTATATCTCCCTTAAGAATAATAATTTTGAACCTCACGTAAGAAAATGAAGATATCATATATGATGTAGCTATTGAAGCTTCAATGAGAAATTTTTTGGCGTTGGCAAATATGTTTTTCTATGCCATATAATCTTTAGGCTCTTTTCAATGTTGGCTTTTAATGCAAAAGAGTTTGCTCTTTTCGTAGCTCCTTTCCAATGCTCACAGTTTTGACAAATTCCAGAAACATGGGAAATGGTTCTTATATGTACAATTTTTGTCTACTGAATATAACATTAAGTGACAAAATTAATAAGACAACATCTTACTCCACCTAGCATATGCAAAGCGAGATTATCATTCTAAAAATTTGGTGATGGTGTGTGCATAAAAGGTGCTGATATGAGGCCAACATAGAAGGAGACAGTGTAAAAGAGCATCAAAGCATCATAAAAACGCATAAAAGGTACAAGTGAGATGAAATCAAAGAATAATTAACCACTATAAACCACATGAACATGAAATGAAATTGAGTCCCGAATATTTCAAAATGTACTCCATAAGGACAAAAATAAAGATTTTTTTATTGTTTAAAAACTTTATAAAACAAAATAAACCAAAAGTATTTTTGGATTTTTGTAAAGATATGTACACAAAGATAATCTAGTTCATAGGGATAATGATAAAACATAAAGCAAGCCTTAAACTTGATTCTAACTCCAAACTCAATCAATGGAGCAAACCCCAACGGATTTCCTAGGATCCTTGAACCTAAGGGCATCTAGAGGTTTGGTAAATATGTCATCCAATTGATGACCGGTGACTACAAAGCGTAAGAAAATGATTTTCTCTTCAACTAATTCGCGGATAAAGTGTTCATGAATCCGTGTGTGCTTTGTTTTAGAATGTTGGACGATATTTTGAGAGATGTGAATCGCACTTATATTATCACAATAAATAGTTATTGTGCCTTGAGAAATTCCATAATCCTCTAATATTTTCTTCATCCAAATGAGTTGTGTGAAATAAATCCCGACAGCTATGTATTCGGCCTCCGCCATGGACAAAGAAATGGAATTTTGCTTCTTACTCATCCAAGAGACAAAGGAACTCCTAAAATAAAGAAACTATTTGAGGCTCCCTTACATCCATCAACATCTCGTACCAATTAGACATCCGAATACGCCGATAAACAATCATTGTTGTTGAAATAGTACTAAATCTTTAAAGATAGGTTCCTACTCACATATTTGATTATATGTTTAAGCGCAAGTAAGTGTAAATATTTTGGGGAAACTTTATAATGGGCACATACTCCTACACTAAAAGAAATATCCATATGACTAGCGATTAAGTAGAGTAAACTAAATATCATGCTCCTAAAGAGCGTGTGCTCTAGGTCCTTTCCCTCAGTGTCTTTGCTAAGCTTAGCGGATGAACCCATGGTTGTACATGAATGCTTATCCGAGTTTAAATTAAATTTCTTCACAAGATCCTTCTCATACTTAGATTGGGATAAGAAGACCCCACTATCGAGTTGACACCCCTGAAGTCCTAGGAAGTAAGTAAGCTCGCAGACCATACTCATCTCAAACTCACTTTGTATTTATCCCATAAAGAGATGAGTATGTTGATCACATGTGGACCCCAAAACTATTTCATCGACATAGACTTGCACAACTAAAATAACACTCTCATCCCGAGAACAAACCGTGTCATGTCTACTCCCATTCTCGTGAAGCCAAGAGAAAGAAAATGGGAAGTAAGCCTCTCATACCAAGCACGTAGTGTGTGCTTTAAACAGTACAGGGTTTTTTGTAGATAAAAGATGTGGCTTCAATTCTTAGAGTCTTCAAACCCTTTTGGTTGTTACACATAGACCTCCTCCTGAATAATCCCATTATGCGAGGCACTCTTCACATCCATTTGATAAAGCTTAGATTTAAGATGACATTCAATGGCTAGTAATAGGCGAACGGACTCTAGCCTTGAAACATGAGTAAATGTTTCATCAAAATCAACACCCTCTATTTGGGTATACCCTTGGGAAACTAACCTAAATTTATTATGTATAATGACACCATATTCATCCATTTTATTTTTTTAGATCCACTTGGTACCAATGACGTTAGTATCGTTAGGCCAGGTAACTAACTCCCAAACATCACTCTTTTGAAAATGAAGGAAATCTTCTTACATTGCATTGATCCAGTGCTCATCTTTTAGTTCTTATTTGATATTTTTTGGCTCAATTTTTAAGGTGTAACACAAGTAGGTAACCTCATTTTCAAGTTGTCCTCTAGTCTTGACACCTAAGTCGGGATTACCAATAATATTAGTGGGGTCATAAATTTTACGAACCTACAATGATGGGTCCTCTTTCTCAAGTGAGGGGTCCACCTAATAATTACAAGGAGCAATGTGATCAACACCGAGGGGTGCATCACTCTCACAAGAAGGATCATCACCAATATCGACAAATATTGCAGGAGCATCATCTTTTATTGTAATATTTATTGATTCCATGAATTTAGAGCTAGTAAATTTGTAAACCCTATAAGCTCCACTATTTAATGAATAACCTAGAAATATACCTCATCATTCCTAGAGTCGAATTTCGTTAGAAGCTCTCTATATCTAAGGATGTATCATGGACTCCTAAAGACTCGTAAATAAGCTAGGTTGGGTTTTTACTTATCCACAATTGATATAGAAGCTTATTAATATAAGAACTTAAGTATAACCTATTCACCATGTGAAAAGTTGTACTTATTCCTTTCACCCAAAATTGGCGAGGCACTTTTCTACCAAGAAGCATGGACCTTGCCATTTATTAGATCATTTGATTCTTCTTCTCAATTATGTCATTTTATTAAGGAGTATGAACAACCAAAAACTCATGCTTAATTCCAACTTCATCACAAAAGTCATTCACATCGAATTCCTTAAACTCAGTGCCGTTATCACTGTGAATGCAATTTATGGAGACACCATGTTGATTTTGAAGGACTCGATATTTAATCATAAAAATCTCAACTTAATCAGAATTTTCTCTAAGAAATCCAATAATTGAATATCTTGAAAAGTCATCAAACGTCACTAGGAAAAACCTCTTCCCACCTATGCTCTCGGTACGTGTGGGATCCATAAGGTCCATGTGAATCAACTCTAAGACATGAGAGGTGGTAATGGAGTTTAAATTCTTATAAAGACTCTTGATTTGCTTTCCATATTGGCAAGGTCCACAAACCGATGAGGTTGGGTTTCCTAATGAAAACAAGCCACGAACTAGGTCTTTCGGGAGAAAATTGCTTGAAACACATATTTTTTGAAAAATGAGCCCGGCCATTCGAATGAGGTGTAGTCTCGTTCGAATATATATATATATATATATACATATATATATATACTCAATTTTATTCGAATGATTAATAACGAGAATTCTAACGTGATGTCAGTGCAGACGAAAACTGATCTCATGACGACATCGTTAGAAGTCGTTTGAATGAGGATACCAAATCTCATTCGAACGAGCTTCGAACAACCCTTCCAATGAGATTATAGTGTGACACGATTTTGATGAAATCCAACCTTGTGAGAACACTTGTCCGAATGAGGTACAAGGACGTGTTCGAATGAGGTATTTAATCCTCATTAGAATGACTTGGGTAATTTTATAAAATTTTATTATAAGTCATAAAACAATTTTACACCAAAAAAGCCAATATAAAATTTCTCTCCAATCAGAAAACATAGGGACATATACCTTTGGGTAATGAGAGAAATTAGATGATAACTTTGATGTGAAATTCCAATTGCTCCAATTCTTCAACGATGACGATGGTATGACATCTTAACAACCTAAATGTTTTGTCCAACGAAATAGCCTATACTACAAATTGACTCGATGCAAAAAAATTTCCTTACATGTTTTAGAAACTTCTTGATTTATAGCTTTCCAAATGACTACAACTAGTTTATGGGGAAATAAAATCTGGACCTTTTATTCTGATTTATTACTATCTGTAAACGTCTTTTGTACCCATTCTTTAGTGATTTCCATTGTTATGATTTTAGTCTCTGAATTTTTTTCTAATATTGCAACTTTTAAAATATATTTGTTTTTCTTAAAAAAACAAGACTCTTGTTCGTGCTCTTGCTTTTCACAAAAAGTACAATATTCTAGGATTTTCTCATATTCTATATATTTCCATAAACTATTCCTTTTGTCTTTATAACCAATCCATACCCTTGAAGGAATATCTTTGAGCAGGTCTATCTGTACACAATCCTGAGCTAAACTAGGTCTAGAAAATGAAGCATTAGCACCATCCAGATTTAGAGGAGATTTCACAACATTAGTGATTAAGAATATACTTTTTTTTTATATAAATGAACAGGTAATAATGATAATGTAATCCAAACCAGATCTAGATAGGTTTCACATTCCGGATGGAATTCATGAGTCATTTAAATAACTGCACAGGAAATCTCAGAATAAACCATATTTCCCTCATCCAGATCCAATGAAAATCTTCTTTGTGGAATAAATGAATAAAACATGTTTATGGTTTATCAATCATATATTAACTTCAGACTTCAAACCAAAAGAAGTAAACACTTTACGTATATCATTTATAGCGGGTCTTCCATGAGAAAACTTAGCAATAGGAGAGTATTTAAACTGGGATGCTAATTTCTTAGTATCTTCATTCGAAAATAAAATCATAGGTCCACCTTAAAAGTTGCTCACCTCTTTCAAATGAATAGAAGGTTATGGTTGATTTTCGACTATGGAAGCAAAATATCTAGAAAAAACATGAGCAATAGGTGGAATAGAAGAAGGATCAAAATGACTATGAGAAGAATCATGAGGGGCATTGGCTACTCCCCATATCAATCATACATCACATCCCTTTTTACAGAAGGTTTCCATTGTCTTATGAAGCTGATATACTCGTTAACTTGAATTGATTAAGTTGTCATGTTTAGATACCTTATTTTTAGGCAGGAATTTGAGTTGACTTGATTGTCTTGGAGCTTCGATATTTGATGGGTCTAACTACACATACTAGAAAATGCGAAATTCATACCTTAAGGCTATAAATGAGCGAATATGACAAGTGAGTCTTACTGTTTAGACTCCACCTACTACCTTAGTTAGATAAAATAGGATGCCCAAACTCGTAGAATCATGGAGTGAGGCTGAGCACAGGTTAGAAAATTATAACTCGCGTGGGTTAAATGCTATGTTTTGTTCTGTCACTCTAGAGGAATTTCTCCATATTATGACTTGTGAGACGTTTAAAGAGGCGTGAGACATACCTAACTCACCTGTTAAGGAACTAGTGATGTTAAGGCTTCTAAATTTCAAAACCTCAATACTCAGTTTGAAACTATTAAGATGTTGGAGAGTAATGAGGTCTTTGATGAGTTTTACGCCAGACTGTCAAACATGGTTAACTTATCTTTTAACATGGATGGAAGATAACCAAAATTCGAGTAATTAAGAAAATTTTAAGGTCGTTGAGTGAAAGATTTAATTCAAAAGTGATGGTTTTGAATTACTTGGGTACTTTAGATTCTGTGAAACTTGAAGGGCTTATAGGTGACACATAAACTTATGATCTTGACATATTTTCCTCCAATACTGAGAAGAAGAAATATAAGGGCATTATTTTAAAAGATCGAAAGGAGGAAATACCTCTTTCGGATGATGAGTTTGACATCGAGTATGAAAATCTGGCCATGTTAGGAAAGAAATTTAAGAAATTTCTCAAGTTTCAAAACCAATTGGAAGATGCAAAATTTTTTGAGAAAAACATGTATAACAAGGTCGATCACTTCCTTAAAAAATGTAATGACAACTTTAAAAAGAATGAGTCAGAAAAATGTTTTAGTTGTGAGGGTTATGGACATAGGTTAGCTCAATTCCCCATTAAACTAAGGACCGGATTTTACCATTGAGCGAAACTACACCACATTCATGGATAATCATGTGAGCCTTGATGAAAAATCTACCCATGTAAATATTTATAAACACAACACTTCTGAGGCCATTGAGTTTGAATCGAAGTGAGTGATGACCGAGAGAGTGGAGAAGAGAATGAGGATGAAGTAGAGGAAGATGAGAGTCAACTCCAAGTTAGCGTTCATGAGTTTTATTGAGAGTAAATAAGTCTAACTTGAAGTTTAAAGCTAAGTTGATGGAACGTGCCATAATAAATTATGATAGTGTTTTGATCGAGGATCTGAGGAGTACAAGAGAGGACTTTTTGAGAGAAACTATAGTATGTTGAGGGTGAGAGAGATAGACTTTGAGTTTTAATAAAGATTATGAGTAAAGAGATTTTTGAGTTTGAGGATTCTTAGCATTTACTTGAGTCAAGGATAATTGATCTTGAAGAGAGAATGAGAGAATGAGAGAATGAGAGACTCGAGTAGTGATAAACTTTATTTGGAATAAATGTTAAAAAAGTTGGATAAGATGTTAGGAACCATCCAAATCAAAGATGACAAGTGTGGTATTATGTTTGATGATCAAAATTCTTCTGCTATCCAAGCCAAGACCATGTATTGCTAGGAACATTGGAAAAGGTCAACCCTTAGGTAACACCCCTCATCGTGTCTGCACCTGCACACATTGCGGTAGGAAAAGTAACCTTATCCGATTTTGTTTCGATCTTATAAACGGTCCTAAAAGGTATAAGAATAGAGTCACCAATGTCACCAAACCCGAGAGCATCATGTTTGTTAACACCCCATTGAAGTATCCTCTAAATACCTCATTAGGTCCATAATACTTCTCCCCTCACCTTTTTATTCCAAACCCCGATCCAAAGGCCATCAGGCGTTCCCTAGACCCATTTGAATTTGAAAAACTCTCCAAATTGAGTGACGATAATTTCACCACCATTGGATTCTGAATCCCCTTTCCAACGGTCCATACCATGTGCGAATTGACCTTACGGTTCACACGTACTCACCTTTTTACTCCAAAACCTGATTTGGAGGCCATTGGGCACTCCCAAGCCCCATTTAAATTTGGTCAACTCTAAAACTTTAGTGAAGATAATTTCACCTTCATAGGGCTCTGAATCCCCTTTTCAACGGTAGATACCGAGCACGAATCAACCTTATGATTCGCGTGTACTCACCTTTTTACTTTAAACCCTGATCTAGAGGCCATTGGGCACTCCCGAGAATCATTTGACTTTAATCAGCCCTCCAACTCGAGTGAAGATCATTGCAACTTAATAGGACTTTGAATCCCCTTTCTAACTGTAAATGCCATGAACAAATCGGCCTCACGGTTCGCACGTACTTTCCTTTTTACTTCAAGAATCCTCGTTTAGAGGCCATCGGGTGCTTTCGAGTCTTGTTTGGTTTTATTTAACTCTCGAACTTAGGAGTGTCCTATATATTTTTGTAGGGCTCTGAATTCCCTTCCTAGCGGTCCTGTCCGTGCAGGATTTGGACTTACGGTTAGCATTTTGTGTTCATTTTATCGAAAAAGTCCATTTCGAACTACCTATAGGGATCCTAGACCCCCTACTTATAGGCAGGGGTGTACTTTACTTTGCCAGTAATATGGGGTTATGTCGATAGTGATGCTAGGGCTTATATTGGTTAGAAACCTTCTGAACCCTAATTTTGACTTTTTAAAGAGACCATGACCTTATTCCCTAGGACCTCCTTTTTTAGTAATCTGAACATTCCTTCCTCGAAATCATTGCGTAGTCCATCTAAAAAATCCAAGTTTCCAACATTACTTTCACCTTTCTTACCTCACTTTCATACCACATTTTTCCACTTACCTCACCCCTACTTCACCATCGTTTTACCACCATAAAATCATCCTACTCTTCTTAAAAAATTAGTAGCAAAATATTTTAGGAGGTCTACTCTCACTCCTTTCTAATTCATTTATTAGTGTGGTTTATTTGCTTTTCTTCCATCTTTGATATATTTTAGTCTTACTCCATTATCTCACATAAACTAATATCATTTTTTCTTTTTAGTGTTCTCATAGTTTATTTTCATAAAGTAAAAAAAAGACAAAAAAATAGTTTACTTATAAACTCAAAAAGTAGGATTTCCGCATTTTCTCCACACTTTTATGATTGATCACCTCTTTCCAAAATAATTAAAGAGGATTCATTAATTTGGATTTATGGGTTAAACCCCACCCTTGTCATATTTCAAACTACATGGACTTTGATGCTTTTATGGCTACATAGGCGTCCCGAGTCATTATTAGGATTTGAGTCCTATTTTACTCATTGTGGCATCTTTGTTGATATATCATTTTTACTAGTATTGTGCGTATGTACACTCCTACTTATTAGTGTTCCCACCCAACATGCACATTCAATTTCTCATAGTGAATCGTGATTCATTGGTCACTAACATCATATTTTTTTATTATTCTCTTTTTTTCGTGTTCACCTTCGAACGACTCCTCTCCATCCTTCCCATGATGTGAGAATTATGATTTCTCCTTCTCACCTATTTTTCACATCACACACATTATACACATAAGTTACATCTTGGAGAAAAATAAAACATTATTATGTCCCATGAGAGACCCAAAGGGCATAATGGGTGGCTAACACCTTTCCATTTCGTAACTTAGTCCCCAGACTCTCGATTAATTTGGTTTCGTATGCATCACTTTGTCTTTTGATGTCGTTCTTTTGGGGACGGCTACATTCTTTTTCCTCTTTTGAGAAAAATAGGTTGATGACTCCATTTTCAACATTTTTCTTCCTTTTGACGATGGCTGATTTATATCTATGGCAGCCCACGAAGATCGCGTGAGTGGTGGAAAGAGGACTCTTATCCTCTAATCACCACAAACTGAGAGAGATTTCCCCATTTTCTCTCTCTTTTAGGGGCCAACCCACACTGAAGGAATCCACGGATGGCCACAATGTCGACTCCACTGTGGACTTATTTTTTAGAGGACTATATTCTATTTCACATGGGTTTTGTTTCTTTTTCTTCCCCTTCTCTATATATTCTACATGTGCACATATACCTTGTGGATACCTCAATTAACCACTCTAGCCCAGATGAGTAGCCCGATTAAGTCCGGCCCAAAGTCTAAAGGCCTCACGCATAACTAATTTAGTTATGACCCATTCAACCCCTAAAATATCTCAAGAGATATTCTAGGAGTTATGGGATAACGTGGAGGATTCCAACACCCCCCCCTCTCCGAGAAATTACATGTATATACTAAACCCTCAGCCCAGGGCAAAGGGCATAATTTTGTAAACACTCCCTCAGAGTAAAGATAAATAAGAAACAGAGAGCACCACCGTAGACGTAGGCCATTTTTTCGAACCACGTATATCTTGTGTTGTGTGTGATTGCAGTTATTTTTTGTTCTTAATTTATTCTGGTGATCGCATTTTCTTATCATTTGTGTTGAGATTTATTATCATCATAATTGTCTCCGTTTGTGGGAAATGATTGTTTTCCTTTAAGAAAGCCTCCGCCAACAAGAACCTAGAATTTCTGGTCACAACAGTAATACCCCTCAAGTAAGGGATATTTGACGCGACTAAGAATGTGTCTTAGAAGTGCGTACTCTCTAGGATCAAGTGTAAGCCTGTCGCTCAAGTAATAATCCGATAAATCGGGTATCAATAATTAGGGAAATAGGATAATAGAGTTGTAACGACGTTGGACAGATGAATGAACCCTAACTCTGACGCTAAAGAAAAAGGAAAAGATGATTCAACTAGTGAAATAGCTACAACTATATGCAATATTGTAAAAGTTTAACTAATGAACTAAAGTATGAATGGAATGCAACTGTTCTAAATTATTTAAAATAATGATGATGAATGAATTAAAACTGGAACTATATGATGAGAAAAATAGGACGGGAATACAATCCCTCACCCCTAGTGTATTGATGGTATAAAACTAATCGTAAATTTAAGTGATTAATTAGACCCAAAATTTAGTACTCCCAAGCATTACGTATATGAGGTTCAATCCTGCACCATACTTAATCAGAGGACAAGTAAATCGGTATTGCGATGGTTACACTCGAATTGCATTCTGAAGCATCTCGATTACCCTGAAGCAAACGAGATCCAATGATCTACAATTGTTTCATTTCTACGCAATACGACAATAACCAAATCATTAAATTTAGAGGATTAATTTTAAACACATGCAACTACCACATAAGGTTGAGTTCATAATCCTGACCTTATAAATCTAGCCTGACATATGAAAACTTGTTGCAACACGTTTAAAATAAAGGAAAACATTTTTAATACTGAATGAAGATGAAGATATATGAAGGTGCTATTAAAAAATAAATTATTGCAGTAAAATAAGAATTAGAATTGTATTACTTGAATATCAAAACTGAAAGCAACTAGGGTTTATTGCTCTTATTCTCTAAAATTGATTACAGAGCTTCCCTAATGAATCCGAAGCCTCCCTCAATGTTGGTAGGAGTTCATAATTTATCCTCTACGAAATAAAAGAGTTTGAACCAAGTAGGATTCTAATTTTTACAAATGGATACGTCCGGATAATCAAGAACAGAACCGATCTTGTTAAGGGGTTCGGTTCGGTTTTGTCTTTGACAGCTTTTACAAAGAGTTCTTCGAGCATGGGATCGGTTCTTTATTTCTCTACTTCAGTTCGGTTCCATCTTGTTGACTCTTCACAGGAAGTTTTCCTGGTGTAGGATCGGTTCATTATTCCCTCCCTTCGGTTCAGTTCTGTCTTGACAATATTTACAAGAACTTTCCCAGGATGGATTCGGTTCTTTTTCTTTCCCTTGGGTTCGGTTCCATCCTGTCCTCTATTGCAGAAACCTTTCTTTCTTGCTCTTCTTTGTAGCTTTTGGTACGGAACTCGAATCAAATCACTAAACACATGCAAAATAGTTGGAACATACACGAAAATTGAGGTACTCGTTAGAACTTGTCAATATCAAAGATATGATATAAATCCACTTGAATTACACTTTACGGCGCGATAAAAGCCTCTAAATTAAGGGAATAAATGGGAAGAATTAATGCCTAATCAAACCCCCCTAACTTAGAACTTTGATCATCCCGAGCAATGTAAAAAAAATCAAAACATGGTCTAACTCAAAAATGGGATAGGATACCTATTTCATGGGAGAGATATTGCATTTAGCGCATGCAACAAGCCTTTAAACCCCTAGGTTACCCTAGTAGGACGAGTTGTGTCTCATGAGGGTTTATAGAGAATATATCCACAAAATTCGACTCAAAGAAAACTCAAAATACGCAAAAATTATATGATTCAAACTTTTCCAGAAAATAGTCATCATCAATTCATGTCCAAGAGTCTCAAATCATAGTGCGCATGTGTGAAGACGATGATTTAATCGCAAATTTTCACCGATTTCCATTGCGTTACTTATCCGAAAATTGGTTTTGATTTCAAAATCTCACGAAATGCTCTCACAAACGAATCACTCGGAATGTGGCTTTTCTCTCGATATACGCGATTTATAAAGATTAAATGTAGTGGAACCGAGTTCACGCATACAAGTAGAAAGATGGAAATTTATGGTAACCGTATCTCATCATTGGATTACGGATATAAGAAAACGGGAACATTGCTTCTAATTCACGTTTTTTATCTCTTTAATTATCTCTTTGTGTTTTATCTCTCCACGCGGTAACCAAATTCACAATTTTGGACTCGGTTAGGACTTTTTCGGGTTGAAGGTGTATTGGGTAATATGAGAGTGGTACGAGAAAACTGGAATTAGAAAGTGTTCTTATGATGTCCGTTAGTGCATTTCCGGGCTATTGCTATTTTTTTTATTCTTTTTATATTTTTTTTTCTATTTTTCACTCTTTTCTTTTCTTGCTATTTTTGTTGAGCATAGCTATTTTTTTTTCTTGCCCCTTTTTCTGCACTTTCCAGACTTAATTTATGGGATTTCCCCTTTTCGCAATTTCAGGCCAGTCGGGGTTTTTCGGGTTGTCAAACGAAAGGGAAAAATTTATTCGGCTCAATTTGGGTTACAAAAGGGGGTAATTTCTCACTACTTTTTCTGGCCAATATTTTTGAATGAAAAACGAAGGCCTACTTCATTGTCCAAAATACTAATTGCGTTACCATATGCATTTCGAGATGAATTAAGTTTAGAGATCAATTTTAGCATGTTTTTCAAGGTAATATCACACATATTTTCCATAACCGATCAAAGTGAAAGAATTGAGATCCCCGACGACTTAATTTGACGCTGAAAAGAACTTTTGAGTTAATAATTAACTCGGATTGATTTATAAATTTCACAAAAATGAAAGGCTCAAATCTCACCGGGGTTGCTAATCTCCACATTTATTCGTTAAGTTGCCTTCGTTCACTCAATTTCCATCTTTTGTCAATTCCGGCTTTGTGCATTTTGAATTTTACAACTTGAGACTTTAATTCGACTTTTAATGATATTTTCGAAAAATTTGAATTCCAATTTTTATTTATTTTGAACAAAAAATATTTTTGGGTTTTTCAAGATTTTATGATTTTTTTTTAAAATTTCTGTGCATTTTTGAAAATTTGCGAAGTTTTAGAAATACGCACTTGTTACCCCCCTATATTGAATTGTCCTCAAGCAAAAATGACTAAAATCTAACTCAAAGCGAATTAAAAGTGCGAGAAAATAAAACAAACAAATGAAATATAAATGCAACACTTTTATAGATAGATAACAGCTGAGTTACAAAGGGTAAGAAAAAAAAACATACAACCAACACTGTGTAAACAACAACCACAAACCACAGAAAAAGCTAAAAATAGACAAGAGCTTCATTGGGGCAGCGGATTAGAGGACCTGGGTGCTCTTGGATCGTAGGGATCATAGAAGAAAGTTAACGGTGACCCCCCAAAGTTGAGCTCATATAGGTGGGCTTGGAGCTGGTGCATCATGCTCGTCTCCCTCCGGTAGGTGTCCTGATCCCTTTGATAGGCTGCATGGTGTCGGATGTAATGGGCGATGAACCCGTCAAAACGGGATTCCACCGCTGCAAGGCGCCACTCAAAATCTACACCCGGTGGCTCAAAATCTGAATCATCATCCTTGTTGTACTCTTCTTCTTCAGCCATGACCATCTCGACGTCCTCATCCACGGGCTCTTCAATAGGGATTTCCTCCTCGGCCTCTATATTGATCGCCTCCCAGGCTGCTCGAATGGCATCCCTTTGTTGGGCACTCCGCGTGCGGGATACCTTCCCAATGGGCTCAGGGAGGCGTGGGAAAGCTTGAGGTGAGTGAATACCAGCATCGGCAAGGAGGGAAGTAATGAGGCGGGCGTAAGGGAGAGGTACCGCTCCTTTTTTCTCCCCGACCGCATAGATGATGTCAGCGTAAAGCATCCGGGCCAGATTTAGGGTGAAATTGGGGTAAAAAAGGTGGTACACGAGTGTGGCTTGGCGAGGGCCCATCGCCGAGTCGTTTGAGGTTAGGAGAAAGTTGGCGCACACTATATGGAAAGTGATGTGCGCCTTATCATTTAGGAGGCCCACGAGGAAGGTACCCCAATCCCAATTATCGTTGGGCGCGAGTCGGTCTATGCATTGTTATTTGGGAATGGTGGGGGCGTTGGTTGGGTAGTCATATACTTTCGGGTGGGGGACGCCCTTGTCAGCAAGTTTGCGGACGAGGATGGATAAGAAGAATGGGATGGGTGGCCGTCAACAAAGGCTTGGATTTCAAACTCGCCCGTGCGGATGAGCGATCCATAGAAGGACCGAACTTCGTCCACCCACACGACATGGTGAGGTTCTTGTAGGTATTGTGTCCACCCCTGCCGGCTAAAAAGGGTAGTTACGGGGCGGGGCAGGTAATCCTAGTTGACTACTTGTTCAATGTGCAATTGGCGGGAGAAACTAAAAAACTTTTTGCACCATACGCGCTCCATATGGGAGCGGTATTCATTATTATCTTTTGGCGGAACTTCGGTGGACATGTATTTTGCGGGAAGAGCGGGGTTATCTAATTGGAAAGATGGGAATTAGGGAGATGACAGACTAGGGTTGTAGACAAGGAAAGTATAGTGGAGGTGTGAGTGGAAGGGTAGGATAGAGGTGGGTTTTATAGGTGGTGGGGAGGGTTGGGTGGAGTGATTTTCGGAGGGAAAGGAGGATGGATGTTTTGGGGGGAAAAGGCAGAAGAATGGAGGGAAGGGAGAGGATAGGGGGAAGGAATAGGATCCTCGGGAAGAACCAAAATCACAGGAACCGAACCGATTCAGTTCGATTCTGGGGATTTTTTTTATTTTACGATTTTGCCAAACCGAACTGATCCGGGTTGGGGAATTGGTTCAATTCTGTATTTAACAAAACCTTCTCTCTTACAGTGATGCACTAGAATTCCAACACTCAAATTTTTGGATGCTGTCGAACTTATTTCCCCACTTGGATTTCTCGACGCCCTCGCAAAGTGTGTGTTGAATTGCATGATCTTAACCCTACCTCCTGTAACCTACCTACAAACTCAACCTAATCTATCGAAGCACAACTACTATACACAAGAAACTCACCCCATACGCGTTGGGGGTGCGGCGACCTCTCTATAGAGATCATTTGACTCCGTAAACGGGGTTCGACAACCAAACGGTGTTGATTTATTCTACACACACCTCTAGATATGGCTTTAGGAGTTGTCCATTAACCTTGAATGTATTTCCCCCTTTTAAATCCTCTAATTCCACAGCTCCGTGAGGGAATACATTTTTTTACAATGAATGGGCCAGACCATCATGACCGTAACTTGCCCGAAAATAGATGAAGTCGAGAGTTATAGAGAAGCACTTTTTATCCGAGAAGAAACTCTTTACATCCAATAATGTTATCATGAGCGAGTTCCATCCTTTCTTTGGAAATTTTTGTGTTCTCATACGCATCATTGCGTATTTCTTCTAACTCGTTTAGTTGAAGCTTGCGAGCTTCACCGGCTTTATCCATGTCATAATTCCACTTCTTAATTGCCCAATATTCCTTGTGCTCTATTTCAACGGGAAGATGGCAAGGTTTTCCATACACAAAGAAAAATGGGGACATGCCGAGTGGATTTTTGTATGCGGTACGATAGGACCATAGTGAATCGTTCAATCTAAGTGACCAATCTTTCCGAGTGGGATTGACGATCTTCTAGAGAATGTTCTTGTTTTCCCGATTCACTAATTCGGCTTGCCCATTAGTTTTTGGGTGATAGGTCATTCCAACCTTGTGAGCTATGCCATACTTTCTCATGAGCTTCGTGAATGACCTATTGCAAAAGTGCGTGCCATTATCACTAATTATATCTTTCGGAGCATCGAAGTGGGAAAGTATGTGTTCCTGTAGGAACCTAATCACCACTTTGCTATCATTTGTATTGGTAGCTATAGCTTCCACCCATTTAGAAACGTAATCTACTGCGTCAAGGATGTATAGGAAATCAAAAGATGGGGGAAAAGGGCCCATGAAGTCAATACCCCAGCACTCGAAGATCTCAATAATGAGTATCGGGGTTAATGGCATCATGTATCGTCGGGTAATCGGCCCCATCCTTCGACACCTATCGTAAGATTTGTAATAATTATTCATATCTCAGAAGATTGTGGGCCAATAGAGGACACATTGAAGAATCTTAGCGGCCGTCTTTTTTGTCAAAAAGTGACCTCCACAAGCTTCTGAATGACAAAATTGGATGACTTTTGGGATCTTGTCATCCGGTACACATCATCTAATGATCTGGTCAGCGCAATATTTAAAAAGGAAAGGATCATCATAGGAAAACATGCGCGACCAAATGATGAACCTCTTCTTATCTTTCAGTGTCCAATCGGGAGGGACGGCTCCCGTGACAAGATAGTTTACTATATCCTCAAACCAGGGCAAAGAAGAGGTAGCAAAGAGTTGCTCATCCGAAAAGTATTCGTCTATGGGTATCGGATCACTAGGTACATCGGATGAGAGCTGTGATAAGTGGTCGGCAGCGACATTTTCTACTCCTTTCTTATCTTTAATGGAGATATTAAACTCTTGTAGGAGTAAGATCCACCTTATGAGGCGCGGCTTTGCGTCTTTCTTCGCAAGTAGGTATTTCAATGCCGCGTGATCGGTGAAGCAAGTGATGGGAGAACCGATAAGGTAGGACCAAAATTTGTCAAGAGCAAAAACTAACGCTAGCAACTCTTTCTCTCTGGTGGAGTAATTGAGTTGTGGTTCGGTAAGAGTTTGGCTAGCATAGTAGATGACATGAGCCTGTTTGTCTTTCTTTGACCCAAAACAGCCCCTATCGCATAATCGCTAGCATCACACATAAGTTTGATTGTAAGGACCAATCCGTAACTTGCATGATGGGAGCTGACATAAGCATGGTTTTCAGTTTTTCAAAAGCGCTATGGCATGCTTCTGTCCACTCAAATGGGGTGTCCTTCATAAGAAGGTTGCTAAAGTACTTAATGAAATGTCAATAAAATCCCGCATGGCCCAAGAAGGAGTGCACGTCTTTGAGCGATTTTGGTGGGGGTAGATCGACTATGACATCAATATTAACTCTATCGACTTCAATCCCTTTGGATGAAACTATGTGGCTAAGAACTATTCCCTCAGTGACCATAAAATGGCATTTCTCCCAATTTAGCACTAAGTTCTTCTCCACACACCGGGCAAGTACTTTTTCTAGCTTTGCCAGACAAAGATCGAAAGAGGTGCCAAAAATGCTAAAGTTGTCCATGAACACTTCAAGTACTCTCTCAACCTTGTCGCTAAATAAACTCAACATGCATCTTTGAAAGGTCGTGGGTGCATTACACAAGCCGAATGGCATACGTTTATACGCAAACGTTCCAAAAGGCCAAGTGAAGGTTGTTTTCTCCTGGTCAAGTACATCCACCTCAATTTGGTTATATCTAGAATATCCATCAAGGAAGCAATAGTAAGGGTGGCCCACAAATCTCTCAATCATCTGATTAATAAACGACAAGGGGAAATGGTCTTTCCTAGTTCCCACATTGAGTTTCCAGTAATCAATGCAAACGCGCCACCCAGTGGTGGTACGTTGGGGAACTATCTCTCCCTTAGCATTTTCAATCACTGTCATGCCCTAATTTTTTGAGACAACTTGAATAGGTCTCACCCACTTTCTATTCGAGGTTGGTTAGATAATCCTGGCATCTAATAACTTGATGATTTTGTTCCTCATCACTTCTTTCATGTTGGGGTTTATCTTTCTTTATATTTCTCTCGAGAGCTTTACATACTCTTCGAGATGGATCTTGTGGGTGAAAATCAAAGGTCTTATCCCCTTCAAATCAGCAATACACCAATAGTAATCACCTGTGTGCTTCCTCAAAATCTTTAACAATTTACCCTCCTGCTCTTCGTCTAGGCTAGAGGAGACCACAACAGGAAATGTCTCGTCCTCTCCAAGGTATGCATATTTAATATGGGAGGGTATTTTCTTCAACTCGAGGGTTGGAAATTATTCCCTGGAGGGGACCATGTGTGCCTCTCGTGGCGGTAACTCCTCAAATCGAGAAACCTAATTTACATCTCTCGCATCCTCGTACAATGATCTCTCATTAAGTAACTCTCTCAACTCCTCAACTTCCCTCTCGAATTCAGTATACATCCCCTTACTTGTGTGGATCGACATTAAACAGCACCCTAGGTCATCTCCACAATAATTTTCCTCAAAGTACTCCTCTACGATCTCGTCGATTAGGCTCATCGCGTGAAGATCATCTTCTTCCCCCGTATGTTGGGATATATGGAAGATGTTAGTCTCTAAGGTCATGTTCCCAAAGGTGAGTTGCATCTGCCCATTTTAAGTATTAATAATTGCATTAGCCGTAGCTAATAATGGACACCCAAGAATGATGGGAACATGATTGCTCGAGGCGAAGGAAGGTTCCATGTCCTAAATGACAAAATCTACCGAAAAGTAGAAAGTGTGAACTTGAACGATAACGTCCTCAACTATACCTCTTGGGATCTTCATGGTTAGATCCGCTAATTGGAGAGTGATATTTATGGGCTTAAGGTCACCCAGATCTAGTTGCCTATAGATGGCATAAGGGACGATATTGACACTTTCTCCCAAGTCAAGAAAGGCTTTTTTAATTTCATTTTTTTCAATGATGCAGGAAATGGTGGGTGCATTGGGATCTTTGAATTTTTGTGGGAGATCATTAAGTAGAATGGAGCTTACGTTATGTGCTAGAAATACGTTTTTCTTTACCTTCATCTTCCTCTTCACTGTTAACAAGTCTTTGATGACTTTTGCATAAGATGAAATTTGCTTAATGGAATCGAGGAAAGGTAAATTTAGATTTACTTGCTTTATCATATCTAGCACTTCATCACGGGGGGTTTCCTTTGTGGGAAAGAACCAACCTTTGAGGAAACGGTGCCGCTGTGGGTGATTTCACTACTACCTCGGGCTCACTAGTGTCTTCTTGATCACTCTTTTTCAAGGCGACATCTTCGGCCTCTTTCATGCCGGGCGAAATCTCCTTGTCTTTGATTTCGTCGTGTGGGGGAGGTGATAAATCAACGATTCTCCCACTACGAAGAGTGGTCACAGCTTGAAATTGCTCCTGATGTTCTGTCGAGGTGGAGCTAACACTAGTTTGACCTTGGGGAGGTCTTTGGCCCAGGGCAGGAAACTTTCCTTTCTCTTTCACACTCAACGATGATTGTATCTTTGAAATATTTGCATTTATGTCACTGATCATGCGATCATACCTAGCACTGGTTGCATTCTGGGTATTGATAAATTGGTTCATCATATCCTCGAGATTTCTCCGCGGTGGAGTGATATAGGCCCCTTGAGGTGGTGGTGCTTGCACATGTCCTTGCATGTGTGGAGATTGTTGAAAGTGCGGTGGTGGAGGAGGGGAAACATGTGAATTAGGATTCATTGCAACATGTTGTTACCCATAGCTAAAACCAGGATGGTTTTTCCATAAAGGGTTGTAAGAATTCTCGTGTGACGCACCGAAATTACCCTTGAATCCTCCTATACCACTTACTTTATCTTGAATCATCACTTTGTAGGTGGGTATTGTCGAGAATTCCTCAGTTGAATGACCCACCTCACAAATTTCACACACCTTCTCGACGGGGTTTGGGATGAATCCAGTTGGTCCTCTTCCACATACCTCAAGTATTTCTCGTACTCCTTTCTCAAGTAGGTCGAGTCGGCTGTCCATCATAACATTTTTTTTCCACGTGAAATAGGTCGGATGCCGATGGAGTGGTGGTCGCTTGACGAGTTCGATTTTGAGCACTAGGGTCAGATGTATCCCAGGATTGGGTAGTCTCAGCGACATACCTCAGGTTAAGCTCAGCATCGTTGGCGTCTAATTCGACAAAGGGACCATCACACATAGTCTCAGTGAGTTTTTTGGAATTCATATTCAGCCCATTATGGAAGAAGGAAATGATTTTCAGTTTATCAAGTCCGTGATGTAGGCATGAACTGACTAATTCATTGAAATGCTCGTAACATCGATCGAACGACTCATTTTCTAGTTGTCAGAAGATTTGAATTTGAGCCTTGATGGAGTTCGTTCGATGTGTAGGAAATAAATTCTTGACAAATTTGGATTGTAATTCATTCCATGATGAAATCGAATTTGGAGGTAAAGACCATAGCCAGGTCTTAGCCTTATCCTTTAGCGAGAAAGGGAAGAGTTTGATTCGGAGCACATCTTTTGTGCAAGTTTGATCGCTGAGGGTCTCGCACGCCTCCTCAAATTCCATGATGTGGAGATATGGCCTTTCTGAATCCATTCCATAGTAAGTGGGAAGTATCTGGATCATCCCATTCCGAAATCAAAATTGCCGTGCATTATATGGGAGTAAAATTCATCCTGGAGTGACAGCGCGCTCGGGATATAAGAGTTCTCTCAAAGGGCGGTACGTGGCCTCTTCCTCGCCGACGGCTGCACTACCGTGTTGTAACATGTTTCTCCCACTTAAAGACTATGTGTCCACACTTGGTATACTCGGAGCGTGCTATGAAGTGTGTCCTAAGAGGGAAAAAAGAGTGCTATTTTTAATTGAGTGTGACGGTGTGGGAGGTGGAACCCATAATTATGGAATGTTAGGAGTGTGAGGGCTATCAGGGTCGTACTCAACAATCGGATTTTTGTGAATGTGGGTTGGAGTATTATGGGGAGTTGGAGTGACTTCAAAATTTTTCATTAACAGGCTTGTGAGAGATGATGAGGAATATTTTTTATGCTTTTAATTTTTTTTTTATGTTTTTTTAAAATTTTTGGTCAAAGCTTTAGATTGACTTGATCTAATCCTAAGTTTACCTAATTCCTCTGCAATGGTGCCAAAAACTTGACGCGACTAAGAATGTGTCTCAGAAGTGCGTACTCTCTTGGTTCAAGTCCAAGCCTGTCGCTCAAGTAATAATCCGATAAGTCGGGTATCGATCCTTAGGGAAATAGGACAACAGAGCTGTAACGACGTTGGACAGACGAAGGAACCCTAACTCTGACTCTAAAGAAAAAGGAAAAGGTGATTTAACTGGTGAAATAGCTACAACTATATGCAATTTTTTAAATGTTTAACTAATGAACTAAAGTATGAATGGAATGCAATTATTCTAAATTATTCGAAATAATGATGATGAATGAGTTAAAACTCGAACTATATGATGAGGAAAACAGGATGGAAATAAAATCCCTCAACCCTAGTGTATTGATGGTATAAAACTAATTGTAAATATAAGTGATTAATTTGACCCAGAATTTAGTACTCCCAAGCATTACGTATATAAGGTTCAACCCCGCACCATACTTAATCAGAGGACGAGTAAATCAGTATTGCAATGGTTACACTCGAATTGCATTCTGAAGCATCCTAGTTACCCTGAAGCAAACGAGATCCAAAGATCTACAATTGTCACTTTTCTATGCAATACGATCGTAACCAAATCACTAAATTTAGAGGATTAATTTTATACACATGCAACTACCACATCAGGTTGAGTTCATAAATCCCGACCTTAGAAATCTAGCCTGACATATGAAAATTTGCAGACAAAATGTTTGGAATAAAAGAAAACATTTTTAATACTGAATAAAGATGAAGATAGATGAAGGTGTTATTAGAAAAGAAATTACTACTGTAAAATAAGAATTAGAATGGTATTACTTGAATAGCAAAACTGAAAGTAACTAGGGTTTATAGTTCTTCTTTTCTAAAAGTGATTGCAGAGCTTCCTAAAGATTCAGAAGCCTCCCTCAATGTTGGGAGGAGTTTACAATTTATCCTCTACTAAATAAAAGAGTTTGAACCAATTAGGATTCTAATTTTTGCAAATGGATACGTCCGGATAATCGAGAACATAACCGATCTTGTTAAGGGGTTCGGTTCGGTTCTGTCTTTGACAGCTTTTATAGAGAGTTCTTCGAGTGTGGGACCGGTTCTTTATTTCTCTACTTCGGTTCGATTCCATCTTATTGACTCTTCACAGGAAGTTTTCTAGGTGTAGGATCGGTTCGTTATTCCCTCCCTTGGATTCATTTCTGTCTTGACGGTATTTACAGAAACTTTCCCATGATGGATTCGGTTCTTTTTCTTTCCCTTGGGTTCGGTTCCATCTAGTCAGCTGTTGCAGAAACCTTTCCTTCTTGTTCTTCTTCAGAGATTTTGGTAAGGAACTAGAATTAAATCACTAAACACCTGTGAAATAGTTGGAACATACAGAAACTCGGCGTACTCGTTAGGACTTGTCAATATCAAAGATATGATGTAAATCCACTTGAATTACACTTCGCGGCGCGATAAAAGCCTCTAAATTAAGGGGATAAATGGGAAGAATTTATGCTTAATCAAAGCCCCCTAACTTAGAACTTTGATTGTCCCGAGCAATGTAAAAGAATCAAAACATGGTCTAACTCAAAAATAGGATAGGATACATCTTTCGCGGGCGAGCGATTGCATTTAGAGCATGCACCAAGCCTTTAAACCCCTAGGTTACCCTAGAAGGATGAGTTGCGTCTCGTGAGGGTTTATAGAGAATATACCCACAAAATTCGACTCAAAGAAAACTCAAAATACACAAAAATTGTATAATTCAAACTTTTCCAGAAAATAGTCATCATCAATTCATGTCCAAGAGTCTCAAATAATAGTGCTCGTGTGTGAAGCCGATGATTTAATCGCAAATTACCACCGATTGACCATTGCGTTACTTATCCAAAAATTCGTTTTGATTTCAAAATCTGATGGAATTCTCTCAGAAACAAATCACTCGGAATGTGTCTTTTCTCTCGGTATACGCGATTTATAAAGATTAAATGTAGTGGAACCACGTTCACGCATACAAGTAGAAAGATGGAAATTTATGGTAATCGGATCTCATCATTGGATTATGGATATAAGAAAATGGGAACATTGCTTCTAATTCACGTTTTTGATCTCTTTAATTATCTTTTTGTGTTTTATCTATCGACGCGGTAACCAAATTCGCAATTTTGGACTCTGTTAGGACTTTTTCGGGCTAAAGGTGTATTGGGTAACATGAGAGTGGTACGGGAAAACTGGAATTAGAAAGTGTTCTTATGATGTCCGTTAGTGCGTTTCAGGGCTTTTACTCATTGTTTTCTTCTTTTTATATATTTTTTTCTATTTTTCATGCTTTTATTTTCTTGCTATTTTTTTTTAGAATAGCTATTTTTTTCTCTTACCCCTTTTTCTGCACTTTCCGAACTTAATTGCTGGGATTGTGCCCTTTTCGCAATTCCGGGCCAGTTGGGGTTTTTCGGGCTGTCAAACGAAAGGGAAAAATTTATCCGACTCAATTTGGGTTAGAAAAGGGGGTAATTTTTCACTACTTTTTCTGGCGAATACTTTTGGGTGACAAACGAAGTCCTACTTCATTGTCCAAAATACTAATTGCATTACCATATGCGTTTCGAGATGAATTAAGTTTAGAGATCAATTTTAGCACATTTTTCAAGGGAATATCACACACATTTTCCATAACCGATCAAAGTGAAAGAATTGAGGGACGACTTAATTTGACGCTGAAAAGAACTTTTGAGTTAACAATTAACTCGGATTGATTTATAAATTTCACAAAAATGAAAGGCTCGAATCTCACCGGGGTTGCTAATCTCCACATGTATTCATTAAGTCGCCTGCGTTCGCTCAATTTCCATCTTTGGTCAATTTCGGCTTTGTGCATTATGAATTTTACAACTTGAGACTTTAAACCGACTTTTAATGATATTTAAAAAAAAATTGAATTCCAATTTTTATTTATTTTGAACAAAAAATATTTTTGGGTTTTTCAAGATTTTCTGATTTTGTTTTAAATTTCTGCGCATTTTTGAAAATTTCTGAAGTTTTAGAAATACACACTTATTACCCCCTAACTTAGACTGTTGCATTGTCCTCAAGCAAAAGGGACTAAAATCTAACTCAAAGGGAATTAAAAGTGCGAGAAAATAAAACAAACCAATATAACAGAAATGCAGAATTTTTATAGATAGATAACAGCTCAGTTACAAAGGGTAAGAAAAAAAGACACATATCAGTTACAAAGGGTAAGAAAAAAAGATACATACAACCAACATTGTGTAAACAACATCCAAAAACCACAAAAAAAGATAAAAATAGACAAGGGCTTCATTGGGGCAGCGGATTAAAGGGCCCGAATGCGTTTGGATCGTCGGGATCATAGAAGAAAGTTGGAGGCGGCCCACCGAAGTTGTGCTCGTATAGGCGGGCTTGGAGCTAGTGCATCATGCTTGTGTCCCTCCGGTAGGCGTCCTGATCCCTTTGATAGGATGCTTGGTCGCGGTTGTAATGGGCGATGAACTTGTCAAAATGGGATTCCATCGCTACAAGGTGCCTATCAAAATCTGCACTCGGTGGCTCGAAATCAGAATCATCATCCTCGTTGTACTCTTCTTCTTTAGCCCCGCCCATCTTGATGTTCTCATCGACGGGCTCTTCAACAGGGATGTCCTCCTCGGCCTCTATATTGATGGCCTGTCGGGCTGCTCGAATGTCAACCCTTTGCCAGGCACTCCGCGTGCGGGATACCTTCCCAATGGGCTCAGGGAGGCGTGGGAAAGTTTGAGGTGGGTGGATACCAGCATCGGTAAGGAGGGAAGTAATGATGCGGGCATAAGGGAGAGTTACCGCTCCTTTTTTCTCCCAGGCCGCATAGATGATGTCAGCGTAAAGCATGCAGGCCAGATTTAGGGTGAAATTGGGGTAAAAAAGGTGGTACAGTTTCCAATAAAGTATGTAGAAAAGCTGTTGGATAAAGGATCTATACGGGAAGCTCAATTCCCTAAGTGAATGTCCAAACCAGTAGTGGTCCCAAAAAGTAATGGAAAATGGAGATTCTGCATTGACTTCACCGACCTTAACATAACTTGCTCTAAAGACATATTTCCTCTCCCAAAGATTGAACAGTTAGTGGATGCCATAGCAGCTCATGAAAGAATGAGTTTACTAGACGCATACTCTGGATATCACCAAATCCCTCTACATGAGTCAGATCAAGACAAGGCAACATTCATCACCACATTTGGGTTATATTGCTACAAGGTCATGCCCTTTGGGCTAAAAAACGTAGAAGCAACTTACAAGCGGTTGGTCACCAAAATGTTCAAAGACCAAATAGGGACCACAATGGAGGTCTACATCGATGATGTGCTCGTCAAGAGCAAGCTTAAAGAAGACCACCTCTATGACCTATCAAGGACCTTCAAAATCCTCAGGAAATACCAAATGAGTGTCAACGCAAGTAAGTGTTCTTAGGTGTCCAGTCAGGAAAATTTATTGGGTACTTGGTTAGCAAGAGAGGCATTGAAGTCAACCCAGACCAGATTGACGCCATCAATTGGGTGCAGCCCCCCGTACGATAAGAGACGTGCATAAGATCACGAGGATGCTCGTCACCCTAAATCTATTTATCTCGAAGTCATCCGAAAGGTGCCAACCATTCTTCCAGTTGTTGAAAAAAAGTAAAAATGTGGAGTGGAATAAAGATTGCTTGAAGGCATTAGAGGAGCTTAAAGCTTACCTAAGCACACCACCCTTGCTTGTAATACTTCAAGAGAACGATTCTCTGTACCTATACCTCGCATTTTTCAGCCATGCAATAAGTTCTGCACTGGTATGCGAAAGAACGGGGATCTAGTTACCAGTATATTACGCGAGAAAGACTCTCTTTGACGCCGAACAACGATACCTACCATTGGAAAATCTCGGCTTTGCTCTAGTGGTAGCCTCAAGAAAATTGAAACATTACTTCAAATCCTACTCCATCATTATACTTACATCCCACCCTCTCAGAGCAGTATTGAGAAAAGCAGACCTGTCCGACAGATTATCAAAATGGTCAGTCGAGCTTGGGCGATTCAACATTTAGTTCCCGCCAAGGAATTCCATCAAAGGACAGGTCCTCCTCGACTTCATCACATAATTTATAGGAGAATATCCTCGCAACCAACCTCAAACTAGTCATCGGCAGTAAATTCACTCCGCATCAGGAATCTGGAGACTATTTGTTGACGGTGCCTCTAATTCCAAGGGGGCAGGAGTAGGCATCGTGCTGATTACCCCTAAAGATGCAATCCTCGAGCAAGGGACAGGATTGTAATTCAAGCCTCCAATAATGAAGAAGAATATGAAGCACTGATAGCTGGCCTACAGAAGGCACACATGATGGGAGCAAAGCAGCTCCAAGTGTTCGACAACTCACAGTTGGTCTACAACCAGATAAGTGGTGATTTCAATGCTAGAGATAAGAGGATGGTATCCTACCACACCACAACCAAAAAATTGATTGCCAATTTTGAATAAGTCACCATCCAATAGTTTCCCAGAGGACAGAACAACCATGCTTATGCCCTAACAGCCTTAAGCTCAGCGATCAATTCTAACTTGAAGAGAATAATTTCGATTGATTTCCTCGCCCAGCCAAGCATCAACCAGATCGACGAACTGCCAAACGTGGGACATGTTCTCCAGATTGAGATAGCCCCCAGTCCCTTAAGGGGTTATTTGAAGGACATCGTTCTACGAGAAGATGAAAAGATCGCTCATATGATAAGAGTCAAAGTTGATCGCTTTCACTTATCTTCTGAGGGAAAACTGGATAAGAGATCTTTCACTGGTCCTTACCTCCAATGCATTCATCTGAAGGACGTTGAGCAAGTTCTTTATGAACTCCATGAGGGAATCTGAGGGAGTCAAACTGGGGCAGGTCACTAGCTTTTTGAGCAATGAAAGAAAGCTACTGGTGGCCGTATGTGCAGAAAGACGTTGGAGTTTATGCTCGCAAAAACAAACAATTCCAATTTCAAACTCCTATGGTTCAACAGCCATCCAGCGACCTAAAGCCACTCACCATCCCATGGAATTTTGCCCAATGGGGAATGGACATCGTAGGCCTTCTTCCTACCACAGCTGGTAATCGTAAGTATTTGTTAGTCGCAACAAAATACTTTACCAAATGGATAGATGCAGAGCCGCTAGAAAACATTAGTGATACAGACATGATAAGATTCATATGGAGGAACATTATCACTCGTTTTGGTATCTCTAAGACCATCATCACTGACAACGAAACCCAGTTTGAAAGAGGCCTCTTTCAGGGTTTCTGTAGTGACCACGCGATCAGGCACTACTATAGTTCAATAGCATACCCTCAGTGCAACGGACAAGCCGAAGCTTCCAAAAAATAGTAATCGATGGATTGAAGAATCACTTGGAGTGAGACAAAGGGGCATGGGTAAATGAACTACCCCACGTCCTATGGGCTTATCGCACTACCTCACGACAAGCAACTGGGGAAACCCCGTTAGCACTAACATATGATATGGAGGCAATCATCCCCTTGGACGTTGGCCTCCCTACCATGAGGTCCACCCTAGTCGACCAAGGCTAGAATGATGCATCATTACTCGCTAAACTTGACCTAGGTAAAGAATGAAGAGATCTGGCTCTGGTGAAACTAGCAGGTTATCAACAACAGCTAGCAAGGCACTACAACAAGAAGGTCGATCCAAGAGCATTCCAAGTTAGGGACTACATGTTAAGGAAAGTTCTTGGCAGCGCTGCAAAACTATCGGATGGCAAGCTAGGACTAAACTGGGAGGGACCATTCAAGGTGATAAGAGACGACCTACAAGGAGCCTAGCACTTAGAAACACTGGAGGGCAGGGAGATACCTCGAGCTTGGAATGCAACCAACTTGAAGAAATTCTACTTCTAGTTTTTCTCCCTTAATTTTTTACTTTAATGTTGAAATTTTCAATTCATTTTTTATTAATTAAGTCTTTGGCAGTGGCATTCTCTGAAGTGTTAAAATACATTATGATTCATGCACCTTTTCCAAGTTACAAGATCTCCCCGTAACGCACAAAACATAGATTACGAAATGCGTATTAAAGTAGGGTTAGTATGTAATAATCATCCTTAGGCCTTCGTCATCAAACACGAACGGCCTCCTAGCATTGCCCATGGCAATATATGAAGCCCTGCAAGGGACCCTTAGGCAACATGACCAACACAGGTTAGTCGCCAACATTGTTTGGCTCAAAAATCCTGCTCGGATGGAACATCCAACGCCATGTGTATCCTTTCTATTTCCACACTTAGACCTAAGGAAGTGTGATGACATAACCTAAAAGGTAAAGTAAGGCATAATGGTATAATGAAAGCATACTGTACTAGGGGAATACTCACTCAACAAACAAACTCTACCTATGTAAAGTCTAATCGGCTAAAGAAGCCTAAGATAGTTGAACAAGGAATCAATGAAGTAAAAAATACATAACACATGTTTAGTCGAAAAACATCCCAAAACATAACTATTTTATTGCATCATTACATATACAAGGAGTTACATATGCTGAGTAAATTAAATCCTAATGGGAACTAGGTCGTTGAGAAAGAAAGTCATCCACTTGTGCTCTTTGACCATCATCTGGGTGAGTGGCAAATTCCTCCTCGACTTCATCTGAATCTGGTTCCACAAGCTACCTTGGGATGTCATCTATAGGAACCCATCAATTATCCCTCCTGAATGGGTTCGGCATCAAAGTTGAAGGGGAGATCTCATGACGATACCATAAAACAGAGTTCCTAGAGACCTATAACTCCCTAAGAGTACTCAACCATCCTCTAATGAAAGATAGATCCTAGACCTCCCTCGACTTCGTCGGAGCATCGGTCCAACCCTGGTAACATCTTCGTGAAGACTGGCAGCTATCACATACTCCCTACGAACATCACCCCGAAGCTCAGCAATCTCCCTAGCTGACCCACTATCATTAGTATCAACTCACAGAATGTCCAATGAAGAGGAACCATGCAGAACTCTAGGGGCAATGCTCGATGCATTCTCCCTAAGTCGAGAGACTTCTTTCCATAAAGCATCATTCTCTTGTTGAAGTACCCCTCCAAATTGATTAACTTCGGATGCATCCAGAAGCTTGGCCTTCAGGGAATCTACTTCTTCTTGAACATAAGCGCCGACCTCATCCATCTCCTAGAGCTTATCCTTCAGCTTGGCTACGAGCTTCGACTGGTCCTTATACTCTTGGTTCCTCGACCTAAGAGATTTTCATGTTCTTACAAAAGCAAGTGAACTTGATTGCTTGCATTAGGACCAAGAATTTGTCCTAGTTAAGAGGAAGCATGAATGTATTCCTCAATATCAATCAACTACAAACCATATAAGCAGTAAAGAATAAACGAATTAGTACGCGGAAGGGAGCATAGTTTCATTTCATTAAAACAAAGTTCAAGTACATCAGCGAAAAGAAACAATAACTGAAATGCAAAAAAATAAGGAATACAAAAATCTCCCTAAGGAAGACTAGATGTCCACCTCAGTCTGCTCTGAGGACGCTAGTTGCTTCCCCTTATCTGCAGCAGTCCCAGGCGCACCCCCCTCAGGCAGAGCAGTCACCGTCCCCTGATTAAGGGGAGCATTAGCAGAAGTGATCTGAAAAGCTGGAGCACCGTCATTGACAGCAGGAGGGGGCCTCTCTTCCACATTAGGTTTGGGGACAGGGTCGTGCTCGGTAAAGAGGGAGGAATCAATATGCACCTCAACAACGAGCAAGGCTTTATCCAAACCCTTCTTAAAATTGAGATGACCAATGTAGCCAATCTGAGTATCAGCATCCTCATATGCTGTGACCCATCCGACGTTGTACGAACTCTCTTTAAGGGTGGCAGCCTCGGATTCCACCTTTTTCACCTTCTTAGTAAGAACTTTGTTCTCCTCAACCACCACCAGTTTTCTTATGAAAACCAAGTCGTAAGACTGCCTCAGCTCCTTGGACTTCGTCTCCTTTTCCTGGTTAGCTCTATCCAGATTAAGGTCGGAAGCCTTATGAGCAACGCTGACATCCTTCAAACTCTCCTCCAGCTCGACATTCTTCCTCGCCAACTCATCGCGACTGCGATAGAGGACGGTGAAATCAGATACGAACTACAGAAAGAAAAAAACATTAGCAAAAAAGACATTAAAAGAAAAGTTGTGAAAATAGAGAAGAAAAAGATAGACTTACCAAGGCTAGCCCCTGACTTGCCTTCAGGGATAACTGGTTAGTCCCCATTGACCTCTGGCGATCAACTGGGAAAACTTCTCTCTCGAGCATCGTCGGAGCCAATTGGGGGGAGAGGGCAACAGAAGCCCCTTCAGCCAAGGCAGATACGGGCACAAAAGACTGCCCATCCTTGGCCCTCACTTATTCTTTATCCTTCTTATTCTTCTCTTATTCTTTCCTTATCCCTCTCTCTCTTTCACCAGTGCATCCTCTTTCTTCTTCCTCTCTTGTTCATGAGCAGCAGTCTGAGAGCCAGTGGTAGTATCCCCACTCCCAGATTTCTGCTTCTTCAACCGATGAGCAAGCAACACATTATCTTCATCATAATCTCGGATCAAATTTTTCCTGGGGGAGCCATGTCTTCCTCGCTTGAGCTTTCTGAGTCCTTTGAACCCTCTGAACCCTCCTCCGAACTAGAAGATTCCTCGTTGCTTGAAATATCCTCGCTGTAACCACCTTCAACTCGGCCCCTCTCAGCTCCCTCATTCTCTTCACCAGAACTACTTTCCTCCTCATCCAATTGAATGGGGTCAGTAATAACCTCTTCGGTGATGTCTAGCCGAGGAATACTATCCACAGGATGGGCAATGAAGCTGGACCCAATATTCTTGTACTCTAAAAGGAATGCGGTTGATCGTGGATACTCACCGTCAGCCAAGTATTCCCTGATCTTTCAAGCCTTGATCAACTCAGTAGCTCGAATCTTGCAAAGAGCAGGCTCGATGTTCTTTGACTTCGCTGAAAAACATGAAGAGGGAAATATGAGAAAAATAGTACAATAACAAAAAATCCACGAGCAGAATAATGGCTATGATTACCTATATATTCCTCCCTATGAAAGGGAATCTCAGGTCCCCTGTACCTTACCCCTTCAGTTTGGGGAGGGAACTGCCAGTTTTTGGCAATAAAACCCTCGTTCAAGTAGTCCTTGTGGGAATCAGGTAGATTTACTACCAATACCCTGTCAGGACTCCTAGCTTTGAGATAAAGGAGACCAGAGCTTATTCGAGAAAAAGAATAGAAATAGTAAATTTCAGCAAGACCTAGATTGGTTCCATATAGCTGATTAATTCTATGCACACCATTTATAATTTTCCAAATATTTGGCGAGCACTGTGTAGGGACTATATAGAAGTAACTAAAAAACATGCAAAACTAACCGATTTGGGGAAAAGTAATACCTCCCTGGGATAGAAAAAGAACATGTATCCAGTGTCCGTCCTCAATGTCCCTGACAATACGAGGAATCAGGGCACATTCAATGTCTACCCAGTTTGGAATATTATAGAACTTCCTAAACTCAGTTATCGACCTATTGCCTATTTTTGCCATCAGAAAAGAGAAACCCTAGTATCGATAATGAAGAAATTCTAACAAAAAATAAAGGAGAAGGAGTTTGAAGAACTTACAAAGTAAGAATCAGCTTGAGACGATGCAAAGCCACAATCAAAAAAGATGAGAAGATAAGGAAGAAGCTCGAAGGCAAAAGACGAGACCTGGAAGTAAGAAAGCAAAGTAAGGAGTTGGAGAAATCTTGAGAATGCAAAGAATTTTGAAGCGACGTCAGGAAATGGATTCTCCAAACTATTTTAAACCCTTTAAATCATAACGCATAGGAAACGAAGCAAATATGCCAACTGAATCTACTCAAGAGAGACGCTTCAATCCTAAAGTGCGATGCGATTCACAAAAATGCTATTAAGGCTATTATGTAAAAGTATTGAACCCAAATTGTGACCCAAAAATTTTAGGGGCAATTGTGGGTACCTCTATTAACCACTCCAGCCCAGATGAGTAGCCCGATTAAGTTCGGCCCAAAGTCTAAAAACCCCGCGCATAACTAATTCAGTTATGACCCATTCAACCCCTAAAATCTCTCAAGAGATATTCTATGAGTTATGGGCTAGCGTGGAGGAGTCCAACACCCCCACTCTCCGAGAAATGACATGTATATATTAAACCCTCAGTCTGGGGAAATGGGCACGATTTTGTAAACACTCCCCCGGAGTAAAGATAAATAAGAAACAAAAAGCACCACCGTGGAGGTAGAACATTTTGCCGAACCACGTATATCTTGTGTTGTGTGTGATTGCAGTTATTTTTTGTTCTTAATTTATTCTGGTGATCGCATTTGCTTATCATTTGTGTTGAGATTTATTGTCATCACATACCTCCACTTGTATTTTATTCTTACTCTCATACTTACATGTTGTATATATGCCTTGTTCAAATCATGATATTTATATCCTTCTCTCTGTTATGACTTTTTCTCTGTCAGATATATATACAATCTTCCTAACACATGCTTCACTCTTTACTCACTTTTATATAGTCACCATGTTTCACTCCACTTACTCACACTTGAAAATGATTCACATTCCTTGTAGATATCCATACTTAGTCTTACTAGCACAAACTATGACTCGCACATGATTCACATTCCTTGTAGATATCCATGCTTGGTCTCACTAGAATACACTCTCACATTCTTCTCACTTGTATATAGACACATGTTGCTCATATGTTTCACGCACCAATTTTAGTTATCCATGCTTAATCTTATTAGCACACACGTCCTAATTTCTGTCATTTGTATATATCCATATACTTTCTTCACTCACACATATTCACATGTCACCTTAACATTGCACATGGTTCCTATTCATTCGTGTATATTCACATGTCTCACATTTTGTATCTATCACCATGCTTTGTATAGGATCCATGCTTTATATACATAGTTTTACTCCCCATGCTACTTGTACATTTTGTGCTCTCCCTCATAGTAGTAGTATTTATTTCACTTAGCATATATAAAATTCTCCATAAAATACTAATTAAGACTTACGCATTCTTGAGCACTACGTCACTTAAGCATTACATTATTGCCCAAAATTTTGTCCCGCACTGGGGGGTCACTTCGTGATGAGTGTCAATCATGAGGGGAGTGGTTAACCGAAGCAATATCTTAGACGTATATCAAACGGTCCTCCCCACTTTGTATCGCTTGACCGAACTCACAATAGGAGGTATATAGCAGTGAACTCATTCATGTACGTCGAGTATATCAAATTCGGTCTCACACGTACCGTCTCCATGAGGTATATCATGAGGATATTCGTGTACACTCACGTATATCAAATGGCTTTTCCACATGTACTGATGAATGATTGCCCTTATAGGCAACAGTTATATTATGGAAGTCATGCCAAAGGGGAAACCTTTCCACTAACTGTGACAACCCGAATATAATTATGATTAATTATACGTAAATCATGCCTAGCTTGTGTGATATGATTAGTGTGTTATTAATATATGTGATGTTAATTTATTATGTTTAGTCTAATCCTACCTCCAAAAAGCATGAAATGTCGAATTAGTTACAAATACAAAATTTGAAGGTTTCGATAGGAATGTCCATGTTTAAGGCTAGTTTTGACCTTTATGACATAACAATTGACTTGAGGTGAAAACTACATAATTGTAGACAAGTGAGTTATGGTTGTAACACAACAAACGGTGAATGAAACGGAGGTTCGAGTGAGAAGTTATACCAAAATTACGAAACAAGGGCAAAGTAGTCCATCCATTAAGTAGTATTTTGTCTTAATATGGCAACAAATGTTTTATTCTCATTGGTTGGGAAGGGTGGTGGCTTTGGCCGACCTCAAACCCTTAGAATTACCTCTTTATTCAGCCAAAATGCAGCCATGAGAGATTTTAAGCCTAAGGAAAGAGAAGTTGGAAGTTAGGAAGAAAAAGTGAGGAGAAAATTGAAGAAAATTCATAGAAAATTACGAAAAAGCCCCTAAGGTAATTCCAACCATGAATCTTGCTATTTTTTTCTTTCATTTACGATTTATATGATATAAATCCTTGATTTTTATTGAACTTTCATGTTTGGGTGCATATGTATGGATATATGCAAGTTTAAGTTAAGTTGAATGTACAAAACCCTAAGATTGCTTTGTTTAGAAACTTTGTTTATTCAAACTTCCATATATTTTTGTATAGTTACTGGAATCGATTGCTTCCAATTGGATATTAACATGGACTCATATATGTATGACATATCCGAAAATCATGTGAAAATACCAACAAATGAGTCCTTGGTGAGGGTTTGAAGTTCGGGTAAGAAATCTGCCCTAAGGGTGAAAATATGCCCGCCATGTGTTCGGTGTTTTGCTTGACATAGCAAACGAACCTTAAAAATTATGAAACTTTAATCTTATATTTTTCAATGTGTTTACTGATGTTGGGTGAAAGATCATAGAAATTTATGATGTATAAAAATCATGAAAATTCCTGGAAGTTGAATGAACGATAAAAGAGCCTATAGGGCAGATTTGCTATGTAGTGAAGAAATAGGCTTATTTTGCTCTAGGAAACTCGGAATGATGTGCCGTCTTTTGTTTTGGAAACATGATATAATAAGGATTGGATTACCAAGAATAATTAAAAAGGGTTTGGTCTGTAATTTGAATATGTTAGATATCAGAACCTGAGTCTAGATGGGACTTCATTTTAATGAATGATTTGAATTGAATAATATGATGCTTATGAATTGAGTTATGATTGAAGTTATTCTTTGGACTATTAATATTCTTATGATGATACTAATATTGTGAGAATGATAGGAAGGGAAGAAGAGCTGATTGAACAAGTACTGGATAAAGGCAAGGGAAAAGCCAGTTAAACTGTCAAGGTGAGTGTACTTATGATTTGTTTCATATATAAATATGAATATAGCTCTAAGAGCGGATTTGTTTGAATACTTCGGTATTCAGGATTTGTTTGGATATTAAAATATCCAGGATTTGTTTGGGTCCTATGATCCAGGATTGGTTTGAATACTTCGGTATTCAGGATTTGTTTGGATATTCAAATATCCAGGATTTGTTATTGCCAACGGGCAGAATTATTTGGATCTTATGATCCATGATTTGTTATTGCCAATGGGCAGGATTGTTCGGATTTTATATCTACATATTCGATATAGAATTGTTATTCTATTGCAGGGAAGGAGTACCTCACTAAGCTTAATGCTTACGGTTTATATTTTAACAATTTCAGGTTTGTACGCTGCCAGCTAGGATAATATATGACCGGTAACTTGAGGGTTGCACCGTTAGAAGAGCTGGGGTTTAAGTATGGAGATTTTATCGTTGTCACACTGATGATTTTGATATACTCATACATTGTATATATTGATTTAGTATGGATTGAGTTTATCATAGTTAATCGTAGTATTGTATAATCTCTAATTATGACTATGATGTTGATTTCGTTATGGCACAAGAATAATATTATGTTGATTATGCACATTATGCAGTAAAATATGGATAGATGAATTATATTTCCAATGCGCTCAAGATTATGATTTAATTATTCTTTTAATGAATGATTATTATGGATATTGGGTTTGGGGTGTGACAATTAGTGGTATCAGAGCGTCTAGGTTATTAATTCTGGACGTGTGTGACGATTAGATGGCAGTTATTGATTGATTTGATATTATTGAATTGTTTATGTACTAACCAATAGTTTAGTATTATAAACTGTTTATATTGGTTGTTAGAACTTTGTTGTATTACAGATTATTCCAGATGGAACCTGGGAATGGACAACCTAGAGAAGAGGGAGTAGCTTCTCGTACAGATAATGTTGAAGTAGAGCAAAGTGTTGCTGGGAGGGCTAGAGAGCAAGAACAGCCTACAGAGATGCAAATAATAGCACAAGCAATGATGAGGATGGCAGAGCAACAAGAAAGAAATATGGCGCAAATGGCAGAACAACAGGCTAGATATCTAGAATCAAAGATTGTGGCGAGGATTGAAAAAGAGGCAAGGAAGGAAATGAAGGATTCCATGCATGAGAAGTTTTTGAAGTTGAATCCTCCAGAATATTCAGGGTCAGTTGAACCTACGGAAGCTGAGATGTGGGTCAGGGATCTAGAAACTATCTTTGCAGTTATGAAGGTTCCAGATAACCAGAAAGTGAATCTAGCTGTGTTTAAGCTCAAAGGAGAGGCGAAATATTGGTGGGAAGCCAGCAACCATTTGGTGCCCAGGATGGAAGGTACTGATGTTATTACTTGGGCTGAATTTATTAAAGCTTTGTATGTTAAGTATTTCCCTAAGGTCTATAGGAGGGAGAAACTGAGGGAGTTTATAAATTTGACCCAAGGGAACATGTCTGTGAGGGAGTATGATGCAAAATTTACTGCTTTGTCTAGATTTGCTACTAAGTATGTGCAGGAGGAAGAAGATAAATGTAGTAAGTTTCAAGATGGACTGATTTTGCCTATTCAAAATAGAGTAGCCACTTATGAGTTAGAAGATTATGCTTCTCTGGTAAACAAAGCCATGATAGCAGAAAGGCAAATGAACCAAGGGGTGGCGAGCAGAGAGAGTTTTAAGAAAAGTAGATTCGACGCATCTCAGTATAGGGGAGGTGAGAGTGGAAGTGTTAAGGTGGAACCTCATAAATTTCAGAGAGGTGGTGGAGATAGTGGTAGAGGTCAGGGGAGATTTGGCAGAGATACTAGGGGTGGAGAATCTTCTAGTCTGGTTAGGAGGTCAGGAAAGGGTGAGGCACCGACAAGAGTTGTTACATGTTTCTTTTGTAAAGAGGAAGGGCATTATAAATCTGAGTGTCCTAAGCTTAAGGGATTGGAATGCTACCATTGTCATCAAGTGGGGCATATTAAGAAGAATTGTCCGCAATTGGCAGAGACTCCAGCAGCACATAGTGAAGTAGCAAGCAGAATGTTATCTCCGGGCAGTGCAGTGAAAAGTATGGGCAGAGGACAAGCTAGTAGTTCCAGGCCAGGTGGACGAGTTTTTACAATGAAAGAAGCTCAGATTACTCCAGATGTGGTGACAGGTACACTTTCTGTTACTGATAGAAGTGCTTATGTTTTGATTGATCCTGGTTCCATGCATTCTTTTGTGTCCTATGCTTTTGCTGTATACCTGAATAGACCATGAACTCGTTTAGATATGGGGTTGGGTATTTATATGCCTATGGGGGAAATGGTTGTAGCTGAATATGCTTTTCGTGATTGTGTTTTGACTGTGGGGGCTAGAGATACAGTTATAGATCTACTTCCATTGGATATTTCTGATTTTGATATAATTCTGGGAATGGATTGGTTATCTAAATATCATGCATCTATGGATTGTTTCTGTAAGGAAGTTGTTTTTAATATGCCTGGTGAGCCTGAATTTAAATTTGTGGGGGAAAGGAAAATTGTTCCCAGTTGCATCATTTCTGCTATTCAGACGAGGAAATTATTGAGTAAGGGTTGTGAGGGTTTTATTGCATATGTTCTTGACACTAGGAAGGGGGCTTTACAATTAGTCGATGTTCCTATTGTACGGGATTTTCCTGAAGTGTTTCCTAGTGAGTTGCCAGGGTTACCTCCAGAAAGAGAAGTTGAATTTAGTATTGAATTAGCACCAGGGACAACCCCTATTTCTATGGCACCGTATAGAATGGCACCTGCTGAGTTGAAAGAACTCAAGATTCAATTGCAAGATTTACTTAATAGGGGGTTCATACAACCTAGCGTATCTCCATGGGGTGCGCCAGTTTTATTTGTGAAAAAGAAAGATGGTACCATGCGTTTGTGTATTGATTATAGGCAACTGAATAAAGCTACAATTAAGAACAAGTATCCTTTACCTCGTATAGATGATTTGTTTGATCAGTTGCAGGGTGCTAAAGTGTTTTCAAAGATAGACTTGCGATCGGGTTATCATCAGGTGAGGGTGAAGGAAAGTGATATTTCTAAAACCGCTTTCCGTACTCGGTATGGTCATTTTGAATTTCTTGTGATGCCTTTTGGGGTGACTAATGCTCCAGCTGTATTTATGGATCTTATGAACCGGGTACTGCATCCTTTTGTTGATTCATTTGTGATAGTTTTTATTGATGATATTCTGATTTATTCCCATGATATGGTTGAACATGAAAAGCATCTCACAACTATTTTGAATCTGTTGAAAGATAAGAAGTTGTATGCCAAGTTTAGCAAGTGTGAATTTTGGCTATCACAAGTTGCATTTTTAGGCCATGTTATTTCTGGAGATGGTATATGTGTTGATCCTAAAAAGGTAGAGGCTATTGTGAAATGGGAGAGACCCGATAATGTGATTGAGGTGAGGAGTTTTCTGGGTTTAGCTGGGTATTATAGAAGGTTTATTAAGGGATTTTCTTCGATTGCCTTACCAATGACTAAACTGACTCGGAAAGATGTTAAGTTTGAATGGAATTCTGATTGCGAAAATAGTTTTGATGAATTGAAAAAGAGGTTGGTAACCGCACCTGTTCTTACTATTCCGCATGGTGGAGATGGTTTTGTTGTTTATACTGATGCTTCACATCAGGGGTTGGGTTGTGTTTTTATGCAGCATGGTAAAGTTATTGCCTATGCTTCTAGGCAGTTGCGTACACATGAACGTAATTATCCTACACATGATTTGGAACTTGCTGCTATTGTATTTGCTTTGAAATTATGGCGTCATTATCTATATGGTGAGGTATGTGAAATTTTTACTGACCATCAAAGCCTTAAGTATTTGTTTACTCAGAAGGAGTTGAATTTGAGGCAGAGGCGGTGGATGGAGTTAATTAAAGATTATGATTGTACAATTCACTACCACCCAGGAAAGGCAAATGTAGTTGCAGACGCTTTGAGTAGAAAGGCTTCAGGCAGGTTATCGTGTATTCGATGTGCTAAGAGTTGCTCATATTATGGAGTTGAGATTGATGGGAGTGGAATTGCAGCTAGCAGATGGGGACAGATTCTTTGCTCATGTAAGCGTGAGGCCTTTGTTAGCTACCCGTATTCATGATTTGCAAAGTCAAGATCCTTTCCTTGAGAAGAAACGACAAGATCTCCGAGATGGTAAGTCTGAAGATTTTTGTATTGTGAATGGTGGCACTTTATTGTATAAGCATCGGTTGTGTGTGCCTAATGTGTGTGGATTGAAAGAGGAAATTTTAGATGAGGCTCATAATTCCATTTATACTATGCATCCTGGTAGCACTAAAATGTATAGGGATTTAAAGGAGCATTATTGGTGGAATAATATGAAGAAGGAAATAGCTGATTTTGTTGCGAGGTGCCTTATATGTCAGCAAGTGAAAGTGGAGCATCAGAAACCTACTGGTCTGCTTCAGCCATTGCCGATACCGGAATGGAAATGGGATCATGTAACGATGGATTTTGTGGTTGGGCTTCCTCGATCTCAGAAGGGGTCAGATTCGATTTGGGTAGTGGTGGATAGATTGACAAAGTCCGCTCACTTTCTAGCAGTCAAGACTACGTATACAGTTGATAGGTATGCTAGATTGTATGTTAATGAAATTATTCGATTGCATGGAGCACCGGTATCTATTGTTTCAGATAGGGACCCTACTTTTACATCCAGATTTTGGGATAGCTTGCAGTATGCTATGGGTACTAACTTGAAGTTTAGTACGGCTTTTCACCCCCAGACAGATGGGCAGTCTGAAAGGACAATACAGATTTTGGAAGATATGCTTAGAGCTTGTGTGCTTGATTTCAAAGGTAATTGGGATGAATATTTGCCTTTGATAGAATTTGCATATAACAATAGTTTTCAGTCTACTATTGGTATGGCTCCATATGAAGCCTTGTATGGTAGACGATGTCGTACACCGATATGTTGGGGTGAAGTTGGTGAAAGGAAGATAGAGGGTCCAGAATTAATTGAAGTCACCACTGAAAAAGTGAAGATTATTCAAGATAGAATGAGAATAGCTCAAAGCAGACATAAAAGTTATGCGGATAAATGACGAAAAGATTTGGAATTCCAGAAAGGGGATTATGTGTTTCTTCGGATATCTCCATGGAAAGGAGTTATGAGGTTTGGAAAGAAAGGGAAATTAAGTCCACGCTACATTGGACCTTATGAAATCCTTGAGAAAGTCGGGATGGTTGCCTACAAGTTAGCGTTACCACCAGAATTATCTCGGTTACATGATGTTTTCCATGTTTCTATGTTGAGAAAGTATGTAGCAGACCCTTCACATGTATTGGTGGAACAACCTATTGAGTTGAAGGAAGATTTGAGCTACGTGGAAGAACCGCTTGCTATCGTTGATAGGAAAGAACAAATATTAAGATCAAAGGTGATCCCACTTGTGAAAGTTGTGTGGAGAAGGCATTCCATGGAAGAAGCTACATGGGAAAGTGAGGATAGCATGAAAATGCGTTATCCCTATTTGTTTGATTCGGACAACCAAGGTATGTCAATTTCGAGGACGAAATTTCCTAACAGGGGGAGAATTGTGACAACCCGAATATAATTATGATTAATTATACGTAAATCATGCCTAGCTTGTGTGATATGATTAGTGTGTTATTAATATATGTGATGTTAATTTATTATGTTTAGTCTAATCCTACCTCCAAAAAGCATGAAATGTCGAATTAGTTACAAATACAAAATTTGAAGGTTTCGATAGGAATGTCCATGTTTAAGGCTAGTTTTGACCTTTATGACATAACAATTGACTTGAGGTGAAAACTACATAATTGTAGACAAGTGAGTTATGGTTGTAACACAACAAACGGTGAATGAAACGGAGGTTCGAGTGAGAAGTTATACCAAAATTACGAAACAAGGGCAAAGTAGTCCATCCATTAAGTAGTATTTTGTCTTAATATGGCAACAAATGTTTTATTCTCATTGGTTGGGAAGGGTGGTGGCTTTGGCCGACCTCAAACCCTTAGAATTACCTCTTTATTCAGCCAAAATGCAGCCATGAGAGATTTTAAGCCTAAGGAAAGAGAAGTTGGAAGTTAGGAAGAAAAAGTGAGGAGAAAATTGAAGAAAATTCATAGAAAATTACGAAAAAGCCCCTAAGGTAATTCCAACCATGAATCTTGCTATTTTTTTCTTTCATTTACGATTTATATGATATAAATCCTTGATTTTTATTGAACTTTCATGTTTGGGTGCATATGTATGGATATATGCAAGTTTAAGTTAAGTTGAATGTACAAAACCCTAAGATTGCTTTGTTTAGAAACTTTGTTTATTCAAACTTCCATATATTTTTGTATAGTTACTGGAATCGATTGCTTCCAATTGGATATTAACATGGACTCATATATGTATGACATATCCGAAAATCATGTGAAAATACCAACAAATGAGTCCTTGGTGAGGGTTTGAAGTTCGGGTAAGAAATCTGCCCTAAGGGTGAAAATATGCCCGCCATGTGTTCGGTGTTTTGCTTGACATAGCAAACGAACCTTAAAAATTATGAAACTTTAATCTTATATTTTTAAATGTGTTTACTGATGTTGGGTGAAAGATCATAGAAATTTATGATGTATAAAAATCATGAAAATTCCTGGAAGTTGAATGAACGATAAAAGAGCCTATAGGGCAGATTTGCTATGTAGTGAAGAAATAGGCTTATTTTGCTCTAGGAAACTCGGAATGATGTGCCGTCTTTTGTTTTGGAAACATGATATAATAAGGATTGGATTACCAAGAATAATTAAAAAGGGTTTGGTCTGTAATTTGAATATGTTAGATATCAGAACCTGAGTCTAGATGGGACTTCATTTTAATGAATGATTTGAATTGAATAATATGATGCTTATGAATTGAGTTATGATTGAAGTTATTCTTTGGACTATTAATATTCTTATGATGATACTAATATTGTGAGAATGATAGGAAGGGAAGAAGAGCTGATTGAACAAGTACTGGATAAAGGCAAGGGAAAAGCCAGTTAAACTGTCAAGGTGAGTGTACTTATGATTTGTTTCATATATAAATATGAATATAGCTCTAAGAGCGGATTTGTTTGAATACTTCGGTATTCAGGATTTGTTTGGATATTAAAATATCCAGGATTTGTTTGGGTCCTATGATCCAGGATTGGTTTGAATACTTCGGTATTCAGGATTTGTTTGGATATTCAAATATCCAGGATTTGTTATTGCCAACGGGCAGAATTATTTGGATCTTATGATCCATGATTTGTTATTGCCAATGGGCAGGATTGTTCGGATTTTATATCTACATATTCGATATAGAATTGTTATTCTATTGCAGGGAAGGAGTACCTCACTAAGCTTAATGCTTACGGTTTATATTTTAACAATTTCAGGTTTGTACGCTGCCAGCTAGGATAATATATGACCGGTAACTTGAGGGTTGCACCGTTAGAAGAGCTGGGGTTTAAGTATGGAGATTTTATCGTTGTCACACTGATGATTTTGATATACTCATACATTGTATATATTGATTTAGTATGGATTGAGTTTATCATAGTTAATCGTAGTATTGTATAATCTCTAATTATGACTATGATGTTGATTTCGTTATGGCACAAGAATAATATTATGTTGATTATGCACATTATGCAGTAAAATATGGATAGATGAATTATATTTCCAATGCGCTCAAGATTATGATTTAATTATTCTTTTAATGAATGATTATTATGGATATTGGGTTTGGGGTGTGACACTAACCCACCAATTTTCCCTAGGACACTCATACCTAGTCTGTCAGTTTCAACGGGAAGCTCTGTCGAAATTTTCTCACCACTCAATTTTTTGCACTATTTTTCTCATTTTTAAATCATGATCCTGTCTGTGAGTCTAAATATGTATTGCATTATATGCCCTATCTTTAGCCCAAACTCGGGTCCTGTCTGACATTTCACTTGCACTTTAGGCAGAATATACTACAACTGGAACCTAATAATAATAACTATGCTGAGAATTTACCTTTTCCCCTTTTTTAAAAATACCAAAAATATTTTCACCCTTTTTAGAAAAAACATATATACAAAAAATATTCCCGTTTTCATTAAAATAAAATAAAAAATCAATTTTTCTCTCAAGTGCAATCCCATAACCTAATCTTGGCTTGGTACCCTATTGAACCAGGTCTTCTATCAAGCCACCCAAAGATCCAATGCTTCCTCTGTTGCTTCTACGGAATTAAAGCAATCCATCTAAAGTATATTCATGGAGAACATTTAACAGAATGCAAATGTCCAGCCAGATCTGTTGGTAGTCTTTGCTCAGCTCAGTGCCAAGATTAACAGTCTTCAAGAAGAAGTTCAAGAAATGCAACGACATAGAGTTTAGACTCTCGAGGCTCTCGATCTTGAAATACTCTTTTCGCGTGCTACGAGTCTGCAAGCTCCAGAACTAGTATGGGTTTCAAAAGAGTATCGACATGTTTCACATGCCCCAGCTACCAATAGGCCACCACCAGCTCAACTACTGATACTAAATATTTCCCTACCAGGGGGTAATCTTCTAGTGCCTATTGACCCCAAAGAAGAAGAGTTGAAAAAGGTTAAAGAAGAACTTGGGTTTTTATCTCAACGGTTCGATCAAGTTGAAATCTCATGGAACTATGTGGATTACACAGAAATATCTCCTTATTCTAAAGCTCGACTACCAGAATAGTTCAAAATGTCGAACATCGAGAACTTTGAAGGCAGTGAACCCCTAATTGTGCACTTGCGCAGATACAATCATGCCATGACTCTCCTCGGAGCATCAGAAGAAATAATGGCTCAAATGTTCCAATAAACTCTCAATGAAGGTTTCCTACGATGGTTCTTGTCCCTTGAAGAATCTAGAATTCGTAATTGGAAAGACGTGGCTTGAAAATTCATAACTCAGTTCAAGTATAACGAAGAACCGAAAGTTACTCGCTGAGACCTAAAACTTCTCCAACAGAACCTAGGTGAATCAGTTGGAGGTTTTATTGGAAGATAGAGAGAGAAAGATGCCACTATAACAAACTGGTCATCGGAGGATGAACATATAAGCATCGTAAAGAAGAACTTCTTGCCCTATATCGTATCCCTTTGGGAGATAGGGGTAGAAATTGAATAACTTCTTGCCCCATATCGTATCCCTTTGGGAGATAGGGGTAGAAATCAAATAAGGGGTTACAGGTTAGAAAGCAGAATCTGAGTAAAAAAGGTTGAATGAGAAGTTCGCACCACGAAAGTATGATAATCCAACCAACACCTCACTTTTAACCACCATTAACATTTCCCAACCTGCCACCTCGTGGACAACTAAAATCCATCCTAATCTAGTAAAAAAGGAATATATCGAACTTCATGCCCCTTTGTCAAATGTTTATCAAGCCCTTATAGCCCAAAATAATTTCAAACCCCTAGAACCCTGACCATTGCCAGATCTCCTTCCTTAAAATTTTAAGAACGACTACCTTTGCGACTTCCACCAAATCATTGAGCACGCCACTGATCATTGTTTCCACCTAAATAATGTTATCCAAAGCCGCTCGGAGGAAAATCAAGAATTCCACCCTTCTACCAGAATCAAGGTCATTGAAACACCTAGTCCATCTACCATATCATCCAAACCTCTCAAAGCTTGTCCTTTCTTCTCTTACATCCAAAGGATCCCACTGACTAAGCTCTATCTCTACTCATCAAGATCTGTATTACCGTTCATACCCGTACAAAAGGTGATGGTATGTAAATCTTGTGATTTTATATCTGCTTCAAGATTTTGGGTTGAAAGTACCCTAAGAGATGGCCATCGATTGCGAAAAGATCAGTGCCTTGTTCATAAAAGCCCAAAAGTGGTCTTAGCAATATGATGAATAGTTTGTACTCACAAAAGAGTTCAGTTAGATGACATTGTGACGGTTATGTCTGATGTATTTATTAAAAAGTGAGAAGCACGCACTATCTTCAAGTTGCTGACAATTTAAAGCTTCAAGGGCATCTAATCCATCTGTCCATCACATCCCTGATGAATGGTAAGACTTATACGACGAGGCCATAAAGGTTGTAGAGTGCATCAAATTTTCATGAAAAGAAGACGTCGGTGCCACCGAATAGGGGGAAATTTTGAGAGCTTAGATGATAAATATAATGGTAAAGAAGTCAACTCAGTTGCCTCTTTATGTAGAATGATTTGTTTCGATAAATTGATAGAAGGGATCAATAAGGTAACCATTACGCTTGAGGTAGATGAAGATACATGGTTTCTATTCTTTCCTGCCATTGTAAATCACATGATCTGATTTGAGAGGTATTACAAAGATCTAATTCCCCATCAGCATGAACAAATAAGGGAAAATGAGCCATTGAGGAAATCCCAATGCCGAAGATGACAATTAAAGAAAGTAGGGTCCTTGACTAGCTCAAAAGGACTCAAAACAACATCACACTGCGGGGGATTTTCATGTCCTCCCAACTATGCAGAAATATTCTGATAAAACTCCTCACGGGACCCACGGTTCTTCCTCTTACCACTCCTAAAGAATTCGTGCATATGGTGGGATATTTAACTATAATAAGGCTCTTCTCCTTCTCTGAAGAGGAAACTTAAAAGACGGGTCCTGGTCATAATTATGACCTCAATATCTCAGTTTAAGTTATGGGGAAGACATTTCCACTAACAATTATGGATAACGGGTTTACTCTCAATATCTTCCCACTCAAAAGGGATAAAGGTCAGTGATCTCACTCCAACTTCTTCCACTATGCGCGCCTATGATAATACCCATAGAGAGGTTATGGCCTCCATAAAACTCACAATAGTGACTGGTCCTACTTTCCCTCGAATCAAGTTCCAAGCCATTCATATACCCACCTGCTTTAACTTACTCATTGACCACCCTTGGCTCCACAGTATCCGAGGTATATCTTCTTCCCTCCACTAAAAATTGAAGTTTTTTGCCAACAGTCAAGTCATCACCATTTTTGGGGATGATGGTAACTCAAATGGTATCAACACAAGTAGCCCAGTATTACAAATTCAGCACGGGGTCAATGACATGTTCCTCCTAGGCTTTAAGATTGATCTGATTCCTATCCGAACAGGGGATAATTTCAAATACCATGTGTGTCTAGAGCATAACCCTCATTGAAATGACAATGTAATATAAAAGTTTAAATACATGCACTTTATGACCAAAATGGGCTTGGGTCGATGCCAACAAGGAATCCTTGAGCCGATAATCTTAAAGTAAGACTTTACCTTACGACCGAGGCTATTAACTATCATCGACTGAACTCATAGCACTTCATCGGCCATACCAAAAGAGGATATTGAAAAGAAAAAAGACAATCTCAGGAGAATCCTTGAATGGTAGGTTTTTTAAAGAGGGTGAAGATTTCCCTTTTTATGGATTTCCCTAGCCACGGTACAACCCTATGGAGAAAATGATGAAACCAACACCGGAGATATTCTGTAAAGAGAAGGTTACATAAGATGAAAAATAGAAGCACGAGGTGGAACCTCTAACCATTAAAGTTTTGGAAAACACAGATAACTATGAGGGCAGTGATACCGGTGAGCCTTTTGACCTGCATACACTAGGGTGGATCTCTGCATGATCTACGTGGAAGACGATCCACATGACCCTACCAAAAAGATCACCACTGCTGATGCACCACTCCTAAATTTCCATGCCATCCCCATCAAGGCTGCCTAAGTCAATATAAACCCTTTTGTTCATCCCTTCCAAGATACACCTAAACCCACTATTTTCTTCTATTTTTAATGTAACTATGAATGAGGCCTCCTTTGATGAGGTCCTCACTGGTGTATTTTTTAAAAATGTTTTCAATGAAATAAATGATGATTTCTAGTATCTTGTTATGCCTTACATTAATTTCATTGATTCTAATCAAATGATTGATGAAGATGATTTAAAACAATTCTTAACTGATCTCAATAAGAAAAAAACAAAATAACATAACCATGTTTTAACTAATGATGATGAGACTATTATTATCAATATCATTTCTATTATCCATCTACACGAGATTAGGATGGGTTCCATCCTCAATGAGAATGAGCGATCGTAATTCTAAGAGATCCTAAAAAATTTGTGGCAAACTTCGCGTGGTCTTATAGTGATATGCCCAGCATCGACCTAGAAATAGCACAACACGAGATTTTTACCTTCTCAGAAAGTAAATCCATTTATCAGAAATTGAGAAATATCTAAAAAAGGTGGTCTCTCAAAGTCAAATATGAAGTGGTAAAATAATTAAACGTAGGCTTCATTCTCATGGTCGGATATCCTACATGTCTAGCAAATATCATCCCCGTGCCGAATTCAGGAGGAAAAGTCCGCATGTGCATCGACTATTGAGATTTAAATAAGGCATACTTTAAGTATGATTTTCCCTTACCTAACATCAACATGACCATCGATAACACTACTAGTCATGCCCTCGAATATTGGTCGATGGTTTCACTTGGTATAATTAGAGTAAAATGCACCCCGAACATCAAGAAAAGACTGCTTCATCTCCCCGTGGTGAATGTTTTGCTACACAATCATGTCATTCGATCTTATGAATTTCGGGGCTACCTACCAAAGGGCCGTTATAATCACTCTTCATGATCTTATCCATAAGGAGGTCAAAACCTATGTCAATGATATGATCATCAAGTCCAAGGCTCGGGAGATCCATATTTCTGCCTTGAGGAAATTCTTCGAGCGGTTGCGACAATACCAAATGCGACTCAACCACACAAATGCATCTTTGTTGTCACGGGGGGTAAACTCCTGAGATTCATGCTTAGTGAAAAAGGGATTGAGGCAGAACCTACCAAACTAAAATCAGTGCTCAAAATGTCACCACTCTAGACGGAGAAAGAAGTGCATGGATTTCTGGGTAAGCTCTAATACACCAGTCGGTTCATTTGCCAACTAACCTCTACTAGCGAGCCCATTTTTAAGCTTCTCCGTAAGGATTCAACTAAAGTGTTGAATGAGGCATGTTAGGAAGACCTTGATCAAATCAAATAATACCTCACTTGACCTTTGGTGCACATGCCTCTGTAGTAAGGTATCCCCCTCGTCCTTTATTTCACCGTCATAGACACCGCAATAAGGATATGATATCCCAATACATTGAAGAATCCCATAAGGTGTAACTCCCCAACCTAAATTTATGGGTTACTCGAGAGTCAACCCGGTTCGACTCGAGCGTTAGGTGTGAAGTGCAATAGAACAACCTACATAATTTTGCTAGTCCAGTTTTATTTTAGTTAATATTTCACTTCTCAGCATATAATTCCAGTTTCAAAATAAACTACGTGGAGGACCCATGGGGAGAACCCAGAAGTCCAAGTAAATAGAACTACTAATGTAAATTGATAAAGTATACTTACTTGTATAACGCTCTCAAAATATGAAACCACTCCCAACCTACCATAACAAGTGAGGGTGTGAGCCATGCCCAGTGGGAATATACAAAAGCAATACAGAAAGGATACTCACACGCTATAATTACAAGCATGCAAAAATATGTATATATCAGCTACATATGTATATAAACCTTTGAAAATATATGCTCCAATGCATTAACCGTTTTACTTTCGAAAACCTTATTTATTGAGATTAATTTACCTTAATCTTGTAAAAAACTTTCTTTACTCATACTTAGTATTTCTCACTTTATCCAAACACATTCCTTAACTAGAATCACCCATTTTAGTTATTTCAATACACTTTAGTATTTTCGTTGAAACTCACGCTTTCAACACACGTGAATACCATGTTAGAAAATACTCATTTAATATTTGAAAATCTTTTTACAACACATTCTTGCGTTAATTATGGGTTTAACCTCTTAGGTTGATTAATCACTCATTTACCCACTTTACCCTTTTCCCTTCCTTTATAGACATTAATCAATTATACATTCACTTATTCATTTTAACCTTTACTAGAACATTTATTTATTCATACAAATTAGGTTGTATTATCACATTTACCACACAACCCTTTCTTAACATATTCCAAATTTCCATTTATCTTTTCTCAGAATCTTCTAATGCCGCATACTTCCACGGGCTCCACACCGCTGGTTATGCGCACCATATGCTCTGGCCAGTGTTTTAGGGATTTTCACCCAAGGGCTCCGGGACCTTATTGCTTTATTTAGGTGTCATACGAGTTCTCTTTATGTATTTTAGCATTTTAAAAATATCCACATTACCCACTTTTTCTTTTTACCTGGCTGAAACCAAAACCAGGGACTTTACTGCCACATTTGTGTCACACTGTGAAAATTGATATTTCATGTCCTTTACACTTTAACCTTGATTTTTATTCCAAAAATTATATTTAATTAGGACCACTTTGTGTAACACCCTTCCAATATTTTTATTTCATAAAAATGTTTCACTTTAAGTAAAATTACCATTTTTTCCATTTGTTTCAAAAATCGTCTTTTACTCCATTTTCACAAGTGTTAATTTCTTACAAAACACTGTTAAGTCATCCATTCTAACTTCTTAAGTTTTTAACACATTAACACCCTTTTTATCCTTGGAGTAATATTCTTCTTAATTGGAAACACTTTTACACCCTTAATCCCTTTTTAATTCCATACGTGTTAATCCTTTACAACATTACTAAGTTACAAACTAACTTTTCCATGTTTACCCATTAACACTTAATGAATACTTTTGTCAACACTTTCCCAAACACACATTTCTTTAATTTCTTCATTCAAGAAATCCGTTTACACTTACAACTACTTTTATAAGAAAATACCATTTCATTCATTTTACATGTAGCCTTACACTTTATCCTTATCACATTTTAACCCGTTTCTCATACACATTAAAGGCAAGAATTTCTACTTTTATCATTTCATATTTAAACCCAACAAAACCTTCTCTAAACTTGTTTATACATTTAATATCAAAATACTACAAGTTTATATGCACGAGAAGATGGGTTTTAAACCCAAAAATACTACTATAGGATTTAAACGTATTTTTCTTTATGGGAAATCATTATACTTGCAAAAATACATTTTAAGGCACAAAAGACATTTTTATTTCTTCAACCTCAACGAATGTCCATTTTTCATACAACCTTCAGTTTTGTAATAAATTTGAAATATTATTACTCCAACAATTTTTCCAACAAAATAACTTCATTTATCAACATTTTATTTCATATAATGATTTTCATAAACATTTCAAGAAAATACACCATTTTCATAAAACATCAACTTTTATTATTTCAAAACCTTGAAATATTTATTCATATTTTTATTTTCAACAAAATAACATTTCCAACATTTTTTTTTCATAAAAATGTTTATTATCTTCTACACATTAATTACCCATTTAACTAAATGCACCCTACTCAGTAGTCTGACTATAAGACTGCAATTGCAAAAAAACATCTTACACTAAGAGTAAGGTTTTACCCCAACTCTAATGGCTCAAATAGTGGTGGATGTGTTTGTGTAGGAGGAGAAACCCCCACCTCCAAAGGTGGCCTCAAGGGGTTATCAAATGCATCCTCCAAAATCTCCAAGCAAGACCCACTTCAACTCTATTAAAACCCACCTTTATCTTCTCCAAAATTCCTAAATATAACTCCAAATTCGTAGCTATTCTTTGTAAATTATGGAAATGGGTATTTTTGGCTCAAATGTGGATGAATATATCATAAAAATGGTGGTTTATGGTTGGTCTATGATGGAGGAGTGGTGGCTTGGTGATGGGTGGAGGTGGAAGACCACCCACCCACCCACCTTTCTCTCTCTCTCTCTCTCTCTCTCTCTCTCTCTCTCTCTCCCATTCTTACTTTTTCTCCCAATAACAAATAACCCCAAATACACCAAACAAACTGTTATAAAACCTCCCTAGAACTCAAAATGCCAATTTTTCCTCCTCTGGGCTTATCTGAGCTGAACAACTCAAAGATCCAACACTTCAATTTGTGACAGCGCATAAGGGCAACTGAGATTAAAATCTCCGACCAACGTCATTCGAATGACTTCCCCTATGTCATTTGAACGACTTCTGCCATGTCATTCCTTGCTTGGATCGCGCGACCCTTCGCGCGGCCTTCTACTGTATGTCGGTAGCACGTCATTAGAAGACCTGTATTTTGTGACTCTTCTCTCAACCTTTACACTATCGTTCGAACTATAGTCCCTTGCAGTTTAAATGACCCTTTTTCTTCTTCTTTTATTTGTTTCCAATGTTATCCACAATTCTTCCTTACTTATAATCAATTTCTCCTCATTCATAACCCACATATAATTTAAATTAAAAATTTGGGACATGATATTGCATAAGGATAGAGCAATCTACTATACTAGTTAAGAGTTGACTGGGTATGAGGTGAAATACATTTCATTGAAAGATTTAAGTGTCACCTTAGTCTACATCATGCAGAAAATCCAGCACTATATGCTCACATTCCCTATCAAATTAGTGTACCAGATGGATCTAATGAAATACCTGTTGGATAAGCCCGCCCTGTATAGACGCATAGTTCGCTTGTTGATGTTACTGACTGAATTTAACATCGCATATGTCATGCAAAAAGCTATGAAGGGAAGATCTATTTCTTATTACCTTACCGATAATCCCATGGGGGAATTAAGGTTTGGATTTCTAAATTCCCAGATAAGGACACCCTCTTCACCTCTCACGAGGATCTCAGATGGTAGACGTTCTTCAATGGAGACACTAATAAGAAAGGATACAGTATTGGGATACTTATGATCACTCTCGATGATTCTCACACTTCCATCGCCATCAAATTAGAGTTACCTTACAGTAATAACATGACGGAATATGAGGCACGCTCTGTAGGGCCCAAGATAACACTTGAAAGTGGACTCAAGCACATAGATTTCTATGGAAATTCAACTCTCATCGTGGGGAATATTAGTAAATTTTTTTAAGTCAAAGACGAGAAGATCCTACCTTTCCATGATCACCTCGAATATATTGCCTCTAAGTTTGAAGAAGTCACCTTCCACTACCTCCCTCGCTTAAGAAAAAGCCTTGTCGATGCATTGGCAACCTTGTCCTCTATGGTCGACATGCTCGAGGGGATAACAATGATCCCTTTTCTAGTTCAAAACAGGAAGCACCCATTCAAATGTACCACATTGAGATCGTTACGGAAGAAGATCTGGACATGGCAGGATTATGGTATTATGACACTTGGTTCCTCCTCAAGCATGGTAGGTATCCTCAAGACACTGACAAAAAAAACTATTGGCTTCTCAATACACTATCTTCGATAAAGCACTCTTTAAAATAAATTTTGATGGAACCCACATGCATTGCATAGCAGGGGATGGGGTCGAAGATGTGATGCATAAGATGTATAGTGAGGAATGTGGACCCCACATAAATGGTCATATTCTTTCCAAGAATATCATCCATCAGGGATATTAGGCCAAGACCAATGGTCATTTCTATCAGCCCCTATTTTTACAATAGAAACAAAAGGAAGGAAAAATCCTCTCCAATGCATCTTTTCTTCATGTTATCCATCTTACGTGGCTGCTAAGTCATGTTGAAAATTTCTACCACCATTTCTACTTGTAGAAATGCATTGACGGTTTGCCAAAGTGATGTGGAGATCCACGTTCTTATTTGGCGACATTTGTTAACCCATTTTCCTCCAAAATAAACCCTCCACCTAACAACTCTATTTTTACTAATTCTTCGCATTCCCTACGACATATATTTTTATTGTACCAATTGAAGGAAAATTTCAGACTTAATTGAAGGTATGTTATATATATATATATCATGTATTTCATGTATTGATTTTAAAATTGGAGAATGCACTGTATTTTATCGATTATTTTTTTACTATCAATTCTCAGAATAAATAATTGTGAGTGTTAACCCATTTCATCTATTGATGTAAAACGTGTAAATGCGGTGTGTGATACCGATTTAAATTAAATCAAAAATTTGTACTTTGGCACACTTATTTAATTAGAGTCTATTAAAACCAAATTAATTCATCTCCTAAACATGCAACAACGTGTGTGCGTGTTTCAAACCATAAATAAGAAAAGCATGCGATATAAATTTAATAAAAAATCCCCACAGGGCAAAACCTTTTATTTCTAGAACTTTGAAGAATTCACAAGACCGTTGACTTACATTCAACCTGATAATCAACCACAAGTGTAACGCACGGTGCCTTTAGCTAACCTTCAAAGATACTAGAGACAGTGGAATACCCTCCAGGTGCTGGTTCGTCGTCTTCGGATCGTCTACAAATAGAATGACTACGCTCGGTATCCACCGATCAAATATGGAGATGCCTTCTCCACAAAGGTTGAACAAAAGCAAAGTAGTGTTCTTGAACACCAAAACAATTCACCAAATCAAATGGGATTTTTGTGAATTGAAAACAAAAAGGGATTAAACACTAAAAGAAGAAGTCAAAAGGATTCTGCTATTTCGCAGTTTTCTGTCTTTCAAAACGTTTGGACGTTTTAATGAAAACGAACCCATTTAATGAGTATTGATAAGAAAATGTGCTGCCTCGGTATTAATGCTCGTTCGAACAAGATAACTATGTCGCTCGAATGAAGGATACGTGTTGCTCGAACGAGATCGCGCGACATGCCTATCTCGCGCGAACGATAGTTATATGTCGTTTGAACGACTGTTGTGTCAAAAAGTATTATTTTAATGTCCGCTCCAATACTTAGAAAAAATACTCATTCTCGAATTTTGACAAAAAAGTCCGCTCCAACACTTAGAAAATATTTTGTAAAAATATCCCAAAAGCTCTAAGTGGAAAGTTAAGGTATTTAAAACAAAACCTCACCAAAGTAAACTTTGTGGAATCTTTTTAATGAAGAACTTGATTAATTTGGATCCGTCTTGATGTAGATTACTCTTGAATGCTCTTCGACGGTTGTAACGGTATACGACATAATAAATTGATAACGGACTTAAAAAAATATGTCCTTACAATTGATTTTTATTTCATCTATTGATGAAATGCACCAAGTCATGTTGGCAACTCATAGTATTTGTATTTAATCTATTGATTTTTTTACTCTCAATTCTCAAATATTAATAATAAAATGCAAAGATATATAGGTTGCCTTCAAGTTGTTTAATGAAATGAGCTTCAAAAATGTGATTATTCAATTACAAATTAATACTAACAGTTTGTTTAGTTTTTATTTCATTACTTTAAAAGAGTTAAAATTTATCAGTTGTCATTAATAGGCAAATAGAATGCTAAATTGTGAATTATAAAATTGAAATTTTATTTCAATTTTATCCTTAATGTTTTTTTATAAAAACATGATAATGTGATACATTTTATTGATTCTAAGACATTATTTTATTCTTTTGACAGTTATTAATTGATGAAAATGAATTCAGACGACAATCATGAATTTTTAATGACGAACCCCAATGATAATGATGATGATCAATGCGTTGATAATGATTCCAACATTTATCAATCCATATATAACTCTAGTGATTCTCGATTCAACTCCCAGAATTTAATCCCCCCTTTCCATCTCACTACCCCAACAATGCAAACTAATTTTAAACAAGTTATAGTCTACACTTGACCAATTTCTCTCCTCATTTACAAAGAAATCATTCGTTCCAAGGTTTAATGAATTCCCTGTCATTTCCCTTTATAACTCAAATTCCAACACCCTCATAGAAGAACGGAAGAAAGCGAAAAGGATATCTCAATTATCAAACAAAAAATTCTGAGGTACCTCAACCTATTCGACGAAATTAGACTAAGGAGGAAGATGTTACTTTAACTAAAGCTTGGTTACACAACTCGATTGATCTGTTAGTTGGAACATACCAACCAATAATTGCATTGTGGGTACGCATTAAGCAATCTTGAAAGGAGTTTTTAGTGGGCGAAGACCGAAAATTGAGTGGCTTGTCCAAACGTTGGTGCATAATTCAAGCCACCGCCAACAAATTTCATGGAATATATGAGCAATTGGATAGGACTCTGAGGAGTGGAAAAAATATAGACAATTTGGTGAGAATTATTTTGGTCTGTTAATTATAATTTAAGTTACTTAATGTTGACTTGTGATTTTCATTAATATTATACTTATATTGTTCTCATTGCCATTTGTAGAGGACATATGCACTTAAAGTGTACAAGGAAACAAATGTTGATAATAAGGCATTTTTTTTAACATTTTGGGTTGAATGAAAAAAAAATGTAAAATGGTGCACCGAACAATTAACCACGAGTACATTAAAGTGATAAAGACAAAATGGATATGATCCTATAGAGGGAGAAAACAGTAGTGCTGATAGGGTTGTTAGGCCGCCAGGAAGAACCACAAGGAAAGTTCTGAAAAATTACAAGTACCTCCATAGGAAAAAATTAATCACAACAAAAAGGAGTTAGAGTTGAACAGGGAGAATGCTCTAATTGTCAAAAATGAATATGAGTTGCACGAAAATGCGCTGAGAAAGGAATTGGAGCTAATGGAGAAAGAATTAGCATTGAAGACTAAAGCCCATCGACGAAGGGATCAACATAAAATATTTATTCAAGATCTCTCGAAGTTTACTCATGCGGCTCGTGTACCCATGGAAAAAATGCAGGAAAGGATATTACAAGAATGGGAGGATAAAGGCATTCAATTGTAATGATAAACGTTATGTGCGTTGAGGCTTTTGGTCGAACGGTGTTTTAGTATTAAATTTATGTTCGTAGTTGTTTGATTAGTCCTTGGATGCTATTCAAAATTTATTATTGAATTTGTATGCTTACATATTTGTTCTTAATTTGTTGGTAATTGTTAGAATTTGTGTTTATTTCTAATGTTTTTAATATGGGACTACAATTTGTAGTTGTTTAAGATACCATCACTATTAACAACCCAAGCTATGAAAGATAGGTTCACTGTGTGCTAGTTTCATTATGCAGGGATACTAAAATTTGTGGCGGCAATTCGTAGTTGTTTAAGATACCAGTATAGATAATGTTTTTAGTAAAATTAGTTGTAGCTTTTGAATAGTTGTGGATGATTAGTGTAAATCAGTTGTTATTGTAAATTTAACACAATCATTTGTTAAATTTTCAATGGGGTAAAATAATATTATGAATTAATTTTATTTCTTATGTATTTGATTGTCATGGTTGTGGTTGAAAAACTTTCCTTTAAACACATTGTCATTGAGAATAAAAATCAAAGAATATGCACATTTGCCTTTAGGATTCACTTGTATAGGTACATATTGTACAACTTCAAAGAAAGTGAATCCTAATTCACTTTCAAGATTAGCTTATTACTAATGAGATGTTGCTTTGGATAAGAGTCAACTATGAAGATAAAATACAAGAACTCTGTAAATAGGATTCACTTGCATAGGTTGTACCTATTGAACATCTTTGTCTAAGAGTTGATTCTCCCTTTTTTATTACACACTGAAAAAAGTTTTCATACAATTTCTTATTGTTTTCCACAAACATAATTTAATGAGGTTTGATGTGATTTTATCACATTTAATGATTTTTTTGCAATCAGTCCTCCCAAAGTGTCAAGTGAAACTAGTGCCAATGCATACAATCAGGGTTGCCGAGCATGTCTTGCCATGATTTAGGACGTGTCGTGCCATGCTTTAGGACAATTACTATAATGCTAATGCATACAATTAAGGCTATTAAGCATGCCAGGAAATCTTCTTTCTTCATTTTTTTTGAGTAACCTCTCGATATCACCGCTATTTGGATTCCTCAAATATCGTTGTTCAAATATCCCAATAATATCATCACAAAAATGGGTTAGAATTTCAATCGCAATTCTTTAACCAATTTGAACATACTCTTCAACATAGTCAGCTGGAACACTATATGCAAGAATCATCAGTGGAACTATCATCTTTTACAAAGGACTTAATCCTTCCCTTCCCATTACATCAATTTTTTGCGTGAAGTAGTTATCAGAATTTTTAATTTCCTCAAAAATATGATTGGAAAGATCCACATCCATATGAAAGTGATGAAGAAATGTATGTCGTGACTACTTTGACTACTCACCCATAATGTAGACTTTTATAATTTTTTCATGTCTCTACTCCCTATCACGGGAAACATATCACTGACCAATAATAGAGCCCCCATGTGATCGTTTCTTTAACAAAACATTCAAAGCTATAATAGAAACATAAGTTGCGCAAATTTTGATTAGTTTACATGTTACGTTAGCAGAAGATTCGAATGGGAGTTCTGATTTGATGGGCTCGATTAATAGGTTTTTGGTGAACGAGAATGATCCATCGTTAAGAGTTGAGATTTTGGAGTTCGTATCGGAATCAGAATTTGAATATGACATTTGCTTACAGTAATCCCGTGAATGAAAAATAATAATGATAATTAAAAACACGAATGAGATAAACCAACCAAGAAAAAAAATTAAATATAATTATCCTAAAAATAAGTATAATTTTTAAATTCTAATGTACTATGGAGTTTAAAAGTGAATACCTTATTTAAGATTAAGTTGTAAATGTATTGTGGTGTTTCAAATAGATGTGTTAATTAGAGAGAAAATAAAAAATAAAATGGATTAATATACCTTTTTCAAGAATATATGGGTACTGATCATATGAAACATTACACTTTTCTAAATACATCTATTCTATTTGAGACTTTTAACAGCTACTTTATAAAAATTGATGCCACATCACATTGGTAGAAATGGATCGATGGAGAAGGGCAACAGTAATTCTATTCCATAACTTCCAGTAGGTTTCCATAGTGGATAACAAAGCTTCTTAACTATTATCAAGAAATGGTTTTAGAAATTAAACTATTGGACATGGTCTTTCTAGACAACCATGGTTTAAGAGTGCTTTGGTTACGTCAGCAGATGCCTCAAATGCCTGCAGTTTGCCAACCTTCAGCACTTGCCTCCTCGGGAGTGGTATAACATGACATTTCCATGCACCTTTTCCACTTGAGGCATAAACATCATATGTAAAGTCACTCCCAAGGCATCAAACATGCATGAATTCATCTTGGTCACCATTGATTACTTCACGAAATGGGTTAAAGATGATTCATACGCGGTATTTAATGGAAATAAAATAACTAAATTCATCAGGAAGAACATCATCTGTCGCGACGAAGTTGCCCACGAGCTAGTATCAGACAATGGGCTCTATTTCAAAGATAATGGGCACTATTTCTACGGGTTATGTTCGAAATTCGGGTCAGCAAAAAATATTGGCAGAAAACGGTTCCAACGAACATGTGCTCTTAGATAAAAGGATATTAAAAGCCATATATCACATACAAGGGTACCATTGTCGTACTGAGCAATCATTCAATGAAAAGTTCAAGGACCACGATGTCCAATAAGGAGACCTTGCCCTCAAGGAAATCATAAAACCCCTTAGGGATTCGAGAGGAAAGTTCAATCCCAACTGTAGTGGCCCCTACATTATAAAGAAGATTTTATCAGGTGGCACCGTTATGTGATAGACCTTGATGGAGAGGAGATGGCACATCCATTTAATTTGGCAGTCTTAAGAAACTTTACCCATAGTCCGAACTCTGGTCACACTATGACTCTTCCCACCTCCCTTCTATACTAAAAAAATCTTTCTCCTTCTCTGCTCAGAACTATGAAGGACCTGATCCTCAAAAAAATTAACTCTTCAAAAGAGAGACTAACAATTTTGAAACCCCATAGAGGTACACCGATAACCCATAAGACATTTTTAGCATGGTCCTTTATCTTTCATAAAATGTTATCATTTTCTCCCTTCGAGAACATTAGTCTCCCTCATCATTTAAATGAACAAAAGGATTATGTATGACTTAGTGATCAATAAAGATAGTTTAAATAAAATAAATTCATAAAAAATGTATGACAAAATACGTCTAAATCATCATCATCATTTTAAAAAAAACAAAATATGACAGTTCATGACATATCAATAACAAGAACAAAAAATAACCAACACTCTTACAAACTTCACAAACCAAACAACTCAAAACCTACACAAAGCCAACGCCTTCCTCATATTCAAGACCTACTTTCAACTGCCAGACAGACCCACCTCACCATCATTTATAGTCCTTAAAGGACCCTGAGAATCCTAATCCTGGTTACAATTTCGTATCCACTCTATGAGATGGTATACCTTGATCAACTTGGTTGAAACCAAGACACCATCCTCTAAAATGTCAAACATCACAAGACACCTTTGTCTGGTCTCCTCAATCTAAATCTTCATAACCACCTGCTTCCATAGCCACTTCAAATAGTTCCTAGATACAAATCGAGCCTACTAAATTGATTGGGACGGGTGGGTGGACGGTCGATGGAACTTCCACAAAGGCCCCAAAATCATTTTCAATGATTAAGTCAGATCCTCCACGGGAATGAAATGGGTTATTCGAGAATGAACGATCCCATCTTAGCCCACTTAACACAGAAGTATCCATAGAAAATAGAAAGAAGTATGATGAAGGCCCACCAATTTCAAATACCAGTAGTCTCCTAATTGTAGAATAAGTTGCACATTGACCCACCATGATACGAACTAGCGTAGATTTCTGTCCCTATGCTCAAAAAGCCAATTCACCGTATTCTCCCTAAATGGGATAAAAATGAAGTAGTCTTGGAAAAAAATTGGGAATGCCTGTCAGAGGTTACTTTGGAGGATCTTCCCGGCACAATATTCAATAACCACATGAACAACATCACGGGGCTTTCTCGTAAAAAAATGTCTTGACCTTATTTTTTGGCATTAAGTCCATTAAGAGTCTCCACTAGTATAACAGTAACATAATTACAATGATGGGACATCCAGAGCACTATCAGCGCCACCTGAGGGTCCATCACTATGACATCGGTCATTAAAAGTAGCTCGACACTCAATACCAGGGACACAACACTAGAAAAACCGCTATGAATATAGTCTCTTCGGTACACCGAGTTTATTACCCCCGGCAGAACGATACTTCCTTTGTACAATAATAGTCGGGAAGTCAAAGGAGAAATGTGAAGTAACATGGCTAATGACACTTGGGAGGAATGAGACAAGTCTAATATATCTATCTCAACACTTTGGTTGAGGCCCAACATCACAGAAAACTCCTCATAAGTAGGGCATATTCCGTCTAGGCAAAAGTGAAATACATGTTCCTCGGGATACCATAAGTGTAGTACTTCTTCTAAAAGATTCCAAACTTGATAACGACTTTTCCATAAGGAGACAAAGCTCAGGTTAAATACTTCATAGTTGACATTGTAGAGGCACATGGCCTCCAAACCCTCAAGATAAGCCGCAAATTTTCAGGTCATGGAAAGCACTATTTTAAGAAGAGAAGAAGTTTGTAAAGGGATAAGATTGAAGTGGGGTGATGGGAACCCCCATCCAAGCCCCTTTTTATACCCAAAGGCACCCATAGGAAATAAAAGGCTCGACGTGCTATCATGAATACTATTCCTAAGTACTCTTAAGTACAAAAGAAGTGTAATAAAAGCTCAAAAAAAGTGATATTGGCTTGACCGGTATGCCGATCGGTATCCCCCATTTTTTGAAATTTCTACTTTCCCCTTTTTCATGTACCTATCAAATAAAGACACTTTTTGGCAAAAAACAGCCTGTTTGCAAATTTTGAGTATTTCTTCTATCTTTTTTACTTACCTTTGTAACAAATAAAAAACCTCATCAGAAAATTAAATGCATGTAGATTAGATTATTTAAATCGAAGATAAATAAAAATGATGGAAAGTGCATCTTATATATATATATATATATATATATTTGTCGGAATGATTACATTTTTTCAGGTGCATAGAGAACCAGAAAATCAAAAAAAAAGAAGGAAAAACCATAATAATTAGGGATATAACCTGAACTTTCCAAAAAACCAATCAACTAAAAATTGGCGCCTCAGGTACCTTGATGAATGTGCTTACCGGATAATGAGTGGTAAATCCCCCACTCCCAAAGTTGAAGTATTATTCAAAAGTGGTCGGTGGCACTATGCAAGACTTGGCCATTTTCCTTACATGATCAGACACCGAAGCCATCCAATCTCGAATGTCCCTTAGCCAAGATGTCGATATACAAAAAGTCCAAAAAATAATGAGTCTAAAAAAAGAAAGAAATTCAGTAACAAAAGGAGGAAAATCAGAAGCAGAAGTGAGAAACAGAAAAGGAAGTTATACCTCTCTCTGAAGAACCTTGTCACAAAGACCTGGAAAACCATCTATCTCCTCCTGAGCATTATGAGGCACTGAGACTACATCCCCACTACCCAGATGATTATGGTAAGAAGGAATGGAAATATGGTGAACAAGATCGTTCTTCCTTGCTGCTGTGCCACCCCCGTGCTATGAGCTGAAGCTATTGACGTGCTAGTACCTCTCCCTAATTTTGTTGTTAATGGAGTCAAACCCTCCATGTCTTAGATAGATGATGGTATTAACTAATTGATCGTAGAGTCTAGGTAATCATATCCTATCATCATGTCTATATAGAGCATATAGGATTCTCCCTCCATCGCTATAATCCTCGCCTCATTCGAGGTATCCTTCACACGTATCATGAACTAAAGGTGAACTTATGGTGGGACATACACCTCTCCCTCCACAACCTACCTTACCACCCTTTCCCCTAGGTACCAGACATACCCGAAATCATGCTCTAGCAACCTATGCATCTGGGCATGCATACTCGTAATGCTTACATTCCTCGAGGATAAACGTGAAGGGAATAATGTCACCTATTTCCGAAACAAAGGTCACCCATCTACCAAGTGAAAAAAACATGAAATCCATAGAAATTAAGGAAACCACAACCTAGCTTAGTCACCCATGAAGGCACTGAACACCACCCATATATCTTTCAACACTTAGGACTGGTTCGATATCGTGTTTGACTTCCTCCACCTATACATCCTCAAGAAGTTCTTCACCTCACTCATCTTTAGGGATATCAATCCAACGTTGTCCCCAATTACCTCATAGAAACAAATCTACAAAAAGCGATATAAAATGATAAAAAGGAAAAAGGGTAGGACAATAAGGGAATAAGAAGAAAATTGTATCCAAAGGTTACCTCTAGAAGGTATGTAGGGCCCGTAAAGGTTTATTGGTAGCACTGACTGAAAGCATAAAGAGAAGTTTACATAGACACCAATGTAAATCTCCCCCAGTCATACAGATGAATCTCCGAGATGATCCTCAAGCAACCAAGAAACAACAAATGGACGGCATCACCACTTGTCACCAAATAAATAGACGAGTTGCCCGCCTCACCTGCCGCATACTAATCTCATCGATTTGCCTAGATAATAAGGTTTCCTTCAACATAGATATTCAAATAGACTACCTAGAAACGATCCTCCGAATATCTCATAGGGAATCCCAAACCATAACCTCAGATACACATAAGTCCGGTGTACCACAATTGGATGACCCTTGCACTCTAACCTAGTCAACAGATGAACATCCAAGGGCATAAATATCATCTCGCCGACACCAAAGTGAAAAGTATGGGTGGTATATAACAATATCTCACCCATAGCATAGAGTACCTCCAAAGAATGCGACGTCTCATCCAGAGCCCCAGCAAGAGGGCTAAATCTAGCAGTGTCCATCTTCAACTCCACTACCTGAGGAAGTTTTTCCAACACTTTATTCGTCCTCATCGAATCGTGAGAATGAATACTTGATGATGTAAAGTCCACCTGCACATAAGCCAAAACCCCTTTCGAACCCTATGGATAGAAGAAATGAAGAAAAAAAAAATGAAAATAGATAAAAAACACTTACATAGCCATTTGAGTTCTTCACCCTCGCAGAACGATGATTCGTCGGCTAAGGACATGCTTAGAATGATCATAGGTATTCTCTCTCCTTAATACAAGCGCCATAACATCACGCCATTCCAAGTAGTCCCCATCATTAGTAGCCATTAAAGCATTATCCGCTACACCCTCCATTAGTTCTTTTAAAGAGATATGCTCTAAAACTGATTGCTAGATAGAAAAAAAGAAAAAGATATTCACTCGAGTGAAGGTGTAAAAAATGAAGAGGTCTGCACCCTTTTTATAAGGAACTAGGGGGTATGTCGATCGGTAATCCCCTGGTCATGCCTATCGACAGTAACCTTTCACCTCCCCTGAGAATCCCAGAAGTCCATGCCCTATGCTGATAGGCACCTCTCTGACTACGCCTATCGGCAGTTACCTCAAAATTTCATCATAAAAATTCTAGAAAATCTAAAACATTTCCCAAAAAAATCATAAAAATCCTCATAAATTGAATTCATGATGGCCCCGAGAAGACTCGTTAAATAAAGTGCGAAGGCACTCGTAGATCCCTCCTTAGCGGGACTAAAAAGAATGTGCACCAACACTCACATTACTAGTAGACTCCCCAAGGGAATCATAATTGAAAAAGTCCACTATCAGTAACTCTCTAGAACCGTATGATTGACCGAGTTTTGCATAATCGACCTCAACCCTTTAAATCGGTTATCTCAACTCTTTACGTCCATAACATTAACCTAGATTCACAAAATCAACCTCATTCCTCTGAATCAATCATCTCAACTCCTTAGGATCGTAGAATCGACCTCGCCCCTCAGAATCGATCGCCTAAACTTTTAGGTCCATGGAACTGACCTAGGATTACAGAATCGACCTCGACCCTTTAAATTGGTTACCTTAACTCTTTAGGTTCCTATAATTAACCTAAGTCCACATAATCGACCCCGACCCTCTGAATTGAACACCTCAACTCTTTAGGTCCACAAAATTAACCTAGGTCCATAGAATCAACCTCAACCCCCTAAATTAATCATGTTAAATATTTTTGTCACCAAAATTAACCTTGACCCTCTGAATCAATCACCCAAAATTGTTAGGTCTGCAAAATTGGCCTCAACCCTTTGAATTAATCGCCTTCACTCTCCCAAATTCCCAGTAGAAGCCTCGACCCTCCAAAACTATTAAACGTTGATGAAGTGTCAATATTTCGACGAACTCCTCTTGTTCTAAGCTCATCCATCGAGGGTCTTTATAGACAACCCATCCTAGTACCCTTTAAATGCCTCCTTAGGTCCATAACACTAATCCCCTTACCTTTTTGTTCCAAGCCTTGTTCTAGAGGTTATTGTGAGTTCTCGATCCCCGTTTGACTTTAATAAACTCTCCTGCTTTAGTTAAGCTTATCGAACCTTTATAGGATCTGAAATCTCTTTCCAACGGTCCATACCATGCATGAATCTACCTTACGGTTCACGCGTACTCATCTTTCTACTCTAAATCCTGATCTAGAGGCCATCGGGAACTCGCAAGCCCCATTTGACTTTGGTCAACTCTCCAACTCGATAGATGCTCATTGTACCTTTATAGGGATATGAGATCATTTTCTAATGGTCCATAGAGTACACAGATCAACCTTACAATTAACACGTAGTCACCTTTTCACTCTAAACCCTGATATAGAGACCACTGAGTGCTCTCGAGCACCATTTGACTTTGGTCAACTCTCTAACTCAAGATAATCTCATTACAGCTTCATAAGTCTCTGAATCCCATTTCTAATGGTCTATACCATGCACGAATCAACTCACATTCATGTGTACTTACCTTATTACTCCAAGAACCCCCGTCTAGAGGCCATTGAGTGCTTTTAAGCCTCGTTTGGCTTTTATCAACTCTCAAACCTTGGAGTGGCCTAATATATTTTCATAGGGACCTATTTTTTCATTCCAACAGTCTCTATCTTGTGCAATTTTAACTTACAATTTTCCATTTTTTTAAAAAATTCTTTTCGAAATGCCTATAGGCACCTCTCCCCTGCCAATTGGCAGGCATGTACTTTACTTCGCCAGCAAGCCAGGGGTATGACAATAGGCAATCCAAGGCCTACTCCGATTGATAAACCCCTAAAACTTATTTTTTTCTTTTTAAAGAGGTCATGACCTCATTACCAATGACCCCCTTTTTCAGCAATCATAACATTCCTTCCTCAAAATCAATGCGTTGTAAGTCCAAAAGATAAAAGTTTCTAACATTCCTTTCACATTTGGTACCTCTCTTTCATGCCACCTTTTGCCACTTACCTCACCCTTACTTCACCATCATCCCACCACCATAAAATAAGCTTACTCTCACTTAAAAATCAATAGTAAAATATTTTAGGTGGTCTACTCTCACTCTTTTCTAATTCATTTTATTAGTGTGATTTAGTTTCTTGGCTTCCATTTTTTATATCTTTAAGTCTTACTCCATTATCTCAGTGTAACTAATATCATTTTTTATTATTAGTATTAACATAATATATTTTTATAAAATCAAACAACATAAAAAAATGGTTTACTTTTAAACTCTAAAAGTAAGGATTTCCTCACTTTCTCCACACTTTTACACTTCAGCACATCTTTCAAAAATTAATTAAAGTGAAATACTAAGTTTGGGTTTATCGGTTAAACCCCACCCTTGTGATTTGTCAAACTATGTGGTCTTTGATGCCTATTATGCCTACGTAAGCATCTCGAGTCATTAGAGGGATTCAAGTCATATTTTACTCATTGTGCTATCTTTCTTCATATATCATATTTAGTAGTATTTCGTGTGTGTACACGCCTACATATTAATGTTCTCAACCAAATGCACATTCACTTTTTTTTATAGTGAATCGTGATTCGGTGGTTACTAACATCATATTTCCTATTATTCTCTTTTTTCATGTACTTCTTAGAACGAATCCTCTTTGTCCTTCCCATGACGTGAGTAGGATGATTTCTCTTTCTCATCTTTTTTTTTACATCACACATATTATACACATTTTTCACTTCTTGAAGAAATAGGAGAACATTATTATGGCCCATGAGAGACTAGAAGGGAAGAATAGATGCCTAACACCTTCCCATTTCGCAACTTAGTTCCCGAATCCTCAATTCATTTTGTTTCGTATGCATCAGTTTATCTTTTGATGCCGTTATTCTAGGTAAGGCTACATTCTTTTTCCAGTTTTGAGAAATATAGGTTGGAGACTCCATTTTTTACATTGTCCTCCCACTTTTGACGACGATCGATTTATATCCATGGCAGCTCAAGAAAATCGCATGAGTGTTGAAAAGAGGATTCCTATCCTCGAATCCCCACATGGCGAGAGAGATCTCCCCATTTTCTGACCTTTCGGGGCCATACCGCATCGAAGGAATCCCCGAATGGCCACAACATTACACCTATGTGGGTTAAGAAATTGTACTTGTAGGCGTTACATATTTAACTTGTTTTCTCATTTGCTTGCCATGATACATTCCATGCTATATCGAATGGTTGATTATGTTCGCATGTTTTTATCGACTAGTTTTAATACTTTATGATATATGTGTTTGCTAGTTGTATGATGTCTAAGTATTCTGTGTCTCGAGTTTTCATTTATTGAGTCATATAAAAAATATAAAAAGATTTTGTTTGTCTTTTGAGTTAGTTTTATTTTAAATTGGTATTTTTTTTAAGATTTTTAGAAATACTCCAAAATATATAATTTTTATTTTAGTTTTACACATTTGGTGCGGCATATTTGTTTGTTTTAATTCAATTCATTTCATTCTTTCCATGCAACTAGGACATTTGGTTATGACTTTCAATATCTGATTGCTCTTAATCATGGCATGGAGTTGTTTCAAGTTTGATTTTTTTTGGGATTCAACTTTGTATATGAATTCACGCACACATGCATGAGCTTTTGGAACACTAACTTAACATATCATATTTGAGCTTTGTGAGATGTTTTCCCGTCAATCTTATCATATACATTTTTTGTGACTATATGGGGGATTTATACATGTAAGAGCCATTGCTTGTGAGAATGTTAATTTATTAAAAATATGAGGGCGCATGGGAAAGGGCTATGAAAGGAGCAAAATCCACCATTGGCAAATAGCCTAATGTAAAAAATTAAATGAAATAAAAATTGAAAAATTAAGAAGGAAAGCATATTTACTTTGTTTATTTTTAATGTAATATCTTCAAAACAATTGACTGAAAAGAAGAATTGATAGTTGCTTATCTTTTAAGGGTGTTATAGATGAAGATCAACGGGTTTGCACAATGAATTCTAGTTATGCTTTATTTTATCTTGACGCTATTGATTTGTAGAATCATCAATCTTCTAGGCTTGTGTGCATTGTGCTTATTTCTTCATTGAGTTCACTTCATCCTGTCACTTGAGGCTAAATTTTAGTTTGATCAAGTTTTATGGTCAAATAAAACTCCCTGAACATATTTGAGTGTTTGGGTAATAATTTATCTGTATCTAGCTCACGCCTATTCATTCCATCCCACATGTTTAGACACATCGATAATATACTAGTGTGCGAAGCTTATATGTTTTGGGTCATTTTTCTGGTTTTTAATAACTATATATATGTGCCGAACATTCATTTGTGTATATATATGGTATTGTTTTTTTTTACTCTTTGCGGTTTGCATGTAATCCATGTTTGCCATATGCGTTATCTTTAAATTTTATTTTGCATGATATATATTCATAATGGCATCTCTTATTGTGTGCATTTATATTTCGAATCTCAAATGGGTATCATAATTCCTCATGTCATATTTTCATGCTAAGTTTGTATTTACATTTACCGAGGATCTTGCAAGTATGGATTCGTTTAGAATATGCTCCTTGGAAATATTTTTGGGTGTTTACTTTTTAAATAAAAATGTTTGTAACAATTTTTAACATTGTTTTTGAAGATTTTCTTTTTGTTGGAAGCTCATAAGAACGATATAAGTTTGGATCGCGTTAGAACGAGAAGCAGAACTTGTTGCAAAAAAAGGTTGACTCTCATTCAAACGGGCACTCTCTATCAAACAGAAAGGAACCCGTTATAAGGTCGTTGGAAGCTCGCTTGATTTCTTTTTTTTAGGCTAGCATTTTTGGTGCTCCCCTATTTGGTGAGCCTTAGGTGAGCATTTCAAACACTCCCTACCTTTGGCCTCTCGGGTATTATTCTGATTTGTATTGATTTTTACTCGTTTTTACTTTGAAAGTGTTCAAATAATCAATCCCTACTTCTTTGTTTTCAGGTGAGTGTTATAACCTCAAGTATTAATTCGAAATACCTATATTTTACTTGGTTTTACTATGCAAGTGCTCATGTAATCATTTCTTGTTTCTTTGTTTTCAAGCGAGTGTCACAAGCTTTCCTCTAGTTATGGAATTTCAGGTATTAATATGTTATATCTTAGTTTTATTTTCTTTTACCATGCAAGTGCTAAAGTAATTACTTCTAGATATTTATTTTCAGGTTAGCATTACGAGCGTTCCTCTTCCTATGGAGATTCATGTATTAATCTGTCATACCTCTATTTTACTTGTTTTTATCGTGCAAGTGCTCAAGTAATTGCTTCCTATTTATTTATTTCCAGGTTTGCATTACGAATGCTCCTCTTCCTATGGAGCCTCTGGTATTAATTTGTCACACCTTAATGTTTTACTTGATTTTACTATGCATTTGTTCAAGTAATAACTTCTTACTTCTTTGTTTTTAGGTTAGTGTTACGAGTACTCCTCTACCCGTAGAGCCTCAGTTCAAGCAGAGGGATCAACATAGGTTCTCAGGTATCATGTTGACTCTTATTGTCATGCGAGTGAGCCTTTTTTTTCCAGCACTACTACTATCCCTCATTTGTTTATTTATTTACTCGATTCACTTATATTGCATTTTATTTATTTTCTAGGAATAAGTAAGCGAGGAAGGGGAAAATGCTGACGAGAACAAGCGGGATTTTGAGACCACTCATTCCGATAAGGATGAGGGAGAGCAATCTGGAAAGGGGTATTCTCCTTATACTGATGCTAGTTCCATGGATACTGGATTTAACGGGATAGATATGGATGGTCTTGACATCTACATGAAGGATATGTGGTGCGAGCAGCATGTCAGCAAATTTCGCACAGTGGATCGAACTGTCTTAGACTTATTTCTTAGCATCATCCTGAGACTTTTGTGAGAGAGTTCGTGAGAAATATTGATAGACTATTCATTACTAATTTAAAGAATCTCCTAAGTCACGTTCGTCAGTTCACTTCCATTCCTCCTAGTGAAATTACTAGTGCGGGTGCTCGTAATTTCTTGGTTGCTATTAAAGATTTGGAAAATTATTATCATTTCAAGATGAATTAGTTAGATGTTTATGTTCGCGAACTTATTCATCTTGCCACTAACAGGTCAATAAGAGCTAACTCCTCAGGATATTATAAGGATGAACAACGACATTCACAAGTAGATGCTTTAAGGGATAATATCAAATGCCTTGAAACTAAGTTGACCAATGTTTTGGATGGTGAAGAAGAGAATGCCGCTCACTCGAGAAGTTATCCCCTATTTTGAAGGTTTTTACTCAAAATAGAACCTTCCTTTCCTTTTGGCTGACTAAGCAGATGTAAATTTTATATCTGTATTGTTATGGCCTCCTCTTTTTCGGGGAGTTCATTTTGTGAAATGAAAGTAATATTTATCTTTTCGTGCATACTTTGCACTTTTTTTTTGGTTTTGGTACCTTTTTATATTCAATGAGACTGTCTGCTCTAGAAGATTTTATAGTATACTTTTGCAAGTAAATACAACAGTTTTGTCTTTCCCTTGTTCTTTGGGAATGTCTACTCGTGAATTTGTGAATAATATATGTATCTTTCCTGTGTTCTTTAGGAATCATTGATCATAAAAAATAATATAATTATCTCATTTTGTTTTCACGAGTACATGATTGTTGATTTGATAAAACCGACCCTTTATGCTTTTGACTTTTATTGTTTTGCTCGCCAGATTTTACTTGGCTTTTATGTTGAGAGAATATTGAATTTTTCTGCTCATAAATTTCATAGACTAAAATAAAAATCATTTTTTAACATGCATCCACTCGAACAATTTTTGCAAATAGACACGTGATAAAACTTTTTGATTATGTAAATTGTTCAACATTACAATTATCATCATAAGATTATAAAAGAAAATTGGTAATAACCAGACATGAAATATTGTATTCATTGTGTCAAAATTGATATTTTTGATAGCGCTGATACAAAATTTACATAAAGGAATTTTTTTTTACATAAGGAACTTTTCCTTTTCATTGGTTGTTACTGGCGTAAAAAACTTGGGTACCTAAAGCATAGTATTTCTTGAGCCACTTTCAATTGATTGACTGAATGCACTCAATCTATAGCTTTAAGATTTGGAAATATCATGACTTTCCCACTCCTTGTAGTATGAATGGTACTTCCTAGTTAGGCTTGAACAAGACCACACACTCCTCAGATAAGGGGTGGATGCTCTCTAATAAATTGCTTTTTTGTATGTAGTCATTGTTGCAAGCCAAGTCAATCAAAACCTTAAAATACCTACAAAATATAACATCAAACTAAAGTGTAGAGGTAAGTAAGGATGTCAATCCACATCAAGGGGGTGAAACTAGAGACAAACTCAATTGTAATTCACTTTTTATTTTCTTTTTGGGATTTTTACTTTTTCTAAATTTTTTTAGCTTTTCAAATATTAAAACAATTTTTGGGAGATGAGGTTAAACTTAAACTAAAATCAAAGATTAAATGAAAAACTAAAAAGCGACAAAAAAATGAATAACAAATTCTAACACTAAAATAAGAGATCAAGTGAGGTAAATAATGTGAGAACAATCAAGGAGTGGGACTATACCACAAAGTCTAACTATTCTAATTAATTAATTTAATTATTTGAATTCTCCCAAATTAATATCAAAACTACAAATCAACTCTCATTGCAAGTGCAATTTTAATAGTAATCTAGAAAATTAAGTTTAACCCCCCACAACTCTAGAAAATAGATCTACACTCCTTTTAATTAATCACCCGCTAGGATCGATTCATCAAAATTTATGCAAATCTTGGAAAATGAAAATAGAGTTGAAATTTAAGGAATAATACCACACTTAAGAAACCCCTATCTCTAGTTCGAATCTAAAATGGGTATTATAACTTAGAATTTCGATTTTCCCTCGAAATTCATTTACCCTCTCTCGAGGCATAAATTTAAGGAGTAGTTAGACTTTAAAAACTGGTAAGGAGTAGTGAGACTTTGCAAACTGACCGACGGGGCATGGACCATATTGCCATGAACCTGACATGATTTGCATTTTTTCTCAAAATTTATAGAGTCAGCTTCCATTGTTGGCGAATAGTACCCATGGACATTAGCTGATCATAAAACTTTACTCCTCCCATGTATGAGGGCTCATGAGCTTCTTTCAACACTCTTGAAAATTCTTCTCTATCCACACAACTCAGAGCTCTCTTATTATGCCATTTATTTATAAGCTCTCCTTTTACCAAGTAGAATTGGGCAACCCTCTTCTTCGAGTAACTCTCATCGGCCCTTTCAGCATGTAATTCTCTATATTTGAGGTAAGAGATGTTAGGTGTTCTTCATTCCTCCCATACTTATACAAAATTGGCCTCAGTTGGTTGGTCATATTGGGTCTGACATTTCAAATAGTTCTGTTGAACGTGAGCGGCCTCTGTGCTCATTGGGAGCCAATAGTATCCCCCTCACTGCAAATGACTGTAAAGTGAAATATTCATATCTCTAAAGTGTTTAGTGTGCATCGTTTACAACTTCTCATGATCTTTTTCCTCCTCTACACACCATTCCAAAAAATCACCCAGGCCTTTGAAGTAAATAGTACACTGAAGCATACATAAATTTGTTAACTCTCATAGCTTTATCTCTCCTTTATGTATATCTATCTACTTCACTATTGAGAATCTCCAATATTTAGGATCCTCACTTGGAAATAGAGATCAAACTATCATGGAAACTGTTCTTTATTGTACAATGATTATGTCCTCTGGTTCCTCCATCTCTTACCTTTGAGTAATCATGGCCAGAGCATCAGGGTGTCTATTTATAATCTTGGGGGGTGTCTTTATTTTTACAGATAAGAATTGACTTAATAATATTTTAATGATTTATCTATAAGGAGCAAGGTTAGCATGTTTGAGCATAAATTATTCGTTAGCTTATTTAACCATAAGGTTGGAATCTCCCCATATACAAAGCACTCTGATCCCTCTTCTCAAGTCTCCTACAAGATCGAGTATGAGTGCTTCATATTCTTCATTATTATTTGAGCACTTGAAATATAGTTTGTAAGAGAAGGTGATCCTCTATTTTGACATTAGAAAGTATGAATCCCGCTCCACCAGTACCTTGCACGCAAGATCCGTCAAACTCCATTTACTATTCTCCTAACTCCTCAATTAAACAACTTGGAAGTTATCCTCAAGTAGCTCCTCACTCAGAGGTTCAAAACTTTGGCTTGGGAAATTAGTTAAGAGATCCACTACTGCTTGGATTTTAATGGATTTTAAAGAGAGGCACTTCAAATCATTTTCTGAAAATATCAAGAACCATATAGCTACTCATCCTACCAAAATGGTCCTCGCATGAAGGAAACTGATAGGATCACACTTAATGATGATGTGCACCATAAATGCAAGCAAGTACTGCCTCAATTTCTGGGCCACAAAAACCAAAATAAGCAATTCCTTTCCACATTTGTATACCTGGATCTTATCCTCGAGATCACTCAAGACAAATAATACACAGGGTACTCTATCCCCTCTTTCTTCTGGGCGAGCAAGGACCGAATAGACCATCCTATAGAAGTGAGATATGGTAATAAAGCATGCCTTCTTATGGAGGAATAATAGTTTAAGGAGATGTTAAAATTTCCTTAACTCTTTCAAATACTTTTCCTTGCTCATCCCCCATACCAATTTTGCCTTATCCTTCATGATCGATGCGAAATGATGAGTGACTTCTGTCAATTTCGACTTAAACCTTCTCAAATAAAAGTCTTTTCTTAAGAAGCTCTTGAGATGCCTCTAACTTTTTGATGGTGGCATCATCAAAATGTACTTCTTCTTTTCCACATGAACTTTCACTCTCTTCCCATTGATAATAAATCTGAGAAATTTTCCTGCAATAACCCCAAAGAAACATTAAGAGAGGTTTATCCTCATCATATATTTTAACAAAGTTCAAAGACTCTTCTAAGATCTTGCACGTGAGTGCTCTCCTTTTTGGACTCTACCACCAAGTCATTGACTTAAAATTTCAATTTGTTATGAAATATTTCCATAATCATTCGCTGATATGCTTCCCCCATGTTTTTAAAACCAAATGGCATGACTGCGTAGTGAAAGTTGCCTAAAGGTGTTCGAAAGATTGTCTTCTTTGCATCCACCGAATCCATTTTAATATAGTTGTAGCCAATATATTCATCCATAAAACTATACATTTCATGGCCAACCATGGCTTCTTCCAAACCGTCAATACTCGACAAAGGGAATACATCCTTTGGGCAAGTGCGATTTAGATCTCTAAAAGACACACAAACCCGAATTCACTTCATGTCCTTCTTTGCAACATTCATAATACTTGATAACCACACAAGATGTTGAATAGGCTTAATAAACCCAACAGCCAACATCTTCTCCACTTTTTCTTTAATCTTTATGTTTAACTCAGCTTTATAAGTGCGCATGACCTACCTCACTGCTAATGCGTTAGGAAAAATATTCATCTTGTGAGTGCTTACCTCAGGATTTATGCCCAAAATCTTCGTGTACTTCCATGCGAATACAACCGTGAACTCTTTGAGCAAGTTGATAATTTATTCCCGCTTCTTTGAATTTAATCCCTTGGAAATGAAGATGGCCCTCTCATCGCCTCCTTCCATTCCCAAATTCATCTTCTTAAGCTCTTGAAGTTGCTCTCACGGTCCATCTTACATGCATTTAGTTACCTCCCACGGTTCTTCAACATGTTATACTCAGTGAAAATCATCAATCAAAAAACACTTAGGTGCCGGGTCGACACTATCATCCCAAAATATTGCCCATGAAAAGCGTTATAAACGGTAAATAACTTTGGAATTGGGCAAAAAAAAATTCTTTCAAGTCCATGCGTATCTTGCCTCTTACTTTATCTTTCTCTTTTCTTTGTGCTTGTTCTTAAAAGGTGCCACTCGTTGACCCAACCTTTCATCAACAGACTTCTTAGCTTTACCTTCTTTTTGAGCCGCATGAGTCTCATCTTCTCCTTGGATAATTTTTTTTCCTCTCCTCATCCAATTCGACGTAGAATTCCTTATCAACCAAGTGGGCCCCTTCCACTGAGAAATGTATTTTTGTTGCTTTAGTCACTATCTCCGTTCCCCGAACGTTGGCCTTTGTGCATTCCATGTGTATGCATCAACACATGGCCTATAAATAATTGATAACTTGTATTGGCATTGATGGCGTGAAATCTGATGTGGGATGTGAAATTTCGCAACTCAATCCCCGCACTCATGTATCCAAGTGATTGCATCCCTACATTGTCAAAACTTAAAATCCCGAGAGTCACCGATATAATTTTCTCTTGTGAAATTCTGAGAATGCGTGGTCCCTCTAACAATGTGTGCTTTGGGAAAGATGGTCCGAAGAAACACAAGTCCAATTTTTAGATTTTTCAAATTTTGAAGACTAAAACTTTAAACTAAATTAACCGAATTAAACATAGCACCGATTTTATAAATTTTCTTGTGGAAAATCGATTTATAAAATTTTATCTTTTTACCCTAAAGCATGCATCTAAAGTGATAGTAGATAAAAACAAATTAACCACAAGACGTCGATGTACGAGAAAAATCACAAAGGGAAAAACCTCGGTCGACCCATCCAAATAGTTCATTATGATGCGAAATTACAAAAAATGACAGTAAACTTACACAATGACTCGATCCCCCACATGCCTTGACAATTCCAATCTTACATAGATCCTCCAGAGTGCAATGTAGGAGTCCACCTACTCCAGCTAGCACAACGTATGAATCCATGCACATCTCAGTATCCACCGATAAGGATTAACAACCGTCAAACACTACAAACCGTTTTAACTGAGTCCACCGTACAAAACAAGTTCTCTCCATATGAAAGAAACAAACTTTGGTGCCCAATTTCAAGATCTCAAAGCATAAGAATTATGAATCTTGGATCTTTAAACGTATAGGGTGAAACTTAGGGTTTGGAACTTTGGTAAACATGCAGGAAAACATTTCTTTTATCAAAAGTTCTTAAAAAAATGATCCCAACACAACTTAAATACTAAAAGCATGACTTTTAAGGTGACAAACTCATTCAAACAAAAATAAGGGTCATTCAAAAAATAATAGCAGTTTCGTTTGAACGACTTATAATTTCGTTCGAATGAAGTTTCACATCTTATTCAAACGAGCTTCTAACTTTCTTCAAACGAGATGTGAAAACCTCAGCAGAGAATTATTGTTTGTTGGTCATTAGTAGGCCATTCTAAGGAGATCCTAAAGTCGTTCGAACGATAATCAAAGTCATTCTAATGAAAATTGTATTTTCATTTGAACGAGCCACTTTATCATTATAACGAGATCAAAAATAAAAAAACCTTCAGAATTATTTAAAAATAGTTCCAAATGATTTGAGTATAAAAACACAACACTCTTAAAATTTCCAAGGCCTCATAATTAATACGCATTCATACTGGTGAGATACTCGAGAAACATGAAGACAAACTTGGCACGATAACACGACATGCAATATCTAATCTTTGAAGCTTGGCTACTACGTCTTCAATAAACATTATCATAGGCGTGTGGTATCAACAACTTAATGTATATCCTATGTAATATCCCGCCCCTATAAATGAATTAAATTACACATAGAGTTTATATGAGGAGGAACTAACTATAAATATAGAGATTTGTGCGTAACAAATTGGATTATATAGAGAACTATTAGATTATGGATTATAAATGGATCCTATGTACGGGAGAGTAAATGATAAATGTAGGAGAATGGTGAAGAATAATTGGAGAAGGAAATAAAAGAAAAGGAAAAATGAAGGATTCGAATGATGTAGGATGTCAGTAGAAGCAACAAGTAATGTCGCGCGATGGTGGTCATTCAAATGACATCTTAGGTCGTTCGAATGATGACTGGTGAAATCAGAACTATCATTTAGGCTGTCAACATGTGAGCCGTTGATTTTTAAAAACTAGGATCATCCTTGTGTGACACCCCGCTTAAAATAATAACGGGTGGCCAACCCTATACAAAATTAAATCAGGGATCTCAGGTGGATCATTCTCAGCATCAACTGACGATAAAAAAAAACCTATCTAACTACCCAAAACTAAAATAAGCGGATGCCAAAATTTTTAAAACATACAATAAACATCATGCCAACTACAAACAAACTACTGAACATGATAAAAGGGTACACATATATCATGAAAAGAGGAAGTACTCATATAAAACAAAACAAGAACATCAAAAGCAATATACTCGAATATGCTGTCGGGTCACAAACAAAATAACATCCAGGGAAGAACTATAAAATGCTACGTATAACTCTTGGGTATAAAATCGATATATAAAAGGAATCCTATCTAGATTTACAAAGGATTAGGAAACAGCGACAATACAAATCCAGCAACATTCCACATCTGTCACGGCTCCGAGAACACGGGATGGAAAATCATCATCGGTATCCATGCGGTGGGACACCTTAAGTACAATATATATATAGCAAGAGATAATAAACGGGTCAGGGACCGAGGTGTGAAATTTATTGCAGCAAGTGTATTAACCATGCATAATAAATTATAAATGCAATATTTCATAATTATAGTGGAGTCGCACTCTCGTGGAACCCCAAACTCACCCCTTAACTAAAGTGCGCACCTAATCGTATCCCTGAACCTCAATTATATTACCCAACCCATTCTAGGGACAATCTACCTAATTGTACGCATAGCCTATACCCGCAAAACCAACCATCCTAACATAACCCCAAAATCCTATTCATTCTAACCCCACCGCTATAAAAACATCCAAACTTATCTAATAGCGATTTTTTTATATATACACATATATATCTTACTAGGGTTTTATAGGTTCTAATCATTTGCTTAAACCTATTATTAGTCTTAGCACGTCACACGTTACCATTTGTTTTCATATAAATAATTTATTCTCCAAACAACATACATCCTAGTACTAAGGACAAAACTTCTCTCCACTCCCAACATTGCACTACGTTTCGTGCATGGGGTGTCTCGCAAAGAGAAATCCAGATAAGGAACCCCCCGATACACTACTCCTTGACAATGTTGATCATTGAGATCCATTGTGCCCTCAACCCACAACCTCTAACTCCAGCTACTTACTAGGAACAACTATCTCCAGGTATTTGAGTAAGATATCCCCTAGAATCCTTAGGGTCTATATAACATCATCTAGTTGTAAAACACAATCATTCAATCCTATAACCATGTATACATATACACATATATAATGCACACTTTGACATACTCATAACATATATGGTTATAGGATACAAATATACTGCACAATGCTATCATCTTCTAGGAATTACTCACTTTATCCCGGGTTACCCTACACCGGACTATTATCACACCGTCATGGTAATAAAACAAAACACAACGTATGGTAAGCGGTCATAGTTCCTAACCGAAAAGTGAGAACGAATCATACCCAAGACTTCTCACCCCCAAATAAAATCACACAAACAATATCGGACGGCTATGATGTGGGGACTATACGCACCCTGCTCCTCAAGCCAGGGGCCTCACCCTCATTGTGCAACCTCCCATGATAGCATGTGTCGGGTATGCTCACACCATAAGTATATATATATATCATTCACTACATATATATACATACATATGATCACTACATATATACAAACCATCACACACGGTATATATATTCACGTCATATATACACACATATAGACATGCCAAGATATATATGTATACCTATACATACTATCTCCCGTCCGTATATATGAAATTAATAAATTTGGCTATAGGTGTATATAGTCCTCATTATACTAGCCGCCATTAAGTATACTATCCTAATTCATTTTATATTATGGTCCCTCACTTGAAACATATTCATCCATTACCCATATGATATGAATAGTCTCCTAATCTACTCAATATTAGGGATATTGTCTCATAACCGACTACACCTAACAATACTCATACCCATTACACTTATATTCGGATTTACACCAATACACTATAGTTATCCCTGGTATAGATACTCACATATCTAATAGTCAGTAACTCTCAGTATCAATCCTATATTCATTTTCTGATCCCATCATGTATTGGAACACCCATCATTAATCACACATAGATAGGTAGTAACTGCCCCGACTACAATTACTACACAATCCTATTATCATCGATAGTATAATCCAATCATTCTTAATTCAGCCTACGGTTCAGTTGCTCCTATGAACCCTTAGCATTTCTGCATTTTTGATTTATTCCTTAAGTTAAACATTACTAAGGATACGCGACCTCTCTCTCTTATTGGTCCCCAATCATATCTAGGTAGAATCTCGTCCCTAGGAGAATTTGATGCAAAAGTTGGCTTAACAATTTCACGCCATACCTTTACAACTTCCTCAAAGAATTCTCAACCTTGCATCATAGATTAACTCACCTCTAATCTCTAAATAGAACTCCCATCCATAATGAAATTCCCCACTATATCGATGCAACGAACTCCAATACATATGTATGTATATACCCAACCTCAGCTGATATGCACCCCCAATGAATCTCCAAGACGTACTTCTCATACCATATAAGGATGTTCCAACTCAAGAAACCCAATCGAAATGGAGTAAAACTTATTCTAGAAACAATTCTCAAAATAACCATGTTTCCGAATCGATTCGGCCTGGGCTGAATTGATTCGGTTTCAAAGGAGAATCAATTCGCCCCTTATGTGAATTGATTCGCTCCAAAGGACTTGTAAGTCTGTCTTAAGCCGAATCAATTCGGTGTTGGGTTCGAATCAATTCGGTCACATAGACCTGATACTTTTGCCTAAGCCGAATCGATTCGCTTAAGGGGGGAATCAATTCGTGTCTGCAGGACTTTGAAGGTTTCTTTTTCTGTACAAAACCCATGAATTATAAACCCTAAAACCATCAATTCTAACCCTCAAACCTTCATCAAATCATGATTATAATCATATGCATCAACTCAACTATGATCCCAACCATCACTACACCTTTAAAACCCATATACAAACATTAACTACAAGATTTAGTCTACAAAATCTGGGTTTTGACATGGTAACCCCAAATCCCTTTATTTTATCCACTAAACCTGAAATAAAATACACACATAAATTACTTAGCAAGATTAATCACTTGACTCTAAACAGTAGAGGTGGAATCTTCCCCGAAATCGCGAATTTTGGCCCGAATTCCCAAGATCCAAGCTTTTCTCCCCTTCCATCTCTTCTTTCTCTTCTTTATCTCTCTCTAGGTCTTTCTCTCCCTCTCTCTTAATCTCAAGAATGAGATTTTAATCTCCCAAAGTCTTTATAAGCCTAATCTCCTAAAACACCCACTTTAAATGATAATACACTCTTTAAATGACTCGTTTACTCTAATTCGAGTCAAACTAACTTAAATTATTCCGGAGACGAAATAAAACCCAATGACAGTCATTTTGACTATCTCAACCCATCCGAAACCAATAGCACATTCAGAATCATCATTCGAAATACTTTATAACGTCCTCAACTTTTGGCCTCAATTTCCAAATTTTAAAATTCTCCAATTTAAATAAATTTTATTTCTCCCAAAAATTAAATTTATCAATCCTAAAATCGCGAGGTATTACAAACTTCCCCCTTACAAGAATTTCGTCCCCAAAATTAAGTTAAGCCTAGGACTCCGAATTTCAACTAGTTATCACGTCGCCTACCCTCAAATTTTTATACCTATTTCTCCCACTATTCATGATGAATTACTTCATTTAGAAATCAAATTAGTTAAGCAGGGCGCCCATACATCCTGTACCCGAGACCAATGACATAAACATACTCGGCTCCACTTGCCTTAACCCGTAATATATCTCTTAACAATTTAATCTATAATAGCGTACTAAGTATATAAAGTTTTGCAATTTCCAATGGTTCAACTTTTCTCAATTCCTGACATTCTCTACTTTCATGCGGGGGAGGTCTCCCAAGCAAAATCTACACAAGGAACCCTCCCAATACACTACTTTGTAGCTCTGTCAGGAATTAAAATCAGTTGAATCAGGAGTAAGGTTTTTGAATCATAGATATTGCTTGAAGGCTTATATAACAATGTAATATAAAATAGTTTCATGTCTTTCGACACACCAATCAAACACATTACGCTCAAGACAAAAAGGCCCCAAGAAATTCAATATTCTCACCAACACCTAGTTCTCAAAACTTATACATCTATGAGCTAAATTCCCCGCTCAACAATGATTTCGCTAAACCCTGAATTTCCCCAGTGATTAAAACCCCCTTTTCATCACCCCAAAAGCATTGATACATGATGAGACCCTGCATAAATGGAACACTACAATTACCTGTACCTAGACTAACCATAAAACGATAACCTTATCGCCACTACTCAACAAGCCTTAATAGTTCGTACTTTCGAAAATCAAAAGCACAACTCTCCACTAGCCCATCGCAGAACGATCTTTTATCCCAAAAGACGTCCTCCAAGTGCCACACTTTCTCACTTCTTCCTCTAAGGTAATTCTATACATACTATGGTTATAGCACCTAACCACTCATTGACGCTCCCAATACCACGTAAAGCATGACCTAAGACCAAAGGAAGGTATTCTACATTATACCTCCATATTCTAACTGCTTCACTTCATCCATGGGTACCTTTTCAAAGTCCTATACTTATTTAAGGACAATCCTTCTTCCTAAGGACTATTTCTCCACAAAAGAAACATCTCCCCGAAAATCCTTCCTAACCATCCTGAAGGACAAAGCGCTATTGCGATCCCCGGCAATCCTGCGTAATACCCTGTCGAGGCGATGATCTTGCTCTGCTGGTATCAACTCCTTTAGTCCTACTTGATGAACTTCAGTCTTCCAAATTTATTACTCCCTTCTTAAATGAAAATGACACTCCTGACAATTTGACAACGTCACACACCTTACATGAGTAGAAGTCAGAAACACCGAGTTTCCCCAATAAATGATGACAAATTCATCAATCTAGACCTCCCAAGAACTTCACTATTTATTTCTTCTTCATATGTACCTCATTGAGCACAAAGTTCACTAATCGAGTAGATTCTTCTTTGTACTCAACCACCGTTCGATTACCTTGAGTCACGTTCACTAGTCTCCTTTTTATTTCCATCTGAACTGCGGATTTAAAACACTTCCAGTCAAAGCGTACCCAAAAGCTTTTATGGGCATTACATCTCTCTGCACACAACCCTCCAAAGGTGCCTTTGCATCTTTGTTCCAGTGACTTGCAAATATTGCCTCAGTTTTCCCTGAAGAGTCTGGAGGAGGTCTTTTCCTATAGGCTTCTCATACTCTTTCCCACATCGATGGCCTTGGATGTTCTTGAGCCATCGGGACTGCAGGATGATGTGCTATCATAACAATGGCAGCATCCACCGTTAGTGCCACAATATTAGCAACTTCGATTGCGATCACAGTCCCTATAGGCATTTTAGGGTTCCATATTCTCAGCCCCTCTACTTGTACTTCCTGGACGACTTCTTCTCGATGATGTCTAAGACGGTAGCAACTATACCAGAGCGTCATTCAAGTAATTACACATCGCAGAAGTAAATAGACATAGTGAACACAACAATCCTAATAGTAAGGCTCTACATCAAGGACGCTTATGGAAGAACCCAGAAAACCCGCACAGATCCTAAGACACTAGAACTTGATGCTCTGATACCATCTGTGACACCCCGCTTAAAATAATTACGGGTGGCTAGCCCTATACTAAATTAAATCAGGGATCTCAGGTGGATCATTCTCAGCATCAACTGACGATACAAAAAAAAACCTAGCTAACTACCCAAAACTAAAATAAGAAGATGCCAAAAATTTTAAAACATACAATAAACATCATGCCAACTATAAACAAACTACTGAACATTCTAAAAAGGGTACACACGTATCATGAAAAGAGGAAGTACTTATATAAAACAAAATAATTACGTCAAAAGTAAGATACCCGAATATGCTGTCGGGTCACAAAAAAAATAACATCCAGGGAAGAAATATAAAATTCTATGTATAACTCTTGGGTATAAACCCGATATACAAAAGGAATCCTATCTAAATTTACAAAGGATTAGGAAACGGCGACAATACAAATCCTGTAACATTTCGCATCTGTCACGGCTCCGAGAACACTGGATGGAAAAGCATCATCGGTATCCATGCGGTGGGACACCTGCAGTATAATATATATATAGCAAGAGATAATAAACGGGTCAGGGACCGAGGTGTGAAATTTATTGCAGCAAGTGTATTAACAATGCATAATAAATTATAAATGCAATATTTCATAATTATAGTGGAGTCGCACTCTCGTGGAACCCCAAACTCACCCCTCAACTAAAGTGCGCACCTAATCGTATCCCTGAACCTCAATTATATTACCCAAAACATTCTAGGGACAATCTACCTAATTGTACGCATAGCCTATACCCGCGTAACCCACCATCCTAGCATAACCCCAAAGTCCCATTCATTCTAACCCCACCCCTACAAAAACATCTGAATTTATCTAATAACGATTTTTTTTATATATACACATATATATCTTACTAGGGTTTTATCGGTTCTAATTATTAGCTTAAATTAGTCTTAGCACGTCACACATTACCATTTGTTTTCATATAAATAATTTATTCTCCAAACAACATACATCCTAGTACTAAGGACAAAATTTCTCTCCACTCCCAATAGTACACTACGTTTTGTGCGTGGGGTGTCTCGCAAAGCGAAATCCAGATAAGGAACCCCTCCCCCGATACACTACTCCTTGACAATGTTGATCGTTGAGATCCATTGTGCCCTCAACCCACAACCTCTAACTCCAGCTACTTACTAGGAACAACTATCTCCAGGTATTTGAGTAAGATATCCCCTAGAATCCTTAGGGGATATATAACATCATCTAGTTGTAAAACACAATCATTCAATCCTATAACCATGTATACATATACACATATATAATGCACACTTGACATACTCATAACATATATGGTTATAGGATACAAATATACTGCACAATGCTATCATCTTCTAGGAATTACTCACTTTATCTCGGGTTACCCTACACCGGACTATTATCACACCACCATGGTAATAAAACAAAACACAACGTATGGTAAGCGGTCATAGTTCCTAACCGAAAAGTGAGAACGAATCATACCCAAAACTTCTCACCCCCAAATAAAATCACACAAACAATATCGGACGACTATGATCTGGGGACTATACGCACCCTGCTCCTCAAGCCATGGGCCTCACCCTCATTGTGCAACCTCCCATGATAGCATGTGTCGGGTATGCTCACACCATAAGTATATATATATATATATATCATTCACTACATATATACAAACCATCACACACGGTATATACATTCACGTCATATATACACACATATAGACATGACAAGATATATATGTATACCTATACATACTATATCCCGTCCGTATATATGAAATTATTAAATTTGGCTATAGGTGTATATAGTCCTCATTATACTAGCAGCCATTAAGTATACTATCCTAATTCATTTTATATTATGGTCCCTCACTTGAAACATATTCATCCATTACCCATATGATATGAATAGTCTCCCAATCTACTCAATATTAGGGATATTGTCTCATAACCGACTACACCTAACAATACTCATACCCATTACACCTATATTCGGATGTACACCAATACACTATAGTTATCCCGGGTATAGTTACTCACATAACTAATAGTCGGTAACTCTCAGTATCAATCCTAAATTCATTTTGTGATCCCATCATGTATTGGAACACCCATAGTTAATCGCACAAAGATAGGTAGTAACTGCCTCGACTACAATTATAACAAAATCCTATTCTCATCGATAGTATAATCCAATCATTCTCAATTTAGCCTACGGTTCAATTGCTCCTATGAACCCTTAGCATTTTTGCATTTACGGTTTATTCCTTAAGTTAAACATTACTAAGGATACGCGACCTCTCTCTCTTATTGGTCCTCAATCATATCTAAATACAATGTTGTCCCTAGGAGAATTCGACGCAAAAGTTGGCCTAACAATTTCACGCCATACCTTCACAACTTCCTCGAAGAATCCTCAACCTTGAATCATAGATTAACTCACCTCTAATCTCTAAATAGGACTCCCATCCCTAATGAAATTCCCCACTATATCGATGCAACAAACTCCAATACATATGTATGTATGTACACAACCTCAGTTGATATGTCCCCACGATCAAATCATGAAAGAAACCTCCAATGAATCTCCAAGATGTACCAAATCGATAAACCCAATCAAAATGGAGTAAAACTCATTCAAGAAAAAATTCTCAAAACAGCCCTGTTTCCGAATCGATTCGGCCTCGCTCGAATCGATTCGGTTCCAAAGGCGAATCGATTCCACCCTTATGCGAATCGATTCAGTCCAAAGGACTTGTGAGTCTGTCTTAAGCAGGATTGATTCGGTGTTGGGTCCGAATTGATTCGGTCACATAGACCTAACACTTTTTCCTAAGCCAAATCGATTCTCTTAAGTGGGCAAATCGATTCGTGTCTGCAGAACTTTGAAGGTTTTTTCTTTTGTAAAAAACTCGCGAATTATAAACCCTAAAACCATCAATTCTAACCCTCAAACCTTCATCATAATCATGATTATAATCATATGTATCAACTCAACTATGATCCCAACCATCATTACACCTTCAAAACCCATATACAAACATCAACTATAAGATTTAGTCTACAAAATTTAGGTTTTGACATAGTAAGTCAAAATCCCTTTCTTTTAGCCACTAAACCTGAAATAAAATACACACATAAATTACTTAGCAAGATTAATCACTTGCCTCTAAACGGTAGAGGTTGAATCTTCCTCGAAATCGCGAATTTTGGCCGAAATTCCCAAGCTCCAAGCTTTTATCCTCTTCTCTCTCTTCTTCCTCTTCTTCCTCTCTCTCTAGGGTTTTCTCTCCCTCTCTCTTAATCTCAAGAATGATAGTTTAATCTCTCAAAGGCTTTATAATCCTTATCTCCCAAAACACCCACTTTAAATGATAATACACTCTTTAAATGAATCGTTTACTCCAATTCGAGTCAAATTAACTTAAATTATTCCAAAGCCGAAATAAAACCCAAGTACAGTCATTTTGACTATCTCGACCCATCCAAAATCCACCACACACTCAAAATCATCATCCGGAATACTTTATAACGTCCTCAATTTTTTTACCTCAATTGCCAAATTTTAAAATTCTCCAATTTAGAAAAATTTTATTTCTCCCAAAAATTAAATTTCTCAGTCCCAAAATCGCAGGGTATTACACCTTGGATCTAGACGGTGGTTCAGTTTGTTAAGTGTTATTGGTTTTCTGTATACATACGGAGCATAGGTGGTAATCAAAGTAGGTAAAAACCATTTGTTCTCAGTCTTTCTCAAGGAGCTCATAGCTCCTTCCCACTTTCTCATATACTACCTTCGGTAGTTAAGAGTTTCAACATACACTCACACCAAAAATAATCAATCTCCCCATTGATAATGTATAAGTTATGAGATATAGAAGTGTTGTTGGGAGTTTTTTAATGATTATTAAAGGAGGATATTTTTAGAAGAAGATGACTGTAATATTGGAGGTTTTGAAGAGGGATTTTTATGGGGTTTCTTGGAGGCAGACTTAATGATGCTAGATAACCCCTTCAAGGCCACCTTAGGAGGTGGGGGTTTTCATCTTCCTTGATCTTCCATGCCTTCCACTGATTTAAGCTTCATTTGAGGTGGGAAATTCTACTCTCTATATTTAAGACTCTATTTGGTGTATATTATAGTCGTGTTCTTGTTGAATGTTAAGAGTTGAATTATCCTATAAATGATGATGGGTTTTTCTAGTAAAATTCATAATTTGACATTTTTATGGAATAAATATGTAAGAAAATATCAATTTGGTGTATTACTAGTGAAAAGAAATAATGGATATTTTTTAGAATAAAAATGTAAGAAAATATTATTTATATGCATTTCTAGCTAAAAGAAATAATGGACATTTTTATGGAATAAAAAATGTAAGAAAATAATATTTATATGCATTTCTAGCAAAAAGAAATTATGGACATTTTTTATGGAATGAAAATGTGGAATGATGTTAATTTGTACAAATATTTTTGAAAAAAATATTTCTAAGTTTCTTGAAAAATGGAGACTTTATGAATGAATGGACATTGATTTTAAGGAAAATAATAAAATGTCAATTTTACTTGAAATGTATGTTTGTTGTAAATGTTATAAAATTCTAGAAGAAAATGTATGGTTGATCCACTTGATAGGATTTTTGTATTTAAAGTCCACTTTATTTGCATATAAACTTGTAGTATTTTGATAATAAGTATGTGAGCAAGTTTAAAGACAATCTCGTTGGGTTTTGACATAAATTAAGACAAAATAAAATTTTAGTCTTCAAATTGTGTGGGAAAAAGGATATTGAGAGCATGAACAATGTAGGGTATAAGCTATATGTGCTAAATAAAAGAGATGGTAATTTATAATGAAGAAAGTCTTGTGTAAATGGTGATATTTTATTAAAGTGAAAAGTGTGATATTAAACCAGTGTTAAAGGGTCTAAAGTGTTTTAAAAGTTAAGTTGTAAATTTAATAATCATTTTGAGAAATAACACTTGTTTAAGGACTAAATTGCAAGTTTGGTGAACAAAGGATAAATTGGTAATTTAGTTAAAGTGGAACATTTTTATGGAATAAAAATGTCAAAGAACATCTTTACACTAGTTTGGATGAAAATGAATTAAGTCCTAAAGCGTGAATGGTTTTAGTATAAATCATGTGTGTGCAAATAAAGGACTTAAAGGAGAAAGAAACAATTTTCGAGTGTTAATGGAAAAACGGAAGGCTAAGTCCGGGTTTTGGCTTCGACCGGGTAAAAGTAAAGAAGTACAATAATGTGGGCATGTGTAAAATTTTCAACACATTAATGGGAAGTCAGATGACACCGGGATAAAGCAAGAAGGGCCCGAAGACCTTGGGTTAAAAGCCCTAAATCACAGGCCAGAGCATACGGTGCGCATAGATGGCGGTATGGAGCCCATGGAAGTATGCGGTATATGAAGATTCTGATAAAAGATAAAGGAAGTATGAAACATGTCAAGAAATGAGTTATGCTATAAAAGGTGTTAATACAACCTAACTTGAATGGATATTATAAATGTTCTGATATAGGTGAAATGGACAAGTAAATGCATAAAACTATTAATGTCCATAAAGGGATGAAAAAGGGTTAAAGAAAGTAAATAAATGAGTGGCTAAGCGACCTAAATGGTTAAAACCATATTTAACACCCAAATGTGTCGTAAAAAAGATTTTCTAAGATTTAATAAGTATTTTCTAACACGGTGAATGGGTGTGTTGAAATGGTGATTTTCAATAAAAATATTAAAGTGTAATGAAATGAAAGAAATGATTAGATTCTAATAAAGGAATGAATTCGAATAAATCAAGTGTAATGGTTTCTAGTGTTGAACCGAGTTTGTTAAATAAAGTGAGAATGATAAGTATGAATAAAGAAAGACTTTAATATATTAAGGTCAATTAATGTGGGTAAGTAAGGTTTTTGGAACTAAAATGGTTAATGAATTGGAATATGTACTTTCAAAGGATACGTATGTATATATATACATATTTTTGCATGCACGTGGGTGCAGCGTGTGAGTATTCCTTTCTGTCTTTTATTTTTATAATGCTTGTATAAATCCCACTGGGCATAAGCTCACATCCCCACTTTATTATGGTAGGTTGGGAGAGGTTCCATATTTTGAGGGGGTTTTACAGGTATGTATATTTTATTTATGTTGATATTAGTAGCTCAATTCACTTGGACTTTAAGGTCCTCCCCATGGGTCCTAATGTTTTTATCTTGAAATTGGAATCTCATGCTAACAAGTGAGATGTTAATTAAAATAAAACTGGACTAGCAACATTACTTAGGATGTTTCACTTCACTTCACATCTTACGCTCGGGCCGGACCCGATTGACTACGGGTAACCCATAAATTCGGGTTGGGCCGTTACATCCTATGACAAATGTTTTGTCTGAAATAATGTCAAATACATACAAATTGACTCGATTGAAAATTTGTTCTTATAAATCTCTCCCTTTGGCTATTCCGGGACAAAACCAAAACAAAAATCCTATAAGCTGTCAAGCTCAAAAAGACTGATTTCCCAATCCCAAAAAGGGGGAAAAGAGTAAAGATGCTCGATAGACACACAAACATGAACAACTTTGCTTTGCTTGAAAATTTTGTCGCATTTATGTAACCTTGTGATCCTACACACTTAAACACACCTTTCAAATGCAAAGAGAATATAACAAGTATAAATTTACAAATGAATAAACTTCTAACAATGTCTAAAACAATCTCAACCTAGGTAAGATGGCTCCCACTAAGAGAAACATATCCTAATCATGTAAAGCAAAGATACCATTCCCCCCTTTTATTCAGTAATAGATAAAGAAAGATAGCATGAAACAATTACTCCCCCATACCAAATATCCCCCTAAATATGTGATCGCAAGATACCAAATTTTATACCATAAGTTTAAATATAATGGAATGGGAATAAAGCATGCAACTGTGTAAAGTGTAGCAAACATACAACATGGAAACTCAAGAACACATAATCCAAGTGATGGAAAGCATGGACTAAATGAAAATATAAAAGACTCAAAACATGATACCATATATAATATATGAAAAATATACTAATGAAAATCTGATACATATATATATATGTATAAACAACCACAAAACTTGACACAAAACACTTATGCTTTAAACACTAACATAGTATCAAAGTGTCTAAACATGTAGGATAGAATAAATGGGTGTGAACTAGATATAAATGAATCATAACCCAAACACTCAAATATGTTAAAAAAGATTCAATTTTCCGCAAAACTTTATCAAACTAAGATTTAGCCTCAAGTGACAAAATAAAGTGAACTTAATGAACAAATAAGCACAATGCACATAGGCCTAGAATATTGATGATTCTACAAATTAATAGCGTCATGACAAAACATAATTGGGATTCATTGTGCAAACACACTGATCTTTAACTAAACACCCTTAAAAGATAAACATATAACATATTTTCTAATCATTTCTTTTCTCAATTCTTTTGAATCCATTTCTTTTTGAAAGATTAAACAAACTAACTATGTTGTCCTTTGGTAATTTTTCTATTTTTATTGCCTTTAATATTTTCATTAGGATCTTGCCAATGGTGTCTCTCCTGCAAAGGAAATTTTCTCCTTTCCCACGGACCCTCATATACTTTTCAATACTAAGAAAAGTAGGTCACGGGCAACAGTTCTTACATGCATAAATCCCCAATAGTCACAAAACATGTAGATGACATGATTGACGGGAGAACTTGTCCTAAAGCTCAAATTTACATGTGAAATTAACGTTCAAAAAGCTTGTGCATGTGTTTGTGGAGACATATACAAAGTTGAATCCATAAAGCAAATCAATTTCGAAACAACTCCGTGAAAGCATGATTAACAATAATCTAAGTATCTACAATTATAACCAAATCCACATGGAAAATACAGAATGAATTAGATTCAAACACTCCAATATGCCACGCGAAATGTGTAAAATTAAAATACACAAATCAAAAATCTTTTTGAGTTTTTTTTTCTAAAATGTTTCAAAAGGAAATACCAATTTTTACAACTTTTGAAAACAAATTTCTAACTCAAAAGACACAATTTTTGTTTTTGTATTTTTCAATATGACTCAAAAAAATGAAAAATGAAAATATAAAAGATAAACATGTCATATAATAGAAAACATATATTATGAAGCACAAACTAGATTATAACAAACAAAAACATGCAAGTAATCACCCATACGATATAGCATGTGAAAAGTCATGTGCAAGCATGCGATAATTAACTAGTCTAACATTTAGTGCTTCCAAAACGAATTTATTAACCCAAATAGATGTGTATCTGATGCATCAGGTTTCAGGAACTAAGGGAAAACTAGACTTCAACTTCCTAGGGTCTTTTTTAAGATTATATCAAAAGCTCCTAAGGTGATATTTCCTACCGCAGTGTGTGCACGTGAAGACATGACGAGGAACGGGGCATTTGGGCTGACCTTTTATAAAACCCTCGGATGTGATTAACCCTCTAAAATAACCAATGGTTTTGAATTTAAGGATGAAAGAATTTAAATCATGGAAGCTATTACCATCACTACCAAAATTACTCAAGTCTCTCAGATCATCTTTTAACTTCAAAATTCTAGACTCAATAAAAGAATTAAACTCTTCAACTGATAGGGACTCCTTCTTTAAATTTTCAATCTTACCTAGAAGGTAATCATTCTACCCCTAAATGAAAGTTAACTTATCCCTAAGAGTCTTCTCGCGAGCCCTTAAATCATTAATCAAAACATCATTATCGTGAGTGACACGTAAACTAACCCTAGAAAATTTAGAGTCCTTTAATTATTTCTCTAAAACTCGAATTCTCTCCTCACTCTCTTTCTTTGACACTTCTAAAATTTTAAAATCATGGTACATGTCCTCAAGATTCTAACGAAAGAAATCTCTTTGAGTTTGAACAATTTGTAAAAGTTCCATAACAGCTTTAAAACAAAAAATTTCTTTTTCAAGAATTTTAATTCTTTTCACAAGCTTCAAATTAAAACAACATAAATTTTTAGCATGGTTATGAAGCTCATTAAACTCCTCTCAAATATCAAAATCATCATCACAATGGGAATCCATCGAGAGAAAACAACACAAAATTAACACGAGAGAGGAGAATAAAGAAGACCACCTAAACAACAGGAAATAAAGATCTACACGATAACTTAGTGTATCAGGCTCTGAGATCAATTTGAAGATGCGCGGTGCCTCTAACAGTGTGAGCTTAGACAAATATGGTCCGAATAAACACAAGTCTAATTTTTATATTTTTCAAATTTTAAAGATTGAAATTTTAAATTAATTAACCCAATTAAATTTAGCATCGATTTTAAAAACTTTCTTGTTGAAAATCGATTTACCAAATTTTATCTTTTTACCCTAAAGCGTGCATCTAAGGTGAAGGTAGATAAAGTAAATAAACTAACCACAAGATGCCGATGTACGAGGAAAACCACTAAGTGAAAAAACTCGGACAACCCAATGAAACAGTTAATTGTGATGTGGAATTACGAAATATGACAGTAGACATACATAATGACTCGATCCTCCACAAGCCTTGACGTTCTTCAATCTTAGACCGCTCCTCCACAATGCAATGTAGGAGTCCACCTATGCCAGCTGCCATAATGCCTGAATTCATGCATGTCTCGATATCCATCGATTAGGCTCAACAGTCGCCAAACACTACAAACGTTACTCACGGAGTCCACCACATGAATTAAGTTCTCTCCATAAGAAAGAAACTTTGGTGCCAAATTTTAAGATCTCAAAGCATAAGAATTATGAAACTTGGATCTTTAAACATATAGGGTAAAACATAGGGTTTGAACTTTGGTAAACAGGTAGGTAAACATTTTTTGCCAAAGTTCTTAAAAAATTGAGTTTAGCACGCCTTAAATATTGAAAGCACTAGTTTCGAGGTAGTGGTCTCGTTCGAACAAACAAGAGTCATTCGAATGAGAAGAGAACTTTTATTTGAACGAATTATAATTTCGTTCGAATGAAGTTACATATCTCGTTCAAATGAGATTGTAACGTGCTTCAAGTGTGATGTGAAGACCTTGGCAAATAATTCTTATTTGATGGTCGTTAGTAGGTCATTCTAATGAGATCCTAAAATCGTTCGAACGAGAATGAATGTTTTTTTTAAAGAAAACTGTATTTTTATTTGAACAAGCCACTTTATCGTTCTAATGAGATTAAAAACAAAAACAAAATCTTCAAAAATATTTAAAAACAGTTCTAAACGATTTGAGTATAAAGAGACAACACCCATAAAATTTCCAAGAACTCATAATTAATATGCATTCATACTTGCGAGATTCTCAGGAAAGGTGAAGACAAACATGGCATGATAAAAATGACATGATGTATCTAATCTTGAAAGCTTGGCCTCTACGTCTTCAAGAAATAAAGTCATAGGCTTACGGAATCAACAACTCAAAGTCTATCCTATGACTGAAACGTTTTGTCCAGAATAATGCCAATTACGTACAAATTGACTTGATTGGAAATTTGCCCTTACAAATTCCCATTTCGTAGAGAGTGCTTATAGACATAATGTTGATTGACGCCCCACCATCTAATAATGTCTTTGGAAAAATGATCCCATTCATGAGAGTTGTAATGTACAAAGGTATATTGTGAATGGAAGGCACCTGAGTATTTGCTTCCAAAAACACCACCTAAGTTGTATACCTCTTTAGGAGTATTCCTATGGAGCCATGCCAATTAATGGATCGATCCCCTGATTCTTGTACTGCCTTAAGGATCTTCTTGGTAATCTCAACTCGAATTTCATACTTGACTCCAATTTTATCAAAGAAACATTTGAACTTTGGGCTTTTCATAGTTGCTATGCATTTTGAATCTATCTTTACCTCATAAGTCCGAGGGTTACAAATTTATTCGGCCTCAGACGTTCCTCCTTCATCAAGAGAAAGGACTACATGTAATACTCCGCACATTTATGGGAAATTAAATTTTCATAAATGGGTGTAATTTGGAAATTGGAGGAATTTCTCGGAATAATAATTTTTGGAGTTTAGGAGTGTTAGAGGATTTTTGATGTATGTTATAACTACTTTTGGGAATGAGTAGACGAGAAGGATTATTTTATTACATGTCGCGGTTGAGTATAGCGACATAGGACAATATTTTATTGGAAAACCCCGTATGGAGATGTGTTGTGTTAAAATAGTGAATTGCGGCCATGTACCTTGGATGGAAATTTCGATTGTGCGGTTGGTTTCGGAATGGCCAAGATAGTCAGAATAGAGTATTCGGGGGTATTATTTAGGCTCCGAGAATATTTGGGAACGAGTCATTTTTGGATACAATAAGGGGTAAACCCTTTTTCTCCCTATATAAGGAAATAGAGGGGAAAAGAAAGGGAAGAAAAGAAAGTGGAGAGGAGAGGAGGAGAGAAAAGAGGAAGAAAATAGAGGTTCTGCTCAAACTCCGTGGGATTCGACTCGGGATCGTCGGATTTTATCCACGAGGCAATTGTTTACTTGCTTTATTTATTTTGGAGCATAAATCTCATATCAAAATTTGGTATTAACAAATAAAAAGATTTTTGGGATGGGTTTTGTGAACCAAAATGGGTTTTCGAAAGTTAAACAAGAAAACCCCGACTTTTATCCAAGTCGAGAAACTTAGGAAATTATTGAAATCATTTGTTGGTTTTGAGTTCTAGGATGTTTAGAACCCATGATACGTATGTACATATCGTTGTTTGAGATTGGAGGATGTCGGGGGAGGAGATAAAATCTTGGGAGGATCTTTAATGGTCGAAATAGCTTCTCGAAGAAGAAGTTGTTCGAAGCGATTGATCGATCGAGGGTAAAGGATCTATCGATCAACCATCGATCGATCAAAAGCTAAGGGTCAATCGATCGACCCTTCAGGATTTTTGGCAATTTTTGCCTCGGTTTAATTACATGGGATTATTTACAATTTTAATTGGTTCTAGCTTATTTATTTGAGGAACTAAGTATTTATCTAGTAATTTAGCACTAGCCAATTGAGGAAATTTATAGGGGCTAGGAGGGTGCTAAATTGGTGTGGCACTAAAAATAATATTTTCGAGGAAAATAATGGATTAAGAAAATAAAGGTTTAGGGTTCCTAAAATAGAGTGGGGACCTGTAAATTTCTATTAATTAAGTGAAATATAGACATTGGGTTCATGGAAAATGGAATCCATGACTTATTTATTTAATGGGTGTTTAGGGCGAGTAACGCTTGAGTTGATCTTTCGGTGGGGGATGGTGCGTATAGAATTAAGCACGAAGAGAATGTAATTATGTGTAAAATTGTGTGCGATAAAATCCTACAAGGTGGACAGGATGAAATTTGGATATAGGCTAAAGAGGATTTAGCGGTTGTCCGATACGTCTATTGACGACGGTCATTATAGGTGGTGGAATACTTATGAGAATTAAGATAAGTCAAGGGTATACTTATCTAATTAGTAGAAATTGGTACATTGGGGTTTATGTACAAGTCCTTAATTAGTGATTAAGGTGTGAGTTATACTTAAGAGAGAGAATAATTATGAGATTAGTATTTAAGTAGTAAGGTACTTAAATATTATTATGATATTGGCAATTGTAGCCATATCAACATTTGAGGAGTGATAAATGTGTGTGTGTGTGTATATATATATATATATATATATGTGTGTGTGTGTGTGTGTGTGTGTGTGTGAAGCATATCCCCACTAATGCTATCATTGGGAAGTTGCGCGATGAGGGTGAGCACCCTGGATCGAGGAGCAGGGTGTGGATATTCCCCAGCTCATAGCGTCAATTTTTATATTGTGTGATATTTATTAGGGGTGTGACGTGGTGGGTATGTTTCGTCTCATTTTCGGGGAGGAACTATGACCGCTTCCCATACATTATGATTTGGTTTGACCATGAAGTAGGTGACATTTAATCCTATCGGTGGTCCCTAAGATGGTATGTGACTGTTGACCTTGAAGATGATAGCATTGAGAGACCGCATCCTCGAGTTATAGCTCGTTGGGATGGTTATTATACCGATGTGTATGGTATATTATTGAGATGGTTATTATACCGGTTTGTATGGTATATTATTGAGATGGTTATTATATCGGTGTGTCTGGTATACTACTTGTGCATGAGAACAATATATTATATATCTCTAGTATAGTAAAGAGATAAAAGAAAGATAGATTTAATTCTCATTCCGGGAGATTATACCCGGACTTAAAATGTGATATGTATATAAAAAGGGAGTATGAACGTAAATAATTATGTGGGTATATATACATACTAGTATATTCCCGTGCCTGAAGGCACAGCGAAATTTTTTCAAGATATGTAATCGCAAAACGGCAAAAAAGTTCCAAAGTACGCAATTCCAAAACGAGAAAAATTTGTTCCCCGACAAAACATAGTGCAGTCTAAAGTATTGAATATGTAAACAATCTACGATAACTTTTTACAACACAAATGTGAAAACAATTTAGACCATTTGAGAAAATTTTCCTATATTTATAGGACTATCCACCATGTTCAGAAATAAAAATAGTCCACAATAAAGATAGTAATCGTCCATCTTGGACCTCGCATAAACATCATAGCCATCAAATACAAATTTAAACATTGTACATACAAAATCATCAATTCAACACAATTCATGAAATATACAATATTCATCAACTGAATTCACGTTGTACATTAAATAAACAAAATGTCAATTTAAAAAAAATGGACATAACCTCCTTTGTTTAATGGACTATCCACCCTTCTTGAGGGACAACAACACTTCCAACAATATTCAAAGAGCCCAAAAATAATTCATAACAATAATAGTTCAAAGGCTGAGCTCAATTAACTGTTGGTTGAAAGTTATGGGACAAAGTCCAAAGAAAGTCCAAGCACTGATAATATCCGCATAGTCAACATCTTGTGCTTCTACCTGGCATTGCCATGATGTGGCAGTTGTGGCGTCTGTAATCACACAAGCTTAAAATGCAACAATGTTTTAATCAAGAAAATACCTTATACTAACACTATTTTAGATGAACACAATAAATCTAATCCCTATCATAACGTATACTGTGAATTATTAAAGCAACTGAGAATAAAGTATCATTCATCCATTGAAACGATAGTTCTAAAAAATAAATATGTCATTCTCATAGATAATTATTATTGCACGACACATGAACTAAGCTGAGCCTCTAAACCTGCTGGACTGTCCATACTAATGCAGAAAAGTTATAATTGAGCCTCTCTATTTAGATGGCGCGCTACATATGTCATTCTAATAGATAATTATTATTGCAAAATAGGTGAAAAGTAACTTTGCCATGACAATTTGGCAAATATGAAATGATGGTGTTTGATAACATTGTGTGAACAAACCAATCAATTGACCTTATTCAAATTTAAACCTTGATTTGATAGTATGGATGTTTATTTCAATCAATTTATAAATAAAATAAACACATTCATGGGTTTTTACCTCAATCTGTTCATGAAGTTTCCTCTCCACCTCCATTTGCATTTGTAATGCTTGCTCTATCTTCATGCTTCTAATAAAAATAACACTAAATCATTCATTTGTAGTGGTTCCATGATTTGTAAACATATATATTACGAAAGACTACACTTACACTCCCTATTTTGCACATTCCTTAACATCGCTACCTCCGACGAACCCTTGGGGCGTCACCAGTGCTCTTTTCATTGGGGCCTATTGCCACCTACCAAAAAGTTGCAGGATTGTGATTGGAAAATCTTTACATTCATCGTGATGAAGAGGAAAATTGCCCATCAGAGTTGAAATAGTACTGCATCCAAATGCAGGTTGCAAAGAGAAGCTAGGCGCCTCTTTCGTCTCAGGTGAACGACGAACGGATAATTCTGGATAAAACTGTTTCCCATCAAGTGTTGATTTGGAAGAGCAACAGAGGGTTGAGTGATAATGTGGTTCCCGATCATGCTTGTGCTGGAGAAAAAAAACAAAATTAGTACCAATTAGTTAGACAACATAAGGGTGATGGCATCCCAAAATTTGGAGCCTAATTATAAACAAATTATAGACAGAGAAGGACAACGACACCTAAACTTCCAACATATATCTGAAAACCATATAACCTGAAACTAAAAAAAAATTGAAATTATAAAAAATGTGAGAATACGGTACAGTTTTTGCAATGACAAATTTGATTAATAATAAAGAACATTTCTTTAGAGAGTTTATAAACAAACCAAATACACATGGACACACACACACATAAACAAATGAACACATAGAATACAATCACACGTTATTTGTTTCAGCAGTGATAGTAATGTAATACATGAACTGGTGCAAAACCCCAAGTGATATATTTTTCATCAGTTATATTTATTTCAGCATGCCTCTTATATCATACCTTTTTATATGACACTTACACACACGGGATCAAATGTGTATTGTTATAAAAGTCCACTATTCTAAGTTCTTACAAAAAAATCTAGGTGAATATGAACTATCAACTTAAATAAAGATGAAACTCAGGCTTTTAACCTTGCATATGAAGTTTTATTAATATAAATCTTAAGTTCTTTAATATTTGGAATGAAATTTGCTTTCATACAAATCAAGTTAGATCTTCATTATTCTACTCTTTAAATCATTGGAAATGAAAGTAACTTCACTGAGAGAGTGCAAAGTTGCCAAATGATCCCATCAAATGATAAAAAAAAACATACAGGGATAAATAAAAAAATGAAATGATGAAAATTCCTTTTTTGTAGAAAACAAAAATTATTCTCATTGTTTCCATTCAACCCTTTTTGCATAGTGAACACCTTAAGCATATCCAACATCAAAGCAGAAAAAAATTATATGAACAACACAACACTAACTGTTAGATATCATTTAACGTTTGGATATCAAACATAAATATGGAATGTAGGGAAAATTATTGTGTACATTGTGGAAATATACTCATGTGTCATGTATAAAGTACAAAATAGAGAAATTCATGTATAGAGTCACTATAATACAATACCAACCTATAAATTGTGTTTCCAGATACTAAAAAAACTACAACACAGTAAGTACCTGTGGTGACTTGTGCTCTTTTCATTGGGGCCTATTTCCACCTACCAAAAAGTTGCGGGATTGTGATTGGAAAAATCTTTACATTCTGCGTAATGAAGAGGAAAATTACCCATCAGAGTTGAAATAGTACTGCATCCAAATGTAGGCTGCAAAGAGAAGCTAGGCGCCTCTTTCGTCTCATGTGAACAACGACCGAATAATTCTGGATAAAACTGTTTCCCATCAAGTGTAGATCTGGAAGAGAAACAGAAGGTTGAGTGATAATGTGGTTCCCGATCATGCTTGTTCTGGAAAATCATATATCGATTAGTTTACCCCCAATCCACAAACAAAAGGTGAAATGATCTACCATCGGTATACCCACATTGAGATATGTTTAGAACTAACTGTGAGGAGAAATTAGATATATACGGGGGTGTTTCATTGTGGAAAATCATATATCGATTAGTTTACCCCCAACCCACATACCAATGGTGAAATGATTTATCATCGGTCTACCCACATTGAGAATTATTTAATCCACTATACAATTATCACCACAACATTATAAAAAATCAAAAACCTACTATAGCTCTTGTGCGCGAAATTTTAAATGATGAATCTACAAAAAGATCAATTTCATTAAGAAATTAATGCATTAAGTGACTGTATTGGGGGTTTACCTTTCTATAATTATTATTGATCATTGATGAAGTTAAGAGGACAGTTGAACCTACCTGAAGCCTGCTTTGCTGATAAATAAATCTATCTATAAGCATTAGGCTATCCTATCCAAGACAATTAAAAAAAATTATAAATGGTCAATATTCCGTAGTCTAAGTTATGATACCACTCGAGATATTTTCAGTACCACTGAAAGGCTCAAATAGGAATTTGATATCACTACACAGAATCAAGATATCACATCATGGTTCTGTCACCGTTAATTTGTTAGCACTATTAAAACACCCCTCTCTCTTATTATATATATGTATGGACCGTATAAAAACATATGCATAAAGTAAAATAAAATCAATGAATGCAAGGGTCCGCACCCAAATTTGTTGTATCCATGAATGCAAGGGGCCGCACCCCGCACCCAAATTTTTTGTATCCATATTACTATTATTGTGCAGAAATAATAGTCATATTGCCTAGTCATATTACTATTATTGACCACATAAAAAACACTAAAAACACCAAAGGGCCGCACCCAACACTCCACCTACCCACCCACCCCATCCACCAAAATTCCTTGAACTGAGAAACACCCCAAATCTGTAAATAAAAAAATATAAGCTTATTTATACCTTAATTTGGCCCTCCTAAAAAATAAGAGAGTTGCGGTGTATGTCGGATGCTATTGATTATGTTATAAGCTTGAAAACCTTTTTACTCATGTTTGTTTTCATACCAACCATCTTTCCAGAAGCATATATTCTACTAACCCCTAGATCTGCAGCCATTCTCATCACATAAAGCTTCTTCAGTAGAATTTCCATTTCCATTGAGTAAGGTTCTTTTCCAAACTGGCAACACAGATTCTCTGTAAACCTGATCAAAATCCAAATGTCTCTTTCAGCACCTTTTTCAGCTTCATTAATTACTTCCATGTGATTCTCCAGATAGTTCATGTACTCAGAAGGTAGATGCGAGTTTATATTCATATCAAGCTGAACATAGAAAAATGAAAACAAATCAAGAATTAATGGACTGCATTATCATCAATATTACTTTGAAGCTATGATTTTTCAACTATAAATAATCACACTTAAACTGGCATTCACTAATACAGTGTACAACTTAAAAATTTCACCGTGTTCAAGTTCTAACAACATAAACTTAGTAGTTATTCAGGGAATGCTGATTATGTTTTCGTTTTCCAACACTACATTGGAGATACATGCTCTTTTTTAAATCATATACATAAAATCGATATAGAAAATTGGATACACGCAAGAATCTTAAGAGTCTAAAGAGACTTCTCACTACTCAAGAAAGTAATAGTAGTAATATGACTATGCAAAAGAGGCACATACACATAACATAAAAACTATATCCTCTGATTCAAAAAAGGCATGCACACAGAGCATAACATCAAAACATACTTGTACAATAATGAAATGTAAAATACATACTTATATTAAGCATATTTGTACAAATAGTCTTACTAAGAACATGACTTCAAATACCTTGTGTATTGATAGGATGCTTAAGCACATGATTGAAAGGTCTAGTAAGTCTATTTATACTTTCTCTTTGGCTCATTGAGCAGGGGTTAAGGAATAGGATTGTTGATGGATATCCCATCATTGTGATGCCTTACTCTATTTTTTATCCAACTCAAAATCACACACACCACTCTTGGGCTCATTGAGCACTTTGATGTCTTCGATAATATATAATACTCACATCTATGCACTGCTGCCATCTTTGTTACTGTCGCCTCTCATTGTTGGGCTATAGGCTTTCTTGTTGATGGTTTGTTGCTGCTTAGGATCCACCTCTTTCACTGAAAGATGAAATTAAACCCAATTAAAAGATGAAATTAAACCTCAATGTGTACAATTGTTTTAAGTGTCATCATATTAAAATCATCAAAAGTGAGAAACCATTTCATAAAGGCAAGAAACTAACAAAATACCAAATAGTTTATACAATCGTAGAACCAAATTGTTACCAAATAGTTTATAAACATCTTTGAACAAATAGTTTATAAATATCCTTGAACAAAATTCTTTAAGATATTCTAGTCATCAAAGTGACAACTAATATATCCCGGGCATCGAATAGAGGTTTCAACCTACAAAGACCTACAATTCCAAACATTAAATAAAGATAAAACTACCTATATATAAGCAATTAACTGACATGATTCGAGAAGAACAGTAATTTATAAACAAATGAACCCTCATTATACCCAACAACATTAAAAGGAAACATTAACTAATATAAATTTATAAGAATAGTGAATGTGATTGCACCAATATAAATTAAAAGGTAACATTCATTAATATAAGCATTCACTAAACATTCACTAAAAAATGCAAAACCATGAAGTTTAACACATTCACATCCAATAGCATTTCCAATATATTGAATGTGATTGAACCAATTCATATTTCTTATAGTTGGAACCTATAGTTATCAAAACCAACACACATTTGTAACCTGGAACACAGCTGGATAACATGAAAGACATGATGGAGGCCAAGGTCAGTCCTACCACAAGCAACATTTTTTTATTGATAAGGACATTTTTCTCATGTCCAACATTTTACATTTATGTATGTCGTACGCCGTTACATTTTGCACGTCACCTCACGATCTAATATGACGGCCTCTATCCGATTTCCGAGAATCAAGCATCCAACATCTCCATCATGTGTCCCACATCGTCCTCAAAAACTTCACATACCATGCTTTTAGGGTCTATATGCTAGTGGTATGCAAGAGAAGTCAAATCAATGAAAGAAGTCACGATATGGAAGTTCAAGGGCAATTTGGTAATTGTACATCCACCGTCCGGAGGATAGGTCAACTAGAAAGTTTAAGAGCTTGCCACAACAAAGATACTGGAAGAAACGACATCTCATTCTGAGCTACGGTGAAGAAGATATGGCCCTTTGAAGATGGAGAGAATTCCTCGAAGGAATTTGGTTCCTGAGGATCGGACCGATCCGCCTAAAGAGACCGGACCGATCCGCCTGCTAAAGTGAGGCCAGTATACCCCGGGTCCATAGCAAACCGATGAAGATAAAAAGCCGAACCGATCCGATGTCAACCGGACCGATCCGCCTGCAATTAAAAGAACTGATCCGGTATACCGGACCGATCCGCCCATCAACCGGACCGGTCCGCCTGGGATAATTACGAGCAGTCCCAGTGTTTGAAAACTCTTTCCTTGGTTTTCTTATTTAAAGCCATCTTCGGGGAGTTATTTTTTAAGACTTTCAAAGATAAAATCCAGAGTCCTAATACTCCAAGTCTTCACTTTTTTGAGTTCCCCAACTCATGTTTGATTCACACAACTTTGCCATACCATTGTGAATCTTTTGGAACCCTAGAACAAAAACTTTGTGTATTTTTCATCTTTGTGGAGAGAACTTTGCAACCGAGGGCTGCGTGTCATTGCCGAGGGACTCTCTACGAAGTGTTATGACTGCGTGTCATTAAGGAGTGCTGCGGTTCTTCCTTTGCCGATTGGACTGAGGTTCATGTGGGTTCGCTGCGTGTGGATTCATTGCTGTATTTCATTGTAAATCTTGTAAGTTGCGATTTACTCTTTATAGTGAAATAAAAGGTTTTGCCCTGCGGGGATTTTTCCTTAACTTGGTGTCAAATGATTTATTTGTTTATGGGTTGACACACACACGCACTTTAGATGCATGTTTAGGGGCTGAAATTTAATAAGTTTGCCAAATTAGAAATTTTTGAAGTTTTTCAATATCACGCATTCTCAAATTGGTATCAGAGCAGGTTACGCTAATTTATTGCGTATTCCTATTTTCCGCATAATGGTGTGATATTGATTTTTTGAAAAATCAGGTTTGTGAAAATTCGCATTTTTTTTCTTATGGAGCACTTATATAATCAGATGCCTATTTTTTATGGGTCTAATTATGCCTATTGGAAAGCTCGTATGAAATCGATTTTCAAATCTATTGACGAGCGGGTTTGGTTGCTTTGCGAAAATGGTTGGACTCCTCCCACGGTCACTGTTAATAACATCACCTCTCTAAAACCCGTGTCAGCCTGGACTGAGGATGATTATAAGTTGTCCAATTTTAACTCCCGTGGTCTGAGTGCTATTTCTGGTGCTATCACGCCTGATGAGTATCGCCGAATCATGACGTGCTCCACGTCTAAGGAGGCTTGGGATGTTTTGAAACTGACACATGAGGGTACGAACGCTGTTAAAGAGTCTAAGTTACAAAATCTGGCCACCCAATTTGAGACTATCACCATGTCTGAGTCCGAATGCTTTGATGAATTTTATGCACGTTTGTCGGACATTGTTAACACTAGTTTTAATTTGGGTGAGGTGATTGATAACACGCGTGTCGTTAAAAAGATTTTGAGATCTCTTCCAAAACGCTTTATTCCTAAAGTCACTGTTTTGAACTCTTTGGGAAATCTGAAATCACTTAAGTTGGAAGAACTTGTAGGAGATCTTCAAACCTATGAGATTGACATGTTTTCTAAAACCATTAAGGCTAAGAATAATGGTATTACTTTAAAGACTCATTTTAAGAAAAAGAAAGAAAAAGTTTGTGAGTCTGATTCTGAGGAAGATGTTGATTTTGATAATATGGCCTTGTTTGCGAAAAACTTTAAAAAATTTCTCAACATGAAAAGAAATAATTCTTTCAATAAAAAGAATTGTTTTGAGAAAAATAAAAGGAAAGGAAAGTCCAAAGAAAGTGATGAGAAGAATGACTCTGATGAGGAGTGTGAGAAATATTTAGAGAACATCACCTGTTTTGAATGTGGGGGCAAGGGACATAAGTCGTTTGAGTGTCCTACTTGTCTTAGAAAGAAAGGGAAGAAAGTAGCCATGCCTGCCACACTTAGTGATGATGAGGGAGATGAGTCGGATAAAGGTTTAGGACATGGGATGGTTGTCACCTTTTCTAGTCGTGTAAGCACACCCAGTTTGTCTCACAAAAGTGCACACGAGAGCGATAATAGTGATTCATGTTCTTCGAGTGAGGGAGAAAGTGAAAGTGAGAGTGGAGATGAAAGTGAGCTCCAAAAATCTTTTAGAGAGTTGTACACCGAGACCTTGAAAACAAAAAGGTATAATAGGGATTTAGGTCGTCGGGTTTTAGATTTGGAGAAAGAGAAGGAGGTTTTTAGAAAGGAGAAGTGTGATTTGGCCGACACGTTGTCTAGTCTGACGACACGTGTATCCCAACTCGAGAGTGATCTCGAACGTGCCCGGGAGGTCAAAGTCAAGTTTGAGAACGCACCTAAGAAGGTTGAAAAGGTGGTTCTTAAGGGTAAAGGTGAGAAGTTAGGAATAAGTCATGACGGTGCTTCTGCTTCCCAATTAGCACCCGAGCCGGTTCCCACTTTAGTGACAGTTTCACATGTGTCTCACCCTAACCCACCTAGGCGTCCCATTCCTATTAGGAAAGTGCATCCTAGAGTTTTTGAGAGAGGTGTTCCTAGGCCTATTTATGTTTGCTCGCATTGCAAGAGGAGAGGACACCTTAGAGAATTTTTCTTTAAGTTGGGTTATGTGTCACGTTTTTCTTCTACACGTGTTTCTGGCACACATGCACCCACACATGATACTTAACATGCTCCCAGAGACTACATGAGAGAGTTTGCACATCTAGGTGAGCAAGTTAAGTTTTTAGTCAAAACTTCACACGATTTGATGGAGGTTTTTCATAAGTTGTCACCACCTTTGGAAAACCCCTCCGCACCTAATGATTGAGGTTTGATTTTTTTTACTAGCATAGGATGTTTTTCATAATGTCATCATTTGCCTATTGCTAGTATGTATCATTTGTGTATATATTTTTTTTGAAAAATTTTGAAAATACCAAAAAGATTTTATTTTGATAAAATTTTTTACAAAAAGTTTTTCTTGGATGAGCATTCAAGATAGCCAAGTCACAACTTCATTCCATATATCCATGTGACTGTTTGATAGAGATTTGAGAGGCTACATCATTTCATCCATGTGCTTAACATTGATCGGAGTCTTTCAGATGTAATTAGTGATATTTCCTAAATGCTTGACTCCTATATCCTTTATTGCACACATGCAATGCTGTATTTGTCTATTGCACTTGTCTATCACATATTGGCTTGAGTGTTTCTATCTCAATTCTGTCTATACAATGTACAATATGCGATAAAACTTGACAAGATTGGATTGCATGTAAAAACCATTTTGGTGAGACTGTGTGTATATTTTCATAACGGGGAGGGGCTGCGAAAGTTGATTTTTATCCTTTGCGCAAAAGCCACCGTTTAAAAGGACCTAAAAAATGGAGGAATTTTAATATCCGAGGTCCTAAGAGGTTAAAAGAGCCCCGAAAAAAAAAATTGAAAAGGCAATAAAAAGCAATACATGCCATATATGGGCCATTTAGGTTTTCACCATCAATTCTCCAAAGTTTGAGAATTTAGTATACCTCTATTATAATATAAATCTGATGGAGTTTGGTTGGAGATTGAAAAACGGGTTTGCACTTCCTTGAAAGTCCTGAAAAAGCATGAAAATCATTTTGGACGTTATTGGTGTAGAAATCACTTTGAGCTTTGATTTGTATATTTGATATAGTCAATATCTTATATTTCCACTCTTTTACACCAAAGGAAGCATTTGAGTTCATTCGTTAGGAATATCCAATATTCATCGTGCACATATGTCATGCTTGTATGCTTTGATTTTCCTATCGAATTTTGATCACACCCATTCTTTTACGCTATCACCGACTTGGTTATTTTTATGTTCATTCATGGTGTGATATTTGCCTTGTGTCACCCCGTTTTTTGCTTGTTTATTTCATTTCTCTCATTTTTTCTATTTGGGGACATCATAAAAAGGGGGAGAATGAATTATCTGATTATGGGGGAGTTTTGAAATTTTGAGAATATCATCTTAAATTGATATATATGATTATGTTTATCTCATTTCAAACTCGATATGTCACTTGGTATTTTGCTTTATCTCATGTGTGTAGGTACTACTTTGATGATCACTGAATTGCACACCCTGATGAGAAAAGCGTTGAGATCCCGAAGATTTGAAGATCAAACGATGCAGTCTTATTCACTTGTACTCTTTCAGTTTTGGGTTAATGAAGGGTAGATTTGTATAGGCAATTTCATACTTGATAATTCGGATTTTTTTGTATGTACCGGCATAGACATAGGGGGAGATTTGTAAGGACATTTTTCTCATGTCCAACATTTTACATTTATGTATGTCGTACGCCGCTACATTTTGCACGTCACCTCACGATCTCACATGACGGCCTCTATCCGATTTCCAGGAATCAAGCATCCAACATCTCCATCATGTGTCCCACATCGTCCTCAACAACTTCACATACCATGCTTTTAGGGTCTATATGCTAGTGGTATGCAAGAGAAGTCAAATCAATGAAAGAAGTCACGATATGGAAGTTCAAGGGCAAATTTGTAATTGTACATCCACCGTCCGGAGGATAGGTCAACTGGAAATTTGAAGATCTTGCCACAACAAAGATACTGGAAGAAACGGCATCTCATTCCGAGCTACGGTGAAGAAGATATGGCCCTTTGAAGATGGAGAGAATTCCTCGAAGGAATCTGGTTCCTGAGGATCGGACCGATCCGCCTAAAGAGACCGGACCGATCCGCCTGCTAAAGTGAGGCCAGTATACCCCGGGTCCATAGCGAACCGATGAAGATAAAAAGCCGAACCGATCCGATGTCAACCGGACCGATCCGCCTGCAATTAAAAGAACCGATCCGGTATACCGGACCGATCCACCCATCAACCGGACCGGTCCGCCTGGGATAATTACGAGCAGTCCCAGTGTTTGAAAACTCTTTCCTTGGTTTTCTTATGTAAAGCCATCTTCGGGGAGTTATTTTTTAAGACTTTCAAAGATAAAATCCAGAGTCCTAATACTCCAAGTCTTCACTTTTTTGAGTTCCCCAACTCATGTTTGATTCACACAACTTTTCCATACCATTGTGAATATTTTGGAACCCTAGAACACAAACTTTGTGTATTTTTCATCTTTGTGGAGAGAACTTTGCAACCGAGGGCTGCATGTCATTGCCAAGGGAGTCTCTACAAAGTGTTATGACTGCGTGTCATTAAGGAGTGCTGCGGTTCTTCCTTTGCCGATTGGACTGAGGTTCATGTGGGTTCCTTGCGTGTGGATTCATTGCTGTATTTCATTGTAAATCTTGTAAGTTGCGATTTACTCTTTATAGTGAAATAAAAGGTTTTGCCCTGCGGGGATTTTTCCTTAACTTGGTGTCAAATGATTTATTTGTTTATGGGTTGACACACACACGCACTTTAGATGCATGTTTAGGGGATGAAATTTAATAAGTTTGCCAAATTAGAAATTTGCGAAGTTTTTCAATATCACGCATTCTCAAATTGGTATCAGATCAGGTTACGCCAATTTATTGCGTATTCCTATTTTCCGCATAATTGTGTGATATTGATTTTTTGTGAAAAGATTTGTGAAAAGATTTTCCATTTACCATTAATATAGGAGCCTCATTCATTAACGCAATACAAAAACCAACACAATGTAATCAAATTCGAATAAACCTCATATAAAAACCAAATCACAAAATCATTCTGGAATAGAATGCATGACACTCTTACATAACCTAAAAGAAAAGTCTTCTATCTTAAAAAATGAAATAGAGTAAAATGCAATCCCTTAATAAAGACTTTACCTGAAATTAATAGTTAGAAACATACTGTAATCCCCCAGCAAAGACTCATACTGTAACAATTAATAAACCTCAGATGTTTATTGGCTCCTTGAGATGGTTAAAAGTTGGAAACATAGATCAAGAATCCATCAGGAACAAACCCTAGAAAATTAGTTGCAAACCCTATAAGATTAGTTGCAACCCATATTCTGGAACCACAGACACAAAATAATTAAATCCTCACCTAGAATCATTCAATGTTAAGCATCCACTCAGGCATCCATCCTCACAACCTATGAAACAAACACATTAAAGACACAAATACATGGTTAGAACAAAATTTGATGATAGATTTAGTAAAAATTGCAACATCAGACAAAAATCGCACCAAACAAACCCTAGAAAATAAGTTACAAACCCTAGAAGATTAGTGTGTGTTTGATGGTGCGATTTTGTGTGTGCATGTGTGTGTAAGAGAGAAGGGGATAAGTGTGTACGTGTGTGTGTGTAAGAGAGACCGAGATTACCTCTGTGGTGGAGGCAAAGAGGAGGAAGATGTGGAGAGGAGGAGGGGCGATGGAGGAGGGGGAAGCGGATGAGGAGAGGTAGGGTTTGGGGGGAGACATCAGATGAGCGAGAGGGCTAGAAGGAGGGAAGTGAATGTGGGTGTCGGGGGAAGGATTTGGGAGTGAACCGTGTATTGTCCTAAGTTGTGATGTCACAATGGTTAAGTTGTGATGTCATAATGATGTGGCACAACCTGAAACCCTTATATCGCCCCAAAAAATTCAATCCCAACCGTTAATTCGTTGGCATTATTCAAACACCCCTCTCTCTTATTATATAGATGTTTATATACGTTTTGTGCTAAGGGTCTAATGGATCTGGACGATCGAAGCTGCCGAGTAGTAGTGTATCAGGGGGTTTCTTAAATGGATTTCGCTTCGCAAGACACCCCACGCCCGAACGCAGTGCAATATTGAGAATGGAGAGCAGTTTAGCCCTTAGTACTCGGGTTGTCGAGGTTTCTAGCAGACGGGTGAAGTAGATTAGTTAGGCGGGGTAGCTTAACTAGGATGTTTTAAACGAATGTGTTAGGCGTGCACTATTAGAAGAGGAGTGAGGGATATCTCATGGGAGTGCGATACCAATTTAAATATGAGACAAAACTTTTTTTTAAATAAATAATTTATGCACTTGCAAAATATTTTTACAAATCGGGCTTTGACATGTTTTCCTATTTTTTCCCTTTCTTGCTATATATTATATATATATAGGTGTCCAGACACAGGGACGCCGGGATGATGATTCCTCCGAGTCAGACGTCTGCTGCAGCAGCTATGGATGCATGCAGGATCGCCGTAGATGCTTCTATCCTTGTAATCTAGATAGGAGGTACTGTATAAATACTCGGGTAAAATCCCAATTCTTTTACCACCTTTTAGTGCAGCATTCATTCTAATTGTATTATTGTTGAACCGAGTGTTCGGTTATTTTATTTCTCCTCAGTTTCATTTACTTAAGATGTGCGATGGTTTTACTTGGTTGGTTTGTTTAAAAAGATTAGTTAAATAAAATTTTGACTCCAGCCTAATAGGTTATTAGAAATTCAATTGGTTTTCGACAGTGATTTTAAAAATGATCCATATGCGACTCCTGTTTTAATTTGGTACATGAGTGATTGCCCGCTATTTTATTAGGTGGGGTGTCACACTACACTGACATTGCCTTCTTCTATCTCCAATTCCTCATCTCAATTACTCTTGGAATCAATATTGACCAAATCAAATAGCCACTCATCACATGCATTATCATTTTTCAACCACTCTTCAAACTTAACCATCGCATCCTTGTCATGTGCTAACACCTTATTAGCTGAACCATACTGATGGGGTAGCACTGGGTTATCGTTGACAGCTATAGGTGCTATCTACAAGATGCCATTTTTAACTTGCTCACCTATTATTCGACGCAAATAATAATAATCTTTAGTAGCATGATAAACTCTCTCGTGCAACTCGTAAAATTTTAAGTCCATTTTCTCGACAGCTATTAGTACTTGGCCGTTCGAATGAGGAGTACATGCCATTCCCTCACGCATCAATGTTCAATAATAGTCCATAGCTTCCTCCACGTTGCATGGAAATGATGAAAGAACATCACTTACAAAATTCATTTTTCCTATGGCATTATTCTTGGACCGATGGACCCCTTTTCTTCCTTTGGGGATGCCATCCATGTAGTTCACCGCCTGTTATCGCGAAACTTGAAATCTCCCTATTGGTAGAGGAATTTTTTTTCTCCACCCTTGGGGCTTTATTTTGATAATCATAGTTATGTTCCTCTCAACTCGAGTGAACCCTAAAAGTGCACTCTTGGTTTTCATTGATCAAATGGATTTTGCACTCCTTGAGTAAGCCCTCTACACAAATTTATAATAACCTTTCCTATGTGACCTCCTGACGAACGTCTAATGCTTTTACTTTGAAGAGTTTGACGTACCGCATCAAATCATCACCAGGTTTTTCACCTCTTGGGCTAAATACCTTAGACTAAACTCATATTCAGCTAAAAATAATTTTACATGAATTATCTGTGCATCTCTTCCCAGGTGGGAATGCTATTTGGCTCCATGTTGGAGTAACACATGTAGCCTTTGATCGTGAGTTTTTTTCAGAACTCCCTCAGCTTTAAATTCTTATGATAATTACAGAAACCCCATCTTAGGACGCACCGTAATAACCTCCTTAGGTGCATAACACTCCCTCATCCACCGCAAACCCTAGGTTATACCCCGAGTACTGATCTAGAGACCATTGGGAAATCTCGAGACACATTGACTCTGGAAAAATTTCTCGTTTGATTAAAATATAAATGCATATTCTAATGGATATGAATCCACTTTTCAATGGTTTGCCCTGTGCATGACTCGGCCTTACAGTTCGAATGTAAAGTCCATTTTATTATTAAAAACCAATCTAGAGACCACTGGGCGCACCCGATCACCCTTTGACCCTAATCAACTTCCTCGCATGAGTGGAAGCTCGATGAATCATGGAATTTATTTGAATCCCCTTTCTAATGGTCTACCCCGTGCCCAAATAGGACTTACGTTTCGGATGAATGAGCCATTTTACCCCTAAAACTAATTTGAAAGACATTGGACGCTCTCGGGATCTGTTTGACTCTTGTGAACTCTTCAGCTCGAACGAGAGTGAATGAACCATCAAAGTTCTCTGAATACCCCTTCCAATAGTCCACCCCATGCGCAAATCATCCTTATGGTACGGACGTACGACACATTTTACTCTGAAGGGTCATCGGATACTTTTGGGCCTCATTTGACCAAGGTCAACTCTCCAAACTCAATGAAGCTAAACGAATATTCAAAGTGCACTGAATACCATTTACAACAATCCATCCCGTGTGTGAATCAACCTTTCGGTTCAGACGAATGATCTGTTTTTCTCCTAGAATTTCCTGTTAGTGACCAATGGGCATTTTTGGCCCTATTTATCGATCAACTCTTGAACCCTAGAGTGGCTTAATGGATTATTGAAGGTCTATGAATACCATTTCCAATGGTCCACCCCATACACGATTCTAACTTACGGTTCACATTTTATGACCCTTTTTTGAAATACTTGCCTCAGACTACCAATTGGCAACCCTAAGATCCTGGCTATCGACAATGTGTCTAGGGTTCTATGCCCATAGTTAGGTCTAGGACCATGCCAATAGGCGCCCCCCTTGGCCCTATGTATAAATACCATGTCCTAATTTTGAAATGAACCCCTAAACATCCTTCTCAACAATTTAGAGAGAATTCCCTCAAATTCAAAAGTTTTCTTTCCTAAAAAGCCCATTTTCCACATTCCTTCCATCATTTTCATATTGTTTTAAGTAAATGCCCTCCCACCTCCTCAAACCATCATCACTTCATCTTGAGATCAACAATTCTACAAGTAAGATCTACTTCAAGTCTTCATAAAGAGGTCCATTTCTTCCACTTTGTCTTTAAATTCTCTTAATTCTGCATTAGTTACTTCATTTTCTCTTTAGTACTTTAATTCATATCACATATCTTAATTATAAAAAATTTATTATTAGTATTCGAACAAACTTAATTTTCATAGAACAATCCAAAAATAAGAAAAATAGGGTTCACTTGTAAATTCCAAACGGGGATTTCTCGCACTAAGACACCTTTTTCTAGGCACATGTATAATAAAGTCCCCGGTTGGATTTATGAGATAAACCCCACTTCATATTGTCTTCGAACTACGTGGACTTTGATTCCCCCTAGACTACATAGGCATCTTGGGTAAATCCCTCTTCCTTCCTCATATAGTTGTTATTTTATTCCTATCATATATTCATGATATATACATTTTACATTCTTATTTGCTTCTGTCTTGTCCGATATACACAATCGCTCCTCGATAATGACTTGTGAATTAACAAACACTTACATTATATTTTTAATTGCTATTTTGGGAACATTCCTAAGGATGACCTCGCTCCTCCTTTATCCATGATGAGAGTCGAGAGATTCTATCCTCTAGTTATATTATGCACATAATCACACACATCACGAAGTTCTACAAGAGAAGATTAAAAATGACCGTGAGAAACTGAAAGGGCGGGATTTTGGATTGACATCTTCCCATTCCATAACTTAATACTTGTACCTTTGAACTACTTGGTTTCACAAGCATTAGTTACCGTCCTTGATGCCATTCTCTCATGGTGAAAACATTTCTTTTGACTATTTCTTGCAAAATAGGTTAGAGAATCTATGTCTACATATCGCCCTCCATCGACGATGGCCAAGCCCCCCAATAAAAGATGCAATCCTGCGTGCACACTGGAAAAAGGTGGAAGGAAGGAGGGATTCACCTCCGGAGACCCTGACCTCCCAACTCTGGATAGACACATTGGCGACTTTGCTGGGGACTTCTGTAATAGGACTAGACTCTATTTTTGCGTGGAAATTATTATTTTCTATATGTGTGCATATGCACCTACCTGTATGTTCCCTTTTCCCCTCTCATTACCTTTTTATATATATCTCACTCATGTACATGTTACTTTTCACTCACTTGTTCACTTCACAAACTCGTATACACTCTCCATGTACACTTCACACACCTATACTTAGCTTCACCTTACACTCATATGCTTCACACACCACTTAGAATATCCATGCTTAGGCTTCACTAGCACACAACCACACTTCCTACACTTGTATATATTCTCACTTACACATGTCACACACCACTTGTAGTTGATCCATGTATAGTATCATTACTACACACACTCACTTGTATATAATCCCACTCACTCACATGTATCCATGCGTAGTATAGTTGTCATGCTAGATTAACTTGTATATGCTCACCATTAATGTAGATTTTCCTTTGATCATCATGCAAATAAAAGATGATAAAAATACTCCCTCTCTGTAATATGACTCATGCATTTTTACAAACTACATCATCAAGAGAATGACTATTGACCAAATTTTTTGTCCCATACTATGGGGCTACTTTATGATGGGAACTGGACTTGTAAACTTGAGGGTCACAGTTAGCCTAAGCAGTATGACTCACACCTTTTATTATCCGCGTACCTTCGACGTATAAGGAACGGTTCCCCCCGCATCATATGCTTGACCGAACTCACAATATGAGGTATATACCAGGAAACTCGTTCACGTACGTAGAATATATCGAATTATCTCTCACATGTACTGTCCCCGCGAGGTATATAGTGAGGAAATTCACGTACACTCAGGTATATCGAATGGCTTGTCCACATGTACCGATGAATGATTTCCCTTATAGGGAAGAGGTGCATAGTGAAAGTCATGCCAAAGGTGGAAACCCTTCCACTAACCCAAAAATTGCATAAACCTCAAATAGGTGTCAAACCTAGGTCATTCATATTTAGTTTGTCGATTACCATGCGAAACTCTATCGAAATTTTGGGTCATCATACTGCCTAAATTTTTGCGTGATTTTCCCCTTTTTTAAATAAGAACCTGTCCGTGACCCTGGAAACGAGTCCAACCGTGTTTTACATATATTTTCAAACCCCATTTTCCCAGGCTTGGGTCATGTTTGATATTTTTTTTCTACATTTACGAAAACTTAATACACGTGAGAACCTAATAATAACATTAATAATAATAATAATAACATTAATAATAATAATAATAATAATAATAATAATCAAGCTGAGACCTCTCCTTTTTCCCTCTTATTCCAAAAATACATAAAGTATTTGTGACACCCCGCCTAATTAAATACCGGGCGATCACTCCTTTATAAAATTAAAATCAAGGTGAACAGTTGGTTCATTCTTAACATCAATGTCGTAAAAATAAACTTTTCCAAATTAACACCCTAATTAATTAAGCTCAGTGTCAAAACCATTTTTAACCTTTCTAACCAAATTGTATTTTTTAAAGAAAAATTTATTTATTTAATTATTAACCACATTTTCAATAAGTAAGAATCATACAACAATTATCCTGGAACAAAATCCAATTACTTTAAACATTCAACATCCAAAATCCCAACCTTTAAAACTAAATGTAAAACATACATGCTGAATAAAACCCAAAGTAACAGTACTAGAAATAACTGAAATACAAATGTCCCAACAGAACAAATAAATAGTGGAAAGGGCGACACATGCCCCCATAACTGAGAATCATAGGAGTGGAATCGAGTAAATGAAATCGTCTAAGCAAGTGGCCTGCAACTCCCACCTAAGTTGCAGCACGTTCCTTCCAAGGGATCCTAAGCAAGACCCCCCTGTGGCTGGGCACCTATAGTACATACATATATATACAAGAGAGAGAGAGAGAGAGAGAGAGAGAGAGAAACGGGTCAGAGACCGATAGTGTATATGATTTAAAAATTGTTTAGCAAGTATTTAAATTGATACAGGCCAATGCAACAACATATTAGTGCAACACTCTCTTGAGAAATTCTCACCTCTCTTCTAATGTGCACACCTATCGCACTAACCTTCCCAGTGGTCCAACTCATCATATATCACGCTATCCTTTCCCAATAGTTTAACTTATCTTAGATTATTCGCAGGATTCAAAATTTAACGATTCCATTGTTTGAAAAGAATATTTCAATTAGTAACCAAAGTTCTCATTTTAACTTTATTAATAAATAAAGTTTTCCCGTGCCATATTATACTTTCTCAAAACAAGTATTTACAATTTGAGTCATCAACCATGTCCTACATATCAAATCACAGTAGGCAGTTCCAGATTTCAGAATTACATATATATATATTAACTACTCATAAAATATATATATATCATAACAGCACCCCAATTAAAAACTATGGTGCGGGCATATTCTACTATCCAAACCCCATATCACTCATATTAAGGGGAATACAAATTCGGAATCACTCTCGAATCGTATTAACATATACTCAAACAATATTGAGGCGAAGCATAGATTCCAAGTCTCTAAGAGGATGGCATGTGTCTGCGTCTCTTAGGACCGTCTGAACTATCACTACGATAGCCTGTACCAAGGATATCTATACACAAACAAGATGAGGAGAAGCTTAGATTCCAAGTCTCTAAGAGGATGGCACATGCCTGCGTCTCTTAGGACCATCTGAACTATCACATCGATAGCCTGTACCAAGGATATCTATCTTCTAGGGTACAAGTCAATATCCCCCATAAAGGTCCCATCGAGATAAGACTGTCCCAGCGCGAAAACCTCAGGGATAACAAGTAGCGTGGGCATGATTTTCACACATAGATAGTATATGCATACACAATCATATAACTATACTAATATTACCATATTATTAATGGGTATATTCTCAATTCCCATAATTATGACATTATCCATATTATCATATTTTAGTAAACACTTATAAGGGTTCGTTTCTAACCTTGATTCGGTATTATTCCAACGTACCACACAACTCTCATGGCTTCATTCTCCAAATTATAAAATTCAGTAGGTATACACATTTGTCCCAAAGAAACTCTCTTACGTGTCTCTCTCTTTAAATCATAAATTCACTGACCCTTATGTAATTATCCCATAATACAATCTTTGCCCGACATCAAGGGTCCCAAAATTTATTCACATGTCCTAATGGTCTTCCCTATCTCCCAAAGCATTCTATTAAGGATGACCAAGGATTATTTCATATTAAATTGAATTTAACTAACTTAAAAAGGGAAACCATGAGTCTTCCAGGAGGTGTCGATCGATCGAGGTCTGGGGCTCGATTGATCGAACCTCCGATCGATCGAAGCTCTGGGTACGATCGATCGATCAAGTAGGTCTGCGAAAACTGAAATTCTACAGTTACGGGTTTCATCTCCTAACTTCAATAATTTCCATATTTTCTAATCCCAATCATCCCAGAATTGATACTACTAACCTTATATCATCATATTAGGTATTTTCAACGTAAAGCATGTGTATTTCAGTCATTTAATCATGGATTAATAGCCCAAGATCTATACAATTATCAAGAACCCTAGAAATTTCTTAATCATTGTGCTAATCTGTTTTTCCCAAAATTTCCTTCTAATACAACATTAAAATTTCGTGGATTATTCTTTTACATCACCAATAATTTCCAGAATAAGGTTTAAGTCATCACTACATGCAAATTCCTATCACAATTTAGGTTTTCTTCCTTGTAATTCATCCCTAATCATTCCTAAACTAATATGAAGGATGCACCAACAAAATAAGAAAGATAAACAATTGCCTGAGATTTTTGGTGTTCTGATTTGCAGATGATTTTGGTGTGGTTGCGTAGCCCGTTGTGCGATCTACGTGTTGGTGGTGGTGGAGGTGCAAATGGATGACTTTTGGGCCTTGAATTTGCCTTGAGAGCTCTCTCCTTCCTCTCCTATGGCCGTTCTTGTGTTTGAGTTTTCTAACCCTAGCTGACTAACCTAAATGGCTGATATAGATTACTGATTTTCGTGGGTTTAATTACCCAAAAAGATGAAATGTCCAAAACGCCATCCCGGGGTACTAATTAGGCCTAAAAACGTCCAGAGACCCAAACTAAACCCCCGGATACACTTTTCTGACTATCTCAACCCTTCCGAACGCATTCGCGCACTCAAAACCACCATACGAACAACTTATAAAATATTCACTTTTATTAATCCACATTTAGTCCCGACACGACACAAGCGCGTCCTGACTTAAATTTCCACAATTTTCATTTTATTCACATGTGACAATATTATAAAAATAAATCTCATATATTACTATACTCATCCAGTAATATGCAACAAATAATATATTACCAATAATTACTAACTCTTGTCACGCTAGTATATATTTAAAACAACATTCCGGATTAAAATTAAATTAATTTATCTCAATTAAATTAAATAAATCCCATAATTTAAAAGCTATAAAAATACGGGGTATTACAGTATTTTTCTCCTCCCTCCCAAATACGCAAAATTTTCTCCCCCCCCCCCCTCTTTTGAAAATAAATTCGAATCATTTTCCCTCTCAGGTCAATCGCATACCTGACTTTGGCCTAACTCCCTATTGGCTTCGATCTTTTATCAAATCTCCCTTATGCTCCGTCAGTTATTTAACTATCTCATCTGAGTTTAGGATTTATCTTCACGATATCTTCATGGAGAACTTCAACCAAGCATAGAATGTGCAACCCGATCTGATGATTGTATTGTCCCAACTCAGTGGCAATATTGATAACCTTCAAACTAAGGCTCGTGAGATATAGAATCATCAGGCTTAGATTCCTGAAGAACCCAAGGTTCTCTTTCCTCTTGCCATGGGTCCACTTGCTCCTAAGCTTATTTGGTCCCAGAAGAGTATCAACATACTCCATGCACCCCACCTTCCAACGAGCCATCGCCAGCTCAGCTCCCTATTCAGAACCTAGCTCAGTCAGGGGCTAACCTGGATGTGCCCATAGATTCTAAGGAAGAGGAGCTAAACAAGGTTAAGTAAGACCTCAAGATATTATTTAAGAAGTTTGACCAAGTCAATATATTCGGTAACTACATGGATTACACCCACATGTCTCCCTAACTAAATCCCACACTATCATAGAAGTTCAAGATGCCAGACATCAAGAAGCTCGGGGGAAGCCGACCCCCAATTGTTCACTTTCGAAGCTATCATCGATCCATGACCTTCTTTGGTGCCTTTGAAAAGATAATGGCTCAGATTTTCCATAAGACCTTGAAAGAAAGCACTTTTCATTGGTTTTATTCCTCAAATAATCCGGAATTCATTGTTGGGAGGATGTCACCCGATAATTTATGTCTGAATAAAAGTACAATGAAGACTTAGAGGTTACGCACAGAGATCTAAAGCTTCTTAAGAAGAACCATGGGGGAACAATTAATAGCTTCATAGGAATATGGAGAGAAAAATCTGCTATCATGACTAACATACCCTCCGAGGAGGACAAGTCAGTATCGTGAAGAAGAACTTCTTGCCTCATACTCGAGCATCTAAGGGAGGATAATATTACCCACACTTTTGAGCCCTTCGAGGGGCTAGTGTAGAAATTGAGGAAGGCATTGCCAAAGTTGAGTCGAACTGAAGAAAGTAACCAGACAGTTCACTACTCAAAAATATGATAATATCTCTAGTGCTATAGTCTCAACCATCAACAACATCTCGCAACTTGCTACCTCTTGGTCACAAAAAACTCACCCCAACCATACTAAGAAAGAGTACACTGAGCTCCATGTTCCCATGTCAAAAGTCTATGAGGATCCACTGAGCTAAAAACTCATGAAACCCTTGGACCCTCGACAACTATCAAATCTACTCCCTAAAAACTTCAAAGATGATTCCCGTTGTGATTTCCACCAGTCTACTTATTGACCAATGCTTCCATATTTAGAATGTGATTCAAGGTTTAATTGATTGGGGTATCATCACCATGCCAGCCAATCCTAAATCCAACACCACTCATAACCCACTTCCAACCCATACAAATGCCTCTTTCGAGAGGGTGACCCAGAATTTGATCCATTTTCTCAAATTATGCCCAGTAAAGAACCCATTATACCTATAATCTCACCCAAAGCGCTAAAAGTTTGCTCATATTTCCGCCTATATCCTACCTGCTTCACCGACCAAGATTTTTCACTCCTCACAAGGGCCTACATCGCCGTCTATATGCAGTAAAAAGGGAAGGATATGGAGTTACCTACTGTATTAAACCAATTCTTGGAGTTTGGGCTTAAATTACCCATTCAGATGACTTTCAATTATCACAAATTTAGTGGATTGTTCATAGAAGCCCAAAAATAGGCTCGGGAGTTAGATGATTTGGTAGTACCCATTAATGAAGTCAATCTAGATGATGTAGTGTAGATTATAGATGATGCGCTTTGACAGACATATGGAATTTGTAGTATTGATGATCTACTCACTGCTGTGAAGCTTCAGGGATGGTTGGTTTTTTCACTCCTGCACCTCCTCATTGAGTGGGGAACATCTGTACGATAAAGCTTTGGAGGTTATTGAATGCATTGATTTCTATTAGCAAGGGGTCATAATCGCCACTGGATAAGGAGACGACTTTGACAACTCAGATGACAAGACCAATTAGTAATACACCAGTCTAATAGCCAATTTGTGTAGAATGATATACTTCAAAGATCTTTTAAGAGAATTAACATGATGGACATTCAATGAGAAATAGATGAAGACACGAGGTTTCTATTCTTCCCCACCTTAGTAAATAATATAACGAGATAATGGAGACACTGTAAATATTTTATTCCCCATGTGATCGAGATAAATAATGGAAAAGGAGTTTTTGAATAACTCCCCGTGCCAGAGATGACCATTGAAGAAAGAAAAGTCCTTGACCAGCTCAAGAAAATGCATGCCAGTATCGCCTTATGGGGGGTTTTCATTTCCTCCCAGATGCATGGTAATTCTTTAATAAGACTCATCACCAGTCTTAGAGTCTCTCCTTCCATTACTAAAAAAAGTGAATATTGCTGGGTTCTTGACCTCTTCCAGAGTCCTCTCCTTTTTCGATGTAGAGGTACTAAAGATCATTCCTGGTCAAAATTATGACCTCAACATCTCCGTTAAATATTTGGGAAAGACAGTCCCACTCTCACGTGTTGGTAACAAAAATTCCCTCAATGTTTGCCTTCTGAGAAGATTTGATTGCTTTGGTTTAAAAATTGTTGATCTTACTCCCACTTTCGTTATTGTGTGTGCTTACAATAATACCCGATGAGATGTAATAGGGTCCATAAAACTTACAATAGGGGTTGTCCCTATCAATCCTATCACCGAGTTCCAGGTTATTGATATACCTACATGTTTCAACCTTCTCCTTAGATGTACATTGTTCCACAGTATCCGAGGGATATCGTATTCTTCAACAGAAACTGAAATTCTTTGGCAATGGCTAGGTTATCACCATCTTGTGGGATGAAAAAAGTTTGGACACCGCCAGTTCTAGTAATTCGGTATTAGAGATCCATCATGGGATGAATGATATGTTCCTATCTAGCTTCAGAGTTGACACACTTCTCATTCCAACATGAGATAGTTTCAAACACCGAGTCTATCCATAACACAACCCTCACGATAATATCAACGTGATCCAGATGTTCAAGAACATACACTTTATTCATGCCCAGAATGGGGTTAGGGTGATGCCAGTAAGGGATCCTTGATCCCATACTCCTGAACGGCCTTCCCCCGTATGTCCTGGGCTACCAACCCTCACAAAAAGAACTCAAAGCCCTTCTAAGGATAAGATCAAAAAGAATCTTTGAAGAAGAAAGGAATATTTTGAGAGACTCTTTGAATGGAATGTTTATCAAGCAAGGCGAAGACTTAAATTTCTGTGGATTTCTATAACCATGGTATGACCACATTGATAAGAAGATGAAATCGTGGATGGAAATCTTCTTTCAAGACAACAAATCTTGGGCCGCAAACTGTCAGCATAAAGTTCAATCCGTCACTAAGAAAGCCGTGACAATTATCTAAAATATAAGGAAAGTGATTCTGGGGATTCATTCAACTTACTGAGACTGGGGCGAAGTCTCTGTATGATCCATTCAGTTACTGCACCGTCGAACCCATCTACTCAAATAAGAGCTACTGACACGCCTCTCCTCAAGTGGAATGGCGTGCTTGTCAAACTTTCCCGGATTCAATCTAACATTGTTGTCTTCCCTATCCAAAACTCTTGATCCAATGTTGTTGTTCCATTTTCTGATATCAATGTAACTGAGAACTCTTTTGATGAGGCTCTCAATGCTATTTTCCCCAAAAATTAAATAAATGAGGATTTAGTTTCTTCTTTTGTCTTACATTAATTGTCTTTATTCTAGTAAAACTCTTGATGATGATGATTTAGTAAATGAATAATTCTTAACTGATCTAAATAAGGAGAATAACAAACAACATAACTGTATTCAAATTATTAATGATGAGATTATTGTTATTAATATCGGTTCTAGTAACCATTAACGCGAGATCAGAATAGGGTCCACTCTTAACGAGCATATGTACACAATTTGAGGCATACTAAAGAAATTCGTTGATCTCTTCGTATGGTCCTATGATGACATCCCATTTATGACCCATTAATAGCTCAACACAAGATCCCAACACTGGAAAAATACAAACTAGTCAAATGGAAGCCACAGAAGGTCCACACCGAATGGTCGCTCAAAGTGAAACAATAAGTGGTCAAGCAACTAATCGTAGGTTTCTTTTGTGCATTCGAATATCCTACACACCTTGTCAACATCGTCCTTGTGCCCAAATAAGAAGGAGGCGTCTTCATGTTCGTCGACTACCGAGTTTTGAATAAAGCATCCCAGGAGGATGATTACCCATTACCCAACATCGACATGAACGTGGATAATACGACTATCCATGCCCTCAAGTGTTGGAAACGTAGACCCCCAATTTTAAATATTCACATTTTAAGTGCGGAATAAAGATGGTTCAAACACATAAACAGCTTATAAATTTTAATTTCTTTCAAATTAAAATTAAACTAAACACAAAGTAAATAAATTAAACAACAAATGAATTTTTCACTTAAACTAAATAATTCAATTCAAGTCCTAAAATTTTCCTAACAAGATTAATTCATTTTTGCAAATTAGGCCAATCCAACTTTCACCAAATTAAATTATCTTCGAATTGAATTAATTTCGATTTCACCCAAACTACAATTAAGCACCAAATTACACTAAAGTGTGAATTAAACCCAATTTTATCTTTTTACCGTAAGCATGCGTTCTAGGTGATTTTTGCAAAAGATAAAAAAAATTCACAACACACTGTGTCGCGATGTATGCGGAAACCCCAAATCGGAAAAACCTCGGACAACCCTAGCCTTAAGTCCATTAAGTACGGAATTTTACAAGTACAAGATGAATGACTTACTCAACTCGACTCGACTCCCTTCAAGCTCCTGACACGTCTTCTTGTACCAACCTCTGCTTAGTCGACAATCCCGAAATCCACCGGAATCTTAGAATCCACCATTGAAGATTTTGGAACCCGTCAACCATACACGGTGCCTTTCACCATATGAGAATGGTGTAGCAAAAACGAAACTCTGTCTTTTATGGGAAATAGAAGAAAAACTCAAACTTCTCCTTCTGGTGGTAGAGGTGAACCAATGGTGCAAAACAACTCCAAGCAAATATATTATATATATGAAAAACTTGGAAGTAAACTAAACATATGGGTGTATAAACATGTGTTAAAAGAAAATTTTCATTTAAAAGTTAACACATAAAAACATGGACTTTTGGATGCAAGGATTTTCTCTCCAAAGATCTCAAGATATGTTCAAAATTTCTCTAGAAAAAATCTGTCCCGAGTAAGTTTTAAACTACCAAAGTGGAAAAATGGGTTAAAACTGCCAAAACTATTCCCGCCCAGAAATATCGTTCGAACGACATTTCGTTCGAACGACTCTTCTAACGAAAAGTCAGTGCAGAATAGGGGAAACTCATTAACAAACTCGTTCGGATGAAAGTATCGTTCAAACGATATTCTCGTTCGAACAAAATGTTAGAAAGGTCAAATTTCATTTTAAGCCCCAAAACTTTTTATTCAAAGTTCTTAAATAACTTTCTGAAAATAAAATTCGATTTAAATGAAATTACAACCATAATTAAATTATTCCAAGTCTCCCTATATATATAAAAATTCATTCATACCTTTTGGAGACTATGGAATCAATTGTCGTTGACGTAGAAATATGGCACTTGAAACTCGACACTTTGATATCTTTTATTTTACATACATGCCGCTACATCTTCAACTGAAGCTTTAAATGTCATAGGCTTGGAGGATACTCATGAACACTATCCTATGACTCAAATGTTTTTGTCCGAAATTGAGACAACACTACATAAGACTCAATTGGAAATTTGTGTCCTTGCAAATCTCCCCCTTTGGCTATTCTGGGACAAAAACCAAAACAAAATCCTAAAGGGCCATCAAGCTCTACTAGGGGCAAAAACTTCCCACCCAAAAATAAAAAATACAAGCTTGACTCAAAACCCAAGGATGACTATCTTTGCCGATGAAATTTGCCGTTATAATAATTACTGCACAATTGAGCAAAAACATTAAACGCATAGAAAATATCAAAATATTAAATGCAATTAAAGAACATACTCCCCCTAAATTAATTCCCCCTTTATCAATTATAATCAACCTAAGAAGATAGTGCTCTCCCCCTAAGATATATCTCATAAATTAAGATACGATTACAATAGGATTATATACCATTTCTCCCCTATCATTCTCCACCCCTTTTGTTCTGGAATATAAAAAGGTGATAGAATTAATTAAGTACCATTTCTCCCCCTAAAAACTACATAAGGGATATAAGCATGGGAAAGCAAGAAAACATGATTGTGCATAAGGTGACAAGAACATGAAAGCATATGGGCAATAATAGCACGAACTAACCCACAACAAAAATAGATACCAACATATGATGCAAATAAAATGATACCAATTTGAAAAATAAGATACTAAGCTTGTGATATCAAGAAAAATTCGCAATGATGAATACCAATTATGAATAAAAAGCATGAATGGACTAGCTAGACATGGAAAAGACTCAAAAACAAAAAACATACCATATATATGTATATATAATGAATACCACTAACGCACACGCACAAATACATAGGTATAAATTCTACACATGGCATAAAATAGATTAACCTTTTCACACTCGTATGGAAAAAATGTGTCCAAATATATGTGGTAAACGGAAGTGCAGGGATGTGAACTAGTAATAATTAAATTTTGAACCAATCACTTAAGACATGTTCACAGAGTTGTCCTTTGATTACAAAACCTTATCACATTTAGATATAGCCTTATGTGATAATATAAATTCAACTCAATGAACATACATACACAATGCACATAAGCCTAGAATTTTGATGATTCTACAAACCAAAAGAGTCATGATAATAAAATCTTAACTGGGATTCAAAGTCATTGTGAAAACCTATTAATATATCCAACCAAACTCCTCATAATTTTTCTTTGTTTTTGTTTTGAACATATTAACTAAACTATTTCGGCCTTGGCAAATATTCTTTTTAATGCCCTATTTTTAAGGCCTAAAATTCAATGGTGGCTTTTCATGCAAAGTAATTTTGTCTTTCGCGGCCCGATTCCATTGATAATCTACTACACTGGATAAACATATTTTTCATTTTTTAAATTCAGAAAACGGTTATTACATGCACAAATCTTCCATAGTCATAGCAAATATTTAGAGGACTAAATTGATGGGAGAACATATCACATAGCTCAAATATACATGTGACGATTAAATTTCAAATGAGCTCATGCATGTGTGAAAAGAGGCGTATAAAAATAGAATCCATTAAGCAACGCAAAATTCAACTACTCCATGTAGGCATGGAAAAGAACATTTTAAGGATTGGCAATTTTAACCAAAAGTTCTAGCCACGTGGAAGCGAAAAAGAAGGGATTCAAACACAAGTATATGCCGCATAAAGTGTGTCAAACTAAAAATACACACAAAACACAAATCTTTTTGAGTTTTTGAAATTTTGAAATTTTTAACCAAACATAAATAACAATATTTACTCAAACGATAAACAAAATCTTTTTGTATTTTTATTTAATGTAAACTAAAATGAAAGAACTATAATACAAAAGATAAACAAAAATCATAATTCTAGCATAAGATATGTGATAAAGTAATGACTAGAAAGTAATAAACAATCATACAATTAGCATGATAATATAGCATGAAGCACAAAGGCTAAAGTTTGCAAACAACTAACACATTCAACCTTTAGATTTAGCAAGGGAGGTAGCGTGTGAATGTAAATGAGAATAAAAAATCCTATCTTGTAAAGCTACCAAGTTGGATCTCCTAACCCAAACTAATGATGAATGAAGAACTCGGGATTTAGGAATCTTAGCTAACTCGGTTGCCTTACGTTTGGATTTTCTAGGACCTCATTTAAGATCAAAACAAAACTTCTTAAGATGACCTTTTCGACCACAATTACAACAAGTAAAAATGTGTCGAAAGGTGGTACCTAAGGATTGATCTTTAAAGGTTTTCCTAGGCGATTCTCTTAAAACATTGATTTTGGCTTTATGAGTTGACTTATTACAAGTATCGAAGCCTAAACCACACATATCATTTTTAATTTGGACGGTTCATAATATTTTATCTAATTTCTCCGAACGACACTCCAAATCAAATTTGACTTTACTAGAGTCTTTTAATTTATTTTCTAAATCTAAAATGTGAGACTCTAATAAAACATTGCGCTCTTCAAACGCGAGAAGATCCTTTTTTGTTGACTCCATTAAACCTCTAAGGCTATCTCTCTCGCCTTCAACATATTCAAGCTTCTCTCGAAGAGCTCTCTCTCGTGTCCTAAGGGCATCAACTAAAGCAATCTCATCAATGACCTTGGCACTCTCTTTTAAACTCACTTTTGACTTCAAATTTTCCCCTTTTAATTTTATAGATTAGGCATATAATTCTTGAAAAGCAAATTGAAGTTCACTCACATTAACCTCATTTTCACTCACTCTCTCTACCATCATGTTTTAGAGCTTCACAAACAAAGGACATAGAAGTGTCATGTTTTAAGTTATCATCGTCGGATAATATCTCACTCTCACTAACATGACTAGCCATGAACGCGGTAAAGTTGCGCTCAATGGGGGAACAGGGTCCCTCTTCCTTATCACTATCACTAAGGGTGGAATTGAATGAAATAGGTTGTTTACCCTCTCTCCTTAGTTTAGTGGGGCATTCAAAAGCCCTATATCCATACCCTTCATAACCAAAACACCGATTTGACTCGTCCCTATTTAGATCTTCATTTAGTCTTTTAGAGGATTTTTCGTCTTTGTCATGCTTAGAGTTTTCAAATTTCTTAAAATCATTTTTAAACCTATCTTTGTTAAATTTAAGAAATTTAAGAAATTTACTAGCAAACATAGCCATGTCCTCCAAGTCACTATCACTCTCATCAACCACAACTTATTTTTCCTCTTTTTGGGCTTTCAAAGCAATGCCCTTATCAATTTTCTTTTTATTTTTGGAGGGGAACATATCTAGCTCATAGGTTTAAAAATCACCTACTAGTTACTCAAGTTTGGTAAAGTGTAAGGTGAGTAAAGAATTTAACACGGTCACCTTAGGGATAAATATATTGGGTAGGGACCTAAGGATTTTCTTTACAACTCGGTCGTCGGGTGTTTTCTCTCCTAAATTAAATGAAGAATTTACTATGTCAGAGAGTCTAGCATAAAACACATTGAATGTTTCTTTTTCATCCATTTTTATGGTTTCAAATTGAGTGGTGAGGTTTTGGAGTTTAGAAGCTTTTACGATAATTGTTCCCTCGTGAGTGAGTTATAGGATATCCCAAGCTTCCTTAGCGGTTTCACATGTCATGATACGTCAAAATTCATCTGGTGTGACCGGGCTAAATAAGGCATTTAAACCTCGAGAATTATAGTTAGCAGATTTTAGTTCATTCTCGCTCCAATGCTCGACAGGTTTGGGGACACGCTCATTTTATATTAAACAAGTAGGTGGAGACCACCCATTAACTACGGATAACCAAACCCTCTCATCTATATCCCTAAGTGTCGAACGCATACGAGATTTCCAATATGCGTAATTAGAACAATCGAAAATAGTAAATTTAGACAATGGGGAAAATCCATTTTTAACCAAAGATATTTAAAAGGACCTTAACGCAATAAATTAGCGCTCCGGCTCTGATACCAAATATTGGAAATTTAGACCCCCAATTTTAAATATTCTTTCAATATTAAATATAATTTCCTTTTAAGTGCAAAAAAAAGATGGTTCAAACACATAAACAACTTACGAATTTTAATTTCTTTCAAATTAAAATTAAACTAAACTTAAAGTGAATAAATTAAACAACAAATGGATTTTTCACTTAAACCAAATAATTCAATTCAAGTCCTAAAATTTTCCTAACAAGATTGATTCATTTTTGCAAATTAGGCCAAACCAATTTTTACCAAATTAAAGTATCTTTGAATTGAAATAATTTCGATTTCACCCAAACTACAATTAACCACCAAATTACACTAAAGTGTGAATTAAACCCAATTTTACCTTTTTACCCTAACCATGCGTTTTAGTTGATTTTTGCAAAAGATAAAATACATTCACAACACACTACGCCGCGATGTACAAGGAAAACCTAAATGGGAAAAACCTCGGACGACCCTAGCCTTAAGTCCACTAAGTACAAAATTTTACAAGTACAACACAAATGATTTACTCAACTCGACTTGAATCCCTTCAAGCCCCTGATGCGTCTTACTGTACCAACCTCTACTTAGTCGACAATCCCAGAATCCACCGGAACCTAGGAATCCACCAATGAAGCTTTTGTAACCCATCAACCATACACTGTGCCTTTCACCATAAGAGAATGTCGTGGCAAAAACCAAACTTCTTCTTTTATGGAAAATATAATCAAACCCCAAACTTCTCCTTCTTGTGGTAGAGATGAACCAATGGTACCAAAAACCTCCAAGAAAGTATATTATATATATGAAGAACTTGTAAGTAAACTAAACATATGGGTGTATAAACATGTGTTAAAAGAAAATTTTCAATTAAAAGTTAACACATGAAAACATGGGCTTTTGGATGGAAGGATTTGCTCTCCAAAGCTCTCAAGTTATGTTCAAAATTTCTCTGGAAAAATTATGTCCCAAGTAAGTTTTAAATTACCAAAGAGAAGTGTTACAAAAGAGTAAAAAAATAGGTTAAAATTGCCAAAACTGTTTTCGCCCAGAAATCTCGTTCAAACGACTTTTCCTTCGAACGACATTTCTAATGAAAATTTAGTGTAGAATAGGGGAAACTTGTTGGCAAACTCGTTCGAATGAAATTATCCTTCAAACGACATTCTCGTTCGAATGAAATTATCGTTCGAACGACATTCTCGTTCGAACGAAAATTCTGAACGAAATGTCAGAAAGGTCAAATTTCATTTTAAGACCAAAAACTTTTTATTCAAAGTTCTTAAATAACTTTCTGAAAATAAAATTTGATTTAAATTAAATTACACCCATAATTAAATTATTCCAAGTCTCCCTGTACATATAAAAATACATTCATACCTTTTGGAGACTAAGGAATCAATTGTCATTGACGTAGAAATATGGAACTTGAAACTCGACACTTTGATATCTTCGCTTTTAAATACAGGCCGCTACGTCTTCAACTAAAATTTTAAACATCATGGGCTTGGAGGATACTCATGAACACCATCCTATGACTCAAATGTTTTTATCCAAAATTGATCCAACACTACATAAGACTCAATTGGAAATTTGTGTCCTTACATCAAGTCATTTGCTGATGGATTTGCTGGATACAACTAGATCAAGATGCACCCTGACCATCCGGAGAAAACCACCTTCATCATTCTATGGGGAACTTTTGACTACATTATCATGTCATTCCATCTCAAGAATGATGGGACTACCTACTAGAGGTTTGTCATAACCATCCTGCGTGACCTTATTCACAAAAAGGTCGTGGTGTATGTGGATAATATGATCATCAATTCTAAGGCTCAAGAAGATCATATTCCCACCCTCCAGAAGTTTTTGGAATGACTATGATGATACCAGATGCGGTTGAACTCATAAAAATGCATTTTCTACATCACAAAAGAAAAACCCTTGGGATTTATGGTCAATGAGAAGGGTATCAAAGCATAACCTACTAAGTTAAAAGACATACTTGAGATGCCACCACCAGAGATAGAGAAGGAAGTCTGTGGATTATTAGGAAAATTAGAGCACATTAGTTGGTTAATCATCCAGCTAACTTTTATCTGTGAACCCATTTTCAAGCTTCTCCAAAAAGATTTTACCAAAGTCTAGAATAAGGCTTCCTAAGAAGCCTTTGATAGAATCAATAGACACCTTACCCAACCTTCGATGCTAATGCCTCTGCAGCCAGGTCTTCCCCTCCTACTCTACTTGATCATGATAGATACTGCAGCACCGACTTGGCTAGCCCAATACATTAAAGAATCTCGTAAGGCAAGAGCCATTTACTATGCCACCCATAAATTATCCAGGTAGGAATTCAACTACACTAATTTAGAGAAAGCATGTGTTGCCCTGGTCTGAGTAACGCAAAAATCATGACATGCTTGACTTCCCCATCATACTTGTGTCCCTTATGGATCCCATCAAGTACTTGCTAAACATCTCTCTCTATCCAGCCAAATAGCCCAATGGTTGATGTTGTTAGTTGAGTTTGATATTGTTTACATCACGAGAGAGCTATGAAAGGAAGATCCATCTCCAACTAACTTGTTGATGACCCCATAGAAGAAGACGATGTTTGACTCTCTGAACTCCTAGACAAAGATATTCTCTGCGCCTCTCAGGAGGACTTTTGATGGAAAATGTTCTTTAATGGAGCTGCCAACAAGAAAGGATAAGGTTTTGGGATAATCCTAATCGCCCATGATGAATTTCATACCCCTATTTCCATCAAACTAGACTTCCCTTGCATCAAAAACATGACTGAGTATGAATGGTAGGCCTCGAGATCTCCATCCAAAAAGGAATTCGGCACCTTGATGTCTATGAAGACTCTTCCTTTATTATCAAATAAATCCTCAAAAAAAGGAATGTCAAAGATGAAAAACTCCTATCCTTCTTTGCCCACTTAGAAGAAATGGCCTCTTGGTTTAATGATGTCACCTTCCACTTCTTTCCCCTTAAAAAGAATAGCCTGGTTGATTTCATTGCCACCCTGTCCTCTATAGATGACATGCCCGAGGTAATAACAATGGCCCCTTTCCTAGTTCAGAAACAAACCAAGCCTACGCACTGCTACCACATTGAATTCACTACCGAGGAGGATTATGATATGGTCAAATTATGCTACTATATCATTTGGCCCATCCTCAAGCACGGTAGGTATCCCCAAGATGCCGATAAGAAAGACCGTGCATCCCTTTGCAAATTGGTCGCCCAGTATATTATCTGCGATAAAATATTATTCAAGAGATACTTCGATGGAACCCATTTGCATTGCATTACAATGGATGATATTGAAGAAATAATGTAGAAGATCCACAGTGGGGAGTGCGGGCCCCATATGAATGGTGCTTGCCAAAAAGATTTATCCATCAAGGGTACTATTGGACCACCATAGTTCAAGATTGCATGACCTATGTGCGAAGATGCCTTAAATGTCAATAGTTCGCCAATATCCAACACTTGCCTCCTCGTAAGATATACAATATGACCTCTCCTTGGCCCTTCTCCACCTGGTGCATTGACATCATAGAGAAAGTTACACCTAAATCTTCAAATGATCACGAATTAATCCTAGTCATCGTTGATTACTTCACTAAATAGGTCGAAGTCGAGTTATACGCAGTGCTGAATGCCCAGAAAGTAGCCAAGTTTATCACTAAAAACATCATTTTCCGATATGGAGTTCACCACAAGTTAGTGTTAGATAACAAACTCCATTTTAAAGATAAGATTACAGAATAGTCGATGAGTACGGGATTAAGAGACACAAATTTTCTCCCTACCAACCTCCAACCAATGGTGTCATCGAAGCCACTAATAAAAGTGTTAAGACCATAATTAGCAACATAATTGATAGTTACAAGGATTGGGCCGACAGATCCCATACGCCCTTAGGGCTACCGCACTTTAATTAGAATACCCAATTGGGCTAACCCTTATTCTCTTATATACGGCATGGAAGTAGTTGTACCCGTTGAGCTGTAAATGCATTCCCTCCAAGTCATACTTGAAAGCAAAGTGTATGAATAAGAATGGCACAAGAGCCGCTTGGACGAATTATCACTCTTGGATGAAAAGAGACTGAAGGCTTTGTATTATATACAGGGATACCATAGTCGAATAACACGATCATTCAATAGGAAAGTCAAGAACCGTGCTGTCTAGGTAGAAGAACTTTCCATTAAAGAGATCATAGAACCCATCTAGGACCCCAAAAGGAAATTCGAACTGAATTGGAGTGGCCCCTATATCATGAAGAATATTCTCTCAGGAGGCGCCGCTACGCTCACAGACCTTGATGGGGAAGAGATGGAGTGTCCAGTCAACCTAGATCATCTCAAGAAATTTCACCCTTAGTTCAAAATCTTAGCGCGCTACGACTCTTCTCACCCCCTTATTTTCTAAAAAAAACTTCATTTACCCTACCAAGTACTACGTGGGACCTGATCATCTCAAAAACATTTTCTTTCAAAATGAAACTCATGGGAATTTTCAAAATCCCCAGAGGACGTAGGTAACCCACACTCCATACATGGGTCTGGTCCCCTTCTTTTCACAAAATGCTATTCTTTTCAAACCTCTGAGAACGACCATTGATTTTATCATTTACATGAACAAAAGGATCATGTATGCCTTAAAGATTATTTTAAATAATTCAAATGTAAATCTAATCAAGAGTTACATCCAGATATGTTCAAAATCAACTTTTATTTCTGATTAAGGATAATGGTGATGTTACATGAAGTATTAGTGTGGGGAGTCAAACCAATCATCCCTCTCCACATACCAAACTATTCCTAGACTAACCTATCCCTAACCAAACTATACAAAATTATCCCTAAATCCCAAATAAAAAAACTCCCCAATCACCAAAATCTTCACGAGACGAGATGTTCAACCGTCGGATGGCCCTGCTTCATCATCGTTACCAGCTTCTGGAGGTCCCCAAGTTTCCCAATACTGATTGGAATTTCGTATATGCTCCATGGAGACGTACGCCTTAACAAACCAAGAAAAAACCACAGCACTGTCTACCATGGTGTCAAAAGCCACAAACCATCTAGGATCGATCTCTTTTGCTAGGACCTTATATATTATCCACTTCCATAGACATTTTAGGTAGTCCTCATATACATTCCAGGCCCATCCCATGGACCGTGAAAAATGGATAGATGGCCAATGGTGCTGCCATAAAGAGCCCAACATCATCCGCAGGGGTTCAGTCAAATCCTAGATCGAAAAGATATTTGTTATATGAGGGGGTACGTTCTGTTCCCAGCCAAATTAGCATAGAAGATACTAGGGGATATAGAAAGAAGTCTGTCGAAGGCCCACCAACCATACATTCTAGTAATCTCCAAGCTGCAAGACAGACAGTAAATCCTCCCACCAGGGCACTAACAAGCGAAGACATTGGGATCCATTCTCTAAAAGCTTGTTTACCTAACTCTCCACGGATGGGCCAACATAACGAAAGGATAAATAAAGAAATAAGGCACAACCGCTAAAGGGTACTCAGTAGGGGCTGCCAGACCGAACCTCTCTGCAAGCCACATAAGCAACATTATGGGACTCCTCTTTATAAATCAGAATGACCCTCCTTCCAAACATCCAAGCTATTCAGGGTCTTAAATAACACCAATGTCATACGATTATGGCATTAAGACATACAGGTCATTATCATAGTAACTTTGAGATTTGCAGTCAAGTTCCCCATCACTAATATTAGCCTCATGATAAGGCCTAAGGCGAAATCCCACGCAAAGCCGACATCCTCAAAACCCCTCAGACACATTAAATACATAACCTACTAAAGAGAAATGGCCCCTCTAGTAACCAATGGTCTAGCCAATAAGGGATATATGTGAAGCAACTCTGATATGAAAACTTGAGGAAAACGGGAGAAATCAAGCATATTCGTCGCCACACTGGGGCTGACCCCCAAGATGGCCGAAAAATCCTCATATGTGGGATAGACCTCATCCAGGACGAAATGAAAAACATGATGTTTAGGATAGAAAAAATGTACTACTGCTGCTAGCAGGTTCCTCGGTTGTGCCAAAAAGAAACTCGATGCAAGTTGAAAGCATCGTAGTTAACATTATACAAAAACACATGTTCTCCAGAGCATCAAAGTACAAGGCAAATCCTTCATGCATGAGAAGAGCCATTTGGAAATGAGGAATATGAAGCAAGAAAGAATAATGTGGGTATTGGTTGAGAAAAACCCATCCCACACACACCCTTTTTATTCTTAAAATCTTTGGCAAAAGATAAGAGTATTGGAAACTCGAGAAGAATCCAACCTCACCAAAGTACTCTGAAGTGCAGAAAAGGCCTAGGGATTATTTGACTTGACCCCTATGCCAATAGGCAGGCCAAGGGGTATGCCGATAGGCAACCCTCCCGATTTTGAAAATTTCCATCTTTCCTTTTTTTATCAAAATCAATTTTAGAAAAATCCTCATTTTGAAAAATTACCCCCGGGTTATTTACTCAGTTCTTTCTCCCAAGAGAATCATTTTTAATTAAAAATTCTTTGTCACGAGTTAATCACTTTTACTTCTTTTTAATTATAATCCTTTTTTTTCTTATTTATTTCTATCTTTGCATAAAAATAAATAGTCTCAGTAAAAAAATAAATAATGCATATAGAATAAGTCAATAAATCAAGAAAAAAGCCAAAAAAAATGCATATTTCTTTATATATTTTTCTTCACTGAGTTACATTTTTGCAGGTAAGAAAAACTGAAAAACAACTGGACTCAGCCCAAATCCACAAAATCTTCCTCTCTAGCTCTCAACCCCCACGACGGACGCGCTTTCCCCCGTGGAGAGTGGTGGATTCTCCACTCTCAGAACCCGAACCCTCATCAGAAGTGGTAGGCGGCATCAAGAATGAAAAAGATGCTCTCCTAATATACTCAGACATGGAGGACATTTGATCCTTGATAAACCTCTGCCAAGTGATCAACACCCGAACATACTATAAGAAACAATAATAAAAGGCAAAGCAATCAGTCAAAAAGCAAAGGAAAGTCACCAGAATAAAAAGGAATAGAAAAAAGATATACCTTAGGCCAAAGGGGATCGTCCGTAAGCCCTGTCAATCCAAAAATCGAAGCATGAGGGCGATGCGGCATGCTTAGTGAATCCTTGCTGCTCAATCGAAAGTTATAGGAAGGGGGAGTAACCTGAATAATCGAATCCTCTTCGGCCACTGCCGACATGTCACCAACTGCACTATGGTCTAATCCCAATGGTTCACTAGTCCCCATGCCCAAAGCCATAACAGGTGTAATTATGTTCTCCACATCGTAGATACAGGAGGGCATGAGCCAATTCATCACGAAATCTAGATAGTCATAACTCTCCAACATATCCTTATATAGCGTGTAGGGCTCCCCTATCATCGTCGTCGCCCAGGCATCTTTTGACATCTCCCTCACTTGACTCGTGTACATAGGGCACTGATAATGAAACTTCTATGTCCTCCATGATATGCCTAACCACCTTCTCCCCTAGGTACCAAACGTACCCGACCTCATGCGCGGTTGCAGCGCCGCATCTGTGCATGTTGTCCCGTCACCCCCATATCATTCGGAGTTGCCCGCTAGGGGTAGAAGATCACATGCATCCCCAATAAATAATCAATATCTACTTAAGGAATGAAGATAAAAAAAAAAGAGTTAGATAAGATAGAAAGATAACCTGATCACTCATCAGTGCATTCAGAGCCCGTCACACGTCTGCTATGGATAAAGCCTGATTAGACCTCTGGTTGGACTTCTACCAACGGAACATCTAGAATCAGTCCCCCAAGATCTCATCCTTCAGGGATATCAGACACGCATTACACCCGATCACCTCGTAGAATCACGTCTGTAAAAGATAGGAATCAGTAAAAAAGAAACCAAAGAAGAATGCAAGGAAATGCATAAAACGAAAAATGAATTCAAGATTACCTACAAAAGATACGTGGTCCCTCTAAAAGTTTGCCAATAAAACCAGCTGAAAGCATCCAAAGAAAAATAAAGGGAAGCCAAGGTCAGGATCCCCCAACCATACATACGGACCTCAAAAATCATCTGTAAATTTGGCAAAAACTATAGAGGAATAACATCGCCACTGTCGCCACCAGAAAATTACCCAAAAGAAGTGAAATAAATAAACGGGCCATCTTCATCACTTGTCACCTGTTAGTCACATCCACCCTCATCTTTAAAAGATTCTCCTTCAAAGCAGAAATATGACTCGAGTCCTCAGAAAAAATCCTACCTATATCTCCTAATGCCGCCTATACCCCATTCGGCGTCACCCTCAGCATGCGGTCCACCACTACCCGAAACCCCTCACATTCAACCCCTGTCAACTGATAAAACATCTATGGGAGTAACTATCATATCCCTAAATCTAAGATGGAAAGTGTGAGTAGTGTCCCACCACCTCTATCCCAGAGCACACAAAATCGCAATAGAACTCAATGTCTCATCCAAAGACTCCGCTAAGCGACCAAAATCCACATGGGAGACTATCCCGTGTACCACACCAAGAATATTATCACAACCCTGCTTCAAACACATCGTCCCCCGAGACTAAATAGCCAAAGGAGCAATGTTAGTCTGCAAAAGAAGAAGAAAAGCCCATCACTAAAAAAAATGGTGATATACTAGGGTTCCTCACCCTAGAAGAATGGTGATATGCTAGCTCACGTAGAAGAGTACGCTCATCAGCCACAGGCTCAAATAGATCAAAGGCATTGTCGTTGCATAAAGTAAGAGGAACCCTAGACTGCCACTCCAGGACAACCAGTCGTCAACAACTAACCATGAGTTATCGTACACCTAACTTGAACCCTCAATTTGAAGTCTTAAAGTAAGAAAGACTTAAGAACAATTTTTGGAGAGAGAAAGAAAAATATTTAAGCAATTTAAGGTGTGAAAATAGGGAGAATTCCCCCCGTTTTTATAGAAGGTTAAGGGGCCTGTCAATCGGTAGACCCTGTGACCATGTCGATTGACAATCATCTTTTCCATTTCCCAAGGAAGCCCAGGAGTCCGTTCCCTTACTGATTGGCAGCCCCTAGGACTGCCTATTGGTACCCCTCCAAATTTCGTACAGAAAATGCCATAAAATGCCAAAAAAATCCCCAAAATCCAAGAAAAATATCAAACCTCAATTTCCTCAAGAAATATCTTTTCAAGAACCAAATACCTTTACAAGACTATTAGAGTCCCCAGGAGGATTAATCTTACACTCTTATCCTCATCATAATCCCCAGTCGAATTAATCTTACCCATCCTAAACATTTTTGACAAGCAGAACCAACGATGCGCCCTCATTCAAGTCTACTACAATTACCCAACTTAATCATCCTCCAGTGGAGTCTCAAGACAACATAATCCCCAGTTGGATATCTCAAAGATAAAACATCCTCCAGTGGAGTCTCAAGACAATTTAATCCCCAGTCGGATATCTCAAAGATAAATCCTTCCTTAGTGATGTCCCAAAGCAACAAAATCCCTAGTGGAACCAGAAGTGTATCCGCACGCCTAAGATAATTAAAAATTCCCTACGAGAGGAACCCCACGCGTTATAACTTAATGTCCTTAGAGTTGACATCGACCCTCAAAATTGACCTCGACCCTCAGAATTGGTCGCTACCACTTTGGGTCCTTATAATTGACCTCGGCCCTCATAATTGGTTGTCATAAACTTTGGGTCCTCATAAGTTACCTCAACCCTCAGAATTGGTTGTTACAACTTTATGTCCTCATAATTAACCTCGGCATTCAGAATTAGTCTCTATAACTTTGGGTGCTCAGGATTGACCTCGGCCCTCAGAATTGGCTCTACAACTTTAGGTCCTCAGAATTGACCTCAACCCATAGAATTAGTCATTACAACCTCGGCCCTCAGAATGGAGCTCAGACCTTTTGGGTCCTCAGAATTGACCTTGGCCCTTAGAATCGATTGTCATCAACTTTAGGTCTTCAGAATTGATCTCGGCCCTTAAAAATGATTGTCATCAACTTTAGGTCCTCATAATTGACCTCGTCCCTCAGAATTGTTCGCTATAGCTTTAGGTCCTCGAAATTGACCTCGGCCCTCGGAATGGTCGCTATAACTTTAGGTCCTCAGAATTGACCTAAGCCCTTAGAATTGGTCACTACAAGCTTCAGGTCCTCAGAATCGACCTCGACCCTCAGAATTTGTCATTTCCATCATAACTTTAGAATTAACCTGGACCCACCGAATTGGTCTCCTTAGACCTTAAAATGAATCTTAAGACATCTTCAACCAATCGAATCAGTGATCCTCGTCTCTTTAGGTCCTCATAAATGACCTCGACCCACTAAATTGGTCATCCTCACCTCTTCAAGTCCACAAAATTGACCTTAACCTGTTGAATCTATCAACCTCATCATCTATGTCCTCAGAATCGAGCTAAAAACCTCTTTTCCAATGTCGATATGGTATATGTCATTCGACGACCTTCACTTGTTCCAAGCTCTATCGTCGAGGGGCTCTCTATAGATGCCCCATCCTAGGACCCTCCTAAGAAGCTCCTTAGGTATCGAGCACTCACTCATCCACCATAAACCCTAGGTCATACCTTGAGCACCGATCAAGAGGCCATCGGGCACTCTCGAGTCCCGTTTGACTCTGATCAACTTTCTCATCTGAGAAAAATATCAATGAATCTTCAAAGACTTATAAATCTCCATTCCAACGGTCCATCTCGTGCATGAATCGGCCTTACAGTTCGGACAAAAAATCCATCTTACTATTAAAAACAAATTTAGAGGCCACCGGGCACTCCCAAGCCCCATTTTGACACCAATACTTCCTCGCCTGAGCGCAATCTTAATGAATCATTGAAGGCATCTAAATCCCCTTTCCAATGGTCCACCCCGTGCTTGAATCAGACTTATGGTTTGGACGAATGATCCATTTTACCTTAAAACTGATTTGGAGGCCACCAGAAGCTCTCAGGCTCTGTTTGACTCTTGTCAACTCTCCATCTCGAACGAGAATGAATGAATATTTGAAGGCTCTGAATACCCTTTCCAATGGTCTTCCCCGAGTGTAAATTTATCTTAAGGTACGGATGAACAACCCATTTTACTCTGAAGGGTCATCAGGCACTTTCGATCCCTGCTTGATGAAGGTCACCTCTCCAAACTGAACAAAGCTAAATGAATCCTCAAAGGGCACTAAATACCCTTTCTAACAGTCCATCCCACGTATGAATCGGCCTTTTGGTCTAGACGAATGATCCATTTTCATTTGAGAATTTCCTCTCTAGTGACTAATGGGTGATTCTGGGCCTCATTTGACCTCAGTCGACTCTTAAACCCAAGAGTGGCCTAATGGATTCTCTAAGGGATCTAAATACCCTTACCAATGATCCACCCCATGCACGATTCTGACTTATGGTTTGCATTTTACGGCCGTTTTTTGAAAAACCAGCCTTAGACTGCTAATTGGAAACCTAGGACCCTGCCTATTGGTAGTGTGTCTAGGGTTCTATACCGATAGGCAGGTCCAGGACCATGCCGATCGACACCCCCATTGGCCCTATAAATAGAGGCCATGTACTCACTTTGAGAGGTACCCCTGAATATCGCTCTCAGTATTTCGGAGAGAATTCCATCAAATTCAGAATTGTGATTTCCTTAAAAGACCATTTCCCACACCCCTTCCATAATTTTCATGCTCTTTTGAGTAATCCAACCCACCTCCTCAAATCACTACCACTTCATCTCAAGATCAGCACATCTACTAGTAAGATCTACTTCAATTATTCATACGGAGGTTCGTTTCTTCCCCTTTGTCTTTTAATTCTCTTAATTTTGCATTAGTTACTTGATTTTTCTTCAGTATTTTACTTCATTACATAACATATCTTAATTCTAAAACTTTTATTTGTATTATTCGCACATACTTTATTTTCATAGAAAAACCCAAAAACAATAGAAAGAGAGTTCTCTTGTAAATTCCAAACGGGGATTTCTCATCACACTTTCTCGCACTAAAACACCTTTTTCTACACACACACACACACACACACACACACACACACACACATATATATATATATATATATATATATATATATATATATAAAGTCTCTGGTTGGATTTATGGGTTGAACCCCATCTCGTATTTTCTTCGAACAACGTGGACTTTGATACCCCCGGGCTACATAGGCATCTTGAGTAAATCTGTCAACTCGAGTCCTCCCTTATACAGTTATTATTTCTCTCCCATTATATATTCATGATATATACATTTTACATGCTTATTTTTCTAGTGTTGTATCCGATATACGCAATCATTTCTCAATAACGACTTGGGAATTGACAAACACTTACATTATATTTTTAATTGCTATTTTGGAAACACTCCTAAGGATGACCTCGCTCTACCATTATCCATGACACAAGTCGAGCAATTTTATCCTCTATTTATATTATGCGCTTAAGTACACACATCACGAATTTATATAGGAGATAATTAACACATGCCCATGAGCGATCGAAAGGGAGGCATAGGTTCCTAACACCTTCATATTTCATAACTTAATCCCCGAACTGTTGAACTACTTAGTTTCATAAGCATCAATGTTTTCCTTGATGCCATTATCTCGAGGTAAAACATTTCTTTTTCCTCTTTTATACAGAATAGGCTGGTGACTCTATATCTACATATCACCCAACATCGACGATGGTCGAGTGCCCCGAGAAATGATGCAATCCTATGCACACATTGGAAATAGGGGAAAGAAATTAGGGATCCACATACAGAGACCCTAACCCCCCGACTCGAGATGGCCATAATTACCTTTCACACTAAGGTATTGCAAAAAACTTTTAACATGCTCCCTAGGGTTTTCTCCTTTTTTATTGAGCTTAATGAACTTCGGTGGAACATATCGCTCAGGGTATTACTTCCAGTTGATGTTGTCTGGATACCGTTTTTTCAACTCCTGATACATGAAATGTGATTTTCTATGGAGTGAGAGAAGCCTCTTCACCTCTTCCATAATAAATTCCTTGGAAGGTGATTCATTTGCCTACACTTTATGCACTATTGGTGAACTCACATGAGTCATAACTTGCTTAGCCGTTACATTTTTGGTTAGTACCACCTTTGCTAATCATACTCCTCCATTTGGAGCCACCGTTGGTGTAATATAATTGTGGACCAGACTATCCATATCCACATTATGCTTCCTAAGAAACTCCAAAAAATTCCCATGAGGTTCGTCTTATTCAGCGACAACGCCATTGAGTTTCTCGCCTGTTCAACGAAAGGAGCAGGACCTCCTGGTCTGGTAACCACAACATCTTCATTGATTGTTCAGTCGCTCTGAACTCTATTTTTGTTCGAAGTGTCTCAAAAAATAGCTTCTTTGAAACATTATAACCTTCTTTATCTACGGTAATGAGGATACCCTCCCAGCGCAGTCGCTAAATTTAGAAGGGTAGTGATACCGGGGTCTATGAATATATTGAAAGGATGATGCGTGATGCACTTTAATCGAAACTATCTTCAGGGAAATAATATCTTAAGAACACAGAGAAAACCAAAAATCAACCTTCCAATAAAATAAAGTGCTTTTTAGTTATAATAAAAAGGAAATAATAATTGAATATAACTTTTTAGTAACAACAAAAAGAATGAAACCGCGTGAAAATGATGATTCTCTGAGAATAGGGGGATAAGCACTTCACTTACCTAGGAGAAAGCAGGGAGAGAATGCTTGTGAATATTCATCGAGAGTAATAATGCTCAAGTAGTGATCCAAATGATTGTGCTCCAAGTTTTCTATTTATAGTGAAACATTAGGGCTGACGTGGCGTGTGTGTGGCAAAAGGGATATTCCCTTGCGATAAAGATCTAAATAATACTTTTTTCCCAATTACTGTTTGTCACTATCAACCACGATTTATCTATTCACAGGTGACACCTGGTATAACCCAAGTCAAAAAGTAATGTTGTTAGTGTGGCCATACCGATTCAAGCTTGGGTAGCTCGAAAAGATCTCGCGTCCTGCTCGAGGAAGATTCGTCCATCGTCAGTGTGGGATAAACGTAAGGAGATAGAGTCTCTAGTCTATTTTGCTCAAAATAGACAAAAAAAACATGTTGTCGCCTCGAGAGGACATCATCAAAGACAAATTAATGCGTACGGAACCAATAGTTCGGAGTGTTCGGGGGAATGGGAAGGTGTTAGGCACCCATCCCACCCTTTCGGTCTCTTATGGGCTTGTGTTATTATTTTTTTTATTTCACCATGAAATGTTTATGCATGTATATATAATGGAGATATGAATCACTCAACTCATATCATGGAAACGATAGAGTAAAATCATCCAGAGGAATGTTCCCAAAGGTAATATATATATATATATATATATATATATATATATATATATATATATATATATATATATATATATATATATATATATAATATATTACTTATGCGCTTATCATGATATTGACCACTATATGAAAATGACAATATATGTCGGATGGGGCGCTACCAAAGAATTATGAAGATATAATAATGCAAGAATATGATCAAATGTAAGAGTAGAGATTTTATGAAAATTGGAAAATCGGAAGTTGGACTCGAGTCTCGAGTTTTAATCCGAAATGCCTACATAGCCTATAATGGCATCAAAGTCCATGTGGTTCGCATACGATGTGAGGTTGGGGTTTTATCCCTTAGATTCGAATGGGATTTTATTATAAAAGTGTGTGTGGAAAAAAGAGTTTTACTTTTGGAAAAGTGTGAAAGATAAATTCGTTCAGAATTTATGGATATAACCCTCTTTTTGTTGATTTTGATTTTTTTTTGTAGAAAATAAAGTATGTGAAATATACTAGTAAATATGTATGAGTTAAGGTAAGAACTGGATTATGAATCGAATTTAACTAATGCAAAAACATGAAATTTAAAGAGATAAGGGAAAGATTTAGACCTTCTTTGAAGAATGAGATCTTGCCCTTGATTTTGGATGAACTCCCTTGATGCTTGATATGATATTGAATGAGATCTTGAAAATTGGGTATGAAAGGGATGGGAATGTGAACTTGGATATAATTTCACATAAGGGAACTTCGTTGATTGAGAGAATGTTGCTAAGATTAGTGGTGCTGATAGATCGGAGATGTAGGTGTGCTTTGGAGTGGGCTCATGCCCTTATTTTATAGGGTCAGGTGGTTGCCGATCGACATAGCCCGGGTCCTTCCAATCGACAGGTGACCCTAGGCACACTACTAATAGGTAGGGTCTAGGACCTGCCAATTGACAATCTCATGCAGTTTTTCCTGGAAAGATGATCGTAGAACATAATCTGTTGATTCGAATCGCGCACAGGGCATACATTTAGAAAGGTAATTCAGATAAATTCAAGAGTCCTTTGGACCATTATCAGGTTCGAGAGTTGACTTCAGGTCCAATGTGGCTCAAAAGCACACATCGGACCTTTGGACGGGAGATCGTCGGACAGAAACGGATAGTTCATCTGAACGGTAAGTCAGAATTGCGCACGAGGTAGTCCATTGGAAAGGTTAGGATATATACTTCGACATTACAAAAAGGTTCTCTTGGTTTGAATAGTTTAACTTGGTCAATAGGGGCCCAAAAGCTCCTGATGACCTGTCGGAGTAAAACGGTTCGTTCTTCCGTGTCGTAAGTCAGAATCGTGCACGGGGCAGGCCGTTTGAAAAGGTATTTAGTTCTCTTCAAAGATTCATTCAGTCTCAGTCGATCTGAAGAGTTGACTTTGGTCAAATGTATTCCAGGAGATCTCGGTGACCTTTGGATTAGTTTCAAAGGAAAACGAATCGTTCATCCAAATGGTTATGCCATTTCACTCACGAGGTCAACCGTTGGAAAGGGGTTTCAGTGCCCTTCGAAGATTCAAAGAGATTTTTCTATAATGATGAAGTTTATTAGGGTCAAATTGGGGCTTGAGAGCGCCTGATGGCCTCTATATTGGAACTCGGAGTATGACCTAGGGTTTGTGGGTAATTGGGGAGGTGCTGGGAACCTAAGGAGAGAATTGGGGGGAGGTGTCCTAGAATGTGATGATTACAGAGACCCTTGATGGGTCAGCTTGGAACAAGTGATAGCCATCTAATAGACACTAAATGATGGTTTCAAAAGAGGTCGTTTTGCAAACTTAACGTAATGAGGGGGATCGATGAGCTGAGGTCAATTTTGAGGACCTAAGGTGGGAGCATCCAATTCTAGGGGTAGAGGTAAATTCTAACCTATTAGAGGCGATGATTGTCAATTCCTACCTAAAGGAGGTGACGACCGAGGGCAGATTTCAATTCTAACCTAACAGAGGTGGCAATCGGGGGCCGAGGTCAATTCTGACCTAACAGAGATGAAGACTAGGGGCCAAGGTTAGTTCTGACCTAAAAGAGACGATGACCGGTGGATGAGGTCAATTATGACCTAAAAGAGGTGACAACCGGGGGACCATGATCAATTTTGACCTAAAAGAGGTGACGATCATGGGCCGAGTCAATTCTAACCTAAAGGGGGTAATGATCGGGGGTCGAGGTGAATTTTGACCTAAAAGAGGTGATGATCGGGGGTCGAGGTCATTTCTGACCTAAAATAGGATGACCAATATTGTGGGTCAAAGCCGATTCTAAGATCTTAAGTAAGGATGAACTTGGGAGGCTGCACTGGGGATATTTATTGAGCTATTTCATATCTAATTTAGGTTTCGTTGGGGAGGTGGTTTATCTTATCTGGGGAAATTTTGATTGGAGATATCAATTGATTTTGGGCATTCCGCTGGGGAGGTGAGAGTTTTGCTTGGGAAATGGGCGTGGAAAAAATGTTTTTCTTGATGAAAAAGATTCGAGAACTTATTTGGAAATTTCAGGAATTCTGCGAGAATTTTTCTGGATTTTCTAGAGTTTTGTAAGAAATTTCAGAGGGGGCGCCAATCGGATTGGTTTGAGCGGTGCCAAACGAAAGTAGAACGATCTTTCGGTCTTCCTCGAGCAGATGGAAGGCCAATGCCAATTGGTGTGTGGAAGGGGACTGCCAATCGGCATTACACTTAGCCTTCTATAAAAGGGGGCGGGTTCTCTTTATTTTTCATAGCTTTCTTCCTTGTTTTCTTCTGCATTGGTCTTCTGCAAACCATTCCGACATTTCGAAATCAAGAGATGGCCAACTTTGTAATGCGACACACAGGGCGTGGCTTAATGTTGATGATTGGGAAAATCTGGAATGGAGGGCTAGGGTGCCCCTTGCTTTGGGCAGTGAGAATTCCTTTGATTCTTTCGAGCCTGTGGGGGATGAGCGAACCTTTTTTATCATTGTTCTTTGAGGGTGGTGAACCCTGACAGTTATGGAACTACTAATGGCCTTTGTTTTTCTTTTTTTCTTTTTTTTTCTTTTTCATTGATTTCTTTTAATTTTGACAAAGTTTTTTTTTGTTCTTTGACAGACTGATATTTCTACGTCGACTGTGCGCTCTCAAGGGACTATTGGTCTTAGGGATGTTTGGGAGCAATTTTCTCCTGTGGTCCAGTGGGTGGTGTCCTCTGCTAGGTTTGGGAGGTTGGCGTCTTCACTGGATAAGAAGCCTCGCTCTACGATCATTATGTGCAACTTGGGGGTGAGATGGTGGGACACTACCCACACTGTTCATTTTTTTCGGGGAGATGATGGTGACTCCCATAGATGTGAAGCATTTATTGTAGTTGGAGTGTGATGGGAAGCAGTTTGAGGTCGACATGTCTTTGAGGGTGATGCCAGCGGCGGTGACGGCGGCGTTGGGACATGTGGAGAGGACAGTTTCTGGGGACTCTCTCCGTTTGTCTTCTTTGAGTGATTTTTTTTGCATAGGGTGGTTGATGAGGAGGATGAGTTGTAGGTACGATAGACGGCCCAGTTATTTACTATGCTGGTATTGGGAGGTTTTCTGGTGCCGTTAGGCGGTGACATCGTTCATTTGTGGCTTTTGCCATACTTGAGGATGTTTTCGAACATTCCTCTCTATGAATACCTTGGCGACCCTTTATTCTTATTTGAATGAATTTAGCCAGTGTTGCCAGCAAACTTTTACTGGAGCCACGTATCTTCTTAAGGTATCCTTTAATTTGCTCACTTTCCTTTATGTATTCGCATTTTCTTTACCACTTAATTTCTGATTATCGACCTTTGTCCTTTCCAGACGTGTTTCTATGAGGTGATTGGGTTTAACAACCAACTGATTTCTTTAGAGGAGGAGTCTACTAGGGACTTTCATCGGATCTACCAGTAGCGAAAGTCAAACCGACGATCGAAGAAGCCTCTTTCGCTAGCGACTGTGCGTCAGATCTTGAATGGCCTGACGAGCGAGCGGGTAAGTCCTTCTTATTTTTATTTTGAATTTTTTCTACATGATGATACTTTTTTATATTAATCCTTATCTACTAGGGAATTTTTTAGGTGACCTTCTACCCATTAGGGGACGGTTATCCAGGATACGGGGGCGATCGGGGCGAATGCACAAATGCAGCATTTATTGACGCATGAGTTTCTCTACTCTTGGTATCTCGAGGAGAGGGTTGTCTATCAGATTGTGGAGGAGGAAGTGGTGGTGCCACCATTACACCCCTTAGTGTATATGAGGCGAGTGCGAGAGATGGTAGATGATGCATGAATAGCAACAATGATGGGCGAGCCTTTCTCGTCCTATATCGACACAGTGGTGCCATATGATTATATAAACTTTGTATAGAGATGGATAATTCCACCCAGCATATATGATGGGATAACTCTCCCCTAGGCAGGTTCAAGTCAACCGGTGGGATCTTCCCATAGTACAGGTGGTCCGTCGACATCCGCTACAGCGACATCCTCAAAAATGTCTTTTGTATGGCTGCACTCTCCTACTTACAATATTTGGAGGGTTTATGGAGGGTCAATGTTCATGAAACATCTCCCTCATGCGATGGATCCAGAGGAGCTAGTCTTGATATAGGAGGTCCTTCGTCCTGAGGTATACTTTTCATCTTCTTGTGTCTGAAGTGCCAACTACTTTAGCCTCTTTCCTGGAGTCAATAATGTAAAATTTCTTCACACTCCTCCAACTTACATCTCCACCTCCTTAGGTAAACATATATTTTGAGGTAGAAAACTTGGAATCCTTTTTTGATTCAAAAAAAGTATTTGTACCTAAATTTTATAAGACTATCAGACTGAAATCTAATAACCATGCCAATAATAAATCAGATATTCAGTCTATTACACAATATAGCATACATGAGATGGCCCACCATCGAAGCATTAGGTATATTCCTTGTTCCTTCTATCTGATCAAGTGTTATAGGACACTGATGCCCAAATAAAGTGATTCCATACTTAAAATAAAAATATTTTCTTGGAATCTCGATGCTAATCTTATGAGTACAACATCAATATAAGCATCTTTGGATTAGCCCAACATCATTTTTATCTGATCCACTGAAATCTTGATTATAAAGATTTGCCCGGCTAGTCCTAAGTACTTTATATCAAATTATCAAAATATTTACACTCTTATGTAAAACAATAAACCCACCTCGTTCCCGATTAGGAGAATATCATCCACAAATTGTACTAGAAATATCATCACGTTTTTTCCATATCTTTTATACAAAAAAGAATAATTCGGACTTGGATCAAAATTAAAAGATTGTTTTCTTGATCAAACTGGATGTTCCAACACCTTGATGTTGGATTAAATCCATGAATGGATTTTACAAGCTTACATCATTTTTCTTTCCTGACTTCTTATTATGTTCGTGTCAAGACAAGCATTTGAAAATGTAGTGTTGACATTAAAAGAATCCCTACAGACTTTATCATGGCTATGAGCGATAACACTTGCTCTTGCTCATTATCCTTCTTTCTGAGTAAACCCTTTAGTAAGCATTTCCTTTGAAGGTTTTCACCTTCCCATCCATTTATCTTTTAAATTCTTGTAGATCCACTTGAACCCGATGGGTTTCATCCTATCAGCAAGTCTACAAGTCCCTAAAAACTTGATTCGAATACATTGAATCCGTTTTAGTATGCATAATTATAAGTAAAATATAAAATTTCTTGTCTTGGAATATGTCATCATAGTTTTCAAGATCCGATTCGTATTTTTCTAGGATCATGTCAAAATTATCACCCCAAATACTAAGCTTTCGGGATTTCTTCTAATGCGCCCACTACTACGAGGCACCATGTGTCATCCAGTATAGGTGATGTGTGTATCAGGTCCAAGATCCGGGAAATGATATAATGAATGACCTTCTTGTGCTTAAGAATATGACATAAACTAACTTTATGACCTTTCGGATAACCAATAAAGAGACTTACCCCTGTTTTGTGTTTTAACTTCCTTGGCTCTTTCTACATCACCAGTGTCAAGCACCCCCATATCCTAACACACCCTATAATAAACTTATGCCTACTATAATGTTCAATGGCAGTTGAAGAAATCGATTAAGAAGAAACTAAATTTATAATGTATATTGGCATCGCTTACATAATATACTAATATGAATGATGTAGTGTGAAATAATTAACCATGGAACTTATCATATCTAAAATAATCTTATTTTTTCCTATACGTGGTATTTCTTATAGGTAGTGATATTCAATACACACAATAAAAATAAAAAAACTAATAGCAAATAAGTATGAGATCACACACACAACACAAGATGTAATTTTTTTGAAAACTTGCCTTCGTCCACGCGATGCGAAAGTTTGTTCTCTATTAATCAGGAACTCAGGTTGACAAATTTATAGTACTGATTGACATTGTAATTGTCCATGCCTCACTCATATGGGGTGAGTTTATATTTATAAGCAAGGTTAGGATAGTATTAAACCCCTTTAAAAGCTACCCATAAGAGTTCGAGCTTATTCTTAATCGTTATTAATATTTACAAATGACACCATTGGACAATTTTTCTCTAACCGAGAGTGTTCATTAATCATAGGTGCACACGATTGGGGTTCAAGCCGTCGAGAACATGTTAGTGAAAACCATAACCCCATAATTTCCACTAAAGTCCAGGGCCTGATTGTTAGGAGTCGTCATTAATCATAGGCGCATGCGGTTAGGGCGCACATGGAGGATCACGTGCCAATGAAATTCGTATCCCCATAATTTCCCCTAAAGTCCAGGGGTTGACTGAGATCTTTGGGCTTTATACCTAGGTCGACTGCCAATGTTTGACAAGCCTTCTTGCTCTTCAGGGATAGTCTAATTTCTCCTTTGGTCAGAGGTTAAAATTATCTAAAATTTCTTCACATTGGTTGGAGGGAAATTTTATAACTTCCCCAAGAACTAAAAATCTTTCGCCTATTGAGTGCCCCGAGGGAACTTTTGTAGTTATGGCATATTTACTTAGCCTTGGAGGATGCGACCGTCGTTTCAGTAGCCGTTATAAGCTTTTTAGGCTTTCGTGCATGTAATAATCATTTTAGGGAACCATGAAGTCATTTATAACCACAAAAGAGCCTTTCTCTCTCTTTCCCTTTTATTTCAAAACTAGAGCATTTTAAGAAGGACTTTCGCTACCTCTATTTCATTTTATGCAATCTAACTTCATTTACCTTATTTTTATGCATTTTCAAATATTTTTTCTTAATTCTTTCTATGAATTTCCATCATTATTCAGTAATGGTGTACATAATTAATGAAAACACAATAGAAAAATTCAAACTTGACCATATCCTAAAGTGGGTAAATGTAGAACTAGTTGAAGGCCCCTATGAGCTTTGTAAACTTAATGAAGGCCATTAGATGCGTTCGATTCATCACTTAGCGTGGGGTAACTATTCTGTAAGGGAAATTTTCTAATTGAGTCCATTTGTATGCATACTGTCTCAATTTTATTGGTCAGAACACCTAGGTTAAGACTATCATGTGGCTATTGTTAACTCAAACCTATGGATTGAGAGTTGAACATTTAAATATTGAGGCTACATCACATTACGCATTCCACAAATCTCGAAAATTGGTATATGGCATGTTTTGTGTTGTGTATGATGGATTAATGTATCGAAAATTTTTGTGAGCCATTTTTATGTATTTAAAACACTTTATTTAAAAACGTTATTATTTGTTTTTATTTAAATGACCATATAAAAGTCAATCGAATGAGTAAGCATAAGTTGTTTGAACAAAGTTCAAACGAGATTCCTACTCTCGTTCGAACAAAGTTCTTCCAATAAGAAGTTCCATCTTTAAAAAAAGTCATTTCAAGGTCTTTCAAGATTCATTCAAACGAGTTTCCTTTCATCGTTCAAATGAGTTTTGTCCTCGTCCAAATAACTTGTATAATTTCCTTCGAATGACTTGTACAAAGTCATTCAAACGAGTTTTACGAATTTCAAGGAAATTATTTTGACTTAATTTTTATCTAATATATAAAAAGGTTTTTTTTGGTTTACGAACTAGGTTTTCACACTGTAACCAAAATATGCCTCTTGGCTTTTGAAAAATCGAGTTTTACAACTCCAAGTACATATTTGATCATACCAAATATTTTCCAAACACCAAACCCTAGAAATCATCTTTCTACATCACTTGTATTGTGGATACCATATTGCTAGGTGATTGTCATCTTATTGCTAGATTTCTAAGCATGGAATTTCTTAGTCACGGTTATCGAACTACATAGTTACTACGAGTCAAGGTTAAAGACTAGTTATGCATAGGCTTGAGGAGTCAAGTTTTGTAAGTCCTTTGAGTCTGTTGTAAAACCTTGATCATAGTGAATTTTTCTTTAGGCTAGGTTGTTCAATGTTTTTCCCAATTGGGTTTTCCTCGTACATTGTAGTCTCTGTGTGTCTATGATTCTTTATTTACATACCAATTTAATCTTGCATGCTCACATAGTTAATAGGTTAATCAAGATAGAATTAGTAATAACCTGAAGTGCATTTTCAAGCCTGATATTTAATTTGTTCACAGTAAATGTTCAAATTGTAACGTAATAAGAACCCTTTTAAAAAAATCACACTTTCAACTGGTATTAATTCTAGTGTCTATAAGTTATTTAGGCAAGAATCCGAGAGGATTTCCATGTAGGCTCTATCGATAACTAGGCCACTAATATCAGAGGATTCAAATTATGCATATTAGAAAGCACGCATGGAATTTTCACTTAAGTGCATCGGTGAGGAGGTATGTGTAGATGTCAAAAGAGGGTGGACCCTACCCACAACATATGTACGTGATCGTACTGTCCCTAAACCTATTGAGAGTTGGAGTGAGGATGAACATAAGTTGTGTAACTACAATTCTCGTGGTCTTAACGCTTTATTTTGTGTGGTTATTCCTGAGGAGTTTGTCGAATCATGATGTTTGAAACATACAAGGAACCATATAATATTCTTTAACTCACCTGTGAGGCAGCTAATGCGGACAATTCCTCTAAGCCTCAAAATCTTACCACAAAATTTGAAACCATTCGGATGGATGAAGGTGAAAACTTTGATGAGTTCTATGAAAAACTTTCTGAAATTACTAAGTCATCATTTATCTTGGGAGAGAGAAATACCAAAACTAAAATCATGAAGAAAATCTTAAGATGCTTACCTGAAAGATTTAATTCCAAAGTCACTGCCTTGAATTCATAGGAAACTTTTAACTCTTTGAAACTCGAAGATCTTGTTGAAGATATTCAATCCTATGAGCTTGGCATGTTTCCTCAAAATAAGAAGAAGGCGGATAAGAACATTGCTTTGAAAGCCCAAAAGGAGGAAACATCAGGATCTGATGAAGAGTCTGATATTGATCTCGGTGATATGTCCTTGTTCGCTAGAAAATTCAAAAAAAATCTCATGTTTAAAAAAAGAACACTAAATTTGATAAAAAAAAATCAATAAGAATAAAGTTAATAAGGAAGGAATATTCCCTAACGTCCGGAATTTTAAAAAGAATCAAAATGAAAATCTTAAAAGGAATGTTTCAAACAAATGCTTTGCATGTAAGGGTTATGAACATAGGGAAATCAAGTGTCCCACTAAGATTAAGAAACATGGCAAGAACAAAGTCGTTTATAATGCTACTTTTAAGTGATAGTGACGTCAAGTCGGATGATTCAGGTGATGTTTCACCTCATGAACCCAATTTCACTACTTTCACTGCTAGTTGTGTACGTCCCTTAAGTATGTCTTAAAGATAAATTTTTGAATCAAATCAATTTATATGTATTTACTTAATTCCGTGTTTGGACAAAACTTGTTTGAGTCATAGGTTAGGATTTTAGTTATTTTTCTTTCAAGCCCGTGATGTGTTATTAAAATTTTTATGGACCAAAGATAAATCGACATCGAGTATAGATCATGTTTTGAGTCGAGTTTCATTTTCTTCATCCAAGGGATCTAAATGAGGTCTGAATGCATGTTATGTTTGATCCATGGATTCTGTTTTGTGTGTTAGGTTTTTATATAAATGATTTTATCCTTTATTAAATATTTTTTAGAAAAATATTCTTATTTTCAGGTGGTTGTTAGAACGAATTTGATGTCATTAGAGAGAGATACCTTATCTCCTTATAATAGGGTTCCTATGAAATTCAAATGAGATAGATTTTAGATCTCTTGGGAAAGTCATTGGAAGTTTTGGTAGAAGGCGGTTCAAACATATTGTACATCATTCAAACAAGCTAACATATTTTTTTTAAGATTTTGAGATTTTCATCAAGTGTTTTATCCTTACCTCAATTTTAGAAAACCTCCTATGAATAGGAGTATGAAGCAACAATTTTATTTTAGACTTTTCCAAGATTTTTAAGTTTCCAAACTTGTTTAAAAAGCTCTCTAAGTTTATGTGTTTGTTTTGATAAAAAGTTCTCTAAACCAAAACCTTATTTACACCCATGTTTGAGATCCAAGAATCATGCATATATATGTCATTTTGAGATCTCCTTGTTTTGCATTAAAGTAATTTTATCTTTATACTGTGAGCATTTTTTGTGGTAGATATCGTGTTTGGTGTTGTGCTGAAGCTGGTCTGGTCATGAGACAAGTAAGATCAGTGGAATATCAAGATGTGGGAAAGCATCTGCATTATGTGTCCATTAGAAGGAGTCTAAAAGTGATTGCGAAGAAGTTTACAAGGATTAAGGAAGTGCTTTAAGGCTTTAAGTCTCTGACTAAGTATAAATTTATCTTGTAAACTGCTTATATCATAGTGGACTAGTGCGGCTGGAAAGTTTGAGATTTTTCCCATTGCGGGTTTCCTCGTACATCGTCGTGGTGTGATTTACATATTTTATTCTTACTTATACACACCGAGATTCATGCTTAGGTCAAGAAAAAAATTCGTAAATTATTTAACACAACACTTGTCATTTTCTAAATTGATCCAACTTAATTAAAATTTGTGAAAATAAAATTTGATGGTGTTTTTTGTATAAATCCTAGGGCACTTATCTTTTTCAGTGTCTCTTTCTAATGAAGATGAAATTATATATGATGGCTTGACATTCGGTTAAAAATTTCTCAAGAAAGTGAGTGATGATTGTTTCATTGATGGATATATAGATGAAGGTGATCTCGAGTATGCATATTCTAAGCTCTTCATCGAGCCCCTAGCAATTCAAAAGAGCAATAAAAACTTCACTATAAAGGTGTTGGCACTTGGAAAGGAGTTGAGTGCCTTAAAGGGGAATGAGACATTGGTCAGTCAGCTCAAGGATATCATAGTTTGGACTCTTTGGAGATATGTAAGAGCCTAGAAGCTAAAAAAGCTACACTCGAAAGCGATCTTGCGATGTCCCAAATGGTAAAAGTTGATTTTGAATACCTCTCTGAGAAACTCGGGAAATTGTTTCTTGGATTTTCCTTGGTTTATCAAGAGCGAACATGTATATGGATTGGTGATCCTAAAGCTTCCACCTTCAATTCTAAACCAAAGACTATGTTTGTCAAGAAGGATCCTCCCAAGCAAGCCAATAAAGGGAAATATGCTCACCATATGTTTATACTTATTGCATAAGAATGGGACATCTTAGAGACTTTTTCTACAAGATTAAGAGGGAGTCTCATTACCATGCTCCCACGCCCCACTAGAAACATGTTTAGTCTTAAATAACAAGTAAAAATTTAGTCTAATCTTCTAAATGTTCAATGGGATAAATCAAAAGGTTGTATATGCCTCATGATGACACTTCCAAAACAAAAACTAGTAAAAACAAGAGAAAGAACAACAAGAAGAAGATAACACATATAATGTCTACACTAACTTGGGTTATGAAGAAAAATATCACAAAAGCTCTTATTATTCACATTGTTCTCGAGGATCATAATACCTCCCAGTTGTTTTATGAAACTGGATGCTCTAGTCACATGGAAAGTGACGTGTCTCTGTTTAGCAAACTTGAGTATCACAAGGATGGTAAAATCACTTTCGGTGATGGGAGTCAATCTAGAGTTTTGGAAAGAGGCACCATATATATTTTTGAGTTCTTAAATCTAGACCACGTGCTTTATATTGGTGAGTTGAAAGAAAGATTAATAAGAAGAAGCCAACTTTGTGATGAAAATATTTAAGATAAAATTCAACCAGAAAAAAAATGTCGTGTCTATAATGAGTCTAATATGATTGTACTACAAGGTGTGAGGACATTCGATAACTGTTATGGTATCATTCTCATGTCCTCACTCATCGACAATAGTGACGTGGTTTCTACTATTGACCTTTGGCACTGAAGACTAGGTTATGTGAAGTTTAGAAATCTTGATCATCTTGTGAGGAAGAACCTAGTCCGTGGCTTACCATGACTACGCAAGCTAACTTTCGCCATTTGTGGTCCATATCAATAAGGAAAACAAATCAAAATTCCCCATAGGAAGTTAAATACTATTAGTTGTACTCATGTATTAGAGTTGATATCCATGGATCTTATAGATCCCATGTGCACCGAGAGCATATGTGGTAAAACGTATATCATAATAATGGTCGATGATTTTTTTAGGTACTCCATTATAGGATTTCTTAGAGAAAATCCAATGTTATTGAGTTTCTTACAATAAAATACTGTGTGCTTCAAAATTAACATATGTAACTATCAACTGGATTTGTAGTGCTAATAGCACTCAATTTATTGATAACGGCATTGGCGACTATTGTGATGGAATTAACTTCAAACATGAATTTTCTACGGTAGGCACACCTAAAAAAAAATTGTTGAGAGGAATAATAAGATAATCCAGGAGATGGATGGGTCAATGCTTTTTGTTAAGAATGTGCCTAAGCATTTTTGGGCAAAGTCAGTTAACACCACATGTCATATGGTGAATAGGGTTTATCTTCATCCACACACATCAAAGACTCTTTATGAATTGTGGACAGGGAAAAAGCCCAACCTATCATACTTCTGAGTCTTTGGGGTCCTTGCTACATACTTCGTGATAGAGAACATTTATCTAAGTTTGACGCTAGATGTGATGAGGGAATATTTTTAGGATATTCATCAAATAGTAGGGTGCATAGTGGCTATAACATTAAAGTCTCTAAGGTTACAGAATCAATTAATGTCACTATCAAATATGATGCTCCTACCACATTTGTTGATAATTATCTTCATTATGAGAGTGAAGAACCCCTTGTGATAATCCTGTTGTGTCTTATAATGACTCAGTGAACACCTCACTTGACAAGGTGGATCCGCCCTCTTGGATTTATAAGAGTTATGACCCCACAAATATTATTGTTGATCCTATCCAAGGTGTCAAGATTCATGCTCAAATGGATAATGAGGTAAGTTATCTTTTTTATACCCTCTCAATTCGAGACCAAGAATATGAAAGAAAGACTCAAAGATGACCATTAGATTAATGCGATGCAAGAAGAGTTTCTTCAATTAAAGAAGAATGATGTTTAGGAACTTATCTCAAGACCTAGTGACACCAACATAAATATTACCAAGTGGGTGTAAAAGAATATGGTGCATGAGAAAGGTACCATAGTATATGATAAGGCTAGGCTGGTTGCATAAGGTTACACCAAAATTAACAATATTGACTTTGGTGAGACTTTTGCTCGTATTGCTAGATTAGAGTATGTTCGTCTTCTCTTACACATAACATGTCATCTAAAATTCAAACTATATCAAATGGATGTAAAGATTTCCTTTCTAAATGGAATTCTACAAGAGTAATTCATTATAGAACAGTAAAAATATATTTGAATATCCTAAGTACCCTGATCATGTCTTCTACCTTAAGAAAGCCTTATACGTCTTAAAGTAAGTCCCCTGGTCTTGGTATGAAAAGACTATTTCCTATATATTGGATCATGGCTTAGAGAGAGGGGGAGTAGATATGACGTTGTTTGTGCATAGAGAAAATGGGGCTATCTTGTTTGATAAAGTCTATGTTAATGGCATAGTCTTTGGTTCCAGATGTGACCAATGTACTCATCACTTTGCAGAAGAGATGATAAGTGAGTTTGAGATGAATGTGCTTGGTGATATTTCTTTCTTCTTGGATATTCAAGTGTTTTAACTTTAAAATGTTAGTTTTATATCCCAAACTAAATATGTTAGATACCTAGTGAAAAAATATGGTTTAGACTCCGCTAAGCATTCGCGTAAACCCATGCATTCCACTATTAGACTTAGCAAAGACACAAAGGGTAAGGATGTTGGGAAAAATCTATATAGGAGTATGATATGTAGTCTTACCTACTTGATCGCTAGTCATCTTGACATTGCCTTTAGCGTTAGAGTTTGTGCTCATTACCAAGATTGTCCCAAAGAGCCACACATACTTGCACTTAAGAATTTTTTAAAATATGTGAGTGTTACTTTAGATTACGGGATTTTGTATTCACTTAAGAACGATGCTTGTTTATCCGCATAATCAAATTCCGATTGGGGCGGGGATGTGGATGGTTGATAAAGCACCTCGCGTGTGCATTTTTTCTTTAGGAAAGCTCTTGTTTCATAGTTGAGAAAAAATTCTATCTCTTTATCTACGGAGGAATCCAAGTACATCACCACCAGGAGTTGTTGCACATAACTCCTACGGATGAAGCAAAGGTTGGAGGATTATACATTAGAACAATGAATAATTACCATATTTTGTGATAATATTAGTGAGATTAACATATCTCGTAACCCCATCCAACATTCCTGCATAAAGAACATTAGAATTCAAGAGCACTTCATTAGATATCTCGTTGAGGATAAATTCGTTTCCTTAATCTATGTTAGTATTAAACATCAATTGGCTTATATTTTTAGCAAACAACTAGACTCCCTTAGGTTCGAGGATCTAAGGAGTCTATTGGTATTTGAACCATTTATTGAGTTCGGGTTACTCAATCTAGTTTAGGGTGTGTGAGTTCATTCTGATCTTTTACCCTTGAACTAGATTGTACATTATTTTATATATAATGTTTTTCAAAAAATTCAAAAAGATTTTATTTTTATTGCTTTCATTTTACAATGATTAGTGGAATAATTAATATGCTTGAACCCCTTCACTCCATACATTCATATGACTAAACATGGGAGGTAAATAATGATGCGATAAAGTAATCCTGAATCATGTTTCTCACATGAAGTTATTTTTATTTGACTCTATCTACTACGTTGATCTTAATTTAATACCTTGTTTGCGCACCCCATTCACAACTTCTTTAGAGTGTTGTACTCCTTATGCATGCGCTGAGTGAGGTGTTCTTCTATCAATATTGTTGAATACAAATCTTTAAAGCTATGGGATATTTGTGCATGTAAGAACCATTGTGTGCGAGATTATTATATTCTTGAAAAGAAAAAATTATAGTGTGAAATGGATCTGGATGTGATTGGAGATAAATATCCTTTGCATGAAAATCCACCTTTAGCAAGAGCATATAATTCAAAAATATTCAAAGGCCAATTGTGCATCCTCAAAAGCTCAATTCAAAAATGACAATAATTAAAAGAACATATGTTATGAGACAGTTTTAGTTGAAGATCAATGGGTCTGCACAAAAGTAATCCTAGTTAACGCTTCAATTTTTTACTGTGATGGTTTGAGAATCATCAATAATTATGAGCATATATGCCTGAGTGCATCAATTTATTATGAGTTCCAAAATATCTTTTCACTAAGGTTGGACTGGTCATTTCATGAGTTATGTTTTCTTTTTGACTTCATGAACTATTACGTATATGTAGTTGATTCTCCCATGCTTTACGTTCACAACCCTTGCATTCCATTCCATGTTTTAATTTTTTTATGATTATATCTATGGAAGGTTTTTTGGGGGTTTGTTTGTTTATATATTGCCATTATTTTAGTCGTTTGAACGAATTCCTCTTTTCATTCAAATGACATCCCTTGTCTTGGTCGAGCGAGTACATTATTTCATTCGAACAAGGTTTAGTTCGATGTCAAGTCTTAAATCCTTTAAAAAGTGCTCATTTTTTGCCACTTTCCCGAAGTCACACTCTCAGCTCCTGCTCCTTCCCTAGCCCTAGTAATCACGCCATCTCACCATTTTAACCCAACATATCACTTTTCCCTCAATATATCTGTCCACACCTATATTAACATGTTTAGGTGATTTCTCATGAGGTATTTGTGGTTCTTATATGGGGATTCTTCATTTTTTGGGGTAAAGTCTTCTACCTCTATTTTTTTAATCTTAATTGTATTTGGTATATATATGTGTACTCCCTTCCTACTAAACATCTATGTACATATGTGTGATTCAGGTTAAAAAAAATTCATGATAAGCACTTCCATTGTATATGTCTTTATATAGGTTTGTAGGTTGAGTAAATATATATTATCTAATGTAATTTTTAGGGGGCGATTTTATTTTCTTATTTCATAAATTTTCCAAAATAAAAACTTCAAAAACATTTTTCTATGTGTTTTCCCCCCATGTTTGACATACCTTCAATTTCAGCCTGTTTATCAAATTTTACCATTGTTGAAATATTAATATTTCACATATGTTTTTTTATAAACGTTTAAAATTTTCAAAAATATTTTTTAGCCGATTTTATTGTATATCTTAATTGGCTATTTTTTTTTATTTGTTATTTCTGGTGTTGTTGTGGTCGATTGGATTTGATGGAGATAGGTTCGTAGAGTGCGAGTTTTGTGTTTATCTATCTTTGTCTCACTATCTTTGTTTGGTTCTCATGGCTTGTGTTTTCCAATGACATCCTTGTCATCATGCTCTCGAGGAGGGTGATCCCTCTAAGGGAAAAGTTTCCCCAACCACCACATTCCACTCTCTGGTGGACAAGTCGTCTTGATTACGAGAAATATTCCGTTCTCGACTTTCATGCCTGCACAGTCTTTCGTGAGCATGTCGTAATGCTTATCGATGTTTTGGCCACTGGCCTTCCGGGTTGGCTATAAGGATGTGGTTGGACTCCTCTATTTTCCATGCATGACATGATTTTTCCTGATCTCATGCGTGAATTCTATCACCACATAACAGTCCATCCGTCTGCCATCCATTCTAGTATTTGCGGGAGAGAGAACGTAGTCACTCTTGACATTATTTCCTCTATTTGAGAGATACCTAAAGTTCCCAATGCCCAGGTTCCTGATCCCGGGGATGAGTGCACTCCCTTTTCAGTCATATTTTTTATTCTTTTTGAGCATGCGCAACAGGATACCTCCACTCCTTTTCATGCTCATCTTCATTCATACTTAAGTATCCTTAATTGGATTATGTGCTCGACTATCCTTCCTTAACTAACCACACTCAATTTTTGGAGTAACATGATCATTTCCTACATGCCATTCGATCTAGTTTTACCGTATATATCCCCTCTATTACCAAGTGGAACATTTGGGTGTTCCCAATGATGAGAAGAAGCCTCTTACGAATGCTCTCCCTTATGGGATTATCATTACTCACATTTCCCTAGATGCTTAGGTGCCTATTTTGGATTCAAAGGCTAGCATGAGTGACCTGTCATATATTGACAGGAACTCTCTTATTAGCTTATAGGGTCATCTTCGTGCATCTTCTTATACACTATATAACTATCCTCCTCCTTCTTCTATTAATCCCTCTATTATGATCGAGGTAGCCGAGTTGGTTCGTCATTTTGCTTCCCTAGTAGAGGCCATGTCTCCATAGTAGCAGGAGTATCAACGTACACATGAAGCAGATTTAGATGAACCGAGGCATATGAAAATTGAGCTTTTGGCCCAGATGGCTCTGCCCAGGAGAGACATGCAGAGAGGTGGGAACTAATAGAGTCACACTTTGTGGAACGTTTGAAGGAGCGGCACTGAGAGCTATCCCGGGGAGCTGGTTCATTAGGGATATGCCATGATGTTAACGCTACATACGTAGATGCGCCCTCACCTACCTCAGATTGGTGTTTGATACTACAAGGGACTTTTTTACTTGGAGCTAGTTGTTATATTATGCGAGAGTTGAGATCTTTGTATTGTATTATTTCTTTTTCTCTCTCATATACCCATTGTTATACCTTATTTCATCTTTACTTCTTTTGGATACATATTGGATATGATTTGTCTCAATTGTTCTATCAGATTTATCTCATTATTTAATTCTATATAGTTCCCATATGGCCATGTTTAGTAGCTGAACTTCTTGTTTACTCATATGTGATATTTGTGGTCACATTAGCTAGATGTCTATTTTTCACATGATATTATTATCTGATCTCCATGTGATATATGTTTTAGTTCATTATTTTCTCTGCATCGGTTAGCTTGTTTTTTTCAACATAATGCTATTTATATCCCATTATCTTTCTAATTAGGCATAAATTCTTCATATTTATCCCCTTAATTTAGAGACTTTTAACGTTTTGTGCGGTGTAAATCAAGTTGATTTATCTCATATTATTACTACTTACCTTATCTATATAGTGCATCGAGTTTCATGTATTTCTCATAAATTTTGAAGGTATTTTACACAATTGGATAAAAGATAAACTCAAGTTACAAGTAAAGGAAAGTAAAGGGTAAAACAGTAATTCTACATCAGGAATTTGGACACGGAACCTAAAGGAAAGTTGAAGACCTCGAGTGCATGGGCATGTAGGATGAAACGGAATCTAAATCCGACTCCCAAGTAAAAATTTATGAAGAGGAAAAGTTAAGAAGAAATCAAAGAGAAAAAGGAAGAAAAAATAAAAAAGGGATCGAACCGAACCGATGGAGATATCACCTGATCGATCCACTGAACTAAATTCACCAAACCAAACCGACAGAAGAGACACCGGACTGATCCCCTAAACTGGAAGACACTGAACCGGTTCTCCAATTAAAGAAGGGGACACCGGATCGGTTTCGCTTACGAAAATATAATTTATCTTTTCTCGAAAAAAGAGTTTTGCATGGTTCAAACACTAAAAATAACGTGATGTATTTATTCGTTTGTCATACTAGACATTAGGGACCTTTGTTTCAGTTAATTTTGAGAGGGATTTGAATCCAAGAAGTATAGGATTCATATTATTCAAGAATTTGTTCGTGTTTTAGCATTAATTCAAGGATTATATTTATTCTAAGTAATTTCTTCTTTATTTCTTTCATATTTGATGTGGGTAATTCATTCTTCTTAGTTAGAATCCTCCCTTACATGTTTTATTTTATTTTTCATGCAATTATGATTTCATGCATCATATAATCCTTGGTTAATTGTAGTTTCATCATGTCGAGTTAGATTTTTAAAGGTTGGGATGCATGAACCGAACCTGATGTGGTTTAAATGGAAATAAAATAATTCCCTAAATTAAATAAATGATTTAATCGTGTTAAATAGTTGTTGCAACCATCGTAGGGATTTTAACCTTATTTTCCCTTGGTAACCAGGTTGTTTAAGAGTACGACGTGCATATCAACAATGTCGACACCGCTTTTTTCTATTCTTAATTATATATGATATGGGTTTGTACCCTCATATATGTAATGCTTGAAATTAATAAAGTCTGGATTTGATTAATTATTTAATTTATAATTGTTTTATATCTGGTAAACATACTAGGGAACGAGAGATTGTATTCAACCTATTTTTCCCATTCATATTTATTCAGTCATAGTACTTTATTCTTACATATTGTAGACACCACATTCTAGGACCCCCTAAGTCTCTCCTTAGGCTCCTAGCACTTCCCCCTTCCACCGCAAACCTATGTCGCACTCCGAGTACCGATCTAGATACCAGTAGGAGCTCCCGGGCCCCGAATTGACCCCAATCAACTCCACCGTTAAAGCAAAAGCTCTTTGAATCTTTGAAGGGCACTGAAACCCCTTTCCAACGATTTGCCTCGTGCGCGAAACCACTATTATCGTTCGGACGAATGATCAGTTTTCTCCCAAAAATCGATCCTGAGGCCACCGGGCTCTCCCGTTCTCCGTTTGACCAAAGTCAACTCTTCATATCAAATGAGACTGAATGAATCCGAAGGGAACTGAATACCCTTTCTAACGATCCACCCCGTGCGCGATTCTGACCTACGGTACGGACGAACAATCCGTTTTACTTTGAAAGGTCACCGAGTGTTTTCGAGCCCCGATTAACTAAGGTCAACTTCCCAAACCGAGCGAAACTCTTTGGAATGTCGAATTACATCTCCCAACCTTCCCACGAGCTTCTCCTTGCGCGATTCTAACTTGCCATGCAAACGGACAATCCGTTTGTATTCGACGATCTCCGATCCAAAGGACCGACATGCGCTTCCGAGCCACATTTGACCCAAAAGTCAACTCTCAGACCTGAGAGAGTTCCCAAGGACTCTCAAAGGCCTCTAAAATACCTTTTTAATGGTATGCCCCATGCACGATTTAGATCAACGATTTCTGCACAACAGTCCTTTTTCCAGAAAAGTCTGCACGAGTTGCCAATTGGCAGGTCCTGAATCCTGCCTATCGGGCACAGTGTCAAGGGTGACCTACCGATAGGCACCCCCTGGGGTACGCCGATCAATACCACCCTGAGCCTATAACTAAGGGCCATGACTTCATTGCTAAACAGAGCAAAAAATCCATCAGCATCAGTGATCTCAACAACGTTTTCTCGAAGTAAGTGAAGTTCCATATGAGAAATCTCATTCAAGCCTAAATACCCATCCTTTTCGCACCCAATTTGGAAAATATCTTTCTCTATCATCAACATCCATCAACATTCAAAGGATTTCATCCAAGATCCAAACTCAAGCTCCAAAACAAGGTCCAATTCCTCCTCCCTCTCTTTCAAATATCTTATTTTGCACAAATTACTTTAGATTCATAATCTAGTTTCATTCTAGTTCATACATATTAAGATCAACACTTTTACTAGTATATTTCACATACTTTATTTTTTCATAAAAAACCCAAAAACAAATAAAAGAGGGTTACACCCATAAATTCCAAACGAAATTACCCACCACACTTTTTCCAAAACTAGAAACACATTTTCTACACGCACACACCTAATAAAATTCCGTTCGAATCTATGGGATAAACCCCACCCCTATTCTACATTGATACTACGTGGACTTTGATGCCTTTATAGGCTACGTTGGCGTCTCGTATTAAAATTCGAGACTCGAGTCCAATTTTCTAATTTTCTAATTTCTCTGATTTTTCATAATCCTCAAAATTACTCATTACCATCATACATATATATAACATATTTGTTCGCGTATCATCCCACACATATTATCGTTTCCCAATAACGATCAGTATTGCGATGAAAGCTCATATTCTATCTTCTTTATTTATTATTATTTTGGAAATATTCCTATGGATGACCTCACCCTATCTTTTCCATCGTATGGGTCGAACGATTCCAATCTTCATTATATAAACACATGCATACACTTCACGGTGATAAAAAGAAAAATATAAACATTTGCCCATGAGAGATCGAAAGGGCGGGATGGGTGCCTAACACCTTCCCATTCCGTAACTTAGCCCCCGGACCTCCGATTTATTGGTTTCGCACGGATCAGTTTTGTCCTTGATGTCGCTCTCTTGAGGTGGCAACATATTATTTTGCCTATTTTGAGCAAAATAGACTGGCAACTCTATCTCTTTACATTCACCCCACACTGACGACGTCCGAAGCCCCCTTTTCTAAGAGAACGAGACCGAGACGCAGTTTTCTTCCCCGAGGGATCCTATTTCTCTTTTCCCCCCGGAACGAATGCCACGTCAACCGGGATGGCCATAGTGGCTACTCTGCTGGGGAATATTTTTAAGAGGCCTAGACTCTATTTACATGGGTGTTTTTTTTTCTTAGATATTCTCTGACTTGAATGTTCCCTTTTTATTTATCATATGTACCTCATGCTTGTGCTGCTATTCACACACTTGTAGAAGACTCTCTATGTACACTTCACACCACGTGCACCTAGGATCACATATATCCACATGTTGCACACACCACTTATCCATTCTTAGTATACTATTGGTATTTGTACTTTTCTCCTTGTTTTGTAGGATCAATAAAGATACTCTCCCCATAAGATACTAATAAGATAATCATGAATGATTCACACGATATCACCAAAGAGTATTGTTATTGTCCAAATTTTTGTCCCATAACTGGAGAGTCACTTCGTGATGGGCGCTGGTCCGGCATGGCGCAGTTAGCCTAAGCGATTCCGGACCAGCGCCCATCACCAAGTGACTCTCCAGTTCTCCTAAATGAAAAATGAAATGCCGAATGGGACCCGACCCTGGAAAAATTGGGTTTGTAACATAAAATGGGTCCCATTCGGCATTTCATTTTTCATTTAGGAGAATTTAATATAAGTGGGAACCTAAGAAACATAATAATCATGCTGAGACCCGTCTCTAGTCTCTTCCCATTTCTCTTTCCCAAAAAGCATCCAAAAATGCTTTTCCCCTGTTATAAAAAACACAAAAAACATTTTTATTCTCATGTTTTAAAAAAAATCAATCAAAATAAAAAAAATATATATATTTTTTCCTCCTTTTCTAAAAGTTTCCCTTTTTCTTTTCCAAAAAAATAAATTCCATTTTTTCTCTCAGGTCGATCACATACCCTTGTCCTGGCTTCCTATTGGCTTCGATCTTCGGTCAAATCGCCCCGAAGTTCTATCATTCCCTTTACTTCCCCCGAGTTTGAGACTCGCCCACCTTTCATGGAGAATACGGATAAAGTGCCGAATGTAGAGTCGGATGTTTTTACAGTTCTGGCTCAACTCACTGCCAAAATTGAAAATCTTCAAGTCGAAGTTCATGAGATGCAAAGAAACCGGATCCCTATCCCCGAAGATCCTGAGGTCATTTTCCCTCGTGCCATGGGTTCGTCTGCACCCGAGCTTATCTAGGTTCCTGAAGAATACCATCATGGTCCATATGCTTCTCCTGCCAATGGGCCGCCACCAGCCCAGCTACCTGTAACACCCCGTATTTTTGGTATATTTAATTTAATTAATTCGGAGATTTTAAATTACTTAGTGTGTTGTAATTTAATGAATTAATTAGAACATAAATATATATAAATATTAATCTGGGATTGAATGGTTAATATTTAGGGAAAACTTATTTACTAAGCGAATAGTAATAATGTAATTATGTCGTCTAGAGTATTAATGACGAGGTATGTACTTATCGCATCCAAAAGTCGGTATAGACTGTATTAGGTGGGGGATAAGTATTTTTAGAAATTAACTCGGATGCAAATTCCGAGGGTACAGTTGAGTCCGGATGGGCCGAGATAGTCGGAAAAGTGTACCCGGGGGTAGTAAACAGGTCACGGGACGTTTTTAGACATAGCCGGGCCCACTCGGGGACATTTGGGTCACTTGGGCTTGGCCCATTAGTCAAAAAACGGGATTAAGTTAATTAATCTAATAAAAAGAAATAAGGGGGTGGCTGAACTTAATTAGAGAAAGCAAATTAAGGGTTAGGAAACCCTAACAGCAGCCAAAGCCAAATTGGGGATCAAATAGAAGCCATCAAAGGTCATCTTCAACCTTGGGATTTAGCTCCAATTCAGACTCTACGAACCTTGAGGCAAGTGGATAACTTGCAATAGCATTAAATCTGTTTTCGATTCATATTCATGTGTAGTGATTATGTAGAAATCCGTTTTGGGGTGTTAATGAAATGAATATGGGATTTTGAAAACTACAATTCTGATTTACGAAACTTGGGTGATGATTCTTGTAAAATATGATAATGGTGAGTTATTGCATATCTGATAAAATGTTATCTGCATATTTGGAAACGAATCTGATGATGAAATTTGGGGTATAAATGGACCTAGGGTTTATGATGAAACTTTCCCCAAATCTAGAAACTGGAGTAAATGGACGAATTATTTATGTTGAGGAATATTTTGGAGATCCCTAATGAGTTTCCTAATATGTACAAATGCTAAAAGAGACTTAGTTTCAGTGTAGAAGGAAATTAGGGTTTGCAGATTTTCGCCCATGGATGTCCGTCTTCGCGAAGAAGACGAGTACCTGTTCGATCGATCGATCGACGCCATGAAGTCGATCGATCGACGGTCGGCAGACACGGACAGTTCGCCCAGTTTATTTATATAGGATGAGATTTATATAAAAAGTTGTTATGCAATTAATTATTGTTGAGAAATTAATGCATGGGGTATACCAAATTAAATGTGAGTGAATTAATTAGGAGATGGGAAGGGAAATTTGGATGACACGTCAAAATTGGTTGAGTGACATCGAGGTAAATTATATTACGTAGTAATGGACTAAGAAATTTAGGGTCGGGATTTAGACTCGGGTGAGGTTAATTCGGGCTATGAGATTTAGTCCAATTAAATGGTGAGGGCAACATTAAAAGTAACTGAATTTATTAATGTGCTATTATTAATAATTCGAGTTGGGTAATAACCTCATAATAAAAATGGAATAGGCTTGTGTCACGGGTTAGTACACGGTGTAGCTGGAGCATTTTTATGTATGTATATGTATATACGGTGTGTGATAGTATATATATATAGTGTATGCCTTAATATCAGTGGTTAGATATTATTATACTCTAGTGCTATAGGGGGAGGTTACGCGCAGTGGATGAATCCCCTAGCTTGAGGAGTAGGGAGAGTAGATTCCCAGGTCATAGCGTCCGTTGCAGGGGGTGAGGGGCATCTCACTTTCCGGGAAGGAATATGACCGCCTCCAATCGTATACTAAACCAAGTTAGTGAGCGATTCTAACTTGGATAACTAGGATATGTGAATATACCTAGTGTACTAGCACTTTAGAGAAATTATATACGGGGAGTACTTTTACTCGGGTGGATATTAGTGGTTTATGTATTCCAGTATGTGTGTGAATGCTGCAATAAATTCTAAGTATAAAATTAGGTGATTATTATATACGGGCTAAATAAATACAAGCATGTGTTGTTGTATATGTATAACGAGTGGAGTAGTTATATGAATTAAAAAGAGAAATGATTTAACTAAGTTGATGTTACTAATGACTTAAAAATCATAATCACATTTTACTCAGGTTAGAGTAGGGGAGGAGTATAAGGAGACTTTAATAATTATCTAGTCATGAGATAGATAACTAGGTGATAATTAAAGCGTTAGTGGTGCACATTAGAGGAGGGGCAAGGAAGTTCTCAAGAGAGTGCGACACTAACTAAAATATGAAGAGCATGCATATTTATTATTACTGCAAGTTAATCATTTGCTAAATGTTTTCAAATGTTTTGGGTACTAACCCTTGCTATAAAAAAATTTTAAAAACCTTTTAGGTGTCCAGCCACAGGGACGCCAGACTTGACTTAATTCCAGGAACTCCGTTGTTGTAGCATATGTGGATGTTGCGGGACCTTTGATAGACGCCTCTTCCTTTCATTCATTATGTAGAGACTCATTATTATTTATTCGAGCATGTCGCTCACTTTCCATTTATTTGTTTCTTAGATTGTTGGAATTTTATTCTTGTCTTTATGGGATTTATTATTTGGACCGATGGTTTATTCGGTTAATTATTTTTTACTTGTGGAATGATTAGTTCAATTATCTGTGATGGTTATATTGCTTTATTTTCCGCATGGGTTTTAGTTTAATTAATGAACGATAAAAATTGACACCAGTCTATTTTTCTCACTTAGGTGGTTAGTAATTTAATAAAACGACAGTGATGCTAAGAATGGACCAAATGAGAAACCTGTTCTAACTTGATTTAGGACTGATCACCCGGGATTAATTAGGCGGGGTGTCATAGATGGTATCAGAGCATCAGGTTCTAGAGTCCTTAGGATCTGTACGGCTTTCTACGTTTCAGCGTAGCGTTCGGTTGTTGTAGAGCCCTATTATTAGGACTGTTGATTATATTTTCCGCTTGTGAGATATCGTATTCCTGCTATTAATTTTTGTATAAATTGTGTACTTATACAATTCAATCTATTTCAGATGCCGCCAAAGAGACAGAGAGCGGAGAGGGTTGAGGCTAGAGATGAGGTGAGGGAGGCTCGACAGGAGCCACAGGTACCGCCACCACCACCACCGCCCGAGTTGATTTCCACCACTCAGGTGGCAGTGATAGTGGCCCAAGCGGTCGAGACAGCGATGCGAGCTATGGCAGCTCATTTTCCACAGCCCCAGGCACCGCCTCCATTGGCTCCAGCCGTTCAGGCTCCAGTGGGACCACCATCTTGGCAGCGAGTGAGGGAGACCTTTCAGAAGGGTCACCCACCTGAGTTTCGAGGTAGCACCAATGTGGTTGAGGCTTGTGACTGGAAGAAGAACATTCAGCGCCATCTGCGCATGTTAGAGGGTACAGAGGTGCAGAAACAGATGCTGGCTACCTTTCGTCTGTCAGGGGCAGCCTTACAGTGGTGGGAGTCCGTAACCACAGCTGAGGAGTGGGATTTGATGCCGATTTCTGAATTCTGGGTGCGGTTTGACCGCAAGTACTTCCCTCCAGCAGTAGAGTCTGAGATGAGGAAGAAATTCAGCGAGTTGGTACAGGGTGACAGGTCAGTGGCAGAATATGAGGAGGAGTTCACCCGTTTGGCAAACTTTGTGCCAAACGAGGTGAGCGATGAGGAGCGGAAGAAGTCCAAGTTCATGGATGGTCTGTCTTGGAGAATCAGGCAGCACTTGATTGGAAACCCGACATTGGTGACCTATACAGATGTCGTTAATGCCGCACTTATACATTGTCAGGATTATCGTTTCCACACTAAGGGGAACAAGAAGGCAGGTGAGCCGAGCCAGCAGGGCAAGGCGGTCACTAGTAGTGAGACGAGTGGCACACAGCAGCAGGTCATCATTCAGCAAGGGAATCAGGCTAAGAAGTTTAAGCCTGGTGGGTTCCGACCGGGAGGACAGGGGTTCAAACAGGGGCAACCAGGCCCTAATCAGCAACAGCAGGTTCCTCAGGGCCGTCAGGGCCAAGGAAACAACGGGGGAGGCCAACCGGGCCAGCAACGTCAGGGCCAGCAGGGCCAACGGCAGGGTGACGACCAGAAACGCTGTTTCTCCTGTGGCCAGCTAGGACACTTCAAGAGGGAGTGCCCGCAGAGGGGCAGAGGCCAGCAGCAGGGTGCCCAGCAAGGGCAACAGGGTCAGATACCACCAGCAGCACCAGCACCACCCGCCCCACAGCAGCAGGGGCAGATGCACTACGGGCGTGTGTATAATGTTCGGGATGTTCCCAATCCTCCAGCACAGCAGGCGCTGCCCGCGATCGAGGGTACGTTCTCTATCCATGGCACTATGGGTCGGGTATTGTTTGATACGGGAGCCACTCATTCCTTTATAGCTACACATTTCGCGAAGGCTTTAGGGTTGTTAGCCACCGCAGAGAGCACTGTTACGTGTGTCGACTCACCGTTGGGAAATGGGTCGCTTATATTCTTTATATGTCGGAGAGTAGGAGTGGAGATTGGCGGTTTAGTTTTACCTGCGGACATGTTGGTACTAGATATGCATGTTCATGACGTGATCATCGGTATGGATTGGCTCGCTGACTATAGAGCCATGATTGATTGCTTCGGTGGGAGCCTTATCTTCGCCATTCCGGGACAGGAGATGTTTGTTGTGACGATGCCTCGCCCAGAGGGAGGCTCGACCACTCATCTATACTACATTGAGGAAGAAACCTCGCAGGAAGTGGCAGTTCCTTTAAACTCTATCCCTGTAGTGAGGGACTTTGAGGATGTATTCCAGGAGATACCAGGATTACCACCCAGCAGAGAAATCGAATTTGTTATAGACTTGGCACCGGGAACGAGGCCTATTGCTCGGGCACCTTACCGAATGTCCCCTTCAGAAATGCGGGAATTGAGGGAGCAGATTCAGCAATTACTGGGTCAGGGTTTTATTCGGCGTAGTACATCGCCGTGGGGTGCGCCGGTGTTGTTTGTGAAGAAGCGAGATGGGTCACTCCGATTGTGCGTGGATTATAGGGAGTTGAACAAGGTGACGATACGGAATAAGTATCCGTTGCCTCGGATTGATGATTTATTTGACCAACTGAGAGGGGCGTCTTACTTCTCCAAAGTCGACTTGAGGTCAGGGTATCATCAACTGCGTATCCGAGAAGAGGATGTTCCTAAGACCGCTTTCTTGTCGCGGTATGGATCGTATGAGTTCAGGGTGATGCCCTTCGGGCTCACTAATGCACCAGCAGTGTTCATGGACCTCATGAACAGGGTTTTCAGGGAGTACCTAGATCAGTTTGTCATCGTGTTCATTGATGACATCCTAATCTACTCGCGTACCGAGGAGGAGCACGCAGAGCATCTGCGCCTAGTTTTGCAGACACTGAGGGATCATCAGCTCTATGCCAAATTCGGGAAGTGTGGATTCTGGCTACGGGAGGTACAGTTCCTTGGTCACGTCGTGTCAGATCAGGGTATTGCAGTGGATCCGGATAAGGTGTCGGCGGTGAGGGAGTGGGGACAGCCCACGACACCGACCGAGGTGCGCAGTTTTCTAGGATTGGCCGGTTACTACAGACGATTCATTAAAGGATTCTCTAAGATTGCAGGACCTTTGACGAATCTGACTCGGAAAGGGGTGCCTTTCAAGTGGGATGATAGTTGTCAATTAGCGTTCGACGAGCTAAAGGACAAGTTGACATCTGCACCAGTGCTGGCATTGCCAAAGGGAGGGCAAGAGTATCGGGATTACACAGACGCATCCTTACGGGGTCTTGGGGGTGTGCTCCAGCAGGAGGAAAGGGCTATAGCTTATGCTTCCAGGAAGCTAAAGCCCCACGAGAGGAATTACCCCACTCACGACCTAGAGTTGGCAGCGGTCATTTTTGCTTTGAGGATATGGAGGCATTATCTTCTAGGAGAGCAGTTTACTCTATTCACGGATCACAAGTCACTTCAGTACCTCTTCACACAGAAGGATCTGAATATGAGACAAAGGCGGTGGCTAGAATTCGTGAAGGACTACCAGTTTGATATCCAGTATCATCCTGGTAAGGCCAATGTAGTAGCAGACGCATTGAGCAGAAGACCGACTGGGGAAATATCGGAGGTATGGAAAGCGAAGTGGAGAGAGCTTCAATATGAAGACGACGTAGCAAAGGCTTGCATGTCGGCTTTGTCCATCACACCCGAGATCATTATGCGGGTTGTGAAGGCTCAGGCAGAGGATCAGAATTGCCGGGATAGGGTGGGCCAGTTGTTAGCTGAGGGAGCGGAAGGTTACTCGATTAGCTCAGAAGGAGGCCTACGTTTTAATGGGAGGTTAATGGTGCCAGAGGATGAGGATTTAAAGCACGCAGTTATGACAGAATCCCATGGTTCGAAATTTGCAGTACATCCCGGTGGGGATAAAATGTACCAAGATATGAGGAGGCAGTATTGGTGGGCAGGGATGAAACGGGACATAGCGAAGTTTGTTTCGAAGTGTGCCACGTGTCAGCTTGTGAAAGTTGACCACCAGAGGCCATCAGGGATGCTACAGCCGTTAGAAATTCCCGTGTGGAAGTGGGAGAGCATCTCCATGGACTTCATCACAGGGTTACCGGTATCGCAGAAGGGTCACGACTCCATATGGGTTATTGTGGATCGGTTGACTAAGGTAGCCCACTTTTTGCCGGTACGCACAGACTTTGAGACGATGTGTTATGCACAGCTATTCATAGCAGAGATTATTAAGCTGCATGGAGTGCCGATAAATATCGTATCTGACCGAGACAAAATCTTTGTTGCCCACTTTTGGCAGAGCTTTCAGGAGGCAATGGGCACGGAGTTACGCTTGAGTACAGCGTATCACCCACAGACTGACGGACAGACTGAGGGAGTTAATCAGATGCTGGAAGACATGCTGAGAATGTGCATTTTGGACTTTGGGGGAGGATGGGAGAAATATCTTCCTTTGGTAGAGTTTGCGTATAACAACTCTTACCAATTCACAATTGGGATGGCACTGTTTGAGGCACTATACGGGAGACCTTGTCGTTCACCCGCTTGTTGGTTAGAGGTGGGGGACAACAAACTCTTGGGGCCGGAGATTGTCCAGGAAACATCTGCTAAGATAGAGTTGATTCGAGGAAGGATTCGAATAGCTCAGGACAGGCAGAAGAGTTATGCTGATGCTTCTCGAAGACATGTGGAGCTAGAAGTTGGGGACCAGGTTTTAGTCCGGGTATCCCCTATGAAAGGGGTGATGAGGTTCGGAAAGAAGGGTAAGTTAGCACCGCGATACGTAGGACCTTTCCCTATTATTGAGAGGGTGGGACCGGAGGCGTATAAGCTTGGATTACCAGATCATCTTCAGCGGATACACGATGTATTCCATGTGACATCGCTGAAGAAATATCGAAGGAGCGAGAGAGCCTTTTGGCATATTCCACTCGAGGAGATCGACTTACAGCCAGACATCTCGTATGAGGAGAGGCTGGTAGCAATTTTGGATCATAGTGAGCAGAAATTACGATCCAAGGTTGTTCCATTGGTTAGAGTACAGTGGGGTCATCACAATGTTGACAAGTCTACCTGGGAGCGAGAGGAGGATATGCGGGAACAATATCCAAAACTTTTCAACGCAGGTACGATCTAATTTCGGGGACGAAATTCCTTTATAAGGGGGGGGAGTATGTAACACCCCGTATTTTTGGTACATTTAATTTAATTAATTCGGAGATTTTTAATTACTTAGTGTGTTGTAATTTAATGAATTAATTAGAACATAAATATATATAAATATTAATCTGGGATTGAATGGTTAATATTAAGGGAAAACTTATTTACTAAGCGAATAGTAATAATGTAATTATGTCGTCTAGAGTATTAATGACGAGGTATGTACTTATCGCATCCGAAAGTCGGTATAGACTGTATTAGGTGGGGGATAAGTATTTTTAGAAATTAACTCGGATGCAAATTCCGAGGGTACAGTTGAGTCCGGATGGGCCGAGATAGTCGGAAAAGTGTACCCGGGGGTAGTAAACAGGTCACGGGACGTTTTTAGACATAGCCGGGCCCACTCGGGGACATTTGGGTCACTTGGGCTTGGCCCATTAGTCAAAAAACGGGATTAAGTTAATTAATCTAATAAAAAGAAATAAGGGGGTGGATGAACTTAATTAGAGAAAGAAAATTAAGGGTTAGGAAACCCTAACAGCAGCCAAAGCCAAATTGGGGATCAAAGAGAAGCCATCAAAGGTCATCTTCAACCTTGGGATTTAGCTCCAATTCAGACTCTACGAACCTTGAGGCAAGTGGATAACTTGCAATAGCATTAAATCTGTTTTCGATTCATATTCATGTGTAGTGATTATGTAGAAATCCGTTTTTGGGTGTTAATGAAATGAATATGGGATTTTGAAAACTACAATTCTGATTTACGAAACTTGGGTGATGATTCTTGTAAAATATGATAATGGTGAGTTATTGCATATCTGATAAAATGTTATCTGCATATTTGGAAACGAATATGATGATGAAATTTGGGGTATAAATGGACCTAGGGTTTATGATGAAACTTTCCCCAAATATAGAAACTGGAGTAAATGGACGAATTATTTATGTTGAGGAATATTTTGGAGATCCCTAATGAGTTTCCTAATATGTACAAATGCTAAAAGAGACTTAGTTTCAGTGTAGAAGGAAATTAGGGTTTGCAGATTTTTGCCCATGGCTGTCCGTCTTCGCGAAGAAGACGAGTACCTGTTCGATCGATCGATCGACGCCATGAAGTCGATCGATCGACGGTCGGCAGACACGGACAGTTCGCCCAGTTTATTTATATAGGATGAGATTTATATAAAAAGTTGTTATGCAATTAATTATTGTTGAGAAATTAATGCATGGGGTATACCAAATTAAATGTGAGTGAATTAATTAGGAGATGGGAAGGGAAATTTGGATGACACGTCAAAATTGGTTGAGTGACATCGAGGTAAATTATATTACGTAGTAATGGACTAAGAAATTTAGGGTCGGGATTTAGACTCGGGTGAGGTTAATTCGGGCTATGAGATTTAGTCCAATTAAATGGTGAGGGCAACATTAAAAGTAACTGAATTTATTAATGTGCTATTATTAATAATTCGAGTTGGGTAATAACCTCATAATAAAAATGGAATAGGCTTGTGTCACGGGTTAGTACACGGTGTAGCTGGAGCATTTTTATGTATGTATATGTATATACGGTGTGTGATAGTATATATATATAGTGTATGCCTTAATATCAGTGGTTAGATATTATTATACTCTAGTGCTATAGGGGGAGGTTACGCGCAGTGGATGAATCCCCTAGCTTGAGGAGTAGGGCGAGTAGATTCCCAGGTCATAGCGTCCGTTGCAGGGGGTGAGGGGCATCTCACTTTCCGGGAAGGAATATGACCGCCTCCAATCGTATACTAAACCAAGTTAGTGAGCGATTCTAACTTGGATAACTAGGATATGTGAATATACCTAGTGTACTAGCACTTTAGAGAAATTATATCCGGGGAGTACTTTTACTCGGGTGGATATTAGTGGTTTATGTATTCCAGTATGTGTGTGAATGCTGCAATAAATTCTAAGTATATAATTAGGTGATTATTATATACGGGCTAAATAAATACAAGCATGTGTTGTTGTATATGTATAACGAGTGGAGTAGTTATATGAATTAAAAAGGGAAATGATTTAACTAAGTTGATGTTACTAATGACTTAAAAATCATAATCACATTTTACTCAGGTTAGAGTAGGGGAGGAGTATAAGGAGACTTTAATAATTATCTAGTCATGAGATAGATAACTAGGTGATAATTAAAGCGTTAGTGGTGCACATTAGAGGAGGGGCAAGGAAGTTCTCAAGAGAGTGCGACACTAACTAAAATATGAAGAGCATGCATATTTATTATTACTGCAAGTTAATCATTTGCTAAATGTTTTCAAATGTTTTGGGTACTAACCCTTGCTATAAAAAAAATTTTAAAAACCTTTTAGGTGTCCAGCCACAGGGACGCCAGACTTGACTTAATTCCAGGAACTCCGTTGCTGCAGCATATGTGGATGTTGCGGGACCTTTGATAGATGCCTCTTCCTTTCATTCATTATGTAGAGACTCATTATTATTTATTCGAGCATGTCGCTCACTTTCCATTTATTTGTTTCTTAGATTGTTGGAATTTTATTCTTGTCTTTATGGGATTTATTATTTGGACCGATGGTTTATTCGGTTAATTATTTTTTACTTGTGGAATGATTAGTTCAATTATCTGTGATGGTTATATTGCTTTATTTTCCGCATGGGTTTTAGTTTAATTAATGAAAGATAAAAATTGACACCAGTCTATTTTTCTCACTTAGGTGGTTAGTACTTTAATAAAACGACAGTGATGCTAAGAATGGACCAAATGAGAAACCTGTTCTAACTTGATTTAGGACTGATCACCCGGGATTAATTAGGCGGGGTGTCACACTACCTATGCCAAACCTTGCTCAAAATGGGGCTAATTTACCCATAACTATTGATCCGAGAGAGGAAGAACTGAACAAGGTCAAGGAAGACCTCAAGATGCTAACTAAGAAATTCGACCAGGTTCGAATCTCTGGGGACTACATGGACTACACCCACATGTCTTCCTATCCTAAGGCCAGGTTACCAGAAAAATTCAAGATGCCCAATATCGAGAAGTTTGGAGGTAGTGGACCCCCGATTGTTCATCTTCATAGATATCACCGAGCCATGACTCTCCTAGGGTCTTCTGAAGAAATAATGGCTCAGATATTCCAGCAAACTTTTAAGGATAATGCCCTCCATTGGTTCTTATCCCTTGAACAATCCAGAATTCGCAGTTGGGAGGACATTACCCGTGAGTTTATGTCTCAATACAAGTACAACGAGGAGCTAGAGGTTACCCGTCGTGACTTAGAAATACTTAAGCAGAATCCTAGGGAATCAATCAGCAACTTCATAGCAAGATGGAGAGAAAAATAAGCTACCACGACCAATCGACCTTCCGAAGAAGAACAAGTTAGCATTCTGTAGAAAAATTTCCTACCCCATATCTGAGCAACAATGGTAGGACAGTATTACCCTCACTTCCGAGGCCTTCGAGAAGCAGGAGTGAAAATCTAAGAAGGTCTTACCAAGACAGAAGTTGAATCAAAGAAAATTTCGGACACTTTTCTCCTAGAAAGTTTGAAAATCCTACTAGTAACCCAGTTTCTACTATCAACAACATCTCTCAGCCTACCATTTCATGGGCACCAGAAAGTCACCCAAACCCAATCCGTAAGGAGTATACTGAGCTTCACGCGGCTCTCTCCAAAGTCGACCAGGCTCTCTTAAACCGAAACCTGATCAAACCCTTAGACCCTCGTCCGTTACGAAACTCGCTTTCAAAGAATTTCAAACCTGATGCCCATTGTGACTATCACCAAACTACTGTCCATACCACCGACCAATGTTTCTATCTCTAAAACACAATCTAAAGCCTGATTGACCGGGGTATCATCATCCCACCAGCTAATCCTACCAAACACTACCCATAATCCCCTCCCAAGTCATACAAACGCTATCTTCCTAAAAAAACTCAAAACTTGACCCATCTACCCAAATTAGACCAAGAAAATCACTAGTCATACCCATATACTCTCCTAAACCTCTCCAAATATGCCCATATTTCCTCTTACATCCTATCAACCTCGCGAATCAAACCTTATCACTCATCACTAGAGCCTGTATCGCGATTCGTACCCATTATGGAGGTAAAGATATGGAATTATCAGAAGTGTTGAACCAACTCCTAGAGTTCGGGATGAAATCTCCCTCCCAGATGACCATTGAGTGTCAGAGATTTAGTGGGTTATTCTTAGAACCTAAAAAATGGGATTGAGAGTCAAACAACTGGGTATTGCCAGTCGATGAAGTCCGTCTAGATGACCTGGTCTAGATTATGGCAAATTTGTTTTTACAGATTGGTGATATTTGTAGCATATTCGAGCTGGTTGACGCTTTGAAATTAGAAGGGCACCTGGTCCCTTCAGTCTTGTATTTCCCTGCCGAATGGGAATAATTATATGAAGAAGACATAGAAGTTCTAGAGTGCATTGACTTTGCATGGAAAGATAATATCATTTCCACCGGATGGGGAGACGATTCTGAAGACTCGGATGAAGAGCCAGATCAAGAAAGACTAGTCTAATAGCCGACCTATGCGAAGTGATATCATTCGAGGAGCTACTTTGAGAGATCAACCAGATAGCTGAGAAACTCGACATCAATGAAGAAATAGGGTTTCTAATTTTTCCCTCTTTCGTGAGCCACATGTCCAGGTCGGGGAGACATTACCAGAACCAGATCTTACAACCATCAACAAACGATAAAGGGAAAGGTTTTGAGAATCTCCATATGCCAAAAATGACCCTTGAAGAAATCAAGGTCCTTGATTAACTGGAGAAAAATCAAGCCAACATCACTCTATGGGAACTTTTCATGTCTTCCCAACTACACCGAAATGCCCTAATCAAGCTACTCATAGGACCCACAGTTTCTCCCACAACCACACTAGAAGATGTAGTGAACCTAGTTGGATCCTTAACCTCTACTCGAATGCTCTCCCTTTCTGAAGAAGAAATCCCTAAGAATGGTCCCAACCACAATCATGATCTTAATATCTCTATCGAAGTCATGTGGAAAACTTTTCCCCTCTCACTCGTCGATAACAGATCAGCTCTGAATGTTTTCCCTTTAAGAACCCTCAATTATTTAGGACTTAAGGTGATCAACCTTGCTCCAAACTCTACTATCGTTCGTGCCTATGATAACACCCGTCGAGAAGTAATGGGATTTATCAAGCTTGCAATAGGGGCTGACCCTATAAATCCTGTTGTTGAATTCCAAGTCATCGATATCCCAACCTATTTTAATCTGCTTCTCAGATGATCGTTGCTCCACAGCATCAAAGGGGTGTCTTCCTCCCTTTATTATAAATTGAAGTTCTTTGCTAATGGACAAGTTATCACCATCTTGGGAGATAGTGACAAGAATGAGAATGCAAGCACCAGTAATCATATACTCGAGATACAACATAGGATGAACGATATGCTTTTATCAGGCTTCCAAGTCGAACCACTCCTACTCCCACTAGGGGACGACTTCAAATACAGGGTTTGTCCAGAATATGATCCTCGCAGAAATATCAATGTAATACAAATATTCCAGAATATGCACTTCATGCCCAGACTGGGGCTAGGGAAAAGGTAACAAGGGATAACTGAACTAATTATGTTAAAGGAGGATTTTCCTCCCTGTGGCTTGGGCTATCAACCATCAGAAGAAGAACTCAGATTGATTCGTCAGCCTCGACTGAAGAGAAAGTTCGAATGTGCCAGAACCATTTCGAGAGATTCCCTAAATGGAAAATTCATCAAAGAGGGTGAAGATTTCCCCCTCTGCGGCTTCCCTGGACCATGATACGACCCTATAGACAAGAGGATAAAAGCAGGAATGGAAATCTTTTTCCAAGACAGCTACTCGGGGACTGAGAGTTCCCAACACTGTGTGCAACCACTCACTGAGGAGACCATAGCTAATATCGGGGATTCTAAGGACAGAGATTCTAAGGATTCTTTTAACTTGCAGATAATGGGGTTGGGACTCTTCATGATCCACTCAGGGACTACATCATCTGATCCATCCTAACTCATCAAAGATGCTGATACACCTCTTCTCAACTAGCATGTTGCACTTGTGCCACCTTCTGATATTCAAACTAACCTTGATGTTTACCCCCTTTCCCCTTTAGTTATTTCCTCTCGTTCTGATGTAATCGAGACCTCCTTTGATGAGGTTCTCAATGCCATTTTTCCTATCAATGAAATAAATGAAGATTTTGAGTATCTTTTTGTGTTGTATATTAATTGTCTTGATTCTAATCAAACTTTTGATGATGATGACTTTGTAGATGAATAATTCTAAACTTATATGGACAAGTTTAATAATAAGCAAAATAACCGCGTTCAAGTTAATGAAGATGAAACTGTTGTTATTAATCTCAGTTCTAGTAGCCAAATGCGCGAGGTTAGGATAGGGGCTACCCTTAATGGGCACGAGCGCACACAACTCGAAGAGCTACTGAAGGAATTTATGGATGTCTTGGCATGGTCCTACGATGATATGCCCGGCATTGACCCTGAAATAGCACCGCATGAGATTCTAACACTCCCGGAATGTAAACCAGTCAAACAAAAGTGGTCACTTAAAGTAAAAGAAGAAGTAGTCAAGCAACTGAACATGGGCTTCATTCGCGTGATTGAATATCCTATATGGCTAGCCAATATCGTACCTATACCAAAATTAGGAAGAAAGGTCTGCATATGTGTCGACAACCGAGACTTGAACAAGGCCTCTCCGAAGGATGATTACTAACTACCCAACATCGATATGATCGTGGACAACACAGACAGTCATGATCTCAAGTCATTTGTTGACGGATTTTTCGGATACACCCTGATCAAGATACACCTTGATCATCAAGAGAAAACCTCATTCATCACCCTTTGGGGAACCTTTTGCTATACTGTCATGCCAGTTGGTCTAAAAAAAGCAGGGGCTACCTACTAAAGGGCTTCCATAACCATTCTGCATGATCTGATACACAAGGAAGTCAAGGTTTATGTGGATGACATGATTATCAAGTCCAAGAGTAGAGAAGGTCATGTTCCCACTCTCTGAAAATTCTTTGAATGACTGCGAAAGTATCAAATGCGGCTTAACCCATAGAAATGTTCTTCGGAGTTACCAAAGGGAAACTCTTGGGATTCATGTTTAGTGAAAAGGGGTAGAAGCAGATCCTTCCAAGATGAAAGCCATACTTACAATACATCAGTCATGTTACAATACATCACCTCATTCATCACCTCCTCTAACGGAGAAAGAAGTCTGAGGATTCCTTGAGAAATTACAATACATCAGTCGATTCATTAGCCAATTGACTTCCATCTGTGAACCCATCTTCAAACTCCTCCAAAAGGATTCAACCAAGGTCTGGAATGAAGCTTGCTAAGAATTATTCGACCAAATTATGCAATACCTAACCTGATCTCAAGTGCTCATGCCACCGCAGCCTGGTCTTCCCTTACTCCTACACCTAACCGTGACCGATATTGTTGTCGGGGCTCTGTTAGCCCAACACCTTGAAGAAACCCGTAAGGAGAAATCCATCTACTATGCCAGTCAGAAATTGGCATGTTATGAAGTTAACTACACCGCCTTGGAAAAAGCATGTGTTGCTCTTGTATGGGTCACCCAAAAGTTACGGCATTATATGCTTGCCTTCCCATCAGACTCGATCCCGGATGGATCCCATCAAATACTTACTTGAGAAGCCCGACCTATCCAGACGAATGGCCCGTTGGTTGTTCTAGCCGAGTTTGATATCACCTATGTCACACAGAAAGACATGAAAGGAAGATCCGTCTCTAACTACCTTTTTGAATACCCTATGTAAGAAGTCGAAGTCTAGATTTCTGAATTCCCAGACAAGAATATCCTTTACACCTCTCACGAAGATATTCGATGGAAAATGTGCTTTAATGGCACTATCAACAAAAAAGGATATGGCATTGGGATTCTCCTAAATTCCCCTGATGACTCCCACACTCCTATTGCCATCAAATTGGATTTCCCCTGCACTAATAACATGACTGAATAAGAGGCGTGCACAATAGGCCTTAAAATTTCCCTCAATAAAGGAATTCGACACCTCGATGTCTACGGGGATTCAACCCTCATCATCGGTCAAGTACTCAGGAAATGAAAAGTCAAGGATGAGAAGCTCTTGACCTTCTATGCCCACCTTGAATAACTAGTTTCCCAATTCTAAGAAATCAACTTCCATTACCTGCCCCGAGCAAAGAAAAACCTGGCTGACGCCCTTGCCACCTTAGCCTCCATGATTGACATGACCGAAGGAATAACAATGGCTCCCTTCCTTATCCAAAAATAAGATAAACTAACCCACTGATACCACATCGAGCTCTGCACGCAAGAAGAATCCGAAATAGCTGATTATTGGTACTATGATATTTGGTGCCTCCTCAAACATGGTAGGTACCCTCAAGGAACTAACAAGATAGACCAAGCAACTCTCCACATACTGCCCGCCTAATATATTGTCTGTGATAAATCACTGTTTAAGAAAAACTTCGATGGAACCCATTTGCACTGCATCACAGGGGCTGACATTGAAGAGATGATGCAAAAAATCCACAGTGGAGAATGCGAACCACCAAAAAGTTCATCCGACAGGGATAATACTGGACTACCATGGTACAAGATTTCACAGTCTACGTGCGAAGATGTCTCAAATGCCAACAATTCTCTAACTTACACCATCTGCCTCCGTGAGAACTATACAACATGAATTATCCCTGGACATTTTCCATATGGGGCATCGACATCATAGGGAAAGTTACATCTAAGGCGTCCAATGGGCATGAGTTCATCCTAGTCTCTATTGAATACTTCACCAAATGGGTCAAACCCGACTCATACGCAGTTCTGAATACCAAGAAAGTGGCCAAACTCGTCAAGAAAAACATCATCTGCTGATATGGGGTCCCACGAGAGCTGTTATCAGACAATGGGTGACATTTTTAGGCAGAGGTTATGGAATTAGTAGATGAGTATGAAATTTAGAGACATAAATCCTCTTCATACCGACCTCAACCCAACGGAACAGTTAAAGCAGCCAATAAGAATCTCAAGGCCATCATCAGCAAGATGATCGAGAGTTATCGTGACTGGATTGATAGGATCCTTTACATCCTCTGGGGCTACGCACGTCAGTCTGAACCTCTACTGGGGATACCCCTCACTCTATAGTCTATGATATGGAAGCAGTCCTACCAGTGGAGATGGAAATACCCTTGTTGCACGTCATGCTTGAAAGCAAGGTCAGCAAAGAGGACTGGTACCAAAGACGTCTTGACGAGCTGACCCTCCTAGATGAAAGGAGATTGAAAGATCTGTATCACATACAAGGGTACCTTCACCATATTTCGCGATCATTCAATAAGAGAGTCAAGGACTGCTATGTTCGAAAGGGGGACTTAGGCCTCAAAGAAATAGTAGAGCCCATCTGGAACCCCAGAGGGAAATTGAAGCCTAATTGGAGAGGCCCCTACGTTGTGAAGAAGATCCTGTCAGTGGAGCTGCTGTGCTCACCGACCTCGATGGGGAAGAACTGGCACACCCAGTCAACCTAGATCGTCTCAAGAAATTCTACCCCTAGTTCGAAATCTCGACGCGCTACGACTCTTCTCATTTCCCTTCTATTCTAAAAAAAACTCTTCATTTCCCCTACCCAGAACTACATGGTCTTGATCCTCTAAAAAAATTGCAAAATGAATTTCAAACTTTTTCAAAACCCTCAAAGGTACGTAGGTAGCTCATTCGCTTCGCATGAGTCCTACCCCCTTCTTTTTCATAAAATGCTATTTTTTCCTTATCCCCGAGAACGACAGACCATTCTTAACATATACATTAACAAAAGGATTATGTATGCCTTAGAGATTGGTATATATAATTCAAAATGCAAAAAGTCATCATAAGGCACAACTAGATGATTAAAAACTTATTTATTTCATTATCTGAAGTTTTCGTACCATTACAACGGCGTAAAGAGTCAAACGACTTCCCTGGCCAAAAAACCCAGATAATAACAGGCCCCACTACCCCTGAAAATCATTCCCAGAAAACACAAAACAACACCTATTACAAAAGGCTTCACAAAACCCTACCCACGGCTGCCAGAGGAACCAGCACCATCATCACCTGCACCCTGGACTCCCCAAGCCTCCCTTGCATGAACGGAGTATCGCAGACACTCTAGGGAGTGATAAGCCCGAACCAACTTGGAGTAAACCACAACGCCTCCCTCCATGGTGTCAGATATGGCAAACCACCTTTGACCAGTCTTTACAGCCACCATCCTGGTGCCACTACCTTTTTCCACAACCACTTCATGTAGTCCCCAAAGACATGCCAACCTCTCCCAGTAGATTGAGAAGGACGGGTCGACGGACGAAGATTCTCCCACAAGGGACCAAGACGCATTCTCATACGTTCTCTCAAATCCTCCACGGGAAAGAAATTTGGAGTTTACGGTGGCACCATTTGCTCCTAACCATATTGGCACAGCAACTGCCAAGGAAAATATAAGGAGATCTACCTGAGGCCAACCAGTCTGACGTACTGGTACTCTCCAAGCTCCAGAATGGGCATAAACTCTCCCCGCCAAGGCACAAACCAACATAGGCTTTGAGACTCTTGCTCTATAAACCAACTCCCCTAACTCTCAATGTCTAGGCCCACGCTAATGAAATAGCATGAGAAGATGTTTGGAACCATTGACAAGGGATACTCAGGTAGGACCACCATACGAAACCTCTCTGACAGCCACATAAACAAAATTTTAGGGCTACCCCTCAGAAAGTCAGAACAATCCTCCCGCCAAGCATCCGGGCCATTTAAGGTCTCCGCTAGTATCACCGCCATAGGATTACGACAGTACGACATCCAAGAAATAATAGAAGCCAATTAGGGGTCCACCAGCATCTCCCTAGTCACTAATAGAATTTTGGAAACAATGCCTAGGATGACGGCTCTGGCATATCTAGCATCACCCACGTCATGCGAATGCATGGACTGTAACACCATCGAAAGGGAAATCATTCCCCTCATAACCAAGGGCCTAGTCGCCAAAGGCAAAATATGAAGAAGCCCGACCAACAAATCCATAGGAGAACGGGAAAACTCAAGCAGCGCCACAGTAACGCTAGGATTTATCCCCAGCATGGCACAAAATTCCTCATAGGTAGGACAAATATCACCTAACCCGAAGCGAAAGACATGATCCTCGAGATACCAAAACTTGACAGCCGCCATCAACATGTTCCCGGTTGCGCCACAAAGAGACTCGTTGCATGTGAAAGGCGTCATAGTCAACATTGTAAGAACACATTGCTTCCAAGGCTTCGAGGTAGTTAGCAAACTCAATGCTACCAGGGAGAGCTATCTTGCAAGACCAAGAGATAGTAAGTAAGTAAGTAAGAATGTGAAAAAGAAAGAAGCAAGAGTGTGAGGAGAAAAGCCCCATCCACACCCCCTTTTATACTTGGAAACTCCCAAGCCAAGACAAGGAAACCCTGCCGAAATCGGAGTAAAACTTGACCCACCAAGTACCAAGCAATTGAAGAAAGTAAAATCAAAGCCTTGGATTGATGGGACTGGACTGACATTCCGATAGGTAGGACAGGGGTCATGCCGATCAGCGACCCCCCATTTTTGAGAAATTTCCCTTTTTCCTGTTTTGTTAAAATAAAAATAAAAACCAACAAAAATGATTTTCTTAGGGAAATCCGAATTTCCTTTATACTTATGCTTTACTATTCTCATTTCAAATAAAATCCTTCTCAAATCAATTTTCAAAAATCTTTTTATGGTCTCAGCAACGAAGTAAAAAGATCATGTGCATTAATCAGTAAAACAGGAAAATTAACAAAAAAAACTTCATTCATCATTTGCATATATTTTGTTGTGTTACATTAACATTTTTCAGAAAAAACCGAAGAAATAACGCGACTCAGCCCGAAACCAATCTCTGTCTTTCTTTTTTCCCTCTCTAGGATCCCCCATCCCTGCGGCGCGTCCTCTTCCCCCTTCGGTGAGATGACGTGACCCCTCTACCAGAGCTCGATCCTTCCCCAGATGAGGAAGACGGCACCAAGAAAGAAGGAACCAAAATTTCCTCACGAATATGAGCAGTTGCTGAGGATATTCAGTCCCTGATGTCCTTCAACTAGGTGGTCGAAACACTGATATGCTACAAGGAAGAATAGAAAAGATCAAATCAGTCAATCATGAGGAAAGAGAAAGAAATTAAGGAAAGAAAAAAAAAAGACGTACCGCAGGCCGAAGAACCTCCTCCGTCAGACCCAACTCCTCTGGGTCCATCGCTTGAGGGAGATGATGCAGATGCACGAATCCCCCATCTTCTCACCGAAGGTTGTAACTACGAGAGTGCATCCGCATAAAAGAAGGACCTGGAGTCGTCACCGCCTCCGTTAATGTAGCCACACCACCTACGCTATGAGAAGACCCCGCATGTCCACTTGATCCCCCTAGGGAGAGGCATCACATCATAAATGCTAGGGGGCATCAACCAACTCATGACAAAGTCCATATAATCATTCATCACCGTTATGTCAGTGTACAGGGAGTATGGCTCTCCCATCATCGCAACCACCCGGGTGTCATCTGATATCTCCTGCACGAGCCTCATGAACATAGGGGCTGTGGTGACAATTATTATGCAACAAAAATAAATATGAAAGAGGTAACAACCAAGAAAAGATAAATAAAATTCCAATCACACAACAACGGGTATACGTGGTTCAGCAAAGATGTGCCTACGTCCACGGTGGTTCGGTCAGTGTTATTTCTCTATATTCTGAAGAATAAGTACAGAGAATACAAGGTGTCCCTTACCCCGGACTTAGGGTTTAATTTATACATGTATATGTTGGTTAGTGGGGGTGATGGGTTCCTCCTTATTAGCCATCTCCCCTGTAACTTTCTTACATGGGATCGCGCTTCCCCATAACTTCTCTTCATGGGATCGTGGAGTAATCGGATCAATACAAAAGGTGATGGGTCTGGGCTTTGGGCCCCTAAGGCGAGGCTACTCGTCCAGGCCTATAATGCTAAATTAAGGGTACCCACAATTGCCCCTAAATTTGTTGGGCCATTTCTATGGGTCCAATGAATTTAAATGATCATCTATTTGGTTAATTTCTTCTAAAACTGTGACGTTGCTTCGGCGGCACCCGCTTCGCTATCCGTGCGCTATGATTAGAGTTAAAGGCTTGTTGGAATAAGGCACATTTCTTTTTGTCGCTTCAGTTTTTCCAGCAATCTTCTATCTTCTGAGAACTCTTACGCTTCGTACCTTCTATTTTTTATCTCTACTTTCGTTGCCTCTTCGCCATTTGACCTGATCTTCTGTCTTGTAAGTCTCTCGTGCTCTTTGCATTTTCTTTTTGGTTTGTAGTTTTTCTTATATTTTTCCAATGGCGAAGATTGGAAATAGGTCAGTAACTGAGTTTAGAAAATTCTACAATATTCCTGAGTGGGTAGAGATTGAGTGTTGTGCCTTGCCTCCTAGGAACATTAGGGATATAGAGGATGCACATTGGATTCACGTCCTGCTGCTCTCCCAGGGGGGACTTACCTTTCCCCCTAATGATCTGTTTCTGCACTTCTTTAGCTATTTTAGTATTGTGCCTGCACAATGTTCGCCCAATGTATGGAAAATAGTGAACGGCATGCATAGGATAAATCAATTGTATGGCACAAGGTTAGGGCTTGTCGAGGTCTGCTTTTGTTACTCCTTTTCTCGAACGAGTTCAGGTGTTCTGTACCTTAAGGCTAGGAGCCCTGATAGGGTATTGGTAGTAAATTTACCTGATTCCCATAAGGACTACTTGCAAGAAGGTTTTCTTGTTAGGAATTGGCAATTTTCCCCCCAATTTGAAGGGTCGAGGTCTGAGAAGTTCACTGTTCCCTTTTATGGGGAAGAATATATAGGTAGATGTCAGATTATTATTTCAACCTTTGCTGACTTGTGATTTTTCTAACTTCTCCTTACTTTTTCTTTCACAGCGAAAAGAAAGAACTTGGAGCCTGCTCTCAGCGAGGTTTATATCTCGAAACTGGTGAAAGCTTGGAACATCAGGGAACCTTTAGGTGACGGTGAGCATCCTAGGTCTGCTCCTTTTCTGCTTGAATACAAGAACACAGGCTCCATCTTCATAGCCCGACCTGTGGATAGTGTTCCAGACTTTGATTCTTTCGAAGAGATTTCGGCTGAGCCTATCCATTTGGACGAAGAAGAGAGAAACTCGGAGAGCGAGCCTGCAGGTGTTATGAGTAATTTGGGTGCAGGCAGTGCTGACAGTAGCAGTTCTTCTGAAGGGGATTCTGAGGCTCGAGATTCGTCGAGCACTACCAGCAGTTCTGGTGAAGAGATGCCTCCCAGGAAGAATTTGATCAGAGATGATGATGATGATGATGATGATGATGTGCTTCTTGCACAGAGGTCCAAGAAATCGAAGACTGCCTCCGGGGCCATAGCTACTAGTTCTCGGCCTTCTTCTCAGGAGCAAGAGAAGAAGAAGAGAGAGGAGGAGCAGGCGAGAGAGAGAGAGAAGAAAAAGGAGGAGGAGAGGAAGAAGGTGGAAGAGAAGAAGAAGGTGGAAGAGAGAAAGAGAAGGGAGAGAGAAAAAGAGGAGGAGAGGAGGAAGATGGAATTAAGGACCAAAACTGGTCAAGCCCTGGTCCCAGTGTCTGCCTTGTCTGAGGGGGCTTCGGTGGCCACCTTTCCTCAGCTTTCCCCTGCGCTGCTCCAGAGAGCAGTCCTCCCTGCAGATCGTGAGAGGGCGTTGGGGTCTGATCAACTGGCCTTTCAAGCTAGCCAGAGGCTTGCCTTGGTAAGGTTCCCTTCTAATTCTCAATTTCTTTTAATAATTTTTGATGGTTTCTTCTTCTTGATCCCTTCCTTGTTCTTTGCAGTTTGTGACCGACTTCGCTGTGCTTTATCGCTCTCGCGATGAGCTAATTAGAAGGAATGGCGAGCTGGAGCAGTAAAAATCTGTCCTGGTAGCCAGGGGGTCTCAGCTGGAGGCCGATCTGAAGGCTACTGACGCAGCTCGAGCTTCATCTGATTTGGCTCTTGTTAACTCTGCTCGCGAGAGAGATAATGCGGTCGGGGAGCTTGGGGAGCTGAGGAAGGCGTATGACCTGGTGTGCTCGAGCAAGCTAGACCTTGCAGAGAAGAACAGGGTTCTGGCCGAGCAACTGGAGGCAGAGAAATCCCAGGCAGCCACTCTTAAGGAAGATTCATACAACTCTGGTTGGGTTGCTGCGTATGAGGACGCCGAGGTTCAGATAGGCTATATCAGCCGTCTGAACTTCAAGAAAGGGTGGAACAAGGCCCTCGTTGCTGCTGGGGTGGACTTTGCATCCCCACTCTTTGACGAGCATGATCCAGGGCCAAAGCGAGTCGTGGATGAGGACCCAGCTCCAACTGCTGAAGGCACCAATCCTGTTTCTCAAGCGACTTCTACTGATGCTCCTTTGGTCGAGAGGGCAGTGGACACCCCTGCAGAGGGTAATGCCCCTACTGATGCTGATAAGGACAAGGGTCCATCCACCTCTGGGCCATCCGAGGTTGCTAATTGATAGGGCTTCTTTGTATTTTTTTTCTTTTTTGATCTGATGTAACCTCGCTCATTATCAATGAAAAGACTTCATTTTTGTTTATGCTCATCTCTTTCTTTTCTCTTTCTTTTACTTGTAGTTGGTTGATGTGGATGACTATATTCATGTTACCTCCCTACTAGGTAGGACTCTTGGTCCTAATGCAAGCCCTGCAGTTCGCCAGGCCTTTGCTAGGCTTTGCAGGTTTGCTAAGACAAGGAACCAGAAATATAAGGATCAGTCCGAACTGGTGGCCAAGTTGAAGGACAGGCTTCAGGAAATGGAAGAGATCGGTGCTTCAGTGCAAGAAGAAGTTAGCGAGCTGAGAGCGAAGTTACTGGAGGCCATCGAGATCAACCAAGTTGGGGAGTTTCTGCAGCGGGAGAATGAAGACCTGAGGCGGGAGGTCTCGAAGCTTAAGGAGCATTCGTTGAGCACCGTTTCGGTAGTCCTGCAAGGCTCTTCTTCGTCGCGAGCTGCTCGGCCTCCCCTCCCGCGTGCTGGTAGGAATGCCAGGGGTAGGAATAGGGAAGTCGAGGAACAGCGTGAGAGGGAAATGGAGGAGCTGCGCGGCGATGTTCGGCGAGCATATGTGACTGCTGCTTGGCTCCATAGGGACGTCACCCGTCTCCGGCATTTGTTCAAGAATGGCCCTCAACAAGTGTGGTCCGATGGATATGATCAAGGCTAGCTGGAAGCTCCGACGAGACTATCAGAGTTTGAAGAGTTATCCTTCATCAGGGGGGTGGTTGAGTGCCCTCAAAGAGCTGCAGGTCCCGAAGAACTCAATGATGTGGTATCGACACGAGATGTCCTCCTCTACTCTGATGTCCAACCCATTTAGGCGGGATGATCGATGGATACCCATTGATGCTATTCCCCGGCGATTATTGGAATTGGACGCGAATGAGGTCGTGGAGGAGCTCGCCCCTGCTCCTGATGATGGAAGGAGAGCTAAAGTTGCTGATTATCTTGCTCGGAGGCTTCCACCCTCTTGAAATCTTGTTTTTATTTATTGTAAATTCTTTGGGCGAGCTTCGCCGACTAAACATGTACTATCATTTTTGTAAATATAAAAGATTAATGAGAAGTTCGAGTTTTGGGCAATTTTGCAGACTAAACGTGTTCATCCAATCCTTTTATATTTTTGCATCTTCACAATCCTTTTTATTTTGTCATGTGAGTGTCCGCCCAGTCAAGTATAAGAATACCATTGTGCCCTCCCTTTACCTTTTAGGTCGTGTCGTCACACTCCCTTAGGCCTAAGTAGGGCAATTGGCGAGGACACACCTGGTGTTGGATGTCTTCATCCGGTCAGGATTTTGTTTAACCAAAGTAGGTTTGATGCCTAAGAATACTCTGTAGGGCTTCATATATTGCCATGGTCAATGCTAAGAGGTCTGTCGTGCTTCATGACGATGACCTGAGGAGGGGTGTTCCCCTACTATGTTGACCATTATGCCTGTAATTTGGAAAGGATGTGTAATAAGATATAACTGTTACTAATTAGAGAGTGATCAACTGAGAGATTTTCATTGGTGAATTGAGAAATGAACTGTCCTTTCACATAATGAATACAATAAAAGATCTAACAATATAACTCCTAAAAATAGAATTTTTTGAGATTAGCTACGTTCCATGCTCGTGGTATCTCTCTGCCCTCCATCGTTTTTAAATGATAGGCACCTCGCAGGTCGTCTCTAATTATCTTATAAGGTCCTTCCCAGTTCGGGCCCAGTTTACCGTCTGATGGCCTCACTGTGTTGCCCAGGACCTTTCTTAGAACATAGTCCCCAACTTCGAATTTCCTCGAATTGACCCTTTTGCTGTAGTGCTTCGCGAGCTGTTGCTGATAGCTCGCTAGTTTTACTAGGGCAAGTTCCCTGCGCTCGTCGACCAAGTCGAGTTCAGTGAGCAAAGCCTGATCGTTCTGACCCTGCTCGATAAGGTCGGATCTCATTGTAGGCAATCCTGCTTCTAGTGGGATGACCACTTCCATACCATATGCTAGTGAGAACGGCGTTTCCCCTGTGGCTCGTCTAGGAGTCGTTCTGTACGCCCATAGGACATGTGGTAGCTCGGTTGTCCACGCACCTTTTGCTCTCTCTAACTGCTTCTTCAATCTAGCGATCACTGTCTTGTTGGAAGCCTCAGCTTGTTAGTTGCTTTGAGGGTAGGCGACCGAGCTGAAGTGGTGCCTGATCCCGTGTTTGTCGCAGAAGTCCTGAAAAGAGCCACTCTTGAACTGTGTTCCATTGTCAGTGATGATGGTTCTGGGGATTCCAAATCGGGTGATTATATTTCTCCATATGAACCTCATCATGTCAGAATCTCGGATGTTCGCCAGTGGTTCTGCCTCGATCCACTTGGTAAAGTAATCAGTTGCCACCAACAGGTATTTGCGATTACCGGCAGCGGTGGGCAGTGCTCCCACGATGTCCATTCCCCACTGGGCGAAGGGCCAGGGACTGGTCAGGGATTTTAATTCGCTGGCGGGCTGGTGGACCATGGGAGCGTGAAGTTGGCATTTTAGAAATTTGCGGACATATACCGAGGAGTCCTTTTGCATATATGGCCACCAGTAACCTTCCCTCATTGCTCGGAAGGCTAGAGACCTTCCTCCGACGTGACTTCCACATATTCCTTCGTGAAGCTCGTGAAGTACTGCCTTGACATCGCCTGGGTGGACGCATCTAAGGTAGGGGCCAAAGAAAGATCTTTTATACAAGTCGCCTCTTGTGGATAAGTGAAAGCGAGCAGCTTTGACTCTTATCTGGTGAGCAGTTCTTTTATCCTCTGGGAGCGTTCCGTTCTTCAAATAGTCTCTCAAGGGATCCATCCAGCTGGGGGCTGGTTCCAATTGGAGTATTGGTTTCGCTTTGGTCAGCTCACAGTTGGGGTAAATGCTCGGGCAGCTGAGGAAACCGATAGGGATGATCCTTTTAAGGCTGGAATCAACTGTCGAGCTCAGGGCTGCTAAGGCGTCAGCGTGGCTGTTTTGCCCCCTGGGAAACTGTTGGATGTTGATGTCTTCAAAGTTCCTCATTAAGTTTTTTACCAAGGAGAGGTAGGCTGCCATCCTCTCATCCTTCGCGTTATAGTTTCCACTTATCTGATTGGAAACTAGTTGCGAATCTCCGAATACCTGTAAATGCTTTGCTCCCAGAGTTTGCGCCCTTTGGAGACCTACTATTAAGGTTTCGTATTCTGCTTCGTTGTTGGAGGCTGCAAATCCTAGCCTGATTCCTTGCTCGAGGACTGTATTCTCTGGAGTGATGAGAACAATTCCTACTCCTTCCCCCTTTGAGTTGGAGGCTCCATCAACGAATAGTTTCCAGCTTCCCCCTGTAGCCTGGTTGTTTTGTTCTGTTGGCTTAGGCTGGTCGATGCGTTCTTCGCCTGTGAATTCAGCTATGAAGTCAGCAAGGATTTGACCCTTGATAGCTGTCCTTGGTTGAAATTGGATGTCAAATCGGTCGAGCTCGACTGACCATTTAGACAGTCTTCCCGACAAATCTGCCTTCCTTAGGATAGCCTTGAGGGGGTGCGATGTAAGGACGATGATCGTATGATCTTCGAAGTAGTGCTTCAGTTTCCTCGAGGACATCACTAGGGCGAATGCGAGCTTTTCCAATGGTAGGTGGCACTGCTCGGCGTCCATTAAGGTTTTGCTCACGTAATAGACCGGATGTTGGATTCCCATAACTTCACACATTAGCGCTGAGCTGACAGTATGGCTGGACACAGAGAGGTAGAGGTACAAAGAGTCCATTTGCTGTGGTATGACAAGCAGCGGTGGGGAGCTTAGGTAGGACTTGAGCTCATCTAACGCTCGTGTTCAACCTGGGGTCCATTCTACTATTTTTCTGCCTTTTAAGAGCTGGAAGAAGGGCTTGCATCTCTCGGAGGATTTAGAAATGAAACGATTTAGAGCAGCGAGCATTCCAGTGAGTTTCTGCACATCTCGGACTGTGCGAGGAGGTTGCACTCTTTTGATTGCATCAATCTGGTCCGGATTAGCCTCTATGCCTCGCTTGCTGACCAAATACCCAAGAAACTTTCCTGACTGGACACCGAAGGAACACTTGCTCGCGTTGAGTTTCATTCGGTACTTCCTGAGGATTTCGAAGGTACTTGATAGGTCCGAGAGGTGATTTTCCTTCTCCTTTCTCTTGACGAGCATGTCGTCGATGTAGACCTCCATTGTGTTTCCCATTTGATTTTTGAACATTTTGGTAACTAGCCGCTGATAGGTTGCCCCTGCATTTTTTAGCTCAAAAGGCATGACCTTGTAACAGTATAAACCAACCGTTGTGATAAACGCCGTTTTGTTCTGATCTGGGGCATACAGGGGAATCTGGTGATATCCCGAGTATGCGTCCAGGAAACTCATTCGTTCGTGAGTTGCGATGGCGTCTACTAGTTGGTCTATTTTCGGAAGAGGGAAGCTATCCTTGGGGCAGGCTTTGTTGAGGTCAGTGAAGTCTATGCAAACTCTCCACTTCCCGTTGCTTTTTGGAACTACCACTGGGTTGGATAACCATTTGGGGAATTTCACTTCCCGTATGGACCCTACATCCAGCAGTTTTTCGACTTCTTTTTCTATTGCTCTGGCCTTCTCAGGAGCAGTTCGTCGTGCCTTCTGTGCTATCGGCTTGAATGTGGGATTGACGTGCAACCGATGGCAGACCATACTGGGATCGATTCCTGGCAGCTCATAGGGTTCCCAAGCGAAAACATCTATGTTGCTTCTGAGTAAGGTTAACAAATCCCTGTGCTCTTGGTCATTGAGTGAGGTCCCAATCAGGAAGACTCTGCTGTTGTCGCCTTCTTTAACAATCACTTCTACCAGGTCCTCTGCGACACGTTCGGAGGGGAGGAGCCTGGTCTCTTCCACTCCGGGCCTTCCATATTTTAATTGCTATTTGGAAGGGATTGCACCTTCCTCCACTTTCTCGCTGGTTTAAACGGCTCTTTTCTCTTGCTTTGGTTGGATGGCCGTTATGAAGCACTTTCTCGCCATCACCTGGTCGCCATGTATCTCCATCACTCCCCGCTCGGTGACATATTTGAATTTCTGGTGGTATGTCGAGGAGACTGCCTTCATCGCATGAAGCCATCCCCTGCCGAGGATGGCTTGATACAGTGAATCGATGTCGACCACCAAGAATTCGATCATTTTTGAAACATTTCCAGCGAGCACTGGTAGTACTATCTTGCTCAGAGGCATGGTCATCTTCCTAGCGAAGCCGACCAGAGGAACAGTGGTTCCCTTTAGGTCGGCGATGTTCAACTTCAATTTTCTGAACAGGTCAATGTACATTACTTCGGATGATCTCCCTTGATCGACGAGCAGCCTGTCGATATGAAAGTTGGCTATCCTGAGTGTAATGACTAAGGCATCGTGATGTGGGGTCCTTACTCCCACAAGATCTTCATCCGTGAAAACAATATGCTTGTTGTAGTTGATGTCCTCTGCTCGCCGATGCTTTCCTGCCTGTGATTTTGCTGGATCAATCTGAAAAGCTTGCATCACTGTTGTCAGCTTCTTTACCTCCATTCGAGCTGAGTTACCCTGGATTTGCTTAACATCGGATACTCCGTGGATTACTGCGAATTCTTGTCCGGCGTCGACTTCCAATACGTTGCCGGGTTTTGCCTCCTTGTGGACAGTCACTCTCTTTACCTTCTTTTCCACAAAATCATTCAAATGTCCGGATTGGGTCAACTCCTCAAGGTGGGACTTAAGAGCCTTGTAGTGCTCGGTCTTATGCCCTCCCTCTTTGTGGAAGGTGCATCTCAGTGCATTATTTCTTTTCGAGGGGTCTCCTCCCATTTTCCGGGGCCATTTGATGAACGGCTCATCCTTGATATTCGTGAGAATTTTGTAAATTGGTTCTTTGAAGACGGTGTTGACCGCCTGGAACGACTTTGCAACGTCAGGGTTCCCTCCGTTTTTGGAGCCATTCTTGCTCCCATTCTTTCCTCCTTTTTTCTGGTTATCAACTTTCTCACTTCCCTTGGTAGCGAGCTTGGCTCGACCGTTTTCTCCTAGGTTAAGGCGGGTGACATCTTCCACCTTTGTGTATTTCTCAATTTGGTCCATCAGGTCATCAATGGTCGTCGCTTCCTTCTTTGTCAAGGACTGGTAAAGAATGGAAGAGCTAGGTAGCCCAATTTTGAATGAAGCCACTGCCACCTCTTCCGCGCAGTCCTCGACTTCGTTGAATAACTCCCAGTACCTCTTCGCGTAGTCTCGGAGTGTCTCCTGAGGCATTTTCTTCATTGTTAATAGAGCATCCATCCTTTTGGGATGGGAGCTGCTGGTGATGAACCGGGCCGTAAAGAGCTCGGCCAGGGATTTGAAATTTCTGATGGATCAGTGAGGGAGTTTCTCGAACCATTTCTGGGCCACGTCATGAAGGCTCGAGGGAAAAATACGGGACATCAGTGCATCTCGGTGATTCCAGAGGGTCATAGCCTGCCGGTACTGCCTAACATGATCAATGGGATCAGTCTTCCCGTCGTAAATCTTGAACCTTGGAATAGCAAACTTTTTGGGAGCTTCTTCTTCTTCTTCTTTAATTTCCCTCGTGAAGGGCGATTTCATCTGGTTCTTGAGGGCTCTCCTGGCGAGTTCTCTGGTCGACCTGGTGCCGCGGTGAGATGGATGTTGGTCCATTTCTCTGCGAACTAGGTTCCGTATGTTGTCTTCGCTGCGAGCAGGGCTCTGATAGCGGCGAGCTTTTCTCAGTTGTTCGCGGAGGTCGTCGTCTGAGTCGCCACCTTCGAACCCTTGATATTGTTGCCTAGTGCTCCCTCCTCGGCTGCGAGATTTTCTCGCCTGAGGGATAGGAGTGCGATAGGGGCGTCTCCTGGTATCAGGACGTAGTTCCTTCTCCAATTTTTCCAGTCTTCTTTTCAAGCGAGCATTCTCAGCCTCATATCTGCGAGAAGACTCCCTCTGCTCATGGAGCCTTGCTTCGTATGCATCGATCAATCTGGATATCTGAGTGGACCTTGCTGGTCCTTGACTTTCTTCTGAGGCTGGCCTTTCTAAGCGAGCCCCTTGATCTGAACGTCGAACTTCAGACCTAATCCTGCGAGGAGCGGGTGGCTCCTGAATATCTCCTGCTTGAGGAGCGTTGCTGTTGTGACCAGACATCTTAGATTTTTTCTTGGCGTGGGCTCTTTTCAGGGAAAGATGAACGTTTCCCACAGACGGCGCCAATTGTGGTGACAATTATTATGCAACACAAATAAATATGAAAGAGGTAACAACCAAGAAAAGATAAATAAAATGCCAATCACACAACAACGGGTATACGTGGTTCAGCAAAGATGTGCCTACGTCCACGGTGGTAATTGTGGTGACAATTATTATGCAACACAAATAAATATGAAAGAGGTAACAACCAAGAAAAGATAAATAAAATGCCAATCACACAACAACGGGTATACGTGGTTCAGGAAAGATGTGCCTACGTCCACGGTGGTTCGGTCAGTGTTATTTCTCTATGTTCTGAAGAATAAGTACAGAGAATACAAGGTGTCCCTTTCCACGGACTTAGGGTTTAATTTATACATGTATATGTTGGTTAGTGGGGGTGATGGGTTCCTCCTTATTAGCCATCTCCCCTGTAACTTTCTTACATGGGATCGCGCTTCCCCACAACTTCTCTTCATGGGATCATAGAGTAATCGGATCAATACAAAAGGTGATGGGCCTGGGCTTTGGGCCTCTAAGGCGAGGCTACTCATCCAGGCCTATAATGCTAAATTCAGGGTACCCACAGAGGCCTTACTGGCAGTACAACAACCTCATCCTCCACAATCTGACGGACTACCCTATCCCCAAGATACCAGGAGTGGCCGAACTCATGCGCCAGCAGGCGCCGCATCTGCGCATGTCCCCCAGTCACCCTGGTGTGCTGAATAGCTGTCCCCGAGGGATAGAAGGGCACCTTAAAATCCCCAGTAAAAGCGAAGGATCAGTGCTAATTGAAGATCATCAAAGGAAAAGAACAGTCTCAAGGATAAAATAATGCTTACCCTCTCTCTCGTCAGAGCATTCAAGACCTGACACACTGCCCCTAGAGAAAGGTTCTTCTTCGACTGTTGGTTGGACCTCCGCCATCGAAACATCCAACAAAAGTCCCCAACGGAGTCATCCTTCAAAGAAATCAGTTGGATTTTTAACCCAATCACCTCATAGAACCACGTCTACAAAGGACAAGGATCAGCATGTAAGAAATAAAAAAGGAGTGCATGAATGGAAAGTTCGAATACATAAAAGAAAATGCGCAAAATAAAGAATACCTCCAGAAGATATGTGGCCCCAGTGAAAGTCGGTCGGCAGCACCGATTGGATGCATCCAAAGAATAGTATAGGATCACCAAAGTCAGACTCCCCCAGTCATAGAGGCGGATGTTCGAAAACATCCTCAGAAATGACAGAAACCATAAGTGAACGACGTCACCACTAAGAAACCTCCCATCACTAACAAGATAAATAAATGAGCCATCTGACGCACCTACTGCCCGTCGTTCTCGTTAACTCTCCTACTCAACAAAAGCTCCCTCAGATAAGATAATCGAAGCGAATCCCCAAAAACCACCCTAGCCACATCGCCAAGAGCCGCCATCACCGCCTTCGACGTGACCTGCAGCGTCCTGTCCACCTCAATCTGGGAACCCTCACAATCCATCCCCAGGAGCTGCTGAACATCAATGGGAGTCACTTTTATCTCCCTAAAACCAAAATGGAAGGTGTGCATAGTGTCCCACCACCTCTCTCCCAAAGCAAATAGAACCGCAGTGGAGCGAGACGTCTCATCCAGTGTCGATGCTAGCCTCGCAAAACCCGCAGAGGACACCATCCAATGCACCACAGTAGGAAGGTTCTCCCAAATATCCTTGAGCCCTATCGTACCATGGCCACGAATAGTCAACATGGAGACGTTAGATTGTCAAGAAACAAAGAAAATTCTTGTCAGATTTAAGAAATAAAGTAATCTCTTTAAGAAAAGAAGAAAAGAATACCAAGAATCATGCAATACTTACATAACCACCAGGGTTCACCACCCTTGATGAGCAATGACGCGAAGGCTCACATAGAAGAGTCTGATCATCTTCTACGGTCTCAAACGAGTCGAAGGAGTTCTCGCTACCCAATGCAAGGTGTACCCTAACCCTATACTCCAACCTTGCCCAGTCATCAGCATTAAGCCATGCCATATGGGTTGCACTGCTTGAGAATTCAGCCATTTCGTACATTAGGACGATTTGTAGAGGTTTATAGCAGAAGAAAAGAAGTCAGAAAGCTATGAAAAATGAGGAGAACCCGCACCCTTTTTATTGGAGGCTAAGGGTCATGCCGATCGACATCGACACTGAGTCGTTCACCCACTCAAGGTACCCCAAAAGTCCGTGTTAATGTCGATTGTCACACCCATGCCAGTCGGCACACCCCTTAAAATTTCATACAAAAATTCTGAAAAATACAAGAAAATTCCTAAAAATGCCAAATCCATTCTAGCACCCTGCTCACCAAGGAGAACATTTTTTCACACCCCCAGCGGAATTTCTGAGAGTCATTCTTCCTAGCAGTGTCTCCAAAGGGTGCTCTAAATTTCCCCCAGCTCATTCACTATTCCCCAGCGAAACCCGAAATCCAATCTTCATCCCCAGCGGAGCACCTGAATTTCTCGAAGGAAAGTATACCTCTCTTAGGTTAGAATTGACCTCGGTCTTAGATCATCACCTTAGTTAGGTCTGAATTAACCTCGATCCTCGGTCTCTATCTATCTTAGGTCAGAATTGACTTCGGTCTTAGATCATCACCATAGTTAGGTCAGAATTGACCTCAGTCCTCGGTCGTCGCCTCTCTTAGGTCAGAATTGACTTCAGTCTTAGATCTTCACTCTAGTTAGGTCATAATTGACCTCGGTCCTTGGTCGTCACCTCTCTTAAGTTAGAATTGACCTAAGTCTTGGATCGTCGCCTTAGTTAGGTCAGAATTGACCTCAGTCCTCGGTCGTCACCTCTCTTACATCATAATTGACCTCGATCTTGGATCGTCACCTTAGTTAGGTCAGAATTGACCTCAGTCCTCGATCGGCACCTCTCTTAGGTCAAAATTGACCTCATTCTTGGATCGTCACCCTAGTTAGGTCAGAATTGATCTCGGTCCTTGGTCGTCACCTTTTTTAGGTCAGAATTGACCCCGGTCTTGGATTATCACTTTAATTAGGTCAAAATTGACATCGGACCTCGATCGTCACCTCTCTTAGGTTATAATTGACCTTGATCTTGGATCGTCACCTTGGTTAGGTCAGAATTGACCTCGGTCCTCGATCGTCACCTCTCTTAGGTCAGAATTGACCTCGGTCTTGGATCGTCACCCTAGTTAGGTCACAATTGACCTCGATCTTGGATAGTCGCCTTAGTTAGGTTAGAATTGACCTCGGTCCTTAGTCGTCACCTCTCTTAGGTCAAAATTGACATCAGTCTTGGATCGTCACCATAGTTAGGTCAGAATTGACCCCGGTCCTCGATCGTCACCTCTCTTAGGTCAAAATTGACCTCAGTCTTGGATCGTCACCTTAGTTAGGTCAGAATTGACCTCGGTCCTCGGTCGTCTCCTCTCTTAGGTCAAAATTGACCTCGGTCTTGTATCGTCACCTTAGTTAGGTCGGAATTGACCTCGACCCTTGGTCATCGCCTCCTTTTCGGTCAAGATTAACCTCGACCCTCCGAATCGATCATCCACCTCCCTTAGGTCTGTAGAACTGACCTCCTTCCATCATGTGGTGTTTATTTGATGGCCTACACATTTTCCAAGCTAACCCATCGAGGGACTCTATAGACACCACATTCTAAGACCCCCTAAGTCTCTCCTTAGGCTCCTAGCAATTCCCCCTTCCACCGCAAACCTAGGTCGCACTCCGAGTATCGATCTAGAGACCATTGGGCTCTCTCGAGCCCCGAATTGACCCTAATCAACTCCACCATCAGAGAAAAATATCTTTGAATCTTCGAAGGGCACTGAAACCCCTTTCCAACGGTCCACCCCATGCATAAAACAACATAACCGTTTGGACAAACGATCAGTTTTCCCCAAAAAAATCGATTCAGAGGCCACCGGGCAGTCCCAGACTCTGTTTGACCAAAGTCAACTATTCATTTCAAATGAGACTAAATGAATCTCCTAAGGGCACTAAATACCCTTTCTAACGATTAGCCCCGTGCGCGCTTTTGACCTACGGTATGGATGAACAATCAATTTTACTCCGAGAGGTCATCGAGTGCTTCCGGGCCCCGGTTGACCAAGGTAAACTTACCAGACCGAGCGAAACTATTTGGAATGTCGAATTACATCTCCTCACCTTTCCAATGGTCTGCCCCGTTCACTATTCTGACTTACCATGCGGACAAACGATCCATTTGCGTCCGAAGATCTCCCGTCCAAAGGATCGACATGGGCTTTCGAGCCACATTTCACCCATAGTAAACTCCTGGACCCAAGAGAGGTCCAAAGGACTCTCAAATTACTCTAAAATACCTTTCTAACGATATACCCCGTGCGCAATTCGGATCAAAGGTTTGTGCTCTACAATCATTTTTCCAAAAAATTCCGCACGAGACTGCCAATTAGCAAGTCCTGAACCCTGCCTATCGGCACAGTGTTAAGGGTGACCTGCCAATAAGAACCCCCTGGGGTACGCCGATTGGTACCACCCTGAACGTATAAATAAGGTCCATGACTTCATTGCTAAAGAGAGTAAAAAACCCATCAGCATCAGTGATCTCAGCAACGTTCTCTCGAAGTTAGGGAAGTTCCATATGAGAAATCTCATTCAAGCCTAAGTACCCATCTTTTTCACACCCAATTTGGAAAATATCTTTCTCTCTCATCAACATCCATCAACATTCAAGGATTTAATCCAAGATCAAAGCTCAAGCTCCAAAAGAAAGTTCAATTCCTCCTCCCTCTCTTTCAAATCTCTTGTTTTGCATAAATTACTTTAGATTCATAATATATTTTCATTCTAGTTCATACATATTAACATATACACTTTTGTTAGTATATCGCACATACTTTACTTTTCATAAAAAAAACAAAAACAAATAAAAGAGGGTTACACCCCTAAATTTCGAATGGAATTACCCACCACACTTTTTCCAAAACTAGAAACACATTTTCTACACGCACACACCTAATAAAATTCCGTTCGAATCTATGGGATAAACTCCACCCCTATTCTACATTCTAATTACGTCGTCTTTGATGCCTTTATAGGCTACACATGCATCTCAGATTAAAATTCGAGACTCGAGTCCAATTTTTTAATTTTTTAATTTCTCTTATTTTTCATAATCCTCAAAATTACTCATTATCATCATACATATATATAACATATTTGTTCGCGTATCATCCCACACATATTATCGTTTCCCAGTAACGATCATTATAGCGATGAACGCTCATATTCTATCTTTTACATTTATTATTATTTTGGAAATATTCCTATGGATGACCTCACCCTATCTTTTCCATGGTATGGGTCGAACGATTCCAATCTCCATTATATAAACACATGCGTACACTTCACCGGGATAAAAAGGAAAATATAAACATTTGCCCATGAAAAACCGAAAGGACGGGATGGGTTCCTAACACCTTCCCATTCCGTAACTTAGCCCCCGGACCTCCGATCTATTGGTTTCGCACGCATCAGTTTTGTCCTTGATGTCGCTCTCTTAAGGTGGCAATATATTCTTTTGCCTGTTTTGAGAAAAATAGGTTGGCGACTCTATCTCTTTACATTCACCCCACACTGACGATGGTCGAAGCCCCCTTTTCAAAAATAAGGGTGCAAGACCGCGATGCAATTTTCTTCCCCCGAGGATCCTCTTTCTCCTTTCCTCCCGGAACGAACGTCGCGCCGATCGGGATGGCCACACATATGTAGTTTAATATTAGTTTAATTAATTTGTATTTAGTTAGTAGATATAAAATTGCAAAAAATCATCACCTATTTATCCTTTTCCAAGTCGGCTTAGGATTAGTCGTCTTGCCTATCGTTGTCACGCTCTTCGTCCTATTTCTCTAAGGATTAGATCACATCTTACTGGGTTTATTACTTACGCAATCGGTTTGCACATGAACTATAATTAGCAAGCACTAGAGACACATTTTCAGTCGCATCAAGTTTTTGGCGCCATTTCCATTAGGTAGACTTAGGTTAGGTCGATTTAATTTGAAATTTGACTCCAAGTCTCAAAAAACCAAAAAAATCAAAAATCCAAAAAAAATCAGAAAATTGGAAAAAAAATTAACATCTCTCATAGCCCTTTCATGAAAAATCTTCAACAAACCCCTCAATCCACTCCCACACTCATTCACAAGAATCCAATAGTTAAGTATGATCCTAATATCCCACACACTCCTAACGCACCTCAGTTCTGGGTTCCACCTCCTATACCTCCAAATTCCATTACAAGTCACACTTGTAGAACACCAAGTGAGGATACCGAGTCAATTGGAGAGAGAGCCATGTCTGAGCATGCTAGTTTTGGTACGGGTGAGGGTAAGATGCCATATTTTCCCATGAGATAATTCTTTTATCCCGAGAGAACTATCACCCTAGGATGAGTTCTACTTCCGTACGATGCGGGACAGTTCCATTTTTGTAATGGGATGATACGAATTCTTCCCACATTTAATAGGTTGGATTCAGAAAATCCTTATCTCCACATTCGTGTGTTGGAAGAGGCACGTGACACATTTAGCAATCATGCTTGGACACAAGATGTCGTTCGCCTAAAGCTTTTCCCATTTTCCTTAAAGGATAAAGATAAGACCTAGCTTTGGTCTTTATCACCGAACTCAATTGGATCATGGGAGGAGATGACCTCCAAATTTCTCTTAAATTTCTTTCCCCAACATTGAACAAATTCCATCCAAGCTCAAATTAAAACATTCCGATAATAAGAAAATGAGCCATTTGATCGATGTTACGAATGTTTCAATGAGCTAGCTATTACATGCCCTCATCATGGTTTTAAGAAGTACCGTCTCACCACGGGCTAAGTATATCATCTAAATAACTAGTTGAGACAATGTGTGAGAGATCATATTAGAAATTAGATGAACATTATGCGGATGCCCACCTTAAATTTATCATTGAGACAACTCAATCGTGGGACACATCCGATCCTAATAACCAAAACCAGGTTCGATAAACTCCCACTTCCCTTTCATCACCAGACCTTTATAATATGGGAGATGTAGTTGGATCAAGGATAATATAATCAACTCGACCCATAAAAGAGAATATGTGTGCTATTTGTGAGGTGGGACATTCAACGAATGAATGCCCGACGATACCCGCCTACAAAGTAATGCTACATGAACAAGTGGATGCAACAAGGGGACTTAAGGGTAATTTAAATACCCCGCGTGGGAATTCTTACAACCCTTCGTGGAGAAATCATCTTGGTTTTAGCTACGGTCAACAGCATGCTGCGTTGAATCCTAATTCACACGTTGTCCCACCTCCACCTCCATATTTCCAGCATGCTCCACATATGCAAGCACCACCTCTCGCACCATATATTACCCCACTGAGGAGAAATCTCAAAGATACTATAAATCAATTCATCCAATATCAAAATGAAACCAATGCTAAGTATGACCGCATGTTTACCAAAATAAATGAGAATATCTATAGGTTGCAATCATCTTTAAGTGACCCAGAGAAGGGTAAGTTTTAGGCCCAAGGTCAAAGATCTCCCTAAGATCAAACTAGTGTTAGCCCTACTTATAATAAACATCAAGATCAATGTCGATCCGTTACCACTCTATGTAGTGGGAAAGTTGCTGTCATATCACTTCCCCCACACGACACACCTAAAGACAAGTACGTTTCTCCTGGCACGAAAGAGGTCGAAGATGCCCCCTTGAAGGAGAGTGACAATGATGACACTAGTGAGACTAAAGTCGTAGTTAAACCACCCATCTACGTGCCATCTCCTTAATGGTTGGTTCCTCCCTAAAAAGGAAGCCCCCGTAATGATATGCTAGATGTCTTTAAGCAAGTCAAGATGAACTTACCTTTTCTCGATGCTATACAGCAAACTCCCGCTTATGCTAAAGTCCTTAAGGACTTATTGACAGTGAAAAGAAGGCTAAAAGTTAAAAAGAACATATTCCTAGCACAAAATGTAAGCTCCGTTCTACTTAATGACCTCCCACCAAAATTTTAAGATCCGGGTGCACCAACCATTTCATGCATCATTGGGGAGAATCGAATAGAAAGGGCTTTACTTGATTTAGGGAAGAGTGTCAATATTCTTCCATACTCCATACATAGGCAACTCGATTTGGGGGACCTCAATCCCACAAAATCACTCTCCAACTTGCGAATCGTAACGTGAAGATACCACGAGGCATTGTTGAAGACGTGATAGTCCAAGTTGACACCTTCTACTTCCCGATAGATTTTGTCATTTGGGACACAGAACCCTCCGTCACCCCAAGTAATCATGTTCTCGTCATTCTTGGCCACCCATTCTTAGCTATAGCTAATGCCCTAATTAACACTCGAAATGGGCAAATACAACTCACTTTCGTGAACATAACCTTATCACGAGTCAAGTGGGTGATGAGGATAATTTTCACTCAGTGGATCTTATTGACGAGATAGTAGAGGAGCCTGTAGAGGGAAATTTTAGTGGGGATGCCTTAGGAGTATGCCTTATTTCGATTAGTGAGAGCGATGGGACATACACCGATTTTGAGAGAGAGGTAGGAGAGTGGAGAGCGGTATTAGATAAGAGAATGTCATATGAGGACGTGAGAGATCTGCGTTGGGTTTCTAAATTCAAGGAATTACCACCAAGAGAGTCGCACACGGTTCACTCGGATGAAAATTTTCCCCTTTTGAATTAAAGAAACTACCCTCCAACATTAAATATGCTTATTTGGGAGAGGATGGGACATTTCCTGTTGTTGTCTCCTCTAGCCTAGGTAAAGAGCAAGAGAGAAAACTTTTAGCGATATTGAGGAGGCACCAAAGTGATTTTGGTTGGTTCATAGAGGATTTAAAAGGTATAAGTCCCTTGATTTGTACTCATAAAATCCACCTCGAGGAGGAAGTGAAGCCCTCGAGGGAAATGTAAAGGCGATTAAACCCCACCATGAAAGAGGTAGTACGAGTGGAAATCATTAAGTTATTAGATGTCGAGATCTTTTACCCAATCTCGAATAGCACATGGGTGAGTCATATCCAAGTCGTCCCGAAGAATTCGGGAATGACTGTAGTCGAGAATGTCAAAGGTGAGTTAATTCCCCAACACACCACCACTGGGTGGCGTGTTTGCATTAATTACTGGAAAATCAATGCGGGAATAAGGAAAGATCATTTCCCCTTACAATCCATCGAGCAAATGCTAGAGAGAGTAGGGGGACACCCATATTATTGCATCCATGATGGTTATTACGGATATAACCAAATAAAGGTAGATGTACTTGATCAAGAGAAAATGACTTTCACTTGTCCCTTTGGCACGTTTGCCTACAAACGTATGTCATTTAGATTGTGTAATGTGCATGTGGCCTTTCAAAGGTGCATGCATAGTATCTTTAGTGACGTGGTTAAAAGAGGCCTTGAGGTATTTATGGATGACTTTAGCATTTTTGGCCCCTCTTTTGACCTTTGTCTTGCAAATCTTGAAAAAGTACTTGCCCGGCATGTGGAAAAGAACTTAGTTTTAAATTGGGAAAAATGCCATTTCATGGTAATCGAATGAATAGTTCTTGTCCACATTGTGTCATCCAAAGGAATTGAGGTCAATAGGGAAAAAATAGATGTCATGGCCAAGCTTCCCCCACCTAAATCACTAAAGGATGTGTGCTCCTTCTTGGGCCATGCAGGGTTTTATAAAAGGTTTATCAAGGATTTTAGTGCCATTGCTAGACCCTTGAGTAACCTCCTTATGAGTATGCCCCCTTTGAGTGGAACGAAGCAGGACAAAGTGCTTTTGAAAAATTAAAAATCATGCTTGTTTTTGCCACCATCATGTAAGCTCCGGATTGGTCCCTACATTCGATCTTATGTGTGATGCGAGTGATTATGCTATAGGGGTTGTTTTGGGCCAAAGAAATGATAAGAAATCTCATGTTATCTATTACGCTAGCTGGACATTAACCAAATCGCAACTCAATTACTCCACCACGGAGAAATAATTACCAGCGGCAGTCTTTGCCCTTGACAAATTTCTCTCCTACCTCATCGGTTCACCCATCACATGCTTTAGTGACCACGCGGCACTGAAATATATCCTAGATATGAAAGATGTTAAGATGCACCTCATAAGGTGGATCCTACTCCTATAATAGTTTAATCTCTCCATCAAAGACAAGAAAGGGGTAGAAAACGTCGTTACCGATCCTTTGTCCTGGCTTTCGTCCGATGTGCCTAGTGATCACATACCCATAGATGAATACTTCTCAGATGAATAATTATTTCCACTTCCACTCTCCCCTGGCTTACAGATATAGTTAACTACCATGTCACGGGATCCGTCCCTCCCGATTGGACACCGCAAGAGAAGAAGAAGTTCATTACTTGGCCACTCATGTTTTTCTACGACCATCCATTCCTATTTAAATATTGTGCAAACCAAATCATTCGGCGTTGTGTACCGGATGACGAGGCTCATAGTGTCATCCGTTTTTGTCATACGAAAGCGCGTGGAGACCATTTTTCCACGAATAAGACGTTCGCTAAGATTCTTCAAAGAGATCTCTATTATCCCACGATCTTTCGGGATGTGAACGCTTATTGTAAATTTTGCGGTCGATGTCAAAGGATGGGAGTTATCACCCACAGATACATGATGCCATTGAACCCTATACTCGTCATGGAGATATTTGATTATTGGGGTATTGACTTCATGGGCCACTTTCCTCCTTCCTTTGTCTTCTTATACATCCTTGTTGTAGTAGATTACGTGTTTAAATGGGTAGAGGCCATAGTTACCAAAATGAATGACAACAAAGTTGTGATTAAGTTCTTGCATGAACATATACTCTCTCGCTTTGGTGCTCCAAAAGGAATTATTAGTGATAACGGTAAGCATTTCTGCAATAGGCCATTTCAAAAGCTTATGAGTAAGTATAGAGTCATTCATAAGGTTGGGATAACTTATCACCCTCAAATGAGTGTGAAAGTCGAGCTAGCGAATCGTGAAATCAAAAACATTCTCGAAAAAATTATCGATCCTATAACCAAAAATATTGGTCCCTTCGGTTGAACAATGCGCTATGGGCTTATAGAACTGCATATAAGAACACCCTCGGGATGTCCCCATTTCTCTTTGTCTATGGAAAGCCGTTCCATCTCCCCATGGAGCTATAGCACAAAGCCTATTGGGAAATTAAGATGTTGAATTATAGTTTGGATAAAGTCGGTGAAGCTCACAAGATTTAATTGAACGAGGTGGAAGAGATGCACAATGATGCACACGAGAACGTTAAGATATCCAAGGAAGGGATGAAACTTGCACATAATAAAAATAAAAAATAAAAGAACGAATCGGTTCACCCCTAGCACACAGACCGGTTTAAAAATCTGTATCAGTTCTCGCATATATTCCATGGTTCATGTCCCTTTTCCTAAAACCCTTCCTCCCAATTCCTAAAACCTTTCCCTCTAACTCTTCCCTCCAAATCCATTCCCCTTCCCTTTAACTTCATCCCCTACCCCTCCATACCCTACCTATAAATACTAACCCTATTCACCCCATTTCACCTCACACCACCATTTCCCTCTCTTACTCTCCATCTCTCATATTTCCAAAAATTCATATTCTCATCAAAATGGTCACTAGAGCAGCAAGATCACTCTCCATAAAATACGCCTCAACTGAAATCCTCCTTGACGGTAATAACGAATACCCCTCCCACCAAGAGAAGAGGTGGTGCGACGCCTTCTTCTCCCCATCCCGCTCAATGCATATTGAGCGCAAAGTCAAGTGGGCACAGCTTCCGCAATCAGTCAACAAATTATTTCGCCTGAGGGGATGGTGTCATTTTTTAGGGGAGCCTCATCCTGAGGTTTGGGAGGACGAGGTGCGAGTCTTCTTTGGCAAGCTCGTCCGAACGGGGGAATTTCAAGCCGAGACCTATGTTGAAGAGTGGTGCATTCTATTTTCACTCGGCATCATCATTTAAAAATTGCTCACCATGGACGTCCCGAGCCCCAACTGCTATGACTACCCAACAAATGTCGAGCCCGTTACGAAAGGTGCAAGCATCACCAGCCTTGCCCCCGGACACTCTTGGAATCAAAAAACTTTTTCGGTGGGGAGCCTTCCCGAAAATTCCGGAATCGCATTCCATATTATGTGCACCAACATCCTTCAAACCTCCAACGATTCAGCAATGCATCCTAGGCAAGATAATTTCCTCTTCCACCTTTTTTATCCCCGCACCCCAATCCATATCGCATGCGTTTTCTACGCAAATATCATGAATGCGACTATGGATCGTAAATGCCGAACTCCCCTACTGTCACACCCCAAAACTCTCATTGTGAAGTATGGGATTCATTATGAAGTTTGGGTACGGGAAAACCTTGGAACTAAGGGAAAATGGGTTAGTTCACTTTGACTAAAGCGTTCAGCTAGAACAAAGTGGTTATGCTATTCGAAGTTGTCAGATTGTGGGGAGCTGGGTTCTTTTCGATCATTTGGTAGTTGACGTCTACTGCTACCACTTTGGAATTTTTGTTAAGAACATATATAAGGAGGGGGGTACCTCCGAGGCAAAATTCGGTATTTAGCCATGAGCGCTCCTAGGCTCTAGGCAACTTCGTGGGCATGTTGGGTTATCCATATACCGAATGTGGGATTGGTAGTGCATGGATTTTGGGTTGTGATCGGGAATTTCTCGATCACACCTGTTATGCAACATCGGGTTGCATCGGTGGGCTGAGTTGCTTATATTTTTAAGGTGGCATTGTCTTAATTCGTGGGTTGTTGCTAGTTTGACTTCAAAGAGCAGTTGTGCTTATCCCAAAAACGGATTTGGGTAGTTTTCATGGGAGTTGCTGGGCTGGATAGGTGCAAAAACTGGATTGCACCAATGTAGCACATGTGGGAGCATGGGATAACTCCTTGGACACCTGTTGGGATACTGATGCAGCAGTTTTAGAGCAGTTCCATGGCAGTTTTGGGTTAGAACAGGTGTAAAAACGAGAATGCATCAGTTGGACACTTGGAGATCATGGGTAACTTCTCTAAACACCTGTTGGAAGGATAATGCAGCAGTTTTGAAGGCAGTTTCGTGGAGAAACCTGGAAGCATTTGATTAAGACACATGTCCTAGCAGTTGGGGATGTCAACTGCAGTTTTGTACCTTATTTATATGCATTAGCCCCTTGTATTTTTAGGCAGGCAGCCTTAGGACGAATTTGAGTGTTCCTTTGTAATCTTTGAGTGATTAAATAAAGGTTGGGAGTTGAGTGTGACAACCCGCTCACCAAAATAAGGGGTGGCCAGCCCAATACTCCAATATAACGGAATCATGGATGGAATCATTCTCAGCATCATAACAAAAATATAGAGTATCCAGGATAACCACCCAATATTTCAGAAAACGAGTTGCCAAAAATTTTGATTTGAAAGTAAATAAATGAAAACAAACAACCCAATTCCTGAAAGATAAGGGAAACCCCAAGACATATATAAATAATACAACAAGAATACGATAAAAAGACCGAATAGGTAACCGGTCACTAACTGATACACCAATAATACACAAGTACAATAAGTTACTTATTACATTTCATTAGACATTTACAAAAGCTTGGGCCTCTCGCCCGAATAAAAGACTTGATCTTAACTAGAATAAAAATGAAAACGTCTATACCAAGTGTATCCCGTAATACCCGCAATGCATCACGGCTCGTCGAAAACATCGGAATAGGAATTCAAATCAGGCATCCTTGCGGCGGAGTACCTGAGCAGAGACAAGATGAATATGCAACAAGAAATGTAACCAGGTCAGGGCCCGGTTCTATATGATTACCAGATGAATAAAGAGTATGACAGTTATGTATGATAAATCATGAAGAAAGAGAAATAAGAAGCAACCTATACAATTTAAAACATAAGCTAAGCAGGAACAAAAATAAGAAGCATTAAACTAAAAACTTCACCAAAGGTGCCAATTATTTCATATATCTTTTCCTTAGCAGGAAGTATATATATATAATCAAAATCTTTTGCTCTTTAAGGAGATTTTATCTCAATTTTACCTTTTGTAAAAATCCTTTCCTTATCAGGAAAATAATCATTTTCAAATGCTCTTTGTGGCATTTACATGTGCTCTTTGTGGCACTCCATCATGCTCTTATGGCATATCAAATACATCAAGTCCCACTTGATTATGAACTATTATAATTATATACATATAACGAATTCTAAGACCGCCCGTCCGGGTTTCCCCACTGTGCGCGCCCCTAAATGACCATCATCTTCCAGGGCCTATCATTGGACAACCTGGGCACCTATATCGCAAGACGTCGGGAAGCGGCCATGAGCCTGCGGGGTAGTCAAGACCACACCCGGAATCTCCTACCCATCGCAGAAACATATACAACAATAAGCGCTCCCATGGCCTAGGACTATATCCACCCTGCATTCATTAGCCAGGGGGCTTCACCTCACGTGCGGACTTCCCTTATGATGTCATTTAGAGAGGTGTGTTTAACCATTTTATTTATCATTTCAAAATCAAGTAAATCATTATTTACCGGTTTCATGATTAAGTAAATTATCATTTACAAATATCAATACCATTTCCATTTCATTTCCATCCCACGTATATGTTTCATTTTATTCGAAACCATTTCTATTTATTTTGTAAATAATCTAACTTACCATCCATAGTCATACGATAGCTTATATCAACACTACCACCTCAAAGGAGTAAATAAACTCTTCATTATCTCCAAGCATTCTAGGAGGTTATTTTAGAACCCCAAGGTTATCATCTTTCGAAGGAATGAAATGACTTTCAATTTATTCTCCAAACTCACCTTTAAGGTACTATTATGAACCACCAAGGTTAACATAGCTCAATCGAACTTTTAAAATCTTCCAACATTCTTTTGGGGTGGTAATATAAACCATCAAAACTAGTATAGCTAAATTAAGCTTCTAAGGTCTCCCGAACATAACACTACATCTCTTAGTTTTATAATAATTAACTAGAAGAAAAGAATGCCCTATCATTAATAGGCCTAACCCCGGAAAAGTCCCCACATAAACCATTCCTAATGTAGGGTAGACAACTAACTCATCTCACACTCTAGGACTCTAAGTTTACTTCATTCAAGAAGGTTCCTAATCCCTATATTTAAAGAAAAGAATTGAAATTGAGTTATAAAATTAACTCAAAAACAGCAGGAAAACGAATCGATTCACCCAAGGGCCGAATCGATTCGCCCTAGCGAATCGATTCGCCCAAAAAGCGAATCGGTTCGGACTACTAAACCAACTTTCTGCAATTGACCGAATCGATTCGGTCTTAACCCGAATCGATTCGGGTTATGCAGACCTGCCAAATTCCCTTAGCGAATCGATTCGCCCAAAAGGCCGAATCGATTCGGACCTGCAAATTTGCCAAAAATGGCTACGAAGGGTTATGAACCCTAATTTCTCCAAACTCCAACTCTCTCCCTTTATACACATCTAGCAAACAATAATCTACCCCAAAACATCCTACATGGTTAATAACAACTATAACCCAAGATTTCATCATCAAAAACTAAGATTAGGGCTTAAATCCCATAAATTCCATTTTCAAACCATAAATATAAATACACAACTATCATACAATTTATGCATCTTAAATCACATATTAGCAAGTAGAAAACTTGCCTTAGGGTTGATATCTCAGATTTATTTGGAGAAGAAGCAATCCCAAATCCTCCATCTTCAATCTCTCTCTCATTTCTCCATTTCTCTTCTTTTTCTCTCTATGTTCAAGACATAAAAATGAGGGAATGAAATAAGGGGCAAGACCAAAAATCGTGGCTTAACATAATTCTCCCAACTTAAGTGGTTAATACCACATTAAAGTGACTCGCAAATACGCATATAAGCTAAAACCAGGTAAAAGTGCCCGAAACACAAAAATACAATATGGCACTTATTTTGACTGTCTCGCACCTTCCGAGACTAACTACACCCTCTAAACTGGCATCCGGAAATTTTATAAATTATTTCGAGTTCCAAAATCATTTAAACTAAAAGGCCATTTAAAATACATGACACTACAGACATGCAACCTGATGTTATTTACTTTCACATGCAGTAAATATGCATCAATCTAGTAAATATTAACTTTCAATTCATTAAATTAATATTTACTCCAGTCCCCACATTTTATATAATTACCTTATGCGGTAAAATTAGTATAAAATGAGCATCCCAGAATCGAGGGTTGTTACATTGAGTTCCTGTAATTTCGTGTCTATTGTGTGTGTGCCTCATATATGTGACTTGGTTTGCTATTTTTCTTGCTATAATCGTGTTAAAAGCAGGCCGCGTTGGTGAACCTCGTGTATTGGTTGGCTGATCAAGTTTTATGGGGAAAACTTGATGCCTCACCGGAGTATTTTAGAAAAAAAAATATCCGTGTGACACCTACCATACCCCCGCTTCATCACTTACCTCCTTGATGATGCCGGAATTCATCCCCCCGTGCCTTTCCTCGCCTTCATAAGGCAATTGGGCAAGAATCTCGCACCCGAAGCGAACGCCAACGTGAGGTGATGCAAGCGGCAAAAAATGTGGACGAGGATGTGGAGATGGAAGAAGAGGAAGAGCTCGACTACAATGAAGATGATTCAGACTATGAGCCCATGAGAGCAGGTGTTTCTCGTCGCATTGGAAACTTAAGACGAATTTTTATTACTTTTTAAGGGATTATCGGGCGGACTAAGAGGCATACCGACGTGACACTAGCATGATGGTCCACCTCTAAGAGGAAATGTGCAAACTTCAAGTGAGGGGGTACCACTCCCCACTTACTTCTATGATCCTTATGATCCCAATGCACCGGACCCATCTCACCCTCCTCCACAATGAGCATTGTTAGGCTGTGTTGCTATCTTTGCTTTCTTTATGTATTTCTCATTTTATCTTCTTGTAATTATGGTTTGGTAATACAAAAAAGTTGCATTTTGCCTTTGTTTATTTTTATGCACTCTCCTTTTATTTTAGATTTTAGTCCCTTTCTCATAGGGACTTTGCAAAAGTCTAAGTTAGGGGAGGTACGCATGCGCTTCAAAATTTCACAAAGTTTAAAATACCCCAAAATTAAAAGAAATTAGAAAATTTCAATATTTTCCATAAAAATTGAAAAAACTAAAAAAAGAAAAAAGAAAAATATTTTTCTTCAAAATAAATAAAAATTGGAATTTAAATTTTTCAAAAATGTCACATTTGTTTTTGAAGTCTCAAATTGTAAAAATCAAGAGCATTGACCGGTGAGCGAAAATTGATGACTTAATGAATAAATGTGGAGATTAATTGACCCGGTGAGATTTCGAGCATATAACTTTTGAGAGTTTTTAAATCAATCCGAGTTAAAATTATCTCAAAGTTCAATTTTGCTATAAAAAGTCGTTGAAGATCTCAATTCCTTTGTTTTGATCAGTTACGGAAAACGTGTGAGATGTTGTTTTGAAAACGCGTTAAAATATCTCTAAACTAAATTAATCTCGAGACACATGTGATAAAGCAATTAGTAATTTGGACAATGAAGTAGCCCCTCATTTGTTTAACTCAAAACTATTAGCCATAAAAAGTTGTGAAAATTTATCCTTTGCAACCCAATTTGAGCGCTATAAAATTTTCCCTTTCGTGTGATAACCCGAAAAACCCAATTGACTCGGAATTTTGAAAAGTGAAAATTCAGAAATTTAGTCCAAATGGTGCAATAAAAAGGGGCAAGAAAAAAAATATAAAAATGCTCAACAAAAATAGCAGGAAAAGAAAAATGTGAAAAACAAAAAAATATATAGAAAAAGAAGAGAAAAATGAGCAAAAGCCCGAAAAAGCACTAATGGACATCATAAGGACATTTTTCAATTTCGAATTTGCTAATGCACCTTAAAACCAAAAAAAGCCCTAACCGAGTCCGAATTGTGAAACTAATTACCGCGTGGAGAGCTAAAATACGAAAAGATAAAAAATGAGATTAATTGGTGTGAATAAGAGGCGACATTTTCCTGTTTCCCAATGACCGTATTCCAATGAAGAGATCTTTTCACCCAAATAAATTATGTTTTTCAATTTGTGTGTGTGAATTTGTGTCCAATTTATTTACTTTTATAAATCATGCACACCAGAGAAATAGCCACAGTTCGAATGATTTGTTTGTGAGAGCATCCCGTGAGAATTGAATCAAAACGAATTTTTGGAAAAGTAACATAATGATCAATCAGTGGATATTAACGGTTAAATTCTCGGCTTCGCACGCACACAATCGGTGGGAGAGTTAATTCGATTAAATTTTAAAGTGGAAGCCATCTACCGCCAATTAAAAACTAATCCTGTTGGACATCCAAGTTCGTTTACAAAGTGATATTTTTAGTTGGGAGCTTGAATCACCCCACATTCAACAAAATGGATTTTCATCTTTCATTATGTTACTCGGATAGTCCAAGGAACTTTTGTACAACATAATGCATAGCCGATATCTTTTTCTCCCACAAATTAATGACTGTGATTCTGTTGAAGAGGATATCATTAATTCTTTTTTAAGTTTATACCATCGGTACATTCCTCGAGTTTGAATCTGCTCATGAAGAACTTCCCCGTTGGGGTACCGAACTCGCTCACATTAAATTGTTAAAACTATCACTTAACAGTCTTAAGAATATCGGATGCCATAGTTAAATCCATTCGTTGAGGGCTAGACAGAAGTTGATGTGAGGAAGTAATCACATTATATTCTTAAAGACACTAATGGAGGCTGCAAAGTTTATGTGAAAACCCCTCTCCCACTTAATATTTTAAACTTTGGGGTATTTAAAAAAATAATTCATTCAATTCTAAATACTCGAATTAAATCCGTGGTAATTTCTCAATACTTGTACAAATTAAATTTCTCGACCTCACTATTTTAATTTTTAAAAAATAAAAACATTTTAAAATTAATTTCCAGAATTCAAGGCTATGAACTGTTCAATTGTAAAAAAATCGAAATTCTGATATCATGTGATCAAGCCGAACACAAATCACTGTAATTCCTAATGAGTCCAATGGACTAATATATATATATACAATATATTTAATCATAAATATAAGTAATTCTCACAAATACGGTTCTAAATTCAACATGAAGTGACACACATTTACTGAAAAAATATTATATATGTGTAATTGTATTAAACAACAATCAAACTAGGGTGGTCGACTTTCCTTAACCTCTGTTAGATCGAACAAATTATTTTCAAATCAAAACAATTGACTTCATTAGGGTATGGTTCTCATGCTCAGTTGTGAAACAAAAATAGAAGAACATAATAAAAAATCATCTTCAAATCCATGAAATCAGGAAATAAAGGGGAAGGGGAATCCTCGCCTAACCTATTTTCATCCCCACTCTAGGGCATCTGGCTCCATCATAAGGGAGACCTACCTTGCGAATGTAAAATCTTTCAAATTATTTACAAGAAACCCATGATCACCGGAATCCTTATTGGAATCTCGGAGATCGAGGACCAAGTAATGTTCTTGCTTTCTTACCTTCAAATAGGATATGTTTCTGACATTAAGACCCATCGATAGTAGTATAACTCAACTCGGTGAGGCCCAAATTAGTACCATAGATCTAATTCAAACGGGGACAACGTTTACTATCCCCAAACATTAGAAAGAGCTTGTGTCAACACTATCCGAAATAATTCTAAAAAAGAGTAAAAATAGACAGTTTGGAGATAAATGACCCCTACTTCTGCAACCATTTAAGAGGAGAATAGGGATATCTTCGACATTGTAGTAATTAACTTTATTTTGAATACTTCACAATGACCTATTGGCTTTTGAATTCTTAAATAGTAAATTCCTCTATTTGTACACCAAGAGAAGAAGGAATATATGACAGAAAAGAACTAAAAGATGAGATAACTTGAAACGAGAAAAGAATGAAAATAATAGGGGTTGAAAAAGCTTTGGACTTTGCTTCACTTTACTTTAATTTATTTTTTTGGGTGACAACCATTAGGTGTCCGGGCGAGTGCCAGCTTACGCGCACATCGGCTAATCCCCATTCGCGGTTTGTGGCTTCCGCTGGCCAACACTAGATTCTCAATACATTTTGAGGGGAGAATAAGTCTATACGATTTTCAAAATGTTCATCATCATTAAGTTCAGTTCCAACTGACGGTTAATCAGTTGCCCAAGAAATTGCCCTTTCCCTTAATACGTGAAATAACGGATATGACATTCGACCAACTCAAGTTTTCGTGTCCTAGAGTTCGTAAAGTCTTTGGAGGGAATTGTGAGAAGCTTATTGGGTCCTTTACGATCTAGGGTACATTTGTTTACAGTATTTGGTGCTTGGGGTACGTTAGTTTTCATTATTGTTGCATGGGTATTATTTATTTAATGGTGGTGCTTAACTTCTGTCCGCCAGTTGTACCATATGCACCCAATTACCAATAATATCATTTACATTCAAACGTGCATACTGTTTAAAAATATTTATATTTAGCCAAAAAAAACAAATAATTTTAATGCAAACTATTTTAAAAAACTGTTAAAAAATAATTTCTAGCCAAAAACAAATTCCACCAAAAAAGAATAATTTCAAGCCAAACTCCAATATTAAACTGTTTAAAAATAAAATTTTAAATGATTTTCAAAAACAAAATTTCAGCAAATAAAATAATTGCAGCAAATAAAATTAATTTCAAAAACAGAATTATAGTTAAAAAAATATTTTCTCAAGAATTTCAGCAAACCCAAACCTCCGGCCAATAAACCTCCAGGCAAAAAATCGAACTCCAATGTATAAATACCAGCAAACAAATAAAAAATAAAATTGTAGTTCCATAAACACTTAAAAATATATAAACTATATTTTAAAATAGTTAAATATATAAACCATATGTCCATAAACAAAAAAAAAATCCACGAAATAAAATGATTTCCAGATAGAAAACATATTTCTAGCCAAAAATATGAAAAAACAAACCTCTGACCAAAAAAACAAGCCTCCGGTATTTCCAGTATAAAAATATTTCCGTTAGCCAAAAAAATAACCTAAAAATGATTTCCATTGACAAAAATAAATAAATTCCAGTATAAAATAAAAATTAAAACTGATTTGAGTTATATATATATATATATATATATATATATATATATATATATATATATATATATATATAATATATATATATATATATATATATATATATATATATTAAGAAAAAAAACGTTTTACACAAAAAAAAATGATTTTCAACAAAAGAAATTGGTTTTTCCACCCAAAAAAAGATTTCCAATTACAAAATAAATAATTTTAAGCAAAAAAAATTGAAAATGAAACTGTTTTGAGTTTAAAAAATTACTTTCAGAAAAAAAAATGTTTTCCATCCAAAAAATATGATTTTCAACAAAAAAAAAAAAAATCCACCCCAAAAAAGTTTTAAAAAAATTGATTTCAGTACAAAAATATATATATTCCAAGAAAAAAAAATGATTTTTCAACAAAAGAAATTTTGTTTTCCACCCAAAAATTACTTTCCAACTACAAAAAAAAAATTCCACCAAATAATTAAAAATTAAAATTGATTTGAGTTAAAAAAATATATTTCAAGGAAAAAAACGTTTTACACGAAAAAAAATTCTTTCCAACTACAAAATGATTTCAATCAAAAAATATATTTCTAAGAAAAAAAACGTGAGGAGATCAAGTTTTCAACCAATTAAATCTCAATAATCTTACATGAAGAAAAAAAATATCTTTTTCTCAATGTGGGGAGATCGGGAGAGGGGAGGAGGGAGAGGGCAAAGTTAGGGGAGGAGGGTGAAGGGAGGGGTTGTGGAGGCAGAGGGGAGGAGAGGAGGGTTGGCTGGATGAGGGAATCCGTGGTGAGTGGGGCAGCCATGGCCATGGCTGTCATAAAAGGAGAGAGTGAAAGAGGTGGCCATGGCTAGGAGAGAGAGAGTGAAAGAAGTTGGAATCAATTTTTCGGGTTGATAACGTTTTTTTGCCTTGAAAGAGTAGGGGTATGTTTGGTAATTGATAATAGGAGGGAAAAATTGTTAAACGGCGATTGACAGCAACCTTTTAAAATAACACCTATGCAACAATAATCAAAACTAGCGTTCCCTAAACGTCAAATACGGTAAATAAATGTACACCAGATGGTAAATGACCCAAACTTATTTGTATCATCATGATCCGTGTGAGACCTATTAGACGTGACTCCCACTCCCCTCAGTTGATAATTACATCTATGCGGATAAATTCAAAATATTTTTTTTTTTTGTAACATACCATAAAGTGTCCGAATAAGTTACCAACTAACTAACTAAGTGATAAGGTGCGCCTTTATAGAAAGTCTCTCATGCATAAATATAAAAATAACACGTGCTCCCCCAAGCCAAAAGGAGAGCATGAATCAGCAAGTTATTGAAAGATCAACAAACTCCCCTCACCCCCCCCCCCCCCCCCCCCCCCCCCCACAAAAAAAAAATAAAAAATAAATAAAAAAATTTGCCGTAGACAATTTGTGGAACTGCATACATACAATATTTCTTGTTGTATTTGTTTTAGGGTTGCAAATGAACCGAATCGAGCCTAGCTAAACTTTTAAACGAGCTTGAGATCATGTTTGAGCTCGATTCATTTACTAAACGAACAAACCGAGCTAATTAAACTCGTTTATGCCTTAAAATCCGAACTAGAACAGAGCTCAACAATCAAAAATTATAAACGAGATCAAAATTGTGACCAAGCTCCAAACGAACCAAGCTTCAGCTGTTCACAAATATCCAGTAATTTAGAACCATAACCGCCAATATCAAGTGATTTAACTAAAGACTAAATAAAAACAAATTTTTAAGGAAATATTATCGGAGATTTTTCATGTTCGTTTATTAGCTGCAATTATACGTGTTATGCAATTTACAACTATAAAAACCTTAATCCATCCCCTTTGAAATAATTCATTTTTTTTCCTCCTTAATGACGGAACCTAGCCTTTTTTTTTCCATATATTGCTTATGATCACAATAGCAAATGAAACATCAAAAAAAAATATAACAATAAAATTCATTTAACTATCAAAAGAGTTGATACATTGATTTTAGTCAAAATTGAAATCTTATACACATATTTTCTACATTGGCCAAGCTATAATTCTTGCCTTTATTCAATCAGATTGCACACATAAATTTATGGTTGCATCCAAGAATGCAAAATGGTGGCCATCTCAAGGAAAATTGAACTGCATACACAAGACGGGTCCAAGTTTTACTCTCTAACAAACCAAATCAACTAACTCACTACGCAAGCAGCCTCTTTATTCCAGTCTTCTGCTCAGCTGTCAACCTCGACGGGAACTTGATGTTGAATTTGATCCGCAAATTTCCCCTCTTCGATGGATCTTTCTGTATCGGCATCCCTTCTCTAGGAACAACTTCTTCATAGTTTGGATGGATCACATTGTTGATTGGTATTGCCAAGTTTCGTCCATCTAGTGTGGTAATGTGAGCCGTGTAGCCTGTCAATGCGTCCGCGAGGGATATTTTCTGTGTGACAATCAGATCATTACCATCTCTCTTGAACACGCTGTGAGGTTTCTCGTCGATTATGAACACAAGATCTGCTGGTGTAATGTTTGGCTGTTCATTCCCCTTTTCCGGGAAAGTGATTTTCGTTCCCTTTTTCCAGCCAGGCTTGATGTCAATGGTTAGGATCTCCTCTACTGGCATGGTCTTCCTGTCCAAAGGGGAAGATTGATATGTCAGAAAATTATCTAATTGTGTTGTTGACCTACTATTAGATATAATAATACGATTAACAAGCTTCCTTCAAATAATGACTCCTTATAAGAGATCAAGGTATTTTATTTCAACTTGAAATCTTTTATGATGAAATTATTCAAGTAAATAAATGTTTTTTCCCATGTAAAAAACAAAAAAATAAATATACAATCGGGTATAAAACTCTCTCCATAGGGATTTGAACCTGTAGGAACGGGTAATCATATACTGTTCACTTTGTGATGCATTTTAAACTTTTTCAAAATCTTCCCCTGAGAAACTGTATTGTAGCTATACACCTATACTTTTGTAGGGGGGAGGGGGGAAGAAACTTGAGAGAAAAATGCTTAAATGTCTCATGTGCATAATGTATTGAAATGAATGAGTACCAGTTTTCAAGTGCTAAAGGCAACCTAAAACTTTCTCCCTCACACCACAATAATGTTTTGTTAAAGAAAAAAATTGGGATACCTTTCAGGAGATGAGTACTAACACATAATAATAAAGACAATAATACATGAAACATTAGCGATTCGGTTGACTATGGTCTTGGTAACCATAGCAGGCTACAGTTTTATTTCCGAGTTTACAGGACCATAGATTGAGTATCCGATAAACCATTGCTGTAGAAGGGTACAAATACAATACTGCATATGGAAGATTAGATTTCTAGCGTACTTCTTGCAAACAATATCAAGAGCAACAAAGATCGTTCTGATTTCAACATAAGTCAATCAATCATGGGGGAACATATCACTAAAGAACAACCAATTTCCATATACTATTGATTGGTGCATAAGCAGAATGGAACAAACACAATGATGAAAACAAACAATTAAGGGACTGAACAAGAACAACTTACCCACTAGCATCAGCTATTTCCCTTGAGATCTTCATCTTCTTAGTAGTCCCCTTGTAGAGTTCTTCAAGGCTACAAGCCAATGTATTTTCAATTGGAGGCGCCTTTCGAGGACCCGAACTCATAGTCCTCCCCTCCCCAAATGAACTGAAAATATCATCCCCAAACATCCCCCCATTAGAGAACCTCGAACCAGCACCCCTCATCCCACCACCACCACCTCCCATCCCTCCAAAGGGACTTGAAAACCCGAAAAATTCTGCAAAAATGTCATTTGCATTTCTGGGATTAAATCTAAACACATTTGGTCCATCCCCCGTTTGGAAATATGTTGCCCCACCAGCATCTGGTGGTGGCACTTGCCCTTTTAACCCTTCTTCACCATACTGATCATACACTGCTCTCTTTTGAGCATCACTTAGAACCTACAAGCAATCAAAATATCAATATGCTGTCCCGACATTAAACTACACAATCACGAATAAAATACAATATCAATTTCAAAAGTCAAACTTTGTTATGCTGTGAAATATTTGTGATATCAAAACATGGATCTTTTCAGCTTGATTTTAAAAATCATTTCTAATTCTATATACCATATACCCGTCTTCGTGTCTAGCGTGTTGTTCATGTTAATTGTATCATAGTGTCAGAGACGAATTAACTCCGTACCAAAAAGTAATAATTTAGTAAATCTAGAAAGTGGGTGTTTAACTACATATAATTTAACAATATATTGGATCGTTTTAATAACACAGAATTACACACACACACACACACACACACACACACACACACACATATATATATATATATATATATATATATATATAGAGAGAGAGAGAGAGAGAGAGAGAGGGGATACCTCATATGCCTCAGAGATTTGTTTGAATTTGGCCTCAGCTTGGTTCTTGTTGGTTGGGTTTTTATCAGGGTGCCACTTCATGGCAAGTTTTCTATAAGCTTTCTTCAAATCTTCATCTGTTGCACTCTTGTCAACCTGTAAAATCTTGTAATAATCCACACCCATCTCGGCAAACTTTTGTTTTTCTTTATATGTGATTCAACTTCTGATAAGTCTCTATATATCTTTGATTTTGGTTTGTTTTTGTGTTTGTGTTTGTGTTTGTGTTGTTGATTGAATTTGAGAGAGGTGAAAGGCAGAAGAAAAAGAAGGAAAAGATGAGTCTGGAAGCAGAGAAAGAACGAGATGTGTGTGGAACATTCCAGACTCATGCAGGCCCGACACTAAATTACTCTCTATATTTGTTAAAAAAAAAGGACATATATAAATTTAATCAATGTAAATAATTTTGTTTTAAGTATAAATTTTCATTCAAATATAAATTTTATTTTAAGAAATGTAGTATTCACTTCAGTGGTCACCAACTTATTTCGTCTAAAATTTACTATGTTTTTGTTAAGTGTTTTAAGAATGTTAATTATATTAGTCTCCACATATACTCTATCATAATTTCAAACAAGGCTTTAAATAATTGAATATTAAGTGTTGTTTCCTTCTTAAATCTCAAACCTTATTGTTTTCAAATTTAAATATATATATATTAAATGAATTTATATATTTTCTTTCAATTAGGATATATGAAAAACGAAATGTGCATAATACTACTAAAAACCCCAATAGTAAAATGAGTTATATAAAATAAAGGGGGACTTTTTTAAAATTGATGTATTGAAAACTCACGTTAAAGAATTTTTTCAATAATTATACATTATTTTTCTAGTTAGTGATTTTTAAATATTATAACTCATTATGAGGATATTTACGAATTTTGTCGTCGCTTGCTATCTTCTTAAAACCTAAAATGTGTTTTTTTTTGTATTTCCTTAATGCCATCTGTATTGTCTTTATTAGGTTTTGGAGAGAGAAGTTATTCAACATCCAAAAACTATTGTATTTAGTGAGAATTTGGTATATATACCTAATCAATTTGTTGTTGATTGTGATATTGAAGTATAACATGTTTTTCGTACTTTATATTGTTCATTTTAGGTTTTTAGGGAAAAGTTATTGAATGCTTGGGAGTTATTGTTTTCAATAAAAAAATGATGATTATATAGTATTTTTGTTGAATCGGTTTGTGACTTAAAGTAAGTAAGTACAATTAATCATTAGTTTAATGTATTTGATAAAAGTTAATAATTGTTTATGTAATGTCTTATAGATACAAAGTTGTTATATTTTAGTTTATATTTTTCATATTAGTGTTTATTAAGAGACTGTTTTAATGAAGTGTCCAAATGTAAATTAGAGACACAATAGTATTATAGCTCCTATGAGTACAAATAATCACAATTAATGGTTCTAAGCAAATAGAGAAATAATCAAGAAGTAAAGCAATATCATAACACAAATGATTTACGTGGTTCGGCAACTGCCTACATTTACGAGATGTTTCTCAGTGTATATTATTTCTTTAAGAGTTTGGAAATAAAGAATTATATATCCCTTTGCCCTAGGGTAAGGGTTTTATTTATAATGATAAGAGTGGTTGAGTCGTGCCCAAACTCTTCCAGCTGCTGATTGACTCGTTTGTTTATCCATGTTGATCTCCTCTGAGATTACAGATAATGAGAATAAGCCTCCATGTTTATCCCACGTGACATTAATTCTGACGTGTTTTGTATTTCTGGGTTAGGCCAACTTGGGCCGATGGATTTGGGCCTTTACAGTTTGCACCTCACAATTACCCCTAAAGCTCTATGGTGAAAATGGGTTGGAGAGTTTTGTATGCTTGCTTGTCCTAAATAATTAGTCGACCCATGTCAATTTAGCACTGGGTTTTTGTGAGGACCTTCTTCGTAATTTCCTGACCAAGTTAAGGGTACGCTGGTCTAAGGTTTGAAAAATGAACCACCAGTTGCATTGATGATCTTCGGCTCTCTTCTATGTGATTAGGTTCTTGGAATTTAGCCTCTACTTACTCAAAACTATGTATCGTCATTTAGATACTATCCATTATTTACAAAGATCATTTGGAGATTCTGTCTTCACAATCTACTTGTAAGGTCTCTTTGTCCTTTGCAACTCCTTCTCTTCATCTTTATTTTCCTTGAGTAGTCATTTTTTCGTCACTTTCTTCCTTAAAAATAGTTTACACTGCCAGTGAGAGGATTATGGGAGAGTTTAGAAAAACATACTCAATTCATCATTGGGTGACGATTAAATGTGCCTTGGTGCCCAGAAATTATGCTACTGTTGAGGGTGGTCATTGAATGCATACCCTTATAGTTGCCGAGGGGGAATAATATTACCCAAATTAACTGTTCCTGGAGTTTTGTAAAAAAAAAATTAGGTAGTTCCCGCCCAATGTGCCCCAAACACATGGGGGATTGTGAATGAAGTTCAAAGAATAAATGAGTTGTATAGGAACAACATAGGAATTCTAGAGATTAGGTATTGTTATTCTTGTCCCCACACCACATATGGTGTTTCGTACCTGAAGGCGAGGAAGGCTGATAGGATTTTGGTTGTCAACCTCCCTGATTCTAATAAGGGATATGAGAATCATGATGTTATTGTTCGAAATTAGCAACACCCACCTCTCCTTGAGGGCGAGCAATATCAAGAGTTTATGTGCCGAGAATGGAGGAGTGACATAGGTTAATTTTTATTTCTTCTTACTCTAAGATTTACTTAATTACACTCTTACTAATAAATTCTTTATTTTCCTCTGTCCATCTCGATCGAAGAAGAAAGAACCTATCTCTCCCACGTCAATAGAGAAGAGTTAATCAAAGTTTGGGAGTTAAGGAGGCCTTTAGTTCCAGGTGGTGAGCACCCTCGATTTACCTCCTTCCTCCTTAAATATAGGAATTATACCAACAGCTTCACAACTTGCCCGGTAGATATAGTACCTGAAGTTCTTCTTCCTTCCACAAGCGAGGGGTCTTCCACTTCCCCCTCCTTCAATTCCTTGAATATCAAATCCATCCCCACAATCGAGTATGGGATAATGTCTCACAAGAGGAGAATTTTGTAAGTTGATGAGATGATGATGATTTGGCTCTTATATGTAAGACCCTGACTTTTATTTTTATTTTAATTGGATTATTTCTGTGTTAAAATCCATTTTACGAGTTATTTATAATTTTCGCGACACTTACGACTCGTACATATTATCTGTAAAATGAAAATAGGGTCGACACATTTATTCTGTCGCTCGAAATAGAATATTTTCATATAAAACGGATAATAGAACTAGTTATAAACATATTATTTGTAATATTTATTTAAGTTAAAGTGTGTATAAGTTAGTGTAATCGAAAAGTAATGGCAATGCGAAAAAATACATTAACATGTTCTACGCGCCCCAATACTAATTTATAGTTGGATGGAATTTTAAAAATTAAAACAATTATACCCGAAAAAAATTAAAATTGTGTACCATAGACACTCAATGACTATCCAACTGACCGTGTGTAATACCCCGTAATTTTAATGACTTTTAAAATGGGTTATATTTTAAATTAATGGATTAATTGGATTTTATTATAAATTAATTCATCTGGGTTTTATCCTAATTGTGGATATTAAAATGGATGATTATGAATATTATTTAAAGATATTTATGTAATATATGAATGTGATGCTATTGATATTGCTGTGAGTTGTTAATTCAGTAATTTGAAGTTTTAGTCAGACGCGGTATGGGACGTGTCGGGACTAATTTGTTAAATGAAAAAGTGAACTTATTTTTATATCAACCTTATAGTCATTTCGACTGCGTCGTTGCGTCCGAAAGGGTTGAAATAGTCAGAAAAGTCTATTTGGATGTTGAATTTGAGTCTCGGGTCATTTGGAAATGAAAAGACAACCCAAAAGCGTATTTTGGTCATTTTTACAAGGGGGATGAATAGTGATTTCGGATTCTGTCTTATTATAAGTAATTGGAGATTAAGTATACGTGGGTTATTCATCTCTTCTACACAAAATAGAGAAGTCATCTTTCTACAGAAAATGAAAGGTTGCTTGGGAAGAGAAGAGTTTACTTGGGAAGGAGAACTAAGAACCAAAGGTCACTACCACCAACCACCACCGGAGAAGGGAGAACCACCTATGATATACTACACAAAAGGATCAGATCTTCATTAGAGGCAAGTGTTTGATATTTGCAATTTAAGTTTGTATATTGTCCATGTTAGGATAGTTATAAAAAGAGATGATTTTCATGTTTGGAAGATGAAAGGATAGAGTTGTTAATGGATTTTCTGGAAACTAAAAATATATATGAATCAAACTCATGTTGTAGGCAGTTAGTAATCCACGAAATAATCATAAATCTGTTGAAGAAATTATGAAAACCATTGATGTGTTCTTGAAGATATTATGTTGATAATTTTCTGGAAAAAGAGGATATAAACATGTTTTTAATTCAATCTCTTGATCATTCTAGGATGTTTAGATGATTAGAAATCATTTATATATGTTGATATATCATGTAGTAAGGATTATAAGTCATTTGGGTTTTTAATATGAAGGTTTGAATGATTAAAAATGTTTAAACCCGTAGTTGAAGAAATGCAGAAAAACTTACCTGGGCGATCGATCGATCGACCCCCTGCCTTCAATCGATCGACCTCCCCAGGATTGTTAAATTTGTTTATTTTTAATGTTGGTTCTTATCCCAAAACTTTGGTAGATCTTTGGTGATTGTTAATGGGATATTATGGGACTTAGAGAAGATCAGTAAGCCCTATATAAGATTTGAATTTATTTGATTGGAATTATGCTAGTTAAATTAGAAGAAATTTCGGTTGCTAGATTCATGTGTTCGATTCCAACTTGTATGCTTGAGGATTAAGGATAGGTCCAGTAGGAGAGATTTAATATAATACCTGGGTAGCCTTAGGGTTACAATTTGAACATCAAGGACTGAGTTTAAGCTCATTATTGAGGACTGGGTGTACTACCAGCGCTTAGTGGGATGGCTCCTGGATAGAGATGGCAGTTCGGACCACATTTGGTTGAAAGAGGGGATGAGGTTATTCCGGTTGCATATTTGAAGTTGACGGACCTCCACGATCGACAAAGTTAAGTAGTAGTGTATTGGAGGGGTTCCTTGTTTGGATTTCGCTTTGCGAGACGTTCTGCGCATGAACCTTAACCACGTCGGGAGTGGAGAGATGTTATAGGATGTGAGGATGTTGGTTTTGTCGATAAGTCTTATAATGTGAATGAAACACTATAGACTATAAGTCAGGTGATGATGGTATTCAATCCTAGTTGATAGAAGATGTGTTTATAAGAAATGAAAAACTGTCGGTTTTAACCCTAATTAAAGGGAGAGTTTAATTTGTAGTAATTCGGGAGATATGATGATATGGACCAGTAGGATTCTAGTGGTTTCTTACTGAATTTATGTTGAGGAAAAACCTATTTGAACCTTGGGAAATGAGTGAGACTCGGGGATAATTAAATTAAAGATGAAAATTCATATTATTTTATACATAGGATTTAAAGAGATATAATACTACGTATGGGAATTATCTTAGGGTAATGTGAGTACCTTGTTGATATTATATTATAGGTATGATAATGCCTATTTGATTGATTGATGATTATGTGTATGACATACCTAGCTTACTTGATATCGACGGGAGGTTTGCGCGTGAGGGCAGTCATATCCTAATAAATCCATGGGATCTTTGATTTGTCGCTCAAGAACATAGGTCTATGAAAGACTTATCGGGGAGTTGATAAGTCCGCTGACTGTGGGAACGTAGGTATGTGCGTGACCCATGGATACGAGAACTATTTTTGCCTCCAATGTTTTTGATGTTGTTTATGGTTCGAGGAATCCTTACCAAACCTTTTGTCTCCTATTCGGCGACCAGCGATGATGGGACATGATAGCAGAGTAATGCATTGCACCGCAGCTGTGACTCGGGGTGCTTTATTATATATATATATATAATGAATTAAATGAATGATTGGATTTATTGTGGTTAAATCATCTACTGTGTGATAATTGTAGATAACGGTGAATTGAGAAAAGAATTGAAATAAGTTAATGAATATTTATAGAAGAGATTAATTTATGTTAATGAGAAATGATTCATATAAATGAGAAACGTATGAGAATAATCATCTGATGTATGGTATGGGACATACAGGCTTATGATATAGGATGGTATCATAGAATGGAAACTAGTGAGGAGGAACGATTAAGTAGGAGGTTAATAGGAGACGTTAAGTGTGCACCCTAGATGACACGTGAGAATAGCAAGTGAGAGTTGGATACTAATATGTACATAATAAATTCTTTATTTCACTTGTTAAATACTTGTTGTTTTCAAAATCATTTTCGCATCGGGCTCTGACCCGTTTCCTTCCATATTTTCTTTTCTATTGTATCTTTTATATCAGGTGTCCAGCAACAGGGATGCCAACCTTAGTGGATTATAACGAGCTATGGAGTATTGCTTAGATGCCTATCTTCATTTGATTCACAGTATTCTTTTAGTTAGGGTTTGTCTCCCAAAGGAACTCAATTAACTCTTTTATATCTGAGTCAAATACTCTTGTACTCGTGTTATTTTAATACATTCACTATTGTTGGGATTACCGTATTGGATTATTATGTGGGAATGTTTATTCCAAATGCATCTAAATTCTTTTGTGTTATCTATTTTGTTATTCTTGTTGTAGAAAAATGTGTAGTGCTATTCTTAAACTAAAAATGGTTTTTGTTGAAATTAAAATTTGGAAAGTTTTTAACACTAACTTAATTGGGTATTGGGTGAGTTGTAAATGTTTTCGACAGTGTTGCTAAGAATGAGCCAACTGTATATTCTGTTTTAATTTGGTATGGGACTGGACACCCGGAATTTAATTAGGCGGGGTGTTACATGTGGTATCAGAGCATCAGGTTCTAGTGTCCTTTAGGGTCTGTACGGCTTACTGTGTTTTCAGCTTAGCGTTCTTTGATGTAGAACCCTATGTTTAGGATTATTGATTTCTTTGGTAAGATCACGTATATATTAGTGAAGCTTATTGCGTTCGTACGGGTTCGTACGAGAGGTATGGCAGATGAGGGCCATTGGACGGATAGTGGAGATCGTACTTAGAAGGTTATGAAGTATGTTCGAGTATGATGACTGTAGTCGTGGTCACCCCTATTATGGAAAATTGAGGAGAGTCATCTGTAGAAGTTCTTGAAATGAGGGAATTGTGTGTGTTACCTCACGAAGGCAATTTATTCAAAGGCTTGGGCATATAGTGGAGTGTGGTTAACTAGAACTAAAAATTTGGGGTAAAATTTTCTTGACTCATCGGAGCAAAGTTATATTAGTGAGATTCAACAACCACCACCCACGAATGAGGGTATGTTTTTCTATATAAGGAATTATGAGGCGTATACTGATTTTTGTAGTGATTAATATTGGGTGGGCAAAAAGGGTTGCTAAACTTAGCCTATAGCACTGTTATTTACGTAGACTCACCAAGGGGTGTGGCACACCTATGTTTTACATGACGTCATGTGGGTTTGATTTTTATCACGGGATTACTTACTTTAGGCATGTCCGAACATGATGTGACTGTCGGAATGGATTGATTTGTGGTATTTGAGAGCATATGTACTACTGCTATTGCTAGCATCTTGTCTTTAATAAGAGAGTAGATGAGTAGACTCTATTTGAAATAGATAAACCTGATTTTTTTTAAATCGATAAACTTGATTTTTATACTATTGACTAAGGACCTGAGGAGTTTCGATGACCGACTACTTTAGGTAGTAGTGTATCGGGGGGGAGGGGGTTCCTTGTTTGGATTTTGCTTGCGAGACACCCCACGCATGAAACAAATAACCGTTGGGAGTCGAAATAAGCTAGGTCCTTAAGATATGAGTTTATAACCTTTTTGATAAATATTATTATGAAAGTTGTACGATAGGGTGTACGGGCGCCTTGGATGGTTGGATTGTAGTAGTTTTCATAATTGTGAAACAGTACGTATTTTTGGTTACGAAACGGTAAGTAGTTGTGACTTCAGGATTTATTTGTTTCATAGTGAGGATCATTTTCCCAAACTTTGACACGAGGATGGTATAGGGAAGATTGGGTATAGTTTAGATTTGATTCAGTTAGAACTATATGGTGAGACTTGGTGTAACATCGATGGGGATTTTTGTTAACGTATAATATGGGCGGTATGACATAGATTACTTGCAATGTGAGATTTATACTCATAGTTGAACTTACCAGTATGATTTATTTTTTCGAATTTCGGGACGAAATTCTGTTATAAGGGGGGAAGTATGTAATACCCTGTAATTTTAATGACTTTTAAAATGGGTTATATTTTAAATTAATGGATTAATTGGATTTTATTATAAATTAATTCATTTGGGTTTTATCCTAATTGTGGATATTAAAATGGATGATTCTGAATATTATTTAAAGATATTTAGGTAATATATGAATGTGATGCTATTGATATTGCTGTGAGTTGTTAATTCAGTAATTTGAATTTTTAGCCAGACGCGGTATGGGACGTGTCGGGACTAATTTGTTAAATTAAAAAGTGAACTTATTTTTATATCAATCTTATAGTCATTTCGGCTGCGTCGTTGCGTCAGGAAGGGTTGAAATAGTCAGAAAAGTCTATTTGGATGTTGAATTTGAGTCTCGGGTCATTTGGAAATGAAAAGACAACCCAAAAGGGTATTTTGGTCATTTTTACAAGGGGTGAATAGTGATTTCGGGTTTTGTCTTATTATAAGTAATTGGAGATTAAGTGTACATGGGTTATTCATCTCTTCTACACAAAATAGAGAAGTCATATTCCTAGAGAAAATGAAAGGTTGCTTGGGAAGAGAAGAGTTTACTTGGGAAGGAGAACTAAGAACCAAAGGTCACCACCACCAACCACCACCAAAGAAGGGAGAACCACCTGTGATATACTACACCAAAGGATCAGATCTTCATTAGAGGCAAGTGTTTGATATTTGCAATTTAAGTTGGTATATTGTCCATGTTAGGATAATTATAAAAAGAGATGATTTTCATGTTTGGAAGATGAAAGGATAGAGTTGTTAATGGATTCTCTGTAAACTAAAAATATATAGGAATCAAACTCACGTTGTAGGTAGTTAGTAATCCACGAAATAATCGTAAATCTGTTGAAGAAATTATGAAAACCATTGATGTGTTCTTGAAGATATTATGTTGATAATTTTCTGGAAAAAGAGGATATACACATGTTTTTAATTCAATCTCTTGATGATTCTAGGATGTTTAGATGAGTAGAAATCATTTATATATGTTGATATATCATGTAGTAAGGATTATAAGTCATTTGGGTTGTTAATATGAAGGTTTTAATGATAAAAAATGGTTAAACCAGTAGTTGAAGAAATGCAGAAAAACTGGGTTGTTACCTGGGCGATCATTTGATCGACCCCCTGCCTTCGATCGATCGACCTCCCCAGGATTGTTAAAGTTATTTCTTTTTAATGTTGGTTCTTATCCCAAAACTTTGGTAGATCTTTGGTGATTGTTAATGGGATATTATGGGACTTAGAGAAGATCGGTAAGCCCTACATAAGATTTGAATTTATTTGATTGGGATTTAATTGAATGAAATTATGTTAGTTAAATTGGACAAAATTTTAGTTGCTAGATTCATGTGTTGGATTCTAATTTGTATGCTTGAGGATTAAGGATAGGTCCACTAGGAGAGATTTAATATAATACCTAGGTAGCCTTAGGGTTACAATTTGAACATCAAGGACAGAGTTTAAGCTCATTATTGAGGACTGAGTGTAGTACTAGCGCTTAGTGGGGTGGATCCTGGATAGAGATGGGAGTTCGGACCACATTTGGTTGAAAGAGGGGATGAGGTTATTCCGGATGAATATTTGAAGTTGACGGACCTCCACGATCGACAAAGTTAAGTAGTAGCGTATTGGAGGGGTTCCTTATTTGGATTTCGCTTTGCGAGATGTTCCGCGCATGAACCTTAACCACGTTGGGAGTGGAGAGATGTTATAGGATGCGAGGATGTTGGTTTTGTTGATAAGTCTTATAGTGTGAATGAAACACTATAGACTATGAGTCAGGTGATGATGTTATTCAATCCTAGTTGATAGAAGATGTGTTTATAAGAGATTAGAAACTGTCGGTTTTAACCCGAATTAAAGGGGGAGTTTAATTCATAGTAATTCAGGAGATATGATGATATGGACCAGTAGGATTCTAGTGATTTCTTACTGAATTTATATTGAGGAAAAACCTATTTGAACCTTGGGAAATGAGTGAGACTCGGGGATAATTAAATTAAAGATGAAAAGTCATATTATTTTATACGTAGGATTTAAAGAGGTATAATACTACGTATGGGAATTATCTTAGGGTAATGTGAGTACCTTGTTGATATTATATTATAGGTATGATAATGCCTATTTGATTGATTGATGATTATGTGTATGACATACCTAGCTTACTTGATATCGACGGGAGGTTTGCGCGTGAGGGCAGTTATATCCTAATAAATCCATGGGATCTTTGATTTGTCGCTCAAGAACATAGGTCTATGAAAGACTTATCGGGGAGTTGATAAGTCCGCTAACTGTGGGAACGTAGGTATGTGCGTGACCCATGGATACGAGAACTATGTTCACCTCCAATGTTTGTGATGTTGTTTATGGTTCGAGGAATCCTTACCGAACCTTTTGTCTCATATTCGGCGACCAGCGATGATGGGTCATGATAGCAGAGTAATGCATTGCACCGCAGCTGTGACTCGGGGTGCCGTATTATATATATATATATATATATATATAATGAATTAAATGAATGATTGGATTTATTGTGGTTAAATCATCTACTGTGTGATAATTGTAGATAACGGTGAATTGAGAAAAGAATTGAAATAAGTTAATGAATATTTATAGAAGAGATTAATTCATGTTAATGAGAAACGATTCATATAAATGAGAAACGTATGAGAATAATTATCTGATGTATGGTATGGGACGTACGGGGTTATGATATAGGATGGAATCATAAAATGGAAACTAGTGAGGAGGAACCATTAACTAGGAGGTTAATAGGAGACGTTAAGTGTGAACTCTAGATGAGAGGTGAGAATAGCAAGTGAGAGTTGGATACTAACATGTACATAATAAATTCTTTATTGCACTTGTTAAATACTTGCTATTTTCAAAATCATTTTCACATCGGGCTCTGACCCATTTCCTTGCATATTTTCTTTTCTATTGTATCTTCTATATCAGGTGTCCCGCAACAGGGATGCCAACCTTAGCGGATTATGACGAGCCATGGAGCTATGGAGTATTGCTTAGATGCCTATCTTCATTTGATTCACAATATTCTCTTAGTTAGGGCTTGTCGCCCAAAGGAACTCAATTAACTCTTTTCTATCTGAGTCAAATACTCTTGTACTCGTGTTATTTTAATACATTCACTATTGTTGGGATTGCCGTATTGGATTATTATGTGGGAATGTTTATTCCAAATTCATCTAAATTTTTTTGTGTTATCTATTTAGTTATTCATGTTGTAGAAAAATGTGTAGTGTTATTCTTAAACTAAAAATGGTTTTTGTTGAAATTAAAATTTGGAAAGTTTTTAACACCAGCTTAATTGGGTATTGGGTGAGTTGTAAATGTTTTCGACAGTGATACTAAGAATGAGCCAACTGTATATTCTGTTTTAATTTGGTATGGGACTGGACACCCGGTATTTAATTAGGCGGGGTGTTACACCGTGTCCTAACTTTGTTCTGACTGTGCAGCTTAGGAATAACATAAATAAAGGCATGTACCTAAAAAAATTCACACCTCTTTTTCTCATGTGAAAAATCAACCAAATGGGTTCATTCTCTCTCTCTCTCTCTCTCTCTCTCTCTCTCTGAGAAAACTCGAGCAAACATTTGATCATATACCTCAACACCCCCAACTTCTACTCTTATACCACCAAGAAATAACTTCCAAACCTCTGTCAAAAACCCCGAAACCTAATGTTCCTCCTTCTGCCTTTTGCCCAAAACACCTCACCCGCCGACCTTCTTTTCCCTAGAGCTCCACCGTCGGCCAGAAACCACCGACCTCCTTCTCCTCCATCCCTGAAACAGTAGTTGGTCTCTCTCCTCCTTTGTTTCCTCTGCATGCCAGAATGGGTCTAACTCTTCCTCTTCTTTTATTTCATTATTTTTCTATTGTTGCCATAATAGAAGCTTCGATGCTTCTGTGTGTGTGTATGTGTGTCTATATATATATATATAATAAAAACGAATTTGGTGTAATACCCGAGATTTTTGGGACAGCAGTTTATTTATTTTAGGGAGAAATAAATATTAATTTAATTGGAGAATAATTAAATTGGCATTTGAGGTCAAAATTTGAAGATGTTAGAAAGTGATTCGAATGATGATTCTGAGGGTGCGGTTGTTTCTGGAAGGGTCGAGATAGTCGAAATGACTCTACTTGGGGCTTATTTAGGTTTCAAAATATTTTAAGTTCGTTTGGTTTGAATTAAAGTGACCGAGTCATTTAAAGTGTGTATTATCATTTAAAGTTGTGATTTTTAGGAGTTAAGACTTACTAAGCCTACGGGAGAACAAATCTCCTTAGAGAAAAACAGAAAGAAAGAGAGAAAAAGAAAGAAGAAGAAAAGAAGAAGAAGAGAAAGAGAGAAAAGTTGGGTTTTCGGCCATTACGCGATCTCGAGGACGAATCAGACTCTACAAATTTGAGGCCCTAAATAATTGTTGTGTATCATTTATTTCATGATTTGTGGACAAAATTATGGATTTTGGGTTTAAAATGCTAAAATCTAGATTTTGGGTAAAATCTTAGATTGGTTGTGTACAAAATGGATTTCAGGTTATAAATTAGTTGAGGTGTGTGATTTGATGAGTTTTAATGTTATATACATATTTGGGTTGAAGAGAAAGGGTTGGAAGATGATAAAAATGATTTTTTGGGATTTTTGGGTTTTGAAGAAATCAAACCATTTCGCAGTTTGCTAACATACCGAATCGATTCGCCCCATTCGAATCGATTCGGCTTGTTACAGAACCTACAGGTTCTTAGGGATGAATCGATTTTCTCCTTCCTAATAGATTCAGTAGGAAGAAGACTTACAGGTCCTTTGGGCCGAATCGATTCTCTGGGGCCGAATCGATTCTCTGGGACCGAATCGATTTGGAGGGGCTGAATCGATTAGAAAATGAGGCTGTTTTGAGAGGTTTTTCTGGAGTGAGTTTCGTCCGGTTTTGATTGAGTTTATCGATTGGGAATCTCTATATTTGTTATGAGAAGTGTGTTTTGGATACTTTTAAGGTGTTTCCCTTATAAGAAATTATTGGAGTCATATTGACTTAATTCGAGAGAATGCCGATTAGAGAATATCGTATCGACAAAGTGGGGAAGCCCACTATCATTGAGAATTCTGTGTGGAGATAATTATGGCTTTATAAGAGAGAGTTAGGATGCGTTTAGTGATAATGGAATTTAGAATTGAATCCCAAATGGGATAACTTTGAAGTTTCATATGATTGATTGAACTATAATTATGGATTGAGAATAATAAAATGCTGATAGATGTGCATACGGATATAGAGGATAACCTTAACGTAAATTGAATTGGGAGATGTTTCATAAATGATAAATGATGATCGAGGTGCATTAGGATATAGAGAATATCCTCAACATAAATAGAATTGAGTGACAATTCATATAAATAGAAGTGAGGTGTGAACTTCAAGTGAGAAATAGTATAGTGTATACTAAGTGGGGAAGTTATGTGAGTTATCGACGAATAGTATATCGAGAGTAAAATATACTAAATAATAATATTATTTCACTTACGCCTAAGAGCGTACTATGAGTATGTAATAGTGTGATATATATACCTGGTGTGATGGTATACATTTATATGATGTGATGATGTATGTATATCTTATGTGAATGATATATATATATATTGTAATACCCCTCATTTTTTATTGAATTAAAATTGAACTAATTGGAAAAAAAAACTATGCCAGTATATATATTCGAAATGTTTGGAAATGAAAAATTAAAATGAATTAATTGAGATACGAATGTGCGACTTAAATATTAGAAGCGAATTAACGCGTAAAAGAATCGAGAGGGTTAAATTTGGCGCAATGACATTTTTGTAAATAAACTAACCCTAGGTATAAATAGAAAGGAAGAGAAGAAGTCTTCATTCTTTCATTTCACATAAGGGGGATAGGGTTTGGTAGAGAGAGAGAGCGTAAGAAGAGAAGAAGCTAAGAGGATTTCAAGAGGATTTCAATTTCTCCATACAATCCAAGCCAAGTTAATAACCTATATGTGTATATTATGTATCTATAATGAAATTTCACATGAACATGTATTTGGATCCCTAAATTAATATGAAATTGATGTTAAAAATGATATGCAATGTATTAGTATCATCATCCATGTAGATTCAAATGCAATAACATCATTATAGGGATTGAGATGTAGAATAACCTCTTGAATTTTAGAAATCTATGAAATTAAGTAAATCGTCATATTAAAAACTGTTTTGAGCTGTTTTGGTTTCGAAAGTGGATGTTTCGTCCGCATTGTCCGGTAGAATATTCTGAACAACTTTGTAGTTTTAAGTTTTTCCAAAAACGGATCGGAAAAGTCTCAAATCGGCGTTTTAAAATTCTGCGCAGAAAGTTATCGTGAATAGGTCCGAACTGTATATATTAATTTCGGGTCTGTTTTAAGCAGGCTACGGTAGCATGCTCATGTGTCCTGGTAGAAAATCACGTTCCGAACAACTTTGTAGTTTTAAGTTTTTCCAAAAACGGATCGAAAAAGCCTCAAATCGGCGTTTTAAAATTCTGGGCAGAAAGTTGTTGAAAACAGGGGCGAATATTATATGTTAGTTTCGGGTCTATTTTAGGCCGGCTATGGTAGCGTGCGCGTGTGTCCTTGTAGAAAATCACGTTCCGAACAACTTTGTAGTTTTAAGTTTTTCCAAAAACGGATGGTAAGAGCCTCGAATCTGCATTTTAAATTCTGGGCAGCTTGTTGTTGAAATAAGAGTGATAATGTTTTTCATGTTGTTAGTAAGATAATTGTGGTGTTGTGCCTAATATCCTAACTTGATCACATACTTATGGTTATTAGGGATATATAACCTTGAAATGATTTGATGTTGAATTAGTAAATTAATGATGTAAATTATGTTATATTGTAAATAATGAATATTGTATAACTCGAGTAAGAGACTTGACACGATTGTATATATACATAAGCGTGAAATTGTTTTACATGTATATTGTCGAGTATACACTAGACTAGTCCTCCGGTCGACGTAGGCACATGTTGAATGCAATTTTTTGTGATTGATCCGGTTAGATTCCGCTTGAGTGCCGTGTCGGAGATAAACCACCGGAACCGGACACATGGTTGTAATGCGGGTCGGATAGAAAGACCTTGAAACGCCATGTGATTTAGGACTTAGTATGATTGCCCTTGCCACGTAATATTGGGGAATATTTGTGTGTAAGCCTAGTGTTACGACTTGTTCCCCCGGGTAACGATAGTGACTCGATATGACTTGTTGTGTGAGATATTATGCTTGTGTCTTAAAGTAATATCCCGAATTGAGGCATTTGATATTATACTTGAAGGAAATATTTTGATACGTTAAATACTGAAATGAGATTAATAATGATTAATCATGATACGATGTGAGGCTACACGTTACTCGAGTTTGGGTCGGGTAGTCATGACATAGGAGCATTGGTTGGGTAATTGAACAACTTAATTACTGGAGACGAGTAATGACTAGTGTGCTTTCATTATAACTACATCTTATAATCTTATAGCTTTTTTCTTGCTTTGACGTTCGTCTATCTTGCTTCTTGCTCCTCTCCTATATATATAATATATGACAGGTCCTCGTCCCGCTGGACAATAGACTATGGAGCTTAGTGTGATCATATCAATCTTAGGATTCTTGTAGCCGTGGAGTTATCCTATTTTAATTTATGTCGTTTGTTTCCCTTTTCTTAAGGGTGGTATCAGAGATTAATATCATTTTGTTTACACTTGGAACTTGAGAAAATTGTTGTATTACGCTTTTCCATTTTGTGTTGGGCCGCATGTATTGGCATTTTATATTTTCAGTTTGAGATTACTGATGGATTATTACAGTTAATAGGTATGAGTTGGTTTCACTTGTTATAGCTGTCATGATGTGATATGGTTACACGAATGAAAGTATACATGTTTACTTTACTGCGTTTATTTAAATTCTGTTTCTAATGCCAACATATTGACGCTCTTCTTAATTTAATTGGGCGTAGATAACCGAATTAGATACAAAAAGCAGGGTTGTTATATATATATATATATATATGTGTGTGTGTGTGTGTGTGTGTGTGTGTGTGTGTGTGTGAAGCATACCTCCTCTATGCTATCATGGAAAGTTGCGCGATGTGGGTGAGGCCCATGGCTTGAGGAGCAGGGTGCGTATAGTCCTCAAGTCATAGTGTCCATTTATTATTGTGTGATTTTTATTATGGGTGAGATGTGGTGGGTATGTTTCGTCTCATTTTCGGGGAGGAACTAGGACCGCTTCCCGTACGTTATGTTATGGTTTTTGCCAAGGCGGTGTGAGATTCCGACCGTTGGTACCCAGGATGATATGCGAGTGATTCCCTGGTAGATGATAGCATTGAGAACCTACATCCTTGAGTTATAGCTCACTGGGATGGTTATTATTATACTTGTGTGAATAGTATATTAATATGATTATGTGATATCTTTTATCTCTAGAGTAAAGAGATATAAAACGATTGTTTGAATCTCATTTTGGGAGATTTTAACCGGACAATTTGTGATGAATATATTAAAGTGGAATTGTAAAGTAAATAATTATATGAGTATATATAGTACTTTGGGTATTGAGGGCATAATGGACCTCAACGACCAACATTGCCAAGGAGTAGTGTATTGGGAGGGTTCCGTGTTTAGATTTCGCTTGCGAGACGTCCCACGCACGAAACGAAGTGCAATGTTGGGAGTGAGGAGAAGTTAGTCCTTAGTGCTCATATTTATATATTAGTATATCTCGACGATCGACAGTGCCAAGGAGTAGTGTATCAGGGGAGTTCCTTGTTTGGATTTCGCTTGCGAGACGTCCCACGCACGAAACGCCGTGTACTGTTGAGAATTGAGAATAATAAATCATTTAAGTTATATAAGAATTTGGGTTATATACGTCATGCATTGAGGGCATAATGAATCTTGACAATCAATATTGCCAAGGAGTAGTGTATCGGGGGGGTTTCCTTATTTGGATTTCGCTTGCGAGACGTCCCACGCACGAAACTCAGTGCAGTATTGAGAATTGGGAGAAGTTTAGTCCTTAGCACTTAGATGCTATTAACTCATATATATATTTATGTCAATAACTATAAAATGAGAAATTCTAGTAAAAGAGAATGTTTATGTATATTTTATATGTTTAGATAGTGGGCGAATATTTGAGATTGGTAATAGTAGAAGTTAAATATAAAAATTGGGAGTAAATTAGATTACTTTTCCCCTAGATAGATTTGGGCAATTATTTGGAGATCATATACATACGTTAAGATGCGGGCTTTAGATGAGAGGTGAGATAAATGTTATGGAGAGTGCGACTCCACTTTAATCATGTCAAAATGCATTTATAGTTATTATGCATTTTAATGCACTTGCTATAAAATGTTTTCACACCTCGAGTTCTGACCCATTTATATTTTCTCCTGCTATGTATATATATTGTATTATTCTAGGTGTTCCTCCGCAAGGACGCCATTGATGTTATCCATCCAGTGTATTCGTGGAGCTGTGGCTGTAGCGGACTGTTGCGGTATTTTGATATAGTCGATTCCTATCTTTCGTGTATCTAGATTAGGATTCAGTTTGTATATCGGGTTTATACCCAAGTGTTGTAGTGTAGCATTTTTATATTTTCTTTCTCAGATTATTTTATTGTCTGTGACCTGACAGGATATTCGGGTAATTTATTATATAGATTTTATTGTACTCTTATGTTAGTCTCTTTTATATTATTTTGAGCATGTGTGTGTCTCTTATCATATTTAGAGTTATATTGTTGGTTAGTTGTTGCATGGTTTTGTTTTAGTGATGTAAATAAAATGTTAATTTTTTTTTGATACCCTCTTTTTGTGTTAATGGGTAGTTAGCCTTGTTTATTTTAGAATCGTCAATAGATGCTGAGAATGATCCACTTAAGATTCCTGATTATTTTAGTATAGGGCGGGACACCCATTATTATTTTAAGCGGAGTGTCACAGGTGGTATCAGAGAATCAGGTTCTAGTGTCTTTAGGATCTGTGTGGGTCTAATGTGATCTTCCGTAAGCGTTCTTGACGTAGAGCCCTATTATTAGGATTGTTGTGTTCATACGTCTATATTTTCTTCTGTGATGAGAAAACCTTTGAAAGGAGTTCTGATACAATTTTTCTTATTTCAGATGCCACCGAAGAGAAGTCGTTTAGGTAGGGCAAATAAAGGGGCAGAGAGTGTGGAACCCCAATGACCTCAAAGGACTATGACTACAGGTGAAGTTCCCAGTATTGTGGCACAAGCAGTAACTGCTGCAATTTTCGCGATGGTGCATCAACCTGCAGTTCAAGTAACTCAACCCCATCCAAGACCGTCTTTGTGGGAAATAGTGTGGGAAGATTTTAGTAAAGGACATCCTCCAGAGTTTTTAGAGGGAGTTGATGCGTTGGCTGCAAGTCGATGGAAGAATAGTATACAGAGGCACCTTCGTATGGTTGAGTGTAGTGAGGTGCAGAAGAAATTTCTAGCCACCTTTAAGTTGAAGGGTGCAGCTCTCCACTGGTGGGAGTCTATCACCACATCTGAACAGAGAGATATATTTCCCGTAGGAGATTTTTAGGAACTCTTTGACCGAAGGTATTTTCCTTCCGCGATTCAGAAGGAAATGAGGAGGAAATTAATGGATGTGTTTCAAGGTAATAGAACGGTGGCCGAGTATGAAGAAGAATTTACTCGATTGACAAATTTAGTCCTTGAGGAGGTGAATAGTAAGGATAAGTGTATATCAAGGTTCATGGGAGGTTTAGATGGGCATATTCGACAACATTTGTTATGGAACCCAGCGTTAGTGACTTTCGCAGAGGTAGTAAATGTGGCACTATTACAGTGTCATGAATATCGTCTTCATTCGCAAGGGGGTAAGAAATTTAGAGGTTCGGGTTCTTCAAGTAGGTCTAGTGAAGAGAATACCTGTAATACCAGAGGGTATAGACAGGATTTTTGAGGGTCACAGCAGCGTTATGTTCCTCATTGTTGATGTAAAAAATTAGATCATATCTAATTATTCAATCACAGATAAATAAATGAGACAAAGAATTTTTATAGTGGTTCAGCCTTATAAGAATGGCCTACGTCCACTGTTATGTTATTGTTGAGTGTTTGGGAATTCTCGATTACAAGTTCTATCAAGAAATTCCCGTCCCTTTACAATGAGGATTGTACAATGTATTTATAGCCTTGGGACTGTAATGTGAAAGGGTAATACATTAAATGATGTACATATGAAAGGGTGATTCATTCAATGCTCCTTAAGCGTATGCGTCTGAATGATAGGCATTTAATGAATAGTCAAACTGTTGGTTATCCTGCTATTAATGCTTTGTTTGAGGTGCATCTCGGACCGCCTGAGTTGCTCGGACCGCCTAAGCTTCTTGGTGTTCAAGGGTTCTTCGGAGAGTTCTCGTTCCTCGGAGCATACGAGTTCCTCGGGGAATCAGTGTTCCTCGTTGCAGTATGGTTCCTTGGAGCATGTGAGTTCCTCGAAAGTGTTTATTGTTGCCACGTAGACTGCTACATGCCTTCACTTTATTGATCCACGTCAGCAGACTAAATTTGGTATCAACAGAAGCCCCCAATGTTTCATAGTTCAAAATTTGAGGAGTGTGGAACATTCTTTCTCGGAATATGATAGCTTTAAATAGTCCTCCTAATTTTTAGGAGTGTTTCCCTTGTATTTATTTCTCTTTCCAAATTCGTAGAATCAGGCTTTTTTGAATTTTCATAACCGCCTCGATATCTGCGTACTTTTTTTCCTTTTAGCCGCAGGTAGCATAATCGTTTCTTCTCGCTTCGATTGCCGCGCCCTTTTTGTTCCTCTAGCCGCCGGTAGCATAATTGTTTCTTTTTATAATCATTACTTTACCATTTCCCAAGGCAAGGTATTTAAACTTCACAGACACTCCCATCGTCTTCTACCTTTTCAAATTTGTATCTTCGAGTTTTCCATCGTCTTTTTCTCTCCTGTGTATTATTCTCTTCCATCGTTCATTGTCATCAGATCCACTCTTTTTCTGTAAAATTTTCTTCCTTCTTCTTCATTTCTTTTATTCATCATGGTTTACCCTATTGAATTTCTTGATAAGTTTCGCTCTGATTTTTCTATTCCCTCCTGGGTTGTTCTGGAAGAGCTTTCTGAGCCTTCTGATTATTTTCGCTTGGCTGAGGGACATTGGTTTCCCAGTCTCTTTATTGCTGAGTGTGGATTTTCTTTTCCACCCAATCCCTTATGTATGGAATTTTGTCAATACTTTGACGTTGTTCCTGCAAGAATAGCCCTTAATACATGGAGAATAGTTAATGGGGTGCATAGGTTAATCTAATCCATGGAACTCGCATAGGGATTCCAGAAATCATGTTTTGCTATAGATGGGCAGTTGGTGATAACACCTTTTATTTAAAAACTAGATTTTTGAATAGGGCCTTAGTAGTCAATCTCCCGGATGCTAATAGGGATTATTTTGAGCACGGGGTTGTTATAAAAAATTGGCAACATGCTCCTTTATCTGGAGATGAAGTTTATCAGGGTCCCAGATGCCCTCCCTATGGCAATGGGATAGGTTATTTTTATTTTATTTTACTTATTTTAAAATCATGCTTCCTTTGTGTTTGATAAAATGTGCCACTGATATTTTAATTTTGATTTATTTGCAGTTGATAGCAAAAGAAAGTGGCCAAAGGAAGCAGATGTTAATATAAGGCACTTGAAACTTATCTGGAGTCTGCATCAATCTGTTGCTGACGAGCATATTAGGTCGGCCTCATATCTGCTGCAATACAAGAGCTACACCACCTCTTTTACTGCTCGTCCAGTAATAAATGAATCAGAGCCAGTACCAGCTTCCACCAGTTCTTCGCCTGAATCACACATTCCTTTAAGTGAAAGGATGAAGAAGAGAAGACCTCCCACCCTTTTTGAGAAGCCTGCCTCTGGTGCTGGAGAGGTAAAAAGAAGTAAGGTTGATGTCCCAGAAGGGACAAAGAAGACTGATGCGCCTTCCTCGGCTGCTGCTGTTATGAAGGTTGTTGAGAAGCCCGAAGTGGCTCCGAGCAGGTCTGCTGCTCCAGGAGAGGTGATTGTAATATCACCAACCAAGAGTTCTTCCTTGGTCGAAACTATTTATGTTCCCCCGAGGAGGCTGAAGAAGAGCTCCTCGGTCAATTTGGCTGACACCATCACTCAGCCCCCAGTGACTGGAACCGGGGTTCCTACTTTTGTTCCTCTGAGCTCTGCCATGAATTCGGTAAAGTCCTGGATCATTCTCGAGGTCCAAGGTACTAAGGAAAACCTTACTCGGGACATGGTCACTTCGTTAGCTGCTCTCCATATTGCTTCTGTAAGTCTCATTATTTTGAACTTTTCATCTTTTCTTTGTTATATCTGTCTCTGACTTTCATAGTTGGTGAGCTTCTTCAATACCATTTTGAAGAAAAACGAGGCGATTAAAGCTTTATGCTCCTCGTCTAGTGTGGAGGAAGCTCTGGAGGAAGCTATTAAGTCTTTGGAAGATTCTCGCCAGAAATATGCTACTGACAAGGCAATCTGGGAGAACAAGCTTGCCTCCATCGAGCAGGAAAAAGCTCAAGCTGTTGAAGTCTCCAAAGAGTTGGAGAAGAGAATAAAGGACTTGGGGGGGAAAAATAAAGAGCTCGACGAGAAGCTCAAGAATGCTGGAGAGCTAGAGAATAAGCTCAAGGTTGCTGAAGAGGAGTTGTCTCAACTTCGGGAAGTAAATCGGCAGAAGGAGGAGGCTGAGAGAAAATTGAAAGTTGCTGATAACCTGCTGTCCGATAAGCTTTCCTCGGAGAAGTTGAAGAGGAAAATGGCTGTGAAGAAGTCCTTCAGCGTTGGCTGGGACAAGGGGTGGAACAAGGGATTGGATGCCATGGTGTCGCAAGTGGACTATGGTAGCCTCAAGTACTTTAGGGATGGATGAGTCGCTGCTCTTCAGGAGATGAAAGTGGATAAAAATTCTGAACTCTTTCAGCGACACATCCCTGGTCCTCCTCCAACTCCTGAAGACTTAGAAGAGGACGAAGCTGCCTCCGAAGAGTCTTCTATGGTGATGGGAGATCATCCCCTAGCCATCCAGCCTGCTAACGAAGAACCTCATCAAATCATTACTTCTTCCGAGCAACTTCTGGCGCTCCCTGAGCAACTTTCTACTCCCTCCGAGCAACCTACTTCCTCGTCCCAGCCTCCCGAGAAGGTTTTGGGAGACAAAGAAAAGGTGTAGAGTTGTTCGGGTTTCTCTTTATATTTTTCTTTTGTCAATTGTAACCATGAATATATAACTCTGAATCTTGTACTTCTGACCTTTATGATATAATAAAACTTGAACTTGTGTTTATTCATACTGTTGTCTCTTCTTCATACTCTGTTTTGATTCTTCTTATTGATTATTGCTTTTTCTTCCTCTTCTAGTTTCTGTCCAGGATGGAATTACTATCTGCCCATGATACAAAGCTACTGCGATAATGTAATGAATACTTTAAGGCTGGTCACATAGACCTGAGTGCAACACAAGTCGTCGACATCCTCGGCCAAGATGCTTCTGAACAGGCAGTTGAAGCATATCAATATCTGGAGTGTCTACTTGATCGAGCAGTGGCCAATAATGTAGCCAATAATGTGGCCTATTATGATATGATCGAGGATCTCCAAGTCACCCCAGAAGACCTTCAGCAACAATACAAAGAATCCACTGCCCTGTTGCATGAGGGGTACGAGAAGAAGTACCAGCAGATCATTACCGACAAGGGCTACGAGAAGCTCTTTATTGGCTACGATGTAAGGGAGAGAACCTTGAGGGGTGAGGTTGAGGAGTGCAGAAAAATAGCCAAGTTGCTGGAGTAAGAAAACAACAACCTGCAAAGGGAGCTGTCACAGTTGAAGTCTGCAGCTTCCACTTCAAAAGCTTTGATCCCAGTGACTGATGAGGGATTTTCGTTCTTGGAGGTTGAGAACGCCAACTTGAGGGACGAGTTGGAAACCTTGAAAAGGGCTGGACCTTCTTCTTCTTCTCGGGGACGAGCAAGAGCTCCTCGGGGACGAGCAAGAGCAGCTCAGATCCCTATCGAGGATTAGATGACTCGGTCTGCATTAGAAAACCAGGCCTTCCAGCTGATGGCGAAGAACCAGGCATTGGCTGAAATGTCAAAGAAGATCAGGGACTTGGAAGAGAAGCTTTCCATGCAGAAGTCTACCTTGGAGAACAAAGAGATCTTCATCAAAAATCTCCACGAGCAGTTAGAGAGACTAACATATCAATTCCACAAACAGCCCGGCAAGTTCTGGATAGCTGGATACAACGAAGCGCTATACCACTTGGACGATCGTATCCAGAATGCCAATAATGAGGGCTACAAGCAAGACTGGTTGAATGCCTTAGGTGTGCTGCAACTCGAACAGGTTCATTACCTGTGGGACTACCATGATCCCGAGCTGCTCGACTTACCTATGCCACCATACAAACTGTATATGAGTTGGATCCCTGCTCAGGCCATTCCTCGGAGCTTGATTTCCAAATATCTCGGTGACTACAATCTCCATTCAAATGCCGAGATATCTCATCCTGAGCACCTCTTAGATCGACCATCCGTGATGAATATCAGGATGTTAAAGGATCTCAACTTCATAAATTCTCCTCTGGATTTAAATGATCCGCCAACGTACTTTTCATTTCATTATCAATGTAATTTATTTTTGGATTTAATGAAAGACTTTCATTTTTGTTCGCAATTTTAACTGCTATTGTCTTGTAAAACATTTTATATTTGTGTATGCATATCTGTTAAAAAGATAACAATATTGTGTAGTTTGTCGATCAATTTATTGTCGAATAGATTGAATTTGTGGTAGTCATTTGGCAAAAACAATATTTTGTTTCTCGACCAACTTAATAATAATTAAAAATTACGAGTATAAAAAATGTTGCTCGATTACTTAATAATAAAGTTTTGTTTCTCGACCAACTTAGCAATAAAGTTACGAGTATAAAAAATGTTTAAAATATTTCTGACCAACCAAGGTCGGTAAATTTTCCTTGTCGACCAACTACAGTTGGTGGGTTTCTATCCCCGACCAGCCATAGTTAGTCTTTTTGAAATAATTTTACCTTCCGACCAACTCAAGTTGGCATTTTCGAGAATATATTTAATTCCCAACCGACATAAGTTGGAATTTTTAGGAATACTTTTATTTCCCGAGAAACACATAATTTTATTTCTAGTAGGAATACAAGTTTTACTTCCCGGAGGAATACAAGTAGCTTTACTTCCCGGAGGAATATAGGTAGCTTTACTTCCCGGAGGAATATTGGTAGCTTTACTTCCCGGAGGAATATTGGTAGCTTTACTTCCCAGAGGAATATAGGTTTATCGACCAACCTTAGTTGGCGTTTTCGAAAAAAATTTGAGTAGCCTGAGCTTTGCCGATTTTTGCCGAGTAGTGTGTAGCACTAGTATTCCCCGAAAAACTTTCAATAAAGGAGAGAATATCCATCACTGATAATACTTGCGCAGGTGCTCTGCGTTCCATGCATTCTTAAACTCCTCCCCCTCTAAAGTTTCTATTCGGTATGTTCCTGGTCGAACAACTTCTGTAACTCGATATGGTCAATGCCAGTTTGCCTCCAGCTTATTGTGCTTTTGAATTACTTTCTTCAACACATAGTCTCCTTCTTTCAGGTCGCACTTCTTCACCCTCTTATCGTAGAACAAAGCTGTTCGTTGCTGGTAAGCAGCATTTCTAATGGCTGCTTCTTCTCTAACTTCCTCGAGCATGTCTAAATCCAATCTTCTCATCAAGTCGCTGACAGGGGAGTTGAAATTCAGTACCCTGTGTGTTGGGAGACCCAACTCAGCAGGTATAACAGCTTCACTTCCAAATGCCAGCATATATGGTGATTCTCCAGTTGCTACTCGGGGAGTAGTTCGGTAAGCCCACAGTACTGACTGTAACTCGTTGATCCAGTTTGCATTTGCATCATCCAGTCTTTTCTTCAAGCCAATTAGCAGCGTTCTGTTTGTCACTTTAGTTTGTCCATTGCTTTGAGAATGGCCTGGTGCGCAGTGGAGCTTCAAAATATTTGACTGATGACAATAGGCAGCGAACTCCTCGTTATCAAATTGTGTTCCATGGTTCGTGATGAAAGCATGAGGAAGACCATATCGACAAATGATGTTCTTCCAAATAAATTGGTACACATTCTCGTACGTCATATCAATGAGAGGTTCAGCTTCCACCCACTTAGTAAAATAATCCACTGCGACGAAGAGGTATTTAAACCTTCCTCTAGTCGTTGGCAGTGGTCCAACCAAATCTATTCCCCACATGGCAAATGGCCAAGGGGAAGTGATTGGTGTCAACAATGATTGTGGAGTTCTTCGGATGGAGGAAAAGCGCTGGCACTTGTCACATTTCTTGGCATAGGCTACACAATCCGCCCTCATCGTTGGCCAGTAATATCCCTGCATCATCACCCTTTGCAAAAGCGTCCGACCTGCTACATGGGCTCCATAGGACCCTTCATGGATCTCTTCAATCAATTCTTTCACCTCGGAAGGATGTACACATCTCTGCAAACCTACCATAATTCCTCGTCTATATAAAACACCGTTAGTTAATACATACCGAGCAGCTTTAAACTTCAATTTCTTGGCTGCGAGCTTGTCAATTGGTAATTCTCCCTCCTCAATGTATGCCCTGATGGGATCCATCCAAGATGGTCCTAAATCAAGGGTGATAAAGTTCATCGCCAAATCTTCATCTATACTCCGACCAGCCAAAACTTCAATTGGGATTGTACTTCGTAGCTCGGTACGAGTAGCTGATGCTAATCGAGCTAAGGCATCTGCTCTTGCATTCTCCATTCTTAGTATTCTGACCAGCTGAATTACAGTAAATTCTGATACCAACTCCATCACCTTTGTATGATATTTGATCATTAATTCTCCTTTGGTTGCATATATTCCCAACATTTGATTTACAATTAATTGAGAATCACTGAAGACAATAATTTGTTGCGCCCCCATAATTTTCGCCAAATTAAGACCTGCAATCATGGCCTCATACTCAGCTTCATTATTGGAAGATTTGAATTGGAAACGTAGGGGTACTCCATGTCGACCTCGTCCGAAGTGCTCAAAACTATCCCTGCCCCACTGCCTGTTGTGCAAGATGAGCCATCTAATATAGCCTCCATATAAGTAACTCGTCTTCAAACTTCTAATCTGACAGAGTTCCTCGACAAAATATTAGTTGCTTCCTTTCATCTTCCCCTGATATTTCTCGCTCTTCGTCGGTCATCTTTTCTTGCCCTTTTACCAACCGGAGTTGGTCTGAGCTCGAATTTTATGATCCTGTAACATCCACTTGCCCTTTTACCAACCAGAGTTGGTCTGAGCTTGTGTTTGTTGATCCTATAACATCTACAGGTTGATCAGCGAGCAACTTTTACTCCTCGGGGGTATCAGGATAAGTGAACTCTGCTATAAAATCTGCTACATCTTGCCCTTTTAGCGATGATCTGGGTTCATAGACTATATCGTATTCTCCGAGATCTATTGCCCAGTACATCAACCTCCCTGATTTTTCTAGTTTATGAAGGGCTTATCTCAACGGCATATCAGTATATACAACTATAGTATGAGCCTAGAAGTATGGCCTCATTCTTCTACTCGCCTCAATCAGCGCCAGTGCTAACTTTTCCAGCCTTGGATATCTGATCTCTGCTCCTCGGAAGGCCTTACTTGTGTAATAGATTGGTTTTTGTACTCCATTCTCCACTTTTATCAATGCCGAGCTAACTGCATTCTCCGATACTGCTAGGTATAAGTATAATTTTTCTCCCATCACTGGCCTGGATAACAATGGAGGTGCTCCCAAGTATTTCTTCAAGTCTTGAAAAGTATTCTCACATTCATCATTCCACTCAAAAGTCTTTCGGAGTGTCTTGAAGAATAGGAGACATCGATCAGTTGCTCGTGATACAAATCTGTTGAGTGTTGCTACTCGTCCTGTAAGACTTTGCACCTCTTTCTTCGTCGTTGGAGATCGCAGCCCTAATAGAGCTTTGATCTTTTCAGGATTCACCTCAATGCCTCGTTGGTTGACAATGTATCCGAGAAATATGCCTTCTCGTACTCCAAATATGCACTTTGTCGGGTTCAGCTTCATTTGGTATTTATCTAGTTGGTCAAAAGTCTTACTTAAGTCAACTAGATGATCAATAGCTTTTTTGCTCTTTATCAGCATATCGTCAACATATACTTCCATATTGCAACTGATTTGTTCAGCAAAGACTTTGTTCATCAGCCTCTGATATGTCGCACCTGCATTTTTCAAACCAAAAGGCATAACATTATAACAATAAGTTCCCCTAGGGGTAATGAAAGAAGTACTCTCCCTGTCTTCAGGTTTCATTTTAATCTGATTGTAGCCAGAATAAGCATCCATGAAACTCAGCATCTCGTGTCCCGAGGTAGCATCGACTAGTTGATCAATTCGGGGCAGTGGAAAGTGATCCTTTGGGCATGCTTTATTGAGGTCGGTGAAGTCTACACACATCCTCCATTTGTTGTTCTTCTTCTTTACCATCACCACATTGGCTAACCAGTCTGGATATTTAACATCTTCAATGAAGCAAGCTTTCTGGAGCTTCTCGACTTCCTCCTGTATAGCTTGATTCTTCTCAGGGCTGAACACTCTTCTTCTCTGCTTCACTGACTTGATCTCCTTATTCACATTGAGTTCGTGACATAAGAAATTTGGGTCTATCCCGGGCATATCCTCATGACTCCACGCAAAATTTTTCTTTCTGCTTCTAAGTAAAGTTATCAATTCCTGTTTTAGTAAGGTTTCCAACGACGAACCTATTTGAGTAGTTCGTTCAGGGTGCTCGTCATCCAGAATGATGTTTTCAGTATCTTCCACCACTTGACCCTTCACGAGTTGTGACTCATCTCTAGGATCCAATGTTTCAATTTCTTCCCCTTCTTCCACTTGATAAGTAGTAGTCTTTTTCCTTGATTCCTCCAGTTCTTCTTGCTCGGAGGATGAATAATAGCATTCCCGAGATACTTTCTGATCACCTTTAACAACTCCTACTCCAAAATTTATTGGAAATTTCAGGCATTGATGCACCATAGATGGTACAGCCTCGAACTTCTTTAATCCTACTCTTCCCATGATGATATTGTATGCTGACTGAATATTCTTATCCATCACAAAGAAGCGTATTCTTTCTATTCGATAAGCAGGCCACGTACCAATGAATATATCCAACTTGATCTTCCCAAGTGGAAATACTTTCTCGCCGGCAAAACCGATGAGGGGTCTATGATAAGGCTCCAGTTGAGATAGCTTTAGATTTAAACTATCGAAGCACGAGTAGAACATGATGTCTGCCGAGCTGCCATTGTCGACCAGTACTCTTGAAATTATTGCCTCCTTCATTCTCATCTTGATCACCAATGGGTCACCATGAGGATACAGAACACCTGCAAGGTCATTCTTTGAGAAACCAATGACCAATTTCTCTTTGTTCACCTTTCTCGGGAGATCCTCCTCAGCTAGATTTATTCATTGAATGTACGAGCAAGCTTGAGCCTCACAGAGGTAAGCTTTTCTCTCGGCAGAAAGGTCTCCTCCTCTTGCATCTCCACCTGTTATAACATTACAGTCAAATGACCCAAAGCGTATTGAAAATACCTCTCGTTCTGGCTGCCTTGGTCTCTTGGGAAGATCGGGGTCATCCTCGGGATCAACTTCATGGTTTCTCTTCTTGTTCTCCTCTGATCGACGAGGAGATCTAGACCTCTCTCTTGTTCGGTCATTGTTTCTTCTTTCGCTTCCACGATCAACATACTTTGACAGTTTTCCTCGTCTGATGAGTGTTTCAATCTCATTCTGAAGAGCTATGAAATTTTTGGTCATATGGCCATGATCTTTATGAAACTCGTAATACTTCGCCTTATTCCTTTTGTCAGGGTCTGCCTTCATTTTCTCTAGCCAGTTTTGTTCCTCGTTGTTCTTGATTTCCTCTAGAACATGGTTGATATCCTTCTTCAAAGGAGTATAGTTATCATATTTCTTCATCACGTCCCATACCGACCTGTTTTTTGAATGTTTGTCATTACCATTGTTCTTATGCTCTTTCTTCTTAGCTTTATCGCCTTCCACCTTGGTTTCTTTGGCATCCATGTTCTTCTTCGCAGCCATAGCCTCCTCGGCATTCATAATCTTGGAGGCTTTTCCCATCAAGTCTGACATGGTTCTCGGTGGATCTTTGGCCAAAGTGTAGTACAACTTGTTGGGCAGTAGTCCACTCATCAAAGCAGTAATCGCTGTCTTCTCCTCATAATCAATGAATTCAAGTTTCTCGTTATTAAAATGAGTTATATAATCTCTGGTACTCTCACCAGCCTTTTGTCTAACACTTAACAGATGTGCTACTCGTTTAACTGGTTTTGCCCCAAAACAGAAATTCCCAATTAATAACTCGGCCAGTTAAAAAAAGGTTGAGATCTTACCCCGAGGAAGATTATTATACCATATTTGATCAGATTCGATAAGAGTTCTCGAGAATGCCCTGCATCTCATCTGGAACAGCATAGATGTCGGCTGCAGCTTGGTATTGTTCTATATGAAGGACAGGGTCAGTATTTCCATCATATTTGGGGGTCACAACAGGTGCTTTGAATTTTGATGGTGTTGGAAAATCTACAATGGCCTGGACAAAAGGTGTTCCTCAAAAAAAGATTCGTTGTAGAGGATTCTTAGCTTTAACAATCTCCCCCAATCTATCCTCCAGCCTTTGAATAGAGCCTTTCCATGCATCATTTCCTTCCTCGGGCCTATTGGTTCGAGCAACTGATCGCGTTGATGTGGCTTCCTAGGATCTCTCTTGACGAGAAGATGGTCGCGACTGGGCATATCCTTCCCTTAAGTCTGATGGTCATCGAAAACTCCTCGATGGGGATCTAGGAGGACTTTTGCTCCTCCTAGGTCCTAATCGATCGAAAGGAGATACCCTGCTTAACCTCTCTAGCCCACTAGTCCTTTCTGGAGAAAGTGTGATACGTTGTTCAGTATCTGTGACTCGCACTGACGAAGTTCGTCCAGGTTGATAAGAAAAATCTTCAGACTCCTCATTGCGATATGAATTGGTACGCCTAGTATGCGAAGAGGGCGCACGGGTATTTCTTTGAATACTTCGCATTCCCGAATGGGTTGGTACACCGCCATGGAGGGTTTGTATGAGTTGTCGCATAGTTTCTTGCATGACGGTCTGGCCTTGATCCAGATTTGTCATTATTCCAACTAGATCTGGAATATTTAGTGGAGCAGATGAATTTGGAGGGCTTTCAGCATTTCGATTGCTAGATTCTGGAATATCAGCCATTGATGAATTGTTTTTGATGAAAAAAGATATTACCAGTCGTTTGCCACAGATGGCGCCAATCTGTTGATGTAAAAAATTAGATCATATCTAATTATTCAATAACCGATAAATAAATGAGACAAAGAATTTTTAAAGTGGTTTAGCCTTATAAGAATGGCCTACGTCCACTGTTATGTTATTGTTGAGTGTTTGGGAATTCTCGATTACAAGTTCTATCAAGAAATTCTTGTCCCTTTACAATGAGGATTGTACAATGTATTTATAGCCCTGGGGCTGTAATGTGAAAGGGTAATACATTAAATGATGTACATATGAAAGGGTGATTCATTCAATGCTCCTTAAGCGTATGCGTCTGAATGATAGGCATTTAATGAACAGTCAAACTGTTGGTTATCCTGCTATTAATGCTTTGTTCGAGGTGCAGCTCGGACCACCTGAGTTGCTCGGACCGCCTAAGCTTCCCGGTGTTCAAGGGTTCCTCGGAGAGTTCTCGTTCCTCAGAGCATACGAGTTCCTCGGGGAATCAGTTTTCCTCGTTGTAGTATGGTTCCTCGGAGCGTGTGAGTTCCTCGAAAGTGTTTATTGTTACCACGTAGACTGCCACATATCTTCACTTTATTGATCCACGTCAACAGACTAAATTTGGTATCAACACTCATAATGGGTAGAAAGGATTTGCGGGTAGATGTTTCTTTTGTAAAGAAATAGCTCATAGAAAGAGTAATTATCGTAAAAGAGGTAAAGGACCACGTTTTGAGGAAGTTTTGGAGGTGAAACCCTTACAGCAGATTCTAGGTCATTTTAGGCCAGAGGACTTTGTGTGGGAACCCAATGATGAGGAGATGAAATCGGACTAGAGAGGTATAATGTAAGTTATTTTCCTGTGTGAATAGGATTATGCTATATGAAGTTTTGGGAGTATCGTATGTAAGATAGTTATGAGAGGGTAGTTCTATAACCCTATTATGTATGGAAAAACCGAAAGGGAATTTTGAGCAAATGAGGCTCTTGTATTATTATCTTTTGATAGAATAGATTATTTTGTGATGTGCTAATAGGGAGCTATGATTTTGTTGTGAACGTAAGAATTTTTGTAATGTGTTGAGTAGTAATGAAAAAGATACTTATATTTTTATATAGTCGTGCTAGACTTATATAATTATTGTATTCCAACTATGGAAGAGCCTAGTGTATGGAAATATATTATTATGATGTGAGAGATTATTACTGCAAAGAATTCAGAACTTTGTAGATGATTGTGGAGTAAGAAATTTTAGCTCATAATTATGTTAATTTTGAGAACTATATATTATTATGAGTATGAGAATTATTAAAACCTTGTACCTTGAGCATAAGGTATTTTATTTAAATGTCGAAAGACATAAACTGTTTTAAAAAATAAAACTTTTTATAGGCCTTTGGGCCATATCAAAAATGATTTCCACAAAAACATTTTAAACTCTAGTCCCGATCTAACTAACTCTTAATCCCCGATGTTGCTACACATTAGTGTATTGGGAGAGTTCCTTGTTTGGGTTTCGCTTGCGAGACTTCCCCCGCATGAAAGTACCGACTGTCAGGAATTGAGAGGAGTGAAATCTATGGACCTTTCGAAATTGTTATATTATTAGTATGTTAGTATAATTTGATATATTTTTTAGAATTGTTGTACGATTATGGCAAGTGAAGACTAATTATGTTTATACAAGTAGAGCTCGAATAAAGGGTGTATGGGCGCCCTAGTTGTTAAAATTGCTTTTATAAAATTAAAATAATTCGTCGTGAGAAGTGGGAGGTTTGGATATAGTGTTAGTGAGGATAAGTGTAGTAGGAACTATTTGAGCTTTGGAGTATGAGGCTTAGCTTAATTTCGAGGATGAAATTCTTGTAAGCGGAGAAGTCAGTAATACCCCAAGATTTCTGGGACAGTATTTTATTTATTTTTGGGAGAAATAAATATTAATTTAATTTTTAGAATAATTAAATTGGCATTTGAGGTCAAAATTTGAAGATGTTAGAAAGAGATTCGAATGATGATTCAGAGGGTGCGGCTATTTCTGGAAGAGTCGAAATAGTCGAAATGACTGTACTTGGGGCTTATATAGGTTTCGAAATATTTTAAGTTCGTTGGCTCAAATTAAAGTGACCGGGTCATTTAAAGTGTGTATTATCATTTAAAGTTGTGTATTTTGGGAGTTAAGGCTTATTAAGCCTACAGGAGAACAAATCTCCTTAGAGAAAAAGAGAAATAAAGAGAGAACAAGAAAGAAGAAGAAAAGAAGAAGAGAAAAGTTGGGTGTTTTCCGCCCATTACGCGATCTCGAGGACGAATCAAACTCTACAAATTTGAGGAAAGTGATTAAACTTGCTAAATAAATATTGTGTATCATTTATTCCATGTTTTGTGAACAAAATTACGGATTTTGGGTTTAAAATGTTAAAACCTATATTTTGGGTAAAATCTTAGGTTAGTTGTGTATAAAATGGATTTGAGGTTATAAATTAGTTGAGGTGTGTGATTTGATGATTTTTGATGTTATATATATGTTTCGATTGAAGATAAAGGGTTGGAAGATGATAAAAATAATTTTTGGGAATTTTGGGTTTCGAAGAAATCAAACCATTTCGCAGCTTTTACTGAACATACCGAATCGATTCCCCCCATCCGAATCGATTTGACTTGTTGCAGAACCTACAGGTCCTTAGGGACGAGTCGATTCGCCCCTTCCAAATCGATTCGTTAGGAAGCAGACTTACAGGTCCTTTGGGCCGAATCGATTCGCTATTGAGACCGAATCGATTTGGAGGGGCCGAATCGATTCGGAAATGAGGCTATTTTGAGAAGTTTTTTTAGAGTGAGTTTCGTCCGGTTTCTCTTGAGTTTATCGACTGGGAATCTCTATATGAGTTATGAGAAGTGTGTTTTGGAGACTTTTAGGGAGTTTCCCTTATAAGAAATTGTTGGAGTCATATTGACTTAATTCGAGAGAATACCGATTAGAGAATATCGTACCGAAAAAGTGGGGAAGCCCACTATCATTGAGAATTCCGTGTGGAGATAATTATGGGTTTATAAGAGAGAGTTAGGATGCGCTTAGTGATAATGGAATTTAGAATTGAATCCCAAATGGGATAACTTTGAAGGTTCATATGATTGATGGAACCATAATTATGGATTGATAATAATAAAATGCTGCTAAATGTGCATACGGTTATAGAGGATATCCTTAACGTAAATTGAATTGGGAGATGTTTCATAAATGATAAATGTTGATCGAGGTGCATTAGGATATAGAGAATATCCTCAACGTAAATAGAATTGAGTGACGATTCATATAAATAGAAGTGAGGTGTGAACTTCAAGTGAGAAATAGTATAGTGTATACTAAGTGGGAAAGTTATGTGAGTTATCGACAAATACTATATCGAGAGTAAAATATACTAAATAATAATATTATTTCAATTACGCCTAAGAGCGTACTATGAGTATGTAATAGTGTGATATATATACCTGGTGTGATGGTATATATATATATATATATGTGTGTGTGTGTGTGTGTGTGTGTGTGTGTGTGTGTGAAGCATACCCCCTCTGTGCTATTATGGGAAGTTGCACGATGTGGGTGAGGTCCCTGGCTTGAGGAGCAGGGCGCGTATAGTCCCCAGGTCATAACGTCAATTTATTATTGTGTGATTTTTATTAGGGGTGAGATGTGGTGAGTATGTTTTGTTTCCTTTTCGGGGAGGAACTATGACCGCTTTCCCTATGTTGTGTTATGGTTTTTGCCAAGGCGGTGTGAGATTCTGACCGTTGGTACCCAGGATGATATGCGAGTGATTCCCTGGTAGATGATAGCATTGAGAACCTGCATCCTTGAGTTACATCTCACTGGGATGGTTATTATTATACTTGTGTGAATAGTATATTAATTCTATATGATTATGTGATATCTTTTATCTTTAGAGTAATGAGATATAAAAAGATTGTTTGAATCTCATTCCAGGAGATTTTAACCGGACAATTTGTGGTGAATATATTAAAGTGGAATTGTAGAGTAAATAATTATATGAGTATATATAGTACTTTGTATATCGAGGGCATAATGGACCTCAACGACCAACATTGCCAATGAGTAGTGTATCGAGGGGGTTCCTTGTTTGGATTTCGCTTGCGAGGCCTCCCACGCACGAAACGCCGTGTACTGTTGAGAATTGAGAATAATAAATCATATATGTTATATAATAATTTGGGTTATATGCATCATGCATTGAGGGCATAATGAATCTTGACAATCAATACTACCAAGGAGTAGTGTATAGGGGGGTTCCTATTTTGGATTTCGCTTGCGAGACGTCCCACACACGAAATGCAGTGTAGTATTGAGAATTGGGAGAAGTTTAGTCCTTAGCACTTAGATGCTATTAACTCATATATATATTTATGTCAATAACTAGAAAATGACAAATTCTAGTAAAAGAGAATGTTTGAGTATATTTTATATGTTTAGATAGTGGGCGAATATTTGAGATTGGTAATAGTAGAAGTTGAATATAAAAATTAGGAGTAAGTCAGATTACTTTGCCCCTAGATAGATTTGGGCAATTATTTGGAGATCATATGCATACGTTAAGATGCGCGCTTTAGATGAGAGGTGAGATAAATGTTATGGACAGTGCGACTCCACTTTAATCATGTCATAATGCATTTATAATTCTTATGCAATTTAATGCACTTGCTATAAAATGTTTTCACACCTTGGGCTCTGACCCGTTTATATTTTCTCCTGCTATGTATATATATTGTATAATTCTAGGTGTTCCTCCGCAAAGATACCATTGATGTTATCCATCTAGTTTATTCATGGAGCTATGGCAGTAGTGGATTGTTGCAGTATTTTGATATAGTTGATTCCTATCTTTTCTGTATCTAGATTAGGATTCAGTTTTTATATCGATTTTATACCCAAGTGTTGTAGTGTAGCACTTTTATATTTTCTTTCTCAGATTATTGTATTGTCTGTGACCCGACAACATATTCAGGTAATTCATTTTATTGATTTTATTATACTCTTTTGTTAATCTCTTTTATATTATTTTGAGAATGTGTGTGTCTCTTACCATATTTAGAGTATGTTGTTGCATGGTTTTGTTTTAGTGATGTAAATAAAATGTTCAAATTTTTTTTATACCTTCTTTTTGTGGTAATGGGTAGTTAGCCGTGTTTATTTTAGAATCGTGAGTAGAAGCTGAGGATGATCCACTTGAGATTCCTGATTATTTTAGTATAGGGATGGCCACTAGTTATTATTTTAAGTGGGGTGTCACATGTGGTATCAGAGCATCAGGTTCTAGTATATTTAGGATCTGTGTGGGTTTACTGCGATCTTCTGTAAGCGTTATTGGCGTAGAGCCCTATTATTAGGATTGTTGTGTTCATACGTCTATATTTTCTTCTGTGATGAGAAAATATTTGAAAGGTGTTGTGATACAATTGTTCTTGTTTCATATGCCACCGAAGAGAAGTCGTTCAGGCAGGGAAAATAAAGGGGCAGAGAGTGTGAAACCCCAATTACCTCAAAGGACTATTACTATAGATGAAGTTGTCAGTATTGTGGCACAAGCAGTAACTGCTTCCATTTCCGTGATGGTGCATCAACCTGCAGTTCAAGTAGCCCAACCCCATCCAGGACCGTCTTTGTGGGAAAGAGTGCGGGAAGATTTTAGTAAGGGACATCCTCCAGAGTTTTCAGTGGGAGTTGATGCGATGGCTACAAGTCGATGGAAGAATAGTATACTGAGGCACCTTCGTATGGTTGAGTGTAGTGAGGTGCAGAAGCAATTTTTAGCCACCTTTAATTTGAAGGGTGCAGCTCTCCAGTGGTGGGAGTCTGTCACCACATCTGAACAGAGAGATACATTTACCATAGAAAATTTTTGGGAACTCTTTGACCGAAGGTATTTTCCTTCTTCGATTCAGAAGGAAATGAGGAGGAAATTGATGGATGTGTTTCAAGGTAATATAACGGTGGACGAGTATAAAGATGAATTTACTCGATTAGCGAATTTAGTCCCCGATGAGGTGAATACGGAGGAGAAGCATATAACAAGGTTTATGGGAGGTTTAGATGGCCATATTAAGTAGCATTTGTTAGGGAACCCATCGTTAGTGACTTTCGCAGAGGTAGTAAAGGTGGCACTGTTACAGTGTCATGGATATCATCTTCGTTCGCAAGGCGGTAAGAACTTTAGAGGTTCGGGTTCTTCAAGTAGGTCTAGTGAAGAGAATACAAGTAATGCCAGAGGGTATAGGTAGGATTTTCTAGGGTCACAACAGCGTTATGTTCCTCAAGATGGTTAAAGAGGATTTGCGAGTAGATGCTTCTTTTGTAAAGAAATAGGTCATAGAAAGAGAGATTGTCCTAAAAGAGGTAAATGACCATGTTTTGAGGAAGTTTTGGAGGTGCAACCCTTACAGCAGATTCGAGGCCATTTTAGGCTGGGGACTTTGTGTGGGAACCCAATAATGAGGAGATGAAATCGGACTAGAGAGGTATGATATACTTTATTTTCCTGTGTGAATAGGATTATGCTATATGAAGTTTTGGGATTATCGTATGTAAGATAGTTATGACAGGGTAGTGATATAACCTTATTATGTATGGAATGGCCCGAAAGGGAATTTTGAGCAAATGAGGCTCTTGTATTATTATCTTTTGAGAGAATAGATTATTTTGTGATGTGCTAATAGAGAGCTATAATTTTGTTGTGAACGTAAGAATTGTTGTAATGTGTTAAGTAGTAATGAAAAAGCTACTTATATTTTTATATTGTCATGCTATACTTATATAATTATTGTATTCCAGCTATGGAAGAGCCTAGTGTATGGCAATATATTATTATGTGAGAGAGATTATTTCTTGAAAAGAATTCAGAACTTTGTGGATTATTGTGGAGTAAGAATTTTTAGCTCATAATTATGTTAATTTTGAGAACTATATATTATTATGAGTATGAGAATTGTTAAAACCTTGTGCCTTGAGCATAAGGTATTTTATTTAAATGTCGAAAGACATAAACTGTTTTCAAAAATAAAACTTTTTATAGGCCTTTGGGCAATATCAAAAACAATTTCCACAAAAATATTTTAAACTATAGTCCTGATATAACTAACTCTCAATCCCCGATGTCGCTACACATTAGTGTATTGGGATAGTTCCTTGTTTGGATTTCGCTTGCGATACCTCCCCCGCATGAAAGTATCAAATATCAGGAATTGAGAGGAGTTAAATCTTTGGACCTTTCGAAATTGTTATATTATTAGTATGTTAGTATAATTTAATATATTTTTAGAATTGTTGTACGATTGAGGCAAGTGAAGCCTAATTATGTTTATACGAGTAGAGCTCGAATAAAGGGTGTATGGGTGCCCTAGTTGTTAAAATTGGTATTATAAAATTAAAATAATTCATCGTGAGAAGTGGGAGGTTTGGGTATAGTGTTAGTGAGGATAAGTGTAGTAGGAAATATTATAGCTTTGGAGTATGAGGCTTAGCTTAATTTCGAGGACGAAATTCTTGTAAGTGGGGAATTCTGTAATACCCCAAGATTTTTTTGACAGTAATTTATTTATTTTTGGGAGAAATAAATATTAATTTAATTGGAGAATAATTAAATTGGCATTTGAGGTGAAAATTTGAAGATGTTAGAAAGTGATTCAAATGATGATTCTGAGGGTGCGGTTGTTTTTGGAAGGGTCGAAATAGTCGAAATGACTGTACTTGGGGCTTATTTAGGTTCCGGAATATTTTCAGTTCGTTTGGCTCGAATTAAAGTGACCGAGTCATTTAAAGTGTCTATTATCATTTAAAGTTGTGTATTTTGGGAGTTAAGTATTATTAAGCCTACGGGAGAACAAATATCTTTAGGGAAAAAGAGAAAGAAAGAGAGAAAAAGAAAGAAGAAGAGAAAGAGAGAAAAGTTGGGTTTTCTGGCCGTTACGCATTCTCGGGGACGAATCAGACTCTACAAATTTGGGCCAAGTGATTAAACTTGACAAATAATTGTTGTGTATCATTTATTTCATGGTTGGTGGTCAAAATTATGGATTTTGGGTTTAAAATGATAAAACCTAGATTTTAGGTAAAATCTTAGATTGGTTGTGCATAAAAGGGATTTGAGGTTATAAATTAGTTGATGTGCGTGATTTGATGAGTTTTGATGTTATATATATGTTTGGGTTGAAGAGAAAGGGTTGGAAGATGATAAAATTGATTTTTGGGGATTTTGGGTTTTGAAAAAATCAAACCATTTCGTAGCTTGCTGAACATACCGAATCGATTCGCCCCATACGAATCGATTCGGCTTGTTGCAGAACCTACAGGTCCTTAGGGACGAATCGATTCGTCCCTTCCGAATTGATTCGGTATGAAGCATACTTATAGGTCCTTTGGGCCGAATCGATTCGCTGTTGAGACCAAATCGATTCGGAGGTGTCGAATCGATTCAGAAATGAGGCCGTTTTGAGAGGTTTTTCTGGAGTGAGTTTCGTCCGGTTTTGATTGAGTTTATCGATTGGGAATATCTATATGAGTTATGAGAAGTGTGTTTTGGAGACTTTTAAGGTGTTTCCCTTATAAGAAATTATTGGAGTCATATTGACTTAATTCAAGAGAATGTCGATTAGAGAATATCGTATCGAAAAAGTGGGGAAGCCCACTATCATTGAGAATTCTGTGTGGAGATAATTATGGCTTTATAAGAGAGAGTTATGATGCGCTTAGTGATAATGGAATTTAGAATTGAATCCCAAATGGGATAAATTTGAAGGTTCATATGATTGATTGACCCATAATTATGGATTGAGAATAATAAAATGTTGATAGATGTGCCTACGGATATAGAGGATATCCTTAACGTAAATTGAATTGGGAGATGTTTCATAAATGATAAATGCTGATCGAGGTGCATTAGGATATAGAGAATATCCTCAACGTAAATAGAATTGAGTGACGATTTATATAAATAGAAGTGAGGTGTGAACTTCAAGTGAGAAATAATATAGTGTATACTAAGTGGGGAAGTTATGTGAGTTATCGATGAATAGTATATCGAAAGAGTAAAATATACTAAATAATAATATTATTTCACTTACGCCTAATAACGTACTATGAGTATGTAATAGTGTGATATATATACCTGGTGTGATGGTATACATTTATATGATGTGATGATGTATGCATATCGTGTGTGAATGATATATATATATATATATATATATATATATATATATATATAAAATATGGGAGAGGGGTGTTTGAATAGTAAAACAAATTAACGATTGGGATCAAATTTTTTGGGGAGATCTAAGGGTGTGAGGTTTTGCCATGTCACCAGTTAACATTGTGACATGGCAACTTGGAAGGTCATCAATTTTAATTTTTTTTGCACTACCTTTTCTATCCCTTACAAATTTGGATTCCCTCTCATTTTACACTCTCTAATTTGTTTCCCTCTTATCTTCAAAATTCAAACATAAGGGTACAATAGTATTTGCACCCATTCTCATACTTTAGTCCCACGTTTCCCTACCCGTCTTCTTATTTTTATCCCTCACTTTACTCTCTCCCTTTGTGCTGTGCAATTAACTCTGGCAATGAACAAGATGGAAAATGGGTCCAACATTGTCTTTCGATTTAGGGTTTTGAAAAATGGGTCTTGATGAATCTCTACCCTTTTGGTAGCTTTGTTGTCACATATATAGGATACAGATTTTGTTATTTAGATTTTGTGTACATATTTTGATCATTTCGTTTAAGATCCATTCACTTTATTTTTATGTTTTGGGATCTAATTATTTTTGGGCATGTATCATTCCTATTTTCTATTGACCCTCTGTCATACGATTTGACTTTAGATTCTTTTTGTTTTGTTCTACTATGTTTAGTTTTTTCTATTGGTTTTAAAATGGTCAGTTTTGCTGTCATTAATTCAATTGCAGGCATAATATATGTTTAACGGTTGTCCTTCTCTCAGGTATATTCTTTGTTCTCTCACAATTCTATTTTGCAAAATCAATTACATTCTCTTATATGAATTCTTGGGCTATATAGAGTTTTTCCCCCTTTATATTCGGGGTGTTTGATTGGAAATCTTTCCTTTTCATACATATCTCTCTACTAATTAATGAGCAAAATGGGTAGCTTTATTATTTTGAAAAACTCCAATTTGGATTTTTTTTAATCCTAGGGTTATATAGAGTTTCTCCCTTTTATATATGGGGTGTTTGATTGAATATATTTCCTTTTTCATGCATCTCTCTCTATTCAATGATCAAAATAGGTAGTTTTATTGTTTTAAAAGACTGCAATTTGGAATTTAATTTTTCGTATGTTTCATACTGGTTTAAATTCTTTCATTCCATTTATCATATATTGTACTAACCTTTGAGGACTACAATGAGTATGTGTGTGTGTGTGTTGATTATTTGTTTGGTCAAAGAAAAAGATGATATTAGTTTGTTATATTTTTGGTACACTGATATTTCTGATAATTCTAGGATACACTGATATTTCTGTACTAGATCTCCATAAATACTGTTGGAAATACTGTACTGGATCTCCATAAGGGCTTTAGCTTAATCGTACGATTTGTTGTACTTGCGTTATGACGACACCGATATAAAGTCACATAGGGATTATTATGCTATAGGCATACGGGTTACTTGCATTATGATGACACTGAAATAAAGTCACATGTATTCCAGTGAGGCAAGCAAAGGATGAACTTGACGCATGATCCTATGCTACCTCTTCGTTTATTGCAGTGATTTTTTATAGAAGGTGATGCTTTTGGAATTTTTTTTTTCCAATTTACTAAAGTGATTTTTGTCTTATAATTTGTTATGAATATGATTTAATTTCGTTGTTTGTATTTAGTTTGTTAGTTTATGATGATATACACCAAGGGTGTTAATTTAATAACCTTGGACACCAACCTCTTTTCTTACCTTTGTTTGTCTTCATACTCTATTTGAGAGCAAGGGAACTCATTAATCCATCTTTGTTTGAACATTAGTGGATTGATATGATTTTGTTTATTGCTAATATTTGGATTTCTCCTTCCAAATGTCGTACGATTTTGTTTATGCTAGGTGCAAGATAAAGCGATAATATGTCATCTACACTTAAGTGTGTACGATTTTGGTTGATGTTTCGAGAACTATAATATATCAATTGTGATTTGACCATCAAGAATTAGGTATTGGTGGAATGAGGAAAATTATGCTAATAGAATTAAAACATGAAGTATGCACATGTTTATAATATACATATGTGTGTATTGCAAATGACAACGATGTTTGATAGTGATGTTTCAAATATGACAGTGACGTTTCATATTGCAAATGGAAGCGATGTTTCAAATATTTGAGAGTGATGTTTCAAATATGTGTAGGTTTCTCTGTTTTCATATGTGTAGGTTTAACCAATTAATAGCGACAATCATGTCAATCAACATGCGAAGGGACAAGAAAATGTGCCACCGACTCAGGTATTAATTGCTTCCCATATGCATACCATACTCACTTTCCCTTTACTTTATCCATGAATGATCCCTTATCATATAGTATACAAGAGTTTCGGTCTTTTAATGTCCGATCGAGGTGAGTGAAAATTGTTACATTGATGTTAATGTCGATTGCATGTTCGGTTATACCCAAAGGTATACGAAGTTCAATTTATTTCCTTTAAGGTCTACCGGTATTTTGGGTAAAGTTCTACTCTTATAGTTGGTGTTATAGGTTATGGTCTCTTGATGTGGTTTTTAGTTTTTTGTCCCATTTTATGTTGATATTATCCCTCCTATTCTATGTTGAATCTGCCTTAAAAACTTAATGTCATCACTCATTTGTTAAAAAGTTCATAATAGTTGTATGAGCTGGAAAGAAATCAACATATTTGTTATTGTGGATATTTAAATTAATGCGTATGTAGTAGCCTTGGCAAGGGAAGAAGGTGCCAAAATGTGTATGTAGCAGGTGCCATAATGCATATGTAGCAGGTGCCATAATGCGTATGTAGCAGCCTTGGAAAGGGAGATGTCAGATCCTCTTCATCAGAGTCAAACTCACCATTTTCATCTATGAATCGTCCACCATGGTAGTCACGCTTGCATCCAACTGCTTTGAACTTGAGTTATGTCTCTCTACATTCTCGATAGCTAACTGTTGTTGCAAAACTTCATCGCCAGCTGATTCTAATCCAACAAAAGAGTCCTTATAATTAATAGATGGTCCATTTGTTATACAATCGTTACAAAAATTAACATCTTGGTTTTCATAAGTGGTGCTCTGCTAATGAGTTTTTCTTCGACGCATCTCAAAACGAGTTTTTAAAGTATGTTCGAGTCTGCCAGAGCTTTTGCTGCACTCTCAGTGCATATTCTGCTCTGCCATACCTTATGGTATGCTTGGTCTCCTCTCTGATTGATGCATATCGGTGCCTTTGATGCACTAAATTTAGGTATAACAATACATTTGATGTATAGTAGTGCTAATTAACTAGAGGAGATGAATACCAATCCACATGGTAGACTTCAAGTTATATGTACACAGGTCTGCTTCCTGATTTCAAATGACTTCATTCCTAATTTCAAATGATTTAAAAATGTTCATATCAGTTACTTCCTCACAATATCAGTTACTTCATTCCTTCGAAACTGATTTCAACTTTTTGAGTTTTGTTTCAAAATGGAATCCCTCAATAGAATAATTTTTGGACAATCAAATTTTCACACTTGATTATTAAATCTATGATAGGAGAGCATGTTTGAGTTTGAGTTTGAGCAGCGCAAAAGACCTGCCAGCGAAGCAAAAGAGTAGCGCAGCCACTACAGCAGGTACATGATATGGAATAATATGACTCGACTACGGTTAACGTTATGGCTTCCACTCCACATTTTAGTCCATTGAATAACTTACCCAAGTTAGTAGGCCAGCATGATACGAGTACACATGCATTTCAGATATGATGTGTATGAACATAAGTCAATTTTTGTTTTATTTCTTGATTCTTTATTATTGATATTTTCACCTTTCTATTCAGGTACACATCATAACAAATGAGATATAAAACCATGAGTGAGTTTGTGATGAAAACTATTTTGGTATTTGTGAAAACTATTTTGGTATTTTCACCTTTCACAACGAATGATCATACACTATGCAATTTGTTATAAACCTCCCTTATGGAATGAGATCAATAATCTGTTACTTCAATATGAGGATCATTCCGGTCAAAATATAAACCTTGGTAAAATCAATAATCCTTCTCTAATCAGTTGTTTATCTCGGCCACGAGAAGAATATCTAATAGTTTTGTAATGTGATTTGTTTCCTGAGTGGACAGATTCTAGCACATAGGAGATACAAATGGGGATGGTCCAACTAGGTAAAATTTACTTCTCTCATAATATTTCAAGGATTAATTTTGGAAGTACCTCTGTTGTATGTATGCAACTCTCCTTATTCCTCTGTTAATGATTTCATTTTTCACATATAGTTTTTCAAACGGTTAATTTTGGAAGTACCTCTGTTGGTGATGCAGTTATTTTTGGTTACAATGATCCAACATCATCAAAACCCAAGTTCGGTTTGTATTGGAAGTAAATTCAAATCTATTCAGATTTTGTTTCAGCTGTTTAACTGAACTACAATTTGTGCGTAAATGTTTAATTGAACTACAAAGTTTTACCTGATTTGAATTTGCTTAAATTTGTATTGACTTGATACATTACCTCATTTAGAAGTACTATTTTTTGTCAGAATTGAAGTCCGAGACTTTTAAATATCATTGTTTTCATTTTCCTTTGTGAATTGTTTCTTATTTTCTTACCAATTTCTGCGACTGCATTGTTGTCAATTTTGTGATTCAGAGATCTTAAAGAGTAGGAAAAATAAGAAATATTCGGTTGCATTATTTTCAACCCTTTTGTTTAGGACATGCAACTACAGGCATCAAAAACCCATACTAAGTACAAGAAGATGAGGGGTGAGGAGCTTCAGGGGGTGAGTATTGAAGAACTGCAGCAGCTCGAGAGGTCCCTTTAAGTTTTATTTGGCTGCGTGACAGAGAAAAAGGTTAATATTTTTCCATTTCGTATCAATATTTTTCACTATCAATAACTTTTTTGAAGTTCTTGATCTTTTTAGTTTTTACTTATTAACAAATCGTATATTGCCATAATTTTGGTTTCACTATCTTGACTAAATCGCAATGGTATGATGGATGGTTATATTATCACATATTACATTTTTCCTTCTAAAGAAATAATATATATACTGGAATTATTTTAATTTCTTATTTATATGTCGATAGGAGAAGGTACATACAGCAACGTGTACCATGCACGTGATGTTGAAATTGGTAAGATGGTCGTCTAAAAGAAGGTGCGGTTTGATAATTCCGACCAGAGAGTGTCAGGTTTATGGCACGAGAAATATAGATCCTCCGTAGGCTTGACCATCCAGGGATATTATCATGTCCTGACATCAAGTTCACCGACGCATAGGTTTGTTCTCATTTTGTTTGGGTTCAAGATCACAGACGCATTAATTAGCCACTGCAGGTTCTCATCGTGCGCATGTACTAATGCCAGATCAGTACTGATTTGAGGTAAAGAGAAGATTTGAGGTAATGCCAGATCAATACTCATTTGGTAAATCTGATGTGTTCCCTACCATCATATTTAACGTGTGTGTGTGGTCTCTACCTCAACTATTTATGCATAGTACCTTTGGTATATGCTGTTTCAACTAGCATATTTTTAACAAAACAAAACTCATTGTCTTTTTCCAAAAGAAATATTATAGATATGTATATGTATATTTATCTTTTCAATTCATTATTTTGATTTGATTTGCTTCTTGGATTATTACAGTGTTAAAGGGAGTTTGGTTACTTTATTAACGTGCTCTCTCTATATCCATTTAATGTTCGATCTACAAAATGCTCAACTTGAAATAAAGTGGTGATGGGGGATTTATTTGATCATCCGAGGAAGGTATTTTTTTGAAATAATCTGAATTTATATTTTCACTTTTGCAAGCATTTTTTCTGTTTGAGGGCTTTGTATTTTAGGCGGATGCAAATGTCGATTATGTTCTTGAACATGCAGTCTCCTTGGATCAGTGTTTGCACTGCGAATTCAACTAAAGGCATCCACTTGGCTTTTTGAACTTCAAGATCATCAACCGTGATATGAGTTGATAGGGGTTTCAACATGACAGATGAAGGACAAATTTCACTTTTCAAAAGCCACATTGTGACCATGCCTGAAAGCTATAATATCTATGAATTCAGTATCAATACCAGTTTCCTCCTTAACTTCTCTTATAACTTCAGTTCCCTCACATTTTTTATCACCATTAGAAACAATATTAAAATATGCAACAATCATATGAGGGCAATTTAAGTTATTTGATTACGTTTTCTGTTTGATTTTTTAAATGACACGATTTTAAATTTATTGTGTTTAGTGTTTGAACTACAATATTTAATGCTAAATTGTTAAATGCCAAATTGTTAATTTACTTGATTAATATTTAATGTTTGTTGCATCTCATATGATGATTTAACTTAGTATTTAATGTTTGCGGTGTCGACAAGGAAGCTATAATAATTTCTCTGGCCATCGCACCACTAACTGACGCTACAGTCACTACAAATCACGTGTTGCCATTTGAAGGACGTGGTCGGATGAACATATGTCCCACACCATCATCCCAACAGTGAATATGAGCACGCCTAGTCCATCAACCTCCAACGCCTCTGTTAACTACTCTAGCAGTTGACTAGATGGAAATAATTTATACTCTGTAGGTAACAACTACAACACTGCTCTGTCCATTTATTATCCGTTTATAGATTACTTGATCGTGAATTTTTGGTTTGGTTTTGGTTTTGCTTTGTTACCCTCTGTTTGCCTTCATTTTCTTTTTTTCTTTCATGGGTTCACTAAATATTATTGTAGTCATCCACTAAATGTTACACTCTGTTTTATGCAATTCTTGAAGCTAAGAAACTCATATAGGATTTTGATGTTGTAAGCTTTGAAGTTGAGTGATTCCTTAATCATGGGACTGCTTATTATTTAGTAATAATCTTGGCACATAAGAAGTTTATTGACTTTTTTTCATTGTTACATTTCAGTTCCAAACATTGCGTTCAATGGTGTAATCAATTTGGAAATATTGCAGTCTCAGAGTCTAATTCAGGAGCATAATGTAGAGTTTCTTCGATTGACAAATGAAACTATTGAAGCTTCTTAAGGGTGAGTAATTTATTATGTGCATCTTAAATAGTGAAGTATTTCCTTAAGGGTGAGTATTTACTTGAATTAAAACATTGTTTCATTTTAATCTTGCGTGATTGCAGACACCACAACCGCCACATCATGGCAATGCTAGGTAGAAACACGAGATGTTGACTATGCGGATATTATCAGCGCTTGGACTTTCCTTGGACTTAGGCCCATAACTTAGAACTCCACTTTCAGAAGGAACATTTTGAACCAGTAGTTAATTGAGCTCAGCCTTTCAACTATTATTGTTGTGAATTATTTTTGGTCTCTTTGAATATTATTGGAAGTGTTGTTGTCCCTCAAGCATGGTGGATAGTCCAATAAATAAAGGAGGCTATGTCCAATTTTTTTTAAATTGTCATTTTGTTTATTTTAGGTTCAACGTTAATTCGATCGATGAATATTGTATATTTCATGAATTGTATTGAATTGATGACTTTGTTTGCATGATGTTTAAATTTAAATTTGTAAATGAACATAAATTGTTTACGTATGCGATTACGTACTTTGAAATTTTTTTCCGTTTTGCGATTACGTATCCTGGAAAAATTTTGCCGTGCCTTCAGGCACGGGCATATACTAGTATATATATATTTGATCTATATTTCCAGTTCTCCTTTAAAGCCAAGTTCTGATCGATTTGATTCTTACACCTTTTGTGTTTTATCATCCCAACTTGTTGGATCACCTGAACAGTAAATCCGGTATCCAAACAATAAGACCCAAGAGAGTGGCTTGAGCGGATAGGTATGAGAGGGTATGTATTGAAACATTTTGAGTAAACAAACATGAAAATTGTAAAAAGAAAATAGGTTTCTTTACAAGCTTTAAAATGAATAGATTATTTAGACCAAATTCTTTGGCTAGTTTTAGCTCTAGGTCTTCTTTAGATTTTCCCTCAGACATAATAAACGAAGAAGAACATGTTTATGAAGAAGTAAATTTAGATTTAAATGATTGGAATATTCCCAAAGTCCCAACAAAAGAAATTTACAAAACTAATTTCCTAAAGTCATCCTTTAGTACTAATTACAATGTTAAAACTGTTGAACATGTTTATGCTTTAAATAAAGAACACGATAGAATTCAACTATTAACTAGTGAAGCTATTACAAAACAAAGAAAAAATGGATTCAATTTCCTACACATAGGATTAATACAAGTAGCAGTCAAACCATTAACCAGTAAATGAATAAATGACTCTATCCTCTTATGTCTTAGAGATGCTAGACATACTAATTACAACACTAGTATTTTAGGAATGATGGAATCAAGCCTTTTTAATGGTCCAATACATTTTAATCGTTTTCCTGATTTTACATTAAGTTTAACTGACCCTCACATATTAAAAACCATGACACTAAATATTAAAACATCTGGATATGAAATGTTAGAAGGAAGTAAACCACTTGCTTTAATTTATAGAATTTATTACAAATGTTTAAGGACAAATCTAAATGTCCATGCTTTAGTAAAAAGTCCAAAAGACAAAACTCTACTCATACAAAGCAGTACAAATGATGCTAATATTCAAGTCCCTAGGTCAATAAATTGGAAAGATATTAATTTACGAAACGATTGGTTATTAGAGAATGAAAATCATCCTCGAAAAATGTAAAACAATGCTATTAATCTTGAACGAATCCAAGAATACCTTGACGGATCAGTTAGAATAAGTTTTGATCAACCCAGATTTAAAAATCACCATATTAGAGATGATAGTAAATCCCAAACGATTAATTCAACAAGAAAAGATGATGATCTAATACCTAGACGTAATCTTAAGTTAAAAGAAATTGATACAACTTCCCAGGTAAGTAAACCTTGTTATACAGCGACCTCAAATTTTAATGATGATGAAGATCAACATTCCCCCACTCAAACAGATTTTGAAACAGGTTCAGTAAATCACCAATTATTAGCAATCAATAAAGACTATAAAATTGACATGATTAAATTAGGAGAAGATTTTGAGTCAAAAGAAAACCGTACTAAACGACGAGCATATCGAGAAAAGTACTCCCCAAGAGAAAAGGATAAAATAATAAGAAAGTGGAAAACTTTAATGAATGAAATAAGAACGGACATAAAGTTCTTTGACTATTTAGATAACTATTATCACAAAATAAATGTCCTAACAAAAGTAAAATGGACAAAACAAGACAAAACTACAGTCTCGTCTAGTCACCCTCCACTAGAAACCATTTTAGTAAATCACATGGGAACAAAAGTAGTTGCTACACCATTTAAAGTCACTTCTACTAATGATGAAATCAAAAAAGTTATTGAACAAAATAATTACACTAACCAATACCTGAATACTTTAGGAAAACAACTAGAATCTATTGAAAATAAGTTAGACAAACCAAACCCACCATATAAAAGAGAAATACCTTTAATCCAACTTCCTGAGATCCGAAAAGGAATAAATTTACAAACAAAGTCTGAGAAAACTCTGGATAAAATAGAAAAAATGCTTAAAGATATCAAAGCAGAATCATCAAAGACTATTACAACTATCAACAAAAATACCTATATTAACCAAACAGACTCATCCCAAGAATCTACTACAGATGAAGATATCCAGACTATTGAAAAACAATTTACTAATGTTGAATTAAATAGAATAAAAAACTCCAGAGTAACTCCAACCACCTTAACAAAAAATTGGTATACAAGACCAACACCCCCAGATATGCAATATGAAGAAAGAAATATACATAATCAATTCTCGATTTCATCGGATAGACTTTACGAATGGAACATAGATGAATTATCTGAACAAGAAATCTTAAATAAATTGCAACACATATCTATGGTTGCCAACAATTACCTAAACAATCAAAATATTCCCCAAACAGGAATAGTTGAGCTTTTAACAACAGGATTCACCGGTACATTAAAATCTTGGTGGGATAAACATCTTACAGAAGAATCAAATGAACAAATTAAATCTGTCGTCCAACAAGATGCCAATGGCCTCCCAATTTTTGATGAAAACATTGGAATGGGAATTCCAGATGGAGTTAACACTCTAGTTTTTACAATAATAAAATATTTTTTAGGAACACCGAGTAATATAACCTCAAGAATTCATGATCAACTAAGTAACCTTAGATGTCCAACTTTAAGCGATTTTAGATGGTACAAAGATGTTTTCACATCACGAGTAATGCTTAGAGACGATAGTAATGAACCATTTTGGAAAGAAAAATTTATTAATGGTTTACCAAATTTATTTGCTCATAAAATAAGAGAAGTTATGAGTAACACAAATGGACACATTGATTATAACAATCTTACATATGGAGACATAATAAGTACAATCCAGAAAGAGGGATTAAAAATGTGTATAGATATGAATATAAGCAACCAGGCTAATAAAGAAAAATTAAAGGCAAAATATGAAATGGGAAATTTTTGTGAACAATATGGTTTAAACCCTGTTGCACCATCAAGAAATAAAAATTACAAGTCATACCCAAAACAATACAAAAGACATAGAAAAAACTATTTCAAAAATACAAATTTTACAATAAAGAAAATAAGGAATTTTATAAAAAACATAAAAAACCACAAACTAATCCACAATATAAGAAAAATTACAAAAGTAAAGTAAAATGTTATAAATGTGGAAAACAGGTCATTACAAATCGGAATGTAAGGTAAAATCCAAAATTAACCAGTTACAACTATCATCTGAAGTAACACAAGAAATATACAAAATTTTTGAACTAAAAAATTCTTCTAGTGAAGGTGAACAAAATACTGATTATGAATCATTAAGTTACTATGAATCAGGTACAAACTCTAGTTCTCCAGATATAAAATTAGGATGCAAAGACAACTGCTGTAAAACTATCAATGTTCTCACTAAACAAGAAGAACAGGAAGAATTACTAATTGATTTAATTGAAAAAATAGAAAATAGAGAATTAAAATCACAATACCTTTCAAAATTTAAAAAATTATTATCCAAAGAAGAAAGTGGTATAAATACACAAAACAAGATAAGTCTTGATAATACTTTAAAATGATTTAAAACTCACAAGGAAGTTACATTACAAGATCTCCAACGAGAAGTCAACATAATTAAACAAGATATCAAAGACATCAAAATAGAAAGTAAAGAATTAAAACAAGATATCACTATTTTAAAAGTAGACCAAACTTTCCAAAAGCAACAAGCCATCTCCTCAGAAGAAAGTGATCCAGATTCTGAACAAGAACCTAAAATAGTAACAACAGAAGAACCTGATCATCAAGTAAATATCATAAACCAAATTAATTTATAAAAATGGCATGTACAAGTAACTTTAATAATTAACAAAGAATATGAGATAAAAGTCATAGCATTAATTGATTCCGGTGCAGATTTAAATTGTCTACAAGAAGGATTAATTCCAACCAGGTATTATCATAAAACATCTGAACGATTAAACTCAGCCAATGGAAGTAAAATGCAAATCAAATACAAACTACCCAAAGCACATATTTGTCAAAATAATGTATGTTACAAAACTCCTTTTGTTTTAGTAAAAAACATGACTGACAAGGTAATCTTAGGAATCCCTTTTCTTTGTCTTCTATATCCGTTCACAACTAGTGATACTGGAATAACCTCCCTAGCCTTAGTCCAACAAGTAAAATTTGAATTTCTTTCAAAACCAGAAGTCAGAGATTTAAAAACACTCAAAGATTTTTCAATATCAGTAAACCGTCTCCAATACAAGAGAAAACAATTAAATTTTTTAAATGAAGAAGTAAGATTCAAAAGGATTGAAGATAAACTTACTAACAAGATTCTCCAAGATAAAATAGAAAATTTCAAATTAAAACTAACAAATGAAATCTGTTCCGATCTACCAAATGCCTTTTTACATAGAAAGAAACATATAGTAACTTTGCCATACATCAAAGATTTTAATGAAAAATTCATCCCTACCAAAGCGAGACCAATCCAAATGAATCAAGAAGATATGGAACTATGTAAAGATGAAATTAATGGTTTATTAGAAAAAGGAATTATAAGAAAAAGTAAATCTCCTTGGTCATGCCCTGCATTCTATGTCAGAAAAAATGTCGAATTAGAACGCGGAGCACCTAGGCTAGTCATCAATTACAAACCACTTAATAAAGTTTTATAATGGATAAGATATCCAATCCCAAATAAACGTGACCTCATGAACCGATTAAATCAAGCAACTATTTTTTCCAAGTTTGACATGAAGAGTGGATTTTGGCAAATACAAATCCATGAAAAAGATAGATACAAAACTGCATTCACAACCCCCTTTGGTCACTATGAGTGGTGTGTCATGCCATTTGGCCTAAAAAATGCATCTAGTGAATTCCAGAATATCATGAATGAAATATTTAACCCTTCATCCCATTTTACAATTGTCTACATTGATGATGTCCTCATCTATTCCCACACAATCGATGAACATTGAAAACACTTAAATTTATTTTTTGAACTAATAAAAATTAATGGTTTAGTGGTTTCAGCCTCGAAAGTCAATCTATTCCAAACAAAAGTTAGATTTTTAGGTCATAATATTCACCAAGGAAAAATTAGTCCCATAGATAGGGCCATCCAATTTGCTGATAAATTTCCTGATGAAATCCTCGAGAAAACGCAACTTCAAAGATTTCTAGGATCATTGAACTACATTGCTGAATTTTATCCAAATCTTCGCAAACAATGCAAACCATTATTTGAAAGGCTACAAAGTAACCCTCCCCCTTGGACTATAGAACATACGTCGATAGTTCAAAATGTCAAGAAACATGTTAAAACCTTACCTTGTCTTGTTCTTTGTACACCAAATTCATTCAAAATCATTGAAACCGATGCCTCTGACATTGGCTACAGAGGTATTCTTAAACAGAAAATTCACCCTCATTCTCCTGAACAAATTGTTCGATTCTATTCCGGAGTCTGGAACAAAGCGTAAAGTAATTATAGTACTATTAAAAAATAAATATTATCTATTTTTTTATGTGTTTCGAAATTTCAAAGTGACATTTTAAATAAAAAAATTTTAGTCCGTGTGGATTGTAAAAGTGCAAAATATGTTTTAGAAAAGGATGTCCACAATATTGCTTCTAAACAAATTTTTGCTAGATGGCAATCTATACTGAGCATTTTTGATTTTGATATTGAGTATATTAAAGGAAGTGAGAATTCCATCCCTGATTTTCTCACACGTGAATTTCTACAGAATAACAATGAGGGAGAAAAATCCCCAGAAGACAACTAGAGCCCTCGCTCTACCCACAAGCCAACCTTCTACTAAAATTGCATCCCCTCTCCAAGTAACAAACAGATATCAGGTCCTTGGAAACATTCCAAGACCAAATTTTAGTTACAGTTCCACTCTTGCAACCCCTGCAGAGTTTGGGCCTTCTTCTAGTCAATACCTAGTCAATGACCCATTTGCTACATAGCCCATTCAACAGATTACTAAAACCAAATTTTATAATCACCCTGCTAAAACTGATTATGTGCTCAACCCAAATTTTTCAAATTTATTTTCTATTGAGCCAAATCATAGCCATATTAAAAATCCAATTGATTTAGTAAAAAACTATTTTCCTCCCTCTTGGCACTTCACTCCCCACCATCCTGCCAAGACTTTAAAATTTTACATGGATATTCTTTATTCCTCAGAATCAGTTCGTATTAAAGCAATCACCGATCGCAATGATTCATCAAGGATTCTTTACCATTCCTTGCACATTAATAATATAATCTCTCTTCAAGACTGGGGATCCCATCCCTCCATTCTAAAAACCCTCCCAAGTCATCAAATCCAGTTTAGTTATTATGATTATATTGAAGCATGGTTTAAAGTTCTCTTTTACCAAAATGATTCATTCACTCATTCTTGATTTCTTTGCTTTGATCAAAAATTTAAAAGTCAAATTCCTTCTTGGTTTTACCGGTGGTGGACACAGCATGGTTCTATCCCAGATATCCTACATGCAGACCTCCAAGAACAAGTTAAATATTTTTCCACAGTCTTTAAACTAAATGAACATAATTCTCAGTTCCCAGTTTTACTCTTGTTCTGTAGTAAATACAAAGTTCCATGGATATTCAAATGGCAATATGCAATACAACAGTCAACAATAGTTAGACATTTTTATGTTAAATAGCGGGACTCTTTCAATCCACAAAGGATTATTAATGCTGTCCAAATGGAGTTTCCTTGCTAACCAGTCATTCCAGTCCAAGCAGTCCAAGCAGTTAAGAAATCTAGTCAAAGTTCTATGGATACAACATTAGCCAAGTCAAAAAAGTCCCAGCAGCTCAAAGATTTGGTAAAACAGCTTCTTCTTCAAGCTGAAGCCGAAGAGGAAAATTATTGTTCTTCCACCTCTCCTGTCGAGTCAACAAATAGTCACCAAGTTAACACATCAGATCCATATTCGAGTTCATTATTTCAAGATGCCCAAGACCCTTACAGTTTGTAATAAAAATTATTTTTACAGGATAATATTTGGTTAAAATTTAATGATGAGTTACTATTCATAAACAGTAAAGATATTCCTCGACATGTTACTATTCATGAACAGTGCCGAATGATTAAAATATTCCCCGACAAGTTACTATTCATGAACAGTGCCGTCGCACGGGTTTACAGTCTATCAGCTAGCAGTTTACCCAAGGTTAAAATCAGTTACCCAAGGTTAAAGTAGTTTACTCGAAGTTAAAAGCAGTTCACCCGAAGTTAAAGTCATTTACCCAAGGTTAAAGCAGTTCACCCGAAGTTAAAGTCAGTTACCCAAGGTTAAAGCAGTTCACCCAAAGGTTAAAGCAGTTCACCCGAAGTAAAAGCAAAGGAGTTTCAACTATAAATAGAGCATTCAGTCATCCATTCCAGGCAGAGTCTGATTTCCTATCTCACTACTGAAAACTCTCTCTCTATCTCCATCTCTCTATTATTCTCTCAGTTTTCATTTTCATCTTGTATTAAACATTATGCTTTCAAGTTCATCCGATTCAACCAACTGTATTAATCAGTAATCTTTGTAAGTTTACTTTCAGTTATTGTAATTTCAGTTTTCAGTTTTCAATATTAATTTCTGTTTTTATTATATGCGCTGCTTCCCCTTTTATATATATATATATATATATATATATATATATATATATATATATATATATATATATATATATATATATATATATATATATATATATATATATATATATATATATATATATATATGTGTGTGTGTGTGTGTGTGTGTGTGTGTGTGAAGCATACCCCCTCTATGCTATCATGGGAAGTTGCGCGATGTGGGTGAGCCCCTGTCTTGAGGAGCAGGGCGCGTATAGTCCCCAGGTCATAGCTTCCATTTATTATTGTGTGATTTTATTAGGGGTGAGATGTGGTGGGTATGTTTTATCTCATATTCAGGGAGGAACTATGATCGCTTCCCGTACATTGTGTTATGGTTTTTACCAAGGCGGTGTGAGATTCCAACCATTGGTACCCAGGATGATATGCGAGTGATTCCCTAGTAGATTGTAGCATTAAGAACCTGCATCATTGAGTTATAGCTCACTGGGATGGTTATTATTATACTTGTGTGAATAGTATATTAATTATATATGATCATGTGATATCTTTTATCTCTAAAGTAAAGAGATATAAAAAGATTTTTTGAATCTCATTCCGAGAGATTTTAACCGGACAATTTGTGATGAATATATTAAAGTTCAATTATAGAGTAAATAATTATATGAGTATATATAGTACTTTGGGTATCGAGGGCATAGTGGACCTCAACGACCAACATTGCCAAGGAGTAGTGTATTGGGAGGGTTCCTTGTTTAGATTTCGCTTGCGAGACGTCCCACGCACGAAACGCAGTGCAATGTTGGGAGTGAGGAGAAGTTAGTCCTTAGTGCTCATATTTATATATTAGTATATCTCGACGATCGACAGTGCCAAGGAGTAGTGTATCAGGAGAGTTCCTTGTTTGGATTTCGCTTGCGAGACGTCCCACGCATGAAACGCCGTGTACTGTTGAGAATTGAGAATAATAAATCATTTAAGTTATATAAGAATTTGGGTTATATACGTCATGCATTGAGGGCATAATGAGTCTTGACAATCAATACTGCTAAGGAGTAGTATAGTATTGAGAATTGGGAGAAGTTTAGTCCTTAGCACTTAGATGCTGTTAGCTGATATATATATTTATGTCAATAACTAGAAAATGAGAAATTCTAGTAAAAAAGAATGTTTATGTAAATTTTATATGTTTAGATAGTAGGCGAATATTTGACATTGGTAATAGTAGAAGTTGAATATAAAAATTGGGAGTAAGTTAGATTACTTTGCCCCTAGATAGATTTGGGCAATTATTTGGAGATCATATGCATACGTTAAGATGCGGGCTTTAGATGAGAGGTGAGATAAATGTTATGGAGAGTGAGACTCCACTTTAATCATGACATAATGCATTTATAATTATTATGCATTTTAATGCACTTGCTATAAAATGTTTTCACACCTCGGGCTCTGATCCGTTTATATTTTCTCCTGCTATGTACATATATTGTATTATTCTAGGCGTTCCTCTGCAAGGACGTCATTGATGTTATCCATCCAGTGTATTCGTGGAGCTTTGGAAGTAGCGGACTGTTGCGGTATTTTGATATAGTCTATTCCTATCTTTTTTCTATCTAGATTAGGATTCAGTTTGTATATCGGGTTTATACCCAAGTGTTGTAGTGTAGCACTTTTATATTTTCTTTCTCAGATTATTGTTTTGTTTGTGACCCGACATCATATTCGGTTAATTCATTTTATAGATTTTATTATACTCTTATGTTAGTCTCTTTTATATTATTTTGAGCATGTGTGTGTCTCTTATCATATTTAGAGTTATATTGTTGCATGGTTTTGTTTTAGTGTTGTAAATAAAATGTTTTAAATTTTTTTTTGATACCCTCTTTTTGAGGTAATGGGTAGTTAGCCGTGTATATTTTAGAATCGTCAGTAGATGCTGAGAATGATCCACTTGAGATTCCTGATTATTTTAGTATAGGGCTGGCCACCCGTTATTATTTTAAGTGGGGTGTCAGATTTGGTAGCAGGTCTGTACAAATTCTTTGTTTTCCATGGCCATCACTATGTCAGTGGTGGTGATCGGAGTCTCAATCCCCCCCACACGTACAAATGTATATATATATATATATATATATAGATGTGTGTGTGTGTTGTAATACCCCTTACTTTTGTGTATTTAATTCTATGTTAAATTATCGGGTGTGGGTGATTTAATTTAATTGAGAATTAAAATAAGGGTTTAAAATAAATATTGATTTGGGTATAATAGTTAATATTTATGAGAATTACACATTTACTGAAGTGATATGGTAAATATAATCTTGTTTTATGCAATTTCATTGTATATAAATGCATAGACGGCGGGATTTAGTCATTTTTCAATCGTGGCTTATTTTAATGAATTTTCTCAGGTCGGGAGATGGTTTTTATATTTCGAGTTTCGAATGAAAATTTAGTGGGTGCGGTTGATTCTGGAAGGTCCGAGAAAGTCAAAATAATTAGAGTCTCGGAATCTTTTTGACTAGTTTGAATCGAATTGGGGAATACTAGTTATTTTTATGTGTGTATTATCATTTAAAGATAGGATTACTATTAATAAGGGGTTATTAGGCTTAAGTGGGTATTTAATCTTAATTAAAAGAAAACCAATTTGAGAGAAAGAATAAGAAAAAGAAGTGGAAGCTTAGGAATATTTGAAATCTTATATAATCCTTGACTTTGAGGAAGAATGAGCCCCTACAATCTTTGAGGCAAGTGGATTAACTTGCTAAATGTGTAATTGTGTGACCAATTTCATAATTTATGGTATGAATTTTGTAACATTAGAGATATGTGTTAAACCCTAGAATCTAGTATAAAAGATTAATCATTGTTGTGTATATATGGGTTCGAAGGTATAGAGTTGGTGGAATTCATATTTTGGGTTGGTTATGAAGTGAATCGTTGTAGAAGGAGGGTTTATTGGAGAACTAGAAAATTTTTGTAGGATGTAGAACTGGGTAGCCCGGACCGATTCGTTTTCTAAGGATACCGAATCAGGCTGGAGGTTAAAGTTTCTGTAAAGATTTAAGGAACCGGACTGGTTCATTTTTGGGGACCTCCGATCCGGTCTGGTTACTATAATTGAGAATCTTGATGCTATTCTTCTCTAGATGATTTAAATACTTAGGAAACCCATTTATGTTGTTGTGTAAACATTTTTATGGGATATAATGTGGGTAAGATATGATTCGACGGAGGGGTTACCTTGGGGCTATTATAGAAACATAATTGAGAGGGTAAAATGTTGCTTCCTTTTTGTAAATCCTCCATGGAATGAGAATTATTTCGAGGAGGATTATGGGCCAATGAGTGAGAGTTTATAGGTTATTCCAATGGAAAATTGGACAAATAATCATAAGGGTGATGAGTTATCAATGAACAATTAAGTGAGTAAATTATAATATGAACTTGAGAAGTTTGTGTGGATCATTAGCTAGTGTAAGTTGCGATATTTACATATTGCTAGGATTAGTAATATATGTGTATACATTCTAAAGTGTGATAGTTTGTATATATAATGTGGATGTATATTGGATGTGTAATATATGCTATGTGGTGCATACTCCTCTAGTGCTATCATGGGAAGTTGGGAGATGTGGCCAATTCCTCCGGCTCGAGGAGCAGAGAGATTATGGTTACCAAGTCATAGCGTCCAGTATTTTACAGCGTGTGAGGCGGGGGTAAGACGTCTTGGGTATGATTCTTCTTACCTTTAGGTGAGGAACTATGGCCGCTTCCCATATGCTTGTGAATAGGTTATATACCAAGTCAATGTGAGAGTCCGACCGCCGGTAACCCAGGATAATAAGTAAGTAATCCCCTTGAAGATGATAGCATTGTAGAGATTATTAGTATACATGTACGATGTGTTTTATGTATTGCCCTACATGTATGATATGTGAGATATTTATTACCCCTTTTTATCACGAGATTGTATATGTATGCTTTGATGTTTATAGACTGGAATTTAGGACTATGTTTTATGTACCGCGGGCTGAATGAATTCCCACGACTAACCATGTCAGGTAGTAGTGTATCGGGGGGTTCCTTGTTTGAATTTTTCTTGCGAGACGTCCCATGCACGAAACCTAGCACTTTTTTGGAAGTGGGAAAATGTTTGGTCATCAGTTCTTGGGGTATTTGAATTTACTTAATTAAAGGGAAATGTCTTTCTAACTGTTAATAGGCTGTAATTATGCATATGAGAGTTATGCTTAGGCTTGAGGGGGTAGGGTTCGTAGATTTAGTGGGGTAGCTTAGCTATATACTTATGTGTACGCTTAGGTGCGCGTTGTAGCTGAGAGGGGAGATTGAGTCTCAAGGGAGTGCGACTCCACATCAATTATGAAATCTTTCATTTTTAATTATTATGCATTTAATTCACTTGCTATAACTATTTTCCAAACTAGGGCTCTGACCCGTTTATATCTTTCCCTTTCTACGTATATTTTGTGTATATTAGGTGTTCCTCCGCAAGGACGCCCATGATAGTTATCTGCTCCAGAGTTTTGGGAGCTGTAGCATGTGCGGGATGTTATAGGATTTTTGTTATAGACGCATTCCTTTTTGTAATCTAGTTAAGATCTTACACTTATAAATCGGGTGTGTGTGTACCCAAAGGTCTTATATGTTGATCTACTATATTATTGTCCTATGGTGTTGTATGGTCTGTTTCCCGACAGCATATTCGGGAATATTCTTTTGTATGTATACTCTTAGCGTGTTAATGATCTTGTCCTTTAATTGTCTATTGTTGTTCATGCTTCGTTGTATGTGATTGATTTATTATATGTACGCTTTAAAAAAATTGGCACCTATTTATTTATATTTATATATATATATATATATATATAGGGTGGTTACCAATTATATTTATATTCGACAATTGGTGCAGAGAATGATACACTTGAGATTCCTATTGTATTTTAGTATAGGGCTGGCCACCCGTATATTTGAATAGGCGAAGTGTCAGATGTGTCTGTGTGTTGATACACCCAGAATCAAGATCGTTTCCAAATCGATTTGTTGGATTATTATTCATGGATTGAAATTCATCACGACCCGGTCCATACTCAGTTTGATTTTCGGGTATTGTAAAATTGGGTATTTGGATTAGAAAATATTAATTGGGAATTTTTATTTTATTTTGAGTACCTATTTATACTCGGCAACATATAATTTGTCATAGACTCGAACGCCCGAACACGTACGAGTAATCGTATTTTTCTAAAAATGTGTATTTAACTCAATATCATTTTCTCTTAAAAATATATTTTAACGAGTTATGATACCAAATGACTGGAGGTAATGTATCGTTATAAATCGAGATTATATTACGAGTCATAATTATTAAAATTATGATTATACAGGTGTTGGACTGTTGTGTTGGTTAATTTTGGAAGTGGCACGACCACTGAATTATTGTCCAAATAAGGGGAGGGGGGATTTTTAAATTTTTTCTAATTTTATTTTATGTCACGAACAATAAATAATTATATTAATATATTCGAGGAATATAAATGAAAACCATAAATATCAACTTTTTGTCAGATTAAAAGTAATATTTGATCGGGGTGATGTTTTATTTGAATATAAAATTGTTTTTTATTCAAGTCGAAATTATATTTAAACAAATTGAATCGTTTGATTCCCTTTAACGATTATTTTCCATAAACTCTTATTATTCCACTATCGAGATACTTGCAATTTATTTTTCATCAACAAAAGAGAATTATTATTTTAGTAATGTGATTACTAAAATTGTGTCAGTTCCATTTTGCAAAGAAAATAAGTTATAGCCGAATACTCCTACCATTTCGAAAATTTTAGTTTTCAAACCGTCTATATAAATTTGGATTGTACCATTATTATTATTATTATTATTATTATTATTATTATTATTATTATTATTATTATTATTATTATTATTATTATTATTATTATTATTATTATTATTATTATTATTATTATTATTATTATTATTATTATTATTATTATTATTATTATTATTATTATTATCGGTTAACGTCACATGTTTATATTATTTCGACCATCAACTGGAGACCTCAGTTTAAGCATTATATGCGGGATTCATATCGCATAAGTTTTATTCGTATTTATCGAATGACGTACGATATCATACACCCCAAACCATTATTCCCAAAACACCATTCTTATTTAAACCCTTGAGCATAAATGACTATGGGAACTAGAACGCAACAATGAAAGATATATGAATGACAACATAAAGGTCGTAAAACACAAGTAGGTTTTTCTTACTTTTTCAATAGTTTTGTGTATTTGACATACTACTATTGATATCACTATGTGATAGATCCTATTTACCCTTAGTGTGTGCATGTTATTATACTGCCATACTACATATTTTGTTAGACCTTAATAATATTTGAATTTATCACCAACATTTAAACTTAACTAAAGGGTCAATTTTAACTCTTATCATCTGAAAACTGGTATCATGTTTCATATTGATCCAGTTACCCTTGCACTTTTGTGCTATTTTTACTATAAACATCAGTATTAACTAGGGAGTAGACTGATGTATTATCCCACAGAACTTTTTACTTCGCCTACTGGTCTTAGATGATTGAGAGCATTGGTTATTGTTACATAGATATGAGTGCCACTTAGCTAGTGTCCCTAGCGAGTCACTTTTCCCCACATGATTTGGGTTGATTATTATTTTGGTTTTACTGATGGCTTAAATATTTCTATACCCCTTAGTGAACTGGTAAGTATGGGATTATTAGTTCAAAGATCCTTGACTTTATTATATGATCCATAATGTTGTTACCACTAACCATTGTTTCATTACATTTACTACAATACTAATTTTCTTTATATAAACCTTAATGAACTAGTAAGTATTAGATTATCAGTTCAACTTTCTTTACATGACCCTTATTAAGCTGGTAAATATGGGATTATCAGTTCATACTCCTTGATTTTATTTAAGGGTTGTTATGAAAAAATAATTGCTTCCGCTTTATTTGATAAAAACTGAATTCTATACACATTCCAAACTCTCTTTATATTTATATTTGTTATAGAACTGGTAGAGCCTATTCAAGAATTTTGCTGATTCATTTCCTTCCAGTTATTTTTTCCAAGTACTAATAAGAAATGACAAATACTTCAAAAATTATACTACATTAGTTTGAGATATGCAGAGAAATCATAGAAGAATAAGCCTGTTGAACTACAGTGTATGACAATTTAACTTTTATAAATTCTTAGTTAGCATAGTATGCATGTCTCAAATATGATTTAGTATTATTTCAAGGAAACATTCACCCATAAGAATTCAGGGTGTGACAATTTGGTATCAGAGCCAAGCTTAAGTTAGCCTATGCGGGACCTAAGTTAAGATTGTGATTAAGAAAGTTTCCTAAAGTTAGAAGGATAGTAAGGATGCGATACTTAGACATGCATCAAGAATATTGATCTTTAAGTTACATGAAAAGAATATGAGATAGTAGGATACTCCCTAGGCAAATATTTTAAAGGATAAAAGTATATTTTAAAGGTTGAGATGATTAAATGATTAAGAGAAATATTCTGGAAGTATAATTTTGAAAATTGTGATTGAGGCAGATACTCGAATTTTATTGGAAAAAACGGTTAAGGATTTAGGATTGTCAAAGATATTATTGAGGATTTAGAGAGATACTAAGAAAATTATCTTAAGACAGGATTGTGTACAATATACTCCTTAAAGTCATTACGTAATGCTCCATTCTTTGTCCAAACTATTCAGTTGAATCTCTCCTCAAAATGATTGACTTCATTTGGAATTCCAAAAACTTTCATCTTTGAAAGTTATTAAACTTTTCTATTGACCTTTTGTGAACATTTTTCACATTTTACTCTTGTTATACTTCATACTATTCCCATTAGATTATGAAACTAGATTGCTTATGTTAGAATGATACCTGAATAAGATCAGATTGGAGGATTTATAAAAGAATTCCTTAATGATAATTGAAAATGTATTTATGAAAAGTAGAAGTACAAGAAAGGTTAATCGTTCTACTCTTTAGAAAATAATGACATCACTTATTATATTATATTATATTCCACAAACATCATTTTCCCCAAGTTCTACACAACCATGACATTGAAGTATTAATAATGAACCACTACCATGTATTTTTTAACTAGTGTCAATTATTTTCCAAAGTTACAGTGATTCAGGATATCACTGAGAAAAAAATAATATTTCCAGAAAGAGTATGGAATTCATAGTGAAACATAAGTTCTTATCCATAAATAACTATAATAGTTGTGATCAGATGGAAGTTTATCAAAAAAACCTTTATATGATTTTGACACCACGGGTATATTGGTTTTATAAACCATAACCTAAATAGTCTTGTTAAATGAGAAATATAAATTTCCACCCATGGTAGTTGATTTTGACCCAATATTATTTCACGAAATGCTTATATCATTATATGATAAACCACTGATACTTTATGAACTCCTTTGTGAAGTTCAGAATATGTTATGCTTGATATAATTTAAAATCCCTATGTTAATCTTGGAACAATATGTTCAAGTTAACTTGATTCTATTAAATCTGTTTCTTACATAGCATACAATGTAACCAGGAAATACACTACCATTATGCCCACACCAGTATTGTTTGCCTGTAGGACTCATATTATCGAGCACCTAATTTTACTTATGCCTCTCTTCGGAGTTTTGTCTTGACCACATTACTATATCTCCAGTTACCTGGATTGATTATCTCCAAAATTTTTGGGTTGATTTGTTACTTGTATTTCTATTAACCCTAAGCCCCTAGAACGGATAATTATAGGTTATCTTGTTTTAGAAACTATCTATAACCTTACACTTATGAACCTAATATTCCTAATTCCAGTAACATCATCCTATGAATTCTGGAATATTTTTTCCGATGAATTATTGTTATACCTGCCTAATAACGCCAAAATTTTTATCCGGAATAAATTATTATTGACCTTAGTTAATAAGCCATTATACCTGTCAACGATTTATCAGAAACCTTTAGCCTCAGAGAATTCATTTGTTCCCTTATTTAATGAGTTAAGAAATTATTGGGAAGATATAATATACTTATGAAAGACTTAAGGAAACAAAGATACATTGGACCTTTAGCAGTAGCAAGTGCACTAGTTCTATAACCTATTAGTTTGATTTATCCACAAAATTATTTAATATTATTTAGGTGTTACATGTGTTCTAGTTGAGCCGATATATTACAAACCAAATACATATAAACTTGATGACTACACCGACAACCTACGTTTTAAAATTAAACTTCCTCTAGAATTTTAGACTCTTGTTACTTCATACCGTTAGCTTGTTGGGGATTTTATATTGTTCATTATACTTTCATAAAATCCCTCAGTGAATTCTCTTAGATCCAATAAGGAATATTTTAGGATAAACAGTTATTAGATTCAGAATTATATTTATGTTGTTTCCCGATAAAAATTTTCGGAGTATAGTCACCTATGACCCTCTAGAATTCTAAGTTGTTTATTGTAACAATTTAAGTTAAGAGAAATTAATATTTACTTTTTATGACATCTTTTTTCATAAATATAGGAAACCCTAAAGTTTTATTGTATGGTAAAAAATCCTACGTTGAGTTTAGATGATAAATGCTTGAGATAGATTTTTCATGCAAGGAAATTTGAATTTAAGGAAGAAACGTGAATAGAATTTCAAGGATTACTGATTCAAATTAGATAAACCATCTCGAAAAAATAGATTCTATAAACAGCACTCTAAGTTGAAACCTGTCGAAAGATTTAATGACGTATTTACTTAGACTATTGTTAATACCATATAAACTTATGATCTACCTTTAATCAGGCAGTCCGAGCAGCTTAGGCGGTCTGAGCTACATAGCGTACAGAGCACTCAAATCAGGATAATCAAGGAGATGACTGTGCATTAAATGCCCATTATTACGATACAGATGTACATGTCTACTAGAGAACAACGCATTGTCCTTTCATTTGTACAGCCTCAAGGCTATAAATACATTGTAACCTCCTCATTAACAGGGGACTCGAAATTTCTTCGTAAACCCATTATCGAGAATTCCAAGCAACAATCAGCAATAACAAAAATAGTGGATGTAGGCCATTCTTACAAGGCTGAACCACTTTAAAAATCCATTGTCGTATATTCATATATTCATTTTTATCTGTGATTAAATAATTAGATCAAATCTAGTTTTTTACATCAACAATACCCCACATTTTTTATGTTATTTTATTAGTAATTCTTACCCAACTTTGAGAAATAAAAACTTAGAATAATTACTCCCAGATCTCCTTGTGTTATAATCTTAAACCAGAAGTTAGACTCGATGATTACCAAGCGATAGGGAAACAAGTCTTCGATTTTGAGATATATTACATATACCTGATGAATGTCTTCGAATTTCTTTTGATCCCAAAATGGAAATAGGATCATATCCCCATGGATTTTATTTGTAAACTAATTCGTACGTACCAAGGATGTAATTCGATGCATGGATGATATGAGATAAACACACCAAATCTTCCATTTGCTTCAATTGGAAATTATTGGTTCGTTCCAAAAAACTCAGTATTAAGATTCATATTAAGACTATCAACATGAGTAACCCAGTCGATGTACATAAAAGCTCAAGTTACATCGAGTGTTGGAATAAAGATGTGTTTTAGATTATACCAAGAACTCCATTTTTCCTCTATGCCTATCAATTTATTTTAAAATTGGTAGCACGTGATTAACATAGTTAAGCTAATTCTTTTTCCTCCCAACGAACTAGAAAAAAGGGGAAAGTCATCTTTCTCTTTATGACATAAATATCATGCTTCGGTATATGTAAATTTAGATTGAACATCATTATGATCTGACGTTATCCTACCCTAAGTATACGAATCATTTCTAGAAAATTTTTAACCCTTATTGCTATGACTTTTATAAACACCAGTATTTAGATTCAATATAGTTGAAACTGTAGTATCATTCTGTTAAACCATATCGATGATAGAAACATATTTCATTTATTTGTATAACTATACTCACACTATCATAAGTGCGCCAATTCTATTTATTGTGTCCACAAAACTAGTCCAAAATTTCAGAGTATATCTAGAGTAGTTCTACGTGCTTTGAAGAACCAGTTTTCTTTATATATCTATCGTAGATTCCATGTGATGAATTCTATAATATTAGATACCATACCAATTATGATACTTATTAATATTATATGAACCTAGGTACCCATCAACAAGCCTAGTTGAAATACCTAAAAGTATGAGACGTTACATTGTGTTCCAAAATAGTGACTTAGTGGAAATAGTCAAATCTCATATACACAATGTTTCGGTATTGAGGAAACAATACATTAAGAGATTCGATGCAGTTTCTTCCCGTAATCAAAATTCTAAGGATACTTCCGTATATAAGTATTAACTACATCGAATAGTCGATGATTCTTTTCAATTACAAAAGCACCTAATTTTACAACCTTAGTAATTACTGAGATTGTTCTCTATTTATAGAAATACTGATAGAAAAAATAAGCGTTTTACCACCAAGTTTGGAATTGAAACTTCTGATAGTAAACCTGTTACTCTTGATATAGAAAAGAGATACCTTTCTACGAGAATCCAACATATTATTAAAAACTACAACTTACAGTTGCGTTATAAGACAACTCAAGATGAGTTAACTATCGATGTACTTGCCAGAACATAAGTTGTACTCACCTACCATGCAAATGATTGTTAAATACTATTATTAAGATATCAATGTTTCAAACCTACAGTATTCTCTTTTCAGTAAATTTTTTTTATATAATGAGATATCGTTATTTCCCGAACTATATATAACCTACGATGATTTCTACCAATACCACCATCTTGATAGTATGAGATTATTGAGATATGACCGAACTTTATATAACTAGACGATACATAAAACTTCATTACGTGAAACTATGAGACAATAGACAACGCACGCAAAGCTTGTAAAAATGCCTATTAAGTAGATGAAATTCTAGTTATTTCTAATCCTATGCTACGTCGAGTACTTCTTATACTGTAATCTTGTATAACCTGCAACTAAGAAAAGAATGATGTGAAGAAAATCATCAAAATTATACAATAGATTTACAAAGTTGAAAAAATATATTATCATATCATAGACGAGGTGAGTACCACGAGTACTTGAAACTCTAAGAATATAGGACATTTGGAGAACGAAACTTTTTTAATGTGGGTAGAGTGTAAGACCCTAACTTTTACTTTTATTTTAATTAAATATTATTTGTGTTAAAATCCATTTTACGGGCTATTTATAATTTTTGCGATGCTTACAACCCGTACGTATTGTCGATAACATGAAAATAGGGTCGACAAGTTTATTCTCTTGCTCGAAATAGAATATAGTTAATATAAAACGGATAGTATAACGAGTTTAAAACATATTGTTTTTTATTATTATTTGAATTAAAGTGTGTATAAGCTAGTATAATCCAAAAGTAATGTCAATGCAAAAAAAATACATTAACATGTCCTATGCACCCCAATACTAATTTATAGTTGGACAAAATTTCTAAAATTATAAAAATCATACCCGAAAAAAATTGAAATTATGTACCAAAGACACTCAATTGAATGATTATCCAACTGACTGTGTCCTGAGTGTACAACTTAGGAATAGTATAAATAGATACATGTATCTACAGAAAAAATCACCCCTCTTCTTCTCATGTGAAAAACCAACCAAATGGGTTCATTCTCTCTCTCTCTCCCTCATACAAAACTTGAGCAAACCTCTGCTCATATACCTCACCCCAACCACTACTCTTATACCACCACGAAACCATTTCCAAACCTTTGACAAAACACCCAAAACCCTCTGCTCCTCTTTCTCCCTTTTGCCCGAAACCCCTCACTCACAGACTCTCTTTTCCCCCGAGATCCACCGCAGACTGGAAACTGCCGACCTCATTCTCTTCCTTCACTGAAACATTTGTCAATCTCTCTCCCTACTTTTTTCCTCTACACGCCGAAATGGGTCTAACTCTACCTCTTCTTCGATTTCGTTTTTTTCTCATGTTTCCATACCAGAAGCTTCGATGTTTCTGTATATATATATATATATATATATATATATATATATATATATAGGAGAAGGCTCACCTACATCATGCTCTATACATCACCCATGCATCACACCTAATTCAGGGCCCTAAAAAACTTTTTTTTTCAAATTTTATATTTTTCCCTTGAAATTAACTTTCCAATCAACCCATATGCAAAAAATTAGGTCCAAATACATTTTGTAGCTATTTTTAAAAAATCCACAAAAACCTGCTAAAAATACCTTATTTATAAGGGTCTGCGCAAGCAGTTTTTTGTGGATTTTTTAAAAATAGCTACAAAATGTATTTTGACCTAATTTTTTGCATATGGGTTTATTGGAAGGTTAATTTCAAGGAAAAAATATAAAATTTGAAAAAAAGTTTTCAACGGCCTAGAATTAGGTGTGATGTACGGTGTGATGTATAATGCATGATGTAGGTGAGCCTTCCTCTCATATATATATATATATATATATATATATATATATATATATATATATATATTGTGTGCATGTGTGTGTGTGTGAATTGAGACTCCGACCGCACTTTTTATTACGTACTTGTATTTCGACCTATTTATATGTCAACGTGCCATTAACAAAAAATCTGCATTTGCATGTATCACATGGGAATTTATTTGTGTTTATATTATTTATTTAAGCACCTTGGAAAAGTTTTACCGAATTTTGTCAATATATATGCAACAACCCGCTTAAAATAATAACGGGTGGCCAGCCCTATACTACATTAAATCAGGAGTCTCAGATGGCTCAGTCACAACATCAACTGACAACACTAAAATAAATAAGGCTAACTAATCGAAATCATATAAGCGAGATGCTAAAATTAAATAAAACCTACCACGGACAACAACCCAACCTTGTAAATATCTAGCAATGGTAAAAAGCACACAAGTACCATGATAAAAGAAGTTCTAGAATAAAGTGAACTGAGTACATACAAGGAAAAATATGCCCGAATAAGCTGTCAGGTTACAGAGAGTACAACAACCATAAGGAAGAAATATAAATAGCTATAAATAACTCTTGGGTGAAAACCCGATGTACAACATGAATCCTATCTAGATTCACAAAGAAATAGGAAGCGACTACAATCTAAATCCCGCAACAGTCCGCACCTGTTACAACTCCCAAGACTCTGGATAGAAGGGCATCCGGCATCCATGCGGTAGGACACCTGTAGTAATATATAATATAGCAGGAGAGAAATATAAACGGGTCAGAGCCCTAGGTGTAAATTTTTTTTATCAAGTGTGTTAACCGTGCATAATAAATATGAATGCACTTATTTCATAATTAAAGTGGAATCGCACTCTTGTGAAACCCCAACTCACCTCTCATCTAACGGTGCACACCTATTCGCGTCCTGGAATCTTAATTAAGCTACCCCTCCTATAAGGACAACCTACCTTACCATAGGCACGGCCTATACCCGCAAGACCTTCCATTCTAACATAACCCGAGAATCCTTCTCTTTCTAGTCGCACTTAATTATATTTATTCTTATATGCCATACTAGGCTTTATTGATTCCAATTATTAACTTAAACAGTTATAAGTCTTAATTAGTTGCATATTAACTTTAGGCTTCAATATAAGAATTTATTCTCTAAATAACATGAATACAATTAATAAGGATAAAACTTCTCTCCACTCTCAACATTGCACCGCGTTTCGTGCGTGGGGCATCTCGTAAAGCAAAATCCAAACAAGGAACCCCCCGATACACTACTCCTTGACAATATTGATCGTAGGTATCCATTATGCCATCTACGAAAACCATACTACTGATACATACAAGTACAAAGTACAAAACGTCTCTCTACTCTCAACATGGCACTATGTTTCGTGTGTGGGGCATCTTGTAAAGCAAAATCCAAACAAGGAACCCCCCTGATACACTACTCCTTGACAATGTCGATCGTAGGGATCCATTATGTCATCTACACAAAACATGCTACTACTATTTGGATTACTAACTAAGAGTTACCCCAAAATCTCCACTAAATCCTTGGGTTGATATTCTTAAGTGCGATACATTAACCCCCAACAATCAAGTACACCATAATCACCCAAGATGTACACCATAGAAATTTCATATCCTTTCCACCTATAGGATACAATATATATATATATATATATATATATATATATAACTATTCATTCTCATAGCCACGTGTACATAACACATATAATGTACAATTTCCATATTCATAATCATAATATAACCGACTATAGAATGCCAATATACTGCACCATGCTATCATCTTCCAGGGCATTACTCATATACCATTCTGGGGACCACCGGTGGGACTAAATATCACCCACTTTGCGGCCAACACACACACACGAAGTCTGGGAAGCTGTCATAGTTCCTAACCGGTAATGAGACGAAACATACCCACCACGTCTCATCCCAAAAAAATATATATCACATAATAACACAATGGACGACTATGACCTGGGGAATATCCACACTCTGCTCCTTGAGCTAGGGTGCTCACCCTCATCGCGCAACTTCCCAATGATAGCATGTGCGGGGTATGCTTCACAATACAAGTATATACATCATTCACATACATAATATACATACATCCATATGACCCCATCATATTATTAAACCATCACATACGGTTTAGATATTCACGCCATGAGTATATACATATACACAAATCCATACTTATATATATATATATATATATATACCCTCTCTCATTCGTATGTATGAAATTTATAACTCGGCTATACGTGTATATAAGCCTCTTTATACTAATCGTCGTCCCGAACGTATTTAATTTAATTCCTTATATAAATACGATCCCTCACTTGAAGAACATTCATCCATTACCCCTACGATATGAATAGTCTTCCAATATTTTTAACATTAAGGTTATCACCCCAAAGTTTAATATATATAACAATCATTAAACTTACCATCAATATCCAAAACACATCAATGTATCAAGTACTAATTTTGACTATTGGTATGCACGTAACTAATAGCCTACAAACCTCAAGCTCGATTTTAAATTCATTCCAAGGTTCCATCCACAATTGGAATTCCCATTGTAATTCACATACAGATACATAATAACTATCCGACTAGATTTTCAACCCATCATTTTCTAGCTGATAGTACTATCTAATAATCCTCAATTCCGCCTATGGTTCAATTACTCTTATGAACCTTTTAATCTTATTGCATTTACGATTTATTCTTTAAGTTCAACATTACTAAAGATACGCGACCACTCTCTCTCTCATTGGCCCCCAATCTTAACTTGAATAGAATCCTATAACAATAAGGACTTGACACAAATATTGGCCAAAATTTCCATGTCGTACCCTCGCAACTCTCTCAAAGGGTCCTTAACCTTACATCATAACTAGGCACACTTATGACCCCTAAATAGAACTCCCGTTCTCAATGAGATTCCCCACTACTCTAATATAATAATCTCCAATACGCACATATATTCGTCTCTAAAATAGTTTGATGTAGGGCAATACATAAAACACATCGTACCAAAATGGGGAAAATTCCATTATAACAAAAATTCTAAAAAGGACCTTAACGTAATAAATAAACTCTCCGGCTCTGATACCAATTTGAAGCCCCCAAATTTTAAAATTAAATATGAACTTCCTTTAAGTGCAGAATAGGATGGCTCGACACACACACACACACACACACACACACACATAACTTTCAAATTTTAATTTCTTTCAAATTAAAATTAAACTCAACTAAAGTGAAATAAAATTAATCCAACTTAAACAAATTAATCAACCCAAGTCCTACAAGTTTGCCTGACAAGATTAATTCATTTTTCTATTTAGGCCAAACCCAATTTTATCAGTTGAAAATTAATGACTTGAATTAAATTAATGAAACATTACCCAAATTAATTTTAGCACCAAATTAATCATGAGTAGTGATTTAAACATATTTTATCTTTTAGTCCTAAGCATGCATCTAGATGATATATCAAGATAAAATAAATCACAAACCACTACGCGCCGTTGTACGAGGAAAACCCAAATGAGAAAAAACTCGGGCGTTCTTAGCCTTAAGTCCACTAAGTATGGATTTATTATTAAAATACAGCTGACTTACTTCACACGACTCGATTACGTCCAAGCTTTGTCGCATCTTCTTGTAACTACCTCCTCCTAGTCGATAATCCCGGACTCCACCGAAACTTTGGAATCCACCAATGAGGCTTTTGGTCTCCGTCAACCTGCACCCGAAGCCTTTCTTCAAGTGGGAACACCGCAACACGTAAATAAACTCTTTTTGGGTGGAGAAGAACCCAAACTCTCTTCTTTAATGGTGTAGATTTGAACCAAAGGTGCCAAACCAAACTCCAAGCAAGATATATATATATATATATATATATATATCTGTGTGTGTGTGGAAACTTGTAATTTAAACAAAACTCAATGGGTGTAAGTGTTTTTGGAAGATATTAAGTCATAGAAATCAAAACACTCAAACATTAACTTTTTGGGTAAACATTTTTCTCTCTAGAGAATGAAATAATTTCAAAATGTTTCTTAGAAAAGTCTTGTTCTGCACATAATATGGCTGGTAAAAGTTAGTGGAACAAGTAGGAAACATGGGTGGTTAAAAATGAAAACTCCCAACAATTTTGCATTCCTACCAACAGGGCCGACTCTATAGTTTTCGAGGCCCTAGGCGAAAAATCAAAATGGGGCCCTTTTGTATAAAAAAATTAAAATTGAAGAAAAAGTGTTCTTCTCGCATTTTTCGATGCAACACCAATTTTTATGTAAAAAATCAATTTTAATATACTAATGTCTAATCCCATCACTAGAATTCTCATCAAAATATTTTTTTCTATAAATATTACGCTTTTCACAAAATACGAGTTCAATTTCCATTTCTTTAGCAATATATATAAACATATAACACAATAACAAGTGTAATTTGCTAGTAGACATATTCACACAACACAATAACAAGTGTAATTTGCTAGTAGACATATTCACACAACACAACAAGTGTAATTCGCAAAAAAATAAATGAATTACACAATCACAAGATTCTCAATAAAATTGACAAACCATATTAAATAAAAATGCTAAAGAGGAACAATAAAACCTGATTTGAGTACCAATTTGAGAGCAATCTCAAATTTTAATTTGTAAATACCCAAATAATAAATTGGAATCTACAAAAAAAAAAACAAGTTGTTGACACCCCATTCTGTTACCACCTAACTTTCCTTAGGTCCCTAGTACCTCCCTTCATCACCGTAAACCCAGGTCATGTCCCGAGTACTGACCTGAAGACCATCGGGCACTCCCCGACTCAGTTTGACCCAAAAGTCAAACTCTTCATCTCGATCGAGACTGAATGAATCTTCAAAGGGCACTGAATACCCTTTCTAATGGTCCACCCCGTGCGTGATTACGACTTACCATGCGGACGAACGATCCCTTTGCATCCAAAACCAGACCTAGAGGCCATCGGGAACTCTCGGGCTCTATTTGACCTAAGTCAAATCTTAATCCCAATCGAGGCTGAAGGAATCTTCAAAGGGCACTGAATACCCTTTCCAACGGTCCATCCCGTGCGCGATTCCGACTTTCCATGCGGACGAACGATCTGTTTGACTCCAGGAGGTCACCAAATGTTTCTCGGGCCCGATTGACCAAAGTCAACTCTCCAAACTGGGTCAAACTCTTTGGAATGACGAAGTACATCTCCTAACCTTTCCAACGGTCCACCCCGTGCGTGATTCGGACTTACCATGCAGACGAACAATCCATTTGCATCTGAGCGATTCCCCGTCCAATGGACCGACAAACGATTCCGAGCCATATTTGATCAAAAGTCAACTCTCGAACCCGGGAGAGGTCCAAAGGACTTTTGAAGGTCTCTCAATTACCTTTCCAATGGTATGCCCCGTGCACGATTCTGACCAACGGTTTTCCCTCGGCGATCGATTTTATGAAAAAGCCTGAAGCACACTGCCAAATAGCAGGTTCCAGACCCTGCCTATCGGCACCTGCCGATAGGCAGGAACAACTCTATGCCGATCGGCACTCACCTGGGCCTCTAAAAAGAGGCCTTCACCTCATTTGCAAGGGAGCCCAGATCTGATAAAAATCTCTCTGAACGAATCCTAGAAACCTCTCTCGAAGGCAGCGTGATTTCAACTTTCAAATCCCTTTTTTACTCCCACTTTTCATCATCCTTTTCATCAAACTTGATGAATTAACCACTCTCCATCATCATCCAAGTGCAAGGGCTTCTCTCCAACATTCAAGATCAAGCTCAAGATCTTCAGGAAGGTCCAACTTTCTCAAACTCTCTCTTAAATTCTCTTAAATTCCCAATAACTTATTTTCTTATTTAGCACTTTTATTATCTCATCACACACATCCTAATATACTTTTTATATATTATTATTGGACATATTTTATTTTCATAAAACCCAAAAAACAAGAAAAATAGGGTTTGCTCGTAAATTCCAAGTAGGGATTCTCACACTTTTCTCATAACTAAATCACTTTTTCTACACACACACACACTCTTAAAAATAAGAGATTCCCCATTTGGATTTATGGGATAAACCCCACCCCTCATTTTGTATGCAAACTACGTGGACTTTGATGCCTTTATAGGCTACGTAGGCGTCTCGAGGTAAAACCCGAGACTCGAGTCCTTTTTCTCACTTTTTCTCTCATTTTCTATCTTCTCTAAATCCATTCTCTTTATATTCTATATACTTGACCTTAGTGACGCATTACTCCATATGCGTTATCGTTTCATTATGAAAATCAACGTAGGGGTAATCGCGTAAATCTTCTTTTTCTAATATTACTCTTATATCTTCCTACGAATGACTCACTTTATCTTTTCTATGATACAAGTCGAGGATTCCTACCTCCATTCTATATATACACATGCACACATATCACGGGGGGAAACAAAAGGAAAATAGCAAATATTCATGAGAGACCGAAAGGGAGAAATGGGTGCCTAACACCTTCCCATTTCGTAACTAATCCTCCGAGCCCTTCTCGAATCATCTTGGTTTCGCACACACCAGTATGTCTTTGGATGCCATCCTTTGGGGTGGCTTACCCTTTTTCTTTTGTCTGTTTTGAGTAAAATAGATTGGAGATTCTGAATCTCTCTACATTTTTACACCACATCTCAAAACTGACGTCAGCCAAAGCGCTCCCGAGAGGGATGTGCGGGACCCTAAGGATCCTTTCCTCTGTGCGCCCGCCCGCACAGCGAGGATCAGGGATGGCCACAGTAGTGACTCTGCTGGGGAAGTTTATGTTTTTGCTTGTGGGCTTGACTCTATTTGCATGGATGCTATATTTGCTTATGTTTCCCCCTATATCTGCATTTTCCCCTTTCTCATATGTATCTCATGCTTATGCTTATGTTCACACACTTGTATAAATTTCTCCATGTACACTTCACACCACGTGCACCTAGGATCACACGTATATCCCCATGTTGCACGCATAACCCATCCATACTTGGCGTACCTTTTGGGGTACTTATACTTTGGCATAATCAAGAAAGGCATTCTCATCATAATATACCAATAAGAGAATCATGCATGATTCACACAATATCACCAAAGAGCATTAATATTGACCAAATTTTACCCAGTAACTGGAGGGTCACTTCGTGATGGGCGCTGGTCTGGCAGGTCGCAGTTAGCCTAAGCGATATGACTCTCACCTTCCATTGGCCAAGTACCTTCGACGTATATCGAACGGTTCCCCCGCATCGTACCACTTGACCAAGGTCATGACGGGAGGTATATCGCAGGGAATTCATTCACTTACGCCGAGTATATCGAATTCTCTCTCACACGTACCGTCCCCACGAGGTATATGGTGGGGCAATTCATGTACACTCGGGTATATCAAATGGCTTGTCCACACGTACCGATTGCCCGCAAGAGCAAAACGTATATCGTGGAAGTCCCGCCAAAGGGGGGAACCCATGCCGATTCACCCAACCAACTGTATACCCGCATATAGGTGCCAGACCTAGGACATGCACTTTAGATTGCCGGTTTCAACTCGAAACTCTTTCGAAATTTCGAGTCGGCCTGTCGCCCAATTTTCGTGCATTTTTTAAAACGGGACCCTGTCTGCGAGCCTGGTTACAAGTCTGCATATATTAAGACCCCCAATTTTCCAGGCTTGGGTCCTGTCCGGCATTGCATTTAGTAGAATTAAATACAAGTGAGAACATAATAATCATATTAACCATGTTGGGTTCCGTCTCCAAAAACATTTCTCCATTCTTTATCAAAAATCCAAAAACATTTCTCCCTTCTTTATAAAAAATCCAAAAATAGTTTTTTACATTTTTCTCAAAAATAAATCTCATCCTATGCCTTCTCAGGTCGATCGCAAGCCCTTGGCCTGTCTCCCTATTGGCTTCGGTCTTCAGTCAAATCACCCCAGAATTTCATCCGTTCCTCTACTACTTCTTTCGAGTCCGGAATACATCCATCTTCCATGGAGAATACAGATCAAGCACCAGTCATACATCTGGATCTGACGACAGTCCTAGCTCAGTTCGTGTCCAAGATTGACAACCTCCAAATCGAGGTCCGAGAGATGCAACAAAACTAGGTTCCTATTCCTCAAGAGTCCGACGCCCTATTCCCTGGTGCTATGGGTCCACCCGAGCCTATCTGGGTCCCGAAAGAATATCAACACGCTCCGTGTGCCCCTTCTGCCAATGGGTCGCCGCCTGCCCAGCTCCCAATGCCCAACATTGCCCATCCAATGGCTAACCTACCTGTGGTCGCTGATCCAAAAGAGGAGGAGTTGAATAAAGTCAAAGAGGATCTCAGGATGCTCACCAAGAAGTTTGACCAAGTCATGATCTATGGGAATTACATGGACTACACCCACATGTATAATTATCCTAAGGCGAGGTTACCCGAGAAGTTCAAGATGCCAAATATCGAGAAATTCGGGGGGAGTGGACCCCCAATTGTTCATCTTCACAGTTATCATCGTTCCATGACTTTACTTGGGGCTTCTGAAGAGGTGATAGCCCAATTGTTTCAATAAACTTTGAAGGATAGTGCCCTCCGATGGTTTCTATCTCTTGAGGAATCTAGAATCCGTAGCTGGGAGGATGTAGCCCGAGAATTCATGTCGCAATACAAATACAACGAAGAGCTTGAGGTCACCCGTCGTGATTTAGAGCTGCTCAAATAGAATCCTGGAGAATCGGTCAATAACTTCATAACTAGGTGGAGGGAACAGGCAGTTACCATGACTAATCGGCCATCCGAGGAAGAACAGGTCAACATAGTGAAGAAGAACTTCTTGCCTCATGTATGAGTGACTATGGGAGGACAATATTATCCCCACTTTCGAGCTCTCAGAGAGGCTGGAGTGTAAATCGAGGAAAGCCTCATTAAAATAGAGGTTGAACCAAAGAAGGTGTCCAGACAGTTCACCCCTAGAAGGTATGACAAGACTGCCAGTTCTACCATCTTGACCATCAACAACATCTCTCAACCAACCACATCATGGGAACCAGAAAGCCACCCTGCCCCCATCCGAAGGGAATACACTGAGCTCCATGCTCCCCTATCCAAAGTTTACCAAGCCCTGTTAAGTCAAAACCTCATCAAACCCTTGGATCCACGTCCATTGCCAAATCCACTCCCAAGAAACTTCAAGGCCGATGCCCATTGTGCCTTTCACCAAACTGTTGGCCATACCACCGACCAATGTTTTCACCTTCGAAACATAATCCAAGATCTCATTGACCGGGGTACCATCGCCCCACCAGCCAATCCTAAGCCAAACACTACTCACAATCCACTTCCGAATCACACCAATGCCATATTCTTAGAATAAAACCCAAATTTCGATCCCTCAACTCAAATCACACCCATATACTCTCCTAAAGCTCTTCAAATTTGCCCATATTTCCTCCTACACCCTACTAGCCTCACTGATCAGGCACTGTCACTCCTTACTAGAGCATGCATCGTTGTTTGTACCCGTTCTAAAAATGGAAATATGGAATTGTCAGAGGTGTTAAACCAACTCCTAGAGTTCGGGCTGAAATTTCCCTCACAAATGGTCATCGATTGCTAGAGGTTCAGCACACTATTCTTGGAAGCATGGAATGGGCCCGAGATTCAGACAGATGGGTGGTACCAACCGATGAAGTCAGCTTAGATGATGTTGTCCAGATTATGGCAGAATTATTCAGACAACCCAATAGCATTTGTAGTATCACCGGGTTACTTGACACTTTAAAGCTACAAGGGCGCTTGGTCCCTTCAATCACACATATCCCCACAAAATAGGAGAACTTGTATGAAGAAGCCATTGAAGTTGTGGAATGCATCGACTTTAGGTGGAAAGATAAAATTGTTGCCACCGGATGGGGGGAAGAATTCGAAGATTCGAATGAAGAACAAGCTTCAGGAAGAATTGGCCCAGTAGCCGACATATGTGGGATGATATCATTTGAAGAACTCCTCGGAGAAATAAACAGGGTGGCAGCACAACCTGAGATTGATGAGGAAATGGGATTCATATTCTTTCCTTCTTTAGTAAATCACATGACCAGATCAGGGAGACATTACCAGGTTCCAAGCTCACTTCTAGCGAATGACAAAGGGAAGGGCGTTGAAAACCTTCCTACGCCAGAAATGACCATTGAGGAAAGCAAGATCCTCGATCAACTGAAGAAAACTCAAGCTAACATCACTCTATGGGGACTTTTCATGTCTTCCCAGCTGCACGGAAATGCTTTAATCAAATTGCTCACTGGACCCATAGTTCATTCCTCTACCACACCAAAAGAGGTGGTAAATCTGGTCGGATCCTCGACCTCTACCCGAATGCTATCATTTTCTGAAGAAGAAATCCCCAGAATTGGGCCGAATCACAATCATGCACTCAATATCTCTGTCGAAGTTATGGGAAAGGCTGTGCCACTCTCCCTTATCGATAACGGATCCGCCTTGAACGTTTTCCCTCTGAGAACCTTTAAGTGTTTAGGCCTGAAAGAAAGCGACCTCGCTCCAACATCTGCCACTGTATGTGCCTACAATAATGTCCGTCGTGAGGTGATGGGATCCATAAAACTTGTAATAGGGTTTGGCCCTATAAACCCTATCATTGAATTCCAAGTCATAGACATCACAGCTTGTTTCAACCTATTGCTCGGACGCCCCTGGCTCCACAATATCAAGGGTGTGTCTTCCTCACTCCATCGGAAATTGAAGTTCTTCACTAATGGGCGAGTCATCACCATTTTGGGCGACAACGAAAATGCCGAGGGGGTAAGCACCAGCAGTCCAATACTCGAGATACAACACGGGTCAAATGATATGCTCCTATCAGGATTCCGAGTTGAGCCACTCCTACTCCCGACAGGGGACGATTTCAAAGAAAGGGTTTGTCCAGAATATGACCCTCATGGTAATGTCAATGTGATTCAGATGTTCAAAAACATACACTTCATGCCCGGACTGGGGCTAGGGCAAAGGCAGCAAGGGATACTTGGGCCCATATAACTGAAGAAAGCTTTCCCTCCTTGCAGCTTAGGGTATCGACCATCAGAACAAGATCTCAGAATGGTCCGCCATCTAACTGAAGAAAGCTTTCCCTCCTTGCGCGAGATTAGGATAGGGGCCACCCTTGACGGGCATGAGCGCGCACAACTTGAAGAATTGATGAAGGAGTTCGTAGACGTCTTCGCATGGTCCTATGATGATATGCCCGTCATCGATCCTGAAATAGCTCAACATGAGATCCCCACTCTCCCAGATTACAAGCCAGTTAAATAAAAATTGAGAAAACTCCGCACCGAATGGTTGCTCAAAGTCAAAGAAGAGGTGGTCAAATAGTTAAACGTGGGTTTCATTAGGGTGATCGAATATCCTACGTGGCTTGCCAACATTGTACATGTGCCAAAATCCGGAGGGAAGGTTCGAATGTGTGTAGACTATCGAGATTTAAACAAAGCTTCTCCGAAGGATGATTATCCATTACCCAATATCGACATGATCATGGACAACAAAGCCAGTCATGCTCTCAAGTCATTCGTCGACGGGTTTACCGGATACAACCAAATCAAGATGCACCCCGACCACCAAGAAAAAACTGCATTCATCACCCCATGGGGAACCTTTTGCTACACCGTCATGCCATTTGGTCTCAAGAACGCTGGGGATACCTACCAAAGGGCTGCCACAACCATCCTACATTATCTGATTCACAAAGAGGTCGTGGTTTATGTGGATGATATGATTATCAAGTCCAAAACTAGAGAAGGTCATGTTCCCACCCTACGAAAGTTCTTCGAACGACTGCGACGGTATCAGATGCGACTTAATCCACAGAAGTGTGTCTTCAGCGTTACAAAGGGAAAACTCTTAGGATTCATGGTCAGCGGAAAGGGCATAGAAGCAGATCCTGCGAAGCTTAAGGCCATACTTGAGATGCCACCGCCCCGAATAGAGAAAGAAGTCCGAGGTTTTCTTGGGAAATTGCAATACATCAGCCGTTTCATCAGCCAGCTAACCTTCATCTGTGAACCTAACTTCAAGCTCCTCCGAAAGGATTCAACTAAGGTTTGGAACGAGGCCTACTAAGAAGCTTTTGACCAAATCAAATAATACCCGACCCAACCTCCTGTGCTCATGCCACCACATTCTGGTCTCCCTTTGCTCCTATACCTAACCATAACTGACACTGCAGCTAGGGCTTTGCTAGCCCAATAACTTGAAGACTCCCATAAAGAAAGAGCCATCTATTATGCCAGTCACAAATTGGCCGGGTAGGAGGTCAACTACACTGCTTTAGAAAAGGCATGTGTCGCACTTGTCTGGGTCAGCTAAAAGTTACGACACTACATCAAACTTGTATCCCGAATGGATCCCATCAAATACCTGCTTGAGAAACCCTCCTTATCTAGCCGAATGGCCCGATGGTTGATGCTCCTAACCGAGTTCGATATCGTGTACGTCACACAGAAAGTCATTAAAGGAAGAGTCATCTCTGACTACCTCACCAATTACCCCATAGACGAAGCAGATGTTCGGATCTCCGAATTCCCAGATGAAAATATCCTCGGCACCACTCAAGACCTCCTTTGATGGAAAATGTTCTTTGATGGTGCTGCCAACAAAAAGGGATATGGCATTGGGATACTCCTGATCGCCCCAGATAACTCCCACACTCCCATCGCCATAAAATTGGATTTTCCTTGCACCAAAAACATGACGGAATACGAGGCATGCACAGTGGGCCTCCAAGTTGCTCTCAAGAAAGGTATTCAATACCTTGATATCTACGGGGATTCTGCCCTTATCATCTGTCAAGTGCTCAAAAAGTGGAAAGTCAAGGATGAAAAGCTCCAACCCTTTTATGCCCAATTAGAAGAGTTAGCCTCCCAATTCCGAGATATCACCTTCCATTACCTACTCCGAGCAAAGAATAACCTAGCAGATGCTCTCGCCACCTTGTCCTCCATGGTCGACATGCCCGAAGGAATAACAATGACCCCCTTCCTAGTTTAAAAGTAAGACAAACCGACCCATTACTACCATGTGGAGCTTGTCTCCACCGAAGATCCCGAACTAGCCGATTACTGGTACTATGATATCTTATGCCTCCTCAGACATGGTAGGTATCCCGAGGGTTCTAACAAGAAAGATCGAATGACCCTCAGAAGACTGTCCGCCCAGTACATCATCTGTCATAAAGATCTACTCAAGAGGAATTTCGATGGAACTCATCTATACTGCATCGTAGGGGCTGAGATTGAGAAAACAATGCAGAAAATCCACAATGGGGAATGCGGGCCCCACATAAATGGTCACATGATCGCCAAGAAGATCATCCGACAGGGCTACTACTGGACCACCATGATCCATGATTGCACCGCCTATGTCCAGAGGTGCCTCAAATGCCAACAATTCTCCAATCTTCAACACCTGCCTCCGCGAGAATTATACAACATGACCTCAACCTGACCGTTCTACACCTGAGGTATCGACATCATAGGGAATGTTACACCAAAGGCTTCAAACGTACATGAGTTCGTCCTGGTTGCCATCGATTACTTCACCAAGTGGGTCGAAGCCGAGTCATATGCAGTATTGAATGCCAAGAAAGTGGCCAAATTCCTCAAGAAAAATGTCATCTACCGATATGGGGTCCCGCAATGAGCTAGTGTCAAATAATGGGTGGCATTTCGAAGCAGAGGTCACAGAAGTAGTCAACGAGTACGGGATTCAGAGACACAAATCTTCTCCCTACTGACCGCAGACCAATGGCGCAGTTGAAGTCGCCAACAAAAACCTCAAAGCCATCATCAGCAAGATGACCGAAAGCTTTAGGGATTGGGCCAACCGGATCCCATACACCCTCTGGGGCTATCGAACCTCAATCCAAACTTCTACTGGGGTTACCCCTTACTCCCTGGTCTACAGCATGGAAGCAGTCCTACCTGTGGAGCTGGAAATACCCTCGCTACGCGTCATGCTCGAAGGCAAGGTTAGTGAAGAAGACTGGTGCCAAAGCCGTCTTGATGAGCTAACCCTCCTAGATGAAAGAAGATTAAAAGCACTTTACCACATACATGGGTACCATCGCCAAATAGCGCGATCATTCAACAAGGAAGTCAAGGACCGTGATTAGGCATAAATTCTTCCTAATTTATCCCTTAATTTAATTACTTTTAGCACCTCGAACAACGTAATTGAGTTGGATTTAACTCAAAATTGTTCTACTGGCTGATCCTAATGAGTACACCGAGTTTCTGGTATTTCGTAGTGGTTTTACAGGTATTTGATGTCAAGAAACGAAAGAAAGAAACTGGAGGAATCAAGAAAGAAAGAAGGAAAAGTCTCAAGGGCAAAAGCATAATTTCCACCCAGAATTTGGATGAGGTACCTAAAGAGAAGTTGAAGATATCGCATTCACGAGCACATAGGAAGAAACTACACCTCAATCGGAATCTCAGAACAAAAGTTATGAGCAGTCAAATAGCCGGACCGGTTCGCCCCTACCCCGGACCGGTCCGCCTTGCCAAACTCCAGAAGACCCCGGATCGCATGCAAATCGAAGAAGGACAAAATAAAAAGAACTAGTCCGACCCTGGACCGGTCCGCCCCAAAATAAAAAGAACCGATCCGCCTTGGGGGCAGACCGGTCCGCCTATGCCCCGGACCGGTCCGGACTTCGAGATTTGAAAATATTCTCTCTTCCTAAAAGGACTCCTAGTGCAGCTGACTTTCGATATTGTTGTAGGGTATAAAGACCCGATTTTTTTATTGTTATACGAACGGAGAATCAGTAGGATTTTCCTCTCTTTTTCCAGAAATCCTAGTTTAGCCAATAATTGCAGTTTAATTCAACGATTGAAGACTTTATTCAGTAATTTTTTGTGAGTATCAGTTTCTTTCATTGTTTCACTTATTGCTTGGATAATTTTAGTGAGTGATTCTTAATTCTAATTCTTTTCTGCATCTAATTACTATTTTATTTAGATTAATCATGAACACCTGCACAGTAATCATTATTTCCATCACTTTGAATATGTTAGGCTAGATTTCCCAAGGCCGGGATGCATGAACCCAGCCTGATGTGTTAGTGCGTGTGTATAAAATTAATCCACTAAATTTAGTGATTGACCATGATCGTATTGCGTAGTTACACAACAATTGTAGATCTTTATATCTCATTTGCCTCTGGGTACTCGTGATGATTTAGAGTGCAATTCGAGTGCTACTATCGCGATACTGATTTACTCATCCTCAGATTAGGTATTACGCAGGCTTGAACCTCGTATACATAATGCTTGGGAGTACTAAATTCTGGGTCAAATCAATCAGATAAATTTAAGATTAATATTATATCTGCAATACACTAGGGTTGGGGTATTGTATTCCCGTCCTATTCTTCTCATCATTTAAACAAAAAGTTTCAGACTATTTTTCATTCATAATTTAGGTAGATTAGCGGAGTTGCATTTCTTCATAATTTCATAATCGCATTTAGCTGTAACCAATCTCAAAAATCAAATCATTTTTCCTTTTCTTTTTAGAGTCAAGGTTAGGATTCCTCCGTCTCTTCCCGTCGTCACAACTCTGTTGTCCTTCTTCCCTGAGGATCGATAACCGACTTACTGGGATTATTACTTGAGCGACAGGCTTACACTTGAGCCTAGAGTGAACGCACTTTTGAGACACATTTTCAGTCGCGTCAAGTTTTTGGCGCCGTTGCCGGGGAATTAGGTAGACTTAGGATTAGATAGAGTCAATCCAAAGATTTGACCAAAAATTCCAAAAATCCAAAAAAAAAAAAAAAAAACTTAAAAAGCACAAAAAGATTCACAATCATCATCTCTCCTAAGCTTTAATGCAAAATTCTGAACCCACTCCCACACCCCATAATACTCCAACCAGCATTCACGAAAATCCAATCGTTGAGTACGACCCCGATAGCCCTCACACTCCAAACGCCCCATAGTTCTGGATCCCACTTCCCACACCGTCACACTAAATCTCTAATAACACTCCATTTTCCTTCTTAGGACACACTTCCGAGCACACCAAGTGAGATCACCAAGTCGTTAAGATAGAGAGAGAGAGAGATGTCGCAACACAATAGTGCAACCACCGGTGAGGAAGAGGCCCCATACCTCCCGCTGAGAGAATTCCTATATCCCGAGCGCACTGTCACTCCGGGATGCATTATACTCCCGTATAATGCCGGGAAATTCCGTTTCAAAAATGGAATGATTCAGATGCTACCACATTACCACGGTATGGATTCTGAAAAGCCATACCTCCATATTAGGTAATTTGAGGATGTGTGCGATACGCTCAATGATCAAACCTGCACCCAAGAGGTGATCCGCCTCAAACTCTTTCCTTTCTCGCTCAAAGATAAAGGTAAGACTTGGCTATGGTCTTTACCTCCGAGCTCGATTCCATCTTGGAACGAGTTAAATCGATATTTCTCAAGAAATTCTTCCCACCACATCGAACAATCTCCATAAAGGCTCAAATTCAAGCATTCAGACAAGCTGAAAATGAGCCATTCCATCGATGTTATGAACGTTTCAATGAGTTAGTTGCTTCATGCCCCCATCATGGATTTGATTCAGCGCAAGTCATCTCTCTTATCTATAATGGGTTGAATCTTAACTCCAAACAACTTGTTGAAACAATGGGAAGTGGTCCATTTATCGATAGATGCCCACGATACTGAGCTTCACCTGAGGTATGTCACAGAGATTACCCAATCCTGGGACACTTCTTATCCCAACACTCGAAATCAAAATAGACAAGTGACCACCACTCCGTCGGCGTCCGACCTATTCCACATAGATAAGAATTCTATGACTAACAGCCGATTGGAGACTCTTGGGAAAGGATTTTGAGATCTATGCGAGATATATGGAAAAGGACCAGCTGGACCCATTCCAAACCCCGTCGTGAAGGTGTGTGCTATTTATGAGGCGGGTCATTCAACTGAGGAATGCCCGACCATACCCGCTTACAAAGTGATGCTTCAAGAGCAAGTTAGTGGTATAGGAGGTTTTAAGGGTAATTTCGGTGCACCGCACGGGAATTCTTACAACCCTTCTTGGAAAAACCACCCTAGTTTTAGCTATGGGCAACAACACGCTGAAATGAACCCTACTTCCCATGTTGCCCCTCCTCCACCACAAAACTTTGAACAAGCCCCACACATGAAAGGACATGTGCAAGCACCACCACCTCAAGGATCTTATATCCCACCACCGCGGAGAAGTCTCGAGGATACTATCAACCACTTTATCAATACCCAGACTGCAACTAATGCTAGGCATGAGCGCATGATGAATGACATGAATGCGAACATTTCACAGTAGCAATCATTGTGGAGTATCCAAGAGAAGGGCAAGTTTCCTGCCTAGGGCCAAAGACCTCTCCAAGGTCAAACTAGTGTTAGCTCGACACCCCATGACCATCCTGAGAAATGTAGCGCAATTAGCACTCTACGTAGTGGGAGAGTAGTTGACTTGTCACCTCCCCCACGAGACGTACCTAAAGACATGGAGATTTCGTCCGGCACGAAAGAGGCCGAAGATGTCCCGTTGAATGAGAGTGACAAAGAAGACACTAGTGAGCCCGAGGTAATAGTGAAACCACCCTCCGCGGCACCGTTTCCTCAAAGGCTAATTCCTTCCCATAAAGTAAACCCACGTGATGACGTGCTAGACGTCCTAAAACAAGTCAAGAGGAATTTACCTTTCCTAGATGCCATTAAGCAAATTCCAGCTTATGGAAAAGTCATTAAAGACTTGTTGTCGATAAAGAAAAATGTTTTTCTAGCACAGATTGTGAGCTCCATTCTACTCAATGATCTCCCACCTAAATTCAAAGATCCCGGTGCACCCACCATTTCCTGCATCATTGGAGAAAATAAAATTGAAAAAGCCTTACTTGATTTGGGAGAAAGTGTAAATATCCTCCCTTACTCCATCTATAGGCAACTTGACTTGGGCGACCTCAAGCCCACAAAGGTCACTCTCCAATTAGCAGATCGAACCGTGAAAATCCCAAGAGGCATAGTCGAGGATGTGATCGTCCAAGTTGACACTTTCTACTTCCCGATAGACTTTGTCATTTGGGACACGAAGCCCTCCTTTAACTCGATCAACCATGTTCCCATCATCCTTGGGTGCCCTTTCTTAGCTACGGCTAACGCAATCATCAATACTCGGAATGGGCGAATGCAACTCACCTTTGGGAACATGACCTTAGAGACCAACATCTTCCATGTCGCCCAACATACGGAGAAAGAAGATGAACTTCACGCGGTGAGCTTCATAGACGAGATCGTAGGGGAGTACTTTGAGGAAAATGATTGTGGAGATGCTCTAGGGTCCTGCTTAGTGTCAAGCAATGAGAATGAGGGGTCCCACAAGAGAGAGCCGTTAGGGGTGTGCCCTATTTTATCAAGTAATAGTGGGTAGTTATGACAATGAGAGAAAAGTGGGGGAGATGTGTGTAGTGACCGCAATTGAAAGAGAGAGAGATGGGTTAGAAGAGAGAAAATTGGTGGATTTAGAAATCGAGCAAGTAAGAGAGGACGTAGGCACTACTCGAGAGAGAGAACTAGGGGACATGAGCATGAAAGAATTTGAAAGAGAATTCGGGCAGGTGGATGAAAGTATTACTATTGAAGGCCAATACCTATTGGATTCATGTAGTCACCTAGACGAAAGTGAATTGAAAACAAAAATTGATGAATTCCTTCGTTGTGACAATCCACCCACAACACTAGAGGCCCCAAAGGCAAGTGAGGAGAAAAGTTATGGTTCATCGGACTTAGAGCCCGACCCATGCATCTTAAAAATTGAACGAAACCTAGGTGTTCCCTCCGAGTCAACGCACGCAGACCACACTTTGAGCCAGCATCACGAGGATCCCTTTCCAATTAGTCACGATGAGTCTCCTGGTCTATCCTTTATCTATGGACGAGGGCCCAATTTGTTCCGATTGTTGGATTACAATCCTAGGACAGGAGAAACGAGGAGAGCATCGAACCCCGCGAGTGGGGTCGGGTGAGTTCATGGAGAGATGAGAAGTCGTCGCACCCCCGACGCGTATGGGGTGAGAGTCGTGTGTATGAGAGTTATGTGTGTGAGGGTCGTGTGTGTTTTGAGAGTCGTTAGGACTAGGTTTTGTTCGGGAGAAGCATTCGTGGGTTTTGGGAATTTTGAGTAAAAAGGGCATTGACCAATGAAATCGAGAGGGTTTTTAGTCCAATTGGATAGAGAGTATATCGGGAAAGTGAAATTTTTTGAAGAAGAGAGCTCGAAACCGAAGTAGAAGAATTCCAGCCCAAAAATCCTGCGGCGGACTGGTTCCTTTTTTAATGCGGATTGGTCCGACCCCGGACCGGTTCCTTTTATTTTTAAAGGAACTGGTCCGCCTATACAGGGTTTGAAAAGTCAAAGGGCCGGACCGATCCGCCCCTACCCCAGACCGGTCCGCCTTCTGCAGATCTGTCTTCTCCCCTTCCCAAGATTCACCCCCTTTCCCCCCAATCCCATTCATTCCCTCCAATCCGTTTTTCCTCTTCCCAACCCCAACCTTTCCCTCCCAAATCCATCCCCTTGTCCCTCCAAACCCCTTCCCTCTAAAACCAACCCCTCCCCTACCCCTTTACACTATAAATACACCCCAAACCCTCCCTTTCTCCTCACACCTTCAAACATAATACTCTCTTCTTCCTCTCTTATGTTTCCAGCACTAAATCCTTACTGTTTCCATGCCCCCCCATGTTGCCCCAACCAAATACGACTCCACCGTGATCCACCCCTCCGATCACGATGAATTTCGCTCCCGCCAAGAGGAGCGGTGGTGCACTCAATACTTCGGTTTGGGCCACAAACTCCATATGGAGTGCGCTGTCCAATGGGAAGCCCTGACCAACTCCGTCGCCGCCTTTTTTATTGCCCGGGGCTGGTGCCGATTCCTCAACCAACCTCACGAAGAGATTTGGGCAACCGAAGTCCGCTCATTCTATGGTACACTCATCCGGACGGGCCAATTCGAGGCCGAAGCTTTCGTGGATGGGACTCCCATTCCCTTTCCTTGGCCCGTCTCACGGCCAAGTTGGCTAAGTTTGACGTCCCGGACGTTCAAGAATTTACATATCCCCAAAACATCCCCCCGGTCGATAAGGACATTATCATGGCCCGAATTGCACTGAATGTGCCTTGGGCGGGGCAAACCGTCGCCGTTAGACGCCTCAACGAAAAAGCGCACCTCACATTTCAGATTGTGTGCGCCAATTTATTGTAAACATCCAACGATTCCGCAATGTGGCCTCGGCAAGATACTTTGACATATCATCTCTCCGACCCCCAAACTTCCATCCATTTGGGTCGCACTTTATACGTGGACATCATTAACGCGTCCTTGGATGAGAAGGGCATCGCCCCACTTCCTTATGCCCGATTGATCACTTCCATCCTTAAGGATGCTTGCATAGCGGCGCCGAGTGACCATACGCGCCTCTCCGGTCCTTTTGGACAAGGGACCCGCACCAAAAGTGCCAAACAGCTAGCTATCCTCCGGGGTAGGCGGGGTGATGACGTTGAAGAAGAGGCTTTCCCGAGCGACAACGAGGAAGAAGTAGGGGCAGCGGGTGAGGACGTCGAGATGGAGGATATCGGTCCGGACGAGGAGTCAGCGGACGAGGAAGACGACCCAGATTTCGAGTGGGAGGGCACAGACCTTTTCGCGCTTATGTCGGCGCTTGAAACAAATTTCAGCACCTTTCAGACCAACTATGAGCGCGACATGAGCACCGTTCTCCGCTTCCAAGCGAACATCTATCGCTGCATAGGGGATCCTAATGAGCCATTGCCTTCCTACTACCAGAATCCCTATGACCCCAACGCGCCCGGTTCCTCCCATCCCTTACCCTGGTGAAGCTTTATATGGTGTTGGCAGCTTTTTCTTTGTTTTCCCATGTTCACAGTTGTATATTTTTTCCTGCACATGTAACACAGTCCTGTTGTAATAAAAACTGCATTTTCTCTATTTGTTTGTTTTATTTTTCCGCACTTTTTATTCGCGTTGAGTTAGATTTTAGTCCTTTTTGCTTGAGGACAATGCAAAAGTCTAAGTTAGGGGGGGGGTCACAAGTGCGTATTTCTAAAACTTCACAAATTTTCAAAATGCCCAGAAATTTCCAAAAACAAAATCATAAAATTTTGAAAAATCCAAAAATATTTTTGTTCAAAATAAATAAAAATTGGAATTCAAATTTTGCAAAAATATCATTAAAAGTCGGTTTAACGTCTCAAGTTGTAAACATTCAACATACACAAAGCCAAAATTGACCAAAGATGGAAATTGAGCGAAAATTGACGACTTAACGAATAAGTGAGGAGATTAACAAACCGGGTGAGATTCGAGCCTATCACTTTTTGCGAGTTTTTAAATCAATCCGAGTTAATTGTTAACTCAAAGTTCATTTCATCACCTAAAAAAGTTGTCGAGGATCTCAAGTCTTTCATTTTGATCGGTTTTGAAAAATGTGTATAATATTGCTTTGAAAAACGTGCCAAATTAGTCTCTAAACTTAAATTCATCACGAAACGCATATGGTAATGCAATTGGCAATTTGGACAATGAAGTAGGCCATCGTTTGTCACCCCAAAAATATTGGCCATAAAAAGTCGTGAAAAATCACCCTTTTTGCAACCCCAATTGAGCCGAATAATTTTTCCCTTTCGTTTGATAACCCGAAAAACCCAAATAGCCCGGAATTGTGAAAATTGGAAAAATTCAGAATTCAATCCAAAAAGTGCATATAAAGGGGCAAGAAAAAAATAGTTATGCTCAACAAAAATAACAAGAAAAGAAGTGAAAAACAAACAAAAAAATAGAAAAAGAAGAAAAAATGAGCAATAGCCCAGAAAAAGCACAAATGGACATCGCTAATTAGTTTTCCAATTCCAACCTTCCCTACCTCCTTCATTTTACCCAATATACCCTAAAAACCCAAAAAAGTCCTAACCGAGTCCAAATTGCGAAAATTGATTACCGCATGGAGAGCTAAGACACCAAAAGATAATAAAGGAGATTAAGTTCGCGAAATAGAGGAAATGTTCCCGTTTTTAAAACCGTAATCCCTTGATGAGATCCTTTCACAATAACATTTCCGTCTTTCTAATTGTATGCGTGATTTTGCTCCCATTACATTTACTCTTTATATCACGCATATTGAGAGAATAGCCATAATTCGAGATATTCGTTTGTGAGAGCATTCCGTGAGAACTTGAAATCAAAATGAATTTTCGGATGAGTAGCGTAATGATCAATCAGTGAAAATTGGCGGTTCAATTTCCGGCTTCGCACACACGCACTATGATTTGAGACTATTGAACATGACTTGATGATGACTATTTTCTGTAAGAGTTTGAATTGCACAATTTTTTTTGCGTATTTTGAATTTTCTTTGAGTCGAATTTTGTGGGTATATTTTCTGCAAACCCTCACGAGACAACACTCGTCCTACTAGGGTAACCTAGGGGTTTAACGGCTTGTTGCATACGCTAAATGCAATCGCTTTCCCGTAAAAAGGTATTTTATCCCAATAAATGATTTTCAAGAGTTGAGTCATGCTAGGATTCTTTTGCATTGCTCGGGATGCGCAAAGTTCTAAGTTAGGGAGGTTTGATTAGGCATAAATTCTTCCTAATTTATCCCTTGATTTAATTACTTTTAGCACCTCGAACAACGTAATTGAGTTGGATTTATCTCATAATTGTGCTACTGGCTGATCCTAATGAGTACACCGAGTTTTTGGTATTTCGTAGTGGTTTTACAGGTATTTGATGTCAAGAAACGAAAGAAAGAAACCGGAGGAATCAAGAAAGAAAGAAGGAAAAGTATCAAGGGCAAAAGTGTAATTTCCACTCGGAATTCGGATGAGGTACCTAAAGAGAAGTTGAAGACATCCCATTCACGAGCACATAGGAAGAAACGACACCTCAATCGAAATCCCGGAACAAAAGCTATGAGTAATCAAAGAGGAACCAAAAAAGTCAAATAGCCGGATCGGTCCGCCCCTACCCCGGACCGGTCCGCCTTGCCAAACTCCAGAAGACCCCGGATCGCATGCAAACTGAAGAAGGCCAATTTAAAAAGAACCGGTCCGACCCCGGACCGGTCCGACCCCAAATAAAAAGAATCGATCCGCCTTGGGGGCAGATTGGTTCGGCTATGCCCCGGACCGGCCCGGGCTTCGAGATTTGAAAATCTTCTCTCTTCCTAAAAAAACTCCTAGTGCAGCTGACTTCCGATATTATTGTAGGGTATAAAGACTCGATTTTTTTATTGTTATACGAACGGAGAATTAGTAGGATTTTCCTCTCTTTTTCCAGAAACCCTAGTTTAGCCAACAATTGGAGTTTAATTCAAGGATTGAAGACTTTATTCGTAATTTTTTGTAAGTATCAGTTTCTTTCATTGTTTCACTTATTGCTTGGATGATTTTAGTCAGTGATTCTTAATTCTAATTCTTTTCTGCATCTAATTACTATTTTATTTAGAGTAATTATGAACTCCTGCACAGTAATCATTATTTCCATCACTTTGAATATGTTAGGCTAGATTTACCAAGGCCGGGATGCATGAACCCAGCCTAATGTGTTAGTGCGTGTGTATAAAATTAATCCACTAAATTTAGTGATTGACCATGATCGTATTGCGTAGTTACACAACAATTGTTTTCTTTATATCTCGTTTGCCTCTGGGTACTCGTGATGATTTAGAGTGCAATTCGAGTGCTACTATCGCGATACTGATTTACTCATCCTCAGATTAGGTATGACGCGGGCTTGAACCTCGTACACATAATGCTTGGGAGTACTAAATTCTGGGTCAAATCAATCAGATAAATTTACGATTAATATTATATCCTCAATACACTAGGGTTGGGGAATTGTATTCCCGTCCTATTCTTCTCATCATTTAAACAAAAAGTTTCAGACTATTTTTCATTCATAATTTAGGTAGATTAACGGAGTCGCATTTATTCATAATTTCATAATCGCATTTAGCTGTAACCAATCTCAAAACCAAATCATTTTTCCTTTTCTTTTTAGAGTCAAGGTTAGGATTCCTCCGTCTTTTCGCGTCGTCACAACTCTGTTGTCCTTCTTCCCTGAGGATCGATACCCGACTTACTGGGATTATTACTTGAGCGAGAGACTTACACTTGAGCCTAGAGTGAACGCACTTCTGAGACACATTTTTAGTCGCGTTAGACCGCGGCGTCCGGGAGGGGGATTTAGCCCTCAAGGAGATAATAGAACCCATCTGGGACCCCAGAGGGAAATTCAAGCCCAATTGGAGCGGCCCCTACATCGTGAAAAAAATCTTATCCGGCGGTGCCGCCATGCTCACTGACCTAGATGGGGAGGAGGTGGCTCGTCCAGTCAATCTGGACCATCTTAAGAAATTCTACCCCTAGTCCGAAATCTCGGCGCGCTACGACTCTCCTCATCCTCCTTCTATTCTAAATAAAAAATAAAAAATAAAAAATCTTCATTTACCTCTACCCAGAACTACATGGGCCTGATCCTTTACAAAAACTATTTAAAAAAACAAAAAAACTTTTTAAAAAACCCCAGAGGTACGTAAGCAGCTCATGCACCTCACATGAGTGCGACCTTTTTTTTCACAAAAATACTATTCTTTTCTTACCTCCGAGAACGACGGTTCATTCTAAAAAAAATTGAACAAAAGGATTATATATGCCTTAGCGATCAGTATAGATAATTCAAAATACAAAACTCATCGAAAGGCGTAGTTGGGTGATCGAAAACTTGTTTATTTCATTAATAAGAAATTACAGTATGGATTACATAAGAAAAAGGAATGGATAACTCCCTTCCCCCCTACTTCCATAAAAAATCCAAATAAAACCCCCACATACATTCCCTATTACATAAATAAACTCCCCAGGAGTCCTACCCAAAGCTACCAGAGGAGCATGCACCCTCATCATCTACATCCTGAGGACCCCAAGTTTTCCCTGCCTGAATAGAGTGTCGTAAGCATTCCATGGATCGATGAGCCTTAACCATCCTCGAAAAAACCACAACACCCCCTTCCATGGAGTTAGATAAAACAAACCATATTTGTCCAGTCTCTACTTCCAACATCTTGTTGACTACTCTCCTCCACAACCACCTCATATAATCTTTGGGGACATGGCAAACCTTCTCGACAGACTGAGAGGGACGGGTCGACTGACGCCTATTTTCCTATAAAGATCCAAGCAACAGACGCAGGCGCTCAGTCAAATCTTCTACCGGAAAGAAGTTTGAGGTCCAAGGGGGCACGACCTGCGCCCAGCCGAATTGGCGTAAAAACCGCCGAGGGAAGTATAAAGCGGTCTATCTGAGACCAACCAGCCGCACGTATGAATACTCTCCTAGCTCCAGAACGGGCTGCAACGGCCCCCACCAAGGCACTGACCAATACAACCCACAAGCCTCATGCTCCATAAACCAATTCTCCCAGTTCTCAACATACAGGCCAACGCGGATGAAGTAGCGCGAAAAGAAGTTGGGTACAGCCGACAAAGGATATTCTGGAGGAGTCGACAAGCGAAATCTTTCAGACGACCACATGGACAGCATCACGGGGCTACCCCTCAAAAAGTCAGAACGTCCTTCTCTCCAGGCATCCAGGCCATTCAGGGTCTCCGCCAGTATCACCGCTACAGGATTACGACGATATGACATCCATGAAGTAATGGCTGTAAGTTATTGGTCCACTTACACCTCCCCAGTCACCAATAGTAATTTTGAAACCAGACCCAGAACAATGGCTCCAGCATAGCCGGCATCACCTACTTCCCGCAAATGCACAGATCGGAGCCCCGCTGGGAGGGAGATCATTCCTCCAGCAAACAATGATCTAGACGCCGAAGGAGAAATGCGAAGAAGCCCGACCAACAAATCCCTAGAAGAGCAGGAAAATTCGGGCAAAGCCGCAGCAACACTGGGATTTACACCTAGTATGGCAGAAAATTCCTCGTAGGTAGGACAAACTTCTTCCAGCCCAAAGCGAAATACATGGTCTTCGGGGTACCAGAATTGTATCACCTCCATCAGCATATTGCACTCAATAGGCCGATTGCGCCACAAGGAGACTCGACGCATGTTGAAAGCATCATAGTCGACATTATAAGATCACATAGCTTCCAAGGCTTCGAGGTAGCTAGCAAACTCAATGCTACCAGGGAGAGCCATCTTACAAGGCTAAGAGAAGGGGGCAAGTAGGTAAGAATGCAGAGGTGTGATGAAAACACTCCACCCTTACCCCTTTTTATACTTGAGAACCCTCACAAGAGACACAATCCCTGCAGAAATCGGAGGGAACCCCACCCCACAAGGTACCAAAGGATGAAGAGGGTACCATTTAAAGCTTTGAACTGATGGGACTGGACTGAACTGCCGATAGGCAGGTTAGGGTGTTTGCCGATCGGCAACCCCCCCATTTTTAGAAATTTCCCTTTTTTCTCTTTTGTCAAATCAAAAAACTCAATAAAAATAAATTGATATTCTCAACAAAATTTCAAAATCCCTTTAATTCCCTTTTTAATCAAAATCCTTCCTTAAAAAAAACACCCAAAAATATTCCTTTTTACGGTCTCAGCAGCAAAGTAAAAAGTGCATGTACATGCATTCATCATTAAATAAAAGATAATAAAAAAACTCCATTTCATTGCATATATTTGTGTTATGTGTTACATCAATGTTGCAGGAAATGATAAAAAGAAAAAGCAAAAACAACGGGACTCAGCCCAAACCCACATTCTCTCTCTCTTTAAAGAGCTTCCACCCTTGCGGTGTGCTCTCTTCCACCTACGGCGAGATGACGCACCACCACTACCCGAGCCAGAGTCCTCTCCAGACGAGGCAGACGGCACCAAGCAAGAAGGAACGGGAACCGCATCCCGAATATGGGAAGTCGCTGAAGATATCCAGTCTCTAATGTCCCTGAGCCAAGTGGTCGACACCCGGACTTGCTGAAAGAAAAGGTGAAATCAGTATCAAAGCAGAAATGACCAAAACAGAAAAGAATGAAAGAGAGGAACAAAAGAGTATACCACATGTCGAAGGACTTCCTCTGTCAAACCCAACTCCTCCGGATCCATCGCATGAGGACTGTGCAACATAGGCACCATCCCTCCATCAGCCCACCGAATGTTGTAGGAAGGGGTATGCAGTCGCACAAAAGGGACCTCCGAGGTCACCGCCGCCGCAGATGCCGACAAACCACCACCGCTGTAGGAAGATCCCACCACCCGACTCGAACCCGCCAGAGGAAAGGGAAGTGCATCATATATGCTGGGCGCCATCAACCAACTCGTCATAAAATCCATATAGTCATACGACGCAGCCGTATCAGTGTATAGCAAGTAGGACTCGCTGATCATCGTCGCAATCCTCTCATCCTCCAACATCAGTCGCTCCTTCCTCATAGACGTAGGAGGATGCGCAGGTGGCACCACCACCTCCTCCTCGATAATCTGATGAACCACCTTCTCCCCTAGATACTAGGAATGGCCGACCTCATGCGCCAGTAAACGTCTCATCCGCGCGTTCACCCCAATCGCCCCCGCATCCTGAATGGCTGTTCCCCACGGGGTAAAAGGTAACCTAAAAATCTCCAAGCATGCGTAAATCAATACAAAATCAGAAGGTGCAAAAACCAAGACTGAAATGTAAAGAGTCTTACCCTACCACTGGTTAGTTCATTCAAGACCTGACGCACCGCCTCTAGGGAGAAAGATCCCTTCGACTGTCGATTGGCCTTACGCCATCGATACAAGCGATAGAAGTCCCCAACAGTGTCGTCCCTCAAAGCAATCAACAGGGTATTGCACCCAATCACCTCCTAGAACCACGTCTGAATTTATAAGAAAAAAGATGACACATAAGGAAAAATACGAGTGCATGAAAGGAAAATGCGAATGCAGGAAAGGAAAATGATAAGTGCATGAAAAGAAATGCGCAAACCAAAGAATACCTCAAGAAGGTACGTGGCTCTAGTAAAGGTCTGCCGGTAGCACCGGCTGAATGCATCCAGAGAAAAGTAAAGGGTCGCCAAGGTCAGACTCCCCCAATCATAGAAAGGGATGTTCGAAAACATCCTCAAGTACGACAAAAACCATAAATGAACGACGTCGCTGCTCGATGCCACCATGAAACCTCCCAATACCAGAAGAATGAATAATCGAGCCAGCTGCCTCACTTACAGCCCGTCCTCCACATCAATCACCCTGCTCAGCAGAACATCCTTCAGCATGGACAGCCGGATAGAATCCCCAGAAACTATCCTCCCTACATCACCAAGTGCCGCACGTACTGCCTCCGGTCTCACCCTTAAAGAGCGATCCACCTCTATCTTATCTCCATCACATTCCAGCCCCAGCAGCTGCTGCACGTCTATGGGAGTCACCGTCATCTCCCCGAATCCAAAATGAAAGGTGTGGGTAGTATCCCACCACCTCTCTCCCAAAGTGCACAGGACTGCTGTCGAACGAGGCGTCTCATCCAGCGCAGATGCTAACCGCCCAAAACCTACTGATGATACCATCTAACACACCACAGGTGAGGGATGATCCTAGACATCCTTGAGCCTCGTTGTCCCACGGGCGCGCATGTTCTTCAAAAAAATATCAAACTGGCAAAAAGAAAAGTCTCATCAAAGGTCAAGAAAGAAAAATTACCAAAAAGAAAAGAATGCCAATGGTCGGGTTACTTACATAACCACCGGGGATCATGCTTGAAGAGCGATGATGCGATGGCTCCCGCAGCAAGGTCCGCTCATCCGTAACAGGCTCAAACGCATCAAAGGAGTTCTCACTCCCCAAAGCAAGAGGTGCCCTAGCCCTCCACTCCACATTCACCCAATCATCAACGGTCAACCACTCCCGGTGGACTGCAGTGCTCATAAAAGTGGCCATTTCTTAAAGATCGTAATGCTAGATTGATTTGCAGAAGAATCGCAGAGAGAGAGAAAGCAAAAGAAGCTGTGAAAAGATAAGGGGATTCACCCCCTTTATATAGGATGCCAAGTGCCATGCCGATCGGCACCTCCCCTTACCACACCGATCGGAATTGACCCCTTGCCTTCCTGAGGCAGCCCAAAAGTTCGTGCCACTGCCGAATGGCACCCTTCATACTATGATGACCGGAACCTCCCTTAAAATTTCGTACAAAAATTCCCAAAAAATACCAGAAAGCCTCGAAAAATCCCCAAAAAATTCCTAAAAATCCCAGAAAGGATTTAGAGCCTTTTTACCAAGAAAATTTCGCATTCCCTCAAGTGGAACCCCGCTTCCCCAGCAGGAATCCTCAAAAACCAAGTGAAAACTCCTCCAGACAAAGCTCCGGAGGATCCCTAAGGATCACCTGATCACTTCCCCAGCGAAATTCTCTTACAGCACCCAAAATAGGTTATTCCCCCTACGAGGTCTCCTAAAAGCTTACCCGGCTATCATCTCCCCAGCTTAGATCAAAATCCTAAAGTCTTTCTCCAGCAGAATCAAAATCCAACCTTTATCCACTTTTGGGTCAGAACTGGCCCCGATCTTGCATTGTCACCTGAGTTAGGTCATAATTGACCTCGGTCCTCGGTCGTCACCACTCTTGGGTCAGAATTGGCCCCGGTCTTGGATCGTCACCCGAGTTAGATCAGAATTAACCTCAATCCTTGGTCGTCACCACTCTTGGGTCAGAATTGGTCCCAGTCTTAGATCGTCACCTGAGTTAGGTCATAATTGACCTCGGTCCTCGATCGTCGCCACTCTTGGGTCAGAATTGGCCCTGGTCTTGGATTGTCACCTGAGTTATGTCATAATTGACCTCGGGCCTCATTCGTCACCACTCTTGGGTCAGAATTGACCCCGATCTTGGATCGTCACCTAAGTTAGGTCAGAATTGACCTCGGTCCTCGGTCATCACCACTCTTGGGTCAGAATTGTCCCCGGTCTTGGATCGTCACCTGAGTTAGGTCAGAATTGACCTCGGTCCTTGGTCGTCACCACTCTTGGGTCAGAATTGGCCCCGGTCTTGGATCGTCACCTGAGTTAGGTTAGAATTGACCTCGGTCCTCGATCATCACAACTTTTGGGTCAGAATTGGCCTCGGTCTTGGATCGTCACCTAAGTTAGGTCAGAATTGACCTCGGTCCTCAGTCGTCGGCACTCTTGGGTCAGAATTGACCCCAGTCTTGGATCTACACCTAAGTTAGGTTAGAATTAATCTCGGTCCTCGGTCGTCACCACTCTTGGGTAAGAATTGGCCCCAGTCTTGAATTGTCACCTGAGTTAGGTCAGAATTGACCTCGGTCCTCGGTCGTCACCACTCTTGGGTCAGAATTAACCCCGGTCTTGGATCATCACCTGAATTAGGTTAGAATTGACCTCGGTCCTCAGTCATCACCACTCTTGGGTCAGAATTGGCCCCGATCTTGGATCGTCACTTGAGTTAGGTCAGAATTGACCTTGGTCCTCGGTCGTCACCACTCTTGGGTCAGAATTGGCTTCGGTCTTGGATCGTCATCGGAGTTAGGTCAGAATTGACTTCGATCCTCATTCGTCACCACTCTTGGCCCCGATCTTGGATCATCGCCTGAGTTAGGTCAGAATTGACCTCGGTCCTTAGTCGTCACCACTTTTGGGTCAGAATTGGCCCCGATCTTGGATCATCACCTGAGTTAGGTCAAAAATGACCTCGGTCATCACCACTCTTGGTTCAGAATTAACCCCGGTCTTGGATCTTCACCTGAGTTAGGTTAGAATTGACCTCGGTCCTCGGTCGTCACCACTCTATAGGTCAGAATTGACCTCGATTATTAGACCTTTACCCTAAGCCCGTAGATTTGGCTTTGACCCACATAATTGGTCACCCTCCCCAACACCACTTCAGGTCCTCAAAATTGACCTAAACCTCTGATCATCATTCATCCCCAACACACTCCTTAGGTCCGCAGAATCGACCTCGACCCTCTGAATCGATCACACTCCTTCAAAAGCATCATGTGGTGTCCATTCGACGGTCATCATTTGTTCCAAACTCACCTATCGAGGGGATCTATAGACACCCCATTTTGTTACCCCCTAACTTTCCTTAGGTCCCTAGTAACTCCTTTCATCATCGTAAACCCATGTCATGTCTCGAGAACTGACTTGAAGGCCATCAGGCACTCCCTGGCTTAGTTTGACCCAAAAGTCAAACTCTTCGTCTGAACTAAGACTAAATGAATCTTCGAAGGTCACTGAATACCCTTTCCAATGGTCTACCCCGTGTGCGATTCTGACATACCATGCTGACGAACGATCCGTTTGCGTCCGAAACTTGACCCAGAGTCCATCGAGCGCTCTTGGGCTCTATTTTACCTAAGTCAACTCTTCATCCCAATCGAGGCTAAATGAATCTTCAAAGGTAACTGAATACCCTTCCCAACGGTCCATCCCGTGCGCGATTCTGACTTTCCATTCGGACGAACGATCCATTTGACTCCGGGAGGTCACTAAATGCATCCCGGGCCCGGTTGACCAAAGCCAACTCTCCAAACGGGGTCAAACTCTTTGGAATGTCGAATTAAATCTCCTAACCTTTCCAACGGTCAGCCCCATGCGCGATTTGGACTTACCATGCGGACAAACGATCCGTTTGCGTCCGAGGGATTCCCCGTCCAATGGACCAACAAACGCTTCTGAGCCATATTTGACCCAAAGTCAACTCCCAAACCCGGGAGATGTCCCAAGGAATTTTGAAGGTATCTGAATTAACTTTCCAACGGTATGCCCCGTGCATAATTCTGATTAATGGTTTGCCCTCGGCGACCGATTTTCCGAAAAAGCCTGAAGCGCACTGCCAAATGGCAGGTTCCAGACCCTGCCTATCGGCACTTGCGATAGGCAGGAACAGCTCTATGCCGATCGGCACTCACCTAGGCCTATAAAAAGGGGCCTTCACCTCCTTTGCAAGGGAAACCAAATCTGATAAAAATCTCTCTGAACGAATCCCAGAAACCTCTCTCGAAGGCAGCGTGATTTCAACTTCCAAATCCCTTTTTTACTCCCACTTTTCATCATCCTTTTCATCAAAATTGATGAATTAGCCACTCTCCATCATCATCTAAGTGCAAGGGCTGCTCTTCAACATTCAAGATCAAGCTCAAGATCTTTAGGAAGGTACAACTTTCTCAAACTCTCTCTTAAATTCTCTTAAATTCCCAATAACTTATTTTCTTATTTAGCACTTTTATTATCTCATCTCACACATCCTAATATACTTTTTATTTAGTATTATTGTACATCTTTTATTTTCATAAAACCCAAAAAATAAGAAAAATAGGGTTTGCTCGTAAATTCCAAGTAGGGATTCTCACACTTTTTCCACACTTTTCTCAAAACTAAAACACTTTTTCTACACACACACACACACACTTAAAAATAAGAGATTCCCCATTTGGATTTATGGGATAAACCCCACCCCTCATTTTGTATGCAAACTACGTGGACTTTGATGCCTTTATAGACTACCTAGGCATCTCGGGGTAAAACCCGAGACTCGAGTCCTTTTTCTCACTTTTTCTCTCATTTTCTATCTTCTCTAAATCCATTCTCTTTATATTCTATATACTTGACCTTAGTGACGCATTACTCCATATGTGTTATCGTTTCATTATAACAATCAACGTAGGGGTAATCGCGTAAATCTTATTTTTCTAATATTACTCTTATATCTTCCTACGGATGACTCGCTTTATCTTTTTCGTGATACAAGTCGAGGATTCCTACCTCCATTCTATATATACACATGCACACATATCACGGGGGGAAACAAAAGGAAAATATCAAATATTCATGAGAGACCGAAAGGGAAGAATGGGTGCCTAACACCTTCCCATTTCGTAACTAAGCCTCCGAACCCTTCTCGAATCATCTTGGTTTCGCACGCAATAGTATGTCTTTGGATTCCATCCTTCGGGGTGACTTCCACTTTTTCTTTTGTCTATTTTGAGTAAAATAGACTGGCGACTCTAAATCTCTCTACATTTTTACACCACATCTCAAACTGAAGTCGGTCGAAGCGCTCCCGAGAGGGATGCGCGGGACCCGAAGGATCCTTTCCTCCGCGCGCCCGCCCGCACGGCGAGGATCGGGGATGTCCACACAAATATTAGTAGTAACACAAACAAATTTATATAGTGTGATATAACAAAGTAAATGAATAACATATACTTACACAAACAAGGTCCAACCAATCTCCAATCAAGCCCTAACTTTCTGAAATTGAAGAAATTGAAACCCTAGATTTTTATGCCTTATTTTGATGAGGTTAGTTCAAGAAAAAAAGGGAGGGGGTGATGCTCATTTTTTTTTGGAGTGGGGGTTATCGAAAATTTCTTTTTTGGGGGTGGGGGGTGGGGCAGTGGCGGCTAAGGGTTTTGAGGGGGGGGGGTGGGGGGGTGGGTAAGAGAGGGTTTATTCTTACTTTGGTTAGTAAAGAAAGAGACTAGTGTGAGTGAGAGAGAAGAAGAGTGAGAGAAGAAAGTGGGTGAGAGAAATGATAGAGTTAGGGTTAGAAGAATAGAATAAGTAAATGGGTTGGGTTGGATTTGGGTTGGGTTGGGTTATGATGATGGGTTTATTGTATGGGTTTATTTTTTAGTGTGTGGGTGGGTTATTATGTTGTTGTTGGATTTAGTGTATGAGTTTATTTTAAATAGAACAAATTTATTTCTGGGGGCCTTTTTTTAAGTGATAACTCTAATTTTTTTCATAACTAATTTTTTGGGGGGAGCCTTTTTTTTACAACTAGTTTTTTTTTTAAACCTAAATTTTTTTATACCTAAATTTTTTTTATACCTACAAAAAAAATTCTCCGTAAGGTCCCCTAATTAATCGGGGGCCCTAGGCGGCGGCCTAACCCGCCTATGCCTAAAGTCGGCCCTGCCTGCCAAAGTCGTTCGAACGACATTCCCAGGTCGTTCGAATGACATCGTTCAAACGAGATTTCAAAAGAAAGGAAGGCCAAAATATCGTTGGAAAACTCATTCGAACAAGTTCATTAAAACAAAACATCAAATGAAAAATCATAAAACAATTGGCTATTTTAGTTGGCAAACTCGTTCAAATGAAAATCTCATTCGAATGACATTTCGAACGAAAAAACAAACTTTCCAGAATTTGAATTTTAAGTCCAAAAACCTTTATCCAAAGTTCTAAAATAATTTTTGAAAAGTTAAAAGCCATTTTAAATTAAAATTACACCAATAGTAAATATTCCAAGTCTCCTATATATATTCAATGCATTCATACCTTTTGGAGACACTGGAATCCAATTGTTGATGATGTAGAAATGAGGCACTACACTTGGCAAATGAGTGAACTTGTAATCTTGGACGCTACATCTTCAACTCAAACATGTCATAGGCTTGGATATAAACAACTTCTATCCTATGACTCAAATTGTTTTGTCTGGAATTGAGCCAACACTATATAAGACTCAATTGGAAATTTGTGTCCTTACAAAACCCATTATCTTCAACAAAGATTCAGACCCTACAAATCCATAAAGGCAAGTGATTTAACTTTTTTCCAATTTAATTTGCATTTCATGTTCATATCATAGTGGAGTGTGGATTACACGAAATGTTAGGATTAGTTCTTGGATTACATTTGGGGTTTATATAATTTCTGATTTTTAAGTATGTAGAGGATATAAAATGTGATTCATAAATCCCCAATATGTATAGATGTTGTATTTAGATTGAGGATTTTAAATAGGTGGATTTGGTGTAATTTTTGGAGGGTTTTAGTGAGAATTTCGGTCAAAAAATGGAGCTTTGACACAACAATGGAGGATGGGTTTTTCTGGGTTGTGGTGGAGGAGAGAGAGTACCAGGGTTGTTCGAACGACCTTGTATCTCGTTTGAATGATATCCAAAGTCGTTCAAATGACATGCCAAGTCGTTAGAACGACGTCGTCTAACAGCGTCTCCTCCTCCCCTGTTTCGGCCTTGGGTGTTCAATTCTTGGGAAGGTTTACTGTTTTGGCAGATATGAATTTGGGCTAAAATTGGGGTTTGAATTGTGGGAATTATTCATGGATTATTGTGGTGTAAATCCAAAAAGGAAGTCAAGGTTTAATTTGAGAGAATTAAGAACCTTGAATTAATAAGTATGTAAACCTTTTAAAGAAGAATTTTGAATAAATTGGGATGTTTGTTTTCGGGCCAAGTGAGCGAGTCCGGGTACGTTTCGTTGGGTGACACCGAGGTAATATATTACTTAATGTGTGATTAATTGAATTTCGAATTGGAACAAAAATTGGGCATGTTAGGCTAGTATTAGGATAGACGGGATTTAATTATATATATAGATAGATAGATAGATAGATATTAATTAAGTATAAATATTTATGTGAATAATATTTATAAAAAAGCATATCCCTCCAGTGCTATCATAGGAGGTTGCGTTATGTGGGTAGCGTTCCAAATTAAGAATGAGGCGATTTAGGTACGATTCAGTATAATTATGAGGGAAACTATGGTCGCCTCCAATGCGTCTATTTATTTTTACTGATTCGGGGAGCTAACCGTATCAGGGGTCTGGGTGGATGAGTGTACCCGGTAATGATAGCATTTTAGAGAACATCCGGTGAGTGCCTACTTGGAGGATGGTTATATTTAGTACATGTGCGTGAATGTTATAAATAGTTGATACGTATATATATATATATATATATATAGTGAGAACAAATATATACAGTCAAATTACGTGTTGTGAATTGTATTAATGTTATATAACTTATGAGAATGTTATATGGTTCAAATGGGATAAGTAAATGTGATTAACAACTTATACATCATTGAAATAAAAACTAACTCAGGTTAGAGTAATGGGAGAAGTAGGAACTATATGACAACTAGTTAGGGGGGAAATAGTTGGACGGGTTATATAAGAGAATGGTAGGTGTGCACATTAGTTGAGGGGACAGGCGGTCCTCAAGAGAGTGAGACACTAACTTAAATATGAAGAGAATTCATGCATTTTAATTGTTGCAATTAAATTTACTTGCTAAATATTTTCAAATGTTTTTGGGTTCTAACCCTTGCTATAAAATATTTTCAAAACCTTTTAGGTTTCCTACCATGGGGACGCCAGGCTTGATTCCTGTTCAGGGTACATAGCTGCGGTACAGATGTGTGCTGCAAGATTCGCATTAGACGCTTACGCCATTCTCTTCTAGATAGGTATAGTCTCCGATATACTTCAAGCATGTTTGCTCATAACAGTTGTACTCTTTATTTTTGATTAGCTTGTATTGGCTATACTTTTCATGTATTGGATTTATGTTGGGTTTCTTGTATCTAGTGGATGTTTTTCGGCTAACACTTATTCTAGACATTTGTAGCATGATTCGGACTCTATTATATTATGTTGGTCATATTTCGGTTCTTGTTGTACTTGTTAGTTTGGTTAATTCATAAGATAAAATTTGGCACCGGCTTAATTAAAGATTAGGTGGTTAGTAATAATAAATGTTGCTATAGTGATGCTAAGAATGAACCATATGAAAATCCTGGTTTAATTTGATTAAGTCTTGATGAATCGAAATTTAATTAAGCGGGGTGTCACAACGGTGTTTAAGCAATAAAACATTTTAATATATATGTCAAGTGGACCTAATGTCTCCAATACATAATTACTTATTTTGGTTGAAATTTATATATATAAGCATGAAAATCCTTTGATATGTTGTCATTATTTATATATCTTATATCATAGATAGTATATTTTCTAATGGTTTGTATTATGCCTAGATGTAGTTGAAACCCTAGTTATATATTTGTATTCATCATTCAATTATTTTATATTATTACAATTAATTATAAATGGGGCATATACCAAATAGTCCTTTGAACTTATTTTAATACATGTATAGTCCAAACCTTTTTATTTTGCACCAAAGAGTCCTTCACCATGCCAAAAAGGTTTTACCATGCCGTTGGCGCGGACCTTTAAAGATAAGAGAATAAGGGACTTTTTAGAACAAAATAAAAGGTTTGGACTAAATGTGTATTAAAAAATGTTTGAGGGACTTTTTGGTATCTGATCCATTATAAATTATTATTTAAAATTTTGGGGCCAGAATTTCCCAAATTGAAATATAAAGATTTTTGGGCGTGAAGTTCCCAAATTATAGTATAAAATTTTGGGATGTGAAGTTCCCAACTGCTATTTAAATATTAGGGCTTGAAATTCCTAAATGACTTATAATAGATGGGGCCTGAAGTTCCCAATTGCTATACAATTTTTGGACCCGAAGTTCCAATAAGATATATACAAAATCAAAACCTAATGTTTTTATTATTTTAGGCTAAGAAAAAAATTAAATATCCCTAAATAATATGTTATTTTGACCTCAGGTTCCATACATTTTTTTATCATGATCAAACCTGAAGTTTTGACACAATGAGATGGGGATATTAAAATCCTAATATATTAATAAAATTGAATTTGAAATTGAATTATTTTATGTGTTGAACCCAAAGTTCATATAAATAAATGGCACGGACCTAACATTATTATTATTAAATCAAAACTTAAAGTCCTAATTATAGGCATGATGTTCCAATTAATATTGAATTATTATTTTCCTTTATTATGCATTATATATTTCTAATTGTAATTTATTAATTGAACAATTTAAAAATGTCCAATATTTTTAAACTCGAATTTTAAGCGCTTAAAATTTCAGGGGTGAATTATCTTAATTAATATCAAGATTATGAACTCCACCTCCAAGTTCGAAACCTTGGTGATGCAATAACACTTGAAAATATCATACCTTGGTGGGACAAATCTAAGGCCCTGATATTACTTAGCCATCACATACACAATGATTTGGAAGTGTATACCTGACTTTTAAAGACCCTCTAGATTTATGGAACCCCATGAAGAAGCGTTATGACAACCAAAAATCAGTCACACTTCTATCTGCACACCGTGAATGCCTCAATTTGATATTTTAATATTTCATGAATGTGTGTGACTATAATAATGCTATGTTAAAAATTGCTTCCAAGCTAAAGATATACGGGAAAAGATAGAGGATGCAGATATGTTGGCGACAAATTTCTTTAATTTTTATGCCTCGAATATACTCCTGCAGCCATAATATTGAGGGTGAGAGTTTAAAAAGTACTCAGAAGTATTCTTATGTCTCTTAATAGCTAAGAATAACAATGATTTATCGATGAAGTAACATACCACTGGATCTGTATCATTCCTTGAATTAAATGTCAACTCTGCTCAGTATAATTAAAGAAGCCAGAGATGTATGCGGCAGGGTCATGGTAACTGTAGAATAGGTGGCTACCATAACAAAGACCCAAGAAAGAATACAAATTTTATGAACCACCTGAAGTGGATACCGTAATAATATATGGGATCAAAAAGTCAAATCCACCAAATTCAAATGATATTTTTCATAGATGTAGTCGTAGTGGGCATTGGACTCATACATGTCGTTCATCAAAGAAATTAGTGAAAACTATCATGCCTCGAAATAGTGAGTTGAGAAAAACATCGTGGAAGGTCCTGAAGACCATTAGAGACTTGATGATACTGATATTAATTTTCGTGATTTTTATGAAGATAAGGATGGAAATGTTATTGATGATGAGACATTTAATAACATGTTTGGAGAACCACCTAGGTTGGTGTTGAAGACCTAAATGATTATTTTTATTTATTTATCTATATCATATTTACTATTGAGATATTAGTCGTTTAGCATTATAACATAAAAATATATTTAATATCTTTATTTAAGCATTTATTAGTAAATGGAATGGTTTTGATCTTTTTTTTCAAAATGCTTATATAATTCGTGGATTGAATTTCAATTTATATTTACTCATGTTAAAGGTATGGATCCGAAAGTAATAGCACGTTGTCTTGTAGAGAGTGGGACAACCCAGACCATTTTAAAATATCAGAAGTATTTCTCAAACTCGTTATACAATAAAGCAAATGTTTCCACCATAACTGGTCATGCTAAAATCATTGAACGCTCTGGTAAAATCCATCTGGTGTTACCTAATGGTACCCACTTATTAATAAATAATGTTATATACTTAAGAAATTAAAGAAGAAATTTATTGAATTCTAAGGATATAAGAATGAATTGTCATTATATGGAAATATGTAATGAAAATCACAAAGTTTTGCATTGCATTGCTTCTTGTATTGGAATCTAGAAACTCACACTAGAGAAGTTGTCTACACTATCCATGAGGTTATACCATACAACAATTAATGTTGTAGAAGCGAATACCATCATGAGCCGAAATCTTAATGATCCTAATAATTTGATATTGTGTCATGATCTCTTGAGTCTTTTTGCCTCAAATATGTTGTCTCAAATAATATATAACTATCATGGGCACTCATTAACAAATAAACAAACAACTTACCTTACCTGATGATCGTTTTTTTTCACCCCTTGTTCACAAGCTAAATTAATCACTAAGCCATATTTTTTCAAACTAACTTCTGAATCAACATCTTTTTTATAAAGAATTCAAAGGGGTAATTGTGGGACCATCCACCCTTTTCTTGGACGTTTTAAATATTTTTAGGGTTTTAATTGATGCATTCATTGGCTGGTAACTTGTTTGTTTGTTATCGACTCGTAATTTGACATTTGCAAATTAATTTCTCAAATCCTAAAATTTAGAGGACATTTTCTTGATTAACACATTAAATCCATTTGTTTAGATAATGTGGGAGAATTTACTTCATAAGTTTTTGATGACTATTGTTTATCATAAGGAATTGATGTTAAGCACCCAGCCCCCTATGTCCACATCCAAATTGGTTTATCTAAATCTTTAATTAAATGTTTGTAACTTATTGCACGGCCTTTACTTATGCAATCCATACTCCCAGCCTCTATTTAGAAATATGAAATCATATACGATGCTAAGTTAATTAAGCTTAGGCCCATTGCTTTTCACCTATTTTGACCCATTCAACTTGTATCTGGATGTCAAGCAAAAATAGTACACTTGCTAAATTTGATTGCGCAGTCACGTGCCCATCCCCTCACCCTCAGCGTACCAAACTAGATCCCCAACATCATTTGGGAATATATGTTGGTTATGATTCTCCATCAATCATTCGTTATATTGAGCCACTAACATGTGATGTGTTTACTGCTAGATTTGAAAATTGTCATTTTTACGAGACACTCTTCCCACTTAGGGGGAAAATAATGCACTAAAAGTATGATTCGTTCCTGAAGAATGACGAGAATTAACATGAAATACTTCCACTTTATCTCATCTAGACACCCACACTGCTCATTGTGAGCTTGAATTGCAAAGGATATTGCATCTTCCAAAACCTAAAAATAAATTACCCGATGCATACTTTGATTTTAGCAGTAAATGAATCTGTTGCACGCTAGAAGCGTGGTAGAACTTAAGGTTTTAAAGATTCTTCTCCCAAGGAATCAGAGATCAAATGAAAAATTACGACCTCATAACACTCCCTAAGAGGTTATGAATAGATATCCAATTCTCTGAACCCCTGGAAGAGGTTAGTGTCTCTGAAAAGACACAAGTCACTGAAGTAATTATCCAATCCCCTAAAGAGGCTAATAATAATAATAATAATAATAATAATAACAACAACAACAACAACAACAACAACAACAACAACAACAACAACAACAACAACAACAACAACAACAACAACAACAACAACAACAACAATAATAATAAGATCTCAATATTTTATACATATTCAAAAGAAATGTGGTTGTAAAGAAACTATCATCGATGAAGTATTTTATATGTAATAGCTACACAAATTTCAAAGGGAAATGATGATGATAATGATAATGAACCACGTACTCTAAATGAATGTCGACAAAGAGTAGATTGGTCAAAATGAAAAATTTCCATTAAGGCAGAACTTAAGTCTTTAGATACACTTGGTGTATTTGGACCTATAGTACAAACCTCAAAAGGCTTTAACCCTGTAGGTAACCGATAAGTTTTTTGTAACAAAAAGAAATGAGAATAATGAAATCACTCGATATAAGTCAGAACTCATGGAATAAGGTTTCTTGTAGAAACTTGGGATTAATTTTGAGGAAACATACTCCCTATTATGGATGGTATGACTTTTAGATATCTGATTAGCTTAGTGGTTTTCAAAAATCCTAATATGAGACTCATGGATGTTGTGTTTTCTTGTTTATATGGGTATATAAACACAAAAATATATATGAAAATCCCAGAAGGATTTTCCTTTTTCGAAGCGAAGCTAAGGAGTACACTCGTTCCAACTAAGACATTCATTGAACGATTTAAAGTTGTCCATAAGAATATGGTACAACCATCTTAGTGAATACTTATATAAGGAATGGTAAGAAATAATCCAAATTTCCATTGTGTATTTATAAAGAAGTCCTCAAAAGGAAATGCAATAGTAGCAGTCTATGTGGATGACAGAGATTTAATCGGGACTCCAGAAGTGATCGAAACAAACTCTAACTATTTGAAAAAGGAATTTGAGATGAAAGACCTTGGGAAAACTAAATTTTCCTCGGCCTGCGGATTGAGAAAAATTCTAGCAAAATTTTAGTCCATCGGTCTAATTATATAAAAAATTTATTAAAACATTTTAATATGGATAAAGCACACCCACAAAGTACCCCTATGGTTGTCTAGTCTTTGGACATAAAGAAAGATCCATACCATACTAAAGAGTAAGATGAGGAAATATTAGGTCCATAAGTACCCTATTTAAGTTCAATTGCTGCATTGTTTTACATGGCACAATTTACTAGGTTGGATATTTCATTCTCTATAAAGCTTCTTGCTTGATATAGTTCTTAACCAACCAAAAGGAATTGGGATGTTGTAAGCCATACCCTAATATATTTACATAGAACAACTGACATGGGTCTATTTTATTCTTATAATTCTAATAGTTCCAAGTTAGTTGGTTATGAAGATTATGGATATCTCTCTGATCCTCACAAAGGTTGATCTCCTATAGGTTACGTATTTCTTAGTGGTAATATTTATATTTCTTGGCGTTCTACTAAACAAACTTCAGTGGATACTTCTTCTGACCACTATGAAATTTTAGCTCTTTATAAAGCTAGTTGTTAATGTGTATTACTGATATCTTTAATTCAGCATACTCGTAGTTCTTATCAATTCCCTTTAATTACAGATGTTCCAAGTGTTATCTATGAAGACAATGCAGCATGTATAACATAAATTAAAGAAGGGTTCATCAAAGAAGACAAAACTAAGCACATTTCTCCAAAGTTTTTCTTTACTCACGAGCTTCAGAAGAAAAATAAGATTTAACTCATGCAAGTTCGTTTAAGTGAAAACGTAGCAGATATTTTCACAAAGTCACTAAAAAAGGTGACGTTTCAAAAGTTTATGTGCGAGATTTGAATGCATCGACTCCACCGACAGAGAAATTGAACATACTATCCAGGGGGATAATCTTATCAGGGGAAGATACAAGATTATGTTATTTGGGCCATTTGTGCATTGTACACTTTTTTCTTTAACTATATTTTTATAATACCCTGTATTTTCGTAGACTATATTATTATTTAGTAAGTGAGAAATAAATTAATAAACAGTATTAATTGCTACTTATGGAGTTTAATAATAATAAATTAGCATAATTTAGAGGATAATGAAAATTTTCATACGATACAATTTTTGTAACTTGTGTTTAGAATGATTAATTAGTGATATTTATTATATGATTGTGGACTATGTGTACGCGGAGAATAATTAAGTGAATAATTTATTGACACCATAAGATATTACTGTGTGTTGTGGGTAGTATAATTTAGACTTGACTCTAGGGTAACACGGATGTTCGTTTATGTACTTTTACTGCTTTAAATTGGATCGGGGTAGGTATACCCTTACGATGAGTTTTGGGTGAATATGTGTAGTATTTTCGGCCCATTTGGTACCTCAAAAATAGATATTTTGGGAAGGTGTGGGGTTAGCACTTTCATATAAGTATTAATATTAATAATTAAGGAAACAATTAAAAGAAAAAGAAAACCCTAGAATCCTTTAGACTTGGGAGAAGGCAAAAGGCTAAGCTCATAGGAGTTCTTTACTATTCTTCGATTTCAGCCAAGAATTTTCTTGCAACCTTACTATAATCATTCATTGAGATGTAATATTTGTTCTTCCATGTTTTATTTGAGATTTTGGAGAATATTAGTACTGATTTTTCTGTAGAAGAATTATGAGTTAATTTGGGATACCATAGATTAATTTGAGATAAATCTATTTTTGAGAAAATGATGATTTTGGTGATTAAATCTCAAAATATTAATTGAAATCAAATTTGAACCATTTTATAATCCATGTTTAGGTTTCTAGTTACTTTTTTATCGAATTTATATTTAATTAATCTTAAATTTAAAGGGATTAGGTATTTGTAAATTATTCTTCAGGAATTTTGAGTTAATTTGATTAGTGATTGAAGTCATGTAGAATACTCTTGTTTATTATTATAAACCATTTGGATTCATGCCCCTAGATGTTAGTTATAGGTTCTGGTATGATAGGGATTCGATTGGAGACCTTAGTGGGGATTTAATGGAGATATTTGAGGGGTTTGGGAGCTAATTTTCATAGTGGGATTAAGTGTATCATCTTTCTCGTTCGAACGACTTTGAATTTTTTTTCTTTAGGTTGTGCACAATCGAAATACGAAGACGTGGGCACCTAGTTTCTTATTTTCTGATTTTTTTTCAATTTGAGATTATTTTTATACTAAACGATGCGCGAGACTGAAAGTTGGATTTGGTAATTATAGTTGGGACTTTTCTTTAGGATTACTACACCTACTTTAGTGAGGGATCAGATTTGGTTAATTTTGAGGATAGTTATGGAGGTTAGAGATATGACCCTGTTACTATTGTTCTTACATCAGCTGTTAAGATTGGATTAAAAAGGGTAAATGGGCGAGTACGCAGTATCTTGTGTGTGTGTGTGTGTGTGTGTGTGTATCAAGCTTAGAGAGTAACATATTAAAGTTTTTGAGAGATTAATTCAGGTCTTGCGAGATTACAGGTCATACAATTAATTTAGTATTTAAATGAGGAAACAAATTTATACGTTATGCGAGAGTGTGTATGTAATAGAGATAGATGTACTCATAGTTTAGAGACACAATAAACTAGGATTTGAATTCAATAAGGTTTAAGAGTTAATAAAACTAAGAATGTAAGGAATAATCTGGTATATATGTATTTAGATGATTTGGGGTACACTTGATTACATGTGGTATCCTACTTGGTTATATACGTTCGACATGGTTTTGAGAGATTATAAACCTAATTATGATGACGATCCAACATTCAAGGATTTGAATATTTTGGGTACGCTTTAGAGTATGAGTTATCCCATTGGTATTTACATATATTGTGTGTGATTTTATATATATATATATATATATATATATATATATATATATATATATATATATATATGGGGGGGGTACCTCATTGATTTCTCTTGGCCCAGAGAAGTAGCCCGACTAGGCCCTATCAAGAATAGGGAAAGTCTGGCCCAAACTCTAAAGTCTCATAAATAACAAATTCAACAGCGACCCATTCAACCCCTAAAATCTCTCAAGAGATGTTCTAGGGATTATGGGCCAATGTGGAGGTGCCCAACATCCCCACTCTTCGAAGTTTACATGTATATACTATATACCTGGCCCGAGGAAAAAGGGAATGTAATTGTAAACACTCCCCTGGAGAAAAGAGAAATATAACCAGAGAGCACCACCGTGGACATAGACAATTTTCCAAACCATGTATATCTTTTGTCGTGTGTGATTGCAGCTATTCGAATTTATGTTCTTTACTTTTTCATGTGATCGTATTTGCTTATAATTTGTGTTGAGATTTATTGTCACCATAATTGGCGTCGTCTGTGGGAAGCGATTGTTCTTCCTTTAAGAAATCCTTCACCAACATAAACCTAACATGTCTGGTCACAGTAGCAATGTCCCTCAAGCAGTGAATATTCAAGAGCAACCTATTTCTCGAAGGGTTAGATCTGAAGTTCGGCACTCAAGCCTCGCCCAAAACGGTAAGCCTCAGAAGAAAGCCAAGGACCAGCTAGGTCCACGCAAGTCTCCAGGCTGATCGACGCCTACGAGGCTAGGATACAAGAGAAAGAGGAAGCTACTCATAACCAGGAAGCATAGAATGCTCGCCTTAAAAGAAGACTGAAGAAAATGGAGAGATAAGTCCATCGCAATACAAGGAAACATCGTTATCGAACTCCTAGCCCTCAGGCGAGCAGATTTCGCAGCCGATGAAGGAGCCCAAGATGTGGGTCTCAAAGAATTAAGGGGCAGATAACGACTGGTCCGAATAACAATAATCAGCTCGCCATTACAGGAGCCCAGGATGAGGGAATGACGACATGCGAAATTTGGTCCGAAGAGAGATGGACCAACACCCAACACATCGGGGTGCCAGATCGACCAGAGAGCTAGCCAGGCGAGCTCTAAGGACCCCGATGAAATTCCCCTTTTTAAGGGTAATAGAGGAGGAAGAAGCCCCTAAGAAGTTTTCCATGTCCAGATTCAAGATTTGCGATGGTAAGACTGACCCCATCGACCATGTCAGATAGTACAGACAGGCTATGACCCTTTGGATCCACAAGGATGCACTGATGTGCCAAATTTTCCCATCGAGCTTGCATGACGTGGCTCAAAAGTGGTTCAATAAACTCCTCCACAGATCCATCAAGACCTTTGAATCCCTGGAAGATCTCTTCACAGCTCTCTTTATTACCAGCAGTTCCCATCCTAAAAGGATGGATGCTTTGTTGACTTTGAAGAAAAAGCCCCTGGAAAGCCTTAGAGACTACACGAAGAGGTATTGGGAGTTATTCAACGAGGTCAAGAATTTCTTAGAGCAGGTCGCCATTTCATCCTTTAAGATTGACTTATCCATTTTCTGCCTCTTACACCAGTCCCTTACTAAGAAGGAGGCCACACCCATCAACGACTTAATGGCTCGTATTAAAAAATATGCCAAAGTTGAAGATGTGACCCATCTCTGTGTAGGAGAAAATGGTCATGCCAAGTTCGTAGGTAAGGGAATCGATAAAATTGAGAGCCAGAAGAAAGGGAGTAAGAATGGGGGGAAAGAAGCCTTAAGAATGGGAACAAAAGTGATGCCTAGAAGGTATTTCAAGCAGTAAACATAGTTTTTAAAGAACCAATCTATAAGATTCTGGCAAAGATCAAGGATGAACCATTCATTAAGTGGCCCAGGAAGATGGGTGCAGACCCTTCAAAAATAAACAACGCACTGAGATTTGATTTCCACAAAGAGGGAGGGAACAAAACTGAGCACTGCAAAGCCCTCAAGTCTCACCTTGAAGAGTTATCTCAAACTGGGCACTTGAGCGAATTTGTGGAAAAGAAGGCAGATAAGGTAGCTGCCAATGGAGATTAAAGGCCCAACAACGTGCTCGAGGAAGACGTCAGCCATGAGTTTGCAGTAATTCATAGGGCGTCCGACCTCAAACAGATTCAAGAAAACACAGATCGGATGGAAGTAAAAAAGCTTACGGTAGTAATGCAAGATTTTTAAATCGATCCAACCAAAACGCAAGCAGGAAAGCGTCAGCGAGCAGAGGATGTCGAGTACAACAAGCACATCGTGTTAAAAAATGAGGACCTAGTGGTAGTAAGAACCCCACATCATTATGCATTGATCTTTACACTTAGGAATGCTAACTATGATGTCGACAGGTTGCTCGTCGACCAAGGTAGCTCATCCGAAGTAATGTACCTCGACCCGTTCAGGAAGTTGAAGTTTAGTATCGCCGAACTAAAGGAATCCACCGTTACTCTAGTTGGTTTCGCTGGAAAAGTAACCTTCCCCTTGGGAAATATTATCTTGCCAGTAAGGGAAGGAAACATATCGAAAATAATCGAATTTCTCGTGGTCGATATTGATTCACCCTACCAAGTGATCCTCGGCAGAGGATGGCTATACGCGATGAAGGTTGTCCCCTCTACCTACCATCAGAAGCTCAAATGTGTGACTGAACGAGGAGTGGTGGATATCCATGGAGATCAGGCGATGGAGAGAAAGTGCTTTATAGCTGCCATTCGTTCCAAGCCACAGAAGAAGGTTGAGAAAGTTATAAGCAAGAACGAAGAGCAGGAGAGGCTAATGCCCTCCAACTAGCAACTAAGATATGGGAGACCAGGAGTGGAGGAGACCAGGATCTTCCCCTCTGAAAGAGTAGTCGAGAACATGGAGGAAGTCACAGCCAGTAGCAGTTCAAGTGAAATAAAGTTCTTGATTGGAACTTCACTCCCCGACCATGAAAAGAGGGAATTGGTCATCTAACTCTGAAGTAACCTAGATGTCTTTACATGGGAGCCTTACGAGATTCCAGAGATTGATCCAAGCATCACTTTTCATTAACTTCACATCGATCCAGTTTTGAAACCAATAGCACAGAAAGATCGCCGAACTGCTCTGAAAAAAGCCAAGGCAGTGGAAAAGGATGTTAAAAACTGTTGGATGTAGGATCCATACTGTAAGTACAGTTACCCAAATGGCTATCTAACCCAGTGGTTGTCCCTAAGAGAAACGAAAAGTGGAGGGTCTGCATCGATTGCACCGATCTCAATAAGGCGTGCCCTAAAGACATCTTTCCCCTCCCAAGGATTGATCAGCTGATGGAAGCCACTGCAACACACGAAAGGATGAGCTTCTTAGACGCATACTCTGGGTATCACCAGATCCCTCTGTACGAGCCAGATCAAGACAACACAACATTTATAACTACAGTCGGGTTATATTGCTATAAGGTTATAACCTTTGGGCTAAAAAATGCAGGAGCAACTTATCAGTGATTGGTCACCAAGATGTTCAAAGACCAGATGGGAAGCACTATGGAGGTTTACATCGATGACATGCTCGTCAGGAGTAGGCTCAAAGAAAACCACCTTTCTGACCTATCAAGGACCTTCAAAATCCTCAGGAAGTATAGAATGAATCTCAATGCAAGTAAGTGTTCCTTCGGTGTCCAGTCTGGAAAATTCCTTGGGTACTTGATCAGGAAGAGAGGTATTGAGGCCAACCCAGACCAAATTGATGCCATTAACAGGGTTCATCCCCCTCCCCTCCCCCCCCCCCCCCCCCCCCCCGCGTATGATAAGAGACGTGCAGAAGCTCATGGGGATGCTTGCCACCCTAAATTAGTTCATCTCAAAGTCATTCGAAAGGTGTCAGTCGGTCTTCCAGTTATTAAAGAAGAGCCAAGATATGGAGTGGAATAATGATTGCTCGAGGTCATTAGAGGGGATCAAATCTTAACTCAGCAAATCTCCCTTGCTCGTAATCCCTCAAGAGAATGATGCTCTATAACTTTACCTTGCAGTATCCAGTCATGCTGTAAGTTATGCACCGATATACAAGGAACGGGGATCCAGTACCCAGTCTATTACATGAGCAAAACTCTTTTGGATGCCGAACGACAATACCTACCACTAACAAAACTCGCCTTTGCGCTAGTGGTAGCCTCTAGGAAATTAAAAAACTACTTCGAAGCCCACTCCACCATCGTACTTACATCCCACCCTTTTAAAGAAGTCCCAAGAAAATCAAACCTTTTCGAAAGACTATCAAAGTGGTCGGTCGATCTTGGGCAATTTGACATTCAGTTCTAGCTGAGGAATGCCATCAAAGGGAAGTTCCTCACTGATTTCATCGCAGAGTTTATAGGAGAACATGCTTGTGACCAAACCTAAACTATTCATCAAAGTGAAGTTCCCCCAGTGTCAGGCATTTGGAAACTATTCATTGACGGAGCCTCCAATTCTAAAGGGGGAGGAGTAGGCATCGTACTAATCACCTCTGAAGATGCAATACTCGAGCAAAGAATCGGGCTTGGATTTGAAGCCTCTAACAACGAAGCAGAATATGAAGCATTGATCGCGGGCCTATAAAAAGTGCAAACGCTTGGAGCAAAGTGACTCCAAGTGTTCGGCGACTCACAGTTGGTCTCTAACCAGATAAGTGGCGATTTGAACGCTAGAGATGAGAGAATGGCAGCCTAACTCGCCACTGCGAAAGAATTGATGGCTAACTTTGAACAAGTCAGCGTCCAATAGTTTCCCAGAGGATAGAACAACCATTTGATTCCCTAGCAACCTTAAGCTCAGCAATAAACTTTGACTTGAAGAGGACAATTCAGATTGATTTCCTTGCTCGACCAAGTATCAACCAGATCGAAGGGCTGCCGAGCATGGGGCATGTTCTCTAGATTGAGATAGCCCTCAGTTGGATGGACCCCTTAAGGGATTATTTGAAGGATGGTACGTTACCAGTAGATAAGAAGACCGCTCATCAGATAAGAGTAAAAGTTGCTCGCTTTCAGTTATCTTCTGAAGGCAAGTTGTAAAAATATCTTTCACTGAAACTTACCTCCAATGGGTTCATCCAAAGGACGTCGAGTAAGTCCTGCATGAACTTCATGAGGGAATTTGTGGGAGTCACATTGGGGGCAGGTCGCTAGCTTTTCGAATAATGAAAGAAGGCTACTGGTGGCCATACATGCAGAAAGACGCTGAAATCTATGCTCAAAAATGCAAAAAGGGCCAACTTCACGCACTTATGGTTCACCAGCCGGCTAGCGTCCTGAAGTCATTTACTAGCCTATGGACTTTCTCCCGATAGGGTATGGACATCGTGGGCCCTCTACCTACCGCAGTCAATAATCATAAATATTTATTGTTCGCAACAGACTACTTCACCAAATGGATAAAAGCAGAGCCACTAGAAAACATCAGAGACGCGAACATGATAAGATTCATATAGAGGAACATTATCACACATTTTGGGATCCCCAAGACTATCATCACTGACAACGAAACCCAGTTCAAGAGTGGCCTCTTCCAGGTTTTCTGCAGTGACCACGGGATCAGGCACTACTTCAGCTCCGTGGCATACCCTCAAAGAAATGAACAGGTTGAGGCTTTCAAAAAAATAGTGATTAATGGATTAAAAAAGCATTTAGAATGAGCCAAGGGAGCATGGGTAAATGAACTACCCCACGTCCTATGGGCTTACCGCACCACCCCACGGTGAGCAACTGGAGAGACACCATTCGCACTGACGTATGGGATGAAGACAATTATCCCCTTTTAAGATGGCCTCCCTACCATGAGGTGTACCCTAGTCGACCAAGGCCAGAACGATGCAGCATTACTCGCTGAACTTGACCTAGCTGAAGAAAAAAGGGAGTTGTCTCTAGTGAAACTATCAGCAATAGCTAGCAAGGCATTACAATAAAAAGGTCAATCTAAGAGCATTCCAGGTTGGGGATTACGTCCTGAGGAAAGTTCTTGGCAGCGTTATGAAACCATCGGATGGAAAGCTAGGACCAAACTGGGAGGGTTCATTCAAGTTGATAAGAGACGATCTGCAAGGAGCCTATCACTTAGAAACACTGGAGGACAGGGAGATACCTAGAGCTTGGAATGCAGCCAATTTGAAGAAATTCTACTTCTACTTCTAGTTTTCTTTTTTTATTTTTGAACTCAGTATTAAAATTCATTTCTGATTATTGAGATTTGTTTGGCAGTGGCATTTTATGGAGTGTTGATTTTTCTCAACTACATTATAATTCATGCACCCTTTCCAAGTTACGATCTCCCCTCTTAACATACAAAACTAAGATCACGAGAAACTTATTAAAGCATGGGTCAATGTATAATGGCCCTCCTCAGGCATTCATCAGCGAACACGAATGACCTCCTAGCTTACCCCTGTCAATATATGAAGCCTTACACAGGACCCTTAGGCAACATGGCCAGCCCAGGTTGGTCGTCAACATTATTTATCTCAGAAATCCTTCTCGAATTGAACATCCATTACCAGGAGTATCCTCTCCATTGCCTCACTTAGGCCTAAGGGAGTGTGATAACACAACCTAAAAGGTAAAGTAAGGCATAATGGTACACTAAAAGCATACTGGACTGGGGGATACTCACTCAAAAACTAACTTTTCCTAAATCAAATCTAGTTGGCTAGAAGAGCCCAAGACAAGAGAACAAGAGATCAATGAAGTAAAAAATAACATAACACATGTTTAGTTGGCAAATCGCCTAAAACATAACTATTTTATTACATCATTACATATACAATGAGTTACATAGGCTGAGTAATTCAAACCCTAATGAGATCTAGGTCATTGAGCGATATAGTCAGCCACTCGCGCTCTTTGGCCATCATCTGGGTTAGGAGCTAATTTCTCTTCGACTTCGTCTGAATTTGGTTCCATGAGTTGTCTTGGGATCGCATCTATGGGAACCCATCGATCATCCCTTCTGAATTGGTTCGACCTCAAAGTTGAGGGAGATATCTCATGCCAATACCAGATAACAGAGTTCCTAGGGACTTGCAACTCCCTAAGAGCACTAAACCATCCTCTTATGAAAGATAACTCTTTGACCTCCTTCAACTTCATCGGAGAATCATTCCAACCCTGGTCATAGCCATCATCCCAAACCTATCGAGGACCTCTCTTAAAAAGGTGCCTCAGTGAGGTAACATCTCTTTGAAGACCAGCAGCTATCACGTATGCCCTACTAACATCACATCGCAGTTCGATAATCTCCCTAGCTAAACCACTATTATCAGTACAACCTTATCACCCAGTCGATGAAGAGGAACCACGTAAAACTCGAGGGGAAATGCCCGAAGCATTCTCCCCAAGTCATGAGGCTTACCTCCTTAGAGCAGCATTCTCCTTTTGAAGGACCTCTCAAACTTGACTGATCTTGGAAGCATACAAAATATTAGCCTTCAAAGCATCCACCTCTTCTTGAACAAATGCGCCAACCTCCTCCACCTCCTCAAGCCTATATTTCAGATTGGCAATAAGCTCTGATAGGTCTTTATCATCTTAATTCCTCGATCTAAGAGACTTTTAGATTTTTACAAAGGCACCACGAACTTGGTTTATCACATCGGGACCAAGAAGTTTTCCTAGGTGAGAGGTAGCAAGAATATATTCCTCAATATCGATAAGCTACAAATCATATGAGCAACAAGAATAAATAAATCAGTATATGAAGAGGAACGAAACTTCATTTCATTAAAATAAAAATAGTTCGAGTACATCAACGAGAAGAAATAGAGATACAAAAAATACAAAAGCCCCCTAAGAAGACTAGCTGGCAACTTTAGTCTGCTCTGAGGATGCTGGTTGCTCCCCCTTATCCGTGGCAACTTCATGTGCATCTCCTTCGGATGGGAAAGACGACATTCCTTGGTCAAGGGGGACATCAACAGAAGTAGGCGGGACAGCTGGGACACCTTTATTGGCAGCAGAGGAAGGAACCTCATCCACAACAGTCTTGGGGTCAGGGTCATGCTCATCAAAGAGGGGGGAATCAACATCCACCTCGACAGCGAGTAAAGCCCTATCCCAACCCTTGTTGAAAATGAGGCAGCTGATGTAATCGATCTGAGCCTCAACATCCTCATATTCTATGAGCCACCCAGCATTATATGAGCTCTCCTTGAAGGTGGCAGCCTCAGATTCCATCTTATTTACCTTCTCGTCAAGCTCTTTATTCTCCTCGACCACCGCTAGCTTCCTCATACAGACCAAGTCGTAAGACCGCCTCATCTCCTCTATCTCCTTGGACGTTTCCTTTTTTCCTTATTAGATTTAGCCAAGGCAAGGTCGAAAGACTTATGAGAAGCACTGGAAGCCATTAATCTCACCTCTAACTCAACATTTTTCCTTGACGGCTCATCACGGCTGTGATAGAGGATGTTGAAATCAGATACAAACTACAGAAAGAAAGAAAACATTTAGCGAAGAAGGTATTGAAAAGAACTGCAAGAGTAGAGAAGTAAGAACATACTTACCAAGGTTGGCCCCTGACTTGCCTTTAGGGACAATTGGTCGATCCCTATACTTGACGACCTTTGTCAATCGGCTGGCAAGACTTCTCTCTCGAGCACCGCTGGATCCAGCTGAGGGGAAAGAGCAACAGAAACCCCCTCTACTAAGGCAGACACAGGAACCAGAGACTGCCCCGTCTTGGTCCTCACCTCTTCTTTCCTTCTTTCTTCTTCTCTCTTCTTCTTTTTCCTCTCTTTCTCTTTTTCATATCCTCTTCCTTCTTCCTCTCTTTCTCTCTCACCAACGCCTCCTCTTTCCTCTTCAACTCCTGCTCATGAGCCATAGTCTGGGAGCCAGTGGCAGTATACCCACTCCTAGATCTCTGCTTCTTCAACCTTAGAGAAAATGCCACATTTTCCTCACCATCATCCTGGATTAAATTTTTCCTAAGAGGGGCCATAATTTCCTCGCTGGAGCTATTCGAATCCTTTGAGTCCTCCGAAACCTCTGAACCCTCCTTCGAACTAGAAGATTCTTTGCCGCTTGAACTCTCTTCGCTAGATATGCAATAAGCCGTTAAACCCCTAGGTTACCCTAGTGGACGAGTGTCGTCTTGTGAGGGTTTTCAGGGATGATACCCACAAACATCACATGGTTTCCTCAAAATATGCCCAACCCAACATGCGACAAGACCAAAAATGGCAAAAAAGATTTCATACGCATTATTAGCAAAGTGAATGAATTCAAAAAAAAGTCCGAATCATTAACATTATAGAATGCACCTCATAGAATTGAAACCTTAAAATGTGGGAGGGGGAGCGAGAACGTGCAAAGTGTGATTTAGTGAAAAACTTATATAAACCGGATACTAAAAGTTAAAGAAAGCATACATTCAATCCTCACGGGCATTACACTCATCAAATGAAATTCTCTTGAAACAGGGAGGTAACACATGGAACATGCGGGCTAAAGAGTAAATGTAAATGGAAACTAGGCCGCACACATGTCACAAATGAAGAACGCTATATATAAACTGAAAAACTGTAATCTCATTGAAAGATACCGCACATTAAAGGAGGCAAAATGCATTTTCACAGATTATCAAAATTATTTAAACTTTTAAATTACATCAACCTAAGATCACATATGACTTGTATAGGGTTGTAATGTAGGTTATGGCTAGGGTATTAAATGAAGGGAATGTATGTACGGATTCAAAGTGTTTGGGATGAAAACTCAGGATAATGGGAAAATGCGGGCAATATCAAAAGTTGGAAAACAAGTTCCAAAACGGCTTTAGATATATCATCGGGGAGAGTAATCAAAGATTATTGAACTATATACAACATTTACAACTTTCTCTTTCTTTTCTTTTCTTCTTTTTCTCATGTTTTCTTTTCTTTTGTTTTCTACTTTCTCTTTTTCACTTCTTTCACTTTTTATTTTCTTTACTTTTCTCACTCTCATATGCCTAAATTGCAACCGACATCACAACAACATCATTCAATCCCAAGTAACATTCCAAACAAAGGTATGGAAAGTGTATGTATGGTATAAAACTCCAATTTGGAGTTGGTTATGGGATTTTGGGTTATGAAACGAAAGTCTATATTTAGGCTCAAAGGGGTTAACGAGGGTAAACATATGAGGTGAGGTCAAAGCTAACATGGGTGATATAACAAAGATAGCCTATGATCATTTCAAAAAGTTTACGCAATTCTCGAGTCAAAACAATATATGAAAATCATGATCAAGTAACACATTTCAAGTATGAACTCAATTAATGAACGGTCAAATGAAAGAATAGAGAGATTACCAACGAATTCAGTGTTTTCAAAGATAAAAGAATAGTGTATACACTCACAAATGACGAAAGGTACAAAGATTACTCTGTGTAAGTATATACAATGCAACAAAAGATTATCGGGTTATAAAAATCTTAAACCAAATCAATAGAACGATAAAAGTGCATGTGCTCATGGGATTTAAGTTTAATTCATGAAGTTATTCATAATATCAATAATTGAGACTAAAGTCTAATAACTCCTAAAATCGAGAACATGCATCGCTGGGTTGTCTATTGGATCGGGCAATTATTGAAATTTATCATTGGAAACAAAGGAAAAAGCCCAAAAAAGGAGAAAAAAGAAAGAAAATATTTTTGAAATTTTCAATTTTCTAAGAAAAGCATACTAAGTAACTAACATGTGAGCAAAAACATGGACTAGATAATGAAATGGATAAAATATCCCACACCCCCTATCTTAAAACTTAACATTGTCCTCAATGTGAATTAAGAACCAAGTTAAAGAGTGGAAAAAAGCGATATTACCCAAAACTGGAGCGATCCCCATAAGAACAAGTCCAAAGAATCTACAAAACAAGTTAGTACCGAGCATAGCAAAAACAAATAACAAAAATTTAACTAATTACACTAGACTAAATTAGCAAGAAAGAAAAATAAAAAGAAAGAAAGAATAAAAAGCTAAATATATACAACCTACTACTTAGGCTTCACACCAACTATACACTAGAAGTCTAAATAGATGAGGGTCCACCATGAGAACGATTTGACTTTGGAGGATAACCGGTGTACCCTCACATACAAGCATGCCTTCCGAAAAATATGGATTCCGTTTGAAAAACGGAAGGCATGTGTAAGGCGTAAGAAAGGAACCATCGTCAATTAAAATTTTTGGAGGGACGATGGGGGATTTGGATTAAACGGGTGACAAAAACATGTGGGGATCAAGAAAAACCGAATATCCTCCCTAGGATTTTGAAATTAGAATGGTAGGCGGCGCAAACGACGACAAAGATGCGATCGTGGAAGGCGACTCGAGCAAGTACTCCTCATCGACTAAGAGGTTTAAAACATTAAAGTTTGAAACCAAATCATCGGGTACTTGTGATAGTGTGATAACAGAGAATGAAAATGGGGATGAAAGAAATTCAAACTCATGAGATGAACCATCATCGCATGAAGATTGTGTTTCGAAGGAAATAATATCATTTTCAATGAAAATGTTCATCTTTGGGGGACAAAGAAGAAATCATTTCATTGCAAATAGATATTACGTCATTATCATCCTCACTTTCAATATCTATTATGCAATGGGAAAAGTCTAGAATGGTTTGTTCCAAAGTAGGCACAAGTACCTCATTTGGTTCAAAACACTCCTCGACTTCGAAAATCTCAGAAGCAAAATTGTCGTTGGACTCAAATAATAAATCCAACTCATGTTCCCAATAATGATTTTATTCCCGATAACGATTTTCAATTTTATCATTTTCATACATACACAAGCCCTCACCGAATGTCATGGGTCGAGGTGCGGATGCATGAAAATGGGAACTTTGAAAATTACCATCGAACTTAAACGAAAACTCATTATTATAGGAATTTTGAAAACTATTCGAATTCGTTTCAAAATTCCTATTATAAGGAGGTAAAGGCCCAAAATCATTATCATCATCATCAAAATTCCAATAACCTAAATTTTGACTTTCGTTATACTCGCCCAATGTCATATTTGAATTTGTTATACTTTGGGATTCTAAGTATTCACCAAAATTCATAGGTTTACGAGAATTGTGAGAATCATAACAATGATTACCGAAAGAATTGGAATAAGACATGCTTACCCCAAAAATGGCTCGAAGTGGCAAATTCCACAAAGTAGGTGCGCGCGAGAAAAATTCGAGCATTTCTAAGTGCTCAAATGTGGAAGTCCTGCAAAAGGATTATCAAATAATACAAATAGAAAGAAAATGCTATGAAATACTAAATCAAATAAATTCTAAAACAAACTCATCCCCGACAACGATGCCATTTTGACTACCGCATGAAATGTGCGAGCGTGTAAGGTGCGGAGTCGTTGTTTTCATTTCACCGCGATAATACAAATAAACCTAAATTACTACTACACTTACGAGACCAGCACATCGCTAAGTCGATTATCGAAAATCCACAGGGACGAGATGCTAGAATTTATATGATTTAGTGCTTCGAAATAAAAGTGTAAAAGGTGATTACAAACTAAAAAAGTAAAAGATGTAAAAAAAGAAAATGTTTATCTAGGCGAGAGTATTGAAACTAGACTAACAAAGCGAGTAAAACTATAGGATGCGTCGAATATCCCTCACCCAAGTTAATTTGTATAAAATGGATACATGGGTCGAAGAGTTATTTAGAATGTGTCTCATTTCAACAGTTAATTTAACCAAGGGTTGTCACGCCCCTAAATCCCCAGAAAAGCCTAATATGATTTTGGCATCAACAGATATCCCTGAAATTGTGCACGCAAGGTCGTAAGCACATGACATACATGATATGCTCCGTTAAATCTCCTAGGCACATTAACTAGGACAACGCACCCTAAATAGACCCGTAAACACCATCACCAAAGAAAAGCAACACGTCAACTCGAGTGAGTTTCATTCAAACACAACCTAATTTAAATTACCTAGAAAGCGTGTTAAAAATGCGGTAAAGAAAGTGGTAAATAAATGCGGTAAATTTACACTAGAAAGCAAGTAAAGAAAGCATGTAAATCTAATTAAAAAAACATGTAAATCTAATTATGAAATCAATAAAGAATGAAATACAAGTTAAATTAATGGAGAGGGTAATGAATAGTCAACTTACATACCAAAAAGGGTGTCAATCCAAAGAGAAATGAAGAAGAACTCTTCAAAAACCCAAACCCTAAGCTAAACTATCTTCTAAAACTATCTAAACTAGAATATATGATTATTATAACAAAAATTGGTATTTATAGTAAGTGGAAAAGAAATAAAGGAAAAAGAAAAAAAAAGGAAACAAGTGCAAAATATCTGGTAACCGCAGTCGACCGGTTGCAGGGGTGCGGTCGACCATGCCTTCTTGTAAAAGCCCCCACTGTCTCCTTTCATAGGCAAAATGTCAAACCGCAGTCGACCGGTCCTTCAACCGTGATCGATTGGTACTCTGTTTCCAACCCTGTTTGGTCTATGAAGAGGGGGAAAAGGTTGATTACGGAAACAGGCATATCTTCTTCGTCCGAACTCTAAACGACGCACTGTTTATGGCCACGCAATGCTAACTGAACGAGCTACGCATCCATGGAATTTCCAAGAGCTGGAGAAGAAATGTGAATTGACTAAAATGCCCTTGAAGTAGCATTCGGCGTCAGAACTTCTCCGAAATACAACGGATCCTCACTTTTAGCATTCCAAAACCTACAAAAGCACAATTAACCCCTAAAAAACATGTATATATTCAAATCCAAGGTTTTCTGGTTAATGAGCATAATTATAGGCATTAAGAACCGTAAAAGTGCGAGAATGCATAAATATAACGGGCGGAAATATGCAATATTTGATACAAATCAGTAACTTATATATATATATATATATATGTGACACACAAAGGCATATACCGTTAGTGTCTTGTTCATGCTCTATCGTCAAGTCTGGAGGAATATCTTATCCGAATTGGACATCACAAAACACACATAAGTTGGGGGCAGTCCCTATGCAGGACACTTGTTCGCAGCCCATACCCAACGGTGACATAGGCTGGGTCAGCATCAACACCTACCTCCCCATAGGTGGCTCCTCCACCTAGTACCTATATTACCTACATGATCGCCAAGCCCACCTGTCTCAGCTTGTGGTACCCAGTCCTAACGCATGAACCCCCAAGCCGATAGGACATTCCACGAACACTGGTTTGTCCACACAAAATAATATGGTACATATTATATCCAATATGGATAAGTAGTTACTCCATAACTACTTTAATCCAAGGAAATCTCAATCCATGTAAAATACAACCTTCTTGGCATAATTATAACATTAGTCAATTATTCCATAACTCATTTTAAGTTGTTATCCTACGACTACTTCCCGATTAAATATTAAGTCTCATACATTGCCTTTTTGACTTAAAATCGCATTTATTTCATCATTTATTTCTCTTTAAATATATAAGCACGGTTATTCCCAAACTAACCCTTTCCAAAACATAGAGGTATAGTTATTCCCAAACTAACCTTTCCAAAACATTACAGGTATAGTTATTCTAAAACTAACCTTACCAATCACGATTATAGATATATTTATCCCCAACTACCCTTACCCTTACATTTAATAATCTTATCATGTTGTCCCCTTGACTCAAATTTCAATCATTCCAGATTACTAATAAGTATTCGCTTGTTGATACCTTTTCAGGAAGGTTTATATCTACATATATAAGGAGTCAACTAACGTTAATAAGGTTTGTATGTAAATATATAAGGAATCCTCTAATATGGTTAAGTAGTGTCATCAATTCCAGAGTTGGGTTTTTCACAGTTTTCATACGATTTCATTCAACCTTCAAATCTCCTAATATGAAATAGTGAACATTAACTCCTGGAGTCATATCCTTATTGAAATTCAAGAAAGCCTAAGTCAAGTTATAAAACCAAACAATATGTTTTCCAAATAATTCCTTATTTTAAATCACATGTATACATATTCGATTACAAATGATTATGGATCTACGTATGAATCATGTAATAATCATCAAATCTTACACTACTTTAAAGATCTCTAATTTTGCAGTATCAAAACATGATTCAACTTTAGATCTAAGCATGGATTTAACATTTATATAAGAATAGCACAAATTGAATAAGAATGGAAAGATAATCCTTGCTTGAGATTGGGTAGAGAAGCCTCTTTTCCTCGTCCTCCTCCTCTTTCTCCTCCTCCTCCTCCTCGTCCTCCTCCTCCTAGGGTGTTCTTTCTCCTCTGCTTGGGTGGGCGTGTCTAGGGTTCCTGGATATAACTCCTTATGATGGATTAGCCTTAAATAAATATTTTTAATCTCTAAATCCCGAGTTGAGCCTTAGGCCACAACTTTAGACCCCCAAATGAGCAGAAATACATAATCTAATTAGCCCAATAACTACCCAACTCATATATATATATATATATATATATATATATATATATATATATATATATATATATATATATATATATACACACACACTAGTCTATTTCCGTGCCTGAAGTCACGACGAAAATTTCTAATGTACGGAATCGAAAAATGACGAAAACTTTCAAAAGTACGTATTTGTAAAACGAAAAAAATTCGTTCCCCAACAAAATAAAGTGTAATTTTAAAAGAATTGGTCATAATTTCCAAAGTCGTGTCGTGCCTAAAGGCACAATGATAATTTTCCTGGGTATGACACGTCCCACCAAATATGTAAACAACCATCACTAAATATCACAGAAAAAATTTAACCAAATCGTCAATTGGAAATAAACGTGAACCATCACTAAAGATATGTAAACCATCACCAAAGAACCAAGAAAAACACCATATCCCATCATATCATTGCAAAATTTACATTTAAGAAAATATCCCATTATATAACCTTCCATTATAAATGGGAACAAATGTCCAATTCATCCAAGACAACTGTTACAATATTTTATTTTATTGAAAAAAAAAACTCCCACGAACTCAACACATACTCCTTCCATTGTACGTAGAACATATGGAATACATCTAATGCTACTGAAACTAAATGAATAATGTAAAAGGAGACATGATACACAAAGTAATAAGGATAAGTATAATTCTGCCATGTCCATCGCATGTCATTATCATGTCCTTGCGTGTTTGTGACATGTCCCCCACATACCCATTGTGTCTCTCACCTAATTTGTCCGACACGTCATGTGGAAAAAGTTGGACACATATTCATGGTCTGGTGTATGCCTCTCCCGTGTCCTAGAGTATTCGACATTTGTACAAAGGCCTGTGAAAAAGTACTCGTGCTTCAAAGTATGTATGCCTCTTGTATAAACCTTGTAATCACAGTTGTGTGACGACTGTAGGAATCTTCATAAAAAAAATATTGTTAACATGACCAAAGGGATCCTGAAAACCAAGAAAAATAACAGATAAGTTCATATAAAGGTAAAAACATGTTCAATTTCACATTGAACCTCAACTTCAAATAAAGGCAAAAAATGAAATTCAATATAGAGAGGGATAACTATGTTCGCATACCATTGACGTTCTTACACTTTCACATGGTTTTCAATGATCCACACAGTGTTGCGGGATATTAGCTAATATGAAATCTCACTGAAGTCACCATGATAACATTTGTTAATTAAAAACATGTCAAAATCCAATATTTAAAACCCCAAAACTAAAACAATTATTGAAATCAAACGTAAAAATATACAACACCTGCTTGCAAAAGATGCTCAAATTTGTAATAGATTCAAAATACACATATTATACATACAATAATAGGATATGTGCCATATTTTAACATCTATTATAGACTATGCCTAGTAAAATCCATAATATACAAAACATCAGATGGTTTACTGTCAAGTTGAACCCCATTCAATTAAAATAATCTATAAATTATCTCCAATAATTAGTAAACACTACTTGGGAGGGAATATTGTTGATTTTCGGATCGGGAGGACTAACCTCAACATGATTATTTTTTCCTATTGATTGAAATTTGATTTTGCTCTTAGAAATAATACATGCTTTTTCATTATACTTGGGAGGGGAGATTCCGGCTTTTTTATTTCAAAGTCAAAACCTGTTCACTTTCAATAGCAAATCATTTTAACTTAGTAACATTTAGTAAAAAGAGATATTTAAATAAACCAACATGTTTTAAACATGTCAATCTTGTTACCTATTAGGGGAAGAACACATAAAAAAAAGATAGCGTTCCAAGAGGCTATTGTCGAAGTATTATATATCACCAATAAAGTCAGAATATAAGTATTCATGTTTAACACATACATTGTTTCTATACACTATCACAGTCAAACAAAGTCAAAGGGTTTAATTTTTATATTTATAGAATAGTAGCTCCTCTATAGTCACCTAATGTTCTATTAACATAAAACTTACAAACTATCACAGTGAGATAAATTCACACTAAGAGTACATACAATATGGGAGTTTATCAAATAAAATTAAGAGGCAACAACAACATATGCCAGCTCTCTAGTTACAATTGTTTGGTGACAACACACATCAAGTGTAGTAGAACATAACATATACGAAAAGGACAATGAGCTTACAAATCTGTTTATTGAGTAAATCTGTGATGAATGACAAAAGCAGAGATATTGGCTTTGTAAAAGAGGAGGATAAAAGAAATCTTAATCTTTAAAACCATCTTGAATTTAAATAAGGAATTATATCAATAGTACAATAAAGAAAAACCCAAAAAGCTTGGTGAAAAGCAAAATCTTAGAGAATAGAGAGCTACCTAAGAAATCGAATTCAAACAGAAAACACAACTAATTAGATATAACCCACAATTGATTATTTTATGAAACATTTTACCCTCAAAGTTGAAAAACAAAGAACCTTAAGAATCTATAGACATGTAAAAATTATGTTAGAATGTAAAAACACACTTTGTTAGCATGTAAACAAACTCTGTTGCATTAATGCAGTCCTAAGAAATAAACATTATTAGAATGTACAAATTAAACAATGATTTGCATTTTAAGAGTCCCGACATAATAGAGAACAATCTTGCCAACAAACTTGGATATGAAAACAGACATAATAGAGAACAATCTTACTAATTTAAGCCCATAGGCTGCTACTTAAAAAACTTTTAAGACGAATATCAAAACAAATTTCAAATACCACAAAGAATAATGCTTTACATTATCTCTTTCAAACTTTTAAGAATAATCTTTACATGCTTTACATGATCACTCAAATCAACAAAAATGTGTAAAAATAAAATGCACATAGATCTTACAGAATACTGAAACAAAATCTGACCTAATTTAAAAATAGAAAACTTATATAGATCACTGACTAAGGTGTAAACACAACCAAAATAAAGATATACTAACAATGTAAAACACATAAATCAAAATTATACAACAACTCTTGGTGTATTTTACCTGAAACATCACATTTTGATAAAATTGAACTCTTATATGCATTGGCATTGGGTTCGATGATCGAGGAGGTTCCAGTCGGCATCAGGATACATGGATATAAATATTAGTGTAATTGCGAATGCTACTATACATTGTGTAAAAATATTCTCCAAATTCTAAATCAACATTAAACATCAACCCTCCAATATAAATATTAAACAATTGTGTTGCTGAGAGCTTACATACGTAGTGAGCATAATAAAAGCAACGCCAATAAAGAAAGCAACGTCAATACAATCCTCTGGTTTCATCAATTACAAAAAGATTCAAAAATTGGATATTTACCTCACTCTATCAAGAAGTATGCATATATTATATGAAATACTCCTTCATTTCACTTTCTAACATAAATTGGATATTTACCTCACTTTATAGTTATGAACTGCACACCCAATTTACAACTTATAAACTTACTTTAATATGCATGACAATGTTGGTTCACTCTACATTTTGATATTAATTACCTCTAAACCCCATTTTGTCTTATCTTCATAGCCGAAACTGATCACATGAATGGCTTCTTTTAGCAAAAAAGTTGTCGGGCTTAAAGAAGATGGAAATCCACCTTCCACCATTGAAGTCGAAGTCACAAAAATCACCGACTGTCCAAACTTGTTTTCAAAATTCATTTCGGACATCAATAACCCATTGTCGTCATTGAATTCTGTTCATAGGTACGAATTTAAATTTCATGTAGTTGAAGGAAGGATTTAAAATAACATCACATCTTATATTTCATATAATTAGTGTATATACCCTGGCTGTTTACAGCAGCTCCATTCACACCATGTTTGGAATATAGCATTTTTTGGCTCCTTTAAGCACAAATAAGTGTCAACTTCCAGTTACTGGTTTTGTTGCCTATGCTTTCCTTCAACTTCCACTGCACACACCTTAATGAATACCATGATTTGGTTGCTTACTGCGATTGCGATTGCGCTGCTGCAGTAGCGCAGCCTCTACCTCTGCAGTAGCACAGCCTCTTCCACTACAGTAGTGCAGCCTCTACAGTAGCGCAGCCTCTTCCACTGCACACGCCTTTCATCTTCAGTCCTTCCATATCACGAATCTTCAAATTCCAAAACATCAATTATTCAGAATTTAATAACAAAGACTGCCAATACAAACTATTAAAAAAGGGTAACTTAATTAAATATAATGCAAATACATTTTTATGCAACACAAGATGACAAATATAATGGAAGAAAATAAATAGGAAAAAACCAAGCAATTAATTACCTGTTGCAACCAATAGGATTTATACCCAAGAAATATGTTAATTCACTTCAACAGAAATTCAACCGCGTATCCGATAAAATAAACTTGCGACTTTGCGGAGCCGAATCCTACCTTGTTTAGTGATCAATTTATAACAACACTTTTAGTGATCAATTTATAAAATACCTTGAAAACTACAATCTATGTATAGATTGTTGTACCTCATATCCAATGGCTTCCCTGCATGGATTGTTTTACTTCATCACCAATCACTCTTGCCCATGTCATTCACATTCATCTGATCCAACCCTGGTATTCACATTTCTCGTCCACCTTGTCAAAATGTAAGTACATTCTTTACAATAAAAAGTGTCAAAATATGCCTACAGAGTATCCCCGCCGGCGGTCAAAATATACCTCGCAGCATTAGCATCCGTCGCTCGTAAATACGTAATAATCTTCCTAAATAGCATTCCTGAACAAAACAAAAATTGACAAATGAGAAATGCACTCGCAGATAGATGAAAAAAATTAATAAATCAGATCTAAAATCTAGGGTTCTCATTTGCCAAGTAAAGTGGAGGGGTCCTCATTTCAATCTCAAGATCTAGGGTTCCAACAACATAATCAAACAAAATTCAAATCAATGAACAAATAACAGATTAAACAAAAACTAACGTAAGTAAGGCCTTATACCAGTGGTCAGCGTGCTTTGAATATGGCATGAAATTATTCCTTTTATCCCACCTCAAATGCCATTTACCTTCAAAACTAAACCATGTATTATGTCCAAACCTAAGTTCTATGTACATATGAACCCTCCTAAATATCCTAACAACACAGATGAACCAAGCAAAATATGAACGTAACTTGACAAATAAAAATAAACCAAATAGAGAGGCATGGCACCTGGAACCAAATCCATATGGGAGAATAAAAGTATCCAATACCTTAACTGAAACAAATATCAACAAAAACTGTAAAAGAGCTAGAAATTTGATTTTTGAAACCTTATAATGAAGCTTAATTTGTGAAAATATAATCCATATTTTGTATAGACTCTTACACAATCCTAGATTTCATATGTAGAACTTTGAAGAGATAATTAGGGGGGTATGTACCTTCATTTGGGATAGTCAAACAGGGAGTGAATTTGTCGTTGTGATGATGAGAATTAATCTTTGGTGTGTACATGAATTCAAACTGATCAGATTCATTCAGGAATGACCAGATCACCATAGTTGCCAGACCTTCACAAAGGTGATTTGATGATCAAAATCAAAATTGTTCGTACTAAAATTGGCATGCTTAGAACCGGAATCCATTTTCAGATCAGATTATCTTTCATTCACGCGACACTTTTCCATGGTTTATTCAGAATTCATGGCCAACTACACTGTAAGCCAGAAATGATGACTTGTCAGAGAGAATCATAACCAATATCCAATCAACAACAACTCATTCAAACATGCTGATTCAATAAAAAAAATTTGGTAAATTGAATACTCAAACATCCCAAATCAATACACAATTAGAAAAAAATGTTGAAAGAAATCTACTCTGTTGAAAAGGCAGATTAATAATCAGAAAAATAGCATAGTCAGTATTAAGGAAATCAATTTAACTCCAAACTTAACAAAGCATATTGATGTGGTGATGTTCGAAAAACCATTGTACAAAGCGCATCGTTCCAAGTGATAACCTTATCCAAAGGCAACACAATACAATAAACTAACATGTTAATATAATCAAATTCAAAACTCCTTTTCAATTGACATGATAGAGCTTTAATAAACTAATTTCTCAAAACCAAAACACAACTAAAACATATCCCTGTCATTGTTTTCGCATAATGATATTGCATCATTGCACTATCAAAGTATGAAACCAATAGTATTTTAAATAAATATGTGTGAAACTAAAACATAGTGTTTTACTATTAAAGTATGAAATTGGAAGTGTAAATGGTAACTATATACCTACTCAAATGAAAGATGTAGAGTACTTTGATAATGTGTAAAGACGTGTGAAAGAATCTTGCAAAAGTTTGATCTGGACCGATGGTTTAAAACAAATTTCATTCATCAGATTACTTTTTATTAGGACATAGTAGAAGCATGTGTAAAAGTTGTCCATTACCAATCAAAGTATGAATTGAGATGCATGTAATTATTTTTTAATATAAATTATACATCACCAACAAATAAACCTAATGCACACTTTGTAAACAAAGATCTATAGTTAGGGAGATGAGAGCATAGTTCGTACCCCATTGCAATAAAACTTCTTAAGTAAAACATTGTTCCTATAAAACAAATCAACTCGTGGCTGAGTTGTGAGGTATCAACATCGAAAATAAATTATTCAAAACAAATGATTTCTGAGGTATCATAAATATCAGTGCTATTACTTCAAAACAAAATCCAAAACAACACACAAATCAGATTATATAGAAAGAAATAGTATTTGTTACTGTAGAGTCTGACATGTGAGTGAATCGCACCACACAAATCCTATTTTGTAAAATCAGGATCAAATCAACACACAAATCAGTTTTATAACAAAATCGCACCACTCCAACCCCTATTCTGTAAACGCGGACATGAAATGATTAAAAAAAATCAACAACAAATTAAACACTCATCCGAAATCAACAACATATCTGAAGAAAATCATAACATCTCATGTGTATCAGAAATGAAAAATCGCAGCCATGAAACAAACACATATGGTGTGATTTTGAGTGTGTGAGATATAGGAATATAAGCTGCGATTTTGTGTGTGTGTTTGTGTGTGAAAGAGAGGAAGACTACCTCATTAGTGTGGGGATATTACCTCATGGGCACGAAGAGGAGTGGAGGTGGGGGCGGCGGCTAGTGTGAGAGGGAGAGAGCAAGGGCTGTGTACTGAGGGAGAGAGAGACAATGAGCAAGGGGGATATTAGGGTTTGGGTCTTTGGGGGGGGGGGGGTTTCTCATGCGTGAAATCTCTAATCACTTGTATTCTCACAATCTGGTTAGATGAGAACCCTTGGATTGTACACGTGGCAAAAAGTAGACCCTTTGATTAGTTTGATAAGATAAGATAAATGATACTATTCATAACACCATTGTCCAATATATATATATAGCAAGGGATGCATGCTGAGGGAGAGAGAGACAATGAGCGAGGGGGATATTAGGGTTTGGGTCTTTTTGGGGGGTTCTCATGCGTGCAATCTCTAATCACTTGTATTCTCACAGTCTGGTTAAATGAAAACCCTTGGATTGTACACGTAGCTTAACAAGATAAGATAAATGATACTATTCATAACACCATTGTCTCATACATATATATATATATATATATATATATATATATATATATATATATATATATATACCCTCTCAAAGTGTGTCCCAAATATTTTACCCAAAACATACATTTTAATTGTGACGTGACACATGTAGATACTTTTTATTTAAAATAAAATCCCTTTTTGATTTATTCCAAATCATTAAATTCCAACTCTAAAACTTATAAATAATAAGGATCTAATTACTAACATCCCCGATTAATTAATTTCACCGAACTAATTTAATCCTTATTAAAAAAAACATTCTCCCAATAATATGGGGTATTACAATGGTCAAAATAACTAGCTTGCTGTAGAAACATAATGACTTTAGCTCAGTGAACAAGTAGGTTAATTTTTCATAGATGGTTGGGTAATTTATCGGGATGTCAACAAACACATGTGAACCATCTATCGCTCAATTAGGACAAAGATTATCTCATTTGAATATTCCCTAAGAATATCGACAAAAACACCGTTGATCTTATCGCACCAAACAACTAGGCTAAAGTTTTGAAATGGACATTTAATTTTAATGTGATACCCTGCCTATTTTAATCCCGGCTAATTAATCCTTTACCAAAATAAAACAGGATTCTCATAATGGATCATTCTTAGCATCACTGTCAAAAACCAATCAGTTACTAACAACCTATTAGGCCCGGCGCCAAAATTTTAAACTTTCTAATCTTTTACTTAAACACACAAAATCCAACCACAAAATTTATATAAACATTAAATGAATAAAATAATAACTGATAACTCTCGGTAAAGCATTAATACAACCATATCGAATATGCGTAAAAGAAAATGTGAAAAATAAAATAAAATAAATGACAGCAGTTGGGCAACATGCCCGAATATGACTCAGGATACCTCATATCTAGATCACAAGGATATAAGGGTCTAAAAAATCCCTACTAGCATGTATAGACTCGAAGGAATAATATCATCCAGACATCCCTGTGTCTGGACACCTAAAAGGTTTTTGAAAATATTTGCAAGTGGGTCAGAGCCCAAAACGTTTTGAAAATATTTAGCAAGTGTTTAAAATACTTTAATATTTAAAATATGATATTCTCCATATTTAAACTAGAGTCGCACTCACTTAAGATACCCCTCACCTCTCATCTAACAGTGCGCACCTAACGCATGTATTTTAAACACCCTAGTTATGCTACCTCGTCTAACTAGCACCTCACCAAACTTCTAAACATCCATACGCTATCTCATGCCCCGCGTATATAATATCCTAAGCTTTCACGCAAGCTTATGTATTATAAATTCTCACTTATAATTTATCCGTTTATAATAAATAACTTTCACTAGTTATTATACAATATTCACATTTTAGTGTCATTAATCCCGTATATAATTTGCTCATCTTTGTATACATATCTCACAGTTTTATTCGGGATTTTATTTTCTCGGATGTAACAATTTACTTCTCACTTTATCCTTTATTTTGTACGTATATATATATATATATATATATATATATATATATATATATATATATATATATATATATATATATATATATCACACACTATATAAGTATAATAACCATCCCTCAGAGGTATAACTCAATGGATGCAGTCTCTAGAATGCTATCATCTTCCAGGGAATACACACATCATCCTGGGTACCACCGGTCGAGATCTCACACCGATCTGATAAAAACATAACACAAATGTATGGGAAGCGACCATACTTCCTCACCTGAAAGTGAGAGGAATCATACCCAAGACGTCTCACCCATGATAAAGAGCCACGCTACAAAAATAACTGCACGCTATTACCTAGGGATTATACCCTTCCAACATTCACTAGCTAGGGGATTCACCCACATCGCGCAACTTTCCATAATAGCACTATAGGAGTATGTTCCACACAAGTATATCATTCACACACAAATATATTTATAATCATATCATATATATACCGTCTCTCTCTCTCTCTCTCTCTCTCTCTCTCTCTCTCTCTATATATATATATATATATATATATATATATATATATATATATATATATATATATATATATATATATATATATATCATCAAATCCAGCTATTCATTCCTATCTCCCGTGGCATTAGCCTATAATCCCGAATATACCAATTCATAAGTATACACGCACTTATTTTAATCCGATAAGTATACACGCACTTATTCATTCCTACAAAAATAACTGCACGCTATTACCTAGGGATTATACCCTTCCAACATTCACTAGCTAGGGGATTCACCCACATCGCGCAACTTCCCATAATAGCACTATAGGAGTATGTTCCACACAAGTATATCATTCACACACAAATATATTTATAATCATATCATATATATACCGTCTCTCTCTCTCTCTCTCTCTCTCTCTCTCTCTATATATATATATATATATATATATATATATATATATATATATATATATATCATCAAATCCAGCTATTCATTCCTATCTCCTGTGGCATTAGCCTATAATCCCGAATATACCAATTCATATTAATTCATAAGAATACACGCACTTATTTTAATCCCATAAGTATTAACTCACTTATGATACAATTATCACATAAATAGATTTCCCGAATATGAGCTTATAACGTCTAGCTAGTATTCTACTATTCATCCTACTCGCACATTCAAATTTCACTCATATGCTATCGGCACATACATTCTACACGTATAAATGTATATATACCCGCCGAAATGATTTTTCTGAGTGTCATTCATCCCAAACACTCCTAAAATTCGTAATTCGGATCTTATTCCCGTTAACCCGAGATTTCTATATCACACATTTACTCTTTTAGAGGCCCTCACACTCTATTTAGGGTCCCCTAATATTTATCTCCAAAAAGAATTCTTCTTCGATCTATTTAGTCCAAAAAAAATTTCTCAAATTTTAACTACCATCTCTGAACCGAACTGATGGCCATAAAATGAACCAATCTGGTTCTGAAATAAATGAACTGGTCCGATGACCGGATCGAATCGAACCACAATCTATCAGTTCACCGTAATCAGTTCGGGAGTTTCATCTTCTCCGACTCCAAAAATTTTGGTTTCTAACATCACCAACTATAACTATAAACATCTACACACTTATTTTTACCCAAAACATCAATTTATTCACGGGATTCCTCAATTTAACTAAGATTAAAACCCTAACTTAGTTACACCCTAACTTTATTCAACTCTTCCAATTTCTCACCAAAAATTTCACCATAAACATGGATTTGAGCTCAGATTTCATATGGAGTTATTATCACATCAATTTATATGAAATCATTTCCAAAAACCCCATTTTGATCCAAGAATGCTAACCCAAAAATCATATAGTTTACACCAACTATAATATGAATAATAAACACACATAAATAGTTAAAGCAAGTTAAACACTTGCCTCGTAGGATCAATTTGACGACCTCGTGCCGGGATCCGCTAGAGCTTGGCCGAAAATCTCCTCTTTCTTCTCCCTTTCTGTCCTTCTATCTTTTATTTCCCTTTCTCCTTTCTCTCGTGGCCTTATAAGAGAGAAATCGGGGTTATCCCCTTATTAAACCCAAAATTGACTCGTATACACAAATGTGAGTCCCTACTGATCAAAAAAGACCCCGGAACCGAAACACTACCCCCGAGTACTTCACTCTGACTATTTCTACCCATTCGAAACAAACCGTGCACTCGAAATTCTCATCCGAGTTACTTAGAAAAAAAATCACCTTTTTATATCCAATATAACTCCGCATGTATTTTTCAAATAAAATATTATTACTTGTCCCTTTTCCCAACCGCGACATGATATAAAGTAATCCAACTTCATTTACTTATTCTCGTAAGTAAATATAACACACATCAATAATAATCCAAAACTCACTAATTAATATTTAACCCGCACTTCAAATTCTCTTTCACTTAAAATTCTCAAATCATTAAATTATACCCACTTATGTAATTTAAATACCCATAAAAGTACGAGGTATTACATTCAACTATAAATATATGATTTCCATATTTAACATATTAGTCACCTATAATTGTATTATTAATCTGATTTGATAATTTCTTTTATATAAAGTTATCAACTTTGAGTATAATCACTTTAATCAAACATCTAATGATATAGGTAGTACTTAATTCCATCCTTTCGTCTCCCTTGTGCACACTCTTTATGTCACACCCCAAACCCAATATCCATACTAATAATTTCTTATTAGAATAATTAGATCATAATCTTGAGCCCATTGGAAATATAATTCATTTATCAATATTTTCCTACATAATGTGCATAATGAACATCATATTATTCTTATTCCATACCGAAATCAATATAAGAGTCGTAATTAAGCAGGCATACAATAATTTGACTAACTATGATCAACTCAATCCATGCTAACTCAATATATACAATATGTGAGTGTATTAAAACCTCAGTGAGGCAATGACAAAACCCCCATGTCTAATCCCCAACTCTTTCTAACGGTGTAACTCTCAAATCACTGATCATATGACATCCTAGCTGACAGCTTACAACCCTGAAAATGTCAAAATATAAACCATAAGCATTAAGCTTAGTGAGGTACTCCTTCCCTGAAATGAAATAACAGTTCTATATCAAATCTGTGGATATTAATCCAACCAATCCTGTCATATAATGAATTAACAGTTATATATCAAATCTGTGGATATTAATCCAACCAATCCTGCCATATAATGAATTAACAGTTATATTTCAAATCGGTGGATATTAAATCCAACGAATACTGCCATATAATGAATTAACAGTTATATATCAAATATGTGGATATTAAATCCAATCAATCATACCCGTTGGCAATAACAAATCCTGAACCATAAGGCCCAAATAATTCTGGCCATTGGCAAAGATAATTCTGCCCATCGATAATAGTATGTCTGCCCATTGGCAATAGTAATTCTGCCTATTGGCAATAAGAAGTCTGCCCATTGGCAATAGTAATTATGCCCATTGGCAATAATAAGTCTATCCAATGGCAATAACAAATCCTGGAACATAAGTTCCAACAAATCATTGGATATTTGTCCAATTCCAATCCTGGATCATAAGACCCAAACAAATCCTAGATATTTTAATATCTAAACAAATCCTGACTACCGAAGTATTCAAACCAATCCTCGATCATGAGACCCAAACAAATCCTGGATATTTTAATATCCAAACAAATCTTGAATACCGAATTATTCAAACAAGTCCGCTCTTAGAGCTATATTCATATTTATATATGAAACAAATCATAAGTACACTCACCTTTGTAATTTAATAGGCTTTCCTTTTCCTTTGTTCAGCACTTGTTCAACTGGTTCTTATTCCCTTCCTATCATTCTTATAATATTAGTATCATCATAATAATATCAACAATCCAAGGAATATCTCAAACATAACTCAATTCATAAGTATCATATGATTCTATTCAAATCATTTATCACAAGTGAAGTTCCATCCAAATTCATGTTAATATATTTGACATATTCAAATCATAGACCAAACATACATTCATTTCTTATTGGTAATTCAATCGTTAAAATATTATTATTCCAATTCAAAAGACGGTACATAATTTCAAGTCTCCTAGAGCAAGATAGGCCCATTTCTTTACCACATAGCAAATCTGCCCTATAGCCTCTTTTATCATTCATTCAACTTCCACGAATTTTCATAATTTTTCTACATCATAAATTTCTATGATATTTTACCCAAAATCGGTAAACATATTTAACAATACAAAATTAAAGTTTCATAATTTTTAAGATTCGTTTGATATGTCAAGCAAAACATCGAACACATGGCGGGCATACTTTCACCCTTAGGGCAGATTTCATACCCTAACTTCAAACTATCACCCAAGATTGATTTCTTGGTATTTTCACATGATTTTAGAATATGTAACACACATATGAGTCTATTTTAATCTCCAATTATAATCAATCAATTCCAATAAGTATACAAAAATATATGGACGGTTGAATAAACAAGTTTACTAAACGAAGCAATTTTAAGGGTTTGTACATTCAACATAACTTAAACTTGCATCAACCATACATATACATAAAGGGCATAAAGTTTAGTAAAACAATGATGATTTATATCATCTAAATCAGTCATATAAGAAAAATAACAAGATTTGGGGTTAGGATTACCTTCGGGACTTTTACGTAATTTCCACGGATTTTTCTCCAAATTTTCTCCTCACTTTCTTCCTAAACTTTACGATTCTCTCTTCCTCTCAAGCCAAACTCTTTAATGGCTGATTTATTCTGGAGGAGGGACGTATTTCAAGCCTTTAAAGTCGGCCAAAACCAACCTCCTTATTTAACCAATCAAAATCCACCATTTGTTAGCCTAATAAGACGAAATATCATTTAACGAATGGACAAATTTGTCCCTGCTTCGTAATTCCATCATAACTTATTTTTTGGACCTCCGTTTAACACACCGTTTGTCGTGTTACAAACCTAAATCATATATCTACAACTATCTAGTTTTCTCCTCAAGTCAATTGTTATGTTATAAATGTCAAAACTAGTCTTAAACATGGACATTCCCTACCGAAAACTTCAAAATTTTATATTTGTAACTAATTCAATATTTCATTATTATGAAGGTAGGGTTAGACTAAACATAATGACTTAACATTATATATACTATTAACATATTATCCATATCAAATAATCCAAGCATGATTTAAAGATAATTTATCGTAATTATATTCGGGTTGTCACAATTCTCCCATTGTCAGGAAATTTCGTCTGCGAAATTGGCATACGTTGGTTGTCCGAATCAAACAAATACGGATAATGCATCTTCATGCTATCCTTACTCTCCCATGTAGCCTCTTTCATGTAATGCCTTCTCCACACAACTTTCACAAGTGGGATCACTTTTAATCTCAATATTTGTTCCTTCATATCCACGATAGCAAGTGGTTCTTCCACATAAATCAAGTATTCCATCAACTCAATAGGTTGTTCCACTAACACATGTGAAGGATCCGCTACATACTTTCTTAACATAGAAACATGCAAAACATCATGTAGTCGAGTTAACTCTGGTGTTAACGCTAACATGTAGGCAACCATCCCAACTTTCTCAAGAATTTCATAAGGTCCAATGTAGCGTGGACTTAATTTACCTTTCTTTCCATACCTCACAACTCCTTTCCATGGAGATATTCGAAGAAACACATAATCCCCTTTCTGGAATTCCAAATCTTTTGTTCATTTATCCACATAACTTTTATGTCTACTTTGAGCCATTCTCATTCTATCTTGAATAATCTTCACTTTTTCAATGGTGACTTCAATCAACTCTGGACCCTCTGTCTTTCTTTCACCAACTTCATCCCAACATACGGGTGTACAACACCATCTACCATACAATGCTTCATATGGCGCCATACCAATAGTAGATTGGAAACTATTATTATATGCAAATTCTATCAAAGAAAAATATCCATCCCAATTTCCTTTAAAATCAAGCACACAAGATCTAAGCATATCCTCCAAAATCTGTATAGTCCTTTCAGACTGCCCATTTGTCCGAGGATGAAAAGACATACTAAACTTTAAGTTAGTACCCATAGCATACTGTAAGTTATCCCAAAATCTGGATGTAAAAGTAGGGTCCCTATCTGAAACAATAGATACCATAGCTCCATGCAATCGAATAATCTCATTAACATACAATCTAGCATACCTATCAACTGTATACGTAGTCTTGACTACTAGAAAATGAGATGACTTGGTCAACCTGTCTACCACTACCCAAATCGAATCTGACTCCTGCTGAGACCGAGGAAGCCCAATTACGAAATCCATCGTTACATGATCCCATTTCCATTCCGGTATTGGCAATAGCTGAAGATAACCCGCAGGTTTCTGATGATCCACTTTCACTTGCTGACATATAAGGCATCTAGCAACAAAATCATCTATTTCTTTCTTCATATTATTCCACCAATAATGCTCCTTTAAATCTCTATATATTTTAGTATTATCAGTATGCATAGTATAAATGGAATTATGAGCCTCATCTAAAATTTTTGCTTCCAATCCATCCACATTAGGCACACATAATCATTGTTTATACAATAAAGTGTCATTGTTAATAATACAAGAATTACCAGACTTACCATCTCTGACATCTTGTCATTTTTCTCAAGAAAAGGATCTTGACCTTGTAAATCACGAATACAAGTAGCTAACAATGACCTCATGCTTACATGTGCAAAAAATATGTCCCCATCTGCTAGCTAAAATTCCACTGCCATCAATCTCAAGTTCATAATGTGAGCAACTCTAGCACATCGAGTACAAGATAACCAGCCCGAAGACTTTCTACTCAAAGCATCTGCAACTACATTTGCCTTCCATGGATGCTAGTGAATTGTACAATCATAATTCTTGATTAACTCCATCCACTGCCTCTGCCTCAAATTCAACTCCTTCTGAGTAAATAACTACTTAAGGCTTTGGTGGTCAGTAATTATTTCACATACCTCACCATATAAATAATGACGCCATAATTTCAAAGCAAACACAATAGCATCAAGTTCCAAATCATGTGTAGGATAATTACGTTCATGTGTACGCAATTTCCTAGAAGCATAAGCAATGACCTTACCATGCTGCATAAAAACACAACCCAACCCCTGATGTGAAGCATCGGTATAAATAACAAAACCATCTCCACCATGTGGAATAGTAATAACAGATGCAGTTACCAACCTCTTTTTCAATTCTTTAAAACTATTTTCACAATTAAAATATCATTCAAACTTCACATCCCTTCGGGTTAATTTAGTCATTGGCAAGGCAGCCGAAGAAAATCCCTTTATAAACCTTATATAATATCCAGTCAAACCCAAAAAACTCCACACCTTAGTCACATTATTGGGCCTCTCCGATTTCACAATAGTTTTCACCTTTTTAGGATCAACATATATACCATCTCCATAAATAACATGGCCTAAAAATGCAACTTGTGATAGCCAGAATTCACATTTGCAAAACTTAGCATACAACTGCTTATCTTTCAACATATTCAAAACCGTTCTAAGATGCTTTTCATGTTCAACCATATCACGTGAGTAGATCAGAATATCATCAATAAAAACTATCACAAATGAATCAACAAAAGGATGCAGTACCCAATTCATAAGATCCATAAATACAGATGGAGCATTAGTCATTCCAAAAGGCATCACAAGAAATTCAAAATGACCATACCGAGTGCAAAAATCAGTTTTAGAAATATCACTCTCTTTCACCTTCAACTGATGATAACCTTATCATAAGTCTATCTTTGAAAACACTTTAGAACCCTGTAACTGATCAAACAAATCATCTATACGAGGTAAAGGATATTTGTTCTTAACTGTAGCTTTATTCAGTTGCCTATAATCAATACACAAACGCATAATAACATTTTTCTTTTTCACAAATAAAATCGGTGCACTCCATGGAGATGCACTAGGTTGTATAAACCCCCTATAAATTAAATCCTGCAACTGAATCTTAAGTTCTTTCAATTCAACCGGTGCCATTATATACGGTTCCATAGAAATCGGGTATGTCCCTGGTGCTAATTCAATACTAAATTCAACTTCTCTTTTTGGAGGTAACCCAGGAAACTCACTAGGAAACACTTCTGGAAAATCCCGTACAATAGGAACATCAACTAATTATAAGTCCCCCTTCTTAGTGTCAAGAACATACGTAATAAAACCTTCACAACCCTTACTCAATAAATTCCTCGTCCGAATAGCAGAAATGATGCAACTGGGAACCATTTTCCTTTCCCCCACAAATTTAAATTCAGGCTCACCAGGCATATTAAAAATAACTTATTTACAGAAACAATCCATAGATGCATGATATTTAGATAACCAATCCATTCCCAGAATTATATCAAAATCAGAAATATCGAATGGAAGTAGATTTATAATTGTATCTTTAACCCCCACAATCAAAACACAATCACGAAAAACATAATCAGTTACAAACATATCCCCTATAGGCATATACATACCCAACCCCACATCTAATCGAGTTCATGGTCTATTCAGATATATAGAAAATGCATATGACACAAAAGAATGTGTGGGACCGGGATCAATCAAAACATAAGCACTTCTATTAGTAATAGAAAGTGTACATGTTTCCACATCCGAAGTAACCTGAGCTTCTTTCATCGTAAAGACTCGTCCACCTGGCCTGGAACCACTAGCATGTCCCATGCCCCAGGTTTCATCTATAATAACCGAGTTATAACAACCAACACAAACAGTTTATAATACTTAATTATTGGTTAGTACATAAACAATTCATAAATATCAAATCAACTCAATAACTGCCATCTAACTATCACACACATCCAGAATCAATAACCTAGACGCTCTGATACCACTAATTGTCACACCCCAAACCCAATATCCATACTAATCATTTCTTATTAGAATAATTAGATCATAATCTTGAGCCCATTGGAAATATAATTCATTTATCAATATTTTCCTACATAATGTGCACAATGAACATAATATTATTCTTATTCCATACCGAAATCAATATCAGAGTCGTAATTAAGCAGGCATATAATCATGTGATTAACTATGATCAACTCAATCCATGCTAACTCAATATATACAATATGTGAGTGTATTAAAACCTCGGTGTGACAATGACAAACCCCCCATGTCTAATCCCCAGCTCTTTCTAACGGTGCAACTCTTAAATCACTGATTGTATGACATCCTAGCTGGCAGCTTGCAACCCTGAAAATGTCAAAATATAAACCATAAGCATTAAGCTTAGTGAGGTACTCCTTCCCTAAAATAAAATAACAGTTCTATATCAAATCTGTGGATATTAATCCAACCAATCCTGCCATATAATGAATTAACAGTTACATATCAAATCTGTGGATATTAAATCCAACGAATCCTGCCATACAATGAATTAACAGTTATATATCAAATCTGTGGATATTAAATCCAATCTATCCTGCCTGTTGGCAATAACAAATCATGGACCATAAGGCCCAAATAATTCTTCCCATTGGCAATGATAATTCTGCCCATCGGTAATAGTATGTCTGCCAATTGGCAATAGTAATTCGGCCCATTGGCAATAAGAAGTCAACCCATTGGCAATAAGAAATCTGTCCATTGACAATAACAAATCTTGGAACATAAGTTCCAACAAATCATTGGATATTTGTCCAATTCCAATCCTGGATCATAAGACCCAAACAAATACTGAATACCGAAGTATTCAAACCAATCCTGGATCATGAGACCCAAACAAATACTGGATATTTTATTATCCAAACAAATCCTCAGTGCCGAATTATTCAAATAAATCAGCTCTTAGAGCTATATTCATATTTATATATGAAACAAATCATAAGTACACTCACCTTGGTAATTTAACTGGCTTTCCTTTTCCTTTGTTCGGCACTTGTTAAACTGGTTCTTATTCCCTTCCTATCATTCTTACAATATTATTATCATCATAATAATATCAACAATCAAAGGAATATCTCAAACATAACTCAATTCATAAGTATCATATGATTCTATTCAAATCATTTATCACAAGTCAAGTTCCATCTGAATTCATGTTAATATATTTGACATATTCAAATCATAGACCAAACATACATTCATTTATTATTGGTAATTCAATCCTTATCATATTAGTATTCCAATACAAAACACGGTACATAATTTCAAGTCTCCTAGAGCAAGATAGGCCCATTTCTTTACCATATAGCAAATCTGCCCTATAGGGTCTTTTATCGTTCATTCAACTTCCAGGAATTTTCATAATATTTCTACATTGATATTTCACCCAACATTAGTAAACATATTTAAAAATACAAAATTAAAGTTTCATAATTTTTAAGGTTCATTTTCTATGTCAAGCAAAACATCGAACACATGGCGGACATACTTTCACCCTTAGGGCAGATTTCATACCCTAACTCAAACTATCACCCAAGATTCATTTATAGGTATTTTCACATGATTTTAGAATATGTCACACATATATGAGTCTATTTTAATCTTCAATTGGAATCAATCAATTCCATTAAGTATACAAAAATATAGGGAAGGTTGAATAAACAAGTTTACTAAACGAAGCAATTTTAAGGGTTTGTACATTCAACTTAACTTAAACTTGCATCAACCATACATATACATCAAGGGCTGAAAGTTTAGTAAAACAATGATGATTTATATCATCTAAATCAGTAATATAAGAAAAATAACAAGATTTGGGGTTAGGATTACCTTCGGAACTTTTACGTAATTTCCACGGATTTTTCTCCAAATTTTCTCCTCACTTTCTTCCTAAACTTTACAATTCTCTCTTCCCATCAAGCCAAACTCTTTAATAGCTGAGTTATTCTGGAGGAGGGAATTATTTTAAGCCTTTAAAGTCGTCCAAAACCAACCTCCTTCTTTAACCAATCAAAATCCACCGTTTGTTAGCCTAATAAGACGAAATATCATTTAACGAATTGACAAATTTATCCCTGCTTCGTAATTCCAGCATAACTTCTCGCTCGGACCTCCGTTTAACACACCGTTTATCGTGTTACAAACCTAACTCATATTTCTACAACTATCTAGTTTTCTCCTCAAGTCAATTGTTATGTTATAAATATCAAAACTAGTCTTAAACATGGACATTCCCTACCGAAAACTTCAAAATTTTATATTTGTAACTAATTCAATATTTCATTCTTATGAAGGTATGGTTAGACTAAACATAATGACTTAAAATTATATATACAATTAGCATATTATCCATATCACATAATCCAAGCATGATTTAAACATAATTTATCGTAATTATATTCGTGTTGTCACACTTTATTTGATAAAAGGCTAAGCTTATCAGATGTGTAATCCATTTTTTAGTTGCATAATTTTAGTTGATATTTTTTATTTGACGTGATTATCATGATATTAATCAGACTGTTGATTCCATTATTATTTCATAATATAGTTGAAATTTGTGATGCCTATATTCTTCATCGTTGGCATAAATCCGCACGTCGTGCCTATGTGGACAATGGGCGAAATCTTGATCCCACAATATTGTAGGAGTGAATGAGGGAATGTCACTTGTAAAATCCTTTTGCTGAGTGCGCAATCATGATAGGACTCGAGGAAGAAGCCCCGGCTAACTTCGTGACAACGGTCGCTGTAAGATAGGGTCAAGTACTTTTAAAAAAAAATTATATTCAGCTTTACATGCTAATCTTATGTAAAATTGTAACAAAAAAAAAAGAATTGCATTATAAGTTTTACTTATTATACCCCTACATCTGTTTTTTTTAGAGGTGTATTTTTTTCTCGTGGACTGGAGTTAGTTAAAAATGTTACATTCAAGACATAATTTCAAATTTGATTGATTTTAATATACACCATCATTTATAATTGCAGTTGGGAAGATTGGAAATTTCACGTTCGATTTGATGTCGGAGCTGGTCTTGTCATCTCCCTTGCATCAATATTTTATCTCAGAAAAGAAAAATATAGAAAGGTTATGCACAAATAATATTTATTTGTTATGTTTATTCCTTATATGGATCCCATAGAATAGTGGTATTATCAAACTTTTTTGTATACTAAAGAATTTGGGACTGATTTATGTGTTGTTTCACTCCAATTTTTAACTGATTGTCCCCCAAACGTAGTTTTCATGGATGGGTATTATGCGAAAAAATATGGTCTTCTTGTGAATTTGAAAATGCTTATAGCATTTTTCAGAGGTACTCAGATGATGTTTCTTGCTCTTCCTAGAGGAGAGGTTAGTTCATTTTTATACATAAAATATATTTATATTTCACAATAGTATTGACAAAAGTTCAATGTGGTTGAAAATCTATTTGTTACAAATTAAATATTTGTTTTTAGAATTAAAATACTCAATGTTTTTAATATTCCAATGCAACTGAGGCATGAGTACCGTGATAACATAACAACACTACATGCACATGTTCTCCCGACACTGCATGAAAAATTTATGGAAAATTATTCCTGTATATCCTTTTTTTACATGGAAATATATATATATATATATATATATGAAAACTTAAAGAAATAGATAAGGTACAAAACGTTGGATATAATAAAAAAGGAAAATATAATTTTCACTTTATTTCTATTTGCATTTTTATTCACTCGATACCATAGTCTAGACAAAATGTTGGATAGAATAAAAAAGAATAATCTAATTTTCATTTTATTTATTCTCTGCATTTTTATTTGGAAATTCAACTATTTTATGTAATTTAATTTTTCTTTCTATGCTTTTATATGTGGATCTCTTTTTTTGAACACATTATCTTTTCTATTAAATCTCCTAGGTTTATTTAAATTAATTTCCCATTAACAAATTCTTTTATGTAAGTTGATTTACAATAATCTATTTCTATATTTATTCATTTTTTACCACAATAATACTATAAAAAAATTATTTGTTCAAGCATATTATAAATTCAACATAGTTTTTTGGTTTAGCCAAATATAATTATATGGTGGGACAAAGATGATGAATAAAATCTTGCTGGATGTTTTAACGCTGGGGTTAGAGGTCTTAACGCGATGATGATATTCAAAATGGACGTAAACTCATTCTGGTAAACAAGTTGTTAAAACAACTTTTTTCCTGATTCACAAGGATTTCGGAACCCTCCTGATTTATTGGGATTCCATTTTTTAATTGAATAACACGTTTCTTTGGATCACCGGCCAACTGAGCTCCGTTACTGGATTTAATCCAAAGTTAAGCTACGCCGACACAGTGTGTCGACACAGAGCCATTGACACAGTGAGGTGTCAATGGATTATTGGATAAAAAAATCCATAACCTTATTTACACTTTACCCAGATTTATTCCTCATTTGTGATAAAAAAAAAATCTATTTTTATACAGTTTTTTTAAGAAGACAAAATTGTATTTTATTTTATTTTAAATAACTATAAATTTCTTTTATAAAACAATTTTTTTTAATCAAAGTTATTATTTAAAAAAATACTGTCTTTATATCCATTAAAAAATCAGGCCTTGCATAGTAAATTCTTAAAAACTGGCACGCGCCCGAATCATGGCGATTGGTTAGTGCCGTCGGCGAGGACCCGCATCTCTTAAAGAATGTGGGTCCGCACTAGTGGCACTAATTTTTTTTTTTGGATCTTTTACTGTTTCGGGTTCAATAATTCTCACTATTTAAAGTTTTGGTCCATTTGTGATTTAAAAAAATTGATTTTATATATAGAAAAAAAACTGACAAAATTGTTTTTAAAAAGATAGTATTTTTTTTAATAAATATTGTTTTTCTTACTTTGATGATAAAAGATTGTGATTTAAAAAAATGTTTTTATGTATACAAAAAAAAAACTGACAAAACTATTTTTAAAAAGACAGTATTTTTTTAAATAAAACTGTATTTTTAAACTTTGATGATAAAAAAATTGTTTTATACAAGAAATGTACAATTTTTTCTTTTGTTTTTTAAATACAGTTTTGTTTTTTTTTAAAAAGTGTGTAAAAATATATTTTTTTTATCACAAATGAAGAATAAATCTGGATAAAGTGTAAATAAGTTTAAGGATTTATTTTTAATCTAATAATCCATTGACACCTCACTGTGTCAATGGCTCTGTGTCGATACATTGTGTCGGCGTAACTTAACTCTTTAATCCCAATATTTCCCAAAAACCGTTCGTGAGTTGGAGGTAAACCTGCGGCGTGGTTGTCCTTCTCAAGCATGTTAACTGCTATCTTGCAGTTAACATGCAGTCATTGACTAATGTCAAGAGCATTTTTTACGGGAAAGTTTATATAGACCGCCTCTCTAAGTCGCCTAGCGACCACTTCCCATTTTTTAAAAATCTTTTATTCTTTTTTTTATAACAATTAATATAAAAATTATTTTTATATAATTTTTTTTTCCTATTACTATAAAATAAACAGTTTTTATTAAAATTAAAAAAAAATATTTCTTTCATAAATAAAAAAAATTATGTTTATTGACATGATATCGTGATTGATTAGTGTCGCTAGCGCGTATTCACATTCCGGACCTATATCATTTGTTGAATATGGGTGGGTCCGCGCCAGCGGCATTTAGTAAATATATTTTTTTTATTTATGAAAAAATATTTTTCTCATTTTAATTTTAATAAAAAAAATTAATTTTAATAAAAAATATGTTTAATTTTATGTCTTAGATTCGAGATTGATTAATGCTGCTGGCGAGGATCCACATTTAACAAATAATGTGGGTCCCCACCAGCGACACTAATCAATCGCTATATCATGTCAATAAAATATCGCGATTAATTAGTGCCGCTGGCGCGGACCCACATTCCCACCACATCATTTGTTGGATGTGTGTCCGCGCCGGCAACACTAATCAATCGCAAATCTAAGACATCAAATTAAGCCATCTTTTTATTAAAATTAAATAAATATTTTTTTTATTAATTTTTTATTTAAAAAAAACTATTTTATAGTTTTTTTATTAGTAAATACAATTTTTTTTATTTATGAAAAAAATATATTTTTAATTTTAATAAAAAACCATTTAATTAATCGCAAATCTAAGACATCAAATTAAGCCCTTATTTTATTAAAATTAAATAAATATTTTTTTAAATAATGTTTTTATTTAAAAAAAACTATTTTATAGTTTTTTTTATTAGTAAACACAGTTTTTTTATTTATGAAAAAAAAATTTATTTTAATAAAAAGCTATTTAATTTTAATAAAAAGCTATTTAATTTTAATAAAAAAAGATGATCTTTTTATATTAATAGGTAAACTTTTTTTAATACATAAAAAATATTTAAAAATAAAAAAATAAATAACTTAACAAAAAAAACACGAAAAACAAAAATGCGATCCCTGAGCGGTCACAATGTGATTCATGTAGTGCCCTTTTTTTTATAATTATTTTGAAGTCTCATTCACTTGATCAATGATCTAAGAGATCCTTTGACTGAGTCAATGGTGTCAAAGGTCCTATTTTACCAACTCAGCACATTAAAATGACAAATACACCCTCAAAATCACTCACCCTCACATCTCTTTACACTTAACGTCGTTTTTTATATAAAAAAAAATCACCAAATCTTTAAAAGTCCATAACTTTAAATCTACAAATTCAAAATTCATAAAATTTATATATTTGGAATCTACTCGTCGAGATCTATCAAACAACACCCATATTCGATATTTTTTGACGAAAAGATCGAATCAGATAACTTTATCTGTTTCTGTAAAACCTCCATTTTTTCTGGCAAAACCTCTTATTCTCTAACTCGAGTGATGGTGCCGCTGGCGCGGACAAAAAAAACAAAGAAATAGACGAAGAGAGAGAGAGAGAGAGAAACACTCCGGTGAGAATTCCAGCGGCCTCCGGCGAGTTTTTCCGGTTGGCTGTTTTCGATGAATCTCCGATGGGGTAGGTTGGGGTGGGGTGGGGGTGGGGGTGGGGGTGAGGGTGGAGGTGGAAGTGGGGCCGTTAGAGAGAGAGAGAGTATAAGATTATGTGTTTATTTTTAGAGAGAGAGTAAGTGAGTTTAAAATGGGTACATGTGAGAGTATATTTGTCTAAATATATATAGTCTATAATGAAAAAGCACTTGGTGCATTAAAAAAAGTCAATAAGATTTGATGCATCTTTGACCCAATAAATAGAACTAACTTGGAATAATTCATTTTTTTTAGTGACATATACCAAATAGTTCCTCAAATTTTTTTTGATACACCTTTAAAAAATCCTTTATCATGTCGGTGGCGTGAACCATTACAGGTAAGAGAATAAATAATTTTTTAATATAAAATAAAAAGTTAAAATTAAATATATATTAAAAAAATATTTGCGAAACTTTTTGGTATTTGATGATTTTTTTTTAATGCGATATAGGCACCGAAGGAGTACTTGCAGAACTCATTTCAGCCGATCTGTTATCCCCATGCAAGCTGCCTATTTTGTCATCATGCATTAAATGTCGTACTTCTTCTCTAAAATCAGCAATAGGTTTATTAGTCTTTGCATTTGCTGTTGGTCATAAACAGTGAGATTTTTGGACTTTGTAGGGAGATTAGGTTTGGCCACCTCTTTTTCAAGCTTTCTACAATCGTCGACTGAGTGACCAATAGAATTGCAAAAACAACCATATAAATGGTAGAGACTCATTCTGAATATTTACAAAAATAACGAAACTTCCAGTAGAGAGCTTAAAATAACGAAAGGACAATACCCCACTCATATCTTTTGCACAAGTGAAACGTAAATTAGAACGAAAGGACATTACCTATGGGTGTAAGAACTCATGCATTCTTGATCTGTCCAACCTTTGTAATTTCTATTTTTAACTCAAGAGTTTTCCATGGTTTGTCACCTTTGGCAAGTATAATACGCCCAATCCGTGTAGAGGAGCGACATTCATTGAGAACCTCATGATAGGCCTCATCGAGAAGTCGTACAGCAAGGGAATCCCCACGCATGAAGGGGGAAGAGAGTGGGTGAAGACAAGGAGTGATCAAAGGGTTTTGATCATGAGCAGTATTCTTACCAAGAATTTCTGCAAAAGTTGGCTGATTTTTATCATCTTGAAAGTTAGTCTTATACGTAGGTGAAACAAAAAGTGGAGGGTTAGGTTCATCATGGGATGGTTTCGGGTCTAAATCCAAGCAAGGAAGCGGATTAGAACCCATAGAAATGTGTACGATGGTTAATATAAGAGAGAGTATTTTAGGGAGAAGGAGGAGCTTCTCTACATGTTCCCCACACAGGATTTGAATATTGTTCAAGCTAAAATGGCAGAACAATGACAAGCAAATGAATAAATCTTATTACAAAATACAAAATACATACGCACGCAGACAAAAAAGAGAAAATATTAAACTAATCCGAAACTATCTTTACGACTAAAACATAACCATTGATAATTGTAATACCATTTTATCTTTCTCTCACTTGATTCTAGACAAAAAGCTCATGGATTGTATTCATATTGGCTCTCCTTTTTGTTCTGGTACCCTTCCATGGAATTGTTATACTCGCAAGACTTCTCATTATTCCAATAACGGCCCCTATTATTGTACCCACCCATACCTGGAATCAATCCTTTCATTTTCATTGACATTGACATTGTAATTTTCAATGTTAAGGTCATAAAAGTACCTTCCATCCTCCAAGAACCTAGTGTCACTCATCTCATGCCTTCTTTCTGGGGGGTGTACGTGTACTTGTAGCCTCTTCCCATGTTTTGCTTCTGGGGGTTATAAATGTTACCACCATTGTTGTAGTTGTAATTGTTGGTTGCGGTGGTGTAGCCTCTTTCTCTGAACATATGTATAACCTTGTGTCACTCATACCTTGTGGCTCAGTCACATAAGCCTCGTTGTTATAATAATAGTTGCTGCTATAATAATAGTTGTTATTGTTGTGGTTGTTGTTGTTGTCGGAGGTGGAGGTGGAGGTGGAGGTGGATGTGGAGGTGGAAGTGGAGGTGGAGCTGGAGGTGGAACTGGAGGTGGAGGGGGAGTTGGGGGCAGAATGTTGACCGTAAAGGCCATAGGCACGATTTTGGTTTTGTGCGGTGAAATTTGGCTCTTGTTCTTGATTGGTAAGAGGCTCTTCTTTCATTTGGACTGTTATCTCTTGGGTGGTGGCTTTGCTGAAGAACTGATTGGTTCTGGCATTAACATGCAATGAAGATAAGAAGGTAAGGATGAGGAGGAGGGAGAATTTCTTGGCTGAGGAAGCCATGAATGGATAGAGAAGAGGAGATGGTGATGGAAATGGTAATGGATGGAATGTAGTGATGAAATGTTGTGGTAGTGTTGCCTTTATATAGGGATAAATGACTAATTTTATATTGTCCCTATTTAATTGATTAAATAATTTGTTGAAAAGTGTATTAATTACTGTCTAAGGTATGCTTTTCTACGTCTCTATATTTTTCTTCAAATTTTCTACACATTGATTGGGTTAGGTAGGGTACGATTGTGGCCCTAACATATCACTAGTTTAAGTAAAAGACATTCCGCATTTGTTTATAGATTACAAAACTCTTTCTTCACTTGTTTCTTGTTTTCTATTTTAATTTGTTGCCGACATCACTCTATTAACACACTAGATTTTAACCCCTCGCGATACGCTCGTATAGAAAACTTAAAAGACACATATTATTCAACTATTATTGAAATATGTATCCTAGTATTTTTAATGAACAAAATTTCTATTAATTGACAATTACATAAAATTAGAATTAAATTTGTATAAAAAAATAATTGTCATGAAATCGACTCATATCAAGTAAATAATATCCAATCTTTTATGATATACTATTCTTTCTATGGGGAATGTGCTCAATACAAATTCGACGCAATTTTAATCGAATAGTTACGCGCACAATGCTACAACTTAATGCTGAAAGCTATCTATCTAATGATGAATATTTTGAAATTCGACCATAGCCTCATCTAACCTAATCACAATTGCCTAAACACATGTATCTGGATCACATTTGATAATTTTTACCAAATACGTCTGTTTTCATCTTTCTTTAATATATATATATATATATATATATATATATATATATATATATATATATATATAAGGAAATGTTTTATAAGTATAAATTATTTTTTTAAAGCAATGCTGTTTTTATAAAAATAAAAATATAAAATTATTTTTTTACAAAAACTATAGTTTTTAACTCTTTTTTTTATATAAAAAAATGTATTTCTTACAAAACTTGATTTTATAAAGATAACTTATATACTTTTAATAGTAACTTTTTCTCATGTTCCTATGTGGCCCAGCTGTTTCGTGGTGAGTATCTGCATAGTTGAATAACCATAAAACATTCATCAAATATTATCCTGAACTGAAACACCAAATATATACAAAAAAAGGCCATAAAGCAAATGTAGCCTTCCTCATTTCGAAGTATATTAAAGCTATGTGCTCTCTAGACATTTCCATGTCTAAACCCACAAAATGAAGAGCACAGTGATGTTTAGATAGAAGAACAATTATAGATACACTATAGATTTAGAAGCAGTGATTGAATATTAATCATTGGAAGGTAATTTTTTTATGTACAAATCTTGCTAGTTTAATAAAAAGTTGGAATTCTCTTTCTCTCTCTCAAGATCCAAATATTTTAATATATAATTTGTCATTCTCTCCGGTCCTCCTTAATATCTACACCAACACGTATCAGAGAAACCTCCCTAAAATACACAAAGGTGAATCCCATTAAATACAAAACAGTGAAATGATATTGAAGCTTCAATAGAGAACAAACACAAAACAGTGAAATGATATTAAAGCATTAACAGACATATAATCAACGCCTTTCAACATTGTTTGAGATCCACTGGTGGCCCTCGTCTTTGCCCAAGGATATGGGGCCAGTGTAGCGTTCTTTGAAGCCGTAGTTGAAATGGGGTTCTTCTATATTTAGTAAGGGTGGTCATAGGCCGAGGCCCGTCCAGCTAGGCTTGTAACCGATCCGAACCCGATCAGTATAATATGGTCTGAGCATATTTTTTTGGATCCAAGACCCGAAGACCCGTTTATTAAACGGGTAGGATCTGGATCTTATACAAGACCCGGACCCGAAGACCCGATCCGAATTATACATTATTATTTTGTATATATATACATATATACTATAAATTTATATATATTTATAAATATATCTTATCAATATAACATGTAAGTATTATATATAAAAATATATATTTATGTATAGAATAAATATAAGTAATATATGTTTTATTTATACTAATAATATTCTAGAATACATTACAAAATATTTTAATTTAAGAATAAATAATAAAGAAAGGGGATAAAATAAAATAAATATAAAATAAATGTACATATTTGACCAGACCCGAACCCGAGACCCGAAGACCCGAACGGATCCGGGTCTGGATCCAATATTGTAGACCCGATGAAGACCCGGACCCGAACCCGAACCCGATGAAGACCCGATTACACGGATCTGGATCTCTCTAAACCCGATCCGTCTCCGACCCGTTGACAGGCCTAAGTTCAGCCGTCCAATAAAAAAATAGGGCTTGGGTAAGGTGAATAGGCCCGTAAAGCAGGCTTGAGCATGAATTCTTAAGCCCGATTTTTTTCGGGCGGGCTTGGTCATGAATTCTTAAGCTTGACAAGGCCCGACCCGGCACGAAGCCCGAAAATTATATGTATAATATTAATATAAATATATTTATATTTATATATGTGCATATTAATTTATTATTAAAATTTAAGACAAAGTTATAAGTGAATATATAAAATGGGAAAATTTTATAAATATAAAAACTTTTACAACAAAGTTTAACACTTAAAGTTAAAACACAACCACACACAGGTTAAAACACTACCACACACGTTGCTTACCTCATTTATCAAACAAAAACCCTAAATGGGTTATCTACTTTAGTCGTCGTCGACTCTCTCTCTCTCTCTCTAACATTTTCGGCGATTCTCCATTCACAATCCCCAACCCTAATCGCCTCAACTCTCCTCCGAAATCTGCCGTCTACGATCGCCTCTCTCTGTGTTCGATCGCAAGCCATGTATTCAATAAATACTAGAGAAGGAGTTCAAATCGTCAAGCATCGTAAGTGTTAGGGTTTTATTTATCTTCGATTTAAAATTTATTTGGGTTCAGATCGTTTCTTTGTTGATTTATGTAAACCTACAAGCATTTTTTGTATGTTTATTTGGGTTCAGAAATCAACAAGAGTTTTTTTGGGTTTCAAACCATAAACTTTATATATCGCAACCATAAGGGTTTCAAACCATAAGCGTTTTTTGTTGATTTATTTGGGTTTCAAACCATAAACTTTATTTGGGTCTTTTGTTGATTTATTTGCGTTTTTTTGGACAACAATAAATGAACATACAAATAAACTTTATTTGCGTTTTTTTTTACATATGCAGAAATCAGCAAGCTAGGGATGCAATTTTTCTGTTATTGTTATGTTATTCTTATTGTTGTGTTAAGTAATATTTATTTGCGTTTTTTTTTACATATGCAGAAATCAGCAAGATAGGGATGCTATTTTTCTGTTATTGTTATGTTATTCTTATTGTGGTGTTAAATAATATTTATTTGTATGTTATGTTATTCTTGTGTTAAATAATATTTATTTGTATGTTCATTTATTGTTGTGTTAACAGCTAGGGATGACGATGGAGGTAAAGACGCGGAAAAGAAACAGAAAACAACATCAAGAGCTTGGTTGCATTTTGATAAGCTACCTGTTGAAGACAAGATGATATTAAGACGCAATGTAAGTATTGTAAAGCTCTTTTTGTAACTGCTTTAAAAAATGAAACATCGCACTTGATACGTCACATTGATAAAAAAATGTTTGGGTCGTGCTAATGAAGATATACGACAGTTTATGGTCGATACTGAACAATTACCTAATGGTAAGACTTCTATAGTAACCAAAAAATTTGATCAAGAAAAAAATCGTAAGGAAATTGGTTTGATAATTGTATATGATGAACGTCCATTTAAAATCATTGAATCATATGGTTTTAGGTGTGTAATGGCTGCTGCATGTCCCCAATTTAAGATGGTGGGTCGTAAAACCATTAAGAGGGATATCATGTCTTTATATGCTAAAGAGAAATTAATGTAATACCCCATAATTTTAAATGATTTTTAAAATGGGTTATATTTTAAATTAATGGATTAATTAGATTTTATTATTAATTAATTCATTCGGGTTTTATCCGGACGGTGGATATTAAAAGGGATGATTCTAAATATTACTTAAAGGTATTTAGGTAATATATGAATGTGATGTCATTGATATGACTGTATGATCTAATTCAGTAATTTATATTTTTAGTCAGACGCGGTATGGGACGTGTCGGGACTAGTTTATTAAATTAAAAAGGAAATTCATTTTCTATCGATCTAATAGTCATTTCGAATGCGTCGTTGCGTCCGGAAGGTTCGAAATAGTTAGAAAAGTCTATTTGGATGTTAATTTTGAGTCTCGGGTCATTTGAGAATGAATAGACAACACGAAAGGGCATTTTGGTCATTTTTCTAGGGGGATGAATAGTGATTTCGGATTTGGAACTATTATAAGTATTGGTAGATTAAGTGTATGGGGGTTATTCATCTCCTCTTCACAAATAAGAGCAACCATCTTCCTAGAGAGAGTGTAAGAGTGCTTGGGAAGGGAAAAGCCCACTTGGGAAGGAGAAGAACAAGAACCAAATTCACCACCACCAACCACCACCGGAGTTTGATCGGAGAAGGGACAACCAACTGAGATATACTACACCAAAGGATCAGACCTACAGAAAAGGCAAGTGTTTGATAATGGCAATTTAAGTTCGTATATTGTCCATGTTAGAATAGTATGAAAAGAGAAGATTATTCATATTTGGAAGAAATAATGGAGTGATTAAATGGATTTCTGGAAACTGAAATGATATAGGAATTAAACTCATGTTTTAGGTTCATAATAATCCACGAAATAGTCATGAATCTGTTGAAGAAATTATGAAAACCATTGATGTGTTCTTGAAGATGATATGTTGATAAATTTCTGGAAATAAGGAGATAAACATGCTTTTTAATCCAATCCCTTGATGATTCTAAGATGTTTAGAATACTGGAAATCGTTCATTTATGTTGGAATATCATGTAGTAATAATTATAACTCATTTTGGAGGTTAATATGAAGGTTTGAATGAGTAAAAATGGTGAAACCCGTAGTTGCTGAAATGCAGAAAAACCAGGCTTGGACCTGAGGGATCGATCGATCGACCCCTACCTTCGATCGATCGACCTCCCCAGATTATGTAAAGTTGTTTCTTTTTAAATGTTGATTCTTATCCCAAACCTTTTTTGGATCTTTGGTGATTATTATTTGGATATTATGGGACCTAGAAAATATCAGTAAACCCTTGATAAGATTTGAATTAATTTGATTTGAATTCGAGTGATTTAAATGATGAAAATTATACTGAATGGAATTTCGGTTGCTAGATTTATTTGTTAAATTCCAAATGGGGATGTATGAGGATTTAAGATAGGACCAGTAGTGGTGATTTAATATAACACCTGGGTATCCTTAAGTTTACAAGAGGGTTTAATCTTAAGTGAAAGAATATGTGTTTATAAGAGGTTTGAAACTATCGGTTTTAACCTTAATTAAAAGGAGAACTAAACTTGTAGTAGTTTGGGAGAAATAATGTTATGGACCAATAGGATATTAGTGACTTCTTACTGAATATAAGATGAGGAAAATCCTATTTGAATCTTGTGAGATGGGAGTTTAGAACACATTTGGTTGAAAGAGGGTATGAGGTTATCCCGATCGCATAGTTAAAGTTTTCGGACCTCCTCGATCGACAAAGTTAAGTAGTGGTGTATTGGAGGGGTTCCTTGTTTGGATTTCGCTTTGCGAGACGCTCCGCGCATGAACCTTAACGACGTCGGGAGTGGAGAGATGTTATAGGATGCGAGGATAATTAAATTATGAAGTAAAGATATGGTATTTTAATACACGGAATTTAATGCTACGTATGGGAAATATCTTAGGGTAGTGATAATTACCTTATTGATATTATATTATAGGTATGATAATACCTATTTGATTGATTTATGATTTATGTATATGACATACCTAGCTTACTTACTATCGGTGGGAGGTTTGCGCGTGAGGGCAGTCATATCCTGATGAATCCACGGGATCTTTAATTTGTCGCTCGAGAACATAGGTGTATGAAAAACTTATCGGGGAGTTGATAAGTCCGCTGACTGTGGGTACGTAGGTATGTGCGTGACCCATGGATACGAGAACTATGTTCGCCTCCAATTTGTTTTTTGTTTGTGGTTCGTGGAATTTTACCTAACCTTTGGTCCCCTATTCGGCGACCTGCGATGATGGGACATGATAGCAGAGTAATGCATTGCACCACAGTTATGACTCTGGGTGCCGTATTATATATGAATATATATATAATGGATTAAATGATTAAATGGATATATATTGTGGTTAAATCTATCTACGGTGATAATTGTAGATAACGGTGAATAGAGAAAGATAATGGAATTAAGTTAATGAATGTTTATGCTTTTGAATTGAAAAGCTTCACTCATGTTAATGAGAAACGATTCATATTAATGAGTAATGATTCATGTTAATGAGAAACTAATCATATAAAGAAGAGATGTAAATGAATAATAATGTGACGTATGGTATGGGACATACGGGGATTATGATATGGGAATGGAATTTATTATATGGAGACTAGAAAAGATGAACCATTAACTAGGAGGCTAATAGGAAACGTTAAGTGTGCACTCTAGTTGAGAGGTGAGAATATCAAGTGAGAGTTGGATCTAACATGTACATAATAAATGCTTTATTGCACTTGTTAAATACTTGTTGTTTTAAAAATAATCTACACATTCGGGCTCTGACCCGTTTCCTTGCATATTTTCTCTTCTATTGTATCTCTATATCAGGTGTCCAGCAACAGGGACGCCAACCATAGTTCATTGTGACGAGCTATGGAGCTATGGAAGTTTTGCTTAGACGCTTGTCATCTTTTTTATTCACAGTATTCTTACTTAGGGCGTGTCGCCCAACGGATTTCAGTTATCATTTTCTCTCGGAGTTAAATATCATTGTATTCGGGTCTTTTTAATACATTTAACATTGTTGGGATTATTGTAAAGGATTTATATTATTTGGGAATGTTTATTCCAGTTGCATTTAAATTCTTTTGAGATATTTATTGTGTTATATGTGTTGTAGAATAAAATGTGTTGTATTATTCTTAAACTGGAAATAGTTTTTGTTAAATTAAAATTTGGAAAGTTTTTAACACCAGATTAATTGAGTATTGGGTGAGTTGTAAATATTTTCGACAGTGATGCTAAGAATGAGTCAACTGTATATTCTGTTATAATTTGGTATGGGACTGGCCACCCGATATTTAATTAGGCGGGGTGTTACAGGTGGTATCAGAGCATCAGGTTCTAGTGTCCTTTAGGATCTGTACGGCTTATTGTGTCTTCAGCTTAGCGTTCTTTGATGTAGAGCCCTATAAGTAGGATTATTGCTTTTCTATTTACGCTTACGATCTTCAGCTATTTTGAGATATCAAATAATGATAGTGTTCTCTCATTTCAGATGCCTCCTCGACGTACGCCTCAGCCCGCCCCAGCTCAGGGTATGATGACTGCGGCCGAAGTTGCTGCAATTGTCGCTCAGGCAGTCAATGCTGCTGTAGATGCTGTTCAGCAGGCTCCCACACCGGCACCGGTTTTGCCACCCGCGCAAGGGAAAGTGTTTCCTACTGCATGGGAACGAGCGAGGGATGCCTTTCAGAAAGCGCACCCACCTGAGTTTCAGGGAGGATCAGATGTTGTGACTGCTAGCCAATGGAAGAAAGATATCCAACGGCACTTGAGAATGTTCGAATGCACTGAGGTTCAACGTCAAATACTAGCCACATTCAAGCTAGTAGGGGCAGCTTTGCAATGGTGGGAAGCTACGACCACTATGGAGGAGAGGGACACAATGACTATCCAAGACTTTTGGACACGGTTTGATGGGAAGTATTTTCCTTCCGCCATCCATACAGAGATGAGGCGGAGACTACTTGTTTTGAAACAGGGAGAGAAAACTGTGGCGGAATATGAGGAAGAGTTTACGAGATTAACTAATTTGGTACCAGCTGAAGTACCTACTGAGGAGAGGAGAGTCCTAATGTTCACTGATGGGTTGAACTATAAAATTCGCCAACATTTATTGGGGAATCTTTCACTACGTACGTATGCAGATGTTCTTAATGCTGCAATGCTCCACTGCCAGGATAACTGCTTCCATAATCAGGGTATCAAGCGGGGGTTTGGGTCAGGCCTGCAAGGCAAGACTACTGGGGGCAGTTCTAGTGGGACTCAGTTAGGGCAGAGTCATCAGCGTCAGAGTGAGCAGGGTTCCCAGACAGGGGACTATACAAAGCGTTTGCGATCTGGAGATTCTCGATTTGAGGATAGAGGTATTGGGCAAGGACAACAGGGCCATCAGGGCCAGAGACAGGCTCATCAAGGCCAAGGGAAGGGAGGTAATGGCCAGCAGGTTCGGGGTCAACAAGGGCAAGGTGGTGGAAAGTTTGCGGGAAAATTTTTCTTGTGTGTCAAGTATGGCCATAAACGTCAAGATTGTCCTGAGAAAGACAAATTCCCTCAGCAACAACATGCTCGACAGGAGCCACAGGTACCAGTGTTCCCACTAGCTGTTCTTCCAGCTCCAGTTCCGGTGCTAGCACTACCTCCCATTCCAGCAGCACCCGCGCAGCAGGGTCAGTACGGGCGTGTATATAACGTCCATCAGGCAGTGAATCAACAACCACCACCCGCGAATGAGGGTATGTTTTCTATCTAAGGATTATGAATCGTATATTGATTTTGTTACAATTAATGTTGTGTGGGCAAAAGGGTTGCTAAACTTAGCCTATAGCACTGTTATTTATGTAGACTCACTGAGGGGTGTGGGACACCTTTATATTACATGTTATCACGTGGGTTTGATTTGTATCATGGGATTACTTACCTTGAGCATGTCCGAGTGTGATTTGACTATCGGCGTGCATTGACTTGTGGTATATGAGAGCATATGTCTGCATCTTGTCTTCTATAAAAGAGTAGATGCGTAGACCCTATTTGAAATTGATAAAAACCAAATTTTTGTTTTAAAATCGATAAACCTGATATTATTTTTTTTTAAATCAAAATTTTTTATATATATATTATTGACTAAGGACCTTAGGAGTTTCAATGACCGACTACTTTAGGATGTAGTGTACCGGGGTGGTTCCTTGTTTGGATTTCGCTTGCGAGACACCCCACGCATGAAACTAATAAACCGTTGGGAGTCGAAATAAGTTAGGTCTTTGGGAAACGAGTTTATAACCTTTGCGAAAACTTTTAATATTGAAAGCGATACGAGAGGGTGTATGGGCGCCCTGGATGATTGAATTGTAGTATTTTTCATAATTGTGAAAAAGGTAAGTAATTGAGACTTCAGGATTTATTTGTTCACTACGAGAGGATCATTTTTTTCCTAAAGTTTGTCACAAGGACGGTATAGGGAAGATTAGGTAAAGCCTAAATTTGATTCAGTTGTAACTATATGGTGAGGCTTGGCGTATAACATCGATAGGGATTTTGTTAATGTACTGTATGGGCGGTACATCTTGGATTTCTTGCGATGTGAGATTTATACTCGGAGTTGACCTTACCGGTATGACTTATATTCCTGAATTTCGGGATGAAATTCTGTTATAAGGGGGGAAGTATGTAATTCCCCGTAATTTTAAATGATTTTTAAAATGGGTTATATTTTAAATTAATGGATTAATTAGATTTTATTATTAATTAATTCATTCGGATTTTATCCGGACGGTGGATATTAAAATGGATGATTCTGAATATTACTTAAAGGTATTTAGGTAATATATTAATGTGATGTCATTGATATGACTGTATGATATAAATTCGATAATTTATATTTTTAGTTAGACGCGGTATGGGACGTGTCGGGACTAGTTTATTAAATTAAAAAGGAAATTTATTTTCTATCGATATAATAGTCATTTCGACTGCGTCGTTGCGTCCGGAAGGTTCGAAATAGTCAGAAAAGTCTATTTGGATGTTAATTTTGAGTCTCGGGTCATTTGGGAATGAATAGACAACCCGAAAGGGCATTTTGGTCATTTTTTTAGGGGGGATGAATAGTGATTTCGGATTTGGAACTATTATAAGTATTGGTAGATTAAGTGTATGGGGGTTATTCATCTCCTCTTCACAAATAAGAGCATCCATCTTCCTAGAGAGAGTGTAAGAGTGCTTGGGAAGGGAAAAGCCCACTTGGGAAGGAGAAGAACAAGAACCAAGGTTCACCACCACCGGAGTTTGATCGGAGAAGGGACAACCAACTGAGATATACTACACCAAAGGATCAGACCTACAGAAAAGCAAGTGTTTGATAATGGCAATTTAAGTTCGTATATTGTCCATGTTAGAATAGTATGAAAAGAGAAGATTATTCATATTTGGAAGAAATAATGGAGTGATTAAATGGATTTCTGGAAACTGAAATGACATAGGAATTAAACTCATGTTTTAGGTTGATAATAATCCACGAAATAGTCATGAATCTGTTGAAGAAATTATGAAAACCATTGATGTGTTCTTGAAGATGATATGTTGATAAATTTCTGGAAATAAGGAGATAAACATGCTTTTTAATCCAATCCCTTGATGATTCTAGGATGTTTAGAGTACTAGAAATCGTTCATTTATGTTGGCATATCATGTAGTAATAATTATAACTCATTTTGGAGGTTAATATGAAGGTTTGAATGAGTAAAAATGGTGAAACCCGTAGTTGCTGAAATGCAGAAAAACCAGGCTTGGACCTGAGGGATCGATCGATCGACCCCTACCTTCGATCGATCGACCTCCCCAGATTATGTAAAGTTGTTTCTTTTTAAATGTTGATTCTTATCCCAAACCTTTTTTGGATCTTTGGTGATTATTATTTGGATATTATGGGACCTAGAAAATATCAGTAAACCCTTGATAAGATTTGAATTAATTTGATTTGAATTCGAGTGATTTAAATGATGAAAATTATACTGAATGGAATTTCGGTTGCTAGATTCATTTGTTAAATTCCAAATGGGGATGTATGAGGATTTAAGATAGGACCAGTAGGGGTGATTTAATATAACACCTGGGTATCATTAAGTTTACAAGAGGGTTTAATCTTAAGTGAAAGAATATGTGTTTATAAGAGATTTGAAACTATCGGTTTTAACCTTAATTAAAAGGAGAACTAAACTCGTAGTAGTTCGGGAGAAATAATGTTATGGACCAGTAGGATATTAGTGACTTATTACTGAATATAAGATGAGGAAAATCCTATTTGAATCTTGTGAGATGGGAGTTTAGAACACATTTGGTTGAAAGAGGGTATGAGGTTATCCCAATCGCATAGTTAAAGTTTTCCGACCTCCTCGATCGACAAAGTTAAGTAGTAGTGTATTGGAGGGGTTCCTTGTTTGGATTTCGCTTTGCGAGACGCTCCGCGCATGAACCTTAACGACGTCGGAAGTGGAGAGATGTTATAGGATGCGAGGATAATTAAATTATGAAGTAAAGATATGGTATTTTAATACATGGAATTTAATGCTACGTATGGGAAATATCTTAGGGTAGTGATAATTACCTTATTGATATTATATTATAGGTATGATAATACCTATTTGATTTATTTATGATTTATGTATATGACATACCTAGCTTACTTGCTATCGGTGGGAGGTTTGCGCGTGAGGGCAGTCATATCCTGATGAATCCATGGGATCTTTGATTTATCGCTCGAGAACATAGGTCTATGAAAGACTTATCGGGGAGTTGATAAGTCCGCTGACTGTGGGTACTTAGGTATGTGCGTGACCCATGGATACGAGAACTATGTTCGCCTCCAATTTGTTTTTTGTTTGTGGTTCGTGGAATTTTACCGAACCTTTGGTCCCGTATTCGGCGACCTGCGATGATGGGACATGATAGCAGAGTAATGCATTGCACCACAGCTATGACTCGGGGGTGCCGTATTATATATGAATATATATATATATAATGGATTAAATGATTAAATGGATATATATTGTGGTTAAATCTATCTACGGTGATAATTGTAGATAACAGTGAATAGAGAAAGATAATGGAATTAAGTTAATGAATGTTTATGCTTATAGAATTGAAAAGCTTCACTCATGTTAATGAGAAATGATTCATATTAATGAGTAATGATTCATGTTAATGAGAAACTAATCATATAAAGAAGAGATGTAAATGAATAATAATGTGACGTATGGTATGGGACATACGGGGATTATGATATGGGAATGGAATTTATAATATGGAGACTAGAAAATATGAACCATTAACTAGGAGGTTAATAGGAAACGTTAAGTGTGCACTCTAGTTGAGAGGTGAGAATAGCAAGTGAGAGTTGGATCTAACATGTACATAATAAATGCTTTATTGCACTTGTTAAATACTTGTTGTTTTAAAAATAATCTACACATTCGGGCTCTGACCCGTTTCCTTGCATATTTTCTCTTCTATTGTATCTCTATATCAGGTGTCCAGCAACAGGGACGCCAACCATAGTTGATTGTGACGAGCTATGGAGCTATGGAAGTTTTTCTTAGACGCTTGTCATCTTTTTGATTCACAGTATTCTTACTTAGGGCATGTCGCCCAACGGATTTCAGTTATCATTTTCTCTCGGAGTTAAATACTATTGTATTCGGGTCTTTTTAATACATTTAACATTGTTGGGGTTATTGTAAAGGATTTATATTATTTGGGAATGTTTATTCCAGTTGTATTTAAATTCTTTTGAGATATTTATTGTGTTATATGTGTTGTACAATAAAATGTGTTGTGTTATTCTTAAACTGAAAATAGTTTTTGTTAAATTAAAATTTGGAAAGTTTTTAACACCAGCTTAATTGAGTATTGGGTGAGTTGTAAATGTTTTCGACAGTGATGCTAAGAATGAGACAACTATATATTCTGTTTTAATTTGGTATGGGACTGGCCACCCGGTATTTAATTAGGCGGGGTGTTACAATTAAATATGCATGATACTGTGCCAAAGGTAAAAAGTTGCATTTGCTTAACTTCGGATACATGGTCGTCCATTAGAGAGGATCATTTTGTGTGTGTTACTGCCCTTTTTATTGATTCTGATTGGAAGTTGCAAAAAAGAATTTTACGGTTTAAATATCTCCCGCCTCCATATGATGGTCTATCCATTTGTGACTCAATTGCATCGTGCATCGCTAATTGGAATATAGAGAATAAGGTATTTAGTATCACTTTAGATAATGCAAGTGCTAATGATGTTGTGGCATCAACTCTTAAAATCCGTTTGTTAGGAAAAATCTTTATTCCTTGTGGTGGTTCATTTTTTCAAGTCCGATGTTGTGCTCACATACTAAATCTTATCGTGCAAGCGGGTATGAATCTCATCGATGATTCAATTAGTAAACTTCGTCTTAGTATCAAGTATGTGAAGCGGTCCGGTTTGAAAAGGAAAATTTTTGAGAACATGGCTTCTAGTTTTAATTTAAATAGTGGAAGAAAATTGAAAACTGATTGTCCAACTAGGTGGAATGCTACATATGACATGATTGATTGTGATCTTTATTATAAAGAAGTATTTTTACATTTGGGTAGGAGATATTCTAATTTCACAACGAAGTTGTCTTTGGACGAATGGTAAAAGGTGAACGTGATGCACAAATTTCTGAAACCTTTTTATGAGGTTACATGCATGTTTTTAGGAATAAAATATCCTATTGCAAATATATATTTTAGATGTGTGTGGAGGATTCATTCCCGCTTGTTAGATGTTATAAGGGGTCCACACAATTTTATGACGGATATGGTGAAGGAAATGCAAGAAAAATTTGATAAATATTGGTACGAGTATAGATTGATTTTTTCAGGTGCTGCTATTTTAGATCCTCGATATAAGGTCAAATTTGTGGAGTATTGCTACACTATGATATATGGTAGTGGCCCTAGTGGGGCTGAATATCATATTAATACAATTGTTAGCACTCTCTATAGTTTATTTAATGAGTATATGCAACGATCATCACCCAACCATTCTATGCCTAATGAGTTATCTAGTGATAGTATTGGCGGGAAAAGTGAAGGGTTTGAGGATTATGATTCTTTTCAAGGTACAAGGTGTAAGTTGCATAAAGAGAAGTCTCAACTTGATCTTTATTTGGAAGAGCCAAGTTTTGATATTAATAATGAGTTACATATTTTGGAGTATTGGCGTTCTTCTTCCCAAAGATACCCAAATCTTGCCAACATGGCCCGTGATATCCTGTTTATTCCTGTCTCTTCTGTTGCGTCTAAATCAACGTTTAGCACGGGACATTGAGTGTTAAGCCGTTTTCGAAGTTCTGTGCAATCAAACACGGTAGAAGCTTTGATATGCTTCCAAGATTGGATGAGAGCAAGAGACAAAAGTGGAATTTATTCTATTTTTTAATTTTGTTTTTATTAATTCTGCATTTAGTATTTTACTTATTTATGTTTTTATTAATTATGTTTTAATTTATTGTATAGGAAAATCAATAAAGTTAAATGAATATGAAGATTCGAGCTCTGACGATGACGGTAATACGGATGATGGAGAAGATCTCTAGCATTATTGGATTTTTTTTCTGGTAAGGAGCTTTAATTTTTTACGCACTTGACAACTATTTTATTTTTTTTAATATGTATTGATTTTATTTCATTTTTTAATGTTTCAGCTACAAGGTTTTTTTTGGACTAGTTGGCTTGATGTGGAAGACCTATTTTTTTTTTAGTGTTGGTGTTGTTTGCTGTTAAGTTTTTTTTAGTGTTGTTTGTAAGACTATTTTGGTGAATGATGTATTATGATATGAGTATTGGTGAATGTTTACAAAAGCAGGTCTAGTGTGTCTTTCATTCATTAAAAGTAAGGCATTTGATGTAACAAAAGTAAAAGTAGGTCTTTAACAAAAAAAAAAATTAAAAACAGATTTTTATTTAAAAAAACAGATTTAATTAACTTAACAAATTTAAAAAACATATATTCTAATTTAAAAAACAGATTTAATTAACAAAAGAGATTTAAAACACATATTTATTTATTTAAAAAAAAATAGTATCCGGGCTTGGCCAACGGGCCTGGGTAAAGAGCTTTCAAATTTGGGCAGGTTTGGGATTACAGAATAAAGCCCGATCCGGACCTGGACGGGCTTGGGACAGCTCGTAATTTTATAAGCCCGGCCGGGCCTGCCCAAGCCCGGCCCATGGCCACCCCTAATATTTAGTGAATAGTCGAAGATGTCTTCGATGGTGTTGGGTTTGTGCGATTCCCTGGAGGGGTTACGTTGGGACAGAGAAAAAAAAGAGAGTTTTGCACAACAAAAGGATTAAGGGTTATTAACATTTGAGAGTGAGAGAAATCAAAAGGTTGAGATTATTTATGATTATAAAAGTCTCTTCGGGAACATAACATGAGAGAGAGAGAGAGAAATCAAAACGTTGAGGAAGTCTTAGGGACTGTTTAGTTGTGGAAAAATGGGGGTGTTTTTTAGAAAATATTTTTCGCGGGGATAAAAAAATAGAGAATGTGTTCAAATAAGATATTTTTCAAATAAAAAAATAATTTTTTATTTTTCTATTTTTCCATTTTTCCACAAAAACGAAAAACGTTTTTTTTTATGTTTTCTATTTTTCTGTTTTAAAAGAGGGATCCATTTCTCTCATCCCATTTTAAAAGTGGAGATCATATATTCCATATCCCTCATCCAATATACACATGGAGACCCATTTCTCTCACCACATTTTTCTCATCTTTCCTCATTGTATCACATTTACACTCAGATTAAGGAAAAGAATTGTCACAACCAAAAAATTGATAAAAAGTCAAGAAAATATAGGAAAAAAATGCAAAAAGTGAATAAAACCCAAAAAATAATGAACAAATACAGAAAGTGAATAAAAAGTTAAAAACCCAAAAATAATGAAAAAAATCCAGAAAGTGCATAAAAACTCAAAAATAATGAAAACAATACAGAAAGTGAATAAAATCCCAAAAATAATGGGAAAAAAACCATAAAATGAATAAAACCCACAAATTATGAAAAAAATACAAAAAGCGAATAAAACCCCCAAAATAATGAAAAAAAAATCCACAAAATGAATAAAAACTCAAAAATAACGGAAAAAATCCAAAAAGTGAATATAAACCCAAAAATAATGAAAAAAATACAGAAAGTGAATAAAACCAAAAAAATAAAGAAAAAAAACAGAAAGTGAATAAAAATCCAAAAATAATGAAAAAAATCCAAAAAGTGAATAAAAACTCAAAAATAATGAAAGCAATACAAAAAGTGAATGAAGCACCAAAAATAATGAAAACATTCCACAAAATGGATAAAACCTTAAAAATAATGAAAAAAATTCAAAAAGTGAATAAAAACCCAAAAATAATTAAAAAAATACAGATAGTGAATAAAACCCCAAAAATAATGAAAAAAATCCAGAAAATGAATAAAAACCCCAAAATAATGAAAAAATACAGAAAGTGAATAAAATCCCCAAAATAATGAAAAAAATCCAGAAACTGGATAAAAAATAAAATAAATATTAATCCCGAAATTAATTTAAGAAAACACCTAGAAATTTATTAAAAAGTAAGAAACTTATTAGTTAAGAAAACAAATAACAGAAAATTAAAAATAAATATTAGTCCTAGAATTATGAATGATGAAAAATAAATAAATAAATAAAATGATGAAAAAAACAAAAAATAAATAAATAAAATGATGAAAAATAAATAAATAAATATTAGTCCCAGAATTAATTTTAAAAAAAATAAAAATAAAAATAAAAAGCTCGGGAAATAAAAAAAGAAAGAGAAATCAATAAAAAACAAAAATAATGAAAAAATAGAGAAAATGAAGAAAAAATAGAGAAATAAATATTATCCCCCGAATTAATTTTAAAAAAATCAAAAATTTATTAAAAATTCAGAAATTTGTTAATTAAAAAAAATAAAATAAAATAAAAAGCCCTCAAAAAATTAAAAAATGGAAATGAATAAATACCCTAGAAAACTAGTAAAAATGCAAATATTAGAAAAAAAAGTTAAAAAAATAAGAGAATTAGAAAAAAAAATAGACATAGCGATAGAGGGGACGAAACAGTTAAGGGTTGGGGTGGGGGCGTGGTGGATTTGGTTTTTATTCATTTTTTATTTTTTCTTAAAACTCTTAGTACATTTTTTCTATTTGTTGTTTTAAAATGCATTTTGGGGTTAATATTTATTTTCTGTTTTTTTTATTCATTTTTCGTATTTTTTTTTTGTTATTTTTCGCATTTTTTTTTATGTTTTTTTTTAATTTTTTGGTTATTTTTATTGATTTTCTGGGATTTTTTATTATTTTTCTGTTTCTTATATATATTTTCTAGTTTTTGAACAAAATTTTCAGTTTTTGAACAAAATTTTCAATTTTTGAATGTTAACATGTAGAAAATGATTTCATATTTTTAACGAATGAACGCGTTTTCTAGTTTTCCAAATTTTTTCACAGAAAATGAAAAATGAAAATAGAGATGAAAACTAAAAATAGAAAACAGAAAAATGTTTTCCATAACTAAACAGCCCCTTAGGGGTTGTTTAGGCTGTTTAGTTGTGGAAAAATGGGGGTGCTTTCTAAAAAACGTTTTCTGTTGAGATAGAAAAATAGAGAATGTGTTCAAATAAGGTATTTTTTCAAATCAAAAAATAATTTTTCATTTTTCTATTTTTCTATTTTTCCACAAAAATGGAAAACGTTTTTTTATGTTTTCTATTTTTCAGTTTTAAAAGAGGGACCCATTTCTCTCATCACATTTTAAAAGTGAGGATCATATATTTCATATCTCTCCCCCAACATACACATGGAGATCCATTTTTCTCACCACATTTCTCTCATCTTTTATGTTTGTACCACATTTACACTCAAATTGTGAAAAAGAATTGACACACCCAAAAAATTGATAAAAAGTCTAGAAAGTCTAGAAAAAAAATTCAGAAAGTGAACAAAGCTCAAAAAATAATGAAAAAATACAGAAAGTGAATAAAAACCCAAAAATAATGAAAAAAATCCAGAAAGTGAATAAAAACTCAAAAATAATGAAAACAATACAGAAAGTGAATAAAACTCCAAAAATAATGAAAAAAAACCATAAAATGAATAAAACCCAAAAATAATGAAAAAAATACAAAAAGTGAATAAAACCCCCAAAATAATAAAAAAAATCCAGAAAATGAATAAAAACCCAAAAATAATAAAAAAATCCCAAAAAGTGAATAAAAAACCAAAATAATGAAAAAAAATACAGGAAGTGAATAAAACCCAAACAATAAGAAAAAAAATCTAGAAAGTGAATAAAAACACAAAAATAATGAAAAAAATCCAAAAAAATGAATAAAAAACCCAAAAATAATGAAAAAAATCGAGAAAGTGAATAAAAATCCAAAAATAATGAAAATAATACAGAAAGTCAATAAAGCACCAAAAATAATGAAAACAATCCAGAAAATGGATAAAGCCCCCAAAATAATGAATTTTTTTTCCAAAAAGTGAATAAAACCCCCAAAATAATGAAAAAAATACATAAAGTGAATAAAACCCCCAAAATAATGAAAAAAATACATAAAGTGAATAAAACCCCTAAAATAATGAAAAAAAATCGAGAAAGTGGATAAAAAAGAAAATAAATATTAACCCCGAAATTAATTAAATAAACACCTAGTAATTTATTAAAAAGTAAGAAACTTTTTAATTAAGAAAACAAATAACAGAAAATTAAAAACACTCTCAAAAAATTAAAAAAACAAAAATAAATGAATAAAATGATGAAAAAAAATACATAAAATAAATATTAGTCCCAGAATTAATTTAAAAAAACACCACGAAATAAAAATAAAAAGCTCGGGAAATAAAAAAAGAAAGAGAAATCAATAAAAAACAAAAATAATGGAAAAAATGCATAAATGAATAAAAAAATATAAATGAAATATTATCCCCTGAATTATTTAAAAAAAATCACCAAGAAATTTATTAAAAAGTCAAAAATTTATTAATTAAATAAAAATGAAAAGAAAATAAAAAAGTACTCAAAAAATTAAAAAATGGAAATGAATAAATACCCTAGAAAACTAATAAAAATGCAAATATTAGAAAAAATAAAAAATAAATAAGAGAATTAGCAAGAAAAAAAAAAGAACAGACCTGGCGATAGGGAAACAGTTAGCGGTTGGGGTGGGCGCTTGGTGGATTTGGTTTTTATTCATTTTTTATTTTTTCTTAATACTCTTAATACTTTTTTTCTAGTTGTTTTTTTAAAATTCATTTTGGGGTTAATATTTATTTTCTAGTTTTTTTATTCATTTTCTGTGTTTTTTTTATTTTTTGGATTTTTTTTCATTTTTTGTGTTTTTTTAAAAATATTTTTAGTTATTTTTATTAATTTTCTAGTTTTTTTTTAAAATTATTTTTCTGTTTTTTGTATATATTTTCTACTTTTTTTCCATGGAAAATATTGGGAATCAAACATATAAAAGATGGAAAATAGAACATTTTTCCCCTGAAAAATAATTGCAATCAAACAACACCAATAAATGTTTTTCATGAAAAATATTTTCAAGTTTTCAATTCTTAGCGCTTATTTTCTATCTTTTTTTTTAATAAAAACACACCCTTAATGTATAAGAAATTAACTGCATTGACAGCTTAGACTTGCATTGTCATTTAATGCAATATTAAAGTATCATATGTGAACTTTATTATTCATGTCGAGAAATATTTTTTTCTTGTTATCTAATAACATACATTTGCATAATATTTTTTGGGTGTGTGCATGATTATTTTTATTACATTGATCATATGATTATGGAATGCATTTGATGCGTGCGCGCGCGCGCCGGGGGGGAGGGATTAATGGTTGAATAGATTTTTCAATTTTTGAATATTAACATGTAGAAAATGATTTTATATTTTTAACGAATGAACGCGTTTTCTAATTTTTAAACAAAATTTTCAGTTTTTGAATATTAACATGTAGAAAATGATTTCATATTTTTAACCAATGAACGCGTTTTCTAATTTTCCAAAATTTTCCATAGAAAATGAAAAGTGAAAATAAAGATGAAAACTAAAAACAGAAAACAGAAAAATGTTTTCCACAACTAAACAACCCCTTAACATCCAGAGAAACAAAAACGTTGAGAGCGAAAGAGAGAAAGCAAAACGTATGACTTTGAGTTTGTAGAGATAGAGAGAGCATATACGAGCATTTATTATTATATGTTCATGAATGAAATGGGTTTAAAGGGATGTAGTCACATGAGAAGCATTTATATTAAATTCATAGAGTAGTATACGTGTGTATTTTAAGATTAAAAACATATTGACAATAAAAATAAGAAAAGATTACTCATTTGTCACTTAAAAAAATATCCATGAATTTAAGGATTCCAACTCAAATTATAACATGCTTATGTTCATATCATTTGGTATTGTCATTTCTTTTCCTTTTTCTCCATCCAATTTAAATAAGTGTTTTCCATAAATAAAGTACAAAAATATAATCAAAACTCAAAAGATAGTAAGGGAAAGCTAAGATCATTATGGTTACGCAAGAGATAATGATTATAAAGTGAACAAAAGAGGGTTATGAATATGTATGTGATATATAGTGAACAAAATAAGTTTATGAACAAAATAAATAAATTCATGTGATAGTACAAGTGGACGACATTTGGATTTTGCCACAACATAACCAACAACGTGACTGAAACCTCCAATGCCTTTAATCACGAACTCCAGTCCACCCTCCTCTCCATCATACCCAAGGTTCTAAAAAACGCGGGGCGTGATTGAGGCGTGGAGGCCAAGCCTTAAGCCTTAGAAGCCTAGGCGTGAAAAAGCGTGAAAAGGCGTTTAGGCCTTCTTAATATATTTTAATATTTTTTAACCATAACAAGGCTATTAAAATACAAAAATTACACATATCATAAAAATATGTCTGAATATATGCAAATTAAAATACTATTTGATTATTTTGGATGAGATAATGGTCCGGTTTGTAAACAAATTCTTTAAAAGGCGACATCGTTTTACTAAAGCATTGTTGTTTTTAGAAAAAAAGTGCGCCTTAAGGGTTATACCAAGAATAAGGCGTGAAAAGCGTAAGGCGAGGCGTTTCTCCCAAGCCTTAAGCCTAGGCGGGTTTTTTAGAACACTGATCATACCTAAGTTACACACACTAAAAATTGTTCCAAATTCGTTTGAGACTAAGTATATAAATCATAAACAAAATGCATCAAAAATATTATAAGAGTTAAAATGTCAAATGAGAAAAAAAATTCGAAAAGTAAGGGCAAGTTAGTTTAAATTTGTATATCAAAAATAAAATAAAAAGGGAATAATTTGAACAACATATATGTAATTTTTGATTCAATTAGGCTTAAGAAAAGTAAATGGAATATTGAAGCAAATCTAGGTGCGACAGAAATATTTTTTTGTCCATTAACCAAAACGATTTAATTGGAAAAATAGAAAATCGATGAACATGTTTATTCCGTTAATCAGTGTTTTGCTCACCTTCACTAGAAGAATTTTTTAGTTCAAAATTTTTGTATATTTCTTGTGTTACTTCAGATGATAGTTGTAACTGGTTAATTTTGGATTTTACTTTACATTCCGATTTGTAATGATCTATTTTTTCACATTTATAACATTTTACTTTACTTTTGTCATTTTTCTTATATTGTGAATTAGTTTGTGGTTTTTTATGTTTTTTTATAAATTTCTTATTTTCTTTATTGCAAAATTTGTTATTTTTGAAATAGTTTATATATATATATATATGGTTAGGCTCTCCGATGGGCTAATTTAACGGGCTTAATATCACCCACACGATTTTGGGACCACTTTTATCTTTTGGACCACCTTTTGGGGACCGTTTTATCTTTTTATGCCCTTGTCTTTTTCTAAGGTTATAGGAATAGAAATTTCTATCCCAATAATTTTCTAGAGTCTTAAGCTTATTTTTAATGTCTAAATTAATCTGGGAATATAAGAGAAGTTTCAGAGATGCTACTTCTCCAACTTCTTCCGTCACTATCGTACTGAAATTCGAAATAATGGGGATTATCTATATAAATATTTTCCTCAGGGAGTCTAAAAATTTCAAGCGATTTTGATGGAAAATATTCTAGTCTTAAATACCTTATGTGGTATTGAGGTTTTATTAGTCTAGTTTCTTTATATATCTGATTAACAATATCAATTATATCGTTATTTATAAATTTGTCTAAATCATTATCACCATAGGATGACAAAAATCTATGATACGTTCTAGGGGCAGCTGTCTCTATATTTTTAAAAAGATGACGGATTCCTCCTGATCTAATTAAAATAGTTCTAGTTTCAGCTAATCTTTTACGTCTAATATATTTTAATACGTCTATACTATCTTCAATTATTCTACTGTATTCTTGATATTTTTTCAGTCTTTAAAGTTCTTCTGTGAATTCTACAGTTCTTATCTTTTGTTTAAAGAGATCACGAATCCCTATTCTAATTATTTCTATTATAGGTACCTCACGTACTAACCACTCAATAACCTGGTCTATATATTTAAAAGTATCACCTATATATGTTAAAGAAGATTCTATAAGTTCTTTATCTTTAGGGTCTGTAAGACTCCACTCATGGATTTCTCTTGTTAAGTCTGGATTTTTTTGATTAACAAATGCTAAAAAGTCTTTAGTGATTTGTAGGCTCATGCAAGTTTCTTTTAAAGCAATAATATGTAAAGTAGTTAAGGGTTTGGTTCGAGTTATACCTTCCTTCTGGTATGTAATATCTTTATCTTCCTTCCTTCTTCTCTTCAGCTTTTTACTATTCTTCTCCAGTCTGGGCCTCCTGCAACTCTCTCTTTATGTATCACACCTCAATCCACTAGTTTGGCATTGTACCCATTTCGTGCATGTACGCCTTCACGCCTAATGCCAACCTGGATAACGGCTCATGAAAAATCGACACCTGACGGCGGTTCAACAGTATATAACCTTGTGTTCTACACCGGAGGTTCCACACAATAGTTATCTATGAACAGAAAGTTGGAGATAATTGGAAAATAATAACAACTCAACATAAGAGATTTCTTAAAAAAGAAGATACTTTTATTGCATAGCATAAGTAAATACAACTCTCCCCTCTCCCCTAACTATGAGATGTTTACTCACTTATGTACATATTACTCTCTACTAGCTTCCACACTCTCTCTAATTTCTAATCCCCTTCCCCTATATACAACCTTAACTGTCACTTTTATAGCACAAAGGAGCTTATAAGATGACTGGAAATAGGAGGCTAAAAGCTAACCGGTTGAAATCATACAATAAATAAAGAGAAATACAATTATTAAAGGTCTATAACTTTAGCATCTTTTGAGTCTTTCATGTTTCTGCCTTTTCCAAAAGCAGTCTTGGCGTATTGCGAACCTAACGTCTTTGGCTGTCTCTTTCTTCTTTATGATAAGAAGCTATCTGGGGCCTATATGGGGCAGGTCTGAGCTTTCTTCATCTTCATAATGCAAGGGGAATCATTAGTCTAGATAATTGAGTCTTCGTTCCCTAATAATTCATTGAGTAGGGTGTGGCCCTTCTCTGTTATATTTTCGTCTTCTTCTGCCTCGTCTTTATTTTCGTCTAGTAGAGCATTATTATTGAAGAATTAATCAATGAGGCCTACCACTTCAAGGCTGGATGGCAAAGTAATCTCCACCATTTCCTTAGATTCTTTCTTGAATCTTCCATTAAATGGCTCATCGACCTGGATAATGAGGTCTTCTTTATGGTATGCAGTATACCATCTGTCTTCACCTGTTAACAGTTCCATGATTTCTATTGTCTCCATAGCTTGGGCAATCTAGAGCTTGGAATTATTAAAAATGAAGTCTTTAGTCTCATCTTCGGATAGAATCTCCACGTCTTCAAAAGAATAACTGGAAAATCTAGCAAGTCTAAACCCCTCAACTCTCATTCCTTTTTAAGAACTTGGAGCAATCTGGTAGATCCGGGCGAACAGGGGAAAGAAGTCTTCTACCTTTTAAACATACTCATGGATTATTTTTCCAAGAGCAATAGCTTCTTCTACCGTCTTTATCTAGATGAGTCCAATGAACCCATAGTCTGCTAAAGTGATCTGGGATATGTCTGCTTTTCCAAAAAGATAAATTTTTGGAACATCTTTGAAGAAACCTCTAAACATTAAGACATCTCCATTAATTATGGATAATAACATAATAAAATTTTCAATAATGTTATTAACGTCCTTCTGATAGTCTTATGATATAAGAAGATTATAATGACCAAAAGGTATAATAATCTTAGTCTTAAAAGTCTTTTTCTGATAACAAAAAATTATCAGCATGTCTAGTTTTGGAGGATTCTCCAAGAGTCTGAGCATAAGTCTGAGTCTGCGGTTTAGGAATTGCAGTACCACTGAGTTGGGTGACTGTAAGTCTTTAGTCCTCATGAAACTGGAAATGGCTACAAAATTCTGTTTGAACTCTATCTACAGTATATTCTTCACGTTCCACCATATAGTGTCTATAAGAGTATTTTCACCATTTTAAAATTCTCGGCTAAATTTGATCAAGTCTGGATATCTTTGATCAGGTCTATATTGGGGGAAATAAATCTTCCCAATGAGTCTATTTTGAGAAATAATCTCATGTTTAGATTTTTCAGAAGGAACTAAGATATCATCAAAGTTCTATAGGACTGGTCTTTCTTGAGAGTCTTAAATATGAGTCTGTCTTTGTGTTACACCAGCATTTGGTCTTACGCATTTAAGATAGTCTGCAACGTCTTCTTTGTTCATTCTATTTGTTCTAGAGGAACTCGTGTTGTCTAAGTCTTCTGTTTGCAACATAAAACACGAAATCATATTAGTGTTAGAAAATATTGGTTCTCTTGATATAATATCTGGAATGGTTTTTTTACTTCCCTTAATATGTATAACAGAGAAGTCATAATCATTAAGCAATTTCTGCCATCTAATAAGTTCAATAGTCCTTGATTTGGACAAGTCTAAATCTCTGAATTTTATCACATAAGAAGAGTCCGTATACACAGTAAAATGCTTAGGTCTAAGAAAAAGCATAAATTTTTCTATTGCCCTTATTATGGCTAAAACTTCTTTTTCATGTGTTGTGTATCTTATTTCTGGATCAGTAAAGGTTCCAAAACTATATCTATAAAGTTTCTTCTTTTTTGTCTGATGATCAATGGGAAAGTATACTGCTCCCCATTGTTTATCAGATGCATCTGTCTCTACTATAAATTTCTCTTCAGCATTGGGCAGTTCAAGTAAAGGGATATTTTTTACTGATTCTTTCATCTGTCTTATAACTTCAAAATCATATTTAGTCCAATAAAAAGGATTAGTCTTGTCTGTTCCTTTTAATTTGGAAGTTAATCGTTGTGTTTTTGAATCAAGGTCTTTAATAAAGTTAGCGACACAACTAAGCAATCCTAAAAATGATTGTAATTATTTTTTATCTTTGAGTTAGTCTGAAAACTCAAGAATATTTTTGGTTATGTGTTCTGCTAAGGATATTTTCCCCTTACTAATATGCATTCCCACAAAGTTTATTTAAGTCTGAAACAATTACATTTTCTTTTTAGAAATAACAATACCATGTTTATCTAATTCTAAAATATTCTATTTAAGATGGTCTACATGCTCTATCTCAGTCTTACTGGATATAAGAATGTCATCTATATAAATAAGACAAAATTATGAATATGGTCTAAATATATTATCCATTCTTCTTTGGAATACTTGAGGAGCATTCACGTATCCAAATGTCATTACTAGCAATTCGTGTTTTCCTCGGGGCACACTAAAGGCTATCTATGTAATACTATCTGGATGCATCTGAATTTGCGAGAAGCTTGATTTGCAATCAAACTTACTAAATATAATTCCATCCTCAATCAAATTTATTAAATTATTCTTGTCTGGTATCTTATAAGAATCAAATTCATAATTCTTATTGAGTTGTCTATAATCTATAACCATACGTCTTTTTCCTCTTTTTCTTTCAGATTCATTTTGAACATAGAAGGCGAGGCTATTATGTCTACTTTTGCTTTCTCTAATAATGCCTAACTTAAGCATTTCATCTATGTCTTTTTTGAATTTTTCTATGTCTTCTTATGAATATCCTTTCTTATAGGTTCCACCATTAATAGTGGCGTCTGGGTTAATAGGGATAATTTCACAATAACTTTGGTCTTTATCCCACTTAACAATGGAATTTTCTCCTAAAGTAGGCTCTTCTAATTACCTAATCTTTTCTTTTTCTACTTTTATATACATTTTTTACTATTTGGATATGGCTTGAACCTTTAACAATGTATGCTGGGCTTAATCTAAAATGTCTTATTGTATAAGCGCTTTTTACTTATAACACTTTAGGTCCGGACACTTTCATTCTTTTTGTAAGGGTTTGGTCATATACAGGGCTTCTTGTAGGTTTGTAGGTTTAGGTCCACCATGCTCACCTGAAGAACTTTGATGTTTGAATGGTCTATAGTTGGGTTTGACATGCATAAGGTCAATGGGAGTCTAGTGATATATTAGAGCGGCTTTAATATTAAATTCCTCGTTATCACTAATTAATATCTTATCATTATACTGAGTATAAGGGTGATATTTACTAATAAAGTCTTGTCCTAAATAATGTTTCCTGTGAAGCTAGGACGAGGATCCATTATCCAAAACTGATAATTTACAGTTTTGCTAGTCTGATTTCCTAATTTAAAATAAATAGGAATAGTCTAAAAGTATAAGGTAAATGGTTCTCCATTAGCTACCTTACCATAGATCTCCTTCTTACTATCTAGAAAATATTCTTCAGGGAAGGCATTAGACTTACAAATACTCTGAGAGCATCCTGTATCTATAAAAGCTGAAAGTCTTTTAGGATAGTATTTGTGTTGCACGAATAACTCTACAAAACAAACGTGTGGTTTAGTAGATATTTCTAAATTATTCTTTTCTAGAATAGATATTCCTTTTTGAGGTTTAGCTATAAAATCTAAGTATGTTAGGTCTTCTGTACTACTATCAAAGAAGTTGTCTTCTGAGTCATAGGAAATTCCCTTTCCTTTTAAGTCTTCATTTTATTGCAATCTTTTAGCTATATTTCTATCAATATCTTAATAATATGTTTTAATATCTAGGTCTATTTGAGAGTCATACTGGTTTGTATAAATTGTTCTAAATCTAATTCCCTAACAGTTTTCGTGGTAGCGTAATCGACAAATGACACAAACCATATAAATAATTATGTGTGTATAGTCTCAAAGCATTCTACACATCTAAAGTCTTTCTAGCTACATTTCATTTTAAATGTGCAGTAATGTCTTTCATTAAAGTAATATCTAGGTATATATGTTAGTAACTCAGGATTACTAATTATCCATCTTTTCTTTAAAAAGGGGCTTAATATACATTTATACCAAGCTTCTTCAAAGTCTATGTATTCATCATCTAAATCGTCTTGATTAGTTTGCATCATATATAAATATAAATTATCTTTGGAGTCTTCATACTCATGAGTATCACTATTATAATCTTTTGAATCACTGTCTATGTATGCACTATAGATACTAGTATTATCATCATCTTCTATGTCTGATATTTCTGTAGCATAAAAGATATCTAACTCTTCTTGATCTTCATAGTCTAATATTGTATTAATAATCTTAATACCTTCTTTATCTTTCTTATTAGGGCAGTCTTTAGCAAAGTGTCTTTCTTTTCTGTTAGTCCAACATTCTTTGATGGCAGTCTTAAAGTGAGCTACTTCTTTTTCTTTCCTATAATTAGGACCTTCTTATGCTTACTAGTGTTCTTATTAAAATATCTTCTTTGGTTAAATCTATTTTTCTTAGTCTTAGAGTTCTTTTCCCTAAAGGTAGCAGATGGTTGAAATCTATATTTCTTTGGAAATCCTAAAGGTCTAGTATTAAACTTCCTATGTTTCCATTCTAATTTATTTTTGAATTTATTAGATTCACTTCCACATCCCCATTGGATTGGAGCTATGTCTCTCTCATCTTTGATTGGAGGGATCTGTTTGAAAGTATCTTCTATCAACTTTTCTTGAGTTATATCACGTCTCTTAGATATGATATAGTCTTTGGCAAAATTGATTCTTTCACCTAGGGAGTTATTCTTAACCCCAGCTACTCCTGGCCAATTCCTATATTCATTAATTAGGATTTGTCCTATGGCTTGTATCTTCCTAAAGTATTCATCTTTTAAGATTTTTCCAAATTATTTAATTTGGTAATATAGATGCTCATAATTATTGCTATATTCATTGATCTTATCTAGTTTGCAAATGCTAAGGAGGGCTAACTTAGTTTTTGCTAGGTCTTATTCATTGATTTGAGCTAAATGTCCATCTCCAATGAATTCTGATGTAAATAATTGAATATATTCTTTAATTGATCTTTTTTCTAGGCTCTCTTTTATTTTCTCAATCTTAGCTACGGAGTCTTCATCTGTGGCCTTTCTTAAGCTATCTAAATAGTCGTTTGCAATACTCTTAATGGACTACTCAACATATTGTATACATGAACTTGTATCCCATTGTTCATTAGATGCAAAACACATGTTCATCTGATTACACCAGTTATCTAAAGCTTTCTTCCTATCTTGGACGTTGTCTAAGTTAAGGTATATCCCAACTCGATTTATGGCTTGACTTGCCATAGTCTTAATAGGAGTAAAGCTTGTGTCACTAGTTGGAAAGTCTTTTATATAATCATGTTTGGTCTTTACTAAAGTGCCTGAGTATATAGGAATATTTATTTCCATCGGTTTACTAAAAAGTCTAGGAGCATTTTCTAGCCTACTACTACTTCCTATCTGTTATTTATTAGGACCTACTTATGTAGATAGCATTAGTCTTTCTTCTCCATCTTCTATTAGTCTTAAATTTCTAAAAAGTTCTTTAGTATTCTTAGATTCTTTTAGTTTTAATATACGATTTTGAGCTATCATATTAAATCTATCGCTTTCTTGGATCCTAACATAATGACTTCTATTAAGATGTTCTTTAAATGTCTTCATATCCAATTATGAGGGATTGTGTCCAATGTTTTGGATTCTAGCCTTTTCTCTAACTAAGTCTTTTTGTTCAAATGATCTTCTTGGTATAATTACTGGATCTTGTCTTAGCAAACTAGAGCCAGTCTTACTACTACATTCTCTTTCTAAAGGATCATTAATTATGTCTTCTCCCATATTCATAAATCTAACTTCTTCAGTCTGGATATTCTTATTGATAATCTTAGGAGGGCTAAACTGGATAGTAACATTTCCAGTGACATCGTCTTGATTAATAGACAAAGGTTTATTCTGTATAGTCTTAGTTTCTTGGAATTCTGGCAATTGCCAAAGGGTCTTAGCTTTTTCTTTCACGGGTCTAGTATTTTTAATGTTGTAAGTATGATTATAGTATGAAATATTGGTTCTAAATAATATTTCTTCATTAAGTCTACCGCTAGGAATTCTCGATTGCATTTCTTAATAAGGAAATTGGGAGAACTTCACATAGCTTGGGAATTTTATATTTAAATTAGCGTCTGGGATAATATAGTGTTCATAGCCACTAGCATATAAGATTAACTTAAAGTGTTAGGCTCTGTCTACGGTTACTGTAAATGTCGGGATGACATTAAAGTATCCTATGTTGTCTGAAATTTCTAATTGGGTTATCCCAATAAGGCTTTTCTCAAAATATTTCCATCTTTTATCTATTAAACAACACAATATGTTGATATTATTCTAAGGTCTATGTAATCCTTGGATTCTTGCTTGAAAGAGTCCAAAGGTTAGTAAATGGAACTTCCTATCAGTTCCTATAGATCTAAGCCATTCTGAGTCAAACACTTGAAGCTCAGTATATGACTTGTCTAACACATGCTTTCTACATTGATAGGTCATGTTGTAAGTAGGAGTCTTAGGAGAGGCACCTTCTTTAAACAAGTATATGTATCTAACGGTTGGAAATTGCCCATTATGTATGGAGTCGTCTACAATTTTCCAGTCAATTCACTTCATTCTTTCCATTAGATAGGGTTGGTGAAATATATTTCCTTCCACCATGTTCTAACATTGGAGGATCAATCTTTAAACCTTTGGATTATACAATTATTATGTCTAATATTTGGGATAGGGCTAACTATCTTATTAATCTTATCTAATCCATCATTTATGATTCTCCTAATTATGATCTTTCCTTCTTTAGTTCCTATATAGGGCGATTCTCTAAATTTAAAGATGGTCACCAGTTTTTGCTCAAGTCTTTTTTCAATTCTTTCTAAAGAGTACGAATAATTCTTTTGTCTTTTTATTTGTCTAAGGATTTCTTCTTTAAATGTCTTATTCTCTTTTTTTTGTATTATTATCAATATCTTCTCTATGTTAAGCAGGGGTATTAATAAGAGAATTATCAACCTTAGTAATATAGTCTTTTACCCCATCTTTCTTTTCTTGTTTTTGCACAGATTCGTGTGCCATTCTAGCTTCTATAGTTTCTACAGCTTTTTCTATTTTATCTAATCGTGTTAAAATAAATGGAGAGTTTAATTCGGATTGGGAGGGTTTATTATATATAAACTTAATTCCCTTTATATTTTCTTCGTATTTTTCTTCTACTTGGACCATGTTTAGTCTAAGTTCATTAATAATACTATCCATTTTGGACAGGTTATGGCCTTCCATATTATTAAGATAATTTACTAAATTTTGTTGAAATTTAACAAAGTCTGTGTAGAAGGTGGTTAATCCTTATGTCTTAGATTTTAAATCTAATTGTGAGTCTTTAACAAAGCTACTGTTATCATCTTGGGAAGCTGCTATAGATGTAGAGATTAAATTTAATCTTTTTAATATGAGTAATATAATCTATCATCATTTATCTTTTCTAGAATTCTTTGGTAAAAATCTGCTAAGGTCTGAATGTAGAGGTATCTAGGTACCTTATTCTAGTCTGATCTAACTATCTCCATTAGGTAGATAATTGTCTAATCTAGGAATAAGCTTAGCTTGCTCTTTGGTAAGTTTAATTAACTCACTATCTTGATTTTTTTATCAAAGTCTTAATTTCTAAAATGTCTTTGTTAAGGACTTCTATATGGTTGGTCTTCATATTTATTTCTTGTAGAACTTGTACTAGGTCTATTGGGATTTGATTATCTATTTCTAGTATTTTTTAAGAGATATTTTCTACCTCAATTTTTAGGATTTGAGTGTCTTTTATTAACTATCTTAAAATTAGTATTATACACTTATTTTGGTTTATTATGTTATTAATAGCATTGGCAATAACTTGTCTACTATTTGCGTGTTTACTTGGAATGTGTTCAGTGTGTGAACAACCATCAATGTGCGAGGTTAAGCAACCATCTGGGTCTAAATCAGTTATGGGTATAGGTTGGTAGTCTGGGTTGGTTCCAAAATTATCTTTGTAAATGCAAGGAATAAATCCCAGGGGCATTAAAGTCTTTTTACTATAAGTCTAAAAGGAGTGTCTTATGGCTCTGATACCAAATGTGGGATTGGGTTAAAATTTGGCAGGATTCTAAAACTCTTAAAGGTTTGATACCAATTTTGGGTCTAAATTATAATTCTAGTAATTATATACTCTTAATATAAGGTTTTACTATAAGACAAGAGGGGGCCATTAAGGAAAATAGCAAAAAGGTCTTTGGGACCACGAGGGGACCACGTGAGGATAAGGACAAAAGTCCATTAATCCGTTCTTTAAGGAGTTCGCTTAAGAGAATAGCTATATATATATATATATATACCTCAGGTGCTACATGTAAATAATATTTTTTTTGTTAAGTCTCCCCTTAGAAATTTGTGATAACTTTCTAAGGTTTTCCACATTTTGTATTATTTTATACTTATTTTGAAATTGGTTAGTTCTAATGTTTCAAGTGATTTAATTGAATAGGATTTTTATCTTCTACATATGTTTCAATGTTCTGTCAAATACCCAAACTTTAAAAAAAAACTATGAAATTCAAAAATTTCATAAAAAACTTTAAAAAGAAATACATCTTTATCCTGACTCTATCATGAAGTGTGGCTTAGGTACACATTTGGGTTCACCTAGTTGTATTTGGGTTCACCAAAAATATGAATAAAATATTATAAAAATAAATGAAAAAACCTAGGCTTAAAACAATTACCATTTGTTCTTTGCATTAGCTTTGTGAATAAAGTCACCCAATCATTTTGTCAAACACATTCTGAGTGTCCAAGCTATATCCACCAAACATGATCATCATACATAATTTTGGAAGAAATCTCCATTCGATCATTGTTTTAGGAGATGGAAGAAAATATTCCTATACAGAAGGGAGTTAAAGTATACATGAGTAAGATTATCGAAATTGAACACCATTATAAGATTACAATTATCCATTAGGGTTTCTTTGTTGAGGGTACATCAAAAGAGAAAATATATGATGTTTGCAAATCTAATCAAAATGGCTGCCTAAAAGATACAGCTGAAATGTCGGTTGAAAATGTTCATTTCAATAAACAAATAGCACTTAACAACAATCTGCACACCAAGCAGATTAATCAATCCTCTGATCGATGGGTTATAAAATTAAGATTTGAAATTTCATGTAGTCAAAACTCAAACTCAACCCAAATTCCAAATATCTCTTGAAAAATGGGTAAAACCCAAATCTTAGAAGAAAATTGCAATCAAACTCAATAGAAGATTGAATGAAACATGATTCAACTGCATAATAGAGAAGATGCACCCATGAGGTCAATGGGAAAATATATATTAACAGAAGTAAAATGATAAGAATAAAAATATCCATTAAACAAAAAGTTGATGATTAAGAAAGAACTTGCCATCAATGATGACCCAACAATCGTCCTTGGTATTATGGTAAGAGGCTTCTTGATATGTAAATAGCTTAGTTAATGTGGGCATATTTGTTATTTGTTTTGTTTACAATACAATGGATCTTCCTCCTCCGCGTGAATCTGTTTCTTTATCTGGTTTGTCCTATAAATGATTCTAATGAGTATAACCCTAGACTAGGGACTAAAGAGGTAACCTTAGTTGACGTGATAAAAGGAGTTGCAGCGTGGGAGAGAGGAAGAGAGAATACCTAATTTTTGTTAGAGAAAATGAGCAACAGAATCGAGCATGAGAGAGAGAGAAAGATGGATGATTTAGGTCTAAATGCGGGTATCCAACAGAATGTAAGAGGAAGGGGATGATAGACACATTGAAATAAAATGTATGGAGAAGATATAGGGTTAGAGCCATAGAGCACAATCATTTAAGTATAAAGAACCTCATAATTTATTGGGTAGCCACATGGAAAACTCACAATCGTAGACACTATATTTATATTTATATATTAGATTATTGTCTTAAAAGTTGTGCTTAAGATGCAACCACTTAGGCTCATGAGCAGATAATACTCCAAACACACTAGTTATAATCGCTATTTATTTCAAGTGAGCAATTAGTAGTTTAATTACAAAAAAAAGAAAAATCAATTGAGACGGGTACACTAAAACCCACAGCTTCAAGTTCATAAGCAATAGTTCTAAGGCAGAAAAGAATCCCGAGGTATCCAAATCGACTATGGGTTGAAAAGTGTTAGTATGTTTAATTTTTCATTTTATTTTCTTTCTCCTTTAATAAACAACAGTAAAACAAATCAAGTTATTCGAGCTCAGTTCGTATTCATTCGTATAAAAGTTCGTTCGATAAATGCTCAAAAAATAAATGAGCCAAACTTATCATTTGGTTGAGCTCAACTCAGATTCAGTTCGACTACTAATAATTATATTAAAATAGTATAAAATACTAAGCTATTCGAGTTTGTCTCGTATTCGTTCGGTTTAAAAACTAGTTAAAGTTCGGCTCATAAGAAGAAGCGAACTAAGCTTGAACATATGTATAAGCTCATTAAACATTTCAAGAGAAGGTTGAAAAACCTTAAGCTTATATCCATTCGACTCGTTTTGACCCCGACTTTACTCTAGAAACTTATTTATTATATTCAACCTATTTACTTTTTAATACTTTGATTTCATGCCTATTACACCACTATTCCAACATATATATTTTTTATGGAGTTATTAAAAGTATTATTTTTTTCAATAACACATAATTATAATTACCATTACAATCAATTACTTCAAAATAGTATTATAACACTATTGACAAAAAACATGGGACTTTACTGGCATAGTAGTTTTTTACTTTAGTGGGATTAAAATTATTCAATGAAATGAAGATAAATAAATTTAACAAATCTGTTTTCAACCGTTCTCCTTAATTCACATTAACTTTTTGATGCATAAAATTATGTTCTTCTACAAATAGGATAATACTACTATTCAGGCCCGCCCACCCAAATGGTTTTAAATGAAAGGAAAGATTTTGACATAGAAAGAAATATAAACAAATGGATTGAGAAAAAATAAATATGAATTAAAGGAGATAGATTGGTGAGAGTAATAAAGTGGAAGACTTCAATTGTTGTCACGTACCACAACGAGAAAGTTTAAGAATTATATATTTATTATAATGTAATAGATACAACTATAGGACATTTTTCTCCTTGACGTTAGATTACATTTTATATCTTATTTTTGAGAAAAAGAGCATTATACACATTATTAATGAATAGGATATATTCAAGATAGCTCCTATATTTTCATACGTAAAAACAACTATATGAGTGCTCCATACTAAGTAAAATTTTGTTAACTACTAGATTATGGCTAAAATGGCAGCTCATTTGTTATATGAATGCGCGAAAGATTAACTATTTCCATGGAGTTTGAAACTTCGTACTAGTGCTAGGACACTATTACAAGTGTTGCGAGAGTTTTTAAAACTTTTCCATGAGGAATCGCACAACAAATTAAGAGTCGTGACATCATATATTCTAGTTTAAGGCATTAAGATTTTTTTGGATTTCTTTATTGCCATTTTTTACACACAAAAGTTTGATAAATAAATCATGTTTATATAAAATATTTTCTCATTAATTTTATATAAAAAAAATTTATCGATAGGTCCTATTCATATATATAGTACATGTTCACTAGTTATTTTCTATTTCGATGCAAACTATTTTTTCAAGAGACTGGTTGGGGAAAAGCATATGACTTATTTGATTACTTATTCAGTAAACGAGACCAATTGTTAAAAATATCACACAAGTTTGTCCTAGGTGGCATGCTAAAATGCAAGCCACATTTGGAGATGATGAAAGAACCTAATGAAAAAAAAACATACAGTTTTAAAAATCAGTATCAATAATACTTTCATTACCTACTATAATAATAACAAGCAATAATGCGTATAAAGTTAGATACTGTATTTCCATCAACATTAAAATAACTTAACATTTTCTAAAACAATGAAAAACAATACATTAGTCATTTGATAAATTAGAATCAAAATTACTATCAAAACGAAATTGTTGCGCCTGTCTCGCATTGTCAATTCCAAGTATTCCTCCCAAATCTTAAAAAGGGATTGTTTTTCTCGTTCAATAAACATATATTAATGATTATTTTAAAGGTGATTTGTAATTTTTCATATATTAAGGACTTATGCATTTGAAGCTAAGCTCCCTAAAATAAAATTCCTCTAAGCAATTATTGTATGTTAAAATTATACTCCCACGTGGACCAATGATGAATGCATACCTGCCATCTAGCATGGCTGACCAGCCACCCTAACCGGCTTCGGAGACACTTTGTCGGCTTGAATGTCGACAAACTCCAGAAGGTCAACCAGAAGGAATAGCAATAGTTAATCGGAAGTGATTGCCAACCAACACTAAATTCAAAGAGTTTTACTTATTGTATACAAATATAAGTGCATGACAATATAAAGGCGCTCCATCTTTAGGGTTTTGCACTCCTATAAATACAAAGTAATCCCTTAGCTTAGGGGATAGCTCAAATCATTCACATGCACACCATACTGAGATATTGTAAACCCTACTAAATAAAAACAACAGTGGACGTAGACTATTTTACAACCGAACCACTCTAAAAAACTTGTCTCTTGTGTGCGTGGTTTGAGTCACTTATCTTATTTTTATCTCTGATTATAAAATTTGAGTCGGTCCATTTTTAGACATCAACAGATTGGCATTGTCTATGGGAATGTTTTCCTATCATCATTCTCTACCACTTGTTTTTATTTCTTTACCTGCAAAGAAATGAATGATCGTAGAAATAGTGCTCAAAATGAGAATAATCCCATTATTCCATTTTCCCCTTCTAGTGCGGCACACTTACATGGAATTTTTCTCAAGCTGGCTAGAGGTCAAGAATGTCAAGCAATTAGCCTGCACCATGAAAACTAAGTCCTCCAATTCTATAAAGGACATGCCACCACTACCATCCAGACATGAAATAAGTTATTATTCTCGTTCTTCTCACGATAAGTCAAATCGTCTTGGCTCAACTTCTTCATTTCGGTCAACTGATTACTATGATGGTGGATCATTTTTCACAAAAGACCAAGTGTCTTGGAAAGGCTAACTAAGGAGTCTGCTTTTGATCGCATAGGCCCTCGAGTAATTAGAGGAAATCGTCAATAAGATCTAGAGCCAGTATGAAGGGCTCTGTGCGTGCCGAGTAGACCTCTCATGAGGAGAGTTTATCATATAAATACAGTCAAGCCGTTAGATCTACCTCGGCCAAGTCTAAGCCAAAAGATCATTCTTGGAACGGATACATGCAATGGATGAAAGATCGTCTAGGTGAAATGGCCAAAATAAAGAATCCGTTGCAAAGGAGTTTCATTAAAAGATTACTTTGTGTCCAGGCAATTGTGGAATATACACTCTCTCTAACTTTAAACCGCCAGTGGTTACTTTTAAGTATGGTGGGAAAACTGATCCAGTCTTACATATAGAGAAATATCAATCTGCTGCCAACATATACTCCGTGCCAGACGAGATGAGGTGTATAGCTTTCTCTTGATCTATCACAGGGCCTGCTCAGATTTGGTAGAATAATCTCTCAAGAGGTAAAATCTCTAGTTTTCATCAGTTATCTTAATTGTTCATTGATAAATTTTGTTTTTGGGATAGGATTATCAAGAGCGTCACTAATCTCTTAATCATGCGACAAAATCTAGGAGAAATCACTAGAGAATATCTTACTCGCTTTAACAATGAAAAACTAGAGGTAGTTGATTATGAGGAGAAAATAAACATTGCAGCACTTATGAGTGGGTTTCTCGCTAAATATCTTTGCTACGCTTTAGCGAAGAATCCAACCAAAACCATGAAAAAATTAATGGCAAAATCTAGAAAAATAATGAATGTCGAGGAAGCCATGACAACCAAGGAAGCTACTGAAACCAAAGGTGAAGGTCATAAAAATAACTCAAATATTCCTTAAAAAAGGATTAGAAAGATAGAAAACTGGATCGAATAAAAAATTATGATGAATATACCTTGATCAACAAAAGTGTTCAGCATATCCAAAAGAAATCAAGGGAAACGGAGACTTATATTGGTCGGGAAAGCTAACCCCCCTAACAGGAGGGATAAGTCCAAATACTGCAATTTCCATAGGGATCATGGGCATAACACCAATAGTTTCATATCATTAAATAATGAGATTGAAAATATTTTTCGGTGTGGAAAGTTGAGAAAGTTTGTTGATCGGAATGACAACAGAAATGATCGGAAGAGATATGAATCCCCAACTCGAGCAAGGGATGACAATAAGAGAGCAAGAAATGATGAATTAAGGGAGATAAATTGGTGAGAGTAATATAGTGGAGGACTTCAATTGTTGTCACGTACCATAATGATAAAGTTTAAAAATACTATATTAATTATAATGTAATAAATACAATTATAGGATATTTTGCTCATTGACGTTGGATTACATTTTTTATTTTATTTTTGAGAAAAAGAGCAATATACTCATTATTAATGAATAGGATATATTCAAGATAGATCCTATATTTTTAAACATAAAAACAACTATACGAGTGTTCTATACCAAGTAAAATTTTGTTAACTATGGCTAAAATGGTAGCTCAATTGTTTTATGAATGCGCAAAAGATTAACTAAGAAGAGGAAAAATATTTTCGCTTAGAGCCTTGAAGATATGCCTAGAATTGATCCAATTTTCATGTATCATGAGCTTAATATTTATCTGGACTCCTAGCTGATCGAGCAAAGAAGAAGAGTCTTCAGTCCCAAGAAAAATTCAACAATCCAGAAGGAAGTCGAGAAATTATAGCGATCACAGCGCATTGAATATGTTAAGTACCCAAATTGGTTGGCTAATGTGGTGATGGTTAAGAAGAAAAATAATAAATGGCGTACGTGTGTAGACTTTATATATCTCAACAAATCCTGTCCAAAAGATCATTTCCCTTTATCAAGGATTAATTAATTGGTCGATGCCACAGCAGGCCATGAGTTACTCAGTTTTATGGATGCTTATTCTTATTATAACTAGATTAAGATAAAACCTGAAGATAATAAAAACACCTTCTTCATTAACAGACGAGGAACTTATTGCTACAATGCCATGACCTTTGGGTTAAAGAATGCTGGAGCTACTTATCAGAGATTAGCGAACAAGGTTTTTGATGATTAGATCGATAAAAATATGGAGATATATGTAAATGACATGCTCAGTAAAAGTAAACATGTTGCCAACCACATTGCGTACTCAACTCAAACCTTGACTCAATTGGAAAAGCACCAGATGAAACTCAACCTAACCAAATACATCTTCGGAGTACACGAAGTAAGATTCCTAGGGTATATTGTCAATCAAAGTGGGATAGAAGCAAATACTGACAAGATTAAATATTCACTTAAAACACAGTCCCCGACCAACAAGAAAGAAGTCCAAAAGCTGACAGAAAGAGTAGATACATTGAACCTCTTTGTCTCCGAAGAAACTGACAAGTGCCTTCCATTATTCAAGGTGCTCAAATTTTTTTTTTGAGTGGAATGACGAAATAAAGAAAGCTTTGATGGATCTAAAGAAGTATTTGGGTTCTCCCCCACTTCTTTCCCGACAAGTTATGGGAGAAAAACTTTATCTGTACTTGGTTATTTCCGAGTTAGTTGTTAGTCCAGCTTTGGTTTGATTAGATGATGGAATGTATTACACTAGAAAAGAATTCCGAGGAGCAGAAGTCAGGTACCCCCGTATGGATAAGTTAACACTAGCTCATATTTAAGCCCCTAGGAGGAAGAGGCCATACTTTCAAGCCCACACCATTGTTGTCTGCACTAATTTGCCTTTACGACAGTCACTACACAAACCAAAAAAGTTTAGAAGGTTAATGTCTTAGGCAGTTGAACTGGGAGAATACAAAATCGTGTATGATCTCAGAGTTGCAATCCATGGACAAGTAGTGACAGATTTTATTGCCGAATTCACATATGTAGAGGAACAACAAAATCCAAATTTGCCTACCGAGTAGACTTTCTACGAAAGACAGCTTAGCCCCAAAGCAAGCAGAGATTGTGGGTGAACAACCTGAATCGTAGGCATCCCAAGAAAAATTGCAACAAAGTAAGAAAGTATTCAAGTATGGAATACTAGTGGATGACGAATTCTCTGAAGAGATCCCAACTTGACAGTTATTTTTAGTTGGATCCTTATGTGCTACTCGAAGTGGAGCGGGCCTCATCATCAACACACGGGATAATTTGGATGTGGAATATGCTTTGAGATTCCAATTAAAGGCTTCCAATAATAAGGCTAAATACGAAGCTTTAATTACGGGACTGGAATTGGGTGCATCACTGGGCACCGACCATGTATTAGTATATAATTATTCTCAATTGATTGTTAATCAAATGCCTCAAATTTATGGTGTTAAATGAGAGACTATGATGAGATATCATAAAAAAGAAATTAAAGTCATTTCAGTAATCACTTTAGTAAAAATAGTGAGAATTCCTAGACTTGAGAACGTACGAGCAGATGCTCTTGCTCGGCTGGCTTCAACAACCCCAACAGAGCTCAGACCAACAATCCTAGTGGAGATTATTTCCCTGAGAAGCATTCATGGAATGCAAGTCATCGTCATAATGACGGAATTAGGTACCTCATAGATGGAACCCATTAGAGAATACACCAAAAGAGGAACATTGCTTAACGACCAAAAGGAACCCAGGAAGATGAGATATAAAGCAGTCAATTATGTTGTTAAAAAAGGTGTCCTCTATAGGAAAGGATACATTGTGTCCCTACTTCATTGTGTTCATCCAAATGAGGTGAATGATTTTATTAAAGAGGTGCATGAAGGTTCATGAGGAGCACACACAATTGGGAGGTCTTAGAGATAACAGATATCAATGCAAGGTTACTATTGGCCGACTATGAAAGAATATTATGTTTCTTTCACCAAGAAGTGTGATAAATGCCAGATGTTGGTACCATCCACAGAAGACCAGGAGCAATCGTAACACCCATCATTTCTCTATGGCCTTTCTCTATATGGGGAATTGAATAGGTCGGACCACTACTGACCACTAAAGGAAGATTCAAGTACTTGGTCATAGCTATTGATTATTGTAAAGGCCTTATTTTATTATCTAGATTACATTTGAGTATGTCATATACCACAACAACAATCAAAGACTTATTCAATTTCAATCATGCGTCAAGACGTATCCGAATTTCAAAGTTCTTCAACATGCAAGCCTCCGCGAGATAAGTTTGGTAAAGGTTATGTTTTAATTCTTTAGCATTTCACTTAGAGTGTTAGGATATTTTTTATCAAATATTTTCTAAGTGTTGGAGCGGTCTTTTTAAGTTTTTCGTCAAAAATATTTTTTAAGTGTTGAGGCAGACTATTTTCTGACGAAGCAAAAAATATTATTTTTTAAATTTTCATTCGAGCGACAAACCATATCGCGCGTTGTCATTGGAACGACACGTGTAACCATTTGAGCGAAGCTGATATCTCGTTCGAGCGAGCTGGCGCCTTAACATTTCTATATATTGAGTCGTTCAACTCCATTTTTCAGAAGAAGACATGTGTTTTTATCAGATACAAAAACTTCTTTGGCAGAATCATTGTCTTCTCAATTTTTTAGGATTTTAATCATTGTTGATGCAAAAAATTAGACTAGGCCTAATTGATTGATCACAGATAAATAAACAAAAAAACTAAGACAAATAGATTTTTTAAAGTGGTTAGGCTCAATGGGAAGGCCTACGTCCACTGTTATGTATTGACTGCTTTGATTTGTTTTCGATCCCTTGCAATGAGGGTGATATAATGTATTTATAGCCCAAGAGGGGTAGTGGTAGTTATCGTGTGAAAGGATGGGATAACTTTATTTGTTAGGCATTCTCATCAATACATAATGAGAATTAAATATACTATTGATGTTGCTTCACTGGTTACACATATTGCATGACTGCTGTCGTTTCGTTGGCTGTATAGGTTGAATTTCCAACAGTTGGTCAGTCTTCCCAGTTGCTTCGGCTTCCTTGTCGATCAGGCTGCCCTGTTGGTCGGACTTCCTTGTTGGTCGGATTTTTGCATCATGTTGACTTGGAATTGAGCCATACTGGATGACATGTGTTGGTTTATAGTTGGTCCTCGTAGGATGGTAAATTTTGCTATCAACAGAATCCCCCACTGTTTCATACTTGGAGCTGGTGCGAAAGTGTGAAATATTATGCTTTAATAGTAGTTCGGGATGTTTGGTCAGTTGCAGACCTTCCAGACTTGTGAAATTTATCCACTTGACTGACGATTTTTAGGCGCAAATGACAATTTTGTAAATATTTCAAATTTTAGCAAACTTTTATGGGGTATCTTCATCTTTTCCTTTGTTAGCCGCCTTCACTTTAATTGTTACGTTTCCCAGTTTTCGAGGCGACTAATAAAAGGGGCGATAAAACTTCAATCATCTTTTACCTCTCACTTCTGATTCTGCTGCTGTGTTCTTTGAATTTTTGTGCGATCGTTTTCTTTTCTGTCTTCAGTTCTTGCTGAATCCTTAAACATTTGTAAGAACGTTTCTCTTTTCTTCTCTATTTCTTCATCATGATTTATTCTGTTGAATCGCTTGATAAATTCAGGAATGACTTTAACAATCCTTCTTGGGTTGTGTTGGAACATCCCACTTTTCCTTCTAATTTTTTCTCTCTTGCTGAGGGCCATTGGTTCCCTTCCATTTTTATTGCTGAGTGTGGGTTCACATTTCCTCCCAATCCCCTGTGTCTAGAGTTTTGTTAATATTTTGACGGTTTACCCATAGGAATAGATCCTAGCAAGTGGAGAGTGGTTAATGGTGTATATAGGTTAAATAAAATCTATGGAACCCTTCCAGGGGTTCTAAAGATAATGCTTTGTTATAAATGGGTAACTAGTGATACCACTTATTATTTGAAAACTAGGGCAGTTAGTAAATCTTTAGTAGTTAACCTCCCTGATTCTAATAGGGATTATTTTGATCATGGGGTAGTTATAAAAAATTGGCAACATGCTCCCTTAACTGGAGGTGTTAAATATTAAGGACCTAGATGTCCTCTCTTTGGCAATGGGATAGGTTATGTGTTTTAATACTTTTTCTTTGTTTATCTTGATAATATGTCATATTGACTGTTGTTTTGTAATTATGACTGTAGTTGAAAGGTTGAGAAAATCCCCCTAAGAGAGTGAAGTAAATTTAAAATAATTGAAGTTCATTTGGGGATTTCACAAGACGATTGCTCAGGAGCACATTAGATTTTCTTCTTATTTTCTTCAATACAGAAATACCGTTTCTTCCTTCATCACCCGACCTGTCGCTCATCCTTCTCAAGTGATTGGTCTTGATCGAGAAGATTCAGAAACTCCTCTTTTTGATATCATGAAAAAGAGAAAATTTCATGATCTTCTGAGTGGTGGCACTTCTGGCTCCCAAGCACCTGCTGAAGGAGACAAGAAGAAAATAGGGGATGTTATGAAGCCCCCAATTCCCAAGGACCAAAGATGTTGAAGTTCCTTTTATGAGAGTTAGGAGAGGGCTTGTAGAGAAGCAGGTCGACCAGGTGACTAATAAAATGTCCTTGGTTGAATTACCTCCTTCTGATAATGTTCCTTCGACAACTATTACTCCTGGTTTAGCCAGGAAGTTGATCAAGTCTGGTACTCTTCCAGACCACAGGGAGTGGATTCCATGCTCCCCCGAGCGAGGGTTTCTGAATTGGCTGCTCAGAGCCTTACATCAGTAAGTGGTTTCCATTTTATTTATTTTGTTATATTTTATATTTCTCATATACTCATCTTGATCTTTGTCTCTTGTAGTTCTTGGTACACTTCAATAATATGCTGGAGAAGGATGATGCAATTATGGCTTCTTCTTCTTCAAATGATGTGGAGGAATCCTTAGCTAGTATGAAGAAGTCTCTTCTCGAATCTCAGCAGGCTTTGGAGATTAAGAAGATTGCTTGGGGAAATAAACTAAAGATAGCCGAAATTGCTCAGTAGACGTCTGATGAGAATGCTCTTGAAGCTGAGCATCGGGCCAAGGATGCTAAGCGCAAGGGGAATGAGGCTTATCGTAAGGCAGATGAAGCTAAACATAGGGATAAGACTGGTGAAAAGCTTGTATCCTCTACTATATCTAAGATAAAGTCTGTTGTGAAGGCGTCCTTCAGTGTTGGTTGGGACAAGGGTTGGAACAAATCCATTTTTGCTACATCTGCTCAAATTGTGTATGCCAAATAAAAATGTTTTAAAAATGGTTGGGTTGCTGCTCTTCATGAGTTAAACATTGCTGAGGGATCTGAACATTTTCAGAGATATACTCATGGTACTCCTCCAATCATTGAGGATGAGGTTGAAGATGAAGTTGGTTCTGGAGAATCTTCTCTAGTGGTTAAATCTATGCAGACCAACCTAAAATTACTGAACCTTCTCTTCTTCCAGCTGAGAAAATTGAGTAACTTTAGTCTGTAGTCTCTTCTTCTAAGAAGGACAAAAAGGTTGAAAATGATAGGAAGAAGGTGTAAAGTTGTTTGACATTTGACCTTTTGCGTTTTTATTTCTTTTCTCTCTATTGTACTTGAACTCTTTATTATCAATAAAAGAAACTTTTGTTCCTTTTTGCCTCTTGCTGATTATACTTGTCCTTAATTCTTGTTGTTTATTTATAGTTATTTATTCTTACTAGTTTATAGCGAAGATGGAACAACTGTCTTATAATGATACCGAGCTACTTAGGAAGTGTAACGCTTTTTTCAAATAGGTCATACGAACTTATCCCAAGAAGAAATTATATAGTTGCTCAGTGATGATGCATCAGAGAAGGTTAAAGAAACCTACAAGTATTTGAAGTACTTACTTGATCGGGCGATAGCGAACAATGTTGCCTATTATGAGATAATAGAAAAACTTTAAGAACAGTATAAAGAATCCACTACGATATTGCACCAGAGCTACGAGAAGAAATATCAAAGCTTAAATGTAGGTCGGGGTTTTAATAATTTTGTTTCTGTTTACAAAAAAAGGAAGCTTTGCTTAAGCTTGAAGTTGAAGAAACTAGGACTATTGCCAAACTTCTGGAAGAGGAGAATAATAATTTGAGAGAGGAAGTGAATCTTTTGAAGTCTGCATCTGAAGCTGTTATTGCTATTACTAATGATGGATACTCCTTTTTAGAGGCTGAAAATGCAACATTAAGGGATGAATTAGAAGCCTTAAAAAAGATTAAGCCTGCATCTTCCTATCGAGAAAAAAGTAATCCTGGCCAAGGAACCTCAGAAGAAATTAGGACTCAGTAGGACCATGCTAATCAAGCTGCACAATTAAAAGCAAAGGACCGAGCTATTGCTGAAATGTCCCAAAAGCTGCAGACCTTGTTTGAATAATTATCCACTCAATCTTCCCAATTAGAGGTTAAGGATGGAGTATTGAAGAAACTCCAGTCTGAAGTTGATAAATTAACCTTTCAATTCCATAACAAGCTAATAGAAGTTTGGATGGATGGGTATAATGAAGCTCTGGGGAATTTTGATGATAGACTTCAACAGGCCAAGAATGAGTCCTGTAAATGGGGTTAGATGCATGCTTTAACCTTGATTAAGGTAGATCAAAACAAGTATTTGTGGGATTGGTATGACCAAGGCTTGCTGCAGCTCGACAATCCTCCATTCAAGTTAGATGTTAACTGGATTCCTGTTCATTGTATTCCTCAATGCCTGATTTCAAATTACTTTGGAGATTACGAGCTACATGATGAACTAGATATCGTCCGACCTCCTCATCTGCTTAATCGTCCTAGAAGAAAAAATACTAGGATGCTTCAGAACTTTAACTTTATCAACTCTCCTTATACTTTGGATGATCCTCCAGCCGGTATGGATCCTGTTTCTAAGGTTGAAGGAAAACGTCCCGTAGAATAAGGCTTTGTATTTTGTTTCTGCATGTTTAAGCAACAATATGCAATCATTTAATTTAATAAAAAGATTATTTTACGAATGGATCAACTTTTAGTTAATCTTTCCATATATGAATGTTTCTTTTAGTCTTTTACTATGAATTTATCACCTTTTAGTTAATCTTTAGTTTTTCAGTGGTTCTATTGATATCCTTAGGATTATACTAAGTATTATATCAATTACCAATGCATCACCATGGTTCTACTAATGTACCTAAAGTTTTTAGGTTATTGCATTAGTTTCCTTGATTCCTAGGCGCGAGTGGAACATTTGTCCATTTTTTAGCCCAGTTTAGATGAAAATTATTCATCCGGGTCTTCGTTAACCAAGCATTTGGGGCATACAGTTTTTCTTTGCGTGGTTTTTTATGCATTTGATAACCAAATTTATCGGTGCCTTTATTGATATCGACCAATATTTTGTTGGTGGTTTATGTAAAAGACCAACTTTGTTGCTGCCTTTGCTGTTGCTGACTAACTTTGTTGGTATTTTTGTGTTGACAACCAAATTTGTTGGTGCCTTTATTGCTGCGGACCAACATTGTTGGTATTTTTATAGATGCCTGCATAATGTAATGCATAGAACTAGTACTCCAAAAAGAATAATAATTTTGGGGAAATCGCATTCTCATTAATATTGAAATAAACTTAATACAGCATGATTACATCACTGATAGTATTTCCTTAGGTGTTCTGCATTCCACGGGTTCTTGAATTCTTCACCCTCGAAAGTCTCAATTAGATATGTTCCTGGTCGGATGAAAGTCGTAATTCGATAAGGTTGGCTTCCAGCTTAGTGTTCTTCTGAATTACCGATGATACTTAGAACACCACCACCGGATAAGAGGTGATAGAGCTCAAATAGTAGTGACAATGGCAGCAATAGAGTTATATATGTATATATATATATATTTATAAAAGGAGGTGAGTAAAAGAGGTATGAAGACAATGATGTATAGTGATTCATCAAATTAGGCCTACATCCACTGTGAGTGTGTGATCCACTAAATATGGGCACTAATGGCCTTGGATACAATGCACAAGCTTTATCTCTCTACCGTGTGTACAAACAGAGTTTTAGCTAGGGTTACGATTATCGATCCTCTTGCAAGGTTGAAGATGACAAGTATATATATGTATTTAAGGGGGGGGGGGCATGTACCCTCCAAACATGCATGTAGCATGTGAATTGATAGTACAAATATAGAACCATGCCACAGACTATGCTCTTCTGCAGTTCACGGCCACTTAGGTCATTGCTGGGCGCGGCATGCCATCAAGGCACCATGGAGACGGTTGATACAGGGTGCGTCCCTATACATTATAGGGCGCGGTACATGGTAATTACTCCCCAAGAAGGGGCCGCAACACTCCTCCATGTGATACGCGGCACGCCTCCAGCCGCTTGAAACAACGTTGCTTACTTTGCAGGCGGCATCCCCCTTATTAACAGCTACTTCAGACTTGATATATATCACGTGCTCAGGGAATGTGACACCACTCACATACCTCCTATAAATAAAGGTCCACACCTCGAGATAGATTCGATTCCATATACGCCCGGGGCAGGTCCTACAATACAGATTCCCTCTACACAACCCCAACATATGACTTGGAGGCCATATATCTATAATGCAGCTACCTCTTCGGTAGACCAGAATCCTCAGTCATCATGTATTATTCTTTGTTCTCATACTTGTACACCTCTTTAGGCACAATTATATTATACAAATGCAACGCATATAATGAGATCGGAGCAACACAGTGGATGTAGTCCTGTTTTAAAGGATGAACCACTCTATATCTTGTCTTCTCTCTATTTACTTGCTTTACTTGTTTATTATGAACTTTACTCTTGATTTGCTGATGCGAGAACGACAAGTGGACAATTTCCCGTATCAACAATTTGGCACCATCTGTGGGAACCGAGATATTTCAATCTTATTTTTCTATATATATTTGAGTTCTTAAGCACCTCATTCGATCCCTAAGGATCTTGCGTATTATTTTCTCATGGGTTGGGTGTTGGTTATTGAGCTTCGTTCTATATTCGCTCCCTTAAACCGGTACTTCATGTTTCCGGATCTATTCTTGGGTCTTCATTTGATGGCTTTAGATCTATTTTACATACCCCTGTGATATCATTCCATCTAGATAATGCAGAAAAGCATGGTGGACTTCAGTCCCGAAAAGGTGGATGATTAGGGAAGGGTTATATTTACTCCCTTTTTTGTTGTCATCGACCTATGATCTAGGGTTTATCATTGAAATCGTGTCGTTTTGCACATCGTAAGGGAATTCTCTCAACGATGGACCCTAGTAGGTTTTCTTCACATGTTGGGGGAGAAAAAATCAGTTTCTGAGTTCCTGTCTTGGGATCTCTCCACTGCCTAGACAAGGATGAGGCCTGTAAGTTCAACAGCCTCCCGTGCCGCGAACCCTACTAGTGCGGATCTGTTACTCAATCACCGCGGGAAGGACTTGAGTTGCCTTCGGATCAAACTTGGTGAATAACATTCAAGGGCTGTGGCAGTGCACTTGTGTGCCCTACTAGCCGCGACCTCTTCAGTATATCATGGAGAAGTTCAAACCCTCATTCCCAATATATATGTGATTAATCACTTCTGTTAGGTTTGTCTCAGATTCTATATACTTTACAAAGACTAACAAAAGCAGAAATGGAAGGAGAATCCAGCCAGATCGCAGAAGTCAAGAATGAGATTGTGCAACTGTACAATCACCTTAATCACCTCTATGATAGCCATACCTCACTTCAGACCCAGGTCAACTATCTAACTCAGAGGGTCCTAATGCTAGAGGTCGCGGCCTCTCCAAATGTGGGTGCGACACCTATGAAAATAGATCCATTATTCCCTGCCGCGGTAGTTGAAGAGGATCCGACCGCGAAATCAGTCAGCAGGAGCCAGAAAAGGAGAGTGGAGAAGGCAGAAAACAAGTCAGGGTCCTATACTCTATTGGCCTTCCCGATTGAAGAGATTTTTGAGTTCATCAAAGAAGACAAGCTGTTGAAGTGGCCAGAAAAGCTGAGAGCTCCACCCCACAAGAGGAACAAAGATACCTGGTGCAAATTCCACCAGGACCATGGCCATGAAACTAAGAAATGATATGCCCTGAAGGATGAAGTTGAAAGGATAATTGGGCAAGGGATGCTACAGCGATTCCTGAAGAATGCATAGAGAATTCAGCCAAACCTAACAGAGGCTGCATACCGCATCTCGTCCTTAGTTTTTCCAATTTCAACTATTTCTATTTATGTTTTATAAGGATCATTATAGCCCTAGTATTCAGGAATTTAGGTTTATTAACAAAGTCATTAGCTGGAGCATACATATATAAATATATGAATTAGCAAATTTTTCCATATCTGATTTGGCTCTTGTCTACATAATCTGTCATCTTACAAAAGGACTTTTTTTTAAAAAATAGATTCCAAAAGAAGAATGACGAATTATCTCGAAAGATTATTACGGGATGCACCTATGGAGGGATTGCAATCTTTATTAGCCCAGAAGCTCCCCTCAAGATGTGCAACTATATCTTATCATATGATGATCATATTCGCGAAAGCATATGAGGATTCAAGGAGCTTTAATTAGCCACGGGGGCTTACAATGCCCGTTCTCAGCTTTTGGAAAGCGTAATTAGCCACAGGGGCTCACAATGTGCTCGTTCTCAGCTTTCGGGATGCGTCATCGAGCCGGGAGGCTTATAATATCCAGCCAGGGATGGCTTTATATATATCAGCAGCTATGGGTGGCTCAATAACATAACCCAGCCCAGGGAGGCTTGATAGTATCCCATATATTAGTTGTGGGTGGCTTAATAACATAACCCAGCCTGGGGAGGCTTGATAGTATCCCATATATTAGCTGTGGGTGGATCAATAACATAACCCAGCCTGGGGAGGCCTGATAGTATCCCATATATTAGCTGTGGGTGGCTTAATAACATAACCCAGCCTGGGGAGGCTTGATAGTATCCCATATATTAGCTGTGGGTGGCTTAATAACATAACCCAGCCTGGGGAGGCTTGATTGTATCCCGTATATTAGCTTTGGGTGTCTTAATAACATAACCCAACCCGGGAAGGTTTAGAAATACCAATGCATGTCTACAGAAGCACATTATTCAGATGGACCAGAAAAGTGCAGTAGCCCACCGATATGGATGCAGATCTCTAGGAGCCATTCATTCATGAAAGTGCTGAGGCACTGACATCTTGAAGCATGAAAAAGCTACAATGTCAGATGCCACGATAGAAGAGAATCAATTGTATCAAGACTAGGGAAAATAGAGAAGGTATAACATCCCAAGAGCCATTATTGGGATGACAAAAGATAAGCAGTTCAGGCAACCAGATGCAATGAGAGCAGCCGGGGATCCATGTAATCAGAGTGGCACCCTTGGAATCATGTCCGTAGAAATCAGTTGAAATCGTTTATATGACACGGCATAACAAACGGATGCGGCTTGCACGCAGCAGCCTTGTGAAGCAACAGCCAATGGCTTTACATCAGAAGTAAACATTGCACTAATTATGTGGGCGCGAAAATTAGCAAATAATCATTCTACGAAATCGATCTCTGTCCGTGGACTTAAAATATTATGTTTATCTAATCAAGGATGCATTTTGAAATATGAAAGCAGTTACGATAAAATATTCATTATAATAAGCAATGTAAAGGAGCAATGAGTTACAAGCAATCAAGTGTACAAAGTAGCAAATATGGCCGCAACCTTGATATTAGTAGTCAGGAATTATAGAAAGAAGGACGCAGCCATAAAATAAATCAAGTAAAAGGAGGGACGCAGCCCTGTATTAATGATGAGTTTAACAAAAATAAAAAATAAGTTTAAGAAGCCGCGTCGTCATTGTCATCAGCCTCTTCTCCATCCGCGACAGTCTCTGTCTCTTCATCCGCAGCCGCTGCTTCTGCTTCAGACCTCAGCCTCGCTCTCTCTTCTGCCGCGGCCTTAAGTTCAGCGATGCACTCTTGATGTTCGACATCGCTTAATTATTAAGCAAGGACCTTCTCCTTAGCCTCAGGGAAGCTCTTTATAAATATCTGCCACAGCTCCTGATAGCCGCGGAGGTACGCCCTGTTGTTGATAAGAAAGAAGTCCTTGGAGCCTTTAAATGATTCTACGGTATGGTCGACGGCTAGATGGAGGGCCTCACCATGATCACCTCCAACTTTTTTATTATCGCGGCATGATCTTCATCATTTTAAGCAGACTTTTCTTCCAACTCTTCGTACTTCTTCTGGTGAAGGGCGAGCTTCAAGCTTGAAATCTCCGCGACACGGGCGGCTTCCGCAGTCTGGGCCTGGGAGGATTTAAGGGATTCCGCGGCTTGTTTGAAATTCTCTCCCGCTTCCTCTCTTGCCTTGTTTTCTTTCTCTAGGTCCATGTGGGCTGCCTGAAGCACCGCGACAGAAGATTTCTTGCCTGCTTCAAAGGATGAAGTCCGTGTAGCTTCCAGGTCGGAAGTATGCACCCTATCTCTAGCCTCTTTCAGCTTATAAAGGGCCTCATACTTCCTCTTCTGGGCCATAAGGACATCCGCGCCCTGAAATAAAACAAGTTAGAAGCAACATATGGGATGCAAAAAAGTTAAAACAACAAAATTAAAGAAAGATGGCACTTACCCTTAGAAGGCTGTGGAGACCACAGTCCTCCAAGTCATCGTGGTTTGCCCCCACTAACCTGTCCAGATCCGCGGCATCAAGAATTCTTTTCATTCTTCACGCGGCCTTTACGGTGGTGTCCCATGAGGACTCCGGGTTAGGCTGTCTCATTTGGGGCTGCGGTCTACTGTCATAACCAATTTCACCGCGGAACTGAGGAGGAGCCAGGTTTGCATTTACTACAACAACAGGTGGAAGCGGGGGAGAGGCAGAATGAAGGGGACCATCAGTTGACATCAAGCCCGTCGCGGCCCGATTTGCCCCTATGTCATCATCAAACTCGTCATGCGGGAGGTGCTCATCATTTAACATTTGATCCGCGGGAGTTGTAGTTTTGTTGGCGGAGTGAGCCGCGGCAGGAGTAGCATTTATATCTGCGGAAAGAGCCGCGGTAGGTCCCTTCGCTTTGGAACTTTTCCTATTTCTTCTCCGCACAGTGTTATTTAGGACGACTGTGTCCTCATCCATCTCCGCTAGTTGCATCGCTAGCAGTTCCCTGTCAACTTCCTTACCTGAGAAATCAACAGCATGTGAGCAAAGTTCAAGAGCATAAGTGACCGCGGAGTAAAAATCATGGCGCAGTGAATTACCTTCCGCGCCCATCTGTTGAGGAATGGACTTGTTAGGAAAAAATCCTATATGGTTGCTGACGTTACGAGTGTGCTAAACTTTTTATGTTCAGCAGGAACTACCGCGACCTCAACAACTCTCTTTTCATGCCGTTTGTTCAAATGCAGATTGTCAAGGGCTGCAGAAAAGACAATGTAAAGGTTAGTGGAAGTTTTAAAGTTAGTATGCAAGTTTATGTGAAGGGACGCAACTATAGTATTATTACCTAATTTTGGGGGAGACCCCCACTTCCGCGGCATTCTATACGACCTTTACCTCTCATTCTCCTCGGGGTGCATCTCCTAGCCTTCGTCGGAGATGTAAAAATATTTCCCCTACCAGTTCTTTACACTGGTCGGTCTCCCAGTGTAAAGGGTCTCGTCCCTACTGCGGCTCGAGTAGTAGTAGTAGCCCGCAAACTTCACTGAGTTCTCCTTTGGGCGGTAGAAGTGAAAGAATTCTGCGGGAGTGATGTATTTTTTGAACAAGTTCTCCCAAAGGACAACAATGGCAAGAATGTCTCTCCAGCCATTAGGATCCAACTGTGCTGGGGCCAGTTTCATTGTCTGAAAAAGGCGGCTGATTGGAACTGGAATAGGAAGCCGCAGCCCGTAAACAAAGGCATGTAGAGGGAAGCAAATTCCACCATCGCCTACAATCGTACAAGGTCTTTGGTTCGCGGCAGGAGCCGAGCACATCAAATTTTCTAAAAATTCGAAGGCCTCAGCCACTTGCTCAACCCAATCTTGGGTCATGGAGCTGCGGATATCAAGCGCAGCCAAGGGCCTCTCAGCCCTACCTGATGTACCACCTGGTTTATCTCTAACTGTCATGACATCATCTCCCGCACTAATTGGATGTGTGCTCGAGTTGGCTTCCTCTTCCATCGGTGCGGATTGAAAATCCTTCCCAGATGCAGAGTCTGCGGAGTTTGAGTCTATTATCACGCACTTTGGGCAATTCGTTAGTTTGCAAGGCCCTATTGATCTTAGAGGGAGCACGGAAGGGAGTTCAGGAGGAGAGGTTCCAAAGTTCTTTGCCCAAAAGCCTCTGAGGAACTCGTCTGGGTCAAAGCTCATATGGCTGCAGCAGTACCTGAAAAGCAGAGTTCGCAGTTAGGCGTCGCAACCAGTATGGTTTGGAAAAGACTTCAAGAAGCCACAGAAGGATTATTTATAAATAGTAAAAGTGTGGAATTATTTCCCTAACGTAGTTATTAATGGGACAACTATACTACTTCAACTTATGAATTGTACTCTGACCCTACTAGCCGCGACCACCTCAATCAGCATCGGAACATATGCTTCCGCGGTTATAAGCTCGAATTTCTTTAAGAGATTCCTGGCCACGGCCATTCCTAAAATTGCTAAAAGTCAATTCAAGGGAATCTAGTAGTAATTACAGTTATCTAACATGGATATGCATTGGGTTCAAGAAAGTTTGAAGGCTGTTAGAAACTACAAGGTTGGGGACTCAACGCCGCGGCCATTTGGCACGGTAGGACGTAGACAAATTACCAACAGTTCCGTGAAATTGATTATTGAAATCCTATCATGCCGCGGCCTCTCTCCTAAACAGTCGGTTATCTAACTTTTAATCATTTTAAGATCAAACTCAGAATATGAAGAGTTCGACTATGAACACCAAGAACATTCATGTGATTTTTAATGGCATTTCAAGGATTAGAGGTTTAGTTCAGTGTATGAAGATAGATCCTAACAGTTGTTAATCCTAGATTTCTATCAAATGATCCAGAAAAAAAAACAAAATCATATCAAAAGGGATAAAAACTGTAAACTTTAAAGGCTTTTTAAGAAGTTTGAGTGGTTGAAAAATCACTTGGAAATGAAGAAATTTGCAGTGCTCAGCTTCAAACCGCCTTGCACTACCACACACACCTCGAAAGGTCGCCGGAATATGCAAGAGAAAGGAAGTACAAAATTTTTCTCTCGATGTGCTCTCAAAGTTTTGGAAATGTAATGAAGTCCACAGCCAGGAACAATTTATATAAGGGAGCGCGGAAGACGAACCGTTGCTTTGGAAGCACCACGGCACATTAGCCATTAAGCCCCAACCCCAATTAATTTCTCTTGGCACTACGGCTTGGGGGCTTATTGATAGTACAAATATAGCACCATGCTGCGGAATGCCACTTAGGTCATTGCTGGACGCGGCCAGATCTCGCACAGGGCGCGACATGCCATCAAGGCGCCATGGAGACGGTTGATACAGGGTGTGGCCCTGTACATTATAGGGTGTGGTACATGGTAATTACTCCCCAAGAAGGGGCCGTGACACTCCTCCATGTGATACGCGACACGCCTCCAGCCTCTTGAAACAACGCTTCTTGCTTTGCAGGCCGCATCCCCCTCATTAATAGCTACTCCAGACTTGATATATATCACGTGCTCAGGGCACGTGACACCACTCACATATTTCCTATAAATAAAGGTCCACACCCCGAGATAGATTCGATTCCATACATGCCCGGGGCAGGTCCTACAATACAGACTCCCTCTACACAACCCCAACATACGACTTGGAGGCCATATATCTATAACGCAGCTACCTCTCCGGCAGACCAGAATCCTCAGTCATCATGTATTCTTCTTTGTTCTCATACTTATATGCCTCTTTAGGCACAATTATATTGTACAAATTCAACGCATAAAATGAGATCGTAGCAACACAATGGATGTAGGCCTGTTTTAAAGTCTAAACCACTCTATATCTTATCTTCTCTCTATTTACTTGCTTTACTTGTTTATTATGCACTTTACTCTTGATTTGCTGATGCGAGAACGACAAGTGGACGATTTCTCGTATCAACATGAATGATGATCTAGCTAATCCAGTGTTGACACCTGGTTGGGCCACTTGTGGGTAATGATGCCATAATATTCCCTTACCTGAGGGAATGATCTTGTTATAACGGTTTAGTCCACGTGCTACACGAGTTCCACTCGCACTGTTCCACGTGTCTCCCAAATCACGCGCCTTGATAGTGTCACCCTCGTCCTGTAGTGACATGCCGACGCTAATACTAACCGTGGAAGCCCTGATTATTGAAAGTAGGACACTCGTACTGTCGGCTAATGGAGGTCGGCCGATCGTATGGTCATCTGAACTGTCCCTAAGCTGAGGTTTCAATCTACATGGGCTTGGGATGATTTGGGCCATCCAGCATACTTGTATTGCCAATGGCGGGGTCGTCCTAGCCGACCCCTATCTTCAGCATGACCCCCTGGGAGTAAACATAGAGCTAAGCCCTCGTCCTAGACGAGGCTACCCTTGGCTAGGGCGAGGGTATATTCTGGTATATTAATGACCCCTAGCCCTTAGTCATCGATGCTGTTGAGGAGGCTGGGGGGTAATATTGTCTTTGGATGTTGAGTTGATGAGTGACATTTGTCAGGTGTCAATCATCATTTTGTGTTCCCTAATAATGACGGCTGCATATTACACTAAATATTGTGACCTAATGATGATTTTCCTCATGCGTTGTGCGTCGCCTAGGTTATTGAGCTCAATAATAACAAGGTATTTAAGCCTTTTTAAATAATTTATCTCTTTTTTCTACCTTGTTCTTCGTACACACTCTCTCTCTCTCTCTAGATTTTGAAGTTAACCTCCATCCTTGCATTTTCGTGAAAGCTCCAAGTTTCTTCCACCTTCAATCTTATCTTCCATGTAACCTCTTCACCATTCTTTCCATTTTCTTTCTCTTTTTTCAAGTTTCCTTTGGTTTCTGCTTTGAATAGTTTTTGCGCATTTTCTTGGCTGGTTTTCATTTTTCCAGCGTGTGTATCAACCCTTCATCGGTGATTTTAGGGTTAGAAATCGATTGATAGGATTTCTTGGGTTCCTCCCCCATCATTTTGTGGTGGTTCAGTATTGATTTTTAGCTTTTTTAGGTTCCTCGATGACCCTTTGATCTTCTTCTCTGGTGAATTTTACTCATTCTGTTCTTACCTATTCATTTATAAAACCTTTCAGTTTTATAAGTTCGATCTCGAAGTCAACTATTTAATTTTTTTGTTAGTTGTTTGAGAAAATACTTAAGTGTAGGGTCTTCCTCTTAATGCTCCAAAGGCTTTACAAGTTAGCTGAGGAGTTTCCAATTTTGAGATAGAGGTGTTTTACGGAGATTAGGAGGATAAAAGAAAAGACTGACTCAAGACGTAAGGCCGACCCTGTCTAGGTATGACTTATTTTCCCAATTCCATTGGCTATAATTTTACCATATCCCCTTGGGCCTTTCGAGTCGTCTTACCGTCCAACTGAGACTCAGAGCCAAGAAGTCATGGATAAACGAACCATAGTGTCGTCTTCTTTCAGTGTCGATACCTCTGGCAGAGACAACCCTTCAAACCTTAACCCCTGGGGCCGAGGATGAGAGTGAGAGTTTAAATAATCAGGTTGACACCTCAGCAGCCTCGTCTTTTATCTCCTCCATTAAGGATCGTGATCTCTTACTATGAAGACACTCTTTTGGTGTTAAACCCAATGTTACTTTGAGGATCTTAGATGAAGATGAAAAGGTCTTCTAGGGGTGATAGGAAGAAATTGCCATGTATGAGTAGATGTTTAGGGTCGGCGTCAGGGTTCTTCCTCATCCTACCATTATCTCTATGCTCTCTGAACTTGGGGTTGTTCCTACCCAACTTCTTCCTAACTCATGGAGGATAATCCTCGGCTACATTTCCCTTTGGAAGAACACATTAACTGATGAGCCCTCGGCTGATCTTTTCCTAGCCTGTTATAACATAACCTCCTCATCCAAACAACATGGGTACTTATATCTAAGGTCTAGGAGGTCTGACAATAAACGTATCCATGTTGCATGAAATTCAAACCATGACTGGAATAAGATATTATTCTTTATCTCTGGGGATTGGGAATTCCCTGTCGAGGTTGATCTTTTAAAAGATAGCCCGAGGGTACCTCGAGCGTGGTCTACCCCTTCCATGAAATAAAGGTCAGATCCTGGACTCATCTTAGACAAAAGGGAAATAACTGACTATCTGAGGGAGCAGGGGAAAGATGGTGCCATTCCCCAATTTGAAGATTTAATGACCCCTCGTCTCCTCAGAGAAGCTGGTCTGAGGGTCGGCCCTTTGACATTATTATATGAGTTATTTTTTGTTTTAATTTCTTTGAAGTGTTCCCTCTTTACTTTTATCATCTGACTTGTCATCTTACTTTTGTATATCGACCTCCAAACACCTCTGATTCACTTTGGGAGATATCTGCCCTAAGTCTATTGGCTGGCCAAAAAAAGAAAGGCAAATAGCCTCAACAAGTTCAAAAGAATATAACTGATATGGGGATGATCACCGTGGGCCTGACCCATGATGGTTCGTGAAAGAGAAAGGAGAGAGAAAATCATATTGATGGTTGGCATGATGCCCCTACGATGGTGAGGATGGAGGCTCCAGATACACATACTGAGGGGACGAGCTCTTCTTCATCTCTGGATGCTTTCTGGTCGACCAATCTGACTATGTTAAAGACCAACCCCTTTTCTCTGATTGCCAACATGAAGACTGCCAAGGTCTTTATATTATTTTCTCCGTTTTACTCTGCCTATGACTTCTTTCCTAAGATGCCCCCACCCAGAGTCTACGACTATGGGATCCACAATCTGGCCCAAGTATTTCTCTCATCCCTTCAATTTTAATTCTCCAATAGTTGGACCCTCATCCCTTCATCGCTAACTCCGCCCTCGTCTTTTTCAGTTTGTCTGTGCCTTTACCTCGGCCATGAAATGTATGGCTAAGAATTATCCTAAATTTTAAGAGGCTGAGAGAGCTATTCAGAGTGAGGCCAACTTGAAGCCAGAGCTGGAGAATCTTAAGAAAGAGCTGGAGGGTGTGAAGGCCGATCATTCTAGGGTCCTTACTGATCTTGGAAAGGAACATGATGAGGAGCAAAAGCAAAAGGATAACCTTCTTACAACCAAGGAAGAGGCCTTGACCAATCAAGCAACGCAGTTTAAGTCAGACCTTGAAGCAACTGTTCAAAGGGCAGGGACTGATGCTGTGGAGGCATACAAGCTCTCTGATGAATTCAAAGGTTTTATCCTTGAGTATTTGGAGAGAGGAATCAAGGCCGCCTGTCGGTGGGTCATCCTGAAGTTTGCTGATGTAATGTCAGCCATTCGCCCCTCTCTGGAAGCTGCAGATTTGGAAGACCCCTTAATGGCCGAGGCTCCGTCCCACGTGGAGTCTCCGACGGCTTTTAAGGGGACTTGGAAATCTAAGAATCGGCCTCTAGCTAATGCAGTTGACCGTGCCTTACCCTATGAGACAACTCTTTAGGGTGGTCGTCTGTGACCTATACCCTCTTGATGTAATTTTGTTTTATGCCATCTTTTGAACATTATGTATTATAACTCTCGGTTTTTTAATGAAAATGTTATTCAATTCCATTTGGTCTTTTATTCCGCCATTTTCATAATTTGTGTTAACCATCTTCCAAGTACTCTCTTGTCTTTATTGGTAGTGAGTGTAGGCTTGTCCCTATCATTCACCCTCATCCTAGCCGAGGGAGGTTATCCATCAAATTAATAATGTTTTTAAACATAAGTCCTCCTTCGTCTTTCTTGAGAGTGAATGGAGGGCCGTCCCTACTATTCACCTTCATCCTAGTCGAGGGAGGTTAACCACCAAATTAATGACATTTTCAAACATAAGTCCTCCCTCGTCTTTCTTGAGAGTGAATGGAAGGTCATCCCTATGATCCACCCTCATCCTAGCCGAGGGAGGTTATCCACCAAATTATTGATGTTTTCAAACATAAGTCCTCCTTTGTCATTCTTGAGAGTGAATGGAGGGTCGTCCCTACCATTGACCCTCATCATAGCCTATGGAGGTTATCCACCAAATTAATTATGTTTTCAAACATAAGACCCCCTTTGTCTTTCTTGAGAGTGAATGGAGGGTCTCCCCTACCATTCACCCTCACCCTAGCTGAGGGAGGTTATCAACCAAATTAATGATGTTTTCAAACATAAGACCTCCTTCTTCTTTCTTGAGAGGGAATGGAGGGTCGTCCCTACCATTCACCCTCATCCTAGCCAAGGGAGGTTAACCACAAAATTAATAATGTTTTCAAACATAAGTCCTCCCTCATCGCCGAGGGAGGTTATCCACCAAATTAATGATGTTTTCCAACATAAGTCATCCTTCGTCTTTCTTGAGAGTGAGTGGAGGGTCATCCCTACCATTCACCCTCATCCTAGCCGAGGGAGGTTATCCACAAAATTAATGATGTTTTCAAATATAAGTCCTCCTTCGTCTTTCTTGAGAGTGAATGGAGGGTCGTCCCTACCATTCACCCTCATCCTAGCCGAGGGAGGTTATCCACCAAATTAATGATGTTTTTAAACATAAGTCATCCCTCATCTTTCGTGAGAGTGAATGGAGGATCATCCCTACCATTCACCCTCAACCTAGTCGAGGGAGGTTATCCACCAAATTAATGATGTTTTCGAATATAAGTCCTCCCTCGTCTTTCTTGAGAGTGAATGGAGGGTCGTCCCTACCATTCACCATCATATTAGGCAAGGGAGGTTATCCACCAAATAATAATGTTTTGAGAACTAAACGCCCCTCGATGTTATTGACAACATATGGATGGGGTTGTCCCCATCCATGTTGTCGTATCACCGAAGAGCATTTAAGCCTACTTCACCACAAATGGTGTTTTTTAGTTTAACAAGAATTTCCTTAACAAATATCTAAATTTACAAACAACAAGATGAGGGGCCAATAGAATATTCTCATTATATTCTGAGTATTCTTTGAAGCAATACATTCATTACATCAACTACAACATCATTGGTAATATTTCTTCAATGATCCGCATTCCAAGGGTTTGAAAAGGGTTCCCCTTCAAGGTTTTCTAGCCTATAGGTTCCTGGTACAACTTCATCGGTGACCCTGTATGGGCCATGCCAATTTGGGTGAAGCTTGTTAGGTTTTTTCCATGAATTTTTGAGTACTAGGTCTCCTACAGCTTTCGAACTTTCCTTTACCCTCTGATTGTAAAACCTAGTTGTCCTCTGCTGGTAAGCTGCTTGTCTTATTTGAACATCCTCTCTTCTTTCCTCAATCAAGTCGAGATCAAGTCTCCTTTATTCCATATTTCTCTGAGGATCATACATCTGAATTCTGTGTGTAGGAAACACAGTTTCAGTGGGGATGACGACTTCTGAGTCATACGCTAATATGAAGGAGGTTTCCCCCATAGGGTTTTTTTATTTTCGTCCTCTAGGCCCACAATACAATATATACTTCTTCAACCCATCTTCCTTTTGCCTCTGCGAGTTTTTTCTTGATCCCGTATAGGATTGTTCCGTTTGTTACCTCAGTTTGTCCATTAGCCTAAGGGCGGCCTGGGGTAGAAAAGAATTATTTGATCCCAACTCTTTCATAGTATTTCTCCAAGGAAACATTCTTAAATTGAGTCCTGTTCTCTGAGATGAGTGTGTTAGGGAGACCATACCTACATATGATGTTCTTCCATATGAACTGGAAGGGATTCTGTTCATTTATCGTGATCATTGGCTCCGCCTCCACCCATTTTGAAAAACAATCAATCGCTACAATCAAGTATCGATAGTTATTGACATCCCTAGGCAAGGGTCCAACCAAATTCATTCCCCATACTAAAAATGGCCATGGGGATGTAATATAGCTTAGAGGTTGATGAGGCTGGTGAGGGATGGTAGAGAACCTCTAGAATTTATCACACTTCTTCACATATACTGTAGCATCCATGGCCAAGGTCAGCTACCAGTATCCCTGTGTGACTATCCTCTTAGCTAACGACCTTCCCCTAATGTGGCTTGAATAAGACCCCTCATGAACATCTTTTAAGGTATATGGAACCTCATATGGATGAACAAACCTTAGCAAAAGGAGAAAGAACCCTTTCTTGTATAAAGTATCTCCAATGATGGTGAATTTTGCAGCCTTGTACCTCAGTTTCTTCCTTTCGAATTTTGCCTCTGGCATCTCCCCCTCTTTAATGTATCTGGTTATAGGGTTCATCCATCAAGCTTACCTATTTATATTTAGTCAAGACCCAAGTGTTCCATCTTCATCTTCAATCGCTGGCCGAAGCAGAATTTCCACTAGCACTATTCTCCTGATATATGTCCTAATTGATGAGGCTAGGCTTGCAAGTGCATCGGCTCGGCCATTGTCCAGCCGAGGTATCCTCTTCAACTTTACTTCTTTGAATCTTTTCAACAAATACTTTACTCTCTCAAGATATTTGGCCATTCTCTCATTCTTAGCCTTGTATGATCCTAGTATTTGGTTCACTACCAACCTTGAATCGCTATGCACCAAGAGCTGGCCAACACTAAGAGTTCTAGCCAAGGAGAGGTCTGCTATCCGGGCCTCATATTCAGACTCATTGTTAAAGGATTTGAAGTTGAACCTTAAGGCATACTCGATGTTTGTTCCATCCGATGCTGATACTATCAATCCAGCTCCACTTTTATTCTCGCAGGAGAACCTATCAATAAAGATATTACACACAGCCTGTTCCTCTGAGAAATTTCCCTCAGAGAGGGATCCCTATCTAAATAGGTATCTTCTTTCTTCTTTTTCAATAACGTTTCCTCTATCTGCACTTGTCTCAGCCTTATCTGTGGACAGGTCAACAATTCTGCCTTGTTGAATATCTATCTTCTTGAGGTTCTTATTTTCAGTCTCGTCCTCTTCCCAAGTAAATTCGACCATGAAATCTGCAAGTGCTTTCCCTTTGATGACCACCCTAGGTTGATATACAATATCAAACTCTCCCAGCTGTATTGCCCAGGTCATTAGCCTCCCCAATTTCTCTGGCTTGTGTATGACATGCCTAAAAGGAGAGTCAGTAAGGATGACCATTGTATGGGACTAGAAGTACGGCTTAATCTTCCTTGAGGCTTGAATAAAGTCATAGGCTAACTTTTCCATCCTAGGGTACCTTTTCTCTGCTCCTTGGAGTGCTTTACTATTAAAATACACTGACTTCTACACCCCATCTTCTTCTCTTACAATATTAACGCTGATGGATGATTCTGAGACGGATAGGTACACGTATAATTTTTTGCCTTGCACTGGATGTGATAAAAATAAAGGGGACCCGAGGTAGGACTTTAGCTCTTTAAAATCCTTATCACATTCTTCGTTTCACTCAAAATCCTTTTCGAGAATTTTGAAAAATGGTAGACATTTGTCTGTGGCTCTAGATACAAATCTATTCAAAGCAGCCACTTTCCCCGTGAGCCTATGGACATCTTTAGTGGTCTTGGGGGTCTTCATTTATAGCAGAGCCTTTATCTTATCAGGGTTGACCTCAATAACCCTATGATTGACAATGAACCCCAAAAACATTCCTGCTCCAACCCCAAAAATGCACTTGGTTAGGTTGAGCTTCATCCGGTACTTATCCATCATGTCAAAGGTCTTCTCAAGGTTGGACACATAATCTTTGGACTTCATACTCTTGGTCAGCATGTCATCTACATAGACCTCCATAAACCTCCATAGACTTATCGATTTGGTCTTTGAACATCTTATTCACGAGATGCTGATACGTTGCCCTTGCATTCTTCAAGCCAAAGGTCATGACCCTATAACAATATGTACCCTTATCAGTAATGAAGGCTATTTTTTCCAAGTCCACAGGGTCCATGAAGATTTGATTGTATCCCGAGTATTCATCCATAAAGCTCATTAACTCATGGCCTACAGTAGCATCCACCATTTGATCATTGTGAGGAAGAGAGAAACTGTCTTTGGGGAAATATTTATTGAGGTCAGTGAAGTCTACACACATCCTCCATTTCCCATTTTCTTTAGGGACTATGAACGTATTAGATATCCATTCGGGATAGATTTCCTCTTTGAAAAATTCATCTTCTTCGAGCTTCTTGATCTCATCCTTTATGACTTCAAATTTCTCTCAAGAATAAAGTCTCCTCTTCCGCTTTATCGTATTAACATCCTCTATCATGTTGATCTTGTGACACATGATTTTGGGGTCGATTCTCGGCATGTCTGCATGACTCCATGCAAAGACACTTTAGAATCTCCTCAGTAGCTTGATGAGTCTTCTTTTATATCTGGATTTAGGGCTTTGCCGACCTGGAAGGTTTTTTCGGCTCATCCTCATTGAGGATGATGGATTCTACCTCTTCCATGATTTCTCCCTTCTTTTACATTGTCTCATCCCTAGGTTTAAGGGTATCAATATTGTAAGTAGTGGTTGCTTTCTTGTGCGCCTCTCTTTCCTCGACAGAGTTGAAGTAGCATTCCCCTGTCATCGTATGGTCACCCTGAACTTCCTCTACCCCATAAGGAGTCAGGAATGTTATCATCTGGTGAACCGTCGAAGGCATGACATCAAATTCGTTGAGGGCTACTCGTCCCAGTATAATGTTGTAGGCTGAGAAGATGTTTTTATCCATCACAAAAAAGTTGATCTTCCTAGTGAGCCATTTCGGACACTCATCTCCCATTCTTACATCAGCCTCATACATCCCCAGGGGATGAAATTTTTCTCCATTGAAACCAATCAGGGGATGATGGTATGGGATGAGCCGAGCGTGGCTAAGTCATAAGGATTTGAAACATGTGCAAAACATAATGTCATCTACCAAGATACTCAGTAACTCACATCTGTGCACCCTGTTGGTGATGACGAGAGGGTTGTCATGTGGGGTAAGGAGGCCTTTGAAATCCATCCTCGATAAACCCACTATCAGAGTATCCATGTTAACTTTCTTCCTCTTTTCAGGCTTGCCTTAGTTAGAGGTTGAGTGCAAAACTTCAACTTTCATTAATGCCTTCTCTTCAGCTACATGGGCCTTCCAGTCGGCCACTTGTGATCCTCCTTCAACTAGTCCCCCAGAGATCATTTCGACACCGAATAAAATCATATTAAGACTTTTTATTGGGCCATGGTCGTCCTTCGGTGGAAGGTTGGTATCATTATCATCCTTTGAGGGGTCGTCTCGTCATAGGGGACATCTTCCCTGCAATTATCACTTCTTTTCTTCCTAGGGTCAGCTCAACCACTCTTGGAGGCACCCTTGTCCACATACTTTCTCAACTTCCCTTCTTTTAACATCTTTTCAATTTCATGTTTTAGAGCGAAACATTTATCGGTTAAATGGCCATGATCTTAATGGAATTCACACCATAGGTTTTTGTTCCTCTTGTGGGGAGGTGCTCTCAACTTCTCAGGCCATTTTAAAGATCGATCGTTCTTTATCTCATTCAGAATGTGTTCAAAACTGACCATCAGAGGGGTGTAATCGACAAACTTGTCATCTACTGGTCTTTTCTTCCCCTCTTTATTCTTTTTCTGGTGTTTACCTCCATTAGTACCTCCTTTTTCATCTTCGTATTTGGCGTCCATTACCTCTTTAGCATTCATCACCTTCCCTGCTATTTCTAGCAGCTCATCCATTGATTTCGGGTGGACTTCGACAAGCTTCCATAAGCTTGCCTTTTTGGATTCCTCCAATGAGGGCCATCATGGCTATACTTTCTTCGTAGTCTTCAACCTCTAACTTTTCTTTGTTAAACCTGGCTATGTAGTCTCTGAGGCTCTCGTTCTTCCCTTTCTTAACATAGAGCAGGTGAGTTGTCTTCTTCTATGGCCTCACTCTAAAGAAAAAGTTATGGATGAGCCACTCTACTAGCTGCTTAAAGCTTTCAATGGAGTTCTTCAGAAGAGAGGTATACCAGACATGTGCAGCCCGGTCAAAGTGCTGGAAAAGGATCGATATCTCATATCATCTAAGATAGAGTATATGTCTACTACTGATAGGTACATCTCAATATGATGGACTGGGTTGGTACTCCTGTCATACCTTGGAGTGACCACATATGGCTTAAACTTGGTCGGCATTGGGAAGTTGACTATCTTCGCCATAAAGGGTGAGCCCACAGAATATCCTCTTTGAGTAGGGTCTCGTCTTTTCAGGATATCACCAATTTATCCTCTAGCCTCTGAATTGAGTCATTCCACGGTCTCATAGGGTCAGCTTGGCCGATGTTATCCCCAGCCTCTTCTCTGGGATGAAGTGAGGGCTCCGCTACAACCGACCTTCGCCGGCTATTTACTTCTCCATTACCTTCATCTCGTCCATGAGGTCGGACCTCATGGGGTCGTCCATCTACTGCATCTCTTTTGGACCTTGTGAGACTTCTCAATCTGGACAATCTTTCCCTCAGGTTATTGACTCGGCCCAGCCTCCCAAAGGCCGACCCTCTGCTCAGATGGTCAAAAGCTGAGCCTCGAGGAGATCCTTAGGATTATACCTCCTACACCTCCCTCGACTCTCCTAGATAGGTCGTACAATATTTTTGGAGACCTCATACACCTCCCAACAATCTATTGGAACAACTTCCACTTCCACATCATCATACCTATCCTCTGGGCAAGGGTTTCCTTACCTCCCCAGGCGTAAATATCGGGGGTCAGTAATATCTCTCTACCACTGTGGAGGTGGCAAGTCTTTGTTTGGTTCCTGGGGTGGTCCCCTGGACTCATGTTGTTCCTGTGCAGCTGTCGGAGTAATCATCTCCGGTGATACTCTTGGTGGTCTCAGTATGTTTTGGATAAAATCTACAAATTTCTCTTTCATAACCTGCTGGCTTGCTGCCAAAGACTTCAGGGCGGCAACAACCTCAGCCATCTCAGACTGAGGTGGTACATGGATGGAACTAGGTCCTACTCCACTAATCGGTGGAGGAGGTGGTGGTAACTCCGGTGCCATATATTTGAGCTGTGAAGAGATGAATGATTAAAAGACTGATGAGCTTGAGAACTTTAATGGGTCTCTTTCAATGGTGAAATAGCTCCACACAAAGGGGGAGAAATGGTTCACCACTAGAGTCTCCGGTGAGGTCAAGATGTATAAATGAAGAGATAGCTTCTCGTTCCCACAGACGGTGCCAAACTGATGTTTCTTAGAACAAAACCACGAGATGAGAGGTGATAGAGCTCAAACAATAGTGACAATGGCAGCAATAAAGTTATATATGTATGTATGTTTATAGAAGGAGGTGAGTAAAAAAGGTATGAAGATAATGATGTATAGTGAGCTAATCAGGCCTACATCCACTGTGACTGTGTGATACACTAAATATGGGTACTAAAGGCCTTGGATACAATGCACAAGCTTTAACTCTCTAATGTGTGTACAAACAGAGTTTCAGTTAGGGTTACCATTATCGATCCTCTTGCAAGGTTGAAGATGAAAAGTATATATAGGTCTTGGGGGGGTTGTGTACCCCCCAAGCATGCATGGAGCATGCGAATGATGATCTAGCTAATTCATTTTTGACACCTGACTGGGCCACTTATAGGTAATAATGCCATAATATTCCCTCACATGAGCGAATGATCATGTTACAATGGTTTAGTCCATGTGCTACACGAGTCCCACATGCATTGTTCCACGCGTCTCCCAAATTACGCGCCTTGATAGTGTCACCATCGGCCTGTAGTGATAGGCCGCGGCTAATGCTAACCATGGAAGCCCTGATTGCTAAAAGTAGGACATTCGTACTGTCGGCCAATGGAGGGTCGACCGGTCGTATGGTCATCTGAACTGTACCCAAGCTGAGGTTTGAATCTGCATGGGCTTGGGCTAATTTGGGTAGTCCAACATACTTGTGTTACCAATGGCGGGGTCATCCTGGCCGACACCAATCTTCAGCATGAGCACCTGGGAGTAAAATTAGATCTGAGCCCTCGTCCTAGACAAGGCTACCCTCGGCCAGGCCGCGTTTATATTCTGTTATATCAATTACTTTCTTCAAAACATAATCACCCTCTTTTAAGTTATTTAGCTTCACCCTCTTATTATAGAAACGTGTAGTCCATTGTTGATAGGCTCCATTCCTTAAAGATGCATATTCATGTACCTCCTCCTGCATGTCTAAGTCTAGCCTTCTCATTAAATCACTAACTGGGGTATTGAAGTTAAGAACTCTGCCTGTAGGTAAACCTAGCTGAGTAGGAATTACTGCTTCAATACCAAATGGTAACAAGTAGGAAGTTCCTCCAATAGATGTTCTGGGAGTTGTTCGGTAATCCCACAAGATAGAATGTAGTTCATTAATCCAATTCCCTTTAGAATTTTCCATCCTTTTCCTCAACCCATTCAGCAAAGTTCTATTAGTTACCTTTGTTTTGCCATTACTTTGAGGATGGCCGGGAGCAGAGTGGATTTTTTGGACGTTGGATTGGGTACAATAAGAAGCAAATTCGTCATTGCCGAACTATGTGCCATAATCAGTGAGAAATGTGTAGGTCAAGCCATACCTTCATATGATATTCTTCCAAATAAACTGATAAACTTTTTCATAGTACATATCGATCAAGGCTTCCACCCATTTAGTAAAGTAATCAACAGCTACAACCAAGCACTTAAACCTTCATCGGGTGGTCGGCAAAGGCTCGACCAAGTCAATTACCCACATAGCAAAAGGCTAAGGTGAAGTGATTGATGTTAGGAGAGCTCGTGGAGCATTGCATATGTTGGAAAACCTTCAGCACTTATCACACTTTTTGGCAAAATCTGTACAATCTGCTCGCATAGTTGTCTAGTAGTACCCTCGTGTGTTAATTCTTCATAACAAAATCCTCCCTGATACATAGGTTCTATAGGACCCTTTATGGATTTCCTCAAATAAATACTTTACTTCAGCTGGATGCATACATCATTGTAGACTAGTAGTTAATCCTCTTCGGTACAACACACCATTATCTAGCACATATCTCACCGCTTTATATTTAAGTTTCTTAGCTTCAAGTAGGTCGGCTAGTATAATTCCTTCTTCAATATAAGCTCTTATGGGATCCATCCAATATTTCCCCATATCAACTACAATAAAATTAACCATCAGATCGTCATCAATTCTCCTATTAGCAAGTAGCTCAATAGGAATAGTTCTTCCCAACTCAGTTCTGGTTCCTGAAGCTAGCCGAGCAAGTGCGTCTGCTCGGGCATTTTTTAATCTTGGAATTATAATCATCTGGATAACTAGAAAAGTGCAATTATCTCCAAATCTTTAGCTAAGTATCTGGACATCAGTTCTCCTTTAGATGCATATAAGTTCAACACCTGATTTACCACCAACTGTGAGTCACTATAAAACACAACTTGCTCGGTATTTAGTGATTTACCTAGATTTAACCCAACAATCAAATCTTCATACTCTGCCTCATTATTGGAGGCTTGAAATTAGAATTGTAGAGCGTACTCTATATCTAGTTCATTTGGAGTATTGAGAATGATTCCAACTCCACCTCCAGTTGCACAAGATGTCCCATCAACATATAAGCTCCATATGGTAATATCATCGTCAAATGCTTGGTTTGTCAGAATTCCATGATTGAAAATTTTATCCTTTACCTCCTCATATTTCTTTTTCATCTCTTGTACTCCACTGGTGGGTTCTGGTTGATCGATGGTAGTTTCCCTTGCTCGAAGTTGGTTGGGCCTAGCTCCAATAGGTAAGTTGCTCGACCAGAGTCCCTTGTTGCTCGGGGACCTCTAGGTAAGTGAATTCTACAATAAAATCAACCAAAGCTTGGCCTTTTAATGAAGTCCTTTGTTCGCATATAAGGTCATGTTCCCCCAACTCCACAACCCAGTACATTAATCTCCCGAATTTCTCTGGCTTATGCAAAGCTTGCCTCAGTGGCATGTCAGTGTATACCACTATTGTGTGAGCTTGAAAATATAACTTTATCCATCTACTAGCCTCAATTAAGGCCAGTGATAATTTTTGAAGTCTGGGATATCTAACTTTTGCTCCTAAAAAAGCTTTGCTAATGTAATAAACTGTCTTTTGGACTCCATTTTCGTCCCTAATCAAGGCAGAGTTAACAGGTGACTCAGAAACTGCCAAATATAGATACAACTTTTCTCCCAACATTAGTCGGGAGAGTAGTGGTGGTGATCCCAAGTACTTCTTCAATTCTAGGAAGTCTTTTTCACCTTCATCGTTCCATTAAAGGTTTTTTTAGTACCTTAAATAATGGAAAACATTTAGCTGTTGCTCAGGACACAAATCTGTTGAGTGCTTCAACACACCCTGTTAGCCTTTGATCATCCTTTTTACAAGTCAAGGAATGCATTTCTATCAAGGCTTTGATCTTATCCGAGTTAGCTTCAATTCCCCTTTGATTTACTATATACTCGAGGAACATTCCCTCCTGAACTCCGAAGACGCATTTGGTGGAGTTTAATTTCATCTGGTGCTTTTCCAATTGATCAAACGTCTGGCTGAGGTTGGAAATATGATCAACAACTTTTTTTTTATTTTAGTCAACATATCATCAACATGCACCTCCATGTTCTTGCCTATCTACTCCTCAAATACTTTGTTCACTAGTTTCTGATAAGTGGCACCTGTATTTTTTAGACCACATGGCATAACATTATAGTAATAAGTTACTCAGAGGGTAATAAAGGAAGTACTTTCTCTGTCTTCTAGCTTCATTTTGATATGGTTATAACCATAATATGCATCCATGAAACTCATCAGCTCATTCCCTAAAGTAACATCCACCAGTTGATCAATTCGTGGCAAAGGGAAATGATCCTTTGGGCACGCTTTGTTCAAGTGAGTAAAATCCACACACATCCTCCACTTATTATTTTTCTTCTTGACCATAACTACATTCGCCAACCAGTTTGGGCACTTCACATCTTCAATAAAGTAATCTTTTTTTAAGCTTCTCCACTTCTTCTTGTATAACCTGGTTCTTTTCTGGACTGAAAACTCTTCTTCATTGCTACACAGGTTTAACCTCCTTATTCACGTTAAGCTCATGGAATAGGAAGTTCGGGTCTATACCAGGCATATCTTCATGGCTCCATGCGAACACCTGCTTTCTTTGTCTCAAGAAGGCCATCAACTCCTGTTTAAGAACCGGTTCCAATGATGCTCCTATTTGAGTAGTTCATTCTGATTTATCATCGTTCAGAACAATGCTTTCTGTTGCCTCCATCACTTGGCCTTTTACGAGCTTAGATTGATCTCTTGAATCTAAGGTTTCAACCTCAGATTCGTTGTTCATCTCAGATATATCCACTTGATAAGTGGTGGTTTTCTTCTTTACTTCTAACATATCTTCCTCCTCAGTAGATGAATAGTAGCATTCCCGAGATACTTTATGATCTGCTTTTATTACTCCCACTCCGAAATTGGTTGGGAATTTCAGTCATTGATGAATAGTAGAAGGTATAGCTTCAAACTTCTTCAATCTCCCTCTTCCCATGATCATGTTATAGGAATAATGAACATTTTTGTCCATCACAAAGAATCTAACTTTCTATGTCCGGTTTGCTGGCCATGTTCAATCAAAATATCTACCTTTATTGTTCCCAATGGAAATACTTTCTCGCCAGAGAATCCAATAAGTGGTCTGTGGTAAGGCTCCAATTGGCTGAGTTTCAAACCTAGACTATCAAAACAGGGATAGAACATGATGTCTGTCAAACTGTCATTATCCACTAATGTTCTTGCTAACAGTACTTCTTTCATCCTAGCTCTGATCACTAAAGGATCATCATGAGGATACAACACTCCGGATAGATCATTCTTGGAAAATCCAAGTACGAGCTTATCCTTGTTAATTTTCCTTGGTCTATCTTTCTCGATGAGGTTGATTCACTGGATGTAGGAACAAGCATAAGCCTCATTGAGGTAGGCTTTCCTTTCAACTGTATGATCTCCTCCACCTGCATCTCCACCTATAATCATATGGCAATCAAAGGATCCAAAACTAAGTGTGAATACCTCATGTTCTGGTTGTCTAGGCTTCTTGGGGAGATCATGATCGTCTTTTGGATCATCGTCATGGTTCCTCTTATTATCTTCTTTAGGCTTAATAGGTGATTTAGATCCCTATCGACCTCTACCTCAAGTTCTTCCACTAGCCTGTCGATCAATAAATCTATTTAATTTTCCTCTTCGGATGAGTGCTTCTATCTCATTTGGGAGAGCAATACACCGGTTGGTCATATGACCATGATCTTTGTGAAACCCGCAGTACTTGGACTTATCCCTCTTATCAGCAGGTGACCATAACTTTTTAGGCCAACTCAAATCATTGTTGTGCTTGATTTCCTCAAACACATGATGTATATCCACCATTAAGGGAGTGTAATCAGTGAATTTTTGAGCCAATCTAAGATTTCTTATACTTTCTAATTCCTGTGCTCGTTGTGATTCTTGTGCTCCTTATTATCTATCTTTGCTTCCCCTTTTCATCTGAATTCTTTTTAGTAGCCATAGCTTCCTCGGCGTTCATAATATTCGTTGCTTTGGACATCAATTCTTTCATCATCTTTGGGGGATATTTCTCTAAGGTATAATATAGTTTATCAGGGAGGAAACCACTCATGAGGGAAACGATTGCAGTATTCTCTTCGTAATCAATGACTTCCAGTTTCTCATTGTCAAAATGAGTGATGTAATCCCGGTAGTTTCTCCTACCTTCTGTCTCACACTAAGAAAATGAGCTACTCGCTTCACTGGTTTTTCTCCAAAGCAAAATTACCATTGAATAGCTCTGTGAGTTGTTGGAAGCAAGAAATCTTCCCCCGAGGAAGACTATTATGCCAGATTTGAGCAGATCTAGTGATTGTTCCTGAAAATGCCCTTCACCTCATTTCATCAGGAACAACATAGATATCATCCGCTGCTTGGTATTATTCTATATGAATATTTGGATTAGTCTTCCCATCATACTTGGGAGTGACCACTGGAGCTTTAAACTTGGTCAGCATATGGAAATCTACGATGGTTTGCACAAAGGGGGGTCCCTTAATAAAACTTCTCTGGAGAGGATTATTGGCCTTGGCCATTTCTCCCAACATGTCTTCCAAATTCTGAATAGAACCTTTCCAAGTATCACTGCCAGCACCAGATCAGTGGGTGGTGGATTTTTTATGCCAACCAACTGATCGTGCTGACCTTTATTTTTGCTAAACTTCTCTTTGACTAAACCGACCAGTTCATCGGGTGTTCAATTTGGATTGGAATGAACCTCCCTTAGATCTCTTGGTTATCAAGTATTTCTCGACGCAACACATAGGGAATTTCCCTGGGGTCCCAAACGATCGAAACGATAGGCCCTACTTAGCCTTTCTAAGGCACTCAATCTTTCTGGGATGAAGGACTATCCATCGAAGGAATTAGTAATCCTGATAGAAGAAGTTGCTCTAGGAAGGTACGAAGGATCCCTCCAAGTTCTAGAACGGCTATGCCCAACACTCCTTATTGGCAGCAGTGGCATATTTCTTTCATTAAATTGTGCAGGGACTCCAGTTTGCAGAGTTTGAGCCAACTGTTGTTCAGTATCCTGCATAGCCTCTTGACCCTTAGCCAAGCTAGCCAAAATTACTGTTAAATCATTATTATTTGGAGGGACAGAGGGAGTGGGAAGAATTCCCTCATTTTTGGAACTTGATTTAGGAATTTCATCCATGGATGATGAATGAGTGAAAACGTTTAGCAATACTTTCTCACAGATGACGCCAATATGTTGATGTAAAAAATTAGACTCGGCTTAATTGATTGATCACAGATAAATAAATAAAAACTAATACGACAAAGATATTTTTAAAGTGGTTCGGCTCAATGGGAAGGCCTACATCCACTGCTATGTATTGACTGGTTTGATTTGTTTTTGATCCCTTACAATGAGGGTGATACAATGTATTTATAGCCCAAGAGGGGTACTGATTGTTTTCGTGTGAAAGGATGGAATGCCTTTATTTGTTAGGCATTCTCATCAATACATAATGAGAATTAAATATACTATTATTGTCGCTTCACTGGTTACACATGTTGTATGACTGTTGTCGCTTCGTTGGCTGTACAGGCTGGATTTTTGGCAGTTGGTCGGTCTTCCCAGTTGCTTGGGCTTCGTTGTTGGTCGGGCTACCGTGTTGGTTGGGCTTTTAAATCATGCTGACATGGATTTGATCCATACAAGATGACATGTGTTGGTTTATAGTTGGTCCAGATAGGATCGTAAATTTTGGTATCAATAATCCCTATTGTTTTCAATTCAAAAGATCTCAATAGTTTATGTGAATTATTTTGGAACCCCAAACACATCTTTGTTGAAGTTTCTCTTGTAGAGAATATATCTACTGCTGATCTAGGTTCCACTTGAGGGAGGTACTGGGATGACGTCGACTGCATGTCATAGGGAGAGCTCGTGGGTTTTCCTTGTGCTGAATGGGAGCTGTAGTTCTTGCTAACTCTAAACTGTGTGTCTATATGATTGTTCCGAGGATTGATCATTGCAGATTTCAGTGTGTAATTGTTTGTTGCAATTTATTAATTCTTAGTGAAATAAAGGGTTTTACCCGAAAGGGTTTACTTCCTGAAATCTGCGAGTTAGCAATTTTCTATGTGATGGTTTGACACACACACACACACACACACACACAGTTTCATGTTTAGGGGTTGCTTTAATTTGGTTTAAAATTGACTCCAATTAAATAATTTTAAATTGGTAATTGATGAATTTATTTAAATTGGTATCATGCACGACATTCTTAAATTGGTATCAAGTCATGTTGCTCTAAGTTATTGAGTTTGATCCGTTTTTTGCAAAATTGTGTGCTATTGTTTTTTTTTAAAATATATTTTGTGAAAAATCGCAATTTTTTCGATGGAGCACTTATGTAATCGGATGCTCCCCTTTATGACACGAGTAAGAATTTTGATGATTTAAATAGTTTGAATTTGACGTTTACCAAAAGAATTGATTTTTTGAAAAAAGAAAATTGTCATTTTAAATCCGCAATCGATCTTTTGCAAACGGTTCAAAATCAAAGAGATTTTTATCATAAGAAATTAATTTCTTTGGACCATGAATTTAATGCTTTAAAATTTTCCAAAAGGAGAGTGATGATAGAGTCCTAGTTTTAGAAAAAGAATTGGAGGACCTTAAAAATTTTAGGATTTGTGTTTGTGCCAAAGTGGATAAAAATATTTTACTTGATGAGTTTGTGGCATGAGAGGAGACTCTTAGGGATAAGTGTGTATATTTTAAGAACAAACGTGATAACCTTCTAAGAGTTATTGAAAATTTAGAGAAGGAGCCTAATTATTTGCCTGAGTTAAAAAATTTGGAGATAAAAAATGATTTGACAAACTCGTGTAGTGTTGGTAGCAATGGTAGTGGCTCGTCATGTTATCATATTTGGAGAGTTAAAGCCAATACCATTATTTATTTTACAGGGTCAAAAACTCCCAAGTACATTAGAAAAGGTCAACCCATAGGTGTCATTCTACACGTTTACACATGCTCACATTGTGGTAGGAAAGGTAATCTTAGGCGTTTTCATTTTGATGTGACACCCCGACTAATTAAATACCGGGTAGCTACTCCATTATTAAATTAATACAAAATGCCAAGTAGGTTCAGTTCATAGCATCACTTTCGAAAACGTTTTAACAATTACTAGCCACCTAATATTTAAAAAGTGAGTTGTCCATTTTAGTTAAATCCAGTTAACATGCAATAATTAAATTATGAAAAGTTAACATAACCAACACAACATAGTCACAATAGAATAACCATCCAATAATAATGAGTCTGGAGGAAAAAATCCTCACAACAATCCGAATACCGAAATAAATAAATACGAAGTCTGCATCGCTAAAGTAAATTACAATCCATAGTCTGAAATAACTGAAAAGTAAGTTGTCTCTAAAAGGAATGGGGCAACATGCCCAACAAATGAGAAAAATCTGATAATGGAGTCAAGATCGAAAATGGAGGCGTCTACTGTCAAGGTCCTGTAACTTCCATAGCAGCTACAGCACATCACCTGAATAGAAATCCTATGCATGGTGTCCTTGTGGCTGGGCACCAAAAAGGTTTTTACAAAAATAGATTTGAAAGCAAACGAGTCAGATCCTGATTGTGAAAATAATTTAAAAATTTGCAAGTGTTTAATATCATTAAACAGTGAATATAAAGTACATGATAGTGTGTGCACTCACATGAGTTCCTCACCTCTCAACTAATTGTGCACTCCTATCGTACCCGTACCCATTCTAGTTATTTCCATATCTAACTAGTCCGTTACAAAAGCTAACATTACTATACGATATCCAATTTAAATTCCCAACATCTTCTATTTCAGAGTGTTATGCCTTGCTACACAGTTTCCCATATTAGTACTACTAATTGCTAGAGATCTTTCATTTTCACTTGACAAATTGTTGCTATTATTAATATTCACATTTATTCATGATAATACATTTCAATTAACAATATAGTATTCTCATCATAAATATACAATACTATCATCCCGAGACTAAGCTGCGGTGCACACATACTCTGCTATCTAATCCCGGTACATCACGTACATAAGGACCATGTATTCCGAATCTCTCAGGAAACGTTTCATTAATAACAATCACAAATAATGGAGGCAAACATAGTTCACATCACATGGATCACGCACATACCTACGCTCCCATGATCAGCAGACTTATTAACTTCTCAATAAGTCCTTCTCTGACCTATGTCCTCGAGGTACCAATTTAAATCCCCCCCGTAGGCACACAAAGATTAGATTTCCCTGATCGAACGCCGACCTCCCATGATAGCAAGTATGGTAGGTATGTTATACACAAATAACTACTTACTAAGCATTCACACATCTTAGATATCATAATATTTCATTAGTGGTACACATCTCGTTCTTATACCAACATTTAGTGTTTTACAACTCACAAGTCCCCGGTTTATATGTAATTAAGTCATTTACTCTTCTCACGTAGTAATTAGGCATTCGCTTCCCAATCCACAATTGCCATCCGATTTACTACACGATTCTAAGTTTCACACTTCCATGTACCCCAATCTCACAAGTATAACCACTAGTTAATAAGGGAAGGTTATTCTACCATTTAAATAAGTCTACGAGATACTAGAAATAAATTCAGGCCAAAAAGGCTATTCTGTCAACTCGTTAGAAGTCTCATTCGAACGAGGTCGTTTGAACGAGTTTCGTTCGAACGAACGGCTTCAAACGAAATGCCAACTCGTTAGAAGTCATACTGTCATCTCATTAGAAGTTCGTTCGAACGAGGTCGTTCGAACGAGATGGCAGTTTCAGCCCAGAAATTCCCAAGTCCGTTTTCTTCAATTCTTCTCTTCTCTAAATCCACCCTAAGTCCATCCAATTTATGTTTTAATGTATATAAACCATTTCTAATCACCCTAGATCATCTCTTAACATATTTTAGGGGTCAAATATTACAAATCATCATGTAATTAATGTAAATCTCCAAATATTCCCCAAACCCTATGAACACGAACCCATATTTTTGTTATTCCCAATTCCTCATCATAAATCCGTTTTTAAGTCATCATAAATAACTCTACGAATATTAAATCAGTCCATCATCATTCTACATGAAAATCCTAACCCAAATTCAAAGTTTTTCCATCAATTTCATAGGTTTTCTTCAAAGATTTCAATATAAGATAATTCCTACACTAAACATGGAAGACATATTCAATGCACTAAAAATATCAAATCACTTGCCTTAGATTGTTCTTCAGGATTGATGTTGGTGAATGAATGTTTATTCTCTCCTTTCTCTACGGATTTTCTCCCAAGGTTAAAGATGGCTTGGTTTTAGTTCTTGTAACTTCTCTCCAACTTCTCTCAAAAATCCCGTAGCCCACTCTCTAAACTTTTGCTGGTAATGGCCTTAGTGGACCCTTTAAAATTATAAATATAAACTCCAATTTTCGTGGGTTTTAATTCCCTAATTTTTAAAATGACCAAAATTCCCTTTTGAGTTACCGGTATGGCCCAAAAATGCCCTGGGACCCAAACTAAACCCCCGGCTAGTGTTTTCTGACTATTTTGACCCTTCCGGACACGTTGGCGCACTCAAAATGACCAATCGGTTGATAGAAATAAAATTCACTTTTTAATTCAAATAATTTCATACCTGACGCGACTGACATGCGCGTCCCAACTAAATTTCCCAAATTGTCGTATTTCAGTCTCGCGATAATTTTAATATTTTCAATATTCATATATTACCATATGTACGCATCATAATCAAATACCAACTCACATCTTGTTAGTATTCATATTCGGATTAATTTCCAATTAATTCTCATTTAATTTAATTAATCCCATAATTAAAAATCAATAAATATATGGGGTATTACATACTTCCCCCCTAATAACAGAATTTCGTCCCGAAATTCGGAACTAAAGAGTACTTGGTAAAAAAAACTCTGGATAACATTCGCGCATCTCCTCCTCGCGCTCCCATGTGGACGCCACTGAACACGTACTAACGGTACTATCTTCGACCTCAGTTTTCGCTCGTTGTGGTCCAAAATAGCAATCGGCCCCTCCTCGTAGGAACTATCGGGCTGAAGATCGATGTCCTCCAAAGCAATGTGAGTATGGGCCAAATCATACCTAAGATAATTCCTTAGAGAGAAAATATGTAACACTTCATGAATCCTATGCAAGTGCTCCGGTAACCCCAGTCTATACGCAACTGGCCCAATCCGCTCGATGATAGGGAATGGCCCCACATATCTTGGTGCCAGTTTCCCCTTCTTCCCAAAACGCATAATCCCCTTCATAGGAGATACTCTGAGTAAAACCTGGTCCCCCACTTTGAATTCTCTAAAGAACCTCTTGGCATCGGCATAGCTCTTCTGCCCGTCCTGAGCTACCCGAATGCGACTCCGTATCATCTTTATCCTTGCCGAAGTATCCTGAATTACTCCCGGCCCAAGGAGTTTGTTGTCCCCCACTTCTAACCAACATGTTGGGGGACGACAAGGTCTACCATACAATGCCTCAAATGGAGCCATACCAATGGTGAACTGATAGGAGTTGTTATAAGCAAACTCCACCAGTGGAAGGTACTGCTCCCATCCACCCCCAAAGTCTATGATGCACATACGCAACCTGTCCTCCAACATCTGATTTGTTCGCTCGGCCTGCCCATCAGTCTGCGGGTGATAAGCCGTACTCAACCGCAATTCAGTGCCCATGGCCTCCTGGAAACTCTCCCAAAATCGTGAAACAAATATCTTGTCTCGGTCAGACACGATATTTAAAGGCACACTGTGAAGTCTCACTATTTCCGAAATGAAAATCTGGGCATACTGTCCCGTAGTGTAGTCTATCCTTACGGGTAGAAAATGAGCAACTTTGGTCAAATGGTCCACAATTACCCAAATGGAGTCGTGACCTCTCTGTGACGTAGGTAACCCTGTGATAAAGTCCATGGATATGCTCTCCCATATCGACGTCGGAACCTCTAATGGCTGCAGAAGTCCTGCCGGTCTCTGAGGATCTACCTTTACCAGCTGAAAAGTGGCGCATTTAGACACAAACACATCAATATCTCTCTTCATCCCGCTCCACCAATATGTCGTCTCATAGATTGGTACATTTTATCCCCACCAAGGTGTACCGCGAACCGTGAGACCCTGTCATCACCTCGTGTCACAAGTCTTCACCTTTCGAAATGACCAATCTCCCATTGAAGTGTAATACCCCGTCTGAGCTAATAGTATAGGACTCGGCTCCCTCTGATAGTAATCGAACTATCTTCTCCTGACAGAATGAGTCATTTCCCTGGGCCTTTACCACTTTCGTAACAATCTGGGGTGTAACAGTCATCACAGATATGAACGATCGGGCTACTGCATCCTGGTGTCCCAACTCCTTCCATTTAGCTTTCCACACCTCGGCCACCTCATTTACTGGCCTACGGCTCAACGCGTCCGCTACCACGTTAGCCTTCCCCGGGTGATATTGGATATCGAACTGATAATCCTTCACAAACTCAAACCACCGTCTTTGACGCATATTCAACTCCTTCTGCGTAAAGAGGTACTGTAGAGACTTGTGGTCCGTGAACAACCGAAACTTCTCCCCCAGAAGATAATGTCTCCAAATCTGAAGGGCAAATACAACTTCCGCTAACTCCAAGTCATGGGTGGGGTAATTCTTCTCATGAGGCTTAATCTTACGAGAAGCGTAAGCTATGTCATGACTCTCCTGCTGCAGTACACCTCCAAGTCCTTATAAGGACGCATCAGTGTAGTCTAGATACTCAACTCCCGGTCTCAGCAATGCTGACACAGGTGCTGAGGTCAACTTGTCCTTCAACTCATCGAATGCCAACTGACAGGCATCGCTCCAGATGAATGGCACACCCTTACTAGTCAGATGTGTTAAAGGACCCGCTATCTTTGAGAAACCCCGAATAAACCTCCTGTAGTATCCTGCTAGGCCCAAGAAACTATGGATCTCAGTCAGTGTCATGGGCTGTCCCTACTCCCTCACCGCGGATACCTTCCCCGAATCAGCAGATATCCCCCGGTCTGAAATGATATGCCCTAAAAACTGAACCTCCTTCAGCCAAAACCCACACTTCTCATACTTTGCATAAAGCTCGTTTTGATGTAGCGTCTGCAAAACCCGTCTCAAATGCTCGGCGTGCTCCTCTTCTATTTGGGAGTAAACCAGAATGTCATGAATAAAGACAATGACGAACTGGTTTAGAAATTCTCTGAACACCCTATTCATCAAGTCCATAAACACGGCTGGAGCATTGGTCAAGCCAAAAGGCATAACCCGAAACTCGTAAGAACCATATCTCATTAAGAAAGCAGTCTTCGAGACGTCCTGCTCCCTGATACGCAACTAATGGTATCCCGATCGCAAATCCATCTTTGATAAGAATGAAGCTCCTCTCAGTTGGTCGAATAAGTCATCGATTTGGGCAATGGATCCTTATTCCGTATCGTGACCTTATTCAACTCTCGGTAATCTACACACAACCTCAACGATCCATCCCTCTTCTTTACAAACAACACAGGGGCACCCCACGATGAAGTACTCCTCCGAATAAACCCCTGACCCAATAACTGCTCAATCTGATCCCGTAACTCTCTCATCTCTGCTAGAGCCATACAGTAAGGTTCACGGGCAATAGGCCGAGTGCCCGGTCTCAAATCGATCACAAAATCTATCTCTCTACTCGAAGGTAGTGCAGGTATATCCTGAAATACATCAGCGAACTCACTAACAACGGGTATCGCATCGAGTGGTATCACCATTTACTTAGAGGTCTCCTCCTCTATATAGTACAAATGAGTGGACGATCCTCCCTTAGGGCGAGGCATCGCCACTAAAAACATCTCCTGCCCGGGAATGGCAAAGATGATACTCCTACTAAAATAGTCAATCATGGCTCGATACGCAACTAGCCAATCCATACCAACAATGGCATCATACTCAGTCATCTCTAACACTAACATATCCGCGGGTAAAGTAAACCTCCCAATCTGTATATCCACACCTCTACAAATAAGCGAAATCACGGAACCTCTACTCAACGGTGAATCTACACAAGTAACCGTGCTCTCGGCGATGTCTAACAACCCAATGGTGCGTGCAAATCTCATGGTAATAAAACAATGTGTGGCCCCTGTATCAAATAAAATACGCCCCATAGTCCCCTGTATAGAGAACATACCCTCAATGGCCGGTGGATCCTGTAGGGCTGCGGCATGCTGGAGCTGATACACTCTCCCATACTGAAGATGTCCCTGCTGAACTGGGACTGTTGTAATGGGTGGTAGTGCTTCCATCTGTGGTGGTGCTGGGAGGGCGGCGGGAAACATAGGCCTCTGTGGCTCGTGACGAGCACCCTGCTGCTGCTGCTGCGGTGGGGCCCTGCCCCTGTCAAGACAATCCTGGCGTTTGTGGCCAGTCTTGCCACAAACGAAACACTTCCCTGGGAAGTTTCTCCCTCGCTGTCCCTGCTTCCCTCGGCCCTGGTGGTCATTACCATTCCTCCCCTGGCCATGCTGGCCCTGCTGAAACTGCTGCTGCTGACCATTCTGACCCTGCTAGACCTGATGGCCGTTCTGACCCTGATGGCCATGTCTGAAACCTCCCTGACCACTCCTAAAACCTCCAGATCTAAATCTCTTATGATCCCCCTGTTGGGAACCCTGGTCACCCTGCCTGTGTTGTCCCTGAGCAGATTGTGCCCCGTTGGCACCATTTCCCCCGGTCTTTCCCTGTTGGCTGGACTCCCCTGATCTCTTGCTCTCAGACATGTGGAAGCGATGATCCTGGCAGTGAAGTAGTGCAGCGTTAACCACATCAGAATAAGTGGCCAACGAGAGATTCCCCAACAAGTGTTGACGAATCCTCCAAGTCAATCCATCCGTGAACTTCTGAATATTCTTCTCCTTAGTCGGTATCTCATCGGGAATAATGTTCGAGAGATTAGTGAATTCGGCCTCATACTTGGCTAAGATCCTTCCCTCCTGCTTGAGGTTCATCAACTTCCTCCTCATCTCCGTGTGAACAGCTGACGGAAAATATTTGAGGTCGAACCGCACCAAGAACTCCTGAATAGAAAGGGCATCCCTCTCCTCTGCGGTGGTAATGGACTCCCACCACTGCAATGCAGATCCTACTAGCTTGAAAGTAGCCAGTATCTGCTTTTGAACATCCGTGCACTCGTACATCCTTAAGTGCCTCTGAATGTCCTTCCTCGACTGACTGAATACCACAACATCGGAGCTACCTGCAAACTCCGGAGGGTGTGCTTTCTGAAAAGCATCACAAACGAGTTCCCAAGCAGACGGGAATGCATGAGCCTGAACTGGGGCAACTACCGGCGCCTGGGGTGGTGCCTGTTGTACAACGGATAGGGAGGCATTTACCGCTTGGGATACAATAACTTCAACCTCGGCGGCATTCCTAATGCCCTGAACTGGTGCGGGTTGTGGCTCTGGCTCTGCATCCGTAGGAACTTACTGCGTACGTCGTGGAGGCATCCCTAGGAACTTGTTGCGCACGTCGTGGAGGCATTTGAAATGAGAGTAAAGTCTTATAAGTTCACAGTTATTATCTCAAAATAGCTGAAGAGCGAAGCACACACAAAATAATACAACAGTCTTGAAATATAGGGCTCTAAATCAAAGAAAGCTCAGCGGAAACATAACAATCCGTACAAATCCTAAGGACACTAGAACCTGATGCTCTGATACCACGTGTGACACCCCGACTAATAAAATACCGGGTAGCTACTCCTTTATTAAATTAATACAAAATGCTAAGTTGGTTCAGTTCATAGCATCACTGTCGAAAACGTTTTAACAATTACTAGCCACCTAATATTTAAAAAGTGAGTTGTCCATTTTAGTTAAATCCGGTTAACATGCAATAATTAAATTATGAAAAGTTAACATAATCAACAAAACATAGTCACAATAGAATAACCATCCAATAATAATGAGTCTGGAGGAAGAACTCCTCACAACAATCTGAATACCAAAATAAATAAATACAAAGTCTGCATCGCTAAAGTAAATTACAACCCATAGTCTGAAATAACTGAAAAGTAAGTTGCCTCTAAAAGGAATGGGGCGACATGCCCAACAAATGAGAAAAATCTGATAATGGAGTCAAGATCGAAAATGGCGGCGTCTACTGTCAAGGTCCTGTAACTTCCATAGCAGTTACAACACGTCACCTGAATAGAACTCCTATGCATGGTGTCCTTGTGGCTGGGCACCTAAAAGGTTTTTACAAAAATAGATTTGAAAGCAAACGAGTCAGAGCACGATTGTGAAAATAATTCAAAAATTTGCAAGTGATTAATATCATTAAATAGTGAATATAAAGTACATGATAGTGTGTGCACTCACATGAGTTCCTCACCTCTCAACTAATTGTGCACTCCTATCGTACCCGTACCCATTCTAGTTATTTCCATATCTAACTAGTCCGTTACAAAAGCTAACATTACTATACGATATCCAATTTAAATTCCCAACATCTTCTATTTCAGAGTGTTATGCCTTGCTACACAGTTTCCCATATTAGTACTACTAATTACTAGAGATCTTTCATTTTCACTTGACAAACTGTTGCTATTATTAATATTCACATTTATTCATGATAATACATTTCAATTAACAGTATATTATTCTCATCATAAATATACAATACTAGCACCCCGAGACTAAGCTGCGGTGCACACATACTCTGCTATCCAATCCCGGTACATCACGTACATAAGGACCACGTATTCCGAATCTCTCAGGAAACGTTTCATTAACAACAATCACAAACAATAGAGGCGAACATAGTTCACATCACATGGGTCACGCACATACCTACGCTCCCATGATCAGCAGACTTATTAAATTCTCAATAAGTCCACCTCTGACCTATGTCCTCGAGGTACCAATCTAAATCCCCCCGTAGGCACACAAAGATTAGATGGCCCTGATCGAACTCCGACCTCCCATGATAGCAAGTATGGTAGGTATGTTATACAAAGATAACTACTTATTAAGCATTCGCACATCTTAGATATCATAATATTTCATTAGTGGTACACATCTCATTCTTATACCAACATTTAGTGTTTTACAACTCACAAGTCCCCAGTTTATATGTAATTAAGTTATTTACTCTTCTCACGTCGTAATTAGGTACTCGCTTCCCAATCCACAATTTCCATTCAGTTTACTACAAGATTTTAATTTTCACTCTTCCATGTACCCTAATCTCCCAAGTATACCCACTAGTTAATAAGGGAAGGTTATTCTACCATTTAATCAAGTCTACGGGATACTAGAAATAAATTCAGGCCAAAAGGCCATTCTGTCAACTCGTTAGAAGTCTCATTCGAACAAGGTCATTGGAACAAGTTTCATTCGAACAAATGGCTTCGAATAAAATGGCAACTCGTTAGAAGTCATACTGTCATCTCGTTAGAAGTTCGTTCGAACGAGGTCATTCGAACAACCTGGGCAGGTCTTCTAACGAGATGGCAGTTTTAGCCCAGAAATTCCCAAGTCCATTTTTCTCAATTCGTCTCTTCTCTAAATCCACCCTAAGTCCATCCAATTTATGTTTTAACGTATATAAACCATTTCTAATCACCCTAGATCATCTCTTAACATATTTTAGGGGTTAAATCTTACAAATCATCATGGAATTAATGTAAATCTCCAAATATTCCCCAAACCCTATGAACATGAACCCATATGTTTGTTACGCCCAATTACTCATCATAAATCCATTTTTAAGTCATCATAAATAACTCTACGAATATTAAATCAGTCCATCATCATTCTACATGCAAATCCTAAACCAAATTCAAAGTTTCTCCATCAATTTCATGGGTTTTCTTCAAAGATTTCAATATAAGATAATTCCTACACTAAACATGGAAGACATATTCAATGCACTAAAAATATCAAATCACTTACCTTAGATTGTTCTTCAGGATTGATGTTGGTGAATGAATGTTGATTCTCTCCTTTCTCTATGGATTTTCTCCCAAGGTTGAAGATGGCTTGGTTTTGGTTCTTGTAACTTCTCTCCAACTTCTCTCAAAACTCTCGTAGCCCACTCTCTAAACTTTTGCTGGTAATGGACTTAGTGGCCCCTTTAAAATTATAAATATAAACTCCAATTTTCGTGGGTATTAATTCCCTAATTTTTAAAATTACCAAAATACCCTTTTAAGTTGCCGGTATGGCCCAAAAATGCCTCGGGACCCAAACTAAACCCCCGGCTAGTGTTTTCTGACTATTTCGACCCTTCCGGACACGTTGGCGCACTCAAAATGATCAATCTATTGATAAAAATAAAATTCACTTTTTAATTCAAATAATTTCATACTTGACGCGACTGACACGCGCGTCCCAACTAAATTTCCCAAATTATCGTATTTCAGTCTCGCGATAATTTTAATATTTTCAATATTCATATATTACCATATGTACGAATCATAATCAAATACCAACTCACATCTCGTTAGTATTCATATCCAGATTAATTTCCAATTAATTCCAATTTAATTTAATTAATCCCATAATTAAAAATCAATAAATATATGGGGTATTACATTTGACCTTTGAAAAAGTCCTAGGAAGTTGAAGTGTAGTGTTACCATGGTTCCCTAAACCCTCATTCATCGTTGCACACCCATTTGGGTTAGGAAATCCCTTTTAGAGGCACTAGATGTTAGACTTGTTGATTCTCGATCGCTTGCACATGATTCTTCTCTTGTCATATCATATAGATAATTGTGTTTTCTTTTTTGTCATACACTAGATGTGTTTCATGTGATATTCTTGCTAGTGCTATGACTTGTTTACTTTTTTTCTATTAAATTTTGTTTTTGAAAAAATAAAAAAAATATGTTTTATAAAATTTTTGAAAAAATCCAAAGATATTTTTGTATTTTGATTTGCACCGTTTATGAATGGACATTTAGGATTACTGAGTCACAATTTCATTCCATATCCATGTGACGATTTGATAGTGTTTTGATATGCGTCATCATTTCATTTTTGCGCTTTACAATGTTTGGAGTCATTGAGATGTGATTAGTTGTTACTACCTACATATTTGACTCATGAGTTACTTTAATGCACACTTGCAAGTATTTGTTTGATTATTGTACTTGTTTATCACATATTGGTTGGAGTGTTTTCTTCTCAATTCTGTCTTTAAAACGAACCATATGCGATAAAACTTGACAATGGAAGTAGTGCATGTAAAAACCACTTACGTGAGGAATTTAATTGCAACAAAATATGATGAGTGAATCACGGGAAAGGTCTATGAGAGTAAAAAATTTACTCGTCGTGAAATCCACTGTTTAAAAAAGCACGAAAAATTTAAAGGGAATAAAAAGATAAATATGGCAAAAAGGGTCCACTTCAAAAGAAAAATAAATGCATTAATTATTTTGAGGGATTTTGGATGGAAAGAAATGAAAAATGGGTTTGTACATCCTAAAAACGTCATTAAAAAGAATTTACAGAGTTTTAGAAGTTATTAGTGTGGGAATCATTCTTGACTTTGATGTGTTGATGGATTGAGTCGATGTCATGTAAAGTCAACACTTTTGACACCGAAGGATGATTTTGAGATTCATTCGTTACGAGTACACATATTTGTCATGCACATATGTTATGTTTGATTGCTTTGATTTGCCTATCGAATATGTTCACACCCATTCATTCTATTTCCATGATTTTCTTGTCTTAGTGTAAATTCATGGTGTGTGATTTTTGTAAAATTAATTTTGAATTTTTGTCTGATAAATTGAAAAGTCAAAAATAGTTTATGGAAGATTTTGAGTTACTCTTTGCATGAGCATAGTTTGATCCATATTTTCTATCTATTTTTGTCGTGACAACTCCTTGTTTATTTTGTTTATTCATTTCTTTGTCTATTTCAGACAAATAAAAAGGGGAGAACGAATTATGGGGGATTTTTTTTCATTATGGGGGAGATTTGATTATTATTGATTGATTTATTATTATATCATTTCAAACAAGATGCATCACGAAGGTATTTTCTTTGTCTCATGAGTGTAGGTACAAAGATTGAAGATCGTTATTTTGCACATCCTGATGAGAAAAGCTTAAAGATTTAAAGATTTAATGTTGAAGATTATTGAAGAAAAGTTTTTAGACTTACATGTTTAGTACCTTTTCAATTTTGGGTTCATGGGAGGGTATTAGATTTGTATAGGCATTTTGATTTGATAATTCAGATGTTTTTATTTTCTAACGGCATAGACATGGGAGGAGATTGGTAAAGACAATATTTTATTGTCCGGCTTACATTTGAGTATGTCGGATACCATTATAACCGTCGAAGACTTATTGAAGTTCAATCATGCATCAAGACGGATCCGAATTTCAGAGTTCTTCAACATTTAAGCCTCCGCGAGATAAATTTGGTAAAGGTTGTGTTTTAATTCTTTAGCATTTCACTTAGAGTGTTGGGATATTTTTTCTCAAATATTTTCTAATTGACTGGGGAGGTCTTTTTATGTTTTTCGTCAAATATATTTTTCCAAGTGTTGAGGAAGACTATTTTCTGACGAAACAAAAAAAATATTATTTTTTAATTTCTGGTTCCAGTGACACAGGGTCGTCGTTCGAGCGACATACAATGTCCAGTGATGTCTTTTGAATGACACAGGTAACCGTTCGAACGACGCTAATATCTCATTTGAGCAAGTTGTCGCCTTAACATTTATGTAAATTGGGTTGTTCAACTCCGTTTTTCAGAAGAAGACCTGCATTTTTATCAGATACAAAAATTGCTTTGGAAGAATCATTGTCTTCTCAATTTTTAGTGTTTTAATCCCTTTTGTTTTCAATTCACAAGATCCTAATAGTTTATGTTAATTGTTTTGGAACCCAAGAACACATCTTTGTTGAAGTTTCTCTTGTAGAGAATATCTCTACTGCTGATCTATTTTGTACCGTCATAGACATAGGGGGAGATTTGTAAAGACATTATTTTATTGGTTGGCTTACATTTGAGTATGTTGTATACCGCTATAACCATCGAGACTTATTAAAGTTCAATCATGCATCAAGACAGATCATTATTTCAAAGTTCTTAAATTTTCAAGCCTCCACGAGATAAATTTGGTAAAGGTTGTGTTTTAATTCATTAGCATTTCACTTAAAGTGTTGGGATATTTTTTTTATCAAATATTTTCTAAGTGTTGGAGCGATCATTTTAATTTTTTCATCAAATATATTTTTTTAAGTGTTGAGGCAGACTATTTTCAGACGAAACAAAAAATATTATTTTTTAATTTTTCGTTCGAGCGATAGAGTGTCGTCGTTTAAGCGACACACCATGCCGCACGATGTCATTGCAACGGCACGTGTAACAGTTCGGGCGACACTGATATCTCGTTCGAGCGAACTTTCGCCTTAACGTTTCAACAAATTGGGTTGTTCAACTCCATTTTTTAGAAGAAGACCTGCATTTTTATCTTATATAAAAATTGCTTTAGCAGAATTATTTTCTTCTCAATTTTTTAGGGTTTTAAACACTTTTTGTTTTCAATTCTTAAGATCCCAATAGTTTATGTGAATTATTTTGGAGCCCAAGAACACATATTTGTTGAAGTTTCCCTCATAGAGAAGATCTCTGTTGCTGATCTAGATGCCACTTGAGGGAGGTATTGGGATGACGTCGACTGCATTTCATAGGGAGTGCTCGGGGGTATTGCTGGGCTGAATTGGAGTTGCAGTTCTTTCTGAGTCTGGACTGAATGTCGATGTGATTGTTCCGAGGAGTGATCATTGCAGATTTCATTGTGTAACTATAAGTTGTGATTTATTAATTCATAGCGAAATAAAAGGTTTTACCCGAAAGGGTTTTTCTTCCTGAAATCTACGAGTTAGCAATTTTATTTGCGATGGTTTGACACACACACACACACACACACACACATAGTTGCATGTTTAGGGGCTGTTTTGATTTGGATTAAAATTGACTCCAATTAAATAAGTTTAAATTGGGAATATGCGAATTTATTTAAATCGGTATCATGCACGACATTCTCAATTATTTTACCAAATAAGTGGAGGATGAGCCCCTGATTGATATGCCTTATCAAAGTGTGTTACAGCTTATATGGAAGCAGATCATTTGCAAATATTTTATGCCTTATGCCTTCATCACCGATCATGTAACTCAGTTTGACAATGAAGAATTTGAAGAGTATTATATTCGGTCAAGCATCCAGAAACTCCATTCAGCACCTGGGCATCCACAATGCAATGGCTAGATAGAAATCACCAACAAAACCTTGTTGAATGGGTTGAATAAAAGGTTGGATGAAAATAAAGGAAACTGGATTAATGAAATCCATAGTGTCCTTTGGCCATACATGACTACTCCCAGAACAGTAACCGGAGAAAAACTGAAGATGTCTTTAGTGAAACTCTTATTTTATATTATAGAGTTATTAATGTACTAGTCTTAATATCAGTTCAACAAGTTTTGATGTTTCATTATTTATTCAAATAAGTTTAGTATTATTAAATGTTTAACTTTTAATAACAATTCTAATTAAAACTTGAATTAATGGATCATCCTGACTAAATAAATACCATTGTTCTAGAAGCTAAATTTACATCCACAAGTGGACAACTATCTCATTACATAGAATTTGATAAAGTAAATATAAATCTATAGGGGAAAAAGTTTAATATGTTTTACGAATGTTTCTGAGGATGTTTTTTCGGGGTAAGGTGCAATAGGTCTCTTGTATGGAACGTTTAAGATAAAGGAGCTTGAAAATGCTATTATGCGAAGGATTATATGGATTACCAAACAAATACGAATTTTTAATTTTTCAAATTATTTAAACCTATTTTATTTTAGCACTAATTCAACATAAAATGTTGTGAAAAATAATTAATCAATTTTATCTCGTCCTAAACATACATCTAAGTGATATAGCAAGAATTAAATAAAGGGAATAAACCACAACAATCCATATAATCCTTCACAGAGTGTTTTTTAGTAGCAAGGTACAATAGGTCCCTTGTATGGAGCGTTTAAGATAAATGAGTCTGGAAATGCTACTATGTGAAGGATTATATGGATTTCCAAACAAATATGAATTTTTAAATTTTCAATTTAATTAAACCTATCTTATCTTAGCGTTAATTAAACCAAAAATATCATGAAAAATAATTAATTAATTTTATCTTACCTTAAACACACATTTAAGTGATATAGCGAAAATTAAATAAAGGCAATAAACCACAACATGTCGATGTACAAGGAAAATCCAAATGGAAATTTTTTTGAATGGCCTAGCCACGCAATTTCACTTTGATGTAGGAATTACATAAGAACGATAGATGACTTACTCAACCGACACGACTCCTTCAAGCCTTGATATTATCTTGAAACTTCTTCACAGTGACATGTAGGAATCCACCCATGAACTTCCACAACGCGTGCACCTTATACATATCGATATCCACTGATCTTGTCTTAGCAAACTGTCACCGCAACATGGAGTCCACCGCATCCAAGAGCAACACACAAGAAATCCACCGTATGAAATCGTACTCACCAAATATGATGAGTAAAAAAATTTTGATGCTCAACACGTGATCTTAAAAAATTAAGTGTAAACTAAAGCTTGGAGGCTCTTGGATTTTTCTTAGAAAATTATTTTTCGCAAAACCTATTGATAAAGACTGAAGCCAACCCTCCTACTTATAGAAAACATAAAAATCGAGGCAATACAAAAATCAAGAAATCTCATTTGAACGAAAACACTAGGATCATTTGAATGAGTTGTGTATTCTCGTTTGAATGAAATAAATTTCATTCGAATGGACCTGCTAAGTTCATTTGAAAAGACTTCAAACAACCTTCTAACAGAAATTCTCTACAAAATAGAAAAAACAGATTTGACCCTCATTCGATCGTTGTTTGAACGAAAACATACATCTCATTTGAAGCAATCAAAAACTCATTATAATGACTTTAAGAAATTCATTTCAATGATAAGAAAACTTCATTCGATCGTCTTTATAAAAATATATTTCTTTTAAAAAACCTTTTTACAAAAATGGCCTCACAATAATTTAAAAGTAAAGAACGTTTTCTAAATATTACTGCTGCAGGAGCATATTGGAGGCATAAAAAGTAAAGAAAGTTTTCGCCAACATATCTACATCCTCTACCTTTTCCCACATATTTTTAGCTTGGAAGTAATTTTGAACATAGCATAATTATATTTTCACACATTCTTGAAATATTAAAATCCAAAATTGAGGCATTCATGGTGTGCAGATAGAAGTGTGACTTATTTTTGGTTGTAATAAAGTTCATCAGGGAGTTCCATAAATCTAGAGGGTCTTTCATAGTCAGGTACTCACTTCCAAATCATTGTGTATGTGATAGCTAAGGAATATCAGAGCCTTTTGCTTTGTCCTTCCAAGATATGATATTTTCAAGTGTTATTGCATCCCCAAGGTTTCGAACTTGGAGGTGGAGTTCACAATCTTGATATTAATTAATATAATTTACCCCAGAAAGTTTAAGTGACTCAAATTCGAGCTTAAAAATATTGGACATTTTTAAATTGTTCAATTAATACATAACAGTCATAAATATATAGTGCATAATAAAGGAAAATAATAATTCAATATTAATTAGAACGCCATGCTTGCAATTAGGACTTTAAATTTTGATTTAATAAGTAGAACGTTAGGTCCATGCCATTTATTTATACGAACTTAAGGTTCAACACATACAATAATTCAATTTTATTAATATATTAGGATTTTAATATTCCCATCTCATTATGTCAAAACTTCAAGTTTGATGATGATAAAAAATAATATATGGAACTTGAGGTCCAAATTACAAATTATTTAGGGATATTTAATTTCTTTCTTGCCCTAAAATAATAAAAACATTAGGTTTTGATTTTGTATATATCTTATTGGAACTTCAGGTCCAAAAATTAAATAGCAATTGGGAACTTCAAGCCCCATATCTTATAAGTCATTTAGGAATTTCAAGCCTTAAAATTTAAATAGCAGTTGGGAACTTCACGTCCCAAAATTTTATGCTATAATTTGGGAACTTGAGGCCCGAAAATCTTTATATTGCAATTTCGAAACTTCTAGCCCCAAAATTTTAAATAAAAATATAAAATTAATTGTAAATTTATTAAATAATTGAATGATAAATACAAATATATAACTAGAGTTTCAACTACATCTAGATATAATACAAGAGAATAGAACATCTACCGTCTGTGATATAAGATATATAAATAATGACAACACATCAAAGGATTTTGGTGCTTATATATAAAAAATTCAACCAAAATAAATAATTTTGTATTGGAGATAGTAGGTCCACTTGACATATATATTAAAATGTTTTATTACTTAAAACACCACATGATATATTTATATCAATAAAAAACCACCATATTTGTTTAACAATTATTTTCGCAATTAGTTATAGTATAAATTAGTTTGGTATCTTAGACCTTTATGGTATTATATATACCAATGATGAGAAATTACTATTGACACAGGTTGTTAAATAAACTTTGTCAATAATTAGTTTTGAAGTCAAGAGCACACGCGGTGTGTGTGTGTGTCCATACAAACCTAACACAAGATTTATGTAATTACAAGAAAAAAATAGATGCACATTTACACAACACAAGAGATAGATATATTTGTTGTTTACCTGACCCCAAACTACTCATATGTATGCGTAGAATAATGCCTCAATTGTTTGGTGAGAAATTCAATAATTGTTAGTATCTATGAGTTGTGTGTCCTTCCTTAAGCCGTTGTGAATGTCGTTAGCTTTTTTGTGCTGATAACATGTTAAGAGAAATTGGGCATTGAGAGAATTTTATAGAGAGGAAGAGTTTCTCATTAATTAGTATGTACATAATTAGGGGTGGGGGGACACCCCTTATATATAGTATAAGTTGGTAGAGTTCTAATTGGAGTGGACATCCATTTAAATAGGATAAATACAAATATTTATAACAATATCTACATTATATACCATTAGTAGAACATTTGCAGATAATGCATGAATCTAATTATATTTGTCCCTATCATATTGTAATACTCACTATAAATTTCTACATGTGGACATTAATCCTCATTAGAAATTTGTGACTCCACTGTGTTGTGACAACCCGCTTATCAAAATAAGAGGTGGCCATCTCGATACTCCAATATTAACAGGAATCATAGATTGTCCATTCTTAGCATCACCAAAAATATAATAAGTATACGGGATAACCACCCTATATTTTAGAAAATGGTTTGCCAAATTTGTTTTTTATAAGTTAATGAAAAGCATTTAAACCATCCAAAATGAAAAGCGTGTATATAGAGATAAAGATGAATAATTATAATCTCAATCACATATAATCAAAACAACCGAATAAGCTGTTGGTTGATAGACATAAACAATTAGATTACATCGAGTATTAAAGTATAACATCACATCTATAATACAATTACAAAACTTGGACAACACACCCGAATGAGTAACTCAATCATAACTAGAATACAAAAATGAAGGCATCTATAGTAAAATATACCGCAACATCTGCAAGGTGTTGCAGCTCCGAGACACAGGGATGGGGAAATCAATATGGGTGTCCTTGCGGCGGAGCACCTGAGCAAATATAAGATTCATGCACAACAAGAAATATAAACGGGTCAGGGACCGATTTTATATGATCAACAGATGAATAAAGAGTATGACAGTCATGCACAATTAATCATGTTTGATAATGATAAGAATCTATCTACTCAATCTTAGAGCATAAACTAACGAAATTTTCATGACCATAAGTTTTAATTCAATTATACAATAGGATATGAATAAATGTTATTAACTTAAAATCACCATCCTTTATACACCGTTTCATTACACCGTTCCATATCTCATTTGGAAATGTATTGAAAGCCATTTAGTTCTTAGAGAACTTTATCATAAATCAAGTCCCACTTGAATAAGAATAGTTATATTAAACCATATATAACGATTCTAAGACCGTCGTTTCGAGTTTCCCCACTGGACGCGCCCCTAAATAGCTATCATCTTCCAGGGGCTATCGCACAAGACAACCTGGGCATCCTACAATGCAATGTCGGGAAGTGGCCATATACCTTCGACAGTAAGTCATAACCACACCCGGAATTACCTCACTTCGAACAATAAATACACAATACATAATAATCGGTCCTATGGCCGAGGGCTATATTCACCATGCATTCACTAGCCAGGGGACTTCACCTCATGCGCGTAAATACCTTATGATAGCATTTAGAGAGGTGTGTTTATGTAAATTATCATTTACAATTTTATTCCCATTTTAATATATACATTACGTTATATCCAAGGCTATAACCATTTAAGGTCACCATTATAAACTTCACATTTACTAAATTCCCCAAATTAATCCCCAAGAAATCATGATGTTTCTAAAAGCAATTAAGTCAAGTATACCTCAGTCGAGTCTCTAAAATCCCTCTATATACAATTTTACATCTCTTACTCTCCATCTAACTTGTAAAAGGAAGAAAACAACTCATCATCTATCTAGTAATCCCCGGAATAAGCCCCATCTAATCCCTTTCTAATCTAGGGTAGTTACCTTACTAATATAAGACACTAGGACACTAAGTTTACTTCATATAAGAAGGTTCCTAAGTCCTAAGACTAAAAGAAAAGGGTTAAAATTGAGTTAGAAAAATAACTCAAAACAACAAGATTTCGAATCAATTTGCCCCAAGCAGCGAATTGATTCGCCTAAAAGTGAATCGATTCGGATGGAGAAACCAACATTCTATCTCAGGCTGAATCGATTCGGGTTCCTAGACCTGTAGCCTCCCCCTTAGCGAATTGATTCACATAAGGGGCGAATCGATTCTCCCTGGCTAATTTGCCAAGAATGGGGCTACGAGTTATGAACCCTAGTTTTTTCCAACCCCATTTATCCTCCAACCAACATCATTAATTCAACCCAAAACAATCATAAATGCATCCTAACTACTATAATCCACACAATAACCATCTAAATCAAATTCTAAGGGTTCAAACTCTACAAATCCCTTACAACCCCCAAATGGTTAAATCATTTCAAATACACAATCGTCAATACCATTTATTCACCCTAAATCATATTTTAGCAAGTAAGAAGCTTGACTTAAACTGAAATCTCGGATTCTTGGAAGATAAATGCAAGATCAAACCCAAAATCTTCAATTCTTCTCCTTTCACTTCTTTTCTCCCCAATTCTTTTCTTCTCTCTTTCTCTCTAGGTTTAGTAAAAACACACTTAAGAAAATAAAATGAGGTGCAAGACTTAAATGTGCCTTTATCCTTAATTCCCATCTTAAATTGTTAATACCTCATTAAAATGACTCGTAACTACACATTTAAGTCATAACCAGTCAAAAGTGCCCGAAACCCAAGAATACAATGTTGCACTTATTTTGACTATCTCGCATATTTCGGGACTAACTACTCCCTCTAAATTAGCATCCGGAAGTGTTTAAATCATTTCAAGTTCTGGCTTCATTTATACCATAAATGTCGTTTAAAGCACACGACACTATAAAACGTAACATCATGATATTTACATAAACGTAACAGTAAATATGCAACAATCTAGTAAATATTCTTTATTAACTCACTTTATTGATATTTACTCCATCATCCATTATTTTATATAATTACTTCAAACATTAAATCAATATAAAATAAATTTCTCAAAAGTAAGGGTTACTACATACTCCCCCCCTTATGAGGGAATTTTGCCCTCCAAATTCAGGCGTACCTTGCAAAAAGAGATGTGGATACTTTCCCCACATATCATCCTCATGCTCCCACGTTGATTCCTCGGCGTTGTGATGACCCCATTGAACCCAAACCAAGGGCACCAATCGGGATCTCAGTCTTCTTTCCCCGTGCTCTAAGATTGCAACTGGGTGTTCCTCGTACGAAATATCGAGTTTTAATTCGATATCATCCTAAGGAATATGCAAATGATATCCTTCACACCACTTGTACTTTTTCAAGGAGGAAACATGAAACACATCATGAATTTGTAGTAAGTGTTCTGGTAAGGAAAGTTGATCCTCCACTGAGCCTACCTTGGGAATAATGGGAAAAGGTCCAACATAGCGCGGCGCAAGCTTTCCTTTCTTCCCAAATCGCTTTATACCTTTCATTGGCGATACTCGCACCAAGACTTGATCTCCAACCTCCAACTCTACATGCCTCCTATTAGCATCATCATAACTCTTTTGAAGATCTTGAGCTGTTCTGATGCGACTTCGAATGAGTTCAATCTTGAAAGAAGTATCTTGAATCATTTCAGGTCCAAAAAATTTATTATCCCCCAGGTCCAACCAACAAGTGGGTGATCTACACGGCCTACCATAAAGTGCTTCATAGGGTGCCATCCCAATAGTGAATTGGCACGAATTATTATAAGCAAATTCGACCAAAGGGAGATATTGTTACCAACCACCTTTGAAATCAAGCACACACATTCATAGCATATCCTCTAACATTTGGTTGATTCTTTTTGTCTGCCCATCTGTTTGGGGGTGATAAGAGGGGCTCAACTTCAATTCGGTTCCCGTAGCTTAATGGAAACTTCGCTAAAAATGGGAAACAAAAATTTTGTCTCGATCGGAGACTATATTTATGGGCACCCCGTGGAGTCTAACAACCTCCGTAATGAATAGCCGGGCTTAACGAGCAGCATTGTAATCTGTGCGTACGGGTTGGAAATGTGCTGACTTAGTCAAACGATCAATAATAACCTAAATGGAATCATGATCGCTCTGCGACGTTGGTAATCCCATGATAAAGTCCATCGAGATACTTTCCCACTTCCATACCGGTATTTCCAATGGTTGTAAAAAACCCGTTGGTCTTTGATGATCTACTTTCACCAATTGACAAGTGGTACATTGGGAAACAAATTCAGAAATGTCCCGTTTCATGCCTGGCCACCAATACTGACGGCGCATATCTTAGTACATCTTGTCATTACTAGGATGTACTGTAAATTTGGACCCATGAGATTCTGTCATCATGGCTCGTCTTAAATCCCCTTTGTTCGGGACAATGAGTCTCTCGTGGAAACATATCCCACCCTCAGAACTTATAGAGTAGGATTCTGTTCCCTCAGTCAGCAATTGGCGTATACGGTCCTGACAACCTTTGTCCCTTCCTTGAGCTTCAACAACCTTTGCCACTATCGTAGGCGTAACGGTCAACACCGACATAAACGCTCTAGCAACTGCATCTTCTTGGCTAAGTTCCCTCCATTAACCTTCCATATCTACGCTAACTCCCCTTCGGGCTTCCGACTCAACGCATCCGCCAACACATTTGCCTTGCCCGGGTGATAGTGGATGTCAAATTGGTAGTCTTTTACAAACTCTAACCACCGGTGTTGTCGCATATTTAAATCTTTCTATGAAAACAAATATTGCAACAATTTGTGGTCCGTGATTAGACTAAATTTCTCCCCCAGGAGATAATGTCTCCAAATATTCAAGGAAAAAACTATTGCGAAAAGTTCCAAATAATGCACCGGATAATTATTTTCATAGGGCTTTAGCTTGCGAGAAGCATAAGAAATAGCCCACTGCTCTTATTGTAGTACACCTCCTAACCCTTGCAAAGATGCGACGGTAAAGACAAAATATTCCAATCCTGGCCTTGGTAACGCAAGTACTGGAGCAGAAGTCAACTTATCTTTCAGCTCATCAAAAACTAACTGACAAGAATCATCCCAAATAAACCTCACCCCTTTTCGGGTTAAATTTATCAAAGGTCTAGAAATTTTAGAAAAACCCTTAATAAATCTTCGATAATAACCAGCTAAACCCAGAAAACTACGAATCTCAATAGGTGTCGTGGGCTGACCCCATTCCCTCAGCGCAATAACTTTACTCGGGTCTACTGAAATACCCTGGGCTATCACAATGTGACCCAGAAACTGTACTTCCTGTAATAAAAAATGCACTTCTCAAACTTGGCATACAATTGATGATTCCTCAACGTCTGAAGGACTAACCGTAAATGAGTAGCATGATCGACTTCTGTTCGAGAATACACTAGGATGTCATCAATGAACACAATAACAAACTGGTCTAGGAAGTCTCGATACACTCTATTCATAAGGACCATAGACACGGTGGGGGCATTGGTTAGTCCGAAAGGCATAACCAAAAATTCATAGGACCCATATCTAGTTAGAAATGCAGTTTTGGACATATTTTGCCTTCGTATCCTCAACTGATGATACCCCTTCCTCAAATATATTTTAGATAAGTACGACGCTCACCTAAATTGATCAAACAAATCATCAATTCGAGGTAATTGTTATTTGTTCTGGATGGTGACTTTATTCAACTCCCTGTAGTCGACACACAATCGGAGAGAACCGTCTATTTTCTTCACAAATAACACCAGAGCGCCCCACGACGACGTACTTTGCCTAATGAACCCTTATTCTAACAATTTCTAAATTTTTTCTCTTAACTCCCACATCTCAACAGGAGCCATACGGTATGGGGCTCTAGCAATCGGTCGCGTTCCCGGTGCTAAATCAATTACAAACTTAATTTCCCTACTTAGAGGCAAACCCGGTATTTCCCAAAAAACATATTGGAAATCTCTAACAACCGAAATCAAATATAAGGAAACGACTACATCCCGAGAAGTATCCTTCGTGATACAATACAAGTAAGTGATAGAACCTCCTTCCGAATGAGGCATAGCAACTAAAAACATTTCTTGCCTCGGAATGGAAAAAACTATACTTTTCCCATAGCAATTAACTATCGCACGATACTTCACTAGATAATCCATACTCAGGGTTACATTTTACCCGACCATATCAAGGACGAGTAAATCGGCCTCAAAACACAAGTTACCAAGATTTATTCCTACTTGTTTACAAACAAAGAAAATGAGTGAACCATCACCCATAGAAGATTCAACACTAGTGAAAGTACTTTCTGCAGATTTAATTAACTCCGTAGACTGGGCAAAACTTCTAGAAATAAATGAATGTGTCGCACCCATATCGAACAATACACGAACCATATGCCCTCTGAATGAGAAGCTTACCCTCAATAGCTGGCGGCGCTGGTGGGGCCGGAGGAAGCATAGCATCCTGTATGTGGTAAACACAACCATACTATAGCTGTCCCTGTTGTGGAGGGACAACTTGGTTAGGTACTTGTGGCGGTAACTAGGCCTGTGGATGCTGTGGAATCCTAGGAATATGTCCCCCAATCAACTGCGGACATGCCTTCTTGTAGTGACCCGACTCTCCACATTGAAAGCATCGAACCGTCATGTTCTCCTGATTTCGGCCCTAATTATTTCTAAACTTACCAAAGCCTTGTCCAGGATGGCCTCTACCCCCATTACCACCCCGACCTGCTTATTGTTGGACACCCTAACCGTGCCTAATATTACTTCCACCAACATTAAATCCACCAAAATGCTTCCTTTTAGACAAGTCCCCTTGCTGGGTGTCCCTTTCGTTTTGTTTATTTCCGTAAGATTGGGATGAGGATAGTGCTCTTCCTCCTGCCCCATTGCCTCCAGGTTTACCCGCTTGCCCCAAAACAGAAACCTTCTTACTACTTTTAATATACAACCTATGTTACTGACAATGGAGTAACTCCGCATTCATCACGTCCCCAAAAGTCTATAAAGCTGGATTGCCCAGCAAATGTTGCTGTATCCTCCAGTGTAAACCTCCAATAAATTTGGATATCCTCCTCTCCTCCGGAGTCACCTCATCTGGCACAAAACTAGCTAATCGAGTAAATTGTAAATTCCTCCTCATACTTTGCAACTGAACGTTCACCTTGCACTACATCTTGAAGTTTTCTTCTCATATCCCTTTGAACTGAGGGAGGAAAATAGTTCTGATCAAACAGAACCCCAAAATCATTGATAGCCATAGTATCTCTCTGCTTTGGCGTAGTCATCGACTCCCACCAATGTAATGCTGCTCCAACTAATTTAAAAGTAGCAAGGATTTGTTTCCTTTCCTCACTACACTCCACCATGCGCAGATGGCGCTACCTATCCTTTTTCCACTAATTAGCTACTATGACGTCAGAACCTCCTTGAAATTTTGGGGGATGGCCCTTTAAAAAGGATTCTCTAACTCTTTCCCACGGAGAAGGTCCCGCAGGAGCTTGTACCTCCTGAGCTCGTGGTTGTTGGGCTTGTGGAAATTATTGAACCACAACAGTCATCGCAGCATTGACCGCTTGGGCCACAATATTTGCTACTTCAGCAGCATTTATAGTTCCTTGCTGTGGCGGTGGAGGACATACCTCCTCCTCTACAACTCTATTCCTTCTAGCGGGGAGACCTCTTTTAGGAGGCATCTGAGACAAAGAAACAATATAATTAGAATACTATTTAGAACAATCTATTTTGTAGAGGATCGCAAACATAGGCAAACAAAATAGTCCTAACATTAAGCTCTATATCAAAGAACGCTACGGTAGAATGTGAAAAGTTCGCATAGATACTAAAGACTCTACAACCTGATGCTCTGATACCATCTGTGACAACCCTCTTATCAAAATAAGAGTTGGCCAAGCCGATAGTCCAATATTAACAGGAATTATAGATGGTCCATTCTTAGCATCACCAAAAATATAATAAGTATACGGGATAGCCACCCTATATTTTAGAAAATGATTTTCCAAAATTTTATTTTATAAGTTAATGAAAAGCATTTAAACCATCCAAAATGAAAAGCAGGTGTATAGAGATAAAGATGAATAATTATAATCTCAATCACTTATAATCAAAACAACCAAATAAGTTGTCGGTTGACAGACATAAACAATTAGGTTACACCGAGTATTAAAGTATAACATCACATCTATAATACAATTACAAAACTTGGGAAACATGCCCAAATGAGTAACTCGATCATAACTAGTATATAAAAATGAAGGCGTCTATAGCAAAATATCCCGCAACATCCGCAAGGTGTTGCAGCTCCGAGACACAGGGAGGGGGAACTCAATATGGGTGTCCTTGCGATGGAGCACCTGAGCAAATATAAGATTCATGCACAATAAGAAATATAAATGGGTCAGGGACAGATTTTATATGATCACCAGATTAATAAAGAGTATGACAGTTAATCATGTTTAATAATGATAAGAATCTATCTACTCAATCTTAGAGCATAAACTAAAGCAATTTTCATGACCATACGTTTTAATTCAATTATACAAGAGGATATGAATAAATGTTATTAACTAAGAATCACCATCCTTTATACACCGTTTCATTACACCGTTCCATATCTCATTTAGAAATGTATTCAAAGACATTTAGTTCTTAGAGAACTTTATCATAAATCAAGTCCCACTTGAATAAGAATAGATATAATAAACCATATAAAATGATTCTAAGACCGTCCTTCCGAGTTTCCCCACTGGACGCGCCCCTAAATAGCTATCATCTTCCAGGGCCTATCGCACAAGACAACCTGGGCATCCTACAATGCAACATCGGGAAGTGGACATATACCTTCGACAGTGAGTCATAACCACACCCGGAATTACTTCACCTCGAACAATAAATACACAATACATAATAACCGGTCCTATGGACGAGGACTATATTCAATCTGCATTCACTAGCCAGGGGACTTCACCTCATGCGCGTACTTCCCTTATGATAGCATTTAGAGAGGTGTGTTTATGTAAATTATTATTTACAGTTTTATTTCCATTTTAATATATACATTACGTTATATCAAAGACTATAACCGTTTAAGGTCACCATTATAAACTTCACATTTACCAAATTCCCCAAATTAATCCCCGAGAAATCATGATGTTTCTAAAACCTACCAAGTCTAGTATACCTCAGTCGTGTCTCTAAAATACCTCTATATACAATCTTACATCTCCTACTCTCCATTTAACTTGTAAAAGGAAGAAAACACCTTATCATCTATCTAGTAATTCCCAGAATAATCCCCATCTAATCCATTTCTAATCTAGGGTAGTTACCTTACTAATATAAGACTCTAGGACACTATGTTTACTTCATACTAGAAGGTTCCTAAGTCCTAAGCCTAAAAGAAAAGGGTTAAAATTGAGTTAGAAAAATAACTCAAAACAACAATATTTCGAATCGATTCGCCCCAAGCAGCGAATCGATTCGCCCAAAAGAGAATCGATTCGGATGGAGAAACCAACATTCTGTCTCAGGACAAATTGATTCGGCCTTAACCCAAATCGATTCGGGTTCCCAGACCTGTAGCCGTCCCCTTAGCGAATCGATTCGCAGAAGGGGCAAATCGATTCGCCCTAGAGAATTTTCCAAGAATGGGGCTACGGGTTATGAACCCTAGTTTTTTCCAACCCCATTTCTCCTCCAACCAACATCATTAATTCAACCCAAAACAATCATAAATGCATCCTAAATACTATAATCCACACAATAACCATCTAAATCAAATTCTAAGGGTTCAAACTCTACAAATCCCTTACAACCCCCAAATGGTTAAATCATTTCAAATACACAATCGTCAATACCATTTATTCACCCTAAATCATATATTAGCAAGTAAGAAACTTGACTTAAATTGAAATCTCGGATTCTTGGAAGATAAATTCAAGATCAAACCCCAAATCTTGAATTCTTCTCCTTTCACTTCTTTTCTCCCCAATTCTTTTCTTCTCTCTTTCTCTCTAGGTTTAGTAAAAACACACTTAAGAAAATAAAATGAGGTGCAAGACTTAAACGTGCCTCTATCCTTAATTCCCAATTTAAATTGTTAATACCTCATTAAAATGACTCGTAACTACACATTTAAGTCATAACCAGTCAAAAGTGCCCGAAACCCAAGAATACAATGTGGCACTTATTTTGACTATCTCGCATATTTCGGGACTAACTAATCCCTCTAAATTAGCATCCGGAAGTGTTTAAATCATTTCAAGTTCTGGCTTCATTTATACCATAAATGTCGTTTAAAGCACACGACACTATAAAACGTAACATTATGATATTTACATACACGTAACAGTAAATATGCAACAATCTAGTAAATATTCTTTATTAACTCACTTTATTGATATTTACTCCATCATCCATTATTTTATATAATTACTTCACACAGTAAATCAATATAAAATAAATTTCTCAAAAGTAAGGGTTACTACATACTCCCCCCCTTATGAGGGAATTTTGCCCTCCAAATTCAGGCGTACCTTGCAAAAAGAGATGTGGATACTTTTCCCGCATATCATCCTCATGCTCCCACGTTGATTCCTCGGCGTTGTGATGACCCCATTGAACCCAAACCAAGGGCACCACTCGGGATCTCAGTCTTTATTCCCCGTGGTCTAAGATTGCAACTGGGTATTCCTCGTACGAAATATCGAGTTGAATATTCTTTATTAACTCACTTAATCGATATGTACTCCATCATCCATATGTACTCTAAGATTGCAACCGAGGTTATTATTGATCGTTTGACTACGTCGGCACATTTCCTACCCGTACGTAACAGTAAATATGCAACAATCTAATAAATATTCTTTATTAACTCACTTAATCGATATGTACTCCATCATCCATTATTTTATATTAGTACTTCACATAGTAAATTAATATAAAATATATTTCTCAAAAGTAAGGGTTATTACATGTGTCATGTAGGAATAGAGATAGATATATACATCTTAATAAAGTGTTAGTAGTTCATATTTTTATCATAAAAAATGTATAAATTGAAATCCCATAAAAGATGGCCTTATTATACATTGTGTGAAAAAAACGTTGAACGAATGATAAAAAAATATGTAAAATGAAATCAAATGAAAAATAAAAATGACAAAATACGCTATTTATATTGTTAGACCAAAACTTCCACACACATGAATGAAGCAACAAGTTTTCACAATTAGGTTACAAAGTTTAAATCTCTAGCTCTATCTTTGGAAATGATATTTATCAAGAAACCATTGATATAACCACCATGTAATTCTTTTAATGAGACTAATATAAGTCAAAATAGTTACCATGATCTTTCTATATTTTGATTTTGTTTCTTTGAGGTCCCAATAAGGATAACAGAGATCTGACAAGGGAATTTGCCAACTCTATGAAGCACTTTTTATGAACTACCTTTTCGATGCAGTTGATTGTAATATTACGCTGACCTAATGGACTATTTTCCAAGCCAAATTTGTGATTGGTTATTATTTTTGCCACGACCACGTTGGTGTAAATGATAAATGTTGTATCTAAAATTAGATAAAGGAACAAAATTACCAAATGTATAAAACCAATAGTAAAAAAATAATGAGGCTGAGTCGCGAACTAGGTCGCTATATTTAAAGTGTTTCGCGGCTCTGTCCAAAATTGTACTACAGTCCAATTAATGCCCCACCACACCCAAGATAAAACAACCCAGAATTGAAACCAATTTATGTTTAAAAAAACTATGAAAATAGTAATTTGGTATACTATCACATGTTCACTATTAGTTGCTCAATATTACATCAATTTCGAGGAATAAACTCATCAAGTAAGGAAAAGATAAAAAAATGTCTAAGAGAGAGAGTATCTGTGTGTTCCTCTTCTCTGTTTTACAAAGCAAAATAATTGCTCTTGCTCGGAGAGAGAGTATTTTCCTATGTAGTACTTTCATTATCTGTCAAATAATAGCAGAAGGCCAATTATAAAAGGGGCACAACTAAACATCTACTAAAGGGAAGGCAAGGAAAGTGGGGTGATAAGTCTCCCACTTTAGGCATCCATAAAGTATTTTCTGCCACAGAAGAAATTTGAAAAAGAAATGTTTATTTTTTATTTTTTATTTAATACACACACAACCCAAGCCCAAGTCCTGGACCTGGACCTGGGCCTGAGACGGGTCGATCGGAGGGATGACGGTGGTGACGCGTGCCTGTGGGATTTGATCCAATACGTTCTTCTACCAAACACACACATAATTCTTACTTCCATAGGTCTTTCCCATTAGTCCAAAATGTGTGTATATTAACCTCACCAATTCTAACTTTCACATCGATGTGGGATTAACAAAAACATTTCAGGGAAAAAAACTCTTAAATTCTCTCTCTCTCTCTCTCTCTCTCTCTCTCTCACTCATAAAGTTAAAGGCCAAATGGTCTTTGCATTTCAATGTTTACATATGCTGAGTCAAAAGTTCTAAAAATCTCCCACTTGTAAATTTTGAAAATTTATTGTGCAATAATCCATAGAATTGTGGATAAGCAAAGGTGCATTTTGACTTGAACCTTTATGTAGTATAGATGATTCTGATTATACTATAGCAACTGTAGTTTTGAACTCTATATCTAACGACATCCCACAATAAACCCAACTCGAGTATAATCCTCGAGCTGGCATGTTACGAGCGTGTGCTTCTATCCCAGAATAGCGAATTCTCTAGGGAAATTTCCCAAAATTACTGTAGAAAGCTACCTCACTTCCACATTCACCAAGATGAGTCTATCAAGGATAATCCTATAGCTATCTACCTAACTCAAAATAGAGATATAGAACTTCATTAAGAGTTATAAATAACTCAATCTTAACCCACTTCAGGATATCTTGCTCTATAGAAATAGACCCGGAGTAAAACCCCATATTTAATAATTAGCATGATTCAATACATATCACTCATGACTAGTTATTACCCACTAGATCTATTTCTTTAGATATCCAATCTATAGGTTGGATTACCATCACAAGTGACTCAAACATCTAAGGTCTTTAGCTCCATCCCTTTTGAGGTGTTAAACACCTTTTTTATTGCTAGTCCTTTCATCAAAGGATCAACGAATTTTTTTCAGACCGTATGTGATCCACTCTCCCAACACTTATAAAGATAAACTCTCTAACGGTACTGTGTTTACTATGTATCTATCTCTTTTCACCATTATAGTAATGATTCTTGACTTTTGTAATGGCCTTGGAGTAAGAATTTCTAATATCGATCTCTCCCATAATGGGATATCAGATAGAAGGTATCTTATCCAACTTGCCTCCTCACTAGCTATAAGTAGATCTATCATTTCCTACACCATTATCGATTGAGCCAAAATAATATTTTTCTTACACTTCTATGAAATACACCACCAACGATATTAAATATGTATCCACTCAGTGGCGGATCCAGAAACATTTTCTAAGGTGGGCGGGGGTGGCCAAAATAAAAAATTTATATAATAGCAAAAATAATTCAACAAGTACAAGAGAAAATATTAGATAGTAACGGTGTTTAGAATTTCATTAGAATAACACCAAAAGAGGGGTTGCACTTATTTACATATAAAGTTAGACAAAAAGCAACAATGTACAAAAATTTATCCTAACAAACCTCCCATCATTTATAAAAGTAACTACAATTATCCTCGATGAGATTTCATTTTCTGAAACATTTCTTGATCACCTCATTGTCAATTCCATTTTCTCTCTCTCTCTCTCTCTCTCTATATATATATATATATATATATATATATATATATATATATCCCTCTCTCTCTCTCTCAATATATGTGACTACAATAACATCCATCCATTGATCTCCCATTTGATTGTGCAGTCGATTCTTCACTATCTTCATAGCATAAAAATCTCTCTCAACAGTTGCAGTATAAATAGGTAATATTAGCAGCAAAGTTAGAAGCTTGTAAACAAATGGATACAATATATCATTTTTTCCCCTTCACCATTTGCTTAGCCAAATCTCCAATTCCATTGACCTCTAAAAATTGAGCATCTGATGTTACATCAAGGATATATGTTTGAAGTTGATTTTCAAGTGCCACAAGTTGTGTAGAAAAAAATTCAAGAGGATAAAAATGAGCTAGAAGAATAATTTTCTGCTTATCAAAGGTAGATAATGCATCATCAGGGTTCAAGAATGCCACACATATAAGCAACTCAGTGTTAATTTCATTGAAATGATTATTGATTTCTTGAAATTGAAAATCTATAACTAGATAAAACACCTCAACTCAAAAGTGATGCAAGTTCTTCGTTTTCTCTATATTGCATCGTGATCGTCCAGGAATAACAAATGCTTATTCCATGCTAGGAGCATCGATGTTGTGTTTAGCACTAAATGACGACACTTTATGAAACAATAAGTCCCATCCATTATTGTTAATTAATTACAATCTTTGCTTCAATATTCTAACCAAGGACATTGCATTGACAATATATTGGTCTTTCCTCTGTAGTGCTTGTGACAATTCATTTGTAATTCCCATTATGTTTCTCATCAAAAGTATATAGAATGCGAAACTTAAAGATTGTAATGAATTTAACTATCTATGTTCTTCAACCCTTTGGTTACACTTCCCATCCTTCATAATAAACTTAAGCACATCAATGACAAAATTGAACATAGTAATCATGATAATCAATGTATTATAATGTTACCCCCATCGTTTATCGCCGACTCTCTTGAAGTTAGTCTCTTGATTTAGACCTTGTAAGCACTTTCAAGTGCTTTCATTTTATTAATAGCTCTAGTCATTTGAAGAATGTCACCGTGTTTGCAAGATCCCCCAACAACATTTACCACATTGTTGACCAATGTAAAGAGTAAATCGACATACTCATTTTTAATAGCAAAAAAAACAAGTGCTAATTGAAGTTGGTGTGCAAATCAATGGATAAAATAAGCATAGGGTTTCTCCCTGAAAATTAGAGCTTTGAGTCCATTAAATTGCCCTTGCATAGTATTAGCCCCGTCATATCCTTGTTCGCGTAGAACAGATATGCTCAAATTGTGTTTGGAAAACATATTGTCAATTGTCACCTTCAGTGATAAAGACGTTGTGTCCGCAGCATGAATAATACCCAAAAAATGCTCAACCACATTTCCACGTTAATCTACATAACGTATAACAATTGCCATTTGCTCCTTAGTTAATATATCATGAGATTCATCAACTAAAATAGAGAAAGAATGCATTTCCATGATATATAATGAAGATGTTGGATGTTTCAATTGCACAATCACTCATAATATCCTTTTGAATTTCCGGTGCAACATTTTGAGGTTTTTGGGACTTCTTTTTAAAGTAACCCTATTGATATACTCATTGAGTTCACCAATAAACTTCAATGACTCAAGAAAGTTTCCTTAGTTAGCTAAGTTATCGGATTCATCATGAGCACGAAAATAAAGTCCTTGCTTCAAAAGAAATCTAATACAAAAAATAAAAGAATTCAAGCGAATTCGATAATCATATCGAGCCTAATCAGTTTGCTTATTCAAGATTGTTTTGATGTGTTGTTTTTGTTTCTAAGTGTTGAGTACCGCTGGGCAGCCCAACATGTAATTGGATTTTTTATTTCCTTTTCCAATTGTTAAACCCCTCCATAACAAATGCATCACAACTACCTTCATGCTCCTTACCATCCACTTTGAAAAGATAACAACATAAACAACATGTCGCCTCTTTGTGGACACTATATTATAACCTAGTTGGGTGATCATAAAACCAAGAAGAATTAAATCGCCTTAAACCCCCTTGATCTCTTTGAAGAAATTTATGATCACAAGGTTGACAAGGACCTTTTTCCAATATATCCTACGAACCTCATTTTGAACATCCAGATGATAACTTGAGACATGGGGTCATAGGCCAGGGTCGGCTGGAAGTTTATTTGGATCAAAATCTAACTTTGAAGAAATTATTTTAGGGATTTTTTTTCTTTTTCTTAGGATGTTTTTTGTCGTAGTCATCTTCATCACTCAAAGAGGGAGACAATGAGCAGACATTTTTTTGAAGTACCTAAGCATAACTAGAAGAAAAAAAAAAGCAAGATCAGACTTTTACCCAAACTCTAACATTAAAAAATTAACATTTAACTTTTAAAATTAATAATCACATTTAGTATTGATTTTCAAAACTTAAAACATATCAAATATCAAGATGAGATTTTTACACATAAACAATAGAAAAATCTAGTTGAGATTTTTCCTTTTACACCAAAAAAACAAAGATGAGATTTTTACACCCAAAAAAAGAAAGCTGAGATTTTTACAATAACAAAAAACAAAAAAATAGAGCAAGTTGAGAGTTTAAGATACAAACACTTAAATCAAACTAAATTAAGCTTGGACAGGAGCTAGGAGACCACTCTCTCTCTCTCTCTCTCTCTCTCTCTCTCTCTCTAATCATGTGAGCAAAGTAAGAGCCCGTTGGAGCAGTTAGAGTCGGTTCTCTCAATCTCTCTCTACAACTTTATTATCTTCCTTTGGTATTAGATATTATTTACGGAGAGTACAACTAGGCTGACAGGCTAAGTGACCTTTATCTAAATCTAAGGTGGGCATTTTATCTATTTATCCTCATAACTTTTGACTCATAACTATTTTAACCTACAAATTTCACTTTGAAAAAAAACTATCCAAAACACAAGGTGGGTAGCTGCCCACCATAAGCCCTTTTGGAATCATCAGATAGAGTTTTTCAATCATCTTCAATTTTAGGATACCAGATTATCTTTTATGTAGCATTCTAATGATGCATCCATATCATAAGTTATGTCAATTCTAATGTAATCGGTAGCATAACGTAGGTTACCAATGATGCTCATGTATTTAATTTAGTTAACATCGCCACTCATGTTCTTGAATAACTTTACATTAGGATCAAATGGATTACTAGTTTGTTACAGTTAAAGTAATTATATTTCTTTAGAATTTTCTCAACATAATGAGATTAGTCTAAAGAAATTACGACATAGTAATTTTAGTTCCCAAAATTACACTAGCTTCACCAAAATCCTTCATATCAAAGTTGGCACATAATAAATATTTAACATTATATACGGCATGAATATTCGATCCAAATATAAGCAAGTGATCCACATATAGACGTATGATAGTGAAAATGTTATTTTAATATCTATAATAAATACATTTGTAACTTTCATTAGAGATGACTAAGTTATCAAATTTATCATGTCATTACTTAGGTATATGTTTTAGTCCATAAAGAGATTTACCTAATTTACACACCTTATTTTCTTAACCGTATATAATAAAACCTCTAGTTTGGTCCATATAAATCTCTTATTTCAATTCACCATTTAAAAAAGAAGTTTTAAGATCAATTTTGTATACAGTTAAATCATTTAAAGTGGGTAATGCAAACAGTATACATATAGATGCAATTCTGGTCATGAGTGTGAACGTATAAAAAAGTCCACGTTTTCACGTTATCTAAAACCTTTGGCAACTAAACGTGCCTTACACTTTTTAATAGAACCATCGAGTTTTAATTTCATTTTAAGAATCCATTTTCAACCAATAGTTTTACACACTGGTGTAAAATAAACTAAATCCAAGTTTTATTCATTTCTAATGATTCCATTTCATCATCAGTAACTTATTTCCATAAATCAACATCTAAAGAAGACAAGGCTTGTTAAATGGTATTAGGATCTTCCTTTAATGTGTAAGAGTAAAAGTTAGGATCAATTTTTTTTTCAACATGATATCTTGTTGATGGATTCATTTGGTTATGAAATGTTAAAACTCGAAACAGTAGTGGATGTTGAGGCCCGACTATTTCTCAATTTAAATAAAAATTTATCTTCTTAAAAATTAGCATCATTTGATTCGATAATAACTTGATTTTTCAATTATAAAATTTATATGCTTTGCTATTAATCGCATATCTAATAATAACTTACTCATATGCTGTACTAGTCAATCTAGAGCTATTAGGGTTGGGAATGCGTACATAGGCTGAGCACCACCACAATATAAAATATGACACTTTGGCTTATTATTTTTTTAAATTTCATACGGAATAGTTTTTATTTTAGTCTTAGGACTTCTATTAATCACGTGACACACCTTCAATATAATTTATCTCCACTAAGGTGAGGCAGCCCCTAAACTTAATAAAATAGTAACTACCAATTTAGTTAAAGTCCTATTTTTTCTTTCAGCTTTACCATTCATTTGGGGAGAATATGGGGCTACTTTTTAGTGAATAATAACATGGGTTTAATACAATTCAATAAAATTTCCCGAATCATATTTGGTGCCTCTATCACTATGTATCCTCTTAATTTTTTCGATAAATTTAATTTTTAGTTTCATTTAAGAAAATTTTAAACATGACAAATGCTTCACTTTTATTTTTCATTAAATACAATAATGAATAATCCATACAATCATCATTAAACTTAATAAAGTAATGTTTTTCATTTCTACTCGTAATTCTATCCAATTCATAAATATCTGAATGAACCAAGTCAAGTTGTTTTAATTCTCTAATAACATATTTATGTGGGGTCTTTATTATTTTAGCTTGACTACACCATTCGTATTTTTTAAAATCATTTAGTGATATTTATGGAATTAGTCCTAAAGTAGTCATATTTTTAACAAGTCATTTATTAACATAACAAAGTCTAGCATACCATATACTAAAAGAACACATTACAAGCGAAAGGGGAAATTTTATTAATAACATCAATGTTCAATTGAAACTTTCGTATAGTGTTATAACCTTTGCCTATAAAAATACCATTTTTAGTCAGGGTAAATAAATATTCCCTAAAAGTTTGAGTGAACTTAACTTTATTGAGGAGATAGCTAGAAACTAAGTTCTTCCTTATCTCGAGAGTGTGCAACACTTTCATAAGGGAAACAATTTTTTCAGAAGTGAAATTCAATTCAATATCTTCAGTACCAACAACCTTAGTGGAGTGGAAATCACCCAATAACACTCTTTTATCTTTAGGCTCAAAATAAGTCTTAAATATAGTACCATCATAGAAAATATGACGAGAAGCACCAATATCTACCCACCACTCTTCAACACTGCTTATCATATTGATTTCACAAATCGTAGCACATAAATCCTCTTCGTTTAGGTTCGCCTGAGGAGCAGGACGAGGTTCATTCAAACATTTGCAGGCTATATGTCCAAACTTGTTACACCTAAAGAAGAGAAACTTCCCGATATTACCAGCTTGTCCATTTCCATTATGGTGGTTCTTATACCTATTCTGAGTCTGATTTGTTTTAAAGTTTTGGTTGTGCTTCTTTTTTTTATATTTAATATTTTTCCATTTGGTTTCAAAACAACCAAAGGGATTTTCTTGTTATAATTTTTTTTATTAGACACAACGAGAATTTTATCTTTATAATCTCATTGTCGGACTTTCTACTTAATTCTTAAACGATTGATTAAGCTTTCAAGTGAAAAATCTTTTGATTTATACCTTGTCAACAATATTTTAAAAATTTTTAGAACTCGGAGATAACTTGTCACTAATAACAACAACCTAAAATTTATCATTTAACTCAATACCCTTAAAAATCATTCCGTGAGCAATTTTTTGTAAATCGTGAGTTTGAGCAACAACAGTTTTGTCGTCTATCATTTGAAATTTCAAATAAGGATTAACATAATATTTTTTAATACCCGCCTCCTCAGTATCATATGTTTTTGATAATGTCTCCCAAACAGCTTTGACATTTTTACAATTAGCATAATAATCGTAAATATCATCACTTTGCCATTCAATATATAATTTTTATAAAGAAAATTATTTTCGTCCCAAGTTCGTATGACCTTGTTTTCATCAGCAACAGGGGTTAGACATAGTAGGTTTATCTAATTGAACACCTTAAGCTAGTTTTCTAATAGTTAGGTAAAACAATATTTTTTGTCTCCATCGTTTAAAATGGAGACCCTTAAATTTAAAAGGTTGGTTAATTGCAGATGTATTTTCATTATCCATGGAAGAAAGAAGCATCTGAAATTGTTGTATTTGAAATTAGAGAATATAAGGAAATTATCGAATGTGTAAAACCAATTGCTAAAAAAGAATATGGTTGGATGGCGGATTAGGTCGCTTTCTTTAAGGTATTTCGCGACTCTGTCCAAAATTATGCTACAGGCCAATTAGTGCCCCGCCACCCCTAGAATAAAATAACACGGAATCAAAATAAATTTTTGACTCAGAAAACTATGTAGCTAGTAATCTTGTATACTATCACCCCTTCACTATTAGTTGCTCAATATCACGTCAGTTAGGGAGAACAAACTAATCAGGTAATTAAAAGAGAAAAAATGTCTCAAAGAGAGAGAATATTTGTGCATTCTTCTTCTCTGTTTTGCTGATCAAAACAATTTCTTTTGCCAGGGGAGAGGGAGAGAGAGAGAGTAATTTCATGTGTAGTATTTTCTTTGTTTGTCAAATAATAACTAAAGGCAAACTATAAAAGGAAACACAACTGAACGGATAATAAAAGAAAACCAAGGAAAGTGGGATGAAAAGTCTCACTTTCGGCAGTAAAAAATTACTTTCGTCCAAAGAAGAAATTTTAAATCAAAATTCCATTTTTTTGTTCAAATTTTTTATTTAAAAAAAATTATTTTTAGTCTAAAAAATTTAATACACATACATTCAGCGTGCGCACATGTGGATTTTGGCCCAATAAATACTCGCACTAAATGCACACAAAATTATAATGCCCCAAACATTCCTCATTGGTTCAAAATAGGAGTTTATTAACTAAACCAATTCTAAGTTTGCCACTAATGTGTGACTGAGCAAAAACATTTGAATGACAAAAAATTCTTAACTTCTATATCTCTCTCATATAAGTTAAGGACCAATTGGTCATTGCATTTCAAAATTTTCATATGATGAGTCAAAAGTTTGAACAATAAATAAAATGATGAGTACAATAGTCTTACTTTGGAAAAAATGATTTTAAAAAAAACTAGGTGTGCCAACGTGCGTTGCACTTATGACCATATTCGGTTAGTCAATCTAAGCATAATATAAGGGAACAAGTCACTATGAAAATAACTTGTATAATTGGAGTGAACCAAGATAGTATATATAGGGTGATGTGAGGCTTGATTGGGATCTCGAGTTATCGGCGTCCATGAAAAGCTAAAATCATTCCTTTGAAACATTTGCATATTTACCCCAACTACAACCCGTTTCAGAATATGTACACAAACCCCACATAAAATTTAAAACAAAAATGAAGAGTGCATGTAATTCTTTCTATTATTTTTCTTCTTGAGACAGTAGTTAATGGTGTGTCTCGAGCATTATCGTCACAACAATAAAAATATTGCATAGTGTTATTGATACCAAAGTAGCACTATTAGCCAATATATCCTCCACCTTAACATTAATGTTACGTTGACGTCAACATCTTCACCTAATAATATAGGGAATATCCTAAAAGATTTGAAAGGAGTTCAAAAAATATCGGCTAACTTCTCAGCAGGTATAGATAAAAAAATAGAAAAGGAGAAAAATTTAATTGACCCTGAACAAAATATTTCCAAACTTATGGGTCAAAAATATATTCAAAATATTTCATCCCCGGATATTTTGGATAATGAAGACACATATGGAGATATGCCTCCTCTAGAGGCAATTTCGAATTTATCAAAAGTTGAGAGTCATGAAACATTACCTCCTAATCGGATTCGATTTTGAAAAAGAATGGAATTTTTTCGGTGATCAAGAGAATGCAAACATAAATTTTCAACATTTAATCCAACATGATTCCCTCATGTTAAAAGGGAATACATTAGTTTTGCGCAATGATCTTATTGAGTCTTCATCTTCTGAAGAAGACAATAAAAGTGAAGAAGATATGCCACTTTTTCACGATAATCGAGGCATTGATTTATATGTGGAGATCCCCAAAATTAACTCGAATGGCGTAAACCCTACTTCGAATCATAACATATGGCATGTCGTCTGTAGGAAAATGCATTTAAGATATCGTAGGTCCTAAATTTATTTTCATGGTTTCATTTACTTTTATGCACAATTTGTGATGCTTTGTTTTGAAAGTTTTCATTTTCGCCTATACATGCCACCGATGAAGGGAGTTTCTTCTTCTCTATCCTAATAAAGTTATTATTAAAAAAGTATGTATTTTGTAATCAAGTTTCATGCTTTCAACTTTAAAGACTACTGTGATTGTGTTTGGTGATGAACATGATTGAATAAACTTCATATTATTGTAAATCTTATCATGCTATATATATGAGACATGAAAAAATTATGGTTAATTCGTGTGAGCAATCATTGAAAGCCACACTCGTTCATAAGCATAATATACCTTCCAAAGTGAATATTCATATCACTTATTTTTTTGTGCTTGGATTGTTTTTCTCTTTTTCTCCTTTTCTTTTCTCTGTGTTATTTTTTTATTTTTCCTTTTTATTTCCTTAAGTTCCTTAGTCAATCCATTTTCTCTCTTAAAAAAACTATATATACTAATAATACTACTTAAAAAGATCTTGTAATTGATGATGAGCATATATTGCCAATCTACCCTTACCTGGTCACATATTTTCATCCCTACCCCCTTTTTTTTTTTTTTTGGTTACTATCCCTACCCCTTTCATTCATTAGAGCTTACATCTCCTTGAATCGCCTCTCTCTCTCTCTCTCTCTCTCAATTGAATAGCCGATCACTACCTCCAACTTGGTTTTCTATTTATTTCCCTAATGCTTTAATTGATCCTAAATTACTTAAAACCTTTATAACTTCATTTTTATTTTCTCCACATTGACTCCCCTGCATATAAAGAACTCCATAAGGAAATCCATTATATACCGTGGGGGGATTATAAATAAAACTACTAGATTGCAAATATAAAATGTATGTAAAAGTGTTCATAAACTTCAAAAATCGAAGTGTGGGAATAATTTAAAAAAAAAATATCACGTGAATGGATCCATAAAAAAGGGCACCCACATGTGACAACCCGCTCACCAAAATAAGGGGTGGCCAACCCAACACTCCGATATAACGGAATCATAGATGGAATCATTCTCAACATCATAACAAAATATAAAGTATCCAGGATAACCACCCAAAATTTCAGAAAACGGGTTGCCAAAAATTTTGTTTTAAAGATAAAGAAAGAATTTAAACAACCCAAAACCTGAAAAGATAGGGGAAACCTCAGGGATGTATGTATATTACTATAATGACAAGTGACAAGTAAGAGGACCGAATGTGTTATCGATCTGCTGATACATACATCATTGTTAAACAATTTCAATAAATTTATATAATACATTACATTAAACAATTACAAAAGCGTGGGCCTTTCGCCCGAGTAAAAGACCCGATCTTAACTAGAATGCAAAAATGAAAACGTTTATACCAAATGTATCCCGTAATACTCGCAATGCATCACGGCTCGCCGAGGACATCGGGATAGGAATTCAAATCAAGCATCCTTGCGGCGGAGTACCTGAGCGGAGACAAGATGCATATGCAACAAGAAATGTAAACGGGTCAGGGCCCGGTTCTATATGATTACCAGATGAATAAAGAGTACGACAGTTATGAATGATGAATCATGATGAGAGATATAACTATCCAACTACACAATTTAAAATATAACTAAGCAGGAAGATAAAACAAATAACATTAATCTGAAAACTTATCATGGGTACCAATTATCTCATATATCTTTTTCCTTAACAGGAAATACATGAAAAATCACAATGTTATGCTCTTTATGGCATTTTTATCTCACTTTTACATTTTGTAAAAATCCTTTCCTTATCAGGAAAATAATCATTTTCAAATGCTCTTTGTGGCATTTATATGTGCTCTTTGTGGCACTTCATCATGCTCTTTATGGCATATCAAATACATCAAGTCCCACTTGATTAGGAACTGTTATATTTATATACATATAACGAATTCTAAGACCGCCCGTCCGGGTTTCCCCACTGTGCGCGCCCCTAAATGACCATCATCTTCCAGGGCCTATCATAAGACAACCTAGGCACCTATATCGTAAGACGTCGGGAAGCGGCCATGTGCCTGCGGGGTAGTCAAGACCACACCCGGAATCTCCTACCCATCGCAGAAAAATATACAACAATAAGCGCTCACATGGCCTGTGGACTATATCCACCATGCGTTAGTTTGTCAGGGGGCTTCACCTCGCGCATGGACTTCCCTTATGATGTCATTTAGAGAGGTGTGTTCAAACCATTTTATTTATCATTTTCAAAATCAAGTAAATTTTCATTTACCAGTTTCATGATTAAGTAAATTATCATTTACTAACATGAATACCATTTCCATTTCGTTTCATTTCCATGTATATGTTTCATTTTATCCGAAACCATTTCTATTTACTTCTTGTAAATAATATAACTTATTATCCGAAGCCATACGATAAATTATATCGTTGCTACAACCTCAAAGGAGTAAGTAAACTCTTAATTAACTCCAAACATTTTAGGGTGTTATTTTAAAAACCCCAATACTAACATACCTCAAGGAATGAATGAACTTTCAATTTATTCTCCCAACTTACTTTTATGGTGTTATTATAACCCATCAAGATTAATGTCGCTCCATTGAGCTCCAAAAGCCTCCCAAACATAACTCTAGGAAATCCTAGTTTCATAATAATGAACTAGAAGAGAATGAGCTAACATCAATTGGCATATCCCCGAAAAAGTCCCCACATGACCCATTCCTAGTGTAGGGAAAGTACTAACTCAATTACAACTCTAGGACACTTAGTTTACTTCATTAAAGAAGATTCCTAGGCCCTAGACTTAAAGAAAAATAATTGGAACTAAACTAACAAAATTACTTAAAAATGCAGAGCTTCCGAATCGATTCGGCCTAGCCGAATCGATTTGGGCTCAAGAAAGCGAATCGATTCGGACCATTTGAATCGATTCGGTCAAGAAAACCTGACTTTCTGCAAAATTGCCGAATCGATTCGGACCATCCGAATCGGTTCGGTCGACCCAGACCTAGAAACTATCTCAAGGCGAATCGATTCGTCTAGGCCGAATCTATTCGGTTCTGCAGATTTGCCTAACTTGTCTTAAGGGTTATGAGCCCTAATTCTCCCAAACCTCCAATCTCTTCAATTTTACCCACAACCAACAATATTTATCTACCCAACATTTATCCTACATGATTAATAACCATTATAATCCACAATTTTTATCATCAAAACTAAGATTATGGTTTAATTCCCATAAATTCCATTTTTGATCTCCAAAATGAATATAGATAAATATCATACAATTTATTCAACTTAAATCACATATTAGCAAGTAGACAACTTGCCTTGATGTAGGAAATATCAGATTTCTTTGAGTAGGAGCATCAATCCATCTTCAATCTTCATTTTTTCTCTTCTTTCTCCTCTTTTCTCGTCTTCTTTCTTTCTCTCCTTTTCTCTCTATGTTTTAAGACATAAAATGAGGAAATGAAATGAGGGGCAAGACCAAAATCATGGCTTAACATAATTCTCCCAAATTAAGTGGTTAATACCACATCAAAATGACTCGCAAATACGCATATAAGCTAAAACCAGGTAAAAGTGCCCGAAATACAAAACTACAATATGGCACTTAGTTTGACTGTCTCGCACCTTCCGAGACTAACTACACCCTCTAAACTGGCATCCGAAAATTTTTATATATTATTTCGAATTCCAATCTTATTTAAACCTAAATGTCATTTTAAATACATGACACTATAAACATGCAACTTCATGATATTTACTTTCACATACAGTAAATATACATCAATCTAGTAAATATTAACTTTCAATTCGTTAAATTAATATTTACTCCAGTTCCCACATTTTATATAATTACCTTATGCGGTAAAATTAGTATAAAATGAGTCTCCCAGAATCGAGGGTTGTTACACCGCAAATAAAATTTAAAAAATAGGTCAATATCAATAACTAATAGAATAATATGCAAAAAAAGTTTTCACATAAAATTAAAGGTAATAAACATATTACTATGTTCTTGCTTAAAAACAATAGTGTGTATATTTATGCTTCTTTCCAGTAGGATAACAATTTAGGGTTCATTTGGTTTGGAGTGAATTACTTTTACCCATGGTGAAAAGTAATATAGTGAAATATTTTTCTCATATTGAAATTTAAATTTTTGACAGTTTGATATTGTGAATAAGTGCACACCTGCAATTATGAAACCTTAAATAATAATACAGAAGACAATTTAAATCTAAATACGTGAAAATATATTTCACCATATTACTTTTTATCTCGTTGAAAAATATTTTACTGCGAACCAAATGGCCCCTTATGAGTAATACATGAGTTCAACTGCTTTCCTTTCAGCTTCCTCCCAAACCTATCAGAAGTGCAAGAAGATATAAGCAACATAATTTCCTTGATTTAAAAAAAAATAGTATGTTCAAGATAAGAGAGAGAAAGATAGTAAGTATTAAATGATCATTAACTCCTTTAAATTATTGTATTAGAGAAATAACTAGCATACAACCCGTGCGATGCGCGTGCGATGTACAATAACAAATATAATTATAATTATAAAAATTAGTATATATCATAAATTCAAAATCTTATCTTAAATCCATTGTAAAATTCTAATTTTTTCATAAATAAAATTTGTCAAGTATTTTTAAAAGTTTTTACTATATAAAAATTATTTTTCACAAATCAAAATTCAAAAAATTTTTACGTACTTTATACAAAAAAATTATACCTATTTTTATTTGTTTTTGGTTTAAAATTTTTTATGTCATTTATGGATATAAACATAAAGTTTTTTTTATAAATAGAATGTTAAAAATGTTTTCATAGCCAAAGACTTTTTTATTTATATTAAAACAATTTCAAAATTTTAAAAACTTTTTTTACTTAAAAAATATTTTTTATAATTAAAAAACTTCAAAAAAAACATGTAAGTATTTAATATAAAAAATTGTACATATTTTTATAAAAAACTTTATGTGATTTACAGATAAAAACTTAAATTTTTTTCTATAAATACAACGTTAAAAATATTTTTATAGCCAAAAACTTTTTTTATTCATATATAAAATAATTTTGAAATTTTGAAAACTTTTTTTTAACCTTTTTCTAGAAATAAAAACGTTATGTACATGTAGTAGCATTAGTAGTATTATGTAATGTGATTTGAGTGGAGTACGGTGAAAAGAGATAAATTGAATCTAGATTGTGTTAGATCGAGAGATTAATTAATGGAGTCGATAATGGATTATCTTTTTAGTTTTCAAGAGACTTTTTAGTTATCCATTTTTTTTGTTTCCAATAGATTTTTAATTTATTCATTTTTCAGTTTCGAAGAACATGTCAAGATAAGAGAGAGTGATAGTATTAAATGCACATTAACACCTTTAATACCATTGTATTAAAGGTATAATAAGGATATATATATAGCGAGAGGTTCAAAACTGAACCTAAAAGATGAACAGTTTAATGAACTTTAACAAAAAACACCTTAACAATCCATTAATTTTATTTACTATGTTGTAATTGGTCTGCGCCAGCGACAACGGACACGCGTGTGACACACGGGGTGGGGAGTAAGGTGTGTGTTTAAAATGTTAAGATTTTTTTTGTTAAGGTTCATTAAAATCTTAAGGTGGTTTTTTTATCAAAGTCTTAATTTCTAAAATATCTTTGTTAATGACTTCTATATGGTTAGCCTTTAGATTTATTTCTTGTAGAACTTGTACTAGGTCTATTGGGATTTGATTATCTATTTCTAGTATTTTTTAAGAGATATTTTTTACTTCAATTTCTAGCGTTTGAGTGTCTTTTATTAACTATCTTAAAATAAGGAGTATACACTTATTTTGGTCTATTATGTTATTATTAGCACTGTCAATAGATTGTCTACTATTTGTATGTTTACCTGGGATGTGTTCAGTGTGTGAACAACTGTCTATGTGCGAGGTTAAGCAACCTTCTGGGTCTAAATCAGTTATGGGTATAGGTTGGTAGTCTGGGTTGGTTCCAAAATTATCTTTGTAAATGCGAGGAATAAATCCCGAGGGCATTAAAGTCTTTTTACTATAAGTCTAAAAGGAGCGTCTTATGGCTCTGATACCAAATGTGGGATTGGGTTAGAATTTGGTGGGATTCTAAAACTCTTAAAGGTCTGATACCAATTTTGGGTCTAAATTCTAATTGTAGTAATTATATACTCTTAATATAAGGTTTTACTATAAGACAAGAGGGGACCATTAAGGAAAATAACAAAAAGGACTTTGGAACCATGAGGGGACCACGTGAGGATAAGGAAAAAAGTTCATTAATTCGTTCTTTAAGGAGTCCACTTAAGAGAATAGCTATATATATATATACCTCAGGCGCTACATGTAAACAATACTTTTCTTGTTAAGTCTCCCCTTAGATATTTGTGATAACTATCTAAGGTTTTCCACATTTTGTATCATTTTATACTTATTTTGAAATAGGTTAGTTCTAATGTTTCAAGTGATTGAATTGAATATGATTTTTATCTTCTACATATGTTTCAATGTTCTGTCAAATACCCAAGCTTAAAAAAAAACTATGATGTTCAAAAATTACATAAACAACTTTAAAAAGAAATACATCTTTATCCTGATTCTATCATAAAGTGTGGTTTAGGTACACATTAACAATAGGGTGAAAGTAGATATGTTGATATCAACAAAATATATATGATGAAAATTTCATCCTAGTTGTATTTGGGTTCACCAAAAATATGAATAAAATATTATAGAAATAAATGAAAAAACCTAGTCTTAAAAAAATTACCATTTGATCTTTGCATTAGATTTATGAACAAAGTCATCCAATCATTTTGTCAAACACAGTCTGAGTGTCCAAGCTATATGCACCAAATACGATCATCATACATAATTTGGGAAGAAATCTCCATTCGATCTTTATTTTAGGAGATGGAAGAAAATATTCCTACACAGAAGCGAGTTAAAGTATACATGAGTAAGATTACCAAAATTGAACTCCATTATAAGATTACAATTATCCATTAGAGTTTCTTTGTTGAGGGTACATCAAAAGAGAAAATATATGATGTTTGCAAATCTAATCAAAATGGCTGCCTAAAAGATACAACTGAAATGTGGGATGGAAATGTTCATTTCAATAAACAGATAGCACTTAACAACAATTTGCACACCAAGTAGATTAATCAATCCTCTGATCAATGGTTTATAAAATTAAGATTTGAAATTTCATATAGTCAAAAATCAAAATCAACCCAAATTCCAAATATCTATTAAAAAATGGGTAAAACCCAAATCTTAGAAGAAAATTGCAATCAAACTCAATGGAAGATTGAATGAAACATGATTCAACTGCATAGTAGAGAAGACGCCCCCATGAGGTCAATGGGAAAATATATATTAACAGAAGTAAAATGATAAGAATAAAAATATCCATTAAACAAAAGGTTGATGATTAAGAACGACCTTGCCATCAATGATGACCCAACAATCATCCTTGGTATTATTGTGAGAGGCTTCTTGATATGTAAATAGCTTGGTTAATGTGGGCATATTTGTTATTTGTTTTGTTTACAATATAATGGATCTTCCTCCTCCGCGTGAATATGTTTCTTTATATGGTATGTCCTATAAATGATTCTAATGAGTATAACCCTAGACTAGGGACTAAAGAGGTAACTTTAGTTGACGTGATAAAAAGAGTTGCAGCGTGGGAGAGGGGAAGAGAGAATACCTAATTTTTGTTGGAGAAAATGAGCAAAGAAATTGAGCATGAGAGAGAGAGAGAGAGAAAGATGAACGATTTAGGTCTAAATGCGGGTATTCAATAGAATGTAAGAGGAAGGGGATGATAGACACATTGAAATTAAATGTCTGGAGAAGATAGAGGGTTAGAGCCATAGATCAGAGTCGTTTAAGTATAAAGGACCTCAAAATTTATTGGGTAGCCACATGGCAAAATCACAATCGGTGACACTGTATTTATATTTATATATTAGATTGTTGTCTTAAAAGTTGTGCTTAAGATGCAACCACTTACGCTCATGAGCATATAATACTCCAAACACACTAGTTATAATCACTATTTATTTCAAGTGAGCAATTAGTAGTTTAATTGGGCAAAAAGCAAAATCAATTGAGACGGGTACACTAAAACTCATAGCTTCAAGTTCATAAGCAATAGCTCTATGGTAGCAAAGAATCCCGAGGTATCCAAAACGACTATGGGTTGAAAAGTGTTAGAATGTTTAATTTTTCGTTTTTATTTTCTTTCTTCTTTAATAAACAATGGTAAAACAAATCAAGTTATTCGAGCTCTGTTCGTATTCATTCGTATAAAAGTTCGTTCGATACATGCTCGAAAAATAAATGAGCCAAACTTTTCATTTGGTTGACCTCAACTCAGATTAGGTTCGACTACTAATAGTTATAATAAAATAGTATAAAATACTAAGCAATTCGAGTTCGGCTCGTATTCGTTCGCTTTAAAAACTAGTTAAAGTTCGGCTCATAAGAAGAAACGAACCAAACTTGAACATATGTATAAGCTCGTTAAACATTTCAAGCGAAGGTTCCACAACCTTAAGCTCAGATCCATTCGACTCGTTTTGACCCCAACTCTACTCTAGAAACTTATTTATTATATATTCAACATATTTACTTTTTAATACTTTGATTTCATGCCTATTACACCACTATTTCGGGATATATATTTTTTATAGGGTTATTAAAAGTATTATATTTTTCAATAACACATAATTATAATTACCATGACAATCAATTAATTCAAAATAGTATTATAACACTATTGAGAAAAAACATGGGACATTACTGGCATAGTAGTTTTTCACTTTAGTGGGATTAAAATTATTCAATGAAATGAAGATACATAAATTTAACAAATCTGTTTTCAATCGTTCTCCTTAATTCACATCAACTTTTTGAAGCATATAATTATGTTCTTCTATAAATAGGATAATACTACTATTCAGGCCCGCCCACCCAAATGGTTTTAAATGAAAGGAAAGATTTTGACATAGAAAGAAATATAAACAAATGGATTGAGAAAAAATATCTATGAATTAAAGGAGATAGATTGGTGAGAGTAATAAAGTGGAGGACTTCAATTGTTGTCGCGTACCACAACGAGAAAGTTTAAAAATTATATATTTATTATAATGTAATAGATACAACTATAGGACATTTTGCTCCTTGACGTTAGATTACATTTTCTATTTTATTTTCGAGAAAAAGAGCAGTATACACATTATTAATGAATAGGATATATTCAAGATAGATCCTATATTTTCATACGTAAAAAAAACTAAATGAGTGTTCCATACTAAGTAAAATTTTGTTAACTACTAGATTATGGCTAAAATGGCAGCTCATTTGTTATATGAATGCTTGAAAGATTAACTATTTTCATGCTGTTTGAAACTTCGTACTAGTGCTAGGACACTATTGCAAGTGTTGCGAGTGCTTTTAAAACTTTTTCATGAGGAATCGCACAACAAATTAGGAGTTGACATCATATATTCTAGTTTAAGGCATTAAGATTTTTTTGGATTTCTTTATTGCCATTTTTTTACACATTAAAGTTTGATAAATAAATCATGTTTATATACAATATTTTCTCTTTAATTTTTTATATAAAAAAAATTATCGATAGGTCCTATTCATATATATAGTACATATTCACTAGTTATTTTCTAATTGGATGCAAAATATTTTGTCACGAGACTGGTTGGGGAAAAGCATATGACTTATTTGATTACTTATTCAGTAAACGAGACCAATTGTTAAAAATATCACAAAAGTTTGTCCTAGGTGGCATGCTAAAATGCAAGCCACATTTGGAGATGATCAAAGAACCTAATGAAAAAAACGTACAATTTGAAAAATCAGTATCAATAATACTTTCATTACCTATTATAATAATAACAAGCAAAAATGCATATAAAATTAGATACTGTATTTCTGTCAACATTAAAATAACTTAACAATTTCTAAAACAATGAAAAACAATACATTAGGCATTTGATAAATTAGAATCAAAATTACTATCGAAATGGAATTGTTGCGCCTGTCTCGCATTCTCAATTCCAAGTATTCCTCCCAAATCTTAAAAAGTGATTGTTTTTCTCGTTCAATAAACATATATTAAGGATTGTTTTAAAGGCGATTCATAATTTTTCATATATTAAGGACTTATGCATTTGAATCTAAGCTCCCTAACATAAAATTCTTCTAAGCAATTATTGTATGTTAAAATTATACTCCCACGTGGACCAATGACGAATGCATACCTGCCATCCAACGTGGCCGACCAACCACCCTAACCGGCTTCAGAGACACTTAGTCGGCTTGAATGTCAACAAACTCCTGAAGGTCAACCAGAAGGAATAGCAACAGTTACTCGGATGTGATTGCCAACCAACATTGAATTCAAAGAGTTTTACTTAATGTATACAGATGTAAGTGCCTGACAATATAAATGCGCTCCATCTTTAGGGTTTTGCACCCCTATAAATACAAAGTAATCCCTTAGCTTAGGGGATAACTCAAATCATTCATATACACACCATACTGAGCTATTGTAAACCCTATTGAATAAAAACAATAGTGGACGTAGGCTATTTTACAACCAAACCACTCTAAAAATCTTGTCTCTTGTGTGTGTGGTTTGAGTCACTTATCTTATTTTTATCAATGATTAGAAAATTTGAGTCGGTCCATTTTTAGACATCAACAGATTGGCGTAACTTCTTCATTCTGGTCAATTAATTACTATAATGGTTGGTCTTTTTCCAAAAAAAGACCAAGTGTCTTGGAAAGGCTAACCAAAGAGTCTAATTTTGATCGCATAGGACCTCAAGTAATTAGAGGACATCGTCAATAAGATCTAGATCCAGTATGAGGGGCTCTGTGCATGTCGAGAAGACCTCTCAAGAGGAGAGTTTAGCATATAATTACAATCAAGCCGTTAGATCTACCTCGGCCAAGTCTAAGCCAAAAGATCATTCTCGGAAGGGATACATGCAATGGATGGAAGATCGTCTAGGTGAAATGGCTAAAATAAAGAATCCGTTACAAAGGAGTTTAATCAAAATATCACCTTGTATCCAGGCAATTTTGGACTATCCACTCTCTCTAAGTTTAAACCATCAGTGGTTACTTCTAAGCATGGTGGGAAAACTGATCCAGTCTTACATATAGAGAAATATCAATCTACTGCCAACATATACTCCGTGCAAGACGAGATGAGGTGTAAATCTTTCTCTAGTTCTATCATAGGGCCTGCTCAGGTTTGGTACAATAATCTCTCAAGAGGTAAAATCTCTAGTTTTCATCAGTTATCTTTATTGTTCATTGATAACTTTAGTTTTGGGGATAAGCCTATAAAGAGCATCACTAATATCTTAATCGTGCGACAAAATCTAGGAGAAAGCACTAGAGAATATCTTACTCGCTTTAACAATGAAAAACTAGAGGTAGTGGATTATGAGGAGAAAATAAACATTGCAACACTTATGAGTGGGTTGCTCACTAAAGATCTTTACTACGCTTTAGCGAAAAATCCAACCAAAACCATGAAAAAATTAATGGCAAAATCTAGAAAAATAATGAATGTCGAGGAAGCCATGGAAACCAAGGAAGCTGCTGAAACCAAAGGTGAAGGTCAGAAAAATAACTGAAATTCCTTAAAAAGGATTAGAAAGATAGAAAATCGGATCGAATAAAAAAGTATGATGAATATACTTTTCTCAATAAAAGTGTTAAGCATATCCAGAAGAAATCAAGGGAAACGGAGACTTAAATTAGTCGGGAAAGCTACCCCCTAATAAGAGGGGTATGTCCAATTACTCTAATTTCCGCAGGGATCATGGGCATAACACCAATAGTTGCATAACATTAAATAATGAGATTGAAAATATTATTTGGCGTGGAAAGTTGAACAAGTTTGTTGATCAGAATGGTACTAGAAATTATCAGAAGAGATATGAATCCCCAACTCGAGCAAGGGATGACAATAAGAGAGCAAGAAATGATGAATTAAGGGAGATAAATTGGTGATAGTAATATAGTGGAGGACTTCAATTGCTGTCACGTACCACAATAAGAAAGTTTAAAAATACTATATTAATTATAATACAATAGATACAATTATAGGACATTTTGCTCATTGACGTTGGATTACATTTTTTTATTTTATTTTTGAGAAAAAGAGCAATATACTCATTATTAATGAATAGGATATATTCAAGATAAATCCTATATTTTTAAACATAAAAACAACTATATGAGTGTTCCATACCAAGTAAAATTTTGTTAACTACGAATAAAATGGTAGTGTAACAACCTTCTCTTTTGAGAAACTTATTTTATATTAATTTACTGCATGAAGTAATTATATAAAATACGGATGATGGAGTAAATATGAACTAAGTGAGTTAATTAAGCATATTTACTAGACTGTTGCATATTTACTGCTATGTGTATGTAAATATCCCCATGTTGTGGTGTCGTATTATTTAAAATGACATTTATGGTATAAATGAAACCGGGACTTGAATTGACGTAAATATCTTCGAATGCTAATTTAGAGGGCGTAGTTAGTCCCAAAATGCGAGAGATAGTCAAAATAAGTGCCATATTGTGTTTTTGGGTTTCGGGCTCTTTTGACTGGTTTTAACATAAATGTGTAGTTGCGAGTCATTTTAATGAGGTATTAACAATTTAAGTTGGGAATTTAGACTAAAGTCACGATTTAGTCTTGCTCAGCCTTACATTTCTTATATGTGTGCATTAATAAACCTAGAGAGAAAGAGAGAAGAAGAGAGTTGTGGAGAAATGAGGAGAAAAGAGAGAGATTGGAGATTTGGGATTTGATCTTGCTTTCATCTTCCAAGAATCTGAGATTTCAACCTCAAGGCAATTTTCCTACTTGCTAATATATGATTTAGGATGAATAAATTTTATGATTGTTATGTATATGAATCAATAGAACAAATATGGAGTTTTATAGATTTTTGCGGTGTTTGAGCCCTAATCATAGTTTACTTGGATGACTATATGGAGTATAGTGGTTAGAAATCATGTAGGATGGTTTTGGGTAGATTAATGTTGGTGGATGTGTGTAAAAATGGAGGAGAATTGGGTTTTAGGGAAAAACTAGGGTTCATAACCCGTACCCCTTTCTTGGCAAATTCCCCAGGCCGAATCGATTCGGCCCTAGGGCGAATCCATTCGCTAAGGGGTAAGGTTATAGGTCTGGGGATCCGAATCGATTCGGGTTAAGGCCAAATCAATTTGGCTGAAATAGAAAGTTGGGTTCTTCACCCGAATCAATTCGCTTTTGGGCGAATCGATTTGCTTCTTGGGGCGAATCGATTCAGCCCTAGTGCGAATCGATTCGGAATCTTGTTGTTTTGAGTTATTTTTCTAACTCAATTTTGACCATTTTCTTTTAGTCTTAGGACTTAGGAACCTTCTTGTATGAATTAAACTTAGTGTCCTAGAGTCTTAAATTAGTTAGGCAACTACCATAGGTTGGAAGGGGACAATTGGGACTTATTTCGGGGATTGCCAAATTGATGATTGGGTATTTCTTTTCCTTAACTAGTTAATGTAATATTTCGAGATGTAGAATTAATCAATTGAGGAACTTTCGACACGTTATTGGGAGAATCTAGACTTGGTGGTTTATAATAACACCATAAAATGTTTGGAGAATAAATTAAGGGTTTATCATTTATCGAGGTTATAATGATGGTATAAGTTATATATGGTTCCGGATAAAATGTGTTTTATATATTGAAATGGAAATAAAAATGGTAAATAATAATTTACTTAAAAAACATCTCTAAATGCTATCATAAGGGAAGGATGCGCATGAGGTGAAGTCCCCTGGCTAGTGAATGCAGGGTGAATATAGTCCTCGGCCATAGGACCAGTTATTATGTATGTTGTATTTATTGTGCGATGTGGGGTAATTCCGGGTGTGGTTATGATTTACTCGCAAGTATATGGACACTTCCGGACGTTGCGATGTAGGATGCCTAGGTTGTCTTGTTTGATAGGCCCTGGAAGATGATAGTAATTTAGGGGCGCGTCCAGTGAGGAAACTTGGAAGGACGATCTTAGAATCGATATATATATATATATATATATATATATATATATAGATGAATATAACTATTCTTATTCAAGTGGGACTTAATTTATGATAAATGCCTTAAAGAGCAAATAACTTTGATTACGTTTCCTAATGAGATATGGAATGATGAAATGAAACATTGTAAAGGATGGAAATTTTTAATTAATGATATTCACTCTTATCTTATTGCATAACTAAATTAATCTTATGATCATTTCATTTCTTTAGTTCATGCTTTGAGATTGAGTAGGTAGATTCTTATCATTATCAATGATGATTAACTGTTCATAAATGTCATACTCTTTATTCATTTGGTGATCATATAAAATTGGGCCCTGACCCGTTCATATTTCTTATTGTGCATGAATCCTATATTCGCTCAGGTGCTCCTCTGCAAGGATGCCTGTATTGACTTCCCCACTCCTGTGTCATGGAGCTGCAACACTTTACGGATGTTGCGGTTTTTTTTGTTGTAGACGCTTTCATGTTTGTACTCTAGTTATGATCGGGTTATTTATTCGGGCGTGTGTCCTAAATCTTTTGTAATTGTCTAATGAAATGTACTATGTAACTTAATGAACTTGATATATATGGTTTGTATAGACTGTTGACCGACAACATATTCGGCCCCCTTATTCTATACTTGATGTGGATGTAATATAAGTCCTTTTGGGTATCCACTTTTTTTTCAAATTGGGTTGTTTAAATACTTTCTTTAACTTATAAATTTAAATTTTTGGTAACCCGCTTTCTAAAATTTGGGGTGGTTATCCCGTATACTTATTATATTATTGTGATGCTGAGAATGGTCCATCTATGATTCCTATTATTATTAGAGTATCGGACTGGCCACCTCTTATTTTGATAAACGGGTTGTCATAGATGGTATCAGAGCATCAGGTTTTAGAGTCTTTAGGATCTATATAGACTTGTCATGATCTACCGTAGCGTTCTTTGATATAGAGCTTAATGTTAGGACTGTTTTGTTGCCTATGTTTGTGATCTTCTGCAAAATAGATTGTGCTAAATAGTATTCTAATTCTATTGTTTCTTTATCTCAGATGCCGCCTAAGAGGGTTCTCCCCGCTAGAAGACATAGAGTTGTAGAAGAGGAGGTAGGTCCTCCCCCACCGCAACAAGGAACAATAAATGCTGCGAAGGTAGAAAATATTGTGGCCTAAGCGATCAACACAGCGATGACTTCCGTGGTTCAGTAATTTCCATAAGCTCAACCACAACGATCTCAGGAGGTACAAGCTCCTACGGGACCTTCTTTGTGGGAGAGAGTTAGAGAATCCTTTTTAAAGGGTCATCCCCCGAAATTCCAAGGAGGTTCTGATGTCATAATAGCTAATCAGTGGAAAAAGGATATGCAGCGCCATCTATGCATGATGGAGTGTAGTGAGGAAAGGAAACAAATCCTTTCTACCTTTAAATTAGTTGAAGCTACATTACATTGGTGGGAGTTGATGACTACGCCGGAGCAGAGAGATACCAGAACTATCAATAATTTTTGGGTCCTGTTTGATCAGAAGTATTTTCCTCCCGCTGTTCAAAGGGAGATGAGAAGGAAGCTTCAAGATGTGGTACAAGGTGAGAGATCAGTTGCGGAGTATGAAGAGGAATTCACTTGGTTAGTTAGTTTTGTACCTGACGAGGTGACTCCGGAGGAGAGGAGGATATACAAATTTATTGGAGGTTTACACTTGAGGATACGACAACATCTGTTGGGTAATCCGACTTTGCCGACTTTTGGAGATGTGATGAATTCGGCGTTACTCCATTGTCAGGAACATCAGTTGTATGTTCAAGGTATTAAGAAGGCTTCAAATTTGGGGCAAGAGGGGAAACCCGGAGGCAATTGGGCAGGAGGAGGAGCATTTCCCTCGTCCCAATCTTCGGGAAATAAACAAAAAGAAAGGGACCCAGCAAGGGGACTTGTCTAAACGGCAACGTTTTGGTGGGTTTAATGTTGGTGGTAGTAATATTAGGCATGGTCAAGGTGGCCCTCAACAACAACAAGCAGGTCGGGGTGGTAACGGGGGTAGAGGCCATCTAGTCCATCTAGGCCAAGGCGTTGGGCAGTTTAGAAATAACCGGGGCCAAAATCAGGAGAATATGATGGGTCGATGCTTTTAATGTGGAGAGCCGGGTCACTACAAGAGGGAATGACCTCAGTTGATTGGGGGATAACTTACTAGGGTTCCAAAGCATCCACCGACCCAGTTACCGCCGCAAGTGCCTAACACAGTTGCCCCTCCACAACAGGGACAACTATAGTATGGGCGTGTTTACCACATTCAGGATGCTATGCTTCCTCCGGCTTTGCCCGCGCCGCTGGCTATTGAGGGTAAGTTTCTCATTCAGGGGCACATGGGTCATATTTTTTTTGATTTGGGTGCAACACAGCATTCATTTCTAGAAGTTTTACTCAGTCTACAGAGTTAATTAAATATGCAAAAAGTAACTTCACTAGTGTTGAATCTTCTATGGGTGATGGTTCACTCATTTTCTTTGTTTGTAAACAAGTAGGAATAAATCTTGGTAACTTGTGTTTTGAGGACGATTTACTCGTCCTATATATGGTCGGGTATGATGTAATTCTGTGCATGGATTGGCTGGTGAAGTATCGTGCAATAGTTAATTGCTATGGGAAAAGTATAGTTTTTGTCATTCCGGGGTGAGAAATGTTTTTAGTGGTTATGCCTCATTTAGAAGGAGGTACTAGCACTTACTTGTACTGTATTGCGGAAGAGATTTCTCGGGATGTATTCGTTTCTTTAGATTCTATTCCGGTTGTTAAAGATTTCGAAGATGTTTTTTGGGAAATACCGGGTTTGCCTCCTAGTAGGGAAATTGAATTTGTAATTGATTTAGTGCCGGGAACGAGACCGATTGTGAGATGTCCGTATCGTGTGGCTCCTGTTGAGATGAGGGAGTTAAAAGACCAGATTCAGCAGTTGTTAGAGCAAAGGTTCATTAGGCGAAGCACGTCGCTGTGGGGCGCTCCGATGTTATTTGTGAAGAAAAGAGACGGTTCTCTCCGGTTGTGTGTTGACTACAGAGAGTTGAACAAGGTCACCATCCGGAACAAATACCCATTACGTCGAATTGATGATTTGTTTGATCAACTTACGGGAACGTCGTACTTCTCTAAGATAGATTTGAGGATGGGGTATCCCCAGTTGCGAATACGGGAGCATGATGTGTCCAAAACCGCTTTCCTAACGAGATATGGGTCCTACGAATTTATGGTTATGCCTTTCGGACTAACCAATGCCCCCGTCGTATTTATGGACCTTATGAATAGGGTATTTTGAGACTTCCAGGACCATTTTGTTATCGTGTTCATTGATGACATCATATTTTATTCTCGAATAGAATCTGATCATGCTACTCATTTACGGTTGGTCCTACAGACATTGAGGGATCATCAGTTGTATGCCAAGTTCGAAAAGTGCAGCTTTTGGTTGTAGGAAGTACAATTTCTGGGTCATATTGTGACAGCCTAGGGTATTTCTGTAGACCCAAGTAAAGTCATTGCGGTGAGGGAATGGGGTCACCCCACGACACCTACCGAGGTTCGTAGTTTTCTAAGTTTGGCAGGCTATTACCGCCGATTTATCAAGGGTTTTTCTAAAATTTCTAGCCCTTTGATAAATTTAACCCGTAAAGGGGTGAGGTTTGTTTGGGACGATTCTTGTCAGTTAGCTTTTGACGAGCTCAAGGATAGGTTAACTTCTTCTCCAGTCCTTGATTTACCAAGTCCCGAATTGGAGTATTTAGTCTTTACTGATGCATCTCTGCAAGGGTTAGGAGGTGTACTTCAACAAGAGCAGCGGGCTATTGCTTATGCTTCTAAAGCCCCATGAAAAGAACTATCCGGTGCATGATTTGGAACTTGTCGCAGTAGTTTTTGTCTTGAAGGTTTGGAGGCATTATCTCCTAGGGGAGAAATTTAGTCTTTTCACGGATTACAAATCGTTGCAATATTTGTTTTCCCAGAGAGATTTAAATATGCGAGAACGCGGTTATTTTGTTGTAGACGCTTTCATTTTTGTACTCTAGTTATGATCGGGTTATTTATCCGGGCGTGTGGCCCAAAGCTTTTGTAATTGTCTAATGAAATGTACTATGTAACTTAATATACTTGATATATATGGTTTGTATAGACTGTTGACCGACAGCATATTCGACCCCCTTATTTTATACTTGATGTGGATGTGATATAAGTACTTTTGGGTATCCACTTTCTTTTCAAATTGGGTTGTTTAAATACTTTCTTTAACTTATAAATTTAAATTTTTGGTAACCCGCTTTCTAAAAGTTGGGGTGGTTATCCCGTATACTTATTATATTATTGTGATGCTGAGAATGGTACATCTATGAATCATGTTATTATTAGAGTATCGGACTGGCCACCTCTTATTTTGATAAGCGGTTTGTCACAGGTAGCTCATTTGTTTTATGAATACGCAGAAGATTAACTAAGAAAGAGGAAAAATATTTTCACTTGGAGCCATGAAGATATGCCGAGAATTGATCCAATTTTCATGTCTTATGGTCTTAATATTTATCCATACTCCAAGCCGATCAAGCAAAGGAGAATAGTCTTTAGTCCCGAGAAACATCCAACAATCCAGAAGCAAGTCGAGAAATTACAGCAAGCACAGTGCATTGAAGATGTTAAGTACCCAAATTGGTTGGATAATGTGTTTATGGTCAAGAAGAAAAATAATAAATAGTGTACGTGTGTAGACTTTATATATCTCAACAAGGCCTGTCCAAAAGATCATTTCCCTTTATCAAGGATTGATTAATTTGTCTATGCCACAGTAGGCCATGAGTTACTCCTATTTATGGATGTTTATTCTTGTTATAACTAGATTAAGATGAAACCTGAAGATAATGAAAACACCTCCTTCATTAATAGACGAGGAACTTATTGCTACAATGCCATGCCCTTTGGGTTAAAGAATGCCGGAGATACTTATCAGAGATTAGCGAACAAGGTTTTTAATGACCAAATCGATAAAAATATTGAGGTATATGTAAATGACATGCTCGGTAAAAGAAAACATGTTGCCGACCACAATGTAGACTCAACTCAAACCTTGACTCAATTGAAAATAACTAGATGAAACTCAACCTAACCAAATACATCTTCAGAGTACATGAAGTAAGATTCCTAGGGTATATTGTCAGTCAAAGGGGGATAGAAGCAAATCTTGACAAGATTAAATATTTACTTAAAATACAGTCCCCGACCAACACGAAAGAAGTCCAAAAGTTGACAGAAAGAGTAGATACATTGAATCTCTTTTTCTCCGAAGAAATTGACAATTGCCTTCCATTATTCAAGGTGCTAAAAAAAACTTTTGAGTGGAATAACGAAATAGAGAAAGCCTTGATGGAGCTAAAGAAGTATATGGGTTCTCCCCCACTTCTTTCCTGACCAGTTATGGGAGAAAAACTTTATACGTACTTGGCTATCTCTGAGTTAGCTGTTAGTTCAGCTTTGGTCCGATTAGATGATAGAATATATTACACTAGAAAAGCATTCCGAGGAGTAGAAGTCAGGTACCCCCATATGGATAAGTTAACACTAGCTCGTATTTAATCCTCTGGGAGGATGAGTCCATACTCTCAATACCACACCATTGTTGTCTACACTAATTTGCCTTTACGACAATCACTACACAAACCAAAAAAGTTTGGAAGGTTAATGTCTTAGGCCGTTGAACTGGGAGAATACAAAATTGTGTATGATCTCAGAGTTGTAATCCATGGACAAGTAGTGACACTTTATTTCTTAATTCACATATGTAGAGGAACAACATAATCCAAGTTTTCCTACCGAGCAAACTTCTACGGAAGAGAGCTTAGCCCTAAAGCAAGCAAAGATTGTGGGCGACTAACCTGAATCGTCAGAATTTCACAGAAAATTATAACAAAGTAAGAAACTATTCAAGTATGGAATACTGGTGGATGAAGAATTCTCTGAAGAGATCCCAACTTGATAGTTATTTTTAGATGGATCCTCATGTGCTACTAGTAGTGGAGCAGGCCTCATCATCAACACACAGGATAATTTAGATGTGGAATATTCTCTGAGATTCCAATTAAAGGATTCCAATAATGAAGCTAAATATGAATCTTTAATTACTGCAGTGATTCTCAATTTATTGTTAATCAAATGCCTCAAATTTATGGTGTTAAATTGGAGACTATGATGAGATATCATAAAAAAGAAATGAAAGTCATTTCAGTAATCACTTTAGTCAAAACAGTGAGAATTCCTAGACTTGAGAACGTACGAGCAGATGATCTTGCTTGGTTGGCTTCACCAACCCCAACAGAGCTCAGACAAACAATCCTAGTGGTAATTCTTTCCCTGAGAAGTATTCATGGAATGCAAGTCATTGTCATAACGATGAAATTAGGTACCTCATGGATGGACCCAATTAGAGAATACACCGAAAGAGGAACAATGCTTAATGACCAAAAGGAACCCATGTAGATGAGATACAAAGAAACCAATTATGTTCTTAAAAAAGGTGTCCTCTACAGGTGAGGATAAACTGTGTCCCTATTTCATTGTGTTCATCCAAATGAGGTGAATGATTTGATCAAATTGGTGCATTAAGGTGCATGTGGAGCACACACAATTGGGAGGTCTTAGAGATAACAGATATTAATGCATGGTTACTACTGGCCGACTATGAAAGAAAATTGTGTTGCTTTCACTAAGAAGTGCGATAAATTCCAGAAGTTGGATACCATCCACAGAAGACCAAGAGAAATCCTAACACCCATCACTTATCCATGGCATTTAGCTATATGGAGAATTGACTAGGTCGGACCACTGCTGACCACTAAAGGAATATTCAAGTACTTGGTCATAGCTATTGATTATTGTAAAGGAATTATTTTATTATCCGGATTACATTTGAGTATGTTCTATACCGCTAAAACCATCAAATACTTATTCAAGTTCAATCAAGCATCAAGACGTATTCGAATTTCAAAGTTCTTCAACATTCAAGCCTCCGCGAGATAAGTTTGGTAAAGGTTATGATTTAATTATTTAGCATTTCACTTAGAGTGTTGGGATGTTTTTTATCAAATATTTTCTAAGTGTTGGAGTGGTCTTTTTAATTTTTTCATCAAAAAATATTTTAGTGTTGCGGCGGACAATTTTCTGATGAAGCAAAAAATATCATTTTTTAATTTTTCATTCGAGCGACAAACCATATCACGCGATGTCGTTGGAACGACACGTGTAACCATTTGAGCGAAGCTAATATCTCGTTCGAGCGAGCTTCCACCTTAACTTTTCTGTATATTTAGTTGTTCAACTTCATTTTTTAGAAGAAGACCAGAGTTTTCATCAGATACGAAAACTGCTTTAGCAATATCATTGTCTTCTCAATTTTTTAGGGTTTTAATCCCTGTTGATGCAAAAAATTAGACTAGGACTAATTGATTGATCACAGATAGATAAAAAAAATAAGACAAATGTATTTTTAAATTGGTTTGGATGAATGGGAAGGCCTACGTCCATTGTTATGTATTGACTGCTTTGATTTGTTTTCGATCCCTTGCAATGAGGGTGGTATAATGTATTTATAGCCCAAGAGGGGTAGTGATAGTTGTCGTGTGAAAGGATGTGATACCTTTATTTGTGAGGCATTCTCATCAATATATAATGAGAATTAAATATACTATTGATGTTGCTTCACTGGTTACAAATGTTGTATGACTGCTATCGCTTCATTAGCCGTATAGGTTGGATTTCTGACAGTTGGTCTTTCTTCCCAGTTATTCGAGCTTCCTTGTTGGTCAGGCTACCCTGTTGGTCGGGCTTCCTTGTTGGTCAGACGTTTGCATCAAGCTGACTTGGAACTGAGCCATACTGGATGACATGTGTTGGTTTATAGTTGGTCCTCATAGGATTGTAAATTTTCGTATCAACAGAAGCCCCCAATGTTTCATACTTGGAGCTGGTGCAAAAGTGTGAAATATTATGCTTTAATAGTAGTTCGGGATGTTTGGTCAGTTGCAGACCTTCCAGACTTGTGAAATTTATCCACTTGACTGACGATTTTTGGGCATAAATGGCAATTCTATAAATATTTCAAATTTTAGCGAACTTTTATATGGTATCTTCATCTTTTCCTTTGTTAGCCACCGTAAAATCAACCATCATTCACTTTAATCATTACATTTCCCAGTTTTCGAGGCGACTTATAAAAAGGGTGGTAAAACTTCGATCATCTTTTACCTCCCGCTTCTGATTCTCCTGCTGTGTTCTTTGAATTTTTGTGAGATCGTTTTCTTTTCTGTCTTCAGTTCTTGTTGAATCCTTAAACCTTTGTAAGAATGTTTCTCTTTCCTTCTATGTTTCTTCATCGTGATTTATTCTGTTGAGTCGCTTGATTGAAAGCGATAGGCCACCCAATTTTAAAATCTTATTACAAAAAGTAATTTCCTTTTGAGATGCGGAAGCAAGATGACTCAATTAAACAAATTAACTAATTTTAATTTCTTTCCAAATTAAAATTAAACTCAACTTAAAGTGAAATTAAATTAATTAACAAATGAGTTTTTCACTTTAACATATTAACTCAAACCAAGTCCTAGAAATTTTCTTAAGTCATATTTTCAATATTACCAAATTAGGCCAAACCAATTTTATCAAATTAAGTGATGACTTGAATTAAATTAACATAAACATTACCCAAATTAATTTAGCACCAAATTAATTGAGTAGTGATTTAACCAAATTTTATCTTTTTACCTAAGCATGCGTTCTAGGTGAGTTTGCAAAAGATAAAATAAACAAAGAACCACTACGCCGCGATGTACGAGGAAGAACCCACAAACGAGAAACAACCTCGGACGGCCCTAGCCATAAGTCCACTAAGTATGGTTTTACAATTACAAGATATATGACTTACTTCCTCGAATCAACCCCTTTCAATCCTTGATGCGTCTTCTTGTAAACACCTCCTCCTAGTCGACAACCCCGGAGCTCCACAGAAATCTTGGATTTCACCAATGAGACTTTAAGTACACCATCAACCACACATTGTGCCTTTCACCATGTGAGAATGACGCAGAAAAATAGGAGAATTCTTCTTTATGGGATGTAGAAGGAAAACCAAACAAAATCTTCAAATGGTAGAGTAAAAACCCAGTGCCAAACACTGCAAGCAATGATATATATATATATTGAAACTTGGAATAAACAATATGGGTGAAGACAAGAGTGTTTAATGAATTTTTTCTTGAAAAATAGACACTCAAAACATGAACTTTTTCTTGGAAAAAAGAACTCTCAAAGCTCTCTCTAGGAGATGAAATGATATGAAAAAGTTAACTCAAAATAGTTGGTTCCCGCACTTGATAAGTCTGTCAAAAGTTAGTGGGGAAAAAGTGGAAAAAGTAGGAAAAACTGCTTAAAACTGCCAAATAAACTGTTCCTGCCAAATCTCGTTCGAATGAGATTTTTGTTTGAACGAAGTCTCATTCGAATGATACTTCTAACGAAGTTCCAGAGGCAGGTCTTTGGCAAACCTCGTTCGAACGAACTTCCAGAAAGTTCAAAATTCAATTTTTAGCCCAGAAATTTTATTTTAAAGTTTTAAAGAAACTTTTTGAAAATAAACAACAGTTTAAACAAAATTTAAACCCAATACTAAATGTTTCATGCTCCTATATAAATATGTTATGTATTCATACCTTAGGAGTAAATGGAACAAATGTTGTTGACGTAGAAACGAGGCACAATAAACTCGGCATTTGATGAATCTTTGTACTCTTGGCCGCTACGTCTTCAACTTTAGTATGTCTTATGCTTGAAGGACGGTCAATAACTCTATCCTATGACTTAAACGTTTTTGTCCGAAATTGAGCCAAAACAACAAAGGACTCATTGGAAATATGTGTCCTTACAAATCTCCCCCTTTGGCTATTCCGGGACAACAACCAACAAAAATCCTAAAGGGCCGTCAAGCTCTACTAGACTAATAAAAATGTCCCACCCAAAAAAAAAATACATAGATTGACTCAAACAACCCAAGGATCAATATCTTTGCCGACGATGAAAGTTTCCACTTAGAAGAATGCCTGCACACTTAAGCAAACTATCAAACGTATAGGGAGTATCAAGAATATTAAATGTATATAAAGTAAATCCTCCCCCTAAATTAATTCTCCCCTTTATCAACTATGATCAACCTAAGGAGATAGCGACTCCCCCTAAGTTAAATCTCCCAAACTAAGATACGATTATAGTAAGATTAGATACCATTTCTCCCCCTATCATTCTCCCCCTTTTTGTTCAGGAATAGACAAAGGATATAAACTAATTTAAACACTATGAAGCTTAGAGTGATAATTACATGAAAGCATATAGGAAACAAAATCATAACTAATCCATATAAAGAATAAGGATACCAACTAATCCAATCATGAAGTAGAAGCATAAATGGACTAGTAAGCAAGGCAAAGACCAAATAAAAATATCATATATATACATACTCTAGATATACCAAAGATGCACACGCACATATATATAGATTTAATCAATAGAAGAGTGATCACTATCACTCACATGAATAGCCATAAAAGCCAAAAAGTTGGGCTTAGTGGGGGAATCGGGTCCCTCTTCATTATCACTATCACTAAGGGTTGTATTAAAAGAAATTGGCTACTTACCCTCTCTCCTTAGTTTAGTGGGGCACTCTTTTGACCTATGGACATAGCCTTCACAACCATAACACCTATTCAACTCGTCCCTATTTAAGTTCTCATTAATAGTTTTAGGGATCTTCTCGGCTTTGTCATTTGTAGATTTTTCAAATTTCTTAAAATCATTTTTAAATTTATCTTTGTTAAATTTAAGAAAATTTTGAAACTTTCTAGTAAACATAGCCATATTTTCCGAGTCACTATCACTTTCAAAGCAAAGCCCTTATCTATTTTCTTTTCAGTTTTAGAGGGAAACATGTCTAGTTCATAGGTTTGTAAATCACCTACGAGCTCTTCTAATTTTGTAGAGGCTAAAGTGGGTAAAGAGTTTAACACAATCACCTTTGGAATAAATCTATCGGGGGTAGGAACCTTAAAATTTTCTTTACTACTCGCTTGTCGGGTAGTTTCTTTCCCAAATTAAAAGATAAATTAACAATATCGGAAAGTCTAGCATTAAATTCCTCAAAAGTTTCTTTTTCATTCATTTTGATGGTTTCAAATTGATTGGTGGGGTTTTGGACTTTTGAAGACTTAAAGACACTAGTTCCTTCATGAGTGAGTTGTAAAACAACCCAAGCTTCTTTAGCGATTTCACACATCATAATGCCTCGGAATTCATTCGACGTGACAGCGCTAAACAAGGCATTTAAACCTCGGGAATTAAAGTTAGCAAGTTTAAATTCGTTCTCACTCCATCTATCAGCGGGTTTGGGCACATGCTCATTATCTACTAAATCTCTAGGTGGGGACCACCCGTTAACAACACATAACGAAACTCTCTCATCGATATATTTTAGTGACGATTTCATCCGCGCTTTCCAATACGCGTAATTAGAATCATCGAAAATAGGAAATTTTGAAAATGGCAAAAATATTAAAAGGATCTTAAACGCAATAATTTAGCGATCAGGCTCTGATACCAATTTGAAAGCGATAGGCCCCCCAATTTCAAAATCTTATTATAAAAAGTAATTTCCTTTTGAGATGCGGAAGCGAGATGGTTCAATTAAACAAATTAACTAATTTTAATTTCTTTCCAAATTAAAATTAAATACAACTTAAAGTGAAATTAAATTAATTAATAAATGAATTTTTCACTTTAACATATTAACTCAACCCAAGTCCTAGAAATTTTCCTAATCAAATTTTCAATATTACCAAATTAGGCCAAACCAATTTTATCAAATTAAGTGATGACTTGAATTAAATTAACATAAACATTACCCAAATTAATTTAGCAGCAAAATGAAGTAAGTAGTGATTTAATCAAAATTTATCTTTTTACCTAAGCATGCGTTCTAGGTGATTTTGCAGAAGATAAAATAAACAAAGAACCACTATGCCGCGATGTACGGGAAAAAACCCACAAATGGGAAACAACCTCGGACGACCCTAGCCATAAGTCCACTAAGTGTGATTTTACAATTATAAGACAGATGACTTAATTCCTCGACTCGACCCCTTTCAATCCTTGACGTGTGTTCTAGTAAACACCTCCACCTAGTCAATAACTTCGAAGCTCCACCGAAATCTTGGATTTCACCAATGAGTCTTTGGGTACACTGTCAACCACACATGGTGCCTTTCACCATGTGAGAATGCCGTAGAAAAATAGGATACTTCTTCTTTATGGGATGTAGAAGGAAACCTAAACGATCTCTTTAAATGGTATAGTAAAAACCCGATTCCAAACATTCCAAGCAATGATATATATATTGAAACTTGTAATAAACAATATGGGTGAAGACAAGAGTGTTTAATGAATTTTTTCTTGAAAAATAGACACTCAAAACATAAACTTTTTCTTGGAAAAATGAACTCTCAAAACTCTCTCTAGGAGATGGAATGATATGAAAAAGTTAACTCAAAATAGTTGGTTCCCGCACTTGATAAGTCTGTCAAAAGTTAGTGGGTAAAGAAGTGGGAAAAGTGGGAAAAACTGCTTAAAACTGCCACATAAACTGTTCCCGCCAAATCTCGTTCGAACAAGATTTTCATTCGAAGGAAGTCTCGTTCGAACGATACTTCTAACGAAGTTCTAGAGGCAGGTCATTGGCAAACCTCATTCAAACGATATTCTCATTCGAACAAAAAAATCATTCGAACGACAATATCGAACGAACTTCCAGAAAGTTCAAAATTCGATTTTTAGCCCATGTACTTTATTTTAAAGTTTTAAAGAAACTTTATGAAAGTAAACAACAGTTTAAACAAAACTTACACCCAATACTAAATGTTACAAGCTCTTATATAAATAAACGGAACAAATATTGTTGACGTAGAAACGAGGCATAATAAACTCGGCATTTGATGACGCTTTATACTCTTGGCCGCTACGTCTTCAACTTGATTATGTCATAGGCTTGAAGGATTGTCAATAACTCTATCCTATGACTTAAACGTTTTTGTTTGGAATTGAGCCAAAACAACAAAGGACTCAATTGGAAATTTGTGCCCTTACATTGATAAATTCAGGAATGACTTTAACAATGATTCTTGGGTTATGTTGGAACATCCCACTTTTCCTTCTGATTTTTTCTCTCTTGGTGAGGGCCATTGGTTCCCTTCCATTTTTATTGCTGAGTGTGGGTTCACATTTCCTCCCAATTCCCTATGTCTGGAGTTTTGTCAATATTTGTGACGGTTTACCCATAGGAATAGATCCTAACAAGTGGAGAGTGGTGAATGGTGTATATAGGTTAATTAAAATCTATGGAACCCTTCTAGGGGTTCTAGAGATAATGTTTTGTTATAAATGGGTAACTAGTGATACCACTTATTATTAGAAAACTAGGGCAGTTAGTAAACCTTTAGTAGTTAACCTCCCTGATTCTAATAGGGATTATTTTGATTATGGGGTAGTTGTAAAAAATTGGCAACATGTTCCCTTAACTAGAGGTGCTAAATATCAAGGACCTAGATGTCCTCTCTTTGGCAACGGGATAGGTTGTTATGTGTTTTAATATTTTTTCCTTATTTATGTTTGATAAAATGTCATACTGACCGTGGTTTTGTAATTAGGAATGTAGTTGAAAGGTTGATAAAATTCCCCTAAGAGAGTGAAGTAAATTTAAAAGAATTGAAGTTCATTTGGGGATTTCACAAGACGATTGCTGAGGAGAACATTAAATTTTATTTTTATTTACTTCATAAATACTATTTCTTCCTTCATCACCCAACCTATCGCTCCTCCTTTTCAAGTGATTGGTCTTGATCGTTAAGATTCAGACACTCTTCTTTTGATATCATGAAGAAGAGAAAATTTCATGATCTTCTTGGTGGTAGCACTTCTGGATCCCAAGCACCTACTGAAGGAGACAAGAAGAAAATAAGGGATGTTATGAGGCTCCCAGTTCCCAAGGACCCATCCCTCAAAGACCCAGCCCCTAAAGATGCATCTGCCAAGGATGTTGAAATTCCTTTTAGGAGACTTAGGAGAGGTATTACAGAGAAGTAGGTTGACCAGGTGAATAACCAACTATCCTTGATTGAATTACCTAATTTTGATGATGTTCCTCCAACAGCTATTACTCCTGGTTTGGCTAGGAAGTTGATCAAATCTGGTACTCTTCCAGACCACAGGGGGTGGATGCCATGCTCCCCCAAGAAAGGGTTTATGAATTGGCTGCTCAGAGCCTTACATTAGTACGTGGTTTCTATTTTCTTGATTTTATTATCTTTTATATTTCTTATATACTCATCTTGATCTTCATCTCTTATAGTTCTTGGTACACTTCAATAATATGCTGGAGAAGGATGATGCAATTAGGGCTTCTTCTTGTTCAAATGATGTGGAGGAATCCTTGTCTAGTTTGAAGAATTCTCTTCTCGAATCTCAGCAGGCTTTGGAGACTGAGAAGAGTTCTTAGGGAAATAAACTGAAGATAGCCGAAATTGCTCGGTAGAAGTCTAATGAGAATTCCCTTGAAGCTGAGCGCCGGGCAAGGAAGCTAAGCGCAAGGGGAAGGAAGTTGATGGTAAGGGGTAGGGCTAAGACTACTGAAGATCTTATATCGTCTGTTATATCTACGATAAAGTTTATTATGAATGTGTCCTTCAGTGCTGGTTGGGACAAAGGATGGAACAAAGACATATTTGCTGCCTCTGCTCAAATTGAGTATGCAAAATAAAAGTGTTTTAGAGATGGTTGGGTTGCTACTTTGCATGAGTTAAGCATTATTGAGGAATCTGAACATTTTTAGAGATATACTCGTAGTCCTCCTTCAATCATTGATAATGAGGTTGAAGATGAAGTTGGTTCTAGAAAATCTTCTCTAGTGGTTGAATCTATGCAGACCAACCTAAAATTATTGAACCTTCTCTTCTTCCAGCCGAGCAAATCGAGCAACTCTAGTCTGTAGTCCCTTCTTCTAAGCAGGACAAGAAGGTTGGAAATGATAGGAAGAAGGTGTAAAGTTGTTTGACATTTGACATTTGACCTTTTTTTATTTCTTTTCTATCTATTGTACTTTAACTCTTTGTTATCCATAAAAGAAACTTTTGTTCCTTTTTGTCTCTTGCTGATTATACCTGTCCTCAATTCTTGTTGTTTATTTGTGGTTATTTATTCTTGTTAGTTTATAGTGAAGATGGAACAACTGTTTTATAATGATACCGAGTTACTCAGGAAGTGTAATGCTTTTTTCAAAGAAGGTCATATGAACTTATCCTAAGAAGAAATTATTTAGTTGCTTGGTGATGATGCATCAGAGCAGGTTAAAGAAACCTACAAGTATTTGAAGTACTTACTTGATCGGGTGGTAGCGATCAATGTTGCCTACTATGATATGATAGAAGAAATTCAAGAACAGTGTAAAGAATCCACTACGCTATTGCACCAGATCTACGATAAGAAATATCAAATCTTAAGTGTAGGTCGGTTTTTTTTATAATTTTGTTTATGTTTACAATAAAAAGGAAGCTTTGCTTAAGATTGAAGTTGAAGAAACCATGACTATTGCCAAACTTCTAGAAGAGGAGAATAATAATTTGATATAGGAAGTGAATCTTTTGAAGTCTGCATCTGGAGCTGTTATTGATACTACTAATGATGGATACTCCTTTTTAAAGGCTAAAAATGCAACATTAAGGGATGAATTGGAAGCCTTAAAAACGATTAAGCCTGCATCTTCCTACCGAGCAAGAAGTAATACTGGCCAAGGAACCTCAGAAAAAATTAGGAGTCAGTAGGCCCATGCCAATAAAGCTGCAGAGTTAAAAGCAAAAGATCGAGCTATTGCTAAAATGTCCCAGAAGCTGCAGATCTTGTCTGGACAATTATCCACTCAATCTTCCCAATTAGAGGTTAAGGATGGAGTATTGAAGAAACTGCAGTCTCAAGTTGATAATTAACCTTTCAATTCCATAAGCAGCCATGAGAAGTTTGGATGGATGGATATAATGAAGCTCTGGGGAATTTTGATGATAGACTTTAACAAGCCAAGAATGAGTCTTATAAATGGGATTGGATGAATGCTTTAACCGTGATGAAGGTGGATCAAAACAAATCTTTGTGGGATTGGTATGACCTAGGCTTGCTGGAGCTCGATAATCCTCCATTCAAGTTAGATGTTAACTGGATTCCTGTTCATCGTATTCCTCAATGCTTGATCTCAAAATACTTTGGAGATTACGAGTTACATGATGAACTAGATACCATCCGACCTCCTCATATGCTTAATCATCCTAGAAGCAACAATACCAGGATGCTTCAGAAATTTAACTTTATCAACTCTCCTTATACTTTGGATGATCCTCCAGCCGGTATGGATCATGTTTCAAAGGTTGAAGGAAAACGTCCCGTAGAATAAGGCTTTTTATTTTGTTTCTGCATGTTTAAGCAACAATATGAAATCGTTTAATTTATTGAAAAGCTTATTTTACGATTGGATTAACTTTTAGTTAATCTTTGCATATATGAATGTTTCTTTTAGTCTTTTACTATGAATGTATCAACTTTTAGTTAATCTTTAGTTTTTCACCGATTATATTGATATTCTTAGGATTATACTAAGTATTATATCAATTGCTAATGAATCACCATAGTTCTACTAATGTACCTAAATTTTTTAGGTAATTGCATTAGTTATCTTGGTTCCTAGGTGCGAGTGGAACATTTGTACATTTTTTAGCCCAGTTTAGATGACAATTATTCATTCAGGTCTTCGTTAACCAAGCATTTAGGACTTACAGTTTTTCCTTGCATGATTTTTTATGCATTTGATAACCAACTTTATTGGGGCCTTTATTAATATCGACCAATATTTCGTTGGTGGTTTATGTTAAATACCAACATTGTTGGTATTTTTGTGTTGACAACCAACTTTGTTGGTGCCTTTGCAACTGCTGACCAACATTATTGGTGTTTTCGTGTTGACAACCAAATTTTTTGGTGCCTTTGTTTCTTCCAACCAACATTGTTGGTATTTTTATAGATGCCTTCATAATGTAATGCCTAGCACTAGTACTTTAAAAAAATAATAATTTTGGGGAAATCGTATTCTCATTAATATTGAAATAAACTTAATACATCATGATTACACCACATATAGTATTTCCTTAGGTATTCTGCATTCCATGGGTTCTTGAATTCTTTACCCTCCAAAGTCTCAATTCGATATGTTCCTGGTTGGATGACTTTCGTAATTCGATAAGGCCCATGCCAATCTCTTCCAGCTTATTATTCTTTTGAATTACTGATGATGCTTAGAACAACGCCACCGGATAAGAGGTGATAGAGGTCAAACATTAGTGACAATGGCAGAAATAGAGTTATGTATGTATGTATGTTTATAAAAGGAGGTGAGTAAAAGAGGTATGAAGACAATGATGTATAGTGATTCAGCCAATCAAGCCTACATCCACTGTAAGTGTGTGATCCTCTAAATATGGGCACTAAAGGCCTTGGATACAATGCATAAGATTTCTCTCTCTACTGTGTGTACAAACATAGTTTCAGCTAGGTTTACCATTATCGATCCTCTTGCAAGGTTTAAGATGACAAGTATATATAGGGTTTTAGTTTGTGTGTGTGTGTGCGGGGGGGGGGGGGGGGGGGGTCATGTTCCCTCCAAGCATGCATGTAGCGTGTGAATGATGATCTAGCTAATCCATTGTTGATACCTGGCTGGGCCAGTTGTAGGTAATGATGTCATAATATTCCCTCACCGGAGGGAATGAGCTTGTTATAACGGTTTAGTCCACGTGCTACACGAGTTCCACTAGCATTGTTCCACGCGTCTCCCAAATCACGCGCCTTGATAGTGTCGCCCTCGGCCTGTAGTGACAGGATAAGGCTAATACTAAAAGTGGAAGCCCTGATTGTTGAAAGTAGGACACTCATACTGTCGGCCAATGGAGGGTCGGCCGATCGTATGGTCGTATGAACTTTCCCCAAGCCGTGGTTTCAATCTGCATGGGCTTGGGATAATTTGGGCCGTCCAGCATACTTGTATTGCCAATGGTGGGGTCGTCCTGGTCGACCCCTATCTTCAAAATGACCCCTAGGAGTAAAAGTAGAACTTATCCCTCATCCTAGATGAGGCTACCCTCGACTAGGCCAAGGGTATATTCTGGTATATCAATCACCCCTAGCCCTAAGTCATCGATGCTGTTGAGGAGGCTGGGGGTAATATTGTCTTTATATGTTGAGTTGATGAGTAGTCAGGTTGATGAGTGACATTTGTTAGGTGTCAATCATCATTTTGTGTTCCTCAAGAATGACGGTTGCATATTACACTGAATATTGTGCCCTAATGATTATTTTCCTCATGCATTCTGCATCGCCTAGGTTATTGAGCTCAACAATGACAAGGTATATAAGCCTTTCAAATAATTTATCTCTTTTTTCTACCTTGTTCTTCGTGCACGCTCTCTCTCTCTCTCTCTCTCTCTCCCTCTCTCTCTCTCTCTCTCTCTAATATTTGCAGTTAACCTCCATCCTTTCATTTTTCGTTAAAGCTCCAAGTTTCTTCCACCTTCAATCTTATCTTTCAGGTAATCTCTTCACCGTTCTTTCCATTTTCTTTATTTTTTTTCAAGTTTCTTTTGGTTTCTTCTTTGAATAGTTTCTGCGCATTTTCTTGGGTGTTTTTTATTTTTCCAGTGTGTGTATCCACCCTTCATCAGTGGTTTTAGGGTTCGAAATCAATTGATAGGATTTCCTGGGTTCCTCCCCCTTCATTTTGTCGTGGTTCGGTATTGATTTTTAGCTTTTTTAGGTTCCCCGGTGACCCTTTGATCTTCTTCTCCGGTGAATTTTACTCATTCTATTCTTGCCTATTTATCCATAAAACCTTTCATTTCTCTAAGTTCGATCTCCAAGTGAACTATTAATTTTTTTTCTAAGTTGTTTGAGAAAAGTCCTTAAGTGTGGGGAGTTCCTCTTAGTGCTCCAAAGGCTTTACAAGTTAGCCGAGAAGTTTCCAATTTTGAGAGAGAAGTGTTTAACAGAGATTAGGAGGATAGAATAAGAGACCGAATCAAGATGTAGGGCCAACCCTATCTGGGTATGACCCATTTTCCCAATTCCATTAGCTACAATTTTACCATCTCCCTTTGGGACTTTCGAGTCATCTTGCCGTCCAATTGAGAGTCAGAACCAAGAAGTCATGGATAAAGGAACCAGAGCGCCATCTTCTTTTAGTGCCGATACCTCTGGCAGAAATGACCCTTCAAACCTTAACGCCTGTGGACAAGCCGAGGGAATAATTAACCCTGAAGCTATCCCTGTGATTGTGATGTCTCCCTTTGAATTTAAAGACACTTTCCCAGATGGACCTCCAACTCTTAACAACGATGGGGTAGATGTAGTTGGGGATGAGAAAAGGGAGGACGAGCCAAGAGTGAGAATTCAAATAATGAGATTGACACCTCAGCAGCCTCGTCTTTCGTCTCCTCCGTTAAGGATCGTGATCTCTTACTATGGAGACACTCTTTCAGTGTTAAACCCAATGTTAATATGAGGATCCTAGATGAAGATGAGAAGGTATTCCAGGGGTGAGAGGAAGAAATTTCCATGTACGAGCAGATGTTTAGGGTCGGTGTCAGGTTTCCTCTTCATCCTACCATTGTCTCTATACTCTCTGAACTTGGGGTTGTTCCTACCCAACTTCCTCCTAACTCATGGAGGATAATCCATGGCTAAATTTAACACATTAACTGATGAGCCCTCGGCTGATCTATTCCTGGCATGTTATAACATAACCTCCTCGTCCAAACAACCCGGGTACTTCCATCTAGGGGCTAGGAGGTCTGACAATAAACTTATCCGTATTTCACTAACTTCAAACCACGACTGGAAGAAGAGATTCTTCTTTGTCTCTAGGGATTGGGAATTCCCCACCGAGGTTAATCTTCTAGAAGATAGCCCGAGGGTCCCTCGAGCGTGGTCTAACCCCTCCATGAAATCAAGGTCAAACCCTGGGCTCAGCTTAGACGAAAGGTCTATAGCTGAATATTTGAGGGAGCAGGGGAAATATGGTGTAATTCCCTAATTTGAAGATTTAATGACCCCTCTTCTCCTAAGATAAGCTGGTCTGAAGGTTGTCCCTTTGGCAGTGTTATATGAGTTGTTTTTTGTTTCAATTTCTTTAAAGTGCTCCCTCTTTACTTTTATCATCTGACTTGTCATCTTACTTTTGTAGATCGGCCTCCAAACACCTTTGATTCACTTTGGGACTGGCTAGTCTAAAAAAGAAAGGCAAATAGCCTCAACAAGTCCAAAAGAAAACAACTGATGTGGGGCCGATCGCCATGGGGCCTACCCATGAGGGTTTACAAAATAGGAAGAAGAGATAAGCTCCTATTTATGGTCGGCATGATGCCCCTACGATGGTGAGGATGGAGGCCCCAGATACACATACTGAAGGGACGAGATCTTCTTCATCTCTGGACGCTTTTTGGTCGACCAATTTGACCATGTTAAAGACCAACCCCTCTTCTCTGATTGCCAATATGAAGGCTGCCAAGGTCTCCATGTTCTTTGCTTCTTCTTCATATGACTACGACTTCTTACCTAAGATTACCCCACCCAGAGTCTACGACTATGGGATCAACAATATGCCCAGGTATTTCTCTCACCCCTTCAATTTTAATTCTCCAATATTTGGACCCTCTTCCCTTCATCACTAACTTCACCCTCATCTTTTTCAATCTGTCTATGCTTTTACCTCAGCCATAAAATGAATGGCTAAGAATTATCCCAAATTTCAAGCGGCTGAAAGAGCTATTCAGAGTGAGGCCAACTTGAAGACAGAGTTGGAGAATCTTAATAAAGAGCTAGAGGGTGTGAAGGATGATCAATCTAGGTCCCTTAGTGAGCTTGGAAAGGAACATGTTGAGAAGCTGAAGTAAAAGGATAACCTTCTTATAGACAAGGACAAGGTCTTGACCAATCAGGCAATGCATTTTAAGTCAAACCTTGAAGTAATTGTTCAAAGGGCAGGGACTGATGTTGTGGAGGCATACAAGCTCTCTAATGAATTCCAAGGTTTTGGCCTTGAGTATTTGGAGAGAGGAATCAAGATGTCTTGTCGGTGGGTCGTCTTTAAGTTTTCTGACGTAGTGTCAGCCATTCACCCCTCTCTGGAAGCAGTGGATTTGGAAGACCCCTTAATGGCCAAGGCTTTATCCCATGTGGAGTCTCCGACTGTAGTTGAGGGGACAGGGACAACTGAGAATCGACCTCTAGCTAATGCTGTTGACCCCACCTTACCCTCTGAGACAACTCTTTAGGGTGGTCGTCTGTGACCTATACCCTCTTTATGTAATTTTGTTTTATTCCATCTTTTGAACATTATTTATTATAACCCTCTGTATTTTAATGAAAATTCTCTTCCATTGCATTTGGTCTTTTATTCCACCATTTTCATAATTTGTTCTAACCATCTTCTAAGTCCTCTCTTGTCTTTCTTGGGAGTGAGTGTAGGGTTGTCCCTACCATTCACTCTCATCCTAGCCGAGGGAGGTTATCCACCAAATTAATAATGTTTTCAAACATAAGTCCTCCTTCGTCTTTCTTGAGAGTGAATGGAGGGTCGTGCCTACCATTCGCCCTCATCCTAGTCGAGGGAGGTTAACTATCAAATTAATGATGTTTTCAAACAAAAGTCCTCCCTCGTCTTTCTTGAGAGTGAATGGAGGGTCCCTACGATCCACACTCATCCTAGCCGATGGAGGTTATCCACCAAATTATTGATGTTTTCAAACATAAGTCCTTATTCGTCTTTCTTGACAGTGAATGGAGGGTCGTCCCTACCATTCACCCTCATCCTAGCCGAGGGCAGTTATCCACCAAATTAATGGTGTTTTCAAACATAAGTCCTCCTTTATATTTCTTGAGAGTGAATGGAGGGTTGTCCCTACCATTCACCCTCATCATAGCTGAGGGAGGTTATCCACCAAATTAATGATGTTTTCAAACATAAGTTCTCCTCCGTCTTTCTTGAGAATGAATGGAGGGTCTTCCCTACCATTCATCCTCATCCTAGCCGAGGGAGGTTAACCACCAAATTAATGATTTTTTTCAAACATAAGTCCTCCCTCATCTTTCTTGAGAGTGAATGGAGGGTCGTTCCTACCATTGACCATCATCCTAGCCGAGGGAGGTTATCCGCCAAATTAATGAGGTTTTCAAACATAAGTCATCCTTCATCTTTCTTGAGAGTGAATGGAGGGTTGTCCCTACCATTCACCCTCATCCTAGATGTGGGAGGTTATCCACTAAATTAATGATGTTTTCAAACATAAGTTCTCCTTCATTTTTCTTAAGAGTGAATGGAGGGTCGTCCCTACCAATCACCCTCATCCTAGCCGAGGGCAGTTATCCACCAAATTAATGATGTTTTCAAACATAAGTCCTCCCTCATATTTCTTGAGTGAATGGAGGATCATCCCTACCTTTCACCCTCATCCTAGCCTAGGGAGGTTATCGACCAAATTAATGATGTTTTCAAATAGAAGTCCTCCCTCATCTTTCTTGAGAGTGAATAGAGGGTCGTCCCTACCATTCACCATCATCTTAGGTAAGGGAGGTTATCCACCAAATTAATGATGTTTTGAGAACTAAACACCCCTCTATGTTATTGATAACATATGGATGAGGTTGTCCCCATCCATGATGTCATATAACCAAAGAGCATTTAAGCCTATTTCACCACAAATGGTGCTTTGTAGTTTACTAAAAATTTCCTTAACAAATATCTAAATTGACAAATAAAAAGATGCGGGGCCAATAGAATATTCTCATTACATTTTGAGTATTCTTTGAAGCAATACATTCATTACATCAACTATAACATCATTGGTAATATTTCTTCAAATGATCCGCGTTCCAGGGGTTTGAAAAGGGTTCCCCTTCAAGGTTTTCTAGCCTATAGGTTCCTGGTACAACTTCACCGGTGACCCTATATGGGCCATGCCAATTTGGGTGAAGCTTTTTTGGTTTTTTCCCTGACTTTTTGAGGACTAGGTCTCCTATAGCTATCGAGCTTTCCTTTACCCTTTGATTGTAAAAACTGACTGTCCTCAACTGGTAGGCTGCTTGTCTTATCTGAGAATCCTCTCTTATTTCCTTAATCAAGTTGAGATCAAGTATCCTTTCTTTCATATTTCTCTGAGGATCATACATCTGAATTCTGTGAGTAGGAAACCCAATTTCAGTGGGGATGACGACTTCTGAGGCATACGCCAACATGAAGGGATTTCCCCTATAGGTTTTTTTGTTGTCATCCTCTAGGCCCACAATACAACATATACTTCTTCAGCCCATCTTCCTTTTGCCTCTTTGAGTTTTTTCTTCATCCTGTCTAGGATTGTTAGATTTGTTACCTCAGTTTGTCCATTAGCCTAAGGGGGGCCTGGGGTAGAAAAGAATTATTGATCCCAATTTTTTCACAGTATTTCTCCAAGGAAACATTCTTAAATTGAGTCCCGTTATCTGAGATGAGGGTCTTGGGGAGATCATACCTACATATGATGTTCTTCCAGATGAACTGGAAGGTCTTCTATTCGGTGATCGTGATCATTGGCTCCGTCTCCACCCATTTTGAAAAAAAATCGATCGTTATGACCAAGTATCGATAGTTATTGACAACCCTAGGCAAGGGTACTACCAAATCTATTCCCCATACTACAAATGGGTATGGGGATGTAATGAGGATGGTGAGGGATGGTAGCGAACCTCTGAAATTTATCACACTTCTTCACATATACTGTAGCATCCTGGGCCAAGGTCAGCCACCAGTATCCTAGTGTGACTATCCTCTTAGATAACGACCTTCGCCCAATATGGCTTGAACAAGACCCCTCATAAACATCTTGTAAGATATATGGAACCTCATACGGATGAGCAAACCTGATCAAAGGGAACCCTATCTTGTATAAAGTATCTCCAATGACGACGAATTTTGAAGCCCTGTACCTCAGCTTCTTCCTTTTGGATTTTGTCTCTGGCATCTCCCCCTCTTTAATATATCTAGTTAGAGGGTCCATCGATGAAGCTTCCCTCTTTATATTTAGGTAAGACCCAAGTGTTCCGTATTCATCTTCAATCGTCGATCGAAGCAGAATTTCCACTAGCACTATTCTCCTGATATATGTCCTAGTTGATGAGGCTAGGCTTGCAAGTGCATTGGCTAGACCATTGTCCAACCGAGGTATCCTCTTCAACTTTACTTCTTTGAATATTTTCAACATATACTTTACTCTATCAAGATATTTGTCCATTTTCTCATCCTTAGCCTCGTATGCTCCTAGTATTTCGTTCACTACCAACCTTGAATCGCTATACAGTAAGAGCTGGCCAACACTAAGAGTTCTAGCTAAGGAGAGGTCTTCTATTAGGGACTCATATTCAGACTCATTGTTGGAGTCTGTGAAGTTGAACCGTAAGTCATACTTGATGTATGTGCCGTCTGGTGCTGATACTATCAATCCAACTCCATTTTTATTCTCGCAGGAGGACCCATGAACAAAGAGATTTCACACAGCCTATTCCTATGAGAAATTTCCCTCAGAGAGGGATCCCTGTCTAAAGAGGTATCTTCCTTCTTCATTTTTAATAACGTTTCCTCTAGCGGTGCTTATCTCTACCTTATCTGTGGACAGGTTAATAATTTTACCTTGTTTAATATCTGTCTTCTCGAGGTTCTCATTTTCAGTCTTGTCCTCTTCCTAAGTAAATTCGGCCATGAAATCTTCTAGTTCTTTCCCTTTGATGGCCACCCTAGGTTGATATAAAACATCAAACTCTCCCAGCTCTATTACCCAGACCATTAGCCTCCCCGATTTCTCTGGCTTGTGTATGACATGCCTAAGAGGAGAGTTGGTAAGGATGACCATTGTATGGGACTAGAAGTACGGAATAATCTTCCTTGAGGCATGAATCAAGGCATAGGATAACTTTCCATCCTAGGGTACATTTGCTCTTCTCCTGGGAGTGCCTTACTATTGAAATACACTAGCTTCTACACCCCATCTTCTTCTCTTACAATAGCAGTGCTGATGGCTGACTCTGAGATGGATAGGTACACATATAATTTTTTGCCTTACACTGGATGTGATAAAAGTAAAGGGGACCCGAGGTAGGAATTTATCTATTTGAAAGCCTTGTCACATTCTTCGTTCCACTCAAAATCCTTTCCAATAATTTTAAAAAATGATAGACATTTGTCTGTGGCTCTAGATACAAATCTATTCAAAGTATCCACTCACTCCGTGAGCCTCTGGACATCTTTAATGGTCTTGGGGGTCTTAATTTCTAGTAGAGCCTTTATCTTATTAGGGTTGTCCTCAATACCCCTTTGATTGACAATGAACCCCAAAAACTTTCCAACTCCAACCCCAAAAATGCACTTGGTTGGGTTGAGCTTCATTCGATACTTATCCATCATGTTAAAAGTACTCTCAAGGTTAGTCACATAATCCTTGGACTTCAAACTGTTGGTCAGTATGTCATCTGCATATACCTCCATAAACTTCCTGATTTGGTCTTCGAACATCTTATTCACGAGATGCTGATACGTTGCCCTTGCATTTTTTAGGGCAAACAACATGACCCTGTAACATTATGTACCCTTGTCAGTAACGAAGGCTATTTTTTCTGAGTCCGCAGGGTCCATGAAGATCTTATTGTAGCCCGAGTATGCATCCATAAAGCTCATTAACTCATGGCCTACAGTAGCATCCACCATTTGATCAATGTGAGGAAGAGGGAAACTATTTTTGGGGAAATATTTGTTGAGGTCAGTGAAGTCTACACACATCCTCCATTTCCCATTTTCTTTGGGGACTATGACCGCATTAGATATCCATTCGGGATAGATGACCTCTCTCATAAATTCATCTTTTTCGAGCTGCTTGATCTCATCCCTTATGACTTCATATTTGTCTCAAGAATAAATTCTCCTATTATACTTTATTGGCTTGGCATCCTCTATCACGTTGAGCTTGTGACACGTGATTTTGGGGTCGATTCTCCGCATATCTGTATGACTCCATGCAAAGACGCTCCGTCTTCTCCTCAGTATCTTGATGAGCTCTTCTCTTATATTTGGATTTAGGGCTTTTCCAACCTTAACGGTTTTTCTCGCTCATCCTCATCGAGGGTGATGGATTCTACCTCTTCCATGGATTTTCCCTTCTTTAACTTTGTCTCATCCCTGGGGTCAAGGGTATCAATATTGTAAGTAGTGGTTGCTTTCTTGTGTGCCTCTCTTTGCTCGGCAGAGTTGAAGTAGCATTACCCTCCTATCGTCTGGTCACCCCGAACTTCCCTTACCCTATAAGGCGTTGGGAATTTTATCATCTGGTGAATTGTCAAAGGCACAACCTCAAATTCCTTGAGGACTACTCGTACCAGTATAATGTGTAGGCTGAGAAGATGTTTTCGTCCATCATGAAAAAATTGATCTTCCTAGTGAGCCATTTTTTCCACCCATCTCCCATTCTTACATCGGCTTTATACATCCCCAGGGGATGAAATTTTTCTCCACTGAAACCAATTAGGGGATGATGGTATAGGACGGGCCTAGTGTGGCTAAGTCCTAAGGATTTAAAACATGTCCAAAACATCACGCCTGCAGAACTACCCCCATCTACCAAAATCCTCGGTACCTCACATCCGTGTACCCTAGTGGTGATAAGAATAGGGTCGTCATGTGGGCCAATGAGGCCTTTGAAATCCATCCTCGAGAATCCTACTATCAGATTATCCATGTTAACTTTCTTCCTCTTTTCAGTCTTGGCTTTGATAGAGGTTGAGTGCACAACTTCAAATTTTTTTAATGCATTCACTTCAGCTACATAGGCCTTCCTATCGTCCACTTCTGATCCTCCTCCAGCTAGTCCCCTAGAGATCATTCCGACACTGAATAAAATCATATTAAAACTTTTCATCGGGCCAAGGTCGTCCTATGGTGGAAGGTCAGGATCATCATCATCCTATGAGGGGTCGTCTCGTCTCTCGGGGGAATCTTCCTTGTACTTATCACTTCTTTTTTTCCTATGGTCAGCTCAACCACTCTTATAGGCACCCTTGTCCACCTACTTTCTCAACTTCTTTTCTTTTAACATCTTTTCAATTTCATCTTTTAGAGCGAAACATTTATCCGTTAAATGGCCATGGTCTTGATGGAATTCTTACCATAGGTTTTTGTCCCTCTTATTGGGAGGTGCTCTCAACTTCTCAAGCCATTTTAAAGATCGTTCGGTCTTTATCTCATTCAGAATGTGTTCGCAGCTGATCGTCAGAGGGGTGTAATCGAAAAACTTGTCATCTATTGGTCTTTTCTTCCCATCTTTATTCTTTTTCTGGTTTTTACCCCCATTAGTACCTCATTTTTCATCTTCATATTTGGCATCCATTACCTCTTTGGCATTAATCACCTTCCCCGCTATTGACAACAGCTGGTCTTCGATAAGCTTCCATAATAGCTTCCCTTTTTGGAGTCCTCCAATAAGGGCCATCATGGCTATACATTATTCGTAGTCTTCAACCTCTAACTTTTCTTTGTTAAACGTGGCTATGTAGTCTCTGAGGCTCTCGTTCTTCCCTTGCTTAACATGGAGCAAGTGAGTGGTCTTCTTCTATGGCCTCACTCCAAAGCAAAAGTTATGGATGAGCCACTCTGCTAGCTGCTTAAAGCTTTCAATGGAGTTCTTCAGAATAGAGGTATACCAGACATGTGCAGCCCCGATCAAAGTGCTTCAAAAGGATCGACATCTCATCTCATTTGAAATAGAGTATATGTTTGTTGCTGACTGGTACATCTCAATATGATGGACGGGGTTGGTACTCTTATCATACCTTGGAGTGACCACAGATGGCTTAAACTTGGCTGGCGTTGGGAAGTTGAGTATCTTTGCCATAAAGGGTGAGCCCACGGAATATCATCTTTGAAGAGGGTCTCTTCTTTTCAGGATATCACCAATTTTATCCTCCAGCCTTTGAATTGAGTCATTACACGGTCTCACAGGGTCGGCTTGGCCGATGTTATCCCCAGCCTCTTCTCTGGTATGAACTGAGGGCTCCGCTGCAGCCGACCTTCTTCGACTATTTACTTCTCCATGTCCGTCGTCTCGTCCATGAGGGGGTCATCCCTCATGGGGTTGGCCATCTACTTCCTCTCTTCTGGACCTTATGAGACTTTTCGATCTGGAAAATCTTTCCCTCAGGTCATTGACTGGGCCCAGCCTCTCAAAGGCTGAACCTCTACTCAGACGGTCAAAAGCTGAGCCTCTAGGGTGATCCTCAGGACTTTGCCTCCTACACCTCCTTCGGCTCTCCTGGATAGTTCATATAGTAATTTTGGAGACCTCATACAGCTCCCAAAAATATATTGGAACATCTTCCACTTCCACATCATCATACCAATCCTTCGAGAAAGGGTTTCCTTATCTCCTTACGCATAAATGCCATGGGTCAGCAACATCCCTCTGCCGTTGTCGAGCTGTCAAATATTTGTTTGGTGCCTGGGGTGGTCCCCTGGCCTCATTTTGTTCCTGTGTAGCTGCTGGAGTAATCATCTTCGATGAGACTCTTGGTGGTCTCAGTATGTTTTGGCAAAGATCTACAAATTTCTCTTGCATAACCTGCTGGTTCCTACCAAAGACCTCAGGGTGGCAGCCACCTCATCCATCTCAGATTGAGGTGGTAAATGGATGGAACTAGGTCCTACTCCTCTAACTGATGGGGGAGGTGGTGGTAACTCCGGTGCCATATGTTTGAGATGTGAAAAGATGAATGATGAAAAGACTGATGAGCTTTAGAACCTTAATGGGTCTCTTTCAATGGTGAAACATCTCCACACAAAGGGGGAGAAATGGTTCACCACTAAAGTCTCCGGTGAGGTCAAGATTTATAAATGAAGAGATAGATTCTCATTCCCACAGAAGGTGCCAAACTGATGTTTCTTAGAACACCACCACGGGATAAGAGGTGATAGAGCTCAAACAGTAGTCACAATGGGAGCAATAGAGTTATATATGTATACTAGTTCAGCTAATCAGGCCTACATACACTGTGAGTGTGTGATCCACTAAATATGGTCACTAAAGGTATTGGATACAATGCTCAAGCTTTCTCTCTCTACTGTGTGTACAAACATAGTTTCAGTTAGGGCTACCATTATCGATCCTCTTGCAAGGTTGAAGATGAAAAGTATATATAGGTCTTGGGGGGTCATGTACCCCCCAAGCATGCATGGAGCATGTGAATGTTGATTAACTTAATCCCCTATTGACACCTTACTTGGACAGTTATAGGTAATGATGACATAATATCCCCTCACATGAGGGAATGATCTTATTATAACGGTTTATTCCACGTGCTACACGAGTCCCACGCGCACTGCTCCACGTGTCTCCCAAATCACGTGCCTTGATAGTGTCACCATCGGCTTGTAGTGACAGGCCGAGGCTAATGCTAACCATGGAAGCCCTGATTGCTAAAAGTAAGACACTCGTATTGTCGGTAAATGGAGGGTCGACTAGTCATATGGTCGTATGAACTGTCCCCAAGATGAGGTTTGAATCTGTATGGGCTTCGGCTGATATGGGTCATCCAGCATACTTGTATTGCCAATGGTGGGGTCGTCCTGGCCGACACCTATCTTCAACATGACCCCCTGAGAGTAAAATTAGATTTGGTCCATCGTCGTAGACAAGGATACCCTCGGCCAGGACGAGTTTACATTCTGGTATATCAATTACTTTCTTCAAAGAATAATCACCCTCTTTTAAGTTGCTTGTCTTCACCCTCTTATTATAGAAACATGTAGTCCTTTATTGATAGGCTGCATTCCTTAAAGCCGCATCTTCACGTACCTCCTCCAGCATGTCTAAGTCCAACCTTCTTACTGAAGTTAAGAACTCTGTGTGTAGGTAAACCTATCTCAGTAGGAATTACTCCTTCAGTACCAAATCCTAACATGTAGGGAGTTTCTCCGGTAGCTGTTCTAGGAGTTGTTCGGAAATCCCACAAGATATAATGTAGTTCATTAATCCAATTCCTTTAAGCATTTTCTAGCCTTTTCTTCAACCCATTCAACAAAGTTCTATTAGTTACCTTTGTTTGGCCATTACTTTGAATGCCCGGGAGTAGAGTGGATTTTTTGGACATTGGATTGGGCACATTAGGAAGAAAATTAGTCGTTGTCAAACTGTGTTCCATGATCAGTGATAAAGGTGTAGGTCAAGCCATACATGCATATGATATTCTTCCAAATAAACTCATAAACTTTTTCATAGTACATATCGATCAATGCTTCCACACATTTAGTAAAGTAATCAACAACTATAACCAGGTACTTAAACCTTCCTCGGGTCATCGGCAGAGGCCCGACCAAGTCAATTCCCCACATAACAAAGGTCTAAGGTGAAATGATTGATGTTAGGAGAGCTTATGGAGCGTTGCATATGCTGAAAAACCTTTGGCACTTATCACACTTTTTGGCAAAATCTGCACAATCTTCTCGCATAGTTGTTTAGTAGTACCCTCGTGTGTTAATTCTTCATAACAAAATCCTCCCTGCTACATGGGCTCCATAGGACCCTTCATGGATTTCCTCAACTAAATACTTTACTTCATCTGGATTCATAGATCATTGTAGACCAGCAGTTAATCATCTTCTGTACAACACACCATTGTCTAGAACATATCTCACCACTTTGTATTTAAGTTTCTTAGCTTCAAGTACGTCGGAGGGTAGAATTCCTTCTTCAATATAAGCTCTTATGGGATCCATCCAATATAGCCCCATATCAACAGCAATAAAATTAACCATCAGATCGTCATCAATGCTCCTATTAGCAAGTAGCTCAATAGGAATAGTCCTTCCCAGCTCAGTTCTGGTTGTTGAAGCTAGCCGAGCAAGTGCGTCTGCTTGGGCATTTCCTAATCGTGGAATTCTGATCATCTGGATAGCTAGAAAAGTGGCAATAATCTCCAAATCTTTAGCTAAGTATCTGGACGTCAGTTCTCCTTTAGCTGCATATCAGTTCAACACATGATTTACCACCAACTGTGAGTCACTATATAACACAACTTGCTCGACATTCAGTGATTTAGCTAGATTTAACCCAACAATTAAATCTTTATACTCTGCCTCGTTATTGAAGGCTTGCAATTTGAATCGTAGAGCATACTCTATATCTAGTTCATTTGGAGTATTAAGAATGATTCCAACCCCACCTGTAGTTGAACAAGATGACCCATCAACATATAAGCTCCATATAGGAATATCGTCGTCAAATGCTTAGTTTGTCAGAATTCCATGATTGAAAATTTTATCCTTTACCTCCTCATATTTCGTTTTCATCTCTTGTACTCCAATGCTGGGTTCTGGTTGATCGGTGGTAGTTTCCCTTTCTCAGAGTTTTTCAGGCCTAGCTTTAGTAGGTCTGATGACTCCCAAAAGTTGCTCGATAAGAGTCCCTTGTTGCTCGGGACCTCTGGGTAAGTGAATTCTGAAATAAAATTAGTCACGACTTGGCCTTTTAAAGAAGTCATTTGTTCGTATACAAGGTCATATTACCCCAACTTCACAACCCAGTACATTAATCTCCCGAATTTCTCCGGCTTATGCAAAGCTTACCTCAGTGGCATGTCAGTGTATACCACTATGGTGTGAGCTTGAAATTATAGCTTCATCCGTCTACTATCCTTAATTAAGGCCAATGATAATTTCTCTAGTCTGGGATATCTAACTTTTTCTCCTCAAAAAGCTTTGCTAGTGTAATAAACTGGGCTTCGGAATCCATTTTCCTCGCTGATCAAGGCAGAGCTAACAGGTGACTCAGAAACTGCCAAATATAGATGCAACTTTTCTCCCAACATTGGTCGAGAGAGTAATGGTGGTGCTCCCAAGTACTTCTTCAATTCCATGAAGGCTTTTTCACATTCATCATTCCATTCAATGGTTTTTTTGTAGTACCTTAAAGAATGGCAAACATCTGTCTGTTGGTCGGGACACAAATCCGCTAAGTGTTTCAACACGCCCTATTAGCCTTTGAACATCCTTTTTATAGGTCAAGGAATACATTTCTATCAAGGCTTTTATCTTATCCTAGTTATCTTCAATGCCCCTTTAATTTACTGTATACTCGAGGAACATTCCCTCCCGAACTCCGAAGACACATTTGGTGGGGTTTAATTTCATTTGGTGCTTTTCCAATTGATCAACCGGCTGGCTGAGGTTGGCAATATGATCAGCAACTTTTTTTCTTTTAGTCAACATATCATCAACATGCACCTTCATGTTCTTGCCTATCTGCTCCTCAAATACTTTGTTCACCAGTCTCTGATAAGTGGCACCTTCATTTTGTAGACCAAATGGCATAACATCATAGCAATAAGTTACTCGAAGGGTAATAAAGGAAGTACTTTCTTTATCTTCTGTCTTCATTTTGATCTGGTTATAACCATAATATGCATCCATGAAACTCAACAGCTCATGCCCCAAAGTAGCATCCACCAGTTAATCAATTTATGGCAAAGGGAAATGATCCTTTGGGCATGCTTTGTTCAAGTCAGTAAAATCCACACACATCCTCCACTTATTGTTTTTCTTCTTGACCATAACTACATTCACCAACCAGTTTGGGTACTTCACATCTTCAATAAAGTAAGCTTTTTTTAAGCTTCTCCACTTCTTCTTGTATAACCTGGTTCTTTTCTAGACTAAAAACTCTTCTTCATTGCTTCACAGGTTTAACCTCCTTATCAACATTAATCTCATGGCATATGAAGTTCGGGTCTATACCAGGAATATCTTCATGGCTCCATATGAACACCTGTTTTCTTTGTCTCAAGAAGGCCACCAACTCCTGTTTAAGAACCGGTTCCAATGACGCTCCTATTTGAGTAGTTCATTATCGTTTATCATCATCCAAAATAATGCTTTATGTTGCCTCTATCACTTGGACTTTTACGAGCTTAGATTCATCTATTGGATCTAAGGTTTCAATCTCGGATTCATTATTTATCTCAGATATATCCACTTGATAAGTGGTGGTTTACTTCTTTACTTTTAACATATCTTCCTCCTCAGTAGATGAATAGTTTCATTATCAAGATACTTTCTGATCTCATTTTACTACTCCCACTTCGGAGTTAGTCGGTAATTTTAGTCATTGATGAATAATAGAAGGTACAACTTCGAACTTCTTCAGTCCCCCTCTTACCATGATCATGTTATAGGAACAATAAACATTTTTGTCCATCACAAATAATCTCACTTTCTATGTCCTGCTTGCTGGCCATGTTCCAATCAAAATATCTAGCTTTATTGTTCCCAATGGAAATACTTTCTCACCAGAGAATCCAATAAGTGGTATGTGGTAAGGCTCCAATTGGCCAAGTTTCAAACCCAGACTATCAAAATAGGGATAGAACATGATGTCTGCTGAACTTCCGTTATTAACTAATGTTTTTGCTACCAGTACTTCTTTCATCTTAGCTCTAATCACTAAAGGATCATCATGGGGATACAGCACTCTGGATAGATTATTCTTGGAAAATCCACTTACGAGCTTATCTTTGTTAATTTTCCTTGGTCGGTCTTCCTCGGTGAGGTTAATTCGCTAGATGTAGGAACAAGCTTGAGCCTCATTAAGGTAAGATTTCCTTTTAGCTGTATGATCTCCTCCCCCTTCATCTCCACTTGTAATCATATGGCAATCAAAGGATCCAAAACTAAGTGTGAATACCTCGCGTTCTGGTTCTCTAGGATTCTTGTGGAGATCAGGATCGTCTGCTGGATCATCGTCATGGTTCCTCTTCTTATATTCTCTAGGCTTAACAGGTGATTTAGATCTCTGTCGACCTCTACCTCTAGTTCTTCCACTATCCCACCGATTAATAAATTTGTCTAGTTTTCCCCTTCCGATGAGTGATTCTATCTTATTCTGGAGAGAAATACACCGGTTGGTCGTATAACCATGATCTTTATGAAACTCGCAGTACTTGGACTTATCCCTCTTATTAGTAGGTGACCTTAACTTCTCAGGTCAACTCAAATCATTATTGTGCTTGATTTCCTCCAACACATGATCTATATCCACCGTTAAGGGAGTGTAATTATTGAATTTCTGATCCGATCTAGGCTTTCTTTTACTTTCTAATTCCTGTGCTCATTGTGATTCTTGTGCTTCTTATTATATGACTTTCCTTCTATGATTGTTTCCCCTATGCATCTGAATTCTTTTTGGTAGCCATAACTTCCTCGGCGTTCATAATATTCGCTGCTTTGGACATCAATTTTGTCATCATCTTCGGGGGATCTTTCTCTAAAGTATAATATAGTTTATCGAGGAGCAAACCACTCATGAGGGCAGTGATTACAGTCTTCTCTTCGTAATAAATGACTTCGAGTTTCTCATTATCCGAATGAGTGATGTAATCCTGGTACTTTCTCCTACCTTTTGTCTCACACTAAGCAAATGAGCTACTCATTTCACTGGTTTTGGTCCAAAGCAAAAATTACCAATGAATAGCTTTGCGAGTTGTTAGAAGAAAGAAATCTTCCCCCGAGGAAGACTATTATACCAGATTTGAGCAGATCCAAATTGTTCCTGAAAATGCCCTACACCTCATTTAATCAGGAACAACATAGATATCAGCTGCTGCTTGGTATTGTTCTATATGAAGATTTGGATCAGTCTTCCCATCATACTTGGGAGTGACCACTTGAGTTTTTAACTTGGTCGGTGTAGGAAAATCTACAATGGTTTGCATAAAGGGGGGTCCCTTAATAAAACTTCTCTGGAGAAGATTCTTGGCCTTGGCCATTTCTCCCAACCTGTCTTACAAACGCTAAATAGAACCTTTTCAGGTATCGCTTCCAGCACCAGATCAATGGGTGGCAGCTTTTTTATGTGAACCAACTGATAGGTCTGAGCTTTATTTTTGTGAAACTTCTCTTTGACTGAACCGATCAGTTCATCGGGTGTTCAATTTGGATCGGACTGAACCTTCCCTTAGATCGCTTGGTTATCGAGTATTTCTCAACGCAACCCATATGGCATTTCCCTGGGGTCCCAAACAATCGAAAGGAGAGTCCATACTTAGCCTTTCTAAGGCACTCAATCTTTTTGGGATGAAGGACTATCCATCGGAGGAATTAGTAATCCTGATAGAATAAGTTGCTCTAGGAAGGTACAAAGGATACCTCGAAGTTCTGGAATGGCTATGCCCAACACTCCTTATTGGTGGCGATGGGATATTTCTTTCATTAAATTATGCAGGGACTCCAGTTTGCAAAGTTTGGGCCAACTGTCGTTCAGTATCCTGCATAGCCTCTTGACCCTTGGCCAAGCTAGCCAAAATTCCTGTTAAATTATTGTTATTTGGAGGGACAGGGGGAGTGGGCAGAATTCCCTCATTTCTTATACTTGATTCAGGAATTTCATCCATGGATGATGAATGAGTGAAAACATTTAGCAATACATTCTCACAGACGGCGCCAATATGTTAATGCAAAAAATTAGACTCGGCCTAATTGATTGATCACAGATAAATAAACAAAAGCAAATACGACGGAGAGATTTTTAAAGCGGTTCAGCTCAATGGGAACGCCTATGTACACTGTTATGTATTGACTGATTTGATTTATTTTTGATCCCTTGCAATGAGGGTGATACAATGTATTTATAGCCCAAGAGGGGTACTGATTGTTATCGTGTGAAAGGATGGAATGCCTTTATTTATTAGGCATTCTCATCAATACATAATGAGAATTAAATGTACTATTATTGTCGCTTCACTGGCTACACATGTTGTATGACTCTTGTCACTTCGTTGGCTGTACAGGCTGGATTTCTAGCAGTTGGTCGATCTTTCCAGTTGCTTGGGCTTCCTTGTTGGTCGGGCTGCCGTGTTGGTCGGGCTTTTAAATCATGCTGACATGGATTTGATCCATACAAGATGACATGTGTTGGTCTATAGTTGGTCCACGTAGGATCGTAAATTTTGGTATTAATAATCCCTTTTCTTTTCAATTCAAAAGATCCCAATAGTTTATGTGAATTATTTTGGAACCCCAAACACATTTTTGTTAAAGTTTTTCTTGTAGACAATATATCTACCGCTAGGTGCCACTTGAGGGAGGTACTGAGCTGACATCGACTGCGTGTCATAGGGAGAGATCGTGGGTTTTCCTGGGCTGAATGGGAGTTGTAGTTCTTGTTGGCTCTAGATTTTGTGTCTATATGATTGTTCCGAGGAGTGACCATTGGAGATTTTAGTGTGTAACTGTTTGTTGAGATTTATTAATTCTTAGTGAAATAAAAGGTTTTACCCGAAAGGGTTTACTTCCTAAAATCTACGAGTTAGCAATTTTCTATGTGATGGTTTGACACACACATAGTTGCATGTTTAGGGGTTGTTTTAATTTGGTTTAAAATTGAATCCAATTAAATAAGTTTAAATTGGTAATTTACGAATTTATTTAAATCGGTATCATGCACGGCATTCTTAAATTGGTATCAAGGCCTGTTGCTCTAAGTTATTAAGTTTGATCCGTTTTTCGCAAAATTGTGTGATATTGATTTTTTAAAAATCTATTTTGTGAAAAATCGCAATTTTTTCGATGGAGCACTTATGTAATCAGATGCTTCCCTTTATGACACGAGTAAGAATTTTGATGATTTAAATAGTTTGAATTTGACGTTTACCAAAAGAATTAATTTTTTGAAAAAAGAAAATTGTCATTTTAAATCTGCAATTGATCTTTTTCAAATGGTTCAAAATCAAAGAGATTTTTATCATGAGAAATTTATTTCTTTGGACCATTAATTTAATGCTTTAAAATTTTCCAAAAAGGAGAGTGATGATAGAGTCCAAGTTTTAGAAAAAGAATTGGAGGACCTTAAAAATTTTAGGATTTGTGTTTGTGCCAAAGTGGATAAAAATATTTTACTCGATGAGTTTGTGGTGTGATAGGATACTCTTAGGGATAAATGTGTATATTTTAAGAACAAACGTGATAACCTTCTAAGAGTTATTGAAAATTTGGAGAAGGAGTCTAATTATTTGCCTGAGTCAAAAAATTTGGAGTTAAAAAATGATTTGACAAACTCGGGTAGTGTTGGTAGCAATGGTGGTGGATCGTCGTGTTCTCATATTTGGAGTGTTAAATCCAATACCATTATTTATTTTAGAGGGTCAAAAAATCCTAAGGACATTAGAGCGGTCAACCCATAGGTGTCGTTTTACCAGTTTACACATGTTCACATTGTGGTAGGAAAGGTCACCTTAGGCGTTTTGTTTCGACCATTGAAAAAGTCCTAGGAAGTTGAAGTGTAGTGTTCCCATGGTTCCCTAAAGCCTCATTCGTCGTTGCACACCCATTTGGGTTAGGAAATCCCTTTTAGAGGCACTAGATGTTAGACTTGTTGATTCTCGATTGCTTGCACATGATTCTTCTCTTGCCATATCATATAGATGATTATGTTTGCTTGTTTATCAGACACTAGATGTGTTTCATGTGATATTCTTGCTAGTGCTATGACTTGTGTGCTTTTTTTATTAAATTTTTGTTTCTGAACAATTTGAAAAAAAAATATATATTTTTATAAAATTTTTGAAAAAATCCAAAGATATTTTTGTATTTTGATTTGCACCATTTATGAATGGACATTTAGGATTACTGAGTCAAAATTTCATTCCATATCCATATGAAAATTTGATAGTGTTTTGATATGCATCATCATTTCATTTTTGCGTTTTACAATGTTTGGAGTCATTGAGATGTGATTAGTTGTTACTACCTACATGTTTGACTCATGAGTTACTTTAATACACACTTGTAAGTATTTGTTTGATTATTGTACTTGTTTATCACGTATTGGTTGGAGTGTTTTCATCTCAATTTTGTCTTTAAAAGGAACCATATGCGATAAAACTTGACAATGGAAGTAGGGCATGTAAAAACCACTTATCGTGAGAAATTTAATTGCAACAAAATATGATGAGTGAATCACAGGAAAGGTCTATGAGAGTACAAAATTAACTCATCGTGAAAGCCACCGTTTAAAAAAGCATGGAAAATTTAAAGGCAATAAAAAGATAAATATGAAAAAAGGGCCACTTCAAAAGAAAAATAAATACATTAATTATTTATGAGGGAGTTTGGATGGAAAGAAATGAAAACTGGGTTTGCACGTCCTGACAACGTCATGAAAAAGCATTTATAGAGTTTTAGAAGTTATTAGTGTGGGAATAATTCTTAACTTTGATGTGTTGATGGATTGAGTCGATGTCATGTAAATTCAACACCTTCGACACCAAAGGACGATTTTGAGATTCATTCGTTAGGAGTACACATATTTGTCGTGCACATATGTTATGTTTGATTTCTTTGATTTGCCTATCGAATACGTTCACACCCATTCATTTTGTTTCCATGATTTGGTTGTCTTAGTGTAAATTCATGGCGTGTGATTTTTGTAAAATTATTTTTGAATTTTTGTATGAAGAATTGAAAAGTCAAAAATAGTTTATAGAAGCTTTTGAGTTACTCTTTGCTTGATAATAGTTTGATCCATATTTCCTATCTATTTTTGTTATGACAACTCCATGTTTATTTTGTTTATTCATTTCTTTGTCTATTTCGGACAAATAAAAAGGAGGAGAACAAATTATGGGGGAGTTTTTGCATTATGGGGGAGATTTGATTATTATTGATTGATTTGTTATTATATCATTTCAAACTAGATGCATCACGAAGGTATTTACTTTGTCTCATGAGTGTAGGTACAAAGAGTGAAGATCGTTATTTTGCACACCCTGATGAGAAAAGCTTAAAGATTTGAATATTTAATGTTGAAGATTTTTGAAGAAAAGTTTTTAGACTTACATGTTTAGTAACTTTTCAATTTTGGGTTCATGGGAGGGTATTAGATTTGTATAGGCATTTTGATTTGATAATTCAGATGTTTTTATTTTCTAACGGCATAGACATAGGGGGAGATTTGTAAAGACAATATTTTATTGTCCGCCTTACATTTTAGTATGTCGTATACCGTTACAACCGTCGAAGACTTATTGAAGTTCAATCATGTGTCAAGACGGATCCGAATTTCAGAGTTCTTCAACATTCAAGCCCTCGCGAGATAAATTTGGTAAAGGTTGTGTTTTAATTCTTTAGCATTTCACTTAGAGTGTTGGGATGTTTTTTATCAAATATTTTCTAAGTGACTGGGGCGGTCTTTTTATGTTTTTCATCAAATATATTTTTCCAAGTGTTGAGGAAGACTATTTTCTAACGAAACAAAAAATATTATTTTTTAATTTTTGGTTCCAGCGACAGAGGGTCGTCGTTCGAGCGACAAACAATGTCCTGTGATGTCTTTTTTAAAACACATGTAACCGTTTGAGCGACGCTCATATCTCATTTGAGAAAACTCTCGCCTTAATGTTTTTGTAAATTGGGTTGTTCAACTCCGTTTTTCAGAAGAAGACCTGCATTTTTATCAGATACGAAAATTTCTTTGGCATAATCATTGTCTTCTCAATTTTCAGGGTTTTAATCCCTTTTGTTTTCAATTCACAAGATCCTAATAGTTCATGTTAATTGTTTTAGAACCCAAGAACACATCTTTGTTGAAGTTTCTCTTGTAGAGAAGATCTCTACTGCTGATCTATTTTGTACCGACATAGACATAGGGGGAGATTTGTGAAAACATTATTTTATTGTCTGGATTACATTTGAGTATGGTTTATACCTATTCAAGTTCAATCATGAATCAAGATAGATCGTAATTTCAAAGTTCTTAAATTTTCAAGCCTCCAGGAGATAAATTTGGTAAATGTTGTGTTTAAATTCTTTAGCATTTCACTTAGAGTGTTGGGATATTTTTTATCAAATATTTTATAAGTGTTGGAGCGGTCAATTTAAGTTTTTCATCAAATATATTTTTCTAAGTGTTGAGGCGTACTATTTTCTGACGAAACAAAAAATATTATATTTTAATTTTTCGTTCGAGCGACAATGTGTCGTCGTTCGAGCAACAAACCATGTCGCGCGATGTCGTTACAATGACACGTGTAACAGTTCGAGCGACGCTGGTATATCGTTCGAGCGAGCTTTCGCCTTAAATTTTCTACAAATTAGGTTGTTCAACTCCATTCTTTTAAAGAATACCTGCGTTTTTATCTGATATAAAAATTGCTTTAGAAGAATTATTTTCTTCTCAATTTTTTAGAGTTTTAATCCCTTTTGTTTTTAATTTATAAGATCCCAATAGTTTATTTGAGTTGTTTTGGAACCCAAGAACACATCTTTATTGAAGTTTCCCATGTAGGGAAGATCTCTGCTACTGATCTTGGTGCCACTTGAGGTACGTACTGGGTTGACGTCGACTGCGTTTCATTGGGAGTGCTCATGGGTATTGCTGGGCTGAATTGGAGTTGTAGTTATTGCTGACTCTAGACTGCGTGTCGATGTGATTGTTACGAGGAGTGATTATTCTAGATTTCATTGTGTAATTGTAAGTTGTGATTTATTAATTCATAGAGAAATAGAAGGTTTTACCCGAGAGGTTTTTTTCCTGAAATCTGCGAGTTAGCAATTTTATTTGTGATGGTTTGACACACACACACACACACACACACACACACGTAGTTGCATGTTTAGGGGTTGTTTTTATTTGGATTAAAATCGACTGCAATTAAATAAGTTTAAATTGGGAATATGAGAATTTATTTAAATCGGTATCACGCACGACATTCTCAATTATTTTACCAAATAAGTGGAGGTTGAGCCCCTGATTGATATGCCTTATCAAAGTGTGTTACAGTTTATATGGAAGAAGATCATTAGCAAATATTTCATGCCTTATGCCTTCATCACCAATCATGGAACTCAGTTTGACAATGAAGAATTTGAAGAGTATTATATTCGGTCAAGCATCCAGAAACTCCAATCAGCACCTGGGTGTGACAACCCGCCAATCCGAAATAGGGGGTGGCCAGCCCGATACTCCACACTAATGGAATCATGGATGGAATCATTCTCAGCATCACAACAAAATAAGAAGTTTACGTGATAACCACTCCTTATTTTCGAAAAAGGGGTGCCAAAAATTTTGAATTTAAAATTTATAAAAGAAAACAACTTAACAACCCAACAAATAGAAAGTGGAAATCCAGACTAAGTTATATTACATACCCATGAATGTACAATAAGGGACCGAATATACTATCGGTCACAGACTGATACAATAATGTACCCAAGTTTAATAATTTACATAATACATTACATTAATCAATTACAAAGTTTGGGCCTCTCGCCCGAGTAAAAAGACCCGATTATAACTAGAATACAAGAATGGAAACGTCTATTGCAATATGTCCCGTAATACCCGCAAAGCATCATGGCACGTCAAAGACACTGAAATAGGAACGTTAAAACAAGTGTCCTCTACGGCGGAGCACCTGAGCGGTAACCAAGATGCAAGCACAACAAGAAATAGGAACGGGTCAGGGACCGGTTCTATATGATTTCCAGATTAATAAAGAGTAAGACAGTTATGAATAATATCAGGCTAGAAAAGATAAAGAAAATCTATCTTTACAGTTCTAAAACATATGCTAGGCAATGAAGGAAAAGCATGAATTTAATTTAACAAAGCAAGGGAAAAAGGCAGTTTAACATATAAAAAAAAACTTCATCATATACACCGGTTCATTTCATAGTTTCATTTCTTATCAGGAAAATATAACTATAATTATAAGCTCTTTATGCCATTTATCTCAATTGCATGTTCTTAGTAGCATTTCATTCCTTAACAGGAATATAATCATCATCAAATGCTCTTTGTGGCATTTCATTGTGCTCTTTGTGGCACCTTTATCATGTTCTTTATGGCATATCACATACATCAAGTCCCGCTTGATTATGAATTGTTATATTTATATACATATAACGAATTCTAAGACCGCCCGTCTGGGTTTCCCCACTGTGCGCGCCCCTAAATGACCATCATCTTCCAGGGCCTATCATACAAGACAACTTGGGCACCTATAACGCAATACGTCGGGAAGCGGCCATATGCCTGCGGGGTAGTCATAACCACACCCAAAATTACCTACCCAGCGCAGAAAATATACAATAACCTCTCATCTAGGACTCTAAAACTCTAAATTTACTTCATACAAGAAGGTTCCTAGTCCCTATTTAGGAGAATAAATCTAGGAGACAAATAAGTTTTAAAGGTGAAAAAAAGGGGACCGGTCGACCGGTCCTGAGACTGCGATCAACCGCGTCTCAAAATTTTCCTTAAGAAGGAAAGCATAAATCTCGATTTAGAGGGGCCGGTCGTCAGGGGATCGCGGTCGACCGCACACCAATTTTTGTTCCTTTGTGGGAAAGCAGTAGGACCTCCCCCGAAGGCCCGGTCGACCGGTCCTGGGATCGCGATCGACCGGTCATAGCAGACCTAGGACCCTTTCTTCTTCCAAAGCTAAATCCCAAGCTTATTTCCCAAATCACCACTCGTGTATCTATAACCATAACAATATCAAACTTCAACTACTCTCTAAATCACATTAACCCTACAAATACAAGGTTTAATGACTTATATATCAACATAAACATACATATATATACAAACCCAATAATTTCCTTAAAATCAACCAAACACACAACTATCATACAATTTACCCATCTTAGATCACATATTAGCAAGTAGAAAACTTGCCTTAGGGTTGATATCTCAGATTTCTTGGGGTAGATGCAATCTCCAAGCTTGAATCTCTCTCTTTTCCTCTTTCTCTCCAATTTCTCCACTCTTCTCTCTCTCACTCTCTCTAGGGCTTGTGGTGTATAATGGAAGGAATGGGAAAGGCTGTGAGACTTAAATCATGGCTTAAGTCTAAAGTCCCCAACTTAAATGGTTAATACCACATTAAAATGACTCCCAAATACGCGTTTAAGTTAAAACCAGTCAAAAAGTGCCCAGAACCTAAAAATGAGATATGGCACATATTCTGACTATCTCATACCTTCCGAGACTAACTACACTCTCTAAGCTGGCATCCGAAAATTTTATAAATTATTTGGAGTTCCAATATCATTTAAACCATAATGCCATTGAATATACATGACACCATAAAACAAACAATATGTGGATATTTACCTACACATACGGTAAATATGCATCATTCCAGTAAATATTAATTTCTATATCATTCAATTAATATTTACCCCAGCCCCAACGTTTTATATAATTACCTCATGCGGTAAAATAATATAAAATTAGCCTCCTGAAAATGAGGGTTGTTACATACTCCCCCCCTTATGAGGGAATTTTGCCCTCAAAATTCGGGCGTACCCAATACACATAAAGGGTATACTACTCTAACTAGAATTTTATCATGCTAAACAAACCCCTCGTTATCGCAACGCCCAAATGGGCTCGGACTAAGGTCGACACCATCGATCTCAATCTATATCCTTCATGCTATAGCATAGCACAAAGCATTCCTTACTACCTATCGATTTGAGCTTCCTACGACGGAAGACGATGCCCCTATGACTCGGCGCAAATAGCCTTACATCTAGAATCATGTTACATCCCTCCTCGGGGCACCTACACTAACACTGAGTGGCTAATCCCCAACGTTACTCAACTTTTCATCGCATAGGAGTATCCTTTCCAAGAGAATGGCTTAGAAGCCTAATCCTTAAAGAAACATTCTGGAACTATTCCAAGTACAAGGAACATATTGTTCGCTAGCCTCATCCAACGAGTATGCAAATTCCTCAACCAGTTACATGAGGCCACTTATGGCACCATACCTTAGAAAATGATTCAGGTTCTTGTATGGGAAATTTTCATTCACATAAGTCATTACTCCCGTTCATCCATACATTCCAAGGCGCACATTCGAAGCATGCCTCTCGGCATCAAATCAATCTTCTCCATTCATCTGTCCATTTTAGGGTGGTAAAATATATGCCATTTCCAAATGGTTCCCATTTCTCCATGGAAACTTTATCCAACCTTCGACACGAATAACTGATCTCGGTGCACTACTATTCTAATAGGCACCTCCCACGGTTCTACCACTCCTTTAATAAGAGTGGGACGTACTCTTCTACATGTAGTCTGCCCATAATGGCTGGAAAAATAACGATTTGGTCAAACGAACAATAATCTTCTCAAATGGGATTATGACCAGTTTGCTGCCAAAAATCCAATGCAGATGTCTTATGAATATACCTTTCCTCACTCCGCCACTGCTCTTCCACGAGTAGGGGAAATGATCAGTCATAGACATGAATGTTCTTGCTCCAGTGTCTTCTTAGTTATGTTCGTTCTACTTGGACCTCCATGCCATCACTATTAGTCCGACGAGTTCTCTACTAAACGCATATACTACCCCAATCGCATTCTTATAGTGAGAGGAAATGTCCAAATGAAATTCCTTTATAAACTTCATGCACCAACTCGATTCCTCCAACGACCTAATACAACAACTTGTTGCTCGCGAGAAAGACCAATTTTTTCCCATGAAGTAATGCCTCCCTTTCTCCAAGGAGATTACCACCCAAAAGAACTTTAATTCAAACATGGGGGTAATACTTCCCACAAGTTTAAGCTTGTGAGACGCATAAATAATGAGTATATGCTCCCATATTATTATTCCCCATCCTGTCAAAAACTTGTTCATTGAATCCATCCTCGAGATCAATAATAGGGCCTCAGGAGTGAATGTCAACTGATGATGCTTAGATTCAACACCACCAGATAAGTGATGAGCTCAAATAGTAGTAACCATGGCAGCCATAGAGATGTATATGTATAAGTGTGTAGAAGGAGATGAGTATAAGAGGAATAAGATAATGATGTATAGTGGTTCAGCCAATTAGGCCTACATCCACTGTGAGTGTGTGATCCACTAAGTATGGGCACTAATGGCCTTGGATACAATCCACATAAGCTCCCTTTCTCTCTCTACTGTGTGTATAAGCAGAGTTTTTTCTAGGGTTAAAATTCTCGATCCATTTGTAGGGTTGTAGGTGACAAGTATATATAGGTCTTGGGGGGTGTAGTGTACCCCCCAAGTATGCATGGTGCATGTGAATGATGATCTGGCCCACCTCGTGTTGACACCTGTAGGTGCCAAATGATGTCATAATATTCCCTCACATGAGGGGGTGATATCGTTATAACGGTCTTCCACGTGCCATGTAAGCCGCACGCGCACTGTTCCACGTGTCTCCCAAACCACGCATTGTGATGATGTCATCCTCGGCCTATGATATGAGGCAAGGGAAAATTTCCTTCATGTAGCGAGTCTGGCCTAATTTAGGCCTCGTACTGTCGTACCCTCGGAGGTTCGTCTGATCCTGATGGAGGGTCGGCCCCTTGAAGGGTCGTCCGGGCCTGATAAAGGGTCGGCCCCTTGAAAGGTCATTTGGGCCTGATGGAGGGTCGCTCTGGGCCTGATGGAGGGTCGACCCCTTGAAGGGTCGTCTGGTCTTGATGGAGGGTCGGCCCCTTGGAGGGTCGTCCGGGCCTAATGAAGGGTTGTTTAGGGCCTGACCCTTGGAGGGTCATTTGGGCCTAATAGAGGGTCGCGAGACCATCTTGGGCTCGTCTTGGTGGAGGGCGCCCTCGGCCTGGCCGAGGGTATATACGGGTACATCAATTACCCCCCAGCCCTTAGCCATATATGATGCTGAGGTGGCTGAGGGATAATGTTGCTTCTGAGACAAGTGTATGGTATGTTTGATGAGTAACACTTGTCAAGCTATCGTGACATTTAGGCAGGTACTCATTGTTGTTTCTATTTCCAAGGCATGGCGGTTGCAAACTTTGCTTGGGGCTTTGTGCCCTAATGATGCCCTCCTCGTGGGTTGTTCTCTGCATTGGTTAGTGGGCCCACTCATTGGCAAGGTATTTAAATAATTTTTAAAGTTTCTCTTTCTTCTTATTCTTATTTGCGCCTGAATGCTCTCTCTAGCTTTTAGCTTTCTAGCCATTTTTGCAACTTCGACGTTTCAAGTTTGGCAGTTCTGCTATTTCTTCAGAGGTAACTCCTTTTCCCTAGTGCCCTCTTTATCTTCATTTTTGTTTGCTTTCTTACTTTAGGGTCGTAGGATTGGATTTCCCTTAGGTTGTTTCATAATTTTTCCGGCAACTGGTTCTTGAGTGTTCTTGATTAAAACCTTTGATTTCTTTAGTTTTGATCAAAAAGTCCAACCTAGTCAACTGTGAGATTATTTGTAGTTGGCAAAACCAAATCCTTCTAAGTGAAGGGTCTTACCCTTAATGCTTAGGAGGCTTATTAATTTAGCCGAAGAATTCCCTTCCCTGAGAGAGAAATTATTTATTGAGATCAGATAAATAGAGGAAGAGGAGGAGAGAAGACGAGGGGCCGACCCTAATTGGGTACAACCCATCTTCCCCATTCCTCTAGCCGCAATTAGACCATATGAGTCTTGTGGGTCATCCTATCGTCCATCCGAGAGTTATTCAGGAGAGACGAATGAGAGAGCATCGTCACCAACTGGCGCTGGACCTTCTGGGAGAAGAGAGATGTCTGATCTAAGCCCAGGCCGATAGGCCGACAGGCCGAGGGTATGGTTACTTCCGAGGCTATCCCTCTGAAAACTCTATCCCCACATGCTTTCCAGATGGCTTTTCCTCAGGGGCCTCTGACAGGTGATGAGGCCGAGGGAGAGGGGACTGAGGATTGTGTGGACTCATATGTTTACCTAGTTTACACATCTCACGCCTCGTCCTATATTTCCTAAGTCCGGGATCATTACCTCCTTATGTGGAGGCATGCATATGGTGTCCCCCCCAACATATCCATGAGGGTTCCTTCTGAGTCTGAGAGGGTCTTTAAGGGTGAAGAGGGGGAGATTACGGTATACGAACAAATGTTTAAGGTCGGTGTCAGACTCCCTCTACATCCTGCTGTCGTAGATATCTTGTCATCCCTCGGCGTTGCCCCCTCTCAGCTTCCTCCTAATTCCTGGAGGACAATCCTCGGCTACATCTCCCTATGGAAAAATGCCTTTACTGACGAGCCTTCCTCCGACGTGTTCTTGGCTTGCTATAATATCACTTCCTCGTCCAAACAGCCTGGTTACTATCACCTGGGGGCGAGGAGGTCTGATAAAAAACTTCTCCACGTGGCACAAACCTCCAATCACGACTGGAAGAAGAGATTTTTCTTCATTTTTGGAGAGTGGGAATTTTCCGCGGAGGCGCAACATTTGGACGATGGTTCGAGGGTTCCCAGAAGATGGTCTAATCCCTCGATGAAGGCCAGGTCAGATCCTGAACTGAGTCTGGATGAGAAAGATATAGTTGAATATCTGAGGGAACGAGGGAAAGGGGGTGAAATTGCAAAGTTTGACGATCTCATGACCCCTAAGTTCCTCAAGGAAGTTGGCTTGAGGGTCAGCCCCCTGACAGAGCTATGTGAGTTATATTATTTTTTGCCCATTCTTTAATTTTTTCAAGTGTTTCATCTTTGCCTCTGCATTTTTCTGACGCGTCGTCCTCCTTTCAGGTCATCCTTCTGGTATATCTGATCAACTTTGGGAAATGAATGCCCCTAGTTTGCTATCAGGCTTGGGTAAGAAGAAGGGCAAGGAGCCTCAGAAAGCTCCGAGGAAGACGCAGACCGTGGGGCCGACACCTGCTGAGCCGACCTCCGATAGACAAAAGAGGAAAGAGCCTGAAGTCCCTGTCGACCCTCGGCCAGATTCACGGACGAGGGCAAGGGTCAAGGCTTTTGAGGGGACCGCCTCTTCTTCCAGCATGGGGGACTTCTGGTCCCAGAACTTGGCATTTTTTAAGGCCGAGCCATCTTCTCTGATCGCCAACCTAAGGGCGACCAAGGCGTCCATGTTTTCTGCCCCCTCGGCTGCTGACTACGAGTTTTTATCCAAGATGCCCCCAACTAAGGTGTATGACTATGTCTGGACACCCTAGCTCAGGTATTTGTTCTCACTTCATTCCCTTAACTGCATTCTTTCTCAAACTATTTTCTCGGCCTCTTAATGAGTTTGTTTTTCTTATGCAGTCTGTCTGTGGTTTTACCTCGACCATTAAGTGGATGGCTGAGAACCAAGCAAAATTCCATGAAGTTGAGAGGGCTATTCAGCACGAGGCTGATCTACAGTCAAAGCTTGGGAATGCAAGGGCTGAGTTAGAGAGCGCCAGGACTGAGCATGAGAGGATCTTGGACGAGCTGACGAGGCATCATGATGCAAACATGGCGGCCAAGGACTTGCTTATAAAGGAGTGGGACGAGGCCTTGACCAACTTGGGGGTTCAGCACAAGGCCAATCTTAAGGAGGCTGTCAAGAAAGCCGAGGCCGATGCTGTGGAGGCCTACAAACTCTCGGATGAGTTTCAGGGCTTCGACCTTGAATACTTAGAGAGGGGAATTAGGACGGCCTGTCGGTGGGTCGTCCTTAAGTTTGCCGATGCAGTATCTTCTATTCACCCCGCTATCGAAGCAGTCCAACTAGACGACCCTCTGATCACAGAGGCTTTGGCACACGTGGAGTCAGTGCACGCCGAGGGTGTCGGCACGTCGGAGGATCATCCTATCATGGTCATTGAGGAGACTTCTCTTATCGACGTTGAGGCCCTACCCTCTGATGCTTCTCAATAGGGTGGTTGTTTATAGCCGATACCCTCTTTATGTACCTCATAAATGTACTTTATTTTTTGGAGAACAAACATCCTTCTGTAATATTTTGTTTATAATATCATCTATATTGGTGTCTTTCGTACTCGTCTCTTATGTGGTTCGTATTGTGAATTTTTTATATTTAACAGTATCACTAACCCCTCCCTCATCTTTCTTGAGGGTGAATGATGGGTCGTCCCCTGCGTTGACCCCCATTATGGTCGAGGGTGGGTTTTAACCAATTTTTAATTGATGCTCCTCCCTCGTCTTTCTTGAGGGCAATGGTGGGGTCGTCCCCACCATTGACCCTCATTATAGCCGAGGATTGCTTCTACCAAATTAATGGTTTTTAATTAAATCTTCCCTCCTCTTTCTTGAAGGCAATGGTGGGGTCGTCCCCACCATTGACCCTCATTATAGCCGAGGGTTCCAATTACCAAATTAATGGTTTCAATCAAATCTTCCCTCGTCATTCTTGAAGGCAATGGTGGGGTCGTCCCCACCATTGACCCTCACTATAGCTGAGGGTTCCGATTACCAAATTAATGGTTTATAATTAAATCTTCCCCAGTCTTTCTTGAAGGCAATGGTGGGGTCGTCCCTAGCATTGACCCTCATTATAGCCGAGGGTTATGATTACCAAATTAATGGTTTTTAATCAAGTCTTCCCTCGTCTTTCTTGAAGGCAATTGTGGGGTCGTCCCCACCATTGACCCTCATTATAGCCGAGGGTTCCGATTACCAAATTAATGGTTTTTAATTAAATCTTCCCTCGTCTTTCTTAAAGGCAATGGTGGGTTCGTCCCCACCATTGACCCTCATTATAGCCGAGGGTTTCGATTAACAAATTAATGTTTTTTAATTAAATCTTCCCTCGTCTATCTTGAAGGCAATGGTGGGGTCGTCCCCACCATTAACTCTCATTATAGCCGAGAGTTCCAATTACCAAATTAATGGTTTTTAATTAAATCTTCCCTCATCTTTTTTGAAGGCAATGGTGGGGTCGCCCCCACCACTGACCCTCATTATAGTCGAGGGTTAACTTAGTTAGCATTATCCTAATCACACTTGCTTTAATTGAACATAAAATGAGGGACCAATGTGACATTCTCATTAACTTTCTAAGTGTTCTGTTGGGGCAACACATTTATTACAACTATCATCCGACAGGACTTTACAAAATTACTGATAGTATTTCTGCAAATGGTCTGCATTCCAGGGGTTTTTCTAGTCTATAGGCCCCTAGGACAACTTCGTTGATGACCCTATAGGGGCCGTGCCAATTAGGATGGGGCTTGTTGGGCTTCTGCCAAGTCTTTTTTAGGACCAAGTCCCCCACTGCAATTGGTCTCTATTTCACCCTCTGATTGTAAAACCTTGCATTCCTTTGCTGGTAGGCGGCTTGCCTTATCTCGGCGTCTTCCCTCCTTTCCTCAATCAGGTCTAAGTCAAGTCTCCTCTCTTTCGTATTTCTCTGGGGGTCATACATTTGGAACCTATGAGTAGGAAACCCAATCTCAGTGGGGATGACGGACCCTGAGCCATAAGCTAGCATGAATGGGGTCTCTCCGGTAGAGGTCTTTATCTTCGTCTTGTAGGCCCACAGTACAGCATATAACTCTTCAACCCATCTTCCTTTTGCCTCCTCAAGTCTCTTCTTGATCCTGTATAGGATCGTCCTGTTTGTAAATTCTGTTTGCCCATTAGCCTGCGGTCAACGTGGGGTAGAGAAGAATTATTTGATACTCACCCTTTCACAATACTTCTGTAGAGATGTATTCTTGAATTGAGTCCCATTATCTGAGATGAGGGTGTTGGGGAGACCATATCTGCATATAATGTTTTTCAAGATGAACTGGAAGGTCTTCTGCTTAGTAATCGTGACCATCGGCTCTGCCTCCACCCATTTTGAAAAGTAATCAATGGCCACGATGAAGAACCGATAGTTATTGATGGCCCTAGGCAAGGAGCCTACTAGGTCGAACCCCCACACTGCAAATGGCCATGGGGATGTAATGGAGGTAAGAGGATGATGGGGCTGGTGTGGGATGTTGGCAAATCTTTGACATTTGTCACACTTTTTTACATATTCCGTGGCATCTTTCCCCAAGGTCGACCACTAGTACCCCTAGGTGACCACCCTCTTTGCCAGAGACCTTCCTCCAATGTGGCTTGAACATGATCCTTCATGCACGTCTTGCAAAATGGATGGGACTTCAGATGGGTGCACACACCTAAGTAAGGGGAGAAAAACCCTTTTTTGTACAAGGTGTCCCCGATGACAGTGAACTTTGCAGCTCTGTATCTTAACTTCTTCCTTTCTTACCTTGCTTCTTGCATCTCCCCCTATTTAATGTATCTGATCAGAGGGTCCATCCATGAAAATTACTTAGAAATATTCAGGCAAGTGCTAAGTGTTCCCTCAGTGTCTTCGATAGTTGGTCGAAGTAAAATTTCCACTGGGACTGTCCTCCTGATATCTGTCCTAGTCACCGAGGCCAGTCTAGCTAGGGCGTCAGCTCGACCATTGTCGAGCCTAGGTATCCTATTTAATTTCACTTTCCCGAAGCTCTTCAGTAATGATATCACGTTCTCAAGGTACTTGGCCATCCTCTCATCTTTGGCCTCGTAGGCTCCTAGTATCTGATTCACTACTAGCCTTGAATCACTATGGACCAAAATCCGGCCGACACTAAGAGACTTGGCCAAGGAGAGTCCTTCTATCAGGGCCTTATATTCAGACTCATTATTGGAGGCTTTGAAGTTGAACCTCAGGGCGTACTCGATGTCTGTACCATCTGGTGCTGACACTATTAATCCAGCCCCACTCCCGCTTTCGCAAGAGGACCCATCGACGAAGAGGCTCCAAATTGTCGTTTCCTCTGAGAAATTTCCCTCGGTGAGGGACCCCTGTCTAAAGAGATATCTTCCCTCTTCATTTTTTACCACTTTTCCTCTAGCGATGCTTATCTCAGCCTTGTCTGTGGGTGTGTTGGTGAGTCTGCCTTGCGGGGTATCTGCCTTCTCGAGGCTTTCATCTTCAGCTTCATCATCTTCCCAAGTAAATTCAACCATGAAATCTGCCAATGTTTTCCCCTTAATGGCCGTCCTAGGTTGATACACAATGTCAAACTCCCCCAGCTCTATAGCCCAGGCCATTAACCTGCCTGATTTTTCTGGCTTGTTTAGGACTTGCCTAAGAGGAGAGTCAGTGAGGATGACCATTATATAGAACTGGAAGTATGGCTTCATCTTCCTTGAGGCATGGATCAAGGTGTAGGCTAACTTCTCCATCCTCGGGTATCTTTGCTCTGCCCCCTGAAGTGCCTTACTGTTGAAATACACTGGCCTCTGTACCCCGTCTTCCTCTCTGACGATTGCTGCGCTAATGGATGACTCAGAGACAACTAGATACATATAGAGTCGTTCACCCTGCACTGGTCGTGACAACAACAAGGGGGACCCTAGGTATGACTTTAGCTCCCTGAAAGCCTCATCACACTCTTCACTCCATTCGAAGGCCTTCCTGAGGATCTTGAAGAATGACAAACACTTGTCTGTGGCTCTAGATACGAACCTATTCAAAGCAGCCACTCACCCTGTGAGCCTCTGAACGTCTTTGATGGTCTTGGGGGTCTTCATTTCTAGGAGGGCCTTTATTTTCTCAGGGTTGGCCTCGATGCCTCTTTGGTTAACAATGAACCCCATGAATTTCCCTGCTTCGACCCCGAAGACACATTTGGTCGGGTAGAGCTTCATCTGGTATTTGTCCATCGTATTAAAGGTCCTCTCCAGGTCAGCCACATGATCCTCTGCCTTCAGGCTCTTAGTCAGCATGTCATTTATATAAACTTCCATAGATTTCCCAACTTGGTCTTCAAACATTCTATTTACAAGGCGCTGATATGTTGCCCCTACATTCTTCAGGCCAAAGGGCATGACCCTATAACAGTATGTCTCCTTGTTGGTGATGAAGGCCATTTTCTCTGAGTCTTTAGGGTCCATGAAGATCTGGTTGTACCCTGAATAGGCATCCATGAAGATCATGAGCTCATTGCCTGTTGTAGCGTCTACCATCTGGTCAATGCGGGGGAAAGGGAAGCTATCTTTGGGAAAATGCTTGTTGAGGTCGGTGAAGTCCACACACGTTCTCCACTTCCCGTTGGCCTTTGGGACAATGACTGCATTGGGCATCCATTTAGGGTAGATGACCTCTCTGATAAACTCAGCATCTTCTAATTTTTTGACCTCATACTTTTCTCTAGAGTAAATTCTCCTCTTCTGCTTTACTGTCTTTGCACCCTCTACCACGTTGAGCTTATGGCACATGATCTTAGGTTCGATCCCCGGTATATCTACATGACTCCATGTAAAGACGCTATGTCTTCTCCTCAACAGTTTAATGAGGTCTTCCTTGATATTTGGCTTCAGAGACTTGCCGACTTGGACGGGTTTTTTTGGGTCATCCTCATTGAGGATTATGGATTCTACCTCTTCCGCGACCTCTCCTTTCTTCAACTTTGTCTCGTCTATCGGGTCTAGGGTATCAATATTGTAAGTGGTTGTAGCCTTCTTGTGTGCCTCTTTTTCTTCAGCGGAGTTGTAATAACATTCTCGCTCTGTCATCTGGTCTCCCTAAACTTCCCCCACCCCATAGGGGGTTGGAAATTTAATCATCTGATGGACCGTAGATGGCACAGCTTCGAACCGCTTGAGGGATACCCACCCCAGTATAATATTTTAGGCTGAAAAGACATGTTCATCAATCACAAAGAAGTTGACCTTCTATGTAACCCATCTAGGCCACTCGTCCCCCATCCTGACATCAGTCTCATACACTCCGAGGGGATGAACCTTTTCTCCACCGAACCTAATCAATGGGTGATGGTATGGGACGAGTCTAGCACAACTGAGACCTAAAGCTTTGAAGCATGGCCAAAACATCACGTCTGCAGATGAGCCCCCATCTACCAGGATCCTCGGCACCTCGCATCCGTGCACCCTGGTAGTGATGATGAGAGGGTCATCATGTGGGTATAAGAGTCCTTTGAAGTCCATTCTTGAGAACCCTACTATTAGAGTATCCATATCGACCTTCTTCCTCTTTTCTGACTTCGTCTCCAGAGAGGTTGAGTGTACTGTCTTCGTCACTGTCTTGGCCTCAGCCACATGGGCCTTCCTGTCAGCGACCTCTGAACCTCCTCCTGCTAGACCCTTGGAGATCATTCCTACTCCGAGCGAGATCATATTAAGCCTCTTGACAGGGCCTTGGTCTTCTCTCGACGGGAGGTCAAGGTCATCCTCATCATCAGAAGGGTCGTCCCCTCTTTTTTGAGGACTTTCTCTACATGCATCGCCTCGCTTTTTTCTGGGGTCATCCCCTCGGCCCCTCTTGAAGGAACCTTTGTAAACGTACTTCCTGAGCTTCCTTTCTTTCAGCATCTTCTCAATCTCATCTTTCAGAGCAAAGTATTTGTCTGTCATGTGGCCATGGTCTTGGTGAAATTAACACCATAGGTTTTTATTCCTCTTATTGGGGGTTGTCCTCAACTTCTCAGGCCACTTCAGATATCGGTCACTCTTTATCTCATTGAGAATATGTTCACAGATGACCGTTAGAGGGGTGTAATCAGCGAACTTGTCGTCCGTAGACCTCTTCTTCCCCTCTTTTCTTTTCTTATGGTATTTACCCCCACTGGTGCCTCCTTTTTGGTCTTCGTATTTTGCAACCATCGCCTCTTAGGCGTTCATCACCTTTCCTGCTGTTGACAACAGTTCAACCATCATCCTCGGAGGGTCTTCAGCAAGCTTCCACAGTAGCTTCCCCTTTTGGAGTCCTCCAATCAGGGTTGTCATAGCTATGCTCTGCTCATAGTCTTCCACCTCTAACTTTTCTTTATTAAATATGGCTATGTAGTCTATCAGACTCTCATTCTTCCCCTTCTTAACATAGAGAAGGTGTGTGGTCTTCTTCTGTGGCCTCACCCCAAAGCAAAAGTTATGGATAAACCATTATGCCAACTGCTTAAAGCTTTCAATGGAATTTTTTGGAAGAGACATATACCAGACATGTGCAGCCCCCGTCAGAGTGCCAGAAAAGGCACGACACCTCATCTCATCTGAGATAGAGTATATGTCTGCCACTGATTGATACATCTCAATATGATGGACAGGATTAGTACTCCCGTCATACCGTGGGGTGACCACAAGTGGCTTAAACTTTGATGGCGGGGGAAAGTTGACTATCTTTGCCACAAAGGGAGAGCCTATGGAGTATCCTCTATGAAGAGGGTCCCGGATTTTTAGAATATCACCAATATTTTCCTCCAGCCACTGGATTGAGTCATTCCAGGGCCTCGAAGGGTCAGCCTGGCCAATGTTATCCCCCGCAGCCTCTTTAAGGTGGACGGAGGGTTCTACAGCGGCAGGCCTGTGTCGGCTGTTTACTTCCCCCTAGCCGTCGTCCCGTCCTTGGGCTCAACCCCCGTGGGGTCGGCCATCTGCTTCCTCCCTTCTGGACCTCGCAACACTCCTTGATCTGGACAATTTTTCTCATAGGTAATTTACTGGACCTAGCCTCTCAAAGGTCAACCCCCTGCTCAGGGGATCGAAAGTAGAGCCTCTCGGGCAGTCGTCAGGGTTTTGCCTTCTGCACTTCCCTCTGCTCTCCTGGAGGGGTCGTACAATATTTTTGGAGACCTCATATGGTTCCCAGCATTCTATGGGGGCTTCCTCCCCCTCCAGATCATCATACATGTCCTCAGGGCAAGGGTTTCCTTGCCTCCCAAGGCATAGACGCCGGGGGTCAGCAACATGCCTACGCCGCTGAGAGGCAGGCAGTTCTTTGCGTGGTGCCTGGGGGGTCCCCTGGCCTCATGCTGCCCTGGAGCCGCTGCCAGAGTAATCATCTCAGGTGAGACTCCTGGTGGTCTTAGTATGTTCTAGCTTAGAGCTGTGAACTGCTCCTGCATGATTCACTAGCTTGCTGCCATAGACTTCAAGGCTGCCGCCAAATCAGCCATCTCAGACTGAGGTGGTGGCTGACAAGAACTGGTTCCAACTCCACTCTTCGGTGGAGGGAGTGGTGGTAGTGGCATCTCTGGTGCCATGTGTTTGAGCTATGAAAATATGAACTGGAAAAAGGACTGGTGAGCTTGAGAACCTTAATGGGTCTCTTTCAATGGTGAAACATCTCCTCTCAGGGGGAGAGTTGGTTCACCACCAGAGTGCCCAGTGAGGTCAAGCTGTATAAAGGAAGAGATGTATTCTCGTTCCCACAGACGATGCCAAACTGATGATGCTTAGATTCAGCACCACCAGATAAGTGATGAGCTCAAACAGTAGTAACCATAGTAGCCATAGAGATGTATATGTATAAGTGTGTAGAAGGAGATGAGTATAAGAGGAATAAGACAATGATGTATAGTGGTTCAGCCAATTAGGCCTACATCCATTGTGAGTGTGTGATCCACTAAGTATGGGTGCTAATGGCCTTGGATACAATCCACATAAGCTCCCTTTCTCTCTCTATTGTGTGTACAAGAAGAGTTTTTACTAGGGTTACAATTCTCGATCCATTTGTAGGGTTGTAGGTGACAAGTATATATAGGTCTTGGGGGGTGTAGTGTACCCCCCAAGTATGCATGGTGCATGTGAATGATGATCTGGACCACCTCCTCTTGACACATGTACGTGCCAAATGATGACATAATATTCCCTCACATGAGGGGGTGATATTCTTATAACGGTCTTCCACGTGCCATGTGAGCCTCACGCGCACTGTTCCATGTGTCTCCCAAACCATGACTGTGATGATGTCATCCTCGGCCTATGATATGAGGCCGAGGGAAAAGTTCCTTCATGTAGCGAGTCTGGCCTAATTTAGGCCTCGTACTGTCGTACCCTCGGAGGGTTGTCTAAGCCTGATGGAGGGTCGGCCCCTTGAAGGGTCATTTGGTCCTGATGAAGGGTCATCCCCTTGAAGGGTCATCTGGTCCTGATGGAGGGTCGGCCCCTTGGAGGGTCAGTCTAGGCTTGATGGAGGGTCGGCCTCTTGAAGGGTCGTCTGGGCCTGATGGAGGGTTGGCCCCTTGGAGGGTCGTCCGAGCCTGATGAAGGGTTGTTCAGGTCCTGATGAGGGGTCGGCCCCTTGGAGGGTCGTCTGGGCTTGATGGAGGGTTGGGAGACCATCTTGGGCTCGTCTTGGTGGAGGGCGCCCTCGGCCTGGCAGAGGGTATATACAGGTACATCATCAACTCATCCTTTTAACTCCCCGAAAGTTAAGTTACCATCGTAACACTCTATCTAGAAAAAGGCCTCATCTCCTTAGTCCTAACCTACAAAACCTCTCGAGATACCATAAGTCTCGTTCTTAGGGATCTAATCCGTCTTAGAGTTACCCCACAAACCATTCGTGGTCAACTCTCGACAACCCTCTTAAACCAACATCACATACCCTAAAGGTCTTACGTCCTAATAATACTAAAGTCGATCTATATACATCCTATCCAAGTCACATATATATAATACTAAATATATATATTCCTAGTGCCCAAGACCTTACTCAACTTTCGACATTCGCTCGGGTTCATGCATGGGACATCTCGCCGAAGCGAAATCCAAACAAGGAATCCTCCCATTACACTACTACCTCGCATAGTCGGTCATCAAGATATGACAGTCTAAGACACGTGATTGGAACTGGAATGTGTAATGTTAATTCACAACCCTACTAATATGATTCTACTTCTATGTTTTACCATACAAATAATTGAGGATTCCAACCAATCAGACGTTTACTTTCTGCAAAGTCTTACAATTTCTTATACCGCAACATATATACATCTTCCTAGATGGCCTTCTCATCAAGGCATAACCCGAAGTCTCAATTCAACTTCATACCACAGTCTCCCTCACATCGATCAGAGGAGATAATTATATACAGTGCTTCTATCTCGCACTTTAATAGGCCTTAATCACTCTACTATGCGATTCTCGGCTAAACCATTCAATGCCAACAAAATAAAATAAAATAAAATAAAATAAAGGCAAATAAGAGAAAGAAAAAGTAGCTTCTCTCCACTCCCAACGTCGTTGAGGTTCACACGTGGAGTGTCCCGCAAAAGCGGAATCCAAACAAGGAACCCCTCCCATGCATTACTACTCAACCTTGTTGGTCGTGGAGATAAGGCATAACAATCACATACCATGCAAACAAGCAACCAAACACTCAAGCAAGATAACACAACAAATAATGAAAACCTCTTACTTACCACAAACCACCCCTATAAAGTCTCAACCTGTATCCAGGAGAGATATTATAGGACAACTAGTTCCACCCTGAAACTAGAAGTATGATAGCCTCGACGGTTTAATCTCTTGCTATCACTCAAATCAACCAAAATACGTTTACTAGCATAGTACACGCAATACCAATAGCGCATAACACACATAATACTAGAATATCATCACTCGCTTCATAACGAGTGAAGGATAATATAAAACTTCCCCACTACGAAAGTCATGTAGCCACCTTATAAATAGTAGCATCAATACTACCGCAAGCTCAATACGCACACGCGAATCTAGAGTAAAGACAATCCTACTCTATCTAAACATAAGAACTACACCACCCACTACTAAGGTGGAATTCCTACCAACAACCTCCAGTCATTTCACCCCGGGTCAAACCTAATGGTTTACCCATCCACGGAAACAAAAGGAGTGATCCTACATTCTACATCATAGCCATGTCATAGCTATGGACACATCTCTAGATGCCAAACCATTTCCCACGCAATCCCTTTCACTATCCCAACAAAAGGGAACACGCTACCGGTCTCCCCTTCCATAGTTCAAGGAAATATCCCCAGGCGGATGTCCACCAATGGGGTTTCATGAACACTGTTCCATTAGAAGTATTAACGACATTTATTCTGGATCATATCATTCTATTGAAGGATTCTTCCTTATACCTACCTTTCCTTGGTGTACCGCCTCACTAACCGTACAACTCTTTACTCACCGTCGGCCTCCATCCGAACCTCGAGTGAGCATTTGAGAATCCACCTTCTCCTCCGTCCAATTTCCCCAGAGAAACTCGCTGTTGAAAATGTCCATCGGGTTCCTCCATGGGCAAAACTTCCTGCATCCCCAAATATGGTGACTACATTTCCACCATTTCAACACTACTCCTACGGGGAAAGGATTTTCCTCCATCCTTCCATCAAGACAACTACTACACCCTTCTCTAGGCCCAACTTCTGGACCTTATGCATCCACCAAACGAGGATGCATTTCCTCAATCTTACTTCAACAGGTGGCCCTTATCACGGGCGCTTCTCAACTTTGATATAACGTCGCTTGGAATCCCAAACTCAGTACCACTCTTTACTTCTAGCGGTACCAGGGAAACTATACCCACTGTAATTAGTAGTCGCAGTAGAAAGACAAGGAAATGCTACGAAAAATGGAAACGACCTTCGAAGCGATCCTCATACCCTACCACAAATCACGGTTTCTAGTGATCCCATCTCACGACGCCTTCACAATAACCTTCTCTGGCGCCCCTCTTCAATCGACCTAGAAATATCACACGAATGCGCAAAAGATTACAAAGGTTCTACCTCATGACATAAGAATGAAATCTTTCAAGAGAAATCAACGATCTTAATCCTAAGGCTCTAGGTCAAATCAATAGCAACGCTGAAGACGTAACGCATCCACACCGATTCCTAAGGACTCTAGAACCCGATGCACTGATACCATTTGTGACAACCTGCCAATCCGAAATAGGGGGTGGCCATCCCGATACTCCATACTAACGGAATCATGGATGGAATCATTCTCAGCATCACAACAAAATAAGAAGTATACGGGATAACCACTCCTTATTTCTGAAAAACGGGTTGCCAAAAATTTTGAATTTAAAATTTATAAAAGAAAACAACTTAACAACCCAATAAATAGAAAGTGAAAATCCATACTAAGTTGTATTACATACCCATGAATGTACAATAAGGGACCGATTATACTATCGGTCACAGACTGATACAATAATGTACATAAGTTTAATAATTTACAAAATACATTACATTAATCAATTACAAAGTTTGGGCCTCTCGCCCGAGTAAAAAGACCCGATTATAACTAGAATACAAGAATGGAAACGTCTATTGCAATATGTCCCGTAATACCTGCAAAGCATCACGGCTCGTGAAAGACACTGGAATAGGAACGTCAAAACAGGCGTCCTTTACGGTGGAGCACCTGAGCGGTAACCAAGATGCAAGCACAACAAGAAATAGGAACGGGTCAGGTCCGGGTTCTATATGATTTCCAGATGAATAAAAAGTAAGACAGTTATGAATAATGATGATGCTAAGATTTAGCATCACCGGATAAGTGATAGTGAGCTCAAACAGTAGCAGCCATGGCAGCCATAGAGATGTATAAGTGTATAAGTATGTAGAAGGGGATGAGTATAAGAGGAAATAAGACAATGATGTATAGTGGTTCAGCCAATTTGTCCTACATCCACTCTGTGTGTGTGATCCACTAAGTATGGGCACTAATGGCCTTGGATACAATGCACATAACCCTCTCTCTCTCTCTACTGTGTATATCAGCAGAGTTTTAGCTAGGGTTGCAGTTAATGGATCGATCCCCTGTAGGGTTGTAGGTGACAAGTATATATAGGTCTTGGGGGGTGTATTGTACCCCCCAAGTATGCATGGTGCATGTGAATCATGATCTAGCCAATCCCTTATGGACACCTGTAGATGCCAAATGATGACATAATATTGAAAATCTCATTCTTCTTGTGTTGGCTCAATCTTGAGACAAACAATTTTTATTTTATATGCTCTTGCATTTTTTATTTTTATTCAAATCTATTTTTTATATCTTAAATCATATTTTCCTATATTGATTTATTATATAAATTATTTTTTTGAGAAAAATATTTTTGTGTAATGTACAAATTATTTTGGGTGTCACATAATTTATTTTTCTCATGTGTGAGCTTTTATATTTTTCTGAAGTTAAATTTTATTTTATATTCCAAGTCTTTTGTCTCACTTGACTTGATATATAAAATAAAATTTATTTTCAAGATATATATTTTTTTTCGTAACTTTGTAGTATGATCTGTATTTTTTATGAGTATCATTATTTTTGTGTTTCAGTTTATTTTTTTATTTTTATTTTCGAATTTTTTTTGTGTGTTTTTATTTTTTTTTGGGCTTTTAAATGTTTTGGGCTTTTTGGAGAACCCTTTAGGGTTTGTCTTTGGGTATAAGTTAAACCCTTATCTCTCTCTCTCTCTCTTTACTACTTCCTTTTAGAGAGCCGTCATTTTTCTCAAGACAACCTCTCTCATTTCTTTTGTCCAAAATTTATTTCTTCCCCTTTCTTTAAACCTTAAAGTGGGTTTAGTTTTGGGAGATTATTTGTGGCTACTTGCTACATATTTTCGGTTGTTTTTTTTTGTTTGAGAAGGTGGGTTTGTACCTATTTCCGGCGACCCTCGGCCACGGTCTTGTGTGGTTATTTTTCCGGCGGAAGTTTTTTTTGGAGGTGCTGTCCTCGGTTTCGGATTTTCCGGCAGCCTGATCTTGGTTGTTCCGGTTTGGTCATTTTCGGTGCTGTTGTTCCGGTGCCACTGATTTTCCGGCGGTTTCCATTTTTCCCAGCGACCTTGTTTTAGGTAACTGTTTTTTTTTATATATATATATATATACATACGGATATATAGAAACATAGATATACATAGATATATACTTATATATACCGAGATATATATATATATACATACCTATATAAACTGATTTATATATATATATAAAACTGTTTTATATTTATATATATATATAAAACTGTTTTATATAAACTGATTTTTATATATATATAAAAATAAAACTGTTTTATATTTATATATATATAAAACTGTTTTATATATATATAAAACTATTTTATATATATTTATATAAACTTTAAAATATATTTATATAAACTGATTTCTATATATATATATACCTATACATAGATATACACTGTTTTGATCTAAAGATTGGTTTGGACTAGTTTGTTTGGTTTTTGTGGGTTAAAGGTTTTAGATCCAAACAATTTTTTTTGCTGTTTAAAACATTGGGATACTAGTGTTGATTATTTTGACACTAATCTAATTATTTGTTTATACCTTCTTGTGTTAACTTTGGTTACACCCATTTCAGTGTGTGTACACTTGTTATTTTGAATTAAAATTTAGGAGATACTTTCTTTGGATTAAAAGTTTATTTGGATAAACTTTATTTGAACTAAAATTTGTATGGACTGATTTAGTGACCATTTAGATATTGGTCCTTTTGTTGGGTGTGTATTGTTGGACCTTATTTTACACCCAACTCATTTAGTGTGTACACATTTTTATTGGACTTGGATTATTTTGTGTCACACATTTTTTTTATAAAAATAAATCTGAACTAAAATTTATTTGGGTGTTGGGTATTTGTTGTTGGAGGTTATTTTATACCCAACTCATTTAGTGTGTATACACTTTGTTTATTTGGACTGTGACTTTATTTTGGGCCAACTTTATTTGGATAAATTTATTTGGACTAGAATTTGTTGGGACTGAATTTTAGTAGGCTTATTGGGTGTTTGGTTTGGAGAGTTTATTTACACCCATTTCAGTTTGTGTGTACACTTTATTATCAAGACTTATTTTAGTGTGTCACACATTTTTATTTATTCATTATTATAATTTAATTTAATTTATTTGGGAATAAAGATATTTGATTTTTGACTCTAACTAGTTACACCCTCTAAGTTTAACTTTTGTATTTTCACTTTATTTAGTTGGGTTTAATTAGTGTGTAGTCTTTATATCACATCTTTATTTATTTAAATTTTATTTTAGTTAAACCCATCCTATTTTAGTGAGTCGAGTGCTACACTCTTTATCTCGTACTCACTTGACTTGGATTGGACCATTTGACTCCTACACTTTTTTTTCCTAAGTTGAATACTTTTTGTTGTATTCTTTTATAACTTAAGGTAGTGTTTATGTGTTGATATACCCGTTTATATCCTCGGCTTAGATGAGGATTGCCTCCAAAACGGACAACAGTACGAGGGGACGACCCTTCACCAATCTCTTGACAACCCTTCGCCCAGGCTTCAGAAGACAGTACGAGGGGCCGACCCTCTACCAGACTTCAGACGACAGTACGAGGGGCCGACCCTCTACCAGGCTTCAGACGACAGTACGAGGGGCTGACAGTACGAGGCCAGAATTGGGCCAGGCTCACTACCGGAAGAAACTTTGCCCTCGGCCTCGGCTCATAGGCCGAGGGTGATATCATGACGGCGCGTGGTTTGGGAGACGCGTGGAACAGTGCGCGTCAGGCTCATATGACACGTGGCAGACCGTTATAACAAAATCACACCCTCACGTGAAGGAATATTATGTCATCATTTGGCATCTAAAGGTGTCAACAGGGAATGGGCTAGATCATCATTCACATGCACCATGCATACTTGGGGGGTACACTACACCCCCCAAGACCTATATATACTTGTCACCTACAACCCTACAAGGGATCGATCCATGAATAGTAGCCCTAGCTAAAACTCTGCTTGTACACACAGTAGAGAGAGAGAGAGGGTTATGTGCATTGTATCCAAGGCCATTAGCGCCCATACTTAGTGGATCACACACTCACAGTGGATGTAGGCCAAATTGGCTGAACCACTATACATCATTGTCCTAATTCCTCTTATACTCATCCCTTTCTGCATACTTATACACTTATACATCTCTATGGCTGCCATGGCTGCTACTGTTTGAGCTCACTATCACTTATCTGGTGGTGCTAAATCCAAGCATCATCAGTTTGGCACCGTTTGTGGGAATGAGAAGACATCTCTTCCTTTGTACAGCTTGACCTCACTGGGCACTCTGGTGGTGAACCAACACTCCCCCTGAGAGGAGGTGTTTCACCATTTAAAGAGACCCACTAAGGTTCCCAAGCTCACCAGTATTTTCTTCAGTTCAACTTTTCATCGCTTAAGCACATGGCACCTGAGATGCCACCGCCACAACTTCCCCCGCCGGATGAGGGGGGAAGACTCAGTTCCAGTCAGCCGCCGCCTCAGTCTGAGATGGCTGATGTGGCGGCAGCCCTAAAGTCTCTGGCAGCAAGCCAGCGGATGATGCAGGAGCAGTTCACAGCTCTAAGCCAGAACATACTAAGAGCACCAGGGGTTTCGCCTGAGATGATTACTCCAGCAGCAACTCTAGGGCAGCATGAGGCCAGGGGACCACCCCAGGCACCACGCAAAGACCTGCCACCCCCTCAGCGGCGTAGGGATGTTGCTGACTCCCGGCGTCTACGCCTGGGGAGGCAAGAAAACCCTTGCCCTGAGGATGGGTATGGAGATCTGGAGGGAGAGGAGGCTCCTATAGAGTGCTGGGAACCTTACGAGGTCTCCAACAACACTGTGCAACCCCTCCAGGACAGTAGGGGAAAGTACGGGAGACCAAACCCTGATGATCGCCCAAGAGGCTCTTCTTTTGATCGCTTGAGCAGAGGGTCGGCCTTTGAGAGACTAGGCCCAGTAAATGACCTGCGGGAACAGTTGTCCAGACCAAGGAGTGCTGAAAGATCCAGGAGGGAGGCAGCAGATGGCCGACCCCGAGGACGAGATGACGGCCAAAGGTAAGTGAACAGTCGACACAGGCCTGCTGCAGCAGAACCCTCCGTCCACCTCGGAGAGGCAGCAGGGGATAACATCGGCCAGGCCGACCCTGTGAGGCCCTGGAATGACTCAATCCAGCGGTTAGAGGATAAGATTGGTGGTATATTGAAGAGACGAGACCCTCTTCAGAGGGGATACACCATAGGCTCACCCTTCATGGCAAAGATAGTCAACTTCCCCACGCCGTCAAAGTTCAAGCAACCTATGGTCACCCCAAGGTATGACGGGAGAACCAACCCCGTCCACCACGTGGAGATGTATCAGTGGGCGGCAGACTTATACTCTATCTCAGATGAGATGAGGTGTCGTGCCTTCTCTGGTACCCTGATAGAGGCTGCGCATGTCTAGTACACATCTCTTCCAAAAAAATTCATTGGAAACTTTAAGCAGTTGGCAGACCTGTTCATCCATAATTTCTGCTTTGGGGTGAGGCCACAGAAGAAGACCACCCACCTGCTCTATGTTAAGCAGGGGAAGAGTGAGAGTCTGAGGGACTATATAGCCAAATTCAATAAGGAGAAGCTGGAGGTGGAAGACTATGAGGAGAGCATAGCTATGACAGCCCTGATTGGAGGACTCTAAAAGGGGAAGCTGTTATGGAAGCTTGCTGAAGACCCTCCGAGGACGATGGCCGAGCTGTTGTCGACAGCAGGAAAGGTTATGAACGTCGAAGAGGCGATGGCTGCAAAATATGAGGACGAAAGAGGAGGTGCAAGTGGGAGTAAATACCCCAAGAAGAACAAAGAGGGTAAGAAGAGATCCGCGGACGACAAGTTCGCTGGGTACACTCCTCTGACGGTCAGCTGTGAACATATTCTGAATGAGATAAAGAGTGACCGGTCGCTGAAGTGGCCTGAGAAGCTGAGGGCAGCCCCCGGCAAGAGGAATAAGAACCTGTGGTGTGAATTTCAGCAAGACCATGGCCACGTAACGGATAAATGCTTTGCTCTGAAAGACGAGATTGAGAAGATGCTGAAGGAAGGGAAGCTCAGAAAGTACGTCGACAAAGGCGCCTTTAAGAGGGGCCGAGGGGACGAACCCAGAAAGAAGCGAGGCGACGCATGCAGAGAAGGTCCTCAAAAAAGAGGGGACGACCCCTCTGATGATGAGGACGACCCTGACCTCCCGCCGAGAGATGACCACGGCCCTGTCAAGAGGCTTAATATGATCTCGCTCGGAGTGGGAATGATCTCCGGGGGACTTGCAGGAGGAGGGTCTGAGGTCGCCGATAGGAAGGCCCATGTGGCTGAGGCCAAGGCAGTTACGAAGACGGTACACGCGACTTCCCTGGAGGTCAAGTCAGAAAAAAGGAAGAAGGTTGATATGGACACACTGATAGTGGGATTTTCAAGAATGGACTTCAGAGACCTCTTGGCCCCACACGATGACCCTCTCGTCATCACTACCAGGGTGCACGGATGCGAAGTGCCGAGGATCTTGGTAGATGGGGGTAGTTCTACAGATGTGATGTTTTGGCCATGCTTCAAAGCCTTGGGTCTCAGCCGTGCTAGACTCGTCCCCTACCATCATCCATTGATTGGGTTCAGTGGGGAAAAGGTTCACCCCCTTGGGGTATATGAGGCCGATGTGAGGATGGGGGACGAGTGGCCGAGATGGCTCACCAAGAAGGTTAGTTTCTTTGTGATGGATGAGCAGGTGTTTTCGGCCTACAACATCATACTGGGGCGTGTGTCCCTGAAGGGGTTTGAAGACGTGCCCTCTACAGTCCATCAGATGATCAAATTTCCAACCCCTTACGGGGTGGGGGAAGTTCAGGGAGACCAGACGGCAGCGAGAGAATGTTACTACAACTCTGCTGAAGAAAGGGAGGCACACAAGAGGGCTACAGCCACTTACAACATTGATACCCTAGACCTAGGGACGAGACGAAGCTCAAAAAAGGAGAGGCCGCCGAGGAGGTAGAACCCATCATCCTCGATGAGGATGACCCGAGAAAAACCGTCCAAGTTGGCAAGTCTCTGAAGCCCAATATTAAGGAAGACCTCATCAAGCTGTTAAGGAGAAGACGAAGCGTCTTCGCGTGGAGTCATGTAGATATGTCGGGGATCGACCCTGAAAGCATGTGCCACAAGCTCAATGTGGTAGAGGGAGTGAAGCCGGTAAAGCAGAAAAGGAGGATTTACTCTAGAAAGAAGTACGAGGTCATCAGGGATGAGGTCAAAAAATTAGAAGACGCTGAATTTATCAGAGAGGTCATCTACCCTGAATGGTTGTCCAATGCAGTCATTGTCCCAAAGGCCAACGGGAAGTGGCGAATGTGTGTGGACTTCACAGATCTCAACAAGCACTGCCCCAAAGACAGATTCCCTCTCCCCCGCATTGACCAGATGGTAGATGCTACTGCAGGCCATAAGCTCATGAGTTTTATGGATGCCTACTCAGGGTACAACCAGATCTTCATGAACCCTGAAGACTCGGAGAGGACTGCCTTCATCACTGATAAGGGGACATACTGCTATAGGGTCATGCCCTTTGGTCTAAAAAATGCAGGGGCAACGTACCAGCTCCTCGTAAACAAAATGTTCGAAGACCAAATTGGGAAGTCCATGGAGGCCTACGTGGATGACATGCTGACCAAGAGTTTGAAGGTAGAGGACCATGTGGCAGACCTGGAAAGAACCTTTAATACGATGGACAAATACCAGATGAAGCTTAACCCGACCAAATGTGTCTTCGGGGTCGGGGCAGGGAAGTTCCTAGGGTTCATTGTCAACCAAAGAGGCATCGAGGCCAATCCTGAAAAGATAAAGGCCCTTGTTGAGATGAAGACCCCCAAGTCCATTAAAGACGTTCAGAGGCTTATAGGGAGAGTGGCTGCCCTGAACAGATTTGTGTCAAGAGCCACAGACAGGTGTTTACCATTCTTTAAAATCCTCAGGAAGGCCTTCTAATGGAGTGAAGAGTGTGATGAGGCTTTCAAAGAGATAAAATCATACTTAGGGTCTCCCTTGCTGCTGTCACGACCCGTGCAGGGTGAACGACTTTACGTGTACCTCATCGTCTCAGAGTCGGCCATCAGCGCAGCCATTGTGAGAGACGAAGACGGAATACAGAAGCCTGTGTATTTCAAGAGCAAGGCACTCCAGGGGGTAGAGCAAAGATACTTGAGGATGGAGAAGTTGGCCTACGCCTTGATCCATGCCTCGAGGAAGATGAAACCGTACTTCCAGTCCCATACAATGGTCATCCTCACCGACTCTCCTCTTAGGCAGGTCCTGCACAAGACAGAAAATTCAGGTAGGTTGATGGCCTGGGCTATAGAGCTAGGGGAGTTTGACATTGTGTATCAGCCTAGGATGGCCATTAAGGGGAAGGCATTGGCAGACTTCGTGGCTGAGTTCACTTGGGAAGATGATAAGGCCGAGGGTGAGACTCTCGGGAAGACGGATACAGAAGATAGACCCGCTGACACACCCGCAGATAGGGCTGAGACATGCACGACTAGAAGGAAAGAAACTGAAAACGAAGAGGGAAGGTACATCTTTAGACAGGGTCCCTCTTTGAGGGAAATTTTTCAGAGGTAAAGACTCTGTGGAGCCTCTTCGTTGACGAGTCCTCCTGTGACAGTGGAAGTGGGGCTGGACTGATACTGTCAGCACCCGATGGCACAGACGTCGAATACGCCCTGAGGTTAAACTTCAAAGCCTCCAACAACGAGGCCGAATATGAGGCCTTAGTAGCAGGCCTCTCCTTGGCCAATTCTCTTAGTGTCGGCCAGATTCTGGTCCATAGTGATTCAAGGCTAGTGGTGAATCAGATACTAGGGGCCTACGAGGCTAAGGATGAGAGAATGGCTAGATACCTCGAGAAGGTGAGGTCACTACTGAAAGGCTTCAGAGAAGTAAAATTAAAGGGGATACCTAGGCTAGACAACGGCCGTGCTGATGCCTTTGCGAGATTGGCCTCGGCGACTAGGACAGACATTAGGAGGGCGGTCCCAGTGGAAATTTTGCTTCAGCCAACTATTGAGGACCCCGAGGGAACACTTGGCAATTGCCTAAATGTCTCTCAAGAAGCTTCGTGGATGAACCCCCTGATCAGATACATTAAAGAGGGTGAGATGCCAGAAGCAAGGCAGGAAGGAAGAAGCTGAGGTACAGGGCTGCAAAATTCACTGTCGTCGGAGACACCTTGTATAAAAAGGGGTTTCTGCTCCCCTTACTTAGGTGTGTGCATACCTCAGAAGTCCCTTCCATTTTGCAAGATGTGCACGAAGGATCGTGCTCAAGCCATATCGGGGGCAGATCCTTAGCTAAGAGGGTGATCACCCAAGGCTACTGGTGGCCGACCTTGGGGAAAAACGCCGCAGCATATGTAAAAAAGTGTGATAAATGCCAAAGATTTGCTACCATCCCTCATCAACCCCATCAGCCTCTTGCCTCCATTACATCTCCGTGGCCGTTCGCAGTGTGGGGGATTGACCTGGTAGGGCCCTTACCAAGAGCAGTCAATAACTATCGGTTCCTCATTGTAGCGATTGACTACTTCTCAAAGTGGGTAAAGGCCGAAGCGATGGTCACAATTACAGAGCAGAAGACCTTCCAGTTCATCTGGAAAAATGTGATATGCAGATATGGTCTGCCCAACACCCTCATTTCAGATAACGGGACGCAGTTCAAGAATGCCTCTCTGCAGAAGTACTGTGAGAGGGTAAATATCAAATAATTTTTCTCCACCCCAGGCCGAACTCAGGCCAATGGGCAAACCGAAGTAACAAACAGGACAATCCTAGATGGAATCAAGAAGAGGCTTGAGGAAGCAAAAGGAAGATGGGTCGAGGAGTTACATGCCGTACTGTGGGCATACAGGACGACAGTGAGGACTTCTACCGGGGAGACCCCATTCATGATAGCCTATGGATCAGAAGTTGTCATCCCCACCGAAGTCGAGTTTCCTACTCATAGGGTCCAAATGTACGACCCCCAGGGAAACGCGGAAGAAAGGATACTTGACTTGGACCTCATTGAGGAAAGGAGGGAGGACACTGAGATAAGGCAGGCTTCCTACCAGCAGAGGACCGCAAGGTTTTATAATCAGAGGGTGAAACAGAGACCTATAGCAGTAGGAGACTTGGTTCTCAAGAAGTCTTGGCAAAAGCCCAACAAGCTCCATCCTAATTGTCATGGCCCATATAGGGTCATCGATGAAGTTGTCCCAGGGACCTATAGACTAGAAAACTTAGAAGGGGAACCTTTTTCCAACCCCTGGAATGCAGATCATTTGAAGAAATACTATCAGTAGTGTTGTAAGGTCTTGAAAGGCCATAATTGTAATGAGAGTTGCTCCAACAGAACACTTTGCAAAATTAATAAGAAATATCAATGTTTCCCTCATCCTGTGGTTGTCAGTCCTAGCACACATGGAAACATCTACAGAAAATCCATTATATTGGTAAGTTGATCCCTCAGCTATAATGGGGACCAGTAGAGGGGACGACCCCACCACTGCCCTCAAGAAAGACGAGGGATGACATTAAAATCCATTAAATTGGTAAGTTGATCCCTCGGCTATAATGGGGACCAGTGGAGGGGACGACCCCACCACTGCCCTCAAGAAAGACGAGGGAAGACTTTAAAATCCATTAAATTGGTAAGTTTATTCCTCGGCTATAATGGGGACCAGTGGAGGGGACGACCCCACCACTGTCCTCAAGAAAGACGAGGGAAGACATTAAAATCCATTAATTTGGTAAGTTGATCCCTCGGCTATAATGGGGACCAGTGGAGGGGACGCCCCCACCACTGTCCTCAAAAAAGACGAGGGAAGACATTAAAATCCATTAATTTGGTAAGTTGATCCCTCGGCTATAATGGGGACCAGTGGAGGGGACGACTCCACCACTGTCCTCAAGAAAGACGAGGGAAGAATTTAAAATCCATTAAATTGGTAAGTTGATCCCTCGACTATAATGGGGACCAGTGGAGGGGACGACCCCACCACTGTCCTCAAGAAAGACGAGGGAAGACATTAATATCAATTAAATTGGTATGTTGAACCCTCGGCTATAATGAGGGCCAGTGGAGGGGACGACCCCTACACTGTCCTCAAGAAAGACGAGGGTAGACATTAAAATCCATTAATTTGGTAAGTTGATCCCTCGGCTATAATGGGAACCAGTGGAGGGGACGACCCCACCACTGTCCTCAAGAAAGACGAGGGAAGACTTTAAAATCCATTAAATTGGTAAGTTGATCCCTTGGCTATAATGGGGACCAGTGGAGGGGACGACCCCACCACTGTCCTCAAGAAAGACGAGGGAAGACATTAAAATCCATTAAATTGGTAAGTTGAACCCTCGGCTATAATGAGGGCCGGTGGAGGGGACGACCCCTACACTGTCCTCAAGAAAGACGAGGGTAGACATTATTAAAATCCATTAAATTGTTTAGTTGATCCCTCGGCTATAATGGGGACCAGTGGAGGGGACGACCCCACCACTGTCTTAAAAAAAGACGAGGGAAGGCTTTAAAAACCATTAAACTGGTTAATTTGAACCCTCGACTATAATGAGGGCCAGTGGAGGGGACAACCCCACCACTGCCCTCAAGAAAGACGAGGGAGAGGTTAGTGACATTAAGAAAAGACAGCAAACCAACAAAGAGCAAACCATAAAAGCAGTAAATATGGAAGGCAGTAGAAGAAGAGACGATGATATTAATAAAAATGTAATACAAGATGTCCCAGGTGTTTTACAAAAGAAAATACAAAAATGAGGGTATGGGCTATAGACAGCCACCCTAAGGGACGACATCAGAAGGCAGAGCCTCAACATCAACCAAGGGGGTCTCTTCAACAATCACGACCGGTTGATCTTCAGATGTGCCGACCCCCTCAGCCTGCACTTGGGATTCCACCTGGGACAGGGCCTCAGCGATTAGAGGGTCGTCCAATCCGACTGCCTCCAATGAAGGACGAACCGAGGAGACGACATCACTGAATTTGAGGACGACCCATCGGCAGGCCGTCCTGATTCCCCTCTCCAGGTACTCAAGGCCGAAACCCTGAAACTCATCAGAAGCTTTGTAAGCCTCAACAGCATCGGCCTCGGCTTTCGTAATGGCTGCTTCAAGGTCAGCTTTGTACTTGGCCTCCATGTTGGTCAAGGCCTTGTCTTTTTCCTTAAGAAGCAGGTCCTTGGCCTTAATGTCCTCATCCCTGGTCTTAATGTCCTCGTCGTGCTGCCTCGTCAGCTTGTCCAGGATCCTTGCATGCTCAGTCCTAGAACTTTCCAACTCGGCCCTTGCAGTGTCAAGCTCAGACTGAAGATCAGCCTCATGCTGAATAACCCTTTCAGCCTCATGAAACTTCACCTGATTCTCGGCCATCCACTTAGTGGCTGAGGTGAAGGCACAAACAAACTACAAGAAAAATGAACAAATATCAAGAGGGGCCGAGGGAACAGTTTATTGAAAAAAAATGAAATGGAATTAAAGAGGTAGGTCAAGACCAATACCTGAGCAAGGGAGTGCCGACCATAGTCGTACACTTTAGCAGGAGGCATCTTTGCTAAGAACTCGAAGTCAGAGGCCGACGGTGCAGAGAACATCGAGGCCTTGGCAGCCCTTAAGTTCGTGATCAGTGACGAGGGGTCAGCCCTCAGATGGGCCAGATTTTGAGACCAGAAGGCCCCCTTGATGGAAGAAGAGGTCGTCCCCTCAGAGGCGTCGACTCTGGCCCTCGTCCGAGAATCAGGCCGAGGCTCAACTGGGCCCTCAGGCTCCTTCCTTTTGTTACTGTCAGTGGTCGGCTCCACCACTGTCGGCCCAGCGGCCTTTGTCTTCCTCGGAGCCTGCTGAGGCTCCTTTCCCTTCTTCTTGGCCAATCTAGACAGTAAGCTGGGAGCTGTCATTTCCCAAAGATAGTCTGGTGTACCTGCAGGACGATCTGATAAGAGGACGGCATGTCAGAAAAATTCAGAGATAAAGAGAGAACACTTCAAAAATAAGTAAAGAATGGAAAATGTTCAGTATAACTCACATAGTTCTGTCAGAGGGCCGACCCTCAGACCAGCTTCTTTAAGGAACCGAGGGGTCATCAAGTCTTCGAATTTTGCAAGCTCACCCTCTCACCCTCGTCCTCTCAGATAATCTACGATGTCTTTCTCCTCCAGACTAAGTCCAGGGTCTGACCTGGCCTTCATTGAGGGGTTCGACCATTTTCTGGGGATCCTCGGAACATCGGCGGTGGGCTCCCATTCCCCATAAATAAAGAAAAACCTCTTCTTCCAATCGTGGTTGGAAGTTTGTGCCACATGGAGGAGTTTCTTCTCAGACCTCCTTGCCCTCAGGTGATAATATCCAGGTTATTTGGACGAGGAGGTGATGTTATAGCAGCCTAGAAATAGGGCAGCCGAGGGCTCGTCGGTGAAATAATTCTTCCACAAATAGATATAGCCCAAGATCGTCCTCCAAGAGTTGGGGGGAAGTTGAGAGGGGGATACGCCGAGGGCAAACAGAATATCTGCAATGGCAGGGTGCAGAGGGAGCCTGACTCCAACCTTGAACATTTGTTCATAGACTGCAACCTCTCCCTCTTCACAATCAAAAACTCTCTCAGAATCAGAGGGAACCCTCATAGTTACCCCAGAGGGCACTCCGTAAATATGCCTCCATATCAGAAGGTCTCTATCCCTAACTGAGGAGATAAAGGATGAGGCATGGGAGGTATCAACCTCGTCATCCGTATCGTCGTCCTCGTCATCATCCCCTTCCCCCTCATCACCTGCAGGAGGACCCTGAGGAAAAGCCACTTGGAAGGCATTGGGGGACAGGGTTGTCACAGGGACAGCCTCAGAGGGGGCCATACCCTCGGCCTCTCGGCCTGGGCTAAGGTCAGATGTGTCCCTCCTACCAGAAGTTCCAGCACCAGTTGGCGAGGATTCTCTCTCGTCCATCTCACTTGGTTTGGGAGTCTCGGCTGGACGAGATGACGACCCACAAGACTCGGAGGGTTCAGATGGTCTTATGGTGGCAAGAGGAATGGGAAAGATGGGTCGTACCCAATTAGGGTCGTCCCCTCGTCTCCTCTCTTCCTCTTCCTCTATTCGCCTGATCTCGGCAAAGAGATTCTCTCTCAAGGATGGGAATTCAGACACTAAGCTGTAAAGCCTCCTAAGCATTAAAGGGAAGACTCTACACTTGGAGAAATTACACTAGACTTGGCTAATTTAGCTACAAACAAGTGGGGAATTGACCAGGTTTGACTTTTGGATTAAACAAAAGAACTCAAAGGTTTTCGTCAAGAACGTTCAAAGAACCAGTGACCGGAGAAGACACCGGAAAAAGCTATGGGGTAACTCAAAGAAAGTGTCGCCCTACGACCCTAAAAAACAAACAGAAATGAAGACAAAAGAAAATTCTGGGTGAAAGAGGTTACCTGATGAGGAGAGAGCAATAACGCTACTAGACTTGGAAGGATTAAAGGCTGCAAATGGCGATGGAAGCTGATGAGTTTCTAGAAAGAGAAAAGGCTTGGGCGCGAAGAAGAAGAAGAAGAATAAGGAGAGAGAGTTTGAAAATCTCTTAAATACTTTGGTAATGAGTGGACCCATTTACCAAGAAAGGTATAATTAGGGCACAAGGCCCCAAGTGCACTGCGCAGCCGCCATGACCTTGGGAACTGAAACAGCAATGAGTATCTGCCCATGTGTCACTCATCTAACTGATCATACACGCATCTCATTTAAAACACTATCCCTCAGCCATCTCAGCAGCACCTATGGCTAAGGGCTGGGGGGTGATTGATATACCCGTTTATATCCTCGGCTTAGATGAGGAATACCTCCAAAACGGACTACAGTACGAGGGGACGACCCTTCACCAATCTCTTGACAACCCTTCGCCCAGGCTTCAGAAGACAGTACGAGGGGCCGACCCTCTACCAGACTTCAGACGACAGTTCGAGGGGCCGACCCTCTACCAGACTTCAGACGACAGTACGAGGGGCTGACCCTCTACCAGGCTTCAGACGACAGTACGAGGGGCCGACAGTACGAGGCCAGAATTGGGCCAGGCGCACTACCGGAAGAAACTTTGCCCTCGGCCTCGGCTCATAGGCCGAGGGTGATATCATGACGGCGCGTGGTTTAGGAGATGCGTGGAACAGTGCGCGTCAGGCTCATATGGCACATGGCAGACCGTTATAACAAAACCACATCCTCACGTGAGGGAATATTATGTCATCATTTGGCATCTACAAGTGTCAACAGGGAATTGGCTAGATCATCATTCACATGCACCATGCATACTTGGGGGGTACACTACACCCCCCAAGACCTATATATACTTGTCACCTACAACCCTACAAGGGATCGATCCATGAACAGTAGCCCTAGCTAAAAATCTGCTTGTACACACAGTATAGAGAGAGAGAGGGTTATGTGCATTGTATCCAAGGCCATTAGCGCCCATACTTAGTGGATCACACACTCACAGTGGATGTAGGCCAAATTGGCTGAACCACTATACATCATTGACCTAATTCCTCTTATACTCATCCACTTCTGCATACTTATACACTTATACATCTCTATGGCTGCCATGGCTGCTACTGTTTGAGCTCACTATCACTTATTTGGTGGTGCTAAATCCAAGCATCATCATGTGTGTATGAGTATTTGATCCAACCCTTGTCATAGTATTGGTTTATACTAAAATTGGAATTTAATATTTGTAACCTTCTTTTATCTATTTTAATTAAGTCTCAATTTGTATGAGCTAAGTGCTACACTTATTTATCTTTTGCTCATTTTACTTGGACTTAATATTTTTAACATAACACCTATTTAAATTGATTCATATTATATTTGGTGTTAGGTTAATTTTTATCTTAGTTGCGCGACACAATTGTTGGAATTTTATTTCCCTTTTTATTTGTGATCATTTGCGCCAACTAATTTGTTTTTAGAATTAATCCTTACTTGAATATTAAATATTAAGGAAGACCTTACTTGTGTCTTGGGACTTAATATTTAAGCATTCTTTTTAGTATTGATTAATTCAATATTGTCTTACCTTTCAATTAGTCCTTGATTGGTAATTTGTCTTGTAAATTAAAATAGATTTAAACCTTCGTTGTTTGGTCTATTTTTAAACAAGATTATTTTTGTTGTTTTGATTAAAACAATATATATTATTATTTGTGTGTTGCACAACTTCACGGGGTCTCGGGTTTGAGTGTGTCATTGTGCTTGTGTTGTGAGTGAGTGATAGTCTCTATTACCGGGGTGTTATTGGGTTGACTGATTTTCAGTCAAGTTGGGTTGTTTTAGACTAGGCTGGGTGTACGGGTTTGTATTTTCTTAGTTTATTTCATTGTGGACTTGGAGGACTATAATCTGTAACCTGTAATCGGTAATAGTGGACTTGAGTGCGCGGGTTGTCCTGGGACTAGGGACATGGGGTTTACCACTAAGGTGGGTTCCTCGATAACATATATTGTGTCACACTCTACTTTTCCTCATCTCATTCTTAAAGGGAATTATTCTTTACACCTATCATCATCACTTTTTACTTACTAGTGTGCGTGAGTGTTTTCTCACTTAAAATTTATAATAGATTTTTTATCGAGATTAAAAGAGTTGAAGATTTTTTAAATAACCTAATACGCATTAGCAAGTAGCCCTTGGTTCTTTCTAGTGTGACCCTTAGGTCCCTTTTCAAATATTCCCTCACGTGAGGGTGTGATTTTGTTATAACGGTCTCCCCTGTGCCATGTCAGCCTCACGCGCACTGTTCCACGCATCTCCCAAACCACGCGCTGTGATGATGTCACCCTTGGCCTATGAGCCGAGGCCGAGGGAAAAGTTTCTTCCAGTAGTGAGCCTGGCCCAATTTTGGCCTCGTACTGTCGGCCCCTCGTAGGGTCGTCTGGAGAGTGGTGAAGGGTCGGCCCCTCGTAGGGTCGGCTGGAGTCTGGCGAAGGGTCGGTCCCTCTGAGGGATCGTATGGAGCCCGTTGAAGGGTCGGCCCCTCGTAGGGTCATCTGGTGCCTGATGAAGGGTCAGCTCCTCTGTGGGGTCATCCGTTTGGAGGTAATACTCAGCCAGGCCGAGGATATAAACGGGTATATCAATCACCCCCAGCCCTTAGCCATAGGTGCTGTTGAGATGGCTAAGGGATAGTGTTGTAAATGAGATGCGTGTATGATCAGTTAGGTGAGTGACACCTGGGCAGATACTCATTGCTATTCCAGTTTCCAAGGCATGGCGGCTGCACACTTTTCTTGGGGCTTTGTTCCCTAATGATGCCTTCCTCGTGGGCTGTGTCCTGCCTTGGTCAATGGGCCCACTCATTACTAATGTATTTAAGAGATTTTTGAACTCTCTCTCTTCTTCTTCTCCTTCGCGCCCAAGCCTTCTCTCTCTAGCCTTTTACCAGCTTTCATCGCCATTTCTGCAGCCTTCAATCCTTCAAGCTTAGCGATTTGGGCAGTTATTGCTCTCTCTTTATCAGGTAATCCTTCAGCGCTCTCTTTTACCTTCATTTCTGTTTGCTTTTTAGGCTCGTAGGGCTGCATTTTCCTTGGGTTATCTCATAGCTTTTTCCGGTGTCTTCTCCGGCAACTGTTTCTTGAATGTTCTTGAGTGTTCTTGAGTGAAAATCATCAATTCCCTTTTTAATCCAAAAGTCTAATTTGGTCAACTACAAACTTTTTTGTAGTTAAGTTCCTCAAATTTCTCTAAGTGTAGGGTCTTCCCTTTTAATGCTTAGGAAGCTTTACAGTTTAGCGTCTGAATTCCCATCCTTGAGAGAAAAGCTCTTTAGAGAGATCAGACGAGTAGAGGAAGAGGAAGAGAGGAGACGAGGGGCCGACCCTAATTGGGTACGACCCATCTTTCTCATTCCTCTTGCCACAATAAAACCATTTGAACCGTCTGAGTCTTGTGGGTCGTCCCATCGTCAAGCCGAGTGTCATTCAAGCGATATGGACGAGAGAGCGTCCTCGCCAACTTGCGCTGGACCTTCCAGTAGGCGAGAGACATCTGACCTAAGCCCACGCCGAGAGGCCGAGGGTATGGTCCCCTCCGAGGCTGTCCCTGTGACAACCCTATCTCCCCATGCCTTTCAGATGGCCTTCCCCCAGGGGCCTCTGGAAGAAGATGAGGCTGAGGGAGAGAGGACTGAGGTCGAGGGCGATGATACAGATGATGAAATTGATACCTCCCACGCCTCGTCCTATATCTCCTCTGTTAGGGATCGCGACCTCTTGATATGGAGGCATGCCTATGGAGTGCCCCTCAGCGTAACTATGAGGGTTCCCTCTGAGTCTGAGAGGGTTTTTGATTGTGAAGAGGGAGAGGTTGTAGTCTACGAACAAATGTTCAAGGTTGGAGTCAGATTCCCTCTGCATCCTGCCATCGTAGATATCCTGTCTGCCCTTGGTGTTGCCCCCTCTCAACTTCCTCATAACTCTTGGAGGACGATCCTGGGCTACATCTCCTTGTGGAAGAATGCTTTCACCGATGAGCCCTCGACCGACCTATTCTTGGGTTGCTACAACATCACCTCCTCATCCAAACAGCCTGGATACTATCATCATGGGGCGAGGAGGTCTGAGAAGAAACTCCTCCATGTGGCACAAACTTCCAACCACAATTGGAAAAAGAGATTCTTCTTCATCTCTGGGGAGTGGGAGTCCACCGCCGATGGTCCGAGGGTCCCCAGAAGATGGTCTAACCCTTCCATGAAGGCCAGGTCAGACCCTGGACTTAGTTTGGAGGAGAAGGACATCGTTGACTATTTGAGAGGACGAGGGAGAGAGGGTGAACTTCCAAAACTTGAAGACCTGATGACCCCCCCGGTTCCTCAAAGAAGCTGGTTTGAGGGTCGGCCCTCTGACTGAACTATGTGAGTTATACTGAACATTTCCCATTCTTTACTTACTTTTGAAGTGTTTACTCTTTTTCTCTGCATTTTTCTGACGTGTCGTCCTCTTATCAGGTCGCCCCGCAGGTATATCAGACCAACTTTGGGAAATAACTTCTCCGAGCCTGCTGTCTGGTCTGATCAAGAAGAAAGGGAATGAGCCTCAGCAGGATCCGAGGAAGACGAGGGCCGCTGGGCCGATAGTGGTGGAGCCGACCGCTGACAGCCATAAAAGAAAGGAGCCTGAGGCCCCTGTTGACCCTCGGCTAGATGCTCGGACGAGGTCCAGGGTCGAAGCCTCTGAGGGGACGACCTCTTCATCCAGTATGGGGGCCTTCTGGTCTCAAAACCTGGCACATCTGAGGGCCGAGCCCTCATCGCTCATAGAAAACTTGAGGGCAGCCAATGCCTCAATGTTCTCTGCACCCTCGACCTCTGACTACGAGCTCCTGTCGAAGATGCCTCCTGCCAAAGTGTACGACTATGGTCTGCACGCCCTTGAACAGGTAATGGTCTTGACCCACTTCTTTTAATTTCATTCTTTCACCAACTGTTTCCTCGGCCTCTTGACATGTGTTTATTTTTCTTGTGCAGTCTGTGTGTGCCTTTACCTCGGAAACAAAATGGATGGCTGAGAACCAAGAAAAGTTCCATGAAGCCGAGAGGGCTATCCAACATGAGGCAGATCTTCAGTCGGAGCTTGACACTGCAAGGGCCGAGTTGGAAAGTACCAGGACTGAGCATGCAAGGATCCTGGACGAGCTGAGAAGGCAGCACGACGAGGACATTAAGTCCAGGGATGAGGACATTAAGGCCAGGGACTTGCTTCTTAAGGAAAATGATGAGGCCTTGACCAACATGGAGGCCAAGTACAAGATTGATCTTGAAGCAACCACCAAAAAAGCCGAGGCTGATGCTGTTGAGGCTTATAAGATTTCTGACGAGTTTCAAGGCTTCGGCCTCGAATACTTGGAGAGAGGAATCAGGACTGCCTGCCGATGGGTCATCCTCAGGTTTGGTGGCGTCGTCTCCTCGGTCCGCCCTTCGCTTGAAGCGGTCCAACTGGACGACCCTATGATTGTCGAGGCTCTGACTTATGTAGAATCTCAAGTGCAGGTTGAGGGGACCGGCACATCTGAGGGTCAGCCGACCATGGTCATTGAGGAAACCCCTTTGGTGGATGTTGAGGCTCTGCCTTCCGATATTGTCCTATAGGGTGTCTGTCTGTAGCCCATACCCTCTTAGTGTAATCAACATTTTTGTACTTTTACTTGCAGAACACTTTGTATAACTGGCATTTCGTTAATACTATCGTCTTCTTTACTGTCTTCCATATTTGCTTCTTGTATGGTTTGCTATCTTTGTTAATTCCACTACCCTCTCCCTCGTCTTTCTTGAGGGTGAACAAGTGGTGATCCCCTCCGTTAGACCTCATTATAGCCGAGGAGTCAAATTACCAAACTGGTTTTTAATAAATTTTTCCCTCGTAATTCTTGAGGACAGTGGTGGGGTCGTCCCCTCCACTGGCCCTCATTATAGCCGAGGGATTAGGTTACCAAATTAATGGTTTTTAACAAAGTCTTCCCTCGTCTTTCTTGAGGACAGTGGGGGGGTCGTCCCCTCCACTGGTCCCCATTATAGCCGAGGGATCAACTTACCAATTTAATGGTTTTTAACAGTCTTCCCTTGTCTTTCTTGAGGACAGTGGTGGGGTCGTCCCCTCCAATGGCCCTCATTATAGCCGAGGGTGGTTCTCTGTAGATGTTTCCATGCGTGCTAGAACTGATAACCACAGGATGACGGGAAACACTGATATTTCTCATTAATTTTCAAAGTGTTCTGTTGGAGCAACTCTTATTACAATTATGGTCTATCAAGACCTTACAACACTACTGATAGTATTTCTTCAGACGACTTCATCGATGACCCTATATGGGTCATGCCAATTAGGATGAAGCTTGTTGGGCTTTTGCCAAGTCTTCTTGAGGACCAAGTCCCCCACTGCGATAGGCCTCTGTTTCACCCTCTGATTGTAGAACCTTGCGGTCCTCTGCTGGTAGGCGGCCTGCCTTATCTCAGCGTCCTCCCTTCTTTCCTCAATCAGGTCCAAGTCGAGTCTCCTCTCCTCCGCATTTTTCTGGGGGTCATACACCTGGACTCTATGCGTAGGAAACTCAATCTCGGTGGGGATGACGACTTCTGATCCATAAGCTAGCATGAATGGGGTCTCTCCGGTAGAGGTCCTCACTGTCGTCCTGTATGCCCATAGCACGGCATGTAACTCCTCGACCCATCTTCCTTTTGCCTCCTCAAGCCTTTTATTGATTCCATCTAGGATTGTCCTGTTTGTAACTTCTGTTTGCCCATTGGCCTGAGGTCGGCCAGGGGTGGAGAAAAATTGTTTGATACTCACCCTTTCATAGTACTTCTGTAGAGATGAATTCTTGAACTGAGTCCCGTTATCCGAGATGAGGGTGTTGGGGAAACCATATCTGCATATAATATTTTTCCAGATGAACTGGAAGGTCTTCTACTCGGTGATCGTCACCATCGGCTCCGATTCCACCCATTTTGAAAAATAGTCAATGGCTACGATGAGGAATCGATAGTTATTGATGGCCTTAGGCAAGGGTCCTACTAGATCAATTCCCCATACTGCAAATGGCCATGGGGATGTAATGGAAGTAAGAGGCTGATGGGGCTGGTGAGGGATGGTAGCAAATCTTTGACATTTGTCACACTTTTTTACATATGCCGCGGTGTCTTTCCCCAAGGTCGGCCACCAGTACCCCTGGGTGATCACCCTCTTCGCTAAGGATCTGCCCCCGATGTGGCTTGAGCACGATCCTTCGTGCACATCTTGCAAAATGGAAGGGACTTCTGAGGGATGCACACACCTAAGTAAGGGGAGCAAAAACCCCTTTTTGTACAAGGTGTCTCCGATGACAGTGAATTTTGCAGCCCTATACCTCAGCTTCTTCCTTTCTTTCCTTGCTTCTGGCATCTCACCCTCTTTAATGTATCTGATCAGGGGGTCTATCCACGAAGCTTCTTGAGAAACATTTAGGCAATTTCTAAGTGTTCCCTCAGCGTCCTCAATAGTTGGCCGAAGCAAAATTTCTACTGGGACCGTCCTCCTGATGTCCATTCTTGTTGTCGAGGCCAACCTAGCAAGGGCATCAGCATGGCCATTGTCGAGCCTAGGTACCCTCCTTAATTTCACTTCTCTGAAGCCCTTCAGTAATGACCTCACCTTCTCAAGGTACCTAGCCACCCTCTCGTCCTTAGCCTCGTAGGCTCCTAGTATCTGATTCACTACTAACCTTGAATCACTATGGACCAAAATCTGGCCGACACTAAGACACTTGGCCAAGGAGAGGCCTACTACTAAGGCCTCATATTCAGCCTCGTTGTTGGAGGGTTTGAAGTTGAACCTCAGGGCGTATTCAACGTCTGTGCCATCGGGTGCTGATAGTATCAGTCCAGCTCCACTTCCGCTGTCACAGGAGGACCCGTCAACGAAGAGGCTCCACAGAGTCTATCCCTCTGAAACATTTCCCTCAGAGAGGGACCCTTGTTTAAAGATGTATCTTCCCTCTTCATTTTCAGTCGCTTTCCTTCTAGCGGTGCTTATTTCAGCCCTATATACGGGTGTGTCAGCGGGTCTGTCGTCTGTATCCGTCTTCCCGAGGGTCTCACCCTCGGCCTCATCATCTTCCCAAGTGAACTCAGCCACGAAGTCTGCCAATGCCTGCCCCTTAATGGCCGTCCTAGGCTGATACACAATGTCAAACTCCCCCAGCTCTATAGCCCAGGCCGTCAACCTACCTGATTTTTCTGGCTTGTGCAGGACCTGCCTAAGAGGAGAGTCGGTGAGGATGACCATTGTATGGGACTGAAAGTACGGCTTCATCTTCCTTAAGGCATGGATCAAGGCGTAGGCCAACTTCTCCATCCTTGGGTATCTTTTCTCTGCCCCCTGGAGTGCCTTGCTGTTAAAATACACAGGCTTCTGTATCCCGTCTTCGTCTCTCATAATGGCTACACTGATGGCCGACTCTGAGACGGAGAGGTACACATAAAGTCGTTCACCCTGCACGGGCCGTGACAGCAGCAAGGGAGACCCCAAGTATGACTTTAGGTCCCTGAAAGCCTCATCACACTCTTCACTCCATTCGAAGGCCTTCCTAAGGATCTTGAAGAATGGCAAGCACTTGTCTGTGGCCCTAGACATAAACCTGTTCAAGGCAGCAACTCTCCTTGTGAGCCTCTGAACGTCTTTAATGGACTTGGGGGTATTTATTTCAACAAGGGCCTTTATCTTTTCAGGATTGGCCTCGATGCCTCTTTGATTGACAATGAACCCCAAGAACTTCCCTGCTCCGACCCCGAAGACACACTTGGCCGGATTAAGATTCATCTTGTATTTGTCCATCGTATTAAAGTTCCTCTCCAAGTCTGCCACATGATCCTCGGCCTTTAGACTCTTAGTCAGCATGTCATCTACGTAGACCTCCATAGACTTCCCAATTTGGTCTTCAAACATTTTATTTACGAGGCATTGGTACGTTGCCCCCGTATTTTTGAGGCCAAAGGTCATGACCCTGTAACAGTATGTCCCCTTGTCGGTGATGAAGGTTGTCCTCTCTGAATCTTCAGGGTTCATAAAGATCTGATTATACCCTGAATAGGCATCCATGCAGCTCATGAGCTCATGGCCTGCGGTAGCGTCTACCATCTGGTCAATGCGGGGGAGAGGGAAGCTGATTTTGGGACAGTGCTTGTTGAGGTCTGTGAAGTCCACGCACATTCTCCACTTCCCGTTGGCCTTTGGGATAATGACTGCATTGGACAGCCATTCAGGGTAGATGACCTCTCTGATAAATTCAGCGTCTTCTAATTTTTTGACCTCGTCCCTAATGACCTCATATTTTTCCCTGGAGTAAATTCTCCTCTTCTGCTTCACCGGATTCGCTCCCTCTACCACATTGAGCTTTTGGCGCATGATTTCAGGGTCAATCCCTGACATATCTACATGACTCCATGCGAAGACGCTTCGCCTTCTCCTCAACAGTTTAACGAGGTTTTCCTTGATATTGGGCTTCAGAGACTTGCCGATTTGGACAGTTTTTTCCGTGTCATCCTCATCGAGGATGATGGATTCTACCTCTTTCGCGGCCTCACCTTTCTTCAGCTTCGTCTCATCCCTGGGGTCTAGGGTATCAATATTGTAAGTGGTCGTTCGCCTCTTGAGTGTCTCCTTTTCTTCAGCGGAGTTGTAGTAACATTATCGCGCTGTCGTCTGGTCTCCCTGAACTTCCACCACCCCGTAAGGGGTAGTAAATTTGATCATCTGATGGACCGTAGACGGCCCAGCTTCAAACCCCTTGAGGGCCACACGCCCCAGTATGATATTGTAGGCCGAAAACACCTGCTCATCCATCACAAAGAAACTGACCTTCTTGTTGAGCCATCTCGGCCACTCGTCCCCCACCCTCACATCGGCCTCATATACCCCAAGGGGATGAACCTTTTCCCCAAAGAACCCAATCAATGGATGATGGTAGGGGACGAGTCTAGCATGGCTGAGACCCAAGTCTTTGAAGCATGGCCAAAACATCACGTCTGCAGAGCTACCCCCATCTACCAAGATCCTCGGCACCTCGCATCCCTGCACCCTGGTAGTGATGACGAGAGGGTCATCATGTGGGGCTAAGAGGCCTTTGAAGTCCATTCTTGAAAATCCCACTATCAGTGTGTCCATATCAACCTTCTTCCTTTTTTCTGACTTGACCTCCAGGGAGGTTGCGTGTACCGTCTTCGTCACTGCCTTGACCTCAGCCACATGGCCCTTCTTGTCGGCGACCTCAGACCCTCCTCCTGCAAGACCCTCGGAGATCATTCCCACTCCAAACGAGATCATATTAATCCTCTTGACAGGGCCGTGGTCATCTCTCGGCGGGAGATCAGGGTCGTCCTCATCATCAGAAGGGTCGTCCCTTCTTTTTTGAGGACATTCTCTGCATGCATCGCCTCGCTTCTTTCTGGGGTCATCCCCTCGGCCCCTCTTGAAGGCCCCTTTATCGACGTACTTTCTGAGCTTCCCTTCCTTTAGCATCTTCTCAATCTCATCTTTCAGAGTGAAGCATTTGTCCGTTACGTGGCCGTGGTCTTGGTGAAATTCACACCACAGGTTCTTATTCCTCTTACCGGGGGCTACCCTCAGCTTCTCAGGCCACTTCAGGGATCGGTCACTCTTTATCTCATTGAGAATCTATTCACAGCTGACCGTCAGAGGGGTGTACCCAGCGAACTTGTCATCCGTGGACCTCTTCTTCCCTTATTTGTTCTTCTTAAGGTATTTACTCCCACTAGCACCTCCTCTTTCGTCTTCATATTTTGCAGCCATCGCCTCTTCGGCGTTCATCACATTTCCTGCTGTCAACAGCAGTTCGGCCATCGTCCTCGGAGGGTCTTCAGCAAGCTTCCATAACAGCTTCCCTTTTTGGAGCCCTCCAATCAGGGCTGTCATAGTTATGCTCTCCTCGTAGTCTTCCACCTCTAGCTTCTCCTTATTGAATCTGGCTATGTAGTCCCTCAGACTCTCACTCTTCCCCTGCTTAACATAGAGCAGGTGGGTGGTCTTCTTCTGTGGCCTCACCCCAAAGAAGAAGTTATGGATGAACAGGTCTGCCAACTTCTTGAAGTTTTCAATCGAATTTTTTGGAAGAGACGTGTACCAGACATGCGCAGCCCCTGTCAAGGTACCAGAGAAGGCACGACACCTCATCTCATCTGAGATAGAGTATATGTTTGCTGCTGACTGATACATCTCCACGTGGTGGTCGGGGTTGGTGCTCCCGTCATACCTTGGGGTGACCACGGGTGGCTTGAATTTTGACGTCGTGGGTAAGTTGACTATCTTTGCCACAAAGGGTGAGCCTATGGTGTACCCCCTCTGAAGAGGGTCTCGGCTCTTCAGTATATCTCCGATCTTATCCTCTAACCGCTAGATTGAGTCATTCCAGGGCCCCACAGGGTCGGCCTGGCCGATGTTATCCCCTGCTGCAGCAAGCCTGTGTCGGTTGTTCACTTCCCTTTGGCCGTCATCTTGTCCTCTGGGTCGGCCATCTGCTGCCTCCCTCCTGGATCTCGCAGCACTTCTTGGCCTGGACAACTGTTCTTGCAGGTTATTTACTGGGCCTGGCCTCTCAAAGGCCGACCGCCTGCTCAAGCGATCAAAAGCAGAGCCCTTAAAGCGATCATTAGGGTTTGGTCTCCCGCACTTTCCTCTACTGTCCTGGAGAGGTCGTACAGTATTGTTGGAGACCTCATAGGGTTCCCAGCACTCTATAGGAGCCTCCTCTCCCTTCGGATTGTCATACCTGTCCTCAGGGCAAGGGTTTCCTTACCTCCCCAGGCATAGATGCCGGGGGTCAGCAACATCCCTACGCCGCTGAGGGGGTGGCAGGTCTTTGCGTGGTTCCTGGGGTGGTCCCCTGGCCTCATGCTATCCTGGTGCTGCTGCCGGAGTAATCATCTCAGGTGAAACTCCTGGTTCCCTTAGTATGTTCTGGCTTAGATCTGTGAACTGCTCCTGCATCATCCGCTGGCTTGCTTCCAGAGACTTTAAGGCTGCCGCTACATCAGCCATCTCAGACTGAGGCAGCGGTTGACTGGAACTGGGTCTTCCCTCCTCATCTGGTGGGGGAAGTGGTGGTGGTGGCATCTCAGGTGCCATGTGCTTGATCTATGAGAAGTTGAACTGAAGAAAATACTGGTGAGCTTGGGACCTTAGTGGGTCTCTTTCAATGGTGAAACACCTCCTCTCAGGGGGAGTGTTGGTTCACCACCAGAGTGCCCAGTGAGGTCATGATGTACAAAGGAAGAGATGTCTTCTCGTTCCCACAGACGGCGCCAAACTGATGATGCTAAGATTTAGCATCACCGGATAAGTGATAGTGATCTCAAACAGTAGCATCCATGGTAGCCATAGAGATGTATAAGTGTATAAGTATGTAGAAGGGGATGAGTATAAGAGGAACTAAGACAATGATGTATAGTGGTTCAGCCAATTTGGCCTACATCCACTGTGTGTGTGTGTGATCCACTAAGTATGGGCACTAATGGCCTTGGATACAATGCACATAACCCTCTCTCTCTCTCTACTGTGTATATCAGCAGAGTTTTAGCTAGGGTTGCAGTTAATGGATCGATCCCCTATAGGGTTATAGGTGACAAGTATATATAGGTCTTAGGGGGTGTAGTGTACCCCCCAAGTATGCATGGTGCATATGAATCATGATCTAGCCAATCCCCTATGGACACCTGTAGATGCCAAATGATGACATAATATTCCCTCACGTGAGGGTGTGATTTTGTTATAACGGTCTCCCCTGTGCCATGTCAGCCTCGCGCGCACTGTTCCACGCGTCTCCCAAACCACGCGCTGTGATGATGTCACCCTCAGCCTATGAGCCGAGGCCGAGGGCAAAGTTTCTTCCAGTAGTGAGCCTGGCCCAATTCTGGCCTCGTACTGTCGGCCCCTCGTAGGGTCGTCTGGAGAGTGGTGAAGGGTCGGCCCCTCATAGGGTCGGCTGGAGTCTGGCGAAGGGTTGTCCCCTGTGAGGGATCGTATGGATCCCGTTGAAGGGTCGGCCCCTCGTAGGGTCGTCTGGAGCCTGATGAAGGGTAGGCTCCTCTGTGGGGTCGTCTGTTTGGAGGTAATCCTCAGCCAGACCGAGGATATAAACGGGTATATCAAATAATATCAGGCTAGAAAAGATAAAGGAAATCTATCTATACAGTTCTAAAACATATACTAGGAAATGAAGAAAAAGCATGAATTTAATTTAACTAAGCACGGGAAAAAGGCAGTTTAACATAAATAAAAAAAACTTCATCATATACACCGGTTCATTTCATATTTTCATTTCTTATCAGGAAAATATAACTGTAATTATAAGCTCTTTATGGCATTTATCTCAATTTCATGTTCTTACTAGCATTTCATTCCTTAACAGGAATATAATCATCATCAAATGCTCTTTGTGGCATTTCATTGTGCTCTTTGTGGCACCTTTGTCATGCTCTTTATATCATATCACATACATCAAGTCCCACTTGATTATGAATTGTTATATTTATATACGTATAACGAATTCTAAGACCGCTCGTCCGGGTTTCCCCACTGTGTGCGCCCCTAAATGACGATCATCTTCCAGGGCCTATCATACAAGAGAACCTGGGCACCTATAACGCAATACGTCGGGAAGCGGTCATATGCCTACGGGGTAGTCATAACCACACCCAGAATTACCTACCCAGCACAACAAATATACAACAACCGCTCATATTGCCTAGGACTATATCCACCCTGCATTCACTAGCCAAGGGGCTTCACCTGTGCGCGCGAACTTCCCTTATGATGTCATTTAGAGAGGTGTGTTTAATCCAATTACCATTTACCATATTAATGATTAAGTAAATTATCATTTCCCATCATTATTACCATAACCAATTCATTTCCATTTACATTTACATTTTAGCAAATGTATATTTCATATCCAGTTCCGTTTACATTTTAGCAAATAGTCCACCTTTTTAATCCGGAGCCATACCTATTTCATGTCGTCATTACCACCTCAAAGGATAATTGAACTCCCAATTTACTTCACCCAACACCCTTTCTCTAGTGTTGTACTAATAACCATCAAAACTAACATAGCTCAATTGATCTTTTAAAGTCTCCCAAGCATAACACTACATCTCCTAATTTCATAATATTCAACTAGAAGAAAAGAATTACCTAACATCAATTGGCATGTTCCCGAAAAAGTCCCCACTCATCTAGGACTCTAAAACTCTAAATTTACTTCAGACAAGAAGGTTCCTAGTGCCTATTGAGGAGAATAAATCTAGGAGACAAATAAGTTTTAAAGGTGAAAAACAGGGGACCGATCGACCAGTCCTGAGACCACGGTCGACCACGTCTCAAAATTTTCCTTAAGAAGGAAAGAAGAAAGCTCGGTTTAGAGGTGCCGGTCGACTGGTCAGGGGACCGCGGTCGACCGCACACCAATTTTTGTGCCTTTGTGGGAAAGTAGTAGGCCCTCCCCCGAAGGCCCGGTCGACCTGTCCTAGGACCGCGGTCGACCGGTCATAACAGACCTAGGACCCTTTCTTCTTCCAAAGGTAAATCCCAAGATCATTTCCCAAATCACCACTCATGTATCTATAACCACAACAATATCAAACTTCAACTACTCTCTAAATCACATTAACCCTACAAATCCAAGGTTTAATCACTTGTATATCAACATACGCATACATATATATACAGACCCAATAATTTCCTTAAAATCAACCAAACACACAACTATGATACAATTTACCCATCTTAGATCACATATTAGCAAGTGGAAAACTTGCCTTAAGGTTGATATCTCAGATTTCTTGGGGTAGATGCAATCTCCAAGTTTGAATCTCTCTATTTTCCTCTTTCCCTCCAATTTCTCCACTCTTCTCTCTCTCTCTCACTCTATCTAGGGCCTGTGGTGTGTAATGGAAGGAATGGGAAAGGTTGGGAGACTTAAGTAGTGGCTTAAGTCTAAAGTCCCCAACTTAAATGGTTAATACAACATTAAAATGACTCCCAAATACGCGTTTAAGTTAAAACCAGTCAAAAAGTGCCCGGAACCTAAAAATGCAATATGGCACATATTCTGACTGTCTCGTACCTTCCGAGACTAATTACACTCTCTAAACTGGCATCCGGAAATTTTATACTTTATTTGGAGTTCCAATATCATTTAAACCATAATGCCATTGAATATACATGACACTATAAAACAAACAATATGTGGATATTTACCTACACATACAGTAAATATGTAACATTCCAGTAAATATTAATTTCTATCTCATTCAATTAATATTTACCCCAGCCCCAACATTTTATATAATTACCTCATGCGGTAAAATAATATAAAATTAGCCTCCTAAAAACGAGTGTTATTACACTGGGCATCCACAATGCAATGGCTAGATTGAAATCACCAACAAAACCTTGCAAGATGGGTTGAAGAAAAGGTTGGATGAAGATAAAGGAAACTAGATTAATCAAATCCAGAGTGTCCTTTTGGCATACAGGACTACTCCCAGAACAGTAACAGGAGAAAAACTGAAGATGTCATTAATGAAACTCTTATTTTATATTGTAGAGTTATTAATGTACTAGTCTTAATATCTGTTCAACAAGTATTGATGTTTCATTATTTATTCAAATAAATTTTGTGTTATTAATATGTTTAACTTTTAAAAACTCTAATTAAAACTTGAATTAATGGATCATCCTCACTAAATAAATACCATTATTCTAGAAGCTAAATTTACATCAACAAGTGGACAACTATCTCATTACATAGAATTTGATAAAGTAAATAGAAATCTCTAGGGGGAAATTTTTAATATGTTTTACGAATGTTTCTGAGGGTGTTTTTTCGGGGTAAGGTGCAATAGGTCTCTTATATGGAACGTTTAAGATAAAGGAGCTTGAAAATGCTATTATGCAGAGGATTATATGGATTGCTAAACACATACAAATTTTTAATTTTTGAATTATTTAAACCTATTTTATCTTAGCACTAATTCAACATAAAATGTTGTGAAAAATAATTAATCAATTTTATCTCGTCCTAAACATACATCTTAGTGATATAACAAGAATTAAATAAAGGCAATAAACCACAACAATCCATATAATCCTTCACATAGTGTTTTTTAGTGGAAAGGTACAATAGGTCCCTTGTATGGAGCGTTTAAGCTAAATGAGCCTGGAAATGCTACTATGTGAAGGATTATATGGATTGCCAAACAAATATGAATTTTTAATTTTTCAAGTTAATTAAACCTATCATATCTTAGCGTTAATTAAACCAAAAATATTGTGAAAAATAATTAATCAATTTTATCTTACCCTAAACATATATTTAAGTGATATAGAGAAAATTAAATAAAGGCAATAAACCACAACATGTCGATGTTCAAGGAAAACCCAAATGGATTTTTTTTTGAATGTCTAGCCACGCAAATTCACCTTGATGTAGGAATTACATAAGAACGATAGATGACTTACTCAACCGACATGACTCCTTCAAGCCATGATGTTATCTAAAAACTTCTTCACAGTGACACGTAGGAATCCACCCACAAACTGCCACAACGCGTGCTCCTTATACATCTCAATATCCACTAATCTTGTCTCAGCAAACTGTCATCGCAACATGGAGTCCACCGCATCCTAGATCAACACACAAGAAATCCACCGTATGAAATCGTACTCACCAAAGATGGCGAGTAAAAAAAACTTGATGCTCAACACGTGATCTCAAAAAATTAAGTGTAAACTAAAGCTTGGAGGCTCTTGGATTTTTCTTAGAATTTTTTTTTTTTTAAAACCTCTTGACAAAGACTGAAGCCAACCCTCCTATTTATAGAAAACACAAAAATCGAGGCAACACAAAAATCAAGAAATCTCATTTGAACAAAAACACTAGGATCATTTGAATGAGTTGTATATTCTCATTTGAATGAATTAAATTTCATTCGAATGGACCTGCTATGTTTATTTGAACAGACTTCAAACAACCTTCTAACAGAAATTCTCTACAAAACAGAAAAAACTTGTTTGATCCTCATTCGATCTTTGTTTGAACGAAAACATACATCTCATTTGAACCAATCAAAACCTTATTATAATGACTTTAAGAAATTCATTTAAATGATAAGAAAACTTCATTCGAGCGGCTTTATAAAAAATATATTTCTTTTAAAAAACCTTTTTACAAAAATGGCCTCAGAATAATTTAAAAGTAAAAAACGTTTTCTAAATATTACTGTTACATTCGAGGCATAAAAAGTAAAGAAAGTTTTCGCCAACATATCTGCATCCTCTACCTTTTCCCACATATCTTTAGCTTGGAAGTAATTTTGAATATAGCATAATTATATTTGCACACATTCTTGAAATATTAAAATCCAAAATTGAGGCATTCAAGGTGTGCAGATAGAAGTGTGACTTATTTTTGGTTGTCATAAAGTTCATCAGGGTGTTCCATAAATCTAGAGGATCTTTCATAGTTAGGTACTCACTTCCAAATCATTGTGCATGTGATAGCTAAGAAATATCAGAACCTTTTGCTTTGTCATGCCAAGATATGATATTTTCAAGTGTTATTTCATCACCAAGGTTTCGAACTTGGAGGTGGAGTTCATAATCTTAATATTAATTAAGATAATTGACCCCAGCAAGTTTAAGTGATTCAATTTCGAGCTTAAAAATATGTGAGATTGTTAAATTGTTCAATTAATACATTACAATCAGAAATATATAGTGCATAATGAAGGAAAATAATAATTCAATACTAATTGGAACACCATGCTTGCAATTAAGACTTTAAGTTTTGATTTAATAAGTAGAATGTTAGGTCCGTGCCATTTATTTATACGAACTTACGATTTAGCACATAAAATAATTAAATTTTTAATTCAATTTTATTAATATATTAGGATTTTAATATCCCCACCTCATTGTGTAAAAACTTTTGGTTTGATCATGATAAAAAAAATATATGGAACTTGAGGTCCAAATTACAAATTATTTAGGGATATTTAATTTCTTTCTTGCCCTAAAATAATAAAAATATTAGGTTTTGATTTTGTATATATCTTATTGGAACTTCGGGTCCAAAAATTAAATAGCAATTGGGAACTTCATGCCCCATATATTATAAGTCATTTAGGAATTTCAGGCCTTAAAATTTAAATATCAGTTGGGAACTTCAGGTCCCAAAATTTTATGCTATAATTTGGGAACTTGAGGCCCGAAAATCTTTATATTGCATTTTCGGATTTCTAGCCCGAAAATTTTAAATAATAATTTTAAATTAATTGTAAATTTATTAAATAATTCAATGATGAATTACATCTAGATATAATACAAATGAATAGAAAATCTACCATCTGTGTTATAAGATATATAAATAATGACAACACATCAAAGGATTTTGGCGCTTATATATAAAAATTTCAACCAAAATAAATAATTTTGTACTGGAGATAGTAGGTCCGCTTGACATATATACTAAAATGTTTTATTACTCAAAACACCACATGATATATTTATATCAATAAAAAACCACCGTATTTTTTTAACAATTATTTTCGCAATTAGTTATAGTATAAATTAGTTTGGTGTGATATACCTTTATGTTATACTATATACCAATGATGAGAAATTACTATTGACACGGGTTGTTAAAGAAACTTTGTCAATAATTAGTTTTTAAGTCAAAAGCGCGTGCGGTGTGTGTGTGTGTGTGTGTGTGTGTGTGTGTGTGTGCATACAAACCTAACACAAGATTTATGTAATTACAAGAAAAAACAGATGCACATTTACACAATACAAGAGATAGATATGTTTGTTGTTTACCTGACCCCAAACTACTCGTATGTATGCGTAGAATAATGCCTCACTTGTTTGGTGAGAAATTCAATAATTGTTAGTATATATGAGTTGTGTGTCCTTCCTTAAGCCGTTGTGAATGTCGTTAGTTTTTTTGTGCTGATAACATGTTAAAATAAATTGGGCATTGAGAGAATTTTATAGAGAGGAAGAGTTTCTCATTAATTGGTATGTACATAATTGGGGGTGGGGGGTGGGGGGCCACCCCTTATATATAGTATAAGTTGGTAGAGTTCTAATAGGAGTAGACATGCATTTAAATAGGATAAATACAAATATTTATAACAATATATACAATATATACCATTAGTAGAACATTTGTAGATAATGCATTAATCTAATTATATTTGTCCCTATCATATTATAATACTCATTATAAATTTCTACGTGTGGACATTAATCCTCATTAGAAATTTGTAACTCCGCTATGTCATGTAGGAATAGAGATAGATATATACATCTTAACAAAGTGTTAGTAGTTCATATTTTTATCATAAAAAATGTATAAATTAAAATCCCATAAAAGATGGCCTTATGATACATTGTGTGAAAAAAATGTTGAACGGATGATAAAAAATATGGAAAACAAAATCGAATGAAAAATAAAAATCACAAAATACGCTATTTATATTGTTAGACCAAAACTTCCACATGGATGGATGAAGCAACAAGTTTTCACAATTAGGTTACAAAGCTTACATCTCTAGCTCTATCTTTGGAAATGATATTTATCAAGAAACCATTGATATAACCACCAGGTAATTCTATTAATGAGACTAATAGAAGTCGAAATAGTTACCATGATCTTTCTACGTTTTGATTTTCTTTCTTTGAAGTCCCAATGAGGATAACAGAGATCTGACAAGGGAATTTTCCAACTCTATGAAGCACTTTTTATGAACTACCTTTTCGATGCAGTTGATTTTTTTATTAGGATGATCTAATGGACTATTTTCCAAGTCAAATTTGTGATTGGTTATTATTTTTGCCACAACCACGTTGGTGTAAATGATAAATGTTGTATCTAAAATTAGAGAAAGGAACAAAATTACCAAATGCATAAAACCAATAGTAAAAAATAATGTGGCTGAGTTGCGAACAAGGTTGCTATATTTAAAGTGTTTCGCAGCTCTGTCAAAAATTGTACTACAATCTAATTAATTCCCCACCACACCCAATATAAAACAACCCAGAATTGAAACCAATTTATGTTTAAAAAAACTATGCACATAGTAATTTAGTATACTATCACATGTTCACTATTAGTTGCTCAATATTACATCAATTTGGAGGATCAAACTCATCAAGTAAGGAAAGTATAAAAAAATATCAAAGAGAGAGAGAGTATCTGTGTGTTCCTCTTCTCTGTTTTACAAAGTAAAACAATTGCTCTTGATCGGAGATAGAGTATTTTCCTATGTAGTATTTTCATTGTCTGTCAAATAATAGCTGAAGCCCAATTATAAAAGGGACACAACTAAACATATACTGAAGGGAAGGTATGGAAAGTGGGGTGAAAAGTCTCCCACTTTAGGCAGTCATAAAGTATTTTCGGCCACAGAAGAAATTCGAAAATGAAATGTTTATTTTTTATTTAATATACACACAGCCCAAGAACAATACCTAGACCTGGACACGGGCATGAGACGGGTCGATCGGAGGGATGACGGTGGTGACGCATGCGTGTGGGATTTAATCCAATAAGTTCATCTACCTAACACACACATAATTCTTACTTCCAGAGGTCTTGCCTATTAGTCCAAAATGTGTGTATTAACTTCACCAATTCTAACTTTCACATCGATGTGGGATTAACAAAAAAAATTTAGAGAAAAAACTATTAAATTCTCTCTCTCTCTCTCTCTCTCTCTCTCTCACACACACACACACACACACACACACACACACACACTCATAAAGTTAAAGCCCAAATGGTCTTTGCATTTGAAAGTTTACATATGCTGAGTCAAAAGTTCTAAAAATCTCCCACCTATAAATTTTGAAAATTTATTGTGCAATAATCCATAGAGTTGTGCAAAAACAAAGGTGCATTTAGACTTAAACTTTTACGTAGTAAAGATGATTCCGATTATACTATAGAAACTGTAATTTTGAAATCTATTTGACTTTTGTAATGGCCTCGGAGTGGGTAAGAATTTCTAGTATCGGTCTCTCCCATAATGAGATATCGGATAGAAGGTCTCTTAACCAACCTGCCTCCTCACTAGCTATAAGTAGAGCTATCATTTCCTACACCATTATCGATTGAGACAAAATAATATGTTTCTTACACTTCTTTGAAAATAAACCACCAAAGATATTAAATATGTATCCACTCAGTAGGGGATCCAGAAACATTGGGGGGGAAATAAAAAATTTATATAATAGCGAAAATAATTCAACAAGTACAAGAGAAAATAATATATAATAACGGTGTTAAGAATTTCATTATAATAACACCAAAATAGGGGTTTCACTCATTTACATATAAAGTTAGACAAAAAGTAACAATGTACAAAAAGTTATCCCAAAAAACCTCCCATCATTTTTAAAAGTAACTACAATTATCCTCGACGAGATTTCATTTTCTGAAAACATTTCTTGATCACCTCATTGTCAATTCCATTCTCTCTCTCTCTCTCTCTATCTATCTATCTATCTATCTATATCTATCTCTATCTTTCTCTCAATATATGTGACTAAAGTATCATCCATACATTTATCTCCCATTTTATTGCACAATCGATTCTTCACTATCTTCATAGCATAAAAAACTCTCTCAACAGTTGCAGTAGAAATTAGTAATATTAGCACCAAAGTCATAAGATTATAAATAAATGGATACAATATATCCTTTTTCCCCTTCACCATTTGCTTAGACAAATCTCCAATTCCATTGAACTCTAAAAATTGAGCATCTGATGTTACATTAAGGATATATGTTTGAATTTGATTGTCAAGTGCACAAGTTGTGGAGAAAAAAATTCAAGAGGATAAAAATGAGCTAGATGAATCAATTTATCCTTATCAAAGGTAGATAATTTATCATCAAGGTTCAAGCATACCACACATATAAGCAACTCAGTGTTAATTTCATTGAAACGATTATTGATTTCTTATAATTAAAAATCTATAACTGGATAAAACACCTCAACTCGAAAGTGATACAAGTTCTTTGTTTTCTCTATATTGCGTCGTGATCGTCCAGGAATAACAAATGATTATTCCATGCCATCTATGTTGTGTTTAACACTAAATGATGACACTTTATGCAACAATAAGTCCCATCCATTATCATTCACTAATTGCAATCTTTGCTTCGATATTCTAACCAAGGACATTGCATTGACAATATATTGGTCTTTCCTTTGTAGTGCTTGTGATAATTCATTTGTAATTCCCATTATGTTTCTCATCAAAAGTATATAGAATGCAAAACTTAAAGATTGTAATGAATCTAACTATCTATGTGCTTCAACCCTTTGGATACACTTCCCATCCTTCATAATAAACTTAAGCACATCAATGAAAGAAGTTAACATAGTAATCATGATAATCAATGTATTATAATGTTACCCCCATCGTTTATCGCCGACTCTATTGAGGTTAGTCTCTTTATTTGGACCTTGTCCACTTGGAAGTTCACCACTTTCAAGTGCTTTAATTTTATTAATAGCTCGAGTCATTTGAAGAATGTCCTTGTGTTTGCAAGATCCCCCAACAACATTTACCACATTGTTGAACAATGTAAAGATTAAATCGACATATTCATTTTTAGTAGCAATGAAAACAAGTGCTAATTGAAGTTGGTGTGAAAATCAATGGAAAAAATAAGCATAGGGTTTCTCCCTCAAAATTAGAGCTTTGAGTCCATTAAATTGCCCTTGCATATTACTAGCCCCGTCATATTCTTGTTCGCGTAGATCTGATATGCTCAAATTGTGTTTGGAAAACATATTGTTAATTGTCACCTTCAGTGATAAAGATGTGGTGTTCGCAACATGAATAATACCCAAAAAACACTCAACACATTTCCACATTTATCTACATAACGTATAACAATTGCCATTTGATCCTTAGTTGATATATCATGAGATTCATCAACTAAAATAGAAAAGAATGCATTTCCATGATATTTAATGAAGATGTTAGACGTTTCAATTTCACAAGCACTCATAATATCCTTTTGAATTTTCAGTGCAACATTTTGAGGTTTCTAGGACTTCTTTTTAAATTACCCTATTGATATCCTTATTGCGGTCACCAATAAAATTCAGTGACTCAAGAAAGTTTCCTTAGTTATCCAAGTCAGCGAATTCATCATGAGCACAAAAATAGAGTCCTTGCGTCAAAAGAAATCTAATATAACAAACATAATATTTCAAGCGAATTCGAGAAACATATCGAGCCTAATCAGTTTGCTTATTCAAGATTATTTCGATGTGTTGTTTTTGTTTTGAAGTGTTGAGTGTCGCTGGGCGACCCAACATGTAATTGGATTTTTTCTTTCCTTTGCCAATTGTTAAAACCCTCCATAACAAATGCATCATAACTACCTGCATGCTCCTTACCATCCACTTTGAAAAGATAACAACATAAACAATATGTCGCCTCTTTGTGGACACTATTTTTTAACCTAGTTGGGTGATCATCAAACCAAGAAGGATTAAATCGCCTTAATCTCCCTTGATCACTTTGAAAAAATTAATGATCACGAGGTTGGCAAGGACCTTTTTCCAATATATCTTCCGAACCTCATTTTGAACATCCGAATGATAACTTGAGACATGGGGTCATAGGCCGGGGTCAACTGAAGTTTGTTTGGATCAAAATCCAACCTTGAAGAAATTATTTTACGCATTTTTTTCTTTTTCTTAGGATGATTTTTGTCGTAGTCATCTTTATCACTCAAAGGGAGAGACAATGGAAAGACATTTTTTTGAAGTACCTAAGCATAACTAGAAGAAAAAAAAGCAAGATGAGATTTTTACCCAAACTCTAACATTAAAAAATTAACATTTAAATTTTAAAATTAATAGTCACATTTAGCATTGATTTTCAAAACTTAAAACATATCAAATAGCAAGATGATATTTTTACACATAAACAATAGAAAAATCTAGTTGAGATTTTTCCTTTTACACCAAAAAAAGAAAGCTGAGATTTTTACACCCAAAAAAAGAAAGCTGAGATTTTTATAATAACAATAAAAAAACAGAGAAACACAGGAGCTATGAGACCTCTCTCTCTCTCTCTCTTTCTCTCTAGCTCTAATCACGTGAGCAAAGTAAGATCCCGCTGGAGCAGTTAAAGTCGATTCTCTCAATCTCTCTCTACAAAATTATTATCTTCCTTTGGTATTAGATATTATTTACGGAGAGTACAACTAGGCTGACTGGCTAAGTGACCTTTAACTAAATCTAAGGTGGGAATTTTACCTATTTATCCTCATAAATTTTGACTCATAACTATTTTAACCTACAAATTTAACTTTGAAAAAAACTATCCAAAACACAAGGTGGGCAGTTGCCCACCATAAGTCCTTCTTGCATCCGCCCCTGTATCCACTAGTAGCTTTGGAGTCATCAGATAGATTTTTCCTATCATCTTCAATTTTAGGATGCCAGATTATCTTCTCTGTAGCGTTCCAATGATGTACCCACATCATAAGTTATGTCAAGTCTAATGTAATATGTAGCATAACCTAGGTTACCAATAATGCTCATGTATTTAATTTAGTTAACATTGTCACTCGTATTCTTGAATAACTTTACATTAGGATCAAATGGATTACTAGTTGGTTACAGTTAAAGTAATTATATTTCTTTAGAATTTTCTCAACATAATGATATTAGTCTAAATAAATTAAGATCTAGTAATTTTAGTTCCCAAAATTACACTAGCTTCACCAAAATCCTTCATATCAAAGTTGGCACATAATAAATATTTAACATTATTTACGGCATGAATATTCGATCCAAATATAAGCAAGTGATCCACTTATAGACGTATGATAGTGCAAATGTTATTTTAATATGTATAATAAATACATATGTAACTTTCATTAGAGATGACTAAGTTATCAAATTTATCATGTCATTGCTTAGGTATATGTTTTACTCCGTAAAGAGATTTACCTAATTTACACACTTTATTTTCTTAACCGTATATAATAAAACCTCCAGTTTGGTCCATATAAATCTATTATTCCAATTCACCATTTAAAAAGCAGTTTTAAGATCCATTTGGTATACAGTTAAATCATTTAAAGTGGGTAATGCAAATAATATACATATAGATGTAATTCTGGTCATAGTGTGAAGGCATAAAAAAGTCCTCGTTTTCACGTTATCTAAAACCTTTGGCAACTAAACATGACTTACACTTTTTAATAGAACCATCAAGTTTTAATTTCATTTTAAGAATCCATTTTCAACCAATAGTTTTACACCCTGGTGGAAAATCAACTAAATCCAAGTTTTATTCATTTCTAATGATTCCATTTCATCATCAGTAGCTTATTTCCATAAATCAACATCTAAAGAAGACAAGGCTTGTTGAAGGGTATTAGGATCTTCCTTTAATGTGTAAGAGTAAAAGTTAGGATCAATTTTTTTTCAACATGATATCTTATTGATGGATTCATTTGGTTATGCAATATTAAAACTCAAAATAGTAATGGATGTTGAGCCCCGACTATTTCTCAATTTAAATCAAAATTTATCTTCATAAAAATTAACATCATTTGATTCGATGATAACTTGATTTTTGATTATAAAATTTATATGATTTGCTATTAATCGCGTAGCTAATAATAACATACTCATATGTTGTACTAGTCAATCTAGAGCTATTAAGGTCGGGAATGAGTACATAGGCTGAGCACCACCACAATATAAAATATGACACATTTGACTTATTATTTTTTTAAATTTCATACGGAATAGTTTTTTATTTTAGTCTTAGGACTTCTATTAAGCACGTGACACACCATTAATATAATTTATCTCCACCAATGTGAGACAACCCTAAACTTAATAAAATAGTGACTACCAATTTAGTTACAGTCCTATTTTTTCTTTCAGCTTTACCATTCATTTAGGGAGAATATGGGGCTAGTTTTTAGCGAATAATAACGTGGGCTTAATACAATTCAATAAAATATCCCGAATCATATTCAGTGTCTCTATCACTACGTATCTTCTTAATTTTTTGATAAATTTATTTTTAGTTTCATTTAAGAAAATTTTAAACATGACAAACGCTTTACTTTATTTTTCATTAAATAAAATAATGAATAATCCGTACAGTCATCAATAAAGGTAATAAAGTCATGTTTGTTATTTCTAGTCGTAATTCTATACAATTCATAAATATCTTAATAAACCAAGTCAAGTTGTTCTAATTCTCTAATAACATATTTATGTGGGGTCTTTATTATTTTAGCTTGACTGCACCATTCATATTTTTTTAAATCATTTAGTGATATTTATGGAATTATTCCTAAAGTAGTCATATTTTTAACAAGTCATTTATTAACATAGCAAAGTCTAGCATACCACATACTAAAAGAACACATTACAAGCGAAAGGGAAAATTTTATTAATAACTTCAATGTTCAATTGAAACTTTCCTATAGTGTTATAAACTTTGCCTATAAAAATACCATTTTTAGTTAGGGTAAATAAATCTGCCCTAAAAGTTTGAGTGAATCCAACTTTATTGAGGAGATGGCCAGAAACTAAGTTCTTCCTTATCTCGAGAGTGTGCAACACTTTCATAAGGGAAACAATTTTTTCAGAAGTGAACTTCAATTCAATATCTTTAGTACCAACAACCTTAGTGAAGTGGGAATTGTAACAACCCTCTCTTTTGAGAACCTATTTTATATTTATTTACTATGTGAAGTAATTATATATAAAATGTTGAAATGTGGAGTAAGTATTAATTTAATGAAGAAAAGTTAATATTTACTAAAATTTTGTATATTTACCTTATGTGTAGGTAAATATCACCATGTTGTGTTTTATTGTGTCATAAGATTTAAAATGACATTATGGTTTAAAATGAAACCGGAACATGAAATGAGTTATAAAATTTCCAAATGATAATTTGGAGGGCGTAGTTAGTCCCGAAAGGTGCAAGACAGTCAAAATACGTGCCATATTGTATTTTGATGTTTCGGGCACTTTTGACTGGTTATAGCTTAAATGTGTAGTTGCGAGTCATTTTATCGCAGTATTAATCATTTAAGTTTGAATTTAGACTTAAGCTACGATTTTTAAGTCTTGCATTCTTTTATTTCTCTTAAGAGCAGTTAGTGACCTAGAGAGAAAGAGAGAGGAAGATAACTTTGGAGAGAAAGAAGAAAAGAGAGAGACACAAGCTTGGAGATTGTTGCTACTACAAGAAAATCTGAGATTCCTACACCAAGGCAAGTTTTCTACTTGCTATTATGTGATTTAAGTTGAATAATTAGTATTGATAGTTGTGGATTAGTTATGGTATAACAAAGTTAGTTTTTTTTTATGGATTTATGGGTTTTTAATCCTTGGAGGTTGATTTGGATGGCTATTGGTCTAAATCATTGTTGTTTGATGCATTAATAATCAGTTGGTGGCCATTAATGATCTTGGTTTGGGTGGATTAGAGTTGGGGAAATTTAGGAGTCCAAGACTCCATAGCCAAACTTGGAAAATTCGCAGGGCCGAATCGATTTGGCCATGTCCGAATCGATTCACCCAAGGGGTAGTTACAGGTCTGCTTGGACCGAATCGATTCGGCCAAGCCGAATCGATTCGGTAGTTTACAGAATCCCATGTTTTCTTGTCTGAACCGATTCGCTTTTTGGGCGAATCGATTTGATTTCCTTCTGTTTTTGAGTTTGTTTTATAACTCAATTTTTAACCTTTTTCTTTAGGTTTAGGACCTAGGAACCTTCTTGTATGAAGTAAAATTAGAGTCCTGAAGTTTTAGTTGAGTTGAGTCATTACCCTACGTTAGGAATGGGTTAAACGGGGCTTGTTCTTGAGATGTGCTAATTTAAGATTGGGGTATTTCTCCCCCTTAGTATATTATTAGGAGTTTAGGAGTTGTAAGCCCGTACTTGGAGACCTTAGGGGCTCATTGGAGGTACATAAGACCCTAGGACTCGTAGAATTATTGTGATCACCTGGAGAATAATTCGGGACTTAAAATATGAGGAATGTTAATAAGGATATTCAATGACGATGGTTTCGAACAAAATGAACCAAACTTATATATAATGGAAATGAAAATTAGATTTAAATGGTAAATGCTAATTTACTTAAACACGCCTCTCTAAATGCTATCATAAGGGAATCTCATGCATGAGGTGATGTCCCCTGACTAGTGAATGCAGGGAGACTATAGTCCTCGGCCATATGCGGGATTGTTATATGTTTTATTCTTGGCTAGTGAGGTAATTTCGGGTGTGGTTATGACTCACTTGCAGGTATATGGCCACTTCCCGACGTGTGTTAGGTGCCCAGGTTGTCTTGTTTGATAGGCTCTAGAAGATGATAGTCATTTAGGGGCGCGCCCAGTGGGGAAACTCGGAGGGGCGGCCTTAAAATAGTTATATGTATAAGAATATAACCTTTCTAAATTCAAGTGGGACTTGAAATATGTGAAATTTCATAAGTGAATATGATGGTAATTATATTCCTAATAAGGAATGGAAAATGAAATGAAATGAAATGGTGAATAATGATGGGGACCTTTAATTTATGATGTCTAATTATATTCTCTTGCTTAATTTAATAAACGTTACAATCATCCAAATTTCCTTGATATGCTTTGTGATTAGGTTGTTAGATTATCATCCTTATCATTCATGATTAACTGTTCATACATATCATACTTCTTATTCATCTGGTAATCATATAAAAATCGGGCCCTGACCCGTTCATTTTCCTTGTTGTGCATGAAATTAAATCCGCTCAGGTGCTCCGCCACAAGGGCACCCGTTTTGATATTCCCTCTCCATCACTTTTGAGGAGCTATAAGATTTTGCGGATATTACATGATGTTTTTTTAGTCGCCTTCATTTTTGTGTTCTAGATATGATCGGATCTTTCACTCAGGCGTGTGGCCCAAACTTTTGTAACTGTTTAATGAATGTATTATGTAAGTTATTTAACTGTTGTAATACGTTGTATGTAACTGTTGACCGACAGCATATTCGGTCCTCTTATTGTATATTCGTTATGGATGTAATATAAGCTCTTTTGGAATTCCACTTTCTCTTCAGATTGGGTTGTTTAAATTATTTTCTTAACTTGTAATAAAACTAAATTTAAAATTTTTGGCAACCCATTTTCTAAATTATTGATTGGTTTTCCCGTATACTTATTTTATTGTTGTGATACTGAGAATGATTTCCATCCATGATTCCGTTATATTGGAGTGTCGGGCTGGCCACCCCTTATTTTGGATCACGGGTTGTCACAATGGTATCAGAGCATCAGGTTCTAGAGTCTTTAGGATCTATTCGGACTTGTCATGTTCTACCGTAGCGTTCTTTGATATAGAGCCTAATGTTAGGAATGCTTTGTTACTTATTTTTGCGATCTTCTGCAAGATAGATTGTTTTGAATAGTACTCTAACTCTATTGTTTCTTCATCTCAGATGCTGCCTAAGAGAGGTCGCCCATCGAGACGTAATAGGGTTGTAGAAGAGGATGTTGGTCCTCTACCGCCGCCACAAGGAACCATTAACGCTGCGGATGTAGCAAACATTGTGGCTCAGGCGGTTAATGTGGCTATGACCACAGTGGCTCAGCAAATGCCACAAGCTCAAAAACGAGTGCACGATACACAAGCTCCTACGGGACCTTCTCCGTGGGAGAGAGTTAGGGAGTCCCTTTTGAAGGGCCATCCCCTGAAATTTGATGGAGGCTCTGATGTTATTAGAGCTAATCAGTGGAAGAAGGATATGCAATGCCATCTGCGTATGGTGGAATGTAGCGAGTAGAAGAAATAAATCCTTTCTACTTTTAAACTTGTTGGGGCCACACTGCATTGATGGGAGTCGATGACTACACCCTAACAAAGAGATACTATGACTATCACTGATTTCTGGGTCTCGTTTGACCAAAAGTATTTTCCTCCCACAGTTCAAAGGGAGATAAGAAGGAGGCTTCATGATATGGTGCAAGGTTAGAGATCCGTGGAGGAATATGAAGAGGAGTTCACCCGGTTAGCAAGTTTTGTACCGGATGAGGTGACTCCGGAAGAGCGGAAGGTTTTAAAGTTTATGGGAGGTTTGAACTGGAGAATCCGATAACATTTACTAGGTAATCCAGCCTTGCAAAATTTTGGTGAGGTAATGAATGCAACATTGTTCCATTGCCAAGAACATCGGTTGTACATGCAGAGTGGTAAGAATGCTACTGTAGTGGGGCAAGCGGGAAAGCCTGGAGGTAGTGGGAATGGAGGAGGATTTTTCCCCTCGTCCCAATCTTTGGGTAATAAGTAATGTAAAAGGGATCCCCAGCAAGGGGACTTGTCAAAAAGGCAACGTTCTGGTGGGTTTAATGTGGGTGGCAATAATAATCGGCATGGTCAGGGTGCTCCACAACAACAAACAGGTCGGGGTGGTCAAGGGGGTAGGGGACATCCGGGCGAAGGTGTTAACCAGTTTAGAAATAACCGGGTCCAAAATGCGGAGAATATGGCGGGATGGTGTTTCCAATGCGTAGAGGCAGGTCATTACAAGAAGGAGTGTCCTCAGTTGATTGGGGGTCAGCTTCCTAGGGTTCCTCAGCATCCATAGGTTCAGCTACTACCACAGGTACCTAATCTAGTTGCCACTCCACAGGAGGGTCAGCTACAGTATGGGAGAGTTTATCATATCCAGGATGCTATGCTTCCTCCAGCTTCGCCGGCGTCGCCATCCATTGAGGGTAAGTTCCTTATTCAGGGGCACATGGGTCGCGTTTTGTTTGATACAGGTGCAACACACTCATTCATTTCTAAAAGTTTTTCTCAGTCCATCGAGTTGATAAAACCTGCAGAGAGTACCTTCACTAGTGTTGAGTCCTCTATGGGTGATAGTTCACTCATTTTCTTTGTGTGTAAACAAATAGGAATTACTCTTGGTAATTTGTGCTTTGAGGCTGATTTGCTCGTCCTTAACATGGTCGGGTATGATGTGATATTGGGTATGGATTGGCTAGTGAAGTATCATGCGATAGTTAATTGTTACGGTAAGAGTATAGTCTTTGCCGTTTCGGGACAAGAAATATTCTTGGGACTTATGCCTCGTTTAGCATGAGGTACTAGTACTTATTTGTATTCTATCGCAGAGGAGACTTCTCGGGATGTAGTTGTTCCCTTGGATTCTATTTCGATTGTTAGATATTTTGAGGATGTTTTTCGGGAAATATTAGGTTTGCCTCCAACTCGAGAGATCGAGTTTGTGATCGATTTAGCTCTGGGAACGAGATCGATTGCGAGAGCCCCATATCGCATGGCCCCTGTGGAAATGAGGGGGTTAAGAGATCAAATCCAGCAGTTATTGGAGCATGGATTCATTAGGCGTAGTACGTCGCCATGGGGTGCTCCGGTGTTGTTCGTGAAGAAAAGGGACGGTTCTCTCCGATTATGTGTTGACTACAGAGAGTTGAATAAAGTCACCATCCAGAACAAATACCCTTTGCCTCGTATCGATGACTTGTTTGATCAACTTAGGGGAGTGTCGTACTTCTCAAAAATAGATTTGAGGACGGGGTATCACCAGTTGAGGATACTGGACTAACCAATACCCCCGCCATATTTATGGATCTCATGAATAGGGTATTTCGGGACTTCCTGGACCAATTGGTTATTATATTCATTGATGACATCTTAGTCTATTCTCGAACGGAATCTGATCATGCTATTCATTTGAGGTTGGTCCTAAAAGGTTGAGGAATCACTAACTATATGCCAAGTTCGAGAAGTGAGGTTTTTAGTTGTAGGAGGTACAATTTTAAGGACATATTGTGATATCCCAGGGTATATCGGTGGATCCAAGCAAGGTGGTTGTGGTGAGGGAGTGGGGTCAGCCCACGACATCTATCGAAATTCGTAGTTTTCTGGGTTTGGCGGGTTATTACCATCGGTTTATCTAGGGTTTCTCTAAAATCGCTAGCCCTTTGATAAATTTGACCCAAAAAGGGGTGATATTTATTTGGGATAATTCTTGTTAGGCCTCTTTTGACGAGCTCAAAGATAGGTTGACTTCAGCTCCAGTCCCTGCATTACCAAAGACGGGGTTGGAATATCTAGTCTTCACCGATGCATCTCTACAAGGATTCGAAGGTGTACTTCAACAAGATCGATGGGCTATTGCTTATGCTTCCCGCAAGCTCAAGCCACATAAAAGAAACTATCTGGTGCATGACTTAGAGCTTGCCATAGTTGTCTTTGCCTTGAAGATTTGGAGGCATTATCTCTTAGGGGAGAAATTCAGTCTTTTCACGGACCATAAATCGCTGTAATATTTATTTTCAGAGAAAGATTTAAATATGCGACAACGTCGATGGTTGGAGTTCGTGAAAGATTATCAATTCGATATTCACTACCACCCGGGCAAGGCAAATGTGGTAGCAGATGCTTTGAGAAGAAGGCCCGAAAGGGAATTGGTAGAAGTATGGAAAGCTAAATGGAAATAGCTCAATCAAGAGGATGCGGCTGCTAAGGAGTTCATGGAAGTGATGACTATTATGCCTACAATAGTGACAAGGGTTGAAAATGCCCAAGGAAGAGATAAAGGTTGTCAAGACCATATACGTCGATTACTGTCCGAGGGAGCGGAATCCTACTCGATAAGTTCAGAGGGTGGATTATTCTTTCACGGGAGACTCATCGTCCCAGAGGAGGGAGATTTGAGACGGGCGGTGATAACAGAATTCCACGGTTAAATTTATCAAGACATGCACCGTCAGTATTGGTGGCCAGGCATGAAGAGGGATATTTCGTAGTTCGTGTCCCAATGCACCACTTGTCAATTGGTCAAAATTGATCATCAACAACCGACTGGTTTGTTGCAACCGTTGGAGATCCCGGTATGGAAATGGGAGAGCATATCAATGGACTTTGTTACGGGCTTTCTAACATCACAAAAGGGTCACGATTCTATTTGGGTTATCGTTGATCGCTTGATGAAGTCGGCACACTTCCTACCGGTCCGCACCGATTACAACACCACTCGTTATGCTCAGTTGTTCATTGAGGAGGTTGTTAGACTGCATGGGGTGCCCTTAAATATAGTTTTTGACCGAGACAAGATTTTTTTTCCCACTTTTCGCAACGTTTCCAAGAGGCCTTGGGAACCGAATTGAAGTTAAGCACTTCTTATCATCCTCAATCAGATGGGCATACAGAAAGGGTCAACCAAATGTTGGAGGATATGCTCCGTATGTGTGTGCTTGATTTCAAGGGTAGTTGGGAAAAATATCTCCCATTGGTCGAATTTGTTTATAATAATTTGTAACAATTCACTATGGGGATGTCACCCTATGAAGCTTTGTATGGCCGACTTTGTAGATCGCCCACTTGTTGGCTAGAGGTGGGGGATAACAAGTTTCTTGGACCTGAAATGATCCGGGATACTTCTTCAAAAATTGAGCTCATTCGGAATCGCATTTGGATAGCCCAAGACCAATAAAAGAACTACGTCGATGCGGGTAGAAGGCATGTGGAGATGGAGGTCGGGGACCAAGTGTTGGTGCGAGTGTCTCCTATGAAGGGCATCAAGATTTTTAGGAAGAAAGGGAAGCTTGCACCGCATTACGTTGGACCTTTTAATATTATTGCTAAGGTGGGTTCGATGGCGTATCAACTTGATTTACCGAAACACTTTAAACAAGTCCATGACGTGTTCCATGTCTCCTCTTTGAAGAAATACAAGAGGTGTGAAGGTGCCCTTTGGCACATTCCTTTTGAGGATATTGAGTTGCAACCCGACATTTCATATGAAGAACAACCGGTTGCTATTTTAGAGCATGGGGAACATAGGTTGAGATCACGGGTAGGGCCCTTGGTTAGAGTGCAATGGAGTCATCACAACATCGAAGAATCGACATGGGAGCGCGAGGATGACATGCGGGAAAAGTATCAGCATCTCTTCTTGCAAGGTACGCCTGAATTTTGGGGGCAAAATTCCCTCATAAGGGGGGGAGTATGTAATAACCCTCGCTTTTGAGAACCTATTTTATATTTATTTACTATGTGAAGTAATTATATATATAATGTTGGAATGTTGAGTAAGTATTAATTTAATGAAAAAAAGTTAATATTTACTAAAATGTTGTATATTTACCTTATGTGTAGGTAAATATCACCATGTTGTGTTTTATTGTGTCATAAGATTTAAAATGACATTATGGTTTAAAATGAAACCGAAACTTGAAATGAGTTATAAAATTTTCAAATGATAATTTACAGGGCGTAGTTAGTCCCGAAAGGTGCGAGACAGTCAAAATAAGTGCCATATTGTATTTTGATGTTTCGGGCACTTTTGACTGGTTATAGCTTAAATGTGTAGTTGAGAGTCATTTTATCGCGGTATTAATCATTTAAGTTGGAATTTAGACTTAAGCTACGATTTTTAAGTCTTGCATTTCTTTTATTTCTCTTAAGAGCATTTAGTGACCTAGAGAGAAAGAGAGAGGAAGAGAACTTTGGAGAGAAAGAAGAAAAGAGAGAGGCACACGCTTGGAGATTGTTGCTACTACAAGAAAATATGAGATTCCTACACCAAGGCAAGCTTTCTACTTGCTATTATGTGATTTAAGTTGAATAATTAGTATTGATAGTTGTGGATTAGTTATGGTTTAACAAAGTTAGGTTTTTTTTATGGATTTATGGGTTTTGAATCCTTGGAGGTTGATTTGGATGGGTATTGGTCTAAATCATTGTTGTTTGATGAATTAATAATCAGTTGGTGGCCATTAATGATCTTGGTTTGGGTGGATTGGAGTTGGGGAAATTTAGGAGTCTAAGACTCCATAGCTAAACTTGGAAAATTCGCAGGGCCGAATCGATTCGCCCAAGGGGAAATTACAGGTCTGCTTGGACCGAATCGATTCGGCCAAGCCGAATTGATTCGGTAGTTTACAGACTCCCAGGTTTTCTTGTCCAAACCGATTCGCTTTTTAGGCGAATCGATTCGGCCCTTGGGCAAATCGATTCGATTTCTTGCTATTTTTGAGTTAGTTTTATAACTCAATTTTTAACCTTTTTCTTTAGGTTTAGGACCTAAGAACCTTCTTGTGTGAAGTAAACTTAGAGTCCTAGAGTTTTAGTTTAGTTAAGTCATTATCCTACGTTAGGAATGGGTTAAATGGGGCTTGTTCTTCACGTGTGCTAATTTAAGATTGGGGCATTTCTTCCCCTTAGTATATTATTAGGAGTTTAGGAGTTGTAAGCCCGTACTTGGAGACCTTAGGGGCTCATTGGAGGTACATAAGACCTTAGGACTCGTAGAATTATTGTGATCACCTGGAGAATAATTCGGGACTTAAAATATGAGGAATATTAACAAGGATATTCAATGACGATGGTTTCGAACAAAATGAACCAAACTTATGGATAATGAAAATGAAAATGAGATTTAAATGGTAAATGCTAATTTACTTAAACACACCTCTCTAAATGCTATCATAATGGAAGCTCGCGCATGAGGTGATGTCCCCTGACTAGTGAATGCAGGGAGACTATAGTCCTCGGCCATATGCGGGATTATTATATGTTTTATTCTTGGCTAGTGAGCTAATTTCGGGTGTGGTTATGACTCACTCGCAGGTATATGGCCACTTCCTGACGTGTGTTAGGTGCCCAGGTTGTCTTGTTTGATTGGCCCTGGAAGGTGATAGTCATTTAGGGGTGCACCCAATGGGGAAACTCGGAGGGGCGGTCTTAGAATCGTTATATGTATAAGAATATAACATTTCTAAATTCAAGTGGGACTTGAAATATGTGAAATGTCATAAGTGCATATGATGGTAATTATATTTCTGATAAGGAATGGAAAATGAAATGAAATGGTGAAAAATGATGGGGACCTTTAATTTATGATGTCTAATTATATTCTCTTGATTAATTTAATAAACGTTACAATCATCCAAATTGCCTTCATATGCTTTGTGATTAGGTTGTTAGATTCTCATCCTTATCATTCATGATTAATTGTTCATACCTATCATAATTCTTATTCATCTGGTAATCATATAAAAACCGGGACCTGACGCGTTCATTTTCCTTGTTGTGCATGAAATTAAATCCGCTCAGGTGCTCCGCCACAAGGGCACCCGTTTTGATATTCCCTCTCCATCACTTTTGAGGAGCTATAAGATTTTGCGGATATTACATGATGTTTTTTTAGTCGCCTTCATTTTTGTGTTCTAGATATGATCGGATCTTTCACTCGGGCGTGTGGCCCAAACTTTTGTAACTGTTTAATGAATGTATTATGTAAGTTATTTAACTGTTGTAATACGTTGTATGTAACTGTTGACCGACAGCATATTCGGTCCTCTTATTGTATATTCGTTATGGATGTAATATAAGCTTTTTTGGAATTCCACTTTCTCTTCAGATTAGGTTGTTTAAATTATTTTCTTAACTTGTAATAAAACTAAATTGAAAATTTTTGGCAACCCGTTTTCTGAATTATTGGGTGGTTTTCCCGTATACTTATTTTATTGTTGTGATGCTGAGAATGATTTCCATCCATGATTTCGTTATATTGGAGTATCGGGCTGGCCACCCCTTATTTCGGATCGTGGGTTGTCATAGGAATCACCCAATAACACTCTTTTATATTTAGACTCAAAATAATTTTTAAATAAAGTACCATCATAGCTGATATGACGAGAAGCACCAATATCTACCCCCCACTCTTCAACACTGCTTATCATATTGATTTCACAAATTGTAGCACGTAAATCCTCTTCATTTAGGTTCGCCTAAGGAGCAAGACGAGGTTCATTCCAACATTTGTAGGCTATATGTCCATACTTGTTACACCTATGATTTCATTTACTTTTATGCACAATTTGTGATGTTTTGTTTTGAAAGTTTTCATTTTCGCCTATATATGCCACCGATGAAGGGTGTTTCTTTAGCGCTATCCTAATAAAGTTATTATTTTGTAATCAAGTTTCATGCTTTCAACTTTGAAGACTACCGTGATTGTGTTTGGTGATGAACATGATTGAATAAACTGCATATTATTGTAACGCTTATCATGCTATATATATGACATGTGAGAAAATTATGGGTAATTCGTGTGAGCAATCATTGGAAGCCACGCTCGTTCATAAGCATAACATGACTTCCAAAGTGAATATTCATATCACTTCTTTTTTTGCGTTTGGATTATTTTTCTCTTTTTCTATTTTTCTTTTCTCTGTGCTATTTTTTTATTTTTCCTTTTTATTTCCTTAGTCAATTCATTCTCTCTCTTAAAAAAAATATATCTACTACTAATACTACTTAAAAAGAGCTTGTAATTGGTGATGAGCATATATTGCCAATCTACCCTTACCTCGTCACATATTTTCATCCCTACCCCACTCATTCATTAGAGCTTACATCTCCTTGAATCGCCTCTCTCTCTCAATTGAATGGCCGATCACTACCTCCCACTCGGTTTTCTATTTATTTCCCTAACGCTTTAATTGATCCTAAATTACTTATAACCTTTTTAACTTCATTTTTTATTTTCTTCACATTTACTCCCCTGCATATAAAGAACTCCATAAGGAAATCCATTATATACCGTGGGGGGATTATAAATAAAACTACTAGATTGTAAATATAAAATGTATGTAGAAAGTGTTCATAAACTTCAAAAATCGAAGTGTGGGAGTAATTTTTTTTAAAAACAAATATCACGTGAATGGATCCATCAAAAAGGGCACCCGTAAATAAAATCTAAAAAATAGGTCAATATCAATAACTAATAGAATAATACGCAAAAAAAAGTTCTCACATAAAATTAAAGGTATTAAACATTTACTATGTTCTTGCTTAAAAACAATAGTGTGTATATTTATCCTTCTTTCCAGCAGGATAACAATTTAGGGTCCATTTGGTTTGTAGTGAAATCCTTTTACCCATGGTGAAAAGTAATATAGTGAAATATTTTTCACTTATTAAAATTTAAATTTTTGAGAGTTTGTTATTGTGAATAAGTGCACACCTGTAATTATGAAACTTTAAATAATAATACAGAAGAAAATTTAACCCTAAATATGTGAAAATGTATTTCACCATATTACTTTTCACCGCGTTGACAAAAAATTTTACTCCGAACCAAACGGACCCTTATGAGTAATACATGAGGGCAATTGCTTTCCTTTTAGCTTCCTCCCAAACCTATCAGAAGTGCAAGAAGATGTAAACAACACAATTTCCTTGATTTAAAAAAAATAGTATGTTCAAGATAAGAGAGAGAAAGATAGTAAGTATTAAACGATCGTTAACTCCTTTAAATTATCGTAATAGAGAAATAACTAGCATATAACCCGTGCGATGCACGATGTAGAATAAAAAATATACTTACAATTATAAAAATTAGTATATATCATAAATTCAAAATCTTATCTTAAAGCCATTGTAAAAGTCTAATTTTTTCATAAATAAAATTTCTTAAGTATTTTTAAATGTTTTTACTATAAAAAATTATTTTTTACAAATCAAAATTCAAAAAAATTGTACGTACTTTATACAAAAAAATATACCTATTTTTATTTGTTTTTGGTTTAAAAAATTGTATGTCATTTATGGATACAAACATAAAGTTTTTTTCATAAATAGAATGTTAAAAATGTTTTCATAACCAAATTTTTTAAATTTATATTAAAACAATTTCAAAATTTTTAAAACTTTTTTAACTTAAAAACTATTTTTTATAAATAAAAAACTTCAAAAAAAAACTGTAAGTATTTAATATAAAAAATTGGACATATTTTTATAAAAAACTTTATGTCATTTATAGATAAAAACTTAAATTTTTTTCTATAAATACAACGTTAGAAATATTTTTACAACAAAAAACTCTTTTTATTCATTTAAAAAATAATTTTGAAATTTTGGAAACTTTTTTTAACCTTTTTCTAGAAATAAAAACGTTATATACATGTAGTAGCATTAGTAGTATTGTGTAATGTGATTTGAGTGGAATACGATGAAAAGAGATAAATTGAATCGAGATTGTGTTAGATCGAGAGATTAATTAATGGATTCGATAATGGATTATCTTTTTAGTTTTCAAGAGACTTTTTAGTTATCCATTTTTTTATTTCCAATAGATTTTTAATTTATTCATTTTTCAGTTTTGTAGAACACGTCAAGATAAGAGAGAGTGATAGTATTAATTACTCGTTAACACCTCTAATATTATCGTATTAGAGGTATAATAAGGATATATATATATATATATATATATATATATATATATATATAGGGAGAGGTTAAAAACTTAATCTAAAAGATGAACATTTTAATGAACTTTAACAAAAAAAACACCATAACAATCCATTAATTTTATTCACTATGTTGTCACTCGCGCAGACCAATTAAAACATGGTAAATAAAATTAATGGATTGTTACGGTGCTTTTTTTTATTAAGGTTCATTAAAATGTTCATCTTTTAGTTCACTTTTGAACCTCTCCCTATATATATATATATCCTGAGAGAGAGAGAGAGAGAGAGAGAGAGAGAGAGAGAGAGAGAGAGTAAAAAAACTTTACCCTCACACTGAACAAAGGACAATTCATACATTACCTAACAAATTCAAAGATATCAACTAAAGTCAACTTAATGAGGGAAAAAGGAAAACATGTTACTCACTTGCAACGACTTTTATCAATTTCTATTCTAATTGCATCTACCATCACCAAAATCGATCCCACGTGTTGCATTCACTAAAATTCAAACCTCGAGTCTTCGATATTTATAAACCTATTGTGCAAATGTGAGTGGTTGTTTTGACATGCAATTAATATGAATACGTCAATTTTCGAAACAAAATTGAAAAGGACTAATGAAGATCATAAACCAAAATCAAACAATTAATTAATTCTTCAATTCCATCACTCATGACTGAAAATAAAATACTGTGAATTCAAAATCGAAAAAAATGTTAAGCAGAGGAAACCATAGTACCTCGGGTCGACCCCATCACAACAGATCTATAAAAATTTATCCTCAATGAATAAAAATGAGATATGAACAATCCCTATTAGATTTCATATAAATATCCCCATTTGGGGATGAAACATTAACGGGTTTCTAATGTGTGGAAGATACAAAGACAAAAATATTAATGTGATTATGTTTTTTGGAAGATACAAAGGTAGTTAAGGTAATCCAACAATCAATAAGATAAAGAGTTATGGAGTTAAATAAATAGGTCCTCTTCAAATTCTGAGTGCTAAAAAAAGCAATGAGATAAAGAGTTACGGAGTAAAATAAATAAGGACCCTTCAAATTCTAAGACATAGTAAAATAATTAAAACATTTATGAAGTGTGCACGTGTCGTCGTCTAGGTGCGATAAAAGTTGGCACTGGGTTATGCTGTCAATTTTAGTTATATACTATAATTTCTCAACCCCAATTGTGTTGATACTGTTGAAAGATCAACGACTCTCAGATATATGTATGAGTTCAACTTGATTTTGACTATCCACTACTTATGGTGTACATTTCTTTAACTTCAAATAGGTTTTTAATCCGTTGTTACGGTTGAAACTTAAGAGATCTATAACCCACGACTATAGGTATGGTTTCAACCCTATTTTTTATTTGAATTTCGAAGTTATTTTTCGTTGATATGTTTGTTAGTAGATTGAAATTTGGAATAAAAATTGAAGGCAATAGATGTAAATGAACATAGTTTATGGGTGTATTAATATCTGGTTTTAAATTGCTTATATAGTGTTGTCAAAATGCCTACAAAGACATATCTATTATACTCTTTCAGATTACGTTCCTATTTCTTACATATGATACGTAAGAAGAGATGATTGATTTTTGTGAGAGTTTTAATTGTTTTACTAATACCCTTGGTCACTTTCAATGATTGGCAAGCATAACCATTATACTTTTTCAGGATTCAAATGTTCTCACTACATATTATGTTTTTCTTTAGTAGGTGTCTCCTGTTGATATGATTTAACACATCGCAAAGATCCCAGATGGATATTATATGAAGAAAATATAGCGAGAACATTCGACGAAGCTCTTAGAGATCGAATACGTTTAACGCTACCTAAATTTAATATGACCGTTACTTTTACTTTGTGAATTTTTTAGCTTACATGGTTGAGTTATGGATAAAAAATGGAAACACTTTTCTATTCAAAGCGCTAAATCTAATTATACACTTCATATACATATGAGAAATCTTCAAAGTTTTCTATCAATATTTATTGACATACACATTTAGAGAAAAAAATAAAGTTATTTTGAATTTACAAAGTCAACTCTAAAATTAAAATTATTTTTCGTTATATAATTTCTCACCTAATTATTTAGTGGTATCTTCTACACACTTTGGGTACTCTCACAAAGATGTTTATATAGGGACTCCATTTCTGCATCACCTACCCTTTTAGAAATTTCAAATAATATATGTTTTCTTTCGGTTTTTATATGGTCTAGGAATTAATATTTTCGTTATTCTTGGGCAGAGGTTATAACAACCCCCATTTCTCACGTAAAGGCAGGCCAGGCTCAGTACGTCGAAGATGGGGCTTATCAACAATTTATACCATTCTCAGCATTAAAGGAATAAAATTTTTCTTTATTTCATATACCAAAATTCACAATGAATAAAAACATCTGAATAAAAATTGATTTAATCCATAACAATAAAAATGAAATTGTCACACAATGTCCAAAATATAAAGTAAGTACAACTGCTATAATAAACACTTGGGCTTATGCCCATACAATTTCCACTATGAAATAAAATGATAAAAAGATGAATTACAACGTATACTAGAATCAATGGAGAGAAATCCACTACGCCCAATGCCACTACAAGTCTGATCCATCGTCAGTCTTGTTATCCCTATCATTATGAATACCTGGGGGAAAAACATTTATAATTTGTGTCAGAGCCCTAGAGTTGAAAGGATTTTTCACCAATAAATATGAAATTTTTAACGAACTCATACTTCACGTCTCTTCATTGATGCTCACATATAACGAGTACCTCACCTCTCATCTGGAAGCAATCACTCGTATCCCCAATAAAATGGAAATTGTAACTTCCATTATTTAATCATCCATGTAAAGAATAAGCCATTCAGTTATGAAATACCTAAAAATGGGTATTTATGTCTGACACCGCAATCCCCGAATAGATTTCGTAATATTGATTTCCCAATTTACATAAAATAGGTGCATTTTCTTACGTCATAATATCCCATAACCCTTGTATGTCTCTTCAGACCATTTAATGATTTAATGCATATTCCTTCTTGCCTACCTCGTTAGACTATAAGTTTGATTCTCTTAGATTACCAAATTGTTATTCTCATTAATATTTGGGCTACCCCATTCTTCATTCACTTTAATTATTGCCTACTTCCTTAGACTACTCCATTATTAATCTCATTAATAATAGTTTTCCACATTATTCACTAGGACTCATCTTCGTCCATAATTATTTGCATCATTTTATTAATCCAACTTTATTATCATTAAGCCTTGTCTGCATCTTTAGACTAAGAGGGCACATTCCCATATAAGGTACATCAAAATGTGTGTGTATATATATATATGCGACACACAAAGGCATCTACCGTTGGTGTCTCGTTCGTGCTCTATCGACAAGTCTGAGGAATCTCTTATCCTAAGAGGATATCACAAAACATAAGTTAGGGTTTGTCCCTACGCAGGACACTGTGACACCCCGCCTCATTAAATACCGGGCGATCACTCCTTTATTAAATTAAAATCAAGGTGAACAGTTGGATCATTCTTAGCATCACTGTCGTTCCAGTTTAAACACCTTAATTAATTAAGCTAAGTGTCAAAACCATTTTTAACATTCCTTTCAAGTTTTATTTATTTATTTTATTAAACAATCAATCCAATAATTTAATTTTCAACGACTGGCTACTAACAATAAAACTTAAAGTAAACCATCCAGAATATAATAAATCCCAAAGTGACACTACTAGAAATAGATGAAGTACAATATCCAAATAACAACTGAAAAATGGAAAGGGCGACACATGCCCCAATAATGAACATGCTAGGATTAGAATCAAATGGATGAAGTCGTCTAAACAACAGGCCTGCAACTCCCACCTAAGCTGCAGCGCGTTCCTGCCAAAGGACCCTATGCAAGACGCCCCTGTGGCTGGGCACCTGTAATATATACATATATATATACAAGAGAGAAAGAGAAATGGAAACGAGTCAGAGCCCGATAACGTATATGATTTAAAAATTCGTTTAGCAATTATTTAAATTGATACAGGATAATGCAACAACCTATTAGTGCGACACTCTCTTGAGAAATTCTCACATCTCTTCTAATGTGTAATCCGATCTCACTAACCTCCCCAAGGGTTTATCTCATCATATATCACACTATCTTTCCCCAAGGATTTAACTTATCTTAGGTGACTCTCAAGATTTAAGATTTGACAACATCATGGTTTAAAAGGATAATTTCATTTAGTACCAAAACGCTCATTTTAACTTTATTGATTCATAAAGTTTTACAATATCATATTATACTTTTCAAAACAAGTATTTCCAATTTGAGTCATTATACATGTCTTACTTACCATAACACAGTAGGCAGTTTCCCAAATTTCAGAAGTTCATGAATATATTAAATACTCGTATAATATATATATTCTAACAGCACCCCACATAAAAATTATGGTGCGGGCATACTCTGCTATCCAATCCCCGTATCAATCGTACTAAAGGGAATACAAGTTCGGGATCACTCTCGAACTGTATAAATAGATACACAAACAATATTGAGGCGAAGCATAGTTTCCAAGTCCAAGAGGTCAGTACATACCCTCACTTCTCTTAGGACCGTGACTACCGATTCGATAGCCTGTACCTAGGATTTCTATCTTCTAGGGTACGAGTCAATATCCCCTATAAGGCACACGAGATAAGACCATCCCAGTGCCGAAACCTCAGGGATAGCAAGTAGCGCGGGCATGATTTTCACAAGTATATAATATATGAATACACAATCATATAAATATATAGACCACTTTTATTATATTAATTTAGGTTTATCCAATAACCCACATTCACAACATTTATCCATATTTTGCCATTATTATTTATCAAGTATAATGGTTCGTTTCTAACTTTAATTCGAAGGGTTTTTCCAACTTACTACCTAGCCCTCATGGACTCTATTCTTCCAAATGTACAATTCAGTAGATATCCATTTATGTTCCAACGTAACTCACTCTTACGTCTCTCTCCCCTTTAATATATACTTACATTATCCCTTATGCAAAATATCCCAAAAATATCGATTTTGCCTTACATTAAAGGATTTTGAATTTTATTTTCAAAGATGAGAATTTCAAACGGTTTCGAAATCGGAATTAAAATGGAGTTTTAATTGAATTTTTATTATCTCTAAGAGTCCTCAAAACATAAAACTATCTAGCAAAAAAAATATTAAACAATATTGAACGGTCAGATCGAGATGAATTTTTTTCTGTAGCTTCCTCTTGTCTTCAGCTAATTCTCTATAAAATTTCATCCAATTCCAACGGTACGATCGTCCAGAATAATTTTTTTTAGGGTTTGTATCTAATTAGAACTCTTTCTTAATCAAACTCGTAATCCTTTACATGACAAAGGGTTTCCAGAATATCATATAAATCATCACTACATGAAAATTTCCCATCGCAAATTGGGTTTTTCTTCCATAAATCTCATCCTAATAACTCCTAAACTAATATGGATGATGCATCAACGAAATAAGCAAGATAAACACTTTCTTGGGATTTTTAGAAATCTGGTTTGGTGTTGAATTTGGTGTGGTTGCGTTCCCCGTCTCGCGATCTATGCGTTGGCGGTGGTGGCGGTGCAAACGGGTGAGTTTTGAGCCTTGGAATGCCTTGAGAGCTCTCTCCTCTCCTCTCCAATGGCCGTTCTAGTGTTTTGAGTTATCTAACACTAGGAGATAACCTAAACATCTGATATAACCCCTTTAATTTTCGTGGGTTTAATTACCCAAAAATACAAAATGACTAAAATGCCCTCCCGGGGTACTAATTTGGCCTAAAAACTCCCCGAGACCCAAATCGAACCCCCGGGTATACTTTTCCGACTATCACGACCCTTACGGACGCTTTGGCGCACTCAAAATGACCATATGAACAACTTATAAAATATTTACTTTTATTTATCAATATTTAGTCCCGACGCGACACAGGCGTGTCCCGACTCAAATTTCTAAAATTGTCATTTTATTCACTCGTGACATTTAATATGGCCACTATTATATATTACTTTGCTCATTAGTAATATTAAACAAATTTTCCCATAATTACTAACTCTCATCACGTTAATAATTATAACATAATTAATTTCTGGATTTCTATTAAATAATTAATTCACATTAATATTAATAAATCCCCAAATTAATATAGCATAAAAATACGGGGTATTACATACTTCCCCCCTAATAACGGAATTTCGTCCCGAAATTCGGAAAATAAGGCATACCTGGTAAGAACAAATCTGGATATCTCTCGCGCATATCGGCCTCGCGCTTCCAAGTGGATTCCTCCACGTTATGATGCTCCCACTGGACCCGTACAAGTGGTACTATCTTCGACCTCAATTTCCTCTCACTATAGTCTAGGATAGCCACCGGTCTCTCCTCGTAAGAGTTGGCAGGTTGTAAGTCCATCTCAACTATCGCGATGTCAGTATGGGCCATATCATCCCGAAGATACCGTCTCAACGACGAGATATGGAATACATCGTGAATGCGATGTAAATGCTCTGGTAGTCCCAATCTGTATGCTACCGGCCCAATCCTCTTGATAATGGGAAATGGTCCTACGTACCTTGGGGCCAATTTCCCTTTCTTCCTGAACCTCATCATTCCTTTCATAGGAGATACTCGCAGTAACACTTGGTCCCCCACATTAAACTCCCGGAAGAACCGTTTCGCATCGGCGTAGCTCTTCTGACTGTCCTGGGCTACTCGAATGCGACTCCTAATCATCTCAATCCTCGCGGAGGTTTCCTGAATTACCTCTGGTCCTAGCAACTTATTATCCCCCACCTCGAGCCAACAAGTTGGAGAACGACAAGGCCAGCCATACAAAGCCTCAAATGGAGCCATACCAATCGTAAACTGATAAGAGTTATTATAAGAAAACTCTACCAGTGGAAGATGTGGTTCCTAACCTCCTCCAAAATCAAGAACACACATGTGTAGCATATCCTCTAACATCTGATTAGTACGCTCTGTCTGTGGGTGATAAGCTGAACTCAGCCTCAACTCAGTACCCATAGCCTCCTGAAAGCTTTCCCAGAAATGTGACACGAAAATCTTGTCTCTATCTGACACAATAATCAGGGGCACCCCATGTAATCTAACAATCTCAACAATGAACAACTGAGCATACTGACCCGTGGTATAATCTGTTCGCACCGATAGAAAATGAGCCACCTTGGCAAACGGTCTACAATCACCCAGATAGAGTCGTGGCCCCGCTGTGATGTAGGAAACCCTGTAATAAAATCCATGGAAATACTCTCCCACTTCCACGCGGGTACTTCCAATGGCTGAAGCAATCCTGATGGTTTCTGATGGTCCACCTTCACCAGCTAGCAGGTAGAACACTTGGACACGAACTCAACAATGTCCTTCTTCATCCCACTCCACCAGTATTGCCTCCTCATATCCTGTTACATCTTATCTCCTCCAGTATGTACCGGAAATCGGATCCCGTGAGATTGGGTCATCACTGCATGATTCAATTCTGCCCCTTCTGGAACCACTAACCTCCCATTAAACCTCAAACCCCATCAGAACTAACAGAATAGGACTCAGCACCCTCGGCTAAAAGTCGTACAATCTGCTCCTGGCAAAACGGGTCTGCGGTTTAGGCATGTATTACCCTCGTAACAATCTCGGGTGTGACTGTCATAACAGATATGAAGGAACGGGCTACTGCGTCTTGGTGACCCAACTCCTTCCACTTCACTTTCCAGAGGTCCGCTACCTCATTTATCGATCTTCGGCTCAACGCATCAGCAACTACGTTGGCTTTCCCCGGATGATACTGTATGTCGAACTGATAGTCCTTAACAAACTCTAACCATCTGCGCTGACGCATATTCAGCTCTCGCTGAGTGAACAGGTACTGCTGTGATTTGTGATCTGTGAACAAATGAAACTTCTCCCCCAATAAATAGTGTCTCCATATCCTCAATGCAAAGACGACCGCTGCTAACTCCAGGTCGTGGGTGGGGTAATTCTTCTCATGCAGCTTAAGCTTACGGGAGGAAAAAGCTATAGCCTTCTCTTCCTGCTAAAGTACTCCCCCAAGTCCCCGTAAAGAGGCATCGGTGTAAATCAGGTACTCCACACCCGGCTTCGGTAAAGCAAGGACTGGTGCTGAAGTACGCTTGTCTTTCAGCTCGTCGAAAGCCAATTGACAAGCTTCATCCCAAACATATGGTACCCCTTTGCGAGTCAGGTTCGTCAATGGACCCGTTATTTTGGAGAATCCCCGAATGAATCTCCTGTAGTATCCGTCTAACCCCAAGAAACTACGCACTTTTGTCGGTGTCGTGGGTTGTCCCCACTCCCTCACCGCCGACACTTTACTCGGGTCAACGGCTATCCCCTGTTCAGAAACAATATTCCCCAAGAACTGTACCTCTTGCAACCAGAATTCACACTTCTCGTACTTAGCATACAACTGATGCTCTCGTGAAGTCTGAAGAACCTGCCTCAAGTGCTCGGCATGCTCCTCCTCGGAGTGTGAATATATCAAAATGTCATCTATGAAGACGATGACAAACTGATCCAAGAACTCTCTAAATACTCGGTTCATTAAGTCCATCAATACGGCTGGAGCATTTGTGAGACCAAATGGCATCACTCTGAACTCTTAAGACCCATATCTCGTCAAGAATGCAGTCTTTGAAACGTCCTTCTCTCTAATACGTAGCAGATGGTACCCCGACCTTAGATCTATCTTTGAAAAGAAAGTTGCTTCCCTCAGATGGTCGAACAGATCATCGATTCGAGGCAACGGATACTTATTCTGTATCGTGACCTTGTTCAACTCCCGGTAGTCCACACATAACCTCAGTGAACCATCTCTCTTCTTCACAAACAAGACTGGAGCGCCCCAAGGTGAGGTACTCCTGCGAATGAAGCCCTAACCTAACAGTTGCTCTATCTGATCTCGTAACTCTCGCATCTCCGTCGGAGCCATACGGTATGGAGCGCGTGCTATAGGTCTCGTATCTGGCAATAAATCTATGACAAAGTCTATCTCTCGACTGAGGGTAGGCCTGGTATCTCCTAGAATACATCGGAATACTCACGAACGACTGGGATCGAGTCTAAAGGAATCATAACCTCCTTAGAGGCATCCTCCTCTATATAATACAAATGAGCGGTCGAACCTCCCTCTGGGTGAGGCATCGCCACTACAAACATCTCTTGCCCCGGAATGGCAAAAACAATGCTCCCACCGAAGCAATCAATCATGGCTCTATAAGCTGCGAGCCAATCCATACCGATAATAACATCATGCTCATGCATATCTAAGACTAACATGTCTGCAGGTAATACCAAACTACCAATCTCTACCCCCACTCCCTGGAATATAAAGAAGATAAGCGACCCACTCCCCAGTGGTGAGTCTACACACATCACTGTGCTCTCTGCTATGGCTAACAACCCTAAGGCCTTCCCAAAATGCATAACTATAAAACAATGCGTCGCCCCAGTATCAAACAAAACCCTACCCATAGTACAATGTATAGGAAACATACCCTCAATCGCGGGTGGTGCCCGTGGAGCTGCTACCTGGTGGACGTTATAGACACGTCCGTACTGTAATTGCCCCTGCTGCACTGGATGTTGGAGCGCGAGGCCCCCGATTCTAATTTATTATTTCCTTTTTATGTAAACTCGATGCGGAAGCGGTGTGATGGTTCAACTTTAAAACAACAAATTTTAATTTCTTAAACAAATTAAAATTACACCAAGTGAAGTAAAATTAATCAATTAATATATTCACTTAAACCAATTAATTAATCCAAGTCCTAGAATTTGCCTAAGTCATATTTATCAATATTAACAAATTAGGCGAAACAAAATTTTAGCAAATGACTTGAATTAAATAAACTTTGCCCAATATTCAATTTAGCACCAAATTAAATGAGTGTGATAATTTAAACCAAATTTTATCTTGAATTATTCTAAACATGCGTTCTACGTTATTTTGCAAGATAAAATAAATCAATCACACTACACCGTGATGTACGAGGAAAAACTCAAGATGGAAAACAACCTCGGACGGCCCTAGCCATAAATCCACTAGATACGGAATTACAAGTACAAGACAGAAAGACTTACAACACACGACTCGATCCCTCTCAAGCCTCAACGCTTCTTCTTGTAGACACCTCTTCCTAGCGGATAACCTTGGAACACCACCGCGGTCTCGGAATCCACCGATAGGACTTTATATGGTCACCGTCACCCGTACATGGAGCCTTTCTCCAAGTGGGTAGAATCGCAACAAAACGTCTTCTTCTTTGATGGATGTAGAAGCAAACCAAAACTTCTCTTTAAAACGGAAGAGATAAACCGGTGCCAAACTCCAAGCAATTGATATGTATATATGTGAACTTGGATAAACAATATGGGTGTAAAACTAGAGTGATAAAATATTTTCTCTTGAAAAATTGCACTCAAAACTTGAACATTTTGCTTAAACAATTTTAGCTCTCAAACTCTCTCTAAGAGATGGAATGGAATGGAAAAGCTAGGAAATGTTAAGGTGGAAAATGTTCTTCCCGCACATATTAAAGTCTGAAAAAGTTGGTTAAAAACTAAGTGGGGAAGCTGCCAAAAACTGTTCCCGCTTGGCATCTCGTTCGAACGACATTTCGTTCGAACGCTCATTCGAACGAGACTTCTAACGACGTTCCAGATTGAACTCGTTAGAATCTCGTTGGATATCTCGTTCGAACAGAAAGTTCGTTCGAACGACATATCGAACGACATTTCGCAAGCCTATACTGGAACCTCGTTGGCAAACTCGTTCGAACGACATCTGGTTCGAACGAAAATCTCGTTCGAACGACATATCGAACGAACTCCCAGAAAGTTTGGAAAATTTGATTTTTAGCCCAGAAAACTTTATAATCTTATTTTAAAGTTCTAATTAATTCTTTCTGAAAATAAAACACAGTTTTTATAAAACCTAACACCCAATAAACAAGTTCCAAGCTCCTATATATATATAATTGCATTCATACCTTTGGAGCATGGAACCATAGTTGATGACGTAGAAACGAGGCACGCAAACCGGCATATTTGATGAAGCTTTATATTCTTTTCCGCTACGTCTTCAACAAACACTTCATAGGCTTGAGAGTATTACAATTACATTCTATCCTATGAATAAATGTTTTTGTCCGGAATTGAGACAACACTATACATGGACTCAATTGGAAATTTGTGTCCTTACAAATCTCCCCCTTTGGCTATTCCGGGACAAAAACCAAACAAAAATCCTAAAGGGTCGTCAAGCTCACTAGACTCAAAACGTAACCCACCCAAACTTGACTCAACCCAAGGATCAAACGCTTTGCCATTGAAGGATGCCGCTTTAGAAGAATTCCTGCACACTTAAGAAAACTATCAAATGCATAGGGAATATCAAAATAGTAAATGCAATTAATTAAATTACTCCCCCTAAATTAATTCTTCCCCTTTAACAAACACATGACCTACTTAGAAAGACGTCTACCCCTAAGATAAATCTCCCCCAAACTAAGATACGATAATAATAGGATTAGATACCATTTTTCCCCCTATCATTTTCTCCCCCTTTTTGTTCAGGAATAGGCAAAGGATAAAGAACTAATAAACACGTTGAAGCTTAAAGTGTTAATACATTAAAGCACATGAGCAACAAAAGCATAACTAATCCAAGATAGATACCAATAATGAAGTTTAAGGGTGGATGGACTAAAAATCAAGGCAAAGACAAACAAATATCATATATATATATATATATATACTAGAAATATACCAATAGATTACTTGCATATATATATAGATATAAACACACACATGACACAAAATACAATAAGTTTGCACACTCGTATGGCAAAAATGTGTCATATGGAAACAGAAGTGTAGGGGTGTGAACCAACAACAATTAAATTTAGACCCAAACACTTAATAAACATTCACGGAGTTCTCATTTGATTGCAAACTTCATCACATTTAAATATAACCTCATGTGACAATATAGATTGAACTCAATGAACAAACATACACAATGCATACAAGCCTAGCATATTGATGATTCTACAAACCAATAGAGTCATGACATTAAAGACAACTAGGATAAACGTACATTGTGCAAACCGTTGATATACCATCCAATTCTCCCTCAATAAGCATATATATTCTTTTGCTTTTGAATGAATATATCAAACAAACATAGGACTTGGCAATTTTTTACTTTTTAATGCCAAATATTTTCTGTTTTTAGGCCTTTGGGCCATGTATTTCTTTTAGGTCCATTCCAAACGGTGGCTTACAATCGCAAAGGATCACTTAGTCCTTTCGAAGCCCTTCCCCGTGCACATTTATATTTATCATGTTTTCATTTTTCACACAAATCTCACATGCAACGGATTTTGACATGCACTAGTCCTCCTGAGTCACAAATATGTAGATGACAAGATTGGAAGGAGAACACCTCACAAAGCTCAAATATACATAGGAAGTTCAAATTACAAAAGAGCTCGTGCATGTGTGAATAGAGGCATATAAAAATAGAATCCATTTAATCAACACAAAATTCAACTACTCCATAAAAATATGGTAAAGAACATTTTAAGGATTGATAATCTAAACCAAAAGTTTTAGCCACGTGGGAATGTTAAAGGTGGAATTCAAACACAAGTATATGCCACTTAAAGTGTGTCAAACTAAAATACACACATAAAAAATCTTTTTTAGTTTTTTGAAATTTTTAACCAAAAATAAAGATATATACTCAAAAGAATAAACAAAAATCATTTGTATTTTTCATTAAGCTTAAATGAAATAAATAAAACAAAAATGATAAACAAAAATCTTTTTATAATTTTCAATTAATTCAAACATAAAATATAATACAAAAAGATAAACAAGTCATAATTTCTAGCATATGATATGAAATGAGGCAATGACTAGAAAATGACTAAACATGCATACATCTAGCAATGATATATAATATGAAGCACAAAAAGCTAGAGTATGCATAAAACACTAACACATTCAACCTTTAAATTTAGCAAGGGAGGTTTCATGTGATAGTAAATGAGAATCAACAAATCTTGTATCTAGCGCATTTAATAATGATTTCCTAACCCATATAGATTTATATTTAACATGATGGGGATTAGGAAATAATGAAATGCTAGATAAAGATTTCCATGGACTTCTTTTAAGATCAAAACAAAATGACCTAAGGTGACCTTTCCTACCACAATGCAAGCATGTGTAAACACGAGGAATGTTACCTAAGGTGTGACCCTTTTTAAAGACCTTGGACAAAGTTGACCCTCTAAAACAAACAATGGTTTTAGCTTTATCAATGGAAGAATTTGAGCATGATGTGCTAGAACCATTAGAACTACTACTAGAGTCTTGAAAATCATTTTTCATTTTTAAAATTTCGGACTCGAGTAATAAATTAGACTCCTCAAAATTATGGGACTCCTTCTTTAAATTTTCAATAATTCCTAGAAGGTTAACACGCTCTCCCTCAATATGAGCAAACTTGTCCCTAAGAGTCTTTTCACGATTTTCACTCTCTTCCTTGGACTTTTCTAAAATATCAAAATTTGAATGTAAGTCCATGAGCTTTTCACGAAAAATATCTTTTTGAGATAAGGAGATTTGCAAAGACTCAATGTGAGCTTTAAAACAAGAATTTTCATTTTCAAGAAATTTAATTCTTTTTACAAATCTCAAATTTAATTCCTTTAAATTTTCGTTACATTTGTTAAGCCCATTTAATTCCTCTCGAAAATCAAAAATTTTATTTTCATTAAAATTGGACAAATTTTCATTAAGACGTCCCATTGAGAAGAAAAAAATATGAGAGTGATAAAAAAATTGAACCACCTAAAAAGGTAAGGAAATACAAAAAGTCGAAAAACGGATCTTTAACGCGATAACTTAGCGCTCCGGCTCTGATACCAATTTGAAAGCGTTGAGCTTTTCTAAATCAATGCTCTGATACCACTTGTTGGAGTGCGAGGCCCCTAATTATGATTTATTATTTCCTTTTTATGTAAACTCGATGCGGAAGCGGTGTGATGGTTCAACTTTAAAACAACAAATTTTAATTTCTTAAACAAATTAAAATTACACCAAGTGAAGTAAAATTAATCAGTTAATATATTCACTTAAACCAATTAATTAATCCAAGTCCCAGAATTTGCCTAAGTCATATTTATCAATATTAGCAAATTAGGCGAAACCAAATTTTAGCAAATGACTTGAATTAAATAAACTTTACCTAATATTTAATTTAGCACCAAATTGAATGAGTGTGATAATTTAAACCAAATTTTATCTTAAATTATTCTAAACATGCGTTCTACGTTATTTTGCAAGATAAAATAAATCAATCACACTACACCGCGATGTACGAGGAAAAACCCAAGACGGGAAACAACCTCGGATGGCCCTAGCCACAAATACACTAGATACGGAATTACAAGTACAAGACAGAAAGACTTACAACGCACGACTCGATCCCTCTCAAGCCTCGACGCTTCTTCTTGTAGACACCTCTTCCTAGCGGATAACCTTGGAACACCACCGCGGTCTCGGAATCCACCGATAGGACTTTATATGGTCACCGTCACCCGTACATGGAGCCTTTCTCTAAGTGGGCAGAATCGCAACAAAATGTCTTCTTCTTTGATGGATGTAGAAGAAAACCAAAACTTCTCTTTGAAACGGAAGAGATAAACCGGTGCCAAACTCCAAGCAATTGATATGTATATATGTGAACTTGGATAAACAATATGGGTGTAAAACTAGAGTGATAAAATATTTTCTCTTGAAAATTAGCACTCAAAACTTGAACATTTTCCTTAAACAATTTTAGCTCTCAAACTCTCTCTAAGAGATGGAATGGAATGGAAAAGTTAGGAAATGTTAAGGTGGAAAATGTTCTTCCCGCACATATTAAAGTCTGAAAAAGTTGGTTAAAAACTAAGTGGGGAAGTGGGTGAAAAACTGCCAAAAAACTGCCAAAAAAGGTTCCCGCTTGGCATCTCGTTCGAACGACATTTCATTCGAACGAAATCTCATTCGAACGAGACTTCTAACGACGTTCCCGATTGAACTCGTTAGAATCTCGTTGGATATCTCGTTCGAACAGAAAGTTCGTTCGAACGACATATCAAACGACATTTCACAGGCCTATACTGGAACCTCGTTGGCAAACTCGTTCGAATGACATCTGGTTCGAACGAAAATCTCGTTCGAACGACATATCAAATGAACTCCCAGAAAGTTTGGAAAATTCGATTTTTAGCCCAGAAAACTTTATAATCTTATTTTAAAGTTCTAATTAATTCTTTCTGAAAATAAAACACAGTTTTTATAAAACCTAACACCCAATAAACAAGTTCCAAGCTCCTATATATATATAATTGCATTCATACCTTTGGAGCATGGAACCATAGTTGATGACGTAGAAACGAGGCATGCAAACCAGCATATTTGATGAAGCTTTATATTCTTTGCCACTACGTCTTCAACAAACACTTCATAGGCTTGAGAGAATTACAATTACATTATATCCTATGAATAAATTTTTTTGTCCGGAATTGAGCCAACACTATACATGGACTCAATTGGAAATTTGTGTCCTTACACTGGAGCTGCTGGAATGGATGGTAGGGCTGGCACCTGGGCTGGAGATGGGAGGGCAACTGGAAAAAATGGTCTCTGTGGCTTATTACGGGCACCCTACTGCTGTGGGGCCCTATTACCCTCTGGGAAATCCTGGCACTTATGACCATGCTTGTTGCATACAAAACACCGGCCTCTGCAGTTACCTCCCCCCTGACCCTGCTGACCACGGCCCTACTGACCCCTCCCCGCCACTGGCCCTGTTGGCCCTCATTAGCACGCTGTTGGCCCTGTTGGCCCTGCTGGACCTGCCTATAACCCCCAAATTCCTGCCTGGAATCACCTGAACGGAATCGCTTAGCAGGGTCCCCCTGATGGGAACTCTGCTCGTGTTGACGAGTCTGTCCATAAGATGGTGCCCCACTAGCACTACTACCCCCAGTCCTGCCCTGCTGGCTGGACTCTCCTGCTTCCCTGCAGATGGAAGCGATGATCCTGGCAATGTAGTAATGCAACATTGAGTACATCACTGAAAGTACTCAGAGATAGATTCCCTATAAGATGCTGACGAATCCTCCAAGCTAACCCGTCCACAAACAACATTATCTTCTTACTATTAGTAGGTGCCTCATCTGGCACTGTGGTGAGAAGTCTCGTGAACTCCTCCTCATACTCAGCAACGGTAGAGTTATCCTGTTTCAAATTCAGTAATTTCCGCCTCATCTCAGTTTGCACAGCGAGTGGAAAGTACTTGCGGTCAAATCGCTCCCAAAACAACTGAATAGGGACCGTGTCCCTCTCCTCCAAGGTGGTAGTGGACTCCCACCACTGCAAAGCGGCCCCCACCAGCTTAAAGGAAGTCAATAACTGCCTTTGCACGTCAGTGTACTCATACATACGAAGATGCCATTGGATATCTTTCTTCCATTGGCTGACTAAGAATGATATCTGAGCTACCAGAGAACTCAGGGGGATGCGCCTTCTGAAAAGCGTCCCTAACCCTCTCCCATGAAGATGGAAGCTGTGCTGGTATTGGCGCTACTGCCTGAATCTGGGGTGGAGCCTGCTGAACCACCGCTAGCGCGGCATTCACCGCCTGAGCAAGAATGGCGGCTACTTCCTTAGCATTCATAGTGCCTTGTGCCGGAGCTGCTGACTACTCGGTCTGGTCACGCCTATCCTTCAGTGCAAGTCTCGGAGGCATTTGAAACGTGAAGTAGTTTATTAGTATAAAATCATTATCAAATCTCAAATAGCTGAAGACGTAACGTAAAAGCAGAAATACAACAATCCTAAAAATAGGGCTCTATAGCAAAAATGTTAAGCTGAAGGCGAAAATAAGTCGTACAGATCCTATGGACACTAGAACATGATGCTCTGATACCACCTATGACACCCCGTATAATTAAATATCGGGAGATCACTCCTTTATTAAATTAAAATCAAGGTGAACAGTTGGATCATTCTTAGCATCACTGTCGTTCCAGTTTAAACACCCTAATTAATTAAGCTAAGTGTCAAAACCATTTTTAACATTCCTTTCAAGTTTTATTTATTTATTTTATTAAACAATCAATCCAATAATTTAACATTCAACAACTAGCTACTAACAATAAAACTTAAAGTAAACCATCCAGAATATTATAAATCTCAAAGTGACAATACTAGAAATAGATGAAGTACAATATCCAAATAGCAACTGAAAAATGGAAAGGGCGACACATGCCCCAATAATGAACATGCTAGGAGTATAATCAAATGGATGAAGTCGTCTAAACAACAGGCCTGCAACTCCCACCTAAGCTGCAGCGCGTTCCTGCCAACGGACCCTATGCAAGACGCCCCTGTGGCTGGGCACCTGTAATATACACATATATATAAATAAGAGAGAAAGAGAAATGAAAACGAGTCAGAGCCCGATAGTGTATATGATTTAAAAATTCGTTTAACAAGTATTTAAATTGATACAGGCCAATGCAACAACCTATTAGTGCGACACTCTCTTGAGAAATTCTCACCTCTCTTCTAATGTGCACTCCTATCGCACTAACCTCCTCAAGGGTTTATCTCATCATATATCACACTATCTTTCCCCAAGGATTTAACTAATCCTAGGTGACTCTCAAGATTTAAGATTTAACAACATCATGGTTTAAAAGGATAATTTCATTTAGTACCAAAACGCTCATTTTAACTTTATTGATTCATAAAGTTTTACAATATCATATTATACTTTTCAAAACAAGTATTTCCAATTTGAGTCATTATACATGTCTTACTTACCATAACACAGTAGGCAGTTTCCCAAATTTCAGAAGTTCATGAATATATTAAATACTCGTATAATATATATATTCTAACAGCACTCCACATAAAAATTGTGGTGCGGGCATACTCTACTATCCAATCCCCGTATCAGTCATACTAAAGGGAATACAAGTTCGGGATCACTCTCGAACTGTATAAATACATACACAAACAATATTGAGGCGAAGCATAGTTTCCAAGTCCAAGAGGTCACTACATACCCTCACGTCTCTTAGGACCCTGACTACCGATTCGATAGCCTGTACCTAGGATTTCTATCTTCTAGGGTACGAGTCAATATCCCCCATAAGGCACACGAGATAAGACTGTCCCAGTGCGGAAACCTCAGGGATAGCAAGTAGCGCGGGCATGATTTTCACAAGTATATAATATATGCATACACAATCATATAAATATATATACCACTTTTATTATATCAATTTAGGTTTATCCAATAACCCACATTCACAACATTTATCCTTATTTTGCCATTATTATTTATCAAGTATAATGGTTCGTTTCTAACTTTAATTCGAAGAATTTTCCCAACTTACTACCTAACCCTCATGGACTCTATTCTTCCAAATGTACAATTCAGTAGATATCCATTAATGTTCCAACGTAACTCTCTCTTATGTGTCTCTCCCCTTTAATATATACTTACATTATCCCTTATGCAAAATATCCAAAAATATAGATTTCGCCTTACATTAAAGGATTTTGAATTTGATTTTCAAAGATGAGAATTTCAAACGGTTTCGAAATCGGAATTAAAATGGAGTTTTAATTGAATTTTTATTATCTCTAAGAGTCCTCAAAACATAAAACTATCTAGCAAAAAAAATATTAAAAAATATTAAACGGTCCGATCGAGCTGAATTTTTTTCTGTAGCTTCCTCTCGTCTTCAGATAATTCTCTGTAAAATTTCATCGAATTCCAACGGTCCGATCGTCCGGAATAATTTTTTTTTTAGTGTTTGTATCTGATTAGAACTCTTTCTTAATTAAACTCTTAATCCTTTACATGACAAAGGGTTTCTAGAATATCATATAAATCATCACTACATGAAAATTTCCCATCTCAAATTGGGTTTTTCTTCCATAAATCTCATCCTAATAACTCCTAAACTAATATGGATGATGCATCAACGAAATAAGCTAGATAAACACTTGCCTAGGATTTTCAGAAATCTGGTTTGGTGTTTAATTTGGTGTGGTTGCGTTCCCCGTCTCGCGATCTACGCGTTGGCGGTGGCGGCGGTGCAAACGGGTGATTTTTGAGCCTTGGAATGCCTTGAGAGCTCTCTCCTCTCCTCTCCAATGTCCGTTATAGTGTTTTGAGTTATCTAACCCTAGGAGATAACCTAAACATTTGATATAACCCCTTTAATTTTCGTTGGTTTAATTACCCAAAAATACAAAATGACTAAAATGCCCTCCCGGGGTACTAATTTGGTCTAAAAACGCCCCGAGACCCAAATCAAACCCCCGGGTATACTTTTCTGACTATCTCGACCCTTACGGACGCGTTGGCGTACTCAAAACGACCATATGAACAACTTATAAAATATTTACTTTTATTTATCAATATTTAGTCCCGACGCGACACGGGCGCGTCCCGACTCAAATTTCTAAAATTGTCATTTTATTCACTCGTGACATTTAATATGGCCACTATTATATATTATTTTGATCATTAGTAATATTCAACAAATTTTCTCATAATTACTAACTCTCATCACGTTAATAATTATAACATAATTAATTTCTGGATTTTTATTAAATAATTAATTCACATTAATATTAATAAATCCCCAAATTAATATAGCATAAAAATACGGGGTATTACAGACACCTGTTCATAGCCCATACCCAGCGGTGACACAGGCTGGGTCAGCGTCAACACCTACCTCACCATAGGTGGTGCCTCCACGTAGTACCTATATGACCTACACAATAGTCAAGCCCACATGTGCAAGCGTGTGGTACCCGATCTGAACGCACAAATCTCCAAGACAATAGGAAAGTCCACAAACACTGGTATGTCCACACAAAATAATATGATACATATTATATTCAATATGTATAAGTAGTTAATCCATAACTACTTTAATCCAGGAATATCTCAATCCATGAAAAATGCAGCCTTCTTGGCTTAATTATAGCATTTTAGTCAATTATTCCATAACTCATTTTAAGTCATTATCCTATGACTACTTCCTGATTAAATATTAAGTCTCATACATTGCCTTTTTTACTTAAAATCACATTAATTTCAACATTTGTTTCTCTTTAAATATATAGGCACGGTTATTCCTAAACTAACCCTTTCCAAAACATTATAGGAATAGTTTTTCCCAAACTAACCTTTCGAAAACATTATAGGTATAGTTATTCCCAAACATGTGACACTCCGCTTAAAATAATAACGGGTGGCCATCCCTATACTAAAATAAATCAGGAATCTCAAGTGGATCATTCTCAGCATCTACTGACGATACCAAAATAAATATAGCTAACTACCCAATACTATAAAAAGGGGGTGACAAAAAAAATTAAAACATACAATGAACAACAACAAGCCAACAACATAATAACTACAAAACATGATAATGAACGCACACATGCTAAGTTAAAAGAGAATAGTTCTATAGTACACCAAAAATACACAAAAGGAAATACCCGAATATGCTGTCGGATCACAGAAAATACAACAATCTGAAAAGAAATGTAAAAGTTCTACAAACACAACCTTTGGGTGTAAACCCGATATATAAACTGAATCCTAAACTAGATTTACAAAAGATAAGAAACGGCTATAATAAAATCCTGCAACAGTCTGCATCTGCTACATCTCCGCGAATACTGGATAGAAAATCATCATAGGTATCCATGCGGCGAGACACCTAAAATATAGTACAATATATATAGCAAGAGAGAAATATAAATGGGTCAGAGCCCGAGGTGTGAAAACATTTTAGCAAGTGCATTAAAATGCATAATAATTATAAATGGACTATAACATGATTAAAGTGGAGTCTCACTCTCCTAGAAATCTAACTCACCCCCTCAAGTAGATCACTCACCTAAACGTGTGCACATGGTCCTCGATTGACTACCCAACTCTTTCTAGGTATAATACAATCTAACCTACGCCCAAATACCCACTCGCGTAAACCTTCATCCATAAAAAAACCATAAACTTCCTATTCTAACTTACCCCACGAGTGAATCTAAAATTATATTAACCTATACATGTACATATACATATACATATACATATACATATACATATACATATACATATACATATACATATACATATACATATACATATACATATACATATACATATACATATACATATACATATACATATACATATACATATACATATACATATACATATACATATCTCTTACTAGAATTTAGCGGATTCTAGTTATTAACTTACACGAGTTATTAGCATTTAAATGCCAAGGACTAAACTTCTCCCAACTCTCAATATTGCACTGCATTTCGTGCGTGGGACTTCTCGCAAAGAGAAATCCAAATAAGGAACCCCCCCCGATACACTACTCCTTGACAACGTTGATCGTCGGTATTCATTATGTCCTCAACGCACGATGCATATAACATCAGTTACTCATGTAAAATATTTTACCAGTTTATTCTCATAAATCATTATTTCACTACAAAATATAAGTCTGAGTACTAAGGACTAAACTTCTCCCCACTCCTAACATTGCACTGCGTTTTGTGTGTGGGACATCTCGCAAAGCAAAATCCAAACAAGGAACCCCTCGGATACACTACTCCTTGACAACGTTGATCGTCGAGATTCATTATGTCCTCGGTACCCCACACATAACTACGAATACATATCAGGAGAAATAATATCTAATCTCACAAATAAGATAATGCTTCGAACCTTTTAAGGTCTATAACATTACTCTAGTCACTACGCACAATCATTCAACCCCAACAAGTAATTACACATAACACACTTAGGGTAAAATAAAATAACCAATACATAATCACTTATGGACATACAATACTTCAGAATGCTATCATCTTCCAGGAATTACTCACTTTATCCTGGGTTACCATATATCGGATTGTTATCACACCGCCATGGTAATAAAACAAATCACAACGTATAGGAAGTGGTCATAGTTCCGAAACTGAAAGTGAAAACGAATCATACCCAAGACTTCTCACCCGAAATAAAATCACACAATAAATAAAGGACGACTATGACCTGGGGACTATACCCACCCTTCTCCTCAAGCCAGGTGTAATACCCCGTAATTTTTTTGATATTTATTTAAGGGATTAATTGATTTAAATGAGAATTAATTGGGAATTAATCCGGATATAAATACTAGCGAGATGTGAGTTGGTATTTGATTATGATGTTTAAATTTAAAATTCCATGAGTATTGAAAATATCAAAATTGTCGCAAGGCAGAAATACGACAATTTGGAAATTTAATTGGGACGCGTGTGTCAGTCGTGTCAGGAATGTAATTATTTGAATTAAAAAAAGTGAATTATATTTTTATCAACCGAATGGTCATTTTGAGTGCGCCAACGTGTCCAAAAAGGTCGAAATAGTCATAAAACACTAGCCGGGGGTTTTGTTTGCCGCACTCAAAATGACCGGAAAGGTCGAAATAGTCAGAAAACACTAGCCGGGGGTTTTGTTTGGGTCCCGGGGCTTTTTTGGGCCATACCGGAAACCTAGAAGGGTATTTTGGTAATTTTAAAAATAGGGGAATTAAAACCCATAAATTTTAGAGGTTAATTTTATATTAGAAATAAACCCACTAACTCCAATATCAGCGTTTAACAAGTAATGGGCTATGGGAGTTATAGGGAGAGTCTTAAGAAGTTCCAAAAGAAACCCCTAGCCACCATCACCATCTTTGGTAGAAATCTATAGAGAGAAAGAGGAGAATCAACCTTAATCCTTCAACATCAAATCAGCACATCTAAGGCAAGTGGTTTAATTACATGAATTCAGGTGAACGTTTTGCTCCATGATTAGAATTGAATATATGTCTTGTATTGAAAGTTTGATGAAAAACCCATGAAGTTGGAGATAGAACTCATAATCTTATATAGGGATTGCATATAGAATGGCTGTGAATGAATTACATATCCAAAATGTATCATTTGATGATTTAAAAACGGATTTATAAGGAGAAATGGTAGACATTAAAATTCTGGCTTCATGTTTATAGGGTTTGGGATAATGTTTGGGAAGTGTGATGATTACATGTTAATTTAGGAAGCTTTGACCCCAAATATATGTTAGAGGGTGACTTAGGAGGACTTAGAGTAGTTTAATAACATTAAAACTTAATTGGGATGGCCTTAGTGGTGATTTAGAGGAGAGAAATCTAAAGAAAAATGAATTGGGGAAATTTCTGGGCGCAAACTGCCATCTCGTTAGAAGACCTGCCCAGGTCGTTCGAACGACCTCATTCGAACGAGCTTCTAACGATGACAGTATCTCTTCTAACGAGTTGGTAGTTCATTCGAAGCCTTTCGTTCGAACGACACTCGTACGAACGACCTCGTCCGAATGAGACTTCTAACGAGTTGACAGAATGGCCTTTTTAGCCTGATTTTATTTCAAATGTCCCGTAGACTTAAGTAATTGAGAATTAACCTTCACTTATTGACTAGTGGGTATAATTGTGATAATTGGGATAAGTTGGGAGTAGAACTTAGAACCTTATAGTAAATCGGATGACATTTGTGGAATAGGAAACGAATACCTAATTACGACGTGAGAAGGGTTGACAATGTTAATATACAAATCGGGGACTTGTAAACGTATAACACAAAATCACAGTATAAGAATGAGAAGTATACCTATATTAATAATTCGAGATATCTAAGATGTGCGAATGCTTAGTATATGTGGTTTTATATGTATAACATACCTACCATACTTGCTATCATGGGAGGTATGCCTTCGATTAGGGCCATCTAATCTTTGTGTGCCTATGGGTGGATTTAGATTGGTACCTCGAGGACATAGGTCAGAGAAGGACTTATTGAGAAGATAATAAGTCTGCTGATCATGCGAGCGTAGGTATGTGCGTGACCCATGTGATGTGAACTATGTTCGCCTCCATTGTTTGTGATTGTTGTTTATTGAAAACGATTCTTGAGAGATTCGGAATACGTTGTCCTTATGTACGTGATGTACCAGGATTGGATAGCAGAGTATGTGTGCATCGCAGCTTAGTCTCGGGGTGCTAGTATTGTATATGTATGATGAGAATAATATAATATTAATTGAAATGAACTATCCTCTATATATGTGAGTATAAATAATAGCAACGAATTGTAAAGATAAGATGGAAGATATCTAGTAAGTAGTATTACTAATATGGGAAACCGAGAATAAATGTAAAGCTCTCTGTTTAAATGAAGATGCCGAAATTAAATCGTGAATCGTATAGTAATATTAGATTTTTGTATTTGACTAGTTAGATATGGGAATAACTAAAATGGGTACGGATACGTTAGGAGTGCACAGATAGTCGAGAGGTGAGTACTTCATGTGAGAGAACGTACTAACATGTATTTTTCATTCATTGTTTTATGTCATTAAAACACCTGCTATATTTTTAAACTATTTTCACAAGCGGGATCTGACCCGTTTGCTTCCAAATCTATTTTGTTGTAAAACCTTTTAGGTGCCCATCCACAAGGACATCAAGTATAGGAGTTTCATTCAGGTGACGTACAGTAGCTGCTGTGAAAGTTACAGGACCTTGACAATAGACGCCTCCATTTTTTATCTTGACTCCATTAGCAGATTTCCTCATTTGTTGGGCATGTCGCCCCATTCCTTTTAGAGTCATTTTATTTATTCAGTTATTTTAGATTTTGGGTTGTAATTAATTTAGTGATGCAGACGTGGTATTTGTTTATTTCAGTATTCGGATGGTTGTGAGGAGTATTCCTCCAGATTGATTATTATTTTATGGTTATTCTATTGTGACTATGTTGTGGTGGTTATGTTAGCATTTCATAATCTACTTATTGCATGTTAATCGGATTTAATTGAAATTGACAACTCGCTTTTTAAATATTAGGTGGCTAGTAAATATTAAAACGTTTTCGACAGTGATGCTATGAATTGAACCAACTTGCCATTTTGTATTAATTTGAATAAATGAGTAGCTACGCGGTATTTAATTAGTCGGGGTGTCACAGGTGGTATCAGAGCATCAGGTTCTAGTGTCCTTAGGATCTGTACGGCTTGTTATGTTTCCGCTTAGCTTTCTTTGATGTAGAGCGCTATATTTTAGGATTGTTGTATTCTTTTGTGTATGTTTCGCTCTTCAGCTATTTTAAGATAATAACTGCAAACTTATAAGACTTTACTCACGTTTCAGATGCCTCCACGACGTGCGCAACGAGTTCCTAGGGATGCACAGCCAGAGCCACAGCCTGCACCAGTTCAGGGCACTATGAGTGCCGCAGAGGTTGCAGCTATTGTAGCCCAAGCGGTAAATGCCACCCTCGCAGTTGTACAGTAGGCACCACCCTAGGCGCCGGTAGTCACGCCAGTTCAGACTCATGCATTCCCGTCTTCTTGGGAACGCATTCGTGATGCTTTTCAGAAAGCACACCCTCTAGAGTTTGTAGGTAGCTCCAACGTTGCTGTGTCCAGTCAGTGGAGGAAGGACATTCGAAGGCACTTAAGGATGTACGAGTGCACGGATATTCAGAAGAAAATACTGGCTACTTTCAAGCTAGTAGGATCTGCGTTGCAGTGGTGGGAGTCCATTACCACCGCGGAGGAGAGGGACACCCTTTCTATCCAGGAGTTCTGGGTGCGGTTCGACAGCAAATATTTTCCATCAGCCATTCACACTGAAATGAGGAGGAAGTTAATGAACCTCAAGTAGGAGGGGAAGAACATGGCCGAGTATGAGATCGAATTTACTAATCTCTTGAACATTGTTATTGATGAGATTCCGACTGAGGAGAAGAAGATTCAGAAGTTCATGGATGGATTGACTTGGAGGATCCATCAGCACTTGTTGGGTAATCTCTCATTGTCCACTTACTCTGGCGTGGTTAACGCAGCACTGCTTCACTATCAGGATCACCGCTTTCACATGTCTGAGAGTAAGAGATCAGGAGAGTCCAGTCATCAGGGCAGGATAGGAGGAAATGCTGCCAGCGGGGCACAATCTGCTCAGGGTCAGAACAGGCAGGGTGAGCGGGGTTCTCAATAAGGGGATCCTAAGAGATTCAGATCTGGGGGTTTCAGGAATGGTCAGGGAGGTTTCAGACATGGCCATTAGGGCCAACAGGGCCAGAATGGTCAGCAGCAGCAGTTTCAGCAGGGCCAGCATGGTCAAGGTAGGAATGGTAATGGCCACCAAGGCCGTGGGAAGTAGGGACAGCGAGGGGGAAACTTCCCGAGGAAGTGCTTCGTTTATGGCAAGATAGGCCACAAACTCCAGGATTGTCCTGATAGGGGAAGGGCCCCACAGCAGCAGCAATAGGGTGCTCAACACGAGCCACAAAGGCCTATGTTTCCCGCCGCCCTCCCAGCACCACCATAGATGGCAGCATTACAACCCATTCCAGCGGTCCCAGTCCTGCAGGGACAGCTTCAGTATGGGAGAGTGTACCATCTCCAGTATGTCACAGTCCCACAGGATCCACCTGCCATTGAGGGTATGTTCTCTATTTAGGGGACTATGGGGCGTATTTTATTTGATACGGGGGTCACACATTATTTCATTGCCACGAGATTTGCATGCACTATTGGGTTATTAGACACCGCAGAGAGCACGATTACTTGTGTAGATTCACCGTTGAGTAGGGGCTTCGTGATTTCCCTTATTTGTAGAGGTGTGGGTATAGAAATCGAGAGATTTACCTTACCCGCTGATATGTTTGTATTAGAAATGACCGAGTATGATGCAATTATCGGTATGGATTGGCTAGTTGCGTACCGAGCCATGATTGATTATTTTAGTATGAGTATTATTTTTGCCATTCCCGGGCAGGAGATGTTTTTAGTGGCGATGCCTCGCCCTGAGGGAGGATCTTCCACTCACTTGTACTATATAGAGGAGGACACCTCTAAGGAAGTGGTGATACCACTAGATTCGATAACCGTTGTTAGTGAGTTCGCTGATGTATTTTAGGACATACCTGGATTACCCCCTAGTAGAGAGATAGATTTTGTCATTGATTTGATGCCAGGCACTCGGCCCATTGCCCGCGCACCTTACCGTATGGCTCCAGTAGAGATGAGAGAGCTAACAGATCAGATAGAGCAGTTGTTGGGTCAGGGGTTTATCCGGAGGAGTACTTCGTCGTGGGGTTCCCCTTTGTTATTCATAAAGAAGAGGGATGGATCGTTGAGGTTGTGTGTATATTACCGGGAGTTGAATAAGGTCACGATACGGAATAAGTATTCATTGCCCCGAATCAATGACCTATTCGACCAACTGAGAGGAGCTTCCTTCTCCTCAAAAATTTATTTGCGATCGGGATACGATCAGTTGCGTATCAGGGAACAGGACGTCTCGAAGACTGCTTTCTTGATGAGATATGGTTCCTACGAATTTCGAGTTATGCCTTTTGGCTTGACCAGCACTCCAGTCGTGTTTATGTACTTGATTAATAAGGTGTTCAGAGAGTTCCTAGACCAGTTCGTCATCATCTTTATTGATGACATCCTGGTTTACTCCCAGCCAGAAGAGGAGCATGCCGAGCATTTGAGGCAGGTTTTGCAGATGCTACGTCAGAACGAGATTTATGCAAAGTATGAGAAGTGTGGGTTTTGGCTGAAGGAGGTTTAGTTTTTGGGGCATATCATTTCAGACCGGGGGATATCTGTTGATCCAGGGAAGGTATCTGCGGTGAGGGAGTGGGGATATCCCACGACACCGACTGAGATCCGTAGTTTCTTGGGCCTAGCAGGATACTACAGGAGGTTTATTCGGGGTTTCTCAAAGATAGCGAGTCCTTTGACACATCTGACTCGCAAAGGTGTGTCATTTATCTGGAACGATGCCTATCAGTTGGCATTCGATGAGTTGAAGAACAAGTTGACCTCAGCACCTGTGTTAGCATTGCCGAGACCGGGAGTTGAGTATCTAGTCTACACCGATGCATCCTTACAAGGACTTGGAGGTGTATTATGACAGGAGAGTCGGGCTATAGCTTATGCTTCCCATAAGCTAAAGCCTCACGAGAAGAATTACCCCTCCCACGACTTGGAGTTAGCGACAATCATATTCGCTCTTTGGATTTGGAGACATTATCTCCTGGGGGAAAATTTTTGGTTGTTCACTTACCATAAGTCTCTACAATACCTCTTCACGCAAAAGGAGATGAATATACGTCAACGACGATGGCTTGAGTTTGTGGAGTATTATCAGTTTGATATCCAATATCACCCGGGGAAGGCTAACATGGTAGCAGACACGTTGAGCCGTAGGCCAGTAGATGAGGTGGACGAGGTGTGGAAAGCTAAGTGAAAGGAGTTGGGACACCAGGATACAGTTGCCCGATCGTTCATGTATGTGATGACTGTTACACCTCAGATTGTTATGAGAGTGATAAAGGCCCATGCAATTGACTCGTTCTGTCAGGAGCAGATAGTTCGATTAGTAGCAGAGGGAGCCGAGTCCTATACCGTAAGCTCAGATAGGGGATTATGCTTCAATGGGAGACTGGTCGTTCCAGAAGGGGAAGACTTGCGACACGAGGTAATGGCAGAGTCGCATGGCTCATGGTTCACGGTACACCCTGGTGGGGATAAAATGTACCAAGACATGAGACGACAGTATTGGTGGAGCGGGATGAAGAGAGATATTGTCGTGTTTGTTTCTAAATGCGCCACTTGTCAGCTAGTAAAGGTGGATCATCAGAACTCGACAGGACTTCTACAGCCGTTAGAGGTTTCGATGTGGATATGGGAGAGCATATCCATGGACTTTATCACGGGGTTACCTACGTCACAGAGGGGTCACGAATCCATATGGGTAATTATGGACCGGTTAACCAAAGTTGCTCATTTTTTACCCGTAAGGACAGACTACACTACGGGACAGTATGCCCAGATTTTCATTGCGGAGATAGTGATACTTCACAAGATGCCTCTAAATATCTTGTCTGATCGAGATAAGATATTTGTTTCACAATTTTGGTAGAGTTTCCAGGAGGCCATGGGTACATAATTGCGACTGAGTACGGCATATCACCCGCAGACTGATGGGTAAACAGAGCGCACGAATCAAATATTGGAGGACATTTTGCGTATGTGCATCCTAGACTTTGGAGGTGGTTGGGAGCAGTACCTTCCGCTGGTGGAGTTTGCTTATAATAACTCCTACCAGTTCACTATTGGCATGGCTCCATTTGAGGCATTGTATGGTTGACCTTGTCGTTCCCCAGCATGTTGGTTAGAAGTGGGTGATAACAAACTCCTTGGGCCGAAAGTGATTCAGGACACTTCGGCAAGGATATAGATGATACGGAGCCGTATTCGGGTAGCTTAGGACCTACAAAAGAGCTATACTGATGCCAAGAGGTTCTTCAGAGAATTCAAAGTGGGGGACCAGGTGTTACTTAGAGTATCTTCTATGAAGGGTATTATGCATTTTGAGAACAAGGGGAAACTGGCACCAAGGTATGTGGGGCCATTCTCTATTATCGAGCGTATTGGGCCAGTTGCGTATAGACTTGGGTTACCGGTGCACCTGCATAGGATTCATGATGTGTTCTATATTTCCTCGCTAAGGAAATATCTTAGGGATGATTTGTCCCATACCCACATTGCTATAGAGGACATCGATCTTCAGCCTGATAGTTCCTACGAGGAGGGGCCGATTACTATTTTGGACCGAAGCGAGCAGAAACTGAGGTCAAAGATAGTACCATTAGTACGTGTTCAGTGGAGGCATCATAATGCCGAGGAGTCCACATGGGAGCACGAGGATGAGATGCGTGAGCCTTATCTTGAGTTATTTTTACCAGTTACTCTTTAGTTCAGAATTTCGGGACGAAATTCTGTTATTAGGGGGGAAGTATGTAATACCCCGTAATTTTATTGATATTTATTTAAGGGATTAATTGAATTAAATGAGAATTAATTGGGAATTAATTCGGATACAAACACTAGCGAGATGTGAGTTGGTATTTGATTATGATGATTAAATTTAAAATTCCATGAGTATTGAAAATATTAAAATTATCGCGAGGCAGAAATACGACAATTTGGAAATTTAATTGGGACGCGCGTGTCAGTCGCATCAGGAATGTAATTATTTGAATTAAAAAAAAGTGAATTATATTTTTATCAACCGAATGGTCATTTTGAGTGCGTAAACGTGTCCGAAAAGGTCGAAATAGTTAGAAAACACTAGCCGGGGGTTTAGTTTGGGTCCCGGGGCATTTTTGGGCCATACCGACAACCTAGAAGGGTATTTTGGTAATTTTAAAAATAGGGGAATTAAAACCCACGAATTTTAGAGGTTAACTTTATATTCGAAATAAACCCACTAAGTCCAATATCAGCACTTAACAAGTAGTGGGCTACGGGAGTTATAGGGAGAGTCTTAAGAAGTTCCAAAAGAAACCCCTAGCCACCATCACCATCTTTGGGAGAAATCTGTAGAGAGAAAGAGGAGAATCAACCTTCAACCTTCAACATCAAATCAGAACATCTAAGGCAAGTGGTTTAATTACATGAATTCAAGTGAATGTTTCCTCCATGATTAGAATGGAATATGTCTTATATTGAAAGTTTGATGAAAAACCCATGAAATTGGAGATAGAACTCATAATCTTATATAGGGATTGCATCTAGAATGGTTGTGAATGAATTCCATATCCAAAATGTATCTTTTGATGAATTAAAAATGGATTTATAAGGAGAAATTGTAGACATTAAAATTCTGGCTTCATGTTTATAGGGTTTGGGATAATGTTTGGGAATTATGATGATTACATGTTAATTTAGGAAGCTTTGACCCCAAATATATGTTAGAGGGTGACTTAGGAGGACTTAGAGTAGTTTAATAACGTTAAAACTTAATTGGGATGACCTTAGTGGGGATTTAGAGGAGATAAATCTTAAGAAAAATGAATTGGGGAAATTTCTGGGCGCAAACAACCATCTCGTTAGAAGACCTGCCCAGGTTGTTCGAACGACCTCGTTCGAACGAGATTCTAACGAGATGACAGTATCCCTTCTAATGAGTTGGTAGTTTGTTCTAAGCCTTTCGTTCGAATGACACTCGTTCGAACGACCTAGTTCGAACGATACTTCTAACGAGTTGATAGAATGACCTTTTTGGCCTGATTTTATTTCAAATGTCCCGTAGACTTAAGTAATGGAGAATTAACCTTCCCTTGTTGACTAGTGGGTATAATTGTGAGAATTGGGATACGTTGGGGAGTAGAACTTAGAACCTTATAGTAAACCGGATGACATTTGCGGAATAGGAAACGAATACCTAATTATGACGTGAAAAGGGTTGACAATGTTAATATACAAATCGGGGACTTATAAACGTATAACACAAAATGACGGTATAAGAACGAGAAGTATACCTATATTAATAATACGAGATATCTAAGATGTACGAAAGCTTAGTATATGTGGTTTTATGTGCATAACATACCTACCATACTTGCTATCATGGGAGGTCTGCGTTCGATTAGGGCCATCTAATCTTTGTGTGCCTACGGGGGGATTTATATTGGTACCTCGAGGACATAGGTCAGAGAAGGACTTATTGAGAAGTTAGTAAGTCTGCTGATCATGGGAGCGTAGGTATGTGCGTGACCCATGTGATGTGAACTATGTTCGCCTCCATTGTTTGTGATTGTTGTTTATTGAAAATGATTCCTGAGAGATATGGAATACGTGGTCCTTATGTACGTGATGTTCCGGGATTGGATAGCAAAGTATGTGTGCACCGCAGCTTAGTCTCGGGGTGTTAGTATTGTATATGTATGATGAGAATAATATACTATTAATTGAAATGAACTGTCCTCTATATATGTGAGTATAAATAATAGCAACGAATTGTAAAGATAAGATGGAAGATCTCTAGTAAGTAGTATTACTAATATGGGAAACTGAGAATAAATGTAAAGCTCTCTATTTAAATTAAGATGCCGAAATTAAATCGTGAATCGTATAGTAATCTTAGATTTTTTTATTTTACTAGTTAGATATGGGAATAACTAAAATGGGTACGGATACGTTAGGAGTGCACATATAGTCGAGAGGTGAGTACTTCATGTGAGAGAACGTCCTAACATGTACTTTGCATTCATTGTTTTCTGTCATTAAAACATTTGCTATCTTTTTAAACCGTTTTCACAATCGGGCTTTGACTCGTTTGCTTCCAAATCTATTTTTTTGTAAAACCATTTCGGTGCCCAGCCACAAGGGCACCAAGTATAGGAGTTCCATTCAGGTGACGTGTTGTAGCTACTGTAGAAGTTACAGGACCTTGACAATAGCCGCCTCCATTTTCGATCTTGACTCCATTAGCAGATTTCCTCATTTGTTGGGCATGTCGCCTCATTCCTTTTAGAGTCATTTTATTTATTCAGTTATTTCAGATTTGGGGTTGTAATTAATTTAGTAATGCAGACTTGGTATTTGTTTATTTCAGTATTCGGATGGTTGTGAGGAGTATTCCTCTAGATTAATTATTATTTTATGGTTATTCTATTGTGACTATGTTGGGGTGGTTATGTTAGCATTTCATGATCTACTTATTGCATGTTAATCGGATTTAATTAAAATTGACAACTCGCTTTTTAAATATTAGGTGGCTAGTAAATATTAAAAAGTTTTCGACAGTGATGCTATGAACTGAACCAACTTGGCATTTTGTATTAATTTGAATAAAGGAGTAGCTACCCGGTATTTAATTAGTCGGGGTGTCACACCAGGGGCCTTACCCACATCGTACAACTTCCCATGATAGCACTGGAGGGTATGCTCACACAATGAATATACATATATCATTCACACACACTATATATATATGTATATATATACAATTACATCATATAAATGCAAACCATCGCATAAGGTATTTAAAATTACACCATATAGGTATACATACTCCTATAAGTCCGTATGTATGAAAGAAGTGAATTCATTTATAAGTATATAACTCTCATCATACTAATCGTTGCTAACTCGCATAACTTCCCATTTTATTTCATACACTGACCCCTCACTTGAAACTTACTCATCCCTTACGCTTATGGGTATGATTAGTCTCCCAATTCAATAATCATTAAGGGTACCATCTATATTCGAATGCACACGATCGAAAACAATTATCCCAAAATAGAAAACCTCGATGCTAAGAGGATTCCCCACTAAATTGATACGATAACTCAAACTCATACTCTCTCGATAACTCAATACGACCCCAATATTTCATCTAATCATCTACTAATCCTGCTCTAATTTCCTTAATCAGAGAGGCACTACACACTCAATTCCATTCTGAAATAGACCCCAAGCATCTCCTCACTATCCTAGGGTCAGCAATCCCTTGCTATAACCACCTAACTCTCTTTGATACAATAACTAAGAAGGTCCATAAATATAACCCCAAAAGAAAAAGGGCACAATTAAAATCCAAACTTGGACCAAAAACAGAAGACCGGCCCCTGACCTCCGGTCGACCGCGGTTTCAATTTTTTCCTAGAAAAGAAGGCAGTAGTCTTTTGTTTTGAGGCGCGGTCGACCGTCCCCCTAGTCGCGATCGACCGACCATAGCAGTTATCTCGTCCATCTTCCATTTTGGATAAACTCCAACTTTCCAAATACCTCAAAATACCAACTTCAAACCCCAAATATTCAACCCAATCAAGTTTCTAACATTAATACTCATCAAATAACTTAACCCCACTAATTTAGAACCTTAAATCCATATATACACCTCTCAAATGCAAGATTTTCCCAAAATATAAGTTTTAACATTTATAACCCAAAATCCATAAATTTATCCACAAATCATTAAATAAATGATACAAAAAAATTATTCGGCAAGATTATTCACTTCCCTCAAAGTTGTAGAGTCCGAATCTCCCTCGAAATCGCATATTTACCGGAATCCCCAAGCTTTTATTCTCTTTCTCTTCTTCCTTTCCTCTTCTCTCTCTCTCTCTAGGTCTTTCTCTTTCTCACAAATGAGATTGGCTTCTCACGAGCCCTACTTAAGACTTATCTCTCAATTACCCAACTTTAAATGATAGTACATACTTTAAATGACTCGGTTACTCCAATTCGAGTCAAACGAACTTAAAATATTCCGGAACCCAAATAAGACCCAAGTGGAGTCACTTCAAATATCTCGACCCATCCAGAATCAACTGTACCCTCTGAATCGTTATTCGAAATACTTTATAACATCCTCAAATTTTATCCTCAATTGCCAAATTTAAAATTCTCTAATTTAAATAAATATTATTTCTCCCAAATTAATTAAATTATCAGTCCAAAAATTACGGGGTATTACAAAACTAACCTTACCAATCATGATTAGAGGTATACTTTTCCCCAACTACCCTTACCCATACATTGAATAATCTTAGCATGTTGTCCTCTTGACTCAAATTTCAATCATTCTAGATTATTAATAATTATTCGCTTCTTGATACCTTTTCAGGAAGGTTTATATGTACATATATAAGGAATCCTCTAATATGGTTAAGTAGTGTCATCAATTCCTGATTTGGGGTTTTCACAGTTTTCATACGATTTCATTCAACCTTCAAATCTCCTAATCTGAATTAGTGAACACTAACTCCTGGAATGATATCCTTATTCAAATTCCAACAACCCGGAGTCAAGTTATAAAATCAAACAACATATTTTCCAAACAATTCCTCATTTTAAATCACATGTATACAGATTCGATTACAAACGACTATGGATCTACGAATTGATCATGTAATATTCATCAAAGCTTGCACTAATTTAAAGTCTCTAATTGTGCAGTCTCAAAACACGATTCAACTTTAGATCTAATCATGGATTTAACATTCATATAAGAATAGCACAAATTGAATAAGAATGGAAAGATAATTCTTGTTTAAGATTGGGTAGAGAAGACTCTTTTCCTCCTCATATGGTGTTCTTTCTCCTCCTCTTAGGTGGGTGTGTCTATGGTTCCTGGTTATAACTCCCATAGATGGATTAGACCTTAATAAATATTTGTAATCTCCAAATCCCGAGTTGGACCTTAGGCCACAACTTTAGACCCCCAAATGAGCACAAATACATAATCTAATTATCCCAATAACTACCCAACTCACATATATATAACATGGGACTATTCTTAAGGGTCTGAAAGGCCCAAACAAGACTGTAATTCCTCTCAAAGTTTGTCCCAAATAGTTTACCCAAAATATACATTTTAGTTATGATGTGACACATGTAAATACTTTTTATTTAAAATAAAATATCTTTTTGATTTATTCCAAATCATTAAAGTCCAACTCTAAAAGTTATAAATAATAAGGAGTCTAATTACTAACATCCCAGATTAATTAATTTCACTGAACTACTTTAATCATTATTAAATTTTATTTTCTCCTAAAAATATGGGATATTACTGAGGTCAAAATAACTGGCTTGCTGTAGAATCATAATGACTTTAGCTCATTGAACAAGGAGGTTAATTTTGTGTAGATGGTTGGGTAATGTATCGACATGTCAACAAACACGTGTGAACAATCTATCGCTTAATTCGGCCAGAGATCATCTCACTCGCATATTCCCCAAGAATATCGAAAAAAACACCGCTGATTTGATCTCACCAAACAAGTAGCCTAAATTTGTGAAATGGACATTTAATTTAAACAACAAGCTTATGATTTCCATCTTTAACATATTAGTCACCTATAATTGTATTAATAATATGATTTGATAATTTCTTTTATGGAAAGTTGTCAACTTCGAGTTTAATCACTTTAATAAAGCCTTCGATGATATAGGTAGTACTTAATTCAATCCTTCCATTTCCTTTGTGCACACTCTTTATTTGATAAAAGGCTAAGCTTATCAGATGTGTAATCCATTTTTTAGTTCCATAATTTTTTTTTATTTTTATTTAAAGTGCTTATCATGCTATTAATCAGGCTATTGTTACCATTATTATTTCATAATATAGTTGAAATTTGTGATGCGTATATTCTTCATAGTTGGCATAAATCCGCATTATGTGCCTGTGTGGACAATGGGCGAAAATCCAATCCATCAATATCGCAGGAGTGAATGAGGGATGTCGCTTGTAGAGCACTTTTGCTGAGTGCGCGATCATGATAGGATTCAAGAAGAAGCCCCAGCTAACTCCATGATAGCGATCGCGGTAAGAAAGGTTCAAGAACTTTAAACAGCTTTTCATGCTAATCCTATGTAAAATTCTAACCAAAAAAATAATTGCGTATTAAGTTTTAATTATTATACCCATGCGTCTGTTATTTTCAGATGTGTATTTTTCCTTGTGTATTAGAGTTGGTTAAAAATGTTACATTCAAGACCTAATTTCAAATTTGATTGATTTTAATATACACCATCATTTATAATTGCAGTTGGGAAGATTGGAAATTTCACATTCGATTTAATGTCAGAGTTGGTCTTTTTATCTCCCGTGCATCAATATTTGATCTCAAAAAAATGTAGAAAGCTTATGCACAAATAATATTTATTTTATATGTTTATTCCTTATATGGATCCCATAGAATAAGGGTATTATCAAACTTTTGGTATACTAAAGAATTTGGGACTAATTTATGTGCTGTTTCACTCCAATTTATAACTGATTGTCCCCCAAACGCAGTCTTCATGGATGGTTATTATGCAAAAAAATATGGGTTTCTTGTGAAATTTTAAAATTCTTATTGTATATTTAAGAGGTATTTAGATGATGTTGCTTGTGCTTCCTAGAGGAGAGGTTAGTTTATTTTTGTACATAGAATATGTTTATGTTTCTCAATACTATTGACAAAAGTTTAATGTGGTTGAAAATATATTTGTTACAAAATAAATATTTGTATTTAAAATTAAAATACTCAATTTTTATAATATTCCAATACAACTGAGCAGGAGTAGCATGATAACATAACAACAACACATCTCAACGAAAAATTAATGGAAAATTGTTCCTGCAAATCCTTTTTTTCATGGAAATATATATGAAAACTTAAAGAAATCTATAAGGTAAAAAACATTGGATATAATAAAAAAGATAAATCTAATTTTAATTTTATTTCTATTTTCATTTTTATTCACTCGATACCATAGTCTAGGTACAAAATATTGGATAGAATAAAAAAGAAGAATCTAATTTTCATTTTATTTATTCACTACATTTTTATTTGGAAATTAAAAATATTTTATTTTATTTAATTTTCCTTTATATGCTTTTATTTGTGGATCTCTTTTTTTTCACTCATTATCTTTTCTATTAAATCTCCTAAATTGTTTAAAATTAATTTCCCATTAACAAACTCTTTTATGTAAGTTGATTTACAATTATCTATTTTTGTCTTGCTTCATTTTTTCTGTAAAATGCCGTGCGTGATACCGATTCCAATAAATTCGTAAATTTACAACTTAAAGTTATTTAATTGGAGACAATTTTAAACCAAATAAAATAAGCCTCTAAACATGTAACTACGTGTGTCTGTTAATCGATCACAAACAAAGTTACTAACTCACAAATTTCATGAAAAAAAAACCTTTCGGGAAAAAAATTTATTTCACTATAATACTCACAATGATTATAATGAAATCTGCTATGAGTTACCCTTAGAAAACCCACATTGACCGCAACCTAGAGTAAACGAGAACTGCAGCTCCAATTCAGCCAAGGAATGCCCACGAGCACTCCCTATGACATGCAGTCGTCGTTAGCCCAGTACTCCCCTCAAGAACACCTAGATCAGCAATAGAGATCTTCTTTAGAAGACAAACATCAACAAAGATGTGTTCTTGGGTTCCAAAACAACTCGCAACAACTATTGGGATGAATTGCGAATTGAAAACAAGGATTAAAACCCTAAAATGAGAAGACAAACGTTTCTGCAATAGCAGTTTCCGTAAAATAGTAATCTCAGGTATTCTTAACAAAAACAAAGTTGGAAAAATCAATTTATAGAAAATCTAAGGTTGTGGGTCACTTGAATGAAAAATCAAACTCACTCGAACAGGGACAAGCGTCGCTTGAACGTGCTTCGTGCGAGATCCTCTTGTCGTTTGAATGAGAGCACCTTTCACTTGAACGATCTTATTAAAAAATTAATATTTTTCTTTCTCCAGGAAATGCTCTATCCTAAAACTTCAAAAAATATTTTATACTGAAAAACTCAAAAAGTTCGCTCCAACACTTAGAAAAAATTTCATAAAAGATATCTCAATATTCTAAGTGAAATGCTAAGGAATTAACACACAACCTTTACCAAATTTATCTCATGGAGGCTTGAACATTGAAGAACTTTGATATTTCGATCCGTCTCGACGCTTGAATGATCTTGAATTATTCTTCGACGTTTGTAGCGGTATATGACATACTCTAAAAGTAACGGACAATGTAAAATAATGTCCTTAAAAATCTCCCCTATGTATATACTGATAAAAAATAAAAACATATGAATTATCAAATAAAAAACCTTATACAGATCTAATACCCTCCTATGAACCCAAAACTAAAAAGGTACTAAACATGTAGGTCTAAAAATTCTCTTCAAAATTTTCAACTTCAAATCTTTAAGCTTTTCTCACCAGGGTGCATGACATAATGATCTTCAATTTTTTACCTACACACATGAGACAAAGCAAATACCTTCGTGATGCATAGAGTTTGAAATCATATAAGAATAAATCAATCAATAATCAAATCTCCCCGTAATGCAAAACTCTCCCATAAATCGTTCTCCCCTTTTTTATTTGACCGAAATAGACAAGAAAATGAATCAACTAAACAAACATGAAGTGTCATGAAAAATATGAATAGCAAACATTAATCAAACTACGCTCATGCAAAGAGTAACTCAAAAACTTTCTCAAACTATTTTTGATTTCTCAAATTTTCATACAAAAATGCAAAAAAAAATTACAAAAATCACACACCATGAAATTTCACTAAGACATCCAAATCATGGAAATGGAATGAATGTGTGTGAACATCTTCGATAGGCAAATCATTGCAATCAAACATAACATATGTGCACGATGAATATGTGTACTCCTGATGAATGAATCTCAAAACCGTCCTTAGGTGTTAAAAGTGTTGAATTTAAATGGCATCGACTGAATCCATAAACACATCAAAGTCAAGAATGATTCCCACAACACTAACGTCTAAAACAATGAATGCTTTTTCATGATGTTTTCAAGATGTGAAAACCCATTTTTTATTTCTTTCCATCCAAACTCCCTCATAAATAATAATTATTATATTTTCTGTTGAGGTTTCCCCTTTAAATTTCACGACGAGTTTGTTTCGAACTCTTGCGCCCCTTTTCCATGATTCACTCATCAATTTTTTTTGCAATTAAATCCTCACGGTAAACGATTTTTAAATGGACTACTTCCATTGTAAAGTTGTATCGCATATGGTTCGTTTTAAAGACATAATTGAGATGACAACACTTCCACCAATATGTTATAAACAAGTACAATAATCAAACAAATTCGTGCAAGTGTGCATTAAAGGAACTTATGAGTCAATAATTTAGGTAGTAATAACTAATCACATCTCAATGACACCAAAAATTGTAAAGAACATAAATGAAATGATGATGCATATCAAAACACTATCAAATCATCACATGGATATGGAATGAAATTGCGACTCGGTCATCCTAAATGTCCATTCATATACGATGCAAAACAAAGTACAAAACTCTTTTTGTCTTTTCCCAAACAATATTTATCAAAATAAAATATTTTTGGATTTTTTAATTTTTTCTCAAGAAAAATAAAAATCTTGTTATATTTCGCAAAAAAAATTCAAAAGAAAAAATCTAATACAAACAAAATACACACTAGAAATAGGCATACAATATCATCATGCAAATCAACCTGTGCTAGAAAACAAGTCCAAACCTCAATTGTCAGGTGCGGTGGAGTTTTCCAAAGGTGGTGACATCCTATGGAAATACTCCATCAAATCATGTGAAGTCTGGACCAAAAACTTTGGATGCTCCCTAATATGTGCAAACTCTCTTGTGTAATCATATGGAGCATCATGTGTGGGTGCGTGTGTGTGAACACGTATAGTAGAAAAACGTGACACTTGACATAACTTAAAACAAAACTCTCTAAACATGCCTAAGTACACCTCTCTCAAAATGTCTCCTAAGCACTCTCCTATCAATTATGAGATGCCTAGGTGGGTTGGGTTGAGAGCCATAAGGATCGATCACAAACTCGGGAAACGGCTCGGGTGCAACATGAGAAGTGGACGCACCTTCATGACATATTCCTCGTCTCTCAACATCAAACAAAATGGGATTGAGAATCCTATTTCCATACTTTTTAGATGCGTTCTCTAAAGGGACTTTGACCTCCCGGGTACGTTTGGTATCACTATTAAGTTAGGATACACGTGTCTTCAGACTAGACACTGTGTTTGTAAAATCACTCTTTTCCCGATCTCAAGCAATTAACTGCTCACTCAAGAAAACTTTCACTTTCTCGAGTTGACTTGATTTGGACTCAAACACCCTCAAACTCTCAATCTCACTCTCCAAATATCTCACCCTAATACCTAACTCCTTATTCAATTTCTTAGTCTTTAAGGTCTCGGCATAGAAACCTCTAAAAACAATAAGGAGCTCACTTTCATCTCCACTTTCACACTCACTATCACCCTCACTCAAAATAGTCAAACTGTCATCCTCCTCGGGGATCTCACGTGCACATGTATCCTCATCGTCGCGGGACAAACTAGGTGTTCTGATGTGACTTGCTAAAATGGCAACAAATTTCCCATGTGAAGACTCATCCCCACAATATTTCACCTCTTCCTCACTATCACTAAGAGTGGTTGCCATGGTAATATTTTTCCCCTTTCTCTTTAGCCTAGTGGGACACTCAAATGCTCTATGGCCCCTTCCCTCACAATAAAAACACTTCTCTTCCTCCTCTTTATCTCCTCTCTCTTTAGCCTCAATTTTATTTATCTTAAAAACTCTTGTAATGGAAGAATTTTGTTTTAAAAACTTGAGAAACTTTTTAAAATTCTTTGCAAGCATGGCCATATCAAAATCAGACTCGTCCTCAGACTCGGACTCACAAAAACTCACTTTCTTTTTCTTTTTAGACCGGGATTTGAGTGCTATCCCTATATCCTTAGTCTTGATAGTTTCAGGAAACATGTTAATCTCATATGTTTGGAGGTCTCCTACCAGCTGTTCTAATTTCAGATGACTCAAATTACCTAAGGTATTCAAAACAGTCACTTTAGGGATCAAACGTTTTTGAAACGATCTTAAAATATCTTTAACCACTCGTGCCTTAGGTATAGGCTCACCAAGATTCAAACTAGTGTTGAAAATGTCGGACAAACGTACATAAAAGTCAACAAAATACTCAGCCTCAAGCATGGTTATCGTTTCAAATTGAGTAGTTAAATTTTAAATTTTAGCCTCTTTGACTGCGTTAGTGCCTTCGTGGGTGAGTTGTAAAACATCCCACGCTTCTATAGGCATGGTTCACGTCATAATACGTCAAAACTCCTCAGGAGTGACGGCACCAGAAATTGCACTCGGCCCACGTGAATTATAGGTGATCCATTTAAATTCATCCTCAGTCCAGGTAGTCACAGGTTTTAACGATGTTACGTTATCTATAGTGACAATGGGAGGCATCCATCCTCTTTGACAAATAACCTAAACATTCCCATCTATGGCCTTTAACAATGATTTCATATGGGCTTTCCAATAGGCAGAATTAGACTCGTCAGAAATGGGCATCCAATTCTATAAGTTCCCCATTGTAAAAACTGCGATATTTCACAAAATAGATTTTTTTTAAATCAATATCACATAATTTTTGCAGAAAAATAGGAATTCACAATAAATTAGTGAAATCTGCTTTAATACCAATTAGTAAAATGTTGTGCGTGATACCAATTCAAATAAATTCAAAATTTTCCAACTTAACCTTATTTAATTGGAGTCAATTTTAAACCAAATAAAATCAGCCAACATGCAACTACATGTGTGTGTGTCAAACCATCATATATAAAGTTACTAACTCGCAGATTTCAGAAGAAAAAAAACCTTAAGCCCAGGAATCCCCACGAGAACTCACTATGACACGCAGTCGTCGTCAGCCCAGTACTCCCCTCAAGATTACCTAGATCAGTAGTAAAGATCTTTTTTACAAGAGAAATTTAAAAAAATATGTGTTCTTGGATCCCAAAACAACTCACATAAACTATTGGGATGAATTGTGAATTGAAAACAAGGACTAAAACCCTAAAATGAGAAGACAAATGTTTCTGTAGTAGCAGTTTTTATAAAACAGTAATCTCAGGTCTTCTTAACAAAAATGAAGTTAGAAAAACCAATTTATAAAAAATCCAAGGTGGGGCGTTGCTTGAACGAAAAAGCGATCTCGCTCAAACGGGGACACACGTTGCTCAAACGAGCTTCGTGCGAGATCCTCATGTCGTTTGAACGACAGCACATGTCGCTCGAACGATCTTATTAAAAAATTAATAATTTTCTTTCGCCAGGAAATTCTCCGCCTTAAAACTTCGAAAAATATTTTTTTGACAAAAAATCAAAAAATCTGCCCCAATACTGAGAATTTTTTTTATTAAAGATATCCCAATATTCTAAGTGAAATGATAAGGAATTAAAACACAACCTTTACCAAATTTATCTCGCGGATGCTTGAACGTGGAAGAACTTTGATATTCAGATCCATCTTGACGCTTGAATGATCTTGAATTATTCTTCGATGTTTGTAGCGGTATATGATATACTCTAAAAGTAACAGACAATGTAAAATAATTTCCTTACATTTTCATCACAATAATACTATAATTTTTTTATTTGCTCGAGAAGATTATAAATTCAACATATTTTTTTGGTTTAGCCAAATATAATTATATGGTGGGACAAAGATGATGAATAAAATCTTGCTTGATGTTTTAACGTTGGGGCTAGAGGTCTTAACACGATGATGATATTAAAAATGGACATAACATTAATGTTGTGGTGGAAGTTGTATTGCCTATTGATGCTACTGTGGTACCAATAACACTATGCAATATTTTTATTTTTATGACGATAATGCTCGAGGCACACCTTTAACTACTATATCCAAGAAGAAAAATAATAGAAAGAATTCATTCTCTCTTCATTTTTGTTTTAAATTTTATGTGGGGTTTGTGTAAATATTCTGAAACGGGTTGCAGTTGGGGAAATTTTCAAATGTTTCATAGGAGAGATTTGAGGTGGAGCCGAGGCCTAAAGAGACTACAATTGTGTTATGGAATAAGCTTGTCATGGACGCCGATAGCTCGAGATCCCAATCTAGCCTCACATCACCCTGATATATATATTATCTTGGTTCATTCCAATTATAAAAATTATTTTGATAATGACTTGTTCCGTTTAATTATGCTTAGAGTGATTACCCGAATATGGTTGCACGTGCAACCCACGTGGGCACACCCAGTTTTTTTTTTTAAATTCAATTTGTCCAAACTAAGACTATTGTAATCATAATTTTATTTATTGTTCTAACTTTTGACTCTTCATATGAAAATTTTGAAATGCAATGACCATTTGTTCCTTAACTTATATGAGAGAGAAGGAGAAGTTAAGAATTTTTTGTCGTTCAAATGTTTTTGCTCAGTCCCACATCCGTGGTAAACTTAGAATCAGTTTACTTAATAAACTCCTATTTTGGACCAATGAGGAATTCTTTAGGGCATTATAATTTTGTGTGAATTAAGTGAGAGTATTTATTGGGCCAAAATCCACACGTGCACATGCCGAATGTATATGTATTAAATTTTTTAAGCTAAAAATAATTTTTTTAAAACAAAAAATTTGAACAAAAATTTAAAAAATGGCATTTCTATTTAATATTTCTTATTTGGACAAAAGTAATTTTTGATTGGCGAAAGTGAGACTTTTCACCCCACGTTCCTTTATTTTCTTTTAGTAGCTGTTCATTTTTTTCCCATTTATAGTTGGTCTTTAGTTATTATTTGACAGATAAAGAAAATACTACAATAGAAATTACTCTCTCTCTCTCTCTCTCTCTCCTGCCAAAGGCAATTGTTTTTCTCAGCAAAACAGAGAAGAAGAACGCATAAATATGCTTTCTCTTTGAAACATTTTTTCTCTTTTCATTACCTAATCAGTTTTTTCTCCCTAAGTGATGTGATATTGAGCAATTAATAGTGAACGGGTGACAGTATACAAGATTACTGCGTGCATAGCTTTCTGAGTCAAAAGTTGATTTCAATTTCGGGATATTTTATTCTAAGGGTGGCAGGGCACTAAATGGCCTGTAGCACATTTTTGGCAGAGCCGCAAAATATCTTAAAGAGAGTGACCTAATTCGCGACTCAACCATATTATTTTTTGGCTGTTGGTTTTACGCATTCGATAATTTCGTTATATTCTCTAATTTCAAATACAACAATTTAAGGTGTTTTTTTTCTTCCATTGATAATGAAAATATATTTGCAATTAACAAACCTTTCAAATTTCAGGGTCGGCATTTTAAACGATGGAGACAAAAAATATGGTTTTACGTAACGATTAAAAAACCAACATTAAGTGTTCAATTAGACAAACCTACTATGTCTAACCCATATTGCTGATGAAAACAAGGCCATACAAACTTGGAAAAATAATATTCTTGCAAAAATGTCAAAGCTATTTGGGAGACATTATCAAAAAAATATGATACCTAGGAGGCGGGTATTAAAAAATATTCAGTTAATCGTTATTTCAAATTTCAAATGACAAACGACAAATCTATTGTTGCCCAAAGACACGATTTACAAAAAATTGCTCACAAAATGATTTTTGAGGGCATTGAGTTAAATGACAAATTTTAGGTTGTTGTTATTATTGACAAGTTACCTCTGAGTTATAAAGATTTTTAAAATATTGTTGACAAGGTATAAATAAAAAGAATTTTCACTTGAAAGCTTAATCACTTGTTTGAGAATTGAGGAGAAATCCTGAAAATGAGATTTTAAAGATAAAATTCTTGTTGTGTTTAATAACAAAAGTTATAACAAGAAAAACTTTGGTTGTTTTGAAGACAAATGGAAAAATATGAAATACATAAAAAAATACACAACTAAAACTTTAAACCAAATCAGACTCAGAATACGTATAAGAACGACCATAATGGAAATGGACAGACTAGTAATATTGGGAAGTTTCTCTGCTTTAGGTGTAAAAACTATGGACATATAGCCTACAAATGTTGGGATGAACCTTTTATTGCTCCTCAGGTGAACCTAAACGAAGAGGATTTATCTGCAATGATTTGTGAAATCAATATGATAAGAAGTGCTGAAGAGTGGTGCTTTTCATCATATCTGCTATGATCGTACCTTATTTAAGACTTATTCTCAACCTAAAGATAAAAGAGTATTATTGGGTGATTCCCATTCCACTAAGGTTATTGGTACTGAAGATATTGAATTGAATTTCACTTCTGAAAAAATTGTTGTCTTGCCCCGTAAAATTTGAAGGCTGAGAATTTAACTATTTTTGGTGAAATAAAATTATTAAATTGGGAGAATTGATATTTTTTTCAGAGTATCGAATGATGAATTGGAGTGTACGATTAATTTGTAAAGGGCCTAGATAGTCAAAATGATTGCATGGAAGTTGGATTTGGTTTCTGGAGTATTTTGGACCTAGTTTGACTCGAATAAGTGGAAACGATTTATTTAAAGTGGGTATTATCATTTAAAGATGGGATTTATTTATTTAAAGGCTTAAGAGGCTCGTGAGTGGCAAATATCATTTGTGATAAGAGATAAAACCATAGAAAGAGATAGAAGAAGAAGAAGAAGAGAATGAAGAAGAAAAGAGGAGAAAAGCTAGGGAGCTTTAGATTTTCAGCCAAAATCTATGATTTCAAGGAAGATTCAACCTCTACAACTTTAAGGAAAGTGATTAAACTTGATAAATAATTGTGTGTGTGAGTTATCTCATAACTTTTGTTGGTGATTTAGTTCATTTGAACTTTTATGGTTAAACCCTAAAATTTGATGAGTAAATCTTGTATTTAGGGTAATATTTGTGGTTTAGATGAGAAAAATGGCGGGGATAAAATATGTGTTCAGTTTCGATGATTAGAATATTATTAGAATAAGGTATATTTGGGTTTTAGAAGTGTAGGGTATATTTTGTGAAGTGTAGAGTAATGTTTTGGGGTACAAATCTCGTGGGAACAAAATTTTGCGGAACCGGACCGGTCCGGGTAGGAAAGCTGGATCGATTCATTTTTGAGGAAATTGGATCAGTTCATTTTTAAGGAAATCGGATCGGTCCGACCATTAAATATTTCTGTAATTATTTTAGGAAACGGACCGGTTCGTTTTTTAGGACCCCCGGTCTGGTCCGATCACAGTAATTTGATAATTCTAGTTTTAGCCCTTTTTAAATGGGTTGGTTACTTAGGGACCCTCTATTAGAGTTTAGTAAACATGTTCATGAGATATTTTGAGGATTCATATTTGGTTATAAAAGAGAGGCCATTTTGGGGGCAATAATGGCGATTTATGTAAGAGTAAGTTGTATAATTTTCATTTAGTAAATCCTCTAAGGAATGAGGATTATTTTGAGGATGGTTAAAAGCTATTATGGAGGCATATTTGGTAGGTTAACATCCCAGATTCTTTCATAAAATTATTCGAGTAGTAGGAATTTACTTAATGTCGAATATAGACTAGGTGAGAGAGGTCATGTGTCCTTAGTGTTAATTAAATTGGGAGATTGTTCATATCACAGGTGTAATGGGCTAGTATGTTTCAAGTGAGGGATTGTATAATAAAATGAATTGGAAACATATGCGAGAATGTATTGGTTAGTGTAATGAGAGTTAATTACATATAGCCGGATTCTTTATTTTTAAATACGGACGTGAGATGGTATGTATATATATATGGTGTGAATGTGTATACCTTGTGTGATGGTTTATATATGCTGTGAATGTGTATATATCTAGTGTGTATGATATATATATATATATATATATATATATATATATATATATATATATTATGTGAAGCATACCCTATAATGTTATCATGGGAAGTTGCATGGTGCGGGTGAATCTCCCTGGCTTGAGAAGAAGGGAGAGTATAGTCCCTAGGTCATAGCGTCCATTGGTATATTGAGTGAATTTATTAAGGGCGAGACGTGGTGGGTATGTTTCATTCTCATTTCCAAGGAGGAACTATGGCGGCTTCCCATACATTGTGTTTAGCTTGTTGACAAGTCGGTGCGAGCTATTCTGACTTTTGGTTACCCAGGGACATGTGAGCGATACCTTGGAAGATGATAGCATTATAGAAACTGGTAGTATTCATATGTTAAGTGAGTTATGTATGTGTACTTATTGGGAATGATAAATCATGTATAATACAAGTGAGTATTATTATACAAGATTTAGAGATAGTGTGCGATATATTAAATATTATAAGTAGAAAATGTTATAAGGATGTATGTTATGTTTTGTCTTTTTGTAGCATGAGAGTGGATGAGTATACTCTTATGCCTCTAGATGGGAAGTAATTGGGTGTGTACTTTGGACCGAGGGTCTAACGGATTCCAACGACCGACAATATTAGGTGGTAGTGTATTAGGGGGTTTCTTGTATGGATTTCTCTTTACGAGACGTACCATGCACTACGCTTAACGTAACGTTGGGCGTGGGGAGATTTATGTAGATATATTAGTAGTATTTTGAGTTAGTGAGTTATGTGAATGAGGTTTATGCGTAGATTTATGAGGATTGAGCCCTAGCATGTGCCGGGTAGCTTAGTTGTGATTCATATGCATACATTAGGTGCGCGGTATAGATGAGGGGTGAGGTTGAATCCTAAGAGAGTGCGACACCACTATAATTATGATATTGTGCATTCATAATTATTATGCATTTTAACTCACTTGCTAAAATTATTTATCAGACCTCGGGCTCTGACCCTTTTATATATTTCCTCTCAATAAACAGATATTGCATTATTTTAGGTGTCCTTCCGCAAGGACGCCAATGATGCCTATTTTGTTAAGAGTCCTGGGAGTTGTAGCAGTCGCAGAATGTTACAGAATTTTGTTGTAGCCGCCTTTTTTTTTTTGAAATCTAGTTAGGGATTCATTTTTTATATCGGGTGTAAAACCAGGGGTTGTTCAATTGTAGCTCTTTTATATTCTTTTCTTGGATGATTGTATTGACTGCGATCCAACCACATATTCGAGTATATCTTTTGTTGTAATTATGTATATTATCATGTTTTGTAGTCATATTGCATGTTGGTTTGTAGTTCTTTGTATGTTGATTAAAAAAAATTGGCATCCGTTTATTTTATTATTAGGTGGTTAGTTAGATTTTTAGTTTATGAGAGAGTGATGCTGAGAATGATTCACTTGAGATTCCTATTTTATCTTGGTATTAGGCTGTCCACCCATTATTAATTTAAGCGGGGTGTCACAAGTGGTATCAGAGCATCATGTTCTAATGTCTTAGGATTGTACAGGTTTTCTTCGTTCTTTCGGAAGCTTTCTTGATTCAGATCCTTATTATTAAGATTGTTACATTCATATTGTGTTTAAGATCTTCTGTGATGCAAAATTATTTGAACTATGTGCTAATAAAGTTCTCTCTTATTTCAACTACAATCGAAGAGAGGTCGCCTGGATAGTGTAAATAGGAGGACAGAGGATGTGGAGCCCTAAGTGCCTCAAGGGACTGTGACTGCAGTGGAGTTTGCCAATATTGTGGCTCAAGCAATCAATGTGGCCAAGAATGCCATGGTTCAACATTTTCCTCAGCCTCATCAACAGCCTGCAACGCCGGTAGCTCAAGGTTACATAGGGTTATCGACGTGGGAGAGAGCTAGAGAAGCTTTCCAAAAAGGTCATCCTCCAGAGTTTTAAGGGGGAGCCGATGTGGTCATAGCAAGTCAGTGGAAGAAGGATATTCAGTGTCACCTTCATATGGTGGAATGCAGTGATGTTTAAAAACAAATACTTGCCACCTTTAAGCTAGTGGGTGCAGCTCTCCAGTGGTTGGAGTTGGTCACGATGTCAAAGCAGAGGGATACGATGTCTATATCATATTCTTGGGTTCAATTTGATCGTAAGTATTTCCCTTCGGCAATTCAAACGAAAATGAGGAGAAGATTGTTCAGGTAAAGCAGGGGAATAGGACAGTGGAAGAGTAAGAAGATGAATTTACTCAGTTGGAAAACTTTGTTCCTGGCGAGGTAAATATGTAGGAGAAACGTATATCAAAGTTCTTGGGAGGTTTCGATTAGCGAATTCGTCAGCATTTGTTTGGGAACCCGACATTACTGACTTTTACCGACGTGATGAATGCTTTGTTGTTACATTATCAAGACCACTGTCTTCATTTAAAAGGAAATAAGAAATTTGGGGACCCAAATGTGGCAAGTAAGTCGGAAGAAGTTGGTGCCGGTGGGGCACAATCATCTTAACAGCCGAAGAATAGGTAAAAGGAGCAGTTGCTATATTTAGGGGCTTCGAGTAAGAGGCAACATTCAAGAGGTTTTAGATTCGATGATTATCACCACCTCAACCGAAATTAGTATTAGGGAGCGAGTTTCTTGACATGCCACCAAGGCAACATATATTCTGAAATAAATTGTTTCCTTAAATAAATGCAACAGAAATACAATCACATGGTTATGAATCGTAAAATACTGAACGTAAAGGAATTCCTTCATCAGATCTTTCTAAAGGAAACTTCATTTAAAAGTAGATATGAATTACAACTTAAGACAAAATTTAAAAACTTATTACAAGAGAGCCAAACATGCTCCAACATAATGACAAAAAGATCTCTAAAAGCTAAATCTTCAACATAATCCTTGTATGTGCTCTCCACGAGTCTACTTATTGCCGAAAAAATGGTTACTTATACAACATCAGTTAAAAGTCGAATGAGGTTCAATCTCCCGACATTCCAGGTTTTCTTTGGAAAATTGATACCTATTAAATTTAGAACATAAGGCATGTATATAGAGACAGGAATTTGTAGTAATATATATATAAAGTAATTGACAGTAAATATTTTAAGAATAAACAGTTCAGAACATAACAGATGAAATAATTAAGTAATATGTCAATTATTCAATTTTATTTTCTACGTCCATGTATGCTCTAATGCCCAGATAAACAGATAGTGTTACCAAATGTTTCCACCCAGCAACAACCCAGATAGAAAATCATGATCTCTGGAACAATGCCTTAATTAGGGCACACCAGCAATAAACCAACTGGGAAGGTACCACCCAAATATTTCCACCCGATAGTTAAGGCCAACATAGTAAGAGAGTTTCAATAGGCCGAATCAATAATTTCATAATTCAAATCAGATGTACATATCGAAAGATATACACATAAAACAAATGACGGAATCATCGGTATCAGATGTATTTTGAGGATAAAACATTTCACAACATAGATATAGTTTGCATAATATCATATAATCAAAATACGCAAGGAATGTCACAGAGTACTCACCTTAAAAAGAAATCCGAACTTACAGATAGAGAATCTTGGATCGCTCGTTAATCTTAAGATGAAACTTCTTCTTAAACTTCCTCACACTTTCTCTCAATATTTATTTTTTTTATATTTGGAATAAATTTCATGTAAGAACTGGTCCTAAGGCTTCTATTTATAGCTTCTCAAAGTTATCTGGGTGATGACATGTGTCTCGATGACTAAGCGTTCATTTTGGTGAGTCGGCGTTAGCGTGTCGCGTAACGGAGCTGTCTTACATTCTTAGTTCACCGAACGACAACACGTTTATTGTATTTCTCTAATTACATGACATGTTTTTTTCCTATCCTTTAAAGGTGACACATGTATGATGGAGGTGTCAAAACCAATCATGACGTGTCAAGCACGAGGTGTAAAGTTATTAAGGGTATAAGGATCATTTTACACATGAAGGGTATTTTAGTAATTTTACACCATACATTTTCAATATTTCTTAGAGGTCCTAGAAAATATTTTATTTAAATAATGGTCATTTTTATATTTTCATTTTAGTCCCTGAAACCTTCTTTATTTAAAATCAAGTCCCTAAAGTTTCATAAAATTATATTTTCTACCCCAAAACTTATCATTCATCTTAGGATATGCTATAAGACTTTGATTTAACCCATTTTAATGAAGAAGGAGGTTATTTCAAACTGTTTAAGTCAGACAAACTAGCCTCACCTCCCAACCAATCAAAATATAACACATGGTATGGTAATAAGACAAGATACGACTTAAAAGATGGATATATTTGCCCTTATTTCGTAGTTTTGGTATAACTTCTTGCTCGGACCTTCGTTTAACACACAATTTGTTTTATTACAAACCAAATTCATATATATACAACGTTTTAGTTTTTTCCTCAAGTCAATTGTTATATTATAATGGTCAAAACTAGTCTCTAATATGAACATTCCTACCGAAAACTTTAAAATTTATGTTTGTAACTAATTTGATATTTCATGATTAATGAAGGAAGGATTAGACTAAAATAATAAATTAAAATTATCCATATCATATATGAAATAATACAAAATTTAAAACTATATATGAACATATAAAAGTGGGGTCATTACACCCTACCCTCCTTATAAAAAGTTTGGTCCCCAAACTTTACTTACATTAATTTTCAAACAGGTATCGATATTGCTCCTTTATTTCATCCTCCCACTCCCATGTTTCTTCTTCAATGGAATAATTATGCCATAATACTTTGACTAGTGGAATTACCTTGGTTCGTAATATTTGATCTTTATGGTCCAAAATTTCTACTGGATGCTCAATGTAGGTTAAATATTCTCTAACTTGAAGAGGTTCATGACTTAGGATATGCGTTAGATCTGGGACGTATTTCTTCATCATTGACACATGAAAAAAATTATGCACACTAGAGACTTTAAGGGGTAAGTCTATTATATACGCAATAGCTCCTATCCTTTCAAGGATTGCAAAAGGTCCTATGTATCTTGGACTCAACTTCCCTTTCTTCCCAAATCGCTGACATATCTTGTTATTAAATTGTTTGTTATAACTAGATCCTCCAACATTGGATGTACTCCTAAAATTATTTATATTATTTGGGTTCTTCCCCATTTGTTCCCCAAACTTCCTCTTACCATCTCTTATTCGATTTTACTCCTCGCCATCCCTCTCAACTATCGTAGCCCTAGCCACAACGTCACTATATGATGTCAACTTTAGGATGGAAATTTGACTACGAATACTCAACCCTAACCCACATTTTAACTTTTTTATTTTAAAACATTAGTTACCACAACATAAGGTGCAAAGCGGGATAACTCAGTAAACTTTGCCTCATATTGACTAAACGTCATATTCCCTTGCATGAGACTCATGAACTCATCTGCCATTTCATCTTTCACCATTTCAGGGAAATATTTCTCATAAAATATCACTAAGAAGTCATTCTAACCTATGTAAGTATTCCTATCCTCGTGTATTCTCTTATCCATTCTCCACCAATGTTCGGCTTCACCTTCAAACATAAACGTTAGAAATGAATCCATTTGTTCATTGGTACACTTAAGAACATTGATCATATTTTCTATCTGCATCACCCAACTTTCTGCTTCGGTGGTGCTAAGAGTACCTTTAAAATAAGGCGGATTCAACCTATTGAAATGTTCAATGGTACAACTAGTTAGTTCAAGATTCCTTGGTGCTCCATTATTCACCTGATGCTCCACTATCTTTGCGAGACTCTTAATCGCCTTACATGCACCTTGCAGTCCTTCGATACTTGAACCACTAGTTCCCACAGTTGATATTGCTTTGGTCATTTTCTACACTCATGGCCAAACATAAGACCTATTATACTATATCAAGATTGCAATTTAGAAAAACAATTATATATAAACAATTATATAGAATGTAAGACATACGGAGGGTTATCACATAAGTCGAATATTTACTCTTATGTCCTATATATGGAAACTTAGGATCTATGACGTTCAAAAATTATGTTCAGTAGTCTACGGGTTCATAACCTATGCTCTGATACCACCTCTGTCACGATCCCGAGCCAAATTAGTAGTAGGGAACGAGTGTATTGACATGCCACCAATGCACATATATTATGACTTAAATTATTTCCTTAAACAAAAGCAACGGAAATACAACCACATTTTTATGAATCGTAAAATACTGAAAGTAAAGGAATTACGTCATCAGATCTTTCTAAAGGAAACTTCATTTAAAAGTAACTATGAATTACAACTTAATATAAAATTTAAAAACTTATTACAAAAGAGCCAAACGTGCTCCAACGTAATAAAAAAAAAGAACTCTAAAAGATATATCTTCAACATAATCCTCGTATGTGCTCTCTACGAGTCTACTTATTCCTTGAAAAATGGTTATTTATATAACATCAACTAAAAGACGAATGAGATTCAATCTCCAGACATTCCAGGGTTTTCAGAAAATTGATACCTATTTAATTTAGAACACAAGGCATTTATATAGAGATAGGAATTTGCAGTAATATACATATAAAGTAATTGACAGTAAATATTTTTAGAATAAATAATTCAGAATAGAACAGATAAAATAATTGAGCAATATGTCAATTATTCAATTTTATTTTTACGGCCATGTACGCTGTAATACCTAAATAAATAGATAATGTTTCCGCCCGGCAACAACACAGAATGAAAATCATGATCTCTGGAATAATGCCTTATTTAGGGCACGCCAGCAATAAACCAGCTGGGAAGGTACCACCCAAATATTTCCACCTGGTAATTAAGGCCAACATAGTAAGAGAGTTTCAATAGGCCGAATCAATAATTTCATAATTCAAATCAGATGTACATATCGAGAGATATACACATAAAACAAATGACAGAATCATCGGTATCAGATGTATTTTGAGGATAAAACATTTCACAACATAGATATAGTTTGAATAATATCATATAATTGTAAGGACATTTTTGTCCATTATCAATTTGTATGTCATAAGCCGTTACATCGTTGAGGTAATTCAAGATCACGTCGTCTTCAACGGATCCGAATTTCAAAAGAAGTAAGGAATTATTTTTTGCACAACCGGATCGGTCCACCCAAATTAAAAGAACCGATCCGACCCTAGACCGGTCTGCCCCTCTATCGAACTGATCCACTTGTTGAAGAAACAGAAGACCCCGGATCGAATGCGAACCGAAGGAGGATCTTTCAAAAAGGAACCGGTCCGCCCCAAGATCAGTCCGCATCAAAGGCAGACCGGTCCGCCTGGGATATATTCGAGCAGACCGTGCTGAGATTTTTTAGGGCCAGGACTTCTTTTATAAACCCACTACGGGGAGTCGGTTTAAAAAAAGACTTCTACACACGATTTTCAGAGTTCATAAACTCAAAGTCTTCACCTTTGTGAGTTACCAAAACTCATGTTTTGATTCACACAAATTTCCAAATCATTTGTGAATCATTTTGAAACCCTAGAACACAAACACTATTTTGTTCATACCCTAAAGTCACTGTGCTAAATTCTATGGGTAATTTAAATACGCTAAAATTAGAAGAACTTGTAGGAGACTTGCAAACTTATGAAATTGACATGTTTCCTAAATCTCTCAAGTCTAAAGATAAGGGAATTGCACTTAATGCCCAAGAGAGAAAAAGTGAGGGGTCGGGAAGAAAAAGAGTTGAGTCATCTAGAAAGAGAGAGATAGTAACGTCTGATTCTGAGTGTGAATTTTACTTAGATGACTTGGCTTTATTTGCTAAAAACTTTAAGAAAATTCTTAAATTCAAGAAAAGTGGAAATTTCAAAGATAAAAAGAATTTTCAGAAAAATAAGTTTGAAAAGAAAAATGAGAAAGATTTCAAAGACCCTCCTAAGAAAGACAGTGAGAGATGCTTTGAGTGCGACGGTAAGGGTCATAGAGCATTTGAGTGTGCCACTCATCTGAATAGATAAAAGGGCAAAGCTATCCTTAATGCTACCCTTAGTGACGACAGTGAGGTCGAGTCGGTGGACTCGAGAGATGAGTCACCGCATGAGTGTAACTTCACCGTATTCATGGCTAGTCATGTGAGTACTTCTAGTGCATCTCACGATGATGAGGATGATACTTCACAAGGACATCTCGACAGTGAGAGTGAAGTAAGTGAGGGGGAGGATGACGCAAGTGAGAGTGAGAGTAACCTTCAACGCGCCTACATCGAGTTATTTAATGAGTCATTTAAAACTAAAAAGTGTAACAAAGCGTTAGTTCCTAGGATTACCGCGTTAGAAGAATAGTTATAAGAGATGAGAGAGAGAGAGTCCTCCACTTGCACCGCCATGAGAGAAAGAGAGTTTGCCTGTGTTAATAAAGAAAATTTGTTTAAAAAGAGAGAGAGTCATTTTGAGAAAGAGAAAGGGGACTTGACGAGACAAGTGGCTAGTCTTACGAGTGAGCTCCATTCCTCCCTAGAGACTCGGAAGAAACCTGATGCCCTTGTTGCCCAGCTTACTCATGACCTTGAGAGGGCACGGGAAGTCAAGGTACAAATCGAGGACAGATTTGGAAAGATGGGAAAGATGCTCCTCGGTCCCACTTTAGGTTTTGGTGATAGGCAGGGAATACGTTTTGATGGTGCCTCCACGTCCCAAATTACACCTGGACCAATTCCTGAGTTTACTATGACTCCATATGGCCATCATCAAAAACCAAGAAGGAGAGCTCGACCAAGAAAAGCAAACCAATGACCTTCTAAGACTGGGCTCTTTTGTACTCATTGCAGAAGAAATGGACACGTCAGGGAGTTTTGCTATAGTTTGGGTCAAACTCGACATACTACTGCTCCTCCCCATCATACTGATGATTTTTCCAGTCTAAGAGAGCGTGTTGAGCTTTTAGCTGCCACTTCACAGAGTCTGATGGAGGAATTCCGAAGGATGTCCTTACCTTCGATGAATGCTTCTCGTATTCCAGCTAAAACCAAAAACAAGGGTAAACATAAAGTTACCTATACTTGGGTACCTAAGATAGAGAAAAAGTCCCTTGTTATCCATGTCGCTCTCAAAGCACATAATACCTCTCAGTGGTATTTTGATAGTGGATGCTCCAGACACATGACATGTGATGTCTCACTTTTTACTCACATTGAGGATTATGAGGATGGTAGAGTCACCTTTGGAGATGGGAGTAAGTCTAGCATTGTAGGACAAGATACACTAGAGTTAACAGGATTTCCAAATCTAAATAATGTCTTGTACGTCAAAGGTTTGAAAGTAAACCTTCCCAGCATTAGCCAACTGTGCGACGATGACTTTGCTGTAAAGTTTGACCGGGAAGCTTGTAAGATTTATAATCAAGCCGGTAAACTTTAAGTGCAAAGGTTGAGGACAGAGGATAACTTCTATGGGACTGAACCCACATCCTCACTTGTCTGTAACAGCGCCACGATCACTCCTATGGATCCGTGGCACCAACGTCTAGGTCACGTAAACATTAGAGATTTGAACCGTCTAGCTAAAAAGGACCAAGTATGTGGCTTACCATCACTTGGAAAGCCAACTTCCACGGTTTGTGGACCCTGTCAATTGGGAAAGCAAATCTGTAGTCCTCATAGGAAGTTGCATTCCATTACCACCTCCCGTATTCTTGAGTTGATTCATATGGATCTTATGGGTCCTACTCATACGGAGAGTCTGGGTGGTAAGAGATACATTCTCGTAATGGTGGATAATTTCTCTAGATATTCTATTGTAGGTTTTCTGAGAGAGAAATCCGATGTTATAGAGTTTTTAACGACCAAGTGCAGTGTCCTGCAAAACCAACATGGTGTCACTATTAATAGGATGCGTAGTGACAATGGCACTGAATTCAAAGTAGCAAAGGTAGATCTTTGCTATGATAGCCCATGGATCAAACATGAGTTTTCTTCTATGAGAACTCCTCAGTAAAATGGGATTGTTGAGAGAAAGAATAGAACGATCCAAGAAATGGCTAGGTCTATGCTTCTAGGTCGTAAGGTTTCTAGGAGATTTTGGGCAGAGGAAGTGTCTACTACATGCCACACGGTGAATAGGGTTTACCTGTGTCCACACACACTTAAGACCACACACACTTAAGATGCCTTATGAATTGTGGACTGGCAAGAAACCTAACCTTGCATATTTTTGTGTTTTGGGGAGTAAATGCTACATCATACGGGATAAAGAGCAATTAGGAAAGTTTGACTCCCGGAGCGACGAGGGAATACTGCTAGGATATTCATCGAATAGCAGAGCGTACCGATTTTTTAACCTGAAGAGCTCTAAGCTTATGGAGTCAATAAATGTCACCGTGCAAGATGACGAACCTTCGACGGCTATTGATCCTAACCTACAGTGTGAGGATGAGGACTTCTCTGGGAGTGAGTTACTTGTCCCTCACCCACACTCTATGGACCCTACTCCCATGTTAGGGGACACACCATCTTGGGTTCGCAAGAGTCATGATCCTTTTGCCATTGTTGGCACTCCCACTCTAGGGGTCAAGACTCGTGCTCAGCTAGAGAACGTTGTTATCCATCTTTGCTACACGTCTAATGTCGAGCCCAAGAATCATAAAGAAGCACTCAAGGATGAACACTGGATATCTGCTATGCAAGATGAGTTTCTTCAGTTTCAAAAGAACAATGTCTAGGAACTTGTCCCCCGACCTAGTGATACTAATATGATAGGTACCAGGTGGATTTTCAAGAATAAAATGGATGAAAATGGTACCATAATCAGAAACAAGGCTAGGTTGGTCGCTCAAGGCTACACACAGATTGAGGGTGTAGAATTGGGGGAGACATTTTCTCCTGTTGCGAGGCTCGAGTCCGTCCGCTTACTACTCGCCATCGCATATCATCTGCGCTTCAAGTTATATCAGATGGATATCAAGAGTGCCTTTCTGAATGGAATTCTACAGGAGGAGGTTTATGTGGAATAACCAAAAGGGTTTGAAGACCCTAAGCACCTGGATCACGTCTTATATCTGAGGAAATCCTTGTATGGTTTGAATCGAGCACCCCGTGCTTGGTACGAGAGGCTTACTTCCTATCTCTTAGCCCGTGGCTTCAAGAGAGGGGGACTTGATATGACGTTGTTCGTCAGGAGAAATGACAGTGCTATTTTGGTTGCCCAGGTCTATGTGGACGACATAGTCTTTGGATCCACATGCTCACCACTTTGAGGAGGAGATGAAAAGTGAGTTTGAGATGAGCATGGTAGGTGAGCTCACTTTTTTCCTTGGTCTCCAGGTTCGTCAGCTAGAGGATGGGATGTTCATCTCCCAATCCAAGTATGCTAGAGACCTTGTGAAGAAATTTGGTTTAGACTCCGCTAAGCATGCACGTACACCTATGAGTACTTCTATGAAGCTTAGTAAGGACACTTCAGGCAAGGACGTAGAGCAAACCTTATATCGAAGTATGATAGGTAGTCTTATCTACTTGATTGCCAATCATCCTGACATAGCCTTTAGTGTTGGAGTCTGTGCGCGATATCAGGCGTCTTCGAAAGAGTCACACTTACTCGCTCTAAAACATATTATAAAATACGTGAGTAGGACTCTCTCATACGGTATTTGGTATTCCTTTGATATCGATGACTGTTTGTCCGCCTTTTCAGATGCCGATTGGGCTGGGGATGCAGATGGTTATAGGAGAACTTCTGGTGGGTGTTTCTATTTTGGTTCAGCTCTTATCTTTTGGTTGATCAAGAAGAAAAATGCCATCTCTTTGTCCACTGCGGAGGCTGAGTACATCGCCGTCGGGAGTTGTTGCACGGAACTCTTGTGGATGAAGCAAATGTTGGAGGATTATGGGATTTCACAGGACACCATGATCATTTTTTGTGATAACATAAGCGTGATACACATATCCCGCAATCCCATCCAACATTCATGCACAAAGCACATCAGGTTACGCGAGCACTTCATACGTCAGTTAGTTGAGGAGAATGTCGTATCCCTGAGTTTCATTCCCACCGACCGTCAGTTAGCCGATATCTTCACGAAACCTTTAGATGCCCTTAGATTTGAGAGTCTTAGGAAGTCTTTGGGATTTGCACAGTTGACTGAGGGGTGGGTCCATGTCTAGCATAGGATGCATTGTCATTATCATATCATCTAATTCCTATTTCTAGATTGTATCATTAGTTTGTTTTACTATTGGTTATTTATTATTTCGTTAAATGCAAAAATTCCAAAAAGATTTTCCTTTTTAGAAAATTTTTGAAAAGCCCAAAAAGATTTTATTTTGATAAAATTTTTGCAAAATCCAAATTTTTTTTTATTTTGCACCTTTTATGGATGAGCATCTAAGATAGCCGAGTCACAATTTCATTCCATTTTATACATGTGACTGCTTGATAGAGATTTGAGATGCTACATCATTTCATCCATGTGCTTTACATTGTTTGGAGTCATTGAGATGTGATTAGTTATATCTTCCTACATGTTTGACTCCTATATCCTTTATTGCACACATGCACGGCTATATTTGATTATTTCACTTGTCTATCTCATATTGTCTTGAGTGTTTCCATCTCAATTCTGTCTATACAACATTCAATATGCGATAAAACTTGAAAAGATTGGATTGAAAGTGAAAACCGTTTTGGTGAGACTGTGTGTTTAAATTGATAACAGGGAGGAGCCGCAAAAGGTAATCATCTATCCTTTGCGTAAAATCCACCATTAAAAAGGACCTAAAAAATGGAGGAATTTTATTATCCGAGGTCCAAAGAGGTTAAAAGAGCCTGAAAAAAATTAAAGGCAATAAAAACAATACATGCCAAACATGGGCCATTTAGGTTTCACCATCAATTCTCCAAAGTTTGAGAATTTAGCATACCTCTATTCTAAATATATATATCTGAGGGAGTTTGGTTGGAGAATGTTTAAATGGGTTTGCACTTCCTTGAAAGTCCTAAAAAGCATAAAATCGTTTTGGACGTTATTGGTGTGGAAATCACTTTGAGCTTTGATTTGTTGATTTGATTAAGTCAATTTCTTAAATTTCCATTATTTTACACCAAAGGAAGCATTTGATTTCTTTCATTAGGAATATCCAATATTCATCGTGCACATATGTCATGTTTGTATGCTTTGATTATCCTATCGAGTTTGATCACACCCCTTCATTAACACTATCACCAACTTGGTTGTTCTGTGTTCATTCATGATGTGCTTTAGTACTTGTGACACCCCTCATTTTCTTGGTTGAGTTATTTCTCTCATTTGTCTATTTGGGGACATCATAAAAAGGGGGAGAAATGAATTATCTTATTATGGGGGAGTTTTGAAATTTTGAGTTAAATTTTGAGTTTTCTCATAAATTGGTATATATGTTTATCTCATTTCAAACTCGATACTTCACTTGGTATTTGCTTTATCTCATGTGTGTAGGTACTACATGGATTATCATTGGATTGCACACCCTGATGAGAAAAGTGTTGAGATTCCTAAAGATTCGAAGAGCAAACGATGAAGTCTTATTCATTTAAATCTTTCCAGTTTTGGGTTCATGGAAGGGTAGATTTGCATAGGCATTTTGATATGTGATAATTCGGATGTTTATTTTTATGTATGTACCGGCATAGACATAGGGGGAGATTTATAAGGACATTTTTGTCCATTATCAATTTGTATATCATAAGCCGTTACATCGTTGAGGTAATTCAAGATCACATCGTCTTCAACGGATCCGAATTTCAAAAGAAGTAAGGAATTATTTTTTTGCACAACTGGACAGGTCCACCCAGATTAAAAGAACCGATCCGACCCTAGACCGGTCTGCCCCTCTATCGAACCGATCCGCTTACTGAAGAAACAGAAGACCCCGGATCGAATGCGAACCGAAGGAGGATCTTTCAAAAAGGAACCGGTCCGCCCCAAGATCGGTCCGCATCAAAGGCAGACCGGTCCACCTGGGATATATTCGAGCAGACCGTGCTGAGATTTTTTAGGGCCAGGACTTCTTTTATAAACCCACTATGGGGAGTCGGTTTAAAAAAAGACTTCTACACACGATTTTCAGAGTTCATAAACTCAAAGTCTTCACCTTTGTGAGTTACCAAAACTCATATTTTGATTCACAAAAATTTCCAAATCATTTGTGAATCATTTTGAAACCCTAGAACACAAACACTATTATGTTCATACCCTTGCTAAGAAGACCGTCTTCTTCTTCATTGTTGCCCTCCTGGAAAGGGAAACGTCCAGCCGCTGACTACAGATCCGACACCTGCGGGTAATTCTGTGTCACTGTATTTGTCATTATAATCCAAAATTTTATGTTACAATATTATAATGAAAATAAATGGTTTTGCCCCTTTGGGGGATTTTTCCTCACATGTGTGTGTTTAAATATCTCTTGCATGATTTCATATTATTTCAATCACACGTTGCTGCTTGTTTAGGGTTTATTTGGGTTGAACTAAGTTTGATTATTTAATTTTTTATTTGAATGCAAGTGCACACTCTCTCAATAATCAAAATAATCAAGGAGTATCAGAGAGTACTCACCTAGAACAGAAATTCGAAGTTACAGATACAGAGTCTTGGATCGCTCGCTAATCTTAAGACGGAACTTCTTCTTAAACTTCCTCACACTTTTTCTCAGTATTTATTTTTTATATTTGGAATTAATTTCCTATAATAACTGGTCCTAAGTTTTCTATTTATAGTTTCTCAAATTTATCTGGGTGGTGACACGTGTCCCGATGACTAAGCATTCATTTTGGTGAGTCGGCGTTAGCGTGTCGCTTAACAGAGTTGTCTTGTGGTGTTAATTCACTGAATGACAACACATGTATTGTCTTTCTATAATTGAATGACATTTGTTTTGTCCTTTCCTTTAAAGGTGACATGTGTACGGTGGAGGTGTCGAAACCAAGCACAAGGTGTAAAGTTATTAAGGGTATAAGGGTCATTTTACACATGAAGGGTATTTTTGTAATTTTACACCATACATTTTCAATATTTCTTAGAGGTCTTTGAAAATATTTAATTTACAAAATGGTAATTTTTATATTTTCATTTTAGTCCCTAAAACCTTCTTTATTTAAAATCAAATCCCTAAAGTTTCATAAAATTACATTTTCTACCCCGAAACTTATCATTTAGCTTAGGATATGCTATAAGACTTTGATTTAGTCCATTTTGATGAAGTAGGTTATTTCAAAGTGTTTAAGTCGGCCAAACCAGCCCCCCTTCCAACCAATCACAATATAACACATGGTGTGGTAATAAGACAAAATACGACTTAAAGGATGGACATATTTTCCCCTATTTCGTAATTTTGGTATAACTTCTTTCTCGAACGTCCTTTTAACACACCATTTATTGTGTTACAAACCTAATTCATATATCTACAAATTTTTAATTTTTTGCCTAAAGTCAATTGTTATTGAAAAACGTCGCTAATGCCGTTTAACACAAGGTTAAACTGTATAAGAAACTCCGAAAGTTTGTTGAAGAAACCCTTTTCTTTTGAAAAATAAAAATTATAAACAAGATGTGTTTACAAAGAAACTTATGTATGAGAGTAATTAAGATTGTGTAATCAGTTTTTAAAACTAAGGCAGTGATAACAATGTTACACTTCATTTGTGGTAAAAGATTATCTTTTCTAATCCAAATAGCTCTAGTTTTAATTTTGCGCAAGTTTGCCCTCATTTGATAAAATTTTCGAGACCCAGTTTTTTGTCGAAAAACATTTGGAGCAGCAAACTGATTGTTGTGAAAAAGTTGAGCTTTTGGTTTAGGAAAGTTTCTGGGAGCCTTTCTCTGAAATGAACTCTTAGTTTTGGTCTTTCTATTTCTGTAGTTAGAGTTCTTATCAGGTTGCCTTGGATGGACATAATTGTTACGACTTTGCCTAGAATAGTTAAAGTTCTTGTAGACAGAAGTGTTGTAAACAGGGGTATTTAGACGCCTAGCATAACAACCTTCAAAGGAATGACCATAAATGTCTCAGTAGGAGCAATATTGATTGCTCGAGGGATGAATTTCCTTAGGAAAACTTCTAAAGATAGGTTTGACAGCATTCTGTTCAGAAGTGTTATTCCTAGGAGATATGGTCTTATAGGTAGAATCAGCCTTTCTGATTAAAGGACAGACGTATTTAGTCTTAATTGTAGTGTCAGCCTTAGAGTTACTAGACTCTCCAATGTCTTTATGTTGTTGTTTTTGATCAAATTCCTTTTTAATAACATGAAAGTCTGGACATGTTTCAATTGGTCATTTGCCCCCAGACACAAACTTAATAGGTTCAAGTTTTGTTGTTTGAGATTTGTTCTTAGGTTAAAATCCAATACCGGTTCTATCATCAGAATTGGTCTTGGAGTCAACAACAAAGTCAGTAAAGCAATTTGAATTGTTTTCAAACTTAGAAAACTTTTTGAAAACAGTAGCTGTCTTTGTTTTTGCTTCCTCCAGTTCTAATAATGTTCCCTTGTATTTCATTTCCAGAGTTTCATTAATTTTAGTCAACTCTTTTAATTTTTGATCAAAAGTTTCAATTTCAGATTGATGGGAAAGACACTGGTTAGTGTACTCTTCGGCATTCAGTTTCACAATAAGACTTAGATCATCTAATTTCTTAGTCAAGTCTCTAACAGTTTTCTCCAGTCTAGTGCCTTTTTTAAGAGTTTTAGCATACAAAGTATGGATATCTGGGAGGTCATCTGTGTCTGAGTCGCTAAGTGAAGTGTGTGTAGTGGCCCCTAACGATTCAGTTTTAGTACTCACGCACCCATTTGCATCGTCATTATCGAGATCACTTTGACTCACACACACGGAACTAGAACTAGCAACATTTTCAGATAGTAAGGCATCTAGGCCAGTCAAAACAGTATTCACACAAGTAAGAGTAGGAGCATCATTATCACACACAGGCATATCATCATTGTAAATGATCTTAGCATAAAAGGACATGCAAGGGTCAATTACATTAGATGACTCAAGTTCCTCTTCATCAGAGTCACTTGAATCATTCCAAGTTTTACAGACATTGGCTCTATTGTGTGTGTTGGCTTTATTCAGATTAACTCTGCAGTCGTGAGCAATGTGACCTAGTTTCCCACATCTAAAACATTCAATCTTTTTAAGGTCTCTAGTGGGTCTGGAATTGTTGTCTTTAGGATGTTTGTCAAGACCTCTCTCATGAGGTTTGGGATTAGACAGAGTAGTATAATTAGGCTTGCCTTGTTTAGTTGTGTGTTTGTTTCGAAATTTGACAATTTTCTTAAATTGTTTAGACATTAAGGCAATCTGATTATCTAGTTTGTCTATATCACACTCCTCATCAGAGTCAGAGTTGGTCAAATTGGACTCAAGTTTGGGTATCTTAGAGGCAAAACTCAAGTTAGAGTTGGGCTGTTTTCTTTGAGAATGATTTAATTGTTTCTTAAAGTTTAATTCCATTTCCACAGTCCTAAGTTTGCTACTGAGTAACTCAGGGGTAAGGTTTTGATCATTCATTTCCTCAATAGCATACCTCTTACTGTCAAACTTTTGTGGTAATGACCTTAGAATTTTAGAGACAATTTCATTCCTATCATAAGTTATACCATTAGCATGCAACTTAGTAACTATATCAGTTAAGTTCATGTAAAAATCATCAAAAGACTCAGAATCAGTCATGATCAAAGAGTTGTACTGCTGGATAAGCATTTGAGTTTTAGCAGCTTTAACTCTTGAGTCTCCTTAATGGGCAGTGATTAATGTGTCCCAAGCTTCCTTAGATATGGCACAAGATGAGATTCATTTGAACTCATACTCATTAATAGACATAAAAATGGCATTCTTGCCTTTATTGTCATTTCGAGATATGGTTTTCTCTTCTTGGGTAAATTCACTTAAGATTTTCTTTACCCTCTCATCACTTCCTTCAGTGGCTGGTTTAGTAGGATAAGTGTATCCATTTTCGATAATGTCCTAGACATCATCTCCTAAAGTCCCTTGGATGAAGGCAACCATTCTTACTTTCCAGTAAGCAAAGTTGTTTCCATCAAAGAGTGGAGGTCTGGACAGATTACCAAACCTTTCATTCTTCTCGTCCATAGTTAGATTTTTCAGAAAACGATTTCAGAAACACAAGATATTTTGAAATAAAAGTTAACAGGGCTCTGATACCAATTGAAAAACGTCGCTAATGCCGTTTAACACAAGGTTAAACTGTATAAGCAACTCCGAAAGTTTGTTGAAGAAACCCTTTTCTTTTGAAAAATAAAAATTATAAACAAGATGTGTTTACAAAGAAACTTATGTACGAGAGTAATTAAGATTGTGTAATCAGTTTTTAAAACTAAGGCAGCTTCAAAAATTCAGCACACTTATAGAATGAGATGAGTAGATGAAGATAATCAACACAATGATTTTAACGTGGTAAAACCTCTCCCAACAGAGGAAACATCCACGGTGACTTCTAAGTCACAAAAGCAAAAAAATCCACTAATAACAAAAATCAGTTACAAAGAATACAACATGCAAGCACACAAATCAACCTATTCTAAGTTTAGGAATATACCCCCTTGGTGTCCTTCTAACTTCTCATAGATCTGATTTGTTGATGATGTTCTTCAGTTTGCTAACTTCCTTTGCTTTAGCTTCTTTACGTCGACTCAATGATCTCAGATCTTAAACACAACACTTCCAGTGTAGTAGTGTGTTAAGTGTTTGTGTAGTGATTCCTACCAACATGCATGAACTCACACACACTTAGATTTACAAACAGACCTAGTAAATTACATATAAAGTCTATATGCAGTGATTTTAATTTATTTCTTTCTCACAGAACTCAAATCCTTTTGACCTTTAAATGTAACTCAGATTCCACGGAGATCTTGCTTCAAAAATCGGTCAAGATCTTAATCAATCTCTTTTGAAAACATTTATGAGATTGAAAACCCTCCAAGTGCGAATCCAACTAGGTCAGGATTAAGTTTCGTAAGAAAAGAAACTAGAAAACATTTTAAAAACCAAATCAGTAAGATTTTCTTAAATCAAGTATAAAAAATGCAGATCTAGTGAAAATGTAACATATAGTATGTAGATCTAACGTTTCTATGAAAGAGAAACTAGATCTTCACACGAATGTTTAAGTTGTGTACAAGATCTAAAGATCAAGAGGTTACAGCAACAAAAGAACAAACCACTCTCTCTCACAAACACTCAAAGTTGTGTTTGGGATTGAATGTACGAAGGTTTGTTTCTGAGAAGATGAACTGTTTAGGGTTAGGGTTAGGGTTTGGCTAACAGGTTTCCCTTTCTCTCTCTTCTCTCTTTTCTTTTCTCTCTTCTCTCTCTCTTCTCTCTTCTCTCTTATTTTTTTTTCTCTCAGAAAGACGAATGCCCAAAAGTTCTCTAAGGTTGAGAAAAGGAGGGTATATATAGGGCTTAGGGAAGGTTCTGGATATTCGAGGGAAATCAAGGTCTATGATCAACTCTTGCAAGGTTTGACTTGATCCAAAGGCTATAAAACAGCGGTGGATTAAAACAATTCTGATTGGTTCATATTGATAGCACCGGGATTAACCAAGAACACATGCAGACCCTTGATTAGGAATGATCTAACGTTCACCAAACATGCATCCAGCCCTCTCACATAACAAACACAAATTCATTCACTCGGAGGATGACAAGTGTTGGCCTGTGAGTGGCTCTCACACGCGCATCAAAATAATTACAAAACATCACCCTGAAGTCTCTAGCGCTTTGAGATCGTACCCAACCAAACATTTTAGTGAAAAATGAAGTTTCTATAATAGAATATTAACCCCACAAATTATATTATCCCATTTTATTAATAAAAACCTTTATTGAAAAAAGTTTAAAAAATGTTTAAAAAGGTTTAAAAATTATTTAAAAATTCCCAAAAAATTATTAAAGCTCCAATTCAAGGGGAATTAACCACACACTCAATTTTAAGCAATATGAACACATGTATGCACTTCTAATTGTGTGTAGTGTGATTCATTTTATATCATCATGGATCATTGAAGAGGATTAGAGAGATAAGTTCTGAGGATTTTTGGTTTCTAGGATGGACTACCAATTTTGTCAATATTTCCAAATTAGTTGAGCACTTATACAATGTAGACTTAAGCAAGTCAAAGGTATAAGGTGCTTCACTTATATTATAAGTCAAAACTAGTCCCTAATATGAACATTCCTACTGAAAATTTTAAAATTTATGTTTGTAACCGATTTGATATTTCGTGATTTATGAAGGGAGGATTAGAATAAAATAATAAATCAACATTGTCCATATCACATATGAAATAATACAACATTTAAAACTATATATGAAGATATAAAAGTGGGGTCATTACAATGGTAGTGGCTCTAGACAGAATAATCAACGGTCGCAACAGCGTTTCGTTCCTTAGGGTATTCAGGAAGGATTTACTTGGAGACGCTTCTTTTTTGGGGAGATAGACCACAGGTAGCGGATTGTACTGAGAGAGGCGTGTGACACCCCGCGTAATAAAATACCGGGTGATCAGTCCTATACCAAATTAAAACATGAATCCCAGTTGGATCATCCTTAGCATCACTGTCGAGAACTTTTTAAATCTTACTAACCACCTAGTATTCCAAAAACTGGTGCCCATTTTAACTTTTTAATTAAACAAAAGAATACATGCGGAATTAAAATATAAACCATTCACACAACTGAATGAAAGTAAATAGAATAATAATTACACAACTTGCCGAATAAATCACCGGCCACCAAATAAATAATCCAATACAAATATTCAACACCTGAATGAATTACACCTGAAAACTGTACCGAGAAGTCTGGGCTACAAGCCCTAAATAAAACTGAGACTGATGCAAGATTCCTACTCTAGGAATGAACGAATGATGCGTCTAATCCAAACTCCTGCTAGCATCCACATATGCCGCAGCTCCGTGTCCCTGGAATAGAATATCAATCCTGGCGTCCCTGTGGCTGGACACCTAAAAGGTTTTGAAAATATTTTTATAGCAAGGGTTAGAACCCAAAACATTTTGAAAATATTTAGCAAGTAAATTAACTGCAGTAATTTAAAATGCATGAATGCGCTTCATATTTAAGTTAGTGTCGCACTCCCTTGAGGACATTCTCACCCCTCCACTATTGTACACACCTACCGGTTACCTTAACCCCGCCTAGTTGTACTACTCCGTCCAACTAGTCCTGATATAACCTTCCCTTACCATATTACTCTAACCCAAGTATAATGATTCTTGAATTATAAGTTATTTCACAATTAACTTAATTAATTCCTCTTAAATAATAGCCTATAACCATCTCACAAGTTATATAAAGTAAATACATCACACACTGTATTATTCCAGCAAATGAATAACTTAATTAATTTCTTATTAATTAACAGCATATAATTGTAACCTGAGTTATATAAGGTAAATACATCACACACTGTATTATCACCTACATATAATATTCACTACCATATTATACGTACCTTTACTAATGTCCACACATATATCATACGTGTATCCATTCTTCCGAGTATACCCTCACCGGATGATTCACTCTAAAATGCCATCTCACTAAGTGTGCTCACACAAAACCTAGTTTTCCAAGTTGGATTCGCTCACCAACCTGGTCTACTACATAAACGAATTAGAGGCGGTCATATTCCTTCCTGAAAGTGAGATAATCTCCTCACCCATGTAGTGGACGCTATGACCTGGGGATATACTCACCCTACTCCTCAAGCTAGGGGATTCACCCACATCGCGCAACCTCCCTTGATAGCATTAGAGTATATAATTTGAATAAATATCTAGTCACTGATATTTATTGTCACACACAATATATACATATATATATATACTATCACTACACCGTATATATATAATATAAACTCCGGCTTTATCGTGTACTCAAAATTCCGTATACTGCCTGAAATTTAAATGTCAAGCACAATAGACATGTGTATATATATATATATATATATATATATATATATATATACTATAACCCTGGCCTTACTGTGTACTAAATATCCCGTATACTGCTTGAAATTTTCTGAGTCTATGGCTCGACTCAACGTAATTAATTTTCTCACTTAATAATTTACCGTCTCCCCGAGTCTATCACCCAAGTCTAATTAAATTAACTAACACACTTATTAATTTAATATCTCCCCGAGTCTATCGTCCCACTCTAATTAAATTAACTATTACACCCATTAATTTAATACTTACCCGAGTCTAAAATCAGACTTTTATTTAATTAATTTACACATTAATTAATCAACACATATCTGAGTCTACAATCCGACTCTAATTAAATTAATTATCTCATTTATTAATTTAATAACTTGGTGTCACCCAACCATTATCCCCGGACTCTCTCACTTGGCCCGTACCTCAATATTTCCCGAGTCCATGTTCCGACTCCAAACAAATTACTTTCTCTCAATAATTAATTTAATGCCTTAATGTCACTTAACCAACATACCCGGACTCTCTCACTTTGTCCAATTTACATCTCATAATATAATACCCACATTTTCGCCTACAATGTGTCACATCTTTATTTCTATAATTTTCTCAATTATATTTGCCTATAATTAATAACATACCCGGACTCGATTCGCTTGGCCCGAAATTAAATATTTCCCGAGTCTATATCCCGACTCTAAATTACTTAGTTTATCTCCAAACTTAATTCACTACCTTGGGTTGCTTTACCAATATACCCGGATTCGCTTACTTGATCCATACCTCACTATTTTGGAATAAAGTCTCTCAAATTTATCCATTAAATGTCCCACATAAATTCATCCTAGTCCCAATTACTCTTTGCCATAATCACTAGGAATAGGTGTTTCAAGATTAATTATCACAATTCATAGTATGGAAATTAATTTAATTAATTTTCCCCTTATTTCAAACACAGGCCGAACTGGCCAGAATTTCCCATCATCGATCGATCGATGCCCCCGATCGATCGATCGACCCCTTCGTTACAGCTCTTCTTCCCCACTGTTTTCCACCATTAACGAACTTCAAGGTTTTTAAACCATAATTTAAACCTCTAATTACATCATCCCATCATCTACACATGGTTAATCCACATCCTATTCATCATAGAGACCATTAAGATAATCAACTTCTCTAATTATCTCATAATTTTCGAAATGGGTCTTTCACCATAAAATTCAATTATCTGTTTTAAATCCCAATTTCCAGATTCAATTTCCACTCTTTTATGTTCTGAATTTCTCCTTCAAATCATATATACATATTCAGATATCAGTCACCCATCTAAATCTTACTTTGAATCTCATTCAAGTATTTCAAAAACAAAAACCCCATTTTGTACCCATTTACACCTAAAAACGAATTTTGGTTTACACATCACTATGATATGAATTGATTATCATGCTTTAAGAATCAAAACAGTTAACCACTTGCCTCTAAGTGTTTGTAGTGTCTGATCCGTTGTTGATGTCCCTTAATTTGGCTCCAAAAACCTCCAATTTGCTCTTGATTTGTTTTTCCCCAAATCCCCTCTCAAACCCTAGGTTTAGAATTGTGTTGGCTGCTGATTTCCTAATCCCTCACTTAGGTTAAAAACCCTACATCCCGTTTTTAGCCTAATGTGCTTAATTAAAGTGGCCCAACTCACCCCGTGTGGGCCCGGCTATGCTCAAAATTACCCTGAGACCCAATTACTACCCCCCGGGTACTCTTTTCTGACTATCTCGACCCATCCGGACTCAACCGCGCACTCAGAATTGGCATCCGAATTAATTTATAAAAATCCTTATCTCACACCCAATTTAGTCTATACCGACTCCCGGCTGGGATAAGTGTATACCTTGTCATTAATACTCCAAATGACGTAATTAAATTATTACTATTTACTTAGTAAATAAATTTTCCTAAACATTAACCATTCACTCCCCGATTAATATTTAAATATATATATATTACCATAATTAATTCAATTAAAATTACAATACACAAGTAATTTAATATTCCCGAATTAATTAAATATTAAATGTACAAAAATACGGGGTGTTACAAGGCGGAAGGCAACTATTTTAAGAGGTTTTGGATGCACAACCCCTACATCAATTTATGGGTGGGTAACTTTGATTAGGGACCCATTGATGAGGCTAGGCAGTTAGATTATGGATGTAATATGTGAATTATTTTTCTATGTGTATAGGGTATGATTTGATTGATTTTGGGAGTGTCGCATGTAAGATGGTTATTTCTATAATTCGCGAGTGGATCGAATTTAGTGCATGGTTGGCTATTATAACCCGGTTGTGAATATATGTTTAACTTGAGGAGGGTAAGTGTGGTACTTAGATGGTATCGTTTGGGAGAATAGATTGGTTTGAGATGTGCTAGTTGAATTATGGTTTTTCTGGAGTGAAACTATTAAGCTGTGTTGAGTAGTAATGATACGACTACTGGGGTTTAGCGGATTCATAGTTGGGCAAAGAGTTAACTCATAGTTTTGTGTGTGTTGAGAATTTAATGTTGATGAGAACATCGTATAGATTGACGCCTTGTGTCTTGAGTACATTATTTAATTTGTGTTCGTCTGGATTCATAAAGTTATTTTCTATAGTATTTTAGGCCTATGGGGCCATATAAATTGATTTGAAAATATTTTTAAAAACCTTAGTCCTGGTCTGACCGATATCAATCCCTGACAGAGCTGCAGAGTAGTGTATTGGGAGGGTTACTTGTTTGGATTTCGCTTGTTAGACCTCCCCCGCATGAAAGTAATGAATGTCGAGAATTGAGAGACGTTAGATCTTTGGACATTTTCAAAAATAATTACTTTTAGTATGTATGATTTAATGGATTAATTTGTAGGAATTAACGTACCCCTATAGCGTTATGGGACTGAGATTAGTTCTTGGGTTGGTGCCTTGGTTATTTTAGGCATATAATTGTAACGGTGAGTGAAAGTTATGTTACAATTTATGTCTAGTGGAGTCGGGTAAATATTGTGTAATTGAGCACGGTTATGGGGTGTATGGGCGCCCTAGTTGTATATTGTTTCGATGAATTCACTATTGGGAAGTGAAGATATAATAATATTCATCTTCAGTGTAAGATGTGAGCTTTGTACGTATGTATTTATCCACATTTTGAGGACGAAATTTTTATAAGGAGGGGAGAATGTCATACCCCATAAAATTTGAAGGCTAGGAATTTAACTATTTTAGGAGAAATAGAATTATTAAATTGGAAGAATTGAGATCTTTATTTTTTGAAGTTTCGAATGTAGAATTGGAGTGTACAGTTAATCGAGAAGGTCTGAGATAGTCAACATGACAGTATGGAAGTTGGATTTTGGTTTTAGAGTATTTTGCACCTACTTTGACTCGAATAAGTGGAAACGAGTCATTTAAAGTGTGTATTATCGTTTAAAGATGAAATTTATTGATTTAAGGGCTTAAGAGGCCCGTGAGTGGCCAATCTCATTTGTGAGAAGAGAGAAAACCATAGAAATAGAGAGACAGGAAGAAGATAAAGAAGAAGAAAATAGGAGAAAAGCTTGGGATCTTGGGATTTTCAGCCAAAACCTGTGATTTCAAGGAAGCTTCAACCTTTACAACTTTGAGTCAAGTGATTAAACTTCCTAAATAATTGTGTGTGTGAGTTATCTCATAATTTTTGTTGGTGATTTAGTTGATTTGAAATTTTATGGCTAAACCCTAAAATTTGATGAGTAAATCTTGTATTTAGGGTAATATTTATGGTTTAAATGAGAAAAATGGTGGGGATAATATATGTGTTGGGTTTTGATGATTCGGATATTGTTAGAATGAGGTAGATTTGGGTTTTAGAAGTGTAGGGTATATTTTGTGAAGTGTAGAGTAAGGTTTTGGGGTACAAATCTCGTGGGAACAAAATTTTGCAGAACCGGACCGGTCCGGGTAGGAAAGACGGATCGGTTCATTTTTGAGGAAATTGGATCGGTTCATTTTTAAGGAAATTGGATCGGTCTGGACAATAAAGATTTCTCTAAAGATTTTAGGAACCGGTGCGGTTCATTTTTGAAGACCCCGTCCGGTCCGGTTACAGTATTTTGATAATTCTAGTTTTATCCCTTTTTAATTGGGTTGATTACTTAGGAACCCTCTATTAAAGTGTAGTAAACATGTTCATGAGATATTTTGAGGATTCATCTTTGGTTATAAAAGGGAGGCCATTTTGGGGGTAATAATGGAGGTTTATGTAAGAGTAAGTTGTGTCGTTTACATTTTGAAAATCCTCTGAGGAATGAGGACTCTTTTGGGATGGTTACGAGATATTATGGAGAAATATTTGGGAGTTTAACATGCCGGATTATTTCATAAAATTCTTCGAGTAATAGGAGTTTACTTAATGCCGAATATGGACTAGGTGAGAGAGGTCATGTGTCCTTAGTGTTAATTGAATTGGGTGATGCTCATATCACGGGTGTGATGGACTTGTAAGTTTCAAGTGAGGGATTGTATAATAAAATGAATTGGGAAGGTTTGCGAGAGTGTATTGGTTAGTATAATGAGAGTTAATTACATATAGCCGAATTCTTTATTTTTACATATAGGCTATGTATATATATATATGGTGTGAATGTGTATACCTTGTGTGATGGTTTATATATGTTGTGAATGTGTATATATATAGTTTGTATAATATATATATATATATATATATATATATATATATATATATATATATATATATATATATATATATATATATGTTGTGTGAAGCATACTCTCTAATGCTATCATGAAAACTTACGCGATGTGGGTGAATCTCCTTGGCTTGAGGAGCAGGGAGAGTATAGTCCCCAGGTCTTAGCGTGCATTGTTATATTGCATGATTTTATTAAGGGTGAGACGTGGTGGGTATGTTTCGTTCTCATTTCTGAGGACGAACTATGGCCGCTTCCCATATGTTGTGTTTAGCTTGTTGCCAAGTCGGTGTGAGCTACTCCAACTGTTGGTAACCTAGGGACATGTGAGCGATCCCTTGGAATATGATATCATTATAGAAACTGTTAGTATTCATATGTTATGTGTGTTATGTATGTGTACTTATTGGTAATGATAAATCATATATAATACGTGTGAGTATTATTATACAAGCTTTAGAGATAGCGTGTGATATCTTAAATATTATAATTAAAAAATGTTATAAAGATGTATGTCATATTTTATCTTTTTGTTGCATGAGAGTGGATGAGTATACTCGTATGCCTATAGATGGGAAGTAATTGGTAGTTTGGAGCGAGGGCCTAACGGATACCCACGACCGATAATGTGGGGTTGTAGTGTATGGGGGGTAGTTCCTTGTTTTGATTTCTCTTTGCGAGACGTCCCACGCACGAAGCTTAACGTAACGTTGGGCATGGGGAAATGTTTGGTCCTTCGTTCTTTGGTATAGGTGAAATAGTGGGGGTATATACTAGAATTAATGATGACGTGGGATATCTTATGTTAATAGCTTGTGAAGTAAATAATTAGAAACCGAGAGAATATAACTGAATGATATGATCGTATAGGTTGGGGTGTAAACTTAGGAGACGATAGCAGAAGCAGATATATTGGTAGTATTTTGAGTTAGTGAGTTACATGAATGAGGTTTATGTGTATATTTATGAGGATTCAGCCCTAGTATGTGTCAGGTAGCTTTATTGAGGTTCATATGCATACATTAGGTACGCGATATAGATGAGGGGTGAGGTTGAATCCCAAGAGAGTGCGACACCACTATAAATATGCTATTGTGCATTGATAATTATTATGAATTTTAACTCACTTGCTAAAATTATTTTTCAAACCTCGGGCTCTAACCCGTTTATATATTTTCTCTTGCTATGCATATATTGTATTATTTTAGGTGTCTCTTCGCAAGGACACCAGTGATGCCTATTTTGTTCAGAGTCCCGAGAGCTGTAGCTTCGCGAAATGTTACAGGATTTTGTTGTAGCCACCTCCTATTTTTATAAATCTAGTGAAGGATTCATTTCATATATCAGGTGTAAACCCAGCGGAGGTTTACTGGTAGCTCTTTTATATTCTAATCTTGGATTATTCTATTGACTGTGACCTGATAGCATATTCGGGTATATCCTTTTTTGTACTCATGTATATTATCATGTTTTGTAGTCATATTGCATGTTGGTTTGTAGTTCTTTGTATGTTGATTTGAAATTTTTTTAGCATCCGTTTATTTTATTATTTGGTGGTTAGTTAGATTTTTAGTTTGTGAGACAGTGATGCTGAGAATGATTCACTTGAGATTCCAATTTTGTTTTTGTATAGGGATGGCCACCCATTATTAATTTAAGCGAGGTGTCACAATTGTGTCTCTTAAAAAAGTATTACACACTCTCGAGATAAGGAAGAACTTAGTTTCTGTCTATCTCCACAATAAAGTTGGGTTCCCCCAAACTTTGGAGGCATATTTATTTACCTTGACCAAAAATGGTATTTTTATAGACAAAGGTTATAACACTAAAGGAATGTTTCAATTGAACATTGATGCTATTAATAAAATTCCCCCTTCTACTTGTAATGTGTGTTCTTTTAGTATGTGGTATGCAAGACTTTGTTATGTTAATAAATGACTTGTTAAAAATATGACTACTTTAGGACTAATTCCATAAATATCACTAATGATTTTAGAAAATATGAATGGTGTAGTTAAGCTAAAATAATAAAGACCTCGTATAAATTTCTTATGAGAGAATTTGAACAACTTGACTTAGTTCATTAAGATATTTGTGAATTGGATATAATTACGATTAGAAATGACAAACATTACTTTATTAGTTTTATTGATGACTGTGCGAATTATTTAATTGTGTATTTAATGAAAAATAAAAGTGAAGCGTTTGACATGTTTAAAATTTCTTAAATGAAACTGAAAATCAAATTAATCGAAAAATTAAGAGAATACATAGTGATAGAGGCACCGAATATGATTCGGGATTTTTAATTGAATTGTATTAAACCCACGTTATTATTCACTAAAAAGTATCTCCATATTCTCCCCAAATGAATGGTAAAGCTCAAAGAAAAAATAGGAGTTTAACTGAATTAGTAGTCAATATTTTATTAAGTTTAGGTCTGCCTCACATTGGTGGAGAGAAGTTATCTTAATGTTGTGTCACGTGATTATTAAAATTCATAAGACTAAACCAAAAAATATTAAGTATGACATTTAAAAAAATAATAGGCCAAACGTGTCATATTTTAGATTGTGGTGGTGCTCAGCCTATGTACGCATTCTCGACCATAATAGGTCTAGATTGACTAGTAGAGCATATGAGCATGTTATTATTACCTACGCGATTAATAACAAAGAATATAAAGTTTATGATATGAAAAATCAAGTCATTAGCAAATCAAATGATGCTAGTATTTATAAAGATAAATTTTCATTTAAATTGAGAAATAGTCAGGGCTCAAAATCCACTACCGTTTCTAGTTTTAAAATTTCATAACCAAATGAATCCATTTTAAAACCAATAAGAAGTAAAAGATATCATATTGAAAAAAAATTGATCCTAACTTTTACTCTTACACATTAAAGGAAGATCCCAATATCCTTCAATAAGCCTTATCTTCTTTAGTTGTTGATTTATGGAAAGAAGCTACTGATGATGAAATGGAACATTACAAATGAATAAAACTTGGAATTTAGTTGATTTCCACTAGGGTGTAAACTATTAGTGGCCCATGGATTCTTAAAATGAAATTAAAACTCGATGGTTTTCTTAAAAAGTGTAAGGCACGTTTAGTTACCAAAGGTTATAGACAACGTGAAAACGTGGACTTTTTTATACATTCTCACTCGTGACTAGAATTACATCTATATTTATACTTTTTGCATTACCCGCTTTAAATTATTTCACTGTATACCAAATGGATCTTAAAACTGCTTTTTTAAATGGTTAATTGGAATAAGAGATTTATATGGACCAAACTGGAGGTTTTGTTATATACGGTCAAGAAAATAAAGCGTGTAAATTAGATAAATATATTTATGGAGTAAAACATATACCTAAACAATGACATGATAAATTTGATAACTTAGTCATCTCTGATGGAAGTGACAAATGTATTTAATATAACTATGAAAATAACAATTGCATTATCATATGTCTATATGTGGATGACTTGCTTATATTTGGATCGAATATTCATGCCATAAATAATGTTAGATCTTTATTATGTGCCAACTTTGATATGAAGGATTTAGGTGAAGGTAATGTAATTTTTGGAACAAAAATTACTAGTTCTTAATTTCTTTAGACTAATCTCATTATGTTGAGAAAATTCTAAAGAAATATAATTACTTTAACTGTGACCTTCTAGTAATCCATTTGATCATAATATAAAGTTATTCAAGAACACGGGTGATAGTGTTAACCAAACTAAATACATGAGCATCATTGGTAACCAACGTCATGCTACAGATTACACTAGACTTAAAATAACTTATGATGTGGGAGCATCATTGGAATGCTACTAAGAGGAGAATGCGGTATCCTAAAAGAAAGACGAACCTCGGATTGCACTATCAAAAGCATCTTGATATCCTTGAATGATTTAGTCAAGCTGATTGAAAAACCCTATCTGATGACTCCGAAGCTATTAGTGGATAAAAGGGTGGACGGAATAAGGGCTTATGGTGGGAAGCTACCCACCTTGTGTTTTGGACAGTTTGTTTTTTTTCAAGGTTAAAATTGTAGGTTAAAATAGTTATAAGTCAAAAGTTATGAGGATAGGTAAAATTCCCACCTTAGACTTAGTTAAAGAACACTTAGCTATTCATCCTAGTTGTACTCTCTGTAAATAATATCTAATACCAAAGGAAGATAAGAAAGTTGAAGAGAGAGATTAAGAGAACCGACTATAACTGCTCCAACAACTCTTGCTTTGATAATGCGATTAGAGAGAGAGAGAGAGAGAGTGGTCTTCTAACTCCTGTCCAAGCTTAGTTTAGTTTGATTTTATTGTTTGTGTCATAAAATCTCAACTTGCTCTGTTTTTTTCTGTTATTGTAAAAATCTCAGCTTGCTTTTTTTTCGATGTAAAAATCTGAGCTTTGTTTTGTTTGGTGTAAAAGTAAAAATGTCAACTAGATTTGCCTATTTGTTTATGTGTAGAAATCTCAGCTTGCTATTTGATATGTTTTAAGTTTTGAAAATCAATGCTAAATGTGATTATTAATTGTAAAAATCAAATGTCAATTTGTTAATGTTAGAGATTGGGTAAAAATCTTATCCTGCTTTTTTTTTTGCTTCTAGTTATGCTTAGGTACTTCAAAAAATGTCTTGCCATTGTCTCCCTCTTTGAGTGATGAAGATCAATACGACCAAAATCAACTTAAGAAAAAACAAAAAATATCTAGAATAATTTTTTCAAAGTCAGATTTGATAGAAACAAACTTTCAGACGACTCGGGCGTATGACCCCCTGTCTCAAGTTATCACCCAGATGATCAAAATAAGGTTCAGATGACATATTGGCAAAAGGGCCTTGTCGGCCTCGTGATCATAATTATTTTCAAAGTGATCAAGGGGGATTAACATGATTTAATACTTTTTGGTTTGATGATCACCTAACTTGGTTATAATATTGTGTCCACAAAGATGCATCATATTATTTGTGTTGTTATCTTTTCAAAGGGGATGGTAAGGAGCATGTAGGTAGTTGTGATGCATTTTTTGTGGAGGGGTTTACTAATTGGAAAGGGAAAGAAAATATCCAATTACATGTTGGGTTGCCCACCGAAACTCATAACAATGCTTTGAGAAATTTTCAAGCTTTATTGAAGCAAAAAAAAACACATCGAAACAATCTTGAATAAGCTAGCTGATCACGCTCGATATGAATATTGAATTTTCTTGAATGCTTTCATTTGTTGTACTCCATTATTTTGAAGCAAGGACTTTATTTTAGTGCTCATGATGAATCCGATGACTCGGTTAACCAAGAAAACTTTTTTGTGTCATTGAACTTTATTGGTGACCACAATGAGGAGACTAGAGGGGTTATTTTAAAAAAACGTCCCCAAAACCTCAAAATGATTCCACCGAAAATTTAAAAGGATACTGTGAGTGCTTGTGCAATTGAAATATCTAAAATCATCATTAAAGATCTTGAAAATGCATTCTTTTCAATTTTAGTTGATGAATCTCGTGATATAACAACGAAGGAGCAAATGGAAATTGTTATACGTTATGTAGATGAACGTGGAAATGTGATTGAGTGTTTTTTGGGTATTATTCATATTGCGGATATCACATCTTTATCGCTGAAGGTGGCAATGGAAAAAATATGTTTTCCAAACATAATTTGAGCATATTAAGTCTATGTGGACAATGATATGACGGGGATAGTAATATGCAAGAGCAATTTAATGGACTCAAAGCTTAAATTTTGAGGGAGAATCCCTATGCTTATTTTTTCCATTGCTTTGAACACCAACTTCAACTGGAACTTGTTTCCATTTCTATTAAAAATGAGTATGTGTAATACCTCGTATTTTTATGGCTTTTAAATTTGGGGATTTATTAAATTTAAATTGAGTTATTAATTTAATATTAATATGGAAATTAATCTAAATATTTACTAGCATGACGAGAGTTAGTAATTATGGGAAAATTATTGAATATTACTAAAGGGGTAAATTAATATGTATAAATGAATTTATTAAAATTATCATGAGTGTATAATTTAATAATTGTGAAAATTAAATCGGGATGCGCCTGTATCGTGTCGGGATTAAATTCTTATTATTAAAAGTGAATAAATTATAAGTCATCCGTATGGTCATTTCAAGTATGCCAATGTGTCCGGAAGGGTCGAGGTAGTCAAAATAATGTACTCGGGGGTTTAGTTTGGGTCTCGAGGGTATTTTAAGCCTAATTGGTATCCTGGGAGGGTATTATAGACATTTGACATTTTTGGGTAATTAAACCCACGAATTTCCTATGGATAAATCAGCCTTTAGGAGTTGCCTTCTAGGGTTAACAAACAAAAAATCAAAGAACGGCCATTAGAGAAGGAGTTGGAGAGCTTTGCAAGCAACTCAAGGCCAAAGACTCAACCGTTTACACCGCCACCACCACCAAAGCGTAGATCGCGCAACGAGGAACGCAACCATAATTATTTCGTCCACAAATCAGAAACTCAAATTCCAGGAAAGTATCTATCTTGCTTCTCTTTTAGTTAAATGTCACACCATGTTAGATTAGGATGATTGAACCTATGTTTAATGGAAGAATTCAAGGATTTAGAAGACCCAATCACATGTTGTAGGGAAAATAAATAAACTCTGGACATCCCAATCATATGTAGAGGATTACCCACGAAATTTGATTAATATAGAAGTGAGAAATCTAGAAAAAGAAATAGAATAATGTAAGTTTAGTGGAAAGTTAGGGTTCTTGATAATTAAAATAAATTGGCCCTTTAATTCAATTCCGTTGTTGAATTTGTACATGTTTCACATAGGAATCTTGCATATATGTATATAGAACTTGTAGTAATGTTATTTGAGAGTTTGGGAGTTGTTAATGACGTTTTGAGGAAAATTGGAAAATGAAACCCGTAGATTTTAATGGCAGTTTCTGGGAAATAACTGCTTGATCGATCGATCGACCCCTTCTAGAAAACTGCATATTTCTCGCCCATGGGTCTAATCCGGTTAAAATTCATAAGAACCCTTAATTGTTATTGTTGAAGTATAATGGGATATAAGGAAGACCAGTAGGGCCTAGGTAGACCCCGTTGAGTGAAATTTAATGCAGTATGAAAATATGGGTTAACAGGGAGTTATTCACACATAAGAAATCAAACGTACGTCTAATAAAAGATCGAGACTCGTGAGTAAGTTAGACTTGGAGATAAGTGAGAGTGCCTACTGAAATTATACTTAGGGAAATAGAATACTTCGAGAGATGAGAAGTAAGTATGGAGTATCTTATATATGAGAATAAAAGTGGCGAGTCCGTTATATGAGATAACCGAGTAAAATGTGCTAAGATCGGATAATTATAATTATGGGTCATGGGCGCACCTAATTTAGAAATCTGAATACTTACATATATATGATTGTGTGATTAGGCATATATTATATATATCTGTGTAAAAATCATACCCGAGCTACTTGATATCACGGAGGTTTCCGCGCCAGGACAGTCTTATCTCGATTGGGTCTTTATGGGGGATAACTACTTGTACCCTAGAAGATATTATCCTTGATATAGGCTATTTGAGTGAGAGTCAGATGGTCCTAAGAGACGTGAGGGTATGTGCTGACATCTTAGTGACTTGGAACTATACTTCGCCTCCAATTTTATGTATTTTATGTTAATACAGTTCGAGAGTGATTCCGAACTAGTATTTCCCTTAGTACGAGTGATACGGGGACTTGATAGCAGAGTATGCCAGCACCATAAATTTTATGTGGGGTGCCGATAATATATATATTATATGAGTGACTAATATATATATATATATATATATATAGTTAAATATGGGAACTTTCTACTGTGAATAAAAATAGTTAAGTAATGAATAAATACTCCAACTTTATTATAAGTGTTTGGGAATTTTATAATATCACTCGGTTATTTTAATATAATATAAGATATATGAGAGAGATTAATTTTCAGAAATTAATTATTTTAGCTATCGTAGTTAGCGGTTTGAATCTTTATGGGAAAGTTAAGTTAAAATCAACCTTTGAGGTTAATAGTACGGTAGGCATGCACACTAGCTGAGATGTGAGAATTTCTCAAGAGAGTGACGCATACTAACATGGTTGTTACATTAGCCGGTAAGCATTTTAAATACTTCCTAACTATTTTTTTAAAAGTTTTTTACACTTGGGCTCTGACCGGTTTCCTGTTATTTCTTTTCTCTTGTATATATATATGTATATATTACAGGTGCCCAGCCACAGGGGCGTCATGCTTATATTCCTTGGAACGGACGCACTGCAGCTTATGTGGGAGTTGCAGGCCATTGCTTAGATGAACTCATTGTTGACTCTATTCTCATTTTAGTTCTGATTGGTTAGGGCATGTGTCTCTCATTTCCATATTCAGTAGGATTTGTCAGATATTGATGTTCATTTACTTTCAATATTTGGTACTCTTTGGGATGTAATTTTTGTTAGGATGATCTTATTTGTAGTTTTTAAACTTGGTATTTGTTTATCTGAATGGTTAAATTCTTGTGTGTTAGTTTCCATCTTTAACATTTATACGATTCTTAACTGTTAATTATTGAAAAGGTTTTCTAAATGGAATTAAATAAAATAGAAATAAGGTTTAAAATTGCTTTGACACTTAGCTTAATTGATTAGGATATTTTAAATTAATTTTTTTTATTTTGCGACAGTGATGCTAAGAATGAACCAACCGTTCACCTTGATTTTAATTTAATAAAGGACTGATCACCCATTATTTAATTAGGCGGGGTATCAAAGTATGTCAATTTACTCTTTACATTTGTCAACATTATGGTAAACGTTGTTAGGGGATCTTGCAAACGCAATGACATTCTTCAAATGACGCAAGTTATTAATATAGTGAATGCACTTAAAAGTGGTGAACTTTTAAGTGGGCAAGGTATGAATCAAGAGACTAACCTCAAGAGAGTCGGAGATACACGATGGGGGTAAAATTATAATACATTTATTATCTTGATTACTATGTTCACTTCTATAATTGATGTGCCTGAGTTTATTATGAAGGATGGGAAGTTTGACCAAAGGGTTTAAGAGCATAGATTGTTAGATTCATTACAATCTTTTAGTTTCGCATCCCATATACTTTTGATGAGAAACATAATGGAAATTACAAATGAATTATCACAAGCACTACAAAGGAAAGACCAAGATACTGTCATTGTAATGTCCTTGTTTAGAATATCGAAGAAAAGATTACAATTGATGCGCGATAATGGATGGGACTCGTTGTTGCATGAAGCGTTGTCATGTAGTGATAAACACAATATATATGTCCCTATCATGGAAGAAATATTTGTCATTCTCGGACTATCACGACGCAATATAGAGAAAATGACGAACTTGCATCATTTTCGAGTTGATGTGTTTTATCCAGTTATAGATTTGCAATTAAAAGAAATCAATAATTATTTCAATGAAATTAACACTGATTTGGTTATTTGTGTGGCATGCTTGAACCCCAATGATACATTCTCTGCCTTTCATAAGGAAAAATTAATTCGTTTAGCTCATTTTTATCCTCTTGAATTTTCTTCTACACAACTTGTGGGACTTGACAATCAAATTCCAACATATATCCTTGATGTAACATCAAATGCTCAATTTTTAGAGGTCAATAGAAGTGGAGATTTGACTAAACAAATAGTGAAGGGGAAAAGGATATATTGTATCCATTATTTTACATGCTTCTAACTTTGACGCTAATATTACCTATCGCTACTACAACTGTTGAGAGAGATTTTTCTTCTATGAAGATAGTGAAGAATCGATTGCGCAATCAATGGGAGATCAATGGATGGATGATACTTTAGTCAAATATATTGAGAGATAGATATTTAATGGAATTGGCAATGATGTGATCATGCAATGTTTCTAGAAAATGAAGTCTCGTCGAGGACAATTGTAGTTACTTTTATAGATGATGGGAGTTTTTTGGGATAACTTTTTGTACATTGTTGCCTTTTGTCTAACTCTATGTGTAAATGAGTGCAACCCCTCTTGTGAAGTTATTCTAATGAAGTTCTAAACACCATTACTATCTAATATTTTCGCTTGTACATGTTGAATTATTTTCGCTATATAGAATTTTTTATTTTGGGCACCCCCAGCCACCTTAGCAAATGTTTTTGGTTCTGCCACTGAGTAGATACATATTTAATACCGCTGGTGGTGAATTTTTAGAGAAGTCTAAGAAACATATTATTTTGGCTCAATCGATAATGGTGTAGGAAATGATAGCTCTAGTTATAGCTAGTGAGGAGGCAGGTTGGTTAAGAAACCTTCTATCCTATATCCCATTATGGGAGATAATAATACTAAAAATTCTTACCCACTTTGAGACTATTACAAAAGATAAGAATCGTTACTATAATGATAAGAAGACATATATACATACTAAACATTGTACTGCTAGAGAGGTTATCTCTATGGGTGCTGTGAGGGTGGATCACATACGTTCTGAAAAAAATTAGGCTGATCCTTTGATGAAAGGACTAGGATGAAAAAAGTGTTTAACACCTCTAAAGGGATGGAGCTAAAGCACGAGATGTTTGAGTTAGTTGTGATGGTAATACAACCTATAGACTGGAGATCTGAATAAATAGATCCAAAGGGTAATAACAAGTCACAAGTTCTTAAATAACTTCATTAAGAAATATTTAGTTATTTATAACTCTTAATGAAGGTCTATAGCTCTATTTTGAGTTGGGTAGCTAGCTACAAGAGTATCCTTGATAGACCCATCTCTGTGAATGTGGAAGTGAGGTCGCTTTCTATAGTAATTTTGAAGAAATTCCCTAGAGCATTCGTTATTATAGGATAAAATAACATGCTCGTAACATGCTGGCCTGAGGATTACACCCGAGTAGGGTTTATTGTGGGATGTCGTCAGACATAGAAATCAAAACTACAGTTTCTATAGTATAATCCGAATCATCTTTACTATGTAAAAGTTCAATACGAAATACCCCTTTGCTTATGCACAATTCTATGGATTATTGCACAATAATATTTCGAAATTTACAAGTTGGAGATTGTTAGAACTTTTGACTTAGCATATGTAAACATTGAAATGAAAAGACCATTTGGTCTTTAACTTTATGAGTGAGTGTGTGTGTGTGTGTGTGTGTGAGAGAGAGAGAGAGAGAGAGAGAGAGAGAGAGTTTTCCCTTTAACTATTTTTGTTCAATCCACATCGGTGTGAAAGTTAGATTTGGTGAAGTTAATATACACCCATTTTTTACTAATTGGAAAGCCCTCTGGGCATAAGATTTATGTGTGTGTTGGGTAGAAAAACTTATTAAATCAAATCCCACACGTGTGCATCACCACCGTTATCCCTCCGACTGACCCTACCTGTGCCCGTGTCCGGGTCCAGGTCTTGGGCTTGGGCCATGTGTTTATCAAATCAAAAATTAAAAAAAAATATTTTTAAAATTTCTTCTCTAGATGAAAATACTTTATGACTGCCTAAACTAGAATAATTCTCACCCCACTTTCCTTGGCTTTCCTTCAGTAGCCATTTAGTTATGTCCCTTTTATATATGCCTTCATCTATTATTTGGGAGATAGGTAAAATACTATATAGAATATACTCTCTCTCCGAGCAAGAGCAATTGTTTTTCTTTGCAAAACAAAGAAGAGGAACACACGGATACTCTCTCTTAGACATTTTGTTCTTTTTTCCTCACTTGATTAGTTTTTTCCTCCAAATTGATGTGATATTGAGCAACTAATAGTGAACAGGTGATACTATACCAAATAACTGTATGCATAGTTTTTTGAAAAATAAATTGGTTTCAATTATGGCTTATTTTATCTTGGGTGTGGTAGGGCATTAATTGGATCGTAGTACAATTTTGGACAAAGTCGCGAAGCAATTTAAAGATGCCAACCTAGTCCACGACTCCGCCACATTATTTTTTTGTTATTGGTTTTATGCATTCAGTAATTTTGCTTCATTCTTTAATTTCATATACAACATTTATCGTTTACACCAATGTGGATGTGGCGAAAATAATAACCAATCACAAATTTGACTTGGAAAATAGTCAATTAGATCGACCTAATAATACAATCAACTGCATTGAAAAGGTAGTTCATAAAAAATGCTTCATAGAGTTGGAAAATTCCCTCATCAAATCTCTGTTATCCTTATTAGTACATCAAAGAAAGAAAATCAAAATATAGAAAGATCATGGTAACTATCTCGACTTTTATTAGTCTCAATAATAGAATTACCATGTGGTTATATAAATTGTTTCTTGATAATTATCATTTCCAAAGATAGAGCTATAGATTTAAGCGTTGCAACCTTATTATGAAAACTCGTTTCTTCACCTATGGGTGTGAAAGTTTTGGTCTAACAATATAAATAGTGTGTTTTGTGATTTTTATTTTTCATTTGATTGCTTTCTCCAACTTTTTTATCATTATTTCAAGGTTTTTTCACACAGTGTATTATAACGCCATCTTTTATAGGATTTCAATTTATACATTTTTGATGATAGAAATATGAACTACTAACACTTTATTAAGATGTAAATATATATCTCTATTCCTACATGACACGGTGGAGTTATGAATTTCGAATGAGGATTAATGTCCACACGTAGAAATTTATAATGAGTATTATAATATGACATGGACAAATATAATTAGATTCACGCATTATCTACAAATGTTATACTAATGGCATATAATGTAGATATTGTTATAAATATTTGTATTTATCCTATTTAAATGGATGTCCACTCCAATTAGAACTCTACCAACATATACTATATATAAGGGGTGACCCCCCCCCCCCCCCCAATGATTTACATACTAATTAATGAGAAACTCTTTCTCTCTCTAAAATTCTCTCAATGCCCGTTTTCTCTTAACATGTTATCAGCACAAAAAAACCAACGACATTCACAACTGATTAAGGAAGGACACAAAACTCATAGATACTAACAATTATTGAATTTCTCACCAAATAGATACACATACATATGAATAGTTTGGGGGTAAGGTAAACATATAACAAATCTATGTCATATATTGTGTAAATGTGTGTCTATTTTTTTTTTTTGTAATTACATTAATCATGTGTTGGGTTTGTATGCGTGCGCGCGCACACATACACACGCGCGCGCGCGCTTTTGACTTGAAAACTAATTATTGACATGTTTTCTTTAACAACCTGTGTCAATAGTAATTGCCCATTACTGGTATATATAATAGAATAAATGTATAAGATAGCAAACTAATTTATACCATAACTAATTGCGAAGTGAATTGCCAAACAAATACGGTGGTGTTTAATTGATATAAATATATCATGTGGTGTTTAAGTAATAATTTTGTTTACTATATATGTCAAGTGGACCTGATGTCTCCAATACATAATTACTAATTTTGGTTAAAATTTTTATATATAAGCACCAAAGGTCTTTTATATAGAAAATCAAAACCTAATGTTTTTAATATTTTAGGTTAAGAAGAAAATTAAATATCCCTAAATAATATGTAATTTGGACCTGAAGTTCCATATGTTTTTTATCATGTTCAGACCTAGAGTTTTGACATAATGAGGTGGGGATATTAAAATCCTAAAATATTAATAAAATTGAATTTGAAATTTAATTATTTTATGTGTTGAACCCTAAGTTCATATAAATAAAATGGCACGGACCTAACATTCTAATTATTAAATCAAAACTTAAAATCCTAATTGCAGGCATGATGTTCCAATTAATATTGAATTATTATTTTCCTTTATTATGCACTATATAGTTCTGATTGTAATGTATTAATTGAACAATTTAAAAATGTCAAATATTTTTAAACTCAAATTTGAAGCACTTAAACTTTCTGGGCTGAATTATCCTAATTAATATCTAGATTATGAACTCCACCTCCAAGTTCGGAACCTTGGTGATGCAATAACACTTGAAAATACCATATCTTGGCAGGACAAAGCTAAGGCCCTGATATTCCTTAGTCATCACATACACAATGATTTGGAAATGAGTATGTGACTCTGAAAGACCCTTTAGATTTATGGAACTCCCTGAAAAAGCGTTATGACAACCAAAAATCAGTCACACTTAAATTTGCACACCGTGAATGCCTCAATTTAAGATTCTAGTATTTCAAGAACATGTGTGAATATAATTATGCTATGTTCAAAATTACTTCCAATCTAAAGATACGCGGGAAAAGGGAGAGGAGGCAGATATGTTGGCAAAAACTTTCGTTACTTTATATGCCTTGAATATGCTCACGCAACAGTAATATTAAGGAAGAGGGTTTAAAAAGTACTCGAAACTATTCTCATTTCTCCTAATAGCTAAGAAGAAAAATGATTTATCGATGAAGAAACATACATTTAGGCGCATTAGATTTGTATCACTCCTTGAATTAAATGCCAACTCTTCTCAGAATAATTAAAGAGGTCAAGGAAGTATGCGGCAGGGTCGTGGCAACTGTCGAAGAGGTGCCTACCATAACCAAGACCCAAGAAAGAACACAAATTTTAATAACCAATTGAAGTGGATATCGTAATAATATAAGGCAACAAAAAGTCAAATCCACCAAATTCAAATGATATTTGTCATAGATGTAGCCGTAGTGGAAATTGGACTCATACATGTTGTTCATCCAAGAAATTAGTGAAAACTATCATGCCTCGATATAAGGATTTGAGACAAACATTGTGGAAGGTCCTGAAGACCGTTAGAGACTTGATGATATTGATATTAATTTTAGTGACTTTTATGAAGATAAGGATGGAAATGCTATTGATGATGATACATTTGATAACCTGTTTGGAGACAACATAAGATGGTGTTGAAGACCTAAATGATTATTTTTATTTATTTATTTATATACTATGGAAACATTAGTAATTTAGCATTAGAATAAAAAAAATATATTTAATATTTATTTGAGCATTTATTAGTAAATGGAATGGTTTTGATCTTTTTTAAAAAATGATTATATAATGGGTGGATTGAAATTAAATTTATATTCACTCATCTTAAAGGTATGGATCCGAAAGTAATAGCACGTGATGATACTTGTCTTGTATACAGTGAGACAACCCAACCCATTTTAAAAAATCATAAGTTTTTCTCAGACTTGATATACAATAAAGAAAATGTTTACACCATAACTGGTCACGCTAAGATCACTGAAGGCTCCAGAAGATTCCATGTGGTGTTATCTATAATGGTACCCACTTATTCATAAATAATGTTATATACTCAAGAAATTCCATAAGAAATTTATTGAATTCTAAGGACATAAGAATGGACGTGCATTATATGGAAACATGTAATGAAAATGACAATGTTTTGCATTGCATTGATTCAAGTATTGGAAGCCATAATCTCACACTAGAGAAGTTTTCTACCGTATCCATGGGGTTAAATTATACAAAAATGAATGTTGTAGAAGCACATACCATCATGAGCTGAAATCTTAGTGATCCTAATAATTTGATATTGTGTCATAATATCTTTAGTCACTTTGGCTCCAATATGTTGTCTCAAATCATAAATAACTCGCATGGTCACTCGTTAACAAAGAAGAAAACAACTTACCTTACCTGATGATCATTTTTGCACCCCTTGTTCTCAAGGTAAATTAATAACTAAGCCATATTTTCTCAAACTAGCTTCTGAGTCCCCATCTTTTTGACAAAGAATTCAAGGCAATATTTGTGGGGCCATCCACCCTTTTAGTGGACGTTTTAAATATTTTTATGGTTTCAATCGATGCATTCACTCGTTGGTCACATGTTTCTTTGTTATCTACTCGTAATTTGGCATTTTCAAAGTTAATTGCTCAAATCCTAAAATTTAGATCACATTTTCCTGATCAACACATTAAATCCATCTGTTTAAATAATGTGGGAGAATTTACTTCTTAAGTTTTTTATGACTATTGTTTATCATAAGGATTTTATTTTAAGTAGCCACTTCCCCATGTCCACGGCCAAATTGTTTTAGCTAAGTCTTTAATTAAACGTTTGTAACTTATTGCACGGCCTTTACTTATGCAATCCAAACTCCCAGTCTCTATTTAGAGACGTGTTATCATATACACTGCTAAGTTAATTAAGATTAGGGCTATTGCATTTCACCTATTTTAACCACTTCAACTTGTATCTGGATGTGAAGCAAATATATCACACTTGCGTAAATTTGGTTGTGCAGTCACGTGCCCATCGCCCCATCTCAGCGTACCAAACTATGTCCCTAACATCATTTGGGAATATATGTTGGTTATTATTACCCATCAATCATTCGTTATATTGAGCCACTAACAGGTGATGTGTTTACTGCTAGATTTACGAATTATCATTTTTATGAGACGCTCTTCCCACCGTTAGGGGGGAAATAATGCACTAAGAGTATGATTCGTTCCTGAAGAATGAAGAGAATTAACATGAAAAACCTCCACTTTATCTCATCTATACACACGCACTACTCAACGTGAGCTTGAATTGAGAAGGATATTGCATCTTTCGAAACTTACAAATAAATTACCTGATAAATACTTTGATTTTAGCAGCAAATGAGCATGTTGCATGCTAGAATCATGGTATACCTTAAGGTTTTAAAGATTATTCTCCTAAGGAAACGGAGATCAAATGAAAAATTTTGCGGTCATAACACTCCTGAAGAGGTTATGAATAGATATCCACTTTCTCTGAAATGATTGAAGAGGTTATTGTTTCTGAAAAGACACAAGTAACTGAAGTGATTATACAAGCCCATGAATAGACAAAGGTACTTAATAATAATAATAATAATAATAATAATAATAATAATAATAATAATAATAATAATAATAATAATAATAATAATAATAATAATAATAATAATAATAATAATAATAAAATAAGATCTCTATATTTTATACATATTCAAAAGAAATGTTGTTGTAAAGAAACTTTCATCGAAGACGTATTTTCATATGTTGTAGCTACAGGAATTTCAAAGGGCAATGATGATGATAATGAACCATGTACTCTAAATGAATGTCGACAAATAGTCCCAAATGGAAAATTGCCATGAAGGTAAAACTTTAGTCTTTAAATAAACGTGGTGTATTTAGACCTATAGTACAAACCCCAAAAGTCCTTAACCCGGTAGGTTATCGATAAGACTTTGAGGAAACATACTCCCCTATTATGTATGGTATAACTTTTAGATATCTGATTAGCTTAGTGGTTTTTGAAAATCTTAATATGAGACTCATGGATGTTGTTGTCGCTTATTTATATGGGTACGTAGACACAAAAATATATATAAAAATCCCAGAAGGATTTTCTTTTTTCGAAGCGAAGACAAGGAGTACACTCGATCCAACTAAGACATTCAATGTATGATTTAAAGTTGTCCAGAAGAATATGGTACCATCATCTTAGTGAATACTTATATAAGAAATGGTATGAAAATAATCCAATTTTCCATTCTGTATTTATAAAGAAGTCCTGAAAAGGACATGCAATAGTAGCAGTCTATGTGGATGACATAAATTTAATCGGGCCTCCAGAAGTGCTCGAAAGAACTTCTAACTATTTGAAAAAGGAATTTGAGATGAAAGACCTTGGGAAACTAAATTTGCCTCGGCCTGAAGATTAAGAAAAATTATAGTGGAATTTTAGTCCATCGGTTTGATTATATCGAAAATGTATTAAAACATTTTAATATGGATAAAGCGCACCCACTAAGTACCCCTATGGTTGTCCAGTCTTTGGACATAAAGAAAGATCCATACAATCCTAAAGACAAAGATGAGGAAATATTGGGTCCAAAAGTTCCCTATTTATGTTCAATTGCTGCATTGTTTCACATGACACAATCTACTAGGCTAGATATTTCATTCTCTGTGATGCTTCTTACTAGATATAGTTCTTAACCAACAAAAAGGTATTCGTCTAGTGTAAACTGTATCCTAATGTATTTACATAGAACCACTGACATGGGTCTATTTTATTCTAATAATTTTAATAGTTCCAAGTTAGTTGGTTATGCAGATTCTAGATATCTCTCTGATCCTCACAAACATTGATCTTTCATAGGTTAAGTATTTCTTATTGGTAATATTTCTATTTCTTTGCGTTCTACTAAACAAACTTTAGTGAATAATTCTTCTCACCACTATGAAATTTTAGCTCTTTATGAAGCTAGTTGTTAATGTGTATGACTGAGATCTTTAATTCAACATACTTGTAATTCTTGCCAATTGCCTTCTACTACAGATGTTCCAAGTATTATCTATGAAGACAATGCAACATCTACAACAAAAACGAAAGAAGGATCCATCAAAGGAGACAGAACTAAGAACATTTTGCCAAAGTTTTTCTCTACTCATGAGCTTCAGAAGAAAAATAAAATATTAAAATCATGCAAGTTCGTTTAAGTGATAACCTAGCTGATATTTCCACACAGTCACTATCAAAGGCAACGTTTCAAAAGTTTGTGTATGATATTGGAATCCCTCGACTCCACCAACAGAGAAATTGAACGTATCAATCAGGGGGATCATCCTATTAGGAGAGGATACAAGAATAGGTTATTTGGGACATTTGTGCGCCCTACTCTTTTTTCTTTATCTAGATTTCTGTAATACCCCGTATTTCGTAGACAATATTATTATTATTATATATTAAGTGAGAAATAAATTAATAAACGGTACTAATTATTATTTATGTGGTTTAATAATAACAAATTAGTTTAATTTAGAGGATAGTGAAAATTTTCATGCGATATAATTTTTGTAACGTGTGTTTAAAATGATTAATTAGTGATATTAATTATATGATTGTGGACAATGTGTACACGTAGAATAATAATGTGAATAATTTATTGACATCATAAGATATTACTGTGTGTTGTGGGTAGTATCATTTAGATTGGAATCTAAGGTAACACGGATGTTCATTGATGTATTTTTACTGCTTTAAATTGGATTGGGGTAGGTATACCCTACGACGAGTTTTGGGTGAATTCGTGTAGTATTTTCGGCCCATTTGGGACTCGAAAATACATATTTTTGGAAGGTACGGGGTTAGAACTTTCATATAAGTATTAATATTAATAATTAAGGCATTAATTAAAACAAAAATAAAACCCTAGCATCCTTTAGACTTGGGAGAAGAAAAAAGGCTAAAGTTCATAGGAGTTCTTTACTGTTCTTCGATTTCAGGAAAGAATTTTCTTGCGACCTTACAATAATCATTTATTGATTTAAAGTATTTATTATTCCATGTTTTATTTGATATTTTGGAGTATATTAGGACTGATTTTTGCGTAGAAAAATCACATGTTAATTTGGGATACCATAAATTAATTTGAGATAAATCTATTTTTGATAAAATAATGATTTTGGTGATTAAATCTGAAAACATTAGTTGAAAGCAAACTTGAACCATTTTATAATCCATATCTTGGTTTCTAGTTACTTTTTTATCGAATCCATATTTTATAAATCTTAAATTTAAAGAGATTAGGTATTTTTAAATTATTCTCGACGAATTTTGAGTTAATTTGATTAGTGATTGAAATCATGTAGAAAACTCTTGTTTATGATTATAAACCATTAGGATTCATGCCCCTAGATGTTAGTTTTATGTTCTGGTATGATAGGGATTCGATTGGAAACCTTAATGGGGCTTTAATGAATATTTTTGAGGGGTTTTGGAGCTAATTTTCATAGTTGGGACGAAGTGGAGCGTCTTTATCGTTCAAACAAGGTAGCTTTTTTTCCAGGTTCTGCAGAATAGAAATACAAAGACGTGGGCTCTAGTTTCTTATTATTCTAATTTTTTTTCGATTTGAAATTATTTTTCTACTAAATAGTGCGCGAGACTAAAAGTTGGATTGAGTGATTTTAGTTGGGACTTTTCTTTAAGATTACTACACATAATTTAGTGAGGGGTCAGACTTGGTTACTATCGAGGATAGTTATGGAGGTTAGAGATATAACCCTTTTCTATTGTACTTACATCCGCTGTTAAGATTGGATTAGAAAGGGTAATTGCTCGAGTGCGCAGTATCTTGTGATCTTATATATATATATATATATATATATATATATATATATATATATATATATATATATATATATATATATATATATATATATATATTGTGGGTACCTAGATTTGTTGGTCTGGCCCAAAACAGGCCCAGGACGAGTAGCCTGATAAAAAGGCCCAAAGTCTGGAGAGCCTTGCATCATAAGTAATTCGAGTAACGACCTGGTAAACCCCAGAAATCTTGGAGGCAGATATTCTAGAGATTTTGGATTGACGTGGTGGTTTTCCAACACCCCACTAACGAACTAGTATATAAGTAACCCTAGGCCTGGGGCAAAAGGCACGATGGGTATTCTCTATAAAACACTCCCCGGAGTATATAGAAATAATACTGACTGCACTACCGTGGACGTAGGCATTCTTGCTTAATCATGTATATACTATGTTGTGTGATTGGCATGTTTTACATTCTTTACATGATTTGGTGATTACGCTTTTCTCATTTATTTGTGTTGAATATACTTGTCACCACAATTGGCGCCGTCTGTGGGAACATTTGTCTTCCTTAAGAAAGCCCTCCCCAACAAAGAAGCTTGAATGTCCGGTCACAGTAGCAATGCCCCTCAAGCAGGGGATATCCAAGAATAGACTGCCCCACGCAGGATCAGATCTGAAGCTCAGCGTTCAGAGGAGAGGGCTCACCCTGAGCTGAAAGCCTCAAAAGAAAGTCAAGGACCAGCGAAGTCCACTCAAATCTCCCGATTGATCGACGCCTATGAGGCAAGGCTCCAAGAGCAAGGAGAGACTGCTAAAAAATAGGAGGCAGAGAATGCTCGCCTCAAAAGAAGATTAGAGAGAATGGAGAAGGAACTCCATCACAGCACTAGACGACGGCCATACAGTACTCCTATCCCTCAGGCAAGCAAGTCCCGCAATCGAGGAAGGAGCCCTAGATGCGGATCCCAAAGAAGTGAGAAGCTCGAGTCAAATGATGACTTGCTCGAGCAACAACGACTAGCTCGCCAATATAGGAGCCCAGCTCGAGGTGATGAGGATATACAAAATTTGGTCCGAAAAGAAATGGACCATCACCCAGCGCATCGGGGTGCCAGATCAACCAGAGAGCTTGCTCAACGAGCTCTCAGGACCCAGATGAAATCCCCTTTCTCAAGGGAGATAGAAGAAGAAGAAGCCTTTAAGAAGTTTGCAATTCCGATATTTAAGATCTATAACGGAAGGACTGACCCTATCTATCACGTTAGGCAGTATAGGAAAGCCATGACTCTCTGGAACCACAGGGATGCACTAATGTGCCAGATTTTTCCCTCGAGTCTACATGATGTGGCCCAAAAATTGTTCGAAAGACTCCCTCACAGGTCCATCAGGAGTTTTGAGTCCCTGGTCGATCTCTTTACGGCTCGCTTCATTACCAGTAGCTCCCATCCGAAGAGGATGGATGCTTTACTAATAATGAAGAAAATATGTCAAGAGAGCCTCCGGAAGTATGCAAAAAGGTACTGGGAGTTGTTCAATGAGGTCGAGGACTTCTCAGAGCAGGTAGTAGTGGCCTCTTTTAAGATTAGCCTACCCAGCTCTTGCCTTCTGCACCAATCCCCTATTAAGAAAGAGGCCACGACCATTGATAATCTGATGGCTCGCATCGAAAAGTATGCAAATGTGGAAGATGTCACCCGCCTCAGTGTAGGGGATAATGTTCGAACTAAGCCCGCTGCCAAGGGCAGCTATAAGGCCAAAAACTAGAAGAAATGGGGTAAGAATGGGGGCAAAAATGGCTCAAAGAACGAAGGAAAGAACGATTCTTCGAAAGCATTTCAGGCAATGAACATTGTCGTCAAAGAACCAATCTACAAGATCCTGGCAAAAATTAAAGACGGGCCATTTGTTAAGTGGCCTAAAAAGATGGGAGGATATTCCTCAAAGAGAAACAACGCACTAAGATGCACTTTTCATAAGGAGGGAGGACGTAAGACTGAGCATTGCAAGGCTCTTAAGTCTCACCTCGAAGAACTAGCCCAGAGTGGGCACCTGAATGAGTTTGTGGAGAATAAGGCAGAGAAAGTCGCTACCAAAGGAGACACTAGACACGACCACATAGTTGAGGATGATGCTAGCCATGAATTTACAATTACTCATGGGGCATATGATATGAAACAGATTTAAGGGAATTAATCCCTAATAGAGGTGAAAAATCTTATGACGGTAATGCAAGATTTTCAGATCGATCCAGCGAAGACACAATCAGGAAAGTGTCGGCGAGCAGATGACATCGACTATAGCAAACATATCGTATTCACAGATGAAGATCTGGTGGAGGTAAGAATCCCACATCATTATGCCTTGATTATTACACTCGGGATAGCCAACTATGATATCTACAAGTTGCTCGTTGACCAGGGAAGCTCATCCAAGGTAATGTATCTCGACCTATTCAGGAAATTGAAGTTAAGCATTGCCGACTTGAAGTAAGACACTATCCCTCTAGTTGGATTCACTAGAAAAGTAACTATTCCATTAGGAAAGATCATGTTGTCGGTAAGATCAGGAAGTGTCTCTAAGATGATCGAGTTTCTGGTGGTCGACATCGACTCGCCATATCAGGCTATCCTCGGTAGGGGGTGGCTACATGCAATGAAGGCAGTCCCTTCAACCTACCATCAGAAACTCAAGTATGTGATAGAGCGAGGAGTAATGGATATTCACAGAGACCAGGAGATGGAAAGAAGGTGCTTCATAATAGCCATCTTCCCGAAACCAGAGAAGAAAGTCGAGAAGCTTAAAGAGAAGGTCGAGGAGCAAGAAGGTTTGACACCTTTAAAATAACAGTTAAGATATGGAAGGCCCGGTGTGGAGGAAACCAGGCTCCTCCCCTCTGAGCGGGTCGTCGAAAACCTGGAGGAGATAATATCCGGTAGAATCAAGAAACAAAGGAGTTTCTTGATCGAGACTTCCCTTACAGATTAGGAGAAGAAAAAATCGACGTTGCTACTGAAAAGAAACCTAGACATATTTTCATGGGAACCATACGAGATGCCTGGAATTGATCCCAGTGTGGTTTGCCATAGGTTACACGTTGACTCCACTTTCAGGCCTATCGTGCAGAAAGCACGGCAAACCGTGACCGAGAAGGCTAAGGCTGTGGAGAAAGAAGTTGAAAAGCTGCTGGATGGAGGATCCATACGGGAAGTTCAATTCCCTAAATGTCTATCCAACCTAGTAGTAGTTCTAAAGAACAATGGGAAATAGAGAGTCTACATTGACTTCACTGACCTTAACAGGGCGTTCCCAAAGGACAGTTTCCCTCTCCCAAAGATAGACCAATTGGTGGACGCCACATAAGCTCACGAGAGAATGAGTTTTCTGGACGCGTATTCAGGGTATCATCAGATCCCTCTTTATGCACCAGACCAAGACAAGACAACATTCATCACCACTATCGAATTATATTGCTATAAAGTTATGCCCTTTGGGCTCAAGAATTCAGGAGAAACTTACCAGCGGCTGGTGACCAAGATGTTCAAAGACCAAATGGGAGACACCGTGGAAGTCTACATCGATGACATGCTCATCAAGAGCAGGAAAAAAGAGGACCATCTCTCAGACCTATCAAATACCTTTAAGATCCTTAGGAAATACGGAATGAAGCTCAATGCGAGCAAGTGTTCTTTCGGTGTCCAGTCAGGAAAATTCCTCAAATATTTGGTGATCGAGAGAGGTATTGAGGCCAACCAGGAGCAGATCGATGTGATCAATAAGGTACAGCCCCTCGCATGATATGAGACGTGCATAAGATCACTGGAATGCTCTTCGCTTTGAACTGTTTCATTTCAAAGTCCTCTGAGAAGTGCAAGCCATTTTTTCAGCTCCTAAAAGGAAACAAGAGAGTAAAGTGGAATCAAAATTGCTCGAAAGCATTAGAGGAGCTCAAGGCCTATCTTAGAAAACCGCCTTTGCTCATCATGCCTCACAAGGATGATCCCCTGTACTTATACCTTGCCATCTCCATCCACGCTATCAGTTCTGCACTGGTGTGTAAGAAGGCAGGAATCCAGCATCCAGTTTACTAGGCGAAAAAAACATTATTGGACGCCGAGCAGCGGTACCTCCCAATGGAAAAACTCGCATTTGCACTAGTAATAGCCTCGAGGAAGCTGAAGAATTATTTCAAATCCCACACTATCATCATCCTTACATCACACCCCCTCAAAGTAGTCCTGCGAAAAGCAGATCTGTCTGGTAGACTATGCAAATGGTCAGTCGAGCTCAGACGATTTGATATCCAATTTCAGCCCAGGAATGCAATCAAATGGAAGGTCTTCACTAATTTCATCGCAGAATTCACAGGCGAATAGCATTACGACCATTTTCAACCAATGAGGCAAATGGAAGATCACCTATTAGTAGGAGTCTGGAAATTATTTGTTGATGATGACTCCAAATCAAAGGGGACAGGAGTAGGTATTGTGCTTGTTACTTCAGAAGACGCAATCCTTGAACAAGGGATAAGGTTTGGATTTGAAGCCTCCAATAATGAGGCAAAATACGAAGCTTTAATAGCTAACCTGCAGAAGGCACAGGCACTGGGAGTAAAGCAGTTGCAGGTGTTCGGCGACTCATAATTGGTCTCTAATCAGATAAGTGGGGACTTCAATGCAAGAGATGAAGGAATGGCATCCTACCTCACCTTGGCGAAGGAGCTTATGTCCACCTTTGAGGAAGTAAGTGTCCAACAATTTCCCAGAGGACAGAACAGCCATGCCGACGCCCTGGCAGCTCTAAGTTCAGTAATCGATTTCGATTTAAAAAGGACAATCCCTATCGACTTCCTCACCCATCCGAGCATCAATTTGAGCGACAAGCTGTCGAACATGGAACATATGCTCCAGATTGAATCAGCACCCAGTTGGATGGACCCTTTGAAGGACTATTTGAAAGATGATGCACTTCCAAATGATAAGAAGGCCGCTCATCAAATAAGTTTCAAACTTGCTCTCTTTCACTTATCACAAAAGATCATTCATCGTCCCTTACCTTCGATGTGTTCACACGAGGGACATCGAGCAAGTCCTACACGAACTTCACGAAGGAATCTGCGGAAGCCATATTGGAGGGCGGTCACTAGCTTTTCGAGCAATGAAAGAAGGCTACTAGTGGCCATATATGCAAAGAGATTCGGCAGTGTATGCACTTAAATATGAGAAAGGTCAATAACTTGCTCCTATGGTCCACCAACCTATTAGCGACCTAAGATCGCTTGGCATTTTGCCCAGTGAGGAATGGACATCGTAGGCCCTCTTCCTGCCGTTGTCGGTAATCGCAAATATCTGCTGGTTATAACAGATTACTTCCGCAAATGTATCAAGGCAGAGGCACTGGAAAACATACGAGATGCGGATATGATGAGGTTCATATGGAAAAACATAATTACCGATTTTAGAATCCCCAGAACCATCATCACTAACAACGGAACACAGTTTGAGAGTGGCCCTTTCCAGAACTTCTACAGAGAACATGGGATCAGGCACTATTTCACCTCGGTAGCCTACCCTTAGAGCAACGGTCAAGCCGAGGCTTCCAATAAAACAATGATTGATGGAATGAAGAAATGACTAGAGCGAGCTAAGGGCGCAAGGGTAAGTGAGCTGCCACATATTTTGTGGGCTTACCGCACTACCCCATGGCGAGCAACTGGGGAAACCCTATTCTCACTAACATATGGAATGGAAGAAATCATTCCCTTGGAAGCTGGCCTACCAACTATGAGAACCACTCTTGTCAACCAAGGCCAAAATGATGCAGCATTACTCACTGAACTTGACCTAGCTGACGAACGCAGAGAACTAGCCCTAGTAAGGCTGGCGAGCTATCAACAATAGCTCGCGAAATACTATAAAAAGAAGGTCAATCCAAGGACATTCCAGGTTGGGTACTATGTCCTAAGGAAGGTCCTTGGCAGTGCAGTAAAACCATCAGATGGAAAGCTGGGTCCAAATTGGGAGGGACCATTCAAGGTGACAAGGGACGACCTACAAGGACCCTATCACTTAGAAACGCTAGAGGGCAGAGAGATACCCCGAGATTAGAACGCAGCCAATCTAAAGAAATTCTACTTCTAATTTTTTAGTGCATCTTTTATCACATTTTTGGATGTTTTTATTGCTTTTGATTAATAAAAGATTGTTTGGCAGTGACATTCTGAAGTGTTAATTTTGTATTATGAACTTTATAACTTACACACCTTTTCCAAGTGACAGGCCTGTTACTAAGTATGCAAAAGCAGGGAATAACCCTCCTCAAATCTTCGTTATGAAACACAAACAACCTCTTAGCATTGCCCCTGGCAATATATAAAGCCCTACAGGGGACCCTTAGGCAGTTATGCCAAATCGAGTTGGTCGCCAAACAATGTTTGGCTCCAAATGCCTGATCGGATGGAACATCCAACACCAAGTTTGTCCTTGCCATTTCCATACTTAGGCCTAAAGGAGTCTGATGAGATAACCTAAAAGGTAAAGTAGGGCATAATGGTATCTTATAAGCATACTGGATTGGGAGGAAAATCACTCAACAAAACTCCCTTACCAATTTAGTCAGCCACGAAGGGCCCAATATAGTCAAGTAATAAATAAATGAACCAAAAAACATACAACAAATATTTAGTCGATAAGGTCTCCCAAATCATAGATATTATATTACTTCATCACATTTACAATAAGAATATACAACACGAGTTTAGTCGGCAAAATCACCCAAAATGTCGATATTACATTACTTCATTACATATACAATGAGTTACATCGAGTAAAATATTAATGAGGCTGAGGCCTCTGAACAAGATAATTAGCCACTTGTGCTCTTCAACCATCATCCAGATGAGGATTCAATTCATCCCCGAACTCATTCGTGTTTGATTCTAATAACTGCCTGGGGATAGCATCGATAGGGATCCATTGGTCGTCCCTTCTGAAAGGGTTAGGCCTCAAAGTTGATGGAGAGATCTCATGACGGTACTAGAGTACTGAGTTCCTTAGGACTTGCAACTCCCTGAGGGAACTCAATCATCCCCTGATAAAGCGAGCTCTTTAAAATCTTCCAGCCTCGTCGGAGCATCTTCCCAATCTTGGTCGTAACCATCAGCCCACACTCGCCGAGGTCCTTTTTTGAACAGATGCCTCAGCCATGTGACATACCTTTGTAGACCAGCAACAATCATATATGCTCGACGAACGTCTTTTCGAAGCTCGTCCATCTCCCTAGCTGTACCACCTGCATCTGGACCAGCTCGTGGAGCAGTCGATGTGGTAGAACCTCGTAAGACTGGAGGAACACCGCTCGGCTCGGTGCCAGCTCATAGAAAAACTAATAAAGTGGAACCTCATAAAACACGAGGTGCGACGCTTAGCGCATGCTCCCTGAGCCGTGACACCTCCCTCCTCAGAGTCTCGTTCTCCTGCTAAAGAATTTCTCCGACTTGATTGATTTCAGAGGCATCTAGGAGCTTAGATCTCAAACTGTTCACTTTTTCTTGGATAGAGGCACCAACCTCTTCCATATCCTGAAGTCTATCTTTTAATTTGGCGATGAGCTCAGACTGGTCTATAAAGCTCTTATTCCTCGATCGCAGCAACTTACAAATCCTCACAAAGGTTTGGAGAACTTGGATGCTCACGTTAAGACCAAGGATCCTTCCCAATTGAGAGGTGGCAGGTATATACTCGTCTACATCAATCAACTACAAGCCATACAAGCAATAAAAAGAAAAAGAATCAATGCCCTAAAAAGAAAGTACTTTCATTTCATTGAAATAAAAGGGTACAATTACATCGGTAAAAAATAGCAGTACAAACAAAGCAAAAATATAGAAAAGTCCTAGGAGCGGACTAGCTAGCAACCTCGGTTTGTTCAGATAAAGCTGGCCACTTTCCCTTGTCAGCAACAGTAGTAGCATCTCCCTCGGAAGGAAGAACTTCTGTTCCCCGAGCAGGAGAAGCCCCAACAGGAACAGTCTGGGAGGCAGGGGAAACACCTTCAATGGCTAGGTCAGGAGCTTCATCTATAATTAGCTTTGGTCCTGGATCATGCTCATCGAATAAGGGTGAGTAAATAATCACCCCGGAAGCCAGAAGAGCCTTATTCCAGCCCTTCTTGAAGTTCAAACGGCTGATGTAGCCTATCTGGGCGTCAGCATCCTCATATGCAGTAGCACACCCGGAATTGTATGAACTTTCTTTAAAGGTGGTTGCCTCGAACTCCATCTTTTTTAGATTCTCTGCCAGCACCTTATTTTCCTCGACCACGGCCAGCTTTCTCATGTAGGCCAGGTCATAGGACTGCCTCAGCTCACTTAGCTCCTTTATCGCCGCCTCCTTCGTTCTATTAGCATCAACAAGGGCAAGATCGGAGGAGTTTTGAGCCTCGCTGGTAGCCTTCAAACTAGCCTCTATCTTAGCACCCTTCCCCTTTAGTTCGACGTTTTGCTTCTCCAAATCCGCATTCCTACCCACCAGCTCGTCGCGAGTACGGTAGAGAATAGTGAATTTAGTCACGAACTGCAAGTAAAAAGAAAGCATTAGAAAAAAATCAGTGAACAGAGTATTGCAAAGTATTAAAGAACAGAAACAGACTTACCAAGGCTAGCCTTTGACTCGTTTGAAGGTCTAACTAGTCAGCCCCCATTGCCCTTTGTGGATCAACTGGAAAAACTGCTCTCTCGAACAGCGCAGGAGCCAGTTGGGGAGAGGTGGCGACTGAGGCCCCCTTGGGCAATGCAGACATAGGCACTAAAGCTTGCTCGACCTTCATCCTCGCTTCCACTCTCCTCCTCTCCTCTTCTCTCTCCTTCTCCCTCTCAGCTCTCTTCCTCTCCTCCACCTTCTTTTTCTCTTCAGCCTTTTTCCTCTCCTCTTCTTTCTTTCTCTCTCTCTCTCTCTCTCTTAACGATTCTTCCTCTTTTCACATCTTCTCCTTCTCATGAGCAACATACTGAGAACCGGTGGTGACATCCACACTAATAGACTTTTGCTTCTTCGACCGCTGAGCAAGAAGCACATCATCATCATCATCACAGATCAGATTTCTTCTGGGAGGAGCCATTTCTTCCTCGCTGGAATTACTTGACCCACTAGAGGACTCTCGATCTTCTAAAGCCTCTTCTGAACTAAAAGACCCTTCACCACTGGAGCTTGTCTCACTGGAGTCACCTTTAGCAGCACACCTATTATCACCCTCGTTGCCCTCACCAGAGCTACTCTCTTCCTCATCCAAATAAATAGGATCTGCAGCAGCTTCTTCAGCGATATCAAGCTCGGGGATACTGTCTACAGGTCATGCGATGAAACTAGATCCAATATTTTTATACTCCAGAAGAAAATCAGCTGACCGAGGATGTTCACCATCAGCCAAAGGTTCTCTGATGTTCCAAGCTTCGATCAGCTCGGCTGCGCGAACCTCACTAAGAGAAGGTTCCAAATTCTTTGTCCTCGCTGAAAATAAGAGAGAAGCATATCAGAGAAATCATACATTAACAAGAAGATCGAAGAGAAGAATAAAAATTAATCCTACCTATAAACTCCTCCCCATAAAAGGGGACCGTGAACCTGTTAGACCTCGACCCCTTAGTATGGGGATGAAATTACCAATTTCTAGCAAGAAAACCCTCTTGCTAGTAATCCTTGTGGGAATAAGGTAGGTTTACTACCAAGACCCTATCAGGACTCCTGGCCGTTAGGTAAAGAACGCCAGATCTTGTTCGAGAGAAAGAATAGCAAAAACAGATTTCAGCAAGCCCTAATTTGGTGCCATAGAGTTGGTTTATTCTATGGACCCTGTTGACTATCTTCCACACATTCGGCGAACACTGTTCAGGAACGATGGTGAAATAATCGAAGAAATGTAAAAAAAAATTCTTGGAGGGAAAGTGAGCCCCCCATGAGATAGAAAAAGGACATGAATTCAATGAGCGTTCTCTATCTTCCTAACATTTTTAGGGACATAGGCGCACTCAATATCAACCCAGTCCGGAATATTATAGAACATCCTAAACTCATACACATACCTATTACCTATCTTCGCCATTTGTAAACCCTGATCACGAATTCGAAGAAATCTCAACATAAACAACACAAAGAGAGAGCGAAAGGGACTTATGGAATGGGAGCTTAGCTTAGGACAATGCAATGACTCAAGCACAAACGGTGACAAAAGCGGAAAATGGAGACGTGGGGGCGATAGCGCAACAACAGAGATTGGAAAAGATAAGAAAATGATAAGAAGCTTGAAATGACAATATGGAAATGCCACTCCTAATGGCTCCTTAAACGTTTCCAATCATAATTCACAGGACACGAAGCAGGCTGCGCCTAAATCAGTTTGGATGCACTTCAATCTCGGAAAGAGTTACATAATTTACAAGAAAGCCATTATGACAAATCATTTAAATTTATTTAGCTTAAAAATTGTGGCCCAACAACTTTAGGGGCAATTGTGGGTACCTAGATTTGTCGGTCTGACCAAAACAGGCCTGGGACGAGTAGCCTGATAAAAAGGCCCAAAGTCTGGAGAGCCTTGCATCATAAGTAATTCGAGTAATGACCTGGTAAACCCCAGAAATCTCAGAGACAGATATTCTGGGGATTTTGGATTGACGTGGTGGTTTTCCAACACCCCACTAACGAACTAGTATATAAAAAACCCTAGGTCTGGGGCAAAAGGCACGATGGGTATTCTCTATAAAGCATGCCCTGGAGTATATAAAAATAATACTTATTGCACCACCGTGGACGTAGGCATTCTTACTGAACCACGTATATATTGCGTTGTGTGATTGGCATCTTTTACATTCTTTGCATGCTTTGGTGATTGCGTTTTTCTCATTTATTTTTATTGAATATACTTGTCACCACACACACACACATACACACACACACACACACAGATATATATATATATATATATATATATATATATATATATATATATATATATATATATATATATATAAAGAGAGAGAGAGAGAGAGAGAGAGAGAGAGAGTAGAGAGTAACAAGTTAAAGTGTTTGGGAGATTAATTCAAGTCATGAGAGAATATAAGTCGTAATATTAATTTAGCTATTAAACAAGGAAACATGTTTATACGTTATGCGAAAGTGGGCATATAAAAAGAGATAGATGTACTCATAGTTTAGAGATGCAATAAACTAGGAGTTGAAGTCAATAAGGTCTAAGAGTTAATAAAACTAAGAACGTAACGAATAATTCGGTAGTTATGTATTTAGATGATTTGGGGTATGCCTGATTACACATGTTATCCTACTTGGTTATATATGTTTGACATGGTTTTGAGAGATATTAAACCTAATTATGATGACGATCCAACATTCAGGGATTTGAATATTTTGGGTACACTTTAGAGTATGAGTTATCCCATTGGTATTACATATATTGTGTGATTATATATATATATATATATATATATATATATATGTATATATATATATGTATATATATATATGTATATATATATATGTATATATATATGTATATATATATATGTATATATATATGTATATATATATGTATGTATATAAATGTATGTATGTGTGTGTGTGTTTGTATATATATTTATGTAAACATACCTAGAATCATGGTGAATCTATCGATTGGGTTTGCGTACACTGGACACAAGGCCTGCACTTAGCTGATTGAAGTAGTATAGCGTCAAAAGTCTCTTTGAGAACGTGTAAGAGTCATCTCTTCATGATGAGAGGGGATTGTTGGATGGATCCATCCTAAAGGTTTTGGTATGGGACATGGTATATTGTGTGGTCATCACCCCATTACATATATGTGTTTATTTAAGTTCGATAGGTGATGGATTTTTATGGACTTGTTAGTAGAAGCACGAGATTGTCCCCGAAGGTAGTGGCCTTCATGTGATGAAATGTTTCAGTCAGATATATTTTTTATATATTCTAGTGGTGGACAATTAATAATGAACCCTATGTCACATTAAACACTTGGTGTGTTTGACTTGTAGTAAGTGTGGGTAACATTACGTGGGTTAGTGTTCGGGTGTATTCTCACATATGTAGTTAGTTACATCCTGCATAACAGTTAGCCATTTTTATGTCACGTTAAGTACATTATGTGATTACTTATATTTCTTTATGAATGACATCGTGGGGGTTGTTTTATACGTTATAGTTCAAAGGCGAACACTTTAAGTAAGAGATGTTAAAACAGAGAGAATGTCATAATTAAAATATATGTGTGGCATTAGGGTGAGATCTTACTTGGGTAGTCAGTTCCATTCTTTGATGGTTATTCATCGAGATAGCTTATGTTAGTCTAAAGATAGAGATATTTTGTATGATTATGATTTGGATTGGGGCATGCATGTAGTATTTCTCTTGGTTGAGGGGTGAGGTACTTGTTGCATGTGAGAGCCGGCGTGTGGCATGTATTGCGAATCAGTTTTATGATTATCTGCTAATCTTGAAATGTAATCCTTGCACACTTTGGAGCGCTGACCCAGATTTATAAGATGTTATCTCGAGACAGTATTATTATAAACAAGTTTAACAGGGCTGAGCAAGAAGACTTATAGTTGCGGAGATCCAGCTTGGTATCCTTAAAGTGAAATGGGTGGTTCATTGTATTTGTCAGTATATTCAAAGTTGAGTTAGAGACGGTTTTTTTTTATTGTATTATACTTCAATTTGGATATTGTAATCTAAGGAGGTTTCAGTTGTATTCTTTTATTCACTTGAAACGATTGTAATGAAATATTTTTATATAGTTATTTTGGCTTTTATTCCATCTCCTAAGATTTATTAATCTCGCATGCCATGTGTTTTTAAAATTCGAGTAAGTCCCATAACCACCCAAAACTATTCATAACTATCTGTAACAATCCTTCTCATTTTCCGCACAGATTGAAAGTTATCCCATATTGGTTAAAATAGGATCAACAACTAAAAAAATAAAAATATTGGAGTGGCTACAAATAAATTTTAAAAAATGGACTAAATACTTAACATCTCATTTTATATAGCGAATTTTATTTTCTCAGTTTGATATTTATGTTCATCATTTTTTATTGATATTTTTATTGTGTTGGTTTTAGTTTATCACAATTTTTAGTTTCCGTTGATGCTAAGAATGATATAAATTATTTTATCACTCCTAGTATTTTTTGTTCAACATGATATACTAGGCATGAAAAATCAGGGGTGCCACAGTTTTTTCCCACTGGATTTTTCTATTAAAGGTTTTAACTAGGCAATATTAAGAACGTCCAACACTGACTCAATGATCACAAAAGTTGTACACTTTTCCTTCACTTTGGTTTTTTCCTAATTGATTTTCCATGGTAAGGTTTTAATGAGGTAATAATCATTGAATGGTGTAAATGGTGTACATCCAAGGGGAAGTATAATAAATATTTGTATTTATCCTATTTAAGTGGATATCCACTCCTATTAGGACTCAACTAACTTGTACCATACATAAGTTCTAACCCCCTCCCCCCAATTATTTACACACCAATTAATGAGAAACTCTTCCTCTCTCTAAAATTCTCTATGGGCCATGTTTATCTTAACAGATATACATTTGAAAAATAAACTATTCGGGAATTTTTTTAAGTCTTAGATGTGTGAATTGCAACTACCACATTGCACCCAACCGGTCTCCAAACTAACACCTATACTCACACATGGATAATTTCCATGCAAAAGCACTGATAAGCACCCAAAAGTGTTTAAATAAAACCCCAAATAGACGATTTTTAACTACTAATTCTTGGTAAAATGGGTCTTATGCGCATATATGTTTATTTTGTAGGTAAAATGCCATTTGCGGTTTCAAGCGCTTCAATTCAAGGAAAATACGTGTTAAGAAGATCTAAACCCCAATCCCCTACCCTATACCTTGTCCCATACTAAAAACCAAAACCCAATCCCAAGCCTGGACTACCCCAAACCCCTAATGTGTGTGTGTGTGTGTGTGTAGTATTATTTTTATTATTTTCAATATTTTTAGAGTCAATTTTTATCAGTTCATTTTCTTTTATTTAGTGTTTTATTATTTTATTTAGTGTTTTATTATTTTATTTAGTGTTTTATTATTTTATGTAAATATAATAGGTGTGCGTGTAATTTGTTTTTTAGTTATTTCCTTTGTTTTTAGTTTCCTAGAATTATTATTGTTATTTTATCTTATTAGTTTTTTTTATTTGACTTTTTTTATTTTAAATTAGACAATTATTTTTTTAATTGATTTCTTTTTTTAGATTTGTAAATATTTTTAGGAGTTTAATTTTATAGTTCAGTAGGTTTTATCTCTTTAAGTCTTAGATTTTCTTTTCAGGTTGTAAATATTTTTATTTTATTTTATTTTGTTTACAAAATACACACACACACACACACACACATAACCTACTCTACACCTCACCACACCCTATTACCTCCCATCATCTTCCTCACCGAACAATTTTCCTATCTCTCTCCTAACCTCCAAAACCCATTTAACCCACCTTTAACCACTTTACCTCTCCGATCCACTTCTTCACCTAGACGCATTCCTAATACCCGAAAATCCAGAAACAACCACCTACAGTCATAACCTCTATACCCGGATGCGAACGAGACCTAAACCTTCCAAATAATCCAGCACTTCGGCCAATCCTACAACCTGTTGGCCTTATAACTTGACACTCGATACCAGCCCATCAACCATTTCATCCAAACACCCAGTTCTACACTCTGCCTTTACTCGGGTTACACCATCTCCAGACCTGCATACCTTGAGACCAAAACTCGAGTTCTAACCCACCTGTTCCACCCAAACCTCTACTCACCACAATGTCCAACCCATTTCCCCCCATGACTAGCATCAAATCTGGACTACCATCAGACCAAGGTACCTGTTCATCAACCCTCCGGCCAGAATCCAGTTGACCCCATTTAACCAAGACCCATTTCCACTTTTAAATATTTCATTATACCCAATCTTACCTGCATAAATCCCAAACCAAAATTGGGTTAAATGTCACTCTATACCCATTTTGCCAAACTACCCTCATTAACCCCATTATCCACATGCACTCATGTGCATTACCCTTGTCCCTCATTACGTCACAACTCTCATGCACACTAAAATATCCATTTTCCAATTATGTCCCTTTATCCATTTGCCACATTATAAAAGAACACTTCAAGAGCTAGAGAAGAAGACCTTAAAGATAATAACACCATTTTTGTGAAGTTAGTAAAGTAGGATTTATTTTTTATTTTTTATTTTCTTTATTTTTTATAGATTGTGTCAATTAATTAAATTTGAGACACAAACTGTGAGTTTGAAGCCTCATTTCAGAATATTATTAGTTTGTAAAAACTCAGATTTATTGGGTTCGTTCTTCATTTCCATAGTTGAGAACTATTCAGTTCAAGGAAGCTTAGTTCAAATTGTTCTCTTATCTCTTATATTATTCTTATGCCTCTTGTTATGATATTGTTCCATTTTATGTGTGATAATATCCCAATGTTAGGCTAAATATACCTTTCAAGGGATGGGATGAACCCTTATTTAATGTTAATGTTAATTAATTAGTTTGTTTATTTGAAATTCCCTTTGAATGTTAATTTTGATCATTCACCTTTCAATTTACGCCTCGAGATGGGGTAAATAATTTTCGAGGGAAAATCAAAATTCGAGATATAATACCCAATTTACAATCTAAATAGAGATAGGGTTTCTCAAGTGTAGTATTATTCCTTGAATTTCTACTCTAATTTTATTTTATCGGATTTATATGAATTTGATGAATCGATCTGAGCGGGTGATTTATTAAAAGGAGTGTAAATCTATCTTCTAACAGTTGTGGGGGCTTGAATTTAATTTTCTAACAGGTTAGTATTAAAATCGTGTTTGTGATGAGAGTTGAATTATAATTTCAATACTAACTTGGAAAATTTCAAATAAGTGGATTAATTAATTAGAGTACCTAGAATAAGTGGTTTAGTCTCATTACTTGATTGTTCTCACATTTATTTACCTCACTTTATCTCCAATTTTAGTGTTTAATTTTGTTCATTTTTTTAGTTACTTAGTCTCATTATCCCTTGAAAATTGTTTTAAAAGAAAATTAATAAAAGAATATAGAAATGAAAATAATTGAAAGTGAATTGCATCCATCTCCTTATTTTAGCATGCGTCACTCTTTAAAGGTTGATTGATACCCTTACTTACCCTATGCATATTTTTAGTGTATTTTTAGGTTCAAGGAAATTTTGATTATCTTGGCTTTAAAGGCAACAACGACGACACAAAAAAAGTTCAAGTTATCATGTACTATAACCTCCAATCCAACACTTGTTGGTCAACACCGAGTGGAATGCCCACTATGCATAATCTCCTAACAATAGAACTGTTCAGTAGGTATGTTCAAATAGATACAGTCACACCCCCCCACATCCGGTACACACACACACACACACATATATATATGTGTGTGTGTGTGTGTGTGTGTGTGTGTGTGAGAGAGAGAGAGAGACCCCGCCTAATTAAATATCGGGTGATCAGTCCTTTATTAAATTAATTCAGAATATCCAATTTGTTCAGAATATGCATCAGTGTCGAAAACTTTATTATTAACACTAACCACCTAATATTTAAAAAGGTTGATGTCAAAATTTTATCTTTTATTTAACATAAAATCAAATTAACCAATTACTAATCATACACCATTCAAACGAATTTTATATGAAACAAAATGACTAAGGTAATACATGTGATTGGAGTAAACACTACCAGCCTAAATCCTAAATACAATAATCGGACAAAGTAAACCAACAACTGAAAGAAGTACTAAATGAATCAACAATCTCTGACTGTCTGAATAAGTAAGAAGGGCAACATCCCCTGACTGAAATAGATAACTCAAGATGCAGGAATGAGAATGATGGAGGCGTCCACTACCAAGTCCTATAACTTCCACAGAAGCTACAACTCGTCCAATAAAAAGAACTTCTATCCTTGGTGTTCTTGTGGGTGGGCACCTAAACTAATTTTACAAAAGAAAAGATATTTGCAATAAACAAGTTAGAGCCTGAGTTGAAAATATTTTAAAAATTAGCAAGTTCTTAAATCAAGACAATAGCACATATAGTGTACATGTTATATTCTCGTAATCTCACTTGACATGCTCACCTCTCATCTCATGTGCACACTTAACGCATATATTTAACCCATCCTAGTTATGCAACCCCGCCGAACTAGTCTTAAGATGACTATTATCGCACCAATAATTTCATGCATTTACCCATATCACCCGTATCACGTCTTACCATATGTTTAAACATAGTTATTCAACTACACAACCGTTATTCACATAGGTATTCTCTTTCTCACTAAGAATATTTTTAAATATCGATTATTTCCATATCTACGACACACACACGGTAAATTAAGTAACTAGTATACATATATTTATCTCTCTATATATATACTAATTCTTCACCTCAAGAGTTAGGTTCCCGTTGGTGCAATGCATACTCTACTATCATGTCCCGGTGTAATACCCCGTATTTTTTGTGATATTTATTTATGGGATTAATTGAATTAAATGCGTATTAATTGGAAATTAATCCGGATAAAAATACTAGCGAGATGCGAGTTAGTATTTGATAGTAATGAGTATATATGGCTATATATGAATATGGAATTATTGATTTGTCGTGAGATAAAAATACGGCAATTTGGAAATCTTCTTGAGATGCGTGTGACAGTCGTGTCATGGAATATAATTATGATAATTAAAAAGTGAATTTTATTTCTATAAACCGTATGGTCATTTTGAGAGCGCCAACGCGTCCGGAAGGGTTGAAATAGTCAGAAAACACTAGCCGGGGGTTTAGTTTGGGTCCCGGGGCATTTTTAGGCCATACCGGCAACGTATAAGGGTAGTTTGGTAATTTTAGAATTTTGGGATTTTTGATTAACGAATTTTAGGAATTTTAAATGGAAAATTAAAAGACCCACTAACCCATTACCAGCCATTAACTGATTAGAGGGCTACGGGGGTTATTAGAATTAGCCCCAAAAATTCCTAAGACAAACCCTAGCCTCCATTGCCACCATTAGAGAAGAGCTTGTAGAGGGAGAGAGAGAGAGGAATTCTGCAGAAAGAGAGAGAATCAGCCATCTATTCGACATCAAATCAGAGATTCAAATAAGGTGAGTGGTTTAATTTCGTTATTTTGCAAAGAATGTTTTCTCCATGTGTAGGAATTGATAAAATCTTATTGTTCTTGGGAGTTAATGAAAAAAAACAATTTAAATTGGAAGTAGAAATTTCATTTTGATAAGGAATTGCATGTAGAGTGGTATTTAGATGATTATTCTGATGATATTATAATTTGGATGAAACAAAAACGGATTTAATTAGGCTCTTTAATGATTTATAAATTCTAGGGTTCATGTTCTTAAAATTGGGGGAAAATATGAAGAGATTTGATAATTGAATGAGGTTAGAATGAATTAACCCCACAAATCATGTTAGTATATGACCTAAATATGTTTAGGAATGATTAGAGACTTTAAAAAATCGTTGGATTAATGTTTGGATGAGATTTGAGGTGTAGAGAAGTTGGAAAAACGAAAATAGGAAATCTGGGCTCGAAACTGGCCACTCGTTAGAAGACCTGCCCAGGTCGTTCGAACGAGCTCGTTCGAACGAGCTTCTAACGAGTTGACCTTTGACTTCTAATGAGGGTGAAGTTCGTTCGATGACTTCGTTCGAATGAGACCTCGTTAGAAAGCCCCCTTCGTTCGAACGAACTCTCGTTCGAACGAGACTTCGAACGAGTTGACAGTTTAGGCTTTTTAGCCTGTTTGGATCCCTAGTGTCCCATAACCTTGTTTATATGTAGAGATAACACTTCCTCGTGGATTAATTGATATATTTGGGATATTTGGGATATAATGAGGAGCAAAACCTAGAAGTGTAGTTGAACCTAAAGGAAAATATGAAGTAAGACATGAGTGTCTATTACGATGCGAGAACTATTGATGGCCTAGATTACTATATTAATCGGGAACATATAAATTGTGTAGCATTATATGTCGGTACGAGATTTAGAAGTCTACCACCAATATATATTATGGTGATTACTAAGATGTGTGCATACTTAGTATATGTATTGATTTTATGTGTATGACATACCTACCATACTTGCTATCACGGGAGGTTTGCGTTCGCTTAGGGCCCTCTAATCCTTGTGTTACCCGGATTTAGACTGGTACCTCGATGAACATAGGTCAGAGAAGGACTTATTGGGATGTTAATAAGTCTGCTGATCGTGGGAGCGCAGGTATGTGCGTGACCCATGTGATGTGACTGTGTTCGCCTCCATTATTTGTGATGTTGTTATCTGAGAACGATTCCTGAGAGATTCGGAATGCGTGATCCTTATGTACGTGATGTACCGGGATGGATAGCAGAGTATGTGTACACCGCAGCTAGTCTCGGGGTGCTTGTATTGTATATTTATGACGTGAATAATATACACTTAATTAATGGGAACTTTCATGTTAATATTGTGAATATAATTATGGTAATGTTTTGAGAAAACATAACGGGTTAATTGATAGTGAATTATATTACTAATTGAGAATCCGAGTGTATGTAAAGCCCTCTATTTAATTGATAACGTTAGAATGTAATATGGGAATCGAGTAGTAAGGGGTAGAACTTATTACGGTTTGGTTAGATATGTATGTTATTTAGATGGGTACGGTACGTTAGGAGTGCACATATAGTCGAGAGGTGAGAATTTCATGTGAGTGCACGTCCTAACATGTATTTTGCATTTAATGTTTTAATGTTATTAAAACACTTGCTGTTTTTAAAAATGATTTCCACTTTCGGGCTCTGACCCATTTGCTTTCAAATCTATTTTTGTAAAAACCATTTTAGGTGCCCAGCCACAAGGACACCATGCTTAGGATCCTCATTCAGGTGACGAGCTATAGCTGTTTGTGGAAGTTACAGGACTTTGCTTGTAGACGCTTCATCTATCTTGACTCCATAATCAGTATTTATCAGTTGTAGGACATGTCGCCCATTTCTTTTAGAGGCATTTCATTTATTTCAGTTATTCAGACTTCGGTCATGTTATTAATTCAGGATTCAGACTTGTCATTTTATTTTTAGTTGTGGGATTGTTGTGAGGAGTTTTCCTCCGGACTTATTATTATTTGTTGATTATTTCCTTACTTTGTTATGGTGAATGGATTATGTTGTTCTTCCATTATTCTTTTATCGTATGTTAATCAGACTTAAATTAAAATTTGGCAACTTACTTTTTAAATACTAGGTGGTTAGTAATTATTAAAATGTTTTCGACAGTGATGCTATTAACTGAACCAACTTGGCATTTTGCATTGATTTAATAAAGGAGTAGCTACCAGGTATTTAATTAGTCGGGGTGTCACAGGTGGTATCAGAGCATCAGGTTCTAGTGTCCTTTAGGATCTGTACGGCTTATTATGTTTCCGCTGAGCTTTCTTTGATGTAGAGCCCTATATTTTAGGACTGTTGTATTCTCTTGTATATATGCTACGTTCTTCAGCTATTTTGAGTTTATAACTGCGAACTTATAGACTTCGTTCTTATTTCAGATGCCTCCACGGCATGCACAACGGGTTCCCAGGAATGCAACGCCAGAACCACAACCCGCACCAGTTCAGGGCACGATGAATGCCGCCGAGGTTGCAGCCATTGTGGCCCAGGCGATAAATGCCTCACTAGTCGTAGTTCGGCAGGCACCAGCTCAGGTGCCAGTAGCCGCGCCGGTTCAGGTACATGCATTCATGTCTTCTTGAGAACGTGTTCGAGATGCTTTTCAGAAAGCACACCCACCGAAGTTCGCAGGTAGCTCCGATGTTGTGGTTTCGAGTCAGTGGAGGAAGGATATTCAGCGGCACTTGAGGATGTATGAGTGCACTGAGGTTCAGATACAGATACTAGCTACCTTTAAGCTATTGGGATCTGCACTGCAGTGGTGGGAGTCTATTACCACCGTGGAGGATAGGGACACTCTCACTATTCAGGAGTTCTGGGTGCGGTTCGATCGCAAGTACTTTCCGTCAGCTGTTCATACGGAAATGAGGAGGAAGTTGATGAGCCTTCGACAGGAGGGTAAGACTGTGGCCGAGTATGAGGCCGAATTCACTAATCTTCTGAACATTGTTCCGGATGAGATACCGACAGAGGAGAAGAAGATACAGAAATTTACTGACGGGTTGACATGGAGGATTCGTCAGCACTTGTTAGGGAACCTCTCGTTAGCCACTTATTCTGATGTGGTTAACGCTGCATTGCTCCATTGCCAGGATCACCGCTTTCACATGGCTGAGGGCAAGCGATCGGGAGAGTCCAGCCATCAGGGAAGGACTGGAGGACATGATGCCAGTGGGGCACAATCTGTTCAGGGGCAGAGATAGGGCAACCAGGGTTCCCAGTAAGGGGATAACAAGAGGTTCAGGTCAAGAAATTTTAGGTACGGACAGGGAGGTTTCCGACAGGGCCATCAGGGTCCGAACGGCCATCAGAACCAGCAGGGTCAGAATGGTCAACAACAGTTTCAGCAGGGCCAGCAGGGCCAGTGGAGGAACGGTAGCGGCCACCAGGGTCGGGGGCAGTAGTGACAGAGAGGGGGGAACTTCCCGGGGAAGTGTTTCGTATGTGGCAAGACTGGCCATAAATGCCAGGACTGTCCTGAAAGGGGCAGGGCCCCGCAGCAGCAGCAGGGTGCTAGACATGAGCCACAGAGGCCACTTTTTCCATCTGCTCTCCCAGCTCCAGCCCAGGTGCCAGCACTACCAGCCATTCCAGCAGTTCCTGTGCAGCAGGGGCAGTTACAGTATGGACGTGTCTATAACGTCCACCAGGCAGCAGCTCCACAGGCACGACCCGCGATTGAGGGTATGTTTCCTATCCATGGTACTATGGGTCGGGTTTTGTTTGATACGGGGGCAACGCACTGTTTTATAGCTACACATTTTGCGAAAGCTTTAGGGTTGTTAGCCACAGCATAGAGCACAGTGACGTGTGTAGACTCACCATTGGGGAGTGGGTCACTTATTTTCTTTATATGCCGGGGAGTGGGGGTAGAGATTGGTAGTCTGGTATTACCTGCAGACATGTTGGTATTAGATATGCATGTGCACGATGTAATTATCGGTATGAATTGGCTCGCTGATTATAGAGCCATGATTGATTGCTTCGGTGGGAGCATTGTTTTTGCCATTCCGGGGCAAGAAATGTTTGTAGTGGCGATGCCTCGCCCAGAGGGAGGTTCAACCGCTCATTTGTACTACATAGAGGAGGATACCTCTAAGGAGGTTGTGATTCCTTTAGATTCGATCCCAGTTGTCAGGGAGTACTCAGATGTGTTTCAGGAGATACCAGGCCTACCCCCCAGTCGAGAGATAGACTTTGTCATAGACTTATTTCCAGATACGAGACCTATAGCACGCGCACCGTACCGTATGGCTCCAGCTGAGATGAGGGAGTTACGGGATAAGATTGGGCAGTTGTTGGGTCAGGGGTTTATACGGAGGAGTACTTGACCGTGGGGTGCCCCTGTGTTGTTCGTGAAGAAGAGAGATGGTTCACTGAGATTGTGTGTGGATTACTGAGATTTGAATAAGGTCACGATACGGAATAAGTATCCGTTGCCTCGAATCGATGACTTATTCAATCAGTTGAGAGGAGCTTCTTTCTTCTCAAAGATTGATTTGAGATCGGGATACCATCAGTTGCGTATCAGGGAAGAGGATGTCTCGAAGACTGCATTCTTATCGAGATATGGATCTTACGAGTTTTGGGTTATGCCTTTTGGTTTGACCAATGCTCCAGCCGTGTTTATGGACTTGATGAATAGGGTGCTCAGAGATTTCCTAGATCAGTTTGTCATTGTCTTCATTGATGATATTCTGGTTTACTCCCAGACAGAGGAGGAGCACGCCGAGCATTTGAGGCAAGTTTTGCAGACACTACGTCAGAATGAGCTGTATGCAAAATATGATAAATGCGGGTTTTGGCTGAAGTAGGTCCAGTTTTTGGGACACATTATTTCCGATCGGGGGATATCTGTTGATCCGGGGAAAGTATCCGCGGTGAGGGAGTGGGGACAACCCACGACACCGACGAATATCCATATTTTCTTGGGCCTAGCAGGATACTACAGGAGGTTCATTCGGTGATTTTCGAAGATAGCAGGTCCTTTGACACATCTGACTCGTAAGGGTGTGCTATTCATCTGGAGTGATGCCTGTCAGTTGGCATTCGATGAGTTGAAGGATAAGTTGACCTCAGCACCTGTGTTAGCATTGCCGAGATCGGGAGTTGAGTATCTAGTCTACACCGATGTGTCCTTCCAAGGACTTGGAAGTGTACTACAGCCGGAGAGTCAGGCCATTGCTTATGCATCCCGTAAGCTAAAGCCTCACGAGAAGAATTACCCCACTCATGATTTGGAGTTGGCGGCAGTTGTATTTTCCCATTGTATTTGGAGATATTACCTTTTGGGGGAGAAGTTCCGACTGTTCACGGAACACAAGTCCCTACAGTACCTATTCACGCAAAAGGAGTTGAATATGCAACAGCGAAGGTGGCTTGAGTTTGTGAAGGACTATCAGTTTGATATCCAGTATCACCCGGGGAAGGCTAATGTGGTAGCAGACGCGTTGAGCCGTAGGCCAGTAGATGAGGTGGCAGGGGTGTGGAAGGCCAAGTGGAAAGAATTGGGACACCAGGATGCAGTGGCCCGATCATTCATGTCGGTAATGACTGTTACGTCGCAGATTGTCACGAGAGTGGTAAAGGCACAAGCAGATGACTCGTTCTGTCAGGAGCTGATAGTTCGATTACTAGCAGAGGGAGCCGAATCCTATACTGTTAGCTCAGATGGGGGATTACACTTCAATGGGAGATTGGTAGTTCCGGAAGGGGAGGAATTGCGGCACGAGGTGATGGCAGAGTCGCACGGCTCACGGTTCATGGTACATCTCGGAGGGGATAAAATGTACCAAGACATGAGACGACAGTATTGGTGGAGCGGGATGAAGAGAGATATTGCCATGTTTGTTTCTAAATGCGCCATTTGTCAGCTTGTAAAAGTGGATTATCAGAGACCGACAGGACTTCTACAGCCATTGGAGGTCCCGATGTGGATGTGGGAGAGCATATCCATGGACTATATCACGGGGTTGCCTACATCACAGAGAGGTCATGACTCCATTTGGGTAATTGTGGACAGGTTGACCAAAGTCGCCCATTTTCTACCCGTAAGGACATACTACACTACGGGACAGTATGCCCAGCTCTTTATTTCTGAGATAGTGAGACTTCACGGTGTGCCCCTAAATATTGTGTCTTACCGAGACAAGATATTTGTTTCACAGTTTTGGGAGAGTTTTCAGGAGGCCATGGGCACGGAATTGCGGTTGAGTATGGCGTATCACCCGCGGACCGATGGGCAAACTGAACGTACAAACCAGATGTTGGAGGACATGCTACGTATGAGTATCATTGATTTTGGGGGTGGATGGGAGCAGTATCTTCCACTAGTGGAGTTTGCTTACAACAACTCCTACCAGTTCACCATTGGCATGGCTCCATTTGAGGCGTTGTACGGTAGACCTTGTCGTTCCCCAGCATGTTGGTTGGAGGTGGGGGACAAAAAACTACTTGAGCCGAAAGTGATTCAGGATACTTCGGCGAGGATAGAATTGATTCGGAGTCGCATTCAGGTAGCTTAGGATCGGCAGAAGAGCTATGCTGATGCGAAGAGGTTCTTCAGGGAGTTCCAAGTGGGGGACCAGGTTTTGCTCAGAGTATCTCCTATGAAGGGGATTATGCATTTCGGGAAGAAAGGGAAGTTGGCACCGAGATATGTGGGACCATTTCCTATTATTAAGCGGATTGGACCGGTTGCGTATAGGCTTGGGTTACCGGAGCATTTGCATCGGATTCACGATGTATTTCATATTTCCTCGCTAAGGAAATATCTTAGAGACGATTTAGCTCATTCTCATATTGCTTTGGAGGACATAGATCTCCAGCCTAATAGCTCCTACGAGGAGGCGCCGATTGCTATTTTGGACCGAAGTGAGCGGAAACTGCGGTCAAAGATAGTTTCGTTAGTGCGTGTTCAGTGGTGACATCATAATGTCGAGGAGTCCACATGGGAGCGCGAGGATGAGATGCAAGAACGTTATCCAGAGTTGTTCTTACCAGGTACTTTCTAGTTCCGAATTTCGGGACGAAATTCAGTTATTACGGGGGAAGTATGTAATACCCCGTATTTTTTGTGATATTTATTTATGGGATTAATTGAATTAAATGCGTATTAATTGGAAATTAATCCAGATAAAAATACTAGCGAGATGCGATTTAGTATTTGATATTAATGAGTATATATGGCTATATATGAATATGGAATTATTGATTTGTCGTGAGATAGAAATACGGCAATTTGGAAATCTTGTTGAGAGGCGTGTGACAGTCGCGTCATGGAATATAATTATGATAATTAAAAAGTGAATTTTATTTCTATAAATCGTATGGTCATTTTGAGTGCGCCAACGCGTCCGGAAGGGTTGAAATAGTTAGAAAACACTAGCCGGGGGTTTAGTTTGGGTCCCGGGGCATTTTTAGGCCATACCGGCAACGTATAAGGGTAGTTTGGTAATTTTAGAATTTTGGGATTTTTGATTAACGAATTTTAGGAATTTTAAATGGAAAATTAAAAGACCCACTAACCCATTACCAGCCATTAACTGATTAGAGGGCTACGGGGGTTATTAGAATTAGCCCCAAAAATTCCTAAGACAAACCCTAGCCTCCATTGCCACCATTAGAGAAGAGCTTGTAGAGGGAGAGAGAGAGGAATTCTGCAGAAAGAGAGAGAATCAGCCATCTATTCGACATCAAATCAGAGATTCAAATAAGGTGAGTGGTTTAATTTCGTTATTTTGCAAAGAATGTTTTCTCCATGTGTAGGAATTGATAAAATCTTATTGTTCTTGGGAGTTAATGAAAAAAAACAATTTAAATTGGAAGTAGAAATTTCATTTTGATAAGGAATTGCATGTAGATTGGTATTTAGATGATTATTCTGATGATATTATAATTTGGATGAAACAAAAACGAATTTAATTAGGCTCTTTAATGATTTATAAATTCTAGGGTTCATGTTCTTAAAATTGGGGGAAAATATGAAGAGATTTGATAATTGAATGAGGTTAGAGTGAATTAACCCCACAAATCATGTTAGTATATGACCTAAATATGTTTAGGAATGATTAGAGACTTTAAACAATCGTTGGATTAATGTTTGGGTGAGATTTGAGGTGTAGAGAAGTTGGAAAAACGAAAATAGGAAATCTGGGCTCGAAACTGACCACTCGTTAGAAGACCTGCCCAGGTCGTTCGAACGAGCTCGTTCGAACGAGCTTCTAACGAGTTGACCTTTGACTTCTAACGAGGGTGAAGTTAGTTCGATGAATTCGTTCTAACGAGACCTCGTTAGAAATCCCACTTCGTTCGAACGAACTTTCGTTCGAACAACCTCGTTCGAACGAGACTTCGAACGAGTTGACAGTTTAGGATTTTTAGCCTGTTCGGATCCCTAGTGTCCCATAACCTTGTTTATATGTAGAGATAACACTTCCTTGTGGATTAATTGATATATTTGGGATATTTGGGATATAATGAGGAGCAAAACCTAGAAGTGTAGTTGAACCTAAGGCAAAATATGAAGTAGGACGTGAGTGTCTACTACGATGCGAGAACTATTGACGGCCTAAATTACTATATTAATCGGGAACATATAAATTGTGTAGCATTATATGTCGGTACGAGATTTATAAGTGTGCCAACAATATATATTATGGTGATTACTAAGATGTGTGCATACTTAGTATATGTATTGATTTTATGTGTATGACATACCTACCATACTTTCTATCACGGGAGGTTTGCGTTCGCTTAGGGCCCTTTAATCCTTGTGTTGCCCGAATTTAGACTGGTACCACGATGAACATAGGTCAGAGAAGGACTTATTGGGATGTTAATAAGTCTGCTGATCGTGGGAGCGCAGGTATGTGCGTGACCCATGTGATGTGACTGTGTTCGCCTCCATTATTTGTGATGTTGTTATCTGAGAACGATTCCTGAGAGATTCGGAATGCGTGATCCTTATGTACGTGATGTACCGGGATGGATAGCAGAGTATGTGTGCACCGCAGCTAGTCTCGGGGTGCTTGTATTGTATATTTATGACGTGAATAATATACACTTAATTAATGGGAACTTTCATGTTAATATTGTGAATATAATTATGGTAATGTTTTGAGAAAACATAACGGGTTAATTGATAGTGAATTATATTACTAATTGAGAATCCGAGTGTATGTAAAGCCCTCTATTTAATTGATAACGTTAGAATGTAATATGGGAATCGAGTAGTAAGGGGTAGAACTTATTACGGTTTGGTTAGATATGTATGTTATTTAGATGGGTACGGTACGTTAGGAGTGCACATATAGTCGAGAGGTGAGAATTTCATGTGAGTGCACGTCCTAACATGTATTTTGCATTTAATGTTTTAATGTTATTAAAACACTTGCTGTTTTTAAAAATGATTTCCACTTTCGGGCTCTGACCCATTTGCTTTCAAATCTATTTTTGTAAAAACCATTTTAGGTGCCCAGCCACAAGGACACCATGCTTAGGATCCTCATTCAAGTGACGAGCTGTAGCTGTTTGTGGAAGTTACAGGACTTTTCTTGTAGACGCTTCATCTATCTTGACTCCATAATCAGTATTTATCAGTTGTAGGGCATGTCACCCATTTCTTTTAGAGGCATTTCATTTATTTTAGTTATTCAGACTTCGGGCATGTAATTAATTCAGGATTCAGACTTGTCATTTTATTTTCAGTTGTGGGATTGTTGTGAGGAGTTTTCCTCCGGACTTATTATTATTTGTTGATTATTTCATTACTTCGTTATGGTGAATGGATTATGTTGTTATTCCATTATTCTTTTATCGTATGTTAATCAGACTTAAATTAAAATTTGGCAACTTACTTTTTAAATACTAGGTGGTTAGTAATTATTAAAATGTTTTCGACACTAATTCTATTAACTGAACCAACTTGGCATTTTGTATTGATTTAATAAAGGAGTTGCTACCCGGTATTTAATTAGTCGGGGTGTCACACCCGGTGCATCGCTCATTGCATGAAGGACTATAGGTTCAATCTCTCACAAACCATCAAAACAGACACACATATTGGATGCGAACATAGTTCCAAGCCTATGGGATACGCACATACCTATGCACCCATATTACTGTCAACACTATCATTCCCACTGATAACCTGTAACTAGGTTTATGTTCTAATGATACGAATCAAAATCCCCCTGAAGGCTCCTCAAGATATGATCGTCCACAATGCGCAACCTCTACCCATAGCAAGCGACGTAGGTATGTAATACACATAATAATTCAACCAATAGGTACATACACACAACCTATAATAATCATTAGGTATTCATGCATCCCAAATCCTAGAATTTATATGTAGTATTATTATCTCTAGTACTCAAGTTCCTCTATCCGTATGATTAATCTCTCCATCGTATATATTCCATAAGGTCCTCTTTTCCCAACATATTCCATTTGTAGTTACGTAATCATCTCACCACTAGGCAATGTAATTAACTCACTCAAGAATAGCATATGTCATTCTCTCTCACTCGAATTAACCTCGTAAGATTTTATCTTGTCCGGTCAAAAAATAAAAGTATCTGAAATCTCGTTAGATGTAGGAAAATTTTTGTTCAAACGAAACTTCGAACGAACTTGGCACTGAATTTTCGTTAGAATCTTGTTCGAATGCGGTATTTCAAACGAGATCCTCAAACTTGGAACTAACTACTATCTGAATTATTGTTGGATAGGTCGTTGGAAATCTCGTTCGAATTAGATTACTGAACTTCATCCCTGACCTCCAAAACCTACGTTTTTCAAACTTTTTCAGCACCCAAATCATCCAAAACTCATTATAACTCAAATCCAATGATTTTAACCTATACCCCCTAGTAATAGAATGCTTTCCAACACTTTTAAACATTAAATTCTTTAAAATTATAACATGAATTCAGATTAATTCCTCAAATCATCGAAAAGCCCTAAATTCACATAATCACCATTAATCACAATTAAACCCATATTTAAATTCATGATTTCAACATATAAAATTCAAATTTCTAATCGCCAATATATTGTTATTCATCTACATGTGAAACCTATACCAAAATCATAGATTTAAAACCTAATTTTAGTCCCAATTCCATAATATCATGAATAAATCACCAACTAATTAACATGGACATTATATGCTCTAAAATTAAGCAAGATAAACACTTTCCTTTTAACGAAGGCCTAATTCATCATTTAAAATTGGTATAGATGTGTTCTCCTCTTCCCGATCTACACGTTGGTGATGTTTTTGGTGAAAGGTGACTGGGTTTGGCCTTGGAACTCCTAGGAACCTCTTCTACTTCTTCCTCTTGGGTTTAGCAGTTATTTCACCTAACTCTCCCACATACATGCAGATATATTTCTCCAATTTTCGTCCATTAATTAATCCCAATTTATCAAAAGCCAAAAATACCCCTCTGGGGTGTCGTGTTGGCCTAAAGTTGCCCTGGACTCCAAATTAATCCCCCGAGTAAACTTTTATGACTATCTAGACCCTTTCGAACACATTGTCATACTAAAAAAAATCCATCCAAATAACCAAAAATAAAAGGACACTTTAATTCCTCATTTTAGTCCCGACACGACTCACACGCGTGTCCCAACTAAGTGTAATGTAACTGTCATATTTTCCACTCACGACGACTTTAATATTTTCATAATCATATATTACTTTACTCACTAAGTAATATTAAATAAAATTCTCAGCAATAAATACTATCTCTCATCATGTTAGTAGTTATATACTTAAATTCGAATTAATTATAAATAATTTCCCATTTAAATTAAATAATCCCATAATTAAAATAAAATCTTTCAAAAATACTGGGTATTACATACTCCCTCTCTAATAAAGGAATTTCGTCCCGAAATTTAAAAAAAATAACAGTATACCTGGTAGGAACAACTCTGGATGGGCTCTTAGGTTGACTCCTCGACATTATGATGCCGCCACTGAACACATACTAACGACACTACCTTTCACCTTAATTTCCTCTCGCTAGAGTCTAGGACCCTCCTCATAGGAACTATTGGGTTATAGGTCAATCTCCTCTAAAGAAATATGAGTGTGGGACATGTCATCCCGAAGATATCTCCTCAGCGAAGAAATATGGAACACGTTATGAATCCTATGTAAGTTCTCTGGTAACCCAAGTCTGTAAGCTACTGGACTAATCCGCTCAATAATAGGGAATGGCCCTCGTACCTCGGCACCAACTTCCCTTTCTTCCCAAATGGCATTACCCCCTTTATAGTAGATACTCATAACAACACCTGGTCCCCCACATTGAACTCCCTAAAGAACCTCTTGGCATCGACGTATCTCTCCTATTTATTCTAAGTAACTCGAATACAGCTCTGAATCATCTCAATCCTGGATGAGGTATCCTGAATCACCTCTAGCCCAAGTAGCTTGTTGTCCCCCACCTCTATCCAACACGCTGTAGAATGACATGTCCTACCATATAATGCCTCCAATGGATCCATTCCAATAGTAAACTGGTAGAAGTTATTGTAAGAAAACTCCACTAGTGGAAGGTGCTTCTCCCAACCCCAGCCAAAATCAAGGATACAAACCCTCAACATATCCTCCAACATCTGATTTGACTGCTCTATCTGCCCATTCGTCTATAGGTGATAGGCCAAACTCAGTCGTAACTCCATACCTATGGCCTCCAGGAGACTCTCCCAAAATCGGGACACAAAGATCTTATCCCGGTCGGACACAATATCAAGGGGCACCCCATGGAGTCTCACGATCTCAGCAATGAAGATCTGAGTGTACTAACCCGTAGTATAATCGGTATGAACTAGAAAAAAATGAGATACCTTGGTCAACCGATACAAAATCACCCATATGGAATCGTTACCCCTTTATGATGTAGGCATCCCAGTGATGAAGTCCATAGAAATGATCCCCCATATCCACATAGGGATCTCTAACCGGAGTAAGAGCCCTGGCGGTCTCTGGTGGTCCAATTTTACCAGCTGACAAGTGGCACATTTCGAAACAAACTTGATGATGTCCTTCTTCATTCCACTCCACCACTACTGTCGCCTCATATCCTGGTACATATTATCCCCTCCAAGATGCACCACAAATCGTGAACCATGCGACTCCTCCATCACTACATGTTGTAACTCCTCCCCCTCTGGAACTACTAGTCTTCCATTGAAGCGTAATCCCCCATCTAAGACCATAAAATATGACTCTGCCCCCTCGACTAGAAGCTATACAATCCGATCCTGACTGAATGAGTCTGCTTCCTGAGCCTGTATCACCCTAGTAACGATCTCATATGTAACTATCATCAATGATATGAATGAGTGGGCAACCGAATCTTGATGCCCCTGTTCCTTCTAGTTTTCCTTCCACACCTCGGCCACCTCACCTGCTGGCCTACAGCTCAATGTGTATGCTGCCACATTAGCATTCCCCCAGTGGTAATGGATGTCAAACTAATAGTCCTTCATAATTTCAAGCCTCCTCTGCTGACGCATATTTAACTCCCACTGCGTGAATAGGTACTCCGGTGACTTGTGATCTATGAATAGACGAAATTTCTCCCCCAAGAGATAATGTGTCCATAACCGAAATCCAAACACGAATGTCGCTAACTTCAAGTCGTGGGTGGGGTAACTCCTATTATGAGGCTTAAGCTTATAGGAAGCATAAGTGATAGCTTTATACTCCTGCTGAAGCACACCCCTAAGTCCTAGTAAGGACGCATCAGTATAAACCAGGTATTCCACCCCTGGCCTGAGTAGTGCTAGAACTGGAGCTGAAGTGAGCTTGTCCTTCAACTTGTCAAAAGCCAACTGGCAGGAATCATCCCTTATAAATGTCACCCCTTTATGAGTCAAATTTTTCATTGAACCCGCTATCTTCGAGAATCCCTGAATAAATTATCTAAGGTATCCGACCAGCCCCAAGAAACTACGTATCTCTGTCGGCGTCATGGGTTGTCCCCACTCCCTCACCATTGACACCTTCCCCGGATACACATATATCCCCTCTTCACAAATAATGTGACCAAAAACTGAACTTCTCTTAGCCAGAACCCACACTTCTCATATTTTGCATACAACTCGTGCTCTCGGAGTGTTTACAGAACCAACCTCAAATGCTCGGCATGCTCCTCCTCAGTACGGGAATAAATCAGGATGTTATCATTGAAAAAAATGACAAACTGATCGAAGAACTCTCTGAAAACCCTGTTCATCAAGTCCATGAATACATCTGGTGCGTTGTTTAGTCCAAATGGCATAACCCTGAACTCTTAGGATCCATATTGCATCAAGAAGGTAATCTTAGACACGCCCCCCCCCCCCCCCCCCCCGATAAGTAACTGATGGTATCCCAACCTCAAGTCTATCTTTGAGAAGTAGGCAACACCCCTCAACTGGTCGAATAGGTCATCAATTCAGGGTAACAGATACTTATTTCTTAGAATAATCAACTCTCTGTAGTCAACACACAACCATAGTGACCCATTTCTCTTCTTTACGAACAGTACGGGAGCTCCCTAAGGAGAGGTACTCCTACGTATGAAGCCCTATCCCAATAACTTCTCGATTTGATCCCGCAACTCCCTCATCTCCACTGGAGCCATATGGTAAGGTGCAAGGGCTATCCCCCGAGTTCCCGACGTCAAGTTTATCACAAACTCTATCTCTCTGCTAAGCAGTAGCCCTGGTATATCCTAAAATACATCAGCAAACTCACGAACAACCGAAATCGAATCAAGTGGTATCATAACCACCTTAGAGGTCTCCTCCTATATATAATATAAATGGGTGGACGACCCCCCCCCCCCCTCCAAGAGAGGAATCACCACCAAAAACATCTCTTGACCTGGTATGGCGAACACCATACTATGACGATAACATTCAATCATTGCCTTATACATAATTAGACAATCTATCCCGATAATATCATCGTACTCATATATATCTAAGACACGCATATCGATCCTTAAGATCAATATCCTAATATCTATTCCCACTCCCCGACATATAAAGAATATCAATGACCCATAGCCCAATGGTGAGTCTACACTAGTAATTGTGCTCCCCGCCGTGTCTAATAACCCCCTGGTGTGTGCAAAACTAGTAGAAATGAAATCATGTGAAGCCCCCATGTCAAATAATATCCACCACAAAGTCCCTCGATAGAAAATGTAACCTCAACCGCAGGAAGAGCCTGGGGAACTATGACCTGGTGGATGTTGTAGACATGCTCATACTGCAGTTGTCCCTGCTGGATTGGAGCTGCTGGAACGGCTGGAAAAGATGGTACCTACGATGGTGTTAGGTGGACAGCTAGAAATATCAGTCGTTGGGGCACCTAAAGAGCACCCTGCTACTACTGCTGATGTATGGATCTACCCTTATGAGGATAATCCTATCATTTATGGCCAACGTTGCCACAAGAGAAGCATCTCCCTGGAAAGTGTCCTCCCCTCTATCCCTGATGGTCGTTACCACCCCTACCTTGGCCCTGTTGGCCCTGCTGAAAGCGCTGCTGGCCAGGTTGGCCCTACCTAAAACCTCCATGTCCCTGCCTTTAGTCACCTAATCGGAACCTCTTACCAGGATCCCCCTGGTGGGAACTCTTCTCGCTCTATCTCTACTGACCCTGAGTTGGTTGTGTCCCATTGGCACCATTACCTCCTATCCTGCCCTGCTGGCTGGACTCCCCCACTCATTTGCTTCCCTTCTGATTGAAGTGGAGATTCTGACAATCTAGTAGGACAGCGTTAAGTACATTTGTATACGTACCAACCGAAAGATTAACCAAAATGTGCGAACGAATCCTCCAAGTCAACCCATCCATAAACATATGAATTTTCTTCCCCTCAGTAGGCACCTCATCTAGCACCAGATTAATTAACCTCATAAACTCTTCCTCCTACTCCGCAAATATTTTCCCCTCCTGGGTGAGATCTAGTAATTTTCGCCTCATCTCAGTCTAAACGGGGAAAGGGATATATTTACTATCGAACTGCGCCCTGAAGTTCTGGATAATCATATTGTCTTTCTCCTCAGCAGTGGTAATAGACTCCCACCACTGTAGTGCCGCTCCCACTAGCTTAAAAGTAGATAGTATCTTCCTCTGAACCTCATTACACTCTTACATCATCAAGTGACACTGAATGTCTTTCTTCCATTAGCTCGCTACAACAACATCCAAGCTCCCTATGAACTCCGGAGCATGTGCCTTTTGGAAGGCATCTCTGACTTGTTCCCAAGCATAAGGGAATGCCTTAGCTAGTGCTGGGGCCACCACCAGTGTCTGAGGTGGGGCCTGTTGTACTACGACCAAAGCCGCATTTACTACCTATGCTACGATAATGTCAACCTCCACAGCATTCATCGTGCCCTATGCCGGAGCTGGCTGGGGCTCGGGCTGGGCATCCCTAGGAGCTCGTTGCGCACGTCTGGGAGGCATCTGAAATGAGAGAGAATATTTATAAGTACACAATAGATATCTCAAATCGCAGAAGACGTAAAATGCACAAATAATGAATACAATAGTCCTAAATATAGGCATCTATATCCAAGAAAGCTACGCTAGAATCGTAATAAGCCATATATATCCTAAAGGACTCTAGCACCTGATGCTTTGATAGCACCTGTGACACCCCACCTAATTAAATATCGAGTGATCAGTCCTTTATTAAATTAATTCAGAATATCTAGTTGGTTCAGAATATGCATCACTGTCAAAAACTTTATTATTAACACTAAACACCTAATATTCAAAAAGGTTGATGTAAAAATTTTATCTTTTAATTAACATAAAATAAAATTAACCAATTACTAATCATACACCATTTTAACTAATCTCATGTGAAATAAAATGACTAAGGTAACAAATGTGACTGGAGTAAACACTTCGAGCCTAAATCCCAAATAAAAGAATTTGACAAAGTAAACCAACAATTAAAAAAAGTATTAAATGAATCCACAATCTCTAACTGTCTGAATAAGTAAAAAGGGAAACATGCTCAAACTGAAATAGAAAACTCAAGATGATGGAATGAGAATCATGGAGGCGTCTACTACGAATTCCTGTAACTTTCACAGCAGTTATAGCTCGTCAAATGAACGAAACTCCTTTCCTTGGTGTCCCTGTGACTGGACACCTAAAATAATTTGTCAAAAGAAAAGAGATTTACAATAAATGGTCCAGAGCTTGAGTTGAAAATAGTTTAAAAATTAGCAATTGCTTAAATGAAAATAATAGCACATATAGTTTACATGTTAAATTCTCGTACTCTCACTTGAGATACTCACCTCTCATCTAATGTGAACACCTAATGCGTATGTTTAACCCACCTAGTTATGCTACCCCGCTTAACTAGTCCGAAGATGACTATTATCACACCAATAATTTCATGCGTTTACCCATATCACCCGTATAACGTATAACCATAGGTTTAAAGATAGTTAAACAACTACACAACCGTTATTCTCATAAGTATTTTCTCTCATTAAGAATATTTTTAAATATCATTTATTTCCATATCTACGAAACACACACAGTAAAATAAGTAACAGGTATACATATATTTATCTCTCTATATATATATATACTAATTCTGCCCCCCTGAGTTAGGGCCCCCATGGTGCAATGCATACTCTGCTATCATGTCCCAGTGCATCGCTCATTTCATGAAGGACTATAGGTTCAATCTCTCGCGAACCATCAAAACCAACACACATATTGGAGGCGAACATAGTTCCAAGCCTATGGCATATGCACATACCTACACACCCATATGACCGTCAACACTATATTTCTCACTGATAGCCTATACCAAGGTTCTATGTTTTAGTGATACGAATCAAAATCCCCCCAAAGGCTCCTCAAGATATGATTTTCCACAACGCGCAACCTTCACCCAATAGCAAGCAGCATAGGTATGTAATACACATAATAATTCAACCAATAGGTACATACACGCAACCTAAAATAATCGTTGGGTATTCATGCAACCCAAATACCCGAATTTATATGTAGTATTATTATGTCTAATACTCATGTTACTCTATCCATACGATTAATCTCTCTATCGTATATATTTCATAAGGTCCTCTTTTCCCAAAATATTCCTTTTGTAGTTGCACAATAATCTCACCACTAGGCTATGTAATGAAGTCACTCAAGAATAGCGTAGGTCATTCTCTCTCACTGGAATTAACCTCATAATATTTTAACTTGTCTGGGCAAAAATTAAAATTTCTAAAATTTCGTTAGAAGTGGAGAAATTTTTGTTCGAATGAAACTTTGAACGAACTAGGCACTGAATTTTAGTTAGAATCTCGTTCGAATAGGATCCTCAAATTCCAACGAACTACTCTCTGAATTCTCGTTAAATAGGTCATTAGAAATCTCATTCGAACGAGGTCATTCGAACAACACAAGTCGTTCGAATGAGATTACCAAAATTCCTCCCTAACCTACAAAACCTGCGTTTTTCTAACTTTTTCATCACCAATATCATCAAAAACTCATCCTAACTCAAATCCAATGATTTTAACCTATACCCCTAGTAATAGAATGCTTTCCAACACTTTTACACATCAAATCCTATAAAATTATAAAATGAATTCAGATTAATTCCTCAAATCATCAAAAAGCCCTAAATTCACATAATCACCATTAATCATAACTAAACCCATATTTAAATGCGTTATTTCAACTTATAAAATTTGGATTTCTAATCCCAATATATTGTTATTCATCTACATGCAAAACCTTTACCACAATCATAGATGTAAAACCCAATTTCAGTCCCAATTCCATAATATCATGAATAAATCACAAACTAATTTAACATGGACATTATATACTCCAAAATTGAGCAAGATAAACACTTGCCTTTTCATAAAGGTCTGATTCGTCATTTGAAATTGGTATAGATTCGTTCTCCTCTTCCCGATCTACACATTAGTGATGTTTTTGGTGAAAGGTGATTGGGTTTGGCCTTGGAACCCCTAGGAACCTCTTCTTCTTCGTCTTCCTCTTGGACTCTCTCTTGGTTTTACCAGCTATTTAACCTAACTCTCCCACATATATGCAGATATATTTCTCTAATTTTCATCCATTAATTATTCCTAATTTTTCGAAAGCCAAAATACCCCTCCCGGGTGTCGGGTTGGCCTAAAGTTGCCCCGGACTCTGAACTAAACCCCCTGAGTAGAGTTTTCTGACTATCTCAATCCTTCTGGACACATTGGCGTTATCAAAATAGCCATCTGAATAACCAAAAAAGAAATTACATATTAATTCCTCATTTTAGTCTCGACACGACTCACACGCGTGTCACAACTAATTGTACTGTAACTGCCGTATTTTTCACTCACAACAACTTTAATATTTTCATAATCATATATTAATTTAGTCACTAAGTAATATTCAACAGAATTATCACCAATAAATACTAACTCTCATCACGTTATTAATTATTTACTTAAATCCGTATTACTTATAAATAATTTCCCATTTAAATTAATTAATCCCATAATTAAAATAAAATCTTTCAAAAATATGGAGTATTAGAATATATATATATATAAGTAATCCAAAATATGTATATATATAAATTACTGACATCGCACGAAAATTCCACCACGTACTAGTCGACCAATCCCGAAATTCGAACTACCTTTTCAATTTACCATTTAAATGTTCACTCACTTGAATTCTAATTTGTCTTACTCAAACCTATCTAACCGTTGGCCCAAAATACATACCTACCCGCAAGAATGATCTTAAGTAATTCCAATCTAACTCAGAAGTCCATACTCCCTTTTACCAAACACTAACAGGTTAAGACAATGCAGAACGAAAATGGGGACATGCCATCAAATCGAACTAGTTTGCTGGGAAGACCGAACCAATTCAATCAAGTGAACCAATTTTGTCCCTCAGCAATCCAGTTCAATTCGCTGGATTGCCCTTCTTCTTCAACCTCGGGTTTTCACCTCTTAAACCCTTCACTGGAGGTCCCAAGCCTTCCAAAACCATAAATTAAGATCCCACATTAATACCTGACCATTCGAGAAGTATTTAACAATGAATTAATCCCAAATCCAATACCAAAACTCAAGGATTCATATTCATTAATCTAATTCATTCAACTCAAAATTAATTAAACCTTAAAATCCATTGATCTAACACTCTGTCAATATTCATCATGTTCATAATCACAAATCGATATTAATATCATAAAATTATCACTTTTTAATTATCAATCATATATTTATCCTTAAAACTTGTTTCAATCTTCATATCAAGAATTAAAGTAAGTTAAACGCTTGCCTGGTTGGATAAATTCGATGACTCCACCAACAGAGAAATTGAACATATCAATCAGGGGGATCATCCTATTAGGAGAGGATACAAGAATATGTTATTTGGGCCATTTGTGGGCCCTACTCTTTTTTCTTTAACTAGATTTTTGTAATGCCTCGTATTTCGTAGACTATATTATTATTATTATTATTATTATTATTATTATTATTATTATTATTATTATTATTATTATTATTATTATTATTATCATTATTATTATTATATTATTATTATTTATTGAGTGAGAAATAAATTAATAAACGGTACTAATTATTACTTTTGCAGTTTAATAGTAATAAATTCGCATAATTTAGAGGATAATGAAATTTTTCATGCGATATAATTTTTGTAATGTGTGTTTAGAATTATTAATTAGTGATATTAATTATATGATTGTGGACTATGTGTACATGAAAAATAATTAAGCGAATATTTCATCGACACCATAAGATATTACTATGTGTTGTGGGCAGCATCATTTAGACTGAACTGTAAGGTAACACGAATGTTTGTTTATGTATTTTTATTTCTTTAAATTGTATCAGGGTAGGTATACCCTTACGATGAGTTTTGGTTAAATCTATGTAGTATTTTCGTCCCATTTGGGACCTCAAAAATAGATATTTTGGGAAGGAGGCGGGTTAGCACTTTCATATAAGTATTAATTTTAGTAATCAAGGCATTAATTAAAATAAAAAGAAAACCCTAGCATCCTTTAGACTTGGGAGAAGGCAAAAGGCTAAAGTTCATAGGAGTTCTTTACTATTCTTTGATTTCATGCAAGAATTTTCTTGCAATATCACTATAATCATTCATTTCTTTAGAATATTTGTTCTTCCATGTTTTATTTGAGAATTTGGAGTATATTAGGACTGATTTTTGTGTAGAAAAGTCATATGTTGATTTGGGATACCATAGATTAATTTGAGAAAAATGCATTTTTCAAAAAATAATGATTTTGGTGATTAAATCTGAGAATATTAGTTGAAATCAAATTTGAACCATTTTATAATCCATGTTTAAGTTTCTGTAATACGCCTTACTTACGTGTATTTATACTTTTATATTAAATTATCGGGTGTGTGTGTGATTTAATATAATTGAGAATTAAAACGAGAACATAACATAAATATTGATTTGGGTTGAATAGTTAATATTTATGCGAATTGCACATTTACTAGTGTGATATAGTAAATATAATCATGTTGCATGCAATTATGTTGTATGTGTGTATTAGCAACAGGAATTAGTTATTTCTCAACTGGGGCATATTTGAGTGAGTTATATGAGGTTGGGAGATGATTTTGATATTTAGAGTCTCGGATTATAATTTGGAGTGCACGGTTGATCCAAAAAGGGTCAAGAAAATCAAAATGATTGCCCGGGGTTTTATTTGCATACCGGTATCTTTTTGTCTAGTTTGACTCGAATTGGGGTATATGAGTCATTTTATGTGTGTGTATTATAATTTAAAGTTGGGATTAATAGTAATCTGGGTTATTAGGCTGAAGAGAAAGTTAATTAATCTCATTTGAGAGAAAAATGTAAGGAAGAAGGGAAAGAGAAGAGAAAACCTTAGAGCTTTGGAAATCTCGAGCAAATTCGTGACTTTGAGGAAGAATCAGTCCCTAAATCTTTGAGGCAAGTGATTAAACTTGCTAAATGCTTGTGTGTGTGATTTATTTCATAATTAGTGGATAACTTATGGTAGTTTTGGGTATATATGATAAACCCTAGATTTTGTGTTAAAGTCTAGCATTTTATGTGTGTATATGGTTTTGAAGGTGTAAAAATGGTTGGGTTCATATTTTGAATGATCTATGATGTTAAAATTTGGTAGAAACGAGGTTTTTGAGATGTAGGAAAAATCTGATAGGAACAAAATATGAACATGTCGGATGGGTTCATTTTAGCCGCGGACCAGTTCATTTTTAAAGGTCATCGGTTTGGTTCGGTCATAACAGGTTTTCTGTAAGCTCGTTTATGAGGAATCGGACCGGTTCATTTTTTGGACCCTCGGTTCGATCCGATCACTGTAGAATTTTTAACTCTTACTTTACTCCTTTCCTTTTGGATTTAGAGTTTGAGGAACCCTCTAATGTGCTACGATAAACACATTTATGAGAAAAATGGGGTTCTATGATATGCTGTGATGTTGGGGATACATCAAGACAAATATGAAGGTATAATATGGAGTTTATTTTGTCGACTTCCTTCGTAAATTCTCCTAGTGTTAGCAATCTAAGGATGGATACAGGCTAGTAGAGAGAGGTCATGTGTCCTGCAAAGTGTTTTGTAATTAGTTATGTCATATGTGTGATGGATAATAAAGGTTCAAATGAGCGACCAAATCATGAAATCAATTGGTAATAATTCTATGGGTTATCAGGTAGTGTAAGGTGTGTATATGCATGTAGTCAGGATTATTAAATATATACATTTGCATATGAGATGGTTTTTATGTATGATGTGTATATATCTTGTGTGTGTGTGTGTGTGTGTGTATATATATATATATATATATATATATATATATATATCGTATGAACATACCTATTTAGTGTTATCATGGGAAGTAGCGCGATGTGGGTGAGGCCTCCGGCTTGAGGAGTAGGGAATGTATGATATGGTTTCTAGTTACCTTTTTATCGAATCCATATTTAATAAATGTTAAATTTAAAAAGATTAGGTATTTGTAAATTGTTCTTGAAGAATTTTAAGGTAATTTGATCAGTGATTGAAATCTTGTAGAAAACTCTTGTTTATGATTATAAACCATTTGGATTCATGCCCCCAGATGTTAGTTTTAGGTCTGGTATGATGGGTATTTGATTAGAGACCTTAGTGGGGCTTTAATGGAGATTTTTGAGGGGTTTTGGAGCTAATCTTCATAGTTGGGATGAAGTGCGGCGTCTTTCTCGTTCAAACGAGGTATATTTCTCGTTTAAACGACTTTGAATTTTTTTTCAGGTTATGTAGAATCAAAATACGAAGGCGTGGATGCTAGTTTCCTATTTTTATGATTATTTTTTATTTGAGATTAGTTTTCTACTAAACGCTGCGCAAGACTGGAAGTTGGATTTGGTGATTTTAGTTGGGACTTTTCTTTGGGATTACTACACCTAATTTAGTGAGGGATCAGACTTGGTTAATTTTGAGGATAGTTATGGAGGTTAGAGATATGACCCTTTTACTATTGTACTTACATCCTCTATTAAGATCGGATTAAAAAGGGTAAATGCACGAGTGCGCAACATCCTATGATCTCATATATATATATATATATATAAAAAAAATCTTAGAGAGTAACAAGTCAAAGTATTTGGGAGATTAATTTAGGTCTTGATAGATTATAGGTCGTACAATTAATTTAGTAATTAAATGAGTAAACATATTTATACGTTATGCGAGAGTGTGTATAAATAGAGAGATAGATGTACTCATAGTTTATAGACGCAATAAACTAGGAGTTGAATTCAATAAGGTTCAAGAGTTAATAAAACTAATAACGTAACGAATAATCTGGTATTTATGTATTTAGATGATTTGGGGTACCCTTGATTACACGTGGTATCCTACTTGGTTATATATGTTCGACATGGTTTTGATAGATAATAAACCTAATTATGATGACGATCCAACATTCATGGATTTGAATATTTTGGGTACACTTTAGAGTATGAGCTATACCATTGGTATTTACATATATTGTGTGCGATTATATTATGTGTGTTTATTTAAGTTCTATAGGTGATGGACTTCTATGGACTTGTTGGTAGAAGCATTAGATTGTCCCCGAAGGTAGTGGCTTTTGTGTGATGCAATATTTAAAAGAGATATATTTTTATATATTTTAGTGATTGAAAATTAATAATGAACCCTATGTCACATTAAACACTTGGTGTTTTGGGCTTGTAATATGTGTGGGTAACATTGTGTGGGTTAGTGTTTGGGTGTATTCTCACGTATGTAGTTAGTTACATCTTGCATAATAGTTAGCCATTTTTATCTCACGTTAAATATATTATGTGATTTACTTATATTTCTTTATGAAGTACATTGCGGGGGTTGGTCTATATGTTATAGTTCAAAGATGAACACTTTATGTAAGAGTTATTAAAATAAATATAATGTTATAATTAAAATACATGTGTGGCATTAGGGTGCGATCTTACTTCGGTACTCAGTTCCATTCTTTCATGGTTATTCATCGAGATATCTTATGTTAGTCTAAAGATAGAGATATTTTGAATGATTTATGACTTGGATTGGGACATGCATGTAGTACTGCACTTGGTTGAGGGGTGAGGTACTTGTTGCATGTGAGAGCCGGAGGGTGGCATGTATTGTGAACCAGTTTTATGATTATTTACTAATCTTGAAATGTAATCCTTACACACTTTAGAGTGCTGACCCAAATTTATACGATGTTATTTTGAGACATTAGTATTATAAACAAGTTTAACAGGGTTGAGTAGGCAGACTTATAATTACGGAGATCCAACTTGGTATTCTTAAAGTGAAATGGTTTGTTCATTGTAGTTGTCAGTATATTCAGAGTTGAGTTAGAGGTGGTTATTGTTGTACTCTATTATATTTCAACTCGGATATTGTAATCAAAGGAGGTTTCAGTTGTATTCTTTTATTCACTTGAAACGATTGTAATCAAAAATATTTATATAGTTTTTATTGGCTTTAGTCTCATCTACTAAGATTTATTAGGCTCTCATGCCACGTGTTTTTAAAATTTTAATAAGTCCCATAACCATAAAAAATTGTTCATAACTACTCTGTAACAATCCCTCTTATTTTTCACACAGTTTGACAACTGTCCTATGTTGGTTAAAATAAGATCAACAACTAAAAAAATAAAAATATAGGAGTGGATACAAATAAATTTAAAAAAAGGGACTAAATACTTAACATCTCATTTTATATATTGGATTTTATTTTCTCAATTTGATATTTATATTCATCACTTTTATTGATATTTTTATTGTGTTGGTTTTAGTTTATCACGATTTTTAGTTTACGTTGATGCTTAGAATTATATAAATTATTTTATCACTCCCAATATTTTTTGTTCAACCTGATCTACTACGCATGAAAAAGCAGGAATGTCACAATTGTTTCCCATCGGATTTTTCTATTACAGGTTCTAACTAGGCAATATTAAGCAAGTCCAATACCGACTCAATGATAAAAAAAAGTTGTACTATTTTCCTTCACTTTGGGTTTTTCCCAATTGATTTTCCATAGTAAGGTTTTAATGAGGTAATAATCATTGGTGTAAATGGTATACATCCAAGGGGAAGTGTCATAAATATTTGTATTTATCCTATTTAAGTGGATATCCACTCCTATTAGAACTCAACCAACTTGTACCATACACACCAATTAATGAGAAACTCTTCCTCTCTCTAAAATTCTCTATGTGCCCTATTTCTCATAACATATATACATTGGAAAATTAAACTATTAGAGAATTTTTTTAAGTCTTAGATGTGGGGGGTGCAACCATACCACATTGCACCCAACCGGTCTCAAAACCATCACCTATACTCACACATGGATAGTGGCCATGCAATAGTACTGGTAAGTACCCAAAAGTGTCTAAATAAAACCCCAAATAGACTATTTTTAATTTTTAATTCTCGATAAAATGGATCTTATGCGCATATATGTTTAATTTTTAGGTCAAATGCCATTTGTAATTTCAAATGCTTCAATTCATGGAAAATGCGCATTAAGAGGTGCTAAACCCCAATCCCCTACCCTATACCTTGTCCCGTACCAAAAACCAAAACCCAATCCCAAGCATGGACTGTCCCAAACCCCCAGTGTCTGTGTGTGTGTGTGTGTGTGTGTGTGTGTATGTACTATAATTTTTATTATTTACTATATGTTTAGAGTCAATTTTTATCAGTTCATTTTATTTTATTTAGTGTTTTATTATTTCATGTAAATATAATAGGTGTGCATTTAATTAGATATTTAGTTATTTTTTTTTAGTTTCTTAGATTTATTATTATTTTATCTTATTAGTTTAGTTTTATTTTTTTATTTTTTTTTATTTGAGTCTTTTTATTTTTAATCTAGGGAATTAATTTTTTTAATTGATTTTAGTTTTTAGATTTGTAAATATTTTTAGAAGTTTAATTTTATAGTTCAGTAGGTTTTATTTCTTAAATCTTAGATTTAATTTTTAGATTGCAAATATGTTGATTTTATTTTATTTTGTTTACAAACTATACACACACACTTTACCTACTCTACACCTCACCACACCCTATTACCTCCCATCATCTTCTACAACCAACAATTTTATCCTCACTCACCTAACCTCCAAAACCCATTTAACCCACCTTTAACCCCCTTACCTTCACCTAAACACATTCTTCATACCCAAAAATCCAGCAGCTACCCACTCCAGTCATAACCTCTATACCCATATGCGACCTAGACAAAAACCTATTGAAATATCCAGCACTGTGGCCAAGCCTACAGCCTGTCGGCCTTATAACTCGGCACCCGAGACCATCCCATCAACCATTTCATCTAAACCCGGTTTGATTCGAACCCGGTTCTACACTCTGCTTTTACTCGGATTCCACTATCTCCGAACGTACCTACCTTGCGACCCAAACCCGAGTTTGAACCCACCTATTCAACTCAAACCTCTATGCACCACAATATCCGACCCATTTCCCCCACGACTGGCATCAAAGCTGGACTACCATCAGACCCAGGGACCTTCTCAACAAACCTTCACCCAGAACCTACTTGACCCCATTTAACCAAGACCCATTTCCACTTTTAAAACCCAATATTTCATTATACTTGATCTTACCTGCATAAATCCCAAACCAAAATTGAAAAAAACCTCATGTGTTAAATGCCAGTCTATACCCATTTTGCCAAACTACCCTCATTAACCCCATTATACACATGCACTCATGTTCATTACCCTTGTCCCTCATTACATCACACCTCTCCTCCACACTAAAATCTCACTTTTTCAATTATGTCCCTTGGTCCATTTTCCACAGTATAAAATATGACTACAAGAGCTAGAGAAGTATACCTTAGAGAGAAACACACTGTTTTAGTGTAGTTATTAGAGTAGGATTTATTTTTTATTTCTGTTTTCTTTCATTTATTTTATAGATTGTGTGATTAATTAAATTTGAGAGATAATTTGTGAGTTTGAAGCCTCATTTCATAATATTATTAGTTTGTAAAAACCCAAGGGTTTGTTCTTCATTTTCATTGTTAACAACTATTTACTTCAAGGAGACTTGGTTCAAATTGTTCTTTTCACTTTTCTATTATTCTTATGCCTCTTGTTATGACATTGTTCCATTTTATGTGGAATAATATCCTAATGTTCGGTTATGAATCCTTTTCAAGGGGTGGGATGAACCCTTATTTAATGTTATTTTAATTAATTAGTTTGTTTATTTTAAATCCCCTTTGAATGTCAATTTTAATCATTCACCTTTCAATTTATGCCTCGAAAGGGGGTAAATAATTTTTGAGAGAAAATCAAAAATCGAAAATCGAGATATAATACCCAATTTAGAATTGAACTAGAGATAGGGGTTTCTCAAGTGTGATATTATTCCTTGAATTTCTACTCTAATTTTATTTTCTAGGATTTATATGAATTTTGGAGATTCCATCCTAGCGGATGATTTATTAAAAGGAGTGTAAATCTATTTTCAAAGAGTTATGGGGAATTGAATTAAATTTTGTAAAAGGTTAGTGTTAAATTTTTATTTGTGACGAGAGTTGACTTGTAATTTCAATACAAACTTGGGAAATTTCGAATGAGTTGATTAATTAATGAGAATAACTAGAATAAGTGGTCTAGTCCCATTACTTGATTGTTCTCACATTTATTTACCTCATTGTATCTCTATTTTTAGTGTTTGATTTTGTTCATTTTTTAGTCACTTAGTTACTTTGTCTCATTATCCCTTGAATATTGTTTTAAAATATAATTAAAAAAAGAATATACAAATGAAAATAATTGAAAGTGAATTTCATCTATCTTCTTATTTTAGCATGTGTCACTCTTTAAAGGTGGATTGATACCCTTACATACCTTATGAATATTTTTAGTGTATTTGTATGTTCAAGGGAATTTTGATTACCTTGGCTTTTAAGACAACAACGACAACACACAAAAAGTTCAAGTTATCAAGTAATACTTGTTGGTCAACTCATAGTGGACTACCCATTATGCACAATGTCCTAACAATAGAACCGCCGAGTAGGTATGTTCAAATAGATACACTCGCACACGCGCGCACGCACGCACGCACACACACACACACACACACACACACAGATATATATATATATATATATATATATATATATATATATATATATATATATATATATATATATATATATATATATATATATATATATATATATATATATATATATATTGATCAATTTCATTGCAATCAACCTTTATGTTACTGCCCTAATGCACATAGCCAAAATAATATGGCTTAGATAATGATTTATAGTGAATAAGTGATGATTAAAAAAATATTAGTCAGGTTGAACCATTATATCTTCATGACCATGAATACACATTGTCCAGAGAATTATATGTATCTCACAGATTTTAGCAAATAATTTATGTAGGTGTCTTTATAACCATTTTAAGTAATAGATCTAATTTTGTTTTTTTCCTCCTTATTGTAACGCCTTTGGTATGTGAGTTGAATCAATTATTGGTTATCTTTCACATATCGTAATTAGTTCTTAAAGATCAAGGATCCCAATGATGGGACTGAACATGCTTTGGTTGATGAGTTAAAGGCCTTGGAAGAACACCTCAAGGAAAATGGACTTTATGTTAATGAGCAGAACATATCCACTGTTGATTTGAGCCTGACACCCAAAATGTACCATCTAGAGGTGGTTTTTGTCCATTTTAAGAGTGGGATTGTCCCTGCTGAAAGCTTGGCGCATGTTCAAAATTACATAAAATTGCTCTTTTCTCGGGAGTCCTTCAAGAAAACAAGTACTGCAAAAGAATATGTGATTGCAGGATGGGCGCCCAAGGTCAATGCCTAAATTTATTTTAATATATAGTTAAAATGTTTCTGATGTGAATCCTAGATGTATGGAAGATATCTTCAATGATGATCATGCATGGAATCATGTCCGGACGAACCACCTTCTCTTTTATTGGAAAGACCTTATTCAGAAAATACGCATAAACAGGTTTCTTTGTATAAAACGTTAATATTTTTTGTGGAATTTTTGGTTTTAAACAGTTTAAAAAACATTTATCTCCATATCTCCTTCTTTTAGCGTATTTTTGAGTTCAACCTTCTCTTTGTAGTTCGTATTGGAACCAATCTAGAGAACTGATAAAAACTTAAATGCATTTATAGGTGACTCATCTCCATCTTTATGGGGTACGATAATCTTAGAACAATACCAATTCGGTCAGAACAACAACTGCATTAATCAGTCAAAACAGTACCGATCCTATGAAACGACTGCATTAACGACTGTACAAAAGTTATGTATAGATAATTTCCCATGTTCTTCTCTGTGTACATCGTTGAGGCCATCTCAATCATTTTTAATTAGCAAATAACAAGTGTGTATGTTACTTTCAAACTCTAGGCTACAACGAGTATAGAGGAATTTATCTCTTCTGAACAAACACACTATGGGTGGTTGCTCCTGCCTATGCCTGCTCTTATCAGTTATTAGGATTGTGATTTTGGTGGACACGATATGGATGTTGATAAAATATTTGTAGTAGAAACAAGGCTTCTTTTATGTGTCTTGGTGTGGGATTTTATAATTGTCATGTTCTATTCTTCAATCTATATCCGAGTGTTCTTATTTCTTTAAAAATATCATGAATTAATTGTGAGTGTTCATATTTCTTTAAAAAAATATGAATCAAGCCTCAAACTTATATATGTTATGATTTTCAACCTTGGGAATGAGAATGAGATGGATAAGGTTCATCTATGTTATGATGTCCAAGTATTAAAAAACTCAATAAATTGTTAACGTATGAATTTTTTTTTTTTTATTGAAAAATAAATATAATTGCACTCTATACACGACATGTCATAAATGTGAAGTATATAAAAAGCACACATCGATAAAAGATTATCAACGTGCCGTAAGTAGTGTCATGGACTTCACTTTCTATTAATTTGGTGTGAAATGTTTCAGTTGCAATTTTTAGCTTCATAGGGAGGAATTTATGAGCTGGAAGTGTCTCCTCAAAGCTTCATATCAGTATACTTGAGGCAAAATATTTATCACCCTTTTTTTATTGTTCTTGAGTTATTCTTTTTTGTATGAACAAATTTCTAGGTACTGTAAATTTTATACCAAAGCAAATTGAAGATGCGAATATATGAGTCATCCACAGATGCCAAAGAAAATTGAAGATGAGAAAATTTCCATCTTGGCCTTCCCCGTTGAGCCTCCAAAGACAAATACCAAGAATATGGTTGACATTGACACAGTGGAAAATTTCCAAGCATTACGTCAGCGAGAGCATAAGTACTTTGATGACATGGTTCAACAATGCAAGGTATGTATTGGTACATTAACCTGTTTATATTGGTACATGTTGGTACATTAACATGTTTAAACTAAAATAGTGACTTCCTTCATTATATTTGTACATTTTGGTTCAAGATCATTATCAACCTGTTTTATATGGTTAAAGTAGTTGATTTTGGGATTAATGTGGAAGTGACTTTAATTATCGATTTGGGTTTTGAATTTTTAATTTTGTTGCCCATTGTGTTCCTATTTTTTAATTGTATATTTGTGTGCTAAAAAAGGGTGTGTAGGTGCGGGGAGGGGGGGGTACCAATGGAGCTCTGAAATAACCATTGATATGTTGTTTCCAAGTGTAAACTTTGATTATTGTGATTATACAAATGGATTATGATGAGATGTCCTCTTTAACAGTTTTTTTAATCTTTCCATGATATATAAGGAAAATTGAGGGGTAATTAGATGAACTACTTTTATCTTTTATTATGGTTTGATTTTTTATTTTATTTTACAAAGAATATAATTTTTTTTTGTTTCTAATTGCTGGATACTTTTACGTTTATCATGTTTCCTATCATACTGTAGGATAACAACATCATTATTAGCAGGAGTAACACCTTTACCTTCTTTTCGAGGACAAATAGATTCAGTTACAACACCCGAGAAGATTACTCGATGAAATTCAAGCAAGGTAAAAGTGGATTTATTAAGAGGTTTGAAGGTTGCTAGAGGGGAGAACCTATACTACTTGATCATCATTTATGCCATCCCCAAACTGCCAGAATTAGGGGTGTTTCTACTATCGAAATTTCTGAAGGGAAGCTCAAAGTATGAGGAGAAGTTTTGATGGATGTGAGGTGTTTCTACTGCCATAATTAGGGGTGTTTATGTATTTTGGAGCCATATAATTCTTTGCAATGCGTGACGCTAATGAAGTTAGAGGGTTCATGTAGGATGCATTAGTGAAATTTGTGGGTGATATTTCTATAATTGGGCTTACTCCAACACTACTTACATTTCATTAGTTCCAAATTAACCAACCCCAACTCCTATTTCTAAACCTTTAATTTCTACAGATATAATTCAATATCTAGGTTGCAGACCCAACCCTGAGTTATTTGCATGCACAATTGGACGAAAGTCGAGCGAGGCAATGTATGACCTTGATGATACATCAGATGTTGAGAGATTTCTTCGAGGACTTACTGCTTCTTCAAGTCCAAAGCCTACACATACTGTTCATTTCCATGTTTCTTTTGACTGCATTTTTTGACATCATGAGTGACGTATTAATTAGTGTGGGAAACATCTCTGGAGAACGCTTTTTACTGAGTACATATTTGTGGATGTTCAAAATGAATGTCGCTGTTGATAAAAAGGAAACTTTAATTTGTATAGGTAAAACTTTTGTTATAATATAGTGTCAATTTGATTCCAAAATTTGTATAGGTAAAGCTGCTAAGCTAATGAATTATAGTATAGGTTTTGTTGGATTGTTGTTTGGTTTTGCATTATATCTAGCTATGAAATTATAATCTATTTAATATGCAAATTCATTTGTTTGGATGATTGGAAGAGAAAAGAACATCTTAACAATTTATTGGTGATATCCTTCACTGACTATGAGTTTTTGTTTTAGAATATGTTAGATTAGGGGCTGATATAGATTAACAATTTTATATGACTTTATATGTTTTTACCAATATTTATTAAATTTATATCGACAAGTTGAGTTAAATTGATTATGATGTTTATACGAGGTCCAAATTTTCGAAATTGTTCACATTTTTGTTGTAAAAAAAATTGTACGACTTAAATTCATTCGATTCTATATTTTGAAAGTTTACACTTCTAACATATAAAATATTAATTATTTATATTATACATGACTTTATAGTTTTGAAAAATATCTACGTGCCTTGAGGCACGGGCATACCATAGTGTGTGTGTGTATATATATATATATATATGTGTGTGTGTGTGTGTGTGTGTAACTCACAATATGTATATATTGCAACGACCCTCTTAATTAAATACCTGGTGGCCAATCCTTTACTCAATTAACTTGAATTATTCAGTTGGCTCATTCTTAGCATCACTGTCGAAAACAATTTTCTTTCTTCTATTAAACACCTAGTAATCAATTAAGCTAGTGTTAAAATTTACAATTTTAATTTTGTGACACCCCGCCTAATAAAATATCGGGTGATCAATCATGTACCAAATTAAAACGGGAGTCTCATATGGTTCATACTTAGCATCACTGTCGAAAATCAATTTAATTACTAATAACCTATTAGGCTGGCGTCAAAATTTTATTTAACAAATATTTTTAATCAAACCATTTAAATAAAACATTCACACGGTTTATATATGAAAATGAAATGAAATAAAATAACCGAACACTCGGCTCAACATAATACAACCAAATAGAATGCCGCACTAAAAAGCGGTAAAAGTATATATGAATACAATTGGGCTTTAGGCATGAATGTTACTACAATGCTTCCTATTTAGATCACAAGAATAGAAGCGTCTAAAAATAAACTTGCATGCATCCATAGCTGCTGCAGCAACGTTTGACTCGAAAGGATCATCATCCAGGTGTCCCTGTGTCTGGACACCTATATACATATATAATATATAGCAAGAGAGGAGAAAATAGAGAAACGGGTCAGAGCCCGAGTTTTGAAAATATTTTGCAAGTGCATAAATTCCATATGTTTAAAATATGATTCATCTCATATTTAAATTGGTATCGCACTCCCATGAGATACCCCACACCCCTCTTCTAATAGTGCACACCTATTGCATACCTTATAAACAACCTAGTTAAGCTACCCAACCTAACTAATCCGTTTCCAGCAATCTCTAAAAATCCCCATAAACCTAAGTGTTAAGGGCTAAACTTCTCCCCATTTCCAACATTGTGCTATGTTCGTGCGTGGGGAGTCTCGCGAAGCGAATTCCAAACAAAGAACCCCCCCTATACACTACTACCTAACAATGTTGATCATCGAGATCCATTAGGCCCTCATCATATAAAGGGTATATATATATATATATCGTATAAATATATACATATATAAATAGTTCTTACTAGAACCCATAATTTATTTTAATATAAATTCGGATAAAATCTACCGGAAGCGGAAATACACCTTATCAGTCTTTTCACTTCATATACATATGTTTACTTTATATGATATGTCATCTTCATATACAAGCAATATACTATACACAACAAGTATAATAACCATCCCACCGACCTATAACTCGTGGATGCAGTCTCATAGTGCCTATCCAAATTCGGGTTTACTCACTATACCATGACACCAAGCCAGACTCACTCATAGTCATGGTAAAAATACACAAAGGTGGAGGCGGTCATGTTCCCTATGCAAGTGGAGTACACACATCGCATTCGAACATGGGACGATATGACCTGGGTGTATACTCTCCCTGCTCCTCAAGTTAAGGGATTCACCCACATCGCGCAACCTTCCGGGATCGCACTAGAGAAAATATATAATCTGGTTGTTCCAACCCTACGCAAAAGGAAAGCCCGTGGAACCAGCCTCTAAGATACAATTATATCAATCACACACAGATATATATATATATATATATATATATATATATATATATATATATATATATATATATATGTATTCTTATCATATTATATATACTATAAGCCCATCGTATGTATAATCTAAGTCACTTCTGAAATACATATATATAAATGGCTATAATTATATATGTATTTATATATATACATATATGTATTTATATATATACATATATATAAATACATATAGTATATATAATATGATAAGAATACATATATATATATATATATATATATATATATATATATATATATATATATATATATATATATATATATATAAATGGCTATAATTCTCAATCTCTTATAGCGATAGCCAATAACCCCGAATGTTCCCATTTGTAGTAATATTTAAGTATTCACACACTTAAAATACTAAACCCATAAGTATTCTCTATACACACACTTGCCCAAGACCTCTCTCGAACGTGGTTCGACCCGAACAATTACTAAGTCCATACCACGGATTGTACACTAAACTAATCCAAGGTTCCCTCGTTCATTCCAACGTTTGCTCACCCTAAATACCGTCATCTAGGAATCCTAATGTCATAAATAAAATCCCCCATAATAATCTCCAATTGTAATTTAACTCCCCCTAAACTCAAAGAAGGAAAAGTGCCAAATTCAACAAACGCGAATCGATTCACCCTAAATGCGAATCGTTTCGGGCTAGTGAATTGATTCGGTTTCCATCTGATCGATTCAGAAAGTATTCTGCAAGAAGGTTCTCATAGGCGAATCGATTCAGTCTTAATGTGAATCTATTCGGCCTAAGACAGCCTTACAGGTCCCCTTATGCGAATTGATTCGGTCTAGACCCGAATCGATTCACCCTCTTAAGAGGGTATTGTTTGGGCGATTTCTTCTTGTCCATAATACCCAAATATCAACACATTCTCCATTTCATGGTTTCTAACCTCAACCAACATCACCATCATCATCCTAACACTGATATCTAACTAACACATCAATTAATTTTTTTCTCCCATGGTCAGGTTGGATTTTTTACTAACGATTTCGATCTCGGACAACTTTCCATAGAAAAATCATTATAAATTAAAAAAAAAAACCAGAAAAATACGCGGTTGGCACCCAAATGACCGTATCGAAAAGATCTACAAATTCCATTTTTTGACCAAGAGGAGAACAGATTCTCTTCCTAGACGAATCGAAACGGAAGTGACGCAGGTCACTATTCACCATCTTCTCAAAAAATCCCAAACCTCCATTAATACACGTCCAAGCTTTTTATTTCTTCTCCCAACCTCATTTAATCACAACCAACTTTACATACACACATAAAAAGGGTTCTAATCATCCTAGAACCCATAACCAACAACTAATTTCAATTTATTCCTAAATTTCTCAAATTGGATATTATTCGAGTTTTATCCGTTTAATCTTCTGAAACACCCGCTTGATTCACGAAAACCCAACCCAAAAATCTTTATAGTTTATCACCACCAAATACAATATGAGATTTATGCTTAAAAGAAATAAATCAAGTAAACACTTGCCTCGTGGATAAAATTCGACGACCTCGAGTCGAATCCCGCGGAGTTTGACCAGAAATCCCCTTTTTCTTCTCCCTCTCTTCCTTTCTCTCTTCTCCTCTCTTTTTCTCTCTCTTTTCTTTCTTTATTTCCTCTCTCTCGTTCCTTATATAGAGAGAAATAAGGGTTTATCCCTTCTAAACCCAAAAATGAATCGTTTACTCAACTACGAGTCTCTATTAGTCCAAAAATCCCCGGAACCTAAACACTACCCCCAGATACTCTATTCTGACTATCTCGGCCATACCGAAACCAATCGTGCACTTGAAATATCCATTTGAGTCACTTAACTACAATTCACTAATTAAACCCAACACATCTCAATACGGGTTTTTTAATTACAATATTATCTTTTGTCGCTTTACCCAACTGCGACATGTAATTAAAATACTCCGACTTATTTATTTAATCCCAAAAGCAAATATAAACACGTTGGTAAACATCTAACACTCATAAACTCCAAAATCAAATTTCCAAATTACGCTCACTTATGAAATTCAAATATCCATAAAAGTTCAGGGTATTACATCTCCCCCCTTACAACGAAATTTCGTCCCCAAAATTCGGATACGACTGGTACTACCAACCTAGGATCACTACTCATACTAAATCCTACACAGATAAGTCGAAAGGTACAAATCCAAATGGTAACCTACAATATTCTCGTTCACGGTACTCACCTATCTTAAGTCTTATACTCTAACGCACTAGCTTAACCACAAGCTCAACCACATGTCTATATGCTACAGCACCACCTCGGTCGTAAGATCAACTCTAAAAACGAAACATTTCACCTAGTGTTTCTACGACCGTTTATAAAGAAAATGATCCTATAATCGTATCTCTAACGTCTCGATCCCCTCAGAAATTTAATACTTTAAGCGTCCATTATACCTATTGCACCCATGATTGGATTATTGCGTACCTCCTACGACATTGCATCCAACACAGTCCAAATCCATTTATAACTGCCTCACAGCATAATCTTCAGTTTTATATACTACGCCCCTTCTATTTCTGGAGGTATATAAAATCAACTTACCAAGGTGCCCATACACCTTTTAACCCGTGCCTATTTTCACAACCATTGTAAACATCCGACACATAACACTCTCTCTAAATAATGGGCCTCATTTCCTCGACGTAGTACTAACACATGGGTTTTCCTAACCCGAAAAATTCAAAATTCAATTATTTTTATACCTGGAAATCTAATCCTTCTCAAGGTTAACCCGCCAATCTTCTTGTGGTTAACTCCCAACAATCTTCTTATATCGACGCCACTAGTCCTACTGGACTTACTTCCTAATAACCCTACGATCAAATTGTTTCCAACACACGTAAAATGAGTACTATCCTAACTAAATCCCTAGTGCCCAAGACCTCTCTCAACTTCCAACATTTGCTTGGTTTCATGCGTAGGACGTCTCGCAAAGAAAAATCTAAACAAGGAACCCTCTCGTTACACTACTTTCTCACATCGTCTCTCATCAAGATATAACGGTCTAAGGCACACAACCAAGATGTTCTAAATCCTAACTCGTTAACCTACTAACGTACTTCTACCACTATGTCCCTCCATCTTGGCGAAATGGAAATTCTAAATAATCGGAGCGCCTACTCTGTGCAAAAGTGTTATGAACATCCTACCCAAAACATATTACCTCACAATTTGCCTTTTATTCAAGGCCTGGCTATAAGCCTCAAATCAATTTTCTAACTCCTACCTCACCCATTTACTTACGGGGTCAGAAACATTAAAGTGATTTTCCACATCACTTCTATCTCCCTAAACATGCAATCCTCACACGGCTCTCAGTTTATAGTGTTTTCTCCGCACTAGGTAACTTAACATCAAAACCAACATCCTTGCATCCCATAACATCTCTCCACTCCCGACGTCGTTAAGGTTCATACGTGGAGTGTCTGGCAAGCGAAATCCAAACAAGGAACCCCTCCTATACACTACTGCTTAACGTTTTTGGTCACGGAGGTCCATTAGCTTTAAACATTCCACTGGGATAATCCCATTCCATCTACCAATAAAATGTGGTCTGAACTCCTACTTCTTCTTAGGAGCCATACCACAAGGCGCTTGTACTAACACTAAGTCCTTTGCGCAAACAACGACAAGCTTAAACTCACTGCTTAACAATAAATCCTGCATACCTTAAATCATATATATAAGGTCACTATGCACTCAAATCATGATAATGAAACATCCACTCATCAAAGTTCCATCTAAATGTATAATAAAGGCGAGCTCAATTTGTATCCAGGTGAGATATCGTAACAACTCATTCCACCCTGGAATTGCGGATACGATAGTCTTATAATCATTATCCTACTATCACTTTTATAATACAATAACATTACTCTTATAATAGTACCATACTCGTATAACATATACAAAATGAGTAGTAAAAACCATATACAAATTCAAAATAGAACCCCGCTACCGCGGCAAACATATGGACATATACTATATAATGTTACTGATACTGGCACAAATATTGAATTACAGACACGAATCTGGGGTTAGAGAAATACCGCGACTCTATCTAGCCACACAAAATATACCTCCTTCCTGCAAGGTAAAACTGGTAAAAACATTCTTACCAATTACCTTGGCTACTCCAAATGGTTCTCGAACATGGTACACTGTCCCTAAATGAACCACAAACTACTTTAATCAATGCCCCATCTAGGCACACTACTCTTGTCCTTTAATTCCTACTGGGCAAGGACTACCCGTGTGGTTCTACACTCCATATTGCAACATTTCCCCATCTCTGGCCACCCTGACCATGTTAAGGTTATCAGTATCTTAGAATCTATCACCTCGATCCTGACAATCGCCTTCATAGTCCCTTTAACTTCTTCATCAAAAGGAAACTCCACTACCGGCCTCAACAGCCCTGTTTCAATGAACTCCCCGGGTGGATGTCCATCAATGGGGCTCCACGAAAATAAATTCTCCATAAGTGTTAGGAACACTTTCTAGTGAGCCTATCATTATTCTGAAGGACTCTCTCTTCATTGTATCTACCTTACTTCGGTACAAGGTTCACTTCTCCATATCAATCTTTATTCATTGTCGTCCTCTGACCGAGCCTTATGTGAATAATTCAAAACTGCATTCTTTTCATTCCTTCTAAATCATGGGAACGCATGGTTAAAACCATATGTAAGATCCTTTTATGAGCAAAAATACTGCTCTCTTAAACATGGCGACTACCGTTCCCACCATTTCAATATTTCTCCAATGAGTGAAAAATATTTCCTCAAATTTTCACATCTGGGCATTTCCATACCCTGCTCTAAGCCTAAAGCTTGTGAACCTTCTACTTCCACTGAGTAATGCTACACTTACTTCGTATGACTTGACTTCAACATATGGTCCTTGTTAAAGACCCTTTCAAACTTTTTACCCAACTTAACTTCACGGGGTAATTCAAGTTTAGCACCACTCTCTACTATGGCGGTACTTGGATAATTATAACTACTATACTTTAGTAGTCATTGTAGAAATCCTTGATAATACCACAAAGGGGAGTGACCTCTACTGCGGTCCTCATTCCCAACTATAACTAGTAGCTCCAATTAAGCCCTATCTCCTACTGCCTTCATCACGGATTTCATGGTCTCCCTTCATCGATCAACACACGAATATCGAACGAGCATGCAAAAGATTTACTATAATCTTACATGATGGCAGGAGAATGAAATCTAACAAGATGAATCAACAATCCTAATCATAAGGCTCTATATCAAATCAAAAGAAATGATGAAAGTGTAGTACGTCCGCACAGATTCCTAAGGACACTAGAACCTGATGCTCTGATACCATTTGTGACACCCCGCCTAATAAAATATTGGGCGATCAATCCTGTACCAAATTAAAATGGGAGTCTCATATGGTTCATCCTTAGAATCACTGTCGAAAACCAATTTAATTACTGATAACCTATTAGGCCGGCGACAAAATTTTGTTTAACTAATCTTTTTAATCAAACCATTTAAATAAAACATTCACTCAGTTTATATATGAAAATTAAATGAAATAAAATAACCGAACACTCGGCTCAACATAATATAACCAAATCGAATGCCGCACTAAAAGTTGATATAAGTATAAATGAATACAATTGGGCTTTCAGACCGAATGTTACTACAATACTTCCTATCTAGATCACAAGAATATAAACGTCTAAAAATAAACTTGCATGCATCCATAGCTACTGCATCAATGTTTGACTCGAAAGGATCATCATCTAGGCGTCCCTGTGTCTGGACACCTATATACATATATAATATATAGCAAGAGATGAGAAAATAGAGAAACGGGTCAGAGATCGAGTTTTGAAAATATTTTGCAAGTGCATAAACGCCATATGTTTAAAATATGATTTATCTCATATTTAAATTGGTATCACACTCCCATAAGATACCCATCACCCCTCTTATAATAGTGAACACCTATCGCATATCTTATAAACAACCTAGTTAAGCTACCCATCCTAACTAATCCGTTTACCATAATCTCTGAAAATCCCCATAAACTCGAGTGCTAAGGGATAAACTTCTCCCCATTTCCAACACTGCGCTACGTTCGTGCGTGGGGCATCTCACGAAGCGAAATCCAAACAAGGAGACCCCCCGATACACTAATACCTGGCAATGTTGATCGTCAAGATCCATTAGGCCCTCAGCACATAACACGTATATATATATATATATATATATATATATATATATATACCTCGTATAAATATATACATATATAGATAGTTCTTACCAGAACCTATAATTCATTTTCATATAAATGCGGATATAATCTACTGGAATGGGAAAGACACCTTATCAGTCTTTTCACTTCATATACATATGTTTACTTTATATGATATCTCATATTCATATACAAGCAATATATTGTACACAACAAGTATAATAACCATCCCACCGAGTTATAACTCGAGGATGGAGTCTCATAGTGCCTATCCAAATCTAGGTTTACTCACTATAACACGGTACCAAGCCAGACTCACTCATGGTCATGGTAAAAATACGCAATGGTGGAGGCAGTCATGTTCGCTCAGCATGTTGAGTAAACACATCGCACTCGAACACGGGACGACATGACTTGGGGATATACTCTCCATGCTCCTCAAGCCAGGGGATTCACCCACATCGTGCAACCTCCTTGGATCGCACTCGAGAAAATATATAATCTGGTTGTTCCAACCCTACGCGAAAGCAAAGCCCGTGGAACCATCCTCTAAGATACAAATATGCTAATCACACACAGATATATATATGTATTCGTATCATATTATATATACTATAATCCCATCGTATATATAATCTACGTCACTTTTCAAATATATATATGGCTATAATTGCCATTCTCATATAGCGATAGCCAATAACCCTGAATGTTCCCATTCATAATAATATTTAAGTATTCATGCCCTTAAAATACTAAACCCATAAGTATTCTCTATACACACTTTCCAAAGACCTCTCTCGAACGTGGTTCGACCCGAATATTCACTAAGTCCATACCTCGGATTGTACACTAAACTAATCCAAGGTTCCCTCATTCATTCCAAGGTTTACCCACCCTCAATACCGTCATCTAGGAATCCTAATATCATAACTAGAATCCCCCATAATAATCTCCAATTTCAATTTAACTCCCCCTAAACTCAAAGAAGGAAAACTGCCAAATTCAACAAAGGCGAATCGATTCGCCCCAAATGCGAATCGATTCGGACTAGTCAATCGATTCGATTTCCATCTGAATCGATTCGAAAAGTATTCTGCAAGCCGGTCCTCAGAGGTGAATCGATTCGGTATTATTCTGAATCGATTCATCTTGAGACATCCTTATAGGTCCCCTTATGCGAATCGATTCAGTCTAGACCCGAATCGATTTGCCATGTTCAAAGGGCACTGTTTGGGCGATTTCATCTTCTCCAAAATACCCAAATATCAACCCATTCTCCATTTCATGGTTTCTAATCTCAACCAACATCACCATCATCATCATAACACTGATTTCTAACTAACACATCAATTAATTTTTTTCTCCCAAGGTCAGGTTGGATTTTTTACTAACGATTTCGATCTCGGACAGCCTTCTGTATAAAAATCAGTATAAATTCAAAAAAAAATCATAAAAATACGCGGTCAGCGCCCGTGCGACCGTATAAAAAATATCTACAAATTTAATTTTTTAACTAAGAGCCAAGTTGATTCTATTCCTAGATGAATTGATTCAGAAGTGATGTTTGTCACTATTCACCATCTTCTCCAAAAATCCCAAACCTTCATTAGTACACCTCAAAGTTTTTTATTTCGTCTCCCAACCTCATTTAATCACAAACAACTATACATACACACATAAAACGGGTTCTAATCATCCTAGAACCCATAACCAACAACTAATTTCAATTCATTCCTAAATTTCTCAAATTGGATATTATTCGAATTTTATCTGTTTAATCTTCCCAAACACATGAAAACCCAACCCAAAGTTCTTTATAGTTTATCACTACCAACTATAATATGAGATTTATGCTTAAAATAAATAAAGCAAGTAAACACTTGCCTCATGGATAAAATCTGACGACCTCGAGTCGAATCCCACGGAGTTTGGCCAGAAATCCCATTTTTGTTCTCCCTCTCTTCCTTTCTCTCTTCTCCTCTTTCTTTTCTCTCTTTTCTTTCTTTCTTTCCTCTCTCTCATGACTTATATAGAGATAAATAAGGGTTTATCCCTTATAAACCCAAAAATGAATCGTTTACTCAACTGTGAGTCCCTATTAGTCTAAAAATCCCCGGAACCTAAACACTACCTCCGGATACTCTATTCTGACTATCGCAGCGATACCGAAACTAACCGCGCACCTGAAATATCCATCTGAGTCACTTAACAACAATTCACTAATTAAACCCAACACATTTAAATACGGGTTTTCCAATTAAAATATTATCCTTTGTCGCTTTACCCAACGGTGACATGTAATTAAAATACTCTGACTCATTTACTCAATCCCAAAAGTAAATATAACACACGTTGGTAAACATCTAACACTCATAAACTCCAAAATCAAATTTACAAATTACGCTCACTTATGAAATTCAAATATCCATAAAAGTGTGGGGCATTACAAATTTTTAATAAAATTCCTTTCTAACTATACCAACAAGTTATAATATAAACCATCCCACAATAATAAATAATGAATACGTAACATCACAACTTAATTAATGTAATTGGAATAAACTTCCCAGTTTTAAACATCTCAATATAATAAACCAAATAAAACCAAATATATCCAACACCGACATAAATAAAACCACTGACCGAGATAGAATAAAAATTACTCGAATCCATTGGCAACATGACATAAAAGAAATGAATACATAGTACATGAATAAATAGAATGATGCGTCTAATGCAAACTCCATAACTCCATAGTATCCACAGAAAATAAATAACCAATCCTCTATGTCGGGCGTCCCTGTAGCTGGACACCTGATATTGTATATACAAGAGGGAAGAGAGTATGCAAGAGAAAACAGGTCAGAGCCCGATTGTAAAAGATTTTAAAAATAGCAAGTGAATAAATGCTAAAATTAGAAATTAATATATACATGTTAAATTCTCAGACTCTCTCCTGAGATTCTCACCTCTCATCTAGTGTGCACGCATAACGTATCTCCAAGTTATTCTAGTTATTATTCCAACTTTCACTATATTATATAACTATTGTCAATTATCCATAACCCTTATCTTCCCCATGTATTTTCTTCGCAACACATGTAATACATATATATTAGTTCAATTCTCAGTATAATTAAATATTCTCAAACTTAATTAATTTCAGATTTCACTATATTTCATGTCTACTTAATTCACACAGTAGATAATATCATAAGTGTATATATACATTCACTCTATTATATATATACAACACTGCACCCCGAGACACAACTGTGGTGCATGCATACTCTGCTATCTAGTCCCAATACATCTCATCACTGTATAAAGGACTGTTGGTTCGGTATATCCCTCGAACCATAAAATATCAAAACACAAGTATTGGAGGTGAACATAGTCCTAAGACTTTGGGATACGCACATACCTGTGCACCTAAATGACCGTTCAATACCATTGTTTTCATTAATGGCAATCTGTGGCCATACCCGATCCTCGCCACGAGCGGGCGCGTGAAGGGAGGATCCTCGGGTCCCGTACGTCCCTCTCGGGAGCGCTTCGGTCGGCGTCGTTTGAGATGAGGTGGAAAAATTTAGAGAGATTCAGAGTCGCCAGTTTATTTTACTCAAAACAGACAAAAGAAAAAGGGGAAGCCATCCCGAAGGATGGCATCCAAAGACATACTGGTGCATACGAAACCAAAATGATTCGAGAAGGGTTCGGAGGCTAAGTTACGAAATGGGAAGGTGTTAGGCACCCATTCCGCCCTTCAGGTCTCTCATGGATGTTTGTTATTTTCCCTTTTATTTTCCCCATGGCATGTGTGCATGTGTATATATATATTGGAGATAGGAATCCTCGACTTGTATCATGGAAGAGATAAAGCGAGTCATCCGTAGAAAGGTATAAAAATAATATTAGAAAATAAGATTTACGTGATTACCCTTACGTTGATCGTTATAACGGAACGATAACGCATATGGGGTGATATGTCACTAAGAACAATTATATAGAATACAAGAAAATTGGATTTAAAGAAGATAGAAAATGAGGGAGAAAGTGAGAATAGGACTCGAGTCTCGGGTTTTACCCCGAGACTCCTACGTAGCCTATAAAAGCATCAAAGTCCACATAGTTCGCATACAAAATGAGGGGTGGGATTTATCCCATAAATCCAAACGGGAGATCTATTATTTGTGAGTGTGTGTGTGTGTGTAGAAAAAGTGTTTTAGTGGTGAGAAAAGTGTGAGAAAAGCATGAGACTCCCATTTGGAATTTATGAGCAAACCTTCTTTTTCTTATTTTTTGGGTTTTATTGATATGAAAATGAGAGATTTGCAATAATACTAAATAAAAAGTATATTAGGATGTGTGAGATGAGATAATAAGAGTGCTAAGTAATAAAACAAGTTACTGAGAATTTAAGAGAATTTTGAAGAGAAAGTTGAGAAAGTTGGATCTTATTGAAGATTTTGAGCTTGATCTTGAATGTTGGAGAGAAGACCTTGCACTTAGATGATGGTGGAGAGTGGCTAATTCACCAAGTTGATGAAAAGGGTGATGAAAAATGGAAGTTAGGAAGGGATTTGGATGTTCAAATCGCGTTGTCTTCTAGAGAGGTTTTGGGGATTCGCTGAGAGCGATTTTTATCAGATATGGTCTCTCCATGAAAATAAGGTGAAGGCTTCCTTTTATAGTCCTAGGTCACTGTCGATCGGCATAAACCTGGTCCTGCCTATCGGCACCTCCCAACAGGCAGGGTCTAGAACCTGCCATTTGGTAGTGTGTTTCAGGCCTTTTCAAAAAATTGGCCGCCGAGGGCAAACCGTTAGTCAGAATCGTGCACAGGGTAGACCGTTGGAAAGTTAATTTAAACACCTTTGAAAGTCCTTTGGACCGCTCTCCCGGGTTCGGAAGTTGACTTTGGATCAAATATGGCTCGGAATCGTTTATCGGTCCATTGGACGGGGAATCGTTCGGACGCAAACGGATCGTTCGTCCCCATGGTAGGTCCTAATTGTGCCCGGGTGGACCGTTGGAAAGGTTAGGAGATGTACTTCGACATTCCAAAGAGTTTGACCCGGTTTGGGGAGTTGACTTTGGTCAACCAGGCCCTAGAAGCATTTGGTGACCTCTTGGAGTCAAACGGATCCTTCATCCGCATGGTAAGTCAGAATCGTGCATGGAGTGGACCATTGGAAAGGGGTTTCAGTGCCCTTCAAATATTCATTTAGTCTCGGTAGAGCTGAAGAGTTAACTTAGGTTAAATAGAGCCCGGGTGCGCCCGATGGCCTCTAGATCAAGTTTCGAACGCAAATGGATCGTTCGTCCGCATGGTAAGTCAGAATCGCGCACGGGATGGACCGTTGGAAAGGGATTTCAGTTCCCTTCAAAGATTCATTCATCTTCAGTCGAGCTGGAGAGTTTGACTTTTTGGTCAAACGGAGCTTAGGAGTGCCCGATGGCTTCTAGGTCAGTACTCGGGGAATGACCTGGGTTTGTAGTGATGAAGGGAGGTACTAGGGACCTAAGGAGAGTTATGGGGTAACAGAATGGGGTGTCTATAGAGCCCCTCGATGGGTGAGTTTGGAATAAATTATAACCATAGAATAAACACCACATGATGCTTTTGAGGGAGTATGATCGATTCAGAGGGTCGAGGCCGATTCTGAGGACCTGAGGAGTGTGCTGGGGATGACGAATTTTATGGTTCAAAGCCAAATCTATGGGCTTAAGTGGTGAGGGTGACCGATTTTGTGGGTCGAAGACAATTCTGCGGGCTTGGGGTGAAGATCTAATAACCAACGTTAATTTTGACCTACGAGTGGTGACAACCGAGGATCGAGGTCAATTCTGACCTAACTCAGGTGACGATCTAAGACTGAGGTCAATTTTGACCTAAGAGTGGTGACGACGGAGGATTGAGGTCAATTCTAACCTAACTCAGGTGACAATCAAAGACCGAGGTCAATTCTGACCTAAGAGTGATAACGATCGAGGACGGAGGTCAAATCTGACCTAACTTAGGTGACGATCCAAGATCGAGGTCAATTATGACCTAAGAGTGGTGATGACCAAGGACCGAGGTCAATTCTGACCTAACTCAGGTGACGATCCACGACCGAGGTCAATTCTGACCTAAGAGTGGATAAAGATTGGATTTTGATTCTACTGGAGAAAGTGCTTTGTGATTTTGATCTGATCTGGGGAGCTGATAGCTGGGGAAGCTTTTGCTACCTTAGGAGGCCTTGCAGGGGGGAACAACCAATTTTGGTGCTGTAAAAACTCTGCTGGGGAAGTGATTAGGCGATCCTTAGAGATCCTCCGGGTTTTGTCGGGAGGAGATTCAATTGGTTTTTGAGGATTTCGCTGGGAAAGAGGGGTTCCGCTTGAGGGAATGAGAAATTTTCCTAGTGAAAATGTTATGAATCCTTCCTGGGATTTTTAGGAATTTTTTGAGGATTTTTCGGGGCTTTCTGGCATTTTCTGGGAATTTCTGTACGAAATTTAAGGGGGGTGCCGATCGGCATGGTATGAGGGGTGCCATTCGACAGTGGCACAGACTTTTGGACTACCTTGGGAAGGTAAGGAGTTAGTGCCGATCGGTATGGTGGGGGTCAGTGCCGATCGGCATGGCGTTTGGAATCTTATATAAAGGGGGTGAATCCCTTCATTTTTTCACAGCTTCTTTGCTTTCTATCTTTCTGCAATTCCTCTGCAAATTGTTTCAGCATTCCGATCTTCAAGAAATGGCCACTTTTGTGAGCACTGCAGTCCACAGGGAGTGGTTGACTATTGATGACTGCGCGAACGTGGAGTGGAGGGCCAGGGCACCTCTTGCTTTGGGGAGTGAGAACTCCTTTAATGCGCTTGAGCCTGTTGCGGATGAGCGGACCTTATTGCGGGAGCCGTCGCATCATCGCTCTTCGAGAGTGAATCCTGGTGGTTATGTAAGTAACCCGACCTTTGGCATTCCTTTCTTTTTGGTGATTTTTCTTTCTTTCTTGACTTCTGATGTGATTTTTTTTCTTTTTGCCAGTCTGATATTTCTTTGAAGAACAAGCTCGCCCGCGGGCCGACGGCCCTCAGGGATGTCTAGGAGCATCTCCCACCTGTGGTGTGTTGGGTGGTATCATCAGCGGGTTTTGGTAGGTTGGCATCTGCACTGGATGAGACGCCTCGTTCGACAGCGGTCCTGTGCGCTTTGGGGGAGAGGTGGTGGGATACTACTCACACCTTCCATTTCGGCTTCGGGGAGATGACAGTGACTTCCATAGACGTGCAGCAGCTGTTGGAGCTGGATTGTGATGGAGAGCAGATAGAGGTGGATTGCTCTTTGCGTGTGAGATCGGAGGCAGTGCGTGCGGCACTTGGTGATGCAGGGAGGATAGTTTGTGGGGATTCTATCCGACGATCTCTACTGAAGGATGTTCTGTTGGGCAGGGTGATTGATGTGGAGGATGGGCTGCAAGTGAGGCAGATGGATCGGTTATTTATTTTACTGGTGTTGGGAGGTTTCATGGTGGCATCGAGCGGCAACGTCATCTATTTGTGGTTCTTACCATACTTGAGGATGTTTTTTAACATCCCTTTCTATGATTGGGGGAGTCTGACTTTGGCGACCCTTTACTCTTCTCTGGATGCATTCAGTCGGTGCTACCGACAGACTTTTACTGGAGCCATGTACCTTCTTGAGGTATTATTTAGTTTGCGCATTTCTTTTCATGCATTCGCATTTTCCTTTCATTCATTCGCATTTTCCTTATGCGTCTCTTTTTGTTTGTGAAGTCTTATCTTCGACAGACGTGATTTTATGAGGTGATTGGGTGCAATACCCCGCTGATCTCTCTGAAGGACAACACCGTTGGGGACTTCTGTCGATTGTATAGATGGCGCAAGGACAATCGGCAGTCGAAGTGATCTCTCTCTCTCTGAAGGCGATGCGTCAAGTCTTGAATGACCTGACCAGTGGTAGGGTAAAACTCTTTCCATCTTCAGTCTTGGTTTTTGTGCCCTCTGATCTTGTATTGATTTATGCCTTCTTGGAGATTTTTAGGTGACCTTTTATCCTTGGGGGACAGTCAGGATGCGGGGACGACCGGGGTGAACGTGCAGATGAGGCGTTTGCTGACGCATGAGTTCGGTCATTCCTGGTATCTCAGGGAGAGGGTGGTTCGCCAGATTGCTGAGGAGGAGGTGGTTGTGCCACCTGTGCAGCCTCCTACGTCTATGAGGCGGGAGCGACTACTGTCAGAGGATGGGAGGATCGCGGCGATGATCAATGAGTCCTACTTGTAATACACTGATACGACTGCACCGTACGACTATATGGACTTTATGATGAGTTGGTTGATGGCGCCCAGCATATATGATGCCCTGCCTTTCCCTCCTGCGGGTTCGAGTCGAGCGGTGGGATCTTCCCACAATGGCGGCGATCCGACGGCATCTGCGGCGGCGACTTTAGAGGTTCCTTTCGTGCGATTTCACACTCCTTTGTACAACATTCGGTGGGATGATGGAGGGATGATGCCTATGCTGCATCATCCTCATGCGATGGATCCGGAGGAGTTGGGTTTGACAGAGGAGGTCCTCCGACCTATGGTATACCTTTATATTCTTATCTTTCTTTCTTTTTTTATTTTGGTTATCTCTGCTTTGATACTGATTTTTCCTTTTCCTTGCAGCAAGTCCGAGCGTCGACCACTTGGCTAAGAGATATCAGAGATTGGATATCTTCGGCAACTGCCCATATTCGAGATGTGATTCCTATTTCTTCTTACTTGGTGCCGTCTACTTCGTTTGTAGAGGACTCTGTCTCGGTTAGTGGAGGTGCATCATCTCGTCGTAGGGGGAAGAGAGCACGTAGCTGGGGTGGAAGCTCTTAGAGAGAAAGGAAGGTGAGAGAGAGGGAGAGAATGTGGGTTCGGGCTGAGTCCCATTGTTTTTGCCTTTTCTTTTTATTTCCTGCAAAATTGATGTAACACAGAAACAAATAGATGCAATGCAATGGAGTTTTTTATTATCTTTTATTAATGATGAATGAATGCGTGCACATGCGCTTTTTACTTTGCTGTTGAGACCGTAAAAAGGAGTATTTTTGGAATTTTTTGAAGGAAAGTTTTAAATTAAAAGGGGAAATTATATAAGGAGGAAAGGGGATTTTGAAATTCTGTTGAGAATATCAATTTATTTTTACTGAGTTTTTTGATTTGACAAAAGAGGAAAAAAGGGAAATTTCTAAAAATGGAGGGTTGCCGATCGGCAAGCACCCTGTCTTGACTATCGGCAGCTCAGTCCAGTCCCATCAATTCAAAGCTTTGATTGGTACCCTCTTCATCCTTTTGTATTTTTTGGGGTAGGATTCGCTTCGATTTCTGCAGGGATTATGTCTCTTGTGAGGGTTCTCAAGTATAAAAAGGGGTAAGCGTGGAGTGTTTTCATCACACCTTCGCATTCTTACTTACTTGCCCACTATATCTTAGCTTTGCAAGATGGCTCTCCCTGGTAGCATTGAGTTTGCTAACTACCTCGAAGCCTTGGAAGCAATGTGCTCTTATAATGTCGACTACGATGGTTTCAACATGCGTCGAGTCTCCTTGTGGCGCAATCGGCCTATTGAGTGGAACATGTTGATGGCGGCGGTACAATTCTGGTACCCCGAAGACCGTGTATTCCGCTTTAGGTTGGATGAAGTTTGTCCTACCTACGATGAATTTTCTGCCATGCTGGGTATAAATCCTAGTGTTGTTGCGACTTTTTTCGAATTTTCCCATTCTACCAGGGATTTATTGATCGGGCTTCTTCGTATTTCGCCTTCGGTGGCCAGATCACTGGTTGCTGGAGGAATGATCTCCCTCCCATAGATGCTGTAGTTCGTGCATTTACGAGAAGTAGGTGATGTTGGCTATGCTGGACCCGTTGCTCTGGGCCTGGTTTCAAAATTACTGCTGGTGACTGGGGAACTGCTGGTGGACCCGCAACTTACAGCCATTACTTCATGGATGTCATATTGTCATAATCCTACGGCGATGATACTGGCGGAGACACTAAATGGTCTGACTTTCTAAGGGGTAGCCCCGTGATGCTGTTCATGTGGTTTTCAGAAAGACTCCGCTTGATAGCCCCTCCAGAGTATCCCTTATCGGCTGTACCCAATTTCTTTTCGCGTTACTTCTTCAGCGTTGGCTTGGATATTGAGAGTTGGGAGAACTGATTTGTGGAGAATGGGGCTCTGAATCTGTATTGGTCAGTGCCTTGGTGGGGGCAGTTGCTACCTATTCTGGAGAGAGTATTCATATGTGCGACTGGTTGGTCTTAGACAGAAGTTTTTTTATTTCCCTTGGTGGCTTCTGTGCTAATTTGGCTAGGCACCAGTCGTGCCACCTCGGACACTAAATTTCTTTTCGGTAGACGTTTTGACCAAGCGCCTGCTTCTGTTGCTTGGATCTCTGTGGGAGAATTGACGTTCATCGACCCGTCCCTCTCAGTCTGTCGTGAGATTTTGGCATATCCCTAAGGATTATATGAAGTGGTTATGGAGGAGAGTAGTCAGCAAGATGTTGGCAGTGGAGACTGGACAAAGGTGGTTTATTTTATTAAACACCATGGAAGGGGGTGTTGTGGTTTTTTCGAAGTTGGTTCGGGCTTATCGGTCCATGGAGTGTTTACGACACTCTATTCAGGTAGGGGAAATTTCAGGGCCCCATGATGTAGATGATGAGGGTGAAGGCTCCTCTGGGAGCTATGGGTAGGACTCTTGGAGAGTTTATTTGTGTAATAGGGAATAGATGTGGGGATTTTAGTTGGCTTTTTATGGTAGTATGGGGAAGGGAGTTATTCGTTCTTTTTCTTATGTAATCCGTGCTGTAATTTCTTATTAATGAAATAAGCAAGTTTCTGATCATCCAGTTGTGCCTTTCGATGAATTTCATAATTTTGAATTATCTATACCGATCGCTAAGGCATACATAATCCTTTTGTTAAAGTTTTTGTTCGAATGAACTGCCATTCTCGGAAATAAGAAAAGAATAGTATTTTGTGAAAACGAAAGGGCCGTGCTCCTATAAGAAGTATGAGTTGCCTACGTACCTCTGGGGATTTTGAACTTTTTTTCTTGAAAAATGGTCTTTTTGCAGAGGATCAGGCCCACGTAGTTCTGGGTAGAGGGAAATGAAGAGAGTTTTTTTTTATGAATAGAAGGGAGATGAGAAGAGTCGTAGCGCGCTGAGATTTCGAACTAGGGGTAGAATTTCTTGAGACGGTCCAGGTTGACTGGGTGAGCCATCTCCTCCCCATCTAGGTCAGTGACCATGGTGGCACGGCGGGATAAGATTTTCTTCACAATGTAGGGACGCTCCAATTGGGCTTGAATTTCCCTCTGGAGTCCCAAATGGGTTCTATTATCTTCTTGAGGGCTAAATCCCCTTCCCGGACACCGCGGTCCTTGACTCTCTTATTGAATGATCACGTTATTCGGCGATGGTACCCCTGCATGTGGTAAAGAGCTTTCAATATCCTTTCATCTAGGAGGGTCAGCTCGTCGAGACGGCTTTGGCACCAGTCTTCTTCATTAACTTTGCTTTCGAGCATGACGAGTAGCGAAGGTACTTCCAACTCCACAAGTAGGACCGCTTCCATGCCGTAGACCAGAGAGTAAGGGGTAGCCCCAGTAGAGGTTCGGATTGAGGTTCGATATCCCCAGAGGGCGTACAGGATCCGATCGGCCCAATCCCTACAGCTTTCGGTCATCTTGTTGATGATGGCTTTGAGGTTCTTGTTGGCATCTTCAACTACACCATTGGTCTGAGGTCGGTAGGGAGAATATTTGTGTCTCTAAATCCCATACTCGTTGACTACTTCTATGACTTCTGCTTCGAAGTGCAACCCGTTATCTGACACTAACTCGTGTGCGACCCCATATCGGCAGTTGATATTTTTCTTGAGGAATTTGACCACTTTCTTGGTGTTCAATACTGCGTATGACTTGGCTTTGACCCATTTGGTGAAGTAATCACGGGAAACTAGGATGAACTCATGTCCGTTTGAAGCCTTCGGTGTAACCTTCCCTATGATGTCGACACCCCAGGTGGAGAACAGCCAGGGAGAGGTCACGTTATATAATTCTCGTGGAGGCAGGTGTTGAAGATTGGAGAACTGCTAGCATTTGAGGCACCTGCGGACATTGGCGATGCAATCTTGGGCCATGGTGGTTCAGTAGTAGCCCTGTCGGATGATCTTCTTGGCAAGAATATGACCGTTCAAGTGGGGCCCGCATTCCCTGCTGTGGATCTTCTGCATTATTTTCTCAATCTCATCCCTTGCGATACAGTGTAGATGAGTTCCATCGAAGTTCCTCTTGAGTAGACTTTACGACAGATGATGTGTTGGGCGGCGAGTCTTCGGAGGGTTATTCGATCTTTCTTGTTGGAACCCTTAGGATACCTACCATGTTTGAGGAGGCACCAGATATCATAGTACCAGCAATCGGCTAGTTCAGGGTCTTCGATAGAGACGAGCTTAATATGATAGTAGTGGGTTGGTTTGTCTTGCATTTGAAATAGGAAGGGGGTCATTGTTATTCCTTCGGGCATGTCGACCATGGAGGCCAAGGTAGAGAGAGCATCGGATAGATTATTCTTTGCTCGAGGTAGGTAATGGAAGGTGATATCTTAGAATCGGGAGGCTAACTCTTCTAAGTGCGCATGGAAGGGTTAGAGTTTTTCGTCCTTGACTTTCCACTTTCTGAGCACTTGACCGATGATGAGGGAAGAATCCCCGTAGACATCAAGGTATTAAATACCTTTCTTGAGAGGAACTTTGAGGCCTACTGTGCATGCCTCATATTCCATCATGTTATTGGTGCAAGGGAAATCCAATTTGATGGCGATGGGAGTGTGGGATTCATCTGGGGCGATCAGAAGTATCCCAACGCCATATCCTTTTTTGTTGGAAGCACCGTCAAAGAACATTTTCCATCGAAGGTGGTCTTGAGCGGTGCAGTGGATATTTCTATCTGGGAATTCGGAGATCTAGACATCTGCTTCTTCTACGAGGTAATCAGCGAGGTAGTCGGAGATGGCTCTTCCTTTAATGGCTTTCTGCGTGACATACATGATATCAAACTCGATTAGGAGCATCAACCATCGAGCCATTCGAGTGGATAAGGTAGGTTTCTCAAGAAGGTATTTGATGGGATCCATTCGGGATACAAGCTTGATGGGGAAGGCCAGCATGTAGTGTCGCAACTTTTGGGTGACCCATACAAGTGCGGCACATACCTTTTCTAAAGTAGTATAGTTGACCTTGTACCCGGCTAATTTGCGACTGGCATAATAGATGGATCTTTCTTTGCGAGAGTCTTCAAGGTATTGGGATAGAAAATCCCCACTTGCAGTGTCGGTTATGGTTAGGTATAGGAGCAAAGGGAGACCAGGCTGTGGTGGCATGAGCATTGGACGTTGGGTCAGATATTGGTTGATTCGGCCAAATGCTTCTTAGCAGGCTTTATTCCAAACCTTGGTTGAATCCTCTTGGAGGAGCTTGAAGATCGGTTCGTAGATGGAGGTTAGCTGGCTGATGAACCAGCTGATATAATATAATTTCCCAAGAAAACCTCGAACTTCTTTCGTTGTTCGGGGCAGTGGCATCTCAAGTATGGCCTTCAACTTTGTAGGATCTGCTTCTATCCCCTTCTCAATGACCATGAATCCCAAGATTTTTCCCTTTGTAATGCCGAAGGCACATTTCCGTGGATTGATTCTCATTTGATACCGTCATAGTCGTTCGAAGAACTTCTGGAGAGCGGGAACATGACCTTCTTTAGTTTTGGACTTGATAATCATATCATCCACATAAATCTTGACTTTTTTGTGAATCAGATCGTGAAGGATGGTTGTGGCATCCTTTTGGTAGGTAGCCCCAGCATTCTTGAGACCAAATGGCATAATGGTGTAGCAAAAGGTTCCCCATGGGGTGATGAATGCATTTTTTTCTTGGTGGCCTGGTTGCATCTTGATTTGGTTGTATCCGGCAAACCCGTCGACGAATGACTTGAGATCATGATTGGCTGTGTTGTCCATGATCATGTCGATATTGGGTAGTGGATAACCATCCTTTGGAGAAGCTTTGTTTAAATCTCGGTAGTCCACACACATTCGAACCTTCCCCCTAATTTCGGCATAGGTACTATATTGGCTAGCCATGTGGGATATTCGATCACACGAATGAATCCCACGTTCAACTATTTGACCACCTCTTCTTTGACCTTGAGCGACCATTCGGTGCGGAGCTTTCTCATTTTTTATTTAATCGGCTTGTAATCTAGGAGAGTGGGGATCTCGTGCTGAGATATTTTAGGATCAATGTCAGGCATATCATCATAGGACCATGCGAAGACATCCACGAATTCCTTTAGCAATTTTTCGAGTTGTGTGCACTCATGCTCGTTAAGGGTGGCCCCTATCCTAATCTCGCACAATTGTCCACTAGAATCGAGATTAATAACAACAGTCTCTTTTCCATTAACTTGAACGCGGTTATGTTGTTTATTATTAACCTTATTTAGATCAGTTAAGAATTATTCATTTGCAAAATCATCATCATCGCAAGTTTGATTAGAATCCAAACAATTAATGTAAGGCACAATAAGATACTCAAAATATTCATTTATTTCATTAATAGGAGAAACAGCATTTAGAACCTTATCAAAAGAAGTCTCGATTACATTTGAACAAGGATAGACAATAGCAGAAGAAATAGGGTAAACATTGGAGTTAGGAGAGATTTCAAGAGGTAGAATTGGCGCAGCATGCCAGTTGAGGAGGGGTGTATCAACAGCTTTAATCAGATGGGATGGATCCATTGATGTAGTGCATGAATGAACCATGCAGATTGCCAGCCCCAGTGTCTGTAAGTTGAAGGAATCTTTGGAATCACTTTCCTCGATCTCTTCGATATTTTTGATGAGCGGTTGTACTCGGTGTTGGAAACTTTCGGCCCATGGATAGCTATCTTGGAAAAATATCTCCATCCCAGGCTTCATCTTCTTATCTGTGTGGTCATACCATGGTTCTAGAAAACCGCAAAAGGGGAAGTCTTCGCCTTCTTTGATGAATCGTCCATTCAAGGAGTCTCCTGGGATAGTTGGGATGCAGTCTAATCTTCTCTTTGGTCGAGACTGGTGGATCATTTTGAGTTCTGATGGTTGATACCCCAAGCCACGAGGAGGGAAAGCTTTCTTCAGTTCGATAGGCTCAAGTATCCCTTACTTCCTTTGCCCTAGTCCTAGTCCGGGCATGAAGTGCATGTTCTGAACATCTGAATCACATTAACATTTCCATGAGGGTCATATTCTGGACAAACCGTTTCTTTGAAACCGATCCCTGCCAGCAGTAGGAGTGGCTCAACTCAAAATCCTGGTAGGAGCATATCATTTTACCCGTGCTATATCTTAAGGATTTGACTTCTGGTGCTTGCACCCTCGATATTTTTGTCGTCATCCAAAATGGTGATGACTCGCCCGTCGGTGAAGAACTTCAATTTCTGATGGAGTGAGGAAGACACACCCTTGATACTATGGAGCTAGGGTCGTCCGAGCAACAAGTTGAAACAAGCTGGAATGTCTATAATATAAAATTCAACGACAGGGTTTATAGGGCCAGCCCCTATTACAAGTTTTATGGATCCCATCACCTCTCGACGGGTATTATCGTAGGCATGTACAGCGGTGGAGGTTAGAACGAGGTCACTTTCTTTCAGGCCTAAACGCTTGAAGGTTCTCAGTGGGCAGACATTCAAGGCGGGTTCGTTATCGACAAGAGAGAGTGGCACGACCTTCCCCATAACTTCGACGAAGATGTTGAGTGCATGATTGTGATGTGGCCTAATTCTTGGGATTTTTTCTTCAGAAAATGATGGCATTCGGCTAGAGGTCAAGGATCCGATAAAATTTACTGGTTCTTCTGGTGTGGTAGAAGGAGGAACTATGGGTCCAGTGAGCAGCTTGATTAAAGAATTTCTGTGCAACTGGGAAGACATGAAAATCCCCCATAGAGCGATGTTAGCTTGATTTTTCTTCAGTTGATCTAGGATCTTGCTCTCCTCGATGGTCATCTCTGACATAGGAAGGTTTTCAACGCCCTTCCCCTTGTCATTTGCTGGTAGTGAGTTTGGAACCTGGTAATATCTCCCTGATCTGGTCATGTGATTTACTAAAGAAGGGAAGAACATGAATCCCGTTTCCTTGTCAATCTCAGGTTGTTCTATCACCCTGTTTATTTCTCCATGGATTTCTTCAAATGATATCATTCCACATATGTCGGCTACTGGGCCAGTTCTTCCTGAAGCTTATTCTTCACTCGAATCTTCGAATTATTCCCCCCATCCGGTAGCAACAATTATGTCTTTCCATGTAAAGTCAATGCATTCCACAACTTCAATGGCTTCTTCATACAGGTCTTCCAATATTGTGGGGATATATATGGTTGAAGGCACCAAGCGCGCTTGTAGCTTCAAAATGTCAAGTAACCCGGTGATACTACAAATGCTATTGGTTTTCCCGAATAATTCTGCCATAATCTGGACAACATCATCTAAGCTGACTTCACTAGTTGGTACCACCCACTTGTCTAAATCTCGGTCCCACTTTCGTTCTTCTAAGAACAGTGTACTGAATTTTTTGTCAATCAATGACCATATGTGAATATGGCATTGGTATGATTTGGGAGTGGATTGTGAGTAGTGTTTGGCTTAGGATTGGATGGTGGAACGATGGTATCCCGATCAATGATATCTTAGATTATGTTTCGCAGCTAAAAGCATTGGTCGGTGGTATGGCCAGCAGTTGGGTGAAAGGCGCAATGAGCATCGGCCTTGAAGTTTTTTGGGAGTGGATTTGGCAATGGACGGGGATCCAAGGGTTTGATAAGGTTTCGGCTTAACAGGGATTAGTAAACTTTGGAGAGGGGAGCATGGAGCTCAATGTATTCCCTTCGGATGGGGGCAGAGCGTCTTTCTGTTGCGCATGATGTGGTTGGTTGAGAGATATTGTTGATGGTTGAGACAGTAGCACTGGCAGGCTGGTCATACTTTCTAGGGGTGAACTGTCCGGACACCTTCTTCGGTTCAACCTCTGTTTTAACAAGGCTTTCCTCGATTTTTACTCCTGCTTCTCTGATAGCTTGGAAGTGGGGATAATATTATCCTCCCATCCTCGTTCGGACATTGGGCAAGAAGTTCTTCTTCACTATGTTGACCCGTTCTTCCTTAGATGGTCATTTGGTCATGGTAGCTGCTTGCTCCCTCCCCCGGGTTATGAAGTTACTGACTGATTCCCCAGGGTTCTATTTGAGCAGCTCTAAATCACGATGGGTGACCTTAAGCTCTTTGTTGTATTTGTACTGCGATATGAATTCTCGGGCTACATCCTCCCAGCTACGGATTCTGGATTCCTCGAGAGATAAAAACCATCAGAGGGCACTATTCTTCAAAGTTTGCTGAAAAAATTGGGCCATCACTTATTCAGAAGCCCCTAGAATAGTCATGGAATGATGATAACTACAAAGATGAACAATCGGTGGTCCACTCCCTCCGAACTTCTCGATATTTGGCATCTTGAACTTCTCGAGTAACCTCGCTTTAGGATAAGGAGACATGTGGTTGTAGTCCGTGTTATTTCCAGAGATTCTGACTTGGTCGAACTTCTTGGTGAGCATCTTGAGATCCTCTTTGACTTTATTCAACTCCTCCTCTTTTGGATCAACGACCATGGGCAGGTTAGCAACAGGCTGGGAAATGTTTGGCATAGGAAGCTGGGCAGGCGGCGGCCCATTAATAGGAGGGGCACGTGGAGCATGCTAATATTCTTTGGGAACCCAGATAGGCTCGGGCGGACCCATAGCACAAGGGAATAGGGCCTCGGGCTCTTAAGGAATAGGAACCTGGTTTCGTTGCATCTCTCGGACCTCAGTTTGGAGGTTGTCAATCTTGGACACGAGCTGAGCTAGGACTCGACCCGAAACTCTGCCAAAATTCTGGGTCAGTCTGTCGCCCAAATTTGTGAGCATTTTTAAAACGGGACCCTGCCCATGAGCATGGTCACAAGTCCAACCATAACTTTGCCTATGTTACAAACCCAACTTTTCCAGGATCGGGTCCCGTTTGGCATTTCACTTTGAATTTAGGAGAATTTAATACAAGTGAGAACATAATAATTATAATAATCATGCTGAGACCCGTCTCCCAAAAACATTTCTCCTTTCTTTAACAAAAAATAAATCCAAAAATATTTTTCCTTTCTTTATCAAAAATCCAAAAATATTTCGTCTTTCAATCTCAATAAAGAAAAATGTCAAAAATATTTCATTCTTTTTAAAATAAATCCCATTTTACGCCTTCTCAGGTCGATTGCACGTCCTTGGCCTGGCTCCTTATTTGCTTCGATCTTCAGTCAAATCACTCCAGAATTATGTCCGATCCCTTGCTACTTCTTTCGAGTCTGGAATCCATTCACCTTCCATGGAGAATGCACATTAAGTACCAGTTGTGCAGCCAGATCTGACGGCAGTCTTAGCTCAGCTCGTATCTAAGATTGACAACCTCCAAACTAAAGTTCATGAGATGCAACGAAACTAGGTTCCTGTTCCTCAAGAGATCGAGGCCCCATTATCCCGTGCTATGGGTCCACCTGAGCCTATCTGGGTTCCCGAAGAGTATCAGCACGTTCCACGTGCCCCTCCTACTAATGGGCCACCGCTGCCCATCTTCCTATGCCAAACCTTGCCCAGCCTGGGGCTAACTTCCTATGATCATGGATCTAAAAGAAGAAGAGTTGAACAAGGTCAAAGAAGATCTCAAGATGCTAACTAAGAATTTCAACCAAGTCGGAATCTCTGGAAATTACATGGACTACACCTACATGTCTCCTTATCCTAAGGCGAGGTTAATCAAGAAATTCAAGATGCCAAAAATTGAGAAATTCGAAGGGAGTGGAAACCCGATTGTTCATCTTCGCAGTTATCACCATTCTATGACTCTCCTAGGGGCTTCTAAAGAAGTGATGGCCCAATTATATCAACAAACTTTGAAGGATAGCACCCTCAGATGCTTTTTGTCTCTCGAAGAGTCCAGAATCCGTATATGGGAGGATGTAGCCCGAGAATTCATATCGCAGTACAAATGAAATGAAGATCTTAAGGTCACCCATCGTGATTTAGAGCTGCTCAAATAGAACTCTGGGGAATAAGTATGTAACTTCATAGCTCGATGGAGGGAAAAAGAAGCCACCATGACCAATCGGTCATCCGAGGAAGAATAAGTCAACATAGTAAAGAAGAAATTCCTACCCCTTGTCCGAGAAAAAATGGGAGGACAATTCTATCCCCACTTTCGAGCTCTCAGATAAGCACGAGTAGAAATCGAGGAGGGTCTTTCTAAAACAGAAGTTGAACAGATGAAAGTGTCCGAACAGTTCACTACCAGAAATATGATAAACCCGTCAGCACTGTAGTCTCAACCATCAACAACATCTCTCAACCAATCACCTTGTGGGAACTAGAAAACTGTCCTGTCCCAGTTCGAAAAGAATACATCTAACTCCATGCTCCCCTCTCCAAAGTTTATTAGGCCATGTTAAGCCTAAACCTCATCAAACCCTTGGACCCCCATCCATTTCCAAATCCACTTCCAAAAAACTTCAAGGTAAATACCTATTGCGCCTTTCACCAAATTGCTCGCCATACCAATGACCAACACTTTCACCTTCGAAATATAATCGAATGTCTAATTGATCGGGGTACCATTGCCCCACTAGCCAATCCTAAGACAAACACTACTCACAACCCACTCCCAAATCATGCCAATGCCATCTTCTTAGAAGAGAACCCATAATTTGATCCCTTAACTCAAATCACACCCATATACTCTCCCAAACCTCTCCAAATTTTCCCATATTTCCTCCTACACCCTGTTAGCCTTGCTGATCAGGCACCATCACTCCTTACCAGAGCATGCATTGTTGTCCGTACCCATTCCAAAAATGGAAGTATGGAATTAGCAGAAGTATTAAACCAACTCCTAGAGTTTGGGATGAAATTTCCCTCGCAGATGATCATTGATTGCTACAGGTTCAGTACATTATTCTTGGAAGCGCGAAAATGGGCCTGAGAGTCAGACAGTTGGGTAGTACCGACCAATGAAGTCAGCCTAGATGATGTTGTCTAGGTCATGGAATAATTATTCAGGCAAACTAGTCATATTTGTAGTATGACTGAGTTACTCGATACTCTGAAGCTACAAGGGAGCCTGGTCCCTTCACCCTTATATCTCCCCGCATAATGGGAGGACCTATACGAAGAGGCCATTGAAGTCATGGAATGCATTGAATTTATATGGAAAGACATAATTTTCTCCACTGGATGGGGAGAGGAGTTCGAAGATTCAAATGAAGAACAAACTTCAGAGAAAATTAACCCGGTAGCCTACATGTATGGGATGATATCATTTGAATAACTCCTCGGAGAAATAAACAAGGTGGCAGAATAACCCAATATCAACGAAGAAATATGATTCATGTTCTTCCCTTCTTTAGTAAATCACATGACCATAGCAGGGAGGCATTACCAGATCCCAAACTTACCACTAGCTAATGAGAAAGGGAAGGGTGTTGAAAACATTCCTATGCCAGAAATGACCCTCGAGTATAGAAAGATCCTCGATCAATTTAAGAAAACTCAATCTAACATCACTCTATGGGGGCTTTTCATGTATTCCCAGCTGCACAGAAATGATTTGATCAAGTTGCTCACTGTACCCACAGTTCCGCCTTCTACCACACCGGAAGAAGCTATAAATTTAGTCAGATCCTTGACCTCTCCCTGGATGCTATCATTTTCCGAAGAATAAATCCCCAGAATTGGGCCAAACCGCAATCATGCACTTAATATCTTGGTCGAAGTTATGGGGAAAATCGTACCACTCTCCCTTGTCGATAATGGATCCGCCTTGAATGTCTTCCCATTAAGAACCTTTAAGTTCCTAGGACTTAAGGAAAGTGACCTCACTCCAACCTCCGCTGTAGTACGTGCCTACAAAAATACTCGTCGAGAAGTGATGGGATCCATAAAAGTTGTAATAGGTGTTGTCCCTATAAACCCTGTCATTGAATTCCAAATTATTGACATCCCAGACTGTTTCAACCTGTTGCTTAAACGGCATTGGCTCCACGGTATCAAGGGTGTGTCTTCCTCGCTCCATCAAAAATTGAAGTTCTTCACCGACGGATGAGTCATCACCATTTTGGGAGATGACGACAATGTCAAGGGTGCAAGTACCAGCAATCCAATCCTTGAGATACATCACAGGTCAAATGATATGCTCCTATCAGGATTCTGAGTTTAGCCACTTCTACTCCCAGCAGGGGACGATTTTAGAGGAAGGGTTTGTCCAGAATACGACCCTCATGGTAACGTTAATGTGATTCAGATGTTCATAAACATGCACTTCATGCCCGGAATGGAGCTAGGATAAAGACAGCAAGGGATAATTGAGCCCATTATACTGAAAAAAGCTTTCCCTCCTTATGGTTTGGGGTATCTACCATCAGAACAAGAGCTTAGAATTATCTGCCAATCTGGACCAAAGAGAAGATTAGACTGCATCCAGACTATCCCAGGTGACTCCTTGGATGTAAGATTCATCAAAGAAGGTGAAGACTTGCCCTTTTTTGTCTTTTCGAAACCATGGTATCACTATACAGACAAGAAATGAAACTTGGAATTGAGATATTTTTCCAAGATAGGTACCCATGGGCTGAAAGTTCCCAACACCATGTACAAACGCTCATTAAAGATACCGAAGAGACTGAGGAAAGTGACTCCAAGGACTCGTTTAACTTACAGACACTGGGGCTGGCACTCTACATGGTTCATTCAAGCACTACATCACTGGATCCATCCCACCTGATTAAAGCTACTGATACACCTCTCCTCAACTGGCATGCTGCGCCAGTTCTACCAGTTAAAATACTACCTAACCCAAATGTTTACTCTATTTCTTCTTCTGGTGTCCATTCTTGCTCTAATGGAATCGAGACGTCCTTTGATGAGGTTCTTAATGCTGTTTTTTCTATCAATGAAATAAATGAAGATTTTGAGTATCTTGTTGTGCCTTACATTAATTTTTTAAACTATAATCAAACTTTTGATGATGATGATTTTAGAAATGAACAATTCTTAACCGATCTAAATAAGGTTAATAACAAACAACATAACTGCGTTCAAGTTAATGAAGAAGAAACTATGATTGTTAACCTCAATTCTAGTAGCCAACTGCGCGAGATTAGGATAGGGGCTACCCTCGACGAGCATGAGCGCACATAACTCGAAGAATTACTAAAGGAATTCGAGGATGTATTTGCATGGTGATATGACGATATGACCAGCATTGATCTTGAAATAGCTCAATATGAGATCACCACTCTCCTAGATTATAAGTCGGTTAAACAAAAGTTGAGAAATCTTCACACCGAATGGTCGCTCAAAGTCAAAGAAGAAGTGGTCGAACAGTTGACCGTGGGCTTCATTCGGGTTATCGGATGTGTGTAGACTATCGGGACTTGAACAAAGCCTCTCAAAAGGATGATTATCCATTACCCAATATCGACATGATCATGGACAACACACCCAGTCATGCTCTCAAGTCATTCGTCGATGGGTTTTTCGGATACAACCAAATAAAAATGCACATGGATCATCAAGAAAAGATCGCAGTCATCACCCCATAGGGAACCTTTTGCTACACTATTATGCCATTTGGTCTCAAGAATGTTAGGGCTACCTACCATAGGGTTTCCACAACCATCTTGCACGATCTGATTCATAAAGAAGTCGAAGTCTATGTGAATGATATGATTATCAAATCCAAAACTAGAGAAGGTCATTTTCCTACTCTCCGAAAGTTCTTCGAACGACTGCGACGGTATCAGATGAGACTCAATCCAGAGAAATGTGTCTTCGGCATTATAAAAGGAAAAATCTTGGGATTCATGGTCAGTGAGAAGGGGATAGAAGAAGATCCTACCAAGCTGAAAGCCATACTTGAGATTCCACCTCCTCGAATGGAGAAAGAAGTCTGTGGTTTCCTTGGAAAATTGCAATACATCAGTCGGTTCATCATCCAACTAACTTCCATTTTGAATGTATTTTCAAACTCCTCCAAAAGGATTCAACCAAGGTTTGGAACGAGGCCTACCAAGAAGATTTTAACTGAATCAAATAATATCTGACCCAACCTCTGGTACTCATGCCACCACAGCTTGGTCTCCCCTTGATCCTCTACCTAACCATAACTGACACTATAGGTGGGGCTTTACTATCCCAATACCTTGAAGATTCCTACAAAGAAAGAACCATATAATACGCCAGTCACAAATTTGCTAGATGCAAAGTCAACTACATTGCTTTGGAAAAGGCATGTGTCACGCTTGTTTGGGTCACCTAAAAGTTGCGACACTACATGCTCGCCTTCCCCATCAAACTTGTATCTCGAATGAACCCCATCAAGTACCTGCTTAAGAAACCTGCCTTATCTAGCCGAATGTCCCGGTTGTTGATGATCCTAGTCGAGTTTGATATTATTTACGTCATACAAAAAGCCATGAAAGGAAGATCCATCTTTAACCACCTCGCTGACTACCCCATAGAAGAGGCTGATGTCAGGATCTCTGAATTCCCAGATAAAAACATCCTTTGCATTTCTCAAGATGACCTTTGATGGAAAATGTTCTTTGATTGCCCCGGATGACTCCCACACTCCCATCGCTATCAAGTTGGATTTCCCCTGCACCAATAACATGATTGAATATGAGCCGTGTAGGTAGGCCTCAAAGTTACTCCCAATAAATGTATTCAATGCCTACATGTCTATGGGCATTCTGCCCTCATCATCGGTCAAGTGCTCAGAAAATGGAAAATTAAGGATGAGAAACTCCAACCCTTCCATGCCCACTTAGAAGAACTAGCCTCCCAATTCCAAGATATCACCTTCCATTACCTACCACAAGCAAAGAATAACCTAGCCGATGCCCTTGTTACCTTGGCCTCCATGGTTGATATGCCCAACGGAATAACAACGAGCCCCTTCCTAGCTCAAAAATAAGATAAACCAACTCACTATTACCACATTGAGCGTATCACCAAAGAAGATACTGAGCTAGCCAATTGATGGTACTATGATATTTGGCACCTCCCCAATAATGGTAGGTATCCTAAAGGTTCCAACAAGAAAGACCGAGCAACCCTTCGAAGACTGGCGGCCCAGTACATCATCAGTCACAAATCACTGTTGAAAAGAAACTTCGATGGAACCCATTTATACTGCATCGCAGGGGCTGACATTGAAGATATAATGCAAAAAATCCACAGCGGGGAATGCGAACCCCACATGAACGGTCACAAGCTTGACAAGAAGATCATCCAATAAGGCTACTACTGGACCACCATGGTCCAGGATTGCACCGCATGTGTCTGAAGATGCCTCAAATGCCAACAGTTTTCCAACCTTCAACACCTGCCTCCACGAGAATTATATAACATGACTTCTCCCTAGCCGTTCTCCACCTGGGGCTTCGATATCATAGGGAAGGTTTCACCCAAGGCTTCCAACGGGCATGAATCATCCTAGTTTCCATTGATTACTTCACCAAATGGGTTAAAGCAGAATCATATAAAATTTTAAATGCCAAGAAAGTGTCCAAATTCATCGAGAAGAACATCATCTTCCCATATGGTGTCTTGCATGAACTAGTGTCAGATAACGGGTTGCACTTTGAGGCAGAAGTCACAAAAGTGGTCAATGAGTATGGGATTCAGAGACATAAATCTTCTCCCTACCGACCTCAAACCAATGGAGAAGTCGAATCATCCAACAAGAACCTCAAAGCCATCATCAGTAAGATGATCGAAAGATGTCGAGATTGGGCCGATCGAATCCCTTACACCCTCTGGGCTACCAAACCTCAATCCGAACCTCTACTGGGGCTACCCCTTACTCTCTAGTCTGTGGAATAGAAGCAATCCTACTCATGGAGCTGTAAATACCTTCGTTGCGCATCATGCTTTAAGGCAAGGTCAGCCAAGAAGACGGGTACCAAAGACGTCTTGACGAGATGACCCTCTTAGATGAAAGGAGACTGAAAGCGTTGTATCACATACAAGGGTACCATCATCGTATAGTTCGATCATTCAATAAGAGAGTCACAGACCACAGTGTCTGAGAGGGGGATTTATCCTCAAAGAAATAGTAGAGCCCATTTGGGACCTAGAGGGAAATTCAAGCCCAATTGGAGTGGACCATACATTGTGAAGAAGATTTTCTCAGGAGGAGCCGCTATGCTAACCTACCTTGATGGAGAAGAGATGGCTCGTCCTAACAACCTGGACCATCTCAAGAAATTCCAAACCTAGTTCGAAATCTAGGAGTGCTACGACTCTTCTCATCTCCCTTTTATTCTAAAAACAAATCTTCATTTCCCTCTACCCAGAATTACGTGGGCCTGATCCTCTACAAAAACCATTTCTAGAAAAATTAAAACTTTTCAAAAAACCCCAGAGGTACGTAGGCAGCTCATACAGCTTATATGAGAAAGGCCCTTTCTTTTTCACAAAAAACTATTATTTTCTTATCTCCGAGAACGACAGTTCATTATAATATATACTTGAACAAAAGGATTATGCATGCCTTAGTGATCGGTATAGACAATTCAAAAAAATAAAACTTATCAAAAGGCACATCTGGATGATCAAAAACTTATGTATTTCACTAATGAGAAATTATAGCGCAATTACATAAGAAAAAGAATGGATAACTCCCTTCCCCCTACCTTCCTAAAAAGCCAAATAAATTCTCAAATGTATTCCCCATTACAAAACAAACTCTCCAAGAGTCCTAGCCACAGCTACCAGAGGATCCCGCTCCAGCATCATCTACATCCTGGGTTCCTCAAGCTTCCCCTGCATGAATAGAGTGCAGCAGATGCTCCATGGATCGATAATCTCGAACCAGCCTCAGAAAAACCACAACACCTCCCTCCATGGTATCAGATAAGACAAGCCACCTTTATTCAGTCTCCACTACCAACATCTTGCTGACCACTCTTCTCCAAAACCACTTAATATAATCCCTAGGGATGTGCCAGACTCTCCTAACATACTGAGAAGGACGGTTCGACGGATGCCGACTCTCCCACAAAGCGCCAAGTCGCGTGCACAAACGCTCTGTCAGATCTTCTACCGGAGAGAAGTTTAGTGTGTGAGGTAGCACGATCTTCTCCCAACCAAATTGGCACAGAAGCCGCCAAGGGAAATGGAAAGAGGTATGTCTGAGACCAACCAACCGAATATATAGATATTCCCCTAGCTCTAGAATAAGCAATAGCTGTCCCTACTAAGGCACTGACCAGTGAAGATATAGAGCCCCATGCTCCATAAACCAGTTCTCCCAGCTCTCGATATCCCGTCCAACACTGATGAAATGGCGTAAAAAGAAGTTGGGCACAATCGACAAAGGATATTCGGAAGGAGTCGCCAGGCAGAATCTTTCAGACAACCACATAAACAACATTACAGGGCTACCCCTTAAAAAGTCACAACAACGTTCTCTCCAGGCATCCAGGCCATTCAAAGTGTTCGCCAATATCATCGCCGCAGGAATTCGACGGTATGACATCTATGAAGTAATGGATGCAAGTTGTGGATTCACTAGCAGTTCCCCAGTCACTAGCAGTAATTTCAAAACCAAGCCCAGAATGATGGCTCTGGCATATCCAGCATCACCAACCTCCCTTAAATGCATGAACTGCAACACTGATGGAAGGGAGGGAAATCATTGCTCCAGTAACTAAATGTCTACCCGCCGAGGGTGAGATAAGGAGAAGTCCATCCAACAACTCTCGAGGAGACCAAGAAAATGTAGGCATAACAGCCGCCACACTAGGATTTACTCCCACCATGGAAGAAAATTCCTCATAAGTCGGACAAACTTCCACTACACCAAATCCTGCAAATGGTCACGCCCAGTGGGTCACGGCCCAAGTCCGCGACCAGCTGGTCGCGGACTTGGGCCGTGACCCTATCAAAATTTGGCATGACCATATTTATTATCACACTAAATTATCGACGCTCGAAAAATGGTCACGGACCAAGTCCGTGACCACAGTGGTCGCGGACTTGGGCTGTGACCAAGTCGTGACGATCTTGGTGCCAAAATTCCCTCCAAGCTTTGTCGCGGGTGGGTCACGGCCCAATTTCGTGACCCATGGCATGAGGAAGAAGAAAGTACACACATTTAGGGTCACGGCTAAAGGCCGTGACCAATTCTGGGTGTGGGTCACGGCTATGGGTCGTGACCATAGCTCATTCAAGCACTAGGGTGGATGAAAAAGGGTTGCGCACCATAGATTGAGGGTCACGTCTTGGGGCCGTGACCATTTCTTGGTATGGGTCACGGCCCCATCCCTCATTTGAGCATTAGTAGGTCACACATGATATCCCTTATGGTGGTCGCGGATGGGGGTCACGGTTCTAAGCCGTGACCATTCAGCAGATGGAGAACTAATGGGTTGCGCTGGTGGGTCACGGCTTTAGGCCGTGACCAGATATAGCCATTAAAAAAAAGCCTCTTATCTCAGTCCCATTTCCTATTTGGGTGTTTTCGATTTCGTCAAAGAGGGTTTGGGGCGATTTTTACGATTCGATTTCTTTACTAAGATTTTTGAAAGGTATGTGTGTATATGTGTGTGTTCATTTTGATTTGATGATTTGTGGGAGCTGTGTGAATTTCGATTTGATGAGTTTTGAAAGGTATGTGTGTATTTGTGCTAGCATAAGCCGTCACCCCCCAAAACTGATTGTAGGCCATTGAAAATCAATTTCTATTTGGGTTATTATTCTTGTTTGTATGTGTGTTTATGTATAAATTTATGTTTATATATGTGTGTATGCATATATTTATGTGTATATGTGTGTTTATGTATGTAACTATGAACAAATAAATTATTTTTTATGTCAATAAACCCTAGATTGTATGAGTGTGTATGTATAGATTGTATGTGTGTGTATGTATAGATTTATGGCAAAAAAAATATTAGAGTTTAGAAAACCCTAGATTGTATGTGTGTGTATGTATAGATTATGTCAATAAATTGTAGATTGTATGTGTGTGTATGTATAAATTATGTCAATAAACCCTAGATTGTATGTGTGTGTATTTTTTTGACAAAATATTATTCAAAACCCTAGACATTATATTTTTTTTGACAAAATGTAATTAAATGGAATTTTAATAAGTAAAAAAAATTACATCCACCTTGTTGTGGGTTATATGCATGTCATCATATTATATTCGGGGTTATATGCATGTCGTGATTTTTTTTTGACAAAATATAATTAAATGAATTTTTTTTGACATACTAGTCGCAAACACGTGTGCACATTATTATAGTGAGATTTTGTTGGCTTGGTTGTTGGATACTATGTTGGATTTATTGAATTGATACTAGTGTCAATAAGTGTACATGTTATTAAATTTGTTGGGTGTGTTCTTGATTTTCCTATAAAAAGTATATCACTTATCTTGCGATTAATGTGCATTTTTTGACGTTTACGTCAAGATATTAGGAGGCTACAACTTGACATGGAACAAAGGCAACTTGATTTCGTTCATTCATATTTTAACTTGACATGTATACCATAATTCTGTTGATTTTATACAGTTCTATTTTAGTTTGAGATTTGTTGTGATCAACTTGATTGGATATGTATTTTAAAGCCTTAAAATGGCGGCGTAATAATCACAACTACATTGATATTATAGGCACCGGGTTGATATTATACATTTTTGTTCTCCTTTGCCTTTGTGTACTTTTCTTTACATATTATATGTAGCAGGTTGCTCATGTTCGTTCGAATTGCGATGTTAAAATGGGGGAATAAATCTGCGTCATATGTAAATCTACGACATATTATAGGCAGCATATCTAATTCTTCAGTGGTTTTGTGAGGTACTTTCTTTAATTTTACATACCCCTTCTTCATAACACATTATTTACGTATTGCAGATCTAACTAATTAGATACCAGTTCTTCATTACATACCAGTTCTTCATTACACACCAGGTACTCTTTACTTTAACTAAAGTAGTTATATAATTGATATACATTATCTATTAAATATTTTATATGATAGAAGGTGTACGGGATAATTATTGGTTTTGTTTGGTTTGGTTGTTGAATAATTATTGGTTGTTGGCTTGTTGTCTGATAGTATGTTAGAAGGAGTATCGGATAATTAGAACGAATACGGGATAATTATGAGTACTTAAGCTTAAAAACACTGCGTTAGAGGGTGAAAACTCGAAACAGCCCCCGTACGATCCCGTGAGAGGAACCAACACCTCTCACGGGACCAATGTAACACGTAGGAACTGACCGCGCGATAACGGGACTCCCGGTTTGAGAATACGACGATAATTTAAAAATATGAGGACTTAAGCTAGAAAACATTGTGTTAGTGGGTGAAAAGCCGAAACAACCCCCAAACGGCCCCGTGAATGGAACCAACACCTCGCACGGGACCAATGTAACTCGTAGAAACTGACCGCGTGATCACGGGACCCACGGTTTGAGAATATGACGATAATTTCAATATTTTTGGACTCGAGCTTAAAAACATAGCGTTAGAGGGTAAAAAGCTGAAATAGCCCCCGAACAGTCCCGTGAGTAGCACCAACAGCGCGCACGGGACCAATGTAACTCATAGGAACTGACCGCGCGATCACGCGACCCTCGGTTTGAGAATACGATGAATATTTGTATATTTTTAGACAGGCTTAAAAATAAGGCGTTAGTGGGTGAAAACCGAAAATATCCCCCGAACGGCCCCGTGAGTGCACCAACACATCGCACGGGACCAATGTAACTCGTAGGAACTGACCGCGCAACCATGGGACTCCCGGTTTGAGAATATGACAGTAATTTGAATATTTCTAGACTTAGGCTTAAAAACATGGCGTTAGTGGGTGAAAACCCGAAACAGCCCCCCTACGGCCCCTTAAGAGGCACTAACACTTCTCACGGGACCAATGTAACTCGTAGGAACTGACCGCGCGATCACGGGACTCCCAATTTGAGAATACTATGATAATTTGAAAATATGAGGACTTAAGCGCAATAAGGCGTTAGAGGGTGAAAACGGTTAATCCCTTCTTTACTTCCCATTTTCGCTAAAAAGTCCGCCACCTAGTTGCCTTCTCTATATTTATGGAAGTTCCTAACTCCCAGACCACCTCCATTTGTAGGCCTTGTAATGTCCTCCCATTTACACCATCGATGCCTATTCTCCCCATAATTTGAACTCTAAAAACACTTTGACGTTAGATTATGCATCCTTTCAATGACAACTTTAGAAGGGAACATAGCAGATATTAGATTATGCATAAGTTTTATATACACGCACATAACTGAGTAAAGTATATATCTTAACCAATAACCCAATTACACAATGCATTCCCCGATAATAAGTCATGACCAACTATAAAACTTTATTTGAATGGCAATCCGTAACGTTATTTTCAATAAACACACAAACCTCTCATAGGAGCTGAACAAGGATGCTGATTCCTACAATAAGCTGCCATCATGAATTTTGCCCAAATAGATATTTGTTGTCTAAAATTCCACCATAACTTCATACTAAGGGCAGAATGTACATCATATATATGTCTGATACCCAAACCACCTTCAGTTATGGGCTTAGCAATTTTCCCCCAGCCACACCAATGATGCCTAGACTCCCCAAAGCTATTGCTCCAAAAAAAAATTGCAATAATAGCAGAAATTTTATTGAGAATCGCTTTTGGAGGATTCAAGGCAGATAGGTTGTACAAATACATTGAAGAGAGCACTGAGTTAATGAGAACAATCTTACCTCCAAGGCTCAAACATTTAGACTTCCAACCTTGAATTCTATTCTTTATATTCTGAACCATCTCTATAAAATAGTTACTCTCTTTCCTTCCACTGTATATAGGGCAGCCTAGGTACTTTATAGGATCAGACTTCAATTTCATTCCAGAAACTTCCTTAATTTTATTGAGAGATCTGAGGCTAATATGCTTCGAAGCCATGACATTGCTCTTACTTGTATTGATTAATTGCCCAGACACCTGTTCATAGAGTCTTAACACCCTCATAATCGTCTTCACTTCCTTCAAAGAGCCAGAGCTAAAAATGATAATGTCATCTACAAAAGACAAATGATTAAATCTAGGCCTGCCAATTGGCATTTTATACCCCACATAATTTGAATTAGAAAGCAAGAATTCAAGGTTTTTGGATAGGACATCTTCCATCATAATGAATAGGCTAGAGGATAGAGCCTGCAAAGAAACTATGGACTGCCTTCAACACATCAAATTTTATAATATCCCAAAAAAAACTAAAGAAGTAACCAGGGAAGCCATCAACACCTGGACTGCTGGAAGCATTTAGACCTTTTATAGCTTGTTCCACCTCCTCCATTTATGGTCACACTATCAATTCTTTGTTCATGTCTTCACTTATGGTTTTTGGAATATGTCTAAGCAATTCATGTTCCCCTTCTGGACTCACAACCTATTCTATTCGAAAAATAGCAGAAAAATGATCAATTGCTTCAGCTTTTATCTCCTCTTTTGTATGAATCCACGTTCCATCAGCCTTCTTTATCTTATCAATAGCTAATCTTCTCTGCTTATTTTTAACACTCTTATGAAAATAAGCAGTGTTCCTATCCCCATCTTGAACCCATCTCTCATTCGCTTTTTGAGACCAGAATTCATGTTCTGTTTTGAGACAATGATTATGGGAAGCTATGGCCTGAGAAAGAGCCTCTCTATTAAACTCAGAGGGGTCATTTTCATATGTAATTTCATCTTGCAGGAGTAAGTCTTCAGCATTCCTAGCAGCCTGGAAGATATCCCCATAGTAGGATCAACTCCACCTGGTAAGTTTTCCTCTGATAGCTTTGAGCATGAAGGATATAGCTATTATAGGGTTAGAGCACTCCACTTCCCTCCAGGTTTCTTCCACAATTTTGATGCATGCATCTTTCTCAGTCCAAAATTTAAGGAAAACAAAGCTTTTTGGAATCTGATGGTTAATTGATTTACCTGATAATAATATGGGGTTGTGATCAGACATACTGTGATTTAGGTGGTTAACTTCCCATTTAATGCCAAAATCTATACACTGTTGATTCATTAAAACTCTATCAAGCCTGCACCAAATGTTGCTCTCTCCATTTCTCTTGTTGTTCCATGTGAATTTTGTACCTTTATAACCCAAGTCTACTAGCCCATTTTCTTCTATACACTCAATGAATTCGAACATAGCTCCAATATTAATATTATTCCCACCAGCCTTTTCTTCCTGATCAGTTATAATGTTGAAGTCCCCACATATCATCCAAGCTGCATCAGTACAGATATCTGACAAATGCTCCCACAGGAGTCTTCTTTCAAGTCTGATACAGCTAGCATATACAAAAGAGGATAGCTGATCAGTTATATAGGCTCATATATAGCTGTTATATATGGCCATATATAGCTGCTATATAGATTGAAAAGAAGACGAAGAGGGCAAAACTACGAAACAGCCCCCGTAGGGTCCCGTGAGAGGCACCGACACCTTTCCCGAGACCAATGTAACACGTAGGAACTGACTACCCGATAATAAGACTCCCGATTTGAGATTACGACGATAATTTGAAAATATGAGGGCTTAAGCATGAAAACAAGGCGTTAGTGGGTGAAAACCCGAAATAGCCCCCAAACGGCTCCGTGGGTGGCACCAACACCTCCCATGGGACCAATGTGACTCGTAGGAACTGACCACGTAGCGCGGGACTCCCGATTTGAGAATATGACGAAAAATTGCATATTTCTACACTTAGGCTTAAAAACATGGCGTTAGCGGGTGAAAACTCGAAACAGCCCTCTAACGGCCCTGTGGGTGGTACCAACACCTCCCACGGGACCAATGTAACTCGTACGAACTGACCCCGTAGCTGCGGGACTCCCGGTTTAAGAATACAACGATAATTTGCATATTTCTAGACTTAGGCTTAAAAACACGGCGTCAGAGGATGAGAACTAGAAACAGCCCCCGAACGTCCTTGTGGGTGGCACCAACACCTCCCACGGGACCAATGCAACTCGTAGGAACTGACCCCACAGCCGCGGGACTCCCAGTTTAAGAATACGACGGTAATGTGCATATTTTTAGACTTAAAAAAAACATGGCGTTTGAGGGTGAAAACTCGAAACAGCCCCCGAACGGCCCCGTCGGTGGCACCAACACCTTCCACGGGACCAATGTAACTCGTAGGAATTGACCCCACAGTCGCGGGACTCCCAGTTTGAGAATACGACGATAATTTGCATATTTTTAGACTTATACTTAAAAACATGGCGTTAGAGGGTGAGAACTCGAAACAGCCCTCTAACGGCACAGTGGGTGGCACCAACACCTCCCACGGGACCAATGAAACTCGTAGGAACTGACCCCACAGCCGCGGGTCTCCCTGTTTGAGAATTCGATGATAATTTTCATATTTCTAGACTTAGGCTTAAAAACATGGCGTTAGAGGGTGAGAACTAGAAACAGCCCCCGAACGTCCCCGTGGGTGGCACCAACTCCTCCCATGGGACCAATGTAACTCGTAGGAACTGATCCCGTAGCCACGGGACTCCCGGTTTGAGAATACGACGATAATTTGCATATTTCTAGACTTAAGAAAAATTTGGCGTTAGAGGGTGAAAACTCGAAACAACCCTCGAACGGCCCCGTGGGTGGCACCAACACCTCCCACGGGACCAATGTAACTCGTAGGAACTGACCCCGCAGCCGCGGGACTCTCGGTTTGAGAATACAATGATAATTTGGATATTTCTAGACTTAGGCTTAAAAACATGGCGTTAGAGGGTGACAGCCCCCGAACGGCCCCGTGGGTGGCACCAACACTTCCCACGGGACCAATGTAACTCGTAGGAACTGACTCCAGAGCCGCGGGACTCCCGTCTTGAGAATTCGACGATAATTTGCATATTTCTAGACTTAGGCTTAAAAACATGGCGTTAGAGGGTGAAAACTCGGAACATCCCTCTAACGGCCCCATGGGTGGTACCAACACCTCCCACGGGACCAATGTAACTCGTAGGAACTGACCCCACAGTCGTGGGACTCTCGGTTTGAGAATACGATGATAATTTGCATATTTCTAGACTTAGGCTTAAAAACATGGCGTTAGAGGGTGAGAACTACAAACAGCCCCCGAACCTTCCCGTGGGTGGCACCAACACCTCCCACGGGACCGATATAACTCGTAAGAACTGACCCTAGAGCCGCGGGACTCCCGATTTGAGAATTCGATGATAATTTGCATATTTCTAGACTTAGGCTTAAAAACATGGCGTTAGAGGGTGAAAACTCAAAACAACCCTCTAACAGACTCGTGGGTGGCACCAACACCTCCCATGGAACCAATGTAACTCGTAGGCACCGACCCCACAGCCGCAGGTCTCCCAATTTTAGAGTACGATGGTAATTTACATATTTCTAGACTTAGTCTTTAAAACATTACGTTAGAGGGTGAAAATCGAAACAGCCCCCGAACGGCACCGTGGGTGGCACCAACACCTCCCACGGGACCAATGTAACTCGTAGGAACTGACCCCACAGCCGCGGGTCTCCCGGTTTGATACTACGATGGTAATTTGAATATTTTTAGACTTAGTCTTAAAAACATGACGTCAGAGGGTGAAAACTCGAAACAGCCCCCAAACGGCCCCGTGGGTGGCACCAACACCTCCCACGGACCAATGTAACTCGTAGGAACTGACCCCGTAGTTGCGGGTCTCCCGGTTTGAGAGTACGACGGTAATTTACATATTTTTAGACTTAGGCTTAAAAATATGTTGTAGAGGGTGAAAACTAGAAACAGCCCCCGAACTGCCCCATGGGAGGCACCAACACCTCCCACGTGACCAATGTAACTCGTAGGAACTGACCCCGCAGCCGCAGGACTCCTGGTTTGAGAATATGACAATAATTTGCATATTTTTAGACTTAGGCTTAAAAACATGGCGTTAGAGGGTGAGAACTAGAATCAGCCCCCGAACGTCTCCGTGGGTGGCACCAACACCTCCCACGGGACCAATGTAACTCGTAGGAACTGATCCCGTAGCCGTGGGACTCCCGGTTTGAGAATATCACAGTAATTTGCATATTTCTAGACTTAAGCAAAACATGGCGTCAGAGGGTGAAAACACGAAACAGCCCCCGAACGGCATTGTGGGTGGCACCAACACCTCCCACGGGACCAACGTAACTCGTAGGAACTAACCCCGTAGTCGCGGGTCTCCCGGCTTGAGAGTACTACGATAATTTGCGTATTTCAAGACTTCGTCTTAAAAACATGACGTTAGAGGGTGAAAACTCGAAACAGTCCCTGAACGGCCCCGTGGGTGGCACCAACACCTCCCACGGGACCAATGTAACTCGTAGGAACTGACCTCTCAGCCACGGGACTCCCGGTTTGAGAATACGACGGTAATGTGCATATTTTTACACTTAAGCAAAACATGGCGTTCGAGGGTGAAAACTCGAAACGGCCCCCGAACGGCCCCATGGGTGGCACCAACACCTTGCATGGGACCAATGTAACTCGTAGGAACTGACCCCACAGCCGCGGGACTCCCAGTTTGAGAATACGATGATAATTTGCATATTTTTAGACTTATGTTTAAAAACATGGCGTTAGAGGGTGAGAACTCGAAACAACCCTCTAACGGCACAGTGGGTGGGACCAACACGTCCCACGGGACCAATGAAACTCGTAGGAACTGACCCCACATCCGCGGGTCTCCCTGTTTGAGAATTCGACGATAATTTGCATATTTCAAGACTTAGGCTTAAAAACATGGCGTTAGAGGGTGAGAACTAGAAACAGCCCCCGAACGTCCCCGTGGGTGGCACCAATACCTCCCATGGGACCAATGTAACTCGTAGGAACTGATCCCGTAGCCGCGGGACTCCCGGTTTGAGAATACGATGATAATTTTCATATTTCTAGACTTAAGCAAAACATGGCGTTAGAGGGTGAAAACTCGAAACAGCCCTCGAACGGCCCCGTGGGTGGCACCAACACCTCCCACGGGACCAATGTAACTCGTAGGAACTGGCCCCGCAGTCGCGGGACACCGGGTTTGAGAATACGACGATAATTTGCATATTTCTTGGCTTAGGCTTAAAAACATGGCGTTAGAGGGTGAGAACTCGTAACAGCCCTCTAACGGCCCTGTGGGTGATACCAACACCTCCCACGGGACCAATGTAACTCGTACGAACTGACCCCGCAGCTGCGGGACTCCCGGTTTAAGAATATGACGATAATTTGCATATTTCTAGACTTAGGCTTAAAAACACGGCGTTAAAGGATGAGAACTAGAAACAGCCCCCGAACGTCCTCGTGGGTGGCACCAACACCTCCCACGGGACCAATGTAACTTGTAGGAACTGACCCCACAGCCGCGGGACTCCCTGTTTGAGAATACGATGATAATGTGCATATTTTTAGACTTAAGAAAAACATGGCGTTTGAGGGTGAAAACTCGAAACAGCCCCCGAACGGCCCCGTGGGTGGCACCAACACCTTCCACAGGACCAATGTAACTCGTAGGAACTAACCCCACAGTCGCGGGACTCCCAGTTTGAGAATACGACGATAATTTGCCTATTTTTAGACTTATGCTTAAAAACATGCCGTTAGAGGGTGAGAACTCAAAACAGCCCTCTAGCGGCACAGTGGGTGGCACCAACACCTCCCACGGGACCAATTAAAATCGTAGGAACTGACCCCACAGCTGCGGGTATCCCTGTTTGAGAATTCGATGATAATTTGCATATTTCTAGACTTACGCTTAAAAACATGGCGTTAGAGGGTGAGAACTAGAAACAGCCCCCGAACGTCCCCGTGGGTGGTACCAACTCCTCCCATGGGACCAATGTAACTCGTAGGAATTGATCCCGTACCCACGGGACTCTCGGTTTGAGAATACGACGATAATTTGCATATTTCTAGACTTAAACAAAATTTGGCATTAGAGGGTGAAAACTCGAAACAGCCCTCGAACGGCCCCGTGGGTGGCACCAACAGCTCCCACGGGACCAATGTAACTCGTAGGAACTGACCCCGCAGCCGCGGGACTCCCGATTTGAGAATACGATGATAATTTGCATATTTCTAGACTTAGGCTTAAAAACATGGCGTTAGAGGTTGACAGCCCCCGAACGGCCCCGTGGGTGGCACCAACACTTCCCACGGGACCAATGTAACTAGTTGGAACTGACCCCAGAGCCGCGGGACTCCCGTCTTGAGAATTCGACGATAATTTGCATATTTCTAGACTTAGGCTTAAAAACATGGCGTTAAAGGGTGAAAACTCGGAACATCCCTCTAACGGCCCCGTGGGTGGCACCAACACCTCCCACGGGACCAATGTAACTCGTAGGAACTGACCCCACAGTCGTGGGACTCTCGGTTTGAGAATACGATGATAATTTGCATATTTCTAGACTTAGGCTTAAAAACATGGCGTTAGAGGGTGAGAACTACAAACAACCCCCGAACCTTCCCGTGGGTGGCACCAACACCTCCCATGGGACCGATATAACTCGTAAGAACTAACCCTAGAGCCGCGGGACTCCCGGTTTGAGAATTCGATGATAATTTTCATATTTCTAGACTTAGGCTTAAAAACATGGCGTTAGAGGGTGAAAACTCAAAACAACCCTCTAACAGACTCGTGGGTGGTACCAACACCTCCCATGGAACCAATGTAACTCGTAGGCACCGACCCCACAGCCGCAGGTCTCCCAATTTGAGAGTACGATGGTAATTTACATATTTCTAGACTTAGGCTTTAAAACATTACGTTAGAGGGTGAAAATCGAAACAGCCCCCGAACGGCACCGTGGGTGGCACCAACACCTCCCACGATACCAATGTAACTCGTAGGAACTGACCCCACAGCCGCGGGTCTCCCGGTTTGATACTACGATGGTAATTTGAATATTTTTAGACTTAGTCTTAAAAACATGACGTCAGAGGGTGAAAACTCGAAACAGCCCCCAAACGGCCCCGTGGGTGGCACCAACACCTCCCACGGACCAATGTAACTCGTAGGAACTGACCCCGTAGTTGCGGGTCTCTCGGTTTGAGAGTATGACGGTAATTTATATATTTTTAGACTTAGGCTTAAAAATATGTTGTAGAGGGTGAAAACTAGAAACAGCCCCCGAACGGCCACATGGGTGGCACCAACACCTCCCACGGGACCAATGTAACTCGTAGGAACTAACCCCGCAGCCGCAGGACTCCTGGTTTGAGAATATGACAATAATTTGCATATTTTTAGACTTAGGCTTAAAAACATGGCGTTAGAGGGTGAGAACTAGAATCAGCCCCCGAACGTCTCCGTGGGTGGCACCAACACCTCCCACGGGACCAATGTAACTCGTAGGAACTGATCCCGTAGCCGTGGGACTCCCGGTTTGAGAATATCACAGTAATTTGCATATTTCTAGACTTAAGCAAAACATGGCGTCAGAGGGTGAAAACACGAAACAGCCCCCGAACGGCATTGTGGGTGGCACCAACACCTCCCACGGGACCAACGTAACTCGTAGGAACTAACCCCGTAGTCGCGGGTCTCCCGGCTTGAGAGTACTACGATAATTTGCGTATTTCTAGACTTCGTCTTAAAAACATGACGTTAGAGGGTGAAAACTCGAAACAGTCCCTGAACGGCCCCGTGGGTGGCACCAACACCTCCCACGGGACCAATGTAACTCGTAGGAACTGACCTCTCAGCCACGGGACTCCCGGTTTGAGAATACGACGGTAATGTGCATATTTTTACACTTAAGCAAAACATGGCGTTCGAGGGTGAAAACTCGAAACGGCCCCCGAACGGCCCCGTGGGTGGCACCAACACCTTGCATGGGACCAATGTAACTCGTAGGAACTGACCCCTTAGCCGCGGGACTCCCAGTTTGAGAATACGATGATAATTTGCATATTTTTAGACTTATGTTTAAAAACATGGCGTTAGAGGGTGAGAACTCGAAACAGCCCTCTAACGGCACAGTGGGTGGGACCAACACGTCCCACGGGACCAATGAAACTCGTAGGAACTGACCCCACATCCGCGGGTCTCCCTGTTTGAGAATTCGACGATAATTTGCATATTTCAAGACTTAGGCTTAAAAACATGGCGTTAGAGGGTGAGAACTAGAAACAGCCCCCGAACGTCCCCGTAGGTGGCACCAACACCTCCCATGGGACCAATGTAACTCGTAGGAACTGATCCCGTAGCCGCGGGACTCCCGGTTTGAGAATACGATGATAATTTTCATATTTCTAGACTTAAGCAAAACATGGCGTTAGAGGGTGAAAACTCGAAACAGCCCTCGAACGGCCCCGTGGGTGGCACCAACACCTCCCACGGGACCAATGTAACTCGTAGGAACTTGCTCCGCAGTCGCGGGACACCGGGTTTGAGAATACGACGATAATTTGCATATTTCTTGGCTTAGGCTTAAAAACATGGCGTTAGAGGGTGAGAACTCGTAACAGCCCTCTAACGGCCCTGTGGGTGGTACCAACACCTCCCACGGGACCAATGTAACTCGTACGAACTGACCCCGCAGCTGCGGGACTTTCGGTTTAAGAATACGACGATAATTTGCATATTTCTAGACTTAGGCTTAAAAACACGGCGTCAGAGGATGAGAACTAGAAACAGCCCCCGAACGTCCTCGTGGGTGGCACCAACACCTCCCACGGGACCAATGTAACTCGTAGGAACTGACCCCACAGCCACGGGACTCCCTGTTTGAGAATACGATGATAATGTGCATATTTTTAGACTTAAGAAAAACATGGCGTTTGAGGGTGAAAACTCGAAACAGCCCCCGAACGGCCCTGTGGGTGGCACCAACACCTTCCACGGGACCAATGTAACTCGTAGGAACTAACCCCACAGTCGCGGGACTCCCAGTTTGAGAATACGACGATAATTTGCCTATTTTTAGACTTATGCTTAAAAACATGCCGTTAGAGGGTGAGAACTCAAAACAGCCCTCTAGCGGCACAGTGGGTGGCACCAACACCTCCCACGGGACCAATTAAAATCGTAGGAACTGACCCCACAGCTGCGGGTCTCCCTGTTTGAGAATTCGATGATAATTTGCATATTTCTAGACTTAGGCTTAAAAACATGGCGTTAGAGGGTGAGAACTAGAAACAGCCCCCGAACGTCCCCGTGGGTGGTACCAACTCCTCCCATGGGACCAATGTAACTCGTAGGAATTGATCCCGAAGCCACGGGACTCTCGGTTTGAGAATACGACGATAATTTGCATATTTCTAGACTTAAACAAAATTTGGCGTTAGAGGGTGAAAACTCGAAACAGCCCTCGAACGGCCCCGTGGGTGGCACCAACAGCTCCCACGGGACCAATGTAACTCGTAGGAACTGACCCCGCAGCCGCGGGACTCCCGGTTTGAGAATACGATGATAATTTGCATATTTCTAGACTTAGGCTTAAAAACATGGCGTTAGAGGTTGACAGCCCCCGAACGGCCCCGTGGGTGGCACCAACACTTCCCACGGGACCAATGTAACTAGTAGGAACTGACCCCAGAGCCGCGGGACTCCCGTCTTGAGAATTCGACGATAATTTGCATATTTCTAGACTTAGGCTTAAAAACATGGCGTTAGAGGGTGAAAACTCGGAACATCCCTCTAACGGCCCCGTGGGTGGCACCAACACCTCCCACGGGACCAATGTAACTCGTAGGAACTGACCCCACAGTCGCGGGACTATCGGTTTGAGAATACGACGATAATTTTCATATTTCTAGACTTAGGCTTAAAAACATGGCGTTAGAGGGTGAGAACTACAAACAGCCCCCGAACCTTCCCGTGGGTGGCACCAACACCTCCCATGGGACCGATATAACTCGTAGGAACTGACCCCAGAGCCGCGGGACTCCCGGTTTGAGAATTCGACGATAATTTGCATATTTCTAGACTTAGGCTTAAAAACATGGCGTTAGAGGGTGAAAACTCAAAACAACCCTCTAACGGACTCGTGGGTGGCACCAACACCTCCCATGGAACCAATGTAACTCGGAGGCACCGACCCCACAGCCGCAGGTCTCCCAATTTGAGAGTACGATGGTAATTTACATATTTCTAGACTTAGGCTTTAAAACATTACGTTAGAGGGTGAAAATCGAAACAGCCCCCAAACGGCACCGTGAGTGGCACCAACACCTCCCACGGGACCAATGTAACTCGTAGGAACTGACCCCACAGCCGTGGGTCTCCCGATTTGAGACTACGACGGTAATTTGAATATTTCTAGACTTAGTCTTAAAAACATGACGTCAGAGGGTGAAAACTCGAAACAGCCCCCAAACGGCCCCGTGGGTGGCACCAACACCTTCCACGGACCAATGTAACTCGTAGGAACTGACCCCGTAGTTGCGGGTCTCCCGGTTTGAGAGTACGACGGTAATTTACATATTTCTAGACTTAGGCTTAAAAATATGTTGTAGAGGGTGAAAACTAGAAACGGCCCCCGAACGGCCCCATGGGTGGCACCAACACCTCCCACGGGACCAATGTAACTCGTAGGAACTGACCCCGCAGCCGCAGGACTCCTGGTTTGAGAATACGACAATAATTTGCATATTTTTAGACTTAGGCTTAAAAACATGGCGTTAGAGGGTGAGAACTAGAATCAGCCCCCGAACGTCTCCGTGGGTGGCACCAACACCTCCCACGGGACCAATGTAACTCGTAGGAACTGATCCCGTAGCCGCAGGACTCCCGGTTTGAGAATATGACGGTAATTTGCATATTTCTAGACTTAAGCAAAACATGGCGTCCGAGGGTGAAAACTCAAAACAGCCCCCGAACGGCATTGTGGGTGGCACCAACACCTCCCACGGGACCAACGTAACTCGTAGGAACTAACCCCGTAGTCGCGGGTCTCCCGGCTTGAGAGTACTACGGTAATTTGCGTATTTTTAGACTTCGTCTTAAAAACATGACGTTAGAGGGTGAAAACTCGAAACAGTCCCTGAACGGCTCCGTGGGTGGCACCAACACCTCCCACGGGACCAATGTAACTCGTAGGAACTGACCTCTCAGCCACGGGACTCCCGGTTTGAGAATACGACGGTAATGTGCATATTTTTACACTTAAGCAAAACATGGCGTTCGAGGGTGAAAACTCGAAACTGCCCCCGAACGGCCCCGTGGGTGGCACCAACACCTTGCATAGGACCAATGTAACTCGTAGGAACTGATCCCACAGCCGCGGGACTCCCAGTTTGAGAATACGATGAAAATTTGCATATTTTTAGACTTATGTTTAAAAACATGGCGTTAGAGGGTGAGAACTCGAAACAGCCCTCTAACGGCACAGTGGGTGGGACCAACACGTCCCACGGGACCAATGAAACTCGTAGGAACTGACCCCACACCCGCGGGTCTCCCTGTTTGAGAATTCGACGATAATTTGCATATTTCAAGACATAGGCTTAAAAACATGGCGTTAGAGGGTGAGAACTAGAAACAGCCCCCGAACGTCCCCGTGGGTGGCACCAACACCTCCAATGGGACCAATGTAACTCGTAGGAACTGATCCCGTAGCCGCGGGACTCCCGGTTTGAGAATACGATGATAATTTGCATATTTCTAGACTTAAACAAAACATGGCGTTAGAGGGTGAAAACTCGAAACAGCCCTCGAACGGCCCCGTGGGTGGCACCAACACCTCCCACGGGACCAATGTAACTCGTAGGAACTGGCCCCGCAGTCGCGGGACACCGGGTTTGAGAATACGATGATAATTTGCATATTTCTAGTCTTAGGCTTAAAAACATGGCGTTAGAGGGTCACAGCCCCCGAACGGCTCCGTGGGTGGCACCAACACCTCCCACGGGACCAATGTAACTCGTAGGAACTGACCCCTGTGCCGCGGAACTCCCGATTTGAGAATTCGACGATAATTTGCATATTTTTAGACTTAGGCTTAAAAACATGGCGTTAGAGGGCGAAAACTCGGAACATCCCTCTAACGGCCCCGTGGGTGGTACCAACACTTCCCACGGGACCAATGTAACTCGTAGGAACTGACCCCGTAGTCGCGGGACTCCCGGTTTGAGAATACGACGATAATTTTGACTATTTCTAGACTTAGGCTTAAAAACATGGAGTTAGAGGGTGAGAACTACAAACGGACCCCGAACCTCCCCGTGGGTGGTACCAACACCTCCCATGGGACCAATATAACTCGTAGGAACTGACCCCAGTGCCTCGGGACTCTCGGTTTGAGAATTCGACAATAATTTGCATATTTCTAGACTTAGGTTCCCTCTAACGGACTCGTGGGTGGTACCAACACCTCCCATGGAACCAATGTAACTCGTAGGAACCGACCCCACAGCCGCAGGTCTCTCGATTTGAGAGTACGATGGTAATTTTCATATTTCTAGACTAAGGCTTATAAACATTACGTTAGAGGGTGAAAATCGAAACAGCCCCCGAACGGAAACGTGGGTGGCACCAACACCTCCCACGGGATGAATGTAACTCGTAGGAACTGATCCCACAGCCGCGGGTCTCCCGGTTTGACTCTACGACGGTAATTTGAATATTTCTAGACTTAGGCTAAAAACATGACGTTAGAGGGTGAAAACTCAAAACAGCCCCCGAACGGCCCCGTGGGTGGGACCAACACCTCCCACGTACCAATGTAACTCGTAGGAACTGACCCCGTAGCTGCGGGTCTCTCGGTTTGAGAGTACGACGGTAATTTACATATTTCTAGACTTGGGCTTAAAAACATGTTGTAGAGGGTGAAAACTAGAAACAGCCCCCGAACGACCCCGTGGGTGGCACCAACACCTCCCACGGGACCAATGTAACTCGTAGGAACTGACCCTGCAGCCGCGGGACTCCCGGTTTGAGAATAAGACGATAAATTGCATATTTCTAGACTTAGGCTTAAAAACATGGCGTTAGAGGGTGAGAACTAGAAACAGCCCCCGAACGTCTCCGTGGGTGGCACCAACACCTCCCACGGGACCAATGTAACTCATAGGAACTGATCCCGTAGCCGCGGGACTCCCGATTTGATAATACGACTGTAATTTGCATATCTCTAGACTTAAGCAAAACAAGGCGTTAGAGGGTGAAAACTCAAAACAGCCCCCGAACGGCTCTGTGGGTGGCACCAACACCTCCCACGGGACCAACGTAACTCGTAGGAACTAACCTCGTAGCCGCGGGTCTCCCGGTTTGATAGTACTACGGTAATTTGCTTATTTCTAGACTTAGGCTTAAAAACATGACGTTAGAGGGTGAAAACTCGAAACAGCCCCCGAACGGCCCGTGGGTGGCACCAACACCTCCCACGGGACCAATGTAACTCGTAGGAACTGACCCCACAGCCACGGGACTCCCGGTTTGAGAATACGATGGTAATGTGCATATTTTTACACTTAAGCAAATCATGGCGTTAGAGGGTTGAAGACTAGAAACAGCCCCCGAACGGCCCCGTGGGTGGCACCAACACCTTCCACGGGACCAATGTAACTTCTAGGAACTGACCCCACAGCCGCGGGACTCCCAGTTTGAGAATACGACGATAATTTGCATATTTTTAGACTTACATTTAAAAATATGGCGTTACACGGTGAGACCACGAAACAACCCTCTAACGGCACAGTGGGTGGCACCAACACCTCCCACGGGACCAATGAAACTCGTAGGAACTCACCCCATAGCCGCGGGTCTCACTCTTTGAGAATTCGACGATAATTTGCATATTTCTAGACTTAGGCTTAAAAACATGGCGTTAGAGGGTGAGAACTAGAAACAGCCCCCGAACGTCCCCGTGGGTGGTACCAACACCTCCCATGGGACCAATGTAACTCGTAGGAACTGATCCCGTAGCGGCGGGACTCCCGTTTTGAGAATACGATGATAATTTGCATATTTCTAGACTTAAGCAAAACATGGCGTTAGAGGGTGAAAACTCGAAACAGCCCTCGAACGGCCTCGTGGGTGGCACCAACACCTCCCACGGGACCAAAGTAACTCGTAGGAACTGACCCCGCAGTCGCGGGACACCCGGTTTGACAATACGACGATAATTTGCATATTTGTAGACTTAGGCTTAAAAACATGGCGTTAGAGGGTGACATCCCCAGAACGGCCCTGTGGGTGGCACCAACACCTCCCACGGGACAAATGTAACTCGTAGGAACTGACCCCAGAGACGCGGGACTCCCGGTTTGATAATTCGACGATAATTTGTATATTTCTAGACTTAGGCTTAAAAACATGGCGTTAGAGGGTGAAAACTCGGAACTTCCCTCTAACGGCCCCGTGGGTGGCACCAACACCTCCCACGGGACCAATGTAACTCGTAGGAAATGACCCCGCAGTCGCGGGACTCCCGGTTTGAGAATACGATGATAATTTGCATATTTCTAGACTTAGGCTTAAAAACATGGCGTTGGAGGGTGAGAACTACAAACAGCCCACGAACCTCCCCGTGGGTGGAACCAACACCTCCCATGGGACCAATATAACTCGTAGGAACTGACCCCAGAGCCGCGGTACTCCCCGTTTGAGAATTCGACGATAATTTTCATATTTCTAGACTTAGGCTTAAAAACATGGCGTTGGAGGGTGAAAACTCATAACAGCCGTCTAACGGACTCGTGGGTGGCACCAACACCTCCCATGGAACCAATGTAACTCGTAGGAACCGACCCCACAGCCGCAGGTCTACCGATTTGAGAGAACGATGGTAATTAACATATTTCTAGACTTAGGCTTAAAAACATTACGTCAGAGGGTGAAAATCGCAACAGCCCCCCGAACGGCACCGTGGGTGGCACCAACACCTCCCACGGGACCAATGTAACTTGTAGGAACTGACCCCACAGTCGCCGGTCTCCCGATTTGAGACTACGACGGTAATTTGAATATTTCTAGACTTATGCTTAAAAACATGACGTTAGAGGGTGAAAACTCGAAACAGCCCCCAAAGGGTCCCGTGGGTGGCACCAACACCTCCCACGGGACCAATGTCACTCGTAGGAACTGACCCCGCTCCCGCGGGACTCCCGATTTGAGAATACGACGATAATTCGCATATATCTAGACTTAGGCTTAAAAACATTGCGTTAGAGGGGACAGCCCCCGAACGGCCCCGTGGGTGGCACCAACACCTCCCACGGGACCAATGAAACTCATAGGAACTGACCCCATAGCCGCGGGTCTCACTGTTTGAGAATTCGACGATAATTTTCATATTTCTAGACTTAGGCTTAAAAACATGGCGTTAGAGGGTGAGAACTACAAACAACCCCCGAACCTTCCCGTGGGTGGCACCAACACCTCCCATGGGACCGATATAACTCGTAAGAACTGACCCTAGAGCCGCGGGACTCCCGGTTTGAGAATTCGATGATAATTTGCATATTTCTAGACTTAGGCTTAAAAACATGGCGTTAGAGGGTGAAAACTCAAAACAACCCTCTAACAGACTCGTGGGTGGCACCAACACCTCCCATGGAACCAATGTAACTCGTAGGCACCGACCCCACAGCCGCAGGTCTCCCAATTTTAGAGTACGATGGTAATTTACATATTTCTAGACATAGTCTTTAAAACATTACGTTAGAGGGTGAAAATCGAAACAGCCCCCGAACGGCACCGTGGGTGGCACCAACACCTCCCACGGGACCAATGTAACTCGTAGGAACTGACCCCATAGCCGCGGGTCTCCCGGTTTGATACTACGATGGTAATTTGAATATTTTTAGACTTAGTCTTAAAAACATGACGTCAGAGGGTGAAAACTCGAAACAGCCCCCAAACGGCCCCGTGGATGGCACCAACACCTCCCACGGACCAATGTAACTCGTAGGAACTGACCCTGTAGTTGCGGGTCTCTCGGTTTGAGAGTACGACGGTAATTTACATATTTTTAGACTTAGGCTTAAAAATATGTTGTAGAGGGTGAAAACTAGAAACAGCCCCCGAACGGCCCCATGGGTGGCACCAACACCTCCCACGTGACCAATGTAACTCGTAGGAACTAACCCCGCAGCCGCAGGACTCCTGGTTTGAGAATATGACAATAATTTGCATATTTTTATACTTAGGCTTAAAAACATGGCGTTAGAGGGTTAGAACTAGAATCAGCCCCCGAACGTCTCCGTGGGTCGCACCAACACCTCCCACGGGACCAATGTAACTCGTAGGAACTGATCCCGTAGCCGTGGGACTCCCGGTTTGAGAATATCACAGTAATTTGCATATTTCTAGACTTAAGCAAAACATGGCGTCAGAGGGTGAAAACACGAAACAGCCCCCGAACGGCATTGTGGGTGGCACCAACACCTCCCACGGGACCAACGTAACTCGTAGGAACTAACCCCGTAGTCGCGGGTCTCCCGGCTTGAGAGTACTACGATAATTTGCGTATTTCTAGACTTCGTCTTAAAAACATGACGTTAGAGGGTGAAAACTCGAAACAGTCCCTGAACGGCCCCGTGGGTGGCACCAACACCTCCCACGGGACCAATGTAACTCGTAGGAACTGACCTCTCAGCCACGGGACTCCCGGTTTGAGAATACGACGGTAATGTGCATATTTTTACACTTAAGCAAAACATGGCGTTCGAGGGTGAAAACTCGAAACGGCCCCCGAACGGCCCCATGGGTGGCACCAACACCTTGCATGGGACCAATGTAACTCGTAGGAACTGACCCCACAGCCGCGGGACTCCCAGTTTGAGAATACGATGATAATTTGCATATTTTTAGACTTATGTTTAAAAACATGGCGTTAGAGGGTGAGAACTCGAAACAACCCTCTAACGGCACAATGGGTGGGACCAACACGTCCCACGGGACCAATGAAACTCGTAGGAACTGACCCCACATCCGCGGGTCTCCCTGTTTGAGAATTAGACGATAATTTGCATATTTCAAGACTTAGGCTTAAAAACATGGCGTTAGAGGGTGAGAACTAGAAACAGCCCCCGAACGTCCCCGTGGGTGGCACCAATACCTCCCATGGGACCAATGTAACTCGTAGGAACTGATCTCGTAGCCGCGGGACTCCCGGTTTGAGAATACGATGATAATTTTCATATTTCTAGACTTAAGCAAAACATGGCGTTAGAGGGTGAAAACTCGAAACAGCCCTCGAACGGCCCCGTGGGTGGCACCAACACCTCCCACGGGACCAATGTAACTCGTAGGAACTGGCCCCGCAGTCGCGGGACACCGGGTTTGAGAATACGACGATAATTTGCATATTTCTTGGCTTAGGCTTAAAAACATGGCGTTAGAGGGTGAGAACTCGTAACAGCCCTCTAACGGCCCTGTGGGTGGTACCAACACCTCCCACGGGACCAATGTAACCCGTACGAACTGACCCCGCAGCTGCGGGACTCCCGGTTTAAGAATACGACGGTAATTTGCATATTTCTAGACTTAGGCTTAAAAACACGGCGTCAGAGGATGAGAACTAGAAACAGCCCCCGAACGTCCTCGTGGGTGGCACCAACACCTCCCACGGGACCAATGTAACTTGTAGGAACTGACCCCACAGCCGCGGGACTCCCTGTTTGAGAATACGATGATAATGTGCATATTTTTAGACTTAAGAAAAACATGGCGTTTGAGGGTGAAAACTCGAAACAGCCCCCGAACGGCCCCGTGGGTGGCACCAACACCTTCCACAGGACCAATGTAACTCCTAGGAACTAACCCCACAGTCGCGGGACTCCCAGTTTGAGAATACGACGATAATTTGCCTATTTTAAGACTTATGCTTAAAAACATGCCGTTAGAGGGTGAGAACTCAAAACAGCCCTCTAGCGGCACAGTGGGTGGCACCAACACCTCCCACGGGACCAATTAAAATCGTAGGAACTGACCCCACAGCTGCGGGTCTCCCTGTTTGAGAATTCGATGATAATTTGCATATTTCTAGACTTACGCTTAAAAACATGGCGTTAGAGGGTGAGAACTAGAAACAGCCCCCGAACGTCCCCGTGGGTGGTACCAACTCCTCCCATGGGACCAATGTAACTCGTAGGAATTGATCCCGTAGCCACGGGACTCTCGGTTTGAGAATACGACGATAATTTGCATATTTCTAGACTTAAACAAAATTTGGCGTTAGAGGGTGAAAACTCGAAACAGCCCTCGAACGGCCCCGTGGGTGGCACCAACAGCTCCCACGGGACCAATGTAACTCGTAGGAACTGACCCCGCAGCCGCGGGACTCCCGGTTTGAGAATACGATGATAATTTGCATATTTCTAGACTTAGTCTTAAAAACATGGCGTTAGAGGTTGACAGCCCCCGAACGGCCCCGTGGGTGGCACCAACACTTCCCACGGGACCAATGTAACTAGTAGGAACTGACCCCAGAGCCGCGGGACTCCCGTCTTGAGAATTCGACGATAATTTGCATATTTCTAGACTTAGGCTTAAAAACATGGCGTTAAAGGGTGAAAACTCGGAACATCCCTCTAACGGCCCCGTGGGTGGCACCAACACCTCCCACGGGACCAATGTAACTCGTAGGAACTGACCCCACAGTCGTGGGACTCTCGGTTTGAGAATACGATGATAATTTGCATATTTCTAGACTTAGGCTTAAAAACATGGCGTTAGAGGGTGAGAACTACAAACAACCCCCGAACCTTCCCGTGGGTGGAACCAACACCTCCCATGGGACCGATATAACTCGTAAGAACTAACCCTAGAGCCGTGGGACTCCCGGTTTGAGAATTCGATGATAATTTGTATATTTCTAGACTTAGGCTTAAAAACATGGCGTTAGAGGGTGAAAACTCAAAACAACCCTCTAACAGACTCGTGGGTGGTACCAACACCTCCCATGGAACCAATGTAACTCGTAGGCACCGACCCCACAGCCGCAGGTCTCCCAATTTGAGAGTACGATGGTAATTTACATATTTCTAGACTTAGGCTTTAAAACATTACGTTAGAGGGTGAAAATCGAAACAGCCCCCGAACGGCACCGTGGATGGCACCAACACCTCCCACGAGACCAATGTAACTCGTAGGAACTGACCCCACAGCCGCGGGTCTCCCGGTTTGATACTACGATGGTAATTTGAATATTTTTAGACTTAGTCTTAAAAACATGACGTCAGAGGGTGAAAACTCGAAACAGCCCCCAAACGGCCCCGTGGGTGGCACCAACACCTCCCACGGACCAATGTAACTCGTAGGAACTGACCCCGTAGTTGCGGGTCTCTCGGTTTGAGAGTACGACGGTAATTTACATATTTTTAGACTTAGGCTTAAAAATATGTTGTAGAGGGTGAAAACTAGAAACAGCCCCCGAACGGCCCCATGGGTGGCACCAACACCTCCCACGGGACCAATGTAACTCGTAGGAACTAACCCCGCAGCCGCAGGACTCCTGGTTTGAGAATATGACAATAATTTGCATATTTTTAGACTTAGGCTTAAAAACATGGCGTTAGAGGGTGAGAACTAAAATCAGCCCCCGAACGTCTCCGTGGGTGGCACCAACACCTCCCACGGGACCAATGTAACTCGTAGGAACTGATCCCGTAGACGTGGGACTCCCGGTTTGAGAATATCACAGTAATTTGCATATTTCTAGACTTAAGCAAAACATGGCGTCAGAGGGTGAAAACACGAAACAGCCCCCGAACGGCATTGTGGGTGGCACCAACACCTCCCACGGGACCAACGTAACTCGTAGGAACTAACCCCGTAGTCGCGGGTCTCCCGGCTTGAGAGTACTACGATAATTTGCGTATTTCTAGACTTCGTCTTAAAAACATGACGTTAGAGGGTGAAAACTCGAAACAGTCCCTGAACGGCCCCGTGGGTGGCACCAACACCTCCCACGGGACCAATGTAACTCGTAGGAACTGACCTCTCATCCACGGGACTCCCGGTTTGAGAATACGACGGTAATGTGCATATTTTTACACTTAAGCAAAACATGGCGTTCGAGGGTGAAAACTCGAAACGGCCCCCGAACGGCCCCGTGGGTGGCACCAACACCTTGCATGGGACCAATGTAACTCGTAGGAACTGACCCCTTAGCCGCGGGACTCCCAGTTTGAGAATACGATGATAATTTGCATATTTTTAGACTTATGTTTAAAAACATGGCGTTAGAGGGTGAGAACTCGAAACAGCCCTCTAACGGCACAGTGGGTGGGACCAACACGTCCCACGGGACCAATGAAACTCGTAGGAACTGACCCCACATCCGCGGGTCTCCCTGTTTGAGAATTCGACGATAATTTGCATATTTCAAGACTTAGGCTTAAAAACATGGCGTTAGAGGGTGAGAACTAGAAACAGCCCCCGAACGTCCCCGTGGGTGGCACCAACACCTCCCATGGGACCAATGTAACTCGTAGGAACTGATCCCGTAGCCGCGGGACTCCCGGTTTGAGAATACGATGATAATTTTCATATTTCTAGACTTAAGCAAAACATGGCGTTAGAGGGTGAAAACTCGAAACAGCCCTCGAACGGCCCCGTGGGTGGCACCAACACCTCCCACGGGACCAATGTAACTCGTAGGAACTGGCTCCGCAGTCGCGGGACACCGGGTTTGAGAATACGACAATAATTTGCATATTTCTTGGCTTAGGCTTAAAAACATGGCGTTAGAGGGTGAGAACTCGTAACAGCCCTCTAACGGCCCTGTGGGTGGTACCAACACCTCCCACGGGACCAATGTAACTCGTACGAACTGACCCCGCAGCTGCGGGACTCCCGGTTTAAGAATACGACGATAATTTGCATATTTCTAGACTTAGGCTTAAAAACACGGCGTCAGAGGATGAGAACTAGAAACAGCCCCCGAACGTCCTCGTGGGTGGCACCAACACCTCCCACGGGACCAATGTAACTCGTAGGAACTGACCCCACAGCCGCGGGACTCCCTGTTTGAGAATACGACGATAATGTGCATATTTTTAGACTTAAGAAAAACATGGCGTTTGAGGGTGAAAACTCGAAACAGCCCCCGAACGGCCCCGTGGGTGGCACCAACACCTTCCACGGGACCAATGTAACTCGTAGGAACTAACCCCACAGTCGCGGGACTCCCAGTTTGAGAATACGACGATAATTTGCCTATTTTTAGACTTATGCTTAAAAACATGCCGTTAGAGGGTGAGAACTCAAAACAGCCCTCTAGCGGCACAGTGGGTGGCACCAACACCTCCCACGGGACCAATTAAAATCGTAGGAACTGACCCCACAGCTGCGGGTCTCCCTGTTTGAGAATTCGATGATAATTTGCATATTTCTAGACTTAGGCTTAAAAACATGGCGTTAGAGGGTGAGAACTAGAAACAGCCCCCGAACGTCCCCGTGGGTGGTACCAACTCCTTCCATGGGACCAATGTAACTCGTAGGAATTGATCCCGAAGCCACGGGACTCTCGGTTTAAGAATACGACGATAATTTGCATATTTCTAGACTTAAACAAAATTTGGCGTTAGAGGGTGAAAACTCGAAACAGCCCTCGAACGGCCCCGTGGGTGGCACCAACAGCTCCCACGGGACCAATGTAACTCGTAGGAACTGACCCCGCAGCCGCGGGACTCCCGGTTTGAGAATACGATGATAATTTGCATATTTCTAGACTTAGGCTTAAAAACATGGCGTTAGAGGTTGACAGCCCCCGAACGGCCCCGTGGGTGGCACCAACACTTCCCACGGGACCAATGTAACTAGTAGGAACTGACCCCAGAGCCGCGGGACTCCCGTCTTGAGAATTCGACGATAATTTGCATATTTCTAGACTTAGGCTTAAAAACATGGCGTTAGAGGGTGAAACTCGGAACATCCCTTTAACGGCCCCGTGGGTGGCACCAACACCTCCCACGGGACCAATGTAACTCGTAGGAACTGACCCCACAGTCGCGGGACTATCGGTTTGAGAATACGACGATAATTTTCATATTTCTAGACTTAGGCTTAAAAACATGGCGTTAGAGGGTGAGAACTACAAACATCCCCCGAACCTTCCCGTGGGTGGCACCAACACCTCCCATGGGACCGATATAACTCGTAGGAACTGACCCCAGAGCCGCGGGACTCCCGGTTTGAGAATTCGACGATAATTTGCATATTTCTAGACTTAGGCTTAAAAACATGGCGTTAGAGGGTGAAAACTCAAAACAACCCTCTAACGGACTCGTGGGTGGCACCAACACCTCCCATGGAACCAATGTAACTCGGAGGCACCGACCCCACAGCCGCAGGTCTCCCAATTTGAGAGTACGATGGTAATTTACATATTTCTAGACTTAGGCTTTAAAACATTACATTAGAGGGTGAAAATCGAAACAGCCCCCGAACGGCACCGTGAGTGGCACCAACACCTCCCACGGGACCAATGTAACTCGTAGGAACTGACCCCACAGCCGTGGGTCTCCCGATTTGAGACTACGACGGTAATTTGAATATTTCTAGACTTAGTCTTAAAAACATGACGTCAGAGGGTGAAAACTCGAAACAGCCCCCAAACGGCCCCGTGGGTGGCACCAACACCTTCCATGGACCAATGTAACTCGTAGGAACTGACCCCGTAGTTGCGGGTCTCCCGGTTTGAGAGTACGACGATAATTTACATATTTCTAGACTTAGGCTTAAAAATATGTTGTAGAGGGTGAAAACTAGAAAAAGCCCCCGAACGGCCCCATGGGTGGCACCAACACCTCCCACGGGACCAATGTAACTCGTAGGAACTGACCCCGCAGCCGCAGGACTCCTGGTTTGAGAATACGACAATAATTTGCATATTTTTAGACTTAGGCTTAAAAACATGGCGTTAGAGGGTGAGAACTAGAATCAGCCCCCGAACGTCTCCATGGGTGGCACCAACACCTCCCACGGGACCAATGTAACTCGTAGGAACTGATCCCGTAGCCGTGGGACTCCCGGTTTGAGAATATGACGGTAATTTGCATATTTCTAGACTTAAGCAAAACATGGCGTCCGAGGGTGAAAACTCAAAACAGCCCCCGAACGGCATTGTGGGTGGCACCAACACCTCCCACGGGACCAACGTAACTCGTAGGAACTAACCCCGTAGTCGCGGGTCTCCCGGCTTGAGAGTACTACGGTAATTTGCGTATTTTTAGACTTCGTCTTAAAAACATGACGTTAGAGGGTGAAAACTCGAAACAGTCCCTGAACGGCTCCGTGGGTGGCACCAACACCTCCCACGGGACCAATGTAACTCGTAGGAACTGACCTCTCAGCCACGGGACTCCCGGTTTGAGAATACGACGGTAATGTGCATATTTTTACACTTAAGCAAAACATGGCGTTCGAGGGTGAAAACTCGAAACTGCCCCCGAACGGCCCCGTGGGTGGCACCAACACCTTGCATAGGACCAATGTAACTCGTAGGAACTGATCCCACAGCCGCGGGACTCCCAGTTTGAGAATACGATGATAATTTGCATATTTTTAGACTTATGTTTAAAAACATGGCGTTAGAGGGTGAAAACTCGAAACAGCCCTCTAACGGCACAGTGGGTGGCACCAACACCTCCCACGGTACCAATGAAACTCGTAGGAACTCACCCCATAGCCGCGGGTCTCACTCTTTGAGAATTCGACGATAATTTGCATATTTCTAGACTTAGGCTTAAAAACATGGCGTTAGAGGGTGAGAACTAGAAACAGCCCCCGAACATCCCCGTGGGTGGTACCAACACCTCCCATGGGACCAATGTAACTCGTAGGAACTGATCCCGTAGCCGCGGGACTCCCATTTTGAGAATACGATGATAATTTTGCATATTTCTAGACTTAAGCAAAACATGGCGTTAGAGCGTGAAAACTCGAAACATCCCTCGAACGGCCTCGTGGGTGGCACCAACACCTCCCACGGGACCAATGTAACTCGTAGGAACTGACCCCGCAGTCGTGGGACACCCGGTTTGACAATACGACGATAATTTGCATATTTCTAGACTTAGGCTTAAAAACATGGCGTTAGAGGGTGACAGCCCCAGAACGGCCCTGTGGGTGGCACCAACACCTCCCACGGGACCAATGTAACTCGTAGGAACTGACCCCAGAGCCGCGGGACTCCCGGTTTGATAATTCGATGATAGTTTGTATATTTCTAGACTTAGGCTTGAAAACATGGCGTTAAAGGGTGAAAACTCGGAACATCCCTCTAACGGCCCCGTGGGTGGCACCAACACCTCCCACGGGACCAATGTAACTCGTAGGAACTGACCCCGCAGTCGCGGGACTTCCGGTTTGAGAATACGATGATAATTTGCATATTTCTAGACTTAGGCTTAAAAACATGGCGTTAGAGGGTGAGAACTACAAACAGCCCCTGAACCTCCCCGTGGGTGGAACCAACACCTCCCATGGGACCAATATAACTCGTAGGAACTGACCCCAGAGCCGCGGGACTCCCCGTTTGAGAATTCGACGATAATTTGCATATTTCTATACTTAGGCTTAAAAACATGGCGTTGGAGGGTGAAAACTCATAACAGCCGTCTAACGAACTCGTGGGTGGCACCAACACCTCCCATGGAACCAATATAACTCGTAGGAACCGACCCCACAGCCGCAGGTCTACCGATTTGGGAGTACAATGGTAATTAACATATTTCTAGACTTAGGCTTAAAAACATTACGTTAGAGGGTGAAAATTAGCACTGGCAAAATTATGGGTTGGGCCTAATTTGGGCGAGTTAAATATGGGTTGGGCTAAATGTGGGTTGGGTCAAATATGGGTTGGGTTAAATGTGGGCTGGGCCAAATATGGGCGGACCAAATATGGGTTGGATCAACCCATTATTTTTTTACTAAATTAAGTATTACAATTTGAGGTATATATAAAAAAAACTCATATTTTACTCATAACTTTTTAAAATGAGTATTATATTTGATTTGTATCTTTTAAAATTGGGCTCCATATTTGATTTCTTGCTTTGAAATATGGGCCCCATATTTAACTCATAGCTTTGAAATATGGGCCCCATATTTAACTCACAACTTTTAAATATGGGCCCCATATTTAGATGCTTGGGCTAATATGGACTGTTTTATTATTTGGGCCACATTTTGCCACTACTAGTGAAAATCGAAACATCCCCCCGAACGGCACCGTGGGTGGCACCAACACCTCCCCCAGGACCAATGTAACTCGTAGGAACTGACCCCACAGTCGCGGGTCTCCCGGTTTGAGACTACGACGGTAATTTGAATATTTCTAGACTTATGCTTAAAAACATGACGTTAGAGGGTGAAAACTCGAAACAACCCCCAAAGGGTCCCGTGGGTGGCACCAACACCTCCCACGGGACCAATCTCACTCATAGGAACTGACCCCGCTGCCGCGGGACTCCCGATTTGAGAATACGACGATAATTTGCATATTTCTAGACTTAGGCTTAAAAACATGGCGTTAGAGGGTGACAGCCCCAGAACGGCCCTGTGGGTGGCACCAACACCTCCCACGGGACCAATGTAACTCGTAGGAACTGACCCCAGAGCCGCGGGACTCCCGGTTTGAGAATTCGACGTTAATTTGCATATTTCTAGACTTAGGCTTAAAAACATGGCGTTAGAGGGTGAAAACTCGTAACAGCCCTCTAACGGCCCTGTGGGTGGCACCAACACCTCCCACGGGACCAATGTAACTCGTAGGAACTGACCCCCTAGTCGCGGGACTCCCGGTTTGAGAATACGATGATAATTTGCATATTTCTAGACTTAGGCGTAAAAACATGGCGTTAGAGGGTGAGAACTACAAACAGCCCCCGAACCTCCCCGTGGGTGGCACCAACACCTCCCATGGGACCAATATAACTCGAAGGAACTGACCCCAGAGCCGCGGGACTCCCGGTTTGACAATTCGACGATAATTTGCATATTTCTAGACTTAGACTTAAAAACATGGCGTTAGAGGGTTAAAACTCAGAACAGCCCGCTAACGGACTCGTGGGTGACACCAACAGCTCCCATGGAACCAATGTAACTCGTAGCAAACGACCCCACAGCTGTCGATCTACCGATTTGACAGTACGATGGTAATTTGTATATTTCTAGACTTAGGCTTAAAAACATTACGTTAGAGGGTGAAAATCGAAACAGCCCCCGAACGGCACCGTGGGTGGAACCAACACCTCCCACGAGACCAATGCAACTCGTAGGAACTGACCCCACAGCCGCGGGTCTCCCGGTTTGAGACTACAACGGTAAATTGAATATTTCTAGACTTAGGCTTAAAAACATGACATTAGAGGGTGAAAACTCGAAACAGCCCCCAAACGGCCCCGTGGGTGGCACCAACACCTCCCACGGACCAATGTAACTCGTAGGAACTGACCCCGTAGCTGCGGGTCTCCCAGTTTGAGAGTACGACGGTAATTTACATATTTCTTGACTTAGGCTTAAAAACATGTTGTAGAGGGTGAAAACTAGAAACATCCCCCGAACGGCCCCGTGGGTGGCACCAACACATCCCACGGGACCAATGTAGCTCGTAGGAACTGACCCCGTAGCCGCGAGACACCCGGTTTGACAATACGACGATAATTTGCATATTTCTAGACTTAGGCTTAAAAACATGGTGTTAGAGGGTGACAGCCCCAGAACGGCCCTGTGGGTGGCACCAACACCTCCCACGGGACCAATGTAACTCGTAGGAACTGACCCCAGAGCCGCGGGACTCCCGGTTTGATAATTCGATGATAGTTTGTATATTTCTAGACTTGGGCTTAAAAACATGGCGTTAAAGGGTGAAAACTCGGAACATCCCTCTAACGGCCCCGTGGGTGGCACCAACACCTCCCACGGGACCAATGTAACTCGTAGGAACTGACCCCGCAGTCGCGGGACTCCCGGTTTGAGAATACGATGATAATTTGCATATTTCTAGACTTAGGCTTAAAAACATGGCGTTAGAGGGTGAGAACTACAAACAGCCCCCGAACCTCCCCGTGGGTGGAACCAACACCTCCCATGGGACCAATATAACTCGTAGGAACTGACCCCAGAGCCGCGGGACTCCCCGTTTGAGAATTCGACGATAATTTGCATATTTCTATACTTAGGCTTAAAAACATGGCGTTGGAGGGTGAAAACTCATAACAGCCGTCTAACGAACTCGTGGGTGGCACCAACACCTCCCATGGAACCAATGTAACTCGTAGGAACCGACCCCACAGCCGCAGGTCTACCGATTTGAGAGTACAATGGTAATTAATATATTTCTAGGCTTAGGCTTAAAAACATTACGTTAGAGGGTGAAAATCGAAACATCCCCCCGAACAGCACCGTGGGTGGCACCAACACCTCCCCCGGGACCAATGTAACTCGTAGGAACTGACCCCACAGTCGCGGGTCTCCCGGTTTGAGACTACGACGGTAATTTGAATATTTCTAGACTTATGCTTAAAAACATGACGTTAGAGGGTGAAAACTCGAAACAACCTCCAAAGGGTCCCGTGGGTGGCACCAACACCTCCCACGAGACCAATCTCACTCATAGGAACTGACCCCGCTGCCGCGGGACTCCCGATTTGAGAATACGATGATAATTTGCATATATCTAGACTTAGGCTTAAAAACATTGCGTTAGAGGTGACAGCCCCCGAACGGCCCCGTGGGTGGCACCAACACCTCCCACGGGACCAATGTAAATCGTAGGAACAGACCCCAGAGCCGCGGGACTCCCGGTTTGAGAATTCGACGTTAATTTGCATATTTCTAGACTTAGGCTTAAAAACATGGCGTTAGAGGGTGAAAACTCGTAACAGCCCTCTAACGGCCCTGTGGGTGGCACCAACACCTCCCACGGGACCAATGTAACTCGTAGGAACTGACCCCCTAGTCGCGGGACTCCCGGTTTGAGAATACGATGATAATTTGCATATTTCTAGACTTAGGCGTAAAAACATGGCGTTAGAGGGTGAGAACTACAAACAGCCCCCGAACCTCCCCGTGGGTGGCACCAACACCTCCCATGGGACCAATATAACTCGAAGGAACTGACCCCAGAGCCGCGGGACTCCAGGTTTGACAATTCGATGATAATTTGCATATTTCTAGACTTAGGCTTAAAAACATGGCGTTAGAGGGTTAAAACTCAGAACAGCCCGCTAACGGACTCGTGGGTGACACCAACAGCTCCCATGGAACCAATGTAACTCGTAGCAAACGACCCCACAGCTGTCGATCTCCCGATTTGAGAGTACGATGGTAATTTGTATATTTCTAGACTTAGGCTTAAAAACATTACGTTAGAGGGTGAAAATCGAAACAGCCCCCGAACGGCACCGTGGGTGGAACCAACACCTCCCACGAGACCAATGCAACTCGTAGGAACTGACCCCACAGCCGCGGGTCTCCCGGTTTGAGACTACAACGGTAATTTGAATATTTCTAGACTTAGGCTTAAAAACATGACATTAGAGGGTGAAAACTCGAAACAGCCCCCAAACGGCCCCGTGGGTGGCACCAACACCTCCCACGGACCAATGTAACTCGTAGGAACTGACCCCGTAGCTGCGGGTCTCCCAGTTTGAGAGTACGACGGTAATTTACATATTTCTTGACTTAGGCTTAAAAACATGTTGTAGAGGGTGAAAACTTGAAACATCCCCCGAACGGCCCCGTGGGTGGCACCAACACCTCCCACGGGACCAATGTAACTCGTAGGAACTGACCCCGTAGCCGCGGGACTCCCGGTTTGAGAATACGATGATAATTTTCATATTTCTAGACTTAGGCTTAAAAACATGACGTTAGAGGGTGAGAACTAGAAACAGCCCCCGAACGTCTCCGTGGGTGGCACCAACACCTCCCACGGGACCAATGTAACTCGTAGGAACTGATCCCGTAGCCGCGGGACTCCCGATTTGAGAATACGACGGTAATTTTCATATTTCTAGACTTAAGCAAAATATGGCGTCAGAGGGTGAAAACTCAAAACAGCCCCCGAACGGCCCTGTGGGTGTCACCAACACATCGCACGGGACCAACGTAACTCGTAGGAACTAACTCCACAGCCGCGGGTCTCCCGATTTGAGAGTACTACGGTAATTTGCGTATTTCTAGACTTGGGCTTCAAAACATGACGTTAGAGGGTGAAAACTCGAAACAGCCCCCGAACGGCCCCGTGGGTGGCACCAACACCTCCCACGGGACGAATGTAACTCGTAGGAACTGACCCCACAGCCGCGGGACTCCCTATTTGAGAATTCGACGATAATTTGCATATTTCTAGACTTAGGCTTAAAAACATGGCGTTAGAAGGTGAAAACTCGAAACAACCTCGGAACGGCCCCGTGGGTGGCACCAACACCTCCCACGGGACCAACGTAACTCGTAGGAACTGACCCCACAGCAGCGGGTCTCCCGGTTTGAGAGTACTACGGTAATTTGCATATTTCTAGACTTAGGCTTAAAAACATGGCGTTAGAATGTGAAAAATCGAAACAGCCCCCGAACGGCCCCTTGGGTGGCACCAAAACCTCCCACGGGACCAACGTAACTCGTAGGAACTGACTTCGCAGCTGCGGGTCTCCCGGTTTGATAATACGACGGTAATTTGCGTATTTCTAGACTTAAGCAAAATATGGCGTTAAAAAGTGAAAACTCGAAACAGCCCCCGAACGGCCCCGTGGGTGGGACCAACACCTCCCATGACACTAACGTAACTCGTAGGAACTGACCCCGCAGCCGCGGGTGTCCCGGTTTGAGAATACGACGGTAATTTTCGTATTTCTAGACTTAGGCTTAAAAACATGGCGTTAGAAGGTGAAAACTCGAAACAGCCCCAGAACGGCCCCGTGGGTGGCACCAACACCTCCCACGGGACCAATGTAACTCGTAGGAACTGACCCCGCAGCCGCGGGTCTCCCGATTTGAGAATACGATGGTAATTTGCTTATTTCTAGACTTAGGCTTAAAAACATGGTGTTAGAAGTTGAAAACTCGAAGCAGCCCCAGAACGGCCCCGTGGGTGGCACCAACACCTCCCACGAGACCAACGTAACTCGTAGGAACTGACCCCGTAGCCGCGGGTCTCCTGGTTTGAGATTACGACGGTAATTTGCGTATTTCTAGACTTAGGCTTAAAAACATGGCGTTAGAAGGTGAAAACTCGAAACATCCCCAGAACGGCCCCTTGGGTTGCACCAATACCTCCCACGGGACCAACGTAAATCGTTGGAACTGACCCCACAGCCGCGGGACTCCCGATTTGAGAATACGACAGTAATTTGCATATTTATAGACTTAGGGTTAAAAACATGGTGTTTGAGGGTGAGAACTCGAAACAGCCCCCGAACGTCCCCGTGGGTGGAACCAACACCTCCCACGGGACCAATGTAACTCGTAGGAACTGACCCCGCAGCCGCGGGATTCCCGGTTTGAGAATATGACGATAATTTGCATATTTCTACTTGGTTACTGATAATTTTAACTCATATATGCAATTTTTCTGCTTGATTAAATTTTTTGTAAAACTACTTGGTTACTGATATTTTTTTTTATGTATCCCATCATTTGTTGGATTTTTGCACGCCGAACAAACGAATGAGGCAATGGTCTACAGCATGAAGATTGTTTATAGGTTGTGGACAATCAGGATTTTGTCATCCATGCAGGCTTTTATAGTTTAGTTTTATGGCCGTGCAGGCTTTTATAATTCGATTGTTGAATTTTATGGCCGTGCACGCTTTATAATAAGTAGGTTTTACATTTACAGGTTTTGGAATGTCAAGGAAATAGAGGAAACTCTGCCCAATTTTTTTTTTTTGGTCTGTGAATTATTAAGACGTGTAATATTTATAAGTTTGTATATATATTTGTTTATTAACAACGTTCTTGATTCGCAATTTGTGATTTTTTTTATTGTTTTTCCAATAATAAATATTTGGAACACCTCGTACGCGTCAAACGTTACACGTAGTAACTGATGGTGCACTCACAGGACCCCCAGTTTTAGGATTGGACCAAAAAAATACATTTTTTTTTAAATTATAGTTAAATATGGTCATGGACTTTGTCCATGACCATTTTTATTTTTTCGTCACACATAAAAATGGTCGCGGCCAAAGTCCGCGACCATTTTTTTCATCACGGTTGTGGGTCACGGACTTGGGCCGTGACCATTTTTTTGTCACGGTTGTGGGTCGCGGACTTTGGCCGCGACCAATTTGTTACGGTTGTGCGTCACGGATTAGGACCGCGACCAATTTTTTTGTCACGGTAATGAGTCGCGGACTTTGGACGCGACCAATTTGTCACGGTTGTGGGTCACGGATAAGGGCCGCGACCATTTTTTTTTAAATTTTTTTGTCACGGTTGTGGGTCGCGGACTTTGGCCGCGACCAATTTGTGACGGTTGTGGGTCACGGATGAGGTCCGAGACCCGTCACGACATGGGTCACGGAATAAGTCCGCGACCATCTTCTGTGACCCCTCTCGGCCGTGACCATTTTTTGGTCACGGATTTGGGCCGCGGCCCACGGAAATGGTCACGCCCGAAATGGTCACGGCCCAAGTCCGCGCGCGACCCACAGCTTTGGTCAGGGATTTTGGCCGTGACCAATCGCCAGTTTTGGTGTAGTGTTCTTCCAAGCCAAAGAAGAATACATGGTCCTCGAGGTACCAAAATTGTACCTCCGTCATCATCATGTTCCACTCTATGGGCCGATTACGCCATAAAGAGACTCGACGCATGTCAAAAGCATCGTAGTTGACATTGTAGGAGCACATCGCCTCCAAAGTCTCGAGGTAGTTGGCAAACTCAACACTACCAGGGAGAGCCATCTCACAGAATAAGAAAGTTAGAATGTGAAGGTGTGATGGAAACACTCCACCCTTACCCATTTTTTTACTTGAAAACTCTCACAAAAGACACAACCCTTGCAGAAATCAGAGGGAATCCTCCCCACAAGGTACCAAAAGCTGAGGAGGGTACCAATCAAGGCCTTGAATGGATGGGACTGGACTGACCTACCAATAGGCAGGACAAGAGGCTTGCTGATTGGCAACCCCCTATTTTTGGAAACTTACCTTTTTCCTCTTTTTCCAAAATAAAAAAAATAAAAAATAAAAATTGATATTCTCAACAGAATTTCAAAGCCCCCTTACATCTTTATAAAATTTCTCATTGTGAATAAAACTTTCTTTCAAAATTCAAAAAGTATTTATTTTTACGGTCTCAACACCAAAGTAAAAAGTGCATATGCATGCATTCATTCATTACCAACAGAAGATAATAAAAAAAAACTCCATTGCATTGCATAGATATTTTTCCGTGTTACATCATTTTTGTAGGAAATAAAGAAAAGAAGAAAAACAACGGGACTCGGTCCGAACCCACATTATCTCTCTCTCTCTCTCTCACATACCCTTCCCCTCTCTCTCTAAGAGCTCTCATCCCTGCGATGCGCTCTCTTTCCCCGGTGGCGAGATGACGCACCTCCGCTACCTGAACCAGACTCCTCCCTAGATGAAGCAGACAGCACCAAGCAAGAAGGAATAAGGACCCCGTCCCGAATATGGGTAGTCAACGAAGATATCCAGTCCCTCATCCAAGTGATGAACACCCGGACTTGCTACAAGAAAAGGCAGAATCAGGGTCAAACAGGTCGAAGAGAAACCAGAAAGGAAGAAAAGAAAAATCATAAATGTATACCACAGGACGAAGTACCTCCTCTGTCAATACCAACTCCTCTGGGTCAATCGCATGAGGATGATGCAACATAGGCACCATCCCTCCATCAGCCCGCCGAATGTTGTATGAAGGGGTATGCAACCGCACAAAGGGAACCTCCGAAGTCGACGCCACCGCAGATGTCGAAGGACCACCACCACTGTGGGAGGACCCCACTGGCTAACTTGAACCCACATGAGGGAAAGGTAGTGCATCATATATGATGAGTGCCATCAGCCAACTCATCACTAAGTCCATATAATCATATGGCAGAGCTGTGTCGTTATACAACAGAGAGGACTCTCCAATCATCGCCGCAATCCTCACATCCTTCGACAACATTTTCTCCTGCCTCATAGACATAGGGGGCCTCACAGGTGGTACCACCACCTCCTTCTTAGCAATCTGTCAGACCACCCTCTCCCCGAGATACCGAGAGTGGCCCAACTCATTCTCCAAGAAACACCTCATCTTCGTATTCACCCCAATCGACCCCGTGTCCTGAACAACCATCCCCCAAGGGTAAAAGGTCACCTGAAAAATCTCCAGTAGATATAATTCAATATGGAATCAGAACACACAAACACTAAGACTAAAGAAGGAAAAAGTTTTGCCCTATCACTGGTCAGGCCATTCAAGACCTGACGCACCGCCTGCAGGGAAAGAGACTTCCTCGACTGTCGATTGGCCTTTCGCCACCAATACAACTAGAAAAAATCCCAAACGATCTCATCCTTCAAAGAAATCAGCTGGGTATTACACCCAATCACCTCGTAGAACCACGCCTGCCAAAGACAAGAATCTACAATCAAAAAAGAGACGCACAAGGAAAATGTGAATGCATGAAAGGAAAATGCGCAAAGTAAAGAATACCTCCAGAAGATACGTGGCTCCAGTAAAAGTCTGCTGACAGCACCGGCTAAATGCATCCAGAGAAAAATAATGCGTCGCCAAAGTCAGGCTCACCCAATCATAGAGATGTATGTTCGAAAACATCCTCAAGTATGGAAAAAACTACAAGTGGACAACGTCGCCTCTCGGCACCACCTGAAATCCCCCCCAACAACATCAACATAAACAGTCGGGACATCTACCTCTTCTGCAGCCCGTCCTCCACATCAAATACCCTACTTAGCAAAACATCCCTCAGCAAGGACAAACGGATAGAATCCCCAAACACTATCCTCCCCACATCACCTAGCGCCACCCGCACCGCATCCGGCCTCACTCGTGAGGAACGATCAACCTTTATCAGCTCTCCATCACAATCCAGCCCTAATGGCTACTGCACATCTATGGGAGTCAAAGTCATCTTCCCAAAGACGAAATGGAAGGTGTGGGCAGTGTCCCACCACCTCTCCCCCAAAGCGCATAAGATCGCCATCGAACGAGGCGTCTCATCCAGCATAGACGCCAGCCTCCCAAAACCCGATGACGATACTACCCAGAGCACCACAGGTGGAAGATTCTCCCAGACATCCTTAAGCGTCGTGGTCCCGCGGGCACGCATAGTTGATAAAGAAACATCAGATTGTCAAAGAAAAACCTTGCCAAAATCCAAGTAAAAAGGAAATCACCAAAAAAGAAAAGAATGGAAAAAGTCATTTTGAACTTACATAACCGCTAGGGTTCACCACCCTAGAAGAGTGATGATGCAATGGCTCTCGCAGTAAAGTCAGCTCATCCGCAACCAGCTCAAAGGCATCAAAAGAATTCTCAATCCCCAAAGCAAGAGGCGCCCTAGCCGTCCACTCCACATTCACCCAATTATCAATAGCTAACCACTCCCTATGTGTCGCAGTGCTCACAAAAGCATCCATTTTTTAGGTTATGGAATGCTAAGACGATTCGCAGAAGAAAATTACAGAGAGAGAGAAGGCAAGAAGCTGTGAAAAATAAGGGGAACCCGCCCCCTTTTTATAGGAAGCCAAGGATCATGTCGATCAGAACTGCACCCCCACCTACCGATCAGCACCGACCTTTCACCTTCTCGAGGCAGTCCAAAAGTCCATGCCACCGTTGAATGGCACCCTTCACACAATGCCAATTGGCACCCCCCTTAAATTTTCGTACAAAAACTCCCAAAAAATACCAGAAACCCCTGAAAAATCTTCAGAAAATTCCTAAAAATCCTGGGGAGGATTTAGAACACTTTCACTAAAAAAAATTCACATTCCCTCAAGGGGAACCCCTATTTCCCTAGCATAACTCTCAAAAGCCAAGTGAATATCCCCCCGGAAATGACCCCAGAGGACCCCTAAAGTATCAAAAACTTCAGGTTATCTCCTATTCCCCCAAAAGTCTCAGATTTCCCCAAGCAAAACATCCAAACCCTGGACCACCTAATCACTTCCCCTGTCGAATTTACAGCATCAAATTGGTTGTTCCCCCGCAAAGTCTCCAAAAGGCACGAAAGTTTCCCCAGCGATCAGCTCCCCAGCTCAAATCAAAATCACGACGTAATTTTCGGGGCAAAGTTCCTCGAGAACATCTCAATTTAAACCCTCAGAATTGGCTTCGACCATCAGAATTAGTCATCTCAACCTAAGCCCTCAGAATTGGCTTCGACCCGCAGAATTGGTCATCTCAACCTAAGCACTCAGAATTGTCTTTGACCCACATAATTGGTCATCTTAATTTAAGCCATCGGAATTGGCTTCGAACCGTAAAATTGGGCATCACAACCTAAGCCCTCAGAATTGGCTTCGACCCATAGAATTGGTCATCTCAAGTTATGCCCTCAGAATTGGTTTTGACCCGTAGAATTGGTCATCTCAACCTAAGCCCTCAGAATTGGCTTCGACCCACAGAATTGGTCATCTCAATTTAGGCCCTCAGAATTGGCTTGGACTCGCAGAATTGATCATCTCAACTTAAGCTCTTAGAATCGGCTTCGACTTGCAGAGTTATTCATCACAATATTAAGCCCTCAGAATTGGCTTCGACCCGCATAATTGGTCATCTCAACTTAAGCCCTCAGAATTGGCTTTGGCCCGCAGAATTGGTCATCTCAATATTAAGCCCTCAGAATTGGCTTCGATCCGCAGAATTAGTCATCACAACCTAAGCCCTCAGAATTGGCTTTGACCCGCAGAATTGGTCATCATAATTTAGGCCCCCAAAAATGGCTTTGACCCGCAAAATCGGTCATCCTCATCCTTAGGTCCTCAGAATTGGACTCGACCCTCTGAATTGGTCATCCTCTTTCAAAGGCATCATGCGGTGTCTATTCAACGGCTATTTTTTATTCCAAACTCACCCGTCGAGGGGCTCTATAGACCCCCCATTCTAGCACCCCCTAATCTCTCCATAGGTCCCTAGCACCTCCCTGTATGACTACAAACATAGGTCAAACCCCGAGCACTGACCTAGAGGCCATCGGGCACTCTCAGGCTCTGTTTGACCAAAAGTCAATCTTTTCAGCTTGATCGAGACTGAATAAATCTTCGAAGGGAACTAAAACTCCTTTCCAACGGTCCACCCCGTGCACAATTCTAACTTATGGTGCAGACGAATGACCCGTTTTCCACCAAAATATGATTAGGAGGTCAATGGACGCTCCCGGGCCTCGTTTGACCAAAGTCAACTCTTCAGCTAGACTGAAATGAAATGAATCTTCAAAGGGAACTGAAACCCCTTTACAAGGGTCCACCCCATGCGCGATTATGACTTACGATACGGACGAACGATTCGTTTCAGTCCGAAAGGTCATCGAACGCTTCCAGGCCCTATTTGACCAAATTCAACTCCCTAAACCCAGTCAAACTCTTTGGAATATCGAAGTACATCTCATAACCTTTCCAACTATCCGCCATGTGCACAATTCTGACTTATCATACGGACGAACGATCCGTTTGCGTTCGACAACCCCCCGTTTAAAGGATCGATAAGAGCTTCCGAGCCACATTTGACTCGAAGTCAACTCCCAGACCAGAGAGCAGTCTAAGGATTTTCGAAGGTCTCTAAAATACCTTTCCAGCGATTAACCCCGTACACAATTTGGATCAACGGTTTGCATTTTACGACCATTTTGTTTAAGGAACCTGAAAGAGACTACCAAACGGTAGGTTCCAAATCCTGCCTATCGGCAGTGTGCCTAAAACACCTTTCGATTGGCAGGATCGGGCCTATTCAGATCGTCAATGCCCTGGGCCTATAAAAATGAGGTCCTGACCTCATTGCAATAGAACCCAAGATCTTAAATCCATCACTCTCAGTGAACTCAGAAAACCTCTCTCAAAGTCAGCGTGATTTCCACATCCAAATCCTCTTCCAACCTTCATTTTTCATCACCTTTTTCACCAAACTTGGTGAATTAACTACCCTTAATCACCATCCAAGTGGAAGGGCTGCTCTCCAACATTTAAGATAAAGCTCAAGATCTTCAAGAAGGTCCAACTTTCTCGGCTCTCTCTTTAAATTCTCCTAAATTCGCATTAACTTATTTTATTACTTAGCACTTTTATTCTCTCCATCTAACATATCCTAATATACTTTTTATTTAGTATTACTGCACATCTCTTATTTTTCATATAAATAAAACCCAAAAAAAATAAGAAAAAGAGGGTTTGCTCATAAATTCCAAATGGGAATTCTCACACTTTTCTCACAACTAAAACACTTTTCTACACACACACACATAAGAGAAGTCCCCGGTTGGATTTAAGGGATAAAACCCACCCCTCGTTTTGTATACGAACTATGTGGACTTTGATGCATCTATAGGCTACGCAGGCATCTCGGGGTAAAACCCGAGATTCGAGTCCTATTTTTTTCCCATTTTCTATTTTTCTAATTCTTTAACTTAATTCTCTTAGATTCTATATATTTGCAAATACATATATTTGTTCTTAGTGGCGTATTATTCCATATGTGTTATCGTTTCATTATAACGATCAACACAAGGATAATATCGCAAATCCTATTTTCTAATATTACCTTTAGGAATATTCCAACGGATGACTCTCTTTATCTCTTCCATGATACAAGTCGATGATTCCTATCTCCACTACATATACACATGTACACATATCACGAGGAAATAAAGGAAAATAACAACAAATCCATAAGAGACCGCAAGGGCGAAATGGGTTCCTAACACCTTCCCATTTCGCAACTTATCCTCTAAACCCTTTTCGAATCATTTTTGGTTTTATATGTATTAGTATGTCTTTGGATGTTGTCCTTCACGATGGCTCCACCTTCTTTTTTCTGATTTGAGTAAAATAGACTAGCGACTCCATCTCTCTACATTTTTCACCTCACACATCGTCGATGACGGCCGAAGCGCTCCCGAGAGGGATGCACGGGACAAAGACCCTCTCACCACGGATATTGAACCCTCCTCTCTCCCTCTGTGAGGATCGAGGATGGACACACCCGCCAATAGTCCAAAAATCGTTATATGGCTTTGAGCTACCTAGGGGAGGTGAGGTGAAGCCTGGTGACCCATTGATGTGTTGTTGAGAAATAAATATTGATATATTGCTTGAGTATTGCATTTGATTTGCATATGCGCATTCGTATTGTTGCAATTTATTCAACATACGAATTGTTTTTTAGCATCTTTTCCTGTCATATTGTGTACTTCCCCATATTTTATTTTAGTGGCAGGCTAGCGTGGATTATTTTAGAACATGGATTGGAAGATTTATTTTTTATGTATAAATTAATGGTGTAATTTTTGTTGGAGAATTGTGTATTTTAGGAGAAACGTTATTGTAAATAATTATTGTGGAAATAGAATAAATGTGATTTTGTGATATTTAAATCGTAGAATTTAGATGCTCTATAATTATTTTGGATGGTTTTAGCTTAGTTTTAATCGCAGTAGCACACCGCGTGTCTTTTCGGGTGCACGGGGTGTTATAGATGGTATCAAAGCTTAGGTACCCGATAACCCTCGGGCCTTGGGTTTTGGGTCTAGCATTCGCATTGAACGAGTTTTCTTTAAAAATAGAAGTTTTTTGAAGACGTGTTAGGTATCGTGGTGAGGATGTTTAGAATTTATTAGAGGACTTCAGTATTGTAATTTTTGGGAAATAGAATCGAGTAATATTTTATTGCCAGTGTAGGTTTCATCGAATTTCGAGGGCGAATTTCCTTGTTAGTGGGGAATTATGTAACAACCCGAATTTTTTAAATAATTTTTTTAAAACTAATGTTGGAAAATTCGAGAAAAATAATATTTCTGGTTTAATTATTTTAAATATTTAAATATATTGGTTTTTATATTCAGAATTCGGAAAAGACTCCTAATATGAGTATATATAAGTCTTGGGTCGTTTAAAAGAGTTCTTAAAACATAAAACTCACTAAGAGTCCTTAAATCATAAAACTCTCTAGGAAGAAAAATATATAAAAATATTCGACTGTCCGACGAACTGAAATTTTTTTTGCAGCTTCTTCTCATCTTCAGCAACTACGCCCTTTAATTTCAGCCAATTCCAACGGTCCGACCGTCTGGAATATTTTTTTTATTTTTTGTATCTAATTAGAACTCTTTTATTAAACAAACTCTTATTCCTTTATATATCACAACAAATTCGTGGCTTGGATTTTCAAATCACTTTTTCATCAACTTCACAACCAGAAGACCTCTCCAAAATCATTCCTTTTCATCTACAAATTTTATCCCCAAACTTAATCAAGTGTTTGACTTAATATTTGAAGGGTTATTTGGTGTTTTCTTGAGTTTGGGCTAGAACAAGTTTTGATGATTTTCGGGAGAGTAACATGATGGTGCGATAAAATTTTGAGGCAGAAATTTATGTGACTATTCATGTGATGATTTTGAGGTACGCGACTTACACAATATGCTCCTAAATTCTCACGAGAGTATTCCGTTTGTTTTCTGTGTCAATTGCACTCATGTTGAATTGTGATATTCATTGGAATCTTAAAAAATTGTTGAAATCTATTATTTTATTCATTGAGATATATTTTATTATTGATTTGAGCATAGAGTCATGAGATTTTAATGTGGCACGGAGTATGGGCACCTGTCAATAGTCCAAAAATCGTTATATGACTTTGAGATGCCTAAGGGAGGTGAGGTGAGGCCTTGTGACCCATTGATGTGTTGTTGAGAAATTAATATTGATATAATGCTCGAGTATTGCATTTGATTTATATATGCGCATTTGTATTGTTCCAATTTATTCATCGTGCTAATTATTTTTCAGAATCTATTCCGGTCATATTTTGTACTTCCCCGTATTTTCTTTTAGTGGCAGGCTAGCATGAATTAGGAGGCTATGGACTATTTTGGAGGAATATTTTAGAACTTGGATTGGAAGATTTATTTTTTATGTATAAATTAGTGGTGTAATTTTTGTTGGATAATTGTGTATTTTGGGAGAAACATTATTGCGAAAATAGAAGAATTGTTGTTTTGTTATGTTTTAATCGCGGAATTTAGATGCTCTATAATTATTTTGGATGGTTTTAGTTTAGTTTTTATCACAGTAGCACACCGCGTGTCTTTCCGGGCGTGCGGGGTGTTACAGATGGTATTAGAGCTTAGGTATACGACAACCCTCGGGTCTTGGGTTTTGGGTCTCGCATGCACGTTAGAAGAGTTTTCTTTGGAAATAGAAATTTTTTGAAGACGTGTTAGGTATCGTGGTGAGGATGTTTAGAATTGATTGGAGGACTTTAGTATTGTAATTTTTGGGAAATAGAATCGAGTAGTATTTTATTTCGAGTGTGGATTTTGCGAATTTCGAGGGAGAAATTCCTTGTTAGTGGGGAAGTATGTAAAAACCCGAATTTTTTAAATAGGTATTTTTAAACTAATTTTGGAAAATTCGAGAAAATTAAAATTTTGGATTTAATCATTAAAAATATTAGTTTTATATTCGAAATTCAGTAAAGACTCATAATATGAGTATATATAAGTCTTGGGCCGTTTATAAGAGTCCTTAAAATATAAAACGCTCTAAGAACTCTCAAATCATAAAACTCTTTAGAAAGAAAAATATATAAAAATATTTGAATGTCCGATCGAGCTAATATTTTTTGTGCAGCTTCTTCTGATCTTCAGCTACTACGCCCGTAAATTTCAGCGAATTCCAACGGTCCGATCATCTGGAATTTTTTTTTAGTGTTTTTATATGATTAGAAATCTTTCCATAATCAAACTCTTAATCCTTTAGATATCCCAACAAATTCGTGGCTTGGCTTTTGAAATCACTTTTTCATCAACTTTTTAACCAGAAGACCTCTCCAAAATTATTCCTTTTCATATACAAACTTTAGCCCCCAACTTAATCAAGTGTTTAACTCAATATTTGAAGGGTTATTTGGTGTTTTCTCGAGTTTGTTCTAGAACTAGTTTTGATTATTTCCGGGAGAGGAACGTGATGGTTGTAATAACCCCGTACTTTTATTGATATTTAAATTACATAAGTGGGCGTAATCTGGTGATTAAAGGAATCACGATGAATAGTAGTTTTGGGATTTCTTAAGTGTTAGATTAATTCCAATATGTTACATCTATTTTTGGGATTCGGTAAATGAGTCGGAATATTTTTATGACATGTTGCAATTGGGTAAAGAGACAGTAAATACTTCACGTTGAAGAAAATGCGTATTGGGAAGTGTTGAGTCTGATTAGTGAATTTTAGTAAAGTGACTCGGATGGAGATTTTGAGAGCACGGTTGGTTTCGGAATGGTCGAGATAGTCAGGATAGAGTATCCGGGGGTAGCGTTTGGATTTAGGGGACTTTTGGACTAGTTGGGACTCACATTTGAGTAAACGAGTCATGTTTGGGTTTTATAAGGGACAAGCCCTTATCTCTCTCTCTTATAAGTCACGAGAGAGAGGAATAGAAAAAAGAAAAGAGAGAAAAGGAAGAAGATAAGAGAAGAAAAAATAAAAGGGGATTCCGGCCCAAACTTCGCAAGATTCGACTCGAGGTCATCGGATTTTATCCACGAGGCAAGTGCTTACCTGTTTTATTCATTTGTGTGTGTATCTCATATTATAGTTGGTAAACTAGATAAATTTTAGGTTGAAACCCTTAAAATAAATTTAGGGGAGATAAATTGCAATTGGAGATTATTATCGGGGACTATAGATTGGATATTAGGAATCCTAGATGACGGTATTGAGGGTGAGTAAACCTTAGAATGAAATAGGAAACCTTGGATGAGTTAAGTGTACAATCCGCGGTATGGACCTAATGAATGGTTAGTATGTGCAACATTCGACAGAGGTCTTCGGCAAGTGTGTATAGAGATATTTATGCGAAGAGAATAAATACGGGCCGATTACACTTAAGTAAATCCTAGGATGCGAGTAGGATGGAATTTAGGATATGGGCTAAAGTGGATTGAGAGGTTATCCGGTACGCCTATTGACAACTATTATTAAAGTTGATGTGATACCTATGGAACTAAAATAAGTTAACATTACACTTATTTAATTATTACGAATTGGTATATTCGGGATTTTATGTAAACCCTTAGAAGTGACTAAGGTGTGAATTAATCTTAAGTAAGATAATACTTATAGGTTTAGTATTTTAAGTGTGTAAATACTTATAAACTATTATGAATGGGAACATTCGGGGTTTCGGCTATCGCTATAAGAGTTTTGCAATTATAGCCATAATATATTAAGAAGTGATATATATTATATACGGGAGTTGTTACTGTATATATATGATATGATACGGAAATAAATATATATTTATGTGGTTGGTATATTTATATCTTAGAGGCTGGTTCCACGGGCATAGGGATGGACAGCCAAATTATATTTTTCTCTAGTGCAATCAAGGGAGGTTGTGCGATGTGGGTGAATCCCCTGGCTTGAGCAGCAGGGAGAGTATAGTCCCCATTTCATATCGTACATGACTGCCTCCATCGTTTAGCTTTTTTTTTTTAACATGACCATGACTGAGTCTGGCTTGGTACCGTGGTTGATTGAGTAAACCCGGATGTGGATAGGCACTTGAGTCTACATCATCAAGTTATATCTCAGTGGGATGGTTGTTATACTTATGATTGTAACAGGCATAATTATACTTGTTGCATGTAGTATATTGCTTGTATATGAAGACGAGATATCATATAACTTTGACTTATGTAAAGAGTAAAATGAATTAGGGTTTATCCTTCTTCCGGGAGACTTATATCCGGATTAATACAATGTAAAACTTATATTAAAATCAGGATTATATATATACGGAACTTTATATACTAAAGTGAATAGGGTATTTTAAACTAGTTTAAGTCCCGGATTATGAATGGTATAGTTATATATTTAGAAACGAGAACTATATATATAGCACATTGATGATTATATCAACTAACAACTTATCAAATAGCTTACGGTATAACCTATATTATATCACGCAAGGTAGTTTATAGTTAGGAGGATTTAAAATATGGGTGTAAGAGATTAGTTAGGTAGGGTAGCTTAACTAGGTTGTTTAAAACGTATGCGATAGGTGTGCACTATTGGAAAATGGGTGAGGTGTATCTAATGAGAGTGCGATACTAGATTAAATATAAGAGATTTCATATTTTAAAATATGGCTTTTAAGCACTTGCTAAATATTTTCAAAACTCGGGCTCTGACCCGTTTTTCTATTTTCCCCTCTCTCGCTATATATGTATATATATTAGGTGTCCAGACATAGGGACGCCTGGATGATGATTCTTTTGAGTCATACGTTGCTGCAGTAGTTGTGGATGCAAGTAGGTTTATTGCATACGCTTCTATCCTTGAGATCTAGATAAGAGGTATTGTAGAAACATTCGGACCGATAGCCCAATTCTACTCATTTATTCTTTTACCGCCTTTTAGTGCAACATTCAATTTGGTTGTATTGTGTTAAACCGAGTGCTCGGTTATTTTATTTCATTTCAGTTTTTGTGTTTATAAACTATGTGAATGTTTTTACTTGGTTGGTTTGGTTAAAAAGATTAGTTAAATAAAATTTTGACTCCAACCTAATAAGTTATTAGTAATTAAATGGGTTTTCGACAGTGATGTTGAGAATGAACCATATGAGACTACTATTTTAATATCGTATAGGATTTATCACCTCGTATTTTATTAGGCGGGGTGTCACAGATGGTATCAGAGCATCAAATTCTAGTGTCCTTAGGAATCTGTGCGAACGTACTACGCTTTCAGCGTTGCTTTCTATTTGATATAGAGCCTTATGATTAGAATTATTGGTTCCTATTGTGAGATTTTGTTCTCCTGTCATTATGTAAGATTATAGTAAATCTTTTATGTGCTCGTTCGAGATTTGTGTGCTGATTGAGGAAGGACGACCATAGAAGGCCATTGCGCGAGCGGAAGGAGGCAGGGCTTAGTTGGAGTTGTTAGTGTAAGTGGGGAATGAGAGCAGAAGTCGAGGTCACTCCTTTTGTGGCATTTTCATGTATTGATGCAATGATTACTAAAGTATAGTAGTTTTATTTATCCATGTACCGCTACAGTAGAGAGTTGTACTAAACGTGAATTACCCAGTGACGTAAATTGGGAAAAAGTCTGAACGATCTTTGATAAGGACCATTCGTTGAAGTTTAAGTTATGCAAAGGAAGTGTAGCATTATTCAGTGGAAGTAGATGGCTCGGTAGCTTTGGTTTAAAGAAGGGTATGAAAACTCCCAGATGTGAAAATTTGAGGAAAATTTTTCACTCATTGCAGTAATGTTGAAATGATGGGAATGATGGTCACTATGTTTGGGGGAGCAGAATGTTTTGGCTCGCCAAGGAATCTTAAAGATGGCTTTAACAGTTAGTTCCTTTATTTTATTACAAATGAAAAGAACGCAATTTCTGAATTATTCATATGAGGATCAGTCAGAGGCCGATAATGAATAAAGATTTATATGGATAAGTGAACTCTGTACCGAATTAAGGAAGGTACAATGAAGAAATAGTCCTTCAGAGGAATGATAGGCTCACTAGTAAGTGTTGCTAACACTTATGGAGAATTTATGTTCATGGAACCCCATTGGTGGACATCCACCAGGGGATTCATTGAAATAAGGTAGTTGAGGCCGGTAGCATGTTTCCTTTTAGTCGGAGGAGCCGAGTGGAACTACGAGGGTGATTGTTAGGATCGAGGCGATAGAGTTTGAGATACGGATAACCTTAATATTGTTAGGGAGGTCAGACCTGGAGAATATTGTGATGTGGAGTTTACAACCACATTTTTTAATCTTTCCCATTAGGATTAAAAGGACAAGAGTAGGGTGCCTAGATGGGGCATTTATTAAAGTAGTTTTTTGTTTGGTTAGGACAAGTGTAAAATGTCTAGGAGCCATTTAGAGCAGTCAGGGAGATTGGCAGAGTTATTGTTATGAGTTCCACCTCGGATGAAGGTGGTATATTTTGTGTGGTAAGATTGAGTCACAGTATTTTATTATCCCTAGATTCGTGTGTGTGATTCTAGTTTACTGGTAGTGTCGCTAACATTATATTGCATATATTTATATGTTTTTTCGCAGTAGCGGGGTTCTATTTTCTTCATTCGTTGTGAAAGTGGATGCTAGTATTTTGAGCTTATGTTTTGTTTTCACTGCTCGTTTTGTATGTGTTATACGAGTATAGTACTATTTTGAGTATAATATGTTATTGTATCATCAGTGGGATAGTAGGCTAGTGATTATAAGGCTATCGTATCCACGGTTCCAGGGTGAAACTAGTTTTTGTATCATATCTCACCTGGATACGGGTTGATCTCGCATTTATTATATGTTTAGATGGAACTTTGATGAGTAGATGTTTCATTTTCCCCATTTTAGTGTGTGGCGACTTTATAGGTATGATTTAAGGTATGCAGGATTTATTGTTAAGCGGTGAGTTTAAGCTCGTTGTTGGTTGCGAAATTGGCCTAGTGTTAGTACAAGCACTTTGTGGTATGGCTCCTTGAAAGAAGTAGGAGTTCAGACCACATTTTGTTGATTGATGGGATAGGATTATCCCGGTTGCATATTTGAAGCTAATGTACCTCCACGGCCGAAAATCTAAGTAGTAGTGTATCATAGGGGTTCCTTGTTTGGATTTCTCTTACGAGACACTCCATGCACGAACCTTAACGATATCGGGAGTGGAGAGATGTTATGGGATGCAAGGATGTTGGTTTTGATGATAGTTACCTAGTGTGAAGAAAACACTATAAACTGAGAGCCATGTCATGATTGGAGGCTTATGGAGATGGAAGTGCTATGGAAAAACATTGAAATGGTTCTCACACCGTAAGTAATAGGTGAGGTAAGATTTAGAGAATAGATTTGAGGCTTATATTCAGGCCTTGATTAAAAGGCAAATTTTGAGGTAGTATGCTTTGGCTATGATGTTAGTAATACTTGTGCAGATTATAGGCGCCCCGATTAGTTATACTTTCCATTTCGCCGAAATGGAGGGACATAGTGGTAGGAGCGCATTAGTGTGATTGTGAGGTAGAATTTAGAGCATCCTGGGTATGTGCCTTAGGCCATTACATCTTCATGACTGACAATGTGAGGTAGTAGTGAAATGGGAGGGTTCATTGTCTATATTTCGCTTTGCGAGACGTCCCACGCATGAAACCAAGCGAGTGTCGGGAGTTGAGAAAGTTCTTCGTCACTAGGGATATATTTAGTATAATACTAATTTCATGTGTAGAAAAACACATCGATCTTAAGACTACTAGGAAGTAAAGCTAGTGGGGCAAGTGGCGCTGATATAGGAAGAACTGAATTTTGAATTATTCGGGTTAGAAGTACCCGAGTGTTAGCACCAGGCTGAGGAAGTGTGTTAAATTTATATACCATCCGAAATAGGAGGGAGGTAGCATATAAAGCCGAAGGAGGTGCTTTGGGGAGATTATAAATGGAATTGGAGTGTGTTGGATTGCACGTCGTATGAGGTACGCAATAATCCAATTATATAAGTGCAACAAGACTTAGCACGCTTGAGATAAGCGATAAGACTGACGTGAGTAGTCAAGTGCCAGTGTAATTTCTTTTTTGGGAGAAATTCAATGTCATGGTGTAGTCAAATAGAGCGCTTAGGGTGATGCGACTTTTTGATAAGATCGATACGTTAGAGAAGTGATTATAGGATCACTTTTTTTCTTCTTTATATGCGCCTATAGAAGCACTAAGTGAGATTTGTCATTGTTAGAGTTAACCTTACGATCGAGGTAGTGTTTTATCATATAGAGATTTAGTCAAGCTTGTTATTAATCTAGTACGTTAGAGTATAAGTCTTGAGATAGGTGGGTACCGTGAATAGGTGTATTGTAGGGTACCATTGTGTTAGTACCTTTCGACTTTGGTGTACTAAGACATGGTGTAATTAGCGATCCTAGGTTGGTGGTGCATGTTATATCCAAATTTCGAGGATGAAATTTATTTGTAAGGGGGGAAGTATGTAATACCCCGTACTTTTATTGATATTTAAATTACATAAGTGGGCGTAATTTGGTAATTAAAGTAATCATGGTGAATAATAGTTTCGGGATTTATTAAGTGTTAGATTAATGCCAATGTGTTACATCTATTATTGGGATTTAGTAAATGAGTCAGAATATTTTTATGACATGTCGCTATTCGGTCGCAATTGGGTAAAGCGACGGGAAATACTTCACGTTAAAGAAAACACGTGTTGAGAAGTGTTGAGTCCGATCAGTGAATTATAGTTAAGTGAATTGGATGGAGATTTCGAGTGCACGGTTGGTTTTGGAATGGCCGAGATAGTCAGAATAGAGTATTCGGGGGTAGCGTTTGGGTTCCGGGGACTTTTGAACTAGTAGGGACTCGCATTTGGTCTGAATCGATTCGCTGGTCCGAATCGATTCGCATTTGGAGCGAATCGATTAGGTTTTTACTAAATTTTATTGTTTTCCATCTTCGATTTTAGGGGGACTTAAATTTCAATTGGATATTATTATCGACTCTATATTTGATATTAAGACTCCTAGATGACAGTATTGAGGGTGAGTAAACCTTGGAATGAAAGAGGGAACCTTGGATGAGTTAAGTGTACAATCCGGGGTGTGGACCTAATGAATGGTTAGGAAGTGCAACATTCGAGAGAGGTCTTCGACAAGTGTGTATAGATATATTTATGCGTAGAGAATAAATACGGGCCGATTACATTTGAGTAAATCCTAGGATGCGAGTAGGATGGAATTTAGGATATGGGATAAAGATGATTGAGCGGCTATCCGGTACTCCTATTGACGACTATTATTATAGGTGATGTGATACCTATGGAACTAAAATAAGTTAACAGTATACTTATTTAATTATTACGAATTGGTATATTCGAGATTTTATATAAACCCTTAGAAGTGACAAAGGCGTGAATTAATATTAAGTAAGATAATACTTATAGGTTTAGTATTTTAAGTGTGTAAATACTTATATACTATTATTAATGAAAACATTCGGGGTTTTGGCTATCGCTATAAGAGTTTGGCAATTATAGCCATAATATATTAAGAAGTGATATATATTATATACGGGAGTTGTTACTGTATATATATGATATGATACGAAAATGAATATATATTTGTGTGGTTGGTATATTTATATCTTAGAGGCTGGTTCCACGGGCTAGGGATGGACAGCCAAATTATATTTTTCTCTAGTGCAATCAAGGGAGGTTGTGCGATGTGGGTGAATCCCCTGGCTTGAGCAGCAGGGAGAGTATAGTCCCCATGTCATATCGTACATGGTTGCCTCCATCGTTTAGCTTTTTTTTTAACATGACCATGACTGAGTCTGGCTTGGTACCGTGGTTGATTGAGTAAACCCGGATGTGGATAGGCACTTGAGCCTACATCATCGAGTTATATCTCAGTGGGATGGATGTTATACTTATGATTGTAACAGGCATAATTATACTTGTTGCATGTAGTATATTGCTTGTATATGAAGACGAGATATCATATAGCTTTGACTTATGTAAAGAGTAAAATGAATTAGGGTTTATCCTTCTTCCGGGAGACTTATATCCGGATTAATACAATGTAAAACTTATATTAAAATGAGAATTATATATATACGGAAATTTATATACTAAAGTGAATAGGGTATTTTAAACTAGTTTAAGTCCCGGATTATGAATGGTATAGTTATATATATAGAAACGAGAACTATATATATAGCACATTGATGATTATATCAACTAACAGCTGATCGAATAGCTTACGGTATAACCTATATTATATCATGCAAGGTAGGTTATAGTTATGAGGATTTAAAAGATGGGTGTAAGAGATTAGTTAGGTAGGGTAGCTTAACTAGGTTGTTTAAAACGTATGCGATAGGTGTGCACTATTGGAAAAGGGGTGTAAGGTGTATCTCATGAGAGTGCGATACCAATTTAAATATGAGAGATTTCATATTTTAAAATATGGCTTTTAAGCACTTGCTAAATATTTTCAAAACTCAGGCTCTGACCCGTTTTTTTATTTTCCTCTCTCTTTATATATATGTATATATATTAGGTGTCCAGACACAGGGATGCTTGGATGATGATTCTTTCGAGTCAGACGTTGCTGCAGTAGATGTGGATGCAAGCAGGTTTATTGTAGATGCTTCTATCCCTGAGATCTATATAGGAGGTATTATAGAAACATTCGGGTCGATATCCCAATTGTACTTATTTATTCTTTTACCGCATTTTAGTGCGGCGCTCGATTTGGTTGTATTATGTTAAACCGAGTGTTCGGTTATTTTATTTCATTTCAATTTTTATGTTTATAAACTGTTTGAATGTTTTACTTGGTTGGTTTGGTTAAAAATATTATTTAAATAAAATTTTGACGTCAGCCTAATACGTTATTAGTAATTAAATGGATTTTCGACAGTGATGCTGAGAATGAACCATATGAGACTCTTGTTTTAATTGGTATAGGATTGATCACCCGATATTTTATGACGGGGGGTGTCACAATGGTGCGATCAAATTTTCAGGCTGAAATTTATGTGACGATTCATGTGATGATTTTGAGGTACGGGACTAACACAATATGCTCCAAAATTCTCTCGAGAGTCTTTCGTTTGTTTTCTGTGTCAATTTCACTCATATTGAATTGTGATATTCATTGGAATCCTGCAAAATTGTTGAAATCTATTATTTGATTCATAGTGATATATTACATTGTTGATTTGAGCATATTGTCATGAGATTTTAATGTGGCACGGAGAATGGCCACCCGCCAATAGTCCAAAAATTGTTATATAGCTTTGAGATGCACAGGGGAGGTGAGGTGAGGCCTGGTGATCCATTGTTATGTTGTTGAGAAATTAAAATTGATATAATGCTTGAGTGTTGCATTTGATTTGTATATGCATATTCGTATTGTGGCGATTTATCCTGTCATATTGCGTACTTTCCCATATTTTCTTTTAGTGGCAGGCTAGCGTGGATTGGTAGGCTACGAACTATTTTGGAGGATTATTTTAGAACTTGGATTGGAAGATTTATTCTTTAGGTATAAATTAGTGGTGTAATTTTTGTTGGAGGATTGTGTATTTTGGGAGAAACCTTATTGTAAATCATTATTGTGAAGATAGAAGAATTGTGGTTTTATTATATTTAAATCGCGGAATTTGGATGCTCTATACTTATTTTGGATGGTTTTTGCTTAGTTTTTATCGCAGTAGCACACCGCGTGTCGTTTCGGGCGCTCGGGGTGTTACATAGTGTATCAGAGCTTAAGTATACGACAACTCGGGTCTTGGGTTTGGAGTCTAGCATGAACGTTAGACTAGTTTTCTTTAGAAATAGATGATTTTTAAAGACGTGTTAGGTATTATGGTGAGAACGTTTAGAATTGATATGAGGACTTTAGTATTGTAATTTTTGGGAAATAGAATCGAGTAGTATTTTACTTCGAGCGTGGGTTTTGTCGAATTTTGAGGGAGAAATTCCTTGTTAGTGGGGAAGTATGTAACAACCCGAATTTTTTAAATATGTATTTTTAAACTAATTTTGGAAAATTCGAGAAAAATAAAATTTTTGTTTTAATTATTTTGAATAGTTAATAATATTGGTTTTTATGTTTGAAATTCGGAAAAGACTCCTAATATGAGTATATATAAGTCTTGGGTTGTTTCGAAGAGTCCTTAAAATACAAAACTATCTAAGAGTCCTCATATCATAAAACTCTCTAGAAAGGAAAATATATAAAAATATTCTATTCTCCGATCGAGCTGAAATTTTTTGTGTAGCTTCTTCTCATCTTCAGCTACTACGCCCCTAAATTTTAGATAATTCCAACTGCCCGATTGTCTGGAATGTTTTTTTTAGTCTTTGTATCTCATTTGAACTCTTTTCTTAATCAAACTCTTAATCCTTTATATATCACAACAAATTCATGTCTTGGCTTTTGAAATAACTTTTTCATCAACTTTTGAACCAGAAGACCTCTCCAAAATTATTCCTTTTCATCTACAAACTTTAGCCCCAAACTTAATTAAGTGTTTGACTCAATATTTCAAGGGTTATTTGGTGTGTTCTCGAGTTTCGGCTAGAACGAGTTTTGATTATTTTCGGGAAAGGAACATGATGGCGCGATCTGATTTTGAGGCTCAAATTTATGTGATGATTTCGAGGTACGGGACTTACACGATATGCTCATAAATTCTCTCAAGAGTATGCCGTTTGTTTTCTATTCCAATTTCACTCATGTTGAATTGTGATATTCATTGGAATCCTGAAAAATTGTTGGAATCTATTATATGATTCATTGAGATATATTATATTGTTGACTTGAGCATAGTGTCCTTAGATTTTAATATGGCACGACGAATGTGCACCCGCCAATAGTCCAAAAATCGTTATATGGCTTTGAAATGCCTATGGGAGGTAAGGTGAGGCCCGGTGACCCATTGATGTGTTGTTGAGAAATTAATATTGATACAATGTTTAAGTATTGCATTTGATTTGTATATACACATTCGTATTGTTGCGATTTATTCATCGTGCTAATTATCTTTGAACATCTATTCCTATCATATTGTGTACTTCCCCGTATTTTCTTTTGGTGCCAGGCTAGCGTGGGTTGGGAGGCTATGGACTATTTTGGAGGATTATTTTAGAACTGGGATAGGAAGATTTTTTTTTATGTATAAATTAGTGGTGTGATTTCTGTTGGAGAATTGTGTATTTTGGGAGAAACATTATTGTGGAAATAGAAGAATTCTAGTTTTGTTATATTTAAATCGCGGAATTTAGATGCTCTATACTTATTTTGGATGGTTTTAGCTTAATTTTTATCGCAGTAGCACACCGCGTGTCTTTCCGGGAGTGCGTGGTGTTACAGATGGTATCAGAGCTAAAGTATACGATACACGTTAGAAAAGTTTTCTTTATAAATAGATAATTTTTGAAGACGTGTCAGGTATCGTGGTAAGGATGTTTAGAATTGATTGGAGGACTTTAGTATTGTAATTTTTGGAAAGTAGAATCGAGTGGTATTTTATTTTGAGCGTAGGTTTCGTCGAATTTCGAGGGCGAAATTCCTTGTTAGTGGGGAAGTATGTAACAACCCGTATTTTTTAAATTCGTATTTTTAAACTAATTTTGGAAAATTCGAGAAAAGTAAAATTTTGGATTTAATTATTTTTATTAATTAAAAAAATAGTTTTTATATTCGAAATTTGGAAAAGACTCCTAATATGAGTATATATAAGTCTTGGGTCGTTTAGAAAAGTTCCTAAAACTTAAAACTCTCCAAGAGTCCTCAAATCATAAAACTGTCTAAAAAGAAAAATATATAAAAATATTCCACCATCCGATCAAGCTGAAATTTTTTGTGCAGCTTCTTCCCATATTCAGCTACAACGTCCTTAAATTTTAGCCAATTCTAACGGTCCGACCATCTGGAATGTTTTTTTAGTGTTTGTTTCTGAGTAGAACTCTTTTCTTAATCATACTCTTTATCCTTTATATATCACAACAAATTCGTGGTTTGTCTTTTGAAATCATTTTTCATCAACTTTTAAACCAGAAGACCTCTCCAAAATTATTCCTTTTCATCTATAAACTTTAGCCCCTAACTTAATCAAGTGTTTGACTCAATATTTCAAGGGCTATTTGGTGTTTTCTCGAGTTTGAGCTAGAACGAGTTTTGATTATTTTCGAAAGAGGAACGTGATGATGCGATCAGATTGGTTGAAATTTATGTGACGATTCATGTGATGATTTTGAGGTACAAAACTTACACAATAAGCTCCTAAATTTTCTCGAGAGTATTCCGTTTGTTTTTTGTGTCAATTGCACTCATGTTGAATTGTGATATTCATTGGAATCCTGAAAATTATTGAAATCTATTATTTTATTCATTGAGATATATTACATTATTGATTTGAGCATAGTGTCATGAGATTTTAATATGGTACGGAGATTGGGCACCCGCTAATAGTCCAAAAATCGTTATATGACTTTGAGATGCCTACGGGAGGTGAGGTGGGATCTGGTGACCCATTGATGTGTTGTTGAGAAATTAATATTGATATAATGCTTGAGTGTTGCATTTGATTTATATATGCGCATTCGTATTGTTGCGATTTATTCATCATGCTAATTATCTTTGTGTATCTATTCCTGTCATATTGTGTACTTCCTCGTATTTTATTTTAGTGGAAGGCTAGCGTGGATTGGGAAATTGTGGAATATTTTGGAGGATTATTTTAGAACTTGGATTGGAAGATTTTTTTTTATGTATAAATTAGTGGTGTAATTTTTGTTGGGGAATTGTATATTTTGAGAGAAACATTATTGTAAATCATTATTGTGAAAATAGAAGAATTGTGATTTTGTTATATTTAAATCGCGGAATTCAGATGCTCTTTACTTATTTTGGATGGTTTTAGCTCAATTTTTATCGCAGTAGCACACCGCGTGTCTTTCCAGGAGCGCAGGGTGTTACATAGTGTATCAGAGCTTAGGTATACGACAACTCTCGGATCTTGAGTTTTGGGTCTAGCATGCACGTTATACGAGTTTTCTTTAAAATTAGAAATTTTTTAAAGACGTGTTAAGTATCGTGGTGAGGATGTTTAGAATTGATTGGAGAGACTTTAGTATTGTAATATTTGGGAAATATAATAAAGTAGTATTTTATTTCAAGCGTAGGTTTCATCGAATTTCGAGGGCGAAATTCCTTGTTAGTGGGGATGTATATAACAATCCGAATTTTTTAAACATGTATTTTTAAACTAATTTTGGAAAATTGGAGAAAAATAAAATTTTGGATTTAATTATTTTTAATAATTAAAAATATTGGGCTTTATATTCGAAATTCGAAAAAAACTCCTAATATGAGTATATATAAGTCTTGGACTATTTAGAAGAGTCCTTGAAGCATTAAACTCTCTAAGAGTCCTCAAATCATGATTATTGATCCAGAGTCCCATCCTCTTTTTCTTTATGTTTCAACAATCGTCTCCTTCTATCCATACTTTTAGTCTTAGTATGTCTATCTCTATGATCACAAAATCCCTTGGTCCCATTTTTATTATTTACTTTGAGCCTACATGAGAAAGTATTGCAAATAGCAAAGTCCTGATATCAACGTTTATTTTTCGTGAAATCTAAAAAAACATCCGATGTAAATTTCTTTTTTTACCAAGAAAAACTGCACTAATATTTTGATCATTTTAAGATAAATGAGGGTTACTTGAATCTGGATTAATAGAAGGTTGACTTTAATCTTCACCTTCTTCTGAAGATATCTTTCACTTTGGAAAACTTTATGTTCAAAACAAAAATTTCTACTAAAAAAAACTTTTTTACAATTCTTTGAGTAAGGTTGCGTTTGTTTTTTCATCTGAATCTGAAGTCTGAATCTGAAATCTAAAGACTGAATCTGAAGTCTGAAATCTGAATCTGAAAAATATGTTTGTTTTTATGTCTGAATATAGCTCTGAATGAATGTATTTAGACTGATTCAGACTTCAGATTCAGACTTCAGACGTAACTTTACCTCTTAATCATTAAGAGTCAAATATAGCCGTTAACCTCTTAATCATTTAAAAAAACAAACACTTTTTAGTACCTCTTAAATCTGAATAGTTCAGATTCAGACTTAAGAGGTAAAAACAAACGGGACCTAAATTAAAAGGAATACAATTAAAAAAATACGTAAAAAAATCAGAGATTAAGAATGTATATACTCTTAAGAAAATCAGAGAATTAAATAATCAGTGTTAATTTTTTGTGTGTGTAAAACAAAAGTTGTATAAGTAAATTGGTATAAAATACAAATTGCAGATGTGTATGTATAAGAAGACTACGAAAAAAATCTCAAATGTGTGTCTGTAAGAAGATTGCAAAAAATATACAAATCATAGATGTGTGTGTGTATAAGAATATTGTAAAAAAAAAAATCTCAGATGTGTGTGTATAAGAATGCAAAAAACAAATCCTAAACTCATATTCATGCCGGAAGGTGTTTCAGATTGGCATTGAGGAATCCTGGTCGGAGGTGTACAACGGTGCTGAGCAGTCCGATATGTGGTACAGAGTCATCCAGTGTGATGATTATATTGAGGAGCTCAAAGTCTTGGGATGTTATTTCTGATGTCGTTTCAAGTCGGAGAAGATGAACGGAAGGTAAGGAATGACAAACTCATTATGAGATTGAAAGGACATGAAGACTAGTGAGGGACGGGAAAAGTAAGTTGCCTTAGTGAAGTGAGAAAGGGAGTAAGAGACAAATGGGGAAAAAAATCCTAAAGCATGACTATATATTTATACACACTAGGGTATATTCATGCTATGCTGATGATACGATTGTAAAAATCTTTTGATTTTTAATAGTAATGATTTAGTATGGCAAAATAAGATGCATACGACAACATGATACGAACTACAACTAAATTATCTACGAGCTAAAACAGAGCAACAAAAACCTCAATGGAATATTCTAATCAAATACCATTATGCAACTTGTTGTAATCAAAACCACCGAAACTTTCTTTATATATATAGATATAATACGATTGTAATCAAATACCATTATGCAACTTCTTCTCAACTGTAGTCAAAATAAAAAGTACTTAGGGTTCGTTTGGCAATTCAATTCCAAGGCTTGAAATTGAAATTCAATTTTGTGAAATTCAAATTGGCCTTCCAATTCCAATTTCAAACTTTGGAATTGGGTTGCCAAACGGGCCCTCAACCTATTCTCAACTAACAAAATTCCCATTGTGCAAAAATGGTTATCAGCTAAAAACTACTAAACTTGTTCTCGGTAATGTTGACCAAAAAATTCCATTATGTATAAGTGGTTATTAGCTAAAAAAAAAATGTTCAACAGACATATTATATACATATAGCAAATAACCAATTTTATTGATTAAATAAACAATATACAGAGAAAAAACAGAAAAAAATGTATATACATATACTGTGTACCTATGTCGATGGCACAATTATAAATTTTCTCCCGAGTATTTATCATTATAGCACACTCATACATTACTCGCGAGTATTTGTAATTATAGAACGCTCACACACATGTATGGTATTATTCATTTGAGACCTTTGTAACACTACACATGTAACATTACATATTATAGGTACACATTTTGTAACACTACATAATCTACCTAAAAGTTTATTTAAATCATCTATAGTGTAAGGCGGGAGGGATGTCATCCATTGAGAAATGATGGGTTCAGATATGAGTTCATTTTTGGTAATTGGATTCCAACTGCGTTCAGATAAAACTAAAGGATTTGTATAGACAAAAAAAAAATGAGTCCGGTGAAGGTGGTTTCAAGTAGTTTTTTAAGTGTATTAATCTAACTGGATGCATTTTTTTATTTTAGGTTATAAAGAAAATAAAAAATATATATTTGATTTTAAGACTTAACAAAAACACATATTTCAATATACAATTAAAAGCCACGGATGTATCCACATATAGTAACATATTCATAATAACAGGAAGAAACAATATTGAAACATGTGTATATATCTTTATTTATAAAAATAATACTAAATAATATGATTACATACATAACAAAAATGACTTTCAAAGACAACAAATCTACTGGACCCTTGCTTCATTCTTTTGGGTTGTTACTTCGTTGCCAGTTCGATTAGTTTCTCATTTGGATTCAGATCTGTCAAAAGATCTTGATTCAGGTGTAGTAAACCAAGAGCTTATAATCTTCTCTTAACCAGGGCTATTCTTTCACCCTGTAACTACTTCCAATCAGTTATCGAAATAGAGGAAACATAACCCCCTCCAAAAAACAAAAAAACAAAATGAATCCTAACCCCCCTCCCAAAAAAAAACATGCACCTGAAAGGGATAATATAAATACATATTCTGTACAGGGAAAATAAAATGACATAAACAATAATTACTTTAAAGTCACTTCTAAGTATACCTTGCAAGGAAATGAGAGACATCACCCACATTTAACACCATCTAAAACCTTCTAGGTACTAGACAACAACACCACCTACAAAACATCATATATGACCATTAATGGGTCTACATGAAGAACCCAAAAATGATAATAAAAAAAATAGCAGATAAGTACCATCAAAACATAAACCCCAAACTTACAACCAAAAATCAAAACCTAAAGTCCATAATCATAACGGTAATGAAATAGTCTAGAAAAACCCCAAATCGTCAAAAATTAAAAATTAGATTTTTATGAAGTTGAGAGACTTGAGCTAAAACCAATATTTTTTAACGTAATAGATATAGATACCATCACTCCGATTCACAGCAAACTCAAATACACTACTACAACACAACATAAAAGCTTCCACTAATTATTTTTAGTTGGAAGAGATCTTGAACTGTAAAAAAAATGAAACCCATAAGTTCCATAACCCACTGTAGAAAGAAGGGAAACCCATAAGTTCCCTCCAAGAGAAAATATCGCGCTGACACAGATCGCTTTCTATAGCAATCCACTACAGGTAAATGCATATGTGATCCTCAAACATAACATTCATCAAATTAGTTCTCACACAACACTCAAGCTTGGATTCAAACACAAAAAAAAATCATTTTGGCACACACACACATGAAAGAGAGAGAGAGAGAGAGAGAGAGAGAGAGAGATAAGTTGACCCAACGTCATCACTGTAGAGAAGATTAATGGGTACATAAATAAAAACAAAAAAAAAAACTCTTTTGATCCCAGAACAACCAATCCCCGTTTTAAAACTCTTCTTCCAAAACCGAAAAAGCACTCCTGTAAGTAACTGTAAGAAAATAACAAACTAAACAATACAAATATAACTTATCTGGAAACAAAATACAAATACAAATATGAACCCTAAATTATTAGACCCCAAAATCTAAAACTTTTAGATCTGCAATCAATCATCAAACTTAGTACCCATCATCAAAACCCACCAGCCTCCCATGACAATTACCCTTACCCCTCTCCTTTTTCCTCTTGCCCATACCCTCTCCAAACCCAAACCCCTTTTTCCAACTCATCCCCCCCATGGAACAAAACTCTCCCCCACAAACCCTTAACGACCCTGGTCAACAAAACCCGCCAACCCTAAATCTCCTCCACCTCCCCTTCAACCAAGACTTCGGGTGCTTCATCGTCGAAATCACCTCCAGCTTCCGCAGTTACAACTGCGACCCCTTCCGTAAAATCTTCTGTCGTGACTTCGACTCCGGCGCCGGCATCGACATCGTCCAAATGGTCTTCCGCTATGGGCGGCGGGTCCCAACCCCAGTACCCCCTCTACAACTAAATATATTTACATTCAGTGGATCTTGTGTTAGCTCTGCTCTCTGAACTAAAGTGAAGGAACTGTGATGAGAGAGAGGAGTGTAAGCTCAAATTAAAGGGAGAACAATCTCCATCCGCGCATTAATTTTTGGGCATATACCAAATAGTCCCTCCCACATTTTTTAATATCCATTTAGTTCAAACTTTTTTATTTTGCTTCAAAAAGTCCTTTGTCACATATTTTGGAGACGGAGTGCCGCTGGCGCGGACCTCTAAAAATAAGAGGATATTGAGTGCTTGAGGGACTAAATGGGTTAAACTAAAAATATGTGTTCTTTTTAAAAAATATATATTTATAGTAGGAACTATTTAATAATTGACCCTTAATTTTTTGAGGTACGTGAACTGTCAAATTAAACCCGTGAATCTTTGCTTGTGAGTCCGTTTTTTGAGCCCCGTGAAAGTTTAGTGGGATGAACCTAATTCTTGACCACGTGGCACAAAATATGTTTATATATATATATATATAGAGAGAGAGAGAGATACCCATTTTGCAGGGTGGGTTTGAGATTTTTATATACAAACTCGACCATGAGCTTGTGATACTATGTCTAATAAAATGTCAGGTGATTAATTATATATAAAATTAAATCTCGACCATGAGCTTGTGATACTATGTCTAATAAAATGTCAGGTGATTAATTATATATAAAATTAAATAAAAATCTCAAATAATTTTATTATTAATATTGCTATCAAAAATTAAATTAATTATTACTATCATATTAGGCCTGATGTCAAAATTTTAAATTTTCTAATCTTTCTAAACTTAATACACAATTAAAACCATTCACACGGAAACAAAAACATGAAATGGAATGAATAAATAAATAACCGATAACTTTTCGTAAACGTATATTACAACTGAATAGAATGCGCGTAAAATAAAAATGTCACAAATAAAATAAATGACAACAGTTGGATAACATGACCGAATATATTTATAATACCTCTTATCTAGATCACAAGGATAGAGATGTATAAAATGATTTACTACCAACATCCACAACTACGGCTACACGTTTGACTCAGAAGAGATAGTCATGCATCCCTGTGGCTGGACACCTAAAACGAATACAAAAGGGGAAGAAAAAGAAAATAAATACGGGTCAGAGCCCGAGTTTTGAAAAACAATTTAGTAAGTGTTTAATTTACTTTAATATGAAACACTATGACACTCTTCCTATTTAAATTGGTGTCGCACTCACATGAGATACCCCTTACCTCTCATCTAATAGTGCACACCTAATGCATGTATTTTAAAACACCCCAGTTAGCTACCCAGCGTAACTAGCACCTCGAAAAACTCCCAACTACATACACTATTAAGAACCCCGCGTATCTAAAATATTTCAAGTGCTCGCCCAAGCTTATACCTTAAAATTGCTCGCTTATCATATACCCCTTCATTTAAAATAACCTTCACTAGTTACTACCCCATTAGAATTTTAGTGTTATTATTTTGTATATAATATACTCATCTTTATATACTTATATTACATTTTATACTCCCGGATACCAGAAATTAACTCACAATTCTTTCCTTGTTTTAGTCCATATATATATAGGATCTAAGAATATTGATCACGCTTGTTTTAAACCCTAATTCTTATTTAGTCCATATATATATAGTCAGAATATTAATCTAAGAATTAAACCCTAATTCTTTTCAATAAAATTCACACCATTAATATGGGTTTTAACTTAGATTTCATGTAGGATTATTATTACATCAAAATCATATGAAATCATCTCCCAAAAACACATTTTTGATTCAAGAATCCCAACCCAAAATTCATAAGTTTCTCACCAATTATGATATGAAAAATAAACGCACTTAATAGTTAAAGCAAGTTAAACACTTGCCTGGTTGGATAAATTAGACGATCTCGTGCCGGAATCTGCCGGAGATTGGCCAGAAATATTATCTTTTCTCCCTTATTTCATTTCTTTATTATTTCTTTATTTTCTTTTTCTTTCTCTCTTCCTCTCATGGCTTATAAGATAAGATATAAGGGTTTATCCCTTAATAAACCCAAAATTGACTCATGTACATCAATATAAGTCCCTACTGATCCACAAAGTTTTTGGAACCCAAACACTACCCCCGAGTCCCTACTGATCCACAAAGTTTTTGGAACCCAAACACTACCCCCGAGTACTTTATTCTAACTATCTCATCCCTTCCGAGACTAACCATGCAATCGAAATCACCATTCGAGTAACTTATAAAAAATTCACGTCTTCTACCCAACACATCTCCACGCGCGTTTTCTGTATAAAATAACATCACATGTCGCTTTAATTCACCTGCAACATGAAATATAATTAGTCAATCTTAATTACTCTAAATTTTCAATTTATTAAATTATGCCCACTCATGTAATTTAAATATCCATAAAAATACGAGGTATTACAATCTCCCTCCTTATAAGAGAATTTCGTCCTCTAAATTCGGATGAAACTGGTGCCAAAGACTTTGGATCACAACCACAGAACCCGCTTTCTCTAATACCTAAATCAAATCACACCTCCATAATGGTACAGTCACTCCACCATTCAGCCACTAGTGGGTCCTAACTATATAAAGGCTTAACCACTATAGCTCCATCTTTACAATAAGCTTGTTCAATTTTCTACATACTAATACACTCCATCGGCCATAAACTCTAACTTCAATAGTGGAACATCACACATTGTGCTTCTACCAATGAGATCCAAATAAAACGAGCCTATAAATCATTGGCTCTATCGACTCACTTCTATTGGAAGGTCGCACATCACTAAGTGCTAGCTTCCCGTACCCATCTCGACACAAATCTCCCATACGGAGAAAAACCCACAAGAACATCGGACCACTTTCATCAATCCCCCAAATTTTATTTAGTGGCGACATAACTCTTACGACGTTAAAAAGTCACCTCAACAGTTCGTGGTTAATGACCCTCTCAATAACGGACTCTAAATCATGTCCGATCTGAAAGTCTATTTATTCGCTCATCTCTATACAAATAGAGGGAGAATGACCACGCTTTCCCACACCAAACCTTAAGAGGTACCTTATCCACATCAAATAGGTACAAATGGCTACACACAACTCTGCCAATCGATAGTTTTCCTTCCCATTTACCGTACGATGTTTTACTTCAATTACAAGTTAGGTCAGTTGCGGAAGTAAGCTAATCGCAGTGACTCCGGAATTGTATTCATCCCGCTTTACTAGTCTTTAATCACCTCCCATCTACTCATCGGGTCATAGGTGATACAACTTTCCCAAAATAAAACATCATCCCCACTGCTTATAGAAAATACCTATCGGAGATGAGGTTAAAGGATCTCATCCTGATTTACAACCATATTAGGCGGCACATCGCATTGGTGAACTCTTCCTTTACTATCATATCTTCCCGCTCCAACACTAGAATCGTCGGAATGATACCAAAGTTTTCTAGTTGCCCATCCCGAACCAACCTATTTCCATCTATGACTGGTGCCTTCGGAGAAAATCTCACTATGTCTCACTTAAAACCAATTTCCACTTATAACGTCTCACATTAAGTGTTGGTTAATACTCCCCTTCTTCCCTTGGGTATACCAAGAGTTTCGGCCAGTACACTTTTTCACCACAACGTGCACTTATGGGCTCTTTATACCTTATTGACATCACCATTCAATTTACGCGCAAGTCACTTTCAACATTCGACTGAGTGGGACTCTGCCCCAATTTCCCACAATAGTTGGACTTTCCTCTTCTCAAGAGATATCCTTTTAAATGGCTTCTCATAGCCTTTCAACCCATCTCGGGTGTGCTAACTCTCATTACACACATATACTTAGATGATAGTTATTCTCAAATGACATTCGATCCATCATACCATTTCGACTTTATTTATGACTGCCCCATAGGCATATATTCCTCACATCTATTCCCATGTCCTCTAATCTCGGGCGATTTTGAAATCAGCTACCCAGGGCACTCATACACCCTATAATTTGCGCATATTAACGTAAACATCACATACGTTTCACACATAATACACCTAATCATGTTGCCTTGTCATTCACAACGTGGCTATCATACTTGGGTATTATCAATCACCCCATAAATTAAAATTTTAATTCTCATTAACACTGTTCCACCTTTCAACTTTGGTGAAAAGAAGAAAAACATTTGTGCTCTCTCATGGCACTACCGGTGCAACAGACCTTAAATCAGAATATAACTTTCTACTCGCAGTTATAACCAGATACTTGTATAATAACCGAGGTACCAGAATCGTGGACTAAATACCCAACATCTCCCCACTCCCAATGATGTGCTAAGTTTCATGCGTGGGACGTATCGCAAAGTGAAATCCAAACAAGGAACCCCCCTAATACACTACTACCTAGCATTGTCGGAATATTAAAATTCGTTAGGCCCTCAATCATAGCACGTACCCTCAAACTCCTGTTTTATGACACAGTAGTATACTCATCTACTATCTGATACACAAGACCACGTATATCACGGTGATCTTACTATCATTAGTTTTGTAGCGCAAATAAATCACGAGTTATGCCTCTCTGCTCAATAAAAACCAACATACCCTGAATCACATTAGTAAACATCCATATTCACCGAGATCAAATATAACCAGACAACATATACACAGAAGTCTGCTACGCGATATATCATAACGTATATACACATATATATAGGCTAAACCCTATTCCATAATGTAAATTGAAATTCTTCTCATTTACAATATAAGTCTCATTTCGCCAAAGGGATACAACAAATCCTAATAAATTTATCCATTTAATAATACTAAGATCAATAATCCAAAATGCCCTAGGGCTTAACATCACCCAGCTCCTGACATTTGTTGTTTTCGTGCGTGGGAGGTCTCGCAGATCTAAATCCAAACAATGAATGTAGCACCGCACCCGCGCCAGGGGAGAGCGTGGCAGAGCGCTACTGCGATAATTCTAAATTAAATCCACCAATCAACAAGTATATAGCATCTAAAACAAAACCCACAATAAAAAGAGAAAACCACTAATCTCAATCTCTTCAAATTAATAAAACAATAGTCTCTCTAAATAATACAACTATCTATCTCGAAATAAATTAAATCTTCAATGTTCTATTCATCAAAAATAAATACAAATCTTCTCATCTTGTATTCTCGAATATTCTTCCCAAAATACCCGAGCTAAAAATCAATCTCCATAGTGCCCCAAAATTCGCGCTAACCTGCCACTAAAAGAAAATATGGGGAAGTACACAATATGACAAGAAAGATGCTCAACAAATATTAGCGGTGAAAAAAGCATAATAATACAAGTACGGATATTTAAATCAAATGCGAATCTTAATAGCATTTTATCAATATAATTTCTCAAAAACACATTAATCTGAGTCACCAGGCCTTACCATACCGCGCCACACTTTATAAAGTAGCCGAAATAGGATTATTCGCAGTTGCTCAACCTCAGTGACATATTGAAATCTCATGACAACGTGCTCAACACAAATATAATACCACATGAATCAAAATCAGATTCCAACAATAATTTCATGATATTAAAAACAATTTAGCAATTCATATATGAGGTTAATAATCACATGAAATCAAAGTGAATAACACTCTCGAGATTAAGAAGCATATCGTCTAAAACCCCATACATTAAACCACCAAAAGAAACCAACATGATTCTGTCCAAAAAAGTCAGATTACATTATCAAAATCAGTCTATGAAGATCAACAAATCATCTCCAAGCTCCACGTCAAAACAGCCCCAAGAACACCTCCAAAAACCACGGTTGAATACATCAATAAAAGGGCATTGTTTGTGTATAAAAAGAGAGGAAAAATAAAATATGTTTTTTGCATATTTTTGTGCCAAAAGATGGTTTAAAAATGGTCACCCATGATCCCTTTTTATAAGGCAAAAAGATAAGAGTTTAAACCAAAACAAACTCCTCAAAAAGCTTGTAGCGCACAAAATCTGTTGGGGTCGATCGATCGACCCCTGGCATCAATCGATCGATTGCCTAGGTATTTTGACAGTTCGGCTTAAAAAGTTATAAGGGGTAAACTTTAAAAATCAATTGAAAATCCGTTTTAACTCCGATTTCGAAACCATTTGAAATTCTCCCCTTTAAAAATAAAATTCAACATTTTTGAGCAAGAAAATAATTAAATCTCAATATTTATTTTTCCTCTATTTTTCCATTATAAAAATACCCCAAAAATTACGCGGGTTGTTACACTTCCCCACTAACAATAGAATTTCACCCTTGAAATTCGTTGGAAGCTTACACTCAAAAATCAGCCCAACAATCTTCAAAAATAATCTCGTCTCCCAAAAATAATTTTATCACATCTAATCTCGGAACTTCACACGAAACGATCATCTAAAATATCTATCTCCAAATATGCGCTACAAAAGCGCAACAGACTCAAAACCCAAGACCCGAAGGTGGTCATATACCTAAGCTCTCATACCATTTTGTAACACCCCGCCCGCCCCCGGGGAGAAAGGGGCGGAGCAGTACTGCGATAATTCTAAACTAAATCCATCAATCAACAAGTATAGATCATCTAAAACAAAACCCACAATAAAAAGAGAAAACCACTAATCTGAATCTCTTAAAATTAATACAACAATAGTCTCTCCAAATAATACAACTATCTATCTCGAAATAAATTAAATCTCCAATGCTCTACTCATAAAAAATAAATACAAATCTTCGCATCTTGTATTCTCGAATATTCTTTCCAAAATATCCAAGCTAAAAATCAATCTCCATAGAGCCCCAAAATCCTCTCTAACCTACCGCTAAAAAAAAATATAGGGAAGTACACAATACGACTGGAAAGATGCTCAACAAATATTGGCGATGAATAACGAGTAACAATACGAGTACGAATATTCAAATCAAATGCGAATCTCAATAGTATTTTATCAATATAATTTCTCAACAACACATTAATTCGAGTCAGCAAGCCTCGCCATACCGCGTCATATTTTATCAAGTAGCCAAAACATGATTATTGGAGAGTGCCCAACCTCAGTGCCATATTGAAATCTCATGACAACGAGCTCAACAAAAATATAATACCACATGAATCAAAATCAGATTCCAACAATAATTTCCAGATTTTCCAAAGAATTTAGCAATTCAAATATGATTTCAATAATCGCCTGAAATCAAAGGGAATAACACTCGCGCGATTAAGGAGCACATCGTGTAAAAAACCATACCTTAAACCACCAAAAGAAATCAACATGACTATGCCCAGAAAAGTGAGATTACACCATCAAAATCAGTCCACAAAGATCCAAAAATCATCTCCAAGATCCACATCAAAACAGCCCCAAGAACACCTCCAAAAACTAGGGTTGAATGCATAAATAAAAGGGTACTATTTGTGTATAAAAAGAGAGGAAAAATAAAATATGTTTTCTGCATATTTTTGTGCCAAAAGATGGTTTAAAAATGGTCACCCACGATCCCTTTTTATAAGGTAAAAAAATAAGAGTTTAAACCAAAACAAACTCCTCAAAAAGCATGCAGCGCACAAATTCTGTTGGGGTCGATCAATCGACCCCTGGCGTCGATCGATCGATCGCTCAGGTATTTTAACAGTTCGGCTTAAAAAATTATAAGGGCTAAACTTTAAAAATCAATTAAAAACCCGTTTTAACTCCGATTTCAAAACCGTTTGAAATTCTCGCCTTTAAAAATAAAATTCAACATTTTTGAGCAAGAAAATAATTAAATCTCAAAATTTATTTTTCCTCTATTTTTCCAAAATATTTATAAAAATACCCCAAAAATTACACGGGTTGTTACAAGGAACCCTCTCGATACACTACTATGCAACTCTATCGGTTATTCAGATATGTTGGTCCAGGACCTAAGTCTAATATTATGTTTGAATCAATATAAATTATATCTATGATAACATCATATGCGAATAACACAACACTAAAATGAGTAATCCCAATAAAAATATACTTTCACTGTTTACACTCGCTAAATAACAAGAAATACATACACATAATAATTTTATTGGTATAACCAATAAACTCGTCTCACATACGAATCTAGCGTTAATTAAAATATTGTGACTCGCTCGTGTCACATAAAGCATACCTCATTCACCCGAGAATAAAACTCACATTTACAACTTGTCAATCACCCTGGCTTCTCAAATGGCTCCCGAACATAACATGCTTATCCGAATTGAACCAAAAACTATCTTAATCATTGCCCCAGCTAGGAACCAAACTCTTATCACTTTATTCACTTTAGGCAAGATCAATGCATGTGGTATTACTCCCACACCAACCCTTAGCTCCTCTAGCCCTAAGGAACGTACTACTGGCCCATTCGTGACTGAATCCACCTTCACTCGGTAGAAATCCAGTTATTCAAATCATTTAGATGGGTCCCCTGATGGGTATCTCCCTCATGTTAATTCACTAACATAGTTTCATCCACTCTTACTCTTTGACTGAATCTTTCGATTCTTTTAGCTCCCCACCAAATAAGTGTTAACATCTTTACTGACAAAATGCGATATTGTCACCACCTGCATCGGTCGTCCAAGCAAAATTTTCCACAAGTGCTGGGGACCATTCTCGCGAACCAATTACCCACTTTTGGACTCTCTTCTCCATTGTACCTACTTCATCCGGTACAAAATTCATTTTCACAAATGGACCTCTGTCCGGTCCTTCCTGTGATGAGTTTAGAACACTATTCACATCTCCTTATGAACAAAAAGATGAAATAACTTATAGTCAAACCGTACCTAAGATCCTTCTATTGGCATAATATTTCACTTTCTAAATGTGGGGGTCTACTCCCACCAATATAGCCTTGCTCCTACGAGCCAAGAAAATTTACCCCAATTTTCACTTTCGGGTATACCACACTCTGATATATGCCAAAGCCTTTAGGTATCTTACGTCCATTGGCTAACATGCACAATCTCTACATTTACTAAAATTCCAACGGGCAGTCCTCTTCAAAGACCCATCTGACTCTTTCCCATTTTGACTACGCTGAGTGAGTCTAATTTAGCACCATATTTGATATAGCGATACTTAAAAATATATATTACACCTTAGCAGTCTTCATAGAACCATCTTCCTGAGCAACAATAGGGGTGATCTCAACTACAATCATCATCACCAAAATATTCTTCAACTTTAACTGAGACTTGCCTCATGCTGCCTCCTCACTTCCTTCGTCGGCCATTCATTCGTTGTTCGACAAGCGAACACACCTGAACATAAATAAGATTCACTAATATATATACTAATGATGCAAAAAACTGGACCGAATCCCATTTTTATGATCACAGATAAATAGATGAAAGCAATCCAATCAAGCACATAAGAGACAAAGATTTTTAAAGTGGTTCCGCTATGAATAAAGCCTACGTCCACTGTTATTTTATTCCCAGGGGTTTACAATAGCACCATAGGGTGTAGAGAGATAAAGGATGTGTATCTTATGTATGGGGTTTCTAGGTTCTCTTGGATCTCTCTCTCCCTTTTTTCTTGGCTAAGGGAATACATGTATTTATAGTGATGGGAGATAAAGAGATTCATTGTATGTAGACATTTATACATTATGTCTACATTCAACGAATTTAATTTTTGAATTGCTTGGTATGCTATGTGTTGTCTACAGTATAAATGTACATTAATGCTCATTAAATGCATAGTTATCCTTTGATCTTTCTGGTTGGTATGCCGATCAACTCTCCTCGGGGGCCGACCAACTCTCCTCGGGTGCCGACTAATTCTCCTCGGGTGCCGACTAACACTCCTCGAGTGCCGACCAACTCTCCTCGGATGCCGACCAACTCTCCTCGGGTGTCGAATATTGCTACGTAGGATGACATGTGTCCTTTTCTGATTGGTCCTCGTAGATGGAGAATTTTTGCATTAACAGAAGCCCCCAATGCTCCATGCTTAATGGTTTACTTGAAAGGATGGAGTATTTATTCTGCAGTGTTGCTCGGTGCTCGTGAAATTCTTGATTTACCTTCTTGATTTGTTCAACATAAAGTGCATTATCTCCTGGACGACATATGATGCAGGCTGATCGACGGTTGCTAATCTTTCTTTTGAGGAACTCCGTGTGCTATGTATCACCCCTGGGAATTTGGATGCAGCCATGCCATAGTATGCAGCTTGTAGCTTGTCATAATCTTCAAGTATGTTGATTGGTTCGCTAGCCGACCAACTGCCTCTTGTGTCGAGCCACTGAGTGCTAACTTCACGTGCTTGATTCTTCTGATTTATGATCCTCTGAATACTTTGTCGAGTAACATACTAGCTTTTGAACCCAACTCTTCAATCTAATTAGTACCAAGCTAGTGGTGGACTTCGAAACATTTTCATACAACTTCTTCTTCAATATTGGTCGGGATAGTAGTAGTAAAGATCTCAGTGCTGTAGATGCTAAATTTGACTTCTGAACTTCAATAGTATGTGCATAATAACTCCTGAATATGCCTCCTGAACTTCTGAATGTACCTCCTGAACTTCTGAATACGCCTCCGTGTGAGTTTGTGAAGTTGAATTTGGTGCTCGACTGCATGATGTTATAAGAATGTGCCACCAAATGAACAAATATATCTGTAGTAGAAGCCCCCAAATGAACAAATACTTTATCGAGCACCTCCTAGATTGACCATCCGTGATGAATATCAGGATGCTCAAAGATCTTAACTTCATAAATTCTCCTCTTGCTTTAAATGATCCACCTGCTGGCGAGGAACCTGTTTCAAAAGCAGAGGGGAAGAAACCAATAGAATGGGAATATTTATGTAATAAATTTGTATTTCATTCCTGATGTATTTTGTTTTTGATTTTAATAAAAGACTTTCATTTTTGTTCGCAATCTTAATTGCTATTGTCTTGTAAAATACTTTACATCTGTGCATATGTATCTATTAAAAAGATAACAATATTATGTTGTTTGTCGATCAACTTATTATCGACTAGTTTGAATTTGTGGTAACCATTTGATAAAAAATAATGTTTTGTTTGTCGACCAACTTAGTAAAAAAGTTACGAGTATAAAAAATGTTGCTCGATCACTTTCTCGTTCTCATAAAATGTTTTCGACCAATCAAGGTCGGTAAATTTTCCTTTTCGACCAACTACAGTTAGTGGGATTTTATCCCCGACCAGCCATAGTTAGTGGATTTTTCCTCTACGAGCAACTTTGGCCCTCTCTGGAATAATCTTACCTCCCGACCAACATAAGTTGGCATTTTCGAGAATATATTTACCTCCCGACCAACATAAGTTGGCATTTTCGAGAATATATGTACTTCCTAACCAACATAAGTTGGCATTTTTAGGAATATTTTGTTTCCTAACCAAACAGGTTGGCATTTTTAGGAATATTTTGTTTCCTAGCCAAACAGGTTGGAATTTTTAGGAATATTTTGTTTCCTAACCAACCGAGGTTGGCATTTTTAGGAATATTTTTGCTGAGTAGTCTGAGCTTTGCCGAGTTTTGCCGAGTAGTGTGTAGCACTAGTATTCCCCAAAAAAATTTCAATAAAAGGAGCAGGTATAATAGCTTCACTTCCAAACGCCAGCATATATGGTGATTATCTAGTTACTGCTCGGGGAGTAATACGATAAGCCCACAGTACTGACTGTAACTCGTTGATCCAGTTTCTTTTGCGTCACTTAGTCTTTTCTTCAATCCATTTAGCAGTGTTCTGTTCGTCACTTTAGACTGTCCGTTGCTTTGAGGATGTCCTGGTGCCGAGTGGATCTTTAAGATATTGGACTAATGGCAATAGGCAGCGAACTCCTCGTTGTCAAATTGTGTTCCATGGTCTGTGATGAAGGCATGAGGAAGACCATATCGACAGATGATATTCTTCCAGATAAATTGGTACACCTTGTCGTACGTCATATCAATGAGAGGCTCCCCTTCTACCCACTTAGTAAAATAATCCACTGCGACGACAAGGTATTTGAACCTTCCCCTGGTCATTGGCAGTGGCCCGACCAGATCTACTCCCCACATGGAAAATGGCCAAGGGGAAGTGATGGGTGTCAACAATGCTTGTGGAGTTCTTCAGATGGAGGAAAAGCGCTGGCAATTGTCACATTTCTTGTCATAGGCTATACAATCAGCTCTCATCATTGGCCAGTAGTATCCCTGCGTCATCATCCTTTGCAAAATCGTCCGACCTGCTACATGGGCTCCACAAGACCCTTCATGGACCTCTTCAATCAAATCTTTCACCTCGGTGGGATGCACACATCTTTGCAAACCTGCCATAATTCCTCGTCTATATAGAATACCGTTAATTAATACATACCGAGTAGCTTTAAACTTCAATTTCTTGGCTGGGAGCTTGTCAATTGGTAATTCTCCCTCCTTAATATATTCCCTGATGGGATCCATCCAAGATGGTCCTAAATCAAGGGTAATAAAATTCATCGTCAGATCTTCATCTATACTCCAACCAACTAAAACTTCAATTAGGATTGTTCTTCGTAGCTTGGTACGAGTAGCTGATGCTAATCGAGCTAAGGCGTCTACTCTCGCATTCTCCATTCTTGGTATTCTGACCAGCTGAATAGCAACAAATTAAGATACCAACTCCATCACCTTTGCATGATACCTAATCATTGATTCTCCTTTGGCTGCATATATTCCCAACATTTGACTTACGATCAATTGAGAATCACCGAAGACAATAACCTGCTGCGCCTCCCTAATTTTTGCCAAATTAAGACCTGCAATCATGGCCTCATAATCAACCTCATTATTGGAAGCTTTGAATTGGAATCGTAGGGCGTATTCCATGTCGACATCGTTCGGGCTGTTCAAAACGATCCCTGCCCCACAGCCTGTTGTGCAAGATGAGTCATCTACATATAGCCTCCATATAGGTAACTTGTCTTTAAATTTTTGATCTGACAGAGTTCCTCGATGAAATATTTGTTACTTCCTTTCATCCTCCCTTGATATTTCTTGCTCCTCGTCGATCATCTTTTCTTGCCCTTTTACCAACCGGAGTTGGTCTGAGCTCGAAATTGATGATCCTGTAACATCCACTCGCCCTTTTACCAACCGGAGTTAGTCTGAGCTTGTGTCTGTTGATTCTGTAACATCCACAGGTTGATCAGCGAGCAACTTTTTCTCCTCGGGGGTATCAGGATAGGTGAACTCTGCTATAAAATCTGCTACAGTCTGCCCTTTTAGCGATGATCTGGGTTCATAAACTATATCATATTCACCGAGCTCTATTGCCCAATACATCAATCTCCCTCATTTTTCTGGTTTATGAAGGGCTTGCCTCAACGGCATATCAGTATATACTACTATGTTATGAGCCTGGAAGTATGGCCTCATTCTCCTACTTGCCTCAATCAACGCCAGTGCCAATTTTTCCAGCTTCGGATATCTGATTTTTACTCCTCGGAAGGCCTTACTTGTGTAATAAATTGATTTTTGCACTCCATTCTCCACTCTGATCAACGCCGAGCTAACTGCATTCTCCGATACTTCTAGATACAAGTACAATTTTTTCCATCACCGGCCTGGACAACAGTGGAGGTGCTCCCAAGTATTTCTTCAAGTCTTGAAAGGCCTTCTCACATTCATCATTCCACTCAAAAGTCTTTCGGAGCGTTGTGAAGAATGGGAGACATCTATCAGTTGCTCGCGATACAAATCTGTTGAGTGCTGCTACTCGTCCTGTGAGACTCTGTACTTCTTTCTTCGTCGTTGGAGATCGCAGCCCTAATAGGGCTTTGATCTTTTCAGGATTTGCTTCAATGCCTCGTTGATTGACAATGTACCCGAGAAACATGCCTTCTCGAACTCCAAATATGCACTTCGTCGGGTTCAGCTTCATTTGATATTTATCCAGTTGATCAAAGATCTGGCCTAAGTCAACTAGATGATCGGCAACTTTCTTGCTCTTTGTCAGCATATCGTCAACATAGACTTCCATATTGTAACTGATTTGTTCATCAAAGAACTTGCTCATCAGCCGCTGATATGTCGCACATGCATTTTTCAAACCAAAAGGCATAACATTATAACAATAAGTTCCCCTAGGGGTAATGAAAGAAGTACTCTCCCTGTCTTCAGGTTTCATTTTAATCTGGTTGTAACCAGAATAAGCATCCATGAAGCTCAGCATCTCGTGTCCCGAGGTAGCATCGACTAGTTGATCAATTCGGGGCAGCGAAAAGTGATTCTTTGGGCATGCTTTATTGAGGTCGGTGAAGTCTACACACATCCTCCACTTGTTATTCTTCTTTTTTACCATCACCACATTTGCTAACCAGTCTGGATATTTAACATCTTCAATGAAACAAGCTTTCTGGAGCTTCTCGACTTCCTCCTGTATAGTTTGATTCTTCTCGGGACTGAATACTCTTCTTCTCTGCTTTACAGGCTTGATCTCCTTATTCACATTGAGTTCGTGACATAAGAAGTTTGGGTCTATCCCTGGCATATCTTCATGACTCTATGCAAAAGTTTGTCTTCTGCTTCTAAGGAAAGTTATCAATTCTTGTTTTAATGAGGCTTCCAACGACGAACATATTTGAGTAGTTCGTTCAGGGTGCTCGTCGTCCAGAATGATATTTTCAGTAGCTTCCACCACTTGACCCTTCACGGGTTGCGACTCATCTCTAGGATCCAATGTTTCAATTTATGCACCTTGATCCACTTAATAAGTAGTAGTCTTTTTCCTCGATTCCTCCAGCTCCTCTTGCTCGGCAGATGAATAATAACATTCTCGAGCTACTTTTTGATCACCTTTCACAACTCCTACTCCAAAATTTATTGGAAATTTTAGGCACTGATGTACCGTAGATGGCAGTGCCTCGAACTTCTTCAATCCTACTCTTAACTCGATTAAGTCAAGTATGAACCTCTATGCCCAGGATTGGGGCATATATGAAATGAATCTGATGGTGCCAATTGAATTGTTGTTTGCAGTCTAGCTGCGTTGTTTTTGTTCGGTATTGACCTTTTAAGGTCATTATGTGCTGTTGATGAGTATCCAAGAATTGTACTGGGCAGATAATTTTTCCTGAGCACCTGTTGAGGCTGAATCATATAAAAATTACGATTAGAATAATTATTCAGCCGACCAATATATAGTGTGCATTGGCTTCAATATTGGACAATTTAAATTTCCAGATAATAATATGAGAGATAACAATCAAAATATCTCGTGTTCTCATAAAAATATGATGTACATAAACGTGTCTCCATAAAAATATTTAACGGACTTGTGATTATGAAATTTTTGTTTATTCATATTTGAAATAAAAACCGATCCACTAATTTAATAAAATCGTGATTTGCAATATTTTGCAGATTTGATAAATGAAAAATTGGACAACTAATTTATGTTTATAATCATAAAAAGCATGACTGAATCAAAAGATGTATGTATGTATGTATGTACAACATATAATTGATTATTCATATATTGATAAAATTGATCGTATCAACACAATTACATAATATGATTATTTGTGCAGAGAACATAGTTTTCTTGAAGAGAGAGAAAATGGGTCTGATTCAATTCATGTTAATATCGGAATGGAAAATACATAATCGTTCTTAATGCTTATCCCTATCCTAACATATTTGTTCAGAAAATTTTCAAGTGGATCCATAGATGCAAGGATTTGTATAATATTTATGAGTCTAAAATTCACCAGATCCCCAAATTGAAATCGATCACACAGTTAGTGCATATAAAAATTATGACTAAATTAAAAGATTTCCAAATGAATCAAATTTGTATATACTCATATAAAAGAGATTTATGAATATAGAGAAATTATTTTATCTCTTTAAAGAAGAAATAATATAATATGTACACAAATTTCTCAAACTTTGTGATTATGAAATGTACATTTATCCAGATTTGTAAAATTAGATTCAACAATTTGTGAATATAAAATCATGATTGAATTAAAAGATGTATGCACAATATATAATTGATTTGATCTCTAATTTTATGGATATAAACATATGAGAATCATGATTTGAACAAAAATATAATGGGAATTTGAATAGTCATCAAAGATCTTTCACAAATTATTTCAAAATCAACAAAGAAAATTATCAAATCTTATCATCATCGTATATATTGGTATATTTAATCATTTAAAATATTTATTCCATGATATAAAATTGAAACTTGAGAATCAAGCAAAAAGTTATGATTTATGAAATCCACTATTTTTCAGATATCTAAATAAGAATTAATCTAGCAATTATGATTTAAAAATCATGATATGCAACATTTTGCAGATAAAAATTGGACAATTAATTTATGTATATAAACATAAAAATCATGATTGAATCAAAAGATGTATGTATAATATATAATTGATTATACATATAGAAAATAAAAACTTAGCTTTTGATGGAGAACAATGCTTGTAACACGTTCCCACAGACGGCGTCAATCTGTTGATGCAAAAAAATGGACCGAATCCCATTTTTATGATCACAGATAAATAGATGAAAGCAATCCAATCACGCACATAAGAGACAAAGATTTTTAAAGTGGTTCAGCTATGAATAAAGCCTACGTCCACTATTATTTTATTCCCAGGGGTTTACAATAGCACCATAGGGTGTAGAGAGAGAAAGGATTTGTATCTTGTGTATGGGGTTTCTAGGTTCTCTTGGATCTCTCTCTCCCTTTTTTCTTGGCTAAGGGAATACATGTATTTATAGTGATGGGAGATAAAGAGATTCATTGTATGTAGACATTTATACATTATGTCTACATTCAACGAATCTAATTGTTGAATTGTTTGGTATGCTATGTGTTGTCATCTACAGTATAAATGTACATTAATGCTCATTAAATGCATAGTTATCCTTTGATCTTCCTGGTTGGTATGCCGATCAACTCTCCTCGGGTGTAGACTAACTCTCCTCGGGGGCCGACCAACTCTCCTCGGGTGCCGACTAATTCTCCTCGGGTACTGACTAACTCTCCTCGGGTGCCGACTAACACTCCTCGGGTGCCGACCAACTCTCCTCGGATGCCGCCAACTCTCCTCGGGTGTCGAATATTGCCACGTAGGATGACATGTGTCCTTTTCTGATTGGTCCTCGTAGATGGAGAATTTTTGCGTTAACATATACATTATAGAAGTAGAAGGAAATCTCACCATAGAGTCAACAATCCTAAACTTATGGCTCTATATCAAATAGAAAGCAATGCTGAAAGCGTATAATGTCTGCATAGATTCCTAAAGACTCTAGAACCTAATGCTCTGATACCACATGTGACACCCCGCCTAATAAAATACCGGGTGATCAGTCCTTTATAAAATTAAATATGAATCTCAAATGGTTTCATTCCCATCATCGCTGTCGAAAACCATATTAATTACTAATAACATCATATTAGGCCTGGAGTCAAAATTTTAAACTTTTTAATATTTTTAAACTTAATGCACAATTAATACAATTCACACGGTAATAAAAACATCAAATGGAATGAATAAATAAATAACTGATGACTCTTGGTAAACATATATTGCAACCGAATTGAATGCGCATAAAATAAAAATATCACAAATAAAATAAATGACAATAGTTGGGCCACATGCCCGACAATATTTACAATACCTCCTATCTAGAACACAAGGATAGAGGCGTCTAAAATAATTTCCTTCCAATATCCACAGTCGTGACAACACATCTGACTCGGAAGAGATAGTCATCGAGACGTCCCTGTGTTTGGACACCTAAAAAGTATTAAAAAGGGGAAAAAAAGAACATAGATACGGGTCATAGCCCGAGTTTTGAAAAACATTTTAGCAAGTGCTTAATTTACTTTAATATGTAAAAATATAATACTCTTCATATTTAAATTGATGATGTCGCACTCATATGAGATACCCCTCACCTCTCATCTAACATTGCACACCTAGTGCATGTATTTTAAAACACCCTAGTTAGCTACCCAGCCTAACTATCACCTCAAAAAACTCCCAAGTCCATACACTATTAAGAACCCCCGCGTATCTAAAATATTCTAAGTGCTCGCCCAAGCTTATACCTTAAAATTTCTCGCTTATCATATACCCCTTCATTTTAAATAACCTTCACTAGTTATTACCCTATTATCAGTTTATTGTTATTATTTCATATATAATATACTCATCTTTATATACTTATATTACATTTTATAATTCAGGTTTTATACTCCCGGATACCAGAAATTAACTCACAATTATTTCCTTGTTTTAATCTACACACACACACACACACACACACACACACACATATATATATATATATATATATATATATATATATATATATATATATATATATATATATATATATATATGTATGTATGTATGTTTTCACATCTCTATATATGCTATACTATACACATCAAGTATATCCATACTTATATATCACACACTATATAAGTAAAATAACCATCCCTCAGAGCTATAAATCAACGGATGCAGTCTCTAGAATGCTATCATCTTCTAAGGAATCACTCACATTATCATCCTGGGACCTATTGTCGGACTCTAACACCGACTTGGTAAAAACCAAATCACAACGTATGGGAAGCGGTTACTGTTCCTCATTGGAAATGAGAACAAAACATACCCACCACGTCTCACCCTTGATAAAAATCACACTGTACAATATTTGGACGGCTATGACCTGGGGCTATACTCACCCTGCTGTAATAACCCGCGTAATTTTGGGCTATTTTAATTAATTTCTGGAAAATGGAGGAAAATAAAGTTTTTGATAAAATTATTTTTATTGCTCAAATATGTTGGGTATTATTTTTAAAGGCAATAATTTCAAACGGTTTCGAAAACGGAGTTAAAATGGATTTTAAAATGATTTTGAAATATTTTTAACTCTTGGAGTTGTTTTGACTTCCAACTCTTCATTTCTTTGCCTTATTTAAAGGAGTCTTTTGGCTTCCAACTCTTCATTTCTTTGCATTATAAAAGGGAGTCATGGGCAACCTTTTTTAACCTACTTTTGGCACAATTTTTTTGGCAGCAAATATATTTTATATTCCTCTTCTTTTTATATATACTTTGGCCCTTGAGATTTGTGAGTTCCAACCTTAGATTAAAGGTGTTCTTGGGGCTATGTTTGAGGAGGTTCTTGGAGGAGCTTTTGTATATATTTTGTGTTGATTTTGTGGATGTGATAATTGGTTTCTCATCATAGTTTGAGGTATGGGGTTTTACACAATATGCTCCTTAAATCTCGCGAGTGTTATTCTCTTTGATTTCTTATTAATTGAACTCATATTTGAATTGTTAAATTCATTAAAATCTGGAAAATAATTGTTGAAATTATTTTTATTCATGTGGTATCATTATATTGTTGTTGAGCACATTGTCATGAGATTTTAATATGGCACGGATGTTGTGCACCCTCTTGTTTCCCGGGCTATGGCTTGATAAAGCATATACGGATGTGGTGAGGCCTGGTGACCCAGTTAAAGTGTTGTTGAGAAATTATATTGATAAATGCTTTGAGATTTTCATTTTGATTTGAATATTCGTACTCGTGTTGTTACGCTTTGTTCATCGTTAATATAATTGTTGAGCATCTTTCTTGTCGTATTGTGTACTTCCCCATATTTTCTTTTAGTGGCAGGTTAGCGCAAATTTTGGGATGCCATGGAGATTGATTTTAGTGAGGATTGTTTGGGAAAGATTTGTATTATTTTGATGTATAGAGATTTGGAGATTTGTATTTTATTTTTGAGTTAGTTGTTGTATGTAATTCGAGAGATTTGGTATTTAATTTGAAGAGATTGAGATTTGTAGTTTCTCTTTTGTTGTTGTGGGACTTAGATGCTCTATACCTTGTTATATGGTGGATTTTGGTTAGTTTTATCGATAGTGGAACTCCGTTCGCTCTCCCCGGGCGGGCGGGGTGTTACAGAATGGTATCAGAGGTTAGATATACGGCAACCCTCGGGGCTTGGATTTTGGGTTCATTGCGTGGTTAGCAATTTTTAGAGATAGCAAATTTTAGGTGATATTCGTGATAGGCATCTAGATTAGATATGAGGAATTTATTTTTGGGAGACGTGATTTAATTTTGGAGATTGTTAGCCTGATTTTTTAGAGTTTGGCATTCGACGAATTTTGATGGCGAAATTCCATTGTTAGTGGGGAGCGTAACAACCCGCGTAATTTTGGGCTATTTTAATTAATTTCTGGAAAATGGAGGAAAATAAAGTTTTTGATAAAATTATTTTTATTGCTCAAATATGTTGGGTATTATTTTTAAAGGTGAGAATTTCAAACGGTTTCGAAAACGGAGTTAAAACGAATTTTAAAATGATTTTGAAATGTTTTTAACTCTTGGAGTTGTTTTGACTTCCAACTCTTCATTTCTTTGCCTTATTTAAAGGAGTCTTTTGGCTTCCAACTCTTCATTTCTTTTCATTATAAAAGGGAGTCATGGGAAACCTTTTTTAACCTACTTTTGGCACAATTTTTTTTGCAGCAAATATATTTTATATTCCTCTTCTTTTTATATATACTTTGGCCCTTGAGATTTGTGAGTTCCAACCTTAGATTAGAGGTGTTCTTGTGGCTATGTTTGAGGAGGTTCTTGGAGGAGCTTTTGTAGATCTTTTGTGTTGATTTTGTGGATGTGATCATTGGCTTCTCATCATGGTTTGAGGTATGGGGTTTTACACAATATGCTCCTTAAATATCGCGAGTGTCATTCTCTTTGATTTCTTATTAATTGAACTCATATTTGAATTGTTAAATGCATTGCAATCTGGAAAATAATTGTTGAAATTATTTTGATTCATGTGGTATCATTATATTGTTGTTGAGCATGTTGTCATGAGATTTTAATATGGCACGGATGTTGGGCACCCTCCTGTTTCCCGGGCTATGGCTTGATAAAGCATCTACGGATATGGTGAGGCCTGGTGACCCAGTTAAAGTGTTGTTGAGAAATTATATTGTTAAATGCTTTGAGATTTGCATTTTGATTTGAATATTCGTACTCGTGTTTTTACGCTTTGTTCATCGTTAATATAATTGTTGAGCATCTTTCTTGTCGTATTGTGTACTTCCCCATATTTTTTTTTAGTGGAAGGTTAGCGCAGATTTTGGGATGCTATGGAGATTGGTTTTAATGAGGATTGTTTGGGAAAGATTTGTATTATTTTGATGTATAGAGCTTTGGAGATTTGTATTTTATTTTCAAGTTAGTTGTTGTATGTAATTCGAGAGATTTGGTATTTAATTTGAAGAGATTGAGATTTGTAGTTTCTCTTTTGTTGTTGTGGGACTTAGATGCTCTATACCTTGTTATATGGTGGATTTTGGTTAGTTTTATCGATAGTGGCGCTCCGTTCGCTCTCCCCGGGCGGGCGGGGTGTTACACCTTCTCCTCAAGTCAGGGGATTCACCAACATCGCGCAACTTCCCATGATAGCACTAGAGGGGTGTGCTTTACATAAATATATCATTCACACAGATATATTCATAATCATATATATATATATATATATATATAAAATAAGGAGTAGAATGGTTTTACTATTCCATAAGTTGATAAGACAATCAGAGGTGAGGATTTAGACACCAAGGCAAGAAATGGAGGGTGAGATCATAATTCACACCATAAGCTCTACAACTCACCACACCTCATTATATACTCTATAATGTATTTACAATTTTAACCCATTAAAATATACTACCCCCTCATTTTCTTCCTAAATTATCAATTCTGATTCAAATAAAGACGATATTTTGGTAATACACTCAAAACATACTATGGAGATCACACTCCCCGTGACACACTTAAAAAGAAATTTAGAGGATAGGGGCGTGTCTGCTCTAATACCGCCTAAATCCACCCGGACAATCCTTCTTACTTTAATTCAAACTTTTCTTGGGAACCCAAATACCTACTCTCTCACAATCTTCACTCATTTATCACTACACAAATCTTCTCCACTCCTCTTTCCTCTCTCAGGTATGTATCTCTCTCATTCACCATTCATTATCTCTAACCAACAATGAGCATTGTACCATTAGATATCTCTCAATATTAACATTTTGACGTTTCTCCTCTCTTAATATTTGACTTTGGAATTTTTTTTAGGTACACTTTTTGAACCACTCCTTGGAAGCCTTATTTAGGTATGATTTTCTTCCTCTTATTCAATTCAGGTTCTCAAAACCATGTTATCAGTGCCGAGTCTGGTACTGCAAACCTCTGTTTATGTATGTCGGAGAACCTTTTTGTGTTAATCATCTCTATGTATTCATAATTGTTAACCCTTTGTTGTGGAGGTAATTATTTGTTTTATTGGTTTCCTTTACTCAAGGTCCTCTGTATCTCAATATTCAAGTGGGTTTTCTATATTCAAGGTTCTCATTCAAGTGGTTTTTCAGCTTTTTTTTGTATTGATTATGCCTTTGATGGAAGTACAATAGGAAAAGGGTTGTGAGAGAATATAGTTTTTTGGGTTTTTTATTTACTTTAATATGTAAATAATTATCCGGTTTTTAGTTTGTTACATGCTAGGTACACATATCCGGTGGGGATTCGCATTTGAAACCTCACGCGAGTGGAGCGACCACACCGCGTTAATTTTACGACCACGCTGCAACCACACCACCACAAGCTTCTTCAATATTCTTCTTCCATCACGCCACCTCAGGTGGGTGGGAACGGAAACACCAAGCCTCCTTAAGTTTTACACCTAAACAACTCAACTATTTGGTTTGGTACATATACCAACTCATCTCTTGAACTTAGCTATTAAACAGGGATTGCTTGGTATTAAAAGGGGAAACTTATGTCCATGTATTTCTATTGTTCATTGAACATATTTCGGTATTTTTATGTCCGTTTATTTCTTGATTTTTTAATATTTCAGTTTGTTAATTCATAAATAGATCATTTGTTCAGCCAACTCAGGAGATTTTGTTTACACTTTCTTTTCTATTTCTGCAATGTTGCATAACACTCAGTTGGAAAATATTTTTTTATTGATTACTATAATTTTATATTTAGGGTGGGTTCAAGTGCTAATACTTTCCATGTCAAATGTTTGAGATTCCATATTTGGGGTACAGAATCTCAAATTTTTAGAAGGATTTTTCATCGATAAAGAAAACTTTCCACTACAAAGCATGGAAATTTGTCTATTTGGACTTTTATTTTTCATAATTTTTAAAAAAATATTTTTTTCATTGTTTTTTAAATTGACCTATTATTTTTTTACAATAATTTAGCTTAAGATTTTTGTTGCTATTTACATCTTTTCTAATAAAAACATACTAACATTTATTTTCTATCAAGAGTTTTTGGTATAAATTTGTATTGAAATTCAAAATTAGTAGAAATCTGCTATCACTTGTTTTATCCTCCTCGAGCCTCACAAATTATATTTCAATGCAGAGAAAGGATGACATGATAACAAGGGTGGCTAAAATAAAATATAATATACATGAGGCCACATCTCCTTTTCTTGAAAGAAACAAAATTTAGTGGCACACCTACTAATTTGGGGGGCCACAACTCCTACTCTTGAAATAACTTTTAGGTAAAATAAAATAGTATTGAATAGAACATTGTAAATCCTACAAACATGATTGCTATAGTCAAATTTAAAACTAATAATTTGACAACATTATTAAGTTTTTCATTATTTTTTAAAATTTAAACGGATTTATTATTTTATTCAGTAATCTCTCCACACATTGCATATATAATATAATTTAGTACTCGAGAGTGGAATCGATTTTTTTTTTCATAATGGATGTTTTATATAGTTTTTTATAATGTTTTTGTTACCAAGAATTTTAAATATCAAATATGTTTTTCTGTATTGATCTTAAGTCTTTTGACGGGAATTAGTTAACTAAAGAGTGTTTTTTTGTGTTGGGTTCGTATTTTATAATTTGGTGTGTGTATTTGCTTCTTGCTTTCCGAACTATTCGAGTAGGTTTATATTATCTAATGACATTGTATATAATATCTAATGACATTGTATTCGAGTAGGTGTATATTATCTAATGACATATGTATTGAGTCTCCACCTAAACTGTTGGGCTCTAAAGCAGAGCTGTTAGCAGAGGCTACTGATCTTGGCAAGCCTGTTGAGGACAACAGTTACAGTGTTCATAATGAAATATGTTTCTTGGTATGCTGTAGTAGGTTATCAAATATGGTTTTGTATCCAAGAAGAGGTTGCGAAATGAAATGCACCTAATTTTGCAAATGTGCAAGTAAAGAAATGCATGTATAGGACTTTATATGGTATTGCATGTTCATAATGAATTTTTTTCGTGGTAGGCTGAAGTAGGTTAAAAAATATGGCATTGTATTGTATTGAATCTTCATAGATGTTGGTCATTTTAATCTTTAGCATCCAATAGTTTATATAGCTTTTAGCACCCAATTTTGCAAGTGTTACATGTGTGTATTGAATTAAATTGGGCAGAGCTGGTGGTGAATCTCTGAGGTTTATTTTATATTATTCTTTAAGATTATTTTTCACTTATCAAACAATATCTGCCTATACTTCTTTTACCGTGGTGTTAAAGGAGTAAACAAGAAGGGGCTTGGCAGTTCAACAATTCCTTGGGTATTGAGGAAATCATCCAAGGTGGCCTGGATGAAGGGGAATAGACCGAAGTTAAGAAAAATCAGTTGCTTCGGTGAAAATACACAAGGTTTTTTCATATTACCTTACCTATGGTTAGTGTTTGAATTAAAGCATGTTGGTATTGGTAGCAAATTTTCGCACAACTTTTAATTAAAAACAACAAGCTTGGTACTCTGATCAAAGAACCATTGTGCTTTCAAACCCTTATTGATTTATTTGAATCATTGATTGAAGATACTTAGTTTTTTTTTAACATGTCAACTTTTAATATCTTAGTCTTTCTCCTAAGTTTCTTCTTTTTTTTTCCAGTGAAAATCTTAGGTCTATTCTCTATACCACAAGCAAAAGTTTTAAAGTCTACACGAATGACATTCATGTCAAATGTTTTATATCTGATAGATCAAAGGTAACAGATTTTCCACAAAATCTCAGAACACCATAGAGAACACTAAGTTACTTAAAGTCCTTGCTCGGGTTTTGATTCTTTTTTCATCATAAAGCTTCTAGCCTCATCTTCTCTAATTTCACGGTCATTAGCTTCTACCTTAGTGATCAACGAGATCTCTTTGGACACAAGAAGGTCGTAGAAACTAATGAGGTCTTTCTCCTGGCATAATCTTTTACAATATGTCACAAAAAATCATTGAACTGTTTAGGTTCTTGCTCGAGAATGCAACCTTTACGGAGAGAAACTAAACATTCTAGTTCCTTACGACACATATGCCCTTCACAAGAGTCCTCAACTAGATCAAAAATCTTATTTTTCATATACTTAATTGCTTTACCAATACATTATGTGCTATCTCTACGAGACATCATTACTTCAAAATCTTAAACAGGAGTCGAGTCCCCAATTTTCTCAACCTAGACTATAGAAGTATACTCTATAGAATTAACATCTTGGGAACATTAGTGTTCTCAAGAGATTCTCTCTCTTCATTCGATCCAGATGGAACACTTTGGATTCTCCTTGAGTTCAAATTATTTACGAAATTCATGAATGGAAGATTTTCTCTGAGAAAGAAGGTTAGGATTTGGTTCTGTAATTTTCTTAAAAGTCTCATCAAGTGGTGGTGGTATAGCTGCATCTGGATGCTCTGATTTCAACTTAAAATGGCGATAAAAATGCTCCAAAATAGGATTAGGTGTGATGTCGGGCTGTAAAATTTCCTCTATCGTTTGGTGCAAGTTTAAACATCTGATCCAAGTTATCAGCTTCCTCTTGCTCTTTTTGTTTGGCTACAATGCCGAAGGGAAATTACTAAAGGATGGGAGTAGATTGAAGTAAAGTGAATTCGTGAAATTGTGTTTGTCAGATAGATAAGGAGTCAATACCTTGCCCTTAGTTTCTTCTTTTAGTATGATTATAGTTTCAGTGTTTGGTATTCACCTGCATTAAAGGATGTTGGTGTCTGTTACGGAGTAGGGGCTCTTATAAATTGTTAATTTTGTTAATTTTATTACAATGGTGGTATCACTTACATTTTGTCTATATTTATTTCCAATTGATATTTGTTGACGAAAATAAAAATGAATTAGTAGTGAAATGCATATGTTTGTATTTACATATTTTATCTATATTATGATTTTTTTCTCATTCTTGCCTTAATATTCTTCGATTTCATTTTTGTAATTTCAATTTTTTGTATGTTTCGAACGTTTTAGGGACACTTTATGTTTGGGCGTAGAATTGGGAAGATCTCATTCATAAGATATTGGTGTACGAAAATGATGGACGACTCTTTATTTGACATCTCATTTTGAATTCCAACTACCATCGTAGTGCCACAACACAATCCTAATGAGGTAAATAATTTTGCTAAGGAAAATTTCCAAAGGATGAAGTTAATTAAATGGTCTACAATTAAGCAGATCCAATGTTTTTATATCGTGAAGTATCGATAATTTGTTATTATAAACTGAAAGTCAAGTCGGATCAGGATGAATCAATCTCGATTTCTCCAATTTGATGGACCTTTCTATTTTTATGTGTATTTTTTCTTTAGTCTCGATGCTCAAAATTGAATTTCTCATATAGTGCAGGATACAATCTTGAATTTCTCTAATCTTATGATTACTTTTGTTATTGGTAGGTGATGTAAAAATGAAAAAAAAGGGGAAATCAAAACAGAAATTGAAATCAAAATCAGAGTGGAGAAATCAGAGTTTTCATTTTTTAGGAAGCAGTGGAATCAGTAGAAGGAATTCTGGAACGAACATTTCTCCCATTTGGACAAGCTCTTTACTCTTGGTGCAATGATGATGTATAGGATTTCATCGCCCTCGATCCCATTCACAATCGTACTCTGAAGACAACTCGTGAAGATGTAAAATATAGTGTTGTATAAAGTATTGTTGGATTTGTTTCAATTGCAGGTGGTGTTTGGAAATATTCAAGGAGTCTCCATGGTGTTGCATTGTCCCTTGGAGCAGGAGCTAACTTTGTTTTGCTAGAATTTTGGACATGAAATTGCAAACCACTGGAGCTATTCAAACAGGTATGCTTCAAAGTTTTTTAATAATTCCATTGCTTTGGCATTCATATTGAAATGCTCTCTTTAAAAAAATAGTTTAGAGGGTGTAATGAATTTGATATCTCTTATGGAGTATTTCTCCATCACATTGCTCTATATAAAGGGACACTTCCAAACCAACTAAGTTATATTAACCTTACATGTGATGCCAATTTTGAGAGGACCTGGGTGAAATGTAATACTTCATACTACAAACTTTTGTTACATTTGTAATTACCACACGTTGTTAATACTTTTTAGTTTGTCATAGTCTATCAATTTGGTTTGTTTACTTTTTTACTTTTTTCTATTTCTCTCTTTTGCGTATTGTGAATGTGTATCGATGCATTAGTTTGGCACTTGTTATCAACTAACTACAATTATGGATGGGGGAAAATTCATTTATGGAATTATACTTATCTATCACAGACAAATTTTTAATTTATTTATTGATATATTCATGTTATTTTCATCAATTGATTTAAATCGATGGCGAGGTCTAAGAAGGAATGTTGGTATTTTCATTGTTGGATTGTTTTTATTTCTTAAACAGGGTGGATAGTACTATAAACAAATGAAACTATGTCCAAATTTTCTAAATTGTTGACATGCGGTGAAAAAACCTGACTTGAAATTATTCATGATTCAATACGTTGGATGTTTTTGAAGCATACAAATGCCTATAAAGCATGCAAATTATGTTTTCGATTATTTGATTGTTTGTTTGCTTGTTTGTTTTGTATCGTGTCACAGTTGTGGTAGGACTTCCAATACTTGATGTTGTCTCGCAGCAAAAACTCCCTCGCACCCTTAGAAGAAAATGTTGATATAAAAAATTAGTGTATATTGAGCTAGATGATCATTTGGTATTTTTTTTGTTATACTTATATAATTTTGATATTATTATTTTTGTTGGATTACTTTTTATTTCTTTAATAGGTTGGATGGTCCTATAAACAAATGACATTATGCCCAATTTTTTTAAAATGCTTACATTTTTGTGTTGTTAAGAAAACTTTATGATTTAAATTTGTATTTGGTCGCTATGATATGTATGCGAAGTTCAGGACAGATTATTTATATTGTTGTGGACTATTTTTTTTCTTTAACATGGTGGATAGTCTTATAAATATAGGAAATTTTGTCCAAATTTTATGAATTGTTCACATTTGTGTTAAAAAAAAGCTTCGACTTAAATTGTTTAGACATTTAATACTTTGAAAAAAAATTGTCGTGCCTTCAGGCACGAGCATTTCGCTAGTATATATACATACCCGTATGTATACATCACATCAAATCTGGCTATTTATGCCAATTTAGCTATTTATGCCTATCTCTTATGGCATTAGCCTGTTATCCAAATATACCAATTTATATAAATCAATAAGTGTAAGGACATATTTTTATAAATGTCTGTCACAATTAATTATGTTGTATACTGTTACAATCGTTGAAGAAGTTCAATAGCAATCTACATCAAGATGGATCCGAATATATCAATGTTCTTCATCAAAAAGCCTCCACAAAGTTTACTTTGGTAAGGTTATGTTTTAAATACCTTAACTTTGCACTTAGAGCTTTGGGATATTTTTACAAAATATTTTCTAGGTGTTAGAGCGGAATTTTTTGTCAAAATTTGAGAATGATTATTTTTTCTAAGTCTTGTAGCGTTCCTCGATTTTGATGCTCAGGCCGTTCAAGTGAGATCGCCATCTTGTTCGAGCGACATTGAGATGTCGCGCGATGTCCTTCAAACGACACGTGTACTTCGTTCGAGCGAGATACCTTTTCGTTCTAACGACCGAGGCGACGCGATTTTCTATAAATACTCATTAAATGGTTTCATTTTCATTAAGAAGTCTCAGCGTTTTGAAAGACACAAAATTGCGAATCTGCAGAATTCTTTTGACTTCTTGATTTAGGGTTTTCATCCCTTTTGTTTTCAATTCATAAAAATCCCATTTGCTTTGGTGAATTGTTTTGGTGTTCAAGAACACACTTTACTTTTGTTCATTCTTTGTGGAGGAGAGCTCTGCAATCGACAGCTGCGTGCTATTTGTGGAGGGAGTCCTTATGAAGATTTTAGCTGCGTGGGAACAATTACTGATTTATTTCTAACTGTTTCTTTGGAGGTTTGATGAAGACACCGTGTGCTAATCTTGTGGCCGAAAGAAAGATGGTATGTAAGTCAATGGTCTTGTAAACTTGTTCGGGCATTTTTCCTGAATTTTTGTGTCGCGTGCTATATTTTATTTGGTTTGATATGCAGTTGCATGTTTAGGGGTTGAATTAATTTGGTTTAAAAATAGACTCTAATTAAATAAGTCTGCCAAATTAGAAATTAATGAATTTAATTAATTATCACACCGACATATTTTACAAATTGGTATTAGAGCGGGTTACGATAATTTATCGCGTGATCTTAGTTTTCTGCAAAAATTTGTGAGATGTTGATTTTTTTTAAAAATCAATTTTTGTGAAAAAAATTGCAATTTTTTCGATGGAGCACTTATGTAATCGAATACCCCTTTTTGATGACACGAGTCAGAGTTTTGATGATATAAATCATTTGAATTTGACATTTTCTAAAAGAATTAATTTTTTGGAAAAAGAAAATTCTCGTTTTAAATCCGCCATGGATCACTTGCAAGCGGTACAAAATCAAAGAAATTTTAATCGTGAAAAATTTGTTGCCTTGAACCGTGACCATGTTGCTTTAAAATTGTCCAAGAAGGATACTGATGATAGGGTTCTGTTTTTAGAAAAAGAATTAGAGGACCTTAAAAATTCGATGGTTTGTGTTTGTGCCAAAGAGGATGAAAATATTTTAATCAATGAGTTTGTGGCACGTGAAAAGACTCTTAGGGAAAAGTTTGTTTTTATTGAGGGGAGCGAGATAACCTTATAGGTTTGATTGATAATTTGAAGAAGGAGTCCCTTTGATTGGAAGAGTCTAATTCTTTGCTTGAGTAAAAAATTTTGAAGTTAGAAAATGATTTGACAAACTCGAGTAGGTTTGATAGTGATGGTAATGGCTCGTTTTGTTCTCATGCTTCGAGTGTAAAAGCCAAAACCATAGTTTTTTAGAGGTCTAACCATTCCTAAGGACGCCAGACAAAGTAAACCCATAGGTATTGTTCCACTCGTTTACACATGTTCATATTGTGGTAGAAATGGTCACCTTAGGCATTTTTGTTTTGATCTTAGAAAAAGTCATAAGAAGTTTATGTCTAGTGTTCCCTTAGTTCCTAAATCCCCCACACGACATTTCACATCTATTTGGGCTAGGAAATCAGTTTTAGAGGCACTAGATTTTAGACAAGTTGATTCCCGTTTGCTTACACATGATTCTTCTCTTGCCATATCATATAGATGATTTTGTTTGCATGTTTGTCGTATACTAGTTATGCTTTTTGATATATTTTTGCTAGTGTGTTGACATGTACTTTTTGTATTAAATTTTTGGTTTTGATAAAATTTTGAAAAATCCATTAATATTTTTGTATTTTGTTTGCACCTTTTATGGATAGACACTTAGGATGATCGAGTCACAGCATCATTCCATTCTTCTTGTGACTATTTGATAGTGTTTTGAGACAATATATCATGTCATCTTTGCGCTTTATAATGTGTGGAGTCATTAAGATGTAATTAAGTGTTACTTCCTACATGTTTGACTCATGATTTCCTTTATTGCACACGTGCAATTTGTTTGATTATTGTGCTTGTCTTATTACATGTTCGTTGGGTGTTTTCACTTCAATCTTGTCTTCAAAAATGAACCAATCGCGATAAAACTTGACAAGAAAGTAGTGCATGTAAGAACCGTTTGGTGAGGTTGTGTGCTTTATTTGAAAACAAGAAAGGGTTGCGGAAGGTTCATTTGGCCTTTGTGAATACTAAGCTACCGCTAAATCAAACCTAAAAAAATTAAGAAATTTTAATTATTCGGGGTCCATAGAGGTTTAAAAGAGCCCGTAAAATTGAAAGGCAATAAAAAGAAATTCATGCCAAAAATGGGCCATTAGGTTTATTCATCAATTCTCCAATGTTTGAGAATTTAGATACCTCAAAAAGAAAATATATATAATGGAGTTTGGACGAAATTTAAAACGGGTTTGTACGTCCTCGATAGTCTTGAAAAAGCGTTAAATAGTTTTGGACATTATTGGTGTGGAAATCACTTAGGCTTTGATTTGTTGATTTGATTAAGACGACATCATCTAAATTTAACAATTTTTACACCTAAGGACACTTTTGATGTTCATTCGTTAGGAGTACACGTATTCATCGTGCACATATGATTGATTCAGTTGATTTACCTATCGAATGTATTCACACCCATTCATTACATTTCCATGACTTGGTTGTTCTAGTTAAATCCATGGTGTGATTTTTGTAACATTATTTGTTGCTTTAAAAACAATTGAAAAATGCAAAAATAATTTGTGGAATCTTTTGAGATACTCCTTTGCATGCACGTTGATTGATTCATATTTGCTATGCATTTTTATCATGACACTCCTTGTTTTGATTGTTTATTCTTATCTGTCTATTTGGGGACATCATAAAATGGGGGAGAACGAATTATCATGTTATGGGGGAGGTTTTTCATTATGGGGGAGATTTGATTTATTAATGATTAATGATTTATTCTTATATCATTTCAAACTCGATACATCACGAAGGTTTTTGCTTTATATCATGTGTGTAGGTTCAAAGATTGAAGATCATTATGTTGCACACCCTGATGAAAAAAGCTTTGAGATTTGATGAAGATTTTTGAAAAAAATTTTGAGAACTTGCAAATTTGTACCTTTTCAGTTTTGGGATTCATGGGCGGGTAGATTTGTATAGGCATTTTGGTATTTAACAATTCGGATGTTTTTATGTATGTTCCGACATAGACATAGGGGGATATTTGTAAGGACATATTTTTATAAATGTCCGTCACAATTAATTATGTCTTACAACCGTCGAAGAAGTTCAAGACCAATCTACATCAAAACATATCCGAATATATCAAGGTTCTTCGTCAAAAAGCCTTCGCAAAGTTTACTTTGGTAAGGTTATGTTTTAAATTCCTTAAATTTTCACTTAGAGCTTTGGGGTATTTTTACAAAATATTTTCTAAGAGTTGGAGCGGACTTTTTCGTCAAAATTTGAGAATGAGTATTTTTACTAAGTCTTGTAGCATACCTCGATTTTGACGCGCAGGTCGTTCAAGCGAGATCCCCATCTCGTTTGAGCAACATTGAGATGTCGCGCGATGTCGTTCAAATGACACGTGTACTTCGTTCGAGCGAGTTACCTTTTTGTTCTAACTACCGAGGCGATGCGATTTTCTATAAATACTCATTAAATGGTTTTGTTTTCATTAAGAAGTCCCAGTATTTTGAAAGATCGAAAACTGCGAATCTGCAGAATTCTTTTGACTTCTTCATTTAGGGTTTTCATCCCTTTTGTTTTCAATTCAAAAAAATCCCATATGCTTTGGTGAATTGTTTTGGTGTTCAAGAACACACTTTACTTTTGTTCACTCTTTGTGGGGAGAGCTCTACAACCGACAACTGCGTGCTATTGTGGAGGGAGTCCTTGTGAGGATTTTAGACTACGATTTTGGACTGCGCATCCTGGTGGTATAGCTGCGTGCGAATCATTGCTAATTTATTTCTAGCCGGTGCTTTGAAGGTTTGACGAAGACACCATGCGTTACTCTTGTGGGCGAAAGCAAGATGGTATGTAAGTCAATGGTCTTGTAAACTTGTCAAAGTTCTAAAAATAAAAAGGTTTTTCCCTTCGGGGATTTTTCCTGAATTTTCGTATCGTATGCTATACCTTATTTGGTTTGACATGCAGTGGAATGTTTAGGGGCTGAATTAATTTGATTTCAAAATAAAATCTAATTAAATAAGTGTGCCAAATTAGAAATTTGATAATTTAATTAATTATCACACCGACATATTTTACAATAAGTATACGCACAACTTATTTGAATCCCTTAAGTATTCACTCACTTATGATATAATTCTCACATTTCTTATCTCTGAATAGTAGCGTTTCACAGCTAGCTAGTATTCTTACATCACCCTATTCATGTATTAGGTTATTACTTATACAAATTTCTATTCGGCATATGTATATATTCTTTCTTCGAATGTCGTTCGTCCCAGACATTCCTAAATTTAAACCCCGAATATTTCCCACTAACCCGAGACTTATACATCCCCATTTACTCTTTTATAGGTCCCCGCACTCTATTTAGGATCCTCTAACAATTATCTCCAAAAGAAGTTCGTCTGTAATCCTTTTAGTCCAAGAAGAACTTTTCAGATTTTCTGCCAAAATCGGAGTGAACCAATTTCCAAGAAAAATGAACCGGTTCGGTCATCGAATCGAACCGGTTACCAAGAAAAACAAATCGGTCCAGTCGGTCTAGATTTCTGCTTTTGACAAAATTTACTCTTATACTCATCCAACCCAATTTCTATGGATTCTAACATCACCCAACCACATTAATAACATCAACACACTATGATTTTCCCAATATTCCAATTTATTCTTGGGATTTATCAATTGATCTAAGAATTAAACCCTAATTGTTATTTATGCAACCCTTCCATTTTTTCACTAAAAATCACACCATTAACATGGGTTTTAACTTGGATTTCATGTAGGATTATTATTACATCAAAATCGTATGAAATCATCTCCCAAAAATCCATTTTTGATTCAAGAATCCCAACCCAAAATTCAAAAGTTTCGCATCAATTATGATATGAACAATAAACACACTTAATAGTTAAAGCAAGTTAAACACTTGCCTGGTTGGATAAATCTGACGATCTCGTGTCGGAATTCACCGGAGCTTGGCCATAAATCTTCTCTTTTCTCCCTTTTCTTACTTCTTTCTCTTCTTTCTTCTTTCTTTATTTTATTTTTCTTTCTATCTTTCACTCGTGTCATATAAGAGATGAAATAAGTGTTTATTCGTTAATAAACCCAAAATTGACTCATATACACCAATGTGAGTCCCTATTGATCCAAAAAGTCCCCGAAACCAAAACACTACCCCCGAGTACTCTATTTTGATTATCTCATCCCTTTCGAGACCAACTGTGCACTTGAAATCTCCATTCGAGTCACTTATAAAATATTCACATCTTCTACCCAACACATCCCCACACGTGTTTTCCGCATAAAATAACATCACATGTCGCTTTTATTCACCCGCGACATGAAATATAATTAGTCCATCTTAATTACTTTAAAATTTCAAATTATTAAATTACACCCACTCATGTAATTTAAATATTCATAAAAGTACGGGGTATTACAGACCTAACCCCGAACAGTTTTCTTTTTAATTTGACCCCGACCCCTACCCCACCCTGTTTAATAACCCGAAAATTCACCTCATTAGGGATGGGTCGGGTTGATTTTTAAGAAAATTTTTCTAATAGTCACTTTGTATGTATTTTGATTTTTCTATTTGATAAAAACTACTTGAGTTAGAGGTTATGATTTGAGTTTATTTATCCTTCAAGCCTATGATGGATGATTGAAGATCGTAGAGGCTAAGTAAAGTGGCTTCATTATCGTGTCGAGTTACATTTTCAACGTCCATGGGATCTCAAGAGGTATGGATGTGTATTTAGTTTGATCCCTTGATTCATTTTGGCATTGTTTTAAAATTATTTTTAGGCCATTTTTGTAAAAACATTTTTTAAAAGAAATATATTTTTTATAAAGTTGCTCGAATGAAGTTTTCTTATCATTCAAATGAATTTCTTAAATTCGTTCGAATGAGGTTTTTATTAGTTCAAATTAGATTTATGTTTTCGTTCAAACAAATATCGAATGAGGATCAAACCAGTTTTTTCTATTTTACAGAGAATTTTTGTTCGAAGGTTGTTTGAAGTTTGTTCAAACGAACTTAGCAGATCCGTTCGAATAAAATTTATTTCATTAAAACGAAAATGCACAACTCATTCAAATGATCCTAGTGTTTTCGTTCAAATGAGATTTCTTGATTTTTGCATTGCCTCGATTTTTGTGTTTTCTATAAATAGGAGGGTTGGATTATGTTTTTATCAAGAGGTTTTGCAAAAAATGATTTTCTAAAAAAAATCCAAGAGCCTCCAAGATTTAGTTTACACTTATTTTTTTGAGATCACGTGTTTGAGCATCAAAATTTATTTACTCGTCATCTTTGCTGAGTACGATTTCATAAGGTCGATTTTGTGTGTGTTGTGCTTGGATGCAGTGGACTACGTGTTGCGGTGATAGTTTGCTAAGATAAGATCGGTGTAGATCGAGATGTGTAAGGATCACGCGTTGTGGCGGTTCATGGGTGGATTCCTGTGTATCACTGTGAAGAAGGTTCAAGATAACATCAAGGCTTGAAGGAGTCATGTCGGTTGAGTAATCCATCTATCGTTCTTGTGTAATTCCAACATGAAAGTGAATTTGCGTAGCTTGAACATTCAAAAAATTTCCATTTGGGTTTTCCTCGTACATCGGCATGTTGTGGTTTATTACCTGTATTTAATTTTTGCTATATCACTTAAATGTATGTTTAGGGCAAGATAAAATTGATTAATTATTTTTCACAATATTTTTGGTTTAATTAGTGCTAAGATAAAATAGGTTTAATTAATATGAAAAAAATAAATATTCATACTTGTTTGGCAATCCATATAATCCTTCGCATAGTAGCATTTCCAGGCTCATTTATCTTAAATGTTCCATACAAGGAACCTATTGCACCTTACCCTAAAAAAACACTACGCGAAGGATTATATGGATTGTTGTGGTTTGTTGCCTTTATTTAATTTTTACCATATCACTTAGATGCATGTTTAGGATGAGATAAACTTGATTAATTATTTTTCACAACATATTATGTTGAATTACTGCTAAGATAAAATAGGTTTAAATAATTCAAAAAATTAAAAATTCGTATTTGTTTGGGAATCCATATAATCCTTCGCGTAATATCATTTTCAAGCTCATTTATCTTAAACGTTCCACACAAGAGACCTATTGCACCTTACCCTTAAAAACCACCCTCATAAAAATTCGCAAAACATATTAAACTTTTCCCCCTCGAGATTTCTATTTACTTTATCAAATTCTATGTAATGAGATAGTTGTCCACTTGTGAATGTAAATTTAGCTTTTAGAATAGTGGTATTTACTTAGTCAAGATGATCCATTAATTAAAGTTTTAATTAAAGTTACTATTAAAAGTTAAACTTATTAATAACACTAAATTTATTTGAATAAATAATCAAAGATCAAAACTTGTTAAGACTAGTACATTAATAACTCTACAATATAAAATAAGAGTTGTGCTAAATGCATCTCCAGTTTTTCTCGTGTTGATCTTTTGGGAGTAGTCCTGTATGCCTAAAAGACAATGTGGAGTTCATTAATTCATTTTCCTTTAGCTTCATCCAACCTTTTATTTAACCTATCTAGAAAGGTTTTGTTGTTGATTTCTATCTGGCCATTTCATGGTGGATGCCCAGGTACTGAATGGAGTTTCTAGATGCCTGATCGAATATAATACTATTCAAATTCTTCATTATCAAACGGAGTTCCATGATTGGTGATGAAGGCAGAAGGCATGCAATATCTGCAAATGATCTTCTTCCATATAAACTGGAACACCCTTCTATAAGGCATACCAATCAGGGGCTATGGCTCCAGTTATTTAGTAAAATAATCAATAGTTATGACCAATTACTTGAATCTTCCTTTAGTGGTAAGCAGTGGTATGACCAAGTCAATTCCCCTATAGTAAAATTCCAAGGAGAAGTGATGGGTGTTAGGATTTCTCCTAGTCTTCTATGGATGGTAGCAAACTTCTGGCATTTATCACACTTCTTGGTGAAAGCAACACATTTTTCTTTCATAGTCGGCCAATAGTAACCTTGCATTAATATCCGTTGTCTCGGAGACCTCCCAGTTATGTGTGCTCCACATGAACCTTCATGCACATCTTTGATCAAATCATTCATCTCGTTTGGATAAACACAACGAAGTAGGGACACAGTGTATCTTCGCCTATAGAGGACACCTTTTTCAAGCATATAATTGGCTGCTTTGTATCTCATCTTCATGGCTTCCTTTTGGTCAGGTAGGCAGTGTTCCTCTTTCAGTGTATTCTCTAATGGTTTCCATCCACGAGGGACCTAATTCCCCCGTTATGATGCTGGCTTCCATTCCATCAATGCTTCACTGGGGAAGAATCTCCATTGGAATTTTTCGTCTGAGCTTTGTTGGGGTTGCTGAAGCTAGCCGAGCAAGAGCATTTGCTCGTATGTTCTTAAGTCTAGTAATTCTCACTATTTTGACTAAACTTATTACTAAATTGACTTCAATTATTTTTTTATAATATCTCATCATAGTCTCTCATTTAACACCGTAAATTTAACGTAGTTAATTAACAATCAATTGAGAATCACTATTTACTAATACCTAGTCTGTAACCAGTGATGTAGCCAATTCCAGTCCAATAATTAAATCTTCATATTTAGCCTCATTATTGGAAACCTTGAATTGGAATCTCAGAGCATATTCCACATCCAAATTATCCGCTGTGTTGATGATGAGGTCTGCCCCACTTCCATTAGCACATGAGGATAAATCTACAAATAACTACCAAGTCTAGATCTCGTCAGATAATTCTTCATCCATAAGTATTCCATACTTGAATACTTTTTGTTGCAATGTTTCTTGAGATGCCGACGAATCAGGTTAGTCAGCCACAATGTTTTCTTTCTTTGGAGCTAAGCTTTGTTCCGTAGAAGTCTTCTCAGCAGAAAAATGTGGATTATGTTGCTCCTCTGCATATGTGAATTCAGTAATAAAGTATGTCACTTCCTGTCCATGGATTTAAACTCTGAGATCATACACAATTTTGTATTCTCCTAGTTCAAGTGCCCAAGATATTAACCTTCCAAACTTTTTTGATTTTTGCAGTGCTTATCGCAAAGGCAAATTAATGTAGACAATAATGGCGTGGGCTTAAAAGTATGGCCTCATCCTCCTAGAGGCTTCAATAAGATCTAGTGATAACTTCTCCAAATGGGGGTACTATACTTCTTATCCTCAGAATAATTTTCTAGTGTAATACATTCCATTATCTAATCAGACCAAAGCTGAACTAACAACTATAAACAACCAAGTACAAATAAAGTTTTTCTTCTATAACTGGTCGGGAGAGAAGTGGTGGAGAACCCAAGTACTTCTTTAGCTACATGAAGGCTTTATTACATTAGTAATTCCACTCAAAAGTTTTTCTTAGCACCTTAAATAATGGAAGGCACTTATCAGTTTCTCGAAAGACAAAACGGTTCAATGTATCTAGCCTTCCCGTCAGCTTTTGGACTTCTTTCTTTCCGGTGAAGTTTCCTATAATTTCACACATTCAAGGAAAATTTAGTCTTTCACAATTTGGGCATCTGGACCAATGTCTACACGGAAGTTGTATCCTTCTGAGTGAGCTTCGCGTGGCCATGAACGGTGCGCAATTCCGAGTCCGAATGAAAAAGTTACGGGATTTTTACGAAAGGGGATTCCAAAGAAACCAAAGTAGGGGAGAAGCTGACCTTGTGGATCGATCGATTGACCAAAGGGGTCGATCAATCGACTCTTCTTATTTTTAGAAATGGTTCGAAGACAGTAGGCTCATCCTTGCTCGATCGATCGATTGAACCTTGGGTTCGATCGATCGATCCCCTGTTTTTCACAGATATTTTGCTTTGCATTTTCTTTTTCCTTTTCTTTTCAATTCTTTTTCCAACTTACTATATAAGAGATACTTTGTTCTATTTGTATAAATCTCCATTTTGTCTTATATTTTAGGGTTTGTAAACTTGGGGAGCTAAACCCTACTCCTCTCTTGTACTCTTTGTTTTGTAAGTTGTATCTTTGCTTTAATTTCATTAATTTAGTTATCTTCCTCATGTCCACGCTTTCATTTACTTGCTTTCTTTACTTTCTTGCCTAGATTAATTTATTTCTTGTTGTAATTAGTTTAGTTATAGTTAAATTAGTTATTTCATGTTATGCCCTTAGATAAATAGGGTCGGGGTTGTGCTCTGCCATTTACGCGTTCGAACCTCGAAAGTTAGGGTTTCGTGCAAAATTTCATTTAATTGAAATCGCATGTATTAAAGTTGGATTGTTATGCGTTTAACTTTATTTGTCACGCAACTTTAGTGTTTATAGCGACAATCCGAATTTAATCCGCGCGTGACCATTTTTGATTAAATGTTTATTCAAGAAACTTTGGGTTAAATTCCTTCTTGCACGAAGTTTATGCTTAATTGTAAATGCTCGATTAAATTTCTTTTGAGCCTTAAATCTAATTAGTAGTTGTTTTGATCCGTGTGGTGGAATGCGATCCTGATCCTTGCTTTACTTTTATATAGCGTAACTTATTCTTTTCTTTTGTCACCACAACCAACTATCACCTTTTCTTTTATTTATTTACACTTTTATTCTTGCAGTGATTAAACAATTAAAATCTAAAATTCAATCACTCCCTATGGATTTCTTACGATACCCGACTTACCACTGTGCTTACCTCGCAAGTGTAGTAATATCTTAGGTTTTTGCATATAGGGCGGGAGCCAAAATCAACGATAGTGTCCCTACATGAATAATCGGTTTCACTCGCATCAATTTTCTTCTATCCCCCTTTGGTTGCCAATATACCCTTGGAATATTCCTTCATGTACTGCGAAGATGTATTTAGTTGGGTTGAGTTTCATCTGGTGCTTTTCCATTTGAGAAAAGGTTTGAGTTAAGTCCGCAATGTGGTTGGCAACATGTTTTCTTATAGTGATCACGTCATCTACATATACCTCCATATTTTTTTTCAATCTGATCTTCAAAAACCTTATTCACTAATCTCTGATAAGTAGCTCCAACATTCTTTAACCCAAAGGGCATGACATTATAATAGTAAGTTCCCCGACTAGTAATGAAGGAGGTATTTTTTTCTTATCTTCGGGCTTCATCTTAATCTGGTTATAATAAGAATAAGCATCCATAAAACTGAGAAAATCACGGCCTGCTGTGGCATCGACTAATTGATCAATCCTTGATAAAGGAAAATGCTCTTTTGGACAAGCCTTGTTGAGATCTGTAAAGTCTACACACATACGCCATTTATTATTTTTCTTCTTGACCACCACCACATTAGCCAACCAATTTGGATACTTAACATCTTCAATGAACTGTGCTCGCTGCAATTTCTTGACTTCCTTCTGGATTATTGGATTCTTCTCGGGACTGAAGACCTTTCTCCGTTGCTCGATCAACTTGGAGTCTGGATAAATATTAATCTCATGGCATATGAAATTTGGATCAATTCTCGGCATATCTTCATGGCTCCAAGTGAAAACATTTTCCCTCTCTCTTAGTTAATCTTCTACGCATTCATAAAATAAATGAGCTGCAATTTTAGCCATAATTAACAAAATTTTACTTGGTATGGAACACTCATATAGTTGTTTTTACATTTAAAAATATAGGAGCTATCTTGAATATATCATATTCATTAATAATGATATATTGGTCTTTTTTGTCTAAAATAAAATAAAAAATGTAATCTAACGACAACGAGGAAAATGCCCTATAGTTGTATTTATTACATTATAATAAATATAGTATTTTTAAACTTTCTCGTTGTGGTACATGACAACAATTGAAGTCCTCAACTTTATTACTCTCACCAATTTATCTCCCTTAATTCATCATTTCTTGCTCTCTTGTTGACATCCCTTGCTCGAGCTGGGGATTCATATCTCTTTCGATCATTTATGTTGCCATTTCGATCAACAAAATTTTTACACTTTCCATGCCGAATAAGATATTCAATCTCATTATTTAATGCTATACAACTGCTGGTGTTGTGCCCATGATACCTGTGGATATCGCAGTATTTGGACTTATCCACCTTGTTAGGTTTTTTTATCTTTCCCGATCAATTTAAGTCTCCATTTCCCTTCATTTCTTCTAGATATGGTGAACACTTTTGTTGAGCGGGTGTATATTCATCATGCTTTTTGATTCGATCCGGTTTTTTATCTTTCTAAATCCATTTATAAGGAATTCGATTTATTTTTCTCACATTCACCTTTGGTTTCAGCAACTTCCTTGGCTGTCATGGCTTCCTCGACATTCATTATGTTTCCATCTTTAGCCATTAATTATGTCGTGGTTTTGGGTGGATTCTTTACTAAAGCGTAGTAAAGATCTTTAGAAATTAACCCACTCATAAGTGTTGCAATGATTATTTTCTCCTCATAATCCACTACATCTAGCTTTTCATTGTTAAAGTGAGTAATATATTTTCTAGTACGTTCTCCTGGATTTTGTCACACAGTCGAGAGATTAGTGACGCTCTAGATTGTCTTAGCCCCAAAATAAAATTTATCAATCAACAATTCAATTAACTGATGAAAACTAGAGATTTTTCCTCTTTAAAGATTATTATACCAAATTTTAGTAGGCCCTGTGATAGAACTAGAGAAAGCTCTACACCTCATCTCATCTGGCACTGAGTATATGTTGATAGTAGCTTGATATTGCTCTATATGTAAAACTGGATCAGTTTTCCCACCATACTTAGGAGTAACCTTTGGTGGTTTAAACTTAGAGGGAGTGGGATAGTCCAAAATTGCGTGGATACAAGGTGGTCTTTTGGTGAAATTCCTTTGCCACAAATTCTTCATTTTGTCCATTTCACCTAGCCGATCTTCAATCTATTGCATGTATCCCTTCCAAGAATGTTCTTCTGGCTTAGAATTGGCCAAGGTAGATCTAGCGGCTTTACTGTGTTTATATGTTAAACTCTCCTTTTAAGAGGTCTTCTCGGCACGCAAAGAGCCCCTCATATTGGCTCTAGATATTGTTAACCCTTCATTGTATTCAAGACGTTGTTCTTTCTCCTTACGATGTCCTCTAGTTACTCGAGGGCCTATGCGATCAAAATCATACTCCCTGGTTAGCCTTTCCAAGACACTTGCTCTTTTTTGGAAAAAGATCCACCATCATAGTAATCCATTGACCGGAATAAAGAAGTTGCGCTAGGATGATTTGACTTATCGTGAGAAGAACGAGAATAATAACTATTTGGATGGTGGTGGTGGCATGTCCCTTCTAGAATTGGAGGACTTAGTTTTTATGGTGCGATCTAATTGCTTGACAGACTTCGATATGGCTTATTAACCTTTAGACAGGTTTAGAAAAATTCCATGCAAGTCTGCCGCACTAGGAGGGGAAGATGGAATATTGAGATTATTCTCATGTCGAGCGAATTTTCTAGGATCATTCATTTCTTTAGAGGCAAAGAAACAAAACAAGTGGTAGAGAATGATGACAGGAAAACGTTCGAAGAGACGATGTAATACCCCGTGATTTTTAATGATTTTTAAAATGGGTTATATTTTAAATTAATGAATTAATTGGATTTTATTATAAATTAATTCATTTGGCCTTTATCCGAATTGTGGATATTAAAATGAATGATTCTGAATATTACTTAAATATATTTAGGTAATATATGAATGTGATGTTATTGATATTGCTGTGAATTGTTAATTCAGTAATTTAATATTTTTAGTCGGACGGGGTATGGGACGTGTCAGGACTAAATTGTGAGATTAAATAAGAAACTTATTTTTTACATCAACCTTATAGTCATTTTGACTGCGTCGTTGCATCCGGAAGGGTTGAAATAGTCAGAAAAGTCTATTTGGATGTTAATTTTGAGTTTCGGGTCATTTGCAAATGAAAAGACAACCCAAAATGGCATTTTGGTTATTTTTACAAGGGGGATGAATAGTGATTTCGGATTTTGTCTTATTATAAGTATTTAGAGATTAGTTGAACGTGGGTTCATTCATCTCTTCTACACAAAATTGAGAAGTCATCTTCCTAGAGAGAGTGAAAGGTTGCGTGGGAAGAAAAAAGCTTACTTGGGAAGGAGAAGAACTAAGACCAAAGGTCACCACCACTAACCACCACCGGAAGTGACCGGAGAAAGGGGAGAACCACCTGTGATCTAAATTCCAAAGGATCAGACCTTCATTAGAGGCAAGTGTTTGATAATTGCAATCTAAGTTTGTATATTGCCCATGTTAGGATAGTTATAAAAAGATGAGATTTTTACATGTTTGGAAGATAATTGTTGATACCAAAATTAATATGCTGATATGGACAAATGATATGAAGACACGTGTCAATCTACTTGGCACAATAGCAATGAGGAAGTTCGTTTCCCCGACCAACTCATGAACTCCTGAGCAACGAGGATACACCGAGGAACTTCAGCACTCCGAGGTACTCTAGCGCTCCGAGGAACTCCTGAGCAACGAGCAACTAAGGCGGTCCGATCTGCACCTCGGCCGTAACATTAATTGCCAGATAATCAATAGTTCAATTATTCATTGAATGTTTATCATCTTGACGCACACGCTGCATTAAATGTATTACCATTTCATATGTATATCATTTAACGTATCAACCCTTTCATGTACAACCTAAGGGCTATAAATACCTTGTATCACCCTCATTCAAAGGGATCAGAATTTCTTGAGAAAACATATAATCGAGAATTCCTAAAATACTCAGCAATAACATAACAGTGGACGTAGGCCATTCTTATAAGGCTGAACCACTTTAAAATCTTTGTCTCATTTTATTTATCTGTGATTGAATAATTAGAGTTATCTAATTTTTTACATCAACAGATTGGCGCCGTCTGTGGGAACGATTGTTACTATCGTTTTTCACCAAAAATCATCCATCATCAATGGCGGATAATCCAGAATCTAGCAATCGAAATGCTGGAAATACTGGAAATCCTCAGAATCCCTCTGCACCTCCAGATCTAGCCGGGATTATGATGAATCTGGCTCAAGGACAAACCTCCATGCGAGAAACAATGAGGCAACTCATACAAACCCTTTATGGTGGTGCACCTGCATGTTCAGGACAGCAAAGTGGTCAGAGGCAAACTTATTTACTTTCTTCACGATCCAGGCGTACTGGGTCACGTCGTAATGAGGAGTCTGATGATTTCTCTTATCAACCTGGGCGAACTTCGTCAATAAGGGCTACAGATACTGATCAACATATCACTCTCTCTCCAGAAAGACCCAGTGCTTTAGAAAGACTGATTAGGATGTCTCCTTTCAGTCGATTAGGCCCTAGGAGGAATAGGAGTCCACCTAAGACCATGTCGAGGAGTTTTCGACAACCATCAGATCTAAGAGAAGGATCAGCACAATCACGATCGGCTACTCATCAAGATAGATCTCAAGAAGCTACCTCAGAACGATCAATTGCTCGAACCAATAGGCCCGAGGAAGGAAATGAAGCGTGGAAAGGATCTCTCCAACGATTGGAGGATAAATTGGGAGAAATGGCCAAAGCAAAGAACCCCCTACAACGAACTTTTGTTCGAGGAACACCTTTTGTACAGGCCATTGTGAATTTTCCTACACCGTCAAAGCTCAAAGCACCTGTAGTGACCCCCAAATATGATGGAAAGACAGATCATGTTCTTCACATAGAGCAATATCAAGCTGCTACCGACATCTATGTCATCCCCGACGAGATGAGATGCAGAGCGTTCTCAGGAACTCTGACTGGAGCTGCCCAGATATGGTACAACAATCTTCGTAGGGGTAAGATTTCAACTTTCTTTCAGTTGGCCGAGTTGTTTATTGGAAATTTCTGTTTCGGAGCAAAGCCAGTAAAACGAGTAGCACACTTGTTAAGTGTTAGACAAAAATCTGGTGAGAGTACTAGAGATTACATAACTCGTTTCAATAACGAGAAGCTGGAAGTCATAGATTATGAAGAAAAGACAATAATCACCGCCTTAATGAGTGGGTTGTTGCCTAATAAATTGTATTACACCTTGGCGAAAGATCCACCTAAAACTATGTCAGAGTTGATGGCAAAAGCGGCCAAAATCATGAATGCCGAGGAAGCTATGGCTGCAAAGAAGAATATAGATAAAGACACCAAGGTGGAAGTCGACAAGTCTAAGAATAAAGAGCATAAGGGCAATGGCGGTGATAAACGCTCCAGAAATAATAAGTCATCATGGGAAGTCTTGAAGAAATATGACAATTATACTCCTTTGAAAATGGGTATTCATCATGTCTTGGAAGAAATCAAGAACAACGAGGAGGTAAAATGGCCAAAGAAACTGAGGTCAGACCCTGATTCGAGGAGTAAGGATAAATATTGCGAGTTTCATAAAGATCATGGTCACATGACCAAAAATTGCATAGCTCTTCAGAACGAGATTGAAACACTCATCCGAAGAGGAAAGCTATCAAAATATGTTGATCGGGGAGGTGAAAGAAAAAATAATGACCGAGCTAGAGAGAGGTCTAGATCTCCTCGTCGAGCAGAAGAGAAAAATAAGAGAAACCATGAAGGTGATCCAGATGATGACCCCGACCTTCCCAAGAAACCAAGACAACCAGAACGAGAGGTATTTTCTATACGTTTTGGGTCATTTGATTGTAATGTCATTACAGGAGGAGATGCAGGAGGAGGAGACCTTACTGCAGAAAGAAAGGCTTACCTTGGAGAGGCTCAAGCTTGTTCATATATTCAGCGAATAAATCTGGCCGAGGACGATCGTCCGAGGAAGGTAAACAAAGAGAAGCTGGTCATTGGCTTTTCAAAAAATGACCTAGCAGGTGTTCTTTATCCTCACGACGATCCTATGGTGATCAAAATGAGGATTAAGGAAGTAGTGATTTCAAGGGTGTTGGTAGACAATGGAAGTTCGGCAGACATCATGTACTATTCATGCTTTGACAGCTTGAATTTAAAATTATCTCAATTGTAACCGTATCACAGACCCCTCCTGGGTTTTGCTGGCGAGAAAGTTTTTCCACTTGGGACGATCAAGTTGGACATATTCATTGGAACTTGTCCTGCTTGTCGAACAGAGAGAATATGCTTCTTTGTGATTGATAAGAATGTGCAGTCAGCCTACAACATCATCATGGGAAGAGTTGGTTTGAAGAAGTTCGAAGCAGTTCCATCTACAGTGCATCAGTGCTTAAAATTCCCAACAAATTTTGGAGTAGGAGTTGTGAAAGGTGATCAGAAAGTAGCTCGAGAATGCTATTATTCGTCTACCGAGCGAGAGGAACTTGAAGATTCAAGAAAAAAGACTACTACCTACCAGGTGGATGAAGGTACAGAAATTGAAACACTGGATCCTCGAGATGAATCCCAACTTGTAAAAGGACAGGTGGTGGAATCTACAGAAAATATTATTCTGGACGACGAGCACCCTGAACGAGTAACCCAGATAGGTTCTACGTTGGATGCTTCGATAAAACAGGAGTTGATAGCTTTCTTGAGAAACAGGTAGAAAAATTTTGCGTGGAGTCATGAAGACATGCCAGGAATAGATCCAAACTTCTTATGTTATGAGCTCAATGTGAATAAGGAGATCAAGCCTGTAAAGCAGAGAATAAGGGTATTTAGCCCCGAGAAGAATCAGGCTATACAAGAGGAGGTCGAGAAGCTCCAGAAAGCCCAATTCATTGAAGACGTAAAGTATCCAGACTGGTTGGCAAACGTGGTGATGGTAAAAAAGAAAAACAATAAATGGAGAATGTGTGTTGATTTCACCGATCTTAACAAGGCATGCCCAAAGGATCATTTTCCATTGCCCAGAATTGATCAACTAGTGGATGCTACCTCGGGACATGAGCTGCTCAGCTTCATGGATGCTTACTCTGGCTACAACCAGATCAAAATGAAACCTGAAGACAGGGAAAGTACTTCTTTTATTACCCATAGGGGAACTTATTGCTATAATGTTATGCCTTTTGGTTTGAAAAATACAGGAGCGACATACCAGCGGCTGATGAACAAGGTTTTCCCCGAACAAATCAGTTGCAACATGGAAGTCTATGTCGATGATATGCTGACAAAAAGCAAGAAATATGCAGATCATCTAGTTGACTTAGCTCAGACATTTGATCAACTGGATAAATACCAGATGAAGCTCAACCCGACGAAGTGCACATTTGGAGTACGAGAAGGAATGTTTCTCGGGTACATTGTCAACCAGCGAGGCATTGAAGCAAATCCAGATAAGATCAAAGCTCTTTTAGGGTTGCGATCTCCAACAACAAAGAAAGAAGTGCAGAGTATTACAGGACGAGTTGCAGCGCTCAACAGATTTGTGTCCCGAGCAACTGATAAATGCCTCCCATTCTTCAAAACACTTCGAAAAACTTTTGAGTGGACTGATGAATGTGAGAAGGCCTTTCAAGACTTGAAAAAGTATTTGGGAGCACTTCCATTGTTGTCCAGGCCAATAACAGGAGAGAAGTTGTACTTGTATCTGGCAGTATCAGAGAATGCAATCAGTTCAGCATTGATCAGATTGGAGAATGGAGTCCAGAAACCAATCTATTACACAAGTAAGGCTTTCCGAGGTGCGGAAATCAGGTATCCAAAGCTGGAGAAATTGGCATTGGCATTAATTGAAGCAAGTAGAAGAATGAGGCCATATTTCCAGGCCCATACCATCGTCGTTTATACCGACATGCCACTGAGGCAAGCCCTTCATAAGCCAGAAAAGTCAGGGAGATTGATGTACTGGGCAATAGAGCTCGGTGAATATGATATTGTGTATGAGCCCAGATCATCATTGAAAGGGCAAGATGTAGCAGATTTTATAGCAGAGTTTACATATCCTGATACCCCCGAGGAACAAAAATTGCTCGCTGACCAACCTGTGGATGTTACAGGATCAACAGACATAAATCCAGACCAACTCCGGTTGGTAAAAGGACTTATGGATGAAGAAAGATCATCAACTTCGAGCTCAGACCAGCTCCGGTTGGTAAAAGAGCGAGAAGAGATGGTCGACGAGGAGCGAAAAGTGTCAGGGAAGGATGAAAAGAAGCAATAAATATTTCACCGAGGAACTCTGTCAGATAAGAAATTTGAAGACGGGTTGCCCATATGGAGATTATATGTAGATGGCTCATCTTGCACAGCAGGTTGCGTGGAAGGAATTGTTTTGAACACCCTAGACGAGATTGACATGGAATATGCTTTGCGATTCCAATTCAAAGCCTCCAATAATAAGGCTGCGTATGAGGCCATGATAGCAGGTCTTAATTTATCAAAGATTATGGAAGCGCAACAAGTGATGGTATTCAGTGATTCTCAATTGATTGTGAATCAGATGATGGGAACATATGCGGTTAAAGGAGAACTAATGGTCAAGTATCATGCAAAGGTGATGGAATTGTTGGCAGAATGTGATGCCATTCAGTTGATCAGAATACCCAGAATAAAAAATGCACAAGCAGACGCACTGGCCCGACTAGCATCAGCTACTCGTACCGAGCTGCGAAGAACAATACCAATTGAAGTACTGGAAAGTCGGAGCATAGATGAAAACCTGACGATGAATGTTATTACCCTTGATTTAGGACCATCTTGGATGGATCCCATCAGGGTATATATTGAAGAGGGAGAATTGCCAGAGGATAAGCTCGCTGCCAAGAAATTGAAGTATAAAGCTGCTCGGTATGTATTAACTAATGGTATTTTATATAGACGAGGAATTATGGCAAGTTTGCAGAGATGTGTACATCCCTCCGAAGTGAAATAATTGATTGAAGAGATCCATGAAGGGTCTTGTGGAGCTCATGTAGCAGGTCGAACACTTTCGCAAAGGGTAATGACTCAAGGATACTACTGGCCGACGATGAGGGCTGATTGTATAGCCTATGCTAAGAAATGTGACAAGTGCCAACATTTTTCCTCCATCCGACGAACTCCACAAGCATTGTTGACACCAATAACTTCCCCTTGGCCATTTGCCATATGGGGAATTGATTTGGTTGGACCACTGCCGACCACCCGAGGAAGATTCAAGTACCTCGTCGTTGCAGTGGACTATTTTACTAAGTGGGTAGAAGCTGAGCCGCTTATTGATATGACATACGAGAAGGTCTACTAGTTCGTTTGGAAGAACATCATCTGTCGATATGGTCTCCCTCATGCCTTCATCACAGATCATGGAACACAATTTGACAACGAGGAGTTTGCTGCCTATTGTCAACAATCAAACATCCTAAAGACCCATTCAGCACCAGGTCATCCTCAAAGCAATGGGCAGACTGAGGTGACAAACAGAACACTACTGAATGGTTTGAAGAAAAGGCTAAGTGAAGCTAAAGCTAATTGGATTAATGAGCTACAATCAGTATTGTGGGCTTACCGAACAACTCCCCGAGCAGCGACTGGAGAATCACCATACATGCTGGCATTTGGAAGTGAGGCTGTAATACCTGCTGAGTTGGGTCTCCCAACACACAGAGTGCTAAATTTCAATTCCCCAGTCAGTGACTTGATGAGAAGATTAGATTTGGACATGCTCGAGGAGGTTAGAGAAGAGGTAGCCATTAGGAATGCTGCTTACCAACAACGCACAGCTCTGTTCTACAACAAAAGGGTGAAGAAATGCGACTTAAAAGAAGGGGATTATGTGCTAAAGAAGGTCATTCAGAAGCACAATAAATTGGAAGCAAATTGGCATGGACCTTACCGAGTTACAGAAGTTGTCCGACCAGGAACTTACCGAATAGCAACTCTAGAAGGAGAGGAATTCAAGAATGTTTGGAATGCTGAACACCTTCGCAAGTATTATCAATGATGTAAAATGTACAACAGTTCCATCGATATGAATAAAACGATGATGTTTTCACCATTTTTCTCTCCTTTGTTTGAAAGTTTTTCGGGGAATACTAGTGTTGTACACTACGCTGCTCGACAGCAAAAAGAAGACGATAGTTCAGACCCACAACCAACTCGGGTTGGTAAAAGGGCAAGAACAACTGATATACTCCTTTGGTTAGGAGGCGTACACTTGCGTGATCAACTTCGGTTGGTAAAAGAGCTTGTGGACAAGATAGTTCGAAAGAACCTGATATACTCCTTTGGTTAGGAGGCGTACACTTGCGTGATCAACTTCGGTTGGTAAAAGAGCTTGTGGACAAGATAGTTCGAAAGAACCTGATATACTCCTTTGGTTAGGAGGCGTACACTTGCGTGATCAACTTCGGTTGGTAAAAGAGCTTGTGGACAAGATAGTTCGAAAGAACCTGATATACTCCTTTGGTTAGGAGGCGTACACTTGCGTGATCAACTTCGGTTGGTAAAAGAGCTTGTGGACAAGATAGTTCGAAAGAACCTGATATACTCCTTTGGTTAGGAGGCGTACACTTGCGTGATCAACTTCGGTTGGTATCAACTTCGGTTGGTAAAATAGCGAGAACAAATTATACTCCTTTGGTTAGGAGGCGTACACTTGCGTGATCAACTTCGGTTGGTAAAAGAGCTTGTGGACAAGATAGTTCGAAAGAACCCGATAGTTCAAACTCATGGCCTACTCCGATTGGTAAGAGGGAAAGAACAACATTCTTAAAAATGCCAATTTTGGCTGGTTAAGAAACAAAATATGCCAATTTATGTTGGTCGGAAAGTAAAATCATTCCAGAAAATACAAGAATTCCAAACTGAACCAAGTGTAGTTGGTCGGTGATCAAAACTGTAATTGGTCAACGAGGATAAATTATCAACTTTGGTTGGTCGGACACATTTTATGATTTTTTTTTTACCAAGTATGGCTGATTGGAGATAAAAACCCATCAACTATAGTTGGTCGACAAGCACAATTTAACAACCTTGGTTGGTTGGAAACATTTTAAACATTTTATACTCATTACTTTATTATTAAGTGATTGAGCAACATTGATACTTGTAATTTTGATTACTAAGTTGGTTGATGAACAGCACCATATTGTTATCTTTTTAACAGATACATATGCACAAATGTAAAAATGTTTGATAAACACAAAACAATAGCAATATAGATTTGCAAACAGATAATGAAAGCCTTTCATTAAAATCAAAATAAATTGCAAGCTACATATATGTGCTAACTGTTACATTGAAAAACCTATTCTATTGGTTTCTTTCCTTTAGCTTTTGAAACAGGCTCCTCGCCAGCAGGAGGATCCTCCAGGCAAAGAGGAGAATTAATGAAATTAACATCTCTGAGCATTCTGACGTTCATCACAGAAGGTGTATCCAGGAGATGCTCGGGACGAGATAATTCAATCTGAGAATGAAGACTATAGTCACCAAGGTATTTTGAAATTAAGCTACGAGGAATGGCATGAGCTGGGATCCATTCCATGTCTAGTTTATAAGGCGGTACAGGCAAGTCTAGTAGCCCAGGAGCTTGATAATCTCATAAAAAATGGCCCTGCTCTAGCTTTAACACACCCAGGGCGTTCAACCATCCTTGTTTATAACCTTCGTTATGGGCATTTTCAAGACGAGCATCCAAGTGACAAAGGGCTTCATTGTATCCTGCCATCCAAAACTCCAGAGGTTGTTTGTGGAATTGGAAAGTTATTCTCTCTAGTTGCTCGTGAAGGCTCCTGGCAAAAACATCTTTATCATTCAAAGCAGACTTCATCGCAGTAAGTTGATCTTCCAAAGATAGGTTTTTCTTGGACATTTCAGACAAAGCCCGATCTTTGGCGTTCAGTTGGTACGCTTGGGTTTCCAATGTTGACAGAGTACGAGATTCTTCAACATTACGGCTGAGAACTCTTGATCGAATCCGAGCAGGTGGAGAAGTTTTCTCCTCGATAATATTTTGAATAGCTCTTCCTCACCCATGAGACCCTCTTCCTCGTCCCCGAACAGTAGTAGAGATACCAGACCTTCTCAGAGTATCCAATTCTTGCCTTAATTTGGCGTTTTCAACCTCTAAGAATGAGAATCCTTCATCAGTGACCGGTACCAAGGCAGTAGAGGATGAAGCTGCAGACTCATATTGTGCCAACTTCTTCTGCAAATTGTTGTTCTCATGTTCCAGCAGCTCGGCGATCTGTCTGCAGGCCTCAACTTCACCTTTTAGGGTTCTCTCCCTAACATCGTACCCAGCGATGATCTTTTTGTGACCTGTCTTAGAGGAAAGCTCTTGATACCTATTCTCATATTCCTTGTGCAACAAAGCAGTTGATTCATTGTGCTGACTCTGAAGATCTTCTAAGGAATTATGAAGCTCCTCAATCAAGTCATAGTAGGCCACGTTGTTGGCCACAGCTCAGTCAAGTAAATCCTTCAAGTACCGATAAGCCTCAATTGCTTGTTCTGAGGCATCATGGCCAAGGATGTCATCAATTTCTGATACACTCAAATTTGTATGACCATCTTTATAATATTCATGGCATTGCTGCATCAGCTTTGTATCATGTGCAGATATCAGTTCCATTCTAGCCACAAACTAATAATGAAAAGAAGACAACAGTCAACAAAAACAAATCATCAACAACAGAGATGAACAAAGATGTATTTTATTAGATCACAAAAAGATTACATTGTTTGATTACAAATAATGAAAGATAGAAATGATACCGAACAACTTCACACCTTTTCCTTGTCTCCCAAGACTTTCTCGGGAGGCTGGGACGAGGAGCTTGGTTGCTCGGTGGTAACAGCATCTTGATCAGCAGGAGTTGAAATTTTCTCAGGAGGAGGAAGCATGGAAGAAATGTCCTCGTTGGCAGAAGGTAGAGAGGCAGGGACTTGATCACCTATGGCCATGGAAGATTCATCAGAGATAGGCTCATCTTCTTCTTCTTCTACAATTGGTGGGGGAGGACCAGGGAGGTGTAGCTGAAATAGCTCAGAGTCGTCTTTGATCTTCAATTCCTGCAGGGAAGCTACCCAGCCATCTCGGAAGTATTTCAACTTCCCATATTGTACTTGGGATGTCATCGCAGCAATCCCTTTATCCCATCCTTTATCCCAGCCAGCGCTGAAGGATTTTTTAACTGCGAGCTTTCTTTTCAGTTTCTCCGAGGAGAGCTTCTCGGATAGAAGATCCTCGACAGTCTTTAACTTCACATCCAATTCTTCTTTTTGGCGCTTTACATCTCGCAGGACAGACAACTCTTCCTCTGCCTTTTTCAGCTTATCTTCAAGCTCTCCAAAGTTCTTGAGCTTGTCGTCATATTTTTGATGCTCAATCTCTAAACTTTTCACCTTATCATCCAAACTCTTGGAGATCTCAGCCAACTTCACCTTATCAGCTTCAATTATAGACAACTTTTTCTCCCAAACAGCTTTGTCCTCACTATACTGCTGACGAGAATCCTTCAAGGATTGGGTCAAACCCAGCAGAGCATCCTCTACCCCTGACGAGGAGCTGTAAGCTTTAATTGCTTCATCTTTCTTCACGGTGTTGTTAAAACAATTCACCAGCTAAACAAAGGAAAAAGTGACAGGTCAGTACAAAAATACAAGTATTCAAAGAAAGAAAGGAAATTCAGAGTGTGAGAAATTTACTGAAGCAAGGTGACGGGTAGCTAGGGATGTCAGCATATCCCTAGAAATCTTTTCATCAATTTCTTGGACCTCGGGTATGATCCAAGTTTTTACCGAGCTCATGGCAGAGCTCGGAGGAATGATGGTTGGAACACCAACACCACCAGCTGGTAGAGAAGAGATGGTTTCAGTCAGATTGGCAGTTTTAGCCAAATTGACTGAGGACGATTTCCTCAATCTCCTCAAAGGAACTTCAGCAATTTCAACCAAGGAAGAGCTCTTGGTTGGAGAGATAGCAGTCATCTCCACAGGAGAAACCTTCTTGCTCGGAGCCACTGGGGGCTTCTCGGTAGCTTTGGAAGGCGCAACATCCACCTTCTTAGTCCCCTCTGGGACATCAATTTTGCTTTTCTTGGCTTCAGCAGCAGAAGTAGTGTCATCAAATAGAGCAGGGGGAGCTCTTTTCCTGCCCATTCTTTGACTTAAAGGGATGTGAGAATCTGAAGAACAATCCTCTGGAGTTGAGGCTGGCTCAACAGATCTAATCACAGGACGAGCAGTATAAGAATTCGTGTAACTCCTATACTGCAGCAAATATGATGCAGACCTGATGTGCTCGTCTGCAACGTTCTTATGCAAACCCCAGATAAGTTTCAGATGCTTAATGTTAACCTCTGATTCTTTTGGAGTTTTTCTTTTACTATCGACTGCAAATAAATACATAATGAAATATCAGTCATACATTTTGTCAAATATGATAAAAGCATAATTTCATAAGTAAAGGAAAATGAGAATAAACCTATCCCATTGCCATATGGGGGACATTTAGGACCCTGGTATACTGCATCTCCAACCAAGGGGGCATATTGCCAATTTTTAATAACCACCCCATGTTCAAAATAATCTCTATTTGCATCAGGGAGGTTAACTATAAGAACCCTATTTAAAAACCTAGTTTTTAAGTAATAAACATTATCTAAAATAGCCCATCTATAGCAATACATAATCTCAGGAATCCCTATACGAGTTCCATGAGTTAGATTTAATTTATACACCCCATTAATTATTCTCCATGAATTGGGGGCTATTTTTGCAGGAACAACGTCAAAGTACTGACAGAACTCTAAGCATAAGGGGTTTGGCGAAAAAGAAAATCCACATTCAACAATGAATAGAGTGGGGAACCAATGTCCCTCAGCCAATCGAAAATAATCTAAAGGCTCAGAAAGAACCTCCAGAGTTACCCAGGAAGGAATGGAAAAATCGGAACGAAATTTTTCAACAGACTCCACAATATAAACCATAGTGAATAAAAGAAATACAGAAGAAAAGAAGAGAATCTTACAGGAAAAAGGAAAAGCTGACAACTAGCGAAGGAAAAGATGAACGCACAAGGGAGAGAGAGAACATAAAGCTTGAATGCAGAAAATTGGAAAAGGTAGAAGACGGTATGGTTACCTAAGAAGTTTAAATACTTTACCTTGGGAAGCTGCGAAGGAAATGATTACACAAAAGAAACTAATAGGCCACTGGCGGCTAAAAGGACAAAAATGCACGAAGATCGAAGCACTCATAAAAATTTGAAAAAGGCGGATTCTGTGAATTTGAAAGAAATTCAAATATGAAGAAAAGGCTCCTAAAACCCAGGAAAGTCATTTAATATCGCCTTATACCGAGAAAGAATGTTCCATACTCCTCAAAGTTCGAAATATGAAACATTTGGGGCTTCTGTTGATACCAAAATTAATATGCTGATATGGACAAATGATATGAAGACACGTGTCAATCTACTTGGCACAATAGCAACGAGGAAGTTCATTTCCCCGACCAACTCATGAACTCCCGTGCAACGAGGATACACCGAGGAACTTCAGCACTCCGAGGTACTCTAGCGCTCCGAGGAACTCCTGAGCAACGAGCAACTAAGGCGGTCCGATCTGCACCTCGGTCGTAACATTAATTGCTAGATAATCAACAGTTCAATTATTCATTGAATGTTTATCATCTTGACGCACACGCTGCATTAAATGTATTACCATTTCATATGTATATCATTTAATGTATCAACCCTTTCATGTACAGCCTAAGGGCTATAAATACCTTGTATCACCCTCATTCAAAGGGATCGAAATTTCTTGAGAAAACATATAATCGAGAATTCCTAAAATACTCAGCAATAACATAACAGTGGACATAGGCCATTATTATAAGGCTGAACCACTTTAAAATCTTTGTCTCATTTTATTTATCTGTCATTGAATAATTAGAGTTATCTAATTTTTTACATCAACAATAATGAAGAGTTGTTAATGGATTTCTGAAAAATGGAAGTTTATAGGAATCAAACTCATATTGTAGGTAGATAGTAATCCACAAAATAATCATAAATCTGTTGAAGAAATGCTGAGAATCAATGGTGTGTTCTTGAAGATATTATGTATATAATTTTCTGGAAAAAGAGGTTTAACATATGCTTTTAATTCAAACTCTTGATGATTCTAGGATGTTTAGAGCATTAGAAATCATTCACATATGTTGATATATCATGTAGTAAGGTTTATAAGTAATTTTGGTAGTTAATATGAAGGTTTGAATGATCAAAAGTGATGAAACCCGTAGTAGAAGAAATGCAGAAAACTGGACTGTTAACTGGGCGATCGATCGATCGACCTCCTGCCTTCGATCGATCGACCTCCCCAAAATTCCTATAGTTGTTTCTTTTTAATGTTTGTTCTTATCCCAAACCTTTTGTAGACCTTTGGTGATTATTAATTGGATATTATGGGACTTAGAGAAGATCAGTAAGCCCTAGATAAGAATTGAATTAATATGATTGGGATTTAATTGATTAGGATGATGAGAATTAAATTGAAAGAAAATTTGGTTGCTAGATTCATGTGTTGGATTCTAATTGGTATTCATGAGGATTAAGGATAGGTCCAGTAGGGGAGATTTAATATAACACCTGGGTAGCCTTAGGGTTAAAATTTGAACATCAAGGACTGAGTTTAAGCTTATTATTGATTGCGCAAGGACTGAGTGTAGTACAAGCGCTTAGTGGTATGGCTCCTGGATAGAGATGGGAGTTCAGAACACATTTGGTTGAAAGAGGGGATGAGGTTATTCCGATTGTGTATTTGAAGTTGACGGACCTCCACGATCGACAAAGTTAAGTAGTAGTGTATTGGAAGGGTTCCTTGTTTGGATTTCGCTTTGCGAGACGCTCCGCGCATGAACCTTAACGACGTCGGGAGTGGAGAGATGTTATAGGATGCGAGGATGTTGATTTTGTTGATAAGTCATATAGTGCGAATGAAACACTATAGACTATGAGCTATGTGATGATGGTACTCAATCCTAGTTGATAGAAGATGTGTTTATAAGAGATTAGAAACAATCGATTATAACCCTAATTAAAGGAGAGTTAATTCGTGGTAATTCGGGAGATAAGATGATATGGACCAGTAGGATATTAGTGATTTCTTACTGAATAAAATGTTGAGGAAAACCTATTTGAACCTTGAGTAATGAGTGAGGCTCGGGGATAATGAAATTAAGGAAGTAAAGTCATAATATTTTAATACGTAGGATTTGAGAGATATAATGCTACGTATGGGAATTATTGTAGGGTAGTGTGAGTACCTTGATGATATTATATTATAAGTAGATGATAATGCCGATTTGATTAATTGATGATTTATGTGTATGACGTACCTAGCTTACTTGCTATCGACGGGATGTTTGCGCGTGAGGGCAGTCATATCCTGATGAATTCTTGGGATTTTTGATTTGTCGTTCAAGAACATAGGTCTATGAAAGACTTATCGAAGAGTTGATAAGTCCGCTGACTGTGGGAACGTAGGTATGTGCGTGACCCATGGATATGGATACGAGAACTATGTTCGCCTCCAATTTATGCGTTGATGTTTGTGGTTCGATGAATCTTCACCGAACTTTTTGTCCCCTATTCGGCGACCAACGATATTGGGACATGATAGCAGAGTAATGCATGCACCGTAGCTGTGTTTTGGGAGGCCCATTATATATATATATATATATATATATATATATATATATAGTGATTTAAATGAATGTATGTGTATAAAGTGGTTAATTGTAGATAACGGTGAATTGAGAAAAAGAATTGAAATAAGTTAATGAATATTTATTGAAGAGCTTAACTCATGTTAATGAGAAACGATTCATATTAATGAGAAATGTATAAGAATGATTGTACAACATATGGTATGGGACACACGGGGTTTTGATATGGGATGCAATAATATTATTGAAATTTGTGAAGAGGAATCATTAACTAGGAGGTTAATAGGAAACGTTAAGCGTGCACTCTAGATGAGAGGTGAGAATAGCAAGGGAGAGTTGGATACTAACATGTACATAATAAATTCTTTATTGCAATTGTTAAATACTTGCTGTTTTCAAAATCATTTTCACATCGGGTTCTGACCCGTTTCCTTGCATATTTTCTTTTCTATTGTACCTTCTATATTAGGTGTCCATCAACACGGACGCTAGCCTTAGCTGATTATGACGAGCTATGGAGCTATGGAATATTGCTTAGACACCTATCTTCATTTGATTAACCGTATTCTTTTAGTTAGGGCATGTCGCCCAAGGGAATTCAGTTATCTCTTTTCTATCGGAGTCAAATACTCTTGTACTCGTGTCATTTTAATACATTTACTATTGTGGGGATTACTGTAATGGATAATTATTTGGGAATGTTTATTCCAATTTCATTTAAATTCTTTTAAATTATCTGTTCGATTATTTGTGTTATAGAATAATATGTGTAGTGTTATTCTTAAACTAAAATCTGTTTTTGTTGAAATTAAAATTTGGAAAGTTTTTAACACCAGCTTAATTGGGTATTGGGTGATTAGTTAATGTTTTTGACAGTGATGCTAAGAATGAGCCAACTGTATATTCTGTTTTAATTTGGTATGGGACTGGCCACCTGGTATTTAATTAGGCGGGGTGTTACAGGTGGTATCAGAGCATCAGGTTCTTGTGTCCTTTAGGGTCTGTATGGCTTATTGTATTTCCAGCTTAGCGTTCTTTGATGTAGAGCCCTATGTTTAGGATTGTTGATTTCTTTGGTTAGATTCCGTATATATTAGTGAATCTTATTTGCATTCGGACGGGTTCGTACAGGAACTATGGCAGATGATGGCCGTTGGACGGATAACGGAGATCGTACTTAGGAGGTTATGAAGTATGTTCGAGTATGATGATCGTAGTCGAGGTCACCCCTATTATAGAAAATTGAGGAGAGTCATCAGTAGAAGTTCTTGAAATGCAGGAATTGTGTGTGTTACCCAACTAAGGCAATATATTCAAAGGCTTGGGAACATAGTGGAGTGTGTTGAACTAGAACTGAAAATTTGAGGTAAAATTTTTCTTCACTCATCGGAGCAAAGTTATAATAGTGGGAGTCAACAACCACCACCCGCAAATGAGGGTATGTTTTCTATCTAAGGAATTATGAGGCGTGTATTGATTTTTGTAGCGATTAATATTGTGTGGGCAAATTGGGTTACTAAACTTAGCCTATAGCACTGTTATTTACGTAGACTCACCGAGGGGTGTGGGACATCTATATTTTCATGTCATCACGTGGGTTTGATTTTTATCACCAAATTACTTACTTTGGGCATGTCCGAACATGATGGGACTATCGACGTGGATTGATTTGTGGTATATGAGAGCGTATAGACAACATCTTGTCGTTAATGAGAGAGTAGATGAGTGGACTTTTATTTGAAATCGATAAAAGCTGTAGAGAGGTTATAAACTATTGACTAAGGACCTGAGGAGTTTCGATGACCAACTACTTTAGGTAGTAGTGTAACGGGGGGGGGGGGGGGGGGGGGGCTTGTTTGGATTTCGCTTGCAAGACACCCCACGCATGAAACTAATAACTGTTGGGAGTCGAAATAAGTTAGGTCTTTAGGGTATGAGTTTATAACCTTTGCGATAAATTTTATAATGAAAGTTGTACGATAGGGTGTATGGGCGCCCTGGATGGTTGGATTGTAGTATTTTTCATAATTGTAAAACAGTAAGTAGTTGTGACTTCAGGATCTATTTGTTAAAAAAAAGTGAGGATCATTTTTTTTCCAAACTTTGTCACGAGGATGGTATAGGGACGATTGCATAAAGTTTAAATTCGATTCAGTTAAAACTATATGGTGAGGCTTGGCGTATAACATAAATTGGGATTTTCGTTAATGTACTGTATGGGCGGTACGACATCGATTACTTGTGATGTGAGATTTATACTCGGAGTTGACCTTACCGGTATGATTTATATTCCTGAATTTTGGGACGAAATTCTATTATAAGGGGGGAAGTATGTAATACCCCGTGATTTTTAAAATGGGTTATATTTTAAATTAATGGATTAATTGGATTTTATTATAATTAACTCATTTGGGTTTTATCCGAATTGTGGATATTAAAATGAATGATTATGAATATTACTTAAAGATATTTAGGTAATATATGAATGTGATGTTATTGATATTGCTATGAATTGTTAATTCAGTAATTTGATTTTTTTTAGTCGGACGCGGTATGGGACGTGTCGGGACTAAATTATGAGATTAAATAAGTAACTTATTTTTTACATCAACCTTATAGTCGTTTCGACTGCGTTGTTGCATTCGGAAGGGTTGAAATAGTCAGAAAAGTCTATTTGGATGTTAATTTTGAGTTTCGGGTCATTTGGAAATGAAAAGACAACCCAAAAGGGCATTTTGGTTATTTTTACAAGGGGGATGAATAGTGATTTAGGATTTTGTCTAATTATAAGTATTTAGAGATTAGTTGAACGTGGGTTCATTCATCTCTTCTACACAAAATTGAGAAGTCATCTTCCTAGAGAGAGTGAAAGGTTGTGTGGGAAGAGAAAAGCTTACTTGGGAAGGAGAAGAACTAAGACCAAAGGTCACCACCACTAACCACCACCGAAAGTGACCGTAGAAAGGGTATAGCCACCTGTGATATACAATCCCAAAGGATCAGGCCTTCATTAGAGGCAAGTGTTTGATAATTGCAATCTAAGTTTGTATATTGTCCATGTTAAGATAGTTATAAAAAGATGAGATTTTTATATGTTTGGAAGAGAATGAAGAGTTGTTAGTGGATTTCTGAAAAATGAAAGTTTATAGGAATCAAACTCATGTTGTAGGTAGATAGTAATCCACGAAATAATCATAAATCTGTTGAAGAAATGCTGAGAATCAATGGTGTGTTCTTGAAGTTATCATGTATATAATTTTCTGCAAAAAGAGGTTTAACATATGCTGTTAATTCAAACTCTTGATGATTCTAGGATGTTTAGAGCATTAGAAATCATTCACATATGTTGATATATCATGTAGAAAGGTCTATAAGGAATTTGGGTAGTTAATATGAAGGTTTGAATGATCAAAAGTGATGAAACCCGTAGTAGAAGAAATGCAGAAAACTGGACTGTTAACTGGGCGATCGATCGATCGACCTCCTGCCTTCGATAGATCGACCTCCCGAGAATTCCTATAGTTGTTTCTTCTTAATGTTTGTTCTTATCCCAAACCTTTTGTAGATGTTTAGTGATTATTAATTGGATATTATGGGACTTAGAGAAGATCAGTAATCCCTAGATAAGAATTGAATTAATATGATTGGGATTTAATTGATTAGGATAATGAGAATTAAATTGAAAGAAATTAATGTTACTAGATTCATGTGTTGGATTCTAATTGGTATTCATGAGGATTAAGGATAGGTCTAGTAGGGGAGATTTAATATAACACCTGGGTAGCCTTAGGGTTAAAATTTGAACATCAAGGAATGAGTTTAAGCTTATTATTGATTGCGCAAGGACTGAGTGTAGTACAAGCGCTTAGTGGTATGGCTCCTGGATAGAGATGGGAGTTCAGAACACATTTGGTTGAAAGAGGGGATGAGGTTGTTTCGGTTGCGTATTTGAAGTTGACGGACCTCCACGACCGACAAAGTTAAGTAGTAGTGTATTGGAAGGGTTCCTTGTTTGGATTTCGCTTTGCGAGATGCTCCGCGCATGAACCTTAACGATGTCGGGAGTGGAGAGATGTTATAGGATGCGAGGATGCTGATTTTGTTGATAAGTCATAAAGTGTGAATGAAACACTATAGACTATGATCCATGTGATGATGGTACTCAATCCTAATTGATAGAAGATGTGTTTATAAGAGATTAGAAACAATCGGTTATAACCCTAATTAAAGGAGAGTTAATTCGTGGTAATTCGGGAGATAAGATGATATGGACCAGTACGATTTTAGTGAATTCTTACTGAATAAAATGTTGAGGAAAACCTATTTGAACCTTGAGTAATGAGTGAGGCTCGGGGATGATGAAATTAAGGAAGTAAAGTCATAATATTTTAATACGTAGGATTTGAGAGATATAATGCTACGTATGGGAATTATTGTAGGGTAGTGTGAGTACCTTGTTGATATTATATTATAAGTAGATGATAATGCCAATTTGATTGATTGATGATTTATGTGTATGACATACCTAGCTTACTTGCTATCGACGGGAGGTTTGCGCGTGAGGACAATCATATCCTGATGAAGCCATGGGATATTTGATTTGTCGTTCAAGAACATAGGTCTATTCGAAGAGTTGATAAGTCCGCTGACTGTGGGAACGTAGGTATGTGCGTGACCCATGGATACGAGAACTATGTTCGCCTCCAATTTATGCGTTGATGTTTGTGGTTCGAGGAATCTTCACCGAACTTTTTGTCCCCTATTCGGCGACCAACGATATTGGGACATGATAGCAGAGTAACGCACGCACCATAGCTGTGTCTCGGGGGGCCCGTATTATATATGTATATATATATATGTATATATATATATGTATATATATATATACATGTATATATATATATACATATATATATATATATATACATATATATATATATATATATATATAATGATTTAAATGAATGTATGTGTATAAAGTGGTTAAATCATCTACTGTGTGATAATTGTAGATAACGGTGAATTGATAAAAAGAATTGAAATAAGTTAATGAATATTTATTGAAGAGCTTAATTCATGTTAATGAGAAACGATTCATATTAATGAGAAATGTATAAGAATGATTGTACTACGTATGGTATGGCACATACGGGGTTATGATATGGGATGGAATCATATTATGGAAATTTGTGAAGAGGAATCATTAACTAGGAGGTTAATAGGAAACGTTAAGCGTGCACTCTAGATGAGAGGTGAGAATAGAAAGGGAGAGTTGGATACTAACATGTACATAATAAATGCTTTATTGCACTTGTTAAATACTTGTTATTTTCAAAATCATTTTCACATCGGGTTCTGACCCTTTTCCTTGCATATTTTCTTTTCTATTGTACCTTCTATATTAGGTGTCCAGCAACAGGGACGCCAGCCTTAGCGAATTATGACGAGCTATGGAGCCATGGAATATTGCTTAGACACCTATCTTCATTTGATTAACAGTATTCTTTTAGTTAGGGCATGTCGCCCAAGGGAATTTAGTTATCTCTTTTCTATCGGAGTCAAATACTCTTGTACTCGTGTCATTTTAATACATTTACTATTGTGGGGATTACTGTAATGGATAATTATTTGGGAATGTTTATTCCAATTGCCTTTAAATTCTTTTAAATTATCTGTTCGATTATTTGTGTTGTAGAATAATATGTGTAGTGTTATTCTTAAACTAAAATTTGTTTTTGTTGAAATTAAAATTTGGAAAGTTTTTAACACCAGCTTAATTGGGTATTGGGTGATTAGTTAATGTTTTCGACAGTGATGCTAAGAATGAGCCAACTGTATATTCTATTTTAATTAGGTATGGGACTGACCACCCGGTATTTAATTAGGCGGGGTGTTATAGGTGGTATCAGAGCATCAGGTTCTTGTGTCCTTTAGGGTCTGTACGGCTTATTGTGTTTCCAGCTTAGCGTTCTTTGATGTAGAGACCTATGTTTAGGATTGTTGATTTCTTTGGTTAGATTCCGTATATATTAGTGAATCTTATTTGCGTTCGGATGGGTTCATAGAAGAAGTATGGCAAATGATGGCCGTTGGACGGATAACGAAGATCGTACTTAGGAGGTTATGAAGTATGTTCGAGTATGATGATCGTAGTCTAGGTCACCCCTATTATGGAAAATTGAGGAGAGTCATCAGTAGAAGTTCTTGAAATGCGGGAATCGTGTGTGTTACCCAACTAAGGCAATATATTCAAAGGCTTGGGCATATAGTGGAGTTTGTTGAACTAGAACTGAAAATTTGAGGTAAAATTTTTCTTCACTCATCGGAGCAAAGTTATAATAGTGGGAGTCAACAACCACCACCCGCGAATGAGGATATGTTTTCTATCTAAGGAATTATGAGGCGTGTATTGATTTTTGTAGCGATTAATATTGTGTGGGCAAATTGGGTTACTAAAGTTAGCCTATAGCACTGTTATTTACGTAGACTCACCGAGGGGTGTGGGACATCTATATTTTCATGTCATCACGTGGGTTTGATTTTTATCACCAAATTACTTACTTTGGGCATGTCCTAACATGATGGGACTATCGACGTGGATTGATTTGTGGTATATGAGAGCGTATAGACAACATCTTGTCTTTAATGAGAGAGTAGATGAGTGGACTTTTATTTGAAATCGATAAAAACTGTAGAGAGGTTATAAACTATTGACTAAGGACCTGAGGAGTTTCGATGACCAACTACTTTAGGTAGTAGTGTATCGGGGGGGCTCCTTGTTTGGATTTCGCTTGCAAGACACCCCACGCATGAAACTAATAACCGTTGGGAGTCGAAATAAGTTAGGTCTTTAGGATATGAGATTATAACCTTTGCGATAAATATTATAATGAAAGTTGTACGATAGGGTCTATGGGCGCCCTGGATGGTTGGATTGTAGTATTTTTCATAATTGTGAAACAATAAGTAGTTGTGACTTCAGGATCTATTTGTTAAAAAAAAGTGAGGATCATTTTTTTTCCAAACTTTGTCACGAGGATGGTATAGGGACGATTGCGGAAAGTTTAAATTCGATTCAGTTGAAACTATATGGTGAGGCTTGGCGTATAACATAAATTGGGATTTTCGTTAATGTACTGTATGGGCGGTACGACATAGATTACTTGTGATGTGAGATTTATACTCGGAGTTGACCTTACCGGTATGATTGATATTCCTGAATTTCGGGACGAAATTCTATTATAAGGGGGGAAGTATGTAATACCCCGTGATTTTTAAAATGGGTTATATTTTAAATTAATGGATTAATTGGATTTTATTATAAATTAATTCATTTGGGTTTTTTCCGAATTGTGGATATTAAAATGAATGATTATAAATATTACTTAAAGATATATAGGTTATATATGAATGTGATGTTATTGATATTGCTGTGAATTGTTAATTCAGTAATTTGATTTTTTTAGTCGGACGCGGTATGGGACGTGTCAGGACTAAATTATGAGATTAAATAAGAAACTTATTTTTTACATCAACCTTATAGTCGTTTCCACTGCGTTGTTGCATTCGGAAGGGTTGAAATAGTCAGAAAAGTCTATTTGGATGTTAATTTTCAGTTTCGGGTCATTTGGAAATGAAAAGACAACCCAAAAGGGCATTTTGGTTATTTTTACAAGGGGGTGAATAGTGATTTAGGATTTTGTCTAATTATAAGTATTTAGAGATTAGTTGAACGTGGGTTCATTCATCTCTTCTACACAAAATTGAGAAGTCATCTTCCTAGAGAGAGTGAAAGGTTGTGTGGGAAGAGAAAAGCTTACTTGGGAAGGAGAAGAACTAAGACCAAAGGTCACCACCACTAACCACCACCGAAAGTGACCGTAGAAAGGGTATAGCCACCTGTGATATACAATCCCAAAGGATCAGGCCTTCATTAGAGGCAAGTGTTTGATAATTGCAATCTAAGTTTGTATATTGTCCATGTTAGGATAGTTATTAAAAGATGAGATTTTTATATGTTTGGAAGATAATGAAGAGTTGTTAATGGATTTCTGAAAAATGGAAGTTTATAGGAATCAAACTCATGTTGTAGGTAGATAGTAATCCAAGAAACAATCATAAATCTGTTGAAGAAATGCTGAGAATCAATGGTGTGTTCTTGAAGATATCATGTATATAATTTTCTGCAAAAAGAGGTTTAACATATGCTGTTAATTCAAACTCTTGATGATTCTAGGATGTTTAGAGCATTAGAAATCATTCACATATGTTGATATATCATGTAGTAAGGTCTATAAGGAATTTGTGTAGTTAATATGAAGGTTTGAATGATCAAAAGTGATGAAACCCGTAGTAGAAGAAATGCATAAAACTGGACTGTTAACTGGGCGATCGATCGATCGACCTCCTGCCTTCGATCGATCGTCCTCCCCAGAATTCCTATAGTTGTTTATTTTTAATGTTTGTTCTTATCCCAAACCTTTTGTAGATGTTTAGTGATTATTAATTGGATATTATGGGACTTAGAGAAGATCAGTAAGCCCTAGATAAGAATTGAATTAATATGATTGGGATTTAATTGATTAGGATGATGAGAATTAAATTGAAAGAAATTTTGGTTGCTAGATTCATGTGTTGGATTCGAATTGGTATTCATGAGGATTAAGGATAGGTCCAGTAGGGGAGATTTAATATAACACCTGGGTAGCCTTAGGGTTAAAATTTGAACATCAATTACTGAGTTTAAGCTTATTATTGATTGCGCAAGGACTGAGTGTAGTACAAGCGCTTAGTGGTATGGATCCTGGATAGAGATGGGAGTTCAGAACACATTTGGTTGAAAGAGGGGATGAGGTTATTTCGGTTGCGTATTTGAAGTTGACGGACCTCCACTACCGACAAAGTTAAGTAGTAGTGTATTGGAAGGGTTCCTTGTTTCGATTTCGCTTTGCGAGACTCTCCGCGCATGAGCCTTAACGACGTCGGGAGTGGAGAGATGTTATAGGATGCGAGGATGTTGATTTTGTTGATAAGTCATATAGTGTGAATGAAACACTATAGACTATGAGCCATGTGATGATGGTACTTAATCCTAGTTGATAGAAGATGTGTTTATAAGAGATTAGAAACAATCGGTTATAACCCTAATTAAAGGAGAGTTAATTCGTGGTAATTCGGGAGATAAGATGATATGGACTAGTAGGATATTAGTGAATTCTTACTGAATAAAATGTTGAGGAAAACCTATTTAAACCTTGAGTAATGAGTGAGGCTCGGGGATGATGAAATTAAGGAAGTAAAGTCATAATATTTTAATACGTAGGATTTGAGAGATATAATGTTACGTATGAGAATTATCGTAGGGTGGTGTGAGTACCTTGTTGATATTATATTATAGGTAGATGATAATGCCTATTTGATTGATTGATGATTTATGTGTATGACATACCTAGCTTACTTGCTATCGATGGGAGGTTTGCGCGTGAGGGCAGTCATATCCTGATGAATCCTTGGGATTTTTGATTTATCGCTCAAGAACATAGGTCTATAAAAGACTTACCGACGAGTTGATAAGTCCGTTGACTGTGGGAACGTAGGTATGTGCGTGACCCGTGGATACGAGAACGATGTTCGCCTCCAATTTATGTGTTGATGTTTGTGGTTCGAGGAATCTTCACTGAGCCTTTTGTCCCCTATTCGGCGACCAGCGATATTGGGACATGATAGCAGAGTAATGCATGCACCGTAGCTGTGTCTCGGGGGCCCCGTATTATATATATATATATATATATAATGATTTAAATGAATGTATGTGTAAAAAGTGGTTAAATCATCTAATGTGTGATAATTGTAGATAACAGTGAATTGAGAAAATGAATTGAAATAAGTTAATGAATATTTAGTGAAGAACTTAATTCATGTTAATGAGAAATGATTCATATTAATGAGAAATGTATAAGAATGATTGTACTACGTATGGTATGGGACATACGGGGTTATGATATGGGATGGAATCATATTATGGAAATTTGTGAAGAGGAATCATTAACTAAGAGGTTAATAGGAAACTTTAAGCGTGCACTCTAGATGGGAGGTGAGAATAGCAAGTTAGAGTTGGATACTAACATGTACATAATAAATGCTTTATTGCACTTGTTAAATACTTGCTGTTTTCAAAATCATTTTCACATCGGGCTCTGACCCGTTTTCTTGCATATTTTCTTTTCTATTGTACCTTCTATATTAGGTGTCCAGCAATAGGGATGCCTACCTTAGCAGATTATGACGAGCTATGGAGCTATGGAATATTTCTTAGATGCCTATCTTCATTTTATTCATAGTATTCTTTTAGTTAGGGCATGTCGCCCAAGGGAATTCAGTTATCTCTTTTCTATCGGAGTCAAATACTCTTGTACGCGTGTCATTTTAATACATTTACTATTGCGGGGATTACTGTAATGGATAATTATTTGGGAATGTTTATTCCAATTGCATTTAAATTCTTTTAAATTATCTGTTCGATTATTTGTGTTGTAGAATAATATGTGGTGTTATTCTTAAACAAAAAATGGTTTTTGTTGAAATTAAAATTTGGAAAGTTTTTAACACCAGCTTAATTGGGTATTGGGTGATTAGTTAATGTTTTCGACAATGATACTAAGAATGAGCCAACTGTATATTCTATTTTAATTTGGTATGGGACTGGCCACCCGGTGTTTAATTAGGCGAGGTGTTACAGACGATACCAATATGTTGATGTCTAAAAATGGACTGACTCCAATTTTATAATAACAGCTACAAATAAGATAAGTGACTCAAACTACACACATAAGAGACAAGGTTTTTATAGTGGTTCAGTTGTAAAATAACCTACGTTCTTTATTATTTTTATTCAGTAGGGTTTATAATAATGGTGTGCATATGAATGATTTGAGTTATCCCTTGAGCTAAGGGATTACTTTGTATTTATAGGGGTGCAAAACTCTAAAGATGGACCGCCTTTATATTTCCAGGCGCTTACATCTGTATACAATAAGTAAAGCTCTTGGAATTCAGTGTTGGTTGGCATTCACATCCGAGTAACTATTGTTGGTCCTTCTGGTTGACCTTCTAGAGTTTATCGGCATTCAAGACGACCAAGTGTCTCTGAAGTCGACCAGGGTGGCTGGTCGACCACGTTGGATGACAAGTGTGCATTCATCATTGGTTCACGAGGGAGTATAATTTTTACATTCAACAATTCCTTAGAAGAATTTTCTGTTAGGGAGCTTAGCTTCAAATGCATAAGTCCTTAATATATGAAAAATGATGAATCACCATTAAAATAATCCTTAATATATGTTTATTGAAAGAGAAAAATAATCCCTTTTTAAAATTTGGGAGGAATACTTTGAATTGAGAATGCGACACAGGCGCAAAAATTCCATTTCGATAGTAATTTTGATTTTAATTTATCAAATGACTAATGTATTGTTTTTCATTGTTTTAGAAAATGTTAAGTTATTTTAATATTGAAGGAAATACAATATCTAATTTTATACGCATTGTTTCTTGTTACTATTTTAGTTGGTAATGAAAATATTATTTATACTGATTTTTAAAAAATGTATGTTTTTTTCATTAGGTTCTTTCATCATTTCCAAATGTGGCTTGCATTTTAGCTTGCCACCTAGGACTAATTTGTATGATATTTTAAACAATTGGTCTCCTTTACTAAATATGTAATCAAATAAGTCATATGTTTTTCCTTAACCGGTCTCGTGACAAAATATTTTGAATCCAATTAGATAAAAACTAGTGAATATGTACTATATATATGAATATGACTGTTGATGTAAAAAATTAGACTATCTCTAATTTATCAATCACAGATAAAATAAATAAGACAAAAGATTTTTATAGTGGTTCAGCCTTATAAGAATAGCCTACGTCCACTGTTTTTGTTATTGCTGACTGTTTGCTTGGAATTCTCGATAATGGATTTACCAAGAAATTCCGAGTCCCCTTCTAATGAATAGGTTACAATGTATTTATAGCCTTGAGGCTGTACAAATGAAAGGACAATGCGATGTTATCTAGTAGACATGTACATCTGTATGATAATAATGAGCATTTAATGCGCAGTTGTCTCCTTGATTCTCTTGATTTGGATGCGCTGTACGCTATGTAGCTCGGACCGCTTAAGCTGCTCGGACCACCTAACCTGCTCGACAAGCTTGAGTTGCTCGGGGAGATTGAGTTGTTCGGGGACGAGCAAGAACTGCTGGACACGCTTGAGTTGCTCGGGGTGCTTGAGTTGTTCGAGGACGAGCAAGAGCTTCTCGACACGCTTGAGTTGCTCGATGACAGTGAGTAGCTCGGTAGAAGTATGAGTAATTGCCACGTCAGCAGACACGTGTCTATAAGTGAACGGTCTATGCCAGCAGACTAAATTTGGTATCAACAGAAGCCCCCAATGTTTCATAATTTGATGTTGAAGAAAGGTATGGAACATTCTGCTTGAGAACTTCATAGATCATTGGTTTGTATGGGTTTTAGGAAAGCATTCGTTGTATTTAAACGTCTTGTTTGAGTGCACAGTATCAGGCTTCATAAATATTTTGAATTCTCATGACCGCTTCGATATTTGTGCTCCTTTTCTTCTTTTAGCCGCCGGATACGCAAACGTCTTTATTTGTAATCATTGCCTCTCCTTATTCCCGAGGTAAAGTATTTAAACGCGGAAGAAATCCTATATAAAGTATTTAAACGCGGTAGAAATCCTATCGTCTCTCACTTTTCAAATCTGTATCTTTTGAACTCTTCATTTCTTCTCTATCTTGTGCGTTCGTTTCTTCCATCGTTCATTATCACCTGATCTCTTTTTCCCTGCAAGATTTTCTTCCCTTAATTTTATTTTTCTTTGATCATCATGGTTTATGTTGTTGAATCGCTTGACAAATTTCGTTCTGAATTTTCAATTCTTTTATGGGTCATTTTGGAAGAACTTTCTGAACCTTCTGATTATTTTTCTTTAGCTGAGGGACATTGGTTCCCAAGTCTCTTCGTGGACGAATGTGGCTTTTCCTCCAAATCCCCTATGTTTGGAGTTCTGTCAATATTTTGACGTTGTACCTGCAAAAATAGCTCCAAATACCTGGAGGATAGTTAATGGAGTTCATAGGTTGAATCAACTCCATGGAACCCGTTTAGGAATCCCAGAGATTATGTACTGTTATAGATGGGTTGTTAGCGATAGTACTTTTTATTTAAAAACTAGGTTTTTGAATAGGGCTTTAGTTGTCAATCTTCCTGATGCCAACAGGGATTATTTTGAACATGGAGTGGTAATGAAAAATTGGCAACACCCTCCATTAAATGGAGATGATGTATACCAAGGTCCTAGATGTCCTCCTTATGGCAATGGGATAGGTTGTTTTTATTTATTGAAATCTTATTTTCTTTGTGTTTGATAAAATATTTCACTGACATTTATTTTTGTTCATTACAGTTGACAGTAAAAGAAAATCTCCCAAAGAAGCTGACGTTAATTTGAAGCATTTAAAACTTATCTGGAGTTTGCATCAATCTGTGGCCGAGAAACACATTAGATCTGCTTCTTATTTGTTGCAGTACAAGATCAATACTTCATCTTTTACTGCTCATCCAGTGGTGGTTGACATTGACCAAGTACCAGCTTTTGAAACTGGTGTGGAAGGTTCCTCCTCTGAATTGAATATTCCCATCAGTAACCTAATGAAGAGAAGAAGAGCTCCTGACTTCTTTGACAAATCAGACTCTGCCAATGTGGAGGCAAAGAAAGATAATCAAAGTGTCCCAGAAGAAGGGACAAAAATTATTGATGCACCTCCTCCTGCTGCTACCGAGAAAGTTGTTGAGAATCCCCCTGTGGCTCCGAGCAAGATTGTTGCTATTACTCCTCCTAGTGAGGTTATTGTCATATCACCAGCTAAGACAACGTCCTTAGTTGAGAATGTTCCTGTTCCTCCAAGGAGGTTAAAGAAAAATTCTTCTGAGAAACTTGCTGAACTAGTCTCTTAATCATCAACTGTTGAAGGTGGTGTTTCAACTTTTGTTCCCCCGAGCTCCGCTGTGGGCTTAGTAAAATCTTGGACTATCCCATAGGTCCATGATATTGAAAATACTCTCACTCGTGAGAGAGTTATTGCTCTAGCTGCTCAACACATTGCCTCAGTAAGTATTATTGATCTGAGCCTTTTACTTTTTAATACCATGTTCGTACATTGACTTAGAGTTATTTCTTTTCTCAGCTGGTAACATGTTTCAACAGCATTGTAAAAAGGGATGAAGCCATTAGGACCTCGAGTTCCTCGGATGGAGTAGAAAAGGCTTTTACTGGATTAACACAGTATTTTAAAGACTCTCATCAGAAGTATGAGGAAAATAAAATTTCTTGGGAGAAGCAGATTAAGTCCGTTGAACAAGAGAGAGATCGAGCTGTGGATGCCTCCAAGGATTTGGAGGAGAAATTGAAAGAGTTTGAGAAGAACAATAAAGAGCTTGAGGATAAGCTCAAGAATACTAAAGATCTTGAGAATAAGCTCAAAAATGCTGAAGAGGAAATTGTTAGACTTCATGATGTTGATCGCCAGAAACAGGAGGTAGAGGAGAAATTAAAGGCCGCCGAAGAGCTCCTTAGGGAAAGGATCTCCTCGGAGATGGCAAAGAGGAAGAAGGCAGTCAAAAAATCTCTTAGCGCTGGTTGGGATAAAGGCTGGAATAAAGTCCTGGCCGCCATGTCTTCACAAATGGAGTATGCTAGCCCTAAATATTTTAGGGACGGATGGGAGAGCTAAAAATTGCTGAGAATTCTGAGTTATTCCAGCAACACACTTATGGCCCTCCTCCCTCTCCTAGAGAAGAAGATGACGAAGTTGTATCAGATAAGTCTTCCATGATTACTGGAGATCAGGTTCCTTCTACTCCAGTTGTTCAAACTTTTTCTGAGCAACTCCAACCCACTAGTACTTCTGTCGAGCAGCTACCTTCATCCTCCGAGTAACCAGTCATTTCCTCCAAACTTTCTGAGGAAGTGATAGGGAATAAGGAGAAGGTGTAGAGTAGTTCGGGTGTTTGTTTTGTTATTTTTGAATGTAACCTCAGACTTTGTATTTTCTTCTTTGATGAAATAAAAATTCAAACTTTGGTGGCTCATTTTGAATTTCTCCTTTACTTGCTCTGTATGCGTCCTTATTGATTCTCTTTATTTTTCTTTGCTAGTTTTTGTCTAGGATGGAGCTCCTATCAGCTCATGACACAGAGTTGATGAAGATATGCAATAATTATTTTAAAGCTGGTCATGCAGATCTGAATGATGCTCAGATCATTAATATCTTGGGTTCAAATGCTTCTGAACAAGCAGTTGAAGCTTACCAGTATCTGAAATGTCTGCTCGATCGTGCAGTAGCCAATAATGTAGCCTACTATGAGATGATTGAGGACCTCCAAGGAACTATCGAGGAACTCCAGCAACAGTACAAAGAGTCCTCCACACTTTTGCACTAGGGGTACGAGAAGAAATACCAACAAATGAGTGCTGATAGAGGGTATGATAAATTTATATCTGCTTATAAGAAGAGGGAAAGTGTTCTGAAGCTTGAAGTCGAGGAGCATAGGCATATCGCCAAATTGCTGGAATAGGAAAATATTGCCTTGCAAGAAGAGAATAAACAACTGAAATCTGCTGCGTCTTCCTTGGGAGCCTTGGTCCCTGTCAATGATGAAGGTTTCTCTTTATTGGAGGTAGAAAATGCCAACTTAAGAGATGAGTTGGAAACTTTGAAAAGAGTTGGACCCTCCACCTCTACTCGTGGACGAGCAAGATCTTCTTCTCCGGGATGAGCAAGAGCTGGTCGGGTTTCTATTGAAGAAGCAAGAACTCAAGCAGCCTTGGAGAATCAGGCATTCCAGTTGATGGCGAAGAACCAGGCTTTGTCAGAGATGTCTAAAAAGATTCTGAACTTCAGCGAACAACTCTCTACCCAAAGTTCTGCCTTGGAGAATAAGGAAATTTTGGTGAAGAACCTCCACGAGCAACTAGAAAGATTAACTTACCAATTCCATAAACAGCCCAGAGTTTTGGATGGCTGGGTATAACGGAGCACTTTGTCATCTTGATGCTCGTTTAGAACAGTCGAACAACGAAGGGTATAAACAGGGTTGGATGAATTCTCTTTGTGGTTTAAAATTGGAAAGAGGTCATTTCCTCTGGGATTACTATAATCCTGGAGTTCTTGATTTACCCATGCCTCCTTTCAATCTTGACCTTAGTTGGAATCCAGCCCGAGCCATTCCTCGCGTTCTAATCTCCAAGTATCTTGATGATTATAGTCTTCATTTAGATTTTGAAATATCTCGCCCAGAACAACTGCTTGATCGTCCATCTATAATAAACGTCAGAATGTTGCAAGATCTGAACTTCATAAATTTCCCTTATAGTCTTGATGATCCTCCAGCTGGGGTAGACCCTGTATCAAAGGAAGATGGGAAAAAAACCAAGAGAATAGGATTTTTATGCAATGACTTGTACTTTTCACAACACATGTAATTCTTTTTTATTTAAATGAAGAAATTTTTAGTCTTTTGCTATTTTACTTTCTTCTAAGTATTCTGCAGAATGTCTTCGTTTGTGAATATATGCATATTTTGATATGTCCATTCTGTTTTATTTTTTGATTATAGTGACTTATCACTCTTTGATCCTAAGCAATGAAATAACTTTCATCCCATGATCCTTCTTAGTTTAACCAACCGGAGTTGATTGTAAATTGATTTACCGACCAACAGGAGTTGGTGGAGATTTGTTCTCGACCAACCGGAGTTGGAAGAGACTGATTCCCGACCAATCGGAGTTGGAAGAGATTGATTCCCAACAAACCGTAGTTGGAAGAGATTTATTCCCAACCAACCGGAGTTGGAAGAGATTTATTCCCGAATAATCGGAGTTGGAAGAGATTTATTTGCCGACCAACCGGAGTTGGTGGAGATTTATTCCCGACCAATCGGAGTTAGAAAGAGATTTATTCCCGACCAACCGAAGTTGGAAGAGATTTATTTGCCGACCAATCGGAGTTGGTGGAGATTTGTTCCCGACCAACCGGAGTTGTAAGAGATTGATTCCTGACCAACCGGAGTTGGTGGATACTTATTCCCGATCAACTGGAGTTGGAAGAGATTGATTCTCGACCAACTGGAGTTGGAATAGATTGATTTCTGACCAACCGGAGTTGGAAGAGATTTATTTTTTAACTTGATACGTAGTGTGTAGCACTAATACTCCGAAAAATTTCAACAAAAAGAGAGGACTGGGTAAAACATTCAACACTTTATTCATACTGAATAAAACTGCATTATATAGGAATTCCAACTACTGATAATACTTGCGTAGATGCTCTGCATTCCATGCATTCTTGAATTATTCTTCTTTCAATGTTTCAATCCTATATGTCCCTGGACGAACAACTCTAGTTACTATGTAGGGTCCATGCCAGTTGTCTTCCAGTTTGTTGTTCTTTTGAATTATTTTCTTTAACAAATAGTCCCCTTTGTTCAAATCACACTTCTTCACCCTCTTGTTGTAGAACAGAGCTGTTCGTTGTTGGTATGCAGCATTCCTGATTGCTGCCTCTTCTCTTACTTCTTCGAGCATATCCAGATCTAATCGTCTTATCAAGTCACTGATAGGAGAATTGAAATTCAATACTCTGTGTGTGGGTAGACCCAATTCAACAGGTATAACAGCCTCACTTCCAAATGCCAACATGTATGGAGATTCTCCTGTTGCTGCTCGTGGTGTTGTACGATAAGCCCATAGCACAGAGTGTAGCTCGTTAATCCAATTTGCCTTTGCATTATCCACTCGCATTTTCAAACCATTCAGTAACGTTCTGTTTGTCACTTCAGTTTGTCCATTGCTTTGGGGGTGGCCTGGTGCAGAGTGGATCTTCAATATGTTAAAGTGATGACAATATGCAGCAAACTCCTCGTTGTCAAATTGGGTTCCATGATCAGTAATGAATGCATGGGGAAGACCATATTTACAAATAATATTCTTCCAAATGAATTGATAGACTTTGTCGTATGTCATATCAATAAGGGGCTCAGATTCTACCCATTTTGTAAAATAATAAACAGTAACCACAAGGTACTTGAACCTTCCTCTGGTCATTGGGAGTGACTCGACCAAGTCTATCCCCCACATGGAAAATGGCCAAGGGGATGTTATGGGTGTTAAAAATGCCTGAAGATTTCTTCGGATGGACGAGAAGCGTTGGCATTTATCACATTTCTTTGCATGAGCTGTACAATCAGCTCTCATTATTGGCCAGTAATACCCCTGCGTTGTTATTCGTCATAAAATCGTCCGACCTGCTATATGGGCCCCACAAGACCCTTCATGGACCTCTTCGATCAAATCTTTTACTTATGAAGGGTGGACACATCTTTGCAAACCTGCTATAATTCCTCGTTTATATAAAATGCCATTAGTTAATACATAACGAGCAACTTTAAACTTTAATTTCTTAGCTGCGAGTTTATCAGTTGGTAAAGCCCCCTCTTCAATATCTGATGGGATCCATCCAAGATGGTCCTAAATCAGGGGCAATGAAGTTTATCATCAAATCTTGGTCTAAGCTCCGATCATCCAGGATTTCTATCGAGATTATTCTTCGTAGATCGATGCGTGTGGCAGAGCTTAACCGAGATAATGCGTCTGCTTTTGCATTCTCCAATATCGGTATTCTAATCAACTGTATTGCATTAAAACTCGATACAACTTCCATTGCTTTTGCATGATACTGGATCATTAAATCTCCTTTTGCTACATGCACCCCCAACATTTGATTTACGATTAACTGTGAGGCACTGAATACAACGACCTGCTATGCTTTCATAGTTTTGGCCAGACTGAGACCCACGATCATAGCTTCATATTCAGCCTCATTATTAGAAGCCTTGAATTGAAAACGCAGAGCATACTCCACATCCATCTCATCCGAGCTGTTTAAAACAATCCCTGCTCCACTACCTGTAGTGCAAGAAGAGCCATCCACATATAAATTCCATATAGGTACTTCATCATCAAATTTTTTATCAGACAGAGTTCCTCGGTGGAATATTTGTTGCTTCTTGTTGTCCTCCTTCGGCACTTCTCGCTGCTCGTTGATCATCCTTTCTTGCTCGTCTCCCGACGTAAGTTGGCCGGGGTTTAAATTTGATGATCCTGTAACATCCACAGGCTGGTCGGTATTCAACTTCTGCTCTTCAGAGGTATCTTCTTGAGTAAATTCTGCAATAAAGATCGCTACTGTCCGCCCTTTAAGCGATGATCTAGGTTAATAAATTATATCATATTCACCATGTTCTATTGCCCAGTACATCAATCTTCCCGACTTCTCCGGTTTATGCAAAGCTCGTCTTAATGGCATATCAGTGTACACCACTATAGTATGGGCTTGGAAGTATGGCCTCATCCTTCTACTTGCTTCAATTAGTGCTAGTGCCAACTTCTCTAGCCTTGGATATCTGATTTCTACTCCTCGAAAAGACTTGCTGGTGTAATAGACAGGTTTTTGCACCTCATCCTCGAATTTGATTAATGCCAAGCTAACTGCATTCTCTGATACTGCCAAATACAAGTATAATTTTTCTCCCGCCACTGGTCTGGACAATAATGGAGGTGTCCCCAGGTATTTCTTCAATTCTCGAAAGGCCTTCTCACATTCATCATTCCATTCAAAAGTTTTTCGGAGTGTTTTGAAGAATGGTAGGAACTTGTCAGTTGCTCGTGACACAAATCTATTGAGTGTTGCAACTCGCCCTGTGAGACTCTACACTTCCTTCTTCGTCTTTGGAGATCGTAGCTCCAATAGAGCTTTGATCTTTTCAGGATTTGCCTCAATTCCTCATTGGTTAATAATATATCCGAGAAACATGCCTTCTCGTACTCCGAATATGCATTTGGTGGGATTCAGCTTCATTTAATATATCTCTAGTTGATCAAAGGTTTGGCTTAAATCAACTAGATGATCAACAACTTTCTTGCTCTTCGTCAGCATATCGTCAACATAAACCTCCATGTTATGACTGATTTGCTCTGCAAACACCTTATTTATCAGCCGCTGATATGTTGCACCTGCATTTTTAAGTCCAAAAGGCATAACATTATAGCAATAAGTTCTCCTCGGGGTAATAAAAGAGGTACTCTCCCTGTCCTCAGGCTTCATCTTAATCTGATTGTAACCAGAATAATCATCCATGAAGCTCAATAATTCGTGCCCCGAGGTAGCATCTACCAGTTGATCGATTCGGGGCAAAGGAAAATGATCCTTTGGGCATGCCTTATTAAGATCAGTGAAGTCTACACACATCCTCTACTTGTTATTTTTCTTCTTTACCATTACCACATTTGCTAGCCAGTCAGGATATTTGACATCCTCGATGAAAGAGGCTTTTTGTAGCTTCTCTACTTCTTCCTGTATGGCTTGTTTCTTTTCAGGACTGAACACTCTTCTTCATTGCTTTATTGGCTTAATTTCCTTGTTCACATTTAGCTCGTGACACAAGAAATTCGGATCTATTCCTGGCATGTCTTCATGACTCCGTGCAAAAGTTTGCTTTCTTCGCCTTAGGAATGCTATCAATTCCTGTTTTATTGATACATCCAAGGATACACCAATTTGAGTTATTCGTTCTGGATGCTTGTCGTCCAGAATGATATTCTTAGTAACCTCCATAACCTGTCCCTTCACGAGTTGAGACTCGTCTCTAGGATCTAATGTTTCAATCTATGCATCTACTATCTCATCCACCTGATAGGTGATAGTTTTCTGCCTGGATTCTTCACGTTCCTCTTGTTCAGTAGATGAATAGTAGCATTCCCGAGCTACTTTCTGGTCGCCTTTCACAACTTCCACCCCAAAATTGGTTGGGAATTTTAAACATTGATGCACAGTAGATGGCACTGCTTCGAATTTCTTCAGGTCTACCCTTCCCATGATGATATTGTAGGCTAATTGGACTTTTTTATCCATGATAAAAAACCATACTCTTTCTATTCGACAAGCAGGTCAAGTACCGATAAGCATATCAAACTTGATCGTCCCAAGTGGAAAGACCTTCTCGCCAGTAAAGCCAAGGAGGGGACTATGATATGGTTCCAACTGGGCTAGCTTCAGATTCAAACTATCAAAACATGGATATAACATGATATCTGCCGAGCTACCATTTTCCACCAGTATTCGTGAAATTACCACTTCCTTCATTCTCATCTTGATCACCAATGGGTCATCATGAGGATATAGTACACCTGTCAGGTCGTTCTTAGAGAACCCACTGACCAGTTTGTCCTTATTCACCTTCCTCGGACGATCATATTCAGCCAGATTTATTCTCTGGATGTACGAGCAAGCTTGAGCCTCATTGAGGTAAGCTTTTCTCTCGGCAGTCATATCTCCACCTCCTGCATCTCCACCTGTAATAACATTACATTCAAATGATCCAAAATGGATTGAAAATACCTCACGTTCTGGCTATTTTGGTCTTTATGGAGATCGGGGTCATCTTGATCATCTTCTGGGTCTTCTTCATGATTTCTCTTCCTGTATTCTTTTACTCGTCGAGGAGATCTAGACCTCTGCCTTGCTCGATCGTTGACCTTTCCACCATTTCGATGATCCACATACTTGGTCAATTTTCCTCGCCTGATGAGCTCTTCAATTTCATTCTAGAGAGCTATGCAGTTTTTGGTCGTGTGACCATGATCTTTATGAAACTCCCAATATTTGGACTTATTCCTCTTGTCAGGATCCGCCTTCATTTTTTCTGGCCAGTTTAGCTCCTCACTGTTCTTGATTTCTTCCAGAATGTGGTTTATATCTACTTTTCAAGGAGTATAGTTTCTAAATTTCTTCAATTGTTCCAATGCTTGCTTTGCTTTTACTTGCTTGTTGCCACCATTGTTCTTCTGTTCCTTCTTCTCAGCTTTATCAGCCTCAACTTTTGTTTTCTTAGTGTCCATATTCTTCTTTGCAGCCATAGCTTTCTCGGCGTTCATAATCTTGGATGCCTTTGCCATTACTTCTGCCATGGTTCTAGGCGGATCTTTGGCTAGAGTGTAGTACAATTTATCTGGCAACAGTCCACTCATCAGAGCAGTGATTGTTGTCTTCTCCTCATAATCAATAACTTCGAGCTTCTCATTATTGAAATGAGTAATGTAATCCCTGGTGCTCTCACCTGCCTTCTGTCTAACACTTAACAAGTGTACTACTCGTTTAACTGGTTTTTCTCCAAAACAGAAGTTCCCAATAAAGAGTTCGGCCAGTTAAAAGAAAGTCGCAATCTTCCCCCGAGGAAGATTGTTGTACCATATTTGAGCAGATCCGATAAGAGTTCCTGAAAATTCCCTGCATCTCATCTCATCTGGAACTGCATAGATATCAGCAGCAGCTTGGTATTGTTCTATATGAAGGACAGGGTCAGTTTTTCCATCATATTTAGGCGTCACCACAGGAGCTTTAAATTTTGATGGTGTGGGAAAATCTACAATCGCCTGTACAAAGAGTGTCCCTTGAACAAAAGTTCTTTGTAAAGGATTATTGGCCTTAGCCATTTCCCCTAACATGTCTTCCAACCTCTGAATAGAACCTTTCCATACGTCATTTCCCTCCTCGGGCCTATTTGTTCGAGAAATAGATCGCGTTGAATTTACCTCTTGGGATCTTTCAATACGAGCAGTTGGTCGTGATTGGGCAGAGCCTTCCCTTAGATCGGATGGTCATTGAGAGTTCCTCGACATAATCCTAGGGGGACTTCTATTCCTCCAAGGGCCCAAACGATCAAAGGGAGATACTCTACTTAACCTTTCAAGAGCACTGGTCCTTTCTGGAGATAAAGTGACGTTTTGTTAAGTGTTTGTAGCTCGTACTGATGAAGTTCGACCTGGTTGATAAGAAAGATCGTTAGATCTCTCAGTACGACATGAGTCAGTACGTATGGATCGAGATTCCTCTGGAAATAACGTTCGCCTAGTTCGTGAAGAGGGTATGTGGGTATTTCTTTGGATACTTCTTTGTCCTGACTGGGCCGACACTCCATCCTGGACAGTTTGTATGAGTTATCGCATGGTTTCTTGCAAGACCGTCTGTCCTTGGGCCAAATTAGCCATTATACCAGCCAGATCTTGGACATTCGGGGGAGTAGATGGATTTGGGGGGATTCCCACATTTCGATTACTGGATTCCGGATTATCAGCCATTGATGATGAATTATTTTTGGTGAAAAACGATGAGTACAGTCGTTTTTCACAGACGGCACCAATCTATTGATGTAAAAATTAGACTATCTCTAATTTATCAATTACAGATAAAATAAATAAGACAAAAGGTTTTTAAAGTGGTTCAACCTTATAAGAATGGCCTACGCCCACTGTTTTTGTTATTGCTGACTGTTTGCTTGGAATTCTCGATAATGAATTTACCAAGAAATTTCGAGTCCCCTTCTAATGAGGAGGTTACAATGTATTTATAGCCTTGAGGTTGTACAAATGAAAGGACAATGGGCTGTTATCTAGTAGACATGTACATCTGTATGATAATAATGAGCATTTAATGCGCAGTTGTCTCCTTGATTCTCTTAATTTGGATGCGCTGTACGCTATGTAGCTCGGACCGCCTAAGCTGTTCGACACGCTTGAGTTGCTCGGGGAGCTTGAGTTGTTCGGGGACGAGCAAGAGCTGCTCGACACGCTTGAGTTACTCGATGATAGTGAGTAGCTCGGTAGAAGTATGAGTAATTGCCACGTCGGCAGACACGTGTCTATAAGTGAACGGTCTATGTCAGCAGACTAAATTTTGTATCAACAATGACCTGTCGAGAAAATTTGGTTTTGATAAAATTAAAGAGAAAATATTATATATAAACATGATTTATTTATCAAACTTCCATATGTAAAATATGGCAAAAAATAAATCCAACAAAAGCTTAAATCCTTAAACCAGAATATGTGATGTCACGACTCTTAATTTATCATGCAATTCCTCATGGAAAAGTTGTAAAATCTCTCGCAACACTTGTAATAACGTCCTCACACTAGTACAAAGTTTCAAATGCCACGAAAACAATTAATCTTCCGCGCATTCATAAAACAAATGAGCTGCCATTTTAGCCATACTGTAGTAGTTAACAAAATTTTAGTTGATATGGAACACTTATATAGTTGTTTTTACGTTTGAAAATATAAGAGCTATCTTGAATATATCTTATTAATTAATAATGAGTATACTGCTCTTTTTCTCAAAAATAAAACAGAAAATGTAATCTAACGTCGATGAGAAAAATGTCCTATAGTTGTATCTATGACATTATAATAAATATAGTATTTTTAAACTTTCTCGTTGTGGTACGTGACAACAATTGAAGTCCTCCACTTTAGTACTCTCACCAGTCTATCTCCTTTAATTCATATCTATTTTTTTTCTCAATCCATTTGTTTATATTTATTTCTATGTCAAAGTCTCTCCTTTCATTTAAAATCGTCTGGGTGGGTGGGCCTGAATAGTAGTATTATCTTATTTGTAGAAGAACATGATTTTATGCTTCAAAAAGTGGATGTGAATTAAGGAGAACGAATGAAAACAATTTCGTTAAATTTATATATCTTCATTTCATTCAATAATTTTAATGCCACTAAAGTAAAAAAACTTCTATGCTAGTAATGTCCCATTTTTTGGTCAATAGTGTTATATTACCATTTTGAAGTAATTGATTGTAATGGCAATTATAATTATGTGTTTGTAAAAAAATCAGGTATTTTTAATAACTCCATAAAAAATATATATCCTGGAATAGTGGTGTAATAGGCATGAACTCAAAGTATTAAAAAAGTAAATAGGTTAAATATATAATAGATAGGTTTTCGAAGTAGAGTTGGGGTCAAAACGAGTCGAATGGAGCCGAGCTTAAGGTTGTTCAACCTTTGCTTGAAATGTTTAACGAGCTTATACATATGTTCAAGCTTGGTTCGTTTCTGCTTATGAGCAGAACTTAAACTAGTTTTTTAAGAGAATGAATACGAGCCGAACTCGAATAGCTTAGTAGTTTATGCTATTTTAGTATAATTGTTAGTAGTCGAACCGAATCTGAGCCGAGCTCAACCAAATGACAAGTTTGGCTCATTTATTTTACGAGCATGTATCGAACGAACTTTTATACGAACGAATACGAACCGAGTTCGAATAACTTGATTTGTTTTACTGTTATTTATGAAAGAAGAAAGAAAATAAAAATGAAAAATAAAACATACTAACACATTTCGACCCATAGTCCATTTGGGAAGAAGTTTAATGTCTCTAAGATATCAAACTTTTGATATCTTAGAGACATGATTAGTCAATCCCGCAGGCGCGGACCCATTTTCATATGAAATGTGAATTTACGTCAGCACCATTGACCAATGTCTTAGAGACATCAAACTTTTTTTCATCCATTTGGATACCTCGGGATTCTTTGCTACTTAGAGCTATTGCTTAGGAACTTGAAGCTATGAGTTTTAGTGTACCCGCCTCAATTGATTTTGCTTGTATTTTCCCAATTAAACTACTAGTTGCTCAAGTGAAATAAATAGCGATTTTAACTAGTGTGTTTGGAGTAAATTTTTAAGACAACAATGTGTTAACGTCGCAACAAATTAAAATAGAAAATAAGAAACAAGTGAAGAAAGAGTTATATAATCTATAATCAAATAGGGAATCGCTGTGTAGTTAAACTGCTATAATGTTAGGACCACAATCATTGAAGACAGAGAAAGGCAGACCTGAGATATTAATTAATACAATTTTTAACAAATTATTTAATCAATTAAATATGAACAATATAAAATTAGTCATTTATCCCTATATAAAGGTAAGACTACCACAACATTTCCTCACTACATTCCACCCATTACCATTTCCCATCTCCTCTCCTCTATCCATTCATGGCTTCCTTAGCCAAGCAATTCTCTCTCTTCCTCATCTTGACCCTCTTATCTTCATTGCATGTTAATGCCAGAACCAGTCAGTTCTTCAGCCAAGCCGCCACCGACATTAACAACAACAATGCTAAAGAGATAAAAGTCCCAATCAAAGAAGATCCTCTGACCAAACAAGAACAAGAGCCAAATTTCACCACACAAAACCAAAATGGTGCTTATGGCCTATACGGTCAAGATTCTGCCTCCAACAACAACAACTATTATTATAACAACGAGGCTTATGTGACTGGGCCACAAGGTATGAGTGACACAAGGTTCACAGAAGGAGGCTACACCACCCCAACCAACAATTATAACTACAACAATGGTGATAACATCAATAACCCCGAGAAGCAAAACATGGGAAGAGGCTACACCAACAGGTACTACAATGGTGGCCACAGGTACACGTACACCCCCCAGAAACAAGGCATGAGTGACACTAGGTTCTTGGAGAATGGAAGGTACTTTTATGACCTCAACAGTGAAAATTACAATGTCAATGAAAATGAAAGGATTGATTCCAGGTATGGGTACAATAATAGGGGCCGCCGCTATGGGAATAATGAGAAGTCTTACGAGTATAACAATTCCATGGAATACAATCCTTGAGCTTTCTGTCTAGAATCAAGTGTGAGAAAGATAAGATGGTATTACAATTATCAATGGTTATGTTTCATTGGTAAAGATAGTTTCGGATTAGTTTAATATGTTCTCTTTTTGTCTGCGTGCGTATGTATTTTGTAATCAAGTTTCATGGTTTCAACTTTGAAGACTAGTGTGATTATGTTTGGTGATGACCACGATTGAATAAACTGCATATTATTGTAAAGCTTATCATGCTATATATATGACACGTGAAAAAATTATGGGTAATTCGTGTGAGCAATCATTGAAAGCATAACATGCCTTCCAAAGTGAAATTCTTACTCTCTCACTTCTTTTTTGCGTTTGGATTAGTTTTCTCTTTTTCTCTTGGATCAAATACCAAAATTTTTTTAAAATATTTTTTAATATATATTTGGTGTTAAGAAAAATAAGGCACAGAGAGAATTTTAGAGAGAGAAAGAGTTCTCATTAATTGGTGTCTAACAAATGGGGGGGTCACCCCTTATTTATAGTACAAGTTAGTAGAGTCCTAATAGCAGTGGACATCCACTTAAATAGGATAAATACAATATTTATAACACTCCCCCTTGGATGTACACCATATCCACCATTCAATGATTATTGCCTCATTAAAATCTTACTAAGGAAAAACCCATTGGGAAAAAACCGTAGTGAAGAAAAAAGAGTACAATTTATTGTGACCATTGAGTCGGTGTTGGACGTGCTTAATGCTGCCTTGTTAAAACCTTTACTAGAAAAACCCAGTGGGATAAAACCTAGTTAAAGGAAAAAGAGTACAGCGCACAAATGTCTCAAATTACATGTTCTTGTATCCTCCCCCTGATAAGATGTTCCCCCTGATTGATATGTCCAATTTCACCGTTGGTGGAGCCGACGCATTCCAATCTCGTACACAAACTTCTGAAATGTTGCCTTTGGCAGTGACTTTGTGAAGAGATCAGCGAGGTTATCACTTGAACGAACTTGCATGACTTCAATCTCATTTTTCTTCTGAAGCTCATGAGTGAAGAAAAACTTTGGTGAAATGTGCTTGGTTCTGTCTCCTTTGATAAATCCTTCTTTAATTTGTGATATACATGCTGCATTATCTTCATAGATAGTACTTGGAATATCTGTAATAGAAGACAATTGACAAGAACTACGGATATCCTGAATTAAAGATCTCAGCCATACACATTCACGGCTAGCTTCATGAAGAGCCAAAATTTGAGAGTGATTAGAAGAAGTAGCTACTAAAGTTTGTTTAGTAGAACGCCAGGAAATAGCAGCATTACCACAAAGAAATACATAACCTGTCTGAGATCGACCCTTATGAGGATCAGAGAGATATCCAGAATCTGCATAACCAACTAATTTGGAACTATTAAAGTTATATGAATAAAATAAACCCATATCAGTGGTTCCACGTAGATATCTTAGGATATGTTTGATACCAGCCCAATGCCTTTTGGTTGGTTCAGAACTATATCTAGCAAGCAGATTCACAGAGAATGAAATATCCGGCCTAGTGCATTGCGCCAAGTACAATAATGCACCGATTGCACTTAAATAGGGTACTTCTGGACCCAATATTTCCTCATCTTTTTCTTTAGGACGGTATGGATCTTTCTTTATGTCCAAAGACCGAACAACCATTGGGGTACTTAGGGGATGCGCCTTATCCATATTAAAACGTTTTAATACATTTTTAGTATAATTAGACTGATGGACTAAAATCCCACTAGAATTTTTCTCGATCTGCAGGCCGAGACAAAATTTAGTTTTCCCGAGGTCTTTCATCTCAAATTCTTTTTTCAAATAGTTAGCAGTTGTTTCGAGCTCTTCTGGAGTTCCGATTAAATTTATGTCATCCACATAGACTGCTACTATTGCATATCCTTTTGAGGATTTCTTTATAAATACACAAGGGCAAATTTGATTATTTTCATACCCTTCCTTAGACAAGTATTCACTAAGACGATTGTACCACATTCTTCCAGATTGCTTTAAACCGTACAATGAACGTCTCAGTCGTATCGAGTACGTACTCCTCGGCTTTGCTTCAGGCAAAGGAAATCCTTCAGGGATTTTCATGTATATTTCTGTGTCTAAGTCCCCATATAAATAAGCGGTCACAACATCTATGAGTCTCAAATCAAGATTTTCAGAGACCGCTAAGCTAATCAGATATCTGAAAGTTATACTATCCATAACAGGGGAGTATGTTTCCTCAAAATCAATCCCAGGTTTCTGTGAGAAACCTTGTGCCACAAGTCGTGCCTTATATCGAGTGATTTCATTCTTCTCGTTTCTTTTTCTTATAAAAACCCATCGATAACCTACCGGGTTAAAACCTTTTGGGGTTTGTACCATAGGTCCAAATACACCACGTTTATTTAGAGACTCGAGTTCTGCCTTGATGGCAATTTCCCATTTTGGCCAATCTACTATTTGTCGACATTCATTTAGGGTACGTGGTTCAGTATCATTATCACTGCCCTTTGAAATTTGTGTAGCTACTGCATATGAAAAAATGTCATCAATGACAGTTTCTTTTCGATCCCACATTTCTCCCGAATATGTATAAAACATAGAGATCTCGTTATTATTATAAGGTACCTTTGCCTCTTCAGGGGCTTGTATAGTCACTTCAGTAACTTGTGTGTTTTCAGAAACAATAACCTCTTCAGGGGTTTCAGAAAAAGTGGATCTTTTATTCATAACCTCTTCGGGAGGGTGATTAGGGCATGATTTTTCATTTGATCTCCGCTTCCGGGGAGCAGAGTCTTTGGAACCTACAGGTCTTCCACGCCTCTAGCGTGCAACAGATTCATTTGCTGCTGATGTCAATGTTTGTCCCACTGGTACATCAATTCTTGCAGGCACATTTGCAGCGGGTACATGAGACTTGGTTACTTTTGCAACATCATTGAATGCATCGGGTAATTTATTTGCAATTTCCTGAAGATGCAATATCCTTTTCACTTCATGCTCACATTGAGTAGTACGAGGGTCTAGATGAGATAAAGTGGAAGTGTTCCATGTTAATTCTCGTCGTTCTTCAGGAACGGACCGTACTTCTGGTACGTTCTTTCCTCCCCCTAACGGCGGGAAGAGTGTCTCATCAAAATGACAATCCGCAAATCTAGCGGTAAATGTATCACCTGTCAGTAGCTCAATATAACGAATAATTGATGGCGAATCATAACCAACATATATTCCCAAACGACATTGGGGACCCATTTTGGTACGCTGGGGTGGAGGGATGGGTACATGCACTGCACAACCAAATTTGCGCAAGTGGGATATATTTGGTTGACATCCAGACACAAGTTGAAAAGGTGAAAAAGGGTGATAAGCTGTGGGTCTAAGCTTAATTAACTTAGCAGTGTGTAGGATGGCATGTCCCCAGGCAGAGACTGGGAGTTTAGACTGCATAAGCAAAGGCCGCGCTATAAGTTGCAAACGTTTAATCAAAGACTCAGCTAAACCATTTTGAGTGTGGACATGCGGGACTGGGTGCTCAACATCAATACCTTGTGATAAACAATTGTCATCAAAAACTTGAGAAGTAAATTCTCCCGTATTATCTAAACGGATGGATTTAATGTGTTGATCAGGAAAATGTGTTCTAAGTTTTATGATTTGAGCAAGAAATTTGGCAAAGGCCAAATTACGAGTAGATAACAAACAAACATGTGACCAACGAGTGGACGCATCAATAAAAACCATAAAATATTTAAAAGGTCCACTAAAAGGGTGGATGGGTCCACAAATATCCCCTTGAATTCTTTGTAAAAAGGATGGTGACTCAGAGGCAATTTTGAGAAAAGATGGTTTAGTGATTAGTTTACCTTGAGAACAAGGGGTGCAAAAATGATCATCGGGTAAGGTAAGTTGTTTGTTTGTTAACGAGTTCCCGTATGAGTTGTTTATGATTCGACGCAACATGTTTGATCCAGGGTGACCCAATCGGTCATGCCATAATATTAAATTATAATGATCATTGAGCTTCCGGCTCATGACAGTATGTGATTCTACAACATTAATTGTTGTATGGTATAACCCCATGGATAATGCAGGCAATTTCTCTAGTGTGAGCTTCTGGCTTCCAACACTAGATGTAATGCAAAGGAACTCTTTATTATCTTCATTACATGTTTCAATATGATACCCGTTCACTCTTATGTCCTTAAAGCTCAATAAATTTCTTCTGGAATTTCTTGAGTATATAGCATTATTTATGAATAAGTGGGTACCATTAGGTAACACCACGTGGGCTCTTCCGGAGCCTTCAATGATCTTAGCAGGACCAGCTATAGTGGAAACATTCGCTGTATTGTATACCAAGTTTTAAAAAAACTTCTGATTTTTCAAAATGGTGTGAGTTGTCCCACTGTCTACCAGACAAGTATCATCGCTTGCGCTTACTTTCGGATCCATACCTTTAACATAATTAAACATAAATTGAAATTCAATCCACCAATCATATAAGCATAAAAAAAATGATCAAAACCATTTCATTAACTACTAAAATCTCAAAATAAAGATATTAATTTCTCTAAGCTCTAAGGATAAACTACTAATGTCTCAATAGAAAAGATGAAGCAGATAAATAAATAAATAAATCATAATCATAATCATTTAGGTCTTCAGGGCCGCCTGAGGTGGTTCTCCAAGCATGTTATCAAATGTCTCATCATCAATAGCATCTCCATCCTCATCTTCGAAAAAATCATTGAAATTGAGATCAGTATCGTCAAGTTTCCAACGGTCTTCAGGACCTTCCACAATGTTTGTCTCCACTTTCTTTTTCGAGGCCTGATATTTTTCAACCAATTTCTTGGACGAACGGAAGGTACGTGTCCAATGCCCACTGCGACCACATCTATGGCAAATATCATTTGGATTTTGTGGATTTGACTTCTGATTCCCTTTATTGCCGTGATTATTCCACTTCTGGTGGTTCTTAAATTTCGTATTTTGTCTAGGGCCATGATTATTGTAGCCACCTCTTCTGGAGTTGCCATAGCCCCGCCGCATATTTCCTTGGCCTCTTTCATTATTCTGAACAGAGTTAGCATTCACTTCAGGGAGTGCTACAGATCCAGTGGGTCTAGATGTATGATTTTTCATCAGTAAGTCATTGTTCTGTTCAGCAACTAGGAGACATGAGATTAGTTCTGAGTACCTTTTAAACCCTCGCTCTCGATATTGCTGCTGCAGGAGCATATTCGAGGCGTGAAAAGTTGAGAATTTTTTCTCTAACATATCTGCATCCTCTACCTTTTCTCCACATAGCTTTAGTTTTGAGGTAATCTTGAACATAGCAGAATTATATTCAGACACAGTGTTGAAATCTTGAAATCTCAAGTTGAGCCATTCATGGCGTGCACCTGGAAGTATGACCGATTTTTGGTGGTCATAACGCTCCTTCAGGGAGTTCCATAAATCAAGAGAATCTTTCACTGTCAGGTACTCACTTTTCAAATCATTGTGTATGTGATGCCTAAGGAATATCAGGGCCTTAGCTTTGTCCTGCTGGGACATGGTATTTTCAAGTGTTATTGCATCACCAAGATTTCGAGCTTGGAGGTGGAGTTCAGCGTCTTGAGACCAATTCAGATAATTTACCCTAGAAATTTCAAGTGCTTCAAATTCGAGTTTAGAAATATTTGACATTTTTGAACTGTTAAATAAATAAATTATAATCAGAAATATGTAATGCATAATAAAGAAAAATTAATAATTCAATATTGATTGGAATATCATGTGTGTGATTAGGACTTTAAGCCCTTGATTTAATAATTAGAACTTTAGGTCCGTCTATTTATTTGTTGGAACGTCAGATTAATACATAAAATAATTGAACTTCGGGTCAATTTTATTGAGTATAAGGACTTCATTTACCCTATTGTGTCAAAACTTCAGTTTTGATGAGATTAAAAATATATATATATATATATATTTATTTATATATTTGGAACTTCAGGGCCAAATTATAAATTATTTGGGGACATTTAATGTCCCTAACTCTATAATAGAAATAATCAAAACTTCGAATTTTGATCGAGGGTATATATTATTTTGGAACTTCAGGTCCAAATAACGATTCAACTCTCAAATTTAATGGTAATTGAGAACTTCAGGCCCCAATTACCGGAAATTTCAAGTCCCCAAAATCAAAACTTCAGGTTTGATTTTATGGCATATTTTATTATCATGTCCAAAAATTGAACATGAATTTCGATCTTCAAGCCGCAAGAATTTAAATAAGAATTGAGAACTTCAGGCCCCAAAATTATTAATTATTGGAGAATTTCATATCTCAAAATATAATTAATTATTCACATGCTAATATGATAAAATAATAATAATAATAATGATAATAATAATAATAATAATAATAATAATAATAATAATAATAATAATAATAATAATAATAATAATAATAATAATAATAATAATAATAAGTAATGAACACAAAAATGTGACATGGGCGGAGCAAAATTAAAATAACATATTATTTATGTTTTAGGTATGAAAGCAGTTGTTGCCCAAATTGAATCAAATAGGTACGATTATAAAAATTTCCATATTAATCAATCTAATTTTCTTATAAACATCATTCATGCTTACAAGGCTAAAATCATATATTACTACGCCTATATGTGTAAGAACAAACTGTAGCTTATAACTTTGTGTTTGTATGGTAGTGTGCAAGTTTGACTTTCTTATCATATAAAAAAAATATATATATATATGGACATGCCATGGTATATACATGTTTAAAAGGATTCTGTGTGAACTTTGTGAACTAAAGTAGCATATTCTTCAAATATAAGAGCAGCTTACATCACATACAACGTCATACACTGTCATGCATTACCAATACATACGCGAAAGAAGAAGAGAGAGAAAAAAATACATACCTCTTCTTTTGGTGATTGATACGGAACAAATATTCAAGAAGATATTGGTGAGATATTGTGCTGATAACGTGTTAAGAAAAATAAGGCACTGAGAGAATTTTAGAGAGAGAAAGAGTTCTCATTATTTGGTGTCTAACAAATGGGGGGGTCACCCCTTATTTATAATACAAGTTAGTAGAGTCCTAATAGGAGTGGACATACACTTAAATAGGATAAATACAATATTTATAACATTTGGTTTAAAATTTTTATTTTATATCAAAAAGTCCCTTATTCTCTTACTTGTAAAGATCCGCGTCAGCGGCATGGTAAATGACTTTTTAGAGGCTTGAACTAAACGTGTATTAAAAAATTGTTCGAGGAACTATTTGGTATATGCCCCCTTTCTATTCCCTGTATTCTTTTTTCTTTTTTCGTTTTTTATTTCCTTCCCCTTTACGTATTGTTGATACCAAATTTAGTTTGCTGTCGTGGACCAATCGCTTGAAGACACTTGTTAACCTACGTGGCAATTACAAATACTTTAGACGAACAACATACTGTCACCGAGCAACTCAGGCGCCCCGAGCAACTCAAGCGTACCGAGCAACTTAGCGTGCAGAACACCCAAATCAAGAGAATCAAAAGACAGCTACGCATTAAATGCACATGATTATCATACAGATACATATGTATACTAGATAACAACGCATTATCCTTTCATATGTACAACCTCAAGGCTATAAATACATTGTAACTTCCTCATAATAAGGGGACTTGGGATCTCTTGGTAAACTTATTATAGAGATTCCAAATAAACAGTCAGCAATACAAAAACAGTGGACGTAGGCCATTTTCTTCAAGATGAACCACTTTAAAAATCATTTGTCTTATTAATTTCTTTATCTGTGATTGATTAATTATAGATAATCTAATTTTTTACATCAACATATTGGCACCGTCTGTGGGAAACAACTGTACTTAACGTTTTTCACCAAAACAATTCATCATCTATGGCCGATAATCCGGAATCCAGTAATCGAAACACTAGGGTCCCTCCAAACCCTTCTACTCCCCCAAATTTTCAAGATCTGACTGGTATAATGGCTAATTTAGCCCAAGGTCAAACGACCATACAAGAAACCAAGCATCAACTTATACAAACTGTTCAAGGTGGGGTGCCGGCCCAATCAGGACAACAGAGTGTTCAGAAAAATACCCATTTGCCATTTTCAAGAACTAGAGGAACGTTATTCCCAGAGGTCTCTCAATCTAGACGTACTGACTCATATCGTACTGAAAGATCTAGTGATCCTTCGTATCAACCAGGCCGGACTCCATCAGCACGAGCTACTGATTCCCATTGAAATGTCACTCTCACTCCAGAAAGGACTAGTGATCTAGAGAGGTTGAGTAGAGTATCTACTTTTGATCGATTAGGCCCTAGGAGGAATAAAAGTCCTCCTATGATTACATCGAGGAACTCTCAATGACCATCCGAACTAAGGGAAGGCTCTGCCCAATCACGCCCAGCAGCCCGTAATGAAAGGTCCCAAGAGAAAAACTCAATGCGATCAGTTGCTCGAAAAAATAGGTCCGAGGTGGGAAACGATGCATGGAAAGGCTCTATTCAAAGGTTAGAGGAAAGATTAGGGGAAATGGCCAAGGCCAAGAATCCTCTACAAAGAACTTTTGTCCAAGGGACACCATTCGTACACGCAATTGTGGATTTTCCCACACCATCAAAATTCAAAGCTCCTATGGTAATGCCTAAATACGATGGAAAAACTGACCCTGTCCTTCATATAGAACAATACCAAGCTGCTGCCGACATCTATGCAGTTCCAGATGAGATGAGATTTAGGGCATTTTCGGGAACTCTCACCGGGTCAACCCAGATATGGTACAACAACCTTCCTCGGGAGAAGATTGCGACTTTCCTTCAACTGGCAGAGTTGTTCATAGGGAATTTCTGTTTTGGAGCAAAACCAGTTAAATGGGTAGCACACTTACTGAGTTTTAGACAGAAGCCAGAAGAAAGTACTAGGGACTACATTACTCGTTTAAATAACGATAAACTTGAAGTAATTGATTACGAGAAAAAGACAACAATTACTGCTCTGATGAGTGGATTCTTACCAGACAAGTTGTACTATACTCTGGCCAAAGATCCACCTAGGATCATGGCAGAACTGATGGCAAAAGAAGCCAAAATCATGAACGTTGAGGAAGCCATGGCTGCGAAGAAGAATACAGAAACTAAGGAGACCAAGGTTGAAGCTAGTAAAACTGAGAAGAAGGATCAGAAGAATAATGGTGGAAACAGGCCGTCAAAAGGAAAGCAAGCACTGGAGCAAATGAGCAAATTTGGAAATTATACTCCCTTAAAGGTAGATATAAATCACATTCTGGAAGAAATCCAGAACAACGAGGAGTTAGCCTGGCCAGGGAAAATGAAGGCAGATCCCGACAAAAGGGACAAGTCCAAATATTACGAATTCCACAAAGACCATGGTCATACGACCAAGTGTTGCATAGCTCTCCAGAATGAAATTGAAGCACTCATCAGGCGAGAAAAATTGGCTAAGTATTTTGATCGCCAAAATGATGGAAACACCAATAACCGAGGAAGGCAAAGATCTAAATCTCCTCGTTGAGCAAAAAAAGATAAGAAGAGAGATCACGAAGATGATCCAGAAGATGATCCCGACCTTCGTAAAAGACCAAGACATTCAGAGCGTGAGGTATTTTCAATTTATTTTGGATCATTTGAATGTAATGTTATTACAGGTGGAGATGCAGGAGGTGGAGATCTTACTGCGGAGAGGAAAGCTTACCTCAATGAGGCTCAAGCTTACTCGTATATACAGCGAATAAATTTGGCTGAAGATGATCACCCGAGGAAGGTGAATAAGGACAAACTGGTCATTGGTTTCTCTAAAAATGACGTGGCAGGTGTACTATATCCTCATGATGACCCATTGGTGATCAAGATGAGAATGAAGGAAGTGATGATTTCATGGGTGCTGGTGGACAATGGTAGCTCTATAGACATCATGTTCTACCCATGCTTCGGCAGTTTGAATTTAAAGTTAGCCCAGTTGGAGCCCTATCATAGGCCCCTCCTCAGTTTTACTGGTGAAAAGATTTTTCCACTTGGGACGATCAAGTTGGATATACTTATTGGTACATGGCCTATTTGTCAAACATAAACAGTACGCTTTTTCATAATGGATAAAAATGTTCAATTATCTTACAATATCATCATGGGAAGGGTTGGTCTGAAGAAGTTCGAAGCAGTGCATCCACTATACATCAATGTTTAAAATTCCCAACCAACTTTGGGGTGGGAGTGGTGAAAGGCGACCAAAAAGTAGCTCGGGAATGCTACTATTCATATGCTGAACAAGAGGAACACGAAGAATCCAGAAAGAAAACTACTACTTATCAAGTGGATGAAATAAAAGATGCAGAGATTGAAATATTAGACCCTAGAGACGAGTCTCAGCTCGTGAAGGGCCAGGTCATGGAAGCTACCGAAAGTATCATTCTGGACGACATTGGATGTATCGATAAAACAGGAACTAATGGCATTTCTAAGGTGTAGAAAATAGACTTTCGCACGGAGTCATGAAGACATGCCAGGGATAGACCCGAGTTTCCTATGCCACGAGCTCAACGTGAACAAGGAGATCAAGCCAGTGAAGCAGCGAAGAAGAATGCTTAGCCCCAAAAAGAATCAAGCTATACAGGAATAAGTAGAGAAACTACAGAAAGCCTTTTTTTATTGAGGATGTCAAATATCCTGATTGGCTAGCAAATGTGGTGATGGTAAAGAAGAAAAATAACAAGTGGAGGATGTGTGTGGACTTCATTGATCTTAATAAGGCATGTCCAAAGGATCATTTTCCTTTGCCTCGAATCGATCAACTGGTGGATGCTACTTCGGGGCATGAATTGTTGAGTTTCATGAATGCTGATTCTGGTTACGATCAGATTAAACTGAAACCTGAGGACAGGGAAAGTACCTCTTTTATCACCCTAAGGGGAACTTATTGCTATAATGTTATGCCTTTCGGACTTAAAAATGCAGGTGCAACATATCAGCGGCTGATGAATAAGATGTTCGCAGAGCAAATCAATCAAAACATGGAGGTTTATGTCGACGATATGCTGACAAATAGCAAGAAAGATGCTGATCATTTAGTTGAGCTAGGTCAAACTTTTGATCAATTAGAGAAATATCAAATGAAGTTGAATCCCACCAAATGTATATTTAGAGTGCGAGAAGGCATGTTTCTCGGATATATTGTTAACCAACGAGGTATCGAGGAGAACCCTAAAAAGATCAAGGCCCTATTGGAGTTACGATCTCCAAATACGAAGAAGGAAGTGCAAAGTCTCACTGGGCGAGTTGCAACACTTAATAAATTTATGTTACGAGTAACAAACAGATGCCTCCCATTCTTTAAAACACTCCGAAAAACTTTTGAGTGGAATGACGCATGGGAGAAGGCCTTTCAAGAGTTGAAGAAATATCTAGCGACACCTCCATTATTATCTAGACCAGTGATGGGAGAAAGACTATACTTGTATGTGGTAGTTTTCGAGAATGCAGTCAGCTCGACGTTGATATGAGTGGAGGATGGAGTGAAAAAATTGGTCTATTACACCAGCAAGGCTTTCCAACGAGCAAAGATCAGATATCCAAGGTTGGAGAAGTTGGCACTGGCACTAATCGAAGCTAGAAGAAGGATGATGCCATACTTCCAAGCCCGTACTATAGTGGTGTACACTGATATGCCATTAAGACAAGCTCTACATAAACTAGAGAAATCGGGAAGATTGATGTACTGGGCAGTAGAACTTGGGGTATATGACATAGTTTATGAGCCTAGATCGTCGCTCAGGGGGCAGGCAGTAGCTGATTTTATGGCATAATTTACTCATTCTGATACCCCCGAAGAATAGGAGTTTAATACAGACCAACCCGTGGATGTTACGGGATCATCAAATTTAACCCCCAACCAACTTCCATTTGTGGACGATCAAGAGAAGATAATCAATGAGCAGCGAGAAGGGCCGGTGGAGGACAAAATGAGGTATCAAATATTCCACCGAGGAAATCTGTCTGATCAAAAATTTGATAATGAAGTACCTGTATGGAATCTGTATGTGGATGGCTCTTCGTGTGCCACATGTAGTGGAGAAGGAATTATTTTAAACAATCCTGATGAGATTGGTATAGAATATGCTCTACATTTTCAGTTTAAAGCCTCCAATAATGAAGCTGAATATGAGGCTATGATTGCGAGTCTAAGTTTGGCCAAAACCATGAAGGTAGAGAAAGTCGCGGTGTTCAGTGATTCACAGTTAATCGTAAATCAAATTCTCGGATTGTATGCAGCAAAAGGAGAACTAATGGTGAAGTATCATGCAAAGGCTATGGAGGTTGTCTCGACTTTTATCGAAGTACAGTAGAATATCAAGATTGGAGAATGCAAGAGCCGATGCCCTAGCTCGGATGGCATCAACAACATGCACCGAGCTACGAAGACCAATCCCAGTAAAAATCTTGGCTGGTAGGAGCATAGAAGAAGATTTGATAATGAACTTCATTACCCTTGACTTGGGACCATCTTGGATGGATCCCATCAGGGCCTATATCGAAGAGGGGGTTTTGTCCATTGATAAACTCGCAGCCAAAAAACTGAAGTTCAAAGCTGCTTCTTACGTATTGACCAATGATATTTTTTACAAAAGAGGAGTTATAGCAGCACTACGAGATGTGTCCATCCTTCCAAAGTTAAGGACTTGATTGAAGATGTTCATGAAGGGTCCTGTGGAGCCCATGTAGCAGGTCGGACACTTTTGAAGAGAATAACAAAGCAGGGGTATTACTGGCCAACGATGAGAGCTGACTGCGCAGCTTATGCTAAAAAGTGCGATAAATGCTAACGTTTCTCTTCCATCTGAAGAACTCCCCAGGCATTATTAACACCCATCACCTCCCCTTGGCCATTCTCTATGTGGGGGATAGACTTGGTCGGACCACTTTCAATGACCAAAGGAAGATTTGAATACCTCGTGGTTGCTGTGGATTATTTTACCAAATGGGTGGAAGCTGAACTCCTCATTGATATGACGTATGACAAGGTCTATCAATTTATTTGGAAGAGTATTATTTGCAGAATGGTCTCCCACATGCATTCATTACTGATCATGGAACCTAGTTTGACAACGAGGAATTCGCTGCATATTGTCATCAATCCAATGTACAAAACATCCACTCCGCACCAGGCCATCCCCAGAGCAATGGGCAAACTGAAGTGAAGAACATGACCCTAATGAATGGTTTGAAAAAATGGCTGGACAATGCAAAGGGAAATTGGATCAACGAGCTACATTCTGTGTTATGGGCTTATCGTACTACACCACGAATAGCAACTGGGGAGTCTCCGTACATGTTGACATTTGGAAGTGAGGCTGTCATACCTACTGAATTGGGTCTACCCACACATAGGGTGCTTAATTTCAATTCTCCTATCAGTGACTTGATGAGACGATTATATCTGGATTGCTCGAAGAAGTTAGGGAAGAAGTAGCAATCAGGAATGCTGCATACCAACAACGAACAACCTTGTTCTACAATAAATGGGTGAAGCAGTGCGATTTTAAAGAAGGAGATTATGTGCTGAAGAAAGTGATCCAAAAGCATAACAAACTGGAAGCCAACTGGCATGGACCTTACAGAGTAACTGAGGTTGTTTGTCCAGGGACATACAAAATTGAAACTTTGGAGGGAGAAGAATTCAAAAACGTATGGAATGCAGAGCATTTGCGAAAGTACTATCAGTAATTGAAATTCCTATGTAATACAGTTTCTTCAATATGAATAAAGTGATTGTTGATACCAAATTTAGTCTGCTGACATGGACAAATCACATGAAGACACGTGTCAACTTACGTGGTAAATACGAATACTCTATACGAGCAACTAAGAAGCCACGAGGAACTCAGGGGGCCCTCGAGCATCTCTAAGTGTGTCGAGCTACTTAGGCGATCCGAGCAACTGAGGAGCCCCGAGCAACTTAAGTGTGCCGAGAAACTTAAGCGGTGCGAGCAACTTAAGTGGTCCGAGCTACTTAGCGTACAGCGCACCAAAATCAAGAGAATCAAGAGAGACGACTGTGCATTAAATACCCTTTATTATCGTACAGATGTACATGTCTACTAGAGAACAACGCATTGTCCTTGCATTTGTACAGCCTCAAGGCTATAAATACATTATAATCTCCTCATTAGCAGAGGACTCGAAATTTCTTGGTAAATCCATTATCGAGAATTCTGCAAACAGTCAGCAATAACAAATACAGTGGATGTAGGCCATTCTTACAAGGCTGAACCACTTTAAAAATCCATTGTTTATTATTTCTTTATTCTTTTTATCTGTGATTAAAATAATTAGGTCAAATATAATTTTTTACATCAACAGATTGGCGCCGTCTGTGGGAACGACTGTGTTGATGTAAAAAATTAGATCATATCTAATTATTCAATCACAGATAAATAAATGAGATAAAGAATTTTTAAAGTGGTTCAGAATTATAAGAATGGCCTACGTCCACTGTTATGTTATTGTTGATTGTTTGGGAATTCTTGATTACAAGTTATATCAAGAAATTCCGGTCCCCTTACAATGAGGATTGTACAATGTATTTATAGCCCTGAGGTTGTAATGTGAAAGGGTAATACATTAAATGATGTACATATGAAAGGGTAGTACATTCAATGCCCCTTAATCGTATGCGTCTGAATGATAAGCATTTAATGAACAGTCAGACTGTTGGTTATCCTACTATTAATGCTTTGTTCGAGGTGCAGCTCGGACCGCCTAAGCTTCTCGATACTCAAGAGTTCCTCGGAGAGTTCTTGTTCCTCGGAGCGTATGAGTTCCTCGGGGAATCAGTGTTCCTCCTTGTAGTATGGTTCCTCGGAGCATGTGAGTTCCTCGGTAGTGTTTGTTGTTGCTACGTAGATTGCCACGTGTCTTCACTTTATTGAGCCATGTCAGTAGACTAAATTTGGTATCAACAGAAGCCCCCAATGTTTCATAGTTCGAAATTTGAGGAGTGTGGAACATTCTTTCTCGGAATGTGGTATCTTTAAATGGTCCTCCTGATTTTTAGGAGTGTTTCCCTTGTATTTATTTTTCCTTCCAAATTCATAGTATCAGGCTTTTTTGAATTTTTATACTCGCTTCGATTGCTGCGCCCTTTTTGTCTTTCTAGCCGCCGGTAGCGTAATCGTTTCTTTTTGTAATCATTACTTTTTCCTTTTCCCAAGGCAAGGTATTTAAGCATCACAAACAATCCCATCGTCTTCTACTTTTTTAAATTTGTATCTTCGAATTTTCCATTGTCTTACTCTCTTGTGCGTTCATCCTTTTCATCGTTCGTTGTCAACAGATCCACTCTTTTTCTGTAAGATCTTCTTCCTTCTTCTTCATTTACTTTATTCATCATGGTTTACCCTGTTGAATCTCTTGATAAGTTTTTCTCTGATTTTTCTATTCCCTCCTATGTTGTTCTGGAAGAGCTTTCTGAGCCTTCTGACTATTTTCGTTTGGCTGAGGGATATTGGTTCCCCAGTCTCTTTGTTGCTGAGTGTGGATTTTCTTTTCCACCCAATCCCTTATGTCTGGAATTCTGTCAATACTTTGATGTTGTTCTTGCAAGAATAGCCCCCAATACATAGAGAATAGTTAATGGGGTTTATAGATTAAATCAAATCCATGGAACTCGCATAGGAATTCCAGAAATCATGTTTTGCTATAGATGGGCAGTTGGTGATAACACATTTTATTTAAAAACTAGATTTTTAAATAGGGCTTTAGTGGTCAATCTCCCGGATGCCAATAGGGACTATTTTGAGCATGGAGTTGTTATAAAAAATTGGCAACATGCTCCTTTATCTGGGGATGAAGTGTATCAGGGTCCCAGATGCCCTCCTTATGGCAATGGGATAGGTTATTTTTATTTTATTTTATTTATTTTGAAATTATGCTTCTTCTATGTTTGATAAAATGTGCCACTGATATTTTAATGTTTATTTATTTGCAGTTGATAGCAAAAGAAAGTGTCCAAAAGAAGCAGACGTGAATATAAGGCACTTAAAACTTATCTGGAGTTCGCATCAGAGTGTTGCCGACGAGCACATTAGGTCAGCCTCGTATCTGCTGCAGTACAAGAGCTACACCACTTCTTTCACTGCTCGTCCGGTGATAAGTGAAGTAGAACCATTACCAGCTTCTACCAGTTCCTCACCTGAGTCACGCATTCCTTTAAGTGAAAGGATGAAGAAGATAATACCTCCCACCCTTTTTGAGAAACCTGCCTCTAGTGCTGGAGAGGCAAGAAGAAGTAAGATTGACATCCCAGGGGACGGGACAAAGAAAACTGATGCACCTTCCTCGGCTGCCCCTGTTGTGAAGGTTGTCGAGAAGCCCCAAGTGGCTCCGAGCAAGTCTGATGCTCCAGGAGAAGTGATTGTAATATCACCGACCAAGAGTTCCTCCTTGTTTGAATCTATTCCTGCTCCCCCGAGGAAGCTGAAGAAGAGCTCCTCGTTCAATTTGGCTAACACTGTCTCTCAGCCCCATATTAGTGGAGTTCCCACTTTCGTTCCTCCGAGCTCTACCATGAGCTCGGTGAAGACTTGGATCATTCCCGAGATCCAAGGTATCGAAGAAAACCTTTCTCGAGATATAATTACCTCTTTGGCAGCTCGCCACATTGCTTCTGTAAGTCTTATTACTTTGAACTTTTCATCTTTCCCTTGTTATATCTGTCTCTTACTTGCTTTCATTTTCTTTTCACAGTTGGTGAGCTTCTTGAATACAATTGTGAAGAAAGATGAAGCTATTAAAGCTTCAAGCTCCTCATCTGGTGTGGAGGAAGCTTTGATGGGCGTGAGGCAGTCTTTGGAAGATTCTCGTCAGAAATACGATGCTGACAAGGCTGTTTGGGAGAAGAAACTTACCTCCACCGAGCAGGAGAAGGCTCGAGTTGCTGAAGTCTCCAAGTAGTTGGATAAGAGAATAAAGGACTTGGAAGGTAAGAATAAAGAGCTCGACAAGAAGCTCAAAAATGCTGGAAAACTTGAGGATAAGCTCAAGGTTGCTGAGGAAGAGTTGGGTCAGCTTCGGGAGGTAAATCGGCAGAAGGAGGAGGTTGAGAATAAATTGAAGACTGCTGAAAACCTTCTGTCCGAGAAGCTTTCCTCAGAGAAGTTAAAGAGAAAACTGGTTGTGAAGAAGTCTTTCAGCGCTGGCTGGGACAAGGGGTGGAACAAAGGCTTGGCTTCCATGATGTCACAAGTAGAATATGGCAGCCTCAAGTACTTTAGGGATGGATGGGTCGCTTATCTACAGGAGATGAAAGTGGATGAAAATTCTGAACTCTTTCAGCGACACATCCCTGGTCCCCCTCCAACTCCTGAAGATGAAGAAGAGGACGAAGCTGCCTTCGAAGAGTCTTCCATGGTGATGGGAGATCATCCCTTAGCCATCCAGCCTGCTACCGAGGAACTTCAGCAGCTCGCTACTTCCTTCGAGCAACCTCCAGCACTTCCCCAGCTACTATCTGCTCCATCCGAGCAATCTACTTCCTCGTCCTAGCCTCCCGAGAAAGTTTTGGGAGACAAGGAAAAGGTTTAGAGTTGTTTGGACTTCTATCTATTTTATTTTTCTTTAACAAATGTAATCTTGAATATGTAATTCTGAACCTTGTACTTCTGACCTTTATGATATAATAAAACTTGAACTTGTGTTTACATACTGTTGTCGCTTCTTCATGCTCTGTTTTGATTATTGATTACTGCTTTTTCTTCCTCTATTAGTTTCTGGCCAGGATGGAATTACTGTCTGCTCACGATACAAAATTGTTGAGGCAATGCAATGAATACTTTAAGACTGGTCACATGGATCTGAGTGCAACACAAATCATCGACATCCTCGGCCAAGATGCTTTAGAACAGGCAATTGAGGCCTACCAATACTTGAAGTGTCTGCTTGATCGTGCAGTATCCAATAATGTGGCTTATTATGATATGATTGAGGATCTCCAAGGCACTCTTGAAGACCTTCAGTAGCAATACAAAGATTCCACTGCCCTTTTGCACGAGGGGTATGAGAAGAAGTATCAGCAACTCAATGCTAATAATGGATACGAGAAGCATTTTGCTGGCTATGATGTGAGGGAAAGAACTCTGAGGGATGAAGTCGAGGAGTGCAGAAAAATAGCCGAGTTATTAGGGCAAGAGAATAACAACCTGCAAAGAGAGTTATCGCAGTTGAAGTCTGCAGCTTCATCTTCAAAAGCCTTGATCCCAGTGACTGATGAGGGATTCTCGTTCTTGGAGGTCGAGAACGCCAACTTGAGGGACGAATTGGAGACCTTGAAGAGAGCTGGCCCCTCTACATCTTCTCATGGACGAGCAAGAGCAGCTCGAATTCCTGTCGAGGAACAGATGACTCAATCCGCTTTGGAGAACCAAGCTTTCCAATTAATGACAAAGAACCAGGCGTTGGCTGAAATGTCAAAGAAGATCAGGGACCTGGAAGAGCAGCTTTCAGCGCAGAAATCAGTCTTGGAGAATAAGGAAATCTTCATCAAAAATCTCCACGAGCAGCTGGAAAGACTAACATATCAATTCCACAAACAGCCCAGGGAGTTCTGGATGGCTGGGTACAACGAGGCTCTCTACCACTTGGATGATCGTATCCAGAATGCCAATAATGAGGGCTACAAACAAGGCTGGTTGAATGCCTTAGGTGTGCTGCAACTCGAACAGGGTCATTACATGTGGGACTACCATGATCCTGGGCTGCTCGACCTACCCGTGCCACCATTCAAACTTGATATGAGTTGGATCCCTGCTCGGGCCATTCCTCGATGCTTAATTTCCAAGTATCTCAGCGACTACAATCTCCATTCAAGTGTCGAGATATCTCGTCCCGAGCACCTTCTAGATTGACCATCCGTGATGAATATCAGGATGTTAAAAGATTTGAACTTCATAAACTCTCCTCTTGCTTTAAATGATCCGCCTGCTGGCGAGGAACCTGTTTCAAAAGCAGAGGGGAAGAAACCAATAGAGTAGGAATTTTGATGTAATAGTTAGTATACATTTCATTATCAATGTAATCTGTTTTTGGATTTAATGAAAGACTTTTATTTTTGTTCGCAATCTTAATTGCTATTGTCTTGTAAAATACTTTACATTTGTGCATGTTTGTCTGTTAAAAAGATAACAATATTGTGTTGTTTTGTGTTGTTTATCGATCAACTTATTGTCGACTAGCTTGAATTTGTGGTAGTCATTATAAAAAATTACTAAGTTATTCCTCGACCAACTTACTAAGTTGTTTCTTGACTAACTCACTAAGTTATTTCTCGACCAACTTACTAATAATTTTAAAAAGTCACGAGTATCAATAATTTTGCTTGATCATTTTCTCGTATTCATAAAATGTTTCCGACCAACTACAATTAGTGGGTTTTTATCCCCGACCAGCCATAGTTAGTGGATTTTTCCTCTGCGAACAACTTTTAGCACTTTTTTAAATAATTTTACCAACTACAGTTAGTGGGTTTTTATCCCCGACCAGCCATAGTTAGTGAATTTTTCCTCTGCGAGCAACTTTTAGCACTTTTTGAAATAATTTTACCTCCCGACCAACTCAAGTTGGCCTTTTCGAGAATATATTTACTTCCTAACCGACAGAAGTTGGAATTTTTAGGAATACTTTTACTTCTTGAGGAACATATAGTTTTATTTCCCGTAGGAATACAAGTTTTACTTCTCGAAGGAATACAAGTAGCTTTACTTCCTGGAGGAATACATGTAGCTTTACTTCCCGGAGGAATACATGTAGCTTTACTTCTCGGAGGAATATATGTAGCTTTACTTCTCGGAGGAATACAGGTAGCTTTACTTCCCGGAGGAATACAGGTAGCTTTACTTCCCGGAGGAATATAGGTAGCTTTACTTCCCGGAGGAATATATATAGTTTTACTTCCCGGAGGAATATAAGTTTTACTTCCCGACCAACCTTAGCTGGAGTTTTCGAGAAATTTTTTGAGTAGCCCGAGTTTTGCCGAGTTTCGCCGAGTAGTGTGTAGCACTAGTATTCCCGAAAAACTTTCAATAAAAAGAGAGATTATCCATTACTGATAATACTTGAGCAGGTGCTCTGCGTTCCATGCATTTTTAAACTCCTCCCCTTCTAAAGTTGCTATTCGGTAAGTTCCTGGTCGAACAACTTCTGTAACTCGGTATGGTCCATGCCAGTTTGCCTCCAGTTTATTGTGCTTTTGAATTACTTTCTTCAGCACATAGTCTCCTTCTTTCAGGTCGCACTTCTTCACCCTCTTATTGTAGAATAGAGCTGTTCGTTGTTGGTATGCAGCATTTCTGATGGCTTCTTCTTCTCTAACTTCCTCGAGCATATCTAAATCCAATCTTCTCATTAAGTCACTAACAGGTGAATTAAAATTCAGTACCCTGTGTGTTGGGAGGCCCAACTCGGCACGTATAACAGCTTCACTTCCAAACGCTAGCATATATGGAGATTCTCCAGTTGCTACTCGGGGAGTAGTTCGGTAAGCCCACAGTATTGACTGTAACTCATTGATCTAATTTGCTTTCGCATCGTCCAGTCTTTTTTTCAAGCCATTCAGCAGTGTTCTGTTTGTCACTTCAGTTTGTCCATTGCTTTGAGGATGGCCTGGTGCTAACTGGATCTTCAAAACATTTGATTGATGATAATAGGTGACGAACTCCTCATTATCAAATTGTGTTCCATGGTCTGTGATGAAAGCATGAGGAAGGCCATATCGATAAATGATGTTCTTCCAAATAAATTGGTACACCTTCTCGTACGTCATATCAATGAGAGGTTCAGCTTCTATTCACTTAGTAAAATAATCCACTGCAACGACGAGGTATTTGAACCTTCCTCTGGTCGTTGGCAGTGGCCCGACCAAATCTATTCCCCACATGGCAAATGGCCAAGGGACAGTGATGGGTGTCAACAATGCTTGTGGAGTTCTTCGTATGGAGGATAAGCGCTGGCACTTGTCCCATTTCTTGGCATAGGCTATACAATCAGCCCTCATCATCGGCCAGTAGTATCCATGCATCATCACCCTTAGCAAAAGCGTCCTACCTGCTACATGTGCTCCACAGGTGCCTTCATGGATCTCTTCAATCAATTCTTTAACCTCGGAGGGATGTACACATCTTTGTAAACCTGCCATAATTCCTCGTCTATATAAAATACTGTTAGTTAATACATACGGAGCAGCTTTAAACTTCAATTTCTTAGCTGCGAGCTTGTCAATTGGTAATTCTCCCTCCTCAATATATGCCCTAATGGGATCGATCCAAGATGGTCCTAAATCAAGGGTGATAAAGTTCATCGCTAAATCTCCATCTATACTCCGACCAGCTAAAACTTCAATTGGGATTGTTCTTCGTAGCTCGATACGAGTAGCTGATGCTAATCGAGCTAGGGCATTTGCTCTTGCATTCTCCATTCTTGGTATTCTGACCACTTGAATAGCAGTAAATTCTGATACCAACTCCATCACCTTTGCATGGTATTTGATCATTAATTCTCCTTTGGCTGCATATATTCCCAACATTTGATTTTCAATTAATTGAGAATCACTGAAGACAATAATTTGCTGCGCCTCCATAATTTTTGCCAAATTAAGACCTACAAATGTGGGCTCATACTCAGCCTCATTATTGGAAGCTTTGAATTGGAAACGTATGGCGTATTCCATGTCGACCTCGTTCGGAGTGCTCAAAACTATCCCTGCCCCACTGCCTGTTGTGCAAGATGAGCCATCTACATATAGCCTCCATATAGGTAACTCGTCTTCAAATTTCTGATCTAACAGAGTTCCTTGGTGAAATATTTGTTGCTTCCTTTCATCTTCCCCTGATATTTCTCGCTCTTCGTCGATCATCTTTTCTTGCCCTTTTACCAACCGGAGTTGGTCTGAGCTCGAATTTGATGATCCTGTAACATCCACTTTCCCTTTTCCCAACCGGAGTTGGTGTGAGCTTGTGTTTGTTGATCCTGTAACATCCACAGGTTGATCAGCGAGCAACTTTTGCTCCTCAGGGGTATCAGGATAGGTGAACTCTGCTATAAAATCCGCTACAGCTTGCCCTTTAAGAGATGATCTGGGTTCATAGACTATATCGTATTCACCGAGCTCTATTGCCCAGTACATTAATCTCCATGATTTTTCTGGTTTATGAAGGGCTTGCCTCAACGGCATATCAATATATACGACTATAGTATGAGCCTGGAAGTATGGCCTCATTCTCCTACTCGCCTCAATCAGCGCCAGTGCTAACTTTTCCAGCCTTGGATATCTGATCTCTGCTCCTCGGAAGGCCTTACTTGTGTAGTAGATTGGTTTTTGTACTCCATTCTCCACTCTTATCAACGTCGAGCTAACTGCATTCTTCGATACTGCTAGATACAAGTACAATTTTTCTCCCATCACTGGCCTGGATAACAATGGAGGTGCTCCCAAGTATTTCTTTAAGTCTTGAAAAGCCTTCTCACATTCATCATTCCACTCAAAAGTCTTTCGGAGTGTCTTGAAGAATGGGAGACATCGATCAGTTGCTCGTGATACAAATCTGTTGAGTGCTGCTACTCATCCTGTAAGACTTTGCGCCTCTTTCTTCGTCGTTGGAGATCGCAGCCCTAATAGATCTTTGATCTTTTTAGGATTTTCCTCAATGCCTCGTTGGTTGACAATGTATCCGAGAAACATGACTTCTCGTACTCCAAATATGCACTTCGTCGGGTCCAACTTCATTTGATATTTATCTAGTTGATCAAAAGTCTGATTTAAGTCAACTAGATGATCGACAGCTTTCTTGCTCTTTGTCAGCATATCGTCAACATAGACTTCCATATTGCAACTGATTTGTTCAGCAAAGACTTTGTTCATCAGCCTCTGATATGTCGAACCTGCATTTTTCAAACCAAAAGGCATAACATTATAACAATAAGTTCCCCTGGGGGTAATGAAAGAAGTACTCTCCCTGTCTTCAGGTTTCATTTTAATCTGATTGTAGCCAGAATAAGCATCCATGAAGCTCAGCAGCTCGTGTCCCGAAGTAGCATCCACTAGTTGATCAATTCGGGGGAACGAAAAATGATCCTTTGGACATGCTTTATTGAGGCCGGTGAAGTCTACACACATCCTCCATTTGTTATTCTTCTTTTTCACCATCCTGACATTGGCTAACCAGTCTGGATATCTAACATCTTCAATGAAGCAAGCTTTCTGGACTTTCTCGACTTCCTCCTGTATAGCTTGATTCTTCTCGGGGCTGAATACTCTTCTTCTTTGATTCACTGGCTTGATCTCCTTATTCACATTGTGTTTGTGACATAAGAAATTTGGGTCTATCTCGGGCATATCCTCATGACTCCACGCAAAAGTTTTCTTTCTGCTTCTAAAGAAAGTTATCAATTCCTATTTTAGTGAGGTTTACAACGATGAACCTACTTGAGTAGTTTGCTCAGGGTGCTCGTCGTCCAGCATGATGTTTTCAGTAGCTTCGACCACTTGACCCTTCACGAGTTGACACTCATCTCTAGGATCCAATGTTTCAATTTCTGCCCCTTCTTCCACTTGATAGGTAGTAGTATTTTTCATTGATTCCTCCAGTTCCTCTTGCTCGGCGGATGAATAATAGCATTCCCGAGCTACTTTCTGGTCACCCTTCACAACTCCTACTCCAAAATTTATTGGAAACTTTAGGCACTGATGCACTGTAGATGGTACAGCCTCAAAATTTTTCAATCCTACTCTTCCTATGATGATATTGTATGATGATTGAACATTCTTATCCATCACGAAGAAGCGTATTCTTTCTATCCGACAAGCAGGCCACGTACCAATGAATATATCCAACTTGATCGTCCCAAGTGAAAAAAATTTCTCACCAGCAAAACCGAGGAGGGGTCTATGATAAGGCTCCAGTTGAGATAGCTTTTGATTTAAACTATCGAAGCACGAGTATAACATGATGTCTGCCGAGCTACCATTGTCGTCCAGTACTCTTGAAATTATTACCTCCTTCATTCTCATCTTGATCACCAATGGGTCATCATGAGGATATAGAACACCTGCAAGGTCATTCTTTGAGAACCCAATGACCAACTTCTCTTTGTTCACCTTTCTCGGGCGATCCTCCTCAGCTAGATTTACTCGTCGAATGTACGAGCAAACTTGAGCCTCACAGAGGTAAGCTTTTCTCTCGGCAGTAAGGTCTCCTCCTCCTGCATCTCCACATGTTATAACATTACAGTCAAATGACCCAAAGCGTATTGAAAATACCTCTCGTTCTGGCTGTCTTGGTCTCTTGGAAAGATCGGGGTCGTCTTTGGGATCAACTTCATGGTTTCTTTTCTTGTTCTCCTCTGCTCGACGAGGAGATCTAGACCTCTCTCTCGTTCGGTCATTGTTCCTTCTTTTGCTTCCACGATCAACGTACTTTGCCAGCTTTTCTCGTCTGATGAGTGTTTCAATCTCATTTTGAAGAGCTATGCAATTTTTGGTCATATGGCCATGCTCTTTATGAAACTCGCAATAATTTGCCTTATTCCTCTTATCAGGGTCTGCCTTCATTTTCTCTGGACAGTTTAATTCCTCGTTGTTCTTGATGTCTTCTAGAACATGGTTGATATCCTTCTTCAAAGGAGTATAATTATCGAATTTCTTTATTGCGTCCCATACCGATCTAGTTCTTGAATATTTGTCATTACCATTGTTCTTATGATCTTTCTTCTTAGCTTTATCACCTTCCACCTTGGTTTCTTTAGCATCCATGTTCTTCTTTGCAGCCATAGCCTCCTCGGCATTCATAATTTTGGACGCTTTTCCCATCAGGTACGATATGGTTCTAGGTGGATCTTTGGCCAAAGTGTAGTACAACTTGTTTGGTAGTAGTCCACTCATCAAGGCGGTAATCGCTGTCTTCTCCTCGTAATCAATGACTTCAAGTTTCTCGTTATTAAAACGAGTTATATAATCTCTGGTGCTCTCACCAGCCTTTTGTCTAACACTTAAAAAAATGTGCTAATCATTTAACTGGCTTTGCCCCAAAGAAGAAATTCCCAATGAATAACTCGGCTAGTTGAAAAAAAGTTGAAATCTTACCCCGAGGAAGATTATTATACCATATTTGAGCAGACCCGGTAAAAGTTCCCGAGAATTCCCTGCATCTCATCTCATCTGGAACAGCATAGATGTCGGTTGTAGGTTGGTATTATTCTATATGAAGGACGGAGTCAGTCTTTCCATCATATTTGGGGGTCACAACAGGTGCTTTGAATTTTGATGGTGTTGGAAAATCTACAATGGCCTGGACAAAAGGTGTTCCTCGAACAAAAGTTCATTGTAGAGGGTTCTTAGCTTTAACCATTTCCCCTAATATATCCTCCAACCTCTGAATAGAGCCTTTCCATGTATCATTTCCTTCCTCGGGCCTGTTGGTTCGAGTAGCTGATCTCGTTGAAGTGGCTTCCTGGGATTTATCTTGACGAGTAGCTGGTCGTGACTGGGAAGATCTTTCCCTTAAGTCTGATAGTCGTCTAAAACTCCTCAATGGGGCTCTAGGAGGACTTTTTCTCCTCCCAGGACCTAATCGATCGAAAGGAGATACTCTACTTAATCTTTCTAGCGAACTGGTCCTTTCTGGGGAGAGAGTGATACGTTGTTCAGTATCTGTGGCTCGCACTGACGAAGTTCGTCCAGGTTGATAAGAAAAATCTTCAGACTCCTCATTGTGATATGAATTGGTACGCCTTCTATGCGAAGAAGATGTATGGATATATCTTTGAATACTTCATGGTCTTGAATGGGTTGGTGCACCGCCATGGAGGGTTTGTATGAGTTGTCGCATCGTTTCTTGCATGACGGTTTGGCCCTGAGCCAGATTTGTCATTATTCCAGCCAGATCTGGAATATTTGGCGGAGCAGATGGATTTGGAGGACTTCCAGAATTTTGATTGCTAAATTCTGGAATATCAGCCATTTGTAATGGATTATTTTTTGTGAAAAACAATATTACCAGTCGTTTCCCACAGATGGCGCCAATATGTTGATGTAAAAAATTAGATCATATCTAATTATTCAATCACAGATAAATAAATGAGATAAAGAATTTTTAAAGTGGTTCAGCCTTATAAGAATGGCCTACGTCCACTGTTATGTTATTGCTGATTGTTTGGGAATTCTCGATTACAAGTTATATCAAGAAATTCCGGTCCCCTTACAATGGGGATTGTACAATGTATTTATAGCCCTGAGGCTGTAATGTGAAAGGGTAATACATTAAATGATGTACATATGAAAGGGTAATACATTCAATGCCCCTTAATCGTATGCGTCTGAATGATAAGCATTTAATGAACAGTCAAACTGTTGGTTATCCTGCTATTAATGCTTTGTTTGAGGTGCAGCTCGGACCGCCTAAGCTTCTCGGTACTCAAGAGTTCCTCGGAGATTTCTTGTTCCTCGGAGCATATGAGTTCCTCGGGGAATCAGTGTTACTCGTTGTAGTATGGTTCCTCGGAGAATGTGAGTTCCTCGGCAGTGTTTGTTGTTGCTACGTAGTCTGCCACGTGTCTTCACTTTATTAAGCCATGTCAGCAGACTAAATTTGGTATCAACAGACTGTGATTATCGTTTTTCACCAAAACAATTCATCACCAATGGCTGATCATCCTGAATTCAGCAATCGAAATGCTGTAATCCCTCCAAATTCATCTACTCCCCCAAATGTCCCAGATTTGACTAGTATAATGGATAATTTGGCCCACGGCCAGACCGCCATGCGAGAAACCATGCGATAACTCCTGCAAACTATCCAGGGTGGAGCGCCAGCCCAGTCAGGACAACGAAGCATTCAGAAAAATCCCCGATTACCTTCTTCGCGAACTAGGCGAACGTTATTTCTAGAGGAATCTCAGTCTAGACGCATCGATTCATATCGTACTGAGAGATCCAATGATCCCTCTTATCATCCTAGACGGACTTCCTCGGTATGAGCTACAGACACTCAACAAAACATCACTATATCTCCAGAAAGGACAAGTTCTCTTGAAAGATTGAATAGAGTCTCTCCCTTTGATCGTTTGGGTCCTAAGAGGAATAGAAATCCCCCTAGGATTGTGTCGAGGAACTCTCAACGACCATCTGATTTAAAGGAAGGCTCTGTCCAGTCACGACCAGCTGATCGTCATGAAAGATCCCAAGAGGCAAATTCAACATGATCAGTTGCTCGGACCAATAGGCCCAAGGTGGGAAATGATGCAAGGAAGGGATCTATTCAGAGGTTGGAAGATAGGTTAGGGGAAATGGCTAATGACAAGAATCCTTTACAAAGGACTTTTATCCGAGGAACACCATTCATACAAGAAATTGTGGACTTCCCCACACTGTCAAAATTCAAAGCCCCAGTAGTAACACCAAAATATGATGGAAAAACTGATCCTGTTCTCCATATAGAACAATACCAGGTAGCTGCTGATATCTATGCTGTTCCAGACGAGATGCGACGCAGGGAATTTTTAGGAACTCTTACCGGATCTGCTCAAATATGGTACAACAATCTTCCTCGTGGGAAGATTGCCACTTTCTTTCAACTGGCCGAGCTCTTTATTGGGAACTTTTATTTTGGAGCAAACCAGTTAAACGAGTAGCACACTTGTTATGTGTTAGACAGAAGACAGGTGAGAGTACCAGGGATTATATTACTCGTTTCAATAATGAGAACTTTGAACTTTTCGATTACGAGGAGAAGACATCAATCACGGCTCTGATGAGTGGATTGTTGCCAAATAAATTGTACTACACTCTAGCCAAAGATCCACCTTAAGCCATTATACTCTTGACTCACTTAAGTATATATTGTATAAGTGCTCATCTAGTTTGGAAATTATGACGAAATTATGTCCATCCTAGAAACCAAAGAACCTCAGAGATTGGATTGCTATTTCATTCATTTATCTTGTAGTGATCAAGACCAAATTACCAACACTCACACACAGTAGAATGCATCATAAACATGTCATATTGCATATTTATGTGTGTATACATGTTAAGTATGTTTAAATCCCTAAATTTGATTTTTAAATATTTTTTTGGGATTTTATAAACATTTTTTAATAAAGTTTTTTTTTTTAATTAAAACTAGGTTTTAAAAGTTTGTGGGTTCGATCTATAATTATGGTTTAAAGGGTTTTTTGGCTCAAAGTTGGTTTGGGTAGAAACCAAAAACGGCAGAGAATTCAGGGTGTGGTTGTAATTACTTTTAGACGCGCATTTTATATCACCTTACTGATCAACACCTGTTGCCTGCTGATTGGTGCATTTTGTGTTTCTTTACTGAGTATACAATTGCGTATCTTTACAGCCGTTGTATCAAACCTTATCAACGTCCTGCATGCTTTCTTTGGTAATCCCTGTGTATCCCTCCTGAACCAATCAGGTGACTTTTAATCACCGCTTTCTGTGAGCCCTTGGATTTAAGTCAATCCAGCTTGACTTAATCCCGACCCTTGTTTTTGAACCTGCTTCTCGATCCCTCTCTTCGTCCTATAAAAGGGACCCTCCTCTCAATTGTCTAAGACTTTTGGCCAGTTCATTCCTGAGAGTAAAAAAAGAGAGAGTAGAGAGAAGAGAGAGAGGAGAGAAAATAGAGAACAAGAAAGAAAGAGAGAGAGAGTTAGAAACCCTAACCCTAACCCCTGTTCGTCAATCCTCTTTCAAACCAAACACTCCACAAAAAACTCATACATATCCAAACACTACCCTAAGTGTTCTTGAGTTTTTGAGAGATATTTGTGTTGCTGTAACCTTTTGTTCGCTAGATCTTGTTTCCAACTTAAACTGTTTAGTTAGATCTAGTTTCTTCTTCATAGAAATTTTAGATCTATGTTTTGTATGTTACATCTCACTTAGATTTACATAGTTTATTTCTCATCTTGAGAAATATATTGTTGATTCTTTTCTGAAAATTGTTTTTATCTCTAAATCAATAATAAATGTTTTCTGTTTCTAGATCTCTTAAAACTAAACCTTTGACCTAGTTTGGTATCACACTTGGAGGTTTTCAATCTCGAAAATATTTTCAAAACTCTGAGATTGATTAAGATCTTGACTGTCTTCTAAGCAAGATATCCGTGGATTCTGGGATTGATTTAAAGGTCAAACAGGTTCAAAGTTTTGTGAGAAGAGAGAAAAAGAAAAATCACTGCATATAGCCTTATATGTAATTTGCTGGGACTGTTTGTACTTAATAAGTGTGAGTTTGTGCATGCATGTGTTAGAGAGAACCTCCACAAACACTTTCACACTACAACACGAAAAGTGTTAGTAATAAGATCTTGTGAACAAAAGTCGACGTAAAGTGCTGGAACAAATCAGAAGTTAACAAACTGGGAGAACAACATCTACAATCAGAATTGCAGAGAAGTTATAAGGACACCAGAGGGTACATTCCTAAACTTATATAGGTCTGAGTTGTATGCATGTTAGTTATATAGTTTGTAACTCATAAATTTATTTTAGTGAATTTTTTTCATTTTCCTCCGTAGAGGGAGTCGTGGATGTTTCCTCAATTGGTGAGGTTTTACCACGTAAAAAATCGTGAACTTAATCTTTCTACATCTCCTCATCTCATTCTTGGTTGTGCTGAGTTTAAAGTTTGTTTAAACTATTTTTATAAACCTATTAGTCAAATCTTGAATAGATCTCGTACATACTGTTTTGTTAAACACATCTTGTGTTCAAATAGTTTTGATTTTTAAGAAAAGAGTTTCTTCAAAAAACAGCTCGGACTTACTTAAATAGTTTATTTTTAATAAACGACTTTAGTAACATATTTTCAATTGGTATCAGAGCTTGGTAAACTGCTTTTAAAGAGATCCTGTGTTTCTGAAATTGTTTTCTGAAAATCAAATATGGATGAGAAAAATGAAAGATTTGGTAACTTGACCAAACCTCCTATCTTTGATGGAACCAATTTTTCTTAGTGGAAAATAAGAATGATTTCTTTCATTCAAGGAACTCTGGGAGATGATGTCTGGGACATTGTTGAAAATGGTTACACTTTTCCTACAAAACCAGCCACTGAAGGAAGTAATGAGAGGGTTAAGAAAGCATTAAGTGAGTTCACTTAAGAAGAGAAACAAGTTTCTCGAAATAATAACAAAGGAAATAATGCCATATTTATGTCCATAAATGAACATGAGTTCAAAAGAATCTCATCTTGTACCACTTCTAAGGAAGCTTGGGACACTTTGGTTACTGCTCATGAAGGTGACACTAGAGTTAAGACTGTTAAAACTCAAATGCTCATTCAACAATATAATTCCCTAATTATGTCTGAGACTGAGTCATTTAATGACTTCTATATGAACCTAACTGATATTGTGACCAAACTTCATGCTAATGGGATAACTTATGACAGACAAGAAATTGTATCTAAAATTCTAAGATCATTACCACAGAAATTTGATAACAAAATATATGCTATTGAGGAAATGTGTGATATTAATCTCACTCCTGATCTACTCAGTAGTAAATTAAGAACTGTGGAAATGGAACTGGAATTTAAGAAACAATTGACCCAGTCCCATAGGAAACAGAGTAGTTCCAATCTAAGTTTCTCTTCTAAATTAATTAAGCCTGAGTTTAATACTCCCAATGATGACTCTGATGAGGAATGTGATATAGAGAGTTTGGACAATCAGATTGCCTTAATGTCAAAACAGTTTAAGAAAATCATTAAGTTTATAAACAAAATGGCAAATAAATAAGGAAAGTCAAATTATACAACTCCCTGTAATCACAAACCTCATGAGAAAAGCAATGATAAAAATCACAAGGACTCTCACATTAGACCTAATAGAAACCTTAATAAGACTGAATGCTATAGATGTGGTAAATTGGGACACATTGCACAAGACTGTAGAGTTAACTTGAATACTCAAAACAAACACACTAGAGCCAACATTTGAAAAACATGGGATGATTCAAGTGACTCTGAAAATGAGGAACCCGAGTCATCTGATGTTTTTGATCCTTGTATGTCTTTCGTTGCCAAGATTATATATAATGATGATATGCCTGTGCTTGTTAGTGAGGATGAATCAAATAATTCTATGTCTGATGTTTCGAATATTGCTGTTTCTGGTTTAGATGCTTTGATTACTGAGAATATTGCTATCTTTTCTTCGGGGTGTTTGAGTCAAAGGGAAAGCGATAATGACGATGTCAATGTGTGTGTGAGTTCAAACAATGAAGCCTTAGGGGTCACTTCACACACTACACTTAGTGACTCGGACAATGAAGACTTCCCAGACATTCACACACTTTATGCTAAAACTCTCAAGAAAAGCGCTAGACTAGAAAAAGTTATGAAAGATCTCACCAAAAAGTTGGAAGACCTAAGCCTGATGGTCAAACTGAATGCTGAAGAGTATATCACCCAATGTTTAACTCATGAAAGTGAAATTAAAGTGTTTGATGAAAAACTCAGAAATTTGACTGAAACAAATGAAATTCTGGAGAAAAAGTACAAAGGGACATTGTTAGAATTGGAACAAACTAAAGAAAAGACAGCAATTATTTTCAAAAAATTTACAAAATTTGAAAATAAGTCTAATTGTTTTGATGAATTTGTTGCTGAATCTAAAATCAATTATGATAATTGAACTGGAATAGGGTTTTGCCCCAATTTGAAGACACAAACAAAATCTTTTGAACCTATCAAGTTTGTGTCAGGAGGTAAAAGACCTATTGAAGCATGCCCAGATTTTCATTCCTTAAAAACTGAGTTTGATTCAAAACATCAAAATTCTAACATTGGGGAATCAAGTTGCTCTAAACATGAAAGTTCACCTAAGGCTAAATATGTCTGCCCCTTCATTAGAAATAGTGAATCTACATTCAAACTTGTACTACCTAGGAATAGAGTTCAACCCCAAAATTCCTCAAAACCTTTGTTTAGAGACTTTCCTAAGGAGACCCCAATTTTGAACAATCTTTATTGCTCTTACTGCAACATATATGGTCGCTCTTTTGATGGTTGCTATGATAAGAGACTTGTTAAACCTGTCTGTAATCCTCATATCTATCAGAATTTTAACTATTCTAGGAGGAGCCGCAACAATTATGTACTTCCTAGACAACCAGACAAAAAATCTAATTATAGGAAGAGAAAGACCAAACCTAAAAGAACATTTCCTAGAGGGATGCCTAAGAATCTTTCTAAACCAAATGCTCAAGTCTTTCATAAAATTCAAAATCATGCGCAAAACATTTTTCAGCAAAAATCCAATGCTCCCAAATTTTATCAATTGAGAGCTAATAAGCGCAAAATGAAAACTAGAGCAATTTGGATTATAAAAAGATGATCTATTACCTCAAATGAAGTGTAAAATAGTTGTTACTGCTTTAAAAGCTGAACACACATCATCTGGTTGGTATTTAGACTCTGGATGTTCTAAACACATGACTGGTGATGATACAAAACTCTTAAATAAAACCAGCTTTGCTGGTGGAAAAGTCATTTTTGGTGATGGAGTATCAGCCCAGATCATAGGCAAACGAACTCTCCAAGAACATGGACTTCCTGTTCTTGAAATTGTTCTTCTAGTTAAAGGTCTTAAGGCCAATCTACTTAGTATCTCACAATTTTGTGACTCAGATCATACTGTTACCTTTTCAAAGAACAATTGCAAAATTTTAAATGAAAAAGGTGAATGAATAATTAGAGGATTCAGGACTCCTGACAATTGTTATACTGTCATGAACAAGTCTGAAATCTGTAATGTTGCCAGAATGGATGACAACGAGATACAACATAACAGAATGGGTCATATAAATTATGATAATCTTAGTAGACTGACCTCTCAGGAAATAGTTAGAGGAGTTCCTAAAATCAAACTCATACCCAACATTGTCTGTGGTTCTTGTCAGAAAGGTAAAATTGTTAAGGCACCTCATAAGAAAGTTAATGATATTCTTACCTCTAATCCCTTGGAGCTCATCCATATGGACATAATGGGTCCCTCCCAAACTGTTAGTCTCTGTGGACACAGTTATATTCTAGTTATGGTTGATGACTTCACCAGATTTACTTGGGTAGCCTGTTTAAAACAAAAGTCTGACACTTTTCAAACTTTCCTAAAAATTCTTCTTCGGATTGAAAATGAAAAGGACACTCAAGTAAATAGAATTCGTAGTGATAGAGGTGGTGAATTCAAAGACACTGGTATTATTAAATACTGTGACTATAATGGTTACAAACATGAATTCAGTGCTCCTAAGACTCCTCAACAAAATGGAATTGCCGAGAGAAAGAATCGTACTCTTCAAGAGATGGCACGAGTTATGTTACATGCCAAGAATTTACCTAAATACTTTTGGGTAGAATCTATTCGTACTGCATGTCACATCATAAATAGGGTTTATCTTAGAAAGAATTCCAAACAAACTCCTTATGAACTTTGGTACAATAAAAAGCCTAATCTTAAGTACCTTAGAACTTATCCAAAATTTTGGCAGTACTTGTTAAGTATGCAAAGATAGGGAACACTTATCCAAATTTGAGAGTAGGGGAGATAAAGCTATATTTATAGGATACTCGCCTAACAGTAGAGCCTATCGAGTGTATAATCTTCGCACTAAAACCTTGATGGAATCCATAAATTTGTAAGTGACACTACTGTAGAGAACAAGACTGGTGAATCAACTATTGAGGAAGAGTCTACAAACATTTTAGAAAATGACTCTTCTGAAATAGATAATTCATTACCAATAGAGATACCTGAAGTACCTAACTAGGTTTCTAAAGATCATCCCATAAATAACGTAGTTGGTAACCCTAGTGAGCCAGTGCGTTCAAGATCCTAACTAAGAAATTATGCACATTATGCATGTTTTGTTTCCCTAGTGGAACCAAAGAATGTAAATGAGGCATTGAATGACTCTCACTGGATTTCTGCTATGTAGGAACAACTTCTTCAATTTGTTATTCATGATGTTTGGTATCTTGTTCCTCTTCCTGATCACAAAAAGGTTATTGGCACACGTTAGATTTTTAAAAATAAGACTGATGAAAATGGGATAATAATTAGAAATAAGGCTAGATTAGTTGCTCAAGGATACTCTCAAATTGAAGGAATAGATTTTAACGAGACTTTTGCTCCTGTTACTCATTTAGAATCTGTTTGTCTGCTCTTTGCTATAGCTTGCCACATGCATTTTACACTGTACCAAATGGATGTCAAATCTGCATTCCTGAATGGAATATTGACTGAAGAGACCTATGTAGAACAACCTAAAGGGTTCATTGACCCTCAATATCCAAATCATGTATTTCGTCTTAAAAAGGTTTGTATGGTCTTAAACAAGCACCTAGAGCTTGGTATGAGCGTCTTTCCAGTTTCCTCTTAGATAAAGGTTTCAAAAGAGGTGAAAATGATCAAACCCTTTTTGTCAAACATTTTAACAAACAAATCACTATTGCTCAAGTTTATGTTGACGATATTATCTTTGGATCAACTTCTCCCTCAGAAGTAAAATCCTTCTCTGAAACTATGAATAAGGAATTTCAAATGTCTCTTATGGGGAAGTTGCAATTTTTCTTAGGTCTTCAAGTCAAACAAAATTCAGAAGGATTATTTGTATCGCAATCTAAGTACGCTTTAGAGATAGTAAAGAAATTTGGCCTAGAGAGTGCTAAAGATGATAGAACGCCCATGAGTACTACGCTAAAACTTTCTAAAGATGAAAATGGAAAATCCTTAGATCCTACTCTATATCGTAGTATGATAAGAACCTTACTATATCTTACTGCCTCGCATTCTAATATTATGTATGCTGTGTGTGTATGTGCTCGTTATCAAAATAATCCTAAAGAGAGCCATTTGAATTCTGTTAAACGTATCATTAAATATGTGAAAGGCATTCTGAATCTAGGACTTTGGTACACTAATAACACACCAAGCACTATAATTGGGTACACTGATGCTGACTGGGTTGGGCGTACTGATGATAGTAAAAGCACATCAGGAGCATGTTATTATATAGGTAATAACTTGGTAGGATGGAGTAGTAAGAAACAAAATTGCACATCACTCTCGACAGCTGAATCTGAATACATAGCCACTGGCAGCTGTTGTGCTCAATTACTGTGGCTTAAATAAATGCTGAGTGATTATGGTATTCAAAAAACCAATTGCATCTCTATTGTGATAATCAAAGTGCGATTAATATTTCTAAAAACCCTGTTCAACACTCGCGAACAAAGCACATAAAAATAAGACATCACTTTATACGCGAATTGGTTGAAACTAAGGAATTAGAAATAAATTATCTTCCTACTGATTTTCAACTCGCAGATATGTTTACCAAACCTCTAGATTATAATAGATTCATTTCTTTGCGGAAATCTATTGGTATGGTTTGTGCTGAGTAATACCTTTGCTGATTATCCAAGTTTTTCCCTTTGTCCATTTGAGACAAAATGGGGGAGAAATTTGAGTCGTTATGAATATTTGTATATATGCTAAACTGCTTGATCTTAGTGATTCATTGCAGGTTTTTGTACAGTTTTTTTAACTGATGTAATAGGGTATTCAATTGTTAATAGTTGAGTTATGTACTTTTGTTTCTAGGATTTGGGTAGATAGAATTTTTATAGGAATAGGTTTTTCTTATCTTTTTGTCGCCCTACGAGTCCTAGTTGACTCAAAGGAGATTTTGTCTCATATTTCCAAAGGGGGAGATTGAAGCCCTTATACTCTTGACTCACTTGAGTCTATATTGTATAAGTGCTCATCTAGTTTGGAAATTGTGACGAAATTATGTCCATCCTAGAAACCAAAGAACCTCAGAGATTGGATTGCTATTTCATTCATTTATCTTGTAGTGATCAAGACCAAATTACCAACACTCACACACAGTAGAATGCATCATAAACATGTCATATTGCATATTTATGTGTGTGTATATGTTAAGTATGTTTAAATCCCTAAATTTGATTTTAAATATTTTTTTAGGATTTTATAAACATTTTTTAATAAAGGTTTTTTTTAATTAAAACTAGGTTTTAAAACTTTGTGGGTTCAATCTATAATTATGGTTTAAAGGGTTTTTTGGCTCAAAGTTGGTTTGGGTAGAAACCAAAAGAGACGGAGAATTCGGGGTGTGGTTGTAATTACTTTTAGACGCGCATTTTATATCGCCTTACTGATCAACACCTGTTGCTTGCTGATTGGTGCATTTTGTGTTTCTTTACTGAGTATACAATCGCGTATCTTTACAACCGTTGGATCAAACCTTATCAACGTCCTGCATGCTTTCTTTGGTAATCCCTGTGTATCCCTCCTGAACCAATCAGGTGACTTTTAATCACCGCTTTCTGTGAGCCCTTGGATTTAAGTCAATCCATCTTGACTTAATCCTGGCCCTTATTTTTGAACCTGCTTCTCGATCCCTCTCTTCGTCCTATAAAAGGGACCCTCCTCTCAATCGTCTAAGACTTTTGGCCAGTTCATTCCTGCAAGTAAAAAAAGAGACAGTAGAGAGAAGAGAGAGAGGAGAGAAAATAGAGAACAAGAAAGAAAGAGAGAGAGTTAGAAACCCTAACCCTAACCCCTGTTCGTCAATCCTCTTTCAAACCAAACACTCCACAAAAAACTCATACATATCCAAACACTACCCTGAGTGTTCTTGAGTTTTTGAGAGATATTTGTGTTGCTGTAACCTCTTGTTCTCTAGATCTTGTTTCCAACTTAAACTGTTTACTTAGATATATTTTCTTCTTCATAGAAATTTTAGATCTATGTTTTGTATGTTACATCTCACTTAGATTTACATAGTTTATTTCTCATCTTGAGAAATATATTGTTGATTCTTTTCTGAAAATTGTTTTTATCTCTAAATCAACAATAAATGTTTTTTGTTTCTAGTTCTCTTAAAACTAAACCTTTGACCTAGTTTGGAATCACACTTGGAGGTTTTCAATCTCGAAAATCTTTTCAAAACTCTGAGATTGATTAAGATCTTGACTGTCTTCTAAGCAAGATATCCGTGGATTCTGGGATTGATTTAAAGGTCAAACAGGTTCAAAGTTTTGTGAGAAGAGAGAAAAAGAAAAATCACTGCATATAGCCTTATATGTAATTTGCTAGGACTATTTGTACTTAATAAGTCTGAGTGTGTGCATGCATGTGTTAGAGAGCACCTCCACAAACACTTTAACACTACAACACGAAAAGTGTTAGTAATAAGATCTTGTGAACAAAAGTCGACATAAAGTGATGGAAAAAATCAGAAGTTAACAAACTGGGAGAACAACATCTACAATCAGAACTGCAGAGAAGTTATAAGGACACCAGAGGGTACATTCCTAAACTTATATAGGTCTGAGTTGTATGCATGTTAGTTATATAGTTTGTAACTCATAAATTTATTTTAGTGGATTTTTTTCATTTTACTCCGTAGACGGAGTCGTGGATGTTTCCTCAATTGGTGAGGGTTTACCACTACATCTCCTCATCTCATTATTGGTTGTGCTGAGTTTAAAGTTTGTTTAAACTGTTTTATAAACCTATTAGTCAAATCTTGAATAGATCTCGTACATACTGTTTTGTTAAACACATCTTGTGTTCAAATAGTTTTGATTTTTAAGAAAAGAGTTTCTTCAAAAAACAGCTCGGAGTTACTTAAATAGTTTATTTTTAATAAACGGCTTTAGTAACATATTTTCACCACCTACAACCATGACAGAGCTAATGGCAAAGGCTGCCAAAATTATGAATGCCGAGGAAGCTTTGGCTGCGAAGAAGAATTTGGACACCGAAGAGACCAAGGTTGAGGGTGATAAGGCTGAGAAGAAGGAGCAGAAGAACAATGGTGGTAACAGGCAGTCAAAAGCAAAGCAAACATTGGAACAATTGAAGAAATTTGGAAATTATACTCCTTTGAAAGTTGACATAAACCACGTTTTGGAAGAAATCAAGAACAGTGATGAGCTAAACTGGCCTGAGAAAATGAAGACAGATCCTGACAAGAGGAATAAATCCAAATATTACGAGTTCCATAAGGATCATGGTCATACGACCAAAAACTGCATAGCTCTCCAGAATGAAATTGAAGAGCTCATCAGGCGGGAAAAATTGAATAAGTATGTGGATCACCGAAATGGTGGAAAGAGCAACGACCGAGCAAGGCAGAGGTCTAGATCTCCACGTTGAGCAAAATAAGATAAGAAGAGAAATCATGAAGAAGACCTGGATAATGACCAAGACGACCCCGATCTCCCCAAAAGATCAAAACAACCAGAATGTGAGGTATTTTCTATCCATTTTGGATCATTTGAATGTAACGTCATTACAGGTGGAGATGCAGGAGGGGGAGATATGACTGCCGAGAGAAAAGCTTACCTCAATGAGGCTCAAGCTTGCTCATACATTCAGCGAATAAATCTAGCTGAAGATGATCGCCCATGGAAGGTGAATAAGGACAAACTGGTCATTGGTTTCTCTAAGAACGACCTGGCAGGAGTACTATATCCCCATGATGACCCGTTGGTGATCAAGATGAGAATGAAGGAAGTGGTGATTTCACGAGTGCTAGTGGATAATGGTAGCTTGACATATATCATGTTCTATCCATGCTTTGACGTTTGAATTTGAAGCTATCCCAGCTGGAACCATATCACAGGCCCCTCCTTGGTTTCACTGGTGAAACGATTTTTCCACTTGGGACGATCAAGTTGGATATGCTTATTGGTACATGGCCTGCTTGTCGAACAGAAAGAGTCCGTTTCTTCGTAATGGATAAAAATGTCCAATCAGCTTACAACATCATCATGGGAAGGGTAGGACTAAAGAAATTCGAAGCAGTACCATCTACTGTGCATCAATGTTTAAAATTCCCAACCAATTTTGGAGTAGGAGTAGTGAAAGGCGACCAAAAAGTAGCTCGGGAATGCTACTATTCATCTGCCAAGCAGGAAGAGCATGAAGAATCCAAAACGAAGACTACTACCTACCAAATAGAAAATGCGAAGATTGAAACATTAGACCCTAGAGACGAGTCCCAACTCGTGAAAGGGCAGGTTATGGAGGCTACTGAGAATTTCATTCTAGACGATGAGCATCTAGAACGAACAACTCAAATTGGTGCATCCTTGGATGAATCAATAAAACAAGAATTGATAGCATTCCTAAGGCGAAGAAAGCAGACTTTTGCGTGGAGTCATGAAGACATGCCAAGAATAGATTCGAATTTTTTGTGTCACGAGCTCAATGTGAACAAGGAAATCAAGCCAGTAAAGTAACGAAGAAGAGTGTTCATCCCTGAGAAAAATCAAGCTATATAGGAGTAAGTAGAGAAGCTACAAAAAGCCTCTTTCATTGAGGATGTTAAATATCCTGACTGGATAGCAAATGTGGTGATGGTAAAGAAGAAAAATAATAAGTGGAGGATGTGTGTAGACTTTACCGACCTTAACAGGGCATGCCCAAAGGATCATTTCTCTTTGCCCCGAATTGATCAACTGGTGGACGCTACCTTGGGGCACGTACTATTGAGTTTCATGGATGCTTATTCTGGCATCAACCAGATTAAAATGAGGCCTGAAGATAGGGAGAGTACCTCTTTTATTACCCCTAGGGGAACTTATTGTTATAATGTTATGCCTTTTGGACTTAAGAATGCAGGTGCTACCTATCAGCAGTTGATGAACAAGGTGTTTGCAGAGCAAATCAGTCATAACATGGAGGTTTATGTTAATGACATGCTAACGAAGAGCAAGAAAGATGATGATCATCTAGTTGATTTGGGCCAAACCTTTGATCAATTAGAAAAATATCAAATGAAGTTGAATCCCACCAAATGCATATTCGGAGTACAAGAAGGCATGTTTCTCGGATATATTGTTAATCAACGAGGAATTGAAGCGAATCCTGAAAAGATCAAGGCTCTATTGGAGCTACGATCTCCAACGATGAAGAGGGAAGTACAAAGCCTCATAGGGCGAGTTGCAGCACTTAACAGGTTTGTGTCACGAGCAACTGATAGATGCCTCCCTTTCTTCAAAACACTCCGAAAGACTTTTGAGTGGAATGATGAATGTGAGAAGGCCTTTCAAGAATTGAAGAAATACCTGGGAGCACCTCCATTGTTATCCAGACCAGTGATGGGAGAAAGACTATACTTGTATTTGGCAGTTTCAGAAAACGTAGTGAGCTCAGCGTTGATAAGAGTGGAAGATGGAGTGGCAAAACCAATCTATTACACTAGCAAGGCCTTCTGAGGAGCATATATCAGATATCCAAGGCTGGAAAAATTAGCACTAGCATTGATCGAAGCAAGTAGAAAGATGAGGCCATACTTCGAAGCTCATACTATAGTTGTGTATACAGACATGCCGTTAAGGCAAGCTCTGCAAAAACCAGAGAAATCAGGAAGATTGATTTATTGGGCCATAGAATTGGGTGAATACGATATAATTTATGAGCCTAGGTTGTCACTCAAAGGGCAAGCAGTGGGAGATTTTATTGCAGAGTTCACCTATCCAGACACCTCCGAAGAGCAGAAATCGAATACCGACCAACCTGTGGATGTTACAGGATCATCAAATTTAAACCCCGACCAACTTAAGTCGGTAGACGAGCAACAGAAAATGGTCGACGAGCATCAAGAAGTGCTAGACGAGGCCAGAAGAAAGCATCAAATATTCCATCGAGGAACTCTGTCTGACCAAGAGTTTGATAATGAGATACCTGTGTGGAATTTATATGTAGATGGATTTTCTTGCACTACGGGCAGTAGAGCAGGAGTTATTTTAAACAACCCCGATGAGATTGATGTGGAGTATGCTTTGCGTTTTGAATTTAAGGCTTCAAATAATGAGGCTGAATATGAAGCTATGATCGTGGGTCTCAGTCTAGCCAAAACTATGAAAGCAGAGCATATCGTTGCATTCAATGACTCACAGTTGATTGTAAATCAAATGTTGGGAGTATATGCAGCAAAAGGAGAATTAATGATCCAATATCATACGAAAGCGATGGAGATGGTATCGAGCTTTAACGCAGTACAGTTGATTAGAATACCAAAATTAAAGAATGCAAGAGCAGATGCCTTAGCTCGGTTAGCCTCAGCCACACCCGCCGATCTACGCAGAACAATCCGAATAGAAATCTTGGCTAGTCAGAGCATTGAGAAAGATCTAACGATGAACTTCATTGCCTTTGATTTAGGACCATCTTGGATGGATCCAATCAGGGCCTATATTAAGGAGGGGGCTTTACCAACTGATAAACTCGCAGCCAAGAAACTAAAGTTTAAAGATGCTCGTTATGTATTGACTAATGGCATTTTATATAGACGAGGAATTATAGCGGGTTTGCAAAGATGTGTCCATCCCTCCGAGGTGAAAAATTTGATTGAAGAGGTCCATGAAGGGTCTTGTGGAACCCATGTAGCAGGTTGGAGACTCTTGCAAAGAATGACAACGCAAGGGTATTACTGGCCAACGATGAGAGCTGATTGTGTAGCTTATGCCAAGAAATGTGACAAATGTCAACGCTTCTCTTCTATCTAAAGAACTCCTCAAGCATTGTTAACACCCATTACTTCCCCTTGGCCATTTTCCATGTAGGGAATAGACTTGGTCGGGCCATTTCCAACGACCAGGGGAAGATTTAAATATCTCGTGGTTGCGGTGGATTACTTTACTAAATGGGTCGAAGCTGAGCCTCTTATTGATATGACGTATAATAAGGTGTATCAATTTATTTGGAAGAATATCATTTGTAGATATGGTCTTCCCCATGCATTCATCACAGATCATGGAACCCAGTTTGACAACGAGAAGTTTGCTGCATATTGTCATCAGTCAAACATATTGAAAACCCATTCTGCACCAGGCCATCCCCAGAGCAATGGACAAATTGAGGTGACGAACAGAACACTACTGAATGGTTTGAAAAAATGACTGAACGATGCAAAGGAAAATTGGATTAACGAGCTACATTCTGTGATGTGGGCTCATCGTACTACGCTGCGAGCAGCAACAGGAGAATCTCCATACATACTGGCATTTGGAAGTGAAGCAGTTATACCTACTGAGTTGGGCCTACCCACACACAGAGTGCTGAATTTCAATTCTCCTATCAGTGAATTGATGAGGCGATTAGACCTAGATATGCTCGAAGAAGTTAGAGAAGAAGTAGCAATCAGAAATGTTGCATACCAACAACGAACAGCTCTGTTCTACAACAAGAGGGTGAAGAAGTGTGATTTGAAAGAAGGGGACTATGTGCTGAAGAAAGTAATTGAAAAGCACAACAAAATGGAAGCTAACTGTCATAGACCCTACAGAGTAACATAGGTTGTTCGTCCAGGGACATACAGGATAAAAACCTTGGAAGGAGAAGAATTTAAGAATGCATGGAATGCAAAACATCTACGGAAGTATTATCAGTAGTTGGGATTCCTATGTAAATGCAGTTTTCTTCAGTATGAATAAAGTGTTGAATTTTTTACCCAGTTCTCTCTTTTTGATGAAATTTTTTGGAGTATTAGTGATACACACTACACATCAAGTTCAGAATGAAATCCACCAACTACGGTTGGTCGGTAAACAAAAATCCACCAACTACGGTTGGTCGGTAAATAAAAATCGACCAACTACGATTGGACGATAAATAAAATCCACCAACTGTGGTTGGTCGGTAAATAAAATCCACCAACTAAGGTTGGTCGGTAAATAAAATCCACCAACTACGGTTGGTCGGTAAATAAAATCCACCAACTACGGTTGGTCGGTAAATAAAAATCCACCAACTACGGTTGGCCGGTAAAATGAAATCCACCAACCACGGTTGGTCGATAAAATAATATCCACTAACTCCGGTTGGCTGGCAAAATCAATTTTCTCTAACTCCGATTGGTCGGGAACAAAAACCTCCAATTCCGGTTGGTCGGTAAATCAATTCACAATCAACTAAGGTTGGTTAAACTAAGCAGAATCATGGGATGTAAGTCGTTTTATTGCTTAAGATCAAAGAGTGATAAGTCACTATGGTCAAAAAATAAAACAGAATGGTATATCAAAATATGCATGTATTCGCAAACAAAGACATTCTACAAAATACTTAGAAGAAAAATAGCGAAAGAGAAAAACTTTTTATTCAGATCAAGAAGGATTACATATGCTGTGGAAAGTAAAAGTCATTACATAAAAATCCTATTCAATTGGTTTTTTCCCTTTTGCCTTTGAAACAGGTTCCACTCCATCAGGAGGATCATCTAAGGCATAAGGAGAATTTATAAAATTTACATCTCGAAGCATCCTGACATTCATCACAGATGGCCAATCAAGCAAGTGCTCCGGGCGAGATATCTCGAAATTAGAATGAAGGCTGTAGTCGCCGAGATACTTGGAGATTAAGCAATGAGGAATTTCCCGAGCAGGGATCCAACTCATATAAAGTTTAAAAGGTGGCACGGGAAACTCGAGCAATCCAGGGTCATAATAATCCCATAGATAGTGGACCTGCTCCAACTTTAACACCTCCAGTGCATTCAACCATCCTTGCTTATAACCCTCATTATTTGATTGCTGGATCCGATCATCAAGATGGTAAAGAGCTTCGTTGTATCCATCCATCCAAAACTCTCTGGGCTGTTTGTGAAACTGGTAGGTCAATCTCTCCAGTTGGTCGTGGAGATTCTTCACTAGAAGTTCTTTATTCTCCAAGGCAGATCTTTGGGTGGAAAGTTATTCGCTAAAATCCAGAATTTTCTTAGACATCTTCGCCAAAGCATTATTCTTCGCTACTAACTGAACTGCCTGATTTTCCAAAGAGGCTTGAGTTCTTGCCTCTTGAATAGTAACCCGAGAAGCCCTTGCTCATCCTCGAGAAGATCTTGCTCGTCCGCGAGAAGAGGTGGAAGGTCCAACTCTTTTTAAAGTTTCTAACTCATCTCTTAAGTTGGCATTTTCGACCTCCAAGAAGGAGAAACCTTCATCATTGACAGGAACTAAAGCTCCCGAGGAAGAGGCAGTAGACTTGAGTTGTTTTACTTCCTCTTGCAAGGCAATGTTATCTTACTCCAGTAACTTGGAGATCTGCCTATGCTCTTAAACTTCAAGCTTTAAAACGCTCTCGTTCTTCTTGTAAGCAGAAATGAATTTGTCATATCCTTTTTCAGCACTTAACTGTTGGTATTTCTTCTCTTACCCTTGGTGCAAAAGTGTAGAGGACTCTTTGTATTGCTGTTGGAGTTCCTCTATAGTTCTTTAGAGATCCTCAATCATCTCATAATATGCCACATTATTGGAAATAACTCGGTCGACCAAGAACTTCAGATATTGGTAAGCTTCGACTGCTCGTTCAGAAGTATTTGGACCAAGGATGTCAATGATCTGAGCCTCGTTTAGGTCTGTATGGCCAGCCTTGAAGTAGTCATTGCATTTTTTCATCAGTTCAGTATCGTGAGCTGACAAGAGCTCCATCCTAGCCATGAACTAGTAAAGAGAAGAGATAGAAAGAATCAATAAGAATGCAGACAGAGCAAGTAGAAGAAAAAGTTAATACAAACAACTAAAAGTTTGAATTTTCATTTCATCATAAAGGAAAATACAAAATTCGAGGTTACATTCAAAAAAGTGACAACATAAATACCCAAACTACTCTACACCTTCTCTTTATTTCCTATAACTTCCTCAGGAGGTTTCGAGGAAGAGGCTGGTTGCTCGGTGGATAAGAGTAGCTGCTCGACAGGAGTAATATTTGGTTGGGGTTTCTCGAAGCACGATTGAACATCTGGAACAGAAAGGGCCTGATCTCCAATTATCATGGAGGATTCTTCTAAGGCATCTTCGTCCTCTTCTTCCCCAAAAGAGGGAGGAGGGCCATGAGTGTGTTGCTGAAATAAGTCAGAATCTTCAGCAACTTTCAGCTCTTGTAGGGTTGCCACCCATCCATCCCTAAAGTATTTAAGGCTGGCGTATTCCATTTGTGAGGACATGGAAGCCAAACACTTATTCCAGCCTTTATCCCAGCCTACGCTAAAAGCTTTTTTGACTGCCTTCTTTCTTTTTGCCTTCTCTGAGGAGATCCTTTCCTCAAGGAGCTCCTCGGCAACCCTCAACTTCTTCTCCACCTCCAATTTTTGGCGCCCAACTTCTTGAAGTCTAACAACTTCCTCTTCAGCAGACTTGAGTTTAACTTCCATCTCCTTATTGTTCTGCTCGAAGACTTTGTTGCTCTGTTCAGAGTTTGTCAATTTCTTCTCCAGATCCATGGAGTCACTCACCACCTGATTTCTTTCTAGCTCGATGGACTTGAGCTGCTTCTCCCAAGCAACTTTATCCTCTTCATACTTCTGACGAGAGTCTTTTAAAGAATGAATCAGACCAACAAAAGCCTCCTCTACACCTCCCGAGGATCTTAAAGCCTTGAGAGCTTCATCCTTCTTCAGAATAGTGTTGAAACATGTTACCAGCTGAAAAAAGAAATAATTTTGAGTTAGTGCAGGGACATTGCAGTGAAAAATGAGAACTCAGATCAATAATACTTACTGAGGCAATATGTTGAGCAGCCAAGGTAGTGACCCTGTCACAAGAAAGGGTGTCTTCAATACCTTGGACCTCTGGGATAATCCAAGACGTCACCGAGCTCATAGCAGAGCTCGAAGGAACAAAAGTGGGAATACCACCTTCAACATTTAAAGACTGAGAGACAAATTCTACTTGTCTTTCAAGAGAACTTTTCTTTAACCTCCTCGTAGGAGCAGCAACATTCTCAACCAAAGATGTTGTCTTGGTTGGTGATATAACGATAACCTCACTTGGAGGAGAAACAGAAACAACCTTGCTCGGGGCCAATGGGGGCTTCTCAATAACCTTCTTAGTAGCAGCAGGAGGGGGTGCATCAATATTCCTTGTCCCTTCTTCCGGGGCACTTTGCTTACTTTTCTTTGCCTCAGAGGCAGACTTATCAAAGAAAGCAGGAACTTTTTGTTCTCTTCATTATGTCACCAATAGGAATATTTGACTCTGGAGAGGAGCCTTCCACACTAGTATCAGCAGCTGGTACTTGGCCAATGTCAACCACCACTGGACGAGTAGTAAAAGATGAAGTATAGCTCTTGTACTACAACAAATAAGAGGCCGATCTAATATGTTCCTCGACAACAGATTGGTGCAAACTCCAGATAAGTTTCAAATGATTTAAATTAACCTCTGTCTCCATTGGAGATTTTCTTTTGCTATCAACTGCAAATCATAAAAAGTTAAATGTCAAATATACATTTTGACAAACACCAAGAAAATAATATTTAAAAAAAATAAAAACAACCTATTCCATTACCATAAGGGGGACACTTGGGACCCTGATATACATCATCTCCATTTAATGGAGCATGTTGCCAATTTTTCATAACAACCCCATGCTCAAAATAATCCCTATTGGCATCTGGTAGATTGACAACTAAAGACCTATTCAACAACCTAGTTTTTAAATAAAAAGTAATATCGCTGACAACCCATCTGTAATAAAACATAATTTCTAGAATTCCTAAACGAGTTCCATGAATTCCATTTAACCTATGGACTCCATTAACTATTCTCCAGGTATTCGTTGCTATTTTTGCAGGAACAACGTCAAAATATTGATAGAACTCCAAACATAAAGGATTTGGAGGAAAAGAAAAGCCACATTCGGCTACAATGAGACTTGGGAACCAATGTCCCTCAGCCAAGGATAAATAGTCAGAAGGTTCAGAAAGTTCAGAAAGTTCCTCCAAAATGACCCATGAGGGAATTGAAAATTCAGAACGAAATTTGTCAAGTGATTCAACAACATAAACCATGATGATCAAAGCAAAATAAAAGAGAAGGAAGAAGATCTTACAGGAGAAGAGTAAACCAGTTGATAATGAACAAGGAAATAAACGAACGCACAAGATAGAGAAGAAATGAAAAGTTCAAAGACACAAATTTGAAAAGTGAAAGACGATAGAATTTCTACCACATTTAAATACTTTACCTCGGGAATATTAAAATCAATGATTACCAATGCGGACGTTTGCATATCCGGCGACTAAAAGAAGAAAAGGGGCACAAAAAACGAAGCGGTTATGAAAATTCAAAATATTTAGTCTGATACTGTGCACTTAAAAAGGAGTTATATACAATGAATGCTTTCCTAAAAATCATACAAACCGAAAAACTAATCAGCAGAATATTCCATACTTTTCTTCAACATCAAACTACGAAACATTGGGGGCTTATGTTGATACCAAATTTAGTCTGCTGACATAGACCAATCACATGAAGACACGTGTCAACTTACGTGGTAAATACGAATGCTTCAGACGAGCAACTAAGAAGCCACGAGGAACTCAGGGGGGCCCCGAGCAGCTCTAAGCGTGTCGAGCTACTTAGGCGGTCCGAGCAACTGAGGAGCCCCGAGCAGCTTAAGTGTGCCGAGCTACTTAGCGTACAGCGCACCAAAATCAAGAGAATTAAGAGAGATGACTGTGCATTAAATACCCTTTATTATCGTATAGATGTACATGTCTACTAGAGGACAGCGCATTGTCCTTTCATTTGTACAGCCTCAAGGCTATAAATACATTATAATATCCTCATTAGCAAAGAATTTCTTGGTAAATCCATTATCGAGAATTCTACAAACAGTCAGCAATAACAAATACAGTGGATGTAGGCCATTCTTACAAGGCTGAACCACTTTAAAAATCCATTGTCTATTATTTCTTTATTCTTTTTATCTGTGATTAAAATAATTAGGTCAAATCTATTTTTTTACATCAACAGTGATGTTTCGCCCATATTTCCTTCTTTGTTGAAATTTTTTGAAATATTAGTGCTACACACTACAAAAACCCAAAATCAAAGAAAACACCATCAACTCCGGTTGGTCGACAACTCATAACCACTAACTTCGGTTGGTCGGCAATTCAAAAACCACCAACTTCGGTTGGTCTACAATTCAATTACCACTAACTACGGCTGGTCGGGAACTCATTACCCCCAACTCCGATTAGTCGTTAACTCAATACCACCAACTCCGGTTGGTCGGCATCTCATTACCACAAACTCCGGTTGGTTGATAAATCAATAACCACCAACTCCGGTTGGTTGGTACCAAACTAGGCAAGAAGCTGGATGAACTCCCGGGGCGTCCGCTATCTAGGCAACCAGGTAATCCATATGAGATTACTGCAACTAAGCAGGAACATGGGATGAAAATCATTCCATTGCTTAGGCCCAAAGAGTGACAAGTCACTATAATTAAACAACAAATGGGATAAGTATGGTATATATATATATTCACTAGCCAACAAACCAAGAAATAAGTACATTCTATAAATTATTTCGAAGAAAAAAATGAAATTGTCAAAGACTAAAAATTTCTTCATTAAAATCAAGTAGATTACATATGATATGAAGTTTGATTCATTACATAAACATATCCTATTCTATGGGTTTCTTTCCCTCTGCTTTTGAAATAGGTTCCACCCCAGCTGGAGGATCATCTAATGCATAAGGAGAATTTATAAAGTTTAGATCTCACAGCATTCTGACATTCATTATGGATGGACGATCTAGCAAATTTTCTGGACGAGATATCTCAAAATTTGAATGAAGGATGTAGTCATCGAGATACTTGGAGATTAAAATCCGAGGAATAGCACGGGCTGGGATCCAATTTAGGTCAAGTTTGAAGGGAGGTACTGGCAAATCAAGAACTCCAGGTTCATAATAATCCCACAAGAAATGACCTTGATCAAATTTTAGGACATATAAGGCATTCAACCACCCCTTCTTATATCCTTTATTGTTCGACTGCTACAAGCGAGCATCAAGGTGATACAGAGCTTTATTATACCCAGCCATCAATAATTCCCTAAGCTGCTTATGGAATTGATAAGTTAATTTCTGAAGTTGCTCGTAGAGATTTTTCATAAGAATTTCTTTACTTTCTACAGCAGAACTTTGATTGGAGAGTTGGTCATTGAAACTCCTAATCTTCTTAGACATTTCTGCCAAGGCTTGGTTCTTAGCCATCAACTGAACGTCTTGATTCTCTAAAGCCAACTGAGTTCTCATTTTTTCAATGGTAACCCGACCAGCCCTTGCTCGTCCATGAGAAGAAGATCTTGCTCTACCATGAGAAGGTATGGAAGATCCTGCTCATTTTAGAGTTTCTAACTCATCCCATAAGTTAGCATCTTCTACTTCCAAAAAAGAAAAACCATCATCATTAATAGGGACCAAGGCTCCCAAAAAAGAAGCAGCAGATTTGAGTTATTTTATTTCCTCTTGAAAAGAAATGTTCTCCTGCTCCAGCATCTTGGCAATATGTCTGTGCTCTTCAATTTCAAGCTTTAACACGCTCTTCTTTTTCTCATGAGCAAAAATGATCTTGTCATATCCCTTGTCAACACTCAATTGATGGTACTTTTTCTCATAACCTTGATGTAAAAGTGTTATAGATTCTTTGTACTGCTATTGAAGTTCCTCGATCGTTCCTTGAAGATCTTTAATCATCTCGTAGTAGGCCATATTATTGGCTACAGAATGATCAAGTAAGCACTTCAAGTATTGGTAAGCTTCAACTGCTCGGTCAGAAGCACCTGATCCAAGGATGTCAGTTATCTGGGCCTCATTAAGTTCTGCATGACCAGCTTTGAAATAATCATTGCATTTCTTCATCAACTCTATATCATGAGCTGATAAGAGCTCCATCCTGGCCATAAACTAGTAAAGAGAAGAATAAAAAAAATCAACAATAGTGCGAACAGGGCAAGTAAGACAAAAATTACAGACGAATAACAGAAGTTCAAATTTTATTCATCATAATAAAGGAAAATATAGTTCAAGGTTCCATTCATGAAAACAGCAAAATAAAAGACCCGAACAACTTTACACCTTCTCTTTGTTTTCTATGACTTCTTCAGAAGGTTTGGATGAAGGGGTTGGTGCTTGGAGGGCAATGGAAGCTACTCGGTAGTTGTGCTAGCTTACTGGACTTGCTCTGAGGGTTTGGTAATAGCAACAATAGGGACCTGTTCTCCTGTCATCAAGGAAGACTCATCTGAAGCTGCTTTATCTTCTTCTTCTTCTCCAGGAGAGGGAGGAGGGCCATGAGTATACTACTGGAATAACTCAGAAGTCTCAGCAACCTTCAATTCCTTTACGGCTGCTACCCCTCCATCCCTAAAATATTTGACACTAGAATACTCCATTTGAGAAGACATGACAACCAGGCCCTTGTTCCAACCAGCACTGAAGGATTTTTTAACTGCAACTTTCCTTTTTACCCTCTCCGAGGAGGTCCTTTCCCTAAGGAGATCTTTGGCAGACTTCAGTTTTTCTTCCACCTATGTTTTATGCTGCTCAACATCTTGAAGCCTAGCAACATTTTCCTCAGAAGATTTAATCTTGATCACAAGATCCTCTTTATCTTTTTCAGCTTCTTTTAATTTCTTCTCTAACTCTCTAGAGGCAGTCACATCTTGATCTCTGTTTAGTTCATTAGGCTTTAATTGTTTCTCCCAAGCATCTTTGTCTTCCTCGTACTTCTGACGAGATTCCCTTAAAGAATGGGTTAGTCCAGCAAAAGCTTCTTCTACCCCACCCGAGGAGCTGGAAGCCCTGATGGCTTCATCCTTCTTCAAAATACTATTGAAGCAAGTCACAAGCTGAAAAAAGAAAGAATTTTAAGTCAATATCTGAACATAGTACTAGAAATAAAGGACTCAGACTAAAGATACTTACCGAAGTAATGTGTTAAGTCTCTAATGTAGTAAGTATCTCACGAGAAAAGGTGTCTTCAACATCTTAGAATTCTGGAACAGTTCAAGATCTTATCAAGCCCACAGCAGAGCTCGAAAGATCAAGAGCTAGAGCACTACTTTTAACATTTGAAGGTTGAGAGATAGGTTCAACAGGTCTTTCAGAAGAACTTCTTTTTAATCTCCTCAGAGGAGAAGGAGCATTTTCAATTAAAGGAGCTATCTCTGTTGGTGGAATGACAACAGTCTCACTTGAAGATGAGATGACAATAGTTTTAATCGGAGGCATAGGGGGCTTCTTGCCATCTTCCTTGGCAGCAATAGAAGGGGGTACATCTGTATTCTTTGTCCCTTCATCTGAGACATCTTGTTTATTCTTCTTTGCCTCATCAATGGCAAAGGTAAACTTGTCAAATAAGGCAGGAGCTTTCCTCTTCTTCATTAGATCAGTAATAGGAATACTCAAGTCAGAAGAAGAACCTTCCACACTGGTCTCAGAGGTTGGTACCCGATAAAGTTCAACTACCACAGCACGAGGACGAGCAATGAAAGACGAGGTGTAGCTTCTGTATTGCAATAAATAAGAAGCAGATTTAATGTGTTCCCCAAAAACAGATTGATGCAAGCCCCAAATAAGTTTTAAATGCTTTATATTAACCTCAGTTTCTTTTGGAGGTTTTCTTTTACTGTCAACTGTAACAAACAAAATCAAATGTCAATGGTGCATTTCGTCGAATACAAAGAAAACAAGATTTCAAAAATAAAAACAATCTATCTCGTTGCCATAAAGCGGACACCTGGGACCTTGGTACACGTCATCTCCACTTAATGGAGGGTGTTACCCATTTTTCATCACAACCCCATGATCAAAATAATCCCTATTGGCATCGTGAAGATTGACAACTAACGCTTTATTCGAAAACCTAATTTTTAAATAGAAAGTATTGTCGCTAGTAACCCATCTATAGAAATACACAATTTCTGGAATTCCCAAACGAGTTTCATGAAGTTGATTCAACCTATATATGCCATTAACTAACCTCCATGTATTTGGAGCTACTCTTACAGGTACAATATAGAAATATTGGCAAAACTCCAAACATAGGGGATTTGGCGGGAAAGAAAAACCACATTCAACTACAAAAAGACTTGGGAACAAGTGTCCCTCCGCCAAAGAAAGTAAATCACAAGAAAGTTCTTCCAAAATAACCCACAAAGGGATTGAAAACTCAGACCGAAATTTGTCTAACGATTTAATAAGGTAAACCATGGTGAATAAAGAAATTAAAGAAGAAGGAAGAAAATCGTACAGAGGAAATAGAGATCAGTTGTCAATAAACGATGGAAAGAATGAAGGCACAAGATAGAAAGAAGATAAAGAGTTTAGAGATACAGATTTGAAAAGTGAAAAAACGATAGGATTTCTATCGCACTTAAATACTTTACCTCAGGAATAGAGAAAAATAATGATTACAAGGAAAGACGTTTGCGTTTTCGGCGGCTAAAAGAAGAAAAAAGGCACAAATATCGAAGTGATCGTGAAAATTCAAAATATTTATAAAGCTCGATATTATGCGCTAAAAAAGGAACTATATATATTGAAAATTTTCCTAAAATCCATGAAGATCAATAATCCAAGCAGTTTTCAAGAAAAATGTTCCACACTCTCCTTCAACCTCAACTGTGAAACATTGGGGGCTTCTGTTGATACCAAATTTAGTCTGCTGATGTGGACTAATCACTTGAAGACATGTGTCAACCTACGTGGCAAATACAAATACATTAGACGAACAACATACTATCACCGAGCAACTCAGGTGCCCCGAGCAACTTAAGCGTAGTGAGAAACTTAAGCGTACCGAGCAACTTAAGCGTACCGAGCAACTTAAGCGTACCGAGAAACTTAAGCGTACCGAGCAACTTAGCGTGCAGAACACCCAAAGCAAGAGAATTAAAAGACAGCTACGCATTAAATGTACATTATTATCATACAGATGTATATGTCTACTAGATAACAGCGCATTATCCTTTCATATGTACAACCTCAAGGCTATAAATACATTGTAACTTCCTCACAAGAAGGGAACATGGGATCTCTTAGTAAACTTATTATCGAGATTCCAAATAAACAGTCACCAATACAAAAATAGTGAACGTAGGCCATTTTCTTCAGGCTGAACCACTTTAAAAATCCTTTGTCTTATTAATTTCTTTATCTTTGATTGATTAATTAGAGATAATCTAATTTTTTACATCAACACGTATATTAGAGTTCCTTAGTCAATCCATTCTCTCTCTTAAAAACAAAACTATATCCTTTACATATTATAAAATACAATACATGAGTCGATGTTGATAAACTAAGACAAAATTCAAGTGGCACATTTATTTAACCTCACCCATTTATTTTATTGTTCTTTTTCACTTTCTTTGTATATTATAAAGTGCAATACATGAGTTAATATTGCTCAACAAAGAGAGTATCACATGACACATTTAGTTATCCTCATCTATTTATTTTATTATTCTTTTTCACTTCCTCGATCGACATGGTAAATGAAAAAGGTTTTAAAACTTTTTAACTCTATCAAATAGAGAGCTTTAGAGAGTTGAAATTTTCAAGGGAGGTGAAAGGATTAAACTCATTTTCCTTTGTCCTCCCCTAAACTTCAGTTATAAAATGATAGAAACTTGTTGTAAATGCAAAATTTTCCTTATATATAGTCAATATATTTGCAACTTTTCAATATACCCATACAATTATCATTTGCAGCCTACACTGTTTAAAATTCAAGTGAGTTGTTTTGAGTATTTTCTTTCCCCGAGACTTATATTTTATTCCGAAAAATCTTTGATATGCCTTGCTGAATCACAAATAAACATACACATGCATATACATATGCGCACACACGTAAAAGGAAAACTAAAATCAAACTTATTCAAAGATAAAAATTCATGAAATGGTTAAAATAAAAAATGTTACAGATCAACCTTAGTTCTATTAAAAAAATCTATAGGTAGTTCCATACTTCGATTATTTACAAAGATATAGACTAATGTTATAGAAAAATCATTTTATAAGGAAATTATTTTTTGATTACTACCTATTCATGAAAATTTCTTCAATGGTTGTACATATACTTTGTAATTAGTGTTTTTATATTTGTTATAAAATGTGTAATGATTAATTATTTTAGTTATCTTATATTATTATTATTTATCTGTCTAGCAAGCTCTTCCCACGACTTCAAATTTTTCCACCTTTCCGTGTCAATTCATTTCACGGTAAGAAAATGAATTCATATAATATGAGTTTCGTAATTACAAATTTTATGGTGAAGTATCCATAGTTGGCGATGAAAATCATCAATATTACCTATCGCCATACTGTAAAGTGTATGAGACAAATAGGTCCTAGATGTGTAATTGTGTTTGTATTTCTACTGACGTGACCCATGTGAGTTTGTTAGGAAGTTAGTTAGAAGAATGATTGTCTTTATAACATAAAATTAGTAGCTGTAATGAATCGCCTGGTTGCCATTGTTGAAGAACAAGAATAATTATTTCCTCTCTATAATCTCTTTTAACTCTTTCTTCTCCTCTGTTCAACAAATTCTTTATTGTATTAGAGCTAAGATCCTACGATTTGTGAAACTCACGAACTCATTTTTGCAATGATAAACACTACAAATGAACTCAATCTGCCTATCTCACTTCATTAATCACGATTAAGTTGGATCAGTCTCATGATTTGGAATCTTCAAATCAAGAAGTACTTACCTTCAAATCGACTTCTAGGGTTTGTCAATGGATCAATCCAAGTTCCAGAGAAGATCCTCACAGATGGTATAACTCTAAATCCTGAATATTAGAAATGGCTAGATGTAAATAGTCAATTAATTAGTTGCCTAAATGATGTAATCTCTCCTACAATTTTACCCCAAATACTTAGTTTCGAGCTTGAATATGAAATCTGGAGTTATCAATCTAAGAGATATGTATCTATTTTTAAAACACACATACATGAATTGAAATTGAAATTGCTAAATGAAAAAAAAAGATTTCCTTATAGATGATTGTCTAGCTAAAATTAAAGATTGCTCAGATAAATTAGCAGTAGCAGATAATCCTGTAAGAGAAGATGATGTCGTATATACTATAAATGGACTTGCACATGAATATGCATCCTTAAAAACAACAATTAAAACAAGAACACAGTCTATTTCTTTTTCTTAATTGCATGATTTATTGAGACCTGAAGAGGTTCATGTGCATAGAGATATGTTATTGACAAATGGATCTGAGAATACCACTACTTTTTCTTCTACTGAAAGAAACTAGTCACTAAGAAGGAAAACCTATCCCAAAATCCTTCATCTACACCTTCCCAAAAGGAAAACTCAGCCAACTATAACACAAATAAGATATTTGGAGATCAGAACACCCCACCTTTTGGCCAACAAAACCAACAGCCTTTTGGATAGTTCTTCTGACTGTAACACCTCATATTTTTATGCATGTGATATTTAATTAATTCAGTTAATTTTAAATTACTAGTGTGTTGTAATTTAATTGAATTAATTATTATTACTATTTATTAAAATATTAATCTGGATAGTAAATGGTTAATATTTATGGAATTTAAACTACATAGTGAATAGTAATCTTTTATTAACGTCATAACGAGTGACAGTGACGTGACATTAATTTATCTCAACCGGGAGTCTTGTACAGACTATATTGAGATCGAGATAAGGACTTTTAGTAAAATAATTCGAATGACAATTCTGAGTGTACTGTTGATTCCGGATAGGTCAAAATAGTTAGAAAAGGGTACTCGGGGGTAGTAAATGAGTCTCGGGATATTTTTAGGCCTAATCAGGCCCACACGGGAGTGTTTGGGCCATTTTAATAAGGCCTGTAAGCCTTAAAAGGGTATTGGATTAATAAAACCTAAACATGAGAGGGTGTGCCAACCGTAAGTCATTTAAGAAAACCTAATTAAATAGAGGAGAAAAGAGGGAAAATTTGGAGAACTCTTTGGAGCCAAAAGCAAGAACAAGTGTGGGTGTTCTCCATCAAATATTCATCTACAATAAAGGAATTACGACCATATAAACCCTAAGGCAAGTGGTTAAACTTGCTTTTAAATTAATTACAGTTCTTAATTCATATCACAATGGGTGTGATAAAACCCAATTATTTTAGGTTGGGTTGATATATAAATTAGGGTTTCAATTTATGGATGATTACGTGTAAATGTTGTTTGGAAATAATGACATCTCTAATATATTGTTTGAGAATTCAGATTAGTGATTTGAACCCATAACTTATCTCCTTATATTGATAATTGGTGAAATAAAATTTAAAGAAGGATTATACATCTGTGATATTTAGATTTATGTATTTAGATATAATAGCTGTCGACGGTTAGTGAATTTAATTCAATGAAATCTGATTAAGTGGTTGGAATTGAATCAGAAATTTATATATGAGACTTGTAGAAATCGTTTCATATTAATGAGACTATCAGTAGAAAATTATGGGTTTAAAAGCTTTAAAGTTCTCCCATGGAGGACGAACTGAACGAAGAAGAAGAGAGAGAAAAAACCCAGGGGTCGTTCGAACGACCTGGGTTCTTGTTTACACGACATCCCTTGTCATTTAAACGACATGGTCAGTCGTTCGAGCAATGTGGTGAAATCCGGCGATTTTCGTTTCCTGCCACTGATTGGCCTGAGATTTAATTGAGGGGAAATTCGTTACAGTAGGTTCAATTATGTTATCCTGCATTTATTTGAGGTTTTAGTGGGATAAATAGTGAAGTGTTAAGTAGGGTTTGGTAATGTTGCGAGATGGACAATAACAAACATTATAGATTAATAAGTGTGCCAAACTTATTAAGGGGAATTTTGGATAATAAATTCTGAATTTTAATTTACGGGTCAAGCGAGTGAGTCTGGGTATCCTGGTTGAGTGGAACCAAGTTAATAAATTAATTAATGAGAAATTAATTAAATTATAGTCGGGATATAGACCCGGGTACGTTTAGGTTAGTGCTACGGGTGTTGCGCACGGTATGGCTGGGATTTGATATAAATTATATATAGAGAGTAGTGTGATAGTATATATATATATATATATATATATATATATTGTGTGATATTAAAATATTAGTGACTAGGTATTTTATAATTGTTTCCCTCTAGTGCTATCATAGGAAGTTGTGCGATGTGGGTGAATCCCCCTAACTTGAGGAGCAGGGAGAGTATAATACCTAGGTCATAGCATCCAATAGATGTGAGACATATGAGATGATTGTCTTCACACTCGGGGAAATATGACTGCCTCCACTATGCTTATATTTTTATGTTCTAACTCGGCGGTATTTAGCTGTCTCGAGAATCCAAGCGCGATTGAGTGGACCTGGGAGGATAGCACTTTAAAGAAGCATCCAGTGAGGTATTACTAAGAAGGATGGATTTATATATATACGACATATGTGTGAATGTTCTAATATAGTTATATGTATATAATTGAGTAAATAATTATATGCGGATAAAATACATGAAGTGAATTATATTAATTATATATAACTCGTGAGAATGTGATATGGTCTTAAATGAAAATTGATTTGTTAATTTAATGTATTAAATCATTTATAAATCATATATTAAACATACTCGGGCTAGAGTAGTGTGACATGAAGGTGTTATAAGAAGAACTAGTTACGGGGTAAATGACTAGGTGGGTTATAAAGAAAGCGTTAGGTGTGCACAATAGTTAAAGGGTGAGCGGGTCCTCAAGGGAGTGTGACACTAACTTAAATATGAAGAGCATTCATGCATTTTAAATTACTGCAATTTAATCACTTGCTAATTATTTACAAAATATTTTGGGTTCTAACCCTTTTTGTCTAATATTTTCAAAACCTTTTAGGTGTCGAACCATAGGGACGCCAGACTTGATTCTATTACAGGGTTACGCAGCTATGGCATATGTGGTTGTTGAAGGGGTTGGAGTAGACGACCTATTTCATTTATTCCTAGTTTAGCAATTCTATCTCTGTTTTATTTTCGAGCATTTTGCTCAAAACATTTATTCAGATTATTTCAGTTCAGATTCTATAGGATTTATTTACTATCTGTCAGATTTATTTGGTTTGGATTTTTAGCCAATGGATAATTCGACAAGACTTTGGTTCAGTTATTTGATGGATGTTTAGACTCAATTATTATTTGATGGTTCTATTTAGTTTTCCTTTATACTTAATGACTTGGTTATCAAAAGATAACATTTTGGCACCGACTTAATTAACTAATAGGCGGTTAGTAATTAATAAGGTTTCGATAATGATGCTAAGAATGAAACAGATGAAAATCTTGTTTAAATTTAATAAAGGACTGATAACCTGGTATTTAATTAGGCGGGGTGTCACAAATGGTATCACAGCATCAAGTTCTAGTGTCCACCGGATCTGTACGACTTATACGATTTTAGCGTAGCGTTCTTTTGATGTAGAGCCCTATTATTAGGGATATTGATTTATCTTCACGCTTATGATATATCATAATTCTTCTATTAATATTTTTATTAATAGAGAACTGTGGGTACCCGAAAATTAGAACTATGGGCCTGGACGTGTAGCCCAGCCCTGGCGGCCCAAAGTCCAGGCCCCCTCATCCTTCATAATTGATCCAGTCTCCCCCCACGATCCCATGAAGGGAAGTTATAGGGGAAATGGAAAACATGGAGGAACCCATCACCTCCACTCATCTACATCTACATGTATATATTAAACCCTAGGTCTGGGGCAAAAGGACACAAGTTGTATTCTCTGTAATAACTCTCCGGAGTATATAGAAATAATATCGACTGCACCACCGTGGATGTAGGCACATCTTTGCTGAACCACGTACATCCTTTGTTGTGTGATTGGCATCTTGTATTCCTTGTTCTTTTCTTGATAATCTTTCTCTCATATTTATTTGTGTTGCATAATAATTGCATCTACAATTGGCGCCGTCTGTGGGAACGTTCATCTTTCCCTGAGAAGAGCCCACGTCAAGAAAGGAGTTTAAGATGTTTGGTCACAGCAGCAATGCTCCCCAAGCAGGAGATATTGAAGAGCCACCTGCTCCTCGTAGGATTAGGTCTGAAGTCCGACGTTCAGATCAGAGAGCTTGCCTGTACAGACCAGCCTCAGAAGAAACTTAGGGACCAGCGAGGTCCACGCAGATATCCAGGTTGATTGATGCGTACGAGGCAAGGCTCCACGAGCAGAAGGAGTCTTCTCGCAGATACGAGGTTGAGAATGCTTGCTTGAAAAGAAGACTGGAAAGACTAGAGAGGGAGCTTCGTCCTGATAATAGGAGACGCCCATATTGCACTCCTAGCCCTCAGGCGAGAAAATCTCGCAGCCGAGGAAGGAGCCCTAGGCGAGAATCTCAAGGGGACGAAAGAGGCGAGTCAGACGATGACCTCTGCGAACAGCTGTGAAGAGCTCGCCGCTACCAGAGCCCTGCTCGTAGCGATGAAAACTTACGAAACATGGTCCGTAGGGAGATGGACCAGCATCCCGCTCACCACGGAACAAGATCAACTAGAGAGCTCGCGAGGCGAGCTCTCAAAACCCAGATGAAGTCATCTTTCACAAGAGAAATTGAAGAGGAGGAAGCTCCCAAGAAATTTTCCATTCCAAGGTTCCAGATTTACGACAAAAAGACTGATCCCATTGATCACGTCAAGCAATACCGACAGGCCATGACCCTCTGGAGTCACCGAGATGCCCTGATGTGCCGTATTTTCCCCTCGAGCCTTCATGATGTAGTACAGAAGTGATTCGAAAGGCTCCCCCATTGGTCGATCAAGAATTTCAAATCCCTAGCCAAAATTTTTACGGCCTGATTCATCACCAGTAGCTCCCATCCCAAAAGGATGGATGCTCTACTAACAATGAAGAAAATGCCTCAGGAGACCCTCCGAGAATACACGAAGAGATACTGGGAGTTATTCAATGAGATCGAGGACTGCGTGGAGGAAGTGGTAGTGGCCTCATTCAAAATTGGGCTCCCTAGTTCTTCCCTCCTCTACCAATCCCTGACGAAAAAGGAAGCTATGACTATTGACGACCTAATGGCCCGAATCGAGAAATACGCAAAGGTGGAAGATGTCACCCGCTCTAATACAGGAGAAAACGGTCGAGCTAATCTCACCACCAAGGTAGGTGAGAAAATTGAGAACCATAGGAAAAGAGGAAAGAACGGAGGCAAAAATGGCTCCAAGAACGGAGGGAACCAGGACGCGTCGAAAGCATTCCAGGCGGTCAACACTGTCTTCAAAGAACCAATTTACAAGGTTCTCGCGAAGATCAAGGATGAGCCATTCATCAAGTGGCCCAGGAAGATGGGGGGAGATCCCTCGAAGAGGAACAATGCGTTAAGATGCGCTTTTCACAAAGAGGGAGGGCACAAGACCGAGCACTGCAAAGCTCTTAAGTCTCACCTAGAAGAGTTGGTCCAGTCCGGGCATTTGAACGACTTTGTGGAGAAAAGGGCAGAGAAAGTGACTGCCAACAGAGAGATGAGACCCGATAATGTGCTGGAGGATGATGCTGGACACGAGTTCGCCGTAATTCACGGAGTATCTGACGTCAAGTAGATACAAGGTAACTTAACTCGAATGGAGATGAAAAAACTTACAGCGATAATGCAGGCTTTTCAAATCGATCCAGCAAAGTCACAGTCAGGAAAGCGTCGACGAGCAGAGGACGTCAACTATAACAAGCATATTGTTTTCACGGATGAAGATTTGATGGGAGTAAGGACCCCACATCATGATGCCCTGGTCATTACACTCAGGATAGCCAACTTTGACATCGACAAGCTGCTCGTAGATCAAGGAAGCTCATCCGAAGTAATGTACCTCGACCTGTTCAGGAAATTGAAGTTGAGCGTCGCCGACCTAAAGGAAGCTACTGTTCCTTTGGTCGGCTTCGCTGGCAAAATGACCATGCCCCTAGGCAAGATAGTGTTGCCATTTCATGCTGGGAACGTCTCCAAGATGATTGAGTTTTTGGTAGTTGACATCGAATCACCGTACCAGGCCATCCTCGGCAGAGGATGGCCTCATGCAATGAAGGCGGTCTCCTCAACCTACCACCAGAAGCTCAAGTATGTAACCGATGAAGGAGTAATGGAGATCCACGGTGACCAAGCGATGACGAGGAAGTGCTTCATAGCAGCCATCTGACTAAAGCCAGAGAAGAAGGACGGTCAACCCAGCGAGAAAGTTGAAAAAGGTGTGATACCTTCTAAATAGCAACTAAAGTATGGAAGACCAGGAGTAGATGAGACCAGGATTCTCCCCTTCAAGCGTGTCATCGAGGACCTAATAGAAGTTATAGCCGAAGTTGGTGACAGTAGCAGAGTCTTCTTGATTGGAGCATCTTTCACCGATCAAGAACAGAAGGAGTTGACGACCTTGCTGAGACACAACGTAGATGTTTTCGCATGGGAACCATACGAGATGCCTGGCATTAATCCTGATATGGTCTGTCATCAGCTGCACGTCGACCTCACATTCAAGCCAGTCACGTATAAAGCACGAAGAACTGCACCCGAGAAGACTAAAGCGGTCGAAAAGGAGGTAAAAAAACTGTTGGATGCAGGATCCATACAGGAAGTATAATTCCCCAAGTTGTTGTCCAACCGAGTAGTAGTTTCGAAGAACAATGGGAAGTGGAGAGTTTGCATCGACTTCACTGACCTCAATAAAGCATGCCCTAAGGATAGTTTCCTCCTCCCAAAGATAGACCAACTAATAGATTCCACTGCAGCTCACGAGCGAATGAGTTTCCTGGATGCATACTCAGGATATCACCAGATCCCCTTATATGCCCCAGACCAGGACAAAACGATGTTCATCACGACGGTTGGGTTGTATTGCTACAAGGTCATGCCATTTGGGCTCAAGAATGCGGGGGCAACCTATCAGCGACTGGTTATAAAAATGTTCAAGGGTCAAATGGGAGACACAATGGAGGTCTACATCGATGACATGCTCGTTAAGAGCAAGAAGAAGGAAAATCACCTCTCAGACCTGTTAAAGACCTTCGAAATCTTCAGGAAGTACCGAATGAAGCTTAATGCGAGCAAGTGTTCCTTCGGTGTCCAGTCAGAAAAATTTCTTGGCTACTTGGTCAGTAAGAGAGGCAAAGAAGCTAATCCGGACCAGATCGATGCAATCAACAGGGTACAACCCACTCGAAGAGTCCGGGATATGCAAAAGCTCACTGGAATGCTCGCTGCCTTAAATTGCTTCATTTCCAAATCCTCCGAGAAGTGCAAGCCTTTTTTCCAGCTTCTAAAAGGAAGTAAACCAATAGAATGGAGCCCGGACTGCTCGTGAGCTTTGGACGAGCTCAAGTCCTACTTAAGCTCTCCACCGCTGCTTGTCATACCACAGCAAATGGATTCTTTGTACCTGTACCTCTCGGTATCCAATCACACTGTCAACTCGGCGTTAATATGCGAGGTCGCAGGAATCCAACACCCCGTTTACTACGCGAGCAAGACCTTATTAGACGTCGAGCAAAGGTACCTGCCATTGGAGAAGCTCGCCTTTGCACTGGTAATAGCCTCGAGGAAGCTGAAGCATTATTTCGAAGCTCATACTATCATCGTCCTTACATCGCACCCCCTTAAGGCGGTCCTAAGGAAAGCGGATTTGTCGGGCAGATTGTCTAAGTGGTCAGTCAAGCTCGGCCAGTTCAACATCCAATTTCAACCAAGGACCGCTATTAAGGGTCAGATCCTCGCTGATTTCATAGCCGAATTCACTGGCGAAGAACTCCCCGGCCAAACTCAACCAATAAAGAAAAAGGAGAACCCAGCAAGAGTGGAAATCTGGAAACTATTCGTTGATGGAGCCTCCAACTCAAAGGGGGCAGGCGTAGGCATTGTTCTCATCACCCCAGAAAACACCATCCTTGAGCAAGGAATCAGGCTTGGATTTGCAACCTCCAACAACGAAGCAGAGTACGAAGCCCTGATAGCCGGTCTCTAAAAGGCGCAAACTCTGTGAGCAAAACGTTTACAGGTGTTCGGCGATTCTCAACTTGTCTCCAATAAGATAAATGGAGATTACAACGCGAAGGATGAAAGAATGGCAGCCTACCTCGCCCTGGTGAGAAAACTAATGACGAGCTTTGAGGAGATCAACATCCAGCAGTTTCCCAGAGGGTAAAATAGTCATGCCGATGCCTTAGCAGCCCTAAGCTCGGTAGTTGATTCTAGCCTTAAAAAGGCCATTCCCATCAATTTCCTCATTTTTCCAAGCATTAACCACAACAGCAAGCTACCAAACGTGGAACAAATACTCCATGTGGGATCAACCCCCAGCTGGATGGACCCCTTAAGAGACTATTTAAAGGAGGGCACGCTCCCAAAGGACAAGAAAGCCGCCCACCAGATAAGAGTCAAAGCTTCTTGCTTTCACTTATCCACAGGAGGCGACATGTATAAGATGTCCTTCTCCGGTCCCTACCTTAGATGTGTCCACCCAGGCGATGTCGAGCAAGTACTACGCGAGCTTTATGAAGGAATTTATGGAAGTCATGTCGGAGGAAGATCTCTAGCCTTTCGAACAATGAAGGAAGGCTATTGGTGGCCATATATGCAAAAGGACTCTGCAGTATATGTCCGCAAATGCCTGAAATGCCAACTTCACGCTTCAATGGTCCACCAACCCGCCAGCGACCTAAAATCCCTGACTATCCAATGGCCCTTAGCCCAATGGGGAATGGACATCATGGGACCACTACCCACTGCTGTCAGCAATCGCAAATACCTGTTGGTTGTAACTGACTACTTCACCAAATGGATCGAGGCAGAACCATTGGCAAACATCCAAGATGCCGATATGATAAGGTTCATATGGAGGAATATAATCACTCGATTCGGAATCCCCAGAACCATCATCACTGATAATGGGACACAATTCGAGAGTGGCCCCTTTCAGGACTTCTGTAACGAACACGGGATCAGGCACAACTTTAGTTCGGTGGCCTACCCTCAGAGCAATGGGCAAGAAGAAGCTTCCAACAAAACTGTGATCGATGGATTGAAGAAGCGATTAGAGCGAGCCAAAGGTGCATGGGCAACCGAGATACCCCATGTCCTATGGGCATACCGAACAACCCCTCGACGAGCAACAGGAGAAATCCCATTTTCACTAACATATGGCATGGAAGCAGTCATTCCACTAGGGGCGGGTTTGCCAACAATGAGATCCGACCTTGTCGACCAAGGCCAAAATGATGAGGCATTGCTCGCTGAACTCGACCTCGTCGACGAGCATAGAGAACTTGCCCTAGTGAAGCTTGCGAGCTATCAGCAACAGCTCGCAAGGCATTACCACAAAAAGGTTAACCCGATAAGATTTCAAGTTGGGGACTATGTTCTAAGGAAAGTCCTGGGCAACACAGTAAGGTCATCAGATGGAAAGCTAGGCCCAAACTGGGAAGGACCCTTTAAAGTAACTAAAGACGACCTGCAAGGTGCCTATAATTTGGAAACGATGGAGGGCAAAGAGATACCACGAGAATGGAACGCAGCTAATCTCAAGAAATTCTATTTTTAAATTCTCAAGGAATTCTATTGTTTAATCTTTTTCTTGTATTTATTATGTGAAAGGATAATTTATTCCCCTTATTACTCATGAAATCAGTAACTGCATTTTATCACACATCTTTTCCAAATCAAAGGCACAATGGTCGATATAGCAGGAGAATACCCTTCCTCAGGTTATCGTCATGAAACACGAGGGACCTATTAGCATTGCCCCTGGTAATATATAAAGCACTACAGAGGATTCTTAGGCAATATGACCAGATTTTATACTGGCCATCAAACCTACTTTGGTTGAGTAAAATCCTGATCGGATGAAGACATCCAATACCAGGTGTGTCCTCGCCAATTGCCCTACTTAGGGCTAAGGGAGTGTGACGACACAACCTAAAAGGTAAAATGGGGCATAATGGTATTTTGGTATTATACTGGACTGGGGGGACACTTGCATGACAAAACAAAAAGGATTATGAAGCAGCAAGAATATAAAAAGATTGGATGAACACGTTTAGTCAGCAAAATTGCCCAAAACACGAACTTTTCATTAATCTCTTATATTTACAACAACGATAATATATATTTAGTCGGCGAAGCTCGCCCAAAGAATTTACATTATCAAAAAAGACAAAAGAATAACAACTTGTTATATTTACAACAATGATAATACATGTTTAGTTGGCGAAGATCGCCCAAAGCATTTACATTATCAAAAGAATAACAACTTGCTAAAATTCAAGAAGGTGGAAGCCCCCGAACAAGATAATCTACCACCCTAGCTCTTCGTCCGTCATCAGGAGTGGGGACCAGCTCTTCCACAACCTCATCTGCATCCAACTCTAATAGTTGCCGAGGAATAACATCAATGGGGATCCATCGATCATCCCTCCTAAATGGGTTGGGCATCAGAGTGGAGGAGGACATCTCGTGACGATACCATAACACCGAGTTCCTCGGGACCTGAAGCTCTTTCAAGGCACTCAACCACCATCTGATGAAGGAAAGTTTCTTGAACTCGAATAGTCTTGTGGGAGCATCTAGTCAGCCTTGGTCATAACCATCAACCCACGCTTGTCGAGGACCCTTCTTGAATAAATGCCGCACTCGGGTAACGTCCCTTTGAAGCCCAGTAGCAATTACATATGCTCGCCGGACATCATCACAGAGCTCTTCCATCTCCTTATCACGCTGTTCTTCTGCTTCCCTGTTCCTGCCCCTGGTGCTCCTACCAGCTCGCGGGAGGGGAGGATGAGTATGTCCAGCTCACGAAGACGAGGAGCCTTGCAAAACCTCTGAAACAGTACTCGGCGCATGCTCTCTAAGTTTCAAGACTTCCCTCCTCAGGTTTTCATTCTCCCACTGCAGGAACTCCCCAACTTGGTTTATCTCGGTGGCCTCTAGTAACCTTGCTCTCAGTACATTAACTTCCTCTTATACAGAGGAACCAATGCCTTCCATCTCCTGGAGCCTGTCCTTCAGCTTAGCCACTAGCTCGGACTGCTCCTTATACTTTTGATTCCTTGACCTGAGAGATTTGCAAAGCCTAACAAAGGCCTGACGAACCTGAGGACTGGCATTGGGGCCAAGAGTCCTGCCCAATTGAGATGTGGCAGGAATATACTCTTCTACATCAGTCAACTACAAGACATAAAAGGGCAATGGAAAGAAAAATCAATCAATGCACTGGAAAAAGAAGCCTTTTCATTTCATTAATAAAAGTCAAGTACATCGAGCATAAATTGGAAAAATTACAAGCAGAAGTACAAAAATATTCCTAAAAGAAGAGTAACTAGCAACCTCAGGCTGCCTAGAGGTGGCTGGCTGCTTCCCCTTGTCAGCAGCAGCAGAGGCATCCCCCTCTGTAGGGATGCCCTCATTCTCCTGGGCAGGACCAGCATCGGCAGGAATTGTCTGAGAGGCAAGATCAATACCTTCGATGGCTGAGGCAGGGGCTTCTTCGTCCATAATTGGCCTCGGACCCGGGTCATGATCGTCGAACAGAGGAGATTTAGCAACAACACCAGCAGCTAAGAGGGCCTTGTTCCATCCCTTCTTGAAGTTCAAACGGCTGATGTAGCCTATCTGAACTTCGGCGTCTTCATAGGCAGCAGTCCACCTGGAGTTGTATGAATCCTCCTTGATGGTGGTTACCTGGGACTCTTTCTCCTTTAGCTGCTCGGTCAGAGCCTTGTTCTCCTCCATGACACCCAATTGCTCGAGCAGACTAGGTCATAGGCCTACCTCAGCTCGCTCAGCTCCTTAACTACCGCATCCTTCTCTCGATTGGAATTGATGAGGGCCAGATCAGAGGAAGCTCGGGCGGCATCAGCAGCCTTCAAATCAGCCTCCAACTGGAAACCCCAGACTTCCAGAGCAGACTTCTGCTGCTCCAGCTCGCCATTCCTTCTCACCAACTCGTCGCAAGAACGGTAGAGCACGGCGAAGTCAGTCACAAACTTCCAAAAATAAAGAAGAGATCAAGAAGGAGAAACAAATAAAACTTGTTAAGGAATTGAAAAATGGAGAGGATCTTACCAAGGCTAGCCTCTGGCTAGCTTTTAGGGCCAATTGATCAGACCCTAGCACCCTCTGGCGATCTGCAGGAAGAACTGCCCTCTCGAGAAACGCAGGAGCCAACTGAGGAGAAACGGCAACTGAGGCCCCCTCGGGCAAAGCACACACCGGGACCAAGGCTTGCCCAGCCTTCATCCTTGACTCCATCTTTCTCCTCTCTTCCTCTTTCTCCCTCTCCATCCTCTTCCTCTCCTCCATCCTCTTCTTTTCCTCCACCTTCTTTATTTCCTCCTCCTTTTTACTCTCCCTTTCTCTCACCTTCTCTTCCTCTCTCTTCTTCCTCTCTTGCTCCTGAGTAGAAGACCGTGAACCAGTAACCACGGCCCCTGAAGCGAAATTTTATTTCTTTGACCTTTATGCAAGGAGCACATGGTCCTCATCATCATCGTCTCTAATCAGGTTCTTCCTTGGAGTCATCTCTTCACCTGAACTGCAGAAAGTGCTCGACGATCCTCGAGCTTCAGAATCCTCTTCACAGTCAGAAGAACTGCTACTGTCAGAGCTCCCTTTACCCAAATTACTCGTAGCTCCCGTAGGCTCACTCTCAGAGCTGCTCTCGTCTTCATCCAACTGGATAGGCTCAGCAGTAGTCTCTCCGAAAGAATCAAACTCCGTAACACTATCCACAGGCCGTGCTATGAAGCTGGAGCCTACGTTCTTATACTCGAGCAAAAAGGCAGTAGACTTGGGATGCTCGCCATCACCCAGAGGCTCCCTGATATTCCAAGCTTTCACCAAATCCAAGATACGAACCTCGCTGTGAGCAGGCTCCAAATTCTTTGTCCTCGCTGTGGAAGAAAAAACAAAGAGGGGTTAGAAAAGTCACAAATCAGCAAAAGTTGAAACAACAGTACAATGTCTACATATATATTCCTCTCCGTAGAAAGGAACAGAGAACCTCTCAGACCTCGACCCTTCAAACTGGGGAGGGAACTGCAAATTCCTAACGAGGAAACCCTCTTCCAGTAGTCCTTGTGGGAATCAGGTAGGTTTACTACCAATACCCTATCAGGACTCATAGCTTTGAGGTATAAGACACCTGAACTAGTTCGAGAAAAGGAATAACAGAAACAGATCTCGGCAAGTCCCAACCTAGTACCATACAACCGGTTTATTCTGTGGACGCCATTTACTATCTTCCACACATTGGGCGAGCACTGTGCGGGAACAATATTGAAATAACCAAAGAAAGGCAAAAATAGATCATTAGGGGGAAAAGTAAGCCCCTATGGGAAAGTAACAAAACATGGATCCAGTGGGCATCCTCTATATTCCTAATATTCCTAGGAGGGGAGGCACAACATTCAATATCTACCCACTCAGGAATGTTGTAGAACTTCCTGAATTCACAGATTGACCTATTTCCAATCTTCGCCATTGAAAAACTCAAGAAAATATACAAACCAAAGAGAAAGTGCAAAGAAAGGGCACGAGAAACTTACAAAACAGAAGATCGGTTCAAGTGATGAAGAAGCACGAGCTCAAGACGACTAAGAAGCAATGGGAATGGGGATTAAGAGAAGAAGGTACGAGGCCCTAGAGTTCTCAGAAGAAGGAAGAGTACTAGAAAGGCTGTAGTGACGAAAGAAAAAGTGGCTATCCCAACAAGCCTTCAATTCTAATCATAGCGCACAAATAGCGAAGCGGGTACCGCCAAAGCAACTTCACAGTTTTTGAAGAATCGCAAATCAGCCATAATAGTTGATCATCTAATTCCATTGGACTCATAAACATGGCCCAAAAAATTTAGGGGCAATTGTGGGTACCCGAAAATTAGAACTATGGGCCTGGACGAGTAGCCCAGCCCTGGCGGCCCAAAGTCCAAGCCCCCTCATCTTTCATAATTGATCCGATCTCCCCCCACGATCCCATGAAGGGAAGTTATAGGGGAAATGGAAAACATGGAGGAACCCATCACCTCCACTCATCTACATGTACATGTATATATTAAACCCTAGGTCCGGGGAAAAAGGACACAAGTTTTATTCTCTGTAATCACTCTCCGGAGTATATAGAAATAATATTGACTGCACCACCGTGGACGTAGGCACATCTTGGCTGAACCACGTACATCCTTTGTTGTGTGATTGGCATCTTGTATTCCTTGTTCTTTTCTTGATAATATTTCTCTCATATTTATTTGTGTTTCATAATAATTGCATCTACAAGAACTAATACAACTCGTTTTAAATTTTTGATGCCGCATAGGAGAGGTAGACCTGCTTGGGCAGCAGCTAGGGACGAGATGAGAGAGGCTCATAAAAAGACAGAGGTTTCGCAGCCACAAGCCCCACCAGGGTTAGTGAATATAGCTCAGTTGGTAGAGATTGTGTCCCAGGCAGTCAATGCAGTGATGACAACCATAACACTTCATTTTCCTCAACCTCAGCCACAGTAACCAGTGGCCCCAGTTGTTCAAGCCCACCCGGGACCGTCAGAGTGGCAAAGAGTTCGGGAGGCCTGGGTTTATTTGAGGTTTTAGTGGGACAAAAATTATACTGTTAAATAGGGTTTGATAATGTTGATAGATGGACATTAAGAAACATTATAGATTAATAAGCGTGCCAAGCTTATTAAGGGGAATTTTTGATAATAAATTCTGAATTTTAAATTACGGGTCAAGTGGGTGAGTCCGGGTATCCTGGTTGAGTGGCACCAAGTCAATAAATTAATTAATGAGAAATTAATAAAATTTACAGTCGGGATATAGACTCGGGTACACTTAGGCTAGGGCTACGGGTGTTGGGCACGGTATGGCCGGGGTTTGATTTAAATTATATATATACGGTAGTCTGATAGTATATATATATTGTGTGTGCTATTAAAATATCAGTGACTAGGTTTTTTATAATTATTTATCCTCTAGTGCTATCGTAGCAAGTTGCGCAATGTGGGTGAATCCCCTAGCTTGAGGAGAGGGAGAGTATAATCCCCATGTCATAACGTCAAATAGAAGTGAGACATGTGATATGATTGTCTTCACACTCAGGAAAATATGACCACCTCCACTACGCTTGTATTTTTATGTTCTGACTCGGTGATATTTAGTTGTCTCAGGAATCCAGGTGGGACTGAGTCGACCTGGGATGATATCACTTTAGAGAAGCATCCGGTGAGGTATTACTCAGGAGGATTGATTTATTTATACACTACATATGTGTGAATGTTGTAATATAGTTCTATGTATATAATGGAGTAAATAATTATATACGAGTAAAATACATGAAATGAACTCTATTAATTATATATAACTCATGAGAATGTTATGTGGTCTTAAAATGAAAATTAATTTGTTGATTTAATGAGTTAAATAACTTATAAATCATATATTAAACATAATCGGGCCAGAGTAGTGTGATAGGAAGGTGTTATAACAAGAACTAGTTATAGGATAAATGACTAGGTGGGGCATAAAAAAAGCGTTAGGTGTCCATAATAGTTGAGGGGTGAGCGGGTCCTCAAGGGAGTGAGACACCAACATAAATCTGAACAGCACTCATGCATTTTAAATTACTGCAATTTAATCACTTGCTAAATATTTTTAAAATGTCTTGGATTCTAACCCTTGCTATCAATTATTTTCAAAACCATTTAGGTGTTCAATCATAGGGACACAAGACTTGATTCTATTCCAGGGTTACGCAGCTTCGGCATATATGGATGTTACAGGAGTTGGAGTAGACTCCCCTTTAATTTATTCGAAGTTTAGGAATTCTATCTCAGTTTTATTTTCGAGCATGTTTCTCACTGCATTTATTCAGATTATTTTAGATCAGATTATATGGGATTTATTTAATATCCATCAGATTTATTTGGTTTGGATTTTTAGCCGATGGTTAATTCGACAAGACATTGTTCAGTTATTTGATGGATGTTTAGACTCTATTACTATGTGATGGTTCTATTTAGTTTTCCTTTGTACTTAATGACTTGGTTATCAAAAGATAAAATTTTCGCATTGCCTTAATTAACTAATAGGTGGTTAGTAATTAATAAGGTTTCGACAGTGATGCTAAGAATGAACCAGATGGAAATCCTATTTAAATTTAATAAAGGGCTAATCACCCGATATTTAATTAGGCGGGGTGTCACATAGATCTGGTGGATACAAAAACAAAAATATGAGAGGAATGGGAAATGGGAAAGCCTTTGGTGAGAGGATGTACTGTCAAATATATGGGAAAAAGAACCATTCACCCTTTGAGTGTTATCACAGGTTCAACCAAACATTTCAACCCCATTCTATGAGAAACTTCCCTCATAGCCAAAACCACACTACTAATCAAAACAAAAACTCCTCCTATCCAAGTAACTCAAATGATTTTCACTCAAACTTTCCACAGCCTTCATCTAACTTTGGTCGAATGTCCTCCTATAGACAAGCCACCCAACCATCCTACCTTCGTCAAGTTTACTTCATTCCTCAGGATCTTTCACCAACCTCCTGGTACTCTGAATGTCCTTACTTCCTAACAACTCTTTCACCTCCTACTCAGAATTTTCTACTCAACCTCAAGCCTTTATTTCTCAACCCACTACACCAAAAAATATTAAATGGATTCTTCATACTAGTGCCACCAGTCACCTAACCAGCTATATTTCTCATCTTCACCAAGCTAAACCTTATGAGGGCTCAGACTTTATTATTGTTAGGAATGGAGATACAATTCCTATCAACCACATAGGTGATGGATTACTTCCCACTCCTACTCAATCCTTAGTTATTTCCAAAGTCCTTCATGCCTCACTAGTAAGTCACAATCTGCTGTTAGTTTACAGGTTAGACAAAGACAACCATTGTGAATTGACCTTTGATGATCAAGTAGTTTTCCATAAGGACAAGATCACCCATCACATACCCTATAATGGTCCTTTCTCTTAATGTCTTTATCCATTCCCTTCATATATTCCTAGCCTTTTCAATACATATTCCTCTTCTACTTATAAACCCATACATTCTCAAGCCCTCATTTCCCCTCAGTCTCATCATACTTAGTAATGGCATTGTAGGTTAGGAAAATTATCATATCATGTGACTTATTTTACCTGTCATGCCTGTTCTCTTAATAAAAGTCATAAACTACATTTCCCTTTTTCTTCTACCTTCTCTTCTCACCCCTGCATTTGATACACTCAGATGTCTGGGGTCCTACCTATTTTCCTTCTATTTCTGGTTGTAAATACCGTGTCTTTTTTGTGGGTGATCATTTTAGATTCACTTGGGTGTTTGTCCTTTATACTAAGTCAGATGTATTTTCTATATTTTTTCAATTCAAAGCCATGGTATAGAACCAATTCTCCCATAAAATCAAAGTTTTCAGGTCTGATAATTGTATAGAGTTCATTAATCATTCCATGCATTAGTTTTTCACCCTTCATGGCATTCTCCATCAAACATCATATCCTCACACTGTAGAGAAAAATGGGGTAAGTAAAAGGAATCATATACACCTCATTGAAACATCTCTAAACCTTTTAACCCAAAATTCAATGCTTAAATCCTACTGGACAACATTTCTTTTGACATCAACTTACATTATCAACAAGTTACCTGCATCAATTTTCAATTTTCAAAGACCTTATTAACTTATTTATTATCATTCACTTGATTACTCCTTAATGGAAACCTTTGGATATGCTAATTACCCATGGATCCACCCATACATAGCCCAAGCTATTTTCTAAATCCAAATTATGTGTTTTCCTTGGGTACTCTCAAACATCTAAGGGCTACAGGTGTACGAACAAAGAAAATGGCAGAATATACATCTCCAGACATGTGAAGTTTGTAGAGAATTATTTTACCTTCTTTCATACACCATATAATTATCAATTCATCACTACCGAGTCCACCTCCATGGCATCTTCATGCTCATAATACTTTCCCATTTTCTCAATTGACGATTCAGCCATCTCTCCTCCAATATCAGTTCCAATTTTAGTTTAGAGGCTCTTCCTACCCATGCACCTGGACAGTCTACTATCACCTCACCTTCATCTTCTATCCCATACCTCAACACACATCCTATGACTAACAGAGACAAAATTGGTATTACCAAACCTAAACATCCCTTTATCCTATCCACTCACCTAGCCACACTTATAGATAACACTCAAACTGAACCCTTCATTTTCTCAATAACATAGAAATCTCAACCTTGGGTTAAGGCCATGACTGAAGAGTTTGATGCCATGAAGCTTCAATAAACATGGTCTCTTTTCCCTTTACCTAGACACAAGCATGTCATTATCTTTAACTGAGTCTTTATGGTGAAGCACAATTTATATGGGAGCATTGCAAGGTTCAAAGATAGATTGGTGGGAAAAGGTTCTCATCAAACTGAGGGCATAGACTACTTTAAAACATTTATACATGTTGTCAAACAACCTACTATTAGGTTAGTTCTTTCCCTATCTTTTCATTACAGCTTATCCATTAGATAGTTAGATGTTTCCAATGCATTCTTACATAGCACATTAGAAGAAGGGGTATACATGGAGCAACCTCAGGGGTTTATAAATTCTCAGTTTTCTAGACATGTTTGCAAGATATAAAAATCACTTTATGGCCTGAAATATGTACCTAGGGCCTGGTACTCTATTTTATCAAGGTTTCTATTAGATCAAGGTTTTTTTTAATAACAAGCTGGTACTTATCTTTTTGTGAGACACACGGATACAAAGGTCCTCATCCTTCTAATATATGTGGATGACATAATTCTAACTGGGAATAAATATTCTATGATTCAAGGCTTCATTCAGGAAATGCAAGAAACATTCTTTATGAAAGACTTAGGGCATTTGAGTTACTTTTGGGGCTTATAAGTTCATCATGATCCTAAGGGCTTAATCCAATCCAAACATAAGTGTGCCTCTGAGATCCTTTAAAAAGATGCAATGATAAAGTGTAAGCCTATCTAGTCTCCTCTTCCTACTAAAGCTCAAGTTGTATAAGATATTAGTCCTTTCTCAGACCCTCATCTCTACAGAACAATGGCTAGATCTCTCCAATATCTAATTATTATAAGCCCGACATCTCTTTTATAGTCAACTGGGTATGTCAACATATGCATGCTCCATTGATGTGTCAGTTTCAATCTGTGAAAGGGATTTTGAGGTACATTAACGGGTCTCTACAGAAGGGTATACTACTTCAGTCTAGGCCACTATAGATTGATGCTCTCTCTGATTTTGATTGGGTTGAGGACAACACAAATAAGAGATCCACATCAGGATACTGTATTTATTTGGGTCCTAATCTTCTTTCCTGGAACTCTAAGAAGCAACCTATGGTTGCTAGGTCCAGTTCAGAAGATAAGTACAAGGCAATTTCTAACACTAAAGTTGAGGTTCTATGTATTTATCAACTATTAATATAATTCCACATTTCTTTGACTCAAATTCCTACTCTCTTATGCGATAATCTCAGTGCCATATTTATTTAATCCAATCATGTGTTTCATGCTAGGAGAAAACACATTGAAATGAACTATCATTTCTTCTGCACCTTGTTCGTATTCCTTCTACTAAAACTCTTACAGATATATTCACTAAGCCCTTGGTGACTCTCAAATTCAAGTATTTCCAAGAGAAGCTCATGTCCTAATAATTCAAGTCAAGTTATTGTATTCCTTTCTCTCACACATCAGCTTGTAGGGGAGTGTAAAGTGTATTAGCCAAACAGGTCCTAACTGTTTAATTTTGTTTGTATTTCTATTGACGTAACATGTGTGAGTTTGTTTAGAAGTTAGTTAGAAGATCATTTGTTTTAATAACATAAGATTAGTAGCAGTAATGAATCTCTTGATTAACATTGTTGAATAGCAAGAATAAATACTTTCTCTCTCCTATCTCACTTAGATCTTTATTATTCTCTTTTCATTAAATTCTTTACATATATTGGGGTAATGGTTTTGTTTTATGTGTGGGGGTTGAGGTTGTCTCCTAACTAAACTAGGTTCTCAGTGCATATATCTTATAAGATAAAATGTTTCATACGAATCTATGTTCACCTTTTGCTCTTTAGAAGTTTTAATTAGCATTAATATATCTCATTACATTATTTTTAGAAATGAAGGAATTGAGATTCGCTTGACTCTATATTTTTTATTGTCTAAAAGAATTTGACATGCACATAATTAACAGACAGAGAAAAATATCACAGTAAAAAAGATACACATGTGAAAGAAAAATTATTAATTTGAATGAACAAAAGAAACAATGATAAATATATTTACTTTCGCAAGAAAAAAAATTCCAGTTAATTGATGTGGTAGAAATGTCTTTATATTGTTTGTAAAAAGTGCGAGACTCCTTTTTTAGTATTTAGACTCCTCATTATTTATTGCATCTTTAACAAAGTATTTATTTTTCGTATTATTCAATAGTTTCAGATAACTTAATATGGTGCTTTCGCCTATTTGGATTGCATTAACTGGTGTGAAATCCCTATCATAATAGCCTAGCCCGCACGTCGCACGGGTTTACACCTAGTTTTTTTTAAATTCATTTTGTCAAAAGTAATACTATTATTATTATCATTTTATTATTGTTTGAAATGTTTGAAAAACTGTTACTTAGGCCGTTTAATACAAGATTAAACTATTGACGTAACTCCAAACTATTTTTTGAAGAAACACTTTTCTTTAAATCAAAACAGATTAACACAAGATGTGTTTAGTAAAACATGTACGAAATATGTTCAAGATTTTGTAACAGGTTTCGAAAAACAAAACTAAGAAAGTTTATGTCAGCAAACTATCAAGAATGAGATTAGGGGATATAGAAAGATTAAGTTCAAGGAGTTTTTAACGTGGTAAAACCTCACCCAACTGAGGAAGCATCCACGGTGACTTCTAAGTCACAAACCAAAAATCCACTAAAATAAAATTCATAAGTTACAAACTATTTAACACACATGCACACAAAACAGTCCTATACAAGTTTAGAATATGTAACCACTGGTTTGATTATAACTTCTCTACAGGTATGATGTTCATGTGGCTTTCCCAGTTTGCTAACTTCCCCATTTTGTTCCAGTCTTTACGTCGACTCTTAAAGTATCAAGATTTTACAACCAACACTTCTTGTATTGTAGTGTGACAAGTGTTTGTGACAGTGTTCTAACACATGCATGCACAAATGCACACTTTATTTATACAAACAAGTCCTAATGAATTACAAATGAGATCTAAATGAACTGTCTCCGATTTCTCTCTTCATAAAAAGAAAATTTATTTGACATTTCAAATAATCCCGTAATCCAAGGTTACCGTTCTCGAAAGACTGCCAAGGTCTTAAACAATTTCAGGAGTTTTGAAATTGTAAACCACCAATTGCAATTCCAACTAGGCCAAAGTCTTGTTTCGTAAGAACTAGAAACATAAAATAGATTTGTTGATTCTGGGGTTTTAAAAAACATTTACAGAAAGAATAATCAACAAATACGATTTCTCAAGATGAGAAACTAAAATATGCAGACCTATGTGTAATATGACATGCAATAATCAGATCTACTGTTTTTATAAAAGAGAAATAGAGATCTAACATGAAATGTCTAAGTTGAAAATAAGATCTCAAACTCAGAGGATAAAACTCTTTAAACAACCTTCAAACCCCTACCAAGAACACTCTCAAACACACAGGTATAGTGTTTGATATATACAGTCTAGGAGACATGATTTTAGGGTTTGAAACGGGTTAGGGTTTCTCTTTGGTTTCTCTCTTCTCTCTCTTTTCTCTCTCTCTATTTAGGTGAAATGACAAAAGTGCTCAAATGCTGAGACTAATTCTCCTTTTATATTAGGAGAGGAAGAATAGAGAAGGGCTCACCAAATCAAAGGTTGATATTTGGTCTAAGTCATACGACTTTGATCCAACGGTGAAATATAAGCGGTGGTTAAACAAATTCTAACTGGTCTAAAAGAGTTACACAGGGATTGGGTTCGAATGCATGCAGAGCGTTGATTACAGAAATCAGAGGGCTGAGATAACACTAGGGTTATGTGTCTTGCTATAAACACAAATCTGGACGTTATAAGGACGACATGTGTATGGCTGAGATGCAACCAAAATGCGTGTTTGAAACTTAATTACTCCCCTGAAGTCTCAAGCACTTTCGGATCCTACCCAACCAGACTTCCAGGTATAAAAAGATAATAACAGAAATTACAGAATGACCCAAAAAGTTTTATAAACCAAATTTTCATTTTCAAAAAATCATTTAACAATTATTTAAAATTCCCAAAAATTATTAAAATCTATTTGAATGGGATTTAACACACACACAATCAAATGATGCAATATATATGAACAATGAATGTAATCCTCGTGTGTGTTACTGAGATTTATACCTTCAATTGAATCAAATGTGGCATAAACATAAGAATTTGAGGTTCTTTGGTATCTAGGGAATGGGACTCCAATTTTGTCACAATTTCCAAACTAGATGAGCACTTATACAATGTAGACTCAAGCGAGTCAAGAGTATAAGGTTCTTCAATATCCCCCTTTGGAAATATGAGACAAAATTTCATTTGTGTCATCTAGGACTCGTAGGGATACGGGAATAAAGAAAATCCTAATCCTATACAAAATTCTATCTACCCATTTCCTATAAACAGAAAATTACATAACTCAACTAATTATACATCAATACCCTAAAAACACCTGTTGAAGACAATGGTACAGATTCCTACAAATAATACTAAGATCAAGCTTTTTAGAAATATGTTCAAGAAAAAAATATGAACTCATAAGACTCAAATTACTCACCCATTTTGTCTCAAATGGACAAAGGGAAAAATGTTTAAGTCACACGAGTTTATTCAACACAAACCATTCTTATCAATTTTCGCAAAGAATAAAATCTATTGAAATCTAAAGGTTTTGTAAACATATTTTGCGAGTTGCAAATCAGTAGGAAGATAATTAATGTCTAATTCCTTAGTTTCAACTAATTCGCGTATAAAGTGATGTCTATTTTTTATATGTTTTGTTTGCGAGTGTTGAACAGGATTTTTAGAGATATTGGTCGCGTTTTGATTATCACAATGAATTTGTAATTGGTCTTCTTGAATACCATAATAATTTAGCATTTGCTTAAGCCAAAGTAATTGGGCACATCAACTACCAGCAGCTCTGTACTCAGATTCAGCTGTAGATAAAGACGTGCAGTTTTATTTCTTACTACTCCATCCTACCAAATTGTTACTTATATAGTAACACGCTCCTGATGTGCTCTTACTATCATTAGTACACCCTGCCCAATCGGCATCAGTGTATCCTATTATAGTACTAGGGGTATCATTGGTGTACCAATGTCCTAAAGTTAGATTGCCTTTTATGTATTTAATGATTCTTTTTACACAAACTAAGTGGCTCTCTTTAGGATTGTTTTGATAATGGGCACACACGCAAACGACGTACATAATATCAGGATGCGAGGCAGTAAGGTATAGTAAGGATCCTATCATACTACGATATAGAGTTGGATCTATAAATTTACCATTCTCATCTTTAAATAGTTTGACCGTAGTACTCATAGGAATTTTAGCTTCTTTGGAACTTTCAAGATCGAATTTTTTTACAATCTCTAAAGCATATTTCGATTGTGACACAAATAAACCTTATGAGTTCTATTTGACTTGAAGACCCAAGAAAAATTGCAGCTCCCTCATAAGAGACATTTGAAATTCTCTATGCATAATTTCAGAAAATTATTTAACTTCTGAGGGTGAAGTGGACCCAAAAATGATATCATCGACATAGACTTGAGCTATAATGATATCTTTGTCAAAATATTTGACAAAAAGGGTTTGATCGTTTCCACCTCTCTTAAAACCTTAGTCTAAGAGAAAGTTGGAAAGACGCTCATACCAGGCTTTTGGCGCTTGTTTCAAACCATACAACGCCTTTTTAAGATGATAAACATGATTTGGATGTTGAGGGTCAATAAACCCTTTGGGTTATTCAACATAGGTCTCTTCAGTGAAGATTCCATTAAGAAGGGAAGATTTGACATCCATTTGGTAAAGCGTAAAATGCAAGTAATAAGCTATTGCAAAAAGAAGACGAACGAATTCTAAGCGAATAACAGGGGCAAAAGTCTCGTTAAAATATATTCCATCTATTTGAGAGTATCCTTAAGCCACTAATCTGGATTTTTTTCTAATGATTATCTCACTTTCATCAAATTTATTTTTGAAATATCCAACGTGTGCCAATAACCTTTTTATAATCAGGCCTAGGTACAAGATACCAAACATCATGAATGACAAATTGAAGAAGTTCTTTCTACATGGAAAAAATCCAATGTGGGTCATTTAATGCCTCATTTACATCTTTTGGTTCCATAAGGGAAACAAAACATGCATAATGAGCATAGTTTTTTAATTGAGATCTTGTACAAATAGGCTCACTAGGATTACCGATAATATTATCTATGGGATGATCGGTAGAAACCCAGTTAGGTACTTCAGGTTTCTCAATTGGTAAAGAATCATCTATTTCTGGAGAGTCATTTTTTAAAACATTTTTAAACTCTTCCACAAGAGTTGGTTCTCCAGTCTTGCTCTCAATAGTAGTGTCACTTACAATAACGTTTATGGATTCCATTAAGGTCTTTTTGCGAAGATTAAAGACACGTTATGCTCTACTGTCAGGAGAATATCCTAGGAAGATAGCTTTATCTCCACGAGTCTCAAATTTGGATAAGTGTTCTCTGTCTTTTCAGATATAAGATGTACTACCAAAGGTTCTAAGGTATTTAGGATTGGTCTTTTTCCCATGCCATAGTTCGTAAGGAGTTTGTTTAGAATTCTTCCTAAGATAAACTCTATTGATAATGTGACAAGCAGTACGTATATATTCTACCCAAAAATATTTAGGTAAACACTTGGCATGAATCATAACACATGCCATCTCTTAAAGAGTACGATTCTTTCTCTCAGCAATTCCATTTTGTTGAGGAGTCTTAGGAGCACTAAATTCATGTTTGTAACCATTATAGTCACAATACTCTATAATACCAGTATCTATGAATTCTCCACCTCGATCACTACGAATTCTATTTACTTGAGTGTCCTTCTCATTTTCAATCCGAATTAGAATTTTCAAAAGGGTTTGGAAAGTGTAAGACTTTTGTTTTAAGAAATCCACCCAAGTAAATCTTACGAAGTCATCAATCATAACAAGAATGTAACTGTGTCCACAGAGACTAACAGTTCGAGAGGGACCCATTAGGTCCATATAGATGAGATCCAAGGGTTTAGATGTAAGGATATCTTGAACTTTTTATGAGTTGCCTTAATAATTTTTCCTTCCTGACATGATCCACAGACAATATTAGAGATAGGTTTGATCTTTGGAATTCCTTTAACTATTTATTATGAAGATAATCTACTAAGGGTATCGTAATTTATGTGACCCATCCTATTATGCCATATTTCATTGTCATCCATTCTGGAAATGTTACAGACCTCATTACTAGTCTGGGCATTATAACAATTGTTGGGAGTCCTGAGTCGTGTAAGTATGCACTCACCTTTTTCATTTAAAATTTTGCAATTATTCTTTGAAAAGGTGACAGTATGATTTGAGTCACAAAATTATGAGATACTAAGTAGATTAGCCTTATGACCTTTTACTAGAAGAACATTTTCAAGCAAAGGCAATCCCTCTTCTTGGAGTGTTCCTTTACCAATGATTTGAGATAATACACCATCATCAAAAATAACTTTTCCTCCAGAAAAGTTAGTTTTGTTTAAAAGTTTTGTGCCATCCCCAGTCATATGTTTTGAACACCCAATGTCTAAATATAATCCAGAAGGAGTGTGTTCATCTTTTAAACCAGTAATCACAATGTTACACTTCATCTGGGGTAATAACTCATATTTTCTAATCTAAATAGCTCTTGTTTTAATTTTGTGCTTATTTACTCTCATTTGATAAAATTTGCGAGCATTAGATTTTTGTTGAAAAATGTTTTATGCATGAGTTTGAATTTGATGGAAAATATGAGCATTCGATTTAGGAAAGTATCTAGGAATCCTTCTTATAAATGATCTTTTAGGTTTGGTCTTTCTCTTTATATAGTTAGAGTTTTTATCTGGTTGTCTAGGTAGAACATAATTGTTACGGCTTCTCCTAGAGTAGTTAAAGTTTTGGTATACAAGAGTATTACAGATAGGATTAGCTAAACGTCTAGAGTAGAAACCTTCGAAAGAGTGAACGTGTATATCACAGTAAGACCAATACAGATTGCTTGAAGAAGGTATCTCCTTAGGAAAGTCTCTAAACATATGTTTCATGGAATTTTGATTTTGAACCTTGTTCCTAGGGAGTACAGTTTGGAAAAAAGAATCACTCTTCCTAATCGGGGGGCAGATGTATTTAGCCTTAGGTTAACTATCACACTTAGAGATGGATTCCCCAATATCAAAGTTTTATTATTTTTCATCAAACTCATCTTTTAGGTAATGAAAATCTGGGCAAGTTTCTATAGTTCTTTTGCCTCCTGACACAAACTTGATTGATTCAAAGTTTTTAGTTTGTGTTGGGCAAAATCCTATTCCAGTTTGATAATCTGAATTGGTTTTTGAGTCAGCAACAAAATCATCAAAATAGTTGGAATTATTTTCAATCTTTGTAAGTTTTTTGAAAACAGTTGTTGTCTTTTCTTTAGCTTGTTCCAATTCTAATAATGTCCCTTTATATTTTTCTCAAGACTTTTATTTGTTTCAATCAACTCTTTCAATTTTTGATAAAAAATTTTGACTTCATTTTCATGAGTAAGAAGTTTGACCATTAGGCTAAGGTCTTCTGTTTTCTTAGTGAGTTCTTTCACTATCTTCTCTAGTCTATAGATTTTCTTGAGAGTTTTGGCATAAAGTGTGTGAACATCAGGGAGGTCTTTAGTGTCCGAATCACTAAGTGTAGTGTGTGAAGTGACCCCTAAGGAATCAATTCTTGAACTCGCACACACATTAACATCGTCATTATCACTTTACCTTTGACTCACACACCCCATTGTAGAACTAGCAATGTTCATAGAAATTAAAGCATCTAAACCAGTAGCAATTTGATTCATAACAAGAGAAGTAGAGCTATTATCATCATTCTCATACATAGGCACATGCATATCATCATTATACATTATCATGGCAAATAAAGACATGCAAGGATCAAAAACATCAGATGACTCAGGTTCCTCATTATTAGAGTCACTTAAATCATCCCATGTCTTGCAAATGTTGGCCCTAGTATGTTTATTAGTGGTGTTCAGTTTAACTCTACAGTCTTGTGCTATATGACCCAATTTTCCTCATCTAAAGCATTCAATATTTTTAAAGTCTTTGTTAGGTCTCGTATGAATGTCCTTGTGATGTTTGTCTTGAACTTTCTCATGAGGTTTGTGATTAGTTTGAGTTGGATAATTTGGCTTGCCTTGTTTGGTTGCCATTTTATTTCTAAATTTCATAATTTTCTTAAACTTCTTTGACATCAAGGCAATCTGATTATCCAAACTATCTATGTCACATTCCTCATCAGAGTCATTATTAAGAATACTGACCTCTTATTTTATTATCTTAGAAGAAAAACTCAGGTTGGAACTAGTCTGCTTCCTATGGGACTGGGTTAATTGTTTCTTGAATTCTAGTTCCATTTTCACAGTTCTCAGTTTACTACTGAGTAATTCAGGAGTGATATTTTGATCACTCATTTCCTCAATGGCATATCTTTTGTTATCAAATTTCTGTGGTAATGACCTTAGAATTTTTGAGACAATTTCATGTCTATCATAGGTTATCCCATTAGCATGTAATTTGGTCACAATGTCAGTCAAATTCATGTAAAAGTCATCAAATGATTCAGAAACAGACATCATTAAAGAGTTATATAGCTGGATAAGAATCTGTGTTTTAGCAGCCTTAACTCTAGTGTCACCTTCATGTGCAATAACTAATGTATCCCAATCTTCCTTAGAAATGGCACAAGATGAGATCCTTTTGAACTCATGTTCATTTATAGACATAAAAATGTCATTCTTGTCTTTGTTCTTGTTTCGAGAAACTTTCTTCTCTTCTTAAGTGAATTCACTTAATACTTTCTTAATCCTCTCATTACTTCCTTCAGTGGTTGGTTTTCTAGGATAAGTATATCCATTTTCAACAATATCCCATACATCATCTCACAAGGTTCTTTATATGAAAGCAACCATCCTTACTTTCCAGTGAGCAAAGTTGTTTCCATCAAAGAAAGGAGGTCTGATCAAGTTACCAAATCTTTCATTTTTCTAGTCCATTGTTTGATTTTATGAAAACAATTTCAGAAACACAAGATCTTTAAAAAAAAAAAACCAAAGATCTGATACCAATTGAAAAACTGTTATTTAGGCCGTTTAATACAAGATTAAACTATTGAAGTAACTCCGAACTGTTTTTTGAAGAAACTCTTTTCTTTTAATCAAAACAGATTAACACAAAATGTGTTTAATAAAACATGTACGAGATATGTTCAAGATTTTGTAACAGGTTTCGAAAAAAAAAACTAAGAAAGTTTATGTCAGCACACTATTAATAATGAGATGAGGAGATGTAGAAAGATTAAGTTCAAGAAGTTTTTCACGTGGTAAAACCTCACCCAACTGAGGAAACATCCACAGTGACTTCTAAGTCACAAACCAAAAATCCACTAAAATAAAATTTACAAGTTACAAACTATTTAACACATATGAACACAAAACAGTCCTATACAAGTTTAGAATATGTACCCACTGGTTTGATTTTAACTTCTCTGCAAGTCTGATGTTGATGTGTCTTTGCCAGTTTGCTAACTTCTTCACTTTGTTCCAGTCTTTACATCGACTCTTGAAGTATCAAGATCTTACAGTCAACACTTCTTGTGTTGTAGTGTGGCAAGTGTTTGTGACAGTGTTCTAACACATGCATGCACACACGCACACTTTATTTATGCAAACAAGTCCTAATGAATTAAAAATCAGATCTAAATAAACTTTTTTTGGTTTCTCTCTTCTTTAAAAAAAACTATATTTAACCTTTCAAATAATCCTGGAAGAAAGGGTTACCTTGCTCGAAAGACTACCAAGGTCTTAAATAATTTCAAGAGTTTTGAAAATGATTTTGAAATTGTAAACCACTAATTGTGATTCCAATTAGGTCTAAATTCTTGTTTTGTAAGAACTAGAAACATAAAATAGATTCGTTGATTTTGGAGTTTTGAAAAACATTTACAGAAAGAATAATCAACAAATACGATTTATCAAGCTGAGAAACTAAAATATACAGATCTATGTGTAATATGGCATCCAATAATCAGATCTACTATTTATATGAAAGAGAAATAGATATCTAAAATCAAATGTCTAAGTTGGAAATAAGATCTCGAACTCATAGGATAAAACTATTTAAACAACCTTCAAACCCCTACCAATAACACTCTCAAACACACAGGTATAGTGTCTGGTATATACTGTTTAGGATAAATAAGTTTAGGGTTTGAAACGAGTTAGGGTTTCTCTCTGGTTTCTCTCTTCTCTCTCTCTCTCTCTCTCTCTCTCTCTCTCTCTCTCTCTATTTGGGTGAAATGACAAAAGTTCTCAAATGCTGAGACTAATTCTCCTTTTATACTAGGAGAGGAAGATTCGAGAAGGGCTCACCAAATCAAAGGATGAGATTTGGTTTAAGTCATACGACTTTGATCCAACGGTGAAATATAAGTGGTGGTTAAACACCTTCTGATTGGTCTAAAAGAGTTACACAGGGATTGGGTTCGAACGCATGCAAAGGGTTGATTACAGAGATCCAAGGGTTGAGATAACACTAGGGTTATGTGTCTTGCAACAAACACAAATCTGGCCATTATAAGGACGACATGTGTATGGCTGAGATGCAACCAAAATGCGTGTGTGAAACTTAATTACAAAGCTCCCCTGAAGTCTTAAGAGCTTTCGGATCCTACCCAACCATACTTCCATGTATAAAAAGGTAATAACAGAAATTACAGAATGACCCCAAAAGTTTTATAAACCAAATTTTCATTTTCAAAAAATCATTGAACAATTATTTAAAATTCCCAAAAATTATTAAAATCAATTTGAATGGGATTTAACGCACACACAATCAAATGATGCAGTATATATGAACAATGAATGCAATCCTCATGTGTGTGATTGAGATTTATACCTTCAATTGAATCAAGTGTGGCATAAAGAGAAGAATTTGAGGCTCTTTGGTATCTAGGGAATGGGACTCCTATTTTGTCACAATTTCCAAACTAGATGAGCACTTATACAATGTAGACTCAAGTGAGTCAAGAGTATAAGGTGCTTCACTGTTGACTCATCATATATAGATTTTGAAATGCAAAGACCATCTGGTCCTTAACATATATGAGAGAGAGAGAGAGAGAGAGAGAGAGAGAGCATTTAAAAAAATGTTCTTCATATGTTTTTGCTCAGTCCCACGTCGGTCGAAAACTTAGAATTCGTGTAGTTAATAAAATCCTATTTTTAACTAATGGGCAAGCTTCTTGGGCATTATAATTTTGTGTGAATTAATAAAAGTACTTATGGGGTCAAAGCTCACACGTGAGTGAATCGATTGTTTATGTATTAAATTTTTTGGGCCAAAAAAAATTTATTTTAAAATACAAAAATTTGAACAAAAATTGTAAAAAAACATTTATATTTAAAATTTCTTCTTAGGCTAAAAGTAATTTTTAAATTTCGAAAGTGAGAGACTTAAAACCCCACTTTCCTTGGATTTCTTTCACTAGTCATTCAGTTGTGTTCCCTTTTATAGTTGGCCTTCAACTATTATTTGACAGACAAAGAAAATACTACATTGGAATATACTCTCTTTCTCCTAGCCAAAGCAATTGTTTGGTTCTACAAAACAGAGTAGAAGAACATACAAATACTCTATCTTTAAGTCATTTTTTCTCTTTTAATTACCTAATAAGTTTGTTCTCCCAAAATTATGTGATATTGAGCAACTAACAGTGAATGAATGATAGTATACCAGATTACTACGTGCATAGTTTTTTGAGACATAACTTGATTTCAAATTCGGCCCATTTTATTCTAGGGGTGGCAGGGAACTAATTGGATTGTATAATAATTTTGGATAGAGATGTGAAACACCTTAAAAAGAGTGTTGATCAAATGACCTTCAAAATTTTCCATACACGAAACTGCTTTGGCAAAATACTTTGTCTTCTCACTTTTAGGGTTTTAATCCCTTTTCTTTTCAATTCACAAATCTTCCCAATAATTTGTGTGAATTGTTTTGGAACCCAAGAACACAACTTGTGTCAAGTTTCTCTTGAAGAGAGAATCTTTACTACTTATCTAGGTTCTCTTGAGGGGAGTACTGGGTTGAGGACGAATGCGTGTCAATAGGGAGTGATCGTGGGCATTCTTGGGTTGAATTTGAATTGCGGTTATGGCTTACTCTAGGATGAGGTCTATGTGGGTTTTCTACGGTCAACTCATTGAAAATTTCATTGTAATTGTAAGTATTATAGTGAAATAAAGGTTTTACTCGAAAGGGGGGTTTATCCTGAAATCTGCGAGTTAGTTATTTTGTTTGTGATGGTTTTACACACATACATGTGTAGTTGCATGTTTAGGGAATGATTTAATTTGGTTTAAAAATTGAATCCAATTAAATAAGTTTGTAGTTGGAATTTTTGAATTTATTCAAATCAGTATCGCACACAACACAACTCATCTTTGAAACAAGTGCCTCTAGAGGTTGCCCCCGAGGTAGTTGTCGAAGGTGATTTAGAAGATGAGATTTAGTGGGGCAGGTTGTTTTGCCCCTTGTTAATCGAAATACTGAAGAAGTTGTGCAAGATACTACTCCTAATGTGTAATAGGGTTATAGGGCCTCCAATACTTCTTTTCATTCTACGAGTGACAATGCATTTAGCGTACATCCTCCCAAAGTTTCCCCCACTAAAGTTGTGAGGTAGACCTTTGTAAATTTCCCTCATATTTTGATGACGCCACACAAGGAGTTTATCGAACGCTTGCTAGAACGCCATCCTTATACCTTTATCCCTCGTTGTGTCCAAGTGTTAGCCGTTATGATGGCCTGTAAGTTACTTGGATTTGCTACTGTTTTGAGTGATGTTCTGCACACTTCTTAGCCCTCTTTAAGTCCATCCAATATCAAGGAGTTATTAGGGTAAATTAATGTTGTCGTGGGTGACAGGTTTTCTATGAGGTGGTTAACTGATTTGCTTAAGTCCTTTAAGAAAGGTTACCTACCCACATTTTATTCTAAGCTTCAATCCGCCAATAACTCGCATGCAGTGAAACTAAAGAATTGACAAGTCCGAGCCCATAAACTGTTAATGTCGAGGAGGAGATAGTTTCCATCTGTGAGGCCCTAAGTGTTGCTGAAACCAAGTTAGATCAACTACACGAAGTGATGATCCGTCACCAATTGGATATGGTCAAACTTACCATTGAGCAGTCATCTTTAACCTTTGTGCTTCCCAACCGTCATCATAGGTTATTAGATTCTTTTGACTTGATGTTCATCATAGAGGACCCCAATGTTTAGTGCAGTTTTACTATTATTTGCCTTTGTTTCCTTATTCTCTCTTGTTTTATATGTACCCCGAGGTGATAGTTCGTCCTTTTGGAATGTGAATGTTTAACCTTGGAATCAATTAACAAGGGAATTTCCTATATTTTCTGTGTATACTACTTAGTTTTATGCCATAAAAAACATTGCACACCTTTATTTTATGACCCAACTTCCTCATATTATATAAGTAGAAATATTAAGCCTTGTTTCCGAAGTTGTGAGAACATCCTTTCTACGAACTTCAAGATTTTGCTATAATACATGAGGGTAAAAGAAACATTAAAAGTAATAAGGCAATGCCAGTGCTTCTAAACATAATAGTCTTTAAGTGACTTGTTATGGATCTTGAAAGTGACATTATCTTCCACCTTTGATATCTCACAATAACCTGAGTCACGTGCCTTTCGAATAACCTAAGGCCCTTCCCAATTCGCCTTAATCATAGGTAATGAGAGACCCCAGATGTGTCATGTGCATGCCTTCAAAACCAGATCTCCTTCCTAGAACTTCCTTGTCTTGACCAATTGGTCGTAGGATCTGGACATATGCTTCCTATATATCTCGATGTGTCTTTTAGCATTATCTCTACTCTCTTTGAGTACCTTTAGTTGCACATGCCTGCTGTACAGGAGAGTTTCACTTCATAAGTTGTATCATGCAAAAAGCACCTCTAGCTCCACTGGGAGGATTTCTTCATCCCCCAAAATTAAGGAAAATGGAGTGTATCCTATTGGTTTCCACTTTGTTGTTTTGTAGGTCCACAGAACTTCTGATATTTTATCATCCAGAGTTCCTATAAAGTCCTCTAGCATCTTAGAGAGGATGATTACCAAGGTCTTGTTAGTAGCTTCTGCCTACCCATTGCACTTTGGGTACGCCACCATTGACTTATGATGAATGATGGAGTATCCTTCTATGAGGAGGCTTAACTCATTATTCTCAAATGGGGTGCCATTATCTGATAAAAATTCATTTGGGATTCTAATTTGACAGATGATATAATCCATCATAAATCAAGCCACTACCCATATTGTGGCTTTCTTCAATGCTATAGCCTCTACCCATTTAGTGAAACACTTTGTGGCCACAAATATCTAGATCTTCCCCCTCGAGGAGGGATTGGCTGTGTCCACTAAATCGAACGCCCAAGGGTGGAACGGGAAAGGATTAGAGAGGGAGTGTAAGTCCACTAAGGGGGCATGAATCATATTACCATGAAGTTGTCATGCCTTGCATTTTTAAACAAACTCCGCAGATTCTTTCTCCATAGTGGACCAAAAATACCCCAAAGTCATAAGTTGATTGTAGAGTTTTTCTCCTCCTATGTGGCCCGACTTGTGAGCTTGCTTTAGGACTTCCTTCGCTTCCTCCAATTTGATGCATCTCAGCGGCATGTCATGATAACCCCTTCAATATAGCTGCCCCTGTTGGACTTAGTATCTAGTAACTCGTCACTTCAGTCTTCTGGCATTATCTTTGTCTTGGGACACATCCCCATTCACTAACATGTCTATATACAACTGACTTCAATTTGATCGTTGATCTATGAAGTTACATTCAACAACTTGATAATACAATAGGCATTTCCCACAATCTCTTTGCAACATCGCGACATCCTGCCTAATTGCAGGCCAAAAGAAACCCGCTCTTTGGATTCTTCGATACAAAGGGATTTATGTTATCTCCCAGCTTTTGTCTTGTATTTCTATCAACTTCCTCTTAGCTTTTTCAAGGTCCACACACCTAGATAGCCAACCGCTTTATTTTTATAGTATAATTTACCTAAGGTGGTGAAATATTATTCCAGCTCAACCAAATTCATTTGTCTTTCCCTCATTTCTAGTTGCCTATTTATTCCCCCCTCTAGTCATTGATATCATTTTTGGGAACATTTCAATAACGGTCGAGTGAGTTGTCCTCTTAGTAATTTGAATGTCCGTTGAGTCTCCTTCAAAGAAAATTTTCTAGGCGATCGTGGAATAGACATTAACATACCTATTCATAGTTATCAGGTGTCTTTGGATACTTACCAAATGGAACTGGACGAGCAGCCTCTGTATAATAGTTTGGTAGGGTACCAAACTCATGTGCTTTACACCATACTCACTGCTCACTTATTTCACCACCAGGTTATAATCCCCTTTTATTCTAAGTACTTGGATCCCTTTTTGCAAACCTTCTAGCAATTCTAGTACAGAGGCTTCATACTCAGCTTCATTATTCTAAAAACTGAAGTCCAAATTGAAGGATAGATGGACATCCTCTGTTACTCTTATAAATGACTCCTTCCACACATTTCTTTCTCATCGAGGAACCATCAAACTCCATGCTCCATTCCTCCAAGCTATCCACCAGGTAATTCGCTCGGAGATCATTCCCTATCAGCGCTGGATAGTCTCGTCTCATGATGGCTCGAAGAACCACACATTTGAGGTCCTATTATGAAAGTATGAGAAACCATCTTGCTCCTCTTCTTATTAGCACAATTCTAACAAGTAAAAACTTTTTTGGGTCACATCTAATTATGATGTAGACCGTAAAAGACATCATGTAATGCCCAAGTTTTTATGCCATAAAGCAAGAGCTAAAAATTTCCTATCAATGCTAGTATACTTAGCCTCCGACCCCTGTATAGTCCCTCTCAAGTAATATACGGGCTTCTCCACACCCTCTACTTATTGGGTTAATAATGCCCCAATTGATCTCCTAGTATATGTGAGATAGAGTTGTAAAGGAATACCTGCCCGGGGCGTATCATTGTTTTGCAGGGATGTTAGGAGTTGCTTCAATTGGTCTAGAGCATCCTGGTGTGATTACTCCTATACAAACTTCGTCTTTTCTCGCAGAAGCTCCATCAGCGGGGGTTTACCTCAATGAGCCCAGGCACAAATCTCCTTAGGTAGGAAACCTTTCCCAAGAAGCTCTTTGTCAAGCCCTGCGTAATTCAGGCATCGGTCGCCACCAAAACTAAGTCGGACGTGAGTAAATAAAATACCATTCTTAGAAATAAGACAGATATGAGACATATAAAATTAATCCACAGGATAAATGATAATCAATCCCAAAAGATAAACCATCCAACTAAGCAAATAAAAGATCCATCTCCATGCTAAGATCAAGTAAATCCAATTGATAACTTAGCTTTTGCGTATATTTAGTTATTGCAAGCCAAGTCAATTAAAAGCTCAAATACCTACGAAATATAACAAACTCAAGTGTAGAGGTAAGTAAGGGTATCAATCCACATCAAGTGGGTAATATATAGACAAACTCATTTGTAATTCACTTTTTATTTTCTTTTTGGGCTTTTTTTATTTTTCTATTTTTTTTAGCTTTTCAAATATTAAAACAATTTTTGGGTGAGAAGAAGTGAAATAACAGTAAACTAAAATGAGAGATGAAAACATCTAACTAAAAAGTGACTAAAATGAAAAACAAGTCTAATACTAAAATAAGAGATAAAGTGAGGTAAATAAATGTGAGAACAATCAAGGAGTGGGACTACACCTCAAATTTTGACTATTCTAACTAATTAATTTAATTAATCGAATTCTCCCAAATTAATATCAAAATTACAAATCATCTCTCTTTGCAAATGTCATTTTAATAGTAACCTTTTATAAAATTAAGTTTAACCCCCCACAACTCTAGAAAATAGATCTACACTCCTTTTAATTAATCACCCACTAGGATCGATCGATTAAAATTTATGTAAATCTTAGAAAATAAATGTAGAGTTGAAATTCAAGGAATAATACCACACTTAAGAAACTCTTATCTCTAGTTTGAATCTAAAGTGGGTATTATAACATAGAATTTCGATTTTCTCTCAAAAATCATTTACCCTCTCTCGAGGCGTAAATTTAAGGGTGAGGGGTCAAAATTAATATTCAAAGGAATTTTCCAAGTAATCAAACTAATTAAAATAAAATAACATCAAATAAGGGTTTACCCCACCCCTTGAAAGGGGATTTAGCCTAACATGATATAAAATTTGGCAAATTAATAATCAAAGGAAAAAAATAAATGAGAAGAGAAGAGAACACTCAAACCAAATCTCCTTGAGTGAAATTAAACTCCAATTCTTGAATTTGCAATTTACATCCCTCCAATTTGTGTGATCAAACCAAAATTACATCAACAATTACACTCAAAAATTGATTCTCACTAATCGAAAAAAATGTAAAATAAAATAAATTCTAACCGAAAAAAACTAAACTAAAAAATGGTGTTTCTCTCTCCAAAATTGATATGATAAAGATCTGATTCCTCTTCAAATGGCCTTGAGGTCTTCTTTTATATGCACATGGAGCTAAAGGGTTAAATTGGAAAAATAGGCTTGGGTGAGCATGTGGTTTGGGTGCGTCATGGATTGTGTGAGGTGTGGGGGAATGAGGTAATGGGATAAAACATATCAGATATGGTAATGGGGTATTTTGGGCATTGGGGTAAAATGAGTTAGTTGACGATATAATGGGTAAAGGGTTTAAAAGAGTTAAATGGGTTTTGATTTTTGACTTTGGTTGGCTTCTTTTATTTTTCTCTTAGCAGATGGTAAAAAACTATTTTGGCTTTTAAAAGGAAACGGGTTAAGGCTTGGAACTGGTAAGGGGTTTAGAGGTGAACTCGGGTTGCGGATTGGGAGGTCGGTGGTTCGTGGGTCAATTTCGGTTTCGGGGACGGGTTATTGGGGGTTTAGAATTCGGTTTGGGGGCTGTCCGGGTGAAGGGGTTATTGGGCGCTAGGTATCGGTTTGTGGTGGTCGGGGTGGAATCGAGTTGGAGGATTGGCGGGTGCACCGGAGCTTCGTCGTTGGTTTTGATTCGCCGGATAGGCAGCGGCTTTGGTCGCAAGAATGGGAGCTGGGTTGCGCTGGTGGTGGTTAGACACGAGGTATAAGGGGTCGCGTCGGGTTTCATTTCGGGTTGGGTCCGATTTTGTTGTGATATTGGGTGAGCTCGGGTGGGTGGTGGAAATGGTTAAAGAGGCAGGTGGGTTTGGAGTTTGGGTATGGAAGGTTTGGGGATGTTTTTTGGTTATGGAGAAGAGAGGAGAGAGAGTGACCCTTTATGGTAGGATGGGTGGGATAGTGTGTGAGAGGGTGTATGGAAGTTTGGTGAGGGTGTATTTGGGTGTATGTATGTGTATGGTAGGTGTGTGTGTGTTTGTGTTAGTTTGTGACCCTTTAAAAAAATAAACAACTAAAAATAAATAAAACTAACAAAACTAAAAATCTAAAAATAAAATTCCAACTCTAAAAATAAAATAAAGACTCAAATAAAAAAATGAAACTAAAAAGAAATAAAAAAAAACTATTAAAACTAAAATCTAAAATCCTAAAAAATGTAAAATCTATTAAAACTAAAAAACATAAATGAACTCCTCCAAAAAAAATTAATCCTAATAAAATAAAATAAAAACTAAAAATTAATACTAATATAAATCAAAATCAAATTAAAACTACAAAAAATAGAAAAATAGAAATATAGAAAATAAATCCTCGAAAATTCTAAATAAATCTAAAATAAAAACAACTCAAACTAAAAATCTAAAAAAAATAAAAAGGCACACACTAAACACACATGGGCTTCGGCAAAGGCTTAGGGACAAGTTTAGGCTCGGGCGAGGTTACGCGGCAAGGTAATTAGCTCCATTTGATGCGCATTTGCCTTAAATATTTACGCGTATAAGACCCAAATTGTCGAGAATTAGCAACTAAAATACGTCTATTCGGGGTATAAAATGTACACTTTTGGGTGGTTGTCACACCAGCCGCAAAAAGAACATTGCTAGTCCTCGAGCAAAAAGATAGAGAGTAAGATAAAGATAAGAAACCAAAAGTGTACCACTTTCGTTGGCACTTGCGATTGCACTTAGCATGTGCAATAAGCCTTTAAACATATAGGTTGCCCTACAGGACGAGTTGTGTCTCGTGAGAGTTTGCAGGGAATATACCCACAAAATTCTTTATTTGCAAAGGCACTTAATCTCTTATTAGACATAGAATAATCGCACAATCCATCACATGAGAAATATTTTGGGAAACACTAGATAAAATTGCATAAAAAGTTAGCTAAGTAAATACACAAGGTGTATCCTTTCTAGAATTCAACGTGTGTAGTGTGAATCAGTCAAAACGGGTCGAGTATCATAAGAGTAATTCCTAGATTGCCTTATCAGAATCAATGATTTAACTTCAAAATCTCACTGGATATAACTCTCTCAAACAAACTCTCGAGATTAGGGTAAGTGTATCGCTCTTATGTGTGAGGAGGTGAGTAAATGTAATCAAGGTCAAACGTCTCACAGCACATATAAGAAAGAACAAAGATTTAGAAAGAAAATGATCTCATGAAGGAATGCTAATCACTATAGTGACAACGTCGAGTTATTTACCACATTGACTTTCATTTGCCCGAACACCTAGGAGAATATATGGATGATTATGGGTGAGGGGGAAATGAAATGGGATATGTGGGATGAGGTGAGGTAGGATAAGATGGATGTGTGAAATAATGGATGTAAAATGGATGCGAAATGGATGGATATACGATGTTAGAGAGTGTATAGCACTTTAGGCACAAATGTCTTTATTTCACAACTAACTACTAACTACATACTCTCTTTCTTTTCTTTTCTCTTTTTTTTTTATTTTTCTTTTTCTTTTTCTATTTCCCTTATTTTGCTATTTTTCTATTTTTTTTGTTTTTCTTTTTGTTTTTCTCTCCCTTTTCAAACCAACAATGAAGACATTTAACATTTAGAATCAACACACTTTTCTTTTTTCTTTTTTTCAAAAATGGTGGGTGGAAAAATGGAGTTGATATGGAAAATGGGGATGTTATATGGATGGGGAAAATATGGTAAGGTAATGGATGAAGTGAATGGGTGAAATTCTAATCTCGGGAAAAACTTCAAGACACGTGTTTCTTATAACTCGAAAGTGATGTCATTCTCAGTGATCAAGCCAAAATTGAATAATAATGAGATCATACAATAATTAAGTGCGGACCCAAAAGAAGTTGAATCAACTTGTGACTCGGAGATTGCGTAAAACACTCTGAAAGGGTGAAAGGCATAAATCTCACAAGATAAAGTCTCTATTAGTGATCCTTAAGGTTCTCTTAGGAATTGTAGTACTCCTTAAATCTAAACCGTAGTGATGTGATAAGTGCGCAAATTTTGTTGAGTCTAGAAATTCATGGTGAAAAATGCCTTGTTACGTATTACATAAACGATTTAGAAAAAATATCCTCTAGCTCGATTCCTAGATTTAAAAAGATGGATGATTGAAAATTCACATCAATGAGTGAGATTAAAGAAACTGCACAAATTTTTTTTAAAATCAGGTTTAAAAAATCAAAATTTTTCAAAAGAGGTACGATTTTGATAAAATTCCCCACCCTCAAACAAAAAGGAACATCATCCTCGATGTTAGGTAAAATGATTTTTAAAATGGAGAGAAGAAGGGAGGAAAGAGATTACAAGAATCAACCACTAATGAAGTGAACAGATGAAGCCAAAATGAAACCTGAATAAAAAAATAGGAGAACAAAATGTGTACAAGTCTATAAACATGGGAAACACAGGGTGATGTGAACACCACCCCCAAATAGGATAAGACTAGTACAAGAAACAACGGGTTGCCTCCCGGTAGCGCTAAGTTTAATGTCTGCATCTAGACCGAAGGGATCTCACCCTAAGGATAGTATCTATGAAAGGACGGGGCGGCAAAAAAAATTTGGTGATGAGAATCACCCCCAAATAAGACTGAAGCGTTAGTATTGTTGGATACACGATAAAAAGGGTCAATGCACCTGTATAGAAAAGTGCATCACACGACGAAAAGAATCGGTAGACCATGGGCGAGTTGGGATTATGGTAAGGGTGAGGGTTATGAGGTATCGACCACGAGCCTTGTTAAGCTTAAAGGTCAGGGCAACTAGGGCCCTATACGCATGGTGCTCTAATTGGATGGGGAGAAAAAATGGTTTGGCTAGTGGGATGGGCTAGGGCGCAGAAACATTACACGAGCTTTCTATGAATGGGCGATGATAATGGTCGCGTCGTGACACGCCAGAGAGCTGATGGAAAGGAACATCAATAGCACAAGGAAGTAGTGTGCATAGGGTAACAAGATCGGTGTCACGAAAGTGGAGAGTATCACCACAATACTCTCATAGATGGTGTAGGTTGGTTTTAGGTTAGGATCTAAAAATGTAGATGGAAACATGAAATGTGTAAAATCAAGATCCAAACTAAATGGTGGGGTGGAAGGGATAATGGGTGGGTCGGGTTCAATAAATGGTGGAGGAAGATGATCCAACTCAAGAGTAGGTAACACACACTCCTCATGAGGCGCGGACTGATCCTCAAGGGTACTCACAGAAGGAAGTGTGGGTTTTAAAGATGGAGTGGTCAACTTCTCCACAAGAATGTCACCTATGAATGGGGTGGTTGGTTCAAATGAGGAACCAAGATCGGAGATAAAGGAATCACTAAAAATAATGGGCTCAAGATGAGCCAAGCATGGTGGGACATCATCCATATCTGGAGAGTTAGGAACTATCACGGATTCTATCTCGACAAAATGGTGAGCACTCGTAGCCAGAGCTAACCTAGAATGAAGTGGTTCCTTGGAAACACACGCAGTGTGCTCAATAGGCGTAGACACGGGAATTATTTTGGATTCGATGGGAAAGGGAAGGTGAACCTCAATGGTAGGCTCTTTTGGACATTGCTGGATTTGATCAGGATCAGTAATGAAAGGTAAGTCAACTCAATTGTCGACTTGAGGCTCGAACCATAGAATGGTCTCAACTTCGAGATTCTCAGGAGGATAGGGTTGGTCACACTGAAAATCAATGGCACATGACGACCCATCATCACTCCACGTGGGGGCAACAATGGGTTGACTTGGGGTGATGTCCGACTCTCGGTCACACTCAATTTCATTTAATCTTTGTTCAATCCGTTGGAGGGCTTCATTTTGAATTTGAGTGGCTTGCTCTTGCTCGAGTATGAACTTTTGCAAGAGGCTTTCGAGAGCGTATGTGGATGGTGGTGGTGGTGGAGTGAAGGGTGGTGGTGGTGGTGGAGTTGGACACAACTCGCCATGGACAGGACTATACGGAGAATACTCAAATGAAGTGTGTGAAGTGGGGCCAAGTTCATCATACACGAAAGGATCGCCTTCGTGATGGACAAAGGGTTGATACTCATGCGGTGCGTAGTGAGGGAACTGATCGTGAACGGGTGCACAAGGTTGCCATGACAACTTTTGGAACGTGTAAGGATCCGCAACATCGGGTTGGGATTCGTATTACGTGGAAGGGTGATCAGGACTCCATAAATAACGTGGGTACTCACACCACTCGGAATTTAATACATCGGGATTGTAGGCCGAGGTGGGTTCCAAAACAGCATCATATGGATACACATGTTCCATGGTGGGTTCGTAAGGATATGAAAAGTAAGGGCACTCATGGGACAGGTGATCGGCATAGGAACAATGGGTGCACGGTAAAGCATGTGACGCGTTGATACTCATCATCGGAGGCGATGAAATGTGAGATGCGTGCGTGGGCGACGCATGAGTATCAACGGTGTGTGGTTAGGAGTTAAAGTGAAGAAGTAAAGTATGGAGGTTCGACTCGGGCTCAACCTCAAACATGCTTTGAGAGAATGAGAAATGGCCAAAGTAATCTCGTAAGGGATGTACTTCGGCCATGAGGAGAGAAATATTTTTTGGATTTTTTAAATTTTTTCAAAAGGAAAGAAAATATTTTTGGATTTTTGTAAAATGAAAAAAATATTTTTGGATTTTTTTTTTTATAAAAATAAAGAAAGAAAACATTTTTGGATTTGTTTTATAAACATAATAGAAGAAAATATTTTTGGATTTTTTTTTTGGAAGAAAAAAATGGGGAAAAATATGGACTCTTGATTTGGACGAACTAATTAAAAATCGACTACCGAAAGAATGAACTGGATACACGCAAGTCAAGGATAAAACCTAACTAACACATAACCAATTTTTTTCTTGAAATTTAGTTAAAGGGTAGTCAATTTATAATTAAGTACGCGGGCGATAAAAATCGCGAAAATTATCTGAGTGATCGCCTTTGCAAAATTTTCTCCTATTAGGATACCTAGTTGATTGATTTTAAATTTAGTGATGGCTAGGGTAGCACACAGTAAGCGAGTGAGTCGGATGATGAAATACCTTCTCGTGAGTGACCGGGTGTAGGTCTTAGTCAATTAATTCATTAAACCATTCGAAAACAAATGCGAGAATAAAATCAAATAAGAGCGCACAAAGCACACAAAATAATTGACTCACTAATAGGAGAGGAGCGAGGGTTTGAGAAATGTACCTCCCACGGTTCTTAGGCTGTGGGGTGCCAAAAACTTTGAGTCGACCGGGGGAGATCACGGCAATCTCAGTCGGCCTCGAGAATCCTACTGACCCAAGGTAGAGAGGTTTCTAAATCCTCTCCTTTGGACGCCCTCTCTACCTTGTCCGGTTTTCCTATCACGCTTGCCTTCAATTTATTACAAATTTAAAATGAAAAATAATAAAGTGTCTCTATGCACCGCAATACAAGACAAGAATAAAATAATCCTAATACAAGCCTTCTAAAAATATAAAAATGGTACAAAAAATAATAAAGTGCGAAAAATAAATGAACTGCAAGTTGAAATTTGCTCCTAGTGCTTCACGCTCCCAAGAGTGGCAACGACGCCAATTAATAACTTAGATTTTGCGTATATTTCGTTGTTGCAACCCAAGTCAATCAAAACCTCAAATACTTACAAAATATAACAAAATCACGTGTAGAGGTAAGTAAGGGTATCAATCCACATTAAGGGGGTAAGATAGAGACAAACTCAATTGTAATTCACTTTTTATTTTCTTATTGTTTTTTTTTAAAATTTTCAATTTTTTTTAGCTTTACAAATATTAAAACAATTTTTGGGTGAGAAGAAGTGAAATAGCACTAAACTAAAATGAGATATGAAAACATCTAACTAAAAAGTGACTAAAATGAAAAGCAAGTCTAACACTAAAATAAGAGATAAAGTGAGGTAAATAAATCTGAGAACAATTAAGGAGTGAGACTACACCACAAATTTTTGCTATTCTAACTAATTATTTTAATTAATTGAATTCTCCCAATTTAATATCAAAATTACAAATCAACTCTCGTTGCAAATGTAATTTTAATATTAACCTTTTAAAAAATTAAGTTTAACCCCCCACAACTCTAGAAAATAGATCTACACTCCTTTTAATTAATCACCCGCCAGGATCGATTGATTAAAGTTTATGTAAATCGTAGAAAATAAATGTAGAGTTGAAATTCACGGAATAATACAACACTTAAGAAACCCATATCTCTAATTCGAATCTAAAATGGGTATTATAACTTAGAATTTTGATTTTCTCTCGAAAATTATTTACCTTATCTCGAGGCATAAATTTATGGGCGAGGGATCAAAATTAATATTCAAAGGGTATTTTTAAGTAATCAAACTAATTAAATTAAAATAACATCAAATAAGGGTTCACCCCACCCCTTGAAAGGGGATTTTGCCTAATATGGTATGAAATTTGACAAATTAATAATCAAAAGCATAAAATAAATGATAAGAGAACAATCAAACCAGATCTTTTTGAGTGAAATTGAACTCCAATCCTTGAATTTGTAATTTACATCCGTCCAATTTGTGTGATCAAACCAAAATTACATCAACAATTACACTCAAAAGTGGATTCTCACTAATTTGTTTTTCTCACTAATCTAAAAAAAAAGTAAAATAAAATAAATTCTAACCTAAAAAAAGCTAAACTAAAAAATGATATTTCTCTCTCTAAAACTGATATGATAAAGCTCTGATTCCTCTTCAAATGGCCTTGAGGTCTTCTTTTATATGCACATGGAGCTAAGGGGTTAAATTGGCAAAATAAGGTTGAGTGAGCATGTGGTTTGAGTGTGCCAATGATTGTGTGAGGTGTGGGGGAATGAGGTAATGGGATAAAACAAATCAGATATATTAAGGGGGTATTTTGGGCATTGGGGTAAAATGAGTTAGTAAGGGGTATAATGGGTAAAGGGTTTAAAAGAGTTAAATGGGTTTTGATTTTTGACTTCGGTTGGCTTCTTTTATTTTTCTCTTAGCAGATGGTAAAACACGATTTTGGTTTTTAAAAGGAAATGGGTTAAGGCTTGGAACTGGTAAAGGGCTTAGACGGGAACTCGGATTGCAGATTGGGAGGTCGGTGGTTTGTGGGTCAAGTTTGGTTTCGGGGCTGAAATGGAGGTCGACAGTGGGTTACTGGGGGTTTAGAATTCGGGTTGGGGGCTTCCCGGGTGAAGGGGTTGTTGGGCGCTGGGTATCAGTTTGTGGGGGTCTGGGTGGAATTGAGTTGGAGGTTTGGCGGGTGCGCCGGAGCTTCGCCGGATAGGCAACGGCTTTGGTCGCGAGAATGGGAACTAGGTTGCGCTGGTGGTGGTTGGATAGGAGGTATAAGGGGTTGGGTCGGGTTTCGTTTCGGGTTGGGTTCGATTTTGTGGTGGTATTGGGTGAACTCGGGTGGGTGGTGGAAATGGTTAAGGAGGAGGTGGGTTTGGAGTTTGGGTATGGAAGGTTTGGGGATGTTTTTGGTTATGGAGAAGAGAGGAGAGAGAGTGAGTTGTTGGGGAAGAAGATGCGTGGGTTAGTGTGTGAGAGGGTGTATGGAAGTTTGGTGAGGGTGTATTTGGGTATATGTGTGTGTATGGTAGGTGGGTGTGTGTGTGTGTTAGTTTGTGACCCTTTAAAAAATAACACAACTAAAAATAAATAAAACTAACAAAACTAAAAATCTAAAACTAAAAATCATACTCTAAAAATAAAATAAAGACTCAAATAAAAAATAAACTAAAAAGAAATAAAAAAAACTATTAAAACTAAAATCTAAAATCCTAAAAAAATGTAAAATCTATTAAAACTAAAAAAAAATGAAATCTTCCAAAAAAAATTAATCCTAATAAAATAAAATAAAAGTTAAAAATTAATACTAATAAAAATCAAAATTAAAATAAAACTACAAAAAATATAAAAATTGAAAATAAATCCTACAAAATCCTAAGTAAATCTAGAATAAAAACTGAAAATAAAAACGACTCAAACTAAAAATCTAAAAAAATAAAAAGGCATACACTAAACACACATGGGCTTCGGAAAGGTTTAGGGACAGGTTTAAACTCGGGCGAGGTTACGGGGCAAGGTAATTAGCTCCATTTGATGCGCATTTGCCTTAAATTAAGCTTTTCAACTCCGCAACTCCAATCAAGCCTGCATATTAAATATTTACGCGCATAAGACCCAAATTGTCGAGAATTAGCAACTAAAATACGTCTATTCAAGGTATAAAATGTACACTTTTAGGTGCTTATCACCAATCTCGAATAATATGAAACTGAATAATCTTCAACTGAATCTAGTGAAATAACTGAATAAAACCCAAACAACTTTGGAACCGAATGGCCCAATCAAAACCATAAACTGGGTCTCAAAATAAATACGAAGGAATGAAAAATTAAACTAAATCAATACGCATAAATTAGAGAAACTCCAACTGCACCTCCAAGAAAATATCCAAATAATTCTATGGAATTTCTCTAAATACTATTTCTTGAAAATTTAGTCAACGCACGAGGTCAGAGCCCCGAGCATGAATACACACTACTCCCCTCAAATAGGATCCTTGAATCCAAACAGTAGCATTATACGCAAAAAATATCACAATAGAATATTTTGATTTAAACGGGATAATTACATGCGATAAATATAAATCACTAACTACTCGTTGAGACCCCCATTTAAAAAAAGGCACACTAATATGATTTTAATTTCCCAAGATGTTAATTTAACTAACCAAATTTTATTATTGTTCTCACTTTTTATTATGGCGATCCTCCTGCCCCGGGTTGTAATCCACCAAAGTGTTACACTTTCCCTTGTCAAATTCCCTCTGATTCGTTTAAACTGTCGACCCCGCCCCATGACAAAGTTCCACATACGACATCACATAAATCGTTCGCTGACCCATTTAAACTGTCGCTCCCTGACACATTATGTCGCCTTAAATTTTAATACCCATTTTTATCTTAGGCATTGATTCTCAATTTCACAATTTATAAATTAGCCCACCCTTTTAATCGATGTGAGATCCTCGAAATACCCCGTAGTCCCATACCTAAGGGTCTCAAAGTTATAAATATATCCTACACTATGTATTTGATGAATTTCTAACATAAACCTCGACCTAGTCTCATGCCTAGGCTAGCGCAACGATGACAAAGTATCAAAAATCAACCCACCCCAACATAATAAAGTCGTAATAATCTACCCTCACTAATCCCATACCTAGAAGGCGTAAATCATCAAAAGACCTACCCACTAGTCCCATTACTAGTAAGCATCCTAAAATATAGGGATAGCAAAAATACCCAACAACATGTCATCACAAAGATAATTTAATAATACCAACAAGTCACATAAACAAGCATAATTAATGAATGTACCAAACTACGCATGATAGTCCAATTGAATTAAATCTTAATTTAATTATCACATCGTCAAAATACCCAAGTAATCCCATTTAATTATTTTATATTAAATACACCGAGATTTCATCACTAATACATCATAATTTCAATTTCATTATCTATACACAATTTACATGAGTTATATGTCCCCAAAATCAATTAATTCAAAACTAGAGTTTTTCTACATGCAACCTACACCAATAAAACCCAAAATACACTCATAAATCCTACGTACCCAAGTGTTATGAATATTAATCATATTAAGGGATTTCATAAAAACAGCCCCAAGTTTTATGTGTCCACTTTCTCTAATTAGATTGCTAATTGATTTTAAAAAAATGTTAAATTAAGGTTTAGGCAACACTTAAAACGTACAATTCTAAAGGAAAAGAATAGAGTATTCATGCCTGATATTAGTTGGATAAAAATCTGAGAAGAAGGTTGAATTCCTCTTGAGAAAACACAAATTGAATCTTCAAAACTCGTGAAAAGTAAGGGCTAGGTGTTAAAGATGAGAGGAAATATGCTTTGAGAACCTTACTGGAGAAAGTTTGAGAGAAAAAGTATTTTTTGAAGTCCCAGTCCCGTATCAGTTTGGTATTTAAAGGGTTTAAGAGTTAAAACACAACTAGGAGTCTAATCAACCACCATCTTACTATCGCTCGAATGAGGACAACTGTCGATTGAACGACATGCGACGTCGTTCGAACGACATCAGCTGTCGTTTGAATGACCCCCCACATCTAAGATACATTCTTTTAAAATCTGTCTTTTTAATCTGATAAGTATTCTTAAAAACGCACTTGCCAGTAAATGATAAAAAATCGTTATAACCTTATATATAAAATACCCAAATTAATTCCCGACTTAAAAATCTACTAATAAAACCAAGTTAAATTCTTAAAGGCCATCGAAAATTTCATTTTTCTCCGAATTAATGAAAGTCCATTAATTAAAACACGGCTTGTTACATGCTTCCCCACTTGAAAAGAATTTCATCCTCGAAATTAGACGAAACATATACATCAATGCGTAAATCTCGTAAAAGAAAATAAGGCTCACATATTCCTACTCGTAGAATATCATAATTGGGCTCCCATACACCCAATACTACGCCCACATACCCCACGAACAAAAAAACAATATATATAGCCTATATACATACGCATAACTATGAAAATAACGGCTTACCACACACTCTCATAAATTTCCAATCGATCGTATATCCGAAAGTCATCATAATACTAACGTCCTCAAATTAAATCTCAAACTGAAAAATCGATACATACCATACCTAACATCTTCATTAAAATTTCCAAAATAATTATCGTCTCCATAATCCATTCTAAGGATCCTCACTTCAAGCTTACTAATTCTAAACTCAATGCCTACAACGTCCTTAGAACCAAACTTCATATCTTCATGAAACACATCTAACTTGTATGCTAGACCCTCTACCTTAAGGAGTACGAATTAACAAAGGAAATAAAAGATGGACGATGCGAAAGCTAAACGAACTCATAACCTACGAGACCTAAGACCATGCTCTGATTCCATCAGTCACACTCCGCCTAATTCAGGCGCCAATTGTATCCAAAACTAATCCGAGCGTGAATAAATAAAATACCATTCTTAGCATCAGATAGATATGAGACATATAAAATTAATCCATAAGATAATTGATAATCAATCCCAAAAGATAAACCATCCAACTAAGGAATAAAAGATCCATCTCCAAGCCAAACTCAAGTAAATTCAATCTCTAATAATATGAACCTAAATAATTTCCAACTGAATCCAGTGAAATAACTGAATAAAACCCATACAACTTTGGAACCGAATGGCCCAATCAAAACAATAAACTGGATCTCAAAATAAATTCGAATGAATGGAAAACTAAACTAAATCAAGACGCATAAAGTAGATCAACTCCAACTGCACCTCTAAGCAAATCTCCAAATAATTCTATGCAGCTTCTCCAAATACTATTTCCTAAAAAGTTAGTCAATGCACGAGATCAGAGCCCCGAGCATGAATACACACTACTCCCCTCAAATAGAATCCTTGAATCCAGACAACTTCATTATACGCAGTAGATATCACAATAGAATAATTTTGATTTAAATGGGATAATTACACGTGATAAATATAAATCACTAACTACCCGTAGAGATCCCCATTTTAAAAAAAGGCACACCAATATGATTTTAAATTCCCAAGTCCCACAAAGTTTATTTAATTAACCAAATTTTATTATTGTTCTCACTTTTATTTTGGCGGACCTCATGCCTCGGGTGGTAATCCACCAAAGTATAACACTTCCACTTGTCAAATGGCCTATTATCCATTTAAACTGTCGACTCCGCCCCATGACAAGGTTCCACACACGACACAACATAAATCACCCGCTGACCCGTTTAAACTGTCGGTCCCTGACACATTATGTCGCCACACATTTTAATACCCATTTTTATCTTAGGCATTAATTCTCAATTTCACAATTTATAAATTACCCCACCCTTTTATTCGATGTGAGATCCTCGAAATACCCCTTAGTCCCATACCTCAGGGTTGCGAAGTTATCAGTACATCCTACCCTATGTATAGGATAAATTTCTAACATAAACCTCAATCTAGTCTCATGCCTACGCTAGCGTAACGAAGACAAAGTATCAAAAATCAACCCACCTCCGATATAATGAAGTCGTACGAATCTACCCTCACTAGTCCCATACCTATAAGGCATAAATCACCCAAAGACCTACCCACTAATACCATACCTAAAAGGCATCCTATAATATAGGGATAAAAAAATACCAAACCACAAGTCGTCACAAAGACAATTTAATAATACCAACAAGTCACACAAATAATGATAATTAATCAATGTACCAAACTACACACGATAGTCCAATTCAATTAAATCTTAATTTATTTATCACATCGTCAAAATACCCAATTAAACCCATTTAATTACTTTATATTAAATACACCGAGATTTCATCATCAATGCATCATAATTCCAATTTCATTATCTCTATAAAATTTACATGAGTTATACATCCCAAAAATCAATTAATTCAAAATTAGGATTTTTCTACATGTAAACTACACTAATAAAACCCAAAATCCACTCATAAATCCTACGTACCCAAGGGTTATGAATATTAATCATATTAAAGGATTTCATAAAAACAACCCCAAGTTTTATGTGTCCACTTTCTCTAATTAGATTGCCAATTGATTTTAAGAAAATATTAAATTAAGGTTTAGGCAACACTTAAAATGCACAATACCAAATTAAAATAATAGAGTATTCATGACTCATATTACTTGGATAAAAATCTGAGTAAAAGGTTGAATTCGTCTTGAGAAAACACCAATTGAATATTTAAAACTTGTGAAAAGTAGGGTCTAGGGGTTGAAGATGAGAGGAAATATGCTTTGAGAACCTTACTGGAGAAAGTTTTAGAGAAAAATTGTTTTTCGAAGTCTCAACCCCGTATCAGTTCGGTATTTAAAGTGCTTAAGAGTTAAAATGTAATTAGGAGTCTAATCAAAAATCGTCTTATTGTCGCTCTAACGAGAACACCCGTCGTTCAAACGACATGGGACGTCGTTCGAACGACATCAATTGTCGTTTGAACGACCCCCACATCTAAAATACAATCTTTTAAAATTCGCCTTTTTAATCTGATAAGTACTCTTAAAAACGCACCTGCTAGTTAAAGGATAAAAAATCCTTATAAACTTATATATAAAAGACCCGAATTAATTCCCGATTGAAAAATCTACTAATATAACCAAGTTAAATTCTTAAAGGCCATCAAAAAATTTATTTTTCTCCAAATTAATTAAAGTCAATTAATTAAAACACGGGGTGTTACACTCTTTAACTCTTTCACTGAGTTAGGCCTGGTCATGTTGAGGATACCATTCTGCTTGTTCATGTCCATTTTCATTCCTTTCCTGTTTACAAAAAACCACAGGAACTTTCCACTTGTGACCCTAAATGCGCATTTGAGGTGGTTCATATTTAACTTGTACTTTTGAAACCTTGCAAACACCCTCCTCAGATTTGTCAGGTGATCAGCCTGCTTTTTGGACATGATTACCAAATCATCAGTATAAAACTCCATAATCTCATGCAAGAGATTGAGGAGTATGGCCATTATAGTCCTCTGGAAAGTGGCACCTTCATTTTTCAGCCCAAAATGCATAATCATATACATAAAGCTACCTAACAGGGTATAGAAGGAAGTCTTCACATCATCCTCTGGGTCCATTTTAATCTGGTTGTATCCCACATAAGCATTCATAAAGTTATAAATTTCGTACCCTGTTGTTGCATCTATCAAGCTATCGCTAGAAGGCAATGGGAACTCATCTTTTGGATAGATCCAATTCAATTCCATGAAATCCACACAGATCCTAATTTGGTTCTTATATTTTTTCCCCACCAGCACAATGTTGGACAACCAAATAGGATGTTGGATAGGCACAATAAAACCCACAAGGAGCAACCTCTAGAACACTTCCTTTATTTTCAAGTCCAATTATGCCTTATACGTTCGAGTGGATTTTTTTACTGGGATCACGGATGGCATCAAATTTATCTTGTTACAACTCACCTCTTTTTCTACCCCTAGTATCTCAGTGTACTTCCACGTAAAGATGACTTTCAACTCTCACAACAAATAAACAACCTCAAGGTCTTTCAAGATAAACATGGGACTAGGATCATCACCTTCTTTAGACAAGTCTATATGTCCCAGCTCTTGCATTTGGGGTCTTAACATGTTCCTTATGCATTCTAGCTCTTCTTCCACTCTTAAATATTGAAGTTGTCAATTAGCAAACACTGGCCCAAATTATCCACTAAAAAACATTCATAGACTGTGTCATCCTCATTGTCAAGGCCTTCAAGTTCCCGCTCACACCTTTATAGTTTGTGGATGATCCTTTCATTGGCTAGAACCACCCTTTTGCATTGGCGAGTATTCTCCTCATGAAGGGTCCTCTTGTGGATGTTTCCTCCAACTCTCTCTATGAAAATCTTCTAAGAACACGTTTTGTTGAACTTGGTGCTCAATACGGGGCATCATCTGATCGCATAGCTGTTTGGACAAGCTGGGGGCCCTAACTTCGTCGCGAATAATCTCATATTCCTCAAAACCCACCACTGGGCGAGCTGGTGTGAGATATTTTCTCTAGTGCTAGGAATATTAATTCCTCTAGTATATTGAGTAATCATAATGGCCTCCTTATCCAACTCTGTATAAAAAGTACCATCCACCAAGTGTGCTTTCTCTCGTGCAAAAGTCTTCCTAGATGCTCGAATGACTACCTCATTCCCCTTGATGTTTGCCTTGGAACATTGATTAGTAGTGGAAGGCACCAACCCGTTGTTATGTATCCACACCTTTCGTACGAGAAGTTAGTAGGACGGTTCATTTTCCATTAGACGGAACTTAATATGAGAAGTAATATTTCCCACAGTGATTGAGAAAGGATTTTGTACAATCCTTATCTCAGATATATTACAGGGATAAAAAGATCCTATGACCATGATATCAATGGAGGCTCCCCCGTCCATCAAAACACGATTGAAACTTCACCCATTAATGCTTCCCATAACCTAGAGCGACCAGTTTTGGGTATAACTAACTGACCTATCAGCCTCAAAGAATGTAACCTCCAAGAAGAATTTCTTCACTAACTTAGCCATTGGTCCTCTCCATCACTGTAATACCCCGTATTTTTTTGAAGATTTTATTTTAATTATGGGATTAATTAATTTAAATTCAAAATTTATTTATAATTAATCTGAATTTAAGTAAATAATTACTAGTGTGATGAGAGTTATTATTTATTGGTGAGAATTATACCAAAGATTACTTATTGAGTAAAGTAGTACATAATGAGAATATTATATAATGGTCGTGTATGAAAAATACGGTAGTTACAGTCCACTTAGTTGGGATGCGCAGGTGAGTCATGTCGGGACTTAAATGAGGAATTAAAAATGTAATTTTATTTTAGGTTATTCAGATGGCTGTTTTAAGTACGTCAATGTGTTCAGAAGGGTCGAGATAGTTAGAAAAGTCTACTCGGGGGTTTAGTTTGGAGTCCGGGGCAACTTTAGGCCAACCTGACACCCCAGAGGGGTATTTTTATCTTTTGAAAAATTAGGATTAATTAATGGACTAAAATTGGAGAAATGTATCTTCATGTACGTGGGAGAGTTAGGGTAAATAATTGGTAAGCCAAAGAGAGAGTTCAAGAGGAAGAAGGAGAAGACGTTCCTAGGAGTTCCAATGCCAAACCCAATAACCTTTCACCAAAAACATCATCAACGTGTAGATAGGGAAGAGGAGAACGCATCTATACCAATTTCAAGTAACGAATCGGACCTTTAATTTAGAGCGTATAATATCCATGTTAAACTAGTTGATGATTCATTCATGATATTATGAAATTTAGGACTGAAATTGGGTATTAATCCATGATTGCGGTATAGGTTTTGCATGTAGTTGAATAACCATAGGTTGGGGATACGAAATCTGGGTTTTATATGTTGAAATCACAAATTCAAATATAGGTTTAATTGTGATTAATGGTGATTGTATGAATTTAGGGCTTTTTCAAGATTTGAGGAATTAATCTGAATTCATGTTATAATTTTAAAGGATTTGGTGTTAAAACGTGTTGGAAAGCATTATATTACCAGGGATTATAGTTTAGAATCATTGGGTTTGAGTTAGGATAAGTTTTGGATAATTTGGGTGATGAAAAAGTTGGAAAAATGCAGTTTTTAGAGGATAGGGACGAACTGCAGTTTTCTCATTCGAACGACCAGAGTTGTTCGAACAAGGATTCCAACTACCCATCCAATGAGAATTTAGAGAGTAGTTCATTCTAAGTTTCATTCGAATGACCTCGTTCGAAGTTTTGTTCGAACGAGATATTCAACGATAATTCAATCTTTAAATGGTTCGAAGTTTCGTTCGAATAAGATTTTCCCCAACTTATAACGAGATTTTAAAAGTTTAATTTTTTTCCCGGACAAGTTAAAACCTTATAAAGTTAATTTGAGTGAGAGAGAATGACCTACGCTATCGTTGAGTGACTTCATTACATATTCTAGTGACGAGATGATTCTGTAATTACTAAGGGAATATGTTGGAATAAGAGGGCCTTATGAAATATATACGATACAGAGATTAATCGTACGGGTAGAGTAAAGTGAGTATTATAGATGATAATACTATGTATAAATTTGGGTACTTGAGTCGTGTGAATACCTAATGATTATTATAGGTCTTGTATATACCTATTGATCGAATTATTGTGTGTATAACATACCTACGCTACTTGCTATCGGGTGGAGGTTGTACGTTGTGGACCATCACATCTTGAGGAGCCTTCGGGGGGATTTTGATTCTTATCTCTAGAACATCGACCTAAGTACGGGATATAAGTGAGAGTGATAGTGTTGACGGTCATATGGGTGCGTAGGTATGTGCGTAACCCATGGGCTTGGAACTATGTTCGACTCCAATATGTGTGTTTGTTTTTTATGGTTCATGAGAGGTTGAACCTATAGTCCTTCATGCAATGAGAGATACATCGGTACATGATAGCAGAGTATTCACTGTACTAGGGGGCCTTAACCCAGGGGTGCTAAAATAATATATAAATAGAGAGAGATAAATATATGTATAAATGTTACTTATTCGATTGTGCGTATTTAGTAGATATGGGAATAACTATATTTGAAAACCTTCTTAGTGAGAAAAAGAATACTAATGAGAATAACAGTTGTGTATGTGGATAACTATCCTTAAACATATGATAATATGGGATACGAGTGATATGGGTAAACGCATGAGATTATTGGTGCGATAATAGTCATCTTCGGGCTAGTTAGGTGGGGTAGCATGACTAGGATGGGTTAAATATACGCGTTAGGTGTTCACATTAGAAGAGAGGTGAGCATCTCAAGTGAGAGTACGAAAATCTAACAAGTGCACAATATGTTTTATTGTTTTCATTTAATCACTTGCTGATTTTTAAATTGTTTTCAACTTGGGCTCTGACCCGTTTATTGCAAATCACTTTTATTTTCTCAAATTATTTTTGGTGCCCAGTCACAAGGACACCAAGTATTGGAGTTCTATTCATTTGACGAGTTGTAGCTATTGTGGAAGTTACAGGACTAGGTGGTAGACGCCCCATGACTTTCATTTCTTCATCTTAAGTTATTTGTTCCAGTAAGGGCATGTCACCCCTTTTACTTATTCAAACAGTCAGAGATTGTGGATTTATTTATTTACTCCTTTCGGGTTTTGGTTTATTCTATTGGGTTATTATATTGGGTATTTGGGTTGAAATTGTTTACTCTAGTCACATTTATTATTTAAGACATTTTATTTCCTATGAGATTAGTTTGATTGGTCCATGTTTAATAATTGATTAATTTGGGTATATGTTAATTAAAAGATAAAATTTTGACATCAACTTTTTTAAATATTAGGTGGTTAGTGTTAATAATAAGTTTTCAACAATGATGCATATTTTGAACCAACCGGATATTCTGATTTAATTTAATAAAGGGTTGATCACCCGGTATTTAATTAGGCGGAGTGTCACAATCGTAAGTTTAGATCCGTGTTTTTTTAGCAATCTCTAAGATCTCTCGCGTGACAAGAGTTCTCGGGCAGCCCCACTTAGTCAAAAAAACAATCAAACTTTTGTGATTGTGCAACAACGGTACATTCCATTGATGGATCCACTTATTCTTCTTCTATCCCGTAAACCTCATCCACGTCTCTGTATGCGAACTCTTATATGCTATCACAACGTTCACTAGCCTTAGGGAGCAAGCTTCCAATTAACTGCTCAAGTTTTCGATTGAACTCAAGTGTCTACCACTTCGTCTCCCAGCGTTAACTAAGACATCTGAAATAGACATTTGTCTAGAGATTCCTCAAGGTCCCCCCCCCCTCCCCCGTATAGCTAATCTTGTTCTCTCGGTCGTTCTGCCTCTCATCAAAGGGTAAGCCATGTTTGCCCCGTGTGCTAGCAAAGGATTGTTATTTACATCTTTTTTTGGCAACTGGATGTTTCCTCTCTTGACGTGCTTGTTAATAATCCTTCGTAGTGCGAAGTACTTGCTGGTTGGGTGACCCACCTTGTTGTGGACTACACAAAATCTTGGGTTCCCCCTATCTTCTCGCATAGTAAATTTAATAAGGCCAAGGGTGCTGGTAGTGGTTTTAAAACTAAGGCAATGCTCCTTGCAACTTTTAGGAAGGCTTTGAATGTGCCTTCTCGAGTTTTATTTATCAGGTGGCATATGTATTTGGGTATCAAACTCTCCCCAAAAACTTGAAAAAGATTATTTTCTCGTGTTTCCTCTCTCACATCGCAAAAACTCCAGATATATGCCACAACGTCCTCGCTTAGTTTTTGTTTCTCCCGTGCCAGTTGTGTAAGTGTAAACTCCTTTTCTTTTAAAAAGAATTTCTATGTTAAGCCTTCTCAGTTAGAGATTTTGAAAACTCTCTCAACCTCAGCTTTTTATTATTGTAATGGGCTCGTAGGTGCTCAACAAAATTTTTGATATGCTCTTTACGATTTGCTCCTTTTCTCGTGTACTTATCGAAGGTCGGTGGAATATAACCTACTGGGTAGGTTTCGTTATTGTACTCCTCTGGATATGGAGTGAAAACGTCATCGTATACCGAGGAAGCTTCACCTACAACTTTAGAAACCGCCATCATCTTCAAGAGATATTTCTTCATTTCTTCCATACTAGGAGGAGGGTTGTACTGCATAGGATCCTCCACCGTTGGCACCACGATGGGTGACGTGATTGGAGCACCACTACCTAAGCTTAAAACAAAACTCGTCGTTGATGCGGCAGTTGTGTTGTGAGCAACTCTTTCCACAACAAAAGGTGTGGTGTATAATGGCGGGGTTAGTGGAACAACATTGTTAACCATCACTTGAGCAACTACCCATGAGTTAAAGGGATCTGGCAACACCGGTGGTGGTGTTATATAGGAACTCAACCATCCTCTAACTCCCAACATCGATTGAGAATCTCGTGTTTTAATTAACTTCACGAGGAGACTCATTAGCACTGCCATCTACGTCGTACCTAGGTTGGTTGCCATCGGAGCAGCCGGTAAGCTAACCTCAGCACGTCCTTCTCTCTCTTCATTTGGTAAAACGGTCAGATTTCCCTCTTCTCCATGTTGCAGTGCATCAAAAAAATTGTTCTTTGCCATATTATCGTTAGCCATCTCTCAAAAGAGAATACCTCCCCAACAGAGTCGCCAAATGTAAGATGTGGGTTATTGAGATACGGTTAGTATCATGTGAGGAGTAACCCTTTATCAAGATGGATATTAGTGCCAAATAATAACTACTATTGATAATAAATGTAGGTGAGAGATCAAGACGTTCAATATCCAAAACTCTTGCATTAAATGTGTTCTTACAACATAAATATTATGAGAATATAATAAATAGAATGGATCCCATAGTTGACTTGATTAGAGGGAGAAGGAACAAGCATCTTTAGTAAAATATAGGCAAGGCAGTAACCTTAAACACTAGTGAGTTCTCAGTAATGGTGTTAAGGGAGTAAATGAGGGTGGTCACATAATAAATGTTCTCACAGTAAACTCACGTGTCTGGTAGTATTTTGGCAGCAATTCTAGGCTATAAAAATGTGATGATGGAATAATAGAACTTTGGAGTATTTGTATGGGTTAGAGGTTACTCGAGCGACTTTCTTTATATTAAATGCATCTACCCTATTTAATGCCAACAGTGCCCTCCAATAAATTCCAAAAATGTAGCATTATAGGCACCGGATATGATATTTTGACGGGAACACTATTTTGGCTCTCAGAGTTGTAGTAGGATTAATTAGGACATGATGAACCAGTTATGAAATTACCATCCTAGGAATATTTTCACCTGAGTGCTAGTTTAGAGAGTTCCTAAATGTCATACTTTGTGACGTCAATAAATTAGTAAACAGTAATCAACAAAAAAGCGTGTTGTCACATCACCTAGAAAGGGAGGTTTTTTGGGGGTAAGGTTGGTCACCTAAAGACTTTTCTCCATCAACCAATTAAGTTTAGGTAATAAATGAAGATTAATTTTTATGTTGTTGTTTGGACTAAGGTCCCTCGAGGGGGTTGTTACTTTTGTTGTGTTCCCTCGAGGGGGTTTCCTCTGTGAATGATATATCAGGTGTGTGTTTATATAAACCTACGGTTTTCCCTAAGTACTCTAAAGGGGTTGGTATTTCCAATGTTTCCTTGCTCCAAATCCTCCGAACCAAATCCCTACGAGATACCCAAGATGAGTTTGTTCGATAGATCATGTGAGCTCTCTCATGCCCTACCAGACATGGTCCCTCGACGATATCGATCAACTTCATAAACATTACAAGATTAAGCTTGCTATTTACTAGTGAAAACTCAATATAAATAATAATTATCCATATTAAAAAGTGCGTTTTTCTATATTCCTCTAATAGGCTGAGTCTTTGTGGGGAGTCCCTCGAGCAACCATGTATTCTGCGCGCAACCATCTTTGGTCTTTCATTTTTAACATGCTTGTCTTGCTAATAGTCTTTGGCCTTGGACCCCCATATACATTATCCACCTTACACATTCTCTCTCATACCTCCATAACCATAACTAAGAACTTAGAACACACACATACACACACACACATGCGCACACACACACACACACACACACACACACACACACAAACACACACACATACACACACACACACACACACACACACACACACATATATATATATATATATATATCCTTATCCAACAACCTTAAACCCCTCTGTTGTCCCGACCACACCATCCCCGCTACCCAACCTCCTAACTTGCCGAAGATACCCGCCTAACCAACGACGACCACCACCTCAGACGAGCAATAAAACACTCAAGCCACCTCCAACAAGTGGATCTACCTAACGGATACACACCTGATATCACCACTAAACATCTATTCCCACCTTATACCACCATTAAAATAGTCCACACCCTCTTTATAACCCAAAGACCCACCTACCCCAAACTCTAACCCATCACCCCCTCCTTTCCACCATGCCCCGATCTTCATACCCACCGGAGAGATCTAAAACACCAAACTCCGATAGGAAAACCAACCACCTGAACTCCTAAACCCGAAATCCTCCTAACCTCCTTTTTCGGCGACCCAGCAGACCACTCGCTCATTAGCCTTTAACCCATGGCCCAAACGCTCTAAACCTATGCTACCTTAACCCACTATCCAACCATTAATATCCCACACCTGGTTCTACCCATTTTAACCAATAAACTAATTATACCCAAACACTCAATTAATAATTTACTATTTTACCAAATTACCCACATAAAATATCCCACTCCCAAATTTGACCAATACCCACGTGAACATTTCAACCCCCCAAACACATTTGATTCAGTAAACCTATTCAAAACTCAAACCTCCTAAAATATCTCACCCAAGAAACCATTCATGAATCATAAAAAGAGGTAGCAACTCTTTGGCCATCCCAGGAGGCGCCTTGGAGGAGGAGAGAGAGATATAGACAGATATGTCTCCCTGTCGGGAAGGATACATCGCGGTCTCGCACCCCTCTTGGGATGGTTTTTTCGACCGTCATCGGCGTAGGAGTAAACGTAAAGAGATATAGCCGCCATCCTATTTTGCACAAAATAGGCCAAATTAATGTTGCCACTTCGAGAGATCGGCATCAAGGGAAAACTGATGCATACAAAACTAATAGTTCTAAGGTTCGGGGGCTAAGTTACGGAATAGGAAGGTGTTAGGCACCCATCCTGCCCTTTTCGTCTCTCGCGGGATAATGCTATTATCTTCCTTTATATTCCCGAGAAGTGTGTGTGCGTGTTTATATAATGGAGATTATATTTATTCAACTAATACCATGGACAAGGCAGAATGAGGTCATCCATATGAATATTCCCAAAATAACATATGTAGAAAGTATGATTTGTGCATTCATCATGATATTGATCGTTATTAGGAAATGATAATATGTGTTGGATAAAATTCAAACAAGTATGATATATATATATATATATATATATATATATATATATATATATGAAAATGGGAGGTTTTAAAAAATTAGGGAATTTGAGAAATTGGGAAAGTTGGAAATTGGACTCGACTCTCAAATTTTAATCCGAGATGTATACGTATCCCATAAAGGCATCAATGTCCACGTAGTTAGAATGTATCATAGGGGTGGGGTTTATCCTATAGATTCGAACAAAATTTTATTATATGCGTATGTGTAGAAAGTGTGTTGTTTTGATTTTGGAAAAAGTGTGATGGATAATTCCGTTCGGAATTTATGGGTATGACCCTCTTTTATTTGTTTTTGGGATTTTTATAGAAAATAAAGTATGTGCAATATACTAATAAAAGTGTAGATACTAATGTGTATGAACTAAAATAAGAACTAGATTATGAATCTAATGTTTATTAAGAAAAAATAAGGAATTTTAAAGAGAAGGGGAAGGAATTGGACCTTCTTTGAAGCTTGATCTTTGATCTTCGATGAAATTCGTTAAATGTTGATGAAAGATAAGTATATTTTCCAAATTAGGTTTGAAAAGGATGGGAATGTAATCTTGGATGGAACTTTATATGAGGGACTTCGCTAATTTAGAGGGAATGATGATGACATCATTGATGTTGATGGATCTATTGTCTATTTCCAGAATGATGTCATGGCCCCTATTTATAGGGTTAGGGGGGTTCTGATAGCCCTACCCCATGGGGTTCCTATCGACATGTTCCCCCATACACAGTGCTAATAGGCAGGGATCACGACCTTCCAATTGGCAGTCCCGTGCAGATTTTTAGGGAAAATGATCATAGAACACGAACTGTTGATTCAAATCATGCACGGGGAATACCATTAGAAAGGTAGTTTATATACCTTCAAGATTACTTGGAATACTTCTTGGTCCTAGATTTGGCTTTGGGTCAAAAGTGGCATGGAAGCGCACGTCGATCCTTTAGACGGGAGATCATCAGACGCAAACAGATCATTCATCCGTATAGTAAATCAGAATCATGCACAGGGCATACTATTGGAAATTTTAGGAGATGTACTTAGACATTCCAAAGAGTTTTGTTCGGTTCGGATTGTTGACCTTGGTCAATCGGGGCTCGAAAGCACCCAGGGACCTCTCAAAGTAAGACAAATTGTGTGTCCGTACAGTAGGTCAGAATCTCACACGGGGTGGATCATTAGAAAGGTTATTTAGTGCCCTTCAAAGATTCATTCAGTCTCATTCGAGATGAGGAGTTGACTTTGGTCAAACGGTGCTCGAGAGCGCCTGGGTGGCGTTCAGATTGATTTTTAGGGGGAAACTGATAATTCGTCCGAACAGTTATGCTATTTTATGCAAGGGGTGGATCGTTGGAAAGGGGTTTCAGTGCCATTCGAATATTCAAAGATATTTTTCTATGATAAAAAATTTGCTTGGGGTCAAATCGATGCCCGAGAGTGCTTGGTGGCCTCAAAATCGACCTTCGGTAGAAAAATGATCTGTTCGTCCAAACCGTTATGCTAATTCATGAACGGGGCTGACTGTTGGAAAGGGTATTCTGGTCCCTTCAAATATTCAAAGATATTTTTCCCTGGGGATAGAGTTGACCGAGGTCAAACGGGGCTTGGGGGCACCCGGTCGGCTTTATATTGGTACTCGAAGTGCAACCTAGGGTTTACGGTGAGATGGGGATGTGTTAGGGACCTAAGGGGATACCTATGGGGTCCTAGAATTTGGTGTCTATAGATCCCCTCGACGACTATGCAGAACAAGTAATAGCCTTCAAATAGACACCAAATGATAGAGGTCGGTTCTTGTGGATATGAGATGAGTATGACCGATTCAGAGGGTCGAGATCGATGCTGAGGACCTAAGGTGATGTTAGGGTGGCCGATTATGAGGACCTAGAGGAGGTGAGGAGTAAGTAAGCGACCAATTCTTTGGGCCAGGGTTGGTTCTAAGGATCTAAATTATAGTGACCAATTCCGCGGGTAAAAGCCAATTCTGAGGGCTTAAGTAGAAGAGACCAATTCTGGGGGTCGAAGCCAATTCTATGGGCTTATTTGGGGTGGCCAATTCTGAGGGTCAAAGCTAATTCTGCGGGCTTTTTTGGAGTGACCAATTCTGCAGGTCAAAACCACTTCTGCGGGATTATGATAAAGATGACCAATTCTAAGGGTCAAAGCCAATTCATAGGGCTTAAGATTGGATGACCAATTCTGCAGGTCGAAGACAATTCTGCGAGATTAAGTAAAAGAGACCAATTCTGAGGGTCGAAGCCAATTCTGCGAGCTTAAGATAGGGATTACCAATTATGCGTGTCAAATCCAATTCTGCGGGCTTATGTAGGGGTGACCAATTCTGAGGGCTTAAGATAGAAGCGACCAATTCTGCATGCCGAAGACAATTCTACGGGCTTAATATAGGGATGACCAATTCTGTGAGTCAAACCCAATTTTTCAAACTTATGTAAAAGAGACCACTTCTACGGGTCGAAGCCAATTCTGTGGGCTTAAGATAAAGATGACAAATTCTAAGGGTCAAAGCCAATTCTGCGGGCTTATGATAGAAGTGAACAATTCTACGAGTCGAATCTAATTATGGGGACTTAAGTAGAAGCAACCAATTTTTTTGGGTCAAAGCCAATTATGTGGGCTTATGATAGGGGTGACCAATTTTGAAGGTCAAAGCCAATTATGAGGGCTTAAGATAGAGACGACCAATTCTACGGGCTTATGTAGGGGTAACCAATTACGAGGGCTTAAGATAGAAGCGACCAATTCTATGGGTCAAATCCAATTTTATGGGCTTAAGTATCCTTTGGGAAATTTTGGGACTCCACTGGAGATATGTAGCCTTTCTCTGGGGGTTTGGGTAAGCATTTGGTTCTAAGTTCCGATGGGGAAGATGGAATGATCTGAGGATTTTGAGCGGGGGATTTTGGGAACTTAGGATCATCCTATTGGAGACATTTCTGGGGAGAATTATTCTGTAGAATTTCGCTGGGGATGTAGAAACAAAATTCTTGGAGAAAAGGTTCCAATATTTATCTGGTGTTTTTAGGAATCTATCGGGGATTTTCTGGTATTTTTTTTCTTGATGAGATTGCATTATTTCTTGAACTTGAAAATGGTTTTCTTTGTTTCTTTAATAGCCCGACATTTCCCTATCGACTATATGTGCCCGAGGGACGACATATCTTAAGGATGTTTGGGAGCACCTTCCATCTATGGTGCGCCAGATGGTGTCATCAGTCAGCTTTGGGAGAATGGCGTCTTCTCTAGATGAGATGCCTCATTGTACATTCGTTCTGTGTGATCTAGGGGAGAGGTAGTGGGACACTACCCACACATTCCATTTAGGTTTTGGGGAGATGGAAATGACTCCCATTGATGTGCAGCAGCTGCTAGGGCAGGACTGGGATGGTGCTCAGATTAAGGTGGACATGACGCTGAGGGTGATGCCGGAGGCGGTGATGGTGGCCTTAGGTGATGTGGAGAGGGTGGTCTCTGGATATTCTATATATTTGTCTCTGTTGAGGTATATGTTATTGAGTAGGAGGAGGATTGACGAGAGCGACGGGTAATAGGTACGTCAGATGGCCTGCTTGTTCATTCTGCTTGTCCTGGGAGGTTTTCTGGTGTCGACGAGTGGCCATGTCGTGCACTTGTAGTTTTTGCCATTTCTGAGGGTGTTATCGACATCCGCCTTTATGATTAGGGGATCCTGACCTTGGCAACCCTTTATTATTCTCTTGATGCATTCAGCTAGTGTTCCCGTCAATCTTTTACTGGAGTCACGTATCTCCTGGAGGTATTATTTATTTTTTGTCATTTTTCCTTTATGCATTCGCATTTTCCTTCATGCACTTTTTCTTGATTTCTTAAATGATAGCCTTTACCCTTTATAGACGTGGTGTTATAAGTTGATTGGGTTAAACACCCAATTGATAGCTTTGAAGGATGATTTTGTTGGGGACTTTTACCAGATGTACCGGTGGCGGAGGTCCAACCGACAGTCAAAGAAATCTCTCTCTGCGGAGGCGGTGCATCAGGTCTTGAATGGCCTGACGAGCGAGAAGTTAAGTACTCATTTATCTTAAGACTATCTTTTCCTTCGATGGTTTTATATTTAATCTTTTGCTCTTGTTGGGGATTTGTAGGTGAACTTTTATCCTTAGGGGATGGCCATTCAGCACACTGGGGTGATTATGGGACAGGCGCAGATCCAGCGTCTGCTAGCGTATGAGTTTGTTTATTCTTGATACCTAGGGGAGAGGGTAGTCCGATATATTATATAGGATAAGGTTGTAGTGCTGACAATGAATCCCCCTATGTTCATGAGGCGAGTGTGGGAGATATCAGAGGATGCCCGGGTGGCGGCGATGATGGGAGATCCATACTTAATGTATACTGACACCATGGTGATGTATGACTACATGGATTTTATGTCGAGATGGTTGATGCCTCCCAGTATATACGATGTAATTCCTCTTCCTCATACAGGTTCGAGACGACAGGTGGGGTCCTCCCACAGTGGGGGAGGTACGACGACATCAACGATGGCGATGACTGTGAAGGCTCCCTTTGTACGGCTATTCTTGCCTGGTTAAAACATTCAGTGAGCTGATGGAGGGTTGGTGTGTTTACATCTTCATCCCAGTGCGATGGACCCAGAGGAATTGGGCTTGACAGAGGAGGTCCTTCAACCTGAGGTACACTTTGTATTTCCTTGCCTTTTTGGTTTCTTGGTTCCTTTCTTCTTCTTTTCAGACTTGACTGATTTGATTTTTGTATTTATTTTGTGGCACATCCAAGTCTCCACCACTTAGTTGAGGTATATTAGGGATTGGATATCTTCGGTGACTTCCCACATCTGTGAGGTGGTTCCGGTTGCTTCTTGTTTGGTGTTGTCTGCCTCGTCTGGGGAAGGGTCGAGTTCTGGAAGTTGGGTCACATCGTCTCTCCACAGGGGGAACAGGGTGCATCGTAGGGATGAAGGCTCTTATATACAAACAAGAGAGAGAAAGTATGTGTAAGAGAGAGTTAAAGAAAATCGGATTCGAGTTGCTTCCCATTGTTTTTATCTGTTTTTCCTGCAAGACATCAATGTAATACATAAGAGAATACATGCAAATAAAAATAAAGTTTTTATGAATTTATGTTTCAGTGATTAATGCACATGCTCTTTTTACTTTTCTACTGAGATAGTAAAAATAATTTGAAAATCGATCTGAGAAGGATTTTATTTTAAAACGAGATTATGTTTGGTAAGGATGAGTTTAAAGTTATTTAAATGTTTCATTTAAAAGTGTTGGGATCATTTTCTAAAAATTTCTTTTTATCAAAATGAGTTATTGAAGAGAAGAATTGTTTTTTGGCAGTAGCGAACCGAACCAATACCATTTTACACAGACCAGTCCCCCTTACTATTTTGACTTAACCGGACCCATGGTTTTTTTATCGGAATGGTTTGGCTTGCCAGAATTAGATTTTTCCAACGCCTCAAATCTTTTAAGATTCTATAAATACCCATTTCTGTGGTGCATTTGTTCAAGACTTTGGGAGAACGTTTTTAGACTCCTAATACATCAAGTCTTCATATTTTTACGTCCCAAAACACTTTTTGATTCACACCAAACATCCCAATTAGTTTTGTGAATCTTTTGGGAACCCTATATTCCACCCTGTTGAACTTTAGATTTGTGGAGTGCCATCTTTACTGTTGTCTTGGTACCACTTCAGGGAGGTGCTGACTGATGACTACGTGTCAATTGAGGATTCTCGTGGGCATTCCTTGCTGAAGATAGAATTGCGGATCTTATGGATTCACTCCAGGGGTTAATTGTTGATTTAGGTTGTGGCCTATGAGAGTTTACTACGATAAATTCTTTGCAGATTTTGCTGGTAATCTTATAAGATGTAAATTGCAAATTATTAGTGAAATAAAGATTTTTACCCAAAAGGTTCTTTTTTCCTGAAATTTGATTTCCATTACATGTTTCCTAATTTTAGGATTTCAAATCAACTAGATGCATGATTTATGGTTTAACGAAAATTTGGGATTGATTGAATTTGGTTGATTTTTCATACAATTAAATCAATTTGAAAACACTTGAAATATTCTGCTGCACTGCACAAGTTTACAAATTGATATCAAAGCTTTTTAAGAAGATCATCGCATTCTCATTTCACTTATGATTTTGAGCATTATATATATATATATATATATTAATTAAGAATAAAGTTGCAATTAGTCTCACTATATGTTTCTTCACCTTGTAAGTAGGATTGATATCCGTACGTACAGTTATACAAGTTGTCTAACAATTATTGTATGTAATTCAAGGGATTTTGAGACTTATCTTTTCAAAACAACGACTACATGAAAAAAGTAAGTTATCAATTATCATAAGCCTGGACATTTAGTTCAGAACTCCAGGAATCAGCCTAAGCTTGCTCCTCGGGCACATTGTACCGAAGAGAAACTTGCGTCTATAATATCTGAGGTAAATTTGATAAGTGAATACGAAGGGTGGTGGGTAGACATTGGTGCTTCGCTCCATTTGTGTTATGATCAAGAAATTTTTAAGATTCATTATGAGGTAGAGGATAATAAAGTATTATTAGGAGATTCCCATACCACTAAAGTTGTTGAAACTGGTGAAGTAGATCTAAAGTTTACTTCTGGAAAGATTATCACATTGAAAGAATTTTTTCACGCACCATATTTGAGAATGAATCTTGTCTCCAGCTATATTTTCAACAAGGATGTATTTACTCAACTAGAGGATCAAACCGGTAAATCGGTAAACCAAAAATGGAATGTTTCTAGGAAAGGGATATACTAGTGATGACATGTTTAAACTAAATGCTGAAGTTAAGAAAATTTCTCATTCTTCTTGTATTGTGTGTTCCATTAAATGTTTGGCATTCTAGACGTTATCACATAAACGAACGGTTAGTTCGAATTATGATAATATTAGGACTTATTCCTAATCTCTCTTTAAATGATTTTGAAAAATGTGAATCTTGTAATTAAGCGAAAATCACAAAAACTCCTCATAAAGCAATGATTAGAGAATCCAAACTTCTTGATTTATTCCACTCTTATATATATGAATTTGATGGCATTTTAACTAGAAATGGAAAATAGTATTTCATTAATTTTATTTATGACTATTTAAACTATTATTATATTTATCAAATGAAATATAAAAGTTAAGTAATGGATATATTTAAGAGTTTTTTTAACTGAAAGAGAAAATCAATTGAATCAAAAAATTAAACGATTTGTAGTGATAAAGGCACTAAATATGATTATGGAGAATTTAAGGAATTATATCAATCAACTAGAATCTTTTATGAAACCACTGCCCCCTATTCTCCTGAGATGCATGGTAAAGGAGAAAGAAAAAATTGAACATGTTTTGAATTAGTTGTATCCATTTTAATAAGTTCAGGGGTTGCTCTACATTAATGGGGGAAGTCTTATTGATTGTTTGTTATATTTTAAATAGAGTTCCTAACTATAAAAAAAAATCTCTATATGAATTATGGAAAAATAATAAACCTAATACATCATATTTTATACTATAGGGTTCTTTAGCTTATGTTCGTATCCTGACCCTAAAATATCAAAATTAGCCAGTAAAGCATATGAGTGTGTTTTTATTGACAATGTTGTTAATAATAAAGCATATAGATTCGTTGACATAAAGAATGAATTTATAATTTAATCAAATGATGTTAATTTTTTTAAGATAAATTTCCTTTTAAATTAAGAAATAACAGGAACTCGACATCCAATGGCGTATCCATACCAAGAATTAATGGACCCAATTTGAATTAGAACCAAAAAAGAGTAAAAGAGCTCGAAATGCAAAAGATTTTAGTTCAAAATTTTACGCCTTTAACCTATAAGAGGAAATGAATACCCTCCAAGAAGACTTGTCTTTCATAAATGTTGATTTATGGAAAGAAGACATTAATGATGACATGAAATCTCTAGAGACTAATAGAATTTGGAATTTAGTTCAACTTCCATTTGGTTGTAAAACCATAGGATGTAAATGGGCTATTGAACAAAAATTAAAGCCCGATGGTACAGTAGAAAAATACAAGGCTCGAATTGTGTCCAAAGGATATAAATAATGAGAGAACACAAACTTCTTTGACACCTATTCCGAGTAACTATGATGACATTTATTAGTCTTTTATTCGAAATAACATCTATTCATAACTTAGTTGTACATCAAATGGATGTCAAAATTGCCTTTTCAAATGGAGACCTACGAAGACATTTATATGGATCAACTCGAGGGATTTGGTGTCCCTAGACAAGAACACAAATTATGTAAAATAAATACATCTATATACGGTCTTAAACCGACTCCTAAATAACGACATGATAAATTTGATAAATTTTTCATCTCAGATGGATTTAAAATTAATGAAAGTGACAAATGTATTTATTACAGAAATGTTAATGATCTTTAAACTATAATATGCCTTTATATTGATGACTTGTTCATTTTTGGTTCCAACTTATATCTTGTTAATGAGACTAAAATTTTACTTGATCAAATATTTAATATGATACATTTGGGTAAAGCAAGTGTAATCTTAGGTTTTAAAATTACTAGGACAGAAAATGGAATTTCCTTTAATCAATCACATTACATTGAAAAGATCTTAAAGAAATATAATTACTTTAATTGTAAACCTATATGTACTCATGAAAAATTGTTCAAGAACAACGGTGACAATGTCAAACAAGCTGAGTATTCTAGCATAATAGGTAACTTTGGTTACGATATTAATAACACTAGGCATGGTATTACTTATGGTATAGGAGTTTTATGCATGTTTTCCAATAGACCTAGTATGGAGCATTGACATAATATTGAGTCGGTCATGATGTTTCTGAAAAAAACCATGGACCTAGGATGACACTATCAGAGGTTTCTCATTATCCTTAAAGGATACAATGGCGCCGATTGGAACACCCTTTTGGATGACTCCAAGGCCACCAGTGGTTATGTTCTTAACATAGCAGGGTCGCGGTTTCATTAAAATCCAAGAAACAAACAATTTTGGATTATTCCACGATGGATTCTGATATGATTGCACTTGCTTCTAGTAGTGAAAAGGCAAGTTGGTTGAGAAATTTACTATCATATACCCCTTTTTGGGAGAGACCGATACCAACCATCGTAATCCACTACAATAGTATCTTGGCTATTGCAAAATTTCAGAACCAATATTATAATGGAAATAAAAGACAAATACGTAGGAATCACAACACAATAGAGAATTACTAAATATTGGGGCTCTAAGAATGGATTATCTTAGAACTGACAAGAACCTGACTGATCCTTTGACGAAAGGACTAGCATGGGAAAATGGTGTAGAACACCTCGAGAGGAACGAGATTAAAGCATATTAAAAGTTTAGTCACTTGTGATGGTGGCACAACCTATGGACTAGAGATTCTAAGAAATAGGTTCAAAGGGTGACAACAAGTTACGAAATCATACATGTTGAATCATGCAAATATTTTATGGAGTCGCACTCCAAGTCCATTCCAAAGGAGCATGACATCCTGAAGCGAGTAAATGTTAAGTTATAAATAACTCTTAGTAAGGACTATAACTCTATATTTAGTGGAGTACCTAGATACAAGGGTAAACTTGATAGACTCACCTAAATGAATCTGGAAGTGAGGCCGCTGTCTATGAGTATTTTGGGAAAAATATTTTGAGGCATTAATTATATTGGGATATAAACACAAGCTGGTATTGTTCTAGCTTTGGAACTTTACACTTGTATATTTTTTAGTGTTGTGCATTCAGACTTAGAGTTCAAGACACAATGTAATTCTATTTTTATATGTTTCATCTTCACTAGGTAAAGGTTCAAGTCAACTGGAACCTTTACTTATGCACGTCTTTATAAATCTTGCTCAGTGAATCTATATTTTAAAAATATAAATCTGGGATTATTGGATATTTGTGTATTTGAAAAATAAAATGAAAACAAAAATAACAAGTCAAGAGTATTATAATACAAATTTTGCTAATAGTGCAAATAGTGTGTGAATTGTACATGTCCTAAATGATTGAATCAATTGAATGGGTTTTGAAATTCATCTCACGTGAGATATGTATTTGTTGAATATGAAAGTCTTCCAAGCTTTTATATCTAAAGACACATCCTACAAAATAGGGAGAAATATTGGCCCAAAATCTCTACACCCATTGCATTTTATCATATATGTTTCCAACCATTTAATGTTTTTCACACATGAGAAAGTTTATTTAAACCACTCCTCTCATTCCAAAGAAAGAGAAGATATATATATATATATATATTGCAATGGATAGAAAAAATATAAAGAGTGTACCACTTTTCTTGAAAAATTATATTTTATTATTAGGAAAAAATTCCCTTTTTTTTGAGTTGGTATTCCAAGCAAGAAGTGGAAAGTGTAATAGTTTTCTGATCTTATTCCGAGAAAGAAGGTGATCATGAGCTTATTTATCCTGGGGACGAAGCGATTATACATTGCCCGAACAGAAGGCTGTCGCGAAACGTCTTAAAGAGAGCGAATTAGTTATCGACCCAACCCAAGAAGTGCCTTGCTTAATCATTTGGTTTCTCTATTAATCTCTCTCGTATAATTTCTCCGTATTATATTAATGTTCTCCAACACAATAACATTGATCCATTCATTTTCACTTGGATTCAAGGATAATGTCTTTCTCTCTCTGTCTGTCTCTCTCACTCACACGTACACACACACACACAAAACACATTATCAATCAAACAAAGGAATGTGATGAAGGATATTACCCTAGGCGACACGATAGAAGACAATCGTAGACAAGACGATCACCGGGGGGTGTGTGTGTGGGGGGGGGGGGGGGGGGGGATTTAAGGGGGGTACAATGTTTTTTTCAATTTTCTTTTTTTTTTTTTGCAAATGAAAATGATGATTTGCAGAGGCCTCTCAGATGAAAATTTGATAAGAGAAATATTTTGATACATAAATTTAAATGTGCAATAATTTGACAAATATATTCTTAAAGTACAATTTAATACTTACAAAAACCACCCACACGCCTCTTTAAAACTTTCACCAATTCATGCCCGACGTCATCACGATTTCCTTTAACTCCCTATGTTATTAGTTATGTGAATTAATATGGTGGTATCATTTAGAGATGTATCTCCATGTCCCATGTAAATTTTGAAATTTTTGAATCTGCATTTGTAAGCACGTTGCTTGTTCAACTAAAACAGAAAAGGAAAAGAGTAATGCTAAATCGATATAAAAGCGGGCACTAGCTAATGTGGGTGCCGGCAAAAGGGACCCAAATAATAACGTCCACCCATTTCTACCCTCAATGGTTGAGAATGGGCACCATCATGTTTGTTTGAGGCAGGTAACATATGAGTCACTATAAACTCACCGAGTATTTGCGAGTTTAGGCAGGTTGAGAAATGACCCGTGTCCTTCCTCCTCATATAAACTAGGAATCTGTAAATAGAAATTTTGGATGAGAAAATGGGTCGACGGTTAATCCGACACCGCAACAACCATTAACCCTCTACCACGTCCGCCCTCACCTCCCATTTGCCGGCCATATATGGGTGCAGCACATCAATTGTGTCACACTTTTGTATCCCATTTTTTATGACGGGATAACGTTTTCTATAAAAATAATTCTAAGGCATAAAATTCAAACACAGTTTAATAGACACACTATCTAAAATCTTAAATAAGAATCAATGAACCCTAAACACATACCAATGCAACCAATGCGATCGAATAAATTGTGTTGGAATCCTGTATCCCAATATAATTACTGTTTCTATAATTTTGATTTTAAACCTACTATAAAAGTAGTGACGCAAAGATAAACACTCACTATTAATTGATGGGAGTGATTTTAACAGTTTAAATCTCGTCTGGTGAGCAGCATCTCAAAAAAAGCTAGAAACAATACTGAAAATTTCACATAAATCATATTAACCGTTAAATTGATTGACAAATACTGTTAACAGTGAACTAAATGCCTGAAACTGCCCGTATGAGGAGATTATTGGTGCCCCTTAATTTATCTTCAGAACGTGTCAGGACCGACCACGATTTATTTCATTCATGAACATGTTTACAAAAAATATAACAATCACCAAAGTAATTATTAATCACCCAACTATCATGCTTGTTTTTCAACAAAATTTTAAACGACTCCAGCTACCAGTACTCAACCATCAATATTCATCTGATTATTGGATTTCTGCATATTGAATTAATTTAGGGTCCCGCTTTTGAATATTGCTTCAAAATTAAGTGAAAAACAGCCAAATAAATGTTCGATTTCAAGTATAAGACTTGAGCAAATTTCATAGGAAAACGGTCAGTCCCGTCATTCACCGGAAAAAAAAATTCTATGGACATAGGACTTGTCATTTTCTTCATTTTATGGTTTTATTGAACCCATTAGAGTTGTAGCAATATTTAGTCAGGAGATCCTTCCTACTCCTATTTTCAGTCATTTTTTTTCAAAGATAAAAAAAGAAAATTAATTACACAATTAAGATAGCACTTCCCAACAAAAACTTTGAAACTAAAGACCTCTCAAATTTTATTGCAAGTTTATAATCATTGGCTAAACCTCTTATTGGGTTGACGGAAGAATTTTTTACGTCTCTAAAGACATCAGATTTTTATGTCTTAGAGACACTATCGGGTAGCGTCGTTGGCACTATTCACATCATTTAATGAATATGGATATGCGTCAACTAATTAACCAATCACATCGCTAAGACATCAAAAAACATTTATGGGTTGACTCCCACTATTCCCCATGTCTCAACCTAATAAATCACACATTTTTTGGGAACTTCAAATTTATAAAGCTTGGTCGTTAGAGGCGTCCAGCTCAAGTGGCTCAGTTTTGAGGTTTAATTGGGTTTAATTATAGTTTAAGAGATTAAACAAGTTAAGCTTAATTAAATTTGATTTTACTATGTGTTAAAGGTACCCCATTTTTTCTCGCCAACACCATACTACTTTTTAAAGTACAATGTACAATCAATTTGAAGCAATGTGTGGTGCCAGTGAGAAAAAATAGACACGTCTTTAACGCAACTCTTATTTTATATTATAGAGTTATTAATATAGTACTCTTAATATTAGTTCAACAAGTTATAACCTTTGATAATTTATTCAAGGAAATTTAGTATTATTAATAAGTTTAACCTCTAATAATAACTCTAATTAAAACCTGAATTAATGGGTCATCCCGTCTAAGTAAATACCACTGTTCTAGAAGCGAAATTTACATCCACGAGTGGACAACAACCTCATTACATAGAATTTAAAAAAGTAAATAGAAAACTCTAGGGGGAAAGTTGAATATGTTTTACAAATGTTTCTGAGGGTATTTTTAGGGGTAAGGTGCAATAGGTCCCTTGTATGGAACATGTAACACAAAAGAGCCAGAAAATGCTACTATGCGAAGGATTATGTGAATTGCCAAACAAATACCAATTTTAAATTTTTAAAATTAATTAAACCTATTTTATCTTAGCACCAATTAAGCCAAAACTGTTGTGAAAAAAATTAATCAATTTTATCTTGCCCTAAGCATACATTATACGAGGAAAACCCAAATGGAAAAAATCTTAAATGGCCCAGCTACGCAAATTCCCTATGATGTAGGAATTGCATAAGGACGATAGATGACTTACTCAACCAATATGACTCCTTCAAGCCTTGATGTTGTATTCGTTCCTTGAACCTTCTTCACAACGACATGCAACGATTTGCTAAGCCAAGATCGGTGGATTCCGAGACATGAAAGGAGCACGTGTTGTATTCGTTTCTTGAACCTTCTTCACAACGACATGCAGGAATCCACTCACGTACTGCCACAACGGGTGCTTCTTACATGTCTCGAAATCCACCGATCTTGGCGTAGCAAATCATCACCATAACACGGATTCCACCGCGTCAAAGCACAACACACACGAAATCCACCGTATGAAATCATACTTAGCAAAGGTAACAAGATCTTAAACTATCATACTTCAATAAAACCTAGATCTTAAACGATTGGATCTAAACTAGGAGTTGGAGGCCCTTGGATTTTTCTTGGAAAATCGTTTTTTGCAAAACCTCTCGATAAAAGTTGAAGTCAATCCTCCTATTTATATAAAGCACAAAAATATAGGAGATAAGAATATCAAGAAATCTCATTTGAATGAAAACACTAGGGTTGTTCGAAATGAGTTGTGCATTGTCGCTTGAACGAAATAAATTTCATTCGAACGAACCTGCTCAATTCGTTTGAACAGAATTCAAATAAACTTTGAACAAAAATCCTCGGTAAAACAGAAAAAATTCTTTGATCCTCGTTCGATCTTTGTGGTGTCGAAAAAATACATCTTATTTGAAGAAATCAAAACCTCATTCGAACGAATTTAAAAAATTCAATTGAATGATAAGAAAACATCGTTCGAACTACTTTATAAAAAATATTTTTCTTTTGAAAAAGTCTTTTACAAAAATGGCCTCAAAGTAATTTAAAAACAACTCCCAAGTGAATACATGGATCAAACTAAATATGCATCCATACCTCTTGAGATCCCATGGTCATTGAAGACGAAACTCGACAAGAAAACACGACATGATATTGAAGTCAATTTACGGTCTTTAATCATCCATCATACGCTTGAAGGATAAACAAACTCAAATCCTAACCATGACTCAAACGATTTTTTTCAAATGGAATAAAGCCAAAATACATACAAAGTGATTATATTGAAAAAATTTCATTACAAATCTCCCCCGACCCGACCCGACCCTAATGGGGTGAATTTTGGGGTTATTAAACAGGGTGGGGTTGGGGTCGGATTCAAATTAAAAACAAAATCGTTCGGGGTCGAGTTTGGAAGGATAAGGAGGTCAATACAACCATGGCCGCCACTATTATAAGTTATAATTGAATTTATGTTATTAATTCATTATTTATAATAACATAATTTTTTGTTATTTTATCTAAACTTTTACTTTTTTTATATTTTGGGAAAAGCTTAAAGAAGTTCACACATAGTCATGTCGACAAGGCATTTTAAGTACAGATGCACTTAGCCAAGTGCTCAAGTGGGATCATAAAGGTCGTACTCGGGGTGTTAGCTCTCAAGGGGGAAGTTGAAGATCGTTAGGTTACGTTGAGAAATAATGGATTGTTACGCATGGTCGACGAGTTGAAGACCAATTCGGACCAAAAGTTTGATAACATCGAAAAAACATTCAATGAAATATTCTTGATGGTTAAACAAGCTCTTCAAAGTAGAGCCGAGATAAGCTCATGGAAGAGAAAGGAGAAAGAACTGGATGGCGGGAACATTATTTCATCCTTCTCACCCTCACCGATAGACCCCTCATCTTCGTATAACTTATATGACACCCCCTCTTCCCAACTGTCCATACTCCATTTACAATTGGTTGAGAGAAAGTCCATACTCTATTTACTAGACTTATGGGGAGGCAATAGAATTATTAGGGGGGTGAGGGACTTGAGTATACGTCTAGGTTCCTTGGTGCATAACCTTCCGCTGCAGCCTCATAAGTCTCAAGTCTGCATCATTGATGTTGTGGTGGGGGAAGAGAATAAAACCCTGTGGATGAATGAACAAGTGGAGTGCAACATATTGAGGGTTGTATTGGTTCTTATATTATATGTCTTACCTTTCTCCTCCAGCCTGAGAATTAATGAGAATTTACTTTTTATGTAATAATTTGTATTTAACATTCAAATTAGGATTAATATTGTAACGACCCGACCCGGATTTATGGATTACACGTGTGTCAACCCGGTCCGAATCGGATGTTAAGTGTGAAGTGCAATGAAACAACCTAAATAATATTCCTAATGAAGTTTTATTTTAATTAACATTTCGCTTATTAGCATGCGATTCCAATTTCAAGATAAACTACGCGAGGACCCATGGGGGCACACCTAAGTCTAAGCAAACAAAGCTACTAACGTAAATATAAATAAAATATACATGCCTGTAAAACGCCCTTAAAATACGAAATCGTTCCCAACCCGCAGTAACAAAGTGGATACGTGGGCTTATGCCCAGTGGGATTTATACAAGCAGTGTAGAAACAAACAGAAGAAAGGAATACTCACGCACTGCAACCACACACACACACACACACACACACACATATATATGTATATATATATATATATATATATATATATATATATATATATATATATATATATATATATATATATATATATATATATATATATTCTTTATTCATATTTAGGAGTTTCCCACTTTATTTAGTACACCCAATTCAATACTTGAAACCATCACAATTGATTTACCCAAAGCCATTTCTTCACCTAAATTTAACCCATTCATCTAGTCTAATACACTAAGTATTTTCATCGAAAAATCGCCATTTCAACACACGTAATTACCATGCTAGAAAATACTTGCTTATTACTTAGAAATCATTTTTAAAATATATTCTTTATTAATTATGGGTTTAACCATTTAGGTTTCTTAACCACCCATGTATCCACTTTCTTTACCCGTTTTCTAACCTTAAGGACATTAGTAAACTTACGCATTGACTTTTTCATTTAGCTTTTACCAGCACATTTATTTCATTCATTCAAGTTAGGTTTTATTTACACATTTACCACACAACCCATTTCTGTAACAACCCAGACTTTTGAGTGATTATTTTATATTAAATTACCTGGTGGGTTAAAAAAATATAAAATGGAGAAAGTTAGAGTAAATATTATTTTAAGTGATTTAAGAGATAATATTTACCAAGTTTTGCCTATTTACTGTTATGAGAAGGTAAATAGCATTATATTGTGTTTTATTACGTCGTTGTGATTTAAGCGACGATTATGACTTATATTCAAATTTGAGCATAATTAATGATTTAAAATGACGTTGGAACATAAAATATTATACGTTACTCCGGATGCCAATTTAGAGGGTGCGGTTAGTTTTGAAATAGTCGAGATAGTTAAAATACGTGTCAAGTTGTATTTTGGAGTTCCAGGCACTTTTGACAGGTTACGACTCAATTATGTAGTTACGAGTCATTTTAACGGTGTATCAACCTTTAAAGATGGGAATTTATGTTTAAGGCCCTATTAAGTCTTCTAACCCTCTTATTTTCCCATTTATATGTTTTGAACTTAGGGAGAGAGAGTTAGAGAGAAGAGAGAGCTTAGGAGAAAATGGAGAAAAGTGAGAGAATTGAAGATTGGAGCTGGAAATCGTCGCTACGGGAAGAGAATCCTAGACTACAAACTTGAGGTAAGTTATTTACTTGCTAGTGTATGATTTAATGTGATAAATTGCATGTATAGTTAGGTTTTTAAAATTTAAACCATTTATGGGTTTTGGAGATTTTTGGTGTTTAATCCGTCAATCTTTGATTTAAAGTTTGTTTGAGAAAAATATATTAGTTAGTAGTTGTGTAGAAATGATTTGGTAAAACTATTTGTTGTTGATGTTGGAGAAATTTCAGATCTGGGGTTTTTGGAGAATTTAGGGTCCTTAAACCCGTAGCCCAAATTGGGCAATTCTGCCAGGCCGAATCGATTCGCCCTCCAAGCGAATCGATTCGCCTATATGTGAGGATACAGGTCTGAGGAACCGAACCGATTCGGGTTAAGGCCGAATCGATTCGGGCGGGGACAATAGGTTTGTTTTCCTCGCCGAATCGATTCGCAATCAAGGGAGAATCGATTCGGCCCTAGGCGAATCGATTCGGAAACCCTGTTTTTGTGAGATTTTTCTAGCTTTATTTTTTGTCCTTTTCTTTTAGGTTCAAGGCTTAGGAACCTTCTCTTGGGAAGTAATAAAGAGTTTTAGAGGTTTGTATTGAGTAGATAAATATCCTTGGTTAGCATGGGGTTAATTGGGCTTATCTCAAGGGTTAGTTTATAGAGGTTAATATTTCGTTTGATATAGGAAGTTAACCTAGAATTAATAGAAGGTAGAATGATAAGGTTTGGGACTTTTGGGAGACTAGTATTGTGGGAAATTACCTTTGATGAACTATGGTATTATTTCGGACTCTTGGAGACTAGTGTGAGGATAATCGCACCTCGGGTCTTAGGTCAATAATAAAATATGACTTCAAGAATAAGAAATGCGTTTTTTAAAATTGGTACTTAATCATTGAGTATAAATGATTTTGAGAATATAACAAGTGAATATTTTCAAATGGAAAAATGATTTTTGTAAATGATAATTTATATATACACACCTCTTTAAATCGCTACCATAAGGAAAGTTACGCGCATGAGGTGAAGTTCCCTGGCTAGTAAATGCAGGGTGAATATAGTCCTGGGCCATAGGACCGGTTATTATATTATGTGATTATTTTGAGAAGTGAGGTAATTCCTGGTGTGGTTATGACTCACTGGCGCAGGTATATGGCCGCTTACCGACGTCTCGCGTTGTAGGATGCCCAGGTTGCCTTGTTCGATTGTCCTTGGAAGATGATAGCCATTTAGGGGCGCGTCCAGTGGGGAAACTCGGAAGGACGGTCTTTGAATCATTATATGATATGAAATATAACTATTCATAATAATGTGGGACAGTATTGATGTTAAAGCATTTTATGATAATAAATTTGCTCTAAATACATTTCCTGGAGATAAAAAGAGAAATGGGAAGTGATGGGGTGTAAAACTGAATTTGCAAAATATTTTGTGAAATAAAAAATATATGTTGCCTAAAGAGAAAAGGAACTATGCATTTAAATTGTGAATAATTGAAATGAAGTCTCATTGAATGAGAGTAGATGAGTTCTCCCATGCTTATATGAACATTGAGCATTATCATTGATATTGCGTTAGGTTGTGCTTTTAGAACGAGGGGTGAGAAATCTTATGATTAATTGCGAGAGAAAGTTAAGTTCACGTTGATGATTAGATATTCATAACTGTCATGCATTTTATTCACATGGTGATCATATCAAATCGGGCCCTGACCCGTCTATATCTTTTTGTTTTGCATGAATTCCTTGTTCGTCCAGGTGCTCCTCCGCAAGGACGCCCATATTGACCTCTCCATTCCAGTTGTCCCGGAGCTATATCATTTTGTGGATATTGTAGGATATTCGTTATAGACGCTTCTATCTTTTGTACTCTAGCTATGTTCAGTTTACTTATTCGGGCGTGTTGCCTATGCTTTGTACTCATTTATTATAATATGATATTTAATTGTAATACTCGATGTAACGTATTTATATTAGTCTGTTAACCGACAGCTTATTCGGTTATTACTTTATGCATTATTGTTATTCTATTACTCGTTGATTTTTGGTATCCACCTTCTTTGCAAATTGGATTGTCTAAATGCTTTTCTTTTATGTTTCAAAATTAAATTTGACAGTCCATTTTCTAAAATAATTGATGGTTATCTCGTATTAATATTTTAATGACAGTGATGCTAAGAATGAACCATCTATGATTCCTGTGATTATTGGAGTATCGGGATGGCCACCTCTTATTTTAATAGGCGGGTTGTCACAGATGGTATCAGAGCATTAGGTTCTAGTGTCCTTAGGAATCTGTGCGGACATACTACGCTTTCAGCGTTACTTTTTATTTGTTATAGAGCCTTAGGATTAAGATTGTCGATTCCTCTTGTGAGGTTTCGTTCTCCTGCTGTAGTGTAAGAATTAAGAAAGTCTTCTGCGCGTTCGTTTAAGATTCGTAGGTTGAATGTTTAAGGGCATTAGGGAAGGCCGTTATGAAGGCGTCATGAGATGGGATTACTAAGAACTGTAGGTTGTAGCCAGGAATGAGGTCGCTTTGGAGGTCGCTCCCTTTGTAGCATTATATTATATTGCTACCGCGACTACTAAGTACAGTAGGTATAGTTTTCCAAGTACCGCTACAGGTAGAGAGTGGTACTAAGCTTGGGATTCCAAGCGACATTAATTTGAAGTTGAAAAGTCCTTGATAAGGGCCACATGTTGAAGTTAAGTCAGATGGAGGAAGTGTAACCTCATTCGGTGGAAGTATAAGGCTCGGAAGCTTTGGCCTGGAACGGGATATAGAAATGCCCAGATGTGAAAAATTGAGTAAAACTTTTCACCCATTGGAGTAATATTGAAATAGCGGGAACGATAGTCGCCATATTTGGTGGAGCGGGAAGTTTCGCTCATAGAGAAACCTGGTAGATGTTTTCAACGATGAGTTTCTCTAGAATATCAGGAATGATGAGAAGGTAGACTCTCAAGTATTCACATGAGGATCGATTAGAGGCCGATCATGGATAATGAGTTATAGGGAAAGAAACCATACACCGAGATAAGGTAGGTACAAGGAAGAAAGAGCCCTTCGGGGGAATGATAGGCTCACGAGTAAGTGTTGTTAACACTTATGGAGAAGTAGTGCTCACGAAACCCCATTGGTGGACATCTGTCCGGGGAAGACTCATTGAAATAGGGCAGGGGAGGCCGGTAGTATGTTCTCTTTTGTTGAGGAAGTTAAGGGAACTACGCGGGTAATCGTCATGGTGGTCAGAGATCGAGAAAGAATTATGACGTGGAATGTAGAACCACACGCTTTGATCTTATCAATCGTAGTTAAAGGGAAAGAATAGGAAGCCTAGATAGGGCATTGATGGAAGTAGTTTTGGTTCAGATAAGACTAGAATACTTTATCTGGGAACCATTGGTAGTGGCCAGGGTAATTAGCAAGAATGTTGGCGGGAATTCCACCTTGGTTGAGGGTGGTGCATTCTGTATGATAAAATGGAGTAGTATTTTATTAAACTTCGATTCGGGTGTGTAATTGGAGCTTGTGGTAGTATCGATGCTAAAATAGAGAGTGTATTTATATAATTTTCGCGGTAGGGAGGTTATATTTTTCTTCATTCGCTATAAAGCGAGTGATGATATTTTAAAAGTATATGTGGTTTGTGTTACTCGTATTATATGTGTTATACGAGTAGAAATATTCTTGTTTGGTCGGAGCGATAGAAAGCAAATGATTGCGAGGCTATCGTATTTGTAGTTCCAAAGTGGAACTAGTTGTTCTATAATATCTCACCTGGATACGGGATTAAGACTTTATAGAGATGGTTTAAGGTATGCAAGAAATTTTCATTATTTTTTTTGTTTTGTTTGATGTTTGTTTGTGTTTGTTGTTGCCTTATCTCCACGACCAACAAAGTTAAGTAGTAGTGTATCGAAGGGGTTCCTTGTTTGGATTTAGCTTTGTGAGATGCTCCACGCATGAACCTTAATGACGTTGGAAGTGGAGAGATGCTACTTTTATGTTAAGATGTTGGTTTTGAGGGGTTTTAGCCGAAAATCACGTGATTGAATGATTAAAGGGCTAATAAAAAGTTAATGTGCGGTATAGAAGCACTAGAAATAGTTCCCTCCTCTGATATATGTGAGGGAGACAAAGATAAAAAAGTCAGATCGAGACTTATAGTTATGCCTTATTGTGAAGGCCATTTAAGAGGATGTATATATATATATATATGGGGATAAAGCATTTGTAAAACTTTACAGAAAGTAAGCGCCCTATTAGTTAAATTTTCATTTCGTCGAAATGGTAGGACATAGAAGTAGAAGCGCATTAGTGGGGTTACGAGTTAGAATTTTAGCGATCCTGAACATGTGTCTTAGTCCGTTATATCTTGATGACCGACGATGCGAGGTAGTAGTATAACGGGAGGGTTCCTTGTTTGGATTTCACTTTGTGAGACGTCCCAAGCATGAAACCGAGAAAATTTTAGAAATTGAGAAGGGTTTTGGACACTAGGGATATAACTAGTATAATACTTATACGACTTAAATAGGAAATATATCGACCTTAGGATTATTAGGACGTAAGGCCCTTGGGGCATGTGACGCTGTTTTAGGAAGGCTGTAGGGAGTTAACCATGAGTAGGTTTGTGGGTTAACTCTAAGAAGGATTAGGTCCCCAGAAACAAGAAGTATGGGATCTCGAATAATTCGGGATACTGGGCCACAGAAGATGAGGCTCCTCTTAGAAAGAGCGTTGCGTCGGTAACCTAGATTTCAAGGAGTTAAAGGATGGGCTGACTTTTACTCCTGCACTCGCGTTGTCAAAATCAAGAGTGGATTTCTCGGTATTAACGAAGGACTCTCTACTAGGAATGGGAAGTATTAATAGTGGAGCATGGAACCATTTTTTGTGTGTCTCACAAACTTAAACCCTGTGAGAAGTATTATCCCACGCTTGATTTAAATTTCGTAGCGGTAGTATTCACCTTTAAGAAATAGAGGCACTACCTCCTGGGCAGGAGATTTAGTCTTTTCACGAACCACAAGTTGTTGCAATATGTTGTTGTGGCGACAGAGTTGGTGTTTGGAGTTCGTAAAAGACTATCAATTAGATATTCATTATCACCAAGGGAACGCGAATGGGGTAGCGGATGCGCCGAGTAGAAAACCCGTGGGGGAGACTAACGAAGGCATGGAAATCCAAGTGGAATGAGCTTAACCAAGAGGACGCTATAGCAAGAGCATTCATGTCCGTGATTGACCATTTCACCTACTAGTGTGAAGAGGGTAGTGGTAGAACAAGGAAGGGTATATCCATGGAAATTCTCATTGAATTTCCAGCATCGCAACGGTCATGACCCTATTTGAGTAATTGCTGATCTTTTGACCAAATCTCAGCTTTTCAAACTAATATGGGCGAACTATTTACGGAGGAGTACACCCAACTCTTTATGGTGGAGTTATGGAGCTGTATAAGGTGCCTATCAAAATATTGTTGGACCGAGACTAGACTTTCGTGTCAAAGTTTTGGTAAAGTTTCCTGGAAGTAATAAGAACCGAATGGAAGTTGGGTACAACCTACCACCCTTAAGTGGATGAACAAATGGAGAGAGTTCACCAAATGTCGAAAGGCATACCTCGAATGTGAGTGTTTGTCTTAAAGGAATGATGGGGGTAGTAGCTTTTATGAATCGAATTTTCATACAATAATTTGGATCGTTTCTCTATAATACGGCACATATGTGTCCTTGTGTTGTTGGCTGAGTAGTTCGCCTGCTCGTTGGGTAGAAACGACACACAATAAACTCTTTGGACTTGGAAGAGTCCAGGAATACGTCTTTGACGATTGAGCTCATTGAACAACATACTTTGAAGGGCTATGCCGATGCGAATAGAGGTCATGTAGTATTGGAAGTAGGGGATCAAGTTTTAGTACAGTTATTCCCTAGGAAGGGTATAATGTGATTCAGGAGGAAAGGCAACTTGTGCCTAGTTATGTAGGCATTTTCTTTCGTCGTAGAAAGGTAGGGTTGATAATTCGTGTGGATCAACTGGAGGCGAGTTTAGCTTTATGAAGAGAGGTGGGGACACCACACTGCCGAGGAATTTTCTAGGGATGAAAGAATTATAGTTTAGAAAAATACACCCTTAATATGGTTACATGGTACACCTGAATTTTGAGGGCAAAATTCCCTTGTGAGGGGGGGAGTATGTAACAACCCAGACTTTTGAGTGATTATTTTATATTAAATTACCTGATGGGTTAAAAAAATATAAAATGGAGAAAATTAGAGTAAATATTATTTTAAGTGATTTAAGAGATAATATTTACCAAGTTTTGCCTATTTACTGTTATGAGAAGGTAAATAGCATTATGTTGTCGTTTATTGCGTCGTGGTGATTTAAGCGACGGTTATGACTTATATTCAAATTTGAGCATAATTAATGATTTAAAATGACGTTGGAACATAAAATATTATACGTTACTCCGGATGCCAATTTAGAGGGTGCGGTTAGTTTTCAAATAGTCGAGATAGTTAAAATACGTGTCAAGTTGTATTTTTGAGTTCCGGGCACTTTTGACAGGTTACGACTCAATTATGTAGTTACGAGTCATTTTAACGGTGTATCAACCTTTAAAGAGGGGAATTTATGTTTAAGGCCCGATTAAGTCTTCCAACCTTCTTATTTTCCCATTTATATGTTTTGAACTTGGAGAGAGAGTTAGAGAGAAGAGAGAGCTTGGGAGAAAATGGAGAAAAGTGAGAGAATTGAAGATTGGCGATGGAAATCGTCACTACGGGAAGAGAATCCGAGACTACAAACTTGAGGTAAGTTTTTTACTTGCTAGTGTATGATTTAATGTGATAAATTGCATGTATAGTTAGGCTTTTGAGATTTAAACCATTTATGGGTTTTGGAGATTTTTGGTGTTTAATCCTTCAATCTTTGATTTAAAGTTGGTTTGAGGATAATATATTAGTTAGTAGTTGTGTAGAAATGATTTGGTAAAATTATTTATTGTTGATGTTGGAGAAATTTCAGATTTGGGGGTTTTGGAGAATTTAGGGTTCTTAAACCCGTAGCCCAAATTGGGCAATTCTGCCAGGCCGAATCGATTCGCCCTCCAAGCGAATCGATTCGCCTATATGGGACGATACAGGTCTGAGGAACCGAATCGATTCAGGTTAAGGCCAAATCGATTCGGGCAGGGACAGTAGGTTGGTTTTCCTCGTCGAATTGATTTGTTTTTGGGCGAATCGATTCGCAGTAAAGGGTGAATCGATTCAGCCCTAGGCGAATCGATTCGGAAACCCTGTTTTGTGAGATTTTTCTAGCTTTACTTTTAGTCCTTTTCTTTTAGGTTCAAGGCTTAGGAACCTTCTCTTGGGAAGTAATAAAGAGTTTTAGAGGTTTGTATTGAGTAGATAAATATCCTAGGTTAGCATGGGGTTAATTGGGCTTATCTCAAGGGTTAGTTTATTGAGATTAATGTTTCGTTTGATATAGGAAGTTAACCTAGAATTAATAGAAGGTAGAATGATAAGGTTTGGGACTTTTGGGAGACTACTATTTTGGAAAATTACCTTTGATGAACTATGGTATTATTTCGGACTCTTAGAGACTAGTGTGAGGATAATCGCACCTCGGGTCTTAGGTCATTAATAAAATATGACTTCAAGAATAAGAAATGCGTATTTTAAAATTGGTACTTAATCATTAAGTATAAATGATTTTGAGAATATAACAAGTGAATATTTTCAAATGGAAAAATGATTTTTGTAAATGATAATTTATATATACACACCTCTCTAAATCGCTATCATAAGGAAAGTTACGCGCATGAGGTGAAGTCCCCTGGCTAGTAAATGCAGGGTGAATATAGTCCTGGGCCATAGGACTGGTTATTATATTATGTGATTATTTTGCGAAGTGAGGTAATTCCGAGTGTGGTTATGACTCACTGTCGCAGTTGCCTTGTTAAGATGATAGCCATTTAGGGGAGCGTCCAGTGGGGAAACTCGGAAGGGCGGTCTTAGAATCGTTATATGATATGAAATATAACTATTCATAATAATGTGGGACATTATTGATGTTAAAGCATTTTATGATAATAAATTTGCTTTAAATACATTTCCTGGAGATAAAAGGGAAATGGGAAGTTATGGGGTGTAAAACTGAATTGGAAAAATATTTTGTGAAATAAAAAATATATGTTGCCTAAAGAGAAAAGGAACTATGCATTTAAATTGTGAATAATTGAAATGAAGTCTCATTGAATGAGAATAGATGAGTTCTCCCATGCTTATATGAACATTGAGCATTATCATTGATATTGCGCTAGGTTTTGCTTTTAGAACGAGAGGTGATAAATCTTATGATTAATTGCGAGAGAAAGTTAAGTTCATGTTGATGTTTAAATATTCATAATTATCATGCATTTTATTCACATGGTGATCATATCAAACCGGGCCCTGACCCGTCTATATCTCTTTTTTTGCATGAATTCCTTGTTCGTCCAGGTGCTCTTCCGCAAGGACGCCCGTATTGACCTCTCCATTCTTGTTGCCCTGGAGCTATAGCATTTTGCGGATGTTATAGGATATTCGTTATAGATGCTTATATCTTTTGTACTCTAGCTATGTTCAGTTTACTTATTCGTGCGTGTTGCCCATGCTTTGTACTCATTTATTATATTGTGATATTTAATTGTAATACTCGGTGTAACCTGTTTGTATTAGTCTATTAACCGACAACTTATTCGGTGTTTACTTTATGCATTATTGTTATTCTATTACTCGTTGATTTTAGGTATCCACCTTCTTTGCAAATTGGATTGTCTAAATACTTTTCTTTTATCTTAGACAATTAAATTTGACCGTCCGTTTTCTAAAATAATTGGTGGTTATCTCGTATTAATATTTTAACGACAGTGATGCTAAGAATGGACCATCTATGATTCCTGTGATAATTGGAGTATCGGGCTGGCCACCTCTTATTTTAATAGGCGGGTTGTCACAATTTCTTGATTAGTGTTGCACATTCTCTTTATCTTTTCTCGTAATCTTCCATTATCGCATACTTACACGGGCTCTACACCGATGGCTATGCGCACCATATACTCTGGCTAGTGGTTTAGGGATTTTCATCCTAGGGCTCCGGACCCTTTTTCTTTAACCCAATGTCATCCAAGTACCTTTAATGTGTTTTTAATATTTTACAAATGTCTATATGAGTTTATTTCCTTTTTACTTAGTTGGAGACAAAACTTGGGGCTTTACCGCTCCAATTTATGTTATACTTGAAAATTCATCATTTTTGTGTCCTTTATACTTTAACCTTGATTTTTATTCCAAAAATCATATTCATTTAGGACAACTTTGTGTAACATCCTTTTCAATATTTTACTTCATAAAAGTGTTCTACTTTAAGTAAAGCTTCCATTTGACCCCTTTGTTTCCAAAATTGCCTTTACTCTATTTCATGAGTGTTAAATTAACCCAAAAGCACTATTAAGTTATGCACGCCAACTTCTTAAGTGTTTTATCCCCTTAACACCATTTCACATTATGAGTAACCCCTTACTTGATTGGAAAAACCTTTTAATTTCATAAGTGTTAATGTTTCATAACATTAGCAAGTTACACTCACTAACCATCCCATGTTTATCCATTAACACTTAATCAATATTTTTTACAAACATTCATATTTATTTACTTCTTTATTCAAGAAATGCATCTATACTTAAGACTACCTTTTAAATAAATTCTCATTTTACAAGAGACATAAAAATATATATTTCATAAATATTTTGGTGACAATAACAATATTCCAGATTTTTATTCCATAAAAAATGTTCATCATTCCTTTTTGCAGAAAATACTATTTTCTCATATATTTATTCCATAAAAATGATTATATTTCCCTTTCACTAGAAATACAATAAAATAGTATTTCTTACATTTTTATTTCATAAAAATGGGTATTCCTAATTTTTACTTGGAAACACACTACGATGATATTTTCACATATTTTTATTCCATAATAATGTCTATTTTTGGACTTCTTAGAAAACACACAAAATAACATTTTCTAACATTTTTATCCCATAAGCATGTCCATTATTTCTTTTTTTCTAAAAATACACCAAGTCACATTTTCTTACATGTTTACTTCCCTAAAAATGTGTATTTTAGACTTAGTAGGAAACGCACCAAAAATCAACATTTTCTAATATTTTTATATCCATAAAAATGTTGATTTTCAGTTTGTCAAGAAAACCCATCGCAACAATTTTTTTATTCCATAAAATGTTAAAATTTCAGATTTATTAAAAAATACATAACAATATTATTTTCTAGCATTTTTATTCCATAAAAATGCCTAATCTCAGATTGCTAAAAACACATTATTTTCTCATATTCATACTCTCAATCTTACACAAAAAGAGACTACAATATTTATCCAACAAAACCTCAAATATCATAAGAGTAGGTTTCCCACCTAAATTGTCCCATCCCATGGATGGTGGTGGTGATGAAGATGGGTGACTCCCCCACCTTCAAATGTGGCCTTAAAGGGAGTCACAAAAGCTCCACTAAACCGGCCTCCATGGAAGCTCCAACGCACTCTAAGAGAAGCTCTATGAAAAACACCCTTTAAATATCTCCAAAGTGACAGTCACCTTCTTCTAATAACACCTCTTGAAACACATATCAAAACCCCCAAGAACTTCTATACATGTCGTAACTCTACCGTTATCAGTGGGAAAACAAACATTTATTGTGAGTATGGTCACTACTCTTAAGGAAAATGGTGGAAAACGAATTAAGTGAGGGGGATATTTTCTAGGGTTCTTAGCAGTGGGGTTTCCAACCCCACACCCTACTCTTATACACGAAATCAAGACCGAAATCTAATAACCCCATTTCGATTAATTTAACGGTTGGTGTAAGGACAACACTCAAGGTATGTCAGGTCCCTTATAGGTCTCTCTCTGATATAAACTTAACAACCCAGTTCCTCAAATCCCTTGAAGGCTTCAGCCATACTGATGTAGGTTTAGAGTCTAACAGTGAGAGATTAACAACACAAACTTGGCATGTTAGAATTTTCAGCGTCGCTCGAACAACGGGGCTCGTCATTTGTACGACATTGTCCTTCGTTTTAGCGACCACGTACGTTATTTGAATGACGGTAGTGGAAATGTGGATCTTTTCTCACCTTCTTAGTTCGTTCCCATAAGATATATGCATATATATATATAGAGGCAGGCTCCTGTGCACACTAAGTTTGCACATTACCTTTTAAAAGTAGTAAAAAAATATTTTTGAGTTGATTTTTTTTGTGTGATATTTAAACATTTCAAGGAACCCATATAAAAAAAATCAGCTCAAAAAAACTTTTTTTGCTATTTTTAAAAAATCGGTCAAACTTTCGCAGTTTTTAAGCCCTTTAAAAACTGCGAAAGTTTGACCGATTTTTTAAAAATAGCAAAAAAAGTTTTTTTGAGATGATTTTTTTTATATGGGTTCCTTGAAATGTTTAAATATCACATAAAAAAATTGGTGTGTGCCAGCACTAAGTTTGCCTACTTTTAAAAGGTAATGTGCAAACTTAGTGTGCACAGGAGCCTGCCTCTCTCTCTCTCTCTATATATATATATATATATATATATATATATATATATATATATATATATATATATATATATTTCCTTTTTTAATAAAGGCACCTAATTTATTCAAATCTAAAGCCCACTAATTCTCCATTGTTCCTAATGAATTTCTTCTTATGTATTCCCCATATATATAATTTAATTGGTTCTTTAACTACTCATTCTATAATCTTTATATAAGACTTTTAAAAAAAATCCGTAATTCAAATAATTTTCTTCAACTCTCGTTTATACCTTATCAAATATATTCCATATATATAATTTGACTCATTTATCGGGTGGTGTATTACAAACTTCCCTCCTTAGGGAATTTATGTAACACCTCGTATTTCTGTGCATTTAAATACTTAATTATTTCGGGTAAATTTTAAATTACTTGTGTGTTATAATATAATTGAAATAATTATGTTAATATTTATTTAAAGATTAATCGGGAGATTAAATGGTTAATATTTATGGAATTTAAATTACTAAGTGAATAGTAATAATTTACTTACTCCATAACGTGTATTAGTTACATGGAATTTATTTATCTCATCCAGATGTCAAATATAGACTAAGTTGGGTGTGAGATAGGAACTTTTAATAAAATAATTCGGATGTCAATTCTGAGTGCACGGTTGAGTTTGGATGGGTCGAGATAGTCAGAAAAGTGTACCCGGGTGGTAAATGGGTTACGGGGTAATTTTGGACATAATTGGGCCCACACGGGGGTATTTGGGCCATTTTAATTACGCCTATGTGACTAAAAACGGGATTTGGAGATAAAAACCGAAGTTTAGGAGTTGTGGGTAGCCATAACACAATTGGGAAAAATCTGAGAATGTAGAGGAGCAAAAAGGAATAACTCTTGGGAGCCAAAAGAAAGAACAAGGGAGGTATTCTTTAACAAACCAAATCTCTACATCAAAGGATATAATCAGACTCTACGAATCATAAGGCAAGTGGATAAACTTGATTTTATATAAATTGTTGATTTCAATTCATATCATGGTAAGTGTTAAACACAAGATTTTGGGTTGGGTTAATACAAATCGGGTTTCTAAATTTATGGATGTTACGAATCAAGTTTTGGGGACTGATATGATAGGGCTTATAAATTCATATTATAATGTGAAGAATTTGTAAGTTGAATAAAGATATTATTGATAGCGAAAGTTGAGGAAAAATCATATGGATTCATGTCTTTATTTACAATTGGAGTTATAAATTGGGAGGTAAAGATATTGGGATTTGTTTTGATTCATAGAACCTACTTGGTAAATTGTGGGTTTGATTTTTGGGTAAGGAAGGTTTTAAGGTTTTGTTAATGGTGGAGAACTGAATCTGGATGAAGAGAGAGAAAAAGTTGAAGGTCGTTCGAACGACTAGAACTCTGGTTCAAACGACGGTGATTGTCGTTCAAACGACATTACTAGCCGTTTGAACAATGTCGTTTCTTTTTCGAATGAGATGGAAAATTCGTCCCACTTTGTTTTGCTGTACTGATCGACTTGGGTTTAAATTTAAGGTAGAATTATGTACAGTAAGGAAACATCTTAAATCTAGGATTTGTTAGGGACTTTACGAACAAATAGTATAAGGTTGTTTTATATTTAATGTGAGAGAAATATTAAGATTGGAATAAATAAATATGGGTGTGTCAAACTTATTAAAGGGAATTTGGTCATTTAATTCCGAATATTAAAATTTCGGGCCAACTGAGCAAGTCCGGGTAATTGGTGGAGAGATACCAAGGTATTAATTTAATTATTGAGTAAATTAATTAAATTAGAGTTGGATCATAGACTCGGGAAAAATATAAAATAAATTAATGGGTAAATTAATTTAATTAGAGTCGGACTATAGACTCTGGAATATTTTAGGCTAAGCACTACGGATATTGTACATGGTAAAGCCAGGATTTAATTTAAAGTATATATATTGTGTGTGCGCGCTTAAATATCAGTGATTAGATATTAATTTAATTGATATACTCTAGTGCTATCGTGGAAGGTTGCGCGATTTGGGTGAATCCCCTAACTTGAGGAGTAGGGCGAGTATATCCCCAGGTCATAGCATCCAATTTCACAGGTGGTGCATTGAGATGATGCCCTAATAATTGGGGTAATATGACCTCCTCCATTACGCTTAATATTTACGTTCTGATTCGGCGGACCATAGTTGTCTCGAAACTATAGGTAGGACTGAGTAGTATGGGCACATTAGAGAATACATCCCATGAGTTATTATTCGGGAGGATGGGCTATTATATATTCAACATATGTGTAAATATTTTAATATGATCTTACGTATATAATGGGATAAATAGTTACATACGGGTAATTAAATAAATGAAGTGAATTGTATTAATTGTATGACGGATGTGAATGTTATACGGATTTTAAAAGGGAAAATGATTATCTAAGTTAATGTGATCAACAACTTATAAATCATATCTTAAGAGTACTCGGTTTTGAGTAGGGTGGTTGGAAGAAGTTATATCAATTATCTAGTTACGGGGTAGATGATTAGGGGGATATAAAGAAAGTATTAGGTGTGCATATTAGTTGAGGGGTGCGTCTATCATCAAGGGAGTGCAATCCTAGGTTAAATATGAAGAGCATTCATGCATTTTAAAATATTGCAATTTCATCACTTGCTAAATATTTTCAAAATATTTTGGGTTCTAACCCTTGTTATCAAATATTTTTAAAACCTTTTAGGTGTCCAACCAAAGGTACGCCAGGTGTGACTTCATTCTAGGGATTCGTAGCTGCAGCATATGTGGATGTTACAAGATTTGGATAGACGCATCTATTTTTCTATTCCTAGTGTAGGGATTCATATCAGTCTATCTTGATCAAGCCGCTCAAAGTTTTATTTAGTTTCTTTTCAGATTGTATAGGGTTTATTACTCTCGGTTAGTTTGGTTTGGTTTTGGATTTAGCCGGTGGTTTATTCGGCAAGAATTTTATTATTCTAGGTGATGATTGATTCTATCAGCATTGGATATTTTATTTAAATTCCGCACTTATTTTGTCTTGGATTAATAAAGATAAAATTTGGCACCAGCTTTTTGAATACTAGTTGGTTAGTAAGTTTTAAAAAAGTTTTCGACGGTGATGCTAAGAATCAACCAAATGAGATTCCTATTTTAATTTGATATAGGAATAATTACTCGGTATTTTATTGGGCGGGGTGTCACAATTTTGTCCTCGAAATTCTTGGCTTATCACAATTTATAATCCAATCACTTACGATCGACTTCCAATCCTAAGTATTCTTAGAACTATGGTCTAACCCCAAAGATTTCACTTTAATCAATCACCATTGTTAATCCAATCATGATGAACCCTAAGGTCCTATTTCTAGTTCTCAAGTAGGCCTAACTTGCCTATTTAACAAAACCTTGAGATTGTCGATACTTTTCAAACATCGCGATGCTACCAATGAATTCATTAATATGGGTCATTCCTACATTAGAATTTACGACCTATGTTTCCTCAATTAAACTCCTAGATTTCACCTAGCCTAGGCGGATATGATTTCAACACTTCTCGTTACGCACATTGAGGAATGCTAAGACAATTACCACACCACACAAGTATATTCAACCGCTATTTTTTATGAGATTTTTATACTAACCAAGAGTCATCCGAGTACAATCACACGCGAACATCATATTTCTGACAAATACAACTCTTACTGGAGCGTAGTGCTAATACCCCCATTACTTATATCAAGTTTCAACATTCACCTCATCTTCAAGTTACCACCTCAGATCGCATGACTAAGTCGTAACTAGTTATATCGTCTAACTAACAACATGTTAACCTAAGACAATCAAGTAAAACATGAAAAATACATGTAAGAGAGCACGAACAGACACACACATGAACTAGGGTAGAATAAAGGTGTATTTGAAGAAGAGCGCACTCACCTACCGTGATGCATCAACCCCATTAGGCCTAACCCACATTACTACTGAGTTTATACCGCGTCGTTCCCCTAAATCAAACAAATCAATAGCTTCCCATTATCGGGATCAAAAAAGGCAAAAGAATGAAACGAATCGAGCGACTGTCGTGCCAAAGAAGACAATCCAATTCTGATAAAGAATCGACCCACTTGGATTACGAATCCACAATGTACGCTTGAAGTCTCTAACTCTTCACTGATATCTATTAAGCACCTTAGCCTTACCACATACCCCAGCTTGACCTCTTAAACTTTATGGGTTCTACTCATGAATCATCCGTCCATGCCGAATGGACGGAACACAAAACAAATTTCTTTGGGAAGTTAAAATGCTAGGCTTCCCTCCTTAGGGCTAATGCCACATTCTAATCATTGGTACGTGCAGTCGACTGAACCACATGAGTTTACATTACTTCAACACTTATCACTAGTCACTGACCCATCATACCTAGGCCTTCCCAATTCTTACTCGTAATAACTCACCTCAGATTTTGAGATCACTCTCATAAAGTGAAACACCACGCTCATCTAAATTCAAACATTCTACTCTCGTACCATTGCTACAACTCTTAGCACAGTCTGCATGATCTCGAATTATAATCACTTTAATGTCACCTCAAACCTTAAAGCTTTACCCATGACTAAGACCTAAGGATTTCACTCACTATAGTTATTTCTTAACGGTACATGTAGCACACGTCGATTCTATAATCAACACTTCATCCTGAGCACTAACTCTAAAGGCCATGACTAACGTCATCGTATTCTAAGTCTCCTAGGTGCACTGCCTAGCATTGATCAGACTATTTTCAAAATTTTCCCTTGAAGGTCATATCATGACACAAGCCTATAAACAAAAACCGTAGCACTAAATCCAAGGTACTACCATAAATCGATATTATCTAACCATACTATAGTCATTAATGTTCCACCACCACTTATGTAAACTTAGATACAACAATGACTCCTAATGCCTCATAGGTGACAACATCAAAGTCAATTATTTCTCTAAATAGCATACGCATCTATTACAAGAAATCACAAGTCATACCCTGACCTATGCTACACAACCTCATGTTCTAACACTACAAAATTTACATCACTACATAAACCTCATTGCAATAATGAATCCCAAATGCAATACATGACACCCAATCCCAAATTCACTATTACTAAGAGACATGTACCACTCGCATTAACAACTCACTAGATAAACATTAGTATACATATTCAAGGAATTTTTTGATACATATTCACATGCCTAACCGTGTTACTAACCCGAAATCAATCTTACTAAACCATATACTTTGAACTCTTATGAGTGTTCAACCATTGAGACTAAATCACCTCACTACGTAAACATCATACTATGTACTAACCTACTAATTAACACAACCATATATTTGGTGGGATACATGACGTCGGGCATTTCCCATGAACACTAAGTCCCATGCCTATGAATTCTACAAGGGATCCTATTTCTTAATTCCAGACTAAAATCACCAAACACTAAATTAGTAACACTCAGGTTCTGGCAGGACACATAACTTCGGGTATTGCTCAGGAGGAGGCCCACCCTACTGACGCCATAAGGGGTCCTTTTCTAAACATCACAACTCATTTACTTAATACCAAGTCACCACGATTATCTAGGTTTACTCCTAGGTTACTCCAATCATCAAGATTATTTAAACCCACATTATGGTCGAGGTACACAAATTTAGATGTACTAACCAAAGTCTCCAACGAATGGACCTAGTACTTCCTCACCACAGAGCTAACACTTGTAAATACTTCACTGACCAACAATTCACTAAGGTGTTCACCCATAAGGGTAGTGTAACACCTCGCACTTTTGGGGATAATTAAAATTCATAAGTAAGTGTAATTTGGGAATTTAAGAAATTATCGTGAATAGTAATTTTTGGAGTTTTCAAGGATTAGATGATTTTCGATGGGTGTTATATTTACTTTTGGGATTAAGTAAATGAGCTGGAGTATTTTAATTCTATGTCGCAGCAGGGTAAAGCGATAGAGGATAATATTTTAATGGGAAATCCCGCATTAAGTTGTATTGGGTTTAATTAAGGGATTTGCGTTCAAGTACCTCGGATGGAGATTCCAATTGCGCGGTGAGTCTCTAAATGGCCGAGATAGTCAGAATAGAGTATCCGGGGGTAAAAATTGAGTTTCAGGATTTTTTGGACCAGTAGGGACTCGTAATTGAGTAAACGAGTCATTTTTGGGTTTAATAAGGGATAAACCCTTTTATCCCTATATAAGACATGGGAGAGGGAAATAAAGGAAAGAAAATAGAGAAAAGAAAGAGGAAGAAGCCGGATGTTCCGGCCAAACTCTGCGGGATTCGACTCGAGGTCGTCGGATTTCATCCTCCACGCAAGTGTGTACTTTCTTTATTTCATTTTGTGCATATATCTCATATTATAGTTGGTAAACTATATGATTTTGGGTAGAATATATTTGTGAAACTTTGATTATGAGTTTACATATTGATGTAATGTAAACTCTTAGTGAATTCTAGTGTTAAAACCATGTAAATGAAGTGAAGAAATGAAATGAAATGGGGGAAATGAGAAAACTAGGGTTTAATGGGTTTTTAGGTTCAAATCTATGAAAATTGGTTTAATCCTCCAAATTTATTGATGTATTAGTTAGAAATAATTAATTATATGAATATAGTGTTGTTGGTGGAGATTTGAGGCTATAAAAATGGAAAGTGGGGTTGGTTGTGGGCATTTTGGAAAATAGATTTTCAAGGGACTGGTATGACCAGTCGACCGCTCCCCTCTGGCCGGTCGGCCGCGTCAATGTTGAAGGGCCTACTGATTGGTTTGTTCAGCTTAATTTCAAACTGCGGTCGATCAAGGGTCGAGGGCCGGTCAACCAGCACTCTGTTTTCAGCCCAAGATTTTGGAGATTGTTATTCCTTCTCCTCTTTGAGTTTAAAGTATAGGGGCTTTTTAAATTAGAGTATTAAAGAGAGTTATGACCTAAATACTTGAGGAGTTGTGATTTGACCTTGGATTATTTAAGAGATTAATTCAGGGTATTGACCAATTGAACGTTAGGGAAAGAGGGATATTTGGAGAAGTCATTTGGTAAGAATATATGAGTATATTGATACGATTAGGATGAAATTTGGATCATAGACTAAATGGGATTAAGCGGCCATTTGATACGTCTATGAACGACTATCATATGGGTAATAAGAAATCTATGAGAATAAAATAAGTTGAAAGTCGACTCATTTTATTATTATGAATTGTTGAATTCAATGAGTATATAAATCCCTAACAGTAAATAAGGTACAGGTATGTTATCAAGTGGAGGAAAACTTTTGGGTTTAGTATCGTGAGGGTGCAAATACTTAAATGCTATTATTAGTGTGTACCTTTGGGGTTATATGGCCATTGTTATGTGTGATGGGCAATTATGGCCAATTATATATGTTTGAGGAACGATGTAGAATATATATATACGATGTGATTACAATATATATATAATATGATACGATTATGTATATATATCTATGTGTGAATGGTGTATATATATATATATATATATATATATATATATATATGTGTGTGTGTGTGTGTGTGTGTGTGTGTGTGTGTGTGTGTGTGTGTGTGTGTGAAGCATACCCCCTCTAATGCTATCATGGGAAGTTGCACGATGTAGGTGAGGCCTCTGGCTTGAGAAGTAGGGAGCCTATAGTCCCCAGGTTATAGTGTACATTGTTATATTATGTGATTTTTATTAGGGGTGAGACGTGGTGGGTATGTTTTGTCTCATTTCCTAGGAGGAACTATGACCCCTTCCCATACGTTGTGTTTTGGATTTTTACTATGTCGGTGTTAATTAGTCCGATCGCTGGTACCCGTGATGGTATGTGAGTAATTCCCTAGAAGATGATAGCATTGAGAGACCACATACTCAAGTTATAGCTCGTTTGGATGGTTATTATACTTGTGTGTATAGTATATTACTTGTGTATGGGAAGAAGATAATATATATCTCCGACTAGAGTAAAGAGATAAAATGAACAAAGATTAATTCTCATTTCAGGAGATTATATCTAGAAGTATATTGTGATATGTATATGAAAGTGAGTATGATAATGTACATAATTATATATATATATATATATATATATATATATATATATATATATATATATATATATATATATATATATGCGTTGTGTACGGAGGGTCTAATGGATCTCGATGATCAACACTGCCAAGTAGAAGTGTATCGGGGGGAGGGGGTCCTTATTTGGATTTCGCTTCGCCAGACACCACACGCACGAACATGCCACATTGTCGAGACTGGGGAGAAGTTTAGTCCTTAGTACTTGGTTTTACTTAGGACTTTCAGAGTTTGGGGGGGACGGATTAGTTAGGCATGGTAGCTTGACTAGGATGTTTAGAGGGATGCGATAGGTGTGCACCATTAGAAGAGGGGTGAGGGGTATCTCATGGGAGTGCGATACCAATTTAAATATGAGATAAAATATATTTTTCATAAATAAAGCATTTATGCACTTGCAAAATATTTTCACAACTCAGGCTCTGACCCGTTTCTATATTTTCCCTATATATATATATAGGTGTCCAGACACAGGTACGCCTGGATGATGATTCCTTCGAGTCAAACGTCTTCTGCTACAGTTGTGGATGCATGTCGGTTTACTATAGACACTTCTTTCCTTGTACTCTAGATAGGAGGTACTGTATAAATATCGGGGCTAATAACCCAACTGCATTTTTTTATTCTTTTATTGCGAAATTCGATTTGGGTTGTATAATTGTTATACCGAGTGTTCGGTTATTTTATGTCATTTTCAGTTTCATATATATAAACTGTGTAGATGTTTTAATAGTATGGTTTGATTAAAAATATTAGTTAAATAAAAGTTTGACGCCAGCCTAATAGGTTATCAATAATTAATCTGGTTTTCGACAGTAATGCTAAGAATGAACCATATGTGACTCCTATTTTAATTTGGTACAGGAGTGATCGCCTAGTATTTTATTAGGATGGGTGTCACAGATGGTATTAGAGCATCAGGTTCTAGTGTCCTTTGGAATCTGTGCGGAGGCGCTACGCTTTCAGCGTTGCTCTCGATTTGATGTAGAGCCTTAGGATTAGGGTTGTTGATTCCTCTTGTGAGATTTCGTTCTCCTGCCATATCAAAAGATTATAGTAATCTTTTGTGCGCTCATTCGAGATTCGTGTGCTGATCAATGAAGGACGACCATAGAAGGTCATTGCAAGAGTAGTAGAAGGCAGGAATTATTTGGAGCAGTTAGTTGAAGTCGAATACTGAGACTGCAGTAGAGGTCACTCTCCTTGTAACATTTGTTAAGGATGGCTGCAATGACTACTAAATAATAGTAGTTATGAGTATCCCAGTACCACTGTAATAGAGAGTGGCGCTAAACTTGAATTACCCTGTGAAGCAAATTAGGAAAAACGTTCGAACAGTCCTTGATAAGGACCATACGTTAAAGTTTATGTTATACGGAGTAAGTGTAATGTGATTTAGCGGAGGTGAAAGTCTCAGAAGCTTTGGCTTAAAGCAGGGTGTGGAAATACCCATATGTGAAAATTTGGGGAAAAATTTTCACTCGTGGGACCAATATTGAAATGGTGGGAACGACGGTCACCATATCTGGGGGGGAACTGGATGTGTTTCACGTAGAGGAATCTCACGGACGGTTTTAACCGCAAATTCCTTAGTTGATTTGGAAGGAAAAGAATAAAATTTTGGATTATTCACACCAGGATCGGCCAGAGGCCGACAATGAATAAAGAGTGATATAGATAAGTGAACCTAGTACTAAAGTAAGGTAGGTACAAAGGATACTGAGTACTTCATTAGAATGTTAGACTCATTGGATAAGTGTTTCTAACACTTGTAGATGATTTATATCCATGTCATCGAACTAGGGAAGTTGAAGTCTATAGTGGAATTTCCTTTTAAGGAAGGAGTTAAGGGAAATATGAAGGCAATTGTCAGGATCGAGGCTATAGAGTTTGAGATACTGATAATTTTAACCTAGTCAGTGTGACCATAGGCAGGGAATGCGCAATATGGAAGGTAAAACCACTCTCTTTGACCTTTCCCGGTAGGAATTAAAGGACAAGAATAGGGTGCCGAGGTGGGGCATCGATTAAAGTAGTTTCTGGCTCAGTAAGGGCAAGTGTATCATGTCCGGGAACTAGTTGGAGTAGCTAGGGAGATTGGTGAATTTATTATGTGTTTCGACAAGATTTAGTCACGGTATTTTATTAAGCCTTAGATTCATTTGTGATTCGAGTTTATTCGTAATATCGATAATAGTATATAGTATATGTTTATGTATTTTTCCGCGATAGCGGAGATCTATTTTTTTTCATTCACTGTGAAAAGCGAGAATTAGTATTTTGAGTTTATATCAAGTTTGTATTGCCTGTTTTGTGTGTGTTATTCTAGTATGGCACTATTACAGAGAAAAATATTTGTGGATTATCGGAGCGATAGCAGGCAAATGATTGCGAGACTATCGTGTCCGCGGTTCCAGGGTGGAACATGTTGTTATTGCGATATCTCACCTGGATATAGGTTGAGTTCGCCTCTATTATATGTATAGATGAAAATTCGGTGAGTAGATGTTTCATTATAATGATTCGAGTGTGTGGCGACCTTATAGGTGTGATTTAAGGTATGCAAGGTTTATTGTTGAGCTGTGAGTTTAAGCTCATTATTATTGGCGCAAGGACTTAGTGTTAGTGCGAGCGCTTGGTGGTGTGGCTCCTTGACCGAGATAAGAGTTCATACCACATTTTGTTGAAAGGGGGATAGGGTTATCTCGGTTGCATATTTGAAGTTAACGGACCTCCATGACCAACAAAGTTAAGTGGTAGTGTATTGGAGGGGTTCCTTGTTTGGATTTTGATTGCGAGACGCTCCACACATGAACCTTAATGACATCGGGAGTGGAGAGATGTTATAGGATGCAAGGATATAGGTTTTGTCGATAAGTCATATAGCATGGAGGAAACACTATAGAATAAGGGACGCATGATGATGTTATGCTTTTGGAAATATAAGTGCTATGGAGAAGAACTAAAATGGTTCTCTCACCGCAAGTAGGTGGGTGAAGCAGGAGTTAGACAAATTTATTTGAGGCTTATAGCCAAGCCTTAATGAAAAGGAAAATTTTGGAGGAAGTACGTTTTGGGTATGATGTTCGTAACACTTTTGTAGAGAGTAGGCGTCCTAATTTGTTAGATTTTCCATATCGTTAAGTGGAAGGATAGAGTGGTAGAGGTACGTGATTAGGTTAGCGAGGTAGCATTTAGGATATCCCGCTGGTGTGCCTTAGGCCGTTATATCTCGATGACCGACGATACGAGGGAGTAGTGTAACGGGAGGGTTCCTTATTTGGATTTCGCTTTGCGAGACGTCCCATGCATGAAACCTAGCAGATTTCAGGAGTTGGGAAAGGTCTTGGGCACCACGGACATAATTTAGGATAGTACTCATCTTACATGTGTCGAAAACACATTGATCGTAGGGTTATTAGTAAGTAAGGCCAGTAGAGTTAGTGGCACCAATATAGAAAGAATACTTGGTTCACCTTGAGAAGGATCGGATTTCCAAGTATATGAGGAGTTAAATTTTACGTGTTAGGAAAACCCATGTGCGAGTATTACACCGAGGAAATATGGCCTATTGTTTAAAGAGTGTATGTGTCGGACGTTTGTATTAGTTATGCAGAGAGGGTTTATGGGTACCTTAGTAAGTTAGTTTTACATACTGCCTGAAATAGAAGGGGCGTAGTATATAAAGTTGAAGATTATGCCATGAGGCAGTATAAATGGATTTGGAGTGTGTTGGATGAAATGTCGTAAGAGATACGCGGTAATCCATTTGTATAGGGGCAATAAGAGGTAGAATGCCCAAGATAAGCGATGAGAGTGATAGGAATAGTCCAGCATTAGAGTAATTTCCTTTTAACAAGAAATTAGATGTCCTGAAGTAGATGAGTGGATGCTTAAAATTGTGATTTTCCGATGAGATTTAAATGTTAGAGAAGTCGTGGTAGCAGTATAGTATCGTGTAAACCTTGATAGAGGTGAGTGTTGAATGAAAGTATGGTTGAGAGTCATCGGGTTAGTACCATTCCACTTGAGGCATTAGGAGGTGGAGTGATTCACGATCCTAGGTTAGTATTGGTAGTATCGATTGAATCAGAATTTCGAGGGCGAAATTCCATTGTAAGGGGGGAGTATGTAACACCCCGCACTTTTGGGGATAATTAAAATTCATAAGTAAGTGTAATTTGGGAATTTAAGAAATTATCATAAATAGTAATTTTTGGAGTTTTCAAGGATTAGATGATTTTTGATGGGTGTTATATTTACTTTTGGGATTAAGTAAATGAGCTGGAGTATTTTAATTATATGTCGCAGTTGTGTAAAGCGATAGAGGATAATATTTTAATAGAAAATCCCGCCTTAAGTTGTATTGGGTTTAATTAAGTGACTTGCAGCCAAGTACCTCGGATGGAGATTCCGATTGCCTGGTGAGTCTCAAAATGGCCGAGATAGTCAGAATTGAGTATCCGGGGGTAGAAATTGAGTTTCGGGAATTTTTGGATGACTAGGGACTCGTAATTGAGTAAACGAGTCATTTTTAGGTTTAATAAGGGATAAACCCTTTTCTCCCTATATAAGGCACAAGAGAGGGAAAGAAAGGAAAGAAAAGATAGAAAAGAAAGAGGAGAGGAAAGGATGAGAGAAAAGAGGAAGAAAAGGAAGGTTCCGACCAAACTCCGCGGGTTCCGACTCGAGGTCGTCGGATTTCACCCTCCAAACAAGTGTATACTTGCTTTATTTCATTTTGAGCATATATCTCATATTATAGTTGGTAAACTATATGATTTTGGGTTAGAACCCTTAAAATAAATTTGTGAAACTTCGAGTATGAGTTTACATATTGATGTAATGTAAACTCTTAATGAATTCTAGTGTTAAAACCATGTAAATGAAGTGAAGAAAAGAAATGAAATGGGGGAAATGAGAAAATTAGTGTTTAATGGGTTTTTAGGTTCAAATCTATGAAAATTGGTTTAATCCTCCAAATTTATTGATGTATTAGTTAGAAATCATTAATTATATGAATATAGTGTTGTTGGTGGAGATTTGAGGCTATAAAATGGAGAGTGGGGTTGGTTGTGGGCATTTTGGAAAACAGATTTTCGAGGGAATGGTATGACCGGTCGACCGCGTCAATGTAGAAGGGCCTACTTATTGGTTTGTTAGACTTAATTTCAAATCGCAGTCGATCGGGGGTCCAGGGGCTGTCGATCGGCACTCTATTTTTAGCCCAACATTTGGGAGATTGTTATTCCTTTTCCTCTTTGAGTTTAAAGTTTAGGGGCTTTTTAAATTAGAGTATTAAAGAGAGTTATGACCTAAAGACTTGAGGAGTTATGATTTTACCTTGGATTATTTAAGAGATTAATCCCGGGTATTGACCAATTTAACATTAGGGAAAGATGGATATTTTGAGAAGTCATTTGGTAAGCATATATGAGTATATTGATGTGATTAGGATGAAATTTGGGTCATAGACTAAATGGGATAAAGCGGCTACTTGATACGTCTGTGAACGACTATCATATGGGTAGTAATAAATCTATGGGAATAAAATAAGTTGAAAGTCGACTTATTTTATTATTTTGAATTGTTGAATTCAACGAGTATATAAATCCCTAACAATAAATCATGTATAGGTTTGTTATCAAGTGAGGGAAGACTTTGGGATTTACTATCATGAGGGTGCGAATACTTAAATGCTATTATTAGTGTGTACCTTTGGGGTTATATGGCCATCGTTATGTGTGATTGGAAATTATGGCCATTTATATATGTTTGAGCAACGATGTAGAATATATATATACGAAGTGATTACTGTATATATATATATATATAATACGATACGATCATGTGTATATATATATATATATATATATATATATGAAGCATACCACCTCTAATGCTATCATGGGAAGTTGCGCAATGTGGGTGAGGCACCTAGCTTGAGGAGCGGGGAGCGTATAGTCCCCAGGTCATAACGTTCATTGTTATATTCTGTGATTTTTATTAGGGGTGAGACGTGGTGGGTATGTTTCATCTCATTTCCTAGGAGGAACTATGACCGCTTTCCATACGTTGTGTTATGGATTTTTACTATGTCGGTGATATTTAGTCCGACCGCTGGTACCCAGGATGGTATGTGAGTAATGCCCTGGAAGATGATAACAATGAGAGATCGCATCCTCGAGTTATATCCCATTGGGATGGTTATTATATTTGTGTGTATAGTATATTACTTGTCTATGAGAACAAGATAATATATATCTCTGATTAGAGTAAAGAGATAAAATGAATAAAGATTAATTCTATACGTTGTGTACTGAGGGTCTAATGGATCTCGACAATCTACACTACCAAGTAGTAGTATATCGGGGGGTTCCTTGTTTGGATTTCTCTTCGCAAAACACCCCATACACGAACATGGCACAATGTCGAGACTAGGGAGAAGTTTAGTCCTTAGTACTCCGTTTTACTTAGGACTTTCAGAGTTTGGGGGTGACGAATTAGTTAGGCATGGTAGCTTGACTTGGATGTTTAAGGGGATGCGATAGGTGCGCACCATTAGAAGAGGGGTGAGGGGTATCTCATGGGAGTGCGATACCAATCTAAATATGAGATAAAACATATTTTTCATAAATAAAGCATTTATGCACTTGCAAAATATTTTCACAACTCGGGCTCTGACCCGTTTCTATATTTTCCCTTTTTTCTATATATATAGGTGTCCAGACACAGGGATGCTTGGATGATGATTCCTTCGAGTCAGACGTCTGCTGCTGTAGTTGTGGATGCATACAGGTTTACTGTAGACACTTCTATTCTTGTAATCCAGATAGGAGGTACTGTATAAATATCCGGGCTAATAACCCAACTGCATTTATTTATTCTTTTACCTCCTTTTATTGCGAAATTCGATTTGGGTTTTATAATTGTTATACCGAGTGTTCGGTTGTTTTATGTCATTTTCAGTTTCATATATATAAACTGCGTGGATGTTTTAATAGTATGGTTTGATTAAAAAGATTAGTTAAATAAAATTTTGACGCCAGCCTAATAGGTTATCAGTAATTAATTTGGTTTTCAACAGTGATGCTAAGAATGAACCATATGCGACTCCTGTTTTAATTTGGTATAGGAGTGATCACCCGGTAGTTTATTAGGCGGGGTGTCACAGGTAGCATTCTACCAACTATGACTGGATTATCCTCTAGCGTTTGTCTACATCAATCTATATGCTCATTGACCTTACCATCAATCACGGTATTACCAAAAGGATCAAAATTGCCTATAATTATCACTTTGCCATCGACCTCTCATATGTGCCACACCAAGGCTAAATATAATCTAAAATCACGATTTCCCATTACAAAATTATGACATTCTAACTGTCAATCTCTATCATTGATTATTCATAATTTGTTGTCACTTGACAAATGAGCGATATTTCATTCTATTACATCTCCAAAGACTCTACATCTATAAATTCTAGGACACAAACACCTCACACTATAAACCATGGTGTCACCACTTACTGGCATACATGGATACCCGTAAATTATTACATACTTAAATCAAAATTTGAGGAAGCAATTTGTAACAATTAGCTTGATCGTATGACATTTGAAACTAATTTATTTGTCTTGCTAACCTCTTTGACCTTAACATAGAGGACACAAACTAAACCGTCATCAAACTAGCATGAACGACCCAACCACATTGACGCCGAAAGATCTAATACTGACCTCACCACGTCATACCCGAAAGGAACTTTGAACCTAGAGCTCTGATACCATTTTTAACGACCCGACCCGGATTTATGGGTTACCCATGAGTCAACCCGGTCCGAATCGGATGTTAGGTGTGAAGTGCAATGAAACAACCTAAATAATGTTGCTAATCCAGTTTTATTTTAATTAACATTTCGCTTATTAGCATGCGATTCCAATTTCAAGATAAACTACACGAGGAAACCATGGGGAGCAGCTCGAATTTCAAGCAAACAGATCTACTAACGTAAACATAAATAAAATATACTTACCTGTAAAGTGTCCTTAAAATATGAAACTTCTCCCAGCCTTCCGTAATAAGTGGGGACGTGAGCTTATGCCCAGTGGGATTTATACAAGCAGCATACAAACAAACGACATAAAGGAATACTCACGCGCTACAACAAAATACATGCGAAAATATGTATATATCTATATATGTATACCTTTGAAAAATACATGTTCCAATGCATTAATCAATTTATTTTCGAAAACCTTATTTGCCAAGATTAATTGACCTTAATCTTATTAAAGGTTTTCTTCATTCGTATTTAGCAGTTTCCTACTTTCTTTAACAAACCCAATTCAATACTTCAAACCATCACAATTTATTTTCCCAAAGTCGTTTCTTCACTAAAATTTAACCCCTTCATCTAGTCTAATACACTTCGCATTTTCATCAAAAAATTGTCATTTCAACACACGCAATTACCGTGATAGAAAATACTTGCTTATTCCTTGAAAATTCTTTTTACAACACATTCTTGTGTTAATTATGGGTTTAACTATTTAGGTTTCTTAACCACCAATTTATCTACTTTCTTTACCTTTTTACTTATCTTATGGACATTAGTAAACGTACGCATTAACTTGTCCATTTAGCTTTTATCGAAACATTTATTTCATTCATTCAAGTTAGGTTGTATTTACATATTTACAACACAACCCATTTCTTGATTTGTGTTGCGCATTCCCTTTATCTTTTCTCGTAATATTCCAATACCGCATACTTACACGAGCTCTACACCGATGGCTATGCGCACCATATGCTTTGTCTAGTGGTTTAGGACTTTTCACCCAAGGGCTCCGAGCCCTTCTTATTTTAACCCGGTGACATCCTAGTACCTTTATTATGTTTTTAATATTTTATAAATGTTCACATTATATCTTTTCCTTTTTACCCGTCCGGATCCAATACCCGGGACTTTACCGCCCCAATTTGTGTTACAAGTGAAAATTCATCATTTTTGTGTCCTTTATACTTTAACCTTGATTTTTATTCCAAAAATTATATTCATTTAGGATAACTTTGTGTAACACCCTTTCCAATATTTTATTTCATAAAAGTGTTCCACTTTAAGTAAATCTTCCATTTTACCACTTTGTTTCCAAAATCACCTTTACTCCATTTCATAAGTGTTAAATTAATGCCAAAACACTATTAAGTTATGCACTCCAACTTCTTAAGTATTTTAACCCCTTAACACCCTTTCACATTTGGAGTAACCCTTTACTTGATTGGAAAGACCTTTTAATTCCAGAAGTGTTAATGTTTCATAACATTAGCAACTTACACTCACTAACCATCCCATGTTTACCCATTAACACTTAATACTTTTTTACCAACATTCATAATTATTTACTTCTTTATTTATGAAATGTATATATACTTAAGACTACCTTTCAAATAAATTCCCATTTCATAAGAGACTTAAAAATATTTATTTCATAAATATTTTCGCGACATTAATAATATTCCACATTCTTATTCCATAAAAATGTTAATTATTCCTTTTTGCACAACATACCATTTTCTCGCATTTTTATTCGATAAAAATGCTTATTATTTCCCTTTCACTAGAAATATACCAAAATAGTATTTCTTACATTTTAATTTCACAAAAATATGGATTCTTAATTTTTATTAGGAAACACACTACAATGATATTGTCAAACATTGGTGTCTATACCTATGTATATGTTCACGTGGATTAGTAATATTCATTATGTATACATATATATGGTATTTTTTATTTTTGAGTCTTTGTCATGCTAGCTAGTCCATATTTTCTTTGAAGTCATAATTAGTATCAATATTGTTGCGTATTTTGGTTGATATTCCATGCTACGTTTATTACATTTTAATTGGTAGCATTCTTTTTGCATCATAGTATATACTCATGTCTCTTTATGTGGTCTAGTTATACTTCATTATTGCCCATATTCTTAAATTTTCTTATCAACTTATGGACCATTGCATGTTTGTTTTGTTTTTCCTTATTCATATCCCTTGTGTAGATTTAAGGGGGAGAAATAGTATTTGCATTAAATTGTGGGAGAAATAAGTTATTTATTTATTCTTTAACCTTTGTCTATTCTTGAACAAAATGGGGGAGAAATGGTATCTAAACCTTTAGTTTAGGAGATCTAACTTAGGGGGAGAGCGTTATCTTTCTAGGAAGATTATTGTTAGATAAAAGGGGAGAATTTAATTTTATGAACTTTATATTTTTTATATTCCCTATGCGTTTAATGGTTTGTTTAAGTGTGTAAGAAATTTCTTTTAGCGGCATCTTTAAATTGCCAAAGTGGTTCATCCTCGGGTCGAGTCATCGTGCCTATTTTTTTTATTATTTTGGGCGGGATGTTGTGTCTAGATGAGCTTGACGGTCTTTTAGGATTTTTGGTTGGGTTTTGTCTCGAAATAGCCAAAGGGGGAGATTTGTAAGGTCACATATTTCCAATTGAGTTTTATGTAGCGTTGGATCAATTTCAGACAAAACCATTTGAGTCATAAGATAGAAGTTTTCCCTATCAAGCATATGACGTGTTTGAGGAGTTGAAGACGTAGTGGCCCAGAATTTAAAAGCTTCATCATTGTCGATTTTCGTGTCAAGTTTCACGTCATCAAGATGTGAATTTCAATGTCTCCTAAAGGTATGAATGCATACACACACACACACACACACATAGAGGCACGCTCCTGTGCACACTAAGTTTGCACAGTGCTCGCGCACACCATTTTTTTTAAAGCATTAAAAACAATATTTTTGAGTTTATTTTTCGATGTAAAATTTAAACATTTCAATGGACCCATGTAAAAAAAATTAACTCAAAAAAACTTTTTTTACTATTTTTAAAAAAATTGGTCAAACTTTCGCAGCTTTTAAAGTACTTAAAAGTAGCAAAAGTTTGACACATTTTTTAAAAATAGTAAAAAAATGTTTTTTTGAGTTGATTGTTTTTACATGGGTCCGTTGAAATGTTTAAATATCTCAAAAAAAAAATCAACTCAAAAATATTTTTTTTACTATTTTAAAGAAATGAGGTGCAAACTTAGTGTGCACATGAGCCTCTCTCTCTCTCTCTCCCCCTATATATAGGAGCTTGAAAATTTAATTTGGGTGTTAGTATTTTTTTTGAATTCATAGTTGTAAAGATTTTGTTCTTGGACACCTTTCAGTAGAAAAATCATATCAAATCCAAAAAAAATCAGAAAAATACAGAACTCATGGTCACTTCTCGTATCTAAATTATCTAGAATCATGGTCTAAAATCGTGTTAGAAATGTCGATCGAATGACCTCGTTCGAACGAGATTTCAAACGAGATTTCAATTTTTTTTTATTCTAATTCGAAATGTCGTTCGAACGAAATTTCAGTTTCGTCAGTTTTTCGCCAGTTTTGTTTTTCAACCACCCACTTCCCCACTTTGTTTTGCCATATTTTAATAATTTCGGGAACAAGTTTTTCCTAAGAACTTTTTCAATCTCTAAAGTGTTTTTTACAGCCTAATTCTTTCAAGAAAAAGTTTCCTTGGTTTTTGTTTTAAATGCTGAATCTTTAGAACAAAACCAAATATTTTACACCCAAAATTTTTGTTTAGTTTATATCCAAGTTCTATCTATATATATATATCTTTGTTTGGAGATAATTTGGCACCTATTTTATTCTCAATCATGTGAAGGAGATTTTTTGGGTTTCTTCACTACCCTCAAAAGGAAGACATTTATTTTGCTGTAGTTCTCTCACATGGTGAAAGGCACCATGTGTGGTTGATGGTGGGTTGTGCCTGCATTGGTGGACTCCAAGATTTCGGTGGACTCCGAAGTTATTTGCTAGACGGAGGTATTTGCAAGAAGAGGTGTCAGGGCTTGAAGGGAGTCAAGTTGAGTGTAGTAAGTCTTTTGTCTTGTAACTGTAAAACCATATGTAGTGAATTTGTTAGGTCAGGGGCTTCCGAGATTTTTCCCATTTGGGTTTTCTTCGTACATCGTCGTGTAGTGAGATTATTTTTTTTATCCTGTTGAACTCACCTAGAACGCATGCTTAGGTTTAATTAAGATAAAATTTGGTTTAAATCACATATTGTTTATTTTGGTTCTAATTAAGGTTAGGTATCTATTTAAATAATTTAATTCAAGTGCAAATTAATTTATCTTGATAAAATGCAAGTTTAACTTGAATTGGATTAATATTTGTTTAAGTTGAAATTAAAATGTTGGTGTAGTTTAATTTCACTTTTATGTTTCATTTAATTTTTCATGTTTTGATTGTGCCTTGAAAGTAAAGAAAATTAAATATTTTTGAAAAATTAAAATTTGGTATATCATTTAACCATCTCATTATTTAAAGTTTAAATTTTGGGGCTTTCGCGCTTACAAGTGGTATCAGAGCGAGGATCACTAAATTATTGCGTTTAAGATCCTTTTGAGTTTTTATAATCGAAAATATGCCTTTTTTGAAATTTCCTGTTTTTGATGGTTATCGCATGCTTGCGCATGACTCTTCACTTGCTATATCTTATGAGTAATTTCTTGCATGTTTGCATAATCTAGAATTTTTTTTGTTCTTCATGATAAATTTATGCTAGTTGCATGTATGTTTGTCATTTTCTAGTCTATACTCTATGATTAATCACATGCTAGAATTATGATTTGTGTATATCTTTTGTATTTATTTTTATTTGTTTATGTCGTAACAAGTGGTATCTTATTGATAAAAATGCAAAAAGATTTTATTTGTTCTTCTTTTGAATTGAATTTTTTTTTATTTAGCGATTTTTTTTTAAAAACTCAAAAAGATTTTTTTTGTTTTGTGAGTATTTTAGTTTGCCACACTTTATGTGGCATATACTTGTGTTTGAATCTTTTCCCTTACCACTTCCATGTAAATTGAACTTTTGGTTAAGATTGTCAATCGTTAAAATGTTCTTTGTCATTCTTACATGGAGTAGTTTGATTTTGTGTTGCTTAATGGATTCTATTTTTATATGCCTCGATTCACACATGCACAAGCTCATTTGAAATTTAAACTTCACGTGTATGGTTGAGCTAAGTGAGATGTTATCCTATCAATTTATTCATATACATTTGGCTATGACTATGGAGGATTTGTGCATGTAATAACCGTTTTCTGGATGTGAAAAAATAGAAAAATATTTATCCAGTGTTGTAATTGTTTATCAATGGAATCGGGATGCGAAAGTCAAAATTACTTTGTGTGAAAAGCCACCATTGAATATTAGGCCTTAAAAATGTGGTATTAAAAAGAATATTTTCCAAGGCCAAAAATAGTTTAGTCAATATGTTCAAAAGGAAAAGAAAAAGGAAAATTATTAGGAGTTTGGTTGGATGTATAAACGGGTTTGCACAATGACTTTGTATCCTAGTTAAGTTTTTATTGCCATGACTCTATTGGTTTGTAGAATCATCGAAATTCTAGGCTTGTGTGCATTGTTTATGTTTGTTCATTGAGTTCAATTTATATTGTCACATGAGGCTATATCTAAATGTGATAAAGTTTTGCAATCAAATCAGAACTCTATAAACATGTTTTAAAAGATTGGGTCAAAATTTAATTATTTCTAGTTCACACCCCTACACTTCGGTTTACCACATGTATTTCGAGTGTGAAAAGCTTAATGTATTTTGTGTCATGTATGGTGTCTATACCTATGTATATGTGCATGCGGGTTAGTAATATTCATTATGTATACATATATATGGTATTTTTTGTTTTCGAGTCTTTTCCATGCTAGCTAGACCATATTTGCTTTGAAGTCATAATTAGTATCGATATTGTTGCGTATTTTGGCTGATATTCCATGCTACGTTTATTACATTTTAATTGGTATCATTTTTTTTACATCATAGTTGATATTCATGTCTCTTTACGTGGTCTAGTTGTACTTCATTATTGCCCATATGCTTAAATGTTGTTATCACCTTATGGACCATTGCATGTTTGTCTTGTTTTTCCTTATTCATATCCCTTTGTGTAGTTTTAAGGGGTAGAAATAGTAATTGCATTAAATTGTGGGAGAAATAAGTTATTTATTTATTTTTTAATCTTTGTCTATTCCTGAACAAAAGGGAGAGAAATGGTATCTAAACTTTTTGTTTAAGAGATCTAACTTAGGTGGAGAGCGCTATCTTTCTAGGAAGATTATTGTTAGATAAAAGGGGAGAATTTAATTTTATGCACTTTATATCTTTCATATTCCCTATACGTTTAATGGTTTGCTTAAGTGTACAGAAAATTTCTTTTAGCGGCATCTTTAAAGTGGAAAAGTGGTTCATCCTTGGGTCGAGTCATCGCGTCTATGTTTTTGTTGTTTTGGGTGGGATGCTGTGTCTAGGTGAGCTTGACGGCCCTTTCGGATTTTTGGTTGGGTTTTATCCCGAAATAGTCAAAGGGGGAGATTTCTAAAGTCACAAATTTCCAATTGAGTCTTATGTAGTGTTGGCTCAATTCCGGACAAAATCATTTGAGTAATAGGATAGAAGTTTTCCCTATCAAGCATATGACGTGTTTGGGGAGTTAGAGACGTAGCAACCCAAAATTTAAAAGCTTCATCATTGCCGATTTTAATGCCAAGTTTCACGTCATCAACATGTGGATTACAATGTGATGAGTGCATTAATTTGTATATTTTATACCCAAATTTAAACCTTGTTAGTCCCATTTTATTTTATTTAATAAGTTCTTAGGATCATTTTATTAAAAAGGAAAAAATTCAAGAATAATTGAATTCATAGTTAAGGTGGCAATTCTAACTAAAAATGGGTGTTTCAATAATTTTATAATTTCCTATGCTTATTTGTGAAAAAAGTTGCCTAGTGAAATTTTTGCAGGTAATGATGAAATTTGGTGCAAATTGATGATCAACTTGAAAAAGGCGCGAAACAACTGAATTTTACGGTCGTTCGAAAAAATGTTGTTTTTTCACTTGTGAAATCGTAAAAAAATCTGGAATTTTTATTCTCCGGATTGGACAAAATTTGACATGCGTGTTAATCAAGGAAAGATAAGACTTTTCGAGTGGGGGGAAATTGAAGAGCTGTAAATTGAGGAGGTGGAAGTTGAAGAGTTCCACCAACACCCTAATGCCTCACCCTAAAACTATAAATAGAACCCTCGGGGGCTCATTATTTCGTGTGTAGAACAAGGAGAAAATTGTAGAGAGAGTTTGGGAAAGAGTTTTTGGTTCTCTTATCTTGAGAGTTTTATTTATATTTGAGGGACACAAATTGTATCTTTGTGGAAGGAATTATGTCTACATCAATTATAAGACACATCATTTATAAGTTGTTTTATTAATGAAAATTCATATTCATTGTTGTAATTTTATGATGTCTTTCATTGTGCTAGCGTAATTTCTTTACTAGGACTAGGTGAAATTTATCTTGTTTGATTAATATTATGCGTGATTTAAATTCGTCTTTGTTCCCAATATGTGCTAAATGCTTTAAAACTTCGGTATTCATTTAAAACGACACGAGAGTGTGTTTTAAACCTTCGACATTGTTTAAGAAAAATCATATTTTTATTTTTAGGTGTGAGTACTTTTTGATGGATTAGGATTACACTCGATTGTTTTGATAGTCCATGCTTAAAGACTATACTTTGAAATCTAAAAGTGAACTTTTAAGGGAATAGGTATTTTAGCCGTCTTAATTTAGAGACGTTAAATTTTATTGGGAACTTAACCGTGTTATCCTCCGAATTAAATACGACGAGAGTCGATTTAATTTGAGTTATAAAATCGGGACTGACGAGTTTAAAATTATTACATAATATTAGTTGAATGTGATAAATGGATCCAATGTCCTAGTTTTCACGCTCCTTTGATTATATCTCTCGTACTCCTAATTCTTATTTGTGTTGCTTATTTTAATATTAAATCTCATCTCCAAAACCAATTAATCGAGTTGGACAATCATAACTATTTTGAATGAAAAATTTGACAAATCCTCGTGGGTTCGATCTGTACTTACACTCTCTAATCTATAATAGCTCGTGTACTTGCGGTATTTGATATGTATATATATATATATATATATATATATATCGTTCACACAAGATATACATACATCATCACATCATATAAATGTATACCATCACATAAGGTATATATATCACACTATTTACATACACATAGTTCTTGTTAATTTGGGTGTTAGTATTTTTTTGTTAATTTTTTTTTGAATTCATCGTTCTTGAGATTTTTTTCTCAAACACCTTTTCGTAGAAAAATCATATCAAATCCAAACAAAATAAGAAAAATACAAAACTGGTCGTCACATGTTCGTATCAAAATTATCTAGAACTATGGCCTAAAATCTTGTTAGAAATGTCATTTGAACGACCTCGTTCGAACGAGATTTCAAACGAGATTTCAGATGTTTTTTTTCTGAATTCTCATTCGAAATGTTGTTCGAACAAAACTTCGAACGAAATTTCAGTTTCATCAGTTTTTCGCCAGTTTTGTTTTTCAACCACCCACTTACCCACTTAACCACTTTGTTTTGCCATATTTTAAGAAGTAAGGGAACAAGTTTTTCCTAAGAACTTTTTCCATCTCTAGAGAGTTTTTGAGAGCCTAATTCTTTCAAGAAAAAGTTCCCTTGGCTTTCGTTAAAAATGTTAATTCTTTAGAACAAAACCAAGTGTTTTGTACCCAAAATATTTGTTCAGTTTCTATCCAAGTTCTCTCTCTCTCTCTCTCTCTCTCTCTATATATATATATATATATATATATATATATATATATATATATGTGTGTGTGTTTGGACATAGTTTGTCACCTATTTTATTCTCAATCATTTGGAGGACATTGTTTGGGTTTCTTCACTACCCTCAAAAGGAAGACATTTGTTTCACTGCGATGTTCTACCATGTGTGGTTGACTGTGGATTGTGCCTCCATTGGTGGTGTGACACCCCGCTTAGAATAATAATGGTGGCCATCCCTATACTCAAATAATCAGGAATCTCAAGCGGTTCATTCTCATCATCTACTGATGATACTAAAATAAACACGGCTAACAACCCGTTACAACAGAACGAGGGTGTCAAATTTTTTTTAAAACATTTAATTTACAAACTAAAACCAACCGTGCAACAACTAACTAATGACATAGCATCTAAAGATGGTAAGAAACACACACATGCTTAATTAATATAAAAGAGAATTATAAAGGAGTACAATAAAATCTACAAAATGAATTACCCGAATATGCTATCGGGTCACAGACAATACAATAGTCTAAGGAAGAAATATAAAAGTGCTACACTACAACACTTGGGCATAAACCCGATATACAAACTGAAACCTAATCTTGATATACAAAAGATAGGAATCGTCTATATCAAAATGCCGCAACAGTCCTCTACTTCCACAGCTGCACGAATACACTGGATGGATAACATCAAAGGCGTACTTGTGGAGGAACACCTAGAATAATACCATATATATGCATTGCAAGAGAAATATAAACGGGTCAGAGCCCGAGGTGTGAAAAATATTTTATAGCAAGTGCATTAAAGTTCATAATAATTATAAATGCATTATGACATGATTTAAGTGGATTTGCACTCTCCATGAAATTCAACTCACCACTCAACTAAAGCGCACAACTAAACGTATGCACATGCTCTCCAAAGAATTGCCCAAATGTATCAAGGGGAAAATTAATCTAAATTATTCCCAATTTATATACTCAATTAAAAAGCATCTAAATTATCTCTCAATTTCTATTATTACCAATATCTAATATTCGTTACCCTCTAAAAATGTGAAATATATATAAACATTCTCTTTTACTAGAAGTTCTCATATTCTAGTTCAGACATATATATATATATATATATACATGAGTTATTAGCATCTGAGTTCTAAGGACTAAACTTCTCTCAATTCTCAATACTGCACTGCGTTTCGTGCGTGGGACGTCTCGCAAGTGGAATTCAAACAAGGAACCCTCCCGATACACTACTCCTTGGCAATATTGATTACCAAGATTCATTATGCCCTCAATGCATGACGCATATAACCCAAATTCGTTTCATACAATAATGATTTATTTAATTATTCTCAATTCTCAACAGTGCACGTCGTTTCGTTCGTGGGACGTCTTGCAAGCGAAATACAAACAAGGAACCCCCCCGATACACTACTCCTTAACACTGTCCATCGTCGATATATACTAATACTATATAAATATGAGCACTAAGGACTAACTTCTCCTCATTCTCAATATTGCACTGCGTTTCGTGCGTGATACGTCTCGCAAGCGAAATCCAAACAAGGAAACCTCCGATACACTACTCCTTGGCAATGTTGGTCGTTGAGGTCCATTATGCCCTCGATACCCAAAGTACTATATATAACCATATGATTATCTACTCTTCATTTTTCTCATAATTGATTTATCACAAATTAAGTCCGGTTAAAATCTCCCGAATAGAGATTCAAGCAATCTTCTTATATCTCTTTACTCTAGAGACAAATATGATATCACATAATCATATTCAAGTAATATACTATTCACACAAGTATAATAATAACCATCCCAACGAGCTATAACTCGAGGACGCAGGTTCTTAATGCTATCATCTTCCAGGAATTACTGACTTTATACCAGGTTACCATATATCGAGCTATTATCACACCGCCATGGTAAAACAATAAATCAAAACGTACGGGATGCGGTCATAGTTCCTCTATAGCAATAAGAGGAAACATACCCACCACGTCTCAACCCTAATAAAAACAATCACACAATAATAAATGGACGTTATGACCTAGGGACTATACGCTCTCCCTGCTCCTCAAGCCAGGGACCTCACCCACATCGCGCAACTTCCTATGATAGCATAGAGGGGGTATGCTTCATATATATATATATATCGTTCACACAAGATATACATACATCATCACATCATATAAATGTATACCATCACACACGGTATATATATCACACTATTTACATACACATAGTACGCTCTTAGGGGTAAGGGAAATAATATCATTATTTAGTATGTGATACTCTCGATATACTATTCGTCAATAACTCACACAATTTTCCCCACTTAGTATATGCTATACTATTTCTCACTTTAAGTTCACACCCCACTTCTATTGATAGTAATCATCTCTCCATTCTATTTACTTTAAGGATATCCTCTATATCCTAATGCACCTCGATCAGCGTTTCATTTATGAAACATCTCCCAATTCACTTTACGTTAAGGATACTCTCTAGATCCGTATGCACATCTATCAGCATTTATTATTCTCTATCTATAGTATGGTTCAATCAATCATATGAGCCTTTAAAGTTATCACATTTGGGATTTAATCCTACAGTCCATTATTACTAGGCGCATCCTAAATCTTTCTTATTAACCCATAATTATCTCCACACCGAATTCTCAATGATAGTGGGCTTCCCCACTTAGTCAATACAATACTCTCTGATCAGTATTCTCTCGAACTAAACCAATATAACTCCAATAATTTCTCATAAGGGAAACTCCCTAAAAGTCTCCAAAACACACTTCTTATAACTCCTATAGAGGTTCCCAATCGACAAACTCAAACGAAACCGAACGAAACTCACTCCAGAAAAACCTCTCAAAATAGCCTCATTTCCGAATCGATTCGGCCCCTCCGAATCGATTTGGTCCCAATCAGGGAATCGATTCGGCCCCTCCAAACCTATTCGGTCCCAATCAGCGAATCGATTCGGCCTCAGCGAATCGATTCAGTCCAAAGGACCTGTAAGTCTGCTTCCTACCGAATCGATTCGGAAGGGGCCAATCGATTCGTTTTGGTCAGCAAGCTACGAATGGGTTTTTTTCTCCAAAACCCAAAATCCCCAAAAATCATTTTTATCATCTTCTAACCCTTTCTCATCAATCCAAACATATATATAAGATCAAAATTCATCAAATATCACACCTCTACTAATTTATACCCTGAAATCCATTTTATACACAATAAATCAAAGATTTTACCCAAAATCTAAGTTTTAGAATATTATCCCAAAATTCACAATTTCTATACACAAATCATGAAATAAATGATACTCAACAATTATTTAGTATGTTTAATTACTTGCCTCAAGATCGTAGAGTCTAATTCGTCCTCGAAATCGCGGAATGGTTGGAAATCCCACTTTTCTCTTCTTCTTTTCTTCTTCTCTTCCTTTCTCTCTTTCTTTCTCTTTTTCTCTAAGGAGATTTTTATTTCCCGTAGGCTTTTTAAGCCTTATCTCCAAAATACACAACTTTAAATGACTCTGTCACTTTAATTCGAGCCAAACAAACTTAAAATATTTCGGAACCTAAATAAGCCCCAAGTACAGTCATTTCGACTATCTCGACCCTTTCGGAAACAATTGCACCCTCAGAATCATCATTGAATTACTTTCTAACATCTTCGAATTTTTACCTCAATTGCCAATTTAATTATTCTCCAATTAAAATAATATTTATTTCTCCCAAAAATAAATAAATTATTTTCCCAAAAATCTCGGGGTATTACAGGCTTCCCCACTTATAAGAATTTCGTCCTCGAAATTAAGTTAAGCCTAGTACTCCAAAGCTCAACTAGTTCCTACTACACCTAACCTCACTAATACTATACCCAAACCTCTATCTTCTCACAAAGAATTTATTTTAAATTTATATAAAACCAATTATAACTATTAGGCCACCCATAGACCCTTTATTCGAGCTCTACTAGTATAAACACAATTAGACTTCACTTGCCTCCAATAGTATAATAACTAGAAATATATTAGATTATACTAACATACTAATAATATAACAATTTTGAAAGTTCCAAAAATTTAACTCCTCTCAATTCCTGACATTCGCTACTTTAATGCGGGGGAGGTTTCACAAGCGAAATCCAAACAAGGAACCCTCCCAATACACTAATATGTAGCGACGTCGGAGATTGAGAGTTTGTTAGATCGGGACTACAGTCTAAAAATATTTTGGTAAAAATCATTTTTGATATGGCCCAAAGGCCTATAAAAAGTTTAGTTTGAAAACAGTTTAGTTTAAAAATGGTAGATGTCTTTCGACATTTAAACAAAATACCTCATGCCCATGACACAAGGTTTTAACAATTTTCATACTCATAATAATATAGTTCTCAAAATTATCACACTTATGATTTAAAATCTCTTACTCATCAATAATCTACTAAATTCTGAATCATTTCAGTAATAATCTCTCACCTCATATTAATATATTTCCATTCACTAGGCTCTTCCATAGCTAGAATATAACGAATATATAAGTCTAGCACGACTATAAATCAAATAGCTTTATCATTGCTACTTAACACATTACAACAATTTGTACATTCACAACAAAGTTATAGCTCTCTATAAGAACATTAAAAAATAATCTATTCTCTCAAAAGATAATTATATAAGAGCCTCACTTGCTCAACATTCCCTTTCGAGTCATTCCATACATAATAGGGTTATAGCACTACCCTCTCATATCTATCTCCCATATGATATTCCCAAATCTTCATATAGCATACTCATATTCACAAAGGAAAATAACTTACATCATACCTCTCTAATCCGATTTCATCTCCTCATCATTGGGTTCCCACACAAAGTCCCCTGGCCTAAAATGACCTCGAATCTGCTGTAAGGGTTACACCTCCAAAACTTCCTCAAAACGTGGTCCTTTGCCTCTTATAGGACAATCTCTCTTTCTATGGCCTAATTCTTTACAAAAGAAACATCTACCCGTAAATCCTCTCTGCCCATCTTGAGGAACATAACGTTGTTGTGACCCTTGAAAATCCTGCCGATACTCTCTGGCATTACTAGTATTCTCTTTACCAGACCAACTCGATGAACCCGAGTCTCTAAAGTTCTACCCCCTTTCGAACGAAGACGATATTCATGACACTATAACAGTGCCACATTCACTACCTCTGCGAAAGTTACTAACGCTGGGTTCCCTAACAAATGCTGCCGAATCAGCAATTTAAACCTCACATAAACTTCGATATATGCTTCTCTTCTGTATTCATCTCCTCGGAGACTAAATTTGCCAATCTAGTAAATTCTTCTTCATACTCGGACACCGTTCTATTACCTTGAAGCACATACATCAATTTCCTCCTCATTTCCTTTTGAATTACGGAAGGAAAATACCTTCGGTCAAAGAGTTCCCAAAAATTTATTATGGGCAATGTATTTATCTGTTCAGATGTGGTGACAGACTCCCGGTATTGGAGAGTTGCTCCTGTTAACTTAAAAGTGGCTAGAAATTACTTTTGCACCTCACTACACTCAACCATATGAAGGTGCCTCTGTATACTATTCTTCCATCGACTTGTAGCCACCGCATCAACACCCCCTAAAAACTCTGGAGGATGTCCCTTACTAAAATCTTAACGGACTCTTTCCCACAAGGACGGTCCTGAATGAGTTTGGGCTGTTTGGACTGCAGGTTGATGCGCCATCGCAGAAATAGTAGCAGTTATTGCTTGTGCCACTATACTAGTAACTTCATTTGTAGTCATAGTCCTTTGAGGCATTTGGGGTTCCACACTCTCAGCCTCTTTATTTACCCTACCTAAATGACTTTTCTTCGGGGGCATCTGAAATAAAAACAATTGTATCAGAATGCCTTTCAATTTTTTTCTCATCACAGAAGAAAATATGGATGTGGAAACACAACAGTCCTAATAATAGGGCTCTACATCAAGAACTCTTATGGAAGATCGCAATAACCCACAAAGATCTTAAGGACACTAGAACCTGATGCTCTGATACCACCAGTGACACCCCGCTTTGAATAATAACGGGTAACCAGCCCTATACTAAAATAGTCAGGAATCTCAAGTGGATCATTCTCAGCATCTACAGATGATACTAAAATAAACACGGCTAATAACCCATTATAACAAAACGAGGGTGTAAAAAAAAAAATTTAAACATTAAATTTACAAACTAAACAAACCGTGCAATAACTAACAAATGACATAACATCTAAAGATGGTAAGAAACACACACATTTTCAATTAATATAAAAGAGAATAATAAAGGAGTACAATAAAATCTACAAAAGGAATTACCCGAATATGCTGTCGGGTCACAGACAATACAATAGTCTAAGGAAGAACTATAAAAGTGCTACACTATAACACTTGGGTATAAACCCGATATACAAACTGAATCCTAATCTAGATATACAAAAGATAGGAATCGGCTATATCAAAATGCCGCAACAGTCTGCTACTGCCACAGCCCCACGAATACACTGGATGGATAACATCAATGGTGTCCTTACGGAGGAACACCTAGAATAATACCATATATATGCATTGCAAGAGAAATATAAACGGGTCAGAGCCTGAGGTGTGAAAAATAGTTATAGCAAGTTCATTAAAGTGCATAATAATTATAAATGCGTTATGACATTATTTAAGTGGAGTCGCACTCTCCATGAAACTCAACTCACCACTCAACTAAAGCGCGCAACTAAACGTATGCACATGTTCTCCAAATAATTGCCCAAATCTATCTAGGGTCAAAGTAATCTAACTTATTCCTAATTTATATACTCAATTAAAATCCATCTAAATTATCTCTCAATCTCTATTATTACCAATCTCTAATATTCGTCACCATCTAAACATGTGAAATATTTATAAACATTCTCTTTTACTAGAATTTCTCATATTCTAGTTCTTACATAAATATATATATATATATATATATATATATATATATATATATATATATATATATATATATATATATATGAGTTATTAGCATCTAAGTGCTAAGGACTAAACCTCTCCCAATTCTCAATACAGCACTGCGGTTCGTGCGTGGGACGTCTCCCAAGCGAAATCGAAACAAGGAACCCTCCTGATACACTAATCCTTGGCAGTATTGATTATCAAGATTCATTATTCCCTCAATGCATGACGCGTATAACCATAATTCGTTTCATACAATAATGATTTATTTAACTATTCTCAATTCTCAACAGTGCACGACGTTTCGTGCATGGGACGTCTCACAAGCGAAATCCAAACAAGGACCCCCTCGATTCACTACTCCTTGGCAGTGTCGATCGTCGAGATATTCTACTACTATATAAATATGAGCACTAAGGACTAACTTCTCCTCACTCTCAACATTGCACTGTGTTTCATGCATGGGACATATCGCAAGAGAAATCCAAACAAGGAACCCCCCCGATACACTACTCCTAGGCTATGTTGGTCGTTGAGGTCCATTATGCCCTCGATACCCAAAGTACTATATATAACCATATGATTATCTACTCTTCATTTTTCTCATAACTGATTTATCACAAATTAAGTCCGGTTAAAATCTCCCGGAATGAGATTCAAGCAATCTTCTTATGTCTCTTTACTCTAGAGCCAAATATGATATCACATAATCATATTCAAGTAATATACTATTCACACAAGTATAATAATAACCATCCCAACGAGCTATAACTCGAGGATGTAGGTTCTCAATGCAATCATCTTTCAGGAATTACTCACTTTATCCCATGTTACCATATATCGGACTATTATCACACCACCATGGTAAAATAATAAATCAAAATGTACAAGAAATGGTCATAGTTCCTCCCCGACAATGAGACGAAACATACCCAGCACGTCTCACCCCTAATAAAAACAATCACACAATAATAAATGGACGCTATGACCTGGGGACTATACGCTCCCTCCTCCTCAAGCTAGGGGCCTCACCCACATCGCACAACTTCCCATGATAGCATAGAGGGGGTATGTTTCACACACACACACACACACACACACACACACAGATATATATATATATATATCGTTCACACAAGATATACATACATCATCACATCATATAAATGTATACCATCACACAAGGTATATATATCACACTATTTACATACACATAGTACACTCTTAGGCGTAAGGGAGATAATATCATTATTTAGTATGTGATACTCTCGATATACTATTCGTCAATAACTCACACAATTTTCCCCACTTAGTATACGCTATACTATTTCTCACTTGAAGTTCACACCCCACTTCTATTGATATTAATCATCTCTCCATTATATTTACTTTAAGGATATCCTCTATATCCTAATGCACCTCGATCAACGTTTCATTTACGAAACATCTCCTAATTCACTTTATGTTAAGGATACTCTCTAGATCCGTATGCACATCTATCAATATTTATTATTCTCGATCCATAGTATGTTTCAATCAATCATATGAGCCTTTAAAGTTATCCCATTTGGGACTTAATCCTACAATCCATTATCACTAGGCGCATCCTAACTCTTTCTTATAAACCCATAATTATCTCCACACCGAATTCTCAATGATATTGGGCTTCCCCACTTAGTCAATACAATACTCTCTAATCAGTATTCTCTTGAACGAAAACAATATGACTTCAATAATTTCTCATAAGGGAAACTCCCTAAAAGTCTCCAAAACACACTTCTTATAACTCCTATATAGGTTCCCAATCGAAAAACTCAAACGAAACCGGACGAAACTCACTCCATAAAAACCTCTCAAAACAACCTCATTTCTGAATCAATTTGGCCCCCCCGAATCGATTTGGTCCCAATCAGCGAATCGATTTGGCCCAGCGAAACGATTCGGTTCAAAGGACCTGTAAGTTTGCTTCCTACCGAATCGATTCGGAAGGGGAGAATCGATTCGGTTTGGTCAGCAAGCTACGAATGGGTTGTTTTATCCAAAAACCCAAAATCCCCAAAAATCATTTTTATCATATTCTAACCCTTTATCATCAATACAAACATATATATAACATCAAAATTCATCAAATATCACACCTCTACTAATTTATAACCTCAAATCCATTTTATACACAACAAATCAAATATTTTACCCAATATCTAGGTTTTATAATATTATCCCAAAATTCACAATTTCTATCCACAAATCATGAAATAAATGATACACAACAATTATTTAGCAACACAAATCATGAAATAAATGATAATACACACTTTAAATGACTCGGTCACTTTAATTCGAGCCAAATGAAGCTAAAATATTCCGGAACCTAAATAAGTCCCAAGTACAATCATTTCGACTATCTCGACCCTTTCGAAAAGAACCGCACCCCTAGAATCGTCATTTGAATCACTTTCTAACATCTTCGAATTTTGACCTCAATTCTCAATTTAATTATTCTCCAATTAAAATAATATTTATTTCTGTCAAAAATAAATAAATTATTTTCCCAAAAATCTTGGGGTATTACAGGTGAACATTAAGATTGCGGTGTACTCCGGAGTTATTTTCTAGACGGAGGTATTTGCAAGAAGAAGCATCGGGGCTTGAAGGGAGTCAAGTCGAGTGTAGTAAGTCTTTTGTCTTGTAACTGTAAAACCATATCTAGTGAATTTGCTAGGCCAGGGGTTTTCGAGATTTTTCCCATTTGGGTTTTCCTCGTACATCGTCATGTAGTGAGATTGTTTCTTTTATCTTGTTGAACTCACCTAGAATGCATGCTTAGGTTTAATCAAGATAAAATTCTGTTTAAATCACATATTGTTAATTTTGGTTCTAATTAAATCACATATCGTCATGGGTTAATGTTTGTTTAAGTTGAAATTAAAATGTTGGTGTAGTTAAATTTCACTTTTATGTTTCATTTAATTTTTCATATTTTGATTGTGCTTTGAAAGTAAAGAAAATTAAATAATTTCTGAAAAATTAAAAATAATATATCATTGAACCATCTCATTATTTAAAGTTTAAATTTGGGGGCTTCCCCACTTACAATAACATCTAAAACTATATAACGCTTTTTTGAGACTTTTTTTGAGGATGTGGAAACCCATTGTTTTATATCCATCTGTGGTGATAAATATCTCAACACAAACAATAATGAAAGACAATCACTATAAAGAAAAGAACAGCAAAGATCGCAATCACACAACACAAATATATATGTGGTTCAACAAATTTCCTACATCCATAGAGAGGTCTACTGTTATATTAAGTAATTCTCAAGAGAGGTTTTTCTGCATTCCCTTTACCCCGGGCTAGGGGTAAAATATATATTCCATAAGAGGGAGAGAGGGGTGCTGGTAACTGCCCCGCTAGCCCACTATCCCTTGAATATTTCCTCCGAGATTTTTGGGAATAGAATAGGTCAAATTCTTAATTCTAACCATTATTACTTAGAGCATCCATAATTTGGGCCGGACATCTCTTATTCTTAGCTGGGCTTTGTCCGTCTACTCTTATGGGCCTAAAATATAATTAAGCTACCCACAATTGCCTCTGAAATTTTAGGGTCATAACTTGGGCTAAAAAATTTTAAACATTGATTCTGATTCCTTCCAAGTGGCACAGTCGTGAATTATAACAAATTTAGGGTGTGAAACGTCTCTTTATAGAGGATTCAAGCGACAAATCTTCCTTGATTCTTGTGCATTATCATTAGGAGTTCAAACCGAAGTACTCAAATGGTCCGTCTTTCCATTTTTGCATTTTCTTTCATTTTCAAACTCTCTCTTACTCTTAAGATTATTTTCGATCTCAAGTTTGTTCTTCATATTCTTCCAAACTAACTCTTGCTTTAGTCGCCTTCAGTTGCTTGTGGTTTCTATCATTGCAATATCCATTCATTTCCCTGTAAGTTATCAGTCTTCCTTTTTTGGTATTTCGTCTCGTCATTTTGATTTTACTGTAGCTAGGGTTTTTCTTATGGCAAGGATAGACAACAAATCCTTGGTAGAGTTTAGGAAATGTTATAATATCCCTAGATGGGTAGATATCGACTGTGCTCCTATTCCTCATAATGTTTACGATGTTGAGGACGACCATTGAATTCACGTTCTCTTATTGTCCCAAGGGGGTTTAACTTTTCCTCCAAATTGTCTCTTTTTGCATTTTTTTCAATATTTCGATATAGTCCCAGCCCAATGTTCTTCGAATGTTTGGAAGATTGTTAATGGTGTCCATAGGATAAATCATCTATATGGTACCAAGTTGGGCTTGGTTGAAATTTATTTTTGCTACTACTTTTCTCGCACCAACTCTGGTCTTCTTTATTTGAAAGCGAGGAGTCCAAATAGGGTATTGGTAGTTAACTTACCTAATTCGCATAAAGATTATTGGACTGAGGGGTTTATAGCTAGGAACTAGCAGTTCCCTCCTCAGGTAGGAGGTGAGAGTTAGACTGGGACTCGAATTCCTACCTATAGAGAGGAATATATAGGTTGGTGTTCAATCTCTTTGTCTTTTGATTGATGTTATAAAGTGTTCTCTCTTTAATGCTTTCTTTCTTCTTTTTCAACAAAGTCAAATAATCAGGAATGTACTCTCCGAGATATCCGTGCTACTGAGTTACTTAAGGCTTGGAATATACGAGATTCTATTGTAAAAGGCGAGTATCCCAGATCTACTACCTTCTTGTTAGAATATAAGAATATTACTTCGAGCTTCATTGCCCGCCCAGTTGATTCTATCACACATCTTGATGTTTCAGAGGAAGAATAAGGTACTCCTCAACCTATCGACCTAGATGAAGAGGAGGAAAGAAGTTCAGAGTCTAGTGCTGCTAGTGGTGGTGAGGCAGGATTTGGTGAGGAGGGTTCAAGCTCTGGTAGTTCTAGTTCGAAAGGTTCTATTGAAGAAGACATGTCTCCTCCTCGAATAAGGAATTTAATCCTTGATGATGATGATGATGATGATGATGATGTTCTACTATCCAGCAGCCTGAAGATTTAGAAAACTAAGTCTAGGGATACTGCCAGTGGTTCTCAGGCATCAGCTCATGAGAAGGAGCTGAAGAAGATGAAGAGAGAAGAATGGAAAGAGAGGGAAAGGAAGAAAGAAGAAGAGGGAAAAATAAAAGAGGAGAAGAAGAAGAAGGAAGAAGAGATTAGAAGAAAGAAAGAGAAGTCGAAGAAGGCATAGGCTTCCCTGGTGCCTGTTGATGCTTCGCCTGAGGGGGCGTCTGTGTCTCTATACCCTCATCTTGCCCCCATGATGATCGAAAGGGCAATACTAGCAGCGGATCAGTGGCTTGTTTTGTTAAAGACATTATTTTTCTCCTCTATTTACTTATCCAGTTCTTTTTTATTCTTGACTTATACTCTTTTTTTCTTGTTGTTTCTGTCTGATTACTCATTTCTTCATCGTAACCGAGACGGTTTGGCGAAAAAGAATGTTGATCTCGAGGGTAGCCTAAATACTGCCCAGGAGGCTCTCAAGGCAACTGAGGCCTCATTTACCAAAGAGGGGGTGGGATCGGCTAAAGAGATATAGGATATTCGTAAGGCATACGAGATGGTTTTGGCTGCCAAGCTCACTATTACTAATGAGAACACAAAGCTTACCATGAAGGTGGTGAGCTTGGAGGCGGACACAATTAGGGAGAATAGTTATAATGAAGGCTGGGAAGCGGCTTACGAAGATTCCGATAAGTAAATCAAATACGTTTGTCGGGTGGACTTCAAGAAAGACTGGGATAAAGACTTGGTTGCTACTGGAATCTCTACTGATTCTCCCTTATTTAGCGAGCACAATCCTATCCCCAAACCCGTTGTTGAGGATGACCCAACTATGAGCCAACCTACTAGTCCTTCTTCTGATGCTCCTATTGTTCCTGATGTTGATGGCCCAACCCTTGGGCCAGAGCCAGAGCCAGAGCCAAGTGAGGTCGCTGCTAATATAGGGAAGGAGCCAGCTCCTACAGAGCAGGTCGTTATCGAACAATAGATCCTTAGGATTTATCTTGTATTTTACCTTTTTTATTCTTCCTCTTCTCTGCTATTCCATGTATCTGTACCTGGCTGAGGCCATTTTTAATGAAAGAATTTGGTTTGCATTTATGCTGATGTATTTTCTTTTCTTATCTTTATATCTTGTAGTTTGTTAACTTTGATGATTACATTCTTGCCTCCTCTCGTTTAGCCCAAATCCTTGGTTTTAATGTAAGCGAACAAGTTCAACGAGCTTTTATTAAGATATGAGAATCTCTCAGGTCAAGAAACCAGGAATACAAGGATTAGTTAGAGATGGTCGCCAAGTTGAATGATACATTTGAGGAAATGGAGGAGGTTGGAGCCTCTGTTCAAGAAGAAATGAATGCTTTGAAGGCTAAGATTTTGGATGCCTCTGAGATCAATCAAGTTGGAGAAATCCTTCACCGAGCATTGCCCCTCAAGTTATACGAGGTTCTTCTTCATCAACTAGGCAGCGAGCTGGGCCTGATGACAGTGGTTCAGCTAGGGAGATTGTCAAACTGTGGAGAGATGTTCGCAGGGCGTACGTGATAGCCACCGGGCTTCAAAGAGATGTCACACTATTGAGGCACTTTTTCAAGAAATGTCCTCGATAGGTGTGGGCAGATAGGTACGACCAGGGCTGGACAGATGCTCCCATAAGGTTAAAGGAGGTTGAGGTGTTATCCTTCATTAGAGGGTGGCTGAGTGACCTTAGGGAGTTAAAGGCTACTCAGAACTCCAGCCTTTGGTATAGACATGAGATTACTCCTTCATAATTGGAGCCAAATCCATTTGGAAGGGATGATCGTTGGATCCCAATAGACGCAATCCTAAGATAGCTACTAGATCCAAGCTCAGGCGATGTTGAAGATGAGCTTATCCCTCACCCAAATGATGGTCGAAGAGCACAGGTAGCTGATTATCTGGACCAACGACCTGGTCCTCTTTAGGATTTGATTCGTTTTGATGCATGTAATTGCTTGTACATTTAGTGATGTAATGAAATATTTATATTTTGGGCAATTGTCGACTAAACGTGTGTTATTTCATTTTCGATTTTGCTGGCTTTATCTTTAATTATCTTCTAGCGGATCAAGTATGACTTAGATATAGCTAATTGTCAAATAAATATCCTCCCAGTCCAGTACACTTTAGTCATACCATTCTTCCTCACTTTACCTTTCAAGTTGTGTCGTCACACTACCTCAGGCCTAAGTAGAGAAATGGCGAGGATATACCTGGTAAGCGGACAATCCATCCGAGCAGGGTTTTGGGGGCTAAACTATGTTGGCGACCAACCTAGTTTGGCCAAGTTACCTAAGGATCCCCTGTAGGGCTTTAGTCATTACCGGGAGCAAACTAGGAGGCTAATTGTGCTAGTGACAAAGTCTTGTGAAAGGTTATTATATGATAACCCTGCTAGTGCTTTGACCAATGTGGTTGGAGTATGTTCACCAACTTACTGTAACTTGTGATCTTTATTATGCCTATTAAAAATGAAACCTGTAATTTGGAGAGGATGTATACGCTAAAATATATTTGAGAAAACCAATACTCATAGAATGTCAAGGCCAATCAAATTTCATTAATCAGAGTCATGAACAGAGAGCAACATTTGTCAAATAAAAAATTTCCTATAAAAGAGAACTCTATAAGTGGAATTTCTTTAGGTTGTCTGCATTCCAAGATCTTGGTATCTACCTTCCTTTCAGCATTTCCAAGTGATAGGATCCTTGTAGGTCGTCCCTTACCACCTTGAACGGTCCCTCCCAGTTCGGTCCTAGCTTGTCGTCAGATGGCTTCACAACGCTACCAATGACTTTCCTTAGGACATAGTCCCCAACCTGTAATGTACTTGGATTGAGTTTTATATTATATTGCTTGGCTATCTGTTGCTGGTAGGCTTTTAGTTTCACTAGAGCCAATTCTTGTCGCTCGTCCTCTAAGTTAAGTTCAGCGAGCAATGCTCCATAGTTCTTGCCTTGGTCGATCAGTGTGGATCTCATGGTGGGGATACCATCTTCCAATGGACTAAATGCCTCCATTCCATATGTGAGTGAAAACGGTGTCTTTCAAGTTGCTCGCCTCGGGGTGGTGCGATAGGCCTCATTTACCCATGCTCCCTTGGCTCGCTCTAGGCTCTTCTTTAGTCCATTGATTATAGCTTTGTTAGAAGCCTCAGCTTGACCGTTTCTCTGAGGATAAGACACAGAGTTAAAGTAGTGCATGATTCCATAGTCGCTACAAAAGCTTTGGAAAAGGTCACTCTCGAACTGGGTTTCGTTGTCAGTGATGATTCCTAAGTATCCCGAAGCTAGTAATAATATTTTTTCATATGAGCCTCATCGTGTATGTTTCTTTGATGTTCGCTAGTGGTTCTGCCTCTATCCACTTGGTAAATCAGTCTGTGGTAACTAACAGATACTTCTAATTTTCAGCAGTAGTTGGCAGAGGGCCTACTATGTCCAGACCCTACTGGGCGAAGGTCCATGGGCTAGTGAGTGATTTTAGGTCACTGGCAGGCTGGTGGACCATAGGTGCGTGCATTTGGAATTTCTCTCACTTTCGAGCATAAACTCCAGCGTCCCTCTGCATGTATGGCCACCAATATCCCTCATTTATTGCTCAAAAGTCTAGCGACCTTCCTCTTATGTGACTTCCGTAAATCCCTTAATGCTGCTCGTGGAGGACTTGCTCGACGTCATGTGGATGAACACACCGGAGGTACGGGCCTGTAAAGGATCTTTTGTATAGTTTTACCTTAGGAGATAAGTGAAAGAGGGCAGCGTGACTTTTATCTGATGGGTGATCTTCTTATCACTTGGCAGTACATCACTTTGCAAGTAATCTACTATGGGGTCCATCCAATTGGGAGATTTCTCTATACGAAGAACATGCTCGAGTTTTGGCGATTCGGTGCTTTGGTTGATGTTCAGTTGTGCAAGGAAATTGATTTCAATTGTTCTCCTTAAGTTAGAGTCAATCGCTGAGCTTAGATCTGCCAAGGCATTAGCATGGTTGTTTTGTCCATTAGGAAATTGCTAAACATTGATGCGGTCAAAGTTGTCCATTAACCTTTTCACAGTGGCAAATAGGTTGCCATCCTATCGTATTTTGCATTGAAATTTCCACTTATTTGCTTGGATACCAGTTGTGAGTCGTCAAAAACTTGGAGGGGTCTTGCCCCAAGCAGCTGTGACTTCTGCAGACCAGCGATCAGTGCTTCGTACTCTGCTTCATTATTAAAGGCTTCAAATCCAAGCCAGATTCCTTACTCGAGCACTATTTTTTAGGGGGTAACACACACGATGCCTACTCTTGCCCCTCTAAAATTGGAGGCTCCATCAATATATCACTTCCAGATGCCTGGGTCTTGTGGGACTTCCCTCAGATGAGTGGTCTTGGTCTGATCATAGGGTTGTTCTCCTGTAAATTCAGTGATGAAGTCGGTGATAACTTGCCTCTTGATATTAGTCCTTGGTTGAAAATGAATATCAAATCTTTCTAGCTCAACCGACCATTTTGATAGTCGGCCTGAGAGGTCTAATTTCCTCAGTACAGTTTTGAGGGGGTGTGAAGTAACTACGAAGATGGAGTGGGCCTCAAAATAGTGATTCTTTTTTCTTGAGGCTACCACTAGTGCAAAGTAAAGCTTCTCCAATGGCAGGTACCACTTCTCGGCATCTAAAAGAGTTTTACTCACATAATAGACCAGATGTTGGCTCCCCTCTTTCTCACATATCAAGGCGAAACTGACAACATGATCTGATACTGCAAGGTAGAGATATAAGGGATAATTTTCCCTAGGGATTATGAACAAAGGGGGATTGCTAAGGTAGGCCCTAAGCTCTTCTAAGGATCTCGAGCACCCTTTGTTCCATTACACACTCTTAGTCTTCTTTAGAAGATGAAGAATGGCTGGCATTTTTATGAAGATTTGGAGATGAACCGGTTTAGAGCAGCGAGTATTCTTGTGAGCTTTTGCACGTCTCTCACAGTTGGTGAGGATTACACCCTATTGAGACGTGAAGAAAGCAAAGTGGACAAAGAGGGTAATTACGGAAGAGCAAAGAGAGGATTGGTCGAGATAGGTAATAGCTTGTTCTGATTTTATCTTACTTTTGAGTCTTGTTGCAAGTTTGTTTATTCGTTTTGTTTTGATTTTGTTTTAGTGGACTTGGTAGAGTAGGTGACCGTAGAGGGTTCGTCATTTTTTCCCGGGCAAGGGTTTTTGTGACATAAAATAAACACCACGTGCTTTAAGTTTTGCATTAATCACCTAACTTAAAAAAGTAGGATTAAAGTCTAGAAACACACCTAAATAAATTCAATTAATTATTATTTTCTTACTCATCTAGTTTAATCAAAATAATAATTAGGACTTTTATTAACTTGCCAAACCTAAATCGGTTTGTAAACTATTTATCAATTTCAGTAAAGTTTAAATTGGTCCCCTCTTGATAATCTGTAAAAATGCATATGTAAATTGGGTTTATTCAGCACTAGTTTACTTCCTCACATTAGTTTATTGCGCTATCGCCGCCCGCTCAAGTGGTATCCGAGCTAGACTTTACAAAATATCTGTTTTATAAACTCTTGCTAAACTCTTTTTACCTTGTTTTCATGGACGACTCAAGTTAGTTTCTTAGGTTAGGAAATTTAAGTAGACCTCCTATTTTCGATGGTACAAATCTTCCATAGTACAAAATAATAATGATTGCATTTATTCAAGGCACATAAGCAGATGAAGTCTAGGATTTAATTGAAAATTGTTATAGGCACCCAACAACTCCTATAGTAGAAGGTAGCACTATTTTTAGAAAAATTAGAACATCTGAATTAAGTGTTTATGAGTTTAAGATAAACAATTTCAATAATAAGGGCAAAAATGCAATTTTCGTGAGCATGAGTGAGACTGAATTGAAATGTATATGTCACTGCACTACTAGTAAAGAAGCATGGGATACTTTAGTAATTGCACACTAGGGTTACGCTAGGGTAAAGGAATGTAAAACGCAAATGTTGGTTCAACAATACAATATTTTCGTAATGAAAGATAATGAACCATTTGATGACTTTTATATGAGTTTGACTGATATAATTACCCAGCTACATGTGAATGGTATATAATATTTTGATAAATATGTGTGTGATGAAATTTAAGGTCCCTTACCCTTGTATTTGACCATAAACGTTACATCATAGAAGAGATTAATGATGCATCTCTCACCCCAGAATTACTTAGCTTAAAATTGAGAACTATGGAACTTGAATCGGCCTTTAGGAAGACTCTCACGTCTTATGCTAAGAATGAGTTGACCAATTTTTCTAAAGTTTCTTTCAAAACTGCCTGTCCTGATAAAAATAAGTATAAGGTAGTTAACTAGCAATCTGAGTGGGACAATGAATCTGATGTGGAGTCAGATGAAATTGATAAGATTCGTAATCAACTTGTTGTTATGTCTTCACAATTTAAGAAACTTTTGAAGCACCGAAATTCTATTGCTAAAAGACATATGCAAGCGAATCATCAGTCTAGTCAGTCTACCCGACCACATAATGAGGTTAATTGCAGAAGAGTAACCATACCAAAGAGAGGTTTGGGAGAGATAGGTAATAGCTCGTTTTGATCTATCTTACTTTTGAGTCTTGTTTCAAGTTTGTATATTTGTTCCATTTTGATTTTGTTTTAGTGGACTTGGTAGACTAGGTGACCGTCGAGGGTCCGTCATTTTTCTTGGGGAAGGGTCTTTTCGACGTAAAATAAAGACCGTATGCTTTAATTTCTTCGTTAATCACCTAACTCAAAAAAGTAGGATTAAAGTTTAGAAACACACCTAAATAAACTGAATTAATTATTATTTGCTTAATCATCTAGTTTAATCAAAATAATAATTAGGAGTTTTTATAACTTGCCAATCCTAACTCAATTTGTAAATTACTTATCAATTTAATTAAAGTTTAAATTGGTCCCCTATTGATAATTTGTAAAACTCATAGGTAAATTGGGTTTATTCAACACTATTTTACTTCCGTACATTAGTCTATTGTGCTATAGTCGCCCGCTCAATGATAGGAAATCACAATATCCATCGATGAAAGATTGATGCGTTCACATCATGCATATTTTGGTTGTTTATTGATCCAGGTATGATGTTAAATGCTAAGAATTATGGTGTTGCACATATATTATTGTTTATTCAATTATTGTGATTCGGTAGCCTATAGGTACAATTACAATTATTGAGCAAAAATTAAGTGGTGATATATATTTTGGAAAGATAATAATGGTCATGAAATGAGTATGTCATTGTTTCTTTCATCATGATATCACCAATTATGTTAATGAAATCCAAACATGAATAATTTAGTTCATTGCTGATGCGATGGTTAATGAACATGAGTGGAAAATTTATTGATTTGTGTATGTAAGTCTTTACTTAATGTAGTATTCATACTATGAACGGTTTGGTAGTCACCATAGTGACCCAACTATAATGACCATGAATATTAAATGTAAAGATGATAGCAGTAGTAACTTGTGATGCAAATAATTGTGGCGTATATTGAGTTTAATGATGAAACAAAATTATTTCTTACAAGTAGTTGATTTTAAATAATTGAATGAACCCTATATATCATAAACATTATTCAAGTATATATCATGTATATTTAATACTCAAGTATCTACAAGAATATTATAATTGGTAATCAATGGTTACTAATGAGAAAAATAAAATGCACATTAGGTATTATAGAGATTAACGTATTTGTTATCAAATCAAAGCATAAATGCATTGAGAAATTTATCTTATATCCTTAAAATATTATGGTTTGATTTTGAATCTCTCGATTATTATGTTGGATTTTTTTAGCCCACTATTGATGATCAATATTGTGTGGAACACTCCATATAATGTTTGAAGAAATTAAACAAATCAAGTTTGTTTACAAACTGCCCACTTGGACTAATAATGATAGAGGTAATATGTATCTTTTATGGTTTGAAACAAATTTTCATCTTAGTAAACTTTGAAAGTTAAACTTACTGTGTTACAAAAAGCATTTACTTTTGATGCAGGGATTGCTTACAAAACAAACTAGAAACGCAAATAAGATTCCTTCCCTTTTATTCTTTGGGAATCAAGCCATTTGTTTTTCATAAACCCTTAGTGCTTCCAATTTTCTTGAAAAATATTTGTCTATACTTGACTGTGAGGGATATTTTTTAAAGCATTTCTAGTACTTCTTATGGTATATCTTTAACGTTTTGTATAAAATAAAGTTTGGATATAATTTTATTTAAAGATTTTTTGATTCTGCATTATAATCATAGTTTTATTAATGAAACTCTTTAATCTTATACCAAATTAAATCTAAACTCCCCTTCATATTTTTATGGATAATATTTTTGTAGTATCTCTTATAAATCTTGATAGACGCATTATGCTCATAAGGTATTATGATATCTAATATATGTATGACCTATGCGACCGAAGCAGGAGATTTTCCCTTGATGTGGGACTACATAGATCATATAATCTTCATTGACATGCACTTATTGCATTATAGAAATCCAAATATCAAATTCATTATGAATGGTAAAATTAGTGGGAGTAGCAAATCCATATATCCCATTATCGATAACTTTCTTCAATACTTGTTCTTTTAGTTGTTGAATTGTTTAAACATTAAAGAACATATAAATGATCAATCACTAAATCATGGTATTGTCACTGTGAGACAAATGTAGATAAAATCATAAGGAATAGTATTAAGAATATCCTAAATGGAGTTTACTATTCTAAATGATTATGTGGTGTATCTATATGAATATGAATTTGGCATAAGGATAAATAAATAATTTATATTGTTTTCACAAATCATTCGAAGTAAACTTACTTGACGACGAGATCTCATTGAATTATATTTAAGTTGGGTATGAAGAGGTCATCAAGATAAACATGATCTTAAATTACACTCAAATATTTTATGTGTCATGAGAAAAAGGTTATAAATGAACCTTCTCACCTTTTCCAAGGATGTCACTTTTTTGAAGGACGTAAAATTTTTATGAGATAAGTAACTCATTATGATGATAGTTACATTTAGTGTATGTGAAAACTATTAGGCTTGTGATATTTTACAAATGTTATAAAGAAATGATTGTATAAACTTAAATAGGTTTCCCACCTATGGTATTTTTAGAAGTAATGCCATTATATTTTCTAGTCATTGTATATTCAATTGATACTTATAATCAGTGGAAGTAAGTTTATTATAAAGTAGAGAAATAAAATTTTACATGAATTTTCAATATGTAATGGGTGAAGTTATGATATACTAAAAGATAATATGATCACATTAAATTTGACCATCGATTTTTGGACGATCAGTTATTATAACTCAGATTTAGCATGCTTTGATGCTGCAACTTATTGATTATGGAAATGTCATTTAAATTTAGGGACTTGGAGTTGTTGACACTATTAACATGCTGCTGAAATATTATGATAACGTTGTTGCAATCTTCTTTATTAATTTACATTAGGTATTATGTGAGTAATTAAGCACATTGAATGTAAATACCTTTTAAAGAAGAAATTCTAAAGCATGTGTCATTTAACACATTTGTACAAGTGTTAACATGGAAAATTCACATGATTGTGATATTATGAAAGACATTAATGAATCATGCTTAAGATACGAGTCTTAAGTATAGCCGATAGAATTTGGATGTGGTGGATTTTTTAGTGCTTATTTTGACACTAGCATATTATATCATACAGTGTTTTAGAATCATTTATTTTTGTCGTTATTGTACACATACATGTGAATGAAAACAATGTGACAAAAATAGTCTTTTACATAGACATTATTGAACCATTATTGAATATCCCTATTTATATACCTTATTGGATGATTTGTTGTGGTACGTGGAAGAGATCATGCTCTTGAATTAGTATTTGAGTGTCATGACTTGCATTAATGAGTTGTTTGATTAAGGTGTTTATAGAAAATCATTTAAGGTTGACTCAAAAATTGTTGTTCACTTTATGATATTTATGAATCAGGTGGGAGACTGTTAGAATTATTTTAAATAATTCTCCATTTTGTTCACCATGATTATATTATTTCTAAGAGTCACTTTGGTTAATGAAAGTGTACTCGAAATACTAAGAGTCAAAAGGACTCTTGGAAATCTACCTTCATGGACGTTTGATATTAAGTTACTGTTGGAGACTTAGGTCCTATCCCTACCTATAAATAAGTGACTGATTTCCATCATTCAGGACTCTAAAAAAACAACATAAAGGAAAGAGAGAGAAATGTAAATTCTCAAGGAGAGTAAATTTTGAAATAGTGTTTTGGCTTTATAGGGATATCTAACCGTTGGAATGCGTTGAAATTGGAGTATGTTCTTCCCATATAAAAGATAAAACCATGTTTAAAAATTCAGCCCGATCGAACATCATTAAGATTGACTGCTCCATCAATCTTTCAAGTTGTAACATGATGGAGATATGTTATTTTAATACCATTTATATTCCGTATAATTGATTATATGTAATTATCATGAAGATCCAAGAACCTTTTGTTAAGAAGAATTGTATGTAAAAAGTTAATCATTAATGTATCAATGAATAATATTATGTTCTTAAAAATGGTTTTAAACACATTCCCAAAAGAATTTCTAGTTATGGATCTCCTTAATCAATCAACTAATCACTGAACATTTTTAACTAAAACAAATAATTGAATAGACACCAGAAAGTATGGACCTCAATGCATGATTTTATTTTTTACAGTTTTTTAGTTCTTCATCTTCAGACATGGCTACAACCTACAGCTTGAAGGCATTTTTTATTTGTAGGACCACCGTCTGCACTTAAGAAGATGATTGATGTTTCTTGTGTGTGCATGTGAATGTGTTAGAGATAGAGAGAGATAAAGAGAGAGAGAGAGAGAGAGAGAGAGAGAGAGAGAGAGAGAGATGACAATGTCCTAAGAATTAATGGGGGTGGAGGGTTGGGATTACTAGGGTGGTAGAGGATGGGTGAGGGTAGATGGGGTAGGTAGAGGTTTTGGTGTGGTTGGTCATGAGAGGAGAGAGGGAGTGAGGGAAAGATAGGAGTACTTTTCTAATGTTTTGGATTTAGAAAAAATTATATTGTATTTTCTTTCTATTTTTTCTTTTCCTATATTTTTGGATATTTTTTAAATTATTTTAATTAAAAATGCCACGTGTCTATTAAAACTAACAAAATTTGTAACGCATTCGGGCAAAGTCTAATTTTTAATTAAAATTCTCTTAAAGTCTAAAATCGAGAATTAGTAATGTATTAAAGTAAAAAAAATACTTTGTTTTTGGAATTTTGTTCTCATGATTATGATCTTGAGAAATACATTGATAAATTGGAAAATATAATATTTATCTCCATCTAGAGCAGAAATGGAACCAAATCCTTCATTTATTGACAACATCATAAGTATTAAGATTTAAGCATCATTAGCATTAACCTTGAGTGCCCATATATAACCAACATTGGACTATTAGTTTTGATGATTTAAATATAATTAGTTATCAAAACTATTAACTTGAGTCTTGGATAACTTATTTCACTAAAATATAAAAAATGAGGAAAAGTATTTTGAGTTGGGGTCTGATTGTATTTGTTGTTAGTTCACATAATAATAGCTTATATAATTATTTATAATTCATATGCACAAAAAATTTAATTCCCAATAAATATAAATACTTTTTCACCCCTAATGAATGACCAATATTTCATCCCAAACAAAATTGAGCTTCGGGTGAGAAATATTTGACATGACCTTGATAATTTAATGAATATATATAAAAGAACACATGGAGTTGAGTATATAATAGATTTTGATAGATTAATCCTCATTTAACTAATATTATAACCCTCCACAAACTTAGGTTCTAATAATTTCATAAAAGTTATACGTTCTTCTTGTTTTGTCGCTTACGACATGTGACTTAGTGTGTGCCATTGAAACACAAACATGTTTTAACACTTTCTTCTTAAGTTAAATGCTTATATTATAAGTGATCATTTGCTTTTGAGTTCTTGTGTTTTGGGGGTATTAGTAAATTCATAGATTCCGAAAACTAAAACGGTGATATTTTAAATCATAAGATAAAATAAAAACATGGAGAAAAAAAATCATACTGCAAAAAATAGAAATAAAACTTAAAATTTCGATTTGAAAATCCAAAAATAATTCAAAAACGAGTTCGTTTTGCAGTTTTTTTTAAATTGAAACTAAATCCAATACGACTCTTTTAAATTTTCGTAAAATAAAAACATTTTATGTCCGATTTATAGCATTAAAAAAATCATAGCATTAAAAAAATCACAAACCCTGGCCCAAAATCCCTTGTTGTAATTGGTGATAAAACATAGAAGAAAGAAAGTCGACAGAGAATAGGAAATTTTAAGGCTTTGCAAAAATGCAAAGGTACTTTGCCACTAGGTAATCGAGAGAGAAGAGGAAATTTATGGTTTTGTTTAGGAGTGAAAATTCCTTTGCGCGTCTATTTTTTGCAGTGATAAAAGTTATTGTGTGTTTTATTTTTTACTTTAAATGGTAAACTATAATTATTATAGAAATTATTAGATTACTAACAATAAATTATTGTTAGAAATTAGTTACAATATAATGCCTCAAGTAATTAAAAAAATTTGTCTGTTACTAAAAGCACATTTTGGTATAGTGCACCCAACATGGAAGAAAATTCTTCATAGTTTGGATAGACCTCATCCAGTCCAAAGAAAAAAATGTGGTCCTCCAAGTACCAAAATTGCAAGGTTTCCTGCAAATCACCCCACTTAATTTGTTGACTTCACCAAAAAGTGACCGGACGCAAGTTGAAAGCTACACAATCAACTTCATAGAAGATCATATCCTCCAAAAGGTTGAGATGGGTAAATAATCCTTGGTAAAAGGAATAACCATTTGAAAATAGGTATTTGAAGAGAAAGATGAAGGAATTAAAGGAGAGTGGTGACCCTAAAGAGCACATTTACCTCCATTTTATGCAAAAAATGCCTCAAAATGTGACAAAGAACCTAAGTTTCCAAAACCACTCATGAAATCATTGTACCATTACAATAATAAGAGAATACAAAATGCTGAAAAGTAAGTACTTGGCACTAACATACCAAAAGGCAGGTCAAGGGGCATATCATTCAACACCCTTATTTCGGGGTATTTTACTTTTTCCGTTTTTACCTCCTATTTTATCAAAGTGATCCCCCCCCCCCCCCCCCACCAAAAAATGATTTTCACTATAAAAATCTCTCGATTTCTTCTTTTGTTTTTCCTTATAAAAGATCTACAAAAATTTCAAATACACCACATACTTTTTTCAAATCCCATAAACCCCTGAGTGTAAAAGTAAAAATGCATGTAGAATAAGTCACTTGATCAAGATAGTCAAATAAAAATGAACCATTTATATATATATATATAAAATGTCATGTACATTACAAGAAAAAATAAATGAAAGAAAATGAAAAAAAATAATCAGGACGTGACTCAGACTTTCCTCTGAAACCAACATCCATCATCAATTATGGCTCATGACTGACACGCTTCTCGTAACGGTGATAGGTAAATATTTTATTCTCGTGGCTAGAATAGTAAGGGACATAATCATCAGAAACTGTAGGAGCAGTTCAAGCACAAGACAAAAATCGAATATGCTCGGCCGCTACGGAGTTCTTAGTGAAGGAAAAAGAATTGGTCCAACATGAAAAGAAGATACTTGACCTTTAAGGTCATGGACAATGTTTTTCTTAAGGTCTCCTCATGGAAAGGGAAATGAGATTTAGAAAGAAAGGCATGCTTATCCCAGGGCATGTAAGGACCTTTGAAGTACTATAGAAGGTTAAAAACATAGAATATAGACTTTCATTACCCTCAAACATGGATCATGTACTCAATGTCGTTTATGTTTCAATGCTGCAAAATTATTTTGGAAACTGTGCCCACATTATCAACCATGAACCTATAGAGATTCATGGATATTTGAGTTATGAAGAGGCTTGAGGACCAAGATTTTTTTAGTTTAGGTGCTTTGGAGAAACCAAGCCATAGAAGAAGCCACCCGCAAAACAAAGTCTTCGATCAGAGAGAAACACCAACAGATATTTTGAGGTATGAATTAGACCTTATCTTATTTACTTTTTCTCATAAACTACGAGGATATAATTTCCTAAAGTTGGGGATAATGTAACGGCCTAAACATTAGTAGGTCATGGAGTGTTAATAATTCCATGGTTGTAACATTTAGAACACGAAGAGTTATAAAGGACATGACCAATACTACAATGCCACAGTATGTTACTAAGGCCACGAAAAATATTACGAGGCCATAGACTATGACAAGGAGGCTGTAGATTTTATACCTCTGAAGTAATAAAAAAATTCAGATTGTGGATTAATGACGTGGACCAATAAGGTTATTTATTAAGGACCAAGTTTAAAGCCATACAGATGCCTTTTTAAGGAACTTTTTGGGGAAAGTGGTGACATAATTTGAAGTTACATGATATACGCAATGTTCTAAACAACATCTAATTTTTATTTTTTCAAGTTAAAAATTAAACTTAAACAGAATTAACCTAAATAAAGCTTAGCTCCAATTTTAAATGAAGTTGTGTAAACCAGTTTAGTCAATTTTATTTTATCCTAAAACATACATCTAGTTGATAGTAAGATACAGTAAAATAAACAATCACACAGATCCTGACGTACAAGGAAAATACACAATGGAAAAAACTTCGAATGGCCCGGCCACATAATTTCATTATGCATGGAGTTACAAAGGACACGACGATAAACTTACAACACAACTCGATGCCCTCTCAAGCCATGATGCTTTTCGTTCCTTCAACCTCTGTGACATGCATGTGTCCACCCATGTAACTTCCACAATGTGTGAGTCCACACCTGCCTCGTTGTTCACTAATAAGTCTTAGCAACCATCTAAGGATCTAGAACATGAACTCATCGTATCTTCACCGCAACACCGCAAACATAGAGTCCACTGTGTGTAAATAGAGAATACGGAATCCACCATATAAAATGTACTAAAAAAATATGATGATTAGTAAAACCTTGATGCCAGATGAGATCTTAAAGCATATAAATATTGATTCTTGTATCTCAAAGGTTTTGAGTGAAACTAGGGTTTGGAGGCTTTTGGTTCATAATAGGAAGTGGATTTTTGCCAAAAATTTGAACTTAAAACGTTTCCAGCACACCTATTTATAGAAAACACAAATTTCGATACAAGAAAAACTTATTTGAAGGAAAAGAGAGATTCTTTTGAACGAAATGCATAATCTCATTCGAACCAAACTGAACCTCATTCCAAAAAACATGTATGTCTCATTTGAACATACTTCGAATGAGATTTGAATGGAGTTTTCTTTGTTGACAAAACATCCTCATTTGAACCTCGTTTAAATATTGTTCCAAAGACATATCCATCTCTTTCGAACCAACAGAAAATCTTGTTCGAACCAACAATATGAATTCGTTTAAAAATCTTTAAAAACTAGTTCGAACGACTTTGAAAAATAAAATAAAAATCTTTTAAAATCCGTTACGAGAAACAGCCTCAAACAAGTAGAACAAATACCCAATGATATCCACAAATCAAACTAAAATGCATCCATACCTTTTTTAGATTCCTAGGATGTTGAAGAACAAAATGGCACTAAACATGGCACGATCATGTAGTTCTTCTAACTTGATTGGTAATTCTTCAATAAATCATGTCATGAGATTAAAAGGTCAACAAACTCAAGTCTTCATCTATGACTCAAGATTTTGTGTCCAAACATGGAATAATCCAAATCATACAAATTAACTCTATTCAGAAATTCCTCCTTACAAATATCTCCCTTTAGTTATTCCGGATTTAAACAAAAAAAAATCTTATGGGTCGTCAAGCTCATCTAAGCTCAATCCCAAACTCTAAAAGGAAAAAGGTACAACTTGACCAACATGTAACCTTGAGTAGATTTGCACACTTATAAACATTTTCATATCTTGCAAACATGCACACTTAATGCAAAGAGAATATAACAATATATAAAATCTGCATAAGAAAAAACTCCCGCTATGTTTAACGATCCTTACCCAGGTAAGATGTCACCCCTAAAGATAAAGATCTTCTCCAAAAAAATAAGTGAAAGATACCATTTTTCCCCCACTTTATTGAGGAATAGAGAAAGAAAGAATGCATAATAAATCAAATCTCCCCCTTAAACCATTTATCCCCCAAAGTAAGAGCACATGTGATATCAATTGAAAATATAGAAGAAAGAATAATTGTGACCCCCTGCCCAATCAAATATCGGGTGATCAATCCTTTATTAAATTAAAACAAAATGGTCGGTTGGTTCATTCTTAGCATCACTATCGAAAAACATTTAATACTATTAATCACCTAATAATTAATAAAGCTAGTGTCATAAACATTATTACTCCAATTAAAATATTACCGAACAAACCATAATTAATCCCAACAATAAAATAACTGAATTCCACCATACACATGAATAAAATAATATTGGACAGTAAGTAACATCTGAATTAATTAAAACTGGAATAAGCGTTCTAGTTCGAAGTCTCAAAACTAGTAATCCATAATAATACTCAATGTTAACGTAAAAATTCTCCATCTACGAGGACCAATCAGAAAAGGACACATGTCATCCTACGTGGCAATATTCGACACTCAGGAGAGTTGGTCGGCATCCGAGGAGAGTTGGTCGGCACCCGAGGAGTGTTAGTCGGCACCTGAGGAGAGTTGGTCAGTACCCGAGGAGAATTAGTCGGCACCCGAGGAGAGTTGGTCGGACCCCAAGGAAAGTTAGTCGGCATCCGAAGAGAGTTGGTCGGCATACCAACCAGGAAGATCAAGGGATAACTATGCATTTAATGTGCATTAATGAAGATGACTATGCATTTAATGAGCATTAATGTACATTTATACTGTAGATGACAACACATAGCATACCAAACAATTCAACAATTAGATTCGTTGAATGTAGATATAATGTATAAATGTCTACATACAATGAATCTCTTTATCTCCCATCACTATAAATACATGTATTCCCTTAGCCAAAAGGAGAGGGAGGAGATCCGACAAGGATGAGAGACACCATCCACAAGATCCACACCTTTTTCTCTCTCTACACCACATTGTGCTATTGTAAACCCCTGGGAATAAAATAACAGTGGATGTAGGCTTTTCCTTATAGCCGAACCACTTTAACAATCTTTGTCTCTCATGTGCTTGATTGGATTGTTTTCATCTATTTATCTGTGATCATAAAAATGGGATTCGGTCCAGTTTTTTGCATCAACAGATTGGCGTCGTCTGTGGGAACGTGTTACAAGCATTGTTCTCCATCAAAAGCTAAGTTTTTATTTTCTATATGTATAATAAACTATATATTATACATACATCTGTTGATTCAATCATGATTTTTATGTTTATATACATAAATTAATTGTCCAATTTTTATTTGCAAAATATTGCATATCATGATTTTAAAATCATAACTGTTATATTAATTCTTATTTAGAAATCTGAAAAATAGTGGATTTCATAAATCATAACTTTTTGCTTGATTCTCAAGTTTCAATTTTATATCATGGAATAAATATTTTAAATGATTAAATATACCAATATATACGATGATGATAAGATTTGATCATTTTCTTTGTTGATTTTGAAATAATTTGTGAAAGATCTTTGATGACTATTCAAATTCCCATTATATTTTTGTTCAAATCATGATTCTCATATGTTTATATCCATAAACTTAGAGATCAAATCAATTATATATTGTGCATTCATCTTTTAATTCAATCATGATTTTATATTCACAAATTGTTGAATCTAATTTTACAAATCTGGATAAATGTACATTTCATAATCACAAAGTTTGAGAAATTTGTGTACATATTATATTATTTCTTCTTTAAGGAGATAAAATAATTTCTCTATATTCATAAATCTCTTTTATATGAGTATATAAAAATTTGATTCATTTGGAAATCTTTTAATTTAGTCATAATTTTTATATGCACTAACTGTGTGATCGATTTCAATTTGGGGATCTGGTGAATTTTAGACTCATAAATATTATACAAATCCTTGCATCAATGGATCCACTTGAAGATTTTCTGAACAAATATGTTAGGATATGGATAAGCATTAAGAACGATTATGTATTTTCCATTCCAATATTAACATGAATTGAATCAGACCCATTTTCTCTCTCTTCAAGAAAACTATGTTCTCTGCACGAATAATCATATTATGTAATTGTGTTGATACGATCAATCTTATCAATATATGAATAATCAATTATATGTTGTACATACATACATACATACATACATCTTTTGATTCAGTCATGCTTTTTATGATTATAAACATAAATTAGTTGTCCAATTTTTCATTTATCAAATTTGCAAAATATTGCAAATCATGATTTTATTAAATTAGTGGATCGGTTTTTATTTCAAATATGAATAAACGAAAATTTCATAATCACAAGTCCGTTAAATATTTTTATGGAGACACATTTATGTACATCATATTTTTATGAGAACACGAGATATTTTGATTGTTATCTCTCATATTATTATCTGAAATTTAAATTTTCCAATATTGAAGCCAATGCACACTATATATTGGTCGGCTGAATAATTATTCTAATCGTAATTTTTATATGATTCAGCCTCAACAGGTGCTCAGGAAAAATTATCTTCCCAGTACAATTCTTAGATGCTCATCAACAGCACATAAAGACCTTAAAAGGTCAATACCGAACAAAAATAACGCAGCTAGACTGCACACAACACAGCAGCAAGACTGCAAACAACAATTCAATTGGCACCATCAGATTAATTTCATACATGCCCCAATCCTGGGCATAGAGCTTCATACTTGACTTAATCGAGTTAAGAGTAGGATTGAAGAAGTTCGAGGCAGTACCATCTACAGTACATCAGTGCCTAAAATTTCCAACAAATTTTAGAGTAGGAGTTGTGAAAGACGATCAAAAAGTAGCTCGGGAATGTTATTATTCATCTGACGAGCAAGAGGAGCTGGAGGAGTCGAGGAAAAAGACTACTACTTATCAAGTGGATGAAGGTACAGAAATTGAAACATTGGATCCTAGAGATGAGTCGCAACTCGTAAGGGTCAAGTGGTGAAAGCTACTGAAAATATCATTCTGGACGACGAGCACCCTAAACGAACTACTCAAAGAGGTTCGTCGTTGGATGCCTCATTAAAACAAGAATTAATAACTTTCCCTAGAAGCAGAAAAATTTTGCATGGAGTCATGAAGATATGCCTGGGAAAGATCCAAATTTCTTATGTCACGAGCTCAATGTGGATAAGGAGATCAAGCCTGTGAAGCAGAGAAGAAGAGTATTCAGCCCCGAGAAGAATCAAGCTATACAGGAGGAAGTCGAGAAGCTCCAGAAAGCTTGTTTCATTGAAGATGTTAAATATCTAGACTGGTTAGCCAATGTGGTGATGGTAAAGAAGAAGAACAACAAGTGGAGGATGTGTGTAGACTTCACCAACCTCAACAAATCATGCCCAAAAGATCACTTTCCATTGCCCCGAATTGATCAACTAGTCGATGCTACCTCGGGACACGAGCTACTGAGCTTCATGGATGCTTATTCTGGTTACAACCAGATTAAAATTAAACCTAAAGACAGGGAGAGTACTTTTTTCATTACCCCTAGGGGAACTTATTATTATAATGTTATGCCTTTTGGTTTGAAAAATGCAGGTGCGACATATCAGCGGCTGATGAACAAGGTCTTTGCTGAACAAATCAGTTGCAATATGGAAGTCTATGTTAACGATATGCTGACAAAGGGCAAGAAAGATGCCGATCATCTAGTTGATTTAGGCCAGACCTTTGATCAACTGGATAAATATCAAATGAAGCTGAACCCAATGAAGTGCATATTTGGAGTTCGAGAAGGCATGTTTCTCGGGTACATTGTCAATCAACGAGGCATTGAAGCAAATCCTGAAAAGATCAAAGCCCTATTAGGGCTGCGATCTCCAACGACGAAGAAAGAAGTACAGAGTCGCACAGGACGAGTAGCAACACTCAATAAATTTGTATCGCGAGCAACTGATAGATGTCTACCATTCTTCACAACACTCCGAAAGACTTTTGAGTGGAATGATGAATGTGAGAAGGCCTTTCAAGACTTGAAGAAATACCTGGGAGCACCTCCACTGTTCTCCAGGCCGGTGATGGGAAAAAATTGTACTTGTATCTAGAAGTATCGTAGAATGCAGTTAGCTCGGCGTTGATCAGAGTGGAGAATGGAGTGCAAAAACCAATTTATTACACGAGTAAGGCCTTCTGAGGAGCAGAAATCAGATATCCGAGGCTGGAAAAATTGGCACTGGCGTTGATTGAGGCAAGTAGGAGAATGAGGTCATACTTCCAGGCTCATACCATAGTAGTATATACTGATATGTCGTTGAGGTAAGCCCTTCATAAACCAAAAAAATCAGGGAGATTGATATATTGGGCAATAGAGCTCGGTGAATATGATATAGTTTATGAACCCAGATCATCTCTAAAAGGGCAGGCTGTAGCAGATTTTATAGCAGAGTTCACCTATCCTGATACCCCCGAGGAGCAAAAGTTGCTCGCTGATCAACCTGTGGATGTTACAGAATCAACAGACACAAGCTCAGACCAACTCTGGTTGGTAAAAGGGCGAGTGGATGTTACAGGATCATCAATTTCGAGCTCAGACCAACTCCAATTGGTAAAATGGCAAGAAAAGATGATCGACGAGGAGCAAGAAATATCAGGGGAGGATGAAAGAAAGAAACAAATATTTCACCGAGGAACTCTGTCAGATCAAAAATTTGAAGACGAGTTACCTATATGGAGGCTATATGTAGATGGCTCATCTTGCACAACAGGCTGTGGGGCAGGGATCGTTTTGAACAGCCCGGACGAGGTCGACATGGAATACTCCCTACGATTCCAATTCAAAGCTTCCAATAATGAGGTTGAGTATGAGGCCATGATTACAGGTCTTAATTTGGTAAAAATTATAGAGGCGCAGCAGGTTATTATCTTCAGTGATTCTCAATTGATCGTAAATCAAATGTTGGGAATATATGTAGCCAAAGGAGAATCAATGATTAGGTATCATGCAAATGTGATGGAGTTGGTATCGGAATTTTTTGCTATTCAACTGGTCAGAATACCAAGAATGGAGAATGCGAGAGTAGACGCCTTAGCTCGATTAGCATCAGCTACTCGTACCGAGCTACGAAGAACAATCCCAATTGAAGTTTTAGTTGGTCGGAGTATAGATGAAGATCTGACGATGAATTTTATTACCCTTGATTTAGGACCATCTTGGATGGATCCCATCAGGGCATATATTGAGGAGGGAGAATTACCAATTGACAAGCTCGCAGCCAAGAAATTAAAGCTTAAAGCTGCTCGGTATGTATTAATTAACGGTATTCTATATAGACGAGGAATTATGGAAGGTTTGCAAAGATGTGTGCATCCCACCAAGGTGAAAGATTTGATTGAAGAGGTCCATGAAGGGTCTTGTGGAGCCTATGTAGCAGGTCGGACGCTTTTGCAAAGGATGATGACGCAGGGATACTACTGGCCAACGATGAGAACTGATTGTATAGCCTATGCCAAGAAATGTGACAAGTGCCAGCGCTTTTCCTTTATCCGAAGAACTCCACAAGCATTATTGACACCCATCACTTCCCCTTGGCCATTTGCCATGTGGGGAGTAGATCTGGTCGGGCCACTGCCAACGACCAGGGGAAGGTTCAAATACCTCGTCGTCGCAGTGGATTATTTTACTAAGTGGGTAGAAGCGGAGCCTCTCATTGATATGACGTACGACAAGGTGTACCAATTTATCTGGAAGAATATCATCTGTCGATATGGTCTTCCTCATGCTTTCATCACAGACCATGGAACACAATTTGATAACGAGGAGTTCGCTGCCTATTGTCATCAATCAAATATCTTAAAGATCCACTCGGCACCAGGATGACCTCAAAGCAATGGATAGACTAAAGTGACGAACAGAACACTGCTAAATGGATTGAAGAAAAGACTAAGTGACGCAAAAGCAAACTGGATCAACGAGTTATCGTATTACTCCCCGAGCAGCAACTGGAGAATCACCATATATGATGGCGTTTGGAAGTGAAGCTATTATACCTGCTCCTTTTATTGAAAAAATTTCGGGGAATACTAGTGCTACACACTACTCGGCAAAACTCGGCAAAACTCGACAAAGATCAGACTACTCAGCAAAAATATTCCTAAAAATGTCAACCTCGGTTGGTTAGGAAACAAAATATTCCTAAAAATGCCAACCTCGGTTGGTTAGGAAATAAAATATTCCTAAAAATGCCAACCTGTTTGGCTAGGAGATAAAATATTCCTAAAAATGCCAACCTGTTTGGCTAGGAAACAAAATATTCCTAAAAATGCCAACCTGTTTGGCTAGGAAACAAAATATTCCTAAAAATGCCAACCTCGGTTGGTTAGGAAACAAAATATTCTTAAAATTGCCAACCTGTTTGGCTAGGAAACAAATATTCCTAAAAATGCCAACCTCGGTTGGTTAGGAAACAAAATATTCCTGAAAATGCCAACCTCGGTTGGTTACGAAACAAAATATTCCTAAAAATGCCAACCTGTTTGGCTAGGAAACAAAATATATTCTTGAAAATGCCAACTTATGTTGGTCGGGAGGTAAGATTATTCCAGAAAGCGCCAAGTTGCTCGTAGAGGAAAAACCCACTAACTGTAGTTGGTCGAAAAGGAAAATTTATCGACCTTGGTTGGTCGAAAACATTTTATGAAAACGAGAAAGTGATCGAGCAACATTTTTTATACTCGTAACTTTTTTACTAAGTTGGTCGACAAATAAAACATCAATTTTTATCAAATGGTTACCACAAATTCAAAGTAGTCGACAATAAGTTGATCGTCAAACAACACAATATTGTTATCTTTTTAACATATACATATGCACAGATGTAAAGTATTTTACAAGACAATAGCAATTAAGGTTGCGAACAAAAATGAAAGTCTTTCATTAAAATCAAAAACAAAATACATTAGGAATGAAATACAAATTTATTACATCAATATTCCCATTCTATTGGTTTCTTCCCCTCTGCTTTTGAAACAGGTTCCTCGCCAGCAGGTGGATCATTTAAAGCAAGAGGATAATTTATGAAGTTAAGATATTTGAGCATCCTGATATTCATCACGGATGGTCGATCTAGGAGGTGCTCGATAAAGTATTTGTTCATTTGGGGGCTTCTATTATAGATATATTTGTTCAGCTGGTGGCACATTCTTATAACATCATGCAGTCGAGCACCAAATTCAACTTCACAAACTCACACGGAGGCGTATTCAGAAGTTCAGGAGGTGCATTCAGAAGTTCAGGAGGCATATTCAGGAGTTATTATGCACATACTATTGAAGTTCAGAAGTCAAATTTAGCATCTACGGCACTGAGATCTTTACTGCTACTATCCCGACCAATATTGAAGAAGAAGTTGTATGAAAATGTTTCTAAGTCCACCACTAGCTTGGTACTAATAAGATTGAAGAGTTGGGTGAAAAAGCTAGTATGTTACTCGACAAAGTATTCAGAGGATCATAAATCAGAAGAATCAAGCACGTGAAGTTAGCACTCAGTGACTCGGCACAGGAGGCAGTTGGTCGGCTAGCGAACCAATCAGCATACTTGAAGATTATGACAAGCTACAAGATGCATACTATGGCATGGTTGCATCCAAATTCCTAGGGGTGATACATAGCACACGGAGTTCCTCAAAAGAAAGATTAGCAACCGTCGATCAGCCTGCATCATATGTCGTCCAGGAGATAATGCTCTTTATGTTGAACAAATCAAGAAGGTAGATCAAGAATTTCACGAGCACCGAGCAACACTGCAGAATAAATACTCCATCCTTTCAAGTAAACCATCAATCATGGAGCATTGGGGGCTTCTGTTAACGTAAAAATTCTCCATCTACGAGGACCAATCAGAAAAGGACACATGTCATCCTACGTGACAATATTCGACACCTAGGAGAGTTGGTCGGCATCCGAGGAGAGCTGGTCGGCACCCGAGGAGTGTTAGTCGGCACCCGAGGAGAGTTGGTCAGTACCCGAGGAGAATTAGTCGGCACTCGAGGAGAGTTGGTCGGCCCCCGAGGAGAGTTAGTCGGCACCCGAGGAGAGTTGGTCGGCATACCAACAAGGAAGATCAAGGGATAACTATGCATTTAATGTGCATTAATGAAGATGAATATGCATTTAATGATCATTAATGTACATTTATACTGTAGATGACAACACATAGCATACCAAACAATTCAACAATTAGATTTGTTGAATGTAGACATAATGTATAAATGTCTACATACAATGAATCTCTTTATCTCCCATCACTATAAATACATGTATTCCCTTAGCCAAAAGGAGAGGGAGGATATCCGACAAGGATGAGAGACACCATACACAAGATCCACACCTTTTTCTCTCTCTACACCACATTGTGCTATTGTAAACCCCTGGGAATAAAATAACAGTGGACGTAGGATTTTCCTTATAGTCGAACCACTTTAAAAATCTTTGTCTTTCATGTGCTTGATTGGATTGCTTTCATCTATTTATCTGTGATCATAAAAATGGGATTCGGTCCAGTTTTTTGCATCAACACTCAATCCAACTGAAATGAAATACTAAAGTAAAACGAGTAAAATTTCTCTGATAAAGTAAAACTGAGGATGGGTGACACATGCCCTAACTAAAATGTATAAAGATACTGAGTCAAATGATGGTGGAGGTGTCTAAGCATGAGGACTTGCAGCTCCCATAACCGCTACAGCACGTCAACACGTTAAATCGTCTAAGCCTAGAGTCCATGTGGCTGGACACCTGATATAAATAGTATACGAGAAAAGAGAAAAATGCAATAGACAAGTCAGAGCCCGAGTTGTAAAAATATTTTATTTTAGCAAGTGTTTAAAATTTGTAATAAAGAAAGTATCATTTGCAAGTTATCTTTTCGAGCTCTCACATGAAATTCTCACCTCTCATCTATTATGCACGCCTAACGTACATCTCGTCCCATCTAGCTATCTGAACTCCATCAAACTAATTCTAGACTTATGTCGCTAACTATATCTCATAGTATTAACCCATACTTACCAACACTTACATTAAATGTTTCTACAATTATTATCTTAATTCAGTGTTATCACACTAAAGTTAAGTATTCATTACTTAAGTTATTTAAGATTACATTATCTCAATAGTCTACAATTATCACACCGTAGATATAACATAAGTATACATATATATCCATCACTATTATATATATATACTAATACATCACCCTAAGGATGCACCTGTCGTGCAATGCAGACTCTGCTATCATGCCCAGGTACATCTCGTACTCAAACAAGGACAATCGGTTAGGAAGTCTCCCACGAACCATAAACAAATCACACATATTGGAGGCGAGCATAGTTACAAGCCTATGGGCTACACACATACTTACGCACCCATATGATCGTCAACATTATCATTCTCATAGATATCCCGTACCTAGGTTCTATGTTTAGATGTACCAATCTAAAATCCCCCTAATGGGATCATCAAGATAAGGCTGTCCTTTATCATTTTTAAAGCCTCCCGTAATAGCAAGCAGCTAGGTATGTCATACACATAATTAAACATACAATAGGTATTCACACCACCTATAAATTTATTTGACCTGTTACATATGTAGTGTATTTTTGTCCCGAATAATCTACATAAAAATAATTCATAGCTTAATTCATTAACGAACGCTCCCAGGTATTTCTCATCACTCAAAGGGTATCCTTGAAATTACACATCATAATAGTAGGTAAGGTCCCTATACCCTACTGGTCTAAGTCATCCTTTTTCTCGGATCTTCGAGGCTTGAATTATTCTTTAAAGTAATTATTTTACCCGATTAATACCAATTGAGTATATCCTATGGTTCCCACTCATAGGCCCAAGCCTAAATAAAATCTTGACCTATGGTTTTATTAAACTAATTATCATTATACTTCACAATAAATCTCGCACTTTAAGATTAGAAAGGTTCTCAAGTGTTCTATGCAACTCGAAAACTACAGTAGACCGAACCGATCTGACTTATGAAAACGAACCAATCTGGCTTATGAAAATGAACCGATCTGATTTATGAAAAATGAACCGATCCGACTTTATGAAAATGAACTGATTGGATCCTCTAAAAAACGAACCGATCCGGTAGGCTTTTACTTCCTGAAACTACATTTTTCCATTATTTTCAACCTCAAATCCTCTACAGAATTTCTCAAACCCCAATAGGACTATACTAATTGATAATCCATCAAGTATATTCGATTTCTAACATCCTAGTACTATCAAGTCATCATCAATTAGTAATTAAATTCGAAATCCCCAAATTTAATCCTTTAAACCCCTAGTTCTTCCAATGTCAATTCAAGAACCATTAAAACCCAGATTCGTTTATCAATTAAATCATAAATTTCATGGGTTCTACTCTACATACAAATAGAAATCAACCTATACAATTTTTAGACCTAGATTAAGCAACAATCTTCCAATTTTCACCAAATTCAATATTAAATCATGAGTATCACCTACATAAATATGAGCATAATTATTGCTAAAGGAAAGCAAGTAATAAAAACTTTCCTTGATTTTGGTGGTTTGATCCGCTGATGTATATGGGATAACTGAGATCCCCGTCTTCCGATCTACACGGTGGTGGTCTCAGTGGTGAAAGATGGTGGTTAATGGCCTAAATCCCTTGGACTTAGTTCTCCCTCACCCTCTGTGGCTCTCCCTTGGAACTTATGAATGAAAACCTTGATCCCACTCACATAACAGATATATTTTTTCTCTAAATTTCGTGGGTATTAAATTTCAAAAAATGGAAATTATCAAAATGCCCTCCCAGGATGCCGGTTTGGCCTAAAATTTCCTCGGGACCCAAACTAAACCCCCGGGTATACTTTTATGACTCTTTCGACCCTTTCGGATATGTCGGCGCACTCAAATTGACTATCCGTATTAATTATAATTAATTGACTTTATAATTCCTTTAAATTTTTCCTAACACGACTCACTCGCGCGCCCGAATTAATTATCAAAATTGTCATATTTTTCACTCCCGATAATTTTCATAATTCCATAAACACGTATTACTTTATTCACTCAGTAATATTTGATATAATGAACATCAATAAATACTAACCCTTAACTTGCTAGTTATTATTTACTTTAATCTAGATTAACTAATAATTAATATTCCCACATTAAATTCGATTAATCCTATAATTTAAAATCATAAATATACGGGGTGTTACATACTTCCCCCCTTACAATGGAATACCATCCCGAAATTTCGAAAAATAAAGGTATACTTGGCAAAATTAGATCAGGATTCTTCTTGCGCATATCATCCTCACGCTCCCAAGTAGACTCCTCAATAATGAGGTGCTCCCACGGAACATGCACGAGTGGAACTACCTTCGACATCAATCTCCTCTCACTATGGTCTACGATAGTTATTGTTCTCTCCTCGTAAAAACTCTCTAGCTGTAGGTCAACCTCCTCCAGCGCAATGTGAGTGTGAGTCAACTCATCCCTAAGATACCGCCTAAGAGATGAAATATGGAATGCATTATGTATCTGATACAAGTACCTGAAACAAAATCGCATTATGCTACCGATCCAATCCTAACAATGATGGGAGATGGTCCCATGTATGATGGTGCCAATTTACCTTTCTTCCCAAATCACATTATCCCCTTTATAGGAGATACTCGCACCAAAAATTGTTCCCCCATGGAAAAATTAAGGATACACATTCGTAGCATATCCTCTAACATCTGTTTGGTCATCTCTATCTACCCGTTTGCCTACGGGTGATAAGTTGTACTCAATCGCAACTCAGTACCCATAACCTCTTGATCACTCTCCCAGGAATTGGTGCTTGAAAATCTTATCTGGGTCGGACACAATATGAAGTGGAACCCCATGAAGTTTCACTATCTCAGTGTTATTCTATTATTCTCCTTATATCTCAACTAACGACATCCCTCAATTCAACGATCTTCCCTTACCGTCCCATTCTGGTGACTAATTATCTTTAGTTATCACATATCAAAATATTCTGTCATTTTAATTTAGCAATTCACCTTGGCGCTTTCACTACACTTTGGAATTTCATTTTTGTCTTGTCACTATTATGAGCCTCTCTACGCATGGCTAACGTACTTTGTCTACTGAAGAAAAATTTTCCAATATTCTCATATGTTAACTCCCTTCATCATTTGTTCTCAACACACTAATTTTTCCATTTTTTTTAATATTATTGGAGTATTACATTGTTCCACATGTACCTTCATTAACGGTACTATTTAGTTTGACGGTCTAGGCACCACCATTCGAACTAGTGATGCAATTGTTTGTGGGAGCAATTTTTAATAATACGCGACTACTCATGATAGACTCCAAAATCTTTTAAACTTTATTATGATGTAGCTCTCATCTTATTACTCCTCTATACCGAGTGACTGGTAATTATTCTTGATAATTTATATTGTACATTGCTTGTACTTTCTATTACTATAATCACCTCTTATCCTTATACTCCTCGGCCTCTAGCGATTTCCCTATCTCACTAAGAAACTTCATCAACCCTATGTCTCATTCTAGTTCTACTTCAAACTTATTCATACGTCTACATGTATTCTTACCCCTTTTTTATATCCCCTCCCCGTAAATGTTATTGAAAAGACGATTAACTAGGGCGCCTATACACCCTATACTCTGTGCATTTCTACACAACCATACTAGATATGTTACATTTATATCAAACTATGCCTCATATGTTTGGCTTGATTATTTGGTAAGGTCATACCCAGCTATCCTACATTTCCACTTAATTATCCCTTAGGTTGTCCCACCGTTCTGCTCGTGGTGTTAACGAATAGTAACATTTTTGCATTTTGACACTATATAGCTCCACGAGTCTTAATTCATAATATCACTATTTACTCACCGTTATATCTACTTATGCGTGTAATAACTACGGTACTAAACCTATATACTAAAGGCAAAACATCTCTCAACTTCCAACGCTCCTTAAGTTTCATGCGTGGGATGTATCGCCGAACGAAATCCAAATAAGGAACCCCCCGATACACTACTATCTTACATTGTTGGCCATCGAGATCCATTAAGTTGTTAGTCCATAACATGTAGCCTTGAATTTCCATTTGTGAACATGAAAGTCTACTCGACCATTCTCATGTCTTTAAGCTTACCTCTAACCCGATGCTCTCACTACCACTAAGTTCTCAGCGCTATATAATTAACGAGCTATATCTCTTCGCTAGAACATAAATCAATATACTTTGAATCACATCAGTAAACATCCTACTCACCGGAATCGAATATAATAGGACAACGTACTCACCGAAGTCTAGATACCATACAATATATATATGCAAGCTCAACCCTCTTTCAGGTAATGCCTCGTAACACAATATATTTAAACCCTAAAATAACAAGTACAATAGTGTCATCATACAATTTACTATCACTCAAACCCTCGATATCCAGTCCGTACACACTATAATAATAAAATGCTCTACTATTATAACACCCAAAATGAGCAAAAATCGCTACGTAACATTAAATTTTCTTAGTTTCCGCACCTGTTCCTTCCCGCAAGTGGCACTAAAGTCTCGCTACCTAATTGTATTTATATACATAACAAGGCTACTATCGCGATCTCACCCACTAAACCTAATGTACACTCAAATTTTAGTGTTAATAATCAATTACTATAACACCCATCTCACCCGAAATGTCCTCCCATGCATAAAAGGATAAGGAATTTATTATATCTCTATTTTCCACCTACCTAGCATGGTCAACGAATCCCCGAGTATAACTCTCGTGCTGAAATTGACCCATTGTTAAATTATAACGGTTGCATATCTAAGATCCTATCGTGTGTTTGACCTCTGTCCTTATTTAGGCAATCCTTCTTCTTGAAGCCCATCACTCAATAACCGTAACAACTTGCTAGAGCAACTCTCTTACTTTCGGCTATGGCCCTACTGGACTCCCTCGCTGCCTCCTTGGCCCTAATGGTTTTGAGGAATGGCAATGTTGCGTTACTGTTGAGGACCTTGTTGGTCCTACCTGAACCTAATGATTTCTGAAGTTGATAACATATGGGCCTAAATCTCTTAGCCTGATTCTCCTAATGGGAATCTCTCACATACTGCTACTATGCTCCACTAGTATCATTTCGTTTACCTTGCCAGCCTGACTGTTCTCACTTTGTCGTTATGTACACTATAATACAGGTGGTCCTAATCACCACACATAGGACACCTTCATGTGTGGATACCCTATCTTTGGCCCCATGGGTTATGTCGGGATGTCCTTCTCCCAAACCTGATAGTCTTCTTCCCTATCGCTACCCCCGTTCTCCTTTTGGCTCTACTGACCGGATGGGACTTGTTGCTGCCTTTACGGACCTAACTAAATCTATATTCACTCGGTAAGAATTTAAATGGTCTACAATGTTTAAATGGGTCCTCTATCGGGTATACCCTCTTATGGTGCCTCAGTGGTACCGTTAAATTCTGTGTTGCTCTTTTTTTACACTTTCCAACCCTCTTGGATCCCTTCTCTTGGAAGCATTGATATGCCCTTGTACACGTATGACTTTAACGACATTGGCACTAGTCACCTTAGTCCTATATCCCACTCATGATTTTATATTCTACCCATGAGTCCATTTTCAACTTACGAACCCTTTTTATACTCCGTATCCCTTTCTTTGGTTACGAAGTTTGCTATAAAAATCAACTTATCTTTTACAGTCGGTCTTTACCTGACCTACTTGATAAGTTCGTAATTCCATTTGCATCTGTGTCTGAACAGCATATAGAAAATCTTACGATCAAACTGCACCCAATCTCTCGTTTAATTATATATATATACTTCTTTATACATGGTGACTGGCTATCACCGCTCTATGTCGCTCCTATGAGATAAAAAATTTTGCCCAAAATTTAATTCTGAGTGTCACTTAACTCCACCCTAAACCATTGCCTTTGGATTTTCTCCTTCCATTGGCCCATCACACTTCATCTATTCTTCAAATCCTTGTAGGTGATTCTTCGAAAGAGTTCCCTCGACTCTCTCCTTTGTCGACTGGGTGAGTCTGAATTTGCATTACTATTATCTATGACAGTGTTTGGAAATTCAAGTCACCCGAGTGTTTGTCACTTTTATCATCTTTCTAGACAATAATTTTGGTGACTCCTATTGTGATAATCGTTCCCCAAATACTCCATAGCTTCTACTGTGCCTCTTTCTCCTGCAGTCCCTCTAACGGCCCTCGCTGGTTGTCCCATGTTACTCGGTGTACGAAGCCCAATTGAACTCGCATATGAATTGAGTTAACTATACTAAATCGCAGGAGAGAATTAATCGCATGCGTAGAGGAGTATAATAATTATATAGTAAGGCTATACATCAAAGAACGCTAAGCTAAAATGTAATAAGCCGCACAGATCCTAAAGACTCTAGAACCTGATGCTTTGTTACCACCAGTGACACCCCGTCCCAATTAAATACTGAGTGATCAATACTTTATTAAATTAAAACAAAATGTTCGGTTGGGTCATTCTTAGCATCACAGTCTAAAAATATTTAATACTATTAATCACCTGATAATTAATTCAGCTAGTGTCATAAACATTATTATTTCAATTAAAATATTACTGAATAAACCATAATTAATCCAAACTATAAAATAACTAAATTCCACCATGCACATGAGTAAAATAGTACTGGATAGTAACTAACAGCTAAATTAATTAAGACTGGAATAAACGTTCTAGTTCAAAGTCTCAAAACTAGTAAGCCTTAATAATACTCAATCCAACTGAAATGACACTAAATCGAGTACAATTTCTCTGATAAAGTAAAACCGAGGATGGACGACAAATGCCCTAAATGAAATGTCTAAAGATACTGAGTCAATTGATGGTGAAGGTGTCTAAGCACGAGGACCTACAACTCCCACAACCACTACAGCACGTCCACTTGTCCAATTGTCTAAGCCTGGCATCCCTTTGGCTGGACACCTGATATAAATAGTATATGAGAAAAGAGAAAAATGCAAGAGACCGGTGAGAGCCCGAGTTGTAAAAATATTTTGTTTTGGTAAGTGTTTAAAATTTGAAATAAAGCAAGTATTATGTGCATGTTAACTTTACAATTTCTCACATGAAATTCTCACCTCTCATATATTATGAACGCCTAACGTACATCTAGTCCCCTCTATATATCTGAATTCCATCTAACTAGATTCTAGACTTATGCTGCTAACTATATCTCATAGTATTAACCCGTACTTAGAAACACTTACATTAAATGTTTCTACAATTATTATCTCGATTAAGTGTTATCACACTAAAGTTAAGTATTCATAACTTAAGTTATTTAAGATTCCATTATCTCAATAGTTGATGATACGAGAAATCGTCCACTTGTCGTTCCCGTATCAGTAAATCAAGTATAAAGTGTATAACAAGTAAATAGAGCAAGTAAAGAGAGATAAAAGACAAGATATAAAGTGGTTTAGCCTCTAAAATAGGCCTACGTCCACTGTGTTGCTCCATTCTCATTATATGTGTAGCATAGTACAATATGATTGAGCCTAAAGAGGCGTACAAGTATGAGAATAAAGTAGAATACATGGTAGTATTGAGGATTCTAGTGTGCCCCGAAAAGGTGGTTGCGATTCCGGCGAGTGCCCCCCCCCCCCCCCCCCCCCCCAAGCTGTATGTTGAGGTTTTTATAGAGAGAATTTGGCAAGGCTTCACCAGGTATTGTAGAATCTGACTCCCTATCCTGAGGTGTGGACCTTTATTTATAGGAGGTATGTGAGATGTATCTCGTGCCTTGAGCACGTGACATATATCAAGTCTGGAGTAGCTGTGAATGAGGTGGGTGTAGCCTGTAAGGTAGGCATATTGAGTGTCGCATCCTACATAGTATAAGGCTGCATCCAGCGTAGCAGAAGGCTGCATCCTGCATAAGGATAAAGACGTGGGTGCCTCACCCTGTAGTATAAGGCTACGGAATGAATGAATGAATGAATGAATGAATGAAACGGTGGGTGCCGCACCCTATGCTGAGTAGGGCCGCGACCTATAAGCTTATGTGTATGCCTGAGTAACGAACGCGGCAGGTGGTGCAATGTATGTACTATCAATAAGCCCCCAAGTCGTAGTGCCAATAGATTAATATTGGGGCTACGGCTAAGTAGTCAAGCCCTCTCAAGGTGCCGCGGTACTTTCAAGGTGACGCCTCGTCTTCCCACGCCCTCTTATATAAATTGTTTCGGTCGTGGACTTCATTACGTTTTGAAAATCATTGAGATCATATCGATAGTAAACCTCTGTTTGTTCATCCTTTTACTTTTTTTGGCGACTTTCGAAAGCTACGTGTGGTGGTTCTGAGGTGGTTTGAGGCCGAGCACCATTGGTTTCTGCATTTCCAGGTAATTTTCTAACCAACAACCTCTTTAATAGCTTTTTCAATTCATGATTCACAATTTATCAACTGAACCTTTGAATTTCTACCTTTACGAATCACCCAATCCTGAATTATATCTTCTACACTCATTACGAATTATTATATGTATTTTGTTGAGTTGCAAATATGTTTGGATATATTTGTTTCTCCCCATTTCCCAATTAATCAAACCCATTTGAATTCACGTAGCTGTTTGGATTTGAACAAGGTAATCGATCTTCAATGAATTTTGTTGCAAAGTTTGTTGGTTTGCGTTAGACTTTAGGATTTCTGAAATAGGTAACCCATTATGTTCTTAACGTTCTTTGAGATGGACTAATTGTATTCTAGTAAATAGGTAACCCATTATGTTCTTACCCAGTCTAAATACTAACCTGTTTGAGGGAGTAGTCGTGGCATGGTAAAATCGCTTTAGTAAATTAGGGTTGTCATGTATAAATGCTTCAATCGGTTTAATATCTTCTGCGGCCTATAATAAGCAAAGGTTGCAGCATGTAAATATTTAGCTGCGGCCTGTAGCAACTCCATCGGTTCTCATATTAGAATCCACATCATTTAGCCCACAATTTAATGACTACGGTATGCAAGAAATCATCTACATCTTTCCCCCAAAATAATATGTCGCGGCCAAAATTGACTTTTAGGGCTTTAGAACCCAACACTTGACATATTTATCCAATCTTGCTATTCATTTCTATTCACCTTAATCTTCATATCATTATTCCTTCCACGGATTCTTAGAGGCTTTTTAGAACCATATTGGCTGGCGCGCCTAACTGTGGACTCTTTGCTTTCAGGTACTGCTGTAGCTATATGAACTTTGACACAAATGAATTTTTGAGAGGTTTTTGGGAAAAACACTTTGGAGCCTCTCCTCCTGAAATTCCTTAAGTTCCTCCTTTGAAGCTAGTAGGGCCTTGACAATTGAAGGATTTCCCAAACCGTGTGGTACTAGACTCAGATTCAGATTCTGGGATTATGGAGGAAGAGGCCAATTCTAGCAACTAACCAATGGACCTAGACGATAATGCCGCTGATGGGGGTGCATTTAACGTAAGGGGCGAACCTGCTGGCACATCTGGGAGGGCTGAGAGACCTCTTGCTGCACTTATCATCCGCAGCACTATGACCCAAGAATGGGTTGATTAGGTAGTTGAGGCCTTTGAATTTTTAGAGAACTTGATGTGCTCAGCACCTACCATGGAACAAAGACCATGCATGACACTTGCTGACGATGGGGTCTGCTTCCCCTTGCACGCCTTCATTTATGGGTTACGACTGCCTGTCCCTGTTCCCATTAGGAGAATTTTCCATATAATAAGGTTAGTGATGATACGAGAAATCGACAACTTGTCATCCTCGTACCAAAAAATCAAATGAAAAACATAATAAGAAAATAGAGCAAGTAAAAAGGGAGAGAAGACAAGATATAGAGTGGTTCAGCCTTTAAAATAGGCCTACGTCTACTCTGTTTCTCCGTTCTCATTATATGTGTTGCATAGTACAATATGATTTAGCCTAATAGGGCATATAAGTATGAGAATAAAGTATAATACATGGTAGTATTGAGGATTCCGGTGTGCCGGAGAGGTGGTTGCGATACCGGCGAGTGGCCCTTAAGCTGGATGTTGTGGTTGTGTAGAGATAATTTAGCAAGGCTTCGCCAGGTACTATAAAATCTGCCCGGGGGGAGAGGAATCGATCCCTTTCTTAGAGGTGTGGTTCTATATTTATAGGGTGTATGTGAGCTATGTCCCGTGCCCTGAGCACGTGATGTATATTAAGTCTGAAGCTGTTGTGAATGAGAGGGATACGACCCGTAAGGCAAGCATATTGAGTGTTGCATCCGATATGAGGCTAGAGCAGTGGGTTCTGCACCCTGTAGTATAAGGCAACGGCTTGTATAATAGGCCAAGTGGTATGTGGCGCACCCTATACAACGTAGGGATGCACCCTGTGCTGAGTAGGGTCGTGGCCTATAAGCTTCTGTATGTCTGAGTGCCATCCATGACAAGTGGTGCAATATTTGTACTATCAATAAGCCCCAAGTCGTAGTGTCAAGAGATTGTGATTGGGGCTGCAGATCAGTAGTCAAAGTTTTCTCATGATGTCATGGTACTTCCAAGGCGCCGCTTCGTCTTCCCGCACCCTCTTATATAAATTGTACTGACCATGGACTTCATTATGTTTTTAAAAACCTTGAGATCAAATCGAAAGTTAAACTCTGTTCATTTCTTCCCTTGATCTTTCTGGAAATTTTTTAAGGCTGCGTATGGTGGTTTTGCGGTGGTTTGAGGCTGAGCAACTGGATTTCTTTATTTCCAGGTAATTTTCTATCCATTTTGCACTCTCTTTCAGGATCTTCTTCGATTTTCATTCCAAAACTCCATCTGATCGATAGGAACTTCATGTTGCAAATCATGATAACTGAATTCTTCTGAGAATTAAACTCGCATATATGTTCTAAAATGAATTCTCATCCATTTAATTGAATGTAATTGAACCTTGAATTCAATCTTCACATGATAGAAATAGGCTACATGAATCGAACATCTGAATATGTTTTCTTGGTTTGCTTCTACCGATTTCCTCACTAATCGAACCCATGTGATAATATGCAGTTGTTTAAACTTGAACTAGGTAACCCATTATGTTCTTGACGTTCTTGAGAGAGACGTTTCACCTTTTAGAGCATTTGATCTTTGAAATTACAAAGATTGAATACTAAACTGTTTGAGTGAGAGGCTGTGGCATGATGAAATGCACCTTTAGTAATTTAGGGTTGTCGTGAATCCATGAAAAATTGTAATATTAGTTTAAGAAGTATATGTTGCCTGTGGTAAATGATGGCTCTGACCTGTAGCCTCTTTTCAACAGGGTAATCCCTTAGGTTCTTAGATTAGAGTCAACGGCATTTAAACCATGCATTCTCCATAGTTTAATGACTATGGAATGTAGGAAGATAACTTACATCCTTCCCCATAAAACAATATGCCGCGATGATAATTAACTTATAGGGCTTTAGAACCTAACATTTGGTATAATTAGCCCATTTGGACTAATATCATTTGTTCATCCTCAACTTGATATATCATTACACCTGTCGCGGCCTCTGAGAGGCCTTATTACCATACTGGTTGCAGAACCTAACTGCGGACTCTTCTTTTCAGCTACTACTGCAGCCATATGAACTTTAACCCAGATGAATTTTTAAGAGGCTTTGGGAAAAACATTTTGGAGTCTCTCCTACTGACCTTCCTTCAGTGCCTCCTTTGAAGTCAGTAGGGCCTTGCCAACTGAAGGATTTCCCCAACTGTGTGGTATTAACTTCAGATTCAAGCCTAGACTCCGCATCCATAGAAGAAAGGGGTGAATTATAGCAACCATCCAATGGTCATAGATGAGAATGTCGTGGTAGGGGAAGCATTTTACAATAGGGACGAACATGTTGGCACATCTGGGAGGGCTGAGAGACCTCTTACTGCACTTGATATCCGTATAATTATGCCCCAAGAATGGGTTAATTAGGTAGCTGAGGCCTTCGAGATTCCAGAGAACTTGATGTGCTCAGCACCTGCCGCGGAGCAAGGGTTGTGCACGACACTTGCTAACGATGGGGTCTGCTCCCCCCACATGCATTTATTTACAGGCTGCGGCTGCCAATCCCTGTTCCCATTAGAAGAATTTTCCAAACCATGAAGTTAGCCCTAGCCCAATTAGATCCCAATGGCTGGAGGGCCATTCTTGCAGCTGTGGTACTATGGGAGAATCAATTCAAGAGAGACATTACTCCCGTGGAGTTTTTCCATTTCTACCGCGCAAACGAAAATTTTGTAAAATTTTAGGGGAATTACTACTTCTCAGTCCGGGACAGGGATGAGACCCTTTACTCTGGAAGGACAACCAGTGTAAAGAACTGGAAGGGTAAACAGTTCTATATATCTGGAGAATGGTGGGAGATCCACCCTGAAGAGAGTGAGAGGGAGAGATTATTTAAGATGCCGCGACAATGGGGGTGTCCCTCCAAACTAGGTACTTTTTTAATTATAGCTGCGTCCCTTCTTTATAGTTTCATATTATTCTCCTCTTTGCTTCAATACTAACTTTTCTATTTTTCTGCAATTCTTGATAACTTGCAATTAAGCAAGTGGCAAGAGAAAAGAGTTTCCAAGGTCGCGACAGTTCCTGTTGAGGAGAAGAAATTCAGCATACTTGTAACTTCTTCCTCTGTATATGAAGCGGGATACTTCCCTAGCAAATCAATACCAAAAAAGATGGCCACAGAGGGTAATAAATATCAACAACATGCAGTTCCTGTTGCATTTCTTCTTTCAGGTGAGGAAGTTGATAGGGAGCTCTTGGTTGCCCAACTCGAAGATATGGATGACGATGCAACTGTCCTCAACAACACTACTAAGCACAGGAAGAGGAAGAGGTCCAAGGCCAAGGTTCCTATCGCTGTCCCTTAATGTGACCAAAATTAAGCTGCAGAAGAGACTACCCCTGCTGCGCCCCAACTCCAAGTTGAGGAGGGTCATCATGAGAGGCCCGAGGGTACTTTTAATGATGACATTGTGGCCAATCTGGTCGTGGTAAGTTTGATATCAGCGTCTGATTCCCCTATCCTTTCAAATTCTCCCCCACCACCACCAATTGTTGCAATAAATGCCAACCCGACACCTCCTCAGATCTGTGCCAGTGTTGGTCTTGATGTCCGTCTGCGGCCACAGCTTAGGCACCCTAACCCTTAATCCACTTGGGACACAACTACAAGGGCAGTTCATAGGATGAAGAGGATCCCAGACGCCACGGACCTTGATAGACTCGTGGATGAAGACCACGACGACTTGGAAGATTATGGTCTCCATAGTCTGCTGAGGGTAAGTGAAAGTACCTTCTTAGCTTTATTTTTGAATTTCAAGTTTCATATTTATTTCTAACTTTGAGTTTCTTTGAAGACCTTGGACGTCATGATTTCTCAAAAGATGAAGTACGAGGCCTTATACAAGTTGAAAGAGGCTGCAGATAGAGTTCATTCCTCTGACTTGGAGAATGTTCGGGCCACTTCTTTTCAAGATGGAAAGAATTATTTTGATGCGGCCCTTAAGCTGTGCAAGATGAACGCAGAAGCCTCCCTCAAGGCTACGAATCAGGCTACCCAAGACGCTGAAGAAAATTTCCGGCAGGCCGCGGAGTCTCTTAAGGTTTCCCAATCTTAAACCGCGGAAGCTACCAAGGTCGTGGAGTTTGCCAACAACAAGCTTGAGTTTTTACAGAAGAAATATGAGGACCTGGAAGCCAAGGCTACCAAGGATACTGAAGCCTATGCCACAGTGATCAAGAAGATAGGAGAGGATCATAATGCGGCCCTTCAATTGGCTATTAATAGCACGATGGAGTCATTAAAGGGGTCAAACGACTTCTTCCTTATCAATAATAGGTCCTACCTTCGCGACTACTAAGAGCTCAGGCATAGGGCCATAAAAAACTTTCTCGACTCTAAAGAGATGATTCTTACCTGGGGTCTTGGTGATGCTGAGCATCAGGAGTGCGTGGCTGAGATCAACATCGTGGCAGAGGAAAGAGACAGGTTGAGGGCAGAGGCTAAGGCAACGACAACTGATTAAGAGACCATGACGACTGCTGAGGGATGAGAGGGAGATGAAGCTGATGATGTTGAATCTTAGGGTTGCGTCACTCTTATATTTTTATTGCCTCTTTGAATGGGTGTGGCCTTTTGTCTGTAACCTTAACACTGATCTTTGCCAAGATTTTTGGCTTCTAACTTTATTATCAAGGTTGTGGCCACCTTTGGAAATTAATGGTTTTTGTATATCATTTGCATGCTTTATACGTCCTCTTTTCAAAACTTAAATTTTGGCTAGCTTGATTGATTGAATGCACGACTGATAGATTGAGGCCGCGGCACCATAGTTTAAATGGTTTCTTCACATAGGCAGCGGCCAGATTTCTTTACCTTGGAATTTCCTTCAAATGTTAACTTTAAGACTTAGATTGCAGTCTCTTATACTTTATAGAATTTTTTGTACTTCATTTGCATGCCTCCTTACTTGTATAAATGTTTGATTACTTGACTGAATGAGTGTTCTGCGGCGCCAATATATAAATATTGTTCACATGGGTTGCGACCTGTATTTCAATATGGCTGCCGCCTGTTGACTATAAATTCCAATGATGCTTTGGTGCTTTTACATTTGAATTGCTGGCTGGAATGCTCGACAAAACTCAAAATAGGCCGCGGCCAGATATAATTTGCCTTCTTGAAGTTAATCTTTTGGTAATTTTCCAAGCCTTGATGCCTCAATACATGGGTCGCGGCTCGTTTGCAACCCAGATGTAGAATTTTAGCAATTCACAATAACCTCTATATAGCTATTGCATCTTCTAATATGAACAAGTGGGCCATTCAATATGGTTGCAGCTATACTGATAGGTCTGGAGCCTTTGCACTTTTCACTTGTATTCTTTTATCTTGCCATATAGTCTTCCAAACTTCATTTTATAGGGCAATGATCCCCTAAGTTGTAGTTCTCGTGGAATATGGCTTTTATCTCTAAAGGCCTATATACATATTTGGGATACTATCAAGCCTCCCCAGGCTGGGTTATGTTATTAATCCACCCACAGCTAATGTGCAGGATACTATTAAGCCTCCCCAGGCTGGGTTACGTTATTAAGCCACCCAAAGATAATATGTAGGATACTATCAAGCCTCCCTAGGTTGGGTTAAATTATTACGCCACCCGAAGCTAATATGCGGGATACTATCAAGCCTCCCCAGGCTGGGTTATGTTATTAAGCCACCCACAGCTAATATGCGGGATACTATCAAGCCTCCCCAGACTGGGTTATGTTATTAAGCCACCCACAGCTAATATATAGGATACTATCAAGCCTCCCCAGGATGGGTTATGTTATTTAACCACCCACAGCTAGTGATATATATATATATAAATCCATCCCTGGCTGGATATTACAAGCCTCCTGACCTAATGACGCATCCAGTGAGCCAAGAACAGGCACTATAAGCCCCCGTGGCTAATAACACTTTCTGATAAATGTTTTCCATAATGCAGCCATAGTAGGTATGAATATAGTCTTTATAAGTGATGTCGCAGACCAATTCTAATAGATACACTTGTTATTTGATTTTGCCATTTTCGATTATCATTTGCTTTCAGACAATCAGGTGTCTCGACGGGCATTGTGGGCCCATTTAGATATTATCATTCCCGATATAACATATTATCTTGATTCGAAATCTGTTTAAGAAAAAGATTCTTTCACAAGATATCATTTAATGGAGTCGAGAAATCTAAATATGGCCCTACCAAGTAAACTTAATTTCATATATCTATTCATATATATAAGAATTTTCTATGATAATACAAAGTTTAACTTAAACAGTGTAAGAAGAGTTTCATTGTTAAATAGAAACAGATGAAATATAAAACATAGGCACAAAAATTAGGCATGTGGTCTGTTATACTAGGTTGCATCCCCTAAACATCTCTGAGGAACCTCTGCAGTATCCCCTACCCAATCATCCTTTCAATCTCATCCTTCAGTGCATAGCATTTCTCAGTGTCATGATCATGGTCCAGATGGAATTTGCACCACCAGGCTTTGTTTCTCTTGTGGGGTGGAGCTCTAAGCTTCTCTGGACACCTTAGTAGTTTGTTCTCCTTAATGGACTCGAAGATGTCTTCAATTGGGTAGTCCAATGGGGTGTAGGCCTTAGAGCTCACCTACGCCTTCTCTGATTTCCTTTTCTAGATCCTATTGCCTGCCTCCACGGATGGATCTTCTGACACTATCGCGACAACAAAAGCTAATGAGGCAATGATCCTGGGTGCCTCATCCACGTTGGGTGGCGCTGCGGCCTCTAGCATGAGGGCCCTCTGGGTCAAATAGTTGACCAGGGTTTAGAGTTGGGCATGACTGTCGTAGAGGTGATTGAGGTGGTTGTACAACTATATAATCTCATATTTGACTTTTATGCTTTGGTTGGATTCTCCTTCCATTTTCTACTTTATTAGTCTTTACAAAATATATAATCTGAGACGAAACTAGCAGAAATGAGTAATCACAGAAATATTAGGTTAACCAAGTAGGAAGTTAGGATGCAATGTTTGCACTGCTGCATGATACTACTATCGAGGCCGCAGCCACTGAAGTACATAGGTGTACCACAGTGGTTTTTGAATGATATTAATGATGAGGCTGCGGCCAGTAAGGCACATAAGTGCACTGCCGTGGCCTCTGAATGATATCCACCAAGGTTGAGCAGGAGACCACCTAAGTCCGTTCCTTGATGTTTTGAAGCTGTTGTAACAGAACAACACTGGTAGGGGCTGCGGTAACTAAGACAGTTGAATTATCTGGCCGCATCCCTGTGTAGGTAGTAAAGGGAGCAAGCCCAAAATTGAAACCCAAAAATTGAGTTTTTCTCTCAAAAAATGTGAAGAGCATACCTACTAGGGTCTATCCATGAAAGAATATCATCAGGGTGCACAAAATAGCACGATTTTAATGATAAACCCTAGATCATAGGCAAAGAACAACACAAAGGGAGTAAATATAACTCTTCCCTAATCACCCACCTTTACGGGGCTAAAGCCCAACAGTTTTATCTAGGTGGCGTGATATCACAAGGGTATGTAAAATAGATCTAAGTTCATAAAATGGAGATCTGAGAGCAGATCTGAAGATACGAAATACCCATTTAAGGGTGTAAGAATAAAATAGAGCTCAATAACCAAAAATTACTCATGGGATGATGATCCAGAGGATCCCCATGAATAGAATAAGGTGTTTAAGAACTCGAAACATAGAGAAATAAGATTGAAATATATCGTTTCCTACAGACGGTGCCAAATTGATGATACGAGAAATCGTCCACTTGTCGTCCTCATACCAGCAAATAAAATGAAAAACATAATAGGAAAATAGAGCAAGTAAAGAGGGAGAGAAGACAAGATATAGAGTGGTTCGGCCTTTAAAATAGGTCTACGTCCACTATGTTGATCCGTTCTTATTATATGCGTTGCATAGTACAATATGATTGAGCCTAATAAGGTGTACAAGTATGAGAATAAAGGAGAATACATGGTAGTATTGAGGATTCTGGTGTGTCGGAGAGGTGGTTGCGATACCGGAGAGTGGCCTCCAAGAGGGATGTTGAGGTTGTGTAGAGAGAATTTAGCAAGTCTTCGCCAGGTACTGTAGAATCTGCCCGAGGGGAGAGGAATCGATCCCTTACTTTGGGGTGTGGTTCAATATTTATAATAGGTATGTGAGATGTGTCATGTGCCGTGAGCACGTGATGTATATCAAGTCTGGAGCTGCTGTGAATGAGAGGGATGTGACCCGTAAGGCAAGCATATTCAGTGTTGCATCCTGCATGAGGTTAGAGTTGTGGGTGCCGCACGCTATCGTACAAGGTTGCGACATGTATATCAGGCCAAGTGGTATGTTCCGCACACTATACCGCGTAGGGCCGCTCCCTGTGCTGAGTAGGGCCGTGGCCTATAAACTTCTATATGTCTGAGTGACGTCCGTAGTAGGTAGTGCAATATCTGTACTATCAGTTAGCCCCAGCACAATTAGATCCCAATGGATGGAGGGCCATTCTCACAGCTGTCGTATTATGGGAGAATAAATTCAAGAGAGATATTACTCCCGCGGTGTTTTTCCACTTTTACCGCTCCAAGGAAAATTCCATGAAGTTTGCAGGGTACTACTACTTTTCAGTCCGCGGTAAGGATGAGACCCTTTACTCTGGGAGGCTTACCAGTGTAAAGAAGTGTAAGGGAAAATACTTCTACATTTCTGGAGAAGGTTGGGAGATCCACCCTGAAGAGAGGGAGAGGGAGAGATCATTTAGGATGCCGCAGCAATGGGGGTGTCCCTCCAAACTAGGTAAAATTTTCAATTATAGTCGTGTCCCCTCTTTATAGTTGCATATTATTCTCCACCTTGCTTCTGTACTAACCTTTGTATTTTTCTGCAGTTATTGACAATTTGTAATTGATCAAGTGGCAAGAGAAAAGAGTTGCCAAGGCCACGATAGTTCCTGCTAAGGAGAAGAAGTTCGACATACTTGTAACTTTTGCCTCTATATTTGATGCTGGCTATTTCTCCAACAAATCTATTCCGAAAGAGATGGCCGCAAAGGGTAATAACTCTATCAATAACATATTCCGCGGCAATTATTTTCAGAGCAGATTTTTTATTGTTGCATTTCTTCTTTCATGTGAGGAAGTTGATAGGGAGCTCTTAGCTGCCCAACTGGCATAAATGGATGAGGATGCAACTGTCCTCGATAACACTGCTAGGCAAAGGAAGAGGAAGAGGTCCAAGACCAAGGCACGTGTCGCGGTCCCTTCAAGTGACTAAAATCAGTCTACCGAACAAACGACTCCTACCGTGCCCCAACTCCAAGTTGAGATCGAGGGTCCTCACAAGAAGCCTGAGGGTACTTTTGATGACACATTGGGGCTAATTTAGCAGTGGCAAGGCTAATGTCAGCGTCTGATGCCCCTATCCATTCAAATTCTCCACCACCAATAATTATTTCTATTAATGCCAACTTGGCGCTACCTGAGTGTCGTGCCAGTATTGGAATTGATGGTCGTCCGTGGCCACAACTTAGGCAGCCTAACCTTAAATCCTCTTGGGACACAGCTGCGAGGGTTGTTCGCGGGATGAAGAGGGTTCTAGATGCCGTGGACCTTGATAGACTCATGGATGAAGACCATGATGACTTAGAGGATTATGGTCTCCACAATCTTTTGAGGGTAAGTGCAAGTACCTTCTCAACTTTATTTTTACATTTCATATTTAGTTCTAACTTTAAATATCTTTGCAGGCCAGGAACATCGTGATTTCTCAAAAGAGGAAGTATACAAGCTGAAAGAGGCCGCGGATAAGGTTCAGTCCATAGACTTGGAGAATGCGAGGGAAGTCTCCTTTGAAGATGGAAATAAGTCTTCTGTTGCGGCCCTTGAGTCATGCAAGATGAACGAAGATGCCGCCATTAAGGCTGTGGAATAAGCCAAGCAAGATGCTGAAGAAAATTTTAGGCAGGCCATGGAAACCCTTAAGATTTCCTAATCTCAAACTGCGAAAGCTTCCAAGGCCGTGGAGTTTACCGACAGTAAGCTTCAACCTCTGCAGAAGAAGTACAAGGAGTTGGAGGCCAAAGCTGCCAATGATGCTGAAGCTCACGCCGCGGTGGTCAAGAAGATGGGAGAAGATCATGTTGCGATCCTTCAATTGGCGATTGACAGCACTGTGGACTCATTCAGGGTCTCCAAAGACTTCTACCTCATCAAGAATCGTGCCCACCTCCGTGGCTACCAAGAGCTCAAGCATAGAGTTTTAAAAAACATCCCAGACTCGAAAGAGAAAATTATTGCCTGGGAACATGTGAGAACACACTATATATTGACTTACTTGAGTCTACATTTATAGGAGTTCCAACTAGTTTAGATATCTAGACAAAATAGGTTAGATTAGTTTGAGAACTCCATCTCCTCAAAGGTTTAAAATCATTGAAGAAATCCAGTCCAAGAGAACCTTCAAGATCAACATAAAGGGAAGATTAATTCTAACCTTAAAACCACAAATAGGACACTTGCACTACATCATACATATCAACTGTTTGTTTTAATGGTTTTTCAACACTTCAAATATTTTTAAAATCAATTTAATTCAATTTAAATCATTTCATATAATTTTAAATAACTTTCAAATAATTTTTGAATTAATTAAAATGTGTTTTTCAAAGTGTTGTGGGTATAAGTTGAATTTCAGAATCCTGTTTTCTATGCTGATTGTTTGCTTGGGTAGAATCCAAAAGCGCTACAGAATTGGAGGTGTTCTTTGTAATTATTTTAAACACGCGTTTTAGCTTTCATCTGGTTCGTACACGTGTTGGAAACTTATCGAGTAGATTTATGCTTTTTGTTAGACACAAAACGCTTACACATCCTCAGCCGTGGATCATCCTAATCAACGTCGTACTGCATGCATTTTGACTCAATCCTTGTGAACCCAGCCTAAACCAATGAGTGTTCATTTAACCCATCGCATGTGTTAAACCGTTGGATTTAAGTCAATCTGTCTATACTTAATCTCAGCTATAGGATAGAGGCCGAAGTTCTGGATCCTTCTACATTTAGTATAAGAAGGGACCAAGCTTCAGTATTTTGAGACTTCTGCCATTTCGTTATTTCTGCGAGAAAAGAGAGAGTAGAGAGAAGAGAGATAGAAGAGAGAAGAGAGGTAAAGGAAAAGAGATATATTAGAAGAAGAAACCCTAAGTTTTCTTCATGGTTCAAACCCTCTGAGTTTTTCTCCCAAACCAAACACCAAAACCTAAACAGTTCCAAACCCCAGAAAACCCATCCTTGAGAGTTAGACATTATTTAGGATTTTTGAGTTCTTGGTGTTGTGTTTTCATTTTGAAGACCTCTTCAAAACTTTGATTCTCCCATAACACATCTCTAAGAGAGACTTAAGTTTCATTATTGAAACTGAGTTTTTCTAAAAGAGAACATCACACGATTTATTTTTTCTGTTCTCTTTTTAGATCTGGCATTTTAGATCTATTCTGTTTTAACAAGTTTTTTAAATAAAAACTTTTAGATTCAAAATATTTTTTAAGATCTAGAGAATTTTGTGTTTCTAGTTTTTTATTTCATGTTTCATGAAATACTAGTGTACAAAAATAAAGAGAACACAAAGAACTCTTGCTATAGTTTTAAGGTGTATAGATCTGAAAAGAAGTTTTATGTCAAAAATTATTGAATCAGTCTTTGCATGGTAAGTCTGAATCTATTTTAATAAAGTAGACTTCTAGTCTAGTTTGGATCTCAATTGGAGTTTTACAATTTCAAAAATATTTTCAAAATCCAATAATTGTTTAAGACATTGAACCATCTTCTGAGCAAGGTATCCTTGAGATCTGTGGATAAATAAAAGATCATGGAGTCTTTGCTTGAAAATCAAGATTCAGAAATAACTTTCATTTTAGGACTATTGTAATTTTTTAGGAAAGTTTGTATAAATCTTGAGAGGGTGAGTTGCATGTTTGCATGTAATAGCACATCAAAAACACTATCTCACACGAACACTTAGACAATGTGGTTCTGTCAGAAAATCTTGAATTTGAAAGAGTTGCTGGAGTCAAAATTCAAAGAGAATGAGATCAAGGAAAAAGAAAAGATGCATAAAAAAAGATTAAGTTCCAAGTCAGAATACTTTTGGAGTGGAGAATCTCATGTAGGTACATTTTGAACTTAGGTTAGGATCTTTGTGGTTGGCTTAAGTGTTGTAGCTTGATTTTTATTATAGTGGATTTTGTTTTCTACCGTAGAGGGAACCGTGGATGTTTCCCTTGTTTAAGGGTTTTACCACGTTAAAACCCCTGTGTCTATTTCTTTTGATGTTCTTAACTGTTGTTGTGATTAGGACTGCATGGTAACTTTAGTAGATGTTTATTAAAAATTAAAATGAAGTTAACCAGCTATGAAATTTAATCCATACATTCAGAATTTTTTTTTACAAAACATGTTGTGTTTTTCGAAAAGAGTTTTGCCCAAAAAGTTTATTCGGAGTTTACACAACTTATAACAGTTTGTTATTAATCTTGTAAACTAGCTTTTAGTGTTAAGGCTGTTTTTTAATTCGTATCACAGAAGGAACACCTTTTGTGATCCTGAAACTTAAGAAATTGTTTTCGAAACTTATTTCCGAAAAATTTCTGAGTATGGAAAAAAATTTGAGAAGTTAGGTAACCTATCCAGACCACCACTCTTTGATGGAAATAATTTTTTGTACTGGAAAGTGCAAATGACTGCTTTCATTCAAGGAACCCTGGGTGATGATGTCTGGGAAATGATTGAAATAGGGTTTGGACATCCTACTAAACCTACCTCTGAAACTGATCCAACAATAATTAAGAAAATTCTCAATGAATTTACTAAGGAAGAGAAAAAACCGTCTCTTGATAATAGCAAAGGAAAGAATGCCATCTTTATGTCCATAAACGAACATGAATTCAAAAGAATATCCATATGTTCTACTCCTAAAGAGGCGTGGGACACTTTAGTCATTGATGATGAGGGTGATGAATGTGCAAAAGCTGGAAAAACCCAAATACTCATTCAGCAATATAACACCCTGATTATGAATGACAGTGAATACTTTTACGATTTCTGCATAAGGTTAACTGACATTTTTACAAAACTGCATGCAAATGGTATAACCTAGAGTATAAAGGAAATTGTGTCAAATATTCTTAGGTCATTTCCATCTAAATTTGAGAACAAGAGGTATGCTATTGAGGAAATGAATAACCCTAATATGACTCCTGAATTACTTAGCAGTAAACTTAGGACTATTGAATTGGAACTAGACTTTAAAAGGCAATTGACCAGACAGACTAAGAAAGCCTCTAGTTCAAATGTTGTATTTTCTTCTAAATTACCAGTGCCTAAATTGAACACTTTAGATTTTGACACTAACTGTCTTGAAAACTGTGATTTGGAGAACCTTGACAATGAAATAGCTCTTATGAGTAAGCATTTCAAAAAGATTTTGAAATTCGGAAATGATGTAGCCTCTAAAAAAGTCAAATCAAATTATCAAGGTAATCAATCTCACATACCTCATGACAGAGACAACACCAAACACACTTATAACAATAGGAGGAATTATGACCCCAACAGACCTAAACCTGACATAAAAGATGTTAAATGTCACCATTGGGGTAAACTTGGTCACTATGCTAGTAAATGTCCAACTAGTTTTAACAACAATAATAAGGCCAATATTTGTAAAAAATGGGACGACTTTAGTGACTCTGATGAGGATGAAACTGAGTCAACCCAGATAAATGAGTACTGCATGTCTTTCTTTTCTAAGATAATATATAATGATGATGCATGCTTGCCTGCTCATGAACTTGATATGCCTGTTGATGTTGTTAATGATTTTGCTGATAATCATGTTCCTATTACTACTAAGAAACTATGTGTTAGTCAACGTGATAATGTTGATGATGAATTGAATGTGTTCATGAGTAAATAACCTAACCAAAATATAGGGGACAATTCACATGATGCACATAGTGAGTCTGATGATGATCTGCCTGATTTAAATGAGTTATACACTAAAATGTTTAAGAAGAGTGCTCGCCTAGAAAAGATGATAAAAACCTTAAGTCAGCGTATCGATTTGCTTAACCAGACTATTAGGAAGAACATAGAAGATTATACTGCCCAATGTGTTGCTCATGAGACTGATATTGAGAATTACAACTTGAGAATAAACTCTTTGGTTCAAAAGAACCATGAATTTGAACAAAAATAAAAGGCAACCCTTATTGAACTAGAAGAGTGAAAGGAAAAGGTTTCAAATGTGTTTAAAAAATGCCAACACTTTGAAACACAAACCAAATCTTATGAAAAAATTGTTACTGGAAGCAAATTTGACTCTGAAGATAAGTTTAGCCTAGGATTTGGAGAAATAGTGCATACAAGTAAGACCAATGTTTCTCCTGAAAATGTTACTTTTATTAAACAAGGCCAAACTTGTCAAAATGTTCAAAAAGGTGAAGCTAGTCCCAATGTCTTTCAAACAACATATAATCAGTACAATCAACAGTTGAAACCAAACAGTTAAACCAAATATGTTTGTCCTTCTGCCAGAGACCAAAGATAGAAACCTAAATCCAATGACGACTGGACTACAATACCCAATAGATCAAAGCCAATTTTCAAAGACTTTAGCAATAAAGACAAGTCCTATACCCAACAATAATGTTCTTACTGTGATGCTTTTGGCCATACTCTTTATGATTGTTTCCAGAAAAGGTTGTACACTCCTACCTACCAAAACTTTAACTATTTTAGGAAATCCAGAAATACTTATGTACTTCCTAGACAGGCTACAAATAACTCTAACTCTAAAAAGAAAAAGGGAGGGTCCAAGACTAAGAAAAAATCATTTAGAAAGACCCCTCAAACCTTTTCTAAATCAAAAGGCCACAAAAATTTTAAAACTATGCCTATTTGGATTAGAAAAGATGATTTACTACCCTAGCTCAAGTGCAACATTGTCATTTCTGCTTTAAAGGCACAAATCACTTTAACTGGATGGTATTTAGACTTCGGATGTTCTAAACATATGACCTGAGATGAAACCAAATTGAAGAACAAGACAGACTTCCTTGGAGGTAGTGTCATATTTAGAGATAGTGTTTCATCTCAGATCATAGGTAAGGGAACATTGAGTGAGCAAAAGCTTCCTGAAATGAATGATGTTCTCTTAGTTAAAGTAATTAAAGACAATCTATTAAGTATATCACAATTTTTTGAATCCAATCACTCAGTTACCTTTTCTAAAAACGATTGCAAAATTATTGACGAAAAAGGTAATTGTATTTTAATAGGAAACAGAACCTCAGAAAACTGTTACACAGTAATTCCAAATCATGAATCTTGTAATGTTTCCAGATTAGAGGATTTTGATATATGGCACAATAGATTGGGACACACAAATTATGATAACCTTAGAAGATTGAGATCCCAAGATATAGTTAGAGGTTTACCTAAAATTAAAAATACTTTTACTCCTGTATATGGACCTTGTCAGGAAGGTAAAATAAGTAAACATGTATGTGGACCATGTTAGGAAGACAAAATAAGTAAATACCCACACAAGAAAGTTAAAGATGTCCTTACCATTAAGCCTTTAAAACTTATCCACATGGACCTCATGGGTCCTTCAAGAACTGTTAGTTTCTGTGGAAACTCTTACATCTTAGTTATAGTAGACGACTATAAAAGATATACCTAGGTAGCTTTTATGAAACATAAATCAGATACCTTCAATGAATTCTTAAGTATCCTTTTAAAAATTGAGAATGAGAAGGATACTCAAGTATGTCCAATTAGGAGTGATAGAGGTAGAGAGTTAACTCTGGAATTTTTTATTATTGTGTAGCTAATGGCTATAAACATGAGTTTAGCGCTCCCAAAACCCCGTAGTAGAATGGTATAGCTGAACGTAAGAATAGGACTTTACAAGAAATGGATAGGGTTATGTTACAAGATAAGAATCTCCCTATATGCTTTTGGATAGAAGCTGTCCAAACCGCGTGTCATATTATTAATCATATCTACCACAGAAAAAATTCCAAAGAAACATCTCACAAGTCATGGTTGCGCAAAAATCCAAGCTTAAAATATTTTAAAACCTGCGGTAGTATCTGTTATATCTACAAAGATAAAGGGCATATTTCAAAATTTGATACCGGAGGAGAAAAGGGAATTTTTCTTGGCTATTCCCAAAATAGTAGGGCTTTGCGTGTTTTTAATCATCGAACCAAAACTGTTATGGTATCAATTAATGTAATTATAGATGAAACCAGTGTTAGGAGTAGTGACAGTCAACCATTAACATTTTATGAGGACAAACCTATTTTATCCCCAGATCCTCAAAATGATATTGATTCACTGCCACCTGAGATTCCTTATGTACCCACTTGGGTTTCTAAAGATCATCCCACTAAAAAATATTGTCGGTAATCCTTCAGAACCAGTTAGAACTAGATCCCAACTTCGGCAAGTGGCACAATTTTCTTGTTTTATTTCTCTTGAGGAACCTAAAAATGTTAATGATGCCCTTACTGACTCATTTTGGATAAATGCTATGCAAGAAGAGCTAATCCAATTTAAGAGTCATGATGTTTGGAATCTGGTTCCTAGACCAAAAGATTAGAAGGTTATTGGCACAAGATGGATTTTTAAAAACAAAACTGATGAAAAAGGGGAGATCATTAGAAATAAAGCTAGGTTGGTTACGCAAGGATATTCCCAGATTGAGGGAATTGATTTCTACAAAACTTTTGCACTTGTTACTCGTCTGGAATCAGTCCGTCTCATCCTTGCAATTTCTTGTCACATGCAATTCAAATTATTCCAAATTGATGTTAAATTCTCTTTCTTAAATGGAATTTTATCTGAAGAAGTTTACGTAGAACAACCCAAAGGATTTGTTGATCCTGTACACCCAGACCATGTCTTTAAGCTTAAAAAAGCCTTATACGGCCTGAAACAAGCTCCTAGAGCTTGGTATGAGCAACTGTCTACCTTTTTAGTGTCTCACAATTTTGTCCGTAGCGGAATGATCAAACATTATTGGTTAGAAAAGAAAATCAACATGTTTTAATCGCGCAAGTATATGTGGACGATATTATTTTCGGTTCCACGTGTCCTAAACAAGTAGAGAACTTCTCTGATATCATTCATACTGAATTTCAAATGTCTTTAATGGGTGAACTACAATATTTTTTGGGTTTACATGTAAAACAATGCAGTGATGGTCTTTTTATTTCTCAATCCAAGTATGTTGCAGATTTAGTTAAAAAATCCGGCTTAGAAAATACTATAACCTCTTGGACCCCCATGAGTACTTCAACTAAACTTTCTAAGGATGATATTGGGAAAAGTGTAGATCCCACCCTTTATAGAAGTATGATAGGGAGTTTGTTGTATCTTACCACGTCTCGACCTGATATATCATTTCTTGTGTGTATATGTGCTAGATATCAAAGTAACCCTAAATAATCTCACTTATTATGTGTAAAAAGAATTATTAAATATATTAAGGGTACTTTAAAATTTGGTATTTATTACACCAACGATACAACTAGTTCAATTGTAGGATACACCGATGCCGATTGGGTCGGTTGTTCTGACGACAATAAGAGCACTTCTGGTGCTTGCTACTACGTAGGCAATAATCTCGTAGGTTGGTCATGTAAGAAACATAATTTCATTTCATTATCTGGTGTTGAATATGAATGTATACCAGCTGGTAGTTGTTGTGCTCAATTACTACAGATTAGACAAATTCTTAGTGCTTATGGTCTCACAGAAAAATAATTAACCATGTTTTGTGATAATCAAAGTTCTATTAATATTTCCCAAAATCCTATACTGCACTCATGAACTAAGCATATTAAGATTAGACATCATTTTATCCGTGACCTTGTCGAATCCAAACATCTCGTTATTGAATATCTGAACACTCAAAAATAGCTCGCAGATCTTTTTACCAAACCTTTAGATAACATTCGCTTTGAGTATTTGCGAAATGTTATAGGCATGATAACTCTCAATTAATCTCTATTTTTGTGTATACCCCATGTATATTTAAGAAAAATTGGGGGACAAGATCTTGAGTATTGTTTAGCGATTTTACTATCAATTCCAGATTCTAACTCAACTAATATACCAATTTAGTGTTTATATTATTACATGCATTTCAGACCCATTGTACATCTTGTTAATATTTTGTAGGGTATTAGTCTGTATATAGGTGAGTAATGTATTTTCTTTACCTTATTTTCGATTCTAGGATTGGAATGGGTAGTTAGAATTTTTGTATAGGACAAATAGGATTTCTTTTTATTTTTACCCAAGAGTTCTGAATACTCAATGGAATTATGTCTCTAATATCCAAAGGGGGAGATTGAGAACACACTATATATTGACTAACTTGAATCTGCATATATAGGAGCTCCAACTAGTTTGGATATCTAAACAAAATAGGTTAGATTAGCTTGAAAACTCCATCTCCTCAAAGGTTTTAAATCATTGAAGAAATCCAGTCTAAGAGAACCTTTAAGATCAACATAAAGGGAAGATTAATTCTAACCCTAAAACCACAAATAAGACACTTGCACTACATCATACATATCATCTGTTTGTTTTAATGGTTTTTCAACACTTCAAATATTTTTAAAGTCAATTTAATTCAATTCAAATCATTTCATATAATTTTAAACAATTTTCAATTGATTTTTTAATTAATTAAAATGTGTTTTTAAAAGTTTTGTGGGTATAAGTTGAATTTCAGAAACTTGTTTTCTATGCTAATTGTTTGCCAAGGTAGAATCCAAAAGTGCTAGAGAATTGGAGGTGTGATTTGTAATTATTTAAAACACGCGTTTTACCTTTCATCTTGTTCGTACACGTGTTGGCAACTTATCGAGTAGATTTGGGATTTCTGTTAGACACAAAATCTTACACATCCTCAGCCCTTGGATTATCCTAATCAACGCCGTACTACATGTGTTTTGACTCAATCCTTGTGAACCATGCCTAAACCAATCAGTGTTCATTTAAACCATCGACTGTGTTAAAACGTTGGATTTAAGTCAATCTATCTAGACTTAATCTTAGTCATAGGATAGAGGCCGAAGTTCTGGATCCTTCTGCACTTAGTATAAGAAGGGACCAAGCTTCAGTATTTGAGACTTCTGTCATTTCGTTATTTCTGCTAGAAAAGAGAGAGTAGAGAGAAGAGAGATAGAAGAGTGAAGAGAGGTAAAGGAAAAGAGAGAGATTAGAAGAAGAAACCCTAAGTTTTCTCCGTAGTTCAAACCCTCTGAGTTTTTCTCCCAAACCAAACACAAAAACCTAAACAGTTCCAGACCCCAGAAAACCCATCCTTGAGAGTTAGACATTATTTAGGGTTTTGTGTTCTTGGTGTTGTGTTTTCATTTTGAAGACCTCTTCAAAACTTTCATTCTCACATAACACATCTCCAAGAGAGACTTAAGTTTCATTATTAAAACTGAGTTTTTCTTAAAGAGAACATCACACAATTTATTTATTTTGTTCTCTTTTTAGATCTGGGATTTTCGATCTATTCTGTTTCTACAAGTTTTTAAAATAAAAACTTTTAGATTCAAAATATTTTTCAGATCTAGAGAGTTTTGTGTTTCTAGTTTTTTATTTCATGTTTTATGAAATACTGGTGTACAAAAATAAAGAGAACACAAAGAACTCTTGCTATAGTTTTAAGGCGTACAGATCTGAAAAGAAGTTTTATGTCAAAAATTGTTGAATCAGTCTTTGCATGTTAAGTATGAATCTGTTTTAATAAAGTAGACTTCGAGTCTAGTTTGGATCTCAATTGGAGGTGTACAATTTCAAAAATATTTTCAAAACCCAGAAATTGTTTAAGACCTTGAACCGTCTTCTGAGTAAGGTATCCTTGAGATCTGTGGATAAATAAAAGATCAAGAAGTCTTTGCTTGAAAATCAAGATTCATAAATAACTTTCATTTTAGAACTGTTGTAATTTGTTAGGAAAGTTTGTATAAATCTTGAGAGGGTGAGTTGCATGTTTGCATGTAGTAGCACATCACAAACACTATCTCACACGAACACTTAGACACTGTGGTTCTGTCTGAGAATCTTGAATTTGAAAGAGTTGCTAGAGTCAGAATTCAAAGAGAAGGAGATTAAGGAATAATCAAAGAAGCAGCAAGAAAAGATCAAGTTCCAAGTCAGAATAGCTTTGGAGTGGAGAATCTCGTGTAGGTACATTCTGAACTCAGGTTAGGATCTTTGTGGTTTGCTTAAGTGTTCTAACTTGATTTTTATTCTAGTGGATTTTGTTTTGTGTCGTAGAGGGAACTGTGGATGTTTCCCTGGTTTAAGAGTTTTACCACCATAAAATTCTTGTGTCTATTTCTTTGAATGTTCTTAACTGTTGTTGTGATTGGGACTGCAAGGTAACTTTAGTAGATGTTTATTAAAAATTTAAAAGAAGTTAACTAACTATCAAATTTAATCCATACATTCAGAAAAGTTTTTACAACAAATCTTGTGTTTTTCTAAAAGAGTTTTGCCCAAAAAGGTTATTCGAAGTTTACACAACTTATAACAATTTGTTATTAGTCTTGTAAATAAATTTTTAGTGTTAAGGCTATTTTTCAACTTGGTGATGCTGAGCATCATCAATGCGTGGCTGAGATCAAGGCTGCAGCAGAAGAAGAAAAAGTCAGGTTAAGGGCAGAGGTTGAGCCCGCGGCAGTTGCTGAACAAAATATGATAGTTAGTGATGAAGAGGGAGAAGAGGATGACGATGCTGCATCTTAGGGTTGTGTCCCTTTTTAATAATGTCCCTTAAGGTGTAACATCAAACACCTGTATTTCTTGCTATGGCTTTAGCCTTCAACTTTTGATGTACCCTTGACTTGCTTCCCTTGTATATTTTTTCCAACTTTAAGGTTTAGGCTGCTGCATCTTCTACTTTATAACATTTTTTGTACTTCATTTGCATGCCTCCATACTTATATAAATGTTTGATTGCTTGATTGAATGAGTTTTCTGCGAAACCAATATATAAATGTTTTATTCACATGGGTTGCGGCTTGTATTCCAATATGGCTGCAGCCTTTTGACTATAAATTTTAATGCTTTGGTGCTTTTACATTTGAATTTCTTGCTTAGATGCCCTTGACAAAACTCCTCAATGATGCACTCAAAATAGGCCGCTGCCAGATACAATATGCCTTTTACCTTAATTTTTTGGGTACTTTTCCAAACCTTGATGCCACAATACAAAGGTCGCGACTGGTTTGCAACCCAGCCATGGCATTTTAGCAATACACTCCTCTTTATAACTATTGCATCTTCTAAATGAACGTGGACTATTAAATAGTTGCGGCTATACTGATAGGGCTGCGGAGCCTTTCATACCCTTGACAACAGTTTGATTACAGCATGCTGGGTTGAGGTCGTCCTTTGTAGATAGCTTTGGCATGCTTCATGATGTCAGTGTCCCATCTTCTTTCATTAGCTTTGATCACATTTCGTAGCTTTCCTTTAGTCACTTCGATTGAGTTTCATGGCTTTCTGTTAGTCGATTCTGTTATTCTTAGTCCCCCCCCCCCCCCGGCTAGGTATTATGAAGCTTCCCAAAGCTACGTTTGGATATATATATATATATATATATATATATATATATATATATATATATAATGCCTTCCCAGACTGTAATAGCAATTAATTCTTCGACCTGTGTGGGTTATTTTCTGGCCTTCCCCATCTATGTATTATGAAGCTTCCCCAAGCTAATATGAGATCACCAAGTTAATGATGTTTTATCTCTATCCACCAATTTAATGATGTTTTCCGAGGGAGTAACCTCCCAGGTCTTATGACGCATCCTGAAATCTAAGAACGGGAATTATAAGCCCTTGCGAATGATGTTTCAGACCAATATAGATAGCTGCTCATGATAGTTGCTTTTGCCATTTTTAATTGTCACTTGCTTTCAGACAATTAGGCATCTTGACCGGCATTGTTGGCCCATTTAGATATTATCATTCTCGATATAACATAATGTCTCGAATCGAGATCTATTTAAGACAAAACTATCTTTTATAAGATATCATTTAATGGAATCCAGAAATCAAAATATGGCATTATAAAGTGAACTTGATTTCATATATCTATTCATATATATAAGACTTTGCTATTTCAATACAAAGTTAAAACAAGACTATTCAAAAGAGTTCACTAAAAACATAAATAGATAAAATATAAATATGGGCATAAAAAGAGGAATGCGGCCTGTCTAGCTAGGTTTCATCCCTTAGGCATCCTTGAGGATGCGCTGCAGTATCCCTGCCTTATGAGCCTCGAAATTTCATTCTTTAAAGTGTGACACTGTTCGGTTAGGTGGACGTGGTCATGGTGGAATTTGCACCACTTAGCTTTGTCCCTTTTTTGAGGTGGAGCTTTCTGCGTTTCTGGCCACCTGAGCAATTTCTCCTCGATGCTTCCAAGTATATCCTCCAAACTAGAGTTCAGCGGTGTGTAGTTCTCACGCAGATCCATTTTTTCTTTTTTCATCCTCCTCTTTAGGGCCCCGTCCGCTGCCTTGCCTTCTGCGGCCAGTGCTTCTAGCTGTGACACTTCCTCGGTCTCTGATGTTATGATCGGGACAGTGTTGGGAGCTGCAACAATGATCCTGGGTGTCGCGCCCACATTGGATGAGGTCACGGCCTCAAGCATGAGGATCCTCTGAGTCAAATAGTTGATTTGGGTTTGGAGTGAAGCATGATTGTCATAGAGGTGGTTGAGGTGATTGTACAGCTGCACAATCTCATCTTTCATTTATGTGTTCTGGATGGATTCTCCTTCCATTTTCTACCTTGTTAGTCTTTAAAAAATATGTAATCTGAGATAAAACTAGCACAAGTGAGTAATCATAAAAATATTGGATTAACTAAGTAGGAAGTTGGGATGAAGCGTTTGCACTGTTGCATGATACTACTGTTGAGGTCGCGCCCAGTGAAGCACATAGGTGTACTGTCGTGGCCTTTGAATAATATTACTGATGAGGTCGCGGCCAATAAGGAACATAAGTGTACTTCCGTGGCCTCTGAATGATATTCACCAAGGTTGAGTAGGAGACCACCTGACTCCATTTCCCGATGATTTGAATTTTTTATAATAGAACCGCACTAGAAGGGGCCCCGGCAAGGAAGAGAGTTGAACTGTCAGGCCGCATCCCTGTCTAGGCAGTAAATGGAACAATCCCAAAATTGGTACCCATAAATTGAGTTTTTCTCCCAAAACACGTGTGAAATTCTGTTACTAAAGCCATTTATTAAAAATAAACTATTTAAGTAACTCCGATCTGTTTTTTGAAGAAACTCTTTTCTTGAAAAACCAAAACTATTTGAACACAAGATGTGTTTAACAAAATAGTATGTACGAGATCTATTCAAGATTTTACTAACAAGTTTATAAAACAGTTTTAACCAAACTTTAAAACCCATCACGACCAAGAATGAGATGAGAAGATGTAGGAAGATTAAGTACAAGATTTTTACGTGGTAAAACCTCAGCAATTGAGGAAACATCCACGACTCCCTCTACGGAGTAAAACAAAAAATCCACTATAAATAAATTTAACAGTTATAAACAATATAACAAACATGCATACAACTCAGACCTATATAAGTTTAGGAATGTACCCTATGGTGTCCTTATAACTTCTCTGCAGTTCTGATTATTGATGTTGTCCTCTCAGTTTGTTAACTCCAATTTGTTCAAGCTCTTTACGTCGACTCTTTTTCTCAAGATCTTATTACCAACACTTTTCGTTTTGTATTGTGAAAGTGTTTGTGGAGGTGCTTTCTAACACATGCATGCACACACACACACTTATCATGTACAAACAGTCCTAGCAAATTACATATAAGTCTATATGATGTGAGTTTTCTTTTTCTCTCTTCTCACAAAACTTAACCTTTTTGACCTTTAAAACAATCCCAGAATCCACGGATACCTTGCTTAGAAGACAGTCGAGATCTTAATCAATCTCAGAGTTTTGAAAAGATTTTTGAGATTGAAAACCTCCAAGTGTGATTCCAAACTAGGTCTAAGGTCTTGTTTCAAGAGAAATAGAAACATAAAACATTTTTGTTGATTTCAAAGTTAAAAACATTTACTGAAAACGAATCAACAAAATATTTCTCAAGATGAGAAACAAACATGCAAACTAAGTGCAATATATCATGAAAAAACTCAGATCTGAAAATTTCTATATACAAGAACAACAGATCTAAGAAAATGATTAAGTTGGAAACAAGATCCAAAGAAGAAGAGGTTACAGCAACAAACCAACTCTCAAATCATCTCTCAAAAACACTCAAACACTCAAGGTTATGTTTGGTAAAGTATAGAGGTTTGAAGGTTTGTATTTGGTTTGAACTGTGTAGACAATTTAGGGTTAGGGTTAGGGTTTCTAACTCTTCCTCTCTCTTCTGGTTTCTCTTTCTCTTCTCTCTCTACTCTTCTCTTTCTTTTTCTCTCAAATGACGAGATGGCAAAAGTCCCTGAAAGCTGAGTAAAGGGCTCCTTTTATAGGAGGCTGAGAAGGTTCGAGAACGAGGGCCAAAATCAAGGGGCCAGATTGAGTGAAGATGGATTGACTAAGATCCAAGGGCATACGATATGCGGTGATTAAAACTCTTCTGATTGGTTCAAAAGGTAATCACATGGATTATGATAGAAGACATGCAAATCGTTGATCACAAATGATCCAAGGGTTGAAAGCAGGCGTAGTTTTACTCTCTTCAAAGAAACACACTTCTCACCAATCAGAGGGCGACAAATGTTGGCCAATAGCACGAGATAAAACGCGCGTCTAAAGTAATTACAAAGTAAACCCTGAAGTCACTGCCGCTTTTGGTTTCTACCCAAACTAACTTTAGAGAGTTAAGCCAATATTTCTAAAATAGCATATTTACCCCATAACCTTTTAAAACCAAGTTTTATTAATAAAACCATATTTTTAAAATGTTTTAAAAAATCCAAAAAAATATTTAAAAATCAAATTTAGGGATTTAAACACACTCAACATATGTACACACACTAATATGCAACATGACATGTAAATGATTCATTCTACTGTGTGTGAGTGTTAGTAATTAGGTCTAGATCCCTTCAATCAAAGATGAAATAAAAATGCAAGCTCTGAGGTTCTTTGGTTTCTAGGTTAGGCATAATTTTGTCACAATTTCCAAACTAGATGAACACTTATACAATATAGACTCAAGTGAGTCAAGAGTATAAGGGCTTCAACGTGGAAAGCGATCTTAGTAGGGTCTATCCATGAAAGAATACCCTCAAGGTGCACAAAATAGCACAATTCTAAGGATAAACCCTAGATCATAGGCCAACGATCAACAAAAAGGGAGTAAATACAATCCTTCCTTAATCATTCATGTTAAAGGGGTAAATCCCATCATGCTTTTCATCATTATCCAGATGAAATGATATCACAGGGGTATGCAAAATAGATCTAAGGTCATAAAATGAAGACCCGGGAGCAGATCTGAATATAGAAAATACCCATTTAAGTGTGTGAATATGAAACAGAGCTCAATAACCAAACTTTACTAATAAGATTAAGATCCAAAGGATCCCCGTGAATAAAATAACGTGTTTAAGACTCGAAATATAGAGAAAAAAGATTGAAATATCTCGATTCCCTCAGACAGTGCCAGATTGATGATACGATAAATCATCCACTTGTCATTCTCGTATCAGCAAATCAAGTATAAAGTGCATAACAAGTAAATAAAGAAAGTAAAGAGAGATAAAAGACAATATATAGAGTGGTTCAGCCTCTAAAATAGGCCTACGTCCACTGTGTTACTCCATTCTCATTATATGCATTGCATAGTACAATATGATTGAGCCTAAAGAGGCGTACAAGTATGACAATAAATGAGAATACATGGTAGTATTGAAGATTCCGGTGTGCCAGAGAGGTGGTTGTGATTTCAGAGAGTGGCCCCTAAGCTGTATGTTGAGGTTTTTTTAGAGAGAATTTGGCAAGGCTTCGCCAGGTATTATAGAATCTGACTCCCTATATCGAGGTGTGGACCTTTATTTATAGGAGGTATGTGACCTGTGTCATGTGCCCTGAGCACGTGACATATATCATGTCTGGAGCAGATGTGAAAGAGGAGGATGCGGCCTGTAAGGTAGGCATATTGAGTGCCTCATCCTGCATAGTATAAGGCTACATCCAATGTAGTAGAAGGCTACATCCTGCATAAGGCTAAAGTCGTGGGTGTCGCACCCTGTAGTGTAAATGATCGAAACTGTAGTATAAGGTTGCATCCTGCATAAATGACCGAATGCATGATTGAAACTGTGGGTGCCGCACCCTGTGCTGAGTAGGGTCGCGGCCTATAAGCTTAAGTGTGTGCCTGAGTAACGTCTGAGGCAGGTGGTGCAATATCTGTACTATCAATAGTGTACAATTGTCACACCGTAGCTATAACATAAGTATACATATATATCCCTCGCTATTATATATATATATATATATATATATATACAGCACCCCGAGGATACACCTGTAGTGCAATGCATACTCTGCTATAATGCCCAGGTACATCTCGTACTCAAACAAGGACAATCGGTTCGAAAGTCTCCCATGAACCATAAACAAACCACATGTATTGGAGGCGAACATAGTTCCAACCCTATGGGCTACCAAACATACCTACGTACCGTATGACCGTCAACACTATCGTTCTCATAGATAGACCGTACATAGGTTTTATGTTCTGTGGTACCAATCTAAAATCCCCCAATGGGCTCATTAGGATAAGACTGTCCTTTATCATTTTCAAAACCTTCCGCAATAGCAAGAGGCTAGGTATGTAATACACATAATTAAACATACAATTGGTATTCACACCACCTATTAATTTATTTCACATGTTCCATACATAGTGTATTTTTATCCCGAATAATATTCGTAATATTAATTCATAGCTTAATTCATTAACGAACACTAGCGAGTATTTCTCATCACTCGAAGGGTATCCTTAAGATTACACATCATAACAGTAGTTAAGGTCCCTATACCCTACTGGTCTAAGTATTTTCCTCGATTAATACCAATTGAGTTTAGCCCATGGTTACCATTCATAGGCACAAGACTAAATCCAATATTGACCTATGATTTTATCAAAATAATTCTCATTATACTTCACAGTAAATCTCGCAAATTTAAGATTAGAAAGGTTCTCAAGTGTTCTATATATGAACTGGAAAACCACAGCAGATCGAACCGATCCGACTTATGATAACGAACTGATCCGACTTATGAAAATGAACTGATTCGATTTATGAAAAATGAACCGATCCAACTTCATGAAAATGAACCGATCCGGTCCTGTAGAAAAACCGAACCGATCCGGTCGGCTGCTACCTCTTGAAACTACATTTTTCCACTATTTTCAACCTTAAATCCTCTACAGAATTTTCCCATACCCCAATACAACTATACTAATTGATAATCCAGCAAGTATATTCGATTTTTAACATCCTAGTATTATCAAGTCATCATCAATCAGTAATTAAATTCGAAATCCCCAAATTTAATCCTTTAAAACCCTAGTTCTTCCAATTTCAATTCAAGAACCATTAAAACCAAGATTCATTCATCAATTAAATCATAAATTTCATGGGTTCTACTCTACATACAAAGATAAATCAACCTATATAGTTTTCAGACCTAGATTAAGCATCAATCTTCTAATTTTCACCCAATTCAATATTAAATCATGTGTTTATATCACCTATACTAACATGAGCCTAATTATTGCTAAAGGAAAGCAAGTAATAAACACTTGCCTTGATTTTATGTCTGATCCACTGGTGTAGATGGTATAACTGCGTTCCTCGTCTTCCAATCTACGCGGTGGTGGTCTCAGTGGTGGAAAATGGTGGTTAATATCCTAAATCCCTTGGACTTGGTTCTCCCTCACCCTCTATGGATCTCCCTTGTAACTTGTGAATGAAAACCCTAATCCCACTCAGGTAATAGATATATTTCACCTCTAAATTTCGTGGGTATTAAATGCCCAAAAAAGAAAATTAGCAAAACACCCTCCCGGGATGCCGGTTTTGCCTAATATTGTCCCGGGACCCAAACTATACCCCCGGGTAGCCTTTTCTGACTTTTTTGACCCTTTCGGACATGTTGGCGCACTCGAATTGGCTATACTTATCACTTATAATTAATTTACTTTATAATTCCTATAAATTTGTCTTGACACGACTCACATATGCGCCCGACTTAATTACTGAAATTGTCGTATTTTTCACTCGCGACAATTTTCATAATTCCAAAATCATGTGTTACTTTTTTCGCTCAGTAATGTTTGATATAATGAACATCAATAAATACTAACCCTCAAATTGCTAGTTAATATTTACTTTAATTTGGATTAATTAACAATTAATATTCCCACATTAAATTTAATTAATCCTGTAATTTTAAATCATAAAAATACGGGGTGTTACAATAATATCATGTAGTGGTGTAAAATTAAACAAACACAACAAGGTAACACAAGCACAAATAACCTTTTTTATATGGTATTTAAACAATTTAATGGACCCATATAAAAAACATCAGCAAAAAAAATCCTTTTTTACTATTTTTGTAAAATCAGTCAAACTTTTATATCTTTTAAAGCACTTTAAAAGCTGTGAAAGTTTGATCGATTTTTTAAAAATAGCAAAAAAGGTTATCTTTAACCGATTTTTGTATGGGAGGTTGCCTCTCTCTCTCTCTCTCTCTCTCTCTCTCTCTCTCTATATATATATATATATATATATATATATATATATATATATATATATATATATATATAAATACCACAAACACTTCACAAACACAATAAAATTTACACACTAGCATAGTATCGATGTGTCTAAACAAACATTTCTGAAACAAAATGAAGGGGCCTGAACTAAAAACAAATAAATTATACCCCAAAGGTTATCTCGCTATCACTCAACAAATGTGAGCTTTAGATTATTTGAAACTCGAAGAAGGATTCCCTAGTTTTTAAAACCATGTAGATCTTCTAACTCGGCAGCTATGTCTTCAAGAAACCATGTAATAAACTTCAAAGTCCACACACTCAAGTCCTAATCTATGATTTAAATTGTTTTATCCAAACACAGAATAGGACAAAACATATAAATTGACCTTATTCAAAAATTTGTCCATTTATAATTGAAATCATAGGTTCCCCTATCTTCTTATGAATAGAAATCTTGGTCTCCATTCCCAAAGTTTTAAAAACCATTGAAAAATAATTACCAACACTCTAGAGAGAGAAAGTGATAATTTGAGGGCAAGTGGAGTTGTTGACAATAGGAGGTCGAGGAGTGTCATTATTCAAGAGGCGAAGTAAAGTTGTTTAAGGGGATGGAGCACCATTATTTTATCATCGAACTAAGTTCTTTTCTAAGGGATTTCATACTGACCCTTTTCTTTTTTTTCATAAAATTTAAAATCTACGTGTTGTTGATTTTAGATGAACCCCCTTAGAGTAAATCTGAGTTTCTGGATTTTTTCCATGGACTTTTATTGTGTTATCATAAGTTCATTTATAAGGTGATTTTATTTTAATTAAGGTGGATTATGGGGAAGTTGAGTATAAATAAACTTTTAAGTGTTTTTAAGAGTTTTATTAGGGTCTAATTACTTTGATCCTCGATAATCTAGAATATGAAATGTTTTGGATTAAAGTTATAATTTTACTAGATTACCCTTGTTAATTAGAGATCACGAGTTTTAACTCCTTTTTTGAGGTCATTGGCATAGGCGGTATATTCTTGTATCATAATTTATTTTTCTGTCCCATTTAACTTTTGAGGTCAGGATAGCAACAATAATGCATTGGCTAGTGGAATTGTGTCTTTAGTATTGTTTGTCTACTTTGTGCTTAAGGACACGTGTTTAGCTTGAGGGAGATTGAACTTGGGATAGTTATGGGTATTGCACCTTGTCAGAGCTCAATTAAGGTTATGGAGCTAACAATATACTGGGGATTACTCTACTTGAAATTAGGCAGGAGATCAGGTCATGGCCTATGTCATGACTGGACAATATAAACCCTCGAATAAGTCCATTGAGTTGTGAACTTTATCCAATGTCGAAATAAAGTCTGTGTGAGATAAGAAGATTGGGAAAACAATGGGAGTTTGAGCCTTGGGGGAACTAGAGTTAGATGGAGCAAGGGAGATTGAGCCTTAAGAGTCTAGAGGTAGTTATCTAGGAAGATTTGAGCCCTTATTTGATATCCATTTATTGCAATTTGCGATTAAAATTTGGGTTTGGGGAGAAAGACCTCCTCGCCTTCATACATTTAAATCATATCATATATTATCCATTTTATATTTTATTTGGTATCTTTGTTAGTATGTTTATGATTGTTAATATTATCACGTTGGGTTAAGGATATTTGATTTAACCCTTACTGGGATATTTAAGCTCATCCCTTTATTCCTTGACTTCCTCAGGTTAAAAGGCCACGGAGAAGAAATGATATAGAGTCTTAGAGTAAATTTAGTTAAGATTCCATATCTATTTGTAGCTGGTTATGATAAGAAAGCATTTTGCTAAGCTAATTTAATTGTAAATATTTTCGTTATCATGTATTAAACCAAGTGATTTCCTAATGCATGTATCGAGGACTTTGGTTAGTTGTTTTTTACATTAATCTAATTACTTTATGTGTGAGTATTTATGATGAACGATAAGTGATATTAACAATGAATACGAGGTGTAGGCCTACTTAGAGGCCACAATATAATAAGATTTCCCTATTTAAAATCATTTAAACTATTTTCACGTGAGGTTAAGAAAATTATCGCCTCGGCCTAATAGGGAAAGATCGTGGGAATTACAATTGGTATTGGAGCGTCATTTCTGGAGAATATAGGTAGACTTACACTTGGTAATTTCAATCTAGGATATTATATTTATAAATGTGTAGTTATTTCCATGTAACCATGGCAAGATATAACCATTGAGGAAATGGAGCAGTTATGGTAAATAATGTTGAGGTTGAGGCACCCGTTGTACCTAATGGAGAACAAGTGCCATAGATGGTGGTTGGATTTAATAAGTCCCTAATTATGTAAATGGTGGCAAGAATGAGCTAAGAAAATCCTATTGTCATGACCATTGAGCAATTCAATAAATTAGGGTCGCAACCCTTCAATGGGGAACCTAAACCCTTAGAGGATGAGGCCTGGTTAAGTAATACTTTGAAGAGAGATGAAGTGTTAAAATACATTATGGAGAGAAAAGTGGCCTTTTCCATGTTCATGTTTAAGGAAAAATTAATCTTTAGTGGAATTTGATTAGGAGGACTCAACTTAGGGAAGATATCGTGGACATTTAGTGGATAAGATTCAAAGAGACCTTCTTTAAGAAATATATTCTAGTCGTAGCAAGGGATGAGAAAAAAGTAGAGTTTCTGTAATTAACTCAAGGATCATGGTCAATGGATAAATACGAGGCCAAGTTTGTAGAGATTTCACACGTCTCTCCTTATTTGATCGATAGCGAGGAAAAGAAGTACAAGAAGTTTGGAAGGGGTATAAAGCCTGAAATCCACAATCGAGTGGTCGCTGTAAGGTTTTAGACATACTCTTAACTAGTGGAAGTGGCCAAGATCATGGAATAAGATTTTAAACAATGAATGAAAGATAAGGCTGAGAAGAGGAAAGTAGAAAACGAGAATACAACAAGGAAAGATAATAGGCCAGTATAAGAGGTGAAAATGTAGTAGAAAAATAATGGTTCCACAAAAAATAAGTAGTTTAAGAACACAGACACCGTAACTATCACCTATTATAATTGGGGGATGGAGGGGCATTATGTCAAGACATGATAGGTTGTGGCTTCAATATGCTCAGCACCTCCCCTTCGGGTGCTCTGATACTTTTTATAAAGAAGAAAAATCTATCCATAATAATGTGCACTGATTATAGAGAATTGAACAAGGTTACCATGACATACAAGTATCCATTTCCAAGAATTGATGATCTTTTTTACCAACTAAAGGATTTTAGATATTTTTCCAATATCGATCTAAATTCCCACCAATTAATAATAAGGGATAAGGGTGTTCATAAGACAATAACTAGGACTATATATAGTTATTATAAGCTTATAGTTAGACCTTTTGGACTAACCAATGTCCTTGTTGATTTTATATATTCAATGAATAGGGTGTTTGGGCCATTCCTATATAAGCTTGTGATTGTGTTTATAGATGACATACTCATATACTTAAATACCTTTAAGGATCAAGAGTCACACCTCCATAGTGTGTTTAAAGTGTTAAGGAAAGAGATAATTATCCAAGTATGAATTTTGGTTAGAATAGGTCGCTTTCCATAGCTATGTATTGATTAAGGAAGGCGTGGATGTAAACACCAAAAAGGTCACAGCAATTGTTGATTGGGAAAGTCGTAGTACTAAAATCGAACTTAGAATATTTCTTGACCATGTTGGATATTATAGGAGGTTTTTGGAAGAATTTTCCAAAATTGATGTTCCCTTAAATAAACTAAGACATAAGGATGAAAAGTTTGCATGGACCAAGGAGTGTGAAGAGAGTTTTCATGTTTTGATGAAAAATTAAATGGTCGTGCCTATTTAACCTTTGCCTAAGAAGGGAGGAGGATACATGGAATATAGTGATGCTTTAGTCTGAGGCCTTGGATGCGTACTTATGAAAGATGGTAAGGTAATCTCTTATAATTTTGGGAAATTGATCCCTTGTGAATATAATTATCCCTCCCATGATTAGAATTAACAACCATGGTCTTTGCTTTAAACTTTTGTAGGAACTATCTTTATGATGAAACTTTTTAAGATTTATACCGATCATAAAACTCTAACCTACCTATTAACCTAAAGGAATTGAATATGAGACAGAGAAGATTGATAGAGTGGATAAAGGACTACGATTTCTATATGAAATATCACCCCAAAAAATCTAATGTTTTGGTCAATGCCTTAAGTGGAAAATTTTCAATCAAAGCTTTAAGAATGACTAGGCAAGCATATCTGAAGGTACTCGAAGATAATGAGGATAGAAGTGGTTGATCGCTTGATCCATAGTTGGTCGAGTTAGGGTTGCAAAAGAATTATCACGCTTGGGGTAGAGCCAGTAATTAATTAGGAAGATAAGAATCGCTTAGAACGCAGACCCAGAACTATAAAAAATTTATGGATTGATAGAAAATAATGAGAAGACTTTGTTAAGAGTTGATGAACATGGAGCCTTGAGATTTGGACCAAAGCTATGTGTGTCATGAAATGAAGAGATAAAGGACACAATATTTGAGGTATTTCACCCGTCACAGTTTGAAAATCACCCCCAAAGGCACTAAGATATACCAATACTTGAAGAAATTTTTTTGATGTCCTAATAACATGAAGAAGGAGGTCGCGATGTATGTTGTCAAATGTTTAGTTTTCCAACAAGTCAAAATTGAGCATCAAAAGACCATAGGATTGTTACAACCCTTACCTATGCTAGATTAGAAATGAGAAAACATATCCATGGACTTTATAGTAGGTCTACCACGAACTCAGAGATGTATGAATTTTATTTGTGTAATAGTTGACCGATTAACAAAGTCATCACACTAACTTTTTGAAAAGACTACGACCATCATCTAGTTCTTGGAAAATATGTTCATCAAGGGGATTGTCATACTGTAATACCTTGTAATTTTTAATAACTTTTAAAATGAATAAATTAAAAGTTAATGGGGATTAATTGGAATTAATTATGAAAAATTAATTGGTATCAATCCAGATTTAATATCACTAGAGATTAAAGTAATATATGATTCTAAATATTACTTAGTGATATATAAGTAATAGATTAATATGATGTCATTTATATTTTCATGGGTTACTAACACGGAAAAAATGAAAATTAAGTCGTGACGCGGTTATGGGACGTGTCGGGACTAATTTAAATAAATAAAAAGGAAATATTATTTTATATCAACCTTATGGTCATTTTGAGTACGCCGTTACATCCGTAAGGGTCGAAATAGTCAAAAATGTCTACTCGGGTGTTGAATTTGGGTCTCGGGTTAATTAGGAGATGAAAGGACACCCCGAATGTATGTTTTTGTAATATTGCGTGGGAGATGAATAGTAACTTCATTTTTGTATTTTAGCTTACCTTTAAGACTTTTTATTTAAATAAGACTAGACTCTACGTAAGATTCATTTCATCCAAAAACAAGTGAGAAATTTTTAGAGTAGTAGAGAGAAAGTGAAAGGGTAACATGAGGAGAGGAAGAGTTCTTGGAGAAGAGGAGTCACTTAGGGCAAACCAAAGGGACAGCCACCATCTCTTCACCTTGCACTACCACCATAGTCACCAAAAAAAGGGAAGGAGAAGTTCTAACTATTATCTTCATCAACGGTTTAGACTCACTTGAAAGGCAAGTGATTCTTGCTCTACTTTAGTGATTAGCATATCCATGTTAGATTATGAAGTTCTTGTAGGATTTATGAATTTATGAATTGGAATTTAAAATGATTGGTAAATTAAGATAATGGTTAGGCAAATTCATGTAGTTGAATATATATCATGTGGGGACTTTGATCATGATGAAATTTATAGGTTTTACATGTTGAGAAAAAATATATGTTCTTAAGGTTATCGAAAAGGATTATAGGAATTACTTGTAGAGAAATCCTACCATGTTAAAAATGAAATTTGATGATTTAGGTATGAAACAATGATTCTAAATTCTGAGTTTTCAAGTTGGGTAAAAATGGAGAATTCATATTATTGAAATCTTGAGGTTTTAATGGGTTTGATGGTAATCCCTTATGAACATGTGGAAATGATGTTTTTATGTAGAAATCTCCATGAATATGTTGAAATAATGTTAGAATAGTGATTCGGATTTCTGGATTCTGTTAGGATAGAAAACCACTAAGGTTTTGGTGTTTGAAATTGAGGAGAAACACAAAAAATTGGAACTGTAGACGAAGAAGAAAACTGATGACTTCGTTCGAACGAGACCTGACTTCATTCGAATGAGAATCAATCTCATTCTAATAAGACCCATCTCATTCTAATGAGGTGACTGACTTCGAACGAGATTTCCAAATGCGGTGTTACAATTGGTATCAGAGAATCAGGTTCTAGAGTCTTTTAGGATTTGAATGGTTTACTTTGCTTTTCGTTAAGCGTCATTTGATGTAGAGCCCTATTATTAGGACTGTTGTATCCCTAATTTCATTCATACATTCTTCAGTTATTCTGTGATGCCTCCTCGACGTGCACCTCAACCCGCCCCAGCTCAGGGTACCATAAAAGTTATAGAAGTTGCTACCATTCTTGCTCAGACAGTCAACACATATTTAGTTGTTATTCAATAAGATCCATTACAGGCGCCAGCTGTTCCACCCATGCCAAGGCAAGTGTTTCCTACTGCATGGGAACGTGTTAGGGATGCCTTTCAGAAGGCACATCCACTAGAGTTTTAGGGGGGTTCTGATGTCGTGACTACTAGCCAATGAAAGAAGGATATCCAGAGGCACTTGAGAATGTTAGAACACATGGAAGTTCAACGTCAAATACTAGTTATGTTTAAGCTAGTCGGGGCAGCTCTGCAATGGTGGGAATCTATTACCACCACTAAGGAGAGAGATACTTTGATTATCCGGGACTTTTAGGTATGGCTCAACCACAAGGACTTCCCTTTCGCCGTCCAGACTAAGATGAGGCATAAACTACTTGGCTTGAAATAAGAAGGGAAGTTAGTGACAGAATATGAGGAGGAATTTACTAGGTTGACTAACTTTGTGCCAGTAGAGGTACCCACTGAGGAAAGAAGAATTCAGATATTCACTAATGGCCTCAACTATAAGATTCGCCAGCACTTATTGGTCAATCTTTCCCTAAATACTTACGTATATGTTCTTGATGCTACAATGCTCCATTGCCAGGATAACCATTTACATGCTCAGGGTGTCAAGCGGGGGATTGAGTCAAGCCAGCGTGGCAAGACTAAAGGAGGAAGTTCTAGCGGGACACCATCAGGTCAGAGTCAACAGCGATAGGGTGGGCAGGGTTCCCAGCCAGGGGACTATGCTAAACGCTTATAATCTGAAGGATTTCGATTTGGGTAGGGAGGCAACAGGCAAGGTCATCAAGGCTAGCATCAGGGCCAGCAGGGCCAAAGGAGAGGTGGTAATGGCCAGCAGGGACAAAATGGGGGAAATTTCACTGGAAGATGTTTTGTGTGTGGTAAACCTAGCCACAAGAGGCATGATTGTCCTGATAAGGGAAAGATTCCTCAGTAGGGAGCACTACAGGAGCCACATAGACAAGCATTTCCACCACCCTCCATCCCAGCACTAGTTCAGGTGCCAGCATTACCTCCCATTCCATTAACTCCAGTACAGCAGGGTCAGTATGGGCTTGTATACAACGTCCATCAGGCAGCGGTTCATCAGACACCCCCGCGATTGAGGGTATTTTTTCTATCTATAGGACTATGGGGTGCATATTGTTTGACACGGGAGCCTCACATTCATTTGTAGCCACTAAATTTTCATGGGATACAGGGTTATTAGATATAGCAGATAGCACTGTTATTTATGTAGACTCACCAATAGGTATTGGGATGCCTATTTTCTTTATGTGTCGTCATGTGAGTATAGAGATTGGGAGTCTAATTTTATCGACAGATTTACTTATTTAGGACATTTTCGAGTATGATGTGATTATCGACATGGATTGTCTTATTTCATATAGAGCCATGATTGACTGTTATAGCCGGTGTATCATTTTTCTATTTTGGGACATGAGATGTTCCTTGTGGCGATGCCTTGTTCCGAGGGAGGGTCGTATACTCATTTGTATTATATAAAGGAGGAGACGTATATGGGATTAGTAATATCCCTTGATTAAATATTGGTAGTTTATGAGTTTGCATATGTATTCTAGGAGATACCAGGATTACCTCCCAACAGGGAAATTAAGTTTGTGATTGATTTAACATCGAGCACTCAGCCTATTTCTCGTGCGCCTTACTGTATGGCTCCAGCAGAGATGAGGGAGCTCAGTGATCAAATATAAATTCTCCTAGGCCAGGCATTCATCAGCAGGAGTACGTCACCTTGGGGTTCCCCGGTATTATTTGTAAAGAAAGGAGACGGTTATTTAAGGTTGTGCATAGATTATCGAGAGCTTAATAAAGTTACGATACAGAATAAGTATCCGTTTCCAAGAATCGATGACTTGTTTGATCAGCTAAGAGGAGAAGCTTATTTCTCCAAGATGGACTTAAGATCTGGGTATCATAAACTGCGTATCAGGGAGCAGGATGTTTCTAAGACTGCTTTCTTGACCAGATATGGATCGTATGAGTTCCGAGTTATGCCATTTGGGCTAACTAATGCGCCGACGGTATTCATGGACTTGATGAATAGGGTGTTTAGAGAGTTCTTAGAATAGTTCGTCATCGTTTTCATAGATGACATCCTGATTTGTTCTCAGACTGAGGAGGAGCATGCCAAGCATTTACGGCAGGTCCTACAGACCCTATATGAGCATCACCTATATGCAAAATACGAGAAGTATGGGTTCTGGTTTTGGGAAGTTCAGTTTCTAGGGAATGTTGTGTATAAAATGGGGATATCGGTGGATCCTAGTAAGGTATCAGTGGTGAGGGAGTGGGGACAGCCTACGACACCGATAAAAGTGCACAGTTTCTTGGGATTGGCCGGTTATTATAGACGTTTTATCCGGGGTTTCTCAAAGATAGCGGGTCCGTTGACTAATATAACCCGTAAAGGCGTACCATTTGTCTAGAACGATGAATGTCAGTTAGCATTCGACGATATGAAAGATAAGTTGACTTCAGCACCAGTATTAGAACTACCTAAACTAGGAGTGGAGTACTTGGTTTACACTGATGCATCCTTACAGGGGCTTGGTGGAGTACTATAGCAGGAAGATAAGGCCATAGCATCTGCCTCTAGAATGCTTAAGCCTCATGAGAAGAATTACCCCACCCACAACTTACAGCTTGCGGCAATCGTGTTTTCCCTTCGAATATGGAGACACTATTTATTGGGGGAGAAGTTTAGCTTATTCTAGGATCATAATTCACTACAGTATTTATTGACTCAGCGAGAGTTGAACATGCGCTAGTGCAAGTGGCTTGAGTTCGTGAAATATTATCAGTTTGAGATATATTACCACTCGAGAAAAGCTAACGTGGTACAGACGTGTTGAGCCGAAGGCCAGTAGGTGAGTTGGTTGTGATGTGGAAGGCAAAATGGAAGGAACTGAGACATTGGGATGCATTTACCCGATCATTTATGTCAACTATTACTGTTACACCTCAGATTGTGATGAGGGTGTTTCAGGCTTAGACAACCGATCCGTTTTGTCAGGAGAAAATTCGATAGCTTTTCGCCGGAGGAGTAGAGTCTTACTCCATGAGCTCATATGGGGGCTTGTATTTCAACAGTAGGTTGATTATCCCAGAGGGTGTGGATTTGAGGCATGTTGTGATGAGAGAGTCGCACAGATCTAGATTTGTGATACATCCCAGTGGGGATCAGATGTACCAAGATATGCGATGACAGTATTGGTGGAGCGGGATAAAAAGGGACATTGTTGAGTTTGTCTCTAAGTGTACCACTTGTCAGTTAGTGAAAGTGGATCATCATAATCCTGCTGGATTTCTTCAGCCATTAGAGATATCGATGTGGAAATGGGAGAGCATCTCTATGGACTTCATCACAGGGTTACCTACTTCTTAGAGGGGTCACGATTCTATATGGGTAATTATGTATCGGTTGACTAAGGTAGATCACTTTTTGCTCGTTTGGACTGATTACACTAAGGAACAGTATGCCCAGTTATTTATTACTGAGATAGTGAAGTTGCATGAGGTGCCCCTAAATATCGTGTCCGACAGAGACAAGATTTTTATGTCACGCTTCTGGTAGAGCTTTCAGGAGGCTATGGGTACCGAGTTGCGGTTGAGTACGGCTTATCACCCATAGATGGATGGACAGACAAAACGTACTAACCATATGTTAGAAGACATGCTACGTATGTGTATCCTGGACTTTAGGGGAGGTTGGGAGAAGTACATTACGCTAGTGGATTTTGCGTATAATAACTCCTATCAGTTCACCATCGGTATGGCACCATTTGAGGCTATGTATGGTAGACCTTACCGTTATCCTGCATGTTGGTTAGAGGTGGGGGACAATAAGATACTTGGGCCAGAGGTGATTCAAGATACGTCCGCCAGGATTGAGATTATTCATAGTCGTATTCAGGTAGCCCAGGATAGACAGAAAAGCTACGTCAATGCAAAGCGGTTCTTCCATGAATTCAGTGTGGGGGACCAGGTGTTATTGCGGGTATCGCCTATGAAGGGGATTATGAGATTTGGTAAGAAAGGGAAATTATCACCCAGATATGTAGGACCCTTTCATATCATTGGACGAGTTGGACCGATTTCTTTTAGATTGGGGTTGCCGGAGCACTTGCATAGGATTCATGATGTGTTCTATATTTCTTCGCTGAGGCAATATCTCCAAGAGGATTTGGCTTACACTCATGTATCATTGGAGGAGATTGATTTGTAGTCCTATAGATAGTATGAGGAGAGATCGGTAGAGATCTTGGAACATAGCGAGAGGTGGTTGAGATCGAAAATAGTTCCATTGGTGCGTGTTAAGTGGGAGCGCCATAATATTAAGGAGTCTACTTGGGAGTGCGAGGATGAGATGCGCGACAAATACCCGGAGTAATTTTTACCAGGTATGCTTTTGCTTTCCTAATTTCGGGATAATATTTCGTTATTAGGGGAGAAATATGTAATACCCCATAATTTTTAATAGCTTTTAAAATAAATAAATTAAAAGTTATTGAGGATTAATTGGAATTAATTATGAAAAATTAATTAGAATTAATTCGGATTTAATATCACTGGAGATTAAAGTAATATATGATTCTAAATATTATTTAGTGATATATAAGTAATATATGAATATGATGTTATTTATATTGTCGTGAGTTACTAACACAACAAAAATGAAAACTAAATTGGGACGCGATTATGGGACGTGTCGGGACTAATTTAAATAAATAAAAAGGAAAGATTGTTTTATATCAACCTTATGATCGTTTGGGTCTCGGGTCAATTAGGAGATGAAAGGACACCCCGAAGGGGCATTTTAGTCATTTTGCTTGGGAGATGAATAGTAACTTAATTTTTGTATTTTAGCTTACCTTTAAGACTTTTTATTTAAATAAGACTAGACTCTACGTTAGATTTATTTCATCCAAACACAAGTGAGAAAGTTTGAGAGTCTTAGAGAGAAAGTGAAAGGGTAGCTTGAGGAAAGGAAGAGTTCTTGGAGAAGAGGAGTCACCTAGGGTAAACCAAAGGGACAACCACCATCTCTTCACCTAGCACCATCACCATAGTCACCGGGAAAAGGGAAGGAGAAGTTATAACAACTATCTTCATCAACGGTTCAGACCGACTTTTAAGGCAAGTGATTCTTGCTCTACTTTAGTGATTAGCATATCCATATCAGATTAGGAAGTTCTTGTAGGATTTATGAACTTATGAATTGGAATTTAAAATGATTGGTAAATTAAGAAAATGGTTAGGAAAATTCATGTAGTTGAATATATATCATGTGGGGACTTTGATCATGATGAAATTTATAGGTTTTACATGTTTGGAAAAAATATATGTTCTTAAGGTTATCGAAAAGGATGATAGGAATTGTATGTAGAGAAATCCTACCATGTTAAAAATGAAATTTGATGATTTAGGTATGATTCAATGATTCTAAATTCTGAGTTTTCATGTTGGATAAAAATGGAGAATTCATATTATTGAAATCTTGAGGTTTTAATGGGTTTGATGATAATCCCTTATGAACATGTGGAATTGATGTTTTTATGTAAAAATTACCATGAATATGTTGAAATAATGTTAGAATAGTGATTCGGATTTCTGGATTCTATTAGGATAGAAAACTAGTAAGGTTTGGGTGTTTAAAATTGAGGAGAAACACAGAAAATTAAAAATGTAGACGAATAGGAAAAACGATGACTTCGTTCGAACGAGACCTGACTTCGTTCGAACGAGAGTTAATCTCATTCTAACGAGATGGCTGACTTCAAACGAGATTTCCAGAAATCTCTAATTTAGCCCAGAAAAGTTTGAGAAATTATAATCTGGTCCAGAATGAGTTTTTAAATAATTTTGGTACATTAATAGAATGAGAAACTTGGGATTCATGTTGGAAAATTATAGTATATTAAGGGTTAAAATTATGTGAGAAATATCTACATAATTATTATACGATTTAGAGGCGAATAATCATTTTGACAAGTACGGGTAACAACGAGGACATATATACGGGTACTTGGGTTAAATAAAAGATTATGGGAGAAATAATTACATAATATATGTACGATGATAATCATGATTACAAGTACGGGTAGTATTAGAGAAATATGATGGGTACTTGGGATAGGATAAATTCCTCATATGATATAGGTAATGTAAGTACCTAATACTAAATAGGTAGATGATAGTGCCTATTTGATTGATTGATGGTTTATGTGTATAACATACCTAGCTTACTTGCTATCGGGGGAGGTTTACGTGTGAGGGCAGTCATATCCTGATGAATCTATGGGATTTTTAACTTGTCACTCAAGAACATAGAACTTAGGGATTGATCACCTCTTTTGGGTGTGACCGGTCATTTGGGTGCGTAGGTATGCGCGTAGCGCTAAGGCTTAGGACTATGTTCGCCTCCAATGTTTGCATTTGATATTTGTGGTTCGAGGAATCTTTACCAAACCTATAGTTTCCCATACAGTGACGAGATTTATTGGGACATGATAGCAGAGTAATGTAGCACCGCAGCTGTGTATCAGGGTGCAGTATTGTATATATATAATAGAGTGAATGTATATATATACATATGATGATATCTACTGTGTGACTAAAGTAGAATTGGAAGATAATAATATCTGAAATTAATTAAGTATGAAAACACTTAATTGAATTGAATTAATAAGGGGCTTATCCATGTTGAGTCTAAATGGATACATATATATTATTATTACATGTATTATGAGAGAATTACATGGGAATGAATTGGGCTATGAATAGTGAATAAATTGGGTTGATCTAGTTAGTGTTAGGACTGTAAATAGTATGACTTAGTGGTACGTTAGGTGTGCACTCTAGATGGGAGGTGAGAATGTCAAGAGAGAGTCTGATAATCTAACATGTATATAATAATTGCTAAATCTAGCATTTATTCATTTGTTATTTTATACACTATTTTCACATCGGGCTCTGACCCGTTTCCTTGCATACTCTCTTCTCTCTCTTGCATCTACTATATCAGGTGTCCAGTCGCAGGGACGCCAACCATAGAGGATTATGTCATGTGACGAGCTATGGATGCTATGGAGTTTTTTAGCTTTATTTATATTCCTTCACATTCATTGATTCATACTTTGTAGTTGATTTCATTTAGGGCATGTCGCCCAGAGGATACTAGACTTTCCATCGCTGTCAATTTATTTACTTGTATCAGAGTTGATTACATTTGGTTTACTTTGGATTATTGTATGAGATTTTAACTGGAGAGTTTTATTCCAGTTGCATTTAATTCAGTTGTGATATTTAGGATTGTGTTAAATGTTTTATGTTATTAAAAATGGAATTTCATTAAATTAAAATTGGAAAGTTTTTAACACCTGTTTAATTAAGTATTAGGTGATTATAAAATGTTTTCGACAGTGATGCTAAGAATGATCCAATTGTATATTCTGATTTAATATGGTATGGGTCTGATCGCCCGGTATTTAATTAAGCGGGGTGTTACACATACTTCAAGGAGTAGCATTGACCATTCTATCAAATCGTGATTAGAATTTCACCTTTGAATTTTGGAGAAGTTTCAAAAGGCTATGGGGTTGTAATTCCAATTCAGCATAATAATCCATCCTCAAATGGAAGGACACATGGAGAGGACAAATCAAGCTTTAGAAAATATTTTAAGATCATGTGACTTGGACTTTCACAAAAGTTAGGAAGACCATCTGCTATTCATGGAGTTTGTTTATAATAATAGCTTTAAGACAATATCAAGATGTCTCATCACAACGCCTTATAGGTTAAATATGTCTCAACCCTTTTTGGTGGAATAAGGTAGGATAAAGGCAACTATTAGGACTAGACTTCATAAAATAAACTGCAATCAAAGTTAGAATTTTTCATAAAAGACTACGGAGTTCACATACTAGATAAAATAGTTGGGACGACATAAAAAGAAAAGGCTTCACCTTTAAAGTCGGGACAATGTTTTTATCAAGGACTCCCCATGGGGAGGGGTAATGATATTTGGAAGAAAGCTAAGCTCAATTTTTTGTATGTAAGGCCCTTTCAAGTACTAGGTAAGGTTAGAAACTTAGCCTATACACTACACCAAATTAGGACAAATTTCACTCTTCACCTGGCCAAGGTTATGGCCGTCAAAATCATGATAACAAAACACGCGTTTATTGTCACGATATTTGACCGTGATAAGATCATGATAATTCTTGTTGTCACAGACGTGTCACGGTCAAAGACGGTGACAACTTTAGAAATTTGTCACGGTCTTTCATCGTGACACATCCATGACAACTTTAATGTAATAAAACCTTAGCCATTTTATTCTTGTCTTTCCCTCTCTATTCTCTTCTTTCCCTCACAATTATCTATCTCTCCATCTACGAACAGGTGACTGTCTCTCTCCTCCCTCTCATTCATCCATCTCTTATCTCTCCTCCCTCTCTCATCTAGACATCTCATCTATCTTCCCTCTCTGTGTGAACATGTATCTTTTACTCTCTCTCTCTCTTTAATGTGTTTCGTGTGTGTGTTTCAATGTGTGTCTATGTTAGTTTGTTCTTCAGTGTCTGTGTGTGTTAATGTAAGTTTCAGTGTGTGTTTTCAGTGTGTGTACATGTGTGTGTGCGTATTTGGTGTAAATTAAAATTGGTATTCTGAAATTGGTATTGGTATAAATTGAAATTGGTATTTATGTATTAAACTTGATATTCTTAAATTTAAATTTGTATATTGAAATTGGTAATTGGTATAAATTGATATATTGTGTTAATTGGTATAAATTTGTAATTGGTAATTGGGTTTTCCCTTATAACTCTATCTCTCTCTCTCTCTCTCTACTTGCAGAAGCGGCGACCCCCTTTCCTCTTCCTCATATATTACAATGACCATCTCTCTCTCTCTCTCTCTCTCTCTATAGAGAGAGAGAGAGAGAGAGAGAGAGAGAGAGAGAGAGAGTTAGGCTCTCCAACATACCTCATTAAATATACCTATGAACATACCTATTTTTTTTAAATAAAAAAAATTGAGTTAATATTTTTTATATGGGTTCATGATATTTCAATGTGCCCCTGTAAAAATATTTAAATCAAAATAATGTGTTCTGATAGTTTTAGAAAAATAGGTAAAAAAAACTGGCAGTTTTAAAGGGTAAAAACTGACAGTTTTTTTTACCTCTTTTTTAAAAATAGAAAAAGTCATTATTTTCAATTGATTTTTTTATAGGGGTACATTGAAATATCATGAACCATATTAAAAATATCATTTCAAAATTGTTTTTTTTACTATTTTAAAAAAAGGGTATGTTGCTAGGTATGTTGTTAGGAGGTATGTTGGAGAGTCTCTCTCTCTCTCTCTCTCTCTCTCTCTCTCTCTCTCTATATATATATATATATATATATATATATATATATATATATATATATTTGTGCTCATAAATTGTGGTATAATCCTTTTTATATTCTCATGTTCACTTCATAAGTTGTTGATTGATATGACCATTTAGATGGCCATTGAGTTGGTTGGCCCTAGGCATTTTTAATATTTTGCATTATTATTTGAATTGTTATTTGGGATTCTTGAACTGTTGTTGACTGGTGGATTTAAAGATTTAGATGGCCATTGAGTTGGTTGGAACTAGGCATTTCTAACTTTTAGGGTTGTGATTCTACCGAATATAAATAAGAAAAAAATGAAACATACTATCAATTTTAAAAGCCTGATATTAAACAATTAATAATTCAAAATTAAACGTAACTATGTATAAATCATCACTATAAGCATTACTACCAAATAAATGAAACATACTTACCATGGTAATTTATAACTACTTTGAATTACATATAGTGCGCATAAATACTAGCCTTCTTGTTCTTATGCATACACATTCAATAGACCTTAGACCCGTTCAAGTCTCATTACCCCTATAATGAGATCTCTCGAATTGTACCGTTTGGAAAATTTGGGACGACATAGTTTTTGTGTAATAATGTTCTTAGTGGTTTAAACTTGTTACTATGGGGGGAAGTTCTATTGTCATCTCTTAATGTTCTTTGGGTACATACTAGATGATGCGGTGTGAATTTATGTCGTGTACTTGGAGAACTATGGGGATATGCTGCCGAAGTTTCATCAAATTGAAACAATGTCCATGAGTTTCTAAGTACATTACAGAAATATATGATCTTTAATGGGATAGGACCACTCACCCTTTAGAGGAGATGGAGGAAATATGAAATCTTCAGTGTGTGTATTCGGAAATTAATATTTGTATAATGAAACTGGTATTCTGAAATTAAAATTTCTATATTAAAATTAGTAATTGGTGTAAATTGATATATTATGGTAATTAGTATAAATTGATTTATAGTAGGTTCGCCCTTACCACTCTCTCTCTCTCTCTCTCTTTAATTGCAGCAGCGATAACCCCCTTTCCTCTTCCTCACATATTTCAGTGACCCTCTTTATCTCTCCCTCTCTCTCCACACACATTATGGTGCATCTCTCTCTCTCTCTCTCTCTCTCTCTCTCTCTCTATATATATATATATATATATATATATATATATATATATATATATATATATATATATATGTGTGTGTGTGTGTGTGTGTGTGTGTGTGTGTGTGTGTGTGTGTTTTGTGATCATAAATTGTGATAGATTCACATTAACCCTGATTTCTGCTATGATTAAAAATGGGTATTGATTTATGTGATGACTGACTGCTGTTAATTTTTGTTTTATGAGAAATACTTTATTTTTGTTTTATGAGGGTGAAAATTAAAAAAAATGTATCATCTTACAGTGATGTTATATCATGCATTCACATAAGAATACATGCATTCATGCACTCCCCAAAGCAAGTGTTATATAACAAGTAATGCGGGTGAAAAGGTAATAAGTAATAGGTAATTGTATACAAGTTGATTTAGTGTAAATTTACACTTGCCTAGATTATAGTAACGAAAACCGCAATAGATAACGATTGTCTCCTATTTCACGCATAAGATTATGGAAAATAGGTGCGTGAAATAACAGCCAATGGCTATCTATTGAGATTCCGTTACTATAATCTATGCATGTGTAAATTTACACTATATCAACTTGTATATAATTACTTATTACCTTTTCACCCTCATTACTTGTTATGTAATACTTGCTTTGGGGGTTACATGCATGCATGTATTCTCATGTGAATGCATGATATAACAGTACAATAATGCTTTTTATATTCTCATGTTAATTTCATAAGTTTTTGATTGGTGGATTTGAACATTTAGATAGACATTGAGTTGGTTAGCCCTAGCCATTTATAACATTTCGCATTATTATTTGAATTGTTGTTTGGGATCCTAGAATTTTTGTTGACTGGTGGATTTAAAAATTTATATGGTCATTGAGTTGGTTGGACCTAGGCATTTCTAAAAAGTAAGGTTGTAATTCTACTGAATATAAATAAGACAAAAATGAAACATACTATAAATTTCAAAAGCTTGTTGTTGAACAATCAATAATGTGAAATGCAATATAACTATGTATAAATCATCACTATAAACATTACTACTAAATAAATGAAACATACTACCAAATGTGATGGACCACTCACCCTTTAGAAGAGATGGAGGAAATAGGATTCATATTATTTTTATAATATAACATCAAAAGACGAAATGTTAATCTTGTAGTAAATCATTTATTGGGAATTAAATTTTCACACTTTTGTTTATACTAATCCATGAATATAACCTTCCTACCTATAATAGGTAATTATTTGTAGTAGTTGTGATGGGATATCCTAAACATAAAGAGTGTATGGGTGAGAGAAATATACTAAGGGGTGTGTTTAGTAAAGGTGCTAATGAATTTGTGAAATATAAAACAAATGTTGCAATGATGAAGAGTTCCCGTATCTATGTTTTAAGTGAAGGAATGGTAAGGTGTTTGAGTGAAAACCGGTCGAACTACATTTGTTAACATGGAGTGTGAAAGATAGTTATCAATTTTGGATTTTTCACGGGGAATCGAATGTTCATTTTATCCCTGAACAACCTTCACAACAACCTTCAACAAGTAGGATGGATGTACAAGGGAATGAGGACAATGCAGATCATAATATGCTACAGGATTTAGTTGATGAGGTGTTTGGAGTTCATGAAGTGGAAGAAAAAGAGTTCACTAATGATGTACAAGGTTCATGTGCTCATGAAGATAATCGGATAAATCTTGACGATGACTACCAAAGTTTAAAATTTAAGGTGACCCAGCAGTTGAACTCTGGTTGTGACAAAGATCAAACAACTTTACATGCCATGGTTGGTTTGCACTGTTTAAAGATCCAATATGGTTTTTTTGGCAATAGCGCAACAGTAATTTTGAATTTTAATCCATTTTAGATGATAACCCGAATTTGAAACAACTTTTAGATTTGTAATAAGTATTCTAATTATTTGTAATAATTAGTAGCGTGTTTTCTTCTAGTGCGTTATTATTATCGAACGAAATTGAAACAATATTTAGATTTATAATGTCGTTAACTTGTATTATTTTAGTGCTTTGTTAACTTGTATTCTTCCAGTGCTTTGTTATTATCAGATTTGAATCAAAATTGATTTTTTGGTTAGTGAATATGTTAATTTGGATTTTAATCAATTTAAGCATTAATTCAAAGTCCACGACATGACCCAAAATTGAAACAATACTTAGATTTATAATGTGTTAACCTATACAAAATTTTTATTCATTTGGATATGAATATTTTCTCATATATATGTTTGTAACAATAAGAAGAATTCTTGCAGGAAATGTCTTCATCAAGGAGACACGATAACGGAGGCGAGGAAGGCTCGTCTGCCACTAAGCCCCCAAAATCACGCAAAATAAGGTTCCTCATCGAGAACAAGATGGCCTTATAGGCTAGGGTCCTTGAGTTTCTTAAGAAAATCGTCGGTCGGGGGTACACGGGATTGGAGAAAGGTGCATGTCGAGCTCAAGATGACCATCTGGGGGGGACTACAGGTAGTTACTCTCTTTATTTTCATATTGTATTTATATTTATACTTATATTTATATTTATATTTTATTATTTAAATACAACTAACACTTACTTCTTTTTGGTTTGTATTTGTTTTACAGGAATATTTCGGTCTGCCCCCACATATCCGCGACTCCATATTTGCACAATTGAGATATCAATACAAAACGTGGAAGAAAAACATGCGGGCATAGTACTTTGGGCAGGATCAGGAGTCCATATTGAGGGTTCGTGACATGGTACCATCAAAGTAGCCGATGTCACTGCCAAGCTGGCAGCAGTTTGTCGATAATGAAATCTAGGATCAGTAATTGACATCTCGTCAATCAGAGAGGGAAAATCGGGCCAAAAAGGTTAACGTGTAATACTCCAGGCGTACGTCTTACGTCGAGGTGGAGCACAACATGGTAAGTTTTTAATTTATGTTATTCTAATTTAGCATTACTTTGCATTACTTAATAATTATGCATTATTTTATTTCAAGAGATGGGGAGTGTCCCTGGGGGTAAGCCACATAGGATCAATGCCTATATGGTAATTCGAATGAAGAAGGGAAAGGATAAGGTGGTTCCCCCAAGCACGGTAGACACAATTATAAGTTATAAAAATATCTTCCCATTGTTTATTTTTTTTTTTAATTATGTTATAATTTTTTTACTAACTTAACTAATTGTGTACTTTTTATCATTTCAAGTAGAGCTTAAGGAAGTGGAAAACTCCCAGTCTGATGTCGATAAGGAATATTTATCTATGGAGTCACTAATCCAAATTCTCGAGGAGGATCCCAAAGGGAGGACAAGGGGGTGAGCTCTTGGGTGGGGAAGTCGAGGTTCACCGGGATTGAGATGATCAACACCGGGTTGCCTCGTAAGGTGGACATCCATGGCTATAAGTTATAAAGGTTGGAGGCAATGGTCCTCAATATGTTTGAGTACATGAAACTTCAGTTGGGGTCCACCACATGTAAGATCAAGGGAAAAGTGGTAGACGAGGACACCACTGCTCCATCTATCTCACCCTCGTTATCGATACGCACCCACTCATCGCCTTCATATGATCCATTTGCCACCATGACTCCCGTCGATTGTCATTTGTCAACAATGGATTGTCTGAGTGTGTACTTAATAGACCTACGGGGTGGCAATCCCATAGCTCGGGGTTTTAGGGACCCAGACACACAGCCGGGTAGTGTGGTTCATGGATGTGTGTTGCAAGATTTTAAGTCAAAGGTTCACGTCATGAATATTATGCCCAGAAAAGAGAATGAACCCTTATGGTTTGATGAGAAATGTGGCATTCATCATATTTAGGGGTGTATTAATTCATATGTAGTGTGGCCTACCTTCTTCCTCAGACCTGTTCAAAACTCAAGCCCTTGACCTAATTTGTATTATTTCCATGCTTATTGTAAGATGTGGGTTCTTCAAATACAGTTAGTATTAAGTAAGGCGTAACCCCTCATCAAGATCGAGATTAACACCATTAAATATTAAATGGTGGTAATGGCCACAAGTGAGTCAGAGATAATTGATCCCAATGTTCAGATTTATATTAAATAGCCTATCGGCATAAAAGATGCATGGCAAGCGTAATAACTAGATGGGACCAGTAGGAAGCGTGGTCGAAGGGAGAAAGAACAAGCACTCTAGGCACAATGAGGGCAAGGCAGGAATTTCAGTTCCAGTTAATGCTCAATGATGAGTGTATTAGATGGGTGCAGGGAATTAATGTTATTCTCGATGATTCTCGACTGTAAAAGAATTGAGGCATCAATTCTAGGCTTAGAAAACTTCTACCTCTTATAATTTGTTCATCTGGTGTATATATATGGGGTCAAGGCTACACGAGTGAGCTTTCTTGCGATCGGTTTGATCCGGTGCATTAAATGCACAAGGTATTGCATTAAATGAATGGGATCTCATGATTTAGGTGGGAAACCATTCTATTGGCTAGAAGCATTGCGGGCATTAATTAGGGATGTGACATGTCAGCTTGAGGCTTACTTAAGGATGGCTAAATGGTCAGGTTTGGTGAACTAGGTCTGCCATCCTAAGGATAAACCCACTTAAGTGCTACATTTTCGAGTCCCTAAACGCCAGACATTATGACGTCAGAAAGTGATTTAAACAGTGGCCCTGTCAGATATTTGGTCACATCAGTCAGGTGGGCCATTATCTGTTTTGAGTCTGCTTGGATGGTAGGTGGCTTGAGTTTATTTGCCTCTATGTGTTGGTTAAGAGTTATTTTGGTCCCAAGGTTCAAGTTAGAACTACCTCGAGGAGGTTCCTTCGAGGGGGTAAGAGCTAAGGTGGCTCGATTGAAGTGGATCGAGTGACCATTTATTCTGGATGAAGTTTTGCCCAAGTGTTCCAAGAGGGTTAGGTAACTGCATTCGTAACGTTTCCCTATTCTTAATCCTCCAAACCATGTCCCTGCGAGGTTCCCAAGAGAAGGTTGTTCAATAAAGCATGTTTGCTCTCCCATGCCCTGCTAGGCATGGTCCCTCGTGGGTACCAAGCAACCTCGCTCAATATACATTTATAAGATAAAGTAAATGATACAGTATTCTATTACTTATTACAAACTATTGTCATCCAAGTGACTTTGATCAACGAATTGGATCCTTCGAGCTGCTTCTGTGAAGAATCTTCGAGTTGGGTCCTTTGAACCACTTCTGTGAAGAATCTTTGAGGTTGGTCTATAGGGCAGTGTTTCTTCTCTTGCTTCGTGAGACAATTAATCTTCTTGAGTAAGTTAACCATCCCGTTAATGGGGACACCCTATATATTTGCCCCTTCATAGAGATACTTATTTATTGCATGAAGAAATATCTGTATGAAACCCTTTGTTGATATTCAGTCTTTTCCTCGGGGAAAATGAAGAGGTTTATTTTAAATTTCCCCCACAGATATTTGTTCCCCAAGGCAGGCAAGACTCCATTGTGCCGCTTTAAATGGAATTATCTTTTGCTCTTTCGTATTATGACACACGATAACCCCAAGGTTCGCACGTGGAGACAACGTTGCCAAAACTGCGCGTCCCCCCTGTAGCATCATCATTACAACCTTTGATTTTCTACAGCCGTACATACTTAACAACCATGCAAGCTAAACCTTTCATTATTACTTTTTCCAAAGCGTTGCTTTTTTACTATCTTTTGGAGTCTGTGTTGACCCTATAAAAAGGGGTATACTCATTTCAAACAATCACCTTTGGGTTTCTATTCTCTTTTACTGAGATTTTATGAAATTTTGTTATCTTTACCTCCTTCATTCCTCCGACACTACCTTTCGTCCCCTTCTTTCTACACTTTCATGGCACCTATCGTGAAACGAACCCAATCCTTCAGGAGTGCTTCTCATGAGACTCAAGCACGTCAACACCAGTGGCCACACTACTTTCGTGCCCCATACTTTGGTGAGGAAGACCGCTTCTGGTAGACGACGAAGGGGTTTACCGGTGAACTAGTGCCAACTGAGGACCCTAACCTGCTAATGGAGGAGGGTGAGGAGGCTGAAGACTTTTCATATATCCCCACCGCTACTGTTACTCATTTTTTCATTGAAAGAGGCAATTTACCCTATTCGAAGGTGGAGTTTGAAGCCTCCGCCGATTCTTGCGAGGGGTTAGGCCCTTGGACGAAGTATATTCATTCCAGGTACTATGTTCAGTTAGCTCTTGTTGGTCTCTATTTCTCTCTCTGGCTGGGTGATCTTACCCTTGCCAAAAATAATACTGCTCTCCAATTGTTGATTTCTCATTGGAGCCATAGGTCACACATTTTTGTGGTCACGTGGGGTGAATTCACCTTCACCCTGGAAGACGTTTGTGAGATTATGGGGTTGGAAGCTGCTGGTTTTTATACTCTCTTCTAAGAGGCCATCTACAGCGAGGAGAAAACTTTGAGGTCTAGGCTTGAGGCGGTGGTAAAGGATTGTATGGTCACTTACAACAAGTGCACCTATTCTGAAGTGATTCGATATTTTTATTTCATCGAAGATAAAGTTATTATTAGGGCCCGTGAGGCGACCAAAGAGAACCCTCGAGGGAAGCAGGTGTTTGAATAGCCCCCGCAGGAAAATGCTTTGATTCAAAAATCAAGTTGGCGGGTTATATTAGGGTGATGCTATCGAAAGTCTATCTTTCAGGCAAGCCCCACGACTGCCCCTGAAAGGACTTAATCAACATGGTTGTTCGGGTGGCAAGCAGAGTGAATCTCCCCCTTTCTTCTATCATTCTTGGCTCTTTGTAAACTTGGTTGAACCGTGTGGCGGCAAACTCTACACGGAGCATCGGTAGGTTTGATGTCTCTAATTATGCCAACAATGTTCTTTTAACAGCTTTCCTTTACGCCCATTTTCCCAACTATGTTCGTGCGGGTAACTACCCTGGTTCTCAGCCCATAAGGATCCCCCATATTTATTGGTAGAAGAATAAAAGTGTTAAGAATCCCCTAGTTTCTTTGATCGATCGAGCTAAAGGTTTCTTACCTCGCCCCTATGTTAGGTTGGATCATTTTTTTACAAATGACTTTTTTGCTGAGGAAGAACGCCCCATTGCCCCTATTGATGAAGCTCTTGTTAGGAATTTTCCTGAGAATAGCATCCCCCTTTTTCTAATCCCATCTTACATGCCCTCAAACACAGAGTGGTCTTCTTTTTATTCTGTTTACAGCCCCCATCGTGTAGCCATTCAATTCGGCTATGACCAAGGAGCCCCCTTATTGAGTCATTTCATCCGTTAAAAACCCATAAACTTTTATTTTGCACGTTCTAACTATCTAACTTCGGTCATCGTAAGTCTATGTTGAAGTTATCCGGCCAATCCTCTGGTCCCGAGAAAAGAGGCTCGGGGGAATAGGTCAACTATATATCTGAACATTTTCTGCAAGAACCAACTGGTTCGTTTTCAAATAAACATTTTGAAGGAACCCCGATACCCTGAAGTTGAGAGATTCCCACACACGGAGTTGGGTTTGAGAAATTTCACCACATCATCATCTATTTTTTCTCTTAGTACTGCTAACACCAGTGTTCCCTCTGAACTGCCCCCAGTAGCACCTGTGGACCAGGCACTTGTGAAAAAAAATAAAGTCTCCCTCCCAGTCGAGGTTTTCAGCATTGCCCCTAGTCCCTCGAGGCCAGTTGAAATAAATGAATCCCTACGCATTACCTCATCCGGGGTAGCAGTTAGGGCCAATCGAAAGGTGCCTTTGAAAAAACTCAAAACCATCCCCCAGCCTCTGACTAACCATACCCCCGATCCCAAAATTGCCTAAAAGGTGAGATCAATGTTTGATCATCTTCTCCAAACGTGGGAGAATTTTAGTGAATAAGACAAGGCATTTATGTCGGCCCAGATGTCTTCTCGAGGTTTTTTATATGTTTCTCGCACTGCTGGTAGTGGTAAGAAAAGAAAGGCGATCGGTCCTCTTAAGCTCGTAATGGAGGACTCGTCTGATTCTGATGGGGAGGAACTACCTAAGGAACATGCTGATATAGATTCTGGTGATGATGATGATGAAGATGAGGAGGATGAGGAGAGAGAGAATGAAGAAGAAGAAGAAGAAGAAGAAGAAGAAGAAGAAGAAGAAGAAGAAGAAGAAGAAGAAGAAGAAGAAGAAGAAGAAGAAGAAGAAGAAGAAGAAGAAGAAGAAGAAGAAGAAGAGGAAACTTTGTTGGTTCGGAGGCGTAGGTTAAGGAGAATGGTTTATCCTTCTAAACATTCCTCACCTTCCAAGTTTATGAGGTTCTGGAAGATGTTTTGGAGAAATAAGTAAGGCCCTCAATCCTTCTTTTTCTGAACATTTCTCTTCTTATTTTCTTTTCGTGATAATAACTTCATTATACTCTTATCCTGCCTTTGTCTCTTTTTTCAGGTTGATGTGCGAGGTGATACGCATGATGATGTTGGAGAGGATCGTCCTTTCGAGAAAGTTGACCTTACTACTTCGTAGGTAATCTCTCATTTCCCCCTATGGGCAATTATATATGATTCTTCATCTGAATCTAGTAACGAATATTCCCCTGATCCCTCTTTTTTACACGAGTAGGCTGGCCTTGAGAGGGATGTTCCTGATGTGAGAGCTACTGAGGATATACACAAGTCCCCTATGCTCATTTCTTCATTGCCTGTGGTGAGTTTATTTTCCTTACTTATTTAAGTTGTTATTGCTCTTTCAACTTGTTATTCTAACTTCTAACTTTTATATTGTAGGCTCCCGTACTTGTTCATATTGCTCCCTCGATTCCCCTTCCATCGAATGACCAAATGCTTGTATCTGTGTTCGGACCGACCATTCTGAATAAGGAAGGCGCCGATCTTGTTAGGGTGGGTCAGGGGGAGGATAGGAAGGGGAGGGTTGATGAAGTAGGGGGATGTGATTGCCCCCCAAAGTTAACATCCTTTAGTGGCTCCTCATCCGATTGAGGAGGAAGACGTTGTAGAAATGTCCATTCGCGAGTTATCCAGTGAGAAAGTTCCAGAGGTACTTTTCTCTACCACCTAAATCCTGTAAGTAAGCTTGTTAATTTTTCCAAGTAGTATTGGGCTTTAGAAATCTCCCATAACCGAGGGTCAAGCGGGACAAGTCTTATTGGCATAATCTCCCATAATCGAGGGTCAGGCGGGCCAAGTCTTATTAACATAATCTCCCATAACTGAGGGTCAGGCGAGCCAAGTCTTATTGGCATAATATCCCATAACCGAGGGTCAGGCGGGCCAAGTCTTATTGGCATAATCTCCCATAACAGAGGGTCAGGCGGGCCAAGTCTTATTGGTATAATCTCCCATACTTGCAAGATTCTTTGTGTATGATTTTCATGTTTTGTTTCTCATACTATATTTGTTTCTTTTATTTTAGGTGGAGGTCGACCAACCCGTGACCCGTAGACCCAAAAAGCAAGGACCTTAGCTGAAGTCGCTTATTTGGGCCGGCCCCCTATTGTCGGGGCTTAAGAGGTGGCCCCTAAAGTTGGTGATGTTACTGAAGTGGTTTCTCCACGGGTTTAGGAGAGTGATAGCGCCTCGCATACTCAGCTTCCATCTACAAGTGACAGTGTTTTTAGTGTGCACCCCCCTGAGGTATCCCCCGAGGTGGTTGTGAGACAAACTTTGGCCAATTTCCCTTATATTCTGACTGAGGGTCCCCATTTACTGATCTAGCAGTTATTGGTCCACTTTCCCTCAACTTTTACCACCCGTTACCTTCATTCTATTCTTGGGATGATGGCATATTGCTTGCTCGGGCTCACTATGGTCTTGGAATAAATCCTCAATACTCCCCTTAAGTCTCTTAGCCCTGATACCATCAAGACTTTACTGGGGAGACTTAATGTACTCATAAACGATGGGTTTTCCATGTCATGGTTGATGGAGTTACTTCGTGGTTTTAAGAAGTTTAACTTGACCGCCCTCAATCATCGGATCCAGATTTCACATCGCTCGGAGGTGGCTATTTCAGAGGAGCTTGTGGGGTAAGAACCAAGTTGGTGGCGTCTGAACACGAGGCTCGCGAAGTCGTTGCTTTTGTGGAGGCCGAGCTGATTAAGAAGGAGCAAGAGTTGGAATTCGTTCATCAGGCGATGGAGCTTCATCAGAAAGACTTGGCTGATCTCATTTCAGACCAAAGCAACCTTGTGCATATTCTTCCCCAACATCATCATAGGCGGCTTAGATCAGCGAACCTCCTCTTTATCATGGACAGCCCCTATCTCCTTTGTTGCATGTTTCTATTACTAATGTTTCTCCTTTTGGGGATTTTAAATTTCTTTGCTTGCGTGTAACCACAGTCATCTCTTTTATTAAATAAAGAAGCATTGGTGTCATCCCCATTTCCTTTGTTGTTGCATATTTTTTTTTCTTTTGACATTGGCTAGACTTATTACACTCATGCGAATCACATCATGCATGACGAAGAAGGAAAACTTCACTGTATAAAAAAAAGTGGTGACCTAACATCTTACACATAAACATTTATGGTTGCTATATTAGATAGGCAAAACCCAAATGTTTCAAAACTTACATCCCTCTTTTTTTCGAAAAAAATAAGAAAAACAAAAGCTCTAGCATAATGAACAGAAGTGTTGGAAAAACATACATTTAAACGTAGTAGATCTTCAGCCACTTGTTGTTTAATTTGAAACTAACATTATCCTCCAGCTTAGGTATCTCGCAATAACCTGAATCGTGGGCTACTCGAATGATATAAGGCCCTTCCTAATTAGCCTTGAATTTGTATAATGACAAACCCCTGATATGCCTCGTGCATGATTTCAGGACCAAGTCCCCCTCTTTAAGCTTTCTCGACGTCACCAACTGGTCGTAGGATCTGGATAATTTCTTTCTATATATCTCGAAGTACTATGCGGCATTATCCCTAAGTTCCTCTAGGGCTTCGACTTGTATGTGACGACCATGAGGGAGAATGAAACTTCTTAAGTTGTAGCGAACAGAGGGTACCTCGAGCTTGACCGATAATAAAGCTTCTGCCCCAAATACCAAGAAAAATGGCATGTATCCCATTGGTTTTCTTTTTGTCATTCAATAAGCCCATAGTACTTCGGGGATCTTGTCATCCCATGTGCCTGAAAAGTCCTCTAACATTTTTGCCAAAATGTTTATTGAAGTTTTGTTGGTAGCCTCTACCTTCCCATTGCACTTCGGGTATGCTACTGTTGACTTGTGATGGATGATTGAGTATTTCTCTGTTAGTAGGCACAACTCACTGTTCATGAAGGGGGTACCATTATCTAACAAGAACACCTGCGGGATACCAAAATGGAAGATAATGTATTTCTTCATGAATTGGGCTACTACACCTTTTGTGGCCTTCTTTAGCGGTATTGCCTCTGCCCACTTCGTGAAACATTCTGTTACTACTAAAATCCAGATTTTCCCTTGCAATGAGGGGTTTATGGCCCCTACCAAATCTAACACCCAAGTATGAAATGGATATAATGTAGACACGAGGTGTCGATCCACCGAGTGAGGATGAATCATATTCCCATGTAGTTGGCAGGCCTTGCACTTTCGAACGAATTATATCAAGGCTTTCTCCATCAAAGACCAAAAGTACCCTAAGGTCATTAGTTGATCGTAAAGGTTAGCTCCTCCGATATGACCTGATTCATGAGCTTGTTTAAATACTTCTTCATCCTCTTATCCTCTTATGCACCTTAGGGGCCTGTCATGATAGCCTCGCCGGTACAGCTACCCATCTTGTACGAAGTACCTTAGTGCTCGCCTTTTAATCTTGGTATCATCCTCTTTGTCTGGCGACATCACTCCTTCTATCAATAAATCCATATAGGGTTGTCTCCAATCTTGCGGATGGCCATTAAAATTGCATTCTGTTGCATAATAGAATAGGCAACACTTTGAACATTCTATTTGCACTGCGGCGGCTTCTTGTCTCATTGAAGGCAAAACAATACCCTACCCGTTGTATCCTCATATACAAAGGAATCTCAGTGGTTTTGCAACTATCGTCATGCACCTCTCTCAGTCTTCTTTTGGCCTCCTTAGGATCTACACACCGGGACAACCAACCTCCTTTGTTCTTATAATATAAGTTGCCTCGGGTAACAAAGTATTGCGCCAAATTGGATAAGTTGAGTGGGCCTTCACCCCTCCCCAGCTGCTTTCTCATCTCACCCCTCCAATCATCTTTGTCCTCTAAGGGTAGCATTTTTTACACCATCGAGGGGGTCGTTCTCTTTGTTATTCGCACCATAGTTGATTTCCACTCAAAGGCAATCTTCTATGCGATGGTTGCATAGGCGTTCGCATGTCCATCCATCATTCGAGGGTGACTCTTGATTTTCACCACCTCGAACTATCTAAGAAGTCACTAGATGATCATCTGGTAAGGTGCCAGACTCATGTACTTCAGCGCAAGTTACTTATTTTACCACCAAGTTAGAATCCCCTTTAATTTTTATGACTTTGATACCTCTTCTCAATGATTCTAGCAGCCCCAGGACTAGTGCCACGTATTCGGCCTCATCATTTGAGCATTCAAACTTTAACTTAAAGGATAAACGGATTTCTTCGTCGTCTCTTTGTAGGATGACTTCAGCTCCCCCTTTTTCTCGAATGCAGATCCATCGAACTCTATACTCCACTCATCAAATATGGAGGCTATGAAATTTTCCTGGAGACCATCCCCTAGGAGCTCTTTAACAGGTGGCTCGAACGCCCATAATAGGAAGATAGCCAACAAATCTGCTTACGCCTGACTTTTGATGGCCCGCGGGACCACACACTTGAGATCATATTCTGAGAGTATTAAAAACCATCGAGCTTCCCTACCTATCAACACAGTTCTAGCAAGCAAAAATTTTATAGGATCACACCTAGTTACAATATGAACTGCGAACGATAACAAGTAATGCCTTAGTTTTTCCGCTATGAATACAAGGGATAAACAGTGTCTCTCAATGCTAGTATATCTAGCCTCAGGCCCGTGTATGATCCTACTCAAATAATAAACAGGTTTTTCAATGCCTTCCATTTCTTGGGCTAACAAGGCCCTAATAGATCATTCGGTTGATGTAAGGTATAAACGTAAAGGGATACCTGCCTTCGGGGGGATCATTGTGTGAGGATAAGTGAGGAGTTATTTGAGAGTGTCTATGGCGTCTTGGTGCATTATTTCCTACGGAAACTCCATGTCCTTTTCTCAGCAGCTCCATCAAGGGATGTGTCACCTCGGCTAACCCCAGGACAAACCGCCTCAGGTAGGAGACTTTGCTAAGAAAACTCTTTAACTCTTTCACTGATTTTGGTCTTAGCATGTCAAGGATGGCCCGTCGCTTGTCCAAGTACATTTGTACCCCCTGGCAATTTACCACAAACCCCAAGAATTTCCCACTTGTTGCCCCGAACGCACATTTGAGAGGGTTCATCCTTAGCTTGTACTTCCTGCAGCGAGTGAACACCCTCCTCAAGTCATCCAAGTGGGATCCCTCCTTGGATTTAATTACCAATTCATCAATATAAAACTCCACGATCTTGTGAAAAAGGTCATGGAAAATGGCCATCATCGTCCTCTGGTAACTAGCCCCTACGTTCTTCAATCCGAAAGGCATGACTGTGTACATAAAGTTACTCAAAGGCATTCAAAAAGTGGTCTTCTCTACGTCGATCGGATCCATTTTTATCCAATTATGTCCTACGTAGCCATCCATGAAGGTTTTACATCTCATGGCCTGTTGTTGCATCGATCAGGCTATAAATTGAAGGCAGAGGGAATTCATCCTTCGGGCACACCCGATTTAGATCTCTAAAGTCTACGCATGTTCTGATTTGGCTCTTGTCCTTTTTTCCTAAAGTCACAATCCTAAAGAGCCAGATCGGATGTTGGATCGGGACTATGAAACCAGCTGTGAGCGACCTCTGAACCTCTTCCTTAATCTTTAGGTCTAACCCCGTCTTATACGTTCAAGTGGCCTATTTTACCGGAATGGCCGAGGGAAAACATTCAACCTATGGAAACTCACCTCCTGGTCTACTTCCGTCATCTCGGTGTACTTCCACGCAAAGACATCTTTGAATTCTAACAACATCTTGATCAGTTCCCCCCCCCCCCCCCCCCGAGGAGTTCCCTCCAAGTCCTTTGAGATAAAAATAGGGTTTGGGTCCTCGCCCAATCTAGCCAAGTCAGTCTTTTCCAACTCTTGGATCTGCGGTCGAGGGCTATCCTTCATGCATTCTGGTTCTTCTTATAGTTATTCCATAAACTCTTGTACCCCAGAGTTATCAATTACCAAGCATTACCACTGGTTATCCACTTGGAAGCATTCATATATTGGGTCAGCTTCATCATCCAAATTCTCGGTTGCTCGCTCACACCTTCATAAGTTATAGATAATTCTGCCATTAGACAAGACCACCTACTTGCATTGCCTGTCCACTTGCTTCTGAAAAGGCCAATTCCTATGATTCTTATCCACCTCTCTCACTATTTGCATATTGAGAACACATTGCGTTTGAACTTGGTGCTTAATAGGGTTGATGTGTGGGGTTATTCGATCAAGGATCTGTCTTGATAGACTAGGGGGCCTTATCGCTCTCAGTTTTCCCTCTTCTTCATAAGTTATAATCGTTCGGGTAGGTGCCCGTACCCTCTCTCAATTTGATGGGATTCTTATCACCCCCCCCCCCCCCCGTATATCTTGTTACCATAGTAGCTTCTTCGTCCAGACCAGTGTAGAAAGTTGTATCCACCATATGGGCCTCTTTCTTTGAAAAAGGTCTCTTGGCAGCTCGAATCACCACCTCCTTACCCTTTATGTTTTCCTTAGCACATTGATGATAAGTGGAGGGTACCAACCCGTGGTTTTGCATCTATACCCTACCCACCAATAATTGATATGACGGCTCACAGTTCATGATGTTGAATTTAATGTGGGAAGTTATGTTCCCCATTGTGATGCCCACATTAACATAGACCGTTAATTTGGTAGACTAATTACCATACCCTGATATTGACAATGAATGGGGTATTATCCTTATTTCCTTCAGTATGGTAGCATAAAAGGATCCAATGGGCACTATATTGATGTATGCCCCTCCATCCAATAAGACTCATGAGAAAACACAAATACAAGGGTCTGTTGTCGGGATACCTGATCAATCTATCCGCCTATGAGAATATGACTTCTGAAAGATACCTCTTCGTGAGCTTAGCCATAGGTACTTTCCACTTTAAGTGAGGTGCCATGTTCTTATTTGTGATCTCCAAGATGGATCGCGTGACCTCCAACCGGGAATCTTCAGGAAGGCCAACCTGATCGAAGAACCAACTAAACTTTCGCAAGCGAGAAATAGTTATGCATTCAATACACGAATCTTCCTAGTCATCCTCCAACTCATAAACTTCCTCCATCTCTCTATATGAAACATCCTCATACCCTATTACTGCTTTCACTTCCTCCAAAGTGCAGGCTCCTAACTGCTTACTAAGTCCCTCCATAGGATCATATGTTATTTTCTCTTAGTCCTCTGTGACCGCGCGGAAAAAGTGTGTTCGTGTGAGGACACAATCGTTGTGTGTTTCGCCGACGCGATACAAAGAAAACCTAAGCTACTACTACACTTGACAAGCAAGCACAGCGGTAAGTCGGGTATCGTAAGAAATCCACAGGGAGTGATTGAATTTTAGATGTTAATTGTTTAATTATTTCAGGAATAAAAGTGTAAAATAAATAAATGAAAAGGTGATGGGTGGTTGTGGTGACAAAAGAAAAAGAATAAGTTACGCTAAATTAAAGTAAAGCGAGGATCGGGATCTCATTCTACCATACGGTTCGAAACAACTACTAACTAGAGTTAAGGCTTGAAAGCAATTTAATCGAGCATTTTCAATTAAGCATAAACATCACACAATAAGGAATTTAAACCAAAGTTGCGAGATTAAACATTTAATGGAAAATGGTCGCACGCGGATTAAATTCGGATTGTCGCTATAAACTCTAACGTTGCGTGACAAAGAAAGATAAACGCATAGCAATCCAACCTTGATACGCAAGGTTTCAATTAAACGCAATTTTACACGAAATCCTAACTTTCGAGGTCCAAACCCATAAATGGCGGAAACGCAATCCCGACCCTATTTATCTAAGTTCTAAGCATGAATAAACTAATTAAACTAAGAAAGCAATAAATAAACACAATAAACTAATTAACAAAGCATGTAAATTACACTAGAAAGCAAGGAAATAATGGAAAACAAGCTATATTAATGGTAGGGGAGATGAATAGTCAACTTACAAACCAATTAGATTGTCAATCCATAGAGAAATGAAGAAGAACCATCCAAAACCCCAAAACCCTAATTAAAACTAACCTAAAATCGTGTATGTGCAGGTCTCTGGCTTATTACAACAAAAATGGGCTTATATAGTAAGTTGGAATAAAAATAAAGAAGAAAGAAAAGAAGGCAAAATATCTGCAGAAAACAGAGCATCGATCGATCGACCCATGCAAAAATTCGGCAAATTAGAATGGTCGATCAATCGACCAAATGGGTCGATCGATCGATCAAACAGGGCAGATTGCAGCAGCCTACTGCATTCCTCTTTTCTTCTTCTCTTCTCCTCTTTTGCTTTCCTTGTTTTTCCTCCGCTGAAATCGCCGTAACTTCTTCGTTATGCATTGGAATCGCGCACCGTTCACGGCCACGCAAAGCTAGCGAGGAGGGATACAACTTCCGTGAGATGTTGGGTCAGGTACCCAAGTTATGAAAAAACTAAAATGCCCTTGAACATGTGATTGCGTACAGAACTTCACCGGAATGCATCCAAACTTCATACTAAGCATCCAAACACCTACAAAAACTCAATTAACCCCTGCAAAACATGTTAACATAGAAATCTGAGGTTGTCTGGTTAACGAGCATAAATATAGGGATTAAGATACCCGAGGGGGCTAATAATGCGTAGGTTAACGGGTGAAATACGCAATATTTGCTATGTATCACACCCCCTAACTTACACATTGCTAGTCCCTAGCAATGAAATAGGAAACAACAAGAAATACAAGCAAACCAAAAGAAGGAGAAGTACAAAAGTATGGTATAAAAGCAATAAAAAGGTAAGGCCACTTTCGCGGGCGAACGATTGCATTTAGTGTATGCAATAAGTCGTTAAACCCCTAGGTTACCCTAGTGGACGAGTGTCGTCTCGTGAGGGTTTTCAGGGATGAAACCCACAAACATCATATGGTTTCCTCAAAATATGCCCAACACAACATGCGACAAACTCAACAACAATGAAAAAGATTTCAAACATGTTATTAGCATATTGAACGAATTCAAGCTAAAGTCCGTTGTTATTAACAAGTTGAATGCACCTCATAGAATTGAAACTTTAAAAGTGGGAGGGGGAGAGCACATGCAATGTGTGATTTGGTAAAAACTTAAATAACCCGGATAAATATAAAGCAAGCATACATGCAATCCTCACGGGCATTACGCTCAACAAATGAATTCACTATGAAAAGGGAGGTAATACACGGGACATGCGGGCATAAAGAGTAAATGTATATGGAAACTAGGCCGCGCAAATGTCACAAATGAAGAACGCTATATATAAAATGAAAAACTGTAATCTCAATGAAAGGATACCGCACACTAAAAGAGGCGAAATGCATTTTCACAGATTATCAAAACTATTATGACTTTTAAATTAAATGCACCCTAAGATCACATAGGACTTTATAGGGTTACAATGTAGGTTAGGCTAGGGTACGAAATGAAGGAATGTATATACGGATTCAAAGTGTTCGGGATGAAAACTCAGGATAATGGGAAGAATGCGGGCAATATCAAAAATGGAAAGTCACTTCCAAACGAGCATTAGATATATCATCGGGGAGAGTAATCAAAGCTTATTGAACATTATACACAACATTTATAACTTTCTCTTTCTTTTCTTTTCTTCTTTTTCACATTTTTCTCTTTTGTTTTCTATTGCTTTTTGCTTTCTATTTTTCTTCACTTTTTTCACTACTTTCTTTTCTTTGCTTATCAAACTCTCATATGCCTAAATTGCAACCACACTACAATAACATCATTCAATCCCAAGTAACATTCCAAACAAAGGTATGGAAAGTGTATGTATGGTATAAAACTCAAATGTAGAGTTGGTTATGGGAATTTAGGTTATGAAAAGAAAGGCTATATTTAGGCTCAAAGGGGTTAACGAGGGTAAACATATAAGGGTGAGGTCAAGGCTAATATGGGTGATATAACAAAGAGGGCCTATGATCATTTCACAAAGTTTACGCAATTCTCGAGTCAAAAAAATATATGAAAATCATGCTCAAGTAACACATTTCAAGTATGAACTCAATTAATGAATGGTCAAATGAAAGATTAGAGAGATTACCAACGAATTCAACGTTTTCAAAGAGGAAAGAATAGTGTATAACACTCACAAACGATGAAAGGTACGAAGCTTACTCGGTGTAAGTATATACAATGCAACAAAAGATTACCGAGTTACAAAAATCTTAAACCAAATCAATAGAACAAGGAAAGTGCATATGCTCATGGGATAAAGTTTAATTCATAACGTTATTCACAATATCAATGATTTGAGGACTAAAGTCTAATAACTTCTAAAATCGAGAACATGCATCATTGAGTTGTCTATTGGATCGGGCAATTATTGAAATTTATCACTAGAAACAAGGCAAAATGCCTAACAAAAGAGAAAAAAGAAAGAAAATATTTTTGAAAATTTTCAAATTTTTCACAAAAAGGCATACTTAGTAACTAAATGTGAGCAAATCCATGGACAAAACAAAGAAATGGATAAAACATCCTACACCCCCTAACTTAAATGTTGCATTGTCCTCAATGCGCATTAAGGACACAACACAAAGAGAGGAAAAGAACGATATTACCCAAAATTGGAGCGATCTCCATAAGCGCGAGTCCAAAGGAATCTACAAAACAAGTTAGTACCGAGCATAGCAAAAACAAATAACAAAAAGTTAACTAATTACACTAGACTAAATTAAAAAGGAAAGAAAAAAAAGGAAAGAAAGAAAATTAAAAAGCTAACTATTTACAACCTACTATTTAGGCTTCACACTAACTATATACTAGAAGTCTAAATAGTTGAGGGTCCACCCAAAAAGGGATTTAACTTTGAAAGATCAACGGTGGACCCTCCAAAGTGAACATGCCTCCCAAAAGATATGAATTCCGTTTGAACAACGGAAGGCATGTGGGTGGTGAAAAAAGTGAACCATCGCCAATTTGAAATTTTGGGCGGACGATGGGGGATTTGGATAATAAGGGGGAAAGGTACACTTGAGGTCCAAGAAAAATCGACTCATCTCCCAAAGATTTTTCAAATGGAATGGGAGATGGTGCACACGTGGGGATAACATCCATCGAAAACAAGTCCGGTAAAGAGTCCTCATCGGAAAAAGTTTCTACCGACTCATAGGAATCAACCGGTAATTCTAATGGTTCGATCACGGAAAACGTATATGGTAATGAAATAAATTCAATCTCCGTCAACATATCGTCGGAAGGAGATTGAATTTCGGGGGAGAAAGATGCACACTTGATGAGAAATTCTTCGAAAAATTTAGGTGAAACACAAGTTTCCACCTCCTCGTTGTTTTGTGCATAAGAATTCATCTCATCGCAAAGTGCTCCAAGTCTCATTCCAGCATCATTTAAGCTTTCCAAACCTTGGGAGTAAAGAAGCAAAGTTTCTTCCAAAGTAGGCTTCCTCGGCTCAAGAGCCTCGGACTCCTTATTTGGTTGAAACTCATCTTCGAAAGTAATGAAATAAGAATCGCCATTGGATTCGAATAATAAATCCAACTCAAGCTCCCAATAACGATTTTCATTCCGATAAATGTTTACAAGTCTTTCATTTTCAAGAAAATCTTGAAAATGAAAAACTTGAAAACTATCCCCAAAGTATGAATCATTAGAATAACCGTAATAACTATAATAATAGGACATGATTACCTCGTTGTTTGCAGATGGAGAATCCGAGCAAGAAAGTGAGCAACTGCGAATCAAAGTTTCTTAGCGCTCAAATATGCTATCCTGCAAAAAAGGTTAAAACAAAGAATACAAATACAAAAGGAAAAATACTACGAAATAATAAAACAATTACAATCTAAAACATACTCCCCGGCAACGGCGCCATTTTGTGACCGCGCGGAAAAAGTGTGTTCGTGTGAGGACACAATCGTTGTGTGTTTCGCCGCCGTGATACAAAGAAAATCTAAGCTACTACTACACTTGACAAGCAAGCACAGCGATAAGTCAGGTATCGTAAGAAATCCACAGGGAGTGATTGAATTTTAGATGTTAATTGTTTAATTATTTCAGGAATAAAAGTGTAAAATAAATAAATAAAAAGGTGATGGGTGGTTGTGGTGACAAAAGAAAAGGAATAAGTTACGCTAAATTAAAGTAAAGCGAGGATCGGGATCGCATTCTACCATACGGATCGAAACAACTACTAACTAGAGTTAAGGCTCGAAAGCAATTTAATCGAGCATTTTCAATTAAGCATAAACATCACACAATAAGGAATTTAAGCCAAAGTTGCGAGATTAAACATTTAATGGAAAATGTTCGCACGCGGATTAAATTCGGATTGTCGCTATAAACTCTAACGTTGCGTGACAAAGAAAGATAAACGCATAGCAATCCAACCTTGATACGCGAGGTTTCAATTAAACGCAATTTTACACGAAATCCAAACTTTCGAGGTCCAAACCCATAAATGGAGGAAACACAATCCCGACCCTATTTATCTAAGTTCTAAGCATGAATAAACTAATTAAACTAAGAAAGCAATAAATAAACACAGTAAACTAATTAACAAAGCATGTAAATTACACTAGAAAGCAAGGAAATAATGGAAAACAAGCTATATTAATGGTAGGGGAGATGAATAGTCAACTTACAAACCAATTAGATTGTCAATCCATAGAGAAATGAAGAAGAACCATCCAAAACCCCAAAACCCTAAGTAAAACTAACCTAAAATCGTGTATGTGCAGGTCTCTGGCTTATTACAACAAAAATGGGCTTATATAGTAAGTTGGAATAAAAATAAAGAAGAAAGAAAAGAAGGCAAAATATCTGCAGAAAACAGAGCATCGATCGATCGACCCCTTTGGTCGATCGATCGACCTAGGAAAAAATTCGACAAATTAGAATGGTCGATCGATCTACCAAATGGGTCGATCGATCGATCAAACAGGGCAGATTGCAGCAGCCTACTGCATTCCTCTTTTCTTCTTCTCTTCTCCTCTTTTGCTTTCCTTATTTTTCCTCCGCTGACATCGCCGTAACTTCTTTGTTATGCATTGGAATTGTGCACCGTTCATGGACACGCGAAGCTAGCGAGGAGGGATACAATTTCCGTGAGATGTCGGGCCAGGTACCCAAGTTGTGAAAAGACTAAAATGCCCTTGAACGTGCGATTGCGTACGGAACTTCACCGGAATGCATCCAAACTTCATACTAAGCATCCAAACACCTACAAAAACTCAATTAACCCCTGCAAAACATGTTAATATAGAAATACGAGGTTGTCTGGTTAACGAGCATAAATATAGGGATTAAGATACCCGAGGGGGCTAATAACGCATAGGTTAACGGGTGAAATACGTAATATTTGCGATGTATCACTCTGCCCCTTCAAATACCATTGTCAAAATTGAGCTAAGCCAAATCAAAGGTTGACTCTTCTAAAGACCCTTCAAAGCCATCATTCGACGATCCTTCGAAGTCACTTCCCTTGAGCCACTGTCCTATCATCAATCGCTCAACCTCTTTATCAAAAGAGCTAGCCATATGGGCCCCATGAGGTAGAAGAGTGTTATCGTTTACATTAGTTTGTGGAAATACGATGTCCCCATTCTTCACATGGCAATCGATCAACCTTCTTAATGAGAAACACACCTTAGTATGGTGGTTTACCCTATCATGGAGTGCGTAATGATGAGGCTTCTCCATGTCCTACCGCGAGAGATGTGTGGTGTTGACATTAACCAACCTGCATACTTTGTCGCGGACCATGAGATTGTAAAGGTTCAAAGCTTGTTCTACCGTGAAAGGTAGCTTAGGGGCGTCCTCTTCGTCGTTAAACCTTCTCTTGTTGTTTCTTCCCTTTCTACCTCCTCAGCCTCAACCATTCTCTTCTTTGGCTCCATCGTCTGCATAGTTGACCCTTGAGGGTATTCCCCTCCCGAGGTGACCGTTGGCCTTATTAGTAAACTCGTCAAGGTGGGCGGGGATACTATGGGTTTCACAACTAAAGTGATATTCTTGGTTTCTTTTTAAAATGCCGCAAATGTGCCCTCTCGTGTTTCGTTGATCAAGTGACATATATACTCGGCCAGCAAACCCTCTGTACACACATGTAAAATCTTGTCTTCTCGCGTGTCCTCTCTCACATCCAGAGAGCGTTCACGAAACCTCCTGATGTAAGACACAACATCCTCTCCCGTCTTTCGTTTCTCACGTGCTAGGTGAGTGAGTGTAAACTCATCCTCAACTAAAAAGAACTTTTGCATGAACAAAACATGCAGCTCTTCCCAATAGCTTACACTATCTGGGGCCAAGTGGGAGTACCATGTGTAGGATTTCTCTATTAATGATTTTGAAAACTCCCTCAGCCTTAGATTCTTTTCGTTCCAATGGTCCCCAAGACTTTCGATAAACCTCTTCACGTGCTCCTTGGTATTAGCACCCTTCCCCGTGTACTTGTCAAAAATTAGGGGAATATACCCTACTGGGTAGGGTTTATTATTGTATGCCTCTGGATAGGGGGTACGAAAGTCATCTTACATCGAAGAACTATCTCCTTTAGACATAGCTATAAAATTTAGCAACTCTTTCTTCATTTCATCCAAGTCAGGCGGTGAAGGGCTAGCTGGAAACATCATTGTTACCTCCGAGATCATTAGCCGACCCTTCCTCAGACGAGGTATATGGAACTAGATGATAAGGAACCGGAATTGCATCCTTAATGTGGGGAGTTCGCTGAAGATATAAAATCCCTAATATCCCTCAGCCAAGTGGTGGAGAGTCAGATGTCCTACAAAAGAAAACAAAAAAGAGTAAATCAGTTAGTTTGAGGCGAAGGAAGAAATCAGGAAATCAAAGGAAAAAAAGACAAAAAGTATACCTCGGGTCAAAGGATCTCCTCTGTCAAGCCAACCTCCTACGGGTCCATCACATTAGGATGGTGCAACATAGGCACTGACCCTCCATCTGCCCATCGAATGTTGTAATTGGGAGACAATAGTCGTACAAAGGAAGCCTCTGAAGTTGTCAACGTCGCTGATGTCATCGAACTACCTACACTGTTGGAGGACCCCACCTGTCGACTTGAACCCTCAAGAGGTAGAGGCATCACGTCATATATGTTGGGTGGCATCAACTAACTCGACATAAATTTCATATAATCATACATCATCATTGCGTCGGTAAATGACGAGTAGGGCTCACCCATCATTGTCGCCACCCGGGCATCATCTCATATCTCCCACACTCGCCTAATGAACATAAGGGGATTCTTCGGAAGCACCGCAACCTCATCATCCACGATCTATAAGACTAACCTCTCCTCGAGGTACTAGCAGTAGCAAAACTCATGCGCCAGCTGACGCCTCATTTGCGCATGTATCCCAGTCGACCCAGTGTGATGAATGTCTGTCCCCCAAGGATAAAAGGTCACCTGTAAATACCCAGTAAGAGAAAAGATCAATATAAATTAAAAATAATCAAAGGAAAGGACAGTCTCAAGATAAAAGAAGGCTTACCCGCTCGCTCGTTAGGCCATTCAAGACCTAATGCACCGTCTCCAGAGAGAGAGACTTCTTTGACTGTCGATTGGACTTCCACCACCGGTACATTCGGCAGAAGTCCCCAATAGAGTCATCCTTAAAAGATATCAACTGGGTGTTTAACCTAATTAGCTCATAAAACCGCATCTGCAAAGGGCAACATTTAAGAAATCAAGAATAAAGGGCATGAAGGAAAATGCAAATGCATAAAGGAAAAATGCAAAAAAATAAAGAATACCTCCAGAAGATACGTGGCTCCAGTAAAAGTCTGTCGAAAGCACCGGCTGAACACATCAAGGGAATAATAAAGGGTAGCCAAATTTAGGCTACCCCAATCATAAAGACGGATGTTCGAAAACACCCCCAAAAATGGTAAAAACCACAAGTGCGGGACGTCGCCACCAGAAAACCTCCTAGCACCAATAGAATAAACAGACGGGCCATCTGACGCACCTTCTACCCGTCTCTCTCATCGATCCTCCTCCTCAATAATAGCTCCCTCAATAAAGACAAACCGATATAGTCCCTAGAAACCACCCTCTCCCCATCACCTAATGTCGTCGTCACCGCCTTCGATGTCACCCTTAGTGTCATATCCATTAATAGAAGTCATCATCGTCTCCCCAAAGCCAAGATGTAAGGTGTGGGTAGTGTCCCACCACCTCTCCCCCAGAGCACACAAAACAGTCGTGGAACGGGGCATCTCGTTCAGAATAGACGCCAGCCTCCCAAAGCCGACTGATGACACCATCCAGTGCACCATAGGTGGAAGGTGCTCCCAAGCATCCCTAAGCCCCGTCGTCCCTCGAGAACGTATAGTCACCATGGGACGTCAAACTATCGAAGAAATAAAGAAAACCATTATCAAATTCAAGAAGTAAAGCAATCTCGTCAAGAAAAAATAAAAAGAATACCAAAAGTCATCAATACTTACATAACCGCTAGGGTTCACTACCCTAGAAGAACGATGACACGAGGTCTCACATAGAAGAGTCTGATCATCTACCACCAGCTCAAATGAGTAGAATGAGTTCTCGTTGCCTAGTGCAATGGGAACCCTATCCCTCCACTCTAACCCTGCCCAATCGTTGACATTTATCCATGCCATGTGAGTAGTGCTGCTTGAGAAATCGGACATTTTGGACGTTAGAAAGATTTTCACAAGTTAATTGAAGAAGAATGGAAGTCAGAAAATTGTGAAAATGAGGAGATCCCCCCCCCCCTTTTATAGGAAGCTAAGAGGCATGTCGACTGACATCTACCTTCCACCCACAGATCGGCACTGACCCTCCACCTGATCAAGGCACCCCAAAAGACTGTCCCACTGTCATTTGGTACCCCTCCATCTATGTCGGTCGGCACCCCCTTTAACGTTTCATACGAAAAGTCCAAAAAAATACCCGAAAATCCCCAAAAAAATTTCTAAATTTACCAGATTAATTTTAGAACCTTTTTCACTAAGAAAAATGTTTTTTTACATCTCCATCAAAAATATAGGAAACAATTCTCCCCAGCAATGTCTCTAAAGGACACTCCCAAATTCCAAGAATTCCCCAGCTAAAAACCCTTGGTTCATTCCCTCTTCCCCAGTGGAACCCAAAATCAAATGCTTCAAAAAATACCCAGAGAAGGATTACACATCCCCAATAGAGTCCCCAAACTTCCTAAAGTAAAAATTAGCCCTCAGATTTGGCTTTGACCCTCAGAATTGGTCATCTCTAACTTAAGCCTTCGGAATTGGCTTTAACCCGCAGAATTGGTCAACTCTATCTTAAGCCCGCATAATTGGCTTTGACCCTCATAATTGGTCATCTCTAACTTAAGCCCTCGGAATTGGCTTTGATCCGTAGAATTTTTTACCTCTATCTTAAGCCGGCAGAATTGGCTTTGACCCGTAGAATTGGTCACCCCTATCTTAAGCCCTCAGAATTGGATTTGACTCTCTAAATTGGTCACCCCAAATAACCCCTCAGAATTGTCTTTAACCCGCATAATTGGTTATCTCTACCTTAAACCCGCAGAATTAGCTTTGACCCGTAGAATTGGTCACCCCAAATAAGCCCTCAGAATTGGCCATCTCTACTTAAACCCAAAGAATTGGTTAACCCTATCTTAAGCCCTCATAATGGCTTTGACCCTCAGAATTGGTTACCCTAAATAATTCCTCAAAATTGGCTTTGACCCGCAGAATTGGTCATCTCTACCTTAAGCCCGTACAATTGGTTTTGACCAGCAGAATTGGTCACCCCAAATAATCCCTCGGAATTGGTCATCTCTACTTAATCCCATAGAGTTGGCTTCGACCCTTTGAATTGTTCATTTCTACTTAATCCCTCGAAATTGACTTTAACTCGCATAATTGCTCATCTCTACCTTAAGCCCGCAGAATTGGATTCAACCCTCAGAATTGGTCGCTTCTATCTTAAGGCCTCAGAATTGGCTTTGACCCGTAGAATTGGACATCTTTACCTTCAGCCCGCAGAATTGGCTTCGACCCTCATAATTGCTAACTTATATCTTAATCCCTTAGAATTGGATTTGACCCACAAAATTGGTCTCTTTTACTTAAGCCCGTAGAATTGGCTTTGACCTGCAGAATCGGTCGCTTATACTTAAGCCCGTAGAAGTGGCTTTGACCCATAGAATTGGTCACCTCCATACTCATCTCCTCCTTTAGGTCCTCAGAATCGGACGCCCCAACATCACCTTAGGTCCTCAACATCGACCTCGACCCTCTGAATCGGTCATCTTTATCCCTTAGGTTAACAGAACTGACCTCTATAATATGGTGTCTATTCGACGTCTATCACTTATTCCAAGCTCAACCGTCGAGGGGATCTGTAGAAACCACATTATATGACCCCATGAGTCAACCCTTAGATCCCTAGAACCTCCCTATCTCACTGCAAACCCTAGGTCGCACTCGGAGTACTGATCTACAGGCCATCAGGCGCCCCGGGGCCCTTTTGACTCCGATCAACTCTATCATCAGAGAAAAATCTCTTTGAATCTTTGAAGGGCTCTGAATACCCTTTCCAATGGTCCACCATATGCATAAATCGGCAAAATGGTTCGGACGAATGGACCATTTTACTATAGAAAATCGATTCATAAGCCACCGAGCACTCCCGGGCTCCAAATTGACCCCAATCAACTTCACCATCAGAGTAAAGGCTTTTTGAATATTTGAAGGAAACTTAAACCCCTTTCCAATGGTCCACCCCATACATGAAATAGCGTAACCGTTCGGATGAACGATAAGGTTTCTACCAAAAATCGATTCAGAGGCCACCAGGCACTCTCGAGCCCCAAATTGACCCCAATCAACTTCACCGTCATAGTGGAATCTATTTAAATCTTTTATGGGCACTAAAACCCCTTTTCAACGGTCCTCCCCATGCACTAAATAGCATAACCATTTGGATGAATGATCATTTTTCCCCCAAAAATTGATTTGGAGGCCATCGGGAGCTCCCGGTCTCCATTAGACCAAAGTTAACTCTTTATCTTGAATGAGACTAAATGAATATCCGAAGGGCACTGAATAACCTTCCTAATGGTTCAACCCATGCATTATTCTGACCTATGGTATGGACAAATGATCTATTTTACTCCGAAAGGTCCCCGGGCGTTTTCGAGCCCCAGTTGACCAAGGTCACTCTTTCGAACCGAGCAAAACTCTTTGGAATTCAAATTACATCTCCTAATATTTCCAACGGTCCACCCCATATGCGATTCTGACTAACCATGCAAACGAATGATCCGTTTCCTTCCAATAATCTCCCGTCCAAAAGACCGACCTGCATTTTTTTATCCACATTTGACCCAAAGTCAACTCCCAGATCCGGGAGCGGTCCAAAGGACTCTTTAAGTTCTCTAAAGTACCTTTCTAACGGTATGCCCCGTACGTGATTCAGATCAACGGTTTGTGTTCTACGACCATTTTTCCAGAAAAACCTGAACGAGACTCCCAATTGGCATATCCAGATCCCTGCCTATCGGCACTGTGTCAAGGATCACCTGTCGATAGGCACTCCCTGGGGAAGGCCGATCGGCACCCCCCTTAGCTTTATAAAAGGAGGCCATGACCTAACTACCAAAGAGGAGACATAACAGATCCATAGGCATCAGTGATCTCACCTATATTCCCTCAAAATCTGTGTAGTTCCTCATGTGAAGTTCCATTCAAGATTACATTCCCATCCTTTTTCATACCCAATTTTCCATAATATCATTGTCTTTCATCAACATTCATCAACACTCAAGGGATTTCATCCAAGATCAAAGATCAAGCTTCAAATAAGGTCCAATTCCTTCTCTCTCTCTCTTTAAATTCCTTATTTTTTCATAATATATATTAGATTCATAATCTAGTTCTTACTGTAGTTAATAAACACTAATATCGACATTTTTATTAGTATATTGCACATATTTTATTTTATTTAAAAATCCCCAAAACAAAAAAGAGGGTTAAGCCCATAAATTCTGAACGGAATTATCCATCACACTTTTTCAAAAAATAAAAAACACATTTTCTACACATACACATATAATAAAATTCTGCTTGAATTTATGGGATAATTTCACCCCTATGCTACATTCTAACTACGTGGACTTTGATAAATTTATAAGCTACCTAGGCATCTCGGATTAAAATCCGAGATTCAAGTCCAACTTTCCAAACTTCCAACTTTCCAATTTTCTCAATCTCCCAAATTCCCTAATTTTCTAAAATCTCCCATTTTCATATATATATATATATATATATATATATATATATATATATCAGACTTGTTTGCATTTCATCTAACACATATTATCGTTTCCTAATAAAAATTAATATCGTGATAAATGCACAAATCATATTTTCTATATATGTTATTTTGGGAACATTCCTATGGATGACCTCACTCCACCTTGTCCATGGTACGAGTTGAATGATTCCGATATCCATTATATAAACATGCACACACACACTTCATAAGGATATAAAGTAAGATAATAACACTAGCCCATAAGAGACCAAAAGGGCGGGATGGGTTCCTAAAACCTTCCCATTCCGTAACTTAGCCCCCGAACCTTCAAACTATTGGTTTTGTTTGCATCATTTTGTCCTTGATGCCTCTCTCTCGAAGTGGCTACATGTTCTTTTACCTGTTTTGTGCAAAATAGGCTGGCGACTCCATCTCTTTACATTTACCCCCGCACCGACGATGGCTGAAGCACCTTTCAAAGAGGGGTGCAAGAACATGGCGCAATCTTCTCGAGGGATCTCTCCCCCCGACGCCGCCCGGGATGGCCACAGAGAACAAGTATGGTAAACTGATAGAGAGAGTTTAGAAGATAAAGGAAAAATGGAAGTAGTGTACAAATAATCTCCAAAATGAATGATGTTAGTAGTCAAAAATTAAATATGAAATGATCTCTTTTCAAAAACTTCATGAGTCAACATATGTGAGATAATATTATCTGTAAAGAAAATCATCCAAAAGATAAGCGTACAGATGTTTCTAACATATCAACTGTCAAATGCAAAAACCAACGTGTTTTAAAAGAGGGGCCCAAGAGATAACGTGGCATACCACTATGGTCTTAGAAAAAAGATCTCTGACTTAGATATGAAATAACCAGGCCTTTGGTATAAAAAAATATTAGGCACTCGATATATAATACGCAACAGATAAAATAAAGTCTTTATATTATAATATAAAAGGAACCCAAGCTTTTGTAATAGCTCACTCAAACGCAACCTTTGTGAGCAAAAGAAAATGTTTTAACTTTGATTTCTTCTTCAGTGAGGAAAATGATCAGTCAAGCAATATATAAAATGTGTATAAATTATAGCAGATCGGATAAGTAAATGAACAGTTAATTTGTAGCATGTAATGGCTATTGTGGGTACCCTTTCGTCGACTAGGCCCATAAGAGTGACCCCCTAAGCCCAAATGAGAATAAAAGGTGCTCGGCCCAAATTATGAGTTCTAGATGACGATTAGAATAAAAAGTATGGCCAAGTCCATTCCTAAAATCTCAGATGAGATATTCAGGTGATACTGGGCTAACGTGTTGGTTACCAACACTCTCTTCCTTTCAACTGAATATATATTGTACCCCTGGTCCAGGGGAAAGGGCATGTGAAAAACTATCTTGAGAGTTACATAATAAGAACAGAAGACCTCTCCGTGGAAGAAGGCAATTTTTTAAACCATGTATATTCTTGTGTCGTGTGATTATGATTGTGATTGTTGTTATTTCTTTCTTATTGGTGATTGTTTTCCCTCATAAATTATTTTTGTTGAGATTTTTATCACCACAATTGGCGCCATCTGTGAGAAAATATTGTTTTTACTGTAAAAACCTTCACCAATAAGAACCATCGATGTCCCATCATAGCAGTAATGTTCCTCAAGCAGGAAATATTCAGGAGATATTCAGCAGCAGGTGAACCCCCTAAGGGTAAGGTTTGAAAGGCACCATTTAAACCCAAGAATTTTCCAGGAGAGGCAAGTCTCTGAAGAAAGTTAAGGGCCACCCATGTCCACACAAATATCTAGGTTAATTGATGCCTACGAGCCAGACTCTAAGAACAGGAGGAGGCCACTTGACAACATGAGAACGAGAATTCTCACCTCAAAAGGCGATTAGAAAGATTGGAGAGAGAACTCCATTAAAATACAAGGCGATTTCATAGCAGGACTCCTAGCCCTCAGGCGAGAAAATCTCGCAATCGAGGAAGAAGCCTGATAAGCATGTGGAGATAAGCCTAAACAATCCGAGAAAATCTTCCATGCAATATGAATCCCAAATCGATGTTGTGGATCCTTACACGTTCCAACAGTCATCATGGCAACCTTGTGAACCCCACTATGATCAGTCCCCTCACTATGCACCTAATGATTATCAGCCATTTGTCTCTCATGGAGATGCTTCTCTCGTGTATGACACGCTTAACCCTGTTCCCCACACCTTATATGAGTATTCTCCGCATCCTAGTGAGTTGTGTCCACCTCAATCACCACCACAACCCGCCACTCCACCACCATTATCCACCTCCGCTCTTGAAAGCCTCTTGCAAAATTTCATCATCGAGCAAGAGCATGCCACTATAATTCAAAATGAAGCCCTCCAACGGCATGAACAAAGATTAAATGAAATTTAGTATGAACGAGACTCGGACTTCACCCCAAGTCAACCCGTTATTTCCCCCATGTGGAGTGGTGATGAGTTGTCTTATGCCACAGATTTTGATTGTGACCAACCCTCTCCTCTCGAGAATCTCAAAGTTGAGACCATTCCATGGTTCGGGCCTCAAGTTGACATTTGTGTTGACTTATCCGAAGATAGTAAGACTGATCAAATCCCTCTTTGTCCAAAGGAACCCACCATTGAGGTTCACCTTCCCTTTCTCGTTGAATCCAAAACAATGCCCGAGTCTACACCTATTAAGCCCACTACGTGATTTCCCGAGGAACCACTTCATCCTAGGTTAGCTTCGACTTTGAGTTCTCACCCCTATCTCGAGATTGAATTCGAGACGGTTTCTACATCTCCGGATATGGATCATGTTCCACCATGCTTGACTCAATTTGAGTCATATATTATTGTAGATTCTTCTTTCTCGGATTTGGATGCCTCGTTTGATTTTCCAACCACCTCGGATGGTGAAGTAATGGTAGATAAGTTGATCACTCAGTCATTTATTTCCACACTTCCTCCTGCAAGTGCCCTTGAGGATCACTCCGCGCCTCATAAGGAGTGTGTGTCACGTACTCTTGAGTTGGATCATCTTCCTCCACCATTTATTCCACCCGATCCACCCTTTATCCCACCCGATCCACCATTTATCCCACCTGACCCAACCTTTATTCCTCTTGATCCGCCCATTGTCCCTTCCACCCCACCACCTAGTTTGGATATTGATTTTACACATTTCAATTTTCCAACTACATTTTTAGATACTCATCTAAAACCATCATCTATCATCTATGAGCGTATATGTGGTGCTACTCTCCACTTTCGTGACACCGAGCTTGTTACTCTATGCCCGCCACTCTCTTGTGGTGTTGATTTTTTCCATCAATAACTCCCTGGCGTGTCATGGCACGACTATTATCATTGCCCATTTATAGAACAATCATGTCATTTATATGAGGCCCACCCATCACTATTGACAAACCATTTTGCCTCCACATTCAACTTGAGCACCATTCTTATATGGCCCTTGTTGCCCTCACTTTTTGTCTCAACAAGGCCCATGATCGACGCTTATTCACCTCAGCCTTTCTTATCCTTACCCTAATACCCACCCACCCATGGTCCACCGATGCTTTGCATCGTGTGATGCACTTTTCCATACGAGTGCATTGGCCATTCTTAGCCCTAATCCAACAAGGCTGACGCTTCAGTCTGGTTTGTAGGTGATTCTCATCACCCAATTTTTCTGCCGCCCTGCACTTTCATAGATCTTATCTTTAGGGTGAGAATGATTCGATCTAGCTAAAGATAATAAACTTAGCGCTATCGGGAGGCAGCTCATCATTTCTTGTATGAGTCTTATCATGTTTGGGGGTGGTGTTTCACACCACCCACTGCTTTCCCATGTTATAGACTTGTACACATTTTTATCTTATCATTCTTATTCAAATTCTTTTTACATTCATCTATCCACTTCATCAGCGGTTGATTCTGGTAATCTCTTTCCTACCTTTTTCTCTCAATTTTAAAAATTATTTTACCTAACATCGAGGACGATGTTCCTTTCTGTTTGAGGGTGGGGAATTTTATCAAAATCGTACCTCTTTTGAAAAATTTTGATTTCAAAACCTGATTTTTAAATTTTTTGTGTTGTGTCTTTCATCTCACTCATTGACATGAATTTTCTATCATCCATCTTTTTAGTCTAGGAATCGAGCTAGTGGATTTATTTTTTCTAGATAGCTTATGTAATACATAACAAGGCATGTTTCCCCATGAATTTTTAGACTCAAAAAAAATTGCACACTTATCACGTCACTACAATTTAGAGTTGAAGAGTACTACAATTCCCAAGAAACCCTTAAGGATCACTAATAGAGACTTTAGCTTATGAGATTTGTGCCTTTCACCCTTTCAGAGTGTTTTACACAATCTCCGAGTTACAAGTTGATTCAACTTCTTTTGGGTCCGCATTAAATCATTGTATGATCTCATTATTCTTTATTGAATTTTGGCTTGATAACTGAGAACGACATCACTTTCGAGTTGTAAGAAACGCGTGTCTTGAAGTTTGTCCCGATCACTAGATTTTCATCCATTACCATCCCATATTCTTCCATATTCACATATTTCCGACATCATCCACCTATCATCTCCATTCATATATCACCCTTCTTTTTTTAGAAAAAGAGTGTTTTTCCAAATGTAAAATGTCTTCAGAGTTGAGAGTATAAAAGAGAAAAAGGAAAAGGAAAAAATAGAAAAATAGAAAAGAAAAAAGAAAAGAAAAAAGAAAAAAGAAAAGAAAATTCGAAAAAAAAAGAAAAAAAAAGAGAGAAAAGAAAAGAAAAAGAAAGTTTGTAGTTAGTTTTTATGTAATAAAGACATTTGTGCCTAAAGTTAGAACACTCTTCTCGCGTATCCATCAAACATCCATCTATCATACCTGCCTCATCTCATTCCATCATTCTCATTTCATTTTCCCCTCACCCATAATCATTCATGTTACCCTAGGTGTTCAGGAAAATGAAAGTCAACGTGGTGAATAACTCGACGTTCTCACTATAGTGATGGATTGTGAGATTATTCTACGTCTAATAAAGAGATTTATTGACATTGCAAATAAAGAATTTTGTGGGTATATTCCCTGCAAACCCTCACGAGACACAACTCGTCATGTAGGGCAACCTATAGGTTTAAAGTCTTGTTGCACATGCTAAGTGCAATCGCAAGTGCCCGCGAAAGTGGTACACTTTTGGTTTCTTATCTTTCTCTTTCTCTCTACAGTTTTCTCGAGGACTAGCAATGTTCTGTTTGGGGGTAGTGTGATAAGCTTCCAAAAGTGTTATATTTATACCCCGAATAGACACATTTTAATTACTAATTCTCGGCAAAATTGGTCTTATATGCATAAACATTTAATGTCCAGGCTTGATCACCGTTTGCGAAAGTTCGACGCTTATTTCAAGGAAAATGTGTGATTTATGGAGCTAATTCCCCAAAACCCAAGCCCAGACCAAGCCCAAACTTTCACCCGAACCCCATGTGTGTTTAGGTTGTGCTTTTTATATTTTATTTTTTTAGATTTTTAGTTTGAGTCGTTTTCATTTTTAAGATTTTTTAGAAATTTATAGAATTTATTTTATATTTCTTTTTATTTTTTATTTTTATTAGTTTTTAATCTTAGTCTTTATTTTTAGTTATGCTAGATTTTATACTTTTAGGACTTAGGTTTTATTTTTATTTCATTTGTAGTTTTTATTTTTATAGATTAGGAATATAATTTTTAAGAGATTTTATTTATTTTTATAGGATTTATGTTTTATTTTAGTGTGTCGAGTATTTGGTTCTTTTAAGACTAGGTGATTAGTAATTAAAAAGTTTTTCGATAGTGATGCTAAGAATGAACGAGATGAGATTCCTGTTTAATATGGTATAGAATTGATCACCCAGTATTTTATTAAGCGGGGTGTCACAGATGCCAATTGTGAATACAGAAAATGTCACAATAAAGAGATCTACGAAAACAATCACAAAGGCAGAGAGTAAAGAGAAAACACAATGATATACGTGGTTTGACAACTTGCGGTCCATGTAGAGGCTACTGCTTATATAAAGTGTCTCTCAATATCTCAGGTTACATCCCTTTGGCCCGGGTCAGGGTATACAATTTATAGGTGAATCATCATAGAAATTGAGTTATACAAGGAACTCGAAATAACACGTGGATATACCAAGGAATACATGAATATCTCCTCTGAAATTTTTGGTACCTGATTTGACTATATCCGAAAGTGTTATAATGTATCCAAAATAATCGTGTATAAATTAATTTGTGATTTGAGCCAGGCAGCGTGTTAATCCATCGGGGTTGGTCGGCTACTTTTATGAATTGTATTAAGTGGGGTCTCACAATATCAATCATCTATGTGATTTTATAAATCAACACATATTTTCGAATTTCATATTTTAATTAACATGAGATTCATCTCAACAACCCACGATAACAAAGTCTACTACTAAACATGCGGTATTTCAAGCCTCCCAAAATAACGTTGAAGTTTGGTTTAATGGTGTAAAATAATGGGTATGTGGCTTTCTTTTTTGATTTGGAAGAAAAGAGTTGTAAAGTATGGGTGAGTTAGGATTTTGGTTTCCACAAGCTTTAAAATTATATAAAATAAAATATTTTAGCCCAAAATAATTTATTTTCTTAATGTCTAAGTCAAAACAAAAAGACTCAAAAGATCATTAGCTTTTACCAACATTCCATTTTACATAATAATTAAATAAAAGTCCAAAATATTCAATTAAATAGCCAAAATTTACAAAATTCATTCAAATTAAATCCTTTATATTTAATTAAAATTTTAACTAAAATACTCACTCTAAATAATTAACCCAATTAATTAATCGAATCCGGTTATCCAAAAACCCGGGGTATTATGCGTTCTCTCTCTCTCCAAAATCTGAAAATAAGTTACTTAGAGCAGGAGATGTTTCTTAGAAGAATTAGATTTATAGCTTAAAGAATGTGATTATTGAATATTTGTTACAAAGAAATAGAGTGTATGAAATCAACTTTAAAATGTAGAGCAAAAACTTGCATTTCTTCCGTCAATTTTTTCTTATATAATTTTTCTTTATTTTGATGCATAAAAACACAACTTTTTGTTTCATACTGAAAATGTAAATTTCTCGGTAAATTTGTAACAAATTTTCTAAGAAATTCAAATTTTCTCAATTGTTATTGCTGAGATATTTATAAATTTTTCGAAAGTTTTTTCATTGAAATTTGTAAAGTTTTCGGTAATTATAGGTTGAATTTTAATTCACTGTGAATTTCAATTTGCGGGTGATATAATATTCTTTCCCAATTAAATAGAATTAAATCCTTGACATAATTAAGATTTATCTTATATTAATTTTACAAATCTATTTTGTATGTTTTGATAATAGAAAACAGTCTTATGTCATTCATTTTTGTTGGACAATAGATTTATATGCAATGTTGACGCCCCGTAAAATTTCTCAATGCGAGGATTTGGAAAAATGAAAAATTATATATATAATGAAAAATTAGATCCCAGTGTCAAGATTTTGAATATATAATTTTTATGGAAAAATGAATTTGCAAAATAAATTTATCAAATTTTAATTAAAAATAAAAAATTAGTCCATGCAAGTTATTTTCATCCGAAGGGACTAGGTAGAACGAAATCGTTTCGTGTACTTGATCTCCGATGAAAAAAAAATTCAAAGAGGTATGTCCAATTCAACCAAAGAAATTGCACAAAACTATGCAAAAAGTATAATTATGACATATTTAGGAGTTAATTTTTAAATAAAGCAAAATAATTAAGAGGTTAAAATGCAAATAAATACATTTCGTGGAGTTTTTTGTGGTGGGATGGTGCGGTTGGGAGAAACTGTCGGTGGGGGGTTAAACTAACAACCAAAACAGGACTTTTGGTGGGTATGAACGAACCATTAATTGCCACTCGTTTGCAAATTAGCAAGCGCCATGTGGGTCGGAGGGACTTTATTATCTTGTTGAATTGAAGGAGAAAATGAGTGACTCTTTTAATGCGTCCAAGCTTGAAGAGCTTACACGTAATGCATGATGTTGACCCGTCAACGTGTCCAAATTTGAATACCTTCAATCTAAACACTATGATCCCTACATGGCTTGATTTTTAAATATATAAACAAATTTGTATATCAAAAATGTTTTTTTAATTATAAAAAATTTATTGGCATTTCATGCTATCTAATAATTTGCAATCCAAATATAAATTTCTTGGTCAGTTCACTTTACCCTTTAGTTTCTTGTTCTTGTTTTTCTTTTGCTCATTCATTACTGATTTTCTTTTATACTGAACAATCTTTCCTACAAATGTTCTTCCAATCTTTTAAGTTTTGAACAAAGTCTTAATCTTCTTTGTAGATAAGCTCATGATATATGTTCTTTTAAAGTACTCACTAACAATTTAGAAATAGTGCTGACGCAATTTTAATATACAATTAACCACACAAACGTATGTATGTTGGCTCATATTATTATTTTTTGCCTCAAAACATTTAGTTAAGAGCATATGTTACCAACTTATCATTTTTCTAGTAATTTTTTGAACTAGATCAGTATATTTGACTTAATGTTATTGAGCAACCGATTATAATACACATCGGCATTTCCTAAAATATCATCTTCAACTACAAACTTGGCATTAAATAAGATCATTAGACCATGAGACCCCATTGATCTTGAATTGTCAACAATTACTTAACTAGAGTTAAAACACCATTCTTATTTGACCCAACAACCACCTAGAAAATCTGCTAGAGAGTTATTGGTAGTCAATACATCGGACGATAGGAATTCAGTCTTCCCGCCATGGTCCACCACACCACCCTTGGCTGCAGTACATATAAACAAAAGAATTTTTTATGTGTCCAAAGGGCCATAAAACAAAATAACAACAGATATTTAAAATATGGCGGTTAATTAACGGTTCTAAAATAGAGAAAATACGTGTAAAATATACATTTAAAAGACGTGAAGATGTAGTGGGACCCTATGACTATTCAATGTCTCGTACTCATACCTTAAGGAAAAATTTGGAGACTCCCACAAATATTCGTTGGGTTCATCGTCATCACAGCACTTCTTTCTTGTGGAGGTAACACTAAAAACATGATTACAGAGGTAACACTAAAAACTCAATCTTCTTCATGTATATTTTATCATGAACTGTGATTCCCCATTGTGTTGTTTTTATCGCTCTGGTCATGTTTGATTTGTTATTGTTTTAGAGTAAAATCTGAAGCTATGTGTTTTCTGCTTATGCTCAGTTTTCTCACCTTTGGTTTCTTTTTGTGAGAAGTTGGTTATGCTCATTTCAACTGCTAAGATCATGTATGGCTCCTTTTTAAGAAAATGGTTTAGTTTTAATTTGCTGTAGTTTGACAAGTTTCTGAAAAATTACTGATAATTGACGTATAATATTCTTGAATTGGTTTTTTGGGGAAAATTAATCATAAGAGATCTAACCAATTTGACAGACTTTCTAAATAAATCAATGATTCTTATTTTAATTTTTTTATTAAGATCAGAAAATTCATTCAAAATTATTATTTCTGATTCAGAGTTCTATCCTAATTTGGAAATCCAGTCAGCTTTTGTAGGGGGAGGAGAGCAAACTTTGAAATTCTATTGTTTGGTTGTTAACAAGTATTATCTGGATTCATATTCAAGAGAATCATAATCAGAAAGACAATCTCAAATTTCAAATGTTTCGTGTTATATGTGCTTCAAAGGTTGATATATCTTTTAAATTCACTGGTAAATTTTCTCCTTTTATCTACATAATCCATCAATTAATATCATTAAGTATATAATCCATTTATAAATAAATAATAAAAAAGGTCGTTGTTTTAAATTCATTCAGTTAGAATACTCAATTGTAAAATTGAAAAAATCAATGTGGAGAGTTAATTATAGTCTAATGCAGTGAAGAACCATTTATAATCAAAACCTTATGTATATAATTAATGTTCATTTGGTTTATAGTTTGGTGGTCAATATGAGTCTCATCTTGAACTAATAATTATTGGTAGGAGGTTGAGGAGACCCCTAACGGATGGCCGCTTGGACTAGAAAACATGAATACGAGACTCAGAGTGGCTGATAATACTACTGCTAATAATAACAGACAGGCGGCTGCAATAGTACTACGGCCTATACACGTGCCCTCATCCAGTTTCTCCTCTTTCTCATCTTCAAACCTGGACACTGAGGTAAATTCATTTACATACAAGTAATTTTGCATATATATACACATTTGCACTACTGGTATAATAACATTTATGTAAAGGCCTTAATGATTATAACATTAAAATGCACTCAATTATCACGAAATAGAATACATTTATAATTAAATTTCATCTTATAAACATAACCTTTATTTCAAGTCATTCCCTTAAGTCTTTATTTCAACTTTAGTATCGAGCTATATGGATATATGCATCTGATCAACTTTAAGAAATATTGAACTCTAGTGGTGTAATTTTTAAGTAATTTCATGTTTTTGATAGACCTGCCACCAACTTGTTAGACCGGTTAACCTCATATAGGATGTTCATTATGTAGGTAGACATGCATAACGTTGAACAATTTACATAAATTGGCGTTAACATTGCAATTATTGGAAAATTGGCATAAAAATGAAAATTATTCTAAAGGTTAGTGTCAAATTCATATTTTACCACTTAACATCGAATGATAACAAGTTCCTATACATAACAAAATATTTCCCCACCGTCACATTAGCAACATATTCTCTCCAAATCACCCGGATCACCAAGCTCCATTCTACTTTTTTTGCAAGTAATATTTTATACATGGTTCCTAAGATCTTTGAATAATATGATAATCACATCAATAGACATGTGAAAAGAGTAATTTTATTTACCTCCTTTCGACGCCATGGATTCAGTCCCACTGTTGAACATCGTCGTCGAGTGTCGCCGGTGTGATCGCCTTAGCAATCCTTTAAGGAAGAATTTTGCTTCTCTCTTCTTGCCTATAAACCTTTAGGTATGTGTTTTAATTGGGTTGATTTCTAATGGACGAAATGCATCTATTTATAGGTGGAGAGAGGGTCTGAATTCCAAAGGTCAATTAATCTCAAACGTCCATCAAGGCTTAGATTAAGTGGAATTTTAACTCCTTTTTATTCTTTATTTCGTATGGAATACGAACCATTTATACAGGATATAACATGTATTCTTTATTAAAAACAAATTAATAAAGACCACATTCAGGGAAGAAAATAAACCAAAGGTTTATTTAATAATTTCCTTACAGTCTCCCACTGGGTCGTTATGTTAATCTATAAATATTTTTAACTGAGAATCATAAGGCACGCATGATATGCTAAATCCATCAATCATTGGTCTTCATAAGTGCCTTGGTTAGCCCAATAGTCAATAGGAGTCATGGCGGTCGCATATCATTATGCAACATAATCCCTTCCATTTACTACATCATTGACAACCTTCTTAACTGGGCCATAATTAGGAGTTTACTTAATGGTCCCATAATGTCTTATAAAAGAAGATTTTTTGTTATAATTTATTCAATAATAATATGTGTACACAATGGAAAACAAAATAGAATGGATGTACAAGTCTTATTAAGAGCTCAATAAATGTCAAATACAGGTATAATAATAAATTACAGAAAAGAAATAACTAGGAACTGTTTTCAAGACCCAAGATTTCAGTATGTCTCTAAAATGTCTTTGGAGGTAGTCCTTTCGTAAAAAAATCTGCAACCATGAGATCGCCTGTGTGTTCAATGACAATTTTTTCTCTTCTAACATCTTTGCTTCAATGAGAGATATTTAAGGTCCATGTGTTTAGATCCTTTAGATATCCAGTCATGGTTGGAGAAGAAGATTGCGGCTTCATTGTCACAGTAAATAGTCAAGGGCTTTGAATGGAAAGTCAAAGCTCCTAACTTATATAAAAAATTCCGCAACCATGCTCCTTGATTTGCAGACTCATAACATACCACAAATTCAGCCTCAATAATAGATGTGTAGATCAATTCAGACTTCTAGATTTTCCATGATATTGCACCCCCAGCTAGGAGATACACATAGCCTAGAGTACAATGTCTCGTGTTAGGATCACTACACCAAAAATAGGAAACTGGCACGGTTTAAAACCGTGCCAGAATCAGGCGTGCCAAATTTTCTGGCGCGGTTTAAAATCGTGCCAGATTTTCCAAACTGGCACGCTTTTGGCACGCTTTTAAACTGTGCCAGTTTTTTAATCTGGCACGCTTTTGGCACGCTTTTAAACCGTGCCAGATGTTAAATCTGGCACGCTTTTGGCACACACCAAAACCGTGATTTTTGGCACCCCTTAACAGCATGTTTTCGAGTCTAAGTGTGATTTTTGCAAATTATCGTCATACTCTCAAACCGGGAGAACCGGGACTACGCGGCCAGTTCCTACAAGTTACATTGGTCCCGTGCGAGGTGTTCATGCCACCTACGGAGTCGTTTGGGGGCTGGTTTGGGTTTTCAACCCTTAACGGCCTGTTTTCAAGTCTGAGTGTGATTTTTACAAATTAGGGTCATACTCTCAAACCGGGAGTCCCGAGACTACGCGGTCAGTTGCTACAAGTTCCTCTTATGGGGCCGTTTGGGGGCTGATTTGAATTTTCACCCTTCAACGGGTCTACTACTTTACATTAAATCAATACCACTAAGACTTCCATACTTGAATAAAAAAAAGTATTACGTAATTAATTAATTAATCTCAAACTTGAGAAAGAATCTATTTTATCACACATGAAGTCTTGGAAATTTGTCATATACCTTAACTCACTTCAACAAACACATCTAATAAGAAAGAGTTATCATTAACTGAAGCTCAGCAAGTATTTCAGGGGTACTCCTTCCAGATGCAAATATTTGAAATATAAATCCAAACTTTTGTCTGTAAAGAGCATTCCAATCAATAAAGTTCCTGTAAAGACAAAGCATGTTATATTCCTTGTAAAATAAAAAATGTTGGTTACAAAGTCATGTAGCCATAATACCACTTAATCAACTGTACACTTGTATGCGAGAGTGAATGCAGGGATAAATATCAAATTAAGCATATGTTTCAGTAGTCCCGAAGATAGAAAATTTTTAGGAGAATTTTAGAAACCCAGTAGAAACACTGTTAATTTATAAAAATGGTTGAATAGATAAAGATCTGAGTTGAAGCTATATTGAGATGGAGGGTAAATTACATAGTTTTGTAGTCAAAGATCATGCTCATGTACGTGCAAAAGAGGTATAGCTAAAATTAGAAGAAATTATAATAGGAGAAAGAGAACAGGGTTACATGCCTTAAGCGGAGTGGGTACTCACTAGAGAACTTTCATAACAGATTGAGAAGGTTATGCGAGCTCTCGGCGACTATCTTGGTGTGAAGGTTCATGCTTGTGTTTGTGGGACCAGTGTTCATGAGGATCAGCGCATACTTTCAAGTGGTGTTCACCCATGTTCGTGTGTTTAACATGCTGCGAAGATAATCAGTACCTAAAGGGATGTGAAGCACAACAATTTGCAGGTAGTTATTATCTAGATTAAAACATGGACAAGAAACAAGGAAAAAAAGTGGTGTAATCAACACATGTAGCTAGGAATTGTTTCATTTTATTTGGGCAGCCTTACTAGGAGTTTTGAACTGTGATTATTTTTCCCGAGGAGAACAACATTCTTCTAAACATCAGTTAGCTACAAGGCTATACTTTTCAGTGCTTTCCAAACTCTAATGAGGATCTATCATTTGTGCTTTCCAAACTCTGATATTTTTTGGATAGAAATGTGAACTTGTGTTTGTCCTAAGAGGAAATCAATGATCACATTACCACCTAGCATATATGTAACTAAGAAATATGGGGTTTTATTATAATAATCAAAGCCACCAATTAATACAAATGTCTTTAAAGAGATGAAATTAAAACTTACAATTGGAAATAGTACTTATCAACCCTATTACAAACGTATACCCAGATCTTTACCTATAATACAACCCAAAAAAAGTTGACAACCAGCATTGAGGTCAAGTGTAAGATTCAAAACAATATTAGAAATTACATTAAATGGATCTAGTTGGATGTGGCCCGTTGATGAATGAGCCACACTTATTCTATCATTAGAATTCAACTCTGACATATCAATAAACATCATATATGCAAAAAAAAAAAAAAATCACACTTGGAAACCATATTTATATGAAAAATATATTCTAATAAACATTTGAACATAAATTCTAACAAACAGATATAATGGTAGTCAGAATATGATTTCAATAGAAAGCTTATGATTTCAGCATATCCAATAAAGGAAAAATATAATTATTTCTGAAGAGAAGCAATTTACACTAAGGAATATTCAAGAGCGTAGTAGGTATAATTCAAAAGGACTTTTGAATGTAATTCGAAAGTGAATAATAAAAAAAAACATATCAATTCATCGCAATCTGAGTTTTCCCCAAGATACGTACCTCGCAACTTTAATTTTCAGAATTCATGGTCATGAAATCATAAATTAGGTTGTGTCAAAATATTAAAAGGATGGAAATTAAAAACAATGGTCTCTAGTGAAATAACATATTAAAACTGAAATCTTGCAACCCCGGAACTAAAAGGCAGAGAATTAGAGAAATGAGATAAATCCCATACAGGTAAAGTTCTTAATTACCTTATGGTACTTCCTTAAAAAATGAAATGGTGTAGTTTCTATGTGTGTGAACAATAAAATCCAAAAATCATACATTCGGACATTAAATTGAAAAATCAGAAATCGGACAAAAAACCCAAATATAAACCACATGTACAAATCCAATATGAACAAAAGACATTAATATTAGCCTAATATAAACAAGATATATGAACATAACACGATATCAGACAATTAAACCCAACAATCAAAATCGTATTAGAGAGAAAGTGATAATATACCATTACGAGTTTCAGATACCTTCGTGATTGAACGGTGGGGTTGGTGATTCCATTGGTGGTGATTGATGGATCTGAGACGCAAAAAAGAAGAAGGGGAGTAGAGGAGTTCACGATGTGAGATTATGGCATTTAGTTCATACTGATGCCATGTATCACCGAAGAATTCACAACAAAGATTAGGAATTCAGCTCATGTATCACCGACACAGTACATGGAGAATCCATAAATGCCACCCTCCAACTCATATACCACAAAAACCCTAGCTTCGTTAACCCACGATATCACCACAATAGATGAAATAATCCCAAAATTATATGGGATTACTCTCAAAGAGAGGACGACGGCTTGGAACCTAGGTAAAGAAAAAGGGATTCGGTAGAGAGCTTTTGGTAGAAAGAGAGAGCGGGGAGAAAAGTGTTGGCTCTAAAATTGAAAATTGAAATTAATTTTCGAATTTTTTTAGACTTAAATTTTGGCACTCTTTTGGTACGGTTTTCAACCGTGCCAGATTTTGGCACTGTTTTAATTAGTGCCAGATTGGGAATAAGTCGTGCCAGAATCTGGCACAGTTATAAACCGTGCCAGATTCTCCTTATTCAAGCGTGCCAGATTAGCATTTTTGGTGTAGTGTATATCCACCAAAATCTGAATCTAAAAACCCCACCATCTGTAGATGATCGCACTTTCTATATGTGAGCATGTGATTCCTTGTGCCCTTTAAGTATCTCAGTACTTTCTTTGCAACTTTCCAATTAGCGATTCTTGGGTTACTCTGAAATTTACTCAGCATGCCAAAAACATGGCTAATGTCATGTTAGGTGAAAACTTGTGAATACATTAAACTTCCCACATGAGAAGCATAAGGATAATTTTCCATTTCTTTACGTTCCAAGTCATTATGCGGACATTGCCTAAGATCAAGTTTGTCTCCTTTATGCAGTGGAATAACACTAGAAGAACATGTCATCATGCCAAATCTCTCTAAAACTTTGTCAATATATGCTTTCTGAGACATTTCCAAAATTCCAAGTGACATATCACGAAATATTTCAATTCCAATCACATAGGAAGCCTTACCCATATCTTTTATTTCAAAATTCTTGAAGAGATGATTCTTAGTCTCATGTAATAGACCAAGATCGTTGTTGGCTAGTAATATGTCATCAACATACAGTATCAAAAATATGAACTTACTCCCACTGATCTTGAGGTATATACATGGATCAAGTAAGTTTTCTTTGAAACCGAAGTTCGTAATGATTTCATCAAACTTTAGATACCATTGCCTTGAAGCTTGTTTCAGTCCATATATTGATTTCTTAAGTTTGCAGACCATGTCTTCCTGACCTTCGATTATGAAGCCTTCAGGTTGACGCATATAGACTTCTTCTTGTAAGTATCCATTGAGAAAGGTTGTTTTCACATCCATTTGATGTAACTCGAGGTCATAATAAGCTAATAATGCCATGATAATTCTTAGAGAATCCTTCCTAGACACAGGGAAAAAATTCTCAATATAGTCGATACATTCTTTTTGATTAAAATCTTTGACTACAAGTCGAGCTTTATGTCATTCAATATTTCCATTGCAATCACGCTTAGTCTTAAAGACCCACTTAGGCTTGTGTCCTGTTGGCAATTGAACAACGTACCAAACTTGATTTTCAGCCATAGATTTTAGTTCATCCATAATGGTATCAATCCATTTTATAGAATTAACATATTTAATAGCTTGTGACTATGAAATCGAATCGTTAATAATCACAACATCAGATTCTACATGATAAATAAGATAGTCATCGAAAATAGTAGATCTCCGCTGACGATGAGACTTTCTTAATGCTGGTTCCTCGGTTGCTTCATCAATAGGTTCGTTGATGATAATCTCATCATGGAGTTGTTGATCATTATTGGGTGTTCGTCATTGCCTAATAGTTCAACAACGTGGGAAGTCCCAATAACTTGCGTAATTAATGGTAAAGGGATATTTAACACAATTTCCTGAATGATCACATCATTAATTTTAGTACTCCCACTGATTTATCCATTCTCATAGAATCTGGCATTGTCTGTTTCAACAATTCTCGTACTATGGTTAGGAAAATAAAACCTATATCCTTTGAACTTCTCTGGGTAACTTATAAAGTAACCACTGACCATTTTGAAGTGTAATTTCTTTTCATGTGGGTTATAAATTCTAGCCTCAGCTGGGCATCCCCAAATTTGGAGATGTTTTAAACTAAGTTTCCAACCTTTCCATAGCTCAAAGGCTGCCTTACTAGAAACCCTATTAAATAGTTGTGCGTAGAGCATCCATCCACAAGGATTTAGGCAAATTGGCATGACTCATCATAGACCTGACCATTTCCATATATGTACGATTTCGCCTTTCACCTACACCATTCTGCCATAGAGAATCAGGCGTTATGTATTGAGCGATAATTTCAAGCTTTTGGAGAAGTTTTACAAAAGGTCCAGGATGTTGTCGAGTTTCGTCATACCTTCCATAAAACTCACCACCTCTATCTGACCTTATGATTTTCACTTTTCTTTCTTGTTGCCTTTCGACTTCAGTGATTAACACTTGTACAGTGTCCACAGATTGAGATTTGTCATGTAACAAGTATAGATAATAGTAAAGTGAATAATCATCGACAAGGATGGAGCCAGGATTTTTTTTGGGGTGGGGGGCAAGAATTCAACAAGAGAAAATTTTTCATTGGAAAATAAAATATATTGATCACAAAAAAGTAGAAATTGCACCATTGCAAGGTATACAATGAATATCTTAACTAGAACAAATATTAGGCAATTATATAAGTTTCTTTGATAGAGACAATAAAAAATTAACAAAAAAAATCTCCGTAGAACATATCAAAGCTTTATCAAAACTACACTCGACGTGTTATTAAATCACGAAATCCGTCAATGATTGAATATGTACTAAACTGTTTCACAATTTCCTTTTCAATGTAGATAAAAAGAGAATTTGTCAGATATTCATCCTCCATCTTGTTTCGAAGTTCAGATTTGACGTGACTCTTAGCAGAAAAAGCACGTTATGTGGTTGAAGTTGAAACAGGAAGAGTTAGAACAAGCTTGATCAATCTATCAATTAGTGGATACATTATAGACTTTCTAGTTTTCACCAACCACTAACATAAATCGAAAAGCATGGACAACTGTTGAAACTCTGAATGTTGAATTACATCAACCTCGTAATATTTTAATTGAACCCTTAAAGTCATATTTCCCATGCTCAGTGAAGTCTTTAGGGTAAAATTCATCAATAATCTTGGAAATATCATCAATACTGAAAAATGTATGACTATTTTGAGGATCTAACGCGGAGCTAAGCATGAGTAGCCTAACTATATGATCATTAAACCTATTGTTTAGCTCTTGCATTTGAAAATCTATTATGGCTGCAAATATATTTATCTAGTAATGCTCGAGAAGTGCAAATTTATCTTGTTGATGTCACGCTCGACCTTGTTTCTAAGATATAAAGTATTTAAATCTGGGACATCTACTATATGTTTTTCACAAAAATATTTCACCTTAACAATGAAAACATCGCACCCTTCATCTCTAAACTTTTGAATGATCCTCTTTGTGGTTTTCACAAGATGCATAGCATTCAGAATGTCTTGAGTCTTCCGTTGCAAATCTTGATAAAGTACATCGGTGATTTCCAAAAAGTCTTTCATAAGATGCAGGATGAACACAAACTCGAAAGAAGTCAAAGAATTATAAGCTGAATTTGCATCTCCACATCGATCCCATTCTCCATCATCAATGATGTTCAGTAAAACTTGACAAGTTTCACTAAACATCTTTATTAATCTAGAAAGAGATCTAAGATAAGAACCTCATCATGTATCTCCATCCCTTTGTAAATTACCAATTTGATTCATCATTGTCGTTGTCTCAAGATCTTCAATGGAAATCAAACAGGCAATATCGGATGCTTGGACTATTTTTAATTCATCGGTACGTTTACAAGAAGCACCCACAATATTTACGATGAAACTCAATTTTGAGAAAAACATATGTACGTCAATAACTGATCGAGATGTTGCAACTAATGCCAATTGCAAGCGATGAGCAAAATAATGGACATAATATGCATACGGGCATTCATTAGCAACTAAGGCTTGCAATCCATTCCATTTACCTCGCATATTACTGGCACTATCATAACCTTGACCTCTAATGCTATGAATGTCAAGATTGTGTCGGGAAAGAGTAGAAAATATCACATTCTTTAGAGTTTCAGCCTTTGTATCTGATACATGTACGAGCCTAAAAAAGCTCCTGAAAGAGACCATATTTATCAATAAATCTCAAAACAATGGCAATTTGTTCCCTTTATGCTTGGTCTCGAGCTTCATCAACTAGGATAAAAAATTTTGAATCGCCAATTTCCTCACAAATTACCTTTCTGATTTTTATAGAGTAAACGAGTAAAATCTCCTTCTTAACTTGAGATGATATATATGAATCATTTTGAGGAGAATTTCCCAGCACAACATCTACAACATTTGCAGTATCAATTCAAGAAAATTATCACGATTCTTAGAGTTTTTGATTTCATCTCGACCTCTCTGAGCCATATCTTGAAATATAAGATAACGAATTGAATCAATTGAAACTTTGAGTCGCAATCGATTTTTTGCAACTTGTTCAAAAGTATGTTTCTCAAGAACATTCTGAATATGTTGTGACTTATTCATTAGATCACCGCATGATTGTTGAGTCATTTTATGTAATGAATTCGAATATTTCTCAACTTGATTTGCAAATTCACAATCCTTCTCATTCCTTACTTTTTTCCAAGTATTAAATCCATCCCTTGTGAACGTACTTTGTCCATATTGCACACCTTCTTTGTTAAATAGATAGAAAGGTAGAGAAAATGTGGCATCCTTTGAATGGGAATACTCTAACCATGATGGCTATATATTAAACCATGATGCTTGAAAATGACGAGGATGTTTTTCATGCTTAAATAAAGGGTACTCCGGTAAAATGCATTGATATGGACCATAATTAATATATACAAGCCGAACTTCATCAATTATTTTATCAAGATATCTCCATATGTCAATATGTTTCCCTAGATCACGCTCTAAGTTATTAATATCAAACTCGGTTACTTCAATTCTTGGTGATTTTAGAGTATGTATTTTTGCTATTTCGGGTATTGAAGCTTGAACATTAATCTCAGGAGTAGGCAAAGATGCATCGACCTCTATGCTTTCAATATGCTTTCTCTAGAAAAATGAATCAATCCTATGTGATTTTCCCATAATTTTATCATTCAAAATAAAAATTCTAATTAGTAACTAAATAAAAATGGGTACATTTTAAATTAAAATATTTTTTTCCAGTATTATTTATTGTCAATTTATATTAAAAAAACTCCAATAAACAATATAATTGTTACTTTTAAAGCATATCAAATAAATAAATAAATCTGCAATTACAAAAAATTTAAAGGTTCAATAGATAAACTTACAATCACAATAAACAAGATTAACATTAACATTAAGATTATAAAAAAAAAGTTAGAATCTGATTTTCAAATATAAGGATTAAATATCCAAATGTAAGATGTTTTTATTAACATTAACAATAAAAAAATATAAAAACAAAATGAAAGTAAAACAAAAAAAAAATAGAGATGTACACAAAAAGAGACAAAAAAAAACTCACTTGTTATTATTTATCCCCTTTTAAGTTTCAACCTTTGATTGGTTTTAAATCTCCTATTTTTGTCCAGCTCCAACTTGTTTTTATCTAGCTCCAAAGTTAGTTGTGAGAGGGAGAAGATAGAAAGGGGGAAGAAAAGGTAGGTCTGCTTGTGTTTTGGCTTGGAAGACAAGCTAAGAGAAGTGAGAGAACAATTATGTTTCATTTTGTATTTACTAGAGGCCTTGTGGGGCCATTTTAAATTAAAGAAACATGGGCCTATTTTCTTCTCAACAAACACCCAAATAGTGGGCTTGTTTAGAGATATCTTTTTAAGTCTTGGGGGGACCAAATTAACATATTGTTATTATTCTAAATAAAATTAACCTATAAGGTACAGATTTTGAAATTTTCTGGGGGGACCATGGCCCCCTTGGTCATACAATAGCTTCGTCCCTGATCATCGATAAAAGTAATGAAATACTTCTCCCCTCCAATGGTTGGAATGTCGAAGGGTCCACAAATATCTGTATGTACGATTTTAAGAAGCTGTGTACTTCTTGTGTCTCCTTTCTTTGTGTGTTTTGTTGTTTATCCCTTTATACAATCCACACATGCTTTATGATTGGTAAAATCAAGATTTGGAAGAATTCCATATTTTACCAGACGTTTTATTCTTTCACTGGATATATGTCCTAGCCTTCTATTCCATAGGAAATAAGAGTTTTTTTTAGACAACTTACGTTTTGTTTCAACATTAAAATGCAGTGTGAGATGAGTTTCAGCAAATTGACTATCAAGATGAAATTGATAAAGACCATCAATTAAAATTCCAGAACCAATATGATTTGAGTTCAAAAACAAATTAAAGCAACCATCTCCATGATGAACCGAATAACCATCTTAATCAAGTTTACTAACTGAAACTAAATCATGGGAAATAGAAGGAACATAAAGAGTTTGAAATAAATATAAATGATATTCGTTCTTCAACGTGAGATAATAAGTGCCAATGGCTTCAACTTGGGCTTTGTCTCGATTTCCCACGAACAAATTTTTTTCACTTGGGCTTATGGTTTGGGTCCTAAGAAAGCCATGCATTGAATTAGAAACATGAACATTAGCACCAGAATCAAGCCACCAAGTGTTAGAAGAAACATAAGTAGGATTTGATTCAAAAAATCTTATGAAACCCATAGGGTTACCTTTCTTTTTGAACCATTCTTTACGTTTAGTGCAGTCTTTCTGTAGGTGTCCAGGTTTCTTGTAAAATTTGCACATGTTATCATCCTTCTTTTCCTTCTTCACATTTGATTGATTAGCATCATTATTTCTTAGTGGTGCTCTTTCATGGCTTGCATTCTTCCTTTCATGGCACGCCTAGGCATGAGGCTTGGGAGAAACGCCCCGCCTTATGCTTTTCACGCCTTATTCTTGGTAAAACCCTTAAGGCACACTTTTTTCGAAAAACAACAATGCTTTAGTGAAACGATATCGCCTTTTAAAGATTTTTTTTACAAACCGGACCATTATCTCTTCCAAAATAATCAAATAGTATTTTAATTTGCATATATTCAAACATATTTTTATGATATGTACAATTTTAGTATTTTAATAGCCTTGTTATGATTAAAAAATATTAAAATATATTAAGAAGGCCTAAATGCCTTTTTACGCCTAAGGTCCGCCTAGGCTTCCAAGGCTTAAGGCTCGACCTCTACGCCTCCATCACGCCCCGCATTTTTTAGAACCTTGAATTACATAGTTATAAAATTCTTGAAAAGAAAAATTGTATAATCTAGGAGATGATAAGTCTAGAATTACAAAAGCTTAAAGTCATAATTTTCAAGAATTTGAAAAATCATAATTTGTAAAAGTCATATAATTTTTGAGATTTTCAAAAGGCATAACTATAAGAATTTTAAAAGACATGGTAGTAGAAATGAATGAATTTTAAGGGATAGGAATTGTAATGGTCATATGAATTCTAGGAGACATGAATCAGAATTCTAAGATTCATGTATACTAATAGTCGATATTGCCTTAATAACACAAAAATTAACTGCTACAATATAGGAACTGTTTTATCATAATACATAAATTGTCTTAATATCCACAAAAATAACTGTTATAATTGCGAAGAATTACGAAGAAACATGATACATAACTATTATAGTTTTCATGAAGACAGAAAAAAAATATAATTTAAGAAGAAACTATTATTATGCAGCAATGAGCAACAACATCATTATCTATTTTAATGGAAAATCATATGTTCTTAACATCATCTCTAATACCACATGTTAGTTATATTTTATACATGATTCCTAAGATATTTGAATAATATGATAATCACGTCAATATACATGTGAAAATGTTAATCACCTTAGCAATCCTTTAAGGAAGAATTTGGCTTCTCTCTCCTTGTCTATAAACCCCTAGGTATGTGTTTTAATTGGGATGATTTCTAATGGACAAAATACATCTATTTATAGGTGGAGAGAGGGCCTAAACTCCAAAGGTCAATTAATCTCAACTGTCCATCAAGGTTGAGATTAAGTGAAATTTTAACTCCTTTTTATTCTTTATTTCGTGTGGAATACGAACCGTTTATACAAGATATAACATGTATTCTTTATTGAAAACAGATTAATAAAGACCACATTTTGGGGAAGGAAATAAACCAAAGGTTTATTTAATAATTTCCTTACATTTTTTACTTAATGTTACTTCCAATTTAGCAAAAGGAAGAAGGGTTAAGCCATTTCCAAGACATCAAGCAAAACAGCAAAATGTTATTTTGGTTAATGCTTTTGCACTTTTTGCCTCTCTAAGGTATGGGGCAAAATGATTTTTCCTCTCAAAAATTCCAAATTTGATAGCAAAATGTTCCTAAATTTGTAAGTTCTAGTGGAACAAATTTAGGGTCAGCACAACAAACTAATTGCCACGAGGAGCTTAAGATCGACAGTTGGAATGACCCGGTAACTCCTTGTTATTTTTTAAAAGAAATTCAAGTAAATTAAAAATTTTAATTGAAGTATTTGACTTCAATTTAATTTGTACAAAGTTTCAACGCAAATATAATACTAAAAGAAGCCATATTTATAGTGTTCAAAAGCCATAATATTAAAATCAAGCATATAAATAATATGTTCTCCAAACTACGCTCATATATGAAAAAAATTATAAACTATGGTGTGTTCCTTATACTACTCAGGCCAGATCTACATCTTTAATGGGTTCATAGTCCCGATTCTTCATTAGTTTTATTATCTTCCTTTTTCATCTACAAGAGGACATCACGCTCCATCTTAATCGAATCACAATTAACACGCAAAGTCCAAAAATCCTTCATAATTTCTACAGCGTAGATTGTGGTGTTGATATTATGTCTCCCTGTATGGTGTCTCTTTCATACTATGGTTGATCCGAAGAGAGTGACTCAATCCTCGATGGGCCTCATCCTACATTAATGATACAAATTAATAAATATCAAAATAGTAATAAAAGTAATTCGTTCTCAAACTAAATATATAGATTATTATTAGTGATGTTTGATACAAACAGGCAAACTACCTGCAATAATTTCCTAGGCAACATGTACTATGGTGATGTAATTTTCCAACCCACGCATACTCATTACATGTGCCTTTTAATCATAGTTAGTTATAGCGTGTAGGTGGGGGAACCCTAGCAAGTTCACTCTCATGGAAAATTATGGCTATCCATGGTATGGGATCTATATCTCTAGGCATATGGCATAGGTATGCATGGTGTTGATACTAGTTTCCCCATAGATAATGGATATAATGATCCATGCTTGTACTCCCTCCAGTATGTGTCATAATCCATGTGATTATCAACCTAGCAATGGAGTTGGTCCATCTATTAAGCTCTTGGTGCTATTAGATCTGCTTTAACTGCACGTGTAGGCATGTTATGCCACTCGACGGGGGATATGGAACTATTAAAAACTCAATGTATTTTCATTAATATGGATGCACTAGGAACTAGACATGAATACCCCCTTCAAAAGATAAAATGACATGTTTCCCAATAAAGATCTGGGACTCCACTACCAAGTCTCTACCTAAATGTTGGCTCCCAATCCATGGTTTTTACACCACCTTAGACACTATTTTGAACTCAAACTAACCGCAGACCATGATGAGTTTGTTGTGAACCTCACCTATAGTGATCTATCTGTGATCCTAACCCCATGCTAGAATGTGAAGGTATGTATTGTCATTGACATGCCTTTAATTCATCAACCGGTTCTTGCAATACAATTATTCAAATCACTAAAACTACAAATGGTAACATTTAAAAAATTAAATAAGGATCAATGAATTTAATGAAATGAATGAGGATGAAAAACTAAACGAAATATAACAAGACAAAATTAACTAATTGAAATTTATCTAGAGGGTCCAACAAAATTTGTTGGCCTTCAATGACCAGTGTCAAAACTCTTATAAGCTACCTTATCGATACGACATATCCAAGTCGGTATGCACATATTCCATAACTCCGTCAATAAAATCAACTTAATTGCCCCAAGTTAATCGGTGGAACAAACCAACCTAATATAATACTATTTTTTTTCAATTGTGAAGAACAACTAGACCAAAGCATAAAACATAAATGCATGCACAAAACCAATGATGTGGCTATTTCATACTTGTAAAAAAAGTCAAGTATGAAATAGCCAATAAATATTATAGAAACACCATCATCACCAAAAAGGTTCATGTCACCAATGTAAAATGTATACCATCACTACCAACCCAACCCATATATATATATATATATATATATATATATATATATATATATATATATATATATATATATATATATATATAGAGAGAGAGAGAGAGAGAGAGAAAGAGAATGAAAAACTTTGAATATGCACAATAGCAAATGCAAAAGAAATTTATTCAAAATTATTTGACGATAGTCATTAATCAACTGCACTCACAAGGGGATATAATGATTTTTATAAAAAGGGTTAACCTTGGTTTATACGTAACCCTAAATTGATGAAATAAAAAACGACAAAAGTAGACATAATTAGATAACTACCTTCCAATTATTATTGTAAATTTGTAAAATTATAACCATATAATTAATTGTATCTCTCTAAGTTGTCAGCCCCAAAAGTCTGACCATGGATATGCATCATTATCCATGCCTTTGAAAAAACTTAGCTTAAAGTTTGAGTTGTGGATTAAAATTGTCCGCGCCAAACAAATAATTATTTTGAGTACTTTAATCTCTTCAAGTTAAAAAATATATTGAATAATGTGTATGTATGTTTGAGTGGATAAAATATTGGTTTCATCAAATATAGTATGTATACATGTACTTAATTAGATAAAATAATTAAGAGGGAGTTGAAGATAAGAAGCTAAGAAACGAGGATGTTTGTGCGTATATATGTGTGCGTGTGTATATGTGTGGGAGGGAAGCGCACGTGATAGATAGATAGATAGATAGATAGATAGATAGATAGATAGATAGATAGATAGATAGATAGATAGATAGAGAGAGAGAGAGAGAGAGAGAGAGAGAGAGAGAGAGGGGGGGGAGAGAGAGAGAGAGAGAGAGGAAGAAGAAGAAGAAGAAGAAGAAGAAGAAGAAGAAGAAGAAGAAGAAGAAGAAGAAGAAGAAGAAGAAGAAGAAGAAGAAGAAGAGGAAGAGAAGTATATGAGGTCAAATGTTAGTAATGCATGATGATTAAGCCTTTAAAAATCGAGACTATTTTTCCATGCCATGCCATTCGTAAGCCTCAAATGTGTATCTAAGCATTGATCTCAATGGATAATAATAAATCCCCCAAATTTTGTGCCTTCTTTGGGACACTTCATTTTAAACTCGTGGGGAACTAATATATTATAATTAATATTAGTTTATATTATATATTTCTTTAATTAATAACTTATTTAACACTATTTTATGTAATTATTATTAACAACTCAATTAAATAATTAAATACTTATATAAAATTAAATCAAACTTATCATATTATTCAAATAATAATTTGAGAGGTGTTTTCCATGACATAAAGAAGTGGTGCACAATCCTCCAAGTCAACATATGCCCAATGTTTAAAAATTTTGTATGTCTGGTCCATGACTTCCCAGTGATATTCCATTCTTATCTATTTTTTGATGACTAATATATTTATTTCTTATTGGATACATAACACCAAAATTATAAGCAAAATATTGTAAAGAAGAGAAATCATGAGAGATTGGAATTCATAGTTTCCATGACAAACACTTCAACAGTCATGGAACCAACGAGATAAAATAAACTCTTATTTTTCATCTTATTAAAATGTTTTCTTTAATGCACTACCGAACATGATCATGTGAGTTGGATTATCCACCTTTCTCTTCCATCCTCTAATAATTCTATAACTTTCTATGTTTTAAATAATGGTCTATCGACCTAGATTTAGCACCCCGTCTGATGGAGACATGCACTAGTTTATTAGTTTTTTCTCCGTAAGGTGGAAGGAACAACCATAAAACCTAAGGTTATAAATGCCCATGTAATTATCATAAACTAAATCTTCAACTCCCTCACAAGGGTTATCAAAAATTCTAGTGCCGTAGTTTATGGAATGGTGAAAAATTTCTAGAGCATTAGCATATTTCCTACTAAAAGGTTATGATAATCTTCAATGAGGAAACTATAGGGTTGTTTGATAAGTCAGCAACATTAGTGCGTGACAACACCACCATAGAGTGTGTCTCCACATCTATGATATGGATATTATCTCCCTATGATAGATTGATTCCTTGTATAATTTTCCACACCTTTGTATTGAATATGGAGAAATAACTAACCTTCACAAAAAAAAACTTTTAGACATTAAAATAAATTATCCACTGCAGCTATGATTGTGTATTATCATTCTACTAATGATAGAAGTTATGGTATAAACATTTGAATTGCAAAAGATTTTTGAATATAAGATGTGTAAAATAATTTTTTTGCCAATCCATGTAATTAGAAACATACACATTTGCATTAGAGATTATTCCTTGACCATTAAAGGACACCAATTTTAGCTACAAAAATAAGTCCCCCATTCCCATTTTTCCTAGATGTGTCAATGGTATCTTCTTTCCTAATAATAATTTTTTTCAGCCATGATTATCCATTGGAGTAATGAAAAAATATAGACATCCATTATGTATTTATTAGATCACTTCTAGTTGTAATCTAGATTTGATGTCGACTATCAAAACTAGCACATATGGAAGCACAATGACTTTGAGATGTGTACTATGTCTTTCCCAAACTCCCAATATTTAGCTTATCATAATTTAATTATGTTTTTGACGATTAATGTGTATTTTATATATTAATTACATGAGACCTTTTCTTGTAATTGCATGATAATTTATTGTGTAGTTAATACCATTAAGGAACTTTAAAAAGATGTAAAAAAAATGTCATCAAAAATATGTATGCCACCTTTGAACTCAACCTCATGGTGGAAAAAATTTTGGACACCGGCATCATGTTTGACATGAAAAATAAATGCCAAAATACCTATAACCATAAATAAAATATAAAATATAAAAAAACCAATCATAATTTAAAACAAACTATGACAAATAATTGATCATTCTCAAAGATTATTTGGTTTGAGTTTTATTATTTAGTGGAATTCTAAAACGGTACATTTATATGTGAAGTTCATGTTTTAGGAAATGAATTAACTTGTTTGTTTTTACATTCTACAAGAATTACAGATTTTTTACATGAATTTATCAAGTTAGGCTCATACAAAGCACTAAACATTGAACCAAACGAGCATTCACTTAATTACAAATTATCCCTCATGTATAGATAATTACTAATTTGTATTTTCTTTTGTTGTGTGTGAGATCAAGCAGTCCACAGCATCATTCTTCCCAGATAATAGTGTGTCATTGGGTAGGCTCATTGGAATTAAACCAGGGGACAGAGGGAGCTTGTATTTTCCAAACACTATACGCTTTCAACCGCATCATCATAATATATCTCAACTCACTTCTCCTTCAGAGGTCTCCTATGTCCATGAGATAGAAATGTCTCATGGTATTTGCATTCCACAACTACTCAACATTATAGTGAAGAGGAGTCGAAGTAGTAAAAGCCACTCAAGGCGCGTATACTGATGAAAATTTTTAGTTAGGCCCCTCACATAATATATTTTTAAGGAAAACAATGGAGGAGGTTATGATTTAAGCATGAATAAATGAACCATTATTATATTAGTTGTCTTCATTCTGAAATAGGGTTTGAAATTACTCAGTGTATTGAACATAAATTCACATGTTGAATTTTTATTTTTCTAATGAAGAATGGTTGGTTGCAGTATTACCGATAAGTAGTTTTGTACATGTTACCTTTGTGATTGGTGTAAAGTTTCACCATGCCAAGCTTGCATTATTTTTATTATTTTCAAGAGATGGACGAAGTATCGCATTTTTTGTATATTTATTCTTTTAGTCACATTTGCACCAAAATGATTTTTTTAAATCTTTCGCCAAAAGCAATTAAGAATTGGGTAAACTCATTTTTATTCAAATTTGCAATACCTCTCATTTTTAATTAAATAATTAATTAATATTTAATTAAAAATTATATTGGATTAATTTCAATTGATAAATAAATATAGTGGTTTAATTTAGAGATGGACTTCCACATAAATAAAGTATTTTAACTCTTAAGTATGGAATTTAATTAGAAATATAGTTGGACATAACTTAAGTTTTGGGATTGACTAAGTGTTTGGATTATGTTAAAAGAAAACCCTGGAGTTTTGTTATGGTTTTTGAGGTGCCTATAAGAGAAAGAAGTGGTATTTATTAATTAAATATGTATATAAATGAATAGTCATGAGTTGTGTTGTAGAGTGGATGCTTTGATACCACTTGTTAATGCGTATGAACAGGCCCGACAAGGATGGTCAAAAACAAAAATTCTATTTTTGTATTTTTATCAATTTAAGCCTCAAACACACAAATCCAATTTTAAACAAATTTTAATCTTTGATTAAATTAGGTTTGCATGTAAGTATATGTTTTAAATATTTAATTACAAGTACCAAACCAAACATGCAATCAAAAACAAAAGATGAGGAAAAATCCTTACAGGGCAAAACCTTTAATTCGGCACTATAGAAAGTTTTACATGACTATTGACTTACAGACTACTTGATCGCCCACAAGTATAACGTGTAGTGCCTTAAAAAATTTTAAAGAATACGGCTCAGTCTAGAGTCGTCCACAGGTGACATTCCACCTTTGGTATCCACTGATCAACCTTCTTCCTTCCTTCAGTCGTGATCCTTCGGGTCACAAAATTAGCCGTAGATATTTCTCTATCAACAAGTGTGTATACAAGATACTAAACTTTTGAAAGTTTCAAAAAGATTCACAAAACTATTTAGGGATGTAAAGATGTGAACCAAAAAGTATTTTGGTAACACAAAACTTAAAAACCTTTGCAATAAATATGTAAGAAATATTTTTTCAAAAGTCTTACGAAATTTGGAGTCAAAAGAAGGATTTATAGACCTAACACAAAATTTGAGGCAACAAATTCATTCGAACGGAAAATAGAAGTCATTCGAATGAGAAAGGCATTTCATTTGAACGAAAACACAGTTCGTTCGAAAGAGACTCCAATCTCATTTGAACCAGCTTCTAACGAGCTTCAAACGAATCCAAACAGTATGCCCTCGCTAGTAGTTCGTTCGATGTAAGATCTAATGAGCCTTAAAATGAAAATTTAATTTCATTCGAACGAGATTCTAATCTTTCTTGCACGAAGTGAAAAAAAATATTTTTAAATTAAAATCCAACCTCGATTTTTATAAAACAATACATCCCAAATAAAATTATGAATAATTTTAATATCTTAAAAGCTTTATACCTTTTTGAGATGTAGGGAAGTCTTCAATCTTGGAGATGTTGGAGTTCAGTTTGACGTGTCGGTGCATGTCGGTCTGTAACGGTATACGCCAAATGCAAATATAAGCCTGAGCTATGAGCAATGTCAAAATATTCTCTCTTACAAATCTCCTTTTTGTTATTTCGGTACAACCTCAAATTACAATAAAATATCCCTTATGACAAAAATTCTAATACCCTCCCAAATACTAGAATTAGAATGGCATAAGTGACTTGTCTTTAATCTCCACTTGTTCTTCCCTTGGGCAACTTTGTTTTCATCAAGTGTGCCTTAATTTCCACTTTAGATACCTAAAAACATGAGATAAAGAAATATACCGTAACGCATAGAGTTTGAAATAGAAAATAAAACTCTAATTAAGTTCTCCCCCATAAATCAAAATCATCAAATATCACCCTTAATTTGTTCTCCCCTTTTTTGTCCGAAATAGACAAAGAAGTAAAAACATAAGCATGAATTTCAAAGCATCACTTATAAAAGAATATATCATCACAAAAGATATAAATGACACACATGTAATGATAATCTCAACGACAAATGTCAACTAACTATTTTTGAAATTTTTCAAATTTTTGTCAAGTATAAGATTTTACAAATACAAAACGACAACTCAAGCATAAATAATTCAAATTATGATCAAGTATATAGGAACCATGGACTAAATATAAACCACAAAGAGTCAAAATATGATACTATATAATATATGCGAAATATACCAAAGAAAATTTGGCACACATACATAGGTATAATGTAACACTCCTTATTTCCGAGGATACAGGATTTAATTAAATTGGTGATTTAGCATTTATTTAAATTCGTGATTTGGAATTTCTGTAATTCGGAGAAATTATTTAACTTGGTGATTTAGAGTTTAAATTAATTCCATTTATTTTAATTTCACGGGTGCCGTATTTTGAGGTGGAGATAAGATGATTTTATAAAGTGACTCGGATGACTATTTATAAGTCGCGATTGATTCCGAAAGCGTCAATATAGTCTCAATAGTATATCCAGGGGTATAGTTTGGGTCCCGGAGCAATTTTAGACCAAACCGACACCGTAGGAGAGCATTTTGGTCATTTGGTAAAATAGGCTAAAGAGACCTACGAGTTTAGAAAGTCTTTATCAGTATATAGATGGGAGAGTCTAGGGTTTGGAGGTTAGAAAATAAAAGGAGGCCATTAAAGAACAAGGAGGAGTCATTTTTTAAGCTTAAGGGAGGATTCAAGTGATTCTTGCACCAAAAATATCATTGTAGAGTGGATTGAAGGGGAAGACCAACAAATCCATCATTAACAAACGAAATCAGACCTTCAATTAAGAGGCGAGTATTTATCTTGGATTTATATTAAGCATGTTATAATACCCATGTTGAATAGGGTTTGATTTACATGTTTTTGGAAGATTTAATATAAATTTGGGTGGGTATAATCTATGAATGGAAGTAGTATTGCATGTAGTTATATTTATTAATGTTGGTAACATAAACTAAGAGGGTTTGGGATGATTTATAATAGATAAATCTAGATTCTTGATTAAAAGATGTGAAGAACATGAAAAACTAGGGTTTTATGTACTTTTAGAGGATAATCGATTCTTAGATTAATTCGTGATGAAGTAATGATTAATTTAGGCTGGAAATCATTCCTATACATCTATGTAATGATTAGTTATGTTGGTTTGAAATTTGGTGAGGTTTCATGAAGGTTTGAGGAGTCAAAAATGGAGGAAAAATGAGTTAGAGAAGAAGAAGGTTCGCAGATCTGGTACGGCGATTGATTTACCTGTTTGTTAAAAAATGAAATTTGTATATCTTTTCGTTATGATCACGTGGGCACTGACCTCGTATTTTTTTTAATTAGATATATTTTTCTACGAAAAGGTGTTCGAGATCGTAATCTTTAATCAGAAATTAAATTGGAGTATAAAATCAGTAATGAACTATACGAGGACTTGGGGAATTTCAATAGACCTATAGTCAAGGCTTAGGATTAGGCTTATTCAAAATGATGATAAAATTAGACTAGGGCCTACGAGATTAAACCGATTGTGTTGTGTATCAGAAATTTATGAATTGGGTTACGGGAAGAATAAATGATTACCTAAGGAGTAGTACTAGTAGAATAGTGAGGTGTTAACTTCTGAAATTTCTTAAAGGATGATCAGGACTCTTCGGGAAGAGAATAAAACTCAAAAAAAATACGATGAGTAGTGTTGATGTAAAAAACTAGATCGCTCTAATTTTTCAATCACAGATAAATAAATAAGACAAAGATTTTTAAAGTGGTTCGGCTAGGAATAAAGCCTACGTCCACTGTTATGTTATTGCTGAGTGTTTGCAGAATTCTTGATTACAAGTTCTCTCAAGAAATTCCGGTCCCCCTTGAATGAGGATGATACAAGGTATTTATAGCCTTGAGGCTGTACATGAAAGGTTCGATACATTAAATGACATACATATGAAAGGGTAATACATTTAATGCAGAGTGCGTGCCAAGAATATAAGCATTCAATGAATATCTGAACTGTTGATTATCTGGCAATTAATGATACGACCGAGATGCAGCTCGGACCGCCATAGCTGTTCGCTGATCAGGAGTTCCTCGGAACATTAGAGTACCTTGGTGCGTTAGAGTTCCTCGGTGCGATAGAGTTCCTCGGTATGATAGAGTTCCTCGGTGTGATAGAGTTCCTCGGTGTATTCTCGTTGCTCGTAAAGAAGCATGGTTGGTCGGGAAATGATCTTCCTCGCTGCTATTGTGCCACGTAGATTGACACGTGTCTTCGTATTATTCGTCCACATCAGCATATTAATTTTGGTATCAACAGAAGCCCCCAATGTTTCATATTTCGAATTTTGAGGAGTATGTAACATTCTTTCTCGGTATATGGCAATATTAAATGACCTTCCTGGGTTTCAGGAACATTGTATTCAAATTTCCTTCTTATTTCGCTGTTTTCCGCCTTTTTTATAAGCGCTTCGATCTTCGTGCAATTTTTGTCCTTTTAGCCGCCGGAAGTTCAGTAGTTTCTTTTTGGTAATCATTTCTTTCGCCGCTTCCCAATGCAAAGTATTTAAACTTCTTTGGTAACCATACCGTCGTCTACGTTTTCCATTTTCTGCATTCAAGCTTTCTATTATCTTCTTCTCTCTTGTGCGTTCGTCCTTGTTTCCGTTCGTTGCCAACATACCTCCTTTCTTTCTGTAAGATCTTCTTCCTTTCTTCTGTATCTCTTTTATTCAATATGGTTTATATTGTGGAGTCTGTTGAGAAATTCCGTTTTGATTTTTCCATTCCTTCGTGGGTAACTCTAGAGGTTCTTTCTGAGCCTTTAGATTACTTTCGATTGGCTGAGGGACATTGGTTCCCCAGTCTTTTTGTTGCTGAATGTGGTTTTTCCTTTCCACCAAACCCATTATGTCTTGAGTTTTGTCAATATTTTGATCTTGTTCCTGCAAAAATAGCCCCCAATTCATGGAGAATAATTAATGGGGTGCACAAATTAAACCTAACTCATGGGACTCGTATTGGGATCCCTGAAATTATGTTTTGTTATAAATGGGTTGTTCTAGATAATATTTATTATTTAAAAACTAGGTATCTGAATAGGGCTCTTGTAGTTAATCTCCCTGACTCAAATAGAGATTATTTTGAGCATTGGTTGATCATAAAAAATTGGCAACATGCGCCTTTAGCTGGGGATGAAGCGTACAACGGTCCCAGATGCCCCCCATATGGCAATGGGATAGGTTTATTTTTCATTTTATTTTACTTGTAAAATTATGCTTTCATCATGTTTGATAAAATGTATGACCGATATTTCATTATGTTTCTATTTGCAGTTGATAGCAAAAGAAAAACTCCAAAGGAATCAGAAGTGAATATTAAACATCTGAAACTTATCTGGGGTTTGCATAAGACGATTGCTGACGAGCATATTAGGTCTGCGTCATATTTGCTACAGTATAGGAGTTACACAACCTCTTATACTGCTCGCCCTGTTGAACCAGCTTCAACTCCAGAAGGTTCATCTTCAGATTCTCATATCCCTTTATCTCAAAGAATGGGCAAGAAAAGAGCTCCTCCTGCTCTATTTGATGAAATTTCTTCTGCTGTTGGAGCCAAGAAAGGCAAAACTGATGTCCCAGAAGGGACTAAAAAAGTAGATGCTGGGTCCTCCAAAGCTGCCGAGAAGCCCCCAGTGGCCCCGAGCAAGAAAAATGCTCTTGCTGATGTAATTACAATCTCTCCGACCAAGACTTCTTCCTTGGTTGATGCTGCTGACCCCCCTTTGAAGAGATTGAGGAAATCATCCTCAGTTAATCTTGCTGGAACTGCATCTTCTCTACCCGCTGGTGGTAGTAGTGTTTCAAACATCATTCTTCCGAGTTCTTCAATGAGCTCAGTTATATGCGAGGTTCTCGGGGTTGATGAAAAAATTCCTAGGGATACACTGACATCCCTAGCTGCTCGTCATCTTTCTTCAGTAAATTTCTCATACCTTTGGTCTTTCTTTCTTTTTTTTTGAATTCTTGTATTTGTGTTGACTTTATTGTTTTTCTTATCTTTCAGCTGGTGAACTGCTTCAATACCATCGTGAAGAAATATCAAGTTATTAAAGCTTCCAGTTCCTCGTCCGATGTTGACGATGCTTTGTTGGGTTTAGCCCAATCTGTGAAGGAATCTCGCCAACAGTACATCGAGGAGAAAACTGTTTGGGAGAAAAAGTTGGCTATGGCTGAGGCTGATAAGATGAAGATGGCTGAAACCTCCAAGAATTTGGAGGAGAAAGTTAAGGGTTTGGAGGTTAAACATCAGGAATCTGATGATAAGTTGAAGAAGGCAGAGGAATAATTATCTACTCTGCGAGATATCAAGGTCAAGAAAGAGGAATTGGAGGTGAAACTCTCCTCGGAGAGATTGAGGAGAAAGGTCGCAATCAAGAAACATTTCAGTGCCGGTTGGGAGAAAGGATGGGAGAGAGGGATAGCTGCAATGACATCCCAAGTCCAATATGGGAAGTCGAAATACTTCCATGAAGGCTGGGTAGCTGCTCTGCAAGAGTTAAAGGTCCAAGACGATTCTGATCTATTCCAACAACATCTCCCTGGTCCTCCTCCACCAATTGTGGAAGAAGAAGAATATGAGCCTGCCTCAGATGAGTCTTCTATGGCTATGGGTGATCAAGTTTTTGCCTCTCAACCCTCTGCCACCGAGGACGTTTCTTCCATGCCTCCTCCTACCGAGAAGATTCCTACCGATCAAGCTGTTGTTACCACCGAGCAACCGAGCTCCTCGTCCCAGCCTCCCGAGAAAGTCTTGGGGGACAAGGAAAAGGTGTGAAGTTGTTCGGTATCATTTCTATATTTCCTTGTAATCGAACAATGTAACTTTTTTATGATCTAATAAAATATATCTTTGCTCATCTCTGTTGTTGATGATTTATATTTGTTGATTGTTGTCTTTTTCTCGTCTTTAGTTTGTTGCTAGAATGGAATTGATCTCTTCACATGATACCGAGCTGATGCAGCAATGTCACCAATACTATAAGGCTGGTCATACAATCCTTAGTACATCAAAAATTGTCGGCATCCTTGGTCACGGTGCCTCAGAACAAGAAGTTGAGGCTTACCGGTATCTGAAGGATTTGCTTGATAGATCTGTGGCCAATAATGTGGCGTATTACGAACTGATCGAGGAACTTCATGGTTCCATAAAGGATCTCCAAGGTCAGCACAATGAATCAATGGCTTTGTTACACAAAGATTATGAAAATAGATACCAACAACTTTCTTCTGAAACAGGCCATAAGAAGATCATTGATGCATATGATATTAGGGAAAGGACCCTAAAAGGTGAAGTTGAAGCCTGTAGACAAATTGCCGAGATCCTGGAACAAGAAAATAATAATTTGCAGAAAAAATTGGCTCAATATGAATCTGCTGCTTCATCTTCTACTGCATTAATACCAGTTACTGATGAAGGCTTCTCGTTCTTAGAGGTAGAAAACGCCAAACTAAGGCAAGAGCTGGAGGACTTAAGAAGATCTGCCATTTCTGGAACTGCTCGGGGACGAGGAAGAGGTTCTCGGGGGCGAGGAAGAGTCCTCAGCCAAAATGTTGAAGAGGCTCGCACTCAGTCTACTCTGGAAACTCAAGCATTCCAGTTGAAAGTAAAAGACCGTGCTCTGACTGAAATGTCCAATAAAAATCTGTCTCTGGAAGATCAGCTTACATCGACGAAATCTGCCTTGCATAATAAGGATCTTTTTGCCAAAAGCCTTCATGAACAATTGGATAGATTAACCTTCCAATTCCATAAACAGCCAAGGGAATTCTGGATGGCAGGATACAATGAAGCCCTTGTTCACCTGGATGCCCGTATTGAACATGCCAACAACGAAGGTTACAAGCAAGGATGGTTGAATGCACTGGGTGTGTTAAAATTGGAGCAAGGGCATTTTTTATGGGACTATCATGCCCCATCATTATTAGACCTGGCTGTACCACCTTTCAAATTGGACATGGCATGGATCCCAGCTCGTTCCATTCCTCGCAGCCTAATTTCAAAATACCTTGGTGATTATAGCCTTCATTCCCAAGTTGAATTATCTCGTCCTGAGCATCTCTTGGATACACCTTCTGTTATGAACGTCAGAATGCTCAGAGATGTTAATTTCATCAATTCTCCCCTTTGCCTAGAAGACCCTCCTGCCGGCGAGGAACCTGTTTCTAAAGCACAGGGCAAGAAACCAATAGAATAGTAATATCCATGTAACAATTTAGTACATTCTTGTATCCTGTAATCTTAAATTTAATGAAAGAATTTCATTTTCTATTTGCCAATTTTGCTATTGTCTTGTGTTTATCAAACACCTTTATATTTGTACATATGTATCTATGTATCTGTTAAAAAGATAACAATATTGTGCTAACCAGCAACCAACTTAAAAAATTACAAGTATCAAGGTTGTTCAATCACTTAATAAAGTAAATTGTTCAAACTGTTACCAACCAACCAAGGTGGATAAATAATGTTTGTCGACCAACTACAGTTGATGGGTTTTTATCCCCGACCAGCTATACTTGGTTCAATATAAAGATGCGTCCGACCAACTAAGATCAATAATTTGTCCTCGCCGACCAACTATAGTTATTGGGTTTTTATCCCCGACCAACTATACTTGGTGTATTTTTTGAATATTTTGTTCTTCAAAGAACTCTTTGTAATAATATTACCTCCCGACCAACATAAGTTATAATATGAGAGTATATTTTTATCTTACCAACCGTAATTGATCACGCTGGTGTAGCTGGTGTACACATTTTAACCAAAGGAATATTTTTGGCTCCTTAGAGCTGTCCTCCTAACCAAAGGAGGTTGGCTACTTATAGCACTTTTGCTCCGTAGAGCTGTCCTCCTAACCAAAGGAGGTTGGCTACTTATAGCACTTTTGCTCCGTAGAGCTGTCCTCCTAACCAAAGGAGGTTGGCTACTTATAGCACTTTTGCTCCATAGAGCTGTCCTCCTAACCAAAGGAGTTTGGCTCCTTAGAGCACTTTTGCTCCGTAGAGCTGTCCTCCTAACCAAAGGAGGTTGGCTACTTATAGCACTTTTGCTCCGTAGAGCTGTCCTCCTAACCAAAGGAGGTTGGCTACTTATAGCACTTTTGTTGTATAGTGTATTACACTAGTATTCCCCGAAAAACTTTCAACCAGAAAGAAAATGGTGAAACATCCTCTTTTTATTCATAATAAAAGAAATGCTTTACATTTGATATCACTGATAATACTTGCGCAAGTGTTCAGCATTCCATGCGTTCTTAAACTCCTCTCCTTCTAGAGTTGCTATTCTGTAAGTTCCTGGTCGAACAACCTCTGTAACTCGGTAAGGTCCATGCCAGTTTGCTTCCAGTTTATTCTGCTTCTGAATGACCTTCTTTAGCACATAATCCCCCTCTTTTAGATCACATGTCTTTACCCTTTTGTTGTAAAACAGAGCTGTTCGTTGTTGATAAGCAGCATTCCTAATGGCTGCCTCTTCTCTGACTTCTTCGAGCATATCCAAATCCAGTCTTCTCATCAAATCACTGATCGGGGAATTGAAATTTAACACCCTGTGTGTTGGTAGGCCCAACTCGGCAGGTATCACAGTCTCACTTCCAAATGCTAGCATATATGGTGATTCTCCTGTTGCTGCTCGGGGAGTTGTTCGGTAAGCCCACAAAACTGACTGTAGCTCATTAATCCAATTTGCTTTAGCCTCACTTAACCTCTTCTTCAACCCATTTAGTAATGTTCTGTTCGTCACCTCAGTCTGTCCATTGCTTTGGGGATGGCCTGGTGCTGAATGAAACTTCAAGACATTCGACTGATGACAATAGGCAGCAAATTCTTCATTATCAAATTGCGTTCCAGGGTCTGTGATGAAAGCGTGGGGGAGACCATATCGACAAATGATATTCTTCCATATGAACTGATACACCTTCTCGTACGTCATATCAATTAGTGGTTCAGCTTCCACCCACTTAGTAAAATAGTCTACTGCCACGACGAGATACTTGAACCTTCCTCGGGTCGTCGGCAGTGGTCCAACCAGATCAATTCCCCACATGGCAAATGGCCAAGGTGATGTTATGGGTGTCAATAATGCCTGTGGAGTTCTTCGGATGGAGGAAAAACGTTGGCATTTGTCACACTTCTTAGCATAGGCTATACAATCAGCCCTCATCGTCGGCCAGTAGTATCCCTGTGTCATTACCCTTTGCAAAAGTGTCCGACCTGCTACATGAGCACCACAAGATCCTTCATGAATTTCTTCAATCAATTCTTTGACTTCTGATGGATGCACACATCTCTGCAAACCTGCCATAATTCCTCGTCTATACAAAACACCATTAGTTAACACATACCGAGCAACTTTATACTTCAATTTCTTGGCAGCTAGTTTGTCCTCCGATAATTCTCCTTCTTCAATGTATGCTCTGATAGGATCCATCCAAGATGGTCCTAAATCAAGGGTAATAATCTTCACCGTCAGATCTTCTTCTATGCTCCGACTTTCTAATACTTCAATTGGTATTGTTCTTCGCAGCTCGGTGCGCGTAGCTGACGCTAGTCGGGCCAATGCGTCTGCTCTAGCATTCTCCATTCTCGGTATCCTCACCAATTGAATAGCATCAAATTCTGTTAATAACTCCATCACTTTTGCATGGTACTTCACCATTAACTCTCCCTTCACTGCATATATTCCCATCATTTGATTCACAATTAATTGAGAATCACTGAAAACAATTACTTGTCGTGCCTCCATAACTTTCGCCAAATGAAAATCTGCTATCATAGCCTCATATTCAGCCTCATTATTCGAAGCTTTGAATTGGAATCTCAAGGCATACTCCATGTCAATATCATCTGGAGAGTTTAAAACAATCCCTGCTCCACAACCAGCCGTGCAAGATGATCCATCTACATATAATCTCCATGTATGTAACTCGTCTTCAAATTTCTTATCTGTTAGAGTTCCTCGGTGAAATATCATCTGTTTTCTTTCATCATCCCCGGGTATCCTTCGTTCCTCGTTGGTCATTTGTCCGCGCCCTTCTACCAACCGGAGTTGGTCGGGGTTTGAATATGATGATTTTTCTACATCCACAAGTCCTTTTACCAACCTTGGTTGGTCTGGATCTGTGTTTGTTGATCCTGTATCGTCCACAGGTAGGTCAGCAAGCACCTTTTGCTCCTCGGGGGTATCAGGGTATGTGAACTCTGCTATAAAATCTGCCACGGCTTGCCCCTTAAACGATGATCTGGGTTCATACACAATATCATATTCACCGAGCTCTATTGCCCAGTACATCAATCTTCCTGATTTTTCTGGCTTGTGAAGGGCTTGTCTTAACGGCATGTCGGTATACACAATGATGGTATGGGCCTGGAAGTATGGCCTCATTCTTCTACTTGCTTCAATTAATGCCAGTGCCAATTTTTCCAGCTTTGGGTATCTAATTTCCGCACCTCGGAAAGCCTTGCTTGTGTAATAAATTGGCTTCTGGACTCCATTCTCCAATCTGATCAACGCCGAGCTAACTGCATTTTTTGATACTGCCAAATACAAGTACAGCTTCTCTCCAGTTATTGGCCTAGACAACAATGGTGGGGCTCCCAACTACTTCTTCAAATCTTGAAAGGCTTTCTCACATTCATCAGTCCACTCAAAACTTTTTCGCAGTGTTTTGAAGAATGGGAGGCATTTATCAATTGCTCGGGATACAAATCTGTTGAGTGCTGCAACCCGTCCGGTAAGACTCTGCACTTCTTTCCTCGTCGTCGGAGATCGCAGCCCTAAAAGAGCCTTGATCTTTTCTGGATTTGCCTCAATACCTCGTTGGTTGACGATGTATCCGAGGAACATTCCTTCTCGTACTCCAAAGGTACACTTCGTCGGGTTAAGCTTCATCTGGTATTTATCCAGTTGATCAAAAGTTTGACTCAAGTCAATCAAATGATCTGCAGCTCTCTTGCTTTTGGTGAGCATGTCGTCGACATAGACCTCCATATTGCGGCTGATTTGTTCGGTAAAAACCTTGTTCATCAACCGCTGATATGTTGCACCTGCATTTTTTAAACCAAAAGGCATAACATTATAACAATAAGTTCCCCTTGGGGTAATAAAAGAAGTACTTTCCCTGTCTTCAGGTTTCATTTTGATCTGGTTGTAGCCAGAATAAGCATCCATGAAGCTGAGTAGCTCGTGTCCCGAGGTAGCATCCACTAGTTGATCAATTCTGGGCAATGGAAAATGATCTTTTGGACATGCCTTTTTGAGATCAGTAAAATCAACACACATTCTCCATTTGTTGTTCTTCTTCTTTACCATCACCATATTCGCCAACCAATCTGGATATTTCACATCTTCAATGAATTGGGCTTTCTGGAGTTTCTCGACCTCCTCTTGTATGGCCTGGTTCTTCTCGGGACTAAACACTCTTCTTCTTTGCTTCACAGGCTTGATCTCCTTATTCACATTGAGTTCATGACATAAGAAGTTTGGATCTATTCCTGGCATGTCTTCATGACTCCAAGCAAAAGTATTCTTCCTGTTTCTCAAGAAAGTTATCAACTCCTGTTTTATTGAAACATCCAACGACGATCCTATCTGAGTTACTCGTTCAGGATGCTCGTCGTCCAGGATAACAATTTCTGTAGATTCCACAACCTGCCCTTTTACGAGTTGAGATTCATCCCTAGGGTCAAGAGTTTCAATTTCTGTGCCTTCCTCCACTTGGTAAGTAGTAGTCTTTTTCTTTGACTCTTCAAGTTCCTCTTGCTCGGCAGACGAATAATAGCATTCCCGAGCTACTTTTTGATCACCTTTCATAATTCCTACTCCAAAATTCGTTGGGAATTTCAAACACTGATGTACTGTAGATGGAACTGCTTCGAACTTCTTCAATCCAACTCTTCCCATGATGATGTTGTAGGCGGACTGCACATTCTTATCCATCACAAAAAAGCGTATTCTTTCTGTTCGACAAGCAGGCCAAGTTCCAATGAGTATATCCAACTTGATCGTCCCAAGTGGAAAAACTTTCTCGCCAGCAAAACCCAGAAGGGGTCTGTGATAAGGTTCCAATTGAGATAATTTTAAATTCAAGCTATCAAAGCATGAATAGTACATGATGTCTGCCGAACTACCATTATCTACTAACACCCTTGAAATGACCACATCCTTCATCCTCATTTTGATCACCAGAGGATCATCATGAGGGTAAAGAACACCTGCCAGGTCGTTTTTTGAAAAACCAATCACTAGCTTCTCTTTGTTTACCTTCCTCGGACGATCATCCTCGGCCAGGTTTATTCGCTGAATGTATGAACAAGCTTGAGCCTCTCCGAGGTAAGCTTTTCTTTCTGCAGTAAGGTCTCCTCCTCCTGCATCTCCTCCTGTAATAACATTACAATCAAATGACCCAAAACGTATGGAAAATACCTCTCGTTCAGGTTTCCTTGGCTTCTTGGGAAGATCGGGGTCATCATCTGGATCCTCTTCATGGTCCCTCCTCTTTTTCTCCTCTGCACGACGAGGAGATCTAGATCTCTCTCTAGTTCTATCATCATTTTTCCTTTCGCCTCTGCGATCTACATACTTTGATAATTTTCCTCTTCGGATGAGTGTTTCAATCTCGTTCTGAAGGGCTATACAATTTTTGGTCATATGGCCATGATCTTTGTGAAACTCGCAATATTTGGCCTTATTCCTCAGGTCGGGATTTGTCTTCAGTTTCTCTGGCCACTTGATTTCCTCGTTATTCCTGATTTCTTCCAAAACATGATTAATACCCATTTTCAATGGAGTATAATTATCATACTTCTTTAGGACTTCCAACTTCATCCTGTTATTCCTGGAATGTTTGTCACCACCATTACCTTTCTGATCTTTCTTCTTAGAGTTGTCGACCTCCACTTTAACTTCTTTATCCATATTCTTCTTCGCAGCCATAGCCTCCTCGGCATTCATGATTTTGGCCGCCTTTGCCATCAACTCCGACATATTTTTAGGTGGATCTTTGGCCAAAGTGTAGTACAGCTTGTTAGGCAGCAAACCACTCATCAGAGCAGTGATTGCTGTCTTTTCTTCATAATCTATGACTTCCAACTTCTCGTTATTGAAACGAGTTATGTAATCTCTAGTACTTTCACCTGATTTTTGTCTAACACTTAGCAAGTGTGCTACTCGCTTTATCGGCTTTGCTCCAAAACAAAAATTGCCAATAAACAACTCGTCTAACTGAACAAAAGTTGAAATCTTACCCCGAGGAAGATTATTGTACCATATCTGTGCAGATCCGGTAAGAGTTCCCGAGAATGCTCTACACCTCATCTCGTCGGGGACAGCGTAGATATCTGCAGCAGCTTGGTATTGTTCTATATGAAGTACGGGATCTGTCTTTCCATCGTACTTGGGGGTCACTACAGGTGCTTTGAATTTTGACGGTGTAGGGAAATCCACAATGGCTTGCACAAAAGGTGTCCCTTGAACAAAAGTTCTCTGTAAGGGGTTCCTCGCCTTAGCCATTTCTCCCAGTCTATCCTCCAACCGTTGAATGGAACCTTTCCATGCTTCATTCCCTTCCTCGGGCCGCTTAGTCCGAGCAACTGATTGCTCTGACGTAGCTTCCTGAGATTTATCTCGACGAGTAGCTGGTCGTGATTGTTCTGATCCTTCTCTCAAACGTGATGGTGGTCGAACACTTCTCGATGGAGCTCTAGGTGGACTCATGTTTCTCCTTGGTCCTAACCGACTGAAAGGAGACTCCCTGCTTAATCTTTTCAAAGCGCTGGTTCTCTCCGGAGAAAGTGTGACACGTTGATCTGTATCCGTAGCCCGTATCGATGATGTTCGCCCAGGTTGATACGTAGAATCAGTAGACTCCCCATTGCGATATGACCCAGTACGTCTGGATTGTGACTGCCCACGATCACTCCTATACCCTGAATAGGTAGGTGCACCGCCTTGAAGAGTTTGAATGAGTTGCCTCACAGATTCTTGCATGGCGGTTTGTCCTTGAGCCAGATTCGTCATAATTCCAGCCAGATCTGGGGATGCAGATGGATTTGGAAGATTTCCAGTATTTCCAACATTTCGATTACTGGATTCTGGATTATCTTCCATTGGTGATAAATGATTTTTATGAGAAAAGATAATAACAGTCGTTTCCCACAGACGGCGCCAATCTGTTGATGTAAAAAACTAGATCGCTCTAATTTTTCAATCACAGATAAATAAATAAGACAAAGATTTTTAAAGTGGTTCGGCTAGGAATAAAGCCTACGTCCACTGTTATGTTATTGCTGAGTGTTTGCAGAATTCTTGATTACAAGTTCTCTCAAGAAATTCCGGTCCCCCTTGAATGAGGATGATACAAGGTATTTATAGCCTTGAGGCTGTACATGAAAGGTTCGATACATTAAATGACATACATATGAAAGGGTAATACATTTAATGCAGAGTGCGTGCCAAGAATATAAGCATTCAATACTGTTGATTATATGGCAATTAATGATACGACCGAGATGCAGCTCGGACCGCCATAGCTGTTCGCTGATCAGGAGTTCCTCGGAACATTAGAGTACCTTGGTGCGTTAGAGTTCCTCGGTGCGATAGAGTTCCTCGGTATGATAGAGTTCCTCGGTGTGATAGAGTTCCTCGGTGTATTCTCGTTGCTCGGAAAGAAGCATGGTTGGTCGGGAAATGATCTTCCTCGCTGCTATTGTGCCACGTAGATTGACACGTGTCTTCGTATTATTCGTCCACATCAGCATATTAATTTTGGTATCAACAAGTAGTATAATGGTAAATTGATAATATGTAAAATATTCGGGAGTTATATATACTACGTATGAAACAAATATTATAGGTTGATCGTATACCTATACTGATGTCATATGTATATATAGGTTATGTGAATCCTTTTGTGCTTTTGTGTATGTTAACATACCTACGCTACCATCTATCACGGAGATCCTGTGCCATGAGAGATCCCACATTGACAATTCCAGTGAGGTCTGGATTAGTGCCCCAGAGCATAGTACTTGTGACACCTCGCTCAATGAAATGCCGGTGATCAGTCATATATCTAATTAAACAGGAATCTCAAATGGATCATCCTTGGCATCACTATCAAAATTTTATAAAATTACTAACCACCTAGTATTCAAAGCTGATGTCAAATTTTAATCTTTATTAATCAAGATAAAAGTAACTGTGAAGATTAAATTAACATAATCCATGCCAGTAGAAACCATCATCACAAATAAAAAAATGTCTTGCCGAATAAACTATCGGCTAAAATCCAATACAAATGTAAAGACAGGAGAGAGTAGCTACAGCGGAAATATTGCGACTTCTCAAATAAAAACCAATTTTAATTAATCCCAAATTTTAGTTAAACCCTAAGACATGCATCTAGATGATTTATCAAATAAAATATAGCATGCAGGATAAAAACAAACAATTTCAGGAAAAATCCCCCAAAGGGGCAAAACCTTTTATTTTCATTATAATATTGTAACATACAATTTCGGATTACAATGAAAATACAGTGACTAAGAATTGCCCTCAGGTATCGGATTCTGTAGTCAGCGGCTGGAAATATCCCTTTCCAGGAGGGCTGCAATGAAGAAGAGAAATGGCTTCTCCACAAGTGTGTGACACAGAAATACCTGCAGGTGTCGGTTCCTATGTCGGCGGCTGGAATTTTCCCTTTCCAGGAGGGCAGCAATGAAGAAGAAAACGGCTTCTCCACAAAGGTTGAACAAACTCAAAGTTGTGTTCTTGGGTTACCAAAAAGATTCACAAGGGTTTGGCAATTGTGTGAATCAAATACCTAGAGTCTAGATGCTCAATAGGTGAAGACTTAGGGCTTTCTGTACTCTAAAAATCGTGTGTATAAGTCTTAAAAAACAACTCCCCGAAGTTGGCTTTAAATAAGAAAACTTTGAGCCTAAAAAATCTCAGCAGATCTGGCGAAGTTTATCCCAGGCGGACCGGTCCGGCTTGGGGGCGGATCGGTCCGATTGAACGGATCGGTTCTTTTATTCTGAGGCGGATCGGTCCGGTTGTGACCGGATCGGTTCTTTTATTCCTGCTTCATCGGTTTGCTTACGGTCCGGTTGAGTGGCGGACCGGTCCGGTGGCGGATCGGTCCGGTATAGAGGTGGACCGGTCCGGCTTCCCAGAAAACTTTAATTCCTCTTCTTCTTTTGATATTCGGATCCGTTGATGAATGTATGAATCTTGAATTTCTTCAACGGTGTAACGGCGTGCGACATAATAAATTGATAATGGACAAATATGTCCTTACAAGACAGATAATAATAATAATAATAATAATAATAATAATAATAATAATAATAATAATAATAATAGTAATAATAATAATAATAATAATAATAATAATAATAATAATAATAATCTAATAGTATCTGAAATGAATACTAAATAAAACTATGAGCAACATGCTAGAGTATCTGATAGAAAATCCCTATTCTAAGAATAGTAGAGATAGAGGCGTCTATCCAAAATCCTGCAACATCCACATATGCTGTAGTAGCGAATACTTGGAATAAATCAAGCCTGGAGTTCCTGTGGCTGGACACCTAAAAGGTTTTGAAAATATTTTATAGCAAGGGTTAGAACCCAAAACATTTGAAAACATTTAGCAAATGATTAACTTTTAATAATATAAAATGCATGAATGCTCTTCATAATTTAGTTAGTGTTGCACTCCCTTGAGGACATCCTCACCCCTCGTCTAATGTGCACACCTAACACCTTAGTTATATCTCCCCAAGTAATCTTCCCCATAACTAGATGATCGATATAATCCCTTTCAACCACCCTACTCTAACCCGAGTATGCTTAAATATATGATTTATAAGTTATTACTAGTACTAACTTAATTAATCATTATCTTTATTAAATTCATATAACTTTTACACCCGTTATACACATAATACAATTCACGTCATGTATTAAATTACCCATATATAATTATTTATCCCATTATATACGTATAACCATATTACAATATTCGCACATATGTTGAATATATAAGTAAAAGCCATCCTTCGGAGTAATCACTCACTGGATATATTCTCTAAAGCGCTATCCTACTAGGTGTACTCTCATAACCTAGTTACCCAAGTCAGAATCGCTAACTAACTTGGCTAAAACATGAACATAATGGAGGCGATCATATTCTTTCCCTGAAAGTGAGATGCCCCTCACCCATATACCGGACGCTATGACCTGGGGATATACTCGCCCTACTTCTCAAGCTAGGGGATTCACCCACTACGCGCAAACTCCCTTGATTGCACTAGAGTGTATATATTAATAATATCCAATCACTGATATTTATATGCACACAACATATATATGCTATCGCATACCGTATATATATAATTATAAAATATCCCGGCCTTACCGTGTACTAAATATGTAACACTAGCCTATATGTAAACCCCGAGTTTATGGTCCGGCTCTAATTATTACTTAATCTGCACATTAATTAATTCAATTATATTTGGTTTCGCCCAACCAATGTACTCGGACTCGCTCTCGTGGCCCGAAATTAAATATCACCCGAGTCTAATCCCCGACCCCAAATTAATTAGTTTTCCTACATAATTAATTTAAATGAGTAGTGTCTCCCTACTACCATACCTTAACTTATTCACCCAGACCGTTATTTTATTCTTTCAGAATTTATTTCTCAAAATTCATTCAAAATGTGTCGCCCTTAATTCCCCCACCACTCCCAATTATATTCCTTTATAATTATTAAGAATTAATTCCCATAATTAATTTTCTCTCTTTTAATTATACTAGGGGGAAATTGTAACTAAAAATATTACCCATATAAATCTCTAGGCCAAACTGCCGAATAACCTGAAGGGTCGATCGATCGATCGAACAAGTGGTCGTATTCTTCGACTTGATGTTTCCACCATTAACGAGTTTTTTCAAATTATAACCTTTCCATTTGTCTCATCCAAGTACAATCAACAACATAACTATATGAAAACGTGATAAGGGCCTCTCATAGAACCTCTAACATAAGATAAATCTCACAAAATTCTACTTTTCTAATTTGGGGAAAATTTTGGGTTTATACTCGTTAGGTCCCAATATCATCTAATTTCCCTAAATTCGTTCATAATTCCTACTGGGTTTTCACATCCAAATCAATTTATCATCTCAGAACCATATAACACAATTAATTTCCACATTGAATTTCATTCAGGTGTTTTATTTATAAAAATCCCATTTTGTACCCATTTATACCCAAAACGAATTTCTAATTTCCACATCACAAAAATATGAATTGAATAACATCAATTAATATCACAGAAAGTTAACCTTTTTCCTTTTGGGTTCGTAGGGTCTGATCCAAGGGTGTAATTTGCAGGCTTGATGATGAACTCCCAATTGGTTCCTTGTCTTGTCTCCAAAAGGCCCCAATTTGTAGTGTAACCACTCTCTATGGCTTCCTCTCAAAATACTAGGTTCTCCTTTGTGTTTTCTGCCATTTCCCTTTACTCCCAATTTGGTATTAAAGCAAAATCCCTCTTTTAGCCTAATGGGCCAAGCCCGAGAGACCCAAATACCCCCATGTGGGCCCGGCTATGCCTAAAAATGCCCTGAGACCCATTTACTACCTTCGGGTACTCTTTTTCGACTATCTCATCCCATCCGAACTCAACCGTGCACTCAGAATTGTCATCCGAATTAATTTACAAAATTTCTTATCTCACACCTAACTTAGTCTATAACCGACTCCCAGCTGAGATAAGTAAATCTCACGTCATTAATACACTTAAGACGTAAATAATTATTACTATTCACTTAGTAATTTAATTTCCCATAAATATTAACCGTTTATTCTCCCTATTAATATTTATATAAAAATTTCCATAATTAATTCCATTAAATTACGACACACGAGTAATTTAAATTTTACCTGAATTAATTAATTTTTAAATGCATAAATATACGGGGTGTTACAGTGGATAACTATGTGAGAGAAATAATGATATCGGCAAGTCATTTGGGTACGTTAGATATGTGCACAGCCACAAAGACTTAGTAATATGTTCGTCTCCAATATGTATGATTTGATTGATGGTTCGAGGAGACATTCTGAACTGATAGTCAATGATTAGGTATGAGAGTTAATTGGACTGATAGCAGAGTACGCGAGTGTGCATAGTTATGACCTGTATGGGAGATGCGGTATATATATAGATACTCATGGATGTTTAATCTTACTTACGTGTGATAGTAAGGAGACTAGATAGTGTATATCTAAACAATGTTTAATCTTACTTATGTTTGATAATAAGGAAACTAGATAGTGTATATCTAAACGATGTTTAATCTTACTTATGTGTGATAGTAAGGGGGACTAGATAGTGTATATATAAACAATGTTTAATCTACTTAAGAGTAAATAGTAGAAAAGATAGATAGTGAAAATATAAAGGAAAGTAAGGGTGAGAACTTAACATGAGGATCATAATAATAGCGTAAGAGAAATATTAATTATTAGTTGTTCGGTAACGTACTATATGGGCGGTACAGGGTAAGTTAAGGAGAAACTTAACTAAAGGCCTGATGATAATTTAGGATATATTGTAGCGTACTGAATGGGCGGTACGGGAGAACTAGACTGGTGTATGGTTAATTAGATGCTTGAGACCTAGTTTGATTGGGATAGTTTGACTAGGTGGGACGTTAGGTGCGCACTATAGAGGAGAGGTGAGGAACTCAACCGAGTGTACGCAGCCTAACATGTGTATCTAATAACTATTCATTTAAACCGTAATTTAAATACTTGATAAATATTTTCAAATGGTTTTTACTTGGGCTCTGACCCATACTTGCAAAACTTTTCCCAAAACCTTTTAGGTGTCCAGCCACAGGGACGCCCAGTTTGATGATCTGTTCCAGAGATGCGTAGCTGCAGCAGTTGTGGATGCTTGTACAGTTTGGATTTAGACGCTTCGATTACTTCATTCTTAGAGTAAAATGCAGTTTAATTATTTCAGTTGGGCATGTTTCCCCTTTACTTATTTATTTTATTAATTACTAGACCTTGTATTTGTGGGCTCAGTTTGATTTCATTAGATCGTTAGTTGGATTTTATATTGAGAATCGATAGTTTATTCGGTACCATTTTATTTCAGTTATTTATCTGGTGTTCAGTTCAGATTATTTTACCACATGGATGGTTTGGTTATGGTGATTATTTCATTTGTGTTGTCGTTTAATAAAAAGACCAAATTTGGCATCAACTTTTTGAATACTAGGTGGTCAGTTAAAAATTAAAAAGTTTTCTACAGTGATGCTAAGAATGAACTAGATGAGATTCCTATTTTAATTGGATGAAGGACTGATCACCCGGTATTTTATTAGAAGGGGTGTCACATATAAATGATCACAAAACTCGACACCAAACATATAAGATTTACACACTAGCATAGTATCGACATGTCCAAATATGTGGGATGGAATTAATGGGCATGAACTAGATACAAATGAATTATGATCCAAACACTCAAATATATTCGAAGTTATAATTGACAGCAAAACTTTATCAAGTTAAGCCTTAGCCTCAAGTGAAAAGATAAAGTGAACTTTAATGAACAAAAAAGAATAATGCACACAAGTTTTAGGGACTCTTTTTTTAATTTTCAATTATTCTTATAAGGTTATCTCGCTCCCCCTCAATGCAAGAGAACTTATCCCTAAGAGTCTTCTCACGCGACTTCAAATTTAAAATCAATTTATCATTATCCTCATTGGCACGTAAACTAATACTAGAAATTTTAGAGTCTTCTAATTCTTTCTCTGAAACCGAGACTCCATCATCACTCTCTTTCTTGAATAATTCTAAATTTATAAAATCAGGGTACATGTCCACAAGCTTCTCATAAAATAAATCCCTTTGAGTTTGAACAGTTTGAAAAAGTTCCATAGCAACTTTAAAATGAAAAAATTCTTTTTCAAGAATTTTAATTCCTTTAGAAAACTTCAAATTCAAGCGAGATAAATTTTCACTATGGATATCCATCGAGAGAAAAAAAAATCTAAGAGAGAAGGATAAATAATCACTCTAAATAGCACTAAACTAGAATCTACACGATAAATTAGTGCAACCCCCTTTGATACCACTTGTAAGAGTGGAAGCTCTGATACCCCTTGTTAACGCGTATGAACACACCTAACAATGATGGGTACAAACAAAAATTATATTTTTGTATTTTTGTCAATTTAGGTCCCAAACACACAAATCTAATTTCAAAAAAATTTTAATCTTTTGATTAAACTAAGTGTGCATGCAAATACTTGTTTTAAATATTTAATTTCAAGTATGAAACCAAACATGCAAATAAACATGGAAGATAAGGAAAAATCCTTTTACAGGGCAAAACCTTTAATTCATCACTTTAGAAAGTTTTACAAGACTACAGACATACAGACTACTTTATCTGTCCAGAGTCATCCATAGGCGGTAGCCCACCCTCGGAATCCATCGATTAGCCTTCTTCTTTCTTTCGGTCGTGATCCCTCATGTCACGAAATCCACCGTAGAGATCATTCTCTACAAGTGTATATACAAGATACGAAACTTTCAAGGGTTTCAAAAAGATTCACAAAACTATTTGGGAATGTAAAGATATGAATCAAAAAGTGTTTTGGTAACACAAAACTTGAAAACTTTTGCAACAGATATGCGAGAAATGTTTTGTCAAAAGTCTTACGAAATTTGGAGTCAAAATAGGTATTTATATACCTGACACAAAATTTGAGGCCGCAAATTCGTTCGAATGAAAATAAAAGTGGTTAGAATGAGAAAGGCAATTCGTTGGAACGAAAACACAGTTCTTTTGAAAGAGACTCCAATCTTATTTGAACCGACTTCTAATGAGCTTCAAATGAATTCAATCAGTATGCCTTCGTTAGTAGTTCGTTCGATGTAAGATCTAACGAGCGTTCAAATGAATAGCTAATTTTGTTCAAACAAGATTTTGATCTCGTTTGAACGAATTCAAAAAAAAATTTAATTAAAAAATACAGCCTTGGTTTACAAAAAAATACATCCCAAATAAAATTATGAATAATTTTAAACTACTAAAGGGTTTATACCTTTTCGAGGTGTAAGGAAGTCTTCAATCTTGGAGATGTTGGAGTTCGATTCAACGTGTCAGTGTGTGTTGGTTTCTACCGATATACATAAAATCCAAATATAAGCCTAAGCTTTTAGCAATGTCATAATATTTGCTCTTACATGTGTGAATTAATGAAATGATATTAAATTTATTTAACAGGGGTTTAAAGACGATAAAAGCGGTAGGGTCGCTATAGCGAGCCCAATTAGTCGTTATAGTGGACATACCCATTATAGCGATCTTTTTAGCTACTATAGAATGGTATGTATGAGTTTTGTCTAAACCTATTTATTTAAACATATTTTAGAAGAATATACATCAATTCTTTAAGCAATTTTCACTGTAAAACCCTTTAAATATTTTTCTTACAGTCTTTCACCCACACCATAATGACCAAACAATTTGGAAACTTTTGAAGAATAAGTAATAAAAAGTTAAGAAGTAAAGTTGATAACCAATACAAAAGGAAATCTACTCTTATACTCTTGAGAATTCATCTAAAAAGTCAAGGGATGTTTTAATCATCCCCTCTATATATGTTAGTGTAAACCTCCACCTAAATATCTTTATAATTGAAAAATACTTGGTAGGACAATTATGTTCTTGATTTAATAAAGTAGTAATGACTTAAATTGTGAATTTTTAAGTATATTCTCATGCATTGCAATTTAAATCTTCATATGTTAATGTATATTATGTTCATACGATAATTTAGAAATCCTCATATGTTAATTTGAAACTTCTTACGTATTTTCTAAAAAACTATTATTCATCAATTATATAGAGGTAACCTGGCATGTGGTCCTGTAAAATTATTTGAGTAAAAAAAATTTAGGAACTCGTGTATAGAACTTGCACAACTTCCTTTATTCTCAAATAAGAATCAAATTAAAATGGTATGTACATGAGAAGTTAATTTTGATCTTCTTCCTCGTCTTATTAAAATTAAATGGTTGAAAGTAATTGTAGTCATTGAAAATATATTTGACCTGGTTTGATAATTGAGAATTAAATATACTAGTGTTGATAATTTATGACAATGTGTAACCTGGTTTGATTATGACTATATTTAGCCATCACAATAAAATTTGAATATCATATAGTTTTAATTTTGGAATTAGTTTTAAATATTATAAATTTATGAAAAATAAACCAAGATTCCTTAGTGCAGTGTTCTCCCTTAATTATATATTATAAGTTGAGACAATTTAGTTTGTGTATTTTAGCTAAAGATAATGATTAGCATAGATCCATAGTTCATCATCATTTTTATGGTGAACAATAGGGATTTTGGGAGTAAGGGCATGTAACGCCCCGATCTAGAATTTTGGATTACTTGTGGGTCAATCCGGTCCGGTCTAGCTGCCTTACGTGTGAAATGATGTGCAACAACCTAAATAAATTTTCTACTCCGTTTTAATTGATTAAATTTATGAAATAAACATGCAATTCTGTTTTCATGGCTTATAAATATAATAATGATAAGTGTCGAACCCATTTGGCAATGTCTTAGGGTTCAAGTAATCAAAGCTACTAACGGAAGAGTAAGAAAGTACTTACCTGTAAAACACTCTCAAAATATGGAATATCACCTAACATGCCATAACAAAGAGAACGGAGTGATCCAATGCCCAATAGGGATTCCCAAAAAATTCAATATAGAAATGAACGACATAAAGAACGGATTCAATACAATATCTCATATAGTTATATCCCAACTCTACATGACTACGATACAGTATATGCATTAATCATATTTTATTTCCAAACATTAATTAAAAATAAGGTACAATGTCGTTAATCTTTATCTTCTGAAAGTAGACATTTTATTTGAAAAATAGTCATTTAATCCATAAACTCACATGTTTACTTTTTGAATAGTCATACTCTTAGACAATTTTTAATTCATCTGATTTCCTTTTAAAATACAAATTTATATTTAACTTAGCATATGTATGGCTTTTCTTAGAAATAGAATTTCAACACACACATACAATGTTTGAAAAGAATTATTTATGCTTAAATATTTCATAAATTCTAAAATATCGAAGTTACTTTGTAACTTGTTTAAAAAGTAAAAGTCCAATAACATTTAAACATTATGGACTAATTCTCACAATCACAAGTTTATAATACTTTTCATAATTTTATCAAAATTTTGAGATTTTTTGTAATATTTAAAATTCTATGGATTGATTTGATATTATATAAAGTTTTGAGGCTATTTTATAATTATCCAAAGTTTAGGTGTTGTTTTGTTATTACTCGAAAAGTCAGGGGTTGTTTTGTAATTTTTCAAATTTTGATGTTTTATTATAAATACTCAAAGTTTAGGGGTTGTTTTATATATATTTCCTAAAAATACATTTTTAGGGTCAAAACAACACTTTTTAACAAGTCTACGATCCGAATTGTAATTTCAAGAAGGTTTGGTGTCGAAACATTTTTTATAAAGGTTAGGGATAAAAACCTGTAGGGGATGTCATCACACAATAAAAGCAGTAATTAGAGATTAGTCCTTAAACAATTGCGAATGCATTGAAAGAGTAAAGAAGACGAGATGTACGTGGGTCGGCAAGGTGAACTACCTACGTCCATGGGAAAGAGAGGGAGATTAGTTTATGGAGGAAAAACAATGGCGATTAGAGTGCTAGGGTTGCTAGTGAGAGTCCAAGTCACCACATGCAAGTTACGATCAATACCCTCATTATATGTGAGGTCGCCCTTATTTATAAGCTTAACAATCCTATTCATCTAGGTCTCTTCATGTTCACCATAATTACAGGTCATGGAGTCTTATAAGGATTGGTCTTCTAACCCGCCAATATAATTTTTTAAGATTTGGATTAATCTCGCTTTGTATTCATGGTCTTCCAATATCGTGATCTCCCAATATTGTGGTCTCCTAAGATCGCGATCTCCCACAATCTATCACATGATATCCATGTGACACGTGTTCATCCATTCCCCCTTCAATTTCCTCAGGGTTGGGGTGATCGAACAACATGTCATTTGTCCCAACCTTGTTTAATTTGTTGGCCACATGTTTTAAAATAGTTGTTTGAACATGTTCTTTAGCTTTCATGTGCATGTTTCTTGGGCCACGTGATGGAATCTCGATCATTATTTTAGGAATCATTTCACACGTACTTCCACCCTTAAATCCTAAATGCCTTATACCTTGTCATTCCAATGTCTAAAGAGGTATTATTTCTCTAACTTTATCTCTCTAAAGTTTTAGCTACCCAAAGGAATTTTCCATATCTCCTTTTTCTTCTTCTTTGTAATCTTAATCGCGTTATATCTAAGCGTGGTAGAAAGTATGAGGTGTTTGCAACTGGTAACTTTTGGGAATTTCGTAACAAATATGGAATTACTAATAGTGACAACATAAGGATATCCCCAGATGAAGTGGATATAATAAATATTCCCTCTAGTGAGGTAGCTTTTATGATAGTTGACATATTAGAAGGGGGTTCACTTCCCCTTTCACCCATTACTGGTGACGGTACTACACTATTATGGAATAGTATCACCTCAAGCAAATAGTAGCTTCTATCGATTGTGATGGGTACAATATCCATTAACCAAATTTGTGGGACGAACCTATGTCTTGAGGAGATCAAGTATTGCTATGACTTGAGACTTTCCCCAAGCTCAGATGTATACCATTTTCGGGATAGGGAAAGTCTCTCAATTTGGTTTCATATTTTCCCCGATAGAAAAAAGGATACTAATAAGAATATCCTTGTGATCTCTGGGGATCTATATGGAAATAACTATAACGGTCTCAAGGTTTCATCCACAAAGGGATCACCTAGTAGGTCCTCCACTTGTTTTTTATTTTCTTAAAGTACTTGAAAGATTTTTGTTAAGTGGCTAGATTTTTATGTAGTTCTCTTTCTAAAACAAAGTCGTTCGATTATCATGTAAACCTTGAAGATTTAAAGGAAGTTTGAAGGTGTCAAACTTCAGAAAGTATTCATCTGTTGTGGAGAGCGACTCATATCTCGGTCGACTATAACTTGATCATAGAGTCAATCAAAATTTCACAGTAGTTCCTGAAGTTTTGGTCTTTGATTACTCTGTGGCCGGTGATGACTCCATTCTAATTTCCACTCCTATTCCTAGTGAGACCTCCAGGGATATTTATTTGGTAAATCTTCCCCATCTGTCATCTCAATCAAATCATTTTATGACCAGAAAGAGCAAGAGGGTATTAACTCATTCTTGGATGATCTCGATCCGTTCTTTTCTTACAATGTCAGCATCTTTGGCCATCCTTATGAGGAGGTTAAAGCAGAAGATAACCTTTGTGTGGAAGATTTTTCATTCCCTCCAGTTCCAAATGACCTAGAAGTCATGGCTAGCAAGCAAAAAAAACATTTGATTTGGGAGATGCCAGAGACAAACTTAAAAAATAGAGGGCCGAAAATAGTCTAGCGAAAAAAATTCTACTGAGAGGAAGAAGAAGAAGAAGAAGAAGAAGAAGAAGAAGAAGAAGAAGAATAAGAAGAAGAAGAAGCTGGTCACTTTTAGGGAAAGGCGGACCTATAGTTGGAGCACCATCATCAAGTGGTCGAATGAGGGAAGAAAAAGAGGATGAAAAGAACCAGGCAGGTTCCCTATCTGCCCTAACTACCTTTCCCATATGACTTGTAATGATTAATGAACCTCAATAGTGGTGTGGGGGATGATCAAGATTCCCTTCACCCTAAGGGAATCGGGCTCTATCTTGGGATATTTCCTTTTGCAAAGGAAAATATACAGTAACTAAGGTCGATTTGGACCATAGGTATTTGGAGGTAGCATTTTTAGTTTCTTAGGTAGTGATGTTATCATCTGACATACTTGGCCTAAGGATATTTTCCTTGAAGTGGTTGCATAAGGAAGTCTTAAGGCACAATGTTCTGGTAAATCACACACCTTTTTATTTTGTTATTTGTACTTTTAACTTTTTTCTATTTTTTGTGTAGAGTATACAGGTCACTCAGGAACTTATTGGTCGAGTTGATCTCTATCAGAAGAACAATTATTAGCTGACAAGACTAATACTACCCTGAAAGAATATCTCATCGCCCAATGCAATGAGGTGGAAGAGCTTAATAAAAGTTTCAAGGCTGAGGTGGATACTAAGACGAAGGAGGTTGAAGAATTCGAGCGAACGCAAAATGAGTTCAGCGGGGTGGACACTGAACTGTCCAAGTTGAAATCCTCCTTTCAACGTAAGGTCCTTCAAAAGATCATATTCTAGCAAAAAGAATCCGTGATGGAGTGGGCCTGGGAGGATGATTTAGAAAGAGCCTACAATAAAGGTTGTGAGGTGATCGTTTAGGAGTTTACCTTACAGTTGGACTACTATGAGTTCTTGGCTTGTAAAAAGGGGTGGATAGCCTACCTACAAAGGGGGGGAATTTTGTGAGGGTGGTCCTGCTTGTGTCGAACATCCACCTTTAGCGAATCCCGTGACCGACCCTTCAATTGTTGATCCTATAACCCAGATATCCGTTGATCAGTCTGTCCCTCCTACTATTTTGGTTCTTGAGGGGACTTCCTTCGATCCATCAACTCATGATGTTAACAATCCAGCCTACCTTCTTCCATCGATCAGTCTGCCCCAACCCTTAATTTTTCGTTTCATGTAATTTCATTTTAACAATTAGTGGTCGATTTTGTAGGCCTATGTCCATTTTGATTATTAATGAAAAATTATGTTCTCATTTCATTTCATCTTTAGTCATGCACTTGTTTAATTTTTGCAACATAACCAGACTGTTCACTACTCTGATTATGATATCATAATTTGTGCTTTTGAGATCATGATTGGCGTCTACCCATTGTTATTTGTCTTCCAAAGATTTCTTTTTTCTTAATAGAAAAAAAAATAGTTCATTCATAGGTTAAACCTAGTCGGCCTATGTCACTTGGATTTGGTTCTTGGTCGTCTCTAGTCTAGTGTTAGACTAGGGCGACATGTTCAATTTTATGCTCATTTGAGGTCAACCATAAGTAAATGCAAAATTTTAGTCCAAGCATAAGTAAATGATATGCCTAATTTAGTTCGATCTACTTTAAGTGGATTTTTTCCTTTTTTAGACCAATCATACCACTTTATAAGTGGGTTTTGTTGCCAAACGTAGGCGACCAACTCATGTTTGAGTTGTACCAATTTATTTTAGATCATACCACTTTAGTGGATTTTTGTGCCAAACTTACGCGACCAACTCACATTTGAGTTGTATCACACGATTCTTACGTGGGTTTTTGCCTCTTTTAGGCCTATCTACTTTAGATCATACCACTTTTTAAGTGGGTTTTGGTGCCAAACATAGGTGAAGAACTCACGTCTGAGTTACAGCACACAGGTCTTATGTGGGTTTTTGCCTCTTATAAGCGGATTGACCTTTCATATCAGTCGTAGCACTACTTGAGTGGATTTAAATAAAAAGATAGTTTGAGATAAAGATTTTGAATTATTTTAGCAACTAATTGTCGATCATTTTATGTGCATCAAGAAAGAAGAAAAATGTCTAACTTCCTATCTAATGATAAAACTTCATAAGGTTCATGACATTCCAAGTCCTTGGGATTACTCTTCCATATAGTTATTCTAAATGATATGATACCTCTCCCCCCTGTTAGACTACTCGGTATGGTCCTTGCCAATTTTGCACAAGTTTTCCATCCGATGGCTTCTTTACAGCATGTAGCATCTTTCTGAGGACCAAATCACCGACCTAGAACTCTCTGACCTCGATAATCTAGTCATACTAGTTTGCTAACTATTGTTGGTAGGCAACCAAATGTATCAGAGCTTGCTCCCTTCTTTCCTTTGCCAGATCTAATTTGTGAGCTATTCGATCGTCATTATGTCCATCTTCAAATATCTTTTATCTGAACATTGAAAGTCCTATTTTTAAAGGGATGACATCTTCTATAACATAGGCAAGGGAGTATAAAGTCTCTTTTTTATATTTTTTGGGGTTGTCCTTTATGCCCAAAGAACAAAAAGAAGCTCGGCCACCCATCGTACTTTGGCACTCTCTAATCAGTGCTTGATTCCAAATAGATATTTTTATTGGTTGTCTCTACATGTCCATAGCACTCAGGGAAGACTATTGATTCTTAATGGATTTTGATTCCTTGTTCTGCACAGAAATCACAGAAGGAGTCATTGTTGAACTGCATTATGTTGTCGGTAGCCAGCGCCTTTGGATTCAAAATCATGTGATGAGATTCTCTCAAACTAATATCTTGGCATCAGGCTCTGTAATGTGGGTAAGTGGTTCAACAACCCACTTTGCGAAGTCTGTCGCTGTTATTAGATATCTCTGATTTTCTGGTGTATCAGGTAATGGTCCTACTATATCCATACCCTACTGGGCAAAAGTCCCTGGGTTGGTGAGGGGATTCAAATCTCCTGCGAGCTACTTGATAAACGACGAAAATAATTGACACTTAACGCACTTTTGGACGAACATCACAACATAATTTTGCATGAAGGACCACCAATATCCTTAAAATATACCCTATAGGAGAGCAATATTCCACTCATGTGTGATCTATAGCTTCCTTCGTGTATTTCTCTTAAAACTCCCCCACTTAATTTGGGTTAATACACTTCAGTAAATGGCTAGTGAATGATCGCTGATATAGATAAGTTTGGTCTCGTTTAGAAGAGACCCACTATGATATCATGTCTCCTCATAGATCACTTCGAACTCATCATATACTGGACTTATTATCTCTTAAGACATATTCCACAATATCTTCCTATGAGACCATCTCATCCAATGACTGCCGTCATCAATTATTGAAGACATTGTTGGTCCCGTAAATGTTCCGACCCAATGTCAGCCTCAGATAATTCTACAAGGTCGAGACCTCATTATCCGTTATTTTCTTTAGGAATAGAGTCATCACATTCTAGGCCTTGTCCTTGAGAAAAGACACTTCAGTAGTCTCAGTTGGCCGAGATTCTCTAGCTTAGACATAGCTTACATGCATGAAACATATGACAAGGTCAGTATTGGCACATGTGACTAAGACCATTACGTTATATCAACCCCCATGTGAAAGGAATATTTATCCATCATGAGTTACACACCACATTTTACATCTGTCACACTCTCATTTGTTATGTGATCTCATTCACATAGGTTGCATGATATGGGGTGATATTGTGCACCCCTAACACTATAAAAGTCACTCATCTCCTTCCTTTAGAAGGATTTATCATTACATTTAACCCTACTACATTGTACTGTGTTTATGTGTGTGTGTGTGTGTATAAGAGAGCGAGAGAGAGCACAAAAAAGTTTGTAACCTTGTTAATGGCTTCCAACCTCATTATCTAGTGAAAACCTATTTACTTTTTGTATAGTGGACGTAGGCCAAGGCCGAAGAACTTAAATTTGTGTTTCTCCCTTATGTTTTATCTTATTTACTTATTATTTGCTTATTATATTACTACTTTACTTAGCCATTATCACACATACCCTAAAACTAAGTTGAATCCGTCTTAGGGTGATATTCAGTATCATCATTTTGGCACCGTCTATGGGTAGAGACTATTTTCTCTTCTTCACCTTAGCTTCAATGCTCTCCTCCTTATATCTGGTAGTAATTCAGATCTTCCACTGCTGGAGTTGAATCACCATTGAAAGTTCTTGAGTTGAGTGTTTATCGAACTTCATTAATTCAACTTGTTTTGAGGTTTCTTATTTTTCTCGACTGTTCTTTGCTATTTGGTTGATTCTCACTAAAGTTAGCCATTGAACCACCTTGTAACTCCAAGGATTGCTCCAGCCAACCACCTTAATATTTAGATATGGCAGACGTGGAGGCAGCATTAAGGTCCCTTGTGGTCAGCCAACAGCTAATATAGTAGCACCTCTTGTCCTTCAGCTAAGACAAAATAAGAGGGATCCCCGAAGATCCTACTATGAACTTGATAACTTCGGCCACCAGGGAGGCGGAACATCTAGTAGTAGGGGGACCACTCCCAGCTCTAACAAAGGAAGTTCAGCACCACCGAAGGTGGAGAGATATCGCTAATCCACGGCACCTCCTCCTTGAAAAGAAAGTTCAGGGATGCCCAGACTACCTGGCCTACATTGAGAAAGGATGTTGGGAAAGGTATGAAACTTCATTTACCTCATATCATCCGGGTGGAACTCCGGCCCCAACCTACTAAGGGAAAAGTGTTCAACATAGTCCCAGATCCTCCATAGAGGTTTGACATTTTACAAACTAAGTTGAGGGTTAGATTTTGACCATCTCGGATCAAGGGGTGAGGTCAGATAAGACCAGCATTTCTAGTAACTCAGGTGGCACTTGTGCTACGCGCAGAACGATAAATAAAGGTCGAGATGAGAGAAAGAAAGGGAGGATCACAGAGAAGTTAACAGTAGGTAGAGAACCAGTTCCTGAGATGGTATCTATAGTGTAAGAGGATAAGCCCTAGAATAGATCAATTCATAGGCTAGAGGATAATATCAACACTTTAATTAAAATTCGAGACCCTAAACACGGGGGATATATGGAGGGATCTCCATTTTAGCATAAGATTGTCAATTACCTAACTCCTATAAAGTTCAAACCACCGAGTGTGACACCCATATATGATGGGAGAACTAACCCCGTTAACCATATTGAGATGTATCAGTTGGATACCGATATCTACTCGACACCTAATGAATTGAGGTGTCGATATTTTTCTAGTATTCTAATATGTGCGGTGCATGTATGGTATACCGGCCTGCTAAGAGGATCTATAGAGAATTTCAAATAGCTTGCAGAGAAATTAATCAACAAATTTTGTTTCAGCATGAAGTCAGTAAAGCATGTGACTCATTTGTTAAATGTCAAATAGGGGAAGAATGAACCTTCGAGAGATTAAATCTCTTGTTTTAACGAGGAAAAGTTGGAGGTAGAAGATTATGATGAGAGTATTGCAATGACATCCCTCGTAAATGGGCTTCAACCAGGAAAACTCCTATGGAACCTCTCTTATGATCATTTAAAGTCCATGATATAACTTCTGGAAACAGCCGAGAGAATCATGAACGTGAAGGAGGCCATGGTGACCAAGATAGGAGACATGAAGGAGGTAAGAAGTGAAAAATCCTATCAAAACAAAGATAAGGAAGGGAAAAAGAGGTCTAAGATGATACCAAGTACACCCCACTAACTGTAAACCTAGATTTGATATTGAATTAAATAAAGGATGACAGGGAGCTTAGGTTTCCCGAAAAATTGAAATCCCCACCTTATAAAAGGGACAAAAGTAAGTGGTGTGAGTTCCATCATGACCATGGTCGTACGACTGATCATTGCTTTGCCCTTAAATATTAGATTGAGAAACTATTAGAACAAGGAAAACTCAAAAAGTATGTAGATAAGAGTGGGGGCCGAGATGAGAATAGTAAGAGGTTCAACAAAAGGAAGGATGCTAAGCCAGGAAAAGAAGTTCAAGCAAACAAAAACGAGCAAGAGTTTGACGACAATGGTGAGAATGACCTTGATCTTCTGACCAAACTCCCTGAGGTAAAAAGTAATTTGTGTATGATATCCCTTGGTGTTAAAATATTTTTTTGTGGATTAACAGGTGGAGGAATCGAGACAGTCGATAGGAAGGCCCACGTAGTTGAAGCAAAAATAGCACCAAAGAGAGTCGAGGTTAACTCGGTCAAAATTGAAGCCAACCCAGGCATGCTCAAAAATGTTGGCATGGATTTCCAAGTGGGGGTTCTCAAGGCTAGGCATTAAGGGGATTTTGGCCCAACGTGATGGACCACTGGTCATCAGCATGTGAGTTCATGGCTATAACTTAGCTCATATTCGGGTTGACAGAGGGATCTCGACAAACATCATGTTTTGGGACTATTTTAAAGGTCTGAAGTTGTGTAAGAAGAACTAGCTCCCTATCATCATCCTTTGATTGGATTCAGTGGGGAGAAAGTACACCCACTCGGGGTAAATGAGATAGACGTATGTATGGGAACCTGGCCAAGATGACAAACTAAGAAAATCAGTTTCTTTATAATGGTTGAACATGTTTTTTCAGCCTATAACGTTTTCCTAGGGAGACTAATGCTCAAAGAGTTTAAAGTAGTGCCTTCCACCATACACCAGATGATAAAATTCCCGACTCCCTATGGATTAGGGGAAGTGTGATCAGCTGGAGGCCCGAGAGTGTTACATCATCTTGGCAGAAGATAGGGAAGCCCATAAAAGTCAAACAACTTCTTATAATATTGATACCCTCGACCCATGGGATGAAAGGAAACTCAAGAAGGGAGAGCCCATCGGGGAGTCAGAATTGATCATCTTTAACGAGGATGAACCAAAAAAACTATCCAAATCAACGCGTCCCTAAGACCAAAAATAAAGGAGGAAATAATCAAGTTGTTGAGAGAACGACGGGGTATATTTTCCTGGTGCGATGGTGATATGTCGGTAATTAACCTCAAAATTATTTGTCATCGGCTCAATATAAATGAAAAGTCTAAACTAGTGAAGAAGAGGCAACACACCTTTTTAAGAGATTGATATGATGTAATTCAAGAAGAGGTTAAGAAATTAGAGACCGCAGACTTTATCAGAGAAGTCTAATACCTTGAATGGCTTTCAAATGTCGTTATTGTGCCTAAGCAAAATTGAAAATAGAGAATGTGTGTAGATTTTACAAACCTTAATAAAGTCTACCCAAAAGATAGCTTTCCGTTACCCCGGATTGATTAAATGGTGGATGCGACAGCAGGCCATCAGCTCATGAGATTTATGGATGCTTACTCTAGGTATTTCAATGCACAGTGAGGACGCTGAGAAGAGTTTTTTTATTATAAATGAAGGAACCTACTACTACAAGGTAATGCCTTTGGGATTGAAAAATGCAGGGGCAACCTATCAGAAGTTGGCCAATAAAATGTTTGAAGAGCAAATTGGAAAGAAAATGGAGGTGTATGTGGATGATATGCTTACAAAGAGTCTGAAAGTTGAGAATCATTTGGCCTATCTCGAGAAGACTTTTGATATAATGGATAGATATCGAATGAAGCTAAATCTTGCAAATTATGTGTTCGATGTCAGTGCAGGAAAATGTCTCTATTTAATTATCAACCAAAGGGGAATTGAGGCCAATCCCGCCAAAATCAAAGTTTGAATTGACATGAAGACGTCGAGAATAACAAAAAAATGTCCAAATACTGACCGAACAGGTGTCTACCTTAAACTTTTTTGCCTCCAAAGCAACGGATAAGTGCTTACCATTCCTCAAAATCGTGAGGAAAGATTTTGCTTATGAGAAAGAACGTGAAAAGGTATTTTAACAATTAAAGGCATATATCGGCTCTTTGATGTCCTCTCTAGGCCTATTCGAAGAGAAAAATTGTATTTGTGTGTAGTTGTTGCAAAATCATCCATCAGCGTTACCATTGTCTGAGATAATTAGGGAATCCACAAGCCCGTATATTTCAATAGCAAAGCTCTACAGGGGTAGAGTTGAACTACCCAAAGATGGAAAAACTTGCGTACACCCTAATATATGCTTCAAGAAAGTTGAAGCCCTATTTTCAGGTGCACACTTAGGCAAGACATTCATAAACATGAGAAATTGGGTAGGTTAATGCCTTTGTCAGAAGGAGTTAGGTGAGTTTGACATTATTTACCAGTCGAGAAATGAAATCAAGGGCCAGGCATTAGCATACTTCGTTGCATATTTCACACGGAACATCGAAAGTGATTTGGAGATAGAAAAAACGATCGAAGTGCCACTTGTGGTTCAAAAAGATGCTATGGCTAAGAAAGAACGAGCTAAAAAGCAGAGCGTATAACAAAAAATGATTTCTTGGTTAAGAAAGGAATGTTGAATGAGTGTGTGACACCCCGCCCAATTAAATATCGTGTGATCAGTCCTTTATAAAATTTAAAACAGAATGTTCAGTTGGTTCATTCTTAGCATCACTGTCAAAAACGCAATATCTTATTTAATCACCTAATATAATTAAGCTAAGTGTCAAAATATTTTTCTTATTAATTAAAAACCATTTATTTACCAAACCAAGTTTTTTAATGTAAAACATCCATGCACAATTAATTAATACAAATACTAAATCAGAATCGCATCCTGAAATACATAAGACTAGAAAAAATATCCCAGTTCAAAACTCTAAACCAAAACAATAGTAGCCATCAATCCAAATGAAAATGAATGATAAATAGAGTAACAAAATCTCTGAAAATGTCTAAAGAAGGGGCGACACATGCCCTAATAAAAATGTCATAATGAATAGGAATGAAATAATCGAAGCGTCTAAACGAAGTCATGCAGCTCCCACAACAGCTACAGCATGCCACGCAATCCGAAACTCTAAGTCTGATGTCCCTGTGGCTGAGCACCTGATATAATACATATATACAGCAAGAGAGAGAGAAGATGCAAGAAATGGGTCAGAGCCCGGTGTGTAAAAATATTTATTCAAGCAAGTATTTAAAATTTGCAGTAAAGCAAGTATCAATTAGTTCGAACTCTCTCTTGAGATTCTCACCCCTCTTCTATTGTGCACGCCTAACGCGTATCTAAATTTTCTCCTTAGCAATACCTCCCAATATAACTAGTCTGAATTCATCCTAATAGTATTAACCCTTACTATTAGTAAGTCCGTATCGCCCATACAATACGTTATTCAATTAGCCTATATTGAAAAGCTCATTAATACATTTTCCGTTTTCGTAATAATTCAAGTATACGATTAGAATTTTCTTAACAAATTTTCATACCCATATTCATTGCTATACACACTAGATTAATTCACAATTCTCATACATATATACATATGGTCACATCTGCCCTACATATATAACATGATATCGCACCCCCGGGTTATATCCCATTAGTGCACCTAATCAACATCCTGTACCCCCGGGTTATCACCCGTTAGTACACTTACTTAAATAATCTTGTAGCCCAGGGTTATCACCCATTAGTACACTTATAATATTAATAATACATAATAGGCATACAAACGTCCTATTATAATAGATAGGTATTTCCTCACCTACATATATACTTATCTTATGAGTTTTAATTTACACATTCCGTAATAGTTTTTGGGATCATTATCCCTCTCATAATCTTTACGGTATATACTCTCCGTACCAAACTCATTAAAGTATTTAGTCCCTCCTACTTCTTTCAAAATTCTGCCTTACTTAAATTTATTATTTGGAAATAATTCTCTCATTTCTTAACTAATGAACTCAAAACTGGGCCTTGAAAGAAATTATCAAAACTTCACTCTGTCGCCTGAACGAGATGGCAAGTCGTTTGAACGACTGCCACATGTCGCTCGAACGACTTCGCGCGAGATTGCAATCTCGCTCGAACGACTTCGAGCGACTTCGCGTGAGATTTCGTTGTTCGTCCCCTACCCAGATTTTTCCAACATTTTCCACCATTTTTAACCTCAAATCTTTTCATCCAACACCCCAAACTCCAAATAAACAGTTATACATTGAACCCCATCAATAATACACGAATTCTAACATCCTAGAATCATCAATTCATTACGAATCATTCATAAAATGTGAAATCCCTAATTTAAATTTATCAAAACCCTAGTTCTTCCAATACATGTTCAAGAAGCCATAATTTCCAGATTTTTTCTACATATAAGTTCCTTAAAACGTGATTTCCAGTCTACATACATTAAGGGTTTCAATCTAATAAATCACAGAATTTATTTACACTATCAAATTCCTCAATTTTACCATTTTTATAACCTATAACATAATCCTAACAATCCTACACTAAAATGAATCAATTTAATACCGAAATACAGCAAGTTATAAACACTTGCCTTGAGTGAGTAGTCTAATTTCTGGATGTTGTTGGTATGGGTGTGTTCCCCTCGTTCCGATCTACGCGGTGGTGGTGGTGGTTATGCAAGGTGATGTCGATTTAGCCCTCTTCTCTTGGCAAAAGATTTCCCTCACACTTCCTATAGTCGTTCCTTCTTTTTGTAGATTTCTAACCCTAATACAATTGCTTTGGCTGATAAATAAACTCCTAATTTTCGTCCATTAATTAGGCTTAAAAATCCAATTTACCATAATGCCCTTTTTGGGTGCCGGTTAGGCCTAAAATTGTCCAGGGACTCAAACTAAACACCCGAGTATACTATTTTGACCCTTCCGGACTCAACGGTACACTCGAAATCACCATACGAGTTACTAAAAATAATTGATATATTTATTCAACCAATTTAGTCCCGACACGACTCACACGCGCGTCTGACTTAATTCACTAAACTGTCGTATTATTATCTCTCAACAATTTATCAAAGTATATAGTTCCATATTACATATCGCATAGTAATATTAAACTAATAAGTATTAACTCTTAGCATGCTAGTTAATATTTATTTTTATTTGATTCGGATTAATTTATGATTTATTTCTCACATTTAAATTTAATTAATCCCTCTGTAACAAATAATTCCTTTAATTATTTAAATCATTAAAAATGTGGGGTATTACATACTTCCCCCCTAATAAAGGAATTTCGTCTCAAAATTCGGAAAAATAGGGTATACCTGGTATGAATAAATCTGGATATTTCTCACGCATATCCGCCTCACGATCCCAAGTAGACTCCTCCACATTGTGATGCTGCCACTGCACCCGAACAAGTGGAACTACCTTTGACCTTAGCCTCCTCTCACTATAATCTAGAATAGCTACCGGTCTCTCCTCATATGAACTATATGGTTGTAGTTCAATCTCCTCAATTGCAATGTGAGTGTGTGCTAACTCATCTCGAAGGTATCGCCTCAGTGACGAAATGTGGAACACATCATGGATACGATGTAAGTGCTCCGGTAATCCCAATCTGTATGCCACTGGTCCGACCCTATCTATAATAGGAAATGGTCCCACATATCTCGGGGCCAACTTCCCTTTCTTCCTAAATCTCATTACTCCGTTCATTGGAGATACTCTCAACAAAACCTGGTCCCCCACTGTGAACTCATGGAAGAACCTTTTTGCATCAGCATAGCTTTTCTGCCTATCCTGGGCTACCCGTATGCGATTTTGAATCATCTCGATTCTGCTCGATGTCTCCTGAATTACTTCTAGTCCGAGTAGCTTGTTGTCTCCCACCTCTAGCCAATAAACTGGGGAACGACAAGGTCTGCCATACAATGCTTCGAACGGGGCCATGCCAATCGTAAACTGATAGGAGTTGTTATAAGAAAACTCTACCAGTGGAAGATACTGCTCCCAACCTCCTCCGAAATCAAGGATACACATGCGTAACATGTCCTCGAACATCTGGTTAGTGCGTTCAGTCTGCCCATCGGTCTTTGGGTGATACGATATACTCAATCGCAACTCGGTATCCATAGTTTCCTGGAAGCTCTCCCAAAAATGAGATACAAATGTTGTGTCTCTATCTGACACGATGTTAAGAGGTACACCATGCAGTCTCACTATCTCAGTAATAAATAGCTGAGCATACTGTCCCACTGTGTAGTCTGTCCTGACGGGCAAGAAATGGGCTACCTTTGTCAACCGATCTACAATAACCCATATACAATCATGCCCCCTATGCGAAGTGGGCAACCCGATGATAAAGTCCATAGAAATGCCTTCCCATTTCCAGGTAGGAGTTTTTAATGGTTGAAGTAAACCTGGTGATCTATGATGGTCCACTTTCACTAGCTGACAAGTGGTACACTTGGATACGAACTCTGCGATATCCTTTTTCATCCCGCTCTATCAATACTGCCGCCTAATATCTTGCTACATTTTGTCCCCACCGGGATGTACCGCAAATCAGTACCCATACGAATCCGTCATTACTGCATATCGAAGGTCCTCCCCCTATGGAACAATGAGCCTCCCATTGAAGCGCAAACCGCCCTCAGAACTTACTGAATAAGACTCGGCTCCTCCGGCTAAAAGCTGCCTAATCCGATATTGACAGAACGAATCCGTTGCTTGTGCTTGTACTATTTACGTGATGATCTGAGGTTTAACTATCATCGCAGACATGAATGATCGGGCCACAGTATCCTGATGTCCCAATTCCTTCCATTTAGCTTTCCACACCTCGGCCGTCTCATCGACCGGCCTGCGGCTCAACGCATCAGCAACCACATTAGCCTTTCTCGGGTGATAGTGTATTTCGAACTGATAATATTTTACAAACTCAAGCCACCGGCGTTGACGCATATTCAACTCCTTTTTTCGTGAACAAGTACTGTAGCGACTTGTGGTCTGTAAATAAGTGAAACTGTTCTCCCAATAAGTAATGCCTCCAAATTCGAAGCGCAAACACTACTGCTGCCAGCTCTAAGTCGTGGGTGGGGTAATTCTTTTCATGAGGCTTAAGTTTTCGGGAAGCAAAAGCTATGGCCTTCTCCTCTTGCTGGAGTACTCCCCCAAGCCCCTGTAATGATGCGTCGGTATAAACCAGGTATTCCACTCCCGCTCTGGGAAGTGCTAGAATGGGTGCTGAAGTTAACTTGTCCTTCAGCTCATCAAATGCCAACTGGCATGCATCATCCCAAACAAACGGTACGCCCTTATGAGTCAAATTTGTCATAGGTCCTGCAATCTTTGAGAATCCCCGAATAAATCGTCGATAGTATCCGGCTAATCCCAGAAAACTCCGCACCTCCGTCGGTATCGTGGGTTGTCCCCACTCCCTCACCGCTGACACTTTACTAGGGTCTACAGATACCCCTTTTTCTAATACAATGTGTCCCAAAAACTGTACCTCCGGCTGCCAAAACTCACACTTCTCGTATTTGGCATACAAATCATGCTCTCATAGGGTCTGTAGAACCATACGTAAATGCTCGGCATGTTCTTCTTCTATGCGGGAATAAATCAGAATGTCATCTATGAAGACAATGACAAAATGATCTAGTAACTCTCTGAATACTATGTTCATTGAGTCCATAAATACTGCTAGGGCATTGGTTAGCCCGAATGGCATAACCTTGAATTCGTACGATCCATACCTCATTAAAAAAGAAGTCTTGGCCACGTCCTGCTCCCTGATGCGTAGCTGATGGTACCCGGATCTCAAATCTATCTTCGAGAAGTGGGTCGCTCCTCTCAGCTGACCAAACAAGTCATCGATTCGAGGCAACGGATACTTATTCCGTATCGTGACTTTGTTAAGCTCCCGATAATCAATACAGAGCCGTAGGGACCCATCCCTTTTCTTTACAAACAGAACTGGGGCACCCCAAGGCGAGGTACTCCTACGGATGAAGCCCTATCCCAATAACTGTTATATCTGATCCCGTAGCTCCCTCATCTCTGTCGGAGCCATACGGTAAGGTGCACGTGCTATCGGACGAGTTTCTGGTGCTAAGTCTATCATAAACTCGATCTCCCTACTCGGAGGCAACCCCGGTGTATCCTGAAATACATCGACAAACTCGCGGACGACCGGAATCGAATCAAGTGGAACTACGACTGCAGAGGACTCATCCTCTATATAAAATAAGTGGGTGGACGATCCTCCCTCCGAGCGAGGCATCACCACTAAGAACATCTCCTGGCCCGAAATAGCGAACACAATACTCCTACTGAAGCAATCAATCATGGCCTTATACTCGACTAACCAATCCATACCAATAATGGCGTCGTACTCGAACATATCTAATACTAGCATATCAGCCGGTAAGATTAAACTGCCAATCTCTATGCCTACTCCCCGGCATATAAAGAAAATTAATGACCCATTACCCAGTGGTGATTCTACACAAGTCACTGTACTCTCTGCCATGCTTAGCAACCCAGTGGCCTTTGCAAAGCTAGTGGCTATAAAAGAGTGTGATGCCCCCGTGTCAAATAAGATGCTACCCAAAGTGCCATGGATAGAAAACTTACCCTCTATTGCGGTTGGTGCCTACGGAACTGCGGCCTGGTGGACGTTATAGACACGTCCATACTGCAACTGTCCCTGCTGCATCGGAATTGCGGGTAAAGCTGGAACTGGAGCCGGGGCTGGTAGGGCGGTGGGAAAAATGGGTCTCTGGGGCTCCTGGTGAGCACCCTGCTGTCGAAGAACTCTGTCCCTATCCGGACACTCCTATTTCTTAAGGTCAGTCTTGCCATAAGTATAACATTTCCCAATGAAGTTTCCTCCTCTCTGCCCTCGGTAGCCTCGGCCCGGTTGGCCGTTACCACCTCTACCTTGGCCCCGCTGGCCCTATTATCCTCCCTGCTGTTGACCCTGCTGCTAATTTTTTGGATGGCCCTACTGTTGACCATGTGGCTGGCCTTGGTGGCCCTGTCTCCAACCCCCATGACCATGTCTGAACCCTCCAGAACTGAACCTCTTAGCAGACTCCCCCTGCTGGGAACCCTGCCTCTGACTCTGCTCAATTGGTACTCCACTGGCATTACCTCCCCCTGTCTTTCCCAACTGGTTGGGCTCTCCCCCTTATTTTCTTCCTTTAGCATGAAAGCGATTGTCCTGACAATGCAATGAGGCTACATTCAGAACGTCGGTATAAGAGTGTAGGGAAAGGTTACCCAATAAATGTTGTCGTATCTTCCAAGTCAAGCCATCCATGAACATCTGAATGCGCTTCTCCTCAGTAGGCACCTCCTGTGGTACCATGTTTGCCAATCGTGTGAACTCTTCCTCGTATTCCACAACGGTTTTCCCTTCCTGGGTGAGGTCTAAAAGTTTCCGTCTCATATTAGTCTTGACGGCGGAAGGAAAATACTTGCAATCAAACCGCACCCAGAAATCACTGATAGTCATCAAATCTCACTCCTCGGTAGTAGTAGTGGACTCCCACCACTGTAAGGCTGCCCCTCTCAGCTTGAAGGTAGCCAAGACCTACCTTTGAACCTCTGTGCACTCATACATGCGAAGATGTCGCTGTATGTCCTTCCACTGACTCGCGGTAACCACATCTGAACTGCCCAAGAACTCTGGGGGACAAGCCCTCTAAAAGGACTCTCTAACTCTCTCCCATTCAGTGGGAAATGGATGCACTGGAACTGGTGCCACTGCCTGAACCTGGGGTGGGGCCTGCTGCACCACCGCTAAGGCTGCATTTACCACTTGTGCAACTATCGCGGCAACTTCTGTTGCGTTCATAGTCCCCTGAGCCTGTATGGCCGGTTGTTCTAGCTGGGCCTGTCGGTCTCTTGGTGCACGTTGAGGAGGAATCTGAGATGAGAAAGAATATTATTAGTCCATAGTTATTTCAAAATCTCAAATAGCTGAAGACGTAACCGCAAAACATAAGATTACAACAATCCTAAAAATAGGGCTCTATATCAAAGGAGGCAAAGCTGAAAACATAGTAAGCCGTACAGATCCTAATGGACACTAGAACCTAATGCTCTGATACCACCTGTGACACCCCGCCCAATTAAATATCGGGTGATCAGTCCTTTATAAAATATAAAACAGAATGTTCGGTTCGTTCATTCTTAGCATCACTGTCAAAAACGCAATATCTTATTTAATCACCTAATATAGTTAAGCTAAGTGTCAAAATATTTTTCTTATTAATTAAAAACCATTTATTTACCAAACCAAGTTATTTAATGTAAAACATCCACGCACAATTAATTAATTCAAATACTGAATCAGAATCGCATGCTGAAATAAATAAGACTGGATAAAGTATCCCAGTTCAAAACTCTAAACCAAAACAATAGTAGCCATCAATCCAAATGAAAATGAACGAGAAATAGAGTAACAAAATCTCTGAAACTGTCTAAAGAAGGGGCGACACATGCCCTAATAAAAATGTCATAATGAATAGGAATGAAATAATCTAAGCGTCTAAACAAAGTCATGCAGCTCCCATAACAACTACAGCATGCCACGCAATCCGAAACTCTAATTCTGATGTCCCTGTGGATGAGCACCTGATATAATACATATATACAGCAAGAGAGAGAGAAGATGCAAGAAACGGGTGAGAGCCCGATGTGTCAAAATATTTATTTAAGCAAGTATTTAAAATTTGCAGTAAAGCAAGTATCAAGTACATGTTAGTTCGAACTCTCTCTTGAGATTCTCACCCCTCTTCTATTGTGCACGCCTAACGCGTATCTAAATTTTCTCCTTAGCTATACCTCCCAACATAACTAGTCTGAATTCATCCTAATAGTATTAACCCTTACTATTAGTAAGTCCGTATCGCCCATACAATACGTTATTCAATTAGCCTATGACGAAAAGATAACTAATACATTTTCCGTTTTCGTAATAATTCAAGTATACGATTAGAATTTTCGTAACAAATTTTCATACCCATATTCATTGCTATACACACTATATTAATTCACAATTCTCAGACATATATACATATGGTCACATCTGCCCTACATATATAACATGATATTGCACCCCCGGGCTATATCCCATTAGTGCACCTAATCAACATCATGTACCCCTGGGTTATGACCCTTTAGTACACTTACTTAAATAATCTTGTAGCCCCAGGTTATCACCCATTAGTACACTTATAATACATCTTTGCACCCCCGGGTTATCACCCATTAGTACACTTATAATATAAATAATACATAATAGGCATACACACGTCCTATTATAATAGATAGGTATTTCCTCACCTACATATATACTTATCTTACGAGTTTTAATTTACACATTTCGTAATAGTTTTTGGGATCATTATCCCTCTCGTAATCTTTACAGTATATACTCTCCGTACCGAATTCATTAAAGTATTTAGTCCCTCCTACTTCTTTCAAAATTTTACCTTAAATTTATTATTTGGAAATAATTCTCTCATTTCTGAACTAATGAACTCAAAACTGGGCCTTGAAAGAAATTATCAAAACTTCACTCTGTCGCCTGAACGAGATGGCAAGTCATTTGAACGACTGCCACATGTCGCTCAAACGACTTCGCGCGAGATTGCAATCTCGCTCGAACGACTTCGAGCGACTTCGCGCTAGATTTCGTTGTTCGTCCCCTACCCAGGTTTTTCCAACATTTTCCACCATTTTTAACCTCAAATCTTCTCATCCAACACCCCAAACTCCAAATAAACAGTTATACATCGAACCCCATCAATAATACACGAATTCTAACATCCTAGAATCATCAATTCATTACGAATCATTCATAAAATGTGAAATCCCCAATTTAAATTTATCAAAACCCTAGTTCTTCCAATACATGTTCAAGAAGCCATAATTCCCAGATTTTTTCTACATATAAGTTCCTTAAAACATGATTTCCAGTCTACATACATTAAGGGTTTCAATCTAATAAATCACAGAATTTATTTACACAATCAAATTCCTCAATTTCACCATTTTTATAACCTATAACATAATCCTAACAATCCTACACTAAAATGAATCAATTCAATACCAAAATACAGCAAGTTATAAACACTTTCCTTGAGTGAGTAGTCTGATTTCTGGATGTTGTTGGTATGGGTGTGTTCCCCTCGTTCCGATCTACGCGGTGGTGGTGGTGGTGGTCATGGTTGTGCAAGGTGATGTCGATTTAGCCCTCTTCTCTTGGCAAAAGCTTTCCCTCACACTTCCTATGGCCGTTCCTTCTTTCTGTAGCTTTCTAACCCTAATACAATTGTTTTGGCTGATAAATAAACTCCTAATTTTCGTCCATTAATTAGGCTTAAAAATCCAATTTACCATAATGCCCTTTTTGGGTGCCGGTTAGGCCTAAAATTGTCCCGGGACCCAAACTAAACACCCGAGTATACTATTTCGACCCTTCTGGACTCAACGGTACACTCAAAATCATCATACGAGTTACTAAAAATAATTGATATATTTATTCCACCAATTTAGTCCCGACACGACTCACACGCGCGTCTGACTTAATTCACTAAACTATCGTATTATTATCTCTCAACAATTTATCAAAGTATATAGTTCCATGTTACATATCGCACAGTAATATTAAACTAATAAGTATTAACTCTTAGCACGCTAGTTAATATTTATTTTTATTTGATCCGGATTAATTTACGATTTATTTCTCACATTAAAATTTAATTAATCCCTCTGTAATAAATAATTCCCTTAATTATTTAAATCATTAAAAATGTGGGGTATTACAAAGTGTCATTTTACAAAATGAGAGCCCGTTTGGATCCTGTTCATTAATGGTTTGTCCTACGAAAGTGGCAGCAATACAGGTTTGATATTGTTGACCCCTGATGGAACTGACATAGAGTATGATTTACGATTCAATTTTAAAGCATCAAATAATGAATCAGAGTATGAAGCTCTACTAATGGGACTTTCCCTAGCCAAAGCGCTTAATGTCGGTTATATGGTTGCTCAAAGTGACTCTTAGCTTATTGTCAATAACTTACTAGGAATCTACGAGTCCAAAGATGAAAAACTGACTTAGTACCTAACTAGAGTGAGGAAAATATTATTGAGTTTCGATGAAGTTAAGATGAGAATAATTCCAATGTCGTAGAATGGAGGATTCGATGTATTGGCGAGACTTGCAACGAGCACTATAATAGAGAGTATAGACGATTAGTTCCTATCAAAATTTTAATCAAGTCGAGCATCGAAAGTGAGGAAGTTAGCATGAACCTCTGTTTGAACTTGAATTTGGAAGTGTCATGGATGAATCTGATCATCGATTATATCAGAGATGAAAAATTACCCGAGTCTAAGGTCGAGAGAAGAAAGATCAGATATCATGTGGCTAGTTCATAACCATAGGTGATGTACTTTATAAGAGAGGATTATTTCTTTCAGTTCTTCGATGTGTGCACCCCATGAATATAGGCTTTTTTCTCCAAGACATACACAAGGGGTCATGTGCAAGCATGTAGGTAGATGATCTTTGGCCAAAATTATTGTCACTCAAGGGTATTTTTGGTCGACTCTTACAAAATATTCAGCCAAATATGTTCAGAAATGGGATACATGCCATCATTTTGCTAGCATCCCTCACAGCCCCATCAACCTATCTCGTCTATATTATCCCCTTAGCCATTTGCAATATATAGGATAGACCTAATCGACCATTTGCCTAGAGCGAAGGAGAATTGTAGGTTCTTGATTGTCTCGATTGATTACTGGTCCAAATGGGTAGAGGCTAAGGCCATGGTAACAATCCTTGATTAAAAATGCTTCAAGTTCATTTGGAGAAACATCATTCGTCGGTATGGTCTCCCCGATACCTTAATATTAGATCATAAAAATAAATTCAAAGACAAATCCCTGGACGCATACTGCGTAAAGGTCGACATAAAGAAGTTTTACTCCTTACCCGGTTGACCACAAGTGAATGGAAAGATAGAGGTTATGAACATAACTACTTAGATGGGATAGAGAAAAAATTGGAAGATGCCAAGGGAAAAAAGAGTTGATGAGTTATACGGTGTCTTGTGGGCTTATAGAGTCACAAAAAGAACTCTAATAGGGGAAATATCGTTTATTCTAGCTTATGGATCTAAAGTCGTAATCCCAATAGAGATCGGACTACCAAGTCATAAAGTTCAAGCTTATGACCCAGAAGATAACCTTGAAGAGAGAAGACTTGATCTATATCTCATTGAAGAAAGATGAGAAGATGTTATAGTCAGGTAGTCCGCTTATTAGAGCTGCCAAGTTTTATAACAAAAGAGTGAAGTCTTAGCCTATTGCCGTGAGAGACCTTATGCTTAAGAAAGTCTTACAAAATTCCAACAAACTACACCTTAATTGGCATGGGCCTTACAGTGTGACAGAGGAGGTCGTCCTAGACACATAACGGTCTGAAAATATTAAGGGTTAATCATTCTTTAATCCTTGGAATGCGGATCACTTGAAAAGATATTATCAATAGTTTCTAAGTCTCGTATTAAATAAATTTTGTTTCATGTTTACTCCCAAGTGTGTGTAACGAAGTTTTCAATGAGAAATATACAAGTGTTGTCTCATCTATTATTTCTATCTATATGGTTTTCATGAATTCTAAGTGCCGAAACATCATTTAATCATGGTGAATAAATTTAAACTCCCTCTCGATAGTACGAGATTGATTAAGGAGTATCGCCTCCAAAAATGCCACTCCAAAAACACTGAGAGGATGAGCGGAAGGAGATCCTCTAACACCATTTAAGTGGTGAGGACAAAGTAAATTACATAAATATGGATCATCATTTAAATATTGTTCATATAAAACATCATTTAATTGTTGTGAATAAATTTCAACTCCCTCTCGACAGTATGAGAGTGACTCGTGGACAAGAGTGACTGAAAGTCTCCGCCTCAAAATGTCACTCCAAAAACGATGAGAGGAGGGATATCCCCTTAACAACATTTAGGTGGTGAAGGTTAAATAAAATAATTTATGTATAATGCATACAAAACATCATTTAACTATGGTGAACAGTTTAAAACTCTCTCTCAATTGGAGAGTGACTAGGGAGTTTCGACTTCATAAAGTCACCCTAGAAAAAATGATAGATGGGAAACCCCATAAAATAATCCTCTTTAATATAAATACTTTGGTGATAAGTCACAAAATGTCAGGCATTGAAATTTGAAAAGCAAACAACTGGTTCAGACACTACGGTGGTATTAAGAACCAGAAAAAATCATGTCATATTCATCCAATACACAATGGAACCAACGCAAAAATAGAAAATTTATTACAGACAAACTTGAAATTTATCAAAAGTGAAATTGATCGGATGTTCAAAGGAATTACACATAAATGGCACATAAGACCACATACAGTTTCCTGCAAAAAATGACGACCTGGTTCTCCACCATTATTTACTCCATTTCAAGATGCGCAGCAGAGTTCTCTGTCTGAGTGGTCATATTACTTTCCTCATCACCAACCCTGTCTGTGGCCTCCAAATTAGTTGTGGTAGTCGTATCCACGGCGGCACCCATCTCAGCCTCGACCTGCACCTAGTTCAGAGATTCAACTCTTTCCAAATCAACAAAGCTAAATGAAGTGATAATCTCAACCAGCTTGGGACCACTGGCCACCAGTTTAAGGTGGTGGTTGGATACTCGGTGACAAATAACCTTTGCCCCTTTATCCAAAAAATGTATGGTGTAATTCAAAAACTCCCCAGACTCCTTAAAGACAGGGAAGGATTTCTCAGAAGTCGCCTTTAGTTTCTTGGCCTCACCGCCAATCTATTTCTTTAGAAACTAATTTAGCTGACAATCTTAGCCTGAAGTTCAGTCTTCATTGTCTGTGTCATCTCCTTATGTCGTGTTCTCTAATCCTGGACCTTGGCATCTTAGTCGGACTTGATATTTGCAAGCTACTATTTCAGACTGTTGGCCTCAAACTGCACATTCTCGGTCACTTTCACTTTTTTATTAGCCTCTGCTGCTAATAGTTGAATGTTTTGAAGGGCAATAATATAATGCAATATCACAAGACAAATAAATATAGATGACATAAAACTTAAAGAAAAAGAAATTATAATAGAAAGAATAAAAATTTTACATGTGTGACCCTATGTAGTGCAAAATTAAAGACCCAATGGGGGTCTTAGGCATCAAAAAATGATTATCAAAATCGGGACAATAGTAACAATGGCCACTCAGGCCCTTAGTTGACTGTAAAAAAGGGAGGTGACATTCATGCCCAGTTGGGCCAGACGAGCAGTGGTTGTCGTGTTGTCCTTGATGGGGATAATAAGTTCATTGGCTTGCCTATGAGGGGCATCCCTATTTTTCTTCTAAGATGGAGGGTTGGTAGAAGTACCCTCGGGGACATATTTTCTTTTCATGGATCCCTTAGCAGTATGGGGTCCAGCTATTGTTGATTTTTATCGATGTTGTGTCGGCATTGTACATTTGCCCCGTAGACAGGCCAGAATATTGCTTGTGATTGAAGTAGCCATCTCCCAAATTTGATCAGTAATGCCTTCTGGATGATCTTCAAAGAAGAATAAATGAATTAATATCAGCATAATAAAATCATATGGCAGTAAAGTTAAATTTTGAAAGAAGTTCTTACAAATTTCAATAAAGGGTTACACCCCCAACCTAGTGCATTCAAGTAGCTCAGGGTCCATCAAGTCCTTAAAAATAATAAGGCCTCCCTTATTGCCTTTGTCATATAGTTGGCCAATATTTTTCCTCATCTTAATGCTCAGACCAGGATCCATCTTGGCCAATATTAAAACTTTCTCCCATTGCCTAAGGACCCTTAGCTCGTCAACAGCAAACGATATAATACTATCAAACTCTCCGTCCCCAGAAATAAAGAAACAGTGGGCACGCTCATACTGTGAGGGAACCCTCATCTTAATAGAGGACTTAACACCATATAGATGTCTCCAAATAATTGTATTGGTCTCACATAATTCATAGGGAATGTGTAAACCGCAGGTAATTTCCTTTTGTATAAAGTTCAATAGATGTGGAAGCGTTGAAAGTTGATGGTTCAACAATTAAACAAAATTAACTCAATTCATATATTCATTTAAACCGATTCAATAATCCAAGTCCTAGAATTTGCCTAAGTCATATTTATCAATATTAGAAACAAAATTAGGCGAAACCAATTTTAGTACGTGACTTGAATTAAACAATTATTACCCAATATTTAAATATAGTCCAATTTAAATCAGTGTGATTGTTAAACCAAATTTTATCTTGAATTTATTCAAATCATGTGTTCTAAATTATGATGCAAGATAAAATAAACAATGTCACACTACGCCGCGATGTACGAGGAAAAACCCAAGACGGGAAACAACCTCGGACGGCCCTAGCCACAAGTCCACTAGATACGGAATTATACAAATACAAGACAAAAGACTTACATCCACGACTCGAACCCTCTCAAGCCTTGTCGCTCCTTCTTGTAGAAACCTCTTCCTAGCGAACAACCACGGAGCTCCACCGCGATCTCGGAATCCACCGATAGGACTTTGTATGGTCACCGTCACCCAAGCTTGGAGCCTTTCTCCAAGTGAGTAATACCGCAACAAACTTCTTCTTCTTTGTGATGGGATGTAGAAGGAAACCCGAAACGTCTCTTTTTCAATTCGGTAGAGAAAACCAGTGCCAAAACTCCAAGCAATTGATATTAATATAGAAACTTGGATAAACAACTATTGGGTGTAAACACTAGAGTGTGTAGGATTTTTCATTAAAGAATAACACTCAAAACATGATTTTTTTCCTTAAACAAATTTTCTATCAAAACACTCTCTAGGAGTTTGTATGGTATGAAAAAGATACCCCTTCAAAAATGATTCTCGTCCTTAATAAAGCCTTAAAAAATCAGTTAAGAAACAAGTGGGGAAATGGGGTGAAAACTGCCAAGCTCAAAACTGTTCCCGCCTGGCATCTCGTTCGAACGAACTTGACTCTCGTTCGAACGAGACTTCTAACGAGCGACCAGACTGGGCTCGTTAGAAAATCGTTAGATATCTAGTTAAAACGACCAAACTCGTTCGAACGACATATCGAACGACTGACTAGTTTAGGTTCGTTGGCAAACTCGTTCGAACGAAACCTGGTTCGAACGAAAAACTCGTTCGAATGACATATCGAACGACTGACCAGTTTAGGTTCATTGGCAGTCTCGTTCGAACGAAACCTGGTTCGAATGAAAAAACTCGTTCTAACGAGACTTCGAACGACTTCCAGAAATTTTTGATAAATTCAATTTTTGGCCCAGAAACTTTATGTACTTTATTTTAAAGTTTCAATTAAATTATTCTGAAAGTAAAACATGGTTTTTTATTAAACCTAACACCCAATAAATATTGTTCCAAGCTCCTATATAAATATAATTACATTCATACCTTGGGAGCATGGAACCTTAGTTGATGACGTAGAAATGAGGCACACAAATCGGCATTTTGATGAAGCTTTAAATTCTTTGCCGCTACGTCTTCAACAAATACTTCATAGGCTTGAGAGTATTACAATAAAACACTAACCTATGAAATAATGTTTTTGTCCGGAATTGAGCCAACACAATACATGGACTCAATTGGAAATTTGTGTCCTTACAGAATGAACGATGTCGCACTTGTATCCAGCACATACTCCTCTTCTTTTTCCTCATTCTTCTCAATAATGAGATCCTTGTCGCGAGGATCATGACTTCTAAACTCGACCTCAGTCATGGCCGAGCTGGTAATTTCCATGGGAGGCATATTGATAGCCACTTCTATCACTGACTCATCATCAGGATATCATACACTCCAGGCTTAAGATCCCCCTGTTGATGAGCTAAAGTTGTGGCGTGTCCACGATTACTTGATTCAGACGTTTCACCCTCTTCTAAATGATCAAGGATAACACTCATGGGCACTTCAAAAGAGTTGGACCTAGATTTATCCTGTGTAGTATGAGGTTTTAGAATATGAGAAGGAATATAGCCCTTAGAAGAGGGAAAGGATAAAGAGCCTTTGGAGGATAAAACTGGCATGGTATCACTGCTTAATGAAATCAAAACTCTAGACTTGATTAAAATTGGGCATGTAAGGAGTAAAGGAGTATGAACAACAAATAGAGGAATGGGGTGAAAGTAAGTTCAGTCTTGGCCTCCACTTTTCGCCTAGACTTGGCCCTATGAATCCGTTGCGAAATATGCTCTCGGAGATGGGAAAAATCTTCTACTAATTCAAATAACTTACAATATATGAAAAACACGAATTAAAGTTTGCCATGGTTAACCAAAGATCAAAACAGAGAACTTAAAAGGTTCTTTAAAAGAACCATTCGAGAGCATGATGAACAACTTCGGTGAGATTAAACTATAAAACTCACCAAAAAAAACTCAACCAAAGCTTAGAAACCATTAAATTCGTCAAATCTTATACCTAAAGTGATGTATAAGTCTTAAATCTTCCTAGAACCACCTTAATACCAGTCGAATACCACCAGGAATGGTGTATGGTAAAATTACAGGTTGCCAAAAAATGCAAAACAAGGTGAAAATATCAACAAATTTCAATAGAAATCAAAAGTGGTGTCAAGAATCGTACCTGGGAAGAAGAATATGCTGAAAAACAAAAGAACATGAGGAGAAAATTACTGAAGAATAACACATAGGGGAGAGAGAGAGAAATTGAAGGAAGCAGCTCTGGTTTTACCGAAATGGGAACGGTAAAATAAAGAGGAAAGAAGATAAAGAGTTGGTTTTTTAAACCAACTAAAGTGTGCACGAAAACCCACAATCAATATTTAAGGCATGATATTCGAGATGACACGCTGCATCGCAAATACTTGGGTTACACACCAGCCCATATGCTCACTAATAGGTATCAATCTTAAGGTACTGAAATGACACCCCTGACAACAGAGTATCCCACTCCAATCAATGAGATATTCTCTCATTACACCTAAAAGGTCACTCTTCACCCGGCTAGCGTTGTCACGATCACAAACCGTGACAACAAAACATGTATTTGTTATCACGGTCATTAACCGTGACATAACCTTGACAACATCTTATCACTATCGTGCCATGGTCAAAGATCGTGAAAAGTATGTTGCCACGGTCCTATCAAGGTTTTTGACCATGAGAACATCTAAATGTTGTCATGATCAAAAACCATGACAAGATCGTGACAAATTAGTAAAAGTCCTAGGTCGAGCAGCAGCCTTTAAAACAAAACATCAAAATCTCTCTCTTTCTCTCTCCCTATTTCAGGCGATTTACCTCCTCCTCTCCTCCTCCTCAGGTGTTGAAACCACCACCACCTGCTACCACCAATAACTCCTCCACCTGAGCTTTATACTACCACCACCACCACCACTTCTTTATCCCATCACCACCACCACCACTTCAGCAGCCTTTAAAACAAAACATCAAAATCTCTCTCTTTCTTTTGCCCCTCTTTGTCATGTATATGTTTGGTTATTGACATATTTGTTTAGATGTTAACATATGTTAATTTGTGACAAACACTAGCTCACAAATTGTGTGAATAAATTTTTAAATGTGTTATCGATGTGGACAAACACTAGCTGACATATACTTAGTCATGGATATATATTAGGTTCTAAAAGTAACCAAAATGTTGAACGTTCTACACAACATAAAAGGTTGAGTATCACTTAAGGATTTGAATTTTTGGATTCGTGTTTTTAATCGCTGTTGTGGGTTTTTTTATTGCGATTTCCGAGTTGCATTTGTGGGTTTTGTTGCATTTGTGCGATTTCAGTCGATCTCAGGCCACCGCCGTCACTGATGATTTTGATCTCTTGATTTTTCATCTTCTTCAAGGTGTGTGTGTGTGTGTGTGTGTGTGTGTGTGTCTATATATATATATATATATATATATATATATATATATAGAGAGAGAGAGAGAGAGAGAGGTTCCCATGCATACCGCTGGCGCAAACCATTTTTGATAAAATAGCAAAACAAAAAATTGGGCTAATTGTTTTTATGATTTTTAAACATTTCAGAAGGACCATAAAAAAATTCAACACAAAATGAATTTTTTTTGCTATTTTAAAAAAATCGATCATCAAAATTTTTCAATTTTTCACAACTTAAAAACTCACAAAGTTTGATCGGATTTTTAAAAATAGCAAAACAATTCATTTTGAGTTGATTTTTTTATGGTCCTACTGAAATGTTTAAAAACCATAAAAAAATCAACCCCAAAATATATTTTTTACTATTTTAAAAAAATAGTCCGCACAGAGGATATGCAAACTGGATATCATGAGACCCTTTATGTGTGTATATATATATAGAGAGAGAGAGAGAGGGGAGGGAGAGGCAGGCTCCTGTGCACACTAAGTTTGCACACGTACTAACGCACAATAATTTTTTTAAATATTAAAAAAAATTGAGTTGATTCTTTTATGTGATATTTAAACTTTTTAACAAACATACATAAAAAAAACTTTCTTTTCTATTTTTAAAAAATCGGTCAAACTTTTACAGCTTTTAAAGTGCTTAAAAGTAGTGAAAGATTGACCTATTTTTTAAAAATAGCAAAAAAGTTTTTTTGAACTGATTTTTTTTATATGTGTTTGTTGAAGTAGTTAAATATCACATAAAAAATCAACTCAAAAATATTTATTTTATAATTTTAAAAAAAAATGATGTGCAAACTTAGCGTGCACAAGAGTCTCTGTGTATGTGTGTGTGTGTGTGTGTGTGTGTGTGTGTGTGTGTGTGTGTGTATATAAAGTAGGGAAAAATTAAGTGCATGCTTTTGAAAATAATTAGTGCGTAATAATAAAGCTAGAATGGTTTATCCTTGTGTAACTGATGAATATTTTAAATGAAATTTAGATGTATCACATGCATGTAGCTCAAAAGTCATTTTATTTTAATTGATGTTAAATGAAATGAAATGTAGATGTATCACTTCTTGAAACTTTATTTTTCTAAAACCTTTTTGTCTTATTTTAAGTATAGTTATATTAACAAAGTTTTCATTAATATTTGAATTGTTGTCTGTGATTGTTGAATTGTTGTTGACTCATGAATTTGAGCATTTAGATGGCCATTGAGTTGGTTGGTCCTAGGCATTTCTAACATTTAGGGTTATGATTCTATCAAATAGTGACATGTGATGTGGAAATATTAATAAGACACAAATGAAACATACTTATCATAGAAATATAAATAAGACATAATTGAAACATATTATATATTGTAAAAGCTTGATGTTAAACAACTAAACAGAAGTAACACATAACTATGTTATAATCCTCTTAAGTTACAATCAAATTAGTGAAAATATGTCACTTAAGTCATTTAATTCAAGATCAAACTGTCTAAGTAACTCCGAACAGTTTTTTGGGGAAACTTTTTTCTTTAAATCAAACAGATTAATCACAAGATGTGTTTAATAAAAATATGTACGAGATATGTTCAAGATTATGTAACTAGTTTTGAAAACTAAAACTATCTCAGTTTAAAAACAAGTTAAATCTCCTTTGAGTCAACTAGGACTCGTATGGATACGAACAAAAATAAGAAAAACCTATTCCTATACAAAATTCTATCTACCCATATCCTAGAAAAAGAAAATTACATAACTTAACTAATTGCAAACCAATATCCTAATAACATCTGTTGTAGACAACTATACATATTCCTGCAAATAAGACTAAGATCAAGCTTTTTAGAAATATGTACAAGAAAAAATGAACTCATAAGACTCAAATTTCTCCCCCATTTTGTCTCAAATGGACAAAGGGAAAAAAAATACTTAAGCCACACGAGTTTATTCAGCACAAACCATTCCTATCGATTTTCGCAAAGAATGAAATCTATTGTAATCCAAAGGTTTAGTAAACATTTCTGTGAGATGCAAATCAGTAGGAAGATAATTAATTTCTAATTCCTTAGTTTCAACTAATTCGCGTATAAAATGATGTCTAATTTTTATATGTTTTGTTCGCGAGTGTTGAACAGGATTTTTAGAGATATTTATTGCGCTTTGATTATCACAATAGAGATGCAGTTAGTCTTCTTGAATGCCATATTCATTTAGCATTTGCTTAAGCTAAAGTAATTGGGCACAGCAGCTACCAGCAGGTATGTATTAAGATTTAGCTGTAGATAAAGAAGTGCGGTTTTGTTTCTTACTACTCAATCCTACCAAATTGTTACCGATATAGTAACACGCTCCTGATGTGCTCTTACTATTATCAGTACACCCTGCCCAGTTGGCATCAGTGTATCCTATTATAGTACTAAGAGTATTATTGGTGTACCAAAGTCCCAAATTTAGAGTGCCTTTTATGTATTTAATGATTCTTTTTACACATACTAAGTGGATCTCTTTAGGATTATTTTGATAACGGGCACACACGCAAACTGGGTACATAGTATCAGGACACAAAGTAGTAAGGTATAGTAAGCTTCCTATCATACTACGATATAGAGTAGGATCTATGGATTTTCCACTCTCATCTTCAGATAATTTGACCGTAGTACTCATGGGAGTTCTAGCTTCTTTGGCACTTTCAAGCCCGAATTTTTTAACAATATCTAAAGAATATTTTGATTGCAAAACAAATAAACCTTCTGAATTCTGTTTGACTTGAAAACCCAAGAAAAATTGCAACTCCCCCATAAGAGACATTTGAAATTCTTTATGCATAATTTCAGAAAATGATTTAACTTCTGAAGGGGAAGTTGATCCAAAAATTATATCGTCGACATAGACTTGAGCTATAATAATAACTTTGTCAAACTATTTGACAAATATAGTTTGATCATTTCGGCCTCTCTTAAAACCTTTTTCTAAGAGAAAGTTGGAAAGACGCTCATACCAAGCTCTTGGCGCTTGTTTCAGACCATACAACGCCTTTTTAAGACGATAAACATGATTTGGATACTGATGGTCAATAAACCCTTTGGGCTGTTCAACATAGGTCTATTCAGTCAAGATTCCATTAAGAAATGCTGATTTTACATCCATTTGGTAAAGTGTAAAGTGCAAGTAACATGCTATTGCAAAGATAAGACGAACAGATTCTAAGTGAGTAACAGGAGCAAATGTCTTGTTAAAATCTATTCCTTCAATTTAGGAATATCCATGAGCCACTAATCTGGCTTTGTTTCTAATGATTATCCCATTTTCATCAGTTTTATATTTAAATAGCCAACATGTGCCAATAACCTTTTTATTATCAGGCTTAGGTACAAGATACCAAACGTCATGAATGACAAATTGATGAAGTTCTTCCTGCATGGCAGAAATCCATTGAGGGTTATTCAATGCCTCATTTACATTCTTTGGTTCCACAAGGGAAATAAAACATGCATAGTGAGCATAGTTTTTAATTGAGATCTTGTACGTACAGGCTCACAATGGTTACCAAAAACGTTATCTATGGGATGATCTTTAAAAACCCAGTTAGGTACTTCAGGTTTCTCAATAAGTAAAGAATCATCTAGGTCATTTTCTAAAACAATTTCAGACTCTTCCACAATACCTGGTTCTCTAGTTTTACTCACAACAGTAGTGTCACTTACAATAATGTTTATGGATTCCATTAAAGTCTTCGTGTGAAGATTATAGACACGGTATGTTCTACTGTCAGGAGAATATCCTAGGAAGATAGCTTTATCTCCAGGAGTCTCAAATTTGGATAAGTGTTCTCTGTCTTTGCAGACGTAACATGTACTACCAAAAGTTCTAAGGTATTTAAGATTGGGCTTCCTCCCATACCATAGTTCATAAGGAGTTTGTTTAGAATTCTTCCTAAGATAGACCCTATTAATAATGTGACACGCAGTATAAATTAATTCTACCCAAAAATATTTAGGTAAACACTTGGCATGAATCATAACACGTTCCATCTCTTGAAGGGTACGATTCTTTCGCTCAGTAATCCCATTTTGCTGAGGAGTCTTAGGAGCACTAAATTCATATTTTAACCATTATAGTCACAATACTCTATAACACCTGTATATATGAATTCTCCTCCTCTATCACTACGAATTCTATTTACTCGAGTGTCCTTCTCATTTTTAATATGAAGTAAGATTTTTAAAAAAGTTCTGAAAGTGTCTAACTTTTGTTTTAATAAGGCCACCCAAGTAAACCTGGTGAAGTCATCTACCATAACTAGAATGCAACTGTGTCCACATAAACTAATAGTACAAGAAGGACCCATTAGGTCCATATGGGTGAGCTCCAACGGTTTAGAGGTAAAGATATCTTTAACTTTCTTATGAGGTGCCTTAACAATTTTTCCTTCCTGACATGATCCACAGACAATGTTAGAGATAGGTTTGATCTTTGGAATTCCTCTAACTATTTCTTGTGAAGACAATCTACTAAGGCTATCGTAATTTATGTGACCCATCCTATTGTGCCATATTTCATTGTCATCCATTCTGGCAATGTTACAAACTTCAGTACTGTTCTGGACAGTATAACAATTGTCGGGAGTCCTGAGTCCTGTAAGTATGCACTCACCTTTTTCATTTAAAATCTTACAATTATTTTTTGAAAAGGTGACAGTATGATTTGAGTCACAAAATTGCGAGATACTAAGTAGATTATCCTTAAGACCTTTTACTAGAAGAACATTTTCAAGCACAGGAAATCCTTCTTCTTGGAGTGTTACTTTACCAATGATTTGAGATGATACACCATCACCGAAAATAACTTTTCCTTCAGCAAAGCTGGTTTTGTTTAAAAATTTTGTATCATCCCCAGTCATATATTTTGAACACCTAGAGTCTAAATACCAACCAGAAGGAGTGTGTTCAGCTTTTAAAGTAGTAATCACAATGTTACACTTCATCTAGGGCAATAGCTCATCTTTTCTAACCCAAATAGCTCTTGTTTTTGTTTTGCGCATATTTGCTCTCATTTGATAAAACTTGCGAGCATTAGATGTTTGTTGAAAAATATTTTGTGCATGCATTTGAGTTTTATGGAGGATATGAGCATTTGGTTTAGAAAAGTGCCTAGGAATTCCTCTTATAAATGATCTTTTAGGTCTGGTCTTTCTCTTTTTATAGTTAGAGTTTTTGTCTGGTTGTCTAGGCAGAACATAATTGTTACGGCTTCTCCTAGAGTAGTTAAAGTTTTGGTATAAAGGGGTATTACAAACAGGATTAACTAAACGTCTAGAGTAGCAACCTTCGAAAGAATGTCCGTATATGTCACAATAAGAGAAATACGGATTACTTGAAGAGGGTATCTCCTTAGGAAAGTCTCTAAACATAGGTTTTATTGGATTTTGACGTTGAACCTTGTTCCTAGGGAGTACAGTTTGAAACGCAAAATCACTCTTCCTAATCTGAGGGCAGATGTATTTAGCCTTATGTAGACTATCACACTTAGAGTGACTTGATTCCCCAATATCCAACTTTTGTTGTTTTTTATCAAACACATCATTTAGGGATTGAAAATCTGGACAGTTTTCCATAGTTCTTTTGCCACCAGACACAAACTTGATTGATTCAAAGTTTTTAATTTGTGTCTTTGAATTTGGGCAAAATCCTATTCCAATTCGATCATCAGAATTGGTTTTTGAATCAGCAACAAAATCATCAAAACAATTGGAATTATTTTCAAACTTAGCAAAAAAATTTAAAACAGTTGCTGTCTTTTCTTTAGCTTGTTCCAATTCTAATAATATCCCTTTATATATTTTTACAGAGTTTCATTTGTTTCAATCAAATTTTTCAATTTTTAATCAAAAATTTTGATTTCATTTTCATGAGTTAGACATTGGGTAGTATACTCTTCAGCGTTAAGTTTAACCATTAGACTTAGGTCTTATAGTTTCTTTGTGAGGCCTTTCACTATCTTCTCTAGTCTAGAACTTTTCTTGAGAGTTTTGGCATAAAGTGTGTGAACATCAGGGAGGTCTTCAGCGTCTGAATCACTAAGTGTAGTGTGTGAAGTGACCCCTAAGGATTCAATTATTGAACTCACACACATATTGACATCGTGATTATCGCTTTCCCTTTGACTCACACACCCCGCTGTAGAACTAGCAATGTTCTCAAAAATTAAAGCATCTAAACTAGTAGCAGCATAATTCATAACAACAGAAGTAGAGCTATTAGCATCATCCTCATACTTAGGCACATGCATATCATCATTATAGATTATCTTGGCAAAGAAAGACATGCAAGGATCAAAAACATCAGATGACTCAGGTTCCTCGTTATCAGAGTCACTTGAATCATCCCATGTCTTGCAAATGTTGGCCCTAGTATGTTTATTGGTCGTGTTCAAGTTAACTCTATAATCTTGTGCTATATGACCCAATTTTCCACATCTAAAACATTCAATGTTCTTAAAGTCTTTGTTAGGTCTTGTATGAATGTCCTTGTGATGTTTATCTTGACCTTTCTCATGAGTTTTGTGATTAGACTGAGTTGGATAATTTGGCTTGCCTTATCTGGTTGCCATTTTATTTCTAAATTTCACAATCTTCTTAAACTGCTTTGATATCAAGGCAATCTGATTATCCAAACTATCTATATCACACTCCTTATCAAAATAAGAATCATTATTGGGAATACTAAGCTCAGGTTTTATCAGTTTAGAGGAGAAACTCAAATTGAAACTAGTCTGCTTCCTATGGGACTGGGTTAATTATTTCTTAAATTCTAGTTCCATTTCCACAGTTCTCAGTTTACTACTGAGTAATTCAGGAGTGAGATTTTGATCACTCATTTCCTCAATAGCATATCTTTTGTTATCAAATTTCTGTGGCAATGACCTTAGAATTTTCAAGACAATTTCATTTCTATCATAGGTTGTCCCATTAGAATGTAATTTGGTCACAATATCATTCAAATTCATGTAAAAGTCATCAAATGATTCAGAGTCTGACATAATTAAAGAGTTATACTACCAAATAAGTATCTATGTTTTAGAAGCCTTAACTCTAGTGTATCCTTCATGTGTAGTAACCAGTGTATCCCAAGCTTCCATAGAAGTGGTACAAGATGAGATCATTTTGAACTCATGTTCATTTATAGACATAAAAATGGCATTCTTGCCTTTGTTATTATTCAAAGAGGCTTTGTAAGACCACAGATGGATCCCCGGTGATTCAAATAATAATACCAATTATAAAATATTTAATTTCCTTTTTAAACAAATAGATGCGGAAGCGTGAAATACCAGTGATGGTTGGACAAAACAACAAGGCCGGGTTTTAATAACATAAGAAACAAATTAAAAGCATAATTCAAGTCCTAGAATTTGCCTAAGTCATCATTAACAATTATTCAAAATTAGGCGAAACCATATTAATGCAAGTGACTTTAATAACCAAATTTTATCCAATATTAAATTAAAGTCCCAATTTAAATAAGTGTGATTGTAAGACCAAATTTTATCTTGAAATTAATCTAGCATGCGTTCTAAGTGATATAGAGCAAGATAAAATCAACAGTCACACAACACCGCGATGTACGAGGAAAAAACCCACTAACGGGAAAAAACCTCGGGACGGCCCTAGCCTCAAATCCACTAAAAACAGTATTACAAAATACAAGACAAAAGACTTACTTCCTAAACTCGAACTCTCTCAAGTCGTGATGCTCCTTCTTGTATCAACCTCCAATTAGCGGATAACCAACGGAGCTCCACCGTGGTCTCGGAATACACCAATAGGACTTTAAACGGTCACCGTCACCCGAACATGGAGCCTTTCTCCAAAAGGGTAGAATCTCAACAAAGGTCTTCTTTGTGATGGGGTGTAGAAGCAAACCCGAAACGTCTCTTGAATTCGGTAGAGAAAAACGGTGCCAAAAACTCCAAGTAAGGATATGTATATATAGAACTTGGAATAAACAACAATGGGTGTAAACTAGAGTGTGTATGAATTTTCCATTAAAAATTAACACTCAAAAACTTGAACATTTTCCCTAAATAAATTTGCTCTCAAACTCTCTCTAAGAGATGGATATGGAATGGAAAAGTTATCTTGGAAAATGTGTTTCCCGCACATAATAATGCATGAAAAAGTTGGTTGAAAACCAAGTGGAGAAGTGGGGAAAAAACTGTCAAAAACTGCTGAAAACCGTTCCCGCCTGACGTCTCGTTCGAACGAACTTGACTCTCGTTCGAACGAGACTTCTAACGAGCGACCAGCCTGGGCTCGTTAGAATCCCGTTAGATATTTCATTAGAACGAAAACTCGTTCGAACGACATATCGAACGACTGACCAGATAAGGGTCGTTGGCAAACTCGTTCGAACGAACCTGGTTTGAACGACAAAACTCGTTCAAACGACATTTCTAACGAACTTCCAGAAAGTTTGTAAAATTCGATTTTGGCCCAGAAACTTTTATAAACTTTTATATACTTATTTTTAAGTTTCTAATTGATTCTTTCTAAAAAATAAAATGCAGTTTTTATTAACATAACACCCAATACATATTGTTCCAAGCTCCTATATACATATAATTACATTCATACCTTGGGAGCATGGAACCTTAGTTGATGACGTAGAAACGAGGCACACAAACCGGCATTTTGATGAAGCTTTAAGTTCTTTGCCGCTACGTCTTCAACATACACTTCATAGGCTTGAGAATATTACAATAAATACTATCCTATGAATAAATGTTTTTGTCCGGAATTGAGCCAAAACTATAAGAGGACTCAATTGGAAATTTGTATCCTTATAAATCTCCCCCTTTGGCTATTCCGGGACAAAAACAAAACAAAAATCCTAAAGGGCCGTCAAGCTCTACTAGACTCAAAACATAACCCGCCCAATCTTGACTCAACCCGAGGATCAAACGCTTTGCCATAGAAAGATGCCGCTTTAGAATAATTCCTGCACACTTAAGCAAACTCATTAAATGCATAGGGAATATCAAAGTATTAAATGCAATTAATTAATTACTCCCCCTAAATTAATTCTCAAGTATTAAATGCAATTAATTAATTACTCCCCCTAAATTAATTCTCCCTTTAAACACATGACCTACTTAGAAAGACGTCTACCCCTAAGATAAATCTCCCCCAAACGAAGATACGATAATAATAGGTTTAGATACCATTTCTCCCCCTATCATCATTCTCCCCCTTTTTGTTCGGGAATAGGCAAAGGATAAAGAACTAAGAAACAGCATATGGGCAATTAAAAACAAGGCAAAGATAAACAAATATCATATATATATATACTAGAAATATATCAATGGACCACTTGCATATATATATAGATATAAACACACACATGACACAAAATACAATAAGTTTGCACACTCGTATGGCAAAAATGTGTCATATGGAAACGGAAGTGTAGGGGTGTGAACTAGCAACAATTAAATTTAGACCCAAACACTTAAGAAACGTTCACGGAGTTCTCATTTGATTGCAAACTTCATCACATTGAAATATAACCTCATGTGACAATATAGATTGAACTCAATGAACAAACATACACAATGCATACAAGCCTAGCATGATGATGATTCTACAAACCAAATAGAGTCATGACATTAAAGACAACTAGGATAAACGGACATTGTGCAAACCGTTGATATACCATCCAATTCTCCCTCAATGAGCATATATATTCTTTTGTTTGTGAATGAATATATCAAACAAACATAGGCCTTGGCAATTGCTTTTTATTTAATGCCAAATATTCTATTTTTAGGCCTTTGGATCACGTATTTCTTTTAGATCCAATCAACGGTGGCTTACTATCGCAAAGGATTTAATTCATCCTTTCGGAGCCCTTCCCCGTGCATATATTAATTTATCATGTTTTCATTTTTCTCACAAATCTCACATGCAACGGATTTTGACATGCACTAGTCCTCCTAGGTCATAGATATGTAGATGACTAGATTGATAGGAGAACACCTCAAAAAGCTCAAATATAACATGTGACATTAAGATTTCAAAAGAGCTCGTGCATGTGTGAATAGAGGCATATAGAAATAGAATCCATTTAAACAAAACAAAATCCAACTACTCCATAAAAGATGGTAAAGAACATAATAAGGATTGAAAATCTAAACCAAAAGTTCTAGCCACGTGGGAGCGTAAATGATGGGATTCAAACACAAGTATATGCCACATAAAGTGTGTCAAACAAAAATACACACAAAACAAAATCTTTTTGAGTTTTTAACATTTTAATCAAAAATAAAGATATATACTCAAAAGACTAAACAAAAATCATTTGTATTTTTCATTAAGCTTAAATGAAATAAGTAAAACACAAATGATAAACAAAAATCTTTTTATATTATGCAGTCAATTTAAACACAAAATATAATACAAAAAGATAAACAAGTCATAGTTTCTAGCATGTGATATGAAGTAAGGCAATGACTAGAAAATGACTAAACAAGCATACATTTAGCATATGAATATAGCATGAAGTACAAACGCTAAAGTATGCAAACACTAACACAATTATCCTTTAGATTTAGCAAGGGAGGAGGCATGTGTAAGTAAATGAGAATCAAAATCCCTATTTTGTAAGGCAACCAAGTCGGATTTCCTAACCCAAATCAATGAAGAATTACTATCTTGGGGTGTAGAAACATTAGCTATCGTGGTTACTTTACTATGGGATTTTCTAGGAATTCGTTTAAGATCTAAACAAAATTTCCTAAGATGACCTTGTCGACCACAATGTGTACAAGTAAGAGCATGTCGAAAAGATTTATCTAAGGAGTGATCATTAAATGCATTCCTAGAAGATTCTCCTAAAACATTGGTTTTGACTTTAGGGTTAAAATCATTACAAGAATTGAAGCCTAAACCAAAAGTGTCATTTTTAATTTGGACCGTTCCTAACATTTTATCTAGTTTTTCCGAACGACACTCCAAATCAAATTTGACACTACTAGAATCTTTTAATTTATTTTCCAATTCTAAAATTTTAGATTCTAGTAAAACATTTCACTCTTCAAAAGCAAGAAGCTCCTTTTTCAAGGATTCCATTAAACCCCTAAGGCTATCTCTCTCGCCTTCTACATAGTTAAGCTTCTCTTGAAGAGTTCTCTCATGTATCCTAAGGTCTTCTATTAAGGCACTTTCATCAATGACCTTGACACTCTCTCTTAAACTCGCTTCTAACTTCAAATTAGCTCTTTTCAATTTAATAGATTCTTTATATAATTCATGAAAAGCATTTTGAAGTTCACTCATATCAACCTCATCTTCATTTTCACTCTCTTCTTCTTTTTCACTCTCACTATCATCAAAAATAAGAGAATCATGTACAATGACCTTGGGAGTGGCATGTGCTATAATTTCATCCCTTGATGGGTTCTCATTATCACTCACATGTGCCATAAAAGCCACAAAATTTTTCTTAGTGGGGGATTCGGGCTTCTCTTCCTTATCACTATCACTAAGGGTCGCATTATATGAAATGGGTCGTTTACCCTCTTTCCTTAGTTTAGTGGGGCACTCAAAAGCCCTATGGCCATAACCTTCACAACCAAAACATTTATTAGACTTGTCCCTATCAATATTTTCATTACTTGGTTTAGGGATCTTATCGGCTTTAGAAATCTTCTCGTTTTTATCATGTTTAGAAGATTCAAATTTCTTAAAATCATTTTTAACTTTATCTTTGTTAAATTTAAGAAATTTTCTAAATTTACGAGCAAACAAAGCCATATCTTCCGAGTCACTATCACTATCGCTCTCTACTACTTGTTTAACCTCTTTGCGGGCTTTTAAAGCAACGCCCTTTTCAATTTTCTTTTCAGTTTTTGAGGGAAACATATCTAGTTCATAGGTTTGTAAATCACCTACAAGCTCTTCTAATTTCGTAGAGGCTAAAGTGGGTAAAGAATTTAAAACGGTCACCTTTGGAATAAATCTATCGGGTAGGGACCTTAAAATTTTCTTTACTACACGGTCGTCAGGTATTTTTTCTCCCAAGTTAAAGGATGAATTAACAATATCAGAAAGTCTAGCATAAAATTTATCAAATGTTTCTTTTTCATCCATTTTGATAGTTTCAAATTGAGTAGTGAGGTTTTGGAGTTTAGAAGCTTTAACGACACTCGTTTCTTCATGAGTTAATTGTAAAATATCCCAAGCTTCTTTAGCGGTTTCACACGTCATAATACGTCGGAATTAATCCGGTGCGACAGCGCTAAACAAGGCATTTAAACCTCGGGAATTAAAGTTTGCTAGCTTAAACTCATTTTCAGTCCATCTATCAACGGGTTTGGGAACATGTACATTTTCAATTAAATGTGTTGGTGGGGTCCAACCGTTAACAACAGACATCCAAACACGTTCATCGATAGATTTAAGTGCCGATTTCATTCGCGCTTTCCAATACGCGTAGTTAGAACCATCAAAAATAGGAAATTTTGAAAATGGGGAAAAATCCATATTTAGCCAAAAAGTAAAGGATCTTTAACGAAATAATTTATCGTTTTCGGCTCTGATACCAATTTGTAAGACCACAGATGGATCCCCGGTGATTCAAATAATAATACCAATTATAAAATATTTAATTTCCTTTTTAAACAAATAGATGCGGAAGCGTGAAATACCAGTGATGGTTGGACAAAACAACAAGGCCGGGTTTTAATAACATAAGAAACAAATTAAAAGCATAATTCAAGTCCTAGAATTTGCCTAAGTCATCATTAACAATTATTCAAAGTTAGGCGAAACCATATTAATGCAAGTGACTTGAATAACCAAATTTTATCCAATATTAAATTAAAGTCCTAATTTAAATAAGTGTGATTGTAAGACCAAATTTTATCTTGAAATTAATCTAGCATGCGTTCTAAGTGATATAGAGCAAGATAAAATCAACAGTCACACAACACCGCGATGTACGAGGAAAAACCCACTAACGGGAAAAAACCTCGGGACGGCCCTAGCCTCAAATCCACTAAAAACGGTATTACAAAATACAAGACAAAAGACTTAATTCCTAAACTCGAACTCTCTCAAGCCGTGATGCTCCTTCTTGTATCAACCTCCAATTAGCGGATAACCAACGGAGCTCCACCGTGGTCTCGGAATACACCAATAGGACTTTAAACGGTCACCGTCACCCGAACATGGAGCCTTTCTCCAAAAGGGTAGAATCTCAACAAAGGTCTTCTTTGTGATGGGGTGTAGAAGCAAACCCGAAACGTCTCTTGAATTCGGTAGAGAAAACCGGTGCCAAAAACTCCAAGTAAGGATATGTATATATAGAACTTGGAATAAACAACAATGGGTGTAAACTAGAGTGTGTATGAATTTTCCATTAAAAATTAACACTCAAAAACTTGAACATTTTCCCTAAATAAATTTTCTCTCAAACTCTCTCTAAGAGATGGATATGGAATGGAAAAGTTATCTTGGAAAATGTGTTTCCCGCACATAATAATGCATGAAAAAGTTGGTTGAAAACCAAGTGGAGAAGTGGGGAAAAAACTGTCAAAAACTGCTGAAAACCGTTCCCGCCTGACGTCTCGTTCGAACGAACTTGACTCTCGTTCGAACGAGACTTCTAACGAGCGACCAGCCTGGGCTCGTTAGAATCTCGTTAGATATTTCGTTAGAACGAAAACTCGTTCGAACGACATATCGAACGACTGACCAGATAAGGGTCGTTGGCAAACTCGTTCGAACGAACCTGGTTCGAACGACAAAACTCGTTCGAACGAAATCTGGTTCAAACGAAAAAACTCGTTCGAACGACATTTCTAACGAACTTCCAGAAAGTTTGTAAAATTCGATTTTGGCCCAGAAACTTTTATAAACTTTTATATACTTATTTTTAAGTTTCTAATTGATTCTTTCTGAAAAATAAAATGCAGTTTTTATTAACATAACACCCAATACATATTGTTCCAAGCTCCTATATACATATAATTACATTCATACCTTGGGAGCATGGAACCTTAGTTGATGACGTAGAAACGAGGCACACAAACCGGCATTTTGATGAAGCTTTAAGTTCTTTTCCGCTACGTCTTCAACATACACTTCATAGGCTTGAGAATATTACAATAAATACTATCCTATGAATAAATGTTTTTGTCCGGAATTGAGCCAAAACTATAAGAGGACTCAATTGGAAATTTGTGTCCTTACAGGCTTGCTTTTCTTCTCGAGTGGATTCACTTAATACTTTCTTAATCCTCTCATTTCTTCCTTTAGTTGTTGGTCTTGTAGGATAAGTATTTCCATTTTCAACAATGTCCCGGACATCATCTCCCAAGGCTCCTTATATGAAAGCAACCATCCTTACATTCCAGTAAGGAAAGTTGTTTCCATCAAAGAGAGGGGGTCTAGACAAGTTACCAAATCTTTCATTTTTCTCGCCCATTATTCGATTTTAAGAAAACAATTTCAGAAACACAAGATCTTTAAGGAAAATTTCTAAAGCTCTGATACCAATTGAAAAGCTGTCACTTAAGTCATTTAATTCAAGATTAAACTGTCTAAGTAACTCCGAACAGTTTTTTGAGGAAACTCTTTTCTTTAAATCAAACAGATTAATCACAAGATGTGTTTAATAAAAATATGTACGAGATATGTTCAAGATTATGTAACTAGTTTTGAAAACCAAAACTATCTCAGTTTAAAAATAAGTTAAATCAGCACACCAACAAGAATGAGATGAGGAGATGTAGAAAGATTAAGTACGCAAAGTTTTTAACGTGGTAAAACCTCACCCAACTGAGGAAACATCCGCGGTGACTTCTAAGTAACAAACCAAAAATCCACTAAAATAAAATATACAATTTATAGGCTATTTAACACACATGCAAACTAAACATACCTATACAAGTTTAGAATATGTACCCACTGGTTTGATTCTAACTTTTCTGCAGTTCTGATGTTAATGTGGCTTTCCCAGCTTGCTAACTTCTCAACACTTTGTCCTAGATTTACGTCGAATCTTGATGTTTCAATATCTTATAGCCAACACTTCTTGTGTAGTAGTGTGTCAAGTGTTTGTGACAGTGTTCTAACATATGCTTGCACAAACGTACATTTATTTATACAAAAAGTCCTATAAAATTATAGAAATATCTAAATGATTAACGTTTTCAATTTCTCTCTTCTTTAGAAACAATAGACTTTCTTGATCTTTCAAACTAACCCAGAATCCAAGGTTACCTTGCTCAGAAGACGGCCAAGGTCTTAAACAATTTTAGAGGTTTTTGAAAATGTTTTTAAAATTGTAAATCACTAATTGCAATTCCAACTAGATCATAAGTCTTGTTTCATAAGAACTAGAAACATAAAATAAATTTGTTGATTCTTGAGTTGTGAAAAACATTCACAGAAGAAAATAATCAACAAATATGATTTCTCAAGATGAGAAACGAAATAATGCAAATCTAAGAGATATATGACATAGAACAACAAGATCTACAGTTTCTATGAAAAGAAATAGAGATCAAACTTAAAATGTCTAAGTTTGTTAAAAGATCTCAAACACAGAGGATTCAAACCAAGAACAAGCTTCAAACCATCTCCAAAATAACTCTCAAACACTCAGGTTTGGTTTTTGTTGTAAACTGATTTTGGATTTAAAAGGAATTTAGGGTTTGAAATGAGATTAGAGTTTGGACGATTTTAGGGTTTTCTCTCTCTGGTTTCTCTCTTTTTTCTTCTCTCTCTCTTCTCTTTTCTCTCAGTTTGATGAACAGGCCAAAAGTTCCAAAATTTTGAGGCTCAGTCTCCTTTTATACTAGGCAAGGAAGGATCGAGAACATCAGCTCAAATCTAATGGTTGAGATTTGGTCTGGAGCAGTTGACTCTCATCCAACGGCTTAACATCAACGGTGGATTAAATGTAAGCTGATTGGTCTAAAGAGGGTTCATAGGGATTGGGATAAAACGTATGCAGAACGTTCATTAAATAGATCCAAGGGTTGAGATTGCGTACAGGTTCTGAGTCTAACAACATACACAAATCAATCCGTCATAATATTGACATGTGTAAGGCTCAGATGAAACTAAAATGCGTATGCAAACTTAATTACACACTCACCCTCAAGTCGCAAGCGCTTTCGAATTCTACCCAACCAAACATTCAGGTAAGAAATGATATAATCAGTATTAGCATAATGACCCCAAATGTTTTAAAACCCAACTTTTAATTTCTTAAAAATCATTTAAAAAATCCCAAAATTAGTAAAAACGTATTTAAAAGGGAATGAACTCACACACAATCTAATGATGCAAGATATAATATCTATGCAATCCTAGTGGGTGTGTGGTTGATAATTTACCTTTAAATGAATCAATTGAGGCATCATGAGAAGAATCTGAGGTTCTAATGGGACACAAATTTTGTCACAATTTCCAAACTAGATGAGCACTTATACAATGTAGACTCAAGTAAGTCAAGAGTATAAGGTGCTTCAATTAGTCATTGCCGCAATCAAAAGAACATAGTGGCCACAAAATTATCCATTGCCTAAGCGATTTGTGTGTTGGATTAGTACTTTCCCGTATCATTTTTTGACATAAGTGTTCACCTATTGGTACACTTATGCGACGAGTCACTTCTTTACGACCTAGTTAGATATCGGTTGATGTACCTGTTTGAAAGGTTGATGAAAGTTTTAAAAGATTATGTCAAGAATACACGATACATTGAAGGATCAATTACAGAGGAATACATCACCGTGGAGTCATAAATCTACACTCGGGAATCTATGCCTGACCCAAGCAGCATGGATAACAGTGATGAGTTCATCGATGAGGGTGGTCAGGTGATGGGCATGCGAGTGAAATTAACGAGTTTACAGCATGAACAAGTAGCTTATTATATTTTTGACACACATGAAGATATCACATAATAGAAAAATTAAGTTTATATTATTTTAATTTTTATACAAGATCAATTTCATAATACGTTCATCACGATAAATGCAGGAGATATGATGTGTGTGGGAACAGTAAAAAATGAAGACCGATATCTCTTATTAAATTACATATTACAAGAAAGCTTTAAAACTAACCTAATTAATTTATCTATAACCACGGCTCTTAAAGACAGGTGATGCGATATCAAGGGTTGGTCGTCTAGCCACCGGACCCTAGTTCATGGCACACGAGTACAAAAAGCATTGATTGCACGATTATCTATTCAGTGCAAGGGTGTATGAAGAAAAGAAAAATGTACAGAATACGGGCATTTCATAGAATGCTCTGACTTATTTTCGAGTGAGCACAAAAGACAAAAGCCTCATTGAAGCTGAAATGACTTGTTATGGTGTCATTCAAAATATATTTGAATTGGACTATATAAGCTTCAAAGATGTTGTATTTTACAGTGATTGGGAAAGACCTGAGGATACAAATTCTTGTAAATTTGATCCTGGTACCAATTTGATCATGGTTGACTTGTCCAAGTTGAAGAGCAACGAGCACCTGAGCGATGAAACATTTGTTTGTGCTTTTCAAACGATCAAGCAAGTGTTTTACTCGGAGTACACCAATAACGAGTTGTGGTCAATAAGCCTAATTGTGCCAAAGCGCCTAACCAGTAGCGTGGATGACTTGGATGCTCCCATTGAATATCAATCCATTTTAGATGATAATATGAATTCGAAATAATTTTCAAATTTTTAATAAGTATTCCAATTATTAGAAATAGTTTTATTCTTCAGGTTCTTTATTATTATCAGACGATAGTTTAATACTTTTATTTGTTAGGATTTGATCAGATTTTGTGGATTTGAATCAAAATCGGTTGGTTGGTTGGTTAGTGAATATGTTAATTTGGATTTTAATCAGTTTAAGCATTAATTCAAAGTTTGTGACATGACCCGAATTTGAAACAATTTTAAGATGTGTAATTAGTATTACAATTATTTGAAACAATGCTTAGTTTGGTTTATGATATGGATTTATATTCTTATAAGGTCATTAACTTGAATTCTTCTAGTGCTTTATTATTATTATTATCATACGACAATTTAATGCTTTTATTCATTTGGATTTGATCGATTTTTATGGATTTGAATCAAAATTGGTTGGTTGGTTAGTGAATACGTTAATTTGAATTTTAATCAGTTTAAGCATTAATTCAAAGTCCGTGACATGACCCAAATTTAAAACAAATTTTAAATTTATATTCTTATAATGTCGTTAACTTGAATTCTTCTAGTGCTTTAATTCATTTGGATTTTAATCAATTTAATGCTTTTATTAATTTAGATTTGATCATTTTCTCATATATATGTTTCTAGTACTAATAATAATTTTTGCAGGAAATGTCTACATCAAGGCGTTAGGGAAGCGGGGGCAAAGAAGGCTCATCTAGCACTAGGCCCCCAAAGTGGGAAAATTGGGGACCGTAGAGGATAACAAAACGTCCTTACAAGCTAGGGCCCTGGAGTTTCTAAAGACAATTATTTACTCCGGGTACACAGATTGGACTAAAGTACCCTACAGGCTTAAGATGGCCATCTGGGGGGCATTACAGGTACATGCTCATTTTCTTATTGTTTTGTATTTATACTTATATTTTATTATATTTTATAATTTAAATACTAATAACTCGCTTTCTTTTTGTTTTGTATTGTTTTTATATGAATAATTTGGCTTACCCCCACATTTACGTGACTCCACGTTGGAACAATTAAGAGATCAGTATAAAACGTGAAAGAAAAACATGTGTGTACGGTACTTTAACCAGGACTGGGAGTCCATCTTGCGACTTAGGGATACGGTACCCTCGAAGGAGCCAATCTCATTAGCAAGCTGGAAATAATTTGTCGATAATGAGGTCTCAGAGAGGCAAATGTCCTCTCCTCATCAGGGAGGGCAAATCAGGCCAAGAAGGTCGACATGCACTACTCCTGGCGTACGTCTTACACCGAGGTGGAGAACTGGATGGCAAGTTTTTAATTTTCCTTCATTTTAGTTTAATTTTATTCTCTTTAGATATAATGATATACTAATATACTGATTTTGCGTTATTTTATTTCAGGAGACGGGGAGTGGACTTGGGGCTAAGTCACATTGGCTTGATGCCTATGTGGCAATTCAAATGAAGAAGGGGAAGGATGCGGAGTTCAATCCGAACGTGGCCGCCACTATTGTAAGTTAAAATATTAATTATGTTATAAAGATAAAAAATTGCAATCATATACTTTTTATTAATTTAGATAACTGTGTAACTTTTTGTTGTTTCAGGAAAAGCTTATGGAAGTGCCCAACTCCAAGACTGATGCTGACAAGGCATCTCTTGCTATGGACGTACTCGACCAAGTGTTCAAGTGAGAGCACAAGGGTCATACTCGGGCTCTTGGGTGGGGAAGTTGAAGCTCGTCAGATTGCGTCAAGCATAGATGGCCAGACCCGAAGATTCTATCATAATGAAATTTCGAATGACATGTTAAACCTAGGTTTTCCTCAAACTCGAGAATGAATAAATTAGGCTCTAAGTCAGACGATACTCTGGTCATGTCTTCGATCTCATCCAAATACTCAAATTACACTGGTGGACGTGGTGGAAAATGATAATGTTGTAGGATAAAACATATGTCACCAAGTGGAAACGCTCGAATGATTTTCTCCACCACCCCATCACTGATTGATAAAACCTCCCGTGTTAACTTACTTTTAAAAGGCTCGTCGAGTTTTGACTCATAGAGAAGGAATTTATCTATCATGTCATTGTAATATCTATATTTTAAGTGACTAAATTACTCTAATAATGATTCGACTTAAATAGTAAGATCCTTATCAATTGGGATGAACTCTTCCTCAAAATGTTCAAGACTCATATCTAGAGACAAATCAAATGGACAAGCACATAGATCGGCTGTGTCACTATCCCAAGGGTGGTGACATCGTTCACTCCCTGAACGCACTTGACTTCATTATCTCTCCCATAAGATGATGGACTCTCAAAATTAAAAACATTCAAACCCTTGGTAATGTTCGCAAACGAGAGGTTAACTTTCTTACTCCGACATCGAATGACATCTTTTGAAGAAGCCAAAAAAGGGTCAACCGATGATTATCGCAATTTTCATATATGAGTTTAGAACGTGTTGCGTGTCTAAGACCACAAAGTCTACATAAAAGACAAACTCACCCACTTTAATCAAAACATCCTCTATAACACCTCTAGGCACCTTAATGGATCAGTAGGCTAAGGATAAGGCCATCTTAGTGGTATTTAACTCCCCTAAACCTAGTTTCTCGTACACAGTATATGACAGAAGGTTCATGCTTGTTCCTAAGTCTAAGAGTGATTTATCGAAGTGATGTTCCCCTATCTAGGTAGAGATCATCGACGCCTCTAGATCCAAATACTTAACGGGGGTTTTATACGAAATAATTGAGGTATCTTGCACGACGAGAAATGCTTTCTATGGAATGTTGGTGGTCCTCCTAATGATACAAAGGTTCTTCAGAAATTTGGCATAGGACGGGATTTATTGTATAATGTCAAGCAGTGCAATATTAATTTGTACATTCTTAAAAACTTTCAATATATTATCGACTTGCGCCTTATTCCTTTCTGGCACCAAACATTGTTAAAATTGAGCTTTGAGGACATAGGTCTCTATAGGTGGTGTAACACCTTGTAATTTTAAAATGGAATTTTTTAAATTAATTCGAAATACGGAGAAAATAAAATCTTTGGAATGTATTATTTTGAATAATTTAAAATGTTGAGTTTTATTTATGAGAAGTAGGATTTTAGTCGGAATTAAAATAAAAATTTAAAATCAAGGATTTATTTAACTTATATTAAAAACCAAGCGAAACTGGGTTATTCTGATCGACTGAATCGATTCGGCCTATAGGGTGAATCGATTCGGCGAGTCAGGTGTCGACAAGTTGTTTTGTTTTCTTAGATGTCTAGTTTTAATCAAACTCTTAATCTTTTTAATATAAAATAAAATCGGGTTTAGGACTTTTAAAACATATTTTCACCAACCCTAAGAGCAGTAGCCTCTCATCTTTTACATCTCCCTCAACCTCTAATACTTAGCCCCATTATACACAACTTTTAACTCAAGATTTCTCAAGATATATCGAATTGTCTCAAGACGATCCAATAATGAATTTTTGTCACCTTTTCACGAGGAAAACATCTTTAAAATCAGATTTCTTCAAACAAATCCCAGGCATGGTTACCTCTATTGATTTCCCTTAGTATTATGCGTAGTAATTATGGCCTACACACTAACTACATGTAGTTTCTTAAAAATAAATTAGAGATGTTAATTAGGGAAAGTGGAAGATAAATCGGGACTCTTTTTATGAAATTTTTTTAACGTGAATGAAGAATCAAAACCTTACATGTTAGGTTAGATATTTGAGTTCCGTAGTCGTTAAGATGTTCGCATATATATTTTTACGTAGAGATGTCAGTTAATAAATTGTACGATGTTAAAACATGGAAATTTTATTGATGCTGAATAATAGTAAATTCTTGTTGTATAAATCCTTCAGCACGCATGTGATCATAAATTGAATAATCTGATGAGAAAGTGTGGTTTAATTAATATTATTGATTAAACGAACATTAATTGAATAATTATTGATGTGTGGATTAAATTGGTAAAATTAATGTGATGAATGGAAATTTAGCCTTATGCCACTTATTTATTTTTAATATGGTCGATACCACAGGAGCAACTGGGTTATAGGATAGATAGGGTGCTCACCTTTATTTAGGATGCTTTCTAGGTATTGGACTAGTTATTAGACCTTTGGGTAGTTATCATTTTCTAGGTATGGGACTAGACGATGGTGACAATTTATAGATAAATATTTCGGGGTGAGGCTAAGTGGTGTTGGTTAGTTGGTTTTCTTCCTACATGATAGGCTAGGAAATACTTGTGTATTGGAGACCTTTAGGTATGGAACTAAGGGTATTTTGAGGATGTTATGTTAATATAAAGGGTGGGGATAATTTGAGATAAATAAGAAAACTTGATAAATTGAGAATTAATACCTAAGATAATAAATGGGTATTAAAATATATTGGCGACACGAGTATGTGCAGGGTTGATAGTTAAACGGACCGACTGGCTATAGTGACATGTGTGTGTGTGTGTGATGTCACGAGTATGAGCGAGCTGATAGTTAAATGGGATGATGGGATATAATGATGTGTCGTGCATGGAACCTCACGAGTGTGTGTGAGCTGACTGGCCATAGTGAGGGGAATGAGTGTGGTGTAGAACTAGCTGGAGTACCGCAACCAAATGATGTAAGACTTTTTAGCAGGAGTACCTCAACATATATTAATGACGAATAAAAATAATCACCGGGTTAATGGAATTAAATTAAATAATTTGTTGTTATTAAATGTACATAATTGGATTGGACCTGAAGTGCGGCTTAGAAGTAGTTAGAAAATAATTTATTTTTATTTGTCGATTATTATATCTCGTTTAATTTTAAATATTCTACTATCGTGTTTATTGAGTATAATGCTATTATCTAGGTTCAAGGACCCTATTTGAGAGACGCTGCTGGTATCTATGTGGTGGAATCTGACCCATTGCGTTGACTAACATTTCAGGTTGTGTGCTGGAGTAGCGGCATAGGAGATCATTTTTGGAGGTGCAGTTGGAGTTCATTTATTCATCTGCTTTATTAGTATAGGTTTACTCTTATTCGGTCGCTTTACATTATGAGATTTCGTTATGAATTTTATTGGGATATTCGGTTCCAAAGTTGTCGTCAGTTTCAGTCAGTTATTTTATTGGATTATTTCATTTAGAGTTTTAAATAAATTATGGAGTTGGATTATTTTTGGAGTTAGCATGGTGATGGATATTTATTGCATGAATGGCTATTATTTATTGGGATCAATTTAATTATTATCTCGCGGAATGAAAATTTTATATGTCTCATATCTGTCACATGCTAAGAATGATATTTAATTTATTGATGCCCGACATAGTTTTGGAGGCAGTCGACGCCAGAATTACGAAGGGTGTTACAGATGGTATCAGAGAATGGTGTACATGAGCCCGACTCTCTTTCTCTCTCTCATAATTATGTAACACCATCTGTAACACCCCTCGTAACACCTCTGATACCATCTGTATATATATATATATATATATATATATAGTAGGATATATGTTGTATTTTTTATCGTGGGGTATGCGCGGGTAGGATTTGGTGTATGAGCGCTTAATCGTGGTATTTATGGGTAGGCATATGTGAGCCTTATTTTTATTTTACGCATTCAGGCTTCGTCGAATTTTGAGGACGAATTTCCTATGCTAGTGGGGAAGTATGCAACACCCCATAACTTTAAATTGGAATTTTTAAATTAATTCGAAATTCGGAGAAAATAAAAATTTTGGAATGTATTATTTTTAGTAATTTAAAATGTTGAATTTTATTTTTGAGAAGTAGGATTTTAATCGGAATTAAAAATCAGAATTTAAAATCAAGGATTTATATAACATTTATTAAAATCTAGGTGTAATTGGACTGTTATGATAGACCGAATCGATTCGCCCTATAGGGCAATTCGATTTGGCGAGTCAGGTGTCGACAAGTTGCTTTGTTTTCTTGAAGTTCTAGTTTTAATCAAACTCTTAATCTTTTTAATACAAAACCAACTAGGGATTAGGACATTTAAAACATAATTTCACCAACCCTAATAGCAGTAGACTCTCATCTTTTACATCTCCCTCCATCTCTAAAACCTAGCCCCATTATACACGACTTTCAACTCAAGATTTGTCAAGATAAACCGGGTTTTCTCAAGACGATCCAAGAACGAATCTTTGTCACTATTTTTTGAGGAACACATCTTCAAAATCAGATTTCTTCAAACAAATCTCAGGCATGGTTACCTCTATTGCTTTCCCTTATTATTATGCATAGTAATTATGTCCTACACACTAACTACATGTGTTTTCTTAAAATAAATTAGAGGTATTAATTAGGAAAAGTGAAAGATAAATCAGAAATATTTTTATAAATTTTTTTAACGTGAATGAAGAATCAAAACGTTGCATGTTAGGGTAGAGATTTGGGTTCCGTAGTCGCTAAGATGTTCACATGTAGATTTTTACGTAGAGATGCCAGTTAATAAATTGTACTATGTTAAAACATTGAAATTTTGTGGATGTTGCGAAATAGTAAATTCTTGTTGTATAAATCCTACAGCATGCATGTGATCATAAATTGAATAATCTCATGAGAAAGTGTGTTTTAATTAATATTGTGGATTAAACAAACATTAATTGAATAATTATTGATGTGTGGATTAAAATGGTAAAATTAGTGTGACGAATGAAAATTTAGCCGTATGCCACTTATTTATTTTTAATATGTTCGACACCACGAGAAGGACGGGGTTATGGGATAGATAGGGCGCTCACGTTTATTTAGGTTGCTTTCTAGGTATGGAACTAGTAAGTAGACCTTTGGGTATTTATCTCTTTCTATGTATGGGACTAGACGGTGGTGACGGTTTATGGATAAATATTTCGGGGTGAGGCTAAATGGTGTTGGTTAGTTGGTTTTCTTCCTATATGACAGGCTAGGAATTACTTGTGGTTTCCATACCTTTAGGTATGTGACTAAGGGTGCTTTGAGGATTTTATGTCGATATAAATGGCGGGCTAATTTGGATAAATGAGAAAACTTGATAAATTGAGAATTAATACCTAAGATAATAAATGAGTATTAAAATATATTGGCGGGGCGTGTATGTTCAGGGTTGACAGTTAGACGGTCCGACTGGCTATAGTGACGTGGGTGTGTATGAAGTCACGAGCATGGGCGAGGTAACAATTAAACGGGATAGTGGGCTATAATGACGTGTCGTGCATGGAACCTCACGAGTGTGTGCAGAGATGACAGTGAACCGGGTTGACTGTCCATAGTGAAAGGAATGGGTATGTTGTAGAACTAGCGGGAGTACCGATTCCTTTCACTATGGACAGTCAACCCGGTTCACTGTCATCTCTGCACACACTCGTGAGGTTCCATGCACGACACGTCATTATAGCCCACTATCCCGTTTAATTGTTAGCTCGCCCATGCTCGTGACTTCATACACACCCACGTCACTATAGCCAGTCGGACCGTTTAACTGTCAACCTTGAACATACACGCCCCGCCAATATATTTTAATACTCATTTATTATCTTAGGTATTATTTCTCAATTTATCAAGTTTTATCATTTATCCAAATTAGCCCGCCATTTATATCGACATAAAATCCTCAAAGCACCATTAGTCACATACCTAAAGGTATGGAAACCACAAGTAATTCCTAGCCTGTCATATAGGAAGAAAACCAACTAACCAACACCATTTAGCCTCACCCCGAAATATTTATCCGTAAACCGTCACCACCGTCTAGTCCCATACATAGAAAGAGATAAATACCCAAAGGTCTACTTACTAGTTCCATACCTAGAAAGCAACCTAAATAAACGTGAGCGCCCTATCTATCCCATAACCCCGTCCTTCTCGTGGTGTCGAACATATTAAAAATAAATAAGTGGCATATGGCTAAATTTTCATTCGTCACACTAATTTTACCATTTTAATCCACACATCAATAATTATTCAATTAATGTTTGTTTAATCCACAATATTAATTAAAACATACTTTCTCATGAGATTATTCAATTTATGATCACATGCATGCTGTAGGATTTATACAACAAGAATTTACTATTTCGCAACATCCACAAAATTTCAATGTTTTAACATAGTACAATTTATTAACTGGCATCTCTACGTAAAAATCTACATGTGAACATCTTAGCGACTACGGAACCCAAATCTCTACCCTAACATGCAACGTTTTGATTCTTCATTCATGTTAAAAAAATTTATAAAAATATTTCTGATTTATCTTTCACTTTTCCTAATTAATATCTCTAATTTATTTTAAGAAAACACATGTAGTTAGTGTGTAGGCCATAATTACTATGCATAATAATAAGGGAAAGCAATAGAGGTAACCATGCCTGAGATTTGTTTGAAGAAATCTGATTTTGAAGATGTGTTCCTCGAAAAATAGTGACAAAGATTCGTTCTTGGATCGTCTTGAGAAAACCCGGTTTATCTTGACAAATATTGAGTTGAAAGTCGTGTATAATGGGGATAGGTTTTAGAGATGGAGGGAGATGTAAAAGATGAGAGTCTACTGCTATTAGGGTTGGTAAAATTATGTTTTAAATGTCCTAATCCCTAGTTGGTTTTGTATTAAAAAGATTAAGAGTTTGATTAAAACTAGAACTTCAAGAAAACAAAGCAACTTGTCGACACCTGACTCGCCAAATCGAATTGCCCTATAGGCCGAATCGATTCGGTCTATCATAACAGTCCAATTTCACCTAGTTTTTAATAAATGTTATATAAATCCTTGATTTTAAATTCTGATTTTTAATTCCGATTAAAATCCTACTTCTCAAAAATAAAATTCAACATTTTAAATTACTAAAAATAATACATTCCAAAAATTTTATTTTCTCCGAATTTTGAATTAATTTAAAAATTCCAATTTAAAGTTATGGGGTGTTGCATACTTCCCCACTAGCATAGGAAATTCGTCCTCGAAATTCGACGAAGCCTGAATGCGTAAAATAAAAATAAGGCTCACATATGCCTACCCATAAATACCACGATTAAGCGCTCATACACCAAATCCTACCCGCGCATACCCCACGATAAAAAATACAACATATATCCTACTATATATATATATTTATATATATACAGATGGTATCAGAGGTGTTACGAGGGGTGTTACTGATGGTGTTACATAATTATGAGAGAGAGAAAGAGAGTCGGGCTCATGTACACCATTCTCTGATACCATCTGTAACACCCTTCGTAATTCTGGCGTCGACTGCCTCCAAAACTATGTCGGGCATCAATAAATTAAATATCATTCTTAGCATGTGACAGATATGAGACATATAAAATTTTCATTCCGCGAGATAATAATTAAATTGATCCCAATAAATAATAGCCATTCATGCAATAAATATCCATCACCATGCTAACTCCAAAAATAATCCAACTCCATAATTTATTTAAAACTCTAAATGAAATAATCCAATAAAATAACTGACTGAAACTGACGACAACTTTGGAACCGAATATCCCAATAAAATTCATAACGAAATCTCATAATGTAAAACGACAGAATAAGAGTAAACCTATACTAATAAAGTGGATGAATAAATGAACTCCAGATGCACCTCCAAAAAAGATCTCTAATAACTCATATGCAGCTACTCCAGCACACAACCTGAAATGTTAGTCAACGCAATGGGTCAGATTCCACCACATAGATACCAGCAGCGTCTCTCAAATAGGGTCCTTGAACCTAGATAATAGCATTATACGCAATAAACACGATAGTAGAATATTTAAAATTAAATGAGATATAATAATCGACAAATAAAAATAAATTATCATCTAACTACTTCTAAGCCGCACTTCAGGTCCAATCCAATTATGTACATTTAATAACAACAAATTATTTAATTTAATTCAATTAACCCGGTGATTATTTTTATTCGTCATTAATATATGTTGAGGGACTCCCGCTAAAAAGTCTTACATCATTTGGTTGCGGTACTCCAGCTAGTTCTACACCACACTCATTCCCCTCACTATGGCCAGTCAGCTCACACACACTCGTGAGGTTCCATGCACGACATATCATTATATCCCATCATCCCATTTAACTATCAGCTCGCTCATACTCGTGACATCACACACACACACACATGTCACTATAGCCAGTCGGTCCGTTTAACTATCAACCCTGTACATACTCGTGTCGCCAATATATTTTAATACCCATTTATTATCTTAGGTATTAATTCTCAATTTATCAAGTTTTCTTATTTATCTCAAATTATCCCCACCCTTTATATTAACATAACATCCTCAAAATACCCTTAGTTCCATACCTAAAGGTCTCCAATACACAAGTATTTCCTAGCCTATCATGTAGGAAGAAAACCAACTAACCAACACCACTTAGCCTCACCCCGAAATATTTATCTATAAATTGTCACCATCGTCTAGTCCCATACCTAGAAAATGATAACTACCCAAAGGTCTAATAACTAGTCCAATACCTAGAAAGCATCCTAAATAAAGGTGAGCACCCTATCTATCCTATAACCCAGTTGTTCCTGTGGTATCGACCATATTAAAAATAAATAAGTGGCATAAGGCTAAATTTCCATTCATCACATTAATTTTACCAATTTAATCCACACATCAATAATTATTCAATTAATGTTCGTTTAATCAATATTATTAATTAAACCACACTTTCTCATCAGATTATTCAATTTATGATCACATGCGTGCTGAAGGATTTATACAACAAGAATTTACTATTATTCAGCATCAATAAAATTTCCATGTTTTAACATCGTACAATTTATTAACTGACATCTCTACGTAAAAATATATATGCGAACATCTTAACGACTAAGGAACTCAAATATCTAACCTAACATGTAAGGTTTTGATTCTTCATTCACGTTAAAAAAATTTCATAAAAAGAGTCCCGATTTATCTTCCACTTTCCCTAATTAACATCTCTAATTTATTTTTAAGAAACTACATGTAGTTAGTGTGTAGGCCATAATTACTACGCATAATACTAAGGGAAATCAATAGAGGTAACCATGACTGAGATTTGTTTGAAGAAATCTGATTTTAAAGATGTTTTCCTCGTGAAAAGGTGACAAAAATTCATTATTGGATCGTCTTAAGAAAATTCGATTTATCTTGAGAAATCTTGAGTTAAAAGTTGTGTATAATGGGGCTAAGTATTAGAGGTTGAGGGAGATGTAAAAGATGAGAGGCTACTACTCTTAGGGTTGGTGAAAATATGTTTTAAAAGTCCTAAACCCGATTTGATTTTATATTAAAAAGATTAAGAGTTTGATTAAAACTAGAACTCTAAGAAAACAAAACAACTTGTCGACACCTGACTCGCCGAATCGATTCACCCTATAGGCCGAATCGATTCAGTCGATCAGAATAACCCAGTTTCGCTTGGTTTTTAATATAAGTTAAATAAATCCTTGATTTTAAATTTTTATTTTAATTCCGACTAAAATCCTACTTCTCATAAATAAAACTCAATATTTTAAATTATTCAAAATAATACATTCCAAAGATTTTATTTTCTCCGTATTTCGAATTAATTTAAAAAATTCCATTTTAAAATTACAAGGTGTTACACCACCTATAGAGACCTATGTCCTCAAAGCTCAATTTTAACAATGTTTGGTGCCAGAAAGGAATAAGGCGCAAGTCGATAATATATTGAAAGTTTTTAAGAATGTACAAATTAATATTGCACTGCTTGACATTATACAATAAATCCCGTCCTATGCCAAATTTCTGAAGAACCTTTGTATCATTAGGAGGACCAACAACATTCCATAAAAAGCATTTCTCGTCGTGCAAGATACCTCAATTATTTCGTATAAAACCCCCGTTAAGTATTTGGATCCAGAGGCGTCGATGATCTCTACCTAGATAGGGGAACATCACTTCGATAAATCACTCTTAGACTTAGGAACAAGCATGAACCTTCTGTCATATACTGTGTACGAGAAACTAGGTTTAGGGGAGTTAAATACCACTAAGATGGCCTTATCCTTAGCCTACTGATCCATTAAGGTGCCTAGAGGTGTTATAGAGGATGTTTTGATTAAAGTGGGTGAGTTTGTCTTTTATGTAGACTTTGGGGTCTTAGACACGCAACACGTTCTAAACTCATATATGCAAATTGCGATAATCATCGGTTGACCCTTTTTTGGCTACTTCAAAAGATGTCATTCGATGTCGGAGTAAGAAAGTTAACCTCTCGTTTGCGAACATTACCAAGGGTTTGAATGTTTTTAATTTTGAGAGTCCATCATCTTATGGGAGAGATAATGAAGTCAAGTGCGTTCAGGGAGTGAACGATGTCACCACCCTTGGGATAGTGACACAGCCGATCTATGTGCTTGTCCATTTGATTTGTCTCTAGATATGAGTCTTGAACATTTTGAGGAAGAGTTCATCCCAATTGATAAGGATCTTACTATTTAAGTCGAATCATTATTAGAGTAATTTAGTCACTTAAAATATAGATATTACAATGACATGATAGATAAATTCCTTCTCTATGAGTCAAAACTCGACGAGCCTTTTAAAAGTAAGTTAACACGGGAGGTTTTATCAATCAGTGATGGGGTGGTGGAGAAAATCATTCGAGCGTTTCCACTTGGTGACATATGTTTTATCCTACAGCATTATCATTTTCCACCACGTCCACCAGTGTAATTTGAGTATTTGGATGAGATCGGAGACATGACCAGAGTATCGTCTGACTTAGAGCCTAATTTATTCATTCTCGAGTTTGAGGAAAACCTAGGTTTAACATGTCATTCGAAATTTCATTATGATAGAATCTTTGGGTCTGGCCATCTATGCTATAATGTAACTGCGCATCACTATAATTTATCTCACTGCATATTTTTTGTACCTTCATGTGCTTATATTGTCTGTTGTGTTGATTCCCAATTGTTTTGGCTTTTGGTTTATGATGAAAAGCATGTGAAATCGATTGAAATTTGGTAACAAGTGGAATGTATGAGTAATATTATCCCTTTACTTCTTTACTTTATTTGCATTGTCCCTATCTTTATTTGAGCATACATTGAGGACAATGTAAAATTTAGGTTTGTGAGTAAGGATGGTATTTAAAAAAAATCAGAAAATTTTCTAAAAATTCAAAAAGTAATTTCAATATAATTAAGTTTTGAAACGATGTCTCAATATAAATTTAATTCATGGATCTTTCAACTTATAAAAGTTTTACACATTAGCCACATAATATGATCAAAAAAAGATATTGAGGCAAAAGTGAGATAGATTAAAAAATAAATGTGAAGATTTTAACCCAATTATATTTTATGTCATTAATTATTTTTGAGAGATTAAAATCAATCCGAGTTATAATAACTCAAACTTCCCTTCAGTGAAATTTCTTTGATGATCTCAAATTCTTTGTTTTGTTCGATTACTGAAAACAAAAAAGTCAAAATGTGAATCTTAAGAACTGGAAGCCTTACTAAGTCATATTAAGACACAAACCAACTTAACTAAACTTGAAAAATGCGATTAGGCCATTGTTTGAGAACCCAAAATTGATCCCGAATCAAATCAACTAGAAGTCTCACTTTTGTTTTGTATTTTTTTGACAGGAACAATTTGGCTTGACCCCACATTAATGCAACTCCATGTTTGAAAAATTAAGAGATCAGTATAAAACGTGGAAGGAAAACATCTGTGTATGGTAGTTTGGCCAGGAGCGGGAGTCCATCTTACAACTTAGGTACACGGTACTCTCGAAGGAGCCAAGCTCATTGGAAAGGTGGCAATAGTTTGTCGATAATGAGGCCTCGAAGAGGAAATTGTCCTCTCTTCAATCGGGGCGGGAAAATCATGCCAAGAAGATCAACGTACACTACTCCAGGCATACGTCTTACGCTGAGGTGGAGTACAGGATGCTGAGTTTTTAATGTTCATTCATTTTAGTTTTATTTTATTCTATTTAGTGATAATTATATACTAATTTACTGATTTTTCATTATTTTATTTCAGGATACGAAGAGTGGCCCTGGGGGTAAGCCACATAGGCTCAATACCTATGTGGCAATTCGAATGAAGAATGGGAAGGATGCGGTAATCAATTCGTAAGTGGCGGCCCCTATTGTAAGTTAAAATATTAATTACATTATAAAAATAAAAATTTATAATCACGTACTTTTTTATTAATTTAGCTAATCGTGTACCTTTTTGTTATTTCAGGAAAAGCTTAAGGAAGTGCACAACTATCATAGTGATGCCGACAAGGGCACAAGATCGTACTCAGGAGTGTTCTCTCGGGTAGGAAAGTTGAGGCTCGTCGGGATTGTGTTGATCAACGCTGGACTAGATCGCAAGGTGGACGATTTGACGACCAATCATAGTGACAAGTTAGAAAACTTGGAGCGAATGATGAAAAAAATGTTTGAGTATGTCAAGCGTGCTCTTAAAGTCCAGGTTCAGTGTAGCTCAGGGAAGAGCAAGGAGAAAATCGTGGACAAGGGGATCACTGCTCCATCTTTCACACCCTCGCCCTCACCGATACCCCCTCGTCTTCATGTGACATATTCACCACCCCACCCAAACCCTTGTCGTACCAAGGCCATTATCAACAATGTCGTATGTATATAATAAACACACGGGGTGGAAATATAAAGGCTAAAGGATGTGGGACCCGGATACATGCCCAGGTACTATGGTGCATAACCGTCCGTTATAACCACACGAGGCACAGGTCCATGTCACACGTGTTCGTGGGAAAAAAGAATGAACTCGTGTGGTTAAATGAGTGGTGCGGCGTTAGTACTATTGAGGGTTATCTCAATTGTTATGCAGTATGACCTACCTTCCTCCTTTAAAATGATGACGAATGAACAATTATTTGTAATAATTTGATTAGTATTTGTTTATTATGAATATGAATACTGAATATTGAATGTTATTTATTATTTATTATTTATTATGAATGAATAAATGAATTTTAAGTATTTGATTATTGTAAATGAATGAATGTTGGTTGAGATATATATCATTTATTATTGCTATAAAATGTAATAAAATATTGCTGGGTTGTAGTAATGGCCACATTTCCCAGCGGTTTTTTTCACTGCTACCCAGTATTGTCACGGACTTTAACCGTAACAAGTCTGTGATAAAGGAAACGTATCACGGACTGTGATCAAGATATATCCGTGACAAGTTAATAATTATCACGGACATGTCACAGACTTTGACTATGACACGTTCGAATAAGGAAAAACTTGTCATGGACTTTAACCATGATAAAAAGTTGTCACCACCAAGCATGTCACGATTTTTACAGTGACAAGTTCTCCTTGTCAAGATTTTTTACCGTGACAATTCGCCAGTTTTAGTGTAGTGGAACCATTAGTCGACATTCCCTATGAAAGAGTCTTCCAATTCATTTGGAAGAATATCATATGTAGACATGGGATGCCATATGCCTTCATCACTGATCATGGAACTCAATTTCATAATCAGGAGTTTGAGGAGTACAGCATTCAGTCCATAATTTAGAAACTTCACTCTGCCCCAGGACATCCCTAGTGTAATAGCCAAATGAAGGTAACTAATAAAACATTACTTGATGGATTGAAAAAGAGACTTAAAGATGCGAAGAGTAACTAGATCAATGAGTTACACAGTGTTCTTTTGACCTATAGAACCACATCGAGAACAGCTACTGGAGAAACACCTTACATGCTTACTTTTGGGACTGAGGCAATGGTGCCAGCAAAAGTAGGTTTACACACACATAGAGTATTATACTCTAATTCCCCCAAAAGTGATCTCATGAGGATATTGGATCTAGACTTAATTAAGGAAGTAAGGTACGATGTTGCACTTTGATTAGTCGCTTATCAACAACGAATGACTCGATTCTATAATAAGAGGGTGTATCCAACCAACTTGAAAGAAGTAGATTATGTTCTTAAAAAAGTAATATAGAAAGGGAATAAGCTGGAAGCAAACTGTCATGGTTTTTATCATATCTCGACAGTCTTCCGACAAGGAACCTATCGATTAGAAATACTTGCAGGGGAAAAATTCAAGAATCCATGGAATGTCGATCATCTCCGAAAATATTATCAGTAGTCATGTTGGGAATTTGATGTAATTATTTCAATCATTTGAATAAAGTTGCGATTTCCAATCAACTACACTTCCTTTTTATGACTTTTCCCGGTGATGGGGCGATGATGATTATCTCATCTTCAAAAACAACAAAAATTAGAATTCATATATGACTTCATCTTTGACAAGTCACGAACAAGAAGTTCCTACAACTTTAAAAATGACCTAAAGTCAAGAAGTTTTCCCCAATCGAATTTAATTTAGGAAAATCCTAAATTCCTAAAACATTTCGTCGGCAATGGTAAGTAATGCAAACACGTAGCTCCAAGAACGATCGAGATCTGTTTTGATAAACCTAAGCACATTAGTAGAACCTAAGTCTTGATAACTCAAGTTCACACTTGATAAACACAAAACAGTCAAGCAGGTTAGTCTAATACACAACCGATCAACTAATTAGAAGCTTAGTTGTTGAAAAAGTTAAAAACATAGACATAACATGTATGCAAAAGAAAATCTTTCTAATTCCAATGTTAATAGTTTAAGCATGATAATACAAGGATACTATTAAAATAGAAACACTCATTGCAAGGAAAAACAAAGTTCTTCGAAGTCACACCATAGGGCATTTTCCCTTGGCCTTATCCATCCCAGCAGGAGGAACATCAAGTGCAGAAGTAAGAGTTACGGTCCTAAATCCCTCAACCTATTATGACCACTTGTGCTCGGTCGATCTAATAAATGAGGAGAATGAATATATGTATCTTCACCATGTAGATCATAGTAGACTAAGTATTTTCTTACTAAACTTTAAGGAATGGCATTAGTCGAAATCCACTCAGCATTAATACTAAAAGGAGGGTTAGGATAATCCAGCATGCCTGGATCATGCCAATACCATTGTTGATCTTTATGAGGAACCTTTAGCATTGACATTACATTCATCCATCCCTATTCATAACATTCTTGATGGGCTTGTTCTATTTCATCCCCCATATGAGTTATAGCCTCATCATAGCCATCTATCCAGACATTATTAGGTTGTCTGTGAAAATGGAAGGTCAACCAATCAACTTGGTCTATTAACTTCTTGATTGTCTTATTTTTTATCCTTGAGCAAGGCTTCCTGGCCGGCAAGCGCTTTCTTGGTCCTTTATTCATGTTGAGTAGGCCAAGCAACTTTTATTTATTTGGACGACTGACTGGACTTCTTTTTCTTCAAACTCTCCAACTCCTCTATCAGCCGAGCATTTTCCAATTCCAAAAATAATTCTCATTCATTTGGGATAACATCTGAAGACTTCTTCAAACTCCCTAATTTATTTCTGAGAGCGTTATTTTCTTGCTCCAACAGGTTGGCTACCTCCCGAGCACTTTCCACTTCTCGATTCAACGAAAACTCCTTATTCCTGAAGGCCGAATAAATATCCTAGAGTTTTTATTATCAAAACCACAACCAGCACTCAAAGAATTTTATTTTGCTTCATAGTCGAAGTGAAACAAATCCAATAAAAGCTTTCAATCATCCTAAAGTTGCTCAATCGTCTCATAATAGTCTGAATTGTTGGACACTGCCTTATAAAAGGACCATGTAAATGAAGGTAGTCCTCCTTAACTTGGTTTGAAGCATCAATGTTGAGCAATGCTTCTAACTCGACCTCAGTCAAACTTTCATGCCTAGCTCCAAAAATTCTTGTACTTAGTTTGAGAAAGTTTCTCTAAGTAGACATTATCGCAGCCTTCTTAAAATTGAACTAAAAAATAAAAGTATAAGAAAAACAGTCCAGTGAAATTATGAACAAGTATTATTAAGGACAAAATTAGCAATTCAACTATATAAAAATTTCATTTATCATCAGAAGAAGGTCTTACATGGTATTGTGTCCTTATAATCAAAATAAAAAAAGAAAAAAAACCAAATACCATCCAATAAAAAACATAAAAAGAAGAGATATGTAACACCCCGCGCTCCCGAAAAAGACATGCGGCGTGCTACTGCGATTAAACTAAACTAAAACCATCAATAATGCCAAAAAATAAATCTTCCAATCCAAGCTCTAAAATAAATCTCCAAAATAGTCCATCGCGTCCCAATCCACGCTAACCTGCCAACTAAAAGAAAATACGGGGAAGTACACAATATGACAGGAATAGATGCTCAAAAATAATTAGCACGGTGAATAAATCGCAACAATACGAATCGCATATACGAATCAAATGCAAAACTTAACCATTATATCAATATTAATTTCTCAACAACACATCAATGAGTCACGAGGCCTCACCACACCGCGCCTATGCATTCTTAAGCATATCCGAATTTTAGACTTTTAGCGGGTGCCCATTCTTCGTGCCAGATTAAAATCTCATGAAACGATGCGCAAATCACAATATAATATACCACAATGAATCAATATTTAGATTCCAATAATTTTTTAGGTTTTCAAATGAATATCACAATTCAACATGAGTGTAAGTATATGAAGAATGGCTTTTTGACCCCTTTCGTCCATGGTTAGGACATCACCTTTTCATGTCGAAGACACAGGTTCGATTCCTGTAAGGGATAGGTACTCATTCTCGATTGCTTTCATTTAGTGTTCATTGTTAAGTGATCGCTCGCTATCTAGCTAGAAAAGGTGGTCCGAAAGCTTCCTTTCTCCAAGCAAGCAAGATGAGATCACCACTTCTCTCAGTAATGGACTTCCTTGAATTATTCCTTAGCCTTAGATGTCCTTTCGTAGATTCTCTAACCTCCCACAGACAGAATCTCCATGCATGAGTTCTTTCTCTCCTCCCCTCAGCCATACATCATTTTTTTCCCTTTTTTTCTTTTGGTCGTTTTTGTTGACACAGAAAAATAAACGGAATACTCTCGAGAGAATTTAGGAGCGTATTGTGTAAGTTCCGTTCCTTAAAATCATCACATAATTTTAGCCTCAAAATCTAAACACACCATAATGTTCTTCTCGCGAAAATAATCAAATCTCGTTCTATCCCAAACTCGAGAAAACACCAAATAAGCCTTCTAATCTAAGGTTGAAATCTTTAATAAGTTTGGTGCTATGGTTTGTAGATGAAAGGGAGTAATTTTGGAGAGATCTTCCGGTTGAGAAGTTGATGAAAAAGTGATTTGAAAAGCCAAGCCACAAATTTGTTGATATATAAAAGATTAAGAGTTTGATTAAGAAAATAGTTCTAATCAAATACAAACACTAAAAAAATTATTTCAAAACGATCAGCCCGTTGGAAGTAAATGAAATTTGGGGAAGAATTATCTAAAGATCAGAGGAATCTCCATAAAAAATTTCAGCTCGATCGGACGGTCCAATATTTTTAAATATTTTTTTTGTAAAGAGTTTTATGTTTTGAAGACTCTTAGAAATTTTTATGTTTTGAGGAAACTTCTATATAACAAAAATTCAACTAAAACTCCATTTTAATACCGATTCCAATTCCGTTTGAAAATTTATTTTTCAAATATAAAAATCAACGTTTTAAATTATAAATTTTATAAAATCCAAAATTTAATTTTTCTCCGATTTCCAAAATTAATTTAAAAATTCCCATTTAAAAAAATTCGGGTTGTTACATACTTCTCCACTAACAAGGAATTTCGCCCTCGAAATTCAATGTAGCTTAACGCTCGAAAATAAAATGCTACTCAATGCTATTTCCCAAAAATCACAACATTAAAGTCCTCAAATAAATTCTAAACATCCTCACCATGATGCTTAGCACGTTCTCAACAAAATTTCTATCTCCAAAGAAAACATATCTAATCGCATGCCAGACCCAAAGTCCAAAACCCAATACCCGATGGTTGTCGTATACCTAAGCTCTAATACCATCTGTAACACCCCACCCACCCGAAAAAGACACGCGCCCTGATACTGCGATTAAACTAAAATAAAACCATCAATAATGCCAAAAAATAAATCTTCCAATCCAAGAACTAAAATAAATCTCCAAAATAGTCCATCGCATCCCAATCCACACTAACCTGCCAACTAAAAAAAAATACGGGGGAGTACACAATATGACAGGAATAGATGCTCAAAAATAATTAGCACGGTGAATAAATCGCAACAATATGAATCGCATATACGAATCAAATGCAATACTCAAGCATTATATCAATATTAATTTCTCAACAATACCATCTGTAACACCCCGCCCGCCCGAAAAAGACACGCGGCATGATACTGCGATTAAACTAAAATAAAACCATCAATAATGCCAAAAAATAAATCTTCCAATCCAAGATCTAAAATAAATCTCCAAAATAGTCCATCGTGTCCCAATCCACGCTAACCTGCCAACTAAAAGAAAATACGGGGGAGTACACAATATGACAGGAATAGATGCTCAAAAATAATTAGCACGGTGAATAAATCGCAACAATACGAATCGCATATACGAATCAAATGCAATACTCAAGAATTATATCAATATTAATTTCTCAACAACACATCAATGAGTCACCAGGCCTCATCTCACCACACCTATACATTCTTAAGCATATCCGAATTTTGGACTTTTGGCGGGTGTCCATTCTCTGTGCCATATTAAAATCTCATGACACGATGCTCAAATCACAATATAATATATCACAATGAATCAATATTTAGATTCCAACAATTTTTTAGGATTTCAAATGAATATCACAATTCAACATGAGTGCAATCAATACAGAAAAATAATCGGAATACTCTCGAGAGAATTTAGGAGCATATTGTGTAAGTCATGTACCTCAAAATCATCACATGAATCGACACAAAAAAATCAGCCTCTAAATCTGATCGCACCATCACGTTCCTCTCGCGAAAATCTCATGACACGCGGCATGATACTGCGATTAAACTAAAATAAAACCATCAATAATGCCAAAAAATAAATCTTCCAATCCAAGATCTAAAATAAATCTCCAAAATAGTCCATCGTGTCCCAATCCACGCTAACCTGCCAACTAAAAGAAAATACGGGGGAGTACACAATATGACAGGAATAGATGCTCAAAAATAATTAGCACGGTGAATAAATCGCAACAATACGAATCGCATATACGAATCAAATGCAATACTCAAGAATTATATCAATATTAATTTCTCAACAACACATCAATGAGTCACCAGGCCTCATCTCACCACACCTATACATTCTTAAGCATATCCGAATTTTGGACTTTTGGCGGGTGTCCATTCTCTGTGCCATATTAAAATCTCATGACACGATGCTCAAATCACAATATAATATATCACAATGAATCAATATTTAGATTCCAACATTTTTTTAGGATTTCAAATGAATATCACAATTCAACATGAGTGCAATCAATACAGAAAAATAATCGGAATACTCTCGAGAGAATTTAGGAGCATATTGTGTAAGTCATGTACCTCAAAATCATCACATGAATCGACACAAAAAAATCAGCCTCTAAATCTGATCGCACCATCACGTTCCTCTCGCGAAAATAATCAAATCTCATTTTAGCCAAAACTCGAGAAAACACCGAATAAGACTTCTCATCTAAGGTTGAAATCTTGAATAAGTTTGGGGCTATGGTTTGTAGATGAAAGGGAGTAATTTTGAAGAGGTATTTTGTTGAAAAGTTTGAGAAAAAGTGATTTGAAAGGCCAAGCCACGATTTTTTTGTGATATATAAAGGATTAAGAGTTTGATTAAGAAAAGAGTTCTAATCAGATACAAACACTAAAAAATTTATTCCGGACGATCGGACCGTTGGAATTGGATGAAATTTGGAGGAGAATTATCTAAAGACGAGACTAAGTCATTTGAAAAATTTCAGCTCGATCGGACTCTCTAATATTTTTAAATATTTTTTTTTGTAGAGAGTTTTATGTTTTGAGGACTCTTAGAGAGTTTTATGTTTTGAGGACTCTTCTATATAATAAAAATTCAATTAAAACTCCATTTTAATTTCAATTCCATTTCCAATTCCATTTGAAAATTTATTTTTCAAATATAAAAACCAATATTTTAAATTATAAAATTTATAATATCCAAAAATTCATTTTTCTTCGATTTCCAAAATTAATTTAAAAATTTCCATTTAAAAAAATTCGGGTTATTACAAGATATCCATCACCCTAAGAGAATTACACTTTCTCTTTATCCTTAGTTATCTCTTCTGAAGGTGGAACCTCAGCCTCAACAATAGGTACAGTGAAGATTACCCTGTTCCCTATTCATCATCCATTTTTTCTTTTATATTGGGTGGGGTACTAGGGTCTCTAAAACAAGTTAGAGTCTCCAATAGTGTTGACCTCCTTCAAGGCACTTATCTAGATATTTGTAAAGGAAACCTTCTTCATGTATTCTCTCTGGACGACAATAACAACGGAGGCCTTATCCCATCCTCTATTAATGGCATTCTCTTTGCCCTTCTTGTGTTGAGATTTAAGCTTCAAAAGCTTCTTCTTGTCATCAGCAACTTCCATAGTTGAGTTTGCAGTCATTTGCTCAGCTGTCTTCGACTTCAGCAAGCCTATCTTCACTTTCTCCTCGACCTAATATAAGTTCTCCTAGACCTCCCTAATGTAATCAAGGGATTATTTTAAGCCTTGGAAGGCTTCCTCTATATCATTTAAGGATGACCTCGGTTTGTCAACCCTTATTAAAAGTTGGTCATAGTCAACCCAAAACTTCAAAAAAGTATAGCAACAAGGCATTTATCAAATATTATTAAGGAAAACAAAAATTAATGAAGGCATTCATATGATTAACAGTTACCTGAGCAAGGTTTTGATTGGCCTTTTCTATCAGTCTAACCCTAGACATGGGAGTGGTTATCGACCTATCTGTAGGTAAAACTCTCGAATGAATTAAACTCCTGGCCAAACCAGGGTTCACTGCCACAAAGGCAGATTCAGTAGCAGCCTGGTCGACCTGGGTCTTCTATAACAACTCCTATTGAGTGACATGTCCTCTTTTCAATCTCTTAAATTGGGATTCAGTATTCTTGATCTCCTCAGTAGTGAAAACTAATGGCCTTTTTAAACAACCCTTGCTAGCAGTGGATTTCTTAGGTAAGGGAGATAATAGTCCAGACATCAGGTTAGGAACCTTTCCCTTTCCCATCTCTTTTGAAAATGAAGTTGGGATGGTGGTAATTTCAAGTAAATCGAAGGAAGACGACGTTCCTCCGAGTGAAAACTCTCTCTCTGCCAAAGGGGATCCAGAAAATGCAGCCGAGGAAGTTGAAACAAGTTCTTCTTCATGGTTGATGGGGGCTTGTGGTATGTCTTTTGTAGTTCAGGCGACAAAAGAAGTAATTAAACTCTTGTATTCCATCATAACTGATGTCAACCTAGGATGCTCTTCTCTTAGTCTCTGATGTATCGACCAAAGAAACTTTAATTCGTGAAAGTTGACCTTTGAGTCGCAAGGACACTTCTTTTCCCTTTCCTCTATAGAAAAATCAAATACAAATCATTAGTAGGGGAATTTTATAAAGGTGAGATGAATACCTATTATATGAATATATATAAAGGTGAGATGAATACCTATTATATGATTGATTTATTATGTGTATGACATACCTACGTTGCTTGCTATCATGGGAGGTTTTGAAAGGGGACAGTCTCATCCTGATGATCCCACTAGAGGGATTTTAGATTGGTGCCTTAGGACATAGAACCTAGGAACGACTTATCGATGAGTTGATAAGTCAGCGATCATAGTAGGTATGTGCGTATCCCATAGAGTTGAAACTATGTTCACCTCCAGTATGTGTGATTTGTATTATACGGTTCGTGAGTGATTCCAAATCGGTAGTCCTTATTTAGTACGAGATGCACCCGGACTAAATAGCAAAGTATGTATGCACTACAACTGAGTCTAGGGGTGTCGTATTAGTATATATTATATATAGTGATGAATATGTATATATACTTGCGATATTATCTATTGTGTGAAATTTATAGATAAGGAAGGTGATAAATTCTTAAGTAACTTAAGTATGGGAACACTTAAACTTGTTGTGAAACTTTTATTCGTAATAATAATGCAAGAACATTTAATAATAATATTTTGTGGGAAATACGGGTTATTACAACGAGTGATAGTTAGAAAGTGGATGCCTACGTTATAGTTAAGTGATGAAGATAACTAGGATGGTTTAGAGGTACGTTAGGCGTGCACAATAGTTGAGAGGTGAAAATCTCAAGTGAGTGTTTGAAAAGCTAATATGTGTATTATATTTGCTTTACTGCATTTTAAATACTTTCTAAACTGTTTTAAAACATTTTACACTCCGGCTCTCACCCGTCTCTTGCAAAATCTCTTTTTCTTATGAATTTATTTGTAGGTGTCCAGCCACAGGGGCGCCAAGCTTAGACTGTTACATCTTTTGACGTGCTGCAACTACTGTGGGAGTTACAGGTCCTCTTATTTAGACGCCTCCACATCTATGATTTTAGTTCTTTGATTTAGTCTTCTCAGTTAAGGCATGTGTCGCCCATCCTCATTTTATTTATGTCCGAGAGACATTGTACTCATTTCATTTTAGAATTTCAGTTTCAGTTGGATTTAGTATTATTACGATTGATGGTTTGAATTTTGCTTAACTGGGACGATTAATCCAGTTTTATCATATTCAGTTAGATGATGTTTTATTCATTATTTATTTATTCAATAGAATGGTGAATGTGTTAAATGGTTTAAATTAGTTGACATTAATATTTGGGTAAAAATGATTTGGCACTAGCTTAATTAATTATTTAGGTGATTAATAAAGAAGAAAAATGTTTTTCGACAGTGATGCTAAGAATGAACTAACCGGATATTCTGTTTTAAATTTCATAAGGGACTGATCACCCGGTATTTAATTTGGCGGGGTGTCACAAGGTGCAACGTTTAGTGAAATAACTTATACGGGCATTGTATTCTTTTATTTATATATTTCCTTATAAATGGGAGTTAATGGAAGATCAACTCGTTACTGTAGAGCCAGAGAAGAGTGAGGCCGACTTAACGATTGACATGCTTGGGGGTAGGTAGGGTGGTTGCTTTCATCCTATAAGCACTTTTCTTTAGTCCTTGACTTCACTCACACTTCTTTGAAATATCAAATTCTGAAACTTTATTGTTCTCTCTTTATTTGTTGTCTCTATTTTCTTTCTCCGTTCTTTTCTTTCAATTTCTATGGCTCCCATAAAGTTTTTCCCTCAAGTTTTCAACCCATTCCCCTTAGTTGTGGTTGCTCATTCCTTGGAAGAAGTCCTTAGACTGGCCATTTGTCATGACAAGCAAGGGAAAAATATCATTATACCCACCTTATCAAATATGTCATCACCTATTAAACCTCCTAGTACAATGGTGATGAACTAATGAGGTCTTTTTGATCTTAGATTTTATGGCAAAACCCACGAGATATTTGTTATTACTACTGAGGACCTCAAGGTCCTCAAATGGAAGCACAATATACATGACTCGGTGCAAATCAGGCATACTAACCCCCATGGTAGGTCTTATTCACGTGTTCATGGATTCGCTTGATTTAATAAAAACATTTTAGAGTATAAATCCAAATTCCCCCTTCCTTTTGTGGCGGGGGATATCTTTATCACCGATGGGTTGGCCTCTTCTTAACTGATGACTAACTCATTCTGACCTTTCATGGATGCTAATCCTTAAGCATCTGTTACTTAAGCCATTGCAAAACCCAACCTCCACTACGGGTGTTGAATGAGGTTAGTGGTTCCCTTGACTTAGATCAAGGTGTGACATCTATTTTAGGATATTTACAGCCCTAGATTTTATTAAAAAATGGTTAAAACACCAATAATTACATGCTTTAACCCCCATTGTGGGGACTTTAGATTAACAATCCCTAACATATGACACCCTCTTTAAATCATCACAAGGAAATAAAAATGATCTTGAGACCTTTGATCTTGATGGAGAATGGTTGATACATGCTGAAGAGGTCCGTAATACCCCTAAAAGGGGGAAATAAAAGGCTATAGAAGAAGGTGGGGTTTTAAGATCCCTGCCCCTATAAATAATACGTGTCCCTTTTTGCCTATAATAGGCCACATTCTTTAAAGGATTTGAATACCTACACATATTTTATTAATGCTCTGAAGTCCATGGTGAAGGTTAAAGGCCTTCTTATGGTGGAAACCTTAATGATAAGAGGTTCTATATCCAATGTCAAAGAACTAGTTCACTTAGTTGGGAAGGTATAAACTTAATGTTTCACATTTCTTATTTTATTATTTATTTTTACACTTCACACTTCTGACATCCCTTTCATTTTTTACTTAAAGTGTTCAACATCTGTTGGAGGCCTTGATGACCTTTACCCTTAAGGAGGAGACAAATTGGTGTAAAATCGTGGATTTCATTGGTGTTCGAGATCATTATTAGATGGATTGGTAAAAGTATCATGATGACAAAAGGGTTCAGTTAGAGGCCTTGATTGCTGAGAAGGAGAAGTTAAGGGATCAGTTAGCCAATGTGGCTATGCGTAGAAGTGTCATTCGTGTACGATCATGTCTAAGAGGGTCCTTCTTTACTTTCAGAATTGCACCTATAAACATTTGGAGAAGCGGACCCAAGAGAAGTTTTTTTTTTAACACAAAGAGTTGATGTCTGTGTATGAAGCTCTAAAGACCAGCTTTTTGGAGTTAGAGAAAAATAATTTGAAGTTGTCCGCAACTACTATAAACCTAGTCTCCTTGAAATCTAGGATGATGGATGCTAAGTTAGAGAGAGATTGGTACAATGCTCAAGCTCTAAATATCCAAAATTAACTTGTTAAGGTCAATACTACAATCATAGCACTCCAAGGCCAAATGGATAACACCATTAAGGCTCTAATTATTGCTCGATTAAAGTCTGAGGCCTACTAAGTCTTCATATGTGGTCACTATGTAGTTGGCTTTCCACATTATGAAGACAAAGTATCTTCTTTGTACCCTTAGCTTAACATCTCTAAGGTTCTTTTGGCAGATAATAATTAAGCCTCGCAGTTGATGAAAATCCTCCAATTTTTATCCGTTTGTCATAAATAATGAAGATCAACAAGTACTTCCTCAAACCTCTAACAAAGTTGAAGACGGTGATAACAATGTTGTTTGATCCTTTTATGTATTTTATCCTTTTATTTTTATATTGTGTAATATTTCTCCAAAAGTATGGATAAAAAGAACTCTTTTTCCTTTATCACTATCTCGTGTTTGGGTTGGATGTTTGATTTTTTATAGTTTTTCTTTATGAAGAAGAAATTTGGAATCTTTTATTTAAATTTTTTCCATGTTATGGCAAACCATTGTTCCCTCAACCTATGTAGTATTCAAAATTGTTATGCCCATTGCGGATCCAACCTACATGAAGCCTAAGTGGCTTCAAGAGGGACCCAAAGTTGTTCAGGATATGGTCGCCCTTATTTCTAGCATGAGGTCGGCTCAGGTACCTGTCTGTTCGACCAACCTCAATGGACAACTATCCTCATCTTATGTAGTCACTTGCTCACACAATGAAATCGTGTCCTCACATACACATAATGAACTTCTCACAGGTCACGTGGAAATAAGGTAAATGTGGTTGTTATGTGGTTTTTACCCACGCACATCTTAAAATGCACAAGCGGTATGTAGGCCCCCTTTTTATTTCAAATGTGCTTTAAGGATGTCAAAAAAAAAATCTTTCAAAAAACTTTTTCCAATTTAAACGCACCAAGTTTTTGAACCAATTTCAATTAAGTTCAATTTTATCTTATTTAATCCTACACATGCATCTAGGTGATTAAAGCAAGTAAAATAAATAAGTTCTTAACGCCGGATGTATGAGGAAACCACAAAGGGAAAAACCTCAGACAACCCAAGCCAGATAATCACTATGATACGGTTTTACAAAGGAAGACTGACAGACTTACACAATAACTCGATCCCCACAAGCCTTGGCGCTCTTCTTTTCTTTAACTGCTCCTCAACAGTGCCCATGCAGAAGTCCTTTTAGGATACCTACCACAGCACACACGTCCACAGATGCCTCGGTGTCCACCGATGTAGCTTTGGCAACCGTCTATGATTAGGAACATGAACTGAGAACACATTATATGGTTGATTTACTTGAGTCTGTGCCATATAAGAGTTCCAACTAGTTTGGATATCGAGACAAAATAGGATTAGATATTTTTTACGAGTTAATCACTAGCAAAAGGATCCAAGGTTCACCAAAGGTTGAATCCCAGTCCAAGTACTCCAATGCGACACAAAAAGGGAAGTATTTGAACCATATTTAGGACACACACTGCATACACTGAATATATGTTTTTAATGTGTGCACAATTTTATTTGGTGGTTTAGCCTCCTCAATTTTTTTTTTCTTTTTTTAAAAATAAAAAAAATATTCAAAACATTTTTTTTAATCATTTGAAATAATGTTTTTGATTAATTAGAATTGAGTTTTTAAAAATGTTTGAGGTTAAAATCTAAATATACTTTTTGTGGAGAAAAAGCTTTAGGATTGAAAATTAATTTCTCAACTGTTTTTACAACTTGCAATAGTTTGTTGCCATTTGCGTTTCCAATTCTTAGTGTGAGGCTAGATCGTGACCGTAGGCTTCCCTCTCGAGTTATCAACGGTCCATAACTGATTTGAGCCTTGATCCGCGTGACATCCCAAACAGCCAACCTGCGTTAGTTCTTTACTGACCTTCAATTGCTGAGTTGAGGCTTTAGATATAACCCTTCATCTGAGTCTAATCGACGATCTTAGCTGTAAGGATCTCAATCCATGTGATATCAAAAGTTAGCTAACTAGTATTCATTTTTTCTATGCGTGTTATCCTCCGTCAGATTGGATTCTGAACGTTGCAAACTAATCTGCACCATTTATTTGTAATATTTTTTTTCGATTAGTTGATTGCTGAGTATAAAAGAGGTTTTAGGGTTCTATTTTGAGTTGGTTGGAGAAATAAGAGAGAAGGGGCAATGAGATATATTCGAAGAGAGAGTTGAGAAAAGCCAGCGAGAAATCGAGAGAGAGAGCCAGTGAGAAAGAACTCACCAGCGGCGAGTGAACAACCAAGAGAGAGAGAACTGCTGAGAAAGAGACCAAGAGAGAACAGAAACCTTATATGTCCAAATACAAAACTGAAACCCATTTGAGAGATTAAAAATGTTTAGGGTTTATTTGGTTTGGGGTATTGATGGTTTGACTCAAGTTTGAAGACCTTCTTCAACATTTTGTTTCTCTAAGAACCATATAGTTCACAGGTTATATTTTTGTTGGTTCTTTATTTTTTTCTTGGATCTTTATTATATTTGTGTTGATGAATCCAAGAATATAGTTTCAAATAAATTTGAAACACAAGACTTCTTGTTGTGAATATTTTCGAATTTGATAAATACAGTTTTGGTTTCAAAAATTAATTTCACAAATTGGTGAAATACAATTGAATATAAATAATTTTGAAACTAGTTTTTATTTGAAATTTTTTATTCCAAATCTGAAATTTTTTGAAGACTTGTATTCAAAGCATATTTGGGATTATTTGCATTTCATATAGAAGTGGTTTGTAAATTCATAGGATATTGCTTATATTATTGATTGAGAGGGTTAGAAGCATTTATGCATTTAGCTTAATTCGCAAACACTATCACTCTCACACGAATACTTAGAGATTGTGGTTCTTGGTGAGATATTTTGTTTGTTGGAGCCTCTATAATCAAAGAGGACAAGGACAAAGAAAGGAAGTTGCAGGAAGAAAGACTACATCAAGTTAGAAAGCCTTTGATAGTGGAGTAACTCATGTAAGTAACGTTCTGAACTTAGATTTAGGTCTTGTATTGCATGCTTAGTGCTGTAACTTATGCCATGTGATTATTAGTGGATTTTACTTTGTGGCGTAGAGGTCACCGTGGATGTTTCCCTTATTTTAGGGTTTTACCACGTTAAAAATCGCGTGTCTAATTTTCTTGAATCTTCTTCAATGCTTTGGTGAACATTATCACACTCGAGACTTAATTGTAGGTTTTTAGTTTTTAAAAAAAAACTTAAGGTAATCAAACTAACGAATCTAGAGAACATATTCAGAAAAATTATTTTAACACATCTAGTGTTGTATTTTGAAAAGAGTTTTGTTCAACGAATTTATTTCGGAGTTTACTCAACTTATAACATTTTGTTATTAACCTTGTTAACAAGTTTTTCAAGTGGTATCAGAGCGGGTTTATCAAAAGATATTTTGATTGTGAACGAAATCTATTTCTTAATATGGATGAAAGATTTGAGAAGTTAGGTAACCTTTCCTGACCACCACTCTTTGATGGGAACAACTTTTCGTATTGGAAAGTACGAATGGTTTCTTTCATTCAAGGAACTCTTGGTGATGATGTTTGGGATATGATTGAAAATGGTTATGAACATCCAACTAAGTCTTTATCTGATAATGATCCCACAAGGGTTAAGAAACTTCTTAGCGAATTTACTATTGTAGAGAAAAATAAGTCTCTCAATAATAATAAGGGCAAGACTGCTATTTTTATGTCCATTAACGAGCATGAGTTTAAAAGAATATCTATTTGCTCTACTTCTAAGGAGGCTTGGGACACTCTAGTCATCGCACATGAGGGTGATGAACGAGTTAAGGCCGAAAAAACACAAATGCTTGTCCAACAGTACAATACACTGATTATGGATGACAATGGATCCTTTGATGATTTCTACATTAGGTTAATCGACATTTTTACAAAATTACATGAAAATGGTATAACATATAGTATAAAAGAAATCGTTCAAAAGATTATTATGTCATTACCTGCTAAGTTTGACAATAAAAGATATGCCATAGAAGAAATAAATGACCCAAACCTGACTCCTGAATTGCTAAGTAGCAAATTAAGAACAATTGAGATGGAGTTAGAGTTCAAAAAATAATTGACTGCCCGAAACAAGAGACTCACTATATCTAATGTTGTGTTTTCATCATAATTGACTTAACCTAAAGTCAGTCCCTTAGATTTTAACCTTAACCTAAATGATGACTGTGATTTGGATGATCTTGATAAACAAATTGCCTTAACGAGCAAACAGTTTAAGAAAATAATTAAATTCAGAAACTCAGCGGCTGCCAAACATGGCAAACAAGGTTATCAAGGCCCTTAAAATCCCAGACCTCATGAAAGATATGACAACAAAAGGACCTATGACAATAATCGACCTAAGCTAACATAAAATGTGAAATGTCATAGATGTGGAAAAATGGTGCATTATGCCAATAAATGGCCAAACAGACTTAACAACAATACTGGGGCTAACATGTGTAAGATATGGGACGACTCTAGTGATTCCTCTATAATCAAAGAGGACAAGGACAAAGAAAGGAGGCTGCGAGAAGGAAAACTACATCAAATCAGAAAGACTTTGAGAGTGGAGCAACTCGTGTAGGTAATGTTCTGAACTTAGATTTAGGTCTTGTATTGCATGATTAGTGGTGTAACTTATGCCGTGTGATTATTGGTGGATTTTATTTTGTGGCACAGAGGTCACTGTGGATGTTTCCCTTATTTTAGGGTTTTACCACGTTAAAAATCGCGTGTCTAATTTGCTTGAATTCATTTAATTGCTTTGGTGAACATTATCGCACTTAAAGACTTAATTGTAGGTTTTTTTTTTTTTTTAAAAAAAACTTAAGGTAATCAAACTAACGAATCCAGAGAACATATTCAGAAAAATTGTTTTAACACATCGAGTGTTGAATTTTGTTCAACGAGTTTATTTCGGAGTTTACTCAACATATAAAATTTTGTTATTAACCTTGTAAATAAGTTTTTCACGGACTCCTCCGTTTGTTCACCACAAAACCCAAACAAAATCTTTGGTTCAATAAGGATGAACAAACCCAGATGGTGCAAACAAGATCTCAATAGAAATAGAATATGAAATATCGGATCTTTTAAACTCTAAGGATGGTTTTGATCATTGAAGATCTTAGAAAACTTATGCAGAAAACATAAGAGTTCTTTTCTAGAATATGGTTCTGCACACCCGTATCGAAATTTAAGTCGGCAGGTCGTTTGAAAAAGATGTGTATGTCGTTCTAACGATTGAGAGATATTGTACGAATGACATAACATGTCGTCTGATGTCTCGAAACACAAGGTGATAAATCACACGACTCTAAACAGTAATTATGTCGGAATAAACGAAGATAAAACCTTCTTAAATTCATTTTAAACATTTATAAACAAATTTTCATCCTTTAAAACATTTTTCGAGCTCAATAGACATAATTCATTCATACCTGAAAGTATCTCGGAATGCAATTGACTGAAGACGTGAAACGTGCACCAATAAAACTCCGCATGATATATCTTTAAAGCTTGACCGCTACGTCTTCTAATTAAACATGTCATAAACTTTATGGAAATCGTGACAATAAAAAATCTATCTATGACTCAACCAAGTTTTTTTCGAGAATAAGTCAAATACATACAAATAGACTCAATTGGAAATTTTGTCCTTACAACAGTATCAAGTGCATATAAGTCTGTTATCAATCTGTTATCATATTTGTATTGGTGTAACTACCTAACCTATAAAGGTGGTCCACCTGTCCCTTAAGATTCCTAACTAATGACCTATAAGTAGGGGAAACCCATATAAAAAGGGATGGCTTAATCATCCATGTAATCATAGAAACCCTAATTGTATACAAAAAAATTATAAAAGAAGAATTAATGGCACCCGTGATTGTAGGTTTCCTTTATAGGTCGATCCACAAAAATCCTATCTCATGCACATTGTCTCATCTCCATTCTTTTTGTTCTTTTTTAGTTATTATTATTTTATTTGTTATCACCATTTTTAGACGATAACAAATTGGCACCATTTGTGGGAACACGATAAGCCATTGTACCCAAATTATTTTGTTCATCGGATAAGCCATTGTATTATTCTGAGAATGACAGATAATCCAGAGAGAATTCGTATGACAGAAGTCCAAACACCACCCATCGCCACTGGTACGGGCGACCTACCTAGCCTACTAATGAGTCTGGCCAAGGGACATGAAGCAATGCAAGAGAGTGTCAGGCAGTTGACACACACCCTCTAGGTCGAACCAGTGCGACCTAACTTAAATATCATTACCCACGAGCTGGAAATATCGCAGAGTAGAGGAAGAAGATTTCCCCCAGCGCCCTATAGATATAAAAGGCAGTGGTATCGCAGACAAGCCCTTGAGAACCCTAGGAGGTTGAGCTTAAGATCTCATGGGAATGCCAGCTCTTCCTGACGATCTAGATCTCAACGGGGTCAGTCTTACCACCCCAGAGACACATCCTCTATCCAGTCACCCAGTTACTATGATAACCAATCCTTATTTGAATAATGTCCTAGTATACTGGAAAGGTTGAGCATAGGTTCAGCGTTCGGCCGATTGGTCCCTCATCGCAATCAAGGACAGGTAGCAGTAGTGACTTGAGGCCACGATCTAGGAAGAGACGATCCAAGTAGATCCGTCACTAAGGGCTCTCATCGATCTGCCAAGGCATCGATCATACCTAAGCAGGCTGACCAAAAAGAGAGCTCGGCTGAAAGCCGAGGTCGAACTATTAAATCTACTAGAAAAAAAAGCCAAAGAAGACAATCAATCGTGGAAGGGACTATCCAAAGCTTAGAGTATCACCTCAGAGATATGGCTAAATTTAAATCCCCTCTTCAGAAGAATTTTGTGAAAGGGTCTCCATTCATCCCATATATCGTGGTGTACCCAACCCCGGCCAAATTTAAGCCACCTGCTATCACACCAAAATATGATAGAAAAATGGATTCGATCCTTCACGTCGAATGGTATTAGGCCGCTGCAGACATTTATTATGTTCCTAGAAATATGCGATACAAAGCCTTCTACAACACTATCACATATTTGGCCTAAATTTGGTATAATAGTATACCAAGAGGATAAATTCCAACATCTAACAGCTGGCCGACCTGTTCGTCAGCAACTTCTATTTTGGTGCAAAATTGGGGAAGAGAGTGGCCCATCTACTTGGCATTTGACAGAAAGCAGATGAGACTACCCGTGATTATATCACCCGCTTTAACACTGAAAAGCTGGAGGTAGTGGATTATAATAAGAAGACTGCTATAACTGCTTTGATGAATGGACTATAGTCGGGGAAGATATTTTGGGCATTGGTAAAAGAGCCTCCCAGGACGATAACAAAGTTGCTAGCTAAATCAGGAAAAATCATGAACACCGAAGAAGCCATGACTGTCAAAGAGTCTGACCATCCCAAATCATCTCTTAGTAAGGAAAATGATAAAAAGGATAAAAAAGATCGAAAAGTCGATAACCCAAAGAAATATGATGAATATACCCCACTGACAGTCGACATCCACCACATTCTCGAGGAGTTTTAGGAGAGCAAGGACCTTAAATGGCCTGGTAAACTGAAAGCGGGCGTGACAAGAGCAAGTGCTATGAATTCCACAAAGACCATAATAATAACACTAACAGATGCATTGCCTTAAGTAATGAGATTGAAGGCTCAATCAGGAGAAGCAAGATATCTAGGTACGTGGACAAGGATGATCGACCAAAATTCGACGAGCATAAAACTAGGAGATGGTCATAATTGCCTTGCCAAAGAACAGACGATAAGAAATGGGGCAAGAATGATGACTCGGACGACGATCAAGACATCTTTAAAAAGCCTAAAGAGATCGTACATGAAGTTAGTATGATATCTCTTGGATGTCACTTCATTATCGGTAGAGACGTAGGTGGGGGAGAATATCCAGCTGAAATGAAGGCCTACCTGAAGGAAGCTAAAATTTGTGCTCATGTGAAGTAGGTTAATCTGGCAGTGGAGGTGGACATGCGCCCTCGCAAGGTGAACAAGGATAAATTAATTATTAAGTTCGCTAAAGATGACTTACCTAGAGTACTTTATCCTCATAACGACCCGCTAGTCATCAACATAATGATCTATAAAGCAAGAGTCACTAGAATATTGATTGATACAGACAGTTCAACAGATGTAATGTTTTACAACTGTTTCAGAAGGTTAAAGCTTCAAGACATAACGTTAATGTCATATCAGCGACCCTTGATCGGCTTCTCAGGAGAAAAGGTGTATCCACTGGGAGCGATAGAACTAGAGGTCATAGTGGGTACTTGGCTAACTTATCGAACATAAAGTGTTTGATTCTTCATCCTAGATAAAACATATTTTTTGCTTATAATGTGATACTAGGAAGAGTTGGAATGAAAAATTTAAAGTCGTCCCATCCACGATACACCAGTGCCTGAAATTTCCAACCCATTATGGAGTGAGGGTCATCAAGGGCAACCAGGCAGAGGCATGGGAGTATTATTACACCTCCGCCGATCAGAAATAGCAAAATAAGTTAACAGTCACCAACCAGATTAAAACCATTGATCCTCGGGATGAATAGAAGTTGGTCAAAGGGCAAGTAGTCGAAGAAATTAAGACTGTTCCGCTTGACATCGACCACCCCGAGAGGATAGTTTAGATCAAATCATCACTAGGGAGATGGTCATCCAAAGAAGCATCACCACCATATTCTCATGCCAGGGCGATGGCTTATTTGTCGTCCCCTTACCACTTGTTCATTTCTTCAACAATGTTCGGGTAGTGAGTCATAACCCTCTTTTTTAGTTCTCACACCCATCCATGAAAAATCCCACGCAATCTACATTATAGTAGGCCGAGGATTTGTACTTTTGAACACCCACCTCCTCAACAGATATCAAAGCATCATGGACACTCTACAAATCAACTGACAAGACTTCATTATCCTGCTCAGCTTTTTATAGTGACTCCTGGGTAGCAGTAAGGTCTTCATTTATACTCTTTATGGTGGCATCGTCGGTGATAGATTTGTCCTAATCTTGATGATTTCTATCTCTGCCAAGATCAATTCAGTTGTTTTGGTCATCAATAGATTATGTCTTCCTTCTAACTCGTCAATAGTCTCCTTCAAATCACCCGATGCTTGCTCCAGATCAGCTTTAAACTTATTTTTCTCGTCAGATAATTCCTCAAAGGCTTATGTGGTCCACCACAACCTTCTCCCTCAAGGTTGTTACAGTCATGGCAACCCGATAATGAAAAAAATCATAAGCCATTAGAACTATAATGCAACACAAATGCAAAACTATTAAGAAGAAGGAGAACCTACCACTGAAAGTCTGTGTTGGGCCAGCCTCCACAAGGAATCAGGGTCGTAGCCTCTCAAAAATTCAAAATCCTTAATGTGGCCATAATAGCCAAGTAGGTCAGTAGCATTGTTGGCGTGATAAAAAAATGGAGTCTAGATCGGCCCTTAGCTCCTCAGATGTGATCTTATGGACATGAGGAAACTTAAACTCTGTTACCTTTCCATAACTAGAGGTAGTTCCCTGACCCCTCACCAACTAGTGAAGAGGAGGCCTAACTCCGTCCACTCGGGGCACCATATTGACACTCGAGGCATTCGGAGGATACATAGGTCATTTCTCACCAACTTTAGGGGCTTGATAATGCATGGGGCCTTTTACCTTAGACTTGGCTTTAGCGGTTGCAGCTTTGTCATCCTTTTGCCGAACATCTTCTCGGCTCTTTCCTCCTCTTTGACTAACTTCTTTTTCTTGTCCTTTACCTTGATTTTTCCTGCTTCCATCTTCTTTTTTCTAACTATCTCCACCACTTTGCGGTCTATGTGATAAGGAGCCATTTCGTAAGTTTCTTTAGAAGGGTGCTTCGCAGTATCTAAGGAAAGACGAGCAATAAAGGCAGATAGCCAAGTGAAAACTGACATTAAACTACAAAGGAAAGTCATCTTATACCTATCTCAACACCTGATCCCTCTTCTTCAACCACCTACTCGGCCACGTCGAGATATATCTTGTATAATATGTATCCCTCTAGAGGAACCTGGACTTCTAGTGGAGGAATGTCGTCGGGAAAAGTGATAATCGACAGTAATGAACTTCTTTATCGAAAATAACTCTTCAAACTTTGGAAGTTTTTTCTCGTAGTAGGACTCAATCATATCCACCAGTGAGGTAGCTAGTTCGGGGGATTTCTTCACTGAAAAGCTAAAATATAAGGCATTAAGATAACATGAGAAGTAAAGATGAACAAGAACATAAAAAATAGAAGAAAACTTGTACTTATCTCGTTCAGCCCATTCCATTCTCTGAGGATCCTACATGATTTATCTTACTCGTGATGCCTAAATCCCAATCCCCCTTGGCCAATATGAATTTACCTTTTCAGCTATGATTGTTGGTTTGAACGACAATTACCATCTTATACTGAGATTTTTGGGGAGAAATAATAGTATCCAGGAGCTTTGGCAGTATCCTTAACCCATGGACATATTTTAAAATGTCCCCAATAAGATCAAATCTTATTCGGAACTTCCAGAACATCATCGCTCCTAATATGGTTCAGTATACATCAGGGGGAGATGGGTTAGGGTTACCCTATAACGCCTCAATATTGAACCTATAACATGATGGAGGGGCAGCCTAAGCCCTACCATAAAATCCCAAATGAATATTCAAACCTGCTCGGCATCATTCACTTCGTACAACCTCTCTTCAGACAAGGGAATCCTCATTCATATAGCTATTGGGAGGCCATACTTCTCTCTTAAATGATCAAGTCCGTCCTCAGTTATGGTATAAGCGTCAGTTTGGGTAGGATCATAAGAATCTTGAAGACTCGAAAGATCCATCTTTCTCCTTCTATGCCACGTGAGGAATGGATTCATCCAATAGGGAAGTGGATGGAAAGGGATTGACACTTTCGAGTTTCACATCCTCAGCTCTGTTCTAACCAACATCATCAGAAGGGGATTATAAATTTATGTTAGACGTGAAAACAATGTTAACTGGATCAATACTTGGAGAGAGAGGTATAGAACAACATACTTTAGAATCATCTAAGACTGGAGAATTAACAAAAGTCTTATCTGAGATGGGAGCAGAGCCAGTACATAACAAAGTTTGAGGGTGTATATTTAGGAAGTCATGGTTCTTCCTTCGGTCAAATTACCTACAAAGGGTGGGGAAACCTTCTCGCAGTAATTCCAATACATTCAGACTCAAGCTTGCACATGAAGTCATAAATACGTTGAACGTGGGGAGGGAAACTCATAAAGATGAAACCAACATAGTAGTGGAACAAGGGGATTGAATGAAAAATCTACTGCACAGCAAATTGACACCAAGAATTCTAATACTGCCTAAATCCTAGGCCAACCAACTCAATACCCATATAAATAAACATACTCCATTTAGAAATTTCCACAATAAATCACACACCAACCAGAAAAGGGAAAAAATAAAATCAAGCAGAATAGTGAGACCTTAGAAAGGACTGGGAAGGGTGTACCTAGTAAACGAAATGAAAAACGAAGGATTTAAGCAAAAAAATAGCACCGAATAATGTCCTTAATACACAGAGGAAGGATCCATGAAGAAAGTTTTTACCATGAATGAATCACCTTTTCAAAATCTCAAGAATGCCTCTTTGTCTCTATATAACTCGGAGTGTTTGAAATTGTGGTTTGGATTAATGTAGATGGTGGATATTTATAATTTCAAAAAGACATATGAAAAATCATTGCGTGTGAAAACAGAAAGCCTGTAACACTCAACCGGTGGTGCAGAGAACCTACACACGTGCCCTGTAGTAATCATTACAGGAAGAAGATTCAACTGCCTGCCATGTGTCCTTAGTACTTCCATAATAATCAAAGGCAATATTCTCATCCCATGCCGACCAAAAATAAGATAACCATCATAATTCAGCTATGAACAAAATAAACACTTCATCCACTCTCTCCAAAGCATCCACTACTCAATACCACAGATTTCGTGCACGAAGTCTTGGGGGATTTAGACTTTACCCTTGTGGATCCAGCCTATGTGGAGCCTAAATGGCAACATGAGATACCCATAGTTGTTCAGCATATAGTCAACCTCATTTCTAATATGAGGTCAGCGCAGGTACATGTCTATTTGGTCAACCTCAATGGATAACTGTCCTCATGTGATGTAGTCACTTGCTCACACTATGCAATTGTGTCCTCACATACATATGACGAACTTCTCAAGGGTCACGTGGAAATAAGAGAAACATGGTTATTACCCACGCACATCTTCAAACGCACAAGCAATATCTAATATATATCAATATTTTATAACATTTGTATTGGTGTAACTGTTTGACCTATAATAGAGGTCCACCTTTCCTTTAAGATTCCTAACTAATCACCTATAAGTAGGGGAAACCCATATAGAAAGGGATGGCTCAAACATCCCTTTAATCATAGAAACCCTGAACATATACACAAAAATTACAAAAGAAGACTTAGTGTCACCCGTGGATGTAGGTTTCCTTTGTGGGTCGAGCTAAGTAAATCCTGTCTCATTCTCATTATCTCTTAACCCCATTCTCTATGTTCTTTTCTAGTTATTATTCTTTTATTTGTTATCATCATTTTAGATGATAACAAAAACTAAGGTTGCATCCTTACGATTCCTAGAATTTATTCGAACTGAGTGTCATTGGACCTTAGGGACTTCTTTAGCCAAGGATTAAAGCCTTGTAAACACTTTCAAAATTTAAGTCAAGGGTACTTGAACCTCGTGTTATTAGAACCAAGGATAAAATTCATACAATTCCATAAACAAAATTAAGTCAAGGGTACTTGGACCTCGGTACTGTTGGAATTAAGGATAAAAGCCTTTCAATTACCTAAATAAATTTAAGTCAAAGGTTCCTCGACATCAGGACTAAGGATAACATCCTAGCAATTTCATAAATAAATAACTAGAATTCAATAGAGTGGAAAATATGCTTTCTTTTAATTTTATTACATTGGGTGATTACTCAAATCATTCTTCATTATTTCTCATTATTTCATTCCTATTTTGTTCAAACTTCATCCTTTTCTGCCTCATAGTTTTAAACCTAAGTTGATGTATGGGAACTACTTGGGAGGACGTCAAATGCTTATATTGTGTGGCTTACTGATTTAGGTTAGTTATTTGGAGCATGGATGTAGGTTTGCGGAACGTTTAAGGACCTATTTCTATCACACATGGTAATGTTATAGCACTACCATACCTTCTCCTGATCTTCATGAACTTCTCATATCCCAAATGGGGTGGGAATTGCATCAGCATCCTTATCGTGGAGATTAATATGCCTATCTCATTGAGGGAATCCCTTCCCATTATAAGATTATAGGTTGCGGGTAAGTCCATCACTAAGAACTTATTCCAGATGGTGATACAATGCTCTTCAAAACCATTAGTTAAGGGAAAGGTTATGTACATAGTTGAGAAAGTTCTTTTGCTATTAAAATCCACAAATGGGGTTGTCATGGGTAGATGGTTTTCATGGTGAGTTCCATTAATCTGTAAGCTTCCATAAAGATAATATCTGATGAGTTGCCTTTGTTAATGATAACCCCTTGTATATTTGTGTTTCTCATTACCATGGTGACAATTAGTAGGTTTTCATGAGGTAGGGAACTTAGGTAAGGTCAAATTCTAGAAAAGTCATCATGGGGACATCTACCATAGGGTTGCTTATGGGGTAAAACTAATTGACCTCCCTTTAATTAGATTTCTAGCTAAATAGGAGCTCTAATCTCCACTAAATCCTCCTAAAATTATATTAACATTAACTAAACTCAACTTTTTTCACCCCCATTTAGATCTCCACTAGGTTTGTCCACAAACTACTTGAGGTAGCCACTTATAATGACCTCTTTAATAGCCTCCTTTAGGCAGAATTAGTTATTGGTATTGTGTCCATGGTTCTTGTGTAATCCGTAATACATGGACTTACCCATTTTCTCCCCAAGTGACCTCATTGGATTGGGCTCTAATAGGATGTTTTTTTAACTCCATGAGAGAGAATACCTCTTTAATAGTTACAATAGGTGGGGTGAAGTGATTGGACTCAGGAGATCCATTCTTTTTTACTTTCTTTCCTTTGAAATCAAAATTTTTATTCGAGTTATGTGTTATATAAGAGAACACATATTTATTCTTCACCAAAGGGAGAGGTCTGACAACCTTTCGGAGATGGAATTTTTGGCTTTAATGTACTTCTGAGCTTTCTCAAGCAGCACAATTATAGACGAAGGTGGCCTCTTGCTAAAAGATCTTCGCAACGCCTTTAAGGTAAGTTGTGCAATGCAAGTAGCTACAAAAAAATTATATCTGAGGTTATTTATATGTAGGACCTCGAGATTGAAATTCTTTTCATATTATCTAGGGCCTCTCTCGAATCCAACTTAAAGTTAAAGAGGTACTTTGTTGACTTGCATATTTTTAGAGCCCTAGTGAAGTGACCTACAAAGGGTTTGAACCATCTTAGTGAAGCTTTTGATAGTCCCAGGTTTGAGTTTGGCAAACTAATGTCTGGATGTCACCTCAGAGTGGCAAGAAATTCTCTGCATAACACTTCATCAATGGTATCTTAAAGCAATATGAGGAACCTATAGGTTTCTAAATGGTTGATGGGCCCCTTGGTCCCATCAAAATGTTCCATTGTGGGCATTTTTCAATTATGAGGATAGGAATAGTGCTTCACTTAATTATATAAAGGAAATATATTTTTATAGAGATAATTGAATGGAGTTAGCGGTTTTAGTTTGGTACTCGAAAGAAATCACCTAATCGGGCTTGCATCTTCTTTATCTCACCGTTTCAGGGTCTGTCCACATGAGAAACTCCACGGGAGGGACCAACAAGAAGGTCCAAACAGTCCCTTGCTGGAATGCGATTTTGTGATCTCATAGTATGATTCCCCTTTCTTTATTCCCAAGGCCCTTGATCTTGGTTCCCCTTACTAGTGGATGGGGAGGCAATTGATTTAGGATCAAGAGGTGATAGCCTCTTTAGTACAACAACCAGATGCTCTTGGAGCTCTTTTTGATAAAATACGTTCTAACAACTGCTAACCACATATTTTTTCATGGTCACTACCCGTGATGATTTTTGTCCATTAATTTCTAACAGTTTTAACATTGACAATGTTATTACAATTTATCTATAATGACATACACTTCATTTAATTTTATTGCTCAAGATTTTTTTTGGTTTCTGGGAAAAATAATTTCATCATGTATATAATCAATGACAAAAATAAATACAATATTCTCATTATTAAAATAAAATTCACCATAAAGTAAGTGTGTTTTTGCCCCTCCTCACTAAAATTTCTGGATCCGCGACTAGCAATATAAACTTTGATATTAGGAGTGAAGGCCTGGTATGTGCGTTGTGTCTTTGACATAATCTTTGGGGAGTTACGATGATTAGTGTGTTGTTGGAGGCTTAGGCAAGATGGATGAGGTCCCTATACTCCACTTCTGACATCGACTTGAGGTGTTTGAGATTGGAGATCATACTTGATATTATATATATATATATATATATATATATATATATATATATATATATATATATATAGGCCCTCTCATGTAAGGACTCCTAATGGTACAGACTCCGGTACATACCATTTTTTTAAAATAGTAAAAAAATGAATTTTTTGATTAAACTTCATGGATATGATCTTCATGGTGGGAATATCATCTCAAAATTTTTTCATCAAAAAATTCAATAAAAAAATCGTTGAGATGAAGTGATATGTAAAAAAAATAGTATAAATATGCATTTTCGATTGTTAAAATGTTGTCGATCATCTCACCTACTTTTTGATTGAATTTTTTTATGAAACTTCATGGATATGATCTCGATAGTGATAAGATCATATTCAGGAAGTTTCATCAAAAAATTCAATTAATAAAGTGGCTGGGGCCGACCCAACATTTCAATTGTTGAAAATGCGTATTTATACCATTTTTTTACGTATCACCTCATCTCAAGGGGTTTTTTTATTGAATTTTTTGACGAAAAAATTTGAGATGATCTTCTCACCATGGAGATCATATTCATGAAGTTTCATCAAAAAATTATTTTTTTATTATTTAAAAAAAATGGTATGTGTCGGGGTCTTCACCATAAGGAGTCCTTACAGGAGACTTTATGTATGTGTGTATATATATATATATATATATATATATATATATATATATATATATATAGAGAGAGAGAGAGAGAGAGAGAGAGAGAGAGAGAGACAGACAGACAGACAGACAGACAGACAGACTCCTGTGCACACTAAGTTTGCACATGTGCTCGCGCACACCAATTTTTTTAAAATATTAAAAAAAATTGAGTTGATTCTTTTATGTGATATTTAAACATTTCAACGGACCCATATAACAAAAAATAGCTCAATTTTTTTTTTTGCTATTTTTAAAAAATCGGTCAAACTTTCGCAGTTTTTAAAGTGCTTAAAAATAGAGAAAGTTTGACCGATTTTTTAAAAATAGTAAAAAAAGTTTTTTTGAGTTAATTATTTTTATATGGGTACCTTGAAATGTTTAAATATCACACAAAAAAAATCAGCTCTGTAAAATATGACAATGGTGTGTGATACCGATTTAAATTAATTCGCAAGTTTCCAAGTAAACCTTATTTAATTAGAGTCTATTTAGAAACATCCCCTAAACAAGCAACTACGTGTGTGCGTGTGTCAAACCATAAATAAAGCATGCGACACAAATTTCAGAAAAAATCTTCGAAGGGCAAAACCTTTTTATTTCACTATAATTTTTAAATAAGAACTTACACGGATTACAATGAAATAGGGTGACACAAGAATACCCGCAGGTGCCGGTCGACGTCGTCAGCAATCGAACAACCGCAGCTACTCCACAAGAACACGCAGTTCTATCTTCAGCAATGAATCCACATGCAGCGAATTCACATGGACACGCAGTCCCATCTTCACAGAGACTCCCTCCACAATAACATGCAGCCCTCGGTTGTAGAGATCTCCCCACAAAGAATAAATTTTAACAAAGTCGAATCTAGGGTTCCAAAACAATTCACTAAAGATTGGGATGTTTTGTGAATTGAAAACAAAAGGTTTAAAACCTAAAAGAAGAAGACAAAAATCGTTTTTGCAGTAGCAGTTTCGTCTATTGAAAATATGCAGGTCTTCTTACAAAAAATGGAGTTAAAGACTCATATTTATAAAAAACTTAAGGCAGCGCATTGTTCGAGCGAGGTTGAATGTCGCTTGAATGAAAAGGCATTATCGTTTGAATGACATCGCGCGACAACTTCTCTCGAGATAGATATGTCGTTTGAACGACATAGGCAGGTCGTTCGAGCGACCTATCAAACGAGATTTCACGCATGCTTGTAGATAATTTCGATACGGACGCATGGCCGCCAGTTTCGTATTTTTCTGATTTTTTTTAATTAGTTATAATTTTTCTACGAAAAGGTGTCCGAGAACAAAATCTTTAGAAAATATTTGACAAAAATATCCCAACACTTTAAGTGAAATGCTAAGGAATTAAAACTCAACCTTACCAAAATTAACCTTGCAGAGTCTTGAATGTTTAAGAACTTGATATTCAGATCCGTCTTTGATGTTTGAATGTTCTTGAATGCTCTTCGATGGTGTAGCGGTATACGACATACTAATTGATAACGAACAATGAAAATAATGTCCTTACAAATCTCCCCCTATGTCTATGCCGGTACAAAATAAAAACATCTGATTATCAAAACCAAGTGCCTATACAAATCTAATATCCCCCATGAACCCCAAAATGGAAAATACTAATATTTGCAAGTCTTCAAATTTTCTTCAAAAATCTTCAAGTTCAAATCTTCAAACCTTTAAGCTTTTCTCATCAGGGTGTGCAACATATGATCATCACTTTTATACCTATACACAAGAGATAAAGCAAATACCTTCGTGATGCATCGAGTTTGAAATGATATAAGAATAAATCAATCAATATAATCAAATCTCCCCTATAATGCAAACTCCCCCATAAATTATAATTTGTTCTCCCCCTTTTTATTATGTCCCCAAATAGATAGATAAGAAGAAACAAACTAAACATGGATTGTCACGATAAAAGTGCATAGTAAATATGAATCAAACTACGCGTATGCAAAGGTGTAACTCAAAAGATTTCCACAAATAGACAGATAAGAATAAACACACTAAACATGGAGTGTCACGATAAAAGTGCATAGTAAATATGAATCAAACTACGCGTATGCAAAGGTGTAACTCAAAAGATTTCCACAAACTCTTTTTGGATTTTTCAATTTTTTAAAGCAAAAATAATGTTACAAAAACACACACAATGGATTTAACTAAAACAACCAAGTCATGGAAATAAAATGAATGTGTGTGAACACATTCGATAGGTAAATCAACTCAATCAATCATATGTGCACGATGAATACGTGTACCCCTAACAAATGAATATAAAAATATCCTTAGGTGTAAAATTGTTGAATTTAGATAACATCATCTTATGCAAATCAACAAATCAAAGTCAAAGTGATTTCCACACCAATAACGTCCAAACTATTTAACGCTTTTTCAAGACTTTCAAGGACGTGCAAAGCCATTTTAATTCTCCATCCAAACTCCCTCATATATATTTTCTTTTAGAGGTGATCTAAATTCTCAAACATTGGAGAATTGGTGCAAAAATCTAATGGCCCCTTTTTGGCATGAATTTCTTTTTACTGCCTTTCAATATTTTCGGGCTCTTTAGACCCCGGATAATTAAAATTTCTTAATTTTTTAGGTCCTATTTAACGGTAGCTTAGTATTCGCAAAGGTCAAATATGAACCTTTTGCAGCCCTTCCCCGTTTTCAAAATAAATCACACAAACTCACTGAACAGTTCTTACATGCACTACTTTATTGTCATGTTTTATCGCGCTTGGTTCATTTTAAAGACATGATTGAAGTGAAGACACCCAACCAACATGTGACAAGACAACCACAATAATCAAACAAATCCGTGCATTTGTGTGCAATAAAGGAAATCATGAGTCAAACAAGTAGGAAGTAACAACTAATTACATCTTAATGACTCCAAACATTATAAAGCACAAAAATGACGTGATATATTGTCTCAAAACACTATCAAATAGTCACGTGAAAAATGGAATGATATTGTGACTCGGTCATCCTAAGTGTCTATCCATAAACGGTGCAAATAAACTACAAAAATCTTTTTGAATTTTTTAAAATTTTATCAAAAATGAAAATTTAATACAAAAAGTACATGTCAACACACTAGCAAAAATATATCAAAAATCATAACTAGCATGTATGACAAACATGCAAACACAATCATATATATGACATAGCAAGAGAAGAATCATGTACAAGCAAATGGGAATCAACTTGTCTAAAATTCAGTGCCTCTAAAAGTGATTTCCTAACCCAAATAGATGTGAAACGTCGTGTGGGGGATTTAGGAACCAAGGGAACATTATACATAAACTTCCTAGGACTTTTTTCAAGATCAAAACAAAAACGCCTAAGGTGACCTTTCCTACCACAATGTGGACATGTGTAAACGGGAGGAATGTTACCTAAAGTGTGATATTTTCTAACGTCCTTGGGATTAATTGGCCCTCTAAAATAAATAATGATTTTGGTTTTAGCACTAGAAGCATGAGAACAAGATGAACCATTACCATCACTATCAAACCTACTTGAATAGTTTAAATCATTTTTCAACTTCAAAATATTTGATTCTAGCAACAAATTAGACTCTACCATAGACAGAGATTTCTTTTTCAAAATTTCAACAATTCCTAAAAGGGTATCTCTCTCTCCCTCAATTAAAGCAAACTTTTCCTTAAGAGTCTCTTCACGTTCCACAAACTCATTGTTTAAAATATTTTTCTCCTCTTTGGCACAAAAACAACCACTAGAATTTTTCAAGTCCTCCAATTCTTTTTTTTAAAAATAGGACTCTATCGTCACTCTCCTTCTTGGCAACTTTTAAGTAATCAAAGTCATTGCCAAAGTGTTCACGAAAAATATCTATTTGAGTTTGAAGCGTTTGCAAATATTCAATCTTACTATTAAAACAAGAATTTTCTTTTTCCAAAACTTTAATTCTTTTGCAAAGTTTCAAATTCAAAAGTTTTAATTTTCCAGCACTGTTGTGAACTTTTTCAAAAATAGGCTCCTCATTAAATGGGCGTTCCATTGCAAAAATTGCAATTTTTCATAAAACCGATTTAAAAAAAAAATCAATATCAAACAATTTTGCAAAAAATAGGAATACGTGATAAATTAGCGTAGCCTGCTCTGATACCAATTTGACGACGTGAGAAGTCAAATTGTATAAAAAAAATAAACCCTTGAAAAATTAGGATCACGCGATAAATTAGCGTAACCCGCTCTGATACCAATTTGTAAATTATGACGACGGTGTATGACACCGATTTAAATTAATTCGCAAGTTTTCAAGTAAACCTTATTTAATTAGAGTCTATTTAGAAACATCCCCTAAACAGGCAACTACGTGTGTGCGTGTGTCAAACCATAAATAAAGCATGTGACAAAAATTTTAGGAAAAATCCCCGAAGGGCAAAACCTTTTTATTTCACTACAATTTGTAAATAAGAACTTACACGGATTACAATGAAATAGGGTGACACATGAATACCCGCAGGTGTCGGTCGGCGTCGTCAGCAATGGAACAACCGCAACTACTCCACAAGAACACACAGTTCTATCTTCAACAATGAATCCACACGCAGCGAATCCACATGGACACGCAGTCCAATCTTCACAGAGACTCCCTCCACAATAACACGCAGCTCTCGGTTGTAGAGATCTCCCCAGAAAGAATAAATTTCAAAAAATTTGAATCTAGGGTTCCAAAGCAATTCACTAAATATTGGGATATTTTTTGAATTGAAAAAAAAAGGTTTAAAACCTAAAAGAAGAAGATAAAAATCGTTTCTGCAGTAGCAGTTTCGTCTATTGAAAATATGCAGGTCTTCTTATGAAAATTGGAGTTGAAGACTCCGATTTATAAAAAACTTAAGGCGGCGCATCGTTCGAGTGAGGTTGAATGTCACTCGAACGAAAAGGCATTGTCGTTTGAACGACATCGCACGACAACTTCTCTCGAGATAGCTATGTCGTTTGAAAGACATAGGCAGGTCGTTCGAACGACTTATCAAACGAGATTTCACGCGTTCTTGTAGATAATTTCGATACGAATGCGTGGCCGCCAGTTTTGTATTTTTCTAATTTTTTTTAATTAGTTATGATTTTTCTACGAAAAGGTGTCCGAGAATAAAATCTTTAGAAAATATTTGATAAAAATATCCCAACACTTTAAGTGAAATGCTAAGGAATTAAAACTGAACCTTACCAAAATTAACCTCGCGGAGTCTTGAATATTGAAGAACTTGATATTCGGATCCGTCTTTGATGCTTGAATGTTCTTGAATGCTCTTTGACGGTGTAGCGGTATACGACATACTAAATTGATAACGGACAATGAAAATAATGTCCTTACAAGCTCAAAAATATTTTTTTACAATTTTAAAAAAATGATGTGCAAATTTAGTGTGCACATGAGTGTATATATACACACACACACACACACACACACTCACTATGTACACACACACACACACAATATGTGTATATATATATACAAATTTATGCTTGTATATATACACATATCATGCGTGCATATGTGTATATGATTGTGTTTGTACATATGCATATGAGTAAATGTGCGTGTGCATATGTGCATATGTATAAGGTGCTTGCATATGCGTGTGTGAACTTATGTGTATATATATGGCTAATTGGTTATATATGGTATGAGATGCATGTATGATTGTATGGGGTGTTTGGGGGGGGGGGGGGGGTGAATGTGTATTTGTGAGTATATATGTAAGTGTGTGTTTATGGTTGAATGTTTATGAAGGTGATGTCGGATGAATATTTTTTATTTAGGTTTTTATTATATTTTAAATATTTATTCATTTTCCAATTAAATTCTTATTTTTTAAAGTTTATTTTTTATTAGGTATGTTTAATGGCACATGTTATTTTTTTATTGATCAACTTAATTAATCAAAAGTGAAATGGGTTTGCCTAACCATCATCTTCGTTATAGTTTTAATAGCAATTTAACAGCAAGTCTAATTAAAATAAGGGTCATTTACTATTTGTGGTCCAATAATTTTCATTATTTGTTGGTTGAGGTATACTAGTTTTCGTATTAGTTGATTGAGGTTTAAAATTGATGGAAACTGTTAGTTGATCAGTTTAACCGTCATTTGATCTACTTTCTCAACTCAAATGACTACCTTGCCCCTAAATACATTAATACACATTAGTATATGTATATATTAGTGTAAGGACATTTTTGTCCATTATCAATTATATGTCGTACGCCGTTACACCATTGAAGATATTCAAGCTTGCATCGTCATTTAATGGATCTGAATATCAAAGAAATCATGGAATTAATTTTCTAGACAGACGGACTGGTCCGCCTGTTTAGAATAGGAACCGGTCCTCCCCTTTTGGAAAAAGAACCGGTCCGCCCCTCCGGACCGATCCGCCTCAATCCGGACCGATCCGCCTTGTTCAGAAACCAGTAGACCCCGGATCGAATGCGAACCGAAGAAGCTCCTTGAGAAAATGAATTGGTCCGATCTCGGACCGATCCGCATCCTTACCGGACCGGTCCGCCTGGGATAGAATCATGCAGATCGTGTTCAGTTATTCTCGGCCCAGTTTTTCTTTTATAAACCAACTTCGGGGATTGTTTTAGCAGACTCACATAGACGATTTTCAGAGTCCTAAAACTCTAAGTCTTCACCTTTTGAGTCCCAAGACTTTTGTTTGATTCACACCACGTAGCCAAACCCCTGTGAATCACTTTGCAACCCGAGAACACATTTTTGTGTCTGTTTATACCCTTGTGGAGAAGATCGACCTTCTTCTTCATTGCTGCCCTCCTGGAAAGGGAAACTTCCAACCGCCGACTACAGATCCGATGCCTGCGGGCAATTCTGTGTCACTGTATTTTCATTGTAATCCGAGAAATTGTATATTGCAATATTATAATGAAAATAAATGGTTTTGCCCCTTTGGGGGATTTTTCCTCAAATATGTGTGTTTGAATGTGCTTGCTTATTTCATCATCCTGTTCAATCACATATAGCTGCATGTTTAGGGTTTAATTAGGTTAAACTGTATTTAATTATATAATGTCTTAATTTGAACGCACGCGTTTCTCTTCAAATTGGTATCAGAGCAGGTTACGCAAATCTATCGCGTATTCCTAAGTTTCCGCAAAAAAATTTCAAGATATCAATTTTTTGAAAAATTGATTTTTGAAAAAGAGCGCGTTCAATGGAGAAATCATATAATAAAATGCTAGTTTTTTACGGGATTAACTATGCATATTGGAAAGCTCGCATGAGATCTGCTTTAAAGGCCATAGATGAACGTGTTTGGATTCTAGTTGAAAGAGGGTGGACACCTCTCTCCGTCACTATTGAAAATGTGACCAGTTTAAAACTTGTCACTTCTTGGACTGAAGAAGAATTTAAATGGTCATCTTTTAACTCTAAGGGTTTAAGTGTTATTTCTGGATCCATCACTCCTGATGAGTTCCGACGCATCATGACGTGCACCACGTCAAAAGAGGCATGGGATGTTTTGCAACTTACCCATGAAGGAACTAATGCTGTAAAAGAGTCTAAATTGCAAAATTTAACAACTCAATTTAAAACCATCACCATGCATGAAACTGAATGTTTTGATGATTTTTATGCTAGGCTATCTGACATTGTTAATACTAGCTTTAATCTTGGTGAACATATTCCTAATGAAAGAGTTATTAAAAAGATTCTTAGTTCCCTTCCTAAGCGTTTTATCCCTAAAGTCACTGTGCTAAATTCTATGGGAAATTTAAATACGCTAAAATTAGAGGAATTTGTAGGAGACTTGCAAACATATGAAATTGATATGTTCCCTAAAACAGTCAAGCCTAAAGATAAGGGAATCGCACTTAATGCCCAAGAGAGAAAAAGTGAGGAGTCGACAAGAAAGAGGGGAGAGTCATCTAGAAAAAGAGAGACAGATATGTCAGATTCTGAGTGTGATTTTGACTTAGATGATTTGGCCCTGTTTGCTAAAAATTTCAAGAGGATTCTCAAATTAAAGAAAAATGGTAATTTTAAAGATAAAAAGAAGTTTGAGAAAAATAAGTTTGAAAAGAAAAATGAAAAAGTTTTTAAAGATCCTCCTAAGAAAGAAAGTGAGAGGTGTTTTGAGTGAGACGGTAGGGGTCATAGAGCCTTTGAGTGTGCTACACGACTGAACAGAGAGAAAGGGAAAGTTGTCCTTAATGCTACCCTTAGCGATGATAGTGAGGTCGAGTCGGTGGACTCGGTAAATGAGTCACCGCATGAGTGTAACCTCACCGCATTCATGGCTAGTCATGTGAGCACTACTAGTTCTCCTCACGACGATGAGGATGATGCATCACAGGGACACCTCGACAGTGAGATCGATGTGAGTGAGGGGGAGGATGACACAAGTGAGAGCGAGAGTGATATTCAACGCGCCTACGCTGAGTTATATTCTGAGTCATTTAAAACTAAAAAGCGTAACAAAGCGTTAGTTCTTAAGATCACCGGTTTAGAGGAAGATTTAAGAAAAGAGAGAGAGAGAGAGAAAGTCCTCCACCTGCACCACCCTGAGAGAGAGAGAGAGTCTGCCTGTGTTGAGAAAGAGAGTTTGTTTAGAGAGAGAGAAAGTTATTTTGAGAAAGAGAGAGGGGAATTGACTAAACAAGTGGCTAGTCTTACGAGTGAGCTTCATTTCTCCATGGAGACTCGAAAGAAACTTGAAGCCCTTGTAGCCCAGCTTACTCATGATCTTGAGAGAGCCCGGGAAGTCAAGGTACAAATCGAGGACAGATTTGGGAAGATGGGAAAGATGCTCCTCGGCCCCGCTTTAGGTTTTGGTGATAGGCATGGAATAGTTTATGATGGTGCCTCCACGTCCCAAATTGCACCTGGACCAGTTCCTGAGTTTACTACGACTCCTTATGGCCATCGTCAAAAACCTCGAAAGAGATTTCGACCAAGAAAAGCAAACCAAGGTCCGCCTTTGACTATGTTCTTTTGTACATATTGCAAAAGAAAAGGCCACCTCAGGGAGTTTTGCTATAGTATAGGTCGGACACGACGTACTTCTGCTCCATCACGTCATACTAATGAGTTTGCCAGTCTGCGAGAGCGTGTTGAGTTCTTAGCCGCCACATCACAGAGTTTGATGGAGGAATTCCGACGGATGTCCTTGCCGTCAGTGAATGCTTCTCACATTCTGGCTAAAACCAACAACAACAAGGGTAAACAAAAAATTACCACTTCTTGGGTGCCTAAGATACATAAGAAAGCCTTTGTTGTTCATGTTGCTCTCAAAGCACATAATACATCACAGTGGTATTTTGATAGTGGGTGCTCCAGACATATGACATGTGATGTCTCTTTTTTTAACTACCTAGAAGAATATAAGGAAGGTAGAGTCACCTTCGGAGATGGGAGAAAGTCTAGCATTGTAGGACGAGGTACTGTAGAGTTACCATGTTTTCCTGAGCTAGAGAATGTTTTGTACGTCAAAGGTTTGAAAGCAAACCTTCTCAGCATTAGCCAGCTGTGCGACGCTGACTTTGCCGTAAAGTTTGACCGGGACGCATGTAATGTCTATAATCAAGCCGGTAAACTTTTAGTGCAAGGGGTGAGGACCGAGGATAATGGCTATGGGACTATACCCACTTCCTCACTTGCCTGTAATAGCGCCACGATCACTCCTATGGATCTGTGGCACCAACGTCTAGGTCATGTGAACGTCAGAGATTTGACTCGTTTAGCTAAAAAGGACCTAGTACGTGGCTTACCATCTCTTGGAAAGTCAACTTCCACCATTTGTGGACCCTATCAGTTGGGAAAGCAAATTAGGATCCCCCATAGGAAGTTGCATTCCATTACCACCTCCCGAGTACTTGAGCTGATTCACATGGATCTTATGGGTCCTACTCGTACTGAGAGTTTGGGTGGTAAGAGGTATATCCTCGTGATGGTAGACGATTTCTCCAGATATTCTATTGTAGGTTTTCTGAGGGAGAAATCCGATGTTGTAGAGTTTATAACGACCAAGTGTCGTGTCCTACAAAATCAACACGGAGTCTCTATTAATAGGATCCGTAGTGATAATGGCACAGAATTTAAGGAAGCAAAGGTAGATCTTTTCTGTGATAACCTTGGGATCAAACATGAGTTTTCTGCTGTGAAGACTCCTCAGCAAAATCGGATTGTTGAGAGGAAGAACAGGACGATCCAGGAAATGGCTAGATCTATGCTTCTAGGTCGTAAGGTTTCTAGAAGATTTTGGGCAGAGGCAGTGTCTACTGCATGCCACACGGTGAATAGGGTTTACCTGCGTCCACACACACTTAAGAGGCCTTATAAATTGTGGACTGGCAAGAAACCCAACCTGGCATATTTTTCGTATCTTTGGGAGTAAATGCTTCATCCTACGAGATAGAGAGCAATTAGGAAAGTTTGACTCCCGAAGCGACGAAAGAATATTGTTAGGCTATTCATCGAATAGTAGAGCGTACCGGGTTTTTAACCTGAAGAGCTCTAAGGTTATGGAGTCCATAAACGTCACCGTGCAAGATGACGAACCTTCGACGGTTATTGATCCTAACCTTCAGTGTGAGGATGAGGACTTTTCTGGCAGTGATTTACTTATCCCTCTCCCACACTATGTGGACCCTACTCCTATGTTAGGGAACACACCTTCTTGGGTTCGCAAGAGTCATGAATCTGCCTCCATTTTAGGTGATCCCACTCTTGGGGTCAAGACTTGTGCTCAGCAAGAGAACGTTGTTAGCCACTTTTGCTACACGTCCAAAGTCGAGCCCAAGAATCACAAAGAAGCACTCAAGGATGAACACTGGATATCTGCCATGCAGGATGAGTTACTTCAGTTTAAAAAGAACAATGTCTGGGAACTTGCCCCCCGACCTAGTGATACTAATGTGATAGGTACCCGGTGGATTTTCAAGAATAAAATGGATGAAAATGGTATCATAATCAGATATAAGGCTAGGTTGGTCGCTCAAGGCTACACACAGATAGAGGGTGTAGACTTTGGGGAGACATTTGCTCCTGTTGCGAGGCTTGAGTCCGTCCGCTTACTACTCGCCATCGCCTGTCATCTGCGCTTTAAGCTATATCAGATGGATGTCAATAGTGCTTTTCTGAATGGCATTCTACAGGAGGAGGTTTATGTGGAACAACCAAAAGGGTTTGAAGACCCTAAGCACCCTGAGCACGTTTATTATCTGAGGAAAGCCTTGTATGGTTTGAAGCAAGCACTCCGTACTTGGTACGAAGGGCTTACTTCCTATCTCTTAGCCCATGGCTTCAAGAGAGGGGGAGTTGATGTGACGTTGTTCGTCAGGAGAGATGACGGTGCTATTTTGGTTGCCCAGGTCTATGTGGACGACATAGTCTTTGGATCCACGTGCTCCCATCATGCTCACCACTTTGAGGAGGAGATGAAAAGTGAGTTTGAGATGAGCATGGTAGGTGAGCTTACTTTCTTCCTTGGTCTCCAGGTTCGTCAGCTAGAAGATGGTAGTCACACTTACTCGCTCTAAATCGTATTATCAAATACGTGAGTGGAACTCTCTCATATGGTCTTTGGTATTCCTTTGATACCAATGACCGTTTGTCCGCCTATTCGGATGCCGATTGGGCAGGGGATGTAGATGGTTGTAGGAGCACTTCTGGTGGGTGTTTCTATTTTGGTTCTGCTCTTATCTCCTGGTTGAGCAAGAAGCAAAACTCCATCTCTTTGTCCATTGCGGAGGCTGAGTACATCGCCGTCGGAAGTTGTTGCATGCAACTCTTGTGGATGAAGCAGATGCTGGAGGATTATGGGATTTCATAGGACACGATGACCATTTCCTGTGATAACATGAGCGCGATACACATATCCCGTAATCCAGTCCAGCATTCGCGCACAAAGCACATCAGGATACGCGAGCACTTTATACGCCAGTTAGTTGAGGAGAAAGTCGTATCCCTGAGTTTTGTTTCCACCGACCATCAGTTAGCCGATATTTTCACAAAACCTTTAGATGCTCTTATATTCGAGAGTCTTAGGCAGTCTTTGGGGATTTGCACAGTTGACTGAGGGGTTGGTCCGTGTCTAGCATATGATGCATTTTTCTCATATTATCTGATGCCTATTGCTAGATTGTATCATATGTTTTGTTTATTTTGTTTTGCCTTTTATTTTTTGAAAAATCCAAAAAAGATTTTCTTTTTATAAATTTTTTTAGAAAAGCTCAAAAAGATTTTATTTTTAATAAAATTTTGAAAAAAATCCAAGAAGATTTTTTATTTGCACCATTTATGGATGCGCATTTAAGATTGCCGAGTCACAACTTCATTCCATTTTTCCATGTGACTGTTTGATAGCGATTTGATAAGCTACAACATTTCATCCATGTGCTTTACACTGTTTGGAGTCTTTGAGATGTGATTAGTGATATCTTTCTACATGTTTGACTCCTATCTCCTTTATTGCACACATTCATGACTGTATTTGATTGTTGTACTTGTCTATCACATATTGGCTTGAGTGTTTCCATCTCAATTCTGTCTATACAACATACAATATGCGATAAAACATGGCAAGATTGGAATGCATGTAAAAACCGTTTTGGTGCGACTGTGTGTTTATTTGAAAACGGGAAGGGGCTGCGAAAGGTAGTTATCTATCCTTTGCGCAAAAGCCACCGTTAAAAAGAACCTAAAAAATTGAGGAATTTTATTATCCGAAGTCCAAAGAGGTTAAAAGAGCCCCGAAAAATTTAAAGGCAATAAAAAATAATTCATGCCAAATATAGGCCATTAGGTTTCACCATCAATTCTCCAATGTTTGAGAATTTAGTTCGCCTCTATTCAAAATATAAATCTGAGGGAGTTTGGTTGGAGAATTTAAAACGAGTTTGCACTTCCTTGAAAGTCCTGAAAAAGCATGAAATCGTTTTGGACGTTATTGGTGTGAAAATCACTTTGCGCTTTGATTTGTTGATTTGATTGAGTCAATGTCCCATATTTCCATTTTTTTACACCAAAGGAAGATTTTGAGTTCATTCATTAGGAGTATCCGATATTCATCGTGCACATATGTCATGTTTGTATGCATTGATTTTCCTATCGAATTTGTTCACACCCCTACATTTACGCTATCATCGACTTGGTTGTTTTATACTCGTTTCTGGTGTATTTCTTTGTTTATATTCTTTGTGTGAAAAATTCTGAAAAATTCAAAAATAGTGATTTCTTACCTTGTGACATTATCCATGTACCTCTATTTCTGTTTCTCATATCTGTCTATTTGGGGACATCATAAAAAGGGGGAGAAAGAATTATCATATTTTTTGGATTGAGTTTTTTTTAGATTTGATAAAGTATGCTTTCATTATCTAATTTCAAACTCGATACGTCACTTGGTATTTTGCTTTGTCTCATGTGTGTAGGTACTACTTTGATGATCTCTGAATTGCACACCCTGATGAGAAAAGCGTTGAGATTCCTGAAGAGTTGAAGAATAAACGATAAAGTCTTATTCATTTGTACCTTTTCAGTTTTGGGTTCATGGAAGGGTAGATTTGTATATGCATTTTTGATATTTGATAATTCGGATGTTTATTTTTATGTATATACCGGCATAGACATAGGGGGAGATTTGTAAGGACATTTTTGTCCATTATCAATTATATGTCGTACGCCGTTACACCATTGAAGATATTCAATCTTGCATCGTTATTCAATGGATTCGAATATCAAAGAAATCAAGGAATCAATTTTCTAGACAGACGGACCGATCCGCCTGTTTAGAAAAGGAACCGGTCCGCCCCGGACCGATCCGACCCTTTTGGAAAAAGAACCGGTCCGCCCATCCGGATCGATCCGCCTCAATCCGAACCGATCCGCCTTGTTCAGAAACCAGTAGACCCCGGATCGAATGCGAACCGAAGAAGCTCCTTGAGAAAACGAATCGGTCCGACCTCGGACCGATCCGCCTGGGATAGAATTGTGCAGATCGTGTTCAGTTATTCTCGGCCCAGTTTTTCTTTTATAAACCAACTTCGGGGATTTGTTTTAGCAGACTCACATAGACTATTTTCAGAGTCCTAAAACTCTAAGTCTTCACCTTTTGAGTCCCAAGACTCTTGTTTGATTCACACCACGTAGCCAAACCCCTGTGAATCACTTTGCAACCCGAGAACACATTTTTGTGTCTGTTCATACCCTTGTGGAGAAGACCGACCTTCTTCTTCATTGCTGCCCTCCTGGAAAGGGAAACTTCCAGCCGCCGACTACAGATCCGACGCCTGCGGGTAATTCTGTGTCACTGTATTTTCATTGTAATTCGAGAAATTGTATATTGCAATATTATAATGAAAATAAATGTTTTTGCCCCTTTGGGGGATTTTTCCTCAAATATGTGTGTGTGAATGTGCTTGCTTGTTTCATCATCCTGTTCAATCACATATAGCTGCATGTTTAGGGTTTAATTGGGTTAAACTGTATTTAATTATATAATGTCTTAATTTGAACGCACGCATTTCTCTTCAATTAGTGTATTAAAATTATTTTTTATTATTAAAAAAGTATTGTATTTATAGTAAATTACACATTATATTTTAACTATATATAATAAAAAATAAAAATAAATAATAAAAACGGTTTATAAAATTGTTAAGAAATTGTACAAGTGTATAAAAAATGTACATATTTTTTTGAATGTACATATTTTTTTTAATAAACGAAAAACATTGTTTAATAATTTCTAAATAAACTAAATAAGTATTTTTAAAAATAAAACTATAGTTAATAAACTAAATAAACTCTTTTAATTCACTTTTTGTTATTAAAAAATTTCAAGTTTTTAAAAGTTATTTTTTTATAGATAAAAAATTATATGTAATATATTTGCCTAATTTTATTTTAAAAAAATGCATGGTACTTTAAAATTGTATTTTTTTAAAAACTACATGTTTTTTATTTTTATTTTTAATCATTTTTAATAAAAATGGACTTTATTTGAAAAAATATTATCTTTAAAAAAATTAAATAAAAATCGTACCTTTTTTCATAAAAAGACAGAAAAATGTATAGCTTTTTTTAATAAAAAGTATTTTTTTTTCCATTTTTATATTTAAAAAGTTGTACGTTATTAATAAAAAAAATAACCATTTTTTTCAAAAAGAAAATACTCTACAATTTTCTTTAAAAAAACAAAATTATACAATTTTTGTTTTTAATAAAGCAAAACTTTTTAAAAATTTATTTTATTTTACATAAAGATTCGATACAATATTTCATTTAGCTATTTTTTTCATGAACAATTTTAAGTTGTTTTTACTACGTATTTTAAAACTATTTTTAATTTTTTTAGTAACGTTATAGTTTTTAATTGTTTTAATAAAAAACCTGCATTTTTTATCGAAAATAAATTAAAGAAAACTAAAAATTAACGTGGCAAATTGTTTTTTTTCTTTATAAAAAATACAGTTTTTAAGTAACATACTATTTATAATAAAAAAAGGTAATTATATAACATACGGTTTTTTTATATATAAAATAGTTAAAAACAATTTTTAAAAAACTTGCAATTTTTTTTATAACAAACGATTTATTAAAATAGTTTATTTGGTTTATTAAAGAAATTTTTTATTATTAAAAGTAGTTATTTAGTTTATCAAAAACCTTTCTTTATTAAATGAACTTTTTTTTTTATTAAAAAATAATATGTACATTAAAAAAATATGTACATTTTTATTGGTTACTACAATTTTTTAACATTTTTAACAACATTTATTATTATTATTTTTGTTTTTTTAATTAAATACAATTTAAATATAATGTATACTTTTTTTTGCAAATATAGATTTTTTAATAGTAAAAAACTATTCTTAATACACTAATATATACTTATAGTAATGTGTATTAATGTATTTAGGGGCATGGTAGTCATTTTAGTTATAAAATGTGTAAAGTAACAGACAAATTAGTCCAATTACGATTTCTGTCAATTTTGAACCTCAACCAACTACTATGAAACTAGTGTAACTAACTCCGAATAATAAAAACTACTAGTTCGCAAAGAGTACATGATTAGCGCTGGAAATGAACCAAGCTATTCGAGTTCGATTTGTATTCGTTCGGAAAAATGCTGGTTGGAGACATGTTGATAAAATAAACAAAACTAGACAAGCCAAGTCTGAATAAAATTTTAAGCGCGTTATCTTATTGAGCTTGATTCGAATTCGAATCGATCACCAATATCCAGACTAACTAGTGTAAAATAATCAAATTATTTGATCTCAAATAGAATTCGTTTTCTTAGAAGCTTGAACATATTTTTAGGGTTATTTATATATACAAATTAAAATTGAACAACCTTAAGCTGGATTGGATTGGATTGGACTGGACTCATTTTCAATTGACTCTTAAAGTAATTTGTAAAGTTTAGAGTTACTAACTTTTTAAGCATTATGTCCAAAATAAAAAAATGCCCTGAAACTTAAAATAATGGGAAAAGAATCAATATTTATTTTTGGTTTGTAAAAAGTGGAAAAGAAAAGAATAATAATTTAAGAAAAAGAGTATTGATGCGGTGGAGGCCCAGGGTGGCGTGCGTAAGTTTGAATCAATGTAAGAAATCCGAACTAAAGCAAGCAGTGAGTGAGTATAAATTGCGAAGTGTGAAATTAGGGTTAGAAAGTTGAAATTGAATGGAGACAACGAAAGCACAGCAAATAGAAGGGAGTGGGAGTGGGAGTGGAAGTGGAAAACCCGGGATGAGAAAACCAGTGTTTGTGAAGGTGAATCAGCTAAAGCCAGGTACCACCGGCCACAATCTCACCGTCAAGGTCTTAACCTCCACCACCGTTTTGGACAAGAAATCCCGTAACACGACGTCGTTCAACCGCTCATCTGCTTCTTCAGCCCACACTCGCATAGCCGAGTGCCTCATCGGAGACGAAACCGCCACCATCATCTTCACCGCCCGTAACGATCAAGGTAAAATACACATTTTATACATAACACCAAAGGTATTGACCAACAGTTTTCGTGGATCGTTTTCGCAAACTAGGTAAAGGCTACTACCAGTACCAGTGCTTTATTTGCATTGCATTGTAACATTTGTGTAAACAACAATGGTTAGTAGTAATAGTGTGTTGTTGAATCGAATTAATTAGCTAAATAGCACAATAAACTTTACATGCTTTTACAATTTAGTCGTCCGAGTTAACAAACTTTATTTTTAAATTTCATTTTAGTCCTAGTAAAACTTTTAGCAACACTTGGGTACAATAATCAATGTTTAAAAAGAAAATGGAAGTGTAAGACTCAACTTGCAAAAAAAATCAACATAAAATTGTAAAAAAATGCTAATAAAACCACATGAATATGACGTAAAATGATAGCCGTCAAAGGCACAAAAGAGTCACACTTTAGAGAGGAAAGTAATACTCAAAATTATAATTCATCATTAATGAGGGGGAAAGGGGGTGTTTATAGGGGAGGAGAGACGATTATAAAAAGGGTCTCCTAAGTTGCTATTGGTTGAAAGAGTCTTGGGTCATTAATTACCTTCAATTACAACACATGCTAAAATATAATCTTTTAGAAGCTACTAGTTAAGTATGAGTTGTCATGAGTTGTCATATTTGACAACACTAACTAATTGAACCTTCTAAAAGTTTCCCTCGCAACCCTTACTATAATTAAAAAGGTAACAAAAATACCAAACAGCTAATAAAAGGAAAAATACAATGAAATAAAAAATGCAAGAAAATACTAAAATAAACCCTAATTTCCGGGACTCTCCTCCACTTGAAAAAGTTCGTCCCGAGCGTAGGAGGTGAATGGCAAGAAAGCAAGGCAACCATCAAAGGGTTCCCCCCATTTGAAAGAAAAACCGTCCTCAGAAACGTCCTTCGTACCGGCTACTAAGAAGTTCACGGAGAATAGGCATACAAACCAACAACGATCGATCCACACAATTTTGGTCTCGGAGTCGTGTGATGAGCCTCCTCAATACCAAGACGCGAAAAACATCATCCGAGCGATGTCACATGGCACCAAAAATGGGTCCACATACCCATCATCAAATACATCACCCACGATCACCACCTCAACCCCGAGAGAGATGAGAGATAATCACCGAACCAACTCCCTCAAAATCATCATTACCATTTTAAAAAATTGAATTTTTTTCTCAAATGAAACGTCTCTAAATCGGTGCGGGTTACCCAAACATCCTCAACAAAAATGTCAAAAAAATTCCCAATACACCAATCAATTTCTTCGTTTCTATCTTTCGTGCAAGAAAGCGGTTTTGGAGGGGATCTTTTAGCCTCGAGTTGACCCGATTGGATGCCTGAGTGAAGGATAATGATTGGGTGGAGCAACCAATGTTGGACTTGCTGTCGGTAATCTTGCATTGAGCCTTGGGAGTCAATAGGGTCGATAATGTAATTTTTGAGAGATTTTTATGTGGGTGGGTGGGGGGGGGGAGGGCGTGAAAAATAATTTTCAGAAGCTGGGAGGGGTGAAAAGGGTTGGATGGGCTTGACCTGCCCGGGGGTGGGGGGATCCGGGTTTGAGAAGTGAAGGGGAAGGCTGGGGTGTCGGATGGGTGGGGTTTCAGGGCTGGCATGAGTTAGGTACCCCGAGCGGGGGGTTTGAGTTCTTGCTGGTTTGGGCTTGAAATGGGTTGGAGCGGTATCGGGTGGAGTCAGATCTGATGGGGTTTCTAGATCTGGCATGAGTCGGGTACCCCAGGCGGGGGTTAGGGAGGGAAAGGCGAGTAGAAGGAGGTTCTGGTGGTTCAGTCGGGCGGGTAAGTGAGGCAAAAAAAATTTGTTGTTTAGGGTATGGGTTTTGTTGGTTTTGGATGAGAATGTCAAATCTTTCAATGAGGGTGGCCATGGCTTCTTCTAATCGAGAAGCACACTTCTCCACTAGGGTGAGCTTCTTTGGCATCATAGAGTTGCTTTGTTTTTTTTTTTACGATTTTTCGTGTTTTTTTTTACAACAGCAACAACAATTGTGGAGCTAGAATAGAGTCACACTCTACCAATTGATGTAAAATGAAAGCCGTTAAGGCACAAAAGAGTCTCACTTTAGATAGAAAAGTAATAATCAAAATTAGAATTCATCATTAATGAGAGGGAAGGGGGTATTTATAGGGGATGAGAGAAGATTCTAGAAAGTATCTCCTAAGCTCCTATTGGTTGATAGAGTCTTCATCCATGTGATGTCACATGGGTCATTAACTACCTTCAGTTACATCACATGTTAAAATATAACCTTCTAAAAGCTACTAGCTAAGTATGAGTTGTCTTGACAACTCATCTATAACAACACTAACTAATGAAACCCTCTAGAAGCTTCCCTCTCAAACTTTACTACAATTAAAAATGTAACAAAAATACCAAACAACTAATAAAAGGAAAAATACAATGAAATAAAAAATGCAAGAAAATACTAAAATAAACCTTAATTTCCATCGGAATAATGTAAGATAACTTAATCATATAACCAAAACACTAAATATTGTATTGTCATCATATCATTGCAAAATTGGCTTAAAATCAACATCACTTGAAGAGGATGGTGTTATATATATAATTATGTTAAAGAACCATTATATTTATCATTGTAATATATATACATATGTATATGCGTGTGTTCCTAAAAAACAAAAAACAATTGTACTTGATTCAATAAAAAATGAAAACGAAAATACCAAATAAACTACTACAGTCCTATCTTTTTTCACTTCACATAAATTATGTTCAATTCTAGAAAATCATTTGAAGATTATTTGTATTTTGCATGATGCTAGCGATGAAGAAAATAAGGCTCCCAAAAAAGAAATTTAGAACGCAACGATTATGGAAAGAATAAGAGTAATAATAAGAAGAACGAAGTTACGAAAAATGTTTAATCTTTTGTGCATTGTGAAGAGCCTCACGCCTCGCCTTGAGACTCATTGAGGGGTTACTCCTCTCAGCTCCGGGACGTAAGTCTCTTCTTTGGCCCTTAAGACTTAAATCTCAAGTCGAAATTTCTTAGTCTCTCCTCAAGGCGCTGCTCGAGAAGTAAGTCTCTAGTGATTTTGTAAACATTGGTAGTATTGGACTCTTAATAACAGGGAAAATGGTTAACAAGTACAACGAACTTCAGTTGCCTTTTCAAGTTAGTTATTACCAGAATTAGGCTTGAACCTTATTTTTTTCAACTAAAGCGACCTTTGTATATCTCGTGGTGACTTGCTATTTTTATTTAGGCTCAATTATTCAAAAAGATGGATATATTAGTGAGGATGTTACTAATAGGATTAAAGCGGATTGTGATAGGCGTATACCTTTGGAAGAGCCAACTTTGTTGTACTTTTTGGTCATTTAGCCTACAACACTTTTGGACCAAAATGAAACATGAGAAGAAAAACAGAGGTTCTAAAGTGAACATATGCAAAATTTGTTGTGTTTTTTTCTTTATATATAATAATCTTTTGAATATTTGCATTGTTTTCTTGCTTTTCCGTTACAATACCTTCATTTATGTTGCATGCATGCTATGGGTTTACAGTTTGATTTGTGGCTGTTGTAGAAATTGTTATGATAAATGGTCAAAAGAAAAAAAAATGTAAGCTCTCTAGCAGAGTTCACCAATAGGCTTAATTACAAAAAAAAAAAAATATAATGAATTTTACACATTTTTGCCAATTTAATCACCTATCTTTATTTTTTCCTTCTGAAACTCAATTGAACTTTTTTCTTTTTCACTTTAATCCAAAATTGTCACTAAAAGTCCCAAGTAAGTGTCACTAAAAGCCTGCAAGGACTAAAATGCAATGTGAAAAGTTCAGTAGTGTTTTTGGTAAAAAAAGAAGTTCAATGATTAAATTGGGAAAAAAATAAAATTCTTTGTGCTTTTTGTAATTAATCTTCACCAATATGAACTTGTGCCCGTGTTTCTTTCTTGGGGTTATTATTTAGTTTTTTTGGGTTAGGCCCATTTGAGATTTTTTTGTGGGCTCCGATTCCATTTTTTTACTTTATTTTATTTGCCATAACTCCCAAAAGTGTTGTAGTTGGGTAGCTATTTTTGTGTCAGCCCTTTTTATAACCAAAGCCATTTTTATCTATAGAATGACAAGTGCCCCATATGGGACCAACAACAAATGATAAAAATATTCGGGGATCTGATGCAAACAATTATGTTCATTTGGAACTAAATTTTTGTGTTCCTTGGAAAGCTTATATTGCACTCAATTTTCTTCCCCACTTTCTTGTCTTGCTAATGAAAGCACATTGATGTAGCGATGAGTAATTTACATATTACCTTATTGCTTCTTGATGATGGTGATGACGGCGATTTTGTTATGCAGTTGACTTGATGAAGGCCGGTAACACTGTAATTATTCGCAATGCCAAAATTGACATGTTTAAGGGCTCGATGAGGCTCGCTGTTGATAAATGGGGCCGTATTGAGGTCACTGAACCTGGGAATTTTGCTGTCAAAGAGGATAACAATCTGTCTATGGTTGAGTATGAGTTGGTGAATATTGTTGAAGAATGATTGGGAATCTGAGTACGATATATTTAAAGTGTTCTAACTCTTTCGTTGCTGGAGGGCGCTAGGTACCATTATCTTTGTGACAAACGAGTTTGGTATACAAATCTCATTGGTAACAGTTTGTCTTTCCTATTAAAATAATGTGACGTGTAATAGGACTAATCTAATGTGAGTTTTTAGTTGGTATACGTAAAAAAAGGCGATCATGTGATATATCTGGATTCTACCTATGCTATGCTTATGCACTGCTTACTGAATGTGGGAAGATGAACTATTGAAGTGTTAATAGTAATCTATATAGCTCTTGCCTTTTGTTTCTGTCTTTCGGTAGTAAGTTTTAGCAGACGTAGTTATTGTTTCTTATTTATATTGGCATTTATTCATATGTTAAGTTTTCCAATCAGATTCAATTAGGGATGGGTGCAGAATTTAAGGGGTAAAAAAATGTAGTAATGTATTGTAATATATGCTCATACAGAATTTAAGGTGTAAAAAAAAATTTCAAACCAACTTGGGGCAAATGTTGAAATAAAAGAAGTTCTATACCACTTAACCTAACAAACTAACGTACTCCTCTCCTCTTTATCACAATAAACCTCTTCCCAGTAGCTCTGCCCAGCAGCCCAGCCTTCCTCCGCCTTTGCCTCCGCCCAGCAACTCTGCCCACTTCCTCCTCTGCCTTTGCCCAGCAGCTCCGAGCCTCCGCCCACTTCCTCCTTCCTCCTTCCTCTGCCTGCTGCTAGTCTCTCCGTCTCTATGTTATTTATTTTTTTGTTTAGTGTTAATTTATTAAATGGTTATATTATATCTGTTTTTTTCTTAGTGTCATTGTTAAACTAATGTTAAATGGTTAATGATTTTTTTTTGTTTAGTGCTGTTGTTGCTTGGTTTAAATTCTAGGGTTAATTTTAGGATTAATTGGTTATTATAAATTAATTTTAAATGGTTAATGTTTTTTCTTGTTTAGTGTTAATTTTTAATGTTTTTTTGATGTTGTAGATATAAATTCGGGCGGGAATGTTAGTTTAAATTTGATGTTGTAGGATTAATTTATAGAGAAGTACTTCAAAAAAATGGTGACGAATAAATTTAATGTATGATGATGTGTTTTTATTGTTTGTAATTGATTGTCTACTTATCTTGTTAAAATATGAGCAATTATAGGCTATAAGAAATGACCTGCAAAAAAATTTGTCTAGGGAGCGCCCGTCCTCGAGCCCCTAGTATTCCTTACTAAATCAACACTAACTCATTATAATTCTTGTCTCTGTCCCTATGGGTACGGTGCGGTATTTTACTGCACCGTACCATTTTGGAGCGAAAAAAATCGTAATGGTTTACAATTTTTAATTATCGTAAACTGAAAGTTCCGAAATTTTTGTGACTTTAAAAAAACATGAAATACCAAAAATAACATAATTAAATGGATCAAATATCAAAAAGTTTCTCAAACATTTTTTAATACACATTTAGTCTAAACGTTTTTTTTTTTTTACCAAAAACTCCCTTATTCTCTTGTCTTTAACGCTCCGCACCAACGGCATGGTAAAGTCTTTTTGGCATGGTGTGGACTTTTTGGTACAAAATAAAAAACGCTTGAACTAAACGTGTATTAAAAAAAGTTCGAGGGACTATTTGGTTTTAAATATATCCATTTAAAACCAATCTCAATTATTTAATCAAATGATAAAAATCATTTGTATTCATTCAATCTTAGCCACTCAAGTTTATAATCTCTGCTGGACATTTAAATCAATCTCCACCGTTGATTTTGTCCAAATAAAGTCATATTTTGTTTCAAAAGTTAAACTTAAAGGGATTAAATAGTTTTCACAACATTTGGGTTTTGTCATCTCACCATCCTGGGAGGCTTTATTCAGTGACTCTGGTAAGCTATTTCTCACTCTCATTGTTAGTCTATTTGAGGATTAGAATCGTAACTCCGTTTTTCGCTCACAACTTTGGCCTTTAGTAGATTTTTCTTTCAATCGCAATGTAAGGATCAGCTAAACCTAAACTTCTCATTGTACTTCATCTTGGCGCTTCTTGCAATTATTTGGAATTTGAGGTTATGTAGTTTCTCAATCCAAAATATATTTTTGCATTTTCATTTAAAAATATATATATATCTGGTTTGAGGGTTTTAGATTTTTTACACTGTACACCTTCATATCTTCTCTACAATAACTATATATACAATTATCGAAATTATCAAGCGATTCGGTTTTGGTTTTGGTTTTGATATACCACTTCGGTACAAACGGTAATACTGGTATTTGTCTTCAAAAGTTGGGTTAGTTTCGGTAAGCTCTTCTTACCGACCAAACCGACCGATACCCAATCCTATTTAATACATTAATTTCATTAAAATTCAATTGTTAAAAAAGATAAAGCATGTCAATTGGGATTTTCGGCAATCATTTTTTTTTGTGTTGTGTAACCATAGCAGTACAAAATACCTTTTACTATGACTAAGATGATTTGTTGTGTATAATTTTAGCTCATTGACTCCTTTATGAGTTAAATGCGTGCTTGTATCGGTTACTCGGCCTTTTAAATGTAACCTTCGAAATGCGGGTACTCCTAACTAAATCTAATTTCTTAGTTGGACCAAATCAAGTAAGACATTATTATCTAACCCATTAATTGATTCCGAATTTGCATAATTATGAAATTAATTATTAGATAAAATACCCCTAACAGTCTCCCACTCGGTCCTAAAAATTATTCACATAATGATTTGATTAAAGGAACTTAAGGGGCGCAATAATCATTAAAATAGTCATTAAATACTTCACCAATATGAGTTATGTCGGTTCCATAATAATTCAAGAGCATGGTTGCTCCCATGTACTACGCCACCAATGTCATATTCAATTAGGTCTATAATGTGGGTTGTTATAATGGTCGCATAATGTCTTTATAAAAAGACTATTTTTGTCATAATAACTCATTCACATGCATTTATACAATCATGACAAAAATGTAGAATTCAAAAACACTTTATTAATACCGAAATATGCAGTGTCAAATTACTAAGCAAATAACAATCCCTAAATAAACTACTCGAGACTTATCTCTTCAACATGTTGCATAAATATCTTCAGAGATACTCCTTTCGTCAGAATATCTGTTATATTAACACTCGTACTAATGTGTTCGATTGACGCTCATTATTTCTAAACTTCTTCTTTGATAGATAGGTATTTCATCTCAATATGCTTAGCTACTTTAGTATACCTATCATTCTTTGAAAGAAGAATGTTGCGATATTATCACAATAATTTTTTAGCAGTTTAGATATTGAACCCATAACTCTAAGTCCCGAAATAAAGTTTTGGAGCCATAATCCATAATTACGAGCTCAGTCTCCATAATGGATGAAGCAATAACACTCTGCTTAGTACTTTTCCAAGAGATGGCCCCTCATGTTAGAAGGAAAACATAACCCGAAGTGCTCTTTCTGCTATCGAGATATGCCCCAAAATCTGAGTCTGAATACCCAACCACCTCAAGGTAATCGATTTTCCTATAAGTGAGAATGTATTCTTTAGTCCCTTGCAGTTACCTTAGCACTTTTTTTCGACTTTCCAATGATAGTCACCCAGATTACTTTCATATCTGCCTAACATCCCAATGAAAAAACTAATATTTGGTCTACTGCAAACTATCGCATACATCAAACTCCCTACAAGAGAAGCATAAGGCATGCCTTTCATGTATTCCCATTCCAATTTGTTTTGTGGACACTGACTTAAGCTGAACTTGTCGCCTTTATGAATTGGAATATTAATGGGATTACAATTTTGCATGATGAATCTTTCTAAAACTTTATTAATGTATGCTTTCTGAGACAATCCCAACAATCCATGTGATCTATCCCAGAGTATCTTCATCTCGATCACGAAAGATACTGCACACATATATTTCATTTCAAAGTTCTTCGAAAGATAATTCTTGGTTTCCTTTCGCAAGCCAAGATCATTGCTAGCTATAATCAAGTCATCAAAATAAACAACCAAAAATACAAACTTATTCCCACTGATCTTTAGGTATATGCACCGATCAATGGTATTTTTCTTAAACCCCAAAGGAGGTAATGGTATCATGAAACTTAAGGTACCATTGTCGAGAAGCTTGTTAAGAAAATATATTAATTTTTTTAACAAATAAACCATGTTTTCCTTTCCTTCTTTTATAAAGATTTTTGGTTATGCTATATACACCTCTTCTTCTAAATTGCCATTCAGAAAATTTATTTTCACATCCATTTGGTGCTACTCTAAATCATAACGAGTCACTAATGCTAATATAATTCTAAGATAATCCTTCTTTGAAACAGGAGAGAAGGTCTCTATATAAATAATTTATTCTCTTTGATTAAAACCTTTGGTAACAAGTCTAGCTTTATGTCGTTCTTTATTGTCCTTTCAGTCGTGTTTTGTCTTAAAGATCCATTTACACCCGACTTGCGTGTGTCCATACGATAATTCGAATAACTCCCAGACTTGTTTCAAATCCATAGATTTTATTTCCTCATTCATGGCATCAATCCATTTATTAGAATCTTTACTATTAATAACGTGTTCATAAGTAACCGGATCATCAATATACCCTACGTTAAATTCAATTTCTTTTAAATACACAACATAACCATCCGAAATATCCGATCTTATATTTCTTTGAGATCTCCTTAATTCTACTTCTTGTGGTGTTTCTATAATAAGTTGATTGCCTATAGTGTCATTATGTGGTTTGATTGCCTATAGTGGCATTATGTGGTTGTTTGGTTTGTTGATCATTCATATGTTATTCTTAATTGTTAATCGGTTCAACAACCGGCTCAACAACTACATTAGGAACAACATGAACATTATGAACTTGGGGTAAAGGGAATTGTACCCTAACTTATTGAATGATCACAATCCTACCTTTATCCCTCCCACTGACTTCACTATTTTCAATGAATTTATCATTTTAGATTTCGACAATCCTTATAGTAGGATTAGGACCCATAAATATATACCCCTTTGAATTTTCTGGATACCCAATAAAATGACCAGTCAATGTTTTAGTATTCAATTTCTTTTCACGTGGATTGTAAATTCTTGCTTTCGCTCAGAAACCCTAAACATGAAAATGTGTTAAAGCGGGTTTCCATCCTTTCCACAGTTCAAAAGGAGTCTTTGGAACTATCATACTAGGAACCCGATTTAAGATATGCACAACGGTCATGAGAGCATGCATCCACAAGAATATAAGAAAATTATTTCTACTTAACATACTCCTAACCATTTGCATAAGGGTACGATTGCGCCATTCAGCTACACCATTATGTCAGGGTGATCCCGACATTGTGTATTGTGCAAAAATACCTAATCGTTGAAGGAGTTTAGTAAAAGGTCCAGGACATTTCCCCGATGCATTATATTTTCCAAAAAATTCACCACCTCTATCCGATCACCTAAACTTGAGGCTTGGGAGAAACGCCTCGCCTTAAGCCTTTTACGCCTTATTCTTGATAAAAGGCTTAAGGTGCACTTTTTTTTAAAAATAAAATGCTTTAGTTAAACAATATCGCCTTTTAAAGAGTTTTTTTAAAAAGCCAAACCAATATCTCATTCAAAACAATCAAAAGACAAATGGTATCCCAAATCCGTTTGCCTCTCGTCCAAAAAAATGCGCATTTTTTTTTCTTAGTATTTAAAAAAATAGTGTTTTAGTTTGTATATATTCAGACATATTTTAAGGTATGTACTAGTTTATTATTTTTAATAGCCTTGTTATAGTTAAAATGTTAAAATATATTAAAAAAAGGCCTAAACGCCTTTTTACGCCTAAGGCCCGCTTAGGCTTTTAAGGCTTGGCCTCCACGCCTCGATCATGCCCCGCGTTTTTTAGATCCTTGATCCGATCTAATAATTTTCACCTTTCTGCCCAATTTTCTTTCAGTAATATAAATTTTAATTGTATTAACAGATTGAGATTTATCATGCAATAAGTACAAAGCGTAATATCGTGAAAAGTCATCGATAAAGGTAATGAAAAACTATTGCCCACCAATAGATGGAACATCAAAAGGTCCATATATGCTTTTATGTATAATTTAAAGAAGTTGTGTACTCATTGTGTCTCACTTCTTTGCGTTTTTGGTATGTTTTCCTTTAATACAGTCCGTACACAAATCATAATCGGCCCAATCCAGGTTAGGGATAATTTCCACTTTAATAAGTCTTTCAATTATTTCCCTCGATATCTGACCCAATCTTATATGCCACAAGTAAGAAGATTTCTCATTTAATAAGAAACATTTTGTTCCAACTTTAGGATACAAGGATAAAAGAAATGGAGAAAAATTATTTTTAAAATTTATTTGATATAAATTATTTACCAAAAATCTAAAACCAATAAGAGAAGAATTTCTAAATAAACTAAAACCATTAAGTCTAAAATAAAAAATGAAGCCATCAAGAGCAAGTTTTGACAAGGAAATTAAATTTCTAGAAAATGTAGGAACATAAAGTGTTTCTTCTAAATCTAAAGAAAAATTAGACTATAAAACTAATCTAAAAACTCCAATGGTTTCGAATATAGCTTTCGTCTGGTTCCTTATGTAAAGAAAGGCTTTATTTTATTTTGTTTTTTGGGTTTAAGGGTATCCTTGTATCGAATTTGAAACATAACAAATTGAAATAAAATCAATCCACCAAGAGTTAGAAGGAACCTCAATTAAATTTGATTCGAAACATACTAAAGAAAAAGGCTCACCTTTATATTCGAGCCAAGATTTACGTTTATGAAAGTCTTCATGATAGTGTCCCTTATTTTTATAGAAGTGACACATATCGTTCTTTTCCTTCTTAGCAACATGTGGGGATGGTTCAGCATGATTGGAAGGGTCGGGTCGTCACGTAATGCCATTTCCATATTTCTTTTTCCAGCTCCTTTGACCATCACATTAACCACATGCCCTTTCGACACATGGTCATTCTACTGCTTCAGTCTTCCCTCCTCTAGCACTAATATACCTTGTAAATAATTAACATTCCACTTGTCCTTTAATTTTGCCCAAACTCTTTAATCATCCACGGTCATGCCCAAGCTCTTTAATTTTGCAGCTAGATTGGTCATCTCAATAATGTGCTCATTCTTGGTTCGAGTGCCATCGAATTGCATAGTGGTAAGGTCTGTCATCAGTTTCCCAGCTAAGGACTTATCAATAGTATGAAAACATTCTTTAATATTATTCAGATGTTCTCTTGCGTTAAGCATTGCAAGTAGGGAGGTTTTTATATTAGTATAAATGCACATCCTTACGAACATAGAGCCGACCTATTGAACCTGGACCATGCCTGATGAATGGTTTCCTCATCCTTATAGCTTTGTTCAGTAACTGCATGAGGTTCTTCCGTGAGTAGTGTCATATTGAGATTTAGAATACCAAAGATGAACTCAATTTTGTCTCTCCATTTCGAAAGGTTAGTGCCATCGAATTTTGAAAGGGGCGAGGCATGTGAAAACAGGTTAAGTGGGGCTACAAAATAAAATGCCCACACTAATTAATAAACACATATCACAATAATTTGCAAGGGGATGCATATTGAAATGTTGATGTTTATCTTTATATGCAAGAATGGTAATTAATCACAAAGTCATGGAATCTACGTTTGATGTCTCACAACCTTATTATTAAAAATAATCCCACCCATTGATTTTCATTAAATCACAGTCCCATAATTATGGCATCTATGTTTGATGTCGAACAATTTCAATATTCATTATTAAATTAATATAGTATATAAAAATTTTAACATTCAAAAACTAACTCAAAAGTTATTAATTTTCAGATTGTAACCTGTGTTTGGCATCTAATTTGACATAATAACAAACCTTACAATGAAGTAAAACATTCATCTAATATTCATAAACTTGAATTGTTGGCCTGTGTTTGGCACTTAATTCACCATAACATGAACATTAGTATTTAACAAGTAATCATACATCTAATATCCACCCATATGAACTAATGGTCCGTGTTTGTCACTTAATCCAACCATTTTGAGATCCTAGAGTGATTTGCTATATCCTTGTGGTGCTAACTCAAACTTTCATTTTTTGGAAAAAACTAATTTTTCCCAAATTTTATGTCAGGGTCCACAACGAATTGGAACATGAAGACATGAAAGGAGTGTCTTATGTTTCTCTTGTAGGGAGTTTGATGTATGCTCAAGTTTGCATGAGATCGAATATTATCTTTTATCATTGGGATATTATGCAGATATCAAAGTCATCTAGGTGACTATCATTGGAAAGATGCAAAGAAAGTGCTAAGGCACTTGCAAGTAGGTCTATAAATTGAGTCAGGCAAACCTGAAGCCCGTCACTTTGGCCCGCTACTTTTAGGCCGAGATTTATTTGAGTTTGAGCTAAGTCGAGCTTGAGCCAAAATTTCAATCCCAAATGAATTTCGGGCCGAGCTTCAACCAAACCTTACCAAGCCCGAATTGGGCCCAAAGCCCAAACTTTGAATAAATAAACAAATAAATAAACAATTTTATATAATGTAACATATTTTCATTACCATAGTTTAATTAGGTTTCACCATTTCATTTCATTTACTTTCATTTGTCATAATCCATTAACTTACAAGTGGTTTTCAATTTTGTGATTTTATTATTAATCTCATTGTGGTAATATTATTTATTAACTTCTCAAGTCACAATAGGCATTTGTTGGTGATCAAATAATGCTATATGCATGAAATTTAATTGGACTTTGTAGGTTTTTACTTTTATTTCCCTTGTTTTAATAACTATATATTTATTTTACGAAATATCAATTAGATTTTAGTGGTACATTTTCTTTGTGATTGAAGTACAAGAAGAAAACACTAATTCAAAATTTTTAGCAAAAAATTGAAATTGGACCTACCCGTATTTTGACCCGAAGCTCGTAATATTTATAAGTGGAGTTCGGGCTTAGATGAAAAAAATTAGTTAGGGTTGAGCTCGAACTTAAGCGTGGGTAAGATAATTAAGGCTGAGCATGCATCTTGGTGAGACTAAGAAAGAATAAAATAATCAACCCACAACAAGATGATGTACGAGGAAAGCCACAAAAGAAAAAACCTTAGACGACCCAACCACACAAGTTGAGAGTGCATAATTATCTAATGGCATTAAATTATTAGATTCAGATGATAATCCACACCAAATTTTAATCCTTTAACCCTAGAACATGAAACTATGTGATTCAAAATATATATCAAACCAAGCTTGCAATCCAAACAAAGTTTCCAGAAAAAATCCCCTTAGGGCAAAACCTTTTATTCACTTTATAAAATTTACAAATCGCAACTTACGAATTCTATAAATAAATCAACTATGAATCTCGTAAGAACCACACAACTGCAGCTTTCCCTCAGCAATGATCCTAAAAAAAATCACAAGAATCGCAGTCCTCTGTCTTCAGAAGTGAATACCCTCGGGTTTCACAAGTCAAATATGGATATGCCTTCTCTACAAAGGTTGTATGCAAAATACACATTATAGGGTTTAAACTTGATTCACTCAAATAAATTCTGGGAATGATATGTGAATCAAAAAGGTTTTTCAATCTCAAAAGGTTGAAAAATGTTGCAAAGGATATGCAGAATCAGTTTTGGCAAAAGTCTCAATGAGATCAAATACAAAACATGTATTTATAAGACGAACACAAATTTTAAGGCATCGACACTCGTTCCAATGAAAAAGCGGTCTTGTTTGAATGAGAAATGTACTTCGTTTGAACGACACCAGGGTTATTTGAATGACATTCAATTCTTGTTTGAACAAGCTTCATACGAGCTTTAAATGATGTAAAATAGTACGCCCTCGTGAGATGTTCAGCCAAAGAAAATTTTAACGACCACTTCTAATGAGAATCAAATCTCGTTTGAACGAGTGAAAAACCCAATAGGTTCGGTGTGTGATTATTGATTAAATTAATTTGTAAGATTCCAATAAACCCTTATTTAATTAGAGTCTATATAAACCAAAGTAAATCAATCCCTAAACATGCATCTATGTTTGTGCGCTTGTCAAACGATAAATAGATGAGGCATGTGACACAAAGTTAAGGAAAAAACCCCTTTCGGGTAAAACCTTTTATTTCTAGAACTTTAAAGAATTTACAAGACCATTCACTTACATACAACCTGATAATCGCCCACAAATGTAATGCATGGTGTCTTTGTCAAACATCCAAAGCAACGGCTAGAAATACAGTGTGACACAGAAATACCCGCATGTGTCAGTTCTGATGTCGTCGGTTGGAATATCCCTCTGGAACTCCAGGTGCGCAGCAATGAAAAAGAAAACGACTTCTCCATAAGGGTTGAACAAACTCAAAGTTGTGTTCTTGGGTTTCTAAAGGATTCACAAAGGTTTGGAAATGATGTGTGAATCAAAACATGAGTTCGGGAACTCAAAAAGGTGAAGACTTGAGCTAATAGAACTCTTAAAAATGTCTCTCTAACTCTTGCAAAATAACTCCCCTGAAGTTGGGTTTTATAAGGAAACCAAAAAGAGTTTTAAAAATATGGAACTCTATCTAGTGTCAGGTACCCTAAACTAGTTTGGGTGTACTGCGAACCGATTTGGCTTACGGTTCGAGAAAGTTCGCTGGTTTGGGGGTCAAAATACACAGCATTCTCCAAAGTTTTTTTTCCATTTTCAAAGGGCCATAACTTCTTCACCGTAGCTCAGATTGAGGTTCCATTTCTTCTAGTATCTTTGGTGCGGAGAGCTCTTCAACTTTTCAGTTGACTAGTCCTTCGGACGATGGTTGTAAAATTACCAAAATTCCCTTGAACTTTGCTATGTTGCATTCTTTCACTGTTTTGACTTCTCTTGCGTACCACTTGCATTAAGTCCCTAAAATCATGGAACGTGAAGTTGTTGAGGCAGATGTGGGACACATGATGGAGATGTTGAATGCTTAATTCCCAAAATTAGGATTGAGGCCGTCGTATGAGATCATATAGAGACGTGCCAAATGTAGCGGCGTACGACATACATAAATGTAAGATAACGGACATAAGATCATCAAAATCTGAACTATCAAATAACAAATTGCCTATACAAATCTACCCTCCCATGAGCCCAAAACTGGAAAGATATAAATGAATAAGTCTTCATCGTTTGTTCTTCAAACATTCAGGAATCTCAAATCTTTTCTCATCAGGGTGTGTAACATATGATCATCAATGCAGTACCTACACATATGAGATAAAGAAAAATACCAAGTGACGTATCGAGTTTGAAATGAGATAAACATAGATACCAATTTATGAGAAAAACTCAAAACTTGAAAACTCCCCCATAATATGATAATTCTTTCTCCCCCTTTTTATTATGTCCCCCAAATAGACAAATGAGAAGAATAAATAAAACAAGCAAAATCGGGGTGTCACGGTATTCAAAACAAGGGATCAAACAAATGACAAACGCACTCTTGTAAAGAGATACTAAAAAATCTTCACAAACTATTTTTGATTTTTTTAATTTTTTCATACAAAAATAAGATACCAAAAAAAATCAAACCATGGATTTAAACTCAAACAACCAGGTCATGGAAACAAAATGTATGGGTGTGAACACATTCGATAGGTAAATCAACTCAATCAATCATATGTGCACGATGCATATGTATACCCCTAATGAATGAACATCAAAAGTATCCTTAGGTGTAAAAATTGTTGAATTTGGATGACATCGTCTTATGCAAATCAACAAATCAAAGTCAGAATGATTTTCACACCAATAACGTGCAAAACTATATAACGCATTTTCAAGAATTTCAAGGACGTGCAAACCCGTTTTAATTCTCCATCCAAACTCCCTCATATATATATATTTTTTTTAGAGGTGTATAAACTAAATTCTCAAACTTTGGAGAATTGGTGCAAAAACCTAATTGACCCATAATTGGCATGAATTTTTTTATTGCCTTTAAAATTTTTCGGGATCTTTTAAACCTCTTTGGACCCCGGATAATAACATTCCTCAATTTTTTAGGTCCAATTTAAACGGCGGCTTAATCGCAAAAAAATAATCTTTCGTAGCCCTTCACCGTTTTCAAACAAAGCACACAACCTCATAAACGGCTCTTACATGCACACCTATCTTAATAAGTTTTATCGCGCTTGATTCGTTTTAAGGACAAGATTGAAGTGAAAACACCCAACCAACATGTGATAAGACAAGCCCAATAATCAAACAAATATGTGCATGTGTGCAATAAAGGAAATCATGAGTCAAACATGTAGGAAGTAACACTTAATTACATCTTAATGACTCCAAACATTATAAAGCACAATGATGACATGATATATTGTCTCAAAACACTATCAAATAGTCACACGAAAAACATGGAATGATGTTGTGACTTGGTCATCCTAAATGTCCATCCATAAAAGGTGCAAACAAAATACAAAAATCTTTTCGAATTTTTCAAAAAATTTATCAAACTAAAATATTTTTGTATTTTTCAAAATTTTTCAAAAACAAAAATCTATACAAAAAGTACATGTCACAACGCTAGCAAAAATATATCAAAAGCATAACTAGCGTATGACGAACATGCAAACACAATCATCTATATGATATGGCGAGAGAAGAATCATGTACAAGCAAACATGAATCAACTTGTCTAAAATCTAGCGTATCCAAAAGTGATTTCCTAACCCAAATGGATGTGAAACGTTGTGTAGGGGATTTGGGAACCACGAGAACACTAGACATAAACTTCCTAGGACATTTTCCAAGATCAAAACAAAAATGCCTAAGGTGACCTTTCCTACCTCAATATGAACATGTGTAAACGGGTGGAATGACACCTGTGGGTTGACCTTGTCTAACATCCTTGAAATTGGTTGACCCTCTAAAACAAATAATGGTTTTGGCTTTAGCACTAGAAGCATGAGAACAAGATGAGCCATTACTATCACTATCAAACCTACTTGAGTCTGTCGAATCATTTTTTAACTTCAAAATTTTTGACTCAAGTAAAAAATTAGACTCTTCCAATTTAAGGGATTCTTTTTTCAAATTTTCAATTAAACTTAGCAGTTTATCACGCTCCCCGTCACTTAAAGAAAACTTTTCCCTAAGAGTCTCTTCACGTGCCATAAACTCATTGATTAAAATATTTTTATCCTCTTTGGCACAAACACAAACCATCTAATTTTTAAGGTCCTCTAATTCTTCTTCTAAAAATAGGACCCTATCATCACTCTCCTTCTTAGACAATTTTAAAGAAACAATGTCATGGTCCAAGGAAACAAGTTTCTCATGATAAAAATCTCTTTGATTTTGAACCGTTTGCAAAAGATCCATCGCCGATTTAAAACGAGAATTTTCTTTTTCCAAAAAGTCAATTCTTTTAGCAAAAGTCAAATTCAAATGATATATATCATCAAAACTCCGACTCGTGTCATCAAAGGGGGGCATCCGATTAGATAAGTTCTCCATCGAAAAAATTGCAATTTTTCACAAAACTGATTTTAAAAAAATCAATATCACACAAATTTTTGCGGAAAATAGAGCTCACGCGATAAGTTAGCGTAACCCGCTCTGATACCAATTTGACGACGTGAGAAGTCAAATTGTATAAAAAAAATAAATCCTTGAAAAATCAGGATCACGCGATAAATTAGCGTAACCCGCTCTGATACCAATTTGAAAAACCGAATAGGTTCGGTGTGTGATAATTGATTAAATTAATTCGCAAAATTCCAATAAACCCTTATTTAATTAAAGTCTATATAAACAAAAGTAAATCAACCCCTAAACATGCATCTATGTGTGTGCGCATGTCAAACCATAAATAGATGAGGCATGTGACACAAAGATAAGGAAAAAACCCCTTTCGGGTAAAACCTTTTATTTCTAGAACGTTAAAGAATTTACAAGACCATTGACTTACATACAACCTGATAATCACCCACAAGTGTAATGCAGGGTGTCTTTATCAAACCTCCAAAGCAACGACTAGAAATACAATGTGATATAGAAATACCTGCATATGTCGGTTCTAATGTCATCGGTTGGAATCTCCCTCAGGAACTCTAGGTGCGTAGCAATGAAGAAGAAAATGGATTCTCCACAAGGGTTGAACATATTCAAACTTGTGTTTTTGGGTTTTAAAAGGATTCACAAAGGTTTGGAAATGATGTGTGAATCAAAACATGAGTTTGGGAACTAAAAAAGGTGAAGACTTGAGCTAATAGAACTCTAAAAAATGTCTCTCCAAGTCTTGCAAAATAACTCCCCCGAAGTTGTCTTTTATAAGGAAACCAAAGACTTTTAAAAATATGGAACTCTATCCAGTGTCAGATACTCCAAACCGGTTCAGGTGTACCGCGAGCCGGTTCACCCCCCGAACCGGTTTGGCCTACGGTTCGAGAAAGTTCACTGGTTTGGGGGTCAAAATACACAACATTCTCCAACGTTTTTTCTCCATTTTCAAAGGGCCATAACTTCTTCACCGTAGCTCGGATTGAGGTGACGTTTCTTCCAGTATCTTCGTTGCGGTGAGCTATTTAACTTTTTAGTTGACCAGTCTTCTAGACGGTGGCTGTTAAATTATCAAAATGCCCTTGAACTTTGCTATCTTGCCTTCTTTCACTGTTTTGACTTCTCTTGCGTACCACTTGCATTAAGTCCCTAAAATCGTGGAACGTGACGTCGTTGAGGCAGATATTGGACACATGATGGAGATGTTGAATGCTTGATTTCCAAAATTCGGATTGAGGTCTTCGTATGAGATCGTGTAGAGACGTGGCAAATGCAGCGGCGTACGACATACATAAATGTAAGATAACGGACATGAGAAATATGTCCTTACAAACGAGATGAATGTAAATAAAATATTTTTAAATAACAAAAAACTATCTCGAAGTTAAATAAAATTCCTATTTTTAGTTTAAATAAAAATGAACATCCCCAAATAAATTTAAGGAGTAAATTTAAACATTAAAGCATTGTACCTTCAAAGTATGGATATGCTTGAACGTTGGATATGTTGGATCATCTGACTTCGACTTAGCTTGAATCAAACGGTAACAGGATATGTCAAAAACTTATGTAAGCCTAAACTATTGGAGCAATGTGAGAAAATATGCCCTTATAAATCTCCCCCTTTTTGGATATTCCGGTTCAAACATAAAATCGAAATCCAAATTACAAAATAATCCCCCAAGACAATTCCTTAAGATGAATACAATATCCTAATACCCTCCCAAACCGTAAAATGGATAGGTAGAAGATAGAATTGTCTTCAAATCTCCACTTCTTCTTGATCTTCTCTTGGACTCTTTGTCTTCATCAAGTGTAATCCAAATAAGATCTTTCAAAATACCTACACACTTGAAACAAAGCAAATATCCCGTGATCCATCGAGTTCGATATATATAAAATAAAATGCATAAATATATGAAATTTTCCCCCCATAAATCAAAGTCTCCCCCTTGATTTGTTCTCCTCCTTTTATTTTGTCTCAAATAGACAATGTGCGGCAAAATTTAATCATGAAAACAACAAGGAACATCACCAAGCATAAAAGGATATCATCAAAAATAGATATGAAAGAATAATCATGCAATGATAATCTCAAAAGACATCACAAACTATTTTTGATTTTTCAAAATTTTTAAAATAAAATAAATTTTACTAAAACAAGACACCATGAAGAAACACAAAAATAACCGAATCATGAAAACGGAATGTAGGTGTGTGAACACATTCTATAAGTAAATTAACATAGATAAACATAACATACGTGTATGAAGGAATGAGAGACCACCGACGCAAGATTTCAAAGTCTATCTTAGGTGTTAAAATGGTTAACTTAAGTGAAATCGACTCAACCTATTCAACTAATCAAGATCGTGAGTGATTTTCACACCAATAATGCCCAAAACTATGTAATGATTTTATGAGTATTTTTTAGGACGTGAGAAACCCATTGATCTTCGACTAAACCCCCTCAAAACTCACATGTTGATTTTTTCCCTCAATTTTTTTTTTGAAGAAATCAATGCCCATATGTAGCAAAGCATCAATATTATTTGAAATTGGTCTGGAGCTTTGTATTTTTTCTTTTTATGTGGCTTTAATCTTTTAGGCTATCTTCTTTTGCAAATGGTGGCTATTCGCGCAAAAACAACCTGTCTTTCATACCTCGATTCCATTGTTTTAAATATAATGCATTTACCGGAGATATGGTTTTTAATTTTTCCAATCCAGGTCTTACAAGTACTACTTTCATTATCATGTTTTTTTGCACTTGGTTCATTTTAAAAGAAAGATTGAGATGAAACACTACAACCGACACGTGAAAGATAAGTGCACTACTCACATAAGTTTGTGCTTATGTGCATTAAAGGTGATAAGGAGTAAAACATGTAGCAACTAGTCGTCATATCACATCTTAATGACTTTGGACATTTTAAACCAGAAAATGAAATAATGTCATGTCGTTAAACACTACAAAATGGCCACATGGATATGGAATGAATGGCTGACTCGGACATCTTTAATGTTCATCCACATATGGTGTAAAAAAAATACAAAACTCTTTTTGGATTTTTCAAAAATTTCATAAAAAATAAAATCTTTTTGGTTTTTTCACTTTTTCTTAAAAAGAAATCGAAAATCTTTTTGTCTTTTTCCAAAAGTTTTCAAGAAAAACAAAAATCTTTTTGGATTTTTTGAAAAATATATCAAAATGGAAAAAGATAAATATAAAGATAATACAATGGTGGTAGAATCTAGCAATAGGCATGTAAAATATGAACATAAAAAGCATCCTATGATAGAAAACAAGTTTCAACCTCAATCATTAGGCCAAGAGGAGTTCTTCAAAGGAGATGACATCCTATGAAAAACATCCATCAAATATTGTTAAGTTTTGACTAAATACTCAACATGGTCTTGAAAACTCTTGAAATCTCTCATGTGAAGTGCGGGAGCATGAAGAGTAACATGTGTGGGAGTGTGTGCAAAAACACGCGTAGTAACGTATCGTGGAAGGTCCCTATGAGACACTCCCAAAATTAAAACAAATTACCTTAGGTGAATTCTTTGCTCGCAATGGGAATAAACATAAATGGGCTTAGGAACACCTATCTCACAACGTCAAGGATGCGTTCTCCTATGTGGAATCGGACGCCTAGGTGGGTTGGGTCGAGGGCCATATGTGAACCTCCCTCAATCTTTAAATCAAAAAGTAATAATTTCCTTTTTGGATGCGGAAGCGAAGGATGTTGGTTCAAATTAAAACAACTTAACAAAATTTAATTTTTCTCAAATTAAATTTACACCAAGTGAAATTAGATTAAAACACACACTTATGTTAATTTCACTTAAACCAAATTAATTAACCTAGGTCCTAAAAAATTTGCCTAAGTCATATTTCTCAATATTAGAAAATTAGGCCAAACCAATTTTAACAAGTTAAATTAAAGACTTGAATTAGATTAACTAAACATTACCTAATATTTAAATTAGCACCAAATTAAATATGTAGTGATTAAACCAAATTTTATCTTGAATTACCTAAGCATGCATTCTAGGTGAGTATAGCAATGATAAAATAAATAATGAAACTACTACGCCGCGATGTACGAGGAAAAACCCACAACGGGAAAAAACCTCGGACGACCCTAGCCTCAAATCCACTAAGTACGGAATTTACAAATACAAGACAGCGGACTTACAACACTAGACTTGATCCCTCTCAAGCCCCGACTCTCCTTCTTGTAGACACCTCCACCTAGCGAATAACCACGGAGCTCCACCGCAGTCTCAGAATTCACCGATCGGACTTTATATGGTCACCGTCACCCGAACAAGGAGCCTTTCTCCAAGTGGATAAATCAACGCAAACATCTTCTTCTTTGTGGGATTTAGAAGCAAACCCAAATGTTTCTTCAAAATGGTAGAGATGAAAAATCGGTGCCAAAACTCCAAGCAAAGTATATATATATGGAACTTGGATTAAACAAACAATTGGGTGTAAACTAGAGTGTCAAATGAATTTTTCTTTAAAAGATGAACACTCAAAACCATGAACTTTTCTTGGAAGAATTTGCTCTAAAAAAATCTCTCTATAAGTTATAATGGAATGAAAAGTTAGGTTAGAAAAGTTCATTTCCGCACTTAAGAAGTTATGTCAAAAGATAGTGGGAAAGTGGGTCAAAACTCCTTAAAACTGCCAAATACCTGTTCCCGCTAAATCTCGTTCGAACGAAATTTTCGTTTGAACGAGACTTCTAACGAAGTTCCAGTGTGAACTCGTTAGAAATCTCGTTGGAAATATTGTTCGAACAACCATCTCTTTCAAACGACATTTCGAACGAAGTTCCAGTGGCCAATATGGGAACTCGTTGGCAAACTCGTTCGAACGACAATGTGGTTCGAATGACAAACTCGTTCGAACGACACTTCGAACGAACTTCCAAAAAGTTTAAAATATTTTATTTTTAGCCCCGAAACTTTATAAACTTATTTTAAAGTTGTATTAAAATCTTTCTGAAATTAAGCAACAGTTTTAAATAAACCTACACCCAATATAAAAACGTTCCAAGATCCTATATATATATATATATATATATATATATATATATATATATATATATATATATATATATATAATGCATTCATACCTTGGAAGCATGGAACCACTGTTGATGACGTAGAGACGAGGCACTTAAACTCGACATTTTGATGAAGCTTTATACTCTTGGCCGCTATGTCTTCAACAAACTCGTCATAGGCTTGAAATAGGATCAATTAACTCTATCCTATGACTCAAACGTTTTTGTCCGGAATTGAGCCAAAACTACAAAGGACTCAATTATAAATTTGTGTCCTTACAAATCTCCCCCTTTGGCTATTTCGCGATAAAAACCAACAAAAATCCTAAAGGGCCGTCAAGCTCTACTAGACTGACAAAAATGTCCCACCCAAGGTAAAAATACAATGCTTGACTCAAACAACCCAAAGGATAAAAATCTTTGCCAGTGAAAGTTTCCGCTTAGAATATAATTCCTGCACACTTAAGCAACGCATTAAACGCATAGGGAATATCAAAATATTAAATGCAATTAAATAATTATTCCCCCTAAATTAATTCTTCCATTTATCAACCTACTTAGAAAGACGTCTCCCCCTAAGATAAATCTCCCTCAACTAAGATACAATAAACAATAGGATTAGATACCATTTCTCCCCCTATCATTCTCCCCCTTTTTGTTCAGGAATAGACAAGGGATAAAGAACTAAAAACATTAAGTTTTCTCCCATATTACCCGTAAACTAAACAAGGGATAAATAAAATGGGATAACAAGCTAAACATGCAAATGTGCAAAAGTGATGAGGACATTAAAGCATATGGGCAACAAAAGCAAATCTAATCCAATAAATAATAACGGATACCAACTATGATGCAAAAAAATGATACCAATAAGATACATAAAGCATTAAGCATGTGATATCAATAAAGAATGCAACAAGATAGATACCAATTATGAATTAAAGCATATATGGACTAGAAGACAAGGCAAAGACTAAACAAATATATCATATATATTAACATACTCTATATATACCAAAGATGCATATATATATATATTGATATATAAACACACAAATGACACAAAATAATATAAGCTTTTCACACTCGTATGGCAAAAATGTGTCATATGGAAACAGAAGTGTTAGGGTGTGAACTAGAAACAATTAAATTTGACCCAATCACTTAAAACATGTTCACGGAGTTCTCAATTGATTGCAAACTTCATCACATTTGAATATAACCTCACGTGACAATATAAATTGAACTCAATGAACAAACATACACAATGCATACAAGCCTAGCATGTTGATGATTCTACAAACCAATAGAGTCATGACATTGAAAGCGCAACTAGGATAAATGGACATTGTGCAAACCGTTGATATATCATCCAAACTCCCTCAATAAGAATATAGTTTATTCTTTGCAATGAATAAATCAACTAAACATAGGCCAAGGAAATTTTTTAATGCCATATATTCTTTTAGGCCTTTGGACCACGTATTTATTTTAGGTCCAAACAAACGGTGGCTTACTATTCGCAAAGGATAATAAATCATTTTGGAGCCCTTCCCCGTGCACATTTATAATTATCATTTTTTATTTCTCACACAAATCTCACGTGCAACGGATTTTGACATGCACTAGTCCTCCTAGGTCTCAAATATGTAGATGACAAGATTGATAGGAGAACACCTCACAAATCTCAAATATAACATGTGGAGTTAAAATTTCAAAAAAGATCGTACATGTGTGAGTTGAGGCATATAAAAATAGAATCCATTTAAACAACACAAAATCCAACTACTCCATGTAAGCATGGTAAAGAACATAATAAGGATTGACAATCTAAACCAAAAGTTCTAGTCACATGAGAGCGTAAAAGATGGTATTCTAACACAAGTGTATGCCACATAAAGTGTGTCAAACTAAAATACACAAAAAAAAAATTCTTTTGGAGTTTTTGAATTTTTTTTTAACAAAAAATAAAAATATATAATCAAAAGACAGACAAAAATCATTTGAATTTTTTTATTAAGCTTAAATTACTAAAAAGATAAAATGCAAATGATAAACCAAAAATCTTTTTGTATTTTTCATTTAATGCAAACAAAATGAAGGAAATATAATACAAAAGATAAACAAAAATCATAATTCTAATATGTGATTAAGCATGGAGCATAGACTAGAAAATGATTAAACAAGCGTACAATTAGCATGAGAATTTAGCATGAAGAACAAAAGCTAAAGTACGCAAATAAAACTAACACATTCAACCTTTAGATTTTGCAAGGGAGGAAGCATGTGAAAGTAAATGAGAATCAAATACCCTATCTTGTAAAGCTACCAAGTCGGATCTCCTAACCCAAACTAATGATGAGTGACTATCTCGGGGTGTAGGAATCTTGGCTACCTTGGTTGCCTTACATTGGGATTTTCTAGAAAATATTTTAAGATCAAAACAATATTTCATAAGATGACCTTTTCGATCACAATGTGAACAATTAAAAACTTGTAAAAAAGATTTATCTAAGGAGTGATCTCTAAAGGCTTTCCTAGGCGATTCTCCTAAAACATTGGTTTTGGCCTTTTGAGTTGATTCATTACAAGTATCGAAGCCTAAACCACAAGTGTCATTTTTTATTTAGACCGTGCCTAAGATTTTATCAAGTTTTTCGGACCTACACTCCAAATCAAATTTGACATTACTAGAGTCTTTTAATTGTTCTTCTAATTGTAAAATTCTAGACTCTAACAAACCATTTCTCTCTTCAAACTCGAGAAGCTCCTTATTCAAGGATTCCATTAAACCTCTAAGGCTATCTCTTTCGCCTTCTACATATTCTAGCTTTTCTTGAAGAGATCTCTCTCGTGTCCTAAGGTCTTCAACCAACACACTATTATCAACGACCTTGACACGTTCTCTCAAACTAGCTTCTAACTTCAAATGAGCTCTTTTTAATTTAATAGATTCTTCATATAATTCTTGAAAAGCATTTTGAAGTTCACTCACATTAACCTCTTCTTCATTTTCACTCTCTCTTTCTTCTCCACTCTCACTATCATAAAAAATAAGGGAATCATAAACTATAACCTTGGAAGTGTCATGTGTTAAAGTTTCATTAACAGATGAGTTCTCACTATCACTCACATGACTATCCATAAAAGACACAAAGTTGGGCCTAGTGGGGGAATCGGGTTCCTCTTCTTTATCACTATAACTAAGGGTCTCATTATATGAAATAGGTCTCTTACCCTCTCTCCTTAGTTTAGTGGGGGACTCAGAAGCCCTATGGCCATAACCCTCACAACCAAAACACCTATTTGACTTGTCCCTATTTAAATTTTCATTAATAGTTTTAGGGATCCTCTCGGCTTTGTCATGCTTAGAAGTTTCAAATTTCTTAAAGTCATTTTTAAATTTATCTTTGTTAATTTTAAGAAACTTTCAAAATTTCTTAGCAAACAAGTCCATATCTTCCGAGTCACTATCACTCTCGCTCTCTACTACTTGTTTTTCCTCTTTTCGGGCTTTTAAAGCAATGCCCATTTCAATTTTCTTTTCAGTTTTAGAGGGAAACATGTCCAGTTCATAGGTTTGTAAATCACCTACAAGCTCTTCTAATTTCGTAGAGGCTAAAGTTGGTAAAGAATTTAAAACGGTCACTTTTGGAATAAATCTATCGAGTAGGGACCTTAAAATTTTCTTTACAACTCGGTTGTCGGGTATTTTTTCTCCCAAGTTAAAAGATGAATTAACAATATCGGAAAGTCTAGCATAAAATTCATCAAACGTTTCTTTTTCATTCATTTTGATAGTTTCAAATTGAGTGGTGAGGTTTTGGAGTTTCGAAGCTTTAACGACGCTTGTACCTTTATGAGTGAGTTGTAAAACATCCCATGCTTTTTTAGCGGTCTCACACGTCATAATGCGACGGAATTCATCCGGTGTGATAGCGCTAAACAAGGCATTTAAACAACGAGAGTTAAAATTTGAAAGTTTAAACTCATTCTCACTCCATCTATCGGACGGTTTGGGAACACGTTCATTATCTACTAAATAAGTTGGTGGAGACCACCCGTTAACTACAGATAACCAAACCCTCTCGTCGATGGATTTTAGTACCGATTTCATACGCGCTTTCCAGTACGCGTAATTAGAACCATCGAAAATAGGAAATTTAGAAAATGGGGAAAATTCCATTTTAGCCAAAAATAGTTAAAGGATCTTTAACGAAATAATTTATCGCTTTGGCTCTGATACCAATTTGAAGCCCCCCCAATATTTAAAACAAAAATTAATAATTTCCTTTTTGGATGCGGTAGCGAAGGATGATGGTTCAAATTAAAACAACTTAAGAAAATTTAATTTTTCTCAAATTAAATTTACACTAAGTGCAATTAGATTAAAACACACACTTATGTTAATTTCACTTAAACCAAATTAATCAACCCAAGTCCTAGAAAATTTGCTAAGTCATATTTCTCAATATTAGCAAATTAGGCCAAACCAATTTTAGCAAGTTAAATTAAAGACTTGAATTAGATTAACTAAACATTACCTAATATTTAAATTAGCACCAAATTAAATATGTAGTGATTAAATCAAATTTTATCTTGAATTACCTAAGCATGTGTTCTAGGTGAGTATAGCAATGATAAAATAAACAATGAAATCACTACGTCGCGATGTACGAGGAAAAACCCACAACGGGAAAAAATATCGGACGACCCCAACCTCAAATCCACTAAGTACGAAATTTACAATTATAAGACAACAGACTTACAACACTCGACTCGATCCCTCTCAAGCCCCGACGCTCCTTCTTGTAGACACCTCTACCTAGCGAATAACCACAGAGCTCCACCGCAGTCTCGGAATCCACCGATCGGACTTGATGTGGTCACCGTCACCCGAACAAGGAGCCTTTCTCCAAGTGGGTAAATCAACGCAAACATCTTCTTCTTTGTGGGATTTAGAAGCAAACCCGAACGTCTCTTCAAAACGGTAGAGATGAAACACCGGTGCCAAAACTTTAAGCAAAGTATATATATATGGAACTTGGATTAAACAAACAATTGGGTGTAAACTAGAGTGTCAAATGAATTTTTCTTTGAAAGATGAACACTCAAAACCATGAACTTTTCTTGGAAAAATTTTCTCTCAAAAACTCTCTCTATAAGTTAGAATGGAATGAAAAGTTAAGTTAGAAAATTTCATTTCCGCACTTAAGAAGTTCTGTCAAAAGATAGTGGGAAAAACAAGTGGGAAAGTGGGTCAAAACTACTTAAAACTACCAAATATCTGTTCCCTCCAAATCTCGTTCGAACGACATTTTTGTTCGAACAAAATATTGTTCAAACGAGGCTTTGAATGAAGTTCCTGTGTGAACTCGTTAGAAATCTCGTTCGAACAACCATCTCGTTCGAACGACATTTCGAACGAAGTTCCAGTGGCCAATATGGGAACTCGTTGGCAAACTCGTTCGAATGACAATGTGGTTCGAACGACAAACTCGTTCGAAAGAACTTCCAGAAAGTTTGAAATATTTTATTTTTTGCCCCAAAACTTTATAAACTTATTTTAAAGTTTTATTAAAATCTTTCTGAAATTAAACAACAGTTTTAAATAAACATACACCCAATATTAAAACGTTCCAAGCTCCTATATATATATGTAATGCATTCATACCGTGGGAGCATGGAACCACTGTTGATGACGTAGAGACGAGGCACTTAAACTCGACATTTTGATGTATACTCTTGGTCGCTACGTCTTCAACAAACTCGCCATAGGCTTGAAATAGGATCAATTAACTCTATCCTATGAATCAAATGTTTTTGTCCGGAATTGAACCAAAACTACAACGGACTCAATTATAAATTTGTGTCCTTATAATATGGATCTAACAAAAACTCGTGAATTGGCTCAGGTGCAACATAGGAAGTGGACGCACCATCATAACCTATTCCTAGCCCTCAACATTACCTAAAGATGAACCTAGGAGCATCTTTCCAACCTTCTTAGATGTATCCTCTAAAATAACCTTAACCTCCTGGGCACGTTCGAGATCGCTCTCGAGTTGGGATACATGGGCTTCAAGTTTCTCATGAGTCTCCAATGAAGATTAAAGATCTCCCATAAGACTAGTCATGGTGTTAATAAAATCACTCTTTTCCCGACGTAAGACGATCAACTGCTCACACAAAGAAACCTTCAACTTCTCGAGTTGAATCTTTGAGGCCTCACACACCCTCAAAGCTTTCACCTCTCTCTCTCTCCCCAAATATAACACCATAAGAGATAAATCTTTATTCAACTTTTTGGTTTTCAACGTCTTGGTGTATAAATCACTAAAGGCCTTTTGGAGATCCCCTTCTCCCTCACTCAAAGTACCATCCTCACTTTCACTATCTTCCGAATGACTAGAAACTTCATCGAGTCTCTTACGTTTACATGTGTCCTCATCGTCATGGGACAAACCAGAAGTACTCACGTGACTAGGCATGAATGCAAAGGAATGGCTCATGTGGTGATTCTTCCACTGAATTAACCGACTCGATATCACTATCGCTAAGAGTGGCTTTATTTACAATCTTTTTGCCCTTTCTCTTTTGCATAGTGGGACACTCAAATGACTTGTGCCCTTTACCCTCGCACTTAAAACACTTATCTTCTTCTTTCTCACCGCTATCCGTGACCTCATCTTTATTTTGGTTTTTCTTAAAAATCTTTTTATTAAAAGAATTCTTTTTGGAAAATTTGAGAATTTTATTAATAATTTTCGCAAATAAGGCCAAGTCATCAACATCAAAATCTCCCTCAGAGTCAGACTCACAAACTTTCTCCTTTTTCTTCTTCTTAGCTTGAGTCTTTAAATCTACCCTTATATCCTTAGGTTTAATGGTTTTAGAGAATATATCTATCTCATAAGTTTGAAGGTCTCCTACGAGTTCTTCTAACCTAAGAGTGTCTAAAATACCTAAAGAGTTAAGCACGACGACCTTAGTAATAAAGCGGGAAGAGAGTGGCCTCAAAATATTTTTAACGACCCTAGTTTGAGGAATTTTCTCATCCAAATTAAAACTAATATTTACGATGTCCGGCAATCTAGCATAAAATTCATCAAAATTCTTAGACTCTAACATAATGATGTTTTCAAATTGAGTGGTTAAAATTCGAAGCTTAGACGCCTTGACAACATTGGTACCCTCATGTTTTAATTGAAGGATATCCCATACTTCCTTAAACGTCACGTCATGATGCGTTGAAACTCATTAGGGGTAACGGCTCTAGAAATTTCACTAAGTCCGCGAGAGTTGTAAATTCTCCATTTAAAATTATCATCAGTCCAGGAAGATATGGGTTTAGGATTTGTGACATTATCAACAGTGATAATGGGAGGAGTCCACCCTCTTTCACATACTAACAAAACCCTTTCATCTATGGATTTTAAAGTGGATCTCATTCAGGATTTCCAATAGGCATAGTTCGATCCATAAAAAATTGTCATCCTATTATATATGTTCTCCATCAAAAGATTTGCGATTTTTCAAAACAATTGATATCACATAAATTTTTTGTGAAAAATCAGGATCTCACGATAATTTGGTGAAACCTGCTCTGATATCAATTTAAGAGTGCACATTTATCTAATGGCATTAACTTGTTAGATTCAGATGAAAATACACACCAAATTTTAATCCTTTAACCCTAGAATATGCAACTGTGTGATTTAAAACATAAATCAAACCAAGCATGCAATCAAAATAGAGTTTTAGAAAAAAAATCCCCCTAGTGACCTTTTATTCACTTTATAAATTTACAAATCGCAACTTACGAATTCTATAAAGGAATCAACTATGATTCTCTCAAGAACCACATAACTGTTGCTTTCCTTCAGCAATGATCCTTGTAAGAATCATAAGAACCCCAGTCCTCTGTCTTCAGTAGTGAGTACCCTTGGGTTTCGCAAGTTAGCCATGGAGATGCCTTCTCCACAAAGGTTGTATACAAGATACACACTATAGGGTTTAAACTTGATTCACTCAAATAAATTCTGGAAATGATATGTGAATCAAAATGGTTTTTCAAACTCAAAAGGTTGAAAACTTTTGCAAAGGATATGCAGAATTACTTATGGAAAAAGTCTCAATGAAATCAAACATGAAATAGGTATTTGTAAGATGAGCTTAAATTTCGAGGCAGCGACACTTGTTCGAATGAAAAAGCGGTCTCATTTGAATGATTAATGAACCTCGTTTGAATGACACCAGGGTCGTTTGAACGACATCCAATTCTCATTCAAATGAGCTTCAAACAATGTAAAACATTACGCCCTCATAAGATATTCGATCGAAGAAATTTCTAACGACCACATCTAATGAGAATCAAATCTCGTTTGAATGAGATTCTCGTCTCGTTCAAACGAGATGCACGTACATAAAATATTTTTAAATTACGAAAAATTTCCTGAATTTTAAATAAAAAATCCTATTTCTAGTTTGAATAAAAATAAACATCCCAAAATAAATGCAAGGAATAAATTTAAACTCTAAATAATTATACCTTTAATGTATTGATATGCTTGGACGTTGGAGAAGTTGGATCTTCGAACTTCGACTCGTCTTGAATCAAATGGAAACGGGGTATGCCAAAAAATTATGTAAGCCTAAGATATTTGAGCAATGTTAGAAGATATGCTCTTACACAAGTTCACTACGATACACACAGTTGACAAGAACAACTTAGACTTACTCATAGACTTGACGCTATCAAACCTTGATGCTCTTCCTTGTTCCTTGTAACCTTCTTCACAACCATTGTTGGATGCCTTCTAACCGCCATGTAGTGCAGGTGGGTTCCCACGTCTCGGTATCTCACCGATCTTACTTATCTTGTGACCAGTCCATCTGCTGCTCAATATAAAACACGGTCTCCACTGCTCAAAATGCTCTCGATATGAAGAGGAAATAAATATAATGCAACACGAAAGAGATCGCATATAGACATAAGTGTGTAGGATTCTTAGATATCAAACTTAAGTGTAAACTAGGGTTTTAGATGCACAAGATTAACATTTTCGTAAAATACCTCTTTTAGAAAATTGATGCCAGACCTGAGTATTTATAGAAAACACGAATTTTGAGGTGGTATATTTTTTAAGGCAACTCGTTCGAGCAAAAATATAGGGTTCGTTCGAACGGAAACCTTATCTCATTTGAATGAACACGTGATCTCATTCTAACCAACTTCAAGCGTATTTACCTCTGATTAACAGATGTACCCCATTTGATGTTCGTTGGAAGGTATTTCTAACAAACTCCACATCTGGTTCCATCAAACTGTTCATTCTCTTTTGAAGGAACCAAAACAAAAAAATATTTTTCTTTCAATTTTTTTTTTTACAAAAAGGCCTCAAACAAGTTTTGTAAAATGACACCCAAAACGTATCTAGAGATCAAACACTATTATCCATTCATACATTCGATCAGGTCCCTCAGATGTTAAAGACAAAAATTTGGTGCTCAATCTAATGTATCCATGATGTAGCTTTAGCTTTGACACATAGTCTCCAATCACACATCATAGACTTGAATGACACACGACTCAAGTCCTAACCTATGACTGAAATAAGTTTTGTTCAAATACGGAATAAAACTAATACTTACAAATTGACTCAATTAGGAAGTTTGTCCTTACAAATCTCCCCTTTTGTCTATTTAGGGACAATACTCAAAATAAAAAACCTACTGGGATGTTAATCTCACTAAGACTCAATTCCTAACCCCAAAAGGAAAAAAATTCAAACGCTTGATCGATACAAACTTGAGTAGCTTTGCTCTTGTGTAAACTTTTTCGCATTACTGCTAACCTGCATACTTAAGCACACCTTCAAATAAAACTTAAATATAATAATATAAATATCTCATATAAAAAACCCTCCCCCTTTGTCTCATAATCTCTACCTAAGATATGATACCATTACCTAAGATAAAAATCTCCCCCAGACTATAAGATCGAGATATCATTTCTCCCCCTTATTGTTTAGGAATAGACAAAGAATAAGGTTCACAATAATAAAACATTTCTCCCCAATAAAATCAAATCTCCCCCTAAGTGAAAAATGGGTAATCATAAGAAAAAAACATATCATGAAATGGTGTAAAACAAGTCATGCAACGATAAACAGTTTGGAAACACAAGTACAAATAATCCAAAATACGAACAAATGATATCAACTGAGATGCAAGCATTTAAGTATAAGATACCAACTTAATTGTAACGCACGTCAATATAAATAAAAGATTAAGTATACACTACACATGGATAAAATGAAAACGCAGGGACTAAAAAACACAAAGCATACCATATATATATATATATATATATATATAACCACAAATTTACCAATGAAGCACAACTATATATAGATATAAACGACCACAAAAGACACAAACACATAAGCATCACACACTCGTATTAATGTGTCTAAACATGGTGGTACAAAGTGAAGGGGCGTGAACTAGATTTAGGAGAAAATGAACCAATTACTCAAACATTCAAAGTATATCTATTTGACTATAATAATTTATCAACATTTGATTTAGCCTCACATGTAAAATAAATAACTCAAAAGGAAAAAAAAACACAATGCACACTAATATAGAAATATTGATGATTCTCGAATCAATAACGTCAAAATAATTAAGCTCAACTAGGACTCATTGTGCAAACCCATTGATCTTCAACTAAACACTCTAAAAATATATATATCATTTTCTCTCTGTTTTTCTTCTAAACATGTCTAATATCAATGCAAACATTTTGGGGTTGGAATTTTTCTTGTTTTTATTGCCTCAATTTTTTTAGGCTCTTTCCAACGGTGGCCTTTCATGCAAAAGAAAATTTCCTTCCATAGGCCTTTCCCGTGCACACTCATATTTTTCAAAATTAAAATATCAAACAAGCTCACGGGAAATGGTTTTTACATGCACAACCCCCATAGTCAAAGATTTTATGTATGTGACAAGATTGTTAGGATAATGTGTCACTTAGCTCATGTGACATATGAAGTTAAAATCCAAAGGAGCTTGTGCAAAGTGTGAGGATGCTTATTAAAAGTGAATCCATCATGCAAATCAATTTCAATCTACTTCATCTAAACATGATTAAGAATATTCCAAGCATTGAAAATTAAAATCAAATGTCCTAATCACATTGATACATAGAAGGAATGGGATTCAAACACACCGATATGCCACACAATATGTTTAAATCTAAACTAAAAAAAAACCAAAAATGTTTTTGAGTTTTTAAATATTTTTCAAAATGATACAAATCTTTAAGAAAAACAAACTCAAGACAAACAAAATCTTTTTTACATTTTTCTCACAATGACACAAAAAAGGGAAAATAAAAATACAAAAGAAAAACACATCATAAAACTAGCAATAATTTATCATCAAGCACAAAACTAGTGTATGATAAACATGCAATCACAATTACATATAAGATGTAGCATGATATGAATCATGTGAAAGAAAATGAGAGTCAACAATCCTAACATTTAATCCTCTAAATGGGATCTCCTAACTCACATAGGTGTTATATGACTAACATGGGCTTATGGAACCTTGGTGACACTAGCCTTGTTCTTCCTAGGACCTGATCTAATATCATAATGGAAACGCCTAACCTTTCCTACCACAGTTTGTGCTAGTGAAGACATGAAGAATGTTACCATTATGTTGAACTTTTCTAACATCCCTAGATTTTTTTGGCTCTCTAAAATGCATGGTCTTGGATTTAGAATCGAAAGTATATATATCATCGAAGCCAATCCCACACTTGTCATTTTTATTCGGACAGTGCCTATCATTTTATCTAACCTCTCCGACCTAGACTCTAAATTAATTTTGACATTACTCGAGTCTCTCAACTTCTCCACTAACTCCACAATCCTAGACTCGAGAAAACTCGAAAAGGTCCCTCTTCAAAGCCTCCATCAAACTATGAATATTATCTCTCTCCCCTTTTTAAGAGTCCTCTCACGTGCCCTAGTATCCTCAATCGATTTACCATTATCATCTCCTATGGCACGTTCCTTCAACTTAGCTTCTAAACATAAGTTGGACTTTTTTTTAACTTCAATGACCCTGTGTACAAATTTCGAAAGTCCACTTAAAGCTCACACGCCTCCTCCTCCTCCTCCTCCTCCTTATCTTCTTCTTTTTATTCTTCTCCTTCTTCATTGCTACTCTTCTCACTCTTTAGGGAACCTAATGATCGTACCTTAAAATCGTCTACACATGATCATATTTAACGGGGGAAGACACTTCATTGAAACCCACATGACTGTCCATGAACGTGGTGTAGTTAGGATCAGTGGGGGAATTGAATTCCTCTTCCGACTCACTATCACTAAGGGTGGTATTGTATACCTTCGATTTCTTACCCTCATTCATCAGTATAATGAGACACTTATGAGAATAATGCCCAAACTCTTGTCATTTAAAATAATTTTCCTAATCATCCACCTTCCTAGGACCATCCCTATTCTTCCTACCGCGATCCACAGAGTTCTTAGATTCCATTCCCAAACTCTTTTCAAAGATCTTATCATCTCTAAGCTTAAGAAACTTTTTGAACTTCCTAGTAAACCTATATATCTCTTCAGCATCTAGATAACCGTCACTATCAAAATATAGCAAGTCCTCTTTTTGATTTTTCAAAGCAATTCTCTTATTTTCATTTTTCCTCGTAGGACACATGTTCATCTCATAGGTTTTAAGATCACCTACAAGTTCTTGGACTCTCATAGTGTCAAAACTACCAAGGGAATCTAGGACCGTGACTTTGGTCTTTCTTATCTCATTGTTGTCCTGAAACAACCCCTACCACATAATCACTCACATCACACATAATCTTTAATGGAAAGGTACAATTCGGATCTTGCATGATGGGAGCGTAGATTAACATGCTTTTTAATTTTTCAAAAGATTCTTGGCATGCTTCACTCCACTCAAAAGGCGCATCATTCACAAGTAGGTTGCTAAGGGCCTAGCGATGGCACTAAAGTTCTTAATAATCCTCTGATAGAACCTCGCATGGCCCAAGAAAGAGCGCATGTATTTTAGTGACCTAGGTGGGGAAAGTTTGTCAATAACATCAATTTTTTCCCTATCGACCTCAATATCCTTGGATGACATGATATGGATAAGAACTACACTTTCGTTAACCATAAAGTGGAACTTCCCCCACTTTAGTACCAAGTTATTTTCCACACACCGGGTTAACACCTTCTCGAGATTAGCGAGTCAATGGTCAAAATAGGAGCCGAAGACACTAAAATAGTCCATGAACACCTCAAGGATCCTTTCAACCATGTTGCTAAATAGACTAAGCATGCACTGTTGAAAGGTCACAGATTCATTACACAATCCAAATGACATATGTTTGTAGGTAAACATGCGAAAAGGACATGTCAATATAGTTTTATCTTGATCTATAACATCCACCTCAATTTGGTTATACCCAAAATAACCATCTAAAAAATAGTAAAACGGGTGTCCCGCGACTATCTCAAGCATTTGGTCCATAAATGGCAAAGGGAAATGGACTTTTTGAATGCCGACATTGAGATTTAGGTAGTCACTGTAAACGCGCCACCCGACGCTGGTACGTTTTGGAATAAGTTCCCCCTTTGCATTTTTGACCACAGTCATTCCCGACTTATTTGGGATGAATTGAATAGGAATCACCAATTTACTATCTAAAATGGGATAGGTGATGCCCGCATCCAATAACTTTATAATTTTTGCTTTTACAACATCTTTCGTCATTGGGTTTAAATGCCTTCGCATACCCGTAGAGGGTCTCACGTCCTCCGTCTAGGTGGATTTATGGGTACAAATTAAACGACTTATAACTTTCAAATTAGTGATGCTCCAACAGAAAGCACTTCGGTGCTTCCTCAGAATGGCCATAAGCTTCCCCTCTTTCTCTTTATTTATGATCAAGGCGGTGACAACAGGATATGTCTCATCCTCTCCCAAGTAAGCATATTTGACGTTAAAAGAAAGTTTTCTCAATTCGAGGGTAGGAAATTTCTCATCTAAGGGAACCATGTGCGATTCCCTTGGTGGTAGTTCCTCGAATCGAGAGACCCAACTAATATCTCTCACATTCTCATCACTTTTACCCTCATCCAAATACTCTCTCATCTCCCTCACCTCTCGCTCAAAATTGGTGTACGCATTATCACTCTCACTCACCGTAATAATACATGCCTCTAATGGATCCCTAATGTGATTACCCTCAAAGAGTTTGTGTATTACCTCCTCTATAAGATACGACTAGCGTAACTCATCCTCATCATCCATTTACTTGGTGATCTTGAGGATATTAGTCTTGAGTGTCATGCTACCGAACGTGAGTTTCATTTGTCCATTTTGTGTGTTGACCAAAGCATTAGTCACAGATAAGAATGGGTGGCTAAGGATTATATGAACATGATGTATCGAGGGAGAGTAGGGCTCCATGTCCCAAATGATAAAATCTACCAGAATAATCCCTCGAGGTATCTTCATGGAACGATTCGCGTGTTAGAGAGTAATTTTTATGGGCTGAAGGTCCCCCAAATTAAATTGTCTATAGATGGAGTAAGAATATTAACACTCGCTCCTAAATCTAATAACTCTCTCTCAATTTTACTTTTTCAAATGGTGCATGAAATAGTAGGTGCCCTTTGATCTTTATACTTTGACGCGAGATTGCTCAAAAGTACCGTACTTACATTTTGTGGTAAGAACACCTTCTTCTTTACCTTTAACCTACGTTTCACCGTTAGAAGGTCCTTAAGAAACTTTGCATATGTGGGAATTTGATTGATTGCCTTGAAAAAAGGTAAATTAAGCTTCACTTTCTTGAGCAATTCGAAGATATCATCACGGGAGGCCCCTTTAGGAGGAGGGACCAACTGTTAAGGGTAAAGAGCAGCATTAGGGGGTGTCACTACCACCTCGGGCCTAACCGTGTCATCTTTATCACTCTCGTCTAAGGGGGAATCTTCAAACTCTTCTGTGCCGGGAGAAACCTTCTTGTCATTTTTCTCGTCGTGTGGGGAGGTGATAAGTCAACAACTCTCCACTACGTAGAGTGGTAACCGCTTGACATTGCTCTTTCTCTCATCGGCATTAGAGCTATACAATTTTGACCTCGGTTATATCTTTGGCCTTGGGAGGGAAACTTACCCTTCTCTTGGACACTTAGGGAAGATTGCAACATAGAAAACGACGCCTTTAAATCGGCTAAATTTTGGGCATTTTGAGCATTTGTCGCTGACTGCGTTTGCATGAATTAGGATAAAGTGTCCTTGAGACTCTTACACTGTGGGATTATATAAGGCATGGGAGGGGGCATTTGCGTATATGATTCTTGTTGGTAATGTGGGAGTGGTGATGATTATTGGGCAACATGTGGATTTGGGTTCATCGCTGCGTTCGGTTGCCCGTAATTAAAATTAGGATGGTTTCACCACGAGGGGTAATAGGAATTCCCGTGAGGGACTTAATTGGTCGAGTGGAGCCGGATACGTCTCTTCCTCTATCTTGGCCTACTTCCTCTAATCTCTTGGCTAATTAATTAATTTATAGCTTCAACTCGACTTCCTTATCCAATTGATAGAATCTGGACGAGGAAGGAGCCGTGGATGTGTGTCTAGCTTTAGGTTGGGTGTTCAGATTCATTGTGTCCTGACGTGACTAAAAATATATCTCTAGTGCGTACTTATATCGATTCAAGTGCAAATCAGTCGCGTAAGTAATAACCCGGTAAGACGGGTTCGAATCCTCAGGGAAATAGGACAAATGCTCATGATGACGCAGGAAATATGACTAACCCTAAACTGACTCTAGAAAAGAAACAAAAGGGTGATTAATTTTTGGGATTGAAGTCTACTATCTAAATGCAAACTAAAATTAAAATGACTAACTAAACTACGTGCGCAAAATTAAAACTACTGCATGTGATTAAATACGAATGAGCACAGTGGGTTGGAATACAATCCCCCAAACCGTAGTACGTTTATCGGATAGAAAACTAGCTTGTGAATTAGATAGTTGATTAAACCCGATCTTTATTAATCCCAAGCATTACATATATGAGGGTACAATCCCGCATCATACGTAATCAAGATGAAGAATAAATTGGTGCTGCAATAGTTAACATGCATTTCATATTCTTAAAAACCCCGGTTACCTAGGACAAATGAGGTTAAAAGATCTACGACGGTTGTGTTCACTACACAACATGATTCAATCAATATTTAATTCAAAACTAATTTTTTATACATGCAAAGTATATCGGGTTGGGTTCATGCACCCCAATCCTTAGTAATCTAGCCTAGCATACTGTAATTAACTAAAAAAATATTATCTAGGGTGTAGGAAATCAAAACCATCATGATGTAAAAAAAAACTAGATGAGAAAGAGAAACTAAGAACACTTTGAATCAAATAAACTTTGCAAGAAGTTAATTGAATTCAAATAAAGAAGAAGAAAAAAGAACAACTTCACTTGCAGAATTCTGAATTGCAAATCAAAACTTGTAAAACTTTTTGGGTTCTTCTCTAATTTCACTCTTTAATTTAAAAGGACTCTAAACTATCTCGAAAAGGACCTTTTATGCTCTAGGAATACGTTTGAATGTAGAAACTTTAATTTTACAAGAGTTTCAACCATGTACAACTCTTATTTTAGAAGAGGATAAATCAAAATTTTGATAGCCGAACAAATTCGATTAGATCCATCGGTTCAGTTTGATCTTTACAAAGAATTTTTCCGACAATTGGATCGGTTCGTTTATGCTCCTTTCTGTTCGGTTCGTTCCTTACAACAACATTCTTCACTACAGAATCGGTTCATTTTTCACTCTACCAGTTCGGTTTGGTCTTACAGCAACTTGGCCAGCATCCGGATCGGTTGCTTTTAGCTTCCATGGGTTCGGTTCGTCTTGATCATAACTTCCTCATTCCTTTTGATTTTTCTCTCAACTTTGAAGCTTTGTAACTTTTGCTCCGGGACTCAAATTTGGATCCCGTTTCTTTATATGTGCTCATATTATCGAGGTATTCAACTCTTCTTTAGGCTTGTCGTCCGAATTCCAACTCCAAATTACTCTTTTACCCTTTTGACTTTTCTTCCTTTTTCTTCTTTCTTTCCTCCTGTTTCTTTCTTTCTTCTCGTGCACTAAGGACCTGCAAAGTCTATGAGAAATACACGAAACTTGGCGTACTCGTTAGATAATGTCAATAGTAATAATATGAGATAAATAAACTTATATTACATCAAACAAAATGTTAAGAGATTCTAAATTAAAGGGATAAATGAGAAGAATTTATGCCTAATCAAATCCCCTTAACTTAGAACTTTGCACGTCCCGAGCAATGTAAAAGAATCGAAACACGGTCAAACTCTTATCAAATGCTTTATTGGGATGGAATACCTTTTTCGTGGGCAAGTGATTAAATTTAGAGTATACAACAAGACTTCAAATCCCTAGGTTACCCTAGTTGGACGAGTAGTGTCTCATGAGGGTTTGCAGTGAATATACCTACAAAATTCATTTTCGACTAAAAGAAAAATTAAAATACCTAAAGATCGTACAATTTAAACTTTTGTAAAAATAGTCACCACAAATTTATAATCACAAATCTCAATTCGTAGCGTGTGTGCGCAAAGCCAAAAATTTAATCGCTAATTTTCAAAGATTGATCATTACGTTACTTTCCAAAAATTCATTTTGATTTCAAAATCTCACGGGATGCTCTCACAAACGAATGACTCGAATTGTGGCTATTTCTCTCGGTATGCATGATTTATAAGAGTAAATATAATGGAATGCAAATTCACGCATACAAACTTGAAAAACAAAAATTTATGGGTGAAAAGATCTCTTCATCGGGTTACAGTCTTTGGAAAACGGGAAACTTCATCTTTTATTCACACTAATTAATCTCTCTTATCTTTTCATGTCTTAGCTCTCTACGCGATAATTAGTTTTGAAATTCGGACTCGATTAGGACTTTTTCGGATTATAAGGTGTATTGGGTAACATTGAGAGAGGTTGGGAGATTCGAAATTGGATGTTCTTATGATGTCTGTGAGTGCTTTATTGGGATTTTGCTCATTTTTCACTTCTTTTTCACTTCTGTTTCTATTTTTCACATTTTGCTTTTCTATTATTGTTGAGCATTATTCATTTGTTTCTCACTTTTTATTGCACTGTTTGGACTTAATTTCTAAATTTTCCATTTTCACAATTCCGAGCTATTTGGGTTTTTTGGGTTACAAACGAAAGTGGAAAGATTTTATTCGGCTCAAATTGGGTAGCAAAAGGATAATTTTTCATAACTTTTTATGGCTAATATTTTTGGGTGACAAACGAGGCCTACTTCATTGTTCGAATTACTAATTACATTACCATATGCGTCTTGATAATAAATTAGTTAAAGATATTTTTAGCGCATTTTTCAAGATAACATCTCACACGTTTCTCGTAACCGATCAAAACAAAGGAATTGAGATCTTCAATGACTTGTTAATAAGCTGAAAAGAGCTTTGAGTTAACCATTAACTTGGAGTGATTTAAAAACTCAGAAAAATCGATAGGGTCGAAATCTCACCGGGTTAATAATCTCCACACTTAGTCGTTAAGTCGTCAATTTTTGCTCAATTTCCATCTTTGGTCAATTTCGACTTTGTGTAATTGGATTTTACAAATTTGAGACTTCAAACATTGTGACATTTTTGAAAACTTTAAATTCCAAATTTTATTTATTTTGAAGAAAATATTTTTGGCTTTTTGGATTTTTTCAATTTTTTTGGAAAATTTTGAAATTTTCTATTTTTTTTGGTTTTTGGGAATTTTGTACTTTGTGAAATTTTGAAGCACATGCGTACCCCCCAACTTAGACGTTTGCAAATTCCTAATGCAAAAGGACTAAACGCTAAGGTAAAGAGAGAATGCATAGAAAATAAACAAAGGACAAAATGCAATAATAAAAATAAGCAAGTATATGAATTGAAAGGGTAGGCATATCAAAGTTCTCCATTACAAGTAACAACCCGAAAGTTTTAAATGGGAATTTTTAAATTAATTTTGGAAATTGGTGAAATATGAAATTTTGGATTTTATAAATTTTATAATTTAAAACGTTGTTTTTTATATTTGAAAAATAAATATTCAAATGGAATTAGATTCGGAATTAAAATGGAGTTTTAATTGAATTTTTATTATATAGAAGAGTCCTCAAAATATAAACCTTTCTAAGAGTCCTCAAAGCATAAAACTCTCTACAAACAAAATATTTAAAAATATTGAACGGTCCGATCGAGCTGAACTTTTTTGCACAACTTACTCTTATCTTCAGCTAATTCTCCTCCAAATTGTATCAAATTCCAATGGTCCGATCACCCGAAATAAATTTTTTAGTGTTTGTATCTGATTATAACTCTTTTCTTAACCAAACTCTTAATCCTTTATATATCACAACTAATTTGTGGCTTGGCTATTCAAATCACTTTTTCATAAACTTCTCAACCAGAAGACCTATCCAAAATTACTCCCTTTCATCTACAAACCATATCCCTAAACTTATTCAAGATTTCAACATTAAATTAGAAGGCTTATTTGATGTTTTCTCGAGTTTGGGATAGAACGAGATTTCATTATTTTCGGGGGAGAAGATCATGATGGTGTGATTAGATATTGAGGCTGAAATTATGTGATGATTCATGTGTTGATGTTGAGGTACGGGACTTACTCAATATGCCCTAAATTCTCTCAAGAGTATTCCATTTGATTTCTGTGTCAATTGCACTCATATTGAATTGTGATATTCTTTGAAATCTGAAAATTGTTGGAATATAATTTGATTCATTATGAAATATATTATATTGTGATTCGAGCACAATGTCATGAAATTTTAATATGGCACAGAGAATGGGCATCCGCCAATAGTCCAAAATCCGAATATGCGCGGTGAGGTGAGGCCTGGTGACTCATTGATGTGTTGTTAAGAAATTAATATTGATATAATGCTTGAGTATTGCATTTGATTTGTATACGCGAATTCATATTGTTGCGATTTATTCATCGTGCTAATTATTTTTGAGCATCTATTCCTGTCATATTGTGTACTTCCCCGTATTTTCTTTTAGTTGGCAGGCTAGCGTGGATTGGGACGCTATAGACTATTTTGGACATTTGCTTTAGATCTTGGATTTGGAAGATGTACTTTGATGTAATAATTAGTGGTGTAATTTTTAGTTGGAGAATTTTCAATTTGAGAGACTCTCCTGCAATCATTATTGTCGAAATAGAGAATTATGGATTTGTTGTATTTAAATTGTGGGAATTTAGATGCTCTATACTTGTTAATTGATGGATTTAGTTTAGTTTTATCGCAGTATCATGTCGCGTTCTCTTTTCGGGTGCGCAGGGTGTTATAGATGTTATCAGAGCTTAGGTATACGACAACCCTCGGGTCTTTGAGTTTTGGGTCTAGCATGCTCGGGAGACGTGTTTTCTTTGGAGATAGAAATTTTGTTGAGAACGTGTTAGGCATCGTGGTGAGGATGTTTAGAATTTATTTGAAGACTTTAGTGTTGTGAGTTTTGGGAAATAGAATCGAGTAGTATTTTATTTTCGAGCGTTAGGCTATGTTGAATATCAAGGGCGAAATTCCTTGTTGGTGGGGAAGTATGTAACAACCCGAATTTTTTAAATGGGAATTTTTAAATTAATTTTGGAAATCGGAGAAAAATGAAATTTTGGATTTTAGAAATTTTATAATTGAAAATGTCGATTTTTATATTTGAAAAATAAATATTCAAATGGAATTAGAATCAGAATTAAAATGGAGGTTTAATTGAATTTTTATTATATAGAAGAGTCCTGAAAATATAAAACTCTCTAAGAGTCCTCAAAGCATAAAACTCTCTACAAAAAAATATTTAAATATATTGAACGGTCCGATCGAGCAACATTTTTTCCAGCTTCCTCTCGTCTTCAGCTAATTCTCGTCCAAATTTCATCCAATTCCAACGGTCCGAAATAATTTTTTTAGTGTTTGTACTTGATAAGAACACTTTTCTTAATCAAACTCTTAATCCTTTATATTTCACAACTAATTCGTGGCTTGGCTTTTCAAATCCCTTTTTCATCAACTTCTCAACCAGAAGACCTCTCCAAAATTACTCCCTTTCATCTACGAACCATAGCCCCAAACTTATTCAAGATTTCAACCTTAGATTAGAAGGCTTATTTGGTGTTTTCTCGAGTTTGGGCTAGAACGAGATTTTATTATTTTCGCGAGAAGAAGGTGATGGTGCGATTAGATCTTGAGGCTGAAATTACGTGATGATTCATGTGATAATTTTGAGGTGCGGGACTTACACAATATGCGCTAAATTCTCTCAAGAGTATTCCGTTTGATTTCTGTGTTGATTGCACTCATATCGAATTGTGATATTCTATGAAATCTGAAAATAGTTGGAATATAATGGGATTCATTGTGATATATATTATATTGTGATTTGATCATAGTGTCATGGGATTTTAATATGGAACGGAGAATGGGCATCCGCTAATAGTCCAAAATCCGGATATGTTTAAGAATGCATAGGCGCGGTGAGGTGACTCCTGGTGACTCGTTGATATGTTGTTGAGAAATTAATATTGATATAATGCTTGAGTATTTCATTTTATTTGTATATGCGAATTCCTATTGTTCTGAGTTATTCATCGTGCAAATTATTTTTTAGCATCTATTCCTGTCATATTGTGTACTTCCCTGTATTTTCGTTTAGTTGGCAGGCTAGCGTGGATTGGGACGCTATAGACAATTTTGGAGATTTGTTTTAGATCTTGAATTTGGAAGATGTACTTTGATGTAATAATTAGTGGTGTAATTTTTACTTGGAGAATTTTAGATTTGAGAGACTTTCCTGCAATCATTATTGTCGAAATAGAGAATTATGGATTTATTGTATTTAAATTGTGGACATTTAGATGCTCTATACTTGTTGATTGATGGATTTAGTTTAGTTTTATCGTAGTAGCATGCCGCGTTTTCTTTTCGGGCACGCGGGGTGTTATAGATGGCATCAGAGCTTAGGTGTACGACTACCCTCGGGTCTTTGAGTTTTGGGTCTAGCATGCTCGGGAGACGTGTTTTCTTTGGAGATAGAAATTTTGTTGAGAACGTGTTAGGCATCGTGGTGAGGATGTTTAGAATTTATTTGAAGACTTTAGTGTTGTGAGTTTTGGGAAATAGAATCGAGTAGTATTTTATTTTCGAGCGTTAGGCTATGTTGAATATCAAGGGCGAAATTCCTTGTTAGTGGGGAAGTATGTAACAACCCGAATTTTTTAAATGGGAATTTTTAAATTAATTTTGGAAATCGGAGAAATATAAAATTCTGGATTTTATAAATTTTATAATTTAAAATGATGGTTTTTATAATTTTTAAAATAAATATTCAAACGGAATTAGAATGAGAATTAAAATGGAGTTTTAATTGAATTTTTATTATATAGAAGTGTCCTCAAAATATAAAACTCTCTAAGAGTCTTCAAAGCATAAAACTCTCTTCAAAAAATAAAATATTGAAAAATATGGAACGGACCGATCGATATGAAATTTTTAGGACAACTTCCTCTAGTCTTCACCTATTTCTTCTCAAAATGTCATCCAATTCCAACGGTCCGATTGTCCGGAGTAATTTTTTTAGTGTTTGTATCTGATTAGAACACTTTTCTTAATCAAACTCTTAATCCTTTATATATCACAACTAATTCGTGGATTGGCTTTTCAAATCACTTTTTGATCAACTTATCAACCAGAAGACCTCTCCAAAATTACTCCCTTTCATCTACAAACCGTAGCCCCAAACTTATTCAAGATTTCAACTTTAGATTAGAAGGCTTATTTGGTGTTTTCTCGAGTTTGGGCTAGAACGATATTTGATTATTTTCGCAAGAAGAACGTGATGGTGTGATTAGATCTTGAGGTTGAAATTATGTGATGATTCATGTGATGATTTTGAGGTACGAGACTTATACAATATGCTCTAAATTCTCTGAAGAGTATTCCGTTTGATTTCTGTGTCGATTGAACTCTTATTGAACTGTGATATTCTTTGAAATCTGAAAATTGTTGGAATCTAATTTGATTCATTGTGATATGTATTATATTGTGATTTGAGCATAGTGTCATGAGATTTTAATATGGCACGGAGAATGGGCATCCGCCAATAGTCCAAAATTCGGATATGCTTAAGAATGCATAGACGAGGTGAGGTGAGGCCTGGTGACTCGTTGATATGTTTTTGAGAAATTAATATTGATATAATACTTGAGTATTGCATTTTATTTGTATATGCGAATTCGTATTGTTGCGGTTTATTCATCGTGCTAATTATTTTTGAGCTTCTATTCCTGTCATATTGTGTACTTCCCCGTATTTTCGTTTAGTTGGCAGGTTATCGTGGATTGGTACGCTATAGACTATTTTGGAGATTTGTTTTAGATCTTGAATTTGGAAGATGTACTTTGATGTAATAATTAGTGGTGTAATTTTTAGTTGGAGAATTTTAAATTTGAGAGATTTTCCTGCAATCATTATTGTCGAAATAGAGAATTATGGATTTGCTGTATTTAAATTGGGAACATTTAGATGCTCTATACTTGTTCTTGACGGATTTAGTTTAGTTTTATTGCAGTAGCATGCCGCGTTTTATTTTTTGGCATGCCGGGTGTTATAGATGGAATCATAGCATAGGTATACGACTGCCCTGGGGTCTTTGAGTTTTGGGTCTAGCATGCTTGGGAGACGTGTTTTCTCTCGAGATAGAAATTTTGTTGAGAACTTGTTAGGCATGGAATGTATTTGAGGACTTTAGTGTTGTATTTTTGGGAAATAGAATTGAGTAGTATTTTATTTTCGAGCGTTAGGATACGTTGAATTTCAAGGGCGAAATTTCTTGTTAGTGGGGAAGTATGTAACAATCCGAATTTTTTAAATGGGAATTTTTAAATTAATTTTGGAAGTCGGAGAAAAATAAAATTTTGAATTTTATAAATTTTATAATTTAAAATGTTGGTTTTTATATTTACAAAATAAATATTCAAACGGAATTAGAATCAGAATTAAAATGGAGTTTTTATTGAATTTTTATTATATAGAAGAGTCCTCAAAATATAAAACTTTCTAAGGGTCCTTAAAGCATAAAAATCTTTCCAAAAAAACATATTTAAAATTATTAAACGGTCCGATCGAGATGAAATTTTTTGGCCATCTTCCTCTCGTCTTCACCTAATTCTCCTCTAAATTTCATCCAATTCCAATGGTCTGATCATTTGAAATAATTTTTTTAGTGTTTGTATCTGATTAGAACACTTTTCTTAATCAAACTCTTAATCCTTTATATATCACAACTAATTCGTGGCTTGGCTTTTCATATCACTTTTTCACCAACTTCTCAACCAGAAGATCTCTCCAAAATTACTCCCTTTCATCTACAAACCATAGCCTCAAACTTATTCAAGATTTCAACCTTAGATTAGAAGGCTTATTTGGTATTTTCTCGAGTTTGGGCTAGAACGAGATTTGATTATTATTGCGAGAAGAACGTGATGGTGTGATTAGATATTGAGGCTGAAATTATGTGATGATTCATGTGATGATTTTGAGGTACGGGACTTACACAATATGTTCTAAATTCTCTCAAGAGTATTCCGTTTGATTTATGTGTCGATAGCACTCATATTTAATCGTGATATTCTTTGAAATCTAAAAATTGTTGGAATATAATTTGATTCATTGTGATATATATTATATTGTGATTTGAGCATAATGTCATGAGATTTTAATATGGCACGGAAAATGGGCATCCGCCAATAGTCCAAAATTCCGGATATGCTTAAGAATGCATAGGCGCGGTGAGGTGAGGCCTGATGACTCATTGATGTGTTGTTGAGAAATTAATATCAATATAATGCTTGAGTATTGCATTGGATTTGTATATGCAAATTCGTATTGTTGCGATTTATTCATCGTGCTAATTATTCTTGAGCATCTATTCCTGTCATATTGTATACTTCCCTGTATTTTATTTTAGTTGACAGGTTGGAGTGGATTGGGACGCTATAGACTATTTTTGAGTTTATTTTAGAGCTTGGGTTTGGAAGATGTACTTTGTTGTAATAATTAGTGGTGTAATTTTTAGTTTGGAGAATTTTAAATTTGTGAGACTTTTCTGCAATCATTATTGTCGAAATAGAGAATTATGGATTTGTTGTATTTAAATTGTGGACATTTAGATGCTTTATACTTGCTAATTGATGGATTTAGTTTAGTTTTATCGCAGTAGCATGTCGCGTTCTCTTTTCGGGCACGCGGGGTGTTATAAATGGAATCAGAGCTTAGGTATCCGAAAACACTCGGGTCTTTGAGTTTTGGGTCTTGCATGCTTGGGAGACGCGTTTTCTTTGGAGATAGAAATTTTGTTGAGAACGTGTTAGGCATCGTGGTGAGGATGTTTAGAATTTATTTGAAGACTTTAGTGTTGTGATTTTTGGGAAATAGAATTGAGTAGTATTTTATTTTCGAGCGTTAGGCTATGTTGAATATCAAGGGCGAAATTCCTTATTGGTGGGGAAGTATGTAACAACCCGAATTTTTTAAATGGGAATTTTTAAATTAATTTTGGAAGTCGGAGAAAAATAAAATTTTGAATTTTATAATTTAAAATGTTGGTTTTTATATTTGCAAAATAAATATTCAAACGGAATTAGAATCAGAATTAAAATGGAGTTTTTATTGAATTTTTATTATATAGAAGAGTCCTCAAAATATAAAACTTTCTAAGGGTCCTCAAAGCATAAAACTCTTTCCAAAAAAACATATTTAAAATTATTAAACACTCCGATCGAGATGAAATTTTTTGGCCATCTTCCTCTCGACTTCACCTAATTATCCTCTAAATTTCATCCAATTCAAATGGTCTGATCGTTTGAAATAATTTTTTTAGTGTTTGTATCTGATTAGAACACTTTTCTTAATCAAACTCTTAATCCTTTATATATCACAACTAATTCATGGCTTGGCTTTTCATATCACTTTTTCACCAACTTCTCAACCAGAAGATCTCTCCAAAATTACTCCCTTTCATCTACAAACCATAGCCCCAAACTTATTCAAGATTTCAACCTTAGATTAGAAGGCTTATTTGGTATTTTCTCGAGTTTGGGCTAGAACGAGATTTGATTATTATTGCGAGAAGAACGTGATGGTGTGATTAGATCTTGAGGCTGAAATTATGTGATGATTCATGTGATGATTTTGAGATACGGGACTTACATAATATGTTCTAAATTCTCTCAAGAGTATTTGGTTTGATTTTTGTGTCGATAGCACTCATATTTAATCGTGATATTCTTTGAAATCTAAAAATTGTTGGAATATAATTTGATTCATTGTGATATATATTATATTTTGATTTGAGCATAATGTCATGAGATTTTAATATGGCACGGAAAATGGGCATCCGCCAATAGTCCAAAATTCCGGATATGCTTAAGAATGCATAGGCGCGGTGAGGTGAGGCCTGATGACTCATTGATGTGTTGTTGAGAAATTAATATTAATATAATGCTTGAGTATTGCATTGGATTTGTATATGCGAATTCGTATTGTTGCGATTTATTAATCGTGCTAATTATTCTTGAGCATCTATTCCTGTCATATTGTATACTTCCCTGTATTTTATTTTAGTTGACATGTTGGAGTGGATTGGGACGCTATAGACTATTTTTGAGTTTATTTTAGAGCTTGGGTTTGGAAGATGTACTTTGTTGTAATAATTAGTGGTGTAATTTTTAGTTTGGAGAATTTTAAATTTGTGAGACTTTTCTGCAATCATTATTGTCGAAATAGAGAATTATGGATTTGTTGTATTTAAATTGTGGACATTTAGATGCTCTATACTTGCTAATTGATGGATTTAGTTTAGTTTTATCGCAGTAGCATGTCGCGTTCTCTTTTCGGTGGAATCAGAGCTTAGGTATCCGAAAACACTCGGGTCTTTGAGTTTTGGGTCTTGCATGCTTGGGAGACGCGTTTTCTTTGGAGATATAAATTTTGTTGAGAACGTGTTAGGCATCTTGGTGAGGATGTTTAGAATTTATTTGAGGACTTTAGTGTTGTAATTTTTGGGAAATAGAATCGAGTAGTATTTTATTTTCGAGCGTTAGGTTACGTTGAATTTCAATGGCGAAATTCCTTGTTAGTGGAAAAGTATGTAACAACCCTAATTTTTTACGTGGGAATTTTTAAATTAATTTTGGAAATCGGAGAAAAATAAAAGTTTGGATTTTATAAATTTTATAATTTAAAATGTTGGCTTTTGTATTTGAAAAATAAATATTCAAACGGAATTAGAATCGGAATTAAAATGTAGTTTTAATTGAATTTTTGTTATATAGAAGAGTCCTCAAAATATAAAACTCTCTAAGAGTCCTCAAAGCATAAAACTCTCTACAAAAAAAATATTAAATATATTGAACTGTCCGATCGAGCTGAAATTTTTTGGACAACTTTTCTCGTCTTTAGATAATTATTCTCCAAATTTCATCCAATTCCAATGGTCTGGTCATTTGAAGTAAATTTTTTAGTTTATGTATCTGATTAGAACGCTTTTCCTAATCAAACTCTCAAGCCTTTATATATCACAACCAATTCGTGTCTTGGCTTTTAAAATCACTTTTTCATCAACTTCTCAACCAGAAGACCTCTCCAAAATTACTTCCTTTCATCTACAACCATAGCCCCAAACTTATTCAAGATTTCAACCTTAGATTATAAGGCTTATTTGGTGTTTTCTCGAGTTTGGGGTAGAACGAGATTTCGTTATTTTCGCGAGAAGAACGTGACGGTGTGATTAGATCTTGAGGCTGAAATTATGTGATGATTCATGTGATAATTTTTAGGTGCGGGACTTACACAATATGCTCTAAATTCTTTCAAGAGTATTCCGTTAGATTTCTGTGTCTTTTGCACTCATATTGAATCATGATATTCTTTGAAATTTGAAAATTGTTGGAATATAAATTGATTCTTTGTGATATATATTATATTGTGATTTGAGCATAGTGTCATGAAATTTTAATATGGCACAGAGAATGGGCATTCGCCAATAGTCCAAAATCTGGATATGCTTAAGAATGCATAGCCGCAGTGAGGTGAGGCATGGTGACTCGTTGATATGTTGTTGAGAAATTAATATTGATATAATGCTTGAGTATTGCTTTTTATTTGTATACGCGAATTCATATTGTTGCGATTTATTCATCGTGCTAATTATTTTTTAGCATCTATTCCTGTCATATTGTGTACTTCCCCGTATTTTCGTTTAGTTGGCAGGTTAGCGTGGATTGGGACGCTATAGACAATTTTGGAGATTTGTTTTAGATTTTGAATTTGAAGATGTACTTTGATGTAATAATTATTGGTGTAATTTTTAGTTGGAGAATTTTAAATTTGAGAGACTTTCCTGCAATCATTATTGTTGAAATAGAGAGTTATGGATTTGTTGTATTTAAATTATGGACATTTAGATGCTCTATACTTGTTGATTGATGGATTCAGTTTAGTTTATCGTAGTAGCATGCCGCGTTTTCTTTTCGGGAACGCGGGGTGTTATAGATGGCATCAGAGCTTAGGTATACGATAACCCTCGGGTCTTTGAGTTTTGGGTCTAGCATGCTTGGGAGAGATGTTTTCTTTGGAAATAGAAATTTTGTTGAGAACGTGTTAGGCATCGTGGTGAGGATGTTTAAAATTTATTTGAGGACTTTAGTGTTGTGATTTTTGAGAAATAGAGTCGAGTAGTATTTTATTTTCGAGCGTTAGGCTACGTTGAATTTCAAGGGCGAAATTCCTTGTTAGTGGGGAAGTATGTAACAACCAGAATTTTTTAAAGGGGAATTTTTAAATTAATTTTGGAAATCGTAGAAAAATGAAATTCTGGATTTTATAAATTTTATAATTTCAAATGTTGGTTTTATATTTGAAAAATAAATATTCAAACGGAATTATAATGGGAATTAAAATGGAGTTTTAATTTTATTTTTATTATATAGAAGAGTCCTCAAAATATAAACTTTATAAGAGTCCTCAAAGCATAAAAGGCTCTACAAAAAAAATATTGAAAAATATTGAACAGTCCAATCGAGTTGAAAATTTTGGGACAGCTTCCTCTCGTCTTCACCTAATTCTTCTCTAAATTTCATCCTATTCCAACGGTCCGATTGCCCGGAATAATTTATTTAGTGTTTGTATCCGATTAGAACACTTTTCTTAATCAAACTCTTAATCCTTTATATATCACAACTAGTTCGTGGCTTGGCTTTTCAAATCACTTTTTCATCAACTTCTCAACCCGAAGACCTCTCCAAAATTACTCCCTTTAATCTACAAACCATACCCCCAAACTTATTCAAGATTTCAACCTTCGATTAGAAGGCTTATTTCGTGTTTTCTCGAGTTTGGGCTAGAATGATATTTGATTATTTTCGCGAGAAGAATGTGATGGTGTGATTAGATCTTCAGGTTGAAATTATGTGATGATCCATGTGATGATTTTGAGGTACAGGACTTACACAATATGCTCTAAATTCTCTCAAGAGTATTCCGTTTGATTTCTGTGTCGATTGCACTCATATTGAACTGTGATATTCTTTGAGATCTGAAAATTGTTGGAATCTAATTTGATTCATTGTGATATATATTATATTGTGATTTGAGCATAGTGTCATGAGATTTTAATATGGCACGGAGAATGGGCATCCGCCAATAGTCCAAAATCCGGACATGCTTAAGAATGCATAGGCGAGGTGAGGTGAGGCCTGGTGACTCGTTGATATGTTGCTGAGATATTAATATTGATATAATACTTGAGTATTGCATTTTATTTGTATATGTGAATTCGTATTGTTACGATTTATTCATCGTGCTAATTATTTTTGAGCATCTATTCCTGTCATATTGTGTACTTTCCCGTATTTTCTTTTGGTTGGCAGGTTAGCGTGGATTGGGACGCTATAGACTATTTTGGAGATTTTTTTAGAGCTTGAATTTGGAAGATGTACTTTGATGTAATAATTAGTGGTGTAATTTTTAGTTGGAGAATTTTAAATTTGAGAGACTTTCCTACAATCGTTATTGTCGAAATAGAGAATTATAGATTTGTTGTATTTAAATCCTGGACATTTAGATATTCTATACTTGTTCATTGATGGATTTAGTTGAATTTTATCGCAGTAGCAAGCCGCGTTCTCTTTTCAGGCACGCGGGGTGTTATAGATGGAATCAGAGCGTAGGTATAGGATAACCCTGGGGTCTTTGAGTTTTGGGTCTAACATGCTTGGGAGACGTGTTTTCTTTGGAGATAGAAATTTTATTGAGAATGTGTTAGGCATCGTGGTGAGGGTGTTTAGAATTTATTTTAGGACTTTAGTGTTGTGATTTTTGGGAAATAGAATAGAGTAGTATTTTATTTTTGAGCGTTAGGCTATGTTGAATTTCAAGGGCAAAATTTCTTGTTAGTGGAGGAAGTATGTAATAACCCAAATTTTTTAAATAGAAAATTTTAAATTCATTTTGGAAGTCGGAGAAAAATAAATTTTTTAATTTTTTTAATTTTATAAATTAAAATATTGCGTTTTATAATTGCAAAATAAATATTCTGACAGAATTAGAATCGAAATTTTCATTATATAGAAGAGTCCTCAAAATATAAAACTCTCTAAGAGTCCTCAAAGCATAAAACGCTTTCCAAAAACAAATATTTAAAAATATTGGAGGGTCCGATCGAGATGAATTTTTTTGGATAGATTCCTCTCGTCTTCAGCTAATTCTCCTCTAAATTTCATCCAATTCCAACGGTCCGATCGTTTGAAATAATATTTTTAGTGTTTGTATCTGATTATAACACTTTTCTTAATCAAACTCTTAATCCTTTATACATCGCAACTAATTCGTGGCTTGGCTTTTCATATCACTTTTTCATCAACTTCTCAACCAGAATGCCTCTCCAAAATTACTACCTTTCCTCTACAAACCATCACCCTAAACTTATTCAAGATTTCAACCTTAGATTAGAAGGCTTATTTGGTGTTTTCTCAAGTTTGGGCTAGAACGAGATTTGATTATTGTAATACCCCGTATTTTCATGGCTTTTAAATTTAAGGATTTATTAAATTTAATTGAGATAAATTAATTTAATTTTAATCCGAAATGTTGTTTTAAATATTTATTAGCGTGACAAGAGTTAGTGATTATTGGGAATATATTATTTGTTGCATATTACTAGATGAGTATAGTAATATATGAGATTTATTTTTATAATATTGTCACGTGTGAATAAAATGACAATTGTGGAAATTTAAGTCGGGACGCGCCTGTGTCGTGTCGGGACTAAATGTGGATTAATAAAAGTGAATATTTTATAAGTTTTTCATATGGTCGTTTTGAGTGCGCCAACGCGTCCGAAAGGGTCGAGATAGTAAAAAAAGTGTACCCGGGGGTTCAGTTTGGTTCTCGGGGCATTTTTAGGCCTAATTAGTACCCCGGGAGGGCATTTTAGACATTTCACATTTTTGGGTAATTAAACCCACGAATTTTATAGGGGCTATATCATATATCTGGGTTATCATCTTGGGTTAGAAACTCTAAACACAAGTGACGGCCATAGGAGAGGAAGGAGAGATCTCTCAAGGCAAATTCAAGGCCCGAAACTCACCCGTTTGCACCGCCGCCACAACCAACGCGTAGACCGCGAGACGGGAAACGCAACCATACCGAATTCGACACCAAATCAGACTTCTGAAAATCCCAGGAAAGTGTTTATCTTGCTTATTTCGTTGATGCATCTTTCATATTAGTGTAGGATTGATTAGGATGAGTTTTATGGAAGAAAACCTAAGATATGAGATAGGAAATCGCATGTAGTGATGGATTAATTGTTATTCTGGAAACTCCTTAACATGTAGAGGATTAAACCACGAATTTATGAGGTGTAGATGAAGAAAATTCTGGAAAATATGGATTAGAACCATGTTAATGAAATTTTAGGGTTCTTGAAGTTTTATATGAATTTAGGACTTGTTAATCCATGTTTAATAGTAGAAATCTATATGCTTTACGTTGGAATTTCATAATATGATGATATAATGTCAGTAGTATAAATTTTGGGTCGATTGGGTATGAAAAATATGGATTTGGTGAAGGTTAGAAGATGAAACCCGTAACTGCAATTCTGCAGAAATCGCAATACCTGCTTGATCGATCGATCGAGCCCAGAGCTTCGATCGATCGAAGGTTCGATCGATCGAGCCCCAGACCTCGATCGATCGACCCCTCCTGGCAGACTCCTATTTCCCTTTTTAAATGAGTTAAATTCAATTTATCGTGAGATAATTCTTGGACATCCTTAATAAAAATTTTTGGGAGATAGGGAAGAACAGTAGGACATGTGAATAGATTTTGGGACCCTTAATGTCGGGCAAAGATTGTATTTTGGGATAATTACATAAGGGTCGGTGAATTTATGATTTAAAGAGAGAGACACGTAAGAGAGTTACTTTGGGACAAATGCGTATACCTACTGAATTTTATACATGGGAGGATAGAATCCATGAGCGTTATGTAGTAAGTGGAAAAGTTCCTCAAATTAAAATAAGATGTGAATGGTTATACGTTATAACTAAATAATGAGAAATAAATACAAATGTCGTAATTATGGGAATTGAGAATTTACCCATTATTGATATGGTAATATTAGTATAGTTATATGATTGTGTATGCATATACTATCTATGTGTGAAAATCATGCCCACGCTACTTGCTATCCCTGAGGTTTCCGCGCTGGGACAGTCTTATCTCGATGGGACCTTTATGGGGGATATTGACTTGTACCCTAGAAGATAGATATCCTTGGTACAGGCTATCGGAATGATAGTTTAGACGGTCCTAAGAGATGCGGGTATGTGCTTTCCTCTTAGAGACTTGGAATCTATGCTTCGCCTCATTTTGTTTGTGTATAGATATCCTTGGTACAGGCTATCACAGTGATAGTTCAGACGGTCCTAAGAGACGCAGACATATGCCATCCTCTTAGAGACTTGGAATCTATGCTTCGCCTCAATATTGTTTGAGTATGTGTTAATACAATTCGAGAGTGATTCCGAATTTGTATTCCCCTTAATATGAGTGATATGGGGTTTGGATAGTAGAGTATGCCCGCACCATAGTTTTATTTGGGGTGCTGTTCTGTTATATATATTTTACGAGTAGTTAATATATATATGAAATTCTGAAATCTGGAACTGCCTATTGTGATTTGATATGTAGGGCATGGTTGATGACAAAAATTGTAAATACTTGTTTTGAGAAAGTATAATATGACACTGGAAAACTTTATTGATTTATAAAGTTAAAATGAGAACTTTGGTTACTAATTGAAATATCCTTTTCAAACAATTGAATTGTTAAATTTGAATCCTGCGAATAATCTAAGATAAGTTAAACCATTGGGAAAGGATAGCGTGTTATATGATGAGATAGACCATTGGGAAGGTTAGTGCGATAGGTGTGCACATTAGAAGAGAGGTGAGAATTTCTCAAGAGAGTGTCGCACTAATATGTTGTTGCATTGGCCTGTATCAATTTAAATACTTGCTAATTTTTTTTAAATCATATACACTATCGGGCTCTGACCCATTTTTCTCTCTCTCTCTCTCCTGTATATATATGTATGTACTACAGGTGCTCAGCCACAGGGGCGTCTTGCTTAGGATCCCTTGGAAGGAACGTGCTGCAGCTTAGGTGGGAGTTGCAGGCCACTTGTTTAGACGATTTCATTTACTTGTTTCTACTCCTATGATTCTCAGTTATTGGGGCATGTGTCGCCCCTTTCCACTATTTATCTGTTTTGTTGGGACATTTATATTTCAGTTATTTCTAGTACTGTTACTTTGGGATTTATTCAGCATGTATGGTTTGCATTAAGTTTTAATGTTGGGATTTTGGATGTTGAATGTTTAAAGTATTTGGATTATGTTCCAGGTTAATTGTTGTATGATTCTTACTTATTGAAAATGTTGTTACTAATTAAATAAATAATTTTTCTTTAAAAAATAAAATTGGTCAGAAATGTTGAAAAATGGTTTTGACACTTAGCTTAATTAAGTAGGGTGTTAATTTGGAAAGTTTTATTTTCACGACAGTGATGCTAAGAATGAACCAACTGTTCACCTTGATTTTAATTTAATAAAGGAGTGATCGCCCGGTATTTAATTAGGCGGGGTGTCACAATTATTTTCGCGAGAAGAACCTGATGGTGTGATTAGATCTTGAGGCTGAAATTATGTGATGATTCATGTGATGATTTTGATGTACGGGACTTACACAATATGCTCTAAATTCTCTCAAGAGTATTCCGTTTGATTTCCGTGTCGATTGCACTCATATTGAACCGTGATATTCTTTGAAATCTGAAAATTGTTGGAATATAATTTGATTCATTGTGATATATATTATATTGTGATTTGAACATAATGACTTGATATTTTAATATGGCACGGAGAATGGGCATCCGCCAATAGTCCAAAATTCCGGATATGCTTAAGAATGCATAGGCGCGGTGAGGTGAGGCCCGATGACTCGTTGATCTGTTGTTGAGAAATTAATATTGATATAATGCTTGAGTATTGCATTGGACTTGTATATGCGAATTCGTATTGTTGCGATTTATTCATCGTGCTAATTATTTTTTAGCATCTATTCCTGTCATATTGTGTACTTTCCCGTATTTTCTTTTAGTTGACAGGTTGGCGTGGATTGGGACGCTATAGACTATTTTGGAGATTTATTTTAGAGCTTGGGTTTGGAAGATGTAGTTTAATGTAATAATTAGTGGTGTAATTTTTAGTTTGGAGAATTTTAAATTTGTGAGACTTTTCTGCAATCATTATTGTTAAAATAGAGAATTATGGATTTGTTGTATTTAAATTGTGGACATTTAGATGCTCTATACTTGCTAATTGATGATTTTAGTTTAGTTTTATCGCAGTAGCATGTCGCGTTCTCTTTTCGGGCACACGGGGTGTTATAAATGGAATCAGAGCTTAGGTATACGAAAAGCCTCGGGTCTTTGAGTTTTGGGTCTTGCATGTTTGGGAGACGTGTTTTCTTTGGAGATAGAAATTTTGTTGAGAACGTGTTAGGCATCGTGGTGAGGATGTTTAGAATTTATTTGAGGACTTTAGTGTTGTAATTTTTGGGAAATAGAATCGAGTAGTATTTTATTTTCGAGAGTTAGGCTACGTTGAATTTCAAGGGCGAAATTCCTTGTTAGTGGGAAAGTATGTAACAACCCTAATTTTTTACATGGGAATTTTTAAATTAATTTTGGAAATAGGAGAAAAATGAAATTTTGGATTTTATAAATTTTATAATTTAAAATGTTTGCTTTTATAATTGAAAAATAAATATTCAAACGGAATTAGAATCGGAATTAAAATGTAGTTTTAATTGAATTTTTGTTATATTGAAGAGTCCTCAAAATATAAGACTCTCTAAGAGTCCTCAAAGCATAAAACTCTCTACAAAAAACATATTTAAATATATTGATCTATTCGACCGAGATAAAATTTTTTGGACAGCTTTCTCTCGTCTTCAACTAATTATTCTCCAAATTTCATCCAATTCCAATGGTCCGATCGTTTGAAATAAATTTTTTAGTGTATGTATCTGATTAGAACACTTTTCTTAATCAAACTCTTAATCCTTTATATATCACAACTAAGTCATGGCTTGGATTTTCATATCACTTTTTCATCAACTTCTCAACGAGAAGACCTATCCAAAATTACTCCCTTTCATCTACAAACCATGGCCCCAAACTTATTCAAGATTTCAACCTTAGATTAGAAGGCTTATTTGGTGTTTTCTCTAGTTTGGGGTAGAATGAGATTTCATTATTTTCCCGAGAAGAACGTGATGGTGTGATTAGATCTTGAGGCTAAAATTATGTGATGATTCATGTGATAATTTTGAGGTGCGGGACTTACACAATATGCTCTAAATTCTCTCAAGAGTATTTCGTTTGATTTCTGTGTCTTTTGCACTCATATTGAATCGTGATATTCTTGAAATCTGAAAATTGTTGGAATCTAATTTGATTCTTTGTGATATATATTATATTTTGATTTGAGCATAGTGTCATGAAATTTTAATATGGCACGGATAATGGGCATCTGCCAATAGTCCAAAATTCGGATATGCTTAAGAATGCATAGGCGCAGTGAGGTGAGGCCTGGTGACTCATTGATGTGTTGTTGATAAATGAATATTGATATAATGCTTAAGTATTGCATTTGATTTGTATACGCGAATTCGTATCGTTGCGATTTATTCATCATGCTAATTATTTTTGAGCATCTATTCCTGTTATATTGTTTACTTCCCCGTATTTTCTTTTAGTTGGCAGGTTAGCATGGATTGGGACCTTATAGACTATTTTGGAGATTTATTTTAGAGCTTGGATTTAAAAGATGTACTTTTTTGTAATAATTAGTGGTGTAATTTTTAGTTGGAGAATTTTAAATTTGAGAGACTTTCCTGTAATCATTATTGTCGAAATCGAGAATTATGGATTTGTTGTATTTAAATTGTGGGCATTTAGATGCTCTATACTTGTTGATTGATGGATTTAGTTTAGTTTTATTGCGGTAGAATGCCGCGTTCTCTTTTCGAGTTCGTGGCATGTTATATTAAATTATAGAATTACATGCAGGTATGGACAGAAAAATGGAAGAACTAGACATAACAAACAAGGAACTCTAAAATAAGCTACTAAGGGGGTAGGCGGGATGTTCCGGGAGCATTTGGGTCTTAAAAATATGTTGGTGGTGGTGCACCCATGTGCAGGCGATATATCTCTGCTTGTACTGTATTCATTCATGAAATCGTTAAAGCATGATTCCAGGTCGTTGATGAGACGATCAAGCTCTGCTCCCGCTGGCTCAAAATCAGAATCAACCTCCTCATCGTACTCTACCTCCTTTCCCTCGGCCATCTCCACGTCCTCGGCCTATTTCTCTTCATTGAAATCCTCCTCTTCCTCGTTATCGGAATCATTCCCTACCTGCGCTACTCTTACAATTGCCCGTTGTCTTGCGCGCCTATTGCGTGATGTTTGCCCAATGGGCTATGGGGGCGGGGAAAACCCCTAGGGGCTGTATACCAGCATCGACAAGGATAGAGGTAATTAGGCGGGCATATGGGAGAGAGACTGAACCCTTGTGTTCATAGGCTGCAAAGAGGATGTCGGTGTAGAATGTGCGGCCTAGGTGAATGGGAAAGTTGGGATCTAGAGGTGGTAGACGAGTGTTGCTTGGTGAGGCCGAATCGTCGAGTCTTTGGAGGTTTGGAGCAGGTTGGCACAAACGATGTGGCATGTGATTCGGGTCTTGTCATTTAGGCGCCCAACCGGAAAAGTTTCCTGGACCCACGGTTTGGCGGGTGCAATTCGGGTGATGCATTGACTTTTGGGTACGGGGGGGCAATGTTATTTGGGTAGTTAAAGTTTTTCGAAATCGAGACCCCTTTTGTACAAGTTTGTTGGATAAAATGTCCAGGGAGAAGGGAATGGGCCATTCATCAACAAAAGCTTGTGACCCTCCGACTAATTAATTACCGGGTAGCTACTCCTTTATTAAATTAATACAAAATGTCAAGTTGGTTCAGTTTATAGCATCACTGTCGAAAAACGTTTTAATAATTACTAGCCACCTAATATTTAAAGAGTGAGTTGTCAAATTTAAATTAAATTCGATTAACATACAATAAATATTAAATTATGAAATAATGATATCACAACCACATTACAGTCACATTACAATGATAAAGGAATAAATAAATCTGGAGGAACACTCCTCGAAAATAATCCGAAATACTGAATAAAACTGAATACAAAGTCTGAATCATTAAATAATTACAACCCAACATCGGAAATAAAACTAAGTAAGATGTCTCTAAAAGAAAAGAGGCGACATGCCCAACAGATGAGAAAATCTGAAAATAGAGTCAAGATAGAAAGGGGAGGCGTCTACTATCGAGGTCCCGTAACTTCCACAGTAGCTACAACACGTCACTGGAATGGAACTCCTATGCTTGGTGTCCTTGTGGCTGGGCACCTAAAAAGGTTTTTACAAGAAAATATATTTGAAAGCAAATGGGTTAGAGCCCGATTGTGAATACAGTTTAAAATACAGTAAGTGTTTAATATCATTAAACGGTGAATATAAAATACATGATATTACGTACACTTACATGAGTTCCTCACCTCTTAACTAATTGTGCACACCTATCGTACCCGTTCTAGTTATTCTACTATCAAACTAGTCGAATTCAATATATGATTTTTACTATACTAATCATGGTTTAATTCCCGACATCTTAATATAAACTGAGAGTTTTACCTTCATTCCTCGAAATTAGTTACAATAATGACTAAGAGTTTTCCCATTTTTAACTCTACAAAGATATTACGTTAATTCACACTTGTACTTTTATAAACAGTTCATTACAATATTTCATTGTATCAATCTCATCATAATTATACAATAATGGCACCCCTAGACTAAGTTGCGGTGGCCATATACTCTGCTATCCAATCCCGGTACATCACGTACATATGGATTACGTATTCCGAATCTCTCAGGAATCGTTTCGACAAATAACAAACACATATAATGGAGACGAACATAGTTCACAACACATGGGTCACGTACATAACTACACTCCCATGATCAACAGACTTATTAACTTCTCAATAAGTCCTTCTCTGACCTATGTACTCGAGGTACCAATCTAACTCCCCCCGTAGGCACACAAAGATTAAATGGCCCTGATCGAAAGCCGACCTCCCGTGATAGCAAGTATGGTAGGTATGTTATACACAGATAACCACATATACTAAGCATTCACACCTCTTAGATATCTCATAATATTAATAGAGGTATATTTTACATTCCTATACCGTCGTTAAATGTTGCACGTTTACCAATCCGCGAATTATATACATTAAAAGTTACCAACTCTTCTCACGTCGTAATTTTAGTTACTTATTCGCTAACCCATAGGTGTCATCCCGTTTACTACAAAATTCTAAGTTTTAATCCTCAACATATTCCAATCGCACCACTATACCCACTAGTCAACAAGGGAAGGTTAATACTCAATCGAATAAGTCTACGGTAAGTTCGAAATAAAATCAGGCCTAAAAAGACCATACTGTCAACTCGTTAGAAATATCGTTCGAACGAGGGTCATTCGAACGAAGTCTTTGAATGAACTCGTTAGAAGGGTATCATCTTGTTAGAAGCTCGTTCAAACGAGGTCATTCGAACGACCTGGGCAGGTCTTCTAACGAGATGGCAGAACACGCCCAGAAATTTTCCAACTCATTTTTCTTCATTTTCCTCTTCTATAAATCCATCCTAAGGTCATCCCAATAACGTTTAAATGTTCTTAAACTACTCTTAGTCCTCCTAGGTTGCTTTTTAACATATTTTGGGGGTCAAATTCTCCTAATCAACATGCAATTATCATAAATCCCCAAATTTTACCCCAAACCCTATGAACATGAACTCAAAATTTTATTGTGCCTAATTACCCATCATAAATCCGTTTTTAAAACATCAAAGTTAAGTTTTTGGATACCAAATTCGTCCATAGTCATTCTACATGCAATCCCTAACCCAACTTTAGAGTTTCTATAACAATTTCATTAGATTTTCCTCAAAACTTTCAAGGCAAAAACAGTTCTTACACTGAACATGGAAGAAATATTCATTGAACTTAATAATATCAAATCACCTGCCTTAAATCCGCTGTTCTGATTCCTTCTTGATGATCAAGGTTGGCTCTCTCTTCTTTCCTAACATAATTCCGTTTCAAAATGATGGTGTGGGGATAGTTTGGCTTAGATTTTCCTTTAACCTCTCTTCTAACTTCTCTCTAAAACCTCCGTAGCCCACTCTCTCACTTTTTGGATGATAATGGCCTTAGTGGACCTTTTAATAATCTCTAATTTAACTCTAAAATTCGTGGGTTTTAATCCCTAAATTTTTAAAATTACCAAAATACCCTTCTAGGTTGCCGGTTAGGCCTAAAAATTCTCCGGGACCCAAACTAAACTCCCGACTAGTGTTTTCTGACTATCTCGACCCTTCCGAACGCGTTGGCGCACTTAAAATGATCATTTGGTTGATAAAAATATAGTTTAATTTTTAATTTAAATAAATTCATTCCTGACGCGACTAACACGCACGTCCCAACTAAATTTCCCAAATTGTCGAATTTCTGCCTCGTGACAATTTAAATATTTTCAATACTCATATATTACCATATATACTCAGAAATATTCAATTTTTAACATCATAATCAAATACCAACTCACATCTCGCTAGTATTTATATCCGAAATAATTCCCAATTAATTCTCATTTATTTCAATTAATCCCTTAAATAAAAATCAATAAAATTACGGGGTATTACATACTTCCCTCCCAATAAAAGAATTTCGTCTCGAAATTCGGAACTAAAGAATACCTTGTAAAAATAGCTATGGATAACGTTCGCGCATCTCATCCTCGCCCTCCCATGTGGACTCCTCGGCATTATGATGCCGCCACTGCACGCGTACTAACGGTACTATCTTCGACCTCAGTTTCCTCTCACTGTGGTCCAATATAGCAATCGGCCCCTCCTTGTAGGAACTATCGGGCTGTAGATCGATGTCCTCTAAAGAAATGTGAGTATTGGCCAAATCGTCCCTAAGATATTTCCTTAGCGAGGAAATATGGAACACATCATGAATCCTATTCAAGTGCTCCGATAACCCAAGTCTATACGCTACTGGCCCAATCCGCTCGATGATAGGAAATGACCCCACATATCTTGGTGCCAGTTTCCCCTTCTTCCCAAAATGCATAATCCCCTTCATAGGAGATACTCTGAGTAACACCTGGTCCCCCACCTTGAATTCTCTGAAGAACCTCTTGGCATCAACATAGCTCTTCTATCGGTCCTGAGCTACCCGAATACGGCTCCGTATCATCTCTATCCTTACCGAAGTGTCCTAAATCACTTCCAGCCCAAGGAGTTTGTTATCCCCCACCTCTCACCAACATGCTGGGGAACGACAAGGTCTACCATACAATGCCTAGAATGGAGCCATACCAATGGTGAACTGGTAGGAGTTATTATAAGCAAACTCCACTAGCGAAAGGTACTGCTCCCAACCACCTTCAAAGTCTAGGATGCAAGTACGCAACATGTCCTCCAACATCTGATTTGTCCGCTCTATTTGCCCATCAGTCTGCGGGTGATGCCGTTTTCAGCCGCAACTCCGTACCCATGGCCTCCTGGAAACTCTCCCAAAAATCATGAAACAAATATCTTGTCTCTGTCAAACACGATATTTAGAGGCACACCGTGAAGTCTCACTATTTCTACAATAAAAATCTGGGCATATTGTCCCGTAGTGTAGTCTGTCCTCACGGGTAGAAAATGAGCAACTTTGGTCAACCTATCCATAATTACCCATATGGAGTCGTGACCCCTCTGTGACGTAGGTAACCCTGTGATAAAGTCCATGGATATGCTCTCCCATATCCACATCAGAACCTCTAACGGCTGTAGAAGTCCTGTGGATTTCTGATGATCCACCTTTACTAGCTGACAAGTGGTGCATTTAGAAATGAACACGACGATATCTCTCTTCATCCCGCTCCACCAGTATTGGCGTCTCATGTCTTGGTACATCTTATCCTCACTAGGGTGTACTGCGAACCATGAGCCGTGTGACTCTGCCATTACCTCGTGTCGCAAGTCTTCCCCTTCCAAAATGACCAGTCTCCCATTGAAGCATAATCCCTTGTCTGAACTAATGGTATAGGAATCGACTCCCTCTGATAGTAATCGAACTATCTGCTCCTGACAGAACGAGCCTTTTTCCTGGGCCTTTACCACTCTCGTAACAATCTAAGGTGTAACAGTCATCACGAACATGAATGATCGGGCCACTGTATCCTGGTGTCCCAACTCCTTCCACTTATCTTTCCACACCTCGACCACCTCATCTACTGGCCTACGGTTCAACGCTTCTGCTACCACATTAGCCTTCCCTGGGTGATTTTGGATATCAAACTGATAATCCTTCACAAACTCAAGCCACCGACGTTGACGCATATTCAGTTCCTTCTACGTGAAGAGGTATTGTAGAGACTTATGGTCTATGAAAAACCAAAATTTCTCCCCCAATAGATAGTGTCTCCAAATTCAAAGAGCGAACATGACTGCCGCTAACTCCAAGTCATGGGTGGAGTAATTCTTCTCGTGAGGCTTAAGCTTACGGGGAGCATAAGCTATGGCCTGACTCTCCTGTTGCAGCACACCTCCAAGTCCTTATAAGGACGCATCGGTGTAGACTAGATACTCAAATCCTGGTCTGGGCAATGCTAACATAGGCGCTGAGGTCAATTTGTCCTTTAACTCATCGAATGCCAACTGACAGGCATCGTTCCAGATGAATGGCACCCCTTTGCGAGTCAGATGTGTCAAAGGACCCGCTATCTTTGAGAAACCCCGAATAAACCTCTTGTAGTATCCTGCTAAGCCCAAGAAACTACGAATCTCGATCGGTGTCGTGGGCTATCCCCATTCCTTCACCGCGGATACCTTTTCTGGATCAATAGATATCCCCCGGTCTGAAATGATATGCCCTAAAAACTGAACCTCCTTCAGCCAAAACCCATATTTTTCATACTTTGCATAAAGCTCATTATGACGCCGCGTCTGCAAAGCCTACCTCAAATGCTTAGCATGCTCCTCTTCTGTCTGGGAGTACACCAGGATGTAATCAATAAAGACGATGACGAACTGGTCTAGGAACTCTCTGAATACCCTATTCATCAAGTCCATAAACACTACTGGAGCGTTGGTCAAGCCAAAAGGCATAACCCGAAACTCGTAGGAACCATATCTCATTAAGAAAGCAGTCTTCGAGACGTCCTGTTCCCTGATACGCAACTGATGGTATCCCGATCGCAAGTCAATCTTTGAGAAGAAGGAAGCTCCTGTTAGCTGGTCGAATAAGTCATCAATTCGGGGAAATGGATACTTATTCCGTATCGTGACTTTATTCAACTCCCGGTAATCTACACACAACCTCAACGATCCATCCCTCTTCTTCACGAACAACACAGGGGCACCCCACAGAGAAGTACTCCTTCGGATAAACCCCTAACCCAACAACTGCTTTATCTGATCCCTTACCTCTCTCATTTCCGTTGGAGCCATACGGTAAGGTGCACGGGAAATTGGCCGAGTGCACGACGTCAAATCGATAACAAAATCTATCTCTCTGCTAGGAGGTAATCCAGGTATATCCTGAAATACATTAGTAAACTCCCTAACAACTGGAATCGAATCGAGTGGTAATACCACTTCCTTAGAGGTCTCCTCCTCTATATAGTACAAGTGAGTGGACGATCCTCCCTCAGGGCGAGGCATCGCCACTAAGAACATCTCCTGCCCGAGAATGGAAAAAATAATACTCCTACTGAAACAATCAATCATGGCTCGATACGCAACTAGCCAATCCATACCAACAATCGCATCGTACTCAGTCATCTCTAATACTAACATATCAGCAGATAAAGTAAATCTCCCGATCTCTATACCCACACCTCTGCAAATAAGGGAAATCATGGAACCCCAACTCAATGGTGAATCTACACAAGTAATCGTGCTCTCTGCAGTGTCTACCAACCCCAAAGTGCGTGCAAATCTCGTGGAAATGAAATAGTGTGTGACCCCCGTATAAAATAAAATACGCCCCATAGTTCCCTGAATAGAGAACATACCCTCAATAGAAGGTCGATCCTGTGGGACTGCGGCATACTGGAGTTGATAAACTCGCCCGTACTGAAGCTGTCCCTGCTGGACTGGGACTGTTGGGATGGGTGGCAAAGCTGGCATCTATGGTGGTGCTAGGAGGGTGACGGGAAACATAGGTTTTTGGGGCTCGTGTCGAGCACCCTACTGCTGCTGCTGTGGGGACCTGCCCCTATCAGGACACTCCTGGCGTTTGTGACCAATCTTACCAACCATCGAGACATACGGCTAGACATGGTAGGTTTCTCAAGTAGGTATTTGATAGGATTCATTTATATTACAAGTCTAATGGGAAAAATGAGCATGTAGTGTCGTAATTTTTGGGTGACCTAGATAAGGGTGATACAAGCTTTCTCCAAAGTAGTGTAGTTGACTTTTTACCTAACCAACTTGTGACTGACATAGTAGATGGGCCTCTCTTTGCAAGATTATTTAAGGTATTGAGCCAACAAAGCCCAGCTTTAGTGTCTTTTAGGGTCAAGTACAGGAGTAGGGATAGACTAGGTTACGGTGGCATGAGTATCGAAGGTTGAGTTGGATATTACTTGATTCGGTTAAAGGACACTTGAAAAACTTCATTCCAAACCTTGGTTGAATCCTTTCAAAGGAGTTTGAAGATGGGTTCATAAATAGAAGTCAACTGGATGATGAACTGACTGATATTCTACAATTTTCTAAGGAATCCCCAGGCTTCCTTCTCCATTCGGGGTGGTGGCATTTTGAGTATGGCTTTTAGTTTGGAAGGAGCTGCTTCAATCCTCTTTTTGCTAACCATGAATCACAAGATCTTTCCTTTAGCAATGCCAAAAACACATTTTTATGGGTTAAGTTACATATGGTATTGATGTAGATGCTCGAAGAACTTCCAAAGAGCGGGAACATGACCTTTCCGAGTCTTAGACTTGATGATCATATTGTCCACATAAACCTCAATTTCTTTGTGTATCAGATAATGTAAGATGGTTGAGCAGCCCTTTGGTAGGTAAACCTCGAATGGCATAAGTGTGTAACAGAAGGTTCCCCAAGGGGTAATGAATGCAATTTTCTCTTGATGATTCGGGTGCATCTTGATCTGATTATATCCAGAAAACCCATTAATGAATGACTTGAGAGCGTGGCTAGCCATATTTTCCACAATCATATTGATATTAGGTAGTGGGTAATCATCCTTTGGAGAGGACTTGTTCAAATCTCAGTAATTAATGCACATGCAAAACTTTCCTCCAATAATTTGAATGCGCTGGCTAATAGAACCGAGATTAATAACAACAGTTTCATTTTCAATAATTTTAATGCGGTTATGTTTTTTGTTATTAACTGTATTAAGACCAATTAAGAATTGTTCATTTACAAAATCATCATTTTCAAGAGTTTAATTAGAATCAAGACAATTCATATAAGTCACAACAAGATACTCAAAATCTTCATTTATTTCATTCTTTGGGAATAGATTGTTGAGAACCTCATTGAAAGAGGTCTCGATTACATTGTGATGAGAATAGGGAGGAATAATAAAAGAAGAGGAAATGGGATAAACATCAGAGTTGAGTTGTATTTCAGTGAGTGGAACTGGTATAGCATGGCAGTTAAGGAGAGGTGCATCAACAACTTTGATCAGGAGGTATGGATCTGATGATGTAGTGTTTGAGTGAATCTTGCAAAGTTCAGCCCCAGTATCTGCAGATTGAATGAATCCTTGGCATCACTTCTCTCAAAATCTTTGGTAGTAGCTATAGTCTTCTCAATGAGTGGTTACACATGATTCTAGGAACTTTTGGCCCATGGGTAGCTGTCTTGGAAGAAGATATCCATTCCTGACTTCATCTTCTTATCCATATGATCATACCACGGTCCAGGAAAGCCACAAAAGGGGAGATATTAACCCTTTTTGATAAATCTTATGTTCAAGGAATCTTCTAAGACGATCTTGGTACTTTCTAGCCTTCCCTTCAACTAAGGTTGGCAGAGCATTCAGAGTTCCTCTATTGATGGTTAATAACCTAGTCCACAAGGGGGAAAGACCTTTTTTAACGTAATGGGTTCTAGTATTCCCTGCTATCATCGTCCTAGCCCAGTTCAGGCATAAAGTGCATGTTCTTGAATGTCTTTATCACATTGATATTACCGTGATGGTTATGTTTTGGACAGACTATATCTCTTAAATCATCCCCTGCTAGGGGTGGAAGTTATTCGACTCAGAATCCTGACAAAAACATATCATTTTCCCCATGTTATATCTCTAGTATAGTATTACTCATGCTTGCATTCTCGATGTTATTTTCATCATCCAAGATGGTGATGGCCGGCCCATTAGTGAAAAAATTCAGTTTCTGATGGAGGGAGGAAGACACACCCTTAATGCTATGGATCCATGGTCGTTCGAGCAACAGGTTGAAACAAGTCGGTATGTTGATGACCTAGAATTCAGTAACAAGATTTATAGGACCATCCCCTATTGTAAGATTTATGGATCCCATCACTCCCCAACGAGCATTGTCATAAGCACGCATCACGAAAGAAGTTGTAGCAAGTTTTCTTACTTTCAGTCCCAAGCAGTCAAGGGTTCTTAATGGGCAAACATTAAGGGTTGATCCATTGTCGACAAGAGAAAGTGGGACTGTCTTTCACATGACCTTAGCAGAGGTATTGAGAGAATAGTTGTGATCTGGACCAAAATTAGGGATTTCCTCTTCGGAGTAGGAGAGCTTCTAGTAGAGGTTAGAGATCCGACTAGATTTACTGCTTATTTTAGCATGGTAGAAGGAGGGACTGATGGATCGATAAGTAGTTTAATTAAAGGAATTTCGATGCAGCTGGGAAGATTTAAAGAGTCCCCACTGAGTGATGTTAGCCTGAGTTTTCTTTAACTGATCAAAGATCTTGTTCTCTTCGAGGGTCATTTCTGGTATAGGGAGTTTCTCAACACCTTTTACCTTATAAATGATTGATGGTTCAAAACCTTATAATGCCTTCTCGATCTAGTCATATGGTTCACAGAACATGGGAAAAATATTAACCTTATTTCTTCATCTATCTAGGGCTGTTCAGACACTTTGTTAATCTCTCATAGGAAGTCCTCAAATGATATCATTCCACATATAATAACTACATGGCTAGTCTTTTTTGGGATTTTCTCTTCACCTGAACTATCAAATTCATCCACCCATCCGGTGGCGATGATGTCATCTCTACGTGAGAAGTCAATGCATTCTACAACAATAACGACCTCTTCGTATATATCCTCCCATTCAACAGAGTGATGTTGAAGTAAAAGGACCAAGCGCCCTTGTAGTTTGAAAACATCAAGTAGCTCGAACATACTGCAAATTTCACTGGTCTGTCTGAATAAGAATTCCATGATCCAAATGATATAATCTAAGTTGGTTCCATCGGTGGGTACCACACAACTATCTGACTCTCGAGCCCACTTTCGAGCTTCCAAGAACAGTTTACTAAATTTGTAGCATTAAATGGTCATCTCTGAGGGAAGTTTAAGTCAGAACTCTAGGAGCTGATTTAATACTGCTGATAATTCCATATCTTTTCCTCTGGAACGATTATGGGAAACAATGCATGCTCTTGTAAGAAGTGAGAGGCCCTAATCGGCAAAATATGTAGGATGAAGGAGAAAATATGTGCAAACTTTAAGGGGTTTAGCTGAATAAACAGGTATGATAGGTGATTTAATAAATAAAATATGGGTAGATGGGTCAAATTTTGGATCTTCTTCTAAGAAGATAACATTTGCAAGATTTGGGAGTAGATGGTGGGTAGTGTTTGGTTTAGGATTGGCTGGTAGGGCGATGATACCCCGATCAATTAGACCTTGGATTACATTTCAGATATGGAAACATTGATCAGTGGTATGATCAACATTTTGATGGAAATTGCAATGGGCATCGGGCTTGACTTTTTTGGGAAACATGTTTGGTAATGGATGCGATTCCAATGGCTTAATAAGATTTAGGCTCAAAAGGGCTTGGTAAATATTGGAGAGGGGAGCATGAAACTCGGTGTATTCCTTTCAGACTTGGTTAGGGCGGCTTTATGGTGCCTATGAAGTGGCACGCTCACAGATGTTATTGATGGTTGAAACTGTGGTACTAAAAGGCTTCTCATACTTTCTTGGTGTGAACTGTCCAAATGTTTTTTTTGGCTAAACTTCTGTCTTGGAAATACTTTCTTCGATCTCCACTCCCGTTTCTCAGAGGGCTCAGAAATGGGGGTAATGCCGTCCTCCCATCGTTGTCGGACATTGGGTAGGAAGTTCTTCTTCACAGTACTAACTTGTTCCTCTTCAAAAGGCTGGTTGGTCATGGTGGCAGCTTTCTATCTCCACCTTGCTATGAAAAGAGTGACAGTTTCTCTAGGATTTTATTTGAGAAGTTCTAAATTATGGTGGGTAACCTCCAACTCCCCGTTGTACTTGTATTGTGACACGAATTCACGGGCAACATCCTCCCAACAGTGAATTCTGGACTCCTCGAGAGATAAGAACCAACAAAGAGCGATGTCCTTCAAAGTTTATTGGAACATCTGGGCCATTATTTCCTCAAAGGAACCTAGGAGAGTCATGGATTGATGGTAACTTCGGAGATGGACAATTGGGGGCATGTTACTCCCGAATTTCTCAATAATAGGTATTTTAAAACTTTTCAGTAACCTTGCCTTAGGGTAGGGAGACATATGAGTGTAATCCATGTAGTTCCCAGAGATTCGAACTTGGTTAAAATTCTTGGTCAACAGCTTAAGGTCTTCCTTGACCTTGTTCAATTCTTCTTCCTTCGAATTAATGATCACGGGTAGGTTAGCCCCTAGCTAAGAAAGATTCGACATTGAGAGCTGAGATGGCGGTGACCCATTGGCAGGAGGGGCTCGTGGAGTGTGCTGATATTCTTTCGGGACTAAAATAGGCTCAGGTGTGGGAGGACCCATAGCGCAAGGGAAGAGGACCTTGGGCTCTTCAGGAATATGGACCCAATTTTCTTGCATCTCATGAATCTCGGTTTAAAGGTTGTTAATCTTGGCAGTAAGTTGGGCTAGAACCATCATTAAAGCAGGCTACACATTCGGTATTTGGTTTGCATTCTCTATGAAAAGTAGGTGAAAGTGAATTTCGAATTCGCAGGAAGTAGCGGGAGGTCTAACGGAGCTTCCGGGTGGCTCGACGGAAGACCAAAGCCAATAGGGAGCCAGGCCAAGGCTCGATATGCAATCGACCTGAGAAGGAAAATGATTCGAATTTATTTTTGAAAGAGAGGAGGAAAAAAAATTTAGAATAAAAAGAGAAAAATGTTTTTGATATTTTCTTTTTTTTGAAAGGGAGGGAATAAAATATATTTGGTATATTTTTATAAAAAGGAGCAAAAATGTTTTTGGTGTTTTGAAAAGATGGGGAAAAATGTTTTTGACACTTTTGGCAAGGAAGGCGGAAAAAAAATGAGAAAAAGGTCTTACCATGATTATTATTATTATTATTATTATTATTATTATTATTATTATTATTATTATTATTATTATTATTATTATTATTATTATTATTATTATTATTATTATTATTATTATTATTATTATTATTATTATTATTATTATGTTTTCACTTGTATTAGGTTTATCTAAATGAAAAAAGAAATGTCAAATGGGACCCGAGCCTGGAAAAAAATGGGGTTTAAAAGATATATAAAACATGATTTGACTTGTTGCCAAGCTCATGGATAAGGTCCCATTTTGAAAAAGACAAAATCACATGAAAATTTGGACGACATTTCGACCCGGCATTTTGGCAGAGTTTGGGTAGTAACTGGCAATCTAAACATGAGTGCCCTAGGTTTGACGCCTATATGAGGGTATGCATTTGTTGGGTTAGTGGAAAGGTTACCCAATATGGAATGACTTCCACTATATACATCTTGCATTTTAGGGCAATCGGTACTTGTGGACAACTATTTGATATACCCGAGTGTACATATATTGCCTCACTATATACCTCGTGGGGATAATACGTATGAGAGTGGATTCGTTATAGTCTACTTACGTGAATGAGTTCCCTACGATATACCTCCCGTCATTACTTCAGTCAAGAGAAATGATGCGGGGGGAATCGTTCAATATACGTCGAAGGTACTTGGCCAATGGAAGGTGAGAGTCATATGGCTTAGGCTAACTGTGACTTACTAGACCAGCGCCCATCATAAAGTGACCCTCAGTAAGGGACAAAATTTTGGTCAATAGCCATGCTCTTTAGTGATGTAGTGTGAAAAATTCATGATTATTGATTAGTATAGAATGGAGAGAGCATTTTATTTGGCATGATGAGCACAATACTAGTAAGGAAGAATGTAAAAGTACCATAAAAAGTAAATCCAACATAGAGCATAAAGATTGCTCTAATAATGGATATGTGAGAGTGGGTGATGTGTGAATATCTATAAGTGAGTGTGTGGTAGTGAACCTAATCATGGATTAACTAGAAGTGGTGTGTGATAAGTGCGAGTGAGCATCAAATAAGTGTGATAAAGTGGGTGTGTGTGCTAGTGACACCTAAGCATGGATATCCTAAGTGGTGTGTGTAATATGTGGATATAAGTGATCCTATGTGTAAATAGTGTGAAGTGTACATGGAGAGTATCTACAATTGTGCATGAGGCGTGATATAAGGATAAGGTAAATATATGCAAGAAATAATAGAGGAGAAAAAAGGTAACATAAAGGTAGGTGCATACGCACACAAGTAGAAAATGATAACACCCATGCAAATAGAGTCTATGCCTCTTATGAGAAGTTTATCCTCGGTGGAGTCGCCACTATGGCCATTCCTTTCCTTTTCGGGGGTTTCCTCTCCTTCCTCCCATCTCGAGGGGGAAGGGGAGTGAAGGTATCTCGCGCTTTTTCTCTTAGGAGCACTTCAACCGTCGTCGATGTGGGGTGAATGTAAAGAGATGGAGTTGCCAACCTATTTTGCACAAAATAGGCAAAACAATATGTCGTCGCTTTGAGAGAGCGCCATCAAAGACAAACTGGTGCTTATAAAATAATAAGTTCAGAGGTTCGGGGGCTAAGTAATGGAATGGTAAGGAGTTAGGCTCCCATACCACCGTTTCGGTATCTCATGGGCTTGTGTTACGATTTTCCTTAATTTTTTCATGAAGTGTATGTGCGTGTATATATAAATGGAGATTGGAATTTTCCGACTCATATCATAGAAAAGATAGAATGAGGTCATCCAAATGAATGCTCCCAAAGTAATAATTAGATAATATGATATGTGTTCTTATCGAGATATTGATAGATATGATCGAACGATAATATTTGTTGTATAAAATGCAAATATGAATCTTAAGTATGATATATATGAGTTATATATAAATAAAATGAACACGTGATGTAGGAAAAAATAGAAAATTGAACTCGAGAATCGGGTTTCATCCCAAAATTCCTACGTACCCTATAAATGCATCAAAGTCCACGTAGTTCGGATGCGACACAAGGTGGGGTTTATCCCATAAATTCGAACGAAAGTTTATTATATGTGTATGTGTAGAAAAGATATTTCTAGTTTTAAGAAATTATAGTGAGTAATCACGTTGGAATTTATAGATGTAAACCTCTTTTTTTTAATAGAAAATGAAGTATGTGCAATATAACTAATAAAGGATGAGATGTTAAAGTAAAAACTAGATTAAGAATTTATGTAACTAATGCAAAAATAGCGAATTTAAAGAGAGAGAAGGATATGTGGACCTTCTTTGGAGAATTGAGACTTGATCCTTAATGAGCTCCCTCGAATGTTGGGATGAATGTTGGATGAGAGAGAAGGAGATTTGCTAAATTAGGTATGAAAATAATGGGAATGAAATATGGAAAGGAATTTCACATAAGGAAACTTCGCTGATTGTAATAGAATGTGGTTGAATCACTGATATTGATGAATCTGAGGTGTGCCTTAAGAGTGAGCTCATGCCCTCCTTTTATAGGGTAGAGAAACTATCGATCGACATACCCCTAGCCCTCTCAATCAGCAGGTGACCCTAGACACACTACCAATAGGCACGGAAATGGACATGCCAATAGGTAATCTCGTGCAGTGTTTTTCAAAAAAATGATCGTAGAATGCAACCGTAAATCCAAATCGCGCATGGGGCATACCGTTATAAAGGTAATTCAGAGACCTTTAATATTCCATTGGTCCTTTCCTGGGTCCAGGAGTTAACTTTGGGTCAAACGGGGATCAGAAATGCTTATCGGTCCTTTGGATGGGAAATCGTCAGACGGTAATGGATTGTTCGTCCAAATCGTAATTCAGAATCGTGAACGAGGTAAAATATTGGAATTTTTATGCGAGGTACTTTAATGTTATAAAGAGTTTTTCTCGATTTGAAGAGTTGACTTTGGTCAATTGGGGCTCCAAAATGCCCGCTGACCTTTTGGAGTAAAATGGGTCATTGTCTTGTATAGTAAGGATGATTCATGAAGGGGTGGATCATTGGAAAAGGTATTCAGTTCGCTTTGAAGATTCATTCAGTCTCGTTCGATTTGAAGAGATGACCTTGGTCAAACAGAGCCGAGAGCGCCCGGTGGCCTCCGAATCAATTTTTAAGGGAAATTGAATCGTACGTCTGAACCGTTATGTCACTTCCCGTACCGGGTAGACCATTAAAAAGGGGTTTCGTTGCTCTTTGATGATTAATTGATCTTTTTCTCTGACGATGGAGTTGATTGGTGTCAAACCAGGGCCTGAAACAGCCCGGTGACCTGTAGATCAATTTTTGTTAGTAAAATGGTCCGTTCATCTGAACAGTTATATCGATTGTCACATGGAGTGGACCATTAAAAGGGGATACAGAGCCCTTCGAAGACTCATTGATCTTTCGCTCTGACAATAGAGTTGATCGGAGTCAAACGAGGCTCGGGAGCACCCTATGGCCTCTAGATCGATACTCAGAGAATGACCTAAGGTTTGTAGTGAAATGGGGAGGGGCTAGGGACCTAAGGAAAGACTTAGGGGGTCTTCAAATGTGGTATCTACATTACCACTCCCCAAATATATGCCCTGCCATAACCCCACTGAACATGCAAGTTAAACTTCTGTTACTCGTCGAATATCTTTTCTCAGAAACACTTCATTGCCGCAAAACTTATCCAAGACTTCCAATTAAGAGCATATGTCACCACAGTGGTTTTTTCGAGATGATACTCCAAGGAAAAGTCATAGTATTCCATCAACTCAATGCATCTCCTCATTATGAAGATTTAGATCGCGCTGAGTCAAAATGTACCCCACGCTCTTATGATCCGTATACACATTAAATTGTTCACCATAAAAGTAGTATATCTAGATATGTAGCACAAACACCATTGAGGATCACTCCAAGTCATGGGTGGGGTAGTTCCTCTTATGAGACTTTAATTGATAGGATGCATAGGCGACCACTGACCATTCTGCATCAACACTGTCCCGAGATATGATACGAAAGCATCACAATATACAATATAAATCTGGCCTCATTCTAGGAGGATGAGAACGGGTGTCCAAGTTAACCTAACCTTAAACTCCTAAAAAGTTGACTTGCAATCCTCTGACCATTGGAAGCGAACATCCTTTTGCATCCACACAGTGAGAGGCAATGCAACCCTCAAGAAATCTTGCACAAATCTCCAGTAGTAACCGACCAAACCCAGAAAACTACGCACCTCCATAACTATCTTTGTAAAGACATTGTCCGTCACAATTAATTATGTCATATACCGCTACAAGTTGCAACAATTCGTCAAAGGATTGAGAAGCTTACATCTACAAAGATGAATCCGAATTTCAAGAAGACTTCAACATTCAAGGCCAACAAGGATGAATTTGGTAAAATGTGTTTAAGTTCCATTTACATTTTACATTAAAAGTGTTGGGATATTTTTGTGAAAGTTAAAATACTTTTAATAAATGGTTTTATTTTCAAAAACATTTTATCATAAAAGGTTTGGATAAATGTTTTCTGATCTCGTGAACAGTCTTAAGTTTTGAGGTTTCCAAGATATTTAAAAGACTGAAGCTTTTATGAGTTATGTGTACGATGTCGTTCGAACGATATCATACCTAGTTCAATCGAGATCGTATCTCACTCAAACGACATCGTTTCATTTGAACGAGATGCTGTTTAAGCTGACTTGTCACCGCCTTGATTTTTAATTAAATTGAGTGTCAGGCTTCTCGAATTTCTTATAGAGAAATATTGGTTTTCATAGAATACGTTTTTATACTATTCTCCAACCATTTGAGGGTTCATAACTTGTGTTTTACAATTCACAATTCCAATTGCTTTTGTGTGAGTTTTTTTGTGGAACCCAAAATTATATTTTGCTATTATTCATACTTTGTGGGGAGATCTCTACAACCAAGAGCTGTGTGCTATTGTGGAGTGAGTTTCTATGGAGTTTTATGACCGCGTGTAATTAGGGAGTGCTGCGGTGTTCTAGGCTTGAAGATTGGATTGCACTTCATGTAGGTTCACTGAGGGTGGACTTATTGCTGACGACATCGACCGATGCCTTTAGGTATTCGAGTGTCAAACTGTATTTCATTGTAACTGTATAAGTTGCGATTTACAATTATAGTGAAATAAAAGGTTTTGCCCTGAGGGAATTTTTTCTGAATTATTATGTCATATACCTTATTTATGATGGTTTGACACTTGCATGCATGTAGTTATTTTTGTTTAAGGGCTGAATTGATTTAATTCATTAATTGACTCTAATTAAATAAGTTTGGCATTGTAATTTGCACATCTATTCGAATATTTATCACCTGTAGGCATTCACAAATTGGTATCAGAGATTTTTATTTAAAAGAGAGTGCATACCATTTTCACTCTTCGGCCTATTCCAACTCAGAATGGCCTCAACCTTGCTAGATCAACGGAAATTCCCTTACCAGAAACTACATGGCCATGGAACTTGACATCTTTCATCCAAAACTCACACTTGGAGCACATGTAGCATCGTGCAAAGATGCTCCTCATGATCCACATCCGAAGATGAGTAAACCAAAATATCATCCACAAAGAGCACCATAAATCGATCTAAGTATGGATGATAGATACGGTTCATCAAATCCATGAACATTGTCGGGGCATTCATCAAATAAAAGGGCATCGCTAAGAAATCATAATGTTCATACCGCGTCTAGAACGTTGTCTTAGGAATGTCTTCCTCTCTGATACGTAACTGATGGTACCTAAAGCGGAGGTCAATCTTTGAAAACCTTCCCGAACCACGTAACTGGTTGCATAAATGATCGATACGGGGCATAGGGTACTTATTATTCACAATAACCCTGTTCAACATCCTATAATAAATACAAAGCCATATGTAGTTGTCCTTATTATTGGAAAAAAGGATTGGAGCTCCTTAACGGGATACAATGGGACGCATGAAACTCTTACTGATCAGTTCCTCCAACTAAGCCCTTAACTCATACAATTCTATTGGAGTCATCCTATGAGGTGTTATAGAGATAAACAAGATGCCTGGATGCACCTTTATAGAAAAGTCCACCTCCCGGTGTGGGAAAAAACTAGGAAGATCATCGAGGAACACATCAGGAAACTCTCGCACCATTAGATAATCCAACAAAATTTGATTAGGCTCCCCTTGAGACACCATACTACTCAACCAACTGAAATACCGCTTCAGCTCTCGCACAGTAGAAAACTTGCAAGGATAACGCATATCCCACTCTATATTGAAAAGATTGTGAGATTTAATTAGGAGAGACATAGAGCCACTATGCTTATGGAATTCGATGGTAGCGTTAAAGCATAATAGACAATTAGTACCGAGGATCACCTCGAACCCATCCATGTCCATGAGAATCAAGTCATACTCTAGAACATAATCTCCAACCATAACCGTACAACAACGACATGTGCTATTGAAAACTATACCACTGCAGATCGCAAGTCCTATGCAGATAGGAAGGCAAAACTGATCTACCTCTAAAGCTAAGATGAATGCTAAAGAACTCGAGATTGATGAATGCAATGTGCCTGAATAAAATGATGCCTTTACCCTACTACTGAAGAGTAGAATCATACCTTCCATAATCGATGGATCATCGAAAGGAGCTACAAATTGGGATATGGCATCAGCACGTCCGGGGTTAAACCCACTACCCTGGCCACTAGGCACCTGACCTTGGCCACGACTGCTCTCGCCCTGACTGGAATGTGAGATGTCCACATTGTGACTCACAGGATAACGATACCGAAGGGAATCTATTATTGCTAGATACGACCTGTGTAATTGGAACTCTTGTCAGGTACATAATTAATAGTCTGCTCACTACCCTACTAGTTCGCAGAATCTCTCTATAGGGATTCGTTTTAAAATGGCTTGGGGACCTACAAGAAAAACACGTCATTTCGATAGGGGCTATAGGATTCTAATCACTGCTACGCTAGGAAGAAGACGAACTAACACCCATAATGACCTTAAGCTTCATAAAAAAGCCTCGAGCATCGCTCCTAAACTTCTTACGGACACTACTCTGGGACCCTATGATCTCCCTCTTATTCTCATGAATAACCTTACGATCCTCTACCTTAAGCTCAAGCATGATAGCCTTGTTCACTGCCATTCTAAAGTTTGGTTGATCTAAACTGACCATAACCCACCAGATGCTAAGGTTAAGACCCTTGACGAATAGCCTCATCTTCTCGGCCCCATACTTCTGAACCGCGTCCATATACTTGGGCAGGCTGCTAAATTTGACTTGGTACTCATTGAAGAACATCTTGACTTGAATCAAATGAAGGAAATCAGCCTTATTGGCATTTTTGAATGCCTCAGGGTAGTACCGGTCCATAAATATAACCCTAAAACCCTCCTAATCTACGATCTTCATCACACTGACTAAGTGGGAGCACAACCAGCATTGATCTTACTTATTGAGCTAAAAGGTCGCTATCTTAACCTTGTGCCCAACTAGCACATCAAGAATGTCCATAACCCTGGGGACCTCATCCAACTACTCTTATGCGACATTGGGCTAGCTACTCTATTGAAGGTCGGTGGGTTTAGTATCCTGAAATCCTTCAAGATAGAGGTCAAAGTGATGTTTTCAATCGTTCCACTACAATTAGCTCTTTGCTACTGAGAGAGGGAGTTGACAATCTGACGCACAGCCTTTTCCATGAGGCTGAGCTTACCATTCTTAAGCTCAGTAGTACTATCGCTACGTGCAGTCATCTGCTCAAGAAAGAAGAGTTCAATACAACAACGATCATGAAAATGAATGTTAAATATAACATAACATATTAGGAAAAGTACTAGGAAATCATAAAACACTCTGTCACACACGAGGATCCTAATGCTCTGATACCATTTGTAATGCCTCGACTCAGATTTGGGCTATCGTTGGGACAACCCACACTCGATTCAATGTGTTAAGGGGGGAAGGGGAAAGTCCATTTTTATTATTTAAGAAAATCATTTAATTTGCACCATTTTATAAAGAACGAAATGTAATATAACAAATTTTAATTTAAGAAATAATTTGTCACTTTAAGTAATTAAGTTAATTAGCAGGATTTATTTAAAAAAATTATGTTAGATCCAACAATGATAATAATAAAAGAAATAAACCATATCACTCTTGTATTATTACAACAAGTGGCCCAAGGCCCCAATAAAACATTGTTTAAAGTTCCATGAATTCAAATGTCGTAAAATATATTTTTTAAAATGTCATGGTAGGGATATAACAACACTTTATGACCTTTGGGGACTTACCAACATCCTTGCCAGTGTCCCTAGTGGAGGTACCTGGGGGTGAGGTTTTTAACATAAAAATTAGGGGTGATCAAAGCGCTCAGAATGGTGGGGAGTACTAAGCAATACATTTCATAGGAAAATACTATACATATAACATTTATTTTAACAATTTTGAAAACGTTATCATTTGACGAGTATGAGTGCAACTACCATACAATGCAACCCGAGCTATGTGCTCATACCCACACTTGTTCATTTTACACCAACTTTACACATAATTAAAGAGGGTTGTCTTTCTTATATTTCCTAAGCATAACCTTATTTATTTCCATTCCCATCATTCCGTTATCAACATTATCTTTTTTTAAGAATTTACCAAATAACCGCATACTTTAACGGACACCATACTGCCGTCTACGTTACCATATGCTCTGGCCAGTGATATTTGGGCTTTGGGACCTTCTTGGTTCTTTCTCGGTTGCCTTCGAGTCCATATTAATGCATTTTAACATTTTATTAAATGTCCACACAATTCCACCGTTCTTATCACTCCCACGGTTCACATTTACGTCCCACACCATTTTCATGCCACTTTACTCATTTCATTCATTTTTTGCAAAACCGGCTGATAAGGTCAAATGGAGAAGTCCAATCACTAGGACTCTCTATTTTACTAAAATTATCATTTTTCTATTTATTTTGCCAACACATTGTGAAAAATATATTTACATCATTATAACATCGAAAATCTCCATTTTATCTCCTAAAACCATACTTCATCATTTTGCTTCAAGAAAATTCCATTTCTTCATATTTTTTAATCAAGAAATACATTTAATATTATAAATATCATTTTTTCCCAAAATATCCATTTCAGCCTTATAATCATATGTTGCCCTAAACATCATTATTCTTCATTTTATTTTTACAACACATTTAGGGGCTGAATTTTCTAATTTCATATTTCATCTTGAAACTTATTTTAATCTTCATTTATCATGCATATATGTCCTCTGCTAATGTACTACACGATTATACACATGTGAGGATGGATTTCAACCTAGAAATCCAATAATATGAGTTCTAAACATGATATTAACATGAAATCATATCTTATGTTCATATTCATCATATTCCAAAATTAAAATGATACCCGTTCTTTAAAAATCCTTTCAAGTTTAGTTTCTTTAAACTTGCATTTTTCATAAGAAAACTTTAAATAAGCATACTAAAAAGTAACTTTGCAAGATTATCTACATTCTAGTATGCATCCTAACATGTAGCTTAGGTTTTAATCTTAAAAACATAATGAGGAAAACCCTACCTTAAATTTGAAGAGGAGAACTAGGAAATTATGACTTAAAAGCTCCTAAAATTCTAAGAAATCCTCATGAATTCTCCTAGCAACTCTAAAAGCTCCAGGAACAATTCTTCAACCCAACTTCTTCCTTGCACAACGAAAATGGGTCTTACAAGCTTGAAAATGGCTAATCTAACGTTTGGAAGGGAGGTGTCAACCTTGGAGATGGGTGGATGAAGGATGGAAATGGAAGGAGAGAGCATAAAAATCTGATGGAGGAGTGTTGAAATGACCCCCATCACACACACACACTCTCTCTCTCGCTCTCTCATATGTGTACCCCCAAACACCTTAGACTTTAACCTTAATAAACTCAAAAACCTCTTCCCGTTTGATCTGCTTCATTGTGAGCTTGACAACTCAACCGATCGAAGGATTCTCCATGCAACAACACATAAAATCTGCAAAAAATTGATTATTCCGTACCCTTATTCGAACGAGACTGGACCTAGTTCAAATGACATCGTATCTCATTCAAATGTGGTTCCAACGAGAATCTAACGAGGCATGAAATGTGAATATGTGATTTTCATTCAAAGGCCATTTGATGCAGCTGTTCGAACAAGGTTTGAACCTCGTTCGAACGACCCCAAACTTTTCTTATTTAAAGTTTTATTCAATCTCATTTTAATTTCACAAAGGCCACAAGAATAGTTCATAATAGGCAACCATCCATTATATTAAGTCCATGACCAATAGGCATGCAGATTACAGGGGAAGGAGGTAAAAATATCGGGCATGAGTGTCACAAATTAAGTAAGAATAAAATAAGCAACCCACAACATGTCGATGTACGAAGAAAACTATAAATGGAAAAACCTTGGATGGCCCAGACACACAAGTCCGGTACGATATAAGTAGTTTATAAGAACAACTTAGACTTGATCACACACTGTAAGCCTTTAAGACTTGATGCGCTTCCTCGTACCTTGTAACTTTCTTCGGATCCACTCTTAATTTCGGCACATTACAACATCTCTATATCCCATATATCTTACTTGTCTCGTGTCGAGTCTAGTCATTGTTGAACATAAAACACGGTGGTCTCCACTGCTCAAAACTCTCACAGTATGAAGATCAAACAAATGTGGTGCATCACAAAAGAGATCTCAAACTGTCATAAGTGTGTAGGGTTCTTGGATCTCAAACTTTGGTGTATACTAGGATTTTGGATGCACAAGATTTATCTTGGAAAAACATTTTCGTAAAAGACATCTTTTAGAAAATTGATTATAGACTTGAGTATTTATAGAAAATAGGAATTTTGTGGCGATACATTTTTTGAGGCATTTCGAATGAAACCTTATCTCGCTTGAATGAACTTAAACCTCGTTCGAACGAACATGCCATCTCATTCGAACCAACTTCAAACTATCTTCGAATGTATACACCTCTGATTAACATATGTACCCCATTTTATGTTTGTTGGGAGGTCGTTATAACGAACTCCACATCTCGTTCGAATAAACTATTCATTCTCGTTCGAACGAACCAAAATAAAAAAATATTTTTTCTTTCATTTTTTTACGAAAAGGCCTCAAACAATTTTTGTACAACAACACCCAAAAAGTATCCATGGATCAAACAATATTATTCATTCATAAATTCGATGAGATTCCTCGGATGTTGAAGATGAAAACTTGGCATGTAATCCAATGTCTTCTCAACGTAGCTATAGCTTTATCGCATAGTCTTCAATCACACATCATAGGCTTGAAGGATATACGACTCAAGTCTTAACCTTTGACTCAAACAAGTTTTTTCCAAACAAGGAATGAAGCCAATACTTACAAATGGACCGTTTCAAAAAAAATTCCTTACATGAATTCTTATTAGGACCAAGTGGGAAACTGTTAGGAATATTTTATCTAATAATTAATTTCGAATTATGCGAATTCAATATTAATTAATGGGTTAAATAAAAAAGTCCTACTTGATGAGGTCTAACTAAGAAATCAAATTTGATTAGGAGTCCTTTAGATAAGTCATCAGGAGTTTTAAGAGATTGAGAGGCTTGGTATTCTAATACAAGTATCATCGGGATAGATTGTAGAATTATGATTTAAGTAGGAATTTCAGATCCTGTCTCACTTTATATATAGTAAGTTATTATCCTTCAAATAATATACATGAACAAAAATTATATTGGTCTAGAGAGAGAAAATTCCAAAATCATAATTAAGTGCAATTTTCCATATTGTTCAATAATAGCAGTAGGAAGTTTTTATAATGGAATATCATGAGATCCTAAACACTAATCTCTTATACCACATGTAAAACATGAATTAATAACAATACAAAGACTCCAAACATTGAATTTGTTAATAAAAAATGGATGCTGATCTTCTTGCATTCACAAGTTGTACCTACACTATAATGGAACAAGAACACTAACCTTTGTCCCCTGATTTCGAATTTGTTTGAAGCGTAATTTCTTCTCTTGAGTTCTTAACTAATTGGTCCAACAAATCCTTCTTTCTTTGATGGAAAATTGCAATTAATTAGAATTTAAAATTTTTCTCTCTCTAGCGCAATATATTATGTGTTTAATGTAGATTATTTTATGGAGAATAACCTAGTATATATAAGGTGAGAGAGGACTCGAATTTCCCACTTAAACCATAATTCTAGTGTCCATCACAGTTAGACTTGTATTAGGAAACTAACCCACTCAATCTCTTAAAAATTCTGATGACCTATATAAAAGATTTCTAACCAAATCTGATTTTTAGTTTGATCACATCAGTTAAGACTCTTTTATTAAGCCATTAATTCACTCTAATTAGATAAAATATTCCTAACACGTCAAAATAACGGATGCCCCCAATTTATACCGAGTATGGAGATTTATACCATTTTTAATGTTTAAAGCTTTAACTCAACTCCTATATTAAATGATATAGATCGCATCAGAAGACAAAAAACATACTCAAACTACTCGAAGCCAGAATAAAAGTCAGATTTACCTAAATAAAGATATTAATGAGGATCCAAGTCTTGAAACGTCTTGGAAAACAATGCCTATTGGATTTATTGGTAGCAACAGTATTTGTATATTACCCATATTAGGCCTTAGAAGCTTTCAACACATCCTCAATTGACTCCCCTCTTCACCAAGTTCCACCCATAGGGGTATGATTATACGACACCGCTACGATAATTAATGGAGCATAGGAAATTCATGTCATATTCGTAAAGAAATATATCACAATGCATGTTAGGATTTCAGTAGATTATAGTTCTAGTTTGGATCCTGAAATTAATGTTATAAGCGAGGTTAAAGCAGATTCTACTAGGCAAAATTCTCTTAATCGAATCCCCTCGTCTGTTGAATTCTCAATAAGATTATTGCATCCTCAGATTCCATATATTATCTTCACGTCTAACAAAATATAAACTTATATTGAACCTAATAGGAGGCATGTTGCAGCTCAAAGCCATGTAAAGATTTCCATCTAATGATACCTAATATCTCCGCCAATTAGTTCCTCAGATAAAAATGTACTTATATATATATATATGAAAAATCTCTATAGTTATCGATTAAATCTCATCATGTTCCGTCAACTATGAAGCATATACACAGACACAACATCATGATATGGATGATAAAGAGATCCTAGCACAAAATGTCAACAATGAAGCATATACACAGACACAACATCATGACATGGATGATAAAGAGATCCTAGCACAAAAACTCTAAAAAAAAGTAGGACACGAACACGCTGAGTACATGCTATATATATATATATATATATATATATATATATATATATATATATATATATATATATGTATAGGGAGAGGTTCACAAGTGAACCTAAAAGATGAACTTTTTAATGAACCTTAACAAAATAATACCTAACAACTCATTGCTTTTAATTTCTATGTTGTAATTGGTCCGCGCCAGCGGCAACGAACACGCGTGTCAATCGATCCCCAACTCCCTCACCCCCCAACCATCACCATCACCATGGCATCCCTTATAGCAGCCCTTATGGTGGGCTGCCATGGGGGTGGGGGTGGTGTTAGGGATCAATCAACACACGTGTCCGTTGCCACTGGCGCAGACCAATTACAACATAGGAATTAAAATTAATTAATTGTTAAGTATTTTTTGTTAAGGTTCATTAAAAAGTTCATATTTTAGGTTCACTTGTGAACCTCTCCATATATATATATATATATATATATATATATATATATACATACTAGGGTGTACCCGTGCCGATGGCACAACAAAAAAATTATTCTCGTGATATTTTGTTCTCGTACCGATGGCACGACGATAAATATATTCCCTCGATAAATATGTTCCCGTGATATTTTGTATTTAAAACATGTTGCCCAATAAATAACACTTTTTAATATAAGTTTGTTTAAACTTAATTATTCGATGCAAAAATGTATGACAATGTTACAAATCCATTATTTTTTTTAGCTTACTACTTCCTTTCAACATGTTACATTCAATAGTTTATCCCAATTTGATGCCTCTCATGCGGAGCACCAACATAAAAAGACCATGCGAGAAACCAAATACAAATCTCATATGTGATGTGTTCTTTTTTTGGAGAAAATATCATGGGTTACAATCCGTACTTTCTCCAAAAATGAGTTAAAAAGACTCCCGAGAAGAAAATAAACCAACCACTGTTTTCCTGAGATGAGTTTCTTCCCATCTTTCTTACAGCGTTTCCGACAATGGGTTTCAACCCGTACTTTTTCCGTTTCTAATTATGTCTTGTATTTATATTTTTATTTTTTCCATTCCAACCTATTTTGAAAATTATTTAAACCAATACCTTTTCCTCATTGGCCATTTCGTATGTTAAAAATCACGTTCCCCTTACAAAATTACTTTGAAAATTTTAAATTACATGTGTATAAAGTAAAGAAACTAAAATTCAATAACTCGGCCTCAAGATATGATGGAACACATATCTTAGATGTTAGTTTTTGGAAGAGAACATAAAGTTCATCCTTTATGTTCCAAAATTGAATTCCAATCTAACAAATGTAATAAAATTCATTTTCAGTCTCAATAGAGGAATAGACAAACTTAAAGTATTGAACGTTCATATAAAAAAATCCAGATTTTAAGAGGGAGAGAGAGAGAGAGAGAGAGAGAGAGTCTTTGAGTGTGTGAATATGTTTCGTCAGTTTTAGTGCTTGTGTTTTCCAAAAGGCAGTTGCAAAAGAAAAAAATAGTAGTCGGTATACTTTAAGACCCATAACTCTAGGTAGGCAGAGATGAGACAAATAACTCACAGACTTGCACACAACTGACAAAACCCATTACTCTGTTCAGACTCCCTCACCTGTCCATCACAACTCGCATTTAACACTCAATAAAATACACTTAAAACTCCACTGCGTAAAGTTTAATGACATATATTAAAATTATAGATGAGAAATGGGTAAAAAGTATTTGTAGCACAAAAATTACCAATATTTTGTTTTTGAAAAAAAAAAAACAGTCCTCCTCGCCAAACTGTTTGATTACAACATACAAACACCAAAGGATAGCAAGAATTAAAAAGTCTTCAGCAACCATGACATGCAATGAATAAAAATGTTTGATATGTCATTAGAAAACTAAACAAAATCTCATAACTCCATGTACAAAAACAACCAAAGAGCAGCATGTGATTCTGTAGAATCCCAAATTTACATACAATAATGGATCAAGCTTTTATTTGAATCTTCTATATTTTTAGATTCTAACTTAAAAATATATATATCAAACCCAAAAAAAAAATTGTTTTAGGGAAAACCAACCCACTGAATCAGTAAGTCCAATTGGTGTATACACATGGTAACTATAAATACTTGACACAATCAATCATATAAGATAGGTTTAAAATAAAAATGGGGTAGAAGAAAAAAATTAAAAATCCCCAAATTGAGAATCATGCATTATTAAACTACAAAATCACAAACAAAATTCTCGATCAAATAACCAAATCTAGCTAAAAGTTCACAAACAAAATCATAAAAAAGAGGCTGTATCAAGTACAATTTTACCTGTATTACAAAATCTATGACAAATGCAGTGTAAAACCCATGAGAAATTTCTAATGGGGACCATTGAAGTTAGCGTCTAAATCCTACAAAATGAACAAAACTATTTAAATCAAATGATAAAAGACATGTCATTTAAAGGCTCCGAAAGTCTACCAAAAGTAATAAAAATGAAAAAAATAAAAAAGTCTCTCTTCTTAAACCATTTTCGATTTTCTTCCAATAAAAAAATAAAAAAAATTTAAAAAAACAACACTAAAGGTACAAACCTTCAATTTTCAGATCAAGCTCAAGCTCATCTCCATCATATGGACTCCATCATCAGAACCGTTACTCTATCCATTTTTACTGAGACACATGCCACTAACACGTGAAACCAACTCAAAGCCGAGAGCCAGCTCAATCTCAGTAAAATCTCAGCTCAATCTCAATCTCAGTAAAGCCGAGAGTCACCTCAATCTCAATATCAGTTCAATCTCAGTAATCTCAATCTCAATCTCAGTGAAATCAGCTCCAGCTCAATCTCATCGTCTTCATCGCTCTCATTATCCTTTTCGCTCGGCCCTAAACAGAACAGAAGCCGCCTCCTCAGAAGACAAACTATGTTTTACCGCTCACTCTCAACATTCATTGGCATGCCGCGGGCTCAGGTGACTACAAATATTAAACAAAAGTAGAGATCTTCAAATTATAAATTTATCACTGAAAAATTCCAAAAAAAATATAAAGATATCTAACTTGGTATAAAATAATTTATAGGGGTACACAACACCACCAACAACCACAACCACCTATAGAATAAGTTTGTAGCTAACAACCACGACTACACACGAATATCCTTCAAAATCAGAATAAGTTATATAGAATAATTTTGTAGCCAAAAATCAGAACTTTAACTAATACCTGTTTGTGCCTTCTTGGAAAGAAATATGAAATCGGATTTGAGTTAGTTCTTGAAGAGACATGACCTCAAAAATTAAGTCAGATCTGAGGAAGAGAGAGAAACAAAACCGTGCTGATGGCACGTCGATAAAAGAATCCATGATGGTACTCTCACCTAAAAAAGAAAAAAATATAAGTAACAGAGTAAGTAAAGTAACAGTGTTTGAAAGGTATAAATTTTGAAAGGAATCTTTTTAAAAGCGTATAAAATCAAAAGAATCAGACCCCCATTTTAGTTTCGGAACCACAAACAAAAAATGATTTTATACCCAAAAGAAAACTACAGACAATTTTTTGTTTTTGGAGAATATATTCAGATCTATCCAAACATGGAAAATAACCCAACATGCCCTTCTTTTACTTCCTTACGCAAATCGATTTGATACTAAATGAAGAAACACTAGCAACGATGGAAGTTGGCATCATAGGGTCACCAGAAATGTGCGTACGACGACTGGAGAAGAAACACCAGATACGGTGGCGACTGGAGGTCATCGTCGGAGAAGAAAGACCAGCTACGGTGGTGGTTGAAGGTCATTTCCGGATAAGAAACACCAACAACGGCGGCTGGAGATCAGATCAGAAAACAAAGACTCAAATCCAATTAGCACCATAAATTCTAACATAAGTGATAACAGAAAAATAAACAAATAAATAGAGGGAGATTTAACCTTATGATGTGTGTGAAAAACTCAGCTTGTCTACTATCTAGTACTACCAAAATTATCTATACAAAGATGGAATAGATGGAGGGAGAAAGATGAAAGAAGATATTGGTGGCGTGCGTGGGGAGAGTGAGAGGGAGAGAGAGAGAGAGAGTAGCTGACCTAATAGGTGTGTAAGAGGTATGGGTGAAAATGGGACGGGTGGGAGGCTCGAGAGAGTACCTCATTTCATGATACGTGGCACTATGTAAGACCATTAGCCATAAATTTCAAAGATTCAATCGGAGCCGTTAGTTGATAAAGACCAAAATCATCAACTTTGGATCTCAGCCATTAGTTGGGAGAGACAAAAAAAACCCTCCTCCTTTATATATATATATATATATATATAGAGAGAGAGAGAGAGAGAGAGAGACTCTCATACATACCACTAGCACAAAACATTTTTTTTAAACATTAAACATATTTTTGATTCGAGTTTTTTTGTGTGGTATTTAAGCATTTTCATAGATCCATATAAAAAAATTAGCTCAAAATAACCTTCTAGCTATTTCAAAAAAATGGTCAAAGTTTGACCATTTTTTTAAAATAGAAAAAAACGTTTATTTTGAGCTGATTTATTTATATGAATCCCCTAAAATGTTTAAACATCATATAAAAATTAAGTCAAAACATAAATTTTTACTAATTTAAAAAATAGGTATGTGTACTTGGTATGTATTGGAGACCCTCTCTCTCTCTCTCTATATATATATATATATATATATATATATATATATATATGTGTGTGTGTGTGTGTGTGTGTAATTAATAAAAAATACTTTCTTATGATAAATATCTATTTAATATCATATGGCTAATTTGAAATTATTATCCTTGTGAATGCAATTATAATCATAATAAGTAATCCCAATAGATTTTACCCAAAAATCTCCCATGCCAATTTTAATATCTGGTTGATGAACCATGGGAGAGAACTTTTGACACTTATCTCACTTTTGATCATAGATACTTGCATCTTTATGAATATACGACCATCAGTAGCCCATTTTTATTGCTCGAAACGCCAGAGATCTTCTGCATCCGTGACTCCTACAAATCCCATTGTGAAGCTCTTAAAGAACTTTCTCCACATCTTTTGGGTGGACACACTAGACGTAGGGACATGTGAAAGATCTTTTGTAGAGTTTTCCTCCAGGATCAAGATATAAGTGAGCAACCTTCACTCTCATTTGGTGAGCCAATTTCTTGTCAACCTATAATGTCTCATTCCGTAACTATGCAATGATTGGATCTATCCAGCTGGACCTTTTTCAATGGTGAGAATATTCTCGGTGATAGTCATCTTATCGATACTAAGCTTGGTCAGCAACTCCACTTTGATCGCTCGTTTGAGGTCAAAGTCCACTGTTGAGCTTAGGAGTACTAAGGCGTCAGCATGACTGTTTTGACCCTTAGGAACTACTAAATGTGGACCTCTTCAAACTCTTCTATAAGCTCGCGAACCACAACGAGGCAGGCTTCCATCCTATCATCTTTTGCATTGAAATCACCCCTGACCTAGTTGAACACTAGTTTGGAATCAACAAACACATTGATTCGCTTTCCCCCTAGCAATAGGTCCTTGCACAGGCCAACCATTAGTGCTTCGTACTCAGTTTCGTTATTAGAGGCTTCAATGCCTAACCTCACTCCTTGCTAAATAATGGTGTCTTTTAGGGTTACCATGACAATTACCACTCCCCCCCTTGAAATTGTAGGCTCCATTAAAGTATTCTAGTCCTCTAACCGTGCTTCCTTATTCATTGATTGCTCTGCTAATAATTGGTCGATCGAACCATATCCAGTGAATTCGACATTAAAATTAACCACTATCTTCCCCTTAATTGTTGTCTTTGACTGAAAGTGAATGTCGAACCTTTCAAGCTCCACTGACCATTTTGATAATCATTAAGAAATATTAGCTTTTCGAAGGGAACCTTTGAGGGAGAATGACGGGATAAAAGTAATGGAGTGGGCTTTAAAGTAGTTCTTAAGTTTTCTTGAAGCAATTACGAAAGTATATGCTAGATTTTTCAATGGGAGGTAACGTTGCTCTGCATCCAAAAGTGTATCACTGGTATAATAAATAGGACACTGCTTTCCCTCCTTCTCATATACTAAGGCCGAGTTAACCACATGAACTAATACTGTGAGGTAGAGGTATAAAGGATCTCCATCATCAGTAATTTCTAGCAGAGGTAGTTTGTTGAGGTAAGACTTGATGCTTTTGAACAGTCATCATTATAGGTGAGGCCTTTATCCTTCTTGAGCAGCTGAAAGAATTTCCAATAGTGCTCCGATGACTTAGAAATGAATCTGTTGAGAGATACGAGCATTCTAGTGAGCTTCTGGATATCACGCAATGTCTTTGATGGTTGGACCCTATTAATAGCATCAATCTGATATGGATTTGCCTCAATACCTATTTTACTGACAAAATAACCTAGTAATTTTCCTTACTAGACATCGAATGAGCACTTTCTTACGTTGAGCTTCGTTCGGTAGCTCCAGGGGATATCGAAGTTGTTTTTCAGATCATTGAGGTGGTCACGTTTGTCCTTTCTTTTAACTAGCATGTCATCGATGTAAACTTCAATGGTTTCGCCCATATGTTGCTTGAACATTTTAGTGACCAACCTTTGATATATGGCCCCAGCGTTCTTAAGGTCCAATGGCATGAATTTATAGTAGTACAAACCAACTGGGGTGACGAACGATGTCTTGTCCTGGTTGGGGCTGAACAATGGGATCTGATGATACCCTGAATAGGCATACAAGAAGATCATCCATTCATGTGCAGTCATGGCGTTGAATAGTTGATCTATCTTTGGCAGATGGAAACTGTCCTTAGGGCATGCCTTGTTGAGATCAGTGAAGTCAATTCAAACTCTCCAACTGTCGTTGCTCTTACTCACCACCACTAGATTCGAGAGCCACTTTGAGAATTGAACTTCTCCAATTGACCTTACCTCCAGAAGTTTTCTTACCTCATTTTCTATTACTTTAGCCTTGTCGGGGGATGTTCGGCGCACCTTTTGAGTGATTAACTTGAAAGTTAGGTTTACATGAAGGCGGTGGCAAGCCACCAAGGGATCAATCCCTGACAGGTCATACGGTTCCTAGGTGAACACATTCGAGTTACTCTTTAGGAAGAAAATGATCTCCCTTTTTTCGTGATCGGTGAGTGTCGTCCTAATTAGAAACTTTCTCTTCAGTAGGTTAGCATCAAATATAACCTCCTCCAAATTTTCAACGACCCTGCCAGCAAGGTGGACCTAGTCTCCTCCGCCCCTAGTCGATCGTACTGTAGTTTCTCTTTTGAAGGAGTATCCCCATCCTGGGATTTCTTGGGAGGGGTTTCCTTTCCTTTTTTTTTTTTTGGGGGGGGGGGGGGGCTAGATGGCGGCGATAAAGAATTTCTTAGGGATGGCTTGGTAGCCCCAAATTTCCACTACTCCTGGGTCTGTGATGCACTTGAGCTTCTGGTGGTAGGTCAGTGGTACGAACCTCATTGCATGAAGACACCCTCTACCTAGAATAGAGTGGTAGGGAGATTATATGTCTAACACCATGAATTCGATTAATTTGAAATATTCCATGCCCTTACTGGCATGACTATCTTACCCAACGGCATCTTGATCTCCCCACGAAGACGACCAATGGAATTTTTACCTCTTTAAGATCGACCAAGTTGAGCTTTAATTTGTGGAAGAGCTCAGGTACATCACCTCAGACCAGTTCCATTGATCCACCAGTAGCCTATCAATATCCTAATTAGCAGTTCATAGTGTGATTACGAGGGCATCATGGTGCGAGGTCCTTACCCTAACCAAATCTTACTTAGTGAAGATGATGTGTTTGTTGTAGTCGATGTCCTCTCATCACTGGAACTTGACAACTAGGATACTTACTGGGTCAATCTGGAATGCTTCCATAACTGTCGTGACCTTTTTTGACTCCATTCGAGTAACGTTCCCTTAGATCTGCTTCAGGTCATACGCTCTATGAATTACTAAGAATTCCTATCCCATATCATTATATAGTACGTTATCAAGATTTTGGTAGCCATTGGCTGCGACCTTATCAACTTTCCTATTTATATACTTGTTGAGGTGCCCAGCTTGGGCTAGCTCCTCATAGCGAGATTTTAGCGTTTTGTAGTTTTTCGTTCGATGGGCACCTTCTTTGTGGAAAGCGCATCGCAATGTGTTGTTCCTCTTTACTGGGTCACCACCCATCTTCTTTGGACACTTCATAAACTGTTGATCCTTGATATTTCCCTTTAACTTATAGATTGGTTCCTTGAAGGCTGTGTTGATAGCCTGGAAGGCTTGTGAAGTATTTATCTTGTCCCCATTCTTAGAACCATTCTGGCCCTCGTTCACCTTACCTTTCTTACGACTGTTCTCCTTTTTCCCTCCTTTATTTGCCTTGGTACGACCATTTTCAGCATGATTATTATGAATCATATCCTCAGCCTTAGTGTATTTCTCAATGCGTGCTATGAGGTCGTCAATGGTGCTAGCCTCCTTCTTTGAAAGGGACTGGTGCAACAAGGAGGTAGTCGACAAACAGATCTTAAAGGATGATACGACAACTTGCTTCGATCAGTCCTTTATTAATCCTACGACAACTTGCTTCGTTCAGTCCTTTATTTCATTGAACACTTCCTAGTATCTTTTAGTGCACTCGTGAAGAGTTTCCTGTGGCTTCTTCTTTATCGTGAGCATCAAATCCATCCTCTTGGAGTGAAAACTGTTGGTTATAAAGCGAGCAGTGAAGGCCTTAGCGAGGACCTTGAAGCTTGTGATAGACCTATGGGACAACCTTTCAAACCAATTTCGAGCTATGTTATGTAGGCTAAAAATGAAGATGCGATACATAAAATAATTATTATGGGTCCACAGGGTCATTGCATGCCTGTACTGCCCGATGTGGTCTATGGGATCGATCTTGCCATCATAGATTTTAAACCTGGGGATTGTGAACTTCTTTGGGGATCTTCATCCTCAATCGCTCTTAAGAAATAGGACCTTATTAGTGTCTTAAGATCTCTTCTACCCAGCTCTTTGGTGGACCTAGCCCCTCGATGGGCTTATTGTTGATCCATCTCTCTTCGAACCAAACTTCTTAAGTCTCGATGTTCATCGTCTCTATGATAACTCTCTGGTCGGACACATACTTATCTGTCCAAATTGCATCTGGAGTTCCTCCCTCAACTTCGAATTTTTCTCGCCTAAGGACTAGGATTCCTTGCACGATGGTTTCGGTTATCGCTATTGAGTTCTCTCTCCATTATTTATAGTCGCCTATGGAAGGAAAACTTTTCTTCCATCTGGAGGCGTGTGGCCTCCACTTATTCTTGAAGCATGGCTTCATAAGTGTCAACTAACCTGGATATCTGAGTAAACCTAGGCGGGTCGTGGCTCTATTTAGAAGGTAGTCTCTCTTGGCGAAACCTTGGGTTTAGCTCGTAATGAATATGAGACTTGACCCTGAGTTAATATGGGTCAACCTGTACGTCACCGGCATGAGGTAGGTTGTTACTATGGTGAGATATCACGAAACTTTCATTTAGTGATTACTTTCATAGGAAAATAGAATCGTTTCCCATAGATGACGCAATTGTTAATGAAATTATAATCACAATAAGTAATCCCAAGAAAGCAAGTAAATAAAGAAAGTAAATCAATCACACGCACAACACACAATATACGTGGTTCGACAAATTGTCTACGTCCATGGATAGGTTACTATTTTTCTTATTAGTGTGTGTCCAAGATTACAAAGTTGCATTCCCTTGACCCCGAGGTGAGGGTTTACATTTATAGTGATGTTCAGGAGGTTGAATTGTGCACGTAACTCTTCTTGCTTGAGTATAGCTCGTAAGGTGTCCTTAAAATATCTCTCTGAAATGTTGGTAACTGATTTGAGCTTATCATAATGTATTTAAGCACATGTTAAATTCATGGGTGACATTCGTTGTTTAAGTTGGGCCGGGCAGTCCCTATCTTGTAATGGGCTGGTCGACGAACTTTGTAACTGGGCCTAGTGAATTATTTTAGCCCCAGTTATAGTTGAAAATATTGATTGAATAATTTTATTTAGATTTAAATGTAAAAACATTCTTAAGAACAATATAAATTAATCATGAATTAATTATATGATTAGGCCTAAGCATGTAGCTTGTTCTTTATAAAATGATCTTGATCTTCTTCATGTATTCATAGATTATCCCTATACTTTAGTGGAACAAGAACACATATCTTTTTCTAGTTCTTTATTTTGTTTGCTCTATCAACTCCTTATTCTTGGACAGATTATTGTAATAATTGGAATTTTGAATTTTCTCTCTTTTGCCTTATACGTTGTTATTTTCGTATAGATTATTGTTGAAATATAATCTACTATATATAGGGTGGGATATTACTAGAAGAAAAAAAACTATTTTTCATGGTTAAAAACATTTATACAAAGCCTTTTATCAAGGTTTTAAAATTTTTAGAAATAATGATAAATAGGGGTGACATTAATGCTCGTAAAAGTGTGATAGAAGATAAGTCATTTTTATCACAGTTTTGTGTAAACACTCTTAATATATATCGTAGTCATATCGTATTTATCTGAGTTTATCAAGGTAAACTGTGATAAAAGGTCATATCTTTTATTACAATTTTTTATGCAGAGTCTTGATCATGCTTTTTTTTTTGTAAAAATTAACATAACACACACACACACACACACACACACACACACATATATATATATATATATATATATATATATTATTTTTTTATTAAATCAACCTACAATTGTACAATAGAGGTATGGTTTTCTTTCACTAATCAACTACAGCCACAAGAAAAATAAACACAATAATTTAACACCGAAGTTACTATATTACCCACCATTAATTCAAGTTTAAATCTCCCAATCAAAATATATACTAATTCAAAGGTACTAAGGAGTAATATTCATACCACAACTACCATTGAAAATATCCACAACTAATTATTATTGCTTCATAATGTCTAATAAAACGGTAAACTATTTAACATAACTTACACAAAAAAGAAGTGTACTGTATAGAAGCAATTGGATTCAACTATCCAAATGAATTGCATTTAACAAATTCACTTCTTGATGACCAAGACGATCCAAATCAACTACATTCAATAATTAATAAATTGATAATATGTAAAATAAGTCAAATCAACTCAACAATGATAATATGTGAACCACCACATCATCATCATCATAACATATACAAACAACAAAGCAAACATATCAATTGAAGTTGTTAAAAAAAACATCACCCCGCACGACCCACTAAGGTAAATCTCCTAACTCTTTACCTTTTAGAAAATTTTGGCAAAGTCTCCTTTGTTTTTATAGGAAACCAATAGGTTTAGTTTATCAAGATATAAAGATTCAAAAGAAAACCAACAATTTTAATTCCAATCAACGGGCATGTCCATGTATAAAATTTCTAAATGCAATAATTATAAATCACTGGCCTGCACGACCAAGCATAATCTAAATATGCATATATGCAAATAACAAAGTTAATATTTAACAAAGTTGATAAAAAAATTAACATGCATGTCTCAACAAAGTAAATATCTTAACTCTTTACTTTTTAAATTTTTTTGACTAAATCTCCTTTATTTTGGTATGAAACCCCCAACATATTCAATTTATCAATAATATACATAATAACTTCAAAAAGTAAATGAACAATTCAAATTCCAATCATCGAACAGATATCAAAGTACAAAATTTCAAAATACGACAATTTCAAATCACCGACCCTCACAACCAATCAAAGTCTAAATAAATCAAAGATATCGACTCGTACGCCCTAACAAAATTAATTTAACATTAAGGTTAAGAAGTGACCTAGTATAGTCATAAATGAACTCGATTCTAACTTCATTTATCTAATTAATTTGTACGTCTCTTTATTGCTCAACATCCTTATCTTATAAATTTAAATAACAAAATAATAAGACCTTTAAAGATTTCAAAGATCAACATGATAAAAATAGTATAAAATATAATTACATTTATGTTTCCATAGATGTGGAAGGATCCTCCATCAAATCTTCCGAGCATTATCACAAAACATCCACACGCAAGACTCTTTTTTCCTTACATTGGACACTAGAGTGAGACACATATTGTAGAGGTACTTAGTAGTTGTTTGAAAAAATAATTAAAATAATAAATAGAAAAATCATTGTGATTAATTGCGAACACACGTTTGTAATAACAATAATAAGTTACTCATGTAGTGATATACAACTTTTTTTCTTCATTGGGTTTAGTATTTTTTTTTAGTCTAACCAAGAAATAATCATGGTAGAGAGATCAACAACAACCAAAACCAAATGAACCATGTTGAAAAAAATTAACACAAATGAATTAATAAATAAGAAAAAACCATAAATATATATTTATTAAGAATAAGATATGAGTTTAATTAATACACTGACGCATATTGAAGGTTTAGACGAATAAAACATGTATGATTTCTTTTCGCGTTCTGTAATCTTTTTCTAATAAACCGAGTTTATTTTATATTTTATGACACATTAAAGGATATGAGTATGAGGTGTTTTAGGATACCACAAATTTTTAATGTCCATTTACTCACAAGAATCTCGTATCATCTTCTTATGTTAGATGCGAGTATGCAGTGTTTGCGGATCCCACTAATTTTGACAAATTAAAATGTGTGTTATGTGAAAAAATTATTACCGGGGCAATTTATAGATTTAAACATTACATTGTGAACATATAGTGGATGTGTCACGATTCCAATAGGCTAATGAAAAATCCAGAGCTAAGAGTAGAGAGTCACTTGAAGGAGTTAAGAATAAGGAAAAAAACAAAATGCTGACGCAAAAAAGTTACAAAAAATTAAAATTATTAATGTTGATGAAGGAGATGAAAGTGGATGAACAAAAGGAAGGGTAAAAGAAAAATCCTCACTTTCTTTGACCCATAGATAAATTTTCTACTGGTACCAATTTTGACAAATATCTAAGTAGGGATACGACAACAAAACATACATGATGATCTTTGGAATGAAGTATCAAACCAAGTGCATCAATATTTAATGCGATGGGTTTATGAATCTAATATTCCTTTCCGTTATATTGATAATGAAAGATTTAAAAGATTTGTTGAATCAGTTAGTCTATTTGGTCAACCTCCAAGTACATAATAACTAAGGGATCCTTCATTGAAGGAAAAGGTTGAGAGACCTAAAAAAATCACTCAAAAAGAAAGAAGCGTGAACTTCGAATGGTTGTTCGATAATGATCGATGCTTGGATCGATCGAAAAAGAAGAAGCATTATGAATATGTGTGTGAATTTCAAGGATAGCACATATTTTCTTTCTTTGAAAGAAGAATTTGAGGATGCACATAATGGGAAGTATATTTTTGACTATGTTGACAAGAGCATTAAATAAGTTCAATCACAATATGTAATTCAAGTAATGACGGATAATGCTTCGAACAATATGGTCGTAGAATGGTTGATGGTGAAGAGATAAAGCATGTTTTGGACTTCAAATGCCACGCATACATTAAACCTCATGATTAACGGGATTGGTAAGAAACTAAGTGAGTGATTGAGAAGGTATAAGCCTACATTATCTTCATTTGCGTACATCACAAAACTTTGGCAATGATGAGAAAATTCACTAAAAGGGAGACATTGTAAGGTCAGGAGTCAGTATAATTTTAACCTCCTTGCTAACTTTGTAAAGTAAAGGGATAAAGAAGATAAGTTGAGGATAATAATTAGTAGTGACTCTTAGGGTGAGTATAATCAATCTAAGGGTGCAAAGGGAAAATGGTCTATGCCACAGAGTTGAGTATTTCCTTTTGGAATGGGAAAACACTATGCTCAAAACATTTTGCCCCATTAGTGAGGGTGATTCACCTTATTGATGGGGATAGAAAGACGTAATTGTACTTTTATTATGGTGAGTTAAAATAATTACAGAAGATATTAAAGAGGCAATAAAAATAATGAGGCTCACTAACGTCCAATTTTAGAGATCATTGATGCAAATCCAAAAGTCCTCTTTATAGTCCACTATATTTGATGACATACCTGTTGAATCCTTACTACTTATACAAAGATTCAAGCAGGGTATGGAGCAGGCATATTAAAAATACATTTTTTAAAAATACCTAGAAGGTTACCTAACAATTACATGGTAAAAGGCCCTCGGACACCCTCGGACTGCCTAGAGTTTTTTTAGAATATTGCAAATATATACATATATGCATGCACACACATAAATGTTCGTATTGACTCTAGCCACTATCTCAGTTTTTCTCCCCAAGTATCTATGCCTAGGACACAATCTATGTTAGAGTAAGTATCATAGCTATTCTTAGTGTTGAGTGGGGGTTGTATATAATAAATCGCTATTTACTTTTTCATTTTTTCATAATTCCATGGAAATTTATCGCAATTTCTAACATATTTTTTTAATAATTTTTGTAGTTTTTTGAAAGTTTAGGGACATTTTTGTAATTCTATAAAAAATACAGAAGGGGAGATCTCATCCATTCCTTTCTACACAAACTGACCTCAGCTGCTATTACGCTTTGACATTACAAATATATATATATATATATATATATATATATATATATATATATATATATATATATATATATATATATCACCCCACATCGATGACGATTGGGCGCCCTGATAAAGGACAGAATTTCGCCTACACGCAGAAAAAGAAGAAGAGGGAAAGGGAGGAGGAATCCACCTCCGGATACCCCGACCGCCAATCTCGGGATGGCTACAATGGAGAATCTACTGGGGACTTCTATAAGAGGGCTAGACTTTATTTTTGCATGGGATTTATTATTTTCTACATGTGTGCGTATGCACCTCCCTATATGTTCCCTTTTCTCCTCTCTTTACCGTTTTGTATATATCTCACTCATATATATATTATTCTTCACTCACTTACACATGACAACAATTAGCTAACTATTTATGACACCACGTAAAATTTATTACTATATTGACCAGGACCAATACAAACTCAAGGGATGAAAACAATTGAATATCATTCAAAGAATCAATTGAAATAAAAATAAATGCATAGAAGTAAATAATTGGCAGATATTCATTTAAGAGATTATTAAGCTGAACGGGGTACCGATTAACATTGTGTCTGACAGAGACAAGATCTTCGTGTCCCATTTCTGGCAGAGATTTTAGGAGTCCATGGGTACAGACTTGAGGTTGAGTACGAATTATCACCCACAGATAGATGTACAGACAGAGAGGGTGAATCAGATGTTCGAAGACATGTTGAGGATGTGCATCCTAGATTTTAGGGGAGGTTGGGAGCGATACCTTCCATTGGTAGAGTTTGCGTATAATAACTCTTACCAATTTACTATTAGCATGGCACCGTTCGAGGCATTATATGGGAGGCCTTGTCATTCACCCACCTACTGGCTAGGGGTGGGGGACAATAAGTTATTAGGAGCCAAGATGATATAGGAGACTATTGCCTGAAAAACTTGTGTACTAAGTTAATAAGAAAATGTTATAAATTAAGCAAGCTCCGAAAATAAATTCCTTTAAACACTTTTTAAAATATAACACAAGATGTGTTGAACAGTGTTATGAATATATTTTCTATAATTTTTAGTTTGATTACCTTAGGTTTTTAAAATTAAAACCTATCAACAATTCTTAAGTGAGAAACCATTCACATAAGAAATTAAGAACATTCAAGAAAAAGAACACATGATTTTTAATGTGGTAAAACCCTAAAGTAAGGGAAACATCCACGGCCCCCTCTACGGAGAAAAACAAAAAATCCACTAGAAACAATCACAATAAAAGTTACAACACTAAGCATGCAAGTCAAGATCCAAAATCTAAGTCAAGAAAATATACCTACACGAGTTACTCCACTCTCAAAGGCTTCTGACTTGATTTTGATCTCCCACAGCAGATTCCTTGCTTTTTTCGTTGTCCACTGATTGTAGCAGCTCTTACAACACCCAATTTCTCAAAAAGAACCATTATACATAGTGTTCGTGTGAGAGTGTAGGTGATTGTGAAGTGAACTAAATACACAATTGCAACTCACACCTCTCAGAATAGTTATATAGACAGGATCCTATGAATCATACACTTCTATCTGATATGCAAGAACTATTTATGAAATTTAGACTTCTTTTTCAAATCAGATCAGAAAAAGAATCTTGCTATAAAAAACAACTAATATCGTATGTCTCAACTTTTATTTATATACAACTTTATTTCACAAAATGTGAAATATAATCAGAGAGACATAAACATTCTTAAGATCTCTTTGAAAAAAATCAAAAGTCTATTTTTCAAATAACAATTTAAAAAATAGAGAAGTATCTTTTAGAAAAAAATAACAACAAAAATAAAGATCCAAGAGATACAAACACCTATAAATGGTCGTGTGATATTCTCTTTTGAAAAACTAAAGATTTCTATATAAAAGCTCAAGTTTTTCTTAGAGATTGGTTCTAAGAGAGACAACTCGTTTTGAAGAGGTCTTTAAACACCAAAATAACCCAACACCCTTACTTACAGAAACCCTACTAGATCTAACACTCAAGTTAGGGTTTTTTGGTATATGAAACACGAAGGTTTGGATGTATGGTGTTTAGGAGGAAAACACTGATTTTAACTTTGGACGAATAAGGTTTCCTCACTCATCTCTGTTTCTTCTCTCTTTTCTCTCTCTTCTCTCTCTTCTATGGGTTTTCTCTCAATTTAGACGAATGAGAAAAAGTTACCAAATGAAGACCAAAGGTATCCTTTTATACTAGTCGTGGAAGGATCGAGAACACCGACTCAAACCAATGGTTGAGATTAAGGCTGACTATTTAACTCTTAATCCAACGGTTGAACGCAGGAGGTGATTAAATAATTGTTGATCGGTCCATTTAGGTTCACTTGGATTAACTAAGGACGCTTGCAGAACGTTGATTAAAATGATCCAAAGGCTACGATTACTTCTGCAAACTGAGTCTTAAAAGAAACACAAATCTTGCCGGTATAAAGATAACACATGTATGGCTAAGATGCATAAGAAAACATGTGGGTTTGTGTTTTTAAAAAAGTATAATTTTGACCCCAAAAGTCTCTCGATCTTTCGGATTGTACTCTGAGCAAGTTTTTAGAAAAAAAAGTATTTGCAAATTAACCCCAAATATTTAAAATCACAAATTAATTAATTTTGAAAAATCATTTTTAATTTTCAAAAACTAGTTTAAGTGATTTGAAAATGTTTAAAAAATTCCTAAAAATTAATATGACCCTTGTACACACATAATATCAATAATATGTAGTGTAAGTGTACTAAAGTGGTCATGAGGTAGAAATAACTTCCCTTTTAGGTGGATCATGAGGTTCTTGGACTGGTTTCTTCATTGATGCTTGGATAACTTGAGAGATAGATCAACACTTAAAAATCTAACCTACTTTGTCTCAATATCCAAACTAGTTGGAACTCCTATATGATATAAACTCAAGTAAGTCAATCATATAGTGTGTTCTCAATCTCCCCCTTTGGGTATTAGAGACAAAATTCCCTTGAGTAACCTTTACTCATGGGTAAAAAGAAAAAAAATCCTAGATTTCCTATACAAAGTATCTAATTACCCTTTCCCATCCTGGAATCGAAAATAAGAGAAAGAAAATACTTCACTCAACTACAATACAGACCAATACCCTAATAAATAGGATAAGCTATACAATCGGGTCTGAAAAAAATGCCTGAAACAAATAAATAGTCAATGGAATATTATTTAAGTTAGTACACAATAAGATATAGGATCTAAATCATGGACTTATGTTCATAAAATATAAGCCAGGTACTCAAGTTCCTCTCCCCCAATTTTGCTCAAATATATAATAGGGTAAAAAATATAAAGCATGAGAATATGTACACTGAAAAGAACATAAGAAATAACATAATCAGATTCAAAGGATCTCCTACATTAAGTAAGAACTATCATACTAATAGAATTACGAAGATACTCAAATCTAATATTATCAAGAGGCTTAGTAAATAGACCGTCTAGCTATTTTTCTATATTAAGATACTCAATGTCTAATTCTTTAGATTCTAAAAGATCACGAATGAAATCATGTCTAATTTTTATGTGCTTAGTTCGAGAGTGTTGGACGAGATTTTTAGATATGTTTACGGCACTCTGGTTATCGCAATACATTGTCAATTTTTCTTCAATGATACTGTAGTCACTAAGAATTTGCTTGATCCATAAAACTTGAGAATAATAACTACCAATTGCAATATATTCGGATTCAGTCGATGCTAGAGAGATACAATTATGTTTCTTATTACTCCAGCCTACTAAATTATTTCCTACATAATATCAGGCGCAGGAAGTACTTTAACTATCTTCCGAACACCTTACCAAATCAGCATCTATGTATCCTACAATGGCACTAGTGGTGTCTTTAGTGTACCAAATACCATAATTTTGAGTACCCCTAACATATTTGATGATACGTTTGACACTTAACATGTGTGATTTTTTGGGTGCACGTTGGTGTCTTGCACATACACAAACAACGTAGGTAATATCAAGTTAGGAAGAAGTAAGGTATAAGAGGCTCCCTATCATACTTCTATAAAGAGTTGGGGTCAACAGTTTTCCCATTTTCTTCTTTGGATAATTTAGTAGTTGTGCTCATGGGAGTACGTGCAGGTTTAGAGTGTTCTAACCAAAACATCTTAATGAGATCAAAGGCATATATAGATTTATTTATAAAAAGACCATCATTGAATTATTTGACTTGAAGTCCTTTAAACATTATAATTCACAAATTAACGACATCTGAAATTCAGACTGCATTATTGCAAAAAAATCTTTGACTTGATTAGGACAGGCTGAGTAAAAAATGATATCATTTACGTAAACTTGGGTTATCAGGACATATTTTTCTGATTTCCTAACGAATAAGGTTGGATTGTTTCCACCTCGAATAAATTCGTGAGAGACTAAAAACGTAGATAGGCGTTCATACCAAGATCTAGGAGCTTGTTTCAAACCGTATAAGGCTTTCTTAAGTCTAAACACGTGATCTAGATAAGAGGAATCAATAAAACCTTTAGGTTGTTCTACGTATACTTCCTCGGATAAAATTCCATTTAAAAAGGCAGACTTAACACCCATTTGAAATGGTTTGAATTGTAAATGACATAGTATAGCTAAAAGAAGACAAACAAACTCAAGATGAGTGATAGGGGAAAAAGTCTCGTTAATGAACCTTGCCTTATTTCTAATGATTTCAATAAATGTCTTATTTTCTGGACTAGGAATGAGATACCAAACATCATGACTCTGAAACTGGATAAGCTTTTCTTGCATAGCATTAATTCAGAATGAGTCACAAAGAGCATCATTTAAATTTTTTGGTTTTACGAGAAAAACAAAACATGAAAAATGTGCAACCTTTTGAAGTTAGGATCTAGTTCTAACTGGATCAGAAGGATTACCAATAATTTTATCAATGGGATTGTCTTTAGAAACTCAGGTTGGTACATAAGGAGTTTCAGGTGGTAGTGAATCAATTATCTTTGGAGAGTTAGCAATAAAATTGGGTTCTGCCTCACCTAAGATGACTGGTTGACTGATACTACTCTCAGTACTAATATCATTTACAATTACATTTAAAGATTCCATAATGACTTTGGTTCGACAATTAAACACACAAAAGCCATACTATTTTGAGAATATCTAAGAAATTTTCCTTTTTCTCCTTGAGTGTCAAATTTCAAAAGATGTTCCCTGTCCTTAGAAATATAACAGACACTACCGAAGGTTTTAAAATATTTTAAGTTAGGCTTTTTGTGGAACCAAAATTCATATGAAGTTTTTTTGGAATTTTTCCTAAGGTAGACACAATTAATGATATGACAAGTAGTTTGAATGGATTTAACCTAGAAATACTTAGGGAGATTTTTTGCATGTAGCATCACTCGAGGCATCTATTATAGGGTTCTATTCTTACGTTCAGCGATTCCATTATGCTGTGGTGTCTTAGGCGTACTAAATTCATGTTTGTAACCATTGCCTATACAGTATTCTGAAAACACCAGAGTCTTTTAATTCTCCACCTTTGTCAATTCTGATGCGACATACTTGGGTGTCCTTCGCATTCTTAATTTTTAAAAGAATTTTTAAGAAATCACTGAAGGTATCAGATTTGTTTTTCATAAAATCCACCCACGTATATCGTGTGAAATCATCCATTATAACAAGTATATAACTGTTACCACAGAAGCTGACAGTTCTAGAAGGACCTATAAGGTCCATGTAATTTAATTCCAAAGGTTTTGCAGTTAAAACATCTTTAACTTTCTCGTGAGGAGGTTTACTTATTTTTCCTTCTTGACAAGGACCACATACAAGATTAAATGAGTTTTTAATTTTTGACAATCCTCTAACTATTTCTTGGGAACATAACCTACAGAGATTATCAAAATTTGTGTGTCCTAATTAATTATTTCATATATCAGCATCTTCTAATCTAGCAATGTTACATGATTCAGAATTAGGAATGATTGCGTAACATTTATCCTCATTTCTGTTTACTATTAAAATACAGTTTCCCTTTTCATCAAGAATTTTGCAATCAGTTTTTGAAAAGGTAAAAGTATGATTAGAATCACAAAATCGAATTATACTCAGTAAGTTAGCCTTGAGACCTTTAAATAAAATAACATCATTTAGTTTAGGAAGACCTTCTTCATGTAATGTTCCTTTACCTATGATCTTAAATGAAACCCCATCACCAAATACAACACGACCACAACAGAAGTCGGTTTTGTTTGTTAATTTGGTTTTATCCCTGGTTATATTTTTAGAACATCTGGAGTGAAGGTACTAACCAGGTGAAGTGGGTTGTGCCTTAAAAGCTATTATGAAAACATTGCACTTGAGCTGGGGTAACAAGTCATCTTTCATAATCCAAATGGTCCTAGTTTTTAAATATTTGTTGCCCTTTGATTTAGAAAAGTTTTGTTTGGTCTTTCTAAATGGATTCTTTCTAGTTTTAGATCCTCCCTTATTTTTGTAGTTAGAGTTCAGTGTGGTCTGCCTTGGGAGAAAATAAGTATTCCTACTCTTCCTAGAATAGTTAAAATTTGAATAAGTAGGTGTATACAATCTCTTTTGAAAACATTCGATAATAGTGTGACCATAGACATCACAATATGAATAGTACTGAAGGGTGGAGGACTTGAATTTACTATTAAAGTCTTTGAATACTAGTTTATCCCTAACAGGTATGGTTGTCAAGGTGTCATTGGCTTTGGGTTTCTGACATTGATTTCTAAGAAGGGGGACAGACGTACTTAGCTGGACCATTAGCTTTTGGCTGTTGAGTACACACACTTTGTTTACCGTTAGAGACGTTTTTGAAAATATGTTCTTTCTGAGTATCTTGAACTTTCTGGCCTTGCTTAACAAAAATTACATTTTAAAGAGAAACATATTTACTAGTAAATTCTTTAGCGTTCTTCCTAATAGCCTGGTTAAGTAAATCTATACGTTCATTTAACAGCTTCACCATTTTATCAAGATGAACACTTTTCTTAAGTGTTTTTGTGTATAGCTCTTGAAGATCTGGAAGATCATCATCGGACTCACTATATGACTCGTGTGTAGCGTCACCTATGGTACTTACTTCTTATGTGGTACTCACATACACTTTGGATTTATCTACAATGTTCTTATTCAGACACACCCGTATACTATCATTTTCACTACTATTTTTATCACCAACAAACACTATGTTATCATTTACAGATACAGGAAGAACATTATCAGACACAATAGGATCATGATTAGTCAAACATTCATCATCGTCATGGTATACGATCTTAGCAAATAATGACATACAAGACTCATCATTATGGGTTGACTCAGTTTCATCTGAATCAGAATCACTAGAGTCGTCCCATGTCTTACATATATTTGCCCTATTGTTCTTGTTCAAATTTATTTTGCATCTATTAGCATAGTGTCCCATTGTACCACATCTATGATATTTCACATCTTTTAAGTCCATCACAAATTTATTTTTGTCATAGGGTTGTTTGTCATTGTGTCAATTTTAATTACCTTGATAATTTTTTCTGCCTTGTTTAGAGGCTATTGCATTTCTTAATTTGATAATCCTTTTGAAATGATTTCTCATAAGAGCTATTTGATTGTCAAGGTGATCTAAATCATAGTCATCACTTAAGTCAAGGTCATAGTCTAAAGAACTAACTTTAGGTGAAGTCAAGTGAGATGAAAACATGACATTAGAACCAGTTGGTCTCTTGTTTTGGGAAATCAATTGTTTCTTAAACTCTAACTCCATCTCTAAAATTCTTAGTTTGCTACTTAGCAACTCAGGAGTCAGGTTTGGGTCGTTCATTTCTTCTATGTCATATCTCTTATTGTCAAACTTACTAGGTAATGACCTGAGAGTCTTTTGAATGATTTCTTTTCTACTATAAGTTATACCGTTAGCATGAAATTTTATAAAAATATTAGTTAACCATATGTAGAAATCATCAAAATATTCATTGTCATCCATGATCAATGTATTATACTGCGGGATTAACATTTGGGTTTTTCCAGCCTTAACACGTTCATCACCTTTGTGGGCGGTGACTAAGGTGTCCCAGGCCTCCTTAGAAGTAGAACATATAGATATTCTTTTGAATTCGTGTTCGTTAATGGACATAAAGATAGAGTTCTTGCCCTTATTATTATTATTATTATTATTATTATTATTATTATTATTATTATTATTATTATTATTATTATTATTATTATTATTATTATTATTATTATTATTATTATTATTATTATTATTATTATTATTATTATTATTATTATTATTATTATTATCTAGAGACATCATTTTCTCTGCCATAGTATATTCGCTAAGAAGTTTCTTAACCCTTGTACCACTAGTTTAAGATAAAGACTTAGTTAGATGTTTATAAACTTTTTCTATCATATCCCAGGCATCATCACCAAGAGTTCATTGAATGAAAGCAACCATTTTTACTTTTTAGTAAGAAAAGTTGTTTCCATCAAAGAGAGGTGGTCGGGAAAGGTTACCTAACTTCTCAAATTTTTCATCCATATTCAGAACTAAAAGATTTCAAAAATAGTTTCTAGAGTTTCAGGATCAAAAGATATATGATAAACCTGCTTTGATACCACTTGACAAACTTGTTTACTACATTAATAATAAAATGTTATAGATTAAACAAACTCCGAACATAAACTCCCTGAACAAACCTCTTTTTGAAATATAACACATGATGTGTTGAACAGTGCTCTGAATATGTTTTCTAGATTTGTTAGTTTGATTACCTTAGGTTTTTAAAATTAAAACCTATCAACAAGTCTTACGTGAGAAACCATTCACACAAGAAATTAAGAACATTCAATCAAAAGAACACATGATTTTTAACGCGGTAAAACCCTAAAGTAAGGGAAACATCCACGGTCCCCTCTACGGAGCAAAACAAAAAATCCACTAGCAACAATCACAATACAAGTTACAACACTAAGCATGCAAGTCAAGATCCTAAATCTAAGTCAAGAAAATATACCTACACGAGTTACTTACTCCACTGTCAAAGGCTTCTGACTTGATTTTGATCTCCCACATCAGCTTCCTTGCTTTGTCCTTATCCACTAATTGTAGCATCTATTACAACACCTAGTTTCTCAAAAAGAACCATGATACTAAGTGTTCGTGTAAGAGTGTAGGTGATTGTGAAGTGAACTAAATGAAAAATGCAACTCACACCTCTCAGAATAGTTATACAGACAGGATCCTACGAATCACAAACTTTTATATGACATGGAAGAACTATTTATGAAATTTAGACTTCTTTTTCAAATAAGATCAGAAAAAAAATCTTTCTATAAAAAAAATATCCAGGATCCTATATGTCTTAACTTTTATTTATATACAACTTTATTTCACAAAATGTGAAATATAATCAGAGATACATAAACCTTTTTAAGATCTCTTTGAAAAAAATCAGCAGTCTATTTTTGAAAAAATAGTTTGAAAAATGGAGAAGGATCTTTTAGAAAAAATAACAACAGAAATCAAGATCTAAGAGAGACAAAAACCTATAAATGGTTGTGTGATATTCTCTTTTGAAAAACTCAAGATTTCTAGAGAGAAACTCAAGTGTTTTTTAGAGATTGGTTCTAAGAGAGACAACAGGTTTTGAAGAGGTCTTCAAACACTAAAATAACCCAACACGCTTGCTTACAGAAACCCTAGATCTAACACTCAAGTTAGGATTTTTTGGTATATGAAACATGAAGGTTTGGATGTATGGTGTTTAGGAGGAAAACACTGATTTTAACTTTGGACGAATAGGGTTTCCTCACTCCTCTCTATTTCTTCTATCTTTTCTCTCTCTTCTTTCTCTTCTATGGTTTTTCTCTCAATTTAGATGAATGAGCAAAACTTCCTAAATGAAGAGCAAAGGCATCCTTTTATACTAGTCGTGGAAGGATCGAAAAACCCGACTCAAATCAATGGCTAAGATTAAGGCTGACTATTTGACTCTTAATCTAACGATTGAACGTAGGCGGTGATTAATTGATTGATGATTGGTCCATTTAGGTTCACTAACGGGTAGTACAATGACCATCTAGTAGTGATAAAACTTCAACAGGTGGTACAGGCATTTCTAACTCTACCTAATTAGGAATGTTCCTTTCCCTCCTAAATTCATCTAGAGAATCCCCGTGAACTATGTAAACCATGGTTACAGTAAAGAAAGAAAGAAATAAAAAATAAAGGGAAGAAGAGAGATTACAGAGAAAATGGTGGCAGAAGCGAAGGTAGGACGCAAAGGAAAGCTTAAAGATAGAGAACTTGGAGAATAAAGAGAGCTTGAAATCTTGAAAAAGTTGTGGTACAAAAATCTGAAAAAGCTGTTACTTATGCCGTTTAATACAAGATTAAACTATTGAAGTAACTCCAAACTGTTTTTTGAGGAAACTCTTTTCTTTAAATCAAATCAGTATAATCACAAGATGTGTTTAATAAAATATGTACGAGATCAGTTCAAGATTTGTTAACAGGTTTGGTAAAATAGTTTAAAACAATTAAACTCAGCACAACCTCAAGAATGAGATGAGGAGATATAGAAAGATTAAGGACAAGGCATTTTTAACGTGGTAAAACCTCACCCAACTGAGGAAACATCCACGGTGACTTCTAAGTCACAAACCAAAATCAACTAAAACAAAATATTCAAGTTACAAACTATATAACACACATGCACACAAATCAAAACTATACAAGTTTAGAAATGTACCCACGGGTTTACTTCTAACTTCTCTGCAGTTCTGATGTTGATGTGGCTTTCCCAGTTTGCTAACTTCTCCACTTTGTTTCAATCTTTATGTCTATTCTTGATGATTCAAGATATTATAACCAACGCTTTTGTGTTGTAGTGTGTCAAGTGTTTGTGATGGTGCTCTAACACATGCATGCACACACACACGCTTATTTTATACAAACAGTCCTATCAAATTACAGATCAGGTCTATATGCTGTGATTTTCAGTTTCTCTCTTCTTAGGAAACAAAAGAACTTTGTTTGAACTTTTAATTAATACCAAAATCCAAGGTTACCTTGCTCAGAAGACGGTTCAAGGTCTTAATCAATTTCAGAGGGTTTTGAAAATATTTTTGAAATTAAAAACCACCGATTGCGATTCCAACTAGGTCAAAAGTCTTGTTTCAAAAGAACTAGAAACAACAAATAAGTTTGTTGATTCTAGAGTTGTGAAAAACATTTACAGAAAATAAATCAACAAAACATAATTCTCAAGATGAGAAACTAAATATGCAGATCTAAGTGTAATATAACATGAAACGACCAGATCTATAATTTCTATGAAAAAGAAATACAGATCTAACATAAATGTTTCAGTTGGACACAAGATCTTAAACTCAAGAGGATAAACCACGAACAAGTTTTCAAACCAACTCATAAACAACTCTCAAACACTCAGGGCTGGTGTTTGGTGTAAATGGTTTATGAAAAAAAAATTAGTTAGGGTTTGAAACTGGGTTAGGATGATTTTAGGGTATCTCTCTCTTCTCTCTTCTCTCTTCACTCTCTCTCTTCTCTCTTTTATCTCTCTGGTTAGACGAAATGCCAGAAGTCTCTTAAGGATGAGGGTAGGCATCCTTTTATAGGGAGCAAGGAAGGATCGAGAAGGTCAATTCAGAATCAAGGGCTGAGATTAAGTCAAGGGCAAAAGACTTTGATCCAACGGTTTAAGAACAGCGGTGCATTAAACAACTTCTGATTGACCTAGAGAGGTTTCACATGGATTGACCTCAAACGCATGTAGAGCGTTAATAACAAATATCCAAGGGCTGATATTGGACAAAGGTTATGTGTCTTCAAAGAAACACAAATCAGGTCGGTATAGCTGTGACAGGTGTAGGGCTGCGATTGAACCTCAAACGCGTGTTTTGAAAATAAATACACAGACACCCTCAATTCTCAAGAGCTTTCGGATCCTAACCAAACCAACTTTCAGGTATGAAAACATAAAACCAGGAATTACAGAATGACCCCAAAAGCTTTTTAATCCTAATTTTAATTTCCTAAAAATCATTTAAAAATTATTAAAAATTCCCCAAAATTATTAAAATCAATTTTAAATGGGATGAAACACACACAACTCTCACACAATTATTTTATGTAATATACATGGAATGAGTGCAATCTTAATGTGTGTGGATTATTGTGAATATACCTTTGAACAATCAATCAAGAGGAATGAGGAGTAGAGTCTAAGGCTTTTTGGATTCTAGGGAATGGACTCAATTTTGTCACTATTTCCAAACTAGATGAGCACTTATACAATGTAGACTCAAGTGAGTCAAGAGTATAAGGTGCTTCAATCTCCTCCCTTGGAAATATGAGACAAAATCTCCTTTGACTCATCTAGGACTCGTAGGGTTACAAAAATAAGGAAAAACCTATTCCTATATAAAAATTCTATCTACCCACTTCCTAGAAAAGAAAATTACATAACTCAACTAATTACAAATCAATACCCTAATCACATCTTATTGAATACAATTGTACAAAATCCTGCAAATAATCACTAAGATCATGCTTATTAGAAATATGTTTAAAAAAATGAACTCATAAGACTCAAATTTATCCCCCATTTTGTCTCAAATGGACAAAGGGAATATTACTCAAGTCATAGGAGTTTATTCAGCACAAACCATTCCTATCGATTTACACAAAGCAATAAGCCTATTATAATCCAAAGGTTTGGTAAACATATCTGCGAGTTGCAAATCAGTAGGAAGATAATTGATTTCTAATTCCTTAGTCTCAACTAATTCGCGTATAAAGTGATGTCAAATTTTTATATGTTTGGTTTCGCGAGTGTTGAACAGGATTTTTTGAGATATTGATCGCGCTTTGATTATCACAATAGAGATGTAATTGTTATTCTTGAATACCATAATCACTTAGCATTTGCTTAAGCCAAAGTAATTGAGCACAGCAACTTCCAGCGGCTATGTATTCATATTTAGCTGTTGGTAAAGAAGTGCTGTTTTGTTTCTTACTACTCCATCCTACCAAATTATTACCGATATAGTAACACGCTCTTGATGTGCTCTTACTATCATTAATACACCCTGCCCAATCGGCATCACAATATCCTATTATAGTACTAGGAGTATCATTGGTGTACCAAAGTCCTAAATTTAGAGTGCCTTTTATGTATTTTATGATTCTTTAAACACAAACTAAATGGATCTCTTTAGGATTGTTTTGATAACGGGCACACACGCAAACAGCGTAAATAATATCAGGACGCGAGGCAGTAAGGTATAGCAAGGTTCCTATCATACTACGATACAGAGTAGGATCTACAAACTTTCCACTCTCATCCTTAGATAATTTGACCGTAGTACTCATGGGAGTTTTAACTTCTTTGGCACTTTCAAGGCTGAATTTTTTGACAATCTATAACGCATATTTAGACTGCGAAACAAATAAACCTTCTGAATTTTGTTTGACTTGAAGACCCAAGAAAAATTTTTACTCACCCGTAAGAGACATTTGAAATTCTTTATGCATAATTTCAAAAAAGGATTTAACTTCTGAGGGAGATGTTGATCCAAAGATGATATCGTCAACATAAACTTGAGCTATAATAATATGGTTGTCAAAATGTTTGAAAAAAAGGGTTTGATCATTTCCACCTCTCTTAAAACCTTTATCTAAGAGAAAATTGGAAATGTGCTCATACTAGGCTCTTGGCGCTTGTTTTAGGCCATATAAAGCATTCTTAAGACGAAAAACATGATTTGGATATTGAGGGTCAATGAACCCTTTTGGTTGTTCTACATAGGTCTCCTCAGTCAATATTCCATTAAGGAAGGCAGATTTGACATCCATTTGGTAAAGCGTAAAATGTAAGTAACAAGCTATGAAAAAGAGAAGACGAATAGATTCTAAGCGAGTAACAGGGGCAAAAGTCTCGTTAAAATCTACTCCTTCAATTTGAGAGTATCCTTGAGCAACTAATCTGGTTTTATTTCTAATAATTATCCCACTTTCATCAGATTTATTTTTAAATATCCAACGTGTGCCAATAACCTTTTTGTGATACGGCCTAGGTACAAGATACCAAACATCATGAATGACAAATTAAAGAAGTTATTCCTACATGGCATAAATCTAATGAGGATCATTCAATGCATCATTTACATTCTTTGGTTCCACAAGGGAAACAAAACATGCATAGTGAGCATAGTTTCTTAATTGAGATCTTGTACGTATAGGCTCACTAGGGTTACCAACAATGTTATCTATGGGATGCTCTTTAGAAACCCAGTTAGGTACTTCAGGTGTCTCAATTGGTAAAGAATCATCTATTTGTGGACAGTCATTTTCTAAAACGTTTTTAGACTCTTCCACAATTGTTGGTTCTCCAGTCTTACTCTCAATAGTAGTGTCACTTACAATAATGTTTATAGATTCCATTAAGGTCTTTTTGCGAAGATTATAGACACGGTATGCTCTACTATCAGGAGAATATCCTATAAAGATATCTTTATCTCCATGAGTCTCGAATTTGGATAAGTGTTCTCTGTCTTACAGACATAACACTTACTACTAAAGGTTCTAAGGTATTTAAGATTGGGCTTTTTCCCATACCATAGTTCGTAAGGCGTTTGCTTAGAATTCTTCCTAAGATAGACCCTATTGATAATGTGACAAGCAGTTTGAATAGATTCTACCCAAAAATATTGAGGTAAGCTCTTCGCACAAATCATAACACGCGCCATCTCTTGAAGAGTACGATTATTTCTCTCAGCAACTCCATTTTGTTGAGGAGTCTTAGGGGCACTAAATTAATGTTTGTAACCATTATAGTCACAATACTCTATAGTACCGGTGTCTATGAATTCTCCACCTCTATCACTACGAATTCTATTTACTTGAGTGTCCTTCACATTTTCAAAACGAAGTAGAATTTTTGAAAAAGTTTAGAAAGTATCAGAATTTCGTTTTAAGAAGGCTACCCAAGTAAATCTAGTGAAGTCATCAACCATAACAAGAATGTAACTGTGTCCACAAAGACAAAAGGACCCATTAGGTCCATATGGATGAGCTCCAAGGGTTTAGAGGTAAGGATATCTTTTACTTTCTTATGAGGTGCCTTAACAATTTTTCCTTCCTGACACGATCCACATAACATATTTGAAATAGGTTTGATCTTTGGAATTACTTTAACTATTTCTTGTGAAGACAATCTACTAAGATTTTCATAATTTATGTGACCCATTCGATTATGCCATATTTCATTGTCATCCATTCTGGCAATGTTACTGACCTCAGTACTGTTGTGGACAGTATAAAAATTGTCAGGAGTCCCGAGTCCTGTAATTATGCACTCACCTTTTTCATTTAAAATTTTGCAATTATTCTTTGAAAAGGTGACAGTATGATTTGAGTCACAAAATTGCGAGATACTAAGTAGATTAGTCTTAAGACCTTTTACTAGAAGAACGTTTTCAAGTAAAGGTAATCCTTCTTCTTAGAGTGTTCCTTTATGATCGAGTGGAAAAACCGAGCGTCCGTGTAATACAATAGTTGTTGTTATCAGCTTCCAACCTCAATACAAAAAAACCTAAACTTGTAACTACACTCTTAAGGAGTATAGTGGCGAGTCTGGGTATCGAATCCACAAGGAATGTTTGATAGAATTTAGCTGATTTATTACTTCTAAAATAAAAGTGAAAAAGATGATGATGGTTGAAAAGGGAAAAAATAGGTAAATAAAGAAATTAAATTAATTAAGATGAATGAGAAAATAGGGTGGAGTACAATCCCTCAAACCTTAGCGAATTACCGTAGAGAATCCTAGACTTGTAAATTGAAATTTTGACTAAATCCAATCTTTATAGATCCTAAGCATTACATATATAAGGGAACTAGCCCGCATCATATGAAATCAAAGGTAAATACAAAGCGGTGAATGGAAAAATTACACTTTACATAGCGTTCTTAAACATCTCAAGTACCTAGGGCAAGAGAGATTAAAAGATTGGCCATGTTCATGTAATTTCCCTCCATGATTCGGTCAATATTTAATTTACCTTCTATTTTCTACATGGGTAATTTACCTCGGAATGAGTTCATGTACCCCAACCCTTGAAAATTTACCTAGACATGGTTTTATGAGAAAGCAATTTCATAAAAAGGCATGTAATTATGAATATAAGAAACATTCTTAACAAATTACAATACTAGTGAGAATTGAAAATAGAATTGAGACTAAATAAGAGAATAGAATTTGATACTTGAATTGAATTGATGAATTAATACTTGAAATCTGCACTAGATGAACTTGAATCTTCAAACATACAAACTAGGGCTTTTATAAGAGTATGAAAAACTAAAAAGGATTTCTAAAAAAATGAATTTCTCTCTCTAAAATTCTATTCTACTCTCTAGAATTTGACTCCCTTGGAAGGATATAGGGCTTGGCCTTTTATAGATCTCAAAAATGACTTTTTCCATGCCTCTACACGTTTTTCCCTTTTAATATACCTAAATGAGACTCCTCCCATGCCTCTCCACGTTTTACAACTAATAAAAAAGAATTAAATAAGAAATTTCAAGAGTTTTCTCTTCAGCTTCCAACATTAATTTCAACTTTTGACTTTCTCTCTCCAACTTTAAATGGGCATAACTTCTTCACCGTAGCTCGGATTGGGGTGCCATTTTTTTCAATATTCTTGTAATTTAGAGATCTTAAACTTTATAGCTTTCCCCACCATCGGAATATATATGTAAAATTATGAAAATGCCCTTCAACTCTCCATTTCTTGGTTTCTTTCACTGTTTTGAGTTCTCCTTCGCACTAACTTGCATAAAATACCTGTAAAACACATGAGAAATACACAAAACAAGAAATACTTGCCAAAAGAGGTTAGTAGAATAAATTTGAGACAAATCCAAGCGATTTACCCTGCACGGGATCATAAAAATACCGAAATTAAGGGGATAAATATGAAGAATATGTGCCTAATCACACCCCCTAACTTAGAACTTTGCGCGTCCCGAGCAATGTAAAAGAAATTAGATTAAAGTTCAAATCTTGAAAATTCTTTTATTGGGATAGAATACCTTTTTCGTCGGCAAGCGATTGCATTTAGCGTATGCAACAAGCCTTTAAACCCCTAGGTTACCCTAGTAGGATGAGTTTTGTCTCGTGAGGGTTTGCAGTTAATACACCCACAAAATTCTTTATTGAATCAAATAAATATCAAAATACTTAAAAATTGTACAATTTAAACTTTTCGAAAAATAATCACCATAAATTCATATTCAAATGTCTCAAACCATAGTGTGTGTGTGCAAAGCCAAAAATTCAACCTCAAATTTCCATCGATTGAGTATTACGTTACTTTCCGAAAATTCGTTTTGATTCAAATTCTTACAGATGCACTCACAAACGAATCACTCGGATTGTGGTTATTTTCTCTCGGTATGCATGATATAAAGAGTAAATATAATGGACACAAATTCACGCATACAAAATTGAAAAGAAGGAAATATATGGTGAAAAGATCTCATCATCGGAATACAGTTATTAGGAAACGGGAACATCACCTCTAGTTCACACCATTTAATCTCTCTTATTATCTTTTCATGTCTTAGCTCTCCATGGAGTAATTAATTTCGCCATTTGGACTCGGTTAGGACTTTTTGGGTTAAAAAGTGTAAAGGGTAAAAATGGGAATGGATGGAATGTTGGAATTGGAAAATTTTCTTATGACGTCCATTAATGCTTTTTCGGGCATTTTCTCATTTTTCTCTTTCTTTTTCTGTTTTCATTTTTTTTTTCTTTTTTTTTTGTTTTGAGCAGTTTTTTTTCTGTTTTTCTCTTGCCCCTTTTTATTGCACAATTTGGACTTACTTGATGAATTTTCTCAATTTTTCCAATTCCAGGCTATTTGGGTTTTTCGGGATATCAAAAGAAAAGATAAATTTTATTTGGCTCAACTTGGGTTGCAAAGGGATAATTTTTTTTTTCACAACTTTTTATGGCTAATATTTTTGGGTAACAAACGAGGGCCTACTTCATTGTCCAAATTGCTAATCACATTACCATATGCATCTCGAGATTAATTAAGTTTAGAGATATATTTAGCACGAATTTCGAGACAACAACTCGCACATTTCCCATAACCGATCAAAATAAAGGATTGAGATCATCAACGACTTAATAAAATGCGGAAAAGAACTTTGAGTTAATCATAAACTCGGATTGATTTAAAAACTCAAAAAGATCGATAGGCTCGAAATCTCACCGAGTGGGACTAATCTCCACACTTATTCGTTAAGTCGTCAATTTTATTTCAATTTCCATCTTCGGTCAATTGTGGCTTAGTGCATTAGGAATTTTACAATTTGCGACTTTAAATAGAATAAAGGTGACATTTTTGAAAAATTTAAATTCCAATTTTTATTTATTTTGAAGAAAAATATTTTTGGTTTTTTCAAAATTTTTCAATTTATTTTTTTTTTTGAAATTTTCTAAAATACACACTTGGAAAGAACATGTGATCGAATCAATGAATCTAAACAATAAATGGGAAGAATATCCCACACCCCCTAACTTAAATGTTGCATTGTCCTCAATGTGAATCAAGAACACAACATAAAGAGAGGAAAAGAAAGATATTACCCAAATGGAGCGATCCTCGATGAGTACGAGTCCATTGAATCTACTAAACACGTTAGAACCAAGCATAGCAAAAATAATAACAAAAACTTTAACTATCGAAACTAGACTATAATAAAAACGAAAAAACAATAATAAAAAAACTAATTATTTACAACCTACAATTTGAACGGCTAATAAATCATACACTAGAAGTCGAAAAATTTGAGGGTCCACCCAAAATACAATTTGAATTTGAGAGATTAATTGTGTACCCTCACTATAAAGCATGCCTCCTAGAAAATAAGAATTCCGTTTGAAAAACAGAAGGCATGTGCAAAGTTTAAAAAATGAACCATCACCAATTAAAAAATTTAGAGGGATTAAAAATTTGGGTGCACAGGGGGACAAGTACCATTGGGATCTAAGAAAAATAGAATCACCTCTAAAAGATTGTTCGAGTAGAATGGGAAGAGGGGCATACAAAAGGGAAGAGTCCATCTTGGAAAATAATTTAAGCATAGAGTGCTTGTCCTCAAAATCTTCTCCCCAAAAATTTTCACTGAGACCTCGAGGTGGGGCATGTTCAGAAACAGAGAATTTATCTATCCTGTCATTCAACTCGCTCTCATCTAAGTGACCAAGTGAGGCCCAAAATGATTCAATTTCAAGAGTGCTGTTCTCATTCACCGAGCCGAATTCTATCTCAAATGCCGCTAAGCTCAAATCTTCTAGGTCTCCCTCTTGCTTTGTTTCTATCTCACCTAGAAGAAATGTATCTATCGTGTCTTGCCATTTGCTCTCTTCTAGGTAACCCAATGAATCTCTCTTGATGCCCTCTAAATTTTCTCTTTCGCTAACGCTCAAGGAGTGTTCTCTTATGTCCCGTGGAGTGTTATCAAGATCTTGTCCTCTAAAATGTTCAATTGGATCTGGTGGAGCGACACATTCTTGTTCCATAAGATGAAGCATCTCATTTAAACCTTCTTATTCAAGAATCGGGTCAACGTCGTCAAGACTTTCATCCGACTCATGTGATAACTCTAATTGTTTGATAACAGTGAATGAGAATGGTGAGGACATAAATTCAATCTCAAGTGGTTCGTCATTGGATTTCTCATTTGGTTGAAAACATTTTTTAGTCAAAAAAATATCGGAAGAAAAATTGTCATTGGATTCGAATAATGCATCTAATTCTTGTTCCCAAAAATAATTTTTTTCGCGATACTCTTTTTCAAGCCTTTCTTCTTCAAGCAATTCATTTTTATAAATTTGGATGGCCTTGGCACTAGGCTTGTATTTATGAGACTCCTTTTTAGTAATATTAATCCAATGTTCATAAATTTTGAGTTCATTCTCCTCCTTACTATTAGCAGAACAATTAAAGCCACCAAAAGAGTTAAAATAAGACATTTCAAATTGGGCACACAACTTTTTTTTTTGTAAGAAGTAGTAAGTCAATTATAATCTATAACAAACACTCCCCGGCAACGGCGCCATTTTGATCGAGTGGAAAAACCGAGCATCCGTGTAATACGCTAGTCGTTGTTATCGGCTTCCAACCTCAATACAAAAAAACCTAAACTTGTAACTACACTCTTATGGAGTATAGTGGCGAGTCTGGGTATCGAATCCACAGGGAATGTTTGATAGAATTTAACTGATTTATTACTTCTAAAATAAAAGTGAAAAAGATGATGATGGTTGAAAAGGGAAAAAATAGGTAAATAAAGAAATTAAATTAATTAAGATGAATGAGAAAATAGGGTGGAGTACAATCCCTCAAACCTTAGCGAATTACCGTAGAGAATCCTAGACTTGTAAATTGAAATTTTGACTAAATCCAATCTTTATAGATCCTAAGCATTACATATATGAGGGAACTAGCCCGCATCATATGAAATCAAAGGTAAATACAAAGCGGTGAATGGACAAATTACACTTTACATAGCATTCTTAAACATCTCAAGTACCTAGGGCAAGAGAGATTAGAAGATTGGCCATGTTCATGTAATTTCCCTCCACGATTCGATCAATATTTAATTTACCTTCTATTTTCTACATGAGTAATTTACCTCGGAATGAGTTCATGTACCCCAACCCTTGAAAATTTACCTAGACATGGTTTTATGAGAAAGCAATTTCATAACAAGGCATGTAATTATGAATCTAAGAAACATTCTTAACAAATTACAATACTAGTGAGAATTGAAAATAGAATTGAGACTAAATAAGAGAATAGAATTTGATACTTGAATTGAATTGAAGAATTGATACTTGAAATCTGCACTAGATGAACTTGAATCTTCAAACATACAAACTAGGGCTTTTCTAAGAGTATGAAAAACTAAAAAGGATTTCTAAAAAAATGAATTTCTCTCTCTAAAATTCTATTCTACTCTCTAGAATTTGACTCCCGTGGAAGGATATAGGGCTTGGCCTTTTATAGATCTCAAAAATGACTTTTTCCATGCCTCTACACGTTTTTCCCTTTTAATATACCTAAATGAGACTCCTCCCATGCCTCTCCACGTTTTGCAACTAATAAAAACGAACTAAATAAGAAATTTCAAGAGTTTTCTCTTCAGCTTCCAACATTAATTTCAACTTTTGACTTTCTCTCTCCAACTTTAAATGGGCATAACTTCTTCGCCGTAGCTCAGATTGGGGTGCCGTGTTTTTCAATATTCTTGTAATTTAGAGATATTCAACTTTCTAGCTTTCCCCACCATCGGAATATATATGTAAAATTACGAAAATGCCCTTCAACTCTCCATTTCTTGGTTTCTTTCACTGTTTTGAGTTCTCCTTCGCACTAACTTGCATAAAATACCTGTAAAACACATGAGAAATACTTGCCAAAAGAGGTTAGTAGAATAAATTTGAGACAAATCCAAGCTATTTACCCTGCACGGGATCATAAAAATACCGAAATTAAGGGGATAAATATGAAGAATATGTGCCTAATCACTTTACCAATGATTTGAGATGATACAGTATCACCGAAAATAACTTTTCCTCCAACAAAGATGGTTTTGTTTAAAAGTTTGGTACCATTCCTAGTCATGTGCTTTGAACACCCAGAGTCTAAATACCAACCAGAGGGAGTGTGTTCATCTTTTAAAGAAGTAATCATAATATTACACTTTATCTGGGGCAATAGCTCATCTTTTCTAACCCAAATAGATCTTGTTTTTATTTTGCGCAAATTTTCTCTCATTTGATAAAATTTGCGAGCATTAGATTTTTATTGAAAAATATTTTGTGCATGTGTTTGAATTTTATGGAAAGTATGAGCATTTGGTTTAGGAAAGTACCTAGGAATCCTTCTTGGAAATGATCTTTTAGGTTTGGTCTTTCTCTTTCTGTAATTAGAGTTTTTGTCTGATTGTCTAGGCAGAACATAATTATTACGACTTTTCCTAAAATAGTTAAAGTTTTGGTATAGAGAAGTATTACAGACAGGTTTTACTAAACGTCTAGAGTAAAAACCTTCAAATGAATGACCGTATAAGTCACAGTACGAGAAATATAAATTGCTCGAAGAGGGTATCTCCTTAGGAAAATCTCTAAACATAGGCTTCATGGAATTTTGGGGTTGAACCTTATTCCTAGGGAGTACAGTTTGAAATGAAGAAACACTCTTCCTAATTGGAGGGTAGACATATTTATCCTCATGTAAAATTTCACACTTAGAGTAACTTGATTCCCTAATATCAAACTTTTTTTTTGTTTTTTATCAAACTCGTCTTTTAGGGAAGGAAAATCTAGACAAGTTTCTATAGGTCTTTTGCCTCCTAACACAAACTTGATTGGTTCAAGGTTTTTTATTTTTTGTCTTTAAATTGGGGCAAAACCCTATTCCAGTTCGATCATCAGAATTGGTTTTTGAATCAGCAACAAAACCATCAAAACAGTTTGAATTATTTTTAAATTTTGCAATTTCTTTTAAAACAGTTGCTGTCTTTTCTTTAGATTGTTCCAATTCTAATAATGTCCCTTTATATTTTTTCTCCAGAGTTTTATTTACTTCAATCAAATTCTTCAATTTTTGATAAAAAATGTTGACTTCATTATCATGAGTTAGACATTGGGTAGTATACTCTTCAGCATTAAGTTTAACCACCAGGCTTAGGTCTTCTAGTTTCTTAGTGAGATCTTTCACAGTCTTCTCTAGTCTAGATCTTTTCTTGAGAGTTTTTGCATAAAGTGTGTGAATATGAGGGAGGTCTTCAGTGTCCGAATCACTAAGTGTAGTGTGCGAAGTTACCCTTAAGGATTCAGTTTTTGAACTCACACACACATTGACATAGTCATTATCGCTTTCTCTTTGACTCACACACCCCGTAGTAGAACTAGCATTGTTCTCAGAAATTAAAGCATCTAAAATAGTAGCATCATGATTCATAACAACAAAAGTAGAGCTATTATCATCATTCTCATACATAGGCACAGGCATATCATCATAATAGATTATCTTAACAAAGAAAGACATGCAAGGATTAAAATCATCAGATGATTCAGGTTCCTCATTTTCAGAATCACTTGAATCATCCCATGTTCTGCAAATGTTGGCACTAGTATGATTATTGGTCGAGTTTAATTTCACTCTACAGTCTTGTGCTATATGTCCCAATTTTCCACATCTAAAACCTTCAATGTTCTTGAATTCTTTGTTAGGTCTCGTATGAATATCCTTGTGATGTTTGTCTTGACCTTTCTCATGAGGTTTGTAATTAGACTGAGTTGGGTAATTTGGCTTGCCTTGTTTGTTTACCATTTTATTTCTGAATTTAACAATTTTCTTAAATTGTTTTGACATCAAGGTAATTTGATTATCCAAACAATCTATATCACATTCCTCACCAGAGTCATCATTGGGAATAGTAAGCTCATGTTTCATCAGCTTAGAGGAAAAACTCAAATTAGAACTAGTATGTTTCCTATGGGACTAGGTCAATTGTTTCTTGAATTCTAATTCCATTTCCACAGTTCTCAGTTTACTACTGAGTAATTTAGGAGTGAGAATTTTGTCACTCATTTCCTCTATAGCATATCTTTTGTTATCAAATTTCTGTGGTAATGATCTTAGAATTTTAGAGACAATTTCATGGCTATCATAAGTTATCCCATTAGCATGCAATTTGGTCACAATGTCAGTCAATTTCATGTAAAAGTCATCAAAGGATTCAGAGTCTGAGATAATTAGAGAGTTATATTGCTGGACAAGAATATGTGTTTTAGCAGCCTTAACTCTAGTGTCACCTTCATGTGCAGTAATCAGTGTATCCCAAGCTTCCTTAGAAGTGGCACAAGATGAGATCCTTTTGAACGCATGTTCATTTATAGACATAAAAATATCATTATTTCCTTTGTTATTGTTCCGAGAAACTTGTTTCTCTTCTTGAGTGAATTCACTTAATACTTTCTTAATCCTCTCATTACTTCCTTCAGTGGATGGTTTTGTAGGATAAGTATATCCATTTTAAACAATATCCCACACATCATCTCCCAAGGTTCCTTGTATGAAATCAACCATCCTTACTTTCCAGTAAGCAAAGTTGTTTCCATCAAAGAGAGGAGGTCTGGTCAAGTTACCAAATCTTTCATCTTTCTTGTCATTGTTTGATTTTAAGAAAGCAATTTCAAAAACACAAGATCTTTTTAAAACGAAATTTCCAAAGCTCACATAAAAATTGAAAAAGCTGTTACTTAGGCCATTTAATACAAGATTAAACTATTGAAGCAACTCCAAACTATTTTTTAAGGAAACTCTTTTCTTTAAATCAAATCAGTTTAATCACAAGATGTGTTTAATAAAGTAAGTATGAGATCATTTCAAGATTTGTTACAAAGTTTGGTAAAATACTTTAAAACAATTAAACTCAGCAAAACCTCAAGAATGAGATGAGGAGATGTAGAAAGATTAAGCACAAGGCGTTTTTAACGTTGTAAAACCTCACCCAACTGAGGAAACATCCACTGTGACTTCTAAGTCACACACCGAAAATCCACAAAAACAAAATATTTAAGTTACAAACTATATAACACACATGCACACAAATCAGGCCTATACAAGTTTAGAAATGTACCCACTGGTTTACTTCTAACTTCTTACAGTTCTGATGTTGATTTGTCTTTCCCAGTTTGCTAACTTCTCCACTTTGTTCCAATCTTTACATCGACTCTTTATGATTCAAGATATTATAACCAACGCTTCTATGTTGTAGTGTGTCAATTGTTTGTGATGGTGCTCTAACACATGCAAGCACACACACACTTATTTTATACAAACAATCCTATAAAATTATAGATCAAATCTATATGTTGTGATTTTCAGTTTCTCTCTTCTTAGGAAACAAAAGAACTTTGTTTGAACTTTTAATTAATCCCGAAATCCAAGGTTACCTTGCTTAGAAGACGGTTCAAGGTCTTAATCAATTTCAAAGGCTTTTGAAAATATTTTTAAAATTGAAAACCACTGATTACGATTCCAACTAGGTCAAAAATCTTATTTCAAAAGAACTAGAAACAGAAAACAATTTTATTGATTCTAGAGTTGTGAAAAACATTTACAGAAAATAAATCAAGAAAACTGATTTCTCAAGATGAGATACTAAATATACAGATCTAAGTTTAATATAACATGAAATGACCAGATCTATAATTTTTATTAAAAAGAAATACAGATCTAACCTAAATGTTTAAGTTGGACACAAGATCTTAAACTCAAGAGGATAAAACACGAACAAGATTTCAAACCAACTCACAAACAACTCTCAAACCCTCAGGGTTCTTGTTTGGTGTAGATGGTTTATGAAAAAAAATTAGTTAGGGTTTGAAACTGGGTTAGGATGATTTTAGGGTTTCTCTATCTCTCTGGTTACTCTCTCTTCTCTCTCTCTGGTCAGACAAAATGCCAAAACTCTCTTAAGGCTGAGGTTAAGCCTCCTTTTATAGGGAGGAAGGAACGATCGAGAAGGTCGGTTCAAAATCAAGGGCTGAGATTAAGTCAAGGGCGAAAGACTTTGATCCAACGATTTAAGAACAGTGGTGCATTAAAATGCTTCTGATTGGCCTAGAGAGGTTTCACATGGATTGGCCTCAAACGCATACAGAGCGTTGATAACAACGATCCAAGGGATGATAATGGACAAAGGTTATGTGTCTTCAAAGAAACACAAATCAGGCCAGTATAGCTGTGACAGGTGTAGGGCTGCGATTGAACCTCACACGCGTGTTTTGAAAATAAATACACAGACACCCTCAATTCTCAAGTGCTTTCGGATCCTACCCAAACCAACTTTCAGGTATGAAAACATAAAACCAGGAATTACAAAATGATCCCAAAATCTTTTTAATCCAAATTTTAATTTCCAAAAAATCATTTAAAAATTATTAAAAATTTCCAAAAATTATTAAAATCAATTTTAAATGGGATTAAACACCCACAACTCTCACACAATCATTTTATGCAATATACATGGAATGAATGCAATCCTAATGTGTGTGGATTATTATGAATATACCTTTGAACAATCAATCAAGAGGAATGAGGAGTAGAGTCTGAGGCTTTTTGGATTCTAGGGAATGGACTCAATTTTGTCACTATTTCCAAACTAGATGAGCACTTATACAATGTAGACTCGAGTGAGTCAAGAGTATAAAGTGATTCAAAATTGACACTAGAAATATCAAGAATGAAGTATTGGGGGCTTATGTTGATACCAAAAATTATCCACCTACGTGGACCAATCAGATATGGGCGCTCGTCTCCTTACTTGGGAAAAATCGTAGTCAGTAGCCACTTCATCAACCCGAAAGATAGTTGCTTGGTAGGCATGCCAACCAACATGAAGAATGCATACCATCAAAGTGCATAAATGGTCACCACTTGGGGAAATAACCAAGGGTCATTTCACACGTAGTGTAGACTATCAACCATCACATTCATTATGTACGGATGTAAATGCTTAAATATATAAAGGCATTCTAACCCTTAATCTTTGGGTCATTATAAAGACATTATATTCCTTTAGCAAATGGCATGATAGAACGGATTCTACAATATTCCTCTGAACAAGAGTACCTAACTTTTTGTAATCACTAAAATTAATACAATAACAGCAGATGTAGGCTTTCTTACCTAGTCGAACCACTTTAAAAACTCTTTGTCTCTTGTGTGATTATTTCATCATAATCATATATTTATTTATGATTATAAAATTGAATCTTGTCTATTTATTGACATCAACAGTGCCTATGGCAGACACTTTAGTTCTACAAAAACTATCGTGAAGGTTATGTAATTTGGTTTCTATCATCCCACACATTTTCATAACACCCACAAATATTGCCAAGCCTGTGCTAAATTACACCACTCTTGGCATATGTCTCATCGTCACATGATTCCTTCCACTCCCATCCTTGTTATTAAAGTTTTTTATGTGTGGGGTATCAACTTCATAGACCCATTTCCCTCTTCTCATGGTCTTCAATACATTTTAGTTGTAGTAGACTATGTCTCCAAATGGATTGAAGCAATTTCATGTCAAGATAATGACCATCAAGTTATGGTACATTTTCTCAAGTAGTGTATCTTTGCACGTTTTGGCACCCACAGAGCTATCATTTGTGATGGGGGCAAGCATTATTGTAATCTATTCTTTGAACACCTTGCCAAAAAATATGGTGTTACGCACAAGGTTGGTGTCGCCTATCACCCTCAAACTAATGAACAAGTAAAGGTTCCAATAGATAATTTAAGATTTTTTTTGAAAAGACAGTCCATCATAATATGAAATATTGGTCCTTATGCTTAAATGACTCATTGTGGTCATATCTTACCACGTATAAGACTCCTATTGGTATGTCTCCTTATCGGTTGTTTTTGGCAAGCCTTGCCACCTCCCTTTCAAGCTTGAACATAATGCATATTGGTCCATCAAAGCCTTTAATTTTGATTTTGATGAGGCGGGTGTCCATAGGAAACTTCAGCTAAACGAATTGGAAGATTTGTGAAATGATGCCCATGATTTGTCAAAATGGTATCAGGACAATATGAAATGGATCCATGACCAAAGTATAATGAGAAAAGAGTTCCACCCCAGTTAGAAAGTTTTATTGTACAATTCTCATCTTCATATCTTTCTCGAGAAATTGAAAACCAAATGGTCAGGTCCATTCAGCATTGAATTTATCACCCCTTATGGTACTATCCCAGTGAAAAATCCTAAGGATAATAGCCTTTTCCAATTAAACGATCAATAGTTGAAACCTTTTTGAGGGATTTCGTCTGCTACTATTGAATAGATTTACCTTGTTGATCTAGTTTATGAAGACTGACGATTCATTCTTGTTCGGGGATTATTCTCACCACCCACACCTTTTCTACCACCTAGTTCTATCTTAATTTCTATCTTATTTCTGGTGAGTGCCATTGGGTCTGGATGAAGACATTAAACTTAGAACTATTGGGAGTCTGCCTGTCGTGTCTTGTTTCGATATATGAGTCTTATCTTGTTTGGGGGTGATATTCTATCCACTCCCTAATGATTTTGTTATGCTTTCTAGACTTGTACATATTTTTGTGTTGCTTTTATTCTTCAGGTTCTACAATTGATTCCACCATGCAGTCCAAATTTGATTAGTGGTTAATTATGGTAATCTCTATTATACCTTATGCTTTTAATTTAAAACATAGTTTTAAACATCGATAATGATGTTCTCTTTTGTTTGGGGGTGAGGAATTTATCAAAATCGTACCTCTTTTGAATTTTTTTGTGAGAAACATGTCATTTTTTACTATTTTTGTCCAGTTTATCTCAATTTTTTTATGACATGAATTGTCTACCATCCATATTTTAGAAGTCTCAGAATACCCTTGTTAGAACTTGAAATTGCGCTTTTTACCTTAAAATTAAATTATACCTCTGAAGGCGTACTTGCACTATGAATTCCTAAACTCGAAAAAAATTGCACTAGCATATTTTATAATTAAAAGTTGAAGAGTAACAATATTCTCAAGAGAGCTCTAAAAGGATCACTAGTGGAGACTTAAAACCGTGAGATTTGAGCTATTCACCTTTTTCCACACTTATTCGTTGCGCGATCTCATTATTCTTCATTTTTGGCATAACCACTGAGAGAGCAATAATTTTTGAGTTATAAGAAACATATGTCTTGTAGTTTGTCTCGAATGATAAACCTTCACTCATACCATCTACAATTTACTTCACCATTTACCTTTCCCTTATCTTTATATATATTCCCCACACCATTCATATATCATTAACCATCACTACAATAATTTTTGAGAAAAAAAATGATTGAAATTCCTAATGTAAAATGCCTTCATTGGTGATATGAAAAGAAAAGCACATCGCTAAAAAAAAGAGAGAAAAAAAGAGGAAAATAATAAAATAAAATAGGGAAAAAAGAAACAAATAGAAAAAAAGAGCATGTGATCATAATTTTGTGAAATGGAGACATTACTTGTTCAAATTGTATTCGACTCTTCTCAAGAACATCATCATCATCCATTATTTTCATCTCATTTTCCCTTCATCCTTTACATAATCCCCATTTTCACCCTTGGTGAGGTGCTCGAATGAACGGGAATTTAATATGGTGAATAACTCGACATTCTTAACATAGTGGTTATCATTCCTTCACGAGATCAATTTATTTCATGTATCCATCATTTCTTATAAGTGTGTGAGACATTTGACCTTGTATATATTTATTCAACTCCTCACACACTAGAGAGATAAACTTATCCAAATCTCGAAGAGTTCGATTCAGAGAAATATATCTAGTAAGATTTAAAGTCAAAGTGTTGATCCGATAAAGGCAATTTAGGAAGTACTCCGATGATACTTAAGATTGTTTCATACAACACACGTTGAGTTTTTATGAAGGATTATGCCTTAGGTTTTAAGTAATTTTATTCCATACACTAATTGTTGGACATTGTTTTCTTTGAAGTTTTTTTATATGTGTTCTATAGCTTTTCATTGTCAAATAACAGACTGTCTTTTAATAAATCATTTTTAATTTTTTTTTGAATTTTATGGGTATATTCACTGCAATCCCTCACGAGACAACACTCATCATGCATGGTAACCTATAGATTTAACGACTTGTTGCACATGCTAAGTTCAATTGCAAGTGTCTACGAAAGTGGTATACTTTTGGTTACTTATCTTTATTTCTCTCTATTTTGATCAAGGACTAGCAATGTTCTGTTTGGGACTGGTGTGATAAGCGCACAAAAGTGTTTAATACATACCTCAAATGGTGCATTTTAGTTGCTAGTTCTCGGTAAAATTGACCTTATGTTCGTATTTTTCTATCTTACTAGTCAATATGCAGTTGTGGTATGAAATAATGCTAAATCAAAGAAACTGCGGCAAAGTAGCAGTCAAAAGCATTCAAAAAAGAAATTCAAAGTAACCGTGAAGTCAAAAATCCCTTGCCCATAACAATACCGATGCCTAAACTTAATACCGTACCAAAAATCCAAGCCTAAGCCGATCCCAATCCATCACCTAAACCTCGTTTGTGTTTAGTTTGTACTTATATATATATATATATTTGAGTTGTGCATATTTTTTTAGGATATTTATATTTTATTTGTGTGCACATAATTGTAAAAATTAGGGTTTGTGTGATTTTATTTTATTTTTATTTTTTTGCGTTAGGTGTTTTTGTATAAATATAAGAGGTGTATGTATTTTACGACATTTTTCTCTATTAATTTGACTTGTTTTTAGTTTAATTAGTTTAATTTATTGAGTCTTTTATAATTTTATAGGTTTGAATTCAATTTTTTTAGTTTGAATTGATTTTATTTTATAGCTTTATTGTTTTTATAATTATTTGTTGATTCGTAAATATTTAGTTTAGTTTTAGTTAATTTTGGTCTAATTAGGTTCGTACAAATTAAACACACGCACCCCGTTACTCCCTACACTCACATACACATAATTTCTCACCCACTTTAACTCTTCCTTTCCATTTACCTCACCCACAAACACTTCCCAAATTCAACAATCCCACTAATATACATCAAATTTGTACTCTCTCTCATCTCTCCAAGCTTCTTTATAAGATGTGGGTTCTTGATATATGTTTAGTATCAAGTGAGGCATATCCCCTTATCAAGATGAAGATTAGTGCCAAAGAATAACTACTAGTAACAATAAATGCAGGTGAGAGGCAACACCTTCAATATACAAAACTCTTGTATTAAATGTGTTCTTAATTGTTACGAGAATGTAATAAATAGAAGGGATCCCACAGTTGACTTGATTATAGGGATAAGGAACAAGCACCTTTAATGCAATAAAGGCAAAATAATAACCTTAAACACCAGTGAGTGCTCAATAGTGTTGTTAAGGGAGTACGTGATGGTGGTCACACAATAAATGTTCTCACAGTAAACTCTCGTCTCTGGTAGTATTTTGGCTGCAATTCTAGGTTATAAAAATGTGAAGATGGAATAATAGAACTTTTGATTATTTGTATAGGAGAAAGGTCATTTGAGGGACCTTCCTTACATTAAACGCGTCTGACCCCATTTAATGCCAATAGTACCCTTGATTTGTCCAAAATACTGCATTTAATTACCCTCTATACTTATGCATGTTAGCCTCCTCTGCTACTTTAATTGTTACATATATGCTCGTTAACCATACAACCTCCATTTTATAAGTTTATATATTTATGAGGTATAATTAATCTTATGTAGGTATTACAGTGCTTAGTGTGAAGTTTGGTAGCATTTCATGGATTCCGTTGATAATTTCACTTGCAAGGACATTTTAGTCATTTCACAATTTAGGATTTTGCTCAATGTCTTCATGGAATTTGAAGCCCTCTGAATGAGCTTTGCGTGGCCGCTGACGGTGCGCGATTCTGAGTCATAGTGAAGAAGTTAAGCAATAGAGGAATTACACTAAAACACTAAGACTAAAGGACACCAGAAAATAGGGCACTAGTCGACCGACCCTGAGCCCCCGATCGATCGGTGATTTAGCTTTTGTCTTCAAATTGATCTAGTTCAATTTTCCCCAACCCGCAGCCGATCGCCCACCTGGCCGTTGTCAACCGGGTCAGGCAAATATCCGACTTGCTTTCCTTTTTATTTCTTTATTTCTTTATTTTATTTCCAACTTACTATATAAACAACACTTTGTTTATTTTCTAAGATATCTTTCATTTTAGTTTAGTTTTAGGATTTTCTCTTTGTGAGCTTCTCTCTCTAGGGTTTGAACTCATTTTTGTATTGTAAGCTACTATTCATCTTCCTTTTCCTTTAATCTATGCTTTATTTCCTTTATGTCTTACTTTGTTCTTCATTTACTTGCTTTGTAGTTAGTTGGTGTTAGTTTATTTATTGTCCATGTTGGTTACTTAGTTTTATTTTTTACTTTAATTATGTCTTGTAGCTAATTTAAGGGTTGGGGTTATATTTCAATCATTAATGGGTCTCGAGCTTTGAAATCTAGGTTTTAGGTCAAAACGCATTTAATTGAAACCTCTTGTATTAAAGTTGCAATATTATGTGTTTAACTCTCTTTGTCACGTAACGTTGGTGTTTAAAGAGATAATATGATTTTAATCCATGTGTGACCATTTTTGAATAATTGTTTAATCTTTCATTATTGTATTAATTTTCTTCATGAGTGGTGTTTATAATTAATTGAGGATGCTCATTTAAATTTTTTCGATTCGAATTCCTTTTTATGCATTGTTTATCCCTCAACATGGATGTGAACCTAATCCCGTTTTATTGTTCTTGTCTCGTTTTATTTCTTTTTCCCCTTTTTTATTTTTAACCTCATTACCTTTTACACTTTTATTTCAAAATTAATAAATCAATTAAATTCTATTAAACATTCCCTGTGGATTTTTGATACCCGAACAGGCCGCTATACTCTATTTGTTGATTATAGTATAAGTTTAGATTTTTTGCATTGTGGTCAGAAGATGATAATAAAGATTAGCCTATCTACACGAAAGCTCGGTTTTTGCCAACATCACCCATCCAATAAATGCCAAAGATATGGCACTAAATTCACCGGATATGATATTTTGGTGGGAACATTGTTTGGGCTCTCAGAGTTGTGGTAGCATCAATTCAGACGTGATGTTCCAATTACGAACTTACCATCCTAAGAATATTTTCACTTGAGTGCTAGTTTATCGAGTTTCTAAATGTCAGGCATTGTGATCTCAATAAGTTGGCAAACGGTAATCTGCAAAAATGCTTGCCATCACATCACCTAAAAATGAAGGTTGTTCGGGGTGACGGTTGCTTGGCTGAAGACTTTCTCGAGCAACCTATGAAGGTAATGGATGGAGAATAAGTTTTGGGTTATTATTTGGACTGAGGTCACTTGAGGGGGTTGCTACTTTTGTTGTGGTTCCTTGAGGGGCTTTCCTCTGTGAACAGTATCTCAGATGTGTGTTTGTATAAGCTAAAGGCTTTGCCTAAGTACTCTAAATGGGTTGGTATTTACAAAGTTTCCTTACTCCCAATCCTCTGAAACAAATCCCTGAGATATACCCAGGATGAGGTTATTCGATAGTGCATGTGATCTCTCCCATGCCCTGCCATACATGATCCCTTGAGGGTACAGATCAACCTCATAAACACTACAAGATCAAACTTGGTATTTACAAGTGAAACATCAATATAAATACATCATTATACCTATTACAAAGTGTGCTTTTTAATATTCATCTAATAAGCCACGTCTTTGTGGGGGATCCCTTGAGCAACTATGTATTCTGTGAGAAACTATGTTTGGTCTTTCATTTGTACCGTGCTAGTGTTGCTAATACACTTTGGGCTTGGACCCCCCTCTACATTTGCCCCTTTGTAGAGATATTTGTTTGCTTGTGAATAAATATTCGTACGAAATACCCTCTCTTCAAGCAACCTGTAAATATATGTTATTTTGAAAAAATAGGCATTGAATATAATATGTATAGAGGCAATAATGCTTTTTTCTTATACGAGGGACCTTGGAACTTTTTTTTAACTCGAATGACCTTGTATTTTGAATGACATCATAAATATTGGTCTTAGATCTTTATTGTGTTGCATTTAGTGAGTAAAAATATTCACTTGGGGAATTATAAAGCTTTTTCTCCTTTCCCCCCCCAAAAACGTTTCGCTTGCCCAAATGTGTAAGTCATCCATCAAAACGTCTGCATGCCTTTTCATTTTTAAAAATTTTCCAACACTTTTGTCATCATTGTTGCTTCTTTTGGTTTAAACCAAACTGACATACGCGTTCCTAGCCATACACGTGGAGAATCAAGGGAGCGCATATATTTCACGTGAGGCACCTCACACATCAGCGTACTATTCATAATCATTACCTCTGTTCCACTCGCGCGTCTACCTGCAACGTTTATTATTTAAAAAATATACCCCTAATATAAAAGGCATCTGTAGCACCCCGTATTTTTTAGGATAAAGAATTTATTTAATTTTGTGAATTAGAATTTAAACTAAATTGATGATTTGGAGAAATATAAATTTATGATTTGGAGAATTCATTTAAATTGGAGGATTTATTTAAGTTAGTGAATTGAGATTTCATTACTTCAGATCATTTTTAAATTTGCACATGTGTCCTAGTTTGAGGTCAAAATTGGGGATTTTAGTTAAGTAACTCATATGGCAAATTTGAGTGCACGATTGAGTCCAGAAGGGTTGAAATAGTCGAAAAAGAGTATCCGGGGCTAGTAATTAGGTATCAGATCATTTTTAGGCATAATCGGGCCCACACTGGGGTGTTTGGGCCATTTTAATTTAGCCCACAAGCTTAATTTTTGGATTCACATAATAAAACCTACGTTAGGGATTTTGTGGCAGACACGACTCAATTAAAAAAAAAACTAGTTGCAAAAGAGAACATAACAAAAAAACTGGGAGAGTTTTTGGCAGCTAAACCAATAAGAGATTGATGTGTTCTTCGTCACAAATTGTCTACAACAAAGGGAATCAGACTCTACTAATTAATTCAGGAAAGTAGGTAAACTTGCTTTTAATTTAATTGCGGTATTTTGATTCATATCATAGTGGGTGTAATTAAAATTTATTTTCGGGTAAATTATTACGTTGCAGTGGGTTCTTAAAATTTCACTTGCGAAAATGGATTTTAGGGGTGAATATATAAAGTGGTATAAGTTTGAACTGTTCTAACTTGAATTGATGGAGAAATCCAGTGGCAAAAATCGATTTATTAAATGTAGCATATTATATATTGGGATGTTAAAATGAAGAAACTCGTAAGAAGCCGAAACTAGAAATCTAGGGATCGAAACGAAAACCAATGAGGGTTATGAACCAAATCCATGTTTTAAAGGTGCATAAGGGTATGAATGAACGTTGGGGGCTGCTGGAAGTTGATATGGTTTCTTTTCGGTATGTCGTTGTTTATAGCTCCTCTAATAAAAAATCTCAATTATCTACAAAAATATATAACAAACTAGAATATAGTGGTGAGTGAGGTATCAATCCAAATCTAAGGGTGAAACATGCAAGAGAGGAAAGATGTAATTTATTTGTTATTTTCCTTTTTTATACTTTTTCATTTTTCTATTTTTTTTATGCTTTTTTTAATATTAAAACAATTTGGGGACGAGGTGAAATAATACTACACTAAATGAAAGATCTAATTACTTACTAGAAATTAAGAGAAGAAACTAAGTAAATCTAACTAAATAAAAATCTAAAATATGAGATGAGTTAGGAAATAAAAGTGAGAACTAACAAGGGATAGGATGACACCATATATTCCAGTTAATTAAAATTAAATAATTGATTAAAATTAATTATCCCAAGTTAGTATATAAATCACAAATCAACTCTCGTTGCAAATGTAATTTTGACAATAACATTTTAGAAAATTAAATTTAACACTTCTACAACTCTTGAAATGTAGATTCAAACATCATTTAACAAATCACCCGCTAGGATTGATATATCAAAATAGTTTAAATCATAAAAGTAAGCTTAGAGTTGAAATAAAAGGAATAATACCACACTTCAGAAACCCCTATCTCTAGTTGGAATCTAAAATGGGTATTATAACTAGAATCTCGATTTTCTCTCAAATGTCATTTACCCTCTCTTGAGGCGCAAATTAAAATTTAAGAGTGCAAAGTTAATCATCAAAGGGACATTTAATTTAAATTAATTAATTAATTAAATTAGGATTAACATCAAATAATGGGTCAACCCACTCCTCGAAAGGGGATTTATCCTAACCATGATAAACAAACATTCAATAGGCATTTAATATAAAAGAGTATAGAGAAGAACAATCAAACCAATCTCTTGAATTCAATTGACTTCAATCCTTGAATGAGAAGCATACACCCTCCAAGTGAGTGATCAACAAAGATATAAATGATAAATTCACTCAACTTGAATCTCACAAATTTAATTTCACATTAATCTCTAAAATAAAAGAAAATGAAAATCAAAATAAAAACTACTATAAAAAAATAAAAAGTTTTTCTCTCTCAAAATTTCTCTCTAAAAACCTAGATGATCTCCTTTTTAGGTCTTCTTCTTTTTGTTCTTTAAATAGCGTGGCTATGGAGCTCAGGGGTATAATCGGGAAAACGGTCTAAGGGTGCATGAGGTGTGAGAGGGGGAATAAGGGCATTTTGGTAATGATGAGTGAGTGCATGTGGGAAATGGTGAGAAAGAAATCAAATTTGATATGAGGGGAAAGTTGGGGCGTATTTAAGGAAATGGGGTAAAAGTGGGTTAAAAAGGGAAAGAAGATGTGGGGTTTGGTTTTTATTTTTGGCTTGTGGTGTTTGGCTTTGTTTTTGGCAGGTGATTAAACGATTTTGGACAAGTTGTTAAAAAGGGTCTTGGTTTTGGTTTTAATTAGTTTATATGGTTATGGATCGATCATGGCAGGTGGTTTTCCGATTGGTAGCGGGGGTTACGGGTTTCGTGTTTGGGTCGGAGGTGAGGGGATGGAGGTATAAGGGTGGGTCTAATTTTTCCCGAGGTTAAACACGGGCCGCCCAGGGGCTGGCTTCGGGATGGAGGTCGCATATGGGTTTATGGTTAAAACCAAAACAAGGGAATGGGTTTGGATTGAATGATCGCGGGCTGAGGAGCAAGGGGTCAGAGTTCGAAATAGGGTTACAGTTTTGATGGAGCCCGAGTTAGGTTAAGTTGAAATCAGAGCTTGATCGCAGGTATGGAGTAGGTGTTGATGGTTTTGGGCTACTAGGTTTAATTTTTTTTGTAGCCATGGCAGTGGGTAAGGAGATGGGTATGGCCGGTGGAGGTAATATGGTGGTGGTGAGGTGTGGGTTTAATGGAGGTGAGAGAAAGTGGGTGTTGGGTGGTTGAAGATGGGATTTGTGGGGTTTGCGTGTGTGGGGGTATAGGTTAGTTTGGTGAGGGTGAGTGTGTTGTTTAGGTGTCTGTGAGTGTGTATTAGTTTTGTGTGTGTGTGTTTGTTTGTACCTAAAATAAAATGTAATCTACTAAAAAAATTCAAACTAAAATAATAAAATCTATAAACTAAAAAAAATCTAAATAAAAAGAAATGAAAAATAAAAATTAAAAATCTAATAAAACTAAAAAAACTAAAGTCCTAAAAAAAATCTAATAAAACGAGAAAAATAAATTCCTAAAAAAACTAATCCTAATAAAATAAAATACAAAATAAAGACTAAAAACTAAAAAAAAAATCAAAATCAAAATAAAACCACACTATATAAAATGAAATAAAAACTAGAAAATAATTCATAGAAAATTCTCAATAAATCTAAAATAAAACAACTCAAAATAAAAAATCTAAAAAAATAAATAAAAGCACAAACTAGAGACACACGAGGTTTAGGTAATGGATTAGGCTCGGTTAGGGTTACGAGATAGGGTAAAAGGCACGGGGGTTAGGCTTTAGCATCTTTTAATGCACATTTGCCTTGAAATAAGCATTCGAACTCCGCAAACGGCGATCAAGCCTGCACATTAAACAATTATGCATATAAGGCCCAATTATTCGAGAATTAGCTACTAAAATACGTCCACTTGGGGTATAAAATGTACACTTTTGGGTGCTTATCACACCACCCACAAACATAAGATAGAGAGAAAGAGAAAGATAAGAAATCAAAAGTGGCCACTTTCGTGGGCACTTGCAATTAACAAGCCCTTAAACCTATAGGTTGCCCTACATGACTAGTTGTGTCTCGTCAGGGTTTGCAGGGAATATACCCACAAAATTATTTATTTACAAACGACAGTTAATCTCTTATTAGACATAGAATAATCGCACAATCCATTACGAGATAAATATTTTGAGAAATACAAGCTAGAAGTGCATAAAAAGTTCAGTTAAGTAAATAATCAAGTCACATATTTCCTGGAACTCAACGTGTGTAGTTTGAATCAGTCAAAAAGGGTTGAGCATCATAAGAGTAATTACTAGATAGACTTTTCGAAATCAACACTTTAACTTGAAAATATCACGGATATATCTCTCTTAAATGAACTCACGAGATTAGGGTTAGTGTATCACTCTTGTGTGTGAGGAGGTGAGTAAATGTAAGAAAGTTCAAACATCTCACACACTTATAAGAAATAACGAGCATTTTTAAAAGAATAGTGATATCATTAAAGAATGCTAATCACTAGAATGAGAATGTCAAGTTATTCACCACGTTGACTTTCATTTGCCCGAACACCTACGGAAGAACATTGATGTTTATGGGTGAGGGGGCGATGAAATGGGAAGGATATGATATGAGGGTGATATGATGGATGTTTGATGAATGATGGATGTGATAAGAGTGTTCTATACATGAATAAAAAATGTCTTTATTTTACAAGAACTAACTACAAACTCTCTCCTTCTTTTTTTCTTTTCTGGTTTTTTTCTTTTTTTTTATACTCTCAACATTGAAGACATTTTACATTTGGAAACACTCTTTTTCAAAAAGAAATTGATGGATGATATATAGATGGAGTGGGGTATATGGATAATGTGGTGAATATGTGGGAATATGACATAACATGGGAAGGTACTGTATGAAGTGAATGGTAAATGGTATGTGTATGGATGAAAGTCTGGTGATCGAGACAAACTTCATGACATGCGTTTCTTACAACTCGAATGTGATGTCGTTCACAGTGATCAGGCCAAAATTTTTATGTAAAATAATGAGATCATACAACGATTTAAAGTACGGACCCAACAGAAGTTGAATCAACTTGTGACTCGGAAATTGTATAAAACTCTCTGAAAGATGAAAGGAACAAATCTCACAAGATAAAGTCTCCACTAGTGATCCTAAAGGTTATCTTGAGAATTGTAGTACTCTTCAACTCTAAACCGTAGTGACATGATAAGTGCGCAAATTTTGTTGATTCTAGAAATTCTTGGTGCAAAATGCCTTGTTACATATTACATAAGCTATTTAGAAAAAATAAACCCACTAGCTCAATTCCTATAATTAAAAGATGGATGATAGAAGATTCACGTCAATGAATGAGATGAAAGAAACTGCATGAAAATTTTAAAAATTAGGTTTTAAAATCAATTTTTTTAAAAGAGGTATGGTTTTGATAAAATTCCCCACCTCCAAACAAAAAGGAATATCGTCCTCGATGTTAAGTAAAATGATTTTTAAAATTGAGAGAATAAGGGATGAAAGATATTACCAGAATCAACTGCTAATGAAGTGGACAGATGTAGCGAAAATGATACCTGAATAAAGGATAAGAGAAAAAAATGTGTACACGTATATAAACATTGTAAAGCACTAGGTGGTGTACATTACCCCCAAACCGAATGAGGCTCATACAAGAAACAACGGGCTTCCTCCCGGTAGCGCTAAGTTTAATGTCTTCATTCATAACGAAGGCATCTCAGCCTAAAGATAAGATCTATGAAAGTGATGGGCGACAGAAAAATTGGGTGATGAAAATCACCCCCAAACAGGACTGAAGTCGCAGTATTATTGGATAGAGGCTACACGGGTCAATGCACTTGTATGGAAAAGTGAATCACACGATGCAAAGCATCGGTAGACCATGGGCGGGTGGGTATTAGGGTAAGGGTTAAGAGGCATCGGTCTCGGGCCTCAGTGATCTTAAAAGTGAGGGCAACAAGACCCCTATAATCATGATGCTCAAGATGGATGGGGAGGCGAAAGGGTGTAGAAATAGTGATGGGGTGGGCCTCATAGAAATGACACGATCGTTCTATGAATGGGTGATCATAATGGTGGCACCGTGACACCCAAGGGAGCTATCGCTGGGAAACATTAGCACCACAAGTAAGTGTTTGGCATAGAGTAACAAGCTCGGTGTCACGAAAGTGGAGAGTATGACCACATATACTCTCATGGAAGGTGGAGGTTAGTTTTAGGTGAGGATTTAAAAATGTTGATGGAAACATGAAATGTGTAAAATCAAGATCCAAACCAGGTGGTGGAGTGAAAGGGACAATCGGTGGGTTGGGTGGGATAAAGGGCGGATCGGGTGGGATAAATGACATGGGAAGATGATCCAACTCAAGTGTAGGGGACACACACTCGTTGAGAGGAGTAAAGGAATACTTGCTAGAGAGTGTGGTATCTAAAGATGGAGTGGTCAACTTCTAGACAAGAATATCACCAAGTAATATGGTGGGTGGTTCAAACAATTCATCAAGATCGGAGATAGGTGAATCATTAAAAAGATTGGGCTCAAAGGGATCCATGTATAGTGGGGCAGGATCCATATCCGGAGAAGGAGGAATCAGCTCAGATTCATTATCGAGAAAATAGTGGCCACTCGTATCTAGAGATAACCTATGATGAAGTGGTTCCTTGGGAACACACATGGTGGTCTCAATAGGTGTAGACTCGGGCATTTGTTTGAATTTTTTTGGGTAAGGGATAGTGAACCACAATGGTGGGTTCATGTGGACATGGTGGGATTTGATTAGGCTCACTATTGATGGATAAATCAGCACAATTATCAACTTGGGTACCGAACCACAGAATGGTCTCAACATCAAGATTCTCGGGATGATAGGGGTGGTTAGACTCAAAATCAGTGGCATAAGATGACGCATCATCTCACTCCACATGAGGGAAACAACGAGTTGACTTGGGGTGAAATCTGACTCTCTCTCATACTCAAATTCATTTAATCTTTGTTCTAGCCTTTGAAGAGCTTGATCTTGAATTTGAGTAGCTTGCTCTTTCTCGATGATGAACTGTTGCAAGAGTGCCTCGAGAGCAGATGTTGATAGTGGTGGTGGGTAGAGGTGGTTGAGGTGGACACAACTCACTATGGGTATTAGGAAATGGAGAATACTCATATAATGTGTGTGTAATGGGGTCAAGTTGTTCATACACGGGAGAAGCATCTCCATGAGAGACAAGAGGATGATAATCAGTGGATGCGTAGTAAGGGAGCTGATCGATATAGGGTGCGCTTGATTGCCACGATGACGGTTGAAACGTGTGAGGATCCGCAACATCGGTTTGGGATTCATATTTCCTAGAAGGGTGATCAGGCCTCCATGAATAACTTGGGTACTCACACCACTCGGGATTCGATACATCATGACAATAGGTCTAGGTGGGTTCCGGAACAGTGTCATATGGATACACTTGGCCCATGGTGAGTTCGGAAGGATAAGGAATGTACGAGCACTCATGGGGCAAGTGATTGGATAGAAAACACGATGTGCACAATGAAGCATGTGACGCGTTGATACTCGTCATCGGAGGCGATGAAATGTGAGGTACGTGAGTGGATGACGCATGAGTATCAACGACGTGTGTTTGAGAGTTAAAGCCACTAAGTAAAGTGTGGAGGTGGGACTCAGGCTCAACTTCAAGCATGCTTTAAGAGAGTGGGAAATGGCCAAAATATTTCCATAAGGCATCCTCGTCGGCCATGACGAAAGAAATAATTTTTTGAGTTTTTTTGAATTTTTTCAAAAGGAGAGAAAATATTGTTGGATTTTTTTAAGAAAAATAAAGGAAGAAAATATTTTTGGATTTTTTTGAAAGAAATGAGTGGGAAAAATATTTGCCCTCTTTGAATTGGATGAACTAAATAAAATCGACTATTGAAAGAATGGAATTGGACACACACAAGTCAAGGAGAATTCCTAACTAGCACATAGCCAATTCTTATCTTTAAATTTAGTGAAAGGGTAGTCATATTTTAATTAAGTCCGCGGGAGATAAAAATCATGGAAATTATCAGAGTGATCGCCTTTGCAAAAATGTTCTCCTAGTGGGCTACCTAGTTTATTTATTTTAAATTTAATGATAGCTAGGATAACACACAAGTGGAAAGCGAGTGCATCTGGTGATGAAATACATTCTCGTGAATGACCGAGTGTAGGTCTTAGTAATTTAATTCATCATACCATTCGAAAATAAATGCGAGAATAAAATCACACAAGAGCACGTAATTACACACAAAAATTGACTCGCTGATAGGAGAGGCGCGAGGGTTTATAAATGTACCTTCCACGATTTTTACACCGTGGGGTGATGAACAATTTGAGTCGACTGAGGGGAGATCACGCCTATCTCAGTCAGCCTCGGGAGTCCTACCGACCCAGAGTAGAGAGGCTTCTTTTTCTTACCTTTGGACGCCCTCTCTCTACCTTGTCCGTCTTTCCTATCACGCTTTTCTTTGCGATTAATTATTACAAATTTAAATAAAAAATAAATGGTGTCTCCAAGCACCGCAATACAAGCCAAACAATAAAGTCCTAATACAAGCCTTCTAAAATAATAATAAAAAAGCTACAAAAATGAAAAATACAAATGAATCGCAAAATGGGAAATCCTCTCAAGTGCTTCATGCTCCAAAGATTGGCAACGGTGCCATTTGATATAGTTGCTTTTTGATATGTCGTCATTTAAAGCTCCTCTAATAAAAAATCTCAATTACCTACAAAAATATATAATAAATAAGAATATAGTGGTAAGTGAGGTATCAATCCAAATCTAAGGGTGAAACACGCAAGAGCGAAAATATGTAATCCATTTGCTTATTTATTTCTTTTTGGACTTTTTATTTTTTCTATTTTTTATGCATTTTTAATATTAAAATAATTTGGAGATGAGGTGATATAAGACTACACTAAATGAAAGATCTAATTACTAACTAGAAAGTAAGAGAAGAAAGTAAGTAAATCAAACTAAATAAAAATCTAAAATATGAGATGAGTGAGGAAATAAAAGTGAGGACCAACAAGGGATATGATGACACCGTATATTCTAGTTAATCAAAATTAATTAAAATTAATTATCCCAAGTTAGTATAAAAATCACTAATCAATTATCGTTGCAAATATAATTTTGATAATAACATTTTAGAAAATTAAATTTAGCACTCCTACAACTCTTGAAATGTAGATCCAAATATCATTTAACAAATCACCTGCTAGGATCGATTTATCAAATTAGTTTAAATCATAAAAGTAAGCTTAGAGTTGAAATTAAAGGAATAATGCCACACTTGAGAAACCTCTATCTCTATTTCGAAATCTAAAATGGGTATTACAACTAGAATTTTGATTTTCTCTCAAAAATCATTTACCCTCTCTCGAGGTGTAAATTAACACGTAAGAGTGCAAAATTAATCATCAAAGGGACATTTAATTTAAACTAATTAATTAAATTAGGATTAACATAAAATAATGGGTCACCCCACCCCTTGAATGGGGATTTATCCTAACACGATATCAAACATGATAAACAAACATTCAATAGGCATTTAATATATAAGAGTAGAGGGAAGAACAATCAAACCAATCTCTTGAATTCAATTGACTTCAATCCTTGAATGAGAAGCATACAACCCTCCAAGTGAGTGATCAAAAAATATATAAATGAAAAATTCACTTAACTTGAATCTCACAAATTTAATTTCACACTAATCTCTAAAATAAAAGGAAATTAAAATTAAAATAAAAACTACTCTAAAAAAAATAAAAGTGTTTCTCCCTCAAATTTCCTCTCTAAAACCCTAGAAGATCTCCTTTTTAGGTCTTTTTCTTCTTTAAATAGTGTGACTATAGAGCTTAGGGGTATAATTGGTAAAATGGGCTTGGGGTGCATGGGGTTTATGAGGTGTGAGAGGGGGGATAAGGGTATTTTGGTAATGATGAGTGAGTGCATGTGGGAAATGGTAAGAAAGAAATCAAATTTGATATGAGGGGAAAGTTGGGGGTATTTAAGGAAATCGGATAAAAGTGGGTTAAAAGAGGATATAAGACATGTGGGGTTTGGTTTTTATTTTTGACTTTGTTTTTGGCGGGTGATAAAATAATTTTGGACAAGTTATTAAAATGGGTCTTGGTTTTGGTTTTAATGGGTTTATATGGGTATGGATCGATGATGGCATGTGGTTTTCGGGTTGGTAGTGGGGGTTATGGGTTTCGTGTTCGGGTCGAAGGTGAGGGGTTGGAGGTATAAGGGTGGGTCAAATTTTTTTGGGGTTAAACACGAGTCGCACAGGGGGCTGGCTTCAGGATGGAGGTCACATATGGGTTTCTGGTTGAAACCGAAACAAGGGAATGGGTTTGGGAATGAATGATACGGGTTTAGGAGCAAAGGGGTCAGAGTTTTAAATCGGATTAGAGGTTTGATGGAGTCCGGGTTCGGTTTAGTTGAAATCGGAGCTTGATCATATGTAGGAGTAGGTGTTGATGGTTTTGGGGTTGCTGGGTTTAATTTTTGTTGGAGCCATTGCAGTGGGTCAGGAGATGGGTATGGCTGGCGGGGGTAATATGGTGGTGGTGAGGTGTGGGTTTAATGGAGGTGAGTGAAAGTGGGTGTTGGGAGGTATAAGATGGGATTGGTGGGATTTGTGTGTGTGAGGGTGTAGGTTAGTTTGGTGAGGGTGAGTGTGTTGTTTAGGTGTATGTGAGTGTGTGTGTTAGTTTTGTGTGTGTGTGTGTTTTTGTTTGTACCTAAAACAAAATGTATTCTACTAAAAAAAGTCAAACTAAAATAATAAAATCTATAAACTAAATAAAACTCTAAAAAAAAGAAATGAAAAATAAAAATTAAAAATCAGATAAAACTAAAGTCCTAAAAAAATCTAATAAAACTAGAAAAATAAATTCCTAAAAAAAACTAATCCTAATAAAATAAAATTGAATAAAAATAAAGGCTAAAAACTAAAAAAAATCAAAATCAAAATAAAATCACACTATATAAAAAGAAATATAAAAATTGGAAATAATTCCTAGAAAATTCTAAATAAATCTAAAATAAAACCTAAAAATAAAACGACTCAAAATAAAAAAATCTAAAAAAGTAAATAAAAGTAAAAAACTAGACACACACGAGGTTCAAGTAATGGATTGGGCTTGGTTAGGGTTACGGGATAGGGTAAAAGGCACAACGGTTTGGGTTTAGCATCTTTTAACACGTATTTTCCTTGAATCAAGCGTTCGAACTCTGCAAACGGTGATCAAGCCTGTACATTAAATAATTACTCATATAAGACCCAATTTTACGAGAATTAACAACTAAAGTGCGTCTATTTGGGGTATAAAATTTAAACTTTTGGGTGCTTATAAGAAGTCAAATTTGGGATAAAAGAGGAAGCTTAGCAGGTCGTTAATGGTGGAATGACAAAACAGGAAGACAAAGTGGCTGATTTTTTTGGAGTTAAAATACACTAGGATTCTTACATGGGACACTTAGTTGTTTTGAGGTTTGACCTTAAATTGTGTTGGATATTCTTTGGTTTAGGGTTTGGGAGAGTTTGAGAACTTGAGAAAATCAGGCATGGCTACTGTGAACGCGAGGAAGACAAAGGAGTGAGAGAAGAAGAAGGTTGTTCGAACGACTTAGGGTGTCGTTTGAACAATGCTGCAAAACCCATCTCAATTTCATTTTTTTGGTTTGATGTGTTGGGAGATTTTGTTCTTGGTTGTAATCATCTTCGTTCTTATCTATAAGCCTGGTTGAGACCAATTCTTGATTCATCTAGTAGGCAGGAAAAAAAGGAAAGAAGTAAGGGAAAAAAAATCTTACTTTAGTTAAAAATATTTAGAGCCTTGGTAAATGGGGGTTTTAGATAGTGCCAATTTTAATAATTGGATTTGGGTGATATGAATGTAAGGGTTAAATACGAACCAAGTTAGGGAGTCCGAGAAATTATTGTTGAGTGACACCACTGGGATAAAATTTATTGAGCGGAAAGTAATTTAATTCAGGGTAGTGGATTAAACTCGCGTATTTATAGGTTGTGTGTTACAGTAGTTGGGCACGTGATAGTCGGGTTAAGTTATTATATAGTTTTATAATAAACTGTTGGATATTAAATTTAACGAGAAGTGTTAAACTATCTAGTGGGATTTTGTGTAACAAACACTAAGAGATGAAGTTATGGACCGAATGAGTGAGTCGGGGTATTGTAGTTGAGTGACATAACTTGAATGATAAAATAATAAATGTAACATTAATTAAATTACAAGTGGGGATATGGGTACTTGAGTATATATTTTGGGCTAGTGTTATGGGTGCTAGGCATGGGTTAGCTGAACTTCATTTAATATACGTAAACGGTTATGTGAGATAGTATACATATAGTAGCGGAATGCCCGTTCTTGAAGTCATGACAAAATTTTTCAAAGTACATAATTGCAAAACGAAAAAAAAATTCATTCCCCAAAGTATTGAATCGTGTATAATTTGAGTTAGTTTTTTTACCACACAAATGTGTAAACAATTTAGAAAATTTGGAAAAAGTTTGCTTTGTTTATACTAATAGAAGATTGTCATGCTCCTACAGTAGGCACCATCCAATAGTGAAAATTTTCCCAAAGTATTTAGTCGACGTAATTAAGTGAAAAAGTTTTTTTAAACACAACTAAGTGTAAATAATTTAGATAATTTGGACGGGGCTTCCTTTGTTTGTACAGGTGTTCACCTTTTTAAGAAATAAAAATACTACAAGAATACTTCATTAAACCATTGCAAAACCTCAAAGGACAAAATCTAATAGCTATAATTGCACATCAAAAGTTCAAAACAATTATATGGTTCCATTTACTTGGTATACATACGTTAGGAAGACACGTCTTACTACCAAGGGATCTACTCTAATTTTATTCTTGGTACACCATCTTTTATTCTTGATACACCATCTTATATAATAAAACTAATAAAATAGAAATGTACGAATGGGTCTCCTCTAATGCTTCGACCCGAAGTGATAGCTTTTAGCTAGTTCACTGGATAAGATAGATGCGCTCCAACTCACTCAAGAATGGGACGACAATGGTCCATCAATAATACATTAGAATCTTGAAGCACCACCATGAATGCTATCACACGTCCGCCCGCGGTGCGGTAAGGAACCACCTTATTATGCCAGCATGTATCAAAATCAATTGTTAAGAAATAGAGTATACAACAGAAAATTTTAGACACAACACTACCTATAGATATCTACTGTAATTGCATGAGCAATAGAATGTGATGACCAACTAAGAATGATATGGAGCATCATCAAGGGGCTTGGAGGCCAACATCATACATAGCCTTGTTCTGCAATAGTGTGGGGTACGTTGAACGTTATCCAGTGCTTTCCTCTATGACTAAATTTCTAAAAGCATACATCACGAAGTCTTTACCAAATACATCACCAAATTTTTGAAAGCATGCTAAAAAAATTAAATAACACACAGATCTAAATATTACAGCATAACAAAAATAATCATAATAGATATATGGTGATATAAAAAAAACTAAACAAATTCTCAAAATTGATTAGTTTTAGCAACCTAAACAACTTTGTACATAGTCCATAAATGTGTCACCGACTATGTACATAGTCCATTCAAATCCATAACAAAAATGATTTTGAAAATAAACTTGTGGAAATAGAATAACTCGTAGTTACATCCATTATAAATTACATTCACATAAAAGGAATCGAGACCAAGATAAAAAAAAAACTATATGTCAATGGAACGTATAGCAGAAAGCTTTTTAACTATATGTCAATGGATAAAACATCAGATAACCACAATATCATGCATCCATAAGAATGTAAACAATTCAACTATTGACACTATTAACACCTCAAAATCAAGCCAGCTAAATTGGTTTCCTAGCACTGAATTTTGATGACCTCAATTGTGTTAACTTCTCTTTGGAGCTAGGAAGATGGTGCAAGACATACATATTATCGGTGATAGTTTGGAGACCTCAATGAAATAATTTGCATTAAACCCTTGCCTAGTGAACTATGAAACTCCCTCACTATTTATTTTCTATTCACACAACTTTTACGCCTCTCATCTCCACTTCCACAGATGCATACCTAAAAAAAGGAAAAACGAATACATAACATTCATGCGACATATTTAATTTGTTGGTTGGGAGTAGTGTCTAATATACAACTAATTTAAATGTTTTCACAACGGTTAAATACAACACATGTAAAATGATAGAAGTATGAGAACAAGTCAAATTCAAAACTTAGAATGTCGAATTAAAATTTATAGTAATGATAAGTATGTTTCTCAATAAGTTCAGCAGTTATAATACATCACTCCAAAGAACAAAGTGTATCTTACCTTTTATTTCAATGGTCCTCACTATCTCTGCTTCCTCGAGCGAAGTTCAACTACAACCATCAAAATAGGTTGCATCACAATCAAAGAGAGCCCAATATGAGAAATTTCTTCTCTAAAAGAAAGAAAAAGCTAGATGACAAATATACAAATTGAAAATATTTCAAAAAATTCCTTATATCTAACATAACTACGAAAGTACAACTCACTTGCTATTTATATGAAACAAAACTGAAAAACATAGAGTAAACATTTCCAAAACTATAATTCTAATCAGTTTTTTTTGAAAAATAATACTGAGGTGAAAATATGGCCATCCAGTTGGAACTCTGCCCAAGCCAGTTAAGAGTTTCGATCTCACTGCTAATAATATCTCATCCAGTGGTGCTTTAAATGCAAATATGGAAAGATAGGTTCTTGAGGGTCATGTTAGTAATGAGTCCTCAATTGGTAGGATGTGCAGTTGATCAGACCACTCATACAACTGTATATTTACTGATCAGTGGTCGTTTAATTTGAGTTCTGAAAAATTGAGTTTCCATCTTGTTTTCTGAAGTATGGAAATGAATTTAATACTTGAAATTTGAATATACCAATTAAGATTATAACAAAGCATAAAAACAAACCAAATGAGCATTAAAACTGATCAACAAAATACTGATCAGTGTTGAAAAGATGAAAATAGTAGACGCTTGAATTCAAGTTGGGATCTCGGATTTGGTTTGTAGAAGTAGACGCTTGAAAAAACTAAGTTAGTTATCAACACTAATTTGAACCAGTCCAACCTAAAAAATAAAGAAATAACAATTTGAACCAGTCTAACATGAATCACTCATATTTTAACTGGTTAGAAACTTCTGTCCCTTGAAAGGTCCTCGACGCTGCTTGTAATCACAATACCTCATTTTAGTCTTTCTGTAGAGTTAAAAGCATATAATCAAAGTAAATCAAGTAACTCCACAAATTATGCCTCAAAACATTCACAACAGGACCCTAAATCTGAAATAAAAACATAGCTGTAAAAATTACAAAACTGAGAGAGAGATGAGACTCAGGAAACATTTATCGGCTGTAGCTATCGATTCAAGGGCTCTGGATTGAGATTGAGAAACCGTGGAAATCAAACGGGATGATGGGGTCGTACAAAAGTTTCATTGGATAAAACCTACAATCACAAAATGAAAACCAAAAAAGTTTGGGACCCAATAGTTTTTTTTACTTTAATTAAACTAGTTCATACTGTAAACCAAAAAAATCGAGCAAACCTAAATAAATGAACAAAAAATGATCCGCTCATTTGTTTGAGTAAGAGCACTGCATTATCCTTTTTCTCTTAGCTGGCATTCTCCCTTGAAATATTCAACATATGTCAAGCATCTCTTCACCGTGATTAGTAATATCACCATTGATTCGAGAAGTCTAAGCAAATAGGACAGATAAGTATAACCATTTAAGAATCTTGAATCTGAAAAAACTAATATACAACAAAATAAGTAATGTAGAAATCAAATCAACTTCCCCTACACAATATAAGTTACTGAAGCATAATGGTATTCATCAACACTTTATTGTATTAACCCTTAAATCAAATTAATTTAACAATTCAAAAAAAGAAAAAAAGAAAATGCATTTAAGTTTGACCCCAATTCTAGAACATAAATGCATTTAATATAATATTAGAATCGCAAATGAAAACGAAATTTTAATTTTGGAGTCTCCAATGTAAGCAGGTTTCTGTTTTGGTTTCTTTGTTTCAAATGGCCACTTTTTATAATTTTGATGTTTGATTTGGGTGTTGAGAAAGCTTGTGGATGATGCATAATTTTTGAATGATAAAGTCACTAAACTAGTTCTCACAGTTCCTACTTACTTTAATGATTCTCAGATGACTGCAACAAAGGATATTGGTCGCATTGTTGTCTTGGAAATTCTACAAATTATCAATGAACCTACCTACTACTGTCGCATTGTTGGCTTGGAAATTCTATAACTAATGGCTGCCGACATGAAATCCCGCAAAATCAAGTAGTGATGTAGTGGAGGTGTCTGTAGAAAATCTGACCCGTAGGCTAGCTGCAGGTGCTCTTCAGGTTGTTGAACCGTCTCTCCCAGTTTTGGTCCCTTCGGTCCATTAGTTTAATATATGATGAATAAACTGATGGACAATGGCTATCTCAACCTTCTTAACAAAATTAAACTTTATAAAAAAGTGAACAGGAACATACCATAATCTCCTAAGATGAGCTTATCACCGGCACTATTTTTGCCAAAATTTCCATCGCTACTATTTGAGTGAGAACTCCCCAATCACACAGTTACCTCATGCGCTGTAAAATGCCACCACTAACAGTCACTATAGCGGTCACCAATCTCATTGAAATATATAAAAAGTAAAAGATCTAAACTTTATGTAATATGTCGACACATTTATTATGAAAACAACATTTGCAACAAATCCAATTTTAGCCATCCTGATTTGAACAATAAAACTCCCCAAAAAACATCAAAGACAGAGATATCAAACAGTGAAACACACCCTTGAGTTAGTGGTTGCACAAAAATCTGATTTGGGCTCTAGTTTTACACGGGAAAACCAAGTCCAATCCTTTAGCCCAAAAAAATTGATGTAAAAAGAAAATTATAAACGAACCCCCGATTGTGAATCACAAACATAGATTATAGAAATGAATACTCAATCTTCTAATGAACCATCTAAAATTAAGATAGAAACTGCACAACATAACATAAGAAATGTCTATCATAGAACACAACCTAACATAACATAACATAACATAACATAACATAACATAAAAGGAAAAAAAACTAATTATAGCACAAATACTAAAAGAATCGAATGTAACCAACCTCAATAGAGATCCCACGGTGCACATTTACATATACCTATTGCAACTTCATCAAACACAGAGAAATATTGTGAGTAACTATGTTTAGAATCCTAGATGTTAAGAAAATCCCCAAATCAATATAGTCGAACCCTATAGTTTAGAAACCAAAATTCGAACCCTAAACTTAACAGTATAGGTTTGTATGATTGTGAGAGAGAGAGAACCTCTAGCACAGAGTCACCTTTGAAATCCCACCAGCTGCGTCAATCGATGTGTGAGAGAGGGGTTTACGATTGTGTGGGTTTGGTATAGATATTGTGTTTCCTAAGTAAAGTGTTTTTGAATTAAAGTAAAAAGTGATAATAGGTATGAGATGGGTGGGATAATGAAAAAGAAAAGGGTCCATTTCTAGCTTTGTTGGCACCATCACAACCTCTACTTAGCTTATCTCTTTATGGAATAGTGTCCAAATTCTACTATTATGTACCATATGTAGATTGGCGAAGTGAAACTTTGTAATTTGGGGGACGCATCGACGGAGTGAAACTCTTTACTTTGTTTCTCTTTTACCCCCCTGTGAGTATTGTTGTTGTATGACTCTTCCAAATCAGATGTCGGCGTTAATGTCTGTTTCCTCTAAAAATTATAAGATGTCCCAATAATCTGTAATTAATACATATACCAATATTATTGGTCGACCCAATAAAGTCATGATAAAAATTAAATGTTAAAAGTACCTTACAACTGAGAGAGAAGAGTCATAAGGAGTCATGGAGAATACGATCATATAAACCGATACTCATTCCATAACCCCTGAATTTACCTTGAACCGTGCTCTGATTATAGGAATGAAATAGGCTAACCAAGATAAAGCAAAGGAAAAAATTAGAGAGAATGCCTCTCGTCAAAAATCTAATTATTAAGGCATGTGGTGTAGACCACCAATTTTAAATCAATAATTTATTGATGATACTTTTTGGCCTGTCAAAATAGTCGATGAGTCTCATGATTTCAATTCCCCCATCTTCTATCATTATATTCATTGTGAATCCTTCTTACATTCCATTATACACTGAAAGGTCCAATTATAGATTCGCCTACTCATCACATCGCATGGCTATGCAGTTTAGTTTTGATCAGGGGGTGCCCTTTTGGACCATAATACCACCAAAAAACATACCAACTTTTCCTCGGCCTGTGAGTATTTTCTTACAAATACAGTGTCTTATTTGTATGCTCTTCTTAAAGGTAAGATGTCCATTCCTCTCAAGAGAGCTCAAGGCAGTAGGTCTCCCAATTATCTCCAAGTATTTTATCCCAATTAGCTCGATCGATTTCTTAAAGTTGTGGAGCAAGACCCTATCTACCCAGCAGTTGAGCATTTTCCATCAAAAGAGTTAGGTTTGAGAACTTTCTCCATTAACCAGTCTTATTTTTCTTTAAAAGTGTGGCTAATGAAAATGTGCCTCCTGAGCTACCTCCTTTGGCGCCAATCAACGAGTCCATTTTGAAGAAGAAAAAAAGGGCCTCTACCTCCTAACTTGATGAGGAGGCTGAAGATATGTCTGACCTCGCCCGAGATGTTGTTAGAGAGGAGACACACCTTGGTGGCTTAAGTTTTTTAGCTTCTAAGGAAAAGAAAAAGTCCCCCTCTAAAAAGAAGAAGTTTGCTCTCCTCATTTCCCCTCAACAATCACCCCAAGTATCCTCTTAATCACCCCTTCTTAAGTCCATAACTAACACCAAGGTAGTAAGTGAGTGCTCTACCTTACTTGAGACTCTATTGAAGAAGTGGGATCAAGGCTCCTCGACTACCAGGGCATCTTTGGCCCAGTAGATGGCAAGAAGGGCATTTCTTTAACTTCCCCCGCAAGTGTAAGTGGTCAAAAGTGAACTAGGGACAACACAAGGGTTACTCCAACTATTGAGGAGAAAAAGGAAGATGAATATGAGTTTGCACAGGTTGATGAAGTTAAGGAGGAGGAAGAAGATTATGAAAAGGAGGAGGAGGCGAAAGATGCTCAGTTTGTCCGTCCTTTAAGGAGACTATGTTGAATGTATTCGATTGAGAAGCCAACTTCCCCCGACTAACTATACTATACTTGATGACGTCATTAATAAAGGCTATAAGCACAAGGAATAAGAAACACCCAACATTCATCATTCTTACGAACAATCACAATTGACACTCCTCTCGACAAACACAACAACACTCTTCACACCAGACTTCCCAACATTCTTCTCACCAATCTCCCCTAATTTGCATTCATCATCTCCACCCCCAGAGGTACGTGTTCCCCTAGTCCTGGGGAAAACTCCCTCATTGTCTTTTGTTCATTAGGAAGTACCCACTGTTGACGTAAGACAGACTCTGGTTGCTGAGCCAATTTTTATGGTGAGTATTTCCTATTTGTTAGTGAAATTTCATTTATATTTATACCACTATTTTATAAGGACTAAGATTGCTTCTTTGTGCACGCAGGTTGTTCCTTTTAAGGAGGTTGCCCTGAATACTTGTAGGGGAATTATGTCAATTCCCCCCAAGCCCACCATTAATGAGAAAGTCTTGGTGGGGTTATTTGGATATCTGCCCAAGAGGAGGGGGTGGTGATCAAATAGATAAGGAAAGTACAGCTGGAGCAACAAGTCAAGTACCTACTGAGAAGGCAAACACAATTGAAGTTCCTCCCAAAGAGGTATACCTTTAGGTATTTATTTCTCTTAAGCATTGTTGTGCGAATGCGCAACTCACCTAGTCGAGCAACCATCTAGGTCCTTTAAGTAAGTTGGGACTTTTCTAAGCGATCACAAGTGTGCCTTTGTAAGTAACCAAAAAGGTCCTCTAGGAACATTGGGGATTGAAGAATGACCAACCTACCTACTCGAGTAACCATTTAGGTCCTTTAGGTAAGTTGGGACTTTTTTAAGCGACCATAAGTGTGCCTTTGCATGTAACCATAAAGGTTATCTGGGCATACTAGGGCTTGAAGAATGCCTAACCTACCTGGTCGAGCAACCATTTAGGTTATGTAGGTAAGTTGGGACTTTTTTAAGTGACCACAAGTGTGACTTTGCAAGTAACCATAAAGGTCATCTGAGCACACTAGGGCTTAAATAATTCCCAACCTACCTAGTCAAGCAACCATTTAGGTCCTTTAGGTAAGTTAGGAATTTTTTAAGTGACCAAAAGTGTGCCTTTGGAAGTAATCGTAAAGTTCCTCTGGGCACATTGGGGCTTAAAGAATGCCCAACCTATCTAGTCAAGCAACCATTTTAGGTCCTTTAGGTAAGTTAGAACTTTTTTTTAAGCAACCACAAGTGTGCATTTGCAAGTAACCATAAAGGTCCTTCAGGCACATTGGGTCTTGAAGAATTTCTATTATTGCCTTTTTCTAACTACTTCTTTCATGTTGAGGTAGCTTATCCAGTCATTTTGGAGGAGCCCACTGTTATTGTTGAACAAGTGCCTCCAAAGGTTTCCCTTGAGGAAGTTATTGGAGATGATTTAGCAGATGAGATATAGTGGGGCAGGTTGTTTTGCCCCTTGTTAATCAAAATATTGAAGAGGTTGTGCAATATCCTACTCAGATTGTACAAGAGGGTAATAGGGCCTCCAATACTTCTTTCCATTATGTAAGTGACAACGAGATTAGCGTACGTCCTCCCAAAGTTTGCCCCACTAAAATTGTGAGGCAGACCTTTGTGAATTTGCTCCATATTTTGATGACGCCACACAAGGAGTTGATTGAACGCTTGCTAGAATTCCATCCTTTTACCTTGAGATCTCGTTGTGTGCAACCCGTTATGATGTCTTGCAAGTTTCTTGGATCTTCTACTATTTTGAGTGATGTTCTGCACACTTATTTGCCCTCTTTGAGTCGATCCAAGATCAAGGAGTTGTTGGGAAAAATTAATGTTCTTGTGGGCGACAAGTTTTCTATGAGGTGGTTAACTGATTTGCTTAAGTCCTTCAAGAAAGGGGACTTGCCCACATTTTATTCCAAGCTTCAATCCTCCAACAACTCTCATGCCGTGATAACTGAAAAAATGGCAAGTCTGAGTCCAAAAATTATTGACGCTGAGGAGGATATAGTTGCCAACCTAGAGACCCTAGCTTTTGCTTAAGCCAAGTTAGATAAACTACACCAAGTATTGATCCGTCAATAGTCGGATATGGCCTAACTTACCACCGAGCAATCATATTTAACCTCTGTGTTGCCCAACCAGCATCATAGGTTATTAAATTCTTCTGACTTGATATTCTTCATAGAAGACCCTTGTGTTTAGATCAATTTTATTGTTATTTGCCTTTGTTTCCTTGTTCTCTTTTTTATATGTTCCCCGAGGCAGTAGTTCCTCCTTTTGGAATGTGAATGGAATCAATTAATAAGGGAATTTCCTATATTTTCTGTGTGTAGTACTTAGTTTTATGCCATAAAAAAACATTGCATTGCTTTATTTTGTTACCTAACTTCCTCATATTATCTATGCAAAAATATTATGCCTTCTTTCCTTAGTTGTAAGAACATCCTCTCTACCAACTTCAAGATTTTGCTAAAATACATGAGGTTAAAAAAAACATTAAAAGTAATTTGGCAATGGCAGTGCTTATAAACATAATAGACTTTAAGCCACTTATTATTGAGCTTGAAAGTGATATCATCTTTCTCCTTTGATATCTCACAATAACCTTAGTCATGTGCCTTTCAAACAACATAAGGCCCTTCCCAATTCTCCTTAAACTTAGGTAATGAGAGACCCCAGATATGTCTTGTGCATGCCTTTAAAACCAGATCTCCTTCCTAGAACTTCCTTAGCTTGACGAGTTAGTCGTAGGATTTGGACATATGCTTTTTATATATCTTGAAGTGTCTTTTAGCATTATCTCTATTCTCTTTGAGTACCTCCAGTTGCAAATGCCTAATGTGGGGGAGCATTGCACATTCCTTATATAGGAGAATATTTAACTTCGTAAGTTGTATCATGCAGAAGGCACATCTATATCCATTGGGAGGATTTCTTCATCCCCCCAAACTAAGGAAAACGATGTGCATCTTGTTGGTTTCCTCTTCTTTGTTCTATAGGTCCGCAGAACTTATCATATTTTATCATCCCAATTTCCTAGAAAGTCCTCTAGCATCTTGGATAGGATGATTACCAAGGTCTAGTTTATAGCTTTTACCTTCCTATTGAACTCTGGGTATGCCACCATTGACTTATGATGAATGATGGAGTATCTTTTTGTGAGTAGACATACCTCATTATTCCATTATCTAATAAAAATTCCTTTGGGATACCAAATCGATAGATGATATACTCCTTCATAAATTAAGACACTACCCTTATTGTGGCTTCCTTCAACGGTATAGCCTATGCCCATGATACATCACGAATATTGCATTTATTATCCGTTAACTCATGCATTTTTAGCCCCCACGGGTACTGTAATTGCTATAATTATGCTCGTTAATCAGACAACCTCCATTTTGAGCACTAAGGTGTTGTTTGAGGTATTATTGAGTGTTTGTAGGTGTTACGATACTTAGTGTGAAATTTCGTCATATTTCGATAAGCTTTCACAAAAGTTTGCACGTTCAGGGCATTTTTTATAATTTCACACTTTGGGATTTTTGCTCAAAATATTCACGAAAGTTGTATCTCTCGAGTCAAGCTTTGCGTGGCAGTGAACGATTTTGAATCGGGTTCCGAATGAAGAAAACAGAGACCTTTAATCAAGGAAGCATTATAAGGGATTTAATATTATTATTTTATATACTAATAATTTAAATAATTCCCTCCTTATCCCTTTTATCTTTTGCCAAATTTTGTAGCAAACTTCGTACACAAATGGATTGGGTTTGTCGCGGGTTTTGTTTTTGTCCAAAATTGGAGCCTTTCGTCCAAAATTGGAGCATGATTTTTTACCACATGTGCATATGGATCGTTGATTTTTGGCAAATTTCACGAAATGGGTCTTGGCTCACCATTAATGGAGGTTGTGGAGCTTGGTATTGTCATGATGGGTCTTCGCTCACCATTTATGGAAATAGAAGTTTTGGGCCATTTTTGGACATGGAGGTCTTAATTTTGTTAGCTTACATACCGCAGGTCTCGGTTTTTTCTTCAAGGTGTTGCAGCAGGTGCCTTACAAATGTAACGACTTATGCACGCAAATGGTGATCATGGGTTATACCTATTTAGGGTTTTGGCATGGATGATGGCTGCATTTTTGGCATTTTTGTTGGTTTTTTGGCCATTATTGGCATCCATGGCAGGTTCTCCACGATTTGCAGCAGGTCTTGGGTTGGTACTACAAACACAGCTGGTCCAGCATCGAGGTGGAGTGCATGAATTGGAGTTGGGAATTGAGGAGCTGAGGAATTAAAATGTATCAGGTGAGAATCGATTCGCACCTTTACGAATCTATTCGGCACATAATAAGTGTCCAATTTTCCCAGCACCGAATCGATTCGGACTCAACCGAATCGATTCGATCCTTGGCAATTCTCAGGTCTACCATCTTCGAATCGATTCGCACCCTATTGAATTAATTCGGTCCTTTGTTTTGGCTGACTCTGTTTTGTTTCCACTCCCCTTTTCTTTTTTCTATTTTCTTTTATTAGTTAATTGTAACCTAAACCCTTGTTCTTTTTTTATTTCTTTTCTTTTCATTTCTTTTTATAACTTAGTATAAATAGAACCACTTGTTTATTTTTGTAGAGGTTCTCATTTTTAGTTTGTTTTTATGGTATGTAAGAGATCGGAATTTGGGTGTAGCTTCTCTCTCTTAGGATTTGTTTCATTTAGATTGTTATATACCACTATCCATCTTCTCCTTCATTTATATAGTCGTTATTTTCCTTTGTTCTTTCTTTATATTTAATTTCCATGCTTATTTATTTATATCTTGCCTAGATAATTAGTTTGGTTTAATTATTTCTTGTTTTAATCATTAATTAGTTATTTTAATTAAATTAACCATGTGTAGTGAGTAGTTAAATAGGGTTTGGATCGTGTGTCCGCCTTTGATGGGCGTCGAGCTCCAAAAAATAGGTTTTGTGTAAAATCACATTTAATTGAAACCTCGCATTTTAAAATTGATTTATTATGCATTTAGATTTCTTTGTCACGCTACATTAGTGTTTATATCTATAACCCGATTTTAATCTGCGTGTGACCATTTTGAATTAAATGGTTTATCTCGTAACGTTGAGTTAAATTTCTTCTTGCGTTATTTTTATGACTAATTGAAAATGTTCGGTTAAATGTTTTTGAACCGAAATTCTAATTCCACGTTGTTCAGCACATTGCGGGTACGTGACCCGACCTCTCATTTTGTTTAATATTGTTTACACTTAACTTCTTATTTTTTATCCTTTTCTTTATTTCCATCCTATCACCTTTTACATTTTTATTCTTGAAATAATAAATCAATTAAAATCTGTATGACACTCCCTATGGATTTCTTACGATACCCGACTTACCGCTATATTTGTTTCGCAAGTGTAGTTATAGTTTAGTTTATATTTTGTATGTTGGCGGCGAACCTAAAACAACGAAAGTGCCTCTACACGAGTGATTAGTTCACGCAGCATCAAAATGGCGCCATTGTCGGGGAGTGTTTTATTTTAAATTGTAATTATTTCATTATTTCATTATTTCATAGTATTTTTTTCTTTTGTATTTGTATTCTTTATTTTAACCTTTTTTGCAGGATAACACATTTGAGAGCTAAGAAACTTTGATTCTCGATTGCGCTCTTTCCTAATTGGATTCACTATCTACAAACATTTCGCTAACCATGTCCTGTTTTTATAGTTTAGTCGGTCATTCTAATGATTTTTACTTTGGGGATTGTTTTCAAATTTTCCATTTTCAATAATTTCTTGCGAATGAAAGGCTTAAAAACATTTATCGTAATGAAAATGGTTGTTGGGAGCTTGAGTTGGATTCATTATTCGAAATCCAATGGCAATTTTTATTTCGATATTTTTTAATTCGAAGAAGAGTTTCAAACAAATGTGGATCCGAGATTTTAGAGCCAAGGAAGCCTACTTTGGAAGAAACCTTTCTTCTTTTCAACCAAAGTGTGGATAACATTATTGGTATTGGATTGAGACTTGACACACTTTGAAATAAAATCGATTCTTTTGTGGAAATCAATGAGGAGGTGGACACTTGTGATTCACCTCAAAGTTTTAAAGAGCATTTCATTGAAAGTGAGTCTTTATCCCCCAAAATTCTATCTCCTTCCAACTATGAGTTGATTGGGATACATTTTCCATTGTTGAATTATTAGAGGGACCGATTGATTCCTACGAGTCGGTATAAACTTTTCTAACATCTACAGCTTTTGTCGACGAGGACTCTTTGTCGGACTTATTTTTGATGGAATTTTCCCCATGTGTGCACCACCTCCCCTTATAATTGAAAAACCTTGGGGACGTGAATTTACTTTTCTTGGATCCCAAGTGTACCTCTACCCCATATTATCCCAATCCCCCATCGTCCCCCAAAAATTTATAATTGGCGATGGTTCACCTTTTCCACCACCCGCATGCCTTCCGTTGTTCTAACGAAATTCATATCTTTCGGGAGGCACGTTTTCTTAGGAGGGTCCACCGTTGATCTTCAAAAGTCAAATTGTATTTTAGGTGGATCCTCAACTATTTAGACTTATAGTGTATAGTTAGTGTGAAGTCCAAATAGTAGGTTGTAAATAGTTAGATTTTTAATTTTCTTTCTTTACTATTTCCTTTTAATTTAGTCTAGTGTAATTAGTTAAACTTTTCATTATTTCTTTTCGTTATGCTCGGTACTAACTTGTTTTGTAGATTCTTTCGACTCGTACTTATCGGATATTGCTCCATTTTGGGTAATATCTTTAGTTTCATCTCTTTATGTTGTGTTCTTGATTAGCATTAAGGATAATGCAACATTTAAGTTGGGGGTGTTGGATATTTTATCCATTTCTTTGTTTTATCCATGGATTTTATCACATGTTAGTTACTAAGTATTCTTTCTTAGAAAAAATTGAAAAATTTTCAAAAATGTTTTTTTTTCTTTTTTATCATTTGTTGGGCATTTTGCCTTGTTTCCGATGATAAATTTCAATAATTGCCCGATCCATTAGACATTCAACGATGCATGTTCTCGATTTTAGAAGTTATTAGACTTTAGTCCTCAAATCATTAATATTATGAATAACTTCATGAATTAAACTTTATTCCATGAGCACATGCGCTTTTCTTATTTTATTGATTTGGTTTAAGATTTTTATAACTCGGTAATATTTTGTTGCATTTTATATACTTTCACCGAGTGAGCTTTGGGATTTTCTTCATTTGTGAGTGTATACACTATTCTTTCTTCATTCAAAACGTTGAATTGGTCGGTAATCTCACTATTCTTTCATTTGATCGTTCATTAATTGAGTTCATTTTTTAAATGTGTTACTTGATAATGATTTTCAAAATTTGTTTTGACTCGAGAATTGCGTAAACTTTAGGAAATGATCATAGGAAATCTTTGTTATATCACCTATATTAGCCTTGATCTCACCTTATATGTTTCCCTAGTCAACCCCTTTGAGCCTGAATATAGCCTTTCGTTTCATAACCCCAAAATCCCATAACCAACTCCACATTGGAGTTATAAACCGTACATATTACCTTATATACTTTTTTTTGGAATGATACTTGGGATTGAATGATGTTATTGTATTGTGGTTGCAATTTAAGCATGTGAGAGTGAGAAAAGTGAAGAAAAATAAATGAAAAACAAAAGAGAAGTGAAGTGAAAAACAAAAGAAAAAGAAGAAAAGAAAAAGAAAGAGAAAATTTGTATATGTTGTATATAGTGTTCAATAAGCTTTGATTATTCTCCTATTGCCATATTTAATGCTTGTTATGGAAATCATATTCTACTTTTGAAATTGCCCACAATTTTCCATTATACCATGTTTTCATCCCCGAACACTTTGAATCCGTACATATTTCCTTCGTTTCATAACCTTAACCCCAAACCTACATTACAACTATAATTCATAATAGTTTTGATAATCTATGAAAAATGTATTTCGCCTCCTTTAATGAGAGGTATCTTTCATTGAGATTACAAGTTTTTATTTCCTATATAGCATTCTTCATTTGCGACATGTGCGCAACCTAGTTTCCATTTACATTTACTCTTTATGCCCGCATGTCCCGTGTAATACCTCCATTTTCATAGTGAATTCATTTGTTGAATGTAATATCTGGTGAGGATTGATATACGCATGCCTTTATGTTTATCCGATTTATTTATGTTTTTGCCAAATCATACTATGCATGTGCTCACCTCCCTCCCACTTTTAAGGTTTCAATTCTATGAAGTTCGTTCTATATTGTTAATAACAACGAACTTTTGTTTGACTTAGTTCGATATGCTAATAATTTGTTTGAAATATTTTTTGTATTGTTAAGTTTATCGCACGTTTTTTGGGCATATTTTGGAGGAAACTTTGATGTTTGTGGGTTTCAACCCTGAAAATCCTCATGAGACGACACTCGTCCACTAGGGTAACCTGGGGGTTTAACAGCTTATTGCATATGCTAAATGCAATCGTTTGCCAGCGAAAGTGGCTTTTATCTCTTTTGTATATATCTCCTATTTTTCTATTTTCCTATAGTTCTTTCTGTTTTGAACATCATTGCTAGGTACTAGCAATGTCTAAGTTAGGTGGTGTGATACGTCACGAATATTGTATTTATTACCCGTTAACTTATGCATTTTTAGCCCCCTTGGTTACCATAATTTCTATAATTATGATCGTTAATCAGACAACCTCCATTTTATGCTCCAACATCTTATTTGATGTATTATTGAGTGTTTATAGGTGTTACGGTGCTTAGTATGAAGTTTCATCACGTTCCGATAAAGTTTCGTAAAATTTCACACGTTCAGGAGAATTTTTGTAATTTCACACTTCAAGATTTTTGCTTGAAGTATTCACGAAAGTTGCAGATCTTGGGTCAAGATTTGTGTGGCCGTGAACGATGCTCGAATCGGATTCCGAATGAAGAAAACACATACCTTTAATCGGGGAAGAATTATAAGGGAGTTAATTTTATTATTTTATATACTAATAATTTAAATAATTCCCTCCTTTTCCCGTTTCTCTTTTGCCAACTTTTGCAGCAAACTTCTCACACTAATGGAGATTTTGGGAGATAGCTTGGGTTTGGCTTGGGTTTTGGTTTCGTCCGAAATTGGAGCCTTTCTTTTAAAGTAGGACCATATTTTTTTACCATACGCGCATATGGATCGTTGATTTTTGGTCAATTTCACGAAATGGATCTTGGCTCACTATTAATGGAGGTTGTGGAGCTTATTATTTTCATAATGGGTCTTGGATCACCATTTATGGAGATGGAGGTTGTTGGCCATTTTTGGTCATGGAGGTCTTTGTTTTGTTAGCTTACATATCGCAGGTCTCGATTTTGACTTCGATGTGTTGCAGAAGCTGCCTTAAAAATGCAGCAGGTTATGAATGCAAATGGTGGTATCGGGTTATACCCATTTCAGGTTTTGGCATGGATGATGGCGACGTTTTTGGCATTTTTGTTGGTTTTTTGGTCATTGTTGGATGCCATGGCAGGTTCTCCACGGTTTACAACGGGCTTTGGGTTAGTGTTGCGAATGCAGTTGGTCCAACATCGAGGTTGTGTGCATGAATTGGAGTTGGGAATTACAGAGCTGGGGAATTCAAATGTATCAGGTGCGAATCAATTTGCACCTTTGTGAATCGATTCGAAAAAGAAGAAGTGTCCAATTTTCCCAGCACCGAATCGATTCGGACTCAGCCGAATCGATTCGATCCTTCGCAGTGCTTAGGTCTCCTATTTCCAAATCGATTCGCACCTTGGCAAATCGATTTGGTCCTCTGTTTGGGCCGACTCTATTTTGTTGCTACCCTCCTTTCCTTTTTCTATTTTCTTTTCTTACTTTCTTTTATTAGTTAGTTATAACTTCAACTTCTTTTCATTTCTTTTTGTAACTTAGTATAAATAGAACCACTTGTTTATTTTTGTAGAGGATCTCATTTTCAGTTAGTTTTTAGGGTTTGTAAGAGAGGGGGATTTGGGTGGAGCTTCTCTCTTCTAGGGTTTTTTCCATTTGGATTGTTGTAATCCACTATTCATTTTCTCCTTCATTTATATAATTGTTATTTTCCTTTGTTCTTGCTTTATATTTAATTTCCATGCTGCGTTATTTATTTCTTGCCTAGATAATTAGTTTAGTTTAATTATTTCTTTTTTTAATAATTAATTAGTTGTTTTAATTAGATTAACCATGTGTAATGAGTAGTTAAATAGGGTTTGGGTCGTGTGTCCGCCATTGATGGATGTAGAGCTCCGAAAATTAGGTTTTGTGTAAAATCGTATTTAATTGAAACCTCAAGTATTAAAATTGATTTATTATACATTTAACTTTCTTTGTCATGTAACATTAGTGTTTGTACCGATAAACTGATTTTAATCCGCATGTAACCATTTAGAATTAAATGTTTTATTTCGCAACTTTGAGTTAAATTTCTTCTTCCATGATGTTTATGATTAATTAAAAATGTTCGGTTAAATGTTTTAATTTTTGAAATTCTAATTCCGCGTCGTTTAGCCCATGGCGGGTACATTACTCGGACTCTCGTTTTATTTAATATTGTTGAGATTTAACTTCTTATTTTTTTTTGCCTTTTCTGTATTTCCAACTTATCACCTTTTAAATTTTTATTCTTGAAATAATAAATCAATCAAAATCTATATGACACTCCCTGTGGATTTCTTACGATACCCGACTTACCGCTCTACTTATTTTGCAAGTGTAGTCGTAGTTTAGTTTTTTTTTTTGCATGTTGGCGGCGAACCTAAAGCAATGACTGTGCCTCTACACGAGCGCTTAGTTCGTGTCTCATCAGCCCATTTAGTGAAACACTTAGTGGCGACATGTGTCTAGATCTTTCCCCTTGAGGAGGGATTGATTGTGTCCACTAGATCAAACGCCTAAATGTGTAACAGGAAAGGAGTGGAGAGGGAGTGTAAGTCCACCGAGGGCGCATGAATCATATTCCCAGGAAGTTGTCATGCCTTACATTTTCGAAAAAACTCCGCAGAATCTTTCTCCATAGTGGGCCAAAACTATTTTAGAGTTATAAGTTGATCGTAGAGTTTTTCTCCCCTAGTGTGGCCCATCTTGTGATCTTGCTTTAGTACTTCCTTTACTTACTCCAATTTGATGCATCCTAGCAGCCTGTCATGATAACCCCTTCGTTATAGCTGACCCTTTTGGACGTAGTATCTAGTAACTCGTCGCTTTAGTCTTGTGTCATTATCTTCGTCTTGGGGCACAACCCCATCCACCAACATGTCTATGTATGGTTTCCTCCAATCTGATCACTGATTTATGAAGTTACTTTCAGCAACTTGATAATATAATAGACATTTCTCATAATCTATTCGCATCATCACGGTATCCTACCTCATCGCAGGCCAAAAGTAACCCGCTCTTTGGATTCTTAGATACAAAGGGATTTATGTTGTCTCCCAGCCTTCGTGTGTATTTCTATCAACTTCCTCTTAGCTTCCTTGGGGTTCAACCCCATTTTTTTATAGTACAAATTGCATGAGGGGGTGAAATATTATGCCAACTCAACCAAATTCATTGGTCCTTCCCTCATTTTCATCTACCTCCTTATCCCCCCTCCTGTCATTACTATCATTTTTGGGTAACATTTCAATCACGATTGAGGGAGTTGTCCTCTAAGTGATTCAAATGTCCATTGAGTCTCCTTCAAATCAAATTTTCTGTGCAATTGTGGAATAGGCATAATCTCTACCAAATAGAACTGGCCGATCAGCCTCTTCATAATAGTTTAGTATTCCAAACTTATTCTCTTTAGAGCATACTCACTATTTACTTGTTTCACCACCAGATTAGAATCCCATTTTATTATAAGTACTTGGATCCCTTTTCGTAAAGATTCTAGCAATACCAGCATAAAGGCTTCATAATCAACTTCATTGTTCGAGCAACTGAAGGCCAACTTGTAGGATAGACAGACTTCCTCTGTTCCTCTTCTCAAAATGACTCCTTTCGCACCTTTCTTTTCCACCGAGGAACCATCAAACTCCATGCTCCATTCCTCAAAGATAACCACCAGGCAATTATCTTGAAGATCATCCCCCAACAGCTTTACATACTCTTGGCTCTTGATGGACTAAGGAACCACACACTTGAGGTCGTATTCTGAAAGAATGCAAAACCATCTGACTTCCCTGCCTATTGGCACAATTCCATCAAGTAAAAATTTTATTAGGTCACATCTAGTTACGATGTGGACCATAAAAGACAACATGTAACCTAAGTTTTTGTGCAATAAAGACAAGAGCTAAATAATGCCTCTCAAGGCTAGTATACTTAGCCTCCTTCCCACGTATAATTCTGTTGAAGTAATATATGGGCTTCTCCACACCCTCTACTTCTTGGGCTAATAATGCCCCAATTGATCTCTCAATATATGTGAGATATAGTTGTAAAGGAATACATGCCCGGGGGTATCATTGTTTACGGGGATGTTAGGAGTTGCTTCAATTGGTCTAAAGCATCCTGGTGTGATTTATCCCATACAAACTTCATCTTTGCTCGCAACAGGTGGGTGACCTCAACTATCCTGGGCACAAATCTCCTTAGGTAGGAAACCTTTCCCAAGATGCTCTTTAACTCTTTCGCTGACTTGAACCTGTGCATGTTGAAGATACCCTTATGCTTATCCAGGTCCATTTTCACTCTATGTCTATTTACAACAAAGCATAAGAACTTTCTACTTGTAACCCCAAATGCGAATTTGAGGTGGTTCATCTTTAACTTGTACTTCCAGAACCTTGCAAACACCCTCCTCATATATGCTAGGTGATCAGCGTCCATTTTGGACATGATTACTAAATTAGTAACATAAAACTCCATAATATCATGGAAGATATTGAGGAATATGGCCATCATGGCCCTTTGGTAAGTGGCACCTGCATTTTTTTAGTCCAAAAGGCCTAATCGTATAAATGAAGTTACCTAACGTGGTACAAAAGGCAGTCTTCTCAGCATCCTCTGGGTCTATTTTGATCTAGTTGTATCCTACATAGCCATCCATAAATCTATACATTTCGTGCCCTGCTTTTAAATCTATCAAGTTATCACTAGAAGGCAATGGGAACTCATCTTTTGGACAGGTCCGGTTCAAATTCTTGAAATTCACACAGATCCTAATTTAATTTTTATCTTTTTTCCCCACCGGCACAATACTAGATAACCAAATAGTTAGTTGGATAGGCACATGAAACCCATAACGAGCAACCTCTGGACCTCTTCCTTTATCTTCAACTCTAATTATGCCTTATACGTTCGAGTGGCTTACTTTACTAGGATCGTGGATGGCATCACATTCAACTTATGGCATCTCATCTCTTTGTCTACCTCCAGTATCTTAGTGTACTTCCACGTGAAGACGTCTTTGAACTCTCATAATAGATCAACTAGAGCCCCCTTTGTGAAAACCTCAACGTCTTTCGAGATAAACATGGGCCTAGGATCATCACCTTCTTCAGCCATGTCTATCTATTTCAGCTCTTGCATTTGGGGTGTTGGCCCGTCCTTCATGCGTTCAAGCTCTTCTTCCATCTCCTCCACTCTTGAATAGTAGAGCTGTTCACACCTTCATAGTTTGTAGATGATCTTGCAATTGTCTAGAACCACCCTTTTGCATTGGCGAGTATTCTCCTCACGGAGGGTCCTCTTGTGGCTATTTTCCTCCCACTCTCTCGATGAAAACCTACTAAGCAAACTTTTTTTTATTGAACTTGGTTCTCAATAGGATCAATAAATGGTATAATCCGATTATGTAGCTATCTGGATAAGCTGTGGGGCCTAACTTCCCCGTGAATAATATCCTCTTACCAAAACCCACCACTGGGTGAGCTAGTGTGCTCACCTTTTCTCTAGTGCTAGGAATATTAAATTCCCCGGTATATCGAGTAAGAACAATGGCCTCCTCAGCCAACTTTGTATAAAAAGTATTTTCCACCAAGTGTGATTTCTCTCGTGCAAAAGTCTTCCTGGATGCTTAAATGACTACCTCATTTCCCTTGATGTTTGCCTTGGAACATTGATGATAAGTGGAAGGCACCAACCCGTGGTTGTGCATCAACACCCTTCGTACGAGCAGCTGGTAGGACGGTTCATAGTCCATTAGATGGAACTTAATAGTAGAAGTAATATTTCCCATAGTGATTCCCATATTAACATAGCCAATCGACTTGGAGGACTGATTGTCGTACCCAGAGATTTAGAAATGATTTTTTACAATCCTTGTCTCAGATATGTTGCAAGCATAAAAAGATCACATGACTATGATATTAATGGAGGCTCCCCCATCTATCAAAACACAATTGAATTTGCACCTATTAATTCTTGCCATAACGTAGAGTGACCGGTTATGGGGATAACTGACTGACCTATCAGCATCCAAAAATGTAACCTCCGAGAAGAATTTCCTCACAAACTTAGCCATTGTCCCCCTCCATTGCAAGTTTAGAGTCGTGGTTTTCTTAGCAATCTCTAAGATCGCTCATGTGATGAGAGTTCTTGGGCAACCCCACTTAGAAAAAAAACAATCAATTTTTTTTGATTATGCAATAGCGGCACATTCCACCAATGGATCCACTTGTTGTTCTTCTAGTTCATAAACCTCATCCACATCTCTGTATGCGGACTCATCATATGCTATCAACACGTTCACTTACCCTAGGGGCAAGCTTCCAATTGCATGCTCAAGTCATCGATCGGACTCCATTCGTCCACCACTTCATCTTCCAGCGTTAATTAAGACATCAGAAAGAGATATTTGTACAGGGATTACTCAAGCCCCCCTCCCCCCAGCATAGCCAATCTTGTTCTCTCAACTGTTCTACCTCCTCATCAAAGGCATAAACCATGTTTTCCCCATGTGATGGCAAAGGATTTTTATTTACATCTGTTTGTGGCAAGTAGATGTCTCCTCTCTGGATATGCTTGGCAATCAGCCTTCTTAGTGGCAAGCACATGCGGGTTGGGTGCCCCACCTTGATATGGACCACACAAAATTTTGGGTTCTCTCTATCTTCTCGCACTAGGGACGCTGCTTCACCCTCAATAACCCAACTCATTTTGTCATGAACCATGAGGTCACAAGTCTTAACAGCCTGCTCGACTGTGCAAGGTAGCTCTGGAGGATCATCTTTTCCATCAAACTTCCTATTATTACCTCTATCTCTTCCTCTTCCTCCATAATTTCCATCTCCTGCCTTCTATTTTCACCATTCGTGTAGTTAACGCTAGGGGGTATCCCCCTCCTCGAGCTACCTGATGTCTTTAGTAGTAAACAGAATAAGGCCAAGGGTGTTGGTAATGGTTTTACAACTAAGTAAATGTTCCTTGCAACTTTTAGGAAGGCTACGAATGTACCTTCTCGAGTTTCGTTTATCAGGCGACATATATATTTGGGTAGAAAACCCTCGACACAAACTTGAAAATCTTATTTTCTCGTGTTTCCTCTCTCACTTTGTGAAACCTCCATATGTATGCCGCAACATCCTCACCTAGTTTTTGTTTGTCCCATGCCAGATGTGTAAGTGTAAACTCGTCTTCTGCCAAGAAGGATTTATGTATGAAATGGACATGGAGATCCTCCCAAGTGGCCACAAAGCCTAGTGCCAAATGGGAATACCACGTGTAAGCCTTCTCTGTTAGATATTTTGAAAACTCTCTCAACCTCAACTTTTTATTATTGCAATGGGCTCCCAGGTGCTCAACAAAACTTTTGATATGCTCTTTGGGATTCTCTCCTTGTCCCATGTACTTATTGAAGGTAGGTGGAATATAACCTACCGGGTAGGGTTCGTTATCGTACTCCTATAGATGTGGAGTGAAAAAGTCATCGTATACCGAGGAAGCTTCACCTCTAACCTTAGAAACTACCATCATGTTCAAGAGATCTTTCTTTATTTCCTCCATACTATGGGGGAAGGTTGTACTGCATAAGATCGTCCACCGCTGGCAACACGACGGGTGATATGATTGTAGCACCACTACCTAGTCTTAAAACAAAAGAGGTATTCGACGTGGCGGTTGTGTTATGATTAACTCTTTCCACAACAAAAGGTGGTGAGTATAATGACGGGGTTAGTGGAATAACGTTCTTATCCGTCGCTTGAGCAACTCCCCCTGAGATAAAGGGACCTGGTAAACACCGATGGTGGTGTTATAAAGTTACTAGGCCTTCCTCTGACTCCCAACATCGCTTGAGCACCCACTGTTTTAATTAACTCCGCTAGGAGACTCATTAGCCCTGCCATCTATGTCGGACTTGGGTCGGTCGCCATCGGAGCAACCGATAAGCTAGCCTCCGCACATTCTGCTCACTCTTCGTCTAGAAAAACAGTCATATCGCTCTCTTCTCTACGTTGCATAGCATCAAAAACAATATTCTTTGCCACATTATCATTATCATTATCTATCTCTCAAAAGAGAATACCTCTCCAGCGGAGTCGCCAAATGTAAGATGTGGTTTAGTATCATGTGAGGCCTAACCCTTTATCAATATTAAGATTACTTCCAAAGAACAAATACTAGTGACAATAAATGCAGTTGGGAGGTCAACACATTCAATATCCAAAACTCTTGTATTAAACGTGTTCTTACAACATAAATTCTATGAGAATGTAATAAATAGAAGGGATCCCACAGTTGACTTGATTTAAGGGAGAAGGAACAAGCATCTTTAGTACAATAAAGGCAAGGTAGTTACCTTAAACACCACTGAGTGCTCAATAATGGTTTTAATGGAGTAAATGAGGGTGGTCACACAATAAATGTTCTCACAATAAACTCTCGTGTCTAGTAGTATTTTGGCAGCAATTCTAGGTTAGAAAAATGTGATGATGTAACAATAAAACTTTGGAGTATTTGTATGGCATCAAGGTCACCTGAGTGACCTTCTTTACATTAAATGCATCTGACACCATTTAATGCTAATAGTGCCCTTCAATAAATGCCAAATATATGTCATTAAATGCACCGGATGTGATATTTTGGCGGGAACACTATTTGGGCTCTTGGAGTTGTGGTAGTATTAATTAGGACATGATGTGCCAGTTATAAACTTACCATCCTAAGAATATTTTCACATGAGTGCTAGTTTAGCGAGTTCCTAAATGTCAAACATTGTGGCGTCATTAATTTGGTAACAAAAATAAAAAAAGGTGTGTTGTCACATCACCTGGAAAGGGAGGTTTTTTCGGTGAAAGGTTGCTCGGCTAACGACTTTGCTCGAGCAGCCAATGAAGTTGAGGTAATAGATGGAGATTAAGTTTTGGGTTTGTACTAAGGTTCCTCGAGGCGGTTGCTAATATTGTAATGGTCTCTCGAGGGGGGTTTCATCTATGAATAGTATCTTAGGTGTGTGTTTGTGTGGGTACCCAAAAATTAGAACTATGGGCCTGGATGAGTATCCCAGTCCTGGCGGCCCAAAGTCCAGTCCCCTCATCTTTTATAATTGATCCGGTCTCCCCCCACGATCCCATGAAGGGAAGTTATAGGGGAAATGGAAAACATGGAGGAACCCATCACCTCCACTCATCTACATGAACATGTATATATTAAATCCTAGGTCCAAGGCAAAAGGACAAGTTGTATTCTCTGTAATCACTCTCCAGAGTATATAGAAATAATATCGACTGCACCACCGTGGACGTAGGCACATCTTGGCTTAACCACGTACATCCTTTGTTGTGTGATTGGCATCTTGTATTCCTTGTTCTTTTCTTGATAATTGTGTCTCTCATATTTATTTGTGTTGCATAACAATTGCATCTACAATTGGCGCCGTCTGTGGGAAAAGTTCATCTTTCCCTGAGAAGAGCCCACGTCAATAAAGGAGTTTAAGATGTCTGGCCACAACAGCAATGCTCCCCAAGCAGGAGATATTCAAGAGCCACCTGCTCCTCCCAGGATTAGGTCTGAAGTCCGACATTCAGATCAGAGAGCTCGCCTGGAAAGACCAGCCTCAGAAGAAAGTCAGGGACCAGCGAGGTCCACGCAGATATCCAGATTGATTGATGTGTACGAGGGAAGGCTCCACAAGCAGAGGGAGTCTTCTCGCAGATACGAGGATGAGAATGCTCACTTGAAAAGAAGACTGGAAAGACTAGAGAGGGAGCTTCGTCCTGATAACAGGAGACGCCCATATCACACTCCTAGCCCTCAGGCGAGCAAGTCTCGCAGCCGAGGAAGGAGCCCTAGGCGAGAATCTCAAAGGGACGGAGGAGGCGATTCAGACGATGACCTCCGCGAACAGCTGCGAAGAGCTCACAGCTACTAGATCCCTGCTCGCAACGATGAAAACATACAAAACATGGTCCGCAGGGAAATGGACTAGCATCCCGCTCACCACGGAACAAGATCAACTAGAGAGCTCGCGAGGCGAGCTCTCAAAACCCAGATGAAGTCACCTTTCAAAAGAGAAATCGAGGAGGAGGAAGCTCCCAAGAAATTTTCCATTCCAAGGTTCAAGATTTACGACGGAAAAACTGATCCCATCGATCACGTCAGGAAATACCGACGAGCCATGATCCTCTGGAGTCACAGAGATGACCTGATGCGCCGTATTTTCCCCTTGGGCCTTCATGATGTAGCACATAAGTGGTTCGAAAGGCTCCCCCACCGGTTGATCAAGAATTTCAAATCCCTAGCCGAACTTTTTACGGCCCGATTCATCACCAGTAGCTCCCATCCTAAAAGGATGGATGCTCTACTAACAATGAAGAAAACGCCTCATGAGACCCTCCGAGAATACGCGAAGAGGTACTGGGAGTTATTCAATGAGATCGAGGACTGCGAGGAGGAAGTGGCAGTGGCCTCCTTCAAAATTGGGCTCCCTAGTTCTTCCCTCCTCTACCAATCCCTAACGAAGAAGGAGGTTATGACTATTGACGACCTAATGGCCCGAATCGAGAAATACGCAAAGGTGGAAGATGTCACCCACCCTAATACAGGAGAAAACGGTTGAGCTAAGCTCACTACCAAGGTAGGTGAGAAAACTGAGAACCAGAGGAAAGGAGGAAAGAACGGAGGCAAAAATGGATCCAAGAACGGAGGGAACCAGGACGCGTCGAAAGCATTCCAGGCGGTTAACACCGTCTTCAAAGAACCAATTTACAAGGTTCTCGCGAAGATCAAGGATGAGCCATTCATCAAGTGGCCCAGGAAGATGGGGGGAGATCCTTCGAAGAGGAACAATGCATTAAGATGCGCTTTTCACAAAGAGGGAGGACACAAAACCGAGCACTGCAAAGCTCTTAAGTCTCACCTCGAAGAATTGGCCCAGTCCGGGCATTTGAACGACTTTGTGGAAAAAAAGGAAGAGAAAGTGACTGCCAACAAAGAGATGAAACCTGACAATGTGCTGGAGAATGATGCTGGACACGAGTTCGCCGTAATTCATGGAGTATCTGACGTCAAGCAGATACAAGGGAACTCAGCTCGAATGGAGATGAAAAAACTTACAACGGTAATGCAGGCTTTTCAAATCGATCCAGCAAAGTCACAGTCAGGAAAGCGTCGACGAGCAGAGGACGTCAACTATAACAAGCATATTGTTTTCACGGATGAAGATTTGATGGGAGTAAGGACCCCACATCATGATGCCCTGGTCATTACACTCAGGATAGCCAACTTTGACATCGACAAGCTGCTCGTCGATCAAGGAAGCTCATCCGAAGTAATGTACCTCGACCTATTCAGGAAATTGAAGTTGAACGTCGCCGACCTATAGGAAGCTACTGTTCCTTTGGTCGGCTTCATTGGAAAACTGACCATGCCCCTAGGCAAGATAGTGTTGCCAGTTCGTACCGGGAACGTCTCCAAGATGATTGAGTTTTTGGTAGTTGACATCGAATCACCATACCAGGCCATCCTCGGCAGAGGGTGGCTTCATACAATGAAGGCGGTCTCCTCGACCTATCATCAGAAACTCAAGTATGTAACCGAGCGAAGAGTAATAGAGATCCACGGCGACCAAGCGATGGCGAGGAAGTGCTTCATAGCAGCCATCCGACCAAAGCTAGAGAAGAAGGTCGGTCAACCCAGCGAGAAAGTTGAAGAGGGTGTGATACCTTCTAAATAGTAACTAAAGTATGGAAGACCAGGAGTAGAGGAGACCAGGCTCCTCCCCTCCGCGTGTGATCGAGGACCTGGTAGAAGTTATAGCTGAAGTTGGTGACAGTAGCAGAGTCTTCTAGATTGGAGCATCTCTCACCGACCAAGAACAGAAGGAGTTGACGACCTTGCTGAGACACAATGTAGATGTTTTCGCATGGGAACCATACGAGCTTCCTGGCATTGATCCCGATATGGTCTGTCATCAGCTGCACGTCGACCCCACATTCAAGCTAGTCACGCAGAAGGCACGAAGAACTGCACCCGGGAAGGCTAAAGCGGTCAAAAAGGAAGTCGAAAAACTGCTGGATGCAGAATCCATACGGGAAGGGCAATTCCCCAAGTGGTTGTCCAACCCAATAGTAGTTCCGAAGAACAATGGAAAGTGGAGGGTTTGCATCGACTTCACTGACCTCAACAAAGCATGCCCTAAGGATAGTTTCCCCCTCCCAAAGATAGACCAACTAGTAGATGCCACTGCAGCTCACGAGCGAATGAGTTTCCTGGATGCATACTCAGGATATCACCAGATCCCCTTGTATGCCCCAGACCAGGACAAAACGGTGTTCATCACGACAGTTGGGTTATATTGCTAAAAGGTCATGCCATTTGGGCTCAAGAATGCGAGGGAAACCTATCAGCGGCTGGTCACAAAAATGTTCAAGGATCAAATGGGAGACACAATGGAGGTCTACATCGATGACATGCTCGTTAAGAGCAAGAATAAGGACAATCACCTCTCAGACCTGTCAAAGACCTTCGAAATCCTCAGGAAGTACCGAATGAAGCTTAATGCGATCAAGTGTTCTTTCGGTGTCCAGTCAGGAAAATTTCTTGGATACTTGGTCAGTAAGAGAGGCATAGAAGCTAATCCGGACCAGATCGATGCAATCAACAGGGTACAACCCCCTCGAACTGTCCGGGACGTGCAGAAGCTCACTGAATGCTCGCTGCCTTAAATCGATTCATTTCTAAATCCTCCGAGAAGTGCAAACCTTTTTTCCAGCCTCTAAAAGGGAGTAAACCGATAGAATGGAGCCCGGACTGCTCGCGAGCTTTGGACAAGCTCAAGTCCTACTTAAGCTCTCCACCGCTGCTTGTCATACCACAGCAAACGGATTCTTTGTACCTGTACCTCTCGGTATCCAATCACACTGTCAGCTCGGCATTAATATACGAGGTCGCAGGAATCCAACACCCCGTTTACTATGCGAGCAAGACCTTATTAGACGCCGAGCAAAGGTACCTGCCATTGGAGAAGCTCGCCTTTGCACTGGTAATATAGACTCGAGGAAACTGAACCATTATTTCAAAGCTCATACTATCATCGTCCTTACATCGCACCCCCTTAAGGCTGTCCTAAGGAAAGCAGATTTTTCGAGCAGATTGTCTAAGTGGTCAGTCGAGCTCGGCCGGTTTGACATCCAATTTCAACCAATGACCACTATCAAGGGTCAGATCCTCGCTGATTTCATAGCTCAATTCACTCGCGAAGAACTCCCTGACCAACCTTAACCAACAAAGCAAAAGGAGAACCCAGCAACAGTGGAAACCTGGAAACTATTCGTTGATGGAGCCTCCAACTCAAAGGGGTCAGGCGTAGGCATTGTTCTCATCACCCCAGAAAACACCATCCTTGAGCAAGGAATCAGGCTTGGATTTGCAGCCTCCAACAACGAAGCAGAGTACGAAGCCCTAATAGCCGATCTCCAAAAGGCGCAAACTCTGGGAGAAGAACGTTTACAGGTGTTCGGCGATTCTCAACTAGTCTCTAATCAGATAAGTGGAGATTACAACGCGAAGAATGAAAGAATGGAAGCTTACCTCGCCCTGGTGAGAAAACTAATGACAAGATTTGAGGAGATCAACATCCAGCAGTTTCCCAGAGGGCAAAACAGTCATGCCGATGCCTTAGCATCCCTAAGCTCGGCAGTTGATTCTAGCCTTAAAAGGGTCATTCCCATCGATTTCCTCATTTGTCCAAGCATTAACCACAACAGCAAGCTGCCAAACGTGGAATAAATACTCCAGGTGGGATCAGCCCCCAGCTGGATGGACCCCTTAAAAGACTATTTAAAGGAGGTCACGCTCCCAGAGGACAAGAAAACCGCCCACCAGATAAGAGTCAAAGCTACTCGCTTTCACTTATCCACAGGAGGAGACTTGTATAAGAAGTTCTTCTCCGATCCCTACCTTAGATGCGTCCACCCAGGCGATGTCGAGCAAGTGCTGCACGATCTTCACGAAGGAATCTGTGGAAGTCATGTCGGAGGAAGGTCTCTAGCCTTTCGAGCAATGAAGGAAGGCTATTGGTGGCCATATATGCAAAAGGACTCCGCAGTATATGTCCGCAAATGCCTAAAATTCCAACTTCACGCTCCTATGGTCCACCAACCCGACAGTGACCTAAAATCCCTGACAAGCCCATGGCCCTTCGCCCAATGGGGAATAGACATCGTGGGACCACTAGCCACTGCTGTCGGTAATCGCAAATACCTGTTGGTTGCAACTGACTACTTCACCAAATGGATTGACGCAGAACCATTGGCAAACATCCGAGACGCTGATATGATAAGGTTTATATGGAGGAATATAATCACTCAATTCGGAATCCCCAGAACCATCATCACTGATAATGGGACACAATTCGATAGTGGCCCCTTTTAGGACTTCTGTAACGAACACGAGATCAGACACAACTTTAGTTCGGTGGCCTACCCTCATAGCAATGGGTAAGCAGAAGCTTCCAACAAAACCGTGATCGATGGATTGAAGAAGCGGTTAGAGCGAGCCAAGGGCACATGGGTAACCGAGCTACCCCATGTCCTATGGGCATACCGAACAACTCCTCGGCGAGCAACAGGAGAAACCTCATTTTCGCTAACATATGGCATAGAAGCAGTCATCCCACTAGAAGAGGGTTTGCCAAAAATGAGATCCGACCTTGTCGACCAAGGCCAGAATGATGAGGCGTTGCTCGTTGAACTCGACCTCGCCGACGAGCGTAGAGAAATTACCCTAGTGAAGCTTGCGAGCTATCAGCAACAGCTCGCAAAGCATTACCATAAAAGGGTTAACCCGAGAAGATTCCAAGTTGGGGACTATGTTCTAAGGAAAGTCCTGGGCAACACAGTAAAACCATCAGACGAAAAGCTAGGCCCAAACTGGGAAGGACCCTTTAAAGTAACTAAAGACGACCTTCAAGGTGCCTATCATTTGGAAATGATGGAGGGCAGAGAGATACCACGAGCATGGAACGCAGCTAATCTCAAGAAATTCTATTTTTAGATTCTCAAGGAATTCTATTGTTGAATCTTTTTCTTGTATTTGTTATGTGAAAGGACAGTTCATTCCCCTTATTACTAATGAAATCAGTAACATTTGCATTTTATCACACATCTTTTCCAAATCACAGGCACGATGGTCGAAATAGCAGGGGAATACCCCTCCTCAGGTCATCGTCATGAAATACGAGAGACCTCTTAGCATTGCCCCTGGCAATATATAAAGCCCTACAGAGGATTCTTAGGCAATGCGATTAGATTTTATACTGGCCATCAAACCTACTTTGGTTGAGCAAAATCCTGATCGGATGAAGACATCCAATACCAGGTGTGTCCTCGCCAATTGCCCTACTTAGGCCTAAGGAAGTGTGACGACACAACCTAAAAGGTAAAATGGGGCATAATGGTATTTTGGTATTATACTTGACTGGGGGGACACTTGCATGACAAAACAAAAAGGATTATAAAGCAGCAAGAATATAAAAAGATTGGGTGAACACGTTTAGTCGGCAAAATTGCCCAGAACATGAACTTTTCATTAATCTCTTATATTTAGAACAATGATAATACAAGTTTAGTCGGTGAAGCTCGCCCAAAGCATTTACATTATCAAAAAAGACAAAAGAATAACAACTTGTTATATTTACAATAATGATAATACATGTTTAGTCGGCGAAGCTCTCCTAAAGCATTTACATTATCAAAAAAGACAAAAGAATAACAACTTGTTATATTTACAACAATGATAATACATGTTTAGTCGGTGAAGCTCGCCCAAAATGTTTACATTATCAAAAGAATAACAACTTGCAAAAATTCAAGAAGGTGGAAGCCTCCGAACAATATAATCTGCCACTCTAGCCCTTCGTCCGTCATCAGGAGCGGGGACCAGCTCTTCCACAACCTCATCTACGTCCAACTCTAATAGTTGCCGAGGAATAGCATCGATAGGGATCCATCGATCATCCCTCCTGAATGGGTTGGGCATCAGAGTGGAGGAGGACATCTCGTGACGATACCATAACATCGAGTTCCTCGGGACCTGAAGCTCTTTCAAGGCACTCAACCACCCTCTGATGAAAGAAAGTTCCTAGAACTCGGATAGTCTTGTTGGAGCATCTAGCCATCCTTGATCATAATCGTCAGCCCACGCTTGTCGAGGACCCTTCTTGAATAAGTGCCGCAATCGGGTAACGTCCCTTTGAAGCCCGACAGCAGTTACATATGCTCGTCGAACATCATCACGGAGCTCTTCCATCTCCTTATCATGCTGTTCTTCTGCTTCCCTGTTCCTGCCCCTGGTGCTCCTACCAGCTCGCGGGAGGGGAGGATGAGTGGAACCTCGCGACATAGGAGGAGTATATCCAGCTCGCGAAGACGAGGAGCCTTGCAGAACCGCTGAAACAGTGCTCGGCGCATGCTCTCTAAGTTGCTAGACTTCCCTCCTCAGGTTTTCATTCTCCTACTGCAGGAACTCCCCAACTTGGTTTATCTCGGTGGCCTCTAGTAACCTTGCTCTCAGTACATTGACTTCCTCTTGTACAGAGGCACCAATTCCTTCCATCTCCTGGAGCCTATCCTTCAGCTTAGCCACTAGCTCGGACTGCTCCTTATACTTTTGATTCCTTGACCTGAGAGATTTGCAAAGCCTAACAAAGGCCTGACGAACCTGAGGACTGGCATTGGGACCAAGAGTCCTGCCCAATTGAGATGTGGCAGGAATATACTCTTCTACATCAGTCAACTACAAGACATAATAGGGCAATGGAAAGAAAGATCAATCAATGCACTGGAAAAAGAAGCCTTTTCATTTCATTGATAAAGTCAAGTACATCGAGCAGAAATTGGAAAAATTACAAGCAAAAGTACAAAAATAGTCCTAAAAGAAAATTAACTAGCAACCTCAGGCTGCCCAGAGGTGGCTGGCTGCTTCCCCTTGTCAGCAACAGTAGAGGCATCCCCCTCTGCAGTGATGCCCTCATTCGCCTAGGTAGGACCAGCATCGACAGGAATTGTCTGAGAGGCAAGATCAACACCCTCGATGGCTGGGGCAGGGGCTTCTTCGTCCATAGTTGGCCTCAGGCCCGGGTCATGCTCATCGAACAGAGGAGATTCAGCATCAACACCAGCAGCTAAGAGGGCCTTGTTCCAGCCCTTCTTGAAGTTCAAACGACTGATATAGCCTATCTGAACTTCGGCGTCTTCATAAGCAGCAGTCCACCCAAAGTTGTATGAATCCTCCTTGATGGTGGCTACCTGGGACTCTTTCTCCCTTAGATGTTCGATCAGAGCCTTGTTCTCCTCTACGACACCCAGCTTGCTCGAGCAGACTAGGTCATAGGCCTGCCTCAGCTCGCTCAGCTCCTTAACCGTCGTATCCCTCTCTCGATTAGAATTGATGAGGGCCAGATCAGAGGAAGCTCGGGCAGCATCAGCAGCCTTGAAATCAGCCTCCAGCTGAGAACCCCTAATGTCCAGAGTGAACTTCTGCTGCTCCAGCTCGCCATTCCTTCTCACCAACTAGTCGCGAGAATGGTAGAGCACGGCAAAGTCAGTCACAAACTACCAAAAATAAAGAAGAGATCAAGAAGGAGAAATAACTAAAACTTGTTAAGAAATTGAAGAATGGAGAGGATCTTACCAAGGCTAGCCTCTGGCTAGCTTGTAGGGCCAATTGATCAGACGTCAGCACCCTCTGGCGATCTGCAGGAATAACTGCCCTCTCGAGCAGTGTAGGTGCCAGCTGAGGAGAAATGGCAACTGAGGCCCCCTCGGGCAAAGCAAACACCGGGACCAAGGCTTGCCCAGCCTTCGTCCTCGACTCCATCTTTCTCCTCTCTTCCTCTTTTTCCCTCTCCATCCTCTTCCTCTCCTCCATCCTCTTCTTTTCCTCCACCTTCTTTCTTTCCTCCTCCTTTTTTCTCTCCCTCTCTCTCACCTGCTCTTCCTCTCTCCTCTTCCTCTCTTGCTCCTGAGTAGAAGACCGAGAACCAGTAGCCACGGCCCTTGAAGTGGACTTTTATTTCTTTGACCTTTGTGCAAGGAGCACGTGTTCCTCATCATCATCATCTCTAATCAAGTTCTTCCTTGGAGGCATCTCTTCACCTGAACTGCTGGAAGAGCTCGACGATCCTCAAACTTTAGAATCCTCCTCCAAGTCAGAGGAACTGCTACTATCAGAGCTCCCTTCATCCAAATTACTCGCAGCTCCTACAGACTCACTTTCAGAGCTACTCTCCTCTTCGTCCAACTGGATAGGCTCAACAGTAGTCTTTTCGAAGGAATCGAACTCTGGTACACTATCCACAGGCCGTGTTATGAAGCTGGAGCCAACGTTCTTGTACTCAAGCAAAAAGGCAGCAGACTTGGGATGCTTGCCGTCACCCAGAGGCTCCCTGATATTCCAAGCTTTCACCAACTCCGAAATACGAACCTCGCTGAGAGCAGGCTCCAAATTTTTTGTCCTCGCTGTAGAAGAAAAATCAAAGAGGGGTTAGAAAAGTCACAAATCAGCAAAGGTTGAAACAACAGTACAATGTCTACCTATATATTCTTCCCCGTAAAAAGGGACAGTGAACCTCTCAGACCTCGACCCTTCAAACGGGGGAGGGAGCTGCCAATTCCTAATGAGGAAACCCTCTTGCCAGTAGTCCTTATGGGAATCAGGTAGGTTTATTACCAATACCCTATCAGGACTCCTAGCTTTGAGGTATAAGACACCTGAACTAGTTCGAGAAAAGGAATAATAGAAACAGATCTCGGCAAGTCCTAACCTAGTACCATACAACTGGTTTATTCTGTGGACGCCATTTATTATCTTCCACACATTAGGCGAGCACTGTGCGGGAATAATATTGAAATAGACAAAGAAATGAAAAAATAGATCATTAGGGGGAAAAGTAAGTCCCCCCTGGGAAAGCAACAAAACATGGATCCAGTGGGCATCCTCTATATCCCTAACGTTCATAGGAGGGGAGGCACAACATTCAATATCTATCCACTCAGGAATGTTGTAGAACTTCCTGAATTCAGAGATTGACCTATTTCCAATCTTCGCCATTGAAAAACTTAAGAAAATCTACAAACCAAAGAGAAAGTGCAAAGAAAGGGCACGAGAAACTTACAAAACAGAAGATCGGTTCAAGTGATGAAGAAGCATGAGCTCAAGACGACTAAGAAGCAATGGGAATGGGGATTAAGAGAAGAAGGTACGAGGCGCTAGAGTTCTCAGAAGAAGGAAGAGTACTAGAAAGGCTGAAGCGACGGAAGAAAAAGTGGCTATCCCGACAAGCCTTCAATTCTAATCATAGCGCACAAATAGCGAAGCGGGTGCCGCCAAAGCAACTTCACAGTTTTCGAAGAATCGCAAATCATCCATAATGGCTGATCATTTAAATCCATTGAACCCATAAACATGGCCCAACAAATTTAAGGGCAATTGTGGGTACCCGAAAATTAGAACTATGGGCCTGGACGAGTAGCCCAGTCCTGGCGGCCCAAAGTCCAGGCCCCTCATCTTTTATAATTGATCCGGTCCCCCCCACGATCCCATGAAGGGAAGTTATAGGGGAAATGGAAAACATGGAGGAACCCATCACCTCCACTCATCTACATGAACATGTATATATTAAACCCTAGGTTCGGGGCAAAAGGACAAGTTGTATTCTCTGTAATCACTCTCCGGAGTATATAGAAATAATATCGACTGCACCACCGTGGACGTAGACACATCTTGGCTGAACCACGTACATCCTTTGTTGTGTGATTGGCATCTTGTATTCCTTGTTCTTTTCTTGATAATTTTGTCTCTCATATTTATTTGTGTTGCATAAAAATTGCATATACAGTTTGTATGAACCTAAGGTTTTGACTAAGTACTCTAAATGTCTTAGTATTTCCAAATTTTCCTTACTCCCAATCCTCCAAACAAAATCCCTATGAGATACCCAAGATGAGGTTATTCGATAAAGCATGTGAGATCTCCCATGCCCTGCCAGACATGGTCCCTCGAGGGTACCGATCAACCTCATAAACATTACAAGATTAAACTTAGTATTTATAAGTGAAAACTGAATATAAATACATAATTATCCCTATTACAAAGTGCTCTTTTCTATATTCCTCTAACAGGCTAGGTCTTCGTGGGGAGTCCCTCGAGTAACCATGTATTCTGAGAGCAACCATCTTTGATCTTTCATTTTTACTGTGCTTATCTTGATAATACTCTTTGGGCTTGAACCCACATCTACATTCTCCATCTTACACATTCTCTCTCCTACCTCCATAACCATAATTAAGAACTTAAAACACACACACACACACACACATATATCCTTATCCAACAACCTTAAACCACTCTACAGTCCTGACCACACTAGCCTCGCTACCCAACCTCCTAACCTGTCGAAGATATACGCCTAACCAACGCAGATCACCATCTCCGACGAGAAACCAACAACTTGAGCCACCTCCAACCAATGGATCGACCCAACAATGACACACCTGATCTCACCACTAAACACCCATCTCCACCTTAAACCACAATTAAAATAGTCCATACTCTCTTTATAACTCAAACCATTCCCTGAGCTCCATACCAACTGGAGAGATCCAAAACACTAAACTCTGGCGGGAAAACCAACCACCTGAACTCCCAACCCCAAAACCCTCTTAACCTCCTTTTATGATGACCCAATAAACCACTCGCCCACAAACCTTTAACCCGTGACCCAAACCCACTAATCCCATGCTACCTTAACCCACTATCCAACCATTAATATCCCATACCTGGTTCTACACATTTAAACTAATAAACTAATTATACCCAAATACACAATTAATAATTTACTATTTTACCAAATTACCCACATAAAATATCCCATACCCAAATTTGACCAATACCTACATGCACATTTCATCCCCCAAACACATTTGACTCATTAAACCTATTCAAAAGTCAAACCGCCTAAAATCTATCACCCAAGAAACCATTCGTGAATCATAAAAAGAAGCTCATTAAGAATGGGACTCATATTCTGCACACTCTCTACACTCTAGCATAAAATCGAGAGACCAAAAATTCGGAAACAAATACAAAAAAAAAAAGTGTAGGCTTGGAAAAAAATCAAGCATTATTACTCATACTTAATTTCTTTTTATTGTAATTGAGTTAGACGATTCATGGGAAGAAACCGAACTCAAGTTAAAGAAATCAATTCAATAAGGAGACGTGATTTAGTATTGTATTTATATCCCTCATATTTTACTTTAATTCCTTTTATTAACATTTTATTAAATCTTGTGTATGCTAGTGTGAGAAAGCTAGGCTAAACAGTCCGTTCAAGGAGTGGGATGAAAAATTATGTGATGTTATTCTTATTAATTAATTTATTTACATGATATATTCCTGTGAAAAATGATTATGAAATTGTCACATTTCAATTTATGCCTCGAGAGAGGGTGAATTAATTTCATTTTAAATTTAATGTTTAATTTTGGAATCTAACTAGAGATATGTTTTTCCTAAATATGGCATTAGATTTGGAATTATTAACACGGTCTTGCGCTCAATGATTTATATAATTTTTAATATATTGATCCTCACGGTTAATTTATTAAAAGGAGCATAAATATAACTTAAAGAGTTGTGGCATTTTAATTTAATTTTCTAAAAATATTTTTTAATTTATTATTGTAGTGAGAGTTAAATTGTAATTTTAATATTATCTCAAAATATTTTAAATAAATAGATTGAAAAATTAAAATAATTAGATATGCGGTGTAATCTAACGTCTTAGATCTCCTCACACTTATAAAACTCGGTTACTTGTCATTTTATTTTAACTAGTTTATAAACTTCACTTATGATTTTGAGCATTATATATATATATATATATATATATATATATATGCCATTCGTCGCACTAAGTAGGATTGATATCCGTACTTACCGCTATAGAAGTTGTCTAACGATTATTATAGGTAGTTCAAGGGATTTTGAGACTTAGCTTTTCAAAACAACGACTACACGCAAAAAGCAAATTATCAATTATGCTTGAACATTTAGTTCAGAACTACCAAAATCAGCCTCAGCTTGCTCCTCGGTCACATTGTATCGAAGATCCACTTACGTCTATAATATAAGAGGTAAATTTGATAAGTGAATCCGAAGGGTGGTGGGTAGACATTGGTGCTTCGCGCCATGTCTGCTATGATCGAGCAATTTTTAAGATTCATTACGAGGAAGAGGATAAGAAAGTGTTGTTAGGAGATTCCCACACCACTAAGGTTGTTGGAACTGATGAAGTAGAGCTAAAGTTTACTTTTGGAAATATTATCACATTGAAAGAATTCCTTCACACTCCCGATTTGAGAAAGAATCTTGTATTCATCTATCTTTTAAACAAGGATGTATTTACTCAAACTATAGGATCAAACCAGTCTGCCTTGACCAAAAATGGAGGGTTTGTAAAAAAGGGATATTCTACTGATGACATGTTTAAACTAAATGTTGAAGTTAATAAAATTACTCCTTCATCTTGTATTGTGTGTTCCATTAATGTTTAACATTTTAGGCTCTATCACATAAACTAAAGGTTAATTCGAAATATGATCATATTTAGGATTTATTCCTAATCTCTCTTTAAATGATTTTGAAAAATGTGAATCTTGTAGTCAAGCTAAAATCACAAAAACTCCTCATAAAACAATGATTAGAGAATCTAAACTTCTTGATTTAATCCACTCTTATGTATATGAATTTGATGGCGTTTAAAAAGAAATGGAAAAAAGTATTTCATTAATTTTAGTGATGACTATTTAAACTATTATTATATTTATCAAATGAAATATAAAAGTTAAGTAATTGATATAATCAAGAGTTTTTTTTAACTGAATTAGAAAATCAATTTAATCAAAAAATTAAACAATTTTGTAGTGATAGAGGCACTAAATATGATTATGGAGAATTTAAGGAATTATATAAATCAACCAGAATCATTCATGAAACCATTGCTCCCTATTCTCCTGAGATGCATGGCAAAGGAGAAAGAAAAAATTGAACATGTTTTGAATTAGTTGTAGCCATTTTAATAAGTTCAGGCATTGTTCCACATTAGTGGGGGGAGTCCTATTGATTGTTTGTTATATTTTAAATAGAGTTCCTAACTCTAAAACAAAAATTTCTCCCTATGAATTATGGAAAAATAATAAACCTAATACATCATATTTTATACTATGGGGTTGTTTAGCTTACGTTCATATTCCAGACCCTAAAACATCAAAATTAGCCAGTAAAGCATATGAATGTGTTTTTATTGGCTATGTTATTAATAATAAAACATATAGATTCGTTGACATAAAGAATGAATTTATAATTTAATCAAATGATGTTAATTTTTTGAAGATAAATTTCCTTTTAAATTAAGAAATAGTGGGAACTCGACATCCAATAGCGTATCCATACCAAGAATTAAAGGACCCAATCTGAATTAGAACCAAAAAAGAGTAAAAGAGTTCGAAATGCAAAAGATTTTGCTTCACGCTTTAACGCCTTTAACCTATAAGAGGAAACGAATACCCTCTAAGAAGACTTGTCTTTCGTAGATGTTGATTTATGGATAGAAGACATTAATGATGACTAGGAATCTCAAGAGACTAATATAACTTGGAATTTAGTTGAACTTCCATTTGGTTGCAAAACTATAGGATGTAAATGGGTTATTGAATAAAAATTAAAGCCCGATGGTATAGTAGAAAAATACAAGGCTCGAATTGTGGCCAAAGGATATAAACAATGAGAGAACACAAACGTCTTTGACACCTATTCTCGACTGACTAGGATAACATTTATTCGTGTTTTATTCGCAATAACATCTATTCGTAACTTAGTTGTACATCAAATGGATGTCAAAATTGCCTTTTCAAATGGAGACCTATGAAGAGATTTATATGGATCAACCCGAGGGATTTCGTGTCACTAGACAAGAACACAAATTATGTAAAATAAATACATTTATATACAGTCTTAAACCGACTCCTAAATAATGGCATGATAAATTTGATAACTTAGTCATCCCAAATGGATTTAAAATTAATGAAAGTGACAAATTTATGTAATGATGTTTAAGATATAATATGCCTTTATGTTGATAACTTGTTAATTTTTAGTTCCAACTTACATGTTGTTAATGAGGATAAAATTTTACTTTACCAAATATTTGATATGATAGATTTGGGTGAAGCTAGTGTAATCTTGGGTATTAAAATTACTAGGATAGAAAATGGAATTTCCTTGAATCAATCACATTAGATTGAAAATATCCTAAAGAAATATAATTACTTTAATCGTAAACCAATATGCATTCATGTAAAATTGTTCAAGAACAACGGTGACAATGTCAAATAAGTTGAGTATGCTATCATGATAGGTAGCTTTGGTTACGATGTTCATAACACTAGGCATGCTATTACTTTTTTATAGGAGTTTTATACATGTTTAGTATAGGACATTGGCATGATATTGAGTCGGTTATGATGTATCTGAAAAAAACCATGGACCTAGGATGACACTATCAGAGGTTTCTCATTATCCTTGAAGGATACGAAGGCGCTGATTCGAACACCCTTTTGGATGACTCCAAGGCCATAAGTGGTTATGTGTTTAACATAGAGGGGTCGCAGTTTCATAAAAATCCAAAAAACAAATAATTTCAGATTAATCCACGATGGATTCTAAGATGATTGTAGTGGCTTCTAGTGGTGAAGAGGCAAGTTGGTTAACAAATTTACTATCATATACCCCTTTATGGGAGAGACTGATACCAACCATCCTAATCCGCTAAGATAGTACCATGGTTATTCCAAAGGTTAGAACCATTATTATAATAGAAATAAAAGACAAATACGTAGGAATCATAACAGAATTAGAGGATTACTAAGTATTGGGGATCTAAGAGTGGATTATCTTAGGACTGGCGAGAACTTGAATGATCCTTTGACGAAAGGACTAGCATGGTAAAATGGCGTAGAACACCTCGAGAGGAATGGGATTAAATCATATTGAAAATTTAGTCACTTGTGATGGTGGCGTAACCTATGAACTGGAGATCCCAAGAAATAGGTTCAAAGGGTGACAACAAGTTGCGAAGTGATACATGTTGAATCATGCAAATATTTTATAGAGTCGCACTCCAAGTCCATTCCAAAGGAGCATGGCATCCTGAAGCGAGTAAATGTTAAGTTATTAATAACTCTTAGTGAGGACTATAACCCTATATTTAGTGGAGTACCTAGCTACAAGGGTAAACTTTATAGACTCACCTAAATGAATCTGGAAGGGAGGCCTCTTTCTATGAGTATTTTGGGCAAAATATTATAAAGCATTCGTTATATTGGGATATAAACACAAAATGGTATTGTGCTATCTTTGGAACATTACACTTGTATATTTGTGTGTGTTGTGAATTCAGACTGAGAGTTCAAGACACAATGTCATTCTATTTTTGTATGTAGAATCTTCACTAGGTAAATGTTCAAGTCAAATGGAACCTTTACTTACGCACATCTTTATAAATCTTGCTCAGTGAATATATATTCTAAAAATACAAATGGGGGATTATTTGATATTTGTGTATTTGAAAAATAAAATGAAAACAAAAATAAAAAGTCAAGAGTATCATCATACAAATTCTGCTAATAGTGCAAATAGTGTATGAATAGTACATGCCATAAATGATTGAATCAATTAAATGGGTTTCGAAATTCATTTGACGTGAGATATGTATTTGTTGAATATGAGAGTCTTCCAAGCTTTCATATCTAAAGACACATCCTATAAAATAGGTAGAAATATTGGCCCAAAATCTCTACACCCATTGCATTTTATCATATATGTTTTGAAAAACATTTCCAACCATTTAATGTTTTGCATACGTGATAAATTTTATTTAAACCGACTTCTCTCATTCCAAAGATGAGAAGCGAGATATACTGCAATGGATATAAAAAATATAAAGAGTGTTCCACTTTTTCGCAAAATCATATCTTTTTATTAGAAAAAACATTCTCTTTATTTTGAGTTGGTATTCTAAGCAAGAAGTCAAAAGTGTATTAGTTTTCTAAGCTTCTTCGGAGAAAGAAGGTGATCATTAGCTTATTTTATCCCAGGGACGACACGATTATATACTGCCTGCACAGAAAGGCTGTCGCGAAATATTTTAAAGAGAGTGACTTAGTCTGCGACCTAACCCAAGAAGTACTTTGCTTAATCATTTGGTTTCTCTATTAATCTCTCTCGTATAATTTCTCCGTATTATATTAATGTGTTCCAACACAACAACATTGATGCATTAATTTTCACTTGGATTCAAGAATAATCTCTCTCTCTCTCTCTCTCTCTCTCTCTCTCTCTCACACACACATAAGAAAATTATCAGTCAAACAAAGGAATGTAATGAAGGATACTACCCCAGGTGGCACGGAAGAAGACAATCGTAGACGAGATGATCACCGGTGTATTTGGGGGGGGGGGGGGGGGGGGGGGGGGGATTTAAGGGGGTTACAATGTTTTTTTCATTTTTCATTTTTTTTTTGCAAATGAAAATGATGATTTGCAGACACCTCTCAGATGCAAATTTGTTAAGAGAAATATTTGATAAATAAATTTAAATGTGCAATAATTAGACAAATATATTATTAAAGTACAATTTTATACTTAAAAAAAACCACCCACGTGCCTCTTTAAAACTTTCACCATTTCATCCCGACATCATCACGATTCCCTCTAACTCTCTATGTCATTGTTTATGTGAATTAATATGGTGGTATCTTTTAGAGATCGAGCTCCATGTCCAATGCAAATTTTGCAATCTTTGAATTTGCATTTGTAAGCACGTTGCTTGTTCAACTAAAACAGAAAAAGAAAAGAGTAACGCTAAATAGATATAAAAACGGGCACTAACTAATGTGGGTGTAGGGCCGGCAAAATAGACTCAAATAGTATCGTCCACCCGTTTCTACCCTTAATAGTTGAGAAGGGGAACCATCATGTTCGTTTTCGGCAGGTAGCATATGAGTCACTAAAAACTCACCGATTATTTGCGGGTTTAGGCGGGTTGAAAAATGACTCGTTGTCCTTCCTACTCATATAAACTATCAATCTGTAATTAGAAATTTTGAATGAGAAAATGGATCGGCAATTAATTCGATACACAACAACCATTAACCCGTTACTAATCTGCCCATATCTGATCCTAACTCGTTACCGGTCCGACCAAATCCACACACCCGCCCATTTGTCGGCCATATGTGGGTGCAACACATCAATTGTGTCGCACTTTTGAACCCCATTTTTATGACGGGGTAGCATTTTCTATAAGAGTAATTCCAGAGGCAGGGTCGGATGCACATGGGGACCAAGGGGGGCCTTGGCCCCGGTTCAATTTTTGAAACAAAAGAAAAAAAATATATGTATAGGATTTTTTGATAAAATTTCAAACTTTAAACTCTAATTATAATCAAAATTGAGGGTATAAGATTGTAATTAATTAAAAATCTAAACCTTGTCAAATTTCTGTAATTTATGTCCCAAACATATATGCCAAAAAAAAACTCGAAATAAACTTGAAACATATAATTTGTAGTCAATTTGCATCAACTATAATTTGTATAAAACTCGAAATAAAGTTATAATTTGTATAAAACTCGAAATAAAGTTATAATTTGTATAAAACTCGAAATAATCCAAAAAAAATAAACTCGAGGGTTTTCGCCTCCGAACCCCCTGCACCACTTGAAACTTTGGCCCCGATTCACAAAAAAATCATGGATTCGCCACTGTCCAGAGGGACATAAAATTCGGACACAAATTGATAAACACGCTGACTTATCTTATCTGCGTTGATTAGAGTCTTAAATGAAAATTAATGAAACCTAAACACCAACCAATGCAACCAATGCTATCTAATAAATTGTGTTCGAAATGTGGATACCAATATAATTACTCTTTCCATAATTTTGATTTTACACCTACTATAAAAGTAGTGACGCAAAGATAGAGACGCACTATTAATTGATGCGAGTGATTTTGAGACAGTTTAAATCTCGTCTGGTGAGCAACATCCCAAAAAAACCTAGAAAGAATACTGAAAATTTCACATAAATCATAGTAACCATTAAATTGATTGACAAATACTGTTAACAGTGAACTGCCCATATGAAGAGATTATTGGCCCCTCTTAATTTATCTTCAGAATGTGTCAGGACCTACGACGATTTATTTCATTCATGAACATGTTTACAAAAATTATAACATTCACAGAAGTTATTATTAATCACCCAACTATCATGCGTGTTTTTCAACAAAATTTTAAACGACTCCAGCTACCAGTACTCAACCATCAATATTCATCTAATTATTGGATTTCTGCATATCTAATTAATTCCGGGTTGCGCTTTTGAATATTGCTTCAAAATTAAGTGAAAAACAGCCAAATAAATGTTCGATTTGAAGTGCAAGACTTAAGCAAATTTCATAGGAAAAAGGTCAGTCCCGTCATTCACTGGAAAAAAAATTCCATGGACATAGGACTTGTCATTTTCTTCATTTTATGGTTTTATTGTATCCATTAGAGTTGCAGCAATATTTAGTCAGGAGATCCTCTCTACTCCTATTTTCAGTCATTTTTTTCCAAAGACAAAAAAAGAAAATTAATTACACAATTAAAATAGCACTTCCCAACAAAAACTTTGAAATGAAAGACCTCTCAAATTTTATCCCAAGTATTCCCCATGTCTCAAACTGATAAATCATACATTTTTTGGGAACTTCAAGTTTAATAAAGCTCGGTCGTTAGAGGCGTCCAGCTCAAATGGCTCAGTTTTGAGGTCTAATTGGGTTTAATTACAGATTAAGAGATTAAACAAGTTAAGCTTAATTAAATTTGATTTTACTATGTGTTAAAGGTATCCCATTTTTTCTCGCCAACACCATACTACTTTTTAAAGCACAATGTACATTCAATTTGAAGTAATGTGTGGTGCTAGTGAGAAAAAATAGAGATGTCTTTAATGCAACTCTTATTTTATATTGTAGAGTTATTGATATAGTAGTCTTAATATTAGTTCAACAAGTTTTAACCTTTGATAACTTATTTAAGGAAATCTAGTGTTATTAATAAGTTTTACTTTTAATATTAACTCTAATTAAAACCTGAATTAATGGGTCATCCCGGTTAAATAAATACCACCGTTCTAGAAGCTAAATTTACATCCACAAGTGGACAACAACCTCATTGCATAGAATTTGAAAAAGTAAATAGAAAATCTAGGGGGAAAGTTTAATATGTTTTACGGACGTTTCTGAGGGTGTTTTTAGGGGTAAGGTGCAATAGGTCCCTTGTATGGAACGTGTAAGACAAATGAGCCAGAAAATGCTACTATGCGAACGATTATGTGGATTGCCAAACAAATACCAATTTTTAATTTTTCAAATTAATTAAACCTATTTTATCTTAGCACCAATTAAAACAAAAGTGTTGTGAATAACAATTAATCAATTTTATCTTTCCCTAAACATACATTCTACGAGTAAAACCCAAATGCAAGAAATTTTAAATTGCCTAGCCACGCAAATTCCATATGATGTAGGAATTTCACAAGGATGATAGATGACTTGCTCAACCAATATGACTCCTTCAAGCCTTGATGCTATCTTCGTTACTTGAACCTTCTTCACAGCGACATGCAGAAATCCACTCACGAACTGCCACAACGCGTGCTCCTTACATGTCTCGATATCCACCGATCTTGGCTCAGTAAATCATCACCGCAACACGGATTCCATCGCACCAAAGCACAACACACACGAAATCCACCGTATGAAATCATACTCAACAAAGATAAGAAGATCTTAAATTATCATACATTAATAAAACTTGGATCTTAACCAATTGGATCTAAACTAGGACTTGGAGGCTCTTCGATTTTTCTTAGAAAATTATTTTTCGCAAAACCTATTGATAAAAGTTAAAGCCAACCCTCCTATTAATACAACGAACAAAAATAGAGGAGATAAGAAAATCAAGAAATCTCGTTTGAACAAAAACACTAGGGTTGTTCGAACGAGTTGTGCATTCTCGTTTGAACGAAATAAATTTCATTCAAACGAACCTGCTCAATTCGTTTGAACAGACTTCAAACAACCTTTGAACACAAATCCTGAGTAAAACAGAAAAAAACATGTTTGATCCTCGTTCAATCTTTGTTGGTAAAAAAAATACATCTCATTTGAACCGATCAAAACCTCATTCGAACAACTTTAAAAAATTCATTTGAACGATAAGAAAACATCCTTCGAACGACTTTATAATAAATATTTTTCTTTTAAAAAACCTTTTTACAAAAATGGCCTCAAAGTAATTTAAAAACAACTCCGAGGTGAATCTAGTTATCAAACTAAATATGCATCCATACCTCTTGAGATTCCATGGACATTGAAGACGAAAATCGACATGAAAACACAACACGATATTGATGTCACTTTACTCGGCCTCTACGGTCTTCAATCATCCATCATAGGCTTGAAGGATAAACAAACTCAAATCCTAACCATGACTTAAAATGATTTTTTTCAAACAGAATAAAGCCAAAATACATACAAAGTGACTCTATTGAAAAAATTTCCTTACAAATATCCCCCGACCCTAATGGAGTGAATTTTTGGGTTATTAAATGGGGTGGGGTCGAGGTCGGGGTCAAATTAAAAAGAAAACTGTTCGGGGTCGGGTTTGGAAGGGAAAGGAGGTCAATCCAGCCATGGTCGTCATTATTGTAAGTTGTAATTGAATTTATGTTATTAATTCATTGTGTATAATCACATACTTTTTTTTTATTTTATCTAATCGTGTACTTTTTTTATTTTGGGAAAATCTTAAAGAAGTCCACTAGTCACATAGTGATGTCGACAAGGCATCTTTAAGTACGGATGCACTTAGCCAAGTGCTCGAGTGGGATTATAAAGGTCGTACTTGGGGTGTTAGCTCTCAAGGGGGTAGTTGAAGCTCGTCGGGATTACATCGAGAAATAATGGATTGTTATGCAAGGTCGACGAGTTGAAGATCAATTCGGACCAAAATTTGATAACATCGAAAGAACATTGAATAAAATATTTTCGATGGTTAAACAAGCTCTTAAAGGTCGAGCCGAGAGAAACTCAAGGAAGGGAAATGAGAAAGTAGTGGATGGGGGGACCGCTACTCCTTATTTCTTATCCTCACCGATAGACCCCTCATCTTTGTATAACTTATATGACACCCTCCCTCCCAACTGTCCACACTCCATTTACAATAGGTTGCGAGAAAGTCGATTTACTAGACTTATGGGGAGGCGATAGAATTACTACGGGGTTGAAGAACTCCAGTGTACTCCCAAGTTCCTTGGTGCATAACTGTTTGCTGCAGTCTCACAAGGCTCAAGTCCGCATCACTGATGTTGTGGTGGGGGAAGAGAATGAAACCATGAGATTGAATGAACATTGTTGGCGTGAGACGTATTGAGGGTTGTATTGGTTCTTATATTATATTGATTACCTTTCTCCTCCAACCTGATAATCAATGATAATTTACTTTTAACGTAATAATATGTATTTAACATTCAAATTCGGGTTAATATTGTAACGACCCGACCCAGATTTATTGATTATGCGTGAGTTAACCATGTCCGAATCGAACGCTAGGTGTGAACTGCAATGAAACAACTTAAATAATGTTGTTAATCCGATTTTATTTTAATTAACATTTCTCTTATTAGCATGTGATTCCAATAGGCGAGGAACCCATGGGGAGCGCCCCGAAGTCCAAGAAAACAGAGCTACTAATGTAAACATAAATAAAATATACATACTTGTAAAACGCCCTCAAAATACAAAATCACTCCCATCCTGCTGTAACAAAGTGGGGACATGAGCTTATGCCCAGTGGGATTTATACAAGCAGTATAAAAACGAACGGCATAAAGGAATACTCACGCACTACAACCACATACATGCGAAAATATGTATATATCTACACATGTATACCTTTGAAAAATACATGTTCCAATGCATTAATCAATTTATTTTTGAAAATTTATTTGCCCAGATTAATTGACCTTAATCTTATTAAAGGTTTGCTTTATTCGTATTTAGCAATTTCCCACTTTATTTAATACACCCAATTCAATACTTGAAAACATCACAATTGATTTACCCAAAGTCGTTTCTTCATCGAAATTTAACCTCTTCATCAAGTCTAATACACTTAGTATTTTCATCGAAAAATCGCCATTTCAACACACACAATTACTGCGTTAGAAAATACTTGCTTATTACTTGGAAATCCTTTTTACAACACATTCTTTTGTTAATTTTAGGTACAATCATTTAGGTTTCTTAACCACCCATTTATCCACTTTCTTTATCGTTTTCCTTATCTTATGGACACTAGTAAACTTACGCATTGACTTGTCCATTTAGCCTTTACTGGCACATTTATTTCATTCATTCAAGTTAGGTTGAATCTACACATTTATCACACAACCCATTTCTTGATTTGTGTTGCACATTCCTTTATCTTTTCTTAAAATTTTACAATACCACATACTTACACGGGCTCTATAATGACGGCTATGCACACCATATGCTCTGGCCAATGATTGAGGGATTTTCACCCAACGGCTCTGAGCCCTTCTTGCCTTAACCCAGTGTCATCCAAGTACCTTTATTGTGTTTTTAATTTTTTACAAATGTCCACATTATTTCCTTTCCTTTTTACCCATCCGGAGCCAAAATTCAAGACTTTACCGACCCAATTTGTGTTACACTTGAAAATTCATCATTTTTTCATATTTTATACTTTAACTTGATTTTTATTCCAAAATCATATTCGTTTAGGAGAAGTTTGTGTAACACCCTTCCCAATATTTGATTTTATAAAAGTGTTCCACTTTAAGTAAAGCTTCCATTTTACCCCCTTGTTTTCAAAATCACATTTACTCCATTTCACAAGTGTTAAATTAACCCAAAAACACTATTAAGTTATGCACACCAACTTCTTAAATGTTTTAACCCCTTAACACCCCTTCACATTTGGAGTATCCATTTACTTGATTAGAAACACCTTCTAATTTCATAAGTGTTAATGTTTCATAACATTAGCAAGCTACACTCACAAACCATCCCATATTTGCCCATTAACACTTAATTAATACTTTTTACCAACATTCATATTTCTTTACTTATTTATTCAAGAAATGCACATATACTTAAGACTACCTTTCAAATAAATTCTCATTTTACAAGAGACTTAAAAATATTTATTTCATAAATATTTTGGCGACATTAACAATATTCCACATTTTTATTCCATAAAAAATGTTCATTATTCCTTTTTGCACAAAATACTATTTTCTCGCATTTTTATCAATAAAATTGCTTATTATTTCCATTTCACTAGAAATACACCAAAATAGTATTTCTTACATTTTTATTTCATAAAAATATGGATCCTTAATTTTTACTAGGAAACACACTACAATGATATTTTCAAACCTTTTTATTCCATAATAATATCTATTTTCGGACTTACTAGAAAACACACAAAATAATATTCTTTAAAATTTTTATCCCATAAGGATGTCCATTATTTCTTTTTACTAAAAATACACCATGTCAAATTTTATTACATGTTTACTTCCATAAAAATGTGTACTTTTAGATTTAGTAGAAAACACACCAAAAATTTACATTTTCTAACATTTTTATATCCATAAAAATGTTGATTTTCAGTTTGTCAAGAAACCCCATCACAACAGTGTTTTTCTAACATTTTTATCCCATAAAATATATAAATTTCAGATTTATTAGAAAATAAATAACAATATTGTTTTCTAGCATTTTTATTCCTTAAAAATGTCAAATCTCAGATTGTTAAAAACACACTACTTTTCTCACATTCCTACTCTCAATCTTACACAACAAGAGACTACAATATTTATCCAACAAAACTTTAAATGTCAAAAGAGTAGGTTTCCCACCTAAATGGTCCCAAGGATGGTTGTGGTGATGAAGATGGGTGACTCCCCCACCATCAAAGGTGACCTTAAAGGGAGTCACAAAAGCTCCACTAAACAAACCTCCATGGAAGCTCAAACGCATTCCAAGAGAAGCTCTATGAAAAACTCCCTCTAAGTAGCTCCAAAATCACAGTCACCTTCTTCTAATAACACCTCTTGAGAGATGCATCAAAAACCCTCAACAACTTCCATACATGTCGTAACTCCACCTTTATTAGTGGGGAAACAAACATTTATTGTGAGTATTGTCACTACTCTCAGGGAAAATGGTGGAAAAACGAATTAAGTGAGGGGGATACTATAGAAGGTTCTTGGCAATGGGGTTTCCAACCCGACACCCTACTCTTATGCACAAAATCAAGCCCCAAATCTAATAACCTTATTTCGATTAATCCAACGGTTGGTGTAAGGACATCACTTAAGGCATGTCAGGTCCCTTATGCGTCTCTCTATGATATAAACTTAACAACACAGATCCTCAAATCCCTCGAAGGCTTCAACCATACTGACATAGGTTTAGATAGAGATCGACAGCACAAACTTGGCGTGTCAGAATTTTCAGCGACGTGCGAACGACAAGGCTCGTCGTTTGAACGACAATTGTCCTTCGTTTGAGCGACAATGTACGTTGTTTGAACAACAATAGTGGAAATGTGGTTCATTCCCATAAGATATATATATTTCCTTTATCTAAGAAGGGCACCTATTTTATTTTAATCTAAAGCCCATTAATTCTCTATTATTCCTAATTAATTTCTTCTTTTGTATAACCCATATATATAATTTAATTAATTATATAACTACTCATTCTATAATCCTCATATAAGAATTTAAGAAAAATCCATAATTTAATTAATTTTCTTCAACTCTGATTTATACCTTATCATATATATTCCATATATATAATTTGACTCATTTATCGGGTGGGATATTATAAATATATTGTGTTTCTTATTTATATTTGGTTAGTGATTGATTATTATATATATCCTTGGCGTGCGACATATTAGTATTGATTACTATTAGTAATTGTTAAAGTATATCGTTGATTACTGCTACAAATTCTTCCCAACAAGTTTTTTTATTCGGTTGTCCAGTTTTGTCACAAACGTTCACCGTGACAAGTTGTCCTTTGTCACGGTAAAATTCTGTGACAAATAAGTACGTGTCTCAAACTTTAACCGTGACAAGTCCGTAATAAAGGAAAAATTATCCCAAACTTTGGCCGTGACAAGTCCGTGACAAAAATAGTTGTCACTCCAATTCCTATTATGGACTTTGACCGTGACAAGTTCAACTTGTCAAGATCTATGACCGTGACAAATAGCCTATTTTGCTGTAGTGTTTATGAGAATGGATCCTACAGTGGTGTATCCGTTGTTATATTCTTCACAGACTCGATTTGGTTATAATAATTAAGTTATTTCAATTATTTCTTTAATCGATTTATATAAAGGAGATTGTGAGGGGATGTAATAGTTTTTACTAGTTAGAATCATGTATTTGCATAAAAACATACGGCGTAAGGGGAATTTGATCCTGGTTGAATTAGATCACATTTTTTCCCTGAAAAATCCATTTTATTTATCCTTTTATGAATTGGAGTTAATTGGGGAATTACTTTAAAGGTATAACTTAAATTGGGATCTCCGGGTTGGGCTTTAATTTTGAAAAATGAAAATGTGAGGATAGGAAATTTAACTTGTACAAGTAAATTGAAAATTACTAATTTAATTCGGGCATTTACAATTGAATAAATTATTTTTCAAAACATCCTCAAGTTTAAAATATTAAGTGAGAGGAATTTGAACGTAAATCCCATGGTCTTCATCGATATTTTAAAATATGATGTGCTTAATTCCTCGTATTAGTATTTTTCTGTACTACTCATTAAAGGGAATTAATCACGGAATCATGGTATTTTAAAATTACTAAGTGATAGTTCCTTGAAATTTAATGTGAGTAAGTTTGATCCTTCGTATCGAGGAAGTTATTCGCAAGAAAATTTAATTTCAATGAATGAACTGATGGTATACACTTAAACACAACTAATGACGTGCTCCCCATAAGAGTCATTGTCATTAGATGTGGGATGAAAACACGGCAGTTTTATAATTATATATGACAGAGGATTCCTAGACCGTATGGTAAACATAATTGAATATACAAAAATCTGTGTTGTTCAATGTGATGTGATTAAATCTCAAATCGTTGCATATCACTTCACAAGGTAACTATGATGCTTAGTGGGATTAGTTATAATTGTGGTAGAAGGAAGCCAAATTAAAATTTAATCGAATTTAAGTCTAACATGTTTAATATAAAGTAATTTTGTTTTTAAATGATGATTCTCAGATTTCAAAATGGGGTCAACATATAACCCACTTGCTTCAATCTTAAAGGATAACAAGTCAACATGAATGAACTATGTAGGCCAAAAAAGAAATTGAGAAATTGTATCAACTGCTAAGAACTATAAATTTGTTTTACTTGAACCATAAACTGTCAAGCATGATGAGGGGGCATCCAAAGAAGATGTCTAGGCTTATCAGAAGTGATAAAAAGTTAATCATATAACTAATTGCTACATATTGGACTCTATATCCATTGTGCTACAACACCAGCATCAGAATATGTCAAGCGATTTGACATTATTATGAACCTCAAGGATATGTATGAGAATCATAACCATGTCAAATGCTTAATATTATGGCAAGGTTGGTGAATACAAAAATGCCATAAGGTGCCCTCGTGTGTGATAATGTTCTGGAGATGATATCCATATTAGGAGAAATGTAAGTTATTAGTTCTGAAATTGATGGGGAAACCCATATTAATTTTTTTCTTCAATCACTATTGGAGTCCATTAAACAATTTAACTTAAATTACTTTGTGAGCAAATTTGAGTATTATCTAGTGCAATTTCTTAAAGAACTCCAAACTGTAAATGATATCATTTGGAAAGAGGGTGTTATTCGAGTTGCTAAAAGAGGATCATATTCTTCTATCCCTTAAGGTAAGAAGAAGAAAAAGAAAAAGGGAAAGTCTCATGCACAACCTATGGTTGTTAAAAAAAAATTAAGCCTCGGGTAGAAGGTAAAGAGTCGAATGGAAGGTGTTATATCTACAAGCAGTCATGACATTGGAAGAACTGCCTAGTCTTCTTAGCAAAGAAAAATGTAAATGGTAATTCATACTTAGTCATTGAGACACGTTATGTGTTGCAATATACCGGTTGCCAGTAATCATGTTTGTAATTCTTCGCAGGGGTTCTAGGTAATTAGGGAGCTCAATGAATAAGATATGTTTCTATTCACGGGTGATTAGAATAAGGTCACAATATTAGAAGTAGAAAATTTAGTTTTAAATCCATTGGAGAGAATAAGTTTATATTTGAATATTATTTATATATTCCTAGTATTAAAAGAAATTTGAGTCGATTTCTAAACTAGTTATGAATTGATATTTCGTTTATTTTAAAAAAGGAGTTTTTATTAAAAATAGAAAATCTCTTATCACTTCTGGTACATTGGAAATGATCTTTATATTATAAAGATTATCTCACCATCACTGCTAATACCAAAATGAATAACTTGAATGGAAATAACCTACAGAGAAAGAAATCGGATGAGTTGAACTAAACATATCTTTGGCACTTACTCTTTGGTTATAATAATCTAAAAAGAATTCAAAGACTGGATTTAAATGGACAATTGAGTTAATTACAAGTGGAGGAACTTCTAGTTTGTGAATACTATTTAGAAGGTAAAATAACTAAGAGTCCCTTCACAACCAAAGGCTATAGAGCCAAAGATGTGTTAAAATTGGTTCATTCTGATTTGTGTGGCCCCATAACGATTCGAGAAAGAGCTGGATATGATTACTTTATCAATTTCATTAATGACTATTTGAGATTTGGATGTGTTTACGTTATACATCACAAGCCTAAAGATTTTGACAAATTTACAGTGTATAAGTCTGAGGTGGGGTGTAGGCATGGTAAATTAATCCAAACTCTACAATGTAATCGATGAGGTGGGATCGCTTGAGAGAGTTTAGGAATAACTTATCAAAGGTGGGAATTATATCCTAATTGTCTACACCGTGCATTCCATAATAAAATAATATACCGGAGAGAGGGAACATAACTCTTCTAGATATGGTTAGATCAATGATCAGTTACTGGGATATGCCATATCATTTTTGGGGATATGCACTAGATACAAATACATGCTTTATGAAACTTAAAACCTTTTAAGTCGGTGTTAACAACTCCCATGAAACTATATATTGGGTATAAACTTAATTTAAGATATGTTTGGAACTAGGGTTTCCCAACACATATGGTGAGGAAACATCCCAGTCCATTAGAATATAGAAACTAAAGGTGGTATATTCTATAATACTAAGGACCAGAGTGTGTTGTTTAGTATAGATGCTCAATAATTTGAAGAAGATTATTTGATAAACCACAAACCTAAGAGAAAGATTATCTTGCAAGAGCTGAGAGGACAAGACAAAGAAATTTCTTTTGAACTACTCACATAGGATGGAATACAATGGTATATCGATTGTACACTACCTAGTGGTAGTGATAGCATTATTGATTATAAGGATAAAAGTGTCACTTATACTTGACCACAAGTGGAGCCATATTTTAGTGTGAGTGTCAAGAGTCATCCTGATAGGTTAGCATATTTAGGTGAACACTTTAGTGAGATCCTAAGGGATTACAAATTGAATCCCAGGAACTACGACGATGAACTCTAAGATAAGGAATTTGAGATTTGGCTAAAAGTTACGAATATCAAAATGCATTTGATGTATTTTAATCTGGTTTTGGAGCTTATAGACTTGTTGTGTGGTATAAAATCCATTAAATGCAAGTGGATCTGCAAGAAGAAAAGAGGCATGGACGTGAACATGGAAAACTTCGAGGCAACGCTTGTACTGAAAAGGTGTACTAAAAAAAGAGGGCTTTGCTTTTAGGAGGCCTTCTCGTCGGTAGTCATGATAAATTCTATTCATATTCTCTTATCCATTACACCTCATCTCGATCTCAAGATTCAAAAAATGAATATTAAAGATGCATTCTTAAACAGTAGTCTTGAGGACTCCATTTATATGATGAAACCCAAAGGATTCATAGAAAATGGCTAGAAAAGAAAGGAGTGCAAGCTTAAGAGATCTAGTTATGGACTTAAGCAAGCGTAAAGGTCTTGGAACATCTGATTTGATCAAGTAACCAAGTCTTATCATTTTGATCAATGCTCGGATGAAACTTGTGAAGCACCTTATACTCTTGACTCACTTGAGTCTATATTGTATAAGTGTTCATCTAGTTTGGAAATAGTGACAAAATTTTGTCCTTTCCTAGAATCCAAAAAGCCTCAGAGATTGTCTACATTTTATTCTTGTTGTTTGTTTGATCCAGGGTAAACTTACCAACACTCACACACACTAGTATTTCATTCATACATTGCATATAGCAAATAATTGAGTGTGTGTATGTTAAGTATGTTAATTTCCCTCAAATTAATTTTTTAATATTTGTTGGGAATTTTAAATGATTTTAAAACAATTTTTATCTTAATTAAAATTGGTTTTTATAACGTATTGGGGTCATTTTGTAATTATGGATTGTTGGTTTAATTGGCTGAAAGTTCACTTGGGTAGAATCTAAATGGGCTAGAGACATCAGGGTGCGTTTGTAATTTCTTTTGAACGCGTGTGTGATATCGAGTCATATCCCTACACCTGTCAGGCTGTCATTGAACCATTTTGTGTTTTCTTTGTGAGATATTAGTCGTGCTCTGTTCAAGCCCTTGGATTATCTTTAATCGACGATCTGCATGCGTCCTTATACAATCCATGTGAAACTCTCTCAAGCCAATCACAAACATTTTAATCATCGTATATCTATAGCTCTTAGATCGAAATCAACTTGCTAAGACCAAATCGTAGCCATTGATTTGAGTTAGCCTCCTAGATCCTTCTCAGCCCCCTATATATGGAGACCTTCCCTCAACCAAAACTTTTGCTACTTCATCTATTTGAGTGAGAAGAGAGAGAAGAGAGAGAGAGAAACAAGAGTTAGGAAACACTAACCCTAAATCGTCCTAAACAGTTTTCAAACCATAACCTCTTTTAAAAACTAGTATATGCCAAACACAACCTTGAGTGTTGGTTTGTTAATCGTTTGATTTTGTAATCTCTTCGTTCTCATATCTTGTTTTCAACTTAAACATTTGATTAGATCTGTGTTTCTACTTTTATAGAAATCTTAGATCTAGTTGTTGCATGTTATATTACACACAGATCTGCATCTATAGTTTCTCATCTTGAGAAAACTTTTGTTGATTTATTTCTGTAAATTTTCTCAACTTCAAAATCAATAAAAACATATTATGTTTCTAGTTCTTTTGAATCAAGACCTTCGACCTAGTTGGAATCGCACTTGGTGATTTTCAATCTCAAAAATATTTTCAAAACCTGAGATTGGTTAAGATCTTGAAACATCTTTCGAGCAAGATAGCCGTGGATTCTTGGATTATAATAAAGGGCAAATAAGGTTTAAGTGTTCTAAGAAGAGATAAATATAAAATCACAGCATATAGATCTTATATGTAATTTAATAGGACTGTTTGTATAAATCAGCGTGAGTGTGTGCATGAATGTGTTAGAAAGCACCTTGACAAACACTATCACCCTACCACACTAAAAGTGTTGGTAATAAGATCTCAAGAACAAGAGTCGACGTAAAGAACTGGATCAACTTGGATGTTAGAAAACTGGAGAACAACATCAACAAACAGAACTGCAGAAAAGTTAGAAGGATGCCAGTGGGTACATTCCTAAACTTGTATAGGCCTGATTTGTGTGCATGTGTATTATATAGTTTGTAACTGTTATAATTTGTTTTAGTGGATTTTTTTTTGTTTACTCCATAGAGGGAGTCGTGGATGTTTCCTCAGTTGGTTGAGGTTTTACCACATTAAAAATAGCTTATTATTAATCTTTCTACATCTCCTAATCTAATTATTATGGTTGTGTTGAGTTTAAGTTTTTAAACTGATTTGCTAAACCTATTAACCAATCTTGAACAAATCTCGTACATATTTTGTTAGACACATCTTATGATTACTTTGATTTGATTTTAAGAAAAGAGTTTCTTCAAAAAACAGTTTAGAGTTACTTAAATAGTTTAATCTTGTATTTTAGTAACAATATTTCAATTGGTATCAGAGCTTTGTAAATTTCTTTTAAAAAGATCCTGTGTTTCTGAAATTATTTTCTGAAAATCAAACATGGATGAGAAAAATGAAAGATTTGGTAACTTGATCAGACCTCCTATCTTTTATGGAACCAATTTTGCTTACTGGAAAGTAAGGATGATTTCTTTAATTCAAGGAACCTCGGGAGATGATGTCTGGGACATTGTTGAAAATGGATACTCTTATCCTACTAAACCAGCCACTGAAGGAAGTAATGAGAGGATTAAGAAAGTGTTAAGTGAGTTCACACAAGAATAAAGGCAAGTTTCTCGCAACAATAACAAAGGAAAGAATGACATATTTATGTCCATAAATGAACATGAGTTCAAAAGGATCTCATCTTATTCCACTTCTAAGGAAGCTTGGGACACTTTGGTTACTGCTCATGAAGGTGTCACTAGAGTTAAGGCTGCTAAAACACAAATGCTCATTCAACAGTATAACCCTTTAATTATGTCTGACTCTGAGTCATTTGATGACTTTTATATGAATTTGACTGATATTGTGACCAAACTGCATGCTAATGGGATAACATATAACAGACATGGAATTGTATCTAAAATTCTAAGATCATTACCACAGAAATTTGACAACAAAAGATATGTTATTGAGGAAATGTGTGACCAAAATCACACTCCTGAATTACTCAGTAGTAAACTAGGAACTGTGTAAATGTAATTAGAATTTAAGAAATAATTGACCCAGTCCCATTAGAAATAAACTAGTTCCAATCTGAGTTTTTCTTCTAAGCTGATTAAGCCTGAGCTTAACATTTCTAATTATGACTCTGATGAGGACTGTGATATAGAGAGTTTGGACAATCAGATTTCCTTGATGTCAAAACAGTTTAAGAAAATTATAAAGTTTTGAAATAACATGGCAAACAAACAAGGCAAGTCCAATTATCCAACTCATTCTAATCATAAAACTCTTGATAAAGGTCAAGACAAACATCACAAGGACATTCATACTAGACCTAACAAAGACCTTAAGAAGCTTGAATGCTTTAGATGTGGTAAACTAGGACACATAGCACAAGACTATAAAGTGAAACTGAACACTCACAATAAGCATACTAGGGCCAACATTTGTAAGACATGGGATGATTCAAGCGACTCTGAAAATGAGGAACCTGAATCATCTGATGTTTTTGATCCTTGCATGTCTTTCTTTGCTAAGATAATATACAATGATAATATGTCTATGTATGAGAATGATGATAGTATCTCTACTCCTACTGTTGTGAATCATGTTGCTACTAGTTTAGATGCTTTACTTTCTGAGAATATTGATAGTTCAACCACGGGGTGTGTGAGTCAAAGGGAATGCGATAATGACGATGTCCATGGGTGCATGAGTTCAAGAAATGAATCCTTAGGGGTCAATTCACACACCAAACTTGGTGACTCGAACACTGGAGACCTCCCTGATATTCACACACTTTATGAAAAAACTCTCAGGAAAAGCACGAGACTAGATAAGATAGTGAACGATCTCACTAAGAAACTAGAAGATCTAAGACTGATGGTCAAACTTAATGCTGAAGAGTATACTACCCAATGTCTTACTCATGAAAATGAAATTAAAATGTTTTATCAAAAACTGAAAGATTTGACTGAAACAAATGAAACTCTGGAGAAAAAATACAAAGGGACATTGTTAGAATTGGAACAAACAAAAGAGAAGACACTAAACGTTTTCAAAAAATTTATGAAATTTGAAAATAACTCTAACTGTTTTGATGGTTTTGTTGCTGATTCAAAAACCAATTCTGATGATCGAACTGGAATAGGGTTTTGCCCTAATTTAAAGACATAAACAAAACCTTTTGAATCTATGAAGTTTGTGTCAGGAGGAAAAAGACCTATAGAAACTTGCCGAGACTTTCATTCTCTAAAAACTGAGTTTGATATAAAACATCAAAAGTTTGATATTAGGCAACCAAGTTACTCTAAGCATGAAAGTTCACCTAAGGCTAAATATGTCCTCAATTAGGAAGAGTGACTCTACCTTCAAAACTGTTCTACCTAGGAATAAGGTTCAAGCTCAAAATTCCTTAAAGCCTATGTTTAGAGACTTTCCTAAGGATATACCCTCTTCAAGCAATCTTTATTTCTCCTACTGCGATATGTACGGTCATTCTTTTGATGGCTGCTATGCTAGAAGACTAGTTAAACCTTTCTGTAACCCTCTTATTTATCAAAACTTTAACTATTATAAGATAATTCATAATAATTAAGTTCTGCCTAGACCACCAGATAAAAACTCTAACTATAGGAAAAGAAAGACGAAACCTAAAAGAACATTTCCTAAAAGGATACCTAAACACTTTCCTAAACCAAATGCTCATTTTTTCATAATATTCAAAATCATGCGCAAAACATTTTTCAACAAAAATCGAATGCTCGTAAATTTTATCAAATGAGAGAAAATAAGCGCAAAATGAAAACGAGAGCAATTTGGGTTAAAAAAGATGATCTATTACCCCAGATAAAGTGTAACATTGTTATTACTGCTTTAAAAGCCAAACACACATCTTCTGGTTGGTATTTAGATTCTGGATGTTCAAAACACGTGATTGGTAATGATACAAAACTTTTAAATAAAACCAGCTTTGTTGGAGGAAAAGTTATTTTTGGTGGAGTATCATCCCAAATCATAGGTAAAGGAACTCTCCAAGTAGAAGGACTACCTGTTCTTGAAAATGTTCTTCTAGTCAAAGGTCTTAAGGCTAATCTACTTAGTATCTCGCAATTTTGTGACTCATATCATACTGTTACCTTTTCAAAGAACAATTGCAAAATTTTAAATGAAAAGGGTGAATGCATAATTACAGGATTCAGGACTCTTGACAATTGTTATACTATCATGAATAGTTCTGAAATCTGTAATGTTGCCAGAATGGATGATAATGAGATATGGCATAACAGGATGGGTCACATAAATTACGATAATCTTAGTAGATTGTCTTCTCAAGAAATAGTAAGAGGCATTCCAAAAATCAAACCTATTTCTAATATTGTCTGTGGATCTTGTCAAGAAGGAAAAATTATTAAGGAACCTCATAAGAAAGTCAAAGATATCCTCACCTCTAACCCCTTGGAGCTTATCCATATGGACCTAAGTCCCTCTCAAACTGTTAGTCTCTGTGGATACAGTTACATTCTTATTATGGTTGATGACTTCACTAGATTTACTTGGGTAGCCTTTTTAAAACAAAAGTCTGAAACTTTCCAAACGTTTGTAAAAAATCCTGCTTCGGATTGAAAATGAGAAGGACACTCAAGTAAATAGAATTCGTAGCGATAGAGGTGGAGAATTCAAAGACACCGGTATAATAGAGTATTGTGACTATAATGGTTACAAACGTGAGTTTAGTGCCCCAAAGACTACTCAAAAAAATAGTATCGCTAAGAGAAAGAATCGTACTTTTCAAGAGATGGCACATCTTATGTTACATGCCAAATGTTTACCTAAATATTTTTGGGTAGAATCTATTTGTACTGTGTGTCACATTATTAATAGGGTCTATCTTAGAAATAATTCAAAACAAACTCCTTACGAACTTTGGTATAGAAAAAAACCCAATCTGAAGTACCTTAGAACTTTTGGTAGTACCTGTTATGTCTGCAAAGACAGAGAACACTTATCCAAATTTGAGAGTCGTGGAGATAAATCAATTTTTCTAGGATACTCGCCTAACAGTAGAGCCTACCGTGTTTATAATCTTGCATTAAGTCCATAATGGAATCCATAAATGTAATCGTAAGTGACACTACTATAGAGAGTAAGACTGAGGAATCAGCTATCGTGGAAGAGCCTTCCAATGTTTTAGAAAATGACTCTCCAGAAGTAGATGATTCCTTACCAATTGAGACTCCTAAAGTACCTAACTGGGTTTCTAAAGACCATCCGATAGACAACGTTGTTGGTAATCCTAGTGAACCTGTGCGTACAAGATCTCAATTAAAAATATATGCTCATTATGCATGTTTTGTCTCCCTTGTGGAACCAAAGAATGTAAATGAGGCATTGAATGACTCTCACTGGATTTCTTCCATGCAGGAAGAACTTCTTCAATTTGTCATTCATGATGTTTGGTATCTTGTACCTAGGCCTAATCACAAAAAGTTTATTGGCACACGTTGGATATTTAAAAAATAAATCCGATGAAAGTGGGATAATCATTAGAAACAAATCTAGATTAGTTGCTCAAGGATATTCCCAAATTGAAGGAATAGATTTTAACGTGACTTTTGCTCTTGTTACTCATTTAGAATCTGTTCGTCTACTCTTTGCCATAACTTGGTACTTGCACTTTACACTTTACCAAATGGACGTCAAATCTGCATTCCTTAATATAATATTGACTGAGGAGACCTATGTAGAATAACCAAAAGGGTTCATTGACCCTCAATATCCAAATCACGTGTTTCGTCTTAAAAAGGCTTTGTATGGCTTAAAACAAGCGCCTAGAGCCTGGTATGAGTGCCTTTCCAATTTTCTCTTAGATAAAGGTTTTAGAGAGGTCGAAATGATCAAACTTTATTTGTTAAACATTTTGACAAACACATCATTAAAGCTCAAGTTTATGTTGACGATATCATTTTTGGATCAACTTCCCCCTCAGAAGTTAAATATTTTCTGAAATAATGCATAAAGAATTTCAAATGTCTCTCATGGGGGAGTTACAAATTTTCCTGGGTCTGCAAGTTAAACAAAATTCAGAAGTATTATTTGTTTTATAATCTAAGTACGCATTAGAGATTGTCAAAGAATTCAGCCTCGAGAGTGCTAAAGATGCTAAAACTCCCACGAATACTACGATAAAACTATCTAAAGATGAAACTGGAAAATCTATAGATCCAACTCTCTATCGTAGTATGATAGGAACCTTGTTATACCTTATTGCCTCGCGTCCTGATATAATGTATGTTGTTTGTGTATGTGCTCGTTATCAAAATAATCCTAAAGAGAGCCATCTAACTTCTGTTAAAAGAATTATTAAATACATAAAAGGCACTCTGAATCTTGGACTTTGGTACACTAGTGATACACCTAGCACTATAATTGGATACACTTATGCTGATTGGGCTGGGTGTACTGATGATAGTAAAAGCATATCAGGAGCATGTTCCTATATAGGTAATAATTTGGTAGGATGGAGTAGTAAGAAACAAAATCGCACTTCTCTATCAACAGAAGAATCTGAATACATAGCCGCTGGAAGATGCTGTGCCCAATTACTTTGGCTTAAACAAATGCTAAGTGATTATGGTATTCAAGAAAAATAATTTCATCTCTATTGTGATAATCAAAGTGCGATCAATATCTCTAAAAATCATGTTCAACACTCGCGAACAAAACACATAAAAATAAGACATCACTTTATACGTGAATTGGTTGAAACTAAGGAATTAGAAATTAATTATCTTCCTAGTGATTTGCAACTCGCAGATATATTTACCAAACCTTTGGATTGTGATAGATTTATTTCTTTGCGTAAATCAATAGGTATGGTTTGTGCTGATTAAACTCTTTGGCCTACATATTTTTCCCTTTATCTATTTGAGACAAAATGGGGGATAAATTTGAGTCTTTATAAGTTCATTTTTTCTTACATATTCCTAAAGATCTTGGTCTTAGTGATTATTTATAGGATTCTGTAAAGTTATTCTCAACAGTTGTAATAGGGTATTTAATTGTAATTAGTTGAGTTATGTACTTTTCTTTTCTAGGAAATGGGTAGATATAATTTATATAGGAATAAGTTTTTCTTGTTTTTATTGCCCTACGGGTCCTAGATGACTCAAAGGAGATTTTGTCTCATATTTCCAAAGGGGGAGATTGAAGCACCTTATACTCTTGACTCACTTGAGTCTATATTGTATAAGTGCTGATCTAGTTTGGAAATAGTGACAAAATTTTGTCCTTTCCTAGAATCCAAAAATCCTCAGAGATTGTCTACATTTTATTCTTCTTGTTTGTTTGATCCAGGGTAAACTTACCAACACTCACAAACATTAGTATTGCATTCATACATTGCATATTGCATATAATTGAGTGTGTATATGTTAAGTGTGCTAATTTCCCTCAAATTATTTTTTTAATATTTGTTGGGAATTTTAAATGATTTTAAAATAATTTTTATCTTAATTAAAATTGGTTTTATAAAGTATTGGGGTCATTTTGTAATTATGGATTGTTGGTTTTATTGGCTAAAATTTCACTTAGGTAGAATCTAAATGCGCTAGATACATCAGGGTGCGTTTGTAATTTCTTTTGAACGCGCGTGTGATATCCAGTCATATCCCTACATCTGTCAGGCTGTCATTGAACCATTTTGTGTTTTCTTTGTGAGACATTAGCCGTGCTCCATTCAATCCCTTGGATTGTCTTTAATCGACGATCTGCACGCGTCCTTATACAATCCATGTGAAAATCTCTCAAGACAATCACAAGCGTTTTAATCACCACGTATCTATAGCGCGTAGATCTAAATCAACTTGTTGAGACCAAATCGTAGCCATTGATTTGAGTCAGCCTTCTCGATCCTTCTCAGCCCCTATATAACGAGACCTTCCTTCAGCCAAATGGAACTTTTTCTGCTTCGTCTATTTGAGAGAGAAGAGAGAGAGAGAAACCAGAGTTAGGAAACCCTAACCCTAAATCGTCCTAAATAGTTTTCAAACCATAACCTCTTTAAAAAACCTGTATATACTAAGCACAACCTTGAGTGTTTTAGAGTTTTGAGTGTTGGATTGTTAATCGTTTGATTTGGTGGCCTCTTCGTTCTCAGATCTTGTTTTCAACTTAAACATTTGATTAGATCTGTGTTTCTACTTTTATAGAAATCTTAGATCTAGTTGTTGCATGTTATATTACACATAGATCTGCATCTATAGTTTCTCATCTTGAGAAAACTTTTATTGATTTATTTATGTAAATGTTCTCAACTTCAAAATCAATAAAAACATTTTATGTTTCTAGCTCTTTTGAAACAAGACCTTCGACCTAGTTGGAATCGCACTTGGTGATTTTCAATCTCAAAAATATTTTCAAAACTTGAGATTGATTAAGATCTTGAAACGTGTTCCGAGCAAGATAACCATGGATTCCTGGATTATAATAAAGGTCAAATAAGGTTTAAGTGTTCTACGAAGAGGGAAATAGAAAACCACAGCATATAGATCTTATATGTAATTTGATAAGTCTATTTGTATAAATCAGTGTGAGTGTGTGCATGCATGTGTTAGAAAGCACCTTCACAAACACTATCACCCGACCACACTAAAAGTGCTGGTAATAAGATCTCAAGAACAATAGTCGACGTAAAGAACTGGAACAAATTTGATGTTAGAAAAACTGGAGAACATCAACAAATAGAACTGAAGAATAGTTAGAAGGATGCCATTGGGTACATTCCTAAACTTGTATAGGTCTGATTTGTGTGCATGTGTGTTATATAGTTTATAACTGTTATAATTTGTTTTAGTGGGTTTTTTTGGTTTACTCAGTAGAGGGATTCATGGATGTTTCCTCAGTTGGTTGAGGTTTTACCACGGTAAAAATAGCTTGTCATTAATTTTTTTACATCTCATCATCAAATTCTTATGGTTGTGCTGAGTTTAAGTTTTTAAACTGATTTGCTAAACCTGTTAACCAATATTGAACAAATTTTGTTGAAAACATCTTGTGATTACTTTGATTTGATTTTAAGAAAAGAGTTTCTTCAAAAAGTAGTTCAGAGTTACTTAAATAGTTTAATCTTGTATTAAACGGCTTTAGTAACAGTATTTTAACTTAAGTTTATAGGAAGCATGACGAAAGTGTGGTGGTATTTTTAGTTCTATACGTAGATGATATTTTCCTTGTAATGATAATATAAGTGTATTGTCAAGTATTAAAGTGTGGTTGTCTAGTCTATTCGATATGAAGGACTTAGGATAAGACTACCACATCTTTAGGATCAAACTTGTGTGTAATTTAAAAAATTGGATGTTTGTCTTATACCAAACCACTTATATCGATGATGTGCCCACTAAGTTTAGCATGCAAGATTCCAAAAAAGGGTTTCTTCTTTTCAGGCATGGAATCTATTTATTTAATGATCAGTGTCCTAAGAGACTTGATCAGATAGGGTGGATGCGGAGTGTATCTTATGCTTCGGTGGTAGGCAACCTCATGTATATTATGTTATGTATAAGACTGGTCATATGCTACGTCATTAGCATAGTCAACATATTGCAATCTAACTCCGGTGAGGATCACTGAACTATAAGAAAGCATTTTTTCAAGTACCTTCAAAGGACTAGATATTATGTATTAGTTTACTCACTGGATAGTCATGTACCTATTGGGTGCATAAACTTGGGTTTTTAGCCGAATATAGATTAAAGAAAGTTGATTTTAGGATATGCGTTTGCCCTAGGAGGTGGATCCATAAGTTGGATAAGTATAAAGTTATCATGTATTGTTGATTCAACCATAGAAGTTAAATATGTTATCTCTTTAGAGGCAACAAAGGAGGTTATTTGTCTCTAAAAACTTTTAAGTGACTTAGATGTGGTTTCTTTAGTCTAGTCGGATATTACACTGTATTGTGACAATAACGGGGCGATTGAAAATTCGAACGAACTAAGAGACCCGTATGAGGAAAAATCACGTTGAGAACAAGTATCACTTGATATGGGAGATTGTCTAGAGAGGTGACGTTATCCCGACCAAAACTGCATCTTAGGATAACCTTGAGGTAAAAAGATCTTACAATCTAAGTATTTTGATAGTCATGTAGAGATAATGGGTGTTAGATTAATAAGCATATGTCTTTAAGACTAAGTGGGATATTTTGGGGATTTTATTCTTAAAACCATATAATGACGTTTATTTTTTAATTAAGGAGTATCAGATTCATTTGGAATGAGAATTATGTTTGTAAGAATGCCTTATATTCATGAATTATATGTATTATATGTCATTTCAGTTAATTAGACTTATGAAGAATTTCGATGAGTTAGGTTTGACCAAATTATGGGAGATCAAGATTTCAGTTCTAGTATAGTGAACAGTTCACAACCTATATAGGAACTTCACATCCTTTCGGTAAATTTGCAAGTGGAGTCCTAGTTGTTTATCCCAAACTATGAGAACTTATCTAATAGTTGAAAGAAGACTCTGAGTAGTACATTTAGAAATGTATTGAACAGGACCATGGGTAAGATTCAAGTTTAGGTGCGGACTAGATTAGACTTGAATAATCTCACAAGTTTGTAAGAGGTTCTTAATCTTTATAGTTATGAGGATTGGAATAATTGTATAATTATTACTTGGACTGTTATGAGAAAGATTCAATCTTATTGTATCTAAATCTACGCAATTTGGGAAATCATTGTGCAAGTAGTTTCGAGATATAAACTTATAAGAATCCGCTTCCAAGAAAGATTTTGGATTATGATACCCCCTTGATAGACTTATATGTTTTGTTTCCACTAGTGAACTTGATCATTGGATTATTTAATAATTCGGTGGAGTATTAAATAATCTAATTATGAGAATAAATAATAAACAAGATTTTGGTTAAAATCGATTAGCGGAGAATTGATTTGATCAAGCAGGTATTGTATGATTTACTCAGAGAGTTGTATTCTGTACCATAATAACTTTGCAACTAAGACCTCATTACTCCGAGTGATTTTGGGATAAAAAATATTAATGCAAAGGTAATTGTTTATAGGAATTAATTACGATTAAATAAAGAAGGGAATAAATTATGGGGATGTAATTTGAGATTTTCACATATTTATTTGGAAGACAATTCAATTAGTTAGTCTTGGGTCCCTAGTATAACCCATTTATCCAAGTAGCTCACCCAATTTAGCCCAACCATATGACTTACACACACACACACACACACACACACACACACACACACACACACATATATATATATATATATATTGGTGTAAGGTAGGGTTTTAAGCTTCCTATTTCATTATTGAAGGTTAGAGAGGGAGAGAAAAAAAATACAATTCTCGTTTTTGTGCTTATAAAGACAGGTCCATATCTCACTCAAAACCTAAGGTATTCACCTTCAAGAGTGCCTTCACACATACCCTATGTTGGTAGTTTCATGTACTAAAAGATCTGAGACTTTCGGCATATTCTATCAAGATTTTGGAGGAAAAAAAAGGCATCCCCTCATCTTATTCAAGGCCTACATATCCTCATTCAGATCACCAACACGATACGCTATGGTATTATGACTTGAAACCATAAACTTATCCTTTAAACCTAGTTTTGTAACGCCTTAACTTAGATTTAAGAGTCACCCGTTGGTTAAATCTATCTGGTCCAAATGCCTTTAGTGCGGAGTGATGATTAACAACCTAAATAATTTTTCTAGTTCATTTTAATTAATTAAATTAACCGAGAAAGCATGAAATTACATTTTCCAAGCATATAAGCATAATGAGAACAAGTGCGGAACCCGTTAGGCAATGCCATTTGGTTCATGTAATCAGATATACTAGTGTAAATTGTAAGAATCACTTACCTACCAAATGTTCTCAAAAGATAGAATATCGATCCACATATTTATTTGACATCCTATCATTAGATCACTATATCTTGTACGATATTCTCTAAGAACCAATTCATTCATCTCATTGAAAGTAGACAGTATTGTGCCAATCTTGCACATGATATGATGTAACTTAGTGCGCATATATCCCCATGCTTAGGTTTATCTCCTGGTTGGTGAAAGTGATACTACCATCATCGTCTCTTGCCAACCATCCGATAATTTCAATGCGCTAGAATATGACTCTCTTTATGTTGACCACTTTTCTGTGTAGCATTTCTACATTAAGCCTGACATAACATGCCCACCTACTTTCACATAATATAATGAACTGGACATTAACGCAATTGGCTATGTCATCGACCCCAAGCATGCCTTTCGCCTAACGTAAGCTATAGCCGTTGTTATCTATAAGGACAATAATATTTCTTCAAAATCCTACACCTCCTACCCTACGAGACATTACCTTGCCTGCATAAGGCATGAGCTTATATACGCCTCCTTTTGATGACGTTGTAGTCACTTAAGGGATTTTGGGCGAACGAAAAGGTCATTTAGGATGTACCTCCCCTATATATCCTTGATTTCCAAACACTATACATGCAATGCACCAAGAAACGAAAGTCCTTTTAGCACTTAACGCAATGAAAGAATGCACTACTACGATTCAAAGCTTCCTTTGGATAACAGACATCTTTCACACTAGGTAACAAATCCCCTTAGAACATTTATTGAGCGATACTTGCAATCCACCAACATAAACCCTTGATGCGAACTTTCGTGCTATTACCGAAAATTATTCGTAATTCGAACCAAGTTGCAACGCTATTTATGGCGAGACATAAACTTAGTCCCAAGTCTCTCTCTTTGTTTCTACTATTATCTTTATACAACGGTGGGTGCCAAACTAAGGAACCTAGTGATCCCCGACAGTGGGGTCACCACACTGTCGCTGCACAACTTTGATAATCCAATTCTATTAATTTTCACATTTTTTATGGGCGTCTTACCGTAGAATACCATAATATGTTGCTCAATCCTCAAAAACATTTAAACCCATTTTTCTACATGACATGGTATGTCACCCACTTTCAGTGAATATCAATGTTACCATACATTTTCGAGGTGAAAAATCACCAAGACACTTGTCACTCTATATGTGGATGCCAAAGAGTTAGTATGATGACTAAAACTCAACCCATTGCCATTAATGAAGAGACCTTCAACGATTCTCACAATCATCAATTCTAACGCCACATTCACATACATGCACAGATCTAAGTCCTTACTTGCCTTATAAATGGTATCCCATCATCGAACTTTCAATGACTGAAGACCAGAATCCAATCGAATGATTGCATGTCACTCCCGTAAGGAATTTAAATTTAAAGATCTGATACTAAGTTGTAACGCAATGATCCAGATTTAAGGGTCACCCGTGGTTCAACAAGATCGGGATGCATTAAATGTGGAGTGATGTGAAACAAAGTAAATAATATTTCTAGTTCATTTTAAATAATTAGATTAACCGATTAGGCATGTAATTATTTTTTCCAAGAAATTAAACATAATGATAATAAGTGTGGAACCTGATAGGCCATGTCATAAAGTTCATATAATTAGAAATACAAGCGTAAATAGTAAGAATCACTTACATGTAAAACTCTCTCAAAAGACATAATATCTATTAAACCGCTACAACAAAGGAAATGGGGTGAGCCAATGGCTAGTGGGGTTTCTAATAATAATGCTATATATAAATGAATGGTGGGAAGAACGTATGCGACATCTTAACAAAAACTTGAATGTATATCTTGAGAGTTTTATACTCCTACATACTTGTGTCTCGTCCGACGTGTACATTTACTCTTTCATAGAGATTTGTAATTCGATGAACACTTACATCATATTTTTATCATTATTTTTTAGAATACTCCTACGGATGAATCCAATTTTTCCCTCCCATGATATGAGTTAGGTGATTATATTCTCCCACTATACATATTATACACATGTAAACACATATCGCAGAGTCTAAAAGAAGAAGATTAACATTAGCCCATGAGAGACCGAAAGGGAGGAATGGGTTCCTAACACCTATCCTTCCCATAACTTAGTCCTCGGACCTTCGAACTATTTGGTTTCGCAAGCATCAGTTTGACCTTGATGCCGTTCTCTTGAGGTGATGACATTTTTTGCCTATTTTAAGCAAAATAGGTTGACGAATCTATCTCTTTACATTATCCCCCACATGACGATGACCGACTCCATGTATCCACGCGCACCAGAGGGAATTCGACCCTAGGATGGCTATAGTGGCGACTCTTTTTGGGACTTCATTTTAAAAGGAATAGACTTTATTTCCACATGGGTGTTATTCTTAGCTCTCCTACTTTTATATATGTGTACATATAATCCTATTTGTATATTTCCTTTACTCATTTACATACCTTTGTATGCCTACCTCATGCCTATCTTTACCATGCTCTCTTCTCTTGTATATGCCACTTTTCACTCACTTGTACATTCTCACTTCACACATTTGTATATATTCTCCATGTTCACTTCATTCACTCACACTTGTATATATTCTCCATGCGCACTTCACACACTTACACTTTAATCTAGTTTCACCTCTACTGACATACTCCACACACCACTTCTAGACTATTCATGCTTAGCTATCACACGTCCACACTTCTCTCACCTGTATATATATCCATGCTCACTTACACATCTCACACACCACTTGTAGATGATCCATGCTTAGGATAACTAGCACACACATTCAATTATGTATATTGACAGGATCACTCACAATATTCCCGTATCACTCTCTTTATATATATATCTCACACACTTGTATATTCACATGTTTCCCTATCTCCATGCTTAGTAAAGTCTTCCTGCTTCGTGCTAGATTACCTTTTCATACTACTTGTATATTCCCCCTTATTAGTGTAGTACTCCCTTTACTTAGCATGCAAATAAAATCTCTCTCATTAATATGCTAATTAAGACACATGCATTTTGCACACCAAATCACCAGAGCATGGCAATATTGACCAAAATTTTATCCCGCACTCGAGGATCAGTTTGTCATGGGTGACGACTTCACTAGGGCGCGGTTAACCTAAGAGATATGACTCTCATCTTCCATTGGATTTGTACCTTTAACGTATATAGAACGATTCCCCCTTATCGTACCGCTTGTTCCAACTCACGAGAGGAGGTATATTGTAGGGAACACATTCACGTACGTCGACTATATCTCATTCCCTCTGACACGTACCGTCCCCATGAGGTATATTGTGAGAAAATTCAATTACAATCAGGTATATCAAATGGATTATCCACACATACCAATGAATGATTGACCTTATAGGTAAGAGGTATATCATGGAAGTCATGCCAAAGCGGGTGACCCTTCTACTAACCCAACAAGTGCATCAACCTCATATAGACATCAACCTTGGGTCACTCATAATTATTTTTTCGATTACCATGCAAAACTCTGCCAAAATTCTGGGTTGGCATAGTGCCTGAATTTTCGCGCTATTTTTTTTTTTTTAAATAGGACCTTATCTGTAAGTCCGGAAACAAGTCAAAACCATATCTTGTATTTTTTAACCCTATCTCCCCTAGGCTTGAGTCATGTGTGACATTTTTCTTGCATTTAAACAAACCTAATAAAAGTGAAAACCTAATAATAATGATAATAATAATAGTAATAATAATAATAATAATAATAACAATAATAATAATAATAATAATAATAATAATAATAATAATAATAATAATAATAATAATAATAATAATAATAATAATAATAATAATAATAATAATAATAATAATAATAATAATAATAATAATAATAATAATAATAATAATAATAATAATAATAATAATAATAAGAAGAAGAAGAAGAAGAAGAAGAAGAAGAAGAAGAATCATGTTGAGTTCCCTCTCCTTTTTTCCTTATCTTTTTTTCCTCATTTTCAAAAACCAAAATACCAAAAACCTTCTTGTCCTTATTCTAAAAATACAAAAACGTTTTCCTTCTTTCTTTTTCAAAATACCAAAAATTATCCCTATTTCTTTCAAAAATTCGAACCGTTGTCCCTCTTTTAAGTCGATCACATGCCCGATTTTGACATGGCTGCATGTTGGCATCGGTCTTCTGTCAAATCGCCTCAAACCTACACTTCTTCTTCTGCTGCTTCAACCGAATTCGGGGTCTACCTCCACAAGATCTTCATGGAGAATGTCGATCAAGCACCGAATATCCAACCAAACCTAATGGCCATCTTAGCCCAGCTTAGCGCTAAGATTAACACCCTCCCGAAGCCCACGAACCTAATATCCTCTTCCATCATGCCACGGGTCCACCTGTACCCAAGCCTGTTTGGGTCCCAGAAGAATTTCTGCATATCCCGTGTGTCATGCCTGCAAACGGGTCACCACTTACTCAGCTCTCGATTTCTAACCATGCCCAACTAGGGGCTATCCTGTCAGTACATTTGGATCCCAAAGAAGAGTAACTGAACAACTGATGTCAAAGAAGTTCGACCAAGTTAAAATCTCCAAGGACTACATGGATTATAGCCCCATGTTTACTTACCCTAAATCCAGAATGCCATAGAAGTTCAAGATGCTAGACATCGAGAAGTTTGGAGGTAACGGGACCCTAATTATGCACCTAAGAAACTATCATCGATCCATGACCATTCTTAGTGCCTCCGAAGTGATAATATCCCAAATTTCTCAGCAGACCTTGAAAGAAATTGCCTTCCATTGGTTCTTGTCTCTCGAATTATCCAGGATCCGTATCTAGGAAGATGTGTCTGGTAATTCATGTCTCAGTACAAATATAATAAAAATTTAGATGTTACCCATAGAGACCTAAAGCTGTAAAAGTAAAAACCTAGGGAATCGATCAGTAGATTAATTAGAAGATGGAGAAAGAAATTCATAACTATGACCAACAGGACTTCAGAGGAGAAACAAGTGAGCATTGTGAAGATAAATTCCATCCCCATATTCGAGCATCCGTGGGAGGACAATACTACCCACACTTTCGAGCCCTCCGAGAGGCTAGGGTGAAAATCGAAGAAGGTATCATCAACGTGGAGTCTGAACCAAAGAAGTTCACTGAACGATTTACACCAAAGAAGTATGAGAATCCTGCAAATGCCTCGGTCTTAACCATCAATAACATATAATAACTTTCTACCTCTTAGGTACCAGAAAGTCACCCCAATCCTTCCAAAAAAGAATACACCGAGCTCCACGATCTCCTATCCAAAGTTTATCAAGCTCTGCTACCCAAAAATATCAAGCAACCATTGGAACCTCAACCATTACCAAACCCACTCCCTAAAAACTTCAAGCTCTATTCCCACTGTGACTTTCACAAAGTCGCGGGCCACAGCCCCAACCCTGTTTTAATCTCATAAATATTATCCAAGGCCTGATAAACCGGGGTATCATCGCCCTACCGATTAATCCCAAGTCCAACACCACTAATAATCCTCTTCCAGCACATGAAACCGTACCAAATGGCATCTTCTTAAAGAGCAACCTCAAGTTTGACCCTTCTACCTAGATTGTGCCGATTAAAGCACCCATTTGCCCTAAACCTCTCAAAGTTTGCCATACCTTTATCCTACACCATACATGTCTTGCTGATTAAGATCTATTGCTCCTTATGAGGGCCTGTATTTCTATACACGCCCAATCTGATGGGGGAGTCAGGGAACTACCTATTGTGCTAGACCAACTCCAAGGGTTTGGGCTAAAATTGCTTGCTAGGATGTTCATTGACTACAAGAAATTCAGTAGCCTATTCATCGAAGACCAAAAGTGGGATCGATAATCAGATGAGTGGGTGGTACCCGTTGAATAAGTAAGACTAAGTGATGTTATACAAATCATGGTCGATGTGTTTTTCCATATCAAAAAAATCTACTACATCTTCGAATTGCTCACAACTTTTAAACTTTAGGGACGGTTGGTGCCTTCACTCCTACACTTCCCCACTGAGTGGGAAGATTTATATGATAAAGCCATAGATGTTTCTTAATGCATTGACTACTCTTGGAAAGATGACAACATCGCCCCCAAATGGTGGAATGACTTTAATAGCTCAGATAATTAATCAAAATTAGAAGAATCCATATCAATTTTCAATTTGTTTAGAATGATCTATTTTAAGGATTTATTGGGGGAAAACAATAAAGTATCCATTCACCCTGAAGTAGATGAAGCCATGGGGTTCTTATTCTTCCCTTCCTCTATGAACCAAATGACCAGATTAGGAAGGTACTACATAGATTCGATTCCCCATTCAACTGGAGCAGATAAAGGAAAGGGAGTTGTTGAAGATCTCCCAATGCTAAAAATGACCATTGAGGAAAGTAAAATCCTCGATCAGCTAAAGAAAATCCAAGCCAACATAACCGTATGGGGAATCTTCGTGTCCTCTCAACTATATCGAAATGCCTAATAAATCTCCTCACTGGACCCATAGTTTTCCTTATACTACTCCCGAAAAGGCCGTGAATATGGTTGGTACCTTGACTCCTACCAGACTCCTCTATTTTTCTTAAGATAAATTCCCAAAATTTTGCCCTGATCACAACTATGACCTCCACATCTCCATGGAAGTGTTGGGGAAGATGGTCCCACTAACACTTGACAAAAATGGATGTGCTCTCAATATTTTTTCGCTTAGAACCTTTAACTGATTTGGATTAAAAGTCAGTGATCTCACTCCTGCATCCGTCGTCGTGTGCACCTATGATAAAACTCATCGAGAAGTAATGGTCTCTATAAACATCACACTAGGGGATGGCCCTATCAATCATTTGATAGAATTATTAGGCACCGACATACCTGCTTGATTTAACCTACTCCTTGATCACCCTTGGCTCCATAGCATCCGAGGAGTATTCTCTACTATCCATAAAAAAACTAAAGTTCATTGCCAAAGTTCAAGTTATCTCCATTTTGGGAGACGACGACAGTTCAGACAGTACCAATACCATCAATCCAGTGTTGGAGATTCAACACAAAACCAATTACATGCTATTTTATGATTTTATAATTGATCCATTCCCCGTACCAACAAGGGATAACTTCAAATACCTAGTTTTTCTAGAGCACAGCCCTTAAATAAATGTCAATGTAATTCAGATGTTCATGAACATGCACTTCATGCCCGGAATGGGGCTAGGACGACGCTAGAAAGCAATCCTCAAGTCCATAATCCTGAAAGTAGATTTTCCCCCATATGGCCTAGGCTACCAACCTTCACCATCTGAATTAAAACACTCCACTAACTGCAACTGAAAAGATGCCTAAAGGATGAAAAATTTACTTCGGGGGACTCTCTGAACAAAAAAATTTATTAAGGAGGGTGAAAACTTCCCCTCCGGTGGATTCAATGAAATGTGGTAATACCATGTTGATAAGAAGATAAAACTCGGGCTGGAGATCTTTTTTCAAGGAAACAACAATTGGTATGAAGATTGGAAACATCAAGTGCAACCTCTGACCAAGCAAACCATGATAATTCCTAAAGACTCCTAGGGAGGTGGCTCTAAATAATCCTTTGACATGCGCACACTGGAGTTGGTCTCTGAATGATTCACTTAGATGATGTGTCGTCGTATCCATCCACTCAAATCACAGCTGCTAATGTACCTATCCTAACTGGCATTTCATCCCAGTCCAACCTGCTCAAGCTTAGCCCAATCCTGTTGTTTATCTTATTAAAATATTTGCACTTGTTTATGTTTCTCCTTTTCCTGCAGTAAAAGTAATCGAGACCTCTTTTGATGAGGTTCTCGATATTATTTTCCCTAAAAATTAAATTAATGAGGATTTTGAGTATCTTGTTGTGCCTTGCATTAATTGCATTGATTCTAATCAAACTCTTGATGATGATGATTTTTTAAATGAAAAATTCTTAACCGATCTTAACAAGGAGAATAATAAACAACATAACCCCATTTAAACAAATTATGCTGAGACTATCATTATTAATCTCGATCCTAGTAGCCACTAGCACGAGATTAGGGAATGATCTACCCTCAATAAGGAATGAAAGAGTTCATAGGCGTCTTCACATGGTCTTACGATGACATGCTTGACATTGACCCAAAAATAGCTTAGCATGAGATTCCGACATTCCCAGATTACAAACCGATCAAGCCAAAGTTGAGAAAAATCTGAACCGAATGATTGCTTAAAGTCAAAGAAGAAGTAGTCAAATAACTGAACTTGGGTTTTATCCGCGTAGTCAAATACTCGACATTACTTGCCAATATCATCCCCGTGCCAAAAGCGGGAGGAAAATTCTGCATGTGCATCGACTATCGGGATTTGACGAAGCATCCATGATAGTTGATTACTCATTTATAAACATCGAAGGGATCGTGGAAAATATGGCCATCCATGCCATCAAGTCATTTATCGACGGTTATAAATAGATCAAGATAAACCCTGGCCACCAGGAGAAAACTGCCTTCATCACCCCTAGGGAACTTTTTTCTACATCGCCATGCCATTAGGACTCAAAAATGGCAGGGCTACCTATGAAAGGGATACCACAATCATCCTACATGACCATATTCATAAAAATTAAAGGTTTATATGGATGACATAATCATTAAGTCCAAGACTCAGGAAGGATATAGTCCAACCCTCCGAAAGTTCTTCGAGAGACTATGGTAATACCATATGCGGTTAAATCCACAGAAGTGTGTTTTCGATGTCATGAAGGGAAACCTCTTAGAGTTCATGGTCAATGAGAAAGGAATTGAAACAGAGCCTCCCAAGCTAAAGGACATACTTGAGATGCCACCTCCTCGGAAGGAGAAGGAAGTCTGAGGATTCTTATGTAAGTTACAATACATCAGTCGGTTCATCACCCAACGAACCTCTACCTGCGAACCCATTTTCAAAATTCTTCAAAAAGATTCAAGCAACGTCTAGAATGAGGCCTGTTAAGAATCATTTGACCAAATCAAGTAATACCTCACTCGACCTCTGGTGCTCATGCCTCTGCAGCCCGGTATCCACCTCCTCTCATACTTGACTAACACTAATACCATAACTAGGGCTTTATTAGCCCAATACATTGATGAATATCGCAATAAAAGATCCATATACTATTCCAGTAAAAAACTGTTCGAGTATGAAGTTAATTTTACTACTTTAGAGAAAGAATGTGTCGCCTAAGTATGGGTCACACAAATTATACGACACTACATACTTACCTTTCCTTTCAGACTAGTATCTTAAATGGATCCCATTAAGTACCTGCTAGAGAAAACTGCACTATCAAGCTAAATGGCCCGATGGTTGATGTAGTTAGCTGATTTTGACATTATGTACTTCACACAGAAAGACATGAAGGGTAGGGCCATCTTCGATTACCTTATTGATTATCCCATGGAAGGAACTGATGTTTGGGTCTGTAAAATCCCAAATGAAGACATTATTTGTACCTCTTAGGAGGACCTCAAATGGAAGATGTTCGTCGATGGAGCTACCAATAAGAAAGGATATAACATTGGGATAATCTTGATCACCCCTGATAAATCTCACACCCCCATTGCAATTAAACTAAACTTTCCTTGGACCAACAATATGATCGAATACGAAGCATGCACCGAAGGCCTTAAGATCTCCCTCAAGAAAGGTATCAATCACCTAAACATCTGTGGAGACTCTACTCTCATTATCTCCTAAATTCTCAAAAAATGGAAATTCAAATAGGAGAAACTCCTACTATTCCATGTCCACCTAGAAGAGATCGCCTTCCATTTCAAAGATGTCACCTTTAATTACCTTCCTCCTTAAGAAAAATAGTCTAGATGATGCCTTTGCAACCTTGGCCTTCATGGCCGATATGCTCGAACGAATAACAATGGCTCCATTCCTGGTTCAGAAGCGAGCAATGCTAACTCACTGCTACCATATTGATCACATCACTAAAGAAAACTCCTACAGGTCCAAATTATGGTACTAAAATATTTAACACTTCCTCAAACATGGTAGGCATCATCTAGATACAGATAAGAAATAACAGGCGACCCTTAGCAAACTGGCTGCCCAATATATCATTTGCAATAAAGAATTTTTTCAGAGAAACTTCTATGGCATTTGCATTGTATAACAGGGGGTGATATTGAACGAATGATGCATAAGATCCACATTAGGGTGAAAACGGAGATAGGTCCCACAATTTTAAAATCTTTCACTTTAATTTCCTATGTGTACGGAATAAAGATGGTTCTAATAACAATTTAATTTTCAAAAGTTATTTGATTTTATTTTCTTTAAAAAGATGAAAAAAACAAATAAAACACAAATTTTTATATCTAAAAACAAAATTAAAACTAAACGTAAATAAGTGAATTATGGTGAACACACACACACATACATAATTCACACAAACCAATGTTTGAATTTTCTCACAAATAAAAATAACACTTGAAGTTAACTATGAGAAAACTTTTAGCCTAAAATTTATTTAACACAACTCCTAAAATTTTCCTACACAATATTTTCAATATTACCAAATTAGGCCAAACCAATTTTAACAAATTAAATAGCCGACTTGAATTAAATTAACTTAAATTCTACCCAAATTATTTTAGCACCAATATAAACAAGAGAAGTGAATTAAACCATATTTTATCTTTTAATACTAAGCATGCATTCTAGGTGATTTGCAAGATAAAATAAATTCCCAACTCACTACGCCGCGATGTACGAGGAAAATCCAAATGGGAAAAACCTTGGACAGACCTAGCCTTAAGTCCACTAAGTATGGTTTTATGATTACAATACAAATGACTTACTCAACTTGACACGACTCTTTCAAGACCCTGATGCGTCTTCTTGTAACTGCCTCCGCCTAGTCGAAAATCCCGGACTCCACCAGAACCTTGAACTCCTCTATTGAAGCTTTTGGACAATTGTCAATCCGCACCCGAAGCCCTTCTTCAAGTGGGAACGCCGCATCAAAACAAGTCTTCTTCTTTGTGGGATATAGAAGCAAACCCAAACAAACCCTTCAAATGGTAGAGTAGAACCCGGAGCCAAACACTCCAAGCAAAATATATATATATTTAAGAGCTTAGAATAAACATAAACAGATGGGTGTATGTTTTTTGGTAGAAATTAATTCATGGAGGCATGAAAACACAAAAACATGAACTTTTGATTTTTAGAAATTCTCTCTCAAAGTATGTCAAAAGTTATCTAAAAAAGTTTGGTTCCGGCACATATAAAATCTGGAAAAAAGTTAGTGGGAAAAAATAGTGGGAACATGGAGAAAACCGCCAAAAACTGCGAAAGAATTTTCCTGCTAGAAATCTCGTTCGAACAAGATTTTTGTCCGAATGAAGTCTCGTTCGAACGATCATCTAACGATGTTCCAGTAGCTAAAATTGGAAAATTCATTGGTAAACTCGTTTGAACGACATTCTCGTTCGAATGACAATTTCGAACGAAATGTCGGAAGTACAATTTTTCATATTAAGCCCAAAAACTTTTTATTCAAAGTTCTAAAGTAACCTTATGAAAATAACATTCATTTTAAAATAAAATTGCACCCATTATAAAGTTATTCCTAGTCTCCCTATATATATAAAAATGCATTCATACCTTTTGGAGACTATGGAATCAATTGTCGTTGATGTAGAAACATGGCACTTGAAACTCGGCAATGATTAAGCTTTACAAATCTGGCCGCTACATCTTCAATAAACATACACATGAACTCTATCGTATGACTCAAATGTTTTTGTTCGGAATTGAGCCAACACTACATTGAGACTCAATTGGAAATTTGTGTCCTTACAAATCTCCCCCTTTGGCTATTCCGGGATAAAAAACAAACCAGAATGCTAAAGAGCTGTCAAACTATATTAGACTCAAAAACTTCCCACCCAATGTTAAAAATGCTTGACTCAAAAACCCAAGGATTACAATCTTTGCCGATGAAAGTTGTTGCTAGAATAATTCATGCAGACTTAAGCAAAACATTAAACCCATAGGGAATATTAAGAATATTAAATGAAAGTAAAATAAATACTCCCCCTAAATTAATTCTCTTTTATCAACTATGATCAACCTAAGAAGATAGAGCTCTCCCCCTAAGTTAAATCTCCTAAACTAAGATATGAGTATAATAGGATTAAATACCATTTCTCCCCCTTATTGTTCAGGAATAGACAAAGGTTATAGAATTAATAAAATACTCATTTATCCCCAATATAATTAAGTATATGAAGATTAGGGAAAACAAGTACAATGAACATGCACAAAGTGTTAAGGGCATGAAAGCATAAGGGAAACAATAGACAATAACTAATCCAGGCAAGAGTAATGTATGGTAACTATGATGCGAACAAAAACGATATCAAGTTGAAAGATACGAGACTAAGCATGTGATATCCAAGAGACATTTTGCAACCAGTTAGATACCAATTATGAATTAAAGCATAGGTGGACTAGTTAAAATGGCAAAGACAAAAAAAATTACCATATATATGTAGGCATAATGAATATCACTGACGCACACGCACATATATATATAGGAATAAACACCACGCATGACACAAAAATACATTAAGATTTTCACACTCATATGGCAAAAATGTGTCCAAACACATGTGGTAAACGGAAGTGTAGGGGTGTAAACTAGTAATAATTAAATTTCGACCCAATCACTTAAAACATGTTCACGGAGTTCTCATTTGATTGCAAAACTTTATCACATTTAAATATAGCCTCATATGACAATATAAATTGAACTCAATGAACAAACATACACAATGCACATAAGCTTAGAATTTTGATGACTCTACAAACCAATAAAGTCATGAGATTGAAAGCGTAGCTAGGATAAACAGACATTGTGAAAAATTGTTGATATACCATCCAAACTCCCTCAAAATAATCATATAATTATGGAATGACTATATCAACTAAACATAATAGGCCTTGGAAAATTATTTTTCTTTCAATGCCATATATATTATTTTTAGGCCTTTGGACCACGTATTTCTTTTAGGTCCGTAATAAATGGTGGCTTACTCGCAAAGGATAAATTTCCTTTTGAATCCCTTCCCCGTGCACATTCATATAACAATTTTTTATATCACACAAATCTCACGTGCAATAAATTTAACATGCACAAGTCCTCCTAGGTCAAAAATATGTAGATGACTAAATTGGTAAGAGAACACTTCACAAAGCTCAAATATACATGTGAAGTTAAAATTTCAAGTGAGCTTGTGCATGTGTGAATTGGGGCATATAAAAATAGAATCCATTAAACAACACAAAATCCAACTACTCCATGTAAGCATGGTAAAGAAAATTTTAAGGATTGACACTCTTAACCAAAAGTTCTAGCCACGTGGAGTTGAAAAAGAAGGGATTAAAACACAAGTATATGCCACATAAAGTGTGTTAAACTAAAATACACACACAAAAATCTTTTTGAGTTTTTGAAAATTTTAACCAACCAAACAAAAATATTTACTCAAAAGACACACAAAAATCATTTGTATTTTTCATTAAGCCTAAATTACTAAAAAGGTAAAACCCAAATGATAAACAAAAAAATCTTTTTGTATTTTTTATTTAATGCAAACTAAAATAAATATAATACAAAAGATAAACAGGTCATAAATCTAGCAAAACATATATAATGTTAAGCACAAAAAGCTAGAGTATGCAAACAACTAACACATTAAACCTTTGGATTTAGCAAGGGAGGTATCATGTGAAAGTAAATGAGAATAAAAAAACCTATCTTGTAAAGCTACCAAGTCGGATATCCTAACCCAAACTAATGATGAATGATGATCTCGAGATATAGGAATCTTGGCTACCTCGGTTGCCTTACGGTGGGATTTTCTAGGACCTCGTTTAAGATCAAAACAAAATTTCCTAAGATGAACTTTTCGACCACAATGTGAACATCTAAAGTCTCGGCAAAAAGATTTACCTAAGGAATGATCTATAACATTGGTCCTAGAGTATTCTCCTAAAACATTGGTTTTGGCTTTATTAGTAGAATCGTTACAAGAGTCGAAGCCTAAACCACACGTGTCATTTTTAATTTGGACCGTTCCTAATATTTTATCTAATTTCTCCAAACGACACTCCAAATCAAATTTGACTTTACTATATTCTTTTAATTTATTTTCTAAATAAATAATGTGAGAATCTAATAAAACATTGCGCCTCTTCAAATGCGAGAAGCTCATTTTTCAAGGATTCCATTAAGCCCTTAAGGCTATCTCTCTCACCTTCTACATTCTCAAGCTTCTCTCAAACCGTTCTCTCTCATGTCCTAAGGTCATCAACTAATGCACTCTCATCGACAACCTTAGCACTCTCATTTAAACTCATTTCTAACTTCAAATTTGCCCTTTTTTTAATTTTATAGATTCATCATATAATTCTTGAAATGAAAATTAAAGCTGACTCACATCAACCTCATTCTCACTTTCACACTCTCTCTCTTATCCACTCTCACTACCATCATCTTTTAGAGCTTCACAAACAAATGCCTAGGAAGTGTTATGTATTAAGATGTCATCATTGGATGATTTCTCACTATCACTTACATAACTAGCAACGAACGTGGTAAAGTTGCGCCCAATGGGGGAATTGGGTCCCTCTTCCTTATCACTATCACTAAGGGTTGCATTGTAGGAAATTGGTTGCTTACCCACTCTCCTTAGTTTTGTGGGGCACTCAAAAGGCCTATGGCTATACCCTTCACAACCATAACACCTATTAAACTCGTCCCTATTTAAATTTCCATTAAAAATTTTAGGGATCTTTTCGGCTATGTCATGCTTAGATTTTTCAAATTTCTTAAAATCATTTTTAAATTTATCTTTATTAAATTTAAGAAATTTATGAAATTTCCTAGAAAACATATCCATATCTCCTGAGTCACTATCACTCTTGTCATTCACAACTTATTTTTCCTCCTTAAGGACTTTCAAAGTAACGTTCTTATCAATTTTCTTTTCAGTTTTGGAAGGGAACATATCTAGTTCATAGGTTTCCAAGTCACCTACTAGTTCCTCAAGTTTGGTAGAGTGTAAGGTGGGTAAAGAATTTAAAACGGTCACCTTAGGAATAAATCTACCGGCTAGGGACCTAAGGATTTTCTTTACAACATGATCGTTGGGTATTTTCTCTCCTAAATTAAATGAAGAATTTACTATATCGGAGAGTCTATCATAAAAATCATTGGATGTTTCTTTTTCATCCATTTTGATGGTTTCAAATTGAGTGGTGACGTTTGGGAGTTTAGAAGTTTTTACGACACTTGTTCCCTAGTGAGTGAGTTGTAATATATCCCAAGCTTCCATAGCGGTTTGACACATCATGATACGCCGAAATTGATCCGGTGTGACAGCGCTAAACAAGGCATTTAAACCTCGGGAGTTTAAATATGCAATTTTAAATTCATTATCACTTCATCTATCTGCGGGTTTGGGAACACGTTCATTTTATACCAAATATGTGGGTGGGGACCACCTGTTAACAACTAATAACCGAACCCTCTCGTCGATAGACTTTAGTGCCAATTCCATACGCGCTTTCCAATACGAGTAATTAGAACCATCAAAAATAGAAAATTTAGAAAATGGGGAAAATTCCATTTTTAACCAAAAATATTTAAAAGGACCTTAACGCAATAAATTAGCGCTCCGGCTCTGATACCAATTTGAAAACGAAGATAGATCCCCCAATTTTAAAAAGTTTCGCTTTAATTTCCTATATGTACGGATTAAAGATGGTTCCTAATAACAATTTAATTTTCCAAATTTATTTGATTTTCTTTTCTTTAAAAAGATGAAAAATTAAATTAAACACAAATTTTAATTTCTAAAAACAAAATTAAAATTAAACCTAAATAAGTGAATTATGGTGAACACACACACACACACAAAATTCACACAAACCAATTTTTAAATTTTCTCACAAACAAAAATAACACTTGAAGTTAACTATGAGAAATTTACTTTTAGCCCAAAATTAATTTAACACAACTCCTAAAATTTGCCTACACAATATTTTCAATAATAGCAAATTAGGCCAAACCAATTTTAACAAATTAAATAACCGACTTGAATTAAATTTACTTAAATTTTACCCAAATTATTTTAGCACCAATATAAACAAGAGAAGTGAATTAAACCATATTTTATCTTTTAATCCTAAGCATGCGTTCTAGGTGATTTGCAAGATAAAATAAATTCACAACTCACTACGCCACGATGTACGAGAAAAACCCAAATGGAAAAAGCCTCAGACGGCCATAGCCTTAAGTCCACTAAGTATGGTTTTATGATTACAAGACAAATGACTTACTCAACTCGACTCGACTCTTTGAATCCCCTGATGCGTCTTCTTCTAAATACCCCCGCCTACTTGATAACACTGGACTCTATCGGAACCTTGGACTCCTCCAATGAAGCTTTTGGACAACCATCAACCCACACTCGAAGCCTTTCTTCAAGTGGGAACGCCGCATCTAAACAAGTTTTCTTCTTTGTGGGATATAGAAGAAAACCTAAATAAACTATTCAAATGGTAGAGTAGAACCCGATGCTAAACACTCCAAGAAAGATATATATATATTTAAGATCTTGGAATAAACATAAACTGATGGGTGTATGTGTTTTGGAAGAAAGTAATTCATAAAGGCTTGAAAACATAAAAACATGAACTTTTGATTTTTGGAAATTCTCTCTCAATATTTCTCTCTCAAAGTATGTCAAAAGTTATCTAAAAAGGTTGGTTCTCGCACATATAAAATTTGGGAAAAAGTTAGTGGGAAAAAATAGTCGAAATATGGAGAAAATTGCCAAAAATTGCCAAAGAATTTTCCCACCAAAATTCTCATTTGAACGAGATTTTCGTTCCAATGAAGTCTCGTTCGAACGACCATCTAACGATGTTCCAGTGTCCAAAATGGAAAAATTCGTTGGTAAACTCATTCGAACAAAATTCTTGTTCGAACGAAATTCTCGTTCGGACGATAATTTTGAACAAAATGTCAGAAGTTCAGTTTTACATATTAAGCCCAAAAACTTTTTATTCAAAGTTCTAAAGTAACCTTATGAAAATAAAATTCATTTTAAAATAAAACTACACCCATTATAAAGTTATTCCAAGTCTCCCTATATATATAAAAATGCATTCATACCTTTTGGAGACTATGGAATCAATTACCGTTGATGTAGAAACATGGTACTTGAAACTCGGTTATGATGAAGCTTTACAAATCTGGCCACTGCGTCTTCAACAAATATACACATGAACTTTATCGTATGACTCAAATGTTTTTTTCTGTAATTGAGCCATCACTACATTAAGACTCAATTGGAAATTTGTATCCTTACACAGGGAATAAGGTCCCCACATATATGGTTGCATGCTTGCCAAGAAGATCATCTGTTAAGTTTACTATTGGACTACCATAGTTCAAGAGTGAACTTCCTATGTTTGGAAATGCCTCAAATCCCAAAAGTTTTCCAATATACAACATGACCTCTTCCTGTACCTTCTCCACTTATTCGCCATTGACTACATCACTAAATGGGTTGAAATCGAGTCATATACAGTACTAAATGCCTAAGAAAGTGGCCAAGTTTATTAGAAAGAACATCATTTGCCTATACGGGTTTCCCTATGAGTTAGTATCAAATAATGAACTCCAATTCGAAATTGAGGTCACATAACTAGCCAACGAGTATGGGATTTAGATATAGGTCTTTTCCTTATCGACCCTAAACTAATGGCATTATTAAATTCGCCAAGAAAATCTTAAAACCCATCATCAATAAGATGACCGAAAGTTATAGATACTGTGCCAATCGAATCCCATACACCCTTTGGGGATACTTCACTTCTATTAGAACACTTAATAGGGCCACTCGCTATTATCTAGTATACGACATGAAAGTCATTCTCCCCGTTGAGCTAGAGATACCTTCCTTACGTGTCATGCTTGAAAGAAGAATCAGCAAAGAAAACTGGCATTAGAGCCGGTATGATGAATTCTCACTGCAAATGAAAGGAGACTTAAGGCTCTATACCATATACAAGGCATCATCGTCGGATAGCGCGATCATTCAACAAGAAAGTCAAGGATCGCGGTGTCTAGGAAAGAGACCTAGCTCTCAAAGAAATCATAGAACCTATTTGGGACCCGAGAAGGAAATTCAAACCTAATTGAAGTGTCCCCTACATCGTGAAGAAAATTCTACTAAGAGGTGACTCTATGCTCACAGAAGTCGACGGAGAAGAGATGAAGCGTCCAGTCAATATGGACCGTCTTAAGAAATTCTACCCTTAATCTAAATTCTCGATGTGTTACGATTCTTCTCATCCCCATTCTATTCTATGAAAACCTTTTTCATTTCTTTGACCTAGAATTATGTGGGATCTAATCCTCTCAAAACAACTCTTTTCAAAATGAAACCCATAAATTTTCAAAATTCCATAAAGGTACATAGGTAGCCCATACGACACACATGGGTACGGTCCTTTCTTTTTAAAAAATGCAATTCTTTTCTAACCCTCGAGAACGATGGATCATCTTGTCATTTATGTGAACAAAAGGATTATATATACCTTAGCTATTGGTATAGATAATTCAAATGAAAAACTCATCAAAAGATATAGCAAAATATGTCAAAATCAATTTTATTTTAATTAAGGAACATAGACAATACATGAAATATCAATCAAGGGAGTCAAATAGACCACCCCCTTTACAATAACGAAACCAACCTACAAAGTAACCTACCCAATCCCTATCAAATAACTAGCTTCACAAAAAACCCTAAAACATGCCATCTACCAACACAAATAACCCAAAACATAAATTTCTCCATATTTACAAAAACTACTCCTTGATTCACTTATACGGCCCATAACTGCCAGATGGCCCTACCTCATCATCATTTTATGCTCCCGGAGGCCCCGATATCTTCCACTCCTAGACAACACTATGTATACACTCCGGTACACCTTGACAATTTTGGTCGAAACCATAACTCCCTCCTCTATGGTGTTGAAGGCGGCCAAACATCGTTGCCTAGTCTCTTCCTACAAAATATTCCCATATACTCGCTTCCATAACCATTTTAGATAGTACCCAGATACATGCCAGACTCGTCCAACAGGTTGTGGCTGATGAGTAGATGGTCGATGCTTCCACAAAGGTCCTAATATCATTCGTACAGATTCAGTCAGGTCCTCCACTAGGAAGAAATTCGTTATGTGAGGAGCCATTATCTATTCCCACCCCACTTGGTGCAGGAGTCACCAAGAAAAAGAGATGGAAGTCTGCCAAAGGCCAACCAGCCACACATACCAGAACTCTTCTAGCTATAAAATGGGTTGCAAGTCCCCCCCCCCCCCCCCCACTATGGCATAGACCAGCGAAGACAACGAGACCAATGTTCCACGAACCATTTAACCCAGTTCTTCATTGAAGGGCCAAAACTAATGAAAGCCCAGTCGAAGAAATTAGACATCCGATAGGGGATACTCGGGAGAGGTCGCCAGGCAAAACCTCTCAGAAAGTTACATAAATAGAATCATGCGGCTCCCCCACAGAATGTCGAAATGACCCTACTTCCAAGCATCGAGATTGTTCAGGGTCTCCACCAGCCCTACCTCCACAATAATACAACAGTAAGACATCCATGCCACTACCATGGCCACCTGAGGATCGACCGTCAGTCACGCATCACCAATAATAGCCTAACAGTCAGGACCAAAGCAATAGCTCTGGAAAAGCCAACATCAGTGAATCCCCTCTGATGCATCGAGTGTATAACCACCGGAAGAATAATATTACCTCCTTGGATTAACGGTCGGGCCACCGAAGGAGAGATATGCAGTAACTCAACCAAAGATACTCGGGGAGAATGGGATAAATTGGGAATAACCATCGTGACACTCGGTCTGATCCCTAACATCACTAAAAACTCCTCATAAGTAGGGCAAGTCTTATCCAGGACAAATCACAAGACTTGATCCTCGAGATACCAAGATTGTACAGCCGCTGCCAACAAATTCTAGTATATGACCCGATTGCGCCATAAAAAAAACCCGATGCAAGTTTAAGGTGTCATAGTTCATGTTATAGAGACACGTGGCCTCTAAACCTTTTAGGTAGGAAGATAATTTTTAGGACATCAAGAGGGACATTTGAGAAAGATAAGGAAAAACAAAATAGAAGAGATAAGGATGGTCATGAAAAAACACATTTCCTAACTCCCCTTTTATACCCAAGAACTTCACCAAAGACAAACCACCGGGAATATCATTAATCCATCTTCCCTATAAGTACTCCAAGTATGAAGTAAATGAAATCAAATCCAAAGGAGTGATTTTAATTGAACCTCATGCCGATAGGCAAGATAAGGGTTATGCCGATCGGCACCCCACCTTTTTAGAAAAAAACCTTTTTCCTTTATTGCACAAAAAACCAAAAATTTTCTTTGAACAAGTTAACCCGAAGGTTATTAATTTTTTACTCCTATATTCATAAAATAAACATTTTCCTCAAAATAATTTTCATTCTTATCTCTGTTTTCGCAAAATAAAATAATCTCAGCTCGAAATTTAAGTGCACGCGGATTAAGCCACTAAGGCAAGAAAAATAACAAAAATGCATTTTTCATACATATTCTTTCTCTGGCGGAATTACATCTTTGCAAGTATAAGAAAACAAAATAAAAAGAAAAAAAGAATATACAACGGGACTTTGCCCGAACCCTCTCTCACAACCTCTCCAATCAAACCCTCAGCCCCCACAACACACACTCTTCCCTCTACAACGGGCGGTGGACCCGTTGCTCCCAAAATGGAATTTTCCACAGTAGTGGCTGGGGGTACCATGCAGGAAGTGGATGACTTCATCACATAAGCAGACAAAGAAGCCATTCAGTCCTTGATATCCCACAATAAGTTGGTCGACACCCGCATAAACTGTAAGGAAAATAGAAAACAACAAAGACGAGCCTGTCAGTAAAGAGCAAGGAAGAATAAGATAGGAAATAGAGAAGAGAAAAAAGATAAGTATACCTCAGGTCTGAGATCCTCATCAGTAAGACCCGTCAACTTGGCTACCTACGCATGGGAACGGTTGGGCATGCTCAACGATTCCCCACTGCGCAACCATAAATTGTAAGAAGGAGGAGTGATCTGAATAAGTGGAGCCTCCTCTGCTGCAACCGTCTTACCACTTCCCATGTTGTAGGCTGACCCCACCGATGCTCTAGTACCCCTTCCAGAAGCTGTGTCATGTAGAGGTATATTCTCCACGTCATAAATAAAAGAGAGCATCAACCAACTAGTCACGAAATCCAGATACACTACACCAAAACTGGCGAATGGTCATGGCCAAAATCCGTGACCAAAACTGTGGGTCGTGGACTTGGGTCGTGACCATTTCGGGAATGACCAATTTCATGGGTTGCGCCCCAAGTTCGTGACCAATATAGGGTCACGGCCCTGGGGGTCATGGAAGATGGTCGCGGGCTTGGACCGTGACCCACACATCGGCGAGGAAAAAATGGTCACGACCAAAGTTTGTGACCCCAAAATCGTGACGAAAATTGGTCGCGGTCAAAGTCCGTGACCCACACCGCGACAAAAAAAAGGAAAAAAATGGTCGCGGCCAAAGTCCGTGACCCCAAAATTGTGATGAAAATTGGTCGCGGCCAAAGTCCATGACCAACACCGCGACGAAAGAAGAAGGAAACAAATGGTCGCGGCCAAAGTCCGTGACCCATACCCCAAAATCGTGACGAAAATTGTTCACGGCCAAAGTCTGTGACCCACACCACGACGAAAAAAAAGGAAAAAATCGGACGCAGGCAAAGTCCGAGACTCCCAATCGTGACCTTTTTTTCCATTTTTTTGTCGCGGTGTGGGTCATGGACTTTATCCCCGATTATTTTTTATTCCCGATATAAAAAATAAAAATGGTCATCGACAAAGTCCATGACCATATTGAGCTATAATTAAAAAAAATTGGTCCAATTCTAAAATTGGGGGTCCTGTGACGGCGCGACCAGTTGCTACGTGTAACATTGAATGCGTACGAGGTGTTACAAATATTTACTATTGGCAAAACAATAAAAAATCACAAATTACGAATCGGGAACATTGCTAATAAACTAATATACATACAAACTTATAAATATTATAAGTCATAATAATTCGAAGACCAAAAAAAATTTGGGCAAAGTTTCCTCTATTTTCTGGACATTCTAAACCCGGTTAATATAAAATCGGATTATTAAAAAGCTAGAATGGCCATAAAATTTAACAATCGAATTACAAAAGCCCGCACGGGTCTATTACATAAAAAACATAATCCTGAATGTCAACATTATATAAACAATTTTCATGTTGTAGACCACTGCCTCCCTCATTTGTTTCACGTGCAAAAAAGCAAACAATACAATGCTATCCTCCAAAAAATAACATACAAAAAAAATGATATCAGTAACTAAGTAGTTTAACACAAATCTTATTCAAGCTGAGAAATTGCATCTAGAGGTTATAATTATCATCATATAAAGTCCTAAGAGTTACATTGGTCCCGTGAAAGGAGTTGGTGCCTCTCTCGGGACCTTACGGGGGCTATTTTGAGTTTTCACCCTCTAACGCCTTGTTTTCAAGCTTCAGTCCTCATATTTTCAAATTATCATTGTATTCTCAAATCGGGAGTCCCGTGATTGTACGGTCAGTTCCTACGTGTTACATTGGTCCCGCGAGAGGTATTGGTGCCTCTCACGGGACCGTACGGGGGCTGTTTTGAGTTTTACCCTCTAATGCTTTGTTTTCAAGCTTAAGTCATCATATTTTCAAATTATCATTGTATTCTCAAATCGGGAGTTCTGTGATCACGCGGTCAGTTCCTACATGTTACATTAGTCCCGTGAGAGGTGTTGGTTCCTCTCACGGGACCGTACAGGGGTTGTTTCGAGTTCTCACCCTCTAACGCCTTATTTTTAAGCTTACGTCCTCATATTTTCCAATTATCATTGTATTCTCAAATCGAGAGACCCGTGATCGCACAGTCAGTTCCTATGTGTTACATTGGTCGCGTGAGAGGTGTTGGTGCCTCTCACGGGACCTTATGGGGGTTGTTTCAAGTTTTCACCCTGTAATGCCTTATTTTCAAGCTTAAGTCCTCATATTTCCAAATTTATCATCGTATTCTCAAATCGGGAGTCTCATGATTGCGCGGTCAGTTACTACGTGTTACATTGGTCCTGTGAGAGGTGTTGGTTCCTGTCACGGGACCGTACGGGGACAATTTCGAGTTTTCACCCTCTAACGTCTTGTTTTCAAGATTAAGTCCTCATATTTTCAAAGTATCATCGTATTCTTAAATCGGGAGTCCCGTTATTGCGCGGTCAGTTCCTACATATTACATTGGCCCCATGAGAGGTGTTGGTGCCTCTCATAGGACCGTACGGGGGTTGTTTCAAGTTTTACCCTCTAATGCTTGTTTTTAAGATTAAGTCCTCATATTTTCAAATTATCCTCGTATTCTTAAATCGGGAGCCTCGTGATCACGCAGTCAGTTCATATGTGTTACATTGGTCCTGTGTGAGGTGTTGACTCCTCTCACGGGATCGTACGGAGGTTGTTTTGAGTTTTTACCCTCTAACGCCTTGTTTTCAAGCTTAAGTCCTCCTATTTTCAAAGTATCATCGTATTCTCAAACTAGAAGTCTCGTGATCACGCAGTCAGTTCCTACGTGTTACATTAGTCCCGTGAGAGGTGTTGGTTCCTCTAACGGGACCGTACGGGGGCTGTATTGAGTTTTCACCCTCTAACGCCTTATTTTTTAGCTTACATTCCCATATTTTCAAATTATCATCATATTTTCAAACCCATAGTCCCGTTATCGCGCAATCAGTTCCTACATGTTACATTGGTCCCGCGGGAGGTTTTGGTGCCTCTCGCTAGACCGTATAATGGTTGTTTCAAGTTTTCACCCTCTAACGCCTTATTTTCAAGCTTAAGTCCTCATATTATCAAATACTCGTCGTATTCTCAAATCGGGAGTCCCATGATCCCACGGTCAGTTCTGACGTGTTAGATTAGTCCCGTGAGAGGTGTTGGTTCCTCTCACGGGACTATACGGGGGTTGTTTCGTGTTTTCCCCTCTAATGCCTTGTTTTCAAACTTAAGTCCTCATATTTTCAAATTATCATGGTGTTCTAAAACCGAGAGTTCCTTGATCGCGCTCTCAGTTCCTACGTGTTACATTGGTCCCGTGAGATCTTATTGTTCCTCTCACGGGACCGTTCGGGGGCTGTTTTGAGTTTTCCCTCTCTAACGCCTTATTTTCTAGCTTAAGTCCTCATATTTTCAAATTATCAGCGTATTCCCAAACTAGGAGTCCCGTTATCGCATGGTCAGTTCGTACGTGTTACATTGGTCCCGCGAGAGGTGTTAGTGCCTCTCACAGGATCGTACGGGGGCTATTTTGAGTTTTCTACCTTTAACGCCTTCTATCCAAGCGTAAGTCCTCATATATTCAAATTATCATCGTCTTCTCAAACCGAGAGTCTCGTGATTGTGCGGTCAGTTCCTACGTGTTACATTGGTCCCGTGAGAAGTGTCGATTCCTCTTACGGGACCGTATGGGGGCTATTTTGAGTTTTCACCCTCTAATGCCTTGTTTTTAAGATTAAGTCCTCATATTTTCAAATTATTGTTGTATTCTCAAACCGCGAGTCCAGTTATCGCGCGGTTAGTTCCTACGTGTTATATTGGTCCAGCTAGAGGTGTTAGTTCCTCTCACGTTACCGTGCGGGGACTAATTCATGTTTTTTCCTCCTTATTGCCTTATTTTCAAGCTTAAGTCCTCATATTTTCAAATTAGCATTGTATTCTCAAACCGGGAGTCCCATGATCATGCAGTCGGTTCCTACGTGTTACAATGGTCCCATGAGAGGTGTTAGTGCCTCTCACGGGACCTTACAGGGGTTGTTTCATCTTTTCACCCTCTAATGCCTTATTTAAAAGCTTAAGTCCTCATATTTTTAAAGTATCATCGTATTCTCAAACTAGGAGTCCCGTTATCATGCGGTCAGTTCCTATATGTTACATTGGTCCCGTGAGAGGTGTTGGTGCCTCTGACGGGACTGTACGGCGGTTGTTTCATGTTTTCCCCCTCTAACGCCTTATTTTCAAGCATAAGTCCTCAAATTTTCAAATTATCGTCATATTCTCAAATCGGGAGTCTCGTGATCACACGATCAGTTCCTACGTCGTGAGAACTGTTGGTTCCTCTCACGGGACCGAATGGGTGTGTTTCGTGTTTTCCCCCTCTAACGCCTTATTTTTAAGCTTATATCCCCATATTTTCAAATTGTCATCGTATTCTCAAATCGAGAGTCCCGTGATCACGTGGTGAGTTCGTACATGTTACATTGGTCCCCTGAGAGGTGTTCGTGCCTCTCACAGAACCATATGGGGATGGTTTCGAGTTTTCACCCTCTAACAACTTGTTTTCAAGCTTAAGTCCTAATATTTTCAAATTATCAGCGTATTCCCGGACCAAGAGTCCCGTGATCGTGCGATCAGCTCTTACATGTTACATTGGTCCCTGGAGAGGTGTTGGTGCCTCTCACGGGACCATACATGGGTTGTTTCGAGTTTTTCCCTCTAATGACTTATTTTCAAGCTTTAGTCCTCATATTTTCAAATTATCATCGTATTCTCAAACCGAGAGTCCCGTGATTGCACGATCATTTCCTATGAGTTATATTGGTCCCGTGAGAGGTGTTGGTTCCTCTCACAGGACCATACGAGGGTTGTTTCGAGTTTTCACCCATTAACGCCTTGTTTTCAAGCTTAAGTACTCATATTTTCAAAGTATCATCGTATTCTCAAATTGAGATTCCTGTTATTACGCGGTCAGTTCCTACATGTTACATTAGTCCCGCGAGAGGTGTTGGTGCCTCTCACGGGACCGTACGGGGGTTGTGTCGTGTTTTCCCCCTCTAACGCCTTCTTTTCAAGCTTAAGTCTTTATATTTTCAAATTATCGCCGTAATCTCAAATCGGGAGTTCTGTTATCGCGCGGTCAGTTCCTACATGTTACATTGGTCTTGTGAGAGGTGTTGGTGCCTCTCACAGGACCGTACGAGGGTTGTTTCGAGTTTTATCCTCTAACGCCTTATTTTTTAGCTTAAGTTCTCATATTTTCAAATTATCGTTGTATTTTAAAACTGGGAGTCCCATTATCACGCGTTCAGTTCCTACTTGTTACATTGGTATCGCGAGAGGTGTTGGTACCTCCCACAGGACCGTACAAGGGTTGTTTCAAGTTTCACCCTCTAACGCCTTATTTTCAAGCTTAAGTCCTCATATTTTCAAATTACCGTCGTATTCTCAAATTGTGAGTCATGTGATCCCGCATTCAGTTCCTACATGTTACATTGGTCCCGTGAGTGGTGTTGGTTCCTCTCACGAGATCGTACAGGGGATGTTTCGTGTTTCCCCCTCTAACGCCTTGTTTCAAACTTAAGTCCTTATATTTTCAAATTATTAATGTATTCTCAAACCGAGTGTCCCGTGATTTCGCGATCAGTTCCTACGCGTTACATTGGTCCCGTGAGAGGTGTTTCTTCCTCTAACGGGACAGTACGGGGGTTGTTTTGAGTTTTTCCCCTCTAACGCCTTATTTTCTAGCTTAAGTCCTCATATTTTCAACTTATAGTTGTATTCTCAAATCGGGAGTCTCGTTATCGCGCAGTCAGTTCCTACGTGTTACATTAGTTCCACGAGAGGTGTTGGTGCCTCTCACTGGACCATACGTGGGCTATTTTGTGTTGTCCCCCTCTAACTCCTTATTTTTAAGCTTATGTCCTCACATTTTCAAATTATTATCGTATTCTCAAACAGAGAGTCACGTTATCACACGGTCAGTTCCTGCATGTCACATTGGTCCCTTGAGAGGTATTAGAGCCTCTCACGAGACCTTACGAGGATAGTTTCCAATTTTTACCCTCTAACGCCTTGTTTTCAAGCTTAAGTCCTCATATTTTCAAATTATCATCATATTCTCAAATAAGGAGTCACATTATTATGGGTTTAGTTTCAACATGTTACATTGCTCCCGTAAGAGGTGTTGGTGCCTCTCACGGGTCCTTATGGGGGTTGTTTTGTGTTTTACCCTCTAATGCCTTATTTTCAAGCTTAAGTCCTCATATTTTCAAATTTTCATCGTATTCTCAAATTGGGAGTCTCATGATCGCGCGGTCAATTCGTACATGTTACATTGGTCCCGTGAGAGGTGTTGGTTCCTCTCACGGGACTGTATAGGGGTTGTTTCAATTTTTCACCGTCTAATGCCTTGTTTTCAAGATTAAGTCCTCATATTTTCAAATTATTGTCGTATTCTCAAATCAGGAGTCCCGTTATCATACAGTTAGTTCCTACTTGTTACATCGGTCTCGTGAGATGTGTTGGTGCCTCTCACATTACCGTGCGGGCACTATTTCATGTTTTCCCCCTCTAACATCTTATTTTCATGTTTAAGTCATCATATTTTCAAATTATTATCATATTCTCAAATGGGGACTCCCATGATCGCGCGGTTAGTTCCTACGTGTTACATTGGTCCTGTGAGAAGTGTTGGTGCCTCTCACAAGACCTTACGGTGGGATATTTCATCTTTTCATCCTCTAACGCCTTATTTTCAAGCTTAAGTCCTCATATTTTCAAATTATCATTGTAATCATAAATCGGGAGTTCTGTTATCGAGCGGTCAGTTCCTACGTGTTACATTGGTCTTGTGAGAGGTGTTGGTGCCTCTGACGGGACCGTACGGGGACTGTTTTATGTTTTCTCCTTCGAACGCCTTATTTTTAAGCTATATAGAAGCTGTATGTGGCTTATATATCACCTATATAGGCTCATATATTGATGCTATAGCTGTTATATATGGCCATATATAGCTGCTATATAGCCATATATAGCTGCTATATATGGCCATATATAGCTGCTATATATGGCCATATATAGCAGCTATATATGGCTATATAACAGCTATATAAGGCCATATAGCCAGATATAGCTTCTATTCCTTTCTTAGTTATTTTGGAACCGAAGATCAAGCTAGAGAAGATTTAATATCTTTGTAATTTCCTTAACTTTGAAGGTTATGGGGAAAATTCTAATAATAATATTTAGTTGTTCTAGAGATTTGATATGGATGTTGAGTTGATCAATAATGGTATTCATCAAGTTCTCCTTAATATAACTCATCCTCTCTTTCCTAACTCTTTCTGCATTTCTTTAGTATATGCAAAATGTTGTAAGGTATAAATATTGTCTTTATGGGAAGGCTTAATGATCAATATGTTAATGATTGATGATAGTCCTCTGTTAGTTGTGGGTGATTTCAACACCACAGCCCACTCTTCTGTAAAAAATGGAGGAAATAATGATTATCAGTTAAGTATAGCAGATTTCAATCAATTCAATGAGGATGCATGACTTATAGATGTGGAATATGGGGGTTCAAAGTTCACTTGGTTGAATAAAAGAGATGCTAATCTTATATGTGAAAGATTGGATAGAGGTTTGATTAACTCTTCTTGGCTCTCTCTTATAAAAAAATACTTCAATCAAGCATCTTAATAAGAACTGTTCAAATCATTCTCCTCTCTTGATTTCGATTCAAACTCAAGATGATAACATCATCAAGCCTTTCAAATTCCAAAACATATGGACTATACATGAGGACTTTCAAAGAATAGTATAGCTTTATTGGGAAGAAGAATGCCAAGGGTCTTTAATAATGAAATTCTCAATGAAACTGAAAAGACTCAAGAAGGAGCTTAAGAAGTGGACACATATGTTTTCAAGAACATATTTCAACTAGTAGCAGACCTGAAAGATGAGTTTTTGGAAGAAGAAAACTAGTATATGAATGATCCATCTAATTTTTCTAGCGAAGAGATGCAAGCAACCCAAGCAAAACTCAATTTTTCAATGGATTTAGAGGAACAATTCTGGAAGCAAAAAGTTAAACACCAGTGGATTCAAGATGGAGAAAAAAATTCAAAATTTTATCATGCTATTGTAAAGCAAAAGAGAAGAAATCTCTGTATCCATAGACTGAAGAACAAGGATGGAAAATGGCTAGAGTCCCAGGCTGACATTTCCTCTGAACTCATAAATCATTTTGAAAATCTTCTTTGAGAAGAATCAGTTTCAAATGATAATTCCCTTTTGAATATTATTCCTAAAATCTTGACAGATGAAATAAATAAGACTCTCATTGGGATTCCTAGTGAAGAAGAAATCTTACTATCTATTGAAACCATGAATGGGGATAGTGCTGCTGGTGTAGATGGTTTCAATGGGGTCTTATTTCTAAAGTGCTGAGAGATTATAAAAATGGTCCTGACCAATGAAATTCAAAGTTTTTTCTTAGGAGCAACCATTCCAAAATCTTAGAATGTTACTAACATTTCCCTCATACCAAAATCCCATAATCCTACTCATAGTGGTGACTTCAGGACTATTAGTCTTTGTAATTATTGTTACAAAATTATTACCAAAATTTTGCTCAACTAGACTTGCTCCTTTTCTAAGTATTTGTATTGCCATCTGGAAGGGTTTTTCCTCCTTATAATGAAATAAATTAGGGGTTAATTCTCTTTCAATAAAATAAATAAAAATGGCAATATATAGCTGCTATATGAGCCACATATAGCTGCTATATAGCTACTGCAGCCGATGTAGATTTTTATTAGATTTGTATTCGTTATACAGGGGTTGTTTAGCATTTTCACCCTCTAACGCCATGTTTTTAAGCTTAAGTTCTCATATTTTCAAATTATCATCGTATTCTCAAATCGGGAGTCTCCTGATCGTGCAGTCAGTTCGTACGAGTTACATTGGTCCCGTGAGAGGTGTTAGTGCCTCTCACGAGACCGTACAAGGGCTGTTTCGAGTTTTCACCCTCTAACGCCTTGTTTTCAAGCTTAAGTACTCATATTTCAAATTATCATTGTATTCTCAAATCGTGAGTCCCATGATTGCGGAGTCACTTCCTATGTGTTACATTGGTCCCGTAAGAGGTGTTGGTGCCTCTCACGGGACCGTACGGGGTTGTTTCGTGTTTTTCCCCTCTAACCTCTTATTTTTAATCTTAGTCCTCATATTTTCAAATTATTGTCGTATTCTCAAATCGAGAGTCCCGTGACCATGCGGTCCGTTCCTACGAGTTACATTGGTCCCGTGAGAAGTGTTGGGGCCTCTCACGGGATCGTGTAGGGGCTATTTTGAGTTTTCACCCTCTAACGCCTTGATTTCAAGCTTAAGTCCTCATATTTTCAAATTATCATCGTATTCTCAAACCGGAAGTCCCGTGATTTCACGGTCAGTTCCTACATGTTCCATTGGTCCTGTGAGAGGTATTGGTGCCTCTTACGGGACCGTATGGGGGTTGTTTTGAGTTTTCACCCTCTAAAGCCTTGTTTTCAAGCCTAATTCCTTATATTTTCAAATTATCAATGTATTCTCAAATCAGGAGTCCCGTGATCGCGCGGTCAGTTCCTACGTGTTACATTTATCCTGTGAGAGGTGTTGGTGCCTCTCACGAGACCGTACGGGGGTTATTTTGTGTTTTTCCCTTCTAACACCCTGTTTTCAATCTTAAGTCCTCATATTTTCAAATTATTGTCGTATTCTCAAACTGGGAGTCCCGTCATCACGCGGTCAGTTCCTATGTGTTACATTGGACCCGTGAGAGGTGTTAGTGCCTCTCATCGAATTGTACAAGGGTTGTTTCGTGTTTTCCCACTCGAACGCCTTATTTTCAAGCTTAATTCCTCATATTTTCAAATTTTCATCGTATTCTCAAATCGGGAGTCCCGTGATCGCGTGGTCAGTTCCTATGTGTTACATTGGTCCCATGAGAGGTGTTGGTGCCTATAACTGTACCGTACGGGAGGGCTATTTTGTGTTTTCACCCTCTCACGGGTCCACTTGTGGGATGTTTCGGGTTTCTCCCCTCTAACGCCATGTTTTTAAGCTTATGTCTAGACATTAGCAAGTTATCGTCGTATTCTGAAATCGGGAGTCTAAAATATTTTCAACATATTATCCAACAATCAAACCAATAGCTCTCATGTATTCCTTCTAATTATCCCATACTCCTTCTAACATACTATCCAACAACAAGCCAGCAACCAATAATTATCCAACAACCAAACCAAGCAAAACCAATAACTATCCCGTACTCCTTCTATCATTTAAAAGATTTAATATATAATGTATATCAATTATATAACTACTTTAGCTAAAGTAAAGAGAACCTGGTGTGTAATGAAGAACTTGTATGTAATGAAGAATTGGTATCTAATTGGTCAGATCTGCAATACGTAAACAATGTGTAATGAAGAACGGGTATGTAAAATTAAAGAAAATACCCCACAAAACCACTGAAGAATTAGATCTACTTCCTATAATATGTCGTAGATTGACATATGATGCATATTTATTCCCCCATTTTAACACCTCAATTCAAACGAACGAGAGCAACCTGCTGCCTATAATATGTGAAGAAAAGTACACAAAGGCAAAGGAGAACAAAAACCTATAATATCAACTCGGTGCCTATGATATCAATGTAGTTATGATTATTACGCCGCCATTTTAAGGTTTTAAAATACATATCCAATCAAGTTGCTCACAACAAATCTCAAACTACAATAGAACTGTATGAAATCAACAAAATTTTGGCATACATGTCAAGTTAAAATATGAATGAATGGAATCAAGTTGTATTTGTTCCATGTCAAGTTGTAGCCTCCTAATATCTTGACGTAAACGTCAAAAAATGCACATTAATCACAAGATATATGATATACTTTTTCATAGGCAAATCAAGAACACACCCAACAAATTTAATAACATGTACATTTATCGACACTAGGATCAATTCAATAAATTTAACATAGTATCCAACAACCAATCCAACAATATCTCACTATAGTAATGTATTCACGCGTTTGCGACTCGTATGTGAAAAAAAATCATTTAATTATATTTTGTAAAAAAAAACAAGACAAGCATATTTTGTAAAAAAAAAATACACACACATACAATCTAGGGTTCATTGACGTAATCTATACATACACACACATACAATCTAGGGTTTACTTAAACCCTAATATTATTTGACATAAATCCGTGCATACATATAACCCATAACAAGTCGGTTGTAATTTTTTTTCACTTATTATAAATCCATTTAATTATATTTTGTCAAAAAAATATAATGTTTAGAGTTTTAAATAATATTTTGTCAAAAAAAATACACACATACAATCTAGCGTTTATTAACATAATCTATACATACACACTTACAATCTAGGGTTTACTTAAACCCTAATATTTTTTTGACATAAATCTATACATACATACACATACATAAAATCTAGGGTTTATTGACATAAAAAACAATTTAATTGTTCATAGTTAAACACACATATACACATAAATCTATCCACACACATATAAACATAAATCTATACATACACACATACATACACACACATACACATACAAACATAAATCTATATATAGAGATGAGATGATCGCACTTGATGTTGTGAAATCGCAAACATCGAAACAAAATCGCATAAACCTTGAGAGAGAATTTGTTCGACATAAATGACTTTGAGCGGGTCTTTTTTTTTAACTTTTAAGCCTGGTCACGGCCTATAGCCATGACACACCATGCATGACCAATAAATGAAGGGGTAACCTGCTGGATTGAACTTGGTCACAGCTCTAGGTTGTGACCCACCATGCACGACCCTTTCTCCATCAAAATCACTATTGTAATGGAGGATGATCACGGCCCATAGCCATGACCCAGGCCCAGAAATGGTCACGGACCCCAGCCGTGACCCAATTTGTGTATGTTTTGTTCTTCGCCATGACTATGGTCATGGTCCAATCCTGTGACCCATCCGCAACTAGTTTGGAGGAAATTTTGGCGTGAATTTGGCGCCAAGGTTGTCATACCCTGGTCACGGCCCAAGTTCATGACCCATAGTGGTCAGGGATTTGGTACATGACCACTTTTAGATCATCCATGATTTAGTGTGGTAATAAATATGGTCACGTCAAAAATTTGAGTTGGTCGCGAACTTAGGACGTGACCATATGGGCGTGACCATTCGCAAGATTTTGTGTAGTGATAATCATAACTTATTGTCGTATCCATGCAGACCATGTAGGGCACGCCTATCATCGCTGACGTCGTGGCATCATTAGATATATCCTTCACCCGCCTCATCAACATAGTGGGAATAAATGGCAGGACCTCCACATCCTCCTCCATAATCTGCCTTACGACTCTCTCCTCCAGGTACAATACGCACCCAAACTCATGCGCTAACAACCGATGCATTTGTGTGTGCATACCCGTAATCCCTGTGGCCCGCAAAGTAATTCTCCAAGGGTAGAAGGCCGCGTGCATCCCTAGGAAAGAATTAATAAATACTCAAAAATAAATATTTCAAAAAAGATTAAAAAAGATGAAGGTAAACCTAGTTGCTTGTTAAGTCATTCAGAGCCCTCCGCACGTCCTTCATAGACTATGACTTATTCGACTGCCAATTGGACTTCTACCACCAGTACATCCGGCTAAAGTCCCCCAACTCACTATCCTTATGGAACGTAAACCCCTCATTGCTCCCTATTACCTCGTAGAACCACATATTCAAGAAAATAAAAAAAATACAAAAGGAAACAAGAGAAGGACTACATGAAAATAAAGGAAAAAAACTTAAGGTTACCTCCAGAAGGTATGAGAGTCCCGTAAAATTATGTCGATAGTATGGGCTAAATACGTCCAAAGAAGAATAAAGGGACACCAAGGTAAGGTTCCCCCAATCTTACAAAGTTACGTCCGACATAAGCCGTAAATACAGTAAAAACGACAAGTGAATGACATCGTCACTCATCCCATCATGAATCCTCCCAGCGAAAGCAAAATAAATAGATAGGATATCTGCTTCACTTTTTGTCCATATGTCACATCAACCCTCCTATTTAAAAATGCCTCCCTCGTCACATAAATTCAAATAGAATCCCCTAACATGATCCTACCCACATCCCTCAAAGCAATCTGCACCGCCTCGGGTGTCACCTGCAAAATACGATCCACCGCTATCTGATGCCCCTCATAATCTAGCCCTGTCAACTACTAGACATCAATTGAAATAACGATCATCTACCTGAAACCAAAATGGAACGTGTGGGTTATGTCCCACCACCTCTCACCAAGATCACACAATACCACAAAAGAACGTGGTGTCTCATCTAATGCATCTGCCAACGGGCCCAACCCAAAAAATGACACCATACAACACACCACTATAGGTAGTTCTTCTTAAACATCCTCCATCCCAGTCATCCCTAGAGAATGAATGCTCAAAGAATATATATTAATCTATAAAGAATTCAAATAAAACTCTTCATTAGCACAAAAAGTAAAAGAGAAAATGAATTTAGAAAACCAAAAGTCAAAATACTCACATAGCCACTAGGATTCTTCACCCTTAATGAACGTGGGTTCGCGCAAAAAAACCCTCTCATCATCAACTCACTCAAATGAGTCATGGGCATTTTCATTTCCCCAACACAGGGGGCCTCACGAACCCCCACTCTAGGCTTCCCCAATCATTAATAGACAATCACTCGTTATTACCATCGCTATAAGTGCCCTTCATTTGAAGTCCTGAAGAAAGAAGGAATTTGTAATAAATCCTAGAGAGATAAAGTAAGAGAATTAATCACTTGAAGGTGCGAAAAATGAATTGGGGTCGCCCCTTTGTATAGAAGGTTAAGGGATATGCTGATCGACAACCCCAAACCATGCCAACCAGTAGCTGGACTTTACTCATCCCAAGATGCCCAGGAGTCCATGCCCTATGCTGCTAGGCACCTCCACAGACCTGCCTATCGTCAGTCCCCTCCAAATACAGTACCAAAAATGGCCAAAAAATTAAAAAATTGCTCGAAAAATTCCAAAATTTCCCAAAAAATCCATGAAAATACGAAACATTATTTTTCCTGAGAAAACATTTGTGGAGCACTAATCCCCTTACAAAACCGTTAAAATACCCAATCGGATTAACAAACACTTTTATCATCAACATATTTCCTGGAGGAACCAAAGGTGCACCCGCACTCAAGCCTACTACATTTTCCCAACAATACACATGCATCCAAGCATATTACACTTTCCCCAATAGAAATCACAAATCAACACAATCCATAGAGGAACCAAAAGTGTGGCTACACCAGAATCCTTCACCCATTCCCCATTGAAGCTATCCCCCTCGGAATCACAACTTTAAGCCCTTAGAATTAACCTTAACCTCCATAATTGGTCGTCACAACTTTAAGTCCTCAGAATTGACCTTGACCCGCAATATCCGTCGTCATGACTTTAGGTCCTCATAATTTATCTAGGTGGAGTCTTAAGAGTAAAACATGTCTTCATGGTACTATAAAATGGATTAAAGAGTTAAGGTTTGTATCGTCTAAAACATAAACTAGAGAAAAAAAGGGATTCGACATGCATAATTTATTGAGCGCTCGAGTTATGACTTATTACTGAATAAAACATAAATATCAATTGCAAATTACCTAAGAAGATAACCTTGTTTAATTCACATTCTTCTTTTTTATATTCTCTTCTTTATGGTTGATGATATCACTTTTGAGTTAAAAATTGGAAGAAGACGTTTTTTGGCCTACAACCTCTTGTGACTTAGACTTTTATACACCTTTAGGTTTTAATTCTATAGAATAGTTTATAATCATTGTATCTCATTTATAATTCCTATTAATGTGATATCGAAGGTCCCTCATACTTAAAGGAGATAAAAATATCTTGTAGTTTGAAGACAATAAGGTTGATCGTTAATCAATACATTACAACTTTGAGGATATCACCCACATTTTAGAGTTTTCCTCTCATTCCATTGATGGAAAATATTGGTTGCATAAGTTTAATGGAAGGGTTGTAAATCTTAGTTTCCATTTGTAAATCTTTACCATTAGTATTGAGATTATTATGTTCGCCTAATATTTTTCCCATTAATGCGATTCTTTTCTTACTTCTGGTGTTATGTGTTGGATATCTTTTCCACATGATTTATCTTCTAAATGTTTAACATTATTAAAATTTGAATTGTATGTTAAATCATTGTTAAACTTTCACATATACATTAGGTTCTGTTCATCACTACTGGACTATAAGTTGGACAATAATTTTAGTATGTGTATCTCCGTTAAAGCTCACAATACACTTAACCCCCATACTCACACGCATTAATCCCCTATCTCTTCAATTTTCCCTTTTTTAAACATTGTTTGGAACATAATTTTCACTAAGGACATAGATAAGACTTGTACAACATAATAAAACTACCCAATTTTAAATTGTATTTGAATTTTTTATGTCACTTAAAATAACACACGCACTTTTTCCCTCCGTTCTCTCACCTCAAGCCTCTGTTCTGTAAAAATAATCAGAGGGAGAGTCAATAAAACATCCTTGACACACCTAACTAATAGAATATTAATCTATTTTTGGAAACAACTCAAAAATGCATTTTGTTATATTTCCATAATTTATTCTCTCTCTCTATCTTTCTTCCCTAAAAGTATAATACGTGCTCTAAACCAGTAAGGATATTCAATCTTTATTCATCTCAAGAATTGCTACTATTCCTCAAGACATTTTATAGATTATATTGTTTACATCATAGCTGTTATTTTTGCATTTGAAAATTCACATATACTTTAATATTATCTAATAGAGGATGACAAAATATTTCCAATGATACTAAGTTTATGAAAGACTAGCATGCGTACTAGCAGACATTGCACTATCAAATAAAATTATTTTATTGAAAAATTTCACAATAGAAATTTTTGTTATGTACAAAAAAAATTGTCATATTTTTCTCTTGAAATTTAAATCCACTTCGATCCCATTTGAAAGAAATAAAACCTTTTCAATCATACAAATTTTATATATAAAAAAGAGATTATTCTCTTTAAAATACTATTTTCATAATGAAATCTTTCAACTGTGAAATTTCACATTTTCAAATATCATACATATCATTAATGGATCTCTTTCAGAACATGTCATTGAGAGATTTTCAAGTAAGTAAACTTCATGTTAATTAAACTTATATTTTGAGAGATATTGAATTAGGAGGTAAGGGGGAAATATGATTCCCCACATTCATGGTGAGTTTTTAAGTAAAGATTTTATTGATTGGCTTATAAAAGGGTTTTTTAATAAAAAAAAAATTGAATCATGCTAGTTTTAACACTTTATGAGACCAAATAAAACCGTAACCAATTTTAAGAAGCACTATTATGAGGACTCATAGTCAGTTTATGGGCTTATATAAGTGTTTCATCACATTACTAAATAAATTTCGAGATACAGTAGGTGCGTACTTAGATCATCTTCAAACTGTTCTTGTTTTTAAATATCACCTTTGGGAAATTTAAACATAACTTGACAATATTTTTACATTAATATCCGTAGTCATGTTCCTTTGAGGCATTTGGGGTTGCACATTCCCTTTATTTGCCCTGACTGAACGACCTCCCTTCGGTGGCATCTGAAACAGGGACAATTGTATCAGAACGCCTTTCAAATATTCTCGAATCACAGAAAGATATAGACGTATGAATATAATCGTCCTAACAATAAGGCTCTAAATCAAGAACGCTTACGGAAGATCGTAGTAACGCACACAGATCCTAAAGACACTAGAACCTGATGCTCTGATACCACCTGTGACAACCCGCTCCAAATAATAACGGGTGGCCATCCCTATACTACATAAATCAGGTATCTCAGATGGTACAGTCTCAACATCAACAACAAAACACTATAATATAAGGCTAACTACCCGAAATCATAAAGTGCGAATTGCCAAAAATTTAAAACTTTTATTTTTAACAACAACAACAAAACCAATAATGCACACAACCAATAATATACATCTAACTATGATGACAAATGTGCATGCTCCAATAAAATAAGAGTACAATACATTGTACAACAAAAACCTCAACAATGAAATACCCGAATATGCTGTCGGGCAACAGACAGTACAATAATCAGATGAATAAAATATGAAAGTGTTAATCTACAACACTTGAATACTAATTCAATACAACAGAATCCTAATCTAGATGTACAATAGATAGGAATCGACTAAAGCAAAGTGCCGCAACAGTCCGCTACTGCCACAGCTCCACAAATCCTGAATGGAGGAATATCAAAGGCGTCCTTGCGGAGGAACACCTTGTGGGTCTGGAATGACCAAGAACACAAGAATCTCTTTAAAGTCTCTAGTGGTTCTAAAACATTCAATCTTTTTAAGGTCTCTAGTGGGTCTGGAATTGTTGTATTTAGGATGTTTGTCAAAGCCTCTCTCATGAGGTTTGGGATTAGACAGAGTAGGATGATTAGGCTTGCCTTGTTTAGTTGCCTGTTTGTTTCGAAATTTGACAATTTTCTTAAATTGTTTAGACATTAAGGCAATCTGATTATCTAGTTTGTCTATATCGCAATCCTCATCAGAGTCAGAGTTGGTCAAATTGGACTCAAGTTTGGGTATCTTAGAGGCAAAACTCAAGTTAGAGTTGGGTTGTTTTCTTTGAGAATGATTTAATTGTTTCTTAAAGTCTAATTCCATTTCCACAGTTCTAAGTTTGCTACTAAGTAACTCAGGGGTAAGGTTTTGATCATTCATTTCCTCAATAGCATACCTCTTACTGTCAAACTTTTGTGGTAATGACCTTAGAATTTTAGAAACAATTTCATTTCTATCATAAGTAATACCATTGGCATGCAACTTAGTGACTATATCAGTTAAGTTCATGTAGAAATCATCAAAATATTCAGAATATGACATGATCAAAGAGTTGTACTACTGGATAAGCATTTGGGTTTTAGCAGCTTTGACTCTGGAGTCTCCTTCATGTGCAGTGATTAATGTGTCCCATGCTTCCTTAGAAGTGGCACAAGATGAGATTCGTTTGAAATCATACTCATTAATAGACATAAAAATGGCAATCTTGCCTTTATTGTTATTTCAAGAAATGGTTTTCTCTTCTTGGGTAAATTCACTTAAGATTTTCTTTACCCTCTCATCACTTCCTTCAGTGGCTGGTTTAGTAGGATAAGTGTATCCATTTTCGATAATGTCCCAGACATCATCTCCTAAAGTCCCTTGGATGAAGGCAACCATTCTTACTTTCCAGTAAGCAAAGTTGTTTCCATCAAAGATTGGAGGTCTGGACAGATTACCAAACCTTTCATTCTTCTCGTCCATAGTTAAGTTTTTCAGAAAACGATTTTAGAAACACAAGATCTTTTGAAATAAAAAGTTAACAGGGCTCTGATACCAATTGAAAAATGTCGCTAATGCCATTTAACACAAGGTTAAACTGTATAAGCAACTCCGAATGTTTATTGGAGAAACCCTTTTCTTTTGAAAATAAAAATTATAAACAAGATTTGTTTACAAAGAAACTTATGTACGAGATTAATTAAGATTGTGTAATCAGTTTTTAAAACTAAGGCAGTTTCAAAAATTCAGCACACTTAAAGAATGAGGTGAGTAGATGAAGATAATCAACAAAATGATTTTAACGTGGTAAAACCTCTCCCAACAGAGGAAACATCCACGGTGACTTCTAAGTCACAAAAACAAAAATCCACTAATAACAAAAATCAGTTACAAACAACACAACATGCAAACACACAAATCAACCTATTTTAAGTTTAGGAATATACCCCACTTGGTGTCCTTCTAACTTCTCATAGATCTGATTTGTTTATGATGTTCTCCAGTTTACTAACTTCCTTTTCTTTATCTTCTTTACGTCGACTCAATGATCTCAGATCTTAAACACAACACTTCCAGTGTAGTAGTGTGTTAAGTGTTTGTGTAGTGATTCCTATTCACATGCATGAACTCACACACACTTAGATTTACAAACAGTCCTATACAAATTACATATAAAGTCTATATGCAGTGATTTTGTTATTATTCTTTCTTACAAAACTAAAAACCTTTTTACCTTTAAATATAACCCAGATTCCACGGAAATCTCGCTTTAAAAATCGGACAAGACCTAATCAATCTCTTTTTGAAAACATTTGTGAGATTGAAAATCTTCCAAGTGTGAATCCAACTAGGTCAGGTTAAGTTTTGTAAAAACAGAAACTATAAAACATTTTAAAACCAAAATAGAAATGATTTTCTTAAACCAAGTTGAAAATATGCAGATCTAGTGAAAAATGCAACATGCAGAGTATAGATCTAACGTTTCTATTGAAAAAGAAACAAGATCTTCACTCTAAATTTTAAGTTGTGTACAAGATCAAAAATCACGAGGTTACAGCAACGATATGAACAAACCACTCTCTCTCTCTCTCTCAAACACTCAGGTTGTGTTTGGGGTAAGGTTTATACGAAGGTTTGTTTCAGAGACGAAGTGTTTAGGGTTAGGGTTTGGTTTTGGCTAACTGTTTCCCTTTCTCTCTCTTCTCTCTATTCTTTTCTCTCTTCTCTCACTTCTCTCTTCTCTCTTATTTTTTTCTCTCAGAAAGATTAATGCCCAAAAATTCTCTAAGGCTGAGAAGTGAAGGGTATATATAGTGCCTGGGGAAGGTTCTGGATGATCGAGGAAAATCAAGGGCTGAGATCAAGTCTTCAAAGGTTTGACTTGATCCAATGGTTATGGAACAACGGTGGCTTAAAAGGATTGTGATTGGTTCATATGAATAGCACCGGGATTAACCAAGAATGCATGCAGACCCTTGATAAGGAATGATCCAACGATCAACTATCATCCATCCAACCCTCTCACATAACAAACACAAATACATTCACCCGGAGGATGACAAGTGTTGGCCTGGGAGTGGCTCTCACACGCGTGTCAAACTAATTACAAAACCTCACCCTAAAGTCTCTAGCGCTTTGAGATCGTATCCAACCAAACAATTCAGTGAAATATGAAGTTTCCATAATAGTATATTAACCCCACAAACTATATAATCCCATTTTATTAATAAAAACATTTATTAAAAAATGTTTAAAAATGTTTAAAAATTATTTAAAAATTCCCAAAAAATTATTAAAGCTCCAATTCAAGGGGAATTAAACACACACTCAATTTTAAGCAATATTAACACATGTATGAACTTCTAATTGTGTGTAGTGTGATTCATTTTATACCATCATGGATCATTGAAGAGGATTAGAGAGATAGGTTCTGAGGTTTTTTGGATTCTAGGATAGACAACCAATTTTGTCAATATTTCCAAATTAGTTGAGCACTTATACAATGTAGACTTAAGAAAGTCAAAGGTATAAGGAGCTTCAATCTCCCCTTTTGGAAATATGAGACAAAATCTCCTTTGAGTTAGCTTAAAACTCGTAGGGAACCAAAAATAAATAAAACCTAGTCCTATACAAAAGATTTTATCTACCCATTTCCTAGAAATTCAAAAATTACATAACTCAACTATTTACAAGTATGTACACTAGAAACGGTAGATAATCAGAAGAAGAGATTCCTGCAAATATACACACTAAGATCAAGCAGTTTAGATGAAATTTGAACAAAAAATGAACTCATAAAACTCAAATTTCTCCCCAATTTTGTCTCAAATGGACAAAGGGTAAAACTTAAAGTTTTAAGAGTTTAATCAGCGCATACCATGCCTATAGAATTTCGCAAATACAGAAATCTGTTATAGTCTAAAGGTTTAGTGAACATGTCTGCAAGTTGCAGATCAGTAGGCAGGTAATGAAATACTAATTCCTTAGTTTCAACAAGTTCGCGTATAAAATGATGCCTTATTTTAATATGTTTAGTTCGCGAGTGTTGAACCGGGTTTTTAGATATGTTAATGGCGCTTTGATTGTCACAATACAATTGTAATTGATCTTCTTTAATCCCATAATCACTTAACATCTGATTGATCCATAACAATTGAGCACAGCAACTTCCTGCTGCTATATATTCGGACTCAGCCGTGGATAAAGATGTGCAATTCTGTTTTTTACTACTCCAACTAACTAAATTATTGCCGACATAATAACAGGCACCTGATGTACTTTTACTATCATCAGTACACCCGGCCCAATCAGCATCAGTATAACCTATGATGGTGCTACAGGTATCCTTAGTGTACCTAAGTCCAAGATTAAGAGTGCCTTTTATATACTTTATTATACGTTTTACACTCGATAAATGGCTCTCTTTAGGGTTATTCTGGTAACGAGCACACAGACATACAGCATACATTATGTCTGGTCGTGAGGCAGTTAGATAGAGTAGGCTACCAATCATACTACGGTAAAGTGTGGAATCAACAGACTTACCATTTTCATCTTTGCATAATTTAATGGTAGTACTCATAGGTGTTTTGGCAAATTTAGTATTCTCTAAGCCAAATTTCTTAATAAGGTCTAAGGCATACTTAGTTTGAGAAACAAATAGACCATCAGAATTCTGTTTCACTTGAAATCCTAAGAAAAGTTGTAGCTCCCCCATAAGGGACATGTGAAACTCCTTATGCATACTAGCAGAAAAGGATTTAACTTCAGAGTTTGAAGTTGACCCAAAAATGATGTCGTCTACATAGACTTGGGCTATAATAATGTTTTTGTCAAAATGTTTGACAAAGAGAGTCTGGTCATTTCCTCCTCTCTTAAAACCCTTATCCAACAAAAAGTTGGAAAGGCGTTCATACCAAGCTCGAGGAGATTGTTTTAAGCCATACAAAGCCTTTTTTAGACGAAAGACATGGTTAGGGTATTTAGGGTCAATGAACCCTTTGGGTTGTTCTACATATGTTTCTTCGGACAGAATTCCATTTAAGAAAGCAGATTTGATGTCCATTTGATAAAGTGTGAATTTTAAGTAACACGCTATGGCGAAAAGAAGACGAACATATTCAAGACGAGTGACGGGGGAAAATGTCTCGCTGAAATCTATCCCTTCTATCCGAGAGTAGCCTTGAGCAACTAGTCTAGCTTTATTTCTAAGGATTACCCCATTTTCATCAGATTTGTTCTTAAAAATCCAACGTGTTCCAATAACATTTTTGTTTTGAGGCCGAGGTACAAGATACCAGACATCGTGAATGACGAATTTTAAAAGTTCTTCCTGCATAGCAGAAATCCAGTATGTGTCATTCAATGCTTCATTAACATTTTTCGGTTCCACAAGGGAGACGAAACATGCATAATTAGCATAATTTCTTAACTGGGATCTAGTACGAACTGGCTCATTAGGATTACCGACCACGTTGTCAATGGGATGATCTTTAGAGACCCAGCCAGGTACTTCTGGACTCTCAATTGGTAATGAGTCATCTATTTCTGGTGAATCAGTTTTGAAATCATTTTCAGATTCAACCACAATAGGTGATTCAGATATCTTATTTTCGACAATAGTGTCGCTTACAATTACATTTATCGAATCCATAAGGGCCTTAGTATGCAGATTGTATATACGATAAGCACGACTGTTTGGGGAGTATCCTAAGAAGATGGATTTATCACCACGAGTTTCGAATTTAGACAGATGTTCTCTATCTTTACAGACATAACACTGACTTCCAAAGGTTCTTAGGTATTTCAGATTAGGCTTCTTACCGTACCACAACTCATAAGGGGTTTGTTTAGAGTTTTTCCTAAGATAGACCCTATTAATTATATGACAGGCAGTTCTAATAGATTCTACCCAAAAGTATTTAGGTAGGGATTTGGCATGCAACATGACACGTGCCATCTTTTAAAGAGTTCGGTTTTTCCTTTCAGCAATGCCATTTTGCTGAGGAGTTTTAGGGGCACTAAATTCATGTTTGTAACCGTTATAGTCACAATATTCAACTATTCCTGTGTCTATGAACTCTCCCCCTCTATCACTACGAATGCGATTGACTTGTGTGTCCTTCTCATTTTCAATTCTTAGAAGAATTTTCAAAAAATTTTGAAACGTGTCAGATTTATGTTTCAAGAAGGCAACCCAAGTGAATCATGTAAAATCATCAACCATGAAAAGGATATAACTGTGTCCACAAAGACTAATAGTTCTAGAAGGACCAATAAGGTCCATATGGATGAGATCTAAAGGTCTAGAGGTGAGGATGTCTTTAACCTTTTTATGCGAAGTCTTAACTATTTTTCCTTCCTGGCAATGACCACAGACAACACTTGAAATAGGTTTAATTTTAGGAATTCCTCTAACTATTTCTTGACTAGACAATCTACCAAGGATATCATAACTTAAGTGACCCATACGATTATGCCAGATTTCATTGTCATCCATTCTGACAATGTTACAGGTTTCAGAACTAGTCTTGACAGTATAACAATTGTCAGGTGTTCTAAATCCTGTAATAATGCATTCACCTTTATCATTTAGAATTTTACAATTGTTCTTTGAAAAGGTGACTGTATGGTCAGAGTCACAAAATTGTGATATACTTAGGAGGTTGGCTTTAAGGCCTTTAACTAATAGAACATTTTCGAGAACAGGCATTCCTTTTTCTTTTAGGGTTCCTTTACCTATGATCTGGGATGAAACACCATCACCAAAAACAACTTTCCCACCAGCAAATCTGGTTTTGTTTAGAATTTTTGTTTCATCTCCTGTCATATGTTTGGAACATTCTGAATCTAAGTACCAACTAGATGAAGTGTGTTCAGCTTTTAAAGCAGTGATGACAATGTTACACTTCATTTGGGGTAAAAGATCCTATTTTCTAATCCAAATAGCTCTAGTTTTAATTATGCGCAAGTTTGCCCTCATTTGATAAAATTTTCGAGACACGGCTTTTTGTCAAAAAACATTTGGAGCAGCAAACTGATTATTGTGAAAAGTTTGAGCTTTTGGTTTAGGAAAGTTTCTGGGAGCCTTTCTCTTAAATGAACTCTTAGTTTTTGTCTTTCTATTTCTGTAGTTAGAGTTCTTATCAGGTTGTCTTGGAAGGACATAATGGTTACGATTTGGCCTAGAATAGTTAAAGTTCTTATAGATAGAAGTATTGTACATAGGGGTGTTTAGACGCCTAGAATAACAACCTTCAAAGGAATGACCATAAATGTCACAGTAGGAGCAATATTGATTGCTTGAGGGATGAATTTCTTTAGGAAAACTTCTAAAGATAGGTTTGACAGCATTCTGTTCAGAAGTCCTATTCCTAGGGGGTATGGTCTTATAGGTAGAATCAGCCTTTCTTATCAAAGGACAGACGTATTTAGTCTTAAGTGCAGTCTCAGCCTTAGAATTACTAGACTCTCCAATGTCTTTCTCTTGTTTCTTTTGATCAAATTCATTTTTAATCAAATGAAAGTCTGCACATGTTTCAATTGGTCTTTTGCCCCAGACACAAACTTAATAGGTTCAAGTATTGTAATTTGAGGTTTGTTCTTTGGGCAAAATCCAATACCGGTTCTATCATCAGAATTGGTCTTGGAGTCAACAACAAAGTCAGTAAAACAGTTTGAATTGTTTTCAAACTTAAATTTTTTTTTGAAAACAGTAGCTATCTTTGTTTTTGCTTCCTCCAATTCTAATAATGTTCCCTTATATTTCATTTCCAGGGTTTCATTAGTTTTAGTCAACTCTTTTAATTTTTGATCAAAATTTTTAATTTCAGATTGATGAGATAGACACTGGTTAGTGTATTCTTCAGCATTCAACTTCACAATAAGACTTAGATCATCTAATTTCTTAGTAAGGTCTCTAACAGTCTTCTCCAGTCTAGTGCCTTTTTTAAGAGTTTTAGCATACAAGGTATGGATATTTGGGAGGTCATCTGTGTCTGAGTCGCTAAGTGAAGTGTGTGTAGTGACCCCTAACGATTCAGTTTTATTACTCACGCACCCATTTACATCGTCATTATCGAGATCACTTTAACTCACACACACGGAACTAGAACTAGCAACATTTTCAGACAATAAGGCATCTAGACCAATCAAAGGAGTATTCACACAAGCAAGAGTAGGAGCATCATTATCACACACAGGCATATCATCATTGTAAATGATCTTAGCATAAAAGGACATACAAGGGTCAAGTACATTAGATGACTCAAGTTCCTCTTCATCAGAGTCACTTGAATCATTCCAAGTTTTACAGACATTGGCTCTATTGTGTGTGTTGGCTTTATTCAGATTAACTCTGCAGTCGTGAGCAATGTGACCTAGTTTCCCACATCTAAAACATTCAATATTTTTAAGGTCTCTAGTGGGTCTGGAATTGTTGTATTTAGGATGTTTGTCAAAGCTTCTCTCATGAGGTTTGGGATTAGACAGAGTAGGATAATTAGGCTTGCCTTGTTTAGTTTCCTATTTGTTTCGAAATTTGACAATTTTCTTAAATTGTTTAGACATTAAGGCAATCTGATTATCTAGTTTGTCTATATCGCAATCCTCATCAGAGTCAGAGTTGGTCAAATTGGACTCAAGTTTGGGTATCTTAGAGGCAAAACTCAAGTTAGAGTTGGGTTGTTTTCTTTGAGAATGATTTAATTGTTTCTTAAAGTCTAATTCCATTTCCACAGATCTAAGTTTGCTACTGAGTAACTCAGGGGTAAGATTTTGATCATTCATTTCCTCAATAGCATACCTCTTACTGTCAAACTTTTGTGGTAATGACCTTAGAATTTTAGAAACAATTTCATTTCTATCATAAGTAATACCATTGGCATGCAACTTAGTGACTATATCAGTTAAGTTCATGTAGAAATCATCAAAAGATTCAGAATCAGACATGATCAAAGAGTTGTACTGCTAGATAAGCATTTGGGTTTTAGCAGCTTTGACTCTGGAGTCTCCTTCATGTGCAGTGATTAATGTGTCCCATGCTTCCTTAGAAGTGGCACAAGATGAGATTCGTTTGAACTCATACTCATTAATAGACAAAAAAATGGCATTCTTGCCTTTATTGTTATTTCGAGAAATGGTTTTCTCTTCTTGGGTAAATTCACTTAAGATTTTCTTTACCCTCTCATCACTTCCTTCAGTGGCTGGTTTAGTAGGATAAGTGTATCCATTTTCGATAATGTCCCAGACATCATCTCCTAAAGTCCCTTGGATGAAGGCAACCATTCTTACTTTCCAGTAAGCAAAGTTGTTTCCATCAAAGAGTGGAGGTCTGGACAGATTACCAAACCTTTCATTCTTCTCGTCCATAGTTAAGTTTTTCAGAAAATGATTTCAGAAACACAAGATATTTTGAAATAAAAAGTTAACAGGGCTCTGATACCAATTGAAAAATGTCGCTAATGCCGTTTAACACAAGGTTAAACTGTATAAGCAACTCCGAATGTTTGTTGGAGAAACCCTTTTCTTTTGAAAATAAAAATTATAAACAAGATTTGTTTACAAAGAAACTTATGTACGAGATTAATTAAGATTGTGTGATCAGTTTTTAAAACTAAGGCAGTTTCAAAAATTTAGCACACTTAAAGAATGAGGTGAGTAGATGAAGATAATCAACACAATGATTTTAACGTGGTAAAACCTCTCCCAACAGAGGAAACATCCACGGTGACTTCTAAGTCACAAAAATAAAAAACCACTAATAACAAAAATCTGTTACAAACAACACAACATGCAAACACACAAATCAACCTATTTTAAGTTTAGGAATATACCCCACTTGGTGTCCTTCTAACTTCTCATAGATCTGATTTGTTGATGATGTTCTCCGGTTTGCTAACTTCCTTTGCTTTAGCTTCTTTACGTCGACTCAATGATCTCAGATCTTAAACACAACACTTCCAGTGTAGTAGTGTGTTAAGTGTTTGTGTAGTGATTCCTCTTCACATGCATGAACTCACACACACTTAGATTTACAAACAGTCCTATACAAATTACATATAAAGTCTATATGCAGTGATTTTGTTATTTTTCTTTCTTACAAAACTAAAAACCTTTTGACCTTTAAATATAACCCAGATTCCACGGAAATCTCGCTTTAAAAATCGGACAAGACCTAATCAATCTCTTTTTGAAAACATTTGTGAGATTGAAAATCTTCCAAGTGTGAATCCAACTAGGTCAGGTTAAGTTTTGTAAAAACATAAACTATAAAACATTTTAAAACCAAAATAGAAATGATTTTCTTAAACCAAGTTGAAAATATGCAGATCTAGTGAAAAATGTAACATGCAGAGTATAGATCTAACGTTTCTATGGAAAAAGAAACAAGATCTTCACTCTAAAGTTTAAGTTGTGTACAAGATCAAAAATCCCGAGGTTACAGCAAAGATATGAACAAACCACTCTCTCTCTCTCTCTCTCTCTCAAACACTCAGGTTGTGTTTGGGGTAAGGTTTATACGAAGGTTTGTTTCAGAGACGAAGTGTTTAGGGTTAGGGTTTGGTTTTGGCTAACTTTTTCCCTTTCTCTCTCTTCTCTCTATTCTTTTCTCTCTTCTCTCACTTCTCTCTTCTCTCTTATTTTTTTCTCTCAGAAAGACGAATGCCCAAAAATTCTCTAAGGCTGAGAAGTGAAGGGTATATATAGTGCCTGGAGAAGGTTCTGGATGATCGAGGAAAATCAAGGGCTGAGATCAAGTCTTCAAAGGTTTGACTTGATCCAATGGTTATAGAACAGCGGTGGCTTAAAAGGATTGTGATTGGTTCATATGAATAGCACCGGGATTAACCAAGAACGCATGCAGACCCTTGATAAGGAATGATCCAACGATCAACAATCATCCATCCAACCCTCTCACATAACAAACACAAATACATTCACCCGGAGGATGACAAGTGTTGGCCTGGGAGTGGCTCTCACACGCGCATCAAACTAATTACAAAACCTCACCCTGAAGTCTCTAGCGCTTTGAGATCGTACCCAACCAAACAATTCAGTGAAATATGAAGTTTCCATAATAGTATATTAACCCCACAAACTATATAATCCCATTTTATTAATAAAAACATTTATTAAAAAATGTTTAAAAATTATTTAAAAATTCCCAAAAAATTATTAAAGCTCCAATTCAAGGGGAATTAAACACACACTCAATTTTAAGCAATATTAACACATGTATGCACTTCTAATTGTGTGTAGTGTGATTCATTTTATACCATCATGGATCATTGAAGAGGATTAGAGAGATAGGTTCTGAGGTTTTTTGGATTCTAGGATAGACAATCAATTTTGTCAATATTTCCAAATTAGTTGAGCACTTATACAATGTAGACTTAAGCAAGTCAAAGGTATAAGGTGCTTCAGAAACCATATATATAATTATTATAGATGAGTTATTATCATCAAGAGTTAAGAACTAAACTCATCCCGATTCTCAACACGGTACTGCGTTTCATGCGTGGGACGTCTCGCCGAAGCGAAATCCAAACAAGGAACCCCCCCGTTACACTACTCCTGACCGTATCAATCCTCGGGGCTCATTATGCCCACAATGCAAGATGCATGTAACCCAAATGATTATTATCCATTTTAATTAATTAATTAATATTCCCAATTCTCAACAGTACACGGCGTTTCATGCGTGGGACGTCTCGCCGAAGCGAAATCCAAACAAGGAACCCCCCCGATACACTACTCTTGGCACTGTCGATTGTCGGGATAGGTGATACATATATATAAATAATTAATGAGCATTAAGGACTAAACTTATCCCCAAGTTCCAACATTACACTGCGGTTCGTGCGTGGGACGTCTCGCCGAAGCGAAATCCAAACAAGGAACCCCCCCGATACACTAATCCTGGCAATGTAGGTCATTGAGGTCCATTATGCCCTTGACACCCAAAGTACAAGCACAAGTAATAATAACCATCCAACCGAGCTATAACTCGAAGGACGCAGGCTCACATGCTATCATCTTCCAGTAGCCCATATACGTAGCAAACTGGGGCCACCTGGTGGGGGTCAACGACACCCACCTCGTGATCTACTCACGCACACGACGTCCCGGGAAGCGGTCATGTTTCCTAACCGGCAAGTGAGAGCGACACATACCCCCTCCCTCTCACCCCCAAAATAAATAAATATATATATAAATGTCATTTGTTGACCACAAAGGACGACCATGACCTGGGGAATATCCACATCCTGCTTTTCTAGTCAGAATGCTCACCCTCTACGCACGAAACTTCCCAATGATAGCAAGGAGGGGGTATGCTTAACATGTATATACACCATCATATAAGTTATACATACATCCCACATAATAAAGATATACCATTATATAAGGTATACCTGAAACATCATATTTATGTTCATTATACGCACTTAAGCGCAGTTTGATTTACATCATTGATTAGTCTATCACTCTCTAAATACACTAATCGTTAATACTCACACATTTACCCCTCTTAGTATATGCTATACTAATTCTCGCTTGAAGCTCTCATGTCGCTTCTAATAATGAATTGTCTTTCAATACAATTAAGTTAGGGATATTCTATATCCTATTGCACCTCAATGCATTTCTCACATTGTGAGATATCTCCCAAATCAATCATTAATAAGGATATTTCTATATCCGTATGCACATCAAATAGCATTTGTAAACATCCATTAATAATAGGGTTCAATTCATTTTAAGAACCTTTAAAGTTATCCCATTTGGGATTTGGATTCCAAAATCCATTATCTCTAAATTTGTTAACATTCTTATATATGAATGTAATTATTATCTCCAATTGAAAGTGGGCTTTCCCCACCTAGAAAAATACCAAATTCTTTAATCGATATTCCTCAAATTTAGTCAATATGACTCCAAAATTTATTTTAGGCGAAACTCTCTAAAAGTATCCAAAACATACATCAAATATCTCCTATAGAGATCCCCAATCGATAACCTCGAATAAAACGAAAAGAAATTCTCCCTAGAAAAACTTTCCCTCAAAAGCCCTGTTTCCGAATCGATTCGGGCTTATTCCGAATCGATTCGTCCCAGCGAATCGATTCGGCCAGGAAGGCGAATCGATTCGGGTCATAAGACTTGGGACTCTGTCTCAGGCCGAATCGATTCGGCTGGAGTCCGAATCGATTCGGTCACTCAGACCTGGGCATCTGCATATTTCCGAATCGATTCGGCAAGGGGGCCGAATCGATTCGGCCTACCTGGAGGCTCAAAAATGGCTACTTTTTAGTAAGCCAAAAATCCCAAAATTCATTTTAATGGTTTTCTCTCCATTTCTCTTCAACTCAAACACAAATATATCATCAATATTCATCCTAGAATACATATAAACTAGTTTCTAACCTTAAATCCATTTATACAATACAAATCTAAGATTTTTCCCAAAAGTTAGGTTTTAACAAATTTAAACCTAAAACCCAAAATTCAATCCAAAAATCATGCAATAAATGGTACACAACAATTATTTAGCAAGTTTAATTACTTGCCTCGGGTTCGTAGGGTCTGAATCCGAGGGAAAATCCTCTTTCTCCCTCTTTCTCCTTCCTTTCTCTTCTTCTTTTTCTTCTCTCTTTCTTTCTTCTCTTTTCTTTCTCTCTTTTGGGAGAAAATATCTCCCGTAGGCTTTTTAAGCCTTGTCTCCCAATGTACACATCTTTAAATGATAATACACACTTTAAATGACTCGGTGACTTTAATTCGAGTCAAACGGTCCTAATTTATTTCGGAACCTAAATAGACCCCAAGTACAGTCATTTCGACTTTCTCGACCCTTCCGGACACAATGGTACCCTCATAATTCCCATTCGACACACTTTCTAACAACTCTAAATTTTGACCTCAATTGCCAATTTGATTATTCTCCAATAAAATATTATTTATTTCTCCCAAAATAAAATAATTACTGTTCTGAAAGTCTTGGGTTGTTACACACCGAGCCCAATTTAAAGCGGTAAAAACACATAAATGAACATTCGTGTCACCTCAGAGTTGAGTCTAAATAATACTACCCGCAACACACGGTAATACCTTACGACATCAATAAATTATTCTCCGCGTACACATAATCTGTAATCATATAATTAATAAAACTAATTAATCAGTCTAAACACATGTTATAAAAATTATATCACATGAAAATTTTCATTATCATCTAAATTATTCCAATTTATTACCACACAAGTAATAATTAGTACCATTTATTAATTTATTTCTCACTTTATAAATAATAATATCGTCCACGAAGTGTAACAACCCGCGTAATTTTGGGGTATTTTAAATTAATTTCAAAAATATAGAGGAAAATAAAGTTTTTGATTTAGTTATTTTTCTTCCAAAAAAATGTTGAGAAATATTTTTGAAGACGATATTTTCAATCGGTTTCAAAATCGAAGTTAAAACGGATTTTTAAATGATTTTTAAAGATTATCCATTGGTTTCATTTTTAAGTCGGCAGATTCAAAATCCCTGAGGGGCCGATCGATCGACTCTAGGGGATCGATCGATCGACCTCAACTGTTTTCGTGCACATCAAGTTTTTGAAGAGTTTTTGTTGGTTTATATTCCTATTATTTTGCCTTATAAAAAGGGGTCGTGGGGGACCTTTTCTAAACCATCTTTTGCCACAAAAATATACAGTAGCCTTTCCATATATTCCTCTCTTTTTATATACACATAGACCCTTTATATTAACATATTCAACCTTAGTTTCTGGAGGTGTTCTTGGGGTTGTTTTGATGTTGGAGCTTGGAGATGATTTGTGGATCTTTGTGAGATGATTCTTGATGGTTTAATCTGAGTTAATGGGAAGATTCATGTTGGTTTCTTATGATGGTTTAAGGTATGGGGTTTTACACAATATGCTCTTAAATATCTCGAGAGTTATTCCCTTTGATTTCATATGATTATTGAACTCATATTTGAATTCCTAAATTCATTTGGAATCTGAAAATTATTATTGGAATCTGAATTTGATTCCTGTGGTATTATATTTGTGTTGAGCATGTTGTCATGAGATTTTAATATGGCACAGAGGTTTGGAACACGCCAAGATTCTAATTTTCGACTACTTGATAAAGTATGGGCGCGGTATGGTGAGGCCTGGTGACCCGGATAATGTCTTGTGAAGAAATTATATTGATAAAATGCTTGTGAGTTTGCATTTGATTTGAATTTTTGTACTCGTATTGTTATGCTTTATCCACCGCTATTATTTGTTGAGCATCTTTCCTGTCGTATTGTGTACTTCCCCATATTTTTTCTTAGTGGCTAGTTAGCACGGATTTGGGCGCTATGGACTAATTGAAGATTGATTTTTAGCTTGGTTATGTTGGGAAGAATATTCGCGAGTACAAAATGAGAAGATTTGTATTTATTTTGTTGTATAGAGCATTGGAGATTTATTTTATTTTGAGATAGATAGTTGTATTATTTCGAGAGGCATTTCTTGTATTTAATTTGAGAATTGACATTAGTGGATTCTTTTATTATTATGGGATTTATTTAGATGCTCTATACTTGTTGATTGTCGATTTGGTTAGTTTTATCGAGTATCCCTCCGCTCTCCCCAGTGGGGTGTTACAAATGGTATCAGAGATTAGGTATAGGCAACCCTTGAGGCTTGGGTTTTGGGTTCATTGCCGAATTAGAAATTTTTGGAGATAGAGTATTTTCGGTGATATTTGTGTTAGGGACAGAGATTAGATGTGAGGAATTTATTTTTGGGAGACGAGATTAGTTTTGGAGATTGTGTAGTGACCTGATTTTGAGAGTTAGGATTTCGGCGAATTTCGAGGAGAAAATTCCATTGTTAGTGGGGAAGTGTAACAACCCGCATAATTTTGGGGTATTTTAAATTATTTTCAACAATATAGAGGAAAATAAAGTTTTTGATTTAATTATTTTTCTTGCTAAAAAATGTTGAGAATTATTTTTAAAGACGAGATTTTCAATCGCTTTCAAAATCGGAGTTAAAACGGATTTTAAATGATTTTTAAAGTTCATCCCTTGGTTTCATTTTTAAGTTGGCCGATTCAAAACAGCTGAGGGATCGATCGATCGACTCGAGGGGATAGATAAATCGACCTCAACTATTTTCATGCGTATCAAGTTTTTGAAGAGTTTTTGTTGGTTTATATTCCTATTCTTTTGCCTTATAAAAAGGGGTCGTGGGAGACCTTTTCTAAACCATATTTTTCCACACAAATATGCAGTAGCCTTTTCATATATTCCTCTCTTTTTATATACACATATCCCCTTTATATTATCATATTCAACCTTAGTTTCTAGAAGTGTTCTTGGGGTTGTTTTGATGTTGGAGCTTGGAGATGATTTTTGGATCCTTGTGAGATGATTCTTGATGGTTTAATCTGAGTTTCTGGGAAGATTCATGTTGGTTTCTTATGGTGGTTTAAAGTATGGGGTTTTACACAATATGCTATTAAATCTCTCGAGAGTTATTCCCTTTGATTTCATGTGATTATTGAACTCATATTTGAATTGCTAAATTCATTTGGAATCTAAAAATTATTATTGGAATCTAATTTTTATTCATATGGTATTATATTTCTGTTGAGCCTGTTGTCATGTGATTTTAATATGGCATAGAGGTTGGGCAACTGACAAGATTCTAATTTTCGACTACTTGATCAAGTATGTGCGCTGTATGGTGAGCCTTAGTGACCCGGATAATGCATTGTAGATAAATTATATTAATAAAATGCTTGTGAGATTTGCATTCGATTTGAATATTCGTACTCATATTGTTAAGCTATATTCACCGCTAAAATTTGTTGAGCATCTTTCCTATCGTATTGTGTACTTCCCCATATTTTTTTTCTTAGTGGCAGGTTAGCGTGGATTTGGGCGCTATGGACTAATTGGAGATTGATTATGTTGGGGAAAATATTCGAGAGTACAAAATGAGAAGATTTGTATTTATTTTTTTGTATAGAGCATTGGTGATTTATTTTATTTCGAGATAGATAGTTGTATTATTTCGAGACACATTTGTTGTATTTAATTTGAGAATTGAATTTAGTGGATTCTTTTATTATTGTGGGATTTATTTAGATGCTCTATACCTTGTTGATTGTGGATTTGGTTAGTTTTATTGAGTATCGCTTCGCTCTCCCAGAGGGTGTTACACGAAGATACGTGGTATTACAAAAACCTAGTTAGAAGAAAATGATTACAACGCACAAATTTCCCATGTAACATATTCGTGTATCCTCCCTCGATAAGATGATCCCTGTGATTGATATGTTCAATTTCTCTGTTGGTCTTTGCAAAAAGATCAGCTAGGTTATTACTTGAATGAACATTCATGGATTCAATCTTATTTTTCTTCTAAATCTCATGAGTAGAGAAAAACTTTGATGAAATCTCCTTGGTTTTGTCTCCTTTGATTAATCCTTCTTTAATTTGTGTTGTACATGTTGCATTGTCTTCATTGATAACACTTGGAACATCTATAACGGAAGGCAATTGACAAGAACTATGAATATGCTTAATTAAAAATCTCAGCCATAAACAATCATGGCTAGCTTTATGAAGAGCTAAAATTTCATAGTGGTTAGAAGAGGTATCCAATAAAGTTTGTTTAGTAAATGACAAGAAATAGAAATATTGCCACTAAGAAATGTATAACCTGTTTGAGATAACCTTTATGAGTATTAAAGAGATATCCAAAATATGTATAACATACTAACTTGGAACTATTAGAATTATAAGAATAAACTAAATCTATGTTAGTGGTTCTTTGTAGATATATTAGGATATGGTTGACACTACCCCAATTCTTTTTGGTTAGTTCAGAACTATATCTAGCAAACAGGTTCACAAAGAATGTGATATCCAGCCTAGTCAATTGTGCCAAGTATAACAATGCACCAATTGCACTTAAATAGGGTACTTCTGGACCGAATATTTGGTCATCTTACTCTTTAGGATGGTATGGATATTTTTTTATGTTCAAAGACCGTAAAACCACGTGGGTAGTTAGTGGGTGCACTTTATCCATATTAAAATATTTTACTACATTTTTTGGTATAATTATACTGATGGACTAAAATCCAACTAGAATTTTTCTGAATCTTCAAACCGAGAAATTTTTTAGTTTTTCCAAGGTCTTTTATCTTAAATTCCATTTTAAATAGTTAGAAGTTGTTTCGATCTCTTCTGGAGTCCCGATTAAATTTATATCATCCATATAGACTTCTACTACTGCCTATCCTTTTGAAGAAATATTTATAAATACACAATGGCAAATTGGATTATTTTCATAGCTTTCTTTAGACAAGTATTCACTAAGACAATATTCTTTCGAATTGCATTTAACAATACAATGAACGTCTTAGTCCGATCAATTTGGTTTTGCTTCAAGAAAAGGAATCCTTCGGGGATTTTCATGTACATTTTTGTTTCTAAAGGCCCCATATAATAAGCGACCACAATATCCATGAGTTTCATATTAATATTTTAAAAAATCTCTAAGCTAATCAGATATCTGAAAGTTATACCATCCATAACGGTGGAGTATGTTTCCTCAAAATCACTCCCGGGTTTCTACAGGACACAAGTCATGCCCTATATCGAGTGATTTCATTATTCTCACTTCTCTCTCTTATAAAAATCCATTGATAATCTACCAAGTTAATGTCTTTAGGTTTCATACAATAGTTCCAAATACACCACATATATTTAAAGACTCAAGTTCTGCCTTGATGGCAATTTCCCATTTTAGCATATTTACTCTTTGTCGACATTCATTTAGAGTACATTGTTCATTATCATCATCACCGCCCTTTGAAATTCATGTAGTTACTGCATATGAAAATACATTATCGATGATAATTTCTTTACTATCCCATATTTCTCCTCAATATGTATAAAATATAGAGATCTCGTTATTATTATTAGGTACCTTTGCCTCTTCAGGGGATTGTATAATTACTTTTGTGACTAGTTTCTTTTCAGAGACAATAACCTCTTCAGGCATTTCAGAGAAAGTGGATCCTTTATTGATAACCTCTTCATGAGGGCATGATTTTTCATTTGATTACTTTTTTTAGGAGAGGAATCTTGGAACCTGTAGGTCTGCCACGCGTCTGATGTGAAACAGATTCATTTGCTGCTGAAATCAAAGTTTTTCCCCTAGTATATTAATTATGACAGGCACATTTGTAATAGGCGCATGAGACTTGGTTACTTTTGCAACATCATTGAATGCATGGGGAAATTTATTTACAATTTCTAAAAAATGCAATATTCTTTGCAATTCAAGCTCACATTGAGTAGTGCGGGGATCTAAATGAGATAAAGTGGAAGTGTTCCACATTAATTCTCATCATTCTTCAGGACTAGATCGTACTTTTGGTACATTCTTTCCTCCCCTAACGGTAATAAGAATGTCTCATGAAAATGATAATTCACAAATCTAGTTATAAGCACATCACCTATTAGTGGCTCAATATAACGAATGATTGATGGCGAATCATAACCAACATATATTAACAAATAATATTGGGGACCCATTTTGGTACGCTGAGGTGGGGGATGGGCACATGCACTGCACAACCAAATTACGCAAGTGTGATATATTTGGTTGACATCCAGACACAATTTGAGAGGATTAAATAGGTTAAAAGAAGTTGGCCTAAGCTTAATTAACTTAGAAGCACATAGGATAACATATCCTCAAACAGAGACTGGGAGTTTGGATTGCATAAGTAAAGGTTGTGCAATAAGTTACAAACGTTTAATTAAAGACTCATATAAACTGATTTAGGTGTGGACATGGGGGACTAGGTGCTCAACATCAATTCCTTATGTTAAACAATATTCATAAAAAACTTGAGAAGTAAATTCTCCCGCATTATCAAAATAAATGGATTTAATCTGTTGATTAGGAAAATGTGCTCTAAGTTTTAGGATTTGCATAAGTAATTTTGCAATGGCCAAATTACAAGTAGGAAATAAACAAACATGTGACCAATGAGTGGATGTGTTAATTAAAACCATAAAATATTTAAAAGGTTCAGTAAAAAGGTGGATGGCCCCACAAATATCCCCTTGAATTCTTTATAAAAAATAGGGTGACTCAAAAGTTAGTTTGAGAAAAAAATGGCTTAGTGATTAATTTACCTTGAGAACAAGGGGTGATAAAATGGCCATCGGGTAAGTTAAGTTGTTTATTTGTTAACAAGTGCCCATGCAAGCTATTTATTATTCGATGCAATAGGTATTATCCAAGGTGATCCAAGTGATCATGACATAATATCAAATTATTAGGGTCATTAAGCTTTCGGCTCATGACGGTATGAGATTCTAAAACATTAATTATTTTATGGCATAACCCCATGACTAATGCAGACAATTTCTCTAGTATGAGCTTATGGCTTCCAACACTAAAATAAATGCATAGGAAAACTTTGTCACCTTCATTACATGTTTCCATACAATACTCGTTCATTCTTATGTCCTTACAACTCAATAAATTTCTTCTGGAATTTTTTTAGTATATGACATTATTTATGAATAAGTGGGTACCATTAGGTAACACCACATGGGCTCTTTTGGAGCCTTCAATGATCTTAGCAGGACTAGTTATAGTGGAAATATTTGCTTTATTGTATACCAAGTGAGAGAAAAACTTCTGATTTTTAAAATGGTCTGGTTTATCCCACTGTCTACGAAACAAATATCATCACTTGCTATTACTTTTGGGTCCATACCGTTAACATGAGTAAATATAAATTGAAATTCAATCCACCAATTATATGAGCATTGTTAAAAAAAAGATTAAAACCATTCCATTAAGTAATAAACTCTCAAATAAAGATATTAAATATAAAAATTTATATTCTAATGCTAAACGACTAATGTCTCAATAGTAAATATGAAACGGGTAAATAAATAAAAATGATCATTTAGGTCTTGAGGATAGTCCTAGGCAGTTCTCCAAGCATGTGATCAAATTTATCATTATTAATAGAATTTCCAATCTCTTCTTCATAAAATCACTAAAGTTGAGATCATTATCATCAAGTATCTAACGATCTTCAAAACCTTCCACGAGGTTTGTCTCCACTCCCTTTTTTGAGGGATGATATTCTTCCATTAATTTCTTGGAAGAATGATAGTTACGTGTCAAATGCCCACTACGACTACATCTATGAAAAATATCATTTGGATTTTATGGATTTTTCTTCTGATTCCATTTATTATTACGATCTCCACTTCAGGCGGTTCTTAAAATTTATATTCTTTCTAAGGCCTTGATTATGGTAGCCACCTCTTCTAAAGTTTCCATAGCCCCGCCGTATATTTCCTTGGCCTATTTTATTATTCTGAGCAAAGTAAGCATTCAGTTCTTGGAATTCTACATATCCAGTGGGTCTTGATGTATGATTCTTTATCAGTAAGTCATTGTTCTGCTCATCCACCAGGAGACATGAGATTAGTTTCGAGTACCTTTTAAACCCCCTCTCTCAATATTGCTACTGCAAGAGAAAATTCGAGGCATATAAAGTAGAGAAAATTTTCACCAACATATCTGCATCATCTACCTTTTTTCCACATAGCTTTATCTTAGAGGTAATTTCGAATATAGTAGAATTATATTCAGACACAGTCTTGATATATTAAAAGCTCAAGTCGAGCCATTCATGGTGTATACATGGAAGTATGACCGATTTTTGGAGGTTATAACGCTCCTTTAGGGAGTTCCATAAATCTAGAGGGTCTTTCACATTTAGGTACTCACTTTTCAAGTCATAGTGTATGTGATGCCTAAGAAATATCAGAGCCTTAGATTTGTCCTGCCGAGATATGGTATTTTCAAGTGTAATTACAATACCAAGGTTCCGAGCTTGGCGGTGGAGTTCATAATTATTAGACCCATTATGATAATATACCCCAGAAAGTTTAATTGCTTCAAATTTGAGTTTAGAAATATTTAGGGCATGTTTGGTTTGCAACTATAATTTTGTTTTATGTGTTTAAATATAATTCTGATAAAAATTTGTGTTTGACAACCTGTTTTTAAACACTGAATTATAATATTTCTGTGTTATAATCAAGTTTTTCAAAAAATAGCAAAAAGGTGTTTTATAACTTCTATTTTTTATTTTTCAACTCAGAATTATTCATTCTTAATATTTTAATACATTTATACCTTAATATATAATATACATACATAATACATTAATATATGTGCAATTCTTATAAATAAAAAATATATATATGTACACGTACACAAAATTACGTATATTTATATTATTAAATTATATAATATACTAAGATCCATATGTTAAATAATAATATGAATATATACATGATACTTATATATAGTTTTATACATGTATTATTAATGTATTGAATAATATAAAATATACATATACTACATATGTATTAAAAAATATTATCAATTCATGTATGTATATAATTTTATTGTGAAGTATACATGCAATATCATTATATAGACACAAACACACACACACACACACGTGTGTGTGTGTGTGTGTGTGTGTGTGTGGTTAAACTCCCTCACATACCTCATTAAATATACATAAAAATACATGATATTAAATGTACATATATATAATTTATGATGTATGTATGTATATATGAATGTATGTATATATGTATGTATGTATGAAAGTTTTATGTATGTGTTTATATATATAAACATATATGTATAATATAAATATACATGTTTGACAATTTTGTCAAATTTTCAAAAAACTGTATTTAAAAACAAGTTTACCAAACGCACACCAATAATTATAAACACAAAAAAACTGAATTTTAAAACTGTATTTAAAAACAGCGTTTAAATCGAGTTTTCAGAATAGAGAACCAAACAGGCCCTTAACATTTTGAAAATTTTCAATTAATAAATTACAATCAGAAATATATAATGCATAATAAAGGATAATAATAATTCAATGTTAATTGAAACATCATGCATTCAATTAGGACTCTAAGTTTTGATTTGTTAATTAAACCTTCAGGTTCGTGCCATTTATTTATGAGAACTTCGGGTTCAGCACATAAAATAATTGAACTTCAAGTTCAATTTTGTTAATATATTAGGAATTTAATATCCCCGCCCGATTGTGTTAAAACTTCAGGTTTGATCATGATAAAAAAAAATGTTTGGAACTTAAGGTTCAAATTACATATTATTTGGGGATATTAAAATTTTTTCTTAGCCTAAAATAATCAAAGCATTAGGTTTTGATTTAGTATATATTTTATTGGAACTTTGGTTCCAAATATTGAATAGTAATTAAGAACTCCAGGCCCAATATATTATAAGTCATTTGGAAACTTCAAGCCCAAAGATTTAAATAGTAGTTGGGAACTTCAGGTCCAAAAATTTTATACTATAATTTAAGAACATCGGGCCCAAAAATCTTTATATTGCATTCTGGGAATTTCTGGCCTCAAAATTTTAAATAATAATTTATAATTAATTATAAAAATATTAAATAATTGAATGATGAATACTCATATAAAACTAGAGTTTAACTACATATATATATATATATATATATATATATATATATATATATAGCACAAATGAATAGAAAGCTATTATTTGTGATATAAGAGATATAGCAAATGACAACATATCAAAGGCTTTTGGTGCTTATCTAAAGAAAATTCATCCATAAGTAATTAGGTATCAGAGGCATTAGGTCCACTTGATATATATATATATATATATATATATATATATATATATATATATATATATAGAGAGAGAGAGAGAGAGAGAGAGAGAGACAGGCTCCTGTGCACACTAAGTTTGCACATTACCTTTTATATATAGTAAAAAAAAAAAATTTGAGTTGACTTTTTTTGTGTGATATTTAAACATTTCAAGGAACCCATATAAAAAAAATCAGCTCAAAAAAACGTTTTTTGCTATTTTTAAAAAATCGGTCAAACTTTCGCAGTTTTTAAGCCCTTTAAAAACTGCGAAAGTTTGACCGATTTTTTAAAAATAGCAAAAAAAGTTTTTTGAGCTGATTTTTTTTATGTGAGTCCGTTGAAATGTTTAAATATCACATAAAAAAATTGGTGTGCGCCAGCACTAAGTTTGCACACTTTTAAAAGGTAATGTGCAAACTTAGTGTGCACAGGAGCCTGCCTCTCTCTCTCTCTCTCTCTCTCTCTCTCTCTCTTTATATATATATATATATATATATATATATATATATATATATGTTGTATCACCTAAACACCACATGATATATTTATATGAATTAAACAACATCGTATGTGTTTGGCAATTATGTTGGGAACAAAGTAGAGTATAAATTAGTTTGATATCTTATACCTTTATACTATTATATATTGCAATGATGAGCAATTACTATTAATATAGGTTGTTCAAGAAGCTTTGTCAATCATTAGTTTTCAAGTCAAAACTGCGCGCACACACACACACACACACACAAACCCAACATAGGATATATGTGATTAAAAAAACACATTTACATAATATATATATATATATATATATATATATATGTTATGTGTTTATATGACTCCATACTATTCGTTTCTATGCGTAGAAGAATGACTCACATGTTTGGTGATAAAATTCAATAATTGTTGGTATATATGAGTCGTATGTCCTTCGTTAGGCCGCTGTGAATGTCGCTGGTTTTTTCATACTGATAACGTGCTAAGAGAAATAGGGCACATAGAGAATTTTAGAGAAAGGAAGAGTTTCTCATTAATTGGTATGTAAATAATGGGGGGGGGGGGGGGGGTCACCCCTTATTTATAGTACATGTTGGCAGAGTCCTAATCGGAGTGAACATCCACTTAAATAGGATAAATACAAATATTTATAACAATATGTCTATTATATGACATTAGTAAAACATTTTTAGATAATGCATGAATCCAATTATATTTGTCCTTATCATATTATAATACTCATTATAAATTTCTAAGTGTGGACATCAATTATAATTAGAAATTTGTAACTTTACCGTATCATGTAGGAATAGAGATAGATATCTTCATCTTAATAAAGTGGTCGGTAGTTCATATTTCTATTATAAAAAATGTATAAATTGAAATCCCATAAAAGAGGGCCTTATGATAGATGTTGTGGAAAAAACCTTGAACGCGTGATAAAAAAGATGAAGAAAGCAATCAAATGAAAAATAAATATCACAAAAGACAGTATTTACATTGTTAGACCAAAACTTCCACATCCATATGTGAAGTAACAAGTTTTCACAATTAGGTTACAAAGTTTTAATCTCTTGCTCTTTCTTTGGAAATAATATTAATCAATAAAACATTTATATAACCACAGGGTAATTCTGTTAATGAGTGATAAATGTCAAAATTGTTACCATGATCTTTCTATATTTTGATTTTCTTTCTTTGAGGCCCCAACAAGGATAACATAGATTTAAAGAGGGAGTTTTCCAACTCTATGAATATTTTTTTATGAACTACGTTTTTATGCAGTTGATTGTATTATTAGGCCAATCTAATGGACTAAATTTCAAGTGAAATTTGTTAATGGTTATTATTTTAGCCATATTTACATGGTGTAGATGATAAATTTTTTATATGAAATTAGAGAATGAAACAAAATTACTGAATGCATAAAAACAACAACAGAAAAATAACGTGGCACTAGGTTTCTATCTTTAAGGTCTTTCGCGGCTCTACCCAAAATTGTGCAGTAATCCAATTAATGCCCCGTCACCCCAGGATAAAACAACCCAGAATTGAGACCAATTTATATATAAAAAAACTATGCACATAGTAATCTCGTATAATATCACCCGTTCACTATTAGTTGCTCAATATCACATAATTTTGGGGGAACAAATTGATCAAGTAAGGAAAATAGAAAAAAAATGTCTAAGAGAAAGAGTATTTGTGTGCTCTTATTCTCTATTTTAGGGAGCTTGCTGGGAGAGAGAGTGTTTTCCCATGTAGTATTTTATGCGTCTGTCAAAAATAGGTGAAGGCCAATTTTAAAAGGAAACACAACTGAACGACTAATGAAGGAAAGCCAAGGAAAGTGGGGTGAAATGTCTCCCACTTTCAGCAATCAAACGATACGTTCATCACAGGAGAAATTTTAAAAAGAAATTTCTTTTTTTTAATTGTTGATTTAATATACACACAGCCCAAGCCCAAGACCTGGACACGAACATGGGCACGGGTCGAATCGATCGGACGGATGACGGTGACGATACGCGCATGTGGACTTTGGCCCAATAAGTTCTTCTATCCAACACACACAAAATCCTTATGCCCAAAGGTCTTACCCATTAGTCCAAAATGGGTTTTTATTAACTTGACCAATTCTAACTTTCCCATCGATGCGGGACTGAGAAAAAATAGTTAAAGGGGAAAAAAGACTTAACGTTTTTCTCTCTCTCTCTCTCTCTCTCTCTCTCTCTCTCTCTCTCTCTCTCTCTCTCTCATAAAGTTAAACACCAAATGGGCTTTGATTTCAATGTTTACATATGCTGAGTCAAAAATTCTAACAACCCCCCACTTGTAAATTTAGAAAATTTATTGAGCAATAGTCCATAGAATTGTGCATAAACAAAGGTGTCTTTCGACTTGCACCTTTATGTAGTAAAGATGATTCAGATTGTACTATAATAACCATAGTTTTTAACTCTCTCTAACGACATCCCACACACAACCCTACTCAAGTGTAATCCTCAAGCAAGCATGTTACGATCATGTTCTTGTATCCTAGTACAGTGAACACTCTAGGGAATTTAGCCAAAATTACCATAAGAAACTACCTCACTTCCACATTCACATAGGCAAGTCTTTCAAGCATACGTCCGTAGCTAGGTATCCCGCTCAAAATAGAGCTATAAAACTTCATTAAAAGTTATAGATAATTCAACCTTAACTCGCTTCAAGATATAATGCTCCATAGGAATTGACTCGGAGTTAAACCCCGTATTTTATAATTAGCATGATTCAATCCATATCACTTTTGACTTGTTATTACCATTTGAACCTATTCTTTAGGATCTCCCATATATAGGTTGGATTACCATCAAAAGTGACTCAAATATCTAAAGTCTTTAGCTCCATCCATTTCGAGGTGTTCCATATCTTTTCTATTGCTAGTCCTTTCATCAAAGGATTAACTAATTTTTTTCAGACCGTATGTGATCCACTCTCATAAAACCTCTAGAGATAAACTCTCTTACGACATTGTGTTTGATACGCATTTTTCTCTTCTTACTATTATAGTAATGATTCTAAACTTTTGTAATAATTGCGGTAATATCAAAGTTGATTAGAATGGCTAGTATTGCTCTCTCCTATAATGGGATATCTGATAGAAGATTTTTTTAACCAACCTGCCTCCTCACTAGTTGTAGCTAGAGCTATCATTTCCCATTCCATCGTCGATTTATCCAAAATAATATGTTTTCTAGACTTATATGAAACTTCACAATCAGCGATACTAAATATGTATCCACTAGTAGCTTTGGAGTCATCAGATAGGGCATTCCAATCAGCATAACTAAATTCTTCAAGGACTGTGGGATGCTTTTGATAGTGTAATTAGAGATTCGTCATTGGTTAAGATACCGCATGACCCTCTCAGTAGAATTTCAAAGATTCTCCCATATCATAAGTTATGCCAGGTCTAGTGTAATCCGTAGCATAATGTAGGCTATCAATCATGCTCACGTACTCAGTTTGGTTAACACAGTATCACGTGTTCTGGAATAACTTCACATTCGGATCAAATGGAGTAATATTAGCTTATAGTTAAATTATTGATATTTCTTTAGAATTTTCTCAACATAATGAGATTGGTCTAAAGAAATTCCCTTTCAAATCTAGTAGTTTTAATTCCCAATATTACACTAGCTTCATCCAAATCCTCCATGTCATAGTTAGCATATAATAAAGATCTAGCATTATGAACGGCATGAATATCCGATCGAAATATGAGAAAGTCATCCACATATACACATATGATAGTGTAAATATTATTTTTATATTTATGATATATACATTTGTCACTTTCATTTATTTTGAACTTGTTAGAGATGACTAAGCTGTCAAATTTATCATGTCATTATTTAGGTATTTTTTTAGTCCATAAAGATATTTATCTAATTTACCCACTTTATTTTCATAATCGTGTATAATAAAACCGTTAAGTTGGTCCATATAAATCTCTTATTCCAATTCACCATTTAAAAGGGCAGTTTTAAGATCCATGTGGTTACAATTAAATCATTTAAAGATGCTAATGTAAATAGTATACATACGTATGTAATTCTAGTCACGGATGAAAATGTACAAAAAATTCCACGTTTTCACATTGTCTAAAACCTTTGGCAACTAAATGTGCCTTATACTTTTTAATAGAACCATCGTGTTTTAATTTCATTTTAAGAATCCATTTGCAACCAATAGTTTTAAACCCTGGTGGAAAATCCACTAAATTCTATGTTTTATTAATTTCCAATGATTCCATTTCATTATTAGTAGCTTATTTCCATTAATCGACATCTAAAGAAGATAGGGCTTCTTAAGGGTATTAGGATCTTCCTCTAATGTGTAAGCGAAAGTTAGGATCAAAATCTTTTTCAACACGATCTCTTTTACTTCTTATTACTTCTAAAATTGATTCATTTGATTCTGAAATTTTAAAACTAGAAACGATAGTGGATGTCGAGGTCCGACTATTTCTCAATTAATGTGGAAATTTATCTTCACAAAAATTAGCATTGTTTAATTCAATAATAATTTGATTTTTTAAATAATAAAATATATATGCTTCGCTATTAACCGTGATGGCAGTAAAAACACACTTATATGCTCTACTAGTCAATTCAGACCTTTTAGGGTCGGGAATACGTACAGAGGCTAAGTACTCCCATGTTCTAACATATGACATGTTTGGCTTATTATTTTTTCAAATTTCATAAGAAGAAATTTTTATTTTAGTCTAAGGAATTCTATTAAGCATATGACACACTATTAAAATAATTTCTCCCTCTGAGGTAGCCCCAGAACTTAATAATATTGCGATTACCAATTCAGTCAAAGTACTATTTTTTCTTTCATCTTTACCATTCATTTAGGGAGAATATGGGGCTATTTTTTCGTGAATAATAAATATTGTGGGTTTTATAAAGTTCAATAAAAGATCCTGAATCATATTTGATGCCTCGATCACTGCATATCCTCTTAATTTTTTGATTTTTTTGATTTTCAATTTCATTTAAGAAAATTTTAAACATGCCAAATGCTTCACTTTTATTTTTTTTATTAAATGCACAAATGAATTATCTCTACAATCATCAATAAAAGTAATTAAGTAATGTTTGTCATTTTTAGTCCTAATTCCATCAAATTCACAAAGATCTGAATGAACTAAGTCAAGTTATTCAAATTCTCTAATAACATATTTATGTGAGGTCTTTGTTATTTTAGCCTGACTACACCATCGTCATTTTTCGAAATCATTTAGTGATATTTATGGAATTAATCCTTAAGTACTTATATTGTTAACAAGTTGTTGATTAACATAACAAATTCTAGAATACCTCATACCTAAAGAACACACAATATAAGTAAAAAGGGGGATTTTATTAATAGCATCAATGTTCAATTTAAACATTCCTTCAGTGGAATAACCTTTGCCTACAAAAGAACCATTTTTTATCAAGGTAAATAAATCTTCTCCGAAAGTCTTAGTGAAACTAAGTTTTTTCTTGTTTAAGGAGTGTGCAACACTTCTTTAAGAAACACTATTTTTCCAGAAGTGAAATTCAATTCAATATCTTCAGTACCAACAACCTTAGTGGAGTAGGAATCACCGAACAATATCTTGTTATCATTAGCCTTAAAATAAGTGTTAAATAAAGTACGATCATAGTAGATATGTTAAGAAGAACCAGTATCTACCCACCACTCTTCAGCATCGCTTACCATATTGATTTCATATATCATGACACATAAATCCTTTTTGGTTAGGTTTGCCTGAGGAGCGGGATGAGGTCCATTCCGATATTTGCGGGCTATATGTCTAGACTAATTACATCTAAAGAAGAGAAACTTCCCAATGTTCCAATTTATCCATTTCCATTAGGGTAGTTCTTATCTTATTCTGATTCTGATTTGGTTTAAAGTTTTGGTTATGGTTATTTTTTTTATATTTCATATTTTTCATTTAGATTCAAAACAATAGGAGTTCTTTTCTTATTATAATTTTTATTGTTAGAAATAATGAGAATTTGATCCTTGTAATCTTATTTTCGGGCTTCCTCATCATTTCGCAAACGAGTGATTAAGCTTTCAAGTGAAAATTCTTTCGATTTATACCTTACAGCATTTTAAAAATCTTTCCAATCGGGAGGTAACTTATCAATAATAATGGCATCCTGAAATTGCTCAATTAACTCAATACCCTCAAAAATGATTTCGTAAACAATTTTCTATAAATCTTGAGTTTAAGCAACAACAGATTTGTCATTCGTCATTTAAAATTTCAAATAACGAGTGAATGCATATTTTTTTAGTACCCAGCTCCTCGGTATCATATTTTTTTAATAATTACTTCCAAATAGCTTTGGCATTTTTTCAATTAGCATATTAATCGTAAATATCATCACTTAGGCCATTCAAAATATAATTTTCGTCCCACGTTCGTATGACCTTGTATTCATCAGCAATAGGGGTTAGACATGGCAGGTCTCTCCACATGATGCTAGTTTCTTAGCAGTTAGGTAAAATAGTATTTTTTTTTTTTGTCTTCATCATTTAAAGTGCAGACCCTCAAATTTGAAAGTTAATTGTTGATGTATTTTCGTTATCCATGACAAAAGGATACACCTTAATTTATTGTATCTTAAATTAAAGAATAGAACGAAATTACGAAATACGTAAAACCAACAGCTGAAAAATAATATTGTTGAGTCACGAACTAGATCACTATTTTTAAGGTGTTTCGCATCTCTGTCTAAAATTGTGTTACAGTCCAATTAGTGCCCCGCCACCCCTAAGATAAAATAGCCCGAAATTGAAATCAATTTATGTCTCAGAAAACTATGCACATTGTAATCTGGTATTATACCATCCGTTCACTATTAGTTGCTCAATATCACATCAATTTGGGAGAACAAACTGATTAGGTAATGAAAAGAGAAAAAAATGACTCAACTAGAGAGTATTTGTATGTTCTTATACTCTGTTTTGTAGAACCAAACAATTGATTTTTCTAGGAGAGAGAGAGTATTTTCGATGTAGTATTTTCTTTGTCTGCCAAATAATAGGTGAAGGCCAACTATAAAAGGGAACACAACTGAACGACTAGTGAAGGAAAGCCAAGGAAAATGGGGTGAAAAGTCTTTCACTTTCGGCATTTAAAAATTACTTTCAGCCGAAGAAGAAATTTTAAATAAAAATGTTTTTTTATAATTTTTGTTCAAATTTTTGTATTTCAAACTAAATTAGTTTTGGCTAAAAAATTTAATACATAAACAGCCGGTGCACTCACGTGTGAGCTTTGACCCCATTAGTACTTTTCTTAATACATACAAAATTCTAATTCCCAAAAGTCTTGCCCATTAGTCCAAAATAGGAGTTTATTAACTACATGGATCCTAAGTTTGCCACTGACGTAAGACTGAGCAAAAACATATGAATAATAATTTTTTTTAAATTCTCTCTCTCTCTCTCTCTCTCTCTCTCTCTCTCTCATATAATTTAAGGACCAGATGGTCTTCGTATTTCAAAATTTACATATGATGAGTCAACAATTCGAACAATAAATAAAATGGTGATAACAATAGTATTACTTTTTGACAAAATGAATTAAAAAAACACTAGGAGTACACACGCGCGATGCGCGGGATAGGCTACTGTTATAGGGATTAATCACCAGTTAATGCAAGCCAAATAAGCCAAAGTAGCATATTAAGATATCTAAAACTATTGAGTAATACAGAAAATAAATACCTTGTTAAAGATGTAACAAACAGTGAGGAATCTAAATACTAGAAAAGGAGTCTCGTAGTTTTTACAAATAATATAAAGACATTTCTACCACATGAATTAACTGGAATTTTCTTATGGGAAAGTAAATATATTTATCATTGTTTCTTTTGTTCATTGAAATTAATATTTTTTTCCCGCATGTGTATCTTTTTAACTATGATATTCTTCTCTCTCTGTTAAGTATGTGCATGCCAAATTCTTTTAGACAATAAAAAAAATAGAATCAAGTGAATCTCAATTCCTTCATTTCTAAAAATATTGTAATGAGATATATTGATTCTAATTAAACTTCTAAAGAGAAAAAAGTGAACAATGAAACATTTTATCATACAACATATATGCACTGAGATCTTGAACCTAGTTTAGTTAGGGGACAACATAAACCCCCACATATAGAACAAAATCATTAGCCCAATGCATGTAAAGAATTTTATGAATAGAGAATAAGAAAGATCTAAGATAGATAAGAGAGAGAAAGTACTTATTCTTATTATTCATCAATGGCAATCAAGCGATTCATTACTGCTATTAATCTTCTGTTATAAAGACAATTAGTCTTCTAACTAACTTCTAAATAAACTCACACATGTCACGTCAAAAAAAATACAGACACAATTAAATAGTTAGGACCGTTTGGGTAATACACTTTACACTCCCCCACAAGCTAATGTGTGAGAGAAAGGAATACAATAGCTTGACATGAATTATAAGGACATGACCCTCTCTTGAAAATTCTTGAACTTGAGAGTCACCAAGGGCTTTGTGAATATATCTTCAAGCTGTTCAGTAAAAGGAATACGAGCAAGGTGCAGATGATGTTGGGCTATCTGTTCTCTGATGAAATGATAATCCACTTCAATATGTTTGCTCCTAGCATGAAACACAAGATTGGATGAAATAAATATGGCACTGAGATTATCAGACAAGTGAGTAGGAATTTGAGTCAAAGCAATGTGGAGTTCTATTAGTAGTTAATAAATCCAGAGAACCTGAGCTGCAGTGTTATCAATTACCTTTCACTTAGCTACTTAACTATACCTAGCAATAGTAGGTTGCTTCTTAGCACTCCAGGAAAGAAGATTAGGACCCAAATAAACATAGTATCCTGATGTGGATCTCCTATTTGTGTTGCCCTCAGTCCAGTCAAAATGAGAGAAAGCATGAATTTGTAGTGGCCCAGACTGAAGTAGTATACCCTTATGAAAAAACCCTTTAATCTACCTCAAAATCCTTTTCACAGCTTGAAAGTGACATATCAAATGGAACATGCATATGTTGACATACCTAGTTGACTGTAAAAGAGATGTTAGGCTTGAAATAATTAGATATTGGAGAGATCCAACCAATATTCTGTAGGGATGAGGCTTTGAGAAAGGACAAATATCTTTTACAACTAGAACTTTGGTAGGAAGAGTAGAGTATTTAGGCTTACACTCCATCATTGCATCTTTTTGAGCACACTTATCTTAAAATAGGATTAAGCCCCTAGGATCATGATGAACTTCTAAGCCCAAAAAGAAACTCAAATGCCCCAAGTCTTTTATAGATAATGTTGCTTGCATGGCCTGAATGAAGCCTTAAATCAGAGAATATATATTCCCAGTGAGAATTATGTCATTCACATAGACTAGAAGGATAATGATCTATGTATCTAAGTGTCTCACAAAACGAGAAGTATCAACTTTATTATTCACAAACCCTTGATCTAACGAAAACCTTGATAAAATAGAGTACCAAACCTTAGGTGCCTGTTTCGGGCCATAAAGTGCTTTTTATATCTTGCAAACATGTCTAGGAAAATGAGAATCTACAAACCCCCGAGGTTGCTCCATGTACACCTCTTTTTTTTAATGTGCCATGTAATAATGCATTGGAAACATGTAACTAGATCAGCTGTAATGTAGAGATAGGGAAAGAACCAACCTAATAGTAGATTGTTTGACAACATATATGAATGTTTCAAAGTAGTCTACCCCATCAGTTTGATGAGAACCTTTCCCATCAATCTAGCTTAGAACGTAGAAATGCTCCCATTTAAATTGTGTTTCACTATAAAGCCTCATTTGTAGCCAATGACATGCTTGTGTCTAGGTGAAGGGATAAGATATCATATTTATTGAAATTGTAGGGCATCAAACTCTTCAGTCATGACCTTAACCCAAGGCTGAGATTTCTGTGCTTGTGAGAAAGTGGAGAGTTCAGTTTGAGTGTTATCTACAAGTGTGGCCAGGTAAGTGGATAGGATAAAGGGATGTTTAGGTTTGGTAATACCATTTTTGGCTCTGGTAGTCATAGGATGTGTGTTGAGGTATGGTATAAGAGATGAAGATGAGGTGATAGTAGAGTAGTCAGGTGTAGGGGTAAGACGAGCCTCTAAGCTATAATTAATGTTGATATGGGAGGAGAGATGGTTGAATCATCAACAGATAACTGGGAAAGTATTATGAGCATGAAGATTCCATATAGGTAGACTCGGTAATGATGGTTTGAGAATTAGATGGTGTTTGAAATAAGGGAAAATAATTCTCTGCAAATTGCACATGTCTGGAGATGTATATTGTACCATTTTCTTTATCCATACACCTATGGCCCTTAGATGTTTGAGATTACCCAAAGGAAAACACATAATTTGGATTTAGAAAATAGCCTGGGCTTTGTATGGGGGAGCCATGGGCAACAAGCATATCCAAAGGTTTTTAGCAAGGAGTAATAAAGTGAATGATAATAATGAAGTTCATTAGGGCTTTGAAAATTCAAAATAGATATAGGTAACCTGTTGGTAAGGTAAGTTGTTGTCAAAGAGATTTTGTTCAATAGGATTTATGCATAGAATTTTGGGTTAAAAGGTTTAGAGATGTCTAAATGAGGTTTATATGCTTCTTATTACTTACCCTATTTGTCTCTAGAGTGTGAGGACATGATGTCTGATGGAGAATGCCATGAAGGTGAGGAACTGATGCATGGATTGATTAATGAACGCTATACCATTATTAGAACTGAAAACTTTGATTTTATGGGATAATTGGTTCTCAACCATAGTTTGGAATTAAGCGAATGTAGAAACGACATCTGACTTTGTATAAAGGAGAAACACCCAAGTGAATCTAAAATGATCATCCACAAATAAGATATAGTATTTATAAATAGAAATATAAAGAAAAGAGGTAGGACCCAAGACATCTGAGTGTATCAACTGTAATGGGTGAGAAGATAAGGTAGAAGAAGAACGAAAATATAGTTTATGACTTTTATTAAGAGAACAGGCATGATAGGTGAAGGAAGTCACAGGACATGATAATTATCCCAACCTATAATGCCATTACCGAGTATGATGAGACAAAGGTGAAATGAGGGCTTGAGAATGTATGGGTTTAGAAGTAGAAGAGGAAGATGTATTGAAAAGGCTAGGAAAATATAAAGGGAATGAATAAAGACCTTAATAGAAAGTACCAGTATAAAGTATGTGCTGGGTGATCTTGTCATTAATGACAACTTCTTGATCATCAAAGGTCAATTAATAATGGTTGTCTTTGGCTAACTGGTAAACTAACAAAAAATTATGACTTACTAGTCGGGCATAAAGGACTTTGGAAATAATTAAGGATTGAGTAGGAGTGAGAAGTAATCCATATCCTATGTATTTGATAAGAATTGTATCTCCATTCCCAACAGTAATAAATTCTGAGCCCTCATAAGATTTAACTTAATGAAGATGAGAAATAAAACTGGTTAGCTGACTGGTGGCACCAGTTTAAGAATCCATTTAATAATTTTTGGTGTAGTGGATTAAGAAATAAAGGCTTGAGGTTAAGTAAAAAATTTTGAGGAGGAGGTGAAAGAGTTATTAGAAAGTAAGGGATATTAAGAGTACCAGGAGGTTGGTGAAATAACTTGAGGAACAGAGTAAGCTTGACGAGGGTAGGATGGTTGGGTGGCTTGTCTATAGGATGATGAAGGACCAAAGTTAGATGAAGGTTGGGGAAATTTTGAGTGAAAATCATTTGGGTTAAGGAGGAGTTTTCATTTTGATTGGTAGTGTGGTTTTGTCTATGAGGGAAGTTTATCATAGATTGGGGTTGAAATGTTTAGTTGAACATGTGATAACACTCAAAGGTTGAATGGTTCCTTTTCCCATATATTTGATAGTACAGACTCTGACCAAAGTCTTTACCATGTCCCCTTCCTCTCATATTTTTGTTTCTGTATCCACCAGTTCTAAAGAACTGTCCAAAAGGTTGTTGGTTTTGTTGTCCAAAAGGTGGGGTGTTATGATCTCCAAATATCTAATTTGTGTTCTGGTTAGCTGAATTTTCCTTTTAGGAAGGTGTAGATATAGGGTTTAGTGATAGGTTTCCCATCTAAGTGACTAGTTTCTTTTTAGTAGAATCAAAAGCAGTGGTATTCTTAGATCCACTAGTCAATAACAGATGTCTATGAGCATGAACCTCTTCAGATCTTAACAAATCATACAATACATAAAAAGAAATAGATTGTGTTCTTGTTCGAAGTGTTGTTTTTTAGGATGGATATTCATATGTAAGGCCATGTATAGTATAAGACAAGATCATCTTCTCTTACAAGATTATCTGATGTTGCTAATTTATCAGAGAAATTCATGATTTTAGCTAGACAATCATCCATAACGAATAACAGTTTCAATTTCAATTCATGTATGTGTGTTTTAGAAACAGATACACATCTCTTAGATAGATAACTCCAGATTTCATATGCAAGATCGAAACCAAGAATTTGGGGCAAAATTGTAGGGGATATTACATCTTTTAGGAAACTAAATAATTGACGATTTATATATTTTTTTTTGGTAGAAAATTGACGATTTATATATATTCATTTCGAATATTCAGGATTTAGAGTTGCACCATTTGTGAGGAACTTCTCTAGAACTTGGATTGATCCATTGACGAACCCTAGAAGTCGATTTGCATGCAAGGCCTTCTTGATTTGAAGCTTCCAGATCATGAGACTGATCCAACCTGATCGTGATTAATGAAGTGAGATTTGATACAAATAACACTAAGTTTAGAGGATGATTGAGTTGATTTGCAGTGTTTTCCATTGCGAAAATGAGTTCGTGAGCTTTACAGATCGTAGGATCTTAACTCTAATACTATAAAGAATTTGATTAATAGAGAAGAAGAAATATCTAAAAGAGATTATAGAGAGAAAATAGTTAGTCTTATTATTCAATAATGACAATCAAGCGATTCATTACAACTACTAATCTTCCCGTTATAAAGACAATCAGTCTTCTAACTAACTTCCTAACAAACTCACACGTGTCACGTCAGTATAAATACAAACATAATTACACATCTAGGACCTATTTGTCTCATACACTTTACAATATGGCTATAGGTAATATTGATGATTTTCATCACCAATTACGGCTCCCTCACCATAAAATTTACAATTACGAAACTCATATTATATGAATTCATTTAATCACCATGAATTGAATTGACACACAAAGGAGGAAAAATTCGAAGTCGTAGGAAAAGCTTTCTAGACGGACAAATAATAATAATCTAATATAACTAAAATAATTAATCATTACCCGTTTTATAAAAAATATAAAAACACTAATTACAAAGGATATGTGCAACCATCGAAGCAATTTTCATAAATAGGTAGTACTCAAAAAATAATTTCCTTATAAAATGATTTGTGTATAACATAAGTCTATATGTATGTAAATAACCGAAGTATGCAACTACCTATAGTTTTTTTTTAATAGAAGTAAGGTTGATTTGTAACATTTTTTTATGTTACCCATTTCATAAATTTTGATCTTTCAATGAGTTTGATTTTAGTTTTCCTTTTACGTGTGTGTGCATATGTATATGTATGTGTATGTTTATGTGTGATGAGCAAGGCATATCAAAGATGGTGCATAATAAAAACAAAAGTCTAGGGGAAAGAAAGGATTCAAAACAACTCACTTGAATTTTAAATAGTGTAGGCTGCAGATGACAATTGTATGGGTATATTAAAAAGTTACAAAGACACCGACTATATATAAGGGAAACTTTGCATTTATAACAATTTTCTATCATTTTATAAGTGAAGTTTGTGGGAGGACGAAGGGAAATGGGTTTAGTCCTTTCACCTCCGTTGAAAATTTCAACTCTAAAGCTCTCTATTTGATAGAGTTAAAAAGTTTTAAACCCTTTTTCATTTACCATCTCAAAAAAGGAAGTGAAAAAGAATGATAAAATAAATAGATGAGGTTAAATATATGTGTTACATGAATACTCTCTGTGTTGAGCAACATGGACTCATGTATTCATTTTATAATATATAAAGAAAGTGAAAAAGAACAATAAAATAAATGGGTGAGGTTAAATGAATGTGCCGCATGAATTTTATCTTGGTTTATCAACATGGACTCATGTATTGTACTTTATAATATGTAAAGGATATAATTTTGTTTTAAGAGAGAGAATGGATTGACCGACGAGGTCTAATAGAAAAAAACAAAAAGAGAAAAATAATTTAAATGTAAAAAAGAAGTGATAGAGTATGAATCTTCACTTTGGAAGGCATGTTATGCTTATGAACGAGTGTGGCTTTCAATGATTGCTCACATGAATTACCCATAATTTTCTCACGTGTCATATATGTTGCTGTTAAGTTACAAAAGTTGAAAAGTGATTTTTCTTCTTGTCCCACATTGGTGGGTTAGAGAAAATGGATTGTGTTAATATACCCTTTTTGTGAGTCTAAAGGGTAAGCCCTTTAGGCATTCAATATTTTGCGTGTATGGTTGGGAGACTTATTGGGCCATGTCACACCCACGTGCGCGCCGCCGCTGCCGTCCGTCTGACCTGGCCGGTGCCCGGGTCAGGGTCCGGGTCCTGGGTCTTGGGCTTGGGCTCATTAAGAATTAATTTTTTGGACAAATAAATTGACGTTTATTGCGCCTTAAAAATTATATTTTAACGTCTTTTTAATTCCAAAAAAAATAAAAACGTGACTTCTTTAACTGTTGAAAAAGTCTTCCACTTGCCCATATTTTTTCAGTTTTCTCTTTACGTTGTGTGCCCATTAACGTCATTATTTTTTCGCAATAAAAGGAGGTTGATACCTCCATTTTTACACACAACTTCCAGACTACAAACCATTCTCAGAATTTTTTTTATACAGCAACAAAAATAATTATTCGTCCTTGGATAATTATAATATCACATAAATAATTAATCTTCCCCCAAATTAATTATACTACACAGAATCAAGCAATACATATATTTCAGAATGGGTGTTCATTAAATGAATCTGGTGCGTGCTACCATTTCATATTTTTGGGGTTGTTTTATCCGGGGGAGACGAGGCTACTAAGATTGTCAGCACACTTTGGGTAGAGCCACGAAACATCTTAAAAGAGAGACATTGTCCGCGACTTAGCCATAATTCTACACTGTCTAGTTCCGGATTTCTTATATTTTTTGGGTCTCGGCTCCTAATTGGGTAATTTCGTTCCTTGTTTAATTCTGCATTTAAATTGCTGCAACAACAATTTTAAGGTGTTTACTATTCTTCCATGGACGAAATTAACTCTAGCAACCTTAACAAGCCTTTCAAATATGAAGGCGCCCATTTTAAACGTTGGAGCACAAAATTGCTATTTTATTTAACTACGAAAAAAGTCGCATCGTGTGTTCAATTTGACAAACCCGTAGTAAATAATCCACCTACTATTGAGAAAAATAAAACAATTAGAACTTGGGAGGAAAATGATTTTATGTGCAAGAACTATATTTTGAATGCTCTAAGTGACGAACTTTATGACTATTATGCCAATTATAAAACTGCAAAAGATATTTGGGATGCACTGTTCAAAAAATATGACATGGAGGAGGCGGATGCTAAAAAATATGCCGTCAGCCGTTATTTGAAATTTCAAATGACGGATGACAAATATGTTGTTGCTCAAACCCATGATTTGCAAATGATTTCCCATGGAATTATTTATGAGGGAATGGCTTTAGATGAGCAATTTCAGGTGGCTGTAATTATTGATAAATTGCCTCCACTGTTTAAAGAGTTTAAAAATATTCTGAGGCATAAGTCTAAAGAATTTCCACTAGAGTCACTCATTACTAAATTGAGAATTGAGGAGGAATCCCGAAAATAGGACTACAAAGATGAAATTCTTATTGTGTCTAACAACAAAAATCAGAAAAAGAACCACACTCCAGTTGTTTTAAACGCAAACAAAAAAAATGTGAAAAATCAGAAAAAGAGCCACAATCAGAATTTTAAAAATCACACTCAGACTCAGAATATGAATAAGAATAAGAACCCTGAAAATGGACAGTCTAGCAACTTGGCACAATTTCTCTGTTTCAAATATGGCAAGCCTGTCCATATGGCTCGCAAATGTCGCAATGTGCCAACGCATAAACGAATTTGACCGAAGGGGACCTATGTTTATGATTTCATAAATCAACATGGTTAGCGGTGCCGAAGGGTGGTGGTTGGATACTAGCGCTTCCCGCCATATCTGTTATGACCGTACTTTGTTTAAGACTTATTCTGATACTGCAGATAAGAAGGTATTGTTGGGTGATTCTTACTCCACTGAGGTTGCTGGTACTGGAAATGTGGAATTAAAGTTCACTTCGGGAAAAACTCTTATCCTCAAAGACGTTCTTCATACTCTCGAGATAAGGAAAATTTTGGTTTCGGGTTATCTTCTCAACAAAGATGGCTTTACTCAAACTATTGGTGCTGATTTATTTACTTTGACCAAAAATGGAATTTTTGTAGGCAATGGTTATGCCACTGATGGGATGTTCAAATTAAATGTTGATGCTAATAAAATTTCTCCTTCTACTTATACTGCTTGTTCATTTAATGTTTGGCATGCTAAGCTTTGTCATGTTAATAAATGACGTGTTAAAAATATGAGCACTTTAGGATTAATTACAGAATTATCATTAAATGATTTTGAAAAATGTGAATGGTGTAGTCAAGCAAAAATCACTAAGACACCACATAAATTTGTTTTTAGAGAATCTGAACCACTTGATTTAATTCATTCGGATATTTGTGAATTGGATGGTGTCACAACTACAAATGGCAAACGTTATTTTATAAATTTTATTGACGATTGTTCTGATTATTCATTTGTGTATTTAATGAAAAATAAAAGTGAAGCGTTTGACATGTTTAAAATTTTTCTAAATGAAATTAAAAATCAATTTAATCGAAAAATTAAAAGGTTACGTAGTGATAGAGGCACCGAATATGATTCTGCACCATTTACTGAATTTTATAAATCCCACGGTATTATTCACGAAAAAAATTCCCCTTATTCGCCCGAAATGAACGGTAAAGCCGAAAGAAAAAATAGGACATTAACTGAATTAGTTGCTGCTATTTTATTAAATCCGGGGGCTGCCTCACATTGGTGGGGTGGAATTATTTTTACTGTATATCACATACTTAATAGGATTCCTAAGACTAAAATGAAAACTTCTCCTTATGAAATCTGGAAAAATATTAAGCCCAATATGTCATACTTTAGAACGTGGGGGAGTTTAGCCTATGTACGTATACCCGATCCTAAAAGGTCTAAATTGGCTAGTGAGCATATGAATGTGTCTTTATAGGCTATGCAATTAATAGCAAAGCATACCGATTTTATGACTTGAAAAATAAAGTAATAATCGAATCAAATGACGCCAATTTTTATGAAGATAAGTTTCCTTTTAAATTGAGAAATAGTGGGGGCGTGTCATCCACTAACATTTATTGAAATAAAAATAAAGAAAATAATGAATCCATTTTAGAAATTCGAAAAAGTAAAAGGGCTCGTGTGGAAAAATATTTTGGTCCCGACTTTTATGCTTACACTTTAGAGGAGAATCCTAACACTATTCAAGAAGCCTTATCTTCTTTAGATGCTGATTTATGGCAAGAGGCTATTAATGATGAAATGGATTCTTTGGAAATAAATAAAACATAGCACTTTGTGGACCTTCCTCCTGGGTGTAAAATAATTGGGTGTAAATGGATTCTTAAAAAGAAATTAAAACCTGATGGCACTATTGAAAAATATAAGGCGCGTCTTGTTGCCAAAGGTTTTAGACAAAGAGAAAACGTAGACTTTTTTGATACATTTTCACCTATGACTACAATAAAATCTATACGTGTACTATTTGCCATATCTGCCTTAAATGATTTAATTGTACACCAAACGGATGTTAAAACTACATTTTTAAATGGAGAATTAGAAGAAGAGATTTATATGGATCAACCTGCAGGTTTTATTGTACACGGTCAAGAAAATAAAGTATGTAAAGTAGATAAATCTCTTTATTGACTCAAAGAGGCACCTAAACAATGGCATGATAAATTTGATAGCCTAGTCATCTCCAATGGGTTTAAAATAAATGAAAGTGACAAATGCATTTATTATAAATATATTGAGAATATTTGTACTATCATATATCTTTATGTTGATGACTTGCTAATATTTGGTTCTAATATTCATGCCGTAAAAAATGTTAAATCATTATTATGTGCCAATTTTGATATGAAGGATTTGGGTGAAGCTAGTGTAATATTAGGAATTAATATTACTAGGTCAGAAAAGGGACTTTCTTTGGATCAATCTCATTACATTGAGAAAGTTCTAAAGAAATACAATTACTTTGACTGTAAACCTGCTAGTACTCCATTTGACCCCAGTGTAAAGTTGTTTAAGAACACTAACGACAGTGTAAATCAAAATGCTTATGCAAGCATTATAGGTAGCTTACGTTATGCTACAGATTGCAATAGATCTGACATAGCTTATGCTATGGGAGTACTATGTAGATTTACCAGTAGACCTAGTATGGAGCATTGGCATGCTATTGAGAGGGTCATGCGGTACCTTAAAAGGACGCTGAACCTTGGATTACACTATAATAAGCATCTCGCTGTCATGGAAGGATTTAGTGATGATGATTAGAACACCTTATCTAATGATTCTAAGGCTACTAGTGGATATATATTTAGCATCCCTAGTGGTGAAGTTTCTTGAAAATCTAAGAAACAAACTATTTTGTCTCAATCCACTATGGAGTCTGAGATGATAGCGCTAGCTACTGCTAGTGAAGAGGCAGGTTGGTTAAGAAACCTCCGGTCAGATATCCCGTTATGAGAAAGACCAATACTAGCCGTTTTGATTCCTTGTGATAGTACCACGGCTATTGCAAAAGTAGAAAATCGTTATTATAACGATAAGAAATGATAAATACGTCGTAAACATAGCACTTTTAGAGAATTCATTTCTATGGGTGCTGTGAGAGTGGATCATATACGGTCTAAACATAACTTAGCTGATCCTTTGACGAAAGGACTAGATAGGAAGAACGTGTAGAACACCTCGAAAGGAATGGGACTAAATCCCTTGGATACATGAGTCACTTGGGATGGTAACTCAACATATAGACTTGAGATCCCAAGAAATATGTTCAAAGGGTAATAACAAGTCACAAGTGATATGGGTTGAATCATACTATTATTAATTAATGTAGAACGAGATTTTACTCCGAGTCCATTCCTATAGAGCATGATGTCCTAAAGCGAGTTAACGATGAGTTGTTAAAACTCTTAATGAGTTCTATAGCTCTATTTTGAGTAGGTTACCTAGCTATAGGAGTACTCTTAATAGAGTCACCTTTGTGAATGTGAAAGTGTGGCCGCTTCCTATGGATATTTTGGGCAAATTCCTAAAGCGTTCACTATATTAGGATATAAGCACATGGACGTAACGTGCTAGCTATTAGTATGACATCCAAGTAGGGTTGTGTGTGGGATGTTATCAAAGATAGAGTTAAAAACTACGATTACTCTAGTATATTCTGAATCATCCTTACTACGTAAAGGTTCAAGTCGAAAGACACCTTTGCTTATGCACAATTCTATAGATAATTGCTCAATAAAATGTTTTCAAAATTTTCAAGTGGGGGATTGTTGGAAAACAGTTGTCTAAGTTGTTAAGTTAGAAAAGTTGAAAAGTAAGTTTTCTTCTTGTCCCACATCGGTTGGTTGGAGAAAATGGGTTGTGTTAATATACCATTTTTGTGAGTCTACAAGGTAAGCCCTTTGGGCATTCAATGTTTTGTGTGTATGGTTGGGAGACTTATTGGTCCAAGTCACACCTGTCGCCGCCGTCCGTCCGGCCCGGCCCGTGCCTGGGTCCGGGTTCTGGGTCTTGGGTTTGGGCTCATTAAGAATAAATTTTTTGGACAAATAAATTGACGTTTATTGGGCCTTAACAATTAAATTTTAACGTCTTTTTAATTCCGAAAAAAATTAAAAACGTGACTTCTTTAACTGTTGAAAAAGTCTTCCACTTGCCCACGTTTTTCCATTTTTCTCTCCACGTTGTGTGCCTATTAACGTCATTATTTTTTCGCAATAAAAGGAGGTTGATACCTCCATTTTTACACACAACTTCCAGACTATAAACAGTTCTCAGATTTTTTTTTATACAACAACATAAATAATTATTCGTCCGATGATAATTATAATACTACAGAAATAATTAATCTTCCCCCAGATTAATTATACTACACAGAATCGAGCAATACATATATTTCAGAATGGGTGTTCATTGAATGAATCTGGTTCGTTCTACCGTTTCATATATTTGGGGTTGTTATATCCTGGGGGTGATGAGGCTACTAAGACTGTCAGCAATTTTTGGGCAGAGCCGCGAAACACCTTAAAGAGAGCGACATTGTCCGCGACTCAACCATAATTCTACATTGTCCAGTTCCAAATTTCTTATATTTTTTGGGTCTCGACTCCTAATTGAATAATTTCGTTCCTTATTTAATTATGCATTTAAATTGCTGCAACAACAATATATATATCATGATAAGCTTTACAATAATATGGAGTTTATTCAATCGTGTTCATCACCAAACATAATGACACTAGTCTTCAAAGTTGAAACCATGAAACTGGACTGCAAAATACATACGCACGCAGACAAAAAGAGAAAATATTAAACTAATCCGAAACTATCTTTACCTATGAAACATAACCATTGATAATTGTAATACCATTTTATCTTTCTCTCACTTGATTCTAGACAAAAAGCTCTAAGGATTGTATTCATATTGGCTCTCCTCTTGGTTCTGCTACCCTGCCATGGAATTGTTATACTAGTAAGACTTCTCATTATTCCCATAGCCATTTCTGATTATTGCCATAGCCATTTCTAAAATTGTAGGAGAGATTACATCGTTTAGGCAACTAATTAATTGACTATTTACATCTAGCCATTTCTAATATTCAGGATTTAGAGTTGTGCCATATGTGAGGATCTTCTCTGGAACTTGGATTGATCCATTGACAAACCCTAAAGGTCGATTTGAAGGTAAGTACTTCTTGATTTAAAGCTTCCAAATCATGAGACTGATCCAACTTGATCGTGATTAATGAAGTGAGATAGGCAGATTGAGTTCATTTTTAGTGTTTGCCATTGCAGAAATGAGTTCGTGAGCTTCACAGATCATAGGATCTTACTCTAATACGATAAAGAATTTGATGAACAGAGAAGAAGAAAGAGCTAAAAGAGATTATAGAGAGGAAATGATTATTCTTGTTCTTCAACAATGGCAATCAAGCGATTCATTACAGCTACTAATCTTATGTTATAAAGACAATCATTCTTCTAACTAACTTCCTAACAAACTCACATGGGTCACGTCAGTAGAAATACAAACACAATTACACATCTAGGACCTATTTGTCTCAAACACTTTACAGTATGGTAATAGGTAATATTGATGATTTTCATCGCCAACAACGGATACTTCACCATAAAATTTGTAATTACGAAACTCATATTATATGAATTCATTTGCTCACCGTGAAATGAATTGACACAGAAAGGTGGAAAAATTCAAAGTCGTGGGAAGAGCTTGCTAGACAGATAAATAATAATAATCTAAGATAACTAAAATAATTAATCATTACACGTTTTATAACAAATATAAAAACACTAATTACAAAGTATATGTACAACCATCGAAGCAATTTTCATGAATAGGTAGTACTCAAAAAATAATTTCCTTATAAAATGATTTTTCTATAACATTAGTCTATATCTTTGTAAATAATCGAAGTATGGAACTACCTAAAGATTTTTTTAATAGAACTAAGGTTGATCTGTAACATTTTTTTATTTTAACCATTTCATGAATTTTGATCTTTGAATGAGTTTGATTCATATCAAAGATGTTGCGGAATAAAATGTAAGTCTCGGGGAAAGAAAATACTCAAAACAACTCATTTGAATTTTAAACAGTGTAGGCTGCAAATGATAATTGTATGGGTATATTGAAAAGTTGCAAATATATTGACTATATATAAGGGAAATTTTGCATTTACAACAAGTTTCTATCATTTTATAACTGAAGTTTAGGGGAGGACAAAGGGAAATGGGTTTAATCCTTTCACCTCCCTTGAAAATTTCAACTCTCTAAAGCTCTCTATTTGATAGAGTTAAAAAGTTTTAAAACCTTATTCATTTATCATGTCGATGAAGGAAGTGAAAAAGAATAATAAAACAAATAGATGAGGTTAACTAAATGTGTCACGTGATACTCTCTTTGTTGAGCAATATTAACTGATGTATTGCACTTTATAATATATAAAGAAAGTGAAAAAGAACAATAAAATAAATGGGTGAGGTTAAATAAATGTGCCACATGAATTTTGTCTTGGTTTATCAACATCGACTCACGTATTGTATTTTATAATATGTAAAGGATATAGTTTTGTTTTAACAGAGAGAATGAATTGACTAAGGAACTCTAATATACGTAAAGGGGAAGGAAATAAAAAACAAACAAAGAAAAAAGAATATAGGGCATAGAAAATGGTCATATATCAAATAGTCCCATCGAACAATTTTTTAATACACGTTTAGTTTAAGCTTTCAAAAAGTCATTTATCATGTCGCTGACGCGAATCTTTACAAGTAAGAGAATAAAGAATTTTTTGATATAAAATAAAAAATTTAAATTAAGTATATATTAAAAAATATTTGAAGAACTTTTTGCTTTTTGATCCAATAAAAAAAGAGAAAAAGAGAAAACTAATCCAAACGCAAAAAAGAAGTGAGAGAGTAAGAATCTTGGCTTTGGAAGGCATGTTATGCTTTCAATGATTCCTCACACGAATTACCCATAATTTTTTCACGAGTCATATATATAGCATGATAGGCTTTACAATAATATGCAGTTTATTCAATCGTGGTCATCACCAAACATAATCACACTAGTCTTCAAAGTTGAAACCATGAAACTTGACTACAAAATACATACGCACGCAGATAAAAAGAGAAAATATTAAACTAATCCGAAACTATCTTTACCTATGAAACATAACCATTGATAATTGTAATACCATTTTATCTTTCTCTCACTTGATTCTAGACAAAAAGCTCTAAGGATTGTATTCATATTGGCTCTCCTCTTGGTTCTGGTACCCTTCCATGGAATTGTTATACTCGTAAGACTTCTCATTATTCCCATAGCGGCGGCCCCTATTATTGTACCCATACCTGGAATCAATCCTTTCATTTTCATTGACATTGTAATTTTCACTGTTGAGGTCATAAAAGTACCTTCCATTCTCCAAGAACCTAGTGTCACTCATGCCTTGTTTCTGGGGGGTGTACGTGTACCTGTGGCCACCATTGTAGTACCTGTTGGTGTAGCCTCTTCCCATGTTTTGCTTCTGGGGGTTATAAATGTTATCACCATTGTTGTAGTTGTAATTGTTGGTTGGGGTGGTGTAGCCTCTTTCTGTGAACCTTGTGTCACTCAAAGCTTGTGGCCCAGTCACATAAGCCTCGTTGTTATAATAATAGTTGTTGTTGTTGGAGGCAGAATCTTGACCGTATAGGCCATAGGCACCATTTTGGTTTTGTGTGGTGAAATTTGGCTCTTGTTCTTGTTTGGTCAGAGGATCTTCTTTGATTGGGACTTTTATCTCTTTAGCATTGTTGTTGTTAATGTCTGTGGTGGCTTTGCTGAAGAACTGACTGGTTCTGGCATTAACATGCAATGAAGATAAGAGGGTAAGGATGAGGAGGAGAGAGAATTGCTTGGTTGAGGAAGCCATGAATGGATAGAGGAGAGGAGATGGTGATGGAATGTAGTGAGGAAATGTTGTGGTAGTCTTACCTTTATATAGGGATAAATGACGAATTTTATATTGTTCATATTTAATTGATTAAATAATTTGTTAAAAAGTGTATTAATTAATATCTAAGGTCTGCCTTTCTATGTCTTTAATGATTGTGGTCTTAACAGTATAGCACTTTACCTAAACAGCGATTCCCTATTTGTTTATAGATTATAAAATTCTTTCTTCACTTGTTTCTTATTTTCTATTTTAATTTGTTGCGGACACCACTACGTTAACACATTGTTGTCTTAAAAGTTGTGCTTAAGATGCAACCACTTTGACTCGTGTGCATATACTCCAAACGCACTAGTTAAAATCGCTATTTATTTCAACTGAGAAATTAGTAGTTTAACTGGGAAAAAAGGAAAAATCAATTGAGGCGGGTACACTAAAACTCACAGCTTCAAGTTCCTAAGCAATAGCTCTAAGGTAGCAAAGAATCCCGAGGTATAAAAATCGACTATGGGTCCAAATGTGTTAGTATGTTTTATTTTTCATTTTTTTTTCTTCTTTAATAAACAACGGTAAAACAAATCAAGTTATTCGAGCTCGGTTCGTATTCGTTCGTATAAAAGTTCGTTCGATACATGCTCCTAAAACAAACGGGCCAAACTTGTCATTTGGTTGAGCTCGGCTCAGATTCGAGTCATCTACTAATAATTATACTAAAATAGTATAAAATACTAAGCTATTTGAGTTCCGCTCATATTCGTTCGCTTAAAACTAGTTTAAGTTCGGTTCATAAGCAGAAACGAACCAAGCTGAACATATGTATAAGCTCGTTAAACATTTCAAGTGAAGGTTGAACAACCTTAAGTTCAGCTCCATTCGACTCGTTTGACCCCAACTCTACTCCAAAATCTTATTTATTATATATTCAACCTATTTACTTTTTTAATACTTTGAGTTCATGCCTATTACACCACTATTCCATGATATATTTTTTTGTGGAGTTATTAAAGGTATAATTTTTTTTTAATAACACATAATTATAATTGTGATTACAATCAATTACTTCAAAATAGTATTATAACACTATTGACAAAAAATATAGGACATTACTGGCATAGTAGGTGTTTTACTTTAGTGGCATTAAAAATATTCGATGAAATGAAGATAGATATATTTAACAAATCTGTTTTCAATCGTTCTCCTTAATCCACATCAACTTTTTGAAGCATAAAATTATGTTCTGCTACAAATAGGATAATACTACTATTCAGGCCAGCCCACCTAGACGGTTTTAAATGAAAAGAGAGAAAAAATATAAATCATTAAATAATTTAAAAAAATTCAACATAAATTAAAACATGTGGAGGGGAAATAGACTTTGACATAAAAAGAAATATAAACTAATGGATTGAGAAAAAAAATAGATATGAATTAAGGGAGATAGATAGGTGAGAGTAAGAAAGTGGTGGATTTCAAATGTTGTTGCTCGCCACAACCAAAAGTCTAAAAATACTATATTGATTATAATGTAATAGATACAACTATAAGACATTTTGCTCCCTGACGTTAGATTACATTTTCTATTTTATTTTTGAGAAAAAGAGCAGTATGCTCATTATTAATGAATAAGGTATATTCAAGACGGCTCTTATATTTTTAACGTAAAAACAATTATTTGAGTATTTCACCCCTAGTAAAATTTGGTTAACTACTACAGTATGGCTAAAATGGAAGCTCATTTGTTTTATGAATGCGTGGAAGATTAACTATTTTCGTGGTATTTGAAACTTCGTACTAGTGCTAGGACACTATTACAAATGTTGCGAGAGTTTTTACAACTTTTCCGTGAGGAATCGCACAAAAAATTAAGAGTCATGACATCACATATTCTCATTTAAGGCATTAAGCTTTTGTTGGATTTGTTTATTCCACCTGTGACACCCCGCCTAATTAAATACCGGGCGATCACTCATTTATTAAATTAAAAATCAAGGTGAACAGTTGATTCATTCTTAGCATCACTGTCGTTAAAATACTTTTCCAATTTAAACACCCTAAATAATTAAGCTAAGTGTCAAAACCATTTAAAACCTTATTCTCATTTTATTAAATCCGGTTATAAAACCTTAAACCATTAACGTCTAAAGAGTCACACAATAAGTAGAAGAATAAAATGAGCATTCAAGAGTTTACCCAACAATGATAAATCCCAATATTAAAATACTAAGGAAACATCCTGACATTAACAATCCTGAAATAAAGATACTAAAATATAAAAGAATTACAATCTCTGACAATACCAACTAAATAATGGGAAAGGGCGACACATGCCCCTGCTGGATAAAGCTGAACTAGAAGTAGAGTCAACAATGAGGTCGTCTAAGCAATGGCCTGCAACTCCCACAAAAGCTACAGCGCGTTCCATCCAAAGAATCCTAAGCAAGATACCCCTGTGGCTGGGCACCTGTAATACATATATATATAGACACAAGAGAGAAGAAGTAACAGCAAACGGGTCAGAGCCCGAATGTAGAACCGTTTTAAAAATAGTTTAGCAAGTATTTAAATTGATTACAGGTCAATGCAACAACATATTAGTGCGACACTCTCTTGAGAAATTCTCACCTCTCTTCTAATGTGCACACCTATCGCACTAACCTTCCCAATGGTCTATCTCGTCATATACCACACTATCTTTCCAATGATTTGGCTTATCTTAGGTTATTCGCAGGATTTACAACTGAACAACACAAGTATTTAAAACGTAAGATTTCAATTTGTAACCAAAGTTCTCCTTTTTACTTTATTAATCAATAAAGTTTTCCAGTGTCATATTATACTTTCTCAAAACAAGTATTTATAATTTGAGTCATCAATCATGTCCTATATATCAAATCACAGTAGGCAGTTCCAGATTTCAGAATTTTATATATATATATTAACTACTCGTATAATATATATATCATAACGGCACCCCACATAAAAACTATGGTGCGGGCATACTCTGCTATCCAATCCCCGTATCAATCACACTAAAGGGAATACAAGTTCGGAATCACTCTCGAACTGTACAAATACATACACAAACAATATTGAGGCGAAGCATAGATTCCAAGTCCAAGAGGTCAGTACATACCCTCACGTCTCTTAGGACTGTCCGACTATCGATCCGATAGCCCGTACCTAGGATTTCTATCTTCTAAGGTACGAGTCAATATCCCCCATAAGGCAACACAAGATAAGATCTTCCCAGCGCGGTAACCTCCGGGATAGCAAATAGCGCGGGCATGATTTTCACAAGTATATAATATATGCATACACAATCATATAAATATACTACTTTTATCATATCAATTTAGGTTTATCCCATAACCCATATTCACAACATTTATCCTTATTTTCCCATTATTAGTTATCACGTATAATGGTTCGTTTCTCACTTTAATTCGAAGGGTTTCTCCAACTTACTACGTAGCCCTCATGGACTCTATTCTTCCAAATGTACAATTCAGTAGATATCCATTTATGTTCCAACGTAACTCTCTCTTACGTGTCTCTCCCCTTTAATATATACTTACATTATCCCTTATGCAAAATATCCCAAAAATATAGATTTCGCCTTACATTAAAGGATTTTAAATTTTATTTTCAAAGATGAGAATTTCAAATGGTTTCAAAATCGGTATTAAAATGGAGTTTTAATTGAATTTTTTTATTATTTAGAAGAGTCCTCAAAATATAAAACTCTCTAAGAGTCCTCAAAATATAAAACTCTCTAAGAGTCCTCAAAACATAAAACTCTATAGTTAAAATAATATTTTTAGAAATCCGACCGTTCGATCAAGCTGAATTCTTGTCAGCAGTCCTGTCTCGCCGTTCGCTACAATATACTAAAATTTCAAGCGATTCCAATGGTCCGATCATCCGAAATAAAATTTTTAGTGTTTATATCTAATTAGAACACTTTTCTTAATCAAACTCTTAATCCTTTACATGACAAAGGGTTTCCAGAATATCATTTAAGTCATCACTACATGCAATTTCCTATCTTAAATTGGGTTTTTCTTCCATACAATTCATCCTAATCATTCCTAAACCAATATGAAAGATGCATCAACGAAATAAGCAAGATAAACACTTGCTTGGAATTTTCAGAAATCTGGTTTGGCGTTGAATTTGGTGTGGTTGCGTTCCCCGTCTCGCGATCTAGGCGTTGGCGGTGGCGGCGGTGTAAACGGATGAGTTTTGAGCCTTGGAATGCCTTGAGAGCTCTCTCCTCTCCTCTCCAATGACCGTTCTAGTGTTTTTGAGTTATCTAACCCTAGGAGATAACCTAAACATCTGATATAACCCCTTTAATTTTCGTAGGTTTAATTACCCAAAAATACAAAATGACTAAAATGTCCTCCCGGGATACTAATTAGGCCTAAAAACGCCCCGAGACCCAAATCAAACCCCCGGGTATACTTTTCTGACTATCTCGACCCTTACGGACGCGTTGGCGCACTCAAAACGACCATACGAACAAATTCACTTTTATTAATAAATATTTAGTCCCGACACGACACAGACGCGTCCCGACTTAAATTTCCATAATTGTCATTTTTATTCACACGTGACAATATTATAAAAAATAAATCTCATATATTACTATACTCATCTCGTAATATTCAACAAATATCAAATTTCCAATAATTACTAACTCTCGTCACGCTAGTAAATATTTTAAAGCAACATTCCGGATTAAAATTAAATTAATTTATCTCAAATTAAATTTAATAAATCCCATAATTTAAAAGCTGTAAAAATACGGGGTATTACATACTTCCCCCCTAATAACGGAATTTCATCCCGAAATTCGGAAAATAAGGCCTATCAGGTACCACAATTCTGGATATCCTTGTCAGTACGCAAACTATCTACATAGTACGGCGCTCAATCACTATAGCTTTTTCCTCACAGCAACATTGTTTTACATTCTCATTGGAGACACTTCACATTGCACTCCCAACTGACAACATTTGAATAGGTTACGTCTATACGTTATAAATTCCATTATCTCACTATCATTAGGAGGCCGCACCTCACTACATGACAACTACTCGGATTTATTCATACACAAAATTCCCATTCTGAGAAGATCATACGAATATTTGACCACTCTTGACTGCCTGTACAGTCGTGGAATTCCACCATAGTTATCGGATATTTTCTCGACCGATCCAAAAATTCTGATTATCTACTCTCCTCTGAACATACGAAATGAGAATAGTCGAGGTTCTTCCATAACAAAACCTTAAGAACTACCTCGTACGCGACAAACAGGTACGAGTGCTTCTACAGAGCATTCTTGAAATCATCGTACCAAGATTCCAAAATCTCCTTAACATGGCTCCACTAATCTTTAATCACCATGCGCATATTCCATGGCTAAGTGTGATACATCCTACTCGAAACGAAATCTTATCTCCGCTGAAATCCTATATCAAAGGTGGGATTCACCAATCTCATCCTGATTCAGAAATTTATACTGCGCCGGATCATGCACTGGCGCGATCCTTCCTTTCAAAGGAAGTCTGGGGCATACTAGTTAATATTGTAAGCCAGCCCAAAGGAATATCAATCACTTCCTTCTCGGCGACTTAATTCACATGTTCGGGATAAACCCTTGATCTTGTTTTGACGATGGCAACCCATCCAAGGACTGTACCGACTTTACTGACCTCTTCCAATTTCAGGAATTGTCGATAAACACAGAATTCTTTGGTTGATTCTCCTCTTTCAACCAAACCTTACCTATGGGCGGTGCATGTAGAGACTACTCACTATGTCCCGCTAAACAACGATTTTTCCTTGAAATGTCTCAGATTAAGTGACACGTAATACTCCCCTTCCTTCCTTGTAGTATGCCGAAAGTTCCACCCGTGCTCTTCCCTCCATGAAACGCACTTCTGGATCTCTTATACCATACCAACATCATCACCCTTTATATGTGCAAGTCTCTCTCATACTTTCCTACTAACAACTCCGCTCCGAGTTTTCTTCATAATCATTTAATTCTGCTCCATCCAAGGAATACTCTTTTTAAATGACTTCCCACAGTCTTTCAATTCAAATTTGGGTGTGCTATTCTAATTACACACCTATGTATGGATTATCGCCCCTCATGTGACGTTTAATCCACTATATCACTTCCACTTCGTTCTGTTAGCCCCACCAACACATTTTCCACACGTCCATTGTCACGCCCCTTCATCTCGGACGAGTCTTAACATCAGTTAACCAGGATGTCTACACACCCTATAAACCGGGCATACTAGCGTAAGCATCACATACGCTCCATACTAACAAACAAATTCTTTGTTTTCCCTGGTGCTTACAGCGTGATTACAACACTCTAATCACCCTAAAAAAATCAAAATTTTAAATCTTCCTTATCATCGTTCCACCCCTCAACTCGTGGGGTAACTTTCAATGCTTTCTTACCACAAGATCCGGCTTCCAATAGCTTTAAGACAAAATTCAACTTCCAACTTACATACATAATTACTTGATCCCATTTGACCAGGGTACCGAACTCATGGAATAGTGACCAGACGTCTCCCTATTTCCAACCTTATACTAAGTTTCATGCGTGGGATGTCTCGCAAAGCCAAATCCAAACAAGGAACCCCCCGATACACTACTGCCTAGTATTGTCGGTTATCGAAATCCGTTAGGTCCTCCGTCCATAGCATATACCCCTTTATTCCGTCCCTTGACAGAAAAGTTACAATTTCTCCCGTAATTATGCTTAACAAAGAACGTTTCACTAATTGCACTATTGTTCAGTATAGGTTGGTGGTAATAGCATTCCATAAACCTCGAATACATACAATCGGAATTCTCGAAATTCCTTTTCCTAATAATAGGGGTATAAATATTAACTCCCACATCTCTAAAGGATAAATATAACAATGCACTCTTCCTAGCACTAAGTCCGGAGTGCTAAACAAAATACTGAGTCAAATCTTTTTGCTCAACGGTAAATCCCGATACATACGGAATTATACTGACAAAGTCTATACATACTTTGGCATCGAATATCCCGAGCCCACTATCTCCTCCGAAGTCTCTAGGATAGATAAGATAAGTGCGAGTCCAACCTTCTTACAGGTAAAGCCTCGCCAAAACAAAACGTAAAACATGTTGCGCTAATGCAACCACTCCGATAGCCTTGCAATAAATGCCCACTATCGTACTAACCATTTCTATAACGTTTTAACAAAGATAATATCATACTCGTGTATCGCATCACTACAACGAGTAACCTCAATAAAGTATAACACGCTGTTAATATACTCATTCATCCTCCGCGGACAGAACTAAAGAAAAATCCCGCTACACTAGGGAAAAATATTCACATTTTAATAACGTTTATAATGATATGCATTAAGCTCGTCTTACATGCTAATCTAGCAAGGAACAAAATATGGAGGCACTATTTGTTGGGAGAGAAATTTCGTTTGTTCACAGACCATAAGTCGTTGCAATATATGTTCACTCAGCGAGAGCTGAATATGCGTCAACGCAGATGGCTAGAGTTTGTGAAGGACTACCAGTTCGATATACAGTATCATCCGGGGAAGGCCAACGTAGTTGCTGATGCGTTGAGTCGTAGACCGGTAGACGAGGTAGCAGACGTCTGGAAAGCAAAGTGGAAGGAGTTGGGTCACCAGGACGCAATAACACGTTCTTTCATATCCGTGATATCAGTCACACCCGAGATTGTTATGAGGGTAATACAGGCCCAGACCACAGACCCGTTTTGCCAGGAGCAGATTGTGCGACTTCTAGCCGAGGGTGCTGAGTCCTATTCTATTAGTTCCGATGGAGGTTTGCGGTTTAATGGGAGATTGGTGGTTCCAGAAGGAGCAGATTTACGTCATGCAGTGATGACCCAGTCTCACGGGTCCCAATTTGCAGTACATCCTGGAGGAGATAAGATGTACCAGGATATGAGGAGGCAATACTGGTAGAGTGGGATGAAGAAGGACATTGTTGAGTTCGTGTCTAAGTGTTCTACCTGCCAACTGGTGAAGGTGGACCATCAGAAACCGTCAGGGTTACTTCAGCTATTGAAAGTACCCGCGTGGAAGTGGGAGAGCATTTCTATGGATTTTATTACAGGGTTGCCTACATCACAGCGGGGCCATGACTCTATCTGGGTGATTGTAGACCGTTTGACCAAGGTGGCTCATTTTCTGCCGATGCGGACAGACTATACCACGGGTCAGTATGCTCAGTTGTTCATTGCTGAGGTTGTCAGATTACATGGGGTGCCCCTGAATATTGTGTCAGATAGGGACAAGATTTTCGTGTCACGTTTCTGGGAAAGCTTTCAGGAGGCTATGGGTACTGAGTTGAGGTTGAGTTAAGCTTATCACCCACAGACAGATGGACAGACAGAGCGTACTAATCAGATGTTGGAGGATATGTTACGCATGTGTGTTCTCGATTTTGGAGGAGGTTGGAAGCCACATCTTCCACTGGTAGAGTTTGCTTATAATAACTCTTATCAGTTTACGATTGGTATGGCTCCATTTGAGGCTTTGTATGGCAGGCCTTGTCGTTCCCCAGCTTGTTGGCTCGAAGTGGGGGATAACAAGTTGCTAGGACCAGAGGTGATTCAGGAGACCTCCACGAGGATTGAGATGATCAGGAATCGCATTCGAGTAGCCCAGGATAGGCAGAAGAGCTACGCCGATGCGAAACGATTCTTCCGGGAGTTTAATGTGGGGGACCAAGTGTTATTGTGTGTATCTCCTATGAAGGGAGTGATGAGGTTCGGGAAGAAAGGAAAGTTGGCTCCGAGGTACGTGGGGCTATTTCCCATCATCGAGAGGATTGGGACGGTTGCATACAAGTTGGGACTGCCAGAGCATTTACATCGCATTCACGATGTATTCCACATCTCGTCGTTGAGACGGTATCTTCGGGATGATATGGCCCATACTCAAATCGCGATAGATGAGATCGACTTACAGCCTGATAGATCTTACGAGGAGAGACCGGTGGCTATCCTAGACTATAGTGAGAGGAGATTGAGGTCGAAGATAGTTTCCACTTGTGCGGGTCCAGTGGGAGCATCATAATGTGGAGGAATTCACTTGGGAGCGCGAGGCAGATATGCGCGAGAGATATCCAGATTTGTTCTTACCAGGTATGCCTTATTTTCCGAATTTCGGGACGAAATTTCGTTATTAGGGGGGAAGTATGTAATACCCCGTATTTTTATACTATATTAATTTGGGGATTTATTAAATTTAATGTGAGTTAATTATTTAATAAAAATCCAGAAATTAATTATGTTATAATTATTAACGTGACGAGAGTTAGTAATCATGGGAAATTTGTTGAATATTACTAATGAGCAAAGTAATATATGATATTGATTATATTGAATGTCACGAGTGAATAAAATGACAAATTTGGAAATTTGAATCGGGACGCGCCCGTGTCGCGTCGGGACTAAATATTGATAAATAAAAGTGAATATTTTATAAGTCGTTCATATGGTCATTTTGAGTGCGCCAACGCGTCCGGAAGGGTCGAGATAGTCAGAAAAGTGTACCCGGGGGTTTAGTTTGGGTCTCGGGGCATTTTTAGGCCTAAGTGGTACCCCGGGAGGGCATTTTGGACATTTTACATTTATGGGTAATTAAACCCACGAAAATCCAAAGGGTTATATCAGATATCTGGATTGTCATCTAGGGTTAGAAACTCTAAACACAAGTGACGGCCATAGGAGAGGAAGGAGAGAGCTCTCAAGGCAAATTCAAGACCCGAAATCCAACGGTTTGCACCGCCGCCACCACCAACGCGTAGATCGCGAGAAGGGGAACGCAACAACACCAAAATCAGCTGCAATCCAGACTTCTGAAAATACCAGGCAAGTGTTTATCTTGCTATTTTCGTTGGTGCAATTTCCATATTAGTTTAGGAATGATTAGGGATGAAATATATGGAAGAAAACCCAATTTGTGATAGGAAAATCCATATAGTATTGGTTTATATGATGATTCTGGAAACCCTTGCCATGTAGAGGAAATTAACCACGAAATTTTGATGATTATAAGAAGGAAATTCTGGAGAAAATTTGTTAGAAACCTGTTTAAGAAAATTTTAGGGTTCTTGATAATTAGATGAAATTTTGGATTGATAATCCATGTTTAAATGATAGAAATGTACATGCCTTACGTTAGAAACATCTGGTATATTGTTATAATGTTAGTAGTAGAATTTTTGGGACGTTTGGGTTTGGAAAATATGGATTTTCATGAAGAAAAGTGGTAGAACCCGTAACTGCAATTCTGCAGTTTTCGCAGACCTGTTTGATCGATCGATCGAGCCCAGAGCTTCGATCGATCGAAGGTTCGATCGATCGAGCCCCAGACCTCGATCGATCGACCCCTCCTGGCAGACTCCTATTTCTTTTTTAAATGAGTTAAATTAAATTTATTGTGAGATAATTCTTTGGCATCCTTAATAAAAGGTTTTGGGAGATAGGGAAGACTAGTAGGACATGTGAATAGATTGTGGGACCCTTGATGTCGGGCAAAGATTGTATTTTGGGAGAATTACATAAGGGTCGGTAAATTTATGATTTAAAGAGAGAGACACGTAAGAGAGTTACTTTGGGACAAATGTGTATACCTACTGAATTTTATACTTGGGAGGATAGAATCCATGAGCGTTATGTAGTAAGTGGAAAAGTTCCACAAATTAAAATAAGATGTGAATGGTTATACGTGATAACTAAATAATGAGAAATAAATACGAATGTCGTAATTATGGGAATTGAGAATATACCCATTATTGATATGGTAATATTAGTATAGTTATATGATTGTGTATGCATATACTATCTATGTGTGAAAATCATGCCCACGCTACTTGCTATCCCTGAGGTTGCTGCGTTGGGACGATCTTATCCTGTGTTACCTTATGGGGGATATTGACTCGTACCCTAGAAGATAGATATCCTTGGTACAGGCTATCGACGTAATAATTTAGACGGTCCTAAGAGACGCAGGCATGTGCCATCCTCTTAGAGACTTGGAATCTATGCTTCGCCTCAATATTGTTTGTGTATGTATGTTAATACAATTCGAGAGTGATTCCGAATGTATTCCCCTTAATATGAGTGATATGGGGCTTTGGATAGTAGAGTATGCCGCACCATAGTTTATTTGAGGTGATGTTATAATATATATATATTATACGAGTAGTTAATATATATATGAAATTCTGAAATCTGGAACTGCCTACTGTGATTTGATATGTAGGACATGATTGATGACTCAAATTGTAAATACTTGTTTGAGAAAGTATAATATTCTCTTTGATCATTTAGTAAACTAGATCGATTGCTAAAACTATCACACAAATTTGTCTTAGGGAGCAAGCTAAAATGGAAACCACATTTGGAGATGGTCAAAGATCCTAATGAAAAAAAGCGTATATTTTTTAAAATCAGTATACATAATACTTTCGTTACCAACTAATATAATAATAAGCAACAATGCGTAATAAATTAGATATTCTATTTCCGTCAACATTAAAATAACTTAACATTTTTTAGAACAATGAAAAACAATACATTAGTCATTTGATAAATTAAAATCAACATCACTGTTGAAATGGAATTGTTGCGCCTGTCTGGCATTATCATTTTTTCTTTTTTTAATTTGGTTAGGTATTTTTCATACCACGAGGTGTCCGGGTCAGCTTATGCTCACCTTGATTAATCCCCACTCGCGGTTCGTGGCTTTCGCTAGCCAAGCATTATTTTGACACTATCAGGGATCGAACTGAGGACCAAACCCAATCCACCCCCAAACAGTGTCCCAGTGACAACCTTATACTACTGGACTAAGAGGCTTGATTGCCTGTCTTGGCATCATCAATTCCAAGTATTCCTCCCAATTCTCAAAAAAGATTGTTTTTCTCTTCCAATAAACATATGTACAATCGACCATGGTGGTATGGCTCACTATTTTATTGTTTTCTTCTTCCTTTCTTCTTTTGGTTGTGTAATTTCCTACCAACACCCGTTCCCTTTCAAAGGTGATTCGTAATTTTTCATATATTAAGGATTTTTGCATTTGAGGCTAAGCTCCCTAACAGAAAATTCTTTTAAGGAATCAATGCATGAGTTCAAGTTTTCTACAAGGGTGTTTTTATATGGGCACACCATTTCAATTTCCATCCCTCGACGATCTAATTTCAATTGTTAAAATAAGAGATGATTAAAAGAAATAAATGACCCTTTTATAAGGCCCCGACCTCTGTTGTTGTATTTTCTAGTAGCTTCAAACCTCAAATCACACAAACACAAACCTTCTTCGACACCGCTTCTCCAATGTATCTATTTTAATAAACTTGAACCCAAATTATATAGCAATGGTATGACAACAATGTGTAAGGATTCAACCATTTAATCTGGAATGAATTAAATATCTCACAATTTTTTTTAAAAAGTCCTCAAACACTCGAGTGCCATAATCTATATCAACCCCCCCAAAAGACTTTAAACCCACAATTGCATAAAAACTTGTTTTGTGATGGTACAAAAAAAGGGCAGAATCACTCTTCCGAAACATGGTAGTGTTACATTAACCTAAACATTTATTATGCCTCCACCTTGTAAGTTGTGCAGGCGATAAAAATCATGTCTCGTCCCTAGTATCTCTCTCGACAATAACACAATTTTGTTAATGACCCTACAAATATTGCTTCCACCAAGTTGTGAGTGAAAATCTCTACTGGATCTCACCTTATGAGGCATCGCAGTTAAATTTCAAAGCAACTTTTCCCACATTTCTACCTCCACATTTCCATTGTCAATTGGATCCTCTGATGTTTTCTTCTAAAAATAGCATCAACTGAGTGTTCATCTTCGGATAATTTTTTATTTAGATGATTACAAATACCATTTTGCGGTTGAGTTTCTAGCGTTTGATTTTCTTGGGTTTCTTACTCGAATTCCATTGTAATGAGAGAGAGGATGCACCTAGAAAAATTGGCAAACACAAAGAATGAGTTTGAGATTGGAGTTCCTGGTGAAAGTTATATATATATATATATATAGGGAGAGGTTCACAAGTGGACCAAAACAATGGACTTTTTAATGGACCTTAACAAAAAGCACATAATAATACATTAATTTTAATTCCTATAGTGTAATTGGTCCGCGCCAGCGGCACCCGAGACAACACCTTTACCCCACTAACCCCCCACCCCGGGGTGGGGTGGGGGGCGTGTGGGGGGTGGGGGATCCATCGACACGCGTATTTGGTGCCGCTGGCGCGGATCAATTACACTATAGGAATTAAAATTAATGTGTTATTATGTGCTTTTTGTTAAGGTCCATTAAAAAGTCCATTCTTTTGGTCCACATGTGAACCTCTCCCTATATATATATATATATATATATATATATATATATAGTATTGTTCTTGTGCGAATCAGTCTGCATTTTAAGAGTGCGGATCGAACATATGTCACCTGATGTTTATCGGCTAAATTATAGGCGCACTCTCTCTTTTTTCTGAGCATACCGTCAGTTGACACATGTCCAGTCCGTACACTTAAAAAGCGGACAGGTATATAAGAGATAAAGAGAGAGAGAGAGAGATAGAGAGAGGTCATACATACCAAGTTTACATACTTGTTGACGTAAATCTATTTTTCTAAAATATTAAAAAAATCTTTTTGAGCCGAATTTTTTTATCTTGTATTTAAACATTTCAAGGAATCTATATGAAAAAAATCACCTTAAAATAATTTTTTTTACTATTTTAAAAAATCGGTCAAACTTTCACAGTTTCTAAAGTATTTTAAATTGTGTGAAAGTTTGACCGTATGAGTCCTTTGAAATTTTTAAATATCACACAAAAGTACTCAACTCAAAAATAATTTTAAAAAAATCGATATGTATACTTAATATGTACTGGAGAGAGAGAGAGAGAGACTCACCTACGTCATGATGTATGCATTACACCATACACCACACCTAATTCTAGATCCTAAGAAACGTTTTTTCTTAAAAAAAAAAATTATCTTGAAATTAACTTTCCAATGAACCAATATTAAAAAAAAATAGGTTAAAATATATTTTGTAGCTATTTTTAAAAAATTCAAAAAAAAACTGCTGGCGCATACCCTTATAAATAAGGTATTTTTAGCATTTTTTTGTAATTTTTTTAAAAATAGCTGCAAAATGTATTTTGATCTAATTTTTTGAACATGAATTTATATGAATGTTAATTTCAAAAGAATTTTTTTTATGGCCTATAACTAGATGTGATGCATGGATGATGTTTAGAGTATGATGTAGGTGAGTTTTCTCATATACATACATATATATATATATATATATATATATATATATATATATATATATATATATATATATATAAGAGAGAGCGATAGAGAGGTTCTCATGCATACCCCAGTAATACCAATTTTGATAAAATAGTAAAAGCAATATTTTTCGGCTAATTTTTTTTATAGTTTTAAATATTTCAATATGACCATAAAAAAATTCAACTCAAAATGAATTTTTTTGCTATTTTTAAAAAATTCGTCAGACTCTGTGAGTTTTTAAGAACTTAAAACTCAAAAATTTAACCGATTTTTTTAAAATAGCAAAAAAATTCATTTTGAGTTGAATTTTTTTTTATGGTCCTACTGAAATGTTTAAAAATAATATAAAAAAATCAGTTCAAAAATATATTTTTTACTATTTCAAAAAAATAGTCCGCACAGAGGGTATGCATGACATCCTTTCTGTGTGTGTGTGTGTGTATATATATATATATATATATATATATACACGAGAAAGTCCTTTTTTTTGTTTTTTTAGCATACCATGAGGTGTCCGGCTAATTTACGTGCATCTCGACTAATTTTCATTCGCATTTCGTGATTTTCGCTGATCAAGAATTATTTTGACAGTATCAAAGATGGAATTGAGGATCAAATCTAATTTATTTTTAAAATTATCATATTGAGAATTTTATATCACTGAACCAAGACTAGGGGTGTATTTCGGTCGGATCGGATCGGAAAATGCCCTTTAGGAAAAAATTCCAATTTTTTCGGAAATAAAATATTTGTTCCAATTTCCTATCAAATTTTTTCGGAAAATCAAAAAAGTTTCCGAATTCAAAAAATTCGGAAAATCGGAAAAAATTCGAAAAAATTCGGAAATTCAAAAAATATACTAAAAATTCCAAATTTTTGGAAATTCCAAAATTTCAAAAAAATTAATATAGGATTTTCGATTACTCGAAATCTCATTTTAAAGAAATCGAAATAAAGATTTAACCCAACATGTAAATATGTAAGGATTTAACCATTTTTTTTTATTTGTGTAGATGGATATTTTCCTTTTATAAATTACTTTTTTGGGTCTCTTTTCCTCTCCCAGCCGATGTGGTACACATGAGAATGTTTAAAAAAATTACAAGAATTGGAAATCGAAAAATATTTCGAAAAAAATCAAAAATAATTCGAAAAAATCGGATCGGCATAGTTTCGAAAATATCGGATCGAAAATATCGGAAAATCAAAAATTCAGAATTTTTTCCAATTTTTTATCCGATTTTTATCAAAAAAATCGAAAATCAAAAAATCAAAAATCAAAAATCGAAAACCTTATATACATTCAAAAATCGATAAATATCGGATCAAATATCGAAAAAATCAGAATGCTCCAAAAAAAAAAACAGGCATGATTGAAAAAGCTTAGTCGATCCCGCAATTCTCTCGTGCGACTATCCACTTGTCAGTAGAATAACTCGCATGCCAGTGGTACGAGGGGGGTTTCTTGTAAGGGGGCATTTGCGGAATTTGATATGAAAATGGATGGTGTGATTAGGTTATGGGTGGGGACATAGAGATAAATAGGTAGTGTCATTCACTGCCAAAGAGCATGTGCCCCTCCCTCTCAAGTTTGTCTAGTATAAGTAAGGTGCAAGCTGCACAGCTAAGCAAACTTTTCTCTCTTCGAGTAGAGTACTGTTGGCCCACTCAATCAGCATATGGAATTTAATGCTGCATACCCATTTAAGTGGGGTCCAAATTCACTGGCCCAATGTTCACATAGCGTTATGGCCACAACATAGGATGCCAACTATTGTCGTGTCAAGTATAAAATCTATCTATTTGATATGTATGATAATCTTTAATTACCTTCATAAATTTTTTTAACTTATATTAAAGTACAAAAGATCAATGTATATTTTAATAAATTATCATAGTAAAATTTTCTTAGAATGCGTGTAAAAAAAAATTGTTATAGAAAATTTATCATCCCATACTATCAATTGAACCTCGGTAGAAAATATTCATTCTTAAAACTTTAGTCTTCAATCTCAATTGTCAAGAAGTTTCGAACAATAACATAGAATAATTATATTACTTCTTTTTCCATAATGAAATTTTATTATTGTTATTTATGATGATTTAAATTGGGAGACTTTTATGAAAATTATCTAAAAAAAGTTCAACATAAGGATGCTTAAGTATTATTATATCCCAACTAAATTTGCAAAGATGATAACTTGTTTTTTAATATAATATTCCATTGCAATGATATATTTATTTATTTATTTTACGAAGTAGTTGGAATATAAATACAATATATTATTACAAATGAACTGAGTACACTTCCAACAAATTAGGTGAGAAGCTACTTAAGGCAAATTTACATGCTAAAGCAATAGGTATTTCAGTTTATGACGAGCTAAATATATTAAGGGACGGTCACAAATCGGTGTCTTGTAAAGGAGTTGATTCAATTTTTCTCCTTTGGGCTCATATTATGAATTTCAAGCCCATGGTTTTATTATGATTAACGGTAGTTTACTTGTAAATGTTGAGCGTATAAGTATTAAGTGGCAATGCTGCGCCTAATTAAATACCGGGCGATCACTCCTTTATTAAATTAAAATCAAGGTGAACAGTTGGTTCATTCTTAGCATCACTGTCGTAAAAATACTTTTCCAATTTAAACACCCTAAATAATTAAGCTAAGTGTCAAAACCATTTAAAACCTTATTCTCATTTTATTAAATCCGGTTATAAAACCTTAAACCATTAACATCTAAAGAGTCACACATTAAGAATAAAAATAGAATTGAACATACACGAATTTAATCATCAATAATAAATCCCAACATTTACAACACTAAAGGAAAACATCCCGACAGTAATAAATCCCGAAATAAAGGTACTGAAAGTAAAAATTTCAATCTCTCACAATACCAACTAAATAATAGAAAGAGGGCGACACATGCCCCTGCTGGATAAAACTGAACTAAGAGTAGAATCAAATGGATGAAGTCGTCTAAACAACAGGCCTGCAACACCCACCTAAGTTGGAGCACGTTCCTTCCCAAGGATCCTAAGTAAGACGCCCCTGTGGCTGGGCACCTGTAATACATACATATATATACAAGAGAGAAAAGGAAATAGAAACAAGTCAGAGCCCGATAGTGTATATGATTTAAAAATTCGTTTAGCAAGTATTTAAATTGATACACGCCAATGCAACAACATATTAGTGCGACACTCTCTTGAGAAATTCTCACATCTCTTCTAATGTGCACACCTATCGCACTAACCTTCCCAATGGTCTATCTCGTCATATACCACACTATCTTTCCCCAATGATTTAACTTATCTTAGGTTATTCGCAGGATTTACAACTGAACAACACAAGTATTTAAAACGTAAGATTTCAATTTGTAACCAAGGTTCTCCTTTTAACTTTATTAATCAATAAAGTTTTCCAGTGTCATATTATACTTTCCCAAAACAATTATTTATAATTTGAGTCATCACCCATGTCCTACATATCAAATCACAATAGGCAATTCCATATTTCAGAATTTCATATATATATTAACTATTCGTATAATATATATATCATAACAGCACCCCACATAAAAACTAGGGTGCGGGCTTACTCTACTATCCAATCCCCGTATCAATCGTACTAAAGGGAATACAAGTTCGGAATCACTCTCGAACTGTATAAATACATACACAAACAATATTGAGGCGAAGCATAGTTTCCAAGTCCAAGAGGTCAGTACATACCCTCACGTCTCTTAGGACCGTCCGACTATCGATCCGATAGCCCGTACCTAGGATTTCTATCTTATAGGGTACGAGTCAATATCCCCCATAAGGTACACGAGATAAGATCGTCTCAGCGTGGTAACCTCATGGATAGCAAGTAGCGCGGGCATGATTTTCACAAGTATATAATATATGCATACACAATCATATAAATATACCACTTTTATTATATCAATTTAGGTTTATCCCATAACCCACATTCACAACATTTATCCTTATTTTCCCATTATTAAGTATAATGGTTCGTTTCTAACTTTAATTCGAAGGATTTTTCTAACTTACTACGTGATTGGACATAAATATTGTATATTTATTCCCCTAATTTCAGTGCATTTGTGAACCCGAGTGATGTAACCTATATGGATTTGACGCACATTTATGCTACTAATCTTCGTTGGCAAGTATTTCCTGTTTCGTGCTTCTCTTATTGGTTTTACAGGTTAATTATGCAAGCAGCGCAAAAGAGAAAGCGAGACAATGAAAGAAAAGCTAAGAAGGAAAGTTCAAGGGAATTTTGCTAATTCTGCAGCCAGATCCCAAAGGAGGAGTCAATTGGAAAGTTGAAGATCTCGGAATAACGAGAACACTGGAAGAAACGACACCCAAATCCGAGCTACGGTTGATGAGTTATGACCCGTTGAAGTTGAAGAAAAATCCAAGGAAGAAAGGAAAGAAAAAAAAAATTCCAAGTGTTGAATGGAAGAAAAAGCACCCCACACCAGCAAACATTCGCGAACCCAGGGGCGAACCGGTTTGGGGGGTGAACCGGTTCGGGGTACATGCGAACCGGTTCGGGGGGCCTGATGCGCGAATTTGCCTCCTTTATTCAGATTGGCTCTAAGGTTTCCTTCTTGTACAACATCAAAATTTCGTGGTTTAATCCTCTACATCACAAAAGGTTTCCAGAATATCATTTAAGTCATCACTACATGCAGTTTCCTATCTCAAATTGGGTTTTTCTTCCATACAATTCATCCTAATCATTCCTAAACTAATATGAAAGATGCATCAACGAAATAAGCAAGATAAACAATTGCCTAGGATTTTCTATGTTCTGGTTTGGTGCCGAATTTGGTGTGGCCCACCCTTCAGGCTAGTCAGAGGCTTGCTCTGGTAAGGTTTCTTTTTCTCTTGCGTTTTTTTGACTTCTCTCATTTTCCTCTTCTAATATCTTCTCTTTTTCGCAGTTTGTCACTGACTTCGCCGTGCTGTATCATTCACGCGATGAGCTGGTGAAGAAGAACAGTGAATTGGAGAAAGAAAACTCTGCCCTGAAGCTGAAGGGGAAGGAGCTTGAAGCCAATTTTAAGGCTGTTGACTCTGCTCGAATCTCATACGATTTGTCTCTTGCTACTACGAGCAAAGAAAAGGATGCGGTGATCGCGGAGCTACGGGAGCTGAGGTATGCCTACGACCAAGTTTGCTCCAACAAACTTGCTGTGCTAGAGGAGAAAAGGGTGCTTGTTTAAGAGCTGAAGAAGAAGGAGTTCGAGGCTGTCATTGCCAAGGAAGACTCTTACAACTCCGGCTGGGCTGCGGCATACGAAGATGCTGAAGTTCAGATAGGCTATATCAACCGTCTGAACTTCAAGAAAGGATGGAATAAGGCTCTCGTAGCTGCTGATGTGGATGTTGCATCCCCACATTTCGACGAGCATGACCCAGGGCCGAGGCCAGTCATAGACGAGGACCCTACCCCAGCTATTGAAGGCCCTGATCCTGTCCCCCAGGCGACTCCTGCTGGCGTTTCTCTTGCTGAGGGGATAAAGGTCATCCCTGCCGAGGACAGTGCTCCTGCTGATGCTGATAAGGAGAAAGGACCATCCATATATGGGCCTCTTGAGGTTGCTAATTGATAGGGTCTTTGTATTTTTGCATTTTCCAGTCTGTAAATTTTCTTTCTTCAGTCTGATGTAACTTCAATTTTTATTAATGAAAAAGCTTCCTTTCTGCTAGTGCTGATCTCTTTCTCTCCTTTGTCTTTCTTTCACTTGTAGTTAGTTGATGTGGATGATTATATTCCTGCTACTTTCCAGTTGGGTAGGACCCTTGGTCCCAATGCGAGCCCTGAAGTTCGCCAGGCTTTTGTTAAGCTTTGTAAATCTCTCAGGTCTAGAAATTAGAAATATAAGGAGCAATCCGAGCTAGTGTCTAGGCTGAAGGACAGGCTCCGGGAGATAGAGGACATTGGTTCCTCAGTGCAAGAGGAAGTCAATGTGCCGAGAACAAGACTCCTAGAGGCCACCGAGGTCAACCAAGTTGGGGAGTTCCTTCAGCAGGAGAACGAAGACCTGAGGAGGGAAGTCTTACAACTTAGGGAGCATGCACCGAGCACTGTTCAAGCAGTATTACAAGGCTCCTCATCATCGCGAGCTGGAGATGCTCATAATGTTACCCCTCCCATGTCGCGAAGTCTCACCCGCCCTCCCCTTCCGCGAGCTAGTAGGAGAACCGGGAGAAGATGCAGGGAAGGAGAATAACTTCCCGATAGGGAAATGGAGGAGCTCCGTGGTGATGTTCAGCGAGCATATGTAATCGCTGCTGGGCTTCAAAGGGACGTCACCCGGTTGCGGCACTTGTTCAAGAAAGGTCCTCGGTAAGCGTGGGCTGATGGTTATGATCAAGGCTGGTCGGATACTCTAATAAGGCTATCTGAGTTCGAGGAGCTTTCTTTTATTAAGGGATAACTAAGTGCCTTGAAGGAGCTGCAAGTCTCGAGGAACTCGGTGCTATGGTATCGTCATGAGATGTCTTCCTCCACTCTAGTGCCAAACTCATTTAGGAGGGACGATCGATGGATCCCAATCGATGCTATTCCTCGGTAATTATTGGAGTTGGATGAGGATGAGGTTGTGGAAGAGTATGCTCCTGCTCCTGATGACGGACGAAGAGATCGAGTGGCTGATTATCTTGACCGGAGGCTTCCACCCCCTTGAGATTTTTTTTAGTTGTTGTATATATATATATATATATATATATATATTTTTTTTTTGATAATGTAAATTCTTTGGGCAAGCTCGCCGACTAAACATGTATTATCATTGTTGTAAGATGGATTAATGAAAAGTTTGTGTTTTTGGGCAATTTTTCCAAATAAACGTGTATATCCTACTTTTCGTACCCTTGCTGCTTTATAATTTCTTCTGTTTTGTCATTCAAGTGTCCCCCCAGTCCAGTATAATATCAAAGTACCATTATGCCACACCTTACCTTTTAGGTTGTGTCGTCACACTCCCTTAGGCCTAAGTAGGGAAATTGGCGAGGACACACCTGGTGTTGGATGTCTTCATCCGATCAGGATTTTGTTCAACCGAAGTAGGTTTGATGACCAGTATAAGATTTGGTCGTATTACCTAAGAATCCTCTATAGGGCTTTATATATTGCCAGGGGCAACGCTAAGAGGTCTCTCGTGTTTTATGATGATGACCTGAGGAGGGGTATTCCCCTGCTGTAGTGATCAAGGTGCTTGTTATTTGGAAAAGATGTGTGATGAATGCAACTGTCACCAATCAGAGTGTAACCAACTAAGTAACTTTCATTAGTAATAAGAAAAAATGAACTTCTATTTTCATAACAAAAGAAATACAAGAAAAAGATCTAAAAATAGAATTTCTTGAGATTAGCTGCGTTCCATGCTCGTGGTATTTCTCTGCCCTTCATCGTTTCCAAGTGATAGGCGCTTTGCAGATCGTCTTTAGTTACTTTAAAGGGTCCTTCCCAGTTTGGGCCTAGCTTGCCGTCTGACGACTTCACTGTGCTTCCTAGGACCTTCCTTAGAATACAGTCCCCAACTTGGAACTCCCTCGGGCTAACCCTTTTATTGTAATGCTTCGCGAGCTGTTACTGATAGTTCGCTAGCTTCACCAGGGCCAGTTCTCTACGCTCGTCGGCTAGGTCGAGTTCAGAGAGCAATGCTTCTTCATTTAGGCCTTGGTCGACAAGGTTGGATCTCATTGTTGGCAAACCTGCTTCTAATGGGATGACTGCTTCCACGCCGTATGTCAGCGAAAATGGGGTTTCTCCTGTTGCTCGTCGAGGAGTGGTTCGGTATGCCCAGAAAATATGGGGTAGCTCTGTTACCCATGCTCCTTTGGCTCTCTCTAATCGCTTCTTTAATCCGTCGATCACAGTTTTGTTGGAAGCTTCAGCTTGGCCATTGCTCTGAGGGTAGGCTACCGAGCTGAAGTGGTGTCTGATCTCATGTTCGTTACAGAAGTTCTGAAAGGGGCCACTTTCGAACTACGTTCCATTGTCGTTGATGATGGTTCTGGGGATTCCAAATCGAGTGATTATATTTCTCCATATGAACCTTATCATATCATCATCTCAGATGTTCGCTAGGGATTCAGCCTCGATCCATTTGGTGAAGTAGTCAGTCGCAACCAACAGGTATTTGCGATTGCCGACGGCGGTAGGCAGTGGTCCCACGATGTCCATTCCCCATTGGGCAAAGGACCATGGGATGGACAGAGACTTCAGATTGCTGGCGGGTTGGTAGACCATAGGAGCGTGGAATTGGTATTTCAGGCATTTGCGAACATATACTGTGGAGTCCTTTTGCATGTATGGCCACCAATAGCCTTCCTTCATTGCTCGAAAGGCTAGAGACCTTCCTCCGATATGAATTCCACAGATTCCTTTGTGAAGCTCGTGTAGCACTTGCTCGACATCATCTGGGTGGACGCATCTAAGGTAGGGACCGGAGAAGGATTTCTTATACAAGTCGCCTCCTGTGGATAAGTGAAAGCGAGCAGCTTTGACTCTTATCTGGTGGGCAGCTTTCTTTTCATCTAGGAGCGTGCCATCCTTCAAATAGCCCGTTAAGGGGTCCATCCAGCTGGGGGATGGTCCCACCTGGAGTACTTGTTCCATGTTTGGTAACTTACTGATGTGGTTAATGCTCGAATAAATGAGGAAATAGATGGGGATGACCCTCTTAAGGTCAGAGTCAACTGCCAAACTCAAGGCTACTAAGGCATCAGCGTGACTGTTTTGCCCCCTGGGAAACTACTGGATGTTGATCTGTTCAAAGCTTGACATTAATTCCCTCACTAAGGCGAGGTAGTCTGCCATTCTTTCATCCTTTGCATTATAATCTCCACTTATCTGATTGGAGACTAGCTGAGAGTCGCCGAACACCTGTAAACGTTTTGCTCCTAGAGTTTGTGCCTTTTGGAGATCGGATATTAGGGCTTCGTATTCTGCTTCGTTGTTGGAGGCTGCAAATCCAAGCCTGATTCCTTGTTCGAGGATTGTGTTTTCTGGAGTGATGAGGACAATGCCTACCCCTGCCCCCTTTGAGTTGGAGGCTCCATCAACAAAGAGTTTCCAGGTTCTTTCTTTTGCTTGGTTCTTCTGTTGCTTTGTTGGTTGAGGTTGGTCGGAGAGTTCCTCGCCCGTGAATTCGGCTATGAAATCAACAAGGATCTGACCCTTGATAGATGTCCTTGGTTGAAATTGGATGTCAAACCGGCCGAGCTCAATTGACCACTTAGACAGTCTGCCCGACAAGTCTGCTTTCCTTCGGACAGCCCTAAGGGGATGCGATGTAAGGACGATGACAGTATGGGCTTCGAAATAATGCTTCAGCTTCCTCGAGGCTATTACCAGTGCAAAGGCGAGCTTCTCCAATGGCAGGTACCTTTGCTCGGCGTCTAATAAGGTCTTGATCGCGTAGTAAATGGGGTGTTGGATTCCTACAACCTCGCACATTAACGCAAAGCTAACTGTGTGATTGGATACCGAGAGGTACAGGTACAAAGAATCCATTTGCTGTGGTATGACAAGCAACGGTGGAGAGCTTAAGTAGGCCTTGAGCTCGTCCAAAGCTCGCGATCAGTCTGGGCTCCATTCTATCAGTTTACTCCCCTTTAGAAGCTGGAAAAAGGTTTGCATTTCTCGGAGGATTTGGATATGAAGCGATTGAAGGCGGCGAGCATTCCAGTGAGCTTCTGCACGTCCCAGATTGTTCGAGGGGTTGTACCCTGTTGATTGCATCGATCTGGTCTGGATTAGCTTCTATGCCTCTCTTACTGACAAAGTATCCAAGAAATTTTCCTGACTGGACACCGAAGGAACACTTGCTCGCATTAAGCTTCATTCGGTACTTCCTGAGGATTTCGAAGGTTTTTGATAGGTCTGAAAGTAGATTTTCCTTCTTCTTGCTCTTAACGAGCATGTCATCGATATAGACCTCCATTGTGTCTCCCATTTGATCCTTGAACATTTTTGTGACCAGCCGCTGATAGGTTTCCCCCGCATTCTTGAGCCCAAATGGCATGACCTTCTAGCAATATAACCCAACTGTCGTGATGAACGCCGTTTTATCCTAGTCTGGGGTATACAAGGGGATCTGGTGATATCCTGAGTATGCGTTCAGGAAACTCATTCGCTCGCGAGATACAGTGGCATCTACTAGTTGGTCTATCTTTGGGAGGGAAAAACTATCCTTAGGGCATGCTTTGTTGAGATCAGTGAAGTCGATGCAAACTCTCCACTTCTCATTACTCTTCGGAACTACTACTGGGTTGGACAACCACTTGGGGAATTGCACTTCCCGTATGGATCCTACATCCAGTAGTTTTTTGACTTCCTTTTCGACCGCTTTAGCCTTCTCGGGTGCGGTTCTTCGAGCCTTTTGCGTGACTGGCTTGAATGTGGGGTCAACGTGCAGTTGATGACAGACCATATCAGGATCGATGCCAGGCAGCTCGTATGGTTCCCATGCGAAAACATCTACGTTGTGTCTCAGCAAGGTCGTTAACTCTTTCTGTTCTTGGTCGGTGAGAGATGCTCCAATAAAGAAGACTCTGCTACTGTCACTAATTTTGGCTATAACTTCTACCAGGTTCTCGACGACACGCTCGGAGGGAAGGAGCCTGGTCTCCTCTACTCTAGGTCTTCCATTCTTTAATTGCTATTTAGAAGGTATCACACCCTCTTCAACTTTCTCATTAGGTTGACCGACCTTCTTCTCTGGCTTTAATCGGATGGCTGCTATGAAGCACTTCCTCGCCATCGCTTGGTCGCCGTGGATCTCCATTACTCCTCGCTCGATTACGTACTTGAGCTTCTGATGGTAGGTCGAGGAGACCGGCTTTATTGCATGAAGCCATCCTCTGCCGAGGATGGCCTAGTACGGTGATTCGATGTCAACTACCAAAAACTCAATCATCTTGGAGACGTTCCCAGCACGAACTGGAGACACTATCTTGCCTAGGGGCATGGTCATTTTTCCAGCGAAGCCGACCAAAGGAACAGTAGCTTCCTTTAGTTCGGCGACGCTCAACTTTAATTTCCTGAATAGGTCGAGGTACATTACTTCAGATGAACTTCCTTGATCGACGAGCAGCTTGTCGATGTCAAAGTTGGCTATCCTAAGTGTAATGACCAGGGCATCATGATGTGGGGTCCTTACTCCCATCAAATCTTCATCCGTGAAAACAATATGCTTTTTATAATTGACGTCCTCTTCTCGTCGACGCTTTCCTTACTGTGAGTTTGCTGGATCGATTTGAAAAGCCTGCATTATCACTGTAAGTTTTTTCAATTCCATTCGAGATGAGTTCCCTTGTATCTGCTTGACGTCAGATACTCCATGGATTACTGCGAACTCGTGTCCAACATCATCCTCCAGCACGTTGTCGGGTCTCACCTCTCTGTTGGCAGTCACTTTCTCTGCCCTTTTTTCCATAAAGTCGTTCAAATGCCCGGACTTGGCCAACTCTTCGAGGTGAGACTTAAGAGATTTGCAGTGCTCGGTCTTGTGTCCTCCATCTTTGTGAAAATCGCATCTCAACGCATTATTCCTCTTTGACGGATCTTCTCCCATTTTTCTAGGCCACTTGATGAATGGCTCATCATCGATCTTCGCGAAAATCTTATAAATTAGTTCTTTGAAGATGGTGTTGACCGCCTGGAATGCTTTCGACGCGTCATGGTTCCCTCCGCTCTTGGAGCCATTTTTGCCTCCGTTCTTTACTCCTTTACTTTGGTTCTCAAATTTCTCACCTACCTTGGTAGTGAACTTAGCTCGACCACTTTCTCCTGTATTAGGGCGGGTGACATCTTCCACCTTTGCGTATTTCTCGATTCGGGCCATTAGGTCGTCAATAGTCATAGCTTCCTTCTTCGTTAGGGACTGGTAGAGGAGGGAAGAACTAGGGAGCCCAATTTTGAAGGAGGCCACTGCCACTTCCTCCGCGCAGTCCTCGATCTCATTGAATAAATCCCAGTACCTCTTCGCGTATTCTCGGAGGGTCTCTTGAGGCGTTTCCTTCATTGTTAGTAGAGCATCCATCCTTTTGGGATGGGAGCTACTGGTAATGAATCGGGCTGTAAAAAGTTCGGCTAGGGATTTGAAATTCTTCATCGACTGGTGGGGGAGCCTTTTGAACCACTTATGTGCTACATCATGAAGGCTCGAGGGAAAAATGCGGCACATCAGGGCATCTCGATGACTCCAGAGGGTCATGGCCTGTCGGTATTGCCTGACGTGATCGATGGGATCAGTTTTTCCGTCGTAAATCTTGAACCTTGGGATGGCAAATTTCTTGGGAGCTTCCTTCTCTTCGATTTCTCTTATGAAAGGTGACTTCATCTGGGTTTTGAGAGCTCGCCTCGCGAGTTCTCTGGTTGATCTTGTTCCGTGGTGAGCGGGATGCTGGTCCATCTCCCTGTGGACCATGTTTCGTATGTTCTCGTCGCTGCGAGCAGGGCTCTGGTAGCGGCGATCTCTTCGCAGCTGTTCGCGGAGGTCATTGTCTGACTCACCTCCTTCGTCCCTTTGAGATTCTCGCCTAGGGCTCCTTCCTCGGTTGCGAGATTTTCTCTCCTGAGGGATAGGAGTGCGATATGGGCGTCTCCTGTTATCAGGACGAAGCTCCTTCTCCAGTCTTTACAGTCTTCTTTTCAAGCGAGCATTCTCAGCCTCGTATCTGTGAGAAGACTCCCTCTGCTCGTGGAGCCTTGCCTCGTACGCATCAATAAACCTGTATATCTGCACGAACCTCGCTGGTCCCTGACTTTCTTCTGAGGCTGGTCTTTCCGGGCAAGCTCTCTGATCTGAACGTCGGATTTTAGACCTAATCCTGCGAGGAGCAGGTGGCTCTTGAATATCTCCTGCTTGGGGAGCATTGCTGTCGTGGCCAGACATCTTAAACTCCTTTCTTGACGTGGGCTCTTCTCAGGGAAAGATGAACGTTTCCCACAGACGGCACCAATTATGGAGGCAATTATTATGCAACACAAATAAATACGAGAGAAGCAATTATCAAGAAAGAACAAGGAATATAAGATGCCAATCACACAACAAAGGATGTACGTGGTTCAATAAGGATGTGCCTACGTCCACGGTGGTGCAATCGATATTATTTCTATACACTCCGGAGAGTAATTCCAGAGAATACAACTTATCCGTTTGCCCCGGACCTAGGGTTTAATATATACATGTACATGTAGGTAAGTGGAGGTGATGGGTTTCTCCACGTTTTCCATCTCCCGTATAACTTCCAATTGTGCAAACGTGGGGGAGACCAGATCAATATAAGAGATGAGGGGTCCGGACTTTGGGCCGCCAGGACTGGGCTGCTCGTCTGGGCCCATGGTTCTAAATTTCGGGTACCCACAATAGGAATTTTTAAAACTATTGCAATTCATTTCAAAACTCCTATTATAAGGAGGTAAAGGCCCAAAATCATTGTAATCATCATTAAAATTCCAATAACCTAAGTTTTGACTTTCGTTATACTCGCCCAAAGTCATATTTGATTTTGTTATACTTTGGGATTCTAAGTATTGACCAAAAGTCATAGGCTTGCGAGAATTTTGATAATTATAACAAGGATTACCGAAAGAATTGGAATAAGACATGCTTACCCAAAAAATGGATCGAAGTGGCGGATTCCACAAAGTAAGTGCACGCGGGAAAAATTCAAGCATTTTTAAGTGCTCAAATGTGGAAGTCCTACAAAATATTAACAAATAATACAAATAGAAAGAAAATACTATGAAATACTAAATCAAATAAAGTTTAAAACAAACTCATCCCTAGAAACGACGCCATTTTGATAGCGCGCGAGAGGTGTGAGTGAGTAAAGTGCACAATCGTTGTTTTCTGTCTAGCCGCGACTATACAAACAAACCTAAATTACGACTACACTTGCGGGGCAAGCACAGCGGTAAGTCGGGTATCGAAAATCCATAGGGACGAGTTGATAGAATTGATATGATTTAATATTATGAAATAAAAGTGTAAAAGATGATTACAAACTAAAAAGTAAAATATGCATGAAAGGGAAATGTTAATCTAGGTAAGGTATTGAAACTAGATTAAGAAAGCGCGTAAAACTATAAGTTGCGTCGAAAATCCCTCACCCGAGTTAATTTGTATAAAATGGTTACATGGGTCGACGAGTTATTTAGAATGCATCTCATTTAGACAGTTAATTGAACCAAGGGTTGTCATGCCCCTAAATCCGCATAAAAGCCTAATATGATTTTCTCGTCAATAAATATCCCGAAAATTGAGCACAAAAGGTCATAAGCACGGGACATACAAGATATGGACCGTCAATTCTCCTAGGCGCAATAACTAGGACAACGCACCCGAAATAAACTCGTAAACGCTATCACCAAGCCAAGCAACGCGTTAACCCAAGTGAGTTCCATTCAAACACAACCTAATTTAAATTAACTAGAAAGAATTGTAAAAACGCGATAAAGAAAGCGGTAAAGAAACGCAATAAATTTACACAAGAAAGCTAGGAAATAAAGCATGTAAACTAATTAGGAAGGCATGTAAATCTAATTAGAAAGCAAGGAAATAATGAAATACAACTATATTAATGGAAATGGAAGATGGTAGAACAAATTATAAGCCTAAATGGGTGTCAATCCAAGAAGAAATGAAGAAATGAGCTCCCAAACCTCCAAAACCCTAACCTATCTAACCTAAAATCGTATATCTTACCTAATATCTGATATTACAACAAAAAATGGTATTTATAGTAAGTTGGAATAAAAGAAAAGAAGAAAGAAAAAAAGGCAAAATATCTGCAAAAAACAGGGGATCGATCGATCGATTAAGGCCAATTTTCAACTGCAGAGAAGGATCGATCGATCGACCAAAATCATCGATCGATCGATCAAGAATGGGTAAGCCAAGCAGCAAAACACTGCATTCATTTCTTCCCTTTTCTCCTCCTCTTTTGATTTACTTATTTTTCCCTCCGCTGAAATCGTCGTAACTTCTTCATACGAACTTGGAATCATGCACCGTTCACGATTATGCAAAGCTAGCAAAGAGGGCTATAACTTTCGTGAGATGTCGGGCCAGGTGACCAAGCTGTGAAAAGACTAAAATGCCATCGAACGTGCAATTTTGTACAAAAATTGAGCGGAATGCGTTCGAACTTCACACTTAGCATCCAATCACCTACAAAAGCTCAATTAACCCCTGCAAAACATGTTAACGTAGAAATTCGAGGTTGTATATTTAACGAGCATAAATATAAGGAATAAGATACCCGAGGGGGCTAAAATACGTAGGTTCAGAGGATGAAATACACAATATTTGCGTATCATCATAGATCTCCTTCTTCAAACTTTATTGGCCTCATCATTTAGTCATAGGATCTGGAAAACTATTTTCTATACATCACAAAATGCCTCATAACATTGTTCCTATGCTCTTTTAATGCTTCAAGTTTCACGTGACACCTATGAGGAAGCATGACACTTTGTAGGTTATACCGAGCGAAAGGTACCTCGAGTTATACTTGCAAAACAACTTCTGTCAGAAAATGGGGTATACCCCATTGGTTTCCTCTTTGTTATTCGATAAGCCCACAGTACCTTAGAAATTTTATCATCCCATGTTCCCGAGAAATCCTCTAATATTTTTACCAAGATATTTACTTGCATCTTGTTAGTGACTTCTACCTGCCCAATGCACTTCAGATATTCTACCGTTGACTTGTGGTGGATGCTGGAGTACTTATCTATTAGCAGGCTTACTTCACTATTCACAAAAAGGGTACCGTAGTCTGATAGGAACACCTTTGAGATGCCAAATCGACAAATGATGTGTTCTTTCATGAATTGAGCAACTACTCCCGTTGTGTCCCTTTTTAGCGGTATCGTTTTTACCCACTTGGTGAAACATTCAGTGGAAACCAGTGTCCAAATATTTCCTCTCGAAGAGGGATTTATTTCCCCTACTAGATCGAATGCCCATGTGTGGAATGGGAAGGGCTTAGAAAGAGAATACAAGTCCACCGAAGGAGCGTGGATCATATTTCCATGCAATTCCTAATCTTTGCATTTACGAATGAACTCCGCTGAGTCTTTCTCCATTGTAGGCCAGTAATACCCCAAGGTCATCAGTTGGCCGTAAAGTTTGGCTCCTCCGATGTGTCCTAGTTTGTGGGCTTATTTAAACACTTCTTCATCTTTTCCCCCCTGATGCACCTCAGAGGCCTGTCATGATAACCTCATCGATACAACTGCCCTTCTTGGACATAATACCTGGGTGCTCATCTCTTCAGCTTCGTAGCATCATCTTTATCTATCGGTATCACTCCATCTACCAATAGGTCCATATATGGCTTCCTCCAGTCTTGGGGTTGATCAATGAAGTTACATTAGGCTTCTTGATAGAACAATTAATATTTCTCAGAGTCTTTTTATACTACTATAGAGTCTTGGCTCATCTAAGGCAAAAAATAAATAGATCATTGGATCCTTCTATATAAGGGAACCTTAGTGGTCTCACAGTTATCTTCACCCACTTCGATCAGTCTCTTCTTAGCTTCCTCATGGTCTACACATTTGGATAACCAACCTCCTTTATTATTATAATATAAGTTGCCCCTTGTAACGAAATACTATGTCAGGTCAACTAGGCTTAATGGGCCTTCTCATCTTTCCAGTTGCTACCTGATCTTACCCATCCAATCATCGCTATGATCTGTAGGAAACATCTCTAGAACACTCGAGGTGATTGTCCTCTTAGTGATTTGGATGATTATTGACTCCCCTTGAAAAATAATCTTTTGAGCGATGGTAGCATAAGCATCAGGATGTCGATTCATTATACGAGGAAGTCTTTTGATTTTTACCCTTTTAAATTTCCTAAGTAACAGTTGTATAATCGTTCGATAAGGCGTCAGGCTCATGTGCTTCAAAGAGGACTCACCTATTACCTGTTTCACCACTAAATTAGAGTCCCCTTTAATTGCGAGGACTTAAATGCCCCTTCTAAGGGCCTTAAGCAGTCCTAGTACCAACTCTTCGTACACAACCTCGTTGTTCGAACATTTGAAATCAAATTTAAAGGATAATCGAATCTCTTTACTATTGTTTCTCAAGATGACACCCGATCCACCTTTGTTCTCAATCGAAGAGCCATCGAATTCCATGCTCCATTTGTCTTGCTATAAAGTTTGATTGAAGATCATCCCCTGGAAGCTCCTCCATAGGTGGCTCGAATGTTCCAGATGGAAATATAGCTAACAAATATGCATAAGCTTGGCTCTTAATGGCCCGGGGAACTATGCATTTGAGGTCGTACTCTGATAGAATTAAGAACCATCAGGCTGCCCTGCCTATTAGTACAGTTCTAGTAATAAAAAACTTTATAAGATCACACCTAATTATAATATGAACTGTAAATGATAAAAGGTAATGCCTAAGCTTTTGTGCTACAAATACAAGGGATAGATAGTTCCTCTCAATACTAGTACATCTGGACTCTGGACCATGTATAATCCTACTTAAGTAATAGATTGATTTCTCTATACCATCCCTTTATAAGGCCAATAACGCACCAATAGATCGTTCAATAAATGTAAGATATAGGCGTAAATGGATACCTACCTTTAAGGGAATCCTCATCGGAGGATAAGGAGCATTTTTAGCTTATCTATGGCGTCCTGGTGCATCAGTTCCCATGTGAACTTGGTACCCTTTCTCAGCATATCCATCAGTGGATGCGTCACCTCAGTCAGCCCTGGTACAAACCTCCTAAAGTAGGAAACTTTTCCTTGGAAGCTCTTCAACCCCCTCGCTGATTTTAGCCTTGGCATATCGAGAATGGCCCATCGTTTGTCCAAGTCCATCTGAACCCCTTGCTTATTTACCATAAAACCCAGGAACTTCCCACTTGTTACCCAAAATGTGCATTTGAGGGGGTTCATCTTCAACTTATACTTCCTGCATCGAGTGAACACCTTCCTCAATTCATCTAAGTAATACATCTTCTTTTTTATTTGATTACTAGATCATCGATGTAAAATTCCATGATCTTATGGAAGAGGTTATGGAAAATAGCCATCATGGTCCTTTTGTAGGTGGCCTCCGCATTCTTTAAACCAAATGGCAAAACTGTGTACATAAAGTTACCCAAAGGCATTCGAAAGGCAATCTTCTGAGCATCAGCTAAATCCACCTTTATCTGATTATACCTTACATAGCCATCCATGAATTTGTACATCTTGTGGACCGTGGTTGCATCGATCAGGATATCTATAGAAGGTAATGGGAACTGATCTTTTGGTCACACCTGATTTCTGTCCCTAAAATCCATTCAGATTATGATCTTGTCTTTATCTTTCTTTCCCATAGGCACAATACTAAAAATCTAAATTAGATCATGGATAGGGACAATAAAGTCGGTTATGAGCAGCCTTTGGACCTCTTCTTTGATCTTCAGATCTAACTCTGCCTTGTACGTTGGGGTGGCCTACTTTTACTGGGGTAGCTGATGGAAACACTTTTAACTTGTGATAACTCACCTCCTCATCAACCCCAGGCATCTCGGTGTACTTCTATGAAAAGATGTCTTTGAACTCTTAAGCAACTTGATTAGATCCCCTCGAGGCGCCCCTTCCAGGTTCTTTGAGTTGAAAATAGGATTAGGGTCATGACCTTCTTTAGGAAGTTTTATTTCCTCCAACTACTGGATTTACGATCTGGGTCTATCCTTCATGTACTCAGGCTCCTCTTTTATTTCTTCAATAAAATCTTAGACCCTAGAGTTATCAATCACCAAGAATTGCGCTTAGTTATCTACCAAGAATCATTCATACATCGGGTTAGCCTCATTATCCAAACCTTCGGCTGCTCGCTCTCACCTTCATAGCTAATAGATAATTCTTCCACTAGGAAAAACCACTCTCTTGCATTATCAGGGAACCTCCTCTTTATAGAGCCTCTTTCGGCAATTCGCTTCTAATTCTCTCGTAATTTTCTTGATGAGGATGCTCTGAGTCTGGACTTGGTGTTCAATTAGGTCAATTCATGGTGTCATTCGATCGTGTAGTTGTCTTGATAGGGTGGGGGACTTACTAGCTCTTGCTCCTATTCTTCTTCATTGGCCACTACCCTTTGAGCAGGTTCCTGCACCCTCTCTCGAGTATTTAGAATCCTTACTCCCCTAGTATACCTTGTTACCACTGTAGCCTCTTCGAACAACTCCGTATAAAAGGTAGCGTCCTCTAGGTGCGCTTTTGCTTTCTCAATAGGCTTCTTGGATGCTCGAATCACCACCTCTTTGCCTTTTACGTTTGACTTGGCATATTGGTGATAGGTAGAGGGCATTAGGCCATGGATGTTCATCCATACCCTTCCTACTAGTAACTGATATGATGGCTCACAGTCCATGATGTGGAACTTGATGTGGTAAATGATATTCCCCATTATAATACCCACGCTAACATATCCCACTGATTTAGATGACTAGTTGTCATACCCAAAATTATCAAGGAGTGTGGTACTATTCTTGTTTCAGACAAGCCAGTAGCATAAAAGGATTCAATGGGCATGATGTTAATGGACGCCCCTCCATCGAATGATACACGAGAAAATATAATCATTTATAGATGTTATGACGTAAGGTGGCCTATTGTGATGGTACCTGATCGATCTATATGATTTCGAGAACGTGACCTCAGAAAGATACCTCCTCACCAGTTTAGCCATGGGTCCCTTCCACTTCAGGTGTATCATTATATTTTTCTTAGCGATCTCCAAAATGGCTCATGTGATCTTCAATATTGAGTGCTCAGGGAGCCCAACCTAATCGAAGAACCAACCGAACTTCTCTGAGCATACAACTTCCGCTCAATAAATCCAGGGGTCTTTTTGTTCCTCTTTAAGTTTATAGAATTCTTGTATGTCTCTGTAGTCATCCTCTCGTATGCTATCAGTGCATTCACCACCCCTAAGTAATAGGCCTCCATCAATCTACTCAAGCTCTCGATGGGGTTATCTTCCTCTTCAAATTCATCTTCCTCGTCTGTATCATCTTTCAATCGTAACTGGGCCAGCTTAAAAATACATTCCTCCAGATTTTCTTTAGAGTATCTCTCGAGGAGACATTGCTCTCTAACCAGTTGCTCGGCTTTCCCATCAAAATCACTAGCCATGTGGGACCCATGAGCTAGTAGAGGATTGTCATTTACATTGCCTTAGGGCAATTGGATATCTCCATTCTTCACATGATGGTCGATCAACTGCCTAAGTGAGAAACATACCTTGGTTGGATGATTCACTCTATTGTGGAGGGCACAATAGTGTGGCTTCTCTCTTTCCTTTTGAGAGAGTTGTGTCGTACTAACATTGACTAGTTGACAGAATTTATCCCAAACCATGGGATCGCATAGGTTTAGAGCTTGCTCCACCATGTATGGTAGCTCGGGGGGATCCTCTTAGCCTTTGAACCTCCTTTTGTTGCCTCTACCTCTTCTTCCTCGGTCGCTACTACTTTCCCTCTTCCTCCATCATCTGCGTAATTTATCCTTGAGGGTACTCCCCTTCCCGAGGCAACTGATGTCCTTAGCAACAAACTTGACAAGGCAGGTGGGGGCGATGCGGGCTTAACCACCAAGGCAATATTCCTCGTTTCTTTAAAAAACATTGTGAATGTACCCTATTGCGTTTCATTCATTAGGTGACATATATATTCGGGCAACAACCCTTCTGCATAAACTTGCAAAAGTTTATCTTATCGCGTCTCCTATCTCACATCTAGAGAGCGCTCACAAAACCTCCTGATATAGGCTACATCATCTTCTCCTATATTTTTTTTTCTCTCGCACTAGTTACGTTAGTGTAAACTCATCCTCAGCTAAAAAGAACCTTTTGCATAAACAAAACATGCAACTCTTTTTAGGAGGCTATTCTAACTGGGGTCAAGTGGGAATACCACATGTAGGCCTTCTCTGTAAGGGACTTTGAAAACTCCCTCAACCTTAGTCTTTTTTGTCTTTGCAATGGGCCCCAAGGCTTTCAATGAACCTTTTCATGTGCTCTTTAGGGTTTTCACCATTTCCTGTGTACTTTTCAAAGATTGATGGAATATACCCTATTGGGTAGGGTTCATTATTGTAAGGACATAAATTTCTAATTGAGTCTTAATATAGTGTTGTCTCAATTTTGGACAAAACAATTTGAGTCATAGTATAAAGTTCATGTGTATCCATCCAAGCCTATGACATGTTTGTTGAAGACATAGCGGCCAGATTTGTAAAGCTTCATCATTATCGAGTTTTAAGTGCCATGTTTCTACGTCAACGATAATGGATTCCATAATCTCCAAAACATATTAATGCATTTTTATATATATGGAGACTTGGAATAATTTTATAATGGGTGTAATTTTATTTTAAAATGAATTTTATTTTCAGATGTTTACTTTAGAACTTTGAATAAAAAGCTTTTGGGCTTAATATGTAAAATTGCACATTTTGACATTTCGTTTGAAATTGTCGTTCGAACGAGAATTTCGTTTGAATGAGTTTTCCAACAAGTTTTCCCATTATGGCCACTGGAACATCGTTAGATGGTCATTCGAACGAGACATCGTTCGAACAAAAATCTCTTTCGAACGAGATTTTTGGCGGGAATTTTTTATGGCAGTTTTTGGCAGTTTTCTCCATGTTTCCGCTTTTTTGTTCCCATTAACTTTTTCCCAGATTTTATATGCTCAGGAACCAATATTTTTAAGACAACTTTTGACACACTTTGAGGGAGAAATATTGAGAGAGAATTTCCAAAATCAAAAGTTCATGTTTTTGTGTTTTCAAGCCTTTATGAATTAACTTCTACCAAAACACATACAACCATCAGTTTATGTTTATTCCACGTTCTTAAATATATACATATCTTGCTTGGAGTTTGTTTGGCACCGGGCTCTACTCTACCTTTGAAGAGTTGTTTGGGTTTGCTTCTACATCCCTTAAAGAATGAGAAGCTTTTTTTTGGCTATGGCATTCTCACATGGTGAAAGGCACCATGTGTGGTTGATGGTTGATTGGTCTCAATTGGTGGACTCCAAGGTCCCGGTGGACTCAGGTATTATTCGCTAGGCAAAGATGTTTACAAGAAGGAGCGTCAAGGCTTGGACGGACTCAAGTTTGTGGTGTAAGTCTACCTATCTTGTAATTTGTAATTCCATACTTAGTGAATTTGGTAGGCAGGGCCGTCCGAAATTTTTTCCCGATTTGGGTTTTTCCTCGTACATCGCCGTGTAGTGGTTTGTTTATTTTATCTTTTGTACAATTCACCATTATATGCATGCTTAGGTAAAAAGATAAAATTTGGTTTAAATCACTACTTCTTTAATTGGGTGAAATTTAACTTAATTTAATCAAGTCATATATTTAATTTGATAATTTGGTTAGGCCTAATTTGGACATATTGAAAATATTGGGTAGGAAAATTTTAGGACTTGTGTTAAATTAATTTCGGGCTAAAAGTAAATATCTCGTATTTTACTTTAAGTGTTATTTTTTTTGAGAAAATCTAAAATTTGTGTTTAAGTTAATTTTCATCTTTTTAAGGAAAGGAAAATCAAATAAATTTTGGAAAATTAAATTGTAACCATCCTATTCCGCACCTTAAGAAAATTAAAATTTGAGAATGTTAAAATTGGGGTCCTATGTTTTCAACAAGTGGTATCAAATTCGGAGTGCTAATTTATTGCGTTAAGGGCGTCCTTTTAAATATTTTTGGTTAAAAATGGATTTTTTTCCATTTTCTAAATTTCTTATTTTCGATGGTTCTAATTATGCATATTAGAAAGCACGTATGAGTTAAGCACTTAGGGCTATAGATGAGAGGGTTTGGTTATCCGTAGTTAATGGGTGGTCCCCACCTACTTCTTTAATAGAGAATGAAGGTGTCCCCAAACCCCTTGAGCGTTAGATTAAGAACTAACTTAAATTCGTAAATTACAATTACCGAGGTTTAAATGCTTTGTTTAGCGCGATCACACCGGATGAATTCCAACGTATCATGACGTGTGAAAATGCTAAAGAAGCTTGGGATATATTACAACTCACTCACGAGGGAACAAGTTTCGTAAAAGCTTCTAAACTTCAAAACCTCACCACTCAATTTAAACCCATCAAAATGGATTCTTCGTTTAATTTAAGAAAGAAAATACCCGATGATCGAGTTGTAAAGAAAATCATTAGGCCCCTACACGATAGATTTATCCCTAAGGTGACCGTGTTAAATTATTTACCCACCTTATACTCTACCAAACTTAAGGAACTAGTAGGTGATTTGCAAACCTACGAACTAGATATGTTCTTCTCCAAAACCGAAAAGAAAATTGATAAGGGCGTTGCTTTAAAAGCTCGTAAGGAGGAAAAATAAGTTGTGGATGACGAAAGTGATAGTGACTCGGAACATATGGCTATGTTTGCTCAAAAGTTTCATAAATTTCTTAAATTTAACAAAGATAAATTTAAAAATGATTTTAAGAAATTTGAAAAATCTAAGCATGACAAAGCAGAAAAGATACCTAAAACTTTTAATGAAAACCTTAATAGGGACGAGTCAAATAGGTGTTATGGTTGTGAGGGTTATGGCCATAGGGATTTTGAATGACCCACTAAACTAAGGAGAGAGGGTAAGCAACCTATTTCATACAATTCCACCCTTAGTGATAGTGATAAGGAAGAGGGACCCAAATCCCCCATTGAGCGCAACTTTATCGCATTCATGGCTAGTCATGTTACTGAGAGTGAAATATTATCCGACGATGATAACTTAAAACATGACACTTCTGAGGCCTTTGTTTTTGAAGATCTAAAAGATGATGGTAGTGAGAGTGGAGTAGAGAGAGAGTGAAAGTGAAAATGAGGTTGATGTGAGTGAACTTCAATTTGCATTTCAAGAATTATATGCCGAATCTATAAAAATAAAAGGGAAAATTTGAAGTTATAATCGTGTTTAAAAGAGCGTATTAAGGTCTTTGATGAGAGTGAGTTAGTTGATGACCTTCGGACACGAGAGAGGGAGAGCTCTTCGAGAGAAGCTTGAGTATGTAGAATGCGAGAGATATAGCCTTGAGGGATTAATGAAATCCTTGAAAAATGAGCTTTTCGCATTTGAAGAGCGCAATGTTTTATTAGAATATCACATTTTAGATTTAGAAAATAAATTAAAAGACTCTAGTAAAGTCAAATTTGATTTGGAATGTCGTTCAGAGAAATTAGATAAAATATTAGGGACGGTCTGAATTAAAAATGACTCGTGTGGTTTAGACTTCGATTCTTGTAACAATTCCTTTATTAAAGCCAAAACCAATGTTTTAGAAGAATTATCTGGGAACAATGTTAAATATCATTTCTTAAGTAAATCTTTTTGCCGAGACTTAAGGTGTTCACATTGTGGTTGAAAAGTTTAATTTAAGAAATTTTGTTTTGATCATAAACGAGGTCCTAGAAAATCCCTCCGTAAGGAAACCGAGGTAGCCAAGATTCCTATATCCCGAGATCGTCATTCTTCATTAGTTTGGGTTAGGAGATCCGACTTGGTAGCTTTACAAGATATGAGTTTTTATTCTCATTTACTTTCACACGATACCTCCCTTGCTAAATCTAAAGGTTGAATGTGATAGTTGTTTGCATACTCTAGCTTTTTGTGTGTCATATCATATATTATTTCTTGTTGTATGCATGTTTAGTCATTTTCTAGTCATTGCTTTATTTCATATCTCATGCTAGAAATTATGACTTGTTTATCTTTTGCATTATATTTATTTCAGTTTGCATTATATGAAAAATACAAAAAGATTTTAGTTTGTCATTTGTGTTTTATCTTATGAGTTATTTCGACATAATGGAAAATTCAAATGATTTTTGTTTGTCTTTTGAGTAAATATTTTCATGTTTAACTAACAATTTTGAAAAACTCAAAAAGATTTTTGTGTGTATTTTGGTTTTACACATCTTTTGTGGCATATGTTTGTGTTTGAATTCTTCATACCGCTACCATGAGTCTAGAACTTTTGGTTAGAATTTTAATCCTTAAAATGTTCATTATTATGCTTACATGGAGTAGTTTAAATTTGTCTTGCTTAATGGATTCGCTTTTATATGCCTTTTCACACACATGCACGAGCTCTTTTGATTTTCAACGTCATATGTATATTTGAGCTTTGTGAGTTGTTCTCCTACCAATCTTGTCATCTACATATATTATGACCTAGGAGGATATGTGCATGTTAAATCTATTACATGTAAGATTTGTGTGAGATATAGAAATGATATATATAAATGTGCACGGGGAAGGGCTCTGAAAGGAAATTTATCCTTTGCGAGTAAGCCACCATTTATTATGGACCTTAAAGAAATACGTGGTCCAAAGGCCTAAAAGAAAAATATGCCATTAAAAGAAAAACAATTTACCAAGGCCTATTTTATTTAGTTTGTTATAGTCATTCAAAAATAATATGCTTACTTTGAGGGAGTTTGGATGGTATATCAATGATTTTGCACAATATTCGTTTATCCTAATTGCGTTCTTATTGTCATGACTCTATTGGTTTGTAGAATCATAAAAATTATAGGCTTATGTGCATTGTGTATGTTTGTTCATTGAGTTCAATTTATATTGTCACATGAGGCTATATCTAAATGTGATAAAGTTTTGCAATCAAATGAGAACTTCGTGAACATGTTTAAGTGATTGAGTTTTAATTTATTGATATCTTGTTCACACCCCTTCACTTCCGTTTATATGACACATTTATGCCATAAGATTGTGGAAAACTTATAGTAATGTACTTTGTGTGTTTATATCTATATATGTGTTCTTGTGCATATTTTATATCTATTGTGTATACGTACATATGATATTGTGTTTGTTTTGAGTCTTTGCCATTTTAGCTAGTCCATCTATGCTTTAATTCAGAATTAGTATCTAACTGGTTGCAAAATATTTGTTTGATATCACATGATTAGTCTCTTATGTTTAAAATTGATATCGTTTTGTTCGTATCATAGTTAGCATCCTTTATTCTTGCTTGGATGAGTTATTGTCTGTTTTTGCCCATATGCCTTCATGTCTTTATGCATCTTCACTGTACCTGTTTTCCCACAAACACACACACACACACACACACACACACACACACACACACACACACATATATATATATATATATATATATATATATATATATATATATATATATATATATATATATATATCCCTTGTGTAGATTTTAGGGAGAGAAATGAGTATTTTATTAATTTTATCACCTTTGTCTATTCCTGAACAAAAAGGGGGATAATGATAGGGGGAGAAATATCATCTAATCCTATTATAATCATATCTTAGTTTAGGAGATAATTAATTTAGGGGGAGTATTTATTTTACATGCATTTTATATTCTTAATATTCCCTATGTTTTTGATAGTTTGCTTAAGTGTGCAAGAATTCTTCCAAGCGGAAACTTTCATCGGCAAAGCTATTCATCCTTGCATATTGTGTCAAGCTTCTTATTTTAAATTTTGGATGGGAATTTTTTTGAAGTCTAGTAGAGTTTGACGGCCATTTAGGATTTTGTTTTTGTTTTTGTTGCGAAATAACGAAAGGGGGAGATTTGTAAGGACACAAATTTCCAACTGAGTCTTAATGTAGTGTTGGCTCAATTCCGGACAAAAATATTCGAGTCATAGGATAGAGTTCATGTGTATCCATACAAGCCTATAACATGCTTGTTGAAGACGTAGCGGCCAGATTTGTAATGCTTCATCATTGCCGAGTTTCAAGTGCCATGTTTCCACGTCAACGAAAATTAATTCCATAATCTCCAAAAGGTATGAATGAAATTTTATATATAGGGAGACTTCAAATAATTTTATGATCGGTGTCATTTTATTTTCAGAAGGTTACTTTAGAACTCTGGAGGGAATTTTTTTGGCAGTTTTCTCCATGTTCCCACTAACTTTTTCCTAGATTTTATATGTGCGGGAACCAACCTTTTTTAGATAACTTTTGACACACTTTGAGAGATAAATATTGAGAGAAAATTTCCAAAATTAAAAGTTCATGTTTTTGTGTTTTCAAGACTTTATGAATTAACTTCTACCAAAACACATACACCCATCAGTTTATGTTTATTCCAAGTTCTTATATATATATATATATATATATATATATATATATATATATATATATATTTCTTGGAGTTTGTTTGGCATCGGGTTCTACTCTACCGTTTGAAGAGTTGTTTGGGTTTGCTTCTACATCCCTCAAAGAAGAAGAGGCTTTTTTTATGCGGCATTCTCACATGGTGAAAAGCACTATGTGTGGTTGATGGTTGCTTGGTCTCAATTGGTGGACTCCAAGGTCCCGGTAGACTCCGGGATTATTCACTAAGCGGATATGTTTACAAGAAGGAGCGTCAAGGCTTGGACAGACTCAAGTTTGGGGTGTAAGTCTACCTGTCTTGTAATTTGTAATTCCATACTTAGTGAATTTGTTAGGCCAGGGCCGTCTGAAGGTTTTTCCCGATTTGGGTTTTTCCTCGTACATCGCCGTGTAGTGGTTTGTTTATTTTATCTTTTGCACAATTCACCATTAGATGCATGCCTAGGTAAAAAGATAAAATTTGGTTTAAATCACTACTTGTTTAATTTGGTGCTAAAATTAATTGGTTGAAATTTAACTTCATTTAATCAAGTCATATATTTAATTTGATGATTTGGGTTTGCCCAATTTGGGAATATTGAAAATATTGGGTAGGAAAATTTTAGGTATTGTGTTAAATTAATTTGGGCTAAAAGTAAATTTCTCATATTTTGCTTTAAGTTTTATTTTTGTTTTTGAGAACATCTAAAATTTGTGTTTAAGTAAATTTTTCATCTTTTTAAAGAAAAGAAAATTAAATAAATTTTGAAAAATTAAATTATAACCATCCTATTCCGCACCTTAAGGAAATTAAAATTTGAGAAGTTTAAAATTGGGGTCCTACATTTCCAACAGTTATAGTATTCCTCCGGGTACGGAGTGCGAAAGTCATTATACACTGAAGAACTATCTCCCACCTTGGACACTGCTATAAACTTCAGTTGCTCCTTCTTCATTTCATCCAAGTTGGACGGTGGAGGGTTGGTTGACAACACTACTACCACAACTGGCGTCGGCGGAGCAACTGATGTGATTTACCCTACACCACCGATTATGGCTTGTATTGTTGAAGTCATTACCGGGTCTTGTGTCGTTAACCTTGTCGCCACATGCGGAATAGTAGTTAGAGGAACTTTACCCAAGGTTGGTGGAGCAGTGGGAGGAACACCACTAAAAGTTTGTATAACAACCCCGCTTGTAACAGTAGGTGTTGGTATCCCTGTTGGTGGTGTCATGAAAGAGTCCATTCCCCCAGTGACTCCCAACATCGCCTAGGCCGCTGGAGTCTTGATGAACCCCGCGAACAAACCCATGATCCCCATTATTTGTGCTGGGTCATTCCTTCTTACATGCCTGTCATTTCTGTCACACCAGTAATGGACACGCTAGGCTCCGTTCATGATATTCTTAATCCTTCAGGCAATATAGTGAGGTCTTCCTCCTCCTCACGCTGTATGGCATCAAAATCAATAGTCCTGGCAGTGTTATCCTCTGGCATTTTTTCAAAAGATATTACCTCCCCAGTGGAGTCGCCAAATGTAAGACGTGGGTTCTTGGAATACGGTTAGTATCAAAAGAGGCGTAACCCCTTATCAAGATTGGTATTAATGCACAGGACAATATTCAATATTAACAGTAAATATATGTGAGAGGGACAATAACATTAAACAGTCAAACTAGTGCTAGAAAAGATATTTCTCTCACAAATTCACTCTAAATACAATAAATAGATGGAACCATCAGGTAACTTAGTCGAAGGGAGAAATAGAAAGCATTCTAGATACAATAAAGGTAAGGCAGGAACTTCAAGCTTAGTTAATTATCAATGATGTCGGTGATAATAGGGATGAATAGAATGTCCGGGCAATAAATGTTCTCACTAAGACTCTCATGTATGAGGAGAATCCAATAGCAATTCGGTAAGAAGATGCCCATAAACTATTTGGTTGAGCTATTTATATGGAGACAGAGTTACTTGAGTGACCTTGTCGATATTGACTGTGATTAAGTAGCATTAAATGCTAAGGTACCATGCATTAATGTCCAAGATACAACATTAAATGCATGAGATTATTTTGGAAGGAAACTATTTATTCAGATGGAAGCATGGTGACATTAATGAGGGCTTGATGTGGAAGCTCAATGGTTTTCCTTAGGATGGCTATGAAATCAGATTTGGTGGCCTAGGTCTATCATCCTAAGGATAATCTCAATCAAGTACTGTAACTTCGACTTCTCTAATGTCAGACGTTCATGACGTTATAAAGTGGGTAAACAGTGACCCCATTAGGTGTGCGGTCGCATTAATCAAACAGATGGTGTTTCATTTGAGGTTGCTTAGCTGATAGGCATCTCGAGTGTTTAGCATATTGTTTGTTAGCCAAGAACTATCTTTAGGCATAGGCTACAAGATTGAGGTACCTCGAGGGGGTTCTTTCGAACGAATTGAAGTAATTGTAGCTCGTTTGTAGGTAGCTCGAGTAACCATGTATACTAAATGAAGTTTTTCCCAAGTGTGATAATAAGGTTGGTTATTGTATTCCCAACTTTTCCTTGCTCCTAATCCTCTAAAACACATCCCTACGAGGTTTCCAGGAGGAGGTCATTTGATAGAGAATGTAAGCTCTCCCATGCCCTACGAGGCATGGTCCTACGTGGGTATCGAACAACCTTGATCATAATACAAAATAGGATAAAGTACATGATAAAATACATTATGTTTCATATTACAAGCTATTATCATTCGAGTGACTTTGGCCTTCGAGGGGGAGCTTTCGAAGCATGTCCGTCGAGGGTCTTTGTGGGAACTCCATCTGGTGAGTGTAGGATTGAATTAATTAATCATTATTTGGTGGGGACTTCCCACTATAGTACTTATGTAACATTCAAATGTAGAATACATTATGAACCTAAGATAATTATGAGGTTAATGTCAAACGATACGATACTGAACCAATCCTTTCTAAGATCTCGAATGGTACAATATAATGGGGTGCTAACTTATCTCGCTTGAAAAAATGGGTAACTCAAAGTATATGATTGACCTTGAGAAATACATCTTCTCCCGTATAAAATTCTAAAGATCTTCTACACACATCAGCGTAGATATTTTGTCTTCTCTGGGTGGTCTTGAGCCTCTGATTATTTACCTCTATCTTTTTTATTATTTCCTGAATTGGTTCAGACTCGGTGACATGCCTATCAAATATCTCTTCCCAATAAACTGGAAAATGACATGGACTCCCATGCAATGCCTCAAAAAGGGCCATTCTGATACTCACATGATAATTTATGTTGTAGGCAAACTCTACTAATGGCAAATGCTCATCCCAATCACCCTTAAAATCAAGCACGTAGGCTCGCACCATATTTTCCATAATATGTATGGTCCACTACGACTTTCCATCCATTTGTGCGTGGTACATGATGTTGCGGTCCTAGTTAATGTCGAGTTCCTGCTATAACTTAGTCCAATATTTTTACATAAACTAAGGATCCCTGTGTAATACCCCGTATTTTAATGACTTTTAAAATGAGATAAATTAAAAGTAAATAGGTTAAATCAATGGGGATTAATTGGAATTATTTATGTGAAAATAATTGGAATTAATCCGGATTAAAAATTACAAGAATAAAGTAATATGTGATTGATATTAAATATTACTTAGTGATTAAAAGTAATATATGATTATGACTTTATAAAAATTGTCGAGATTTATAAATACGATAATTACGGTAATTAAGTCAGGATGCGCGTGTGAGTCGTGTCGGGACTATAATTGAGTGGAATGAAAAGTAAATTATTTTTATGTCATCCGAATGGTCATTTTGAGACGCCAAAGTGTTTGTAGGGATTTAAATAGTCAGAAAAGTCTACCTCGGGGTTTGATTTGGGTCTCGAGTCAATTTGGAACCAAATAGACACCCCAAAGAGGTATTTTTATCATTTTACTTGGGAGATGAGTAGTACTTACGAAATTTGGGTATTTTTATATAATTTAAGAGATATGTTAGCCAAATGTTTATTCACCAAAAATTTAAGAGACATCCATTGAGAAAAGGGAAAGATTTCTCTAGGAGAGGAAGGGTTGTTTTAGGAAAAATAAGGGACAAGGGTACCTTACACCACCACCACTGCCACCGAAGAGTGACTGTAAAAGAGTGGAATACCATAGCATCATCTTCTCCAAAGGTTCAAACCTAAGAAATCAAAGGCAAGTGTTTTAACTCTTGTAATCTATAGCATGTATGTTGTCTATGGTAGATAGAAAAAGATTTTTCTTAAAGTTTTATAAATCAAAGATGAATTTTGATGATTTTGATTTAATCCTTGAAATGGAAACCATGTAGGATTAATACCTTGTTGATATTAGAATTAACATCACAAAACTTGGGTTTATTAAATGAAGAAATTTGGGGTTTATACATGTTATTGAGTAAGAATGATAAAATACTGATTTTCTGAATTAAAATGGGATTATCATGATTATTCGAAATTCCATGATGATTTTGATATGATTTGATGTTATAAATCGCGTAAATACTTCGGTATATCTCTTGGTATGAATTATAAGGAGTTCATGATCATTTGGTAGAGGTTTTGAGGATGAATTATGTTACAACCCGTAGATAGAAATATGTAGAAAAAGGACGAACATTGTATGATAATTTTAAGACTGTTTTAACAGGAATTTGGTAGTGTGCATGTGAGTTCTTGTATAAAATCACGTTCTGCACAACTTCATAGTTGTAAGTGTTTCCAAATCGGAGCAGAAAAGCCTCAAATTGTAATTTTATATTTCTAGGGAGAATGTAACTTTATCGATAAATAGGAATATTGGGAATTGAAATATAATCTGGTCTTGTTATAATGGGTCTGGGTTTTGGACCAATAAGTATGGGTTGAAGGTAACTACAGGAATAATTAATTAAATCCTTTTAGTTAACAAGATATGTTAGGACTAATGAAAAATGTGAATAAAATGTTAATTATTAGTTTATGGGATAAACTTGAAATATACTACGTGTGGGATTTGTATATGGGATGAGAGTATACCCATTTATTGATATATATACATAGGTAGAGAGAATACCTATAATATAATATAGGTTTAAAATACCATGATACGTAGGATATTCGAGATATAAGTATACTATGTATGAGAGTTGTAATATGGGATGTGCTTATGCCCTATACCTATATGATGATTTGTGTGTATGACATACCTAGCCTACTTGCGATCGCCGGGAGGTTTATACGTTGAGGATAGTCATATCCTGATAAGCCCTTGGGGGGATTTTTGACTTGTGCCTCAGAATATAGAACCTAGGTATGGGTTATTAGTCATAATGATAGTGAAGACGGTCATATGGGTGCATAGGTATGTGCGTAGTCCATAGGCTTAGAACTATATTCGCCTCTAATATGTGTGATTGGTGATGATGGTTCGAGTGAGATGCTGAACCAATGTTACTTTATACAGTGACGAGATGTACCCGGACATGATAGCAGAGTATGCATGCACCGCAGCTGAGTCTCGGGGTGCAGTGTTGTATATATATAATAGAGTGAATCTATATATATACTTGTAATATTATCTACTCTGTGAATTAAGTAGACATGAATGATAATGAAGTCTGAAATGAATTAAGTTGGTGAACAATTAATTATATTTAATTGAAAAAGTTCATATCCACGTGAAAGAGAAATTTGATATATATGTATTACTTATATTGCGAGAGAAATACTTGGGAACGATATTGGGATATGTTTTGATGTTAGACTGGAAAGAACTAGTTACCATGGGAATAGTAACTAGTATGGTTTGAAGGTATATTAGGCGTGCACACTACATGAGAGGTGAGAATCTCAAGAGAGAGTTCGAGAATCTAACATGTACATAATAATTGCTTAATTGCAGTTGTTAATCACTTGCTATTTTTTTTATAAATATTTTACCATCGGGCTTTGACCCATTTTCTTTCATATTCTCGCCTCCCTTGTATCTTCTATATTAGGTGTCTAGTCACAGGAACGCCAATCATAGAGGATTGGAAACTTAACGTACTATGGATGCTATGGAGTTGCTGACTATGCTGAGACGCTTTCATCCTCTTGATTCATACATACATAGTAGTTAGTTCATGTAGGGCAAGTCGCCCAAGGATTCTAGTTATTTTTATTTTATCTCAGAGAATGGTAATACTTATGTCAATTTTGATACATTCAGTTTATTTGGATTGTTGTATTGAGATATTTAAATCGGGGAGTTTATTCCAGTTACATTTAAGTCAATTGTGATTTTACTTATCTATTATGCATTGTTGTGGAATGGATTACATGAAATTGTTTGTAATGGTAAAGTTAGATTGTATTAAATTAAAATTTGAAAGTTTTTTTAACACTAGCTTAATTGAGTATTAAGTGATTAACAAAAAGAATTTTTTTTTCCACAATGATGCTAAGAATGAACCAACTGTATAATCTGATTTAATCGGGTATAGGATTGATCACCCAGTGTTTAATTGAGCGAGGTGTTACAGGTGGTATCAGAGCATCAAGTTATAGAGTCCATAGGATCTTTACGACTATCTACATTTTGGCGTAGCGTCCTTTACTGTAGAGCCTTATGATTATGATTATTGTATTCCTTCACGTATGAAGATTTACGTTCTCTTGTTATTAAATATAAGTGGTAAAATTCTTATACAAGTTCAGTCGGGATTGGTACGCCGAATAGAATAAGATGACCCGCGAAGGCCATTGGACAAAATTCAAGAGGAAAAGGCTCAACCGGAGACTCAGTGTATTTTGGAAAATGTTGATCGAGGTAAAATTCACCATAATTATTTTTCAAGTTTACGACAATAAAGAAATCGCTTGGGAACTGTAGTTTCCTTAAACACCATCATTTATGATGATGGTGCCGTTCCAGACTTACCCAACATTTATCGGTGAAGGGTGGAGGAGTTGGAAGGATTTTATAAAAAAACACTTGTAAAATGTGTGAAGGAAGAAGAGTGAGGGGCCAATGGAAGTAGAAATTCAATGGCAGTTGTATAGGGTAAAATGTAGCAACACCTAGGATTTAAGAAATTTCTAAATTTGGAATTTGGGGTATGGTTTGACCGTGAAATCGTCCGTCTGCTATTGTAAGAGAGATGCGAATGAAATTGTGAAATTTTGGACCTTTTCATAAATGGGATGTACCTGACAAAAACGAGTTACTTTTTATGGAAGAGTTTATGATTTATATACCCACGTGTAAATGGAAAAATTATATTTAGATGACTAGTGACGATGTCCTCAAGGGAGTACGTTTATGAATCAATATTGATGCTTTCCTGAGAATGGAGTCAAGGATGTTGGAGAATTTAATCAAAAAGTGAAACTAGGGTGAACGAGGATAGTAGAACACCACTTAGGGGCATACCCAGTAGGAGGGGGGGGGGGGGAACCATAGATATGGTTTAATTGAATATCTACTAAGTGGAGGTGGATTCAGTCAAGACTAGTATAGTCGATAACGAGTTCCATAAGGAAAGTGGAGCCGAAAAAATCAGTAGAGCAACAATTGATGCTAGTATTGTTAGGTTCAAAATGGTCTATAGGTCCAGGGACTGGGGAAATGACATGAAAAGTTATTCCAAGTATAGAAAAAAAACTGGGACTGTTATTATTGAATGAGTTAATAGAAAGTGAGTGGGACACATGAGAGTGGGAACAGTAGATGTGAATCCTAGGTATGGATATCATCATATATGTTTATGGGGTAGAGAAATCTGCTGTTAACATCCGTAGGGATAAACAGTTAGGATCATTAAGAATTATGTTATTACATACTAAATTTGTGAGTGAGTAATGTTGGATTTTTTACGATAATGTGTAGTGACTTATTTTTTAGTATTGAAATGATGATAAATTGTGTAATAAGACTATCGTATTTGCTATTTCAGAGTGAACTGTATTATTTCTGTTAGGAGCCACCTGAAATAAGGTTGGACCTAAGTGTATAAATTTATAGATGGCATTCGATACTTGGCATCTGTGAGTATGCCGGTGTGTAGGGACTTGTTGCTGATGTGATTCAGGATATATTGTGTTCTTAATTCGTGCAGAGAGAGATATTTCTCGTTATTTTGTATCACCAAGAACTTGTGTTAGTGAGAGCACCAGTTTAATCTTATCTTTGAGGGACATGAGAGTTGATAAGTAGAATTTTATATAAATAGAAAAAACCTGTCGGTAAGGTACATACTGCGAACTAAGGACCTAAAGGGTTTCGACGACAGACTTGGTTAGGTAGCAGTGTATCGGGGGGTTCCTTATTTGTATTTCTCCACGCATGAAACTAGAGAACGTTGGGAGTAAAAGTAAGTTGGTTCTTTAGGATATGGGTTTAGAACCTTTGTTATAATATATATTTGTTAAAACTGAGAGTTATAAGTTATAATATGATTTGAGGCCAGTGGAGTTGCCAAATATGAACGTGAAAACCAGTGGGATACGGATTATATTATAACTAGTAAGTTGGTAAAGTGTAAACTTATAGAGTAATCACGTCTAATCCATTTAGATCGTATGCTGAAATGTACACAACATAAGGTGTATGGGAGCCCTAGATAGTTGGATTATAGTATTTTCAATAATCGAGAATTGTGGCAGAGTACGTATTTTAAAGGTAAATAAATGTAGAAGTTGTGACTTTAGGACTTAGCTGTTTGATGGTTTAGGTCAGTTAGGACTGTTACTCCCTAAATTTTCCATAAGGATGGTATAGGAAGAATTCGATAAAGTTTAACTCGAGAAAGTTGAAACTTACATGGTATGGTATGTTGAGGCCTACGTTTCATGAGAATATAAAATTTGAATGGAGGGGGAGAACTTACGACACACCGTGATGGCATCATCACACGAGTCATGGTTGTGGATGCATTTGTGAGAAAGATAAAATGCATCATGATATAAAATTGTAATAGTGATGGAATAAAACCAATCAAGACATTGTTGAGTTCTAATTGAAAGTGGACCATCAGAAATTAATAGGGTTCCTTCATCCATTGGAAATTCCTTGGTAGAAATGGGAGAGCGTATCCCTAAATTATCACAGTGTTAATTACTTCGCAAAGGGAGAACGGCCCAATATGGGTGATTGTGGGTTGGGTAATCGAAGTATCTCACGTTATGCCAGTTAGGACTAATCATAACGTGTGACAGTATATGCCAATCATTATTCCTGAGATAGTAAGGTTATATGGGGTACATTTCGACATGGTGTTTGATAGAGACAAGAGATTTATGTCTCAATTATTGGGAAGAGTTTTTGTAAGGCCATGAGTATCGAGATGTGAAAGTATACGAACTAACACACCCACAAATGGATGGGCAGACTGAGAATTCTAGCAAAATATGGAGGGATATGTTGTATTTTTTATTATGGGAAGATTTAGTGTCATATTTGGATTTTGTGTAGAAGACCTTGCCGTCCTTCTACTTATTGGCTAGAGATTGAGGATAATCAGCTACTCGGTCCAGAAGGATTCAGGTCCCGTAATCCAGAATTGAAATGATTTAGTGTTACGTTATTGCATGTTGGAAAAAAGGAAATTGGTGCCGAGATATGTAGGACCATTTCCTATTATAGTAAAGATTGGACCGGTAGGTTACAAGCTTGGGTTCCATAGTCCTTTACTGAGGCAGTATTGCAAAAATATGTTGGCATTTATAGTATATATTGTGAGTAAAATATATACCATACAAACAAGAATAAACTACTGATATAGTAGTAAGACGAGTTTGTATACATTTAAAGACTGATTAATCTACTATCGTGTAAATAGTAGGAGGATAGATAGTGATTATCTAAAACTTAAATTTAATTAGTGAAACTTAAACGGTAAGGTTTGGAGTATAACATTAGTGAGGTGTTCATTACTAGGGGTATTCGATAATGTACTGTATGGGCGGATCGACGGAGGTTACATGAGATGTGAGATTAATACCCAGAATTGTCCTGACAAGATATGCCTTAATTTTTGAATTTCGAGAAAAAATTCCTTTATAAGGGGGGAGTATCTAATACCCCATATTTTAATGACTTTTAAAATGAGATAAATTAAAAGTAAATGGGTTAAATCAATAGGGATTAATTGGAATTATTTATGTGAAAATAGTTGGAATTAACCTGGATTGAATATTCCTAGAATAAAGTAATATGTGATTGATATTAAATATTACTTACTAATTAAAATTAATAAATGATCATGGATTTATAAAAATTATCAGGATTTATAAATATGACAATTACGGTAATTAAGTCAGGACGCGCGTGTGAATCGTGTTGGAACTATAATTGAATGGAATGAAAAGTAAATTACTTTTATGTAAACCGAAAGGTCGTTTTGAGTGCGCCAAAGTGTCCGTAGTGGTTTAAATAGTCAGAAAAGTCTACCCCGGGCTTTGATTTGGGTCTCGGGTCAATTTGGAAGCAAATAGACACCCCCAAGAGGTATTTTGGTCATTTTACTTGGGAGATCAATAGTACTTACGAAATTTGGGTATTTTTATCTAATTTAAGAGATACGTTAGACAAAGGTTTATCCATCAAAACTTTAAGAGACATCCATTGAGGAAAGAAAAATATTTCTCTAGGAGAGGAAGGGTTGTTCTAGAAAAACTAAGGGACAAAGCCACCTTACACCACCACCGCCGCCTCCGAAAAGTGACTGGGAAAGAGAGGAATACCATATCATCATCTTGTCTAAAGGTTCAAACCTAATAAATCAAAGGCAAGTATTTTAACTCTTACAATCTATAGCATGTATGTTGTCCATAGTAGATAGAAAAAGATTTTTTTTCAAAGTTTTATAAATCAAATATGAATTTTGAGGATTTTGATTTAGTCCTTGAAATGGAACCCATGTAGTATTAATCCCTTGCTGATATTAGAATTAACATCACGAAACTTGGGTTTTTTTTAATGAAGAAATTTGAAGTTTATACATGATTTTGAGTAAGAATGATAAAATACTGATTTTCTGAATTAAAATGGGATTAGCATGATTAATCAAAATTCCATAATGATTTTGATATGATTTGATGTTATAAATCATGTACATACTTGGGTATATCATTTGGGATGAATTATAAGGAGTTTGGGAACATTTGGTAGAGGTTTTGAGGATGGATTATGTTACAACTCATAGATAGAAATATGCAAAAAAAGGACGAACATTGTATGATAATTTAGGACTATTTTAAGCGGAAATTGGTAGTGTGCATTTGAGTTCTTGTATAAAATCACGTTCTGCACAACTTTGTAATTTTAAATTTTTTCAAAATCAGAGTAAAAAAGCCCGAAATTGTAATTTTATATTTCTGGGCAGAATATAACTATATCGAGAAAAAGAATTATTGGGAATTAAAATATAATCTGATCTTGTTATAATGAGTCTGGGTTCTGGACCAATAAGTATGTGTTGAAGGTAACTACTATAATAATTAATTCAATCCTTTCGTTTAACAATAGATATTAGGAGTAATGGGAAATGTGAATAAAATGTGAATTATTAGTTTATGGGATAAACTTGAAATATACTACGTGTGGGATTTGTATATGGGATGAAAGTATACCCATTTCTTGATATATATACATAAGTGGGGAGAGTAACTATAATATAATTGATGTTTAAAATACTATGATGCGTAGGATATTCGAGATATAACTATACTACGTAGGAGACTTGTAATATGGGATGTGCTTATGCCCTATTATTGATACACACACACACACACACACACACACACAGATATATATATATATATATATATATATATATATATATATATATATATATATATATATATATATATATATATATATGGAGTGTATACCTATATGATTATTTGTGTGTATGAAATACCTATCATACTTTCTATCGACGGGAGGTTTGCGCATTGAGGACAGTCATATCCTGATGAGCCTTTGGGGGCATTTTTGTACATCAGAATATAGAACCGAGGTATGGACTATTTGTGATAATGAAGTAGGATAATCCCCGGGGGGATTAATAATTTATCACGATTAAAATATTTAATTTCCTTTTAACACAAAGCTTAATGAATGATGCGAAAGCGTATATGAAACAGGTGATGGTTCAACTTTCAAAAATAACAACAAGTTTTAATTTCTCAAAACAAATTAAAACATAATTCAAGTCCTAGAATTTGCCTAAGTCATAATTAACAATTATTCAAAGTTAGGCGAAACCAATTTTAGCAAATGACTTGAATAAACTGAATTTACCCAATATTTAATTTAAGTCCCAAATTAAAAGAGTGTGATAATTAAACCAAATTTTATCTTGAAATTATCCTAAGCATGGATTCTAAATTATTGTGCAAGATAAAATAAACAATGTCACACTACGCCGAGATGTACGAGGAAAAACCCAAGACGGGAAACAACCTCGGACGACCCTAGCCACAAGTCCACTAGATACGGAATTACAATCACAAGACAGATAGACTTACAACGACTGACTCGATCCCTCTCAAGCCTCGACGCTCCTTCTCGTAGAAACCTCTTCCTAGCGGACAACCTCGGAACACCACCGCGGTCTCGGAATCCACCGATGGGACTTTATATGGTCACCGTCACCCAAGCATGGAGCCTTTCTCCGTGTGGGTAGAATCTCAACAAAAGTCTTCTTTGTGATGGGGTGTAGAAACAAACCCAAAACGTCTCTTGAATTCGATAGAGAAAAACCGGTGCCAAAAACTCCAAGTAAAGATATGTATATATAGAATTTGGAATAAACAACAATGGGTGTAAACTAAGTGTTTAAAGATTTTTCTTTAAGTTGAAGAACACTCAAACATGAACATTTTCCTTTTTAAAATGATCTCTCAAACTCTCTCTAGGAGATGTATTAGGATGGAAAAGTTATCTTGGAAAATGTGTTTCCCGCACATAATAATGTATGAAAAAGTTGGTTGAAAACCAAGTGGGGAAAGTAGGTGAAAACTGCAAAAAACTGTTCAAAACCGTTCCCGCTGGAATCTCGTTCGAACGAACTTGATTCTCGTTCGAACGAGACTTCTAACGAGCGACCAGCCTGGGCTCGTTAGAAGTTCGTTAGATACCTCGTTAGAACGAACATTCGTTCGAACGACATATCGAACGACTGACCAGTTAGGGTCGTTGGCAAAACTCGTTCGAACGAAACTGGTTCGAACGACAAAACTCGTTCGAACGAAACTGGTTCGAATGAAAAAACTCGTTCGAACGACATTTCTAACGAACGACCAGAAAGTTTGTAAAATTAGATTTTGGCCCAGAAACTTTTATATACTTATATTAAAGTTCTAATTGATTCTTTCTGAAAATAAAATGCAGTTTTTATTACACCTAACACCCAATACAAATTGTTCCAAGCTCCTATATAAATATAATTACATTCATACCTTGGGAGCATGGAACCTTAGTTGATGACGTAAAAACGAGGCACGCAAACCGGCATTTTGATGAAGCTTTAAATTCTTTGCCGCTACGTCTTCAATACATACTTCATAGGCTTGAGAATATTACAAATAAATACTATCCTATGAATAAATGTTTTTGTTCGGAATTGAGCCAAAACTATATATGGACTCAATTGGAAATTTGTGTCCTTACAAATCTCCCCCTTTGGCTATTCCGGGACAAAAACCAAACAAAAATCCTAAACGGCCGTCAAGCTCTACTAGATTCAAAACATAACCCGCCCAAACTTGACTCAACCCAAGGATCAAACGCTTTGCCATAAAAAGATGCCGCTTTAGAATAATTCCTGCACACTTAAGCAAACTCATCAAATGCATAGGGAATATCAAGATATTAAATGCAATTAATTAATTACTCCCCCTAAATTAATTCTCCCTTTTAAACACATGACATACTTAGAAAGACGTCTCCCCCTAAGATAAATCACCCCCAAGCTAAGATACGATAATAATAGGATTAAATACCATTTCTCCCCCTATCATCATTTTCCCCCTTTTTGTTCGGGAATAGGCAAAGGATAAAGAACTAATAAACAGCATGTGAAAGCATAAAGTGATAAGACATGAAAGCATATGGGCAATAAAAGCAGGGCAAAGACAAATATCATATATATAGATACCAAAGATATACCAATAGAGAACTTGCATATATATATATAGATATAAACACACACATGACACAAAATACAATAAGTTTGCACACTCGTATGGCAAAAAAGTGTCATATTGAAACGGAAGTGTAGGGGTGTGTACTAGCAACAATTAAATTTAGACCCAAACACTTAATAAACGTTCACGGAGTTCTCATTTGATTGCAAACTTCATCACATTGAAATATAACCTCATGTGACAATATAGATTGAACTCAATGAACAAACATACACAATGCATACAAGCCTAGCATGATGATGATTCTACAAACCAAATAGAGTCATGACATTAAAGACAACTAGGATAAACGGACATTGTGCAAACCGTTGATATACCATCCAATTCTCCCTCTATGAGCATATATATTCTTTTGTTTTTGAATGAATATATCATACAAACATATGCCTTGGCAATTGCTTTCTGTTTAATGCCAAATATTCTGTTTTTAGGCCTTTGGATCACGTATTTCTTTTAGATCCAATCAACGGTGGCTTACTATCGCAAAGGATTTAATTCATCCTTTCGGAGCCCTTCCCCGTGCATATATTAATTTATCATGTTTTCATTTTTCACACAAATCTCACATGCAATGGATTTTGACATGCACTAGTCCTCCTAGGTCATAGATATGTAGATGACTAGATTGATAGGAGAACACCTCAAAAAGCTCAAATATAACATGTGACATTAAGATTTCAAAAGAGCTCGTGCATGTGTGAATAGAGGCATATAGAAATAGAATCCATTTAAACAATACAAAATCCAACTACTCCATAAAATATGGTAAAGAACATAATAAGGATTGAAAATCTGAACCAAAAGTTCTAGCCACGTGGGAGCGTAAATGATGGGATTCAAACACAAGTATATGCCACATAAAGTGTGTCAAACAAAAATACACACAAAACAAAATCTTTTTGAGTTTTAACATTTTTAGTCAAAAAGAAAGATATATACTCAAAAGACTAAACAAAAATCATTTGTATTTTTCATTAAGCATAAATGAAATAAATAAAACACAAATGATAAACAAAATCTTTTTATATTTTGCAGTTAAATCAAACACAAAAAAATAATACAAAAAGATAAACAAGTCATAATTTCTAGCATGTGATATGAAATAAGGCAATGACTAGAAAATGACTAAACAAGCATACATTTAGCATATGAATATAGCATGAAGTACAAACGCTAAAGTATGCAAACACTAACACATTCATCCATTAGATTTAGCAAGGGAGGAAGCATGTGTAAGTAAATGAGAATCAACAACCCTATTTTGTAAGGCAACCAAGTCGGATTTCCTAACCCAAATTAATGAGGAATGACTATCTTGGGGTGTAGGAACGTTAACTACCGTGGTTACTTTACTATGGGGTTTTATAGGAATTCGTTTAAGATCTAAACAAAATTTCCTAAGATGACCTTGTCGACCACAATGTGTACAAGTGAGAACATGTCGAAAAGATTTACTTAAGGAGTGATCTTTAAAAGTATTCCTAGTTGATTCTCCTAAAACATTGGTTTGGGCATTATGAGTAAATTCATTACAAGGATTGAAGCCTAAACCACAAGTGTCATTTTTAATTTGGACCGTTCCTAACATTTTATCTAGTTTTTCAGAACGACATTCCAAATCAAATTTGACATTACTAGAATCTTTTAATTTATTTTCTAATTCCGCAATGTTAGATTCTAGTAAAACATTTCGCTCTTCAAAAGCAAGAAGCTCCTTTTTCAAGGATTCCATTAAACCCCTAAGGCTATCTCTTTCGCTTTCTACATAATCAAGCTTCTCTTGAAGAGTCCTCACATGTGTCCTAAGGTCTTCTATTAAGGCACTATCATCAACGACCTTGACACTCTTTCTTAAACAAGCTTCTAACTTCAAATTAGTTCTTTTCAAATAAATAGATTCTTTATATAATTCATGAAAAGCATTTTGAAATTCACTCACATCAACCTCTTCTTCATTTTCACTCTCTTCTTCTTCTTCTTCTTCTTCTTCTTCTTCTTCTTCTTCTTCTTCTTCTTCTTCTTCTTCTTCTTCTTCTTCTTCTCCACTCTCACTATCATTAAAAATAAGGGAATCATGAACAATGACCTTGGAAGTGGCATGTGCTATCGTGTCATCAATCGATGAGTTCTCATTATCACTCACATGACTAGCCATAAAAGCCACAAAATTTTTCTTAGTGGGGGAATCGGGCTTTTCTTCCTTATCACTATCACTAAGGGTTGCATTATATGAAATAGGTCGCTTACCATCTTTCCTTAGTTTAGTGGGGCACTCATAAGCCCTATGGCCATAACCTTCACAACCAAAACACTTATTAGACTCGTCCCTATCTAAATGTTCATTACTAGGTTTAGGGATTTTCTCGGCTTTAGAAATCTTCTCGCTTTTATCATGTTTAGAGGTATCAAATTTCTTAAAATCATTTTTAACTTTATCTTTGTTAAATTTAAGAAATTTTCTAAATTTACGAGAAAACAAAGCCATGTCTTCCGAGTCACTATCACTATCGCTCTCTACTACTTGTTTGACCTCTTTTCGGTCTTTTAAAGCAACACCCTTTTCAATTTTCTTTTCAGTTTTAGAGGGAAACATATCCAGTTCATAGGTTTGTAAATCACCTACAAGCTCTTCTAATTTCGTAGAGGCTAAAGTGGGTAAAGAATTTAAAATGGTCACCTTTGGAATAAATCTATCGGGTAGGGACCTTAAAATTTTCTTTACAACACGGTCGTCAGGTATTTTCTCTCCCAAGTTAAAGGATGAATTAACAATATCAGAAAGTCTAGCATAAAATTTATCAAAGGTTTCTTTTTCATCCATTTTGATAGTTTTAAATTGAGTGGTGAGGTTTTGGAGTTTTGAAGCTTTAACGACACTAGTTCCTTCATGAGTTAATTGTAAAATATCCCAAGCTTCTTTAGAGGTTTCACACGTCATAATACGTCAGAATTCATCCGATGCGACAGCGCTAAACAAGGCATTTAAACCTCGGGAATTAAAGTTAGCAAGTTTAAACTCATTTTCAGTCCATCTATCGGCGGGTTTTAAAACACGTTCATTTTTAACTAAGCAAGTTGGTGGGGAATATCCGATAACAACAGACATCCAAACTCTCTCGTCGATAGATTTTAGTGCCGATCTCATTCGCGCTTTCCAATACGCGTAGTTTGAACCATCGAAAATAGGAAATTTTGAAAATGGGGAAAAATCCATTTTAGCCAAAAATTAAAGGATCTTAACGAAAGAAATTATCGTTTTTGGCTCTGATACCAATTTGAAGTAGGATAATCCCCGGGGGGGTTAATAATTTATCACGATTAAAATATTTAATTTCCTTTTAACACAAAGCTTAATGAATGATGCGGAAGCGTATATGAAATAGGTGATGGTTCAACTTTCAAAAATAACAACAAGTTTTAATTTCTCAAAACAAATTAAAACATAATTCAAGTCCTAGAATTTGCCTAAGTCATAATTAACAATTATCCAAAGTTAGGCGAAACCAATTTTAGCAAATGACTTGAATAAACCTAATTTACCCAATATTTAATTTAAGTCCCAAATTAAAAGAGTGTGATAATTAAACCAAATTTTATCTTGAAATTATCCTAAGCATGGATTCTAAATTATTGTGCAAGATAAAATAAACAATGTCACACTACGCCGAGATGTACGAGGAAAAACCCAAGACGGGAAACAACCTCGGACGGTCCTATCCACAAGTCCACTAGATACGGAATTACAATTACAAGACAGATAGACTTACAACGACTGACTCGATCCATCTCAAGCCTCGACGCTCCTTCTCGTAGAAACCTCTTCCTAGCGGACAACCTCGGAACACCACCGCGGTCTCGGAATCCACCGATGGGACTTTATATGTCACCGTCACCCAAGCATGGAGCCTTTCTCCGTGTGGGTAGAATCTCAACAAAAGTCTTCTTTGTGATGGGGTGTAGAAGCAAACCCGAAACGTCTCTTGAATTCGGTAGAGAAAAACCAGTGCCAAAAACTCCAAGTAAAGATATGTATATATAGAACTTGGAATAAACAACAATGGGTGTAAACTAAGTGTTTAAAGATTTTTCTTTAAGTTGAAGAACACTCAAACATGAACATTTTCCTTTTTAAAATGATCTCTCAAACTCTCTCTAGGAGATGTATTAGGATGGAAAAGTTGTCTTGGAAAATGTGTTTCCCGCACATAATAATGTATGAAAAAGTTGGTTGAAAACCAAGTGGGGAAAGTGGGTGAAAACTGCAAAAAACTGTTCAAAACCGTTCCCGCTGGAATCTCGTTCGAACGAACTTGATTCTCGTTCGAACGAGACTTCTAACGAGCGACCAGCCTGGGCTCGTTAGAAGTTCGTTAGATACCTCGTTAGAACGAACATTCGTTAGAACGACATATCGAACGACATATCGAACGACTGACCAGTTAGGGTCGTTGGCAAAACTCGTTCGAACGAAACTGGTTCGAACGACAAAACTCGTTTGAACGAAATCTGGTTCGAACGAAAAAACTCGTTCGAACGACATTTCTAACGAACGACCAGAAAGTTTGTAAAATTCGATTTTGGCCCAGAAACTTTTATATACTTATATTAATGTTCTAATTGATTCTTTCTGAAAATAAAATGCAGTTTTTATTACACCTAACACCCAATACAAATTGTTCCAAGCTCCTATATAAATATAATTACATTCATACCTTGGGAGCATGGAACCTTAGTTGATGACGTAGAAACGAGGCACGCAAACCGGCATTTTGATGAAGCTTTAAATTCTTTGCCTCTACGTCTTCAATACATACTTCATAGGCTTGAGAATATTAAAAATAAATACTATCCTATGAATAAATGTTTTTGTCCGAAATTGAGCCAAAACTATATATTCTCACGTCGTAGTAGACACTCACGTCTCAACCCAAACCGCCCAATTAATTTAACTCTCGTATATAATTTCCTTCTCATGAATACCTAAAAGTCCCAATTATATCATTACATCATCATCGGAATGTTATCTATCTCCTCGAACAAGTTTACGGGACTCCAAAAATCAAAACAGTCCAAAAAGGCCCAGACTGCCATCTCGTTAGAAGTCTCGTTCGAACGAGGCTGTTCGAACGAGATGAAACATCATTAATTTGGTGAATATGAGATGAAATATCATTAGTTTGGTGATCTCAGACCCTAAACATCATTTTGTGGGGTCAATTGGACCCTGGGATGTCTCAGCAACCTCAGTTGGATCAGGGTAAATTATCTTCAAAGGAGGAGGAAAGATAGGTCTGAGGGGTAAGGCCTCAGCCCTACGATCTGCCTCTTGGGTACGGTTCCCATGGACCTTAAAGAGTAAATTAGTCGCAATGTGATCTTGAATAGTCAATCGGTCTCCCATGGAACCTTAAATAGTCAATTGGTCCCATATGCGTATGCCATTCAGCTTGTGTAATGCACCCGCGACCTTTCAAAGGTGTATGTTGAGCCTATTTGTCGAGAGAGGACTCGAAGTGTTCATGGACAATTTCAGAATTTTTGGCACCTCTTTCAATCTTTGTCTAAAAAAACTGGAACAAGTGCTTTCCCGGTGTGTGGAAAAGAACTTAGTGCTGAATTGGAAGAAATGCCATTTCATGCGTGACGGGTGGAGTTCAAGGACGAAGAAGCCTACAATAAACTTCATGGTATACTGTGATCGTAATATGATATTTCACACTTCTGTTGACACGACTAACAAATCAAGTCGACGGATCATATTTTTTCCCTTATGGACAAAGTTGTGGAGGAAAATGGCGAGGCTCACGTCGTACATGTAGTCACTGATAACGAGCCAAATTTTCAGGCGGCTGGCGCGTTATTAATGGCAAAAAGGAGACACTTATTTTGGATCAGAAGCTTATTTTGAGAGTGTGGATATGACATGGTCAATACTCTTTCAAGCCTATGAATAAGGTTTTGTGAAACAGAGTTGCCTCTCTCAACAATCACGTCTCGTAAAAAAATTACACATAAGTGATAGAGGGTTAGATGAACACAATTTCTGAGAAAAATGAGTTCGAACCAAAAATATTTCCCGTTCAAATAAGGTCTTCATACGAGGGTCGATTGAACTTGGAGGTTTGATATACACTATTAACCAAGAATTGATATTAAATGCCAGGCATTGGCAGATTTTATTACTGAATTCATAAGGGAAGAAGGGCTCGTTGTACTTTACTGTAATATGAATTTCTGAGCAACATCCTTCCAACTATGAATTCTGGATTTCTCGAAGGATAGAAAATAGCGAAGAGCATTGTCCTTTAAAATCTGTTGGAACATCTGGGCCATTATTTCCTCGGAGGCACCTAGCAGAGTCATGGGTCGGTGGTAACTTCAAAGATCCACTTCTCGTGGTAGTGAGGTTGTAATTGACTTAGACGTTCCCTTCGATCTTCTTGGTGACACCACTACTGGTACCCAATAATTTGAAGAGGAGTTCAGAAAGAAAAAGAAGTCTGAGGATAGGAAAGAGCCCACAGTCCCCAAAGGTGACGAGTCACCTTTAAAAAGACTTGGGGAAAAACTCTCACTAACTATAATTGGTCGACGAGCACAATTTATTAAAAAAAATATATATATTAAAAAAAAAAAAAAGACTCAATTGGAAATTTGTGTCCTTACAGATAATAATAGTGATGAAGATCATATGGGTGCGTAGGTATGTGCGTTTCCCATAGGCATGGAACTATATTCGCCTCCAATATGTGTGATTTGTGATGATGGTTCGACTGAGATACTAAACTAATAGTCCTTTGTACAGTGACGAGATTTATCTGGACATGATAGCAGAGTATGCATGCACCGCAGCTGAGTCTCGGGGTAAAGTATTGTGTATATATAATAGAGTGAATGTATATATATACTTGTGATATTATCTATTGTGTAAATTATGTAGACATTAATGATAATGAAATCTGAAATGAATTAAGTTGGTGAACACTTAATTTAATTAAACTGAAAAAGTGTTTATCCATGTTAAAGAGAAATTGGATATATATGTATTACTTATAGTGCGAGAGAAAAATGTGAGATGGATATTGGGCTATGTTTTGATGTTAGACTGGAAAGAATTAGTTAGCATCGGAATAGCAACTAGTATAGTTTGAAGGTACGTTAGGCGTGCACACTACATGAGAGGTGAGAATCTCAAGAGAGAGTTCGAGAATCTAACATGTACATAATAATTGCTTAATTGCAGTTGTTAATCACTTCCTATTTTATTAAAATATTTTACCATCGGGCTCTGACCCGTTTTCTTGCATATTCTCGCCTCTCTTGTATCTTCTATATTAGGTGTCCAGTCATAGGAATGCCAGGCATAGAGGATTGGATACTTGACGTACTATGGATGCTATGGAGTTGTAGACTATGCTTAGACGCTTTCATTCTCGTGATTCATACATCTATAGTAGTTAGTTCATGTAGGGCATGTCGCCCAAGGATTCTAGTCATTTCGATTCTATCTCAGACAGTGGTATTACTTATGTCAGTTTTGATACTTTCAGTTTATTTGAATTGTTGTATTGAGATATTCAAATTGGGGAGTTTATTACAGTTACATTAATTCAGCTGTGATGTTACTTATCTATTATGCATTGTTGTGGAATGGATTACATGAAATTGTTTGTAATGGTAAAATGAGTTTGTATTAAATTAAAATTTGAAATTTTTTTAACACCAACTTAATTGAGTATTAGGTGATTAACAAAAAGATAATATTTTTCGACAGTAATGCTAAGAATGAACCAACTGTATACTCTGATTTAATTGGGTATAGGATTTATCACCCGGTATTTAATTTAGCGGGGTTTACACCCTGTCCTATGTATTGGACAATGGTTCGTTGTGTAACTAAATGATCTCTCTGATTTAGAATTTGGATAGTTGAGTCACGTTATCCGTGATCTTAATCGACAAGAAATGTACAAAATTCATGAGACGGTCCACCACAATCCATATTCATCATGCCCTGGCCTATACTGAGGCAAAGATGGGGAAATTAACTCTAATGTGTTCCCATTTTCACTCTTTAACTGGTAATAACAAGAGCAGTCATGTTGTTCTTTTATGCTCCTTCTGAACTTTTTTTATAGGTGAGGCACTTGATAATATAAAAGGAATGCAATACACGATTTTGTAAAACAAATTAGCACTATTTTTAAACACGCATAATTCATTATTTCTATAACCTTTGGATTAATAAAGGAATGAATGGGAATGTTGGTCCGACAAGCATGAATTATCTAAATGTGATGTAGTCTTGAAATCATGACTCTCGTAAGCATACCTACACATATGAAATAGACAAATACCCAGTGAAGTATGGAGGAACAAATGAAATAACCATTATGATACCAATATTAAATATCAATACTAATTTGTAAAAATAAAAGAAAATAATTTGTTTAAACTGTTTAAATATGTGAGCAAAATATTTTGATACCAATTGTGAAAACAAACATAAAAAAATCAGGATATCAAATTGTGCAAACAAATTAATACCAATATATAAGTATGAAAGATATGATATCAATTTGTAATGCAACAATAAACTATGTACTCAAAAAATAAACTCCCCCCTACATCACATACATCTCTTCCCCTTTTTGTCTTGGATAGACAATAAGTGAAAAAGACAAACACCAAATATCTAGAATGAAATAATCAATGAAGCATATCTAGATAAACATGAAATCACCAGCTAAAACAAATCAAAACGAACAAAATCATAGCTATGAAATAGTAGTCACTTGAAAGAAATCATCAAAAGCAGTAATAATGTGACTAAACAAATAATGGAGTATGAAAATCAAGACGCATAATCAACAAATACTTCATGAAACTGTCCAGAAGTAACCCAGTAGTACCAAAAATATATCAAGCATAATCGGGTACTGGAGCAGAAGAATCCAAAATAAATCCTCCAAGGGTCACTCGAACGACAATTCATTGTCGTTCAAATGACAATGCATGTTGCTTAAACTAGTCATCAAGGGACATCAAAAATCTTAACACAATAAGCTCTCGCGCGATGAAACACATCAAATGACCTTCGCACGATGCTTCTCATGACCCATACCTGACATTTTCTTTTTCTATCGCTCAAACCTCGTGTGAACAACACATTGCATGACATTAACTTATCTCTTGAACGATGTCTATATGTCGTTTGAACGATATCAAACTTTCTCAATTGCAGTTCTAAAATTGATTAAGTCTCGTCCTGTGAAAAATTTTCCTGAAAAAGTCAACTCGAAAAACCAAACAACAGTAAAACATACTCAAAACAAAAAAATAGAACAAGTAAAACATTGTGAGTTTCATGCCAACATAGTATCAATGTACTCAAACGTGGATACAGAGTGAATGTGCATGTACTAGAAAAAATGAATCATAACTCCGATACATTAAAACGTTCAAGAAGCTTTAATTGATAGCTAAATGCCATCAAACTAAGTTTTAGCAACAACCAACAAGCACACAAATATGGAATATTGACGATTCTACAAAAATAGTGTCATGATACAATTTTCAAACATAAGGATCCATGGTGCAAACCCATTTAATTTTTCTATCAAAACTCCCTCAAATATATATATATATATATCTTTTTCAAGCTCTTTTGAGGTTTCTATTTTTATCAATTTAGAGAAATCCTATTAGCCCTATTTTGGCATATGATACTTTTTATAGCCTTAATTTTTTCTTGGGCTCTTTTAAATGGTGGCTTTCACGATGTGATTATTATTCACTCGTAGCCCTTTCCTGTGAACACTCATAATTTTTTCAATTTATGAAATATTAGTCCTCACGGTAAACAGTTTTTACATGCACACCTCCTCCTAAGTATTATTACGTATAAATAACAAAATTGAGATAAGAACATCTCAGTAAACTCAAATATGCATGAGATGTCAAACATTCATATAAAATCGTGCATGTGTGCAAAGATGGCATATATACGAAGTCAAATTCAAATGCATATCAACTTTGAAACTACCCCATTAAGGCAATGGTTAAGATCATTCAACGCATCATTAATTATGACCATCTGTCCTAGCCTCACGGTTGGACGAAATGATGGCATCCAAGCACACCAATATGCCATATCAAACATGAAACACTCATGATACAAAAATAAACCAAAAATCTTTGTGTTTTCTAAAAACTATTTTTGACCCCCTAAAAAGTCTTTTTGTATTTTTCTCAAAAATATTTAAAACCAAAATATTTTTGTATTTTCAATAGATTTATTGAAAATAAAATCTTTTTTTATTTTTCAAATAAGACTCAATAAAAGAAAACGATATAATACAAAGAGATAAACATGTCATAAAACTAGCAAAATATAAAACATGATGCAAAGACTAGCGTATGACAAACATGGCATGCAAGCAACTATCCATAAGAAATAGCATGTGAAGCATCATGCGCAAGCATGTGAGAATCAACGAATGAAGCATTGATTATCTCCAAAATAGATTTCCTAACCCAAAAAGGCATATACCTAAAAAAACGGGTTTTGAAAACCGATAAGTCACTACGTTTAAACATCCTAGGGTCTTGTCTAAGATTATAGAAAAAATTCCTAAGGTGACCTTTTCTACCACAATGCGAGAACTTATGAAAACTCGACGAGAAATGGGACCTTGAGGTTAACCTTTTCTAACACCCTCGAATGTGGTTGACACTCTAAAACAAACTAACGTTTTATCTTTAACATTAGGAGCACTAGAACAAGATAAGCCACTACCATCACTACTCAAATTACTCTAGTCATTTAAATTATTTTGCAACTTCAAAATTTTGGACTCAGGCAAAGAATTAAACTCCTCAAACTTTCGGGACTCCTTCTTTAGATTTTCAATTAATCTTAGAAGGTTATCTCACTCCCCCTTAATGTGAGGAAACTTATCCCTAAGTGTCTTCTCACTTTCCATTCAATCAGTAATCAAACTATTTTCATCAACGTCATGAACCCTAGATTTTTTCAAGTCCTCCAACTCTTTTTATAAAATAAGGACTCTATTATCACTTTCTTCCTTGTCCAAAATTACAGATTTAAAGTTATCATAGAGGGTTAAAAACTTCTCATGAATTATATCTATTTGAGTGTGAAACTTTTGCAAATATTCAATGATATGTTTAAAACTAGAATTTTCTTCTTTAAGATTTTAATACATTTTGAGAACTTCGAATTCAAAAGATTTAATTCATCAAAACTTTGAAAATCCATCGAGTGATCATAAAATAAAGAGAGATAAACAAACACGACTACCAAAAATCACAAAATAAAAATCTACACAATCAAGAAGTGTTTCTAGCTCTGATACCAATTTGTAGTCCCTTTTTTCTTTTGAATGTGTTTTAAGCATGTCAAAAATAACTTTCTTTTTGAAAAACTCTTTTCCAAATTTTAAACTGAACCAAGTAAGTGAACCAATTTTAGTTAATCCCAATTTTATATTGTTTAATCCTAAACATGCATCTAGGTGATTAAAGCAAGTAAAATAAATAAGTTCATAAAGGCTACGCCAGATGTACAAGGAAACCATTAACGAAAAAAATCTCGGATGGCCCAAGATAGACAATCACTACGATGTGGTATTACAAAGTACACACGATAGAATTACTGAAAAACTCAATCCTCCACAAGTCTTGACGCTCTGCTAATCCTTCAATCACTCCTCCACAGTGCCCACATAGAAGTGCTTCTAAGATATGTGTCCATATAACACGCTCCCACGAATGTCTCGGGTGTCCACCGATATAGCTTGGCAACGTCTATGATGTTGAACACAAAATCATCCATTTTTCACCACAAAACCCAATGTTCAAAGTGATGAACAATACCCAATGGTGAAAACTAAGATCTCTATAGCATATGAGAATGAAATCTCAAATCTTGAAACTTTAACGATGTTTTTATACTTTAAAAACCTTAAAAAACTTGTGCAAAAAATGTACTATATGTATACTGATTTTCTGGTTCCGCAATTTATGAAATTCTAAGAGAAACACACCTTAAATAATTAACTTAAGTCGGCACATAGTTCAAATGAAATATGCACATCGCTTGAACGAAACATCCAGGTCTCTCGAATGACATGTTCATCTCGCTTGAACGATATGCATTGTCATTTGAACCACTAAACATAAGAATTTGTTATATACATAACTTTCAATGATCCTTATCTCATAATAAATGAAGTTTAAACATTTTTAATAAAAATAACATCCTAAAAACATTTTTCGAGTTTCATAAATAATACGCATTCATACTTGAGAGATCGGAATGCAATGAAGATGTGAAACGTGCACCAAATTAATCTCAACAAAATAAATCTTTGAAGCTTGGCCACAACGTCTTGAATAAACTTTATGTCACAGACTGTGTGGGGTCGTGAAAATGAAAAATCAATCTATGACTCAAAAATAATGTTTTGTTCCGGGAATAAGTCAAATACATACAATAGACTCTATTGGAAATTTTCTCCTTACATTTAAATAGGATTATTTAATGGTAATTAAGGTTATAAGATAATAAACTAAAAAAAAGAAATATTATTTTAAATTTTGGATCAATCTGAAATGGATCCGAATCAATCCGATGAACCTGATAGCAACATCCTAGTTCACACATCCGAGATTGTGTTAGCTTAGGATGATATTGTGTCAAGTTGACACATTATTGAACCACATTTTTCTCACACTTTGACTACCTTAGACTCGGGGGGGGGGGGGGGGGGACTCCCTTAGAGGGTAGGGAAAATTTAGGGACAGTTTTAGAGTCTTTAAGAGGAAGTAGAGATGGACTAATCATCCCATCTACTCCATTTATGCAGAGAGAAATTATGAAATAAGACCAATCCAAATTTTCTACCCTATCATCATTTTTACTCAGCTAGAATTTTTATTATCGTCTCCATATTTCATACAAACTAGAATACATTACCATCTTCTATGTTCAAGTGTTTCCAAGTGTTCCAAAAGACTGCTCTTGGGTGTAGAATTGCATTTTTAGAAGAACACATTTTCAAATAGTTTGGAGCTTGTTGGGAGCTTATTCAATATCTTCTTCAAGGTTTATTATCTTCTTAAGAGGTAGGAGTTCTACACTATTTTCAACTTTGAATTAAATCATGCTAGTTATATATATATGTATGTCGGATTCACATGCTTATTTATGGTTATTATCACTACATATGAATATATGTTGAAAAATATATGATAAAAATGGATAGAAGTTAAGCTTGAAAGAAGGATAAATTTTAGAATGTTTAAGGCGACTATTTCTTATACAAATCATTTTAAACTTGTTGATTTCATGATAAATGTTATATTAAACTTGTTGAAGAAATAGTAAGATGCATATATTGGTTTTATTGGCGTAAAACACCACTTTAGTGAACGTAAACTCATGTAGTTGGGGTAAATAGGTTGAATATGTTGAAACTGTGTTAAAATGAGCTTTTGAAAATGATGTGACAAACTCAAGAATTTCATATTATAAGTCACATGAAAATGATACAATTTATGTGAATAAAGTCCTTAAAGAATTTGAAATAAGGGGATAAAGTTGAAAATAGTAAAGTGTTTGGGTTAAAATCATGAGTGGTGTAATGTGAACACATAAAATGATAAGAAAACATGGTAGACAATGTAAATTAAACAAGTTGAATTACAAGTATTTGAAATGGCAAAAGTAATGTTTTAGTATAAAAGTGTCATTTATGTGAAAGTTAAACTTAAGAATATATTCACTAAACAAAGAGGTTCTAGTTAAATCATTTAAGTTATACAATAAAAACTCATATTTTGGAAAGTAAAGGTGAAAATGAGCATTTTGGCAAAATGAATAAAGTGAAAGTTTTACTAGTGTACGTGAATAGTGAAAAAGTATATAAAAATGTATGAAAAGGGTATTTGAACTCGAAAGATCATATTTCACAAAAAATGGTAAATAAAGTTGTTTTCAAAAGGTGAAATACTAAGTTTGAAGTAAAAAGAAAATAGACTTTTGGTAAAGTATGAAATCTGGATAGGAAAAAAGGATTAAAAGAGAATAATAAAGAAAGGAAATTGGGTTAAAAAGATGTAACAAGAAAAATACACTCGAAGGTAATCAAAAAAATTAAGGAAGGCCTAAAGCCCCGGGGTAAGTCTCAATTGTTAGATCTGAAACCACTTATCAGGAGCATATTGCATCATTATGGCAATCAGTTCAAGGCCATAAACACACGTGGGATTGGTACATCGATTAAGAAAGCGAAAAGATGACTTTGAGTACGACGCTCATTAATGTATAGGAAAGTTGATGTGACAACTTGGAAAATGTGAAAGTACATTAATGGGATACGAGTAGTATTAAAAGAAAGATTAAGTATGAGAGGGCTCATCACTCAGGATGCATAGTCATAATGTCAATTGCATGGTTACAATACAAATTGCATGAGAACACTTAATCAAATAAAGGATGATTTCATATATATATATATATATATATATATTGGGCGTATGCTCATATCCCCACTATTTTCCAACCCCAAGGTACTTTAGGTAGAGGTACTGACAACGATACCGGGAAAGGAAAGCAAAGTTATTCACGATAATAGAGCTCAAATTTATATTTTCTTAATGATTTAATTTAAATTCGAACATTGGTTTTTGTTATTTGAACTCTAATGCAAGTACTTCAAGTTTGATTATAATAATACAGGGCAATGTGGATTTACGCTAAACCACTAACTATTCAACAAAACTGCAAAACTCTTTTATTATAAACATTTCAACAAACTCATGAACTTAATAATCGGTCGCCATTTTATAAATTAAAACTAAATTTATATTTTGCAACACATATCAATAAGTGAAGTGTATATGTAGACACCCAATTCTAGCACCCCATAACCTCTCCTTAGGTCCCTAGCACCTCCCCTCATCACTACAAACCTAAGTCATACCCCGGGTACTGACCTAGGGCCATCGGACACTCCCAGGCTCCATTTGACCAAAATTCAAACTCTTCAGTTCGATCGAGACTGAATAAATCTTCAAAGGGTACTGAAACCCCTTTCCAACGGTCTGTCCCGTGCGCGAATCTGACTTACGGTGCGGATGAACGACCCGTTTTCCCCCAAAACTTGATCAGGAGGTCACGAACGCTCCCAGACTTTGTTTGACCAAAGTCAACCATTAATCTTGATCGATACTGAATGAATATTCTAAGGGAACTAAAATCCCTTTCCAACGGTCCTCCCCATGTGCGATTCTGACTTACGGTGCGGACGAACGATCCGTTTTACTCCGAAAGGTCACCAAACGCTTCCAGGCCCCAATTGACCAAAGTCAACTTCCCAAACCAAGTAAAAATCTTTGTAAAGTCTAAGTAAATCTCCTAACCTTTCGAATGGTATGCCCCATACGCGATTCTGACTTACCATACAGACGAACGATCCATTTGCGTCCGATAATTCCCGGTCCAAAGGACTAACGAACGCTTTCTAGCCACATTTGACCCAAAGTCAAATTTCGAACATGGGAGTGGTCCAAGTATTTTCAAAAGTCTCTGAAATACCTTTCTAGTGGTTTTCCCCATGCACGATTCGTATCAACAGTTTGTGCTCTACGACAGATTTTTTGAAGGAACCTAAAAGAGACTTCCAAACGGCAGGTCCCAAACCCTGCCTATTGATAGTGTGTCTAAAAACACCTGCCGATTGGCAGGACTAGGGCTATGACGATCGATAATGCCATGGGCCTATAAAAATGAGGGCCTAGACTCATTGCAAAAAGGGGACCCAAGATCTGAAATCCATCACTCTCAGCGAACTCAGAAAACCTCTCTCAAAGTCAGCGTGATGTTCACATCTGAATCCTTTTCCAACCATCACTTTTGATCATCTTTTCCACCAAACATGGTGAATTAACTACCCTTCATCATTATCCAAGTGCAAGGGCTGTCTCCAACATTCAAGACCAAGCCCAAGATCTTCAAGAAGGTCCAACTTTCTCAACTCCTTCAAATTCTCCTAAATTCTCTTTAGCTTATTTTATTACTTAGCACTTTTATTCTCTCATATCAAATATCCTAATACACTTTTTATTTAGTATTATTGCACATATATTATTTTCATATATATAAAACCCAAAAAATAAGAAAAAGTGGGTTTAATCATAAATTCCAAACGGGAATTCTCACACTTTTCTCACATTTTCCTCACAACTAAAAGACCTTTTTACACACACACACATAAATAAGAGAAGTCCCCGATTTTATTTATGGAATAAACCCCACCCCTCATTTTGTATACGAACTACATGGACTCTGATGCCTCTATAGGCTATGTAGGCATCTCGGGGTAAAATCCGAGACTCGAGTCCTATTCATACCTTTCGCCCATTTTCTATTTTTCTATATTCTTCAACTTAATTCTCTTAGATTCTATATATTTACATATACATGTATTCGTTCTTAGTGGCATATTATTCTATACATGTTATCATTCCGTTATAACGATCAACACAAGGATAATCACGTAAATCTTATTTTCTAATATTACTTTTAGGGATATTCCTATGGATGACTCGCTTTATCTTTTCCATGATACAAGTCGATGATTCCTATCTCCACTACATATACACCTGCACACATATCATGGAGAAATAAAGGAAAATAACAAACATCCATGAGAGACCGCAAGGGCGGAATGGGTGCCTAGCACCTTCCCATTTCACACCTTAGTCTCCAGACCCTTTTTGAATCATTTTGGTTTCGTATGTATCAGTATGTCTTCGGATGATGTCCTTCGGGATGGCTCCCTTATTCTTTTGTCTGTTTCGAGTAAAATAGACTGGCAACTCCATCTCTCTACATTTTTCACCTCATCATCGACGTTGGCCGAAGCACTCTTGAGAGGGATGCGCGGGACCAAGTTCCTCTCGACAAGAAGACCCCCTCTTCTTCATCTCTCCCGCCGCGTGGATCGGGGATGGACACTATGGCGACTCCGCTGGGGATTTTCGTTTTAAGGGCTAGACTCTATTTACATGGGTGTTATATTTTCTCCTATTTTTTATTCCCCCTTTACTATTCATGTGTACCTCATGCTTATGCTTCTATTCACACACTTGTAGAAGGTTCTCCATATACACTTCACACCACGTGCACCTAGGATCACATATATCCACATGTTTCACGCATCACCCACCCATACTTGGTATACCATTGGAACTTATACTTTTCTCCCCGTTTGCCATAATCAAGAAAGATACTCTCATAATAAGATACTAATAAGAGAATCATGCATGATTCACAGCACATCACCAAAGAGCATTGGTATTGACCAAATTTTGTCCGATAACTGGAGGGTCACTTCGTGATGGGCTCTGGTCCAACAGGGCGCAGTTAGCCTAAGCGATATGAGTCTCACCTTCCATTAGCCAAGTACCTTCGACATATATTGAACGGTTCCCCCACATTATACCGCTTGACCAAAGTCATGACGAGAGGTATATCGCAGGGAACTCGTTCACATTCGTCGAGTATATCAACTTCGCTCTCACACATACCGTCCCCACGAGGTATATAATAATTCAATTCACGTACACTCAGGTATATTAAATGGCTTGTCCACACGTACCGATTGCCCTCAAAAGTAAGACGTATATCGTGGAAGCCACACCAAAGGGGTAACCCTTTTCGATTCACCCAACCAACTGCATACCCACATATAGGTGTCAAGCCTAGGACACACATGTTAGATTGCTGGTTTCGACCCGAAACTCTGTCAAAATTCCAAGTCTGCTTGCCGCCCAAATTTTTGTGCATTTTAAAATGGGACCCTACCCATGAGCCTGGTTGCTAGTCCAACCATAGCTTTGCATATGTTACAAACCCAACTTTCCTAGGTTCGGGTCCCGTCCAACATTTCATTTTTGCATTTAGGAGAATTTAATACAAGTGAGAACATAATAATTATAATAATCATGCTGAGACCCGTCTCCCATAAACATTTCTCCCTTATTTATCAAAAATCCCAAAACATTTCTCCTTCCTTTATCAAAAATCCAAAAACATTTCTCCTTCCTCTATCAAAAATCCAAAAGCATTTGTCCTTCCTTTATCAAAAATCCAAAAGCATTTTTTCCTTTCTTTATAAAAAATCCAAAAATATTTTGTCTTTCAATCTAAAAAAAGGTGTCAAAAATATTTTCATCATTTTTTATCAAAAATAAATCCCATTTTACGCCTTTGGAGGTCGATCGCACACCCATGACCTTGCTCTTTATTGGCTTCGATCTTCAGTTAAATCACCTCAGAGTTTCATCCGTTCCCCTGCTACTTCTTCTGATCCCGGAATCCATCCACTTTCCATGGAATGCATAGATCAAGTACGAGTTGTCTTGCCAGATCTAACGACAATCTTAGCTCAACTCATGTCCAAGATTTATAACCTCCAAACTGAGGTCCGAGAGATGCAACGAAACTAGGTTCTTGTTCTTCAAGAGCCAGAGGCCCTATTCCCTCATGCTATGGGTCCACCTGAGTCTATCAGGGTTCTCGAAGAGTATCAGCACGCTCCACATGCCCCTCGTGTTAATGGGCCGTCGCCTGCCCAGCTTTCTATTCCAAACCTATCCTAGCCTAGGTCTAACTTGCCTATGATCATTGATCCGAAAGAGGAAGAATTTAACAAGGTCATAGAAGATCTTAAGACACTAACTAAGAAGTTCGACCAAGTCACAATCTCTAGGAATTATATGGACTATACCCACATGTCTCCTTATCCTAAAGCGAGGTTACCCGAGAAGTTCAAGATGCCAAATATCGAGAAATTCGGAGGAAGTGGACCCCCGATTGTTCATCTTCGCATATATCACCATTATATGACTTTCCTAGGGGATTCTGAAGAAGTGATGGCCCAATTATTTCAACAAACTTTGAAGGATAGCGCCCTCATATGGTTTTTGTATCTCGAGGAGTCCAAAATCCGTAGCTGGGAGGATGTGGCTTGAGAATTCATGTCGCGGTATAAATAAAACAAAGTTCTTGAGGTAACCCGCTGTGATTTAGAGATGCTCAAATAGAACTCTAGGGAATTAGTCACTAACTTCATTGCCCGATGGAGGGAAAAATCAGCCACCATGACCAATCGACCATCCGAGGAAGAACAAGTCATCATAGTGAAGAAGAATTTCTTACCCCATATCCGAACAATAATGGGAGGATAATACTATCCCCACTTCCTATCTCTCAGAGAAACAGGAGTAGAAATCGAGGAAGGTCTTGCTAAAATAAAAGCTAAACCAAAGAAAGTGTCTGGACAGGTCACCCCCAAAAAATATGACAAACCTGTCAGTGTTGCAGTCTCAACCATCAATAACATCTCTCAACCAACCACCTCGTGGGCACCAGAAATCCGTCATGTCCCAGTCCGAAAGGAATACACCAAGCTCCATGCTCCCCTCTCCAAAGTCTATCAGGCCCTGTTAATCCAAAATCTTATCAAACCCTTGGATCCCCGTCTATTGCCAAATCCACTCCCAAAAAACTTCAATGCAGATGCCCATTGCGCCTTTCATCAAACTGTTGGCCATACCACCAACCAATGCTTTCACATTCGAAACATAATCCAAGGTCTAATCGAGCGGGGTACCATTGCCCCAATAGCCAATCCAAATCATACCAATGCTATCTTCGTAGAAGAGAACCTATAATTTCATCCCTTAACTCAAATAACACCCATACACTCTCCCAAACCTCTCCAAACTTGCCCGTATTTCTTCTTACACCCTGTTAGCCCTACTGATTAGGCACTGTCACTCCTTAACAGAGTATACATCATTTTTTGTACCCATTCCGAAAATAAAAGTATGGAATTATTAGAAGTGTTAAACCAACTCCTAGAGTTCGGGTGAAATTTCCATCGCAAATGATCATTGATTATCGGAGGTTCAGGACGCTATTCTTATAAGTAAAAAATTGGCTCGAGAGTCAGACAGTTGAGTAGTACCAACCAATGAAGTTAGCCTAGATGATGTTGTCCAGATCATGGCAGAATTATTCAGGAAAACCAATAATATTTGCAGTATGACCGAGTTACTTGATACTCTGAAGCTGTAAGGACGCCTGGTCCCTTCACCCTTACTTATCCCCATAGAATGGGAAGACCTGTATGAAGAAGCCATTGAAGTTGTAAAATACATTAACTTTATATGGAAAGACAGAATTGTTTCCACCGGATGGGGGGAAGAATTTGAAGACTCAAATAAAGGGGAAGCTTCGGAGAAAACTGGCCCGGTAACCGACATGTGTGGGATGATATCATTTGAATAACTCCTCATAGAAATAAATAAGGTGGCAGAACAAATCGAGATTAATGAGGAAATGAGGCTCATGTTCTTCCCTTCTTCAGTAAATCACATTACCAGATCCCAAGCTCATTACAAGCAAATGACAAGGGGAAGGGCGTTGAAAACCTTGCTATGCCAGAGATGACCCTCGAGGAGAGCAAAATCCTCGACCAACTAAAGGAAACTCAAGCTAACATCACCTTATAGGGTCTTTTCATGTCTTCTCAGCTGCACAGAAATTCTTTGATCAAGTTGCTCAATGGACCCACAGTTCCTCCTTTCACCACACCAGAACAAGCGATAACTTTAGTCGAATCCCTAACCTCTACCCGAATGCTATCCTTTTTCGAAGAAGAAATCCACAGAATTTTCCAAACCACAATCATGCACTCAACATCTCCGTCGAAGTTATGGGGAAGATCGTACCAATCTCTATTGTCGATAATGGATCCGCCTTGAATATCTGCCCATTAAAAACCTTCAAATGCTTAGGATTGAAATAAAGTGATCTCGCTTCAACCTCCACTGCTCTACGTGCCTACGATAATACCCGTTGGGAGGTGATGGGATCCATAAAACTTGTAATAGGGGCTGGCCCTATAAACCTTGTTGTTGAATTCCAAGTTATTGATTTCCTAGATTGTTTCAACCTATTTCTTGTATGACCTTGGCTCCACAGTATCAAGGGTGTGTCTTTATCACTCCATCAAAAATTGAAGTTCTTCGTTGACGGACGAGTCATCACCATTTTGGGCAACGATGATAATATCGAGGGTGCAAGTACCAATAATCCAATCCTTGAGATACAACACAGGTAAAATGATATGCCCCTATGAAGATTCCAAGTTGAGCCACTTCTACTCCTGGCAGGGGACGATTTTAAAGAAAAGGTTTGTCCAGAATACAACCCTCATGGCAATGTCAATGTGATTCAGATGTTCAGAAACATGCACTTCATTCTCGGACTTGGGCTAGGACAAAGATAGAAAGGGATAATTGAGCCCATTGTACTGAAAAAAGCTTTTCCTCCTTGTGGTTTGGGGTATCAACCATCGAAATAAGGGCTCAGAATGATCTTCCAGTCTCGACCAATGAGAAGATTAAACTGCATCTAGACTATCCCAAGTGACTCCTTGAATGGACAATTCATCAAAGAGGGAGAAGACTTCTCCTTTTATGGCTTCCCTGAACCATGGTATGACCATACAGACAAAAAGATGAAGCCTGGAATGAAAATCTTTTTCCAAGACAGCTACCCATAGGCCGAAAGTTCCCAACACCATGTACAACCACTCATTAAAGATACTGAAGAGACTAAGGAAAGTGACTATGACAATTCGTTCAACTTACAGACACTGGGGCTGACACTGTGCATGGTTCATTCAAGCACTACATCACTAGATCCATCCCACCTGATTAAAGCTGTTGATACACCTCTCCTTAACAGGCATACTGCTCCAGTTCTACCAGTTAAAATCCCACCTAACCTCAATGTTTACCCAATCTCTTCTTCTATTGTCTATCCTTGCTCAAATGTAATCGAGACTTCCTTTGATGGGATTCTCAATGCTATTTTTCCTATCAATGAAATAAACGAATATTTTGAGTATCTTGTTGTGCCTTACATTAATTTTTTAGATCAAACTGTTGATGATGATGATTTTATAAATGAACAATTCTTAACTAATCTAAATAAGGTTAATAACAAATAGCATAATCATGTTTAAGTTAATGAAAAAGAAACTGTTATTGTTAATCTCGGTTCTAGTAGCCAACTGCAAGAGATTAGGATAGGGGCTACTCTCAACGAGCATGATCCTATGACGATATGCCCGACATTAATCCCGAAATAGTTGAGCATGAGATTTCCACTCTTCCAGATTCCAAGCCTGTTAAATAAAAGTTGAGAAAGCTCCGCACCGAATGGTTACTCAAGGTCAAAGAATAAGTGGTTAAACAGCTGAACGTGGGCTTCATTCGTGTGATCGAATACAGCACATGGCTAGCAAACATAGTGCATGTGCCGAAATCAGGAGGGAAAGTTTGGATGTGTGTAGACTACCGGGATTTGAACAAATCCTCTCCAAAGGATGATTATCTTCTACCCAATATTGACATTATCGTGGACAACACAGCCGGTCATGCTCTTAAGTCATTCGTCAATGGGTTTGTCGAGTACAACCAAATCAAAATGCACCCAGATCGCGAAAAAAAGACCGCATTCATCACCCCATGGGGAGCCTTTTGCTACAGTATCATGCCATTTGGTCTGAATAATGCTGGGGCCACCTACTAGAGGGCTGCCACAACCATCCTGCATGATCTGATTCATAAGGAAGTCGAGGTCTACGTGGATGATATAATTATCAAATCCAAAACTAGAGAAGGTCATGTCCCCACCCTGCAAAAGTTATTCGAATGATTGCGATGATATCATATGAGACCCAATCCACATAAATGTGTCTTTGGCGTTACAAAGGGGAAACTCTTGGGATTCATGGTCAGTGAGAAGGGGATAGAAGCAGATCATGCCAAGCTGAAAGCCATACTTGAGATGCCACCTCCTCAAACAGAAAAATAAGTCCATAGTTTCCTTGGGAATTTGCAATTCATTAGCCAACTAATCTCCATCCGCGAACCTATTTTCAAACTCCTCAGAAAGGATTCAATCGAAGTTTAGAACGAGGCCTGCCAAGAAACTTTTTACCGAATTAAATAATATCTGACCCAAAATCCGATACTCATACCACCACATCCTAGTATCCCCTTGCTCCTATACCTAACCATAACCGACACTACAGCTGGGCCTCTGATAGCCCAATACCTTAAAGATTACCACAAAGAAAGAGCCATCTATTACACCAGTCACAAATTGGCTGGGTACGAAGTTAACTACACTGCTCTGGAAAAGGCATGTGTCGCGCTTGTCTGGGTCACCTAAAAATTACGACACTGCATGCTCGCCTTCCCCATCAAACTTAAATCCTGAATGATCCCATCAAGTACCCTCTTGAGAAACCCACCTTATCTAGCCGAATGGCTTGGTGGTTGATGCTCGTAGTCGAGTTTAATATCGTGTACGTCACATAAAAAGCCATGAAAGGAAGAGCCATCTTCGACTACCTCGCTTACCACCCCATGGAAGAAGATGATGACTGGATCTCCAAATTCCCAGATGAAAACATCCTCTGCGCTGCTCAAGACAACCTTCGATGGGAAATTTATTTGACGGCGCTACCAATAAAAAAAATATGGCATTGGGATACTTCTAATCGCCCCAGTTGACTCCAACACTCCCATCGCTATCAAATTTGATTTCCCATGCACCAACAATATAACTGAATAAGAGGCATGAACGTTAGGCCTCAAAGTTTCTCTCAAGAAAAGTATACAGTGCCTAAATGTCTATGGGGATTCTACCCTCATCATTGGCCAGGTGCTCAGAAAATGGAAAGTCACGGACGAGAAGCTCCAACCCTTCCATGCCCACTTAGAAGAACTAGCCTCCTAATTCTAAGATATCACCTTCGACTACCTACCTCGATCAAAGAATAACTTAGCCGATGCCCTTGATACCTTAGCCTCCATGGTCTACATGTTTGAGGGAATAATAATGGCCCCCTTCTTAATTCAAAATCAAGATAAATCAACCCATTGCTGCCACTTTGAGATCATCACCACAGAAGATCCTGAGCTAGCCAATTGCTGGTACTATGATATCTGGCACCTCCTCAAGCATGGTAGGTCCCGAGGGTTCTAACAAGAAAGACCGAGAAACCCTCTGAAGATTGGCCGCCCAGTACATCATCAGTCAGAAAGCACTATTCAAGTGAAACTTCGATGGAACCCATCTACACTACATCGCAGGGGCTGACATTCAAGAGGTAATACAAGGAATCCACAGTGGGGAATGCGGGACCCACACAAACGATCACATGCTTGCTAAGAAGATCATCCAAAAAGTCTACTACAGGACTACCATGGCCCATGATTACATCGCCTATGTTCGAAGATGCCTCAAATTCCAATAATTCTCCAACCTTCAGCACCTCCCTTCGTGATAATTATACAACATGACTTCTCCCTGGCCGTTCTCCACCTAGGGTATCGACATCATAGGGAAAGTTACACCCAAGGCTTCCAACAAGCATGAGTTCATCCTAGTTACCATTTATTACTTCACCAAATGGGTCGAAGCCGAGTCATACGCAGTCCTGAACACCAAGAAAGTGGCTAAATTTATAAGGAAGAACATCATCTACCGATATAGTGTCCCACACGAGCTAGTGTCAGATAACGGGTTACATTTCGGGGCAAAAGTCACAGAAGTGGTCAACGAGTATGGGATTCAGAGACAAAAATCCTCTCCCTACCGACCTCAGACCAATGGTGCAGTCAAGTCTGCCAAAAAAAACCTCAAAGCCATCACCAACAAGATGATTGAAAGTGGTCGAGATTGGGCCGATCGAATCCTATATGCCCTTTAGGGCTACTGAACCTCAATCTGAACCTCTACTGGGGCTACCCCTTACTCTCTAGTCTACGGCATGGAAGCAGTCCTACCCGTGGAGATGGAAATACCCTCGCTGCGCGTCATGCTTGAAAGCGAGGTCAGCGAAGAAGACTGGTACTAAAGCCGTCTTGATGGGTTGACCCTCCTAGATGAAAGGAGATTGAAGGCGCTGTATCACGTATAAGGGTACCATCGCCGTATAGCGCAATCATTTAATAAGAGAGTCAAGGATCGTGGTGTTCGAGAGGGGGATTTAGCCCTCAAAGGAATAGTAGAGCCCATTTAAGACCCCAGAGGGAAATTCAAGCCCAATTGGAGCGGCCCATACATTGTGAAGAAGATCTTATCTGACGGTGCCACCATGCTCACCGACCTAGATGGAGAAGAAATGCCTCATCCAGTTAACTTGGACCGTCTCAAGAAGTTTTTTCCTTAGTCCGAAATCTCGGCGCGCTACGACTCTTCTTATCTCCCTTTTATTCGAAAAAAAAGAAAAAAAAATCTTCATTTCCCTCTACCCAGAACTACGTGGGCCTGATCCTCTGCTAGAACCATTTCCAGAAAAATTAAAAACTTTTAAAAATCCCAGAGGTATGATGGTAGACCATACATCTTACATGAGCACGGCCCTTCCTTTTTCATAAAAAACTATTCTTTTCTTATCTCCGAGAACGACTGTTAATTGTAGCATATATTTCAACAAAAGGATTATGCAAGCCTTAGCGATCAATATAGATAAGTCAAAAATAAAAAATTCATCAAAAGGCACACCTGTACGGTAAAAAACTTATTTATTTCACTAATAAGAAGTTACAGTGCAATTACATAAGAAAAGGAACGAATAACTCCCTTCCCCTACCTTATTACAAAGCCAAATAAAATTCCCGAATTCATTCCCCAGTGCAAGATAAACTCCCTAAGAGTACTACCCATAGCTACCAGAAGACCACGCTCCATTATCATCATCATCTACATCCTGGGGTCCCCAAGCTTCCCCTTCCTGAATAGAGTGTCGTAGATGCTTCATATACAGATAAGCTCGAATCAGCCTCGGAAACACCATAACCCCTCCCTCTATGGTATCGGATAAGACAAGCCACCTTTGTTCGGTCTCCACTACCAACATCTTGCTGACTACTCTCCTGAACAACCACTTCATATAATCCCTAAGGATGTGCCAAAATCTCCCAGTAGACTAAAAGGGATGGGTCAACGGACGCCGACTCTCCCATAAAGAGCCAAGACGCATGCGGAGACGCTCTGTCAGATCTTCTATCAGAAAGAAATCTAGTGTCCGAGGTGGCACGATCTGCTCCCAGCCAAATTAGCATAGAATTCGCCAATGGAAATAGAAAGAGGTCTGTTTGAGAACAACTAGCCGAACGTACGGGTATTCTCCTAGTTCCAGAATAGGCAACAACTGTCCCCACCAAGGCACTGACCAGTGCAAATTTAAAGCCCCATGATCCATAAACCAATTCTCCCAACTCTCAATATCCAGGCCCACACTGATGAAATGGGATGAAAAAAAGTTGGGTACAACTAACAAAGGGTATTCCAGAGGAGTCACGAGGTAGAATATTTTAGACAACCACATGAAAAGCATCACTGGGCTACCCCTCGAAAAGTCAGAACGACCTTCTCTCCAGCCATCTAGTCCATTCAGAGTCTTCATCAGTATCACCACCTTAGGATTGCAATGGTATGACATCCATGAAGTGATGGATGCAAGTTGTGGGTCCACTAGTAGATCCCCAGTCACCTGCAGGAGTTTTGAAACCAAGCTCAAAACGACGGCTCTGGCATATCCAGCATCACCAACCTCCTGTAAATTTACAAACCGCAGCACTACCGAAAGAGAATCATTCCTCCAGTAACCAAGGATCTACTCGCTAAGGGAAAGACACAGAGAAGTCCAACCAATAACTCCCAGGGAGACTGAGAAAACTCAGGCATAGGAGCCGCCACACTAGGGTTACCCCCAACATGGAAGAAAATTCTTCATAAGTCGGATAGACTTCTTCCAAGCCAAAGCGGAACACATGGTCTCCGGGGTACCAAAATTGTACCGCTGCCATCAGCATGTTCCATTCTATGGTCCGATTACGCCATAAAGAGACTCGATGCATGTTGAAAGCATCGTAGTCAACGTTATAGGAACACATTGCCTCCAAAGTCTCGAGGTAGTTGGCGAGCTCAACACTGCCAGGGAGATCCATCTTGTAGAATCAGAAAGTAATAATGTGAAGGTGTGATGAAAACACTCCACCCTTACCCCTTTTTATACTTGAAAACCCTCACAAAAGACATAACCCTTGCAAAAATCGAAGGAAATCCTGCCCCACAAGGTACTAAAGGCTAAAGAGAGTACCAATTGATTGATTAGACACTGACCTGCCTATAGGTAGGACAAGGGTCTTGCCGATCGGCAACGTCCTATTTTTGGAAACTTCCCTTTTTCCTCTTTTGTTAAAATCTAAAAACTCAATAAAAATAAATTGATATTATCAATAGAATTTCAATTTACCTTTCCATCTTTATATAATTTCTCATTATGAATAAAACTTTCTTTCAAACTTCCAAAAATATTTTACGATCTCAACAGCAAAGTAAAAAGCGCATGTGGATACATCCATTGATTCATTACTAACAGAAGATAAATAAAAATCTCCATTGCATTGCATAGATATGTTTATGTGTTACATCATTTTGCAGGAAAATAAAAGCACACAAACAACAGGACTCATCCCAAACCCACATTCTCTCTTTCTCTCAAGAGCTTCCACCCCTACGATGTGCTCTCTTCCCCCCCACGGCGAGATGACGTAACGCCGCTACCTAAACCAGACTCCTCCCCAGATGAGGAAGATGGCACCAAGCAAGAAGGAACATGAACAGTGCCCTAAATATGGGCAGTCGCTGACGATATCCAATCCCTAATGTCCCTCAGCCAAGTGGTGGACACCTTAACTTGCTGCAAGAAAATGCAGAATTAGTATCAAGCAGAAAAGATAAAAAAGAAACCAAGAGAGAAGAACATAAAGATATACCAAAGGATGAAAAACCTCCTCTATCAAGACCAAATCCTCCGGGTCCATCGCATGATGACGATGGAACATAGGCACCATCCCACCATCAGCCCGATGAATGTTGTATGAAGGGGTATGCAACCTCACAAAGGGAACCTCCAATATCTCCACCGTCGCCAATGTCGATGGACCACCACCACTGTAGGAGGACCCCACTGGCCGACTCGAATCCATAGGAGGGAAAGGTAGTGCATCATATATGCTGGGCGCCATCAGCCAACTTTTTATTAAGTCCATATAATCATACGACACATCCGTATCAGTGTACAACAGATAGGACTCACCAATCATCATCGCGATCCTCGCATCCTCTGGCAATATCTACTCCCACCTCATAGACATAGGAGGCCTCGTAGGAGTCACCACCACTTTCTCGTCAGCAATATATTGAACCGCCCTCTCCTCAAGATACCAGGAGTGGCCAAACTCATACGCCAGAAAATTCCTCATCTGTATATTCACCCCAGTCGACCCCGTGTCCTGAACAGCCACCCACAAGGGTAAAAGGTCACCTGAAAAATTCCCAGCAGATATAAGTCAATATAGAATCGAAGCACACAAAAACCAAGACCAAAGAAGGAAAAGTCTTACCCTATCACTGGTTAGGCCATTCAAGACCTGACACATCACCTCTAGAGAAAGATACTTCCTCGAATGCCGATTGGCCTTTCGCCACCGATACAAACAACAAAACTCCCCAAGAGTCTCATCCTTCAGAGAAATAAGCTGGGTATTACATCCAATCACCTCATAGAACCACGTTTGCCAAAGACAAGAATCCTCAATAAAAAAAGAGACACAAGGAAAATACAAATGCATGAAAGGAAAATGCCCAAACTAAAGAATTCCTCAAGAAGATACGTGGAAGCAGTAAAAGTCTACTGGAAGCACTGGCTAAAAGTATCCAGAGAAAAATAAAAGGTCGCCAAAGTTAGGCTCCCCCAATCATAGAGAGGTATGTTAGAAAGCATCCTTAAGTATGGAAAAAACCATAAGTGGACAACGTCGCCAATCGACGCCACCAAAAATCCCCCAGCACTAGCAACATGAATAACCGGGCCATTTGCCTCACCTGCAGCCCGTCCTCCACATCAATCACCCTTCTCAGCAAAGCATCCCTCAGTAGGGACAGGCGGATGGAATCTGTGACACCCCGCCCAATTTAATATGGGGTGATCAGTCCTTTATAAAATTTAAAACAGAATGTTCGGTTGGTTCATTCTTAGCATCACTCTCGAAAACATAATAACTTATTTAATCACCTAATATAATTAAGCTAAGTGCCAAAACATTTCTTATTAATTAAAACCATTTAATTACCAAATTAAGAAATTTAATATAAACCATCCACGCATAATTAATTGAAATAAATACTGAATCAGAATCACATGCTGAAATAGATATGACTAGATAAAACATTCCAGTTCAGAACTCTAAACCAAAACAATAGTAACCACCAATCCAAATGAAACTGAACGGGAAATAAACTAAACATAATCTCTGAAAGCTGTCCAAGGAATGGGTGACACATGCCCTAAAGAGAATGTCTATAGAGAATGGACATGATATAATACATACATATAGCAAGAGAGATAAGATATGTAAAAAAAGGGTCAGATCCCGATGTGTAAAAATATTTATTTAAGCAAGTATTTAAAATTTGCAGTTAAGCAAGTATCAAGTGCATGTTAGTTCGAACTCTCACATGAGATTCTCACCTCTCTTCTATTGTGAACGAGTATCTAATTTTCTCCTTAGCTATACCACCCCATATAACTAGTCTGAATTCATCCTAAAAGTATTTATCCTCACTATTAGTAAACCCGTCTCGCCCATACAATACGTTATCAAATTAGCCTATGTCGAATAGCTAATTAATATATTTTCCCGTTTCCATAATAAATCGATTATACTCTTAAGATTATCTTAACAAATTTACATGCCCATCTCTACGAGCTATGCACAGTAGGTTAATTCACAAACTCACGTACATACATACATACATACATATATATATATATATATATATATATATATATATATATTATACTGCATCCCCGGGCTATGACCTATTAGCGCACCTAACCAAAATGTTGTACCCTCGGGTTATCACCCATTAGTACTCTTATTTAAATCATCTTGTACCCTCGGGTTATCACCCATTAGTACACTTATAATTCATTCTTGTACCCCGGGTTATCACCCATTTGTACACATAATAATAAGATTCTTACACCCCCGGGTTATCACCCATTAGTGCCTTAAGTAATAATAATACATAATAGGCATACACACATCCTATTATAATTTATAGGTATTTCCCTCACCTACATATATACTTCTCTTACGTATTTTGATTTCAAAATTTCGTAATACAATTATTGAGATTATTATCCCTCTCGTAATCTCTAAGGTACATACTCTCCGTGCCGAATTCATTAAAGTATTTAGTCGCTCATACTTTATTCCGAAATTCTGCCTTACTTAAGTTTATTACTAGGAAATTTATCTCTCTTCCATGAACCACTAAACTCAAGACTAAATTCTAAGAAATTCTCAAAATTTCACTCTTTCGCTCGAACCAAATGGCATGTCATTTGAACAACTACCATATGTCGCTTGAACGACTGCCATATGTCGCTTGAACGACTTCGCGCGAGATGCAATCTCACTCGAATGACTTCGAGCGACTTCGCGCGAGATTGCGCTGTTCGTCTCCTACCTAGATTTTTCAGCATTTTTCCACCATTTTTAAACCTAAAATTTCAAATTCAACATCCCAAACTCCAAAGAAACAATTTTGATTCGAACCCCATCAATAATATATGAATTCTAACATCCTAGAATCATCAATTCATTATGAATTATCCATAAAACATGAAATCCCCAATTTAATTTTATCAAAACCCTAGTTCTTCCAATTCATATTCAAGAACCCATAATTTCTAGATTTGTTCTACACATAAGTTCCTCAAAACGTGATTTCTAGTCTACATACATGAAGGGTTTCAATTTAACGAATTTCCGAATCAGTATACATACCCAAAATTCTCATTTTCATCATTTTTTATGAACTAAACATATTTCTAACAGTCCTATACTAACATGAGTATGGAAAATACCAAAATAAAGAAAGTTATAAGCACTTGCCTTGAATTAGTCATCTGATTTCTTGACTTTGTTGGTATGGGTGTGTTCCCCTTGTCCCGATCTACACGATGGTGGTGTTGGTTGTGCAAGGTGGTGTCAATTTGGCCCTCTTCTCTTAGCAATAGCTCTCCCTCACACTTCCTATGGCCGTTCTTACTTCAAGTAGCTTTCTAACCCTAATATAATTTCTTTGGCTCATATTTTAACTCTTACTTTTCGTCCATTAATTAAGCCTAAAAATTCAATTTACCATAATGCCCTCTCGGGGGCCGATTAGGTCTAAAATTGCCCCGGGACCCAAACTAAATACCCGGGTATACTATTTTGACTATCTCGACCCTTCCGGACTCAACGGTACACTCGAAATGACAATATGAGTTACTAAAAATAATTGATATATTTATTCCACTAAATTAGTCCCGACTTGACTCACAGGCGCGTCTGACTTAATTCACTAAACTGCCGTATTATTCTCTCTCTCGACAATTTATCAACGTGTATAGTTCCATATTACATATTGCACAGTAATATTAAATTAATAAGCATTAATGCTTGGCACGCTAGTTAATATTAATTTTTATTAGATCCGGATTAATTAATAATTTAATTCTCACATTTAAATTCTATTAATCCCTCTATAATAATTAATCCCATAATTATTTAAATCATCAAAAGTATGGGGTATTACATACTTCCCCCCTAAGAAAGGAATTTCGTCCCAAAATTCGGAAAAAATAAGGCATACCTGGTATGAATAAATCTGGATATTTCTCACGCATATCCGCCTCACGCTCCCAAGTAGACTCCTCCACATTGTGATGCTGCCACTGCACCCGAACAAGTCAGCCTCCTCTCACTATAATCTAGGATAGTCACCGGTCTCTCCTCATATGAACTATCTAGTTGTAACTCAATCTCTTCAATCGCAACATGAGTGTGTGCCAACTCATCCCCAAGGTATTTCCTTAGTGACGAAATGTGGAACAGATCATGGATACGATGCAAGTGCTCCGGTAACCCAAGTCTGTAAGCTACTGGTCCGACCCTCTCTATAATAGGGAATGGTCCTACATATCTTGGAGCCAACTTCCCTTTCTTCCCAAATCTCATTACTCCCTTCAATGGAGATACTCTCAACAAAACTTGGTCCCCCACTATGAACTCTCGAAAGAACCTTTTAGCATTGGTGTAAATTTTTGTCTGTCCTGGGCTACCCGTATGCGATCCCGAATTATTTCGATCCTGCTCGACGTACCCTGAATTACCTATGGCCCGAGTAGCTTGTTGTCTCCCACCTCTAGCCAACAAGCTGGGGAACGAAAAGGACGACCATACAATGCCTCGAACGGGGCCATGCCATTAGTAAATTGATAGGAGTTGTTATAAGAAAACTCCACGAGTGGAAGATACTGCTCCCAACCTCCCCCAAAATCAAAGATAAACATGCGCAACATGTCCTCGAGCATCTGATTAGTGCGTTCAGTCTGCCCATCGATCTGCGGGTGATATGTTGTACTCAACCATAACTCGGTACCCATAGCCTCCTGGAAGCTCTCCCAAAAATGAGATACAAATATCTTGTCTCTATCCGACACGATGTTAAGAGGCACACCATGCAATCTCACTATCTCTTCAATAAATAGTTGGGCATACTGTCCCGCTGTGTAGTCGTCCTGATGGTCCAAAAGTGGTCTACTTTCATCAATCGATCAATAATAACCCATATAGAATCGTGCCCCTTCTGCAAAATGGGCAACCCGATGATAAAATCTATGGAAATGCCTTCCCATTTGCATATTGAAATCTCCAAAGACTGAAGCAAACCTGGTGGTCTATGATGGTCCACTTTCACTAAATGGCAAGTGGTACACCTGGATATAAATTCTGTGATATCCCTTTTCATCCCGCTCCACCAATACTGCCGCCTCATATCCTGGTACATTTTATCCCCACCGGGATGTACTGCAAATCAGGACCCATGCGACTCCGTCATTATCACATGTCGAAGGCCCTCACCCTATTGAACAACGAGTCTCCCATTGAAGCGCAAACCACCCTCGGAACTTACTAAATAAGACTCGGCTCCCCCGTCTAAAAGCTGCCTAATCCGATCTGGACAGAACGAATCCGCTGCCTGTGGTTGTACTACTCGCGTAATAATCTGAGGTGTAACTGTCATCGCAGACATAAATGATCGGGCCACGGCATCCTGATGTCCAAATTCCTTCCATTTTGATTTCCACACCTCGGTCGTGTCATCTACCGGCCTATGGCTCAATGCATCAGCAACTACATTATCCTTCCCCGGGTGATAGTGTATTTCAAACTGATAATCTTTTACAAACTCCAACCACCTGCGATGACGCATATTCAACTCTTTCTATGTGAACAAGTACTACAGTGACTTGTGGTATGTAAATAAGAAAAATTATTCCCCCAATAAGTAATGCCTCCAAATTCTAAGTGCAAACACGACTGCTGCCATCTCTAAGTCGTGGGTGGGGAAATTCTTCTTGTGAGGCTTAAGTTTACGGGAAGCAAAAGCTATGGCCTGCTCCTCTTGCTGAAGTACTCCCCCAAGCCCCTATAGGGATGCGTCAGTAAAAAATAGGTATTCCTCTCCCACCATGGGAAGTGCTAGTACGGGTGCTGAAGTCAACTTGTCCTTCAGCTCATCAAATGCCAACTGACATGCATCATCCCAAACAAATGGCACGCCCTTATGAGTCAGATTTGTCATAAGACCCGCAATCTTTGAGAATCCTCGAATAAACCGTCTGTAGTATCCGTCTAATCCCAAAAAACTTCGCAGCTCCGTCGGCATCGTGGGCTGTCCCCACTCCTTCACCGCAGACACCTTACTAGGGTCCACAGATATCCCTTTCTCTGATACAATCTGTCCTAAAAAATGTACCTCCTGCTGCCAAAATTCATACTTTTCATACTTGGCGTACAACTCATGCTCTCGTAAGGTCTGCAGAACCATACGTAAGTGATCGGCATGCTCTTCCTCAGTGCGGGAATAAATCAGGATGTCATCTATGAAGACAATGACAAATTGATCTAAGAACTCTCTGAATACTCTATTCATCAAGTCCATAAATACTACTAGGGCGTTGGTTAGCCCAAATGGCATAACCCTGAATTCATACGATCCATACCTCGTCAGAAAAGTAGTCTTAGCCATGTCCTTCTCCTTGATGCGTAGCTGATGGTACCCGGATCTCAAGTCTATCTTCGAGAAGTGGGCCGCTCCTCTCAGCTGATTAAACAAGTCATTGATGCGAGGTAACGGATACTTATTCCATATCGTGACTTTTTTCAGCTCCCGATAATCAATATAAAGTCGTAGGTACCCATCTTTTCTTAATAAACAAAACTGGGGCACTCGAAGGCGAGGTACTCCTACAGATGAATCCCTATCCCAATAACTGTTCTATCTGATCTCGTAACTCCCTCATCTCTGACGGAGCCATATGTGAGGCGCACGTGCTATCGGACGAGTTCCTGGTGCTAAGTCTATCAAAAACTCGATCTCCCTACTCGGAGGCAACCCTGGTGTATCCTAAAATACATCAGCAAACTCGCAGACGACCGGAATTCAATCGAGTGGAACCACTACTGCAGAGGTCTTATCCTTTATATAAAATAAGTGGGTGGACGACCCTCCCTCAGAACGAGGCATCTCCACCAAGAACATCTCCTTGCCCAGAATGGTGAACACAATACTCCTACTGAAGTAACCAATCATAGCCCTATACTCGACTAGACAATCCATGCCAATAATGACGTCGTACTCAGACATATCTAACACTAGCATATCAGCCGGTAAAATCAAACTGCCAATCTTTATGCCTACTCCCCGGCATATGAAGAAAATCATCGACCTATTACCTAGCGGTGAGTCTACACAAGTCACTGGACTCTCTCCCATTCTTAACAACCCAGTGACCCGTGCAAAGCTAGTGGCTATAAAAGAGTGTGATGCCCCCGTGCCAAATAAGATATGACCCAAAGTACCATTGATAGAATACTTACCCTCCATTGCGGGTGGTGCCTGCGAAACTACGGCCTGGTGGATGTTATAGACATGTCCATACTGCAACTGCCCCTGTTGCATCAGAACTGCGGGAAAATCTAGAACTGGAGCTGGCGCTAGTAGGGCGACGGGAAAAATAGGTCTCTGGGCTCTTGGTGAGCACCCTACTGTCGAGGAACTCTGTCCTTATCAGGGCACTCATGTTTCTTATGGACAATCTTTCCACAAGTATAACATTTCCCAATGAAGTTTCCTCGTCTTTTCCCCTGGTAGGCTCAGCCCGATTGGCCGTTACCACCTCTACCTTGGCCTTGCTGTTGGCCCTGCTGCTAGCCTTATGGCTGGCCCTTGTGGCCCTGTCTCCAACCCCCATGACCATGCCTGAAACCTCCCGAACGAAATCTCTTAGCTGACTCCCCCTACTGGGAACCCTGCCTCTGACTCTGCTCAACTGGTACTCCACTAGCACTACCTCCCCCTATCATTCCTAACTGGTTGGGATATCCCCCTCGCTTATTTCCCTTAGAATGGAAGCGGTTGTCCTGATAATGTAATAAGGCTACATTCAGAACGTCGACATATGAGTGTAGGGAAAGGTTATCCAATAGATGCTGTCATATCATCCAAGTCAAGCCATCCATGAACATCTGAATGGGATTCTCCTCAATAGGCACCTCTTCCGGTACCATGTTTGTCAATCGTGTGAATTCCTCATATTTCGCAACTGTCCTTTCTTCCTGGGTGAGGTCTAAAAGTGTTTTCCTCTTCTCAGTCTTGACGGCGGAAGGAAAGTACTTGTGGTCCAATCGCACCTAAAAATCACTGATAGTCATCAAATCTCGCTCCTCGGTAGTTGTAGTGGACTCCCACCACTGTAAGTCTGCCCCTCTCAGCTTGAAGGTAGCCAAAACTTGCCTCTGAACCTCCGTGCACTCATACATAGGAAGGTGTCACTGTATGTCCTTCTTTCACTTACTGGCGATAACCACATCTGAACTGTCCATGAACTCTGGGCGACAAGCCATCTGAAAGGACTCTCTAACTCTTTCCCATGAAGTGGGAAACGAATGTACTGGAACTGGTGCCACTTCCTAAACCTGGGGTGGGGCCTTCTGCACCACCGCTCAGGTTGCATTCACCGCTTGTGCAACAATCGCGACAACCTTTATTACGTTCATTGTCCCCTGAGTCTGTACGAACGATTGCTCTGGCTGGGCCTGTCGGTCTCTTGGTGCACGTTGAGGAGGCATCTGAGATAAGAAAGAATATTATTAGTCCACAGTTATTACTAAATCTAGAATAGTTGAAGATGTAATCGTTAAAATATAAGATCACAACAGTCCTAAAAATAGGGATCTATATCAAGGGTGCAAAACTGAAACATAGTAAGTCGTACAGATCCTAAAGGACACTAGAACCTGATGCTCTGATACCACCTGTGACACCCCGCCCAATTTAATATCGGGTGATCAGTCCTTTATAAAATTTACAACAGAATGTTTGGTTGGTTCTTTCTTAGCATCACTGTCGAAATCATAATAACTTATTTAATCACATGATATAATTAAGCTAAGTGTCAAAACATTTCTTATTAATTAAAACCATTTAATTACCAAACCAAGAAATTTAATATAAACCATCCACCCATAATTAATTGATATAAATACTGAATCAGAATCACATGCTGAAATAGATATGACAGGATAAAACATTCCAGTTCAGAACTCTAAACCAAAACAATAGTAACCACCAATCCAAATGAAACTGAACGGGAAATAAAATGAACATAATCTATGAAATCTGTCCAAGGAATGGGCTACACATGCCCTAAAGAGAATGTCTATAGAGAATGGAAATGAAATAATCGAGGCGTCTAATAAAAAGTCCCACAGCTTCCACAACAACTGCAGCACACCAAGCAATCTGAGTCTCTAAGCCTGATGTCCCTGTGGCTAAGCACATGATATAATACATACATATAGCAAGAGAGATAAGATATGTAAAAAATGGGTCAGATCCCGATGTGTAAAAATATTTATTTAAGCAAGTATTTAAAATTTGCAGTTAAGCAAGTATCAAGTGCATGTTAGTTCGAACTCTCACATGAGATTCTCACATTTCTTCTATTGTGCATGCCTAACGAGAATCTAATTTTCTCCTTAGCTATACCACCCCATATAACTAGTCTGAATTCATCCTAATAGTATTTATCCTGAATATTAGTGAACACGTATCGCCCATACAATACGTTATCAAATTAGCCTATGTCGAATAGCTAATTAATATATTGTCCCGTTTCCATAATAAATCGATTATACTCTTAAGATTATCTTAACAAATTTTCATGCCCATCTCTACAAGCTATACACAATAGGTTGATTCACAAACTCACGTACATATATATATATATATATATATATATATATATATATATATATATATATATATATATATATATATATTATAATACTGCACCCCCGGGCTATGACCCATTAGCACACCTAACTAAAATCATGTACCCCCGGGTTATCACCCATTAGGGCTCTTATTTAAATCATCTTGTACCCCCGGGTTATCACCCATTAGTACACTTATAATTCATTCTTGTACCCCCGGGTTATCACCCATTAGTACACTTAATAATAAGATTCTTACACCCCCGGGTTATCACCCATTAGTGACTTATATAATAATAATACATAATAGGCATACACACATCCTATTATAATTTATAGGTATTTCCCTCACCTACATATATACATCTCTTACATATTTTGATTTCAACATTTCATAATACAGTTATTGAGATTATTATCCCTGTCGTAATCTCTAAGGTACATTCTCTCCGTGCCGAATTCATTAAAGTATTTAGTCGCTCATAATTTATTTAGAAATTCTGCCTAACTTAAGTTTATTATTAGGAAATTTATCTCTCTTCCATGAACCACTAAACTCAAAACTGGATTCTAAGAAATTCCCAAAATTTTACTCTGTCGCTCGAACCAGATGGCATGTCGTTTGAACGACCTCCATATGTCGCTCGAACGACTTCGCGCGAGATGCAATCTCGCTCGAACGACTTCGCGCGAGACTGCGTTGTTCGTCTCCTACCCAGATTTTCAGCATTTTCCCACCATTTTTAAACCTAAAACTTCGAATTGAACATCCCAAACTCCAAACAAACAGTTCTGATTCGAACCCCATCAATAATATATGAATTCTAACATCCTAGAATCATCAATTCATTATGAATTATCCATAAAACATGAAATCCCCAATTTAATTTTATCAAAACCCTAGTTCTTCCAATTCATATTCAAGAACCCATAATTTCTAGATTTGTTCTACACATAAGTTCCTCAAAACGTGATTTCTAGTCTACATACATGAAGGGTTTCAATTTAACGAATTTCCGAATCAGTATACATACCCAAAATTCTCATTTTCATCATTTTTTATGAACTAAACATATTTCTAATAGTCCTATACTAACATGAGTATGGAAAATACCAAAATAAAGAAAGTTATAAGCACTTGCCTTGAATTAGTCATCTGATTTCTTGACTTTGTTGGTATGGGTGTGTTCCCCTTGTCCCGATCTACACGATGGTGGTGTTGGTTGTGCAAGGTGGTGTCAATTTGGCCCTCTTCTCTTAGCAATAGCTCTCCCTCACACTTCCTATGGCCGTTCTTACTTCAAGTAGCTTTCTAACCCTAATATAATTTCTTTGGCTCATATTTTAACTCTTACTTTTCGTCCATTAATTAAGCCTAAAAATTCAATTTACCATAATGCCCTCTCGGGGGCCGATTAGGTCTAAAATTGCCCCGGGACCCAAACTAAATACCCGGGTATACTATTTTGACTATCTCGACCCTTCCGGACTCAACGGTACACTCGAAATGACAATATGAGTTACTAAAAATAATTGATATATTTATTCCACTAAATTAGTCCCGACTTGACTCACAGGCGCGTCTGACTTAATTCACTAAACTGTCGTATTATTCTCTCTCTCGACAATTTATCAACGTTTATAGTTCCATATTACATATCGCACAGTAGTATTAAGTTAATAAGTATTAACCCTTGGCACACTAGTTAATATTTATTTTTATTACATCCGGATTAATTAATAATTTAATTCTCACATTTAAATTCAATTAATACCTCTGTAATAATTAATCCCATAATTATTTAAATCATAAAAAATATCAGGTATTACAGAATCCCCAGACACTATCCTCCCCACATCACCGAGCACCGCCCGCACCTCCTCCGACCTTACCCGCAAAGAGCTATCCACCTTTATCTGCTATTCGTTATAATCGAACCCCAGTAGCTACTGCACATCTATAGGAGTCACGGTCATCTCCCCAAAGCCTAAATAAAAGGTGTGGGTAGTGTCCCATAACCTCTCCCCCAGAGCGCATAAGACCTCCGTCGAACGAGGCATCTCATCCAGCACAGAGGCCAACTTCCCAAAGCCTACTGATGACACCACCCAATGCACCATAGGTGGAAGGTGCTCCCATACATCTTTAAGCCCCGTCATCCCGCGGGCATGCATGGTCGATAAAAAACATCAGGCTGTCAAAGGAAAACCTTGTCAAAATCCAAGAAAAAAGGAAATCACCAAAAAAGAATGCCAAAAGTCATTTTACTTACATAACCACCAGGGTTCACCACCCTGAAAGAGCGATGACGTGACGGATCCCGAAGTAAGGTTCGCTCATTCATAATCGAATCGAATGCATCAAAAAAGTTCTCACTCCCCAAAGCAAGAGGATCCCTGGCCCTCTATTCCACGTTTTCCCAGTCATCAACAGCTAACCACTCTTGGTGTACTGCACTGCTCACAAAAGCAGCCATTTTTCTGATTATGGATTGCTAGAATGATTCACAAAAGAAAATTGCAAAGAGAGAGAAGGCAAGAAGATGTGAAAAATGAGGGAAACCCACCCCTTTTTATAGGAAGCCAAGGGTAACGCCGATGGGAACCAACCCCCGACCTACCGATTGTCATTGCCCCTCTATCTTCTTGAAGCAGTCCAAATGTTCGTGCCACTACCGAATGGCACCCTCCACACCATGCCGACTGACACCCCTCTTAAATTTTCGTATAAAAATTTCCCCAAAATACTAGAAAACCCTAAAAAATCCTCAAAAAATTCCTAAAAATCTCGGGGAGGATTTAGAACATTTTCACCAAGAAAATTTCACACTCCCTCAAGCACCTACTTCCCTAGTGGAACTCTCAAAAGCCAAGTGAATCTCCTCCCGGCCACGTCCCTGGAGGACCCCTGAAGTATTCCAAACCTCAGGTTATGTCATATACCCCTGAAGTATCCCTGAACAAAGTGTCCAAACCATGGACCACCTCATCACGTCCCCAATGGAATTTACAGCATTAAAATGGTTGTTCCCTCGCAAAGTATCCAAAAGACACGAAAGTTTTCCCAGCAATCATCTCCCCAGCTCAAATCGAAATCACGAGGTAATTTCCCAAGCAGAGTTCCCTGAGAATATCTCATCTTAATCCCTCAGAATTGGCTTCGACCCACAGAATTGGTCATTTCAACCTAAGCCCTTATACTTCGCTTCGACCCGCAGAATTGGTCATCACAACCTAAGCCCTCAGAATTGGCTTCAACCCACAGAATCGATCATCTCAACCTAAGCCCTCAGAATTGGCTTCGACCCACAGAATTTGTAATCACAACCTAAGCCCTCAGAATTGTCTTCGACTCACAGAATTGGTCATTTCAGCCTAAGCCCTCAGAATTGGCTTCGACCCGTAAAATTGGTCATTTAAACCTAAGACCTCAGAATTGGCTTTGACCCGCAGAATTGGTCATCACAGCCTAAGCCCTTAAAATTGGCTTCGACCTGAAGAATTGGTCATCTCAACTTAAGCCCTCAGAATTGGTTTTGACCCGAAGAATTGGTCATCTCAACTTAATCCCTCAGAATTAGCTTCGAACCGCAGAATTGGCCATCTCAACTTAAGTCCTTAGAATTGGCTTCGACCCGAAGAATTGGTCATCTAAACTTAAGCCCTTAGAATTATCTTCGACCCATAGAATCGGTCACCGTCATCTCTAAGCCCTCAGAATTGGATTTGACTTGCAGAATTGGTCATCTCAACTTAAGCCCTCAGAATTGGCTTCGACCCTCAGAATCGGTCACCCTCATCTCTAAGCCCTCATAATTGGCTTCGACCAGTAGAATCAGTCACCCCCATCTCTAAACCTTCAAAATTGACTTCGACCCACGAAACCCATCATCCTCATCCCTAGGTCCTCAAAATTGGACTCGACCCTCTCAATTGGTCATAATCTTTCAAAGGCATTATGCAGTGTCTATTCGACGTCTATCATTTGTTCCAAACTCACCCATCAAGGGGCTCTATAGACAACCCATTCTAGAACTCCCTAACCTCTCCTTAGGTCCCTAGCACCTCCCCTCATCACTATAAACATAAGTCATATCCCGGGTACTGACCTAGGGGCCATCGGACACTCCCAGGTTTCCTTTGACCAAAAGTTAAACTCTTCAGCTCGACCGAGACTGAATAAATATTCAAAGGGAACTGAAACCCCTTTCCAATGATCCGTCTCGTGCATGATTCTGACTTATGGTGCGAATGAACGACCCATTTTGCCCTCGAAACTTGATCAAGGGGTCACCGAACGCTCCCAGGCTCCGTTTGACAAAAGTCAACTCCTTAGATCGATCGAGACAAAATGTATCTTCTAAGGGAACTAAAACCATTTTCCAATGATCCACCCCATGCGTTATTCTGACTTACGATGCGGACGAACGATCCATTTTACTCTGAAAGGTCACCAAACAATTCCAGGCCCCGGTTGAATTAAGTCAACTTCCCAAACCAAGGCAAAGTCTTTGGAAATTATAAGTACATAGCCTAAACTTTCCAATGGTACACCCCGTGTGCAATTCTGACTTACCATGCGGACGAACGATCCATTTGTGTCCGACGATTCCCCGTTCATAGGACTGACGAGCGCTTCTGAGCCACATTTGACCCAAAGTCAACTCTTGAACCCGGGAGTGGTCCAAAGGATTTTCGAAGGTATTTGAAATAGCTTCCACTCTTTCACCCCGTGCGTGATTCGGATTAATGGTTTGCGCTATACGAATGATTTTCCGAAGGAACCTAAAAGAGACTGCCAAACGGCAGGTCCCAAACCATGCCTATCGATAGTGTTCCTAAAAAAACCTACCGATTGGAAGGACTAGTTTTATGCCGATCATCAATTCCCTAGGCCTAAAAAAAGGAGGGCCTGGCCTCATTGAGAAAAAGGGGGACCCAAGATCTGAAATCCATCACTCTCAGCGAACTCAGAAAACCTCTCTCGAAGTCAGCGTGATTTTCACATCCAAATCCTTTCCCAACCATCACTTTTCATCATCTTTTCCACCAAACTTGGTGAATTAACTGCCCTTCATCATCATCCAAGTGCAAGGGCTGCTCTCCCACATTCAAGACAAAGCCCAATATCTTCAAGAAGCTCCAACTTTCTCAACTCCTTCTTAAAATTCTCCTAAATTCGCATTAGCTTATTTTATTACTTTGCACTTTTATTCTCTCATCTCACATATGCTAATATATTTTTTATTTAGTATTATTGCACATCTCTTATTTTCATATAAATAAAACCCAAAAAAAGAAAAGAAAAAGAAGGTTTGCTCATAAATTCCAAACGAAAATTCTCACACTTTTCTCGCATTTTCCTCACAACGAAAACACCTTTTTACACACACACATAAATAAGAGAAGTCCCCAATTGGATTTATGGTATAAACTCGACCCCTCATTTTGTATTCGAACTATGTGGACTTTTATACCTCTATAGGCTACGTAGGCGTCTCGGGGTAAAACCTGAGACTCGAGTCCTACTCCTACTTTTCTCCCATTTTCTATTTTTCTATATTCTTTAACTTAATTCTCTTAGATTCTATATATTCAGATATACAGATATTCGGTCTTAGTGGCGTATTATTCTATATGTGTTATCGTTCCGTTATAACGATCAACGCAAGGATAATCGCGTAAATCCTATTTTCTAATATTAATTTTAGGGATATTCCTATGGATGACTCGCTTTATCTTTTTCATGATACAAGTCGATGATTCCTATCTCCACTACATCTACACCTCCACACATATCACGGGTAAATAAAGGAAAATAACAACCATCCATGAGAGACCCCAAGGGCTGAATTGGTGCCTAACACCTTCCCATTTTGTAACTTAGCCTCCGGACCCTTTTCGAATCATTTTGGTTTCCTACGTATCAGTATGTCTTTGGATGTTGGCCTTCGGGATGGATCCCTTTTTCTTTTGTTTGTTTTGAGTAAAATAGACTGGAAACTCTATCTCTCTACATTTTTCACCTCATCATCGACACCGACTGAAGCGTTCCTGAGATGGATGAGCGGGACCAAGATCCTCTCGACAAGAAGACCCCTCTCTTCTTCGTCTCTCCCTTCGCGAGGATCGGGTATAACCACAGTTTATTTCAAAGGAGATTTTCTTAAATGAATTTAAAGTTAAGGTTTTTTCTTAACACCTCGGTAGGGGTGCGGGTAGACCGTCGAGCAGTCCCAGACCCAGATCGGGGCATCACTACTTAGTATGAAAGCATAGATTATGTGAGTGTTAGAGAGTGCACTTATGTTTCTCCTTCGAAAAATAATTGTTCTTTATACATTCTATCTGTGCTAAATTATCGTTATTTTTATTAGAATGTCAACTCATAGAGACAGAAAACGCATAGGTAGCAACACCAATAAGTTGTGTCAAATAATGCACACAGTCCGACAGTTAGTTGAATCACTCTCTCTGCATCCCCATGCCGATAATGGTAGCTCAGCAGAGAGCATCAAGGCTTCCACTATTCTCAAGGAGTTTAGAAAACTCAAATCACCTACAGATTTCGAAGGGGCCGATGAGTGGTTGTAGCACATTACGTGCATCTTTGAGGTCCTTGAGGCACTTAATACTTACAGGGTTCGACTGGATACAATTCAGTTCATAAACCAGGCTCAAAAGTGGTGGATGTCCTATTAGGCTTATATGAATAGGGTAGTCATTTGGGAAGATTTTCAGGAGACATTTCTTAGTTGCTAATTTTCAGAAGCTTACTGTGATAGGATGAAGGACAAATCTGTAAGTTTTTCTAGGGAAAGTTGTCTTTGGGAAAGTATGAGACCAAGTTTGAGTGTTTATCAGATTACGATCGACATGTGACCGGTGATGAGAGGTAAAATATTCACATTTTCATAAAGGGTCTCAACCCTTCCATTCGGAGGCTTATCATTAATCAAGATGTTCATGGGTTTCGAAAGATGGTGAAAAAGGCCATCGAGTTGGAGTTAGAGTACGAAGATGAGAGGTTTATCAGGGAGAAGAAAAAGACAACTAGTAGTGAGCAAACAATAGTGGTTACAAGAAACATAAGGACAACGGTTCCAGGGGATCTTTGCCAAGTTAAAAGCGATAATGGGCATTGCTTCCCCATAGAGTGATGGGAAAGGGCTAGCGTAACTTGGTCAGGGGTGTTTCATGTGTGGGGAACCTAACCATTTCAATAGGTATTACCCCTAAAAATGCAACGATCCTAAGCCCATCAATTAGGTTTCTACCTTCAAGCTAATATGGAACTCCATTTTTACAACTCCTACCTAGAAACCACAGTATTTTGGTGGGTTTTAGTATGGCATGCAAATTTTTGGCAGTTTATGACCCAACTAGGGTTACAGTGGAAAAGCTCAATAAAATCAATAGGGCAGCCAAAGCAACAGGTTCACACAGGGGCGTGCATATTCCATTAAGCAGTTTCCTTCCCATACGGATGACACAGTTATAGAAGATATGGTTTTAATTTACCATACATGGGTCCGAGGTTTGTTTTATTATGGGGCATAACATTCATTTATATCTAAATCATTAGCTTTCATTTTGGGCTTAGAGAGAGATTATTTGTATCCCTTGTCTTTATGGCACTTTTGGTTGACGAATCTATCATGATTGTGTTATTATCACGGGAGATTACCTGCTTGACTATGATTTAATTATCATAGTTATGGAAAGTTTAAAATTAATTCTTGGGATGGATTGGTCATCTTGCTTTTGTGCCACTATTTAATGTCATTGACGTAGTGTTTCAGTGTTATTATTGGACGGTCCAGTTACAGGTTTAATTATGAGCAACTCATGGATCCTCCTTGTAAATATACGGGAATTAAGGAATAATGAAATTATTTTGTGTGGAATTTAATCCTTCTGGCATAAGATAGTCCCGATAATATAGTCCTTAATTATCCGATTGTATAGGAGATCCTGGATGTGTTTTTATAGGAGTTTTTTTAGGTTACCACCATAGAGAGAGAATGACATTGCAATAGAGGTGCATGTGGGTGTCTCCCATGTTTCCATTCCTCCACGCCTTTTTTCTCCCGCCAAGATGAAAGAGATGAAGGTACAATTAAAGGATTTATTGTTCAAAGGTTTTATTAGGCTAAGTGTATCATCGTGGGGTACACCAATCCTTTTTACCAAGAGGAATGACAATTCCCCCAATCTTTATATTGATTATAGGCAGTTGAACTAAGTTACAATTAAGACTAAGCATCTGATGCACGATTTATGATCTCTTCAATCAGTTACAAGGTGCAGGTATTCTCGAAGATTAATCTTATGTCTGGTTATCATTAGCTGAGGGTCAGAACTGAGTACATTATGAAGATAATATTCAGGACACGACACATGGATTATGAATTCTTAGTGATGCTATTTGAATTGATGAAATCACCTATAAGATTTATGAACCCAATGAATAGGAATATCCTCCCATACCTGGATCAGTTTGTTATTGAATTTGTTGATGATATCCTAATCTACTCAGATTCATGAGTGGATTAAGAGGAGCACTTCTGCATAGCCTTGTAAATTCATGAAAATAAATTTTATGCCAAGTTCTGTAAGTGTGATTTCTGGATAAATAAGGTCAGGTTACTTAGACATGTTGTCTCACAGGACAAGAGATTTCGATAGATCCAGTAAAGGTTAAAGCATTGGTGAATTGCGAACAACCAAAGATAGCTAAGGAAGTGAGGAGTTTCTCGGGACTCATTTGGTATTATAGACATTTTTTCTAGGGATTATCATAAATTTATTCACTAATCACTAGATTAACATAAAGAGATGTTCTCTTTGATTGTGGAGAAGAGTGTGGGGAAAACTTCCAGGAGTTAAATACCATACTAACTTTAACCCCAATATTGATCCTTCTTGAGATAGAAAAAGGATATTCCATGCATTAGGAGATAGTTTGGAAGCGGTACTGATGCACGGGAGCAATGTGGTGGCTTATGAGTGAAAGAAACTACTTGATGCATGACCTAGATCTTGGAGCAGTTGTCCTTGCCAGCACGATGTGGAGGTATTAATTATGTGGTGAACGGTTTGAGATATACTCAGATCACGAGAGCCTCGATCATGTTTTCACTCAGAGAGATCTAAATACCAAGAGGAGGAAATGGATACATCTCATGGAAGTATATGACTTTGGTCTCCATTATCACCTAGGTAAGGCCAGTGTTGTAGTCGACACATTCAACAAGAACATAAGAGTATCTTTGGTGGCAATGAAGTGTTGCGGATATAAAACGATACAAGACCTTAAGAGATATGAATTAAGGGTTAAGAGGGGAGAGCATCATGACTACATCCACAAGATAGTGGTATGGACAGTGATATAGAAGAAGGTAGTTATTGCATAAGCCTTCAATGAAGATTTAATAAACTTCAAGAATCACATGTTGTCTGGAGAACCAATTATCGACAAGTATAATGGTGTGAGATTTCTAGGAAGTTTAGTAATTCCGGGTATTGAGGAACTTAGGGAAGAGGTTATGGAAGAAGCATAGCGGTCTCATTTCAGTAGTCATAGGGGCAGTATGAAGATATATATAGATTTGTGCAGAGATTATTGGTGGTTAGGGATGAAAAAGGATGCTACGCTTTTTGTGGCAAATTTCCTCACTCGTCATCAAGTAAAGGCCGAGCACAAAAATCCAACACGGTTTTTGTAACCACTATCAGTAGCTTAGTGGAAGTTGGGTCACATTATATTCGTCACAACTTTGCCTAGGACTCATGAGGCGGTACGATATATGGTGGGTTGTGGTTGGTCAACTCACTAAGTTAGTGCACTTCCTTACCATCCAGGTCATAGATAGTCTGACCAAACTTGCCAGATTCTACATCCAGGAGATATAAGGTTTCATAGATAACCTTTATCCATTATTTTGGATGTCATGATTTATGTCTAAATGTTAAAAAGAAAATGTAGCAGAAGTTGAGAACAAATCTAAATCTCAATACAGACTATTGTCTGCAAATGGATGGAAAATCCGAGAGGACTATTCAAATACTCAAGGATATATTATGGGCATGAAATCTAGAATTTTAGGGTAGCTAGGATGATCATATATTATTAGTAGAGTTTGTACACACTAATAGTTATCAGGATAGTATTAGGATGGCACTTTTGTAAGATTTGTATGAAAGACCTTGTCATTCACTAGACCATTTGTTGGAGGTCGATGAGAAGCACATATCGAGTTTAGAGATGATTTAGGAGGCCACTGAGAATATTTACTTCATCTCGGCTAGACTTGAAATAACTCAAAGTCCTCAGAAGAAATAGATTGATACATATCGTTTTAATTTTGATTTCAGTATGTGTGATCATGTATTTTTGAAGATAAAGACTAGACCAGGGGTTATACGATTTGGAAATAAGGTAAAGATGGCACCGAGGTGTAAAGGACCATTTTATATCTTGAATAGGATTGGTCCACTATCGTATCGTCTAGACCTATCGCCTCAGTTGGCCAATGTGTATAATATTTTCCATATGTTGATGTTAGGGGAGTACATTACATTATGTCTTATGTAATCAATTGGGGTCAACTAGACCTCCAGGATGATGTTTCACATGAGACTAGACCATTAACGGTAGTGGACCATAAGAAAAATATGCTTAGCAAGAAGACAAATCCACTTTCCAAGGTTGCTTGGTATGACAATGGTATGGAGGAACCGCCCTGGGAATTAGAATCTATGACGAGGACGTAACATCCTGATTATTTACATAAGTTTTTTTAGTGTTTCATTTAGGGGTTGAAAATTTACAAGGTGCGAAGGGTGTAACATACGATTTTGTAAAATAATAAAGTTATGTTATTTCTGAACATGCATAACTCATTATTTCTTTAACCTCTAAATTAATAAAGGAATGAATGATATTAATTTAAATAGGTTTATTTAATTGTAATTAAGGTTATAAGATAATAGCAAATGAGTAATATAAAAAAGAATTATTGATTTGAATTTTGAATCGATCTAAAATGAAGCTGGATCGATCCAAGGGACTTAACATCAACAGTAATAGCTGCATTGTATCCTATCGAGATTGTGTTAGCTTAGGGTGATATTGTATCAAGTTCACACATTTTTGGAACACATTTCCTTCATAATTTGACTACCATAGGCAGGGAGGATCTCCCTTAAAGGGTAGGGAAAATTTAGTGTAGATTTTAGGGTCATTAAGAGGAAGTAAATAAAGACTAACCATCCTATCTTCTCCATTTATGCAGGGAGAAATTCTACACTAAGACCAATCCGAATTTTATATTCTCTCTACGATTTTTACTTATCTAGAAACTTTATTATCCTCTTTATATTTCATACAAAGAAAATTCGTTCCCATATTCCAATTTCAAGTGTTTCCAAGTATTGTAGAAGAGTGTTCTAGGGTATAAAAGTGGGATTTTAGAAGAATACATTTACGAAAAGTTTAGATCTTGAGCATATTCAACGTTTTATTCAAAGTTTATTATCTTTTTAATTGGTAGGGTTCTATACTCTTTTCAAGTTTGAATCAAAAGATGCTAGGTATAAGTACATTTATTTATGATTCAGATGTTTATTTATGTCTATTATCACTACATATTAAATATATGTTGAAGAATATGTTATAAAAAATTTATAAAAGTTAAATATTGAAAGAAAGATAAATTTCAGAATGTTTAATCTAGACATTTCTTATACAAATCTTGTTAAACTTGTTGATTCAATGATAAATGTTATATTTAACTTGTTGAATATATAACAGGATGAATATATGCGGTTTAAATCATAAAACCCTGCTTTCATGAACATAAAATCATGTAACTAGATATATATGCTGAGTATGTTGAAAGTATATTAAAATGAGCCTTTGAAAATGAAATAATAAACTTGATAATTTCATAATGTTAGTCACATGAAATGATACAATTTATATGAAGAATGTCCTTAAAGAATATGAAATAAGGGGATCAAGGTGAAAATAGTAAAGTGTTTGGCGTAAATTTATAAATTGTGTAATGTGAACACACAAAATGGTAAGAATACAAGGTAAAATTTGTAAGTTAAACAAGTTTAATTACAAGTTTTGAAATGGAAAAAGTAATGTTTTAGTACAAAAGTGTCCTTTTATTTGAAAGCCAGACTTAAGAATAAATTTACTAAACAAAAAGGACTCTATTAAAGAGTTATACAAGTATATTATGAAAACTAATATTTTGGAAAGTGAAGGAGAAAATGAGAATTTTGGAAGAATACCTAAAATGCAAGTTTTATTAGTGTGCATGAGTGGGTACCCGGATTTGGCATTACGGGCCCGGACGAGTAGCCTAATTAAAACGCCCCAAAGTCCAAATCCTGCGCACCTTAAATTAATTCAGTTACGACTTAGTCCTTTCCTAAAATCTCGTATAGAGATATTCCAGGAAAGAAAGATGGACGTGGGGGAGTCCAACACCCCCACTCCTCGAAGATAGACATGTATATAATAAACCCTAGGCCTGGGAAAAAGGCATGCACTGTATTCTCTATAAACACTCCCCGAAGTATATAGAAATAACACCGACTGCACCACCGTGGACGTAGGCATTCTTGATGATCCACGTACATCTCCTGTTGTGTGATTGGCATTTTATGTTTCTTATTTTACTTGGTTATTGCGCTTTTCTTATCTATTTGTGTTGCAAATAATTGTCACCACAATTGGCGCCGTCTGTGGGAACATTCATCTTCCCTGAGAAATCCCACTCCAACAAAGAAGCTCGAAATGTCTAGTCACAGTAGTAATGCTCCTCAGGTAGGAGATATCCAAGAACAACCTGCTCCTCGCATAATCAGATCTAATGTTCGGCGTTCAGGTCAAAGGGATCACCCAGAGAGGCCAGCCTCAGAAGAAAGCCAAGGACCAACGAGGTCCCCACAAATCTCCAGGTTAATTGATGTATACGAGGTGAGGCTCCAAGAGCAAAGGGAGTCCTCTTGCAAGCAGGAGGCAGAGAATGCTCGCCTCAAGAGGAAATTAGAGAAGATGGAGAGATAGCTCCATCGTAGCACTAGGAGATGTTCGTACCGCACTCCTAGCCCTCAGGCGAGCAAGTCTCGCAGCCAAGGAAGGAGCCCTAGACGCGGATCCCAGAAAGCTGAGGGACATGAGTTAGAGGATGATCTGATCGAACAATTGCGACTAGCTCACCATTACGGGAGCCTAGCTCGCAGCAATGAGAACATAAGAAATTTGGTCCGAAGGGAGATGGACCAACACCTTGCGCATCGCGGTGCCAGATCGACTAGGGAGCTTGCTAGACGGGCTCTCAAGACCCAGATGAAATCCCCTTTTTCAAGGGAAATAGAAGAAGAGGAATCCCCCAAGAAGTTCGTTGTCCCAAGATTCAAGAGTTATGATGGAAAAACTGATCCCATCGATCATGTTAGGCAATATAGGCAAGCCATTACCCTCTGAAACCACCGAGATGCATTGATGTGCTGAATTTTTCCCTCAAGCCTACATGATATGGCACAGAAATGGTTCGAACGACTCCCTCACAAGTCTATCAGGAGATTTAAGTCCCTGGTCGAGCTCTTTACGACCCGCTTCATTACTAATAGCTCCCATCCCAAAAGGATGGATGCTTTGATAATAATGAAAAAGACGCCTCAAGAGACCCTCCAAGACTACGCAAAGAGGTACTGGGAGTTATATACCGAGGTCGAGGACTGCTCAGAGCAAGTTGCAGTGGCCTCTTTTAAAATTGGGCAACCGAGCTCTTCCCTTCTGTACCAGTCCCTGATAAAGAAAGAAGCCACAACCATCGACGACCTGATGGATCGCATCGAGAAATACACCAAGGTGGAGGATGTCACCCGCCTCAGCACAAGGGAGAGTGGTCGAACCAATTTCGCTGCCAGAGGCAATGACAAAACTGAGAACCAGAAGAAAGGAGGGAAGAATGGGGGCAGGAGTGGCTCAAATAACGAAGGTAAGAACGATGTGTCAAAATCATTTCAGGCAGTCAACACTATTTTCAAAGAACCAATTTATAAGATTCTCGCAAAAATTAAAGACGAGCCATTTGTAAAATGGCCCAAAAAAATGGGAGGAGATCCTTTAAAGAGAAATAACGTGCTGAGATGTGCATTTCATAAAGAGGGAGGACATAGTACTGAGCATTGCAAAGCTCTTAAGTCCCACCTCGAAGAACTGGCCCAGTTTGGGCATCTGAACGAATTTGTGGAAAAGAGGGCAGAGAAAGTTACTGCCAATGGAGAAGCAAGGCCTGACAACGTGCTTGAAGACGATGCTGGCCATAAATTTGCAGTAATTCATGGGGCATCTGATGTGAAGAAGATTCAAAGAAATTCAGCTCGAATGGAGGTGAAAAAGCTTACAGCAGTGATGCAAGCTTTTCAGATCAATCCTGCTAAAACACAATCAGGAAAGCGTCGACGAGCAGATGACGTCGACTACAACAAACATATCGTATTCATAAATGAAGATCTAGTGGGAGTGAGAACCCCACATCATGATGCTTTGATCATTACTCTCAGGATAACTAACAATGACGTCGACAAGTTTCTCATTGACTAAGGAATCTCGTCTGAGGTAATGTATCTCGACCTGTTCAGAAGATTAAAGTTAAGCATCGTCGACCTAAAGGAAGCCACTATCCCTTTAGTTGGCTTCGCCGGAAAAGTGACTATGACCTTGGGAAAAATCGTGCTGCCAGTAAGGGCAAGAAATATCTCCAAGATGATTGAGTTTCTAGTAGTTGATATTGACTCGCCATACCAAGCTATCCTCGGTAGAGGATGGCTGCAAGCGATGAAGGCAGTTTCCTCGACCTACCATCAGAAAATCAAATATGTGGCCGAACAAGAAGTAATGGAGATCCATAGAGATCAAGCAATGGCGAGAAGGTGCTTCATAGCGGCCATCCGCCCAAGACTAGAGAAGAAGGCCGACAGGCCTAGCGAGAAAGTTGAGGAACAAGAAGGTCTGATACCTTTGAAATAGCAGTTAAAGTACAGAAGACCCAGAGTGGAGGAGACCAGGCTCCTCCCTTCTGAACAGGTCATCGAGGACCTGGAGGAAGTTACAGCTAGAAGTAGCAGCGATGACAGGGTTTTCTTGATTAGAGCTTCTCTCACAGATCAAGAAAAGAGGGAGTTGACGGTATGCTGAGAAGAAATGTAGACGTTTTCGCATGGGAACCATACGAGCTACCTAGAATTCATCCTAGTGTGGTTTGTCATCAGCTGCACCTCGACCCCATCTTCAAACAAATCACATATAAAGCACGACGAACTGCGCTCGAGAAGGCAAGGGCCGTGGAAAAAAAGTTAAAAAACTGTTGGATGCAGGATCCATTCGGGAAGTCTAGTTCCCTAAATGGTTGTCCAACCTAGTAGTAGTTCCAAAGAATAACGAAAAATGGAGAGTTTGCATCGATTTCACTGACCTTAATAGGGCATGCCCTAAGGACAGTTTCCCTCTCCCAAAAATCGATCAGTTAGTGGACGCCACAGTAGCTCACGAAAGGATGAGTTTCCAAGACGCATATTCGGGGTATCATCAGATCCCTCTGCATGCACCAGACCAGGATAAGACAACATTCATCACCACCGTTGGATTATACTGTTACAAAGTTATGCCCTTCGGGCTCAAAAATGTAGGGGCAACCTACCAGCGACTGGTCACCAAGATGTTCAAGGACCAAATGGGTGACACCATGGAAGTCTACATCGACGATATTCTCGTCAAAATCAGGAAGAAAGAAGACCACCTTTCTGAACTATCAAGAACCTTCGAAATCCTCAGGAAGTACCGAATAAAACTTAACGCAAGCAAGTGTTCTTTCAGTGTCCAATCAGGAAAATTTCTTGGGTACTTGGTAATTAAGAGAGGCATCGAGGCTAATCCAGACCATATCGATGAAGTAAATAGGGTACAACCTCCTCGCACAATTCGAGATGTACAGAAGCTCACTGACATGCTCGCTGCCTTGAACTATTTTATCTTAAAGTCCTCCGAGAAGTGCAAACCTTTCTTCCAGCTCCTAAAGGGAAACAAAACAGTAGAATGGAATAAAGATTGCTCGCGGGCATTGGAAGATCTCAAGGCTTACCTTAGCTCACCACCACTGCTCGTCATACCCCAGTAAACAGATTTCTTATACTTATACCTCGCCATTTCCAACCACACTGTCAATTCTGCATTGATGTGGGAAAAAGAACGAATCGAGTACCCCATTTATTACGCGAACAAGACCTTTTTAAAGGTCGAGCAACGGTACCTACCACTAGAGAAGCTCTCCTTTGCATTAGTAGTGGCTTTAAGGAAGTGGAAGCAATACTTTGAACCTCACACTATCATCGTCCTTACATCGCACCCCTTTAAAGCAATCCTGAGGAAAGAGGATTTGTCGGGCAGACTGTCTAAATGGTCAGTCGAGCTCGAATGATTTGAACATCCAATTTCAACCAAGGAAAGCAATCAAAGGGCAAGTCCTGGATGATTTCGTAGCCGAATTCACATGCGAGCAGTCTCTCGACCAACTTCAACCCATGAAACAAAGGGAGAATCACACAACAGAGGGAATCTGGAAATTTTTTATTGATGGAGCCTCCAATTTAAAGGGGGAAGGAGTAGGCATTGTGCTTATCACTCCAGAAAATGCAATCCTTGAACAGGGAATTAGGCTTGAATTTATTGATGAAGCAGAATATGAGGCCCTGATAACCGGCCTCCAGAAGGCACACACTTTGGGAGCAAAGCAGTTATAGGTGTTTGGCGACTCACAATTAGTCTTCAATCAGATAAGTGGAGACTACAATTCAAAAGATGAAAGAATGGCAGCCTACCTCGCCTTGGCAAATAGGTTATTGGCTAACTTTGAGGAAGTCAATATCCAGCAGTTTCCTAGAGGATAGAACAGCCCCGCTGATGCCCTAGCAGCCCTGAGTTCGGCAATTGATTCCGACTTAAAAAGAATAATCCCTATCAATTTCCTCGCCCATCCGAGCATCAACTGTAGTAATAAGCTGCCATGCGTGAAGCATGTGCTCCAAATTGAGTCATCACCTGGTTGGATGGATCCTTTAAGGGACTATTTAAAGCATGGTGCACTTTCAAATGATAGGAAGCCCGCTCACCAGATAAGAGTCAAATATGCTCGCTTTCACTTATCTTCTGAGAGAAAATTATATAAGAGATAGTTCTCTGGTCCTTACTTTCATTGTGTTCACCCAAAAGATGTCGAACAAATTCTACACGAACTCCACGAGGGAATCTATGGAGGCCATATTGGAGGAAGGTCATTGGTTTTTCGACCAATGAAGGAAGGCTATTGGTGGACATATATGCACAGAGACTCTGTAGTATATGTTCGTAAATGCGAGAGATGCCAACTTCATGCTCCCATAGTCCATCAACCTGCCAGCGACCTAAGATCACTTTCCAGCCCATGGCCATTCACCCAATGGGGAATGGACATCATAGGACCTCATCTTACCGCTGTCGGTAATCCTAAGTATCTGTTAGCCACTACTGACTACTTCAAAAAGTGGATCGAGGCAGAACCACTAGTGAACATCCTAGACGCAAATATGATAAGATTCATATGGAAAAATATAATCACCCGCTTTGGGATACCCAAAACCACCATTACCAACACTGGAACACAGTTCAAGAGTGTGTCTTTCCAGAGTTTCTACAATGACCATGGAAGCAGGCACCATTTCAGCTCGGTGGCCTATCCTCAGAGCAATGGCCAAGTCGTGGCTTCCAAGAAAACATTGATTGATGGGTTAAAGAAACGGTTAGATCGAGCCAAAGGCGTATGGGTAAATGAACTACCGCATATTCTGTGGGCCTACCGTACTACCCCACGTCGAGCAACGGGGGAAACCCCATTCTCACTGACATATATAATGGAAGAAGTCATCCCATTAGAAGCAGGCTTACCAACTATGAGGTCCACCCTTATCGACTAGGGCCAAAATGATGCAGCTTTGCTCGCTGAACTTGACCTAGCCGATGAACGCTGAGAGCTTGCCTTAGTGAAACTAGTAAGCTATCAACAACTGCTCGCAAAGCACTATAGTAAGAAGGTTAATCCAAGGGCATTCCGAGTTGGGGACTATGTCCTAATGAAAGTCCTGGGCAGCACAGTAAAACCATCAGACGGAAAGTTAGGGCAAAACTGGGAAGGACCATTCAAGATAACAAGAGATGATATATGAGGAGCCTATAACTTAGAAACGCTGGAAGGCAGAGAGATACCCCGAGCATGGAATGCAACCAATCGTAAGAAATTCTATTTCTAGATTCTTCTTTTGTTCTTTACTTATGAAACTGGAAGCTCATTTCCTTATCATTAATAAAAGTTATTTAGCAGTATCATTCTACAAAGTGTCAGTTAACTAGTACGTGAACTTTATAACTCACACACCCTTTCTAAGTGACAGGCACACTAATCATTACACTATAGCAAGGAAATTCCCCTTCTCAGGTTTTCATTATGAAACACGAAAAACCTCTTAGCATTTCCCCTGGCAATATATGAAGCCCTACAGGAGATCCTTATGCAATATGGCCAGTTCAAAATTAGTTGCCAAATAATGTTTAGTTAATAAAATCCTGATCGGATAGAGCATCCAACACCAGGTGTGTCCTTGCCAATTGCCCCACTTAGTCCTAAGGGAGTGTGACAACACAACCTAAAAGGTCAAGTGTGGCAGAATGGTGTCTCATAAACATACTGGACTAGAGGGACACTCACTTAACAATGCAAACTTACAATTCTAGTCAACCAAGAGAGGCCCAAGATCATTAAGCAAAGTCTAAAAGATGTGGAGAATATAAAACACTTGTTTATCGCCAAATTCACTCAGAACATAAATTTTATATTAGTTCATCACATTTACAACAAATACAACCCATGTTTAGTCGGCGAGCTCGCCCAAAACATCAAAATTACATTACTTCATTACATATGTATACAGAGTTACTACTGGAAAAATATCAATGAGGTCGAGGCCTCTGAACGAGATAATCATCCACTTGAGCTCTTCGAGCATCGTCGGGATGGGGAACTAGCTCCTCCTCAACTTCATTCGCATCCGACTCCAATAGCTGCCGAGGGATGTCATCGATAGGGATCCAATGATCATCCTTTCGAAAGGGGTTAGGCATTAGAGTGGAAGGAGAGATCTCATGACAATACCAGAGCATTGAGTTCCTTGGGACTTGCAGCTCCCTCAGGGCACTCAACCATCCCCTGATAAAGGTGAGCTCTTCAAACTCTGTCATCTTCGTCGAAGAATCTAGCTAACCTTGGTCGTAACCATTGGCCCATACTCATCGCCTCATCCAAGTGACATCTATTTGAAGCCCAACAGTAATTACTTATGCTCGTCGAACATCATCACAAAGCTCTTCCATTTTCGTAGCTGGACTTCTTGCATTTGCACTAGCTCGCAGAACAGTCTACGGGGTAGAACCTCGCAGCACCGGAGGAACATCGCTTGGTCTAGCTCCAGCTCATGATGAGTAAGAACCTTGTAATACTACAGGAGCAGTGCTCGGTGCGTGATCCCTGAGTGATGAGACTTCCCCCTCAAAGCTTCATTCTCCTGCTGAAGAATTTCTCCAACCTGGTTGATCTCAAAAGCATCTAGAAGACTTTCCCTCAGGGTATTCACCTCTTCTTGGATCGAGGCACCGAATTATTCTATCTCTTGGTTCCTATCTTTTAGTTTAACAACGAGCTCAGTCTGATCTATGAAACGCTTGTTCCTTAGTCACTGCGATTTGCAAATCCTCACAAAGGTATGACAAACTTCAGGACTTACATCAGGATCGAGCATTCTTCCTAATTATGAAGTGGATGGTATATAATCATCAACATCAACCAACTACAGGCTATAAAAGAACAGTAAAGGAAAAAATAAATCAGTACACTGGTGGAGGAAACCTTCTCATTTTTATTAAAAGGATCAGATTACATCGAGGAACATAAAGGAAGATTACAAACAAATATACGAAAGGGACCCTAAAGGTAAATCAGTTGGTGACCTCGGGTTGCCCAGAAGAAGCTGGCTGCTTCCCCTTGTCAGCAGCAGTAGGAGCACCTCCTTTAGTAGGGACAACCTCTGTCACCTGAATAGGAAGGGCATCGACCGGAACTGACTGGGAGGCAGGGTCAACACCTTCGATGGATGGGACAGGGGCTTCATCCATAATTGGCTTTGGTCCGGGATATTGCTCATCGAACAGGGGAGAGTCTACATCCACACCAGCAGCTAAAAGGGCCTTATTCCAGCCCTTTTTGAAGTTCAGACGATTAATATAACCTATCCGAACCTCAGCGTATTCATACGCGGAAGCCCACCTAGAGTTATTTGATTCCTCCTTAACGGTGGCTACCTAACTGCTCGGTCAGTACTTTGTTCTCCTCCATCAAAGCCATCTTGCTCGAGTAGACTAGATCGTAGGCTTGCCTCAGTTCATTCAGTTCTTTATCCACTGCCTCCCTATCTCGGTTGGCTTTGACTAGGTCCAGGTCAGAGGATGACCGGGAAGCATCAGCAGCCTTCAAGCTAGCATCGAGCTCGACAATCTTCACTCTCAAATCAGCATTCTGCTTATCCAGCTCGCCATTCTTATTGATTTGCTCATCGTGAAAGAGATAGAACATATCAAAATGAGTCACAAACTGCAAGTAAAAGAAGATATTAGAAGAAGGAAACAGACAGAATTTGACAAACATTAGAAAAGAGAAGTAGAGTTACCAAGTCTAGCCTCTGACTCGCTTGTAGGGATAACTGGTTAGTCCCCATCGCCCTCTGGTGATCAGTAGGAAGGACTGCTCTCTCAAGCAGCGCGAGGGACAATTGAGGAGAAGTGGCAATCGAGGCACCCCTCTGGCAATGCAGACACCGGCACTAAGGCCTGCCCATCCTTTATCCTCGCCCCTATTTTTATCCTCTCTTCCTCCTTTTCCTTCTCCTTCTCTATCCTCCTCCTCCTCTCCTCGACCTTCTTCTTTTCCTCAATGTTCTTCTTCTTCTCTTCTTCCTTCCTCCTCCTCTCTCTCTCTCTCAACTGCTCTTCTTCCTTTCTCTTCTTCTCCTGCTCCTAAGCAGCATACCAAGAACTAGTAGCAACATCCTCAGTGTTGGACTTCTGCTTCTTTGACCTCTAAGCGAGAAGCACATGATCATCATCATCATCATCTCGGATTAAATTTTTCCTTGGAGGAACTATTTCCTCACTAGAGCTGTTGGACGTGCTCGAAGGTTCTTGAGCTTCAGAAACCTCTTCTGAACCAGAAGAACTGTCACCACTAGAGCTACCCTCTCCAAAATTACCTTCAGCACCGCCTCTGATATCACTCTCAAAACTGCTCTCCTCCCCATCCAAATGAATGGGATCGGCAACAGCTTCTTTAGAGGTATCAAATTCAAGAATTCCATCCATAGGCCTTGCGATAAAACTGGACCCAATATTCTTGTACTCAAGCAGGAAAGCGGCAGACCGGGGATTTTCACCGTCAGCCAAAGGTTCCTTGATATTCCAAGCTTTAATCAACTCGAAAGTTCGAACCTCGCTGAGGGCAGGCTCTAAGTTCTTTGTCTTTGCTAAAAATAAAACAGGAAAGTGTCAGAAAAATTACACATTAATAAAGAAATCAGAAGGGTAGAGCAAATACTACCTATGTACTCTTCTCCATAAAAGGGGACAATGAATCAATTAGACCTCGACCCCTCAGTATGAGGGGAGAACTGCCAATTCCTAGCAAGAAAACCCTCTTACCAGTAGTCCTTGTGGGAATCAGGTAAATTTACTACCAATACCCTATCAGAACTCCTGGACTTAAGATAAAGAACACCAGAGCTAGTTCGAGAAAAGGAGTAGAAAAAACAAACTTCGACGAGCCCTATGTTGGTGCCATAAAGTTGATTTATTCTATGGACGCCATTGATTATCTTCCATACATTGGGTGAACACCGTGCAAGAACAATGTTGAAATAACCAAAGAAATGCAAGAATAAATTGTTTGGAGGAAAAGTAAGCCCCCTTGGGAAAGCAACAAGATGTGAATCCAATGAGCGTCATCTATCTCTCTAACATTTTTAGGGAGAGAGGCGCACTCAATCTCTTATCACTCTGGGATAATATAAAACATCCTAAACTCGGACAATGATCTATTACCTATCTTTTCCATTTGTAAACCATAAACTACAAATTCAAAGAAAACACAGAGAGAAAGAAAAGGAAACTTACGAGATGTAAGTTTGGCTTGGACAATGCAAGATCACAATCCCAAATGACGAGGGAGATCAAAAGCGAAGAAAATGAAGACCTGGAGAAGAGGGAACAAATCTCTAAAACTCACAAAAGATGGAAAACACTAAGAAGCTTGAAACGATAACTATGAAACGTTGCTCAGAATGGCTTTTAAATGTTACTAATCATCGCGCACAAGACACGAAGCAACTACCTCCTAAATCAGTCCCCAAACTTTGGGAAGAGTTACACGATATGCAAAAGAGCCATTATGACAAATCATTTAAATTTATTGAGCCAAAATTGTGGCCCAACAAATTTAAGGACAATTGTGGGTACCCGAATTTGGCATTACAGGCCCAGACGAGTAGCCTAATTAAAATGACCTAAAGTCCAAATCCTGCGCACCTTAAGTTAATTCAGTTATGACTTAGTTACTAAAATCTCGTATAGAGATATTCCAGGAAAGAAAGATGGACGTGTGGGAGTCCAACACCCCCACTTCCCGAAGATAAACATGTATATAATAAACCCTAGGCCTGGGGTAAAAGGCACGCACTGTATTCTCTGTAAACACTCCCCGGAGTATATAGAAATAACACTGATTGCACCACCGTGGATGTAGGCATTCTTGCTGAACCATGTACATCTCCTATTGTATGATTGGAATTTCATGTTTCCTGTTTTACTTGGTGATTGCGCTTTTCTTATCTATTTGTCTTGCAAATAATTCTCACCACAGCATGAACAATGAAAAAGTACATAAAAATAAATGAAATAGGTATTTGAACTCAAAAGATTATGTTTCATAAGAAATGGTAAATATAGTTATTTTCAAAAGGTGAATACCGAGTTTGAAGTAAAATAAAAACAGACTTTAGATAAATTGTGAAACATGAAAATAAAGTATGTTAGGACTAGTGTCATCCCGGGTATTTTGCATGATTGATCGATAAACTGAATAAAGGAGAAAATCTTAAAAGAGAATAAGAAAGAAATAAAAAAGATTCCACATATGTAACAAGTAAAAGACACTCGGAGGTGATCAAAAAATTTAAGGAGGGAGTGGAACCCTAGAGTGTGGCTTAACGATTAGACTTGAGATCACTTATGAGGGGAATATTACATCATTCTAGAAGATAGTGCAAGTACATGGACACACATGGTATTGGTACCCTGATTAAACAAGTGAAATTACGACTTTGAGAATGATGTTAATTAATGTAAATCCAAGTTTTTGTGATAATTTGGAAAATAGGAAAGTACATTAATGGTTCAATTAACAGGATACAAGTAGTACTAAAAGAAAGATTAAGTATCAGTGGTCTAATTTCTCGGGTTGCATAGTCATAATGTCAATTGCATGATTACAATAAAACTAGCATGAGAACACTTAATCAAATATGGGATGCTTTTAAAATTTCTAAAATACATTGTATATGTATAGATATATCTTAGTACAATATATTCAGAACTAGTATTTCTTCTACTGGGCGTACCTCATATCTCGTTATTTGCTTTTAGGTAGAGGCGATTATAAGGATACCATGAAAGGAATGGAGAGTTATCCACGACAATAGAGCTATGATCTATATTTTCTTAATTATGTAATTTAATTTTGAACATTGGTTTTGTTATTTGAAATTTAATGCAAGTACTTCAAGTTTGATTGTAATAATACATGGCAATGATAATTTAATCTAAACTGATATTTATTTAATGAAACTGTAAAACTCTTTTATAATAAATGTTTCAACAAACTCGAACTTAATAAGAGGTCACCATTTTATAAATTAAAACTGAACATGTATTTTGCAACACATATCAATAAATCAAGGGTATATTTCAAAAAGGCAGTTTTCTTAAATAAATCAAATTTAAGAGTTTTTCTCTTAATACCTCGACACGAGTGCAAGTAGACCTTCGGGTGGCCCAAAAGTTGGATCGAGGAATCTAAATGAAACATATTTCTTCATCCATAACCACTAGTAATCCTGAAATAAATCCTTGTTTAAACTGGCTCCCATGGCCTCTAGGAACCTGAACCTGTCCCGACCCCTTCCTTGTCTATAAATCTGGCGTGAAGCATACACACTTTATCGAGGTTGCTAAAAACCTCCCCTCTATTTTGGTTGTTGGGTAGGAACCATATAACTCAAGTTCCTTCTTGGCATAAAGTTAGAAGCTTGGTTATTCGTTGTTGTTGTCGCTAACTCTTGCTTTTAGGGAAATCCCTCTTGAAGTGGTTAAATACTCCACATTCATATCACCCCTGAACCGCTAGAGGTGATCCCTTATTATTCTATGTGAGTGAAACCAATCCATACGATCTCCTTCAACTTTGCAAAGAATCCATGAGAACCCCTACATGATGATTCTTCCCTCCACTACTCTAATTATTACGTGTTCTTCGATTCCTCTCTTTGATCCTCTCATCATGTTTAGATTCCAATTCAAGCCTGATGGAGTTTTCACTGCCTTCCTAAAGATTTGGATAGTTTTTCCCTATTACTATCCTCCTAATTGAAGGGTCCATACCCTTTATAAAGAGTCGAGTATTTCCCCCCTCGTCGTTGGATATGAAAGTGACATATTTGGTTAGGCTCTCAAATTTAATTTCATATCCATAATCACAAAATACGTATATGACAAGATTGAGAGAACATCTCACAAATCTTAAATATAACATGTGAAGTTAAAGTCCAAATATAATCATGCAAGAGTATTCCGAGGCATATACAAATTTTAATCCATGAAGCAATTTATAGTCAAAACAACTCCATGCAAGCTTGATTAAGAATAATCTAAGTATTAGCAATCATAACCAAATGTCTTAATCACATAGATAGCACAGAATGAAGTGGATTCAAACACACCAATATGTCATGCAAAATGTATAAAACTAAAATACACACGAACAAGAAAAATCTTTTTGAGTTTTAAATATGATTCAATTAATGAAGAAATTAAATACAAAAGACTCAAACAACATACAACTATCAAACATATATATATCATGAAGCATAAAACCTAATGTATAAAAACATGCGAACACAATCAACCATTAGATATATCATGGGAAGTATCATATGCAAGCAAATGAGAATAAACAATCTAATAAGTAGAGGCTAAAAATTTGATTTCCTAACTCATGTAGGTATAACATGATGCTTAAGGGTTTTAGGAACCTTGGTGACTCTAGGCTTAGACTTCCTGGGACAATTTTTAAGATCATAGCAAAATCGCCTAAGGTGACCTTTCCTACCTCAATATGTGTGAGTGTAGACACGGCGAGGGGTGTTACCTAAGGGTTGACTGTCATGAATGTTACTAAAAATGGTTAACTCTTTCAAACCTATGGTCTTGTCTTCGGTAGCAGAAGCATTTTGATCATCGAAGACAACCACATACTTGTCATCTTTGATTTGGAAGATGCCTAACATCTAATCCAACTTTTTCGAGCTAAATCCAAAATCAAATTCGATAGGACTCGAGTCTTTAAATATCTCTTCAAGCTCAACTATTTGAAACTCATGTAAACACCTAGAAACCTCAAACTCAAGAAACTCTTTGTTCATAAACTCCATCAAACCTTAAAGGCTATCTTTCTCACCTGCAACATACTCTAACTTCTCTTAAGGAGTCCTCTCACGTTCCCTAAGATCCTTAATTGAAAAACTATCATCATTTCCTATGGTGCATTCTTTCAACTTCAATTTAGCCTTCTTTACTCTCAAATTGTTTGCATACAACTCACAGAAGGAATTTTGGTGTTCACTTTCCCCCTCCTCTTCTTCGTCATGGTTCTCTTCTCTAATCACACAACTATCACTCACTTGGGGATAGTAAAAAATGTCCTCAAAAGTTCATGTTTAGAAATATCTTCATGGGAATATTTTTCATCAAGGATCACATGACTAGCCATGAACACGGTGAAGTTATGCTTAATGGTGGAATAGGGTCCCTCTTTCGAATTACTATCACTAAGGGTAGCATTGTACACCATAGATTTCTTGTCCTCCTTCCTTAGTTTAGTGGGGCCGTCATCTACCCTATGACCATAACCCTCATAAATAAAACATCTTTTCGACTCATCCCTCTTAAAGTTACCATTATGATGTTTAGGGAAGTGCTTGGCATTATTATACATGTTTTCCTAAAACCAGGTTTGAAACATTGCCAAACAGGCAGGAAATTGATTTTCACCAAAGTTCTAAAAAATATTTGAGCCCAACGTGCTTTAAATAAGAAAACACAAATTTTAAGGAAAGGTGTTCGTTCGAACAAAATTCTATGCTTCATTCTAACGAACTACTTATTTTGTTATAATGAGAACTTGTCTCGTTCGAACGAAGGGCGAAGTTTGTTCTAACAAACTTTCCACAAGCGTCCAACGTGTAGTTTTATATTTAATAAAGATATCCAATTTGATGTAAGTTGGATGTATGCTCTACAAAGGTTTCAAAGCCACTTACAATAAGATCTTAACCTTGTTCAAAAGAATATTGTATCTCGTTCTAACGAGATCTCAAAATCGTTCTAATGAAGTATCAATATCGTTCTAATGAACTTAAGAACTAAAAAATAATTTTGGCACTAAACTTGACACGATGCTTATCTCGTAGATGTGAAGACAAACTAAAACTATTCCGAACGATTTTTTTTAAAAACAAACACCCAAAAATATTTCCAAGGATCATATTTTTAATCCGTTAATACCTGTGAAATCCTCGGTAGACGTGAAGATAAGTTTGGTACTAAACATGACATGATGTGTATCTAAATTCAAAACTTGTCCGCTACGGCTTCATCAAACATGTCAAAAGATTACTAAATTGATAATACAAAGTCTAACCTATGACTCAAATGTTTTATCTTGAATTAATCCATTTATAAACAAATTCATTCGATTGGAAATTTGTCCTTACACTTTCCATTCAATAGTATCCCTTAGGCTTTCTTGATATGTAAAGCATCACTTTTGTGCTTAGTATTTCCGCTGAAAGGTATTCACCTTGACCCCATGTCCTTGAGGAACCTCAAGAGACTCTAGAATACGAGTGGTGGTAACTATATAGGTTTTGACTATTTCAAGACTAATGGTGCCATAGATCGTAGGTGGGTTCAATTTATTTAACTCCATCATTATTTTAGAAGAAGTTTCACTCTTGACGGAGACACTGTGATTCCCCTTATTCATATGCTATGAGAGGGAATTTTCCAGTCCACTAATAGCTTGTTGCGTTTAATGCAGCTCATTTGTGCTCCTAGCACCTCCTATTAATCCATAATGTGTTGACATTCTAAAATATATAATAGTTTAGTACGAAACAACTAAATAAATGAACTAGTTGACTAAAACACTAAAATGAAGCACTTCATCACTCTCTTATAAATTAATAGGCTCATATGTACTAATACAAATTAGAACGCCCCGACCTAAATTTTGGTCATCCATTTGGACTAGCCCATACCGGTACAAAGGTGTTATGTGATTTGAAACACTATAAGTGGGTGAGAGTTACAGGTTTCACTCTAACCGAAAATATTATATTAAAATAGAAATTTCTATCAAATTATTATTACGAAGAATGTGACCACTTGCATATTGTTGAATTATCCAATTAATTCGTTAGGAAAAGATCGAAGATAGTATAATTGAATGATATAAATGATTGGATTAAAATAATTATTGCAACTACATTTTAATGTTTCTAATTTTCCAATAAAATAAAGTATAACAATCATAAAAGTGGGTTACCATATCGTGGTATGGCCCGGTAAGCAGAGCTTTCCAATCGCTGCATCTCTTACATTTCCCTTTAGCCGCATCCTTACGTTACGTAACTGAAGGGTTAGTAAAATAGGGAATGAGAAAAAACTTAGTAAGGGAATGATATATTAATATATAAATAAAAGGAAATACATTCAAATATATCATGCATTTTAATTATGATATCATTTCATTTCATTACTTCTTTTAAATGCAACCTATGGCACATGGTAATGTAAACACTTTCTTATATGTCAAATACACACTTTATTTCCTTTTTAAACCAGCTCCTACCCGAGTCCCATTAGTTTACCTCGTTCATTATCCTATATCCTATATCATTTTTATTGTTTATGAACACCAAGATCCGTACTTTATCTTTTATCATTTATTTGGAGTTCACAAATCCGATTTATGTTTATGGGCTCTCACTAATTTTAATAAATGCCATAGTCATTGATTTACTGTCCAGTTGGTCTAAGCTGGAGCCCCACCGTAAGGCTCAAACTTTCTTGTTGCTCCGATTATTTTTTTCTTTACTCAATAATAAATGTTTTTTTTACATTTTCGTATGTTTTAACCCATTTGATGAGGCCAAACTTTCCAAGATATTACCCTACCTTATATTTTTTCCAGATTTCTTAATAACACAGATTCAACAAATTTTTGGTTTTAAGATCCTTATATTCAAGTTCGTTTAAGACCAAACTTATTGTCCGATTTTAACTTCCAATGTTTTGGGTTAACTTTGTAAATATTTCCAATATTAATGTCAAGTTTAAGGACCAAAAGTTATATTCATACTTTCTAAGGTTCATTTTATAATTTACAAAACTATAAGGTCTATTTTGTAAACTTTATATTTTTAGGGACAAAATTATAATTTCATAATTTTATGAGTTATTTTGAAATTTTAATAACTCATACCAAATAATCCAAGTTTATAGCATTAAACGCATATTTTAAAAAATTTTCATGTTCTTTATTTGGTATTTTAACCCAAACCCAACCTACATGTATGACAATATTTATACACCTTTTGTTTATAACATTTTAGGGATTGATAAAACCTAACATAAAATACATTATGAGTATATCCTTATTATATTTTCTTTAAAAAATGCATGCTTCTAACAATATCTATGTTGTCTCATAAGAATAAATGGCATGCTTGACATATTTTCCCACATAAAATAATAAACTATAACTCACATATATAGGTATCATGTTCACATGAGATTACATATATAGGTATCATGTTAATAAGGCATACATATATAGAAATTGTTGGCTCGAAAATATACCCAAGAGGGAAGGGTGAATTGGATATATATATATATATATTGAAAATTATAAACTTTCTTACGTAACACCCCGTATTTATGAATATTTAAAATTTAATTAATTCAATTATTTTAAATTACACGTGTGCCATAATTCAATTGAATTAAATATTATGTGTTTATTTAAAATATTAATTGGGAGAGGTAATGATTAACATTTATGTAATAAAGTTACTAAGTGAGTAGCATATAACTTGTGATAATTATTATACGTTGTAGCGAGTGATATCGACAGGAATGTGTTATATCTCATTCGGGACTCGCGTGTAGACTATATTGAGGCCTAGATATGAAATTCATGTAGAGTGAGTCGGATGGCGATTACGAGGTCACAGTTGATTATGAATGGGTTAAAATAGTCGGAATAATTGACTCGGGTGTACTATTTGGGTTCCGGGGAGACTTTAGACCAGCTCGGTACCATGTAAGGGCATTTTGGTCATTTAGGAGCCTAGGGTAGAAGGAACTCCAAAAATTAGACCCTTATATCAGGCCCTTTGAGTTACCAGCTAAGGTTACAACACTTGGAATACAGAGGAGGCCATAGGAGAGGAAGAGGAGAAAAACCTAGGCCATTCCATAGCATTTCGCAATACCATCATTGCCGAATTCGAGATCGGAGGAATGAAAGAACATCCTCATATCCTTTGATTTAAAATCAGACCTACTTTATCCGGTCAAATATTTATCTTTCATTATTTTAAGCATGTTATGATACCCACGTAGTGCAGGGTTTCAAATTTATGGATTAACTGGTTTTCTTGTGATTTGGATGGGTAAAATTCGTGATTTGGGGTAGGAATCCATGTAGAACAAATACATTTATGTAAATAACATGAAATCAAAAGAATATGGGATGATTAACATGAAAGAAATCTGGGCAAATTTATGAATATGCATGAAGAACACATAAACTAGGGTTTGATGAATTATTGATTTTGATCTATTCTTGGGTAGATTTCTTGTACTCTTGGCGTGTTATTTATGTTTAGATTTTTCCTTACACATATATTAATGTTTAAGTATGTTGGATGGGAGTTTAGGGAAGTTACATGTAGTTTTAATAAGCCTTCAATGGTGAAAACTCATAACCGCAACGAAGAAGACGATACAATCAGGCGCAAATCGATTCGAGTTGAATCTTGAATCGATTCAGTGGGAGAATTGATTTGAAATACTTACCGAATCGATTTGGCTGCCCAATTTTATTGAAAATTGCCTTTTATGTTATACTTCCTTGTGAAATTAATTATGGAAAACTTTGGTGATAGTTTAGTAATAATATAAAGACTCAGAGAAGGTCAATAGACATATAGTTAAGGATAAATTAATCTTAATGAGGGTAATCTTGGGATTAGGGCCAATGATAGTTAATTGTTTGTGATGCGTATCGAGAATTTATGAATTTGGTGATGGGAAGAGTAAACCATATACCTAGACAAATAGCAGTGGTATAGTGATGTGTTAATTACTGAAATAATTTAACAGATAATTGGTACCCTTCAGGTAGTGAGTGATACTCGGAAATACGAAAAGAATAAAATGTGTGAATTATTAGTACATTGCGTATTCTAGAGTTATAAATACTACGCCAGAGATATATTATAGGTCTAGTGTATACCTATAGTGATGATATATATATATATATATATATATATATATATATATATATATATATATATAGGTTGTAGTAGTGTAGTGATGTGTTAATTGCTGAAATAACTTAAGAGATAGTTTGTACCCTTCAGGTAGAGAGTGATACAAAGAAATACGAAAAGAATAATATGTGTGAATTATTAGTACATCGCGTATTCGAGAGTTATAAATACTAAGTACATGATATATTATAGATAGAGTGTATACCTATAGTGATGATATATATATATATATATATAGGTTATAGTAGTATGGTGATGTGTTAATTACTGAAATAACTTAAGATATAATTGGTACTCTTCAGGTAGTGAGTGATACCCGAAAATACGAAAAGAATGATATGTATGAATTATTAGTACATCACGTATTCGAGAGTTATAAATACTAAGTATGGGATATATTATAGGTCGAGTGTATACCTATAGTGACGATATATATATCATCACTATAGGTTGTATGATTGCCTATTATATGATTTCTTATGTGTGTGAACATGCCTACGCTGTCTACTATCATGGGAGGTTCCATGCATACAGATATCCCACCTTGGCGATTCCAGCGAGGTCTGGATATGAGCCCCATGAAATAGAACTTTGGGTGGTTCATTATGTGTTATGTATTAGTGGGATCGACGTGTCATTTGGATTCGGTAGGTATGTGCGTATCCCAAAGGATTATAACTATGTTCACCTTCATCGTGTGTTGTTTGATTTATGGGTTGAGGAGACATTTCGAACGGATGGTCCCTAATTTGGTACGGGAGGTACATGGACTTAATAGGAGAGTATGAATTCATATCGGTGGCCATTACCGGGGGGGGGGGGGGTCGAGGCTGTATCTGTATATATTATAGTGTGATAAATATATACAAGTGTGATTATTCTACTTATATGTGATGGTAGAAAAGATAAATAGCATATGTCCAAAAGTAATTCAAGTATGGGAAATTTAAATAGATGGTGCAATAATAATATTCGGATAAAATGAATTATTGGCTTGATGGTAGTGTATTGTATGGGAGGTACGGGGGAGCTTGACCTAGTGTAGTTAGTTAGATACTTAGGCCTAATTAGACTGGGTAGCATAGCTAGGTGGGTAAAATAGGAGACGTGAGGTGTGCGCAATAGATGAGAGGTGAGGAACTTAAGGGAGTGTACGCTAGACGAACTTGTGTATCTAATAACTGCTTTTATAATTGCAATGTAAATACTTGCTAAATATTTTTTCGAAGATATTGGGTTCTAACCCGTGTCAAATCTATTTTACAAAACATTTTAGGTATCCACCCACAGGGATGCCAAGCTTGATGACTCATTCTAGGATGAGTAGTTGTAGACTTGTTGAGGCATGCAGGATTGGTGTAGACGCTTCTTTTGTTCATTCCTAGATTAGGATCTATGAGTCAGTATTTTATTTAGGCATGTCGCCGGTTTAGTTAATACACTCATTCAAATTATTTATTATACCATGTATTGGGATTCAATTTTATTTCAGTATACTTATGGTTTGGATATTACTTTGGAACCGATGGTTTTTTCGATATTTATCATTTATTTATTTATCCCATGATGATTCAAACTTCTATAAATTTGTGTGGATGGTTGAATTATATTATTACAATTTTCTCAGGTTGTTATATGTTAATGAAAGATAAATTTTGGCACCGGATTAATTTAACATAGGTGGTTAGTAATTTAAAAAGTTTTCAACAGTGGCACTAAGAATGAACCAAATGAGATTCCTATTTGTTTTGATAAAGGACCGATCACCCGTGGTTAAAATAGGTGGGGTGTCACAAATGGTATCATAGCATCAGGTTCTAAAGTCCATAGGATATGTGTGGCTTACTATGTTTTCACCATTTCTTTTCTTTGATATAGAGCCCGATGTTTAGGACTGATAATTCATAATGCGACTTACGTTCTCCTGCTATTAAGTAAAATTTGTGGAATCACATATGAGTTAGGTTGGGCATCGTGTATCATGACTAGCGAGGGACATTAGGAGGGATGTAGGAGGAGAGGATCAGTTTGAGCTATATAATATTATGGGGACGGTGACTGCGGTAGAATTCACCACTATTATTGTTCAGGCAGTGGACGTCGTGATAAATGCTAGGGCGTAGTAATTTTCCCAAGTAACACCATAGTTAACGGTGGCGCAAATTCAGACTCATCTAGTACAGTCGATAAGGGAGAGAGTTGAAGAGGTTTTTTAGAAGGGCCATCCGTAAGAGAACTGGAAAAGTACAAAAGTTTGATTGGCCAATGGAAAGAGATCATCCAAAGGAAATCACATATGGTTGAGTGCAGTGACACTTATGATTAAAATTTTGGACAAAATTTGTTTAGCTCATAGGAGCAGTGTTGTAGTAATGGGAGTCAGTCACTACATCCGAGGAGAGATACCGTAAATATCGGGGAATTTTATGGATCGTTTTGACTATAAATCCTTTCATCATTTATTTTAATAAAGAGGTGAAGGAAATTCAAGTACTTATTAAAGGAGGGTCAGATAGTGGCCGAGCATGAGGAATAATTGTTTGTTTAGTGAACTTCATACCCAATGAGGGTAACTTTGAGTTTTTGATGGACTTATGGATAGAATACGCCCAACATTGAAGGGGAAATTTGACTGGGACGACTGATGGTGATGTCGTCAATATCGAGCCTTTACAAGGGCAATATAAATGGCTTCATATGAAGGGAGCTAAAAGAATAGAGAATCTAGTTAATAGAGCAAGAATAATGTAATTGGTTCTTATGAGGCACCACATGCGGGATGTGATACCCCACCTAATTAAACCTCGGGTTATCAGTCCTAAATTAAATTAAAACAGGTTTCTCAGTTGGTTCATTCTTAGCAACACTATCGAAACTTTTTAATTACAAACCACCCACATGAAATTAGACTGGTGCCAAGTTTTATCTTTAATTAATTCAATGAAATACCAATGCAGAAATAAATCATTAACAATCAGAAGCTAACTGAATCCAACCATCACATATAAATAATAAACTGGCCGAATAAACCATCGACTAAAATCCAACACAAATGTAAATAGAGATAATAATGGATCTCAAGTATCTGAAATAAATACTAAATAAAACCATGAGCAACATGCTCGGATATCTGATAGAAAATCCTTACACTAGGAATAGAAGGAATAAAGGCGCCTATCCAAATCCCGCAACATCCACATATGCTGCAGCAGTGAATCCCTCGATTGAATCAAGCCTGGCGTCCCTGTGGTTGGAGATCTAAAAGGTTTTGAATTTTTTTTATAGCAAGGGTTAGAACCCAAAACATTTTGAAAATATTTAGCAAATGATTAACTTGCAGTAATAAAATATGCATGAATGCGCTTCATATTTTAGTTAGTGTCGCATTCCCTTGAGGATAGACTCAACCCTTAACTAATGTGCACACCTAACGTCTTCTTTATATCCCACCTAGTCGTCTACCCCGAAACTAGATCCTGATATGACTCTTGTCAAATTCCCTACTCAATCCCGAGTATTTTTTTATGTATAACTTATAAGTTATTTATCGCCTTAACTTAATTAATCATCTTTCCTTAAAAGTCATATAACATTCACTAGTTATATACATAATACACTTTTCTCCATGTATTTAAACTTTCGTATATAATTATTCACCCATTATGTACGTACAATCACACATGTTGAATGTGAATATAACCCATATATAATTACTACAATTAACAACATGTATTTAATGACCCGTATATAACTATTTATCCCATTATATATGTAGAACCATATTATAACATTCACACATATGTTGAATATAAATATATCCTATCCTCCCGAGTAATAACTCACCGGATGTATTCTCTAAAGTGCTATAACACTAGGTGTACTCGCATAACCTAGTTACCCCAAGTCAGAATTGCTCACTTACTTGGCCAAAAACATAAACATAATGGAGGCGGTCATATTCCTTCCCTGAAAGTGAGATAAGCCCCTCACCCATATAGCAGACGCTATGCCCTGGGGATATACTAACCCTACTCCTCAAGCTAGGGGATTCACCCACATCGCACAACCTCCTACGATAACACAAGAGTGTATATATATATATATATATATATATATATTAATAATATATAATCACTAAAATTTATATGCAAACACCATATATATACTATCGCACACCGTATATATATAAATATAAAATATCCCATCTTTACCGTGTACTGAGTCTGTAACACTATCCTATACTTAGTATCTCGAGTTTATGGTCCAACTCTGATTATTAATTAATTTGCACACTAATTAAATTATTATTGGTGTCACCCAACCAATATATTCGGACTCGCTCTCATGGCCCGAGAAGAAAATAATACCCGAGTCTAAATCCCCAACTCCGAATTAATTACCTTTCCATCTTAATTAATTTAATAGGTTGGCATCGCTCAACCAATATACCCGGACTCGCCCACTCGATCCGCATTTAATTATTTTGGATTATTTTTCCCCAAAGATTAACCATAGTGTGTCACACATAAATCCGTCCCAATCCTAATTACGTTCCTTGATAATTGTTAGGAAATTATATTACATATTTATTTCTCACTAAATAATGTACGGGAATCAAATTTTAAATTAATTTCTCTTATATAATAAAACTCGCCGACCTGTCAAAAATCCTGGACCATCGATCGATCGATCCCAGCCATCGATCGATCAATCAAATGGGTCTTCGTCTTCTCCAACGCTGTTTCAGCCATTAATGAATTTCTCCCAACTCCAAACTCTTATATGGTTCAACCCAAATGTAGACATCATTTTTAACACATGGGAACATGATTAGGACCTCCCCTAAAACCTCAAACATGAATTAATTCCCACAAATCTCTATTTATTCAAAAATTGGGAAATTTTTGGGCTTTCTTTGTTCAGTCCTAATTTCATCCATTTATCCCAATTTTGTTCATCAATCAAAGTTAACTATCTACTCAGAATCATGTAACACGATAAATTCCTACACCACTTCTCCTTTTGGTTTTCAAATTACAAAAACCCCAATTTTGTACCCGTTTATACCCAAAATGAATTTTTTGATATCCACAACAGACAAATATGAATTGAAAACATAAATAAATGCTATAGCAAGTTAACCACTTGCCTTATGGATTCGTAGGGTCTGATCCGAATGTGATATTCGCAAGGTTGATGATGAATCCCCCAAATTCATCCCTAGTCTTGTCTCCAAAAGGATCCCCAATGCACTCTAACTGCTCCCTATAGTTTTCTCTCAAAACTTAGGATTTAGATTTATTTTTTTTCTGTCGTTTCCCTTTTCTCCCAATTAGGTATTAAAGCTAAATCTCGTTTTTAGCCTAATGGATCAAGCCCAAGTGACCGAAATAGCCTCGTGTGGGCCCAGTTTTGCCTAAAAATGCTCCGTGACTCGTTTGCTACTCTCGGGTACAGTTTTTCGACTATTTCGGCCCATACAGACTCAATCATGCACTCAAAATTGACATCCAAATTAATTTATAAAAATCCTTATCTCACACCCAAATTAGTCTATACCGACTCCCAGCTGAGATAAATAAATGCCATATCACTAATACATGTTATGACGTAAATAAATCATTACTATTCACTTAGTAATTAAATTTCCCTAAATATTAACCATTCAACCTCCTATTAACATTTAAATAAATATTACCATAATTAATTCAATTAAATTACGACACATAAGTAATTCAAAATTCTCGAATTAATTAAATATTACCTGCACAGAAATACGGGGTGTTAAATACTCCCCCCTACAAAGGAATTTTGTCCCCGAAATTTGGTCATTACTGTGGTGAATAATTCTAGATATTGCTCTCACATATCCTGGTCCCACGTATACTTATTAATACTGTGATGAACCCACTCCACTACACTCTAAGTGGTGGTACTATCTTAGACTGCAGCTTGCGCTCACATATCTACCAGTCTCCCCTTATATGAGGTGTCTTATTGCAAGTCATTATCCTCGAGTGGAACGTGCCCAAAAATCTCAATCGCTCCTCCTGTATCCCTCCAGATATGCCACGTGGAACACATCCCGCATCCACTGAAGATGTTCTGGCAAACCCAGTCGATAAGCTACCAGTCCCACCCTATCAAAGATAGAGAAAATACCCACATACCTCGACGCTATCTCCCCTTTATAGCCGAACTTCTTCACTCCTTTCATAGGAGACACCCGAACCAATACCTGGTCACAAATTTTGAACTCGATGGACCCTGAAAACATAGTGCCCCAGAAGATGAGCCTATACTCTACCGGCTCCACAACCTCTCAGTTAGGAAATTCCCCTCCTATATGGATGTCAATTTCCTTGTTTCCAAAACGCGTAACAATCTTTTGGGTAATTACCCGCACCATTTGTGACACCCCACCTAATTAAACCCCGGGTGATCAATCCTAAATTAAATTAGAATAGGTTTCTCAGTTGGTTCATTCTTTGCATCACTATCAAAACTTTTTAATTACTAACCACCTACGTGAAATTAGACTGGTGCCAAGTTTTACCTTTCATTAATTCAATGAAATACTCACGCGGAAATAAATCATTAACAATCACAAGGTAACTGAATCCAACCCTCACATATAAATAATAAACTGGCCGAATAAACCATCGGCTAAAATCCAACACAAATGTAAATATAGATAATAATGGATCTCAAGAATCTGAAATAAATTCTAAATAAAACCATGAGCAACATGCTCGAATATCTGATAGAAATTCCTTACACTAGGAATAGAAAGAATAAAGGCGCCTATCCAAATCCCATAACATCCACATATGCTGCAGCAGTGAATCCCTAGAATGAATCAAGCCTGGCGTCCCTCTGTCTGGACACCTAAAAGGTTTTGAAAATATTTTATAGCAAGGGTTAGAACCCAAAACATTTTGAAAACATTTAGAAAATGATTAACTTATAGTAATAAAATATGCATGAATGCGCTTCATATTTTAGTTAGTCTCTCACTCCCTTGAGGACAGACTCACCCCTCAACTAATGTGCACACCTAACGTCTTCTTTATATCCCACCTAGTCCTCTACCCCAAAACTAGATCCGGATATGACTCTTGTCAACTGTCCTACTCAATCCCGAGTATTGTTTCACGTATGACTTATAAGTTATTTATCGCCTTAACCTAGTTAATCATTTTTCCTTAAAAGTCATATAACATTCGCTAGTTATATAAATAATACAGTTCTCTCCATGTATTTAAACTTCCCGTATATAATTATTCACCCATTATGTACGTACAATCAAACATATTGAATGTGAATATAACCCATATATAATTAATACAATTCACTACATGTATTTAATGACCCATATATAACTATTTATCCCATTATATACGTAGAACCATATTACAACATTCACACATATGTTGAATACAAATATAACCCATCCTCCCGAGTAATAACTCACCAGATGTATTCTCTAAAGTGCTATCACACTAGGTGTACTCGCATAACATAGTTACCCCAAGTCAGAATCACTCACTAACTTGGCCAAAAACATAAACATAATGAAGGCGGTCATATTCCTATCCTGAAAGTGAGATAAGCCCCTCACCCATATAACGGACGCTATGACCTGGGGATATACTCACCCTAATCCTGAAGCGAGGGGATTCACCCACATCGCGCAACCTCCTCCGATAGCACTAGAGTATATATATATATATATATATATATATATATATATATATATATATATATAATAATAATAATAATAATATCTAATCACTGATATTTATATGCACACACTATATATATACTATCGCACACCGTATATATATAAATATAAAACAAAACATCCCAGACTTTCCGTGTACTAAGTCCGTAACACTAGCCTATACTTAGTATCATGAGTTTATGGTCCAACTCTGATTATTAATTATTTTTCACATTAATTAATTAAATTATTATTGGTGTCACCCAACCAATATATTCAGACTCGCTCTCATGGCTCAAGAAGAAAATAGTAATGAAGTTTAAATCCCCGACTCCGAATTAATTAGCTTTCCATCTTAATTAATTTAATACCTTGGCATCGCTCAACCAATATACCCGGACTCGCCCACTCGATCCGTATTTATTTATTTTGGAATATTTTTCCCCAAAGATTAACCATAGTGTGTCACACATAAATCCGTCCCAATCCTAATTACTTTCCTTGATAATTGCTCGGAAATTATGTTCCATATTTATTTCTCAATAAATAATGTATGGGGAACGATGTTTAAATTAATTTCTCTTATATAACAAAACTGGCCGACCTGCCAAAAATCATGGACCATCGATCGATCGATCGAACATGTATTCGTCTTCTCCAACACTGTTTCAGCCATTAACGAATTTCTCCCAACTCCAATCTCTTCTATGGTTCAACCCAAACGTAGAAAACATTTTTAACACATGGGAACATGATTAGGACCTCTCTTAAAACCTCAAACATGACTTAATTCCCATAAATCTCTACTTATTCAAAAATTGGAAAATTTCCGGGCTTTCTTTGTTCAGTACCAATTTCATCCATTTATCCCAATTTCGTTCATCAATAAAAGTTAACTATGTACTCAGAATCATGTAACACGATAAATTCCTACACAAATTCTCCTTTTGGTTTTCAAATTAAAAAAACTCCATTTTTGTACCCGTTTACACCCAAAACGAATTTTCTGATTTCCACATCACACAAATATGAGTCGAAAACATAAATAGATGCTACAAAAAGTTAACCACTTGCCTTATGGGTTCAAAGGGTCTGGTCCGAGTGTGAGATTCGCAAGGTTGATGATGAATCCCCCAAATTCGTCCCTAGTCTTGTCTCCAAAAGGATCCCCAATGCACTCTAACTGCTCCCTATAATTTTCTCTCAAAACTTAGTATTTAGATTTTTGTTTTTCTACCGTTTCCCTTTTCTCCCAATTAGGTATTAAAGCTAAATCCCATTTTTAGCCTAATGGGACAAGCCCAAGTGACCCAAATAAGCCCGTGTGGGCCCAGTTATGCCTAAGAACACCCCGTGACCCGTTTATTACCCCCGGGTACACTTTTCCAACTACCTCGGCCCATCCGGACTCAACTGTGCACTCAAAATTGACATCTGAATTAATTTATAAAAATACTTATCTCACACCCAAATTAGTCTATACCGACTCCCGACTGAGATAAATAAACGCCACATCACTAATACACGTTATGACGTCAATAAATTATTACTATTTACTTAGTAATTAAATTTTCCTAAATATTAACCATTCACCCTCTGATTAATATTTAAATAAATATTACCATAATTAATTTAATTAAATTACGACACACAAGTAATTTAAAATTCTCGAATTAATTAAATATTACCTGCACAGAAATACGGGGTGTTACAGGGGGTACACAAAAGGAGACACATTTATGTGATTCAGATCAAAGGAGTTCCTACCAGGTGAGGGATTCAGTCAGGGCTAGTATTGTGCTCAATAGAGCATGCAGAGCCAAAGAAATAATATGGATAACAATTATGACCAAGGCTACCAGTCTCGAGAGGAGGACAACCTTAACATGTTTAATGGGGTCAGAGTCTAGGGAATGACACAAGGATGTGTCTTATGTATAGAGAGTGGGGCCACATGTGTTGATCTTGTCCACAACGAGTTCGAGGACAAGAGAATGATGCCTTATAGGGGAAATAGTAATATAAGTTTTTGGTTCGATTTAGACAAGAGTATTATATCCGGGAACAATTTGAACTAACAGTGCTATTGGCAATTGAAGGAATGAGTTTTATCCATGGGTAAATGGGATTATATTTATATGACATGGGTGAGTCGTGATATATGATTATTAACACTAAAATTCACAAGTGAGTCCGGTTTTGTGGGTGCATTTGTAGTATCAGCCTTATTATTGTGCATATAGTCACTATTAGGTAGTGGGGCTCTTTGGTGCCACCTATAGGGGAGTGGGTAGGGGCACTTAGGGGATTTTTGTATTATGTGATAGTTTTTCTCCTTTTGAGAGTTATGAGGATAGAGAATATCATTATCTTGGGTATATCTGGTTAGCGATGGTTGAGCGATAGTGGGCAGTTACTATAAGGTTATCATGTTTGATGTTCCAAGGGCAGGATGAGTTGTTTTTGCGAGGTTTCACCTGACAGAGGACTGAGCCTGCACATATATTATATTGTAGAAGAGATTAAGGGGAGTAGAGTTATCTCGTTATATTTGATCCTGATGCGTAGGTACTTTTACTGATATGATTCAGTGTATATTGAGTTTACCGTCAAACGATAAGACTTAGCTTATTTTTTATTTAGAGCTGAGGACTTAGTGACAGTGCGACCACAACATTGTGTGACTATTTTAGCGATGTAGGAGTTATGGGTTAGATTTATACATCGGGGGATAGGATTTCAGGCTTCTCGATTATATGCTTTGGGCCTACGGATCTCAATGATTGATAATTCTAGGTGATAGTGCATTGGAGGAGTTCCTTTTTTGAGTTTCTTTTGTGGGCTGTTCTACGAATGAACCATAATAAACGTCGAGAGTGGATAGACATTATTGAATTCTTGGGAAGTATTTTTTAAATTTAGATCATTTAATGTGGAGAGAAAACACTTTGAGCTGAGAGCTCTTATACTATGTGTGGATAGTGGAGCTGATTGTGTTGTGTATAAAGCATTGGGAAAATTTTGCTCCACTTGGTCATAGGTGGAACATTCTCGAGGAGAAATAAGTCACGATTAGTTTGGAAACTAAGTACAACCTCACTGTATAGTCACGTCGAGAGTTCAGGGTCAAGCTTGAGATAAGTATGTTATGTTTGTGACAGTGGTGATGATTGTGAAGATGTGCATGTGATATAGGGTGTATTGGCTCCCTGGTTAGCTTGCCTTTTAATATCATTTGAGATAATGGGGTGGTTATAAATGTGTTGATTGTATCTCTATGGGTCAGTTAGAAACAGAAGTGGAATTACATGATGGACTAAACTTCAGTTCTAAAAATAAGATAGTCTGACTATGTGTATGTCAAGGGGAACTATCACAACCAAGGTGAATTAAAAAACGGTGGAGGCACATGTAAAAGGTATACCTTGACAAGGGATAACCTTATAATTTTGGAAAGTAGATCACATTCTCACTTAGTCAAATGCCTTGAGTGGCTTGCGCATAAATAAGATGTTGACTTCTACAAGAAAAAAATGTCCCAGGAAGTGCGCAACTTTGGAGTAAACGCACGAGCCATGATTTTGGTATATCCCAAGAAAGGGAAGTACGACATGCCACATGATGAAGTGTCATGCACGTGGATCGGTGTTGAGCAATACATAATGAAATTGTCTCTAGGTGCGCCACTCATAGATGGAAGAGTTTGGTTCGAGATTATCAATCAGAATTTTATAATAGATTAGTGATTCTAATGACGACATGGATACGCAAACTGATAAGGTTCATTATTGGGTTATCAAAATTATGGAAAGATCATGATTTTCTTTTGGTTTGTTGAATGAATTGACAGAAACAAAATAATTGTTATTTATTTTGGGTGAGTTATACTATCGAAAAATATGCCCAATACTTCATTAAAGAGAAGAAATTAATTGACACAAGTCATTGCCCAAGATAGTTATCAATTAGGATGATACACTTGAGTCCCACCTCTGGTAGGAAGTTTCAGGAGGCGATGGAGTCATTGTTAAATTTTGAGCTAGACATATCACCGTAGGCAGGAGGTAACGAGGATGTTAAAAAGTGAGCAAAATGTGTATTATAGAGTTTTTAGGTAATTGGGAGTATTAGTTACCATTGGTAGAGTTACGTATGATACCTTATAGCAGTTTGTTATCCACGTGATGCTTTCTAAGGCTTCGTATGAAGATCTTGTCATCCACCCTTTGGTTGGTTAAGAGTGGTGAATGACAAGCTTCACAAACCTGAAGTGATTCATGGTCTGCCGACAGGGATTGAGTAAATCTATGCTATATTTGTATAATTAGGATTGTGGTGAGAGTTATTGTAATACCTCGTATTTTTATGGCTTTTAATTATGAGGTTAATTAAATGGAATTGCTTTTAATTCTAAGATTTATTAAATTAATTTGGGATAATTAATTGGAAAATTAATTCGGATATAAATGCTAGCGAGACGAGAGTTAGTATTTTGTTTATATTATGTTGTTGAATATTACTGAGTGATTATGGTAATATGTTATCATTGATTTTATTAAAAAATTGTCGTGAGTTGAAAATACGGCAGTTTCGATAATTTAGTTGGGACGCCCGTCAGTCGTGTCAAGACCCAATTTAATGAATTTAAAAGTATTTTATTTTTATGTTATCCGTATGATCTTTTTGAGCACGCCAACATGTCCGAAAGGGTCGAGATAGTCAGAAAACACTAGCCGGGGATTTAGTTTGGGTCCCAGGGCATTTTTAGGCCAAACCGGCAACCCGTAACGATATTTTGGTAATTTTAAAAAGTAAGGAAATAAGACCCACGATTTTTAGTGTTGATTTATTTATTTTTGGTTAGGCTATTAGGGCCATTATCAGCCAAAAACAAAGAGGGGATTTACGTGAGTTAGAGGAGAGATTATAAAAAGTTCCCAAACCAAAAATCACCACCCACCACCACCAATTTGAATAGAATTATGACCGGAAAGAAGAGAGGACCAGCCCTTGAACTACAACATTGGATCAGAATATCAGATTTATAGTCAAGTGGTTTATCTTGGAAAGATTGAAAGCATATACTTGACATGTTTTTAGAGAACTGAAGATTTCTCTTAAATAATGAAAATTGAATCGATTTGAATGGTTTAAAATCATAATATGGGTAGGACTTGCATGTAGCTTTATGTTGGAGATGATAAAAACTATGAATTTAAGGTTTATGAGTAAAGAATTTTGAAATTTGATTGGATTATGGGATGTTCTTGAAGAAATAGGAAAACTAGGTTTTTATATGAAAATTGGGTAAATTGATCCAAGTAAATTCATGTTATAGGTCGATTTGATGAACCTTAAACGTGGGGAATGATGTAACTATGTTAGTAGGATAATTAGTATACTTAATTATGAGTTTTGGATGTTGGGATGATGATTAATAAGTGTAGAAAGATGCAAACCCGTAATTGTTTAGAATTTCTGGGCTGATACCTGTTTGATCGGTTGATCGACTCAAAAATGTCGATCGATCGAACTATCGATCGATCGACCCCTTTTCTTCGATCGATCGACCCATGCTGATTTTTGGCAATTGTTTCTCTTTAAGGTTTAAGGATTATTCCAAAGCCAATGTTGATTATTAGGGCGAGTAATATAATTTTGTGGGACTTAGATAAAGTCAGGAGGGCCTTAGTCATTATCAGAGAATGCTATAACCTATGGGATTGAACGTTATTGTTTACGAGGATCTACCGAGTGGGGTACTATTAGAAATCATTTGAATTAGAACTATAATGGGAATTAATGATGATGTAAGGTTAAGGGCAATAATGGAGGGACCTTAAGTACTGAGAGAACCTTAGAAATTAATGAGAGATCGAGTAACCTTTTTAGATAGGTTAAGTACCCAAATTGATATGATGAGAGAGTTATCAAACGGAATATATATTATATGTAATGTTCGGGGTAAACATGCTACGTACGAGATTAACTAGATGAAATGTGCGAACATCTGTATTGATATATGATTACTTAGGTTGTGTGAATGCCTAATGTATGGATTTATTATATGTATGACATACCTACCATACTTGCTATCACGGGAGGTTAGTTTTATTCTGGAAAAGGACCCTCTTATCCTTGTGTGCCTTCGGGGGGATTTAAACTGGTACCTTAAGGACATAGTACTGTGAATGACTTATTTGTGAGTTGATAAGTCAGCTGACCATGGTAGCGTAGGTATGTGAGTGACCCATGGGTATGTGAACTAAGTTCGCCTCCAATATGTGTGATTTGTATTTAGACGGTTCCTAAGAGATTCGGAACAAGTGATCCTTGCGTACGTGATGTACATGGATTTGATAGCAGAGTATGTGTGCACCGCAGCTAAGCCCAGGGGTGCCATATTTGTATTTATGTACTGAAAGTGATGTATTTATGTATTTGTTATGGGTTCATTGTTACTTAGTAGATGTGAATGACTATGATATTCGAATGGGTTAAGAATGAGAATTTAACTAATACTTGAGATAAGTAATTTAATGAATGTGAACATGAGATATAAATATAGCTTATTTGGGTTTCACGTGTAGGTACTCTATATTAAAACGCGAAGGGAGGAACAATACAAACTAGTTAGATAGTGGCATAACTAGGATGGGTTAAAGGAAGACGTTAGACGTGCACAGTAGTTGAGAGGTGAGAAACTCATGTGAGAGTACGCAACTAACGTGTTTATAATATGTCATGTTTACTTGTAATTTAAATCACTTGCTAAGTTTTTAAGCTGTTTTCACATCGGGCTCTGACCCGTGTTCCTCCAAATCTATTTTTATTTCTAAAAAAACATTTTAGGTGCCCAGCCGCAGGGATGCCAAGCATAGGAGTTCCATTCTGATGACGTGCTGTAGCTGCTGTGGAAGTTACAAGATCTTGGTAGTAGACGATCTCATTTTATCCTTGATTCCTTTAGAGTCATTTGTACTAATTAGGGTATGTCGCCCATTATCATTTAGAGGTTGTAGTTGTAGACTTTCATTATTTCAGTTTTTTGTTTATTATTTATTCAGACTCTTGTATTGGGACATTAATTACTCTGGCATCTTTATTATTGGAGTGTTTACTCTAGACTTATTTGATTTCTTCTCGTTGAGAATTTATATGAGATTGGTTATGCGATTGATGGTTTATTAAATAAATTCTTGTTTAGGTGTTGGCTTAATTAATAAAATTTGACATCTCTCTTTTTAAATATTTGGTGGCTAGTAATTAATTAAAAGTTTTTCAATAGTGATGCTAAGACTGAACCAACTGGATATTCTGTATTAATTTGATAAAGGAGTTGCTACCCAGAATTTATTTAGACGGGGTGTCTCAGGTGGTATCAGAGCATTAGGTTCTAGTGTCCTTTAGGATCTGTGCGGCTTATTATGCTTCCAGCGTAGCTTTCTTTGATATAGAGCCCTATGTTTAGGATTATTGATTTCTTTGGTAAGATTTCGCTCTCCTGCTATGATGTATATGATAGTGAATCTTATTTACTTTCGGGTTTGTTCGTGTGCCGAACAATGCAGTACGTCAGGCGAAGACAGTTGGGCGAACAGCATGAGGAAAAGTTTAGTTAAGGTTATTTGATTTATTAAACAAGGATGACCGTAGTTGAAGTCACCCATATTATGGCACGGAAGTCTCGGATGGTATAGATGGCTAAGGGGTGATTTGTGACTTCCAGGTACAACAATAGCAGGAGTGGGGTCAAATTAGAATCACCTAACATGGTTAGAATGGAAGATAAAGAGTTAAGTGAAACATTGAAGAGAACCAACAGTGGAAATACTCGAAATGCAGAGATGGCGTGTGCTAGAAAAATGAATGTAATATATCCAAAGGCTTGGACATATGTCGGGCTATGGCCAATCAGGAGTGAAAATTTGGGGTAAATTTTTCTTGGCTCGTAAGAGCGGAATGTCAATGGTGAGAGGTAATCACCACACTTAAAAGTGGAATGTGACGTCGAGAGAAGGCGTACACGTATGGTTTGACCATGAGTTCCTTCATCAGATGTTCAGGGTGAAATGCTAATGTTGTTCTGAACTCACACAAGAGGGTCGGACAGAGGTCACTTTGTGAGCAGAAATTTAATTATTTAGCGAACCTTACACCGGGTGAAGTAGGTGAAATGGAGAAGAGGATATTAAAGGGATAATTTACATACAAGAAGAATTGTTAGCTCTTCTGGGGAATTATGCTTGGACGGTCAATGCAGATGGTATTAATGTCGCGTAGATTTAATTTGGAGGTAAAAATTTCCTTGGGTGGGGAGATGAAAGAATCGAGGATCTTTATAGAGTTAGACTGATAAAATGGTGTTGGAGAAGCACCACGAGGGGAAGACTCAACGAGGAACCCGTTAAAATAATTCGGATAGCTGAATTATTACCGAGTGATGGTGATTTCAGTAAGAGATGTGGGAACTAGTAGCATGTTCCTTAGGTCCATCAAGCTAAGGAAATAATGGAGGTAGTTGTCAGAACCGAGACTAACAACGTTCGAGAGAAGGACCACATTGTCATGGTCAATGTGATTGAAGATAAGTGGAGTAGGTGTAGAGGTATTTTGTGGGAAGTGAAACCCGTGCGTTATAAATGTTTCTCGAAGAAAGTGTAGGGATAAAGGTATTGTGCCTGGCAAGGGCAACAGTTATTGGAATATTCGGTTTGGTACGGACAGGTGTGTTAAGTCCAGAAACCATTTGAGTAGCAGGACGATTGTCAGGATAGAAGTAGGAGTTATATCCTCAGATGATGTTGCATGTTGTTTGTGATAGGAACGATTTGCTACAATTGTTATTATTGTTATATTTTTTTCTTGAGAGTCGAGTTTAGTGAGTATCGATAATTTTATTTATTTATGTGAATATTTTTCCGTGATAGTGTGGGGTTATATTTATTTTCATCCGCGGAGGATGAATGAGTATATTAATAGTGGTATATACTTTATTGAAATTACTCGTTTTAGTGTTGTGTTATACGAGTATGATATTATCCTAATTATGGTTTTATAATATGCTTATACCGATAGTGTGCTGGTATTACAAGTTTATCAAAGTTACTACCTTGGGGTAGAATGTTTTAATTCTGGCGAGGTCCAATCTGTGAGAGCGTCGGGCTAACAATTGTACTTTTATATATATGTTTATATTTATATATATTGTTGTGATTGCAAAAAGGTATAATAGTCTCGGATATATAATCCCAGCATGTGTAGGGATTTAAATTGATATGATTCGTAAGCAATTGGTTTACTAGTCAGCGAAAAGACTTAGCTGGTTATTATATTAACGCTCAGGATGTCGTAATAAGAAGAGTGCATTGTTGTATCACCCTTTAGAGATTTGGGAGTTTATTCTCATAATTGTGTGTCTGGGGACGGGATTTTGAGAACCCTGATTTTATTTGCATGGTGTATATGGAATGTGATTACCATCGATGTCAAGAGAAAGTGTCTTTCGGAAAGAGTTCCTTGTTTAACTGTAATTGAAGAAGGATATTATAACTTTGTTGTTAAGAGATGGGAATATAGGGGTACATGTTATGGACTGAGGGTTAACGAATCCCGATGATCGACAATGTTAGGTAGTAGTGTATCCGGGGAGGTCCTTGTTTGGATTTCGCTTTGTGAGACCTCCCATGCATGAAACTTAGCGTAAGGTTGGTAGTAGGGATATGTTTGACCATTCGTCCATAAATCGGATACCTCGATCGTTATGGAAGTAAGTAGTTATAACTGGAAGTTAACAAGGGTTAAATTGCGATGTAAGGCCAGTAGAGCCAGTTGTTAGTAAAGAAGTACTAATAATGTTGGTTTTGTTACGACGGGTTGATAGATGCATTGAGGTTAAGGAGGATTTAGTATTTCAAATTCAGAGGTGATTGAGAATGCCCAAGTGGTATAGCCACACTGAAAATGCAGCGACAATAAAGAGTTTGGAATACGTATGAAGCGTAGATAATGTTTAAAACTGTATGATTGAGTTATAAGGGATGTAAACATCATGGTTTGCTAATGTAGTAATCGTCAGAAGAAGGGATATAGATGGGTGGAATTTTTACTTATGGGATTAAGCGTCGTAAGAGAAGGTGTTAATGAATATACTCATGTGTAATCAGTATAGCAAGTTCGAATTTGGTGAAAAGGCAGTAGAAAGCCATTTGATAAGGGGGTATATCTTGAGAAGGCAAATAATTAACCATTATGGATAATTTGGAGTAGAGTTCCAACCAATCAAATGTTGAGGGTGACTCAAGGGTAAATACAATGAGGATGTCAATAAGGTATAAAGGGTCCAGATGTGCACAACGTGGTGAAAAGTGTAAGGGTCAAAACTTTTGGTATACGCCGAGAGGAGAAGAAGATCATTAAGTATCACTTAACGGGAAGAAATATTTACGTGAAAGTCGGCATTGAAAGGGGTGTAGTAAGTAGTAGAACGGTTAGGTGTTAAACAATCAACTAGTTAATTTTTTATCCAACCGACGATTCCAGGGATGGAAGAGTCATGTTAGTAAATTCCTTGAGGGGTAACGAGTTCCTTCGAATATGTGGGACATGTTGTCCAGAAGGAGAGAAATTGTTATATACTTGGGTGATTTACACTATTAGATAGTGAACACGCCGATACGTGGTTCGACTAATATTATTTAGAACTAAGAGAAGATCCCCTAAATCCACCTTCAACGTGTGGTAGCAAGAAGTAGTAGAAATATGTTTCGTTTGGAGAAGGTTGTATCACCTATAGCCCGAGGTGTAGGCGCAAGGTGATTGACGACTGGTGGATTGTATAAAAGAAATTTTGGATTCATTGCGATCTTTTCATTTTCAAATCGGGTAAAACTAGTATGCCTGGTACATTTTGGTAATGGGGAGAAGATGCTATCTAATGGTAGTGTTGGGTGATAGCACCCGTATCTATTTTATAATAGATAAGGTGCTTACAATGGTTTTGTATAACACCACTAGGCTGAAGTAGTTTTCCCTTGTGTAAAGGTCACAACACCGGGAACATAGATTCAAAGAATGGTCAAGAGTAGTCAGATGTGTTATTGATTTCTTCCAGAATAGGAGTTTGATGCGTTGCTAAACGCGGGAGTTAATGCGTGATGAGGTGCGGACTCACAATAATATTGAAATAATGCAACTAATAATGTATAGGCTATTTTTATTCGAATGTTGTTTAATAAGAGCACAACGTGAGGGACATTTATTGAAGTGTATTCTGATAAGGTATTAAGTCTGTTAAACAAGCTTGTTGTGAACAAGGGCTTTAGTGATTGGGCCTTTCTTTAAATTTTGTTTTGAATACTCGAGGATAGCTAATTTTCCACGTATGCCTTACTTTTCAGAATTTTGGGACGAAATTACATTATTAGGGGGGAAGTATGTAATAACCTGTATTTTTATGGCTTTTAATTATGAGGTTAATTAAATGGAATTGCTTTTAATTGTGAGATTTATTAAATTAATTTGGGATAATTAATTGGAAAATTAATTCGGATATAAATGCTAGCGAGACGAGAGTTAGTATTTGGTTATTATTATGTTGTTGAATATTACTGAGTGATTATGGTAATATGTGATCATTGATTTTATTAAAAAATTGTCGTGAGTTAAAAATACGACAGTTTCGGTAATTTAGTTGGGACGCGCGTCAGTCGTGTCAGGACCCAATTTAGTGGATTTAAAAGTATTTTATTTTTATGTCATCCGTATGATCTTTTTGAGTGCGCTAACATGTCCAAAAGGGTCGAGATAGTCAGAAAACACTAGCCGAGGATTTAGTTTGGGTCCCGGGGCATTTTTAGGCCAAACCGACAACCGTAAGGGTATTTTGGTAATTTTAAAAAGTAAGGAAATAAGACCCACGATTTTTAGTGTTGATTTATTTATTTTTGGTTAGTCTATTAGGACCATTATCAGCCAAAAACAAAGAGGGGAGTTGAGTGAGTTAGAGGAGAGGTTACAAAAAGTCCCCAAACCAAAACCACCACCCACCACCACTAATTTGAACGGAATTGTGACCAGAAAGAAGAGAGGACCAGCCCTTGAACAACAACAACGGATACGTATATCAGATTTATAGTCAAGTGGTTTATCTTGCAAAGATTGAAAGCATATACTTGACATGTTTTTATAGAATTGAAGATTTCACTTAAATAATGAAAATTGAATGGATTTGAATGGTTTAAAATCATAATCTGTGTAGGACCTGCATGTAGGTTTATGTTGGAGATGATAACAACTACGAATTTAAGATTTATGAGTAAAGAATTTATAAATTTGATTGGATTATGGGATGTTCTTGCAAAAATAGGAAAACTAGGTTTTTATTTAAAAATTGGGTAAATTGATCCAAGTAATTGATGTTATAGGTCGATTTGATGAACCTAAAACGTGGGGAATGATGTAACTATGTTAGTAGGATAATTAGTATACTTAATTATGAGTCTTGAATGTTGTGATGATGGTTAAGAGGTGTAAAAAGATGCAAACCCATAACGGTTAAGAATTTCTGGGCTGATACCTGTTTGATCGATCGATCGACTCAAGAATATCGATCGATCGAACCATCGATCGATCGATCGAACCATCGATCGATTGACCCCTTTTCGTCGATCGATCGACCCATGCTGATTTTGAAAATTGTTTCTCTTCAAGGTTTAAGGATTATTCCAAATCCAATGTTTATTATTAGGGGGAGTAATATAATTTTATGGGACTTAGGTAAAGTTCGGAGGGCCTTAGTCATTATCGGAGAATGATATAACCAATGGGATTGAACCTTATTGTTTGCGAGGGTCTATCGAGTGATGTACGATTATAAATCATTCAAATTGGAAGTATAATGGGAATTAATGATGATGTAAGGTTAAGGACAGTAATGGAGGGGCCTTAAGTACTGAGAGAACCTTAGAAATTAATTAGAGACCGAGTAACCTTTTTAGATAGGTTAAGTACCCAAATTGATATGATGAGAGAGTTATCAAATAGAATATATATTATGTATAATGTTCGGGATAAACATGCTACATATGAGATTAACTAGATGAAATGTGTGAACATCTATATTGATATATGATTACTTAGGTTGTGTGAATGCCTAGTGTATGGATTTACTATATGTATGACATACCTACCATACTTACTATCCCGGGAGGTTAGTTTTATTTTGGAAAAGGACCCTCTTATCCTTGTGTGCCTTCGGGGGGATTTATACTGGTACATTAAGGACATAGTACTGTGAATGACTTATTTGTGAGTTTATAAGTCAGCTGACCATGGGAGCGTAGGTATGTGCGTGACCCATGCGTATGTGACCTATGTTCCCCTCCAATATGTGTGATTTGTATTTAGACGGTTCCGGAGAGATTCGGAACACGTGATCCTTGCGTACGTGATGTACATGGATTTGATAGCAGAGTATGTGTGCACCGCAGCTGAGCCTAGGGGTGCCATATTTGTATTTATGTACTGAAAGTGATGTACTTATATATTTGTGATGGGTTCATTGTTTCTTAGTATATGTGAATGACTAAGATATTCGAATGGGTTAAGAATGAGAGTTTAACTAATATTTGAGATATGTAATTTAATGAATGTGAACATGAGTTATAAATATGGTGTAGGTACTCTATATTAAAATGGGAAGCCCGGAACGGTACAAACTAGTTAGATAGTGGCATAACTAGGATGGTTTAATGGAAGACATTAGGCATGCACAGTAGTTGAGAGGTGAGAACTCATGTGAGAGTACGTAACTAACGTGTTTATAATATGTGATGTTTAATTGTAATTTAAATCACTTGCTAAGTTCTTAAACTGTTTTCACATCGGGCTCTGACCCGTTTTCCTCCAAATCTATTTTTGTTTGTAAAAAAACATTTTAGGTGCCCAGCCACAGGGATGCCAAGCATAGGAGTTCCATTCTGATGACGTGTTGTAGCTGCTGTCGAAGTTACAAGATCTTGGTAGTAGACGATCTCATTTTATCCTTGATTCCTTCAGATTCATTTGTATCAGTTAGGGCATGTCGCCCATTCTCATTTAGAGGTTGTAGTTGCAGACTTTCATTATTTCAATTTTTGGTTTATTATTTATTCAGATTCTTGTATTGGGACATTAATTACTCTGGCATCTTTATTATTGGAGTCTTTACTCTAGACTTATTTGATTTCTTCTCGTTGAGAATTTATATGAGATTGGTTATGTGATTGATGGTTTATTAAATAAATTCTTGTTTATGTGTTGGCTTAATTAATAAAATTTGACTTCTCTCTTTTTATATATTAGGTGGCTAGTAATTAATTAAAAGTTTTTCAACAGTGATGCTAAGACTGAACCAACTGTATATTCTGTATTAATTTGATAAAGGAGTAGGTACCCGGTATTTAATTAGATGAGGTGTTTAAGTTATGTCACTATGAATCAAAATTTTGAAGTCTGACATGAGTGGTCAGGAATTGTTGCGCGTGTCTACCATAAAGGGAGTTGCATGTTTGGCAACAAGGGAAATTAGCACCTATAGAAAACTGGCCTTTTTTAACATAGAGATAATAAAGTTAGTGGAATATAGGCTTTTTTTAGTCATTGTTAACGGATTCAATATATTTTTACGTATCACCGTATACTGGTACGAAAGAGTGAAGGGACTTATCGCTAACCATGGGATGGAGTAGACCTTCAGTCAAAATGGTACCATTAGCATGGTATAGTGGAAACACCAAAATATTATTGCGAGTTAACTTTTAATACATTCATATGAATTGAGTGTAAGGATTTGAAGTTTTTAGTAGCGGGCATATCCAAATTTTGAGGACGAAGTTCCTTTGTAAAGGGGGATGTGTGCAATACCCCGTATTTTTGAATATTTAGAATTTAATTAATTATGTTATTTTAAATTACATGTGTGTCGTAATTTAATTTAGTTAAATATTACGTGTTTATTTAAATATTAATTGGGAGAGATGATGATTAAAATTTATGTAATAAAGTTACTAAGTGAGTAGTATATAACTTGTGATAGTTATTCTACATCGTAGTGAGTGTTTGGACACGACTATGTTATTTCTCAATCGGGAGTCGCGCGTAGAATATATTAAGGTCGAGATAGGAAATTCATTTGCAGTGACTCAGATGGAGATTTAGAGGTCATAGTGGATTCCGAATGGGTTGAAATAGTCAAAATAGTACAGCCGGGTGTACTGTTTGGGTTCCACGGCAATTTTAGACCACCCCGGCACCACGTAAAGGCATTTCGGTCCTTTAGGAGCCTAGGTTAGAGGGAAATCCAAAAATTAGAGTTTTATATCAGTCCCTTTGAGTGGGCTAGGGTTAAAACACTTGGGATAGATAGGAGGCCATAGGAGAGGAAGATGAGAAGCAACCTAGTCCATTCCATAGCTTTTAGCACCACCAATGTTATAGGATTCGAGATCAAAGTAAAGAAAGAACATCCTCACCATCTCATAATGAAAATCAGACCTACTTTATCAATGCAACTGTTTATCTTGCATTATTTTAAGCATTTTATAATACCCATGTAGTATAAGGTTTCAAATTTATGATTTAAATGGTTTTCTAAGGATTTGGATTGGTGAAATTCGTGATTTGGGGTAGGAATCCATGTAGAACAAATCCCTATATGTAAATAACACGAAATCAGAAGAATATGGGATGATTAGCATGAAATAAATCTCTGTAAATTGATGAATATGCATGAAGAACACATAAACTATAATTTTGATGAATTATGGGGTTTGATCTGTTCTTGGGTAGATTTCTCGTAATCTTTACGTGTTATATATGTTTAGAATTGTCCTTACCCATATTTAATGTTTAGGTATGTTGGATGGGAGTATGGAGAAGTTACATGTAGTTTTGATAAGGCTTTAATAGTGAAAACTCGTAACATTAACGAAAAAGACTATACAGTCAGGTGAGAATCAATTCGGGTTGAAGACCGAATCGATTTTCTGGGTGAATCGATTCAAAATAATTACCATAGTGATTTGGCTACCCAACTTTGTTAAGAATTTCCTTTTATGTTATACTTCCTCGTGAAATTAATTACAAGAAACTTTGGTGATAATTTAGTAATGGCATAAAGACTTAGAGAAGTTCAGTAGACATATAGTTAAGGCTCCATTAACCTTAATGAGGGTAATGTTGGGATTAGGGATGACGATAGTTAACCGATTCTGATGCGTATCAGGAATTCATGAATTTGGTGATAGGAAGAGTAAACCATGACCTAAGACAAATACCATTAGTATAGTGATGTGTTAACTACTTAAATAACTTAAAGGATAATTGGGATCCTTTAGGTAGTGAGTGATACTCAAAAAATAAGACACGAATTATATGTGAGAATTATTAATACGTCGAGTATTTGAGAGTTATAAATACAATGTATGGGATATGTTATAGGCTGAGTGTATACCTATTGATGATATATATATATATATATATATATATATATATATATATATATATATATATATATATAGAGAGAGAGAGAGAGAGAGAGAGAGAGAGAGAGAGAGAGAGGGTGTGTGAATGGCTATTATGTGATTTTCTATGTGTGTGAACATACCTACGTTGCCTTCTATCATGGGAGGTTCCTCGCAGAGGGAGATCCCACCTTGATGATTCCAGCGAGGCTTGGATGTGTGCCCTAGGACATAGAACTTAGGGTGGCTCACTATAACCTGTGTATTAGTGGAACCGACACGTTATTTGGGTACGTTAGGTATGTGCGTAGCCCAAAGGCTTAGAACTATGTTCACCTCCATTGTGTGTTGTTTGATTTATGGTTCGAGGAGACATTACTAATCGATGGTCCCTGATTTGGTATGAAAAGTATATGTACTTGATAGCAGAGTATTCATGCATCACGATGGCCATTCCGGGGGATGCTGTAGTTGTATATATTATAATGTAATAAATATATAAAAGTGTGATTATTCTGCTTATGTGTGATGGTAGAGAAGATAAATAGTTTATATTTAAAAGTAATTTAAGTATAATAATATTCGATTAAATGAATTATTGGTTTGACGGCAGGGTATTATATGGGTTGTACGGGGGAACTCGACATTGTGTGGGTATTTTAAAAACTTTTTAATGATTTTTTAAACATTTTAAATCTATTTTTATAGAATTAAAATTTAGGTTTTTTAAATGTTTGGGGTTTAATTTCATATATAAAAAGTTCCTAAAAACTTGTGTTGCGTATAATCCAAAACCGTTACATAATTTTGTGAGTGTAACTAAGATGACAAAAAGATAAAAAAAAAACACTCATTTATATTTGAATGTGAGGCTGACACGTGGTTGTATATCGTTGGATGATTGTGTGTTTTCTGTCTCTCACATTTACAAGACTTAATTTCAATTGTTATATCAAAATAATATAAGGTCTTCATGAGTTTATTTGAGATCCCAGTGCATACGCTTTCAACCAACCCGAGTTAACATTTGTACGGTGCATTATAAGCCCTTGGATTTAGACTTTGAATAGTCATTTAATCTCATCCCTTGATTTGATTCATCGTTCCAGATCCTTCCAACCATCCTATAAAGGGATCATTTGTCTCAATATTTTAGAAATTTAGGAAGTCCAAGAGAAGAGAGAAAAAATAAGAGAGAGAAGGAAGGAAAAATAAGAGAGAAATAGAATTTTCATAGAAAAACTCTTGAAAATAATTTTCAGAAAAATAGGTTTGAGAGTTAGGGTTTCTGATTTCAAATATCCTCTTAGTCTACACCTCTCTTGCAACAACTCATGATTTCATATCTCGTTTCTTATTAGAAACTTGTAGATCTGATTCTGTGACACATTTTCACTTATAATCTTTAGTTGTGGTGATTTCTTTTTGTAAGAAATCATTCTCTTATATTGGATACTGTTTATATCATAATTGTTTTTTTGTTTTATCCCACATCTCTCATTTTTTTATCAAAACTGAATTTGTGACTTACGTACTTTGGATTTGATAAATTTATCACTTCAGAAAATATTTTTTTTAATAATGTCTTAGGATCTTTGTTTTGAAAGATCCATATAAGAAATCAGACCTTGAAACTATTTTTGAGAAAATATTAAGTCTAAAATTTTGATTTGAGAAAATATACAGCTCATTCTTAGATTTGTTGTATATTTGTAGGATTTGTATGTAAATAAGTGTGTGTGAATTCATTCATGTGATTTTAGGCACAACACTCTCAACACAATCACTTGTCATCACTAAAGTGTTGTTGGTTAAGAGGTTCTAAATTTTGAGTCGACATAAAGCTAATGGAAAAAGGGAGCAGAGCTAAAGAAAGGAGAAAGGAAAACTTCATAGCCTTAAAGAAGTCAGAAAATAACTAAGGTATATTTCTAGACTTAAAATAGGTTTTTTTTTCAACGTCATTTGAATGCTTGTAACCTTAATCTGTTTTGGTGGATTTTTTGTTTTGAGGTCTAGAGACCTCCGTGGCTGTTTCCCCAATTTGGGTGGGATTTTATCACGTAAAAAATACATGTCTCATGTGTGTGTTGTTTATTCTTCCATTACTACAATCTACTGCATAGACTTAGGTTTTAACTAAAACTCTATTACCAATATCCTTAAGTAATTTGTTCTTCCAAACTATTTTAACACATTTTGTGCCCTATTCAAGATTTTTACAAAATTTTCTTCAAAATGTAGTTCCACACTCATTTAACTTTTTAACGATTTTTAAAATAACTTGGTGAGGTTTTTTCAAAAGGGTCCATCATGCTAACTGTGAGGTCAATTCGCGCACGACATGGACCTTTATAAAGGGGATTTAGAGACGTATAATATTTTATTGAGGTTTACTCGGTTTTGATAATTGACCAAGGTCAAATGGGGATTGAACGTTCCTAATGGACTCTAGATCTATACTCAGAGTAGGAACTAGTGTTACGGACCTAAGAAGGTACTTATGGGAGTAACAGGATTGGGCATCTATAGAGCCCCTCGATGGGAAATCTTGGAACAAGCGGAGGTTATCAAAAAAATAAACACTAAATTGATGTTTGATATGATGGTTGGTTAAAGGATTGATGTCGATTATGCAAACCTAGGGGATGGAGGTAACCGATTCATAGGGTCGAGGCTAATTCTATGGACCTAGAGATTGAAATGGACAATTTAGAGGGAAAAGGTCAATTTCGTAGACCTAAAGGGTTAAAAGAACCGATACAGTGGATTGAGGTCGACTCTACGGACCTAACGATTGAATGGACCGATTCAGTGGGTCGAGGTTGCTTTTATGGATATAAGGATTGAAATGACCGATTCAGCGGGTCGAAGTTGATTCTACCGACCTAAGCATTAAAAGGACTATTTCAGTGGGGTAAGGTCGATTTTGTGGACTTAAGGATTAAAATGACCATTTTAGCGGATCGAGGTGTATTCTGTTGACCAAAGGATTAAAAGGATAATCTCAGTAGGTCGAGGTTGATTCCATGGACCTAAAGTTTGAAATGTCTGATTCATCAGGTTGAGTTCGAGTCCACAAACTTAAGGTTTGAAATGACTAACTCAGTGGGTTAAGGTCGATTCCTTAGACCTAAGTTTTGAAAGAACTATTTCATCAAGTCAAGGTCGATTATGTGGTCCGAAGGATTGAAATGATCGTTTTAATGAGTCGAGGTTGATTTTACGAACCTGAGTATTGAAAGGACCATATTAGTACGCTAAGGTCAATTTTGCAGATCTAGGGAATAAGTAGACCATTTTAGCGAGTCAAAGTCTATTCTGTAGACCTGAAGATTGAAAGGATGATTTCAATAGATCGAGGTCGATTTTAGTGACCTAAAGGGTTAAAATGACCGATTAAGAGGGTCGAGGTCAATTATGATGACCTAACATTCAAAAGTATCATTTCAGTGGGTCGAGGTCAATTTTGCAGACCTAAGGATTGAAATGATCATTTCAGCGAGTCGGCCTCGATTCTGTGGACCTAAGGATTGAAACTATCAATTTAGCGGGTTGAAGTCAATTTTGCAGACCAAAAGATTGAAATGATCGATTCAATGTGTCGATGTCGATTATGTGGACCAAAAGAGTTATTTACAGGTAACGTCTTTCTAATTAATAGCTTCGCCTCGGAGGTGTAGATTATTGTGGGTATTGGCGCACTTTAGACCTTGGTTTTGTTGGCTAGTATGTTGGTGATGAGCGTCAGTGAAAACATGTCTCATTATGGTCCTATTGTGGATTACCGAGGGCTTTTAACTGTTTTAGTGTTCCACAATGGTTTTTACACGGAGTAATGATGTTCTTGATTTTGTGGGGATTTTTTAGGAAAGTTTGTTCCTCTCCTCACATTTTTGTAATGAAAATTTGGGGAGGATAGAAATAGGCAGGTCTATGAGGTCCCTATCGGCATAGGGCACGGACTCTAAGGCTTTTTGGGGAAGGGTAAAGGTCACTATCGATACGCATGAGCAGGGGACTACCGATTGACATGCCCTTTAGACCCCTATAAAAGGGTGGCGACCCTCTTCATATTTTCACACCTTCAAGTGATTGGGTCTTTTGATTTCTTGCTTTAAAAGTCAATTTTGAGTCTATTTCCTTCTCACGAACATAATGGAGGGTACTTATAGTAACAATAGTGATTGGGCGACTGTTGATGATTGGGAGGGATTAGAATAATGGAGTGCGGTGTCAATGGCATTGGGTAATGAGAATGTGTATGACAACTTTGAGCCAGTGGTGGATGGGAGAGTTCTTTGCAGGAGTCTGCGTATCATCTTTCTGCTAGGGTGAAGAACCATAATGGATATGTAAGTGTTTGTCCTTTGGTTTTCCACCTTCTTCTTTATCTTATTATTTTTATGATAATGAAGGGTTTTTCTTGATTTCTGTGTAGGTTAACATAGATTCTTTGCGCATTATGTCCCAAGGGATGATCGAGATAAAGGAGGTTCGAGACCATCATTTTTGGGTAGTACGATAGACGGTGGGGTCTAATGGGTTTGGACCACTAGCGGGGGCATTGAATGAGACATCACGCTCTACGACGATGTTATGTGCACTGGGCGAGAAGTAGTGGGACACAACCCAAATATTTCACTTGGGAGTTATTGAGATGATGGTTACTACCTTGGATGTTTAGTAGCTGACAGGGTGGGAGTGTGTAGGCCAGAAGATGATAGTGGATCTCACTCTATGAGTCATGGAGGTTAAAGTGCGAGCTGCTTTGGGGGATTAGGAAGGATCGTGTATGGGGAGTATATATGTAAATTTGTTTTAAAGGAGACATTGTTATACAGGTGAATTGATGAGACTAATGGATGGTAGGTGAGGCAGGAAACCCATTTATTCATTTTTCTTATGTTTGGAGGATTTGTGGTGGTGAAGAGAGATGACGTCATCTATCTATAGTTTTTCTGATTTTTGAGGATCATTTCACACATCTGTTTGTATTATTGGGGGAGATTTATGCTTCCTTAAATGATTTCATTCAGTGTTGCTGATAGACTTTTATAGGACCCACATATCTCTTAGAGATAATATTTACTATCAATTTCCCCTGTATTTTCTTGTTGTCTTTCCGCTTTCTTTCTTTTGAATCTTGGTGTTTTCTTTTATAGACGTGGTTTTATGAGTGATAGGGAATAATATGGGGTTCATGTACTTAAAGGAGAATGATTTGGGATACTTCTGCATGATGTATAGATGGATGAAGTCAAACAGGTGTTCGAACTAATCCCTGTCTCTAAGGGATGTGAGAGGTGTGCTGAATGCCCTGACGAGTAACCCGATTAGGCTTTTGATCCTAGTATCTTTTATGAGTTTTTAGAACTTCTATTCTAGGTAGATTACTAACTCTTTTTTGAGTAAACACATGACCTTCTACCCCTGGTGTTTATTATTGGGGCCGCAGGGGTTACGAGTATGTAGGTGAAGATGAGGAGGCTTCTTGCGCACGCATTTAGGTATGTCTAGTACCTTATGGATAAGTAGTGAGACAAATCATGGATAGATACTTGGAGGTCCTAGCATAGGAACCAACTAAGTACATGAGGCCGGTGAAAGAGATGACTAACGAGGCTAGGGTGACGGCGATGGAGGGTGAGCCCTATACACATTACACTAATATGATGGAAGGCTATAACTATCTGGACTTTGTGGCCAGTTGGTTCATCCTGTCATGTCTATATGATAAAGATAATATTCTTGCAACTATATGCTTGCAATGAGATCAAGAAAAGGTACTAGCATATCGGCGGCGTTGGCCTATAGTTTCATAGGGGGCATGATAACGGTGACGAGGGAGGGTTTGTTTCTTCATATTTCCACCCCCTCTTACCCATTTAGATGCGCAACAGGGACGTGATATCGGTGCCTCACCACCGTCATGCAATAATAGATTTGTTGGCGTGTCTTCCTGAGGAGTCTCTTCGGGGGGAAGTATAACCAGCCCTCCCTTTTTTTCATTTTCTATTTTCTTTTCCTCATTACTGACTTGCATTAATTTTGGTGCTCTTCTTCTTTTTAGGTCTGTCATCGTGTTGAGAACTTGGCTTCGGGATATAAATGATTGAATGGCATCGATGTCGGACTACGTGAGGAAGTCGGCCAATGCCTGCTTGGTTTCGTCGGCCACATCTGAGGAGAAATCCAGTTATAGGAGTAGGAGGTCCACCGCTACTTACTGGGGAAAATGTGTTCGTCGAGGTTGTTAAAGGTAACGGATTTTAGAGAGATCTTGGAGGAATTCAAGCTGCTTCTCGATATTTCTTTTTTCTATTTTTTCCCTATTTTTATCTTTTTCCTATAAGTGGATGTAATAATTCCAACAAGTTAAATATAAGAAATATTTTTTTAATGTTATCTTGGTTTAATGCCTTACTTCTACATGCACTTTAGTTTCCTGCTGAGGTTTTTTGTTATTTGTAAAGATAGAGATAAGATAAAATAAAACAAAAGAGCAACCATGAGATTGATTTTTCACAAGTAAAAGAAAATATTTATTTTAAAAATTAAGTACAAAGAGAAAATAAGCAATTTGCAAACGAACAAGTTGAATATTAATTTTTTAAAAGAAAATTTTAATTTGGAAATTATATGTACAAAAGAGGAAAGTGAAGAATTTCCAAAAGGGGGGTTGGCGATCGGCATAATCACTGGACTTCCTATTAGCATAAAGGAGTCTAAATAACTTCCTTAGTTTTTATTGCACTTTTTGTGTACTTATGAATACTTTTGGAGAAGGAAATCAGATGGCATTTTGAATGATTTGTAATATATGAATTTTTGTAGTATAAAAGGAAGACTTTGGAAGTATTTTTCATCACCGAATCCCTTTTGTTCTTCTTTTCAATGTTCTTCTTCTTTTTCCAATGACTCTCCTAGTGTCCGAAGCCTTTTCCTCTTATCTTGATGGTTTAGAGGCCATGTGCCTCTACAATGTCAACTATAAAGCTTTTGGTCTATGCCAGGTCTCTTTTTGGCATAATTGTCCCATAGAATGGAACCTCTTGGAAGCGAAAGTGTAGCTCTAGTACCCTAAAGACCATTTCTCTCAATTTGAATTAGAGGAGGTGTGTCCTACCAATGAGGAGTTCTCTGTGATGTTAGGTGTCCGTCCTAGTGTAGTGACAATAATGCTGGATTTATCATGTTCTCCCCAGGTGTCTTTGGCAGAATTGCCCCACATTTTCTCTTAGATATCCCGATCGCTGGTGCATAGAGGAAACATTTTCCTCCTATCAGTCATGAATTTGGTATGCCTGAGGGATTTTACTGATAATAACTTTGCTTGTACTGTAGCCTTGGGCTTGACTGCAAGGCTTCTATTTGTAACTGGTGATTTAACTGTTGACCCTTAGGTTTCCATAATAGAGCTATCGATTTCCTACAACTGTAGTCCTACTACGGTGGTATTAGCGGAGAATTTGAATGTCCTAGATACCTTGAAAGAGGGACAGCCTTGCTTTTTATGGGGGATCCATGTCATGCTATTTATGTGGATATCTAAGTGAGTGCTCTTAGATATTGACCCTCCTGAGTACCCTCTGTCGGGTGTTTCCAAATTCTTTTATAGGAGTTTCTTCATCTTCTACCGGTCGATGAAAAACTGGGTTAACAATCTTGTGGAGCACAATGCCCAATGTCTTCATTAGTCTATACCATGGTGGGGGAACTTGCAACATATTTTGTAATTGAGGGACTACCAGTATGTACGATTTGTTGGTCTTCAGCAACTATCTTTTTACTTTCCATGAAGGCTCTTGCGCCAAGTAGGATGGGAGCAGATTGTTCCTCCTCACGTAAATAACTTCTTTCCAGTGGAGGATTTTATCTAGTCTTTGAGAATGATATTAGGTACCTTATCGAAACACCATCTTCCATCTACCCATCCATCACAATTTGTTGGATAGGTTGGTTTCATTTCACGGGGCTACTTAGAGTGGCTATGGAAATGGGTGGTTGAGAATATCCTAGTGGAGGAGACTGGGCAGAGATGTCTTATCATGCTCGACACATTAAAAGAAGGTGTCATGGTTTTATTAAAGATCACTAAGGCCTATCATCATATGGAGCTCATTAGGAGCCACTACCACGAGTGGGATTCTTAGGTACCTTCAAGGATAGGAAATGATGATGAGTCGGTCCCATCAAGTAGTTGAAGGAACGATTTGAGAAGTTATTGTAAGTTTTTAGAAATTTATGTTTGGTCTTAGGTATGTGTTTAGTAGGTATTTGGGTCTTTTGTAATTCTATTAATGGTAGGGATTTGTATGTTGTATGGGGTTTGGAAGGAAGTGGTTTATTTAACTCCTGTCACTGATACTTCATGTAATAGCCATATCCCAAATTTTAAATAAAAGAACATAGATTTTGACATATTTTATTATGTCTTTGATGAATTGTGTATTTGAAAAGTCTATACCAATCACTACAGAATACGTAATCCTTTTGTTCATTTAAATGATGAGAGAGGCGATCATTATCAGGGGGAGAAAATAATATCCTTTTGTGAGAGAGAAATGATCATGTTCATATGTGTTTTATGGACTGCCTACGTACCTCAATGGGTTTGAAAGTTTGTGAGCTTACTCTTTAAAACGGTAACTGAGAGGATCAGGTCGCAAGTAGTCTTGAGTAGAGGAAAATGAAGATATTTTTTTTCATTTTTTAGAATAGAAGGGTTTATAAGATTCATAGCACGACGAGAGCTTGGACTAAGGGTAAAACATTTTGAGACGGTCAAAGTTGACTGGATGTGTTATTTCTTCTTCGTCATTGTTTGTGAGCATAGAAGTTCCATCGGATAAGAGTTTCTTCAAAATGTAGGTGCCGCTCCAATTAGGTTTGAATTTTCCTCTCAATTGCTAAACAGGTTTCCCAATTTCCTTAAAGGTAAGGTCTCCTTCTTGGACACTGAGGTCCTTGACTTTATTGTTCAATGATCGTGCAATCCTATGATGGTACCCTAATTAGTGGTGCTGCGCTTTTAATCAATTTTTGTCTAGGGGGGAGATTTATTTATAGAAGATACGATGCCACTCTTCTTCACTAACCTTGCTTTCGATCATAACCCGCAGAAAAGGCACTTCCAATTTGACAGGGAGAATCGCTTCCATACCGCATACCAAAGAATAAGGGGTATCCCTATTGGGTATCCTAATGGAGGCAAAATATCCATAAAGAGAATATAGGATCTGGTCAGCCTAGTCTCTGTACCTTTCAGTCATCTTGCTGATGAAGGTCTTGAGGTCCTTATTGGAGACCTCGACAATGCCATTAGTTTATGATCAGTAAGGAGAAGACTCTTGTCTTTTAATTAAATATTTTTCAACTAACTCTGTGGCCTTAGCCTCAAAGTGGAGTCTAATATCTAACACCAACTCATGGGGAGCTTCGTAGCAGTGGATGGTGTTCTTTATAATGAACTTGACCACTTTCCTCTCATTCAGTTCCGTATATGACTCACTTTTGACCCATTTTATGAAGTACTCATTGGAGACCAGTATGAATTCTTTCCCCCATTGAAGCTTTGGGAATGACTTTACCTATAATATATATGCCCCAAATAGAGAAGGGTCAGGGCAAGGTCATGTTCTACAACTCTTAGGGAGAAATATTTTGAAGGTTGGAGAACTATTGGCATTTGAGGCATCTCCAAACATAAGAAGTGCATTCTTGGACCATGGTGGTCCAGTAGTATCCTTGACGGATGATTTTCTTGGCAAGCATGTGACCATTCATATGGGGTTTGCATTCTACACCGTGTATTTTCTACATCATATCTTCAATTCCAACCCCATCTATGTAATTTAAGTGGGTTCTATTGAAGTTTCTCTCGAAAATCTCTTTTTCACAGATGTTGTACTTGGTGACTAGCTTACAAAAGGTCGTATGAACTTTCTTGTCGGCGTCTCGGGGATACCACCATGTTTGAGAAGGCGCCAAATGTTGTAGTACCACAATCCTACCATATTCGCATCTTCTATTGTAAGGAGCTCGATATGGTAGTGGTGGGTGAGTGAAACTTATTTTTTATCCAAAAAGAGGGTCACTGTTATTCCCTCATGCATGTTGACTATGGAGGCCATGGTTACTAGTGCATCGGCTAGGCTATTCTTTAAGCAAGGAAGGTAATAGAAGGTGACATCTTTGAATTGGGAGGCAATATCTTCTAGTTGAGAGCGAAAGGGTAGGAGATTCTCGTTGTTTACTTTCCATTTCCTAAGAATTTTACCGATAATAAAGGGTGAGTCTCCATAGACTTCCATGTTCTTAATTCCTTTCTCGAGGGAAATATCTAGTCATATGGTACATGCCTCGTATTCTGTCATATTATTTGTCCAAGGGAAATATAACTTAATGGAAATGGGGATGTAAGAGTCATCAAGAAAGATCAAGAGTATCACAATTCCATACCCTTTCTTGTTAGCATCTCTGTCGAAAAACATCTGCCACCCGCGATCCTCTTGAGAGGTACAAAGGATATCTTCATTTGGGAAGCCAGAGATTTAAACTTCAGTTCCTTCCATGGGATGGTAAATAAAATAATTGGAGATGAATCTCCCTTTCATATCTTTTTTTCATGCTATAAATTATGTTAACCTCGGTCAGTAGAATCATTCAATAGGCTATAAGCTAGATAAAGTCAGCTTCTCCAGCAGGTATTTTATGGTATCCGTTCGGGATACTAGTCTGATGGGGAATGCCAGCATGTAGTGACGTATTTTCATTGTGACCCAGATCAGGGTGACACATGCCTTCTCCAAGGTAGTGTAGTTGATTTACTACCCAACTAGATTTTTAATATCATAGTAGATTTCTCTATCCATATGAGATTCCTCAATGTATTGGGGAAATAACACCCCTGCTGCAGTATTGGTGACAACCTACTATATGAGGAGGGGAGACCTCGCTACAGTGGCATGAACATCGGAGATCGGGTGAGGTATGATTTCATCTAATCGAAGGCTTATTTGCATGCCTCATTCCAAAATTTATTTGAATCCTTTCTGAGAATTTTGAAAATGGGTTCACAAATAGAGGTCAGTTGGCTAATAAACCGACTAATGTATTGAAGCTTACCTAGGAATTCTTGCACTTCTTTATCCATTCGGGGTAGTGGAATCTCGAGTATGACTTTTAGTTTAGCGATGTCAGCTTCAACCCTTCTCTTGTAATCCATGAACCCGATGATATTTCCATTAAAGGCACCAAAGGCACAATTTTGTGGGTTGAGTCACATTTGGTATTACAGTCACTCGAAACATTTCCTCAAGGAAAGAATGCAACCTTTTTGAGTCTTGAACTTAATAATCATGCAATCAAAATAAACCTCGACCTTTTTTTGGATAAGGTCATACAAGATGGTTATAACAGTTGGTAGGTAGACCTGCCATTCTTGGGCCCAAATGGAATGACTGTGTTGCAGAAGGTTCCTCATGGGGTAATGAAGGCGGTCTTTTTTTGGTGGTCAAGATTGATTTCAATCTGATTATAACTGGAAAAACCATTAACACATAACTTAAAAGCGCGTATGGTCATGTTTTCTATGATCATATCAATTTTTGGTAGAGGGTAATCATCCTTCGAGGTTGAGTTGTTCAGATCTCGATAGTCGATGCACATGAAGACCATCCTTCTAAATTTCAACACGAGGATGATGTTTGCAATCCATGTAAGGTATTCAACTACACGAATGAAGCTTGTGTTCAACTATTTCACCACCTCTTCTTTGACCTTGAGGGAGCAGACTGTTTAGAGCTTCACTGGTCTTTTCTTGACGATTTTAGTCTCTGAAAATGTGGGGATCTCATTTTGAGCAATCTCTGGATCAATACTGATCACGTTTTTATAGGACTATGCAAAGATATCCACGAAATATTTTAGATATTATTCAAATTGTGACAACTCATGCTCATAGAGGGTGGACCATATCCGAATCTCGCACTGATGGCTAATAAAATCGAGGTAAATAACACTAGTCTCATCATCATTAGTTTGAACGCGATTATGTTATTTATTTTTTTCCTTATTGAGATCAATTAATAATTGTTCATTTACTAAGTCATCTTCATCAAGAGTCTGATTAGAATTCGAACAATTAATGAAAGACATAGTAAGATCTTCAAAATCCTTATTTATTATATTAAAATAATTTTCAGGAAATATAGTAGTGAGAACCTCATAAAAGGAGACCTCATTTACAATGTTATCACGTACGGGATAAAAAGTAGTGGACTCAGGCATCTCTTGGAGATAATGGATAATAGGGCTTAGGTTGACCTGAGCAGGTTAAACAGGAATGGCGTGCCAGTTAACGAGGGGTGCTTCAGTAATGGCAACCTTCTCAGACCAGTCAGACAGCACGGCTTCCTAGCAGATCATGGAGAGTTTTAGCCCTAATGTGTGCAACTTGGATGACTCATCGATGTCACAATCCCCCGGGGGTTTAGTACTTTCCATGGATTTATAAGTCAGAGGTTCCACCACATGTTTAAACCACTAATCCTAGACAATGTCATCCATAAAGAAGATTTCTACCCTTAATTTCATCTTCTTATTAGTAGGGCCATACCACAGTTCAAAGAACCCACTGAAAGGGAAATTTTCACCATTTGATTCATCGTTAGAGCTCTCAAAATCATCACCCCAACTAGTGGAGATGATATAATCCTTCCAAGAATATCACACCCTCATAAACTTCCGCAGATTCATCATGTATATCTTCATACTCAATAGAAAGTAAAAGAATGAAGATAACCAATGCCCCTGGAACTTTAACATTATAAGAAAATCGAAGACACTGCATAACTCTATTTTTTGAAGTAACATATCAGGCATTACTCACACGATGTCATTTAGGCTGAATTATTCTACGAGCACAACCCATTCATCCGACTCTCTGGCCTAATTATAGGCCTCCATAAATAAATCGATGAACCTCTCATTGTCAATAGTCATTTTTATGGGAAATTTCTACCTAAACTTTAGAAACTGGTCTAGAATTATTGTAATTACATGCCTCCCGCTTCTGAAAGGGAATAAATTGCAGTGAAATCTAGGGTCAGGAGTGACAGAGCTCAATCGATGAAGCTCATAGGATTTAGGATAAAGGATGGGCAAACCTTGAGGTGTTTTGGTGAAACTGTAGGGTTGTTGGGTGTTTTGACAGACATGATTTGTGTAGAGGGGTAAAATTCATATTTTCATATAGGAAGATAGTATTTACCCCAGTTCTATGTGCTGGGAGAGGGTTACGAGTAATGTTGGCTTTAGGATTAGTCGGGGGGATGACAATGCCCTAGTCTTTGAGACTTTCGATCACATTTTTTAGCTAGAAACATTGATAAGTGGTGTGTCTTTCGATCTAGTGAAAATCACATTGAGTGTCATGTCTGAAGTTCTTGGGAAGGGCATTTGGTAATGGTCGGGGTTCCAGTGGCTTTATGATATTTTGGGTAAGAAAGGCTTGGTATAATTTTGATAGGGGAGTATTAAGTTTAGTGTACTCATTTCTATTAAGTTTGGGATGGATTTCATGTGTCTAAAAATTGGCAGGTTGGGATATGTTTTTGATTTTTGAGACCGAGGTGTTGGTTGACTTTCCATAGTTCTTTGGCACAAATTGTTTACTCATACTTTTTGGTTTAGATTATGCTTTGTGATTAGCAATGCCTTCTTTAATATCTACACCAACCACTTAAAGGGTTCTTAAATTAGGTTAGTATTAATCTACCATCGATGCTCGGATGTGGAATGGGAAATTTTTCATTACTATACTCACTTGCTACTCTTTTTATGGCCTGTTGGTTATGGTAACAACTTTCTCTCTCTATCCTCGGATGAAAGTACTGATTGAATCCCTGGGATTCTACTTAAGTAGCTCTATGTATCTGCGTCTAACCTCTGATTCCTCATTACACTTGTACTGTGACATGAATTCTCTCACCACATCCCCCCAACTATGAATATTGGATTTCTCGAGGGACATGAACCACCCGAGGGAACTTTATTTTAGGGTTTGTTGAAACATCTGGCCCATTATCTCTTCTGATGCTCAACGGAGGGCCATGACATGCTGATAGCTATGTATATGCATAATCAGAGGTATCATACCTCTGAACTTCTCAATGTTTAGCCATTATAACTTTTTATAGTCTAGCTTTGGGATAGGGAGACATATAAGTGTAGTCCATGTAATTCCATGGAATATTGACTTGGTCTAATTTCTTTGACGGAAGCTTAAGGTCATCCTTGACCTTATTAAGTTATTCCTCCTTAGGATACATTGGTATAGGTAGATTAGCCCCTGATTGGGCATGATTTGGGATTAGCAGTTCAGATGGCGGTGACCCAGTCGTAGGTAGGGCAAGAAGTGGATGTTGATATTCTTTTGGGACCCAATCTTATTCATGAGCAAGTGGACTCATAGTAGGGAAAAGAGTATTTTGTATTCATGAGCCTAGGGAGTTTGGACCCAGTGTCATTGCCTCTCCAGGACTTCAGCCTGGTCATCAATCTTAGAACTGAGATAGCCTAGGATAGTCATCAGATTTGGTTGCGCATGCATAGATTAGTCTATGTTCTCAATTAATAACTTGCGAAGGGAGATCTCATACTCGGTGGAAGCAGCAGAGGAAGTAGTAGATCTTAGGGGTGGTTTGATTGAAGATTGGAGCCAATAGGGAGCCATGTAAAAAATAGGGTAAGCGACCACAACTGAGAGGAAAAAATAACTTTGACTAATATTGGGAGGAAGTGGAATATTTTTGGTGTTTTTGTTTTGTTTTGAAAAAAAAGGAAAAAAATTCTGGTGGTTTTGAAAAGAGGTAAAAGGGAAATCTTCACCATGGTTATAATTATTAAGCTCCATTTGTATTATGTTTGCCGAAAATGCAAGGAAAAGGCCGGACAAGACTCGAACCTTGGGAAAAGAGAGGGTAAATGATGTAAGAAACGGTTTGACTTATTTCCAAACTCGAGTCTTTTTTGAAAAATGGGCCAAATAGTATGGAAATTTGAGTCATATGATGACTCAAAATTTTGACAGAGTTTTAAATTATAACAGATATGAGTGTCTTGGGGTAAACTCCTATATGAGGTTGATGCATTTAGTGGATTGGTGGAAGGGTTCCCACTTTTAGCATGACTTCCATGATATACCTCTTACCTATCAGGGAAATCATTCATCGGTACATGTGGACAAGACATTTGATATACCGGAGTGTACGTGAATTGGCTCATGATATACTTCATGGTGACAGTAGGCGTTGGAGAGAATTCGATATACTCGACATACGTGAATGAGTTCCCTTCTATATACCTCCCATTCTGAGTTAGGTCAATCGGTACAATGTAGGGGAACCATTTGATATATCAAAGGTAAGAGGCCAATGGAACATGGGAATCATGTCACTTAGGTTAAACTCACCCCGCATGACCGACACCGATCATGAAGTGACCCTCTAGTACGAGACAAAATTTTGTTCAATATTTCCATGCTTTAGTGATAAAGCGTTCAAAAAAACATGAGTCTTAATTGGTATCTTATAGAGAGCTTTCTGTATGACAAATAGAAGGAATACTACCACTATTAGGGAGAGTATTGAAGTAACATGAGATAAAGGGTGATAATCATGGAAATGTTGCTTTAGCAAGTATATACATGGAGCATGGAGACTATACAATGCATGGTGATAGCTACAAAGTGTGAAGAATGTGAGTATATAAGTGAGCGAGAAATATGTTCAAGGTTAGAGAGTGATATGGGAATAATGTGAGTGAAAAGAAATGTGAATATATATATAAGCGAGTGAAATGTGGAAGTGTATGCTAGTGAGACTAAGCATGGATAATCTGCAAGTGGTGTGTGAGATGTGTGTAAGTGAGTATGGAAATAAATACAAGTAAGCATAGGGTGAAACATGGTGAATATATACAAGTGATTAAAAAGTGAAGTGTGTGATAAGAAGGTGATACATACATGAGGCGAGAGAAGAGCAAGGTAGAGACAATCATCATGATAAGAATGAGATATATACACAAGATGTAAACATAGGAGTAAGGAGAACATATAAGTGAGAGCATATGTACACATATAGAAGAGTAGGAGAGAAAATAAATAACACCCATGCGAAAATGGAGTTTAGTCCTCTAAAATGGTCCCCAGCGAAATCGTCATTGTGGACATATAGGTCGAATTCGTTCGGCGCGGGTCGACCCTGAAATTGGGACGGGAAGAAAAATGGAGAAGTCCCCCTCATGCGTGTGAGGGTTATTGAATGGTATGGGAGTCCTCGTTCCTCCATTCGTGTCGGTATCTTTGCTGTCTGCGTCGAATATCAATCGACCATCATCAAAAGGGGAAAACACAAAAAAAGGGAGTCACCAACCAATTTTTCTCAAAATAGGTGAAAGAAATGTTGTCTTCTCGAGGGAAAGGTATCAAGGTCATACTGATATATACAAAACAAAATGATTCAAGGGTCCGGGGTCTTAGTTACCTTATGGGAAGGTGTTAGGAACCCATTATTCCCCTTCGGTCTCTCATGGGCTATGTTAATATTCTCCTTTTCTCCAAAGTGGGATGTGTGTACGATGTTAATGTGGTGTGAGTAGCTGAAGAAATAAATAAACCAACTCACATCATGGGAAAGATGTAACGAAATCATATTAGGGAGTATATCCAAAAATGACATAAATATAAATATAATGTGTTGTTCGTGGAATCACAAATCACTATGAATAAGTGGATGTGTATGTCTCAAGGGACACAAATATGTAGCAGTTCGTGACTCACAAAATAAATACAAGAGAGCATAATGGCATAAAGAAAAATAGGAATTGAATCCCATTATTGGCCCATGATGCCTACATAGCCCAAGGGGAATCAAAGTTCATGTAATCAGATATGTCATAGGGGTGGGGTTAACTAATAAAACCAAATTCAAGACTCCTCTCAGAATTTTTTTGAAGAAAGCATGCCTAAGTGTAAAGGTGTGAAAAAGGAAGGAAATCTTACTTTTGGAGTTTACTAGTAAACCCTATTTTTGTCTTTTTGGGTTTTTTGATTATATGTAATGTGAATATTAGTAATAAAAAAGGATATTAGATGATGTGATATAATAAAGTAAGATTATAAGATATATCAAAAACGAAAATAAAATGAATGTGCAACACTAAAAAGATAAGCTAGAAGGGAGTAGGAATAAACTTCCTAGAGGACTTTGCCACTGATTTTTAAAGGACAGTAGGCTATTTTACGGTGATATAAGGGTGGTGAAGTAAGGTGAGGTAACTGGCCAAAGGTGGTATGAAATTGAGGTAAGAAATGGAAGGAATGTTGGAAAATTGGATTTTATGGAAATGACGGCGCTCTGATTACAAGAGAATATTTCTTATTACTGAAGAGAGGTCCGCTTGGGGTGAGGTAATATCCTCTTTAAATAGTGATAAATTCAGTTTTATGGGATATTGATTGGGATGATCCCTGGCTTGCCTATAAGCATAGTGTCTGCCTTACTGGTCAAGCAAAGTACACGCTGCTAATAGGCAGGGAATCGAGGGTGCTTATAGGTAGTCTGGAAGAGACTTTTTTTAGAAAAAATGGGCATAAAATGCAAACTATAAGTTTGAATCACGCATGGATGAAACCATTGGAAAGAAAATTATGAGACCTACAAGAATTCATTGAGCCAATCTCAGGTTTAAGAAGTTACCAACGTCAAACAGGGCTTAAAAGCACCCGATGGTCTCTAAATGGGGGACTTTTTAAGGTAAAAAAGTCGTACGAGCGAAGATTAAGGATGATTCGTTCATGACATGGACCGTTGGAAAGGGGATTTAGATCCCTACAATATTTCATTGAGGTTGGCTCAGTTTGGATAATTGACCAAGGTCTAATGGGCTTGAGAGTGCCCGGTGGACTTTCGGAGTAAAAAGGATCATTCGTGCGAACTGTGAGGCCGATTCGTTCACGACATGGACTGTTGGAAAGGGATTTCAAATACCTATGAGGTTTCATTGAGCTTGACTCAGGTTAGAGAGTTGACCATTGTCAAACAGGGCTTGAAAATATATGGTGGCCTCTAGATCAATTCTCTGAGTAAAAAGGATCATTCGTGTGAATCGTGAGGCCAATTCATGCATGGTATTCATCTTTAGAAAGGGGATTTAGATCCCTACGAGGTTTCTTTGAGCTTTTATCAGTTTGGAGAGCTTATCGAAGAAAAATAGTGCTAAAAATTTCCTGAGTACCTCTAGATAAATACTTGAAATAGGACATAGGGATTCACAGGGAGGTGGATTATTAGGAACCTAAGAAGGTACTTAGGGGTGTACCAGGATGGGGGTATCTACATTAATCCAATGCTAAGTCCATGAACCTTCACTTATTGGGGAGTGGATTTGGTAGGGTACCTACCTCTCAGTAAAATCTGAAACAAGTTCTTCATTATGGCTAATAATTACTTTACCAAGTTGGACTAAAGCTCAGCCCATGGCCAACATAACAGAGAAGAGGATAATCAATTTCATCTGGAACAACATCATTTATAAGTTTGGCGTTCTTAGACAATGATATAAAACCACTAATCATCTATAGGGCATACTCGTGCTAATGTCCATATTTAAATAACCAACATAAGCATATTCAACAACTTGAAGAGGAGGTTGGACAAACCCAAGTGTTTCGGGGATGAAGAATTACCAATAATTAAATGGGACTATAGGACAACAATCAGAGGTCTAACAGGGGAAACTCCATTATCCCTGAACTTTAGCACTCAATGAATAATCCAACGGAGATCGAAATACCAATGAAAATGGTGGATCTTCTTAAACTCGGGGCAAATGACGAAGGACTTCTGGGGTCCTTTGATGAAGTAAAAGAATGAAAAGAGGTTTCCCTAATCAGAATGGTTGCTTACAAGTAGAAGATAACCTTCCACTTCATCAAAACGCTCCTACACATATACTTTAAGGTAGGGGATATGGTCTTGAGAGATGTCACCATTACCACGAAAAATTCGAGCGAGGGTAAGTTAGGACCCAAGTGGGAAGGCCCTTATGTGGAGGTCGGAATAGTAAGACTAGGTTATTATTACCTCAAGAACATGGATGGATATGAACTTCCACACCCTTAGAATATATAGCATCTCAAGAAATATTTCTAATGATGTATTCTACCATCGATGTTAAATGAAAAAAATTCTTTTTTTACCTCTGATGTTTCAATACAATGTCCAATATGAATTAAAATGCTTTAACCCTTAACTCTCGGTTCAATCTAAGTTCTAAGGACCCATTACGAGTTTCAAGGATCCAATCCTTGGATCTAAAATAAAATGATGAGGTCCAAGAGGCCTCACACTAAAGACTCATGGAGTTTCAAGGATTTTATCCTCGGCTTCCTATGTCCCTAAGGTTTTTAATAACCAATAAGACTTGCAATGCATTCATCCTTGGATCAAATTAACATTTAAGGGTCAAAATGCCAAAAAAAACTAGAGGAATTACCAAGAATTTCATCATTGATTCTGCTTAAATTGATTAAGTTCCAAGGACCCATGACAATTAACTTAAAGTACCTTTATTCGAAACTAAAGTTTTTTTAAAAAGGAAAAATTATACAAAAATGCAGAAACCTCATGAAACAACCTTTTTCGACCCCATTTTTTGAAGCAGTATCGAAAGTGACTTTTAAAATTAGAGATAAAGATCTTGGACTTGGGGAAAACTTCCATTTTCAAAAGATTAGGAGGGTGGTCCTAAGTGTTCATACATAAAAAATGTTCAAATTTCCAATTTTACAAAGAAATATGCAAAGTCATAACTTTCTAAGACTAGTATTCTTATAAAAAATGGTTCAGAGGTCTCAAAGACACATTGTGGACCTAGATTTATGCCATAAGGTTAATCCTAGTAGGGCAAGGTCTAGAGATCTTTTAGATTTAAAAACTTTTAAGTCTAGATGTCTTAAGACCCTTTGTGGGACTTCTAATTTAAAAAATTCTTGTCCGGAGGTCATAGGACCCTTTATGGGACTTCAGATTTAAAAATTTATATGTATAATATTAGGACCCATTATAAGCCCCCAAAATTTACTCCCAAACATTTTGGGGCCTAAGTGTTTATGTACTAAATTTTGGGGGCTTACAGTATTTAAAAGGTACAAGCTAAAAATGATTATTGGTTATCAGGTCTTATAAACCACTTAAGATCTTCGATCTTGACTGTAAAAGTTGCGCACTTATACAGTAGAGCTATAAAGACCCTCAAATCTATGTCAACTATATTGGCTCCTAGATTCTTTTCTTTACCAAGAAATCTTAAGGGGAATATGGGGAATACTAATACCTCACAAACCTCAGGCTGATAAATGGTAGTGGAAACATTTCTTGGAAACAAGAAAGTAAAGTAAAAAAGATGAATGAAGAAGTACTGAAGTCGAGATTTAAAAAATCAAACTTGTTATTGATGATAAATAGTTTTAGGAGTTACATTAAAAGGCCCATGGCTAGAAAAAATGAAAAAAATACACAAAAATCCTTCATAAGGTTTAGAATTAGTGCGATTTTCCTTTGCATGGTCTAAAATTTCCATCTCTAGAGGGCATGACTTAGGCTTATGAGTGGGGGATTCTTTTCAAAACTCTTCTCTCTCTTTGTCAATATAGGCAGAGGCTTCGACATTATCCAGATTGTAGTCGTCTACCTTAGGGAAGAGCTCCTTAGCCTTAGATTTGCAAGCCTTAAACCCTGAGGGATACCTTTAGAAGAGAAATATTTTACAATCTTCCGAAGCAAGGTACACGTCTAGGTTACTTTTCGCAATGTCATTGATCTTCCCCTTGAGATCACTGCACCTCGCTACAAACACAAATAACTACTTCTAGAGATATGGTACCTTATACATCAATAGGTCATTTATGGCATTAAGATCATCCACTTGTTATTTCAAGAGCTTTATGTCCCCCAAAGCATAAAGAAGTTTATCTTGGTCACTTTGAAACTTAAGGGTTTGGTCCTGAAGAGCCTACATCGTCACTTTATGCTCGATCTGAGCAAAAACATGGGCTCCCTAAACCTTGTCGAACAGAATCTCGAGAAGTAGTAATAAGGGAAGCACTGCCCCTGAGGATTTTCATTATCATGTCGATCAAGCTCTAGAGTAATGAATTATAACCTCATGCCCAATCTCTCCTTCTCTAAAGCAGTCATCTCCAACCACTAATTATTAATCAGTTTTTCAACTCTAATTAGGTCAAATCTCATTTGGAAGCCATCTCTAGAGCCTTGTTCCACCCTATTTGACCCTTAACGGCATCAACCATAAGGGCCTTTGTCAAATGATTATCCTGTAAAAAAAAGTATGGGAACGAATTGAAGAAATTCAACTGAGGAAAAAAAATTACAAAGGAAAAGTCAAAAAATATATGAAGGTTCCTTGACCATAAGGTAAATCATTTCCTGAGCATTGGTGGAGGTAGAATGAACCCTCAATGTGGCCACCATATTAGAGGAGTTAGTCTTGTCCACTGAATGTAATTCCTCCACAAATGAGCCATATGAGTTTCATTATTTTGTAGAAGGAGGTCTAGAATATCCCCCCACTCCAGAGTTTACTGAATCCTCCTTCTCTCCAGGAACCAACCCCTTTGGTTGTCCAGATACCTTAGTGGAACCTACCATGCCCCTTCTTAGGAGGTGACACCATTACCAATTTCCCAATCTAGAGGGGCTTATCATAATTTTCCTTAACTTATGAGACCAAGGGCTTAAAGTCCTATAAAATAGAGGAATCACTCCAGGTTTCTACATAGGTCCAACCCGCCCCTCGAATATGCATGTAGAGAGGATAAGGTTTTAATAACAGGCCCTTGAAATGGTCCTGCCTCAGAGACAAAATTTAGTTGAATCTTCTCCACTAACTTGACATTAGGAACAGGGATGTACTACCATGTTGAACTTAAGCCGCTTGGTAGAATTGTAACTCTTTCCCTTATTAACTATAGGCTTGGAAGAGGCTCGCTTGGAGAGCGATTGTGCTATCTTCCTCTCCTTTCATTCATCCACTATATCATCAATAAAATCAAAGTCAATTCTGAAGTACCAACATAGAGGGTAAAAACAGAAAAAGAAAAAAGGCAAGTTATGTACTAGGGGAACATTCAGATTTTTTCAAACCCAGGGGTAAGATGTTTGTCTAAAAAACTCTGATTATATGGATGGCCTATTTAATCTTGGGGGAAGCTCTGCCTTACCGCTAAGGGACTTAAAGAAAAATTATTTACTCTTATTAGTTGAAGGACTTAAATATAATTTACTAAGTATACTTCAATTTTATGACACTGATCATATTGTTAAATTTTCAAAAATGGAGTGCAAAATTTTAAGTCTAGATGGAAAAAACAATTTTTTGTGGTGAAAGAATACCTAATAATTTCTACGATGTTATTCAAAACAAAGATTTTTGGAAATTATTTATCTTCTAGACTAAATGACTTAGACTTATGTCATGAGATGCCAAGGCACAATAATTACGACAATCTTTCTAGCTTAACTAGTCAATAACTAGTACATGGTCAATCTAAATACCAAAAATTAATCATTCTACTCGTGGACCATGTCAAATACGATAGATGCTCAAATCCCCTCATAAGAAAGTCATAAATGTTTTGACATCTCATCCTTTAGAATTACTACACATGGATTTAATGGGTACTCTTGGACTACTAGGATATGTGGAGACTCCTATATTCTTATCATTGTAAATGATTTTTGTAGATTTTCTTGGGTTGCGTTTATGAAAGAAAAATTTGACATTTTTCAAAACTTTTTAAGAATCCTTTTTAGGATTAAGAATAAAAAGGATGTCCATGTAAGTAGGATTTGAAATGAAAAGGGTGCAGAGTTTAAAAATACTAGTGTCATAGAGTATTATATAGGAAATGGGTATAAACATGAGGTTAGTGCACCCAAAACCCCTCAACAAAACATAATAGCTGAAAGAAATAACCGAACCGTACAAGAAATGTCTTGTGTTTTGCTTGTTGCTCAAAATTTGCAAAATACTTTTGGATTTAGGCTTCACAAACTGCATGTCATATAATCAATAGAGTGTACTTAATAAAAAACTATAAACAAAATGCATACGAAATTTAATATGGAAAATAATCCAATTTCAAATACTTTAGGGTGTTTAGTAGTGAGCGGTATGTTTATAAAAATAGAGAACACTTATCTAAGTTTGACACAAAACAAGCGTGCATAGAGCGTGTTTAATCTTAAAACTAAAACTATATTGGAATCCAGTAATGTTGTTGTGAATGATAATGCTGCCCATCATTTGGAAGAAGGTGAGAATCATTTATCTGTTGACTAATATGAAAATGAATATTTCTCTAAATAGTCATCATATAGGGATTTTGACTCTCTACCACCTAATGAACCGAATGTTCCTAACTGGGTTAAGGAAAATCACCCCAAGAAAAACATTGTAAGAAATGTTAAAGACCTAATAAGGACTCGATATCAATCTTTTACTGATTCATTTTCTTCTTATGTATCATTAATAGAACCAAAACATGTGAATAAAGTGATAATAGATTAAATTTAGTTGTTATCAATGCAAGAAGAATTAAGACAATTTAGACTACATGATGTTTGGTATTTAATACCACATTTTACTCACACTATCAAAAATGGAAAAAAGTGGATTTTTAATGTTTTAAGAAATCAGGCAAGACTAGTGGCACAAGATTATTCTCAAATTTATGGAGTAGATGTAGATGAAACCTTTACTCCCGTGGATAGAATTGAATCTATTAGGCTCTTACTTGTTATGTCCTTCCATTTAAAATTTAAACTTTATAGAAGTGGACGTAAAATTTGCATTTCTAAATGGAATTTTAAATGAAGAAGTTTATGTTGAACAACTAAAAGGTTTTATATATCCTTTCTTTACAAATCATGTATTTGGATTAAAGATAGCCCTTTTATGGTTTAAAACGGGCTCCTCGTTCCTGCTATGAAAGATTTTTGAATTTCCTAATGGAAAATGGTTTCAACCGAGGTGAAGTTAACCTTACAATGTCATTTAACATAACAAAAACTATTTCTTAATTGCTCAAGTTTATGGTGATGACATAGTTTTTGGGTCCACCTCTCACTTGGAAACTAAAAAGTCTTGCTAACATAATGAAATATAAATTCCAAATGTCTTTAATGGGAGAAATCTATTTTTTCTTAGTTCTTCAATTAGCTTAAAAACACGGTCATATCTTTATTTTTCACTTTAAATATTCTAATTATTTGATCAAACATTTTAGTATAACTACTGCTAAGACTTCTCGAATACCTATGAGTTCCTCCATTAAACTTTCAATATACTTATGATGGAAAAATATTGATGACACTTTATATAGTACGATGATAGGTAGCTTGCTTTACTTAACTGCGAGTAGACCTCACATAATGCATAATGTTAGTGTGTTTGTGTGTGTTTGATATCAATGTGAACTTAAAGAAATCCACTTTAGGGATGACAATTTTCCTTGAAAATTCGAGTCCTCGCAAATACTTGGAAAAAAATCCCCGAATATATGGGGATCAAGGCAGAAAAAAAATCCCCAAAAAACTTTAGGTCAATTTTGGGTATATCCACGGGTCTCCCTAGGGATACCCAAATTATTAATATATAATAAAATATATATGTTCATATTTTAATAAATATACAAGTATAAATGGTTTGTAGTTTTCTAAAGCCCTAACGTCACTCCCTCATTATCTTCACTCGATCTTACTAATCTCCCTCATATCTCTCTTGATATCCCTCACTCCTATCCCTCATCTTCACACGTAACTCAGACTCATAACACCTGTGGCCATCCCAGATCCTCGCCACGGTGGGGGCGCGGGGGGGGGGGGGGGGGGGGGGAGGAGGGGGAAGGGTGAGAGTGAGGATCCTTAGGTCCCCCACGCCCCTCTTGGGAGCACTTCGGTCGACGTCATTTGAGGTGAGGTGAAAGATGTAGAGAGATTAGAGTCTCCGGTCTATTTTACTCCAAACAGACAAAAGAAAAGGGGAAGCCATCCCGAAAGACAGCATCCAAAGACATACTGGTGCATACGAAACCCAAATGATTCGACAAGGGTCCGGAGGCTAAGTTACGAAATGGGAAGGTGTTAGGCACCCATTCCGCCTTTTCGGTCTTTCATGGATTTTTGTTATTTTCCATTTATTTTCCCCGTGATGTGTGTGCATGTGTATATATAGTGGAGATAGGTATCAGCGACTTGTACCACGGAAGAGGTAAAGCGAGTCATTCGTAGGAAGGTATAAAAGTATTAGAAACTAGGATTTAGGCGATTATCCTTACGTTAATCGTTATGAGGTAACGATAACACATATGGAATAATACGCCACTAAGAACAACTATATGTATATAGATAATATAAGAGAGTAAAGAGAGAAAATGAGAGAAAAAGTAAAAATAGGACTCGAGTCTCGGATTTTACCCCGAGATGCCTACGTAGCCTATAAAGGTATCAAAGTCCACGAAGTTCGCATGCAAAACGAGGGGTGGAGTCACACCCCAAAACCCAAATTACCTACTAATCATTTATTATTGGAATAATTAGATCATAATCTTGAGCCCATTGGAAATATGATTCATTCATCAATATTTTCCTACATAATGTGCATAATGAACATAATATCATTCTTACACCATATAAAAAATCAATATCAGAGTCATAATTAAGCTAACATACAATACTGTGATTAACTATGGTCAACTCAATCCATACCAAATCAATATATACAATGTGTGAGTATATTAAAATTTTCACTGTGACAACAATAAAATCCGCATTTTTAAACCTCAGCTCTCTCCAACGGTGCAACTCTCAAAGTTACCGGTCATATGGTATCCTAGCTGGCAGCGTACAAACCTGAAATTGTTAAAATATAAACCGTAAGCATTAATCTTAGTGAGTTACTCCTTCCCTGCAATGGAATAACAATTCTATATCAAATATGTGGATATAAAATCCGAACAATCCTGCCCATTGGCAATAACAAATCATGGATCATAAGATGCAAATAATTTTTCCCATTGGCAATAAAAAATGTTGGATCATAAGATCCAAGTAATTCTGCCCATTGGTAATAACAAATCCTGGATCATAAGACCCAAATAATTATGCCCATTGGCAATAACAAATCCTGGATCATAAGACCCAAATAATTCTGCCCATTGGCAATAACAAATCATGGATCATAAGACCCAAATAATTCTGCCCATAGGCAATAACAAATCATGGATATTTTAATATCCAAACAAATCCTGGATACCGAAGTATTCAAACAAATCCTGCACTTAGAGCTATATTTATATATCTGTATATATGAAATGATCATAAGTACACTCACCTTGGAGATTTAATCAAGCTTTTCCCTTACCTTTATCTGGTGCGTGTTCAGTCGGTTCCTCTTCTATTCCTATAATTATTATAATATTAGTTTCATCATAAGAATATTAACAATTCAAATAATAACTTGAACATAACTCAATTCATAATCATCATACGATTCTATTCAAATCATTTATTACAAATGGAGTTTCATCCAAATTCATGTTAATATAATTGTCATATCCAAATCATAGACCGAACATATATCCATTCCTTATTGGTAATTCAATCCTTATCATATTATTATTCCAATACATAAGACGGTACATCATTTCAACTGTCCTAGAGCAAGATATGCCCATTTCTTTACAAGATAACAAATCTGCCCTATAGGCTCTTTCATCGTTCATTCAACTTCCAGGAATTTTCATAATTTTTATACATCATAAATTTCTATGATATTTCACCCAACATCAGTAAACATACTGAACAATACAAAATTAAATTTTCATAATTTTTAAGGTTCGTTTGCTATGTCAAACAAAACATCGAACACATGGCGGGCATACTTTCACCCTTAGGGCAGATTTCATACCCAAACTTCAAACTCTCACCAAAGATACATTTCTTAGTATTGTCATTTGATTTTTATATATGTCACACCCATATGAGTCCATGTTAATCTCCAATTTGAATCAATCAATTCCAGTAATTATAGAAAAATATATGGAAGTTTGAATACAGGATGTTTCTAAACAAATCAATTTCAAGAGTTTACTCATTCAAGTTTGCTTAAACATGCATCTATCGATGAGTACACATCAAGACATGGAATTTCATTAAAAAATGATTATTTCTATCATTTAATTCAACAATACAAAAAAATCAAACAAGATTTATGGATGGAATTACGTTAGGGGATTTTATGTAATTTTCTACGAATTTCCTTCAATTTCTCCTCACACTTTCTTCCTAAACTTCAAAACTCCATTTTCTTAGATTAAAACTATTCAATGGATGAAATATGCTGAAGGAAGAGCTTAATTAAAGGGTTATAAGTCATAATAAGGTCACCCCCCTTGGTCCAATCAAAATATAACATGTGGCATTATATAAAACAAAATATCATTTAAGTCTAAATGACTACTTTACCCCCTATTCGTAAAAAGACAATATCTTCCCACTCGGATGTCCGTTCGATGAAACATTTGTTGTGTTACAAACCTAACTCATATATATACAAATATCTAGTTTATACCTCAAGTCAATTGCTATGTCATAAAGGTCAAAACTATTCTTAAACATGAACATTCCTACCGAAAACTTCAAAATTTCACATTTGTAACTAATTCGATATTTCATGCTTTATGAAGGTAGGATTAGACTAAACATAATGAATTAAAATTATATATACTAATAAAATATTATCCATATCACACAAGTTAATCATGATTTAAATATATTTTATCATAATTATATTCGGGTTGTCACAATTCTCCCCCTGTTAGGAAATTTCGTCCCCGAAATTGACATACCTTAGTTATCTGAATCAAACAAATACGGATAACGCATCTTCATGCTATCCTCACTCTCCCATGTAGTTCTTCTATGGAATGCCTTCTCCACACAAATTTCACAATTGGGATCACTTTTGATCTCAATATTTGTTCTTTTCTATCGACGATTGCAAGTGGTTCTTCCACATAGCTAAAAATCTTCCTTCAACGCAATAGGTTGTTCCACCAATACATGTGAAGGATCCGCTACATAATTTATCAATATAGAAACATGGAAACCATCATGTAACCGAGCTAACTCCTGTGGTAACGCTAACTTGTGGGCAACCGTCCCGACTTTCTTAAGAATTGAATAAGGTCCAATGTAGCGTGGACTTAATTTACCTTTCTTTCCAAACCTCATATCTCCTTTCCATGGCAATATTCGAAGAAACACGTAATCCCCCTTTTGAAATTCTAAATCTTTTCGTCGCTTATCCACATAACTTTTCTGTATGCTTTGAGCTGTTCTCATTTTATCTTGAATAATCTTCACTTTTTCACTGGTGACTTCAATCAACTCTGGACCCTCTATCTTCCTTTCACCAACTTCACCCCAGCATACGGGTGTACGACACCGTCTACCATACAATGCTTCATATGGTGCCATACCAATTGCAGATTGAAACTTTTATTATATGCAAATTCTATCAAAGGGAAATATTCATCCCAATTTCCTTTAAAATCAAGCACACAAGATCTAAGCATATCTTCCAAAATCTATATTATTCTTTCAGACTGCCCATCTGTATGAGGATGAAAAGCCGTACTAAACTTTAAGTTAGTACCCATAGCATACTGCAAGCTATCCCAAAATCTGGATGTAAAAGTAGGGTCCCTATCTGAAACAATAGATACGGGTGCTCTATACAATCGAATAATCTCGTTAACATATAATGTAACATACCTATTAATCTTATACGTAGTCTTGACTGCTAGAAAATGAGAGGATTTGGGTAATCTGTCCACCACTACACAAATCGAATCTGACCCCTTCTGAGATCTAGGAAGCCCAACCATAAAATCCATCGTTACATGATCCCATTTCTATTCCGGTATTGGCAATGGCTGAAGCAGACCGTAGGTTTCTGATGCTCCACTTTCACTTGCTGACATATAAGGCACCTAGCAATAAAACCAACTATTTCCTTCTTCATATTTTTCCACCAATTATGCTCCTTTAAATCCCTATACATTTTAGTGCTACCAGGATGCATTGTATAAATGGAATTATGAGCCTCATCTAAAATTTCTTCTTTCAATCCGCCCACATTAGGCACACACAACCGCTGCTTATACAATAAAGTGCCATCATTCATAATACAAAGATCTTCAGACTTACCATCTCGGACTCTTGTGATTTCTTCTTAAGAAAAGGATCTTGACTTTGCAAATCACGAATACAAGTAGCTAACAAAGGCGTCACGCTTACATGAGCAAAGAACCTATCCCCATCTGCTAGCTTCAATTCTACTCCCATCAATCTCAACTCCATGATGTCGGCAACTCTAGCAAACCAAATACAAGATAACCTGCCCGAAGCCTTTCTACTCAGAGCATCTGCAACTACATTGGCCTTCCCTGGGTGGTAGTGAATTTTACAATCATAATATTTAATTAACTCCATCCACCGCCTCTGCCTCAAATTCAACTCCTTCTGAGTAAATAAATACTTAAGGCTTTAATGGTCAGTAAAAATTTCACATACCTCACCATATTGATAATGACGCTATAATTTCAAAGAAAACACAATAGCAGCAAGTTCCAAATCATGTGTAGGATAATTACGTTCATGTGTACGCAACTACCTAGAAGCATAAGCAATAACTCTACCATGCTGCATAAAAACCCAACCCAACCCCTAGTGTGAAGCATCAGTATAAATAACAAAACCATCTCCACCATGTGGAATGGTAAGAACAGGTGCAGTTACCAACCTCTTTTTCAATTCATCAAAACTATTTTCTCAATCAAAATTCCATTCAAACTTAACATCTTTCGGGGTTAGTTTAGTCATAGGCAAGGCAATTGAAGAAAATCCCTTAATAAACCTTTTATAATACCCAGGTAAACCTAGAAAACTCCTCACCTCAGTCACGTTCTTGGGCCTCTCCCATTTTATAATAGCTTCTACCTTTTAAGGATAAACACATATACCATCTCCAGAAATAACATGGCCTAAAAATACAACTTGTGATAGCCAAAATTCACACTCGCTAAACTTGACATACAACTTCTTATCTTTCAACAGATTCAAAATAGTTGTGAGATGCTTTTCATGTTCAACCATATCACGTGAATAAATCAGAATAGCATCGATAAAAACTATTAAAAATGAATCAATAAAAGGATGTAGTACTCGGTTCATAAGATCCATAAATACAGCTGGAGCATTAGTTACCCCAAAAGGCATTACAAGAAATTCAAAATGACCATATCGAGTGCGAAAAGTAGTTTTGGAAATATCACTTTCCTTCACCTTCAACTGATGATAACCTGATCGTAAGTATATCTTTGAAAACACTTTAACACCCTGCAAATGATCATATAAATCATCTATATGAGGTAAAGGATACTTTTTCTTAATTGTAGCTTTATTCAATTGTCTATAATCAATACACAAACGCATGGTACCATCCTTCTTTTTCACAAATAAAACTGGTGCACCCCATGGAGATACACTAGGCTGTATAAACCCCCTAACAAGTAAATCCTGCAACTGAATCTTGAGTTCTTTTAACTCAGCAGGTGCCATTCTATATGGTTCCATAGAAATAGGGGTTATCCCCGGTGCTAATTCAATACTAAATTCAACTTCTCTTTCTGGAGGTAACCCTGGAAACTCACTAGGAAACACTTCAAAAAAATTCCGTACAATAGGAATATCGACCAATTGTAAAGCCCCCTTCCTAGTGTCAAGAACATATGAAATAAAACCCTCATAACCCCTACTCAATAATTTCCTCGTCTGAATAGCAGAAATGATGCAACTGGGAACAATTTTCCTTTCCCCCACAAATTTAAATTCAGGCTAACCGGGCATATTAAAAACAACTTCCTTACAGAAAAAATCCGTAGATGCATGATATTTAGATAACCAATCCATTCCTAGAATTATGTCAAAATTAGAAATATCCAATGGAATTAGATCTATCACTGTATCTCTAGACCCCACAGTCAAAACACAATCACGAAAAGCATATTCAGCTACAACCATATCCCCCATAGGCATATAAATACCCAACCCCACATCTAAACGAGTGCATGGTCTATTCAGGTATATAGCAAAAGCATAGGACACAAAAAAATGTGTGGAACCAGGATTAATCAAAATATAATCATTTCTATCAGTAACAGAAAGTGTACATGTCACCACATCTGGAGTAATTCGAGCTTCTTTCATTGTAAAAACTCGTCCACCTAGCCTGGAACTACTAGCTTGTCCTCTGCCCATAATTTTCACTGCATTGCCTAGAGATAACACTCTGCTTGCTACTTCACTATGTGCTTCTGGAGTCTCTGCCAATCGCGGACAATTCTTCTTAATATGCCCCACTTGATGACAATGATAGCATTCCAATCCCTTAAGCTTAGGACACTCAGATTTATAATGCCCTTCCTCTTTATAAAAGAAACATGTAACAACTCTCGTCGTTGCCTCACCCTTTCCTGACCTCCTAACCAGACTAGAAGATTCTCCACCCTTAGTATCTCTGCCAAATCTCCCCAGACCTCTACCACTATCTCCACCACCTCTCTGAAATTTATGAGGTTCTATCTTAACACTTACACCCTCACCACCCTTAGACCGAATTCATTAAATCTACTTTTTTTTAAAACTCTCTCTACTCACCACCCCTTAGTTCATTTGCCTTTCTGCTATCGTGGCTTTGTTTACCAGAGAAGCATAATTTTCTAACTCATAAGTGGCCACTCTATTTTGAATAGGCCAAATAAGTCCATCTTGAAACTTACTACATTTATCTTCTTCATTCTCCACATACTTAATAGCAAATCTATACAAAGCAGTAAATTTAGCCTCATACTCCCTCACAGACATTTTTCCTTGCGTCAAATTTATAAATTCCCTCAACTTCTCCCTCCTATAAACTTTAGGGAAATACTTATAATACAAAGCTTTAATAAATGCATCCCATGTAATAACATCAGTACCTTCCATCCTGGGCACCAAATGGTTGCTGGCTTCCCACCAATATTTTGCCTCTCCTTTCAGCTTAAACACAGCTAGATTAACCTTCTGGTTATCTAGAACCTTCATAACTGCAAAGATAGTTTCTAAATCTCTGACCCACATCTCAGATTCTGTAGGTTCAACTGACCCTGAATATTCTGTAGGATTCAACTTCAAAAACTTCTCATGCATGGAATCTTTCATTTCCTTCCTTGCCTCTCTCTCAATTCTGGCCACAGTCTTTGATTCCAGATATCTATCCTGTTGTTCTGCCATTTGTGCCATATTTCGTTCTTGTTGCTCTGCCATCCTCAGTATTGCCTATGCCATTATTTGCACCTCTGTAGACTGCTCATGTTCTCTAGCCCTTCCAGCAACACTTTGCTCTACTTCAGTATGGTCTGTACGAGAAGCTACTCCCTCTTCTCTAGGTTTTCCATTCCCAGGTTCCATCTGAAAATATCTGTAATACAACAAAGTTCTAACAACCAATATAAATAGTTTATGACATTAAACTATTGGTTAGTACACAAACAATTCATAAATATAAAATCAACTCAATACTGCCATCTAATCGTCACACACCTCCAGAATTAATAACCACGCTCTGATACCACTAATTGTCACACTCCAAAACCCAAATTCCCTACTAATCATTTATTATTGGAATAATTAGATGATAATCTTGAGCCCATTAAAAATATGATTCATTCATCAATATTTTTCGACATAATGTGCATAATGAACATAATATTATTCTTATGCCATACAAAAAACCAATATCAGAGTCATAATTAAGCGAAGATACAATACTGTGATTAACTATGATCAACTCAATCCATACTAAATCAATATATACAATGTGTGAGTATATTAAAATCTTCAGTGTGACAACGATAAAATCCCCATTTTTAAACCTCAGCTCTCTCCAACACTGCAACTCTCAAAGTAACCGGTCATATGGTATCCTAGCTGGCAGCGTACAAACCTGAAATTGTTAAAATATAAACCATAAGCATTAAGCTTAGTGAGGTACTCCTTCCCTGCAATGTAATAACAATTCTATATCGAATATGTGGGTATGAAATCCGAACAATACTGCCTATTGGCAATAACAAATCATGGATCATAAGATCCAAATAATTCTGCCCATTGGCAATAACAAATCCTGGATCAGAAGATCCAAGTAATTCTGCCCATTGGCAATAACAAATCATGGATCATAAGACCCAAATAATTCTGCCCATTGGCAATAACAAATCTTGGATCATAAGACCCAAATAATTCTTCCCATTGACAATAACAAATCCTGGATCATAAGACCCAAATAATTCTCCCCGTTGGTAATAATAAAATCCTAGATATTTGAATATCCGAACAAATCCTGAATACCGAAGTATTCAAAAAAATCCTGCTCTTAGAGCTATATTCATATATCAGTATATATGAAACAATCATAAGTACACTCACCTTAGAGATTTAATCAGGCTTTTCCCTCGCCTTTATCCGGTGCGTGTTCATTCGGTTCCTCTTCTATTCCTATAATTCTTATAATATTAGTTTCATCATAAGAATATTAACAATTCAAAGAATAACTTGGACATAACTCAATTCATAATCATCATACGATTCTATTCAAATCATTTATCATAAATGAAGTTTCATCTAAATTCATGTTAATATAATTGTCATATCCAAATCATAGACCAAACATATATTCGTTAATTCTTGGTAATTCGAACCTTATCATATTAGTATTCCAATAGAAAATTCGGTACATCATTTCAAGTCTCCTGGAGCAAGATATGGCCATATGGCGGGCACACTTTGACCCTTAGGGAAGATTTCATACCCGAACTTCAAACTCTCACCAAAGACTAATTTCTTAGTATTGTCATTTGATTTTCGTATATGTCACACCCATATGAGTCCATATTAATCTCCAATTTGAATCAATCAATTCCAGTATGTATACAAAAAGATATGGAAGTTTGAATACACAAGGTTTCTAAACAAAGTAATTTCAAGAGTTTACACATTCAAGTTTGCTTAAACATGCATCTATCCATGAGTACACGTAAAGACATGGAATTTTAGTAAACAAATGATTATTTCTATCATTTAAATCAGCAATACAAAAAAATCAAACAAGATTTATGGATGGAATTACCTTAGGGGCTTTTATGTAATTTTTAATGAATTTTTCTTCAATTTCTCCTTACACTTTCTTCCTAAACTTCAAAAATCTATTTCCTTAGGTTAAAACTTGTCCATGGCTGAAATATGCTGAAGGAAGAGCTTAATTAAAGGGTTATAAGTCGGATTAAGGTTACCCCCTTGGTCCAATCAAAATATAACATGTGGCATTATATAAAACAAAATATCATTTAAGTCTAAATGACTGCTTTACCCCTATTCGTAAAAGGACAATATCTTCCCACTCAGATGTCCATTCGATGAACCATTTGTTGTGTTACAAACCTAACTCATATATCTACAAATGTCTAGTTTATACCTCAAGTCAATTGTTATGTCATAAAGGTCAAAACTTGCCTTAAACATGAACATTCCTACCGAAAACTTCAAAATTTCACATTTGTAACTAATTCGATATTTCATGCTTTATGAAGGTAGGATTAAACTAAACATAATGAATTAAAATTATATATACTAATAACATATTATCAATATCACACAAGATAAACATGATTTAAATATAATTTATCATAATTATATTCGGGTTGTCATAGGTGGGGTTTATCCCATAAATCCAACCGGGGATTCTCTTATTTGTGTGTGTGTAGAAAAAGTATTTTAGTTATGAGAAAAGTGTAAGAAAAGTATGAGAATATCCGTTTAGAATTTATGAGAGAAATGATTCGAGAAGGGTCTGGAGGCTATGTTACGAAATGGGAAGGTGTTAGGCAACCATTCCGCCCTTTCGGTCTCTCATGGGTTTTTGTTATTTTCCTTTTATTTTCCCCTTGATGTGTGTGCATGTGTATATATAGTGGAGATAGTAATGAGCGACTTGTACCTTGGAAGAGGTAAAGCGAGTCATCCGTAGGAAGGTATAAAAGTATTAGAAAATAAGATTTAGGGGATTATCCTTATGTTAATCGTTATGAGGGAACGATAACACATATGGAATAATACGCCACTAAGAACAAGTATATGTATATATATAATATAAGAGAGTGGAGTTTAGATAAAGATAGAAAATGAGAGAAAAAGTAAAAATAGGACTCAAGTCTCGGATTTTACCCCAAGATGCCTACGTAGCCTATAAAGGCATCAAAGTCCACGTAATTCACATGCAAAATGAGGGGTGGGGTTTATCCCATAAATCCAGCCAGGGATTCTCTTATTTGTGTGTGTGTAGAAAAAGTGTTTTAGTTGTGAGAAAAGTGTAAGAAAAGTATGAGAATTCCAGTTTGAAATTTATGAACAAACCCTCTTTTTCTTATATTTGGGATTTTTATTTATGTGAAAATAAAGGATGTGCAATAATACTAAAATAAAAAGTATATTAGGATGTGTGAGATGAGATAATAAAATCACTAAGTAATAAAACAAGTTATTGCAAATTTATGAGAATTTAAGGAGAGAGTTGAGAAAATTGGACCTTCTTGAAGATCTTGAGCTTGATCTTGGATGTTGGAGAGCAACCCTTAGACTTGGATGATGATGTAGGGTAGTGAATTCACCAAGTTTGATGAAAAGGATGATGAAAAGTGAAGGTTGAAAAGGGATTTGGGTGTAAAAATCACGTTGACTTCGAGAGAGGTTTTCGGGATCTACTGAGAGGGATAAGTTTTTGATTTTTTAGCCTCCTATGAAATGAGGTCAGGCCTCCTTTTTATAGGACCAGGGCATTGCCGATAGTCATAGACCTATTCCTTCCATTCGGCAGGTGCGTTTAGGCACACTACCGATAGGCATGGTCTGGGACTTGCCGTTTGGGAGTGTCTTTCAGATCTTTTCAGAAAATCGATCGTATAGCGCAAACCGTTGATCAAAATAGCACAAGGAGTAGACCGATGGAAAGGTAATTCAGAGACCTTCGAAAGTCTTTTAGACCACTCCCGGGTTCGGGAGTTAGCTTTGGGTCAAATGTTTCTCGGAATCATTCATCGATCCATTGGACGGGAAAACGTCAAATGCAAACGGATCGTTCGTCCGCATGGTAAGTCCGCATGGTATTTCAGAATTGTGCATGGAGTGGAACGTTGGAAAGGGGTTTCAGTGCCCTTTGAAGATTCATTTAGTCTCGATCGAGCTGGAGATTTTGACTTTTGTTCAAATGAACTTGGGGGTGTCCGATGGCTTCTAGGTCAGTACTCGGGGCATGGCTTAGGTTTGTAGTGATGAGAAGAGGCTCTAGGGACGTAAGGAGAGTTTAGGGGGTAACAGAATGGGATGTCTACAAAGCCCCTCGATGGGTGAGTTTAGAACAAATGATAGCCATCGAATAGACACCGCATGATTCTTTTGAGGAAGGATGACCCATTTAGAGGGTCAAGGCCGATTCTGAGGACCTAAGGGAGCGAGAATGACCAATTCTGAGGGTCGAAGCCAATTCTGTGAGTTTAAGGTTATGATCTAAGACCGAGGTCAATTCTAACCTAAGAGTGGTGACGACCGAGGACTAAGGTCAATTCTGACCTAACTAAGCTGACGATCCAAGATCGAGGTCAATTTTAATCTAAGAGAGGTAATGATCGGGAAACGAGGTCAATTGTGACCTAAGAGAGGTGACGACTAAGGACCGAGGTCAATACTGACCTAACTAAGGTGATGATCCAAGCCGAGGTCAATTTTGACCTAATTAAGGTGACGACCGAGGACCGAGATCAATTTTGACCTAACTAAGGTGACGAGCCAAGACCAAGGTCAATTCTTACCTAAGAGAGGTGACGACCGAGGACCGAGGTCAATTCTGACCTAACTACGGTTAAGATCCAAGACCGAGGTCAATTCTAACCTAAGAGAGGTGACGACCAAGGATCGAGGTTAATTCTAACCTAACTAAGGTGACGATCCAAGATCGAGGTCAATTCTGACCTAAGAGTGGTGACGACCGAGGACCGAGGTCAATTCTGACCTAACTAAGGGGATGATAAAAGGCCGAGGTCAATTCTAACTAAAGAGTGTGACGACCGAGGACTGAGGTCAATTCTTACCTAACTAAGGTGAAAATCTAAGATCGAGGTTAATTCTGACCTAAGAGAGGTGGCGACCAAGGCTTGAGGTTAATTCTAACCTAAATAAGGTGATGATCCAAGACCGAGGTCAATTATGACCTAAGAGAGGTGACAACTGAGGATCGAGGTCAATTATGACCTAACTAAGGTGAGGATCCAAGACCGAGATCATTTCTTAACTAAGAGAGGTGATGACCGAGGACCAAGGTCAATTCTGACCTAACTAAGGTGACGATCCAAGACTGAGGTCAATTTTGACCTAAGAGTGGTGACGACTGAGGATCGAGGTCAATTCTGACATAACTAAGGTGACGATCCAAGACTGAGGTCAATTCTGACCTAAAAGTGGTGACGACCGAGGATTGATGTCAATTTTGACCTAACTAAGGTGACGATCCAAGACCGAGGTCAATTCTAACCTAAGAGAGGTGACGACTGAGGACCTAGGTCAATTCTGATTTAACTAAGGTGACTATTCAAGATCGAGGTCAATTATGACTTAAGAGTGGTGATGACTGAGGACTGAGGTCAATTCTGACCTAACTAAGGTGACGATCCAAGACCGAGGCCAATTCTATCCTAAGAGAGGTGAGGACTGACGATCGAGATTAATTATGACCTAACTAAGGTGACGATCCAAGACCGATGTCAATTCTAACCTAAGAGAGGTGATGATAGAGGACCGAGGTCAATTCTGTCCTAACTAAGGTGACGATCAAAGACTGAGGTCAATTCTAACCTAAGAGTGGTGACGACCGAGGATCGAGGTCAATTATGACCTAACTAAGGTGATGATCCAATATCGGGGTCAATTGTGACCTAAAATGGTGACGACTGAGGACCGAAGTCAATTATGACTAAACTAAGGTGACGATCCAAGATCGAGGTCCATTCTGACCTAAGAGATGTGACGATTGAGGACTGAGGTCAATTCTGACCTAACTAAGGTGATAATCTAAGATCGAGGTCAATTCTATCCTAAGAGTGGTGACGACCGAGGACCGAGGTCAATTCTGACCTAACTAATGTGACAATCAAAGATCGAGGTCAATTCTGACCTATGAGTGGTGACAACCGAGGACCGAGGTCAATTCTAACCTAACTAAGGTGACGATCCAAGACCGAGGTCAATTCTTACCTAAGAGAGGTAACGACCAAGGACCGAGGTCAATTCTGACCTAACTAAGGTGACGATCCAAGATCGAGGTGAATTCTGACCTAATAGAGGTGACGATCGAGGATCGAGGTCAATTTTGACCTAACTAAGGTAACGATTTAAGATCGAGGTCAATTATTACCTAAGAGAGGTGACGACCGAGGATCGAGGTCAATTCTAACCTAACTAATGTGACGATCTAAGACCGAGGTCAATTTTTGACTTAAGAGTGGTTAAAACCGAGGATCGAGGTCAATTCTGCCCTAACTAAGGTGACGATCCAAGACCGAGGTCAATTCTGACCTAAGAGAGGTGACGAACAAGGACCGATGTCTATTCTAACCTAACTAAGGTGACGATCCATGATCGAGGTCAATTCTAACCTAAGAGTGGTGACGATCGAGGACCAAGGTCAATTCTGGCCTAACTAAGACCGAGGTCAATTTTGACCTAAAAGTTGATGAAGATTGGATTTTGGGTTCTGCTGGGGAATGAGCTGGGGAAAAAGTAGAGTGTCCTTTGGATACTTTGAAAATGGATTTCTAGAGTTCCTCTGGGGACATGGGGGATCTTTTTGAGGGAGTGTGAAATTTTCTTAATGAAAAATGTTCTAAATCCTTCCTGGGATTTTTAGGAATTTTTTGAGGATTTTTCAGGATTTTCTGGTATTTTCTAGGAATTTTTGTACGAAATTTCAAGGGGGTGCCGTTCGGCACATTTCAGAGGGTGCTATTCGTCAGTGGCACGGACTTTTGGACTTCCACGAGAAGGTAATGAGATAGTGTCGATCGGTGGGGGATAACCATTGGGGGACATCAATTGCTGGTTTTCAGGTGACCTTTTACCTTTGGGAGACAACCATTCAGGATACGGGGGCGACCGGGGTGAATGCACAGATGAGGCATTTGCTGGTGCATGAGTTTGGCCATTCTTGGTATCTCGGGGAGTGAGTGGTTCGACATATTACTGAGGAGGAGGTGGTGGTGCCACCTGCGCAGCCTCCTATGTCTATGAGGCAGTTACGGCTGCTGTCAGAGGATGCGAGGATCACGACGATGATCGGTGATTCCTACTTGTTATACACTGATACGGCTGCACCGTATGACTATATGGACTTTGTGACGAGCTTGTTGATGGAGCCCAGCATATATGATGCCTTTCCCTTCCCTCCTGCTGGTTTGAGTCGGGCGGTGAAGTCTTTCCACAGCGGCAGTGGTCCGTCGCGTCTGCGGCGGCGACGACTTCAGAGGTCCCCTTTGTGCAATTGCACACTCCTTCATACAACATTCACTGGGCTAATGGAGGGATGGTGTATATGTTACACCGTCCTCATACGATGGATCCGAAGGAGTTGGGTTTGACAGAGGAGGTTCTTCGTCCTGCGGTATACCTTCTTCCTCTTTTCTCTTTTTGGTTACTTTTCTTTCTTGATCCATCTTTGATATTGATTTTGCCTTTTTCTTGTAGCAAGTCCGAGTGTCGACTAGTTGGCTGGGGGATATTAGGGACTGGATATCTTCGACAACTGCCCATATTTGGGATGCAGTCCCGTTTCCTTCTTCCTTGGTGCCGTCTGCTTCGTCCGGGGAGGACTCTGGCTCGGGTACTGGTGGTGCGTCATCTCGTCATAGGGGCAAGAGAGCGCGTCGCAAGGGTGGAAGCTCTTAGAGGTGAAGGGTAGGTGAGAGATAGAGAGGATGTGGGTTCGGGCCGAGTCCGTTGTTTTTTGCTTTTCTTTTATTTTATACAAAATTTGATGTAACACAGAAGAATATATATATATGCAATGCAGTGGGATTTTTGGGATTTTGAGGGGAGTTTTTTTTATATATAAGAAATTATATAGGGGTGGAAGAGGATTTTTGAAATTCTGTTGAGAATATCAATTTTATTTTTATTGGGCTATTCTGATTTTGATAAAAAAGGAAAAAGGAAAATTTCCAAACATAGGGGGTTGCCGATCGATAAGCACCTTGTCCTTCCTATCGGTAGTCAAGTCCAGTCCCATCAATTCAAAGCTTTTGATTTGTGCCTTCTTTAGCCTTTTGTACATTGTGGGGTAGGATTCCCTCCGATTTCTGCAGGTATTGTGTCTCTTATGAGGGTTCTCAAGTATAAAAAGGGGGGGAGGGGGGAGTGTTTTCATCACTCCTTCACTTGTCTACTATTTCTTAGTCTTGCAAGATGGCTCTCCCTGGTAGCATTGAGTTTTATAACTACCTCGAAGCCTTGGAAGCGATGTGCTTTTATAGCGTCGACTATGATGCTTTCAACATGCGTGGAGTCTCTTTGTGGTGCAATAGGCCCATTGAGTGGAACATGCTGATGGCGGCAGTACAATTTTGGTACCCCGAAGACCATGTATGCCATTTTAGGTAGGATGAAGTTTGTCCTACCTACGAGGAATTTTCTGTCATGCTGGGGGTAAATCCCAGTGTCAGGATCCTTTGTATTGATGAGCTTAATGTGGTGGCAGTAGGTTGGTTTGTCCTGCTTTTGAACAAGGAAGGGGGTCATTGTTATTCCTTCGGGCATGTCGACCATGGAGGCCAAGGGAGAAAGGGCATCGACTAGGTTATTCTTTGCTCGGGGTAGGTAATGGAAGGTGATATCTTGGAATTGGGAGGCTAGCTCTTCTAAGTTGGCATGGAAGGGTTGGAGTTTCTCGTCCTTGACTCTCCATTTTTTGAGCACTTGACCGATGATGAGGGAAGAATCCCCGTAGTCATATAGGCATTGAATACCTTTCTCAAGAGCAACCTTGAGGCCTACCATGCATGCCTCGTATCCAACCATGTTATTGGTGCAAGGTAAATCCAACTTGATGGCGATGGGAGTGTGGGAGTCATCTAGGGCGATCAAAAGTATCCCAATGCCATATCCCTTCTTGTTGGCAGCACCGTCAAGGAAAATTTTCCATCGATGGTTATCTTGAGCAGTGCAAAGGATGTTTTCATTTGGGAATTCGGAGATCCAGACATCATCTTCTTCTACGGTGTAATCATCGAGGTAGTCAGAGATGGGTCTTCCTTTCATGTCTTTCAGCGTGACGTACACGATATAGAACTCGACTAGGAGAATCAACCATCGGGCCATTCGGCTGGACAAGGCGAGTTTCTTAAGAAGGTATTTGATGGGGTCTATTCGGGGATACAAGTTTGATGGGGAAGGTGAGCATATAGTGCCGCAGTTTTTGGGTGACCCAGGCAAGTGCAACAAACGCCTTTTCCAAAGTGGTGTAGTTAACCTCATACCCGGACAATTTGTGACTCTCATAATAAATGCCTCTTTCTTTGCGGGAATTTTCAAGGTATTGGGCTAGCAGATCCCCAGCTGAAGTGTCGGTTATGGGTAGGTATAGGAGCAAGGGGAGACTAGGCTGTGGTGGCATGAGTACTAGGGGTTGGGTCATATATTATTTGATTCGGTCAAAAGCTTCTTGGAAGGCCTCATTCCAAACCTTAGTTGAATCCTTTCAGAGGAGTTTAAATATAGGTTGGCAGATGGAGATTAATTGGCTGATGAACCGGCTGATGTATTGTAATTTCCCAAGGACACCTTGGAATTCTTTATCTATTCGGGTAGGTGGCATCTCAAGTATGGCTTTCAGCTTGATAGGATATGTTTCTATCCCCTTCTGACTGACCATCAATCCCAAGAGTTTTCCCTTTGTAACGCCGAAGACGTATTTCTGTGGATTGAGTCACATCTGATACTGTCGCAGCCATTCAAAGAACTTTCGGAGAGCACTAACATGACCTTATCTAGTCTTGGACTTGATAATCATATCATCTACATAGACCTCAACTTCTTTGTGAATCAGATTTTACAGGATGGTTGTTGCAGCCCTCTAGTAGGTAGCCCCAGCGTTCTTGAGACCAAATGGCATAACGGTGTAGCAAAAGGTTTCCCATGGGGTGATGAATGCAGTTTTGTCTTGGTGGTCTGGGTGCATTTTGATTTGGTTATATCTGGCAAACCCATCGATGAATGACTTGAGAGCATGACTGGATGTGTTGTCCATGATCATGTCGCTATTGGGTAACGGATAATCATCCTTTCAGAGGCTTTGTTCAAATCTTGATAGTCTACACACATCCGAACTTTTCTTCCTAATTTTGGCACAGGCACTATGTTATTTAGCCATATGGTATATTCGATCACACGAATGAAGCCTACGTTTAATTATTTGACCACCTCTTCTTTGACTTTGAGCGACCCTTAAATGCGGATTTTCTCAACTTTTGTTTAACCGGCTTGAAATCTGGGAGAGTGGGAATCTCATGTTGAGCTGTTTCAGGATCAATGCTGGGCATATCATCGTAGGACCATGTGAAGACATCCACAAATTCCTTTAGCAATTCTTCGAGTTGTGCACGCTCATGCTCGTTAAGGGTAGACTCTATCCTAATCTCTCCCAGTTGGCTACTAGAACCGAGGTTAACAGTAACAGTCTCTTCTTCATTAACTTGAACGCGGTTATGTTGTTTATTATTAACCTTATTTAGATCAGTTAAGAATTGTTTATTTGAAAAATCATCATCATCAAAATTTTGATTAGAATCTAAACATTTAATGTAAGGCATATCAAGATACTCAAAATATTCGTTTATTTCATTGATAGGAAAAACAGCATTGAGAACCTCGTCAAAGGAGGACTCGATTACATTTGAACAAGGGTAAACAATAGGAGAATAAAGGGGGTAAACATTGGGATTAAGGGAGATTTCAACAGGTAGAACTGGCATAGCATGCCATTTGAGGAGAGATATATCAGCAGCTTTAATCAATTGGAACGGATTCAGTGATGTAGTTCCTGAGTGAACCATGCAGATTGTTAGCCCCAGTGTCTGCAAGTTAAAGGAATCTTCAGAGTCACTTTCCTCAGTCTCTTCGGCATCTTTATTGAGTGGTTGTACATGGTGTTGGGAACTCTCGGCACATGGGTAGTTATCTTGGAAGAAGATCTCCATTCTAGGCTTCATCTTCTTGTTTGTATGGTCATACCATGGTTTTGGAAAGCAGTAAAAGGGGAAGTCTTCACCCTCTTTGATGAATTGCCATTCAAGGAGTCACCTGGGATAGTTTGGACGCGATGTAGTCTTCTCTTTGGTCAAGACTGGCAGATCATTATGATCTCTTGTTCTGAAGGTTGATACCCCAAACCACAAGGGTGGAAAGCCTTCTTTAGTTTAATCGACTCAAGTATACCTTGTTGTCTTTGTCCTAGCCCCAGTTTGGGCATAAAGTACATGTTTTCGAACATCAGAATCACATTGACGTTGCCATGAGGGTCGTATTCTGGACAAACCCTTTCTTTGAAGTCGTCCCCTGCTAGGATTAGAAGTGGTTCAACTCGGAATCTTGATAGGAGCATATCATTTGACCCATGTTATATCTCAAGGATTGGACTGCTAGTACTTGCACCCTAGGCATTGTCGTCATCGCCCAAGATGGTAATGACCTGTCTATCGGCGAAGAACTTTAATTTTTACTGAAGTGAGGAAGACACATCGTTGATACTGTGGAGCCAAGGTCATTCGAGTAACAGGTTGAAACAAGCTGGGATATCAATAACTTAGAATTCGATGACATGGTTTATAGGTCCAGCCCCTATTATAAGCTTTATGGAACACATCACCTCCCGACGGTTATTATTATAGGCACTCACAGCAGCGGAGGTTGGAGCGAGATCTCTTTCTTTCAGTCGTAAACATTTGAAGGTTCTCAGTGGGCAGACATTCAAGGAAGATCCATTGTCGATTAGAGAGAGTGGTACAACCTTCCCCATAACTTCGACAGAGATGTTGAGTGAATGATTGTGGTTTGGCCCAATATTGGGGATTTATTCTTCAGAAAAGGATAACATTCGGGTAGAGGTCAAGGATCCAACCAAATTTACCACTTATTCTGGTGTGGTAGAAGGAGGAATCGTAGGTCCAGTGAGCAACATGTTGGTTAGCTTGAGTGATGCTAGCTTGATCAAAGAATTTCTGTGCAGCTGAGAAGACATGAAAATCCCCCATAGAGTGATGCTAGCTCGAGTTTTTTTTAGTTGATCGAGGATCTCACTTTCCTCGAGGGTCATCTCTGGCATAGGAAGGTTTTTAATATTTTTACCCTTGTCACTGGCTGGTAGTGATCTTGGAATCTGGTAATGCCTCCCTGATCTGGTCATGTGATTTACTGAAGAAGGGAAGAACATGAATCCCATTTCCTTATCAACCTTGGGTTTTTCTACTACCTTGTTTATTTCTCCTAGGAGTTCTTCAAATGATATCATTCCACATATGTCGGCTACCGGGATAGTTTTCTCTGAAGCTTGCTCTTCATTCGAATCTCTGAATTCTTCCCCCTATTCGGTGGAAACAATTATGTCTTTCCATGTAAATTCAATGCATTCCACAACTTCAACGACTTCTTCATACAGGTCATCCCATTCTGTGGGGATGTGTAAGGGTGAAGGGACCAGGCGCCCATGTAGCTTTAGAGTTTTAAGTAACTCGATCATACTACAAATGTTGTTGGTTTACCTGAATAATTTTTCCATAATCTGGACAACATCATCCAAGCTAACTTCATCGGTTGGTACTACCCAACTATCTCACTCTCGGGCCAATTTATGTGCTTCCAAGAACAGCGTACTGAACCTTGGGCAATCAATGATCATCTGTGAGGGAAATTTCAGCCCGAACTCTAGGAGTTGGTTTAAGACTTCTGATAATTACATGCTTCTATTTTTAGAACGGGTACGGACAACGATGCATGCTCTGGTAAAGAGTGACAGTGCCTGATCAGCGAGGCTAGCAGGGTGTAGAAGGAAATATGGGCAAATTTGGAGAGGTTTAGGAGAGTATATGGGTGTGATTTGAGTTGAGGGATCGAATTCTGGGTTCTCTTCTAGAAAGATGGCAAGGGCATGATTTAGAAGTGGGTTGTGAGTAGTGTTTGGCTTAGGATTGTTTGGTGGGGCGATGGTACCCAGATCAATTAGACCTTGGATTGTGTTTTGGAGGTGAAAGCATTGGTCGGTGGTATGGCCATCTATTTGGTGATAGGCGTAATGGGCATCTGCCTTGAAGTTTCTTGGGAGTGGATTTGACAATGGACGGGGATCCAAAGGTTTGATAAGGTTTCGGCTTAACAAAGCTTGATAGACTTTGGAGAGGGGAGCATGGAGCTTGGTGTATTCCATTCGGACTGGGACAGGGTGGATTTTTGGTGCCCATGACGTGGTTGGTTGACAGATGTTGTTGATGGTTGAGACTGCAGCACTGACAGGCTTGTCATATTTTCTGGAGGTGAACTGTCCGGACACCTTATTTGGTTCGACTTCTATTTTGGCAAGACCTTCTGCAATTTCTACACCTGCTTCTCTGAGAGCTCGAAAGTGGAGGTAGTATTGTCCTCCCATCGTTGCTTGGACATGGGGTAAGAAGTTATTCTTCACTATGATGACTTATTCTTCCTCACAAGGTCGATTGGTTATGGTTACTGCTTTTTCCCTCCATCGGGCTATGAAGTTACTGAATAATTATCTAGAGTTATGTTTGAGCAGCTCTAAATCACGGTGGGTGACATCAAGCTCTTCATTGTATTTGTACTGTGACATGAATTTCCAGGCTACAACCTGCTAGCTGCGAATCCTGGACTCGTCGAGAGACAAAAACCATCGGAGGGCGTTATCCTTCAGAGTTTGCTAAAACAATTGGGCCATCACTTCTTCAAAAGCCCCTAGTAGAGTCATGGAACGGTGGTAACTTCGAAGATGAACAATCTGGGGTCCACTTCCTCCGAATTTCTTGATATTTGGCATCTTGAACTTCTCGGGTAACCTTGCTTTAGGATAAGGAGACATGTGGGTGTAGTCCATGTAACTTGGTCAAACTTCTTAGTGAGCATATTGAAGTCCTCTTTGACTTTGTTCAGATCTTATTCATTCGGATCAATGATCATAGGTAAGTTAGACCCATGATGGGCAAGATTCGTTATAGGAAGCTGGGTAGGCGGTGACCCATTAACAGGAGGGACACGTGGAGTGTGCTGATACTTTTCGGGAACCCAGATGGGCTCGGGTGGATCCATAGCATGAGGGAATAGGGCCTCGGTTTGTTGAGGATCATGAAACTCATTTCGTTACATCTCTTGGACCTCAGTTTGGAGGTTGTCAATCTTAGACATAAGCTGAGCTAGGAATACCATCAGATCCGGCTGCACAATGGGTACTTGACCCGTGTTCTCCATGGAAAGAGGATGGATTCCAGACTCAAAAGGAGTAATAGGGGACGGACGAAACTCTGGGGTGACTTAACTGAAGACCAAAGACAATAAGGATCTAGGCCAAGGGTTTGCGATCGACCTGAGAAGGCGTAAAATGGGATTTATTTTTTAGAAAAAGGGGGGAAAATCTTTTTGAGATTTTTTTTAGATGGAAAGACAAAATACTTTTGGATTTTTGATAGCGAGAGGAGAAATGTTTTTGGATTTTAGATAAGTAAAGTAAAAAATGTTTTTGGATTTTGGATAAAAAAAAGGGAATTTTCCCTTTGGAGACGGTCTCAGCATGATTATTATAATTATTATGTTTTCACTTGTATTAATTATCCTAAATGAAATACCGGAGGGGACCCGAGCCTGGAAAAATTTGGTTTGTAATATATGCAAAGCTATGGCTGGACTTATGACTAGGCTCACAGACAGGGTTCCATTTTAAAAAATGCACGAGAATTCGGGTGGCAGGCCAACCCAGAATTTCAGTAGAGTTTCGAGTTGAAACCGTCAATATAACATGTGTGTCCTAGGCTTGGCATCTATATGCGGGTTTGCAGTTGGTTGGGTGAATCGGAAAGGGTTCCCCCCTTTGGCGTTACTTCCAAGATATACGCCATGCTCTTGCGGGCAATCGGTACGTGTGGATAAGCCATTTGATATACCTGATTGTACGGGAATTGCCTCAGTATATACCTCGTGGGGACGGTATGTGTGAGAGCGAATTTTATATACTCGGCGTACGTGAACGAGTTCCCTGTGATATACCTCCCGTCATGACTTCGATCAAGCGGTACGATGAGGGGGAACCGTTCGATATACGTCGAAGGTACTTGGCTAATGGAAGGTGAGAGTCATATCGCTTAGGCTAACTGCGCCCTGCCGGACCAGCGCCCATCACGAAGTAACCTTCTAGTTACTGAGTAAAAATTTGGTCAATAACAATGATCTTTGGTGATGTCGTGTGAATCATGCATGATGCCCTTATTAGTATCTTATGAGAATGTATTTCTTGATTATGCCAAACAGGGAGCAAAGTAAAAGTACCAAGTATGGATGGGTGATGCATGCAACACATGGATATATGTGACCCTAGGTGCACGTGGTGCGAAGTGTACATGGAGAATTTTCTACAAGTGTGTGAATAGAAGCATAAGCATGGGGTACACATGAGTAATAAAGGGGAGCATGCAAATAGGAGAGAATATAAGCAAACATAAAATCCATGTAAATAGAGTTTAGCCCTCAGTAGTCCCCAGCAGAGTCGCCACTGTGACCATCCCCGATTCTCATCGCGGTGGGTGGGGGGGGGGGGGGCAGCGTGAGAGTGAGGATCCTTAGGTCCCACGCGTACCTCTCGGGAGCGCTTCGGCCAACGTCATTTGAGGTGAGGTGAAAGATGTAGATAGATTAGAGTCGCCTGTCTATTTTACTCAAAACAGACAAAAGAAAAGGGGATGCTATCCCGAAGGATAGCATCCAAAGACATACTGGTGCATACGAAACCAAAATGACTCGAGAAGGGTCCGGAGGCTATGTTACGAAATGGGAAGGTGTTAGGCAGCCATTCCGCCCTTTCGGTCTCTCATGGATTTTTGTTATTTTCCTTTTATTTTCCCCGTGATGTTTGTGCATGTGTATATATAGTGGAGATAGGAATCAACGACTTGTACCATGGAAGAGGTAAAGCGAGTCATCCGTAGGAAGGTATAAAAGTATTAGAAAATAAGATTTAGGGGATTATCCTTATGTTAATCGTTATGAGGGAACGATAACGCATATGGAATAATACGCCACTAAGAACAAGTATATATATATATATATATATATATATATATATATATATATATATATATATATATATATATATATATATATATATATATATATATATATATATATATATATATAATATAAGAGAGTGGAGTTTAGATAAAGATAGAAAATGAGAGAAAAAGTAAAAAGAGGACTCAAATCTCGGATTTTACCCCAAGATGCCTACGTAGCCTATAAAGGCATCAAATTCCACGTAGTTCACATGAAAAATGAGGGGTGGGGTTTATCCCATAAATCCAACCGGGGATTCTCTTATTTGTGTGTGTGTAGAAAAAGTGTTTTAGTTGTGAGAAAATGGTAAGAAAAGTATGAGAATTCCCGTTTGGAAATTATGATCAAACCCTCTTTTTCTTATTTTTGGGGTTTTTATTTATGTGAAAATAAAGGATGTGCAATAATACTAAAATAAAAAGTATATTAGGATGTGTGAGATGAGATAATAAAATCACTAAGTAATAAAACAAGTTATTGCAAATTTATGAGAATTTAAGGAGAGAGTTGAGAAAATTGGACCTTCTTGAAGATCTTGAGCTTGATCTTGGATGTTGGAGAGCAACCCTTAGACTTGGATGATGATGTAGGGTAGTGAATTCACCAAGTTTGATGAAAAGGATGATGAAAAGTGAAGGTTGAAAAGGGATTTGGGTGTAAAAATCACGTTGACTTCGAGAGAGGTTTTCGGGATCTACTGAGAGGGATAAGTTTTTGATTTTTTAGCCTCCTATGAAATGAGGTCAGGCCTCCTTTTTATAGGACCAGGGCATTGCCGATAGTCATAGACCTATTCCTTCCATTCGGCAGGTGCGTTTAGGCACACTGCCTCTGGGACCTGCCGTTTGGCAGTGTTTTTCAGGTATTTTCAGAAAATCGGCCGTAGAGCGCAAACTGTTGACCATAATGATGCACGGGGTAGACCATTGGAAAGATAATTTAGATACCTTTGAAAGTACTTTGGACTGCTCCCGGGTTCGGGAGTTGTCTTTGGGTCAAATGTGGCTCGGAAGCATTTGTCGGTCCATTGGACGAGAAAACGTCGGACGCAAACGGATCGTTCGTCCATATGGTAAGTCCAAATTGCGCACGGGGCAGATCGTTGGAAAAGTTAGGAGATGTACTTCGACATTCCAAAGAGTTTGATCTGGTTTAGGGAGTCGACTTTGGTCAACCGAGCCCTGGAAGCATTCGGTGACCTCACGAAGTAAAATGGATCGCTCGTCCGCATGGTAAGTCGAAATCATTCACTGGGTGGACCATTGGAAAGGGGTTTCAATTCACTTCGAAGATTCATTCAGCCTTGGTCGAGCTAAAGACTTTGACTTTTGGTCAAACGGAGCTTGGGGGTGCCCGATTGCTTCTAGGTTAGTACTCGGGGTATGACCTGGGTTTGTAGTGATGAGGGGAGGTGCTAGGGACCTAAGGAGAGTTTAGGGAGTAACAAAATTGGGTGTCTACAACATCGTTGATTTTTATGACCCCGACTCCCTCATCTCCACGACCTATTGATTTCTACAGCTTGAGATAACTGTCAAAAGAGATCTATTTGACGAGATTTTAAAAACCCTCAAATGTTGCCGATTGAATACGATAGAATGGTTTTTATGCCCTGATTTAAATCTTGACAGTTGATGGGTCAAACATATGAGTTGGTAAGGCGCCTATAAAACCATAATTTTCACAGATAAAAGAGGTTTGGCTTAGTCTTGGATGGTCGTAGCCTATGAAACCTCCTACTTAAATCTCGAATGAATGCATTCTGAGTTGTTGTGTTTAATGTTTGGAGGAGCTTTTGAAAACATTCCATATAGGATATGTAAATCAGGTATTCAAATTTATATTTTCGTATTAGACATAACTTCATTTTACATGTTTAGTGTTCATTAATTTAGGTAGAGTTCTTGATAATTCTGCAATATGGATGATCATCTATATGTGCACCAAGTCTATTCTCACTGTTATGTTAGACCATCATATTGTGATAGATGCTCCCCATTAATGGGAAAATGCAGTTGCATTTGAAATAAGGATGTTGCAAATTAATTGAGCTCGTAATTTTTTTATGCAAGCAATTTTTTTTAGTTCGTGAAGTTTCACATTTGATTTTATGGGTACATGATCATATATTATGGTTTTCTTTGTGGTAATATAAACAATTCTAAAGCATAATCATCATGTTCCTTTAGACTGTAACATCTATAATTCTAGTAGCTTCATCAGGCCTCCAAAACAGATTATGCTAGTCTAGTGGACTCATCCTTATTTTAAATGTTTAAAATTGAACACTGATGGTTGTTCTAGAGGCAACCCATATGCTAATGGTGGAAGGGGTATATTGAGAAATTTCAAAGGTGATATGGTTTGGTCTTTCACTTATTTCTTTAGGATAAAATCTCTTCTAGAAGTAGAGGCTCTTATTATCTTGGAGAGGATTAAAATCTTCTATGACTTAAAATATTATCCTCTTATTGTAGAATCTGACTCAAAAGTTCTTATTGGAATTCTAAATAAGAGAGTTAATTTTCCTTGGAAGATCAAAGATGTCATGGAGGAAATTTAACATATTGTTGAAATCTACTTAAATTTATTTGTTCATGTATTCAGAGATGCTAATAGGCCTGTTGAATTTCTAGCTAATCATGGTGTCTTAGTTGATTAATCATTCTCCTCTCATGATATAAACGCCTTCCCAAATCTCCTTAAAGGGATGGTTAAAGTAAATAAATGGAGGCTCATAGCTATTAGATTCAAGTCTTTCTAGTTCTATTGTTCTCTCAAAATTTATAAAGTCTTGGTTTATTTTTTCTATGTTTTCATTCTATCTATTGTAAGCTAATATGATGGGGCTATTCCATCTGTGATATAATAAAAAGTGCTTGGGGGTTCTTTCCCTCTTCCAAAAAAAACAATTCACTGGGAAGATTTGTTATGTTTGGTGAAATGAATTTTTTTATATTAAAAAAAAAAAAGAAACGGGCTCCCCGCGGGGAAACCGATACCCATTCTAAAGGGGAATGGGGATCCCCAAACCCGTTATAACGGGGAACGAGGTGGGGACGGGGAATGATATTTTTAACGGTGACGGGGATTGGGAGTTAAAACCTGACCCCGAATCGACCTGTTGCCATCTGTAATCCACTTACATGTCGTAAAATGTATTATTAAATACATAAGTGGAAGTATAAACTATGGTATCATGTAAACCTTTGACACTAACTCCAAAATAATCAAAAATGCAAACAATGACAAGGTTGGTTGTGCCAGTGATAGTAAAAGAACCTCATGTGGCTATTTTTAGTTAGGATGCAATCTACTTTCCTCATCCTATAAAAAGCAAAATTGTATCTTACTTTCATCAGCAGAAGTCGTATACATTACTACTGGAATTTGTGGTACTCAACTTCTATAGATGAAACAAATGTTAAGTGACTATGGCTTAAATAAAACACGTGCCTTAATCCTATATGATAATAAGAGTTCAATTAGTATTTCAAATAATCCAGTTTTCCATTCTCGAACAAAACATGTTAAAAGGAGAGAATAATTTATTCGAGAATTGATTGAGAAAAAGGAAATTGGCATTGAATATCTTAAGACTAAAGATCAATTGGAAGATCTTTTCAAAAAACCATTAGATAATCAACGTTTTGAAACTCTTTGAATATTTATTGATGTTTGTGCGTGCCCTATTTAATGCGTTAGGATTGTATTTTGGTACCTTTTTTATCATAATATCTTTTGTGCTGACATCGTTGTATGTTCTTCCCTACCCTTTGTCCCTTTATGACAAATAAGGGAAAAATGTGAGACTCTTTTATTTTAGTATTGGAGAATGTGAATTTTTTAATTCATATGTTGTTAGTTGAGTTATGTACTCTTCCTTTTAGGATATATGTTGTTAGTTGAGTTATGTATTGTTCTGTTTAGTAATCTTGTGCATAGTTGAGTTATGTATTCGTGTATGAGACTTATTTTTTTTAGTCTAAATTTGATTTCTCCCAAAATTGGCCAAAGGGGTATATTTAAAGTATCCTTTCTAATTCCATGATATTTTTACTGGATTAATTTTTTAACAGCAATCCCAAATACACTCTACTAATTGCACTCATTAAACATAATCCTACAAAGATTTTTAATGAATTTCAAAATTAATTTCTCTATTTTATAAAACCCCAATTCTAATATTTGTAATATATTCTATATCTTTAGTATTTATACACCGTATATGTATTTTATACTTAAAGATATTTTTAATATTATAAAAATCTTTGTTTATTAATTTTAACATTTTTAAAAATAAATTTTCATATTTTATATAATTTTTCAAGATTTCTAAATGCTGATTTTAAAAAAAATTAAATGACAAAATTAAAATCCATGTTTGTTTCTTAATTAAAATTTAGCAAATATGAAACGGCATCATTTTGTAAACTAGTGGGCCGTTTGGTTTGTGATCCATGAGATTGGTTTTGGATTAATAAGTGGAATGCATTTACCCCATGCAATTTTATCACGCGTGAGCCTGGGGGGGAGGGGGGGAGTCTACTCAACTGCAGGTTGTCATGGGGTTATTCTACCCCCACAGTGATCTGGTCTTTTACTCATGTATCTTTAACGAACCATCTTTTGTGCAATGCCATTTTCGCCATTATATGCCCTTGTTTATTTTCTTTTTTTCCCCGTATTTTTTAGGTAATTATGATTGAACCAGAGCCATTTCCGCGGCTCTATAAATAGAGGGCTTGGAGTTTCAGTTTTAAGTCAAGAAAATTTTCAAAACCTACCCAAACTTGCCAAAAAATCCTTATACTTCTCTCTCAATTTTTTTAGTGTTTCACACATGTTTGAGAGTTTTCAAAATACCTTTTTCTAAACATGTTTTATCCTACAATTTTATAATATAATCGTTTAGTGAGGATGAATTTTTAGATTGTGTTTTTGAGTCTTGAGTGGCATTCTGGTTTTGAATCTTAAGCGGTCTTTCTATATTTATCATTTGAGGCTATTGGATTTCGCTGCTTGAACCTTTTACTTTGCCTTTGATCTCTGCTAGGGTATATTTCTAACCCTTTTTACGTACATGCAAAGTCATATATCTTGATTGCATGTATGTTTTGGTTTTTTTGATTGTTTTCGACTATTTTTACATGTTTAAACAAACCCCATTTTGAAAAACATCTTTTCTCGATTATGATCTATCTAACATGTTATGTAACACCCACGCCCAAGAGTTGTACCTCATTCCCGATAATTTATATGCTTTTGGTCCATGAACTCAATATAAATTTGAACTATCCTTATGGACTTTTTGCAATTTGAAATAGGGACTTATTGCTTCAAAGTTAATATGTTGAATTTTGATTTTCGTTCGAACGAATGGCCATGTCATTCGAACGAGATGGGCATATCATTTAAATGACCATCTAACGACAAGGACTTGAACAATTTCCACCATTCTCTGGAATCTCGTTAGAATGTCCTTGTTCGATTAAGGTGCGTCCCCATTCGAACGAGGGGTAGTTTTTTATTCAAACAATTTGTGGGTTTGACCCAATCTCGTGTGTGGATCTCATTCGATCGAGGTTTAAAGTCGTTGAAATGATCGAATGGAAATATGAACTTTCAGCACATTTTAATGTGCTATCACAACGTGGAGCTTTGGATTTGTTGAGTTATCGAGCTGTTAATGGATCGGATCAAAATGTGGATCAATAAGGGGTTGAACCATTGGTTAATCTATTAAGTGTTTGTGGCTTTAAGTAGAGTTGAGAGGGAATGGAGAGGTCATTCATATCAGATTTTTGAGCTCTCTCTCTCTCTCTCTCTCTTTCTACATATATATATATATATATATATATATATATATATCCCTCTCCCTCTCTCTCTCTACGCTACACTACCCCATTTCCACCAGCCCTAAGGTTTCCCCTTCCATCCAAAACCTTTTCCAAGCTATTCCAAGGCTAAATACACCCATTTCAAGCCTAGTTTTAGGAATAATTTGGGTGGAAGAGGCCATTGTTGGAGCTCCCTTGAAGAAGTTGGTTCTTTCTTTGAGCTTTGATGTTTTTAGAAGCTTTCAAGTCATTACCTTTAGTTTATCCTCATTAAATCCAATGTAGGGTTTTCCTCCAAGTGTTTTCAAGATTAAAAGCTATTAGGTTGCATGCTAGAAGGGTTTATTCTTCATTGTGACCCGGTTAGTTAGAATAAGAAGGACAATTCCCTGTGACTTTTTATCGATTACAGGCAGTTGAATAGGGTCAGAATGAAGAATAATTACCCTATGACCTGTATCGACGACTTGTTCGGCCAGTTGCATGGGGTGGGTAAGTTTTATTGATCTTTGATTCGGGTACCATGAGTTACATTTCAGATAAGAGGACATCATTAAAATAGAATTTTGCGGTATAAGCATTGTGAGGTTTTAGTGATGCCCTTTAGTTTGACAAATGCCCCAACGATGTTCATGTATTTGATGGACTGCATCTATCATACTTACTTAGATTGGTTTATAGTGGCCTTTGTGGATGATATACTGGTACACTCTAAATCGCATGTGGACCACCAGGATTGCCTCTTCATGACATTGCAAGTGCTCAGAGAGAACACGATGCATGCCAAATTTAGAAACTGTGAGCTTTGGATGGATGAGGTCAACTACCTTGGCCATGTGGTTTTAGTGAAGGAAAATCTATTGACCCTTCATAGGTTGAGTCCGTTCTGAGTTGGGACAGGCCAAAGACAATCATGAAGGTGCACTATTTTTTAGGTTTGGTTGGTTACTACTCTATCTTTGTGCAAGACTTCTCAAGATTTGCATTTCCTCTCTCTCTGTTGACTCGAAACGATGTGTACTTTTTTAGTCCAAGGATTATAAGTTGACCTTCTAGGAGTTAAAGGTTAGGTTGACTTTAGTGTGTATCCTTATCCTTTCAGAGCATGTCAAGGGTTATACCATGTATTTTAATTCTTTTAGGTCAGGACTTGGTGCGATATTGATACAAAATGGTCAGGTGCTCCCTTATGAATCCGGTCAGTTGAAGGTGCCTGAGCAGAATTACCCCACTATTGAATTAAAGTTAGTCATTGTGGTGTTCAAATTTAAGATCCGGACGTACTACCTATACAGGGAACAGTTTGAGGTGTTTTCCGATCATAAGAGCCTTTCGTAAATTTTCACGCAGCGTGACCTCAATCCTCATCAGACAAGATGGATGGAGTTAATGCAAGACTGTGACTTATCCTTAGAGTATCATCCAAGGAAGCCCAATGTTTTAGTAGATATTCTTAATCAAAAGTCTTGGCTTACTCTAGCAGTGATGAGGTGTTACCAAGCAAAGATGTTCGGAGAACTATAAAAGTTTGACCTACACATCCATCAGGGTTATAATAGGTCTTACCTTGGGGTTGTGGTGGCTAAGAAACTCATTTAACAGAGAGTTCTAGATGCCCAGTCATGTAATCCGAAGTTTGCACATTAACATAATCGCATTCACAGCAGTTAAGTCTTTGACACTCTTACCGTGGATAGGGATAGTGGTGTGTGGTATAAGGTTAAGTTTATTATTTCGATGATTAATGAGCTTCAGGATGACGTGATGGTGTAGTCCCATCACTCGCGCTTCAATATATATCATAGTTCTATGAAAATATATAAGGACCAATGCAAAGACTTTTGGTGGTTTGACATGAAGAGGAATATGGCGATGTATGTATCCAAGTGATGCAATTGCCAACACGTGAAGGCAGAGCACAAGGGGACATAAAGTCTATTGCAACCACTTTTTGTAGAAAATTGGAAGTGGATGCATTTCATGATAGACGTCATCACAACTTTATCGCGATCTGATATTGCTCATGATGCAGTATGGGTTATAGTGTATTGACTCATGAAATTTGCATACATATTATTGATTAATGTCACAGACAATATGGGTAAGTTGGCAAATTTTTATATCTGGGAGATAGTTTGACTTCATGGTCTTTCTCTCTTGATTGTCTCGGATAGGGACCCCTAATTTGTGTCCTGATTTTGGAAGAAGTTTCATCAGTAATTAGGCACCCAGCTGAGCATGAGTACAACATATCATCATGAGGCAGATGGAAAATCGAAACGAACCATCTAGTTCTTATAAGACATGTTGAGACCTTATGAACTTTATTTTTAGGGTACCTAGACAGAGAATTTGCATCTGGTAGAGTTTTTCTGCAATAATAGTTACTAGGTCAGAATTGAAATTGCTCTTTATAAAGATCTTTACAGGAGGTCGTGTCACTCTCTAGTTTGGTGGGTAAAGATGGGTGAAAATCATATCACATATTCGGATTTTATCATATAGATGATCGATAAAGTTTAGGTAATACGATAGAGGCTCATTACAACTCAGATTCGATAAAATAATTATTCTAATTATTGGTGGATACCTCTGGAATTTGAGCTGGGTGACCATGTGCTATTGAAGGTTAGAACTACTAGTTAGCGGTTCGACTAATACTAGAAACTTTCCCCTCGGTATATCGGCCCCTTCGAGATCCTAAACCATATTGGGGATGTATCGTATCTCTTGATGTCACCTTCGTAGTTATCCTAAGTTCATAGCGTGTTCAACCTTTCTATGTTAAACAAGTATCTTCATAATCCCGGACGCGTCATCGATTGGAACCACATTGAGTTGGAGGAATACATCACGTTTTTATGTGACCTATGTCCATCTTGGACCGCGAGGCCAGAGTCTTATGCAAAAAGGTCATTCCTTCAGTAAAAGGTTCTGTGGGAGTTATAAGGTGATAACGCTGCAACTTGAGAGCGCAAGTCGGAGATGCGTGAGAAGCACCCGAAACTCTTTACTTAGCTTGGTTGTTCTGATTTTGGGGATAAAATCTCCTATGGAGGGAATAATGTAACACCTGTGTCTGAGATTTGTACCTCATTCCCTATAATTTATATGACTTTGGTCCATGAACTCAATATAATGGATGGATGTAAAATTTGAACTATCCTTGAGGCCTTTATGTAATTTGAAATGAGGATTTATTGGCTTAATGTTAATATTTTGAATTTTGGCTATTGTTAGAACGAGTGTCTAAGCCGTTCAAACAAGATGGAATGTCATTCTAATGAGGTTCGAACAACCATCTAACAACAAGGACCATAATGATTTTTGTATTCTATAGAATCTCATTAGAAGGACCTCGTTCGAATGCGGGATAGTTTTGAGAATGTACTCATTCGACCAAGGGTTAGTTTCTTATTTCAAAGAGTTAGGGGATTGGCCCAAATTTACTATACGTTTGACCATCATTAGAACTCTTGTTCGAACGTGTGGGAATCTCGTTTGAACGAGGTCTAAATTCGTTCAAAAATTTGAAATTTCTGCATATGTTAATGCGCTATCACGACGTGGAGCATTGCATTTGATGATATGTCGATCTCTTAACGGCTCAGCTGAAAATGGGGGTCATTAAGGGATTGGACCATTGGTTAATGGGTAAAGTTTTGTAGGTTTAAATAGATGTGAGAGGGAATGGAGAGGACATTCCCATTAGCTTTTTTTAGCCCTCTCTCTCTCTCTCTCTCTCTCTCTCTCTCTCTGTAAGATACAATCTCCCATTTCCACTATCCCCAAGGTTTCCCCCTCCATTCCAAGACGTTTCCATGCTATTCAAAGGCTAAATACACCCATTTCAATCCTAGTTTAAGGAACAAGTTAAGTAGAAGAATCCATTGTTGGAGCTCTCTTGAATAAGTTAGAGCTTTCTTGGAGCTTTCGAGTTTTTAGGATCTTTCAAGGAATTATCTTTAGTTTTTCCTCTTCAAATCCAAGGTAGGGTATTCCTCCAAGTTTTTTTAAGATTAAAAGCTATTAAGATACATGCTAGAAGGGTGTATTTTTTAAATAATTTTTTTTTAAAAAAGTTTTCTTGGAAAAATGGGATTTTTGAGAAAACTAAGTGTAAATGGATTTTTAAAGAACAAAGGTTATTTTAATCATGAAATATGAGGAAATAAGCATAAAAATATATTTCCATGCTAAAGTTATATTTGGTTTCATATTTAAGTATTTTTAGGCTTGAAACCCTCTAAAAATTGTGTAAATTGTTGTAGTTTTTAAAGAAAGACTTACAACCATGACATATGGAATTAAAAATTGGTTTTCTGAGGAAACAAAGAAATTGAAAATATTAGACCTAAATATGATGTGAAAGCATGGGGAAATAACTAAGAAATGACATTTAATGTAACATATGTGAATGGGGGTGAAGTAGAAATTTTAGTAAAAATAGTATTTATGACATTTAATTTGTTTCATGAAACTAAATATAAAGAAATGGGATTTTCTAAGAGAAAAAGGATAATGTATGAATTTTGGACATAAATTCTTGAAATATGGTTTTGAACATGAAATGACGATTTGTAATGCCATAATGGGAAAAGTATGCATTTTCACAAGATTTCGGTAAAAAGGTAATTTTGATAAAATTAAAAGGTCCTAGTGGCTGGACTTCCTCATTTGACCTTACCGGTCGATTTTATGAAAAAGAGGATGAATTATTGAAATAGCATGAAAACGGTGAAAGTAAAGGAATAATGTGGACATTGGTAAAAATGTTAAAACACATTAACACGGACTCGGATGAGACCGAAAAATAATTAAGAAGGACCATGAGCCTTAGGGTGAAAGATCCAAAATCACTGGCTAGAGCATATGGAAGAATAACCTATGGTGTAGAGCCAATTAAAGTTTGCGGTTATTGGAGGATTCCGAGAAAAGTTAATGAAAATCAAATGAGTTTGGTTATGCTTAAGGAATGTGAATAAGACAACCCAAATAAAAGGGATAAAATGGAGACTAAGGAATAAATTAAGATTAAATAGTCGCTAGACCCAATAAAGGGTTGCATAAAATGGTAATGTTTGAGTATGAGCATGTATCTCGAGCGTATTGAATAGTAGTTGCTTTAATACTGGCTAAATTGATAAACGTTTTTGGAGTTGTTTAAAATACATGTTATATGTATAGTATTTTCATTGAAATCATATAACTTATATTTCCCACCCTTTTGAGCATTCTATCACCCTTGCTTTTTATGTTAAAAATCCCGCCCCCAGGTACATCGAGTAAGGACATTGGCAAGGATGCCGATAAGGCTGTCCCTGAGGGAAGGAGTCATCATTATAAGCTTTACCATTATATTTAAAACTTGGCTTTTTGAAAAGATTGGATTTAGGATATTTTAGACCATTTTATTCAGACCTTGGGCCAGGTGTTTATTTCCTAATTATTAAGTATTGTTGGACTTAACGGATTTTCATAAGTAAACCTTGTTAATCAACTTAAATACATAAAGTGATCACTCATTTCTGAAATAAAAATCAACAATATAACTCCTATAAAATTGTGCAACTAAGGATTTTTTTAAAATAATAGAACAAGAGTTTCTCCATCCCCCGTTAACTCCTTGACTTGGTGCGGGGTTGACCTGATGGTGACCAAAACCCTAGTTATGGATTGAAATGTTATAACATGTATATATATATATATATATATATATATATATATATATCTTCGTGTTAGTAGATTTGATTTAAAACTAAATGAATGACTCTAAACTTAAGCTCATATATACTTTGATAGAGGATTTAGTTTTGTTTAGATTTGTGCTAAATACTTGTGTGGTTTTGTAAAACTCACCATCTAAACTTTTTATACACAAATTATTTTTTGGTTTTCACTAGGTTGAAACATCATATCATAAAACAAGACCATTTTTATCTTTGTCTTTATATTTGATCTTCAAACCATTTGTGAAAACCAAATTTATTAAAACTTGATTTTTGTGTTGGTTTTTCACAGTATACTCTAGCATTCAGTGTGACGTGGTGTGTGTACTACTATTCTACTTTTTGTAATTCTAGTCTAATTCAGTATCTGTGGGATTATTTAGTGCCATCCTTGGTATACTGAGTGTATTAGTGGTATTGATTCATTTACACATCGTAATTTGTAATTTTTACATGAACTGTTGTTATAGTAGACTCATGGTGTGTGTGGTCTTGGAACCAAGAGACTCAAGGTTTTCCCATACGCTTGTTTTCTAGTTATTAAACTATAATGTTCAAATCCCCTTCTCCTCGTATCATTTTGTTTCGATTTTTAGTTTATTAAACTTTGAACATCACACCAACCTGAATTGATTTTTTTTTTGTGTCTATACCAACCATTGAACTTTAAAGTTTTTTTTTCATATATACGATACCTATAACTTCAAATTGGTATTAGAGTACGTACACTAAGTTATCGTGTAAGTCCTTGTTTTGTGTTGTTTAAGGTGGTCCTTGTAATCTAACTTATCTTGTTAGATCACTTTCATATAGTCCCTATTGTTTGCGGAGTCTAAAGTTTTAGTTAATCCTAGTATTTTAGAGTTAAAACATGATTTAAGTGACTCAAGTAGCCATGGTAGTGGATTCGATAATTCTAATTCTTCAGGTGCGAAAGCTATGATCATTGATTGTTTTAGATGGTTAACCACAACTCGGGGTGATAAAAAGTTCAACCCAAAGGTTACATTCCTCGCCGCATATAAACATGCACACACTGCAATAGGAAAAGTCAATTTAGATATTTTTGTAATGATCATAGAAAAGACCATATGAAATTGAAGTCTAGTGTCCCCATGGTTCCCGATACCTAACGAGTTAAGTATTCATCTATTTGAGTTAGGAAATCAATTTTAGAGTCGCTAACTGTAAGACTGGTTAATTCTCGTATGCTTGCACATGACTCTTCACATGTTATGTCTTATAGGTGATTGATTACGTGTTTTCCATACACTAGATGTTCTACTTCATTATGTATATGCTTGATTGTTGTTTGATGTTTATCCTTTATGGGCCTTATTGAAATATACAAAAAGATTTTTCTTTTCTTTTCTTTTGATTTTTTTTCAACTGTTATCATTTTAAAAAATGTTGAAAAACTAAAAAAAAGTGGTTTATGTGTACTTTAGTTTTACAGATTTTATGTGGCATATTAGTGTGTTTGAATCTGCTTCATTCACTTTTTTAATGTGTCTAGAAAATTTAATTATTATTTTAATGCTTAGATTGTATTAATCATGCTTGCATGGAGTTTTTCGAGTTTGATTTGCTTAATGGATTCAATTTGTATACACCTCCACACACACATGGACGAGATTTTTTGAACTTTAACTTCATGTCTTATATTTCATCAAAGTTAGATATTCTCCCATCAATCTTTTCATCAAAATATCTTTTGACTATGAGAGATTTATACATGTAAGAACTATTGCCCATGAGTATGTTGATTTTTATTGAATATATGAGGGAGAAGCGGAAAGGGATATGAATGGAGAAAATCTCCTTTGCGACAAAGACACCGTTGTCAAGAGCCTAAAAATTAGAGGAAAAAAGAAAAGATTAAAGTCTAACATGTTTGTTTGTGTGATTTTCAAAATGGTATCTTTAAAATAATTGATTGAGGAAATATATGATATTTGTTTAGCTATTGAGGATGTTATAGTTAAAGATCTATGAGTTTGCACAATGAATCATAGTCATGCTTATCGTCTCATGGAACTTTTGATTTGTACAATCATCAAAATTCTATAATTATGTGCATTGTGTTATTGGTTCTTTGAGTTCACTTTATTTGACAGTCTAAATCTTAGTTTGATAAAGTTTTGCAGTTAAACATAACTCCTTGGAAATTTTTGATTGATTGGGTAATTTTTTATTTGTTTCTATCTCATTCCCCTTTATTCCATTCCACATGTTTGGACATATCGATACTATGCTAGTGTGCAAAGCTTAGGTGTTTTGTGTCATTTTTGGTCATTTATACCTATATACATCTGTTTGTGTGTCATTAGCATATTCTCCATATTGATACATATGGTATCGTTTTATTTTGAGTCGTTTCGTTGCATTTAATCCATATTTTCCATAGGATTTATCTTTGGATCATAGTGGTATCCCTTGTTGGTTGTTTGCTTTGGTATCGCATGTTGCATTATGTATTCAAGTTGGTATCATATTTGCATTAATATTGATATTAATAGAACATTGTTTGGATTATTTATGCTTGTGTTTCCATGTACTGTTTGTTTCAGTTCACATCGATGCATGATATTATTCATGTCTCTATATTTCTATTTGGTATCATATGTTATCACATTTTGGGGATATGGTGTTTATAGGAGATAAATGGTAATTATGCACTTACTTTTGTCGATTCATGAACAAAAAGGGGTAAAAATGGTATCCATCACTTTAGTGTTAGGAGGAGATCTTTATCTTAGGGGGAGATGTATTAGCTATGCGGGGATTGGAAGACATAAGGTCATATACATATTGATATTGCATATATATTCTCGTCTAATTGAAAGGCGTATTTAAGTGTGCAGGTTTGCAACATGCAGCAAAGTTTATAAGCGTGTAAAGCTAGTCATCGTATTTATCTGTCAAGTATCTAATTTTTCCTTTTGGGGTTGGGGATTGAGTCTTTTATAGAGATTGATGGACCATTGGAGTTTATGTTTTGGGTTTTTATCCCCGAATAGCCAAGGGGGAGATTTATAAGGACAGATTTATAATAAAGTCAATTTGTTTGTATTTTAATAATTACGGACATAGCATTTTGAGTCATAGGTTAGGATTTGTAGGTTGACCTTTCAAGACTATGACGTATTTGGTTGAATACGTAGAAACAACGCTTCATAGATTGCATTATCGTGTCGTGTTTAGTGCCATTTTTTGTCTTCATGTTACCGAGGATCTTAGAGGTATGAATGAATATACATTTTGATCATGGGAATTCTATTTCGGGCATTTCTTTTTATAAAATATTTTAGGGATGTTTTTAAAGTATTTTAAAAGATTTTATTTTTTATTTTTAGTCGTTCGAACGACTTTAAGTCATCATTCAAACAAGATTAAAAGTTCGTTCAAACGAAATTTAAATGATCATCAAGTGATATTTTTCTACTAGAAAACCAAATGTCATTTGAAACTCGTTTGAATGAGATTAGTTATTCATTCCAACGAGTTCCTTCTGGGCTTAAACGAGGTTGTGTTTTTATTTGAACAAACCCTTGTGTTCATTCGAACGAGCTTTCTCAAAAAATGCAACGTGATGAAAAATATATATTCTATATAAAGGTATTCTAACATTTATTTTAGGAGTGAATTTTGTCAAAATGATTTTTCCAATACATATCTAAAAGCTCCTAATCGCAGTTTCGTCCAAACTTTTTGAAATGAAAGTTTCAATTTTTATATGCTTTAAGATCTCGTTTGACATTAAATTTTTACTCATCACCATCCTTGTTTTGTATGTTTTATATGGTGGATTTCGTGTTTGTTGTGTACACACAATGGACTCCGTGTTTGGGGTGTTGCAGTGAAGAAACAGTTGAATCTGTGTTCTAAATCCGTATACAGTTACTGATCCTTATCGGTTGACACCTAGGCGTGTGTCAATTCACATGTTGTGGAATCTTAGCTGGTGGATTCCTGCATGTAACTATGGTGAGGGTTGAGGAACGAAGAGCATCAAGGATTTTGAAGGCGTCGAGTCGACTATGTATGTTTGTTTCGTATTATTTGTAATTCCATTCATAGTGAAATTTGCGTGACTGGGTTGTCTAAAGTTTAATACTTTTTGAGTTTTCCTCGTACATCGGCATGTTGTGATTTGTTCCTTTATTTTATTCTTGTTCACACCTATTGTGGGTACCCACTGTCGACCAAGCCTATAAGAGTAACCGGTTAAGCCCAACCAGCAAGTGAGGCGACCGACCGAAGTTATGAGCATTGAATAATAGTCAGAATAAAAGATATGACAAAATCTATCCCCAAGATCTTTGAGAGATATTTAAGGGATATGAGGCCAACGTGTTAGTTACCAACACATTCCTTTAACTGCATATATATTTTACTCCTGGCCCACGTCATGGGGCATGTAAAAAAACCAATTCGATAAATACTAAATAATAAAAGTATACCTCTCCCTGGACGTAGGAAACTTGTTGAACCACGTATATTCTTCTGTTGTGTGATTACAGCTATTTATTTTATTCTGGTGATTGTTTTCTTTTCTGAAATTGTTTTGCATTGAGATTTTTGTCAGCACAATTGGCACCGTCTGTGGGAAACGATTGATTTCTCCTGCGAAAACCCTCACCAGTAAGAACCAGCAATGTCACATCACAGCAGTAATGTTCCTCAAGTAAGAGATATTCAACAACAGCTAAACTCCCCAAGGGTAAGGTATGAAATATTCCATTCAAACCCGAGACTTCGCCAGGAGAGGTAGGTCTCTGAGGAAATTCAAGGGCCACCCAGGTCTATGTAAATATCTAGGTTAATCGATGCCTATGAGGCGAGGCTCTAGGAGTAGGAGGAAGCCACTCGCCAATGGGAAAACGAGAATGCCTAACTCAAGAGGCGACTAGAGAGACTGGATAAAGAGATCCGTCGAAATACTAGGCGACGCCAGAGTGGGACTCCTAGCCCTCAGGCGAGCAAATATCACATTTGAGGAAGAAGCCCAAGACTTGGTTCAGAAAGAATGGAAAGACCTAGGTTAGGCGACCACTACTTTCAGCACTCATGACCAACTCTCCAGTGCAGAAGTCCTGATCGAAAAAATAATGATATCCAAAGTTTGGTTCGAAAAGAGATGGACCAGCACCCAGCTCACTGTGTGTCACGACCTCAACCCAATAGTAGTAGGGAATGAGTGTCTTGACATGCCACCAAGGCATTCAATGTTATGGACTTAAAATATTCCTTAAAATAAATGCAACGAAAATACATTCACATGGTCATGAATCGTAAACTATTGAAAAAAATGAAATTACATCATCACAACTTTCTAAAAGGGAACTTCGTATATATTGAAGTATGAATGGATTACAACTTATGCCAAAATTAAAAACTTATTACTAAAGAGCCAAACATGATCTATCTCCTAAAAACAAACGTTATATTTAAAAGTATAACAAAAAATCTCCTTAAGCTAGATCTTCAACATAGTCCTTCTACACTTCATTCTCCAGTCTAATTTTTTTTTCCTGAAAATCGTTATTTATACAACATCAGTTAAAAGATGAATAAGATTTAATCTCCCGACATTCCAAAGTTTTCAGAAACTAGATACCTATTCAAGTCAAAAGAGAAGGCATATACATATATGGATAGGAACTTTCAATAAATAGATATATACATTTTGAAATGATAGTATATATATCACAATTGGATAGCTCAGAATAAGAAGAATGCAACAAATCAAATATGATATCTTTTTCTTTCAATCATATCACTTTAATGGCCAAGTACACTCTAATACCGTGTTCTTCTACCGTATTATACCCCGGTAGTTGAGGGTCAATCGAACTAGTTCATCATAACGCCTTATTTAGGGCACACCAGCGACAACCCAGCTGGGAAGGTCAGTCAGTAAAGAGGTCCCTTAGGCCGAATCATATTTTCAATATTCAATATCCTTTTCAATAATCATTTTAATCGGTATGTTTATATGGACAAATATAAACATATCACATATGAATCAATCATACATATCACATGAATTTTGGGAATAAAAGTTGTTCACAAAATATATATAGTTTGCATAATATCATATAATCAAAATACACCAGGAATGTCAGAGTACTCACCTAAAATAGAGGCTCGAAAATATAGATATTGAGTCTTGGATCACACGTTAATCTAATAAATACAATAAAGGTTTAATTATGTATTCTAAATAAAGCCCAATTATAAATATTGTGTTTTAATCCTAAAATATATTGATGAAAAAGGTTACTAAAACCATTTTCTCAATTTTTAATATTCAATCATATTATTTAAAGAATTCAATTCATAGTTCTTCCTAATCAGTCGGTTCCCAGTAGAGATGGAGGGTCACAGGGGCACAACTTAAATACCATCTCATCTAGACAGAACATTTCTGGATTTATTCTCAGTAGAGATGGAGGGTCACATGGGCACCACTTAAATACCATCTCAACTAGACAGAATTTCACCAAGACTGACTTTGGAATTACTTAAATGAGATTCCATAATACGAGCAATTGCTTACAAAAATCATTTTAAAAAGCATATATATATATTTTTCAAACAAGTTGACATATTTTGAAAATAAAATCAATTTAGATTGTTTACAAATTTTAAGTTTTGATAAGTAAAGTCTTTAGTGTATTTTACCAGCATAACTACTAAGTAAATCTATAAAATACGAAATTAAAACTACAAAAATGAATTATAACATTTAAATAAAATCATACCTACGAAATGAATTCTTTCTTAGAAATTATAGAACTACTTCTTAAGATATTTCCCAAGCTTTCTATCACTCTTTCTTACTATAATTATCAAGGAATTGGTGTGAGTTGGAAATGAACCCTAAGGCCCTATTTATAGGTTTTCAAAAGTATTACGGTGTTGACATATGTCTAGGTGATCAAGCATTTACGGTGGCATGTCATCGTTTGGGTGTCGCATTTCGGGGTGATCTTGAAGTCTTAACATCACCAAATGATGACAAGTGTTTTAGCTTTCTCTCTCAAGACGACATGTGTAAGGTGGAGGTGACCATCACGTGGTGGAAAGGTGATAAGGGTATAAGGGTCATTTCACACATGAAGGGTATTTTAGTAATTTCACACTATATAGTTTCAATATTTCTTAGAGGTCCTTGAAAATATTTTATTTACAAAATGGCCCTTTTTATATTTTTATATTATCCCCTAAAGTTTCATAAAATTATATTTTCTACCCCAAAACTTATTATATACCTTAAGATATGTCATAAGACTTCGATTTGATCCTATTTACGATTGATTCTTCATATGTAAAAATGGGGTTTGTTATATTGATAGACAATAACACCACATATCTAATAATACAACATTTATAAGATAGTAAGTAACACATGAGTATAAAAACAAACTATATACATATGAGCACATAAAAGTGGGCTCATTACACTGTGGTGCTAGATCAACAAGGGAGTTAGCAAAACAAGCTCTCAAAACTTATCTTAAGTCCCATTTTTCAAGGGAGATAGAAGAAGTGGAGGCCCCAAAGAAGTTAGTGATTCCTAGGTTCAAGATTTACAATGGAAAAATTGATCCCATCGACCATGTTAGGGAATAAAGACAAGTAATGACTCTATCGAGTCATAATGATACACTCATGTGTCGAATCTTGCCCTAAAGCTTGCACGACGTGGCCCAGAAGTGGTTCAAGAGGTTACCTCACCGATCCATCAAGAGTTTCAAATTTGTGGCCGAGTTGTATACGACTCGTTTCGTTACAAACATTTGCCATCCGAAGAGGATGGATTATTTGCTAGCTAAAAGAGAACCTCAAAGAGTACGCAAAGAGGAACTGGAAGTTATTTAACTAAGTCGAAGACTGCTGAGAGCAAGTCACCGTATCATCCTTCAAAATAGGATTGCCTAGCTCTTTCCTCTTGCACCAGTCCCTAACTAAGAAGGTGGCAACAACCATCGATGACTTAATGGCCAAAACGCTAAAGTTGAGGATGTGACCCATCTTTATAAGGGGGAAAATAGTCACACGAAGACGGGCAAGGGGGCAAGAAGGTTGAACAGCAAAAAAAAGTATTAAGAAGGGGGCAAGAATGGCTCCAAGAATGGGAATAGGAACGACGCATCAAAGGCATTTCAAGATATAAACACAGTCTTCAAAGAGTCGATCTATAAGATCCTAGCGAAGATGGGAGGAGATCCCTCTAAGCGAAACAACGCATTGAGATGCGCATTTCATAAGGACGGCGGACATAAAACTAAACATTATAAATCCCCGAAGTCTCATCTTGAGGAATTGGCCCAGGCCGGACACTTCAATGATTTCATGGAAAAGAAGACAAATAAAGCAGCGAAGAATGGAGACCAGGACCGAATAATATCCTCAAGCAGGATGTTGGTCATGAATTTGTAGTAATACATGGGGCATCAGACCTCAAACAAATTTAAAGGAACGCAACTCGAATGGAAGTTAAGAAGCTGACCATAGTTATGCAGGCCTTCCATATTGGCTGAGGCAAGTCTCAGGCAGGGAAGTGGCGACGACCAGAGGACATTGACTATAACAAGCATATCATTTTTATAGACTAATATTTAGTGGGAGTGAGAACCCCTCATCATGATGCACTGGTCATTACACTCATGATAGCTAATTGGGACGTCGAAAGGCTGCTCGTCGACTAAGGAAGATCATCTGAATTAATGTACCTCGACTGATTTAAGAAGCCAAAACTAAGCATAGCAGATCTGAAGGAAGCCACTGTCCCATTGGTCGGCTTCGCTGGGAAGGTCACAATCCCTCTGGGAAAGGATGTCCTGCCAGTCAGGGAAGGAAACATCTCTAAATTAATTGAGTTTCTTATTGTCGATATCGAATCACCATACTGATCGAGGAGTAGTTGAGATCTATGGGGACCAAGTTGCGGTGGGGAAGTTTTTCATCGCGTCCATACGCCCTAAACATGAGAATAAACTAGAAAACACGAAAGGCAAGGAAGAAGGTCAGGAGGCGTTAGTGCCCTCCATATAGCAGCTAAGGTATGGTCGACCAGGAGTGAAGGAAACCAGGCTCCCCCTCTAAAAGGGTTGTTGAAGACCTGAAAGAGTTTGCAGGTGGGAGTGGCTCGACCTAAACGATGCTTCTAATTGGCACCTCCTTAACTGATGGTGAAAAAAAAGAACTAATTACCGTACTCCGAAGTAACGTAGATGTTTTCGCATGGGATATTTACGATCTACCTGGTATTGATCACATTATCTCTTGTCATAAACTACAGGTGGACACGATTTTTAGACCAGTGGCGCAAAAGGTTTGCCGAACAGCCCCGGAGAAGGCCAAGGCAGTAGAGAAAGAGGTCGAGAAGCTACTCAATGCGATGTCCATACGGGAAGTTCAGTTACCTGAAAGGTTATCCAACCCAGTAGTGGTTATTAAGAGCAACGAAAAGTGGATGGTTTGTATTAACTTTACCGACCTCAATAGGGTCCCAAAGACAGTTTCCCCCTTTTGAATATTGATCAACTAGTTGATGCTATGACTGCACATGAGAGAATGAGCTTCTTAGATTCGTATTCGGGATACCATCAAATCTCCCTTCACGTGCCAGATCAAGATAAAACCTCCTTCATAACCACTGTTGGTTTATATTGCTATAAAGTTATGCCTTTCGGCCTTAAAAATGTAGGAGCAACCTATCAGCGACTGGTCACGAAGATGTTCAAAGACCAGATGGGGGATATAATGGAAGTTTATATCGACCACATGCTCGTCAAGAGCAAAAATAAGGATGACCACCTCTCCGACCTGGCTAAGACCTTCGACACCCTCAGGAAGTACCAAATGAAACATAACGCAAATAAGTGTTCTTTCCGTGTCCAGTTAGGAAAATTCCTTGGATACTTAGTCAACAAGAGAGGAATAGAAGCAAACACCGACCAGATCGACGCCATCATCAAGGTCCAACTCCCCCAAATAGTAAGAGACGTACATAAGCTAAAAGGGATGTTCGTCGCACTCAACCAGTTCATTTTTAAGTGTTTAGAATGATGCCAACCATTCTTTCAATTATTGAAAAAGAACAAAGGAGTAACATGGGATGAATATTGATCGAGGGACCTAGAAGAGGTCAAAGTCTACTTGATTTTTCCCCTTTTCTCATAATTCTTGGGCAGGATGATCCGCTATACCTCTACCTAGAAGTGTCAGATCACGCGGTAGGCTCTGCCTTGGTGTGTGAAAGGAGGGAAGCCAACATCCAGTCTACTACGTGAACAAAACACTCTTGGAAGCCAAACAACGATACCGACATTAGAGAAGCTTACTTACGCACTTTTGATAGCCTCAAGGAAAATAAAGAATTATATTGAAGTTCATTCCATCGTCGTAGTTATTTCATACCCCCTTAAGGAAGTTCTAAGGAAAGCATATCTCTTCGGCCAACTATCCAAGTGGTCAGTCGAGCTTGAAAGGTTTGATATCCACTTTTAACTAAGAACAACCATCAAAGCGCAAGTATTGGAAGACTTCATTGTTGAATTTACAGGAGAGTATCCTTGCGATCAACCCAAATAGGTGTTTGGAAATTATACGTTGATGGAGCCTCCAACTCAAGGGGCGGGAGTGGGTATTGTAATAGTGACTCTTGAGAACATGGTGCTCGAGCAGAGAATTATACTTCGATTTGAAGCCTCCAATAATGAAGCGGAGTACGAGTCACCGATCAACGAACTATGTAAAGAAAAGCTCCTAGGGGAAAGTCATCTCTAAGTCTTCGCCAATTCACAGCTAGTTTCCAACCAGATAAGTGGCAACTTCAACTCAAAAGACAAAAGGATGGCAGCTTATCTCACCATTGAAAAGGGATTAATGGACAAGTTTGATCAAGTCAACGTTCAGTAATTACCCAAGGGACAAAATAGACATGCAGAAGCCCTAGTAGCCCTAATCTCAGTAATAGACTCAAACATGAGAAGAACAATCCAAATTAATTTCCTTGTGCAACCCAGTATTCGTAAGGATGCGGAGTTGAGGAACCCTGAGCAGATCCTCCATACTAAAATAGCTCTGAACTAAGTGGATCCCGTCATAGATTATTTGCAAAATGATAAGTTACCTTGTGACAAGAAGACATCCCATTAGATAAGAGTCAAGGCTGCTCATTTTCACTTATTTCCTAAGGGCAAACTGTATAAAAGATCTTTTAATGACCCCTACCTATAGAGCGTTCATCCGCAGGATGTTAGCAAGTCCTACATGATCTCCATGAAGGGATTTATGGAAATCATGCAGGAGGAAGATCGATACCATTTCGAGCAATAAAGGAAGCATGCCAGAGGCTATACATGCAGGAGGATGCTGGAGTCTATATCTGAAGATATGAGAAATGCCAAAAGCAGTCTCCCTTAGTCCACCAACCCTCAAACGACCTAAATTCCTTAACTAGACTGTTATCTTCACGCCATGGGGCCTTGACATCGTAGGCCCTCTACCTACTGTAGCTGGAAATAGGAAGTATCTATTGGTGGCCATAGACTACTTCACGAAATGGATAGAGGCAGAGCCACTGACAAACATTAGGGACACTAACATAATAATGTTCATATAGAGGAATATTATCACACACTTCGGCATACTCAGGATGATCATTACCAATAATGGGACCCAGTTCAAGAGTGTCCCCTTCCAAATCTTTTGAAGTGATCATGGAATCACGCACTACTTCAGCTCTGTAGTGTACCCTTAAAGCAATGGTCAAGACGAGGCCTCTAATACGATAGTGACTGATGGCAAGCTTTGACCTAACTGGTAGGGACCATTTAAGGCCATAAGGGACAACCTACAAGGATCCTACCACTTGAAAATTCTAGGGGATAGGGAGATACCGAGAGCCTAGAATGCAGCCAACCTAAAGAAATTCTAGTTCTAAATTTCTTCATGCACCATTATTTTAGGCAAATCTTTATTTATAAATTAATGTTTCTATATGTTTCTAACTGTTATCAATAAAGGTTGGTTGGACTTGGCATTCTATATATGTTGTTAGTCTCAAATGTATGTTATTATATGCACCTTTTGAAAGTTACAAGCTTCACTATTTGAACATAAATAGCCTTTTGTGGTTACATCATAGTAGATGGGTTTATACCAGCTCGATTTCATGATAGCGAAGAAATTAGGGTAAATATATAATCACTCTCCTTAGGCCTTTGTTCGTAACACAATTGGGCTCTGAGGTTTCTTCGGCAACAAGTAGAGACATGCAGGGGGATCTTTAGGCAATATGGCAAACCCAAGTTGGTCACCAACATAGTTTGGTTTCAAAATCTTTCTTGGGTGGATTGCCCACTAATTAGGTGTATCATCCCCATCACCTTACTTAGGCCTAAGGAAGTGTGATGACACGACCTAAAGGTACAGCAAGGCGGAATGGTATGTCTACGACATACTGGACTGGGAGAATACTCATTCAAAAATAAGCTCATGCTTAGTCGTCTGAGAAGCCCAAAGTCACTAGAGATTATCAACCAAAATCATGTTTAGTAAGCAACTGCCCAAAATATAGAAATTTTATTGCTCAAGGTTACACAGTTACACATAAAATAATGATAAAATAGAAAAATGAATAAGGATTAAATCAGACTCTAAGAGGGACTAGGTCACCGAGGGAGGTAATCATCTACTCGCGCCCTTCGACCATTGTTTGGACAAGGGGAAAAGTCCTACTTGACCTCTCTCGAACTCGACTCTAACAGCTGCCTTGGACTTGTATCTATTAGGATCCAGCGATCGTCCCTTCTGAATGGATTCGGCTCCAGAGATGAGGGAGTGATCTCATGTCTGTACTGAAGGACGAAGTTCTTAGGCACTTTTAACTCCTTGAGAGCACTCAGCCACCCTCTGATAAAGGAAAGCTCCTCGACCTCCTTTAACCTCATGGGAGCATCTGTTCAGCTATGGTTGTACACATCTTCCCACACTTACCGAGGACCTTTCTTGAACAAGTTCCTCATTCGGGTAACATACCTTTGAAGCGTAGTAGCTATCAGGTACGCCCTACGAATATCTCCCCACAGTTCGGCAATCTACCTAGTTGAGCCACTGTCATTAGGCCTAGCTCACTGCCTAGTTGACAAAAAAAAAACTGTATGACTGGAGGGGAAATGCTTAGCAGAGTCTCCCTGAGGCGCGTGACTTAACTCTTTAAGGAATCATTCTCCCATTGCAGAACCTCTCCAATCGGATTGATCTCAGAGGCATATAAGAGATTAGGCTTCAGAGAATCCATTTATTCTTAAATAGAGGCACCAACCACCTCCATTTTTTCAAGTCTATCCTTCAACCTGGATACTACCTCGAATTGATCCTTATAATCTTAATTCCTTATCCTATGAGATTTATAGATCTTGACGAATGCTCGGCTAACTTGGTCGCTTACATTGGAACCAAGAATTTGGCCTAGATGATAAGAGGCAGGAATATAATCATCAAGGTCAACAAACTAAAATAAATGGAGCGAGAATAATAAAAATGTATCAGCAAAAGGAAAAACCAATTCCCTTCATTAAAAATTGGCACGATCCAGGTACAGATACATGAAATGGTAAGAAAATAGAATAAAAAAGGAGAAAATAAAAAAATAATCCTAGAAATCTATTAGTCAACCTCGACCTGCTCTGTGGCAGCTGGCTCTTTCCCCTTACTAGCAATGATCTCACTTAACTCTGCCCCAAGTGCTCAGGCATCGGCAGCATGAGTAACACGAACATCAGAAGAAGGAGCAGCATGCTAGCTCACAGATGGGGCTTCATCAACAACGGGTTTTGGGTCAGGGTTGTGCTCATCGAATAGGGGAGAGTCAATAGAAATTCCAGTAGGAACCAAGGTTCGATCCCAACCTTTCTTGAAGCTCGCTCGGTAGATGTATTCAATTTACTTCCCAATATCTTCGTAAGTCACTTCCCGACCCACGATGTAGCTATTATACCTAGACATGGCTACCTCTGCCTTTAACCTCGTCACGTTGTTAGCAAGCTTCATGTTCTTTTTGGTGATGATGAGCGTACCAGCCACTACCATCTCGTCAGCCTCGCAGAGCTCCTTCAGCTCCTTAGCTTCCCTAACCCTCGCCTAGGAAAATAAGCCCTCATCTATTATAAGGGCCTTTTATGTAGTCTTCAGGCTCTCCTTAAGCTCAGCATTTATCCTTGCCAGCCCATCTCGACCACAACAGAGGACAGTGTTGTCAAACACAAACTTCAAGAAGAAATAAGTATAAGGTAAGCGATTAAAAGAACCAAAATAAACAACGGAGAATAAAACAAATGGCTTTACCAGAGCAATCCCCTTATCTACCTTCAGGGATAACTAGTCTGGACTTATCTTTGAGGACCGCTCATGGTCCACTATCAATACTTCTCTCTCAAACATCATAGGGGAAAGATGAGGGGATAGAGCCACAGAAGCACCCTCAGATGAAATAGCAACATGCACTAGGGAATCCTGTGCCTTTTTTGTTCTTTCTACTCCTCTCATTCTCTCCTCTTCCTTCTTCTTTATTCACCTCTTCTTTTTTTCTCTCTTTCTTTTTCTCTCTCCCTCTCCCTCTTCTCTTATTCTCTTATTTTCCTCTCAAGATCCTTCTCATAAACTGTTCTATGGGAACCACTTGTAGTGTCATCAGGCATGGTCTTATGGATCTTGAGCCTGTTCAACTGCAAGAAGTCATCATCATAATTATGAGGGATCAAGTTCTTCCTTTTGGGAGGATCCATGTCTTCCTCTCTAGAACTATCCGAACTAGAACCACCTGAGCTAGAGCCTTCCTCACTGGATCTCTCTCCACCAAAATCCTCTTCACGAGATTCTTCCTCATGAGATCTTGCCTCACCACCACCACCTCTAGCAGCACCGGACTCTGAGCTACTCTGCTCTTCCTCCTCGTCTAGGTCGATAGGTTAAAGAGAGCCTTCTTCCTTATCTTCTTCCTTTGAGATATCAAGATTGTTAATGGAGTCAAATTGACGGGCGATTAAACTAGAGGTTGATTTCTTATATTCCAATAAGAAAATAGCCAACCTGGAATGTTCACGTTTTTTAATAGAGTCTCTTATATTCCAGGCCTTAAGTAACTTAGCAGCATGGATCTCGTAGAGAGCATGCTCCTGGTTTTTGGACTTTGATGAGAAGGAAAATGAAAACATTAAAGTAAGAACACATTATATCAACAATTAAAAGACAAAGAGATTGAAAAATAACCTATATATTCCTCCCCATAAGTAGGAATTTGAGGTCACGTATACCTCGCACCCCCTACTTGAGGAGGGAACTTCCATTTCCTAGCTATGAATCCTTTAGACCAGCAGTATTTATGGGAATCAGGTAGATTAACTACCAACACCCTATCCAGACTTCTCTCTATAAAGTAAAGAAGACCAGAACTGGTACAAGAAAAGGAGTAATAAAAACAGATTTCAACCAAGCCTAAATTAGTTCAATAGAGTTGGTTTATTCTATGGATGCCATTAACAATCTTCCAAACATTTGGAGAACATTTGGCTGTAACTATATAGAAATATTGGAAAAAATGTAAGAAGAGGTGATTTGGGGAAAAAGTTAAACCCCCTTGGGACAACAAAACGTAACGAGTACAACACCTACTTAGGACACAATGCAAAACGTAACGAGTACAACACCTACTTAGGACACTAGAACCTGGAGATTCTGATACCAATTGTAACAATACCAATTTTCCACATAATAGCCAGTCGGTCTAATATGACAAAGATAGGGCTTGTTAAACAATTTTTATCATTCTCAGCATCAATAAATAAATAAATATGAGTGAATTTATAACCATTCACAACATGCGATAACTAAAGGATAAATAATTCCAAATATATGTTATCTCAAAACATCCAACAATAAATAGCATGAATAAATCCTCTCTCAAAATAACTAATATGAATAAACCAAGACTCGATATCCATACAATCTATGAAATAAAACAAAACTAAAAATACTATAAAGATTAGCAACGCAGACTATAATCAAATAGTTGAAGTTGCTAATTGAAGGGTAACCACAAGTATTAATTGTCCTCATCTTTGAAAATAATTTTTATGCAATTTAGTTCAGATACCAATAGTTTCAAGAAATATCTTTCATATCAACAGTGTAAATCATGCGACTTATTTACAATAAACATGGCACCCCGTAGGGTCTCACATGTAATAAATACCTCACCCCTCACCTAAGTGAAATACTACGAGAATGTCCCAACCCAATTCATAAGCTACTCCAAGAGTCTTTATCTCTACACAAAGTGAGTAAGCAACCGATAGTCAAATGCAATAGGGATGTACACCATTACACGTGTGAGAATACAACCTAAACTCCAATGTCATCCATAAAATAACATGTGTTTCTAACATATATTTTTATTGTCCATTTCTAGACTAAGTATTCCATTCATATATATTCATCATATAATCATACTAAGGAAACTATTGTTGATGTCTAAAAATTTATGACGTCCAAATTTATAATCACAGATAAATAAATATAAACAAGCAAGACAAGAACACAATAGTTAAGGTTTTTAAAGTGGTTCACCTGTAAAAATCATACGTCCATTGTGTATTATTTCAGAGGGTTACAATAGATCAGTATGGGGTGTGCTTATGCTTGATTGAATTGTACCCACTGAGTTAAGGGATAAAATGTATTTATATTAGCTAGGAAATTAAACCAAGAGATGGAATGATTTTATAGTTTCAGGCAGTTACATTTGTGTACAATAAATGAGACTCTTGAAATTCACTGTTGTTCACCATTCCATCCGGGCAACATTTAAAATTCCTACTAGTTCACTTACTATGAGTTAGTCAGCATTCCGGCCGACTAGGTGTGCCTGAATTTTACCAAGGTAACCGAGTAGCCCTACATGGGGACAAGTGTCCACTTTTCATTGGTCCACACAGGAGCATAATTTTTACATACAATGGAAGCCCCCAATGCTCCATGTTTGGTGATAGATCAAAAGTATGGATCATTTGTTCAGATAGTTTCTCTGCATGATATCCAAGCGTAGGTCGGCAGTTGACCTACCGAAGTTGTAAAATTTTGTCACTAGTGTTGTTAATAATGGAAATTTTGTAAATAATTCTAACTTTTTTTAACTTCCAAAAGGTATGCTAGTCTTTTTGCACTTTGGAAAGCATGCGATCGATAGTAGTCCAAACATTCATACATTTCCATCATTTCATTTCTATTTTTGAAAGAACCTATAAAAGGTGGTAATTTTCCCTCCATTTCATTACCTTAAACTTTCTACATTTAGTTTTTCTTTTACTTCTCAAGGCCTTTATTTCCATTATTTGTTACTTGCTACCTGCTATCATTTTTCGATCTCTGTAATCCTTGTAAGCTACGTTTCCTTTATTTTCTCTAATTTTCCTACCTTTCAGTTATGTTGTACATCATAAATGACAATTCCTTAGAGGAATTTAGGGACAAGAGGATAATTCCCAATTGGGTAGGATTAAAAATTGCCCATGGCCCTATTGATGTGTATTCTCTAGCTGAGGGTCACTGGATTCCCACTCTGCTTATTACAAAGTGTGGCATTACTTTTCCCCTAAATCCACTTTTCATTTAGTTATGTCAATACTTTGATATTATTTCGATGAGTATAGCTCCTAATTATGAACAAAGTGAATAGGCTAAATGACATTCATGAGACCCATATCGGGATCCCTGAATTAATAATCTGCTATAAATGGGGAACCATTGGGGATATCACTTATTACTTGAAGACTAGGCAAGCCAATAGGGATTTGGTGGTTAACTTTCCAGGTTCCAATAAGGATTACTCTAATTATGGTGTTATATTAAAGAATTGGCAATATGCCCCCTTCTTGAGGGCGTAAAATACACTGGACATAGGTCTCTCCAAGTAGGGCATGGCATAGGTCGTACTTTTAGCCAGGATAAAGCCAAGAATAAGGAGAATTTTTAGATCCTTTTTGCCAGTTTCTTTTTGTTTTTTCCCTTACGTATTTTCCATTTCTTCTTCTTTTTTCTTTGAAAGTGATCAACTCTATAACCTTTATTACCCTTGAATTATCAATGAAATGGCACATTTTTGCTCAAGCTTTCCCACTTTCTTGTGATGTTGACTGCTTGTTTGCTTCATTATTATTTTTACTCTTTATTTTTCGTGGTTAGGCCCATATACTTATACTTCCAAACTTACAGTTTGATGCTAGGAAAAATGTAATTATTTATTCTGAATCCGACCAATTGAGGCGATATTAGAGTATTCATGATTCTGGTCATGTGCCATTAACTAAAGAAGAATTGGTGGGGTTACTAGGCCCAAAAGCTTTTGACCAAGTGAAAGATGCCTATGTCCATCTTCATTGTCTCCTAGATAGAGCAAAAGCGAACAATGTTTCCTATTATTAAATGATCGAACACTTTCAATAAGACCACAAACTTTCTCTGGCATTGCTATATTCTGATTATGAGTCTAAGTACAAAGCTTTGAGTGAAGGATAGGGTTTTGATAAGAAAGTGCAAGATATTACTTTTTATCTGAATAAGAAGTAGTTGGTGTTGAATCAAGAAACTAAAAATGCCTAAGCAATCACTACACTTATAGAGAAAGAAAATAATGCCTTAAGGGCCGAATTGGAGAATCTAAAGAAATCAACCAATACTAATAAAGTAATGTATTTCTTGGAAATGGAGAATGCTAGCTACTGGAGGATATATAGAACTTGAAGAAGAAGAAGAAGAAAACTAAATCTGGCCAGTCTTCCATGTAAGCCATGGTTATTTGGCCAACCATTTATGAATAAAGAACTAAGAAGGATTTGGATGACCAAGTTCCCTACTCCAAGGAAAAAGTATAAGGCTATTAAGAAACTCCAATAGAGGTTGGACCGCCTAAATTTCCCCTTCTATAAGCAACCTAAGGTTACTTGGATGGAGGGGTAGGATGAAGCCTTGACTTACTTGAATAAACACATGGAGCAGGCTAGGAATGAAGGATATAAATGGGATTAGTTGAACTTGCTTGGTCTACTAAAGATCTCTACGGGTTCTAAACTGTGGTATTGTCAGGATCTAGGATTGTTAAATTATCCTGATCATCCTTTCAAGATTAATATAAGTTGGATTCCTCCTGATGCCATTCCTTAGAGTTAAGTCAGAAAGTATATTGGGGACAATGTCTTGGAAGGAGAAAATGAGTATGTTTGCCCCTAACATTTACTAGATGGTCTAAGAAACAACATACATATTAGGATAAGAGATGTTAGATATACTACTCTGTTGAGCACCCTTGATGAGCCTCCTATTGGGATGAACAAAGCTAAAGGAAAGCGTCTAGTAGGATAGACTCTGTATCTTCTTTATTTTTTATTATAACACTAAGTGTTTTCAATAAAAATGAACTTATTTTTCAATAAGTACGCTTGTGATATGTTTTTGTCTTTATTCAAGCGTATGATTGGCTTTAATTAACTTGCCGACTAGATAACATGTGTTATGATTACTTATGCAGCTTGCAAACTAAGTAATCTTCTTAAATGATAATCATGTTTGATGCATGGTTGAATCCACTTATAGTGCCTTAGACTAGACTAATTCATTTAGATAAAACTATAAGTAGTTTTGTCGAACTATGTTTTTGTATTAGTTATCAGTGGCGACCAAGTGTATTAGTATTATATAGTTATTCCTATGTTTAACTTGGTCACGTAAAACCTATTGTGTTTAACCTGAAGTTATACATGAGGCTTTACTAACTTATTTTTCTTAATTAGTCAAAGATGAAATCATACATGAAGTTTTTCAACAATCACAAATTAAACTCCTTTGAAATTTTGAAGTTTGAAAAGTTTGAACTTTTTTGTAGTTGGAAAAGTTTGAACTAAAACTTTTTTGAAGTTTGAAATTAGAAAGGTTGACTTTTATAAAGTTGGAAAAGTTTGAATTAGAAGCTTGAAAAGTATTTGAACTAACACTTTTTAGTGGTGGTATCATACCATGCTCCGAAAAAGAAAACATAAAAAGGAAGCATATCTGGTAGAAAAGTGAAACTTCAATAAATTGAATAATTGATTATATCAAAAGTGAAATTTTTTATCATATTTGTGAAGATGATCGACATTCCCGATCGTCATCCAGTGTTTCTAGGTGATATGTTCCTGGTCGAATAACTGTCGAGATACGGTATGGACCATGCCAATTGGGATCCAACTTGCTGTTCTTCTGAATCACTTTCTTAAGGATAATATCTCCTTGGTTCAAGTTGGTCGACTTGATCCTCTGGTTGTAGAATCAAGCAGTCGTTTGTTGATAAGTAGCCATTTGAATTGCAGCATCTTCTTTAACTTCTTCCACTATGTTCAGATCTAGTTGACTCTCTAGATCACTCTTAGGGGAGTCAAAATTTAACACCCTATGAGTCGACATACCTATTTCAGTTGGTACCACTGCATTAATACCAAAAAAAAGAATGTACAGAGTTTCTCTTGTTGCCATTCTAGGCGTATACCTATAAGCCCAAAGGATGTTATGTGACTTATTGATCCAGTTCCATTTAGCATCATCCAAACTTTTCTTCGTATCATCAAGAAAATTTTTATTAGTAATCTTTATCTGACCATTTCATTGTGGATGTCCAGGTGCTGAATGAAGTTTTTGAATCTTGGACCAAATGCAATGTTCCTCATATTCCTCATTATAAAACTGAGTACCATGATGAGTGATGAAATCATAAGTCATCCCATTATGACATATGATTTTCTTCCATATGAACTAAAAAACTCTCTGGAAAGGCATATCCATCAAGGGTTCAACCTCCACCCATTTGGTGTTATAATCCACAGCTATAACTAAATAATTTAACCTTCCTTTTGTGGTCGACAATGGTCCAACCAAATATATTCCACAAATAGCAAAGGGCCGGGGAAAAGTAATAGGATTTAGGAAAGCACCCGGTCTTTTGTGGATAATAACCAATTTTTGGCACTTGTTACACTTCTTGGTGAAAGAAACACAATTTGCCTTCCTTGTTGGCCAATAGTAGGCTTGCATGGGTATCCTTTGTACTAAAGATCTTCTAGCTGAATGAATGTCATTTGAGAGTTCATGGACCTCTTTGATCAGATAATTCCTTCAGTTAGATGAAGACAATGAAGTAATGATACAATGTATCCTCTTTTGTACAGAACACCCTTCTCCAAGACGTAGCTGGCTATTTTATATCTCATCTTCCTCGCTTCCTTCTAGTCGAATGGTAACAAGCCTTTTTTAATGTAATCCTTAATTAGATCCATCTAAGAAGTGCCCAATTTTATAGAAATTATACCGACAACTTCCACATTAATACATCTACTAGTGAGAATCTCTACTGTAATGGTTCGTCTGAGCTCCATTAAAGTTAATAAGGCTAACAGAGAAAGTGAATCTCCTCGAGCATTATCCACCTTTAGAATCCAGACCATCCAGATCGCAAGAAATAATGATATAACCTTAATAGCCTTGTACCATGGTTTCTCCTTTAACTCCATATATTTGAAGCATCTAGTGTACACTAAGTTGAGAATCACTGTGCACTATCACCTACTAGGCACCTACTGATGAGGCTAATTCCAAGCCCATAATTAATGCTTTGTACTTGGATTCATTGTTGGAGGCTTGAAATTGAAATCTCAACGCATATTCCATATTTAAATCATCTGGCGTGATGATAATATGTCCATCCTTACTTCCAGTGGCGTATAAATATCCGTCTACGAATAGTTTCCACATCGGGATGTCGTTGTTAAACTCTACTATTGCCAGTACTCCATATTTGAATATCTCCTTGCTTTGTTTGGAAATTATCCAAGATATTTCTTGAGAAACTAATGATTCTGGTTGGTCAGTGATAATATTGATTTTCTTTCGAGCTTAGCTATCTTCCGAAGAACTCTGCTAAATAGGTAAATTTGGATTATTTGACACCTCTACATATGTGAATTTTGCGATAAAGTCTTCTACCGCTTGCCTTTTTAATGCAGTTGTTGGATCATAAACATTATTATATTCTCCAAGCTCAACTGCACGAGATCTCAATCTTCTTGACTTTTCAAGTTTGTGCAAAGCTTCTCACGGAGGTAAGTCAGTGTATACTATTATACTATTGTCTTGGAAGTGAGGTCTCATCCGTCTAGAAGCTTTAATAAGAGTATGTAACAGATTTTCTAAGCATGTATAATTTTTTCTCCTTGGAGCGCATTGTTGGTGTAGTATACCGGCTTTTCAAATCCTCCCCCTAGTCGAATGAAAGCTGAGCTAATAGCGAACTCTGAAACAGCCAAATGTAAATATGAATTTTCACCCAAAACTGGTCGGGAAAGGAGTGGGGGAGATCCCAAGTACTTCTTCAAATACAGAAAAGTTTTTTTGAATTCTTCATTCCATTCAAAATCTGTTTAAGCACTTTAAAAATAGGATACATTTACCTATGGCTCGAGAAATAAAACGATGCAGAGTGGCCACACTTTTAGTCAATTTTTGCACATCCTTCTTGCTAGTTGGGGACTGCATCTCAAATAAGGCCTTTATTTTTTTGAGATTGGCTTCAATTCCCCTTTAATTCATAATATACCCCAAAAACATTCCTTCGTTTACTCCGAATATACACTTGGTCAGGTTGAGATTCATTAGGTGTTTCTCCAATGGATAAAATGTTTAGGACAAATCTGCAATATGGATGGTAACAAACTTTCTCTTGGTGAGCATGCCATCTACATATACTTTCATGTTCTTGCCAATATGGTCTTCGAAAATTTTATTTACCAACCTCTTATATGTTGATCATGTATTTTTTAGCCTAAAGGCCATAACATTGTAGCAGTATGTTCCTCGACCAGTGATGAAGGATGTGCTCTCCTTATCATCTGGATTCATTTTAACCTGGTTGTAACCAAAATCAGATTCCATGAAGCTAATTATCTTATGACCTATAAATGCATCTACTAATTGATCAATCCTTAATAAACAAAAGTTATCATTTGGTCATACTTTTTTAAGACAGTGACGTGCACACATATGCACCATTTGTTGTTCTTCTTTTTTACCATCACCACAATGGCCAACCAATTCGTGTATTTGACATCTTCTATAAACTGTGCTTGTTATAAATTTTTCACTTCCTCCTGGATTGCCATATTCTTCTAGGGACTGAAAACTCTACACTTCTCCTTGATCGGCCTAGAGTCCCTATAATTATTGAGCTTGTGGAAAATGAAGTTAGGAAAAATCCCTGGCATATCCTCACAGCTCTAGGCAAACACATTCTTCTAATCTCTAAGGAATGTTATTAATTCCTGTTTAAGAGATGGTATTAGTCTTGAACCAAATGAGTGGTCCTTTTTGGTTTCTCATCAACAAGCACAATAGTTTTTGTCTATCCTATAACTTATCCTTCACCAAATCTTCCTCCTCTCGAGGATCTAAAGTCTCAATATGATAAGTATTAGTAACCTTTTGTATTTCATGTTGATTACCCAAAATATAATAGGATTCTCTAGATTCCATCTGGTCGCCATTTTCTACGCCGACTCCATAATTAGTAGGAAACTGCATGCATTGATGCAAAGTAGATGACACTGCTTCTAATTGATTTATTCCGACTCCTTCGAGAATTATGTTATAAGCTGAAGGGATGTTGTTTTCAAGTACAAAGAAGCATATTCTTTCCTTTCTACTTGTTGGCCAAGCGACGACCAACACATCAAGCTTAATTGTTCCCAAGGGATACACCATTTTCTTCTTAAAACACTATGAGAGGCCTGTGATAAACTTCTAGCTTACTAAATCGTAGTCGTAGGTTGGTGAAATAGTTGTAGAACATGACATCTATAGAATTACCATTGTTGACTAAAATTCTTTTTACTCTACCATGGTGAACCCTTCAAGTGATGACTAATGAATCATTATGAGGATAGAGTACTTCGATGGAATCATTTTTAAAGAAGTCAATCACCAATCTGCCCATGTTTCCTTTCCTAGGGTGACCATCATTTCTCTCAATTATGTCAATCTATCTTATAGTAGGACACGATTTGTCTTCATTTAGGTAAGATTTCCTCTCAAAAATTTCATCTCCTCCTTTAATGTCTCCTACTGCAATTAAGTGACAACCAAAGGAAATTATCCTTACCTCTACTTTAGGTTCATCAAGATTCTTTGGAAGGTCAGTATCATCCTGATAATTGTCATTGCATGCCTTTTTTGTGTCATCCTATCCTCGGTCAGGTGACTCAGATATTCTTCTGGAATTTTGGCTACCATTCTGATCAATGAATTTAGTCAATTTTCCTCTCCAAATAAGATTCTCCAATTCATTCTTGAGGGTGATGCAACTATTGATAGTGTTCGTATGATCTCTCTGAAAATCACAATACTTCAATGTATCTCTCCTATTGGGAGGTGGCTTTAGTTTCCGGGGCCAATTTAAGTCTTCACTGCCTCTAATTTCCTCCAGTATGGATGGACATCCTTATTGAGAGGATTATATTTATAATACTTCTTGATCCTATCATTTTTTTTATGTTTTTAATCTTTTTTTATTTCGGTTTTCACCTTTGGAATTTCCTTACCAGCTATAGCTTCCTCGCCATTCATAATCTTCCCATCTTTAGCTTTCAACTCTGTCATTGTTTTGGGATGATTGTTTGCCAGTGCGTAGCAAAGATTCTGGGTGAGTAATCCACTGATTAGTGTTGCAATGGATGTTTTCTATTCATAATCTATCACCTCTAGTTTCTCATTATTAAAGCACGTGATGTACTATAGAGTAGTTTCTCTAAGTTTTGATGCACGGTCAAAGAGATGAGTGACACTCCTGATTGGCTTAGCCCTAAAGAAGAAGTTATTAATAAATAGTTTGGACAACTAATGAAAACTAGAAATTTTACCTCTGGGAAAAGTGTTGTACCATATCTGGGATGGTCCTGTGATAGAACTTGAGAAATGTTTGCACCTCATCTCATCAGGAATAGAATAGATATTAGCAGCAGTCTGATACTTTTCAATATGGAGGACTAGATCACTCTTCCCATCATACTTAGGAGTAAGAACTGGTGACTTAAATTTAGAAGACATGGGGTAGTCCATAATAGTCTGAATAAAAGGTGATCCCTTAACAAAACTTCTTTGGAGAGGATTCTATGTTTTGGACATTTCTCCCATCTAATCTTCTATGCACTGTATAGATCCTTTGTAGGAATGTTCCCTTGGTTTAGACTTGACTGAAGCACCTTTTGGGGATTTATTATGAACATGCGCTAAACTCTTTTCCATATAAGTCTGCTCGGTGCGCACAGAGTCCCTCATGCTAGACCTAGACCTCATAGATCCCTCTCTTGAGGATGATCTTGCTCTTTATGATGCCTTCTTATTGCTCGGGGACTAAACGGTCAAAGGATGTTTCCCTACTTAGTTGTTCCAACACACTCGTATGTTCAGTAGAGAAAGACCGACTATTGTAGTAATTCATTGATGAAAATGATGACGTTACTCCAGGATAGTACGATCTGTCATGAGAAGAGCTGGAGTGATGACTTCTCTCATTCCTAGCTAGTGGAGGTGGCATGTCCCTCCTCGAAGATTCAATGGTGAACTTATCTTGTAATGTACAAGTTAGTTGCCTAACTGAATCTTGCATGGCATCTTGTCCCTTGGACAAGTTAAGCAAAATTCCCTAGATATCTATCACACTAGGGGTAATAGAAGGATCGGGATTATTACCTACTTCCGCATTGCTACTCTCAGTAACAATGGTCATTCTTTAGGCAATGTCAAGAATGAACAAAAAAAGTAAAAAAAGTAGAGAATAATGACAAGTAGTCTTTCTCACAGGCAGTGTCAATCTAATGTTGTCTAAAAATGGATGAGGTTCATATTTATAATCATAGATAAATAAATATTGATAAGCAAGACAACACACAAGACGCATGGTTTTTAATGTGGTTCAACTTTAAAAAGCCTACGTCCACTGTGTATTGTTTCGGATGGTTACAATAGCTCAGTATGGGGTGTGCTTGTGCTTGATTGAATCGTCCCCTTTGAGTTAAGGGATAACATGCATTTATATTGTCTAAGAAACCAAGAAATGGAATGCCTTTATATTTCTAGGAAGTTACATATGTGTACAATAAATAAGACTCTTAAAATTCAGTGATGTTTACCATTCCATTCGGGAAACCTTTAATATTCACGATGGTTCATTTCGTAGAATTTGGTCGGCATTCCAGACGACTAGGTGTATTTGAAGTTGACCAAGGCAGCCGAGTAGCACCACGGAAGGACATGTGTATACATTTCATTGGTCCACTTAGGAGCGTAATTTTTACATACAACAACTGCCTTTGGGAACCATCCCGTGCCTTTATTGGGTGTTGAGTATGAGTCCCTCACTTGACGAACTTAAACAAACACACAAATAAGCATGGGGATATTACTCCATAGTAACACTATCGACTTGTCTTAAGGAACCCTGACCAATAGATTTACCATGAGTGATAGTATGTCCACAGTTATCAAAGTACATATATATAACACGTAAAATATATATACAAGTACTTATAGTGTGTTGTATCACTCTCGTTTATGCCCATAATCATTCCAATCCCCAATGTGAGATCTTTTAATTAATTAAAATAGTATCAATCTTCTTCCTTAATCGAAGTTAACATATTTACTCTATCAATTTAATTAATAAAACTAAGTAGTGTAATTTACCAATTACCTATCAGGTAAACAAAAATTCAACCACTCGAATCAACTCGGAATAATCCCATGATACCATCAATAGCCCAACCTTGGCACATCACAGGGTCTGAATTGATTATCCCCCAAGCTTAATCGATTTCCTTTGGGGCAGAGGCCTAAGTTAGTCTAAAAGCAAATTTGTCTTCCCTAATCCTCCATGAATGCAAAAACCAAGCTTCAAGACTACCCAAAACAAAGTCTTCGAATCCCCCAAAACATAATTATTTATACTCCATATTTGTTTATAAGGATTAAGAAAATAAAATCATATATTCAATTTATAAATTATCCAAATTAAACCATGTTTCAATCTATACCATGATATGTAATCACAATAAACGATTATTTCAGGTCTTAACCATAAATTAACAAAGGAATTCAATTTCCAAGCGAAATTAAATCCTAAACATGAGTTCTAAGCACAAAATCATGTATCAAAACCATTTAATTTGGATTTCTCACCCTAAGTACAAGTCTATGATGTAGAGTTAATTAATACCAATCAAAATTAACCAAAATAAAAAACATGATTAAGATAATCAGATTAAATCCCGAAGCCCGGGTTCTAAATCTCGGAATTGAACATATAGCATGGAATTGTAAATAAGTAAAATATTCTCAAGTTATATAGCAAGAGATTTCCTTCCTGAAACGATGAACAACGAGTCTCTACGTAATTATCCTTGTTCCTCTTCTGTCAAAGTCTGCTTAAGCTCTTCCAAAAAAGTCTATGTCTTCTAGGGTTGTTTATTATGTATAAAGTAATTGATTAATTCGGCTAATCTCCCTTAAATACTTATTAATCCCACATGTCTATAATAGGCCTATTTTTGGGTCCCTAAATGAGCCCAAATTCTACCAAAAATAGCCCAAAATAAAGCCTGAAGGTACACGTATTCCCCCGGGACCAACCTAAAATAAGTAAAACACGTAACCAGACCTTCATATCGTAAGGTGCTAAGGAATGAAGATGCTCTGATTCCAATTTGAAAAGTGTGGGAGATGGTTTCTGAATTCCAAATTTTAACTTTCTTCAAATCTAGTTTTCACTTATTCAATAAAACTTTCAATTCAAGTTCAAATTTATACAAAAAAAACTAAACATGAATTTTCACAAATTAAACGTTTTCTTAAACTATCACAACCCAAATTAATTAAGCACCAATTACACCATTTTTGTGGTTAAACCAATTTTATCTTTTTAACCTAAGAATGCATATAAGTGTGAATTTGAAAGATAAAATAAACAACCATAACACCGAGATGTACGAGGAAAACCAACAACATGAAATATCTCGGATAACCTAACCACAAGTTGACTAGGTATGGAATTACAAAAGGACACGACATAATACTTACCCAATGACTCAACGACCTCTCAAGACTTGACGCTATTAATTTCTTCAGCCTATGCTTAGTGACAATGCAGGATTCCACCTACGTGTTGAAGTCCACCGATGGGTCACTGTTAGCGTCATGCATATGGAGCCCACCGTATGTACACCAACGAATACATAATTTTCTGCAAGAAATAATCCTCATTGATGTAGAGAATGATGAACCTGGTGCTAAAACTTGATCTCAAACATATATTATATGAAAGCTTGGATCTTTAAAAAATTTGGGTGTAAACATGTGTTTTGTTCTAAAAGTATAACAATGAGTTTAGAACGAAACACTCTTGAACTTTTCTTGAGGTGTCTCACATTTATAAGTTGTAAAAGTCTCTACCAAAATTGATCTCCTACACTAGACAAATGGTCTGGAAAAAGAAGTGGGAAGTTAAGAGAAAAAACTACTTTAAAAAATCGATTTTAAGAGAAAACCGCTATGGTCGTTCGAACGAAAAACAGTCTCGTTCAAACGAAATAACCATATCTTTCGAGCGAGATAAGAACGAGACTTCTAATGAGAAATTAGCACAAACCAAAAAGGGACTTTGTTAGGAGTCTATCGAACGAACACCAAATCTCATTCGAACGACCAGGGAAAGTTGTTTTAACGACCTGGTAAAAGTTCAAATATTTTTCTTGAAAAAATATAAAGATATTTTAAAATAGCTTAGCAAAAATTTTGAAAACCAATAATAAATTTTCAAGGCCCAACATAATATAATTATTTATACCTTAAAGATCCTTGGAATGTTGTTGACCAAAATAAAGCACGAAACACGGAACTTGGCCGTTACATCTTCAACAAAAATGTGATAGGCTTGAAAGGTCACAAACATAATTTCTCTCTTATGACTCAGAGTTATATCCAAAATTAAGATAATACATACAAATTGACTCAATTGGAAATTTATCCTTAAAAATATCCCCCTTTGGATATTCCGGTACAAAGTCAAAAATAAAAACCCTATGGTCTATCAAGCTCATCTAAAACACTAAACCTTTCCTAAAAGAAAAATGCAGGCGCTTGACCGACACATATTCTGAGAAGATTTGCTTGTATTAAAACTTAATCGCATGATTGCAAACCTGCACACTTAAATACAACATAAACTCATAGATAATATAACAATATAAATTTCATAACCTTTGTCTAATAATGTCTACCTAAAAAAGTACATTCCCCCTAAGTAAGAGATCTCCCCAAAATGAAAATAGTTATACACCATTCCTTCCCCTTTTTGTTCATGAATAGACAAAGATTAAGGTGTATAAAATAATTAATTTCTCCCCATTCAAACAAATTCTCCCCCTAAATGAAAAAAGGGTTAAGCATAAAGGAAAAACACGTATTCCATGCAATGGCTTAGAGTAAAACAAGAAACAACAAATCAACTTGGCAACAAAAGAACAAATAATCCGCATAAGGAGTAATACATACCAACTATGATGCGAAAGCAAAAAGATATAAACTAGAATTTACTAAAATGAGCATGGGATACCAATGAAAAATTACTACGAGATTGATGTTGATATGAGCATATAGCATATAAGGACTAGATGTAAAAGCAAAGAATCAAAACACATAGTACCATATATGTAAATATACACAAAAATATCAATCAATGATAATCACACATATATATAGGTATAAACACCACATAAGACACTCAACACAATAATTTTTCCTCACTCATATGTAGGTGTGGGCACGGTCCGGTCCGGTCCGGGTTTTGCCTATTTTTTGGACCGGACCGAATATTCGGTCCTCAAATTTTTTGGACCGAGACCGGACCGATTAATTCGGTTAACCTACTAATTCGGTCCAGGCTTTTTTCGGTCCGGTCCGGGGTAAAATTCGGTCCTGACCCTATTTTATATATATGTACATTTTATGAATTTTTTATCTATTTTTCTCACAAATATATATACAAAAAAATAATACTCGAAACTCCAAGTGATATTTATATGGGTTTTTTTAACCCAAATAAAAAAATGTCTATACATATATAAAATGTTCCAAATTAAATTCATAAGTTATATACATTAATTCAAAAACTATACATAAGAAACACAATAACATTATTTTTATTATATATATATCAGAATCGGTCCGGTCCGGTCCAAATCGGTCTTTTAATATAATGGACCGCGGACCGGACCGGTTTAATCGGTTTTTAGGTTTTGTGAACCGATTTTTGGACCGGTTTCAAAATAGCCTTAATTTTCGGTACGGTCCAATCGGTCCATTCGGGTCGGTCTTTTTTTTCCACCCCTACTCATATGGCATAAATGTGTCTAAATCAAATGTGGTAAATAAAGTGAATAGGTGTGAACTACAGGGAAAGAGTTATGACCCAATCACTTAAATATGTTCACGGAGTTCTATTTGATTGCAAAACTTTATCAATCTTAAATTTAGCCTACGTGTTTAAGATAAAATTAACTCAAAGAATGTACAAGCACAAGGTACACAAGCTTATAATTTTGATGACTCTACAAATCAATATCATCATGAAAAAATGGGCATACCTAGGATTCATTTTGAAAATACGTTGATCTTTAACTAAACACCCTCAAAGGATATACATATTATATATTTTCTTTTCTTTTCTCATCTCAATTCTTTTGAAGTTATCACTTTTCAAAGATCAAATAAACTAAACTACGTTGGAATTTGTCCATTTTTCTTATTTTTACTTCCTTTTAATCTTTTCAATAGGCTCTTGCCTATAGTGGCTTTATCGCAAAGGAGATTTTCTCCTTTCGTAGCCCTTTCCTGTGCACCCTCGTCTATTTTCAATATAATTCTAATACTGCTCACGGGCAACAGTTCTTACATGCACAAATCCCCCATAGTCACAAAATATGTAGATGACAAAATTGATGGAAGAACATTTCAAAAATCTCAAATATACATGTGAAGTTAATGGTCAAAAGATCTCGTGCTTCTGTGTGTGGAGGTATATATAAAGAGAATCCATTAAACAAATCAAAGTCAAACTTCTTCATAAAATAATGATAAAGAACAATTTAAGAATTGATATTCATAACCAAATGTTCATCCACATGGAAATGGAGAATGATATAGTATTCAAACATAAGGATATGCCACCAAATGTGTAAAACTAACTTACAAAAAAAATATTTTATAATTTTCAAATTTTAAAAAATTTAAAATAAAGATAATCAAAGGACAAACCAAATCTTTTTGTATTTTTTCATAAGACTCAATAAATGCAAAAATAAAATACAAAAGATACACTTGTCATGATTCTAGTAAAATATATATGATGAAGCATAGACTAGAATATGACTAACCAACATACAACTAGATATAATATATCATGAAGTATAAATAGTGTATATAAACAAAGATAACACAATCGACCTTTATATCTAGCATGGCAAATGTTATGTGCAATAAAATGAGAATCATAAAGCCTAACTTGTAAAGCCTTGAAATCGAATCTCCTAACCCACATAGCTATAATGTGATGCTCTCAGGTTTTGGTGACTCTACCTTTAGACTTCCAAGGATTGTTTCTATGATTGAAACAAAACCTCCTAAGATGACCCTTCCTACCACAATATGTGAAAATGAAAGAACGATGATAGGTATTTACTAAGGATTGACCTTATCTAGCGTTCCCAGTTGATACTCTTAAAATTATGGTTTGGGCTTTATTAGCGGAAGCATTTTGAGTCTCAAATCCAACACCACACTTATCATTTTTTATTTGCAAGGTGCCTAACATCTTATCCAGTTTTTGGAACCTAGACTCCAAATCAAATTTGACTCGACTCGAGTCTCTCAATTTCACTTTGAGCTCCACTATCCTAGACTCAAGCAAACTCCTAGTCTCTTCAAACTCAAGAATTTATTTCTTCAAAGTCTATATTAAATCTCAAAGACTATCTATCTCACCTTCAACATATCCTATCTTCTCTTGTGCCCTAAGATCTTCAATTAAAACACTCTCTTTATTTCTATGGCTTGGCCTTTCATCCTAGCTTCTAACTTTAAGTTTGCTTTTTTCAATTTCAATGATTATGCATACAACTTATGGAAGGCATCTTGGAATTCAATATCCTCCCCATCTTCTTCATTTTCACTCTCTTCTCTACTCTGTTTACCATCAAACACTTGGTATTGACAAACAATAGCCTCAAAAGTGTCTCATAAAGAAATATCTTTATGGGAAGATTCGTCATCAACAGTCACATGACTAGCCATGAATGCGGTGAAGTTAACATCAATGGGGGAATCGGGTCCTTATTTCGGTTCACTATCACTAAGGGTGGCATTGTGTGCAATATTTTTCTTTCCCTCCTTTATTAGTTTAGTGGGACACTCATCTTCCCTATGGACATATCCCTCAAAACCAAAACATCTATTCAACTCGTCCCACTTAAGATCATCATTATGATTTTTAGAGGTTTTCTCGTCTTTTTTATACTTAGACTTATCAAATTTTTGTTTATTAAACTTAAGAAATTTTCTAAACTTAATAGAAAATATAGCCATATCATCTGAGTCGATGTCAAACTCATCATCCGAAATGGGTGTTTCCTCCTTTCGTGGTTTTAAAGTTATACCATTATACTTGTTCTTCACATCCTTGGATGTAAACATGTTAAATTCATCGGTTTATAAGTCACCTACAAGAACTTCAAGTTTTGTAGAGTTTAAAGGACTAAAGAATTCAAAATGTTCACTTTTGGATTAAACCTTTCGGGTAATAACCTCAAAATTTTCTTTATGGCACAGTTATTAGCTATCTTCTCTCCCTAGTTAAAAGATGAGTTAACGATATTGAACAATCTAGCATAGAACTCATCTAATGATTCACTCTCATCCATTTTAATGTTTGAAAATTAAGTGGTGAGGTTTTGGAATTTAGAAGCCTTAATATAACTAGTAACTTCATGGGTTAGTTGGACTGTGTCCCAATCCTTTTTAGATGTTTAACAAGTCATAATCCGACGAAACTCCTCCAGTGTGACCGCACAAAAGAGAGCATTTAAACCACGAGAATTGAAATGTTCTAGCTTAAGCTCGTCCTCACTCCGTATTTCTATGGGTTTAGGAACACTAACTTATCCTACTAAACGTGTTGTTGGGGACCACCCTCTGAAAATCGCTTGGCAAACTCTCTCATCCAATGAATTAAGTGTCGACCTCATATGCATTTTACAATATGTGTGGTTAGAAACATAAAAAATAGGAAACTTGAAAATGATAAATTTTCCATATTAAAGGCTAAAAGGATGTAAGATGATAATTTAGTGAGCCTGCTCTAATACCACGTGTAACGTGCTAAGGGATGAAGATTCTTTGATACCGATTTGAAAAGTTTGTGCGATGGTTCCAAAATTCCAAATTTGAACTTTCTTCAAACTTAATTTTCACTTCTCAAACAAAAAAATTAATTGAAGTTCAAATTTATGCAAACCAAACTAAACACTTGCCAAATTAAACTTTTTCTAAAACTAACACAATCCAAATTAATTAAGCACCAATTACACAATTTTTGTGGTTAAACTAATTTTATCTTTTTAACTTAAGCATGCATCTAGATGTAAATTTGTAAGATCAAATAAACAACCACAACTCCACGATGGATGAGGAAAATACACAATGGGAATAACCTTGGACAACCCAACCATAAATCCACTAATATGGCTGCAATCGTTGCATACTCGGGTAATCGTGATAGTGCATCAGCCACTACATTTTAGGTTCCCTTTTTGTAGATGATCTCATAGTCATAGCCACGCAGTTTCGAGAGGGTTGGGTCTGGTGTCTTGCTCCATTATATACTTCAAGCTTCTATGATCAGTTCGGATTTTTGAATGTCGATCGAGGCTCGATGGAATTGGCCGTCACCGGCTTGAATGTATCTATGGACGAAAAATCCCTCTTTCCCTCAACTGCTCTTTTTTTCACCTTTCTCTCCGCTCCCTTCCGAATCTTTCTTCATCCCGCCCTTCTTCACTCACGTGATATTGCTGGGTCGGGCGCCTTACTAAATAGGTCTCATGCGTCTGATCTGGTTTGGTCGGGACTCAAAAATAGAACAATGGATCTCCCAACCTAAAGGATTTATTCAGAGGTACGAAATTAAAAAATGACTTGACAGAATACTTACACAATGACTTGACGCCCTCGCAAGCCTTTATACTCTTCATTTCTTCAACCTCTACTTAGTAACAATGCAAGAGTCCACCAACATCTCGGAGTCGACCGATGGGGCACTGCTACCATCTTGCATACGGAGTCCACCATATGTACACCAACGAACCTGTAATCCTTCATAAGAAGAAACCCTCAAAGATGTAGAGAATAATAAACCCGGTTCCAAAACTTGATCTCAAACATATACCATGTAGAAGCTTGGATATTGAAACAACTTTGGTGTAAACATGTGTTTTTTTTTTAAATTAAACCATGAGTTTAGAATAAAACACTCTTGAACTTTTCTAATGGTTTCTGACACATAGAAGTGAAAAAGTCTCTGCAAAGACTAATCTCCCCCACTACATAAATGGTGAGGAAAAAGTAGTGGGAAGTTAAGAGGAAAAATCTTCAAAAAACTATCATTAAGAGAAAACTTCTTTGTTCATTTGAACGAAAAGTAGTCTCGTTTGAATGACATAACCATCTCGTTCGGATGAGATAAGAAGGAGACTTCTAACGAGAACTCAGCATAAACCAAAATGGGACTTCATTAGAAGTCATTTGAATGAACACCAAATCTCGTTCAAACAACCTAGGAAATTCTTTCTAACGACTAGAGAAAAATTCAAATGTTTTTCTTGAAAAAATATATAGTCATTTTAAAATAGCTTAGCAAAAATTCTGGCACCCAATAATAAATTTTCAAGGCCCAACATAATATAAGCATTCATACTTAAGTCCTTGGAATATTGATGACAAAAATGAGGCACAAAACACAACATAGGACGAGATCTTCGACTTGGACCCTACGTCTTCAACAAAAATGTCAGTGGCTTGAAAGGTCACAAACACATTTTATATCCGATTACTCAAAGAGTTTCGTTCATAATTAAGTCAATACTTATAAATTGACTCAATTGAAAATTTGTCCTCATACATATCACTCTAGAGTCCTCTCCAAATGGTAACAACTCGTAACTGATGGTAATATCTCACAACGTAAAATAAAATACAAGTATATTTATTTTACATGTAAGCACATATAGTCCAAGTTACTTAATTATACTAATTAATTAAACATAACCTGTGGCACAAAAAAATCTCATAACATGCGAATTTAATTTTCATCAAAATATGCATTTTATTATTATTAATTATCACATGTAATAATTAAGTCTGAATTATTAATTTATTCTCACAGTTAATAATAAAAAAATAAATACAAAAAATACAAAGTATTATATTACTCGACAAAACCACATGATTGATGTGGTGTAGTTTAAGTAGGGTTTGATGGATTGGGGCTTTGTAAAATATGCTTTGGATTATATTTGTATACTTAGATATTGGAGTATTATTATAAGACTACGGGTTTGTCGTGGTTATACATATATTATTCCATTTATGTTTGGATATTTAGTTTGGTTGCGAGGATGATGTAAATATGTTTATGTTAATGTTAAATACCTAGATGTTTGGCTCGTGGGTAGTTTAACATTTCCATGTATGTATTTAGATGGTTATTTTTAAGTTGGTATCTTTATTTATATACACATGTAGGTATACTTGGGACTCGATTATAACTATGAGGTTAATTCGAAAATACATTGATATATATAAAACATAATTAATGGAGGCGTAAATAACTAGTGAAAATCTTTAAAAAACAAAGGGAATGGTTTAATAATAATGATTAAGGAATGATCAACTATACGTAATTATGATATAGACTTAATGATGAATTTTATTAGAGTCGTGACAATATTTGGAGGGATTGTATGTAGGGCCTGAGCTGGGATATCAATTAGTTGGACAACTGTGTTTGACCTATCTATTTATATGATATGCGGTTATGAGTTGGGTGGGTGATTACCCTTTATTGGGATGGTCCCAAATGGTGTATTTTGATGGGCAGATGGAACACACGTATATTAGATTAGGTATATGTGTATTGGATTTGAGTAAAGAATCCTTATTCGATTTGTCGAGGATAGGTAATTTCTATCGACCGGCGCAATATATTTATAATGAATTGTATATACATTTATTGATATGGATATATCATGTAGGAAACTCTTACCACTGTCTCAAAAGAGTGGTCTAGCTAGACATAAGTCTATCAAAGTGGGCCCTTATTTGGATTTCACTTGTAAGATTTTCCATGCATGTTATCTAGTTCAGTCGGGAGTTGGGAGGTTTGAGTATGAGATCCTTAAAACTTAACTTGTGTCGGGTTATTTGATTATTTTGATATTTTCTCCATCCCCATTTCTCCTCCCAAGGTCAGCGCTCGCTCGCACGATGGGGAGAGAGAGAACGTCTCGCGCCCTTTTTAGGAACGCTTCGACCATCGTCGATGTAGGGTGACGTAAAGAGATAGGGTATCCATCTGATTTTACATAAAATAAGTAAAAGAAAGTGTTCTACTTCAATAGAATGGCATCACAAACATAATGATTCTTGCGAAACCAATAGCTCAAAGGTTCAGAGGCTAAGTCACGAAATGGCATTAATCTTGCCCTTTCGATCTCTCATGGGAATGTGTTATTATTCTCCTTTAAAAACTCTGTAAAGTGTGTGAGAGTGTATATATAAATGGGGAATGGAATTTCTCAACTCACATTATGAAAAATGAGGGAGTGAGATCATCCGTAGAATTGTTCCAAAAATAGTAATTAAAAACATAATTTGTGCCCTTATCAGAACATTGATCGTTATGGTGAAATGATGATATATGCATTGAATAAAGCACAAATAAGAATCACAAATACAATATATGGAAATAATATATCAATAAAAAATGCAAGGAGGGTGGGGTTTATTACATAAATCCATCCGGGGATTTTATTTAGATGTGTGTATAAAAGGATATTTTTATTTGAGAAAATGCGATAAAGAATCCCTATCGGTAGGAATCCCCGTGTATATTTCCAATAGGCAGGGGAATGAGTCTGCCATTCGAAAACCTCATGAGAATTTTCAGAACAATGGTCATAAAACGCAATCTATAAGTCTGAATCGCGCATGGGGCATATAGTTGGAAAGGGTATTCATATACCTTTAAGAATCCATTAGGACGCTACTGGGTTAGGGAGTTGACTTTGGTTAAATGGGACTCGAAAGCACCCGATGATGATTTGGAAAGGATGTTCTCGGAGGAAAATGGACCATTCATCCGAACTGTAAGGCCGTTTGTGCATGGGATGGACTGTTGGAAAGGGTATTCAAAGCCCTTTAAAGATTCATTCAATATCATTCAGTTCGGAGAGTTGATCTTGGTCAAATGGGGATTTGAAGCGCCCAATGACCCTTCAGAAGTTCGTCTGTATTATAAGGTCGATTCACGCATAGTGTGGTCCGCTGGAAAGCGTATTTTGTGACCTTTAAGGATTCATTCAGTCTCATTCGAGATGAAGATCTCACGGTTCGAGAGCACCCGGTGGCCTCTAGGTCATTTTTTATGGGAAAATGGATCGTTCATCCCAATGGTAAGTCCGATTCATGCACAGGGAGGTACATTGGAAAGGGGATTCAGATCCCTTCTAAGATTCATTGAGCTTCTCTCGGGTGAGGACGTTGATTGGGGTCAAAATGGGGCCCAATAGCACCGATGACCTCTAGATCGATTTTTGATAGTAAAATCGGATCATCCGTCCGAACTGTACAGATGATTTGCACATGGGGTGGACCATTAGAAATTGGATTCAGATCCTTTAGAGGATCCATTAAGCTTTTGCTAAGATAAGAAAGCTGAAAAAAGTCAAACGGTGCTCGAGGGCACCTGGTCGCCTCTATATCGGTACTCAGAGTATGACCAATGTATCTATGGTGAGTCAGGAAGTTCTAAGGGAATTTAGGAGGGTCCTAGAATGTGGTGTCTATAGATACCCTCGAAGGGTGAGCGTTGGAAAAAGTAAAAGTCATTGAATAGACACCACATGGATGTTTGGAAAAGAGATCGATTTCGTGGACCGAATGGATGAGGATGACCGATTCAGAGGGACAAGGTATATTCTAAGGGCCTAAGGTTGTGATGATCGGTTCTGAGGGCCGAGGTCCATTTTGAGGACCTAAAGTGATCACGACCGATTCTGCGAGCCAAGGTCAATTCTAAGGACCTAACGTTATGATGATCAACTATGTGGGTCGAGGTCAATTCTGAGGACCTAACACGATGGCGATTAATTTTGTGGGTCGAGGTCAATTCTGAGGACCTAAACTTGGTACGATCGATTCTGCGGGTTGAGGTCAATTCCCAGGATCTATAGTGATGATAACCGATTCTACGAGCCGAACTCAACTCTAAGGACCTAAGGTTGTGTGACCGATTATAAGGGTCAAGATCAATCTTGAGGACTTAAAGTTAGGACAATCAATCATGTATGCCGAGGTTAAATTCGAGAACCTAAAGTTTAGACGACTGATTCTGCGGGCTGAGGTCAATTTTGAGGACCTAAGGTGATGACGATAGGTCAATTTTGAGGACCTAAAGTGATGATGATCTATTCTGTGGGTCGAGTTGAATTCTTAGGACCTAAGGTTTAACGAATGATTCTGAGGTTCGAGGTTAATTCTGAGGACCTAAAGTTGGGACGACGAATTCTGCAAATAAAGGTGAATTTTAAGGACGTAAAGCTGGGATGATCGATTTTATTATTCGAGGTCAATTCTAAAGACCTAAAGTGATGACGAAAGATTTTATAGGCCAAGGTCTATCCTGAGGACCTAAAATTGATGACGATTGGTTCGGCGGGCTGAGGACAATTATGAGGACCTAAAGTTATGGTTACTCTTCTAAGGAGTCTTTTTTACTTGTGGCTTCATGTTGCTTTTGAAATATCAAGGACCTAAAATGGATGACGGCCGATTATATGGGACGAGTTTAATTACAAGGACCGAAAGATATGGTTTCTCTTTTGGGGAGTCTTTTATACTTGTGGCTTCGTGTTGCTTTTGCTATTTTGCTAGGGAAAGACATTTGACTAATTATTATGTCCTTTTTGGGAGTAAATAGCTTTTGTTTGAGAATTTCGTTGGGGAATTGGATGTAACCCTGCTTGGGAAGTTAAGATTCTTATGCTGGACATTTTGGGAGAAATTTTAGTGTGGGGATTCTATTGGGGATTTTGAAGAAGCATTTGATTTTAAGTTCCGCTGGGGAATTGTAGTGGACCTTTGGGATGAGCCATTTTGTGGAAAATTTGTAGGGTTTGTACAGGGGATATGAGTGATATTAATCCAGCTGGGGATTATGGGATCTTAAAATGGTTTTCTTGGTGAAGAAGTGTTTTAATATCTGCTAGGCATTTTTAGAATTTTTTTTTAGCATTTTTTGTACAAAATTTCAGTGGGTATGTCAACTGACAGGGGGTAGGGGTTGTCGTTTGGCAGGTGGCATGATCTCCTAGGTTTTATGGCAAATGATAATTGGTATTTTGTAGGGGTCTGCCGATCGGCATATCATTTGGGATCCTATAAAAAGGGGCAAGTTCGCTGTATTTTTTATAGCTCCTAGCATTCAAATCTACTGATGTTTCCTTCCAAAATCCATTTTTAAGCTTTTCCCTTGTCCAAGAATTAAAAATGGCAGATTTTTTAGTATTCCAACCCACGAGGTGTGGTTGGGTGTTAATAATTGGGTGAAACTAGAGTGGCAAACTAGGGTTCCCCTTACTTTGGGTAATGAGAACGTGTTTGATTTATTTGAACCCGTTGCTAATGAGCGCACTCTTTTATATGAGTCTCCACACCACCATTCTTCTAGGGTGAGGAACCCTAAGTATGATGACCTTTGCCATTTTTTGCTCTTTTCTATTATTTTCTTTGTTTTCTTGTCTTGACAAGAGGTTCTCCCGCATTTCTTTGGTTTTGACAGACTGATATTGCATCTATGAGTCTATGTTGTAAGGGGAAGATGGGGTGAAGGTTGTGTGGGGGAGACTTCCAGCGGTGTTGCATTGGGTAGTTTTTTCTATACTCTTTGGACGCTTGGCACATGATTTGGATGAGACACCCGTTCCACAACAGTGTTATGTGCATTGGGAGAGAGATGGTGGGACACTAACAACACCTTTCACTTGGTTTTTGGGTAGATGACCATGACTCCCATCAACGTACAGCAACTGTTGGTGATAGACTATGAGGGTATGCAGATTGAGGTTGACCGTTCAGCGAGGTTGACACCAGATGTGACTCAAGTAGCTTTAGGAAATGTGGGTAAGAAGTTTCGAGATATTCTATCCACATCTCTTCTCTAAGTGAGGTTCTTTTGATTTAGAGAATTGACAAGACAGATGGGCTGAAGGTGAGGCAGATGGTGGTGTTATTCGTTCTTCTTTTATTGGGGGGTTTCTTGGTGGCAATGAATGGCGACGTCGTCCATATTTGGTTATTTCCATTTTTGAGGATCTTTTTGAAGGTCCCATTATATGATTGGTGGAGCTTGGACTTGGCGACCCTTTTATTTCTCTCTGGATGCATTCACTCGGTGCTTCCAACAAACCTTTATAGGGGCCACGTACTTGTTAGAGGTAATTCTCGCATTTTTTGTTCTTCTATTTCTTACATTTTCTTTTGGTTTTTTTCTAATTGCTGACTCTTGTCCTTTCCGTAGACGTATTTATATGAGGCGATAGGGATCAATGCGAAGTTTATATACCTAAAAGGAGAAGACACGAAGGACTTCTATAAGATGTTCCAGTAGCAGAAGTACAATACGAAGTCGAACCAGTTTCTATCTTTGGCGGCAGTATGACAGGCCCTGAAAACTTTGACAAGCGATTAGGTTATTCCTTATTTCTTATGAATCCTATTTGGGTATTTTTTTTCTTTGTACAAATACAAATATCTTTACTGAGGCTTGCAGGTCACCCTCTATCCCTAAGGGATGGCTCCTCAGTATGTTGGGGTGACCGATGTGCATGCGCAGATGCAACAGTTGCTGGCGTATGAGTATGGATACTATTGGTACTTAGGAGAGCGAGTTGTGAGACAAATAGTGGAGTATGAGGGGGTGGTCCCATCAAAGTCACCTTCAATATATATGAGGTGGGTAAAGGAGATATTGGATGAGGCCAGGATGGTTGCGATGCTCGACGAGGCCTATTCTGTATATACGGGTACGACATTGACTTATGACTACCTCAATTTCATGATGAACTGGCCAATGTCATCATGTATTTACAATATGGTGAACATGCCTATGCCTTCAATAACGTCGAACAAGGTTACGAGTAGGCCAGTGGGATCTACCCACATTACAGGTGGCATGTTATCGACAACGGCGGCGATAGATGAGGTTCCGGTCATCCAGGTCATTCAACCCTTATATAATTTTTGATTCACTAAAGGGCTATCACTGAGCCTGCCACACCTCCATAATAAGGTGAGTCCAGGATTACTTGGTTGATGGAGGACGTCCTTCGAACTGAGGTATATTTCTTTTTTCTATTTTGTCTCTTATTGAATTTTGCTTTGCTTATTGATGACTCATTTGGCTTTTAGTTTTGGGGCTTTTCTTGCAGCATATGCGGGTGCTGGCTACTTGGATGATGGACACTAGGGATTGGGTGGTATCTATGACTACCTGTATTATGGACCCAATTTCGATTCCTTCTTGTCTGGTTCCATAAACTAGCTCAGAGGAGGGATTGGGCTAAGGGAGTGGAGGTTCTACACCTCACTGCTAGGAAGTGCATCCACCACAGGTATTCAGGGGAGAGAGAGGGAGAGAGAGAGAGAGAGAGAGAGAGAGAGAGAGAGAGAGAGAGAGAGAGAGAGAGAGAAATTAAGGGATTGGGTTCGGGCTGATCATGTTGCTTTGTATTTTCTTTTTTTTTTCTTCCACCTAAAAAGAATGTAGCCCTGCAAATGGAGATATATATAAAGCAAATTTTTATTTATTCTTTCTTTAATGACTTATTCTACATGCATTGTTAATTTGCTGCTGAGACTATATTTAGAAAAGCAATTATATAATTCGAGGAAAAGACTAATGATAAAAAAAATGATGGAAAAAATGGACAAGTTTAGAGGAAATAACCCGTAGGTTTGAAAATAAGGATTTTATTTTTTGAGTTTTTTATTTTGAGAGAAAAGGAAAGATAGAATTTTCTAAAATAAGGGGTTACCGAACGATATACCCCTTGTCCTGCCTATCGAGAGGTGAGTCCAGTCAAATCACCCTAAGGCTTTGATTACACTTTCTTTTAGCCCAAACTACTTGGTAAGGTAGGTTTTATTTCAAGACCTTTGGTTTTCTTATCTTTACCCAAGGTATTTGGGTATAAAAGGGTGGTAAAGGGGGTGTATTTTTTCACCTATTCACATTTCCCGTCTTTCTTATTTCCTACCTTTTTCCTTATTATTTCCCAAATGGTCCTTCCCATGAGTGCAAAATTTGCTTCATATCTCGAGAGATTAGAGGTCATGTGTCTATAAAACATAGATTATGAAGCCTTTAATTTTTACCAAGTCTCATTGTGTGGCAACCGGGCTATCGATTGGAACATGTTAGCGACAGCAATGAAATTTTGATATCTCAAGGATAATGTTTTTCGCTTTGGTCTGGATGAGGTTTATCCGATGTGTGGGGATTTTTTAGCCCTGTTGGCTATTAATCCCAGCGTGGTAATGGCTACGCCCGAATTCTTTCAGTATCCTCAGGCATTGTTAGCAGAATTTATCCATATTTCTCTTTCAGCAGCTCGATTGTTGGTCATTGGGGGAATGATTTCTCTTCCAACTGTTATGTATTTTATGTGTCTGTGAAATTTCAATGAGTGGGCCATGCCGGGGTTATTTCCCTAGGCCTAAATTCTAAGCTACTTCTGGTGATCAGAGACTGGATGGTGGACCCTTAACTAACTTCCATTACAACGTGGATGTCATATCTTCGTAATCCTATGATGGTGATACTAGGGGAGACCCAAAATGGTCTAGATGCTTGGCAAAAAGGTCGATTTGATTTTTTGAGAGGAAGACTAGTTATGCTATTCATGTGGTTGGCTTAGAGATTCCATTTGGAGGTCCCCCTGAATATCCCTTCGTAGCTGTGTCGAATGTTTTTCTTGTTATTTTATTAATTTTGGCCCATCCATAGAGAATTGGTTAAACTGGTTCATGGAGCATGGTGCTCGATGTCTGCGCCGGTCGATGCCATGGTGGGGAGACCTGTAGCCCATTCTGGAACTGGGGGAATACTGATACATTCGGTTAGTTACTCTTTGGCATACTTCATTCTATTTCCCCAAGCAGCTCTTGTGACAAGTCGGATGGGGGCAGATAGTGCCTCCTCGGGCACTAGTCTTCTTTCCCGTGGAAGACTTCACCGAATCCATATCCATGAGGTTGGGATCTCTGTGGGAGAATCATCAACTGTAAACTTATCCTTATGAATCCATAGGTAGGGTCTGACATGTATTTGAAGATTATCTGAGATGGTTGTGGAAACGGGTTGTGGTAAAGATATTGGCAGAGGAGAACGGATATAGAGGGTTTGCCCTTTTTTATACTATATAGGCGGCATAGTGATTTTTTCTGGGCTGGTTAGGTCATATCGTTCAATGGAGCACCATCGTAGTAGAAATCAGACAGGGAAGTTTAGGTCCTCAAGGAGTAGATGATGATGAGATTGGGTCTTTTAGCAGTTGCGGATAGGGTTTTTCTGATTCTGGTGTTCATTCCGTGTGAAGCTTTTGTGGTTGGGATGTGTTTGTATGTTTTTAGTTCTTGGAAATAATTTTAGGAAGGTTTGGTTAGTTTATTTTAGGGCAAGTTTGGTCAGAGGCGGTGGTTATTTTCACTCCCTACGGTCATATTTCATGTAATTGTACTAAATTCTCCCATTTATGGAATAAAAAAGAATTTTAATCATATTATTGTTCCTCTTGATGAGTTTTCGATTTGAATCATCTATACATATCGCTAAGGCATACAAAATCCTTTTGTTCATGTAAATGATAAAATGAATTGTCGTTCTCGAGGATGAGAAAATAATATCATTCGGTAAAAAAGAAGGGGACCATGCTCATGTAAAGCGTGTGAGCCACCTACATACCTCTGGGTGTTTTGAAAAAAAAAATAGTTTTATTTTGAAAGAAAAGAGTTTTTTTGAGGATCAAGCCCCACTTAGTTTTGAGTAGAGAGAAATGAAGATTTTTTTTATTTTTTTAGAATAGAAGAGGTATGAGAGGAGTTTCAACGCATCGAGATTTTGGACTAAGGGTAGACTTTATTTAGACGGTCCAGGTGGAATGGATGCCCCATCTCTTCCCCATTAAGGTCAGTGAGAATAGCAGCGCCGCCTGACAAGATCCTTTTCAAGATGTAAGGGTCACTCCAGTTTAGCTTGAATTCCCTTATGGAGTCCCAGACGGGTTCTATGATTTCTTTAAGGGATAAGTTTCCTTCTTAAAAAATACGATCCTTGACTCTTCTATTGAATGATCGTGCTATCCTGTGGTGGTACCTTTGTATGTGGTATAGATCATTCTTCCAAGCGTCTCTGATACCAATCTTCCTTGCTAACTTTTCTTTCAAGCATAACGTCCAGTGAATTAATTTCCAACTCAACGGGTAGGATTGCTTACATGTCGTATATTAAAGAGTAAGGGGTAGTTTCGATCGGCCCAATATCAGTAACTCTTGGTCATTTTACTAACAATGGCTTTTAGGTTTTTATTGGCTTCTTCAATTGCACCATTTGTTTGAGGTCGGTAGAGGGAAAATTTGTGTCTCTGAATCCCATATTCATCGACCTATTTCGTGATCTTGGTTTCTAAATGTAGCCTATTATCTGATATTATTTTGTCAGGGACTCCGTTTTGACTCATGATGTTCTTTCGGATAAACTTGGATACTTTTTTGGCCTTTGGTACTGCGTATGACTCATATTTGACACACTTAATGAAGTAATCAATGGCAACCAAGATGAACTCATGACTATTGGAAGGTTTGAGTGTGACTTTCTCTATGATGTCAATACTCTAGGTGGAGAACGGCCAGGAAAAATTCATGTTATATAATTCTCGAGAAGGAAAGTGCTAGAGATTTGCAAATTGCTAGCATTTAAGGCATCTTCGGACATAGGCGGTGCAATCCCAAACCATAGTGGTCCAGTAATACCCTTGATGGATAATGTTTTTGGCCATATGACCATTCATGTGGGATCTTCATTCCCCGTTGTGGATCTCCTAAATAATTTCTTGAATGCCAGCCCCCTGCGATGTAGTGTATATAGGTTCCATCAAAGTTTCTCTTGAACAACACTTTATCGCAAATGATGTATTGGGCAACCAGTTTGCAGATGGTCTCACGATATTTTGTGTTAACATCTTAGGGATACCTTTAATTCTTGAGGAGGCTCCAAATGTCGTAGTACCATCACTCAGGCATATAAGAATCATCCTCCCATGAGCTCAATGTGGTAGTTATGGGTTGGCAAAGCATTTTTCTGGACTATTAAGGGGTCATGGTTATTCCCTCGGGTATGTCGGCAAGGGAGGCTAAGGTAGCAACGGCATCTGCTAAGTTATTCTTTATACGAGGCAAGTAGTGGAAGGTAAAATCTTTAAATTAGGAGGCCATATCTTCCAGGTGGCATAGAAGGGTAAAAGCTTCTCATCCTTGACTTTTCATCTTTTAAGAACTTGATCGATGATGAGGGCAAATTCCCTGTAAACATCTAGTTGTTTGATACCTTTCTTGAGGGAAATTTGAGGCCTCCAGTGCATGCCTCGTATTCGATCATATTATTGGTGCAGGAAAATTCCAGTTTGATGGTAATGGGAGTGTGAGAGTGAGTAGGGGCAATCAGGAGTATCCCAATGACATATACCTTCTTATTAGCAATGCCGTCAAAGAACATTTTCCATTTGAGTTCCTCCTGAAAGGTGCAGAGAATATCTTCATCTCGTATTTCAGAGACCTAAACATCAACCACTTTCATAGGGTAGTCAGCAAGGTTATCAGAGATATCTCTCATTTTTATGGATTTCAGCGTAACATATGTGATATCGAACTCATATAGTAGAATCAACCATTGGGAAATTTGGCTATAAAGGGAAGGTTTCTCCAGCAAGTATTTGATGGGGTCCATTCAGGACTCAAGTCTTATGGGAAAAGAAAGCATGTATCTTTATACTTTTTGAGTGACCCACCAGACTAGGGCAACACATACTTTCTTCAAGGCAGTGTAGTTGACTTTGTATCCGACCAACTTTTGACTGGGATAGTAGATGGATATTTATTTGCGATTTTCTTTATTGCATGGATATAGCAAAGCCCCTGATACGATATCTGTTACGGTCAAGCATATCAGTAGAGGGAGACCAAGTTGTGGTGGCATGAGTACCGTAGGTCGGGTAAGGTACATCTTTATTCCGTCAAAGTCTTCCTGTCATGCCTCATTTTAAATCTTGGTGCAATCCTTTTGGAGTAGTTTAAAGATGGGTTCATAATTAAAAGTCAACTAACTAATGAACCGACTGATATATTGTAATTTTCCCAAGAATTCCCGAACTTCCTTCTTTGTTCGGGGTGGTGCAATTTTGAGTATAGCTTTCGATTTCGTAGGTTCAGCCTAAATTCCCTTTCCACTAACAATGAATCCAAAAATATATCCTTTGGTGACACTGAAGACACATTTATGTGGGTTTAACAACATGTGGTATCATCACAGTCATTAGAAGAACATCCGAAGGGAAGGAACGTGACCTTCTCGAGTCTTACACTTAATGGTCATATCATCTACATATACTCTGACCTCTTTGTGTATGAGATCATGAAAGATGGTTATGGAATCCCTTTGGTAGGTAGCCCCTGCGTTCTTGAGCCCGAATGGCTTAACTATGTAACAAAAGGTTCCCCAAAGGTGATGAAGGTGGTTTTTCTTCATGATCAGGGCGCATTTTGATTTGATTGTATTCGATGAATCCATTGGCGAATGACTTGAGATCATGACTGGTTGTGTTATCTACAATCATATTGATGTTGGGTAGTGGGTAAGCATCCTTCGGAGATGATTCGTTCAAGTATCGATAGTCGACACAAATGCAGACTTTTTCCCTGATTTATGTACGAGTACAATATTGGATAGTCATGTGGAATATTCGATCACTCAGATGAATTCTACATTCAACTCTTTGATTATCTCTTCCTTGACTTTGAGTGACCATTCGGTGCGAAGATTTTGCAATTTCTGTTTGATCGATTTTAATTCTAAAAGAGTCGAAACCTTGTCCTAGACGATCTCGGGATCGATGTCGCGCATGTCATCGAAGGATTATTAAGATGTCCACAAATTACTTCTGTAGCTTTTTGAATTTTGTTTGCTCATGCTAGTCAAGGGTGGCCCTATCCTAATCTCATATTATTGGCTAGTAAAATCGAGATTGTTAATAACAGTTTCATCCTCATTAATTTGAACGTGGTTATGTTGTTTGTTATTAAATTTATTAAGACCAGTTAAGAATTTTTCATTTGCAAAATCATCATCATCAAGAGTTTGATTAGAATCAAGAGAATTAATGTAAGGCACAACAAGATACTCAAAATCTTTGTCTATTTTATTTTCTAGAAAACAACATTGATAACCTCGTCAAAAGTGGCCTTGGTTACATTGCTATCAGAGAAAGGAGGAACAATAATAGAGGAAAAGATAGGGTAAACCATTGGGTTAGGTTGTATTTCAAGAGGCAAAACTAGTATAATATTCCAGTTAAGGAGAGGTTCATTAGTAGCATTAATGAGAAATGATGGGTATAATGTCTGAATAGATCATGCAGAGTGTCATCCCCAGTGTCTGCAGGATTAACGAGTCTTCAGAGTCACTTCCCTCAGAGATCCTAATAATGATTACAGTTTTTGAGTAAAAGGTTACACTTGATGCTGGCAGTCTTCAGCCGAGGAGTAGTTATCTTGAAAGAAGATTTCCATCTCTGGCTTCATCTTCTTATCTACATGATCATACCAGGGTTTAGAAAATACACAAAGGGTAAATATTCTTCGATGAATATCCATTCAAGGAATCCCTCGAGACATTCTTGGCAACTTCTAAACTTCTCTTCAACTGTGGTTGGCGGAGCATTCGAAGTTCTTCTGGTGAAGGCTTATAAACCAGGCCTCATGGAGGGAAGGCCTTATTTAGGACTATGGGTTACATTATCCCTTTTTAATGTTGCCCCAACCCCAGCCCGAGCATAAAGTGCATAATCTTGTCCATTTTTATCACATTGAGATTATTGTGAAGACTATGCTCTGAACATACTCGGTCTTTAAAATCTTCCCCTGTTGGAAGGGGAAATGGAATAACCTTGAAGCAGTAAAGAAGTATGGCATTCATCCCATGACGTATTTTTAGTACCGAATTGCTGGTGCTGGCATTTTCAGTACTATCATCGTCTCCTAAAATTGTAATGACTTACCCCTTAGCAAAGAATTTCAACTTCTGATGAAGGGAGGTGGATACACCACAAATATTATGAATCCATGATCCACTAAGAAACAGATTAAATCATGAAGGTATGTCAATAACTTGAAACTTAGTAACGAGATTGATAGGGTCAACCCCTAGTGTGAGTGTTATATATACCATCACTTCTCGACGGGTGTTATCATAGGCATGCACTGTGGCGAACGTAGGACTTAGGTCACTTACTTTCAACCCCAAGCAATTAAAGGTTCTTAATGGGCACACATTGAGGGAGAATCCATTTCCAACGAGTGATAGAGGGACCATTTTTCCCATTACTTCAACGGTGTAATGGGGAATGGATATGAGTCGAGTGGTGGCCAAGGATATAATCAAGTTCACGGCTTCTTCTTGAGTGGTGGAAGGACGGACTATAGGCCTAGTGATCAACTTTATTATAGTGTTTAAGTGTAATTGGTAATACATGAAGAGTCCCCACAAAGTGATGTTGACTTGAGTCTTCTCGAGTTGGTCTAGGATCTTGCTTTCCTCAATGGTCTTCTCCAGCATGGGAAGTTCTTCAGAAACTACCCTTCCCTTAGTTATTATTGATGGATGAGGATTCGGATCTTGGTAGTGTCTCCTTGATCTGGTCACGGGGTTTATGGAGGTGGGGAAGAATAAAAACCCCGTTTCATCATCGATTTGTATTTGTAATACTACCTTACCAGTTTCCCCCAACATGTCCTTGAAAGAGATCATCCCTTAAATGATGATTACTAAACTGACCTTTACCTGACTCGGTTCATCATTAGATCTATCAAATTCTTCTTCCCATTCGGTGATGATGATGTCTTATTTCCAAGATAATTCAATGCATTCCACGACCTCAACAACTTCTATATATAAGTCTTCCCACTCAATGGGGAGGTGTGAGAGAGAATGTACCAACCACTTTCAAGCTTTAAAGCAATGAATAGATCGAAAACATTATAGATTTTATCGGTCTGTCCGAACACGTCCTCCATAATCTGCACTACATCGTCCAATCTGATTTCATCAACAAATACCACTCAATTATCTGACGCTCGAGCCCACTTTCGGGCTTCTATGAACCAAATGTTGAACTTTTGACAGTCGATGGTCATTTTAGAGGGTAATTTCATATCGAAAACTAGAAACTAGTTCAGAACAGTTGGTAAATCCATATCTCTTCCTACGAACTAGGTACACACGGTAATATAAGCCTTCATTAGGAGTGACATAGCTCGTTCGGTGAAGCAGGTACGGTGTAGGAGAAAATACGGGTAGACTTTGAGTAGTTTGGGTGAAAATATGGGTCTAATGCGTGCTTTATTGGGCCCAATTTGGGTAGATGGGTCAAATTATGGGCCATTTTATATGAATATGGCATTGGTATGGGTTAAAAGTGGGTTGTGAGTGGTGTTGGGTTTCGTATTGGCAAGTGGGGCAATGATACCATGGTCAATTAAACCTTGGATTACATTTCAAATATGGAAGCACTATTCAGGAGTGTGGTTGGCAGGCTGGTGAAAGTCATTATGGGCATCAGTTTTGAAGTTTCTAGGAAGTGGGCTTTGCAATGGATGAGGGTCCAGAGGCTTAATAACATTTCGGCTTAGAAAGGCTTCGTAGACTTTGGAGAGGGGATAATGAAGCTCGGTGTGTTCTTTTCTAGTGGGATTGAGGCGACTTTATGGCACCCAATAGGTAGAAAGTTGGGAGATATTGTTGATGGTTGGGACTGTGGCATTGGCAAGCTTCTCATACTTTCTAGGAGTGAACTATTCAGACACTTTCTTTGGATCAACTTCAGTTTTGGAAACACTTTCTTCAATCTCCACACCTGCTTCTCAGAGAGCTCAAAAGTGTGGGTAATACTTTCCTACCATAGTTTCTCTGATATTGGGTACGAAATTCTTCTTTGCTATGATGACTAATACTTATTCGGAGGGTCGGTTGGTCTTGGTGGAATCTCTCTCTCTCTCTGCCTTGCTATAAAGTTGCTGATAGTTTCTCCGGGGTTCTGGTTGAGAAGTTTTAGATCATGGCTGTAACACCTCGCTTAATTAAATACTGAGTGATCAGTCCCATACCAAATTAAAACAGAATATACAGTTGCACCATTCTTAGCATCACTATCAAAAACGTAGTCACCTAATCCTTAATTAAACAAGTGTTAAAACCTTTCCAATTTTAATTTAATTAAAAACTCCACTTTTAAAACATAATCCATGCACTATGAATAATAACTGAGTACTATGAAAACTGAATTGAATGTGACTGGAATAAAACTTTCCAGTTTAAAATCTCAATAAAATAATCCAACGTAAACCAAATGTAATCAACTCCGATACAAGTAAATAAACTGAGTGAGATGGAAAGACTATAATCATTTGAGCGACATGCCCCCTAAATGATATAGCTACAACATATGAATCAAAAAGATAAAGCGTCTAATACAAAATTTACAACTCCATAGCATCCATAGCACGTCAATAATCGATCTCCTATAGCTAGCATCCCAGTGGATGGACACCTAAAATAGAAGATACGATAGAGAGAAGAGAATATGCAATAAAACAGTTCAGAGCCCGGTGTAAAAATATTTTAGAAAACAGCAAGTGAATAAATGCTATATTTAGTAATTATTATATACATGTTAGATTTATCGGACTCTCTATTGAGATCCTCACCTCTCATCTAGAGAGCACACCTAACATACCTTAAACCATACTAGTTACTATTCCCATGCTAACTAGTTCATATCAGTGCCAACTAATCATAGCCCATATCTTTCCCACGAATTTCTCTCATAATACAGGTAATACATATATATCCAATTTCTCTTTAACATGGATAAGCCCTTTCTCAATTCAATATAATTAAGTATTAACTTACTTAATTCATTTCAGATTTCATTATCTTTCATGTCTACGTAATTCACATAGTAGATAATAACCCATGCATATATACATTTTCACACTATACTATATACACAATAATATGGCGCCCTTAGGCCTAGCTGCGGCGCAAGATGTAAGATGTATCACAATTTTATATATATATATATATATATATATATATATATATATATATATATATACACACACACACACACATTACTGCACCCTGAGACTCAGCTACGGTGCATGTATACTCTGCTATCATGTCCGTGTACATCTCGTCACTATACAAAAGACTGTTGGTTCGGTAAATCCCTCGAACCATAAATAAAAAATACAGATATTGGAGGAGAACATAGTCCTTAGCCTTTGGGCTACGCACATACCTACACACCCAAATGACCGTTCAATACCATTGTTTTCACACATGGTAATCCAACCTAAGTCCCATGTTTTGAGGCAACAAGTCAAAACTCCCCCCATAAGGCTCATCAGGATATGACTGTCCTCTACATGCAAACCTCCCGTCAATAGCAAGTAGGCTAGGTATGTCATACACATAAATCAACAATCAATAGGTATACACATCAACCTATATAAAATTAGGTACACGCTCGACCAATATCATATTAGGATTTCATTCTACCCCCAGTACCCGTCGTATTTCTCAAATACCACCCGTACTTGTTAATCACAATTATCATTGTATATTTATTATGTAGTTATCACTCACATAATCCCAAGTACCCGTATGTATATATATATATATATATATATATATATATATATATATATATATATATATATATATCACCAATATTAATCTGTACTTGGTCATGACGATTATTCATCTCTTAATCATATTATTATGTAGATACCTCTCACATAATTTTTTTATTCCTCAATTTCATATAATTTTCCAACATTAACCCAAGTCCATCACTCCTTGTAAATGTACCAAAATTAGATTACCAATTTCCAAACTTTTCTGGCCTAAAAATAGGACTTTCTAAAATCATGTCAGAAGTCCAAAATTCTCATTCAAATGATATGGCATCTCGTTCAAATGACAATATGTCTCGTTCGAACGAGATCAGCGTCATTCTAGTTCGTCTTCAACCTCAGTTTTCTCTGTGTTTTTCTTCAAGTTCTTCCACCCAAACCCTTCTGGATTATATCACTGTTCTAACATGTTCAAGGGTGATTTTTCACATAAGAATAACATAAAATTCATATGTTCATAAGGATATTGTCATCAAACCCATTAAATCCTTAAAATCCCAATTTATCAAAATCCTCCATTTTTTATACCTCTTAAAAACCCATAATTTAGAATTATCATTTCATAACTAAATCATCAAATTTCCATATTCAACATGAGTAGAATTAATCTACATGTAATACCTAACATCAGTTTCATATCATCAATAAACAAATAAATCCTCTACATGTAAAACCTATCCATTTTCATGTTCATAGTATCTACATGTATATTCATTTTGATGTTCATAGTCTCTACATGTATAAATCTCCAACTACATGAATTTACTTGTCCATTAAAATTAATTTATCAATCACTTTAAATCCCAAATTTATAAGTTCATCAATCCAGAAAGAAAGCCTAGTCTAATATGGATAATATAACCACCAAAATAGAGCAACAATTACACTTGCCTTATGTGTAGGTCTGAATCTTTGGTAAAGACAAGTGTTTGGCACCTCCTCTTCTTTTTTCCTGGCAGCAATCCGGTGGTGGTGAAAGGTGTAGATATGGTGTTTGTCCCCTTACTTTTCCCCAGGTGACTCTTCCTTTCCAAGCAATTCTTTATCTCCTCTAGATAACCTTTCACTTTCTTTCTAAGTCTTTTCACTCTCTCTCAAAAGATCTCACTTGTGTTTAGATAAAATGAATCTTACGCACAATCTAAACTCACATATATAATAAGTCTACAAGGTTATCTAAAAGACAAAAAACTTAGGTACTATTCATCTCCCAAGCAAAATGACTAAAATGCCCCTTCGGGATGTCCTTTTATCTTCTAATTGACCCGAGACCCAAATCAAACCCCGAGTAGACTTTTCTACCTATTTTTACCCTTCCAGACTCAACGGCGCACTCGAAATAATCATCCAAATGTCTTAAAAATAAATCTCATTTTATTTACCAACTTTTAGTCCCGACACGACTCATAAGCGCGTCCCGACTGAATTTCCATTATTTTTCGTATTTGTAGCTTCCGACAATAATTATTATATTCACATATAACTTTTATATCACTAAGTAATATTTGAAATCATATATTAAAAATCATATATTACTTTAATCTCTATTTATAATCAATCCGAATTAATTCCAATTATTTTTTCACATAATTAATTCCAACTAATCCCATTAATTTATAATTTATCTCATATTAAAAGTCATTAAAATTACAGGGTATTACATACTTCCCCCTTATAAAGAAATTTCATCCTAAAATTTTAAAAATAAAGCATACCTGGTAAAAACAACTCCGGGTATCTATCGCGCATCACACCCTCGTGCTACCAAGTAGACTCCTCAACATTATTGTGCTCCCACTGGACATGCACCAAAGGAACTACTTTCGATCTCAACCGTCTCTCACTATGGTCCAAGATCATTATAGGTCTCTCCTCATAAGAACTCTATGTCTTCAAATCGATCTCCTCTACTGCAACATGAGTGTGAGCCAACTCATCTTGGAGATATCGCCTCAGTGAAGAAATATGGAACACATCGTGTGTCCTATGCCAGTGCTCCGGAAACCCCAATCTATAAGTAACTTGTCCAACTCTCTCAATTATAGGAAATGGTCGTACATATATGGGCACCAAGATCCCCTTATTTCCAAATATCATTATCCCCTTAATAGTAGATACTCGCAATAACACATGGTCCCCCACACTGAATTATCAAAAGAATCATTCCGCATCGGCATAGCTTTTTTGTCTATCTTGGGCTACCCGAATACGACTCCGAATCATTTTAAATCTAGAAGACGTGTCCTAAATCACCTCTGGTCCAAGTGGCTTACTATCCCCCACCTCTAACCAACACGTAGGAGAACGATAAGGCCTACTTATAATGCATCTAATAGAACCATACCGACGATGAACTGATAGGAGTTATTTTATGCGAACTTCACTATTGGAAGGTACTGCTCCCAACATCCCCCAAAAATATAGGATACACATACACAACATATCATCTAACATCTGGTTAGTATGTTCAGTCTATGCAACTATCTACGGGTGATAGGACGTACTCAATCGCACCTCAGTACCCATGTCCTTATGAAAATATCTCCCAAAATTGGGATATAAAAATCTTGTCCCGATCAGACACAATATTAAGCGGTACCCCAATTAACCTCACTACCTCGACTATTAAAATTTGGGCAACTTGTCATGTAGCGTAATCAGTCCAAATTCGAAAAAAGTTAGCTACCTCAGTCAACCGATCTACAATCACCCACATAGAATCGTAACCTCTCTGCGTAGTAGGTAGTCCTGTGATGGAGTCCATGAAATGTTTTTCCATTTCCACATCGGGATCTCTAATGGCTGAAGAAACCCTACTGTCTTCTGATGATTCCACCTTCACTAACTGACAAGTAGCACACTTAGAGATGAACTCAATAATGTCTCTTTCATCTTGATATACTATTGAACAATCACCTCTCACCTACTCATCGGGCCCTAGGTGTTACGTAATGCCCAAACAAAATGCTATCCCTACTTTTTCCTAAAAATATTTATAGAAGGTGGGTCTCTAGGATCTCATCGTGATTCACATCAATATCGGGTGACATACTAACCCGTTTGTCCATTCCATCTCTGGAATTGGCAACTTGATACTAAATTTTGGGTTGATCTTCTCGAATCAACCTATTCCCATCTGAGTAGTGTTACCGAAGATGGATTCACTAACGTCTCACATTAAGTGATATTTTATACTCCCCTTCTTTCCTTGGGGTATACCAAAAGTCTCGAACTGTGCACTTTTTGCCATAATGCACACTTCTGGACCCCTTTTTATTTATTAAGAAACAACAATCTTATTTATGCGCAAGACACTCTCAATATTCGACTGAGCAGTACTCCACTCTATTTTCCATAATAGTTGGATTTTCTTCTTCTGAAGAGATATCCTCTTTAAATGGCTTCTCGTAGTCTTTCAACTCATCTTTGGTGTGTTACTCTCATAGAACTTATAAACTTAGAATATCGTCTTTCCCACTCGACGTTTAATCCATTCTACTATTCTAGATTTATTTATAACTGCCTTACAGGCATATGTTTCACACATTCATTCTCACGTTCTTCTATATCGGATGATAAGAAAATCAAACTAACCAGGGTGCCCATACACCCTCCACTCCATGCATCGTTGCACAAATGCTAACCAGCTCCACTAGACTCACATCGTACACTTAAGGGATTTTCTCCGTTTATAAAATGAGGAACAACTAAAGTTCTAGTATTTACGTATCGCCCAAAACCTCTCAACTCACGACTTTCCCTGGGTTTCATGCTTGGGATGTCTCGCAAGAGAAATCTAAACAAAAAAAACCCCGGATAAACTACTACGTAACATTATCGGTCATCGAGATTTGTAGACTCAAAGTACATAACCTAGACCATCAAAATCGTGATCCCCAGACATATAAAAATAAATCTCAACTCCCATGTCTCTAAGGAGTGATATAACAATGCGCTCTACCTATCACCAAGTCCTGAGCACTAAATATAAAAACGAGCTAAGCCTCTACACTTGATAATAAACCCAAATACTCTGAATCATATCAGTAAGGTTCTACACACCGGGATCAAATATCATGAGAGGACTACACTCTTTGAAGTCTCTTAACATTACTCAATATCACATAATTGCGAGCTCAACCCTCTAAGCATCGTTAAAACAACACATCCTGTATTGGAATAACAACCATAATAGCCTTGTAATAATAGCCCACTATCATTATTAACCATCAATAACCACATCCAGGATGATATCGTACTCGTATGACACATCACTAAAATGAGTAATCTCAACAAAAATATTCTTACTATCTACACCCAATCCCCTGTTGCTGAGACTAAATATGAATCCCGTTAAACCATGGAAAAATACAAATATCCAGAATGGTAATGATATAACCACTAAACTCATCTCACACGTGAATCTAATGCTAATAAAAATATCGTGACTTGCTCGTGTCACATAAAGCATACCTCATTCTCCTAAGGATAATCCATATCTCTTTCCTTACCAATCGCTCTAACCGCTCAAATAATTCCCGAATACAACACTCTTGTCCGAACTTAACCAAAACTATCTTAATCATTGCCCCTGATAGGTACCAGCGTCTTATTTTCCTTTCTTTGGGTAAATTTAAATGCATGTGGTCCTACTCTGCATAGATAATACATTTTCATATAATTCTCTATTCTAGGCCATACAGACCATATATTAGGTTTGGCCTTCTCTCGGACCCTGGTAGATTCAACTCCGATGGCCACCTTCATTGTTCCCTTGGTTTCGCTGTCCCTAAGGAACACATTTCTAGCTTTAACAGCCCTGACTAAACTTACCATCACTTGGTAAGAATTCAACTATCTGAATCGTTTAAATGGGTCCCCTGATGGGTCTCCACCCGAGGTGCTTCACTAATACCGTTACCTACAGTCTTATTCCTGGACTAGATCCTTTAACTGTTTGCTCCCTTCATATAGAAGAATTTATATCTTCATTATTAAAACACGACATTGTCATCATCAGCATTGAGCATCCAAACATAAATTTCCTTAAGCTTTGGATACTCCTCTTGTGAGTCCATTACCCAGTCAAAGGTTCTTTTCTTTATTGTACCTACTTCTTCATGTAAAAAGTTAAAAATTTTCATTCACATCACCTTCTGAAAAACAGATGAAGGAACTTGCGATAAGACCGTACTTAAGATCCTTACATTAGCATAATATTTTTACCTTTCAAATATGGTGATTGATTATCACTATTTCAACACTGCTTCAGCGAGCCAAGAAATATTTTACCCTAATTTTCACTTCAGATATTCAACACTCTGTTATATGCCAAAACTTCTGGCTATTCAACAGTGATTGGGAAGATGAATTCCTAGGAATCACTGCCACATACCAAATTAAAACATACCCATGTGTAACCTCCAGTTCTTCGTTGAAGTTATACTGTGACATGAATTCCCAGGCAACATCTTCCCAAATGGAGATTCTGGATTCCTTAAGGGATAGAAACTAATGAAAAGCGTTGTCCTTTAAATTATATTGGAACATATGGTCCATTATCTCTTCAGAGGCACCAAGAAGAGTCATGGCTCGTTGATAGCTGCGAAGATGAACAATTGGGGGTCCACTCCCCTCTAACTTCTTGATGGCTGGCATCTTGATTTTTTTTAGCAATATTGCTTTAGGGTAAGGAGACATGTAGGTCTAGTCCATGTAGGTCGCGGATATCTTAACTTGGTCAAACTGCTTCAAAAATAGCTTGAGGTCTTCATTGACCTTATTTAATTCTTCCTCGTTGGGATCAGAGGGTTCTGGAAGGTTATCCCCTGTCTAGGCAAGGTTTGGCATACATAGTTAAGCTTTCGGTGACCCATTGGCAAGAGGGAGACATAGAGCATACTTAGGAACCCAAACAGGCTCGAAACTGGGTAGACCCATCGAACAAGGAAAGAGAACCTCAGGTTCTTTAAGAATTGGGATTTTATTTCATTTCATCTCATGATCCTCGGTTTGAAGGTTGTAAATCTTGGCACTGAGTTGGACCAGGACTGCCATCGAATCAGGTTGTACATTCGATGCTTGATCGGTGTTCTCCATTGATGATCGATGAAGGTGGTTTCCGAACTCGAATGAAGTTGCAAAGGAACTGACAGAGCTTCGGGGTGATTTGACGGAATATCAAATCCAATAGGGATCCTACCCAAGAATCGGGTATGCGATCGACCTGAGAAGAAAAAAATTTGAATTTAGTTTTTGAAAAAGAGGAAGAAGAATGTTTTTTGTTTTGTTGAACAGGAAGTAATATATTTTTGGCATTTTTGGTAAAAAGGAGGAAATTTTTTTTTGGCCTTTTGATGAAAAGGAGGAAATTTTTTTTGGGGTATTGTGGGTTAAAAGGAGGAAAAATCTTTTTGTTATTGTGATAAAGGGGGGGGGGGGATGTTTTTAATACTTTTGGTAAAAAAAATGAGGGGAAAATTTGAGAAGGGTCTTGTCATGATTTTATGTTTATGTTTCGACTTGTATAAGGTTTGCCAAAACGCAAAAGAAATGTTGGACAAGACCCTAGCCTGGGAAAAATTGACATTGAAAAATAGGGAAGACATAGTTGGACTTATTTCCTGGCTCATGGGCAGGGTGCTATTTTGAAAAATGATGCAATCGCGCAAAACTTTGGGCGGCATGCTGACCCGGCATTTCAACAGATTTTCATGTGGTAATCAACAGTCTAAATATGAGAGTCCTATGTCTAAGGCCTATATGAGGTTTATGAAGTTATTGGGTTAGTGGAAAGGTTCCCCCCTTTGGCATGACTTCCATGATATACTTCTTTATTTCAAGGTCAATCCGTACGTGTGAGAGAGAATTCGATATACTCGTCATACGTGAACAAGTTCCCTGCTATATACCTACCATCGTGAGTTGGTTAAGTTGTACGATGCAGGGGAACCGTTCAATATGTGTCGAAGGTACTAGGCCAATGGAATGTGAGATTCATATTTCTTAGTCTAACTCCAACTTACTGGACCAGTGCCCGTCACAAAGTGACTACCCATTATGGGATAAAAGTTTGGTCAATATCCATGCTCTTGGTGATGTAGTGTGCAAAATTCATGATTCTTGCTTCGTATATTATGGAAAGATAAATTTATTTTCAATGATGATCACTATACTAAGTATCATGAAAATTAAATCTAGCATGGAGCATGAATATTACACTAACCATGGATACGTGTGAGTGAGTGATGTGTGAATGTCTATAAGTGACTGTGTGGTAGTGAATCTAAGCGTGGATCAACTACAAGTGGTGTGTAATAAGCGCAAATGAGCATGATAATATAAGTGTGATAATTGGAGGTGTGTTCTAGTGAAACCTAAGCATGGACGCTTTAAGTGGAGAGTGAAACATGTGGATATAAGTGATCCTATGTATAAGTGTATGTAGTGTGAGGTGTACATGGAGATATTTACATGTGAGTGAAAATGAAAAGTGAGTGAAAGTGAAAAGTGAGTGTTAGGTGATATACGCATGAGATTAATATATACAAGAAATAAATAGAGGAGACAGGGAACATACATATTGGTGCATACGCACACATGCAGAAAATTATAACACCCATGGCTAACTTATGGAATGGGAAGGTGTTAGGCACCCATCCCTCCCTTTCAGTCTCTCATGGGCATGTATTATTATTCTCCTTTAAAAACTCTATGAAGTGTGTGCAGTGTATATATAAATGGGGAATGTAATTTCTCATCTCACATCATGAAAAACGGTAGGATGAGATCATCCGTAGGAGTGTTCCCAAAATAGTAATTAAAAACATAATGCGTGCGCTTATCTAGACATCGATCGTTATGGAGAAACTATGATATTTTTGTTGGATAAAGCGCAAATAAGAATAACAAATACAATAAATGGAAATAATATATGAATAAAAAAAATGCAAGGAGGACTTGAGTCTTGGATTTTGGCCCGAGACGCCTATGTAGCCAAAAAAAGCATCGAAATCCATGTAGTCCACGTTCAATACGAGGTTGCGGTTTATTCCATAAATCCAATTAGGGATTTTATTTATATTTGTGTATATAAAAGGATATTTTTATTCAAAAATCTGATGAACAATCCCATTTGGAATTTATGAGTAAAACCCTCATTTTCTTGTTTTTAGTTTTTTATAGAAAATATGTTATGTGCAATAATACTAATAAAAAAATGAGATTATTTATTTTTATGAACTAACATTGATGAAATGAAAAAATAATGATTTGATAAATAATTCAAAAATCAGTATTTTTAAAAGAGAGAGAATATGTTTGGACCTTTTTTGGAAACTAAAAAATTTATCTTGATTGTTGAAAAGGCTTCCTTCCAAGTGGATGAAGAATGAATTCTAAATTGGGTGTGAAAATGATGGAAATGAAAGGTGGGGAGAGGTTTCAAATAAGGAAACTTCGATGACTTTAGAAGAATGTTGCTGAGATCACTAAAGTTGATGTTTTTGGGGTGCCCCTCAAAGTGAGCTCATGCTATCCTTATAAAGAGTCAAGGGGACATTGATCGGCATTGACCTTGTCCTTCCTATTTATAGGCATCCCCAGGCACATTGCCGATAGGTAGGAAAATGGGTCTTCCATTCGGCAACCTCATGCAGGTTTCTCAAAAAAATGGTTGTAAAATGCAATCCATAAGTTCGAATCGCGCATGGGGCATACCATTGAAAATGGTATTCAGATATCATTAAGAATTCATTGGGACGCTCTGGGTTCAGGAGTTGACTTTTGTTAAACGGGCCTCGGAAGCACCCGATGATCTTTTAGACATGAGGAAAACGGATCGTTCGTTCAAACCGTAAGATCGATTCGTGCACCTGATAGACTATTCAAAAGGGTATTCAGATCCCTTAAAATTTTCATTTAGTCTTGTTCAGTTAGGAGAGTTGACCTTGGTCAAATGGGTCCCAAAATCGCCCGTTGACCCTTTGGAGTAAAACGGGTCGTTCGTTTGTACCGTAAGGATGATTCATGCATGGGATAAACCATTGGAAAGGGTATTTAGTGAACTTTAAGGATTCATTAAGTCTTGTTCGAGATGAAGAGTTGACAGCAGTCAAACGGAGTTCGGGAGCATCCGATGGCCTCTCGTTCATTTTTTAGGAGAAAATGGATTGTTCGTCTGAACGATAAGTTCGATTCGTGCACGGGGTGGACCATTAGGAATGGTATTCAGAGCCCTTTTAAGATTAATTGATCTTTCACTTGGGTGAGGAAGTTGATTGGGGTCAAAATGGGGCACGGGAGTTCCCGATGGCTTCTAGATTGATTTTTGGGAGTAAAATGGACCGTTCATCTTAACCATAAAGTGGATTCATGCACGGGTCAAACCATTGGAAGTGGTATTCAGAACCCTTTGAAGATTAATTGAGCTTTCACTCAAACAAGAAATTTTAACTGAGTCAAATGAGGTCGAGGGTCATCCGGTGGCCTCTAAATCGGTACTCAAAGTATGGCCTAGGGTTTTATGGTCAATAGGGAAGTTTTAGGGACCTAAGGAGAGTCCTAGGATGGTCCTAGAATGTGGTGTCTATAGATATTACTGTTTCATATATGTGAAGTCTTGGGACAATGGATATGAACAACCGACTACACTTAGTGGTAGTGTACCATGAGGTGGCTTGTTTGGATTTCTACCGCGAGACATCCCACACATGAACTTCATAAGGTTCTGGAGTTGAGAGATGATTGGTCACATACACTATTGGTTTATTACTTCGTGCATTAGTTATTCGGTGTTAAGAGATGGTTGGAGTTAGAGTTTGACTTAATGGTCAGAGTTTTAGTGATTGCTGATACAGTTCGTCATCCTTAGTGTAGGAGTTTCATTCCTTTTAAGTTGGTATTGTAGAACACAAATGTAATCAGGAGTTTTATTTTTTAACATATTTGTTTCCAAATTTTTTACATTTCAATTAGAAATAATTGTATTAAATATACTTCTTGGTTAATTAACTTTTATTGGCGAGTTTTATCTTATATCAGTTAAATTATTATTATTGACCATTATTATTATTATTATTATTATTATTATTATTATTATTATTATTATTATTATTATTATTATTATTATTATTATTATGTCGCGGATGGTTTTATTTACTATCATTTTTATTTATTGTTGATGTTGAGAATGATATAAAGTAATTAGCACTCCATATCTTTGGCATGTCATCATGATCAACTACACGTGGAAAAATAGGTGGTGTTATTGTTAGTATTAGAGCATGGAGGTCCTGGTGTCTAAGATTTCTGTTTCGCTTGTCAGATTTTTCGCATTACGTTCGTTGATGTTAGATCCTTATTACTAGGATGATTTGTATGATTAGCAAACACTCTTGACTATAGATGGACAACATTGGGAGAGAGTTAAGGTGTGGTATATTAGTTAAGACTTTGTTATTCCATTAGGATTCCATGAGGGGATTTGATAAGGATACTATGGATCGAACTTTAATGACATATTATAATAATCTAAGTATATAGGATCGATAAGGAGATTATGTAATGCCCCATCCCGAATTTATGGGTTACCCTTAGTCAACCTAGTCTGATCATAGTGTTAGGTGTCAAGTGTAATGAAACACCCTAGATAATGTTGTTAGTCAAGTTTCATTTTCAATCAATGTTTCACTTGTTTAGCATGAGAATCCAATTTCAAGTCAAACTATGTGAGGGACCCATGGGAAGCACACACGGAGTCCAAGAATACAGAGATACTAACGTAAAACTAAATAAAATACTTACCCGTATAACGCTCGGTAGCCCCCAAATTTAAAAATTCTTCTTTTAAATTAAATATGAATTTCCTTTAAGTGCGGAATAGGATGGTTCAACACAGCACACACAAACAACAAATTTTAATTTCTTTCAAATTAAAATTAAACTAAACTAAAAGTGACATACAATTAATCAACAAATTAATTTTCACTTAAACAACTTAGTTCAACCTAAGTCCTAGAAATTTGCCTAATAAGATTAATTCATTTTTCTATTTAGGCCAAACCAAATCTTATCAAATTAAAATTAATGACTTGAATTAAATTAATTAAACATTACCCAAATTCATTTTAGCACCAAATTAAGCATGAGTAGTGATTTAAACCATATTTTATCTTTTAGTCTGAAGCATGCATCTAGGTGATATAGCAAGATAAAATAAATCACAAACCACTACGCACCGATGTACGAGGAAAACCCAAATGGAAAAAACCTCGGACGGCCCTAGCCTTAAGCCCACAAAGTATGGATTTATTATTACAAGACACATGACTTACTTCACACGACTCGATTATGTCCAAGCCTTGACGCGTCTTCTCGTAACAACCTTCTCCTAATCGATAATCCCAGACTCCACCGGAATCTTGGAATCCACTAATGAGTCTTTTGGTCTCCGTCAACTCTCACCCAAAGCCTTTCTTCAAGTGGGAACACCACAATATGCAAACAAGCTGCTTTTGGGTGGAGACAACCCAAACTCTCTTCTTTAACGGTGTAGAGATGAACCAAAGGTGCCAAACCAAACTCCAAGAAAGATATATATATATATATATGGAAACTTGGAATTTAAACAAAACTCAATGGGTGTAACTATTTTTGGAAGATATTAAGTCATAGAAATCAAACACTCAAATATGAACTTTTAGTGTAAACATTTTTCTCTCTAGAGTATGAAAAAATTCTCAAAACGTTACTTAGAAAAATCTTGTTCCCGCACATAATATGGCTGGTAAAAGATAGTGGAACAAGTGGGAAACATGGGTGGTTAAAAATGAAAATTTCCAACAATTTTGCATTCCCGCCAAAGTCGTTCGAACGACTTTCCCAGGTCGTTCGAACGAGATTTGAAAGGAAAAATAGGCCAAAATGTCATTGGAAAAACTCGTTCGAACGAGTTTGTTAGAACGAAACTTTGAATGAATCAACAGAGAATAAATGGAAATCTCGTTGGCAAACTTGTTCGAAATCTTGTTCGAGCAGCATTTCGAATGAAAAACAAAATTTCAGATTTTCAATTTAAGTCCAAAAACTTTTATCCAAAGTTCTCAAATAATTTATGAAAAGTAAAAGCCATTTTAACTTAAAATTACACCCATAAAATATTCCAAGTCTCCTACATATACAAAATGGCATTCATACCTTTAGAGACTATGGAATCCAATTGTTGTTGACGTAGAAACAAGGCACTACACATGGTAAGGATGAAGCTTTAAGATTTGGGCCGCTACGTCTTCAACAAACTTGTCATAGGCTTGGATGGATACACTTTACACTCTATCATATGACTCAAAATGTTTTTTCCGAAATTAAGCCAATACTACAAATTGACTTGATCGAAAATTCGTCCTTACAAATCTCCCCCTTTGGCTATTCCTGGACAAAATCATACCAAAAATCCTAAAGGGACGTCAATCTCGTCTAGACTCAAACATCCCACCCAAAAAAAAAATACAGACGCTGACTCGGCCCAAGGATAAATAGCTTTCCCGATATAAAAATTCCGCTATAGAATAAATTCATGCACTTAAGCCAACCATTAAACGCATAGGGAATATCAAAATATTAAATACAATTAAACTAAATACTCCCCCTACATTAATTCTCTCCCTTTATCGAATAATAACCTACTTAAAGGTGACGTCTCCCCCTAAGATAAATCTCATAAACTAAAGGTTTAGATACCATTTCTCCCTTTTTTTGTTCAGGAATAGACAAAGGATGAAGAATTAAAAAATTACTTATTTCACCCTATAACTAAAATGATTCCATTTGTCCCTCTCAAATCGAAACAATGGATACAAAAATATGGAAAAACAAGTAAAGACATGATGGTGCATAAAGAGATCTGAACATTAAAGCATATGGGTAACGAGAAAAAGTAACTAATCCACAACAAGGGTAATTAGATACTAACTTATGAGGCGATAAAAAATGATACTAGCTAAAATGTATTCAACATAAGCATGGGATATCAACCAAAATTCGCAACAAGATAGATACCAATTAGGAATTTCAAAGCATAAATGGATTAGAAAACATGGAAAAGACTCAAAAGAAACAACATATCGTATATATGAATGCACAATAGATACAAAATAGGCGTAAGCACACATATCTAGATATAAACACACAAATAACACAAAATAAATTAACATGCGTTTTTCACACTCTTATAGCATAAATGTATCATATGGAAACGGAAGTGAAGGGGCATGAACAAGATACCAATGAATTAAAACCCAATCACTTAAACATGTTCACGGAGTTCTCATTTGATTACTGAGAAAGATAGGCCCCCAATTTTTAATTCTTTAAAAATACATTTGAAGGCGTAAGTGTTTCCCCCGGATGGTGATTTTCTCAATTAAAATCAAAGTTAATAATTTCCTTTTTATGTAAAACACGAGATGATGCGGAAGCGTATATAAGTGATGGTTCAACAAATAAACAAAGCCGAATTTTAATTTGTTCAAAACAAATTAAAATAAGTTAATCCAAGTCCTAGAATTTGCCTAAGTCATAATTTTCAATTATCCAAAGTTAGGCGAAACCAATTTTAGCAAATGACTTGAATAAACCAAATTTACCCACTATTTAATTTAGTCCCAAATTAAATGAGTGTGATAATTAAACCAAATTTTATCTTGAATTTATTCTAAGCATGCGTTCTAAATTATGATGCAAGATCAAATAAACAATATCACACTACGCCGAGATTTACGAGGAAAAACCCAAGACGGGAAACAACCTCGGACGGCCCTAGCCACAAGTCCACTAGATATGGAATTACAATTACAAGACAGATAGACTTACAACGACTGACTCGATCCCTCTCAAGCCTCGACGCTTCTTCTCGTAGAAACCTCTTCCTAGCGAACAACCTCAGAACACCACCACGGTCTCGGAGTCCACCGATGGGACTTTATATGGTCACCGTCACCCAAGCATGGAGCCTTTCTCCAAAGTGGGTAGAATCTTCAACAAAAAGTCTTCTTCTTTGATGGATGTAGAAGCAAACCAAAACTTCTCTTCTTGAATTCGGTAGAGATAAACCGGTGCCAAAACTCCAAGTAAAGATATGTATATTGAACTTGGATAAACAACTATTGGGTGTAAACACTAGAGTGTGTAGGATTTTTCATTAAAGAATAACACTCAAAACTTGATATTTTTCCTTAAACAAATTTTCTCTCAAAACACTCTCTAGGAGTTTGTATGGTATGAAAAAGATGCCCCTTCAAAAATGATTCACGTCCTTAATAAAGTCTTAAAAAACCAGTCAAGAAACAAGTGGGGAAATGGGGTGAAAACTGCCAAAAACTGCTCAAAATTGTTCCCGCGCCGGCATCTCATTCGAACGAACTTGACTCTCGTTCGAACGAGACTTCTAACGAGCGACCAGACTGGGCTCATTAGAAACTCGTTAGATATCTCGTTAGAACGACCAAACTCGTTCGAACGATATATCGAACGACTGACCAGTTTAGGTTCGTTGGCAAACTCGTTCGAACGAAACCTCGTTAGAACGAAAAACTCGTTCGAACGACATATCGAACGACTGACCAGTTTAGGTTCGTTGGCAGTCTCGTTCGAACGAAACCTCGTTAGAACGAAAAACTCGTTCGAACGAGATTTCAAACGACTTCCAGAAATTTTTTTCTAAAATTCAATTTTTGGCCCAGAAACTTTATGTAATTTATTTTAAAGTTTCAATTAAATTATTCTGAAAGTAAAACATGGTTTTTATTAAACCTAACACCCAATAAATATTGTTCCAAGCTCCAATATAAATATAATTACATTCATACCTTGGGAGCATGGAACCTTAGTTGATGACGTAGAAACGAGGCACGCAAACCGGCATTTTGATGAAGCTTTAAATTCTTTGCCGCTACGTCTTCAATACATACTTCATAGGCTTGATAATATTACAAATAAATACTATCCTATGAATAAATTTTTTTGTCCGGAATTGAGCCAAAACTATATATGGACTTAATTGGAAATTTGTGTCCTTACAAATCTCCCCCTTTGGCTATTCCGGGACAAAAACCAAACAAAAATCCTAAAGGGCCGTCAAGCTCTACTAGACTCAAAACATAACCCGCCCAATCTTGACTTAACCCAAGGATCAAACGCTTTGCCATTAAACAATGCTGCTTTAGTAGAATTCCTGCACACTTAAGCAAACTCATCAAATGCATAGGGAATATCAAAATATAAAATGCAATTAATTAAATTATTCCCCCTAAATTAATCCTCCCCTTTATCAAACACATGACCTACTTAGAAAGACGTCTCCCCCTAAGATAAATCTCCCCCAAACGAAGATACGATAATAATAGGATTAGATACCATTTCTCACCCTATCATCATTCTCCCCCTTTTTGTTCAGGAATAGGCAAAGGATAAAGAACTAATAAACAGCATGTGGAAGCTTAAAGAAAAGACATGACAGCATATGGGCAATAAAAACAAGGCAAAGACAAACAAATATCATATATATATATATACTATAAATATACCAATAAGTACGTGCATATATAGATGAAATATATAAACACACACCTGACACAAAATACAATAAGTTTGCACACTCGTATGGCAAAAACGTGTCATATGGAAACGGAAGTGTAGGGGTGTGTACTAGCAACAATTAAATTTAGACCCAAACACTTAATAAACATTCACGGAGTTCTCATTTGATTGTAAACTTCATCACAGTGAAATATAACCTCATGTGACAATATAGATTGAACTCAATGAACAAACATACACAATGCATACAAGCTTAGCATGATGATGATTCTACAAACCAAATAGAGTCATGACATTAAAGACAACTACGATAAACGGACATTGTGCAAACCGTTGATATACCATCCAAATCTCCCTCAATTAACATATATATTCTTTTATTTTTGAATGAATATATCAAACAAACATAGGCCTTGGCAGTTGTTTTCTTTTTAATGCCAAATATTCTGTTTTTAGGCCTTTGGATCACGTATTTCTTTTAGATCCAATAAACGGTGGCTTACAATCGCAAAGGATTTAATTCATCCTTTCGGAGCCCTTCCCCGTGCACATTTAGATTTATCATGTTTTCATTTTTCACACAAATCTCACATGCAACGGATTTTGACATGCACTAGTCCTCCTATGTCATAGATATGTAGATGACTAGATTGATAGGAGAACACCTCAAAAAGCTCAAATATAACATGTGACATTAAAATTTCAAAAGAGCTCGTGCATGTGTGAAAAGAGGCATATAGAAATAGAATCCATTTAAACAATACAAAATCCAACTACTCCATATAAAACATGATAAAGAACATTTTAAGGATTGAAAATATAAACCAAAAGTTCTAGCCACATGGGAGCGTAAAAGATAGGATTCAAACAAAAATATATGCCACATAAAGTGTGTCAAACTAAAATACACACAAAATAAAATCTTTTTGAGTTTTTAACATTTTTAATCAAAAATAAATATTTACTCAAAAGGACAAACAAAAAAATCATTTGTATTTTTCATTAATCTTAAATGAAATAAATAAAACACAAATGATAAACAAAAATCTTTTTATATTTTTCAATTAATTCAAACACAAAGTATAATACAAAAAGATAAACAAGTCATGATTTCTAGCATGGGATATGAAATAAGGCTATGACTAGAAAATGACTAAACAAGCATACATTTAGCATGTGAATATAGCATAAAGTATAAACGCTAAAGTATGCAAACACTAACACATTCATCCTTTAGATTTAGCAAGGGAGGAAGCATGTGTAAGTAAATGAGAATCAACAACCCTATTTTGTAAGGCAACTAAGTCGTATTTCCTAACCCAAATTAATGAGGAATGACTATCTAGGGGTGTAGGAACGTTAACTACCGTGGTTACTTTACTATGGGGTTTTCTAGGAATTCGTTTAAGATCTAAACAAAATTTCCTAAGATGACCTTGTCGACCACAATGTGTACAAGTGAGAACATGTCGAAAAGATTTACTTAAGGAGTGATATTTAAAAGTATTCCTAGTTGATTCTCCTAAAACATTGGTTTGGGCATTATGAGTAAATTCATTACAAGTATTGAAGCCTAACCCACAAGTGTCATTTTTAATTTGGATCGTTCCTAACATTTTATCAAGTTTTTTCGAAAGACATTCCAAATCAAATTTGACATTACTAGAATCTTTTAATTTATTTTCCAATTCTAAAATGTTAGATTCTAGTAAAAAATTACGCTCTACAAAAGCAAGAAGCTCCTTTTTCAAGGATTCCATTAAACTCCTAAGGCTATTTCTTTCGCCTTCTACATAATCAAGCTTCTCTTGAAGAGTCCTCACATGTGTCCTAAGGTCTTCTATTAAGGCACTATCATCAACGACCTTGACACTCTTTCTTAAACAAGCTTCTAACTTCAAATTAGTTCTTTTCAAATTAATAGATTCTTTATATAATTCATGAAAAGTATTTTGAAGTTCACTCACATCAACCTCTTCTTCATTTTCACTCTCTCTTTCTTCTCCACTCTCACTATCATTAAAAACAAGGGAATCATGAACAATGACCTTGGAAGTGTCATGTGCTATCGTGTCATCAATCGATGAGTTCTCATTATCACTCACATGACTAGCCATAAAAGCCACAAAATTTTTCTTAGTGGGGGAATCGGGCTTTTCTTCCTTATCACTATCACTAAGGGTTGCATTATATGCAGTGGGTCGTTTACCCTCTTTCCTTAGTTTAGTGGGGCACTCATAGGCTCGATGGCCATAACCTTCACAACCAAAACACTTGTTAGACTCGTCCCTATCTAAATTTTCATTACTAGGTTTAGGGATCCTCTCGACTTTAGAAATCTTCTCGCTTTTGTCATGTTTAGAAGTATCAAATTTCTTAAAATCATTTTTAAATTTATCTTTGTTAAATTTAAGAAATTTTCTAAATTTGCGAGCAAACAAAGCCATATCTTCAGAGTCACTTTCACTATCTCTCTCTACTACTTGTTTGACCTCTTTTCGGGCTTTTAAAGAAACATCCTTTTCAATTTTCTTTTCAGTTTTAGAGGGAAACATATCTAGTTCATAGGTTTGTAAATCACCTACAAGATCTTCTAATTTTGTAGAGGCTAAAGTGGGTAAAGAATTTAAAACGGTCACTTTAGGAATAAATCTATCGGGTAGGGACCTCAAAATTTTCTTTACAACACGGTCGTTGGGTATTTTCTCTCCCAAGTTAAAGGATGAATTAACAATATCAAAAAGTCTAGCATAAAATTTATCAAAAGTTTATTTTTCATCCATTTTGATAGTTTCAAATTGAGTGGTGAGGTTTTGGAGTTTTGAAGCTTTAACGACACTAGTTCCTTCAAGAGTTAATTGTAAAATATCCCAAGCTTCTTTAACGGTTTCACACGTCATAATACGTCGGAATTCATCCGGTGCGACAGCGCTAAATAAGGCATTTAAACCTCGGGAATTAAAGTTAGCAAGTTTAAACTCATTTTCAGTCCATCTATCGGGGGGTTTGATAACACGTTCATTTTCAACTAAGTAAGTTGGTGGGGAGTACCCGTTAACAACAGACATCCAAACTCTCTCGTCGATAGATTTTAGTGCCGATTTCATTCGTGCTTTCCAATACGCGTAGTTTGAACCATCGAAAATAGAAAATTTTGAAAATGGGAAAAAATCCATTTTAGCCAAAAAATTAAAAGATCTTAACGAAATAATCTATCGTTTTTGGCTCTGATACCAATTTGAAGGCGTAAGTGTTTCCCCCGGATGGTTATTTTCTCAATTAAAATCAAAGTTAATAATTTCCTTTTTATGTAAAACACGAGATGATGCGGAAGCGTATATAAGTGATGGTTCAACAAATAAATAAAGTCGAATTTTAATTTCTTCAAAACAAATTAAAATAAGTTAATCCAAGTCCTAGAATTTGCCTAAGTCATAATTTTCAATTATCCAAAGTTAGGCGAAACCAATTTTAGCAAATGACTTGAATAAACCAAATTTACCCACTATTTAATTTAGTCCCAAATTAAATGAGTGTGATAATTAAACCAAATTTTATCTTGAATTTATTCTAAGCATGCGTTCTAAATTATGATGCAAGATAAAATAAACAATATCACACTACGCCGAGATGTACGAGGAAAAACCCAAGACGGGAAACAACCTCGGACGGCCCTAGCCATAAGTCCACTAGATATGGAATTACAATTACAAGACAGATAGACTTACAACGACTGACTCGATCCCTCTCAAGCCTCGACGCTTCTTCTCGTAGAAACCTCTTCCTAGCGAACAACCTCGAAACACCACCGCGGTCTCGGAATCCACCGATGGGACTTTATATGGTCACCGTCACCCAAGCATGGAGCGTTTCTCCAAGTGGGTAGAATCTTCAACAAAAAGTCTTATTATTTGATGGATGTAGAAGAAAACCAAAACTTCTCTTCTTGAATTCGGTAGAGATAAACCAGTGCCAAAACTCCAAGTAAAGATATGTATATAGAACTTGGATAAACAACTATTGGGTGTAAACACTAGAGTGTGTAGGATTTTTCATTAAAGAATAACACTCAAAACTTGATCTTTTTCCTTAAACAAATTTTCTCTTAAAACACTCTCTAGGAGTTTGTATGGTATGAAAAAGATGCCCCTTCAAAATTGATTCCCGTCCTTAATAAAGTCTTAAAAAATCAGTTAAGAAACAAGTGGGGAAATGGGGTGAAAACTGCCAAAAACTGCTCAAAACTATTCCCGCGCTGGCATCTCGTTCGAACGAACTTGACTCTCGTTCGAATGAGACTTCTAACGAGCGACCAGAATGGGCTCGTTAGATATCTCGTTAGAACGACCAAACTCGTTCGAACGACTGACCAGTTTAGGTTCGTTGGCAAACTCGTTCGAACGACATATCGAACGACTGACCAGTTTAGGTTCGTTGGCAGTCTCGTTCGAACGAAACCTCGTTAGAACGAAAAACTCGTTCGAACGAGATTTCAAACGACTTCCAGAAATTTTTTTCTAAAATTCAATTTTTGGCCCAGAAACTTTATGTACTTTATTTTAAAGTTTCAATTAAATTATTCTGAAAGTAAAACACGGTTTTTATTAAACCTAACACCCAATAAATATTGTTCCAAGCTCCTATATAAATATAATTACATTCATACCTTGGGAGCATGGAACCTTAGTTGATGACGTAGAAACGAGGCACGCAAACCGGCATTTTGATGAAGCTTTAAATTCTTTGTCGCTACGTCTTCAATACATACTTCATAGGCTTGAGAATATTACAAATAAATACTATCCTATGAATAAATGTTTTTGTCCGGAATTGAGCCAAAACTATATATGGACTTAATTGAAAATTTGTGTCCTTACAACATTATAATTCCTTTTTATGAAATATATGCGGAAGCGATGTCATGATGGTCCAACTTAATACCAATTTTTAATTTCTTCATAAATTAAAATTAAACCAAGTGAAAATAATTATCACACACACTTATGTTAATTTCACTTAAACACACTTAATTCAAACCAAGTCCTAGATAATTTGCCTAAGTCATATTTTGCAATTTTACCAAGTTAGGCCAAACTAAATTTTATCACATTAAATTAAATGACTTGAATTAAATTAACGAAACATTACCCCATATTTAATTAGCTCCAAATTAAACAAGTAGTGATTAAATTAAACCAATTTTATCTTTTTACCTTAGCATGCATTCTAGGTGATATGGCAAGAGATAAAATAAATAATTAATCAACTACGCCGCGATGTACGAGGAAAAAACCACAACGGGAAAACACTTCGGACAGCCCTAGCCTCAAATCCACTAAGTACAGAATTTACATTTACAAGACAGATGACTTACTTCCTCAACTCGAACCCTCTCAAGCCTTGACGCGTCTTCTTGTAACCACCTATTCCTAGAGGATAACCACGGATCTCCGCCGCGATCTTGGACTCACCAATCGGACAATAGGTACACCGTCAACCACACATGGTGCCTTTTACCATGTGACAAAGACACAGCTAAAAAATTCTTCTCCTTTGAGGGATTTAGAAGAAAACCCAATCGATCTCTTCAATTGGGTGTAGAGACAAACCCGGTGCCAAACTCCAAGCAAGATGTATATATATGAACTTGGATACATAAACCTATGGGTGAAAAATAGAGTGGTAAATGAATTTGTCTTTGAAAATTATCACTCCAAACTTGATCTTTTTCTCTTTATGATTTTGATCTCAAAACACTCTCTATGAGTTAGTATGATATGAAAAAGATTGTCTTTCAAAAATGATTCCTGCACGTAGTTATGCTGTGAAAAGATAGTGGGGAAAGAATTGGAGAACATGGGTAAAACCTGTCAAAAACTGCCAAAAATAACATTTTCGTTTGAACGAAATCTCGTTCGAACGAGTCTTCTAACGAAGTTCCAGTGTGAACTCGTTAGAAGCTCGTTGGAAATGTTGTTCAAACATCCATCTCATTCGAACGACATTTCGAACGAAGTTCCAGTGGCCAATATGGGAAGTCGTTGGCAAACTCGTTCGAACTACTTGTGGTTCGAACGACAATCTCGTTCGAACGACACTTCGAACGAACTAGCCGAGAAAACTTTATAAACTTTATTTAAAGTTTTAATTCATTCTTTCTGAAAATAAAACACACTTTTAATAAAACCTAAACACCCATATAAACATGTTCCAAGCTCCGATATATATATTAATGCATTCATACCTTGGGAGCATGGAACCACTATTGATGACGTAGAAACGAGTCACTTAAACTCGGCATTTTGATGAAGCTTTATATACTTGACCGCTACGTCTTGAACATAAATGTCATAGGCTTAAAGGATGATCAATATACTCTATCCTATAACTCAAACGTTTTTGTCCGGAAATGAGCCAAAACTATATTAAGACTCAATTGGAGAATTGTGTCCTTACAAATCTCCCACTTTGGCTATTCCGGGACAAAAACCAAACAAAAATCCCAAAGGGTCGTCAAGCTCACTAGACTAAAAAAAAAATCCCACCCAAAAGTACAATGCTTGACTCGAATACCCAAGGATCAAATATCTTTGCCCGAGATGAAAGTTGCTATTTTGAAGAATTCCTGCACACTGAAGCAAACTATCAAACACATAGGGAATATCAAAGAATTTAATGCAATTAAAATAAATACTCCCCCTAAATTAATTCTCCCCTTTATCAAAAAAATCTACCAAACAAGGTCGCGACTCCCCCTAAGTTAAACTCCTACTTAGTTTAGGTACGATTACAATAGGTTTAGATACCATTTCATTCTCCCCCTTTTTGTTCAGGAATAGACAAAGGATAAACCTAATTAAATATGACAATGAAAAAGATGATTAGAACGTTAAAGCATATGGGCAACAAAAATTCAATTAATCCATATAAAAACATGAATATCAACTAAGATGCAAGAAAACGATACCAATATGATACATGAAGTATTAAGCATGTGATATCAAACAAGAATGCACCAAGATAGATACCAATAATGAAGTATAAGCTTATATACATACTCTAAAACTATTAATAACTATATATATATATATATATATATATATATATATATATATATATATATATATATATATATATATAGATATAGATATAAACACACAACTGACACAAAATACATTAAGCTCTTCACACTCGTATGGCATAAATGTGTCAAATGGAAACGGAAGTGTAGGGGTGTGAACTAGTAACAATTAAATTTAGACCCAAACACTTAAATAACTTTCACAGAGTCCTCATTTGATTACAAACTTTATCACATTTAAATATAACCTCATGTGACAATAAAGATTGAACTCAATGAACAAACATACACAATGCATACAAGCCTAAATTTTTGATGATTCTACAAACCAAATAGAGTCAGGACAATATAGACAATTAGGATAAACGAACATTGTGCAAACCGTTGATATACCATCCAGTCTCCCTCAAAAAGCATATACATTCTTTTATATTGAATGAATATATCAATTAAACATAAGCCTTGGCAATTATTTTTCTTTTAGTGCCATTTTTCTTTTTTTAGGCCTTTGGACGACGTATTTGTTTTAGGTCCATTTCAAACGGTGGCTTACAATCACAAAGGATTATTATTCCTTTCAGAGACCTTCCCCATGAACATTTATATAACATTTTTTATATCTCACAAACCCACGTGCAACGGATTTTGACATGCACTAGTCCTCCTAGGTCATAAATATGTAGATGACTAGATTAGAAGGAAAATACCTTACAAAGTTCAAATATAACATGTGACATTTTAAATTTCAAATGAGCTCGTGCATGTGTGAAAAGAAGCATATAAAAATAGAATCCATTTAATCAATAAAAAAATCCAACTACTCCGTATAAACATGGTAAAGAACATTTTAAGGATTGACAATCTAAACCAAAAGTTCTAGCCACATGGGAGCGTAAAAGATGGGATTCAAACACAATTATATGCCACATAAAGTGTGTCAAACAAAAATACACACAAAAAAAATCTTTTTAGTTTTTGACATTTTTAACCAAAAATAAAAATATTTACTCAAAAGACAAATAAAAGACATTTTTCACTAAGCCTAAATAATTAACAAGGTAAAAACACAAATGATAAACAAAAATCTTTTTGTATTTTTCATTTAATGCAAATAAAAATGAAAGAAACATAATATAAAAGATAAACCAAAAATCATTATTCTAGCATGAGATATGTGATGAAGCAATGACTAGAAAATGATTAAATAAGCATACATTTAGCATGATAATTTAGCATGAAGCACAAAAGCTAAAGTATGCAAACACTAACACTTTCATCATTTAGATTTAGCAAGGGAGGAAGCAAGTGAAAGTAAATGAGAATCAAACGTCCTATGTTGCAAGGCAACCAAGTCGGATTTTCTAACCCAAATTAATGAAGAATTACTATCTTGGGGTGTAGGAATTTTAACTACCTCGGTTGCTTTACATTGGGATTTTCTAGGAATTCGTTTAAGATCAAAACAAAATTTCCTAAGATGACCTTTTCGACCACAATGTGTACAAGTAAAATTACGTCGAAATTTGGTACCTGAGGAATGATCTCTAAAGGTTTTCCTAGTAGATTCTCTTAAAACATTGGTTTTTGGCTTTATGAATAGATTCATTACAAGTATTCAAGCCTAAACCACACATGTCATTTTTAATTTGGACCGTTCCTAAGATTTTATTTAATTTTTCCGAACGACACTTCAAATCAAATTTGACATTACTAGAGTCTTTTAATTTATTTTGCAATTCTAAAATGTTAGGCTCTAATAAAATATCTCTCTTCGAACTCGAGAAGCTCCTTTTTCAAGGATTCCATTAAACGTTTAAGGCTATCTCTCTCACCTTCTACATATCCAAGCTTCTCTCGAAGAGTCCTCTCACGTGTCCTAAGGTCTTCTATCAACATACTATCATCAATGACCTTGACACGCTCATTTAAAATAGCTTCTAACTTCAAATTAACTCTTTTTAATTTAATTGATTCTTCATATAATTCTTGAAAAGCATTTTGAAGTTCACTCACATTAACCTCTTCTTCATTTTCACTCTCTCTTTCTTCTCCACTCTCACTATCATAAAAAATAAGGGAATCATAAACATTGACCTCAGAAGTGTCATGTGTTTGAATATCTTCAAGAGAAGATTCATTATCGATGCTCACATGACTAGCCATAAAAGCCAAAAAATTAGGCTTAGTGGGGGAATTGGGTCCCTCTTCCTTATCACTATCACTAAGGGTTGCATTATATGATATGGGTCGCTTATTCTCTCTCCTTAATTTAGTGGGGCACTCAGAAGTCCTATGGCCATAACCCTCACAACCAAAACACCTATTTGACTCGTCCCTATTTAAATTTTCGTTAGAATATTTAGGGATCCTTTCGGCTTTGTCATACATAGAAGTTTTAAATTTCTTAAAATCATTTTTAAATTTATCTTTGTTAAATTTAAGAAATTTTCTAAATTTCCGAGCAAACAAGGCCATGCCTTTCGAGTCACCATCACTATCACTCTCTACTACCCGTTTCACCTCTTTTCGGGATTTTAAAGCAACGCCCTTTTTTATTTAATTTTCAGTTTTAGAGGGAAACATGTCTAGTTCATAGGTTTTTAAATCACCTACAAGCTCTTCTAATTTCGTAGAGGCTAAAGTTGGTAAAGAATTCAAAACAGTCACTTTTGGGATAAGCCTATTGGGAAGGGACCTTAAAATTTTGTGTACAACTCGGTTGTCGGGTATTTTCTCTCCCAAATTAAAAGATGAATCAACAATGTCTGAAAGTCTAGCATAAAATTCATCAAAAGTTTCTTTTTCATTTATTTAGATGGTTTCAAATTGAGTGGTGAGGTTTTGGAGTTTAGAAGCCTTAATGACACTAGTTCCTTCATGAGTTAATTGTAAAATATCCCAAGATTCTTTAGCGGTTTCACACGGCATAATAAGTTTGAATTATTCCGGTGTGACTGAGCTAAACAAGGCATTTAAACCTCGGGAATTAAAATTTGAAAGTTTAAACTCATTTTCAGTCCATCAATTGGACGGTTTGGGAACATGTTCATTTTCTACTAAATGAGTTGGTGGAGACCACACGTTAACTACAGCTAACCAAACTCTCTCGTCGATAGATTTTAGTGCCGATTTCATTTGCGCTTTCCAGTACGCATAGTTAGAACCATCGAAAATAGGAAATTTTGAGAATGGGGAAAAATACATTTTAGCCAGAAAATATTTAAAGGGTCTTTAACGAAATAATTTATCGTTTTTGGCTCTGATACCAATTTGAGAAAGATAGGCCCCCAATTTTTAATTCTTTAAAAATATATTATAATTCATTTTTATGAAATAGATGCGGAAGCGATGTGATGGTGGTTCAACTTAATACCAAATTTTAAAGTCTTCACAAATTAAAACTAAACCAAGTGAAAATAATTAACACACACACTTATGTTAATTTCACTTAAACACACTTAATTCAAACCAAGTCCTAGATAATTTGCCTAAGTCATATTTTGTAATTTTACCAAGTTAGGCCAAACTAAATTTTATCACATTAAATTAAATGACTTGAATTAAATTAACGAAACATTACCCCATATTTAATTAGAACCAAATTAAACAAGTAGTGATTAAATTAAACCAATTTTATCTTTTTACCTAAGCATGCGTTCTAGGTGATATGGCAAAACATAAAATAAACAATTAATCCACTATGCCGTGATGTACGAGGAAAACCCACAACGGGAAAAACCTCGGACGACCCTAACCTCAAATCCACTAAGTACAGAATTTACATTTACAAGACAGATGACTTACTTCCTCAACTCAAACCCTCTCAAGCCTTAACACGTCTTCTTGTAACCATCTCTTCCTAGAGGATAACCACGGAGCTCCGCCGCGATCTTGGACTCACCAACCGGACAATTGGTACACCATCAACCACACATGGTGCCTTTTACCATGTGATAAAGCCACAGCTAAATAATTCTTCTTCTTTGAGGGATTTAGAAGAAAACCCAAACGATCTCTTCAATTAGGTGTAGGGACAAACTCGGTGCCAAACTCCAAGCAAGATGTATATATATGAACTTGGATAACTAAAACTATGGGTGAAAAATATAGTGGTAAATGAATTTTTCTTTGAAAATTATCACTCCAAACTTGATCTTTTTCTCTTTATGATTTTTCTCTCAAAACATTCTCTAGGAGTTAGTATGGCATGAAAAATATTGTCTTTCAAAAATGATTCCCGCACATAGTTATGCTGTGAAAAGATAGTGGGCAAAGAATTGGAGAACATGGGTAAAAACTGTCAAAAACTGCCAAAAACTGTTCACGCCTGACATCTCGTTCGAACGACATTTTCGTTTGAACGAAATCTCGTTAGAACGAGTCTTCTAACGAAGTTCTAGCGTGAACTCATTAGAAGCTCGTTGAAAATCTTGTTCAAACATCCATCTCGTTCGAACGACATTTCGAATGAAGTTCCAGTGGCCAATATGGGAAGTCATTTGCAAACTCGTTCGAACGACTTGTGGTTCGAACGACAATCTCGTTGGAATGACACTTCGAACGAACGTACAGAAAGTTTAGAAATACTAATTTTTAGCCCAGAAAACTTTATAAACTTTATTTAAAGTTTTAATTCATTCTTTCTGAACACAAAACACAGTTTTAATAAAGCCTAAACACCCATATAAACATGTTCCAAGCTCCTATATATATATATATATATATTAATGCATTCATACCTTGGGAGCCTGGAACCACTATTGATGACGTAGAAAGGAGACACTTAAACTCAGCATTTTGATGAAGCTTTATATACTTGGCCGCTACGTCTTTAACAAACACGTCATAGGCTTAAAGGATGATCAATATACTCTAGCCTATAACTCAAACGTTTTTGTCCGAAATTGAGCCAAAACTATATTAAGACTCAATTGGAGAATTGTGTCCTTACAATTGAAAAACTTTCTCAACTCAAATTTAGCCTTATGTGACTAGATAAATTGAACTCTATGAAACAACATGCACAATGCATACAAGCCTAGCATATTGATGATTCTACAAACCAGTAGAGTCATGACAAGATAACACAACTTGGATACAAAGTCATTGTTCAAAACCGTTGATATAACATCCAAACTCCCTCAAAATATGCATATAATACTTTTGAATGAATATATCAAACTAAACAAAATAGGCCTTGGCAAATTATTTTTCCTTTAATACCATATTTTTCTTTTAGGCCTTTGGACCATGTATTTCTTTTAGGTCCATTCCAAAGGGTGGCCTACTCGCAAAGGATAATATTTCCTTTCGGAGCCCTTCCACATGCACATTCATATATCATTTTTTATCACACAAATCTCACATGCAACGGAATTAACATTCCCAAATCCTCCTAGGTCACAAGATATGTAGATGACTAGACTGGTAGGAGAACACCTTACAAAGTTAAAATATACATGTGAAGTTAAAATTTCAGAAAGAGCTCGTGCATGTGTGTGAAAAGCATGTATAAGAGAATCCATTAAGCAAGTCAAACTTAACTACTCCATGTAACCATGACAAAGAACATTTTTAGGATTGAAAATTTTAACCAAAAGTTCTAGCCACATGGGAGCGAAAAGAAGGATTCAAAACAAACAAATGCCACAAAAGGTGTGTCAAACTATAATACACACACAAAAAAAAAATCTTTTGAGTTTTTGAAAGTTTTAACCAAACATGCAAAGATATTTACTCAAAAGACAAATAAAAATCAATTTACATTTTTCATTAAGCCTAAATTAATCATAATGTAAAACACAAATGATAAACAAAATCTTTTTGTATTTTTCATTTAATTCAAACTAAAATAAAAATAATATAATACAAAAGATATACAAAAATTATAATACTACCATGTAATTAACCATGGATCACAAACTAGGAAATGACAAACAATCACACAACTAGCATGAATTTATAGCATGAAAAATAAAACTAGAGTATGTGTAGACACCCCATTATGTTACCCCTTAAACTCTCCTTAGGTCCCTAGCACCTCCTTTCATCAATACAAACCCAGGTCATACACCAAGTACTGACCTAGAAGCCATCGGGCACTCACAGGCTCCGTTTGACCAAAAGTCAAAGTCTTCAGCTCGACCGAGACTGAATGAATCTTCAAAGGGACCTGAATCCCCTTTCCAACGGTCCTTCCCGTGCGTAATTCCGACTTACCATGCGGACGAACGACTCGATTTCCCCAAAACCTAACCTAGAGGCCACCGGACCCTCACGGGCTCTGTTTGACTGAAGTCAACTCTTCAAATCAACCAAGATTGAACGAATATACAAAGTTCAACGGTCCACCCCGTGCACGATTCTGACTTACGGTATGGACGAACGATCCGTTTTACTCCGAGAGGTCACCAAATACTTCCAGGACCCATTTGACCAAAGTTAACTCCCTGAACCGGATCAAACTCTTTGGAATGTCAAAGTACATCTCCTAACATTTCCAACGGTCTCCCCCGTTCGCAATTTGGACTTACCATATGGACGAACGATCCGTTTTCGTCCGAAGGACTTACCATACGGACGAACGATCCATTTACCATACGAACGAGGGCTTTGGAGACACATTTGACCCAAAGTAAGCTCCCGAACCCGGGAGAGGTCCAGGGAATTTTGAAGGTCTCTGAATTACCTTTCCAATGTTCCACCCTATGCACAATTCGAATTAACAGTTTGTACTCTGCGACCAATTTTTCGAAAAGGCCAGAAAGACACTGCCAAACGGCAGGTCCCAGACCCTGCCTATCGACAGTGTGCCTAAACACACCTGTCGATTGGCAGGACCAGGGCTATGCCGATCGGCAATGTCCTGGGCCTATAAAAAGGAGGCCATGTCCTCATTGCAAAGGGAGCCCAGATCTGAAACATATCACTCTCAGCAGATCCAGGAAACCTCTCTTGAAGTTGGCGTGATTTCCACATCCAAATCCATTTCCAACCTTAATTTTTCATCATCCTTTCCATAAAACTTGGTTAATTCACTACCCTCCATCATCATCCAAGTGCAAGGGCTACTCTCCAACATTCAAGATCAAGCTCAAGATCTTCAAGAAGGTCCAATTTTCTCAATTCTCTCCTTAAATTCTCAAAAATTCGCATTAACTTGTTTTATTACTTAGCACTTTTATCTCTCATCTCACATATCCGAATATATTTTTTATTTAGTATTATTGCACATCTTTTATTTTCATACAAATAAAAACCCAAAAAATAAGAAAACAAGGGTTTGCTCATAAATTCCAAACGGGAATTCTCACACTTTTCTTACACTTCTCTCATAACTAAATCACTTTTTCCACACACACATACACATAAATAAGAGAATCCCCCGATTGGATCTATGGGATAAACCCCACCCCTCATTTTGCATGCGAAATACGTGGACTTTGATGTCTCTATAGGCTACGTAGGCGTCTCGAGGTAAAATTCGAGACTCGAGTCCTATTTTCACTTTTTCTCTCATTTTCTATTTTTCTCTAAACTCAATTCTCTTATATTCTATATATTTTTTCTTAGTTGCGTATTATCTCATGTGCGTTATCGTTCCATCATAACAATCAACGTAAGGATAATCGTGGAAATCATAATTTCTAATATTATTTTTACATTCCTATGGTTGACTCGCTTTATCTCCTCCATGGTACAAGTCGATGACTCCTATCTCCATTATATATACACATACACACATATCACGGGGAAAATAAAGGAAAATAGCAAAAACCCATGAGAGACCGTAAGGGCGGAATGGGTGCCTAACACCTTCCCATTTCGTAACTTAGCCTCCGGACCCTTTTTGAATCGTTTTGGTTTCGTATGCATCCGTATGTCTTCGGATGTTGTCCTTCGGGATAGCTCCCTTTCTTTTGTCTATTTTGAGTAAAATAGACTGGCAACTCCATCTCTCTACACATTTTTCACCTCATCAAGGATGTCATCTGAGGTGCTCCCGAGAGGGACGCACAGGACCTAGGATCCTCACGCCCCCTCCCGTCGCGAGGATCTTGGATGGCCAGAGTGGCGACTCCGCTGGGGACATTATTTTGAGGGTTAGACTCTATTTACATGGGTGTTATGTTTGTTTATATTTTCCCCCATTTTTGAATGTTCCCCTTGTCCCCATACTTATGCTTCTATTCACACACTTGTAGAAAATTCTCCATCTACACTTCGCACCACGTGCACCTAGGATCACATATATCCACATGATGCACGCATCACCCATCCATACTTGGTGTACCTATGGTACTCGTACTTTTCTCCCTATTTGGCATGATCAAGAATAGTATTCTCATAAGATACTAATAAGAGAATCATGCATGATTCACACAACATCACCAAAGAGCATTGTTATTGACCAAATTTTGTCTAGTAACTGGAGGGTCACTTCGTGATGGGCGCTGGTCCGACAGGGCACAGTTAGCCTAAGTGATATGACTCTCACCTTCCATTTTCCCAGTACCTTCGATGTATATCGAACGGTTCCCCCGCATCGCACTGCTTGACCGATGTCATAACGGGAGGTATATCGCAGGGAACTCATTCACGTACGCCGAGTATATCGAATTCTCTCTCACATGTACCGTCCCCACGAGGTATATAGTGAGGAAATTCATGTACACTCAGGTACATCAAATGGTTTTTCCACACGTACCGATTGCCCGCGAGAGCAAGACGTATATCGTGGAAGTCATGCCAAAGGAGGGAACCCTTTCCGATTCAACCAACCAACTGCATACCCATATAAAGGTGTCAAGCCTAGAACACACATGTTAGATTTCTAGTTTCTACTCGAAACTCTGCTGAAATTTTGGGTCGGACTGCCGGCCAAATTTTTGAGCATTTTTAAAATGGTTCCCTGTCCGTGAACCCGGTCACAAGTCCATCCATAGCTTTGCATATATTACAAACCCAAATTTTCCAGGCTCGGGTCCCGTCCGGCATTTTGTTTTGCATTTAGGATAATTTAATACAAGTGAGAACATAATAATCATGCTGAGACCGTCTCCCCCACCCCCCACCCCCCAAAAAAAATCCCTTTTCTTTATCAAAAATCCAAAAACATTTCTCCCCTATTTATCAAAAATCCAAAAACATTTCTCCTCTCTTTATCAAAAAGCCAAAAATATTTTGTCTTCCAATCTAAAAAAAAATATCAAAATGCTTTCTCCCCTTTTTTCTCAAAAACAAAATCCCATTTTGCACCTTCTCAAGTCGATCGCAAACCCTTGGCATGGCTCCTTATTGGCTTCTCTTCAGTCAAATCACCTCAGAGTTTCGTTCGTTCCCCTATTACTTCTTCCGAGTCCGAAATCCTTCCACCTTCCATGGAGAACACAGATCAATTACCCATTGTGTAGCCGGATCTTACGGCTGTCCTAGCTCAGCTCGTGTCCAAGATTGATAACCTCCAAACTCAGGTCCGAGAGATGCAATGAAACTAGATTCCTGTTCATCAAGAGCCTGAGGCCCTATTACCACGTGATATGGATCCACTCGAGCCTATATGGGTTCCCAAAGAGTATCAACACGCTCCACGTACCCCTTCTGCTAATGAGCTGCTGCCTGCCCAGCTTTCGATGCCAAACCTTGCCCAGTATGGGGCCAACTTGCCTATGACCATTGATCCGAAAGAGAAGGAGTTGAACAAGGTCAAAGAGGACCTCAATATGCTCACTAAGAAGTTTGACCAAGTCATAATCTCAGGGAATTACATGTACTACACCCACATGTCTCCTTATCCTAAGGCAAGGTTACCCGAGAAGTTCAAGATGCTAAATATTAAGAAATTCAGAGGAAGTGGACCCCAATTGTTCATCTCTGCAGCTATCACCGTTCCATGACTCCACTAGAGGCTTCTGTAGAAGTGATGGACCAACTATTTTAGCAAACTCTGAAGGATAGTACCCTTTGATGGTTTTTGTCTCTCGAAAAGTCCAGAATTCGTAGTTGGGAGGATGTAGCCCTAGAATTCATGTCACAGTACAAATACAATGAAGAGCTTGAGGTCACCCGCCATGATTTATAGATGCTCAAACAGAACTATGGAGAATCAGTCAGTAACTTCATAGCCCGATGGAGGGAAAAAGCAGCAACCATGACTAATCGGCCATCCGAGGAAGAACAAGTCAGCATAGTGAAGAAGAACTTCTTACCCCATGTTCGAGTAATGATGGGGGGATAATAATCCCCCCCTTTTGAGCTCTCAGAGAAGCAGGAGTAGAAACAGAGGAAGGTCTTGCTAAAATAGATGTCGAACCAAAGAAGGTGTCCGAACAATTTACCCCCAGGAAATATGATAAGCCTGCCAGTGCTATTATCTCAACCATCAACAACATCTCTCGACCAACCACCTCATGGGCACCAGAAAGACGTCCTATCCCAGTCCAAAAATAATACACCGAGCTCCATTTTCCCCTCTCCAAAGTTTATCAAGCCTTGTTAAGCCAAAACCTTATCAAACCCTTGTACCCCCGTCTATTGCCAAATCCACTTCTAAGAAACTTCAAGGCAAATGCCCATTGTTCCATTCACCAAACTGCTGGCCATACCACCGACCAATGCTTTCACCTCTGAAACATAATCCAAGGTCTAATTGACCGGGGTACCATTGCCCCGCCAGCCAATCCTAAGCCAAACACTAGTCACAACCCACTCCCAAATCATGGCAATACCATTTTTCTTGAAGAGAACCCATAATTTGATCCCTCAACTAAAATCACACCCATATACTCTCCTAAACCTCTCCAAATTTGCCTATATTTCCTCCTACACCCTGCTAGCCTCACTGATCAGGAACTTTCCCACCTTACCAGAGCATGCATCGCTGTCCGTACCCATTCTGAAAATTAAAGCATGGAATTATCAAAAATGTTAAACCAACTCCTAGAGTTTGGGCTGAAATTACCCTCACAGATGGTCATTGATTGCTAGAGATTCAGTACGTTGTTCTTGGAAATGGGCTCGAGGGTCAGACAGTTAGGTAGTACCAACCGATGAAGTTAACTTAGATGATGTTGTCCAGGTTATGGCAGAGATATTTAGGTGAACCAATGATATTTGCAGTATGATTGAGTTACTTGATACTTTGAAGCAACAAGGGTGCATGGTCCCTTCACCCTTACATATCCCCACGGAATGGGAAGACCTGTATGAAAAAGTCATTAAAGTTGTGGAATGCATCGACTTTACATGGAAAGACGGAATTATTGCCACCAGATGGGGGGGAAGAGTTCGAAGATTCAAATGAAGAACAAGCTTCAGAGAAAATTGGCCCGGTAGCTGACATGTATGGGATGATATCATTTGAAGAACTTCTCGGAGAAATAAACAAGGTGGCAGAACAAATCGAGATCGATGAGGAAATGGGATTCATGTTCTTCCCTTCTTCAGTAAATCACATGACCAGATCAGGGAGTCATTACTAGATTCCAAGTTCACTACCCGTAAATGACAAAGGGAAGGGCGCTGAAAACCTTCCTATGCCAGAGATGACCCTCAAGGAGAGCAAGATCCTAGATCAACTAAAGAAAACTCAATCTAACATCACTATATGGGGGATTTTCCGATCTTCTCAGCTAAACAGAAATGCTTTGATCAAGTTGCTCACTAGACTCATAGTTTCTCCTTCTACCACACCAGAAGAAGCAATAAATTTGTCAGATCCTTGACCTCTACTCGAATTCTATCCTTTTTCGAAGAAGAAATCCCCAGAATTGGTCATAACCACAATCATGCACTCAACATCTTCGTCGAAGTTATGGGGAAGGTCGTACCACTCTCTCTTGTCGATAATGGATCTACCTTGAATGTCTTCCCACTGAGAACCTTTAAATGTTTAGGACTTAAAAAAAGCGACCTCCCTCCAACCTCCGCTGCTGTACATGCCTACAATAATACCCGTTGAGAGGTGATGGGATCCATAAAGCTTGTAATAAGGGTTGGCCCTATAAACCCTGTCGTCGAATTCCAAGTCATTAACATCCCAACTTGTTTCAACCTATTAATCGGACGACCTAGGCTCCACAGTATTAAGGGTGTGTCTTCCTTACTCCATCAAAAATTGAAGTTCTTCGCCGACGGATGAGTCATCACTATTTTGGGCGATAACGATAATCTCGAGGGTGCAAGTACCAGCAGTCCAATTCTTGAGATACAATATGGGTCAATGATATGCTCCTATCAGGTTTTCGAGTTAAACCACTTCTACTCCCGACAGGGGACGATTTCAAAGAAAAGGTTTATCTAGAATACGACCCTCATAGAAATGTCAATGTCATTAAGATGTTCAGAAACATGCACTTCATGCCCGGACTGGGGCTAGGACAAAGACATCAAGGTATACTTGAGCCGATTAAACTGAAGAAATCTTTCCCTCCTTGTTGTTTGGGGTATCAACCATTAGAATAAGAGATCAGAATGATCCGCCAGTCTTGACCAAAAAGAGGACTACACTGCTTCTAGACTATCCCAGGTGACTCCTTGAATGGACGATTCATCAAAGAGGGTGAAGACTTCCCCTTTTGAGGCTTTCTAGAACTATGGTATGACCATACAGACAAGAAGATGAAGCCTGGAATTGAGATCTTTTTCCAAGACAGCTACCCATGGGCCGAGAGTTCCCAACACCATGTACAACCGCTCATCAAAGATACCTAAGAGACTTAGGAAAGTGACTCTAAAGATTCCTTTAACTTACAGACACTGGGTCTGACACTCTGCATGGTTCACGCAGGAACTACATCACCGGATCCATCCCAACTGATTAAGTTACTGATACACCTCTCCTCAACTGGCATGCTGCGCCAATTTACCTATTAAAATCTCTCCTAATCCCAATGTTTACCCTATTTCTTCTTCTGTTGTCTATCCTCTATCAAATTTAATCGAGTCCTCTTTTGATAAGGTTCTCAATGCTATTTTTCCTATAAATGAAATAAACGAAGATTTTGAGTATCTTATTGTGCCTTACACTAACTGTTTGGATTCTAATCAAACTTTTGATGAGGATGATTTTACAAATGAATAATTGTTAACTGATCTAAATAAGGTTAATAATAAATTACATAACTGCATTCAAGTTAATGAAGAAGGGACTGTTGTTATTAACCTCAGTTATAGTAGCCAACTGCGCGAGATTAGGATAGGGGCTACCCTTGACGAGCATGAGCGTGCGCAACTCGAAGAATTGCTAAAGGAATTCGTGGATGTATTCGCATGGTTCAATGAAGATATGCCCCGTATTGATCCTGAAATAGCTCAACATGAGATTCCCACTCTCCGAGATTACAAGTCGGTTAAATAAAAGTTAAGAAAGCTGCGCATCGAATGGTCGCTCAAGTTCAAAGAAGAGGTGGTCAAACAGTTGAACATGGGCTTCATTCAGTTGAGTGAATATCCCACATGGCTAGCCAACATAGTGTCTGTGTCGAAATCAGGAGGGGTGGTTTGAATATGTGTAGACTACTGGGACTTGAACAAAGCCTCTCCAAAGGATGATTATCCATTACCCAATATCGACATGATCGTAGACAACACAGCTAGTCATGCTCTCAATTCATTCATCAACGGGTTAACTGTATACAACTAAATCAAAATTCACCCAGGCCGCTAAGAAAAAATTGTATTCATCACCCCATGGGGAACCTTTTGCTACATTGTCATGCCATTTGGTCTCAAGAATGCTGGGGCTACCTACCAGAGGGCTATCATAACCATCCTCCAAGATCTGATTCACAAAGAAGTTAAGGTCTATGTGGATGATACGATTATCAAATCCAAGACTAGAGAAGGTCATTTTCCCTCTCTTCGAAAGTTCTTTGAACGACTGCGACAGTATCAGATGAGACTCAATCCGCAAAAATGCATCTTCGGCAATACAATGGTAAAACTCTTGGGATTAATGGTCAGTGAGAAGGGGATAGAAGTAGATCCTGCCAAGCTAAAAGCCATACTAGAGATGCCACCTCCCCGAACAGAGAAAGAAGTCCGAGGTTTCCTTGGGAAATTGCAATACATCAGCCGATTCCTCAGCCAGCTAACCTCCATCTATGAACCTATCTTCAAGCTCCTCCGAATGGATTCAACCAAGGTTTGGAACGAGGACTGCCAATAATCTTTTGACCGAATCAAATAATATCTAACCCAATCCCCAGTACTCATGCCACCACAACTTGGTCTCTCCTTGCTCCTATAGCTAACCTTAACCGACACTGTAGCTTGGGATTTGCCAGCCTAATACCGTGAGGATTCCCGCAAAGAAAGAGCCATCTATTATGCCAGTTGCAAATCGGCCAGATACGAGGTCAACTATACTGATTTGGAAAAGGCGTGTATTGCCCTTGTCTGGGTCACCCAAAAGTTTTGGCACTACATGCTCGCCTTCCCCCATCAAAATTGTATCCCAAATGGACCCTATCAAATACCTACTTGAGAAACTCGCCTTGTTCAGTCGAATTTCCCAATGGTTAATGCTCCTAGTCGAGTTTGATATCGTGCACATCACACAAAGAGCCATGAAAGGAAGATCCATCTCTGATTGCATCGCTGATTACCCATGGATGAAGCCGATATCTAGATCTTCGAATTCTGAGATGAAAACATCCTCTCCACTATCCAGGATAACCTTCGATGGAAAATGTTCTTTGATGGCACTGCCAATAAAAAGGGATATGGCATTGGGATACTACTGATCGCCCCAGATGACTCCCACACTCCCATCGCCATCAAGATGGATTTCCCTTATACCATCAACATGACTGAATATGAGGCATGTACGGTAGGCCTCAAAGTTTCTCTCAAGGAAGGTATTCAATGCCTAGACGTCTACGGGGGTTCCTCCCTCATCATCGGTCAAGTGCTCAAAAAGTGGAGAGTTAAGGACGAGAAGCTCCAACCCTTCCATGCCCACTTAGAAGAAATAGCCTCCCAATTACAAGACATCACCTTCCATTACCTACCTCGAGCAAAGAATAACCTAGCCGACACCCTTTCTAACTTGGCCTCCATGGCCGACATGCCCGAAAGAATCACAACGACCCCCTTCCTTGTTCAAAAGCAAGACAAACCAACCCACTGCTACCATATTGAGCTCGCCACCACAGAAGATCCCGAGCTAGCCAATTATTGGTACTATGATATTTAGAGCCTCCTCAAGCATGGTAAGTATCCTATGGGTTCCAATAAGAAAGATCGTGCAACCCTTTAAAGATTAGCTTCCCAGTACATCATCTGTCACAAATCACTGCTCAAAAGGAACTTCGATGGAACTCATCTGCATTGTATCACATGGGCTGACATTGAAAAGATAATGCAGAAGATCCAAAATGGGGAATGCGGACCCCACATGAACGGTCACATGCTTTCCAAAAAGATCATTCGACAAGGCTACTACTGGACGACCATGACCAAGGATTGCACCGCCTATGTACAGAGATGCCTCAAATGCTAACAATTCTCCAATCTTCAGCATCTGCCTCTGCATGAATTATACAACGTGACTTCTACCTATCCATTCTCCACCTGGGGCATCGACATCATAGGGAACATTACACCAAAGGTTTCCAGTGGGAATGAGTTCATCCTAATTTCCATTGATTACTTCACCAAATGGGTCGAAGCTGAGTCATACGCAATGCTGAACGCTAAGAAAGTGGCTAAATTCATCAAGAAAAATATCATCTGCCGATATGGGGTCTCGCACGAGCTAGTATCAGATAACGTCTTGCATTTTGATTCAAAATTTACAAAAGTGGTCAACGAGTATGGGATTCAAAGACATAAATATTCTCCCTACCGACCTCAAACCAATGGTGCAGTTGAAGTCGCCAACAAGAACCTTAAAGCCATCATCAGCAAGATGACTGAAAGCTATCGAGATTGGGTCGATCGGATCTCGTACGCCCTATGGGGCTACCGAACCTCAATTCGAACCTCTACTAGGGCTACCCCTTAATCTCTAGTTTACGACATGGAAGAAGTCCTACCCGTGGAGCTAGAAATACCCTCGTTGCGCATCATGCTTGAAAGTAAGGTCAGTAAAGAAGACTGGTGCCAAAGCGGTTTTGAAGAGCTAACCCTCCTAGATGAAAAGATATTAAAAGTGTTGTATCATATACAAGGGTACCATCGCTGAATAGCACGATCATTAAATAAGAGAGTCAAGGAATTAGGTGTCTGATAAGGGGATCTGACCCTCAAAGAGATCATAGAACCCATTTGGAACCCCAGAGGAAAATTCAAGCCCAATTGGAGCGGCCCATACATTGTAAAGAAGATCATGTCCGGTGGTACTTCCATGCTCATCGACTTAGATGGGGAGGATATGGCTCGCCCAGTCAACCTGGACCGTCTTAAGAAGTTCTACCCCTAGTTCGAAATCTCGACGCGCTACGACTCTTCTCATCCCCGTCATATTCTAAAAACAAAATCTCTTCATTTCCCTTTACCCAGAACTACCTGGGCCTAATCCTCTGCAAAAAAACCATTTTCAAAAAAATTTAATATTTTTTAAAAACCCCAGAGGTACGTAGGCAGCTCATACACCTTACATGAGCATGGCCCTTGCTTTTTCACAAAATATTATTCTTTTCTTATCTCTGAGAACAATAGTCCATTCTAACATATTGAAAGTGCGGAAGACCCCAATTTTTAATATTCTTAACAAATTATATTTCCTTTTTGTGAAATGGATATGCGAAAGCGTTAGTTGATGGTTCAATAATACAAATTACCAAATTTTAATTTCATAACAAAATTAAAATTAAACCAAGTGAAATTAGATTAATCCATTAAAACATTTTCACTTAAACATAATTAATCCAAGTCCTAGAATTTGGCTAAGTCATATTTATCAATATTTCCAAATTAGGCCAAACCAGTTTTAATAATAGACTTGAATTAAATAAACATTACCCAAATTTAATTGGCACCAAATTAAATTAAGTGTGACAATTAAAACCAAATTTATCTTGAATTATCCTAAGCAAGCGTTCTAAGTTATAATGAAAAATAAAAGTAAATTAATCACACTACGCCGCGATGTACGAGGAAAAATCCACAACGGGAAAAAATCTCGGACGACCCTAACCTCAAATCCACTAAGTACGAAATTTACATTTACAAGACAGATGAATTACTTCCTCAACTCGAACCCTCTCAAGCCTTGGCGCGTCTTCTTGTAACCACCTCTTCCTAAAGGATAACCACGGAGCTCCACCGCGATCTCGGACTCACCAATCGGACAATAGGTACACCGTTAACCACATATGGTGCCTTTTACCATGTGAGAAAGCCGCAGCTAAACTTCTTCTTCTTTTAGGGATGTAGAAGAAAACCCAAACAATCTCTTAAATTCGGTGTAGAGATAAACCCGGTGCCAAACTCCAAGCAAGATGTATATATATGAACTTGGATAAATAAAACAATGGGTGAAAACTAGAGTGGTAGATGTATTTTGCTTTGAAAATTATCACTCAAAACTTGATCTTTTTCTCTTTATGATTTTTCTCTGAAAACACTCTCTAGGAGTTAGTATGGTATGAAAAAGATAGTCTTTCAAAAATAATTCCCACACATAGTTATGCTGTGAAAAGATAGTGGGGAAGGAACTGGAGAACATGGGTAAAATCTATCAAAAACTACCAAAAACTATTCCCGCCTGAAATTTCGTTCGAACAAGATTTTCGTTCGAACGAAGTCTCGTTTGAACAACAATCTAACAACCTTCGAACGAAGTTCCAGAGTAACTCGTTAGAAATATCGTTTAAACGACATTTAGAACAAATTTACAGTACTCAATCTGGGAACTCGTTGGCAAACTCATTCGAACGACATCTGGTTCGAACGACAATCTCGTTCGAACGACATATCGAACGAACTTCCAGAAAGTTTAGAAATTCTCATTTTTAGCCAAGAAAACTTTATAAACTTTATTTAAAGTTGAAATTAATTCTTTCTAAAAATAAACAACAGTTTTTTAAATAAACCTAACACCCATTATAAACACGTTCCAAGCTCCTATATATATATGTAATGCATTCATACCTTGGGAGCATGGAACCACTATTGATGACGTAGAAACGAGGCACACAAACTCAGCATATTGATGAAGCTTTATACTCTATGCGGCTAGGTCTTCAACAAACTCTTCATAGGCTTGAATATATTACAATTAACATAATCCTAGGAATAAACGTTTTTGTCTAGAATTGAGCCAAAACTATATTAGGACTCAAATGGAGAAATGTGTCCTTACACATATATTTGTACAAAAGGATTATGTATGCCTTAGCGATCGGTATAGATAATTCAAAAACACAAAACTCATCAAAAGTCACAGCTAGATGATCAAAAACTTGTTTATTTCATTAATAAGAAATTTTGGTGCAGATTTCATGAGAAAAGGAACGGATAACTCCTTCCCCCCCCCCCCCCCCAACACACACACACACCACTTTCCTAAAAAGCCAAATAAAATCCCCACATTCATTCCCCATTGTAAACTCTCCAAGAGTCCTATCCGCAGCTACTAGAGGAGCCCGCTCCATCATGATCATCATCTGCATCTTGGGGTCCCCAAGCCTCCCCTGCCTGAATAGAGTGTCGCAGGCGCTCCATGGATCGATAAGCTCACACCATCTTCGGAAAAACCACAACACCTCCTTCCATGCTATTAAATAAGACAAGATACCTTTGTACAGTCTCCACTGCCAACATCTTGATGACCACTCTCCTCCATAACCACTTCATATAATCCTTGGGGATATGACAAACTCTTCCAACAGACTGAGAAGGACGGGTCAACAGACTCCGATTCTCCCACATAGAGTCGAGCCGCATACGCAGATGCTCAGTAAAATCTTCTACCAAAAAGAAGTGTAGTGTCCGAGGTGGCACGACCTGCGACCAGCTAAATTGACGTAGAAGATGCCAAGGGAAATAGAAAGAGGTCTGTCTGAGACCAACCAGCCGGACATATGGGTATTCTCCCAGCTCCATAATAGGTAGCAACTGTCCCCACCAAGGCACTGATCAGCACATATTTAGAGCCCCATGCTCCACACACCAGTTTTCCCAATTCTCGATGTCCAAGCCAACGCTGATGAAATAGTGCAAAAAGAAGTTAGGTACAACCGACAAAGGGTATTCCGGAGGAGTCACCAGGCGGAGTCTCTTAGACAATCACATGAACAGAATTATGGGGCTACCCCTCAGAAATTCAGAACGACCTTCTCGCCAGGCATCCAAGCCATTTAAAGTCTCCTCCAGTATCACTACCCCAGGATTGAGACAATATGACATCTAGGAAATAATAACTGCAAGTTATGGGTCCACCAGTAGTTCCCCAGTCACCAGTAGTAATTTTTATACTAAGCACAGAACAATGGCTCCGGCGTATCCAGCATCTCCAGCCTCCTGCAAATGCACGGACTGTAACACCACTAAAAGGGAGATCATTCCCCCAGCAACTAATGGTCCGGCCACTAAAGGAAAAATGCGAAGAATCCCGGCCAATAAATCCCTAGGAGAATGGGAAAACTCAGGAAGAGCTGCACCAACACTGGGAACATGGCAGAAAATTCCTTGTAGGTAGGACAAACTTTATCCAACCCAAAGCGGAACACAAGGTCTTCAGGATACGAAAATTGTACCGCCGCCATCAACATGTTACACTCAATGGGTCGGTTGCGCCACAAAGAAACTCGACACATATTAAAAGCATCATAGTTGACATTATAAGAGCACATTGCTTCCAAGGCTTCGAGGTAGTTAGCAAACTCAATGCTACCAGGGAGAGCCATCTTGCAAGACTAAAAAATAGTAAGCAAGTAAGTAAGAATGTGAAGGTGTGATGAAAACACCCCACCCTTACCCTTTTTTATACTTGAAAATCCTCACAAAAGACATGACCCCTGCAAAAATCGGAGGAAATCCTACCCCAAAAAGTACAAGAGGTTGAAGAGGGCACTAATTAAAGCTTTGAATTGATAGGACTGGACTTGACTGTCGATAGGCAGGACAAGGGGCTTGTCGATCAGCAACCCCCTATTTTTGGAAATTTCCCTTTTTCCTTTTTCCTCTTTTGTCAAAATCAGATGCTCAATAAATAACAAATTGATATTCTCAATCGAATTTCAAAAATCCTCTTCCACCCCTATATAATTTCTCATTTTTAAAACTTTCCTCCAAAATCCCAAAAAATATCTCTTTTTACGGTCTCAGCAGCAAAGTAAAAGCGCATGTGCATGCATTCACCATTAACAAAACATAATAAAAAAATCCCATTGCATTGCATATATATATTCTTCTATGTTACATCAAATTTTACAAGAAATAAAGAAGAAAAAAAACGAGACTCGGCCTGAACCCACATTCTCTCTCTCTCTCTCTCTCTAAGAGCTTCCACCCCTGCGACGCGCTCTCTTTCCCCTACGGCGAGATGACACACCACCACTACCCGAGCCAGAGTCCTCCCCAGATGAAGCAGACGTCACCAAGTAAGAAGGAACTAGGATCGCATCCCGAATATGGGCAGTCGTCGAAGATATCCAGTCTCTGATGTCCCTCAGCCAAGTGGTCGACACCCGCACTCGCTTCAAGTAAAAGGAAAAATCAGTATCAAAGAAAAAAGGAAAGAAAGAGTGGAAAAGATATACATCGGGTTGAAGAACCTCCTCTGTCAAACCCAGCTCCTCCGGATCCACCGCATGAGGACGGTGCAACATGGGGACAATCCCTCCATTAGCCCGCTGAATGTAGTATGAAGGAGTATGTAATCGAACAAAGGGAACATCTGAAGTCGTTGTCGCCGCAGACACCGACAGACCACTACCGCTGTGGGAATACCCCACCGCCCAACTTGAACCCGTAGGAGGGAAAGGTAAGGCATCATATGTGATGGGTACCATCAACCCGCTTGTCACAAAGTCCATATAATCATACGGCGCACTCGTATCAATGTACAATAGGTAGCATTCATCGATCATCACCGCGATCCTCGCATCCACCGATAGCAGCCGCTCCCGCCTCATAGATGTAGGAGGCTGCACAGGTGGCACCATCACCTCCTACTCAGCAAATTTCCAAACCACCCTCTCCACAAGATACCAAGAATGGCCAAACTCATGAGCCGGCAAATGCCTCATCTGTGCGTTCACCCCAGTCGCCCCCGTATCCTTAATGGTTTTCCCTAAGGGTAAAAAGTCACCTGAAAATCTCCGGTAGGCATAAGTCAATATAGAATCAGAGCATGCAAAAACCAAGACTAAAAAGGAAATATTCTTTCCCTACCACTAGTCAAGCCATTCAAGACCTGACGCACCACCTCCAGAGAAAGAGATCCCTTCGACTGCCGATTAGCCTTCCGCCATCAATACAATCGAAAGAAGTCCCCAACAGTCTCGTCCTTCAGAGCGATCAACTGGGTATTGCATCCAGTCGCCTCATAGAACCATGTCTACCAAAGACAATAATTCACAATAAAAAAGAGACACATAAGGAAAATGTGAATGCATGAAAAAGCACAAACTGAAGAATACCTCAAGAAGATACGTGGCTCCAGTAAAAGTTAGCGGCAACACTGGTTGAATGCATCCAAAGAAAAATAGAGGGTCACCAAAGGAAGGCTCCCTCAATCATAGAGAGGGATGTTCAAAAAATCCTCAAGTATGGCAAGAACCATAAATGGACAACGTCGCCGCTTGACGCCACCATAAAACCTCCCAGCACCAATAAAATGAACAACCGGGCCATCTGCCTCACCTACAGTCCGTCCTCCACATCAACCACCCTACTCAGAAAAACATCCTTCAACAAAAACATCCAGATAGAATCCTCAGAAACCATCCTCCCTACCTCACTGAGCACCACCCGCACTGCCTCCAGCCTGACCCGCAGGGAGAGATTCACCTTTATCTTCTCTCCGTCACAATCCAACCCCAGCAGCTGCTACACATCTATAGGAGTCACGATCATCTCCCCGAAGCTTAAATGGAAAGTGTGGGTAGTATCCCACAATCTCTCCCCCAAAGTGCATAGGACCGCTGTCGAACGAGGCATCTCATCAAGTGCAGATGCTAACCTCCCAAAACCCGCTAATGATACCACACAATGCACCACATGTGGGAGATGCTCACAGACATCCTTAAGACCCATCGTCCCACGGTCACGCATGTCCTTCAAAGAGATATCAGACTGTCCAAAGAGAAAACCTTGTCAAAAATTCAAGAAGGAAGGAAAAATCACCAAAAAAAGAGAAGAATGCCAAAAGTTAGTTTACTTACATAACCGCCAGGGCTCACCACCCTCGAAGAGCGATGACGCGATGGCTCTCGCAACAAGATGCACTCATCTTCAACCATCTTGAACGCATCAAAGGAATTCTCGCTCCCCAAAGAAAGAGACGCCCTGGACCTCCACTTCACGTTCTCCCAGTCATCAACAGTCAACCATTCCCTATGTGCTATAGTGATCACAAAAGCGGCCATTTTTTAGAGATCGAAATGCTAGAACGATTTACAAAGGAAAATCGTAGAAAAAGAGAAAGCAAGAAGCTATGAAAAATGAAGGGAATTCGTCCCCCTTTATATAGGATGCCAAGGGTCATGCCGATCGGCATTGACCCCCCAACTACCGATTAGCACTGCTCCTTTACCTTCCCAAGGCAGTCCAAAAGTCCGTGCCACTGCCGAATGGCACCCTCTGCACCATACCGACTGGCACCCCCTTAAAATTTTGAACAAAATTCCCAGAAAATACCAGAAAATCCTGAAAATTCCTCAAAAAATCCCTAAAAATCCCCCGAAAAGATTTAGAACATTTTTGCCAAGAAAATTTTGCATTCCCTCAAGTAAAACCCCTAGTTCCCAGCGAAACTCTCAAAAACCAAATGCATCTCCTACCGGTGAAACCCCCAAGGGATCTCTAAGGATCACCTCCTATGCCCCAAAGGTCTCAGACCTCCCCGAGTAATACGTCCAAAACCTGAACCACTTAATCACTTCCCTAGTGGAATTTTGGTTATCCCTACGCAATATATCCAAAATCACAAGGACTTCCCCAGCCATCGGCTCTCCATCTCAAATCAATATCACAAGGTAATTTTCCCCGATATAATTCTAAAGAATCATTCTCCCCAGGTAAAATCTCCAAATACATAAGGATTTCCCCAGCAATCGGATCCCCAGCTCATTCACTATTCCCCAACGGAACCCAAAATCCAATATTTATCCTCTCTTAGGTCAAAATTGACCTCGGTCTTGGATCGTCACCTTAGTTAGGTCAAAATTGACCTCGGTCCTCGGTCGTCACCTCTCTTAGGTCAGAATTGACCTCAGTCTTGGATCATCACCTCAGTTAGGTCAGAATTGACCTCGGTCTTAGATCGTCATCTTAGTTAGGTCAGAATTGACCTCGATCTTATATTCTCACCTAAGCCTAAAAAATTGGCTTTGACTCACAGAATTGGATTCAACTCACAGAATTTGTCATCACAACCTAAGCCTGCAGAATCAGTCATCTCAACTTAAGCCCGAAGAATTGGCTTTGAACCATAGAATCAGTCATCTCAACTTAAGCCCGCATAATTGGCTTCGACCCGTAAAATTGGTCATCACAACCTAAGCCCACAGAATTGGCTTCGACCTGCAGAATTGGTTATCACAACCTAAGCCTGCAAAATTGGCTTCGACCCGAAGAATTGGTCATCACAACCTAAGCCCACAGAATTGGCTTCTATCCGCAGAATTGGTCATCATAACCCAAGCCCGCAGAATTGTCTTCGACCCGCAGAATCGGTCACCCTCATCTTCAAGCCCTCAGAATTGGCTTCGACCCGCAGAATCGATCATCCTCAGAACCTCCTTTGGAATTGACCTAAACCTTTCCACCAAACCATCCCTAGTATTCCCCCCTTAAACCCTCAAAATTGGCTTCGACACTCTGAATTGGTCATCCTTACCCCCCAGGTCCTCAGAATCGACCTAGACCCCTGAATTGGTCATCCTATTTTAAAGCATCATGTGGTGTCTATTCGACGGCTATCGTTTGTTCCAAACTCACCCGTCGACGGCTCTGTAGACACCTCATTATGTTACCCCTTAAACTTTCCTTAGGTCCCTAGAACCTCCCTTCATCACTACAAACCCAAGTCATACCCCTAGTACTGACCTAGAAGCCATTGAGCACTCCCAGGCTCCGTTTGACCAAAAGTCAAAGTCTTCATCTCGATCGAGCCTAAATGAATCTTCAAAGGGCCTTGAATCCCCTTTCCAACGGTCCATACCGTGTGCAATTCTGAGTTACCATGCGGACGAATGACTTATTTTTCCCCGAAACTTGACTTAGAGGCCACCGAATGCTCCCAGGCTTCGTTTGACCAAAGTCAACTCTTCATCTCGACCGAGACTGAATGAATCTTCAAAGGGAATTAAAACCCCTTTCCAACGGTCCACCCTGTGTGCAATTCTGACTTACAGTACAGACGAATGATCCGTTTTACTCCGAGAGGTCACCAAATACTTCCAGAACCCGTTTGACCAAAGTCAACTCCCCGAACTTTCTAAAGTTCTTCCCCATTCGCGATTTGGACTTACAATATGGATGAACGATCCGTTTGCATCTGACGGACTTACCATATGGACGAGCGATCCATTTACCATACGGAAGAGCGCTTTCGAGCCATATTTGACCCAAAGTCAACTCCCGAACCCGGGAGTGGTCCCAAGTACTTTCGAAGGTCTCTGAATTACCTTTCTAACGGTCCACCCCGTGCATAATTTTGATCAATGGTTCGCAATCTGTGGCCAATTTTCTAGAAATGCCAGAAAAACACTGCCAAATAGAAGTTTTAGACCCTGCCTATCGACAGTGTGCCAAAACACATCTGCTGATTGGTAGGACCAGGGCCATGCCAATCGGCAATGACCTGGGCTTATAAAAAGGAGGCCATGTCCTCATTGCAAAGGGAGCCCAAATGTGAAACATATCACTCTCAGCAGATGTAGAAAACCTCTCTCGAAGTCAGCGTGATTTCCACATCCAAATCCCTTTACAACCTTCACTTTTCATCATCCTTTCCATTAAACTTGGTGAATTCACCCTCCATCATCATCCAAGTGCAAGGGCTTATCTCCAACATTCAAGATCAAGCTCAAGATCTTTAAGGAGGTCCAATTTTCATAATTCTCTCCTTAAATTCCCATAAATTCGCATTAACTTGTTTTATTACGTAGCACTTTTATTCTCTCATCTCACATACCCTAATATATTTTTTATTCAGTATTATTGCACATCTCTTATTTTCATACAAATAAAAACCCAAAAAATAAGAAAAATAGGGTTTGCTCATAAATTCCAAACGGGAATTCTCACATTTTTCTTACACTTTTCTCACAACTAAAGCACTTTTTCCACACACACATACACACAAATAAGAGAATCCCCCGATTGGATCTATGGGATAAACCCCACCCCTCATTTTGCATGCGAACTACGTGGACTTTGATGCCTCTATTTTCACCTTTTCTCTCATTTTCTATTTTTCTCTAAGCTCAATTCTCTTATATTCTATATATATTTGTTCTTGGTAGCGTATTATCTCATGTGCGCTATTGTTCCATCATAACGATCAACGTAAGGATAAACGCGTAAATCCTATTTTCTAATGTTATTTTTACATTCCTATGGATGACTCTCTTTACCTCTTCCATGGTACAAGGCGATGACTCCTATTTCCATTATATATACACATGCACACATATCACATGGAAAATAAAGTAAAATAGCGAAAACCCAGGAGAGACCGTAAGGGCGGAATGGGTGCCTAACACCTTCCAATTTCGTAACTTAGCCTTAGGATCCTTTTCGAATCATTTTGGTTTCATATGCATCAGTATGTCTTTAGATTCTGTCCTTCGGGATAGCTCCCTTTATTTTGTATATTTTGAGTAAAATAGACTGGCGACTCCACCTCTCTACACATTTTTCACCTCATCAATAACGTCGGTCAAAGTGTTCCCGAGAGGGACGCGTGGGACCTAGGATCCTCACGCCCCGCCCTCCACAAGGATTGGGGATGGACACAGTATGCTAAGTAGTTCTAACATAATAAACCTTTAGATTTTGCAAGGGAGGAAGCATGTGAAAGAAAATGAGAATAAAAACTCCTATTTCGTAAAGCAACCAAGTCGGATCGCCTAACCCAAACTAGTGAAGAGTGACAATCTCGGGATTTGGGGATCTTAACTACCTCGGTTACCTTGCCTTTGGATTTCCTAGAAATTCTTGTAAGATCAAAACAAAATTTCCTAAGATGACCCTTTCGACCACAATGTGAACAAGTAAAGACACGTCGAAAATTAGTACCTAAGGATTGACCTCTAGAAGTGTTCCTAGGTGTTTCTCTCAAAAAATTTATTTTGGCTTTATTGGTGGAATCGTTACAAGAATCGAAGCCTAAACCACAAGTGTCATTTTGGAATTGGACGGTTCCTAATATTTTGTCTAATTTAGCGGACCTACATTCCAAATCAAATTCGACCTCATTAGAGTCTCTCAATTTTTCTTCCAACTCTAAAATTCTAGACTCTAGCAAAACATTCCTCTCTTCAAACATAAGAAGCTCTTTTATCATTTATTCCATCAACCCTCTAATGCTATCTCTCTCACCTTTTTGATATTCAATCTTCTCTCTAAGAGCTCTCTCACGTGTCCTAAGGTCTTCCACTAAGGCACTCTTATTGGCACGCTCTTTTAAACTAGTTTCTAACTTCAAATTATCCCTTTTTAATTTAATAAATTTTAATATAATTCTCTAAAAGATATTTGAAGTTCACTCTCATCCACCTCTTCATCACTTTCACTTCCTTTCTCTTATCCACTCTCACTACTATCATATTTTTGGGATTCACAAATAAAGGTCTCGGAAGAGTCATTACATGTATATTGTCATGCGAAGATTCATTATCGGTGCTCACATGACTTTCCATGAACGCGGTAAAGTTGCGCTCAATGGGGGAATTGGGTCCCTTTTCCTTTTCACTCTCATCACTAAGGGTGGCATTATAGGAAATTGGTTTTTTGCCTTCTCTCCTTAGTTTAGTGGGGAACTCTCTCGCCCTATGGCCATAACGCTCACAACCATAGCACCTATTTGACTCGTCCCAATTAAGATTTTCATTATATGATTTAGGAATAGTTTCGTCTTTGTCATGCTTAGATTTTCAAATTTCTTATAATCATTTTTAAATTTGTCTTTATTAAATCTAAGAAATTTCCAAAATTTTCTCACCAATATAGCCATGCCCACAACTTGTGTTTCCTCCTTTCAGGCTTTCAAAGCGATGCCCTTATCTATTTTATTTTCAATTTTGGATGGGAACATATCTAGTTCATAGGTTTGCAAATCACCTACTAACTCCTCAAGTTTGGTAGAGTGCAATGTGGGTAAAGAAGTTAAAACGGTCACTTTAGGAATAAACCTATCAGATAGGGACCTTAAAATTTTCTTTATAACTCGGTCGTCGGGTATTTTCTCTCCCAAATTAAAGGATGAATTAACTATATCGGAAAGTCGAGCATAAAATTCATCAAAGTTTTCATTTTCAACCATTTTGATGGTATCAAATTGAGTGGTGAGGTTTTGGAGTTTTGAAGCCTTAACGACACTAGTTCCCTCATGAGTGAGTTGTAAAATATTCCAAGCTTCCTTCGAGGTTTCACAAGTCATGATACGATGGAATTCATCCGATATAACCGCACCAAACAAGTCATTTAATCCTCGGGCATTAAAATTGGCTTGTTTAAATTCATTCTCACTCCATTTATCTACGAGTTTGTGGACACACTCATTTTCTACCAAACAAGTTGGTGGGGACCGCTCATTCACAACTGACAACCAAACCCTCTCATCAATAGACTTTAGTGCCGATTTCATACGCGTTTTCCAATACGCATAATTGGAAACATCGAAGACAGGAAATTTTGAAAATGGGGAAAATTCCATTTTTAACAATAACACAATAAAGGACATTAACGCAATAAATTAGCGCTCCGGATCTGATACCAATTTGCAGCCCCCAAATTTAAAAAATCTTCTTTTAAATTAAATATGAATTTCCTTTAAGTTCGAAATAGGATGGTTCAACACAACACACACAAATAACAAATTTTAATTTCCTTCAAATTAAAATAAACTAAACTAAAAGTGACATACAATTAATTAACAAATTAATTTTCACTTAAACAACTTAATTCAACCCAAGTCCTAGAAATTTGCCTAACAAGATTAATTCATTTTTTAATTTAAGGCAAACCAAATTTTATCAAATTAAAATTAACGACTTGAATTAAATTAATTGAACATTACCCAAATTAATTATAGCACCAAATTAAGCATGAGTAGTGATTTAAACGAAATTTTATCTTTTAGTCCTAAGCAGGCATCTAGGTGATATAGCGAGATAAAATAAATCACAAATCACTACGCGTCGATGTACAAGGAAAGCCCAAATGGAAAAAAACCTCGGACGGACCTAGCCTTAAGTCCACTAAGTATGGATTTATTATTACAAGACAGATGACTTACTTCACAGGACTCGAGTCTGTCTAAGCCTTGACGCGTCTTCTTGTAAGTAGCTCCACCTAGTCGACAATCCCAGACTCCATCGGAATCTTAGAATCCGATAATGAGGCTTTTGGTCTCTGTCAACTCGCACCCGAAGCCTTTCTTCAAGTGGGAACACCGCGGCACGCAAACAAAATCCTTTTGGGTGGAGACGAACCCAAACTCTCTTCTTTAATGGTGTAGAGATGAGGCAAAGGTACCAAACCAAATTCCAAGAAAGATATATATACATATATATGGAAACTTTAAATTTAAACAAAACTCAATGGGTGTAAGTATTTTTGGAAGATATTAAGTCATAGAAATCAAACACTCAAACATGAACTTTTTGTGTAAACATTTTTCTCTCTATAGTATGAAAAAAATCTCAAAACATTACATAGAAAAGTCTTGGTCCCGCACATAATATGGTTGGTACAAGATAGTGGAACCAGTGGAAAACATGGGTGGTTAAAAATAAAACTGCCAACAATTTTGCATTCCCGCCAAAGTCGTTTGAACGACTTTCCCAGGTCGTTTGAACGACATCGTTCGAACGAGATTTGAAACGAAAAAAAGGCCAAAATCTCGTTGGAAAAACTCGTTCGAACGAGTTCGTTTGAACAAAGCTTCGAACGAAAAATAGAGAATAAATGGCAATCTCGTTGGTAAACTCGTTCAAACGGCATTTCGAACAAAAAAACATAATTTCAGATTTTTAATTTTAAGTCCAAAAACTTTTATTCAAAGTTCTAAAATATTTTCTGAAAAGTAAAAGTCATTTTAACTTAAAATTACACCCATAAAATATTCCAAGTCTCCTACATATATAAAATTTCATTCATACCTTTGGAGACTATGGAATCCAATTTTTGTTGACGTCGAAACAAGGCACTACACACCGCAAGGATGAAGCTTTAAGATCTGGGCCGCTACGTGTTCAAGAAACTCATCATAGGCTTGGATGGATACACTTTACACTCTATCCTATGACTCAAAATGTTCTACCCATAGTTAAGCCAATAGTACCAATTGACTTGATTTCAAATTTGTCCTTACACACTCTGAAAATACGAACCCGCACCCAACATGTCTTAACAAAGACAAGGGTGTGAGACAATGCCCGATGATAATATACAAATTTAGTATAGAAATGAATGGTAAAAAAAGAACTCTGACACGTTATACCTACATTCACATTCAACTACCTTGTATATATATATATACACACACACACACACTTAATGCATGAAACTCGAAAATGTTGTTTTATCCTCATTAATTTACCTTAATCTCATAAAGGCTTATTATTTCATAAATTAACATTTACCCCTCTATTTAATGCACGAAGATAAATTCTTGAAACCACTATACTCTGTTTAATGTTACTCACTTCTTTACAAAAATTACCCTTTTCCATTTAAAATAATGTACTTTAATATATGTTGATACCAAATTTATTCTGCTGACAATAAAATGAATACACGTGGCAGTCTACAGGGAAACAACAAACACTTCCGAGGAACTCACATATTCCAAGGAACCATACTACAACGAAGAGCACTGATTCCCCGAGGAACTCATACGCTCCGAGGAATAAGAACTCCCCGAGGAACTCGTACGCTCCGAGGAACAAGAACTCTCTAAGGAACTCTTGAGTACCGAGAAGCTCAGGCGGTCCGAGCTGCACCTCGAACAAAGCGTTAATAGCGGGACAACCAACAGTTTGACCGTTCATTAAATGCTTATCATTCAGATGCATATGCTTAAGGAGCATTGAATGTATCACCCATTCATATGTACATCATTTAATGTATTACCCTTTCACATTATTGCCCCAGGGCTATAAATACATTGTACAATCCTCATTGTAAAGGGACCGGAATTTCTTGAGATAACTTGTAATCGAGAATTCCCATACAATCAGCAATACCATAACAGTGGACGTAGGCCATTGTTATAAGGCTGAACCACTTTAAAAATTCTTTGTCTCGTTTATTTATCTGTGATTGAATAATTAGATATGATCTAATTCTTTACATCAACAAATTGGCATCGTCTGTGGGAACGACTGGTAATATCATTTTCCATCATAAACAATCCATCACAAATGGCTGATATTCCAGAATCAAGCAATTAAAACGCTGGAAGACCTCCAAATCCATCTTCTCCGCCAAATATTCAAGATCTGGCTTGAATAATGACAAATCTGGCTCAGGGTCAGACCATCATGCAAGAAACTATGTGTCAACTCATACAAACCCTCCATGGCGGTGCACCAACCCATTCAAGACCACGAAGTATTCAAAGAAATACCCGTGCACCTTCTTCGCGTACTAGGCGTACAAATTCATATCGTAATGAGGAGTCTGAAGATTTTTATTATCAACCTGGATGAACTTCGTCAGTGCGACCCACAGCGTATCACTCTCTCCCCAAAAAGGACCAGTGCGCTAGAAAGATTAAGCAGAGTATCTCCTTTCGATCGATTAGGTCCTAGGAGGAGCAAAAGTCCTCCTAGAGCCCCATCGAGGAGTTTTCGACGACCATCAGACTTAAGGGAAGGGTCTGCCCAGTCGCGACCAGCTGCTCCTCAAGAGAGATCCCAGGAAGCCACATCAATGCGATCAGTTGCTCGAACCAATAGGCCCGAGGAAGGAAACGATGCATGGAAAGGCTCTATTCAAAGGCTGGAGGATAGATTGGGGGAAATGGTTAAAGCTAAGAACCCCCTACAGCGAACCTTTGTTCGAGGAACACCTTTTTTCCAGTCCATTGTAGATTTTCCAACACCATCAAAGTTCAAAGCACCTGTTGTGACCCCCAAATATGATGGAAAGACTGACCCTGTCCTTTATATAGAATAATACCAGGCTGCAGGCGATATCTATGTTGTTCGAGATGAGATGAGATGCAGTGCATTCTCGGGAACTCTTACTGGATCTACTCATATATGGTATAATAATCTTCCTCGGGGTAAGATATCAACCTTTCTTCAACTAGCCGAGTTATTCATTGGGAATTTCTATTTTGGGCAAAGCCAGTTAAATGAGTAGCACATTTGTTAAGTGTTAGACAAAAAGCTGGTGAGAGTACCAGAGATTATATAACTCGTTTTAATAACGAGAAACTTGAAGTCATTGATTACGAGGAGAAGACAGCGATTACCGCCTTGATGAGTGGAATACTTCCCAACAAGTTGTACTATACTTTGGCCAAAGATCCACCTAGTACCATATCAGATCTGATGGGAAAAGCGTCCAAGATTATGAATGCCGAGGAAGCTATGGCTGAGAAGAAGAACATGGATGCCAAAGAAACCAAGGTGGAGGGTGATAAAACTAAGAAGAAAGAGCATAAGAACAATGGTAATTACAAACATTCAAGTACAAGTTCAGTATGGGATGCAATGAAAAAGTTTGATAATTATACTCCTTTGAAGAAGGATATCAACCATGTTCTAGAAGAAATCAAGAGCAACGAGGAATTAAACTGGCCAGAGAAAATAAAGGCAGACCCTGATAAGAGGAATAAGGCAAAGTATTGAGAGTTTCATAAAGACCGTGGCCATATGACCAAAAATTTCATAGCCCTTCAGAATGAGATTAAAACACTTATCAGACGAGGAAAGCTGGAAAAGTACGTTGATCGTGGAGGTAAAAGAAGAAAAGATGAGCGAACAATAGAGAGGTTTAGATCTCCTCATTGAGCAGAGGAGAACAAGAAGAGAAGCCATGAAGTTGATCCTGAGGATGACCCCGATCTTCCCAAGAGACTAAGGCAGCCAGAACGAGAGGTATTTTTAATACGCTTTGGGTCATTTGACTGTAATGTTATAACAGGTGGAGATGCAGGAGGAGGATACCTTACTACCGAGATAAAAGCTTACCTCTGTGAGGCTCAAGCTTGCTCGTACATTCAACAAATAAATCTAGCTGAGGAGGATCGCCCGAGAAAAGTGAACAAAGAGAAGTTAGTCATTGGGTTCTCAAAGAATGACCTTGCAGGTGTTCTGTATCCTCATGATGACCCATTGGTGATCAAGATGAGAATGAAGGAGGTAATAATTTCAAGAGTACTGGTCGACAATGGTAGCTCGGCAGACATCATGTTCTATTCGTGCTTCGATGGTTTAAATCTAAATCTATCTGAACTGGATCCTTACCATAGACCCCTCCTCGATTTTGCTGGCGAGAAAGTATTTCCACTTGGGACAATCAAGTTGGATATATTCATTGGCACGTGGCCTGCTTGTCGGATAGAAAGAATACATTTTTTCATGATGGATAAGAATGTTCAATCATCATACAATATGATTATGGGAAGATTAGGATTGAAGAAGTTCGAGGTTGTACCATCTACGGTGCATAAGTGCCTAAAGTTTCCAACAAATTTTGGAGTAGGAGTTGTTAAAGGAGACCAGAAAGTAGCTCGGGAATGCTATTATTCATCCACCGAGCAAGAAGAAATGGAGGAATCAAGGAAAAAGACTACTACTTATCAAGTGGAAGAAGGGGCAGAAATTGAAACATTGGATCCTAGAGATGAGTCACAACTCGTGAAGGATCAAGTGGTGGAAGCTACTGAAAACATCATTCTGAACGACGAGCACCCTGAATGGACTAATCAAATAGGTTCGTCGTTGGAAGCCTCACTAAAACAAGAATTGATAACTTTCCTTAAAAGCAGGAAGCAAACTTTTGCGTGGAGTCACGAGGATATGCCCGGAATAGATCCAAATTTCTTATGTCACGAACTCAGTGTGAATAAGGAGATCAAACCTGTGAAGCAGAGAAGAAGAGTGTTCAGCCCCGAGAAGAATCAAGCTATACAGGAGGAAGTCGAGAAGCTCCAGAAAGCTTGCTTCATTGAAGATGTTAAATATCCAGACTTGTTAGCAAATGTGGTGATGGTGAAAAAGAAGAATAACAAATGGAGGATGTGTGTAGACTTCACCGACCTCAATAAAGCATGTCCAAAGGATCACTTTCCACTGCCCCGAATTGATCAACTAGTCGATGATACCTCGGGACACGAGTTGCTAAGCTTCATGGATGCTTATTCTGGCTACAATCAGATTAAAATGAAACCTGAAGACAGGGAGAGTACTTCTTTCATTACCCCAAGAGGAACTTATTGTTATAATGTTATGCCTTTTGGTTTGAAAAATGCAGGTGCGACATATCAGAGGCTGATGAACAAAGTCTTTGCTGAACAAATCAGTTGCAATATGGAAGTCTATGTTGACGATATGTTGACAAAGAGCAAGAAAGCTGCCGATCATCTAGTTGAATTAAGTCAGACTTTTGATCAACTAGATAAATATCAAATGAAGTTGAACCCGACGAAGTGCATATTTGGAGTACGAGAAGTCATGTTTCTCGGGTACATTGTCAATCAACGAGGCATTGAGGTGAATCCCGAAAAGATCAAAGCTCTATTAGGGCTGCGATCTCCAACGACGAAGAAAGAGGTGCAAAGTCTTACAGGACGAGTAGCAACTCTTAACAGATTTGTATCGCGAGCAACTGATCGATGTCTCCCATTCTTCAAGACACTCCGAAAGACTTTTGAGTGGAATGATGAATGTGAGAAGGCTTTTCAAGACTTGAAGAAATACTTGGGAGCACCTCCACTGTTGTCCAGGCCAGTGATGGGAGAAAAATTATACTTATATCTTGAAGTGTCCGAGAATGAAGTTAGCTCGGCGTTGATCAGAGTGGAGAATGGAGTGCAAAAAATAATTTACTATACGAGTAAGGCCTTCCGAGGAGCAGAAATCAAATATCCAAGGTTGGAAAAATTGGCACTGGCGCTGATTGAGGCGAGTAAGATAATGAGGTCATACTTCTAGGCTCATACCATAGTAGTATATACTGATATGCCATTGAGGCAAGACCTTCATAAACTAGAAAAATCAGGGAGATTGATGTACTGGGCAATAGAGCTCGGTGAATATGATATAGTTTATGAACCCAGATCATCGCTAAAAAGGCAGGCTGTAACAGATTTTATAGTGGAGTTCACCTATCCTGATACCCACGAGGAGCAAAAGTTGCTCGCTGATCAACCTATGGATGTTACAGGATCAACATACACAAGCTCAGACCAACTCCGGTTGGTAAAAGGGCAAGTGGATGTTACAGGATCATCAAATTCGAGCTCAGACCAACTCCGGTTGGTAAAAGGGCAAGAAAAGATGATTGACGAAGAGCGAGAAATATCAGGGGAAGATGAGAGGAAGCAACAAATATTTCACCGAGGAACTCTGTCAGATCAGAAGTTTGAAGAAGAGTTACCTATATGGAGATTATATGTAGATGGCTCATCTTGAACAACACGCAGTGGGGCAGGAATAGTTTTGAGCACTCCGGACGAGGTCGACATGGAATATGCCCTACGTTTCCAATTCAAAGCTGCTGAGTATGAGGCTATGATTGCAGGTCTTAATTTGGCAAAAATTATGGAGGCGCAGCAGATAATTGTCTTCAGTGATTATCAATTAATTGTAAATCAAATATTGGGAATATATGCAGCCAAAGGAGAATTAATGATCAAATACCATGCAAAGGTGATGGAGTTGGTATCAGAATTTGCTGCAATTTAGCTAGTCAGAATACCAAGAATGGAGAATGCAAGAGCAGATACCCTAGCTCGATTAGCATCAGCTACTCGTACCGAGCTACGAAGAACAATCCCAATTGAAGTTTTAGCTGGTCGAAGTATAGATGAAGATTTGGCGATGAACTTTATCACCCTTGATTTAGGACCATCTTGGATGGATCCCATCAGGGCATATATTGAGGAGGGAGAATTACCAATTAACAAGCTCGCAGCCAAGAAATTAAAGTTTAAAGCTGCTCGATATGTATTAACTAACGGTATTTTATATAGACGAGGAATTATGGCAGGTTTGCAAAGATGTGTACATCCCTCCGAGGTGAAAGACTTGATTGAAGAGATCCATGAAGGGTCCCGTGGATCCCATGTAGCAGGTCGAACGCTTTTACAAAGAATGATGACGCAGGGATATTACTGGCCGATGATGAGAGCTGATTGTGTAGCCTATGCCAAGAAATGTGACAAGTGACAATGCTTTTCCTCCATCCGAAGAACTCCACAAGCATTATTGACACCCATCACTTCCCCTTGGCCATTTTCCATGTGGGGAATAGATTTGGTCGGGCCACTGCCAACGACCAGAGGAAGGTTCAAATACCTCGTCGTCGCAGTGGATTATTTTACTAAGTGGGTAGAAGCTGAGCCTCTCATTTATATGACGTACAAGAAGGTGTACCAATTTATTTGGAAGAACATCATTTGTCAATATGGTCTTCCTCATGCTTTCATCATAGACCGTGGAACACAATTTGATAACGAGGAGTTTGCTGCCTATTGTCATCAATCAAATGTGTTGAAGATCCACTCAGCACCAGGCCATCCTCAAAGCAACGAACAAACTGAAGTGACAAACTGAACACTACTGAATGGTTTGAAGAAAAGACTGGACGATGCGAAAGAAAATTGGATCAACGAGTTACAGTCAGTACTGTGGGCTTACCGAACTACTCCCCGAGTAGAAACTGGAGAATCTCCATATATGCTAGCGTTTGGAAGTGAAGCTGTTATACCTGCCGAGTTGGGCCTCCCAACACATAGGGTACTGAATTTCAATTCCCCTGTCAACGACTTAATGAGAAGATTGGATTTAGACATGCTCGAGGAAGTTAGAGAAGAAGCAGCCATCAGAAATGCTGCATACCAGTAACGAACAGCACTATTCTACAATAAGAGGGTGAAGAAGTGCGACCTGAAAGAAGGAGACTATGTGCTGAAGAAAGTAATTCAAAAGCACAACAAATTGGAGGTAAACTGGCATGGACCATATCGAGTTACAGAAGTTGTTCGACTAGGAACTTACCGAATAGCAACTTTAGAAGGGGAGGAGTTTAAGAATGCATGGAACGCAGAGAACCTGCGCAAGTATTATCAGTGATGTGTATTTTCTCCTTTCATTGAAAGTTTTTCAGGGAATACTAGTGCTACACACTACTCGACGAAACTCGACAAAACTCGGGCTACTCAAAATTTTTCTAGAAAACGCCAGCTAAGGTTGGTCCAGAAACAAATGTATTCCTCCGGGAAGTAAAACTTATATTCCTCCGGGAAGTAAAACCTATATTCCTCCGGGAAGTAAATCTACCTGTATTCCTCTGGGAAGTAAAGCTACCTATATTTCTCCGGAAAGTAAAGCTACCTGTATTCCTCCGGGAAGTAAAGCTACATGTATTCCTCCGGGAAGTAAAGCTGCTTGTATTCCTACGGGAAGTAAAACTTGTATTCCTACGGGAAATAAAACTATATGTTTCTCAGGAAATAAAAATATTCTTAAAAATGCCAACTTATGTCGGTTAGGAAATAAATATATTCTCAAAAAGGCCAACTTGAGTTGGTCGGGAGGTAAAATTATTTCAAAAAGTGCTAAAAGTTGCTCGCAGAGGAAAAATCCACTAACTATGGCTGGTCGGGGATAAAAACCCACTAACTGTAGTTGGTCAAGAAGGAAATTTACTACCTTGGTTGGTCGTAAACATTTTATGAATACTAGAAAATGATCAATCAAAATTATTGATACTCGTGACTTTTTAAAATTATTATTAAGTTGGTCGAGGAATACCTTAGTAATTTTCATGACTACCACAAATTCAAGCTAGTCGACAATAAGTTGATCGACAAACAAAACAACACAATATTGTTATCTTTTTAACAAACATACATGCACAAATGTAAAGTATTTTACAAGACAATAGCAATTAAGATTGCGAACAAAATAAAAGTCTTTCATTAAATCAAAAATAAATTACATTGATAATGAAATGTATACAAATTTATTACATCGATATTCCTATTCTACTAGTTTTTCCCCTCTGCTTTTGAAACAGGTTCCTCGCCAGCAGGCGGATCATTTAAAGTAAGAGGAGAGTTTATGAAGTTCAAATCTTTTAACATCCTGATATTCATCACGGATGGTCGATCTAGAAGATGCTCGGGACGAGATATCTCAACACTTGAATGGAGATTTTAGTCGCCGAGATACTTTGAAATTAAGCATCGAGGAATGGCCCGAGCAGGGATCCAGCTCGTACCAAGTTTGAATGGTGGCACGGGTAGGTCGAGCAGCCCAGGATCATGGTAATCCCACAGGTAATGACCCTGTTCGAGTTGCAGTACACCTAAGGCATTCCACCAGCTTGTTTATATCCCTCATTATTGGCATTCTAGATACGATCGTCCAAGTGGTAAAGAGCCTCATTATACCCAGCCATCCAAAACTCCTTGGGTTGTTTGTCGAATTGATATGTCAGTCTTTCCAGCTGCTCGTGGAGATTTTTTATGAATAGCTCCTTATTATCCAAAAATGATTTCTGCGCTGAGAGCTGCTCTTCCAGGTCCCTGATCTTCTTTGGCATTTTAGCCAAAGCCTGGTTCTTTGCCATTAATTGGAAGGCCTGGTTCTCTAAGGCACACTGAGTCCTCTGTTCCTCGACAGGAATTCGAGCTGCTCTTACTCGTCCCCGAGGAACTCTTTCTCGACCACGGGAAGATGTAGATGGACCATCTCTCTTCAAGGTCTCCAATTCGTCCCTCAATTTGGCGTTCTCGAACTCCAAGAACGAGAATCCCTCATCAGTCACTGGGATCAAGGCTTTTGAAGTGGAAGCTGCAGACTTTAACTCTGACAATTCTCTCTGCAGGTTGTTATTTTCTTTCTCTAATAGTTCAGCTATCTGTCTGCACTCCTCAACTTCGCCCCTCAGAGTTCTCGCCCTCACCTCGTAGCCAGCAAAATGCTTCTCGGACCCCTTGTCAGCATTGAGTTGCTGATACTTCTTCTCATACCCCTCATGCAAATGGGTAGTGGATTCTTTGTATTGCTGCTGAAGGTCTTCAAGAATGCCTTGGAGATCCTCGATCATGTCATAATAAGCCACATTGTTGGCCATTGCACGATCAAGCAGGGACTTCAAGTATTGATAGGCTTCAACCGCCTGTTCCAAAGCATCTTGGCCGAGGATGTCGATAATTTGTGCTGCGCTCAGATTTGTATGACCAGCCTTAAAATAATCATTGCATTACCTCAACAGCTTGGTATCATGAGCAGATAGTAATTCCATCCTAGCCAGAAACTAGTAGAGAAAGAAGAAGCAGTAATCAATAAAAGTACCAACTAAACATGAAGAAGAGACAACAGTATGCAAGAACAAAAATTCAAGTTTTATTATATCAAGGATCAGAGTTACATATTCATGGTTACATTTGACAAAAGAAAAATATAAAGAGAAACCTGAACAACTCTACACCTTTTCCTTATCTCCCAAAACCTTCTCGGGAGGCTGGGACGAGGAAGTAGGTTGCTCGAAAGGAGCAGATAGTAGCTGGGGAAGTGCTGGAGGTTTCTCGGAGGAAGTAGTGAGCTGCTGAAGTTCCTCGGTAGTAGGATGGATGGCTGGGGGATGATCTCCCATCACCATAGAAGACTCTTCGAAGGCAGCTTCGTCCTCTTCTTCTTCTTCAGGAGTTGGAGGGGGGCCAGGGATGTGCCGCTGAAAGAGTTCAGAATTTTCAGCCACTTTCATCTCCTGTAGAGCAGCGACCCATCCATCCCTGAAGTACTTGAGGCTGCCATATTCTACTTGTGACATCATGGCAGCCAACCCCTTGTTCCACCCTTTGTCCCAGCCAGCGCTGAAAGACTTCTTCATGGCCACTTTTCTCTTCAACTTCTTCGAGGAACGCTGCTCGGACAGAAGGTTTTTAGCAATCTTTAAGATATTTTCAACCTCCTCCTTCTACCGATTTACCTCCCGAAGTTGGCCCAATTCTTCCTCAGCTACCTTGATCTTATTCTCAAATTCTCCAGCATTTTTTAGCTTCTCTTCGAGCTCTTTATTCTTCCCTTCCAAGTCCTTTATTTTCTTCTCCAACTCCTGGGAGACTTCAACAACTCGAGCCTTCTCCTGCTCGGTGGAGGCAAGCTTCTTATCCCAAGTTGCTTTATCATCAGCATATTTTTGGCGAGACTCTTTCAGAGACTGCCCCAAGCCCATCAAAGCTTCCTCTACACCAGACGAGGAGCTGGAAGCTTTAATAGCTTCATCCTTCTTCAAAATTGTATTGAAGCATCTCACCAACTGTGAAAAGAAAATGAAAGCAAGTCAGAGACAGACATAATAAGGAAAAGATGAAAAGTTCAAAGTAAAAGGACTTACAGAAGCAATGTGGCGAGCTGCCAAAGAGGTAACCATATCCCGAGAAAGGTTTTCTTCGATACCTTGGATCTCGGGAATGATCCAAGTCTTCATCGAGCTCATGGCAGAGCTCGGAGGAACGAAAGTGGGAACTCCACTAGTCTGAGGCTGAGAGACAGTGTCAGCCAAATTGACCGAGGAGCTCTTCTTCAGCTTCCTCGGGGGAACAGGAATAGATTCAACCAAGGAGGAACTCTTGGTCGGTGATATTACAATCACCTCTCCTAGATCAGCAGACTTTCTCGGAGCCACTGGGGGCTTCTCGACAACCTTCACAACAGGGGCAGCCGAGGAAGGTCCATCATTTTTCTTTGTCCCCTCCCCTGGGACATCAATCTTACTTCTTTTTGCCTCTCCAGCACCAGAGGCAATTTTCTCAAAAAGGGTGGGAGGTCTTCTCTTCTTTATCCTTTCACTTAAAGGAATGTGTGATTCAGGCGAGGAGCTGGTGGAAGCTGGTACTGGCTCTGCGTCACTTATTACCGGACGAGTAGTGAAAGAAGTGGTGTAGCTCTTGTACTGCAGCAGATACGAGGCTGACCTAATGTGCTCGTCGGCAACACTCTGATGCAAACTCCAGATAAGTTTTAAGTGCCTTATATTTACGTCTGCTTTCTTTGGACACTTTCTTTTGTTGTCAACTGCAAATAAATAAGCATCACAATATCAGTGGTACATTTTATCAAACACATAGGAAGCATAATTTCAAAATAAATAAAATGAAATAAAAATAAGCTATCCCATTGCCATAGGGAGGGCATCTGGGACCCTGATACACTTCATCTCCTGATAAAGGAGCATTTTGCCAATTTTTTATAACAACTCCATGCTCAAAATAGTCCTTATTGGCATTCGGGATATTGACCACTAAAGCCCTATTTAAAAATCTAGTTTTTAAATAAAAGGTGTTATCACCAACTGCCCATCTATAGCAAAACATAATTTCTGGAATTCCTATGCGAGTTCCATGAATTTGATTTAACCTATGCACCCCCATTAAGTATTCTCCATGTATTGGGGGCTATTCTTGCAGGAACAACGTCAAAATATTGACAAAATTCCAGACATAGAGGATTGGACGGAAAAGAAAATCCACACTCAGTGACAAAGAGACTGGGGAACCAATGTCCCTCAGCCAAACGGAAATAGTCATAAGGCTCAGAAAGCTCTTCCAGAACAACCCAGGAGGGAATAGAAAAATCAGAGCGAAACTTATCAAGAGATTCTACAAGATAAACCATGATGAAAGAAGGAAATGAAGAAGAAGGAAGAAGATCTTACAGAAAAAGAGTGGATCTGTTGGCAACGAACGGTGAAAAGGATGAACGCACAAGAGAGTAAGGTAATGGAAAACTCGAAAATACAAATTTGAAAAGGTAGAAGACGATGGGAGTGCCTGTGAAGTTTAAATACTCTTCCTTGGGAAATGGTAAAGTAATGATTACAAAAAGAAATAATTACGCTACCGGCGGCTAGAGGAACAAAAAGGGCGCGGCAATCGAAGTGAGAAGAAACGATTACGCTACCGGCGGCTAGAAGGACAAAAAGTACGCAGAAATCGAGGCAGTTGTAAAAATTCAAAAAAGCCTGATTCTACGAATTTGGAAGGAGAAATAAATACGAGGGAACACTCCTAAAAATCAGGAGGACCATTTAAAGCTACCATATTCCGAGAAAGAATGTTCCACACTCCTCAAATTTCGAACTATGAAACATTGGGGGCTTCTATTGATACCAAATTTAGTCTGCTGACATAGATCAATAAAATGAAGACACGTGGAAGTCTACAGGGAAACAACAAACACTTTCGAGGAACTCACATATTTCAAGGAACCATACTACAACAAAGAGCACTGATTCCACGAGGAACTCATACACTCCGAGGAACAAGAACTCCTCGAGGAACTCATACGCTCCGAGGAATAAGAACTCTCCGAGGAACTCTTGAGTACCGAGAAGCTTAGGCGGTCCGAGCAACTCAGGCGGTGCGAGCTTCACCTCGAACAAAGCATTAATAGCGGGACAACCAACAGTTTGACTGTTCATTAAATGCTTATCATTCAGATGCATACGCTTAAGGAGCATTGAATGTATCACCCTTTCATATGTACATCATTTAATGTATTACCCTTTCACATTATAGCCCCAGGGCTATAAATACATTGTACAATCCTCATTGTAAAGGGACCAGAATTTCTTGAGATAACTTATAATCGAGAATTCCCATACAATCAGCAATACCATAACAGTGGACGTAGTCCATTCTTATAAGGCTGAACCACTTTCAAAATTCTTTGTCTCATTTATTTATCTGTGATTGAATAATTAGATATGATCTAATTTTTTACATCAACAATATTTTCATTTAAAAGTCACCCTTTCAACACAAGTGAACACCGTGTTAGAAAATACTTATTTAACCTTTGAAAACCTTTCACCACATACCCTTGTGTTAAATTATGGTTAAACCTTCTTAGGATTCTGAACTTGCTCGTTTAACCATCATACATTACCGTTTCCTTACTTTATGGACACTAATCAATTTACACATTTCTTGTCCACTTAACCCTTATCGAAACATTTATTAATTCATTCAAGTTAGGTTGTCTTAACAAAATTTCACCACACAATCCATTTCTCTACATGTTCCTTATTCTTTTATCTTTTCTCAAAATCTTCCAATAAATCGCATACTTTAACGGGCTCCACACCACCGCCGCCGCCGCCATATATAATGGCTAGTGGTTTTGGATCATTCACCCCAGAGATCCTGGTGTCATCCGAGTTCCTTTTATGTATTTTAACATTTTACAAATGTTCACATTATTCCTTCTTTCCCTTTTTATCCGACTGAAGCCAAACTCGGGGTTTCACCCCAACTCATATTACACTTTGAAATTATTATTTCATGTCATTTACACTTTAACTTTGATTTTATTCCAGAAATCATATTCATTTAGGACCCATTTGTGAAACACCTTTTTCACCATTTTTATTTCATAAAAATGTTCCACTTTAAGTAAAATTACCATTTCACCCATTTGTTTCCAAACTTGTAATTTCCTCTCTTTCACAAGTGTTATTTTCTCATAATACTTTTTAGTTACTCATACTACTTCTTAAGCGCTTTCATCACTTTAACACTTTTTTAACATTTGGAGTATCATTCTTCTCATGTTGGAAACCACTTTATTCCATTATTTCCCTTTCAAATTCATAAGTATTAATCTTTAAAACATCATTAAGTTACACACATCAAATTCCTAACACTGATCTAAGACCTTTACCAACTATATTTTCAATTTAGACATTTATTTACTTTCTTTAATCGAGAAATTTAGTTACACTAAGACTACTTTTATATGAAAATACCATTTCACTTTTAGCAATACATGTAGTATTGCAACCTTATATTCACAACAACTTTAACCCCTTTTTCACACACTTTGAAGACTCAAAATTTTTTTTATTTCATGTTTAAACCTAACAAAACCTCCTTTAAACTTGACCACATATTCATTACCAAAATGCTACAAGTTTATAAACATGATAAAATCTATTTTAAATCATAAAATCCTATTAAATAGGTCAAACATACATTTCATTCGAGAAATTCTTAATACTTTCGAATGCACTCTCAAGTCATAAAATATATTTTACTCTTCAAACTTAGCAAATGTTCATCTTTTATGAACTTTATATTTTTTGCGAGAAACTTTGAAACATTATTTCACTAATATTTTAACGAAATAAATCATCATTTTCAAACATTTTATTTCATAAAATGTTTAGCATAGATTTTTTAGAAAACACATCATTTTCATAAAAATCCTAATCTTCATTTCAAGAAACTTTGAAATATTTACTCACCATTTATTTTTTTAAACAAAATGACATTTTGCAATATTTTTATTCCATAAAAATGTTTATTATTTACTACACATGATTTTCATCACTTAATCAAATACACCCTACTCATATAATCTGACAACAAGACTACAAATAAATAAAATAAAGTCTTAATAGTAAGAGTAAGATATTCCACCTCAAATGAAGCTCTAGTAATTGAAGGTATGGGTGGTCTAAGAAGACGACAACCTCCCACCTCCTAAGGTGGCCTTAGAGAGGTTGCCTAGATCCACCAAATCTTATCTCCATGAAAGCTCCATCAAAACCCTCTTTGAGCGCCATAAATCATCCATCTTCATCTCCTCTCAAACCCTAACACCTCTAAAATTCGTATATTTCCTCATCCATGGTGGAAATGGATATATAAGGTTCAAATAGGGTGTAATATATAACAAATATGGGGATATTATGTGGAGGGGTGGTGGAATATATAACAAATATGGGAGAGTGTTGGGAGGTTAAACTAGTGGAGGAAGACCACCCCTTCCACTCTCTCTCTCTCTCTCTCTCTCTCTCTCTCTCTCTCTTCTTGTAACTCCCACAACACAAATAATCCCAAATGTCCCTTATAAACCCTTAAAACACCCAAAAATCTCATTTTTCCCAATCTGGTCATCTTTGAGCTCAACAACAGATCAACTTAAGGGCCACAATTGTGACAGCACACAAGGGAAATCAGATTAAAACATTTTCGAGGCACTTCGTTTGAACGACATTAGCCTCGTTTGAATGACATGTTCATATTGTTCGATACATTTCTTCGTGCGACCTTCGCACAACCTGGAACTGTAAGGTAGTGAGATCTCGCTCAAAGGTCATTTGAACCTTGCTCAAAGCGACGTTCATGCAACATGGGATCTCCCTTCTAACGACACCGTATGTTGTTTGAACTACCCTTTCCACAAATTCTTCTATTTCCTTCAATTTTGACCCACAACATCCAATAGTTATCATCAAACCTCTTCATTATAATTTATATAAAATTTAAATGAAATATTTGATCAGGGCATTACAGATTACGAGCCATGAAAGAAATCAAAAGGGGAAGTACTGAACCACCAACAAAAGGGTCATGATGGAGCCTTCACAGGGCGTATTTATGGATGGGGAGAGAAGGTCATTCGTCCAAGAGGTGCTCAAAGGCCAATCCAGGTGAGTTCAATGATCAGTGTAATAGGATCTTACCACTTGAGATGATTCTATTGGCATAAAAGTTTCTAACATCGAATTAATTTACACTAGACGTGTTGTAACTACATGAGCCGAGGAGACATCTAGTATCGTGTTAAGAGGATGGTCAGTGTGGTACCAGTGAGAATGGGCACCATAGCGGATGGACTAGGGTATGTACTTATTTCTTTATTTATTTATGTGTAATTTATTTTCCTTTATTTGTGTGTCTATAAGGAAATTATATGTGATGCGTGTAGCTATTAGTACATACCCTACTCCGTCTGATTTCTTATGGAAATGAATGCTATCAGAGAAGTTTTTATTTGATTCGGCATTTTGCATTCTTGCATTGCATACACATACTTCATTTTAATTATTTTGTTATGCTCAGAAATTCACCAAAAGTTTTTTATTCCTGTAATTTATGTATTAGGCCTGGTCAAACTATTTATGTATTTTACGGGTTGTCACACATACTGTGCACATTATTGACTTTGTAAATGTGACTTTATTATATCGAGTGATTTTTGTGATAATTAAATTGGAGTACAGTCATAACTATTTAGTGGAAATAATTATGATTAAATAAAGAAAGGAAATAAATTACATGATTTATAATTTTGTATTTTGGAGTAGTTATTTCGAATCCATTTAAATTATTTGTCTTGGGTCTGTAGCATAGTCCATATACCCAAGTAGTTAGGCCTAGATTCTCAAAAACCCAATTTGGCCCAAGTGCACCACTTAAACATGTATATATTCATTTAAGTTTGGGTTTTAAGAAGCATAATTCATTAATAGGATTTGATAAAGGGGAGAGAAAACATTATTCACTTTTTTGTGAAGGAGTCTTGATAAGGAGGACCATATCTCACTCAAAATAAAGAGTTTTCATCTTCAAAGGTGTGCACACACCCACTATCTTTATATGGATCATATATTAGAAGATTGAAGCATTTTCGAGTGTTCTAACAATGTTTTGGAGGACCAAAAGAAGGCATCCCTTCATTGTCATCAAATACCTTTCATCACATCGGATTACAATCGAATTCGTAAAGCTATTGTATTCAAACCTGTAGGTTTGATTTTCAAACCTGTAGGTTTGATTTTCAAACCTAGTTTTTTTGTTGTGTTCTTTCTATTTCGTAATCATTTGAAGATTCTAGGGCATAAAGGTTTTTTCCACGTATATTGATTCCTAATAGCATTACCTTTGGGACATATTTAAGGAGTATCAAGATAGTATTGGGATTATTAGGTGGTTAAAAATTTGTCCCATAGTAAACATCACATTACATCATAATTAAAAACCTAGCAAGTAACGAGCAAGATTTCAGATAAGATGAAGAACACTCAGGAGGAATTGATCAAGAATCAAGGTTTGTGTAAGGCAAGAAATACTATCTTGCTTATCATATTAGTGTAATCTATTTATAACTTTCATCGTTGGGTATCATCAATTAGTGAAGATCGTGATATTAGGATTTAAAATATGATGTTAATTTGTATAATATGATTTTTTAATACGTTTAGGTAGATTCAAATTGATTAATTCTTTCATCATGTTAACTTCGAACTATATAGCTTCTATTGTTGGAAATAAATTATTAATATGATTTGGATCATTATATGTTGTAAGCATGATTTGTTTTATTGTTTAAATGAATGGTTGACATGTAATCACATGTGTAAAGAAGGAGTTGATAATAATATTGTGATAATTTGTCCCAATTTCAAGAAGTAGATGAAAGTATGGTTTCTAGTGTCAAAATTTGAAATTGAACATTTAATTATGTTAGAATCATGTTAAATCTTGAAGAAAATTGGTTATATACATTAATATGGGTTTCAAATATACGGAAGATTAGGTTTTAGTTGTTGTAGAAACACTATGATGAGTTTGGGAACTTTTAGGGCCTCCATGGTAGAAAAAATATTGTTAACTGGGCATACTTGTCATGCTTGGTCTACTGGGCATGGTCCGAATTAATCGGGTCGTGGGAAATTCCTTCGGGTTGGTTTTTGATTGGTCGGTTGGATTATTTTATGTTGTTAGTTGGGTGGTTATATATATAAATATAAATGTATCTAATTATAATTTTAATTTATATAGTGGTAAAGAAAAAGGGTATAAAAGGTAGGGTTCTATTTGGGTTTGGGTGTATAAGATATATTACTACTATTGTAATCTGGTATGAGGATTTGGACGGGCATTTGGTATACTAGTGTTATGTTATATCGTATGTATGAATTAGAGTATGTATAACTAAGTACTATACCTGGTGGGTTTAATTACTCGATATGACCACACAATTGAGGTAGGGCAGTCTGAATGCAGTTAGTTATATTATGGTGTTGTACCATACGCTTTGAATTATATTTTTATACATAGGTTTTGGGTTATATTATTAAACCATGTGTTAGTCTTGAATATATATATATAAATATATATATATATATATATATATATATATATATATAAATAAAGTAGAAAACTTATGTATGTCATAAGATTGAACTATGATGTCATCTATTAGAATTTTTCCTACACTACCTTTTTTTCCCTTGAACATTTTGATTTCCCCCTCTTTTGACACACTCTAATTTATTTTCTCCTTATTCTTCAAAATTCAAACACATGGGTATAATGGTATTTGCACCCATTTCCACACTTAGGGTGAGAATTGTGCCACCCATGCTTAATCTAATGGCTGAACTTCCTTTTTCATAACTCTCTCTCCTACACCCTCTGTACATTTCTGAAATAACAACATCAAACCATTCATACTAACTCTCTCTCATCTAAAGCACACACCAACCACAAATCCATTAAACGACCCACACTATTCTCTTTACGCCAAACCCTAGCTCATTGTGGCCTCCCTCTTCTCACGCATTCATCTCCCTTTGTCTTTCTCTGTCCCTCTTCTCTCTCACCCTCACCATCCTTCATGGTTTCACTCACACGGTACAATTTTGTTGTATTTTTTTTTTATTTTAGAACTTTTTCTTTTCCTTTTGTTTCCATATCTAAATCTAATCTTACTTTGTTTTGTTTTCCCTCTCTTTTTTGGAATTTTCTGAAGCTTGATCTTCATAAATCGACCCATTTTTCACCATTTTATAATGATTATTCTTAGGTTAGGGGTTGTTTTTTACATTTTTTGTTTTAGGTATTTTCATTTGCATGTTTGTACTATGTGTTTGACAATAGGAACCCAAAACCCTTATATTTTTTAGTACAGTTTATGCCTTTTTTTGTCTCCCTCTTCTATTTTGACTCCCCAGTGTAATATGTTGATAACTTTAGTTTTATTTGAATGAGGGTTTCAGGTGGGTTTTTACAAAAGATCTGAAATTTTTAATCTTTGCGTATTTTTTTATCTGAATGAAGGTTTCAAGTGTTATTCATTTTTTTGTGCAGGTTCATTCACCTCTGCTTTTGGTTAAGTAATGTTTTTGGGACTTTTGTGTATTCTTCTATTTCCCTTTTTCCTTTTTATTGATTGTTTTGATAATTTTGGGACTTTTGTGTATTATTCTTTTTCCTTCACATGGAGTAGTGTTCACTGCTAAGGAAATCCGGTGACTTGGAACTAACTCACCTTTGTTTATAAACTGAAGTGATGCAAATGCCTCATCTATCCTAAGCGCTTAGTAGCAAACTTTGAACACACTAAGCTACAACTCTATGTTATATTTTACATTTTGTTTCGACACATTTTTAAATGTTGATTTTGTTCATTTCTCTTTAGTTTGGATTTATATAGGCACTTCAAAATACTTGATTTCTTATACTTATGCAAATTGACATCAGCCCATATTTAGTTTTGATTTATTTAGTGATATGTATTTATAATTCTAACTTATCCAAAGTTATATAACTGTTTGGTTATATTTTGTTATGGAAATTTACAAGCATTAGTTCACACCTTAAGTTTACTTTTATCAAATTTTGAATAAGGTATCTCAAATTGAAGGATAAAAGGTGTTGACTGTTGATGACAAATCCGTACCACAATATATCCCTAAACACTCTCCATAGTCCACCTGATTAAGTTGATTCACTTTAATGAATATATATTGTTCTTCCATTTAGAGTGCTTGGAGTTTTCATTAAATGTGTTCAAATCATATATGTTTTTAATAAACGTGTTCAGATCATGCTTTCATTTTCTACAAGATTCCCCCTCTCTCTGTATTTATTTTTATTTTGCAAATATGCATGTTTTACAATTTCTGTTTTGCATTTATTGTGTTTTTCATTTGTGTTCCACCCAGGTGTTTGAGAATATTCTCCATCGGGTTGTGGGTAACTCCTCTTTTTTCTTCGCTACATTAGTTCCTCTTAGCTTCATATTGGTTGGATGTCATTCATTAATGTTATTTGTGAAATTTAAATTTATATCATGAAATGTTGATTTGGATGTTGTTTTTATAGTCGCACATATGTTAAATGGGCATGGGGATAAACTCAGCAAATTAGTTCTTCTCTTCATCGACATGAAAAGCTATATGTTGATTTTCTTTCTTAATTTTTTGATAATAAATATCTTAGGCCGCTTGGTATTTGTGCATGGTGCTAACGTGGTTTTTTTATACCTCTACATCCCTACATTTCATGGGTAGAAGAAGAATGTAACTAAATCATGCTAAGTAAGAGAACTTATCTGATCAGTTGTTCATAACTATTATGCACAGTTTGCTAGAAATGCAAAAAACTAAACACTAAAATAAAAACTTTGAAATACAGGCAGGATAGAAACAGGGTATTTCTGGTGGCTTTTGTGTATATCTTGGTTGGTTCCTCATATGTATGCATAGATGCTGATTCTTTTGAATCTGTGTTTCTTCCATTGTGATTGAAGTGTTTATAGCGTTTGATGTATCTTTTTTCAATTCTATTTTTATTTTTTTTGGTTTGATTTGAATAATGAATAGTTTGTGCCCGCCTCTCTAGCATTTGGTAAAATACTTGGTTTGATTTCGATTTTCTTCGACCGAATAGATAATTTTAACTGGTGGTTTGTAGCATTTTACTATGTGAATATAGATTTGCATATTGTAATTTTAGGGCTCTTTTAAGCTGAATTCTATTTTATTTTAGGGACACTTTATATAATGTTATTAAGCATCCCTCCAATAATATGGACCTTTATTTGCAAAACAGCGTAACCAGCCACTAATAGACTTCTATTATCGATATTTTTTGTAGGTCTACTTGGCGATGTTGCTGATGAGGTATCTCAAATATCAACTATTTTGGTGTAAGATTAATCATAACAATGTATTTCAAATGTTAGTTGCTGATGAGGTATCTCAAATATCAACTATTCTCTAAATTATGTACTTTAATGATGATAATGTTGTTTATAGCAGGACCAGCTGGAGGTGCATGCGTCCAGGATTATCAGTGATGTGGCCTAGGATTATTAGTGTTATGGCCTAGGATATGCACGGGTGCTTAGTCAAAATGATGTGCAAGAAGAACATAAATAAAGCAAACTAAGTAGGAGCACTCATCTGATTAGTTGGTGTTCATAACTATCATGTACAGTTTGCCAGAAATGCAAAAAACTAAACACTAAAATAAAAACTTTGAAATATAGGCAGGATAGAAACAGGGTATTTCTGGTGGCTTCTATGTATATCTTGGTTGGTTCCTCATATGTATGCATAGATGCTGATTCTTTTGAATTTGTGTTTCTTCCATTGTGATTGAAGTCTTTCTAGCCTTTGATGTCTCTTTTTTTAATTTTATTTTATTTTTCTTGGTTTGATTTGAATAATGAATAGTTTGTGCCCGCCTCTCTAGCATTTGGTAAAATACTTGGTTTGATTTCGATTTTCTTCGACCGAATAGATAATTTTAATTGGTGGTTTGTAGCATTTTACTATGTGAATATAGCTTTGCATATTGTAATTTTACTGCTCTTGTACGCTGAATTCTATTCGATTTTAGGGATACATTATATAAATTTTTTAAGCATCCCTCCAATAATATGGACCTTTGTTCGCAAAACGGCGTAACCATCCACTAATAGACTTCTATTATTGACAATTTTTGTAGGTCTACTTGGAGATGTTGCTGATGAAGTATCTCAAATATCAATTATTTTGGTGTAAGATTAATAATAACATTGTATTTCAAATGTTTGTCGCTGATGAGGTATCTCAAATATCAACTATTGTCCAAATTATGTACTTTGATGATGATGATGTTATTTATAGCAGGACAAATCCAGTTGGAGGTGCATGCGGCCAGGATTATCAGTGATGTGTGTGCACGGATACTTAGTCAAAATGATGTGCACGGGTGCTTAGTCATCTTCATGGTACGTGGTATGTATTTTTTTTACGAGGCTTCCTGGGTAAAATCTCCATGTTAACATTTTGTTTTTTGGTACCCGTGATGCTTTTTTTTCTTGGTTCTAAGCATTGTGGAGTTATGTTTTTGTTGCTTGGGCAACATTGCTTTCGAAATACACAGTAGTTCATGTTTAGGACCTGTTCTCTCACCATTCATGTTTGGTGTTTTTGGTTGTATGCTTGGACCCATGAGTGGAAGATGTGTTTTTATTTCTTGGTTCAGGTTTATATTTCAATTTCGTGTTCTTGATTATAAGGGTTATGGGAGTTGTGTTTTCGATACCTGTTAAAGCTGAAAACACTTTCATACCTCTTAAGAGTTCTCAACATTAAAATTTTGTTTTTTGCTATTTTATTTTTTTAGTACATGTTATGCTTTATTCCTTTTTGTTTCTTGGTTCTCAGTGTTGTGGAGTTGTTTTTTTAATTTTAACATGATTTATATTCTACTCTGGTGTAGAAAAAGAGGACGGTGAGACGAGCATAGACTAAATTGTAAATTAACGTCATTTAAAAGTAAAAATAACTTTGCAATTTAATTAACATATCTGGATAAAAATAATTTTATCACAAAAAGGTTTGAGGTTTTGCAATAAATCTATGACTTTTTTTTGTGAGCATATATCGAAACCTATAATGTGGATAAAAAGCTAAATAAGGTCATAGTGGCGAGAAACGTGACGACAAAAGAAGTCATGAGAGCACTTCATAAGCTTGGAAGCAGACAAGCAACTGGGAAGAAGATTCAACATATAACAACTAGATTGGTCTATTTTTATATACTCTTTTGATTTTTGTGGTATATGAGACTCTTGATTTTCTGTTTCATTATGTCTATGGTTAAAAGTTTCCATAAAATTGTGACCCAGAGGTTGGATCCGTATCTCATATGTTCCTTAACAACCATTTAAGGCCTGTGATTCTTTTTTTTTTTGTTCAAATGGTTCTTTTTTTCCATCAAAACTCACATGCGAGGATCTTGCTAACTTGTTGACCTGTGTAGAGAGTGATGGGGGTCTCTCCAATTTAGTTCACTTCATGTTTAGTTCACACGCTCTCTTAACCATTTATCTTTAGTATTCACGCTGGTTTGTGATTTTGAGTTATCAAACAGGAAGATGGATAACTTCCATTCCCTCTTTTTAATCCATCCGAGAATTTTTTTAAACTAATACGTTCGTATTATAGGATATTTAAAAATAATGTTTTATACTTTACCATGTAACTTAATTAGGATCCGTTTTATTGACAATGGGCAAAAGAGTAGAAAATTTTGCCTAGGCAAATTTTACCTAATTTTTTCACATGACGCTATCAAACAATCATTAGGCGAAATTAAAGTCAATCCAATTAGTTTATGTAAAAACAATTTTTATATTATATTCAAAATTGTTAAAAACAGTTTTTACAATATTTTTATATTACGATTTTTAAAAAACATTCTAAAACATTCTCCTAACAATTTTTTATAATATTAAAAATAGTTTTTAAAATATTACAAAACAATTTTTAAATATTCACAACAGTTTTTTTAACTATTTAAAATAGTTTTAAAAAAAATTACAATTTTATAACTGTTTTTATATTATATTGAAAACAGTTTTTAAAAATGTTCAAAACTTTTTTCACAATATTTTTATATTACGGTTTTTTTTAAAAACTTGTAAAATATTTTCTTAATAATTTTTTATAATATTAAAAACAGTTTTTAAATTATTACAAAATAATTTTTAAATATTCACAAATTTTTTTTAACTATTTATAATTGTTTTTTACAACTTTAAAACTATTTTTATATTATATTCAAAACAGTTTTTAGAAATGTTAATAATAATTTTTACAATATTTTTATATTATGATTTTTAAAAATTTGGTAAAACATTTTTTATCATATTAAAAACTGTTTTTAAAATATTATAACACAATTTTTAAATATTCATAATAGTTTTTTTAGCTATTTAAAATTGTTTATTAAAACTTTAAAACTGTTTTTATATTAGATTCAAAATAATTTTTAAAAGCGTTAAAAACTATTTTTACTATATTTTTTTATTATCTATTTTTAAAAAAATGGTAAAACACTTTCTTAACATTTTTTTATAATATTAAAAAGAGTTTTTAAAAAATTACAAAATAGTTTTTAAATATTCATAACAATTGTTTTAACTATTTAAAACATTTTGAAAGTTTTGTTTTTTGGCAAATATATCTCACTCAAATAGGTAAACAGAGTTTGTCAACAGCTTATGCATAAAGGGTGTTGTCCACTGGTAAATAATGCAACGGAAAATTATGCAACCAAACAATCAAAAAGTGAGCAAATTTTCATATTTGCCAACTTTTTGGATTTTTCCTAGGCAAAAACACTCAACCAAACGGCCCCTTTGTGTCACTTTATTTACATTCAACTTTTATCTTCTTGCCTAATATTTATTGGTCGTGCGACGATACAAGAAGTGTTGTAGGCATGCGAGTTGGAACATGGCACGCACCACTTTGGAAATTATGATCGTTTTTTTTAAATTACATCTTGTTTCGTTGGGAAACGAAATTATTTTCGTTGTCCAATTGCTTACTTTGGAAATTTTTGTCGTTCTGCCATTACGTACTTTGAAAATTTTCATTTTTAGGGATTTTATGATTATCAACGTGCCTTTATGCACGGGCATACCCTAGTGTATATATATATATATATATATATATATATATATATATATATATATATATATATATGTGTGTGTGTGTGTGTGTGTGTGTGTGTGTGTGTGTGTGTGTGTGTGTGTGTGTGTGCGCGCGCGTTGATGATGCTGAGATTCAGCACCACCAGATTAGTGATGATGAGCTCAAACAGTAGTAACCATGGCAGCCATAGAGATATGTATGTATAAGTGTGTGGAAGGGGATGAGTATAAGAGGAATAAGATAATGATGTATAGTGGTTCAGCCAATTAGGCCTACATCCACTATGAGTGTGTGATCCACTAAGTATGGACACTAATGGCCTTGGATACAATGCACATAAGCTCACTTTCTCTCTCTACTGTGTGTGTACAAGCAAAGTTTTAGCTAGGGTTACAATTATCGATCCATCCCCCTGTAGGGTTGTAGGTGATAAGTATATATAGGTCTTGGGGGGTGTAGTGTACCCCCCAAATATGCATAGTGCATGTGAATGATGATCTAGCCAATCTCCTGTTGACACCTATAGATGCCAAATGATGACATAAGAAGGGGTGATATTGTTATAACGGTCTTCCACGTGCCATATGAGCCTCACGCGCCCTGTTCCACGCGTCTCCTAAACCACGCACTGTGATGATGTCAACCTCGGCCTATGATACGAGGCCGAGGGCAAAGTTCCCTCTGGTGGTGAGTCTGGCCTAATTTAGGCCTCGTACTGTCGTACCCTCAGAGGGTCATCTGGGCCTGATGAGGGGTCGGCCCCTTGGAGGGTCGTCTGGGCCTGATGAAGGGTCGACCCCTTGAAGGGTCGTCTGAGCATGATGAGGGGTCGGTCCCTTGGAAGGTCATCTGGGCCTGATGAGGGGTCGGCCCCTTGGAGGGTCGTCTGGTCCTGATGAGGGGTCGACCCCCTCAGGGGTCGTCTGGGGCTTGATGAAGGGTCGTCTTATATTGGTTGAGAAATCATCCTTGCCTCGTCCAAGTTGAGTACACCCTCGGCCTGGCCGAGGGTATATATGGGTATATCAATCACCCCTCAGCCCTTAGCCATCGATGTTATTTGAGATGGCTGAGGGATAGTGTTGCCTTTGAGATGCGTGTATGGTCAGTTAGATGAATGACACCTATTTATCTTATGTGACACCTGTTAAATTTTTATCCAATGTTGTTCCAGTTTTCTAGGCGTGGCGGCTGCACACTGCTTGGGACTTTGTGCCCTAATGATGCCCTCCTCGTGGGTTGTTCTCTGCCTTGGTTAATGGTCCCACTCATTAGAAAGGTATTTAAATATATTTTTTGAAATTATCCCTTTCTTCTTCTTCGCGCATGAACTCTCTCTCTCTCTAGCTTCTCAACTTCTCAATAGCTCCATAGCCATTTCTGCGATTTCTACATCAGGCCTCGCTGTTCTTTCTTAGGTAATCCCTCTGAGCTATTGCCCTTTTTATATTCCATTGCTATTTACACCTCGACTGCTTTAGGTCTGTAGGACCAGGCTTTTGTTTATCTGTCTCATAATTTCCCGACATTCTTCTCCGGTGGCTTGTTCTTGAATGTTCTTGACAAAACCCTTTAATTCTTTGGTTTTGATTGAAAAGCCCAACTTAACCAATTGCCAACTTGTTTGTAGTTAGGTTAGACAAATTCTTCCAAGTGTAGGGTCTCCCCCTTAATGCTTAGGAGGCTTTATAGTTTAGCCGAGGAGTTTCCATCCTTGAGAGAGAAGTTCTTCGTAGAGATTAGGCGAATAGAGGAAGAGGAGGAGAGAAGGCGAGGGGCCGACCCTAATTGGGTACGACCCATTTTTCCCATTCCTCTAGCCACAATAGAACCATCTGAGTCTTGTGGGTCGTCCTATCGTCCAGCTGAGAGTCAATCGTGCGAGAGGAAGATAGATGAGAGAGCGTCGTCACCAACAGGTGCTGGCCCTTCTGGGAGGAGAGAAACGTATGATCTTAGCCCAGGCTGACAGGCCGAGGGAGTGGTCCCCTACGAGGCTGTTCATGTGACCACTTTATCTCCCCATGCCTTCTAGATGGATTTTCCTCATGGGCCTCTAACAAGTGATGAGACCGAGGGAGAGGGGACTGAGGATGATGATGAGGACTCAGAGACTGACTGAGTTGACACCTCCCATGCCTTGGCCTATATTTCCTCCATCAGGGATCGTGACCTCCTGCTGTGGAGGCATAAATTTGGTGTTCCCCCCAACATAAGTATGAGGGTACCCTTTGAGTCTGAGAGGGTCTTTGAGGGTGAATAGGGAGAGATCGCAGTATATGAACAGATGTTTAAGGTCGGCGTTAGGTTCCCTTTGCACCCTACCATTGTCAATATCTTATCACCCCTCGGTGTTGCTCCCTCTCAACTTCCTCCCAAATCCTGGAGGACAATCCTAGGCTACGTCTCCTTATGGAAGAATGCCTTTACTGACGAGCCTCCAACCGATCTTCTGTTGGCTTGTTATAATATCACTTCCTCGTCTAAGTAGCCTGGGTACTATCATCTAGGGGCGAGTAGTCTGATAAAAAACTTCTCCACGTGGCACAAACCTCCAACCACGATTGGAAGAAGAGATTTTTCTTCGTCACTGGAGAATGGGAATTCACCGCCGAGGCTCAACCTTTGGCCGATGGTCCGAGGGTTCCAAGAAGATGGTATAACCCCTCAATGAAGGCCAGGTCAGACCCCGGACTTAGTCTGGAGGAGAAAGACATAGTCGAGTATTTGAGAGAACGAGGGAAAGGGGGTGAAATTGCAAAGTTTGAAGATCTGATGACCCATCGGTTCCTCACAGAAGTTGGTCTGAGGGTCAGGCCCCCTAACAGAGCTATATGAGTTATATTATCTTTTACCCAATATTTGATTTTTTCCAAGTGTTCCATCTTTTCCTCTGTATTTTTCTGATGTGTCATCTTCTTTTCAGGTTGTCCTGCAGGTATCTCCGACCAACTCTGGGACATGACTGCCCCTAGTTTGTTGTCTGGTCTCAGCAAGAAGAAGGTCAAGGAGCCTCAACAGGATCCGAGGAAGGCAAAGGTCATGAGGTCGACACTTGTTGAGCTTACTGCAAATAGCCATAAAAGAAAAGGTCCTGAAGTTCCTATTGACCCTCAGCCTGATTCAAGGTCGAGGGCGAGGGTGGAGGCCTTGAAGGGGACTGGCTCTTCCTCCAGCATGGGGGCCTTTTGGTCCCAAAACTTGGCATTTTTTAAGGCTGACCCGTCTTCTGTGATTGCCAACCTGAGGGCGGCCAAAGCTTCCATGTTCTCTGCCTCCTCGGCCGCTGACTACGATTTCTTGTCGAAAATGCCCCCAGCCAAGGTGTATGACTATAGTCTGCACACCCTTGCCCAGGTATTTGCTCTTACTTTATTTCCTTAGTTGAATTCTTTCACAAACTGTTTCCTCGGCCTCTTAATAAGTTTCTTTTTCTTATGCAGTTTGTTTGTGCCTTTACCTCGGCCACTAAGTGGATGGCCGAAAACTAATAAAAATTTTATGAAGCCGAGAGGGCTAATCAGTACGAGTTTGATCTGCAGTCAGAGATTGAGACTGCAAGGGATGAATTGGAGAGTGCCAGGACTGAACATGCAAGGGTCCTGGACGAGCTGACGAATCAGCATGATGCAGACCTGGAGGCCAAGGACTTCCTTCTTAAAGAGAAGGATGAGGCCTTGACCAACTTCGGGGTTCAATTTAAGGATGAACTTGAGGGAGCTATGAAGGAAGCCGATGTCGACGCTGTGGAGGCCTACAAACTCTCAGATGAGTTTCAAGGCTTCGGTCTTGAATACTTAGAGAGGGGATTAGGACGGCCAGTCGGTGGGTTGTCCTTAAGTTTTCTGACGCAGTATCATCTGTCTGCCCCTCTCTCGAGGCAGTCCAACTAGATGATACCCTTATCGCTGAAGCCTTAGCTCTGGTGTAATCCCAAGTGCACACCGAGGGTACCGACACGTCTGAGGATCTGCCAGTCTTTGTCATATAAGAAACCCTCATCATTAACATTGAAACATTGCCCTCTGACGTTGCTCAATAGGGTGATTGTCTGTAGCCCATACCCTCTTCTTGTAACTAACATTTTTGTACTCTATTTTTTTTAATAAGCCTTTGTAACACTTCATTTATAATATCATCTCTTGTTGTATTCCATACTCGTCTCTTGTGTGATTTGTATTGTGAACTTTTTATATTGACAATATCACTAACCCCCTCCCTCGTCTTTCTTGAGGGTGAATGAGGGGTCATCCCCATCATTGACCCTCATCATAGTCGAGGGTGGTTTCACACCAACTTAATGATGTTTTAAATTAAGTCCCCCCTCGTCTTTCTTGAGGGTAAAGGAAGGGTCGTCCTCGCCCTTGACCCTTATTACAGCCGAGGGTAGTTTTTCACCAACCTAATGGTTTTTAAGTCCTCCCTCGTCTTTCTTGAGATCAAAAGAGGGGTCATCCCCGCCATTGACCCTCATTATAGCCGAGGGTTGTTTTTACCAACTTAATGACTTTTCAGTCCTCCCTTGTCTTTCTTGAGGTCAAAGGATGGGTCGTCCCCGTCATTGACCCTCATTATAGCCAAGGGTTGTTTTTACCAACTTAATGGTTTTTTAGTCCTCCCTCGTCTTTCTTGAGGTCAAAGGAGGGGTCGTCCTCGCCATTGACCCTCATTATAGCCGAGTATTGTTTTTACCAACTTAATGGTTTTTTAGTCCTCCCTCGTCTTTCTTGAGGTCAAAGGAGGGGTCGTCCCCACCATTGACCCTCATTATAGCCGAGGGTTGTCTTTACCAACTTAATGGTTTTTGAGTCCTCCCTCGTCTTTCTTGAGGTCAAATGAGTGGCCGTCCCCGCCATTGACCCTCATTATAGCCAAGGGTTGTTTTTACCAACTTAATGGTTTTTTGGTCCTCCCTCGTCTTTCTTGAGGTCAAAGGAGGGGTCGTCCCCGCCATTGACCCTCATTATAGCCGAGGTTTATTTTTACCAACTTAATGGTTTTTAGTCCTCCCTCGTCTTTCTTGAGTTTAAAGGAGGGGTCGTCCCTGCCATTGACCCTCATTATAGCCGAGGGTTGTTTTTACCAACTTAATGGTTTTTTAGTCCTCCCTCGTCTTTCTTGACGGTGAATGAGGGGTCGTCCCCAGCATTGACCCTCATTATAGCCGAGGGTTGTTTTTACCAACTTAATGGTTTTTTAAGTCCTCCCTCATCTTTCTTGAGGTCAAAGGAGTGGTCTACCCCGCCATTGACGCTCATTATAGTTGAGGGTTGTTTTTACCAACTTAATGGTTTTTTAGTCCTCCCTCGTCTTTCTTGAGGTCAAAGGAGGGGTCGTCCCCGCCATTGACCCTCATTATCGCCGAGGGTTATTTTTACCAACTTAATGGTTTTTTAGTCCTACCTCGTCTTTCTTGAGGTCAAATGAGGGGTCGTCCCCGCCATTGACCCTCATTAGAGCCGAGGGTTGTCTTTACTAACTTAATGGTTTTTTAGTACTCCCTCATCTTTCTTGAGGTCAAAATAGGGGTCGTCCCCGCCATTGACCCTCATTATAGCCGAGGGTTGTTTTTACCAACTTAATGGTTTTTTAGTCCTCCCTCGTCTTTCTTGAGGTCAAAGGAGGGTTCGTCCCCGCCATTGACCCTCATTATAGCCGAGGGTTATTTTTACCAACTGAATGGTTTTTTAGTCCTCCCTCGTCTCCCTCGTCTTTCTTGAGGTCAAAGGAGGGGTCATCCCCGCCATTGAACCTCATTATAGCCGAGGGTTGTTTTTACCAACTTAATGGTTTTTTAGTCCTCCCTTGTCTTTCTTGAGGTCAAAGGAGGGGTCGTCCCCACCATTGACCCTCATTATAGTCGAGGGCTGTTTTTACCAACTTAATGGTTTTTTAGTCCTCCCTCGTCTTTCTTGAGGGTGAATGAGGGGTCATCCCCAGCATTGACGCTCATTATAGCCGAGGGTTATTTTTACCAACTTAATGGTTTTTTAGTCCTCCCTCATCTTTCTTGAGGGTGAATGAGGGGTCGTCCCCTTCATTGACCCTCATCATAGTCGAGGGTGATTTCCCGAAGACGATCTCCAATCATACTAGAACTAATAAACGCAAGATGAGGGAAAACACAATATGATATTTCTCATTAACATTCCAGGTGTTCTGTTGGAGCAACACATTCATTACAACTGTCACTCAATAGGACTTTACAAAATTACTAATAGTATTTCTTCAAATGATCTGCATTCTAGGGGTTGGACAAGGGTTCCCCTTATAGGTTTTCTAGTCTATAGGTTCCAGGGACAACTTCATCGATGACCCTATATGGTCCATGCCAATTTGGATACAGCTTGTTGGGCTTATGCCAAGTCTTCTTGAGGACCAAGTCCCCTACTGTAATTGGTCTCTGCTTCACCCTCTGATTATAAAACCTTGCAGTCCTCTGCTGGTAGGTGGCTTGCCTTATCTCGGCGTCTTCCCTCCTTTCCTCAATCAGGTCTAAGTCAAGTCTCCTCTCTTCCATATTTCTCTGGGGGTCATACATTTGGACCCTATGAGTAGGAAACCCAATCTCAGTGGGGATGACGGCTTCTGAGCCATAAGCCAGCATGAATGGGGTACAGAAGAAAAATGTTTTTCTATATAAACTGGAAGGTCTTCTGCTCTGTGATCGTTACCATCGGCTCCGCCTCCACCCATTTTGAAAAATAATCAATTGCTACGATGAGGAACCGATAGTTATCGATGGCCCTAGGCAAGGGGTCTACTAGGTAAATCCCCCACACTACAAATGACCACGGGGTTGTAATGGAAGTAAGAGGCTAATGGGGCTGGTGGGGGATGGTGGCAAATCTCTGACATTTGTCACACTTTTTTACATATGTCGTGGCATCTTTCCCCAAGGTCGGCCACCAGTACCCTTGGGTCACTATCCTCTTCTCCAAAGACCTACCCCCAATGTGGCTTGAACATGACCCCTCATGCACGTCTTGCAAAATGCGTGGGACTTCAGATGGGTTCATGCACCTAAGAAAAGGGAGCAAGAACCCCTTTTGTACAAGGTGTCTTCGATGATAGTTAATTTCGCAGCTCTGTATCTCAGCTTCTTCCTTTCTTGCCTTGCTTCTGATATCTCCCCCTTTTTGATGTATTTGATCAGAGGGTCCATCTATGAAGCTTCCTGAGAAACATTCAGGCAATTTCTAAGTGTTCCCTCAACATCTTCAATAGTAATCGAAGAAAAATTTCCACTGGGACTGTCCTCCTGATATATGTCCTAGTCGTCGAGGCCAACCTAGCAAGGGCATCAGCTCAGCCGTTATCGAGCCTAGGTACCATCTTCAATTTCACTTCTCTAAATCTCTTCAGCAATGATCTCACCTTCTCGAGGTACTTGGCCATCCGCTCATCCTTGGCCTCGTAGGCTCCTAGTATCTGATTTATTACTAGCCTTGAATAACTATGGACCAAAATTGGGCCGACACTAAGAGACTTGGCCAAGGAGAGTCACATTATCAGGGCCTCATATTCGTACTCGTTGTTGGAGGCTTTGAAGTTGAACCTCAGGGCGTACTCAATGTCTGTGCCATCGGGTGCTGATACTATCACTCTAGCCCCACTTCAGCTATCGCAGGAGGACCAGTCAACGAAGAGGCTCCACACAGTCTGTTCTTCTGAGAAACTTCCCTCGGTGAGGGAACCCTATCTTAAAGAGATATCTTCCCTCTTTATTTTTGGCCACTTTTCTTCTAGCAGTGCTTGTCTCAGCCTTATCTGCAGGTGTTATCGGTGAGTCTTCCTTATAGGGTGTCTATCTTCCCTAGGCTCTCATCCTCAGCTTCATCATCTTTCCAAGTAAATTCAACCACGAAATCTGCCAATGCTTGCCCCTTAATGGCCTTCCTAGGTTGATACACAATGTCAAACTCCCCCAACTCTATAGCCCAGGCCATTAGCCTCCCTAATTTTTCTGGCTTGTGCAAGACCTGCCTAAGAGGAGAGTCAGTGAGGATGACCATTGTATGGGATTGGAAGTATGGCTTCATCTTTCTTGATGCATGTATCAAGGCATGGGCTAACTTCTCCATCCTTGGTTATCTTTGCTCTGCCCCCTGGAGTGCCTTACTATTGAAATACACAGGCTTCTGTACCCCGTCTTTGTCTCTCATAATGGTTGCGCTGATGGTTGATTCTGAGATGACTAAGTACATATATAGTTGTTCGCCCTCCACTGGTCTTGACAACATCAAGGGAGAGCCTAAGTATGATTTTAACTTCTTGAAAGCCTCATCACACTCTTCACTCCATTCGAAGGTCTTTCTGATAATTTTGAAGAATGGTAAACACTTGTCTATGGCTCTGGATACGAACCTATTCAAAGCAGCCACTCACCCCGTGAGCCTCTGAACGTCTTTAATGGTCTTGGGGTCTTCATTTTTAGGAGGGCCTTTATTTTCTCAGGATTGGCCTCAATGCCTCTTTGATTCACGATGAACCCCAAGAATTTCCCTGCTCCTACCCCGAAGACACAGCCGGGTTGAGATTCATTCGGTACTTGTCCATCGTGTTAAATGTCCTCTCAAGGTCAGCCACATGATCCTCTGCCTTTAAGCTCTTGGTCATAATGTGGTCTATATATACCTCCATAGACTTTCCAATTTGGTCTTCAAACATTTTATTTACAAGGCGCTGATATGTTTCCCCTACATTCTTCAGGCTAAAGGGCATGACCCTATAACAGTATGTACCCTTGTCAGTAATGAAGGATGTTTTCTCCGAGTCTTCAGGGTCCATGAAGATCTGGTTGTATCCTGAATAGGCATCCATGAAGCTCATGATCTCATGGCCTCCGGTAGCGTCTACCATCTGGTCAATGCGGGGATAGGGAAGTTGTCTTTGTGACAATGCTTGTTGAGGTCGGTGAAGTCTACACACATTCTCCACTTCCCGTTAGCTTTTGGGACAATGACTGCATTGGACAGCCATTCAGGGTAGATGACCTCTCTGATAAACTCAGCATCTTCCAGCTTTTTAACCTTGTCCCTTGTGGCCTCATATTTTTCTCGAGAGTAAATTCTCCTCTTCTGATTTACTGGCTTTGCACCCTCTACCACGTTGAGATTATGGCACATGATTTCGGGGTCAATCCCTAGCATATCTGCATGACTTCATGAAAAGACGCTATGTCTTCTCCTCAACAGCTTGATGAGGTCTTCCTTCATATTTATCTTTAGAGACTTTCTGACTTGGACGGGTTTTTTTTGGGTCATCCTCATTGAGGATGATGGATTCTACCTCTTCCATGGCCTCTCCTTTCTTCATCTTTGTCTTGTCCCTGGGGTCGAGGGTATCAATATTGTAAGTGGTTGTTGCCTTCTTGTGATCCTCTCTTTCTTCGGCGGAGTTGTAATAACATTCCCGCGCTGTCGTCTGGTCCCCCTGAACTTACCCCACCCCGTAAGGGGTTGGAAATTTAATCATCTGATGGACCGTAGATGACACAGCTTCAAACCTCTTGAGGTATCCCGCCCCAGTATAATATTGTAGGCCGAAAAGACATGTTCATCCATCACAAAGAAGCTGACCGTCTTGGTAAGACATCTCGGCCACTCATCCCCCATCCTGACATCGACCTCATACACTCCAAGGGGATGAACCTTTTCCCCACTGAACCCCATCAATGGGTGATGGTATGGGATGAGTCTAGCACGGCTGAGACCTAAGGCCTTAAAGCATGGCCAAAACATCACGTCTGCAGAGCTACCCCCATCTACCAAGATCCTCGGCACCTCGCACCCGTGCACCCTGGTAGTGATGACGAAAGGGTTATTATGCGGGCCAAGAGGCCTTTGAAGTCCATTCTCGAGAATCCCACTATCATAGTATCCATATCGACCTTCTTCCTCTTTTCTGACTTTGCCTCCAGAGAGGTTGAGTGTATAGCTTTTGTCACTGCCTTAGCTTCAGCTACATGGGCCTTCCTATCTGCGATCTCTGACCCTCCCCTGATAGACCCCCAAAGATCATCCCCACACCGAGAGAGATCATATTAAGTCTCTTGACATGGTTGTGGTCGTCTCTTGGAGGGAGGTCAGGGTCGTCCTCCTCATCAGAAGGGTCGTCCTCTCTTTTTGGAGGATCCTCTCGACATGCATCACCTCCTTTTTTTCTTGGGTCATCCCCTCAGCCCCTCTCGAAGGCACTCTTATCAACGTACTTCCTTAGCTTCCCCTCTTTTAACATTCTTTCAATCTCGTCTTTCAGAGCAAAGCATTTGTTTGTCATGTGGCCATGGTCTTGGTGAAATTCGCACCACAGGTTTTTATTTCTCTTGTTGGGGGTTGTCCTCAACTTCTCAGTCCACTTCAAGGATCGGTCACTCTTTATCTCATTCATAATATGTTCACATCTGACCATTAGAGGGGTGTCATCAGCAAACTTGTCATCCATAGACCTCTTCTTCCCCTCTTTTTTCTTCTTATGGTACTTATCCCCACTAGTGCCTCCTTTTTTATCTTCGTATTTTGCGGCCATCGCCTCTTCGGCGTTCATCACCTTCCTTGCTGTCGACAACAATTCAGCCATCGTCCTCGGAGGGTGTTCAGCAAGCTTCCATAGCATCTTCCCCTTCTGAAGCCCTCCAATGAGGGAAGTCATGGCTATGCTCTCCTCATAGTCTTCCACCTCTAACTTTTCTTTATTGAATTTGGCTATGTAGTCTCTTAGACTCTCATTCTTCCCCTGCTTAACATAGAGCAGTTACGTGGTCTTCTTCTGTGGCCTCACCCCAAAGCAAAAGTTGTGGATGAACCGGTCTACCAACTGCTTAAAGTTTTTAATGGAGTTTTTTGGAAGAGACGTATACCAGACATGTGCAGCCCCAGTCAGAGTACCAGAGAAGGCATGACACCTCATCTCATCTGAGATAGAGTATATTTCTACCACTGATTGATATATCTCGATATGGTGGACTGGGTTGGTACTCCCGTCATACCTTGGAGTTACCACAGGTGGCTTAAACTTTGATGGCGTAGGGAAGTTGACTATCTTCGCCACGAAGGGTGAGCCTATGGATTATCCTCTCTAAAGAAGGTCCCGGCTCTTCAGTATATCACCTATCTAATCCTTCAGTCGCTGGATCGAGTCATTCCAGGGCCTCGTAGGGTCGACTTGGCCGATGTTATCCCCTGCCGCATCTTTGAGGTGGACGAAGGGTTCTGCTAAGGCAGGCCTATGTCAGCTGTTTACTTCCCCCTGGCTGTCATCCCATCCTTGGGGTCGGCCCCCATGGGGTCGACCATCTGCTACCTCCCTTCTAGACCTTGCAGCACTCCTTGATCTAGACAATTTTTCTCGCAGGACATTTTCTGGGCCCAAGCCTCTCAAAGTCCGACCCCCTGCTCAGGAAATTGAAAGAAGAGCCTCTCAGGCGATCGTCAGGATTCTGCCCTCCACACTTCCCTCTGCTCTCCTGGAGAGGTCGTACAGTATTGTTGGAGACCTCACATGGCTCCCAGCATTCTATGGGGGCCTCCTCCCCCTCCAGATCATCATACATGTCCTCAGGGCAAAGCCTTGCCTCCCTAGGTGTAAACATCAGGGGTCAGCAACATCCCTCCGCCGCTGAGGGGGTGGCAGGTCTTTGTGTGGGGCCTGGGGTGGTCCCCTGGCCTCATGCTGCCCTAGAGCCTCTATCGGAGTAATCATCATAGGTGAGACCCCTGGTGGTCTTAGTATGTTATGGCTTAGGGATGTGAACTGCTCGTGCATGATCCGCTGGCTTGCTGCCAAAGACTTCAAAGCTGTCGCCAAATAAGCCATCTCAGACTGAGGTGTTGGCTGACTGGAACTGGGTCCTACCCCACTATCCGATGGAGGAAGTGGTTGTGGAGGCATCTCCTGTGTCATGTGTTTGAACTATGAAAAGCTGAATTGAAGAAAAGACTGGTGAGCTTGAGAACCTTAATAGGTCTCTTTCAATGGTGAAACATCTCCACATAAGGGGAGAACTGACTCACCACCAAAGTTCCCAATGAGGTCAAGCTGTACAATGTAAGAGATGTCTTCTCGTTCCCATCGACGGTGCCAAACTGATGATGCTGAGATTTAGCACCACCAGATAAGTGATGATGAGCTCAAACAGTAGTAACCATGGCAGCCATAGAGATGTGTATGTATAAGTGTGTGGAAGGGTATGAGTATAAAAGGAATAAGATAATGATGTATAGTGGTTAAGCCAATTAGGCCTACATCCACTTTGAGTGTGTGATCCACTAAGTATGGGCACTAATGGTCTTGGATACAATGCACATAAGTTCACTTTCTCTCTCTACTGTGTGTGTACAAGAAGAGTTTTAGCTAGGGTTACAATTATCGATCCATCCCCCCTGTAGGGTTGTAGGTGATAAGTATATATAGGTCTTGGGGGTGTAGTGTACCCCCTAAGTATGCATGGTGCATGTGAATGATGATCTAGCCAATCTCCTGTTGACACCTGTAGATGCCAAATGATGACATAATATTCCCTCACGTGAGGGGGTAATATTGTTACAATGGTCTTCCACATGCCATATGAGCCTCACGCGCCCTGTTCAACGCATCTCCCAAACCACGCGCTGTAACGATGTCACCCTCGGCCTGTGATACGAGGCTGAGGGTAAAGTTCCCTCTGGTGGTGAGTCTGGCCTAATTTAGGCCTTGTATTGTCGTACCCTCGGAGGGTCGTCTGGGCCTGATGAAGGGTTGGCCCCTTGAAGGGTTGTCTGAGCATGATGAGGGGTCGGCCCCTCGGAGGTTCGTCTGGACCTGATGAGGGGTCGGCCCCTTGGAGGGTCGTCTGGGCTTGATGAATGGTCAGCCCCTTGGAGGATCGTCTAGGCCTGATGAGGGGTCGTCTGGACCTGATGAGGGGTCGTCTGGGGCCTGATGAAGGGTCGTCTTTTATTGGTTGAGAGATCATCCTCGCCTCGTCCAAGTGGAGTACACCCTCAGCCTGGACGAGGGTATATATGGGCATATCATGCGTGGATGTTATTTTATTTATTTATTTTTCTAAAGGGAGAATATATAAAAAGGGTAAGGGAGAAGGGTATCCCTCCTCCCATCGCTTACAGAAATAATTATAGAGATAATTAAGAGTTTTAAATAGAAAATTCTTGATGCAAAGAATTATAAAATCGAGAGTTTAGCCCTTTGTATGGCTTAGCCAAATACCCGTCGCTGATATCCTTACGCACCATAGAGATGATATCCTCCACTTTCATAGGACAGTTATCAAAAGCCATTATATTGCTTACTTTATAAATATTCCAAAAAATAATGCTAGGGATGATCTTAAATAAAATCACAACAAGACCCTCAAGACCTGATTTAAGCCACCTACCATGGATCTAAAAAATAATAGGAGAAACCTTGAAACCCAAGAAACCTATGAAATAAGACCAAGATCCCTCAGCCAAAACCCCAAGAATAAAAATAAGGTCAAAAGTCTCCAATGTATGAGAGGGGTGGCATCAACAACGGGATACACAAGGAAATTTACTTTTTTATAGCATCTTATATTGGGAATAACCTTATGCATGAGCTTCCACACAAAAATTGTAACTTACTTAAAAATTCGAACGTCCCAAAAGGATTTATAGGAGAATTATAGCTAGTTTCTCTACCTACCCACATCCCAAGAAACTGATAAAGTGAAGTCTCCTACTCGTCACCACTGAGGGGGGATTAGAAGTCATGGTCCACTATCTCATGACTTCAGCACATGATGCATCAGTTTCCAAACATGGGTAGCATTTATAGAAAATGGGGCCTTAATCAAGTGGATATTTTTGCAGTATTTATCACACATGAACAAGGCTCATCAAGAGTTGGACGAGCACACCATCCACCATAATTTGAAAAAAAAAATGCACCCACAATATCCTTGAGGTGACTGACCCCCAATACTCCCTCCTCACAAAGCAGAGAAATCGCATCCCAACTAACCTAATACCTTTTAGGCTTATCTCCGCCATCACCCCCAAAATATTTCAGTGAAAAGTATCTCTACCACCTAAATCACCGAGTCCGGAGGATCTAAAGCCATAAAAATATGGAATAACATTGAGTGGAGCATGTTCTTAATGAGAACTAATTAACATGCTATACAAAGAAGGTTAGAAGAAGACCACACGTGTTTCCTGATGCGATTGTGATCCACCGACTCATTGAATATATCTTTCTTCTTCCTACAAGCATAAAGGGGACACCCAAGTGGTTGATAGGCAGCCTTTTGGAAACAAAACCAGTGGCCCTCTCAACAATCATTTTTCTAGAAGGAGACAAAATTCTCAGAAAGAATGAAACAACTTTTATCCGCATTGATGCATAGACATGAGATCCCTTCGTACTCTTTAAGAAAGGACATAAGATTATCCACGTGCTTCTTTTGACCGTTAGCAAAGATGAGGATGTCTCCCTTAAAAGATAGGTAGGAAACCATTAGACTACCCGTAGGCATAGAAAAAAAAATCCACCTTCCCTCTGTTCACCAAATAATTGGTGCCTCTATTCAAGACTTCAGCTGCTATAGCAAACAAAGATGGAGATTAGGGATCCCCTTGACGAACCCACTAAGACTTGAAGTACTCGTGTGGTTTACCATTCACTGGGGTGGAGTACCATAAGTTAGAAATAACCCTCCATATCACGTCTATAAAATGTTCCCAAAGCCAAACTTGTGCCGAACTTTCAAAATGAAAAGCCGTGGCATTCCATCATAGGATTTTGACATATTGAGCTTGAAAATAACGCTATCCCCCTGACTTTTTATTAAAGTTAATAAAACGTTCTCCAAGATTGAGTGACCCGTGTTAGAGTTAGCATGATTCAAACTAATGATTTTTGGCAGAATACTCCTCAAATGGTTAGAAATTAGTTTTTATATAATCTTCCTTGATGTGTTGCATAATCTGATGGGATGAATATCGCCACACATTCTTGGGTTATATGTTTTTGGAATAAGGGAAGTAATGTACTTGACCATGACATAGGCAAGGTACCTCCACAAACAAACTTTTTAAAGAGATCATCTTTTATAATGTCTCGGCTACACTAATAGAACTTTGCATTAAACTCGTCGAGACCAGCCACTTTGGACAAATCCATGTTGAAAAGAAAACCAGATCCCCAACCTCCTGAATTATTTGGGAAGCGTTGAGCATGTCATTATCAGTAATCGCGATTAAAGATGGTATAATGTCCAGAAGATTCTCATTCAACATGACAGAGCTAGGAACGATTAATATATCCTCAAAATATTTGCATAGAAGATCCTTTATCACCCTATAATTTGAAGTCCAGTCCCAATTTTCATCCTTTAATATGACAATCCCAAAACCAGTTCTTTTGCTTTTGGCCATGGCATGGAAATTTTTTGAATTCTCATCCCCCTCTCGGAGCCATTCAACTCAAGACTTTTGCCTCCAGTATATATCCTCAATTCCCAGTTGCCTAAGAAGATGGGCTTTAGAAGCTTTCCACTCCATTCTAGCCTCATTAGAGTCATTACCATCCATAGTTATCTCATTCTCGAGAAAAAAATCTTCGACCATTTTAACTTCTTGGAAGATGTCCCTGAAAACGATTTTATTCCAACTAATAAAAGAATCTTTAGTAAGATTCAATTTATTTTTAAATGTAAATGGGACAAAAAGTGACAATGACATCCATGCTCCTTTCAGAATTTGCAAAAAATTATGGCGGGTGGTCCACATATTCTACAATCGAAAGATTTTGGTCCCAAATCATCATGGGATGTCATAAAAAGGAAAATGGATTATGATCCAAGTTGATCTTATTAAAATGAGTAACCGTAGATCGAATCAAACAATCACAACACTAATTATTACATAGATGCCTCTTAAGAAGTTACCAAATTAGTGCTCCCCCTCTCTATTCTTACACCAAGTAAATTTGGAACCATTGTAAGTGTCCTCCGTAAGGCCATAATCCATCATAGATAGATTAAAGTTCAAAATAGCCTCCATATCCACACAATTACCTCCTAATTTCTCCATTGGACTAGCAACCACACTAAAATCTCCACCAGCTAAGAGGACCATCAAATTAATATTGAGATAGCATAATAACTCAGAAAGAGTATATATCATATTTATTTCACTTGGCATAAATAGATGTAACTCTAATTAGACAACTTACACAAAAATCTTTAAAGTCCAAACATATTTATTGATCAGTGTCAAACACCAAAGCTACTGTACAGTCATATTTACATAACGCCTAAATAGAGCTACAAGCATTAGAGCTGCCCCTTTATAATTTATCTTTAAACACAACGCCTTGAGTTGAAATTCATCTAGTTTTGGTTCCCTAATAGAAATTATAGAAACATTATGGATTTTAATGAGTTTCTTGAGTATTCAAATCATTGGATTGTTCCACACTCTTCTAATATTCTAGAAAATGAAATTAATCAATGGGATATGTTATAGGTTAAAGATTTTGAGTTACTTTCCTTCTCTCTAGTCACCATGATTGAGAAGCACACATATTTCTTCATATTCCTTTTCTTTTTAAACACTGTGAATCCTTGATCAGCTGACAGATTTAAAAAGGAGTATTCTTCCCCTAAGATGATAAAAAAAAAATTTAACTTCTTGCACTTAGCCCATGTCTTCCTATTCAAATGAACCCTTTAAATATTAAATGAATGAGAAGACTTCCAGTTATCAGACTTAGGTCTAGGACCACATCTAGGCATGTGAGAAGGGTTGTTTTCATCTAGACACAATGGGCTTAGAACCATGATTCTCCACTTCATTTTTTTAAGTTTCATTGAACCAGAACGAACAATTGGAAGATCCATCCCATTATCTACAATGATCACAATATTAGTCTTTCTTCTTATATCCACAGGGTGTATAGCCGGAACTATGGTAGACGTTTTTACAAATGTATTTACTAGTATCTCCTCATCCAATTAGAGGTTATGACCTATACTGTGAGTGCAAAAAAATCACAATTAAGGATCAATGAAAACAATCACAAAAGGCAGAAAGTAAATGGAATCACACACAACAACAATGTATGTGGTTCAGAAATTTTCCTACATCCATGGAGAGGTTACTTGATCATATTAAGTGTCTCTTAACGATTAAATTTTTTTTATCCCTTTGCCCCGGAGTCGGGGTGTACAATTTATAGATATGTTTGTTACATAGTTTAAGTTATTTAAGGAACTCCATCATAGTTCGTGGATTGTCCATGAGGTACTTGAATATCTCGACCGAGATTCTTGACACCTAATTTTCCCATATCTGCGAGTATCCTCATATAACTAAATTTCCTGTGTAGAAATTAAGTTATGATTTTAGCCTGGCCAAATGACTCAAGTTATCTTGGTCGACTACTCTCATGGGCTTGTAAAAAATGGGCTCCCACAATTGTCCCTGAAAACTTTGGGCTAATAACCATGGGACAATAGATTTCAACTAGGTCGGAGGTCTAAGGCCTTAAAATGTAGTGAGAGTTCATGATGGAATCTTTGTAATAGAAAGGCTTACACAAAGGGCACGCTTGTCTTAAAAAATAAATTGGAATGCCAAAATCTTCCTGAGAAGTTGAAACTCTGTAATAACCTTAACACCTTAACATGTTTAAGTTAAAAAAAATAAAACTCTAACTCTTTCAAAACCAGTTTAAAAACTTTGATTGAAACTGTTGTACACATCCACAAACAAAAACATATTTACGATGATGTTGCTAAAAAATGTTTTAAAATGGGGTGAGGAAAAGAAGAATATAGCCCAGTATTTGATCACGAGAAAACCACCGAAATGGAAAACCCCGGGTCCCTTAGTACCAGGACCACTCACCCCCCAATTCCATTATTACCAATGATTAGTTATATGACACCCCCACTGATGCGAGGGGAACCGAGTGTTCGTGTGGGGACACTGTCGTTGATTTCGACTCCCACTATACATGCAAAAACCTAAGCTACTACAACACTTGCGAGGCAAGCACAACGGTAAGTCAGTTATCGTAAGAAATCCACAGGGAGTGATTAAATTTTAGATGTTAATTTCTTTAAAACATCAAGAATAAAAGTATAAAATAAATAAAAGAAAAGGTGATGGTTGGGAATGGTGGAAAAAGAAAAGAATAAGTTATGCTACACAAAAGCAAAGCGAGGATCGGGATCGCATTCCACCACACGGGCTAAACAACTACTAATTAGAATTCCGGCTCGAAAGCAATTTAATCGAGCATTTACAATTAAGCATAAACATCACACAATAAGGAATTTAACCCAAAGTTGCAAGATTAAACATTTAACGAAAAAATGGTCACACGCGGATTAAATTAGGAATATCGCTATAAACACTAACGTTGCGTGACAAAGAAAGTTAAATGCAAAATAATCCGACTTTAATACGCGAGGTTTCAATTAAATGCAATTTTATACAAAACCTAACTTTCGAGGTCCAAACCTGTAAATGGCGGAACGAAATCCCGACCGTATTTATCTAAGGGAAATACATGAATTAAACTAATTAAGCAAGAAATAATTTAATCTAGGCAAGAAAGTAAAGAAATCAAGTAAATTAAAGCATGAAAATTAAGGATGACAACTAAATTAATGGAATTAAAGTTAAGGTACAACTTACAAAACAAAGAGTACAAGAGAGGAGGAGGGCGAATCTCCCAAGTTTACAAACCCTAAAATCTAAGACAAAATGAAGATATGAAGATCCCTCTCAAAAATGAGAGAAGAGAGTATTTATACCCAAAAATATCCCATGGCAAACTTGTAAAAAAATGAAGAAACAAAAAATATCTGCAAGACCGAATCGATTTTTGGGTGTCCGAATCGATTTGGTCAAAGGGAACTGATCACATTGGTCCAAATCGATTCAATTTGGAGTGTCCGAATCGATTCGGCCGAATCGATTTGGGGTGTCCAAATCGATTCGGTACCCACAGGTATGAAATCTGCAGCTTTGTCCTATTTTACGGAAAATGTCTTCATTTCTTCGTTATAGCTCGGAATTAGGCACGGTCGGAGGCTACGTGAATATAACTCAGAGAAATAAAACATCGAAGAAGACATTAGTCCAAAAACCCAAATTATGAAATGACAAAAATGCCCTTGAATGTGCCCTTGAGTGCGAATTCGAAGTAAAAAACATCCTAAAAATGCCATAACCTCTTCATTACAACTCGTATTTATGCACCGTCGGTGGCCACACGAAGAGAAATCAGAGGGCTTCAACTTCCGTGAAGAGCTCAGGATTCAAACCCGAATTTTGAAATTACTAAAATGCCCCCGAAGCTGCAAAAGTGGACGAAACTTTTTCGGAAAGCGTCTGAGCTTCATACTAAGCATCCAAATACCTACAAAAGCTCAATTAACCCCTGCAAAACATGTTAACATAGAAATCCGAGGTTCTCTGGTTAAAGAGCATAAATATATGGATTAAGATACCCAGGGGGGCTAATAAGGCGTAGGTTAACGAGTGAAATACATAATATTTGCGTCATATCACACCTCCTAACTTACACATTGGTAGTCCCTAGCAATGAAATAGGAAACAACAAGAACTACAAGAAAACCAAAACAAGATACAAGTACAAAAATGGGATAAAAAGCATAAAAATATAAAAGTCACTTTCTTAGGAAACACGATTGCATTTTGCGTATGCAATAAGCTGTTAAACCCCTAGGTTACCCTAGTGGACGAGTGTCGTCTCGTGAGGGTTTTCAGGGATGAAACCCACAAATTTCATATAGTTTCCTCAAAATATGCCCAACCCAACATGCGACAAACTCAACAACAATGAAAAAGTTTTCAAACGAGTTATTAGCATATTGAATGAATTCAAGCTAAAATTCGTTGTTATTAACAGGTTGAATGCACCTCATAGAATTGAAACTTTAAAGTGGGAGGGGGGAGAGAAAATGCAAAATATGATGTGGTAAAAACTTAAACAAACCGGATAAACATAAAGCAAGCATATATTCAATTCTCACGGGCATTACGCTCATCAAATGAATTCACTCAGAACGGGGGGTAACACACGAAATATGCGGGCATAAAGAGTAAATGTAAATGGAAACTAGGCCGCACACATGTTACAAATGAAGAACGCTATATAGGAAATGAAAAACTTGTAATATCAATGAAAGGATACCGCACACTAAAGAGGCAAAATGCATTTTCACATATTATCAAAACTATTATGACTTTTAAATTAAATTCACCCTGATATCACATAGGACTTGATAGGGCTATAATGTAGGCTAGGCTAGGGTACGAAATGAAAGGAATGTATGTACAAATTCAAAATGTTCGGAATGAAAACTCGGGATAATGGGAAAATGCGGGCAATAGCAAAATTGGAAAATAAGTTCCAAAACGGCATTAGATATATCACTGGGGAGAGTAATCAAAGCTTATTGAACTATACACAATATACAACTTTGTCTCTTCTTTCTTTTCTTCTTTTTATCATTTTTTTTCTTTCGCTTTTTGATTTCTCTATTTCTTCACTTTTTTTACATCTCTTTTCTTTTCTTTACTTTTCAAACTCTCATATGCCTAAATTGCAACTGACATCATAACAACAACATTCAATCCCAAGTAACATTCCAAACAAAGGTATGGAAGGTGTATGTATGGATTATAACTCCAATTGCGAGTTGGTTATGGGAATTTGGGTTATGAAATGAAAGGCTATATTTAGGCTCAAAGGGTTTAACGAGGGTAAACATATAAGGTGAGGTCAAGGTCAATATGGGTGATATAACAAAGATGGCCTATGATCATTTCACAAAGTTTACGCAATTCTCGAGTCAAAACAATATACGAAAATCATGCTCAAGGAACACATTTCAAGATATACACTCGATTAATGAACGGTCAATGAAAGAATAGTGAGATTACCGACGAATTCAACGTTTTCAAAGAGGAAAGAATAGTATATACACTCACAAATGACGAAAGGTACAAAGCTTACTCGGTGTAAGTATATACGATGGAATAAAAGATTACCGGGTTATAAAAATCTTAAACCAATCAATATAACAAGGAAAGTATATATGCTCATGGGATAAAGTTTAATTCATGAAGTTATTCATAATATCAATGATTTAAGGACTAAAGTCTAATAACTTCTAAAATCGAGAACATGCATCGTTGAGTTGTCTATTGGATCCGGCAATTATTAAAATTTATCATTGGAAACAAAGGCAAAATACCCAACAAAGGAGAAAAAAGAAAGAAACTATTTTTGAAAATTTTTAATTTTTTACAAAAAGGGCATACTAAGTAACTAAATGTGAGAAAATCCATGGACAAAAAAAATAAATGGATAAAATATCCTACACCCCCTAACTTAAATGTTGCATTGTCCTCAATGCGCATTAAGAACACGACACAAAGAGAGGAAAAGAACGATATTACCTAAAATTGGAGCGATCTCCATAAGCGCGAGTCCAAAGGAATCTACAAAACAAGTTAGTACCGAGCATAGCAAAAACAAATAACAAAAAGTTAACTAATTACACTAGACTAAATAAAAAGGAAAAAATAGGAAAGAAAGAAAATTATAAAGCTAACTACTTACAACCTACTATTTAGACTACACACTAACTATACACTAGAAGTCTAAATAGTTGAGGGTCCACCCAAAAAGGGATTTGATTTTGAAAGATCAACGGTGGACCCTCCAAAGAACATGCCTCCCGGAAAATAATAATTTCGTTTGAAAAATGGAAGGCATGTGTAAGGCGTAAGAAGTGAACCATCGCCAATTTGAAATTTTGTGCGGACGATTGGGGATTTGGATAATAAGGGGGAAAGGTACACTTGAGGTCCAAGAAAAATAGACTCATCTCCCAAAGATTTTTCAAATGGAATGGGAGATAGTGCACATGTGGGGATAACATCCATCGAAAATAAGTCCGGTAAAGAGTCCTCATCGGCAAAAAGTGTAGAAGTTTTAAAAGTTTCTACCGACTCATAGGAATCAACCGATAATTCTAATGGTTCAATGACGGAAAAAGTATATGGTAATGAAATAAATTCAATCTCCATCAACATATCGTCGGAAGGAGATTGAATTTCGGGGGAGAGAGATTCACATTCGATGAGAAATTCTTTGAAAAATTGAGGTGAAACACAAGTTTTCACCTCCTCGGTCTTTTGTTCATAAGAATTCATCTCATCAAAAAGTGCCCCAAGTCTCATTCCAGCATCATTTAGGCTTTCCAAACCTTGGGAGTAAAGAAGAAAAGTTTCTTCCAAAGTAGCCTTCCTCGGCTCAAGAGCCTCGGATTCCTCATTTGGTTGAAATTCATCTTCGAAAGTATCGGAATAAGAATCATCATTGGATTCAAATAATGAATCCAAATCAAGCTCCCAATAATGATTTTCATTCCGATAAATGTTTTCAAGTCTTTCAATCTCAAGAAAATCTTCAAAATGGAAAACTTGAAAACTATCCCCAAAGTAAGAATCATTAGAATGACCGTAATAACTATAATAGTAGGACATGATTACCTCGTTGTTTGTAGATGGAGAGTTCGAGCAAAAAAGTGAGCAACCACGAATCAAAGTTTCTTAGCGCTCAAATATGCTATCCTGCAAAAAAGGTTAAAACAAAGAATAAAATACAAAAGGAAAAGTACTATGAAATAATAAAACAATTACTATCTAAAACACACTTCCCGTTAATGGCGCCATTTTGATGCGAGGGGGAACCGAGTGTTCGTGTAGGGACACTGTCGATGATTTCGGCTCCCACTGTACATGCAAAAACCTAAGCTACTACTACACTTGCGAGGCAAGCACAGCGGTAAGTCGGGTATCGTAAGAAATCCACAGGGGGTGATTAAATTTTAGATGTTAATTGCTTTAAAATTTCAAGAATAAAAGTGTAAAATAAATAAAAGAAAAGGTGATGGTTGGGAATGGTGGAAAAAGAAAATAATAAATTATGCTACACAAAAGTAAAACGAGGATCGGGATCGCATTCCACCACACGGGCTAAACAACTACTAATTAGAATTCCGGCTCGAAAGCAATTTAATCGAGCATTTACAATTAAGCATAAATATCACACAATAAGGAATTTAATCCAAAGTAGCGAGATTAAACATTTAACGAAAAATGGTCACACGCGGATTAAATTCGGAATATCGCTATAAACACTAACGTTGCATGACAAAGAAAGTTAAACGCATAATAATCGTACTTCCATACACAATGTTTCAATTAAATGCAATTTTATACCAAACCTGACTTTCGAGGTCCAACCCTGTAAATGGCGGAACGAAATCCCAACCCTATTTATCTAAGGGAAATACATGAATTAAACTAATTAACAAAGCAATAAACTAATTAAGTAAGAAATAATTTAATCTAGGCAAGAAAGTAAAGAAAGCAAGTAAATTAAAGCATGGAAATTAAGGAAGACAACTAAATTAATGGAATTAAAGTTAAGGTACAACTTACAAAAAAAAGAGTACAAGAGAGGAGTAGGGAAAATATCCCAAGTTTACAAATCCTAAAATCTAAGACAAAATGACGATATGAAGATCCCTCTCAAAAATGAGAGAAGAGAGTATTTATACCCAAAAATATCCCATGGCAAACTTGTAAAAAAAATGAAGAAACAAAAAATATCTGCAGGACCGAATCGATTTGGGGTGTCCGAATCAATTTGGTCAAAGGGAACTGATCACACTGGTCCAAACCGAATCGATTTGGAGTGACCGAATCAATTCGGCCGAATCGATTTGGGGTGTCCGAATCGATTCGATACCTATAGGTATGAAATCTTCTGCTTTGTCCTGTTTTACGGAAAATGCCGCCATTTCTTCATTATAGCTCAGAATTAGGTACGGTAGGAGGCTACGCGAAGATAACTAAGAGGACTAAAACATCCAAGAAGACATTAGGCCAAAAACCAAAATTTTGAAATGACAAAAATTCCTTTGAATGTGCCCTTGAGTGCGAATTCGAATTAAAAACCATCCTAAAAATGCCATAACCTCTTCATTACAACTCGGATTTATGCACCGTCGGTGGCCACACGAAGAGAAATCATAGGGCGTCAACTTCCGTGAAGAGATCGGGATTCAAACCCGAATGTTGAAATTACTGAAATGCCCCCGAAGCTGCAAAAGTCGACGAAACTTTTCCGGAAAGCGTCTGAACTTCATACTAAGCATCCAAATACCTACAAAAGCTCAATTAACCCATTCAAAACAAGTTAACATAGAAATTAGAGGTTGTCTGGTTAACGAGCATAAATATAGGGATTAAGATATCCAAGGGGGCAAATAAGGCGTAGGTTAACGAGTGAAATACGCAATATTTGCGTCGTATCACCCACCAAATTAAATACTGGGTGATCAGTCCTTTATAAAATTTAATATAGAATATACAGTTGGTTAATTCTTAGCATCACTATCGAAAAACATTTTTCTTTATTAATCACCTAATAATTAATTGAGCTATTGTCAAAACAACTTACCCACAAATTAATGTCAATTAATTTAAACCATTTAACACATTCACCATTCTAATGAATAAACAAGTAATGAATAAAACACCATCTAACTGAATATAATAAAACTGGAATAATCGTCCCAGTTAAAAAAAACTCAAACCATTAATCGTAATAATACTAAATCCAACTGAAATTAAAATACTGAAATGAAATTAGTCCAATGTCTCTCAGACATAAATAAAATGAGGATGGGAGACACATAACCTAAATGGGAATCCTAAATAAAAGAACTCAAATCATATATGTTGAGGCGTCTAAATACGAGGACCTGCAACTCCCACAATAGTTGCAGCATGTCAAAAGATCCAACAGTTTAAGCTTAGCACCCTTGTGGCTAGACACCAAAAATAATTTCATAAGAAAAAGAGATTTTGTAAGAGACGGGTCAGAGCCCGAGTGTAAAATATTTTAAAACAGTTTAGCAAGTATTTAAAATACAATAAAGAAAAAATAATGCACATGTTAGCTTTTAGAACACTCACTTGAGATTCTCACTTCTCAATTATTGTGCATGCCTAACGTACCTATAAACCATGCTAATTATCGTCATCACTTAACTATAACATTGACATCCACTTTATAACTATCACTCGTTGTAATAACCCAGATTTCCCCTAAACTATTATTATTAAATATCCTTGCAATTAAAATAAAAGTTTCACAACAAGTTTAAGTGTTCCCATACTTAAGTTACTTAAGAATTTATCACCTTCCTTGTCTACAAATTTCACTCAATACATAATATCACAAGTATATATACATATTCATCACTATAGATTATATATACTAATACAACACCCCTAGATTTAGCTGCGGTGAATGCATACTCTACTATCTAGTCCCGGTACATCTCGTACTAAATAAGGACTCTCAATTCGGAGTCACTCACGAATCGTATAATACAAATCACACATATTGGAGGCGAACATAATTCCAAGCCTATGGGATATGCACATACCTACGCACCCATATGAACATTGACTTATCAACTCACCAATAAGTCATTCCTAGGTTATATGTCCTAAGGCAGCAAACTGAAATCCCCTCCATTGGGCTCATCGGGATAAGACTGACCCCTTTCAAAACCTCCCGCGATATCAAGCGACGTAGGTATGTCATACACATAATAAATCAATCATATAATAGGTATTCATCTCACCTTTATATATTCATAACACAAATATAGGTATACTCACGTCCCATATCATAAATCTCCTACATAGTATATCATTATCCCGAGTATCCTACACTTAATTGAATGACAGATTCACTTCTTTATCGTACGCTCTCGAGTATTACTCATAATTCAAAGTGTACCCTTTGTTATACCCCTAAAATCAGTAAGTGACTCACTATATCCTACTGGTCTAACTTATCATTGTCCTCAAATTCTCGTAACTCGAATTAATTTCCAAATCAGGTAATTCTCTCACGTTAACCTAATTACTTTTATACCTAAATATGCCATTATGAGATCAAGACTAATACCCACCTAGGCCTACTGGTCTTCTAACATAAGTCCAATTATATTAAAACAAATCCCAAGAATAAATTCTAAATGATTTTCTAACCATAATAAATAAAAGGACAAAACTGGGCAGTCGAATCGATTCGGCAAAGATTCGCTCGTACAGGTATGGAAAATTTTGCATATGTGTTCCTATGGATTTCTCCAATTTTCAACCCCAAATCTTTATTTTAACATACCAAACATCAATTCAAACATACTAAATGTTATACTAACATAATTAAACAAGTTCTAATGTTCAAGAACTACAATTTCATCGAAGGGCATCAATTAATTGGGTTTATTTCAAGTATAATCCTTAAGAACCCTAGTTTCTCGTATTCTTCAAGAACTACCATTAAATCCCATAATTATTAAGCAAATTTCGTGGGTTATCATCTATATATAATGGGGAATCAAACTTATATGAATTTTAATTCCAGATTTGATCCAAATACTTCAATTTCATCCAAATCATATACAATACATGTTCAATTTCAAACATAGGTGATATTATTGCTCAAAGTTCGCAAGATTAAACACTTGTCTCTCGAAGGAATGTTTGATTTGATCTGTTGGTGTAGTTGGTATGGTTGCGTTCCTCATTCTCCGATCTACGTGGTGGTAGTCTCGATGGTGCAAGATGGTGGTTCTTGGCCTTAGCCTCCTAGAATTGTCTCTCATTCTTCCTCTGCGACTCTCCCTTAGATTTTGTGAATTAAAATCCTAAATTCCCTAACATATCAGATATATTCCCTCTCCTAATTTCGTAGGTAATTAAAGTCCAAAAATAAAAATTACCAAAATCCCCTCTCGGGATGTCGGTTCGGCCTAAAATTGCCCTGGCACCCAAACTAAACTCCGGGGTAGATTTTTCTGACTATCTCGACCCTTAGGACACATTGCCTCACTCTAAATAACCATTTGGATTACTTAAAAATAATTTAATTTGTATTTTCTTAATTTAGTCCCGAAATGACTAACACGCGCATCCCGACTTATGTCAATTGTCGTATTTCTCACTTGAAAAAATTCTCATAAACTCACAATCATATTGACAATCATATATTACTTTATCTACTCAGTAATATTCAATATAATTATCACTATTAATCCCTAACTCTTATCTCACTAGTTAATATTTTAATCCAAATAAATTATAAATTAATTTTTCATATTTAATATAATTAATCCAATATTTAAAAATCATTAAAAATACGGGTTGTTGCAAGTTACAGATTATAAAGATACAAGTCTAAATGAACTAACTTAATCACTACAATAAATACACCAAGAGTAAGTTAAACAACCCCACAATCAAACTGAAATGCAACACTAATCACACCAAGGCAGTGATAACCTGATCTCACACACAACTATACACCCAATACCCAGATATCAGTGAAGTTGTGCAACACACAGAATTAATGATAAGATTTTTTTTTAATCAGAACATAAAAATGATTTTGTTTATGAATCAAGATTAAGGACACGCAAGGTTTTATCTAATTTTAGTTAATAAAGATAATAACAGTTGTGATTAATAAATAAATCGGAACATATGTAAACTTCACACTCTCAAACAAGAACATAAACTTGTTTTTTTGCACAAGCTAAACACAATCCTGATTTAAAAATGATTAACACACAGTTTTGAGAACTACGGTTTGATTATGTTTATCTCAAAGTGGTTTAAATAAAAAAAACTTAATCTCAGTTTTCAATTTTTAAAATTAAAACAGATCTAACAGAGAAACCATAAACAAACCACACGTCCTTTTTAAATATGTTTAACTGAAAACCTTGTACGTTTCTTATAACAAAGTTTAGATCCGTTTTAAATTAAGAACAAGTATAGTGTCCAAGCTTACAGCAAATCTAAACAGCAAGCTTTGGTAAATACTTTTTAAACAAGCAAACAAGAAGTCAGTTAAGGTTCAAACCACAAACAGTCCTAGAACTGTATATATATATATATATATATATATATATATATATATATATATATATATATAGAGAGAGAGAGAGAGAGAGAGAGAGAGAGAGAGAGATGTAAATAGGTAGAAATATATAAAAATATAGTCATAGAGAAAAGATAAAGAGAAAACTCTCACATTGAAAGCTTATTGATTATTAGTAGAAACTCCACATAGACATCTTGATGAAATGTCTACTGAAACATAATCACCACCAAAAATCAAAACCCAAGAGATGGGTTCAAATTTTTAAACTCTAGCACCAGAACACAAGACAGGGAGTTGTTCTTTGTGTTTCGATGAACCAGTGAACAAACCAACCACAGGCTCGTCAAAGCAAGTCAAAACCACAAGTCTAATCTTACAAACGTAAGAGTGCATACAAGGGTAAGGATTTAACCCAAAGAGATCTCACAAAATAGAGGACAGATCGAATTAAATTAGGGAGAGAAGAAATGGGAAAACCAACAAGTAGAGTTTTAGCCGAATTTTTTATTTCCAAACCCTAATCAAAACGACCCCCCAAGCACTCTATATATAGGCAAAACCCAGTGGAAAAGGTACATAAAATAAAAACCGCGAATGATAAGTGTATAAGCGTATAATCCCATAGGCGGTTGGGGTTAAAGAAGGCAAGACACATACATAAAGGTACGTGCGCCAATTACCAAGGCAGAGAAAGGGGTAAACACGTATACACAACGTTCGACTACCACACGTGATGAAATCATGTGGCAAAAGGAACCCACTCACATTGGTTATAATGGCATCACATGGATTTAGACAGACAACACAAAATTTTTAATCTCAGCCATCAAAACAAAAAACGAAATCACGGCCTTTGAATTTTGGTTAAACATTTAAACTAAACAAAATTAGATTTTGTTTAATTAAACAAATATTTAAACTAACAAAATAAAAGAAAATAAATACAAAATAAATATTTTTAAAATACAAAAAATATCTTTAAAATACACCACTGCTACTAAAAAATAATTTCAAAAAAAAAATCAATAAAGATAAATTTTAAAATTAAATAAAATAAATAATGCAAAAAATAAGTAAAGGAGAAAAAATTCTTAAAAGAGCAAAAAATGTTGTAACCAAAATATAAAGTCTCAAAATTGAGACAAACAAGTAGGGATAATTTAAAACTCATTATTAGAGTATTATGGTGATCAAGTGTTGTGTACTCAAACGTTTGTTCACTGTCTCTGGTCGTTCTTATGCATACTCCGTACCTAAGCTCCTCTTATGCTTCAAAAGTCAAAGTTCCCCTTCTTTCGTGATTTCTCAAGGTCTTATTACTGCCTGTAACTTATAGTCTCTGCCCCTTCTTGGTTCTTTTTCTTTGTATTAGCTAGTTACTATAGCTAGGGTTTCTTATTACTTGTTCAGTTATGGTGATGTTAGATGGTAAATATGTAAAAGAGTTTAGGTGCAAGACTAACGTCCCTAAATGGGTGATTACCGAATGTTCCCCATCCTCGTAATGTTTGTGAAGTTGATGGGGGGATCTAGATTCGCACCCTGTTGATAACTCGAGGGGGTTTGACATTCCCCCCAAATGAATTTTTTCTAAGATTTTTAGGTACTTTGCCATTGTTCCTGCACAATATGCCCCCAACATATGGAAGATAGTAAACGGTGTCCATAGGATAAATAAACTTTATGGAACAAGGTTGGGTCTTACTGAGATATGTTACGGTTATGTGTTCTCGAAGACCCAAGAGGGTTTATTGTATCTGAAAACTAGGAAAGTCGAGCGAGCTATGGTGGTAAATTATCCAGATTTCCAAAAAGACAACTGGGAAAGTGGGTTCATTGCAAGGAACTGACAACACCCCCCACTGTTGGAGAGGGAGATACCACAAGACCCTACCATTTTTTAATGTGGAGAGGCCAAAATAGGTCACTTCCTCTTTTATCTTTCTGCTTACTTCTTGTGAATTCTTCTCATTCTTATGCATGATATTCCTATTTTTTATTATTACAGCTCGTTCCTAGAACCAAGAGCCTAACATCATTGAAATTAATACTAAAGAGCTCGTGAAGTCTTGGAACATAGAGGAGAAGTTGACAGAAGGTGATCATTCTAGGCCGGTAGCCTTTTTTAGAATACAAGAACATAGGCACCAGCTTCATTGCTCGACCGATTGATCAGATCCTAATTTTAAAAGCTCCCGAGGTAGGTCCTTCTGATCTAGTTCTTATTGAGGAGGACAGTTCTGAAGAAGAAGAAGAAGAAGAAGAAGAAGAAGAAGAAGAAGAAGAAGAAGAAGAAGAAGAAGAAGAAGAAGAAGAAGAAGAAGAAGAAGAAGAAAAGGGCATGGCTCCTTTAGTTAAGAATAGAAGGTTAAGTCTTCTTTATAATGTTGATGATCATGCGATCCATTCTAACAAAATTCTATCTCTGAAGGTTTCTATAACAAGATCTCCTAAAGGGCAGTGGTTCTGGCCCATCTGATAAGGGGGGAGAGCAAGAGAAGAAGAGGGAGAGAGAGAGAGAGAGAGAGAGAAAGAGAGATAGAGAGAGACAGAAATAAGAAAAGAAAATGAAAGATAAGGAAAGAGATGAGGCCAAGAAGAAATCATCCCTACACTCCTCTCGATTGCCCACCATTCCTAGTCTTGAGGGGGCTAGTGTGGGTGATTCTCCTTTTTTGGCCCCATATATTCTAAAGAGGTCGGTGCTCGTTGTAACCACGAGCATTCCTATAGGATCGGTTTGGCTCGACTCTCCCTCAAGACTGCATAAGGTATGGCTCTAGTAAGTCTTTCCTGCTTGTTTCTTTTCCTTTGCTCTTTTTATTTATACTCTGATTCTCTACTATTATCTCCTATTTTCAGATATTATCTAATTTCACTACCCTTTTGGACAATCAATTTGATATCTTCTGAAAGGAGGAGGAGCTGAAGAAAGCCTTGGAGCCCAAGAAGGTTGCTTTGGTCAACGCTCGCCAAGAGTGGGAGAGTAAAAGAATGATATGTCTGATTGCTGAGAAGTCCAAATTAGTGTAGGCCAACAAAAATTTAACCTAAAAAGTTTCCAAGTTATAGGGCGATCTTCCCCAAGATAAGAATGACAGCTGCCATGAGGGATTTTACAAAGCTTATGAGGATGTTCAGCGTTAGATGGTTTATGCTTGTAAGGTTTCGCTCAAGAAGGGATAGGACCAAGGTTTGAAGGCTACTGGTGCTCCTGCATATTTTGATCTTTTTAGCCATCAATCTCCTTGTATTGACCCTTATATTGAAGAAGAAGAAGAAGAAGAAGAAGAAGAAGAAGAAGAAGAAGAAGAAGAAGAAGAAGAAGAAGAAGAAGAAGAAGGAGAAGAAGAAGAAGAAGAAGAACGGGAAGGTGGTGACCATGCTGGTGGAAACACTGAGATTGTTCCTACTACGGTTGGTGGGAATGCAGGTGTTAACTAGGAGTAATAGGTGGTCGATAAGGGAAAAGACACAGTTGAGGGAGACCAGGGAAAAGACTAGGCCTCTGTAGAATAGGATTTTTTATTCCCCTTGTATCATTTTTAGTCTTGTTGATCTGTATCCTTATTTTGATAACTTCATGTATTGTCCATTGTCCTTGTTTTTATGTTATGTGGTAATAAAATTATCCCCCTTACTCATGTGTTGTTTTCATTTATGCTGATATAATTGCTTCTTGTTTGGTGTGTATCATTTTTATTCTGCTGATTTAGATTGCTATATTTCTCCCAATTCTCAACTAGGGAGAATTCTTAGACCTAGCACTAGCCTACGGGCTCGCAAAGATTTTGTGAAAACCTATTAGTCTCTAAGAGTGAGAAACGATCAGTACAAAAACCAAACTGAAAGATGATCTCCATTAGATGGAGGAAATAGGGTCCTCTATACGGCAGGAAGTTAATTCCTTGAGGGCCCAACTATTGGAGAGGACTTAGGTCGACCAAGTGGGCGATGTATTATAGTCTGAGAAAGATGCTTTGAGAAAAGAGGTAGCGATTTTGAATTTTTTTATAGGGGTGCTAAAAGATAATGTTAAGAAGCTAAGATACTCAATTAAGTTGGGACCTAAAGAGGTCTGTGGAGAAGGTTGTAATGTTAGTTGGATACATGCCCCAGTAAAACTTAAGGAGGCTGAAAGCATTGCTTTTTATCGATGGTGGCTGAGTACACTTAAAGATGAGGAAACTCCAAGAGAATCCAAGATTTAGTACAAGTACCAGATTGAATGTCCTGCTTATAGCCACAATCCCTTCTCTAAATATGTTTAATGGATTACAGTCGATGTTATTCCTCCCCAACTCTTGGATCATGATCTTGACGAAGATGTGAAAGAATTTTGCCTAAAGCTAGACGATGGTCATAGGACAGTTGTAGCAGAATATCTTGCTCGACGCCCTGGCCCTATTAGGCCCGATTATATTTCTTTTTGGTATGTTATTGTAACCTTATATTTTTAATAAAGAATTTTCATATGTTTTGAGCATATACTGACTAAACCTGTTTTGATTTTGCCTAGTCGAAGGTTACTTAGTACTATTATTAACCAAAATGACATAGATCGGCCGATTGTAGTCTTTAGCTAGACTCTACTTAGTTTGAATCATTTTGTTCTTTTGTAATTGACTACATGATGTTTAAGTGTTAGCATTTCTCCTTTCATATGTTTGAACATTATCCCAATCCAATATGCCTGAGCAGTGTCATTCCATTCACTTTACCTTTTAGGTCTTGTCATCACACTTCTTTAGGACGGAGTGAGATGATGGAGAGAATGTACCTGGCTATTGGGAAATCTGTTCGAGTAGGGTTTTTTTACCAAAAAATGTTGGCGACCAACCAGAGTTGGATTTATTACCTAAGGATCCCCTATAGGGATTTTGTTGTTTTCGAGGAAACTCATAAGGCCTCATTTATTTGCAACAAGGGCCTGAGGGTAATTTGAAGTATTTGTATTTAACTTGTTAACCCTGTTCATGAAACATTTTAGATATGCACAAAGGAGTTATCATTGGAAAAGGGGCAGATTAATGAGATATAATCAGGATGAGTTGAGCAACTAATGTAAACTTTGAGAATAGATGGGCCAATTCGGCCTTTATTCATTACAAATTATCTTATCCAGTGACAAAAACTAAATATTCTACTAACTTAAAAGATAAAAAAGAAGATCTGAAAGTAAAACTTATTAAGATTGGATGTGTTCCATGCTCTTGGTATCTCCCTTCCCTCTAGCATTTCCAAATAATATGCTCCTTAAAGACCATCTCTGATTACTCTGAATGGTCCTTCACAATTTGGTCCCAGTTTTCCATCAGATGGTTTTACAACACTGCCGAGGACTTTTCACAGGACATAGTCCCCTATTAAAAACTTCCTCGGGTTAACCCCCTTATTGTAACGCATGGCTAATTGTTGTTAGTAGGAGGCCAACTTGATCACATTTAGTTCTCGTCACTTATTTTCTAGGTTAAGTTCAATGCATAGTGCTTCATCATTGAGTCCTTAGTCGACCAGAATGGTTCTTATGGTAGGGAGGCCTACTTCCAGAGGGATGACAACCTCCATGCCATAAGCGAGGGAAAATTGTGTTTCCCTAGTTGGTCTCCTAGGCATTGTATGATAAGCCCATGGAACATGAGGGAGTTCCTCCACCCAAGCACCATTAGCTCTTTCCAATCATTTTTTCATCCCATCGATTATGGTTTTTTGGGAGACTTTCGCTTACCCATTGCTCTGCGGATACGCCATAAAAGCGAAGTGGTGCTTGATGTCGTGCTCATTATAGAAAGCTCGAAAGAAACCACTTTCAAATTGTGTAACATTATTGGTGATGATGGTCCTTGGTATCCCAAAGAGAGTTATGATGTTCCTGTATATGAAACTAGTCATGTCAGAGTCTCAAATATTTGCCAATAGTTCTGCCTCTACCATTTGGTGAAGTAGTAAGTGGAAACCAAAAGATACTTGTAATTTTTAGATGTAGTAGGTAGTGGTCCCATGATGTCTCATCCCCATTGAGAAAAAGGCCAAGGACTAGTAAGCGACTTTAGGTCGCTGGCGGGCTGGTGAACCATAGGCGAGTGTTTTTGGCACTTTCCACATTTGTGAACATATATTCAAACATCTTTATGCATGTCAGGCCACTAGTATCCTTCCTTAATCGCTTGAAGGACTAAAGATCTTCCACCTGTGTGACTCCCACATATGACCTCATGAACTTAACTAAGTACTTACTTAGTATCATGTGAATGAATGCACTGGAGGTAGGAGCCTGTGAATGACTTCTTATCAAGCTTATTCTCAGGGCTAAGGTAGAAACGAGCAGACTTGACTTTTATTTGGTGGGCCGACCTCTTGTCATCTGGCAGTATGTCTCTCCATAAATAATTGATGATGGGATACATCCAACTGAGGGCTTTATTTATGAGGAGGACTTTCTTAAATACGACTGTATGATCGATACTGAGCTATACAAGGAACTCTATATGGAATATCCTTTTTAAGTTAGAGTCAATTGCTGAGCTTAGTGATGCCAAGGCATCAGTGTGACTATTTGTCCTCGCAAAAATTATTGAATTTCTACCTGCTCAATGTCTCCCATGAGTCCTCTTACTACATTGAGGTATGTTTCCATTCGACCTTCTTTAGCATTGAAGTCTCCACTTACTTTTTTAGAGACCAGTTTGGATTCACTAAATGTAATTACGTGTTTTACCCCAATTAGTCTGGATTTTCATGAACTGGCGATCAGGGCTTCATAATCAATATTGTTGTTGGATGCTTCAAATAGCCGCCTAAATCCCTACTCAATTATGGTGTCTTTGGGGGTTATGAGAACAATGACCACTCCTACCTCCTTGGAATTTAAGGCTCGATTAACATAGAGTGTCCCGTCTTTAGATGTTGCTTCACATGTGACTAATTGCTCTTCGTTCAGTTAATCTTCTTGTCGATCTCTTATGAACTCAACAATTAAATATGCTATAATTTATACTTTGTTCTAGAATGGAAGTGGATGTCGAATCTCTCGAGATCAACCGACCACTTTAAAATATGCCTAAAGAGGTCGTCCCTTCGTAAAATGACCTTGAGTGGGTAAGAGGTGATTACTGTTATGGAATGGGATTCGAAGTAGTGCTTTAACCTCCTTAAAAATATCGCTAGGTCATAGGTAAGATTTTACAGAGTAAAGTACCGTTATTTATCATCCAGGAGAGTCTTGCTAGAATAGTAAACCGAGTGATGTTCTCCCTTATTTTCACAAACTAGGGCAGAGCTCACATCATGGTCTGATAATGCTAGGTACAGGTACTATTGTTCTCTATCATTCAGAATTACCAGCAGTGGGGGCTTGCTAAGGTAATACTTGATCTCTCTGAGAGCTTTCGAATAGTCCTCATTCGATATTAGGTCTTTGCCTCTCTTTAAAAGTTGAAAGAATGGTCAACAGCTCTCCAAAGACTTGAAGATGAAGCGATTGAGAGCCTCGAGCATCCCAATAATATTTTGAACATCTCTCATTGTCTACGAGGGTTGGACCCTGGTGATATCATCGATTTGATCTATGTTAGCCTCAATTCCCCTTTTACTCACTAGGTATCCTAATAATTTTCCTGGCTGGACACCGAACGAAAACTTACCTTCATTAAGCTTCATTCGTTATTTCTTAAGGATTTCAAAGGTTATTTCTAGGTCAGAGGGTTGATCAGCCTTGTTCTTGCTTTCGACGAGCATGTTGTCGATGTACACTTCCATTGTCTTTCCCATCGTTTTGCTAAACATCTTGGTTACTAATCTTTGGTAAGTTTCCCCTGTACTGGTGAGGCCAAAATGCATAACCTTATAGAAGTATAAACCAACTGAGGTTATAAAGGAGGTTTTATCTTTGTCGGTACCATCTAGGAGTATCTAATGATATCCTTACTACGCATCAAGGAAGCTCATCCTTTTGTGCGTTACTGTGGCATCGACCTGTTGATTTATCTTTGGAAGAGGTAAGCTATCCTTAGGACATGCCCAGTTGAGGTCGGTAAAATTGATGAATAGCCTCTAACTACCATTGCTTTTGGATACTACCACTAGGTTGGATAACCATACAGGGAGATGTACTTCCCTGATGGATCCTGTATCCAGTAACATGCATTCCTCTTTGTCCACTGCTTTAGCCTTCTCAGGTGACATTCGGTGAGCCTTTTGAGTAATAGGTTTAAAAGTAGGATCAACGTGTAGGCAGTGACACACCAATCTGAGGTCAATACCAAGAAACTCGTAAGGCTCCCACATGAAAACATTTATGTTTCTTTTAAAAAGTGCAACCAATACCCTTTTCTTCGGATCGGTAAGAGCAGATCCAATCAAAAACTTCCTTTATCTCAAGTTGTCATTGACCATAACTTCTTCTAAAATTTTAACGACCATGTCTGCGGGGTGGACCCTGGTCTCCTCCACCCTAGTCAACCATACCGTAGTTGTTATTTGGAGAGAATATCCCCTTCTTGGGATTTATGTTGGGTATTCTCAAGCTCCTTCTTTTTATATTCCTTCGAGCGCATGGCTGTAATAAAACACTTTTAAGTCACAGCCTGGTCATCACGGATCTCAACCACCCCATGATTTGTCATGCATTTTAACTTTTGATGATAAGTGGATGGGATGTCCTTCATGTCGTGGAGGCAACCTCTGCCCAAAATAGCATGATACGGGGACTTAATGTCCACAAATAAAAACTCGATTAACTTCAAGATATTTCTTACCCGGACTGGCAAGGTGATCTTTGCCAATGACATGGTGATCCTTCATGTGAAGCTAACCAATCGAACAGTGGCTTCTTTAAGTCAATGACATTAAATTTCAGTTTATAGAACAGGTTTAGATACATCACTTTGGATGAACTGACCTGGTACATAAGTATTTTATCGACATTCCATTTAGAATTCCTGAGTGTGATAACTAAGGCATCGTGGTGCGAGGTCCACACCTCGACCAAGTCTTCCTTTACAAACATGATCTGCTTCGTGTAATCAATGTCTTCTGGTCACAGACGCTTTCTTGCCTGAGTTTTGGCAGTGTTGATCTGAAAATCTTCCCTCACGATAGTCACCTTCTTGAGTTCCATTCGAATGGCATTGCCCTTAATCTGTTTGAGATCTGACGCCCCATGGATTACTTCAAATTCTTATATTGTATCCTCATCGAGGACATTATCTGGATTTTAGCTACCATTAGCTGCAACCTTCTTATCCTTCTTTTTAATGTACTCATTGAGGTACCCTACCTAAACTAGCTCTTCCAAATATGACTTCAGAGCTTTGCAATTCTTGATTCTGTGACCGCCCAATTATGGAATGCGCATCTCAGTGCATTATTCCTTTTAATTACGTCACTGCCCATCTTCTTGGGCTATTTGATAAAAAGTTCATTCCCGATCTTGGTAAGGATTTTGTAGATGGGTTCCTTGAAGACTGTATTAACAACCTAGAACACCTTGGAGGGGTCACTCTAATTTCCACCTTTGGATCCATTATTTCCCCCATTCTTGCTTTCCTTCTTCTAGGTGTCATTCTTCTATATCCCCTTGTTCGATTTTACTCGAACATTGTATCCCCCACTAGAATGGACCACGTCTTCAACCTTGGCAATACGAGCCATAAGATCATCGATGCTTATGTCTTACTTTTTGGTAAGGGATTGGTGAAGCAGAGAGGTGTTCGGCAAGACAATTTTGAATGACGCTTCGAAAACCTGCTCTAAGCAGTCCTCGATCTCTTTAAAAACTTCCCAGTATCTCTTTGCATAATCCCTGAGGTTCTCCTATGGATTCTTCTTTATAGTATCTACTTGGAATGGGAGCTGGTTGTTATGAATCAAGACGTGAAAGCCTCTTCCAATGCTGCAAAATCCCTGATCAACTTATAGGGAAGCCTTTCAAACCACTTTTGTTCTACATAATGTTGGCTAGAAGGGAAGATCCTGCACATTAGTGCATCATTTTTGATCCACAAAGTCATTGCTTGTCGATACTACCTGACATGATCTCTTGGGTCTATTTTCCCGTCATAGATCTTGAACCTAGGAACAATGAACTCCTTGGGGGTGCCTCTCATTTGATTTCCCTTAGAAAGGGGTCTTCTTCTTAGAGTTGAGGTCTCTTATGATGAGATCCCTAGATGATCTGGCTCCTCGGTGTGCTAAGTGTTGGTCCATTTCCCTATGAACTAGGATCCTTAAATCCTCACTTGGTTGATCATTTTTTTGAAACACACTATATATATGACTCACTTGAGTCTAAAATATAGAATCTTGTCCAGTTTGGAAAAAGGGACAAAATTGTGTCATCCTTTTGTGACACCCCGCCTAATTAAATATCGGGCGATCACTCCTTTATTAAATTAAATCAAGGTGAACAGTTGGTTCATTCTTAGCATCACTGTCGAAAAATAACTTTTCCAATTTAAACACCCTAATTAATTAAGCTGAGTGTCAAAACCATTTTATTTTTTTTATTTTTTTTACATTACTTTCCAAATTTTATTTTATAAACCAAGATTTAGATATTTACAATAATTCAATATTAAAGAATCACACCACAATTATTCTGGACCATATAATCCAAATAAAATTAAACATCCAACAACTAAATCCCAACATTAAAAACTTAAAGTAAAACATCCAGACAGTAAAGAAATCCCAAAGTGATAATACTAGAAATAACTGAATCACAATCTCCAATAAAACAACTGAATAATGGAAAGGGCGACACATGCCCCACTAAATGAATATGCTAGGAGTGGAATCAAATAAATGAAGTCGTCTAAGCAAGAGGCATGAAACTTCCACCTAAGCTGCAGCGCGTTCCTTCCAAAGGATCCTATGCAAGACGCCCCTGTGGCTGGGCACCTGTAATATATACATATATATACAAGAGAGAAAGAGAAATAGAAACGGGTCAGAGCCCGATAGTGTAGATGATTTAAAATTTGTTTAGCAAGTATTTAAAATGATTATAGGCCAATGCAACAACATATTAGTGCGGCACTCTCTTGAGAAATTCTCACCTCTCTTCTAATGTGCACGCCTATCGCACTAACCTTCCCAATGGATTATCTTATCTTATATCGCACTAAACTTCCCAATAGTTTAACTTATCTTAGGTTACTCGTAAGATTTAAAACTTAACAATATAATTGTTTTAAAAGGAAAATTTCATTTAGTTACAAAGCTCTCATTTTAACTTTATTTATTAATAAAGTTCCCAGTGTCATATTATACTTTTCCAAAACAAGTATTTCCAATTTGAGTCATTATACATGTCTTACTTACAATATCACAGTAGGCAGTTCCAAATTTCAGAATTTCATATATATATTAAATACTCATATAATATATATATTCTAACAGCACCCCACATAAAAACTATGGTGCGGGCATACTCTGCTATCCAATCCCCGTATCACTCGTACTAAGGGAAATACAAGTTCGGAATCACTCTCGAACTGTATTATCACATACACAAACAATATTGAGGCGAAGCATAGATTCCAAGTCCCTAAGAGGATAGCACATGCCCCTACGTCTCTTAGGACCGTCTGAACTATCGATTCGATAGCCTCTACCAAGGATTTCTATCTTCTAGGGTACGAGTCAATATCCCCCATAAAGGTCCCATCGAGATAAGACTGTCCCAGCGCGGTAACCTCAGGGATAGCAAGTAGCACGGGCACGATTTTCACACATAGATAGTATATGCATAAACACAATCATATAACTATACTAATATTACCATATCAATTTAGGTACATCTCAAATCCCATAATTATGGCATTTGTCCTTATTTCTCATTATTTGTTATCACGTATAACTGTTTGTCTCCAACTTTAATTCGAGGGGTTGTTCCAACTTACTACGTAACACTCATGGACTCTATCCTCCCAAGTGTAAAATTCAGTAGGTTTTCATCTATTTTCCATCGTAACCATTTTTACGTATCTCTCCCTTTAATACAAAATTCCATCGTCCCTTATATATAAACACGCCAAAAGTATAAATTTCGCCTTACATTAAAGGTCTCTTAATCATTTATAAATCCTACTGGTCATCTTTATATCCCAAAATATTTTAATAAGGGTGTCTAAGGAGTATTCTTCATTTAGAATCAATTCAACAATTTTAAAAGGGGAATTTAAGTCTGCCAAGAGGGGTCGATCGATCGAGGTCAGGGGCTCGATCGATCGAACATTCGATCGATTGAAACTCTTGGCTCGATCGATCGATCAAGCAGGTATGTCGAATTCTACAGTTAACCAGTTACGGGTTATAACACATAACCTCATCCAAATCCATATTTTTCACACCCACACTTCCTAAAATTCGTACTATAATCAGTATACACCCATATTATTCATCTCCTACGTAAAGCATGTAATTTTACATCAATAACCATGGATTTATAGGCAAAAACTTCATAAAAATCTCAAGAACCGTAGAATTTCTTTAACATGGTTCTAATCAATCTTTTCCATAATTTTCTTCTTCTGAAACATCATAAATTCGTGGTTTAATCCTCTACATGTGACGGGGTTTTCAGATTAACATACAAATTATTACTACATGCGATTTCTTATCTCCAACTTGGGTTTTCTTCCTTGGAACTCATCCTAATCATCCCTAGACTAACATGAGTGATGCATTAACGAAAATAAGAAAGATAAACACTTGCCTAGGATTTTCAAAATTCTAATTTGCGTACGATTTTGGTGTGGTTGCATTCCCCGTCACGCGATCTACGCGTTGGTGGTGGTGGCGGTGCAATCGGGTGACTTTTTGGCCTTGGATTGCTTGGGAAGCTTCCTCCTTCCCTCTCCTATGTCCGTCACTTGTCTTTGGTTGTTTTAACCCTATAAGGAAACCTTAGACATCTGATATAACCCTTGAAATTTCGTGGGTTTAATTATCCAAAAATGTAAAATGTCCAAAATGCCCTCCCGGGGTGCTAAATAAGCCTAAAAATGCCCCGAGACCCAAACTAAACCCCCGGGTATACTTTTCTGACTATCTCGACCCTTCCGAACACTTTGGTGCACTCAAAATGACCATACGAGCAACTTATAATATATTCACTTTTATTAATCAATATTTAGTCCCGACGTGACACGGGCGCGTTCCGACTCAAATTTCCAAAATTGTCATTCTATTCACTCGTGACATTTAATATGACCAATATTATATATTACTTTGATCATTAGTAATATTCAATAAATTTCCCATAATTACTAACTCTCATCACGTTAATAATTATAACATAATTAATTTTCGAATTTATATTAAATAATTAATTCACATTAAATTTAATAAATCCCCAAATTAATATAGCATAAAAATACGGGGTATTACATACTTCCCCCCTAATAAAGGAATTTCATCTCGAAATTTGAAATATAAGGCATACCTGGTAAGAATAAATCTGGGTATCTCTCGCGCATATCTGCCTCGCGCTCCCAAGTGGATTCCTCCACATTATGATGCTCCCACTGGACCCGTACAAGTGGAACTATCTTCGACCTCAATCTCCTCTCGCTATGGTCTAGGATAGCCACCGATCTCTCCTCGTAAGAGCTATCAGGTTGTAAGTCTATCTCATCTATCGCGATGTGAGTATGGGCCATATCATCCTGAAGATATCGTCTCAACGACGAGATGTGGAATACATCGTGAATGCGATGTAAATGCTCTAGCAGTCTCAATCTGTATGCTACCGGCCTAATCCTCTCGATAATGGGAAATGGTCTCACGTACCTCGGGAGAAATTTCCCTTTCTTCCCGAACCTCTTCACTCCTTTCATAGGAGATACACATAGTAACACTTGGTCCCCCACATTAAACTCCCGGAAGAATCGTTTCGCATCGGCATAGTTATTCTGCCTGTCCTGGGCTACTCGAATGAGACTCCTGATCATCTCAATCCTCTCGGAGGTTTCCTAAATTACCTCTGATCCTAGCAACTTGTTATTTCCCACCTCGAGCCAATAAGTTGGGGAATGACAAGGCCTGCCATACAAAGCCTCAAATGGAGCCATGCCAATCGTGAACTGATAAGAGTTTTTATAAGCAAACTCTACCAGTGGAAGTTGTGGCTCCCAACCTCCTCCATAATCAAGAACACACATGCGTATCATATCCTCCAACATCTGATTAGTACGCTCTGTCTGTCCATCTGTCTATGGGTGATAAGTTGAACTCAACCTCAACTCAGTACCCATAGTCTCCTCAAAGCCTTATCAAAAACTCGACACGAAAATCTTGTCTCTATCTGACACAATATTCAGGGGCACCCCATGTAATCTGACAATCTCAACAATGAACAACTGAGAATACTGACCCGTGGTATAGTCTATCCGCATCGGCAGAAAATGAGCCACCTTGGTCAAATGGTCTACAATCACCCAGATAGAGTCGTGGCCCCTCTGTGATGTAGGCAACCCTGTAATAAAATCCATGGAAATACTCTCCCACTTCCACACGGGTACTTTCAATGGCTGAAGCAATCCCTGACGATTTCTGATGGTCCACCTTTACCAGCTGGCAGGTAGAACACTTGGACACGAACTCAACAATGTCTTTCTTCATCCCACTCCGCCAGTATTACCGCCTCATATCCTGGTACATCTTATCTCCTCCAGGATGTATCGCAAATCGGGACCCATGAGACTGGGTCATCACTGCATGACGTAATTCTGCTCCTTCTGGAACCACCAATCTCCCATTAAACCCTAAACCCCCATCAGAACTAACAGAATAGGACTCAGCACCCTCAGCTAAGAGCCGTACAATCTGCTCCTGGCAAAATGGGTCTGCGGTCTGTGCCTGTATCACCCTCGTAACAATCTTGGGTGTCACTATCATAACAGATATGAAGGAATGGGCTACTGCGTCCTGGTGGCCTAAATCCTTCCACTTTTCTTTCTAGACGTCCGCTACTTCGTCTACCGGTCTACGGCTCAACGCATCAGCAACTACGTTGGCCTTCCCTGGATGGTATTGTATGTCCAACTGATAGTCCTTCACAAACTCTAACCATCTGCGCTGACGCATATTCAACTCTCGCTGAGTGAACAGGTACTGCAGTGACTTGTGGTCTGTGAACAAGCGGAATTTCTCCCTCAATAAATAGTGCCACCATATCCTCAATGCAAAAACGACCGCTGCTAACTCCAGGTCGTGGGTGGGGTAATTCTTCTCATGCGGCTTAAGCTTACGGGAGGCAAAAGCTATAGCCTTCTCTTCCTACTGAAGTACTCCCCCAAGTCCCCGTAAAGAGGCATCGGTGTAAACCAGGTGCTCCACACCAGGATTTGGTAACGCAAGAACTGGTGCTGAAGTAAGCTTGTCTTTCAGCTCATCGAAAGCCAATTGGCAAGCATCATCCCAAACATATGGAACCCCTTTACGAGTCAGGTTCATCAATGGACTCGCTATTTTAGAGAATCCACGAATGAATCTCCTATAATATCCGGCTAACCCTAAGAAACTACGCACTTTCGTCGGTGTTGTGGGCTGTCCCCACTCCCTCACCGCTAACACTTTACTCGGGTCAACGGCTATCCCTTGTTTAGAAACAACATGCCCCAAGAACTGTACTTCTCGCAACCATAATACGCACTTCTCGTACTTAGCATACAATTGATGCTCTCATAGAGTCTGAAGAACCTGCCTCAAGTGCTCGGCATGCTCCTCCTCGGAGTGTGAATATATCAAAATGTCATCTATAAAGACGATGACAAACTGGTCCAAGAACTCTCTGAACACTCGGTTCATTAAGTCCATGACCATGGCTGGACCATTTGTGAGGCTAAACGGCATCACTCTGAACTCATAGGATCCGTATCTCATCAAGAAAGCAGTCTTTGAAACATCCTGCTCCCTAATTTGTAGTTGATGGTACCCCGACCTCAGATCTATCTTCGAAAAGAAAGTTGCTCCCCTCAGCTGGTCGAACAGATCATCGATTCGAGGCAACGGATACTTATTCCGTATCGTGACCTTGTTCAACTCCCGGTAGTCCACACATAACCTCAGTGAACCATCTCTCTTCTTCACAAACAAGACTGGAGCGCCCCAAGGTGAGGTACTCCTGCGAATGAATCCCTGACCTAACAGCTTCTCTATCTGATCTCGTAACTCTCATATCTCCGTCGGAGCCATACGGTATGGAGCCTGTGCTATAGGTCTAGTATCTGGTAATAAGTCTATGACAAAGTCTATCTCTCGACTGGGGGTAGGCCTAGTATCTCCTGGAATACATCGGAATACTCACGAACAACTGGGATCGAGTCTAAGGGAATCATAACCTCATTAGAGGTATCCTCCTCTATATAATATAAATGAGCGATCGAGCCTCCCTCTGGGCGAGGCATTTTCACTACAAACATCTCTTGCCCCGGAATGGCAAAAACAATACTCCCACCAAAACAATCTATCATGACCCTATAAGCAACGAACCAATCCATACTGATAATAACGTCATGCTTATGCATATCTAAGACTAACATGTCTACAGGTAATACCAAGCTACCCATCTCTAATAAGCCACCCACTCCCCAGTGGTGAGTCTACACATATCACAGTGCTCTCTGCTGTGGTTAAAAATCCTAAGGCCTTCGCAAAATGCGTAGCTATAAAACAGTGAATCTCCCCAGTATCAAATAAAACTCGACCCATAGTATCATGGATAGGAAACATACCCTCAATCGCGGGTGGTGCCTGTGGAGCTGCTGCCTGGTGGACGTTATAGACATGTCCATACTCTAACTGCCCTTGCTGAACTGGAGCTACTGGAATGGCTGATAGGGCTGGTACCTGGGCTGGTGCTGGGAGGACGGCTGGAAAAAGTGGCCTCTGTGGCTCATTACGGTCACCCTGCTGCTATGGGGCCCTATAACCCTCTGGGAAATCCTAGCGGTTATGGCCATGCTTGTCGCACCCAAAACATCGACCTCCGAAGTTACTCCCCCTCTGAACCTGCTGCTGTCAATTTCGGCCTTGCTGGCCTTACTGACTTGGGGCTTTATTCCTTTCTGGGCAATTCTGACACCTATGGTCTTTCCTGCCACATCGGAAACACCTCTCTCGCAACTGCTTCACTTCACCACGTTGTTGACTAGTCTCTCTTTTTCCCTTGACTTGCTGGCCTTAAGGGGAGATTTACGGAAAAACCATGTCAGGGTGAGGACAATCCCTCCACTTGTGACCCGGCTGTACACATTTATAATAGAGTTCCGAAATTTTTCGCTGGTCGGATTGTAGTTTATCCCCAGTCTGATTCGAACAAGATTGACGTTTGTGACCGTCCATTCCACAATTGAAACACCTCTTTGTGATTTCATTTTGAATCAGACTTCGTTGGCCCTGACACTTTTGGCCCTTTACTTAAATTTTATTACTTCTGGAACTGACTCGGTCTTGGGTGGTTTGTTGTCGCAATTTTGGTGCCTTCGCACAATTGTCAACTTTCGTCACATGCATTTGGTTAACCTCTAAAAATCTTTTGCCTCCTCTAAGCTGTATGTTGCGTTCATGGTACTGTAAAACTGCAGTGGTAACTGCTTGTGCCACTATGCCCGCAAATTCGGCGATTGGTACCCTCTTCGGAGACACCTGAGGCGTGAGTTGCCCTTGTTCATTAACATCCCCAATGACCTCAGCTTGCTCATCCTGACAGGCCATCTGAAAATAAACATTTTAACCTGAATAAGTTCAACATTCATATCGACAAATCGCAGAAGCACGAATTTCCAACGCATAAAGATGAATTCGACATTCCTAATGTTAGGGCTCTAAATCAAAGTCTCCAAGATGCAATTAGATAAGCCGTACAGATCCAAAGGACACTAGAACCTGATGCTCTGATACCACCTGTGACACCCCGCCTAATTAAATACCGGGCGATCAATCCTTTATTAAATTAAATCAAGGTGAACAGTTGGTTCATTCTTAGCGTCACTGTAGAAAAATAATTTTTCCAATTTAAACACCCTAATTAATTAAGCTGAGTGTCAAAACCATTTTATTTTTTTTATTTTTTTTACATTACTTTCCAAATTTTATTTTATAAACCAAGATTTAGATCTTTACAATAATTCAATATTAAAGAATCACACCACAATTATTATGGAACATATAATCCAAATAAATTTAAATATCCAACAACTAAATCCCAACATTAAAAACTTAAAGTAAAACATCCAGACAGTAATGAATCCCAAAGTGACAATACTAGAAATAACTGAATCACAATCTCCAATAAAATAACTGAATAATGGAAAGGGCAACACAATCCCCACTAAATGAATATGCTAGGAGTGGAATCAAATAAATGAAGCCGTCTAAGAAAGAAGCATGCAACTCCCACCTAAGCTGCAGTGCGTTCCTTCCAAAGGATCCTATGCAAGACTCCCCTGTGGCTGGGCACCTATAATATATACATATATATACAAGAGAGAAAGATAAATAGAAACAGGTCAGAGCCCGATAGTGTAGATGATTTAAAATTTGTTTAACAAGTATTTAAAATGTTTACAGGCCAATGCAACAACATATTAGTGCGGCACTCTTTTGAGAAATTCTCACCTCTCTTCTAATGTGCACGCCTATCGCACTAACCTTCCCAACAGATTATCTTATCTTATATCGCACTAAACTTCCCAATGGTTTAACTTATCTTAGGTTACTCGTAAGATTTAAAACTGAACAATATAATTATTTAAAGGAAAATTTCATTTAGTAACAAAGCTCCCATTTTAACTTTATTTATTAATAAAGTTCCCAGTGTCATATTATACTTTTCCAAAACAAGTATTTCCAATTTGAGTCATTAAACATGTCTTACTTACCATATCACAGTAGGCAGTTCCAAATTTCAGAATTTCATAAATATATTAAATACTCGTATAATATATATATTCTAACAGCACCCCACACAAAAACTATGGTGCGGGCATACTCTTCTATCCAATCCCGTATCACTCTTACTAAGGGAAATACAAGTTCGGAATCACTCTCGAACTGTATTATCACATACATAAACAATATTGAGGCGAAGCATTGATTCCAAGTCTCTAAGAGGATAGCACATGCCCCTACGTCTCTTAGGACCGTCTGAACTATCGATTCGGTAGCCTGTACCAAGGATTTCTATCTTCTAGAGTACGAGTCAATATCCCCCATAAAGGTCCCATCGAGATAAGACTGTCCCAGCATGGTAACCTCTGGGATAGCAAGTAGCGTGGGCACAATTTTCACACATAGATAGTATATGCATAAACACAGTCATATAACTATACTGATATTACCATATCAATTTAGGTACATCTCAAATCCCATAATTACGACATTTGTCGTTATTTCTCATTATTTGTTATCACGTATAACTATTTGTCTCCAACTTTAATTCGAGGGGTTATTCCAACTTACTACGTAACACTCATGGACTATATCCTCCCAAGTGTAAAATTCAGTAGGTATTCATCTATTTTCCATTGTAACCATTTTTACGTATCTCTCCCTTTAATACAAAATTCCATCGTCCCTTATATATAAACACCCCAAAAATATAAATTTCACCTTACTTTAATGGTCTCTTAATCATTTATAAATCCTACTGGTCATCTTCATCTCCCAAAATATTTTAATAAGGGTGTCTAAGGATTATTCTTCATTTAGAATCAATTCAACAATTTTAAAAGGGGAATTTAAGTCTGCCAGGCGGGGTCGATCGATCGAGGTCAGGGGCTCGATCGATCGATCAAGCAGGTATGGCGAATTCTGCAGTTAACTAGTTACGGGTTCTAACACATAACCTCATCCAAATCCATATTTTTCACACCCAAACGTCCTAAAATTCGTACTATAATCAGTATACACCCATATTATTCATCTCCTACGTAAAGCATGTAATTTTACATCAATAACCATGGATTTATAGGCAAAAACTTCATAAAAATCTCAAGAACCCTAGAATTTCTTTAACATGGTTCTAATCAATATTTTCCAGAATTTTCTTCTTCTAAAACATCATAAATTCATGGTTTAATCCTCTACATGTGAAGGGGTTTTCAGATTAACATACAAATTGTTACTACATGCGATTTCCTATCTCCAACTCGGGTTTTCTTCTATGGAACTCATCCTAATCATCCCTAGACTCACATGAGTGATGCATTAACGAAAATAAGCAAGATAAACACTTGCCTGGGATTTTTAGAATTCTAATTTGCGAACGATTTTGATGTGGTTTCAATCCCCGTTGCGCGATCTACGCGTTGGTGGTGGTGGCGGTGCAATCGGGTGACTTTTTGGCCTTGGATTGCTTGGGAAGCTTCCTCCTTCCCTCTCCTATGGCCGTCACTTGTCTTTGGTTGTTTTAACCCTAGAAGGAAACCTTATACATCTGATATAACCCTTGAAATTTCGTGGGTTTAATTACCCAAAAATGTAAAATGTCCAAAATGCCCTCCTGGGGTGCTAAATAGGCCTAAATATGCCCCGAGACCCAAACTAAACCCGCGAGTATACTTTTCTGACTATCTTGACGCTTTCGGACACTTGGGTGCACTCAAAATGACCATACGAGAAACTTATAGTATATTCACTTTTATTAATCAATATTTAGTCTCGACGCGACACGGGCGCGTTCCGACTCAAATTTCCAAAATTGTCATTCTATTCACTTGTGACATTTAATATAACCAATATTATATATTACTTTTCTCATTAGTAATATTCAACAAATTTCCCGTAATTACTAACTCTCATCACGTTAATAATTATAACATAATTAATTTCTGGATTTATATTAAATAATTAATTCACATTAAATTTAATAAATCCTCAAATTAATATAGCATAAAAATACGGGGTATTACATATTTGTTTATCCCTAAGCCTCATGCCTCTTCATGATTTGCATCAAATAGTATTCAAGGCTGGAAAAGGTAGTAACCAACACAACTCACAACACCTAGAATTGCATTTATTTGGCATATTGTGTGTATGAGGTGTGTGTGTGTGTGTTCCCATTGTCTTAAAAATATTTTTAAAGATTTTTAAAGATTTTTTAGAATTTTTTAAACAATTAAAATCTATTTTTTAAACATTTAAAGTTAGGTTTAAAATTTTTTAGGGCTAATTCATAATATTTAAAACTTCTTAAAACTTACCTTGGGTAGAATCCGAAACCGCTAGAGACTTTTGGGTTAGCAAATAAGATTTTTCAAAGATAAAAAATACGCTTTTTTAAAGTAATCTGGAGCATACTCATGTTCTCTTATCAACGACCCGACCTGTGTTTCTTTATACTTACATACTTAAAACTCAATTTGGAACATTCATTTGTTTTAATCAATGGTCTGCATTTGTTTCTATTCAATCCACGTGATACCCGTTTTAGCCAATCGCCATTTGTTTAGAAGCAGTGCATTGTGAGCCCTTACATTGATCACGCAACATTTGAATTAATCCTGATCATTGATTTCTTTTAACATTCTAGAGCCTCCTATCATCTAGTATAAATAGATACTGAGGGTTATTCGTTTCCAAATGTTGTAAAGTCTGAGAGAGAGAGGAGAAAATGAGAGAAGGAAATAAGAGAGAAAAAAAAATGTCAGTCAAACTCTGGCCAAATTTTTCCAAAAAATCTTTGAGTGTTGAGAGTGTTTTCATGTTACCCGTTCCTCTCTGGTTCAAATCTCTAATCTAAACACTATCACCAAGGTTGATCTCGTCTCACATATTTCAAATTTGATATCTGACTAAGTGATACAGTCACGATCTTTTAGGACTGATTTCCTTTTAGAAATCATCTTTCTATGTTGGGTTTTTAGTTTAAAACATTTTTATCAAATCTTTCCCAAAATATCCCTCTTTCTATTTTTAAGTGTTCTTGAAAAACAAGACATCAGATCTAAAGACGTTTATGTCTCCTAGTTCATATTTCACATTTTGTGAAATAAATTTATAAATAAATAAGAGAGACATATAGGATCTTGGCTCTTTTATCATAGCAAGATTGTCTTCTGATCTACCTTAAAAAAGGAAGTCTAATTTCAAGAAAATTTGATTCAGACTCTTGGATGTCATTTTAGAATTAATTTTTAATTTTAGGAAATTGTCTGTATAAGTGTGAGTGAGTTGCATGAATGTGCTAGGCACATCATATCACAACACTATCACACAACAACACTAAGTTGTGTTGGTAAAGAGATTTTTACCATCTGAGTCAACATAAAGAAGGAGCTAAGATGTAAAGCTTGGAGGATGTTAAAGACAATAGTCAGAAGCAAAAACAAAGTTTATGAAAACTCTAGGAGTGATGATATAAATTCTTGACTTAGGTTTAGGTCTAATTTGGTTGGATAGTAAATTGCTTGCTTGTACTCTATAACTCATTCTTGCGGATTTTCTCCTTTAGTTTGTAGAGGGAGTCATGGATGTTTCCCCTATTTGATAGGGGTTTTACCATGTTAAAACCTTTGTCTTGTGTGAATGCTTTTTTATGGTTGTTTTACTTTTGCCATCACTGCTAGAAGTGTTTAAAATTCTTTTAAACCTTAAGTTTCTAAGTAACTAAAATTTCTTGTTCAAAAACCTTTTCTAACACATCTTGTATTTTATTAGTGTTAATAAAAGAGTTTCCCCAAGAAAACATTTTGGACCCTTCTTAAGTGTTTTAACTTTTGATTAAACGACTTAGTAAGGGATTTTTAATTGGTACCAGAGCGGGTTCTTGCGTTTAAAAACAACTATTTAGAATCCCGTGTTTCTTTAAACTGCTTTAAAAACACCACATGGGCAAGAAATTTGAGAGACTGGGAAACTTATCCTGACCTCCCCGCTTTGATGGAAATAATTTTTCTTATTGGAAAGTGAGGATGATTTCCTTTATCCAATGAACATTGGGAGATGAAATCTGGGATGCCATAGAAAATGGCTACTTTCATCCTACTAAACCTATGGCAGAAGGTAGTGAAATAAGAATCAGTACACTTCTCACTGAATTTACTAAAGAGGAGAAACAGGCCTCCCTCTACAATAATAAAGGAAAAAATTGCATTTTTATGTTTGTAAATGAGCATGAGTTCAAAATAATCTTTATATGTACAACTTCTAAGGAAACCCGGGACATCTTGGTCGCAACCCATGAAGGTGATACACGTGTTAAGGCTGCCAAGACTCAAATGCTCATTCAATAATACAACACCCTGGTTATGACTGAGACTGAGACCTTTGATGATTTTTATATCAATCTAACTGATGTTGTAACTAAGCTACATGAAAATGGCATTGTCTATGACAAAAGAGAAATTGTCTCTAAAATCCTAGGATCACTTCCACATAAATTTGACAGAAAAGATATGCAATTGAGGAAATGGAAGATTAAAATGTTACCCCTGAACTCCTCAATAGAAAATTAAGAAATGTGTAAATGGAACTGGATTATAAGAAACAACTTCTTAGAAGTCATAAGAGAAAAAGTAGTCCCAATGTGATGTTTCAATATAAAGTTATGCCTAATCTTGAAACCCAATCTGATGATGACTGTGACTTGCATGATTTGGATAACCAAATAGCCCTGTTGTCTGCACATTTTAAGAAAATACTGAAGTTTAGAAGTAATGTGGTTGAAAAATAAGGAAAGGTTCCTATTCAAATGAATCCAATAATAGACCTCATGAGAGGAGACTGGAGAAACACCAGAATAACACCAAACCTGACAAAGACCATAGTAAATCTGGATGCTTTAGATGTGGCAAAATAATATATATAGCTGCTAACTGTAAGGTCAACCTGAAAAATAAACAGAATAGGGACAATTTGGGCAAGACTTTGGATGATTCAAGTGAATCAGATGATGACGAGCCTGAATCATTTAACATACTAGGCCCATGCATGTCCTTTTTTGCAAAGATTGTATTTTGTGATGATAAGGTTGATGATAGTATCCCTAGTAATACCTTGACCATGCCTATTAATGTTTTATCTAATAATATTGTTAATAATGGTTATATTGATAATAGAAGCTCTACTTCCGTGTGTGTGAGTCAAAGGGATCGTATGAATGACGAACTAAATGTGTGTGAGAGTTTAGGAAGATGATGACCTTCCAAACATCCACACACTGTAAACAAAGAATCTTAGGAAGAGCGCTAGATTAGAAAGAACTATTAAAGACCTGACTGAAAAAGTAGAATCTCTTATTCTTGTGGTTAAACAAAATGTTGAACACTACACTAACCAATGTCTTGCCCATGAAACTCAAACTAAGACCTTCTCTGAAAAAATGAAGAATCTTTCTGAATCTAATGAAATTCTGGAAAATAAATACAAGGCCGCGTTGTTAGAATTGGAACAATCAAAATAAAAATCTTCAACAATCTTCAAAAAGTTTGCAAAATCTGAAAATAACTCTAATCATTTTGAAGACTTTATAGTAGTCAGTAAGAACAATTTTGATGACAGATCTAGAATTGGATTTAACACTGACACACAAACTAAGAATTTAAAAACCATAAAGTTTGTGTCAGGAGGAAAATGGCCTATGGAAACTTGTCTATACTTTCAAGCTATAAAAACTGATTTTGATAAAAGATAAAAAAGTGATAGAAATTTTGGTAAGTGGTGAGTGTAAATTTAATGTTGAATCTAAGACCAAATACGTCTGCCCCCCATACGAAAAGGTGAGACCTCTTATCAACTTGTCTATAGGAAACCTAAGACTGATGTTCCTCACTTAGATCAACCCATTCTTAAATGCCTTATAGATAATAAGAAACCTTTGAGCCACCTTTACTGATTCTATTGTTATGTCTATGGAAGTTCACTAGAAACCTATTTTCAAAAGCGTCTAGGCCAATCCTTTTCATACACTCCTGTGTATAAGAACTTCAACTATTCGAGACAGAGTAGAAATAACTATGTCCTTCGTAGACAGCCTGATAAGAACTCTAACTATCGTAATACAAAGAAACGATCCAACACTAAAATGAAGTCCAAAAGAAAGGAACTTGGATTCATGACTAAACAATTTGCTCAACAAAATTTCAAAAATTAGTTTCCTGCACAAAAATCTTTAAAAGAAAAATCTGATGCTCACAAATTTTATCATATCCCATCAAATATGAGCAAACACTCTAAAACTGGAGCAATTTGGCAGAGGAAAGATGATCTAATAACCCAAATTAAGTTCAGTGTGGTTATTTGTGCTTTAAAAGCTGAACACACTTCATCTGGATGGTAATTAAACTCGGGTTATTCTAAACATATGATCGGGGACGAGACTAAGTTAACCAACAAAACTGACTTCTTAGGAAGAAAAGTTTTATTTGGGAATGGAGTCTCTGCCTAGATCATAGGTAAAGGGATAATATAAGAAAAAGGTTTACCAACACTTGAGGATGTTCTACTAGTAAAGGATATTAAAGTAAACTTAATAAGTATATCGCAGTTTTATGACTGAAACCATACAGTCAGATTCTCAAAATCTAGTTGTAAAATTATGAATAAGAATGGAGACTGCACTATTACAGACCTCAGAACAACTGATAATTGTTATATAGTAAATTTAGGGATTGAGATCTGCAATATAGCCAGAATGGAAGATAATAAAATCTGGCATAATAGGTTAGGTCACATAAATTATGATAGTCTTGAAAAGTTAATCACAAAAGAAATAATTAGAGGTCTGCCTAAAATTAAACCCATTTCCAATATTGTGTGTGGGCCCTATCAAGAAGGAAAGATAGTTAAGGCTCCTCGTAAGAAATTCAAGGAAGTTCTATCCACCAAACTTCTAGAACTCATCCATATGGACCTAACGGGTCCCTCTCGTATTGTTAGTCTTTGTGGCAACAGTTACATCCTGGTTATGGTTAACAATTTTACTCGATTTACCGGGGTGGCCTTTTGAAACAAAAATCAGAAACTTTTTCGTATGTTTTTGAAAATTTCATTACCAATTGAAATTGAAAAGGACTCCCAAGTAAATAGAATTCATAGTGATATAGGAGGTGAGTTTACAGATTTAACAATTATCGAGTATTGTGACTACAATGGTTACAAACATGAATTTTGTGCCCCTAAGAAACCCCAAAAAAATGGGATAGCTAAGCGTAAAAATATTACTCTTCAGGAGATGGCTCGTGTTATGATCCACGCAAAGGATTTACCTAAATACTTTTGGGTTGAAGCCGTTCGTAGAGCTTATCGTATTATCAATAGAGTCTACCTTAGGAAAGATACCAAACAGACACCATATGAACTTTGGCACATTAAAAAGACTAACCTAAACCACTTTAGAACCTTTCGTAGTATATGCAATGGTTGCAAGGACAAAAAACATTTATCCAAATTCGAAACTAGAGGTGATAAAGCACTTTTCGCAGGTTATTCCCCAAATAATAGAGCCTATCGTGTTTATAACCTTCATACCAAAACTCTAATGGAATCCATCAATGTAGTAGTTAGTGACACCAATGTAGACAATAAGAACATAGGACCAACCTTTATTGATGAGTCAAAAAACATTCCTATCCAAGACTCTTCAGATATAGTTGAGTCTTCACCTGATGAGACCCCTGAGGTACCAAATTGGGTTTCTAAGTATCATCCCTTAGATAATGTGGTCGGTAACCCAAACAACCTATTCGAACAAGATCCCAGCTACGTAATACTGAATATTTTGCATGCTTTGTTTTGCTTATAGAACCAAAGAATGTGAATGAAGCCTTAAATGATTCCTATTGGATAGGTGTTGTACAATAGGAACTCACTCAAGTTAAAACTCATGACGTATGGTATCTTATTCCCAGATCAGAAAATAAACAGGTTATTAGCTCTAGATGGATTTTAAAAAATAAAACTGATGAAACAAGAATGGTTGTCAGAAACAAAGCTCGACTTGTAGCCCATGGTTATTCGTAAATTGAGGGAATAGTTTTCAAAGAAACCTTTACCCCTGTAACACGTCTCAAATATGTTCTTCTTCTTCTCATTATTGCGTGTCTCTTGAAATTCACCTTATATCAAACGGATGTAAAGTCTATATTTCTTAATGGTATTTTAACTGAGGAAACTTATGTAGAACATCCTAAAGGGTTCATTGACCCTCACTATAAAAATCACATCTATCGTCTGAAAAAGGCGCTAGATGGGTCAAAATAAGCCCCTCGTGCTCGGTATGAATGATTGTTTGCTTTTATCTTAAATAAAGGTTTTAGGAGAGGTGGGAATGATCAAACTCTCTTTTTTAAACACTTTGACAAAAATGTTATAATAGCCCAAGTGTATGTAGATGACATTATATTTGGATCTACCTCGCCGTCTCAGGTTAAAATATTTTCTAAAGATATGCACGGGGAATTTCAAATGTCTCTTATAGGGGAGTTACAATTTTTCTAGGACTTCGGTCAAATCAAATTCAGAAGGTTTATTCATATCGCAATCCAAATATGCCTTAGATATTGTAAAGAAATTCGGCCTAGAAAATGCAAAAGATGCTAGGATACCCATGAGTACTTCAGTAAAATTATCTAAAAATGAACATGGGAAATCCATTGATCCCACACTTTATCACAGCATGATAGAAGTCTACTATACCTAACTACCTCGCGACCTGACATTATGTATGTTGCCTGTGTTTGTGCTAGATATCAAAATACGCTAAAAGAGAGTCATCTATTGTGCATTAAAAGAATTATAAAATATGTAAAAGGAAATCTCAACTTAGGGCTTTGGTACACAAACGACACATCTAGTACAATAATAGGTTACACCGATGCTTATTGTGTTGGGTGTTCTAATGATAGTAAAAGTACGTCAGGAGCATGTTATTACATTGTTAATAATTTAGCAGGCTAGAATAGTAAGAAACAAAATTGTACTTCCTTATCTAGTGCTGAATCTGAATATATAGCAACAGGTAGCTGATGTGCACAATTATTGTGGATAAAATAGATGTTAAGTGACTATGGGATTAACGAAGAGAAATTACATATATATTGCGATAATCAATCTGCGATTAATATTTCCAAAAATTCTTTTCAACACTCTCGTACTAAACACATTAAAATCAGACATCATTTTATATGCGAGCTAGTCGAATCTACGGAATTTAAAATTAACTACTTACCTAATGATCTTTAATTAGCAGACATATTCACAAAACCTTTGGATTTCACTTGTTTTGAATCATTACGAAAATCTATAGGAATGGTTTCGACAGAATCGAATCTCATCATTTAATTGGCAATGTTATGCTTATCCCATATAGCTATTTTTTACGATTTTTCCCTTTGTCCATTTGAGACAAAATGGGGGAGAAATATTTGAGTCCATCGTGAATAATTATTGAACACTTCTTCTAAAAAAACTTGATCTTAGCTATTTTTTGTTCAAGAATGAGTACCTTTTTTTACACTTGGATATTATTAGGGTATTGGTCTGTAAATTAGTTGAGTTATGTGTAGAAGGGGCTTGAAGGTAATACTGATATTAGGGATAATCTCCCCATCAACAACGATGTTTGGGACTAAGGCAGCGAGGCAGCTCAGAGGGACCTTCCAGTGAAGAAACTGACCTAGAGAGTTCGTCCATTAGTCATGTTATTTAATTTAGTCGTGTTATATCCTTTGTTTATATTGACTATGAGATATAACGATTGTAAAGATGTAATGAGTATAATGATTTTGTGTGAGGTCGAACGGTACTCGTGAGAGACCAGGCTTGGCAGGGCCTGGGAGAGCTCTCATGCTCTATCGAACGACCTCACCGTGGGAACTTTAGAAGGACTTGGTCTGGAGGATTGATAAGTGAGTCAACGTTGGGGCTTGTACTAACCATATTAGATACACCTGGTAAAACATCAAAGGAAATTTACCGTGAGCGGAACATCTTGGAGTTCCATCGGGCGTTGAGTTGTGAACTAAACAGCCCTCTACTTAATGTCACATCTACTATTGGTGATGTCACTAGCAAGCTAAACAATGTCATATCTGCACTTGAGTAAACCACCGTGGTATTTGGGGCTATCAGACAGCTGGTAAGCCACCTCTGTGACAACAGCCACCTGACACACAGTGGTTAGGCAAAAGGCATGTCTTGGCATTTAATGTTTATGACATGGAGATAACTAGTGTATCAGGTATTTAATGTTTGTGACATAAAGTGGGAGGGATGTCTTTTCACAGGCATTAATTACTGAGTTGTCGCAGGGGTGGTGTGGGAGGCTATTTAAGGACCCCAACCACCTCTGAGGAGGGTATGTTCCTTTTGAGAGTTAAGAAGTTATTACTAGAGAGAGATTATTGCAGAACCAGAGAGTTTACTCACCCACCATTGTCATTTATTAAGAATCTTTTAATACTTGACAAAGATTCTTGAGGGTGGTTGGTGTGTTTGGCTGGCTGCCAAGGTGTATCTAGGGTGCTTACCTCTCTCTCCCACCAACGAGTTACTTATGAGTTTACTATTATCCTTTAAGTTATACACGAGACATTTGTGAGTATAAAATTGAGTTTATATTCACTAAGTTCTGTTTGCGTGTCCTGTAGTTAATCAATAGTTTTTCTATTTAGCTTGTCATTACTGTACTCAAAAGGGGTTACGCCTCCATCTAATCTAAACTACCCTCTTACATTTGGCGACTCTGCTGGGGAGGCATTCTTCTAAGAAAGGAGTATGATGCAGGATAACGTTAATCGAAGGCTCAACTTTGATGACATTCAACGCAATGAAGAATAGGCGACGAGAGAGCTGGAGGCTTTAAGGGACGGGGCTCCTCGAATAGAGGTACCTCCAGTACAAGTGGCGACAGGCGTTCCATGGGTGACACAAGGTTCCACGAGTGTTGGGTTAGGACCAAATCAAGTGGCACTCCTCATGAGTAAATTTTACGAGTTCTTTTAAACTCTCGCAGCTTCAACGGAGTTGGGAGGATTTGAAACCAACTCTTTCATGACACCAGGGGCACCTCCAATGATCCCACTAAGTGCAGGCGTAACGGTAATAATCCCAGCAAGTATACCCTCTATTGTGAACCCTGTAGTGGGAACCTCAGGAGTACCAACGGCTCCAACTGTGACGATTTATCCAATTGCAATGGGCACTCAGCCTATGGTCCCATTGATTGTTGCTTCAGTGGCATCACCCATGGAGGAGATGAGGAAAGAGATGCAGAAGGAGAAGTTAAAGTTCATGCAAGCTTCCTCGTAATCTGTTGGTGAGGTAGCTTCGGTTTATGATGACGTTTGAACACCTTACCCCCTGGAATACAATGACTAGCCCTTCCCAAAAGATTATATTCCTCCTATTTTTAAAAAATACACAGGAAAGGGTGGAAACCCAAAGGAGCATATTAAATGCTTCGTTGAACACTTGGGGCGCATTGTAATAACAAGAAACTTAGGTTGATGGAGTTTCTTAAATCCTTGATCGATAAAGCATATACTTGGTATTCTCATTTAGCTCCCAAGAGCGTTTCGACATGGGAGGAGATGCATGTTTTGTTCGTCCAGAAGTTCTTTCTGGATGAAGATGAGTTTACTTTCACCCAACTGGGAAGGGAGAAGCAACGACCAAGGGAGGATATGGTGGCTTACGTTCGAAGGTTCGGGAAGAGGTCCCTCAATGTGAGGGAGGAGGCCAAAGAGTCTAAGCTACTATATATCTATGCAGAGGGACTGCTCCTTGAGTACATCTGCCATCTTATTAATGAGACGCATGAGGGGACTTTTTCGACGTTCCTAAAAGAAACAAAAAATCTCTCATTGGTTGTGCGGACAAATCCAGTGGTGGTGCCCATGATGTTCAGGCAGCCGATACAACCCGTGGTAGGGAGGCCTCAGCCCCCACGGGTGGGATACGCCAAAGGAGCAGACAGGGGCAAAGTAACGAAGAGGGACAATAAGAGGAAGTTCAGGAGAGACAAGGAAGACCCACCATCATTGCCCTGTACAGTAGAAGAGGTTGTCAGCTGTTACGATCCGATGGTGCAAGGAATAACGGTGTACGAGACAAAGGTTATCCCTGTTGGGGAACCAGATGCTGCAATTAGGGTGGATCCCAAATACTGCCAGATTCATCGAAAGATCCAACATCTAATGAAGATTTATTTCACGTTGAGGAGAATCATAGATAAGTATGTGAAGGCAATGACGTTGCAAATCCCTCTGCGGAACATTAACAATAACTCACTCCCAGTACATGGGGCCAATCTGGTGGTGGCTTATGATAAGGAAGTAGAGAGAGAAGAAAGAAAGCCAATGACGAAGCAGGGGGAGTTCGAAGAAGCTTTGGAAAATTGTACTTAGGGAATGGCTAACGTAGTATTATCCTATGACGAAGTGAGCGCTAAAGACATGGATGATGTATACGGTGTTGAAGTGATTTTGGTCTTGGGTGTGGCAGTAGGGATCATCGGGCAATAAGGGGGTAGCTTATGGGGAGAATCTTTAATGGTTTTACTTAGAGGGAACTCAACTACAAGAACGGAGTTTCCCTTGAGACCCAACTCGGAGATAAAGAAAGAAAGGACTGGGGGATATTGGGGGGACTCTGTATATACTCACGAATCATGGTTAGTTGCACCAAACGAAACTTAATGGCATAAGAAGTAGATACGTCCCCTTTCCTCGTGGCACTAGGAAGGGTGACTCAACCATCCATGGTAGAGGTCACACTAAGTACCGCTGCTGCAAGATAGAAGGTGTAAGCCTCAGCAAATGTATCCATTGTATTGCTCAGTTAAAACAGGGGCCGAGGAGCCCCCTAATCAAACCCGAACTGCCTGCTACATCTATCGGGGTTATAAGGTTCAAAAGTGTACCCCCATTCAATGAAGGAAGGAAGAAACCCAGGAGTGAAAAGAAGCACCACGACCTACGAAGGATCTTTTATAACTGGGATGAAAGTGATCGTTGAAGCTGTAGAAGGGAAGAAGTTCTAAGAGTGGGTAAAGGTAGACTCGTTGTACCACCTCATGATAAAAGAACCAAACGAAAAAAAATGGCCATTATCTACTTTCGGCTATGGTTTTTATGGAAGCATAAAAGGCGTGGAGGATTAATGCCATGACTCATGGGGTAAGGGATAGACTTGGCGATAATGGCAAAAAAAAACGGTTATAAAGGAAGATCATTAAGATAACAGTGTTGGAAAAATTGGCCAAGTTGTAATAACCCAATGAATATGCCGTGTCGATATGGGTTCGATCCATCCAGGTATAGAGGGACCCCAAAGTGATGGAGGCCAGGGGAAGGTTGAAACCCCTGTCCAAATGGATGGAGATATTTATAAGGTCCCTCCTGGGCTGGTCGTTAGGTTTCCCAGTCAATAAGAAATGCGAAAGAAGCACAAGAATATAGGTTCTTAGTTCCAGAGATGTACCTCTACCTTGGCCCTCTACAGCAGTGACATCCTTTGGAGTGGGAGCTTCAAATAAATAGCTGATGAGGGGAGTAAAAATGGCCTTATTTGAAGACCTAGTGCAACTGTGGAAGATTCGATCAATCTCAGCTCGATCAGCGATCTCTTCGGCATCCAAGGCCTCATCATGGTATGTAAGCTCACCCATGGGCTCAAACCCATGTAGCTCACAGACCTCCTCTAACGTAATGGTAAACTCCCCCCACGCAACAAAGAACGTGTGAGTTATAACGTTCCATCGGGAAAACAATACTTGGAGCATGGCGTTGTGCTTGGAAAGAGTGAACTCCCCAAACCAGCTGGATTGATGAATACCAACCTTCGTAAGAGAAATAACATAAGAACTCTGCATATGTGCATGCTAGGCAGCCAAATGGGTTGGCGACCCCCCAGGTGCCTCGAAATCGATCTGAGAATAGGGGAAGTCACCACGGTCCAATAAAAAATGCAGAGTCCTCTCTGGGGGAAGATAGCCCCACTTCGATAAATCTTCATCTTCATCACCCAGCACTAGAGGGTCGTACTTGGATGAGAAATGGAAGGTCTTGCATGCATTAGATAACTCATCATCTTCGCTAAAGATGGGAGACCGGTGATAGAAACTTAGATGCTCGCGACGAGCAACTTCTAGGGTAACAGCGGCGCCAGGTGCGGCAGGAGGGGAGCTTGGCTGGGCAGCGGTGGTAGTAGCTTTACAAACACTTGAAGAGGCCATAGTAAGTGGCAATGAAAGATATATCTTGGTAAAGAAGGTCTAGTAATGTAAACTGGAGGATCAAGAAGTGCCCTCGAAGCACTCCATTCATCTGGTGATGAAGATTCTCCTATCGCTTCATCTTCCGCTGCCCTTTTATTCTCTTCGGTTGTCTTCCTTCTTCCGTGTGGAGGAATGTCGATAGAACTGTGGATACCTCAACTTTGGTAGAGACCTCCTTTTTGGTCTTCCTAGAAACTACAGGCGGTGGCGTAATATATGAAAGGAGGAAGAACCTAGGTAAGAGCTTGGCAACAATGGAGTTTTGCACAAGGTGTCCTCTCTAAAGAATATGGGAGTTTGAAGAAGACGAAGGAAAGAGAAGGGTTTTGAAAAAAGAGACGTTTGAAACCTTTTAAACCCGTCTATTGAGTTTACTATCACCACACGTGCAAGGCCGCCTATAATCATTTCAAATGGACACGTGGCACTTTGGGAAGTGTTTTGACAGTTGAAAAGACAGTTCCACGTCATTAATGAAGTGACGCCTGGGGAATAGAAAAAGTTGCCTTCGTAGGTAAGTTTGAGTTTTGATGCCAGAATTTTTTGTCAAACATACCCAATAAACTCCCAACGAAGAAGCTTTCCCAACGGTTCAAAAAAGCTACGATGTCCCCTCACCACAAGTCCAAATGTCGTTTAATTATGACTCAGCTATATCGAGGAGAATTTTGCCTTTTCGAACATGGCAAAATATTACAAGAGAGAATTTCACAAGTCACAACGATAGGGGGCAGTCCTAATGAAAAAACTCATTTCCCACATCTATACTCCACAGAATAAACGGGAGAATTTAAATTCCCCAAAGCCAAAACGAGTATTCGAGAAAGTCAGCAGGTGTTTTGGGAGAATTCTAAATTAGCCAATAAAGCAAAGACAGAACGATTAAAGCTCAGTGAAAGGAAAAAGTTGTGATATCCCCTCGCCAAAAAGCCAATAGGCTACAGCGCTTCGACTCGGTTACATCAGGAAGAATTTTACTTTTTCCTACAGGCGGTAATGCAATTGTTGTAACGAAGCAAAAGATACCATAATTTTTTCACACTAAGAAGGTTCATCGGATTAAGAAGTTTTCGTGCAGACATTTCTTATTCCAATAACAAATCTCTCCACGAAGGGGAAAACGTAGAAGGGTCTTGAATGTAATCCTGAGATTAGGATAACCCCCCCCCCCCCCCATTAACAACAGTGTTTCGGATTAAGGCATCGAGGTAGCTCAGTAAGGCAACTCAGCGAGGCAGCTCAGCGTGGCAGCCTAGAGGGACCTTCCAGCGGAGAAACTGATCGAGTAATTTAGTCTTGTTGTATAGTTTGTTTATATTGACTATGAGCTATAATGATTGTAAAGATGTAATGAGTATAATGATTTTGTGTGAGGTCGAACAGTACTGGCAAGAGATCAGGCTTGGCTAGGCTTGGGAGAGCTCTCATGATCTATCGAACGACCTCGTCGTGGGAACTTTAGAGGTACTTGGTTTGGAGGATTAAGAAGTGAGGCACCGTTGGGGATTGTCCTAACCATCTTAGATATACCTGGTAAAAAATCGAAGGACCCTTACTGTGAAACCTCGGGCGGAGCAGCTTAGAGTTCCATCGGGTGTTGAGTTGTGAACCGAACATCCCTCTACTTAATGTCACATCTACTGTAGGTGATGTCACTAGCTAGCTAAACAATGTCAAATATGTAATTGAGTAAACCACCGTGGTATTTAGAGTTGTCAGACAGTTGGTAAGACACCTCTGTGACCACAGACAACTGATACACAGTGGTTAGTCAAAAGGCTTGTCTTGGCATTTAATGTTTATGACGTGGAGATAACTAGTGCATCAGGTATTTAATGTTTGTGACATAAAGTGGGAGGGATGTCTTTTCTTAGGCATTAATGACTGAGTTGTCTCGGGGGTGGTGTGGGAGGCTATTTAAGGACACCAACCACCTCTGAGGAGGGGATGTTCCTTTTGAAAGTTCAGAAGTTATTACTAGAGAAAGATTATTGCAGAACTAGAGAGTTTACTCACCCACCATTGTCATTTATTACGAAGCTTTTAATACTTTACAGGGATTCTTGAGGGTGGTTGGTGTGTTTGGTTGCCTGCCAAGGTGTATCTAGGGTGCTTACCTCTCTCTCCCTCCAACGAGTTACTTCTGAGTTTGTTATTATCCTTTGAGTTATACACGAGAGATTTGTGAGTATAAAACTGAGTTTATCTTCACTAAGTTGTGTTTGTGTGTCCTGTAGTTAATTAATAGTTTTGCTATTTAGCTTGTCATTACAGTACTCTAAAGGGGTTACGCTTCCATCTAATCTAAACTACCGTCTTACATTATGTATTTTTCCTTTGTAGGATGTGGGGTGGATAGAAGTTTTTGTATAGTATTAAGGTTTATATTTTTTTTTTTTGTATCACTATGAGTCCTAGATGACTCAAAGGAGATTTTTTCTCATATTTCCGAAGGGGTAGATTGAAGCACCCTATATATATGACTCACTTGAGTAAAGAATATAGGAGCTTATCTAGTTTGTAAATGGAGATAAAATTGTGTCATCCTTTGTTTATCCCTAAGGCTCATGCCTCTTCATGATTTGCATCAAAGACTATTCAAGGCTAGAAAAGGTGGTAACCAACACAACTCATAACACCTAGGATTGCATTTATTTGGCATATTATGTGTATGAGGTGCGTGCGTGTTCCCATTGGCTTAAAAATATTTTTTAATATTTTTAAAGAATTTTTTAAATAATTAAAATCTATTTTTTTTAAACATTTAAAATTAGGTTTAAAATTGTTTGGGGCTAATTCCCAATATTTAAAACTGCCTACAACTTACCTTGGGTAGAATTCGAAAAGCTCTAGAGACTTTTGGGGTAGCAAATAAGATTTTATAATGATCAAAAGCACGCGTTTTTAACGTAATCTGGAGCATACACGTTGGCTTATCAACGACCCGATCTGTGTTTCTTTATACTCATATACTTAAAACTTAATTTGGAATGTTGATCCATTTTAAAGAATGGTCTGCATGTGTTTCTATTCAATCCATGTGATACTCGTTTTAGCCAATCGTTGTTTGTTTAGAAGTGGTACATTAGATTGATCACCCAACTGTCGAATTAATCCTGATCGTTGATTTCCTTTAACATTCTAGAGCCTTCCATAGTCTGGTATAAATAGAGATTGAGGGTTATTCATTTCTAACTTTTGGCAGGTTTGAGAGAGATGAGAAAATAAGAGAGTGAGAAAAAAGAGAGGAAAATAAGAGAGAGAGAGAGAGAGAGAGAGAGAGAGAGAGAGAGAGAGAGAGAGAGAGAGAATCTCAGCTAAAGTCTCGCCAAAATTTTCAAGAAAATCTTTTGGAGTTGAGAGTGTTTTTGTGTTGCCAGTTCCTCTCTGGTTCAAATCTCTTGTCCTAACACCGTCACAAAGTCTGATCTCATCTCACATATTTGAGATTTGAGATCTGACTAAGTGATGCAGTCACACTTTTTTAGGGCGGATTTCCTTTTAGAAATCATCTCTTTGTGTTGGGTTTTTAGTTTAAAACATTTTTATCAAATCTTTCCCAACATATCCCTCTTTCTGTTTTCAAGTATTCTTGAAAAACAATACTTCACAATCTCATATCTAAAGACGTTTATGTCTCCAAGTCCACATTTCACATTTTGTGAAATAAATTTGTAAATAAATAAGAGAGACATGTAGGATCTTGGCTCTTTTATCATAGCAAGATTGTCTTCTGATCTACCTTAAAAAAAGGAAGTCTAATTTCAGAAAATTTGATTCAGAATCTTTCATGTCATTTTAGAATTAATTTGTAATGCGTAAGAAACTGTCTATGAGATTGTGGGTGAGTTGCATGCATGTGTTAGGCACATCACATCACTACACAACAACAGTAAAGTTATGTTGGTAAAGAGATTTTTACCGTCTAATTCAACGTAAAGAAGGAGCTAAGGAGTAAAGCTTAGAGGACTTTAAAGACAACGGTCAGAATCCAGAAAATTCGAAGGACAAACTAGGAGTGCTAGTATAAATTCTTGAATTAGGTTTAGGTCTGATTTGATTGGATAATACGTTGCATGCTTGTACTCTATAACTCATTCTAGCGGATTTTTTCTTTTACTCCGTAGAGGGAGTCGTGGATGTTTCCCCTGTTTGATAGGGGTTTTACCACGTTAAAATCTTTATCTTACGTGAATGTTTTTTTATGATTGTTTTAGTTTTGCCATCACTGCTATAAGTGTTTAGAATCCTTTTAAACCTTAAGTTTCTAAGTAACTGGAATTTCTTGTTCAAAAATTTTTCTAACACATCTTGTAATTTATTGGTATTATTATAAGAGTTTCCCAAGAAAATAATTTGGGCCCTTCTTAACTGTTTTAACTTTTAATTAAACGAATTACTAAAGGATTTTCATGTGCTTGTGGCGTATCTCCTGTTTTCCATGCTCTGGCTCTGATCTGTCACGTTCAATTCTGTTCTTATCATGCCTAGGGATCCTTCCTGGACTGGGGTAGTTTCCCCCTGAGGGTTGGGAGTCTTTTCTTGATGAGTATTTGTATTCCTAAAGACATCTCTCTTCATTCTTTCTAGTCCCCTCTTAAAGAGAACATTCTTTTCTTCTTGGCGGCGCGTTGCATATTCTTATTCTCAATGTCTATCTTCGTAGGCATCGACCAGCCTAGAAATGTTATCGGACCTTGGTGGCCCATGGCTCTTTTCTGAGGGTTGCCTTTCCTGGCAAAACCTTGGGTTTGAATGTTGGTAAATTTTTTACTTGACCCTAGGAGGGGTTAGGTGGTCTTCCTAAACATTGATGGCTTGTGGAATTTTGTCATTGTGGTGAGACATTACTGGATTTCTCATATTGAAATCTTTTTTAGGAATACAAGTCGTTTCCCACAGATGACGCCAATTGCGAGTGCAGAAAAATTCACAATTAAGGATCTATGAAAACAATCACAAAAGGTAAAAAGTAAATGGAATCACACATAATAACGATATACATGGTTCGAATACTTTCCAACGTCCACGAAGAGGTTACTTGATCTTATTAAGTATTAGTTAACTATTACAATTTTTTCATCCCTTTGTCCCAGGTCAGGGTGTACAATTTATAGATATATTTATTATAGAGTTTGAATTGTTTAAGGAAATCCATCATAGTTCTTGGATTGGCCATGAGATGCTTGATTATCTCGACCGAGATTCTTAGCACCTTATTTGACAATATGTGTGAGTATCCTCCTCTAACTAAACTGCACGTTTAGAAATTAAGTTATGATTTGGGCCGGGCCAAATAACTCAACTTATCTTGGTTGGCTACTCTAATGGACTTGTAAAAAGTAGGCTCCCACCCATACCATTCTCCAAAGTTTCCATAGAGGGAGGAAAAGTCACATCCATATTCGTGCCTAATGTTCCCTTCTTTATAGTTGCTAAATACGAGGGTTGATCAAGCTGGGATATAATGTAGTCTTCTCCCTCAACACACTTTGGACTTTATTAGTGTCCTGGCCCATAATTGAGTTATTCATTATCACTTCTCTCGCAGTCTCTTTGTCCCCTGCATCCCACTTTACTACTACTTTTCCCTTCTTACGTTCACCAACTTGTTTAACCTGGAGTAGAGAAATAGATGGGCCATAAATTTTATTTCAATCAAAATCACCATGCCCATGTCATTTACAAAATTTGCAATACCTAAGAATTTTTTCATACATAATATGTTACCAGAAACTAATATACCCATTCGCAATCCAAACTCTCATTGGAATGTTTTAATAAGGTCTAACCCCACATAAATCCTAGCCTGGGTAGCTCGAATGATTTTAGCTGTTGATCCATCAATCTTTAAAAGGGGTGTCATTAAAAAAAGAGCAGTCTTAGAGAATATATGAAGGTATGGGATATAGATCCAAACCGGAGCTTTAGTGTTGTCCTCATTTGCTTTGAAGGTGGGAGACCACTTAAATAGTTTCATTGGTGATGTAGACACCTTATTCTAGCACCCCCTAACCTCTCCTTAGGTCCCTAGCACCTCCCCTCATATCTACAAACCTATGTCATACCCCGGGTACTGACCTAGGGGCCATCGGACACTCCTAGGCTCCATTTGACCAAAAATCAAACTCTTCATCTCGACCGAGACTAAAAGAATCTTCAAAGGGCACTGAAACCCCTTTCCAACGGTCCGTCTCGTGCGTGATTATGACTTACGGTGCGGACGAATGACCTGTTTTCCCTCGAAACTTGATCAGGAGGTCACCGACCGTTCCCAAGCTCCATTTGACCAAAGTCAACCCTTTATTTTGACCAAGATTGAATGAATCTTCGAAGGGCACTGAAGTCCCTTTTCAACGGTCCGCTCCGGGCCCAATTCTGACTTACGGTGTGAACGAACGATTCGTTTTACTTCGAAAGGTCACTGAATTCTTCCAAGCCTCGATTGACCAAATCCAACTTCCCAAACCGAGTCAAACTCTTTGGAATATCAAATTACATTTCCTATGCTTTCCAACAGTATGCCCCATGCGCGATTCTGACTTACCATACGGACGAACGATCCGTTTGCGTCCGACGATTCCCCATCCAAAGGACCAACGAGGGCTTCTGAGCCACATTTGACCCAAAGTCAACTCCCAGACCCGGGAGTGGTCCAAGTATTTTTCAATATATCTAAAATACCTTTCCATTGGTTCATCCCTTGGGTTATTCGGATCAATGATTTGCGCTCTATGGTCGATTTTCGAAAAAAACCTGAAAGAGACTGCCAAACGGCAGGTCCCAAACCTTGCCTATCGGCAATGTGCCTAAAAACACCTGCCGATTAGCAGGATCAAGGCTATGATGATTGTCAATGACCTGGGACTATAAAAGGGATGGCCTAGCCTCATTGTAAAAAGAACACAAGATCTTAAATCCGTCACTCTCAGCGAACTAAGAAAACCTCTCTCGAAGTCAGCGTGATTTCCACATCCAAATCCCTTTCCAACCTTCACCCTTAGTCATCTTTCCCATCAAACTTGGTGAATTAACTACCCTCCATCATCACCCAAGTGCACGGGTTTCTCTCCAACATCCAAGATTCAGCTCAAGATCTTCAAGAAGGTCTAACTTTCTCAACTCTCTCTTCAAATACTCATAAATTTATATTAACTTATTCTATTACTTAGCACTTTTATTCTCTCATCTCATATATCCTAATATACTTTTTATCCAGTATAATTGCACATCTCTTATTTTAATATAAATAAAACCAAAAAAAATAAGAAAAATAGGGTTTTCTCATAAATTCCAAACGGGAATTCTCACACTTTTCTCATAACTAAAACACTTTTTTTTCACACACGCACATATAAGAGAAGTCCCCGGTTGGATTTATGGGATAAATCCCACCCCTCGTTTTGCATACGAACTACGTGGACTTTGATGCCTCTATAGGCTACATAGGCGTCTCAGGGTAAAACTCGAGACTCGAATCCTATTCCTACTTTTCTCCCATTTTCTATTTTCCTAAATTCTTTAACTTAATTCTCTTAGATTCTGTATATTTACTTATACATGCATTCGTTCTTAGTGGCGTATTATTCTATATATGTTACTGTTCTGTTATAATGATCAACGCAAGGATAATCGCATGAATCCTATTTTCTAATATTACTTTTAGGGATATTCCTATGGATGACTCACTTTATCTTTTCCATGATACAAGTCGGTGATTCCTATCTACACTACATATACACATGCACACATATCACGGGTAAATAAAGGAAAATAGTAATAACCCATGGGAGACCGCAAGGGCGTAATGGGTGCCTAACACCTTCCCATTTCGTAACTGAGCCTCCAGACCCTTTTTGAATAATTTTGGTTTCGTATCTATCAGTATGTATTTGGATGCTGTCATTCGGGATGACTCCCTTTTCTTTTGTCTGTTTTGAGTAAAATAGGCTGGAGACTCCATCTCTCTACATTTTTCACCTCATCATTGACGTCGGCAAAAGCGCTCCCGAGAGGGATACGGGGGACCAAGATCCTCTCGACAAGAAGACCACCTCTTCTTTGTATCTCCCACCACGAGGATCGGGGATGGACACAGTGGCGACTCCGCTGGGGATCTTCATTTTGAGGGCTAGACTCTATTTACATGGGTTTTATATTTGCTTATATTTTTCCCTATTTTTTTTCATACCCCCCCCCCCTTACTATTCATGTGTACCTCATGCTTATACTTCTATTCATACGCTTGTAGAAGATTCTCCATGTACACTTTCCACCACATGCACCTAGGACAACATATTCCCACATGTTGCATGCATCACCCATCCATACTTGGTATACCATTGGTACTTGTACTTTGCCCCCATTTAGCATAATCAAGAAGGATACTCTCATCATAAGATACTAATAAGAGAATCATGCATGATTTACACAACATCACCAAAGAGCATTGGTATTGACCAAATTTTATCCAGTAACTGGAGGGTCACTTCGTGATGGGCACTGGTCCGGCAGGGCGCAGTTAGCCTAAGCGGTATGACTCTCACCTTCCTTTTTCCAAGTACCTTTGACGTATATCGAACGGTTCCCTCGCATCGTACTGCTTGACCGAAGTCATGACGAGAGGTATATCGAAGGAAACCCGTTCAGGTACATCGAGTATATCGAATTTTCTCTCACATATACCGTCCCCACGAGGTATATAGTGAGGCAATTCACGTACACTTAGGTATATCAAATGGCTTGTCCACACGTACCGATTACCCTCAAAAGCAAGACGTATATCGTGGAGGTCACGCTAAAGGGGAGAATCCTTTCTGATTCACCCAACCAACTGCATACCCACATCTAGGTGTCAAGCCTAGGACACACATGTTAGATTGTCGATTTCAACCCGAAACTCTGCCAAAATTCAGGGTCGGCCTGCTGCCCAAATTTTTGTGCATTTTAAAATTGGGATGCTTCCCGTGAGCCTAGTTACAAGTCCAACCATAACTTTGCATATGTTACAAACCCAACTTTCTCAGGCTCGGGTCCCGTCCAGCATTTCATTTTTGCATTTTGGAGAATTTAATACAAGTGAGAACATAATAATTATAATAATCATGTTGAGACCCGTGTCCCAAAAACATTTCTCCCTTCTTTATCAAAAATCAAAAAACATTTCTCCCTTCTTTATCAAAAATCCAAAAACATTTCTCCTTCCTTTATCAAAAATCCAAAAACGTTTTTTCCTTTCTTTATGAAAAATCCAAAAATATTTTTTCTTTCAATCTAAAAAAATGTCAAAATATTTTCATCCTTTTTTGTCAAAAATAAATCTCATTTTACTCTTTCTCAAGTCGATCGCACGCCCTTTGCCGGGTTCCTTATTGGCTTCAGTCTTAAGTCAAAGCACCCCGGAGTTCCATCTGTTCCCCTGCTACTTCTTTCGAGTTCAAAATCCATCCACTTTCCATAGAAAACACAGATCAAGTACCAATTGTGCAGCCAGATCTAACGGCAGTCTTAGATCTGCTCGTGTCCAAGATTGACAACCTCCAGACTAAGGTCCGAGAGATGCAACAAAACCAGGTTCCTATTCCTCAAGATCCCGAGGCCCTATTCCCTCGCACTATAGGTCAACCCAAACCTATTTGGGTTCCCTAAGACTATCAGCACGCTCCACGTGCCCCTCCTGCTAATGGGTTGCCGCGTGCCTAGCTTCCTATGCCGAAACTTGCCCAGCATAAGGCTAGCATGCCTATGATCATTGATCCGAAAGAAGAAGAATTTAACAAGGTCAAAGGAGATCTCAAGATGCTAACTAAGAAGTTCGACCACGTCATAATATCTATTAATTACATTGAATACACCCATATGTCTCCTTATCCTAAGGCAAGGTTACCCGAGAAGTTTAAGATGCCAAATATCAGGAAATTCGAAGGAAGTGGACCCCCAATTGTTCATCTTCGCAGTTATCACCATTCTATGACTCTCCTAGGGGATTTTGAAGAAGTGATGGCCCAATTATTTCAGCAAACTTTGAAGGATAGCGCCCTCCGATGGTTTTTGTCTCTCGAGGAGTCCAGAAACCGTAGCCGGGAGGATGTATCCCGAGAATTCATATCGTAGTAAAAATATAATGAAGAGATTGAGGTTACCCAACGTGATTTAGAGTTATTCAAACAAAATACTGGGGAATCAGTCAGTAACTTCATAGCCCGATGGAGGGAAAAAGAAGCCACCATTACCAATCGTCCATCTGAGGAAGAACAAGTCAACATAGTGAAGAAGAACTTCTTACCCCATGTCCGAACAAAATTGGGAGGACAATACTATCCCCACTTCGGAGCTCTCAGGGAGGCCGGAGTAGAAATCGAGGAAGGTCTTGCTAAAACAGAAGTTGAACCAAAGAAAGTGCCTGGACAGTTCACTCCCAGAAAATATGATAAGCCTGTCAGTGCTGCAGTCTCAACCATCAACAACATCTCTCAACCAACCACCTTGTGGGCACCAGAAAGCCTCCCTATCCCAGTTCCAAAGGAATACACCGAGCTCCATGATCCCCTCTCCAAAGTTTATCAGGCCCTGTTAAATCAAAATCTTATCAAGCCCTTGGACCCCCGTCCATTACCAAATCCACTCCCAAGAAACTTCAAGACAGATGCCCATTGCGCCTTCCACCAAACCGCTTGCCATACCACCAACCAATGCTTTCACCTTCAAAAAATAATCCAAGGTCTAATTGACCGGGGTACCATTGCCCCACCAGCCAATCCTAAGACAAACACTACTCACAACCCACTCCAAAATCATGCCAATGCCATCTTCCTAGAAGAGAACCCAGAATTTCATCCCTCAACTCAAATCACACCCATTCACTCTCCCAAACATCTCCAAACTTGCCTATATTTCCTCCTACACCCTGTTAGCCCCGTTCATCAGGCACTGTCACTCTTTATTAGACTATGCATCACTCTATGTACCCGTTCTGAAAATGGAAGTATGGAATTATCAAAAGTGTTAAACCAACTCCTAGAGTTCGGGCTAAAATTTTCCTCACATATGATCATTAAGTGCCAGAGGTTCAGTATGTTATTCTTGGGAGCACGAAAATGGGCCCGAGAGTTATACAGTTGGGTAGTACCGATCGATGAAGTCATTCTAAATGATGTTGTCCAGATCATGGCACAATTATTCAAGCAAACCAATAATATTTGAAGTATGACCGAGTTACTTAATACTATGAAGCTACAAGGACGCCTGGTCCCTTCACCCTTACTTATCCCCACAGGATGGGAAGACTTGTGTGAAGAAGCCATTGAAATTATGGAAAGCATTGACTTTACATGGAAAGAAAGAATTGTTGCCATCGGATGGGGGGAAGAATTCGAAGACCCAAATAAAGGGGAAGCTTCAGAGAAAACTGGCCTGGTAGACGACATATGTGGGATGATATCACTTGAATAACTCCTCGGAGAAATAAATAAGGTGGCAAAACAACCCGAGATTGACGAGGAAATGGGGCTCATATTCTTCCCTTCTTCAGTAAATAGCATGACCAGATTAGGAAGGCATTACCAGATCCCAAGCTCACTACCAGCCAATGACAAGGGGATAGGCGTTGAAAACCTTCTTGTGCCAAAAATAACGCTCGAGAAAAGCAACATCCTCGATTAACTAAAGAAAATTCAAGTTAACATCACTCTATGGGGGGCTTTTCATGTCTTCCCAACTGCACAGAAATGATTTGATCAAGTTGCTCACTGGATCCACAGTTCCTCCTTCCACCACACCAGAAGAAGTGATAAATTTATTCGGACCCCTAACCTCTACCCGAATACTATCATTTTCCAAAGAAGAAATCCCCAGAATTGGGTTAAACCACAATCATGCACTCAACATATCCGTCAAAGTTATGGGGAATGTCGTACCACTCTCTCTTGTTGATAATGGATCCTCCATGAATGCTTGCCCATTAAGAAACTTCAAATGCTTAGAACTGAAAGAAAGTGACCTTTATCCAACTTTCGCTGCTATACGTGCGTACGATAATACTCGTCGGGAAGTGATGGGGTCCATAAAACTAGTAATAGGGGTTGGCCCTATAAACTCTGTCGTTAAATTCTAAGTTATTTACATCCCAACTTGTTTCAACCTATTTCTCAGACGACCATGGCTCCACGGTATCAAGGGTGTGTCTTCCTCGCTCCATCAAAAATTCAAGTTCTTCGCTGACGGACTAGTCATCACCATTTTGGGCGACAACGATAATGCCGAGGGTGTAAGTACCAATAATCCAATACTTGAGAAACATATGGGTCAAATGATATTATCCTACGAGGATTACGAGTTGAGCCACTTCTACTCTCGGCAGGGGATGATTTCAGAGAAAAGTTTTGTCCATAATACGACCCTCATGGCAATGTCAATGTGATTTAGATGTTCAGACACATGCACTTCATGCCCGGACTGGGGTTAAGACAAAGACATCAAGGGATAATTGAGCCCATTGAACTGAAAAAAGCTTTCCCTCCTTATGGTTTGTAAGAGAGTTGGCGCTTACGTTCAAATGATCAAATTATATTTAAAACACCTTTTAACCCAAATTAACCCTAATCATGCAACTAGGTGTGATTGAAACAATATGAAATCATGCAAGAATTATTCAACACACAAAGTTTAAGGAAAAATCCCCCACAGGGGCAAAATCATTTGTATATCACTATAATTTGTAAGAGAAACGGCTTACAATCGAATTACACTGAAATACAAGTTTTTGACTAAGAATTACCCGCAGGCATCGGATTCTGTAGTCGTGGCTAGAATTATCCCTTTCCAGTAGGGGTGCAATGAAGAGGAAGGAGCGGTCCACTTCACAAGGGTTGAACAACAGCAATGGTGTTCTTGGGTTACCAAACTTGATTCACATAGATATGGAAGATGTGTGAATCTAAAAACCTAGAATCATAGGACTCAATAGGTGAAGACTTTAGGGTTGATATGCTCTGAAAATCGTTGAAAAGTCTTAAGCAAACCAACCTCCAAACGTGGTTTAAATAGGAAGCCAAAAACCTAAAAAATCTGCAACACGATCTGGCAGAGTTTATCCAGGGCGGACCGGTCTGGGCCTTAGGCGGATCGGTCCGATAGCAGACCGGTTCTTTTAATTTGAAGCTAATTCGGTTCGCATTCGGTTCGGGGCTCACTGGCTTCAAAGTGCATGGCGGATCGGTTCGGGGCGGTCCGTTCCGGGTCTCAGCGGATCAGTTCTTTTTATATAAAGGCGGACCGGTCCGGCTGACTGGATTTTTGAATTCTTCCTTTCTTTTGATCTTCGGATTCCATTGATGATGAATGGACTTTGAATCTTTGCAACGGTGTTACGGCTAATGACATATACAAGTATGTTGGACAAAAATGTCCTTACAAATCTCCCCCTATGTCTATGCCGAAACAAACATAAAAAATACGAATTATCTATAATCACAATGCCTATACAAATCTACCCTTCCATGAACCCAAAAACTGAAAGTGGTACAAATGACTAAGGCTGCATCGTTTGTTCTTCGAATCTTCAGAAATCTCACCACTTTTCTCAGCAAGGTGTGCAAAAGATGTACCTACACACATGAGACTAAGCAAATACCAAGTGACGTATCGAGTTTAAAATGAGATAAACATAAGCATATATATCAATTTAAGATGATATTCTCAGAATTTCAAAACTCCCCCATAATCAGATAATTCATTCTCCCCCTTTTTATGATGTCCCCAAATAGACAAATAAGAGAAATAAATCAAGCAATCAAGTACCGGGGTGACATAAGGCATAAAATCACACTATGAATGAACATAAAATAACCAAGTTGGTGATAGCGTAAATGAATGGGTGTGATCACAAATTCGACAGGAAAATCAATGCATACAAACATGACATATGTGCACAATGAATATTGGATATTCCTAACGAATGAACTCAAATTCTTCCTTTGGTGTAAAAGAAATGAAATATATGACATTGACTAAATCAAATCAACAAATCAAAGCTCAAAGTGATTTCTACACCAATAACGTCCAAAATGTTTTTCATGCTTTTTCAGGACTGTCAAGGAAGTACAAACCCATTTTTCAATCTCCAACCAAACTCCCTCAGATTTATATTTTGAATAGAAGAATACTAAATTCTCAAACTTTGGAGAATTGGGTGAAACCTAAATGGCCCATATTTGGCATGAATTGCTTTTTATTGCCTTATCAATTTTTTCGGGCTCTTTTAACCTCTTAGGACCTCGGATATTAAAATTCCTCCATTTTTTAGGTCCTTTTTGACGGTGGCTTTTGCGCAAAGGATAAGAATCAACTTTCGCAGCCCCTCCCCGTTATGAAAATATACACACAGTCTCACCAAAACGGTTTTTACATGCAATCCAATCTTGTCAAGTTTTATCGCATATTGTACATTGTATAGACAGAATTGAGATAGAAACACTCAAGCCAATATGTGATAGACAAGTGAAACAATCAAATATAGCTGTGCATGTGTGCATTAAAGGATATAGGAGTCAAACATGTAGGAAGATATCACTAATTACATCTCAAGGACTCCAATCAATGTTAAGCACATGGATGAAATGATGTAGCCTCTCAAATCTCTACCAAACAGTCACATGGATATATGAAATGAAGTTGTGACTTGGCTATCTTAAATGCTCATCCATAAAAGGTGCAAAACAAAAGAAAAAAAACTTTTTGGGATTTTCAAAAATTTTATCAAAATAAAATCTTTTTGGGCTTTTCTTAAAATTTTTCTAAACAGAAAATCTTTTTGTATTTTTCAAAAATAAGAAAAAGCAAAAATAAAGCAAACTAATAATATATGCTAACAATAGGTAAAAATGATGTCATGAAAAACAACCTATGCTAACAAACAAGACTAGATCTCAACCGGGAGTAACGGTGGAGTTTTCCAAAGATGGTGACATCTTTTGAACCAACTCCACTAGATCATGTGTAGTCTTGATCAAAAACTTCACTTGCTCGCGAATATGTGCAAACTCTCTATCAAAATGAGAAGGCAAGGAATCATGAGTGGGTGCATGTGCATGAATGTGTGAAGTGGCATGATGTGTCACAAAACCCAACTTAGAACAGAACTCCCTAAGATGTCCTCGCTTCTTGCAGTGGGAGCAAACATAAACCGGTCTAGGAAGTAATTTGTCAACAATTTGGGGATGAACATTCCTAGACGGACACCCATGGGACTCACTCACCACGGTGGATATAGGCTCGGGAGCATTCTCTAATGTGACTTGGACCTCCTGTTCTTGTTTGAGGTCATCCTCGAGATGGGATACACGTGTCGTCAGACTAGACACCGTGTTGGACAAGTCACCTTTTTCCCTTTTTAGCTCATCACTTTCTACCTTTAACTCACGAATTCGAAGACCTAGGATCCTATTTGACCTTTTTGTTTCCATGGTCTCGATAAACAACTTTCTAAAGGCATTTTGGATCAACCTATCATCACCATTCTCATCCTCACTATCGCTTGGAGAGGTGGGCATGGCAACTTTCTTGCGCTCTCTCCTAAGATTAGAAGGACACTCAAATTTCTTGTGCCCTATCCCATTGCACTCGAAACATCTTATCTTCTCACGATCTTTATTTATCTTTCTCTCTTTTCCATTCTCACAAACACTCTCTCTCTCTCCAAACAATCTTAACTCTTTCTCTAGGGCAGTGATCCTAAGGACTAAAGCATTGTTTCTCTTCTTGGTTTCAAAAGAGTCGAAATATAGTTCAGTGTAGGCGTGTTGAAGATCACACTCGCTCTCACTTGCCTCATCATCCCCTTCAATCTCATCGCTCTTACTGTCGAGGTGTCCTTGTGACGTAGCATCCTCATCGTCGTGAGAAGCATTGGAGGTACTCACATGACTTTCCATGAACGCGTTGAAGTTACGCTCATGCGGTGACTCATCTCCTGAATCCACCGTCTCGACCTCACTGTCGTCACTAAGGGTAGCATTAAGGACAGCTTTCCCTTTCTCTCTATTCAGGCGATTGGCACACTCAAAAGCTCTATGACCCCTACCATCGCATTCAAAACATCTCTCACTGTCTTTCTTAGGAGGGTCTTTGGAATCTTTCTCATTTTCCTTTTCAGAAATATTTTTCTCAACATTCCTTTTATCATTGAAATTTCCACTTTTCTTGAATTTGAGAATTCTTTTGAATTTTTTTGCAAACAGGGCCAAGTCATCTAAGTCAAAATCACATTGAGACTTGGACTCAAAAACTTTTTCTTTCTTTTTCTGAAAATGAGTCTTTAAAGCAATCCCATTATCCTTAGCCTTAATGGTTTTGGGGAACATGTCAATCTCATAGGTTTGAAGATCTCCTACAAGTTCTTCCAACTTAAGTGATTTCAAATTTCCCAAAGAGTTCAAAATAGTGACTTTAGGAATAAAGCGTTTTGGGAGAGATCTCAAAATATTTTTAACGACACGCGTGTTATCAATTACCTCACCCAAATTAAAACTAGTGTTAACAATGTCCGACAAGCGTGCAAAAAACTCATCAAAACATTCGGACTCAGACATGATGATAGTCTCAAATTGGGTGGCCAAATTTTGTAATTTAGACTCTTTAACAGCGTTCGTACCCTCATGGGTAAGTTGCAAAACATCCCATGCCTCTTTTGATGTGGTGCACGTCATTATGCGTTTGAACTCATCGGGAGTGATAGAACCGGAAATAACACTCAATCCCTTAGAATTAAAGGAAGACCATCTTAATTCATCTTCGGTCCAAGTCGTGACAGGTTTCAAATTTGCCACGTTATCAACAGTGACGGAGGGAGGTTTCCACCCTCTTTCAACAAGAATCCATACCCGTTCATCAATGGCTTTTAAAGCCGACCTCATACGGGCTTTCCAATAAGCATAATTTGTCCCGTCAAAAACAGGCATTTTATAATATGACTTCTCCATTTGAACACGCACTTTTTCAAAAATCAATTTTTTAGAAAATTGATATCTTAGAAAAATTTTGCGAAAAAAGGAATACACGATAGATTAGCGTAACCTGCTCTGATACCAATTTGAGAGAGTTTGCGCTTGCGTTCAAATGATCAAATTATATTTAAAACACCTTTTATCCCAAATTAACCCTTAACATGCAACTAGGTGTGATTGAAATAATATGAAATCATGCAAGAATTATTCAACACACAAAGTTTAAGGAAAAATCCCCCACAGGGGCAAAACCATTTGTATATCACTATAATTTGTAAGAGAAACGGCTTACAATCGGATTACACTGAAATACAAGTTTTTGACTAAGAATTACCCGCAGGCATCGGATTCTGTAGTCGCGACTGGAATTATCCCTTTCCAGTAGGGGTGAAATGAAGAGGAAGGAGCGGTCCACTTCACAAGGGTTGAACAACAGCAATGGTGTTCTTGGGTTACCAAACTTGATTCACATAGATATGGAAGATGTGTGAATCTAAAAACCTAGAATCATAGGACTCAATAGGTGAAGACTTTAGGGTTGATATGCTCTGAAAATTGTTGAAAAGTCTTAAGAAAACCAACCTCCAAACGTGGTGTAAATAGGAAGCCAAAACCCTAAAAAATCTGCAACACGATCTGGCAGAGTTTATCCAGGGCGGACCGGTCCGGGCCTTAGGCGGATCGGTCCGATAGCGGACCGGTTCTTTTAATTTGAAACTGATTCGGTTCGCATTCGGTTCGGGGCTCACTGGCTTCAAAGTGCATGGCGGATCGGTCCGGGGCGGTCCGGTCCGGGTCTCAGCGGATCGGTTCTTTTTATATAAAGGCGGACCGGTCCGGCTGACTGGATTTCTGAATTCTTCCTTTCTTTTAATCTTCGGATTCCGTTGATGATGAATGGACTTTGAATCTTTGCAACGGTGTTACGGCTAATGACATATACAAGTATGTTGGACAAAAATGTCCTTACAGTTTGGGATATCAACCATCAGAACAAGAGCTTCGAATGATCCACCAGTATCGACCAAAGAGAAGATTAGACTACATCCACACTATCCCATGTGTTTCCTTGAATGGATGATTCATTAAATAGGGTGAATATTTCCCCTTTTGTGGCTTCCCAGAACCATGGTATGACCATACAGACAAGAAGATGAAGCCTGGAATGGAGATCTTTTTTCATGACAGCTACCCATGGGCCGAAAATTCCTAACACCATATACAACCGCTTATCAGAGATACCGAAGATTTTGAGGGAAGTGACTCTGAAGATTCCTTCAATTTATAGACACTGGGGCTGACACTCTGCATGGTTCATTCAAGCACTACATCACTGGATCCATTGCACCTGATTGAAGTTGCTGATACACCTCTCCTCAAGTGGCATGCTGCGCCATTTCTACCTGTTGAAATCCCACCTAACCTCCATATTTACCCAATCTCTTCTTTTGTTGTTTATCATTGCGCAAATGTAATGGAGACCTACTTTGATGAGGTTTTCAATGTTGTTTTTCCTATCAATGAAATAAACGAAGATTTTGATTATCTTGTTATGCCTTACATTAATTGTTTAGATTCTAATCAAACTTTTGATGATGATGATTTTGCAAATGAATAATTCTTGACTGGTCTAAATAAGGTTCATAACAAGTAACATAACCGTGTTCAAGTTAATGAAGAAGAAATTGTTATTATTAACCTCGGTTCTAGTATTCAACTGCGCATTATTAGGATAGGGTCTACCCTTGACGAGCATGAGCGTGCACAACTTGAAGACTTATTGAAGGAATTTATGGATGACTTCGCATGGTCCTATGATGATATACCCGGCATTGATCCCAAAATAGCTCAACATGAGATTCCCACTCTTCTATATTACAAGCCTATTAAACAAAAGTTGAGAAATATCTGCACCTAATGTCGCTCAAGGTCAAAGAAGAAGTGGTCAAACAGCTGAACGTGGGATTCATTCGTGAGATTGAATACCCCACATGGCTAGCCAATATAGTGCCTATGACAAAATTAGGAGGGAAAGTTCGGATATGTGTAGACTATCGGGATTTGAACAAAGCCTCTCCAAAGGATGATTATCCGCTACCCAATATCGGCATAATCGTGTAACCACATCCAGTCATGCTCTCAAGTCATTCGCCGATGAGTTTTTCGGATACAACCAAATCCAAATGCACCCAGATCACTAAGAAAAGACCGCATTCATCACCCTGTGGAGAACCTTTTTCTACACTGTTATGCCATTTGGTCTCAAAAATGTTGGTGCTACCTACCAGAGGGCTGCCACAACCATCCTTTACGATCTGATTCGCAAAGAAGTTGAGGTTTATGTGGATGATATGATTATCAAATCCAAAACTAGAGAAGGTCATGTTCTCGCCCTTCGAAAGTTCTTCAAATGATTGCGACGATATCAGATGAGACTCGATCCACAAAAATATGTCTTCGGCATTACAAAGGGAAAACTCTTAGGATTCATGGTCAGTGAAAAGGGGGTAGAAGCAGATCCTACCAAACTGAAAGCCATAATTGAGATGACACCTCCCCGAATGGAAAAAGAAGTTTGTGGTTTCCTTTAAAAATTACAATACATTAGCCAGTTAACCTCCATCTGCGAACCTATTTTCAAACTCCTCCGAAAGGATTCAACCAAGGTTTTGAACGAGGCCTGCCAAGAACCTTTTGACCGAATCAGGCAATATCTGACCCAACCTTCAGTACTCATGCCACCACAACCTGGTCTCCCTTTGCAGCTGGGGATTTTCTAGCCCAATACCTTAAATATTACCACAAAGAGAGAGCCATATATTACGCGAGTCACAAATTGAGTGAGTACAAAGTCAACTACACTTCTTTTGAAAAGGCAAGTGTCGCGCTTGTCTGGGTCACCCAAACGTTACGACACTACATGCTCACCTTTCCCATCAAAATTGTATCCCGAATGGATCCAATCAAGTACCTTCTTGAGAAACCCGCCTTATCCAACCGAATAGCTCGATGGTTGATGCTACTAGTCGATTTTGATATCGTATATGTCACGCAGAAAGACATGAAAGGAAGAGCCATTTCTGACTACCTCGCTGACTACCCTGTGGAGGAAGATGATGTTTGGATATTCAAATTCCCAGATAAAAACATCCTCTGCGCTTCTTAAGGCAACATTCGATGGCAAATGTTCTTTGATGGCGCTGAAAACAAAAAGGGATATGGCGTTGGGATACTTCTGATCGCCCCAGATGACTCCCGCACTCCCATCGCCATCAAATTAGATTTCCCCTACACCAACAACTTGACTGAATATGAGGCATGTACGGTAGGCCTAAAAGTCACTCTCAAGAAAGGTATTCAATGCCTAGATGTCTATGGGGATTCCTCCCTCATCATCGGTCAAGTGATCAGAAAATGGAAAGTCAATGACGAGAAACTCCAACCCTTCCATGCCCACTTAGAAGAACTAGCCTCCCAATTCCAAGATATCACCTTCCAGTACTTACCTCGATCACAGAATAACCTAGAATATTCCCTTGCTACCTTGGCCTCCATGGTTGACATTCCTGAAGGAATAACAATGGCTCCTTTCCTAGTTCAAAAGCAAGGCAAACCAACCCACAAATACCACATTGAGCTCATCACGACAGAAGATCCCGAGCTAGCTAATTGCTAGTACTATGATATCTAGCACCTCCTCAAGTATGGTAGGTATCTCGAGGGTTCCAACAAGAAAGATCGAGCAACCCTCCAAAGACTGGCCGCCCATTACATCATTTGTCATAAAGAACTGTTCAAGAGAACCTTCGATGGAACCCATCTACACTTCATTGCAGGGGCTGACATTAAAGAGGTAATATAAAAAATCCACAGCGGGGGGCCTCATATGAATGGTCACATACTTGCCAAAAATATCATCTGACAAGGCTATTATTGGACCACCATGATCCAGGATTGCACCGCCTATGTCCGGAGATGCCTCAAATGCCAACAGTTTTCCAACCTTCAGCACCTGCCTCTGCGAAAATTATATAACATGACTTATCCCTGGCCATTATCCACCTGGGGTACCGACATCATAGGGAAAGTTACACCCAACGCCTCTAATGGGCATGAGTTCATCCTAGTTTCCATTGATTACTTCATTAAATGGGTCGAAGCTGAGTCATACGTAGTCCTGAATGCCAAGAAAGTGGACAAATTTATCAAAAAAAACATCATCTGCTGATATGGGGTCCCGTACGAGCTAGCGTCAGATAACGGGTTGCATTTTGAGGCAAAAGTCACAGAAGTGGTCAATGAGTATGGTATTTAGATAAACAAATCTTCTCCCTACCGACCTCACACCAACGGTGCAGTTGAGGCCGCCAACAAAAATCTCAAATCCATCATCAGCAAGATGATCAAAAGTTGTCAAGATTGGGCCGACTGAATCCCTTACGCCCTCTAGGGCTATCGAACCTCGATCCAAACTTCTACTGGGGCTACCCCTTCCTCTCTAGTCTACGTCATGGAAACAGTCCTACCCGTGGAGCTAGAAACACCTTCGTTGCGCGTCATGCTTGAAAGCAAGGTCAGCGAAGAGGATAAGTACCAAAGTCGTCTTGACGAGTTGACCCTACTAGATGAAAGGATATTGAAAGCTCTATACCACATACAAGGGTACCATTGTCGAATAGAGCGATCATTTAATAAGTGAGTCAAGGACCACGGTGTTCGAGAGAGGGATTAAGTCCTCAAAGAAATAGTAGAGCCCATCTGTGACCTAGAGGGAAATTTAATCCCAATTGGAGCCGCCCATATATTGTGAAGAAGATCTTGTCCAGCGGTGCCTCCATACAAACCAACCTATATGGAGAAGAGATGGCTCTTCCAGTCAACCTGGACCGTCTTACAAAGTTCTACCCCTATTCTTAAATACCAACACTACCAGGGAGAGCCATCTCACTGAATAAGAAAGTAGGAATGTGAAGGTGTGATGAAAACACTCCACCCTTACCCCACTTTTATACTTGAAAAACCTCACAAAAGACATAACCCCTGCAGAAATCAGAGTGAATCCTACCCCATAAGGTACCAAAGGCTAAAGAGGGTACCAAACAAAGCTTTGAATCGATGGGACTGGACTGACCTGCCGATAGGCAGGACAAGGTGATTGACGATCGGTAACCCCCTATTTTAAGAAACTTACCTTTTTTCCACTTTTGTCAAAATCAGAAAACTCAATAAAAATAAATCGATATTCTCAATACAATTTCAAAAAAAATCCCCTTTCCATCTTTATATATATAATTTTTCATTTTGAATAAAACTTCCTTTCAAAACTTCCCAAAAATATTTCTTTTTACGGTCCCAGCAGCAGAGTAAAAAGCGTTGTGGCCATTCCCAATCCTCACGACGGGCGGGTGCATAATGGAGGATCCTAGGTCCCGCGCGTCCCTCTCGGGAGAGCTTCGGTCGGTGTCATTTGGGTGAGGTGAAAAATGTAGAGAAATAGAGTCGCCAGTCTAGTTTACTCAAAACAGACAAAAGAAAGGGAGTCATCCCGAAGGAAAACATTCCAAAGACATACTGATGCATACGAAACCAAAATGATTCGAAAAGGGTTCGGAGGCTAAGTTACGAAATGGGAAGGTGTTAGGAACCCATTCCGCCCTCACGGTCTCTCATAGGTTTTTTCTATTTTCCTTTATTTTCCCCGTGATATGTGTGCATGTGTATACGTAGTGGAGATAGGAATCATCGACTTGTACAATGGAAGAGGTAAAGCGAGTCATCCGTAGGAAGGTATAAAAATATTAGAAAATAGGATTTACGCGATTATCCTTACGTTGACCGTTATGACAGAATGATAATGCATGTGAAATAATACGCCACTAAGAACAAATATATGTATATATATGTAATCTAGGAGAATTGAATTATGAAAGAAAAAGTAAAAATAGGACTCGAATCTCGGATTTTATCCCAAGACGCCTATGTAGCCTATAGAGGCATCAAAGTCCACGTAATTCGCATGAAAAACGAGGGGTGGGGTTCATCCCATACATCCAACCGATCACTTTTCTTATTTGTGTGTGTGTGAGTGTGTAGAAAAAAGTGTTTTAGTTGTGAGAAAAGTGTGAGAAAAGTGTGAGAATTCCCGTTTGGAATTTATGAGAAAACTCTCTTTTTCTTATTTTTTGAATTTTTATATGTATGAAAATAAGAGATGTGCAATAATACTAAATAAAAAAGTATATTAGGATACGTGAGATGAGAGAATAAAAGTCCTAAGTAATAAAACAAGTTAATGCGAATTTATGACAATTTAAGGAGAGAATTGAGAAAATTGGACCTTCTCGAAGATCTTGAGCTTAATCTTAAATGTTGGATAGCATCCCTTGCACTTGGATGATGATGCAGAATAGTTAATTCACTAAGTTTGATGAAAAAGATGATGAAAGGTGAAGGTTGGAAGGGTATTTGGATGTGGAAATCGCGCTGACTTCGAGTGAGGTTTTCTGGATTTTCTGAGAGTGATATGTTTCGAATTTGGGCTCCCTCTGCAATGAGGTCAAGGCCTCCTTTTTATAGGCCCATGGCATTGTCGATCGGCATAGCCCTATTTTTGCCAATCGGCAGGTGCATTTAGGCACAGTGTCGATAGGCAGGGTCTGGGACCTGTCATTTGGCAGTGTCTTTCAGGCCTTTTCGGAAAATTGACCGTAAAGTGAATGCCATTGATCCGAATCACGCACAGTGTATACGGTTGGAAAGGTAATTCATAGACCTTCAAAAGTCCTTTGGACCACTCGACTTTGGGTCAAATGTGGCTCGAAAGCATTCGTCAGTCCATTGGACGGAGAATCGTTGGACGCAAACGGATCATTCGTTCGCATGGTAAGTCGGAATCGTGCACGGGGTGGACCGTTGGAAAGGTTAGGTGACCTAATTAGACATTCAAAAGTTTTTTATCTAGTTCGGGGAGTTGACTTTGGTCAACTGGTTCTTGGAAGCATTCGGTGACCTCTCGGAGTAAAATGGATCGTTTGCCCGTACCGTAAGTTAGAATCACGCACGGAGCGGACCGTTAGAAAGGATTTTTAGTTCCCTTTGAAGATTCATTCAGTCTCGATTGAGCTCAAGAGTTGACTTAGGTCAAACGGATCTTGTGAGCATCCGGTGGCCTCTAGATCAGGTTTCGGGGAAAATGGGTCTTTCGTCCGCATGGTAAGTCGGAATCGCGCACGGGATGGACCGTTGGAAAAGGGATTCAGGGCCGTTCGAATATTCAGTCAGTCTCGGTCGAGCTGAAGTGTTTGAATTTTTGTCAAATGGAGCCTGAGAGTGCATGATGGCTTCTAGGTCGGTACTCGAGGTATGACCTGGGTTTGTAGTGATGAAGAGAGGTGCTAGGGACCTAAGGAGAGCTTAGGGGGTAATAGAATGGGGTGTCTACAAGCTCATATGAATGCATTCATTCATTCATCATTAATAGAAAACTTCATTGCATTGCATGTATATTTTTTTGTGTTACAGGAAATAAAGAAAAGAAAAAATAACGGGACTCATCCCAAACCCACATTATCTCTCTCTCTCACTTACCCTTAACCCTCTCTCTCTAAAGAGCTTCCCCCCTTATGACGTGCTCTCTTTCCCCTGTGGCGAGATGACATACCACCGCTACCTAAACTAGACTCCTCCCTGGATGAGGTAGACGGCACTAAGCAAGAAGGAATAGGAACTGCGTCCCTAATATAGGAAGTCGCCGAAGATATCTAGTCTGGTTTAGGTAGGACCCTCCTATGATCCTTGGATCACACTAAGTATACTACTAGGGAAAACTCACGTGGGTATTACCTCAATCTACCTACCATTGCAAATAACACTTAGTGTTATGTTTCCTCGAGCTTGAACACTACACGATGTCCTCAAATCATCATCCAGCTCTTTAAAACCAGGGCCATTAATCGCCATGTCGGTCACTCATAACGTCGCTAATTCCTAAGGCAAACGAATACAATAAGCAACCTATGCGTCCAAAAGAACCTTCACTCGTGCATAAAACTTGTGTAAACAAAGGGGTATTTCAAATAAGAATGTGCCCAGTTATCGAGATGTAATGACCATACTAAGTCCATCCGCACTCATACTGATATAAGTCATGCTATGACCAAATCGTTAATGTCGAGCAATACCAGACTGCTAAAATTTAAAGGATATCATCCTCAACCAACGGAACTGAAGGAATACACCAAATCAGAATGAATACACAATTGTTTCGAGGGAATCCCATCAGCATAAAACATCTACGATCTATGAAAGGAGAGTCTACGCCATGCGCTTTAAGTCTAAGACTCCACCCAAGCATTTTTACCTGATACTAGTACAGCCATGCCCTGGATCAAGTCAACAACCGTGAGAAATTAGATCGCGAACCAATTATCTTCTTGGGAAAAAAGTGAACTATGAGCCTATTGTACTTTCGTAAATCAATTACTAAACTTCCATCCTTAGGGGTATCACTTTTTCCTTACATCCTTGACAAATATGAACCACTCCGGTTGATGAATGCCCAACGCCCTTGGCAATGCCGACCTTGTCCATACTTTTAGTTAGCGTGACGTCATGGACAACCTAACACATCTAGGTCATTGTCTACATCAGCATACTATGATCGTATACCAAACTTTTCCTTAGACCATACCCAATCAAGGGAAATATTCTCCATATTATAACCTCTAGTGGCACAAGGTCATCACCGCGCTTATCTCCAGGTTCTACTTAAACTGTATTAATGTAACGGCCACAGTGGTCGCAATTAACACTCTAAGGGTAGTAAGTATCATACAGGGCTACATCTCATAATCAGTGCCGATTTGGCAAGACGTGTCATGAAATAGTCTCTTCCCTACTAGGATAATTTCTGACTTATACTATCAATACATGTCGATATCCAAATCAATCTTCGATGTCTGCTCGGGGGTGATGATTTCAAATCTTTATCAATACATCATAAATCTAAGTCTAAATGAATTTCCTAGTTTCATCAAAATCGAGTACCACACTTACTACACTAGTCATTTTAGGACAAACAAAAATCACGCCCAATCACAACACAAGCTCCCCATTTATCTTAGAAGGTTACATCACTCGCCTATGTCAAGCACGTACATTTTTTAGCTCTTTAAAATTTTACCAATAACCTGGAATCATCACATGACTCTTAGTATGACCATCATTAGAACATTAGCACTCCATGATGCCACACATAACTGGTTCTCTAAGGACACCAAGCATACCTCAACATAATTCTCATCGAAGGCCTATCGAGACCTTAGCTCCTATGATCCATTCATAATAGGTAGATCCTATCTATTTCCCAACATCTGTCTCCAATTCCTCACCCAAATACTAGCCTATAAGCCTCTACACATGGCGAACTAAAATTACCCAACGCCTCAAGGCATCTCATCAAATCTACTCACATTCCCAAGGGTGCCATGTGCAATGCGTCCCAAGGACACTCTAATGACTCCTTTATATCATAACAACATTAAAATAGCCTTGTGTTTTATGATCATTTTGTTTGTTAGGACGAGCTATGGCACCTAGATAAGAATCTTATTTCCCCTTTGATCGAAACTCTAACATGTCTAGCCTACGAATCTCTCCTCGAGATCCAATAAAGACCCCAAAACCTCCTTTTAAATGGCTCATACCCTAAACTACGCATCAAACCATATACGGACACTTTAATGTTTCTGGCATGATATAAGAAGTCATATAGAACCTATAAGCATTTAGGTCTACATCATCGATATCACTAGGGATCTTATTCCTCAAAGTTGCATCATATTCTCTAAATCCTGTTGGGGAAGACTATTTAGGGTTCACTCCTACATCATTTCAACCATCACTATTACATATATAATATACTTGTTTCCAGAGGCCAGTGGCCAGTAACTCTCACCATATCTTGCAAGATATGACTTTCAATCGATAGTTACCAAGATAGTTACCTATAATTATAGTATCCTATCAACTACGACCGAGTATACATCCTCAAGTGATGACCAACACGATTCCACATGCCTACCGAATTATCAATTACTTGTAACGTGACTACACCAAGGATTAACTTCACTTAATCACATCATCGGCATTATCTACCCGTAAGCACTACACCCCAGGAACTTAATGTATCCTTATCCAAAATTAACACCACTTAAGCAAGATACTATAGTCACCTAACCTCCATGGCTGACTTCACATAACGTGCTCCTAACTCAATGAGCATCATTTTTCCTTATAAACATCTAATTAAACCTCCCACATTATCAATGGTTGACATATAAGCACCTCACACTAAAAACTGTAGTGTCGCCACTATCAGCTCAAAAATATTCTCAAATTACTAATATCTACAAATCAAAAGCACAAAAGCAATTAATGACAACTAACTTGGCCATATGCCACTTGACAATGAATTACCCATTGTGATAATCTCGTTGACTCCACCGTCGAGAACATGAACTGAAACCGTCACCAATCTAGTGTGACCGGCCCAAACCAACATTGACTTCTAAAGATCCACTACCACCCTCACCACGTCATTCTCTAAAGGAACGTTAAAACTAGAGCTTTGATACCACTCGTAATGTCCTGACACGAATTTATGGGTTATGAGTGGTCGACCCGATCCAATCCGAGCATTATGTGTGAAGTGTGATGAGACAACCTACATAATGTTGCTAGTCCAATTTCATTTAATTAAAACTTCACTTATTTATCTTATAATTTCCATTTAAATCAAACTACTTAATGTACCCGTGGGAAGCGTCCCCGAAATCCAAGCATACATAGCTACTAACATAAAATAAAAGAAGATACTTACCTATACAACACTCTTAAAATATGGAACCACACTCAACCTACAGTAACAAAGATGATAGAATGAACCGAATGCCTAGTGGGAAAATACCATGACACAATATATAATCAAACGGTAGAAAAAGACTTTACACGTTATATCTACTTTCACATGCAACTACTTTATGTATATATGAACATACATATACTTTATTACACGAAACTACTTTTATTCCAAAAATGTCACTTATTCCGATTAATTCGCCTTAATCTTGTAAAGAACCTCTTCGTACTTGACTTGACATTTATTTCTTGACTTAACACACTCGGTTAAATACTTTAAACAAATACCCTTTGTTTACGAAAAGACATTTCTGTCACCAGAATTATCCCTTTACCCATACCAAATTTACCTGATATTTTCATTGAAATTCCCCTTTCAACACTCGCAAGCACCATGTTAAAAATTACTTATTTTTCCTTGAAAACCTTTTGTAAACACACCATTATGCTAATTATGGGTTAAACATCATTAGGTTTCTTAATTAGCTACCAGAAATCCCTGGTCGGGTCCTTATACATCTTTGTAGCATAGGGATGTATGCTGAAGCTCGAGTGATGGACCTCATCCATCATATCATCCTGATTCTCATTGATAATTGGAATAATCAACCAACCCTTGTGTTGTAATTCGCCATCCTTGTCCATAGTAAGGGTGTCGAACACTTTGCCATTCTGAATACGATCACGGTACTGGGAAAACTCAGGATCACATGAATGGGCCTCTAGAACTTTCTGCTAAATGAGTGGCCTAGACACTCTACCCTAAAGATATGCCCTAACGTAACCCCGTTGGACGTGAAAATCAAATTCAGCAACTGACCAAACATCTTTACCCAATGGCACCTCATCAGTGCAGGGGTAAGACTAGACTTTTGGCTAAGATCTTCGGCCACCACATTGGCCTTGCCGAGATGATATTATAATGAGAAGTCGTAGTCCTTCATCAATTCCATCCATTACCTCTGATGGAGATTAAGATCACATTGCACGATGATGTACTAAAGGCTTTTATGATCGAAAAACACCTTAAACCAGTCCCGGTACAGATAATTCCTCCAACTCTTAAGTTAAAATAACATAGTGGCCAATTCCAAATCATGGGTGGGGGTAGTTCCTCTCATGCACTTTCAGTTGGAGGGATGCATAAGCAACTAGATTCCCATTATACATCAATACTGCCCCAAGTTCGGAACCCGAAGCATCATAATACACGGTATAACCCCTACCATGCTCTGGGGGAGTAAGAACGGGAGCATAAGTCAATCTAACCTTAGGATCCTTAAAGACCGACTAACAGTCCTATGGCCACTCAAAGTGTACCTCCTTCCGGGTCAACATGGTGAGGGGAAATGCAACCCTCGAGAAGTCTTGTACGAATGTGCGGTAGTAACTAGCCAAACCCAAGAAACTATACACTTTCATGACGGTCCTTGGCCTATCCCATCCCAGGACGGCCTCCACCTGGGAAGGGTCGCTAGAATTTTCCTCCACATAAACCACATGGACAAGGAACATGACCTACTCCATCCAGAACTCGCACTTACTGAACGTAGCGTACAGATGGCTCTCCCTAAGCACTTTTAATTTCATGCGAAGGTTCTCCTCGTGGTCTATATCCGATGTCTAAAAGACCAATATGTCATCCATGAAGACTACCATAAACCGATATAAGTAGGGATGATAAATGAGGTTCATCATATGCATGAACATCAATGGGGCATTGGTCAAACTAAAGGGCATTAGTAGGAATCATAGTTCCCATACTAAGCTCGGAACGTCATCATAGGATATTCTCCTCCCTGACGTGAAACTAATGGAATCCAGACCGAATGTCAACCATTGAAAACTTGCTTACCACATGCACCTGGTCGAACAAGTCATCGATATGTGGCGTAGGGTATTTTTTCCTTCATCGTCACCCTATTCAACTGCTTGTAGTCGATGCAAAGCTACAAAAAATTGTCCTTTTTCTTAGCAAAGAGGAATGGAACTCCCCACGGGGATACACTAGGGTAAATAAAGCCCTTATTGTTAGACTCCTCCAACCGAACTCTTAGCTCCTATAATTCTACTGTGGACATTCTGTGAGGTGGTATAAAGATGGACGAGATGCCCTGATTCACCTCTATGGGAAAATCTACCTTCTAGTGTGGGGGTAACCCAGAAAGATAATCAGAGAACACATCAGGACATTCTCGCACCACCGAGTAGTCCAATATTATATCATTCGGCTCATCCTGTTCCACCATAATTCTTAACTAACCAAAGAACCATTTTTTTTCCCACACAATAGAAAACTTGCAGGGATAATCAATGCCCTTCTCTCAACTAAAATGGTGGCGAGACATGGCTGGAAGTTTTACTAAGACACTGTGTCTATGGCATTCAAGGGTAGCTTCAAAATATTACAGCCAATCCATACCAAAGATCACCTTGAACCCATCCATGTCCATGAGGATCAAATAATACCCTAAAATATAATCCCCAGCCATTATCATATATCTACGGCAGACCATATCAAGAACTATACCGCCACTAACCAAAAGCCCTATCAAGATAGGAGGATGAAATTAATCTACCTCTAGTCCCAAACTGAATGTCAGGGAACTCGAAATGAAAGAATCCGATAAGCTAGAATCAAATAATGACTTAACCCATGTACTGTAAAAAAAATCATACCTTCCATCACTAATGGATCGCCGAAAGGTGCCGCAAACTGTGGGTTGGAGTAAGCTGGCCTAGGGTTAAACCTGCTGCGCTAGCTGATAAGATCTTGACCTTGACCATGACTACTCTGTCCCTGACTCGAACATGAACCATCCATAATATGCCTCGCAAGTTGTTGATAGCCCAAGGAGTACTATTTTTATTACTGTTGGGTGGGGCCTGTGTAACTAGAACTCTGACCCAACATAAAATTGATAGTCTACTGACTTCCCTGCTGACTACTTGAAGATCTTTATAGATAATCTCATTTAAAATGAACAGAGGACCCACAAGCAAAGGAATTCCTTTATGTGGGTATTATATACTCTAATCACTTGTACACTAGGCTGATCAAGAATCGACCCCCGTGGCAGTGTTTATCTTAGCTAAGAAGTCTTGAGCCCTGACTTGGGACTTCTTCTGATCGCCACCCTGGAACCCATTGGACTCCTTTTTCTTCCTTTTAATAGCCATTCCATCTTGATCATCAAGCTCCAACCGAATAGCCTTATTCACTGCCGACATAAAGTTTTGTATATCCATATCTGTTAGAATCCGATGAATCCCCAGGTTGAGGCCCTTAACAAACAACCTTGTCTTCGTAGTCTCATCTCTCTTCATAACATCAACATACTTACACAAGATTTTTAACTTCACTAGGTACTCATTCACACATGTCTTCCCCCTATATCTGTTGGAAGAACTCGGCCTTATTGGCATCCTTAAATGCATGGGGGAAGTATCTATCAAGTAAGGCAACTCTGAATCTACCCCAGAGTAGGCGCTCCACCAAAAATGTGCTTGATCTGTGAGTTGGAACATATATATATTAACTCTGTGCCTAGTTAGAACATTACGAAGATCCATGACTCTAGTGTATTCATTAAGATACTCCTACGCGGTATCTGGGCTAGCTGCCCCCATCGAAGGTGGGTGGGTTAAGCCTCCTAAACTCCTTAAGGATGGAGGCGGAGGTAGTACTCTCAATCATACCACTGCGGTTGGCCCTCTGCCATTGCATGAGGGAGTAGGCAAGGTGGAGGATGAATTTCTCCATGTGTCTAAGCTAACTTTGACCCAACGCATTAGCTACATCATGACGTGGATGCTTTACACACAAGAATAGAGAGTTCAATGCACAATGATACGAGTTGGAGATAATAATGTAAGCGATTTACCAATCATTAACTAAGCGGAAACGTAGCAGGAAAGCAAACTAAGAAAGCACAAACACTCCACCACTCTTGAGGATCCTATTGCTCTGATACCATTTGTTATGCCCCGACCTGGGTTTGGATCACTGTTGGGTCAACCCTCACCGAATCAAGGAGTTAAAAGGGGAAGGGGAAAAGTCGAGTTTTATTATTTATGAAAAAACCTTTTAATTGCACCATTTACTAAAGATTAATTTACCGGTTTTAAGTTAAAGAAAAGGGGTGGCCACTTTATGTGATTAAGTCGATTTACAAGGTTTATTTATAAAAATTTGATTTATTCTGCAATACCAATTAAACAAGAAATAAACAAAAGTCATCCCTGTATTATTACAAACGATGGCCAAAGGCCCGAATAAAATGTTTAGAGTCCAAAATTACAAATGTTCCAAAATATAATTTCATTAAAATTACAAAGCCACTAACGACGTTGATTGCTCTCTGGGTTCTTATGAGCATCCTTCCTGATGTCCTTACTCGAAGTATCTGGGGTGGGTGGGGTTTTTAACATAAGAAGAAGGGGTGAGCGAGCGCTCAACAGGGTGGGAAATACTAAGCTATACGTATTCTACTAAAATACTATATATATAGCATGTATTTTAATCAATTCTGAAAACATTTAATGATTTAACTTATATTAATACAACTACCATGCAAAGAACCCGTGTGATGAGCTCATACTCACACTTAACCGTTTCATACAATTCTTTATCTGGACTAGAGACTATTAATTATATTTTACTCATTTGTCTCTTTTTTATCACATTTCATTAGGTTGCCTTACTTAAACATTTCTAGTACAACCATTATCATTTTCTTTTTCCATTATCTTTTCTCTAAATCTTCCAATAACCGCATACTTGAATGGGCTCCACACCACCTGCTATGTTACCGTATGCTCTAGCCAGTGATTTTGGGTTTTTCACCCCAGGGCTCCGGGCCCTTCTTAATTATTTCTGGTGTCATCTGAGTCCGTACTAATGTGTTTTAACGTTTTCTCTAATGTCCAAATTATTCCAACCCTTTTACTTTTTCATTATTTCTAGGGTTTATATCACTATTTCATCTTATCAATATGCCATTTTATCCATTTTTCACCAAAAACTGACCGATAAGGTCTAATGTGGAAATTCAACCACTAGGACCCTCGGTTTATCAAAATTACCATTTTTCCCTTTCTTTCATCATAACTTTGTGAAAAACATATTTAACTCCCTATGGCACCAAAATCGACATTTTCTTTCAAAACATCATTTTTATGATTTTATGTCAAAAAATTATACTTTATTATCTTATGTATAACTACATAAAGTACATTCAACCATTTAAAGACCATTTTAACCAAATGTCCACTACTTAGCCCTATTATTTCATGTGACTTCAAATATCATTTTTCTTCTTTGTAAGAATATTCATAACACATATTTAGGGTTGTTTTTCTACATTCAATCATTACCTCATAAGACACAATTCAACATGATTTATCAAGTCTGAAATGCCATTTTTGTTCATACCACATAATTCTACACATGTTAAGGAGGATTTCAAGACTAGAAATTCCTCAAAAAGTAACTAAACAAGATATAAATAATGGGTTTATATTTTTCATGCTTTCTTTCCATATTTCAAGGTAAAAATGCAATTTTTAATAAAAGACCCATTTAGAGTTTGTATTCTTTAAAAATCCATTTTTGGAAGACTTGAAAATATTAGCAAATAACTTTATTTTTTGCATTATATCTAGCAAGCATCCTACACATTTTTTATAGATTGAAACCTTGAAATCTTAGGAAGATGAAAACCATACTTATGGTTTGAAGAGGAGACAAACAAGAAGACGAAGATGGAAGTTCGTAGCTCTAAATACTCCAGAAAGCCCTCCAAACTACACTAAAGCTTCACCTACTTTCTTGACTCTACCCACTTCTACCCTTGATAAAGCATGAGGATAAAGAACAAGGCTTGGAAATGGTGTATGATGGTGTATTAGTGTGGTGTCATGGTGTAACAATGGCGGGGAAAGCTTGGGGAAGAAGACGAACTCGTGAAACTTAGAGAGAGGGAGGGAGAGGAAAAATGGCTGATGAAAATGGTTAGTGAAGGTCCACCATCTCTCTCTCTCTTCTTATAACCCAAATATAACCCATAAAATGATTTAAAAACCCAAGCCCCACATGTTATACACATTTTTTATCATCTGGTGCTCCCAGAGGTCGACGCCTCATCAATCCAATGGTCCAAAATGCAACAACACACAAAGAAAACTCAAAATATTATATATTTGATACAATCATTCAAACGAGATTATGAATCTCATATAAATGACGTTTGATATACCTAAGTGTATCCTCATCCAAAACTTGGGTATACTCGTCCTGGCCAACTTTACAAAGTATACATTCCATCAAGAATCTAGGATCAATAGTCTCGATATCCTCCATTCTCTCAGACCAAGACCTCCAATTGCCATATATGTATATAGATCTCGGCTCATCTACTATTACAGGTAGATAATGACTCGTTGTCTAACTACAAGCCCATCTTGGAATCACCCCTGCTCAGCCAAGACCACACTTATCATTCTCCAACCTTTGACCGAACTAGTCTTTTGGAGCTTCATATTCAGCCTAGCATAGACCATTCTAGACGAAATCTTCATTATGTGCGATATAATACTCCAATATGTCCATTTCACATGAACAGACAGTTATAACTGAATCACATGTGCACATGGGGAGAATACTTATTTCATCAAGATCTATATGTGATAGCGATAGGTGGCCTAACCTCATTGGATAATGTATATTGTACATGCTTCTTACATGATTGTGGGGGTCATTACGCCACCCAAGAACTATATAAACTTGTATTCATCAACAATGTAAAGTATCGATAATTGTAAACCCTAGCCAAGGCTCTATTGAAATCACAGTAGAGAGACAAAGTTGAGTGACTTGCATCACAAGGCCATTAGAGATATTTTTATAGTGAATCTCACTCACGCTTGCATAGTGGAGTAGGATAGATGGTCGATCCATTTACTTTCTAGTCTCTACCTCTCTATTGCCTCACCTCCTTCTTTATTTATATTGATGTTTATTCACCATTGTTTCACCTTCAGGGTTTTTATAGATTGAGCTCTTACTATATTACTTGGTTATACCATAATTGGTATCATCAGCTGGTGTCATAGGTGGGAAGCAATATCGTCATCTTCTACCTCTCATTTACACCTTACTCCTCATCGGATTCTCTGGTGGTAGTCCAACCCCACATATGGTTGGGATTGAACCATTGAAAAAGATCTGGTTTGGGTTATGTAAGCTTTCTTCTAGTTTTTTAAGCTGTTCCAGTGAACCTCTTATTATTTCCATCCACCGAATTAAATGGCTTAATTATTTCCACCAGACGTTGGCCCTAGTTTCAGCCAAGCACCGCCTCAGTCAAAGATAACTGATGTCTCGACGACACTATGCTCACTAACAGACAGCCAGATATAGATGCAGGAGAAACTGGCTGCCTTCAGCCAAAACATATGTACTAGGCCCACTCGCATAGGAGTGATGATGATAACTTCAGCCCCTAAGGAGGGTGGTAATTTAGCGATAGGGGGACCACCCCTGACCCCACATAAAGAGGCAGTGCAGTAGTAGAGACAAAAGGAAGTATCTGTACCCAGGTGATTATACTTGGGGAGGCAAGGTCAAGAGTCTCAAGACGATCCATGTGATGATGATAATGATGATGATGATGATGAGGAGGAGGAGGAGGAGGAGGAGGAGGAGGAGGAATGTTAGGAACACTATGGAATCTCGGGGGATATTGTGCACGTAGTACAAGTTAGTAGGGGGAATAGTGTCAGGCCGAGCCGAGAAGGCTGACCTCGTGCCTCAGTGCTCGACAGACTCAGTAGAGGTTTTGCCTTTGATGAACTCAACCCAGTGGGTTATTTGAGAGATCGAATCTTCAGGTCTCGAATTATAGCTAGTTCAATAAGAAATGGCAGATGTGTTGGCCATCGTCTTGCCTTTGGTCAAGATGAGGAGCAGAGAAAATTCAATAGTCGTGAAAGGACGGCTGGCAGAGAACCAATAAAATGATCGACCGACAGACAAGGAGCCACTGATAATGTTATTATGGCAGAGGTAGAGGGTACATCTTAAGCTCATAAGCATTAGAACAGTTCTATTCAGATTGAGGACAAGATTGGTGACATCTTTAAAATCTGAGACCCTCTACAGAGGGGTTACATGGAAGGCTCACCATTCGTAGCTATAATAGTAAGCTACCCAACCTCGACTAAGTTTAAGCCGTCGAGTATCACCCCAAAATATGATGAAAGCACCAATTCAGTCCACCAGGTGGAAATGTACCAATCGACTACAGACATCTTTTCTGTATCAGATGAGATGAGATTTTAGGACTTCTCAAGAACTTTGACTGGTGTTGCGCATATGTGGTACACCTTTTTCCCAAACAACTCTATCAAGAATTTCAAGAAACTAGCCGAGAGGTTTATCCATAACTTTTGTTTTAGAGTTAAACCCCGAAAGAAGACCACCCACTTGTTGTACGTCAAATAAGGAAAAAATGAGTCCCGGTGAGAATACATAGCCCGCTTCAACAAAGAAAAACTGGAGGTGTAAGACTATAATGAATATATTGCGATGAATACCCTAATAGGAGGATTACAAAATGGAAACCTCATGTGGAAGTTGGACGAGGATCCTCCAAAGTATACAGAAGAACTCCTTGCTACGATTGGGAGAGCCATGAATGCGGAGGAGGCTATGGTGGCCAAAGGAGGTGATGAGAAAGAAGCAGGTGGAAGTAAATCCCAAAAGTTCAAGGCAAGGGGAGACAAGAAGAGGTCAGCGAACGACAAGTTCGCTGACTATACCCCATTAACAGCCACTCCAGAGATAATATTTAATTAAATAAAAAATTACTGAGCCTTGAGATGGCCGAAAAATCTAAAGGCCCCTCCTTATAAGAGGGATGAAAGTAAGTGGTGCGAGTTCCACCAGGATTACGACCACACCACTAAAAATGATTTGCACTTAAAGATGAGATAGAAAAACATGCTGAAGTAAGGAAAACTCAGTAAATATGTGGATATTAATGATAGAATAGATGAACGAGACGACACCCATAGGAGGCGGGATGATAGTGAAAACAATACCACTCAAGTCATTTAATTCAAGATTAAACTATCTAAATAGTTTCGAACAGTTTGTCAAAGAAAATCTTTTCTTAAAACAAATTTCAAACACAAGATGTGTAAAACAGTATGAACGAGTTATTTCACTTATAGGTTTACCAGTTTCGAAAAACAAAACTTAAGAAAATTAAATCAACACGGCCTTAAGAAAGGGATGAGTGGAATAGAAAGTATACACGAGAAATTTTAATGTGGTGAAATCCCACCCAATTGGGGAAACATCCACTGTTACCTCTAGGTCACAAAATCAAAAATCCACTTAATAAGATTAACAAGTTACAAGCTATATAAAAACCAAGACACACAATCAAACCTAAACTAAGTTCAAAAATTATACCAACTCCTCTGGCATTTTCTGACTTCTCCCAAGGTTTTGATGTTGTTGATGTTCTCCCAGCTATATAAATCCACTCCTTTTAGCTTTACATCGACTCTAAAGTCAAATATCTCAATAACAACACTTTTCAGTCTAGTAGTGTGAAGGTGTATGTGGTGATGTGCTCTAAATGACATGCATGCAACTCACGCACACTTAAATACAAAGGGTATGAGTTAAAAATTACAAACAGATTACTTAATATGCAAGATTTCCAAAATCAATTTAGTCAAAATAATCAGACTTTGGATCTTGAAAATATCCAAAATTCAAGAGGGAATCTTTCTATAAGAACTAACCAAGATCCTATGCACTTTCCTTATTTGAAAATATGTACTTATTTCACAAAACGTGAAATATTTGAAAGTGAAATCCCCAATAAAGATCTCGAATAGATATAAGTCTGAATATTTGAGTAAACCGAAATTAGAAAGCATTTTGTTGGTTTAGGGTTTGAAATCAACATATCAGTTTGAAAATAACCAACAAAAATAACATTTCTCAAAATAAAAAATCGAGACTAAGAACTATCTAAGTGAACTTTATCACAGAGGCGTAATCTCAAGATTATATGAAAAGAAATAGAGATTTAACCAACGTGATTAAGCTAGGAAAGAGATAAAGAACTATAGAGGATAAACTTCTCAAATCGCAAACGAATTTACTCTCAGAAAAGGGTTTTCTGGTGAGATTTGGGATGAGTTAGGTTTAGGGTTTCATTTCTCTCTCAAATTCTTTCTCTCTCTCTCTCTCCCTAACTCTTATTTTCTCTCTAGTTTAGACGAAGGGCAGAAGTCTCAAATGGCTTGGCATAGGTCGTTTATATAGTGAGTGAGGAAGGATCGAGAAACTCAGAGGAAATCCAATGGTTGAGATTGATCTTGACCAGTTGACTAAAGATCTAATGGTTAAAATAATGCGGTGGAAATAGCCATCAATGATTGGTCAAGAAAGGTTCACATGGATTAAGTCTAAACACATGCAGATCGTCGATAATATTGATCCAAGGGTTCTCGAAGAAACATAGTTCTGTGAGAGTAAAGAAACATGGAATCAACCAATGAGATAGCAACACGTGTTGACCAAATACGGGTTATAAAATGCGTACCAAAAGTAATTATTTTTACACCCTGAAGTCTCTAGCGCTTTTGTTTCCTACCCAAACCAACATTAAGATATTAAAAGAATTTATACATCAACCCCAAAGGTTTCTAAATAACCATTTTTAATTTCTAAAAATCATTTTAAAAATCTTAGAAATTATATAACACATCCTAAAATTAGTAAAAAATTAATTTAAGTGATTTAACTCCCCCACAAAAAATAGAGCATAAGATAAGGTATGTATGCAGTCCTAGTGTGTGGTGTTGGTATACTACCTTTAGGAACTTGTAGAGGAATCAAGTGTAGAGTCTAAGGTTCTTTGGTAAACAAAGATGGGACTCAAATTTTGTCACTATTTCCAAACTAGATGAGCACCTATATAATATAGACTCCAGTAAGTCAAAGATATAGGGTGCTTCAGATAGGTGCAAACATGATGCTCCGATTAATAAGGACGGTGATACCTCAGATGATGATGAGGTCGACCCTGACCTCCCACTGAAGAAAACTGATCCTAAAGGCCATCTGCATTTGATTTCTCATGGAGTGAAAACAATATTCAGCAGATTAGTAGGCAGTGGTAAAGACATAGCCGACCATTAAGATCATTTTGCAGAGGGAAAGGCTATCCCAAAGAGCAATGTTGTAAACTCGGCTGCAGTTGATTCAAAGACGGGTAAGAGGAAGAAAGTTAATATGAATACCTTGGTAATAGGATTCTCGAGGTTGGACTTTAGAGGGATCATAGCCTCCCACGATGACCCTCTGGTGATCACAATGAGAGTGCATGTGTACAAGGTTCCTAGAATATTAGTTGGTAGAAGTTCAGTTGATGTAATGTTCTGGGAGTGCTTCTAAGGGTTGGGACTGAGAAAGAAGAGACCCATCCCATATCATCATCCATTAATTGGCTTTAGTGGAGAAAAATTCCATCCCCTTGGGATTTATGATATGGATGTTTATATGGGGGAGACTTGGCCGAGATATCTCATAAAGAATTTAAATTTCTTTGTGATGGAAAAAAATGTTTATTCATCCTACAACATCATAATGGGACGAGTAGCCCTCAAAGAATTTTTGGCAGTACTTTTAATTATTCACCAAATAATAAAATTCCCAACTCCCTATGAGGAGTGTGAGAGAGCCTTTAAGGATCGAATGAAGAAGTTAGAGAAGATAGAATTTATGAGGGAGGTCAAGACGCATGTGGCCGACCTCGATCGCACTTTCAACACAATGGACCAGGATTGAATGAAGCTCAGTCCCTCAAAGTGTGTATTCGAGGTTGGGGCAAGAAATTTCCTAGGGTTCATCATCAATCAACGAGGGATAGAGGCTAAGCCATAAAAAATTAAAGCATTGGTAGAGATGAAGACTACAAAGTCAGACGTCTAGAGGCTAACTAAATGAGTTGTTGCCCTGAATAGGTTTATATCCAGGGCTACGAACAAATGCCTACCCTTCGTCAAGGTGCTATAAAAATCCTTCGAGTGGAATGAGGAGTGTGAGAGAGCCTTTCCGGAGTTAAAGGCTTATCTCGGCTCCCCATTCTTATTATCTCAACCTGTTTAGGGAGAAAGTATATATTGATACCTAGCTTTATCTTAGTCGATCATCAGTGCATCCATTATATGAGATGACGATGGGGTACAAAAGCCAGTCTATTTCAACATTAAGGCCCTTCAAGGGGCCGAATAGAGGTATCCAAAGATGGAAAAGTTAGTTTATTCTTTGATACATGCGTCGAGGAAAATAAAACCCTATTTCCAAGCTCACACGATGGTTATCCTTACAGACTCTCTTCTTAGATAGGTCATCCATAAATATGTGAAATTGGGTAGGTTGATGGCTTGGTCGATAGAGTTAGAGGAATGTGATATTATCTATCAACCAAGAACAGTTATTAAAGGGAAGGCTTTAGCTGATTTTGTAGCCAAGTTCACATAGGATGGGGTTGATATTGAAGAGTTTGTAGACCTGGAAAATATACCAAAAAAGAAAGTGTTGTCTAAGTTGAGTATGAGGCGAGTGTGGACAGAACAAGATCTTTGGTGGCCAATAGTGAAGAAGAGAAATGTCTGTTCATGAATGGGGTTCTTAATGAAGGCACTTTCTCAAAAGAGGACAATATTTAGAGCCTGTTTATTGGTGTCTCTTCTTGTGAGACTAGGAGTGGTGTTGGCTTAATAGTGTCATCCCCAGACGGGACCTAGATAGAATATGTTCTAAGATTCATATTTAAGGCATCCAAAAAAGAGTCAAAGTATGAGGCTATTTTAGCAGGACTTTCCCTCACCAGAGCATTAAATATTGGACAATTGTTGGTTCATATTGGTTCTAAGCTGGTGGTGAATCGTTGCTTAGGGGTATTCGAGTCAAAGGATGAGAGGATGGACAAGTACATTGTAAGGGTAAAAGCAATGTTAAATAACTTTGAAAAGGTGAAGCTAAAAAGGATTCCTAAGCTAGACAACAGTCGAGCTGGTGCCTTAGCAAGATTAGCATCTGTGACCAGAATAGAGATTAGGAGGTCGGTGCCTGTTGAGTTCTATATTGGCTCACCATTGAAGAGGAAGATACTCCACTAGAGTTATGCTTGAACCTAATCCTATGTGAATCTTGGACAGAACCTCTCATCCGATACATCAAGGATGGTTAACTATCGAAATCAAAGTTGGAGAGAAAGAAGCTGAGGTACAAGGCGGTCAAGTTCTCAATCATAAGGTATGTCTTATAAAAGAAAGGGTTCCTCGTACCTTTATTACGATATTTCCATATGACAGAGGTGGACTACATCCTAAAGGATGTGCATGAGGGCTCGTGTTCCAATCATATAAGAGGGAGGTCATTAGCAAATAGAATAGCCACTCAAGGGTATAGGTGGATGACTTTAGCCAAAGATGTAGCTAGCTATGTGAAGAGATGTGATAAATTCTAGAGATATGCCAGCATCCCTTATCAACCTCTAATATTTATTACTTCCCCTTGGTCGTTTGTAATTTGGGGGATTGATTTTGTCGGACCCTTGCCAAGGGCAATGGGCAATTACTGGTATTTTATTGTGGCAATCGACTATTTCTCTAAATGGGTTGAGGCAGAGGCCATGATAACCATCACCAAGATGAAGACCTTCAAATTAATTTAGAGGAACATTATTTATAGGTATGGTCTAGCCCACACATTGATCTTGGATAATGGCAAACATTTCAAAAATTCGTCTCTATAGGCATACTGTAAGAGAGTTGCCAATAAATAGTTTTCCTCAGCTCCATGATGACCTCAAAAAAATGACCAAACTGAGGTAACTAATAGAACTATCTTATAAGGTATCAAGAAGAAACTGGAAGATGCCAAGGGTCTTTGGACATAAGAGGTACATGTTGTCTTGTGGGCATACTGGACGATAAAAAGAACACCGACGGGGAAACCCCATTCATGCTTGCCTACGACTCAGAGGCAGTAATACCTACCGTGATTGGCCTACCAAGTTATAGAATTTATACATACAGCCCAGAAATAAATGTCGAGGAGTGAAGGTTAGATCTGGACCTAATCGAAGAAAGACAAGAGGATGCAGAAGTTAAGTAGGATGCCATTGTAGAGAAATGCAAAATTCTATTACAAGAGGGTTAAGGCTAGGACGATAGTCGTTGGAGATTTAGTTTTGAAGAAATCTTGGTAGAATCTTAATAAGCTCCATGAAAACTGGCACAGGCCCTACATAGTTACTGAAGAGGTCGTTTTCCAATCCCTGGAATCCTGATCATTTAAAGAAATACTATCAATAGGATGTTGTACAAATTTTATGGTTGTATTATAAAAATATATGTACTCAAGAAGCGATGAATGAAAAATTATAAGTGTTTATTCATATTCTTGTCGTATGAATTGCTCAAGCACAATGTTATTAGTCGTCCTAACCTACAAAACATCATTAATATGATGAAGTGGTGTCAAATTACTCACGGTGATACGAAAATCTAGACAAGGCTTACCTCACCCATAGATTTTAAATAACACGGAGAGGGTCAACAGTGTGTAAACATCATTAACTTGGTGATATGGGAGTCAAAACTCTCTCTTTGAAATGACAATTTAGGATGAGACGACACTCATCCATACACTCTTAAAACGATGATAGGCAGCTTTCTATTAAACACCAATAATTTGGTGGCTCAAATTTTATAAATCATTTAACAGTGGTTTGTGTAAACATAACTAACTTGGTAATATGAGAGTCAAAACTCTCTCGACGAGACGACACACATCCATGCACTCTTAAAATGATGACGGGGACTTGCTATTAAACATAATTAATTTGGTGGCTCAAATTTTATGAATTATACGACTAATTGAACATCATTATGTGGTGATCTTTAATTTATACAATCAATCAATTGATTATACCTCTTATTAGCTAAGGACGTGAGTACATCAACAAGTAGAAAGTTGTAAAGATAGATAAAATTCCAAGAAGACATGACACCGAAAAAATCATTAGAAAAAATAAGATATGTAATGGCAATTATAAATACGAGAATACAAATGTGTTAACATCATTATATACACATCATCACATCAAAGGTTAATTATTTGAATTACTACATTAGAATAGGGCATTTGGCCATAGGCGGCTGCCCTAACAAAGCAATAAGATTCAAGATGATAGATTTCTTTCAATCTATACAGGAGTCGACTTATCAGTGGTCTCATTCTGCTCTTCCTCAGCCTAGTCCCCGATTGGCTCATTTTCACCCTCATCATCAGTAGTTTCCACTATTTGCTCACGTTGTGCTGACCCTTCAAACTCATTCAATGTTATCATAGCTAGTGGGTCAGAGAAGTCAAAGTCCTCTATCTGCTTGGCCAAGTGGGAGATGTCAGGAAATTTTAGGGTCATCCAATGATAGGTTGTTCTACCCCCTCTCAAAGTACTACAAGTTGTACCCCAAAAAATCATCTGAAGGATTGAACTTGTCTACTGCCTTTTGTTTGGTCTCTTCAAGATCCTGGTCAATAGTAGTCTTAACCTTCCTTTGAACTTCAAACTCATGCTTCCCAATCAATGCTTTAATTACAACAGTGTGGTCAGAGTTTAGTTTGGCAATGGCCTCTATGTGTCGACTCTTCAGGTTGTCCACCTCCTTCTTATGATCATTTTCTTGAGTCGAGATCTGCTTCTTCAGAGTTTTCTCATTTTTTACAGCCTCTCGGGCTAGACGAATCTCAAGAATATTTTCTAAGACCCAACGGTGAACTCTCTTCATAGGCAGAACAGACTGTGAAAAAATACGAGATATCAGTATGAGACGATACTACGCTTATTATCAAAAATCAAATAATATCACGAGGGTTTAACTGAACGGATCTATGCAAAAAAAATCATTCAAGAGGGAAACATCCACGGGACTCCATGAAACGTTCATAAACCGTTGGTGTTATGGAATCCAACACCTCAAAATATTTCTTTTTATTCCCTATGAGGGAATCTGAGTTGATCTTCAAGTTGTCCAGTCAAGTTGACAGTACATCTTCAGACGAGATCGAAATTGCCTAGCTCCGCATCGACCTCGATGAATTATCTTATTACTTTTTTTGGTGATGGTAGGAGACGTGGGCATCCTCAACGGATTCTTTCCTCTTTTTATGTCCCTCGGCCTGTATTGGATTGATAGATGTGGATTTCTTGGTCTGACGTTAGGGCGCAGTCTTTTTCCCAACCTACTTCATCAAACTGGGAACGTTTGGAGTAGCCATATTCCACACAGCTTTAGGGGTGTTCGGAGGACAATATACAAGAATAAGTATGAGGTCTGTATTAAAGAAAAAATAAGATACGACATAGAAAATATAAGAAAAATACTTACATAATTCAGTTAGGGGGTCCACCCTAAAACATGTTTTCTCCATAAAGTAAGGGGGTAATCAACTGTTCAAAATCTATGAGACCGCTATCTTTAACCTGTTTCCTAACTTTTTACACATCCTTTGTGTCATCAATGCTTTGACTCGGGTCTAACTTAGCCGATATTGGAACTTTAGCCCATCTGTGAGGAACCCTAGGCTTTAAGGCACTACAGGGATCATTTGGGTCAAACTCCCAAGCACCGGATACAAAGACATAATGGGGCTTCTAGTTATGATTTAAAGTTTGATTGACTAGAAAAACTTTCTTTGTGGCCTTCCTACCTACAACATGGTAGTATCTAGGATAAGTCTTTGAGGACGATACAATATAACAGCCCCTAAAAACACTAACTGTAAGGTCTTTATGATTAACTAACTTACAAAGTGATACAATGTCGAGGATTATCCTTCATGCATTCGGTGATAATTAAGAGGGGATTAGACCTAAACCAGCCCTAATGAATCCTACCATTAGTTGAATAGGCATTCTGAAGCCTACTCGAGACATCTGCTCGTTGATCAAAATCTCCCCGTATCAACCATGGAATGCTCTCTCGTCCTCATAAGTCACCCTTCAAAAGTTTAACCTCAGTGAAGTTACTGGGAAAAGATTCAGCATAAGATGTATCAAGTGTATCCTCAATCGTCTCATCATCATCGTCGTGGTTTTCGGTCAGGACGCCACTTGGAAATCTTTGAGTGAACTTATCACCCGGAATGGCTAATAAAGGGACTACTATAAGAGGAGGAGAAATTTCAATATCCACCCTTGACTCGTCTTTTTTTGAGGTGACTTATAGGGATGAGTCTCACCAATTTGATGACTTTGCATATTTAGAAGACAAGGCTTAAGAAGAAGCCTCAGCATCGTTAGACTCTTCAAATGAGGTAGCAGAAAGCCTTATCGCCTCCTTATACGAATCCACACTCTCAGCTATGTGGGATAAAACCACTAAGTTTCATAACGGGAGTAGGTATGATAACTAAAGGTACTGGATGGATTGGAAGTGTAGGGAAGGTTTTGGCTTTACGCTTGATAGCAGCCTTAACTTTTACCCTTCGCATCTCCTTAAAAAATATCTCCCTAAGAGTAAGGTACTATTAAGCTAACTCGTAAAGGGTATTTAACATCCAAACAAGTTCTTGGGTTGACTAAGTTTGATAATAAGATCAAGTGGGGTAACTCAATCATTTTTTAGAGAAGAATGATTTAACTAAGACACTGGAGATGGTGACAGGAGATTCCGCGGGGTGTTCAAATCCAAACAAAAGTGAACGGTACTCTCAAAGGTCAACCCAACACCACCACCTATAACCAAAAAAATCAGGAAATTAATTTTTCAACCCTTAAACCACCAAACTAGCTCGTCGAAAAACATAAAAATTCATTGAAATTTCAACAAAATAACTAAACATGCAAATATGAACTTTAAGCTATGAGAAATCAGTGGAAATGATTTACCGGGTTTAGAAGGAGCATTTGAAAGAAGAAAATGGCATTGGGAACGTAGCAAATAGCAAGAATAGAAGCACAAGACTAGAACTTTAATGGCGAATAATTCTCAAGGTCGCAGGTGGGAAAAAGAAATATTAGCAAAAGAAGAAAGAGAAAAAGGGTAAAATGTAGTTTTAAATCACTGAATCGTTGGGCACAAGTCTCGAGGAAACTCATCATGCAAGAATAAAACCCTAAGCACACCTATCGCAACTTATACTTGGGTGGGACACTAGCCTATGGAAACTAGGACATGTGTCATCTCAAACCTACACAACCCTAGATTATTTACCAAGTGTCACCTCAAGAGCAATCATCCACTATGATGTAATGTTAACAGGACCGCTCTATTGCCAGTCAAGAACATTCCATCAACTTTTTGTCCTCACACACTCGTACCCCTCAGCCTCCTACTCACATTGGAGGCTAAGGGCTAGGGTGATTGATATACCCATGTGTAGCCTCATCCTAGACTTGGGTATACTTGGCATGGCCAACCTTATAAAATATACATTCAATGAATAATCCACCATTAATGGTCTCAGTCTCGTGCATTCTCTCAGGCCAAGACCTCCAGTAGCCATATATGTCCGCAAATTACAGCTCATTTGTTCTTCCAGGTAGCCAATGACTCATTTGTCTAACTACAATCCCAACTCGAATTTTCCCCTGCTCAGTCGAGACCACACTTGGCATTCTCCAACCATTAATCGAATAGGTATTTTAGAGCCCCATACTCGACCTAGGCGACACCATTCCAGACTAGATCTTCATCACGTGTGATACGATACTCTAATATTGCTATTCCACATGGATAAATAGTTATAACCGAATCCCATGTGCACGTGGGGAGAATATTTATTTCATCATGATTTACATGTGATAGCGACAGGTGGCCTAACCTCATTGGATAATCTATATTGTATGTGCTTCTCACATTCTTAGGGGGCATTACACCACCCAAGAACTATATAATCTTGTCATCTTCCATAATGTAAAGGATCGATAATTGGAAACCCTATCCAAGGCTTTGTTGAAATCACACTAGAGAGAGAAAGTTGAGTGACTTGTATCACAAGGCCAATAGAGCCATTTTCATAGTGAAGTTCACTCACACCTACATAGTGGAGTAGGCCAGATGGTCGAACCACTTACTTTTTAGTCTCTATCAATACATTGCCTCACCTCCTTCTTTATTTATATTATTGTTTATTCACCATTATTTCACCTTCAAGGTTGTTCTAGATCGAGCTCTTACTATATTACTCGGTGGTACCATAACTGGTATTATCAACGTTCAAGCAACATACTAATGAAGGCTGAAATCCTAAGCATGTGAGGTTCATTAGATCTTTGTTAGAAGCTCATTCAAAGAAGACGAGCTTCTCGTTCGAACCAAAAGGGACTTCTTTCGAACGAGATAAGGATCTCGTTCGAATTACCCTTAAATTTGTTAGAACGAGATGAACATCTCCAAATTCCAAGTTATCCCAATAAATTTCCAACAAATCTCACAAGGGTTACAAGAACGTTCAATTACCAATAACAAACAATATACATTGATCAAAATCCCAAGAGTTCTACATGTAATGTAAATTACACGAAAATGGAATAAAATATAAGGCACGGGTATTATAAAGAGTGGGATCCAAGTCTTAATATTTTTAAAGGTTATTGAGGTTATTTTAAACCTACCTAGTGATATATAAAAATGTGTTATGTTTTGTGACTTTTAGGGAGAGAATACTGGATAATTCTAAGAGAACGTAAGAGAGAAAATGTGAGAAACTAAGATGAACTCGAGAGAAATTTTTAGAGAGAGAAATAAAAGGACTTTTAAATTCAAGAGGAATATAATCAATATTTCAAGCCATGATTTTCAATAATTTTGGTACTTTGATTCTGCGGTTGTATTTTATGCGATTCAAGGTAGATGTTTGTTTTCCCGTGGTTTATTTTATGCGCTACATGTATTCACCCTTATTTTTAAACATATATTCCATTTTATGTGTTTCTTTCTTATAATTACAACTTGTGTCTATATATCATTATTTTTTAACACATGTTATATGCTCAATGCTTTCATGTTGAGTAGTTGAGGAAAATTGTAACTAAATGAATTTATGTATATGTTGGTTATAGAATTTGGGTATAATAATTATACTTAAATTATGGAAATTTAATCTTCATAAAGATGTTGAATTTATAAATTGATATTTTTATTGTTGTTGGAGTATGGGTAGGCATCCCTGATCGGGCGAAAAAAATGTGTTCATGTGAGGACACAATCGTCGTGTGTTTCGCCGCCGCGATACAAAAGAACCTAAGCTACTACCACACTTGACAAGCAAGCACAGCGGTAAGTCGGGTATCGTAAGAAATCCACAGGGAGTGATTAAATTTTAGACTTTAATTGTTTTAATTACTTCAGGAATAAAAGTGTAAAATAAATAAAAGAAAAGGTGAAAGGGTGGTTATCGTGAATAAAGAAAAGAATAAGTTAATGCTAAATTAAAGGAAAGCGAGGATCGGGATCGCATTCCACCACACGGGCTAAACAACTACTAATTAGAATTACGGTTCGAAAACATTTAATCAAGCATATTCAATTAAGCATAAACATCACACAAGAAGGAATTTAACCCAAAGTTGCGAGATTAAACATTTAACTAAAAATGGTCACACGCGGATTAAATTCGGATTGTCGCTATAAACACTAAAGTTGCATGACAAATAAAGTTAAACGCATAACAATCCCACTTTAATACACGTGGTTTCAATTAAACGCAATTTTACACAAAACCTAATTTTCGAGGTCCAAACCCGAAAATGGCGGAAATGAAATCCCGACCCTATTTATCTAAGGGTACATAATAAATTAAACTAATTAACAAAGCAATAAACTAATTAAGCAAGAAATAAATTAATCTAGGCAAGAGATATAAATGACATCAATGGAAATAAATCAAGAAATCAACTATATTAATGGTAGGTGTAATGAAAATCCAACTTACAACACCCAAAAGTTGTCACACCAAATGAGGAAGAAGAAGAGCTCCCAAAACCCACCCAAAACCCTCACTTTTCTAACCTAAAATCGTTCTCTCAAGTTAATACAATGTTTCCCCCTTTATACCCAACCAAAAACCAACTTAAAAATACAGATTTTCGGACTTTTCCTGTGGCCGAATCGATTCGGAAATGGTCCGAATCGATTCGGAAACAGGGGAAGTTCATTTCTGCATTTCTGCAGCATTCCGAATCGATTCGGTTTTGGGCCGAATCGATTCGCAAGCTACAGGTCTGAATTCTGCAGCTTTGTCCTGTTTTACGGAAAATGCCGCCAATTCTTCGTTATAGCTCGGAATGAGGCACGGTCGGAGGCTACGCGAAGATAACTCAAAGGACTTCAACTTCCGTGAAGAGCTCGGGATTCAAACCCGAATGCTGGAATTACTAAAATGCCCCCGAAGCTGCAAAAGTCGACGAAACATTTCCGAAAAGCGTCCGAACTTCATACTAAGCATCCAAATACCTACAAAAGCTCAATTAACCCCTGCAAAACATGTTAACATAGAAATTCGAGGTTGTCTGGTTAACGAGCATAAATATAGGGATTAAGATACCCGAGGGGGCTAATAAGGCGTAGGTTAACGGGTGAAATACGCAATATTTGCGTCGTATCAATCCCATAACCAAACCACCTGTTGGACGGTTTGTGATTTTGGGCTACGGTTTTGTATCTTATCAACGAAACTAGGACATGGATCCATTTGGTTGTTAAGCCTTTTTGTATGGGTTTTTAAACCATTATGGTAGGATGATAAGAACAGTACCCTATCATTCCTTATAGAAGTATGATAAGACTATTTTTTGGGGGTGTCACTAAATTGTTTGGAGAATAATTGACAAAAGAGTTAAGGGAAGTCTATAACATACTGAGGTAAGTCCGACGGGGATTTTATTATATGGCAATTGTGAAGTGTGGTATTGCATGGTAATATACTAGGATTCATCTTTATTGTCTTGAAATTTTAGTTGAGTGTTCATATGCATACAATCCTATATATGATAACACATGAGTTTATGTAATTCAGTTCTAACATTTATACGATCCTACTGAGTTTTCCTCTTACACCCCCAGAGTTTATATAATCATTTTAGGATTTGTACAAGTTTAAATTGACTACAAATATAATGGAGTTTGGAACGCATTGTACTTTCTTTAAAGAAAGATGTATTTTATTTTTCATTATAAATTATAAAAGAGTCTTTGAATATTGATGAGAAAATAAATTGTTTTATTTAATTACAAATTGTTATTTTAACTTCCACAAATGGCCTATTTTAAATGTGATTTCTTTCAAAAAGTCTCAATTTGGTAATCATTTTCATTATTTCTATGTTTATAAATTCTTGAGTATTGCAAGTGATATCAGAGCTCGAAGTTACTTGTATTATCGAACTAGGGTTTATCACCTCATTTCCTGTATGTTGTGTAATCTTTGATTTTTCAACAGTAAGTGAATGAAAGAATATTTTTAGTGAATTTTTTAGGATTAAATTTCCTTTTGTAAGCGGGAGATTGTAACACCTCATATTTTGGGATTTACTTAACAATATTATTGGATCATTTGTCATTATTATTTGATAATTTTATTTTTGGAGTAAAAAAATAATTATGTTCAATTTTATGGATTGTTGTGAATTATTTAAATAATATGTGAATTTAATGAAATAAGTATGAAATGTATTTATATGAATATGTTTTAATTAGCGAAAAATTATGTTGAATATATTGAGGTTTTATTCGACTCATTTTTAAATTAGCTAGTACATGACATGTTAAAGAGATTGAACATTTTATTTACATATTTTGGGCCAAGTTATGATATACTATATAGGTTCAAGATATTAAGAGTTATTTAAAAATATAAATGAGAAAAAAATTGATTTAAATGATTATTAGTTGTTAAGTAATCAACAAGGTGCTAAGTTGTTGGTAATATGACCTTAATTGTGTGATTGGGATAGATTAAGTGAGAAAGATAATAAGGTTGAGATATGAATGACTTTAGCATGTACTAGCATGCAAGCCACGCGATGCATGGCCGAATTTATCTAAAAAATATTGTTTTTTTGTGGATTTAAGACTACAATTTTAAAACAAATACTCCTTATTATTTATTGTTATAAAATATAAGTGTTAAAGGCATTCATATTATTACAAATTCAAAATTAAACAATTCAACACACACTTATTTCTTTCGAGATCAAACCATGATTATGAAAAAAGAAACTGCACCTTTTAAAAAATTAAAATACCATTATGAAACCAAATATTTGATCACACTACAAAGTATAACAAACCAAAAATATGCAATCATAACTCAGAATTTGAAAAAGAATATTTTATAGTCAAACTTAAGAATAATTATAAATTCAAAACCCCTGATATCCAATACACACAAAGAGAATACTATCTTGCATGTATTTGAATTGTGTGGTTTAAGCAATCAATGTCGTACCGTGTGATCAAATTTGAATTGACTGAATGCCAAGTGTTAAAGCCTAAATCAAAAGACAAAACATAAGAATTCTAAGACATAAAAATAAAATTTAGAAAATATAATTTCATAGGTCCCATATATATAACCCCAAAATGGACAATCATTATGGATGATTGGTATTACCTTGAGTGGGAGCGAGAGAGACTGCTTTCATTTGTAAAGAGAAAGAAAAATATATAAATGAAAGATAGCAATAGATAGATAGATAGATATATAGATAGATAGATAGATAGATAGATAGATAGATAGATAGATAGACAGATAGATAGATAGACAGATAGATAGATAGATAGATAGATAGATAGATAGATAGATAGATAGATAGATAGATAGATAGATAGATAGATAGATAGAGAGAGAGAGAGAGAGAGAGAGAGAGAGAGAGAGAGAGAATTGCCAATATTGCATCCTTAACTTAATTATTAAGTGTTGGGACAAAAAATGCCCAAAAATGCGCCAAGATGATTTTTTTTCAAGAAAGTGTAAAACATGAAAGTTTTCTGGAATTGTATGTTACATCGCATTGTACTCTTTTTAGGATTTTTTTTAGCATTATTATTTCTTTTTGACAAAAATAATTTGTCTAACAAAATTATACATTTTTATCAAAATAAGGTCTCTTACAATTTGTACCATTTTAATTTTTGAGATATAGATATGGTGGATAGTAGAGATGAGAATGAGTACAAAATCATGTAAACATGAAGCATTTCGTAATTTTGATATGTTGTACATATGTAGAGAGACAGAAGCCTGGAAGATATGTTTGAGTAAAAGAAGTTAAAATTGTTTATGGCATTTACGGAGTTAAGATCGTGGTGTAGTGGAAGCAAAGATGGAGATTTTGATCTGTTGGGCCACTCTCTAAAAGAAAGAAAGAAGAGTTCTTTTTAAGATGGAGTTCCTGATCGATGATATCTTTTTCGATTTATATATGAAAATTTGGGGAAGTTTGAGGGTTACCAAATAGATGGGAAATGGAATAGGCAGGACCGTTTGTATTTGGGATTTATGGAGATGGAAGAAGGTGAAAGGTTCTGATGTTCCATTTTTTTTTCCTTTTTGATTTTTGAATTTTTTTTTTCTTTGGGATACGGCTTGATACTTTTAACTGTTGGGCTTCTTTATAAAGGGATTTTGGAGTATTAGTTTAGGTAGATGCATTTTAAATGTTTTTTGCTACTTATAAGGTTGAACCGTGTGGGAAGGATATAATTAAGGAAGTGTCCACGTGTAGCTTCGGTATGGTTTCAAGGTTCAATTTTATATCTATATACATAGATTTTATGTGTTTATTTTATGATTAATAGTAAAAATGACATTAGGAATAATATTAGTTGTTAAATAATCAATGTGGGCGCTTAAAGCTCACTTAATGGGGCATTTTTCAGGAAATATGAATATTAAATGAAAAAATGAAGTGAGAAAGAGTGGAAGACAAGTCTTAATGTTTTTTAAAGGTTATTAGGGTTATTTTAAACCACGTACTAATATATATAAGTGTGTTAGAGTTTATGGATTTTAGGCACCTTTAAGGAAGAAAACTCTAGACAATGGATAGAATAATAAGAGAGGAAGTGAAAGAAAATAAGATGAACTTAAAGGCAATTTTTAGAGAGATAAAAGGGAGTTTTAAATTGTAGATCAAGATAATAAAAAATTTCAAGTCAATATTTTCAAGAATTTTGGGTTCTTTGAATTGATGGTTGCATTTTAAGAGATTGGAGGTTGGTGTCTGTCGTATCGTGGTTTATTTTGTATGCTACCTGTATTCACCCTTGTTTGAATATATATATATATATATATATATATATATATATATATATATATATATATATATATATATATTTCATTCTTTGTGTTGCATCCTATATGTATTACTTATATCTATATATCATTATTGTTGCAAACATGTTATATTCTATCAATGTTCCCATGTCGAGTAGTTGTGAAAAAATAGTAATTAGATGAATTTACGTATATGTTGGGGTGTAGAATTTGGGCAGAATAGTTAAAATTAAAATGTTGAAATTTAATCTTGATAAAGATGTTAAGTTGATATATTGATAATTTTATTATTTTTTGAGAATGCGTAGACATCCCTTAGTCAAACTACATATTGGATGGGGTGTGCTTTCGGTCTATGATTTTGTATTATATCGGAGGAACTTCGTCATGGACCCCTTGGGCTATGTTATGTGCTATTAAGACATTCTAGTAGGATGATAAGGGGAGTACCCTATATTGTTAATTTTGTATGTATTAAGACATAATAATTCATTGGATTGTTCGAACGATAATTGATAAAAGAGTGAACAAAAGTCCATACTGTACTGAGGGAAGTGCAATGGGGATTTTGTTATAATGGAATTGGGGTGTGTAGTTTTATGTGGTGAGTTCCTAAGACTAACTTTGATTGCCTTGGTATTTTAGTTGAGTGTTCTCATGAATACACTCTTATATATGTGCGCACACGAATTTATTTAGTTCACTTGAAACATTTATACAAGCCTAGTGAGTTTACGGCTCACACCCCCACAATTTATATATGCATTCCAGTCTTGTAGATGTTTGGATTGATTAATACTATATTGGAGTTTAGGACGCATTTGGGACGTTTTAAAGCACTGTACTTTTTTTAAAGAAAGTTGTATTTTACTTTTCAATGTAAATTGTAAAATAGGCTTTGGATATTAAATAGAAAATTAATATTTTATTTAATTATAAATTTTTATTTTAGCTTTCGCAAATGGATTACTTTAAATGAGTTTTCTTTTAAAAAAATTCAATTAGGTACACATTTTCATTATTTTTATTTTTAAATTCAGTACATCATCCTTAGTGTAGGAGTTGATTTTCGTTTTAATTGGCATTCTAGTAGACAATTGTCTTCGGAGTTTTATTTCTAAACTGACTTGGTTCTAGTTTATTTACAATTCAGTTAGAGGCTATTCTATTAAAGAAACTTATTGGTGGAATAATTTTTATTGGAAAGATTTATTTGATCTCAGTTCAGCTATACTTATCGTTGTCCATTATTATTATTATTATTATATCGTGGATGGGTTTTATTTACTATCATTTTTATTTATCTTTGATACTAAAAATAATATAAATTGATTAGTATGCCTTATCTTCAACATTTCATCGTGATTAACTGCACATTGGAAAATAAGGATAAAATATCATCCACTAATAATACTTGAAATACCACCATCTTTATGTCATGCTTTTTATACACACGTGTTTCATCCAAGCATTGAACAAAATCATAATACTTGATTTCGTGATCAAACTGACTGTTCCAATACCTTTTTGCTTGGTTTAGTCTATAAACAAATCTCTTAAATGAGAACACCTTGCTTTCCTGAACATTTTCTATGAATCCTTTGGGTTTAACCATATATATGTACTCATCGAGACTACCATTAAATAACACATTTTGTACATCCATTTTACAAATCTGGAGATTGAGATGAGCCGCTATGGATAAAAGAATCTTGATAGAGTTTATTGTGTCTAATAGCAAGAGGGTTTCCTCATAGTCAATCCCTTCTTTCAGAGTAAACCATTTACCCAAAAGCCATAACTTGAAGGTTTCCACTTTCCCATACATCCGTCTTTTATTCTTCTACATCCAGTTGCATTTGATGAGTTTTACCCCATTTCACAAGTCTAAAAGCTCCTAAACCTGATTCGAATACATTAAATCCATCTTGGTATTCAAATCCTTTATCCAAAACTTGAAATCTTGTTTTAGAGTCCCTCATCATAGTGCTTGGGATCCTATTTGTGTTCCCTTGGGATATCAGTGAAGTGTTCAACCAAATATTGTAACAGAAAAATTTACGATTGCTCACATTTTTATTTATTTTACTTTGGCGCATCCCCTTACATAACCACGTCACCTAAATACGTCTACGTAACTACTTCTGGGTACTTGAAGATTATGTTAAAGACCGTCAAACAATGCTAGATTTGGTCATCTCAACAATCATGAAAGAAGTTTGTGCAAGGAGTGGTAAAAAGGTTCTGAGTATTTTCTGCGGTTTAATTTTTTTGTGAGGTAATAATTTCATTTAAAGGAACTCGAGATTTTTATACGATTTTTTTTTTCAAAATTCGACCCCTCTTTTAAACGATGAGATTTACTTTTGGGTCATACTGACATCTCGTAAGAAGTTCCTGTTTGAATGAGTTTGACAAAGTTTCAGATGAGATCCTTTTATGGTTTTGCTGTAATGTTGTTAGATGTTTTTATTCGAAGTCGATCAAACGAATTAAGGCAGTCATTCGAAGGACCTACCCCTTCGTTTGAACAATCGAAGTAGATTTTTTTAATGAATATCTTCCCAATATCTTTTGTGTTTATCCTTTTTATCTTACCTTCTTATAAAAAGGTTGAACGGTATCAGATATTGCAATAACTCTTTTTTATAACGAAAAACACCTTTTGAGTTTTCTTTTTGTGATCAAACACCTCATATCATATTCCTCACCCCGAGATATATTCAAGATCACTTTTATCAACATCAAGACGGTTCCTTGTAATACACTCTCGTAGAGATTTTTCTCTATGGCTAACTTTGTGAAATAAGGTTTCATTACTGAAGAAGGAAGAAGGATGAATCAGTAGATACCGAGGGTAGACCGCTACCAATGGTCAACTCGAGCTGGGTCATATATGTTGGCATTTTAAAGATTCAGCGCATCTGACTTAGTGTAGTTAAGTGTTTTGTAATTCAATTGTATTCAAAACTCTCAACAGTGCCAAATTAAAGGTTTTGCCCTGCAAAGGGATTTTTCCTCATCTCGTGTGTTTTTGCATGTTTGGTCTGAAATTGCATATTGGTATTCGGACACAATTCTCATGCACACCATAATTAATTAGAGATTAGAATTTGGATTTGTGTATTATAGCATTTAATTAAATAAATTGATCCATTAGTTCATGTTAACTCTCAAATTGGTATCAGAGCTAGTTACACCAAATTATCGTGTAATCCTTTTCCTCAAAAAAAATTCATATCAATTTTTTGAAAAAATGTTTATCTTTAAAAAGTCAGAATTATGCTTATTGGAAAGCTAGGGAGAGATGAACATTAAAATCAATTGACGAACGTGCCTAGTTGCTTTGTGAAAGAGGGTGGACACCACCCATTGTAACTATTGATAATGTCGTTGGCCCTAAACCTGTCTCTCAATAGAAAAAGAAAGACTTTAAATGGAACAATTTTAACTCGTGTGGTTTGAGTTCCATATCAAGAGCCATAAACCCTGACAAGTTCTTCAGCATTATAATGTGTACCGTGTCTAAAGAAGCTTGGGTTACCTTCCATCTTACTCACGAGGGAACCTATGTTGTTAACGCTTCTAAGCTGTATAATCTCACCACACAATTTGAAACTCTCATTATGCTTGAATCTGAATCATTTGACGAGTTTAATGCATGACTATCCGATATCATAAACTCAATTTTCAATTTAGGTGAGAGAATACCTGAGATGCGTGTCGTTAAGAAAATTTTAGATCACTCCGAGGGCATTTTATTCCTAAGGTTACCAGGCTAAATTCGTTAGGAATCCTAGATACTCTTAGGTTATAAAAACTTTTAGGAGATCTTCAAACGTATGAGATACACATGTTTCCTAAAATTTTTAAGCCTTTAGAAAAGGGAATTTCACTAAAAGCCCAGTCTAAAAGGAAAGAAGTAGTGTTATTAGATTCCGAGTACGACTTGAATTTAGATGACTTACCCTTTTTTTGCTAAACATTTCATAAAGTTTCTCAAACCTAAAAAGAAAAATACTTTCAAAGAAAAGAAAAGTTTTGAGAAAGATAAAAAAATATATAAATCAGGCATTTTGAAAAAGAAAAGAAATATTTCCCAAAGAAAGACGAGGAAAGGTGTTATGAGTGTGAGGGAAAGGGTCACAAAGCTCATGAGTGTCCAACTAGATTAAAGCGATAAGGGAAAGGTAAAGCTACCTCAAATGTTATGCTCAGCGATAATGAGGTCGAGTCAGTGATTTCAGGTGATGAATCACCGCTTGGATATAACTTCACCGCATTCATGGCTAGTCATGTTAGTAAACCGAGTGCACCTCACACTGATGAGGAAACTACTAAACATGAAAACCTCGACAGTGAGTTTAGTCATCCAGACGAGAGTGAGGCAAAAAATGTTTAAGTAAGAGTGAGAGTGACCCTTAGCACGCCTATGTCGATCTTTATTCTGAGTTCCTTAAAACTAAGAAACAAAATAGATGATTAGCTATGAGATTTTTAGCGCTAGAGAAATAGTTGGGAGAGGTAAGAACGATTGAGTCCTAAGTGAGAGAAGCTTTGGGGGAGAGAGTTTGTATAGTCAAGAGAGGGAAGGAGGAATTAACCAACAAGGTGGCTAGTCTTACGAGAAATATCCAAGCATCTGTGGACAATCATAAGAAACTCGAAGACCTTGTATACCAACTCGAGAAAGATCTTGAACGTGCTCAAGAGGTCAAGGTAACTATTTAGTATAAATCGAAGAAGGTAGGAAAGATGCTCCTTGGCCCCGCTTTAGGTTTTGGTGAGAGCCATGGAATAGGTTATGAATATGCATCTACTTCCCATATCGCACCAGAACCGATTGCTAAGTTTGTGGTTAATCATTGTGGCCCACAACCTAAATCACAAAAGAGAGTTCAAACTAGAAAAGTGAACCAAGGTAGACCCAAACATGTCTATATTTGAACTTTTTGTAAGAGAGAGAGGTCACCTTAGAGAGTTGTTCTATAAATTAGATATAACTAGGCGTATACAAACTCTCATGTATCGCTCTAGCAATTTTTTGAGTCTTAGAGAGCAAGTTGAGTTTCTAGTCGCGACTTTTCATAGCTTGATTGAATAATTTCAACGGATGACTTTACCACTAGAGAATTCTTCCAATGATTCGACTAGAGCCAACAACGACAAGGGAAAATAAAAGTTTACCTCCACTTGTGTTCCTAAGCAAGTCGTCAAAGCCCTTATTGTGAACATTGGTCTCAAGGTTTAAAATACTTCCCAATGGTATTTTAATAGTGGGTGATTTAGGAACATGGCTGGTGATATTTCTTTTTTTACCCACCTTGGGCATCGCAAGGAAGGTAAATTTACTTTGGGAGATGGGAGTAGGTCTAGCATTTTAGGTCATGGATCTGTTGAGATACTCGAATTCCTGAACTAGACAATGTTTTGTACGTGAAAGGGTTGAAAGATAACTTAATGATCATAAGCCACCTATGCAATGCAAACTTTGTGATAAAGTTTGACCTTTACAAATGTAATGTTTATGACCAATCCGGTGAACATTTACAATGAGGTGTGAGAACCTAAAAAAATTGTTATGGGATTATGCCCAATTCCTCCTTTGTGTGAAATAGTGCCATGGTCTCCACTATGGACCTTTGGCATCAACGATTGGGGCACATCAACATTAGAGATTTTAATATATTGGTGAAAAAGGGCCTAATTTGTGTTATATCATCACTTGGGAAACCAACTTCCTTGGTTTTCGTACTTTTCTAACAAAGGAAACAAATTTGAAGTCTCCATCGAAAGTTGAATACCATTACCGCATCTCGTGTTTTGGAGTTGATTCACATGGATCTTATGGTTCCTACTTACTCAGAGAGCTTAGGTGGTAAGAGATATATTCTCGTGATGGTTGATGACTTTTCTAGATATTGGTTCCTTAGAGAAAAGTCCAATGCGATTAAGCTCCTTATGTAAGGACAAATTTCCAAGTAGTGTCAATTTGTATGTATTGGCATTATTCCAGACAAAATCCAATTTGATTCGGTGATAGATTTTTACTTATCATGATGCCCACATAGTCTATGACATATTGTTAGAAGGTGTAGTAACCAAGCTTCAAGATCGATCATGCCGTGTTTATTGGAGCTCATTTTACTTCTTCATATCACATTGCATTCTGAGATACTCTCGGGTATGAACTGTGACACCCCGTCCAATTAAATATAGGGTGATCAGTCCTCTACCAATTTAAAACAGGATATTCAGTTGGTTCATTCTCACCATCACTGTCGAAAAACTTTTTAACATATTAATCACCCAATATAAAATTAAGCTAAGTGTCAAAACATTTCCAATTTTAATAAAACCAAGTAAATTCATTTCTTTCCATATTAAAATATAAACCATTCACCACACACAAGAATGTAAATAAATACTGAACATGAATCAAGTACTGCAATAAATAAGACTGAGTAAAACTCTCAGTTTAAAACTCCAAACCATACAATAAACTGAATACAATATATCTGATGGAAGAACTAGAAGTGGGCGACATATGCCCTAAACAAGAAGTCTAAATGAAACTGAACGGAAAGGATAGATGCATCTACTGCAAGGACCTACAGCTTCCACAACAACTGCAGCACGTCAAACAATCCAAATCTCTAAATTTGATATTCATGTGGCTGAGCACCTGATATAATACATATATATAGAAAAAGAGAGAAGAGATACAAGAAACGGGTCAGAGCCCGATGTGTAAAAATATTTTAGCAAGTATTTAAAACTTGTTCTTAAAACAAGTCTTATACGCATGTTAGTTATCGAACTCTCACATGAGTTTCTCGCCTCTCGTCTATTGTGCATGCCTAACGTACATCTAATCTCCCCCTAGTTATACCTCCCAGTCTAACTAGTCAGAAACCATACTAATACTAACTATGCTCACTAGTAGTATTTCCGTATCGCCCATACAATACGCTATTCCGATAGTATATATATCACATACTAAATTTTACTATTCACCGATTAAATGGTTAATCTTTTATTCACTAAGATTAATTTACTTCTCATTTTCATTTTATCTACTAGTCTCACAAAGTAGAAAATTACCCAAGTACACTCATACATATATATAGTCTCGTCATCCCTATATATATACACTAATCCTGCACCCTTAGGTTAAAACCACTTGGTGCAATGTAACAATTATTATTATTACCAAGTCTACTCATTTCACACAGTAGCAATACTCACAAGTCCATATATGGTGATTGCCTCTAATCACTATACGATGCTCCTAAGAGTTATAGCTTTTAACTCCAAACTTAATTATGAGTGCCGTCACACCCCACTCTACACAATTGCCTTTGGATTTTCTACCTCCACTGGTCTGTTACACTTTCTCATTTTCTTTTCCGCATCTTCACCGATGGGTTTTCAAAGGATTCCCTCTGATTTCCCCTTTATCAACTATGCTAGGTGGTCCTGAATTCACCCCACCATTATCTATGACTGTGTCCTGGGAACCCACAGTTCCCGAGTGATAATTTTACTATCTCTTACTTAAGTAATTCTCATGGTATTTTTGTCCCAATCACTCTTACCCGATTGCTCTCTGTCTTCTGTTGAGCTTCTCCTCCCGCAGTTCTTCTAACGGCCCTCGCTGGTCGTGCTAAAATGTTCGGGGTTCGAATCACATCGAATTTCGTATAATTAGTCACCTTCATTATGATTCGTAGCAGGAGAACGTAAGTCGCATACGTAAGGGAACACAACAAACCTATCATAAGGCTCTACATCAAAGAACGATACGTTGAAATGTAATAAGCCGCACAGATCCTAAGGACACTAGAACCTGATGCTCTGATACCACCTGTGACACCCTGCCCAATTAAATATAGGGTGATCAGTTCTCTACCAATTTAAAACAGGATATTCAGTTGGTTCATTCTCAGCATCACTGTCGAAAAACTTTTTAACATATTAATCACCTAATATAAAATTTAGCTAAGTGTCAAAACATTTCCAATTTTAATAAAACCAAGTAAATCCATTTCTTTCCATCTTAAAATATAAACCATTCACCACATACAGGAATGTAAATAAATACTGAACATGAATCAAGTACTGCAATAAATAAGACTGAGTAAAACTCTCAGTTTAAAACTCCAAATCATATAATAAACTGAATACAATATCTCTGATGGAAGAACTAGAAGTGGGCGACATATGCCCTAAACAATAAGTCTAAATGAAACTGAATGGAAAGGATAGATGTGTCTACTGCAAGGACCTACTGCTTCCACAACAACTGCAGCACGTCAAGCAATCCAAATCTCTAAATCTGATACTCCTGTGGCTGAGCACCTGATATAATACATATATATAGCAAAAGAGAGAAGAGATACAAGAAACGGGTCAGAGCCCGATGTGTAAAAATATTTTAGTAAGTATTTAAAATTGGTTCTTAAAACAAGTCTTATACGCATGTTAGTTATCGAACTCTCACATGAGTTTCTCACCTCTCGTCTATTATTCACGCCTAACGTACATCTAATCTCCCCCTAGTTATACCTCCCAGTCTAACTAGTCATAAACCATACTAATACTAATTATGCTCACTATTAGTATTTCCGTATCGCCCATACAATACGCTATTCGGATAGTATATATCACATACTAAATTTTATTATTCACCGATTAAATGGTTAATCTTTTATTCACTAAGATTGTTTTACTTCTCATTTTCATTTTATCTACTAGTCTCACAAAGTAGAAAATTACCCAAGTACACTCATACATATATACAGTCTCATCATCCCTATATATATACACTAATCTTGCACCCTTAGGTTAAAACCACTTGGTGCAATGTAACAATTATTATTATTACCAAGTCTACTAATTTCACACAGTAGAAATACTCACAAGTCCATATATATATATATATAGTCACATCATCCCTATACATATATATATATACTAATCCTGCCCCCTGGCTAAGATCCATTAGTGCACGTATTCTAGAAATCATGCATCCTCGGGTTAGCACCCATTAATGCACCTATCAATAATAATTCAGCAACCCCGAGTTATCACCCATTAGTGCGCCTAACAATATAATATTGCATCCCCGGGTTAGCACCCATTAATGCATCTATAAATATTAATCCAGCACCCCCGGGTTATCACCCATTAGTGCGCCAAGCAATAATCATCTTTGTACCCCCGGGTTATCACCCATTAGTACACTTAATAATAGAGTTTATGCACCCCCGAGTTATCACTCATTAGTGCTCTTAACTATAATATCACATAATAGCCATACACACATCCTATTATAATTTATAGGTATTTCTCCAACCTACATATATACTCCCCATACGTATTTTAACCTCGTTACTACGTATAGTATAAATAATTAGATTACTATCTCTCTCGTAATCTCCAAGGTACATTCACTCTATACCGAAATAATTAAAGTTTTAATTCTCACGTACTTTTCCCAAAATTCCTTTTTATCATAATTTACTATTTGGTTGTTTCTCTCACCCCAATAAACTGGCAAACTCAAAACTAAACCTTGAGAAAATTCCCAAAAATTCCCTCTGTCGCTCGAACCAGAAGGGTTGTCGTTTGAACGACTTCCACGTGTCTCTCAAGCGACTTCACGCAAGATGCCATCTCGCTCGAACGACTTCTCGCGAGATCTCCATCTCGTTTGAACCACTTCGCGTGAGATACCAATCTCGTTTGAACCACTTCGCGCGAGATTGCGCGAGATCGCATTGTTCATCTTCTTCACCAAACTTCGGTGTTTTTCCTCCATTTTTGAATCTAAAACCTCTGAGATTCAATTCCCAACAACTCATCCTTAATACCCATCAACCCCTAACAGGTTATAGATCATTTATATCACCCTAGGATCCTTAATTCGTCATTAATCATTATAATTATATAAAACCCCCAAATTAATTCACATGAACGCTAGTTTTCAAAATTCCAATTCAAGAACCTAATCAACCCAGATTCGTTCATCAATATATAATCAAATTTCGTGATTTATCCTCTACATACATGAAGGAAATTCAGCCGCTAATTAAACCAATCCTTAATCATAATTTAATTCTCCAATTTTCACCCAATTAACATATAAATCATGATTAATTCCACCTAGACTAACATGAGCATGATTATTGCTAAAATAATGCAAGTAATAAACACTTGCCTCGAATATGATGGTCTGATCCATTGGTGATGTTGGTACGTGCGCGTTCCTCTCTTCTCGATCTACGCGTTGGTGGTCACGGTTGTGCAAGGTGACGCCAAACGAGCCTTCTCTCTTGAAATTTGGCTCTCCCTCACACCCTCCATGGCCGTTCTTGATTTGTGTAACGTGTTAGCCCTAATGAACTTCCTAAGATGATATAATTAATCCCAATTTTCGTCCATTAATTTAGCCCAAAAATCCAAATTACAAAACTACCCCTATGGGGTGCCGTTTTGGCCTAAAATCGCCCCGGGACCCAAACTAAACACCCGGGTATACTATTTTGACTATCTCGGCCCTCCCGAACTCAAGGGCGCACTCGAAATGAGAATACGAGTTACCAAAAATAAATTCTCTTTTTATTACATTCAATTAGTCCCGACACGACTCACACGCGTGACAGACTTAAATTACCAAACTATCGTATTTCTCACTTCCAACAATTTATCAAATATCATAATTCCATATTACATATCATACAGTAATATTCAATAGTTCACAATAATAATTATTAACCCTTAGCACGCTAGTTAATAATTATTTTAATCCGAATTAATAACAAATTAATTTCTCTCATTTAATTTAATTAATCCAACAGCAATAATTAATCGCATAATTATTCCCATAATAATAATTAATCACATAATTATTTAAATCGTCAGAAATACGGGGTATTACATGAACGCGTAATGTTTATGGGACTTAACAAATGTTTTAAGGATGTTATTTTGTTTAAAAGTGATTTTTAAATGTTAAAAATGCTTTTCAAAGGCTTTAACTTCATTTATTCTGAAATAATCTCGTTCTAGAGTCATGTAGATCTTTTCCTTGAGTTTAGAAGGATCAAATGACTTTAATAGTAGTTCAAACAATATGTGATTGTCGTTCAAATGACATGGACATCTCATTCTAACGAGACGAGATGGTTATATCATTCGAACGACATACACATCTCATTCTAACGACTTGCTGACTTAAATTTTTTATCTAAGGTAATTTCTTCTAATAATTTCAGGGGTGTAGAACCAAAATTATAGAATAAATAGTTACGTTTTTTTGCACTTGTTTACCAAGGTTTTTCAAGTCTAAAAACATCCTTTTTGTTTCAAGATCCATTTTTTTATATACATATGCAATAAAGATCTTATTTTTATCACCATCTAGAGTTTCTTCATTCTTTGAATATTTGTTTCATTGAGTTCTGCAATGAATAAGCGGTGGACTCCGTGTTCTGAATCGTAAACGGTTGCCAAAGTTACATCGATGGATACCGAGGCGCACGTGGACTCATGTGTTGTGGACCTAGCATGCATGGATTTCTAGGTTGCACTATGGAGGAGCAGTTGAAGCATAGAATAGTGTCAAGGCTTGTGGGGTATTGAGTCATTGAGTAAGTCTACTGTCTGTACTTTGTAAAATCGTATCATAGCGATTGTCTGGCTGGGGCGATCCGAGATTTTTTCCCTTAGTGATTTCTTTGTAAATCACCGTTGTGGACTTTACTTTATTTTACTTGCTTAATCACCTAGATTCATGTTAAGGATTAACAAGATAAAATTGGGTGAAGTAAAATTGGTTCACAAAATTGGTGCGAATTAAAATCAGAAAAAGTTTGCTTTTGGAAAAATTATTTTCATCTAAAGAACACATAGAAAAAGGGGTCTAAATTTTTTTATCAGAGCTAGAAATAATTTTTTTACTGTGTGTGATCCCTTGTGCTTGTAGGTATGAATTTCATCAATTTTGATGCTTTTTGAACCCTATTTCTTATGGCACTAATTATGCTTATTGGAAAATACGAATGAAAAATGCACTAAAATCTATTGATGAGTGTGTTTTGTTAGAAGTGGAAAAGGGTGGTAACTACCGGTCACGAGAGATGGAGAGGCCACTAGTTTAAAACTAGTTGAGTCAGGGATCGATGCCGAACATAGACTTGCACTTTATAACTCTAAAGGTTTAAATGTTATTTCCTCGTCTATCACCGCGGATAAGTATGATCATATTATGATGTGAGAGACGTCGAAAGAGGCTTGGGATGTTCTTGCACTCACTCACGAGGGAACTAGAAAGGTTAGGACGTGTAAACTTCAAAACCTCACTACCCAATTTGAGATGATTAAAATGTTAGAGAGTGAGACATTTGATGAGTTTTACACTAGATTGTCCCATATTGTCAACTTGCCATTTAACTTAGGAGAGAAAATACCCCACAACCAAGTCATAAAGAAAATTTAAAGGTTGTTGCCTAGTATGTTGGATCCAAAAGTGACCATTTTAAACTCCTTGGGTATGCTTGAATCAACGAAACTAGAAAAGATTGTAGGCGACTTACAAACCTATGAACTTGACATGTTTACTTATAAGCAAGTGCCAAAGAAAGAAAAAGGCATTACTTTGAAAACCCGGAAGAAGGAGACTAAAGTTTCGGATCATGATTCTGACACTGATTTTGAAAATATAGCTTTGTTGGCTAAGAAGTTTAAAAATGTTTCTTAACATCCAAAGGCAATCGAAAACTGCCAAAAGACTTGAAAAATTCAATAACAATAAGGTGGATCATGTCCCTAAGAATCTAAGTGAGAATGATAAGAGGGATGAGTCGAATAGGTGTTTTGGTTGTTAGGGTTATGGACATAAGGTAGTGGAGTGCCCCACTAGACTTAAGAAGGAGAGAAAGGAACTTATAGCATATAATGCCACCTTAAGTGACAATGAACCAGAAGAGGGAGAGAGTTCCCCAATTGAACACAACTTTGTAACATTCATGGCATGTCATGTGAGCGACAATGATAAATCTTCTCATGAAGATACTCATGTGAATGACACTTCCGAGGCCATTTTATGTGTATCCCAAGAGAGTGAGTGTGAAACTAGTAAAGAAGAGGAGATAGATGTGAGAGAGTTACAAGTTGCCTTTAATGATTTATATAAGGAAGCGATAAAGTTGAAAAAGGATCACTTGAAATTTCAATCTAAGTTGAAAAAGTGTGCCTTAGAAAATAATGATGCATTGATTGAGGATCTTAGGGCATGGGAGAAAACTCTTCGGGATAAACTATAATACATTAAGGGTGAGAGAGATAGTCTTCGTGGTTTGATGGAGGCTTTGAAGAAAAGGATTCTAGAGTTTAAGGAGTCTAGGCATTTGCTTGAGTCTAGGATTTGTGAACTTGAGGAGAGATTAAGAGAATCAAGTAAAGTGAAGTTTGATTTAGAGGCAAGTTCCTAAAAGTTGGATAGGATTTTAGGCACCGTCCAAGTGAAGGATGATAAGTGTGGTATAAGCTTTGATGATCGTATTGAACCCATTCCTAGAGCCAATACCAATCATGTGAGAGAGATAATTAGGAACGTTCGGAGAGGTCCACATTTAGGTCACATTCCTCATAGTGTTTTCACTTGCACTCATTGTGGTAGGAAGGGTCACCTTAGACGTTATTGCTATGACCTTAAAAATACTCCTAGAAAGTTTAAGAATAAAGTCCTTGCGTCGTTTCACACCTACTTAGGTTAGGAAATTGAACTTAGTGGATTTAGGAATTAAACTTCATGACTCTCGTTTGCTTTCACATGATATTTCTCATGCTAAATCTAAAGGATGATTGTGTTAGCCATGTTTATCATACATTAGTCTTTGCTTCATTATATCTATCTTGCTAGTGTTATGACATGTGTATCTTTATGTATTATATTTTTAATTTATTTGAGTCTAATTGAAAAAATACAAAAATATTTTTGGTTTCATATATTTTTTAGAAAATACAAAAATATTTTATTTTTGGGTCAAAAATAGGATTTATAAAACACAAAAAGATTTTTGGTTTATTTTTATGTCTTGAGTTTTCATGTTTTATATGGCATATTGGTGTGCTTGGACCCCATCATTTCATTATCCATTTGGCTAGGACATTTGCTCATAATTATAGATGCTTTGAATGATCCCAACCTTATTTCAAAGTTGATTTACATTTGGATTTGACTATGTATAATATATACCATCACACACACATGCACAAGTTTATATGAATGTTTGACTTCTCATGCGTATTTGAGTTGGGTGAGACGCTCTCAAAAAGACTTAGGATGAGGTGTGCATATAAGAACAATTTTCCATGAGGATTTATATTGCTTAAATTAAAAAAATAATGAGTGTTCATGGTAAAGGTATGCGAGAGAGTAATAATCTTGTCGTGAAAGCCATCGTTTAAAAGAGTCCGAGAAAAAAAATAAGGCAATAAAAAGAAACATATGCCAAACGGGGTCAATAGGATTTCTCTAAGGTGAGAATATTTAAAACCTCAAGATAGATACACAAAAGAAAATATGAATATATAAGGGTGTCTGGATGGAAAATAACAACGGGTTTGCACCATGAATCCTAATTGTTGACGCCTATAAGATGACATAGGCCATTTAGATAAAGTGAAGTTTTGAAGATGATATTGAAGATGAAATGAAGATAAACAATCCCATCAAAAATATAAGAGACAAAGATTTTTAAAGTGGTTCGGTTGTAAGGAAAGCCTACGTCCATTGTTATTTTATTCCCGGGGGTTTATAATAGCACATCGTGGTGTGTTGAGTATGATTGAGTTGTCCTCCCTTTAGCTAAAGGAGAGCATGTATTTATAGGGGTTGCTAGGAACCCAAGAGAGCTTTTATATCTCTAGGTATTTACATATGTACAATAAATATGACTGTTGATATTATGCACGAATGGCCTTTGATATTCTTGATGGTTCATATTCTTAAAGGTTGGTTGGTCGACCGCTTAGCCGACCAACTCAGTGATGACTATACATGTTGCCACGTTGGATGACAGGTGTCTATTTTTTAATGACCCACGTAGATGGATAATATTTGGCATCCATAGAAGCCCCCAATGCTCCATGCTTGATTATTTACTGAGAGGATTAAGTATTTATTCTGAAAAGTTGCTCGGCACCCGCACATAATGAGATTATTAGTCTTCTACAATACATGTGTAGTGAAGGACTGTCCTTTTGCTTTGTTCAGCATATTGGTGGGCTATCTCCTGGACAATGGATGATTCAGGCTGGTCAGTAATTTTGGTTTGATTTGGATCTAACATCTTTGCATAGGAAGTCTGTTCGGCAGACAAACTTGGGTTATGGATCACTTCCAGTAATAAAATATGTCGTACTTCACAGCTCTTGGCCTAACACATAATCCTGTCTAATTTTTCTCATTTATGGAGCTCTTGCCGAGGAAGTAAATCAGAGTATACTACGATGGTGTGTGTCTGGGAATAGGGTTTCATCTTCTTTAATGCTTCAATTAGAACTAAAATCAATTTATCTTTTTAAGCGTGGATACCCGATTTCTGCTCCTTTGAATGCTTTGCTAGTGTAATATAATGGCTTTCGGAACCCTCTTCTTCAGTCTGAGTAATGATGAGCTAGTAACGGATTTTAAAATATCTAAATATAAGTATAACTTCTTACCCAGTATTGGTCGGAACTATAGTAGTGGATATACAAGTAATGTACATATTGATGTTACTCTTGATCTTCAATAGCAAAAATAACTCCTGGATGATGATTGGCCAGTGGGTCGGCCATGTAATGATCTGGAGCCAAATTTTATGCTTAGTTGGTGATTTCATTAATTCTTACTTGGAATGTCGTAGTAACATGAACGATAATCCCCAACAAATGGAATATAAGCTTTGAATACTTTCTCGATCTTTAAGTACGCTGGTGGTTAGCAGCCGACCTGTTGGACTTTATAGAATATTTTAATAGCTTTCTTGTAGTTTAAAAAATTATGAATCATCGAAAATTCCTCTGATACTCTGATTTCTTTGCCCTTGTTGTTGCTCTTGTTGGGATGGATAAGGACAAGGAAAAATGCTCCATGAAATTACTCCTAAGGCCATTGGTGTTGGAATAATTGGTTGATATGTATTTATTCTTGTGATTAGCATTTAATCATCTTGTCGACTAGGTAATATGTGAAAACTAGTTAGTCAGGACAATGATTGAATAACCTACTTATATGTTGAATGATTCTAAATCCATAGATTCTACTAATGTTTTAAAACTGTAATTAGTTTTTGTCAACATGAGTTATCAACGATAAAGCCATAGATTCTACTAACACACCTGGATATATTGATCCAAGTTTAGCATTAGTTATCAGTGGTAAAACCATAGATTCTACTAATGCACCTAGATATATTGATCCAAGTTTAGCATTAGGTATCAGTGGTTGTGATTGTAATTCCACAGATTCTACTAATGCACCTAGATATATTGATCCAAGTTTAGCATTAGTTATCAGTGGTGACCATATATATGAGGAATATATATTTCTATTCATGTATTTAGGAATGTATACGTGTCTTCCTACATTTAACTTAGGCGGGTAAAACTTGTTTGTAACTATTTTAGTTGTAAGAAGTTTTACAGGCTTCTCGTTCGTGACCTGTCAAAAGGCGAAGTCATACAAGAAGTAATTATCATTGTGAGATCTCTTTTAGAGAAGTCTGCTCGGCTGCATGTCTTCATATGTAAATTCTATATTGAAATCAGTATCTGGGGAAATAGTCAGAGCCCCCATTTTTTAAAGAGAAGATTGAATAATAATGCCAATAATAATAATGCCCAACCATCTATGAAGACTTTTTTGTGATATAATGCCGATTATATAGAGCGTTTAAAAATATCAAATAATAAGTTGACTGAATTATAAATAAAATGCTGACATAGTCATTAGCTACAGTATAATTAAATAGGAATGGTAGTGCCCAACATTCTGTTGGGCCTGAATTGTGATGATTCACATAATATATATATAATTTGCATCGAATATCCATTGAAGCTAGTGAGAAATCCATCCAGACAAATAATAGAAGGGTCGACCAAATGTTTGGGCCTTTAAATAATGCCTGCGGGGAATGATCTTGCATTTAGAGAAAAATAGATTTAAATACCATCCAATAGGGTTGAATAATATATGTAATGTCGATTCTTAATCGACTATGCCGACCATTTTTCGGAACTAAACGTTGATAAATATTATCTCGACCAAGTATCCGTTGAGGGTAAAATATAATAAGTGTGGTAGATCTCTTCGGTACTGAATATATCACAATAAGTATTTTGTCCAGCTTCTGTCGAGATGAGCATAGAATATTCATAACCATCCGAATGGATATAGATAATGATTCACGCTCGAGCATATATGTCGTAGCATTAAGAAGATAAATAGTGCATGGCTGATGTGTCGACACAAATTGTATAGTGCCGAGCATTAATAATATTTCCAAGAACTTAAGATTGTGGCCAAGCATTCGTCGGGACTGAATCTTGTACTTGTGGAATTTAATAAGTTTTCCCGAACATCAGTGGAGGCTAAATCATATAGACATCATAAGAATAGTTTATTCAGCCGAATAATATAGGATGTGTATCTGCTCTAACATCGATCAGTAAAGATTTCAAAACATGAAATAAGAAGTTCTATTCCGAACATGTATCAGACGAGCAATTTTTTATTAAATATGTATAGGGTGTAAAACATATTGTTTAATTTGAAATTTTTACAAAATTATTTGCAATCCCTACAACTATTAAAAAAAAGTTGATTTATAAAATTTATTTTCACATGAAGATGTAGAGATTTGGTGTAATAAATAGCAAAAATTCCTTTTTAAATAGAAAATGTTTTATTTTAATAAAGTCAAAAAGGGAGACTTGTGCCCCAATTGGACTCGTGTCCAATTTGATTTCAGCTGGTATTCCCCTTTTACGGCCGACCATTGATGGCATTTATCCTCTAGATTTGTCGTAGTAATAAAGTGGTCACCGGACAATGGTATACAATGCCAAGCAGTAATAGAGCAGTAATATATGATGTCGATAATAAATAAGTTTTATGATCACCAACCAACAGTATAGAGGTTTTCGACCATCCATATATGGAAGTCGATCTTGTATGTCTGTCGCACAAGAATACCGACCAATATAGAGGAGTAATAGTTGATGTCGACAACTAATAGATGGTCGGGTTACTGCCGAAAAAAAGGAGCTGCAATGGGTAATGGTTGAAGAGATGATTATTGATCTAAAATTAGGTCGAGATCTTTGTTGATTTTTTAATAAGTAATAGCCTATTATGTTGTGCAAAATTCCTTGACTTCTGAGATTTATGATTCCAGTGAATGCAGAAAATATTATGTGCCGTGATGGATCTGGTTTAGACTATTTTGGAGCAAAAGGCTTTTCCACCATGTTGGCTCCTTGCTCCGTGTTTTATGAATGTCGACCAATGAAGGGTAGCATATCAATGCCTCCGACCAGGAATAAGTGGTCGGGAACTCTCACAATCTACTGCCGACCATTTATAGGTTTTGCCGACTAGCAATGGGTAACGACGACCAGTAAAAGGTGGTCTGATGAAGTTGCCGACCAAAATATGGTCACTAAGTGAAATTCCTTATTGATGATATATTATGTTCGTTGACCAATGATAGGTGCGTGTGATCAGTTGTTCGTGTTTTATCTTTACTGTCGTCCGGTCGATGGTCCTATCACAATGGTCGTCAACCACCAGGGATTAATTGAAAATACATTTACATCCTGTTTGGGAGTTTTATTTTGGAGACAAAAGAAAGGAAATGAATGGAAATTATACTTCCTTTCTGTCCTTTGGGAGTTTACATAGGAGAGAAAGTGTTGTTTCGCCATTTTTCGTCGTTTGCGAGTTTAAAAGGAGAGAAAAGAAAGGAAATTTTTTTAAAAAAAATTCCTTCCTTTCTCTCCAAAACTTTCCTTCCAAATCGAAAATAAATTGAGAGAAAGTAAAGTTTTAAAAAGATTGCATCTTATTTCCCATAAAAAAATTATTTTCCTTCCAACTTCCAAACACTAGAAAAGAAAATTATTTTATCTTCCTTCCTAAATCCTTTCTCTTCTCTTCCTTTCTTTTCTCTCTTATAAATTTTCCTTTTTTTTCTTTTCTCTCCTAATAAAACTTTCCTTTCCTTTCCTTCATCTAAAAAACTCCCAAACAAGATGTTAGGGTTGTTCAATAAGGAAAATGGCCTGTTGGAGATGGCCGAAAAGAATACCAGCACAATTTGTTGATACTCTGTTTAACATCCCAAATTTACGCCCTAGTTTCGTTAAAATTGGGGGGGAATTAATTGAAACTTCACGATCGTCTTTCCCATGTCTGGTCACTGGAATTCGATGTTGACGACCAGTGATATATCTATCAAACCGGTGGTTTCAAAGTCATCCATCTTTATCAAAATAACAATTTCTTCTCTTTCGTATTCCCTCTGTGTTGAGATCTCCTGTTGGTTTTGTTTGGCTGGGCCTGGATTTAGCATTCATAATTTGGTATTGATGATCATGATCTAATGACTGATATACATGAAAATCAAATATATATATATATATATATATATATATATATATATATTCGTGATGAGAGTGTAATTCGTTGATGTTTATCTCTTTCAAATATCACAAAAAATTTAGATGCAGAGACATTAGATCCATACTTGATATCAATTAGATATGGAGAAATTAGATCCATAAATGAAAGCTTGTCCCGGATCAATCAGATGCATAGAAATTGAATACGACAAATATATCTTTTGAAATAAATCAAATTTATGAGAACTTTTGAACTAGATCTGAGGCGAGGATCGTGATTTTCAGGAGAGATAAAATTATTCTCGACCTTATCTCTTCCTATTCTCTAATTACAGATAGAAAAATATGATGAAAATCATAGAAATTCGAAGATTCTTCGAAGATATCCTAGAACTTATCTCCAAAACACTAAGGAAAATTATTGAAAAATTGACATAATTGTGCAGATTTATAAATGAATAAGATTGAGTATACAGTTTATCCAAATATATAAAACGATGTGGTTAACATCTTAGGCATCAAACTTATTAGAAAACATATAAAGTATAGGAATCAACATATCTGATGTAACCCAGTAAATAATCATATTTGCCCTACGTTCAAGGATTCATACAAAACTTATGGTTATAAAATCTAGTGTTCTGCAGATTGATCACACAGTTTATGAATATAGACGTATGAGAATCTTGATCAAATTAAAAGATGTATGCACAAAATATAATTATTTATGCCCAGAGACAGAAAAACTTATCTCTTGTAGATGATCTTCGTCTCTTTAAATAAGAATGGAAATATTTTTGTGTCTCTTACCACAGACAGCGCCAATCTGTTAAAGACTAGAAATGGCCTATGTCATCTTATAGGTGTCAACAGAAGATAAAGTGAAGGTATGAAGATGATATTGAAGATGATATTTGTAATAACCCGCCCTTTTGGAGAGGACTAAATTCCATAATTAAGTATAATTTGGAATTTGGAAAATTTCTCGAAATAGTAATTTTTGGGATTTTTGAGGATTTAAATATTTTTGAAGGGTGTTATAAATTATTTTGGGACTATATAGGTCGAAGTAATTTAATTATATGTCGTCGTGGAGTATAACGACAAAAGAGGTAAGATTTTGAGTAGAAAACCTGCATTTAATTATTTTGGGTTAGAATAGTGATTTTCGATCAAGTACCTCGAATGGAAATTTCGACTTCGCCATGAGTCTCGGAATGTCCGAGATAGTCGAAAAAGGGTGTCCGATTGTCGAAATTGAGTTCCGGGTAATTTTGGAGTTAAATAGGCTCGTAAATGAGTAAACGAGTCGTTTTGGGGGTATTAGGGGATTTAACCCTTTTCTCCTTATAAAAGGAGGGAGAGGGGGAGAAGAAAGAAGAGAAATAAGAAAGAAGAGATGGAAGAGAGAGAGAGAGGGAAGAAAAGAGGAAAAAGGGGGAGTTTCCGGCCGGCCTCCGCGGGATTCAGCTCGAGGACGTCGGATTTTATCCACGAGGCAAGTGTTTACTTGCTTTATTTATTTTTGAGCATAAATATCTCATATCATTGTTGGTATAACAAACCCTAATGATTTTGGGTTGGGTATTCGTGGATAAAATGGGTTTTCGGGAGATAAAACGAATAAACCCCTAAAATTGGTAAATTGGAGAAATTTAGAAATTAACCAAAATATTGGGTGATTCTGGGTTCTGGGATGTTTAGGACCTGTATTATAGGTGTATTTGTTGTTGGTAGAAGTTTTAGGCCGTTGGGTGAAGAGATGGAAGCTTGGGGGAAGCTTCCATGTCCGAAACAGCTTCTCGGAGAAGAAGCTGCCCGACTTGATCGATCGATCGATCATAGGGGATCGATCGATCGACGGCCATGGGTCGATCGATTGACCCCTGCTGAAAATGGACAATTCTCTTAGGGTGATTTGGATGGGGTAGATTCCATTTCATCTTGCTTTGAGGTTAATTAGGTGATAACCTAAAGGACCTTTTAGGATTTTATGGTCCATAAATTAAGGCAATTTAGGAGGGTAAAGTAAGGGTTTTAAGTATATAACCCTTAATCTATATTTTTGAGGAAAATAGAATAATTGCTGAAAGTGATGGATTAGGGTTCCTAAATTAAATTGGGGACTTCTAAATGATTAATTGGACTAGGTATAGTCTTGGGGGTTCAAGGAAATGAAATCCTTAACTCGTTGAACTTAAGGTTGATCGGGTGAGATAAATCCCGAGGATATTTCTAAAAGGCATATGGGCCTGTATAATTATGCTTATAGAAAGCATAATTATATCTAATGCTGTTAAGTGTATCCTAGGAGATAATTAGGATAATTTGGGAATATAGATATTTGTTGATTTCACTTAGAGTGAAGGGTATCATTGGAGATATCCAATAAATCCTTAGATAGGATTGAGATATATAGTGATTATTAAAGTAAGAAATACTTTGGGTTTAGTATCATGCTTACATAAATGCATGATTATGATTCCTGGAGGGAATCTTTGGGATTATGGTCATCGCTAGATGATATAGGCCATTATGGCCGGTTATATATTCTAGGAGGAATATATAGGATATGTATATACTGTGTAATTTAGGTATATATATATGTTATGATGGAAATGATTTTTGAAAATATAAAAATGGATATTTTCAAAATGGAAAGATAACTATTTTTTTCATAATTAATAAATTATGGATTATACACACCTCCCTAAATCGCTATCATAAGGGAAGTTGCGCGCGTTGTGGTGAAGCCTTCCCGGCTGTTGAGTAGCTTGGATATAGTCCTTAGGCCATATGGGCATTTGTATTACTGCGCTGGTTAGGGGATTCCGGGTGTGGTCCTGACTTTCCCGCAGGCAATATGGCCGCTTCCCGACGTTGGTAGGTTCCCAGGTTGTCTTGTATAGATAGGCCCTGGAAGATGATAGCCATTTAGGGGCGCGTCCAGTGTAGAAACTCGGAGGGGCGGTCTTAGATTTATTAAAGCAATTCATGATAATGGATTGGCTTTAATTTACATTTCCTGAGTATAAAAAGGGAAATGGGATAAAGGTTTGGCTTCGGTAACACTCCCGGATCGAAGAAGGGATGTGTAAGCATGATTTGATCAAAGCATTTTCATGATAATGGAAATGGCTTTGGGTACATTTCCTGAGTATAAAAAGGGAAATGAGATGACATATAAAGGAAAAGCATTTTTATGATCATAAAATTGGCTTTTAAAAGTATATGATTTGTTAAAGCAATTCATGATAATGAATTGGCTTTTATATTTACATTTCCTGAGTATAAAAAGGGAAATGGGAAGTTTTGAGAAAATGAAAAGTATTGATAAATACTTGATATATGAACTCTCAGTCCGGGAGATAGATCTAGATTATTATGGTAAAATATGATTAAATACATGGATAAATCGAGTGTCGAGGGTCTAATGGATCCCGACGATCGATCGTGCCGCGTAGTAGTGTATCGGGGGGGTTCCTTGTTTGGATTTCGCTCTGCGAGACACCCCACGCACGAATATGGCATTGTGTTGAGACTGGGGAGAAGTTTAATCCTTATTTCTCTAATATTATAAATGTGTATGGTATATATATTTATATATATCTTTCTGTACTGAGCGACTGACGGATCTCGACGGTCGACTGTGCCGCGTAGTAGTGTATCGGGGGGGTTCCTTGTTTGGATTTCGCTTTGCGAGACACCCCACTCACGAACAGTGCATAGCGTTGAGACTGGAGTGAAGTTTAGCCCTTTGTACATTGCTTGGACTATCTAGGATTGATAGTGGGTTTGGGATAGACTAGTTTAGCAGGATAGCTTGACTAGGATGTCTAGAGGGATGCGCTAGGAGTGCACTGTTAGTGGAGAGGTGAGGGGTGTCTCATGGGAGTGCGATACTAATTTAAATATGAGATAAAACTATTTTTCTAAAAATAAAGCATTTATGCACTTGCAAAATATTTTCAAAATTCGGGCTCTGACCCGTTTATCTACTCTCCTTTCTTTCTATATATTATATATATATATAGGTGTCCAGACACAGGGACGCCTGGATGGAAATTCTTTCGAGTCAGACGTCTGCTGCAGCCGCTGTGGATGCTTGCGGGTTCTCGGTAGACACTTCTTTCCTTGTACTCTAGATAGGAGGTATTGTACAAACACTCGGGCCAATGGTCCAACTGATTTTATTTATTCTTCGCACGTTATTCGATATGGTTGTATTATTTGAACTGAGTGTTCGGTTATTTTAGTTCATTTCATTTTCCTTTTTATTTCATTTATGCATTAAAATTGTGGATGTTTTATTTTGATCGTTAAAAAGAGTAGTTAAGTAAAAGTTTTTAACGCTCGCCTAATAGGTTATTAGTAATAAAATGGATTTTCGACAGTGATGCTAAGAATGATCCATATGAGACTCTTGTTTTAATTTAATATTGGAGTGATCGCCTGGTATCTTATTAGCCGGGGTGTTACAATATTAAAGATGAAATGAAGCTAAACAATCCCATCAAACATATAAGAGATAAAGATTTTTAAAGTGGTTCGGCTGTAAGAAAAGCCTACATCCACTGTTATTTTATTCTCAAGGGTTTGCAATAGAACAACATGGTGTGTTGAGTAACATGGTGTGTTGAGTATGATTGAATTGTCCTCCCTTTAGATATGGGAGGGCATGTATTTAGAGGGGTTATTAGGAACCCAAGAGATGGAATTCCTTTATATCTCTAGGCATTTAAATCTGTACAATAAATATAACTGTTGATATTCTACACCAATGGCCTTTGATATTCTCGATGGTTCATATTCTTCAGGTTGGTTGGTCGGCCGGTTAGCCGACCAACTGAGTGTTGACTGTATATATTGCCACGTAGGATGATAGGTGTTTATTTCTGATTGTTCCAAGTAGATGGATAATTTTTGTCGTCAACGCTAATGCTGAAAAATCATGTCATGACGCTATTCTTTGTTGAATCGTCAAAATTTTGGATTTGTGTGCATGTTGTTTGTTTAGTTCATTAAGCTCAATATATTAATTGTCATATATGGCTAAAACCTAGTTTGATGATATTTAGCTATTAATTAAAGCTTCTTGATCGTTTCGATGTGCTCAAGTTGTGTTTCATTTGTTGTAGTTCACGCTCATTCATTCCATATCCATGTTTAAGCACATTGATACTAAGTTAGCATGAAACTCATGTTTTTTTCATTTTTCTATTTTGAGTCTGTTTTGCTATTGTTTTTATTTTTCAATCGCTATTTTAATGATTTTTTTTTCACTAGGAAAATCCTACATATTTTTATAGCTGGAAAAAATTAGTTTTTGAAGTCGTTGAAATGGCTTCTGGATGTTATTCAAATGACATATTCATGTCATACGAAGACTGAATCGAGCGACCTTAGTAATGAGGTGTTAAAAGTGTCACGTATGGTCATTTCTTAGGTTGTTTTTAGGGTCGTTAGATCAACGCTTTGCATGAACGAACACTATTTTAGGTCGTTTCTTGCATCGATCGAACGAGATTTTATCTCGTTCCAATGACATTGCATTGTCGTTCGAATGACCTATGTTGACCAGAATTGACTTTTTGAGTCTTCGTTTTATTTATGTACCTACTTTGTATATGTGATGATCTGACACTATTCTGGTACATTTGGTCAGTTTAAATGCAGTCTATACTGATTATTCATACTTGATTCTTATACTGCATTAATTTGTTTAGTCACATTATTCCTGATTTTTCTGATTCACTTTGCATTACTGTTTGTTAGCTACGATTTGGTATCTCTTGATTATTTTTAGCTGGCTATCCATGTTTATCTAGAAATACTGCATATGATTATTTATTTCTTGGTATTCAACTGTTTATCTTTTCTCTGTTTTCTATTCGAGATAAAAAGGGGGAGAGATGCATGTGATGTAGGGTGAGTTTTGTTTGATGAGCACATTTTTTTTATCATGTTTTTTTGGTAATATTTTACAAAATTATATCATTGGATTTTCTCCCATGTTTAACAAATGGTTTGTTTTATAATTATTATTATAATATTTTATATCATTTGAACCTCCATACTTCACATGGTATTTGTTATTTTGTGTGTGTAGTGATTATTCAAAGATTGGAGTTTTTACGACTACATCACATGAAGACAAGTTTATGTTGTCGGTCCGACATTTGTTTACATGATTGTGTCCTGTATTTTCTTTTTGGGTTTGTGAATTGGAATTTAGATCATTTTCCTTGACGTCCTGGCTTAGGCATTTCACTGTTTTGGTTTTTTCATGGAATAGCCAAAGGGGGAGATTTGTAAGGAAAAATTTCCATGTAATGTCAATTTGTATGTATTGGCATTATTGCGGACAAAATCCAATTTGAGTCATAGATAGATTTTTATTGTCACGATTCCCACATAGTCTATGACGTGTTATTTGAAAACATAATAGCTAAGCTTCAAGATAGATTATGCCATGCTTATTGATGCTCCTTTCACGTCTTCATATCACATTGCATTCCGAGATACTCTCAGGCATGAACGCATAATGTTTATGGGACTCGAAAAAAGTTTTAAGGATGTTGTCTTATTTATAAATTATTTTTAAATATTAAAGATGTTTTTAAAAGGTCTTAACTTCGTTTATTCTGAGATAAACTCGTTTTAGAGACGTGTAGATATTTCCCTTGAGTTCAGAAGGATCAAACGACTTTTAACAATCATTCAAACGGCATGTGACTGTCGTTCAAATAACATGGACATCTTGTTCTAACGAGATGGCTATATCATTCGAATGACATACACATCTCGTTCTAATAACTTATCGAGTTGAAGTTTTTTATTTAAGGTAATTTCATTGGGGGTACAGCACCAAAATTACAGAACAAACAGTTACGTTTTTTTGCACTTATTTACAAAGGTTTTTCAAGTCTAAAAACATCCTTTGTGTTTCAAGATTCTATCTTTCATATACATATGCAATAGATACATCGTGCTTAGAACCATCTGGAGTTTTTTAACTCTTTGAACATTTGTTTCATCGAGTTTTCCGGTGAAGAAGCGGTGGATTCTATGTTCTAAATCATAGACGAATGCCAAAGCTAAATCGGTGGATACCGAGGCGCATGTGGAGTTTTGAGTTGTGCACCTAGCGTGGAAGGATTTTTGCGTTGCACTATGCTGGATCAGCTGAAGCATAGTAGAGCGTCAACGCTTGTGGGGTATCGAGTCGTTTGGTAAGTCTATTGTCCGTAGTTTGTAAAATCGTATCATATTGATTGTCTGGCTTTGGTTGTCCGAGGTTTTTATCCTTGAGGGTTTCCTCATACATCGTCGTTGTGTACTTTACTTTATTTTACTTGATTAATCACCTTGATGGTTGTTTAGGATTAACAAGATAAATTTTGTTTAAGTAAAATTGGTTCACAAAATTGGTGCAAATTAAAATTGGAAAAAGTTTGTTTGGGGAAAATTTAATTTCGCCTAACGCACACATAGCAAAAAGTATTCTCTTGCAGTGGTAAAAAGGTTATGAATATTTTATGGGCTTTACTTATTTTTTATGAGGAAATAATTTTAATTAAAGGAACTCAAGAATTTTATAAGATTTTTTTTTTCAAAATTCGATGCCTCGTCTGAACGAGGTTTCCTTTTGGGTCATATTGGCATATCATTATAAGTTCGTGTTATTGAGTTTGAAGAAGTTTTAACCGATATCCTTTTATGGTTTAGTTGTAATCTAGTTAGATGTTTTTTTTTCTAAGTCGTTCGAAAGAATTAGGGAAGTCATTCGATTGACCTACCCCTTCGTTTGAATGACCGAGGCATATTTTTTTTAATGAATATCTTCCCAATATCTTTTGTGTTTATCCTTTTTATCTTCCCTTCTTATCAAAAGAATGAACGGGATAAGATATTCCAAGAACTCTTTTTCATGAAGAAAAACATCCTTTGAGTTCTCTTTTTGTGATCAAATACCTCATATCATCTTCCTCACCCTCGGGATATATTCAAGATCACTTTTACCAACATCAAAAAGATTTCTTATGATACACTCTTGCAGACTTTTCTCCACTGTTGACTTTGTGAAACAAAGTTTCACTGTAGAAGAAGGAAAAAATGTGAATCAGTGGATACAAAGGGTGGATCTCTACCTGTGGACGACTGTGGAGATGGGACGTATCTGTTGGCATTTTGAAGACTATGCGCATCTGACCGAATTTATCTTTGGTTAACCAAAAAAAAGTGACCATGGAATGTGAATTATTATTTACGACATTTATTACTTCATTTCCATTAACCTTTAATACATATACCATGGGTGTGTCAATTATTTAAGTTACACATTTACCCTTTTTAGCATTTACACAGAATCGTGCTCTAAATTATCTCTTCACGTTCTTAATCGGAGCTCACCAAATTTTATTTGTGTTTACGAGCTAGCACTGACTACCACAAATACTGCAACATGCTTCCCTAACCAGTGGTTTTGGGTCTAAGCTGAGGCCGTAACCTAGGGCTTCAGACCCCCATTAAACTTTCCTAGTTGCTCCGAGTATCTTTTCACTTGTTACGTCGTTGTAACAAATTTTCTTAAGTGCACGTTTTAGTCTCGAATGTTACTTTAACCGTTTGACTTGGCCTGAAGGCCAAAACCCAAGGTAAATGATACCATGTCACCCTTTATATAAACCTGGACATGTTTTACAATTTAATCCTTATTATACATTTTAGATGTATTACCAACATCTTTTACTTTATAAAGTATTATTCCATTTCCAGGTTTAAGGACTATTTCCATCATTTAGTATTCATTTAAAGTCTTGTGTAACAATGTCCCTTTTTTAATAACAACTTACCATGTTTGGGACAGAAATAAAGATTTCATCCGCGTTGGGGTTCATTGTGTAAATTATCAATTTTAAGTTTTACTTTCACCTCATCACTTTAATCATAAAATATTTAAAGATTTACCATTTGAACCCATAGTTACTATACTTCACTGTATGCTCCCTCAAAATGTTTGAATATATTTTTGTACTTTCTTCCACCTTAAAGTCACATTATTTTATCCACACAATATTTTTTTAAAATTACCTGAATGATTTCATGTAAATAAATCTTTAAGCACGTCTATCTTAAGTCCAAATTGATAATACGTGACATTCATGACTTTTGACACCTAAAGTATCAACCATTTTTATTTATTATTTTTGTTCATGAAATAATATATTTTTATTCATCACTTTCATACGAATATAACTTCAATATTCTTAAATTTGTTAAAAATTATCCAAGGCAATCTAGTCTCACATTTTCATGAATACATAAATCATTAACACACTAGTTGGATTTTTATTTCATAAAAACCAACATGTTATATTATAAAATTTTACAACTTGTAGCTATATTCAAGACTCACTCTAAATATTTCATTTTCTATGAAATTATTCTGTAACTTCATAACTGTTTCAATTTTAAATTCTAAAAATTTAATAACTTGGAAACCATGTGATATACTCATTTTTAACACTTTATTTCACATGAAATCAAGACACAATTTCATAAATAACATTTATTTTGTCACACACACACACACACACACACACACACACACACATATATATATATATATATATATATTGAGAAGGTAAGATCGCTTAAAAAGTCTGATACCAATTTGTAAATGCTATGTGATATCAATTTCAACCAATTCGGAAATTCCAATTTAAACTTATTTAATTGGATTCAATTTTTAAATCAATTTTATTTAAACCCTAACAAATACATCTAGGTGGGTAAAATCAAACCATCACAAATAAATTACTGACACGGAGATTTCAGGAAAAAAAATAAAGGGAAAACCTTTTTATTTTACTATACAAAGGTAAATAGAAACTTACATACACAATGAAATCTGCAATGAATATCCACAGACACTCACATAACACGCAGCCTTAAGTCCTAAGTAATGGATCAATCGCAGAAACCCACAATAACACGCAGCCTAAACCTTTTTTCTTGGGATGTTTTAAATGGTGGCTTTCACGACTAATTATTATTCACTCACGAGCAACGGTTATTACACACACAACTTTCATTGTCAAGTTTTATCGCATATGGTCACATGATTGATATGGAAACACTTCGACCAACATGTGATAGACACGTTCAATAATAAAGCATATCCGTGCAAGTGAGCCTTAAAGGAAATCATGAGTCAAATATGTAGAAAGTAATGTCGTGTCTCATGTTAATGACTCCAAACATTATAAAGCACATGGATGAAATAATGTATCGTCTCAAAACACTATCGAATAGTCACATGGATATGTAATGATGTTGCGACTTGATCATCCTAAATGTCCATCCATAAACGGTGTAAACAAAATACAAAACTTTTTTGACTTTATTAAAAATTTAATCAAAATAAAATCTTTTTATATTTTTCCAAATAAATTCAAAAATAAAAATCTAAGATAAACATTACACATGTCATAACACTAGAAAAAATATATCAAGAAGCATAACTAGCGTAAGATAAACAAATCATGCAATTAATCAATGATATGAAATAGCATGTGATGCATCATGTGCAAGCATGTGATACTCAACAAATCTAGCATTTGGCATCTCCAAAAGAGATTTCCTAACCCAAATCTGTGTGTACCTAACTCGATGGGTTATGGGAACCGACGGTACACTATCTTGAAACTTCCTAGGACCTCTTCCAAAAGCAAAAAAAAAATGCCTAAGGTGACCTTTCCTACCACAATGTGAACATGTGAAAACTCGAGAAAAGTTACCTATGGGTTGACCTTTTCTAACATACATGGGTTTGGTTCACCCTCTAAAATAAACAGCGGTCTTCGCTTTGACACTCAAAACATGAGAACAAGACGAGCCAGTACCATTACTAAACAAACTACTCGAGTCTTTTAAATAATTTTTCAACTCCAAAATTTTTTACTCAAGCAAAGAATTAGACTCTTCCAATTTTAAGGACTCCTTCTTCATATGTTCAATCATTCCTAGAAGGTTACATCTCTCTCTCCTTCAATAAGCGCAAACTTTTACCTAAGAGTCTTTTCACGTGCCTTAAAATCATTTATCAAAATATTTTTATCCTCGTTGGCATAAACACAAACCCTAAAATTTTTAATGTCCTACAACTTTTTTTCTAAAAATAGGACTCGGTCATCACTCTCCTTCTTGGACAATTTTAAATTATTAAGGTCATGGTCTGAGGCAACAAATTTCTTACGAAAAAAATCTCTTTGATTTTGAACCGTTTGCAAAAGATCCATAATAGATTTAAAACATCAATTTTCTTCTTCTAAAACTTTAATTATTTTCGCAAACGTCAAATTCAAACTATTTAGATCGTCAAAACCATGATTTGTTCCATCAAAAATAGACATCCGATTATATAATTTCTCCATCGAAAATATCGCGAAAAATTTCAAAAACAGATTTTTCCAAAAAAATCAATATCACCAATTTTTCTGTGGAAAAAAGGATCACTCGATAAATTAGATAAACCCGCTCTGATACCAATTTGAGAAGGTAAGCTCGCTTAAAAAGATCTAATAACAATTTGTAAATGCAATGTGATATTGATTTCAACCAATTCGCAAATTCCAATTTAAACTTATTTAATTGGAGTTAATTTTTAAACCAATTGTTTTAAACCCTAACATATACATTTAGGTGAATAAAATCAAACCATCACAAATAAATTGCTGACATGCATATTTCAGGAAAAAAATCCCAAAGGGAAAACTTTTTTATTTCACTATGCAAAGGTAAATTGCAACTTACATACAGAATGAAATATGAAATGAATATCCGCAGACACTCACATAGACAAGCAGCCTAGAGTCAGCAATGGATCAACTGCAGCAACCCACGAGAACAAGAACTATTATTTAGCTAGGAACACCTGCAAGGACTCCCAGTGACACGCAGTTGTCAGCTGTATATTTACCCTCTTTATAAGAGAAACTTCAACAAGATCGTATCTTGGGTTCCAAAACAATTCACTAAACTATTGGGATTTTAATGAATTAAAAAATAAAAGTTTAAAACTCTAAATGAAGAAGGCAATATATTTATGCAGTTTGCAATTTTTGTAGTCTGGAAAAACTCGGGTCTTCTTAAGGAAAAATGATTCATTTAATCAGGTATACATAACAAAATTGAGTCGGTGGGTTCATTCAAATGAAAACAGGACGTCTCTAGAACGAGGACATCGCGCGACATGCCTATGTCGCTGGAACGACAGTAAGATTTCGCTCGAACTAACTAAACGTCAAAAAAAATATTTTTAAAAACTCTGCCTCAACACTTAGAAAAACTTCTTTTGATGAAAAAAACGCCTCAGGTGTTTAAAAATAATTTATAAAAATTATCCCAATACTTTAAATGAACCGTTAAGGATTTAAACACAACCTTACCAAAATCTATCTCGCAGAGGCTTCTTTATTGAAGAATGTTGATATTGGGATCCTCTTGGTGCATGATTGAACTTGAACTTTTCTTCAATGATTGTAGCGGTATTCGACATACTCTAATGTAAACCGGACTACGTAAAATATGTCCTTATATATATATATATATATATATATATATATATATATATATATATATATATATATATATATATATGGCATGCATATTAAAAATAAAATTTTCAAAATATAAATAGAGTAAAATAAATCGCACCTCAGATGATAAAATCCTCTAAAAGTTGTGCAAATAGTGTGCTCCAATAACCTCAATGAAAACTCCATGTGTAATTTTCTTAGAAAACTCCTTCAAGATCCATATAAATATACACCAATACACCTCCAAGATAATATCAATGCTCCTCCAAATTATATCCCAACATTTCCTCCACACTTTGTTTAACTTGTCTTCAAACTCCAAAAATGGTATGAGTATTGTGTGTAGGAGTTGTGTTTCTGATGCTACGGTTTAACACCAAAAAAGAATGGTGGAGGAAAGATATATTTGTGTGTGTTATTTCCTTGAAAAAGGAGAGAAGTCTCTCCATTTTGTATTGGTTGAGAACTGAAAAATAGGGGGAGATAGGCTTTGTTTTATACATGCCCTTTATTAAGTCAAACGGTTGAGGTCAGATGGCTTTGTTTTGACAGATGAGCATATATACACATTTATACCTACAGTATGTCCATTACCTAACAACTTATTTTATAATTGACTAGAAATGGATCCTCAAGCTACAAGTGAGGATCTTTTCATGCGACAATATTTGACTACAAGTGTGGTTTAAAATGTTAGTTTCCTCATTTTCTATTATTATATTTTTATTTATCTTGTTCTATTTTTATTCTATATGGCTGGGAGAACCCATCTTTAAGGGCCTTACATCTTCATAGAGAGTTTTATCTATCTATCTATCTATCTATATATATATATATATATATATATATATATATATATATATATATATATATATATATATATATATATATATATAGAGATAGATAGATAGATAGATAGATAGATAGATAGAGAGAGAGAGAGAGAGAGAGAGAGAGAGAGAGAATTATTGATATTGCATCCTTAACTTAACTATTAAGTGTTGGGCCAAAAAATGTGCCAAGACAAATTTTTTTTCAAGAAAGTATAGAACACGAAAGTTGTCTGGAGTTATATTGTACATCTTATTATACTCTTTTTAAGATTTTTGGAGCATTTTTATTTCTTTTTGACAAAACAAATCCATTTTCTGACAAAACGATACATTTTTATCAAAATAAGCTCTCTTACAATCTGTACCATTTTAATTTTTGAAAAAAATACATGTTATTAAGTAACATTTATGCTCCTAATAGCAAAATAATTCATAGCTCAAAAATATTCTTTTTCCCAAACTCATAATCTTACTGAAAATATAATTTTACCAAAAATGAGGCTTGCAATCCATATATATAAATAACCTTAAAAACATGTATGTTTGTCATTTAAGGTAAATTATAATTTTTTTACCATTAATTATCCTTTTTATGCATACGGATCATGCATGCGTAAAGCTAAGCCTGAACATGACATGTAATTTCGTATTCCTTAAATTTAACCCCCATATACTACATATAAACTTTTGCATGCAAACTTTTATTTGAAACGTTCTCTTAAAACTCAAATTATACTTTTTAACACTCGTGCGGCCCATGCAGTGCAACGCATGTAGCTATTTTATGTAAAACATTTACGCGGGCCAAATATCTAACAATTACTTTATTTATTAAAATCAAGGGTATTTCAAATGAGATTTAATACCCACATTCGATATGTGGTTCTTAAACTCTCCCAAGAAGTACTCACCTCCACGATCAGATTATTGAATTTACATTAGTTTACCATAACTATGATCCACCTCAGCCCTGTACACTTTAAACTTATCAAAGGATTCAGATTTGTGATGTATAACTTAAACATATCCAAATATCAAGTAATCATTAATGAAAGTAATGAAGTACTCATACCCACCTCTTCCTGAATGGTCATGCACTAGAAACTTTATTGCCTAAAATATTTGAATAATCATGCATTAGAAGACGAAAAAGTAAAAATTGGGTTTAAAGCATAACCTTGCATTTTGAATCGCAATACCTTTGCGAATCTTATAGGTGATCTGAATGAGGAGAAATAGAGATTGAATAAAATGAAGGTTTACTTTTCCTTGTCCTCCAAAAACTTTTGTATAAGAGGTGTGTGTGTGTGTGTGTGTTCACATTGGCTTTAAAATATCTTCTAATATTTTTAAAGAATTTTTAGGAATTTTTCAACATTTAAAATTATGATTTAAAAATGTTTGTCCCATTTTATAATAATTCAAATTTCCTAAAATTTTCCATGGGTAGAATTCGAAAGTGGTAGAGACATTTGGGGTGGAAAATGATATTTTTAAAAGAACAAAAACACGCATTTTACAATCAATCTGGATCACACACGTGTTGCCTTTTCGACAATTAGATTTGTGTTTCTTTCCACTCGCATAACTAAGAGTTAATCTGGAACATTGGATTGAATTCATCAATGGTCTGCATGAATTTTAACTCAATCCATGTCTTTACGGTTTGAGCCATTCACAGAGAGTTTTATTGCGATGCATCTTCAACCGTTAGATTTACCACCGTCTGCTAGAATTAATCTTGACCCTTGATTTGAGTCCCCAATCTCCTTCCATCGTTCACTGTAAATAGGGTCTAAGGTTCATTCGTTTCTAACTTTTGGCAAGTCTGAGAGTTAGGAGAAAATAGAGATAGGGAGCGAAAAAAGAGAGGAAAAATAAGAGAGAAAAAGAAAAACTTAATCCAAACTCTAGCCAAATTTTTCCAGAAATCTTTTGAGAGTTTGGGAATTTTTTCTTGTGTATTCATAGTTCTAAATCCTCTCTAGTTTACATCTCTTGTCCAAAACATTCACCAAGTCTAATCTCTTCTCATACCTTTGAAATTTGTAGATCTGACTAAGTGATAAAGTCACGATTTACGGTTAGGACTGATTTCTTCATTAGAAATCGCCTCTTTATTGGGTTTAGTTTTTAAACGTTTTTATCAAATTTTTCCCAACATATCTCCTTTTCTATTTTCAAGTTTTCTTGAAAAACAAGACTTCAAAATTTTCAGATCTAAAGACATTTATGTCTCCTAGTTTGTATTTCACATTTTGTGAAATAATTTTGTAAATAAATAAGAGTGAGACATATAGTATCTTGGCTCTTTTATTATAGAAAGATTGTTTTCTGATCTGCCTAAAAAAAGAGAAGTCTATTTTCAAGAAAAGTTTATTCATAACTCTTGCATGTCATTTTAGATAAAATTTGTAATTTGTATGAAACCGTATGTATAAGTGTGAGTGAGTTGCATGCATGTGTTAGGCACATCACATCACTAGAATATCACACAACATCACTAAAGTTGTATTGGTAAAGAGTTTTTACCATCAGAGTCGACGTAAAGAAGGAGATAAGGAGTAAAGCTTGGAGGACGTTAAAGACAACAGTTAGAAGCCAGAAAAGTCAGAGAAAAACTAGGAGGGCTGGTATAATTTTGTGACTTAGTTTTAGGTCTGATTTGGTTTGCTTGCTTATACTCTATAACTCATTCTAGTGGATTTTTTATTTTACTCCGTAGAGGGAGTCGTGTATGTTTCCCCTTTATGATAGGGGTTTTACCACGTTAAACTCTTTGTCTTATGTGAATGTTTTTTATACTTGTTTTACTTTTTCTAGCACTGCTATAAGTGTTTAAAATTCTTTTAAACCATTAAGTTTATAAGTAACTAAAATTTCTTGTTCAAAAACATTTTTTAACATAACTTGAGTTTTCATTGGTTTTATTAAAAGAGTTTCCTCAAGAAAACATTCGAACCATTCTTAATAATTTTAACTTTAGATTAAACGAATTAATTAGGTATTTTCAATTTGTATCAGAGCGGGTACTTGTCTTTCAAAACAACTGTTCTGAATCCTGTGTTTTTGGAAACTGTTTTAAAAACACTTCATAGACGAGCAATTTGAGAGACTATGAAAATTATCCCGACTTCCCCTCTTCGATGGAAATAATTTTCCTTACTGGAAAGTAAGAATGACTACCTTCATACAAGGAACGTTGGGAGATGAAGTCTGGGATGCCATAGAAAATGGTTACTTTCATCCTACTAAACGTTTAGCATAAGACAGTGAAATAAGAATCAGAAAACTTCTCACTGAATTTACTAAAGAGGAGAAACAGACCTTCCTCTGTAATAATAAAGGCAATAATGCTATATTCATGTCTGTAAATGAGCATGAGTTCAAAAGAATCTCTATATGTACCACTTCTAAGGAAGGCTGGGACACGTTGGTCACGGCCCATCAAGGTGATACACGTGTTAAGGATGCCAAGACTCAGATGCTCATTCAATAATATAACACCCGAGTTATGACTGAGACTGAGACCTTTGTTGATTTTTATATCAAACTAACTGATGTTATAACTAAGCTACATGCAAATGGCATTGTATATGACATAAGAGAAATTGTCTCTAAAATCCTAAGATAAATTTAACAGTAAAAGATATGCAATTGAGGAAATGGAATATCCACTTCTTGCACCTGAAATCCTTAGTAGTAAATTAAGAACTATGGAAGTGGAATTGGATTACAAGAAACAACTTCTTAGAAGTCATAAGAAAAACAATAGTCCCAATGTGATATTTCAATCTAAAGTTATGCCTAATCTTGTAATCTAATAAGATGATGACTATGACTTGGATGATTTAGAAAACCAAATAGCCATAACGTCTAAGCATTTCAAGAAACTACTGAAGTTTAGAAATAATGTGGCTGCTAAACAAGGAAAGGCTTCTTATTCAAATCAATCCAATAACAAACCTTATGAGTGGAGACTAGAGAAACACCAGAACAACACAAGACCTGATAAAGACCATAGTAAGTCCGAATGCTTTAGATGTTGTAAAAAGGGTCATATTGCCATTAACTGTAGGGTCAACCTGAAAAAACATAATAAGGCCAATTTGTGTAAAACATGGGATGATTCAAGCGATTCAAATGATGATGAACCTAAATCATCTAACATTTTTTACCCTTATATGTCATTTTTGTACTAAGATAGTATATTGTGATAATGCTGATGAGAGTCTTCCTAGTAATGCTTTGATTGTGCCTGTTATTGGTTTATATTCTTTGTGTCCTCATATTTCTAATAATGGTTATGCTGATAATAGTAGCTCTATTATCATGTGTGTGAGTCAAAGGGATCGTATGAATGATGAATTGAATTTGTGTGTGAGTTCGAGAAATGAATCGATAGGGGATAAATCACCCACCATACTTAGTGAGTCTGGTAATGGTGACCTTCCAGACATCCACACACTGTACACAAAGACGCTTAGGAAGAGCACTAGATTAGAAAGAACCATTAAAGACCTGGCTGAAAAGATAGAATTTGTTAGTCTTGTAGTTAAACAAAATGCTGAAGATTACACTAATCAATGTCTAGTCCATGAAACTCAAACTAAGACTTTTTCTGAAAAAATCAAGGATCTTTCTAAATCTAATGAAATTCTAGAAAATAAATACAAGACCACATTTTTAGAATTGGAAGAATCAAAAGAAAAGGCTTCAACGGTCTTCAAAAAGTTTGCAAAATTTGAAAATAATTCTAATTATTTTGAAGACTTTATAGCATCCAGTAAAACCAATTCTGAGGAAAGAACGGGTATTGGATTCAACACTGATACACAAACAAAAAAATTACAAACCATAAAGTTTGTGTCAGGAGGAAAAAGGCCTATGAAAACTTGTCCATATTTTCAGTCTATAAAAGCTAATTTTGATAATAAAAAAAATAGAAAGGGAATGACATTTTGATAAGCAGTGAGTCTAAAGATAATGTTGAATCTAAGACTTAATGAGTCACCCCCCCCCCCCCCCCCCCCCCCCCAATACGAAAAGGAGTCCTCATTCCAAGCTGTCGATATGAGACATTGGACTAAAAACCCACATTTAGAAAAACCCGTCTGCAAAGGTCTTTATGCATTAAGAAGCCTTCGACCCATCTTTACTGCTCCTATTATGATGTTTATGGACATTCACTTGAAACCAGTTTTCAAAAGAATGTATGCCAATCCATCTCTTATACTCCCGTGCATAGAAACTTTAACTATACTAGGCAAAATATAAATTACTACGTCCTTCCTAGACAGCCTGATAAGAACTCTAACTATAGAAATAGGAAGAAACGACCTAACACTAAAAGAAAATCCCAGATAAAGGAACCTAGACTCATGACTAAACAAAATGCTCCACAATTTACTAAAAATCAGTTTAATGCGCAAAAATATTTTAAAGAAAAATCTTATTCTCGTAAATTTTATCATATCCGAGAAAATATGTGCAAATGTTTTAAAACTAGAGCAATTTGGGCTAGTAAAGATAATCTAATACCCCAAATGAAGTTTAATGTGGTTATTAGTGCATTAAAAGTTGAACACACTTCATGTGGATGGTATTTGGACTCGGGTTGTTCTAAACATATGACCGGGGATGAGACCAAGCTAACCAAAAAAATGACTTCTTAAGAGGAAAAGTTTTGTTTGGAGATGGAGTCTCTGCCCAGATCATAGGTAAAGGGACACTCTAAGAAAAAAGTCTACCTATTCTTGAGGATGTTCTATTAGTAAAGGTCCTTAAAGCTAACTTCGAGAAGAGTGCGACTGTGTGATAATTGATTAAATTCGCAACTTTCTACGTAGGCACACTTATTTAATTAGTGTCTATTGATAACCAAAATAAATTCAGCCCCTAAACATGCATCTAAGGTGAGTGTGACGAACCATAAACAAATATATGAGAAAAAATCCTCAACGGGGCAAAACCTTTTATTTTCACAATAATTTTTGTAAGAAAACGGCTTACAACGGATTACAATGAAAATATAGTGACACAGAAATACCCTCGGGTGTCGGTTCTGTTGTCGGCGGCTGGAACAATCCCTTTCCAGTAGGGCAGCAGTGACGAAGAGAACAGCTTCCTCACAAATTACTCCAGATGAGTAAATGATCTTCTTGAAGGTTTAAAGATTCACACACATATATGGGAATGGTTTTGTGAATCAAAAAGGTTTGGAAAACCTTCAAAGGTGAAGTGTTATTCTGGGCTACTTTTCGCAGAATTTAAGATTGCAGAAAGACTTGAAAAAAACGTGCAGAAGGAGATCAGATATTTATACAAAAATCGAGGCGGTGGCTCGTTCGAACGAGATAGCATGTCGCTCGAACGAGATAGCATATCGCTCAAACGAAGGACAGAAGTCGTTCGAACGATATCGCGCGACATGTCTATCTCGCGCGAACGACTTTCAAAGTCACTCGATCGATCTCGTCGATCGAGGTCATTAGCTTCTACCCTTAGAAAAATTCTACTTTTGAGAAAAAATTAATCAAGAATTCAAAAATAATTTTCAAAAATAATTCCCAAATATTTATGCAAATATTTAAAGTTCCAATAAAATATTTTACTTGATAGAGCGTAGTGGAATAGTGGGAATGAGCTGAGAAGCACGTTGCATGTAACATGATGCACGTGAAGAAAGTGGATGCAACGAATTCGGATGTAGGTCGTCGAGGATGATCGTGTTGACGTGCCGAATGTAGCGGTATCAGACATATGAACTGTGATCTAGGAGAAAATAAAAAAATCCTAGATTCTACCCCGGACATTTATAAAATTATGTCCTTACAAACTTACTGAGTATATCACAATATTTTGGCTCAAATCATACTGTCACATTCTCAATAACCAGTTGAAAAATTCTAAGTGAGAATGGAGAATGTATTATTACATGCCCCGGGACACCTGATAACTGTTATATAGTTAATATTGGAACTGAGATCTACAATATAGCCATGATGGAAGATAATGAAATCTAGCACAATAGTTTAGGTCACATAAATTACGATAGTCTTGGTAAGTTAAGCTCACAAGAGATTATTAGAGGTCTCCCCAAGATCAAACCTATTTCCAATATAGTATGTGGACCTTGTTAAGAAGGAAAGATAGTTAAAGCTCCTCATAAGAAAGTCAAACAGGTTCTATCCACCAAACCTCTAGAACTAATCCATATGGACCTAATGGGTCCCTCTCGTACTATTAGTCTTTGTGGCAACAGTTACATCTTGGTTATGGTTGACGATTTTACTCGATTTACCTAGGTGGCCTTTTTGAAACAAAAATCAGAAACTTTTTGCAAGTTTTTGAAAATTTGATTATGAATTGAAACTCCCAAGTAAATAGAATCCATAGTGATAGAGGATGTGAGTTTACAGATATATGAGTTATCAAATATAGTGACTACAATGGTTACAAACATGAATTTAGTTCCCCTAAGACGCCCCAATAAAACGGGATAGTTTAGCGTAAAAATTGTACTCTTCAGGAGATACGTCGTGTTATGATCCATGCAAAGGATTTACCTAAATACTTTTGGGTTGAAGCCATTCGTATAGCCTATCATATAACAAACAGAGTCTACCTTAGTAAAGATACCAAACAGACACCTTATGAACATTGGTACGGGAAAAAAACTAACCTAAAATATTTTAGAACTTTTGGTAGTATATGTTATATTTGTAAGGGCAGGGAACATTTGTCCAAATTCGAAACTAGAGGTGATAAAGAAATTTTCTCAGGTTATTCTCCAAATAGGAGAGCCTACCGTGTATATAACCTTTGTACCAAAACCTTAATGGAATCCATCAATGTAGTAGTGAGTGACACCAATTTAAAGAATAAGCACATAGGACGAACCGTTATTGATGAGTCAGAAAACATTTTTACCCACGACTCTTCAGATATAGTTAGGTCTTTACCTAATGAGACCCCTGAGGTACCAAATTTGGTTTCTAATGATCATACCTTAGATAATGTGGTCAGTAACCTAGAAGAGCCTGTTCGAACAAGATTCCAATTACGTAATACTTCAAATTTTGCATGCTTTGTTTCTCTTATGAAATCCAAGAATGTGAATGAAGCCTTAAATGATTCCTATTGGATAGGTTCTAAGTAAGAGGAACTCATTCAATTTAAAACTCATGACGTATTGTATCTTGTTCCCAGACTAGAAAATAAATGGGCTATTGGCACTAGATGGATTTTCAAAAATAAAAATGATAAAGCGGGGATGGTAGTTAGAAAAAAGTCAGACTTTTGTCCCAGGGTTATTCTCAAATTGAAGGAATAGACTTTGAATAAACTTTTTCCCTTGCAACACGTCTCGAATTTGTCCGTCTATTTCTCGCTATTGTGAGTCTCTTGAAATTAACCTTATATCAAATGGACGTAACTGCATTCCTTAATGGTATTTTAATCGAGGAAACTTATGTAGAACAGCCTAAAGGGTTCAATAATTCTCAACATCAAAATCACGTCTATCGTCTAAAAAAGTTGCTATATGGGTTAAAACAAGCCCCTCGCGGTTGGTATGAACGATTGTCTAATTTTCTCTTAAATAAAGGTTTTAAAAGAGGTGGGAATGATCAAACTCTTTTTGTCAAACATTTTGACAAAAATGTTATAATAGCCTAAGTGTACGTAGACGACATTATTTTTGGATTTACCTCCCCGTCTGAGGTTAAAAAAAATTCTAAAGATATGCACGGGGAATTTCAAATGTCTCTTATGGGGGAGTTATAATTATTTTTAGGTCTTCAGGTAAAATAAAACTCAGAAGGTTTATTTATATCGCAATCCAAATATGCTCTAGATATAGTAAAGAAGTTTGTCTTAGAAAATGCCAAAGATGATAGGACACCCAAGAATACTTTAGTAAAATTATTTAAAGATGAACATGGGAAATACATCGATCCTACACTGTATCGTACCATGATAGGAAGCCTTCTCTACCTAACTGCTTCACGCCCTGACATTATGTATGTTGTTTGTGTGTGTGCTCGATATTAAAATGCCCCTAAAGAGAATCATTTACTATGCGTTAAAAGAATTATAAAATATGTAAAAGGAACTTTTAACTTAGGACTTTGGTACACAAATGACGCATCTAGTACGATAATTGGATACACCGATGTTGATTGAGCTGGGTGTTCCGATGATAGTAAAATCATGTTAGGATCATGTTATTACATTGGTAATAACTTAGTAGGCTAGAATAGTAAAAAAAAATTTACACTTCCTTATCCATAGCTGAATCCAAATATATAGGCATAGGAAGCTGTTGTGCTCAACTATTGTGGATAAAATAGATGTTAAGAGATTATGGGATTAACGAAGAAAAATTACATCTTTATTGCGATAATCAGAGTGCGATTAACATTATCAAAAATCCTATCCAACACTCACATACCAAACACATTAAAATCAGACATCATTTTCTACGCAAGTTAGTCCAATCTAAGGAATTGAAAATTAATTATTTATGTATTGATCTTCAATTAGCAGACATATTCACAAAACCTATGGATTATACTCGTTTTGAATCCTTAAGGAAATCCATATGTATGGTTATGGTAGAATCGAATATCATCATTAAAATTTCAATGTTATGCTTATATCAGATAGTTATTTTTGTGATTTTTCCCTTTGTCCATTTGAGACAAAATGGGGGAGAAATATTTGAGTTCATCTTGGAAATTTGTTGTACATTTCTTCTAAAACGACTGATCTTAGTTGTTTTATTTACAGGGATCAGTACCTTTTTGTGCATCTGGATATTTTTAGGGTATTGGTCTGTAAATAGTTGAGTTATGTATTTTTTATTTCTAGGATATGGCGTAGATAGAATTTTTATATAGGATTAAGGTTTTCCATTTTTTTTGTATCCCTACGAGTCCTAGATGACTCAAAGGAGATTTTGTCTCATATTTTCAAAGGGGCAGATTGAAGCACACTATATATAAGACTCACTTGTGTCTAAAATATAGGAGCTTATCTAGTTTGGAAATAAATATAAAATTGTGTCATCCTATGTCTAACCCTAATCCTCATGCATCTTTATGAGTTGCATCAAGAATAATCAAGGCTGGAAAAGGTACTAGCCAACACAACTCACAAAACCTAGGACTGCATTCATTTGACACTTTGTGTGTTTAAGGGGGGGGGGGGTGTTCACATTAGCAATCCTCTCTCTCTCTTCCTCTCGATTGCACTCATCGTGCTTCAATCTGTGAGTTTTCCCAACTCCTTCTTTTCGTTGTGATTTATTTATGTTTCGAGCTATGATTTATATTGTTAGGTGGTTTAACGTTTTAACATTTGGTTGTTAGCTATGATTTATTTGGCCCAAATGTTTTAGCATTTGGTTGTTAGGAAGTTGTTGCTTTCATTTATAATTTTAGGGTATATAATTTTAGGCTATTAGATTTTGAGATTCAAATACTTTTGGGTTCGCATTGTTTTCACTTTTTGTGATTTTAGGGAAAGTTTTGGAGTTTAAGAATTGCAATGCTTTTGGATTTCCATTGCTTTCACTTAGTTGTAAATCCCGTATATACTGTATATATTTTTTTATTTGTAATATTAATTATTTTTAAGGTAATGTACGAGCACTGAAATTATATTGTGCATTTTTTATTGGTGATGACAGAGTGATGCTATACTAATTATTGTGTTAGTAATATTGATTATGAATATTTTTATGTGATTATAGTCATGATACAATATTTTGTTATTTCATTAGTATCCTTTTAATATTTTTGTTGTTTTTTCAAATTGAGGCTTACGCCTTGATTCGGCCCTAAGCTTATTCCTCGCCTCACCGAGCATTAACTCAAATTCACCTTACCGAGCACCAACTATCTGTTGATTTAATGAATAAATTTAGTAAATTTTAGGACATTACTTACTAGAATTACTTAAATTGTTCTAATTTTACAGTAAGATTTATATCTATTGTGATTCTTGTTGTTGCTTTCATTTGTTGGTTCCTAATGTCATTGTTGTTATTCGAGACTGCTATATTATATAAACATATTTTATACAAGTACATATATATATATATATATATATATATATATATATATAATAATTCTCATGTGCGGACTAGTCCGCATTTTAAGAATGCGGACCAGACATCTGTCAACTAACCGTGCCCCTAGAAATTATTGCTTAAATTATAGGCACACTCTTTCTCTTTTCTGGGCTCACCCGCAGGCGACACATGTCCGGTCCACATTCTTAAAATGCGAATTAGTCAGCACAAGAGCAGGACTGTATATATATATATATATATATATATATATATATATATATATATATATAAAGAGGATATACTTTTTGAATTTTTAATTAATTGTTACTAGATGAGTCAGATTACTATCAGTGAGATTTCTTTATCATGTCACTATGATAACCATGGTAGAGTAGTATGTGAATTAGTTGTTACTACTTGAGTCTTGTTCTTATTATGACTATAGCCCTGACTCTCGTGAATTTATTGAAGATAACATTACTCTATGATCTTATGGCGACAACTACTATGAGTACCTAATTAAAGTACCTAATCTCTCTTATAAGATTTAACAAGTTTTTTCCGTCAATTCCATTAATATATTAATTAAACCAACATAACAGACTTTGGTTGTCCTGATTTAATGAATCAAATTTGTAAATTTTAGGGCATTACTTACTGAAATTACTTAAGTTGCCCCTGATTTTAGTGTAAGATTTATATCTATTGTAATTCTTGTTGTTGCTTTCATTTGTTGGTTCCTAATGTCATTGTTGTTATTCGGGAAAACTATATTATATAAACACATTTTATACATGCACATATATAATATAAAACAGACTTATACATTTTATACATGCAAATTGAATAAGTCTTTAAGAATCAAATGGTTAATCTTTGGTTGTAATATAATATAAAAGAAATGATGACAATGTATGGTTCTGTAGCGTGTTTTGTATGGTTGCTCACTTTTATAACACAATAGGTGGTATGATTGGTGTTAATGATTTTAACTTGCATAATTATGGATGATCAAGATATTGGTTTGTTTTACTTTGAATTTAAGGTATTAATTCTTTAGGATTTGAATCGATCATCTAGGAGAAATATTATTGATGTGCATACATTGGAATCCAAACATGATCGAATACATATTTTGAATTGGCTCATTGCATACATTGCATACACGATCTAATACACTGATTTCAATCTCTTATCTTGTTGGCAGTGGCAAATTTTCTTTTCCTTAAATCACTAGCTGGTGATGGCTTTTCGTAATCTAATACAATATTCGATTTATATGTTGCAGGTGACCGTAACACAGGTACTTTATCTTTATATGTTATGTGTGCTTTTGTTTTGAAGTATAAAGCAAATAGGGTTATTTCAGATTAAGTTTTGTTAATTCTGACTTCTATAGATGCTTTTGAGATCCATGTGTTTTGAATTTGTAGCTGAAGATCCATATATATTTCTTGTCAAGGGGTTTGAAAGGTTTCCTCAGTACAAGCATAGAGATTTCTACATTGTTGGGGAAAGTTATGCAGGTTGTTAACTAAATCCATCATTTGTTACATGTATAACTTTCTTAAGGAACACTCAGTATGACTGATGATTATGTTCCTCCATATGTTTCAGGTCAATATGTTCCTCATTTGTCTCAACTTAATTACCAAAGAAACAAAGGAATTAAGAATCCAATTATTAATTTCAAGGGTTTCATGGTACAGTTTATGAAAATGGGTCATATGATTTGAAATTTCCATAATGAGATTAATCATTTAAAAAATGACTACTTTTCTTTTTAATTGTTCTTTCTAGATGGGAAATGCCTTGATTGATGATTACCATGATTTTATTGGCACATTTGAGTACTAGTGGACCCATGGTTTGATTTCAGATTCGACCTATAAAATTCTTCAAGTAGCCTGTGACACAGGATCTTTCCAGCATCCGTCAATTGATTGCATCAAGGCGCTCAATGAGGCCGATTTGGAATAGGGAAACATTGATCCATATAGCATTTACACACTCCCATGCAATAATACTTCATCACTGATGCCCAACTTGAGGGTTCATTATGTAAGTGTTCACCAAACCTTCCCAAGTTATTATATATTACTCCCTCCGTCCCAAATTAATAGTCATATTCCCCTTTTTATTCTATCCCAAATTAACAGTCATGGTTCCAAAATTAGAATATATAAAACTAGGTGAGATTAAAAAGTTACGCATCTGAACAATATTCATAATATAACAATGATCAAAGTGCATGTCTTTCAAAGGTATTCACCAACTTTAGGAGGGTAAATTTGGAAAATCATTTTTTCTTAAAATGTTTGACTTTTAAACGATGACTATTAATATGAGACAGAAGGATTGAGAAGGATATAAAATGCAGTCAACTGTTGGCAGTCCAACATTATTACAGCCATTAGACCAAACTATTGGTGGTTGCATACTTTACTCATAGTGCTAAAGTCTTGATTTGAAAATGTTTGGCCTTGAGAATTGTTATGTCTTGGAAATTAACAAATAAAGGATAAGAAAAAAAATCAAGAACAAAAAATCTCCTAATTTGGGAACTAAAGTCAATAAAGAAGAAATTTGGACAAAGATAAGGATATTGATAGAAAGATAAAAAACGGTTGCAGTTCTCTAATGTGTTATCCAAGAAAATTTGTGACAGTCCAGGTACAGTGATATGTTATTATTAAAAAAAATTACACCGGGATAATAGGCCTAAACTCCTTCTAATAAAAATTGTCATCCATTTATATAAATATTGCCCACCAACTATCTCGAGAGGAAGAACATGAGCTGGTGTTTTTCCTGGTGTGAATACTTGCGTCCACAAAAATGGCGTTCTCAATCACTACAAGTTGGGTGTGAACAAATCGTTGTACATAAGGGATGTAGGGATTTGGGGTCACGCAACACGTAGTATGGTGGGTTCTCAATACAGATCTCCAAAAATGGCATTCCCAAATTCAACATTGGCTACTTTAGTTCTTATTAGTTATATAATATCTTTTGATTTATATTAAAATGAATGGGAAGAAAAAAACTTCTCAACCAATACATATAGGTAATTCTTTACATATCCTATAAACATGTAATATAATATCGAGATTATCCACTACATACATTCTTAGGGAACTTTTTGTATTGGTGGAATTCATGAATCTTGACGAAATACATAATTATAATGTTCGTTTGGTGGAATTCAGGAACCATAATGTATTTTTATTTCTCATATATGTTATAATAGCATAATAAATTCATTAATGTTCGTTTTGTCGTTAGTAATTTTTTCTCTCTTTTTAGTCTTGCTCATATTGTTACTGAAATTAAATTGCCGCTACATTTGGATGGGTGCATGTTCTTTGGGCAGATCTTAGCAACAGTGTGTTGTGATACAAAGAACCCTGTTATAGATACATTTGAAGTCTAGATCTCTTTTCTTTCATTACAGTTGGTGGTGATTCTCTCTTACGAGTCAAATGAAGGTGCATACCTCCCCTTAATCAGGGATTCATTAGTTTGTCATACATAAATAGTTCTCATATAGTGCCTTCATTAATTTATAATTATATTATGATATTCTTGATATTATTAAGATGAGCTATGTTATCCTCTTGATGAAGGTTGTTTGGGAATTAGATGTATTCATAATAATTCTAAGTCTTTTAGGCTGAAATTATGGTGGAAGCTTAAACATGGCATGTCTCTTTGGGCAAATTTCATGACAGTAAAGTATTGTAAATGTTTGGTATGATGAATGGCTTCCTCAAGGCATTCTGGCCAATATAATCTACATGGACACCTATGGTCCTACCTGCATTAAAAGCTACTATAAGGATGACAGATTGGAACTGGGATCTCATTCAAAACCACTTCCCCTCCTATATTATTAATGAAATCAAACAACATCATATTCATTCAGTTGTTTGGATTCCTAATGAGGATAATTTATCTGTAGATTCAGCTTTGGAATTTATTAGATAAAGGAAAAGGCAAAATAATATCCTCAAAATTCTTTGGTTAACGGTATTCCATCCAAAATCTCAATTTTTAATTGGAGTTTATTTCAAAACATGCCGCTTACTAATGATATTATTCGTAAATTTGGGATTAGAACTTGTTCTCGATGATTTTGCAGTCGAATGGCAATGAGGAATTAATTCATCATATTTTTCTACTCAGTCTTCTGGCAATGCAATTTAATTCTTGGTGGTCCATAATTAAGAATGCCTTCATTTAGATTTTCCACTTCTTACGCTCATAGTTAAAGTGTTATTTTTTCATTATTTATTTTTTATTTGGTGGTCTTCATGTCTTGTTAAAATATAGGATGGCAAGAAGATCTCAAGGTGAAATATATTATCCATTATTTTGAACCTCATTCACTTTGTTGTCTGCTTCCCAAAATATTTATGAATTCATTCTCGTCTCTTGATTTTGGTTTTTATTTTCCCGCATATTATAGTTTCATATATAATTAATTTTATCAAGCCTTCAAGCATGAATTTACTTGTTTTCTGCTCATAAATGTTATATCGATGTATCCTTCGTAACAGGGAATTTTTAGTTGATCTAGTTGGGGAACTGATGCGACCACAAATGTGTCTAGTGTGCGTGCTATTTAGGCTCAAGTGCAAGCCTGTCGCTTAATTAATAATTCGATAAGTCGGGTATCGATCCTCAGGGAAACAGGATGAACTAAGTAGTGACGACGTTGGAAAGATTACGAAATCCTAGCTTTGACTCTAAAAAGAAGGAAAAGGAGATTTGGGTTACGAAAGAACTATAACTAAATGTAAAGATGAAAATGATTACTAATGAAGTTATGACTAAATGAAATGCAATTATTCTAATTTAACGAAAATTTGATGATAATTTTGACTAAAAATTTGACTATGAATTAAGAAGGATAGGTCGAGTTACAATCCTCCACACCCTAGTAATTCACTTCGTAGGATACTAGATTCGGAATTAAAACTTTAAGTGAACCCAGTCTTTAATACTCCTAAGTATTACATATATGAGGAATCGTAGTGCGCATAGTATGTAAGAAAAGGATGAATTAAAACCCGGTCTTTAGTACTCCTAAGTATTACACATATGAGGGATCGTAGCCCGCACAGTATGTAAGCAAATGATGAATTAACGCAGTATCGCATTAACCAATACTCGCGTCGCATTCTTAAGCATCCCGGTTACCTAGGGCAAACGAGATCAAAAGTCTTACAACGTTTGTTCCAGTTATACGACACGATTCAACTAAGATTTTAATTCAAACTTCTATTTCCACTATCATGAATTACATTGGGTGGGGTTCATGCACCCCCACCCTTGAAAACTTAGTCGGACATGTTGAATATAGTGAAAAATATAAAATCTAATATGTAGGGATTCATAATCATGAAGAAAGCTAACTTAAACATGCAAACAATGATTGTAATATCAGGAAATACCAAAAGCATGCAAGGAAAAATTAACTTGAAAGAATAGAGATGAAATCGATAAAATTTTGAAGAAGAAAACCTTGAATTAATAGCTTAGAAATTGAATATTTGTTGAAGAAAGTAAAACCCTAGAGTTCTTGGGTACAATAGCTCTCTAAAACTCCTCTCAAACTAAGTCTCTCCCCTTTATAATGTAAAATAACTGAATATATCACGTCTTATTTAGTCATTCATCCATGCACAACTCTATTTACGAAATAAAAAAATAATAATTCCGCCCCGCCGAACTGGTTCGGATATATATGATTTACTGGGGTGAACCGGTTCCCTTTCCCAGTTTTTCCAGGAACTTTCGAACATAAAAATTTTTCCAAGTCTTTTCTTCTCGTTTGCTTCTTTTTTTCATGATTTCTTCCCAACTTCAAACCTTCAAAACTTTTCACTCGTAGCTTGGATTTGGGCACTGTTTCTTCCTGGGCGCTCATGATACCAAGAACTTAAACTTCTTCATGGGAGTCCGTGTCCAGTTCTGAGTGAAAAATTATGAAATTTCCCCTCAACTTTCCTTCTCTTGCTTCTCAACTTTCTTTCTCGACTTTGAGTTTTCTCCCTTCTTCTCTTGAATGAATATCCTGCAAAATGTATGAGAAAAACACAAAACTCAATGCACTGCATAGAAAAGGTCAGTAGCACTAATTTTGAAAGAAACCAATGGATTTTACGTTACACGAGGTGATAAAAACTTCTAAATTAAGGGGATAAATACACAATATTTATGCCTAATCAAACCCCCCTAACTTAGAACTTTGATTGTCCCGAGTAATGTAAAAGAATATAAGCATGTTTAAATAACTAACCAACACAGGACATGGGTAGCATACCACTTTCACGGGTAAGAGATTACATTTAGTGCACGCGACAAGCCTTTAAACCCCTAGGTTACCCTAGTAGTATTAGTTGTGTCTCGTGAGGGTTTGCAGTGAATATACCCACAAAATTCCTTGTTGACTCAAAGGAATTCAAAATCCACAAAAATTGTATAACTTAAACTTTCCAAAAAATAGTCACCATAAATTTGTATTCGTAAGTCTCAATCTTTCGTGTACGTGTGAAGTCAAAATTTAAACCTTATATTTCCACTGATTGGTCATTCCGTTACTTTCCGAAAATTCTTTTTGATTCAAGTGCTCACGGGGCTCTCACAAACGAATCACTCGGAATGTGGCAATTTCTCTCGATGTGCGTGATTTATAGGAGTAAATGTAATATAACGCAATTTCACGCAAACAAATATGAAGGACGGATTATTTGAGGTGGAGGGATCTCTTCAACGTATTACGATTATTGGGAAACCGAAAATATTATCTCTAATACACACCTTAAATCTCTTTTATTATCTTTTTGTGTTTTAGCTCTCCACGCGGTAACCAATTTTGCAATTTGGACTCGATTAGGACTTTTTCGGGTTATAAGGTGTATTTAGGTAAAATGGGAATGGTTGGGAAGTTCGGAATTGGAAAATTCATTTATACGTCCATTTGTGGCTTTTTCGGGCTATTGCTCATTTTCTCTTCTTTTTCTATTTTTTTTTTCTTTTCTTATTTCTCTTTTTCTTGCTATTTTTGTTGAGCAATCTTCTATTTTTTTCTTGCCCCTTTTTGTTGCACTTTTCGGTTTTAAATTCTGACTTTTCCATTTTTCACAATTACGGGCTATTTGGGTTTTCCGGGTTATCAAACGAACTTGGAAAAATTTTATTTGGCTCAAAATGGGTAGTAAAGGGATAATTTTTCACAAATTTTTTAATGGCCAATATTTTTGGATGACAAATGAGGGTATACTTCACTGTCCAAATTGCTAGTTACATTACCATATGCATCTCGAGATGGATTAAGTTTAGAGATATTTTTAGCACGTTTTTCAAGACAACCTTCCACTTCCCATAATCGATCAAAGTGAAGGAATTGAGATCCCGACGACTTATTCTAATCGCTAAAATGAACTTTGAGTTAATAATTAACTCGTGTTGATTTATGAACTCACAAAAGATGATAGGCTCGAACTCTCACCGGGTTTGTTAATCTCCACATTTATTCATTAAGTCGTCAATTCATGCTCAATTTCCATCCTTAGTCACTTTTGGCTTTATGTGATTGATTTTTTTCAAATTCGAGACTTTAAATAGAATAAAGGTGATATTTTTGAAAATTTTAAATTCCAATTTTTATTTATTTTGAAGAAAAATATTTTTGAATTTTTCAGATTTTTTTTTTTTTTACATTTTTGGCTTTGTTTGGACCTTGTGATTGATAAAAGCGCAATGTACCCCCCCTAACTTAAGCATTTGCATCGTCCCGAGGCAAAACAGACGATAAAATAAAAATTAAAGTAAGAAGAGGAAACAAGCAAGGAATCAACGTACAAAAATGCAAAAATGGTAAGAAAGCACAAAACACACCATAGAAACAAACCAAATTCCAATTATAGATGATGCAACCATATATATCTATGGATAAAGGAAATGAGAAAACCATTACATAACCAACACAAAACAATCAACCTAGGGGGCCGGTGGGTTGGATGGGTCGGGGGCATTGGGGCCATATGGATCGAAAAAATGGGTCGGGAGAGAGACATTGGATCCCACTTGCAACCAATATAATTCCTCTTGGAGGCGGATCATCATAGAGGTATCGTGACGGTAGTCATGCATGAACCATCAAATCGCCCCACGAGTCGAGTTATCCACCCATTGAGGTCATCCCCTTCCAGATCATAGTCGGGATCCTCCTCCTCGTTGTACTCTTCCTCCTCATCCCCTATTTTAACATCTTCGACCACCGGTGGTGGACGCACCACCTCCATTTGGCGCACGCTCCGAGTGATGGACTCCGATTCAATAGGCTTGGGAAGACGGGATTGCGATGCCGGTGGTTGAATTCCGGCGATCTTTAGGATGAAGGTGATGAAACGGGAATATGGTAGAGCCGTTTTGCCTTTTTTATCCAAGGCTGCAATGATAATTTCCGAGTAAAAGATGCGCGGGAGATTGATGGTACTCGGGTTGCCAAGGAGGTGGTAGAGAAAATTTCCATAGCGGATGTGAATGGCAAAATTGTTGGAGGTTTTGAGAATAGCCCCACAAGTGATAATAAAAGCGAACCGGGTGGTCTCATCTAGGTTGCCAACCGCGAAAGTGTCGGGGTCCCAAATATGGTTGGGTGTTATGTGCTCGAGGCATTGGTGCTTCAAAATAGGGTTGCCACAAGTAGGATATAAAAAGTTGGGTGGAAATGGAACATTGTCGGCGCCCATGATTTGTTCGACCATGGTGAGAGAAAATGGGATGGGTACCCCGTCCACATAAGCTTGATATGAATTTTCAGAAGTGTGGACGAGAGTGCCGTAAAAAGCCCGTACCTCTTCCATCCACACATCCTTATTAGGATTGGCTAGAAATTGATGCCACCATTGGCGGTGGAAAAGGGAGGTCACGGCTTAGGGTAGGCCTTCCCAATATATAGCGCGCTCAATGTGGGTTGTGCGAGAACATGAGAAAAATGCCTCCACCCATCGAATTTCTTGAAGTGAGCGGAAGCCATGATCGCCATCATGAAGGAGTTTGGAGGAATCGTATTTGATGGGTAATTCATCATTGTCCATTGGAGTGGGTGAATGGGAAGATAGGATTTTTGGAGAGTATAGAGGTGTGAGAGAGATGGATATGGAGGTGTGAGGGAAATAGGGGTAAAGTGTGTGTATTTATAGGTAGGATGGGGGGAATTGGGGGGAATAATTTGGAGGGAAAGAGGGGAGAAGTATTTGGAAGGAAAGGTTGGGGTGGTGTATGGGAAGAAGGGAATTAATTGGGAAGTGGGAAGTTGGCTATTGGGACTTCCTATTTCTGCACCTGACAGAGTGAATCGGTTCAGGCCTGGGGAGAATCAGTACGGATAAATTGATTTTTTTAATCGATCCCAGGGGTGAACCGGTTCTGCACCTATAGTAAGGGAAGGGCGAATCGGTTCGGATTTCCATCTCACCCATAACTTTGACACCCCCTAAAAAACTAAGTGTTGGAACTCCGAAAATCCCATTTTTCCAAAAAATTTCAAAACACTCCTCGCAACACATGACCTTACAAAACACCAAAAACTCACCTTTTCTCACATGGAGTTCTTCTAAAATGTATGTTTGTGCTTCTCCTTAGACTCGACTCGGACCCTAAACAGTTCTAACTAACCTAACCTATACAAACCTACTATACACAAGATTCACCCCATATGCGTCGGGGGTGCTACGACCTCTCGAATTTTAGTCCTCACCACATCTTTCATTGTAGGATTTAGTTGTCTTTGCAGTTCTCTCGAAGGTTTAACATCGTCCTCGAGGTGAATATTATGGGTGAAAATTAGAGGGATTATCCCCTTCAGATCATCTATACACTAACCAAAAGCACTTTGGTGCTTCATCAAAATCTTCAATAGCTTACCCTCCTGCTCTTCATCTAAGCTAGAGGATACAATAATAGGAAATGTCTCACTTTCACCTAGGAAAGCATATTTAACATTGGAGGGTAGTTTCTTCAACTCGAGAGTCAAGAATGTGTTGCTAGAGGGCACCATGTGTTCCTCCTTCGGTGGTAACTCTTCGAATTGAGAAACCCAATTAACATCTCTCGCATCCTCGTCCGACGCTCTCTCATCGAGTAAGCATCTCAACTCCTCCACCTCCCTCTCAAAATCGGTGTAGGCTCTCTCACTCTCATGACTAGAGCTAGGCAAGCTTCTAAAGCATATCCACAGTAATTTTCCTCAAAGTGTTCTTCTAAGATCTCCTCAATTAATCTCACCACGTGAAGATCATCTTCTTCCGCTTCTTGTTGGGCTATGTTGAAGATATTCATTTCTAAAGACATATTCCCAAAAGTGAGTTGCATCTGCCCATTTCTAGTATTAATCACTGCGTTATCTGTAGCTAAGAATGGGTGTCCAAGGATGATGGGAACATTATTTTTTGAGGCGAAAGAGGGATCCATGTCCCAAATGACAAAATCTACTAGGAAGTAGAAAGTGTTCACTTGGACTATCGCGTCCTCAACTATACCCCTTGGTATCTTCACGATTTGATCTGCTAACTGAAGAGTGATCCTTGTGGGCTTAAGATCACCCAGATCAAGTTTCCTATAAATCGAATAGGGGAGGATATTGACTCTCACCCCTAAATCTAGCAAGGCCTTTTCGAATTTGTTCTCTCCAATGGTGTAGAAAATAGTGGGTGCACCGGGATCTTTATATTTAGGTAAGAGATCATTAAGAAGGACTGAGCTCACATTTTGTGCAAGAAACACGTTCTTCTTTACCTTTATCCTCCTCTTGACTGTCAATAAGCTTTGTATGACTTTTGCATAGGATGGAATTTGCCTTATTGCATCGAGGAAAGGTAAGTTCAACTTCATATTCTTAAGAACTTCTAGAACTTCTTCACTTATGGTCTTATTATGGGTAGGAACCAAACTTTGAGGAAATAGCACAGCGAAGGGTGGTTTTATAACTACCTCGGGCTCACTAGTGTTTTCCTTTTCACTCTCATTCAAGGAGATATCTTTGGCCTCTTTCGTAATGGGCGAATTCTCCTTGTCTTTTGAAATGTCGTGTGGGGGAGGTGATAAATCAATAACTCTCCCACTATGGAGAGTGGTTATATCTTGGCAGTGCTCCTGTTGTTCGATAGAGGTGGAGCTAACACTAGGTTGACCTTGGGGAGGTCTTTGGCCTTGGGCGGGAAACTTACCCTTCTCATGAATGCTCAATGCAAATTGCATCTTGGAAATGTTCGCATTTATTTCGACGAGTATGCGTTCATATCTAGCATTGTTTGCACCTTGATAATTTATGAATTGGTTTATTATATCCTCGAGGTTCCTACACGGTGGAGCTATATATGGAGCTGGCGGCGATGGTGCTTGTTGGTATTAAGGAGGTGGTGGCTGTGGGACAACCTGTGAATGTGGATTCATTGCAGCTTGTGGTTGTCCATAGTTGAAATCAAGACGGTTTCTCCACGAAGGGTTGTAAGAGTTCCCATGCGGGGCATTAAAATTCCCCTTGAATCCCCTATAGCATCCACCTTCTCGGTGTGCATGGCCTTGTAGGCGGAAATCATCGGGCATGCATTTGTGGAGTGTCCCGCCTCACATATAGAACACACCTTTTCTTTCAAACCACGGTTGGATTCGTAGATATTTCTCAACTGACCATCAAACCACTCTTTCATATCTCTCTAAAACTGATCGAATCGACTGTCTATTAAGGTATTACTATCTAATTGGTATAGACCGAATGCAGTCTGATTGATAGATGGTTATCTAGGTCGGGCTTGGTTAGGATCAAATGTGTCCCATGCTTGAGTAGTCTCTGCGACATACTTAAGATGGGCCTCAGCATCGCATGCGTTTAAATCCCAAAAGGGTCTTTCACACATTATTTGCACAAGTTGTTTGGAAGCTACTGTTAACCCATTATGGAAGAAAGATATCACTAGGTGTTTGTCAAAACCATAATGGGGGAAAGCACTTACTAACTCTTGGAAACGTTCCCAACATTTGTCAAAAGACTCATTATCGTGTTATCGGAAAGCTTGGATTTGAGTGTTGGCAGAGTTGGTCTTGTGTTGTGGATAGAATTTAAGATAAACTTAGAGTGCATATCTCCAGGAAGTGACAGAGTTCGGGGGTAGAGACCATAGCCAGGTTTTGGCTTTATCCTTTAAGGAAAAAGGAAAAATCTTTAGGCGAATGACATCTTACGTGCAAGCTTGATCACTAAATGTTTCACACGCCTCTTCGAACTCGCGAATAGGCAAGTATGGTTTCTCCGAAACCATGCCATGAAATGTAGGGAGAATCTGTATCATTCCATTGCGAAAGTGGAACTGATCGGCATTATACGGAAGTAAAATATAACCAGGGGTGACAGTCCGCTCAGGAAAGAGTAAGTCTTTCATGGGACGATGGGGGAGGTCTCCCTCTCCAGTACCAAAACTCACCGCATCAGACATCAAACTCGCGCTCTCTTCAAATGAGTCTGTGTAATCACTCGGTGTCCTAAATGTGTGACTCGAAGGTTGACTCAAGGTGTAACTACTAATAGAGTGCTCAGGAGTAATAAATGGTAACCAGAATTGTGGAACGTGAAGTGTGGGGGGACTTTCAGAGTTGTACTCAACGATTGGATTTTTTGTGGATTCTGGTTGGAGTATTGTGAGGAGTCTGAGTATGTTCAGGATTTTGCATTAAAGGCTTTTGAGAGATGAATTTTTTTTTATGTTTTTTTTTTTGGATTTTTTGTCAAAGTTTTAGATTGACTCGATCTAACCTAAGTCTACCTAAATCCCCGACAACGGCGCTAAAAACTTGATGCGACCACAAATGTGTCTAGTGTGCGTGCTATTTAGGCTCAAGTGTAAGCCTGTTGTTCAAGTAATAATCCAATAAGTTGGATATTGATCCTCAAGGAAATAAGACGAACTAAGTCGTGACGATGTTGGAAAGATTAAAAAATCCTAGCTTTGACTCTAAAAGGAAGGAAAAGGTGATTTGGGTTACGAAATAATTATAAATAATGCAAAGATGAAAATGATTACTAATGAAGTTATGACTAAATGAAATAAATTTATTATAATTTAACGAAAAGCTAATGACAATTTTGACTAAAAATTTGACTATAAAATGAGAACAATAGGTCGGGTTACAATCCCCCATACCTTAGTAATTCACTTTGTAGCATACTAGATTCGGAATTAAAACTTTAAGTGAACCCGATCTTTAATACTCCTAAGTATTACATATATGAGGGATCGTAGCCCGCAGAGTATGTAAGCAAAGTATGAATTAAAGCAGTATCGCATTAACTAATACTCGCGTCGCATTCTTAAGCATCCCGGTTACCTAGGGCAAACGAGATCAAAAGTCTTACAACGTTTGTACCAGTTATACGACACGATTCACCTAAGATTATAATTCAAACTTCTATTTCCACTATCATGAATTACATCGGGTGGGGTTCATGCACCCCAACCCTTGAAAACTTAGCAGATATGTTGAATCTAATGAAAAACATAAAATCTAATATGTATGGATTCATAATCATGAAGAAAGCTAACTTAAACATGCAAACAAGGATTGTAATATCAGGAAATACCAAAAACATGCAAGGAAAAATTAACTTGAAAGAATAGAGATGAAATAGACAAACTTTTGAAGAAGAAAACCTTGAATTAATGGCTTAGAACTTGAATATTTGTTGAAGACAGTAAAACCCTTGAGTTCTTGGGTACAAGAGATCTCTAAAACTCCTCTCAAACTAAGTCTCTCCCCTCTACTATCTAAAATAACTGAATATATCACGTCTTATTTAGTCATTCATCCATGCACAACTCTATTTGCAAAATAAAAAAAATTAGAATCCTGCCCCGCCAAACTAGTTCGGATATATATGATTTACTGGGGTGAACCGGTTCACTTTCCCAGTTTTTCCAGGAACTTTCGAACATGAAATTTTTTCCAAGTCTTTTCTTCTCGTTTTGCTTCTTTTTTTCATGATTTCTTCCCAACTTCAAACCTTCAAAACTTTTCACTCGTAGCTTGGATTTGGGCACTGTTTCTTCCTGGGCGCTCATGATACCAAGAACTTAAACTTCTTCATGGTAGTCCGTGTCCAGTTCTGAGTGAAAAATTATGAAATTTCCCCTCAACTTTTCTTCTCTTGCTTCTCAACTTTCTTTCTCGACTTTGAGTTCTCTCCCTTCTTCTCTTGAATGAATATCCTGCAAAATGTATGAGAAAAACACAAAACTAGATGCACTTCATAGAAAAGTCCAATAACACTAATTTTGAAAGAAACCAACGGATTTTACGTTACACGAGGTGATAAAAACTTCTAAATAAAGGGGATAAATACACAATATTTATGACTAATCAGGCACTAGAAAATGTTCATGGTACGGATTCCTCTATCAATGGAGGTTTGCCTTATTCTGTGCCTTCTCCATTTAAAAGTTCAAACTTAGAAGAATTTCAAGATCCTTACATAAACAATCCGTCATTTTGTCAAGACCTGAACCGAAAGAAAACATATGATCCTGCTGAAAATCCTCTATATTCAGGTATGGTGTATTTTTCATACCTTATTGATCGAAATTCAATATGAATGAAGGGATAAAAGATCATGAATGATTTGTATGCATATAGATGCATTGAATCTCAATCACTAATCTCATTCTTTGATTCCAATTGATTCTTCCGAATCAATCCCTTTAAGTATCTATTTTAGACATAGATTGACTAGCATTTGAATTTCCACCAAAACAATATCAAGCGACATCTTTTATGTCAAAGTTAATAGTTTTCAACCATTTGTCCCCTCATTCAACTTCTTAGATATTACAAACTTGTCAAGGATCATATGCACATGAACATGAGTGCTGTAGGCATGGCTATGAGATGATGCTATAGAACATTTTGGGACAGCAAATTATTTAAAAAATTGAGATGAAATAACTGTTGCTAGTGTAGTATAATAGCATCCCAAATAGTGAGATGAACACAAATCCATTAGCATTATGGTGCTTATTATTTCTAATAATTCTTTCTTAAAATAAGGATTTGTCGTTGTGGTTTTATAGTAAGTGCCTACACTTATTGTATTAAGAGGGAGGGAGAAAAATGTAGAATATGCACATATTAGCTTTGAGAAATGTAAGGACATTTTTGTCCATTAGCATTTTATATGTCGTACGCCGTTACACCGTTGAGGAAATTCAAGAATCATATGCTCATCAACGGATCCGAATATCAAAAGGAGAAAAGAAATCAAGGGAACAGACCGAACCGATCCGATCCAGATAAAAGAACCGATCCGGTTCATCCGGACCGATCCGACTAAAGGGACCGGACCGATCCTCTTGCTGAGGTGAAGCCAGTATGCCCCGGATCCATAGCGAACCGATAAAGCCAAAATGCCGAACCGATCCGATGCCAACCGAATGGATCCGTCTTCAGAAAAAGAACCGATCTGAGTTCACTGGACCGATCCGCCTAAAGGACCGGACCGATCCGACGAGGATAAACTCTGCCAGATCATGGCCAGATTTTCTAGGGCAAAGAGTTCCTTATTTAATCCACGATCAGAGGTTGTTTTTAACAGAGACTTACACACAATTTTCTGAGTTCCATAACTCTTAAGTCTTCATGATATTTGAGTCCATTGATTCATACCATTGATTCACACAAATTCCATACATTTGTGAGTCACTTTTGGTAACCCAAGAACACCATTGTTGTTGTTCAACCCTTTGTGAAGTGGACCGCTTCTTCCTCTTCATTGCAGCCCTACTGGATAGGGATAGTTCCAGCCGCTAGCCCTACTGGAAAGGGTTTCTTCCAGCCGCGACTACAGAATCCGATACCCGAGGGTAATTCTTAGTCAACCTGTATTTCATTGTAATCCGATTGTAAACCGTCTTTTACAAATTATAGTGATATACAAATGGTTTTGCCCCTGTGGGGGATTTTTCCTTAAACTTTGTGTGTTGAATATTTATTGCATGATTTCATATTGTTTCAATCACACCTAGTTGCATGCTTAGGGTTAATATGGGTTAAAAATGGTATTTATTATATTATTTCTTAATTGAACGCAAGCGCCAACTCTTTCAAGAAAGGAGCTTCCTAAAGTTTTCATTATTTCTTCCTCACATCAGTGGGTGTGTTGTTGTATTTCTTTTACTAGTTGTACAGTTTTCCTTGAAGATCTTGAGGTAAAGTACATTGATAAAAGTAATATTATTTCTTACTTATGAGTGAAAGGAATCAAAATTACGGAAACATGAACATTGACTTGTGGGTTGAATATAGCCAATGTTTTTAGAGTTTTTCCATGCTTTTATTGTTTATTTGAAGTGCTGGTTGGATACAGAGGCTCATTATGACAAAGGAATATATACAACCCCGAAAGTCATTTTTTAACAAATTGAAACTTATTTTTGCGATTGATATCTTGCAGGAAGTAAGGAATGTGGCCATTCAGTGGAGGACACTGGTTGGCATGAAAATCCCAACGAGGTTGCACACGGTCCAATTATTTAAGACCGGAGGACGCGAATCAACTGAAGTCGTGGAAGCTGCAGCTTCTGGGATATCATTGAATCATTATTCTAGACCTGCTAAAGACAAAGTAGGTGATCAACAATCTTATGGAAAAAAACATTTTTTGGATGAGCTGCATATCAAGGAGCGTATTGGCGTGGAAGGATTGGGCAGACCTGTTATTAGCAGTCCTCATTAAAAAAATATTTTTTGCATTTTAAAAATTAGTTGTGTACGCAAACTTGCATTTTTACTCTAAACGTTTGGGTTACATGTGTGAATATTTACAATTCTATGCAATTGAGTTATGTACAAATTTTAAATTTCTTCAAATGTTAAAAAATACAAGGCCTTTGCAAACTTAGTGTTATATATGCATGTAACCTGCAAAGTCAGCTTCAATGACTATACATGTTATATTATAGGTTATTATGAATAAATTTTGAATAAGGCCCCTACATCGCACGAGTCAAATGCTTGTTACTCTTTTTTGTTTGTTTGTTTTATAGGTTGGAACTCATTGGAATTTCGATGGTTGTGCATGTAGAGGCGAACCAGTGCTGATTGATAAATGAGGAGTTAAACACATTAGTGCTGCTTGAAGAGAAAACTGTCGAATTTGAGATGAATTGAGATGAATTTCATATGTATTGACATGAATTGAGATAAAATTCAAATTTCCTCATGTATTGAGATGAATTTCATATGTATTTACATGAATTTTCTATTAATGGAATTTTAGCCATTAATTTTTAGTGGGCTTATTGTCTAGATCTGTATTAGTGTTGCTGCGAACTATTTATATTGTTGTTGTACTATTTTTCCCATGTTGGTTTTATATTATTATTGAATTTTTATTATTCTAAAATAGGTACGAAAAATAGTGGAAATGTTGATGATTTTTGTGGGGTAATATTATTTATAATTAATTTTTTTTCTTTGATCTAAAAATTTTGCACAGTTCAAAACCGTCCCAAAAGTGTATCCAATTTTGGCACGATTTTGAACTGTGCCAAAAGTGTACCGAAATGTACTCAATTTGGCACAGTTATAAAGTGTGCCAAAAATATTAAATTCTGGAACGGTTTTAAAGTGTGCCAGAAGTGTTCCTATTTGGCAAAATCTGGCACACTTTTAAACTGGACCAGAAAAAAATGGTCATTTTGGAACACCTTATTCTGGCACAGTACTGTGCCAGATTGTTGGTTTGGGTGTAGTGAAAGTTATTCAGAACAAAACAACTTAGAAGTGGAATATGATTTGAGATTATAATCCAAGGCTTCCAATAATGAGTCGAAATATGAAGCATTGATCACAGGATTGGAACTGGCTTCATCATTGGGCACCGACTAGGTGTTGGTGCATAGTGATTTCTAGCTAATTATCAATAAAATGCAGCAAATTTATGGCGTCAAATGGGAAATGATGATGAGATATCATAAAAAATCTATGAAGGTTATTTCGTTGTTCACTTCAGTTAGGATGGTGAGAATTCCTAGAATAGAGAATGCCCGAGCAAACGCTCTTCCTTGGCTCGCTTTGGCAACGCAAACAGAACTCCGACAAATAATCCCAGTAGAATATCTTCCCCATAGAAACATTAATGGGATGGAAGTCAGCGTTATCTTTGTGGAATTAGTTCCCTTATGGATGGAGCCAATTAGATAGTACATTGAAAGAGGAACACTGTCGTTCGACTAGAAAGAAGCCAAGAAGATGAGGTATAAAGAAGCAAGTTATGTGTTGGAAAAAAGTGCTCTATATAGGCGAGGATACACTATTTCTCTACTTCATTCTGTTTATCAAAACAAAGTAAATGATCTTATCAAAGAGATGCATGAAGGCTCATGTGGAGCTCACAAAGTCGGGAGGTCTCTAAGACAACGGATAGCAATGCAAGGTTACTACTAGCCGATGATGAAAGCAGGCTAAATTTCTTTCACTAAGAAGTGTGATAAGTGCTAAAAATTTGCCACTACCCATTAAAGACTAGGATCAACTCTAACAACCATCACTTCTCCATGGCCTTTCTCTATTTGGGGAATTGACTTGGTCGGACCACTGCCGACCACCAAAGGAAGGTTCAAATATCTAGTTGTAGCAGTTGATTACTTCACCAAACGGGTGGAGGTTGAACCTTTAATTAATATGCCCTATCAAAGGGTTTTCTAATTCATATGGACGCAGATCATTTACAGGTATGGCATGCCTTATGCCTTCATCACCTACTATGGTACTCAATTTGATAATAAGGAATTTGAAGAGTAGTGCATCAGGTCTGGCATCCAAAAACTTCAATCAGCACCTGGGCACCCACAATGCGATGGCCAGACAAAAATAACCAATAAAACCTTGCTAGATGGGTTGAAGAAAATGTTTAATGAGGTTAAAGGAAACTAGATTAATGAACTCCACAACATCCTTTGGGCATATATGACCACTCCCAGAACAGCAACGGGGGAACCCCATAGATGCTAGCTTTTGCCTCTAAGGCAGTGGTACCAAGGGTATTGAATTTCTATTCATCCAAGAGTGACCTCATGAGGCGACTAGATCTGAACATGATAGAAGAAGTCCGAGAATATTCCACTATTCAGATAGTTACGTATCAATAAAGGACTGCAAGGTTTTATAATCGAAGGGTCAACCTGACTAACCCGAAGCAAGGAGATCAGGTGATAAAGAAAGTAATCCAGAAGAGCAATAAGATGGAGCCTAATTAACATTGTCCATATCGTATCTCGGTGGTTATTCGACCAGAAAATTATTATTTGGAAACTCTGGAAGGAGAGGAATTCAAGAATCCTTGGAACGCAGACCATCTGCATAAGTATAATCTGTAATTACATTTTTAATGTAATCGGTTATTTAAGTTAATAAAATTGCATGTTTTCCTCCATTATACTTCATTTTTGTGTTTGGTTTTTCAGAATATGGCGCATTACGCCTTAACCATAAATTAATGAACCATTTTAATTCAAATTCCAACTTCAGAAAAGTTAATTTAGATCCAAACTTTTCTAAGTTCGGAAAAGAGCATGATTCAAAATTATACAAACTTTTCCAACTTCAAAAAACGTTAAACTTCATGTATGATTTACCCTTGGCAAGTCAAAAATAAGAAGGCAGTAAAATTTCTTCACTAGAGATTTTACCCGACCAATTTAAAACACAAGAATAATTATACATTCCTATTACACTTAGTTGCCACTCATAACTAATGCTACAACTTAGTATAATAAAACTATTTATAATTTTATTTAAGTGTATTAGTCGACTCTATTAAACATTTGTAACGACCCGAGGTCTTGGAGACGAATATTTATTTATTTTGGGAGAAATAAATATTATTTTAATTGGAGATTAATTAAATTGGTAATTGAGGTCAAAATTTGGAGTCGTTAGAAAGTGTCTCGAATGGAAATTCTGAGGGTACCATTGTTTCCGGAAGGGTCGAGAAAGTCGAAATGACTGTACTTGGGGTCTATTTAGGTTTCGAAATAAATTAGGACCGTTTGACTCGAATTAAAGTTACCGAGTCATTTAAAGTGTGTATTATCATTTAAAGATGGGTACAATTGGGAGAAGGGCTTATTAAGACTATGGGAGAAATAATTCTCCAAAGAGAAATAAAAAGAAAGAAAGAGAGAAGAAGAAATAAGAAGAAGAAAAGGAAGGAGAAAGAGGATTTCCCGGAAAATACGCGATCTCAAGGCGGATTCAGACCCTACGAACCCGAGGCAAGTGATTAAACTTGCTAAATAATTGTTGTGTACCATTTATTGCATGACTTCTGGATGAAATTTATGGGTTTTAGGTTTAGTTTGATAAAACCTAACTTTTTGGGAAAACCTTAGATTTATAGTGTATAAATAGATTTGAGGTTAGAAATTGGTTTATATGTATTCTAGAATGAATATTGATGATATATTTGTTATTGGTTTGGATAAAAATGGTTGAAAGATGATTAAAATGATTTTTGGGTATTTTAGGCTTATAAAAAGTAGCCATTTTCGAGAGTTCTGAAGGGCCGAATCGATTCGGCCTCCTACCGAATCAATTCGGAAATATGCAGGTGCCCAGGTCTGAGTGACCGAATCGATTCGAACCCCAGTCAAATCGATTCGTCCTGAGACAGAATCCCTGGTCTGATGACCCGAATCGATTCGCCTTCCTGGACGAATCGATTCACTGGGCCGAATCGATTCGGAATTGGCCCGAATCGATTCAGAAACAGGGCTTTTGGGGGATTGTTTTTCTAAAGAGAATTTCATCCTGTTTTATTCGAGGCAATTGATTGGGGACCTCTATAGGAGTTAATTGGAGTATGTTTTGGAGACTTTTAGACAGTTTCCCTTATAAGAAATGATTGGAGTCGTATTGACTAAATTTGAGGAATACCGACTAGATATTTTGGTATTTTCTAAGTGGGAAAGCCCACCTTGATTTGGAGATTTTACTTGGAGATAATAAACAAAATTCATATGAAAGAATGAGAATAATCTAGAGATACCAGATCTTAGGGTCCAATCCCCAAATGGGATAATTTCAAAGGTTCATAAAATAAATTGAACAATATTGTGGGTGGAGAATTATAAATGTAAATTGAGTTGCTTTAGGATGAAGAATATCCGTAACTTAAAGGAATTGAGAGACAATTCATGATTAGAAGCGACATGTGAGCTTCGAGCGAGAAATAGTATAATTATACTAAGTGGGGTTATTGTGTGAGAATTGACGGTTAGTGCATCAAAAGAGAGAGATATACTAAATAATGATATTAATCTACTGCGCATTGAGCGCATAATGAAAATAAAAATGATGTGGCAAGTATACCTTATATGATGGTATATCTTTATTATGTGATGATGTATGTATACCTTATATGATGGTATATATATATATATATATATATATAGTGAAGCATACCCCCTCCTTGCTATCATTGGGAAGTTTCGTGCGTTGAGGGTGAGCATCCTGGTTAGATGAGCCGGGTGTGGATATTCCCCAGGTCATAGTCATCCGTGGTGGTCAGCATATGACATATATAGATACATTTATTTATTTTGGGGGTGAGAGGTCGTGGGTATGTGTCGCTCTCACTTTCCGGTTAGGATCTATGATCGCTTCCCGGACGTTGTGTGCGTGAGTTGATCACGAGGTGGGTGTCGTTGAACCCCACCAGGTGGCCCCAGTTTTCTACGTATATGGGCTGCTGGAAGATGATAGCATGTGAGCCTACGTCCTTCGATTTATAGCTCGGTTGGATGGTTATTATTTCTTGTGCTTGTACTTGGGTATCAAGGGCATAATGGACCTCAACGACCTACATTGCCAGGATTAGTGTATCGGGGGGGTTCCTTGTTTGGATTTCGCCTCGGCGAGACGTCCCACGCACGAATCGCAGTGTAATGTTGGAACTTGGGGGTAAGTTAGTCCTTAATGCTCATACTTAGACTTATATATATATCACCTATCCCGACAATCGACAGTGCCAGGAGTAGTGTAACGGGGGGGTTCCTTGTTTGGATTTCGCTTCGGCGAGACGTCCCACGCATGAAACACCGTGTACTGTTGAGAATTGGGAATATTAATTAATTAAAATTGGATAATAATAATTTGGGTTACATGCATCTAGCATTGAGGGCATAATGAGCCCCGAGGATCGATACGGTCAGGAGTAGTGTAACGGGGGGGTTCCTTGTTTGGATTTCGCTTCGGTGAGACGTCCCACGCACGAAATGCAGTGCCGTGTTGAGAATCGGGAGGAGTTTAGTCCTTAACTCTTGATGCTAATAACTCATATATAATAATTATATATACTGTTTACATGCCAAATAAAGGGCATCACTAGAATATATGAAATTCTAGTAACTGAGAATGATGATGTGATTATGTGCATGATGATGCAACTTTATATGTTCAATAAATGAACATTATAAAGATGGCTATAATACTAATGTTAAAGTATTTAATTTAAATCATATAGATAATTGTAGACTGAGAGATAAGTTAGATGATTTAAATTAAATAATTCACTTGGGTTTAAGTTAGAATCCTTTCCTTTAATAGAATTGGGCATCCTTTTGGAGATCACGTACATACGTTTAGCGCGCGCATTAGTGGAGGGGCGAGTTGAATTTATGGAGAGTTCGATTCAATTAAATCATATAATAATGCATTTATAATTATTATGCATTTTAATACACTTGCTATAAAACGTTTTTCAACTCGGGCTCTGACCCGTTTATATTTTCTTCCTCCATGTATATATATTGTATTACTTTAGGTGTTCCTTCGCAAGGACGCATTTGATGTTCATCCATCCAGTGTATTCGTGAATCTGTGGTAGTAGCGGACTGTTGCGGGATTTTGCTTTAGTCGATTCCTATCTTTGTACATCTAGATTATGATTCAGTTGTATTTTGAGTTTGTACTCAAGTGTTGTAGATTAACACTTTTACATTTCATCTCTCAGATTTATGTATTGTCTGTGACCCGACAGCATATTCGGGTATTTTTATTTGTACATTGTGTTGTACTCTTTCTTATTACTGTAGATTTCACATATCACTCACTTTAGTTAGATGCATATTGTGGGTTATGGTTGCATTATTGGTTTTGTTGTTGTTGTTAAATAAAAGTTTTAAAATTTTGACAATTCGCTTTTAATAGTTTCGGGTAGTTAGCCTTATATTTTTAGTATTGTCAGTTGATGTTGAGACTGTACCATCTGAGATACCTGATTTAATGTAGTATAGGGCTGGCCATCCGTTATTATTTTGAGCGGGTTGTCATAACATTTAAGCAGGTTATTTAGTCTATAAGCCGATTTACTTATCATTATAAAGATTACATAGTCAGCAAAAAGATTAATATCAACCACAAGCTTAAATAAAGGAAACTTAATAAAAAAAATAACTTTATTTCATTGATCAAAATGCATTATAATAGAAAAAGAAGTATAAAACTATTCTATTGGGCGCTTTCTATCAGCATTGCTCATCCCATGAGGAGGATCATCAAGGGTGCTTGGATGGTTGAAAGAATCAAAAGGCTTCCTCCTAAAACGCCTACTACCACTTAGCCGATCAAGAAGATGCTAAGGTTTAACATACTACACTTCTCCTTCCAGGACAAAATCCCCAACATTCTTTCTAATTAAAGTCTGAGGAATAGAATCTGGAGTAATACAACTGAAGTCAATCGAGAAAAGAGAATCAGGATAATCCATTATCTCTGGAGTATGTCAGTGCCATAATTCATCATTTTTGGGTACTTTTAACAAGGCGAACAAGTTCAACCATCCCCATTTATAACCTTTATTTCTGGCTTGCTCCATATGCACATCCAGATAAGTCAGATCTTTATCATATCCATCCATCCAAACAGCTATGGGTTGCTTGTGGAAATGGAGAATAAATCGATCCACATTATCCTGAAGCTTTTTGATGGCCTTGTTTTTCTCTTTAAATTGAGCAGCTTGTTCGGTCAAGGTTTTCCTGGTTCTTTCCTCATCAACAGTAGGCCGAACAACTATATTTTTCCATGATTATTGGCCAGAGACATGTTTGGTTTTCTTTTTCTATAAATCCTTTAGCTCCTCCACTGACCTGGCATTTTCAGCCTTTAAAAATAAAACTCTCTCATCTGGACTAGAAGTAGATCTTTTCAGACTATTAAGTTCATTCCTCAGGGTTTATTTTCTCTCTCCAATAAAGGAATAATTGATCGGGCACTCTCCAGATCTTGTTTAAAAGACAATTCTTTTTTATTCATAGCAGAAGTGACGACTTGTAATTTTTTGTCAAAATAATTTGTTTCACTCAAGGTCTTGTACTTAGCCTTACAATCAGAGTAAAGCAAAGCCAAGGACATCTTATGGTCATCTCAAATCCTCTTAATGATCTCGTAATGAGAAGCATTATTAGAAATAGCCCTATCCAAAAGGCAATGAAGATGGATACGTGACTCGTTAAATTGGTCGGAGACATTTGGGCCGAGCAACCCTGTTAAGTCTTCCTCAGGCATTGGAACATGACCAGCTTGCAAAAGATTTTTACACCGCCTGAGTTGGTCGAATTCAGCAAAGACTATGACACTCTTCCTGGCATTAAACTGGAAAGTTACAAGTATGAGTTTATGTGGAAAATATAAAAAAATAGACAATACAAAAAGAGCAAACTTGTAAGAAATCAAAGTCATTCAAAGGTGGCAAAATTTGAGGAAAAAATATGTTATTTCATTGATTAATCTTGAAGTATAGAGGTGGATACATTAACAAGAAAGACAAGAGGAGAAATATAAAATACATATGAGAAAGGATAAAAAAAGGAAACTAGCTAGGAAGGAGATAAACCTTCTCCTTATCCTTGGCTTGGTCTTGGCTGGCAACGGGTAGGTTGACACTTGCTTCTGGCACCACTGAAGACTCAATGGGCATTATTGAAGACTCTCATGATCCTTCTTTATCGTCAAACTCCTCATCTAAGTTAGGAGGAGTGCTTGGGTTATGACTTTGAAACAACTCAGAGTTTGCCTCTGTGTCGAACACCTTCAGAGCCTCCAACCAACCTTCCTTGAAGGACAATTTCTTGTCATACTCAATTTAAGTAGAGGCAGCAAAAAGGGCCTTATCCTAACCCTTGTTAAAAGTAGCTTTGGCCTTAGCCTTCAAGGAAGTAACTTCAGAAGTCAAGCCAACCACTTTATCTTTCGAAATTTGGGCCCGAGTTGTGGCTTATGTAAGTTTGTCTTCGACAGCCTTGGCTTTACCTTCAGCATCATCCAATTTCTTCTCAGCAGTTTGGTCCTTTTCATCAGGAGCGTTTAATTTATCTTTTGCTATAGTTGCCATATCCTTAGCCTTTTTTAGTTCCTCCTCCTAGAACTTTTGCTTTGATTCCAAATCCTCTCGAAAAGTAGCCAAAGATTGTCTCAGGCCCTCAAAAGCCTCTTCCACTTCACCAAAAATAAAGACTATAGTTGATCGTCTTTTTCCATTATTTGGTTAAAGTCAACCAAAAACTACAAAAAAAGCAAAAACCAGTTTTCAGAAAAAAGTCATCAATATGAAGAAAAGGCAAAAGGAAAGATAATTATCAGTGTTAAATTATGGCATGCCCTCTCAGTTAGCCTGCACCTGGGCATGGGGGCTGATGAAGCCCGATCAGTAGGGAGAGTGACAGATTTGATTAAACCCCTGGCCAATCTAAGGTTAATAAAAACAGAAGCTAACCCGATGTCACCAAGGTCAGCTTGGATTTTTCTTACCAACTCTTATCAGTCGGCCAAAGTCCTCTTTACAACCAACGCTTATTGGTCGACTTAATTTTTCTGAGCTTGATTCTGAGGATCAGGCAAACCTTTCTTCAATCTCTTAAATTGAGACTTAATAGTTTGAGTCTCATCAACACTAAGGATTTGAGTCCTCTTATCACCGGCTCGAGATTTCTTTTCAACTGGCTTCTTTCCAGTGTCAATATTCTTTTTGGGGGTGGATACAATGGCCTACTCATCAAATTGGGCATCTTCCTCTTAGTCATGTCGACTAGAGAAAAAAGTGGGATCTCAAAAATATCAAAGGATTCAAATGAGGAATAAGTTCATCTCTGGGTGAACTCGGCACTTGAATATTTTGTAGCTAAAGAAGTAGGTATAAGATCCTCTTCTAAGTTGATAGCATCTTGGGGCGGCACAAGTGTCGGTCGAGCAACAAAATAGGTGATGGAACTCTTGTATTCTAACAACAAATAAATAGCTCGGGGATATTCCACTCCAGCCATCTGGTTAAGTCCCCATAGAAATTTGAGCTCTTCAATATTAATTTTTCCTTCTTTGGGACACCTCTTCTTACTTTTCTCTGCATAAAAAAGGAAGAGAAAAATTATTCGGTTAAATTTAGTAATACATAGCAAAAAAGAAAAATAAAGGACAAAATTGCAACCTATGACACACCCCTATTTGAGGAAACCTAGAACTAGTGTAAGATACTCCCTCAGGAAGAGGAGCATATTACCAGTTCTTAACAACTATACCATAATCCCAATAATCCTAATTGGAATCTGGTAAATTCACTACTAAAGCCCTATTGGCTTGCTTAATATTCACATAATATATGTCCTCTCCAACAGTACCCCACTTATAACAAAATATCAACTCCTGGATGCCAATATAAGTCCCATAAATCTCATTCAACCTATTGACACCATTTACGACCCTCCAAGTATTTGGTGCCATCTTAGCAGGAACCACATAAAAGTTTGATAAAATTAAAGCAAAAGAGGGCTTGGTGGAAAAGTGATACCACACTCAGGAATAAACAAGTTGGGCATCCAGTGACCCTCAGGAAGAGAATATACATTTATGGGACCCAATGCTATTTGTAAATCTACCCAAGCTGGAATTTTTCTTTTTTCTCTAAACTCCTCTAATGAACCCTCATCCATAATGTGAACCATCGTGGAAATAGAGAAATGGATTATAAAATAGATAAAGAGGAAAGAAGGCTTACAGGGATCTGAGGTGAATGCAAGAACTGAAGAAAAAATAATGGCAACAAATGAATGTGCAAAGAAAGCTTGAAGATGAAGGAAATATTGTGTGTAGAAGGCTTGAGGTGAAAAGAAAGGAGGGAAAATTATAACTATTTATAGATTGTCTCGATGAATGGGAATAAAATGATTAACTGAACGAACAGTTGAACTACCGTCGACTGCACGCTTACCAAAGCTTCAAAAGACCATCATAACCTTTGGCGATTCAAAAAGTTAGAATTATTTATAAAAATGCCATTATTAAACAGTACCAGTGAATTGTTTTACAAGTATAGGTGGTCGACTGCTGACCAAACATTCGAAACACTACGTCGAGTAATTTCTCGGGCTAAATACTTCATACTTTTGATCAATCATCAAGCATGGAGCACTAGGAGCTTTTATTGTATGTAAAAATTACTCTCCTGCGTGGACCAGTGATAAATCTACACTTGTCCTCCTACGTCGCCAACCAACAACCTTGGTCGGCATTAGAGATACTTTAGTCGGATGGAAGGCCGACCAACTTCAGAATGCTAACCATAAGGAATATCAAAAGTGACTCGGATGGGATGCTAACCAACATTGAATTCCAAGAGTTTAATTTATTGTACACCGATGTAAATGCCTAGCAATATAAAGGCATTCTATTTCTAGATTTTTATACCATTATAAATATAAAATACTCCGTCAGCTAAAGGGATAACTCGAATTACTCATATGCACACCATAATGAGCTATTGAAACCATAATAATAGCAACAGTGAACGTAGGATATTTTACAGCTGAACCACTCTAAAAATCTCTTATCTTATATGTGTGTGATTTGATTAACCTACTATATTTTTATTTATGATTATAAATCTGGATTAAGTCCATTTTTAGACATCAACACTCATGCTTAGATATTACTGTTCCCAACTAACATGCACATTCACTTTCTTATAGTGAATTGTGATTCTGTGGGAATTAACATCATATTTTGTATTATTTTCCTTTCTTTCATATACTCCTTATGATGACTCCTCTACGACCTCCTAATGACGTGAGTAGGATGATTCCTTTTTTCTCGCTTATTTTCACACCATACACATTAAATGCATGAGCCACATCTTGGAGAAAAAGGAGAACATTATTATAGCCCATAAGTGACCTAAAGGACGAGATGGGTGCTTAATACATTTCCATTCCGTAACTTAGTCCTCAGACCCTCGATTCATTTGGTTTCGTATGCATCAGTTTGTCTTTTGATATTGTTCTTTCAGAGACGGCTACATTCTTTTACTTATTTTGAGAAAAATAGAATGGCAACTCCATTTTTTACATTTCCTTCCCCTTTGACGACGATCGATTTATATCCGTGGTAGCCCGCGGAGATCGCACGAGTGGCGGAGAGCGAATTCCTATCCTCGAATCTTCAAACATGTGGAGAGAGAGATTTCTTCATTTTCTTTCCGTCTCATTTCGGGGCCAGACCATGCCTGAGGAATCACCCCAGATGGCCAAAGTAGCGACTCCACTGGAGACTTACTTTTTAGAGGACTAGACTTTACTTCACATGGGTTTTATTTCATTTTCTCTCCTTTCTCTCTATTTTTCTACATGCGTATATATGCCCCCATGCGTATATTCTTCTCACTTTGATACTTACATGTTGTATATATGCTTGTTCATATCATGATGTTCATATACTTCTCTCTACTATGTTCTTTTTCTCATCACACGTAGATACCATTTTCCTATCGCATGTTTCAATTTTTACTCACTTGTGCGTATCACATTCCTTATAGATATCCATGATTAGCCTCACTACCACACACTCTCACATTATTCTCACTCATATTTAGCTTCATGCCCACTTATATCTTTTACACACAACTTATAGGTATCCATGCATAGTTACATTAGCACATACTTCCATATTTCTCTCACTTGTATATATCCACATACTCTTTTCATTCACACATATTCACATGTCACTCTCACTTTGCACATATTTTCTAATCATTTTTGTATAATCATATGTCTACATTTTGTATTCATCGCCATGCTTTGTATAGTCTCCATGTTTCATGTACGTACTTGATAGTTTTACTCTTCATGTTTGGCCCCCTTATCCCATGCTACTTGTATATTTTGTGCTCTCCCTCTTAGTGGTAGTATTTCCTCTGCTTAGCACACATAAAATTCTCTATAAAATACTAATTAAGACTCATGCATTATTGCACACTATGTCACATAAGCATTACAATATTGACCAAAATTTTGTGTTGTACTCGGGGTCACTTTGTGATGGGTACCAATCCTGCGGGGTGTGGTTAACCTAAGAGATATGATTCCCACCTTCTATTGGCCAAGTACCGTCGACATATATCAAATGGTTCCTCCGCATCGTACCGCTTGACCAAACTCACGACGAGAGGTATATATATTATGGAACTCGTTCATATACGTCAAGTATATCGAATTCACTCTCACACGTACCATCCCCACGAGGTATATCGCGAGGCAATTCATGTACACTCAGGTGTATCAAATGGCTTTTCCACATGTACCGATGAATGATTGACCTTATAGGAAAGAGGTATATTATGGATGTTATGCCAAAGGGGGGAACCTTTCCACTAACCCACAAATGCATTAACCTCATATAGGCATCTGCCATAGGACACTTATACTTAGTCTGCTAATTCCAATGAAAACTCCGTTGAAATTCCGAGTTGCCTTACCACCTAAATGTTTGCACTATTTTGCCCATTTTTAAAATAGGACCATGTCCGTGAGTCTAGAAACAAGTCAAACTATGTCTTCCTTCATGCACCCTATATTTTCCCCAGACTAGGGTCATATCCGACATTTCACTTGCACCTTAGGCGGAATATAATACAAGTGGAACATAATAATAATAACGATATTGAGGATTTTACTTTTCCCCCATTTTCAAAAACACAAATATATTTTTTCATTTTTTTAAAAAAGAAAAAACATATATACAAAAAAAATCCTCTTTTCCTCAAAATAAATGCAAAAATCATTTTTTTCATTTCAGGTGCAATCACATACCCCAATCTTGGCCTGGCCCCCCTATTGACTCAGTTCCTTTATTAAGCCACCCAAAGATCCATTATTTCATGTACTGCTTCTACATAATTTGAGCAATCCCTACGAAGGTTGTTCATGGAGAATATTGACCTGACTGTAAATGCCCATCCATATCTGATGGCAGTCATTACTCAGGTCAGTGCCAAGATTGACAATCTTGAAGCAAAAGTTCAGGGAATGCAACGACATCGGATTCAGACTCCTGAGGCTCCCGAGCCCAAAATCCTATTTCCCTATGCTATAAGTCCTCTAGCTACAGAACTAGTGTGGGTTTAAGAAAAGTACCAGCATACCCCGCGTGCCCCACCTGCCAATGGGTCATCACCAGCTCAGCTGACGATACCAAATCTTGCCTAGCCTGGGGGTAATCTACTAGTGCCAGCTGATTCCAAGGAAGAAGAATTGAATAAGGTTAAAGAAAACCTTAGATTATTGTCTAAAAGGTTCGATTAGGTTAAGATCTCAGGGAATTATATGGACTACACCCACATGCCTCCCTATCCTAAATCTAGACAATCGAAGAAGTTCAAAATGCTAGACATCAAGAAGTTCAGAGTCAGCGGACCTTCAATTGTGCACCTATGCAACTACCATCGCGTCATGACTCTCCTCAAGGCATCAGAGGAGATAATGGCTCATATGTTTTAACAAACTCTTAAAGAAGGTTCCCTTCGGTGGTTCATATCCCTTGAAGAATCTAGAATTCGTAGTTGGGAAGATGTATCTCGAGAATTCATGACTCGGTACAAGTATAATGAAGATCTAGAAGTTATCCGTCGAGATTAGGAATCACTCAAGAAAAACCTAAGTAATTTTAGCAGCTTTATTGGAAGGTGGAGAGAGAAGCAACTACTATGAAAAATCGAATTTTAGAGGAATTATAGGTAAATATTATGGAAAAGAATTTCTTTCCCCATATCAAAACTTAAATAGGAGGTCAGTATTACCCTTATTTCAGATCCCTCCAGGAGGCAGGGGTAGAAATTGAAGAAGGAGTTACAAATCAGATAGTTGAATCTGAATCGAAAAGGGCTGACTGGGCAGTTCACACCTCAGAAGAATGATAATCCAGGCATCACCTTAGTCTCAATCATCAATAACATTTCTTAACCTACCACCTCTTGGACATCTGAAAGTCACCGTAATCCAGTTAGAAAGAATTATACCGAACTTCATGCCCCTTTGTCAAAGGTGTATTAATCCCTTCTTAACCGAAACCTCATCAAACCTCTGAAACCCTGACCATTGCCAGATCCCCTTCCCTAAAATTTCAAGCATGATTCCCATTGCAACTTCCAAATCATCGGGCACACCACTAATATTTGTTTCCACTTGAATAATGTTATCTAAAGTCTCATGGACATAGGGATCATTATCCCACCAGGCAATCTAAAGTGCAATATCATTCAGAATCCTCTCCCAGCATATCAAACCGGGGTGAATGCCATCCTCTCAGAAGAAAAATCAAAATTCGACCCTTCCATTAGAATTAACCCCGTTGAAACACTCAATCCATCTATAATCTCACCCAAATTCCTAAAAGTTTGTCCTTCTTTTCCTCTACATCCTGAGAATCCTGTTGACCAAGCTCGATATCTTCTTACGAAGGCATCTATTGTTATTTGTACCGGTTCAGAAGGGGGAGGCATGGAACTGCCTATGATTTTAGATCAAGTTCAGAAGTTTGGGCTAAAATTTCCATCGTAGATGACCATCGACTGCGAAAATATCAGTTCTTTGTTCATAAAAGCCTAGAAGTGGGTTCAACAACCTGATAAATGGTGTGTGCCTATGAAAGAGTTCAATTTAGACGACATCGTGCAGGTTATGTCTAATGTATTTGTCAAGAAGTGAAAAGTATGTAAAATCTCCAAACTGCTTACAGTTTTAAAACTCCAAGGGCGTTTAATCCTTTCCTTTCAACACTTCCCTGTTGAATGGGAAAACTTGTATGACTAAGTCATGGAGGTTATGGAATTTATTGACTTTACTTAAGAAGATCACATCGTGGCCACCAGATGGGGGGAAATTTTGAAGCTCAGATGATGAATCAAATAGTGAAGAAGTCAACTTATCACCTCTTTGTGCGAAATAATTTCTTTTGAAGAATTGCTAGGAGGGATCAGGAAGGTATCCATTGCAACCGAGGTAAATAAAGTTGTAAGGACATATTTTATAAGTCCTGTTTACATTAGAGTATGTAGTATATCGCTACAACCGTCGAAGAATTATTCAAGAGCATTCAAGCATCAAGACGGATTCAAATATCAAAGTTTTTCATCAAAGAAGTCTTCGCGAGTTTAATTTTGGTAAGGTTGTGTTTAAGTACCTTAGCATTTCACTTAAAGTATTGGGATTATTTTTTTATAAAATATTTTCTAAGTGTTGGAGCGGAGTTTTTAAATATTTTTGTCAAAAATATATATTTTTGAGTGTTTGAGGCGGTGCAATTACTAAGCAAAAGATAAAAGAAAAAATATTTAATTTCACTGTCGTCGTTCAAACGACATGGCATATCGCACGAAGTGAAAGCTGTCGTTCAAACGACATTGCATCTCATTCAAACGACATGCTATCTCATTTGAGCGACCTACTGCCTTAAGTCTTTTATAAATAGGACTCTCCAACTCTGTTTTTTATAAAAAGACCTGTGCAAAAATTGTCTATGTTTTTCTGTAAAAAGCAATACGAATCCGTCTTCTATTTTTAGAGGTTTAATCCTTTATTTTTTCAATTCATAAAACATCCCAATTCTTTAGTGAATTTTTTTGGAATCCATAATGCGATCTTGCTGATCTTTCTCTTGTAGAGAGGGTAAATTTACATCATATGGCTGCGTGTCATTAAGGATCTTACTGCGTGAAGATTCTTTGTTGATTTGGACTGAGGTTCATAGGGAGTGCTACGGTATTCCTGGGCTGATAACAAGACTGCTATTCTTATAGGTTCATTGCGTGTGGATCCATAGCTGCCAACACCGACCGACACCTGTGGGTATTCGCGTGTAAAAATCTATGTCATTGTAATCGTGTAAGTTTCAATTTACAATTATAATGAAATAAAAGGTTTTTCCCTTCGGAAATTTTTCCTGATATTGGTTTCCTTTGCATGCTTATTGATTTTATGTTATCAAATCACCTAGATACATGTGTTAGGGTTTAACTAAAATTTGGGTTAATTAAAATTGGATTTATTTGAGAACTCGCATTATTCTGCTGTAGCACACTCTCAAATTAGTATTAGAACCTATCGCACTAAGTTATTGTGTTTTGATCCTGATTTTTTTCCAATCTGTTTTTGAAATCCCGATTTTCTTAAATATACCTTTTGAGGGATTTGACGATTTTAGATTTCACGTGTTTGGCGGAACTATTTGGAAATCTCGATTGAAATATGCTTTTAAAACTCTTGTTAAAAATAAAGAATCTGAAAGATGTCTTTATTGTGAGGGGATTGACCATAGCATTTATGAGTGTCCCACCAATGTTAGGGAGAGTTTTAATAAACCAATTGCTTATGTTGCCACCCTTAGTAAGATTGATCTGAGTGAAGAAATTTTTTGTGAAAATAAACGTGTCCTTCCCAACTGCGTGTCTACTCATGAGAATGATGATGATTCTTCTTCCACGGCTAATGATAGTGTATCCCATGAAAGTAAGGGTGATGGGAGTGAGGATGGAAGTGTAGATGAGCGTAACTTGCAAATGGCTTTCAATGAACTTTATGCGAAAGCTTTGAAAACAAAGAAAGAAAATTTAGAATTAAAAGCCCAATTGAAAGAGCGTGCCATAAAAAATAATGATGTTTTAGTTGAATATCTTAGGGAACATGAGAAAATTTTGATAGAGAAGCTTGAGTACGTCGAGGGAGAGAGAGATAGTCTTAGAGGGGTGATGGAGGCTATGAAAAAGGAGCTTCTTGAGTTTGAGGATTCTAGGCGCGTACTTGAATCTAGGATAAGTGAACTTGAGAAAAGTTTTAGAGGTTCGAGTGAAGTGAAATTTGATTTAGAGTTTAGGTCTAAAAAGCTTGATAAGATTTTAGGCAATGTTGAAATAAAAAAGGATAGGGGTGGGATTGGTTTTGAAAAACAGGTTGCACCCATTCCCAATGCCATCCCCACACGTGTGAGAGAGCCACCTAGGAATTTGAGGAGAGAGCGTCCTAGGGATGTTTGGAGAGAGCCACCTAAGATTTTGAGGAGAGAGACACCTAGTATTTTGAGGAGAGAGCCACCTTTAGATAACGTTCACCGCCACATATACACGTGTACTCATTGCGGTCGAAAAGGTCACCTTAGGCATTTCTGTTATAAACTTCAAAACTCTCCTAGGAAGTTATAAGAGAAAGTCATACCGGTTCCTAAAATCCCCACACCTCATTAAATATTTGTTTGGGTTTGTAAATCGGATTTAGAGCCTTACGGTCTAATTGTTCATGACTCTCATTTGCCTACACGTGATTCACCCCATGTGAGATCGTTTGGTTAATTGTGTTGATATTTATCATACGTTATTTTTTCTCCATGATACACTCTTACTAATGTTATGACTCACTTTGTAGTATCTTACATTGTTTTATTAATTTAGCTACTATTTTAGCACTGCTATGGATCTTTCTGCACCTTCCAGGTATCTTTTTCTGGAAATTTTTTCACTGGGCAACACTGTTTAACATTATGGAGAATTTGTGAACTTTTTTTTCTCGTTCAAACGAGATAAGTTTTTGTTCGGGAGACTTTTGATCTCGCCCGAAGCCTTCTCGTGAGATGCTATGTCGTTTGAACGACAGGGAGTCTCGTTCGAGCGACCTGGTTGATTTTGACCATTCTGTTTGCAGTCCCCTGTGTTCATTAGGTACATTATTTGGTATTATTGGGTTACTTCTGACAGTTTATATATAGTCATTCTTAGTATTCATGCTTAATTGCTTATACTGCATTGTTTGTTTAATCACACCTACCTTGATTATTGATTCATTTATGTGATTACTATAGGATGATGTTCATGCTGATATTATGCCTATTTTTGAAAAAGACGGTTTTGTATTTTATTTTTCATCGTATATGAATGGATACTTAGAATGACCAAGTCACAATTTCATTCCATTTATCCATGTGACTATTTGATAGTGTTTTGAGGCACTATGTCATGTCATCTTTATACTTTACAATGTTTGGAGTCATTGAGACGTTATTAGTTGATACTTCCTACATGTTTGACTCATTATTTCCTTTAATGTACACATGCATGGATGTGTTTGATTATTGTACTTGTCTATCACATGTTGGTCGAGTGTTTTCATCTCAATCATGTCCTTAAAATGAACTAAGTGCAATAATACGAGAGTAATAAAAGTAGTACATGTAAAAACCATTTCCCATGAGGATTTTGTTTAAATTTTAAAAATGATGAGTGACACGAAAAAAGGTCTACGAGAGTGTAAAATTGACTCTGCGTGAAAGCCATCGTTTGAAAAGAGCCCGCACAAAAAATTAAGGCAATAAAAAGATTATATATGCCAAAATTTGGGCCAATAGGTTTTCTCCAAGTTGAGAATTTAGAACCTCATTAGATATAAAAATTGTAATATTTTATATGAGGGAGTTTTGTTAGATATAAATCAATGGGTTTGCACGTCCTTCGAAAATTTCTCGAAACGACACTAAATAGTTTTGGACGTTATTGGTGTGAAAATCACTTAGGCTTTGATTTGTTTATTTGATTTAGTCGATATCATTTAAATTCAACAATTTTACACCTAAGGATATTTTTGATGTCCAATCGATAGGAGTACACATATGCATCATGCACATATGCTTAAGTGAGTTTTATTACCTATTGGATTTTTTCACACCCAATCATTTCACATCCACGATTTGGTTGTCTTATTGTCATTCATGGTGTGATTTTTGTAAAATTTTTGTTTAAGAAAAATAAAAAAAATAGTTTGTGGATCCTTTGAGTATTTCCTCTACATGGGCGTAGTTTGATCCATATTTGTTCTGTTTGTCGTGACACTCCATGTTTTGATTGTTTATTATTTTCCTTGTCTATTTTGGACAAATAAAAAGGGGGAGAACGAATTATGGGGGAGTTTTGCATTATGGGGGATATTTGATTATATTGATTGATTTATTTTTATATCATTTCAAATTCGATGTGTCACCAAGATATTTGTTTCTTGTCTCATGTGTGTAGGAACAATTGAAGATCATGTTGCACACCCTGATGATGACATGGAAGATTGATGAAGATTTTTGAAGAAAAAATTGTAGACTTATATTTCGAGTACCTTTTCACTTTTGGGTTAATGGGAGGATATTAGATTTGTATAGGCATTTTGAGTTGATAAGGGGGAGATTTATAAGGACATATTTTATAAGTCCTGTTTACATTAGAGTATGTGGTATACCGCTACAACCGTCGAAGAATTATTCAATAGCATTCAAGCATCAAGACGGATCCAAATATCAAAGCTCTTCATCAAATAAGTCTCCGCAAGTTTAATTTTGGTATGGTTGTGTTTAAGTACCTTAGCATTTGACTTAGAGTATTGGGATTATTTTTTTACAAAATATTTTCTAAGTGTTGGAGCGGGATTTTTAAATGTTTTTGTCAAAAATATATTTTTAGTGTTTGAGGCAGTGAAATTACTAAGCAAAAGATAAAAGAAAAAATATTTAATTTCACCGTCGTCGTTCAAACGATAGCCTATGTCATTCAAACGACATGACATGTCGCGTGAAGTGCAAGATGTCATTCAAACGACATGCTATCTCATTTAAGCGACCTGCCACCTTAAGTCTTTTATAAATAGGACTCTCCAACTTCGTTTTTCATAAGAAGACTTGTGCAAAAACTGTCCACGTTTTTTTGCAAAAAGCAGTACAAATCTGTCTTCTATTTTTGGAGGTTTAATAATTTATTTTTTTAATTCACAAAACATTCCAATCCTTTAGTGCATTGTTTTGGAACCCAAAATGCAATTTTACTGATCTTGCACTTATAGAGAGGGAAAATCTACATCATATGGATGCGTGTCATTGAGGATCTTGTTGCGTGAAGATTTTTTGCTAATTTGGATCGAGGTTCATAGGGAGTGCTGCGGTATTCTTGGGCTGAAGATAGGATTGTGGTTCTTATAGGTTCGCTGTGTGTGGATCTATTGCTGACGACACCGATCGACACCTACGGGTATTCGTGTGTCAAAATCTATTTCATTGTAACCGTGTAAGTTGCGATTTATAATTATAATGAAATAAAAGGTTTTGCCCTTCAAGATTTTTTCCTGAAATTAGTTTCCTTTGCATGATTATTGATTTTATGTTATCAAATCACCTAGATACATATCTTAGGGTTTAACTAAAATTTGGGTTAATTAAAATTGGATTTATCTGAGAAGTCGCATTATTCCGCTCTAGCACACTCTCAGAAGATACCAAGTTTATGTTCTTTCCTACCTCTGTGAATCACATGACCCGATCCGACGACATTACAAAGATCCAATTCCTCCATCAGCCAAAATAGATAAGAAAAAGGAGTCATTGAGGAACTCTTGATGCTGGAGATGATAGTTGAGGAAAGTAGGGTCCTTGGTCAGCTCAAAAAGACTTAGGCCAATATCACTTTATGGGGGGGGGGGGGGGGGAGGTTCATGTCCTCCTAGCTATATATGAATAAACTCCTCACGGGATCCATGGTTCCTCCCCTGCAAGACTCCTCTCCTTCTCCGAGGAGGAAATTTCAAAGATCGGTTATGTTCACAACTACGCCCTCAATATCTCGTTTGAAGTCATTAGAAAGACAGTTCCATTGGCACTTGTATATAACGGGCCTGCTCTCAATATATGCTCACTCAGAACCCTTAATTGCCTGGAAATAAAAATCAGTGACCTTACTCCAACATTTGCCGCTATGCGCGCCTATAACAATACTCGCCGAGAGATTATGGGCTCCATAAGGCTAATACTAGGGGTTGGATTTATTTTCCCTCAAATGGAATTCTAAGTCATCGACATACCTACTTGCTTCAACCTTCTCCTTGGTCTCCCTTAGCTCTATAATTTTTTTTTAGATTAGTCCTATTTTCAAAGTTTTGATAGGTTCACATGCTAAATATTTTTTAAATTGTATTAAGTTTTATAACCATTCTCATTTATTTTGTAACCACCTCTCTTCCTTTCGTAGAAAATAATACTTGTCCTATAGTAATAACAACAAAACCAATAAATAAAAAGATTAGAGTTCCTCCAAATGAATATTTAAAATTTGAAATAAATTTAGCATTAAGTTCAACTTCAAAGCACTAGTGGTCGGGTAAACTTTCTACTTTGAGTTGTGTTGGCAAATGTCACCGAGTTTAAACCCAAGTGGATGGGTAACTTTCCATTATTGAACGATTTTGATTGTTTATTTTCCATCAAACATACTTGGAACCAACTGTTGATGTAAAAAACTAGATCACTCTAATTCTTCAATCACAGATAAATAAATAAGACAAAGATTTTTAAAGTGGTTCGGCTAGGAATAAAGCCTACGTCCACTGTTATGTTATTGCTGAGTGTTTGTGGAATTCTTGATTACAAGTTCTCTCAAGAAATTCCGGTCCCCTTGAATGAGGATGATACAAGGTATTTATAGCCTTGAGGCTGTACATGAAAGGGTCGATACATTAAATGATATACATGTGAAAGGGTAATACATTTAATGCCCTTAGACTTGTGCGTCAAGGATAATCATTTAATGAACCAGTTGGACTGTTCGTTATCTGGCAATCAATGCTGTGGCCGAGATGCAGCTCGGATCGTCTGAGTAACTCGGGTATGTTGATCTTCCTGGTATTCAAGAGTTCCTCGGAGAGGTATGTTCCTCGGAGAGGTATGTTCCTCGGAGCCTATGAGTTCCTCGGAGAGGTATGTTCCTCGGAGCCTGTGAGTTCCTCGGAGAGGTCTATTCCTCGGAGCCTGTGAGTTCCTCGGAGAGGTCTGTTGTTGCCATGTAGATAGCCAGGTGTCTTCGTATGATTGGTCCACGTCAGCAGATTAAATTTGGTATCAACAGAAGCCCCCAATGCTTCATGCTTGATGGTTTACTTGAAAGGATGGAGTATTTGCAGTGTTGCTCGGTGCTCGTGAAATTCTTGATCTACCTTCTTGATTTGTTGAACATAAAGGGCATTATCTCCTGGACGACATATGATGCCGCTTATAGCTTATCATAATCTTCAAGTATGTTGATTGGTTTGTTAGCCGACCTACTGCATTCTGTGAGCTAGTGGTGGACTTTGAAACATTTTCTTGCAACTTCTTCTTCGATGTTGGTCGAGACAGTAGTAGCAAAGATCTCGGTGATGTAGATGCTGATTTTAACTTCTACCTCCACTCGGGGGCGAGCAAGAGGTTCTCGGGGACGAGCAAGAGCTGCTCGGGGACGAACAAGAATTGCTCGGACAGACCATCTGTGATGAACATCAGAATGCTGAAATATCTTAACTTCATAAAATTCCCATTATGCTTTGGATGATCTTCCTGCTGGCGAGGAACCTGTTTCAAAATCAGAGGGAGAGAAACCAATAGAGTAGGAATCTCAATGTAATAGTTAGTACACAATTTAATATCAATGTAATAAATTTGCATAATTCATTTTGAATTCAGTGAAAGAATTTCATTTTTGTTCACAAATTTGAATTTGCTATTGTTTTGTAAATATCAAACACATTATTATTTGTGCTTGCATAACAATATTGTATGGTTCATCGACCAAAAAAGTTACAAGTATTAGTAATGTTGCTCGATCACTTAATAATAAAGTAATGAGTATAATTTATTCAAAGTGTTTCCAACCAACCAAGGTGGATAAATAATGTTTGTCGACCAACTACAGTTGATGGGTTTTTATCCCCGACCAACCATACTTGGTATAGTTTGGAATATTTTGTTCTTTAAAGAACTTTTTGAAATAATGTTACCTCCTGACCAACATAAGTTGTAATATGAGAGTATATTTTTATCTTACCAACCGTAGTTGATCATGCTGGTCTACACCTCCTAATCAAAGGAGTAGTAGGATTCTTTCGAACTTTTTGGCTCCTTGGAGCATGTCCTCCTAACCAAAGGAGGTTGGCTACTTATAGCACTTTTGCTCCGTAGAGCGCTCCGGAGAGCTTATCCTCCTAACCAAAGGAGGTTGGCTACTTATAGCACTTTTGCTCCGTAGAGCGCTCCGGAGAGCTTATCCTCCTAACCAAAGGAGGTTGGCTACTTATAGCACTTTTGCTCCGTAGAGCGCTCCGGAGAGCTTATCCTCCTAACCAAAGGAGGTTGGCTACTTATAGCACTTTTGCTCCGTAGAGCGCTCCGGAGAGCTTGACTCCGTAGAGCATGGCTCCGTAGAGCATGACTCCGTAGAGCAGTCTTCTTGGTTGATCCTGTAACATCCACAGGTTGATCAGCGAGCAATGTTTGTTTCTCGGGAGTATTAGGAATCCTCCCAACCATTTCTGCATTGCATCCTGTAACATCCACAGGTTGATCAGCAAGCAACTTTTGTTCCTCGAGAGTATTAGGAATCCTCCCAACCATTTCTGCATTGCATCCTGTAACGTCCACAGGTTGATCAGCAAGCAACTTTTGTTCCTCGGGAGTATTAAGATCAGTAAACTCTGCTATAGCTTGTATTAATGGCATGTCGGTATGCATGGTATGGGCCTGGAAACACAACCCCCTTCTTCTATTTGCTTTAATTAATGCCACTGCCAATTTTTCCAGCTTTGGGTATCTGATCTCTGCACCTCTTCTTTCGTTTTTGGGGATCGCGACCCTAAAAGGGCTTTGATCTTGTCTGGATTTGCTTCAACGTCTCGCTGGTTGATGATGTACCCGAGGAACATTCCTTCCCGTACTCCAAATGTGCACTTCGTCGGGTTGAGTTTCATTTGGTATTTATCCAGTTGATCAAAAGTTTGACTCAAGTCAACCAAATGATCAGCAGCTTTCTTGCATGTCGTCAACATAGACTTCCATACTGCAACTGATTTGTTCGGCAAAAACCTTGTTCATTAGCCGCTGTTATGCCGTTCCCTGTCTTCAGGTTTCATTTTGATCTGGTGTTAGCCAGAGTAAGTATCCATGAGCAACTCGTGTCCCGAGGTAGCATCCACTGCTTTGTTGAGATCGGTGAAATCAACACACATTCTCCATTTATTGTTTTTCTTCTACCCGGCAAGGAGATCTAGATCTCTCTTTGGCTCGGTCTTCATTTCCTCTTGTGTAGCTTGATTCTTCTCGGGGCTGGATGCTCTTCTTCTCGTATGTCATGTCAATAAGTGGCTCAGCTTCTATCCACTTAGTAAAATAATCTACTGTGATGACGAGGTATTTGAATCTTCCTCGAGTCGTCGGCAATGGTCCAACCAAATCAATCCCCATATGGCAAATGGCCAAAGGGAGTTATGGGTGTCAACAATGCTTGTGGAATTCTTCGGATGGAGGAAAAGCGTTGGCACTTGTCACATTTCTTGGCATAGGCTTATATAGTTAGCTCTCATCGTCGGCCAGTAGTATCTCTGCGTCATCACCTTTTGCAAAAGTGTCCGACCTGCTACATGGGCTCCACAGGACCCTTCATGGATCTCTTTAACCAATTCTTTCACCTCGGAGGAATGTACACATCTTTGCAAACCTGCCATAATTCCTCGTCTATACAAAATACCATTAGTTAACACATACCGAGCAGCTTTATATTTCAGTTTCTTGGCAGCGAGTTTATCCTCCGGTAATTTTTCCTCCTCAATATATGCTCCGACTTTCTAATACTTCAATTGGTATCGTTCTTCGCAGCTCGGTACAAGTAGCTGACGCTAATCGGGCCAGTGCATCTGCTCTAGCATTCTCCATCCTTGGTGTCCTCACCAATTGAATAGCATCAAATTCTGTCAATAACTCCATCACCTTTGCATGGTACTTGACCATCGACTCTCCCTTCACTGTATATATTCCCATCATTTGATTCAATTAACTGAGAATCACTGAAAACAATTACTTGCCGTGCCTCCATGATTTTCGCCAAATGAAAACCTGCTATCATTGCATCATACTCAGCCTCATTATTGGAAGCTTTGAATTGGAATCTCAAGGCATACTCCATGTCAATATCATCTGGGGTGTTTAAAACAATCCCTGCTCCACAACCAGCTATGCAAGATGATCCATCTACATATAATCTCCATGTAGGTACCTCGTCTTCAAATTTCTGGTCTGACAGAGTTCCTCGGTGGAATACTTGTCGCTTTCTTTCATCATGTCGTGATACTTCTGAATACACCTCTTGAATTTCAATATACCTCCTGAACTTCAATATTCCTCATGAACTTCAATATATCTCCTGAACTTCAATATTCCTCCTGAACTTCAATATACCTCCTGAACTTCAATATTCCTCCTGAACTTCAATATATCTCCTGAACTTCAATATTCCTCTTGAATTTCAATATACCTCCTGAACTTCAATATTCCTCCTGAACTTCAATATTCCTCCTGAACTTCAATATCAAAAGTAATTCCTGAGAAAAATAACTCCTGAATGATGATTAGTCGGGGTTGAATTTGATGCTCGATTGCATGATGATATAAGAATGTGCCACCAAATATATCTGTAATAGAAGCCCCCAACTGTGGAATGTGAACTTTGAATGAGATTTGTCGACCAATACCAACCGAAGTTGGATTTTATCTACCAACCGGAGTTGGATTTTTTCTACCAACCGAAGTTGGATTTTATCTACCAACCGGAGTTGGATTTTGTCTACCAACCGAAGTTGGATTTTATCTACCAACCGGAGTTGGATTTTGTCTACCAACCGGAGTTGGATTTTATCTACCGATCAGAGTTGGTGGTAATTGATAATAAATGATGAAGACTTCCTCGGAGCTGACCAACAGATTGTTGGGAATAAGATAATATAAATACTGGAGACCTCCTCAGCGCTGACCAACAGATTCGTTGGGAATAAGATAATATAAATGCTGAAGACCTCCTCGGTGCTAACCAACAGATTCGTTGGGAATAAGATAATATAAATCTCCTCAGCGCTGACCAACAGATTCGTTGGGAATAAGATAATATAAATGATGAAGACCTCCTCGGCGATGACCAACAGATTGTTGGTAATAAATATAATAAATGCAGGATACCTCCTCGGCGATGACCAACAGATTGTTGGGAATAATATAAATGCAGGATACCTCCAACAGATTGTTGGGAATAAGATAAATGCAGGATACCTCCTTGGTGATGACCAACATATTGTTGGAAATAAGATATAATAATTGCAGGATACCTCCTCGGCGATGACCAACAGATTGTTGGGAATAATATAAATGCAGGATACCTCCAACAGATTGTTGGGAATAAGATAAATGCAGGATACCTCCTTGGTGATGACCAACAGATTGTTGGGAATAAGATATAATAAATGCTGGAGACATCCTTGGAGCTGAATAAGATATAATAAATGTTGGAGACATCCTTGGAGCTGAATAAGATATAATAAATGTTGTCGAGCTCCATGCTGAAATGAGAATAGAATATGCATCCAAATAGATATAAAGAATAATTAAAAATAATAAAGTGCCTCGCCGATCATTCGAGGTAGAATCATATAATGCCGAACAAGAATAAGATCTTTCAGAACATAATAATATGGCCGAGAATGTTGTCAGGCCTGAATATAAATAATAATTATCCGAACGAATGTTGTAATTCTCCTTAAAGCTGAATAAGTATCTCGTCGTGCTCCATGTTGAGATGAATATAGAATATGAATCCCAATGGATATATAGAATCATTCGTGCTGGAGCAGATATCTGGGCCTAAATATAAATAAGAATTACCCCGACCAACTATCCGTTGGGGGTGAAATATAATAACTGTTGTAGCTTTTCCTCGGAGCCGAATATATATAGAGAGAAGAAATTTTTCGAGTTCCATGCTGAGATAAATATAAAATATGAATCCGAATGGATATAGAATAATTTGTGCTTCAGCATTTGTCGGCATTGAATCTTGTGCCTGTAAAAATTAATAATTTGCTCTACCATATGTGTAGGCTGAATTGATTAGTCATGAGAATAATTTACTCATCCAATCAATATATGATATGTATCAGCATAAAAATTTCAAAATATGAAATAATATGTTTTATGCCAAATGTGTGTGAGATGGATAAATTATTATCAAATATGCATCATAAATAAGACGTAAAGTTTTTTTTTTAATCTCCAACAACTAATCAGGTATTAGTTGCTGTTTAAAAATATTTTTGGGGTGATCATAAGTTAAAGAAAGACTTAAGCCCCCTGCTTGTTCCCAAGCCGAACTCGTGTTTAAAGAAATATCAGGGGTGCTTAGCATTTTTTAATACCCCAAGATTTTACTGTTGCCGACAAACAACATGGATGTTGCCGACCAACATTTAAGGATATCTCAAATTATAGAATATATGGTTGGATGACCAGAATATCTCGAATCTTTAGATCAAAAAATAACATTCAATGTAAAATTTAAGCCTTAAGAATGTTAATTAAATGAATAAATATATAATCCACTAGATCGTATGATTTCGACAAAGAAACTTTGTGATGTGATGAACGAGGGGCCAACATATCAAATTTGTGCCCAGACTCTTTTACAAGAGGTGGGTAATGATTTTTCAGGTGAGAGAAAATTATTTTTTATATTGATCCCTTCCTATTCCCAATTTGGAGAGATAAAAATATGGTGAATGATTAAAGTTATTACCAAATAAAAAATCAATCAATTTGACTTTATTGACATAGATGGAAAATGAACCAAATTAAGTATATAATTCATAAAAGTGAATGCAAAGAGTCTCAAACTTGTGAATGCAAAGAGACTCAAACTTGAAGAGAGAGAGAATATATATGGGTCATGATTTCCATGAGAAGACTTTTCATTGTCTTTAACCTTTTCCCATTCTTTTATTAAAAATATGATAGGAATTTGAATAGACCTCAAAGATCTTACCAAATTTATTTCAAAATCAACAATGAAAATGATCAAATTTTATCACCGTCGTAAATATTGGCATATGTAATCATTTAACATATTTATTTCATGATATAAAATTAAAACTTGAGAATCAAGCAAAGAATTATGATTTATGAAATCTACTATTTTTCAGATTTCTAAATAAGAATTAATCTAACAGTTATGATTTAAAAAATCATGATATGCAACATTTTGCAGATAAAAATTGGACAATTAATTTATGCATATAAACATAAAAATCATGATTGAATCAAAAGATTTATGTATAATTGATTATACGTAGAGAAAATAAAAACTTAGCTTTTGGTGGAGAACAACGCTTGTAACACGTTCCCACAGACGGCGCCAATCTGTTGATGTAAAAAACTAGATCACTCTAATTCTTCAATCACAGATAAATAAATAAGACAAAGATTTTTAAAGTGGTTCGGCTAGGAATAAAGCCTACGTCCACTGTTATGTTATTGCTGAGTGTTTGTGGAATTCTTGATTACAAGTTCTCTCAAGAAATTCCGGTCCCCTTGAATGAGGATGATACAAGGTATTTATAGCCTTGAGGCTGTACATGAAAGGGTCGATACATTAAATGATATACATGTGAAAGGGTAATACATTTAATGCCCTTAGACTTGTGCGTCAAGGATAATCATTTAATGAACCAGTTGGACTGTTCGTTATCTGGCAATCAATGCTGTGGCCGAGATGCAGCTCGGATCGTCTGAGTAACTCGGGTATGTTGATCTTCCTGGTATTCAAGAGTTCCTCGGAGAGGTATGTTCCTCGGAGAGGTATGTTCCTCGGAGCCTATGAGTTCCTCGGAGAGGTATGTTCCTCGGAGCCTGTGAGTTCCTCGGAGAGGTCTATTCCTCGGAGCCTGTGAGTTCCTCGGAGAGGTCTGTTGTTGCCATGTAGATAGCCAGGTGTCTTCGTATGATTGGTCCACGTCAGCAGATTAAATTTGGTATCAACACCAACCAACGGAGACATTAACTATTAACCTACTGCATTTTCCAAATACAAACCACCAAACACAAACACATATCATAAGAATTTAAACTTATTTTTAAGGTTTTTTTTAAAAACATTTTAAACATACAATTGTAATACCCCGTACTTTTGTCTATATTTATTTTTGGGGATTAATTAATTAAATGCGTATTAATTGGAAATTAATCCGGGTTATAAATACTAATGTGATGCGTATTGGTATTTGATTAAGTGCATATATGATTATATATGTATTTGGTATTATAAAATTTGTCGTGGGATTCATTTACGGCATTTTAGAAATTTTGTTGAGACGCGTGGGACCGCCGCGTCACGGTATAATATTTTGTTAATAAAAGTGAATTTAAAATCGATAATCCGTATGGTCGTTTTGAGTGTGCCAACGCGTCCGGAAGGGTCGAGATAGTCAGAAAACACTAGCCGGGGGTATAGTTTGGGTCCCGGGGTATTTTTAGGCCATCCCGGCACTATAAAGGGTATTTTAGTGATTTGGTATTTTTGGGTAATTAAAAGTGACGAAAATTGAGAGTTGTAATCTGATAAGGGATTGACCCAACCAACCTTTATTAACCCAACAAGCTACGGAGGTTTATTAAATTAGGTTTTCATAAGTTCCCTCAAAGCAAACCCTAGCCACCATAGCCTTTTGGAGAAGAAAGCTTGGAGAAGGAGAGAGAGAGAGGAATTCTGCAGAAATTCTACACCGAATCCACACCAAATTCAGAAATCAAACCAAGGCAAGTGACTTTATTTCATTTAAATTCGAAGAATGTCTTTTCCATGTTAGAAATTGAAGAATCTTAATTGTTCTTGAAAGATTAAAAGAAAACCCATGAAATTTGAAGTTATTATTGAATGTTGGGATAGGTTTGCATGTAGAAACATTGTTGGGAGATTTAATTTCGGAGATTTCATATTTAGGTGATGCATAAACGAATTACAATCTGGGAATTTATGATGAGAAAAAGTTAGGGTTTATGTTCTTGAAGAAAATTGGGAATTAATGTAGAAATTGTGATTTAATGGTGTTTAGATGATATCAAACCCTTTAATGATGTTAATATAGCCCCTTAACATGTTTGAGGATGATTAGAGAACTCAATATATCGTGGGAACGAATTTTAGAAGAGGTTTGAGGAGTAAAAATGGTGAAAAACGACTTTTGGAAAATTCTGGACCGAAACTGGCATCTCGTTAGAAGCAGCCCCCAGGTCGTTCGAACGAGCTCGTTCGAACGAGCTTCTAACGAGTTGACCAGTCGTTATTAACGAGTAGGGGTTTTCGTTCGATATCTCGTTCGAACGAGATATCGTTAGAAAGGTCAGTTCGTTCGAACGAACTGGGATCTCGTTCGAACAGCCTCGTTCGAACGAGACTTCTAACGACCTGACAGTCCAAACTCGTTCGAAGCCTCGTTCGAACGAGACTTCTAACGAGTTGACAGTTTGACCCTTTTTGGACTGTTTTGACTTTTGGAGCCCCTTAAACTTGTTCGAGGATATAGATGACCTTCCTTCATTGATGTAAGGTTAGATTTGGGACTTTTGGATTTTTGAGATGAGTAAATCATACCCTAGAGTTATATTCAATGAACCGTTTCAGTTGAGGCGTGAGTGTCTTCTACGATGCGAGGATAAATTATGGCACATATAATTATGAACCGGAATAAAATAAGTTGTGATAATTATAATTAGTACGAGAGTGCAATATGTACTACGAATATAATACGGTATTACTAAGATGTGTGTTTACTTAGTATTGATATATGGATTGTATGTATGACATACCTACCATACTTGCTATCACGGGAGGTTTCGTTCGCTTAGGACCCTCTAATCCTTGTGTGCCTACGGGTGGGATATAGACTGGTACCTTGATGAATATAGGTCATAGAAAGACTTATTGTGATATTAATAAGTCCGCTGACCATGGGAGCGTAGGTATGTGCGTGACCCATGTGATGGTGACTATGTTCGTCTCCACTATTTGTGATTTGTGTTATCTGAACTATTCCTGAGAGATTCGGAATATGTGATCCTTATGTACGTGATGTACCGGGATGGATAGCAGAGTATGTGTGCACCATAGCTTAGATTGCGGGGTGCTTGTATCGTATATTTATGATGTGAATAATATACATTAAATTTATGGAAATCCTCATGTTAATGTTGTAAAAATATTACGGTATTGTTTCGAGATATATAATGAGTTAGCTGATAGTTATATCAATGGCTTACTTAATAACTAAGTTTACGTTAAACCTCTATTAAATTAAGAGCGTTGTTATGTGAAATTAACCGAGTAAAAATGGGTAGAACCTTTGGTAGTCTAGCTAGTTACATTGTCACTTAGCTAGTGGAAAGGGTAGTTATAGATGGGTACTTACGTTAGGAGTGCACAGTTAGTCGAGAGGTGAGAATTTAATGTGAGTGCACGTCCTAACATGTACTTGGCATTTAATGTTTTAAATGTTTTTAAAGCACTTGCAGGTTTTTAAAATGACTTCCACTTTCGGGCTCTGACCCATTTGCTTCCAAATATATTTTTTTTGTAAAACCATTTTAGGTGCCCAGCCACAAGGACACCAAGCATAGGATTCTCATTCAGGTGACGAGCTGTAGCTGTTTGTGGAAGCTACAGGGATTTGCATGTAGACGCTTCTCTCATTTGGATTCCAGTCTCAGCATCTATCAGTTGTAGGGCATGTTGCCCAATTCTATTAGACATTTTTACATTTCAGTTTTCAGACTCTAGCATGTATTGCTCAGTATTCAGTTTTAGTTATTTATTTCAGTTTACTTATCAGTTGTGGGATTTGTATTGAGGAGTTTTTCCTCCAGGTTTTATTTACATTTTGTGATGGTTATTCGTTTCACTTCAGTATGGTGAATGGTGTTATTTATTTCTTCATTACTTTTGTTGCATGTTAATCAGATTTAATAAAATTTGGCACTTACTTTTTAAATACTAGGTGGTTAGTAATCTTTAAAATGTTTTCGACAGTGATGCTATTAACTGAGCCAACTTGGCATTTTGAATTAATTTTATAAAGGAGTATCTACCCGGTGTTTAATTAGTCGGGGTGTCTCAGGTGGTATCAGAGCATCAGGTTCTAGTGTCCTTTAGGATCTGTACGGCTATTATGTTTCCGCTATGTTTTCTTTGATATAGAGCCCTATATTTTAGGACTGTTGTACTCTTTTGTGTATGCTTCGTTCTTCAGCTATATTAAGTTTATAAACTGCGAACTTATAAACTTTGTTCTTATTTCAGATGCCTCCACGACGTGCACGACGAGTTCCCAGGAATGATACGCCCGAACCACAGCCCGCTCCAGTTCAGGGCATGTTGAACGCCGCTGAAGTTGCTGCTATAGTAGCCCAAGCGGTAAATGCAGCGATTGCCGTGATCCAGCAGGCACCGCCTCAGGCGCCGGTTGCCGCGCCAGTACAGGTTAATGCATTCCCATCTGCTTGGGAACGTGTACGAGACGCTTTTCAGAAAGCGCATCCGCCAGAGTTTGCAGGTAGCTCAGACGTAGTAGTCTCGAGCCAATGGAGGAAGGACATGCAGAGGCATTTGAGGATGCATGAGTGCACCGACGTTCAGAAACAGGTGCTAGCTACTTTCAAGCTAGTTGGATCTGCACTGCAGTGGTGGGAGTCCATTACCACCGCGGAGGAGAGGGATACCCTCACGATTCAGGAGTTCTGGGTGCGGTTCGACCGCAAGTACTTTCCGTCCGCAGTTCATACAGAGATGAGGAGGAAGCTAATGAGTTTGAAGCAAGAGGGCAAGACCGTGGCCGAGTATGAGGCCGAGTTCACTAACCTGTTGAATATCGTTCCAGACGAGATTCCAACAGAGAAGAAGAAGATAGAGAAGTTCACTGATGGGTTGAATTGGAGAATCCGACAGCATCTGCTTGGGAACCTATCCTTGGCCACGTATTCTGATGTGGTTAACGCTGCATTACTACACTGCCAGGACCACCGTTTTCATATGGCCGAGGGCAAGCGGTCAGGGGAGTCTAGCCATCAGGGCAGGACTGTAGGACATGGTGCCAGCGGGGCACAAACCGGTCAGGGGCAGAGACAAACTGAGTAGGGTACCTAGCAGGGGGACAATAAGAGGTTCCGGTCAGGGAACTACAAGCAGGGACAGGGAGGCTTCCGCCAGGGCCATCAGGGTCCAAACGGCCATCAGGGCCAGCAGGGGCAGAATGGGCAGCAGTTCCATCAGGGCCAGCAGGGCCAAGGGAGGAATGGTAACGGCCACCAGGGCCGGGGACAGCAGGGGCAGAGGGGAGGGAACTTCCCAGGGAAGTGCTTTACTTGTGGCAAGACTGGCCATAAGAAGCAGGATTGTCCTGATAAGGGCAGGGCCCCACAGCAGCAGCAGCAGGGTGCTCGCCAGGAGCCACAGAGACCTATGTTTCCCGCCGCTCTTCCTGCACCGCCACAGATGGCAGCTTTGCCACCCATTCCAGCAGTCCCAGCTCAGCAGGGGCAGCTACAGTATGGACGTGTCTACAACGTTCACCAGGCTGCAGTTCCACAGGCACCGCCCGCGATCGAGGGTACGCTTCCTATCCATGGCACTATGGATCGGGTGTTATTTGATACGGGTGTTACACATTGTTTCATTGCTACACACTTCGCGAAATCTTTAGGATTGTTAGCTACGGCAGAAAGCACAGTGACGTGTGTCGACTCACCATTAGGGAGTGGGTCACTTATTTTCTTTATATGCCGGGGAGTCGGGGTAGAGGTTGGTGGTTTGGTATTGCCTGCAGACATGTTAGTGTTAGACATGCATGTTCATGATGTGATCATCGGTATGGATTGGCTCGTAGCATATAGGGCCATGATTGATTGCTTCAGCGGGAGCATTGTTTTTGCCATTCCGGGGCAAGAGATGTTTATAGTGGCGATGCCTCGCCCAGAGGGAGGATCGACCGCTCATCTGTATTACATAGAGGAGGATACCTCTAAGGAGGTTGTTATTCCTTTAGATTCGATCCCTGTTGTCAGGGAGTATTCAGATGTGTTTCAGGAGATACCAGGCTTACCACCCAGTCGAGAGATAGATTTCGTTATTGATTTGCTACCGGGTACGAGACCTATAGCACGTGCACCGTACCGTATGGCTCCAGCTGAGATGCGAGAGTTACGGGATCAAATAGAGCAGCTGTTAGGGCAGGGCTTTATTCGTAGGAGTACCTCACCTTGGGGCGCTCCAGTCTTGTTTGTTAAGAAGAGGGACGGCTCACTGAGGTTGTGTGTGGACTACCGAGAGTTGAATAAGGTCACGATACGGAATAAGTATCCGTTGCCTCGAATCGATGACTTATTCGACCAGTTGAGAGGAGCTTCTTTCTTCTCGAAGATTGACTTGAGGTCGGGATACCATCAGTTGCGTATCAGGGAGGAGGATGTCTCGAAGACTGCGTTCTTGTCGAGATATGGTTCTTATGAGTTTCGGGTTATGCCTTTCGGCTTGACCAATGCTCCAGCAGTGTTTATGGACTTGATGAACAGGGTGTTCAGAGATTTCCTAGATCAGTTTGTCATTGTCTTCATTGATGACATTCTGGTTTACTCTCAGACAGAGGAGGAGCACGCCGAGCATTTGAGGCTGGTTTTGCAGACACTTCGTCAGAACGAGCTGTATGCAAAATATGAGAAGTGCGAGTTTTGGCTGAAGGAAGTCCAGTTCTTGGGTCACATTATTTCCGACCAGGGAATATCTGTCGATCCGGGGAAGGTGTCAGCAGTGAGGGAGTGGGGACAGCCCACGACACCAACGGAGATTCGTAGTTTCTTGGGTTTAGCAGGATACTACAGGAGGTTTATTCGGGGTTTCTCAGAGATAGCAGGTCCTTTGACACATCTTACTCGTAAGGGTGTGCCATATATCTGGAGTGATGCCTGTCAGTTGGCATTCGACGAGTTGAAGGACAAATTGACCTCAGCACCTGTGTTAGCATTGCCGAGACCGGGAGTTGAGTATTTGGTTTACACCGATGCGTCTTTGCAAGGGCTTGGAGGTGTTTTGCAGCAGGAGAGACAGGCCATAGCTTATGCTTCCCGTAAGCTTAAGCCTCATGAGAAGAATTACCCCACGCATGATTTGGAGTTGGCAGCAGTAGTATTTGCCTTACGGATTTGGAGGCACTATCTTTTGGGGGAGAAGTTTTAGCTGTTCACAGACCACAAGTCACTACAGTATCTGTTCACGCAGAAGGAATTGAATATGCGGCAGCGTAGGTGGCTTGAATTTGTGAAAGACTACCAGTTCGACATCCAGTACCACCCGGGTAAGGCTAACGTGGTAGCAGACGCGTTGAGCCGCAGGCCAGCAGATGAGGTGGTAGAGGTGTGGAAAGCTAAGTGGAAGGAATTGGGACACCAGGATGCAGTGGCCCGATCTTTCATGTCTGTGATGACCGTTACACCGCAGATTGTCACAAAGGTAGTACGAGCACAGGCTAATGACACGTTCTGTCAGGAGCAGATAGTTCGGTTGCTAGCAGAGGGAGCCGAGTCCTATACCGTTAGCTCAGACGGGGGATTGCGCTTCAATGGGAGATTGGTAGTTCCGGAAGGGGAAGAATTGCGGCACGATGTGATGGCAGAGTCGCACGGCTCACGGTTCGCGGTACATCCCGGAGGGGACAAAATGTACCAAGACATGAGACGGCAATATTAGTGGAGCGGTATGAAGGCAGATATCGCTGAGTTCATCTCGAAATGCGCCACTTGTCAGCTTGTAAAAGTGGATCATCAGAGACCAGCAGGATTGCTACAGCCGTTGGAGGTTCCGGTGTGGATGTGGGAGAGCATATCCATGGACTTTATCACGGGGTTGCCTACGTCGCAGAGGGGTCACGACTCCGTTTGGGTAATTATGGACAGGTTGTCCAAGGTCGCTCACTTCTTACCCGTAAGGACTGACTACACTACGGGACAGTATGCCCAGCTCTTCATTTCAGAGATTGTGAGACTTCACGGTGTACCCCTGAATATCGTGTCTGACAGAGACAAGATATTTGTTTCGAGGTTTTGGGAGAGTTTCCAGGAGGCCATGGGCACGGAATTGCGGTTGAGTACGGCTTATCATCCGCAGACTGATGGGCAGACAGAGCGCACCAATCAGATGTTGGAAGACATGCTACGCATGTGCATTATTGACTTCGGGGGTGGATGGGAGCAGTACCTTCCACTGGTGGAGTTTGCTTACAACAACTCCTATCAGTTCACGATTGGCATGGCTCCGTTTGAGGCATTGTACGGTAGGCCTTGTCGTTCCCCAGCATGTTGGTTGGAGGTGGAGGACAACAAACTACTTGGGCCGGAAGTGATTCAGGATACTTCGGCAAGGATTGAGTTGATTCGGAGTCGCATTCGGATAGCTCAAGACAGGCAGAAGAGTTATGCTGACGCGAAGAGGTTTTTCAGGGAGTTCCAAGTGGGGGACCAGGTTTTGCTCAGGGTATCTCCTATGAAGGGGATTATGCGTTTCGGGAAGAAGGGGAAGTTGGCACCGAGGTATGTGGGGCCGTTTCCTATTATTGAGCGGATCGGACCGGTTGCGTATAGACTCGGGTTACCGGAGCATTTGCATCGAATTCACGACGTGTTCCATATTTCCTCGCTGAGGAAATACCTTAGGGATGATTTGGCTCATTCTCACATTGCTGTGGAGGACATCGATCTCCAGCCGGATAGCTCTTATGAGGAAGGGCCGATTGCTATTTTGGACCGAAGCGAGAGGAAACTACGGTCAAAGATAGTCCCGTTAGTACGTGTTCAGTGGCGACATCACAATGTCGAGGAGTCCACATGGGAGCGGGAGGATGGGATGTGCGAGCGCTATCCAGAATTATTTTTAGCAGGTACTTTCTAGTTTCGAATTTCGGGACGAAATTCAGTTATTAGGGGGGAAGTATGTAATACCCCGTACTTTTGTCTATATTTATTTTTGGGGATTAATTAATTAAATGCGTATTAATTGAAAATTAATCCGGGTTATAAATACTAATGTGATGCGTATTGGTATTTGATTAAGTGCATATATGATTATATATGTATTTGGTATTATAAAATTTATCGTGGGATTCATATACGGCATTTTAGAAATTTTGTTGAGACGCGTGGGACCGCCGCGTCACGGTATAATATTTTGTTAATAAAAGTGAATTTAAAATCGATAATCCGTACGGTCGTTTTGAGTGCGCCAACGCGTCCGGAAGGGTCGAGATAGTCAGAAAACACTAGCCGGGGGTATAGTTTGGGTCCCGGGGTATTTTTAGGCCATCCCGGCACTATAAAGGGTATTTTAGTAATTTGGTATTTTTGGGTAATTAAAAGTGACGAAAATTGAGAGTTGTAATCTGATAAGGGATTGACCCAACCAACCTTTATTAACCCAACAAGCTACGGAGGTTTATTAAATTAGGTTTTCATAAGTTCCCTCAAAGCAAACCCTAGCCACCATAGCCTTTTGGAGAAGAAAGCTAAAAGAAGGAGAGAGAGAGAGGAATTCTGCAGAAATTCTACACCGAATCCACACCAAATTCAGAAATCAAACCAAGGCAAGTGACTTTATTTCATTTAAATTCGAAGAATGTCTTTTCCATGTTAGAAATTGAAGAATCTTAATTGTTCTTGAAAGATTAAAAGAAAACCCATGAAATTTGAAGTTATTATTGAATGTTGGGATAGGTTTGCATGTAGAAACATTGTTGGGAGATTTAATTTCGGAGATTTCATATCTAGGTGATGCATAAACGAATTAAAATCTGGGAATTTATGATGAGAAAAAGTTAGGGTTTATGTTCTTGAAGAAAATTGGGAATTAATGTAGAAATTGTGATTTAATGGTGTTTAGATGATATCAAACCCTTTAATGATGTTAATATAGCCCCTTAACATGTTTGAGGATGATTAGAGAACTCAATATATTGTGGGAACGAATTTTAGAAGAGGTTTGAGGAGTAAAAATGGTGAAAAACGACTTTTGGAAAATTCTGGACCGAAACTGGCATCTCGTTAGAAGCAGCCCCCAGGTCATTCGAACGAGCTCGTTCGAACAAGCTTCTAACGAGTTGACCAGTCGTTATTAACGAGTAGGGGTTTTCGTTCGATATCTCGTTCGAACGAGATATCGTTAGAAGGGTCAGTTCGTTCGAACGAACTGGGATCTCGTTCGAACAGCCTCGTTCGAACGAGACTTCTAACGACCTGACAGTCCAAACTCGTTCGAAGCCTCGTTCGAACGAGACTTCTAACGAGTTGACAGTTTGACCCTTTTTGGTCTGTTTTGACTTTTGGAGCCCCTTAAACTTGTTCGAGGATATAGATGACCTTCCTTCATTGATGTAAGGTTAGATTTGGGACTTTTGGATTTTTGAGATGAGTAAATCATACCCTAGAGTTATATTCAATGAACCGTTTCAATTGAGGCGTGAGTGTCTTCTACGATGCGAGGATAAATTATGGCACATATAATTATGAACCGGAATAAAATAAGTTGTGATAATTATAATTAGTACGAGAGTGCAATATGTACTACGAATATAATACGGTATTACTAAGATGTGTGTTTACTTAGTATTGATATATGGATTGTATGTATGACATACCTACCATACTTGCTATCACGGGAGGTTTCGTTCGCTTAGGACCCTCTAATCCTTGTGTGCCTACGGGGGGGATATAGACTGGTACCTTGATGAATATAGGTCATAGAAAGACTTATTGTGATATTAATAAGTCCGCTGACCATGGGAGCGTAGGTATGTGCGTGACCCATGTGATGGTGACTATGTTCGCCTCCACTATTTGTGATTTGTGTTATCTGAACTATTCCTAAGAGATTCGGAATATGTGATCCTTATGTACGTGATGTACCGGGATGGATAGCAGAGTATGTGTGCACCATAGCTTAGATTGCGGGGTGCTTGTATCGTATATTTATGATGTGAATAATATACATTAAATTTATGGAAATCCTCATGTTAATGTTGTAAAAATATTACGGTATTGTTTCGAGATATATAATGAGTTAGCTGATAGTTATATCAATGGCTTACTTAATAACTAAGTTTACGTTAAACCTCTATTAAATTAAGAGCGTTGTTATGTTAAATTAACCGAGTAAAAATGGGTAGAACCTTTGGTAGTCTAGCTAGTTACATTGTCACTTAGCTAGTGGAAAGGGTAGTTATAGATGGGTACTTACGTTAGGAGTGCACAGTTAGTCGAGATGTGAGAATTTAATGTGAGTGCACGTCCTAACATGTACTTGGCATTTAATGTTTTAAATGTTTTTAAAGCACTTGCAGGTTTTTAAAATGACTTCCACTTTCGGGCTCTGACCCATTTGCTTCCAAATATATTTTTTTTGTAAAACCATTTTAGGTGCCCAGCCACAAGGACACCAAGCATAGGATTCTCATTCAGGTGACGAGCTGTAGCTGTTTGTGGAAACTACGGGGATTTGCATGTAGACGCTTCTCTCATTTGGATTCCAGTCTCAGCATCTATCAGTTGTAGGGCATGTTGCCCAATTCTATTAGACATTTTTACATTTCAGTTTTCAGACTCTAGCATGTATTGCTCAGTATTCAGTTTTAGTTATTTATTTCAGTTTACTTATCAGTTGCGGGATTTGTATTGAGGAGTTTTTCCTCCAGGTTTTATTTACATTTTGTGATGGTTATTCGTTTCACTTCAGTATGGTGAATGGTGTTATTTATTTCTTCATTACTTTTGTTGCATGTTAATCAGATTTAATAAAATTTGGCACTTACTTTTTAAATACTAGGTGGTTAGTAATCTTTAAAATGTTTTCGACAGTGATGCTATTAACTGAGCCAACTTGGCATTTTGAATTAATTTTATAAAGGAGTATCTACCCGGTGTTTAATTAGTCGGGGTGTCTCAACAATTTTGGTGTTTTATTTTATCATTTTTTTTGTCTTTTGAGGGGTTTCCCCATTATTTGTCTAGTTAATGGGTTGACACCCATTAATAAAGATAAGCTATAGATTTATAAAAAAAATTAACGGTAAAAGGTTTGACTGGATGAATTTTGTTCAGAATGAGTGTCAAATGTGTAATATAAAAACTATCGGGTGTCAAACTTTGAAACTGATTAAATTCATGGGGAGTCAAAGGCTATATATATATTAATTTTTATTAGATATAGTCCCGTATTCAAAATTTTGTTAGTTTCACATGTCATGTATTTTTTAAATTGTATTCAATTTCACAATCGTTCTCAACTGTTTTGTAATCGCCTCTCTTCCTTTTCGTAAAAAATAATAGTTGTCCCATAGTAATAACAACAGAAGCAACCAAAAAAAAAAGATGACACTGAGTCCAAATGAATCTTTAAATAGAGAATTAAGGTCAAGTTTATGTTCCTTCCAATATATAGATTTTTAGGACAGTGGTTTTCAGGTTTATAAATCTAGTCCCTATGGTACAATAATATTTATTTGTGTAGTCCCTTGAGAGCTAGAAGTACACAAAACAGATAATTTTATTTGTTTTAGTTAAAGAGGTATTTATATTTATACCCTTAGTCATACTCATTTAAAACTCATTCTAAAATAAATAGGTAACCCCACCTCCACCCCACCCCACCCCACCCCATCCACCCACCAGAATCCTCGTCGGAACGCCGAAATCCTCACGGAAACTGTCGAAATTCTCACCAGATTGTCTCTCTTCCCGTTTCACTCTCCCTTTGTCTATTTCTTTCATTTTTTTGGTCCGCGGCAGCGGCAGCATTACCAGCGCGCGAATAAGAAGGTTTTTTGCCGAAACAAATGGAGGTTTTAGTGGAATAGTAAATTTATCGGTTTCGATTTTTTTGTCAAAAAATATCAAATATGGATCTCGTTGGATAGATCTCGACGAGTAGATTTTAAAAATATAAATTTTATGAATTTTGAATTTGTAGATTTGAAGTTATGTACTTTTAAAAATTTGATATATTTTTTTAAGAGTTGTCAAATGACATTTTGGTCATTTTTCACGGTGTTTTTAGTACATGGACTAAATTTATAAAATTATGCGGAGTGCCCTATTTTTATACACTGAGTTAAATTGGACCTTTCTCCAAACCCCCCATCTTTAAAATTTGAAATAAAATTGGCATTGAGTTCAACTTCAAAGCACTAGTAGATGGGTAAACTTTCTACTTTTGTACGGTCTTGATTGTTCATTTTCCATCAAACAGATTTGGAACCAATCATCGAAGGCGTTAACTATTAACTTACTGCATTTGCCAAATATAGATCACCAAACACAAACACATATCATAAAAAATTTAAACTTGTTTTAAACATTTTTTTAAAAACATTTTAAACAAACAATTTTGGAGTTTTATTTTTTCATTTTTTGCGTGTTTTGAGGTTTTTCCCCATTATTTATCTAGTTAATGGGTTGAAACCCATTAATAAAGATAAGTTGGGGATTTATAAAAAAAAATAATGGTCGAAGGTTTGACGGGATTGATTTCAAAATGGGTGTCAAATGTGCAATATAAAAACTATCAGGTGTCAAACTTTAAATTGAACAAATTAGTGGATAGTCAAAATGTCAATTGCAATTTAAAAAAATATAGATTTAATTTTATTTCTTAAGTTTTGTTAGACTACATCCCGTATATTTTTTAAATCGTACCAAGTGCTATAACCATTTTCAATTGTCTTATAACTGTTTTTTTATTTTCATAGAAAATGATATTTGTTTCATAATTATAAGAACATTACCAATAAAAAAATAATATGAGAGACACTACTTTATTTGTTGTCACTTTTATTTTTTAAGTGTTTAGTTTTATTTTTTAAAATTTATTTATTATCACTTTTTTGTCTTTATTTTTTTAGTTATTGATACGGATAAGTGTTATTCTTGATAAAAATATTAATAATAGAACATGGGATAAACTATTTACTTCGTACTGTGTTGACAAATGTCAACAGTTTAAAGTGAAGTGGATGGATTGTTCATTTTCCATCAAAACAAACTTGAAACAACTATTAGCCTGCTGCATTTGCCCAAATACAGACCACCAAAAACAACACATATCTTAAAAAGCATTTGAAATTAAGTGAACACCAAAATCCGACATTTCCTCCTTGCGTTGCCTGCTGTCATGTCCACATAAACACATCTTCATCCCTTCTTTCTCCCTCGTTATCTGTATACAATCTTCTTCTATACCATCGCCATATCTCAATCTTTTTATCAGAAAGAACATCAGCGTGCAACACCACAGAAAGTCAAAACAAAACAAAACAAACACACCCACCTCTATATATTATTTCATTTCATTTTTATATTCTTTTCTTTTATTTATCCAAAGTTCAACCCTTTCTCTCTCTTCTTTCTTTCTCTCTCTCTCTCTCTCTCTCTCTCTCTCTATGGATTCAGATTTCTGGACCTCTCGTCTAGCGGCTGCCAAGCGCCAATTCACTTTGCAACACCAAAACCACCATGGCTCTCAACTGGGTTTGTTTTCTTCTTATGTTTTATGTTTTAGATCGATCCAAAAATGGGTTCTTTTAAAGGAAAAAAAAATATGTTTTTTATATGCTTTGGTATTTTTTTGTTTGGTTTTAGATCGGTTGAACTTCGATGATTTCGAGGTTGAAGAGGAGGGCCGTCCAGATTTTCCATGTCCTCATTGTTATGAGGAATTTGATATAGCATCTCTTTGTTCACATCTTGAAGATGAACACTCTTGCGAGTCTAAAGTCACCGTTAGTTTCTCTCTCTAGATCTCTTTTTTTTATATGTATCTATATCTATCCCTCGTTTTGATTTGATATTGTTGGTAAAAGGTTGTAACTTTTTTCTGTACTTGTCTTTGAAGTGGTTGATATTCAAAGTTTCAGTTTTTGGTATGGTTGTGTTGCTAGTTTTGTTTTTTCATTTGTGCTTGGTGGGAATTTGGGGGAGTGGATTAAAAGTGGGACTTACCTTTTTTAGGTGTGTTAGACTAGGGGGATGTTGAGTAGTCACCATCTTTGGTTATGGTTGGTTGCAGGCATGATATCACATGGTTTGTCTGCAATCTAATTATTGTTAAGATGTTCTTTTTTTCCATTTTATAGTTATGTTATGTTGTTTTGATCTATTGAAGGTAAAATATTTAGACACATGTGGGAAAAGAAAATACTCACAAAATTATGCCACTAGCTAATATAGAATATTAAGTCTATTTCGTTTCTTTGCAAATGTTTTCATTTAAAGACATTAAATCGAATTTATTTTTTATTTTTTATTTTTTATTTCGGGGGGCTCATGCGTTTCTGCCCCTTAAATAATTCCAGCAAGTTTAGCGTATATAGATAAGAAACATCATTTATGGTGCTCCAACTGAAATGGTTTGTTAAATTAGTAGGCAGGAGGATGTTTACTTAATGATTAAAGACATATTGCCGAAGATTATCTTCCTATGAATCTTGATTTATTGAGTCACTTATTTTGGAAGACATCGGGTAGGGTATTTGGTAAGGTACATGTTTGGTACCAACCTTTTTAAGAAAATTACTTCAAATTCACAGTTATTTCATCTCGGTATCCCCATGTTTACCATTGATGAATTTACTCAGTTCTTCACCCAAGTAAAATGGCAAAAATAAGACCCGGATGCAAATGAAAGTAGCAATGAGATGAGACCTTATATTCAACCTCTATAGCAAACATCCCAGATGATATAAGATTATTTGTAGCAGTCCTACTTTGCCATCTAATATTGAAATGGCAAAATATGGGAGACAATTTGTACATTGTTCAGTTTGAAGGGCTTGGTCAGGTTACAAACCTTTGTCTGAGTTAATTTTACTATTTATTTCTCAATAAATTACCAGAGTGAGTGTTACAGAGAGAGAGAGAAAGAGAGAGAGCAGTTGTGGATATTTTTCTTAGAACAAAAATCTCTTTGGGGCTTCATCGTAAGACGCAAATATGAGCTTATAAGAATTGTTGGGATATGCTATAGTGGTAAAAAAGATAAGGGTCTTCTTTATGAGGCATGAAAATTGATGTCTTAAGGCTTGAACTTTTTTCTTAAATGCACCGGCTTAAAGTTGACAATTGTCAGAATATCAATTTAGGAATACCGTGGAATTTCCATTCATCTATTCGGTGAGTATTATCTGATGAAGAAATATTAATGATAGTGAAATCATTGAGTTCTTTTCTCTTCTCAGTATTTTTGATGGAGCATCTACATTGGTCTCTTCTGTGTGGGTGGGTTTTTCTTCCGGATCCTTTTCATGTGAATTATACTTTACTTTGATTGATTCCCCCTTCTCTTCCCACTTTTATTTCACAAAAGAATTTAGAAAGGTAAGTAACCTTTAATTGTCAGAGTATTTACATGGTTGAGCGCACATAGTGAGGTCAACGCTTGTGACTTGATGCAGCAAAAGAGACCAAACTCGTGTTTATCTCCATCTAGCACAATAACAAACAAATGTAGAAGTCATTGACCATATGTTTTTCAACAATGTGACTTTACAAGGTTTTTATGGGAAAAGAAAGTCTTTTTCGAACTCGAAATCGTGGCAACTATGCCTAAGCCATGGCATGAGTTCATATCCTTGGGATTCTTACATTTGAGGGGAAATTAAGGAAGGAAAAATTTGTGGACATCCATTTCTTTGTGTTTGGCATGGAACATTTGAAAAAAAACGCAAAGAGATCACTTTTGAAGATAGGAAACATCAAAGAAGATTTGTGGGAGAAAGTTAAATTTTTAACTTCTCTTTGGTTTTCATCGTTAAATGTTAAAAGGAGTGTGAATTATAGATATAATCAACAACTGGGCTGAGCTGCTGATATGAGGATCTGATGTGCTGATTTTTCTGTCTCTCCGGCAACAATTTCCTTGCAGAAGGGCATGTTTGGGGCAGCTGATTGAAGAGAGCATCTTGGAATATTGGCCCACTCTTGTATATGCTCTTCTATTTCTCTCTGTATAGTCCGTATCAATGTTTGAATTCGCAACCATGTTGCGTCACGTTTTGGTTCCAATGTAGCAAACATAAGCATTATTGCGTGTTGCGCGAGCAGTTTGTGTATTTGATTTTTTATATTTAAAAATATCAAAACATATTATAATATAAAGAAAAATATAGTAAATTCTAGCACAGCATTCCACAAATAAATTCAACATTAGTAACCCAAATGCATTATACTTCACAAATATTCCAAAGCATTCAGTCAATTGATATCCATATATATCACAATATAGAAATACTTATCAAAAGAAGTCATCACAAATAACATTTCATACATTGTACTGAGGATTATCAAAATCTGAAATTGAAACGAAAAAATAATTTATAATATCATAAAAGAAAATACTAAAGACTAAAGAGTAATAAAATACAGCTTACATCACTGGTATTTAACTATGGCGTTGCTAAAATTTGTCGACAAGAATCAACAACATATGAACGATATAATGAGATTTGTCGGCGACTGGCATTGATACGAAATAAACGCAACCCTTTGATTTGAATTGAATCTTGTCTTCCAATATCCAACTTTGGCTGCGATTTGAAACCTAGGACTAGAGAGAAGTTGGAATAAGAAGGGTAGGAATTCGAGCTGCAGGTGAGAGGTTTGCTTCAATCCAAAGGTGTGAACTATAGCTGAAAAACGCCCCAGGCTATTTTTTTTAAGTTTACTCCCATAAAATGAAATTGTTGTGTAGGTCTGGGGTTAAAAAAAATACAAAATGCGCAATAGCCGATTTTGCATGCCTTTTGCGGCTTCTGCGTGCCACTGCACCATTTTGCCGCACAACCAGGTCCGTTTTGTTGCGGAAATGGTCAATAGTATGGTTTTGTGCACAATATTGCGTGTTTTGCCCAGCAATTTCGAACTATGCTCCCTATATAAATATCTCTTTGGTATCCGATGAGAGAGAGAGAGAGAGAGAGAGAGAGAGAGAGAGAGAGAGAGAGAGCATTTTTATATTATTGTCGTCTTAAGATTATTGATAGTAGTATCTATTAACCAATTTCCAGTTAGTAGAATCTGACACAGCATCTGCTTTTTTCCCTTTCAGGTTTGTCCCGTTTGCTCTGTTAAAGTTGCAAGCGACATGTTAAGTCATATCACACTGCAACACGGACATTTATTCAAGATATCCTTTGAAATCAATACTTGCAACTATTCTCTTTATAGTTATGAACATCATATGTGTATACCACTTTTTGGCACATTTTGGAGTTCTCCTTAATTTCAGATTACTTGCAGAGACGTCGCAGGTTACGTAGAGTTGCAATTCCTAACAGTCAAGCATTGTCTCTCCTTGGGAGGGACCTTCGTGAGGCTCACCTGCAGGTGCTTTTAGGAGGTGGTGGTGGTGGATATCGGTCAAACATCACAGCTTCGTCGACTTCATCAACTGCAGTTACTGATCCGTTTCTATCGTCTCTTGTTTTGAACTTCTCTGCATCTGAGGCCGAAGAAATTTCAAAATCTATTACTGTTGAGGACCCCTCTACAAAGAACGTGACCCCACAACATATATGGAGATCAAGGTAGTGAAATCGAGTCTTCTTTCCCCCTCTTCAGAAACAAGTTTGCTTCTCATGTATGTTTTTAGGACTCCATTGACCCATTTTACTTGTTGCTTAGTTGGCATTACTTATTGTGGAGAATATTTAAGTCTTATATTGCTTATATAAAACTTTGCACTTTATTATATAAGATCCTGCCCCTCTCTACTCAATGCCGATTAGTTTGGGTTGGTTATTCCAATACTTAACTTGGTATCATAGCAGCCTAGCAGGACATCCATGGCCCAAAAGCTCTAATCCATCTTAGACAAGAGATTGCTTAGGCCAAATTCACATAACACTTGCGGGAGCATGTGGAGAATATATAAGTCCCACATCAGGATGGCAAAGCTTTGCAAAGTATTTCTCCCTCGGTCCCAAGTTAATAGTCATTGTTTGAAAACATATTAAGAGAAAAGTTTATTTTCCAATTTTGTCTTTTTAAAGCTAATGAATACCTTTCATGGGTTTTGTTCGGATGGGTAAATATTATAATCTCACCTAATTTTATATACTATTTATAGAACTAGGACTATTGATTTGGGATGGACTAACTATTAATGTTTGACGAAGGGTGTATATAAGATCCTAGGCCCCACACCCATTACCAATAGATTTGGGATGGACCGACTATTAATACAAAAGAAATGCGCAAGAGAGTGGCAAAAGAGTAAAAATCAAGAAGATTTGGAAAAGTATAAAAAGTTAAAAAGTGAAGTAAAAAATATTATTAGAAATGCGCAACAAAACGCACTAGATAATCTTAATAGTAAATTAGGTACCAAGGAAGGTGAAAGGAAATATATAAATTGACAAAGAATAGAGATATATTGACAAGGGATATGGGTCCAGTTAAGTGTATTAAAGACATAAATCAAAATACATTAATTAACGATAAAGAAATTTTAGATAGATGGGAAGAATATTTTCAAGGATTATTGAATGAAGAATATCCCCAAAAAGATGTCGAGAACATAGAACCGAATATAGGAATGGTATGTCCAATTACTGAAAAAGATGTAGATATCTTAATAAGAAAAATGGGAAGGAATAAAGCGGTTGGCCCGGATAAAATACCCATAGAGGTATGGAGGACCCTCAGAAGTATATGGATAGAATGGTTAACATATTTATTTAATAGAATTCGAAAAGGAAACATGCTAGATGAGTGGAGGAAAACCACCATAATACTTTTGTATAAAAATAAAGGGGATATACAAAACTGCAGTAATTATAGAGGAATTGAATTACACTATGAAATTATGGAAAAATGTTATAGAACAAAGATTAAGAAATGAGTCAACTATTTCGGTTAATCAATTTGGATTTATGTCACCACGGAAGCTATTTACTTATTAAGACAGTTAATGGAGAAATGTAGAAGTAAGTATAAAAATTTATATTTGGTCTTTATTGACTTAGTAAAGGCATATGCTAGAGTACCTAGGGATATAATATGGTGGGTTTTAAGGAGGAAAAGAATCCCTATGAGTTATATTAAAGTCATTGAAGATATGTATGATAACACAAAGATTATAGTAAGAACTATTTGTGGAGAATCTAATGATTTTATGATTAAAGTGGGTATAAATCAAGGATCGGCCTCAAGTCCTTTCTTATTTTCCGTAGTATTGTATGAGATTACTAAGGACATACAAGATGTCCCACGGTGTATGTTGTTTGCGAATGATATAGTTTTAGTAGGCACTTCAAAGGAGGGCTTAGTGATGAGAGTAGATACTTACAGAAAAGCCTTAGAGTATAAGGGATTAAAAATCAGTAGAAATGAAACTGAATTTATGGAATGTTAATTTAATAATGAGGCGTTTGATAGCATAATGTTAAAAATTGAAGAATAAGTGATAAACCAAGCTAATAAATTTCATTATTTAGGTTCAGTGATGCAAAGTAATGGGGATATTGATGAGGATGTTGCGAGTAGAATATCTGCTGGTTGGATGAAATGGAGACAAGCAAGTGGGGTCTTATGCGATAAGAGGATAATTAATAAATTAAAAGAATTTTTTTATAGAACAATTGTTAGGCCAACGACTATATGGAGCGGAGTGTTAGGCTTTGTAAAACGGAGTGGTCCCTGTGCATGTGTTTCAAATCAAACCAATTTTCACAAAAAATTATCCAACTTTTAATGTGCACCAAACCAAGTTGTGAAAAACCAGTTTTTATTTTAAACCAATTTTATCTTGATTAATCCTAAACATGCATCTAGTGATTAAAGTAAGTAAAGTAAAGTAAAGTAAAGTAAAGTAAAGAATACTCACAACGCCGGATGTATGAGGAAAAATCCAAGACGGGAAAAAACCTCGAACGGCCCAAGCCAGACAATCACTATGAATGTGGAATTACAACGAACAGGCAAAAGACTCACTCAACGACTCGATCCCCACCGGTCTTGGCGCTTTTCTGCTCTTCAACCACTCCTGTCACAGTGCCCACGCAGAAAGTGCTTCTTCCACGATACCTGTCCACGACACACGCGTCCACGTATGTCTCGGTGTCCACCGAATGGCTTTGATACTTTTACGATGTCGAACAAGAAGTCATCTTTTCTTTATCGCAAAACCTTGATGTTCAATTGTAGAACAAACCTTCTTGGTGTAGCAAGATCACATAAACATATAGTAATGATAACTCGGATCTTTGCAAACTCTAAGGATGTGTTTAAGCTTTGAAACCTTAGAAAAACATGTGCAAACACGTTTCTGGATCGTAAACTGTTTTTCTAGAATGCACCCTTAATAATTCTGACGAAACCACGCTGTAATTACAAAAACTTGACCGCCTCGAAAATAGTGTCGCTCGAACGAGATTGACCTGTCGTTCGCGCGACATGGCTATCTCGTTTGAACGAGCCAACTTGTCGTTTGAAAGACGCGCGTGTCAGTTTGACTTTTTCACTTTATCTTTAAAACATCTCTTCCAAAAGAGATCCAAATAAGTCAAACTCTTTTTCAAGCCTATCAGAATAAAACGTAGTTTAAAACATCTAAAACACTTTTAAAACATTTTAAAACATTTTAAAACATTTTTCCTTATAAAATTACATCCTTATCTTTTATAAAAACAATTCCGAGCACCATTAATTATACGCATTCATACCTGTGTGATCGCGGAATGCAATTATCTTGAAGACGAATAAACTTGCACCAATTAAACTTCGGCATGATTAATTCTTTGAAGCTTTGCTGCAGCGTCTTCAATTTCTTCAATACGTCATAGATCAAGTGGGATCGTGACAAAATAAAATTTTCCTATGACATATTACAAACGCAGTTTTGTTCACGGAATTAAGTCAAAACAATACAGGAACTCAATCGGAAATTTATGTCCTTACAGGCTTTAAAGGAAAAACATGAACAACGTCTCATGTTAGTGAGATGAGGATGCTCCGATGGATAATAGGAATTACTAGAAAGGACAAGATTAAAAACCATTATGTGAGAGAAAAGTTAAGAGTAGCTCCCATTAGCGATAAACTAAGAGGAAATAAACTTAGATGGTACGGACATGTGTTGCGTAGACCAGTAGATGCACCTATAATAAGAGGAAGATTATTGGAAATAGAGGGTAAAAGAGAAAAGGGCTGTCCTAAGTTATTGTGGGAAGAAATTATTCGGAGAGATTTTGAGGAATTAAACTTGAATGATAATATTGCTTATAATAGATTAGAATGGAAAAGGAGAATTCATGTGCCCGTCCCCATATGATGGGATTAAGTCAAGGATGATGATGATGGAGGGTGTATATAAGATCTTAGGCCCCACACCCATTACCAATAGATTTGTGATGCCCGTATTTAACCTATGTCAGATATCACTTGAGCACAACATAAGGAGTATTGTTGTTACTTAATTAGCGTTTCCGTTAGACAGCATGATATGATACTCTTATGTTATATGCAACTCTTTTTTGGAGGCAAATATTGTATTTTTGGAACCCTCCATGACGAGGAGTTTATAATTTGTAAATAGAATTGTGCATCATTAATTTTTGGTCCAAGCTGTGTCGTACCTGTGTTTGATTGTTTTGAGGGCCCGACACTGGTGCTTTACCTCCGGTGAAGTGTCCATGCTTCCCTAACTCAATTTAAAAAAGCAGTTTGTTATATATGCTAGTTTTATTCTCCCTGTCTTGAATTAAGAGTCTACTATTTCTTTTCAAGTTACCCAAATTAAGAGTCTTACTTTCTTTTTTGGACGTAATCAATGCACCAAATTCCGTGATACAGAACACAGTCTTATTAAAAAGCAGTCATTTTGGAATAGGGACTATTAATTTGGGATGGATGTAGTAGTTAGTAACCTCTGCATCCCATCAAAGTAAATTATATAGAAAAAGTGTAAAACTGTTGTTACACCAGGGTTGATAATATTGCATGGCAGAAACTGATGTTGCGTGTACAGATTAGCCTTGTACCCAGTCTCGCACTCAATTTATATGGGACTCAACTGGGTATTTACCTTTTTTTTTTTTTTTTTGAATTTATCTTTAATATGTCCTAAATTTTCTATATTATACTTTAATTTCAAACTAATCAGTTTATTAGACTTTAATACATTTTTCGTCGCTAAATGCAACTAAAGATCACTTTGTCATTTAGCGACGAAGAATGTACTAAAGTCTAATAAACTAACTGAAATGTATTGAAGTCCAATATCAGAAGTTAGTGATGTATTAAAGTAAAAAGAAAAACTTTTTATTTTTATGTTCAACAACTGGCCCTTTTACTGCATTTATGTTTTAGTACTTAAAAATGTGCTTTTGAAACTCCAACAACCATTTTAGAGGTTATGCTTCTCTTAAGTTGTTAATGCAAGAAAAGTTTAAGAAGTCCATTATTCTGCATGCACCTATGGATGGATAAATCACAGATAATTGATTCATCTATCTTTGTCTTTGCCTTGCAGTTTTGATCCATCATTAAGTTTTGAAGAGAGGGAGAAAAGAATAAGACAGGCTTCTGGAAGAGCTGTTTTTATGCAAGATGTAATTGTCTCAACTATGTTAGCCGACTAGAGGAAGCTATAAGTTATTTGTTAAATGTTATATTGAGATGTTTTGTAATTATGGTAAGGGGCAATTTACATGGGATTTGAATGGTTTCACATTGTTCGACAACCGAATTGGTGCCTCCTTTGGATGTTACTATTGAAGCAGCATGAGTGCTTAATCATAAAGTCCATCTTATTCAGGTCCTCTGAGCCAGAGTTTACTCACAGTCCTCTTTTGTTGGGGGGAAAATAATCTTGTAACTAATCGGAAAGTTTACTTTGTGACATAGTAGTTGTATTGTGCAATAAACCATTTGGTGAAAAAGCATATCCATTGCTAAAGCATATGAATAGAATGAGAAAATTTGGAATGCTACATTCCTAGAATCATTCTGCATTTTTTTTCCCTTTCCGCAGGTGCCTAAACTGTAAAATTTTAGGGTGTCTGCCTACTCTTCTTCCCCCCCCCCCCCCCCCCCCCCCCCCAGCTACATTTCTATGCTGAAACGAGAAGAAAGAGAAACATGAAAACATAGCCATTATTCTTGTTGTTCCCTTTTCCTGATTTCTGATATATCAATCTTATTTGAATTATCACTGCGAGTTTATGTAAATGCAGCATGCGTGTTCTGCAAAGATATGAACATTTATTTGAGTCAATAAATTTGAATTCTCTATTTTATGTTCCCCTTGTCATGTATTTTTTTTTATGCGTTTCCAAACTGACAAGCGTCAGAAAAAACCGTGAATCCATACACTGGCGATTGATAAGGCGATTAACTGTACTTCAGAAGTCATAGGAAGTACAAATGTAAATGCAAGAACTCTTGCATGTGAGGATAAATACTGATTTTACTCGTCTAACTTCAATCTTATTGATTTTGAAGTATCACATGAGGCACATATAGTATTCCAAAATTCTCTTGTATTTCCTAAAACATTTGTGTTATGATGTTAAGAGAGCAGCTCCCATACGGGATTAGTATGGGGGATCTGCATGCGGGAAATGATTCATTTTTTTTAAATATAAAAAAAAAATTATTTTGAATTAATTTTTTACAAGTCTCCCGAAATATTAAAATTCCAAAATCAAGAAATAATTTTTTTATTTTTAAAAAAATATCCGCATGGGAGTTCCGCACACGAGAGTCTCTCTAGATGTTAATTAAGAAAGTACTTGATATTGTCCACAAGAATTGAAGGTCAGTCCGCAACCCTAATCATTAGACCTCTTATACGATTGCATTACTTCAATCCACTGTGCTAACTTATATTCAATAGGGGTGATTACCAGTTTCGGTATGTAAAATGCTATTTTGTCTCGTGTGAGGTATGCTTCGAGGTAGACTTGGTTGGAAAGTTGTGTTCATTTGTTGTTTGCTATTTAGATTCACACATATACTCCCTTTCAAGAAAAAAAATGTTTTTTTACTTTAATTCCCTAATTGGTAATTTTTCTTTTATCTAATCCACTTACATATTTTTTGAGCACTAAAATCCCCCTTTCTTAATGTATATCCGATTTTGAGTAACTTATACGGTAAATTTTGTAAAGTGTACTTGGATGTTTTATATTAAATAACAACTTGTATGTGGAGTTTTATACTGTATACATAAATTTTTATGATATACATGTGTTAAGTTTGTATATATCCGAATCTAAAGTATACATTAGACGTGAGGGACGTTCAAGCTCAAAAAATATGTAAGTAGGCTAAAGCAAAAAAAAATGATCAAGGACTAAAATAAAAAATTCCCTTGAAATACAAATATACTCAATTTTATTATATATTCATTTCTTGAAGTTAGTAGAATTAAACTTATTAATATGGTGCGCAAGATCCAAACAAAATTAATAAAATCAATCGATCCAACCTATTTAGAAAATCAACCTAAGTTGGATTGAATTGGTTGTAGTTTCAGAAAGACCGTCCTTAATTGGATCGGTTGGCTGTAAATACTAAAATCGATAAAATCGATCCAAACCGATCATACATATAATATTTTAAAGGGATCTTCATGGACGGGGCCTAAATAAGCCACATATGTTGCATTAGGGCAAATTTTTTATTATTATTTTGCAATAGGTCATGCGCTATGTTATTTTGTTGCAATAGGTCCCAATATAATAAATTTATTTGTTTGTAATTTTGAATAATGTCTTTTTGAATGGTTGATGTATTTTCAGTGCGTATATATGTAGTTTGAGAAATTTAATCTCTTGTAAATAATGTGTAAAGAAGGATTTTGGACAGGTAGTAAATTTATTTGAGTTTCATATGACTCGTTGATTTGTTGCATATAATAATTTGGACAAATAGTTTTATGGACGGATAATTATTTGGACATGCTAAAATATACCATTAAGGGTTTTTGGGCTATAATGGTGATTTTATACATGGACCACAAATAGATAAATCATATATAGAACTTATCGATAATAATGCTAGTTGACAAGACTTGTCGCTTTAAACTTTAGGAATTTAGGATATACGACCAAACGTCCCTATTTTTAATAGTAACACGTGTCTAAATTTGTTACAAGTTTACATACAAGTCACATCTTAAAAATATTGTATCAATGAGGTGTCATTGACAAGTCAGCCATCGAATAACTTCTATTATTGCTAACTATGCCAAAAAAAAAAATATGATCAAAATAATCCTTCACACCTCAAAATCAACAACACCGTGATAACCCATCACCTCACCATAGTCACCCACCTACCACATTCAATCTCTATTACCACACCCATCGTTTAATTTGTTGCCGCCTCACCGCCACCAATTGCATCCACCATCATCGCTCCCAATCGCAACCACCACTACTGCCCAAATAGCAAACAACAACTAACAATAATAATAATAATAAATAATATTTTTGAGATTAGTCCCAATTTTAAAGTTTTGTTAGGTTAATAATAATAGAATAATGATATAGGTAAATTTTTTTTTTTCCAAAATATCTCCAAATTTAATGTGGATTCTACATATTATCTCACATACTTATTAAACATTGCCTCGTGGTATGAGATCCCGTCAGAACAAAAAAAATTATGACTTTTGGGGGAGACTTTGTGGAGTTATTTTGTACACATAACACTGTTATTCTCCAAAATTTTCTGCCTTGCACCAATGTCTTACATGCACCACAAACTAACTAAAAACTTATTTCATACACCAAGATAAGAGGCACCCCCAAAATCAAAACATATATAAGTTAAATTTGAGCACAATCCTCTTTTTTCCCCTCTTTCCCTCTCTAACTTCTTATTCTCTCTCACAACCCTGATCCTATACCCCCCCCCCCCCCCTCCTCCCACAACCGTCAAACTCCTTCCAACACCATCTCTCCACTCCACTGCTTCTCCTCCTCTTTTTAATCCAGAAAATAACACAACCACCATTTTAACTCTTATTTTTTTTATGAGAAAAAGCATCATAAATGATATTAAATAATTTCTTATACTTAAAACAACCAAAAAATGAAAAACTAAAACCCTAATATACCTTAATAAACAACCCAAAATGTAAACTCATTAAAAAATGGCCACCTCTGCATATCCGGTGATCCATCAGCATGAAAATTGATTTTTCACGATGAGAAGTCACCGTGGAAATGGGCTTGATACGATAACTTCCCACCGTAAAAATTCACGGAGACTTTCGATTTTAAAAATGGGCCTTCCACAACGGGAAGTCACTACGAAAATGGGCTTGACATAATGACTTCACATCGTGAAAAGTCACGACGACTTCCAACCGTAAAAAGTTCATTCCACAGTTACGGGTGGCTTACTTTTGGTGTTTTGAAGTAAAATATCGTTTGACTTTTAATGTGGTGTTTGGGAGAAATTTTTGGGATATCTTAAATAACACCCTAATCATAATAATAATAATAATAATAATAATAATAATAATAATAATAATAATAACAACAACAACAACAACAACAACAACAACAACAACAACAACAACAACAACAACTGCAACTGCAACTGCAACTGCAACTGCAACAACAACAACAACAACAACAACAACAACAACAACTGCAACTGCAACTGCAACTGCAACAACAACAACAACAACAAGCTCCTAATGTGAATATATGTAGTAAATATTAACTTATCAAGGAATGTGAATAAAAGTAGTAAATATTAACTTATCAAGAAAGAAATACACACTAAGTAAATTTTATAATTTCATTAAATATATATTTAATTAACAAGAAGAAAAATATACTGATAGTAAATATTTACTGTGTTACAAGATGGTGAGGCTAGACTCATATTAAATCAATATCTACTATGTTTGCGGACAATAGAGTCGAAAGAAGAAGAATTTTAAGTAAATAACTATTATAGAAGAAGAATAAAAACAAGATGAATGCACATATATCAAATATTAAATATCTTAACAATTATTTTATATGAATATAAATCGATTAATGTAATGTTCAATATGAAAATGAATCCACTGTAATAGCATATAGTATATAATTACTATGCTACAAACATGTAATTAGGTTACTTAACAATAACATCAAATGAAGTTACGCTTTTAACTAGGAAGAGGAGGAAGAGGGGGAGGAGAAGGAGGACAAAGAAAAAGTGTGTTAATAAGTATATAATATAAAGATCAATCTACTATAGCATCATAGTATATAGTAAGAAGACCCGTTAGGGTAAAACTACCCTCTTACATTTGTCGACTCCGCTGGGGTCTATGAATAACTGAAAAGGGTGAGGCGTGACCCACTCTAATGGACACTGTTTGTAAGGTTCTCAAGAACTTCTGGAGCAGCTTCTAATGAAACCTTCTCCTGCAAGAAGATGAACTTCCACAACAATAATAGTAATTTTCTTAAGAAAATATCCTGAGAATGATGGCTGTCAGTGGGGAGTGAAAGAACAAGGCACTTAACACTAGAGAGAGAGAGAACAAGGAGAGAATAATAGGAAATTCTGGTGTGATTTTGACAGGGTAACAGTGCTATTTAATTTTTCTATCTATTTTGACCTTGTCAAGGGGTCTTATTTATACTTAGGCACTAGGGCTGAGTTGGAATCTTTGGGCACCAAAATTGAGAGGGTAGGTGAGGGACAAGGTCTGAAGTGTATCATTTGTCCCTACATGTGTATAGCAGTCTATCCCCTCAGGCATGTGCCATCTGATGCCAACAAAAGTAAAAAAGTAAATATGTCTCCTAATGGAGACAAAATATCTGATTTGGTAAATATCTTTTGAAACGATAATTTGTGGTACAAATTTTGTAAACTTGAGAGAGGAGGCCTTGGGGACCTCCTTCTCTAAAATTGTCAATCTTGAGGGGGAGGGTCTTGAGGACCCTTATCCTTTAAAATCAATTTTTAATTGAGAGGGGCCTCGGGGACCTGTCTTCTAAAAAAATCATTTTGTAAAAGCTTATATCTTGTGGGCAACCCTTAGACTTCTCACTTCACTTGTGACTCAATGCGAGATGTGTGTGGTCTTGAGTGACTCGTGGGGTCTTTCTACTAGTATTCTCTCAATCGTAAAGTGCTAAGTTGATGAGCTTTCCCAACAATCCTTGTTCCTCAGTCGCCAAGTCAAAACTCCCAAGAGATCCCAACTGGCCTATTTGAGCCCTGCCTGCTCAACTAGGCTACCAGTACAAGAAAGCAAAGTGTTAATACTGTTGTTCTTTAAAAGAATCACTACTAGAAGAATAACAATTAAGGACAACTAATTTTCTGTCCCTAATATCATTTGGGACAGTCATAAGGACAGCAAGAGATGCCCTAATAGATGGGCGTCATAAAAGGTTAAAAGGACAACAATTGCTGTCCTTTTGTGTATTTAGGATAACAATTGCCGTCCTTTTTGTTCCGTCCTTTTAAATCCATATATTATACATATTTATACGGACAGATGTTGTTATCCTTTAAAATGAAGTATTAGGGACATAAGTAGCTGTCCCAAATATATTTTGGCGCCAAATGAATATTTTAAAAGACAGTTATAGCTGTCCTAAAAGCTATATATATATATATATATATATATATATATATATATATATATATATATATATATATATATATATATATATATATATATTTCATAAACTTATATTATAATCAACCTAAATTCAATCTCTAATATAATAACATTAAATTAAAAAACAAAAACACAAAGACATTGCCAAAATTTAACCTTAAATATAATAACAAAACCAAATAGTGTCTTGTCACACTTCAAAAAATAAATACCACCACATACTTTCAAATTGTCATTTCCACTTCTAAGTTAGTTACATTAATACATAGTCAAGCGTGTTTATCGATAATATCAAATGCGGATGCTGCTGCTGGTGGTAGTGGGATGCTCGCCTCTCGTATCATACGAGCGATTTCAAGCCTAGCTTCTGCTAGAGTTTCTCTCTTGGCCCTCACGACTCTTTCTTGTATTCCATTTTCTAAATCGGCACGCACCATATCAATTTCTTCTTGATGAATATTCTCTCGTGCCTCCACCTCTTCCCGATAACGAGTATCTCGCTCATTGGCCTCCTTCTCTAGTAGAGAAATCTCACTATGATAATAATTAGATGATGTGGTTTAATGTGAAGAAGTTGGTTTAATGAATACTCCCATCACAATGCTCGTCCATGTTCGTCAGGTCCTATCACGTCCTCAAATATAGCATCCCTCACTTCAATCCGATTTTGTTGATAAAATGGAAGCACATCCAATTGTCTTTTAATCATTTCCTACAAATTGAGAAAAAACATATAGCACAATTAACCTCTTTTCGTAAATAAAACTTGCAAATATCCACCAAAATAAAATTCGTAATGTAACTAAGTCATTTGGATTGCAATTATCAACATATTTATACCTCTCTACCAGTCGCTCCATCATCGACATCGTATGTGAGATCCTTTTTCTTACGTGTCCATCTCCAAACAATCAATTTGTCGATGGGCTCTTGTTTTGACTTCATCTAATTTATATATAAATAGAAAACATGTTAACAAAATCCTAAAAGAACATAAATATAATCATAGTTTAGTAGAACATATATATAATTATATTAAAGTAAGAACATATACTAACTTGTTGCTTTATTACGGCAATTGAAGTTATCCCAATTCGAGGGTGGGAGCAAAGATAAGCATGGTTAATGATATTCCTATTTGCCACTCGCTGCAAGTGAAAATAAATAATGTTAATGACATTTCAAGTTACTTGGTATTGTATACTCTCCTCACCAATTCAATGTATTATTTTTAGAAAATTTTGACAGAGTATTCTTTGTTTTTACATGTAATCCAACCTGTTTAATCATCAACATAACATCAATAATTAAAAAAATAACATGAAAATTCCGTCTACCAATTCAATGTAATACCTTTGCTGTTTCTTGACCCCACTGTTTCACTAAGACTTTCCATTGATTCGAGCTGACTTGGGGTGTTGTTGTTGTTAAACGCTTTGCATCCGTGTTCAATTTCGTACAATACTTCTTCTTGGTCTCATACTTAAAGGATCCAAGCTTACGACAACATATATTTCGGTAATTTTCTGGCGCATTTGTGTTAATCTAAGAACAAAAAAAAATACATTAGTTAGAAATAATAATAATTTTAAATATTTGATTTTACTAATACGAGATTAATTTAATATTACCTTCACTTGTTCCAAAACAAAGTCGAGCTTTCGTTGATTCTCTTTTGTCCAAGAAGGCAAAGTCAAAGGAAACAAATCCCCTTGACGTGCATAATATCCGAGTTGAGTCGCCAACTTCATCGCATATGGTCCAATTGGTTGACAATCTTTGTCCCAACCAAGTATCTTTTTCTCACCATTACCCCCATTCATTCCATTGTTTGGCACTCCCTCTAACTTTCCTCTTATGAGAGGACGTGCTATTAGTATCACCTGTTCAAAAGCATTGAGCAAACATATATAAAAATTTACAAAATTCTGATGTATAGATATCTTTTAATATATACCATCATGTCAGATGCTCTGCAAGTCATTTGTCATTCCACAAGAGGGTGCACCATCGATACTGCCTCTTCAAAAAAAGTATGCTTCTCATTTAATTCAGCAAATGCAGTAGGATTATTCAAATCAGATCAGTATGAATTTCAGTAGCATTATTCAAATCAGATCAGTAGCATTTCAATATTCATTTCAATATTGAAAAGTGGGAAAGAAGACGGGTTACTAGCAGTTCATTGAAAAGTACAAGGTATCAAAGGTGAATTATCCCAAATTCAATTGGGAAGACCCTCTTGGGTGGATTCAAAATCTGTAATGGTATTATTATTCAAAAACTATGTATATTTATTTTCATTTTATTGTTTGAAAGTGGTAAATTATTTACTATATTTTGAGGGTGTACATTGAATTTTTATAATCCAGCCGTTTGGGGTGTCAACTGTTGGGGAAGCATATTTCCCGAAGTTGGTCAGGCGACGAGGCTTATGTCGCCTTAAGAATTTCACTTTCAGATGGCATCTCATTAAGAGAGGCATTAGAGTCATCAGTAATCAAATTTGGAATTACTTCCAGAATAGAATGGTTGGTAGGCTCAACACTCAAACGTTTGTGAAGAGCTACCTGACATTCATTTCATACTGAAAATTTCAAGAAAGGTTGTTGAAATTATTAAAGGCATATGTCATGGTAGTTATTATTACTTCATCCTTAGTTGATCAAGCTATTTTATGGAGAAAATTAATGGTTCTGAGAGTTTTAAAAGAATCAAATCAGCATGGGATGTGGTAGAATCAATTACTAAATGGGTAGATAATCAGTTGATTTGGAAGTGCTCAAACAGTGGAAAATTCTCTTTTGCTTTGGTTTATGATATGTCCAGATCTTCAAAATTATCCTTTTTGGGCTATAAATCTATTTGGCATTCTAAAATTCCCCTAATAGATATGTTTTTTCTTGGAAGGTTTTATCAAAATGTGTTTCCATATATGATCAAGTCCAAAATGTAGGAATTAGAATGGTGTTAAGATGCTCTTATTGCCTAAAATCTACTGAATATCTCAACCACCTCTTTAGATCAAGTCCAGTTGTTTCAAAAGTTCAGGATTATTTTAATAATGTTATGGGGATTCATAATTTAACTCCAACAATTCATGGTTCAGTCATTCAGGGAATACAAAGGCTTCTCAGTGGTTATTCAAAGCTATTCTAGTGAGCATAATTTAGGAGATTTGGTTGAGCAGGAATAAATCTAGATTTGAATCAATGCCCATGAATATCAAAAGCATTATGGATAAAATAATTGCTAAAATTTTCAGATATAGGGCAGAATCTTAGCTTTAAAGGTGGGGCTAAAGATATCAGGCAGGAAACTTTGAAAAATTTAATTTAAACTTTTTGCAGCATAAGGCAAGGCTATCAATCTCTCATCCTTGGAGGAGACCAGCTAGAGGGGGATTAAAGATTAATGGTTCAGGTAATAAAGATTCAAGGATAGTTCAAGGATTAGGAGTTGTTGTTAGAGCTGATCAGGGAAGATTCATATGGGCTAAAGCATTTAGCTTAAACCGACAATAGTTAAACTCCAAATGCCTTTCGAGTATCCTCTCATTCACCTCAAACATAATCCCTTGGAGAATTAAACCATTTATTCAAGACAAAGAAAAACTCCTCCAAAACACTCTATACATTATGTCCTATTGTCGTCCTGAAGTGAATAAAGTGGCTTCTCTTCTTTATAAATATAGGTCAGCTCAATTATATAGAAGAAATTCCAATTAAAATTAAGTTAGTTGTCATAATAAATGCTTTAAGTTCTCATTTAATTAGATCAACTTGTATTAAATGATTTAAGATCTTTTCATTGTAAGGAACCTAGATAGGGTTATTCTTAACACCATTCTAATTCCTACATTTTGGGCTTGATCATCTATGGGAACACATTTTAATAAAACCTTCCAAACAAAAACAGATCTATTAGGGGGAATTTTAGAATGCCAAATCGATTTATAGGTTAAAGAGGATAATTTTGAAGATCTGGACATATCATAAACCAAAGCAAAAGAGAATTTTCCACTGTTTGAGCACTTCCAAATCAACTGATTATCTACCCATTCAATAATTAATTCTACCACATCCCATTCTAATTTCAAACCGAGAAGAATATCAAGGTATTATAACATCAACGTTAAATGGTTCATGCACATAGTACTTGTAAGGTATAATAAAATGAATACTTGCATGATTACATTTAAGAACAACCTTATAATAGACACTGAAGAAGATGAATGATAATAATGGAAGTAATATACTCTAAATTCTTTTAGCTTTCATAGAATAATGAATTGTTTTTGTATTCATACCCCCTTATTGGAGCCATTTAATGTTAAGACTTTTGATGCCAATGGATCTCCTCCTAATTAAGAGCTATATTAAGACTGCATAGACTTATAGCTGCACCACATTTTATAGAACTTAAATGGCTTAGGATATGAATCAAAAGTGCTTTAATTGAAAGCACCCGGTTTTTGCTGAAAACCTTTAGCCACAATTCTGGCTTTGTGGCGTTGAATAGAGCCATCAGAGTTTTACTTAAGTCTAAAAACCCATTTATTATTTACTGTGTGCATATGGGATTATCTGGAACAAGACTCTAGGTTTTATTTTTTATTAAAGCATTGTATTCATCATCCATTGCAGCCTTCCATTCAGGGGAAGATAGGGCATATTCTACTATATCTGGTGTGGTGGATGTATAGGTGATGGAATCAGGATGTTTGAGAACAGAAGCTAGATATGTTTTAGGTTTGAAGGTTCCTGATTTTGATCTGGTGGTCATGGGATGAGTTAAAACTGAAGGTTTGTGTTGGAGTGTCTGAGGATACAACTGCAGGCTGATCAATTTCAGCGGGATCATGGTTAGGAAGAGAATAACTTGAGTAAGGAAAGTCCTGAACTAGAAGATGATAGTGTAGAAGTCAGACTAACACTAATACCATTTTGATCCCAAAGTCCAAGAATGCTTCCAATTGCTCTGACTTTAAACCATTCAACTTATCTATTTTTTTCTTCAAAATCATCACTAAATTCTTAGCATCAAGGCTTTCCACTATTTTCCCCACATAATTGATAAGTCTCAATCTAGCTTCATCAAAGGTAGAATGATCACAGACAACATCCTGTTATGTCAAGATATGATGGGACTACTTGGGAGGAAATCTCATGGTTCAAATGTTGTAATCAAATTAGATACGTCTAAGTCTTATGATAGAGTGGCATGGATATTTCTAATTAAAACTAAGGAAATCTCATGGTTTAAAGTAGGTTTTGTTCATTTATTGGTCCTTGGTTAAGTGGGTGAGAGTAGTCAAGTGCAATAGTTGAACTTCTCGAGAAGTAAAAATTTATATACCTGAATCTGAGATAGGGGTGATGCATGTGCCACTCCGCTAGTAGACGAGGGTCTAATCATACTGAATCTGTTACAACAAAATATTATATATGATTAGTTATCGTATTAATAAAAAATATGATAAAACATAACAAATCGTATGATAAAAATAAGAGAAACATATGTCATAATGCTTACATATAAATTTATAACTTATCAACTCTCATTCTTCGTCCATATCATCCTCACAATCATCAACATCAGGCATAGATGTATCAATTACTGATCCATCTACATCTTGTCTCACACAAGATACGTTTTGATCATGTTCCAACTCTTGCACATTAAACGACTCGAATGGATGCACTTCTAATTCTTCTTCTGTGGTTGAATAACTATCAAACTATCTCTAGGTTTCATTTGAACAACTACATGCCAATCTGGTTCCAAAGGGTCTTGCACGTACCATACTTGTTCTGCTTCGGATGCAAAGATAAAAGGCTCATCGCTCGATCGATTATCTTTGTCCAACAAGTGGTTGAAATTTAATAATGTAAAGTTGAACTCATCTACTCGTTTCCCCAAACGATTTTCTATCCAATTACATTTGAATAGTACAAACTTTTGGCCATTAAAATATTGAATTTCAATAATGTCAGTCAGTTGTCCATAGAAAGTAACATCCATAGACAAAGGATTAGAGTCTTTTCGACTAGCATAGCTCTTTTGTTCTTCTTTTAAAATAACTTCACTATTTAGAGTTTTTCGGAGACTATCAACTTCCTTTGTTCAAAATCTAAACCCACGAATAATATATGACTTGAAGCTTAACGCATCCTCCAGAGGACCCAATGCCAAACTCAATATTTCGCTAGTTAATTCAATATGTTTTGGCAATCCATCCACCTAATATTTCAATAAATAAGAAAACTAGGATATGGAAATATAATTAGAATACTAAAAATGAATAAACATACTTACATAATCCTTAAACCACGTGTGGAAATGTTCATTGTGAAGGTGTTGCATAAAATATTTTTGTGAAACGTGAGGATAATATTTTGTAAGTTCAACAATATGTTTTCTGAAAATATCATACGTGTGTCAAGTTAGAAAGGGAATTCACTAATGCATTTAATATAAAAATTACTTATGGCTAATATACAACTTACTCAATAAATGGCACAACTGCATCACTGTTAGCAAACACATATCAATGCGCTTGTATACGAGTTACTGAATCAAGCCAGAATTTATGACCTTGCCTCACACCACGCCCAAGGTCATTACCTCCATCATCATTTCTGGAAGGCCGATTAGACTTAGTTTCCACATCTTCAGCAATATATCTCGAGCAAAAAGTGGTGCATTCTTCCATAATAACAGATTTAGCAATTGAGGCCCCAGGATGAGGACGATTGCGCACAAAGAGTTTTAGAGTATGCAAATACCTTTCAATTGGATACATCTAACGATAGATTACTGCACCGGTAATTACTAACTCATCAACCAAATGTATTAGCAAGTGCTCCCTCACATAAAAGAATCCCGGGGGGAATATTTTATCAAGAGTGCAAAGTTTAAGAGCCATACGATCTTCCAATTTTTCTACATCAACCAAAGTATTTGTACTTGAGAACAACACTGAAAAACAGTTGCTTAGTTCAATTAATGCTTTGACAACATGTTTCGACAGTACCCTCCATAGTGCTATTGGAAGTAATTGCTGCATTAAAATGTGATTGTCATGGATCTTTAGTACCCATATACTTCGCTCTTGAGGTGAACACATCTCAAAATATTCGATGAATAGCCATCTGGTACTTTAACATCCTGCAACCCTTTTAGAAAAATATCCTTCTCTTTGTTGCTCATTATAAACTCTGCTGGAGCTATGTACTCCAAATTTTTCCCGCGTGTTTGGGGATGTAGTGGTCATCTGATGCGCATCTCTTGCAGGGCTTTTATGGCCTTCAAATTGTCTTTGGTTTTATCTTTAATGCCCAACAATGTAAATAAGATATTGTCACACACATTTTTTTTAATATTCATAACATCAAGATTGTGGCGGATCAAATTATGCTCCCAATATGGCAATTCAAAAAAGATACTTTTCTTTTTCCAATTTAATCTCGTCTTCGACACCACATCTTTTGTTGTTTTCGCAAGATCTTTTTCTAATTGTTCTCTTTTCCTCTTTCTAAAAACATATTCCTTCTTGTATTCAGTTTCAATGTCGAGCTCATTTAACTGTTGCAAAACTTGTGATCCTGATAATTTCAACGGAGGTGGTCTGAAATCAACATTGCCATTAAAAGTTGTTTTCTCTTTTCGAAACCTATGGCGCAGAGGTAAGAATCGACGATGACCCCAATAACAATACTTTTTACCATAAGTTAATTCGCTTGATGATCTTTGTTACAACAAGGACAAGCAAATTCACCTTTTGTGTTCCATCCCGATGGCATGGCATATGCCGTAAAATCATTAATTGTCCACAACAACGCTGCACGCAACTGGAAAAATTATTTACCTGATACGTCATAAGTAGTCACTCCATAATTCCATAACTCTTTTATCTCATCAATCAATGGTTGTAAAAATACATCAATTATATTACCAAGCCCTTTTGGCCCATCAATAAGAATCGATAAAATTAGGTTTTTTTGCTTCATGCACAACCATGGGCTCACATTCAAGGGCATGAGTACAACTGGCCAAGTACTATGAGAAACGCTCATATTACCAAAAGGAATGAATCCGTCACTTGCTAGCCCAAGTCTAACAATACGACTAGCACTCGCAAAATATGGATTACACTTATCAAATGATTTCCAAGCACGAGAATCAGCCGTATGCCTTTGCACACCATCATCAATACGATCCTCGGTGTGCCATTTCATTAACGAAGCAGTGCGTGATGATTAAAATAATCTTTGCAATCTTGATTTTAAAGGAAAATACCTTTCCTTTTTAGCGCTACTTTTGTACTTTGATTACTCTTTTGCACTTGATCAACATCACTGCCAACATTTGATTTATATCTGGAAGCCCCACAAATGACACACTTCTCTAAAGTCGCATTTTTATCTCAAAATAACATACAATTATTAGGGTACGCATCCCACGTTTCATACTTGAATCCCAAATCAGAAGTGAGCTTGTTAGCTTGATAAAAGGATTTTGGAATTCTGGCATTAGGAAATGTCTTCTCTAATAGTTTTAGCAACATTGTGAAAGAACTATTCATCCATCCATTAAGTTGCTTTAAGTGCAAGAGTTCAACTACAAATGAGAGTTCAGTAATACCCTCTGGATAATTTTCATATAACTTTCTTTTCGCATCTTTTAGGAGTTTAAAATATTTTGGCATGCCACCATCAGGCACCACATCTTCTACTCCATGTCCATCACTACATGAATTTGCATGCGTCTGTGGAACTCCCCTTCCCTCTTAAACCATTACAATCATATTTCCCCCCAAGCTCGATTCATATGATATATCATCGAGTGACACATCATGACCAAAATTACATGTATTATCCTCTAATGCATCGACCAACTCCCCATGATAAATCCAATCCTTATAACTCCTGTCAAAACCATGCATCTCTATATGACCCTTCACAGTGTGTAGGTTGTGGAAGACTCGATTTACACATTTACAACATGGGCATTTGATACATGAAGATTGCATATTTTTATTCCTATATGCAAAGATAATAAACCTTTTAACCGCATCTATGTTTTCTTTTGAATTCCAATCACGTTATTCGATCCAACTTTTATCTATATCAACTCCTAAGATGTAATTCGATAAACAACAAAAATATATTAGCATACATATACAAGATATACAATTTAAACATAACATGATATAGAGAGTTAGTGTGACATAATATTAAAGGAAACATCGTTTGAGCAATTCCACACACAAACACACATAAACATACATGCGATTACTTCTAAATCTAAATCATTCCACAAGCCTATATTTTCTCATTCTAAAAAATCTTATCTTCATCATCACATTTTCAGACATACATAAATATAAATCTAAAACTACATCGTAAAAAAGAAACCTGCAAACTCCTTTATTTCATTTCTACCCTTCCAACTACAATTCCACACACACACACACACATACATACATGCGATTACTTCTAAATCTAAATCATTGTACAAGTCTATATTTTCTCATTCTAAAAAATCTTATCTTCATCATCACATTTTCAGACACACATAAATATAAATCTAAAACTACATCGTAAAAAAGAAACCTGCAAACTCCCATGGCTCATACTTATAAATATCGATTTTTGAAATAGCTTGAAAGCGAAAGGGCTTGGCACACAAAATTTACAATGTATGATTCATAACTGATTTGTAATGTACTTCATAAGTTATAATTTGTTCCTAAAAAAATTAACGGAAATCCCATTGTGAGTTCACCCCAACTTTCGCACCTTAAACCCATAAATTTAAAGTATCCCATTGTGGATGGCATGACATTCAAAATTTATTAATGCATGCTGAATTTCTCTGTGCCGGATAATATTAGAATTTCACGTTATTTAATATATTATTTTTTAAAACAACTGTTAATTTCAAGACAATCCAGAAAGTAAACATAACTGTTAATTTCGACCGAGAGCTTCAACCAGAGACCACATTTAGTACCCCAAAACTAATCCTTTTATTTGACTTACTTAGTTGTCAATATTGAAGTGGTTAATATCTTTTGGACCCGTATGCTCATTTGGACACCACACATCAATTGATGCATTTTTAATACCTTAGCTATGTTAAATAACAACCTAAAGTACTAATTCTGGCTTCACTTTCACTATCAAATTTGGACTTCAAAAATGTAAGGGACTTAAACTCTCAAAAATCAAACATGGCATAGTTGGTATATTATACATTTCAAATAAATTGTTATCAGTAACACCTTAAATATAATATACTCTACATTTCTGAACAAGTTATTGCATTCTCTTACATCAAGAACACCCCGATTTCAAAAGCACTACTCAGCCAAAATTAGCAGTATAGAATCCACTAGCAATGAAAATGTTTCCCTTTTAAACAAAATTCACAAAATGCCTTAGTCTTGTGTACGGAATCCGATCTTTGCACACAAAATCAGTCTATAATCAAGCACAAAATCTTTGCACATAAAATCAGTCTATAATCAAACACAAAATCAGATTTATAATAAAAAATAAAATCAGTTCTATAATCAAACACAAAATCAAAGAAAAAATCAGTTCTATATGAGTAAACCCGCATACCTTTATTCCTCAAGAGTTATTCTTCTAGAGTTTATTCTTCAGGAGATAACTTGACGAGTTTTAAGAGAGAGATTGAGAGAGCGCGATAGAGAGAGCGAGAGAATAGAGAAGCTTTCACAAGACCTTTACAAAACCTTCAAAGGTTTCACAAAACCTTAATCATAATACCATAATCTTAGTGGTCATGGAATCGCGCGATAGAGATATTTGTGTTCTCACAAGACAACATCCTTCGAAGGTTTCATGAGAGAGAGAGAGCGATGGATATCTCTGTACTCACTATATCTGTTTCACGATATCATGAGTGTTGGCTTTGATCGGGTGAGGAGATGAGAGAGAGAAGCGGGTGAGTCCGTTATCACATAGTAGAGGGAATGAAAAAATAATTTGGGGAATGGTGGGAAAAAAGAGGGAAACGAAAATCTTAAAGCACAACTATTTTTTGTCCTATTAGAGGACTTATAAAGGACAGTAAATATTTGATCTCTTTAAAACTATTATAAAGGATGCTAAAAAAATTAGCTGTCCCTTATATATTTTTTAAAAGGACAGTTTGAAAGCTTTCCCTAATATAGGTGTCCTTAATTGTCATTTTTATTGTAGTGAATGAATTTTCATGATGAGGGGTTACTCATGTAGCCATTCCCTCATCCTGGGGTCTCTACCTCGAGTTTTGGTTGAGGGACCCTGGATGTTCCCTCACCAATATGACTTTTCTATATTTGAGGGACTCTGAGTGCTCTTATATCATTATGCATTTTCTGCGGTTAGAGGGCCTAGGTTCCCGCACCAATATGAATTCTCTGAGGTCGAGGGGCCTTCGGTGCATTTTTACTAATTATGCATTTTCTGCGGCCAGGGGGCCTAGGTTCCCGCACCAATATGGATTCTCTGCAGCCGAGGGGCCTTGGGTGCATTTTCACTAATTATGCATTTTTTACGACTAGGGGGCCTAGGTTCCCGCACCAATATGGATTCTCTGTGAACGAGGGGCCTTGGGTACATTTTTACTAATTATGCATTTTCTGCGGCCAGGGGCCTAGGTTCCCCCACCAATATGAATTCTCTGCGGTCGAGGGACCTTGGATGCACTTTCACCAATTATGCATTTACTGCAGCCAGGGGACCTATGTTCCTGCACCATTATGAATTCTCTGCGGTCGAGGGATCTTGGATGCACTTTCACCAATTATGCATTTTCTATTGCTAGGGGACCTAGATTCCTGCACCAATATGAATTCTTTGTGCTCGAGGGATCTTGAAAGGGTTCCTTCTCAGTATAAGTTTCTGCTGGGACCCAGGGTGGGGTTCTTTCTCAATATGAGTTTCTGTCGGAACCTGGGGGTTCCTCAACCTCATCTTTGTTGTCGCCTAAAAGGGTGGTATTTGAGGAACCTCTTCCCAAAATGTAATAGCCAAAATTGAAGCACCCTTCTACATTAGCCCTTCGTGCAAAGAATTTTGTTTTGGGCAAACCAAAAGGCTTTGTATGCCATAAATTTTATTTTCAATTGGAAAGAAAAAATTTGGGGGTCCCTCGGTACTCCTCAATCCTACCCCTAGGGTCATTAAATGTACTGTCCCTTCATACCATTTTTTTGTGTTTTCGAGATTCTACGCGTCAGTGTGGGAACTAACATCTCATCATTTGGGAAAATCTTTTATAACATTTTAGCATTCCTGCACATTTTCCCATTTTCATGTAAAACACAAAGCCCTTTATTTTTTTTGAACAAAAGCTTTCATCATCTTCAAAGACATTCATAGAGAGTTTCAAGCTTATAGTGAGAGAAAGAGAGAGAAAAAAAATCAAATACACAATAGCCCCCCATTTTTTTCGCTAAGTTTTCTTTAAAGTACACCATTAATGGCTTCAAACTCATCAAACACTTCTACAACCATTATCCCTATTATAATAGGTTTTGTTCCCCTTTCACTATCACCACCTATGACAACAACCCCCGAAACTACCGCCATTGCCATTGCCAACGGTGACCCCACTATTCCTTTCCCCTGTGCTCCGTGTTCTGCTAGCAGCTCTACTACCATTCCTGTGCGGTCGGCACCTCTTTCCTCCGGCGAGTTATCTGTTGGCAAAGTGAATTTTGGGTCGAAAACCTTGCTATTTTCTCTAATGGGCAAGGACTTTTCAACGGTTGATTCCTCATCTGTTAGTTAGTTCACGACTTCGGGGTTCTCATATGTTGGTTTTTCACCCGAGGATTCCTCATGTGGAGAAATGAGTTCTTACCCTCATCTTGCACGAGGTACTGCTGGTAGGGAAAAATATTATGAGATGCCAACTGAAATGGGTTCGTCCGAGGGTATCTCGTTTGGAGAAATGGGTTTTGGTCCCAAATTATTGGGGGCCACTATTGGTCATGAAGCCGGACATAGAGCACTGTCCGGTGCGAGTCCCTCGTCAGGTATATTGATGATGGTGGGTGTCTTGCCAAATGATTTGTCTACAGGAGATTCCTCACTATTGTTTGAATTTAAGAGTTCCTCGCAGTCGGATTTTCCATCTGGGGCCAATATGGCTGAGGGTTAGACATCAGAAATCGGTTTGAACCCTCATCAGTTGCTGGGTTCCTCGACGTCTGCTATCGATATAGTCAGTGGTTCCTCATCAGAAATGAATTTGGACCCTTATAGTGTAAATGGTTCCTCGTGTTCCACCCTAGCCTTGGGGGGTTCCTCGTCAATGTCATTTTCATCATCAGGTTCTTTGTAGATGTCATTTCCAAGAACTTGTTCCTCGCAAATGCAACTGCTGGTTGAAGGTTCCTCGAAGTTTAGTTAGGAACTGAGATGTTCCTCATTAGGAGTTACCATCATCTCGGGTTGTTCATCTCACTACACCAAATCTATCGAATTGTCGCGATCATTGACCTTGACAAGTTGGACTTGTCAAGGTCAATGACCGTAAAAATTTCGGGGGTGATAAATTTTGTTGTCACACTCATTGATAGTGACAAGTTTTTTAGACTTGTCACGGTCATATCACGGTCCTTGACCTTAACAAGTTTTGTCATGGTTAAGGACCATGACAAACCCGTGACAATATTAAAAAAATTATCACGGTCAATGACCGTGACAATTCTGGGCAGAATTAAAAAAAAATTTGTTGGGCAGTTTAGCCACTGCCACTGCCCAGCAGTATATTTGTACCTGTTATAGCAACGTTGTACACATTCAAGCATAATATATCCAAATAAAATAGAGATAATTCAAATATACATTCAAAATAGAGACAATATACGTCACGATATAATCCAAATATAATTCACATGTACCAACTTAAAAATAATTTAATTCAAATAATGTCACTACATGTCTTGGGTAACGTTAAATATGAGGAAGTGAGTAGGCCACACGATATACGAATTGACACACCCACTGATATACATTGGGCCACATTATTCGCGCAACCACAATGGAGAGTTCTCCTTCTCGGGTATCACATGCGTGACGAGCACCTTGGACTCGATGTCTTGAAGCTCATGTTCATGAACTAGTCAACCTTGGACGATATTTGGGTCCCTCAACCCCCTCCCTATCCCTTGTCCATCAAATATGTCTAGTATAAACACGCTTGGCTAACTAAGTGTCCACATCGGTCGGTCGAAGGGAGCCAAATAGGGAAGTGGATCATTAAAGTCCTCACGTTTCGGCGATGAAGCAGCGAGGTCCACATCCTCGTCCTCCTTCACATCGTCCTCCCGCACCTCCTCCTCCACCACCTTCTCCTTCCCTTTCCCCTTTCATTTTCCGCCCAACGAACGCTTCATGAATGAGAATATATCTTGGACCATTGCCTCCAAACGGGACAGGTTCGCGTCATGCAAGTCCACCATTCGAGCCAACCTAGTATCGCTCGTCTCCAATCAAATGATCCTAAATTTGGCCACCCGCGAGCTCACCCCCTTGTCCTCCCCTTGCGATCAGAGCCAAGCACTTGGCTGAGTGCGTCTATGGACAAAGATGCCTTGTCGACCTACCCCCAGGCCTCCATGCCCCCCTAAAATAAAATAAAGTAAAATCAGTATCGGCCTCACAAAGTAAAATAATGCAGAATAATATATTTTTGTAGTTATAGAAAAATTAAATCTTACCATCATCCTATGATCCACCTCGGCGTAAGACGTCCAACCGGAGTAATGCATGTCCTTCTTTTTTGCCCGATTTTCCCTCCCCGATTGGTGAGATGCCAATTATCACTCCCCGATCTCATTGTCAACGAAATATTGCCATTTTGCCAATGAGATTGGATCCTTCGGTGGGACGGATTCACGCATTCGGATGACTGACTCTTGTGTCTTCCCAAAGTACCGGGTCCGCATATTTTTCTTCCACGTCTTGTGTTGCTCCCTCAAGTGCTCCAAGACGGAATCGCGTAGCTTTGCATCCAGGCTGAATTATTCCTGTCCAACAAATACAATGTTAGTTGCGAATAAATATAAACATAAATATAAAATGAAATTAAAATTTAAATATTCATATTCATATTCATATAAATATAAATATAAATACATTACCTGTAGTGCCACCCAAACAGCAAACTTGAGCTCATATGGCACCTCATTCCAACTAATGTACCTTGGGCCGATGTAGGGGTGACAATTTTTGACACGACACGATAACCCGACACGAACTCGACACGAAGTTAGCGGGTTAGGATTGACGATTTCTTGACACGAACCCGAATATGACACGACCCGCCAACACGAATAATAAACGGGTTGGGTTAGTGTCAAACACGTATAACTCGAAAATGACACAAATAGACCCGTTTAACTCATATTTTATGAAGAATATATTAGATAATTTATATATCTTGATAGACATTCTATAAAATTCATGGAGAATCGGATGATAAATTATTTATGTGTTGTAAGAAGTTAAAATTAATTAAATTTAAGTTATTGTAGGCCTATGAGTGGTATGATTGTTTAAGAGAGAAGAAAAAAATTATTTTATATTTTACTTAATGGGTTATGCGGGTCAACCCGAACACGACACGATAAAAAATAGGTCGGGTTAGCGTTTGCTCATTTGACACGATTAGTTAAATGGGTCGGGTTAGGGTTGACTAATACTTAACACGAACCCGACATGACATGACACGACCCGAACACGACACGACGCACACGAATTGCCACCCCTAGGCCGATGATCGTCTTTACCTGCTCGAGGGATCTCGCTAATAGCTCTGACTTGTTCTCGATGGCCATCCCCAATTTTGCCATATTTGGGGAGCATAGGGGCCGAGGAGCCTTCGTCGCCTCTGCTACCACCGAGCCCAGACAACATCATCATAACCAGTATCATCATCCTCGCCTTAATACCTGAAGGAGACATTTGCTGTAAAAAAATATTATTAGTATAAATCAAAATGAATAAGAATAAGACATGCAAATATGTACAATTACAACAAATAGAAATGAATTGTTACTCTTAAACACCTCAATTATGAATTCCAAAACAACAACATCTAGCTCATAATATGTACAATTACTAAAAATCCGAAACATCCCCACCCCCACCTTAATGCCCACACACACGCACACTACACAAGAGTGAAAATGATAAAGTGCAAATCAATTAAAAGCATTAAAAATGGATGTTTCGGTACAAATTAGAATATTTTTTACATATATAAAAATTGTTTAAAATTTAGGTTATCATAAAAAATGGATTGATATTCGGTAGGAGAAACCAAGTCATCCACACTACTATTTAGATGCTTTGGCGTGTGTTGGATAATTGACCACGGCTCTTTGTTGATATACTACGAGTAAAACACTTGGTTAACCTTTTGAAATGCACAAACAAATGGCTCATCGCTCACGTGGTCGTTGCTCTTCAACTTGGACAAGTCAACCATGATCAAATTGGTGACATGATCAACTTTACAAGCATTTTTATCCTCAACTCTTACCCAGTCACAGTAAAATACAACCTCTTTGAAGCTTATATAATCCAATTCAAATATATTTCGAATTACACCATAGTAAGTAATTTCAGCTTCAACGAGGTTTTTATCTTTTGCGCTCGCTCAAAAGAGAGTAAGAACCTTGTATGAAATGCCCGAGTTCTATACATTTTCACTTTCCTCGTACACTTTAGTACCGAAAACATAACCGTTCAATCGATACTTTTTGTACTCTTATGCCACGAACAAGGGTCCAGTGGCTAGACGAGCAAGCCTTGATGTCACATCACCCATCTTTAAGTGCTGAGAATATAGATAAATTAATTATATTAGTTGTCAAATTTGAGTGTAATGTAACGTTATATAACGACCATTTTCATTATAATTACCTCTTATGTTAACCACAACCTAAATTCGCTGTCTGATTGTACCATTATTTTTCGTCTTTTATTGTTCTCACAGGCTTCATATTTTTTGCATATTACAAAATTAATCATGAATAAAATAATCTAAAATAATGTTAAACATTATAATAATCTAAACTTACTTTTTCCATTCTTTGACATCTTCATGTGTGTCAAATATATAACGAGCTACTTGTTCATGTTGCAAACTCATTAATTTCACTCGTTTTCACATCACATGACCACAATCATCAACAAACTCATCAGTTTCATCAACGTTGATCGAGGTAGGCATATATTCCCAAGTATATATTGATGACTCCACGGTGATGTATTCCTCTGCAATTTATCCTATAATGTATCGCGTATTCTTGACGTAATCTTTAAAAACTTTCATCAATCTTTCAAATGGATACATCCACCGATATCTAACTGGACCACAAAGAAGTGCCATGTCGCATAGGTGTACCAACAAGTGAACACTTATGTCAAAGAATGCTGGGGGAAAGTACTTCTCCAACACACAAATCGCTTCGATCACTGCCAATTTCGCAGCCACTCACTACACCAAAATGGCCAAATTGTCACCTTTCAGCCGGCCACCCTTGTCAAGGTCATTGACCGTGATAAAAAATACGCGTTTTGTGTCACGGTCATTGACCTTGATACGACCGTGACGAGAACTTGTCACGGTCAAAGACCGTGATAAGGCCGTGACAAATTTACTTGTCACGGACTTGTCACGGTCATTGACCGTGACAATTCTTTAAATAATTATCAAGGTCAATGACCGTGACAATGTCAGCAGCAAAAACCCCTTCCCCCTTATTTTTTCCCTCCCGCGCCGTTCCCTCCCTCTCTCTCTCTCTCTCTCTCTCGACGCTGCTCTCTCTCTCTCTCTCTCTCTACTTTCAGGTTTAATTCTCTCTTTCCCTCTCTCTCTTCCATTTATATATATGTTTGTGTGTATATATATGTGTGTATATATGTGCATGTGTGTATGCGTGTGTGGGGGGTGGGGCAGGGTGGGGGGTAGGGGGTGGGGTAGGGTGGGGGGTAGGGGGTGGGGCAGGGTGGGGGTAGGGCTAGGGGGTTAAAAATGTAAATAAATAAGTAATTTTCTATAAATTTCCAAAAATAATATCTAAAAATGTAAATGTAAATAATATCCAAAAATAATATCCAAAAATATTGGATAACAATTTATTTTCATTCAAAATAAATAAGTAATTTTCATTCAAAATAATAAAGATCAATTAGTCTATGTTGTTGAAAAATTTGATCAAATTGGTGAGCCCTTCATATTTTAAAAAATGTTGTTTTTATTCCTATTTAACTTTTCTTTCTATACACCCTTAATTATATTTAAAGTTTAATAAAATAGGAGTTATAGGAAGAAAAGTGGGGTTTAAATAAAAACACTTTTTTTAAATTTTAGGTTCCGGTGCATAATCTTACTTTGTCACAATTAATTTATATGCCTCAAAGTTATTTTATCACTCTTAGTTTATATTTGTGATAATACTTTATGAACCACAACTTTAGGTTGATTATTTTAGAACTTAAACTTCAAGATAAAAAAAATAATTCTATAGAACAACTTAGATATCTTAACAAAACACATATCTAACATTGAATATGATTTATAAAAAGCACAAAACAATAGTAGAAATTATCCCTAAAATACTTTAGATTGCCATAGTCCACTTGAGATACCATGGCAGCACACCCCTTATTCCACCCCTTGTCCCAGCCAGAGCTGAAGGACTTCTTCACAGCATCTTTCCTCTTGGCCTTATCCAAGGCAAGCTTCTCGGACAGCAGATTCTCAGCAGCCTTCAATTTATTTTCTGCCTCTTCCTTCTGCCGACCTACTTCCTGGAGCTGGTCCAACCTCTCCTCAGCAACTTTGAGTTTATTTTCCAGCTCTCCAGCGGCTTTGAGCTTTTCCTCAAGCTCTTTATTTGCCTTCTCCAAGGCATTCTTTTTCTTCTCCAACTCCTTGGAGGCATCAGCAACTCGAGCTTTTTCCTGCTCGGAGGAGGCAAGCTTTTTCTCCCGATAGCTTTATCATCAGCATATTTCTGGCTAGAATCTGCCAGGGATTTGGTAGCTTATTACAGAGCTCCCTCCACACTGGACGAGGAGCAAGAAGCCTTAATCGCTTCATCCTTCTTCAGGATTATGTTGAAGCAGCTCGTCAACTGTGAACAGAAAAAGAAAGCAAGTTAGAAACAGAAATGACAAAGGGAATATGAAAAAATTCTAAGTAAAGATACTTACAGAAGAAAGGTGACGAGCATCTAGTGAGGTAACCATATCCCGATTAAGGTTTTCTTTGGTACCTTGAACCTCGAGAATGGTCTAGGACTTTACCGAGCTCATGTCAGAGCTCGGGCAAACAAAAGTGGGAACTTTAGTCCCAACAGCTGGGGGCTGAATGATGGTATCAGCCAAATTGACCTAGGAGCTCTTCTTCAGCCTCCTCGGGGGAACAGGTACAGCCAAGGAAGAACCCTTGGTTGGTGATATCACAATCACCTCTCCAGGAGCAGCAGACCTACTCAGATCCACTGCGGGCATCTCGGCGACTTTAGCAGGAACAACTGGAGGAGCTGCATCAATCTTCTTAGTCCCCTCCCTTCGGACATCAATCTTAATCCTTTTTGCCACCCCAGAACCGGAGGAGGTTTTCCCAAACAGAGCAGGAGTTCTTCTTTTCTTCATCTTTTCGCTCAAAGGAATATGAGATTCAGGCGAAGAACTTGCAGAGGCTGAACTGGCTCTGCCTCACTGATCACAGGACGAGCAGTGAAGGAGGTGGTGTAGCTCTTGTACTGGAGCAGATACGAAGCCGACCTAATGTGCTCATCTGCAACACTTTGATGAAGACTCCAGATAAGTTTCAAATGCCTTATGTTGACATCTTCTTCTTTTGGGCACTTTCTTTTGTTATCAACTGCAAATAAACAAACATTGTTATCAGTGGCGCATTTTATCAAACACAAAAGAAACATGAATTTAAAATAAATAAAATGAAATAAAAATAATCTATCCCATTGCCATAAGGAGGGCATCTGGGTCCCCGGTAAACCTCATCTCCAGTCAATGGAGGGTGTTGCCAATTTTTTATGACAACCCCATGTTCAAAATAATCCCTGTTGGCATCAGGGAGATTGACTACTAAAGCTTTGTTTAAAAATCTAGTTTTTAAATAATAAATATTTTCATTGACTGCCCATCTATAGCAGAACATGATTTCTAGGATTCCTATACGAGTTCCACACACTTGATTTAACCTATGCACCCCATTAACTATTCTCCATGTGTTCGGGGCTATTTGTGCAGGAACAACATCGAAATACTGACAGAATTCCAGACACAAGGAATTGGGTGGAAAAGAAAATCAACATTCTGCAAAAAAGAGACTGGGGAACCAATGTCCCTCAGCCAAATTGAAATAATCAGAAGGCTCAGAAAGTTTTTCCAAGACAACCCAAGAGGGGATGGAGAAATCAGAACGAAACTTCTCAAGAGACTCAACAAGGTAAACTATGGTGAATAAAGAAATGAAGAAGAAGGAAGAAGATCTTACAGAAAAAGACTGAAGCTGTTGACAACGAACAACGGAAAAGATGAACGCACAAGAGAGTAAGAAGAGACGACGTAAAACTCAAAAGACGAAAATTTGGAAAGGTAGAAGACGATGGGAGCGTCTGTAAAGTTAAATACCTTGCCTTGGGAAATGGTGAAGTAATGATTACAAAAAAGGATGATTACGTTACCGACAGCTTAAAAGATGAAAAGTAGTGCGGGAAACAAAGCGGACAAAAAGAGAAAAAGTGGCACGAGAATCGAAGCGGACAACAGCGGCCAAGAAGACGAAAAGTAACGCGAGAATCGAAGCACGCAAAAAAGTCCAAAAAAGCATAATTCTACGAATAGGGAAGGAGAAATAAATACAAGGGAAAACGCTCCTAAAAATCAGGAGGACTATTTAAAACTACCATATTCCGAGAAAGAATGTTCCATACTCCTCAAATTTCGAACTATGAAACATTGGGGGCTTCTGATGATACCAAAATTAATCTACTGATATGGACCAATCACATGAAGACACGTGGCTATCTACATGGAAACAATAAATATTTCCATGGAACCCCCTCACTCCGAGGAATAAGGCTACAACGAGGAAGTCTAGTTCCCCGAGGAGCTCACAAACTCCGAGGAACAATGCCTCTCCGAGGAACACTTAAATACCGAGAAGCTTAGGCAGTCCGAGCAACTCATGGCGGTCCGAGCTGCACCTCGAAGCAGGATACCAACAGTTTAAATGCTCATTAAATGCTTATCATTTGGACGCACACGCAAAGAGGGCATTAAATGCATTACCCTTTTATATGTATATCATTTAATGTAGTACCCTTGCACATTACAGCCTCAGGGCTATAAATACATTGTACAATCCTCATTGTAAAGGGACCCCCAGAACGGAGTTTCTTGTAATCGAGAATTCCTAAATACTCAGCAATAAAACAACAGTGGACGTAGGCCATTCTTATAAGGCTGAACCACTTTAAAATCTTTTGTCTCATTTATTTATCTGTGATTGAATTATTAGAGTGATCAAATTTTTTACATCAACAAAAATTGTTGTTCTTTAAAAGAAATACTTTTCATAATGAGGGGTGGCTCATGTAGCCACTCCTTCATCCTGGGGTATCTACCTCGGGTTTTGGTTGATGGACCTTGAAGGTTCCCTCACCAATATGACTTTTCTATATTTGAGGGACTCTGAGTGCTCTTTCACCAATTATGCATTTTCTGCGGTCTTCCCGCACCAATATGAATTCTCGGTGGTTTAGGGGCCTTATGTGCATTTTCACCAATTATGCATTTTCTGCGGCCGGGGGGCTTAGGTTCCCGCCCCAATATGAATTATCTGCGATCGAGGGGCCTTGGGTGCATTTTTACTAATTATGCATTTTCTGCAGCCAGGGGGCCTAGGTTCCCGCACCAATATGGATTCTCTATGGCCGAGGGGCCTTGGGTGCATTTTCATTAATTATGCCTTTTTATGCGGCGAAGGGGCCTAGGTCCCCGCACCAATATGGATTCTCTGCGGTCGAGGGGCCTTGGGTGCATTTTTACTAATTATGCATTTTTTGCGACCAGGGGGCCTAGGTTCCCGCATTAATATGAATTATCTGCGGTCGAGGGAACTTGGGTGCACTTTCACCAATTATACATATTCTGCGGCCAGGGGGCCTAGGTTCCTGCACCAATATGAATTCTCTGCGGTCGAGGGACCTTGGGTGCACTTTCACCAATTATGCATTTTTTCGGCCAGGGGGCCTAGGTTCCTGCACCAATATGAATTCTCTGCGGTCGAGGGACCTTGAATGTACTTTCACCAATTATGCATTTTCTGTGGCAAGGGGGCCTAGGTTCCTGCACCAATATGAATTCTCTGCGATTGAAGGACCTTGGATGCACTTTCCCCAATTATGCATTTTCTGTAGCCCAGGGGTCTAGGTTCCTGCACCAGTATGAATTCTCTGCGGTCAAGGGATCTTAAAAGGGTTCCTTCTTAGTATGAGTTTTTGTTGGTACCCTGGGTGGGGTTCGTTCTCAATATGAGTTTCTGCCGGAACCCTGGGGGTTCCTCAACCTCATATTTGTTGTAGGCTAAAAGGGGGGTATTTGAGGAACCTCTTCCCAAAATTTAGGAGCCAAACTTGAGGCACCCTTCTACATATGTAATCTGAGAGCGACAGACAAGGGTCGGACCTTGCAAAGTAAATCTTTTTGTGATAAAAGACTAAACCATGAGATTGTTAATCATTTAATGCCTTAATAAATTAAGAGAACTTTTTCATTAAATACCAAAGGAAATTGTTATATTAAATCTAAGGAAATAAAAGAGTTTTCAAAAAGGTGTGAAACTAGTAAAAGTGAACTTAATGGGTTTGAAGGTACAGTAGCTTTTAAAAAGGTCGCAACCAGTGCACAAGGCTCCCGCTTAACTGTAGGGTCTAGGAGAGGTAGATGTCGATTGAACTTACCCCCCATATATGGAGAGGTTGTTCCCATGTCTCGAACCCGAGATCAATCGTTGCTTGGAAGAGGGAACTTTCCATCGTACCAAGGTGTACTAGCTTTTAATTGGAAAAAATTGTAATTAAATGGTAAAGCAAATAATTAAAAGAAAAATGATGTGAGGATGAGAATCATTGTGAATGAAAGGTTTTTTTATTAAATACAACCAATCAGATAATTTCACTTGAAGAAAGGAAAAAGGATTTCTAAGTGTATTTGGGATGATTGCTCTCTTTAAGAAACATTTCCTCAAAAATGTGAGAGGGAAATGAATGTTTTCAAAATACAAAGGATGGCCTAAGGTTATCTACCCATTTTGGTTCCCATGCGATCGTGGAGTAATTAGTCTCTAAGAGTGAAAAAATCAAAAGGTCGTCTTTAAAAATACTTTCTATTTAATGAAAGAATAATCACAATCTACAGGAGCACGAGGAAAATTATGATCAGAATTCACGAAGGACATGAGGTGAAAAAGGTGAAAGTCAAAGATCGAAAGGCAAAAAATAACAAGTTGGATGGAATTCAGTCAAGCATGAAGGTATTAATAAGGTGATATAGTTTATCATCATGATTAGAGGAAACAAGTCCCAATGAGAGATGACCAATGAGTAGTTGCAGTCATCATGGGGAGTTTAAATGTGACACCATTTATTTTTCCTCCAAAAATCAGGGGGGATGGACACTTGCACTCTAAGAAAGCATGAAATTAGACATGTAGTTTTATTCAAATTCAAGAGGAAGATAGTTTACAAGTAATAGTGGATCTAGGATTTTGATTCGGATGTAGCCCTTGAAGAAATTGCGAGGGTTGGGGTTCGGGGGAGGGAGCCCCCGAGGTGAATTTTTTGGCCTATTTTCTATATTTCACAAATATTTTTTTTAGTTAAATTCAAATATTTTACCAAAATTAGTCAACCCACCACTTCAAGTTGAAAAATCATAAACAACAGTAAAATCATATTAACTCAAACCATTAAATATATCAAACTCCTAAAATAAATAACAGCAAAATTAATTTAAACCATGTTTCATACGAAAAGAAGAAAGTTTCATCTATAGAAACAACAACCCCCCTAAACAAGAACCTAAAAAGTACCTAACAAATTAAATGAAACCCTAAACACAAACCAAAATACCAAATTAAATTACATTAATCAAACCATCAGAATAAATTAAATCAAACACTTAATTAATCAATACAACAAACATATTTAATTAATCAATAATAAATAAATAAATAAATAAATAAAATAAAACCCTAAAAAATAAACCAATTTTAAAATGTTAACAAAATATTGGTTCAAACATTTAGATTAAAGAGAAAGTGTGAATATGAGGAGAATCCAACCAATTAAAGCTTCAAAATACAAATCTCCTAGCAAAAAAAAAAAAAAAAAAAAAGAAGAAGAAGAAGCAGTAGTTTTTTTTCATTGTGGTGATATGGGCATAAGTATTTGGAGAAGGTGGGAGAGAGAATGAAAACAGTTTAAATAAAGTAAGAATGTTGTGCTGAGATTTGTGGGTAAGAAAAGGGTTTGAACAACCTATTGATCTCACTAACGGAAGAAATTATATAAAGTAGTTGAGAGTTGGCACTTTTTAAAGAGATAGGGCACGTTTTATAAAAAAAATACACATAACAAACTTACTCTCACTGATGCCCATGTGCCTCTACCCCTGTTTACAAGAGAAGTTACACAATTTGAAGGCTGTATGCATGCATATGACTCACTAGTGTGTGGAAAATTATAAAGAAGAAAGTGAGTTAGTCACATGGTGATTTCTTACAATTATCATTACACAACTATAAATAAAGGAGGAGGAGAACATTTTGAGGGAAACTAAAGATATGTCAAGACAATAAACTTGATATTTATTTATATTACTTGTGCTTTTATTTTACACTGTAATTTACTTTTTTAGTAGCTTATACACCTTTGAGCCTTCAATATTTTAAGGATAGATTTATTTCAACAATTGTTTTTATCATTGTAAATACATTATATTGTGGAAGTACACACACATTGTTCATAGATGATGGATATCCACATACATTCATTATTTAAATATGTATTTTAGGTTTCCCTTATGTATTGTAAATAGGGGTGAACCCCCTTAATTATTTACAATCTCTCTCTAAATTCTCTTTGTCCTTTATTTCACAACATGTTATCATCACGAAAGCTCCAACTCCTTGCTCTTTTCACACAATATTATTTTTTCTTTTCATTCACCCTCTCGTGTATTGACATTTTATGTCATGGGAAAGAATCACATTTGGTATAAATGTTGTATTCTATATCAAACACAAACAGTTTTGTTTGATCCTTGGCATCAAAGCAAGATGAGATGGATGCCTACTAATTAATACGGTGAAACGTTCTCCTAACTTAATATTCATATTTATTTATTTAATCAATATATGTGATAGTATGTGTACTAATTATATGAGCAAGATATATATATGTATATACATACACACTGAGAATGCACTTGAAGGCCCTTCCGTGTCTGCTTTAGGTAAAGATAACTTTTTCCAAATTTCTCAAATTTTACTATGCAGCAAATATGAGAATCAATTTAATTAAACCAATTTTATCTTCTTAAACCCAAAACATGCATCTAAGTGATTCAAACCATTAAATAAATAAATCATGCAGGTAAAAGACACAATGTCAAATAAAAACCCTTTCGGGTAAAAACCTTGATTTTACTATTCAACGTAAATCGAAACTTACAATTACATAGCAAAATATGCAATGAATCTACCGCCGCAAATCCACATCGGCCACAACCTAAATCAGTAATGGACTCCCATGAGAACCCATAAGAACCACAACTCTCCTCAGCAGCAAATACCCTCAAGCATTCCCAATGACCGCATCCGTAGTCAGCAAGCACCCTACCAAGTCAACAGTAGATATATCGTCACTACAAGAGAAACTTCAACAAAATTGTATCTTGGGTTCCAAAATAATTCACTAAAGTAATTGGGATGATTTATGAATATAAAAAAAAGTGTTTGTGCCTTAAAAGAGAATATACAAAATTATGCAAATTGCAGTTTCGTTTTCGTCAAAGGTCTTCAATCATCCAAAGAAACCAGGACTAATAAATAAGGTATTTATAAAAAAATAGAGTTGGCGAGGTCGCTCGAATGAAAATTGTAGGTCACTCAAACGATGTCAAATGCCGTTCGATCGAGGAGATCGCGCGACCATCAAACGACCTTAATAAAACCAAAATAGTATGGGGTCGTTTGATGAAAACAATAAGCGAACTTCTCACGACTCCTCGTATGAGATGAAATGTCTCGTGAAGTAGTCATTTGAACATCTTTCTCCTATCGTTTGTACAACTGAAGCGAAAAAAATATTTTTTTTAAAACTCCACGTACAGGTCTTAGCAAAAAACCCAATGAAATGCCTCTGGTTGATAAAAACATTTTTTAAAATATCCCGACACTTTAAATGAAACATTAAGGAACTTAAACACAACCTTACCAAAATCAATCTTGTAAAGGCTTGTTGTGTAAAAACTTTGATATTCGGATCCGTCTTGATGAACATTTGAGCTTGAACTCCTTTGACGGTGTATTGGTATACGAAATTCTCAGTGTAAATATCGGACTATGTAAAATGTGTCCTTACAAATCTCCCCCTATATCTATACTGGTACAAACTAAAAATAATCCAAAATATTAATACAAATCTAATACCCTCCCATGAACCCCAAAGTGAAACGGTACTAAATTTGTAAGTCTTTAAACTTTCTTCAACTTTAATCTTCAAATCTCTTTGATTTCCTTGCGCTTCATTTTGTGTGCGTTACAAACATCATCAAAGTACCCACACACAATCAACAAAGCAAGAAAATACCTTCGTGACGTATTGAGTTTGAAATGAGATAAACAAAAGTCAAAACAAATCTCAAATCTCAAATCTCCCCCAGAATTCAAACTCCCCTATTAAATCATAATTCATTCTCTCACTTTTTATTTGTCCGAAATAGACAAGAAAAAGACTAAATAAAAAGAAGCATGGAGTGTCACGATAAGCAAAGAAAATATGGGTCAAATGCGCTCATTCAAGGAAATACTTAAAGGCTTTCACAAACTATTTTTGATTTTTTAATTTTTTTAAAGAAAAATAATTTACAAAAACATCACACACCATGAATTTACACTAAGATAACCAAATCGTGGATACAGAATGAATGGGTGTGATCAAATTTGATAGAAAAATCAATGCAATCAAATATAACATATGTGCATGATGAATATGGATACTCCTAACGAATGATCTCAAAATCGTCCTTAGGTGTAAAAAGTGTTGAATTGAATTGACATAGACTCAATCTATCAACACATCAAAGGCAAAATTGATTTCCACACGAATAATGTCTAAAATTATGTAATTCTTTTTCAAAACTTTGTCAGGATGTGGAACCCGTTGTTCTAGTTTCCAAGCAAACATCCTCATAAATAATAAATTATTTTTTTTTCTAATGAGGTGATCAAAAACCTAATGGCCCCCTTTTGGCATATTTATCTTTTTATTGCCTTAATTTTTTTAGGGCTCTTTTCAACCTCTATGGACCTTGGATACTTTTTACAATGACACAACTTTTTTAAGTCCAATTTAAACGATGGGTTAATCGCAAAGGATATGTGTACCTTTCGTAGCACTTCCCCGTTCACTCATTTTTTAAAACTAAGTCCTCACGGGCAACGGTTCTTACATACACCATTTTCATTGTCAAGTTTTATCGCATTTGGTTCGTTTTAAAGACTGGATTGAGATGAAAACACATTGACCAACATGTGATAGAAAAGTACAATACTCAAACAAATATGTGCACGTGTGCAATAAAGTAAATCATGAGTCAAACATGCAAGAAGTAATAGAAAATAACATCTAAATGACTCAAAACATTGTAAAACACAAAATGAAATGTTGATGCATCTTAAATCACTATCAAATTATCACATGGATATGGAATGATGTTGTGACTTGGTCACCCTAAATGTCCATTCGTAAACGGTGTAAAATGAAATCCAAAAAGCTTTTTGTATTTTTCCAAATTTTTTCAAAAATAAAAAATCTTTTTGGATTTTTCGAAAAACATATCAAAATTGGAAAATAACTACAAAAGATACACATCATAACACTAGAAAAAATATATATATATATATATATATATATATATATATATATATATATATATATATATCATGAAATATGACTGATATATGACAAAAATCCAACAAGATCAGCCAAAAGATCTAACATGAGGAGAATCGCGTGTAAGCAATCGAGAGTCATGAACCATAAGTCCTAAAGCTTCCAAGTCCGGTTCCCTAACCCAAACAAGTGTGTAATGATGCAAGGGGGTTTTGGGAACTGGATTGACTCTATTGCTTAATTCCTAGGAGCCTTTTGAAGCTTATAACAGAAATTTTTAAGGTGATCTTTTAGACCACAATGTGTGCAAGTGTAGATGTGGCGGTGAGCATTCCCTAAAGGTGGCCCTATCCTAATATTCCTAGGTGGCTCTTTCCTAAAGTTCTTAGGTGGATCTCTTGCACGTATGGTTTTGGCTTTGGGAATGGGTACAATATGATTATTGAAGCCAATACCACACATATCATCCAACATCTTATCTTTCTTTTCCGACCTAGACTCCAAATTTAACATCACCTTACCTGAATCTTTCAACTTATCCTCAAGCTCTCCAATCCTAGACTCAAGCAAACACCTAGACTCCTCAAACTCTAGAAGATCCTTTTTTATAGCCTTCATTAAACCTCAAAGACTATCTCCCTCGCCCTCAATGTATTCTAGCTTCTCCTGAAGAGTCTTCTCACGTTCCTAAGATCCCCAGTTAAAGCATCGTTTCCTATTGCATGTTCTTTCAACTTGGCTTTTAACTTCAAGTTTGACTTCTTTACCTTCAAAATTTCTTCATACAATTCATTGAAGGCATCTTGCAAGTCTTTCTTATCCTCACTCTCATCCTCACTCACATCACCCTCACTATCTTGAGTTTCACTACCTGTGGCTACGAAATAATCATGCAAAGAATTATCCTTGTGAGAAGATTTGTCATCATCACTCACATAATTATCCATAGTGGTGGAAAGGACTCGCTTACTAGTAAAAAAAATTTCTTCTCCAGGTTCACTATCACTGTGGGTAGAAACATTATTTATCGGTTTATTAAAATTCTCCCTTAGTTTAGTGGGGCACTCATCTAACCTATGGACAAACCTCTCACAGGAAAGACACATCTCAGAGTCATACTTTTTTACTAAGGTCTTAAGTGTAGACTTCATATGCGTTTTCCAATAAGACCCGTCAAATAAATGTGTTCTAAAATCATCAAACCTTTCTAAAGGCATACCTAAAGACCCGGGATCACAAACACAATAGAATAGTGTTTCTAGCTCTAATACCAATTTGAGAAGGCAATCTAAGACCCTTCCGTCACTACACCAAATCTTCCCATTTGTCAAGGTCAATGATCGTGACATTTCGAGGCGAGACAACTTCTTTTGTCACGGTCGTGTCAAAGTCAATGACCGTGACACGTTTGTCACGGTTTATAACCGTGACCCCTCTTTCCCAGAATTGTCACGGTCAATGACCGTGACAATTCTAGGCAGAATTTAAAAAAAATTTGCTGGGCAGTATGGCCACCGCCACTGCCCAGCAGTATATTTGTACCTGTTATAACAATGTTGTACCTGTTCCAAACATCATATATCCAACACAAGCTAAAGATAATGAAAATATATATACATGACGATATAATCCAAATATTCAAAGTAAAAACAATATACATGACGATATAATCCAAATATAATTAAAATGGACAAACTTAAAAATAATGTTACTACATGTCTTGGATAAAACTGAGGAGGTGAGTAGGCCACACGACATACGAATTGACGCACCCACTAATATACGTCGTGCCGCATTATTCACGCAACCACAATAGGGAGTTCTCCTTCCCGGGTATGACATGCGTGACGAGCACCCTGAACTCCATCTCTTGAAGCACACGTCCATGGACTATTCCACCCTCGACGATATTCGGGTCCCTCAACTCCCGCCCTATCCGCTGGCCATCAAATACGTCCAATATGAACACGCTCGGCCAACCAATTGTCGACAATGGTCTATTGGAGGGTGTCAAATAGGGAAGTGGGTCGTCGAAGTACGAACGTGTCGGTGATGAAGTAGCGAGGTCCACATCCTCGTCATCCTGCGCCTCGTCCTCCCGCACCTCCTCCTCCACCGCCTTCTCCTTCCCTTTCCCTTTCCCTTTACGGTCTCCACCCAACGTACGCTTTATGAATGCGTACATATCTTGGACCGTCGCCTCCAAACGGGACAGCTTCGCGTCGTGTGAATCCACCGTTCGAGCCAACCCGGTGTCGCTCATCTCCAATCCGATGATCCTAGATTTGGCCACCTGCGAGCTCACTCCCCTTGTCCTCCCTTTGCGATCAGAGCCAAGCACTTGGCTGAGTGCGTCTGTGGACAAAGATGCCTTGTCGGCATCAGACTGCGACTCATGCACTTCCTTAAGCTTTGCCTGAAACGACAAAAAGCACATGATTAGTAAAATAAGTAAACTAAAAAATTATAACGTAATTAACAATAATTAAACTGTCGGATTACTTACAATCGTGGCCGCGACGGTCGGGGACACCTCCTTGTCCTTCCCTTTCTTCGTCCGAAGAGACACATAAGTATCGAGCCTATGTGGCTTACCCCCTGGCCCACTCCCTACCCCCTGAAATAAAATAAAGTAAAGTAAAATTAGTATCGTCCCCGCAAAGTAAAATAATATCCAATAATATATTTCTGTAGTTATAGGTAAATTAAATCTTACCTGCATCCTATGCTCCACCTCAGCGTAAGAGGTCCGGCCGGAGTAGTGCACGTCCGTCATTTTAGCCCGATTTTCCCTCCCCGATTGGCGAGATGCCAATTGTCGATCCTCGATCTCATTGTCAATGAACTTTTGCCATTGTGCCAATGAGATCGTCTCCTTGGGCGGGACGGATCCGCGCCATTATAAAATGGACTCTCGTGTTTTTCCAAAGTACCGTGTCCGCATATTTTTCTTCCACGTCTTGTGTTGCTCCCTCAACTGCTCCAAGACGGAATCGCGTAGCTTTGGATCCAAGTTGAATTGTTCCTGTCCAACAAATACAATGTTAGTTGCGAATAAATATAAATATAAATATAAATTGAAATATTCATATAAATATTACCTGTAGTGCCGCCCAAACAGCTAACTTGAGCTCATACGGCACCTCCTTCCAACTCATAAACCCCGGGCCGATGACCGTCTTTAGCAGCTCGAGGGATCTCGCTAAAAGCTCCGACTTGTTTTCGACGGTAATCCCAAATTTTCCATATTTGGGGAGCCTAGGGGAGGAGGAGCCCTCGTCGCCTCTGCTACCACCGAACCCAGACGACATCATCATAAACAGCATCATCATCTTCGCCTTAACATCTGAAGGAGACATTTTTGCTGTAAAAAAATGTTATTAGTACAGATAAAAAAAAATGTTAATAGTACACATTTCGTTTTACCTAATTGAATTAATTGAATTAATAGTACATATAAAAAAATATTCCGTCAATACCATTTCGTTTCAATTTTATAATATTATATTTTTTCCAAATATTTAAAGAGTTATTAAATGGGTGCCCCACCCCCACCCCCACCCCCACCCACCGCCACACACACACACGCACACCTACGCACCTACACACACACACCCACACCCCCACCCCACCCCTACCCCCTCCCCCCACCACGACCGTGACAACTACATATATTGTTTATCAATAAAATTATGACATGAGATAATTATAATTGTAGCATAAATTTCATTATCATGGGTTTTACCTAATTGAATTAATTTTATGAATAAAATTATTATTAATTTAAATGAAAATATCAATTATTATCTAATATTTTTGAATGAAATATTTATTTTGAATGAAAATATCAATTATTATCCAATTATTATCCAACTATTATCAATTATTTATTTTGAATGTAAATAATATTCAAAACCCCACCCACCCCCACCCCACCCCCACCCCCTCCCGATGTTTATTATCCAATTATTATCCAACTATTATCAATTATTTATAAAATTGATGTCTACTTTTAGTGTTGTGTATATATGTTAGTTGATGCCATTATATTTTTAGCCTAATTATATTCTAAGGTTATCTCAATTTATATTTTAAGTTCGTATCCATTTGTGATGTTCAAGTAGTTTGAAATGTTGGAATTATATACTATTACTTTGACCGTTAGTTTGTGCACCAACTAAAATAGTTCCATAAGCACAAGTTATGACTATATTTTTCACTTAACGTATGCATTATGTTGCACTTTTTGTAGTTTTTTCACGAGTTTGAAATGTGTGTATTTGTGTGCATGGAAATAGATGTTGGAATCTAAAGGGAGACATGGTTGTATCTTTTGTTTGTTTTTGTCTCACTCTTACTTTAGTTTTTATGATCAGATGTGGAATTTTAAATATAATTATTTGGTACTGGGTTTATCAAGTTATACTCTGTTTATTTTAGTTTTAAGGTTAACCATTGTTCAATGCTTATGTGTAGATAAATAAAGAGATAAGTTGTTTGGAGTATATATCATGCTTATGTGTAGATAAAGCAAGTCCTCAGCCTTTTTATTGAACTTTTAGTTATGTAGTGTATTGTAGATTGATGCAGCCACACAATGAGCACACAATGAACTACTATTTCGCCTTTTACTAAAGAATATCATATGCTCACAAATAGGCGGCATACGCCCATTTTTTTAATTGTTTATACCATAAGTTTCTCAGTGTCATTTCTTCCTAGATTCAGATGCGGTAGATCTTACATTTCCAAACTGAAATATGGACCACCATTAGTCCTTGATTTATCTAACTTTAATTTGTCAATTTTCTTAGTATATGATGATTTCTTTTCAATACCTTTATACCATAAGTTTCTCAGTGTCAAACCCTAACATTAAGATATTGTGGTACTTCTTTATGCATAGGCCCACACACCCCACCCCACCCCACCCCCTGCTCCCCTCCACCACCCCCTCCCCCACCACACACCACCACACACACACATACACACCCCACCCCACCCCCTGCCTCCCTCCACCACCCCCTCCCCCACCACACACACACACACACACACACACCCCACCCCACCCCCTGCCCCCCTCCACCTCCCCCTCCCCCACCACACACCACCACACACACACCCCACCCCACCCCACCCCCTGCCCCCCTCCACCACCCCCTCCCCCCCTCCACCACCACACACACACACTCACCCCACCCCACCCCACCCCCTGCCCCCTGCCCCACCCTGCCCCACCCCCCCACACGCACGCACACACATACACACACATATATATATACACATACACACATAAATATATATATAAATGGAAGAGAGAGAGAGAGAGAGCAGCGTCGAGAGAGAGAGAGAGAGAGAGGGAGGGAACGGTGGGAGGGAAAAAAGAAGGGGGAAAGGGTTTTTGCTGGAAAAGTTGTCACGGTCGTGTCAAGGTCATTAACCGTGATAATTATTTAAAGAATTGTCACGGTCATTGACCGTGACAATTAGTTGTCACAGTCATGTCAAGGTCAATGACCGTGACATAAAACGCGTGTTTTTTGTCACGGTCAATGACCTTGACAAGGCTGGCCGGCTGAAAGGTGACAATTTTCCCATTTTGGTGTAGTGCGTCTCTGCTATAGCTAAAGATAACTTTTTCCAAATTTCTCAAATTTTATTATACACCAAATATGAGAATCAATATAATTAAATCAATTTTGTCTTCTTAAACCCTAAACATGCATCTAAGTGATTCAAACCATTAAATAAATAAAGCATGCGGGTAAAAGACACAATTTTAGGAAAAAAAAACCTTTCGGATAAATTTTTTATTTCACTATCTAACGTAAATCGCAACTTAAAATTACATAGAAAAATCTGCAATGAATCTACCTCAGTAAATCCACATAATCAACAACCTAAATAAGCAATGGACTCCCCCAATAACCCACAAGAATCGTAACTCTCCTCAGCAAGAATTACCCTTGAGCATTCCCAATGGATGCAGTTGTAGTCACTAAGCACCTCCCTCAAGGGCTTCTAAGTTAGCAGTAGAGATATCGTCTCTACAAGAGAAACTTCAATAAAGTTGTATCTTGGGTTCCAAAAAAATTCACTAAAGTAATTGGGATGATTTTTGAATTAAAGAACAAAGTGTTTATGCCCTAATAAAGAAGACACAAAATTTTGCAAATTACAGTTTTCATTTCATCAAAAGTCTTCAGCCATCCAAAGAAACCAGAACTTGATATTCGGATCTGTCTTGATGAAAATTTGAGCTTGAACTTCTTTTGATGGTGTAGCGATATATGACATATTTAATTTAAATATTAGACTATGTAAAATATCTCCTCACACACTCACACACAGAGTATGAATATGTTTGTTCACTTAGTGCTTTACTTCTGGTAATTAAATTCTATCGTATAATTTGATTACTTTAATATTAATCTACTATTTTATTTCACAATTTAACCCCAAATCGTATTTAAATTTTATTTATAAATATTGAAACTACCGTTTGATCCCTTAAGTTTATGTATAAATTATTAAAAAAAGAAAAATTGAGAGTCAACACTCGCGGAATATTATTGGAACAAATTATTTTCTATTATTAATTAAAATTAGGAACATGAAGTTCCTATTTGTTATTCGAACGTGAAGTTCGTAATTATCATTCAATGTTGGGCCCTAAGTTCCCTATTTAATTAAAATTGGGACTACTTATCTTAATAATTATTTAAATTTGGGTACTCTAAGTTTCCATATAGAAAATTTAATTTAGGCAATGAAGTTTCCATGTAGCAACTTTAATTTAAGACCTAAAGTTCTCACATAATTATTTGTATTTGGGGACTGAAGTTCCCATATAACTTTTTTTAATTTGGGGTCTCAAGGTTTCATATAACTACTTTAAGTTTGGGCCTGAAATTATGAAATAAAAAAATTATTGATACCTAATGCTCTCTCAATATTTTTAATTGGGACATGAGGTTCCCTAATAATATTCAAATTTGAAGCCTCGAATTTTCTTCTTTCAAATATTGGAACCCTAAGTTCTTGAATTGGTTTGACCTAAAGTCTTAAAGAAAATACTTCACAATCAAACTTGAAGTTTTGATTGTCTAATTGAATTAGTATGGACCGAAATCTCCCAGTAATCATTGATTTGTGACTTGAAGATCCCTAATTATTATTATGACCATAAGTTCACAAATTATTACTTATGTTTGATATATATATATATATCGCAATTATTTGAATGATTCTTTAAAATTGGTTTTTTGGGCATTAACAATATTGAATCTCAAGTTCAACTATTTGTGTAAAACTAGAACTTCTCACAAAAAGAAATTATGGAACCTGAAGTTCTTATATAAATTTTACATGTGTTATTTTTCTCTTTTAATGATAAATATCGAACTGGAACTTCTACATTTCAAATAATTTTCACCACACGCTTTAAGTATTATTATAATTACGGATATGAAGTAGTAAGTTTTAAACTTTATAGTTTATATGAAATTGAAGATTCATATACATATGACATAAAATAGAACCTTGAGTTCTACAAATCTGGATCAATTTATAAACATAATACAATTAAAGGGACCTAGAGTTATAAATTTTTAAGAACTTGAATCTCCAAATTACTAGATTTAAACTTGAATTAGCCTTTACTTTACAAATAACTATTGGTCATAATTATCCTAATAATATATTAGAAATCTAAAGTTTCTTATTTCTGGGCCTAAAGTCTCCAACCTATAGTGAAGAACGTGAAGTTTTGATACATTAGTTAAGAACTCGAAGTTTCAACTTTATTTGCTAATTTTTTGTTCTTTAATTTCAAATCTCGATTTCATATTTGTATAGTTCAAGTTATATATATATATATATATATATATATATATATATATATAATGGGATCTCAATGTTGTATACATATATAAGAGAGTGTGGTATTGTCAAAGATGATCATCTATGATATAATTGTATATGTTATCACTACACAAATCTATATTATATCTCTATACGATAGTATTAGAGATATAAATGATGATTAATACCTAAGAGTGAAAGGTCATCTTTACAGGACATTGATTATAACTCCAAACGACACCACTAAATTTAATGTCGTAAGGCTCCAAAACTTCCCCCAATCACTCATAAAGCATACAATTGTCTCTAAGGAGCTCATAAGATTCCGGAGTAATCAATCCCAACCACAAACCATGAAAAAAATTATCTATACCCACTAATTCTCTATATACAATTGGCACCTTTTGTAACCACTAATTCAGAGAGAAGACGGAAAGATTAAGCGATCGAACTGAGGTATCTTAAAGAGATCCCAAGATTACTGGAACTCAAGCACGCATTTACAACCTTCACCGTCTACTCCCAAGAAGACCCTATCGATGATCATCAACCATCATATTATTAACAAATTGGTATATTCGGGTTTATATTATAATCCTCAAAAGTGATTAAGGTGCAAGTTATATTTTAAGTAAGATAATACTTATGTGATTAGTATTTTAAGTGGGTAAATACTTATATACTATTACGAATGAGAACATTCGAGTTATTGACTATAGCTATAAGAGTTCAACAATTATAGCTAGAGCATATTGAGGAATAATATATATATTATATATACGGGTATTGTTACTGTATATATATATATATATATATATATATATATATATATATATATATATATATATATATATATATGCAAACAATATATTTATGTATGTTTATATCTCTAGTGCTATTCAGGGAGGTTGCGCGATGTGGGTGAATCCCCAAGCTTACAGATCAGGGAGAGTATATCCCCAGGTCATATCGTCCCACATATGGGTGCGATATTTTTTTCCCACTTTTAGGAGGTAATGTGACCGCCTCCACCGTTTTATGTTTCTACCATGTTCATGAGAAAGTCTGACATGGTACCGGGGTCAAGTTGATCAAACCCAGATGACAAACCCTCTCTACCGTTCAAAGTTAATATGTAAGTTAACCAGACTTACTGCCAATAAATCTGAGCACATTTGAAACATATCAATGGAAAAATATTTCTTCACATGTTAGAGAAAAAGGAAGCTAAGAAAGAAATGCCGGACGAAAACATGGGAGAGCAGAGTGAGTTGATGTGACGTTTTGACACCAAAATTGTACTCTCAACTACTTTTTGTCACGAGTGGTAAATATACATGTGTTTTTCTTATACCTGTACAGATCAACCAACGTGACCATTTGATATACTCAAGCTCCGACGATCTAATACAGATGTATCTGTTATGTTATAAATTCAACCTGATATTCCAAAATTGCAGTGATGTAAGGGATAAATAGTTTAATTGAGAATATATAAATGCTAGCTAATCTAATCATCATCACTTTTTTTCTCTCTAAAAAAGTTCTTTCTTAACGACTACGTTTTCACGACTGGAAAATGGCCACCTCCGGCAAGGAGGTGGCACTTGAAAACCACCATCACCCACAATACCCGTTGATCCTACCATAAAAGGATATTTTGTTCTTATTGTGGGAAATAACCCTCGCAATGATTTAATAAATATACATGCGGCAGCATCATGAGATGAAAAAAGTGAATAAAAAGAAAGATGGAATGATGTAAAGAAGTTTCTTTCTCTGTCAAGAAAATATATTGAGGTGAGTTTTCTCATTCATTTTTTAAGATTCCAAAATATTTGATTTTCTTATGATGATATTTACCAATTGAGTCTTGGAATTTTTTTTTATCTTTTCACGTTATTATATTTGTTAGTAACCTTTAGTTTGTATTCAACTCTTTTTCTTTGGTTAGTTTTTCCGCCGAGTTGTTTGTTGTAACTGCAATTTTTTAATAGTAAAAGATATTAGGGAATATATGTTTGCTTTTGGATTGTCTTTATTTACATGTAATGGGTAGCACCCTAAAGCTTTTTTGTCTTTCTTCAAAGACAATTTTTGGTTTCACCTCCTTCTGGGTTTGAATCGAAGGTTACAAGTGATAAGCCCTTAGGTCATCCACAATATGTCCTATTTTATCTCATGAAGGTTACAAGTGATAAGCCCTTAGGTCATCCACGATATGTCTTATTTTATCTCATGTGTAAAATTTAAAAATGGATCATTTCACAAAATATGTGAAATGCATTAATTAGAAATATGAGTCGCATAAATTACATGATTCTCTATTTCTTTCCTTCCCTTCCACCCTCCCCCTCTCTCATAATTTGTTTTTATCTTTTTTTCTCATAGAACCTTAACATCAATTGCAGTTTACCAAACACTGCGTAAAATTAAATTTAAACTCATTTGATATCCACTCATTTACAAGTCACTAATTCATAATGAAACAATTTACATAATCGAATAATTTATACAACCAAACAAGGCCTTATTGAATAGGATGGGAGCACCCATATCATAATCTCTCAACGAAAAATGAAGTTTTTATTGAAACTTTCTATCTTTCAGCGAAAATTAAGATATAGTTTTTACAGGAGGTAAACTTTGTAAAGGATATAATTTTTATAGGATATAGATAGCAACACTAAAAAAAGTCACCTCATTCGTACCATCATTTTAATTGTTATAGAATATAAACTTTTCACATAAAAACTTGCACTCACCATAGTAAGTATTGAAAAAGATGACATTGTTGAAACCTCAGATATTCCAGGATATACCCCGATAGCTGAGTCTCAGATGAGAACTTTCAATTAGTATATGCAATTGGGTGGGTATAAAATTTATAAATAATGGAAATGAGATCATTTACAAAGACAAACTTATAGAGTTCTTGGGTAGGCACAAAATTTATAATGACAAACTGTACAATAAATTTTTACATATCAAATATTTTTCTAAAAGTAGAAATATAGTTTTTACATATATATATTTTTATTTTTTCTTATTTTTAGTTGAAAGTAGAAATATTTCAAAACTAGATCCATCGTAGGATAAATTTTTACACGTATATTAAAGTATTTATTTTTTTAGAAAAATATTAAATTATATATTTTTGAGAAAAATAATAAGGTATATGTTTTGTTAAGAATTGAAAACAATTTGTTTTGGAGAGAATTGTTGTTTTCCTAGCTTTCTTTGAGTGTTATTTATTTACAGAAGATATTATATTTAGAATGAGTTATCTATGTTTGGTACAATAATGTTTGTTTACTTTATTTTAAAATATTGAACAAAGTTCGTATCATAGTATTTTAGTTGCATATAAAGTTACTGAAAATATGACATTTTCTAATTTATTTTAAGCATGCAACAAATGAAAAAATGGAGTATCAGTATAATAACTTTAAGATATGATATTTAATTTATGATATATAATTTTTTTTATTTTTTTTTAAATTTTTTTATTACACATGGTTCGTTCATCGCACGGGTTATATACTAGTAATAAAAATAACGCCCCATCAAGTTTAGACGAAACCAGCTTGATTATCGAGGTGATAATAAAAGCAAGGGAAGAGATGAGAGGGGGTGCCCACGGGTCACGAAGCGTATAACTGTGGCGACCACAAGAACCAATAGAGGAATGGGAAGCACGGGTGGTAGGCGGATATTTTGGATGATTTGATACCACCAAGATTTGTGGCATCCTCCTGATGTGGATGGGCCCCCGTTGAGGAGGGAGCTTAGGCATTTTTACGGGCAGACCCCGCAGTGGTGGAGATATGTGTATAGGGTGGTGCCACGGTGCTGGAGCATTATACGACGACAATGAGGATGGATGTTGGCATCCGTACAGATGTTAGAGAAGCTGAAATGGTAGTATGAGTGCTCTATTTTCGTGGTTTCCTATTTTATGTGAATGGTGTGTAGATTTTGTGCAATTGTATCTCTCTCCCGACATGGTACAAAAAACTGTTGACCAATGAACTTAATGTTATGTATACATTCAAGAAGTACAATTGAAAATTTGAAGGAAAATAAAAATGTACTAAAAGTACAATAGATTTTAGTACATATTTTATTTCTTTCCTACATTTTTCTGTGTAATCTGAAATCCAAATAGTATGTTGAGGGCAAACACACATTGGCATAATAATATATTGTTGATATTCTATATTGAAATTTCATATACATCTCCAAGATTTATCTATTACACTACCAATGTGGCATGTCAATCATTATCGTAGGGATTTCCAGACAATTATGAATCTTTGAGAAATTGTGATTTATGTGACCAACTGTATTTTCCTCCTTTTAGTTGTATCCGTATACAACTTACTTAAGGTGTGAGATTCATTTTCAGTTTTTTTATTCAAACTTAATTATATCATTATATGAGTTCGGATTATTCATTGTGATTTTTGTATTTATGATTTATTGATCCTCCCCTAAACTTTTTATTTCGAAGCATTTTTTTTATAATAATTATTTATTTGTTTTGTTATGTCTTTTCAAATAATAGTTTATAAATAATAGTATTATACTCCCGCACATCGTACGGGTTACATGATAGTTAAAAAGTAATGATAATATAAATCCACTTATTATGATTGAATTTTCTCAAAGAATATATTGGTCAAAATGAGAAAATGGCATGATGGCGTAATTCAAGTTTCTCTAACAAACGTGGTGTATTCGTACTTATAGTACAAAACCCATAAGTTGTTAACCATGAAGGTTACAAATGGGTGTTTATAAGAGAATGAAGTGATAAAATCTCTAAATAATGCAAAAAGTTTTTCGTAGAACTCAAAGATTGATTATATACAAACATACTCTCTCATTACGATCGTAAATAATTTTCAAATATATGACCAGCATAGCACTGTGGAAATGTAATATATATGAGACTCATGAATATTATAATTGCTTATTTATGCAAGACTTGGATAAAAGAATCCATATATAGAAATCATAAGAGGATTTATTTTTCCTGAAGCAAAGCCAAGAGACACGTACCTAATTTGACTAAGATGTTCATTGTACCATTTAAAACAATCCAGAAGGATATAGGTACACCCATCTTAGAAAATACTTGTCTAAGGAAGGACATGAAGACAATCATTTTTGATATTGTGATATTATACAAATGTCCTTAGAAGGATATGCTCTTAAAGAGATCAATAGATATGCAAAATGACTAAATAAGGGATTCAAAAATGAAAGATCTTAGGGTAACTAGTTATTGTCTCGACTCACAAATAGAGTACAATTACCATTAAACACCGATCTATCAGTCAAATGGAATGAAAATTACTGCAATACTATAACATAGATTAAGCACACCATTTTAGTATGCCCATTGTTTTTGGTATTTGAATATTAAAATATCCATATCATCCGAAAGAGGATGAAAAAAAATAACTTTAGTCCAAAAGTACCATATTTGTGTGTTATTAGTGCATTGTTAAGTTTGGTCCTAAAGTATTATACTTTTACGTTATTAGTGTATAGCATGTAAAAGAACGAATATATTAGTGTGAGACTAATCTCAATAATATGATTCTTCGTAAACTTATTAGTGAGATAATTATAAATCTAATCATCCTCGTCTAGTTATTTATGTAGATGCAAGTTATTTTCGCGATCTTCATAAAGAACAATCAAAGCATTTATGACTTTCCTCAAATAATATATGTTCTGACTACTACATACAAAGACAATGATTCATATATAGCTCAAATTCAAAAAGGTCACATCAAGCGAAACATGAATAACATTTCAATTTTCTACATACATGAGATCCAAAATAGTCATGCAATTGAAGTCAAATAGATCAGAAAAGGGTGACGTTTTCACCCCTCTTCATCAAAGTCTTAGGGAGATCGAGCTTCAGAAGAAATATGAGATTGAAGTAACAACATATTTAATCTTTCATCAAGTAAATGTCAAAATAAACATTTCAAAATCTTGTGTATGAGATAGTTTTACGTCAAATAAATCATTAGAGAAATGCCATAATTAAGGGGAGCCTTTGTTGGAAGACTTAATTTATCAAATCATTTGATTTTTATGAAAATTTCATTTCAATGAAAATATTGTTATTATGTAACTAATGATTAGATTCAAGATCTCATACCTTTGAGGTTATTTTGTCTTGAATCGTAGAGATTTGATCACTTTAATGTCACAATGTATCATGTGATGAATTTGATGGTGCAATTACCACAAAATCGAAGTTAGTTTTTTTAAAAATCTTAATGATGTCAAAATGATATCTTTCATGAGTTTTAATAACTTTAGGCCTCTGAAACCTCCAGAAAACATTTCAGGTCAATCCGATAAACAGTTTTGAAGTTATGCCTCTCATAATGTGGACACCGTGTTGTGTTGTGAAATTGTTTAGGTGATAAAATCTGATGTTCTTGTATTAATTTCATCCCCAAATATTAAAATCCATGAACATGAAGTTTTATATTGGGGTTTATATGTATTAAACACATTCTTAAATATTGAATCAGCCTTCTTAATTCGTTTCCTTATCTAGTCCGTGTTGTTAGGTATGTTTCATGAATTTCTAATATGTAAAGATGCATTAAGAAGATAAATTTATAGATCTCCAAATGACCTAAAATTTGGTGTAAGTCTTATTCTATCTATTAGGAATCTCTCGATAAATTTTTAAATTTTTCCAATATTCCAATTGCCCAGAATCAATTTTATAAGGTGAGAGTTGTGAAAGAGACCTTGAAATCTTTCGTGCTATTCCTTTCAATCCAAGACATTCCATTGATGTGTGAGAACCAATTATCACAACTCTACCACTCCTTTTCATTATTTTTTCTAATATATAATGATCCCACACTTATTAGGAGAGAATGGATTGCTTATATAGGCTAGCATGGGAACCATCATGAGAATTAATAAACTAGTTTCCCATATAATTAGGAATATTAATTAAACTTTATAAATAACTTCACAATTCTATTAATTATTATTCATTCCACTAAATAATAACAATTTCACTATATTCTACTATCTCAAAATTATAATTTCTAGCTCCTCGTTATTAGGTGCTTAATAATCTCCCCCACATTAAGATTACATATACTCGTAGATTAAATTAAATTACCAACAATTATATCTAATCGATTTTTTATAAATTCCTTGAGACCTTCCTATTAACTTATTTGATATATTGGATAATTAAATCTAACAATCGGGTTTCACATAATCAAAACTTATCAGCTACACCAAGAGGGCATCATCAGTATTTATAACGAGACGTGGATTCCATCCATAATTAACTTTCACAATACACTAACTACCATTACCCAATCTACCAATATGTCAAGTAATGAACAACCTATAAGGGAACATTTCACAATTTGTCAAATTTGTAAAATGTTTATTATAAATTTGTAATATTGGCTTTATTCTATTTGAACAAAACTACTTGAGTCATAGGTTATGATTTGCGTTCATCTTGTTCTTCAAGCCTATGATGCATCAAAGATCATAGCAGATAAGTAAAAGCGACATCAACTTCCATGCCAAGTTTTGTCTTCACACATGAGATCTCAAAAAGGCATGAATGGTGTATTTATTTTGATCACTGGATTCTAAGTTTGGGTGTTAAGTGTTTTATTAAGGCGATTTTTCAAAAATGAATTTTAAAGAAAGTATTTTCAGTTTTAATGTCATTTGAACGAAGTCTTATTTTCATTCAAAAGAGTTTTCCTTGTTCTTTCAAACGAGTTATTTATCTCTTTAAAACGAGGTACGTGTTTTCGTTCAAACGAGATTTGAGCGAGCTTCGAGCAAAATGTTTCTTCCTACAGAATTTTATCGTTCAAAGGCCATTAGAAGCTCATTTTAACGAGATTTGGGATCTCGTTCGAATGACCTTGAGGTACGCTCGAATAAAGTGTCCAATGATTTTCCACAAGTTATGTGCCATCATTTTTTACCATTTTTCTATAACTATATGGCACATCAAAGTTATTTTGAAGGTACATTTTGCGAAAACAATTTCTTAGACAAAACAAGAGCCTCCTAAACCCTAGTTTACAAATAATCTTAATATGCTTTCTTGATATCTCAAGTTTGAGCACCATGATCAATTTTACTCTTCAATATCGTTGAGTACGTTTCATGTGTTGGATTCTGTGCTTATTGTGGTGACGATTGAATTAGCTAAGGCAAAAAAAAATCGGTAGATACCAAGACGCGAGAGGTGCCTGCATTGTGAAGGTCATCGGAAGGTGTCTAATGGTGGTTGTGATGAAGGTTCAAAGATCAAGTAGTGCATCAAGATTTAAAGACGTTGAGTCTGTTGAATAAGCCACATTCGTCCTTGTATGCTACCTATATCGTAGTGGATTTGTGTAGCTAGGCCTTTCAAGATTTTTTGGTTATGGTTTTTTCTCGTACATTATGATGTTGTGTGTGAATGATTTATTTTATTTTTTAAAATAACATTGATGCGTATTTTTGGCAAGATAAAATTGGTTAATACTTTACATAAAACATATTTAATCAGTGCTTAATTAAAATTGGATTTATAATCATTCGGTTAATTGATTAGAAATTAAAAATTAGTGTTGGACAATCCATATCCCTAGTAGCACATTTATCAAATTGGTATCAGAGAAGGTTATACTACTTTATCATCTTTGATCCTTGTTTTGTACATTTAGGGGGTTTAGATCAATTTTAACTGTGAGGGAAGTTCCATTACCTAACCTACTCCATTCAATGGATCAAACTATCCCTATTAGAAGGTGTAAGTGAGATTTTTTGTAAAATATATTGACGAGAATGTTTGGAACTCTGTAGAGAAAGGTCGGTCTCCTCCCACTGAAGGTGGTTTACCTAAAGAGGACTCCCTTTGGAAAACGGATAAAAAGAATGACTTGACGGTTAATTATAAGGGTGTGAATGATAGCATGCGAGAGCGAGAGATTCTTGGAAAATTTTGAAATCCACACATTGGGGCATTAGAACGGTTAGGGTTTAAGAGTCACTACACCAAATCTGCCGAATTATCACGGTCATTGAGCTTGACAAGTTCAACTTGTCAAGGTCAATGACCTGACAATTCTGGGAGTGATAACTTTTTTTGTCACGGACTTGTCACGGTCATTGACCGTGACAAGTTCGTTATAATTGTCACGGTCGTGTCACAGGCCTTGATCGTGATAAGTTTTGTCACGGTCAAGGACCGTGACAAGCCCGTAACAATGCTAAAAAAAATTTCACGATCGATGAGCGTAACAAGTTCGTGACAACAATGCTTTGTCATGAACTTGTCACGGCTAATGACCGTGACAATTCTAGTCAGCATTGAAAAAAATTGTTGGGGAGTTTGGCCACTGCCACTGCCACTGCCCTGCAGTATATTTGTACCTGTTATAACAACGTTGTACCTGTTCAAGCATCATATATCCAAATAAAATAGAGATAATGCAAATATACATTCAAAATAGCGATAATATGCATCACGATATAATCCAAATATAATTCAAATGTACCAACTTAAAAATAATTCAATTCAAATAATGTCACTACATGTCTTGGGTAAGGTTAAATCCGAGGAGTTGAGTAGGCCACATGATATATGAATGAACACATCCAGTGATATACATCGTGCCACATTGTTCGCGTAACCATAACGGGGAGTTCTCCTTCTCAGGTATCACATGCTTGACGAGCACCTTGGACTCGATGTCTTGAAGCTCACGTCCATGAACTAGTTCACCCTAGACGATATTCGGGTCCCTCAACCCCCGCCCTATCCACTGGCCATCAAATATGTCTAGTATAAACATGCTCGGCCTATCCACTGGCCATCAAAGTCCGCATGTGTCGACGATGAAGCAGTGAGGTCCACATCCTCGTCATCCTGCACCCCTCCCCTACCTTCTCCTTATGCGCCCAATGAATGCTTCATGAATGAGAACATATCTTGGACCGTCGCCTCCAAACGGGACAACTTCGCGTCATGCGAGTCCACTGTTCGAGCCAACCCGGTGTCGCTCGTCTCTAATCTGATGATCCTATATTTGGCCACTCACGAGATCACCCCCTTGTCCCCCCCTTACGATCAAAGCCAAGCACTTGGCTGAGTGCGTCTGTGGACAAAGATGCCTTGTTGGCATCAGACTGCGACTCATGCACTTCCTTAAGCTTTGCCTGAAGCCACAAAAGCACATGATTAGTAAAATAAGTAAATTAAAAAATTATAATGTAATTAACAAAAAGTAAACTGTCGAATTACTTACAATCGTGGCCGCGATGCTCGGGGACACCTCCTTGTCCTTCCCCTTCTTCTTTCGAAGAGCCACATAAGTATCGAGCCTATGTGGCCTACCCCAAGGGCCACTCCCTGGACTCTCGTGTCTTCCCAAAGTACTGGGTCCGCATATTTTTCTTTTACTTCTTGTGTTGCTCCCTCAACTGCTCCAAGACGAAATCACGTAGCTTTGGATCCAGGCTGAATTATTCCTGTCTAACAAATACAATGTTAGTTGCAAATAAATATAAATATAAATATAAAATGAAATTGAAATCGAAATCGAAATATTCATATTCATACGAATATAAATATAAATATAAAAATATTACCTGTAGTGCCACCCAAATAGCTAACTTGAGGTCTTATGGCACCTCCTTCCAACTAATGTACCCCGGGCCGATGATCGTGTTTACCATCTCGAGGGATCTCGCTAATAGACCCGACTTGTTCTTGATGTCCATCCCCAATTTGCCATATTTGGGGAGCCTAGGGGCCGAGGAGCCCTCGTCGCCTCTGCTACCACCGAGCCCAGACGACATCATCATAACAAGCATCATCATCCTCGCCTTAACACCTGAAGGAGACATTTGTTGTAAAAAAATGTTATTAGTACATATCAAAATGAATTAAAAGAAGACATGCAAATATGTACAATTACTATAAATAAAAATGCATTGTTACTGTCAAACACCTCAATTTTGAATTCCAAAACAACAACATCTAGCTGATAATATGTATAATTACTAAAAATCTGAAACATCCCTACCCCCACCCCTACTGCCCACACACACGCACACTACACAAGAGTGAAAATGATATAGTGAAAATCAATTAAAATAGTGAAAGGTTGTTATGATGGTAGTCATAGTCAAGTTTTATCGTGATATCTTCACGAGCAGTTGAACCTTCTACATCATCAGTAACTTCATTCTCTTCTGCTTCATAAACTCCGTACGCATCATCAACTAAATCCTCTAACATATTATGATCTACGTCGTCCCCTTCTACATCTATCCTACTTGTTGAAGGTTGTTGTGAAGGTTGGTCGGGGACAAAAGGAACTTTCAATTTACTGTGAAAACTCCAAAATCGATAAATATCTTGCATACCCGATGTTAACAAATGTAGTTCAACTGTTTTTCGCTCAAACACCTTACCATTCTTACACCTAGCACACGGACACTGAAACTCTTCATCATTATGACATGTCTTTTCATATTTCACAAATTCGTTAGCACCTCTGCGAAACACATCCTCCATTATATTTGTATCACCCATCCACTCTTTTTATTTTGAATATCCCATCACAGCTACCACAACTAATCACCTATTAAAGGTACGAAGCGTATATTTATAGATTAGTATAAACAAAACTTAGATTTATAGTATGTTTCATTTAATTATGTCTTATTTATATTCAAATTCAATTTATAATAGAAATTTCTATTTCCTCCATCTCCTCTAAAGGGTGAGTGGTCCTATCCCATTCAAGACCGCATTTTTCTGTAATATACTTAACAGCTCATGCACAATGTTACGATTTGAAAAAAATTCGATAGAATATCCCCGTAGTTCTCCAAGTACACGACGTAGATTGGCAAGTGTAAGTGTTATTTCAATTGATCAAATGAAATAACAGTTACACTTGTCAATCTAGTATGTACCCAGAGAGCATTAGGATACGACTGCAGAACTTCCTCCAAAAGTACAACTGTAAGCCACTTAGAATATTATACAGAAATTATGCAGTCCCAAACTGTCCAAACGGGAAAATTCGAGAGATCTCATTACAGGAGTAATGACTCTAGAATGGGTCTAAGGACTATTGAATGCGTACGCATAAATACTAGAAGGCTAATATCTATGCGAGCTATATGTAATTTCACGTATGTTTCATTTAATTATCACACTATATATATATATATATATATATTATTTGATATACAAAGTAATTTTTAAAAAAAGTTAAAAAATCCCACCCCCATATGGACAATAATCCACTGGTCATGCCACTTTTAAAATTAACCAACCCAACATCGATCCACTATAATCCAACAACAATATCAACAACAAATGTGTATCTCTTACTCCTTCTAATTTATCTACTGAATTAATTATTTTCATCAATTAAAGTATACAATTATTAATTTACTAATTTACAATGAGAGGCAATCCTACTTTCATAATTAATCATATTTTAATTTACAAAAAAAATTAATAACCAATCAATTCGTTTACAAGGGACATTATGCACAAACACGCACACTACACACACATATACACACACACGCGCGCATATACGCACACACACCCGTGCACATTCACACACACACACACGCAGCCCCTACCCCTACCCCAGCACCCACCCACCCATCCCTTCCTCCTCCCCCCCACCCTGCTCCACCCCTTCCCCCACCCTTCCCCACCCCTTCCCCCACCACACACACATGCACACACACCACTACACACGCATGCACACACACACACAAATAGCCCCCCACCCTGCCACACCCCTTCCCCACCCTGCCCCACCCCCTCCCCACCCCCACCCACCATACACATGCACACATACACATATACACACACACACACACACACACATATATATATATAAATGGAAGAGAGAGAGAGAGGGATAGCAGTGTAGAGAGAGAGAGAAAAAAGGAGGGGAAAGGGTTTTTTGCTGTAACATTTGTCACGGACGTGTCACGGTCCTTGACCGTAAAAATATTATAGGACTTGTCACGGTCATTGACCGTGATAAGCCCGTGAAAACTGTACTTATCACGGTCGTGTCACGGTCAATGCCCATGACAAGTATTTGTCACGGTCAATGACCGTGACAAAAAAGCACATGTTTTTTTTCATGATCATTGACCGTGACAAGGCTAGCTGCTGGAAGGGTGCAAATTTACCCATTTTGGTGTAGTGATTGTGCCTCTCGATGATAGCTATCCAAATAAAAATAAATTTCTTAATTCAAGAAAAAAGTTTGTAATTTATTATTACAAAAGGGATTATCAATCCAAAAGCCTATGTTACAAAATATTCTAATAGATTTAAGAATCCGAAGTTTTATCTGCTTAATCAAGACAATGATTCTAAAGAATGAGAAAAAAGTAAAATAAACACAAGACTGGATGTACGAGGAAAAAATACACTAACGGAAAAACCTCGGGCCAATTAGAATAACAAATGAACTATGTTAGAGGTTTACAACTAAAAGATAAAGACTTACACCCTCTCGATGCAATGACCAACTAAACACTCTTTCCAAATATATTCTTCTTAGAGAGAATAAATAACTCGGAAATGCTGCACAATCACGACTGGTTTTGGTCCATAGCCAATGACTTCAAATATTTTGCCAAAACTTTCTTATTTAAAGTCAAAATAACTTTTTATCCTCAAGGTAACCTTTAATCAACCAAAATGATACACCTAGGATTTTTTAGGGAATCCTGTAGATATGTGTGTTAGGGTGTTTGCAAAGGTGTGTTACTTTAAATCTTAAAACAAGTTTTTTTCAAGCAAAGGAAGCATAACTATTTATTTACTGATGAAAATAAATTTTTGAACACAAGGTGAGTAAATAAACCTCTATTAGAAATAATGTATTGATAAGAACTCAAAGAAGATGAGTGAAAAAATGTGTTCTTAAATATATGGAATGTTTTGATCAGCAAAAATATTTTTAAAATCTCACTCTTGGTATGGAAGTGGGAACAAAACTTAACTTATACACGTTTGATTTTGAAAAGAGTTAACACAATTCTAGGTGCAATATTCTTAAGGCATAAAATAGTCACATCAGGGTCTAAGTCTCCCAAAAATTCGTATTTGACACGCTTACCAATAATATCTTAAAGAAAGATCTTGTGCAAAAGTGACTTTCAAAATTTTCAGTCGTGTCTCACCGCAGTTTCACTGTAGTGAGGAAATCCATAACTGGAGCGAACTTAAAGCGATCCAAGTTGTGCTAAAAATGAGACAATTTGCACAGTGACACAAGAGATCAACGAGACACTGTCACTACAGTGAGGACATATGTCGTTGGACCATCGCGGTGGAGAAATAGATTGTGTATGTGTTTAGAGAATTTTTTCTAGTTTGCCTTAGAAATATTTTCAAAATATATTTCTAGGAAAACTCTAAGAATGTTTTTTCACAAATGAACACTCATAATTAAAATATACAAAAGAATGCAATTTCTTTATACAATAGATTTTTCTATATGAAAAGTATATTTGCATGTGTATTTGACAAGATTAAAAAACCAAGGTAAATCAAATATATTTTCCAATTTATAAAAATAAATTAACCGAGGTGAATGAAGTCTTCTAAGTTTTCTAACTTTTCTTAAGTGGTTTACTTGAGGTTTGGCATTGAGTAAATCTGGTTTGTTGATGAAGCTTTCCGTTGATCTCTTAGACAAGAAATTTAGACAACCTATTCATGGGAGCACATCGACTATACTATACTCTTATAATCTCCCCCTTTGTCGAATTCTGAGAGAAAACATAAAAAGAAAAAAATACAAGAAAATGAAGGAAATCTACCGTTTTACGACTCGCCCGGCAAAGGGCAAAATTAAAAAATATAAAATTACATTTTTTGCAAGTATGTATTCATGGATAAAAAAGAAGCTCTTGTTCAAAACTTTCCTGTAACAGACTAGTAAACTCAACAAGGTAACAATGTGAAGAAATATGACAAGAAAATATGATAAATATGATCATGTGAATATAACGTTTTGAACATGTGAGTATCATATCTATAAAAAAAATAATTCTCCGTGAAATATATAATTCCTTCCAATAAACATGATATAACGACAAATAACTCTAAGCAACCGGGTATGCTTTGATAACTATTCTCCTTATATCTACAAACTCCTCAGCCTTTTACCACGAAAAGTGACGAAGGAAAGAATAAGCACATAATATGATCAGGTTCTCAATGCATTTTACGAGAGTAAAACATCATAATCAAACTAATAAATAGAGAATAATCATATAATGAATGAATAATTAACATGTTAATTCAGGTAAGATATAATCATGAGAGTAATATGCATAAGATTAACAAGTTAAACTACACATGGAGAGATAAAATATATCAATCAAAGATATGAGTATTGCTAAAAAGTGATAAGGATCCAAAAGGAGAAGAGTTTACAAGGATTACAATGATCATGATCAATAAAAAACAAAACCCCAATAACTTTTAACATACAAAGGCCAAAATAAAAAAAATCACATAACTTCTTCTTCTTACAAAACATCCCTATTACATATATATCACTAAGCTCATTATTATTGTCATGCAAGGCGTCACAGACATTCTAGGCACGAGTATCAGAAGTGTGTTGAAAGTCCTCATAGAAAGAAGAGTTCATTGAATTAAACAATGGTAGAAAATAAAACCTAGTTGTATAGATATTCGAGAGACGGTAGAATCCAATTTATTTTCAATTATAGATCATGATCTAGATGCTCGTGATGTAGAGGCATGATGAGGATGTGGTGGAGGAAAAACATGCGGTGGTCCATATGTGCCATCGTAGTTGTTAAGATGCGCAATAGACTCATAACACTACACCAAATCTGCCCATTTGTCAAGGTCATTGACCTTGACATATCCAACTTGTCAAGGTCAATGACCGTGACATTTCGAGGCGAGACAACTTTTTTTGTCACGGTCGTGTCACGGTCATTGACCTTGACACAAAACTCGCATTTTGTGTCACGGTCGTGTCGCGATAAATGACCGTGACATGTTTATCACGGTTATAAACCGTGACAAAGTCGTGACCCTTTTAAAAAAAATTGTCATGGCCATTGACCGTGACACGTCCGTGACACAAAACGCGTCACGTACGTGTCACGGTCAATGACCGTGACAATTCTGGGCAGAATTTAAAAAAAATCTGTTGGGCAGTATGACCACTGCCACTGCCCAACACTATATTTGTACCTGTGATAGCAACGTCGTACCTGTTCCAAACATCATATATCCAAACAAACTAAAGATAATGCAAATATATATTCATGACGATATAATCCAAATATTCAAAATAGAAATAATATACATGACGATATAATCCAAATATAATTAAAATGGACAAACTTAAAAATAATGTTACTACATGTCTTGGGTAAATGTGAGGAGGTGAGTAGGCCACACGACATACGAATTGACGCACCCACCAATATACGTCATGCCGCATTGTTCGCGCAATCACGATAGGGAGTTCTCCTTCTTGGGTATGACATGCGTGACGAGCACCCTGGACTCCATCTGTTGAAGCGCACGTCCATGAACTATTCCACCCTCGATGATATTCGGGTCCCTCAAACCCCGCCCTATCCGCTGGCCATCAAATATGTCCAATATGAACACGCTCAGCCAACCGAGTGTCAACAATGGTCTGTTGAAGGGCGCCAAATAGGGAAGTGGATCATCGAAGTACGAACGTGTCGGTGATGAAGCAGCGAGGTCCACATACTCTTCATCCTGCACCTCGTCCTCCCGCACCTCCTCCTCCACCGCCTTCTCCTTCCCTTTCCCTTTCCATTTACGGTCTCCGCCCAACGTACGCTTCATGAATGCATACATATCTTGGACCGTTGCCTCCAAACGGGACAGCTTCGCATTGTGTGAATCCACCGTTCGAGCCAACCCGGTGTCGCTCATCTGCAATCCGATGATCCTAGATTTGGCCACCCACGATCTCACTCCCCTTGTCCTCCCCTTGCGATCAGAGCCAACCACTTGGCTGAGTGCGTCTGTGGATAAAGATGCCTTGTCGGCATCAGACTGCGACTCATGCACTTCCTTAACCTTTGCCTGAAACGACAAAAAGCACATGATTAGTAAAATAAGTAAACTAAAAAATTATAACGTAATTAACAAAAATTAAACTGTCGGATTACTTACAATCGTGGCCGCGACGCTCAGGGACACCTTCTTGTCTTTCCCCTTCTTCGTCCGAAGAGACACATAAGTATCGAGCCTATGTGGCTTACCCCCTGGCCCACTCCCTACTCCCTGAAATAAAATAAAGAAAAGTAAAATTAGTATCGGCCCCGCAAAGTAAAATAATGAAGAATAATATATTTCTGTAGTTATAGAAAAGTTAAATCTTACCTGCATTCTATGCTCCACCTCAGCGTAAGAGATCCGGCCAGAGTAGTGCACGTCCGTCTTTTTTGCCCGATTTTCCCTCCCCGATTGGCGAGATGCCAATCGTCGATCCTCGATCTCATTGTCAATGAACTTATGCCATTGTGCCAATGAGATTGGCTCCTTGGGCGGGACGGATTCACGCCATTGGATAATCGACTCTCTTGTTTTCCCAAAGTACCGTGCCCGCATATTTTTTTTCCACGACTTGAGTTTCTCTCTAATGTGCTCTAAGACGGGATCGCGTAGCTTTGGATCCAAGTTGAATTGTTCCTGTCCAACAAATACAATGTTAGTTGCGAATAAATATAAATATAAATATAAATATAAATATGAATATGAAATTGAAATTGAAATTGAAATTGAAATATTCATATAAAATATATTACCTGTAGTGCCGCCCAAACAGCTAACTTGAGCTCATATGGCACCTCCTTCCAACTCATAAACCCCGGGCCGATGACCGTCTTTAGTAGCTTGAGGGATTTCGCTAATAGCTCTGACTTGTTCTCGACGGTAATCCCAAATTTTCCATATTTGGGGAGCCTAGGGGCGGAGGAGCCCTCGTCGCCTCCGCCACCACCGAGCCCAGACGACATCATCATAAACAGCATCATCATCTTCGCCGTTATATCTGAAGGAGACATTTTTGCTGTAAAAAAATGCTATTAGTACAGATAAAAAAAAATGTTAATAGTACACATACACACACCCCTACCCCACCCCACCCCCACCACACACACGCACACGTCATGCCACTTTTAAAACTAACCAACCCAACATTTCATCAATTAAACTAACAATTAAAGTATACAATTATTAATTTACTAATTTACAATGAGGGACAATCCTACTTTCATATGAAATTGGCACTAATTATTAATTTACTTTCCATCTAAAACTATACAATTAAAATTACAATTAAAGCTATACAATTTCTTAATTAAAGATATACAATTGTTAAAATTGCCCCTCCACACCCCCCACACCCCACCCCCACCCCCACCACACCCCTTGCCCCCCTCCCCTCCCCTCCCCTCCCCCCGCCACGCACACACGCACACACCTACGCACACACACACACACACCCCACCCCAACCACGACCCCCTCCCCCACCCCACCCCCACCCCACCCCCACTACCCCCCTCCCCCACCACAAACCACCATACACACACGTACTCACACACACACACACCCCACCCCCACCCCTCCCCCCACTACGACCGTGACAACTACATTTATTGTTTATCAATAAAATTATGACATAAGATAATTATAATTGGAGCATAAATTTCATTATCCTAAAGGGATAAATCCAACCAAGTACAGAGATTCTACAAATTAAAGTGAGAAATAAATTTAAGACTTTCTAACAACATGCATGTGTAGGGATTCTACATAGTTGGGCACGAAAGTAACTAATGATATTCCTAAAAACATACAATTGGCAACATTTTGTGAATTTACTAAACTTTAAATAATATTATCAAATTCTGTTAAAAAATTATCTAGCGTTTTACCTAATTGAATTAATTTCATGAATAAAATTATTATCAATTTAAATATTTATATAATTAAATTTAACATATGAATTCTAGAACTTTTCTAACATTTACACAATTTTAACTATCACTAACATTTACACCATTCTAACTATCACTAACATTTACACATATATATACACCCATACACATATACATATACACACATATATATACACACATACACATACACATACATATAGGAATGAAAGAGAAAGAGAGGAAAAAAATATACCTTAGAGAGAGAGAGAGAGGGGGAAAACTAAAAGAGGTGGGAAAAAAGAATCCTAGGGCTTTTTTTTCTGCAAAAGTTGTCACGGTCGTGTCAAGGTCATTGACCGTGACACAAATCTCGCGTTTTGTGTCACGGTCATTGACCTTGACACGACCGTGACACAGAATTGTCACAGTCATAGACCGTAACACGGTCGTGACAAGTAAATTTGTCACGGCCTTGTCACGGTCAAAGACCGTGACAATTCTGTGTCACAGTCATGTCAAGGTCAATGAGCGTGACACAAAATGCGAGATTTGTGTCACGATCAATGACCTTGACAAGGGTGGCCGGCTGAAAGGTGATAATTTGGCCATTTTGGTGTAGTGTAATATGAATTAATAGTCAATGTCCATTGTGGCTTTTCTTGAACTTCATCTGAGAGTAAATGAACTCTAAAATTTAAAGAAAATGCATCATCAACCGACTGTAGGGAAAAGAATCTCTTATTCCTAATAAAATTACACAAACACATACTACATCCCAATCCAATGGTGTAGAACAATTGAAAATGCTTAAGAGTTATGTTGTGCGAGTGATATGTGGGGAAAATACAAGAGCGCACAAACATATTTGTAATATAGAAGTCATTTGAAAGAAATTCATGAGAAAAAAGTCTTTCCATTCCAATCTGGACAATGGTAGTCTTGCAAAAGAGTGATTAAATTCAAGTGGCACGGTTCACTCGAAATCGACTTGTAAGGATAATTGGTACTGTTAACTTCTGGGACACTGAAGTGGTTAGTTATCTTCTTAGAAGTAAGTTTCACTTGAATTACCCTCACTTTGGAAGAAATAATCTAACTCCTAAGTTATCCTTACCTTCCACAAGAGTTGAATACAATTCTCCCACCAAGTTTGGGTAACATGGTCCGGTTTGAGAGCAAATACCAATCCAATTTATCCTACCACCCAAGAAGTCATGTACACGGGTGTTGGAAAAAGAGTACAAATTAATTTACCTATCCCAATGCATATAATGTATAGCGAAGAGTTCATCAAATCCGGAGTGATTGAAGGATGTCGAGGCGCGTGAGTGTGATTTAAAATACATGATATAGCCTGTAATAACACAGTAAGGCTCAAGCACATACATCCTATCAGATATGGGAATGAAAACCAATGACCCTTTATTAACACTACGAGTATACAAACCCCAAAAATATAAAGAAAAGTTATATATACCAAAATCTACTCAAGAGATTCAATTTAAACTCAAGATAAATAAATCTCGTCAATCATAGAAAATATTTCATCAAAATCTATCAAAACTATTATCACTAAGCCCTAACTTTAAAAATGAGTAAATATCAAAATTTAGGGAAGAAAACTTATCAATCTGAAGAATAATCCACTAGAATGAGGTTAATACGACCTAAAAAGACTTCCAAGATGATAAGTTGGGAGGAATGAAGGATGTTTCTTAAGGGTGAAAGTGGTTTTGAGAAAAAATGGGTAAAAGTCTTTAAACATACCGACTTGAGCATTTTTAGAAAACCCAGGTGTTGTCGCTATAGAGATCTATGTTCTTGAAGCTCCGATGACAATGGTTGCGCCAGCCTCCAACAAACTAAAATTATGGAAACATTGAACAAACAAATAAGGAAATGTCATATAATTTCTTAGCTAAATGCAGGTACATTTTGATTCAAAAAATACCAATTTGAATGATTAAAAAGGCTTTAGAAGATCATTCAATGGTTCTTGGTTAAGCTAAATACTCTACAAAGGAATGATTTAGCATTAAAAGGCCTAAGGTCAAATTAAATCCATATAAAAGATAGAGTGATTCAAAGACATAACTCGTGATAGAAAAGTGAATTAAATGAGAATTTACCCGTAAAATTGAAGAATGAAGATTAATGTTTGAACTCACTTTTAAATTTTTTTGACTTAATGCAACAAAGAGAAAGACTAATTTTTTCTTGAAAAAACAAATAAACTTTTCAACTCACACTTTTTTCTTCCCCAAATAGTGATTTACGATTAAAATCTTTTAAGTCGCATATCGTTGATGTTACTCAGTTTTTGGATAAATAAATATCTTTGAGATATTTTTTTGATAAAATTTTGCATGTTGAGGTTTTCTCTCACTTAATACAAAGTGTGGAGAACTATTTCCTATTTTTCAAAGGTAACTCTCATGACCCAAAAGTTGCAAACCTTGCCACATCATCACTCATGATTTTGAACACACATAGACACACACACACATAGACACACACACACACACACACACACACACACACACACACACACACACATATATATATATATATATAATATTTTCAAGTCCAACCATGTTGATAAAAACTCTCATACATAAAAGGATTAACAATGACACCGTTTCATCAAAGTATTTCATAAAAAAAATTAATTTTCGGTAGAATTTGAAAACAAATCCCTTCATTGTATTTTTCATGGAAATTCTCAAGTTTAATTTATGGTATAAAGTGAACGCATTATGATAAAATAGCAAGTTCAATTTTCTAAGGCATTTCATGCTATAAACATTTAAGCATGTAGTATTAAAACCCATAAATAAAACCATTAGTACAATAACAAAGAATGTATTTTTGCATTTAAGCTCATGGGATAAAATAACAGCTAATAAGAATATAAACTCAATATTGTACAAGGCCAAAATGTAAAGGTATAAATAAAACAAAGATCATATATAAAGAATGAAAACAATCGTAGAGAGGAATCAAGATGCCTATCCAAAACGAGTAAACCAAATACTCTTAGATGCCTAAACCAAAAAAAAACTATTTCTTCATAAAAAAGGACCAAGACTTGGTGTATTGATCTAGGGATTCTAGTTTTCCTTTATCAATAGTTTATTTTGGAACCCTATCTGGATCAAGTCTCAAGTTATTGGATATAGGGACCAAATTGGGAACTATGGGAGGATCAAACATTTTTCCTTTTCCCTTTCCTCTAGGAAAAGCCTTTTGAGGGTCTTCCACATTCTTCTTTATTTTCCTATCAACCTTTCTACCCTTATTAAAATCACCTACATGTGATGGGGATTGAAGAAAAATTAAAAACTCGTTTAAGTGTCCTAATTTATAAAAAAATGTTAACCTATATGGTTGTGGAACAATTTGGTCGACGGGACACTTGAGTTATTGCTTCCGAAGTATAATGTAAAAATCATCCAAGTGTCCTTACTTATTGAAAAAGGAACATGAGAGTCGCCTTCCTTTGGCTTTCTTTAGGTATGGAATGCATTGAAGATTCACCAACGGGAGATGGTAAATGTATTTAGATGCTAAGAAATTTTGGCTAGATGTAGATCCATTACTTTCAAAACCGATTCCTCATCTATTCGAAGTGGAAAACTTGGAATTAAAAAGCATTATATCCAATTTTTTAGACCTACCTGTTGTATTCATCTTAAAAGTGGTCGCGAATAGTAGCTTGATCTCAAACAAAGAGATTTGATTCTCTAGGGTTATTCTCGAGTTTTCAGTCTCATGTGAGGACATCCTAGGGAACTCAATCTATATATGAAGAAAGTTAATGGAACTTCCTTAAAAATGTGGTTCATTACTTACCACACGTGAAACAATAAACTAGCTCACACTACTCTCACTCATGATAGCCATTTGGTATTGGCTAACATAGTGGAGAGTTCCATGTTATGACTTTTGAGGTTTATGGACTCCTCATAAAGCCTAATATAGTCCACTTGAATATTACTTTCCTATTCTTCCTCAATTGTGATCAAAGAGGGATTATAAATAGTCATTTCTTCACTAGATGGAAGAGGAATATCAAAATCCTCTAAATCATCTAACTTGTCAAATTTTCTATTGCTATAAATGTGGAATAATTGCATTCTTGAGAGTTATATTTGGAGTCCAAGTCTTCATCACAAAAAGTGGTTTGATAAGCATTCTTGTCACCATTATGACTAATATTTGAGAGACATTGATTTAACATGTGCCCTTTACCACCACACGTAATACAAATGATGGTTTTTAGAGATTCATTATTCTTTTCTCCACTTCTATAACCAATCTCATGCCTAGGCGGGTAGTTCTTGGATGCGTCTATAGACTAAAATCATTTTTCTACTTCTAGGAAAACTTAGTGAGAAATTTCATATCATCCTCACTAACATCATGTGAACTAAAATCAAGAGATGCATTCTTAGACTTGAAAGGTAGATTTTTCTCCTTAAGATGCACTCCTTATAGATATGATAAATTCACCTCATAGGTTTGGAAAGATCCAATAAATTCATCTACATGCATTAGCTTAGAAATAAAATCTCTGACCTCTTCAATGGAATCCACTTTGCCTTGACATCTAGGTGTGAGAGACCATAATTTTTTTTTTATCAAAAATATTGTTCTCTTTAAGGGTCTTTCCTAAATAAAGACTATGTCTTTCTGCTCGAGATAGAACTCGTTAAAAATTTCATTATCCTTTGTGGTAAAAAGTTCGAAATAGGTGGTAAGCCATTGAAGTTTAGAGTGCTTCACAGTGGAGGTTCCTTCATCAGTTATGTGTCGAATTTCTTATGCCTCCTTAGATGTCATACATGTGGATATATGTATAAACTTACTTGGGGACATGCAACCAAAAATATTGTTAAGTCCCTTCATGTTCTACTCACTCTCCTTTAAAACCTTACCGTCCCAACTAGATCTAATCTTGTCAACTTCGACATCATCGACAACAGTTTTAGGACAAGTCCATCCAAAAAGCACACTATTCCATATTTGATTGTACACAGGCATCAAATACGCTCACATACGGGCTTTGTAATAGGAATAATTACTACCATCAAAGGGAGGAGGTTTGAGGGTTAAACTTCTATCCGTTGCACACAAAAGGATCTAACTTAGGTTTTTATGCCTAAAACTTGGACATTTTCTCTGATACTAGTTGAGAGTGTGCCCCTCGACAGTAGATACCTATATAAAAAATGATTCCCCTAATTCAAGAAAAAGGTTTTTTACTTTACTATTATAAAAGGATCAACAATCCACTAAATTTTAGAATCTCAAGTTTTACCTTCTTAACTAAGATAATGAATCTAAAAAATGTAGAAAAAGTAGAATAAGCACAAGATTGGATATATGAAGGAAAATCCACTAACAGGAAAAACCTTGGGCTAATAAGAATGAAAAGTTCACTATGGTAAAGTTTTACAAATAGAAGACATATACTACACCCTCGTGACTCAATAACCAGCTAGAAAATCTTTCCCACCATATTCTCAGTAGAGAGTGCCAATCGCTGGAGAATCCTGACCAACCACAACCGATTTTGGACCACAACCGATGCCTTCAAATCTTTGGCCAAAACTTTCTTCTTTATTGTTAAATAAATTTTTATTCCTATAGGGAACCTGCAATCAACCAAAATTATACACCTAGGATTTTTAAGGAATCCTATAGATATGTGTATTGTTGTGTTTGCAAAAGTGTGGTGTTTTAAATCTCAAAATAAGTTTTTTCCAAGACAATAAAGAGAAAATATTTAATCATAAATGAAAATATATTTTTGAACTCTGGTTGAGTAAATATACCTCTATTAGAAATAACAGCTTGAAAAGAACACAAAGAAGAGGAGTGAAAAAAATGATATCTCAAATATATGAATATTTTGTAGCTATAAAGATACTTTTTCAAAGCTCTTACTATTGGTTGGGAAGAGTAAAACAACACTTAACTTATAGACTTTTAATTTTGAAAAGGGTGAAAGGCCCAAATTCTAAGTGCACATTCTTAAGGTGTTAAATAGCCATATCAGGGTCTAAGTCACCCAAAATGTTATATTTGACACACTTACTAACAATATCTTTAAGAAAGATCTTATTCAAAAGTGAGTTTTGGTGCTATCCGATGCGTATCGATGCAGTGTCACTACAATAAAGAAATCCCGCATCGGAGATAACCTGAAGTAATCTAGGTCACATTAAAAACAAGACAATTTGCAGGGCAACACAAGCAACCAACGATATATTATTGCTTCAGCAAAGGCTTATGTCAATAGAGCGTCACTGCAATGAAACAAGTCACACAATTGTCCATTGAGTTTTCTTTAAATTTCCTGGAAAAAAATTCAAAATAAGTTTTTATGCATACTCTAAGTATGTTTGTTTCACAGAAGAACACCCATTCTTAAGATACACAAAATGATGCAATTTCTTTATAAAATTAAATTTTTTTTATATGAAAAGTATATTTTCATGTGTATTTGGAAAAATTACACATGTAAGGTTAATTAAAAAGATTTTCCACTCATAAAGAGAAGTTAATCGAGGTGAGTGAAAGCCTTCTAAGTCTTATACCTTTCCTAAGAGGTGTACTTGAGGTTTGGCATTGAGTGAATTTAGTTCGTTGATAAAAATTTATGGTGACCTCTTGGATAAAGACAAATAAGTTTTGGCTAAGGAATTTAGACAATCTATTATATGGATCACATCGAATATACTATACTATTAGAGGGTTTTTAAGTTCCAAAATCTTACAATGAAATTTAAAATGATAAAAATGTTAGAGCGTGAATCTTTTGATGACTTTGATAAAAAATTGTCAGATATTATCAACTTCTTGTTTAACTTAAGTGAACTATCCCCGAGTCAAGTGTGGTGAGAAAAATCTTAGTTCGTTGCCTAAAAGTTTTAATGCCAAAGTCACATTCCTATATTCTCTTGGTGATGTTGATCCTATGCAGGTCCAAGAACTTATAGGTGATCTGCAAACCTAAGAGATGAACATATGTTCTCCTAGGAAGAAATATGAAAACAAAGAAAATATTTTATCTTTGAACGATAGACAAGAGGATGTGTCGACTTTCGAGAGTGAGGGTGATTAAGATCCCGAAGAGATTTATAGGTTTGCTAGGAATTTCATTAAGTTTCTTAAGCTTAGAAATTAATAACTTCAACACCGACCATGATAGGAAGAAGAGGGATAACCCTAAGAAAGTGGGTGATCGGGACAAGTGTTTCAAATGCCAAGGGTTTGGGCATTATTTATGAGAGTCTCCCACTAAACTAAGGAAAAAGGTAAGAATACCAAAGCTTACAACGTGACCCTTAGTTATAGTGAGTCGGAAGAGGAACCTAATTTCCCTATGTAGTGTAACTTCACCGCTTTCGTGGCTAGTAATATGGGTTTAAATGAAAAGTCTTTCGCCGTTGAAGATAATTATATGCATGAAGGTTTTGAGGTCGGGTCTTGTGATTCCCAATCTAGTGATGAGGAGGAAGAAGAATAGATTTGAGATGAAGAGGAAAGTTATATTCAAGTGGCCTTTCATGAGTTTTATATTGAGTAGTTAAAATTTAAGAAAGTGAACTTGAAGTTAGAGGCTAAATTAAAGGAACGTGTTACATGAAATGATAATGCTAAATTGATTGAAGAGTTGAGGGCATGTTAGAAGACGTTGAGGAAGAGAGACATAACCTTCGTCGTTTATTTGAAAATTTAAAGGAGTTCCTAAAGTTTCATGAGTATAATATTTTGATTGAGTATAGGATTGTGGAGTTAGAAGATAAATTAAGAGACTCGAGTCACATAAAATTTGATTTGGAATCTAGGTCAGAGAAGTTGAATATGATTTTAAGCATTATCCAAATAAGAAATGACAGGGTCGAAATTGGCTTCGATGATCCAAATGCTTTCGCTCCTATAGCCAATACCAAAGTTATAAGAGTCTCAACCATGTTGAGGACGTTAGTTAATGTCAACCCAAGGATAACATTCCTCGTGTTTACACATAAACACATTGTGGTAGGAAAGATCACCTTAAGATTTTTTTTTATGATCTTAGAAGAGGTCCTAGGAAGTCTAAGTCTCATGTCTCCATTATTATCAAAATACGATGAGTTAATTTTTCATCTATTTGGGTTAGGCGATAGGATTTGGAGGCATTGAATATTATACTTGTCGATTCTCGCATGCTTTTATATGTTTTTCACATGTTGTTTCTTACGAGTGATTGTGTTTGCATGTTTTTCATACACTAGTGTTTGTGCTTCATGATATATGTCTATTGATAGTTGTATGACGTTTGCATATTTTTTATTTTGATTCTTCCCTTTTTCTAATTTTATTAGAAAAATATAAAAATATTTTGTTTATCTTTTGAGCCGTTTTGAAAATTATTTAAAACTCAAAATGTTTTTTTTTATTTATGTAATAGTTTTACATATTTTGTGTGGCACATCGGTGTGTTTGGATTTCTTTCGTTCTATGTGTCTAGAACATTAGAGTAGGGTTATAATGATTCAGATGGTTTCTTAATCATGCCTTGTATGGAGTTATTCTAATTTTGTTTTCTTAATGGATTCCTATAAGTATATGCCTCCGCACATACTTGCATGAGATGTTTTGAATTTTAACTTCTTATGTTGCATGAGATAAGTGAATTATTCTATTATCAATCTTGTCATATTTATATATATATATATATATATATATATATATATATATATATATATATATATATATATATATATATATGGAGGATTTATTAATGTAAGAGACATTAGGGTGATTTTTCTCTTAGGTTCGAAAAAATAAGAGTGTGTAATGGAAAGGGCTATGATGGGAGTAAATCTCCTTTGCGTGAAAGGCCACCATTGGAAAGATCATTCAAAAAGAAAATAAAGGTTTTTAAAAAGGAATATTATCAAGGCAAAGTTTAGAAATTGATCTTCAAAAGTGATATCTTCAAAAAAAGATAGAGAAAGATTAAATATCAATATATTTTGAGGGTGTTGTTGGTTCAAGGTCAACGGCTTTGCACAATGAATTAATCTTTAATATTTGGCTTTGTTTCTTTAATAATCATCAATATTTTCTAGTCTTGTGTGAATTTATTCCATTTCTCCATTTTGATAATTTAACATGACAAAATAACTTTGAGAAGTCTACCTTAAGGGGAAAAAGTATTCTCTAAGGGGGAGATGCTTATCCAATGAGGAGGATTTTTTTTCTCATATGAGGTTTATATATTTTAATTCTCTTTGCAATTGAAAGGTATGTTAATTGTGCATATTTTAGCGGCGATGCGGAAAAGTTTCACAAGAGAGAAGTTACGTAAGAGTTAGATTCGATCAACTGTCAGTTTGTACTTTTTTCCTTTTTGGGTTGGGGATTGTGTCTTAGAGAGCTTGACAACCTAGTATTTTTTTTGTATGAGGAAAAATTTCAAAATGTGTCAAATTTGTTAAACATTTATTGTAAATTTTAGTATTGGATTTACTTTATTTGGACAAAACTACTTGAGTCATAGGTTAGGATTTGTGTTAAATTTGACCTTCAAGACTATGATGCATCAAAGACCGCAACGGTCAAGTTAAAGCGACATCAACTTCCGTGCCAAGTTCATTTTTATCCATGGGATCTAAAAAATGTATGGATTGTGTATTTATGTTGATCCATAGATTTTAAGTTTGGGTGTTAAATGTTTTATTGAGTTTATTTTTCAGAAAAAGAATTTTAAAGAAAATATTTGTCAGTTTAAATATTGTTCGTACAAAGTCTTCTTATCAGTTCAAACAATTTTTCCCTATTCGTTCGAACGAGCTATTTGTTTCATTGAAATGAGATATGAACAATCTTTGAGGGAATTGTTTATGCCTAGACAAAACATGACTTCGTTCAAACAAGTTCGTTGGAGGCTCATTCTAACAAAGACTTGGTGTCTCGTTCAAACGACCTTAAGGTCCATTTGAATAAAGTAGCTAGTCTCGTTCGAATGGCTTTGATTTTCATTCAAATGAGATGCCTCGAGTTGTGCTCCATAATTTTTTTTATTATTTTTCTATAAATACAAGTCACATCAAAGTTATTTTGAAAGTATTTTTGCGATAATATTTTTCTTAGGCAATACAAGAGCCTCCTAAACTCTAGTTTACAATATTTGTTTGAGATCCAAGAATCATTTTAATATGCTTGGTGAGATCTCAAGTTTTAGCACCATGATCGAGTTTACTCTTCATTACTATTAAGTACGTTTTGTGCGATGGATTCCATATTTGTTATGGTGACGAATGAACTAGCAAAAGTTAGAAGAAGAATGGTGGACATCGAGATGCGAAAGGCGTCTGCATTGTGAAGGCCATTGGAAGGCATCTAGTGGTCGTTGTGAAGAAGATTCAAGGAGAAAAGAGTGAATCAAGTACTGAAGGCTTCGATTCTATTGAGTAAATAAAATTCTCCCTTGTATGATACAGATATTACAATGGAGTTGCGTGGCTAGGTCATCCAATTCTTTTTACCATTGTGGGTTTTCCTCGCTCATTATGGCATTGTTTATGATTGATTTATTTTATTTTTCTAAATAATCTAGATGCATATTTCAGGCTAGGTAAAATTGGTTAATGTTTTACAAAAAGCATGTTTAATCTGTGCTTAATTAAAATTGGATTTATGGCTCATTCGATTAATTAATTAAAAATTAAAAATTGGTGTTTGGAAATTAATATCCCTAGTAGCATGTTTCTCAAAACCAATGCACATGTCCATAAAATATGTCTAGAATAAGTTCTTAGTCACTTATAATAACCATGAGAAGTTAATTATCTTATATAGTCAGCATAAAGACGTTTATCTCAAATTGTTCTCGTTCAATACACACAAAGTGTACTAGCATAATAATTCGAAACTATTTCATTTCCCGCAATCAAGAAAGACCTATTAAAGTATTGTGCTACAATCCTACTAATGGGATGTCCATTTCCATTTAAGATTGAGAACCATACTTATATACATAAGAACTGATTTTTTGATCCTATGTGTGTATACTATGCAGAATAAAAAGACACATATGCATCAATATATAAATAATATAATGTAAACATTACCTCTGAAGATACTCGTTAAATGGACAAACTAAATTTCACTAATATACCATGACTTTTAGTACACAACACCAATTATCTCCCACTTATACTCAAAGACATGGACACATGCATATAACAACCACATCTCACACGTAACGTAGGAGTCTTATCGGTTGTTAACCTATGCATATAATCAATATCTTGATATATAATTTCTTATACTAGGCAAACTATACACTTTCTGGAATCTTAGATCTGACTGAATAATTGAGTTAGTAACCAACAAATTTCTTACCTTTGTAATTCATCATGATCATCATCCTTGCCTTAATCCCATCATATGGGGTCGGCCACATGGGTTCTCCTTTTTCATTTTATTCTATTATATTCATTATTATCATTCAAGTTTAATTCCTTAAGGTCTCTCCTAATAATTTCCTCCCACGATAGCTTAGGGAGATGATTTTTTCTTTTACCTTCTAATTTCAACAATCTTCCTCTTGTTATAGGGGAATCTACAGGTCTACGTAACACATGAATGTGCCACATAAGTATACTTTCTCTTAATTTATCACTAATGGGAGCTACTCCTAACTTTTCTCTCACGTATTGGTTTTTAATTTTATCCTTTCTAGTAATTACTATCATCCACCGGCGCATCCTCATCTCACTAATATGGAGACTTTGTTCATGTTTTTTCTTTAACGCCCAACATACCACTCCATACATGGTCGTTGGAGACCAAATATATATTCATTGATCACTTTTAGGTACTTGAATATATATTCTACCAAAACCAATGTTCTTTTCTGGAGTGATACTAATCCCAAATTTGAAAGCAGTATTCTAAAAGGTACACTGTGAAGTTGCCTAAGAAACACGAGGAGTGGTGTAGGGACCTCGCTTAGGGACTAGGCATCAAGAAGAGAACAAAGTAAAAAAATTATGGTTGTAAAAAAATTGCCCATATCTACATAGAAAGTACATAATACTACAGTTGCGGAGAAATCTACATATATATACACACACACACACACACACACACACACACACACACAATGATGAAATATCTTTTTTCATGTAATATTTTTAAATGTTACTCAATTTTATATCGACAATTACATTATCTTTTCTTTGAAATATTTATATTCTTTGTATTAGGAACCAAATATCAATTGTACACAGTATTTTTGTGTGTAATATTTCTATTCTTTGTCTTAGTGTTAGCAATTGTTTTGTATGGGAATTCAAAGGCATTTTATTAATGTTAAGTGTAGGGATTTAAGATATTGTTACCAAGGTTCATCTGTAAAATAGTTTGGATATGATATGATACTTATGAATTGTTGTGATTAATTAGTTTATTAGTATTTTATATATCACAATGAACTTTAATTGAAAATATCTTCTATTTACGTATGAGAATTTTAAATAAATGTTATTATTGTTAAAAGAAAATCAACATTAATTGTTACTAACTTAAATTTCAAAGTATACTTAGTTTGTATAATAAAAACATAAAAAAATAATGGAAGCACTTTGGCCAAGCCTAGGACCACCTAGGCACCCATGCCACGTCCTCCTCCTGCCTCCTTCTTTTTAGAACCTTGTCTGAAATAGCAGAAATATTTCTTGCATAACAAAATGTATAAAAGAATAATGTCAAAGTGATAACTGAGATAAGTCAAAATGCATTATTTCTAGTGATCAAATTTGTAATACCCCATGACTTTGGGAACTGAGAAATAAAATTTTTGGGAGAAAAAAAATTTATATAAATTGAAGAATTTTAAATTTGGAAGGCGAGGTCCAAAAATTGAGGACGTTATAAAGTATTCCAGATGACGATTTTGAGGACGCCATTGATATCGGATGGGTCGAGATAGTCAAAATGACTGTCCTTGGGATTTATTTAGGCTTTGGAATATTTTTAAGTAAGTTTGACTTGAATTGGAGTAAACGAGTCATTTAAAGTGTGTGCTACCATTTAAAACTGGGGCTTATGTTTTAAAGGTTTAAGAGGCTTATGGATCAGCCAATCTCATTTGTGAGAAATAGAGAAAACCATAGAAAGGGAAAGAAAGAGAGAAAGAAGAAGAAAGGAAGAGAGAGAGAGAGGAGAAAGTTTGGAGACTTCCGACCAATACGAGATTTCATGGAAGATTCAACCTCTACAATTCTGAGGCAAGTGTTTAATCTTGCTAGATATTTCATTTGTGTAGTTCATTTCATAATTTGTGGATAAAACAAATGGATTTTTGGGTTATATGTGAAAACCTAGATTTTTGGGACTAAAACTTGAATTTGATGTTTATATATGGGATTGATGGCATTTAAGTTGATGATATGAGATGTATGTTGGGTTTTAATGTGAGTAAAATGATTCAGTTAAAGATTGAGGGTTGGATGATAATGTTTTGGGGTGTTTGGAGAGTTAGTTTTGTTCAAAATGGAAAAAGGGGAAGATATCTGGTATGGCCGGTCGATCACGACCAGGGGATCGATCGACCGCGCCTCAAGGGAAAGGCCTACTGCATTCTTCGTAGGGCAAAATTTAGAACCGCGGTCGATCGGGGGTCTGGGACGGGTCGATCGGTTCTCTATTTTTTTCCCAAGAATGGGATTTTCTTTTAACCCCTTTTCTTTGGGTTTTATTTTTAGGGGCCTTCTTAATGGACTTATTATGGAGGGTTATGATATAATATTAGGGGATTTTTAACTTAGGATGAATAGGGACTTTCAGACTTATGTTAGAAATGGATTATGAGGGTGGGATGCCACTTTTAGTAAGGAAATGATTGTGGGACTAAATGATAGGCGGATTATATTAATACGATGGTGGTGGGCTATCATAAAATGGTTTATAAATTGTAGAGATATCCCCTTTTTTGCTTATGTGCGTTTGAAGTCAAGTGGTATTGCGGTATATGCCCTTGATGATTACCGAATAGAATTGTTATGTGTGTACTTCTAATCGAGATAGTTATTACCCATTTGTGTGTAATTAATAATAGATATTCCGGGGTACGATGATGGATATGTATGTTCGATGTTAAGGGTTCATAGTCGCAATTGAATTGTAGGCGGAATGGAGAGCGATTGGATCATACTATCAACTAGAATAGGGTGTGTTGTAAATCTAGTCGGGATAGTTGTTATATATCGGCGTATCTTTAACAATGGGGATTTCAATAATGGATGGGATCGTGGAATGAATTTAGGATTGAGCTTGAGGTTTGTAGACTACAAGTTATGTGCACACCTATAGTCAGGATTATTATTAGAGATATCGAAGTGTATTCGGATATAGATGGAATGTATAGTGATTCTTATATATGTTAAACTTGGGAGTTAGTAACCTCATTGTTACATGTATTGGAAGAATATTCATATCATAGGGGTAATGGATGAATATTCTTCAAGTGAGTGATCGTATTTATATAACGAATTAAGTTAAGATGCTTGGAGTGACGACTAGTATAATGAGGATTATGTACACTTATAGCCGAGTTTATAAATTTTCTACATACGGACGAGAGATGGTATGGATATATATATATATATGTGTGTGTGTGTGTGTGTGTGTGTGTGTGTGTGTGTGTGTGTATGTATGTGTGTGTGCTTATGGCATGATTATCTATACCGTGTGTGATGGTTTGATTATATGATGTGATCATATGGATGTATATATATAGTGTGATTGATATATATACTTAATGTATGAAGCATGCCCGACTCATGCTATCATGGGAAGTTGCGCGATGAGGGTCATCCCCTGGCTTGACGTGTAGGGTGTGGATATTCCCCAGGTCATAGCCGTCCATTTTTATTTGTGTGATTTTATTTTTGGGGGTGAGAAGTCTTAGGTATGGGTCGTGCTCACTTGCCGGGCAATATTTATGATTTAAAAATATTTTATAAAACCTTAATACTGGTTCAACCGATCTCAATCCCCGACATAGCTACATAGTAGTGTATTGGGGGGGTTCCTTATTTGGATTTCGTTTGCGAGACCTCCCCCGCATGAAGGTAGCTTATGTCAGGAATTGAGAAGAGTTCAACCATTAGAAATTTTAAACTTTTATATATACTTAATATGCTTTTATAGAAAATTGTTGATAGTTGTATTACGATTTGAGTCAAGTGGAGACGGGTTACGTTCTTACAAGTTGAGCTCGAGAATAGGGTGTATGGGCGCCCTGGTTAACTAGTATAACTTTTAAGTTATATGGTTCAATTTGAGAACTGGGAGAGATAGGTTTAGCGATGTTGAGGGTATATGTAAGGACTAGATGAGATTCGAAGTCCTAGGCATAACTTAAATTTCACGGATGAAATTCTTGTAAGGGGGGAAGTATGTAATACCCCGTGACTTTGGGGACTGAGAAATTAAATTTTTGGGAGAAATAAAATTTATATAAATTGAAGAATTTTAAATTTTGGAAGGCGAGGTCCAAAAATTGAGGACGCTATAAAGTATTCCAAATGACGATTTTGAGTGCGCCATTGATTCCAGATGGGTCGAGAAAGTCAAAATGACTGTCCTTGGGATTTATATCGGTTCCAAAATATTTTTAAGTAAGTTTGACTCGAATTGGAGTAAACGAGTCATTTAAAGTGTGTATTACCATTTAAAACTAAGACTTATGTTTTAAAGTTTAAGAGGCTTACGAATCAGCCAATCTCATTTGTGAGAAAGAGAGAAAACCCTAGAAAGGTAAAAAAAAAAGAGAAAGAAGAAGAAAGGAAGAGAGAGAGAGGAGAAAGCTTGGAGACTTCCGGCCAATACGCGATTTCGGAGATGATTCAACCTCTACAATTCTGAGGCAAGTGTTTAATCTCGCTAAGTATTTCATTTGTGTAGTTCATTTCATAAATTGTGGATGAAAGAAATGGATTTTTGGGTTGTATGTGAAAACCAAGATTTTTGGGACTAAAACTTAAATTTGATGTTTATATATGGTATTGATGGAATTTAACTTAATGAGATGAGATGTAGGTTGGGTTTTGATGTGAGTAAAATGATTGAGTTAAAGATTGAGGGTTGGATGATATTGTTTTGGGGTGCTTGGAGAGTTTGTTTTGTTCAAAAATGGAAAATGGGCAAGATATATGGTATGTTCGGTCGATCGCGGACAGGGGACCGATCGACCTCACCTTAAGGGAAAGGCCTACTGCATTCTTCGTAGGGATACATTTAGAACCGCGGTCGACCGGTCCTCTGTTTTTAGCCCAAGAATAGAATTTTCTTTTGGGTTTTATTTTTGGGGGCTTTCTTAATGGACTTATTATGGAGTGTTATGATATAATATTAAGGGATTTATACCGTAGGATGAATAGGGGCTTTCGGGCTTATGGTAGAAATGGATTATGAGGGTGGGATGCCTCTTTTAGTAAGGAAATGATTGTGCGCCTAAATGATAGGTGGATTATATTAATACGATGGTGGTGGACTATCATAAAATGGTTTATAAATTGTAGAGATAGTCCCTTTCTTGCTTATGTGCATTTGAATTCAAGTGGTATTGCGGTATATGCCCTTGATGATTACCGAATAGAATTGTTATGTGTGTACTTCTAGTCGAGATAGTTATTACCCATTTGTGTGCAATTAATAATAGATATTCTGGGGTATGATGATGAATATGTACGTTCGATGTTAAGGGTTCATAGGAGCAATTGAACCGTAGGCGGAATGGAGAACGATTGGATCATACTATCAACTAGAATAAGGTGTGTTGTAAATCTAGTCGGGATAGTTGTTATATATCGGTGTGTGTTTAACATTAGGGATTCGAATAAAGGATAGGATTGTGGAATGAATTTAGGATTGAGCTTGAGGTTTGTAGACTATTAGTTATGTGCACACCTATAGTCGGGATTATTATTAGAGATATCGAAGTGTATTCGGATATAGATGGAATGTATAATGATTGTTATATATGTTAAACTTGGGAGTTAGTAACCTCATTGTTATATGTATTGAAAGACTATTCATATCATAGGGGTAATGAATGAATATGCTTTAAGTGAGGGATCACATTTATGTGTGTACTTAAGGCGTTAATATTTGTATATATGTGTGTACTTATGGCGTGAATATTTATACCGTGTGTGATGGTTTGATTATATGATGTGATCATATGGATGTATATATATATAGTGTGAATGATATATATACTTAATGTATGAAGCATACCCGACACATGCTATCATGGGAAGTTGCGCGATGAGGGTGAGCCCCTGGCTTAAGGAGCAGGGTGTGGATATTCCCCAGGTCATAACCATCCATTTTTATTTGTTTCATTTTATTTTTGGGGGTGAGAAGTCTTGGGTATGGGTTGTTCTCACTTACCGGTTAGGAACTAGATCACTTACAATACGTTATGACTGATTTTGTCACCATGGTGGTGTGATAATAGTCCGATAGGTGGTGACCCCGGGAGAAAGTGAGTAATTCTTGGAAGATGATATCATGGTGCAGTATTTTGGTATCCTATAACCGTTTATGTTATGTGGATTGCAAAGTGTACATTATGTGTGTTATGTATACGTGGTTATAGGAATGAATGATTACTTATATATGTTTAGAGTACATATAATTCTATGTTCTATAGGTGAAAAGGATATGAAGTTCCTATGATATACATCTTGAGTGATTTTGGTGTACTAGTTCATTAGGGTCGAAGGATTGTACTAAAAGACAATTACGGTTATATCGACCCAAGAATTTCAATAGAGATTTAATTGTGTATTTAGAGATGGTATTGTATAATTAGGTAGTTGTATTAGTAGGATTTGTGTCGTCGTAATGGATCCCTACGATCAACATTATCAAGGAGTAGTGTATCAGGGGGTTCCTTGTTTGGATTTCGCTTTGCGAGATGCCCCATGCACGAAACGTAATATAATTTTGGGAGTGGAGAGAAGTTATGCCTTTAATACTAGGATGTATGTTGTTTAGAGAATGAACTCTTATATTGTGGTAACTTTAATGTGTGACATATTAAGACTGTAACTGGTTTAAGTTAATAAATAGAATCGCGAGAGTCGAGTATGGAATATATGTGTGTGTATACATATATATATATATATATATATATATATATATATATATATATATATATATATATATTTACAGGTGTGATTAGAATGGAAAGGATTCTTAGGTTATGTTAGGATGGCAGGTCATAAGGGTATAGGCTGTGCGTATGTTAAGGTAGGTTATCCTTAAATGAGTGGGGTAACTTAATGAAGGTTCCAAGACGCCTAGGTGTGCGCTTTAGATGAGAGGAGAGTTTGGGGGTTTCACGATAGTGCGAGTACACTTTAATTATGAAATAGTGCATATATATTTATTATGCACGGTTAACACTTGCTAAACATTTTTACACCTCGGGCTCTGACCCGTTTATATTTCTCTTTTTCCACACACACACACACACACACACACACACATATATATATATATATATATATATATATATATATATTGTACTACAGGTGTCCTATCGCATGGATACCAAATGCTTTTCTATCCAGAGTCTTGGGAGCCGTAGTAGATGCGAACTGTTGCGGATTTTTGATTGTAGTCGCTTCCTATTCCTGTGTAAATCTAGATAGGATTCGTGTTGTACATCGGGTTTACACCCAAGGGTTATTTTTAGTTATTTATATTTCTTCTTTATGGATGTTGTACTGTATGTGACCGGCAGCTTATTCGGGAATATTTTTTTGTATGTACTCATTTCATTTTATTCTAGCACTTTCTTTTGTCATGGTACTTATGTACATTTTTACCTTTGCTAGATATCTATATTGTGGGTTTGTTGTCCGTTGCATGTCTTATTAAATTTTGGCATCCGCTTTTATGGTTTCGAGTAGTTAGCCTTATCTATTGTAGTATAGTCTGATGATGCTGAGAATGAGCCATCTGAGATTCCTGATTTAAAGTGGTATATGGCTGGCCACCCATTATTATCTTAAGAGGGGTGTCGCAGATGGTATCAGAGCATCAGATTCTAGTGTCCTTAGGATCTGTTCGGGTTTTCTGCGTTGCTCCACAAGCCTTTTTTATATAGAGCCCTACTATTAGGATTGTTGTGTTCACTGCGTCTATTTCCTTCTTCGAGGTGTACTCACTTGAATGACATTCTGATATAGTTGCTTTCATCTCATACATCGCCAGTAATAAGTTATCCAGGAAGGGGTAAAATGAGAGATTCTATACCCATAACAAATTTTGTGTACGCTTTGACTGGAGGTATTTTCTTTTCACGACTCAGGCGGAGATAAAGAGGAGAATTCTAGCGGTGACTCAAGGCAATCTAACGGTGGTCGAGTAAGAAGGAGAATTGACTCGAATGTAGAATTCGGTGATTGATAAAGTAAGTGTTTAGGATAAGAGGATTGTGAAGTCCTGTGGAGGTTTAGATTGAGGAATTAGCCAGTATTTGTTAGGAAAATCGATGTTACTGGCGTTGTCCCAATATCAGGAGTATCGTCGTTTTAGAAGAGGGAGTAAGGAATTTGGAGACTTGGGTCCATTGAGTAGGACTGAAGGAGTTGTTAGGGGGTCGCAATAGCGCCTTATCCTTCAAGATGGTTAGGAAGGATTTTCGAGAGGATGTCTCTTTGAGGATAATTAGGCCTTAGGAAGAAGGGCTTGTTCTGGAAGGAGTAGAGGGACTTAGGGATGAGGTGAAGCAATTGGATTATGGAAGTATAAGGTAGAGGGAACATCACGCGCAAGGTATAATGAGTGGTTAGCCGTTATAACTATAGTGTGTATAGAATTTCCTTCTAGGAAGGAATGAGCAAGTGTGGCTTGTGTATGGAATCTTTTGGGATAATAGATCTTTCGTAATGAGCTAGTAGAGAGCTATGCTATTGATTTTCGAAAGTGAGGACGGTTAAGGTTTGTTGAATAGTGGTTATAAGGTTATTGTTTTATAGATAGGTTAGGGAAGGTAATTGTAGTATCCCAATGAGAGGAAGACTTACCTTGCATCAATACTTCAATGTGATGTAAAGGATTGGTATAGTTGAGGAGGTTCAGAGTTTAGCAGATTTAGTGTTGAGCGGGGAAGTTAGCTCAGGGTTGTGCCAGTTTTGAGAACTAGGTATTGGCTGGAGTATTGTATTTGGCGGGCCTTGTGTTTTGAATATAGGTGTTGATTGGCATGTCGAAAGACATGGAATTATTTTATAGTATATTATTATATAGGCCTTCGGGCAATATTTATGATTTGAAAATCTTTTATAAAACCTTAATCCTGGTTCAACCGATCTCAATCCCCGACATAGCTACATAGTAGTGTATTGGGAGGGTTCCTTATTTGGATTTCGCTTGCGAGACCTCCCCCGCATGAAGGTAGCTTATGTCAGGAATTGAGAAGAGTTCAACCATTGGAAATTTTAAACTTTTATATATACTTAATATGATTCTATAGAAAATTGTTGATAGTTGTATTACGATTTGAGGCTAGTGGAGCCGGGTTACGTTCTTACAAGTTGAGCTCGAGAATAGGGTGTATGGGAGCCCTAGTTAACTAGTATAACTTTAAAGTTATATGGTTAGATGTGAGAACTGGGAGAGATAGGTTTAACGATGTTGAGGGTATATGTAAGGACTAGATGAGATTCGAATTCCTAGGCATAACTCAAATTTCACGGATGAAATTCTTGTAAGGGGGGAAGTATGTAATACCCCGTGACTTTGGGGGCTGAGAAATTAAATTTTTGGGAGAAATAAAATTTATATAAATTGAAGAATTTTAAATTTGGAAGGCGAGGTCCAAAAATTGAGGACACTATAAATTATTCCAAATGACGATTTTGAGTGCGCCATTGATTCCAGATGGGTCGAGATAGTCAAAATGACTATCCTTGGGATTTATATCGGTTCCAAAATATTTTTAAGTAAGTTTGACTCGAATTGGAGTAAACGAGTCATTTAAAGTGTGTATTACCATTTAAAACTAGGACTTATGTTTTAAAGGTTTAAGAGGCTTACGGATTAGCCAATCTCATTTGTGAGAAAGAGAGAAAACCCTAGAAAGGGAAAGAAAGAGAGAAAGAAGAAGAAAGGAAGAGAGAGAGAGGAGAAAGCTTGGAGACTTCCGACCAATACACGATTTCGGGGATGATTCAACGTCTAAAATTCTGAGGCAAGTGTTTAATCTTGCTAAGTATTTCATTTGTGTAGTTCATTTCATAAATTGTGGATGAAAGAAATGGATTTTTGGGTTGTATGTGAAAACCTATATTTTTGGGACTAAAACTTAAATTTGATGTTTATATATGGTATTGATGGAATTTAACTTAATGAGATGAGATGTAGGTTGGGTTTTTATGTGAGTAAAATGATTGAGTTAAAGATTGAGGGTTGGATGATAATGTTTTGGGGTGCTTGGAGAGTTTGTTTTGTTCAAAAATGGAAAATGGACAAGATATCTGGTATGGCCGGTCGATCGCGGACAGGGGACCGTTCGATCGAACCTCAAGGGAAAGTCCTACTGCATTCTTCGTAGGGATACATTTAGAACCGCGGTCGATCGGGGGTCTAGGACCGGTCGATCGATCCTCTGTTTTTATCCCAAGAATAGGATTTTCTTTTAACCCATTTTCTTTTGGGTTCTATTTTTAGGGTTTTCTTAATGTACTTATTATGGAGGGTTATGATATAATATTAAGGTATTTATACCGTAGGATGAATAGGGGCTTTCGGACTTATGGTAGAAATGGATTATGAGGGTGGGATGCCTCTTTTAGTAAGGAAATGATTGTGCGACTAAATGATAGGTGGATTATATTAATATGATGGTGGTGGGATATCATAAAATGGTTTATAAATTGTAGAGATAGTCCCTTTCTTTCTTATGTGCGTTTGAATTCAAGTGGTATTGCGGTATATGCCCTTGATGATTACCGAATAGAATTTTTATGTGTGTACTTCTAGCCGAGATAGTTATTACCCATTTGTGTGCAATTAATAATAGATATTCCGGGGTATGATGATGAATATGTACGTTCGATGTTAAGGGTTCATAGGAGCAATTGAACCGTAGGCGGAATGGAGAACGATTGGATCATACTATCAACTAGAATAGGGTGTGTTGTAAATCTAGTCGGGATAGTTGTTATATATCGATGTGTGTTTAACATTGGGGATTCGAATAAAGGATGGGATTATGGAATGAATTTAGGATTGATCTTGAGGTTTGTAGACTATTAGTTATGTGCACACTTGTAGTCGGGATTATTATTAGAGATATCGACGTGTATTCGGATATAGATGGAATGTATAGTGATTGTTATATTTGTTAAACTTGGGAGTTAGTAACCTCATTGTTATATGTATTGAAAGACTATTCATATCATAGGGGTAATGGATGAATATGCTTTAAGTGAGGGATCGCATTTATGTAACGAATTAAGTTAAGATTCTTGGAGTGACGGCTAGTATAATGAGGATTATGGACACTTATAGCCGAGTTTATAAATTTCCTATATACGGACGAGAGATGGTATGAATATATGTGTGTGTGTGTCTATATATATATATATATATATATATGTGTGTGTGTGTGTATGTATGTATAGATATGTATATATGTGTGTACTTATGGCGTGAATATTTATACCGTGTGTGATGGTTTGATTATATGATGTGATCATATGGATGTATATATATAGTGTGAATGATATATATACTTAATGTATGAGGCATACCCGATAGATGCTATCATGGGAAGTTGCGCAATGAGGGTGAGCCCTTGGCTTGAGGAGCAGGGTGTGGATATTCCCCAGGTCATAGTCATCCATTTTTATTTGTTTGATTTTATTTTTTGGGGTGAGAAGTCTTGGGTATGGGTCGTTCTCACTTACCGATTAGGAATTGTGACCGCTTACCATACGTTATGATTGATTTTTTCGCCATGGTGGTGTGATAATAGTCGGATAGGTGGTGACCCCGGGAGAAAGTGAGTAATTCTTGGAAGATGATAGAATGGTGCAGTATTTTGGTATCCTATAACCGTTTATATTATGTGGATTGCAAAGTGTACATTATGTGTGTTATGTATATGTGGTTATAGGTATGAATGATTACTTATATATGTTTAGATTATATATAATTGTATGTCCTATAGGTGAAAAGGATATGAAGTTCCTATGATGTACATCTTGAGTGATTTTGGTGTACTAGTTCATTGGGGTCCAAGGATCGTACTAAGAGACAATTGCGATTATATCGACCCAAGGATTTCAATAGAGATTTAATTGTGTATTTAGAGATGTTATTCTATAATTATGTAGTTGCATTAGTAGGATTTGTGTGGTCATAATGGATCCCTACGATCAACATTGTCAAGGAGTAGCGTATCGGGGGGTTCCTTCTTTGGATTTCGCTTTGCGAGACGCCCCACGCACGAAACGTAGTGCAATGTTGGTGTGACACCCCAACTAATTAAATACCGGGTAGCTACTCCTTTATTAAATTAATACAAAATGCCATGTTTGACCAGTTAATAGCATCACTGTCGAAAACATTTTTTTTATTGTTAATAACCACCTAGTATTTAAAAAGTAAGTTGCCACATTTTTAATTTAAGTCTGATTAATATGCAATGAAAGAATAATGGAAGAACAACATAATCCATTCACCATAACGAAGTAATGAAATAACCAACAAATAATAATAAGTTCGGAGGAAAACTCCTCACAACAATCCCGCAACTGAAAATAATATGACAAGTCTGAATCCTGAATTAATTACATGCCCGAAGTCTGAATAACCAAAATAAATGAAATGTCTCTAAAAGAAATGGGCGACATGCCCTACAACTGATAAATACTGAATATAGAATCAAGATAAATGAAGCGTCTACAAGAAAAGTCCTGTAACTTCCACAAACAGCTACAGCTCGTCACCTGAATGAGGATCCTAAGCATGGTGTCCTTGTGGCTGGGCACCTAAAATGGTTTTTACAAAAATAGATTTGAAAGCAAATGGGTCAGAGACCGAAAGTGGAAATCATTTTAAAAACAACAAGTGTTTTAATAACATTAAAACATTAAACTCAAAATATATGTTAGGACGTGCACTCACATGAAATTCTCACCTCTTGACTACATGTGCACTCCTAACGTACCATACCCATGTAAATAACATACATATCTAACCAAACCGTAATAAGTTCTACCCCTTAATACTCGATTCCCATAATACATTCTAGCGTTATCAATTAAATAGGGGGATTTACTTAAAATCAGATTCTCAATTAGTAATACAATTCACTATCGGTTAACCCGTTATGTTTTCTCAAAACACTACCGTAAGTATATTCACAATACCAGCATGGAAGTTCCCATTAATTAAGTGTATATTATTCACGTCATAAATATACAATACAAGCACCCCGAGACTAAGCTGTGGTGCACACATACTCTGCTATCCATCCCGGTACATCACGTACATAAGGATCACGCATTCCGAATCTCTCAGGAATCGTTCTCAGATAACAACAATCACAAACAATGGAGGCGAACACAGTCACATCACATGGGTCACGCACATACCTACGCTCCCACGATCAGCAGACTTATTAACATCCCAATAAGTCCTTCTCTGACCTATGTTCATCGAGGTACCAATCTAAATTCGGGCAACACAAGGATTAGAGGGCCCTAAGCGAATGTAAACCTCCCGTGATAGCAAGTATGGTAGGTATGTCATACACACAAAGTCATATACGTATACTAAGTATGCACACATCTTAGCAATCACCATAATTTATTTGTAGTACACATCTCATTCTCGTACCGACATATAATGCTACACAATTTATATGTTCCCGGTTAATATAATTATTTAGGCCGACAATAGTTCTCGCATCGTAATAGACACTCACGTCCTAATTCACAATTTCCCCTTTGTTTCGAACTACACTTCTAGGTTTTACTCCTCATTATATCCCAAGTATCCCAAATATATCAAATAATCATCAAGGAAGTGTTGTCTCTACATATAAACAAGGTTACGGGACACGCGAAATCAAAACAGGCTAAAAAGCCTAAACTGTCAACTCGTTAGAAGTCTCGTTCGAACGAGAGTTCGTTCGAACGAACTGGGCCTTCTAACGAGATCTCGTTCGAACGAAATCCATCGAACGAACATCCCTCTCGTTAGAAGTCAAACTTTCAACTCGTTAGAAGCTCGTTCGAACGACCTGGGCAGGTCTTCTAACGAGTGGCCAGATTCGAGCCCAGATTTTCCCTATATCGTTTTTCCAACTTTTCTTCACCTCTAATCTCATCTAAACATCAATCCAACAATTGTTCATGGGTTCTAATAATTCCTAAACATACTTAGGTCATATACTAACGTATTTTGTGGGATTAATTCATCCTAAATCTCATCCACATATCAAATCTCTACATCTTTTTCCCCAATCTCAAGAACATGAACCCTAGAAATTAAATTCATCCATAGACATAAATAAATCCGTTTTTATGGTATAAAATATGTATTTTTCTCTGACTAATCATCCTAACATTGTTCTACATGCAATCTCCTCATAAAATTATAAATCTCTACATCCAATTCAATGGGTTTTTATCATTCTCCAAGAACAATGAAATTTTAATAATTTCCTACGCATGGAAGAAGCATTCTTTGCAAAATATGTAATTAAACCACTTTCCTTATGTGTATCTCTGATTTTGATGATGAATTGCTGAAGTGTTCTCTCTCTCTCTGCAGAATTCTCCTTTCTTCTCTCTCTCTACAAGCCTTCTTCTCCAAAGTGACAATGGTGGCTAGGGTTTGCCTTAGGAACTCTTTTGGAACTAATTTCGATAACCTCCGTAGGCCCTTAAGTTATTAGTGGGTTTAGTGGGTAATTGTCAAATCAGATATTAATTCCTAATTTTTGTGGGTTTTAATTCCCCAAAATCCAAAATTACCAAACTACCCTTATACGTTGCCGGTATGGCCTAAAAATGCCCCGGGACCCAAACTAAACTCCCGACTAGTGTTTTCTGACTATTTCGACCCTTCGGGTCGCGTTGGCACACTCAAAACGACCATATGGTTAATAGAAATAAAATTCACTTTTATAATTAAAATAATTATATTCCTGACGTGACTGTCATACACGTCTCAACAAAATTCCAAATTGCCGTATTTCAATCTCACGATAAATTTCATAATTCAATATTCATATATAGTAATATATACACATTATAGTCAAATACCAACTCGCATCTCGTTAGTATTTTTTTTAATCCGGATCAATTTCCAATTAATACACATTTAATTCAATTAATCCCATAAATAAATATCATAAAAATACGGGGTATTACAGTTGGGAGTGGAGAGAAGTTATTCCTTTAATAATAGGATGTATGTTGTTTATAGAATAAACTCTTTTATTGTGGTAACGTTAATGTGTGACATATTAAGACTATAACTGGTTTAAGTTAATAAATGAAATCGCGAGATCCTAGTATGGTATATATATATTTAGGTGTGATTAGAATGGAAAGGATTCTTAGGTTATGTTATGATGGCAGGTCATAAGGGTATAGGCTGTGCGTATGTTAAGGTAGGTTATCCTTAAATTAGTGGGGTAACTTAATTAAGGTTCTAGGACTCGATTAGGTGCGCGCTGTAAATGAGAGGTGAGTTTGGGGGTTTCACGAGAGTGCGACTCCACTTTAATTATGAAATAGTGCATTTATATTTATTATGCACGGTTAACACACTTGCTAAACATTTTTACACCTCGGGCTCTGACCCGTTTATTTCGTCTACTCTCTCTCTCTCTCTCTCTCTCTCTCTATATATATATATATATATATATATATATATATATATATATATATATATATATATATATATATATATATATATATATATATATATATATATATATATATATATTGTACTACAGGTGTCCTACCGCATGGATACCGAATGCTTTTCTATCCAGAGTCTTCGGAGCCGTAGCAGATGCGGACTGTTGCGGGATTTAGATTGTAGTCGCTTCCTATTCCTTTGTAAATCTAGATAGGATTCGTGTTGTACATCGGATTTACACCCAAGGGTTATTTTTAGTTATTTATATTTATTCTTTATGGATGTTGTACTGTCTCTGACCCGACAGCTTATTCGGGTATATTTTCTTGTATGTACTCATTCATTTTATTCTAGCACTTTCTTTTGTCATGGTACTTGTGTACAATTTTACCTTTGCTAGATATCTATATTGTTGGTTTGTTGTCCGTTGCATGTTTTATTAAATTTTGGCATTCGCTTTTATGGTTTCGGGTAGTTAGCCTTATCTATTGTCGTATAGTCTGATGATGCTGAGAATGATCCATCTGAGATTCCTGATTTAAAGTGGTATAGGGCTGGGCACCCGTTATTATTTTTAGAGGGGTGTCGTAAAATTGTAATCTAGTCATAATAATGTAACAAACCTTTCTATTTTTTTTCATATCAATCTAGTTGGACTACCACATTTTCAGTGTATAACATATCCCCACATCGCATGCGATGAGAAATATATCTATATATCTAGTATTTAGAAATACCACCACACTTTCATCACCTTTCGTATACATTATACACATCCAATCATTTAACAAAATCATGTACTTGATTACTTGATGAAAATAGATGTTCCATTCCTAATAAACTTCTTAAGCTTATATAATATACACTCATGGTAATTTTTTATGCTCTTATGTGGTTACAAAATAGTCAAAACTATCTAGATTGCACTATCAAATTTCATAAAAGAAACTAATAATAATGGTAAAGAGACACCGAAAAGACGTTGATGTGGTTACTAGTGATAAGATGAATCTTATCCTCATAAGCCTAGTCTTGAAGTAATTCATCTTCCTATATTTATCCTTCAATCTGGATTCACTTGTAAATGATGGGTCTGATCCTATATTGACGAATCTATCTGGTATCAGATATAAAAAAAATATTTCTAAGTATGTTATGCATTCTTGTAAAGGAATGCTTTATTATAGTTACAGTTTTTTGTATCTTTTTCCTCAAGGGTCATGATAGGTGGCTATACCGAGAATGATAAATGCACCCACTTTAATAAAGCTACCCTTTTACGAGTGTAAAAATCATGATGCATTTGAATGGTTTTCACTGTCATTAGAATTTGAAATACTCCTATTATGACAAATTAGTAGAATGCCATACTCATTTCTTTTTTATGTTTCCACCTATATTGGTGTATGAAATAAGTTGATATAATCTTATTAAACCCTCGCTTATTTCGAACAATGCTTCTGGGAATGTGGAATAGAATATAGATTTAAACATTTATCCTTGTTCTAACTTGTCTAGCTTTCTCCCAACACAAGTGTTGTACTTGTTGAGGGTTTATTCTTAAAACCATATATGACGTTTGTTTTTAAATAAATGTATTTTAGGTTCATTTTGAAATAAGAACCATGTTTGTGGGAATGTCTTATATGATTTTTAAAATATATTGTGTTAAAGTCGATCGATTAACCTTAGTAGAAATTCTTGTGAGTTGGGTTCATCTTGATCATAGAAGATCAAAATTACAGTTCTAGTTCAATTGAATAGTTTACAACCTTAATAGGGAGTTGACTAACTATCGATAAAGTTATGAGTGTGATATTAATTGTTTATCTTAACTATAGGAACCTGTCTGATGGCTTGGGATCTTGTCCGATAGTTAAAAGTGGGTTGAACTGGTACTTCAAGAATACATTGAACAAGACCACATGTGAGATTTAAGTCTAAGTGATGACGAGATTAAACTTTCACAATACTACAAAATTTGCAAACGGTGCATAGATTCTTAATTCCGATCATTATGAGGAGTAGAAAATTCTCACATTTATCGCTTTGATTCTTATGGGTGTGATTCAATTTATTGGATTAAAATATGCGTTACTTGGTCAATCGTCATATATACATGTCTTAGATCATCATTTGGAGAAATCCTCATCTAGGAGATATCCTAGATTGTGATACCCCCTTGATAAACTTACAAGTTTTAATTCTCCTAGTAAACCTTGTGGAGGCTTTATTCTTAGAACCATGTATGTATTTTGTTTTTATGTAAAGATGTGTTAATTAATTTTGAAACAAGAATCATAGTTGTGAGAATTCCTTATATTTGGTTTAAATATATTATAGACATTTTGGTAAATAGGGCCCATAGGAATTCTAGTGAGGGGCTTTTGGTTGATCACAAGGAGATCAAAATTCTGATTCCAGCACTATTAAAATGTTCACAACTTAGATATGGAGTTAACATCCTATCGAAATGGTTGTGATGTAATCATATTAGTTTATCTCAAACTACAGGAACCTATTTGATGGTTCAAGAATTCTTTCAATATTTTGATAGAGGATTATGATTGGTCCTTCCCATGAATATATTGAACAGGGCCACTCATGAGATTTGATTCTAAGGACTGTCTTGATTAGACTCAGGAAATCTCACACCATTTGCGAAAGGTTAATAGAATCTTAATCTTAATAATTATGAGGATTGGAATGCTTGCGTAAATATCAATTTGACTGTTATGGGTGGAATATTATAATATATCTGGTTAAATAATCCCCACACATTGGGTGATAGTTGTGTGAGTATGTCTAAGATAATAATTTGGAGGAATTCGCGTCTACGTTATCGTGGATTATGATACCCCCTTGATAGACTTATATGTTTTGTTTACACCAAGTAAAACTCGGACAATGGATTATTTTATAATCTTGGTGGAATAGCAAATAAGTTAAGTCTAAGAATTAACAAAATTAATTAGATATTTGTTAAAATCTACTAGCAACGAATTGATTTGACCAAGCGGGTATTGAACGCTTAACGTGAGGAATCATATTATATACCATAATTAACTTTTCAAATAAGACCTCTTTATATCTGAGTGATTTTTGGGATAGTTAAATTGAAGTGCAGTTGTGATTATTGGGTGGAGTTAATCGCGATTAAATAAAGAAATGAAACAAATTATGGGGTAGTAATTTGGAATTTTTGAGTATTTATTTGAATCCAATTTAATTATCTGTCTTGGATCCCTAGTATACTCCAATACCCATATAGAGGGCCAAAACTCTCTGGAAGGCCAATTTGACTAAAGCACATGCACCCCATATATATATATATATATATATATATATATATATATAAGGTAAGATTTTAGATTAAGGATCCATTATGGAGGATTAGAGAGGGAGAGAAAAAATACTATTCAAATTTATATGAAGGGGTGAGGGGAGATAAGGTCAATTCTATCACTTTTCAGCATGGTGTCTTCTCCAACAGTGACCCCACATAATGCTAGAAGATTCGAGTCGTTCGGAGCTTTCTAATATAAATTTTGGATACCTTGGAGGGCAGTAAAAATTTTATGTTCTTTAACCTTTGTCTCCTTATACGAATGACAACTAGGTTTAATCTTTTAACCTAGTTCTTGATTTATTTTAAATTCATGAGTAATCAATGAACTTTAGGGTTGGAATTTCATGTATTTTAAATGTCAATCCCAAGTTATTTCCTCAATAAATTGTATCAGAGACCTTGATCATACATTGATTATGTTTTGGAAAGGTCTATGTTATCTAATGATTGAAACCCTAGGTTGCAGGTTAGAAATATGTGCATGAATTCATGTATTTGGTAATGACATGGTTTTTTAGGATGTGAATTTCCCCTCCACCCAATCATGGTCAAGTGAATGTATTTTGTGTGATTGGATCATGCGGTGGTTTATCTGTAGTGTAAAACGTGAAGAATGGGGCAGTTACATGGTCAATGGTAGGATCCTTAAATTAGGTCACAAACAAGCCAAGTTCAATTTTTAATCAATTATTTCTTGATTAATTAGGGGAAACAAAAAAAACAATATTTTTAATCTAAATCAAACAAACAAACAAACAAACAACCACACAAGATATGAGGAAATAAAGCTTTTAAGAAAATCCCTTGTCAACACAGTTTCAAGCAAGGTATTGCAGAATACCAAGAATACTTATAAACTTAGACGCCACTAAGTATTACGGTTTGGTATCCTTTTTTTATAACAGAAAGTGGTGAAGATCGAGTAATGCCCCACTCCAAGATCTACTTACCATAGTATCCACGGATCATCCGTAGGAAACTCCTTTCCTCTTGTCAGAAGTGAAGAATGAACTCCACTTGTATTTGAGTAAGTGATGTGTTCCTAGGGGTTGATAAAGTGATAAAAAACATCAAGGGGGTTTGGATTCTGAAAAACCAAAGTGCTTTATCACAAAATTGGTTAAAAAAGCCTTGCAACAAAGTGTACATTCGTACCTCTTAAATAAGATGGAAAATCTAAAAGACATAAGCTTGAAAATATTGAGTTTGAAACCAACTATAAAATAAAATTCGCCCCGGTTCATTTGAACAAACTGTACCCTATTCGAATGACCTTAACCAACTCATTCGAATGGATATCTAATGACTTTCCAGAACGAGAGAAAAAATGCATGTTTATAGTCCGTTCAAACGTCTATCCAACGATTTATATTAACTCATTTGAACGACCGTCAATCTCATCCTAACGAGCTGCATAAAAATGTATTTTGTTTTAAAAAACTTTGAAAAAATATTTTTGATTCAAACATGTTTAAAAATAATCCTGAACATAAGTTAACACAAAATCTACCTCATATAACGTCTACGGTGATTATTGTGACGATATAAAATCTTCATCCCTCCATTGATGCTTTCGGTCACCTCACTAACTTGTCTTTGATTGAATTTTTTGAGAATTTACATGATAGTTTAGCGGTGCAACAGAGTATGCCAAACTATAAACATAACAAGAAAAATCATAAATTGTTCTCTTACAAATCTCTCCCTTTGGCTATTCTAGTACAAAACATAAAATCGAAAAAAAAAACCCTAAGACAAAGTTAACTAATGTTCCTCCAAATACCGAAAAGAAAAAGACACTTCCAACTTTGTCTCCACTGAAAATCTTCATCGTGTAGTTCTTGATATCATCAATACAGAAAAAGATACCTACACACACGAAGCAAAGAAAATACTGTGGTGCAAGGAGTTTAAAATAAAAATAAAACTTCTTAGCACAAAAACTCCCCCTAAATATGTTGTTTCCCTTTTTGTTCGTAATAGAGAAAGGGTTAGAATCTAAACCTTAAAAGTTAGCATCACGAGTATGCAAATTTAAAATATCATCACAAAGTATAGACAATTAAGCATATGCGATGAAAATTAAACAAACCAATGAGTGCTTTTTGGAAATTTTGAAATTTTTTAGTATAAAAATATACACGTATATATACAAATAGGCAAACCATAGATTAGCACGAAAACATCCAACTCATGGAAATGGAATGTAGGTGTGTGAACTTAATGCATGGGAAAGTCAACAAAGGGATACTTAACAACAGTACACGAAGTCAAATAGACACTCCTAAAAAAAGTACTTAATTCAACCTTTTGTGTAAAAATTATTCAACAAATTAAAATTGACTTAACTCATACAAAATGCCTCGAATTTCAATGCTTCTCAATTCAATGACTCTAAACTATTTAATATTTTCAAGGAATTTTATTGTGCAAATCCATTGATCTTCAACTTAGAACGCCTTCAAAATCTCACATTTTAAGCATAAACTCTCAAATTTTTTGAAGGAATCATAATTTTTATTTTTAATGAAGCATTGATGAAACAAATTTGGACTTGGAAATTCTGTTTTTATGTGTAGAATTCATCTTTTAGTCCCTTACTAATAGTTTCTTTTAATGCAAAGAAGGTTATTTCTTTCGTAGCGCCTTTCTATTGATTAAACTAGTATCAATAATTTTTTTGGTATAAAATTTGGGAAATGGTTCTTACATGAACAATTAGTTCCTACTACATTTGGTTTGTTATTATGCAAGATTGAAATGACATCATATTCAACATAGGACACGAAAGTGATATGTTCAAAATCTCGTGCAAAGTGTGTGCAATCAATCGTTATAATAAGTCTAACATGAAGGTAGTAATCAACAATGAATGGCACAATTCTAACCTTGCATTATTAAGCACCCAAAATTGTTTTTACGTAGCCAAGTATAATAACAACATGATTAAGTCACCTAAATGGGTGGAATGAAATTGTGATCCGACCATCTTTAATGCGAAATCATATATGGTGTTAAAAAATACAAAAATCGTTTTAAATTTTTAATTTTTTTATAAAAAAAGATCTTTTTGTATTTTTATGAAATAGTTCTAAAAGAAAAGATATCTTTTTGGATGTTTCAATTTATAAGCCAAAGAATAAAAAATCATACAAAATAATGTACAATGCAGTTGTAGGAACAAATGATAGCCATATGAAAAACACCCTAAACTAGAAGCATTGCCCGAACTCAATCAATTGATCACATACCCATAGAATTCCTAAGATCCTAAAATCAACGGGAATCTAAAGGTTTAGTGAAAATATCTACCAATTGATGTTTGGTGCTTACGAAGATCAAGGAAAATATCTTCTCCTCAATAAGGTAAGAATGAAGTGCGCATGAGTCCTCTTGTTCTTTGTATGTGAACGTTGGACGGGATTACTAGAAATATGGATTGCACTTGTATTATAGTAAAAAATAGTCATCCTAACTTTATTAATCCTATAATCCTCCATAACTTTCTTCATCCATAAGAGTTTTGTGAAACAACTTCCGATGGCTATATACCCGGCCTTTGTCGTGGAAAAATAATTAGAGTTTTACTTCTTTCTCAACCATGTGACGAGAACACTCCTAAAGTAAAAGCATCCTTCCGATGTGCTTTTACAACCATCAACATCCATGGCCTAATCAACATCTGAATAAGACGACAAACAGTCATTGGTATAAAAGGAATATGAAATGCCATAAGTAAGAATGACACTCATGTACTTGATAATATGTTTAAGTGCAAGAAAGTGTGACTCTTTTGGGGACACTTGGTACCATTCACAAACTCCAAAACTATATCAGTATGGCTAGAGATCAAGTAAAGGAAACTACCTATCATACTCCTATAGAGTGTTTGCCTCACGTACTTATCTAAAATTTATTTACTAATATTTGTCGAGGAACTTATAGGTATGCGACAGTGCTTCGTGGAATCCAACCCAAACATTTTAACTAAATCCCTAACATATTTAGATTGAGATATAAATATCCCATTATCGAGTTGACGCACTTGGAAATCTAGGAAGAAAGTAAGCTCACGAACCACACTCATCTCAAATTTACGCTTCACCTCATCCTCAAAAGTGTAAGTATGTTGGGAACATGTGGATCTAAAGACTATGTCATCTGCATAGACTTAGGAAACCAAGATAGCACCACCCTTTCTCTTAACAAACAGTGTTATATTAACTCCCCCTTTTTTGAACCCACGAGCTAAGACATAAGAAGTTAACCTTTCGTACCAAGTACACGGTTCTTTCTTCAAATCATACAATCCCTTTTTAGATAAAAGATGTGCTTCGAGTGCTTTAAGTCTTCAAAATCCATTTTGTTATTCCACATAATATGGCGAGTAATAAACAGACGGACTCAAGCCTAGAAACATGAGTGATTGTCTCGTCCAAGTCCATACCTTTAATTTTTGTGTAACCTTGAGTGACTAGCCTAAACTTATTGCACATTATAGTACCAATATCATCCATTTTATTTTTATACACCCAGTTGGTACCAATCACATTATTCTTTCTAGGTCTAGGGACTAATTTCCAAACATCATTCTTTTAAAATTGAAGCAACTCTTCTTTCATACCATTTATCCAATGCCCATCCTTGTATGCTTCCCTCACATTCTTGGGCTCTACTGTGCAAGTGTATTAAAAGTTGCTAACCACATTCTCTAGTTGATCACGAGTCTTTACACTTAGTGTGGGATCACTAAGAGTTTTGTTAGGGTCATTAATATTTCGAACCCAAGAGGGTGGATCCTCTTTTTAAAGAGTCGGGTCCACCATGGTGGTGCTGGGAACAATGGGGTCGTCAACACGGGGTGCATTGCTCTCACACATAAGATCATCGTCATTAAACATATCCGGTGCATAATATCTAATTGTGAAGTTTATCTATTTCTTGATCTTAGAGTATCTAAGGTTATATACCATATAATCTCTACTAATCAATGAATATCTTAAAAATATTCCCTCATCACTTTTAGAGTCGAATTTCCCGATATGCTCTCTATCTTTAAGGAAGTAGCGAGGTCTACCAAAATTTTAGAAATATGATAGGTTATGTTTGTTACTGATTCATAACTCATATGGAGTTTGAAGTGTATGTGCATGAAGATAAACCCTATTCACTGTGTGGCATGCCGTGATAACCGCCTCCGCTCAAACTAGTCTAGGCACGTTCCCACAAAGGAGCATGGATCCCGCCATCTCGTGGATAATCTTATTTTTTCACTCAATAATTTCAATTTTTTGAGGCGTGCCTACCTCCCAAAACTCGTGTTTTATGCCTATACCATCACAATACGCACCAACATCGACGTCGGTAGAATTAGTGCCATTGTCAATTCTCAATCTATTAATGGAAACATTGTGTTGATTTTCAAGTAGATGACACTTAGTTCTTAAGAACTCTTAAGCATTATTTTTTTCCCTAAAAAATCCAATAATTGAATATCTCAAAAAGTCATCAACCATCACCAAAATGTACTTCTGACCACACTTGTTTTTGGTGCATATTAGACCCATAAGATCCATATGTATTACCTCTAACACACATGAGCTAGTTATAGTATTCAACTTCCTATAGATACTCTGGATTTGTTTCCCTTATTGGCAAGGACCAAAAACCAAGGAAGTTGGTTTTTCAGGTGATGGTAAGCCACGAACTAGGTCTTTATTAACTAACCTCACAAGATCTCTAAAATTAACGTGACCTTATCATTGATGCCAAAGGCCTATGGCGGTGAACTTAGCACTATTTCACACTATAGAGTACTTGTGAATGATACCGTAGCAATTGTCAATAGTCCTCACACTTTGTAGTAAAAGTTTACCCAATTTATCACACACATTACACCCGGACGGGTCAAATTTTTCCACAAAGTTAGCATCGTAAAGTTGGCTTATACTTATTAACTTAGCTTCCAACCCTTTGATATAAAGCACATTATATAGCTTCGAAAATCCAAGAATCTCCATGAAACTTCGTCCTAAAATGCTATACCTACTCCTATCCCCAAAGGTGACTTTTCCTTTCTTTAGATCCACAATGTTGGTAAAGTGAGCCTTGTCACCGGTTATATGCCTAAAGCACCCACTATTAAAATAACATTGGGAAGTCTCTTTAACCCTAAGAGTAACATGAACAATAAGGGCCTTTTTTCACTTTTAGATACCCAAGTGGTGGTAACCTTTTCCATACACTCATCATTATTGGAGCTATTTATTATGTTAAAAGTGTTCTCATAAAGTGTATACATCTGAAGTTGCAAGGTTATATGTACTAAGTTTATTTCATGGAATACACACACACAACCCAATTACAATTTGCCAAGTAGAGATATATTCCAATATTAAATTCTTTTTGCAATTTTACAAGTTAGCATAAACAATTTCCAATTAATGCGATGAGATTGATAACTTGATTAATTGAAATAAAATTATCCAATTTTATCCATATTATCCTAAGCATACATCTATATGATTTAATAAAGTAAATTGCGAAAATCACAACCACAACGTGCCAATGTAGAGGAAAACCCAAATGGGAAAAACCTCGGACGGCTGGGCCTAGACAAAATCCACTACAAAATAGGTTTTACAAGTGACTCAAAAGACTTACAGACATTGACTCGCTCAAGGCATGATTATGCCATCCTCGACGTCCGAATTTGTAGTACGCGAAGCTCCAACGCGTTGCTCAACACTCCTCGTGTCGCGGTATCCACCGAAGCCCAAAACCATCGTCTCCACTAAGCTTGAATGCAGATATCCATCGCAAACTTTCTTGTTGAATGTCAAGTTGATTGTAAGGAGTTTTGACTAAAAAGTTAAAGTAGTGTTGAAGATTGATTTTACCAAAAGGAGGGAAGTTGTGATTTTTTCGCTCAAGAGAATATGAAACTTCCTTAAGGAAAATAACTGATTTTCATCCATATATTGAAGGTGTAAAAGTAGTGGACCAAAAATAGTTTTGTAAAATAACTGCTCAAAAATAAGTTAAAATTTTCAAATATGGCAGATCTCGTTCGAACGAGGTCGTTCGAACGACTTGTTGTTCGAATGACTTGTTGTTCGAACGAGTTATCTAACGGAATTCCAGTGTCGAATTAGATAGGTCAATAGAAATCTCGTTCAAACAAGATCATTCGAACGATATTTCAAACGAACTTCTAACGAGTTTCCAGTATAGCCTGGGGAATGTTGTTAGATCCAGGTCATTCGAACGACGTGGAAAAACCTTCGAACGAGATTTCTTTTTTTCAAAAAAAATGTTCAAATTAATTTAAAAAATGGTTCTTTCTGAAAATTAAATATTTACGAACATTACTCTATATGAAAATTTCTCGTTATGAAAAATACTTCAACACTAAAAATGATTTTGGTCATATACCTTTTAGAAGAGATAACATGGTGTACATATTGATGTCGCGTGAACTTTGGATGCAATGCTCGAATCTTTACGGTTGAATAATACTTGATAAGGAATGACCCAAAATTATTTTGTCCAAAGGAATGTAGCCAATATAACAAATGACTCGATTGGAAATTTGTCCTTTCAAATCTCCCCCTTTGGCTATTCCGGGACAAAACAGAATAATAAAAAAGAAATAAAAGGACTGAATTTGCTAAGCCAGCCGTCAAGCCGATTTTAAAGCCCATCCCAAAACCTCCCAAAAAAAATAGACTCAGTGTCACGACTGACGATGCTGCAAAAGAGTAGGTGATGTATCATACACACATGAAACAACAAATTCATAAACGCATGGGGAAGTAGAGAATGTAACATATATAAAACAATGTGTTAGCATATGTTGTGAATAGTAAATGAACTCCCCATAAAATATGCATATGTGGAATATTAAGAAATTAGCTCCCACTAAATTATGAATTCCCCCTATCAATATTTCTCCCCCTTTTTGTCCGAAAAAGACAAAGGAATAAATAGCCTGCATGTTAAAAGGTAAGTGAGAGAACAATAGGCAATAAAAATAATAAATAGTAAGAAATGAACGGACAAAGGAACTAACATGATAATTCATTAACTAATGGGAAATGGAAAATAGTCAAGGTGCATACATGTCATAAGAAGTAAATCCAAACCAAAGGAAACAATACGAGAAATAAAATATCCACTTATCCTCACAAGTACATTGAGAAAGGAAATTAAAAACAAGGTACATCAAGGGGCAGTATAATTATGTGGAGAATCATCGGGAAGAGAGACGGAATCTGATGAGCCTGTACCTCGGCGCATCTCCATATGGTGAATGACATCAAGGTGATCTACCAGAAGAGAATCCCGACGTGCCTGTGCCTCATCTCTGCACGCTTGAGCCTCCTCCCGGCGAACTTGTGCCTCCTACTGCATTGAAACCAAAAGCTCTTGCAAGAGTGCCCTGTCTTGATGCCTATCTTCCTGAATCTTCTCAACCAGTGAACGAACAAACAAAATATCCTCCGACTCTATGGGGCGGGAGCATATGAAGAATAGGGTCAATGGATAGAACGAGAGGGTGTGGGACGACTGGGGGCAGGGTGGGAGGAAGTGGCGGAGAGAGTGAGGTGAGGGGTATCGGGGGGTAAATGACCACGAGATAGGCTGACCGATGACATGTCAATGGTTTGGTATTGGGTGACAGAAACATCGGTGGATAGGCGGGGGCAGCCAGCGGCAAGACAAAACTAGGTAATAATAGCGACAAATGGGAGGGCTTGGCGAGCGGGACTGGAAGGAAGGATCCTAACCATCCAAATGACACTAAAGATGAAGGCAGGGAGATCTATGTCAACCCTAATGCTAATGGAAAACATGAGGTCCACATGAATTTTGGTGATTTGGGTTGTGTTCACAGGGGGAATAAGACACGCACATACGATCCAATTAAGGAACATAAAATCGGGATGAAAATGTTTGTGAAAGATTGTGACAGTGCCAGGAGGGTTAAGCCTAAAGATGGTGCGCATAATGAGGGAAGGGTCTGGACGAGTATCAGAAGTCCATGGGAAGGAGGGATTATTGACCCTAGGTAAGGGGATGATATGAGCAATGGATTCGGGAGAGATAATTATCTCCCTACCACGCACTCGAGTAAATATTATTCTCCCTATCATCCATCCCGAAATAAAATTCCTGAATAAGATCGGGAAAAATAATGTTCGTGAGTGAGAATAGGGGGTCCCACCTTAAATCAAAAATCCAAGAATGGACAGTGGTACCGTTGAGAGATTGGAGATTGACAATTTTCTCACGCACAATAGAACGAGTAGATAAACCTTGTGTATGATATTGGGTGTGTGCGGAGAGTGATCCCCAACGCAGCCTAAGGTCAGGTATAGTTGCATTTTCATTGGACTCCTCATCAGAGGAAGAGGAGCGTTCCTCAGGGGAACTACTAATACGACGTGGCGACGATTACAAGCCATTCTAAACAAGGGCAAAAACTAGAACCTACTCGACATAAAGCCAACCAAACCGCCAAACACACCACTTAAGCCAACAAAGCAAACAACCAATTAGCACAAATCCCATCCTCCAAAATTAATTAAGATATATTCTATGAAAAAAAACAATGTATTAATTGAAAACTAATATTTGGGAAATAGAGATAATTTTTAATTATGGGAAATGCATTTTAAATTATCATGGAATGTAGATTAATAGAACTAAAGAAACTGGCCTTAAATACCTAGAGAGATATACACATATTCATATATGGATTTTGGGGATAAAGGAATAAAAGGTTTCGAAAAATAATAATCCCAAATGCATATATTTGTATGGGTATATGCATATATCTATCTATCTATCTATCTATCTATCTATCTATCTATCTATCTATATCTCTCTCTCTCTCTCTCTCTCTCTCTCTCTCTCTATATATATATATATATATATATATATATATATATATATATAGAGAGAGAGAGAGAGAGAGAGAGAGAGACAGGCTCCTGTGCACACTAAGTTTGCACACTAACTTTGCACATTACCTTTTAAAAGTGGTAAAAAAAATATTTTTGAGTTGATTTTTTTTGTGTGATATTTAAACATTTAAAGGAACCCATATTAAAAAAAATCAGCTCAAAAAAACGTTTTTTGCTATTTTTAAAAAATCGGTCAAACTTTCGCAGTTTTTAAGCCCTTTAAAAACTGCGAAAGTTTGACCGATTTTTTAAAAATAGCAAAAAAAGTTTTTTTGAGCTAATTTTTTTTATGTGAGTCCGTTGAAATGTTAAAATATCACATAAAAAAATTGGTGTGCGCCAACACTAAGTTTGCACACTTTTAAAAGGTAATGTGCAAAGTTAGTGTGCAAACTTAGTGTGCACAGGAGCCTGCCTCTCTCTCTCTCTCTATATATATATATATATATATATATATATATATATATATATATATATATATATATATATATATATATATATATATGTAGAGAGAGAGAGAGAGAGAGAGAGAGAGAGAGAGAGAGAGAAATAGAGAAGTAAAAAAATGATACCTTGAATAGAATAGGAAAAATGAAGCTCGGAGATCTATAGAGAAAATAGGAGGACTGAATGAAGGTTAAAGGAGGAGGTGAACTGAGGTAAAATCGTGGGGAAAATCGGTAATGATCTAAGTGGAAGAGAGAGTGGGAAAGAGGGATCATGGGTAAGGGTTAAGGGGTAAGGAGAGAGTGGTAAAGAGAGAGATGAAGAGTTTTGGGAAGTGGTGAAAAAAACTAGGGAAATGGGAAATGTGTGATGGAATAAGGGGAAGAAAAAAGTTGAGGCAGAAGTTTTGGGAAGAGAAATCGTAGAAATTAAACCCAGGTCGTTAGAACGAGTGATGTCATTCGAATGGTGTCTTTCGAACGAAGTTCCAGAAACATATTGGGTATTTTATCAGATATCTCGTTAGAAGTTCGTTCGAACAAACTTTTCATTTGAACTACATTACGAACGAAGTTCCAGAAAGGGGGTCAGAAATTTCGTTAGAAATCTCTTTCGAACGATAATTTCGGACGAAAATTAATCTTTTTAAATATAAATTAAAATAAAATAGTTTTAACAATAGCATAAGAGTAGGAATTTGGAAGGCCAAAAAGGTTCCAAAATGTTGATTTTAATAGTCCTAGCTTTTGAAGACATGTCCAAACTGTGGGAGAGGGAATGTAGGGGTGTGAACAATGCGAGTGAGAGTTTTTTACCCAAGGCAGCATATAAGTGAGGAATGGCAAACAATATATAAATGCAATATTCACTCACATTAGCCTTGTGTCAAGAAAGAAATACTATTGGACACTCAAACACAAATGCACCAATCATATAAGACAGATGATTCTCTCGCCAATAATGTCACAATGAGAAAGCAATGAATCGATTAAATGTGCATGCCCATTGATCTTCAACTTATATCTCCCATTAACAACAATAGATTGAGACTATTCTTTTTGAAGAATCAATCAAGCTAAATAATTTGGCCTTGGCATTATATATCATTTTCAATGCTTCTATTTTAGGCAAAAATTCGAGAATGCAAGTGGAGGCTATTCACACAAAAACTTTATGTTTTTCGTAGCCCGAGTCCATTGCTTGAAACGAAAACCAACTGGAAGAATATAATCATTTTGTTTCAATCCGGGCAATGGATGATCATGCACAATTTCGATAGCTTATAATAGATGTGACATGATTGAGAAGACAACATCAATTCTCACTTTACAAGTACAATGTGAACAAGATATCCGTAATATTTCGTGAGAGGTGTCTGCAAAAAGGCAAATATGTGAGGTAATCACAGAAACAAATATCATAAAAGTGCATTTTTGTGCACAAGATAACCGAGGTCCGACTTGACTACTCATCGAAAGCCACGTGGATATGAAATAGGATAGTGATCCGAACACATCTAACACAAAGCCATATGGACAAAATTTTGTGAAATCTTTTTTAACCATTCCTGTGTTCCTTGAAAATAAGAAAGACGAAAATATTTTTGAGATTTTGAATAAAATATATACAAAAGAAATCTAGTTCATAGGTATAAAAATATATAAGAGAAACAACCTAAATTAGATAGACGGCTTCGATTCAATCAATTGAGCAAACCCCAATTGATTTCCTAAGGTTTTCAAACCTAAGGGCATCTAGAGGTTTAGTAATGATATCAGCCAATTGTTGATCGGTAGAAACAAAGCTTAGAGAAACAATTTTCTCTTCAACAAGGTCACAAATAAAATGTTCACGGATCCTAATATGCTTGGTTCTAGCGTGTTGAACGGGATTATGGGAAATGTGAATGGAACTAGTATTGTCACAATAGATAGTCATAGTGCCTTGAGAGATGCCGTAATCTTCTAACATTTGTTTCATCCAAATGATTTGAGTGCAATAACTCCCGACGGCTATGTATTCGGCCTCTACTGTGGACAAAGAAATATAATTTTATTTCTTGCTCATCCATGAGACAAGTTCATTTCCAAAGTAGAAACAACCGCCAGAGGTAATTTTGCATCCATTAACATCTCCTGCCCAATCGGCATCCGAATATGCCGATAGATAACCATTTGTGTCAAAAGAATACCAAATTCCAAAAGACAGGGTCCCACTAACATATTTAATAATACAATTAATAGCAAGTAAATGAGACTCTTTTGGGGCGGCTTGATAACGGGCACAAACTCCTACACTAAAGGAAATATTCGGACGACTAGCGGTTAGGTAAAGTAAACTACCTATCATACTTCTAAAAAGTGTGTGCTCTACATCCTTTCCTTCGGTATCCTTATTAAGTTTAATCGATGAACTCATAGGAGTACGTGCATGTTTAGTAGATTCGAGTTTAAATTTCTTAACAAGGTCTTTAGCATACTTAGTTTGGGACAAAAATATCCCACTTTTGAGTTGACGAACTTGAAGACCTAGAAAGAAAGTAAGTTCACCTACCATACTCATCTCAAATTCATTGTGCATTTCTTTTGAAAAATTTGAGTATGTTTATCACACGTAGATCCAAATACTATGTCGCTTACATATACTTGAGCAACTAGGATAGATTTTTCATCACGATGAACGAAAAGTGTCATATCTACTCCCCCCTCAAAAAGCCACGAGAAAGGAGATAATAAGTGAGTCTTTCATACTAAGCACGGGGTGCTTGTTTCAAGCCATATAACACTTTCTTTAGGAAGAAGACATGATTAGGATGCTTTGGGTCTTCAAACCCTTTCGGTTGTTCAATATATACTTCTTCTTGAATAATACCATTTAAAAAGGCACTTTTTACATCCATTTGATATAGTTTGAATTAGAGGTGACATGCTATGGCGAGTAAAAGGCAAACCGATTCTAACCTAGCAACAGGAGCAAAAGTTTTTTCAAAGTCAACACCCTCTATTTGGGTGTATCCTCGCGCAACCAATCTAGATTTATTATGAACAATGACACCATTTTCATCCATTTTATTTTTGAAAATCAATTTGGTGCCAATGACATTTTTATTAGAAGGCCTAGGGACTAATTCCCAAACATTATTTTTCTTAAATTGAAACAATTCTTCTTGCATAGAATTAATCCAATGTTCATCTTTTAATGCTTCTTTAAAGTTTTTAGGTTCAATTTTTGAAGTATAGCATAAATAGGTAACTTCATTTTCTAATGGCGCCCTAGTCTTGACACCTCGCTCGGGATTTCCTATAATTTTTTAAGTGTCATGACTTTTACGCACCCAAGGAGTAGGATCCTTTTTCTCAGTAGTGGGAACAACCAAGTCATTTTGAGACTCAATACTTTCAACATTGGACACAACATCAACCCCACATGACAAGTCTTCCTCATTATCAATTGATGTGACCAGAGCATCGTCTTTTATGACAACATTAATTGATTCCATGGATTTAGAGCTACTTAAGTTGAATACTCTAAAGGCTCTACTGTTTTGAGAATATCCTAGGAATATACCTTCATCACTCCTTGAGTCAAATTTTCCTAGAAGTTCTCTATCTTAAAGAATATAACAAGGACTACCAATCACTCTAAAGTAGGACAAATTTGGTTTCTTTCCCATCCACAATTCATATGGTGTTTTGTTAGTGTTAGGACACAAATAATATTTATCGTGTGACGTGTGGTGTTAATCGCTTCGGCCCAAAACCTACGGGGCACATTTCTTCCTAGGAGCATAGATCTTGCCATTTCTTGGATCGTTTGATTTTTTCTTTCAATTATACCATTTTGTTTTGGAGTTCGAACGACCGAGAATTCATGTTTAATTCATATTTCATCACAAAAGGCATTCACACCGAATTCCTTGAATTCGGTTTTATTATCACTCCTAAAGAGGTTTATGGTAACACCGTGTTGATTTTGAAGGGTCCACACTTAATACTAAGATATACCTTTTTCCTCCTATGCTCTCGGTACGAGTGGGACCCATAATATCCATGTGTATCAATTCTAAGACACAAGAGGTAGTTATAGTGTTTAACTTCTTATGAGGACTCTTAATTTTCTTTCCTAATTGACACGGCCCACAAATAGTGGAGGTTGGCTTTCCAAGTGGTGGTAAGCCTCGAACTAGCTCTTTTCTCACTAATCTATCAAGATCTCTAAAGTTTACATGACCTAATCTTTGATGCCAAAGATCGACAGATGAGGGTTTTGTACTATTTCAAACTAAAGATAATTTAGGAAGAATTTCATAGCAATTGTCACTATTTCTATCACCTTGTAAAATAGATTTACCCGATTGATCATATACAGTGCACTCCGATTGACTAAATTTAACATCAAGATTTTCATCACATAATTAGCTAATACTTATCAAATTAGCCTTAATACCATCAACATAAAGGACATTTTCAAGTTTAGGAAATCCAAAGATTTCAATAGATCCTCTACCCATGATTCGAGATTTGCTACCATCCCCAAAGGTGAGTTTGTCATCTTTATAGTTTTCAAGAGTGGTAAATAGAGAGCAACAAAAGCTTTATTGGTGAGATTTTTCTTAACCCAATCTTGATTTTTTTTCTTTCCTTTGTTGGTTCTAGTGTTATAATTAGAATTATTTCCTTGAACTTTAGAAAACCTAAGAAACTCTTCCATTAGACCTTTAGAAGTATTGATTAGATACTCAACTTGGCTCTTAAGACTAGCTAAGGAGCTATAGTGTTGTTTAGAAGAAGTGAAATGATATTTCTTTCCAACTTGTAGAAAAAATCTTTAATTTGACCCCGTTTGTGACAATAAGTGCATACATACGGTTGTTTTGTACTAGCTTTTGAAGATTGCTTAGTAGGACTTATTTTAGAAACATTAGATTTGGTAACAAACTTAGCTACGAGTTCGGGTTTGACTTTTGATGAATCTCCTTCTTCATATCCTATACCATTTCTCAATTGATAACCTTTCTCCTTATATCCTAAAACATCTTCTAGAAATAATTTTCCCATTCTTCCTGAATTATCCTCGAGTGTGACTTTAACTTCACGAGAGGACTCGAGATCTTTTTCAAGTTGGGCAATTTTCTCTTCGAGAGATTTTCTAATCTCTAAGACTCATTAAGATCTTTGTTGACACCTTCCAAGAAGATAATTAAGTCAAATTTTTCTTTACCTATCAAGATAAGCTTCTCAGAAAGAGATATCTTAATTGCCTCGAGTTGACTAACTAAAGCCTCCTTCTCCTTTAGGCCTTTCAACTCTTTTTCTAAAGTTAAGACTTTAAAGGTTAATCTTTTTTTAACTTTTTGAATACGAAGAGATTCAGTGTAAAGTTCATAATAAACGGATTGTAGTTCACTCTCATCTATTTCACTATCACTCTCTTTTTCATCACTACTAGTAGAATGAGTGGAAATAACCTCAAGATTTTTCTCAAAATTGTCAACATTAAGGTATGACACACTTGAAATACTAGTATGGCTTGCCATAAAGGCTGTGAAGTTATTTCTAGACGGATTAGAGTCATCAGGGTCTTCAGACTCATTATCACTGTCGCTTAGAGTGGCATTGAAAACTGCTTTTTCTTTGCCTTGTCTTTTAAGTTTTATAGGGCACTCGAATGCTGTATGACCACATCCCTCACACTCAAAGCATCTTTTTGAATCATCATTTTTAAAATTATCTTTGTTGAACTTCTTTGGATCCTGATTATTGAATTTCTATTTCCTTTGTTTCTGTTCTCAAATTTTGGTTTTTCAAATTTAGAGTTTTGCTTTTTGAATTTGAGAATTTTTTTAAATTTTTTAGCAAATAAAGCTATATCACCAGGATCTATATCAAACTCATCAGAATCAGACAAATCTACTTTCTTAACTTTTAAGGAAACACCTTTATCTTTGCTTTTGTTATCTTTAGGAAACATATCTAGTTCATAAGTTTGAAGATCACCAACAAGTTCTTCAAGTTTTAAAGTATTTAGATTTCCTAATGAATTAAGAACAATGACTTTTGGAATGAACCACTTAGGAAGACATCTAAGATTTTCTTAACAACATGATCTTCAGGTATTTTTTCACCTAAGTTAAAGCAAGAGTTAACAATATCTGATATACGAGCATAAAACTCATCAAATGTTTCAGTTTCTTTCATGGTGATAATTTCAAATTGAGTTGTTAAATTTTGATGTTTTGAGGCTTTAACTACACTAGTTCCCTCATGAGTAACTGGGAGAATATTCCAAGCTTCCTTTGACGTCTCGCACGTCATTATACGACGAAATTCATCGGGGTTTACCACACCAAACAAGGCATTTAAACCTTTAGATTTAAAGTTACACCATTTTAGTTCTTCCTCACACCATTGTTCTACAGGTGTTAAAATAATTTCATCATTAAAAACCATAGTAACCCAAACACGTTCATCAATAGATTGAAGGGAAGATTTCATATGTGCTTTCCAATAGGTGTAATTATTTCCATCAAACAAAGGTAGTCTATTCGACGAAAAACTATCCATATAACCTCCAGGGTTCATCTAAATAACTTTTAGAGACTAGCTATGATACCAATTTCAAGTTGCAAGGTTATATGTACTAAGTTTATTTCGTGGAATATACACACACAACCCAATTACAATTTGCCAAGTACAGATATATTCCAATATTAATTTCTTTTTGCAAGTTTACAAGTTAGCATAAACAATTTCCAATTAATGCGATGAGATTGATAACTTGATTATTTAAAATAAAATTATCCAATTTTATCCATATTATCCTAAGCATACATCTATGTGATTTAATAAAGTAAATTGCGAAAATCACAACCACAACGTGCCAATGTACGAGGAAATCCCAAATGGGAAAAAATCTCGGACGATTGGGACTAGACAAAATCCACTACAAAATAGGTTTTACAAGAGACTCAAAAGGCTTACAGACATTGACTCACTCAAGGCATGCTTATGCCATCCTCGACCTTCGAATTTGTAGTACGCGAAGCTTCAACACGTTGCTCGACACTCCTCGTGTCGCGATATCCACCAAAGCCCAAAACCACCGTCTCCACTAAGCTTGAATTCATAGATCCACCGCAAACTTGCTTGTTGAATGTCAAGTTGATTGTAAGGGGTTTTGATTAAAAAGTTAAAGTAGTGTTGGAGATTGATTTTACCAAAAGGAGGGAAGTTTTGAATTTTGCTCTCATGAGAATATGAAACTTCCTTAAGGAAAATAACTGATTTTCGTCCATATATTGAAGGTGTAAAAGTAGTGGACCAAAAATAGTTTTGTAAAATAACTGCTCGAAAATAACTTAAAATTTTCAAATCTGGCAGATCTCGTTCGAATGATGTCATTCGAACGACTTGTCGTTCGAACGAGTTATCTAACGGAATTCCAGTGTCGAATTAGATAGGTCGTTAGAAATCTCATCCGAATGAGATCGTTCGAACGACACTTCTAACGAGCTTCTAACGATTTTCCAGTATATCCTGGGGAATGCCGTTAGATCCAGGTTGTTCGAACGACCTGGAGAAAACTTCGAACGAGATTTCTATTTAAAAAAAAAATGTTCAAATTAATTTCAAAATTGGTTCTTTCTGAAAATTAAATATTTACGAACATTACTCTATTTGAAAATTTCTCGTTATGAAAAATACTCCAACACTAAAAATGATTTTGGTCATATACCTTTTAGAAAAGATAACATGGCGTACATATTGATGTCGCGTTAACTTTGGATGCAATGCTCGAATCTTTACGGTTGAATAATGCTTGATGAGGAATGACCCAAAATTGTTTTGTCCAACGGAATGTAGACAATTTAACAGATGACTCGATTGGAAATTTGTCCTTACAACATCCTTATAAATTCTTCCATTAAACATTTTGAAGCATTAACTAGAAACTCAACTTCTTCTCTAAAACTATCTAGGCCGCTATAATGGTGTGTGGATAATCTTCCTAGCTTGTAAAAAAAATCCCTAAGGTGGCCTATTCATTTATAATGAGTATAAATATAGATTTTTTGGGTCAATCTTAGTTAAAATTTCTAGGACAAGTTCTCCTTCGTGGGTTAAGTGGAGGCCCGTAAGTATATAAAAAAAAGTTGGCAACCGATTTGGGTACGTTATGGGAAGTGGATGCCCCATCATAACCTTTGCAATACCTTCATTTAAAATCTAAAGAGGGACCTAGGAACATTTTTCCAACTTTCTTGGATGTTTCCTCTAAAGGTACTTTGACCTATCGAGCATGTTCGATATCGTTCTCAAGTTGGGAAATACTGGATTAAAATTTCTCACGAATCTCCAATGATACTTGAAGATCTCAGGTAAGACTAGCCACTATATTGGTCAAATCAGTCTTTGCCCTACACACCAAAACAAGTTACCCACTCAATAATATTCTCATTCTCTCGAGTTGACTCACCAAGGACTCACTGTCTCTCGAAACTTTGAACTCCTTATCTAATGACAACACCCTAAGAGTCAAATTTTATTTTGCATTTTGAGAGAGTTAAATATTATTTTACATTTTGATATTTAATGACTCGGTTGATTATTGAGGTCATCACATTTAGAAACGTCCTCATCGGTGTGAGACATACTTGAAGTGCTTATGTGATTAGTCACAAACGCGGTGAAGTTATATTCACGTGGTGATTCATCCCTGAAATTCACCGACACAACATCATTATCACTTCGAGAGGCATTATAGGAAAATTTGCCTTTGCCATATCTCTTATGCCTAGTGGGATACTCACGGAATTTGTAACATTTTCCCTCACACTCATAACACCTCTTCGATTCATCATTCTTAGGATTATCACCTCCAGCTTCCTTTTGATCATTGTCATTAAAATTCTTACTTTCTTTTTAATTTTTATTTTTCTCATATTTTTATTTTTTGATTTGGATTAACTTTGATTTTTTTAATTTGAGAAGCTTTTTTAATTTTTTAGCAAATTGGGCAAGATCTTCTTGATCAATTTTAGAATCGGAGTCAGAATCCACCTCTTTTGTTAGATTTAGCTTTTAAAGTTATTCCTTTTTTCTTCTTTATTTTGGGGAACATGTCTAATTTGTAATTTTAGAGATCACTTATGAGTTCTTCTAGCCTAATTGTATCTAGAATTACCAAAGAGTTAAGGACGATAACTTTCAAATTAAAATGAGACGGGAAAGACCTCAAAATTTTCTTAACAACTCTCATTTTTAGAATTTGCTCACCCAAATTAAAACATGAATTCACATTATCGGATATATGAACATAAAATTCATCAAATATTCCAGTTTCCAGCATTTGTATAGTCTCGAATTGTGTGGTGAGGTTTAGAACCTTCAAAGCTTTAACATAATTGGTACCCTTATGTGTGAGTTGGAGGATATCCCAAGCTTCTTTATACGTGGTACACGTCATGACGGGACGAAATTCCTCTGGTTTGACAACACTAAAAATTTCATTCAAACATCAAGAGTTAAAATTATTTAATTTAAAGTCATCTTCAGTCCAATTTATGACTGTCTTGAGACTAATGATATTTTCATTAGTCATAGTAGGATTAGTCGACTTCTATTAAACGACAAGCCAAACACGCTTGTTGATCGATTTTAGAAACGATCTCATTCGGGATTTCCAATATGCATAATTTGTGCCAACAAACATAGGTGGCCTATTATACGAATTCTTCATATAAAAATAACTTGTAAAAACAAGCTTTGATATCAATTTGTAAAATATTTAAAGTGGTTTGGCTTTATGGTTAGTGATAAAACTTGTAAATTAGGTCACAAACAGGCCAAGTTTAATTTTTAATATAGTTTTATCATAATTAAATTAAGTGAAACTAAACATGCAAGATATTTGATTTAAATCGAACAAACAAATCACACGAGATATGAGGAAAAAATCCTTTCAGAAAAATCCTTTCCATCAGTGTTTCAATTCAGGTATTAAAGAGAACATATATAGAATTTTAATTCGATCTCCTTCTTTGTTGATAACAGAAAATGGTGCATATCTAATAACTCCCCATATCAATCTCTATTTACCTTGATATCCACCGATCAGCCTCAAGAAGCTCCTTTCCTTTTGTTAGCAGTGAAGAATGAACTCTACAAGGATTTGAACAAGTGATGAGTTTTTCTGGGTTAATAAATTGATCAAAAATATCCAAGGGGGTTGTATTTTGAAAATATTAAGTATTTGATCACAAAATAGGTTCAAAAATCTTGTAACAAAGTGCAAATTATTACCACTTAAATAGGATAAAATATGTAAAAGAGATAAGCTTGAAAATATTGAGTTTGAAAGCAATTAAAAAAATATCCGCAGAAGTTTGTTCAAATAAGTTATACCTCATTTGAATGACCTTCATCAACTTGTTAATTAAATGAATTTCCAAAACGAGAGAAAAATGCACGTTTGAAGCTCGTTCGAACGACTATCTACTAGTTATATTAACTCGTTCGAACGAACCTGAATATCGTTCGAACGAGATGCATAAAAAATATATATTTTTTATAAACTTTTGAACAAATATTTTGGATTCAAACATGTTTAAAAATACCCCTAAGCAAAAGTTAACACTAAATCTACCTCATATACCTTCTTTGATGATTATGGTGATGATATCAAATCTTCATTCTTCAATTGATGCTTACGATCACTAACTTTTCTTCGATTGAATCTTTTTGAGAATATACATAATAATGTAGATGTGTAACGGAAGTTTCCAAACTATAAACATTATGGTCATATTTATAAATTATGCTCTTCGGTGTAGTTGTTTTTTTATACACTTAGACTCGATTTGGTTGTAATAATTAGGGTTTTAATTATTGCAGTTTTTATAATTTAATTTGAAAAATAATATGAGGGGATATAATAATTTATGTACGATTTTTTTGTTGTTGATCTTGGATGAAATCTATGGTGTTCTTGTCAGGTTGGAAGTTATTCAGATGAGTTATTGAAGGTTCATTAGAAACATAAGCAAAACAGGAAGATAAATGCTAAGAACAAAACTGATTGTGGTTTTCCCTACATTTAAGGATAAAAAACTATTTCGGCTCTGATGTGTGGATAATGTTCCAAGGAGTATGTAGGAAAAAAACACGAAGAAAATGGAGCTATAATGAAGAAGTTATGGTATAAACAAATTTACAGAGAAGAAATACATTTCGACGATGAAGATACTGGGTAAGGGGAGCCATATTAGCCAACGAGGTGGTCTATTGTGGCCCCAAGGATGCTAGAACAACCCCCAAATACGTTATAGCAGCCTATAGTATGCTAAGTTTGGGTTTTTTGCAGTTTTGGCCTACAGGTGACTTTTTTCATCCATTTCAAGCGTGGTGGACTCTTTTTAGACTTTTTTCAAGACCACAAGGATTCTTCTCAATAAATTATTGTCCAAGAGTTTCATTCTTGATAATTGACTATTGTTCAAGTTGGTTTAGGATTATTATCTTCAATAAGTGAATAGATAAAGGACTCTTCAAGGAGGTTGTGCACTAGAAGAACACAACTCAAAGAAGACATTCTGGCCATGATGGAAAGGGGCATTTTTATCCTTATATTTCTATATGCATTTATTTAATCATGTTTGCAGCTTGTCCCCTTATTATTATGTTTCATAGTTCGCATGCTAATTAATTGGTTAATTAGGAACACCCACTTTATGGAAATCAAGGATGTAATTTTGAGACCGGACTAAATCACCGTATGATCTGTAAAATCCATTTTTATTTATTATTTTCTAAATCGAATTTATTTAGAGTAATTAATTTTAATGTACAAATTAAATTTAGATCTTCAAATTTGATTTTTATTTAAAAATCGTTTTACTTTTGAAAAATAAAAATAGTTTGATCGGGTAATTTAATTTGTACATGTAAATTATAAATTACCAAGGATTTAATTGGGTCATTTAAAATTGAATGAATAGCTTTCAAAACCATCAATTCAAAATATTAAGTGGGATAGGAATTTCTACTTAAACCTTGCGGTCTTCATTGGTGTTTTGAGAATTATAATGTGAATACTTCCTCGTCTCAGCTTCAGTCTAGGCTCCCAACGGATGTATTTGATCAAGGTATCTGGTATTTGCGAGATTCTTAAGTTATAGTTCTAAAATTTGAATGTGAGTGAGTTCGGTCCCCACATTGGGGCATTTTTTCACGAGCATGTTCCAATTCGAGGAATTAACTAATGGTATATACTTAAATGGAATTAATGAGATCCTCCCCAATAGAGTCATTGTCATTAATTGTGGGATCATAAGTTTATGACCATTTGTTATGTTGGACATAAGTGTCCTAAACTGTCCGGATAGAGTAATGAAAGATAAAAAAATTGTCTTGTTCAAGATGGGCTGATTTAATCTCCTAACGAGAAATATCACATCTTAAGAGAACTAGGATGTCTAACGGATTAGTTGTTTATTATAAGTTGGGGGGATGCCACTTGAAAATGTAATCGAATTAATTTTCGATTTTAAATTGAAAATTATTATTTTTTTGATTTTTTTATTCTAAGATTTAAAAATGAATTATACTTTTACTCACTTTTTAGTCTTAAAGATTTAACTAGAATAAGTTTCAATGACTGAAAATGTAATTGTTCATTGTTCTAACTTAAGTGGATAGTAAAATTATTTAACCCTTAATTTCCATTAATGTTTTAAAATTGTTATGTGATTAACTCCTCGTGTCATCTTGTATGGCCCTCCTATCAGTTGGATTTAGTTTCGAAACCATATTATTTTAAAATATATGGTAATTCTTTTAAATGAAGTGTAACATGTGTTTGGTTCCCCAATCGGGGAGTTAATTATGTACATGTTTAATTTTAAAGAATTGATTGATGAGATTATCCGATAATTAATTAAATTAATTCAAAATTTAGAAAGATAGCTTAAAAGACTCCTAATATGAGTATACATAAGTCTTGGGACGTTTAGAAGAGTCTTCAAAACATAAAACTCTCTAGGCAATAGAAAAATGTTTGTCACGGTTCTGGACCGTGACTAACGGGCAAACTGTTCTAGTTGTAATAGGGTTATATTGCCACTTAAATTCTCTAATATTCCTCCACTTAAAACCAATTCGGGGTTAGGACTTGTAATACACTTTTTTCTCAACTTTTTCTCCAGAAGGCTTCTCCAAAATTATTTCCTGTCATCTATAAACCCTAACCCCAAATCTAATCAAGTTTTTAACCCAAGATTTGAAGGCTTAATTGGTGTTTTCTCGAGTTCGTGCAAGGACAATTCTTTGTTAATTTTTCGAGAGGAACACAACCGTCTAGTCAGATTTCTCAAATGACTTTTACTCATGCATGGATACTTTATTATCTTCCTTTAGTGTTATGCATTTTAAGTGTCACCTAATGATATACCCAAATATGTCCTCGTCTCCATATGAGACCTCCTGACCCCAGACAACCGAGCTTCCAGAAGGAGTTCACAGGGTGTTTCCCAGACTCATACAGAATCAGGGTCGGCCTAGTAAATATAACCTCGTCCACCTAGCAGGCCGATGATTCAGGGAAGTGCTTCAGTAAAAAGGGAGCCTCTCGTCTACTCACAAAGCAGACACTAGGAGACGGTCAGTTAGCTCAGCAGAGACCACACTTGCCAGTTTCTTGTGTAAGGCCAAATGTCATGTCAGAAAACACGTACTCAGCCAAGATGAGACTTTTCCAAATGACATCTGCAGTACGAGCAACACAAGGTTCCAGTATGGCAGATCCCACGTAGGCAAAACTGTTGCAACAAGATCACACCCTCACGTGAGGGAATATTACATCATTATTACACACATGTGCCAGGGACATGTGTCTTCATCTTAGTGGGAGTATCCTCATGCACATGATGATTACATGCTTGGGGGAACATTACATCCCCCAAGCCCTATATATACTCTTCATCTTCTCCATAAGAAGGGATTGATCTCTGAATTAAAACCTTAGCTAAAAATTAACTCTATTATATACCCACACACACACACACAAAGAAAGAGATTAAGTGTTGTATCCATGGCCATTAGTGCCTTTGTTTAGTGGATTTCTCACACACTCGCACAGTGGATGTAGGCCTGATTGGCTGAACCACTTTATATCATTGTGATCATCCTCTTATCCTCATCTCCTTTTGTCGCATATACATATACATGTGGTTCTGTCATATCACTTATCCCCATTGTTATGTTGTGATTGAGCTTAAGCTACTTATAATCTTATCTTAATCATGTGGTGTTGAACACAGCATCATCACCTAAATAATTAGTTACATGTTTTCTGAAAATAAATTAGTAACTTTAATTAGGAAAAGTGAAAACTAATTTGGTACCCTTTTCATGAAAAATTATAATATGAAATAAGATTGTAAACCCTTGTGTGCGTACGATAGAGTATTGGATTTTGGTTATTATGGGTGTAGGTTCGCATGTAGAATTTTATAGAATTTATTTAAATAAAAACGCGGCGCGTACACACTCATAAAATTATGTAGTTAATAAAAGAGGGCGATTATTGTGTATTGAATAAATGTGTATGTTGATTAATTTAAAATTATTAAATAGAAATAATTGTGTTAAGAACGCCGACAGTGTTATTAATTAAATTAAATTAAATTAAATTAATTTAAATTGTGCCTTTATGGGTGAATTGTAATATTGTTCATATATATATTGTTGGATTGTGTGATTGATTGTTATTCACAATTTCCATCGCGGGAACGATGAGATTTTTGGGTAGTACCCCCTCACCCATATTTTAGGATGCTCGCTAGGTATGAGACTAGTGGGTAGGCTTTAGTTGCGGTTAACACTTCCTAGGTATGGGACTAGTTAGTGTAGATTTTTACGGATGGAATATTCTGATATGGGGCTGATTTTTATATCGTTCCGTCGAGTTAATAACCTAGGCCTAATACTAGGAAGATATTATTGATAGAAATTCATTCTATTATTAGGGTAGGACGTATTGGTGCTTTGGGGGCCCTTAGGTATGGGACTAAGGGTGTTTTGAGGATTTTATGTTGATATAAAGGGTGGGGATAATTTGAGAAAATGAGAAAACTTGAAATTGAGAATTAATGCGTAAGATAATAAATGGGCATTAAAATGTATTGGCATTGTTAATAATTGCAGGACTAACAATTAAATGGGTTGGCCGGGTATTACGACGTGTGGGTATGTGACGGTGTAATAAGTGAAGGGTTGATAGTTAAACGAGTTGGCTAGTTATTATGACGTGTCGTGTGTGGAACCTCATCAATGAGTACAGGGTTGATAGAATACGAACTGGTTGGATATTACGAGGGGAATGGGTGTGGTATAGAACAGTGGGAGTCCCGCAACCAAACAAATAAAAAGTGATAAATATTTAAGTGGGAGTCCCAAAAATGATATTATAAAAAGTGATAAAATTTAATAACTTGATTAATTAAAATTAAGTCGGATGAATGAATAATTGGGATTAGACTCTGGGATAGCATAGTTGCATATTTTAGCATATGTTGTTATTTACTTGAATCGTTATTAATTATCTCATTCTAATTTAAAATATTTTATTATGATATTTATCATATATAATGTTATTGTCTGGGTTCACGAGGCGTATTTGGAGGGAGTAGCCAGTATTCATGCTCAGGGCTCTGACCCTGTCCGTTGACTAACTTTTTCAGGTATAAGTATTGGAGTAATTGCATAGGATCTTGGAGATATATCTTGGAGATGCAGGCAGAGTTATTTTTTTACGATTAGTAGTTTAGTCATACTTTCCATTCCTTTGTACTTATTATGAGACTCTAATTATGGATTTGGTGGGCCATTCGGTTCCACAGTTGTTTGCCATTTTCATTCAGACATTTACATTGGATTAGTTCATTGAAGTTTTAATTAAATTATCGAGTTGGATTATTTTAAAGTTTAGCATAGTGATAGGTTTTATTATTGCATGGATGATTTTTTATCTTGTAAATGAAATTTTTTATATCTCTCATATCTGTCACATGCTAAGAATGGTATTTAATTTAGTGACGCCCGACATAGTTTTGGTGGCGACCGACGCTAGAATTACGCGGGGTATTATCGATGTCGATCAAGTAAGAATCATGTTCTTGAAATGATTTCCATCATTGATTTATCAAATGATTCTTTAGATTAGACATGGTGAGGAAACTCAGTACCATTTCATAATTCGGGATTGAGGATCTTTAGTAGCCAAGGTTTGGTGTTAGTTGTTTGAGTAAACGTTTACTTCTTTCCCCCAAGGGAATTAGGAGGAGAAGGCTAAATGTTAGGTACAACGATTTGGGTTAAGAAAAGTTTATATTTCTCAGTAAAAGTAAAATAGATGAAAAGCAAGTATTCTCACTCTGAGTAGTTAGAACTTTTATAGCAGATGTGTTTGATTTTCCTTTATATGTAAGTAAAAGGATATGGTGATGGTTTTTATCTTAGAAGTAAATGCATTATTTATGGGTTTATCTACAAAAACCTAGCATATAGACTCGAAAACAACAAATCAGGTCATCAACTCATTGAAAAGGTTCTAGGTAACCGAGCATTTATTTAAAGAAGAAATGTTCCTAGTTATGAAAAATTAGAATAAGGAAGTGATGATGCTGGAAACAGCACCACCCTTCAAGGTGTTTGCGAGCTCAATTCAATGTTAACGATGGAAGTATAAGGGTATATGCATATATAGTAGAAGGAGGTGAGGAGAAGAGGTTTCACACCGGGATATAAGTGGTTCAGCCAATTAGGCTTACGTACACTGTGCGAGTGTATGATGTGTATCAATGTATGAAGGCTCTAATGGCCATAGATGCAATCTCTCAAGCTTTCTCTCTCTACTGTGTATTTGAACAGAGTTTTATCTACGGTTACTAATTTTGGGTCCCCTTTAAGAAGGAGAAGACAAGTATATATAGTAGCTGGGAGGTGTAGTATACCCCTCCCCCCATGCATACAATGACCATGTGTGTGTTGATCTAGCCAATGCGATGGAGACAGCTGTCCCTATCACATGTAGAGAATGATGATGAAATATTCCCCCCATGTGGGGGGAATGATTTGTTATAACTGATTTGTGTCCACGTGTCCTTATCCACACATATGCCAATAAGAGCTCGGCCATCTAAGCTTGGTCACAACCTCAGTCTGGAAGAGTCCGAGGTTAGTAAGGTCTAGCTGTTTATTCAATCCGAGATGGGACAAAATGGTCTCGGCTTATGTAAAGCCTAGGTGAGGTAAGTGAAGGCAAAAGGTTGGCCTAGGCCGAGGTCAAGATGGAACATGTGAGAAACATCGGTTGATTCCCTGCTGAAGTTGGCCTTGATGGAGGTTAAGCTTCTGTAACCCCGACCCACTCCTAGTCGAGGCTGTCAGTCCCTGAATGATCTGGTGAATAACTATTCCATGTGTCATGGGGGCTTCTCTTGATGAGGTTGGGAGTAACATCGTCCATGGCCGACCTTTCTATGACCGAGGCTGTTTGGGTATTGACCCATGGCCCTTTCAACGTCGGCCATGTCCTTGGGCGAGGTTGATGTCTCAGAGCCGAGGTGGTGCATTTGAGGCATATCATTCACCCTCTAGCCCTTAGTATCCTGTATGGTCAGGTATCTGAGGGGTGTATCGATCCGAGGTTGGATTTCTTCAGGTGTCAAATATCATCTTGACAAGTTTTAACCATTAAAGCAGGTAGCGTGCCTAACAGGTTTGATGATGGCTGTCTTTTGGGCTCCCAAGGCAATGACGGGCCTTGGGATGTGTGCTCCCATACTTAAGGTTTAAACTCCCAATCTTCTCTTTCTTCCTCATTTCTCTCCTTTTCTAGCCTCGAGTAACTTCTGCAAGTCTCTCTCTCTAGAAGAACTTCTTGGTTTCGAAGTGCATTTTGGTGCTCCTTCCCCTGCTTCTCTTCGCTTTCCCTCAGGTACCTCTTGCCATCCATTCTTCTTCATTTTTATACCTTGGTATTATTTTTTCTTTTTCTGGTGAGCTTTAAGAGATTTTCGGTGAGATCTTCATTTTTTCTGGTGAACTGTTCTTGTGTGTTCTTCGTGGTTATTGCTCAAAATTTGATAGTTTGATCCTCAATTGCATCATTTCATTTGCCAGTCTTTGTTTGTTGTTTAAGGGAGTTGTAAGTGTAGGGTCTTCCTCTTATGCTCAGACCCCTTTACCAACTCTTAGAGGAGTTCCCCTCTCTCAGAGAGAAGACTTTAGAGAAAATTAGGCAAATAGAAAGAGCGCAGGAGGAAGCTCGTAGGTCAGAGGAATTCCCCCTCAGACCTATCTTCCCATCACCTCTGATGGTCGTATATCCTGAACCATACGAACCAGCTAACCAAGCAGAGGTCCCTGCTGAATCCTCGCCAATGTCTGAGTCTGAGTCATCCTCCTCAGACCCTATGTATGTGGACTCTTTTCAAGAGGCTATGGATTTCTCAACTCGGCAAGATCAGGACCCTGATCAAGAGGAGGTTTCCAATCGAGCCTCATCCCACAAAAGTTCAAGCGCATCAACCTCTTCCCCTGAGGTTGAAATTATTGGGCCGAGTGTGGCGGTTCCTCCAATCCTTGAAGCCATACCCTTATCGGATGTCACAGGGGCTGAGTTCGCTCAGAGGTTTCCAAGTGGTGCCCCATCGTCTGCTCAGGCCGACGTTGTGTTAGATTATGATGATGATGATGATGCTGAGAGCGATGTTGACATCTTTGAGGCGGCCGAGATTGAGAGTATAGTCAGTGAGGTCGACCTTCGTTGCTTCAGATACTTATATTCCATAAGCCCCTCCATAAAGTTCAGGAGACCTCTGAGGGAAGAGAGGTCTTATCACGACCGAGATGGTGAGATCTTCTTATACGGGCAGATGTTCAAGTTGGGTTTTTATCTGCCCATCCATGCCATCATCAGGTCTATATTTACCTATATCAACTTGGCCCCTTCCCAGTTATCACCCAATTCTTGGAGGGTGATAATTAGAGCTATTGTCTTATGGAAGGCTGTTCATCACTCAGACCTTCCTGTCCAAGTCTTTACAGGATGCTATATCCCCTCATCTGCCAGAAACCATCCGAGTAATTATCATTTTGTAGCTCGAAAACCTGAAAAGAATATGCTCCAGATAACTCAAACCTCTAACCATAACTAGAAGCCACGCTATTTCTTTGCCTCAGGGCCATGGGAATTTGGCCCATGTGCCCCCTATTCCTCATTAGAGCCGAGGATGCCTATAAGATGGGGAAAGGTCACAATGGCTGCTAAGGCCGACCCTAGTCGAAGCCAGCAAAATCTTCAGAAGGTCAACGACCTTTAGTATCAAGCGGCGCATGGTCTGCTCGTAAGATTTGAACACCTGATGACCCCCTCCTACCTTACTGAGACTAGTTTAGGGGGAAGTCCTCTTACAGAGCTTGGTAAGTTTCTTATTTCAACAAGTTATACCTCTGAATATATGTATATCTGATTCTCTAACTCAGACCTTTCTATTTTGCAGAGCGTCCGAAGGGAATATCTGACTAGCTGTGGGAAATGGAAGCACCAAGTTTAAATAGGCTCGTCAAAAATGCAGGTCTGACAGCTCCTCCTCCCCCTCCATCTGCCTCAAGGGCTGAGGCCACTAAGAAGAGGAAGGTTGATGAACCTGCCCCTGAGGATTAGAGGCAGAAGAAGAAAGGGGGAGATCGTTCCATCCCCATTTCCTCTGAGGATGCATTGGCTGCTCGTATAGAGCAACTGAAAATTAATGATAGCATCATAGGCCACATTTTGCAGGCATTGGATGCCATCGGCTCTGCTATGACCGATGGTGAAAAACACTTTTATCGATCTATGGACACTCCTTTGCTGGTTGAGTTTGGCCTTCACAGGTCTATTCAGGTATGACTTCGAATTTTAGTTTAGCTCAAGTGTAACCTCTGTTTTGAACTTCAACTTATATGCACGACCACATGATTTGCAGGGCCTCGCTGCTATGCATCATCTTGCCAACTGGACTCTGAAGAAGTTTCCCCTCATCCAGAAAGGCCAAGAGGTCGAGACGGTGCAAAGCTCTCTGAATGCAGAGGTAGACCTTCTGAAGTCTGCCTCTGAGGATTCTGATAAGAAGGTTAAAGGGTTGGAGAAATAGATCTCCAACTTAAAAAGGACCAAACTATTGCCTTGAAGGCCAAGGACGACGTTCTCCCACAGAAAGTTGACGCTGCAATGAAGGCAGCCCTTGAGGATGACTCTGAGAGGATTCTAGCTGAATACAAAGTCTTCGATGAATTCATCAGCTTCGACTTTGAGTACCTCGAGAGAGGTATTGAGGCTACTGGGAAATGGGTGACTGTTAAGGAGAAGGAGTCAGGTATCTTGAAAGCCTCTGACTTCGTGGGTCTGGGTTTTGCTAACCCCCAATTTGCCCAAGCCCTTCAGGAGGTCGAAGAGGAAGATACTGCCCCAGCAGAGACTGCGCCACAGGATGTTACAGAGACTGAAGGAGTCAACCCCAGAGATGATGGGGCTGAGGTGACCAACGTCGGCCAGGGGAATCAGGTCGAGGATGTCAGCACTCTCCCTTCAAATCCTTAGGCTATTTTTGTGGAGATTTTATACTTTTTTGTAATCCCCTGATTAGTTGTAACCTATAAAGAACATCATCAGCTTATATTTTTGCTTTTTACAATTGAATGATAACCTCTGAGGAGGGTTTTTATTTCTTCATTTGTTGATTTGTCGAATGCTTCTTTGCTACGTGATGTTCAGCTCTGAAGTCTTGTTGTAATGATGTCTGTTTAAACTAAATAAATAGTCTTACCTCAGACCTTGTCACCACATGATGATGTTAGGGCCTGAGGTCATCACTAAGATGTTATCCCCATAAATAATTTCACCAAATTAATAATGTTAAGGGTCTGAGGTCATCCAAGTATGATGTCTGACCTCGGACCTTGCCACCAAATAATGATGTTAGGGCCTGAGGTCATCACTAAGATGTTATCCCCATAAACAATTTCACCAAATTAATGATGTTAAGGGTTTGAGGTCATCCAAGTATGATGTCTGACCTCATACCTTGTCACTAAATGATGATGTTAGGGTCCGAGGTCATCACTAAGATGTTGTCCCCATAAATAATTTCACCAAATTAATGATGTTAAGGGTCTAAGGTCATCACCTAAGAGGTTATCCCCATAAGTAATTTTACCAAATTAATGATGTTAAGGGTCTGAGGTCATCCAAGTATGATGTCTGACCTCAGACCTTATCACCAAATGATGATGTTAGGGTCTGAGGTCATCACTAAGATGTTGTCCCCATAAATAATTTCACCAAATTAATGATGTTAAGGGTCTGATATCATCCAAGTATGATGTCTGACCTCAGACCTTGTCACCAAATGATGATGTTAGGGTCTGAGGTCATCACTAAGATGTTGTCCCCATAAATAATTTCACCAAATTAATGATTTTAAGGGTGTGAAGTCATCCAAGTATGATGTCTGACCTCAGACCTTGTCACCAAATGATGATGTTAGGGGTATGAGATCATCACCTAAGATGTTATGCCCATAAGTAATTTCACCAAATTAATGATGTTAAGGGTCTGAGGTCATCCAAGTATGATGTCTGACCTCAGACCTTGTCACCAAATGATGATGTTAGGGTCTGAGGTCACCATTAAGATATTTTCCCCATAAATAATTTCACCAAATTAATAATGTTAAGGGTCTGAGGTCATCCAAGTATGATGTCTGACCTCAGACCTTGTCACCAAATGACGATATTAGGGTCTGAGATCATCACTAAGATGTTGTCCCCATAAATAATTTCACCAAATTAATGATGTTAAGGGTCTGAGGTTATTCAAGTATGATGTATGACCTCAGAACTTGTCACTAAATGATGATGTTAGGGTATGAGGTCATCACTAAGATGTTGTCCCCATAAATAATTTCACCAAATTAATGATGTTAAGGGTCTGATGTCATCCAAGTATGATGTCTGACCTCAGACCTTGTCACCAAATGATGATGTTAGGGTCTGAGGTCATCACTAAGATGCTGTCCCCATAAATAGTTTCACCAAATTAATGATGTTAAGGGTCTGAGGTCATCTAAGTATGATGTCTGACCTCAGACCTTGTCACCAAATGATGATGTTAGGGGTCTGAGGTCATCACCTAAGATGTTATCCTCATAAGTAATTTCACCAAATTAATGATGTTAAGGGTCTGAGGTCATCACCTAAGATGTTATCCCCATAAATTTCCAATCGAGCATAATAAACCAAGAATTGACACAAGAATTTGATCTTTTCATTAATGATCTCTTCATAAGATGATACATTTATATTAAAGATCTTGCAACATCATATGTAATATGTTTTTAGATGATCAGCTTTCCAAGGATTGTTAAAAGGTTCCCCTTCAAGGTTATCTAGCCTATAGGTTCCTGGAACAACCTCCTCAATTACTTTGTAAGGGCCATGCCAATTTGGGTGAAGCTTGTTTGCCTTCTGTAACGTCTTCTTCAGCACCAGGTCACCTACAGCTATGGGCCTTGATTTTACCCTTTGATTATAGAATTTTGTGGCTCTTTGTTGGTAAGTTGCTTGCCTAATTTTTGCATCTTCCCTTCTCTCCTTGATCAAGTCTAGGTCGAGCCTTATCTCCTCACCATTCTTCTTAGGGTCATAAGTCTGCACCCTATGAGTAAGGAGTCCAACCTCTTTTGGTATGATGGCCTCTGAGCCATGTGATAACATAAATGGGGTCTCCCCCGTAGGTGTTCTAGCTATCGTCCAATAGGCCCAAAGAACAACATAAACCTCTTCAGTCCATCTTCCCTTAGCCTCCTTCAACCTCTTCTTGATATCATCAAGGATCGTTCTGTTTATGACTTCGGTCTGACCGTTTGCTTGAGGTCGTCCAGGATAAGAGAAAAATTGTTTTATCCCAACTCTTTTGCAGTATTTTTCCAGGGAAGAGTTCTTGAACTGTGTTCCATTGTCCGAAATGAGGGTGTTTGGGAGGTTGTGTCTGCATATGATGTTCTTCCAAATGAATTGGAAGGTCTTTCGCTCAGTAATCGTGATCATTGACTCTGCCTCCACCCATTTGGAGAAGTAATCGATGGCAACTATCAGAAATCTATAATTATTTGCAGCCCTCGGTAGGGGGCTACTAAGTCAATCCCCCACACTGCGAATGGCTAAGGGGAACTGATAGGCATCATAGGCTGATGAGGTTGATGGGGGATCATGGAGAATCTCTGACATTTGTTGCACCTCTTTACATGAGCTGCGGCATCTTTGGCCAGGGTCGGCCACCAATACCCTTGTGTGATAATCCTCTTCGCCAAAGGTCTTCCTCCTATGTGACTGGAGCAAGAGCCCTCGTGTACCTCCCGTAGGACGTGGGGGACCTCGGTTGGATGGACGCATCAGATAAAAGGTAATAGGAATCCCTTCATATATAGGACACCTCCCACTATTGAGAACTTTGCTACCCTGTACCTCAATTTTCTCCTTTCTAACTTTGACTCCGGTAGTACCCCCTCTTTGATGTATCTGATAAGGGGATCCATCCATGAGTATCCTAGGTCCAAATTAAGACAAATATTACTAACCTCTTCTTCTTCAATGGTTTCTCTGGGCAAGATCTCGACGAGAACTGTCTTACGGACATCTGTCTTCGTGGTTGAAGCCAGCCTTGCTAAGGCATCTGCGTGGCTGTTATTTTTCCGAGGTACCCTCTTCATCTTTACCTCTTCAAGGACTTCGAGTATCATCCTCACCCTCTTCAAGTACTTGGCCATCCTTTCATCCTTGGCCTTTTTAACCCACAATACTTGATTACCAACCAACCTTGAGTCACTGTGAAGGAAGAGTCGTCTTACACCTACGGTCCTTGCCAAGGAGAAGCCTGCTATCATGGCCTCGTATTCTGACTCATTGTTCGATGCCTTGAAGTTGAACCTTAGGGAATATTCGATTTTGGTGCCATCTGAGCTTGAAAGTATCAGGCCCGCACCGCTCCCACTTTCACAAGAGGACCCATTGACGAAGAGGTTCCATATGTCTGTGTAGGAGGGTACTTTAGAATATATATGGAGGCGTAACCCCTATTGAGTATGGTAAGGACAAGTTAATTTGCCAAAGCTTTGGACTAATGACATAACACATAAACACGAACCTAATGAAGATAGAGTCGGCTCAAACTCACAAAGTCTCTCGTGTATAACTCAGGGAATGATAATGAACTTTAGAAGTGGTTTAACTAGAGGGAGAGAGAAGTAAGCACCCTAGATACACCTTAGCAGGCAGGTAAAACCACACCAAATACCCTCAGGAATCTCTGTCGAATATCGAAAGCTTCATAATAAATGACAATAAATGACAGTGGTGAGTGAGTAAACTCTCTGGTTTGCAATAACTCTCTCTGGTGTGTATTCTCTTTCGTAATAACTTCTGAACTCTCGAAAAGTCTCTGTCTTCCTCAAAGGTGGTTGGGGTCCTTAAATAACCCCCCACACTACCCCCGAGGCAACTCAGTCATTAAAACTATGAAAGATATCCCTCATACTTTATGTCACAGCATTAAATGCCTGATGCGCTAGTTGTCTCCACGTCATAAACATTAAATACCAAGACATGCCTTTTGCCTAACCACTGTGTGTCAGGGGGCTATTGTCACAGAGGTGGCTCACCAACTGCCTGACAGCCCCAAATACCACGGTGGCTTACTCAAGTGCAGACCTGACATTGTTTAGCTGGCTAGTGACATCACCTACAGTAGATGTGACATTAAGTAGAGGGCTACTTGGTTCATAACTCAACACCCGATGGAACTCCAAGCTGCTCCGCTTGAGGTTCCACGGTCAAGGTCCTTCGGTGTTTTACCATGTGTATCTAAGATGGTCAGGACAAGCCCCAACGGTGCCTTACTTCTCAATCCTCCAAACCAGGTCCCTTTAAAGTTCCCATGGTGAGGTCATTCGATAGAGCATGAAAGCTCTCCCAGGCCCCGCCAAGCCTGGTCTCTCGCAAGTACCGTTTGACCTCATACAAACTCTTTTGTTATTATCGTTACGTCATTACAACCGTTATAGCTTACAGTCAATATAAACAAAGATACAATATGACTAACACAACAAGCTAAAGTATGAGTTGCCACACTAAGCTGCCTCGCTGAGTTGCCACGCTTGAGCTTCCTCGGTTGCTTTAATCCCCAAACACTGTTGCTAATTGGGGATTTGTCCTTAATCTCAAGATTACCTTCAAGACCCCTCTACATTTGCCCCCTCGTGGAGAGATTTGTTGGAGCAAGAAATGTCTACACGAAATGTCTCAAACCGATGGACTTTTCTTTGTGTGAAAATATTCAGGCATGTGTATGCTAAACCGTTGGGACATCTTGTTCGTTGGGGCTTTAAGGGATAAGTCTGACAAGAAATTTTGTTGGCGCCAAAACTCAAGCTTGTATAGGAAGGCAACGATTAGTGTTCCCCATACGTCACTTCATTAATGAGGTGGCGCAGTCCTCTCAACTGTCAAAGCACTTCCCAAGGTGCCACGTGTTCATGTGAAATGATTATAGGCGGTAATGCACGTGCGAGGATGGGGAAATCTAAACGCCAAAACTCGAGATTTTTAAACAGCCATATTCAAAATACTTTGAACCTTCTCCTTTGTTTTTTTCTTACTCTGCTATTATCTTCTTCAGACTGGCGTTTCTTTTTTAGAAAGAGAGAGAGACTCCATTGTTGCAAGAGCTTTATTCTTCACCTTCTATACCACCACTTGTGATCGTGTTTCTCCATTCTCGCTCTCAATCCCTTTTTTCTCGAAGCTTTCTCTTTTACGGTTTCATTATTTGCCATGGCATCTTCAAGCAACCCCACCGTGTCTGCCACCAGTGTTTCGTATGCCGCCACCACCACTACTGCCTCCACCCTAGGTGTTGCTCGCCAGGAACAGCTGAGGTTTTATCGTCGCTCCCCCATTTTTGGGGAGGGTGATGACTTTGCTGTTGCCTGTAAGACTGTCTGTTTTTCTTCTAAGTTTGATGCCCTACTGTTGGGTGATGAGGATGAAGAATCGTCTAAGTGGGGATTTCTTCCCCCAGAAGGCACTCTCAGATTTTTCTTGGAGCGAGGGGACTTTCCATGGTCCCACATTGATTTCAAAGCACCCGGGGGATCCCCCGCCCACTTTGCTGCCTGGAACTCCCACATGCAGAGTTCCTATGCTGATATCCTCACCAAGATTGGGCTGCAACGAGCTAAATGGTTTGGTGAGTTCACTCTATCAAAGAATAATGCTTCCCTTCTTGTCATGGTCTCTCGATGGAACGTGGCTACTCATACGTTCATCGCTGCGTGGGGTGAGTTCACTATAAATCTGGAGGATGTGTTCGAGCTCCTGGGTCTCGATGCAATAGGCCATGAGCCTTACACCGATGAGGCTCTTGATGTTCAAGAGACTGCAGATCGTTTGGAGTTTGATCGCATATGCCGAAGCTGCATCGGTTCTTCCAACAAAGCTACTTTTTCTCCCTTGATCAATTACTTCTTCAAAAGTTCTGGTGAAGGCAGTTCCTCATCAACTGCCCCTGGTCAAGGTATGTCGTTGCAGCTTCCCGCCTACATTCTTGTGATTATTTCCCATTTCCTTTTGACGGGCAAACCCAACGACCAGCCCCGAAGAGACCTTATCAACCTGTCCCTTCGCTTGGCTCGAGGCATAAAACTTCCACTGGCTGTAATTGCCTTGGGATCCCTCTACTCCTGTCTAGATAGGGCTTTGTTTGACATGGAACGCTCTCTTGTCCGTTATAACTTGGCCAATATTGCCAACAGCGTTCTTCTGACCAGCTTTCTTTACTTTCTCTTTCCTGCCATAGCGGCCAAGCCCAACATTCCTCCTTCGGGGGAAATAATTCTTCCTCCACGGTCTTTCATTTATCACAAGAGACAAAGCCGAAAGGAGTTTATTTTTATGATTGACCGTTTCGAGAGCTTCATCATGAGGCCTTATCAGGAGGAGGTCTTCTTTCAGACTTGTGAATTTTTTCATCAAGATGCCAGAGTGATACAGGACCCTTCTCCCGATATTGAGGATCCCTCGCTTGTCGTGGTTCTTCTATTTTCTCCAGGATATCTGTCCTCCTACACCGAGTGGGGATATACGAGCGAGCATTATAATCCCAACCAATGCAGCCGTCAGTTTGGGTTTGACCAGGAGGCGCCACGTCCAGTGTTTCAGTCATCAAACCCCAAGGTATCCTTTGGCGAGGCATGCTCCCTGTTTTCTTCGACCGCTACGTGGGGGATATGTTCAACAATGGCTGGGCGTGTCACCATCCCCAGTATTACTAGACATGGGGATGTGACCCCTTTGTTTGCCACTAAGTATTGGCCGAAGCAACTAGCTAAAATTATTGAGTTCATTGAGGGAGAGCCAGTGTATCCTCCCGTTTCTTCATTTTCTGCCCTAGAGTTGGGGCTAAAAGGCAACTATATTCTTGGGATAGAATTCCCTCTAATTTCAACCCACAAATCACCTCCTACCGAGCTTCCCCCGCTTTGCCCCATTGTCCCAGTTACAATGCCAAAACCGAGGACTCTTGTTGTTCCAAAGAAGGCTGCCCCCTCTACTGCAGCTACTAGCCACGAGGGGGCTTCTCCTCCACCTGCCAAGAAGGAAAAAATGACAAAGAGTGGGTCATCAAAATCGAAGTCCCAGAAGCCCCAAACTCCCGTGGGAGCTCTTCCCATAGCCTCCGTTCCACCTCCTATGCCTACTGAGATGGCTGAGCGTGTAAGGAGGGAGGCCCAAGCAGAACTAGACCGAATAAATGCCGGGTATCAACGGCATGAAATCGTTATCCCTACCTCCGTTTCTTTCCCCACGGTGGTGGTTGATCCTACTGAGCCAATGGTTAGGAGGAGAAAGATCTCCCGGGTTCCTCAAGGGGTCAGTACTGGTGCTGCGGGATCGAGGAAGAAGACTCTGGGCACCAAGTCCCAGAAGAAACGGACTCCTGAGGTGCACCCAACCCCTAAGGTGCATTCCACTCCTTCCCCTTCTGTTGCTGTTACTCCTCCTTCTTCGCCCGTGGTCGTGTCTTCTCATTCTTCTTCTGAATCGGAGGTATGTGTGCCTGATTTAGTTATTATCTCCTTTTGCTTAAGGACGACTGTCTTTACTTAAATATATATTTTCCTTCTTCTCTTTTTTTTTTGACAACTGTGGTGCAGGGACTTGAAATAGAAAGACCAGACTCCTATAGACCTCCCGTAAACCTTTTTGTGGGGGACGCTTCGGTGCATCTCGTACCGATGTGACTCCTCCCCGTTCCCCCATGACGGGGCTTACTTATTCTCGACGTGTAGGCAGTCAACGTGCGAGGTAAGTCGTTGGGGGAGGTGATTCCTCGTCTGAAGTGGTAACACAACCCGAAATAACACAATCCGAGATAACACCCTCGACCCCCTCTGATCTACAGGCCTCACCTGAGGTTCCTCTCCCCATTGTTCTTGTTGAGGAGAGTGAGCCCGAGGTACGATTTCCTCTATAATTTATTTGTTGTAGTCTTTTCTGCCCCACTCTTTTCTTATTTGGTTTGCTGAATTCTGAGATGTTTTAGGTAACCCAGGTTGAAATATCTTCATTGTTGGCAAGCGTTCTTCTTCCGACGACGCTGACGAGACCCTTGACTGCCATTCCTCTCTTTAGCACCATAACTGAGGTAAGTAACAGGTAGAGATATTTCTTCATATTTTCTGTGCCCATTCTTCTTTTCTAACACTTTCCTTTATGCCACAGTTTTCTCCTGATCTTGCACCAACTCGTGTTGTGCCTTTGTTTGGGAGTTCAGTGGCTTCGCCTGATGAACCCAGTATGCTGGCTCTGGTGCCCTATACAGGTGATAGAGTTTTGCGAAGTATGGAGGCTTCTGCGTCCAGGGACCCCGTTATGGCTTCTGGGGTAATAATCTCGCCCCCAACGGTTCCTGTCCCTACGGCTTCCCCATATGCTCCCGTTGTGACTGAGGTATTTTTGTTAACTTTAAGATTTTCCATAATATCCATCTTATGATTTTTCATAAAATTTTTCTTAAACTTCATCTTATAACGATGACTTAATCAACGATATTCGATAAACTCCACCTTATAACGGTGACTTAACAACGAAAACACTTGTTAAGTTTTTTCGTAAACTCCACCTTATAATGGTGACTTAACAAAGAAAACATTTGTTAAGTTTTTTCATAAACTCCACCTTATAACAGTGACTTAACAGCGAAAACACTTGTTAAGTTTTTTCATAAACTCGACTTTATAATGGTGACTTAACAGGGAAAATGCCTGTTAAGATTTTCCATAAACTCCACCTTATAATGGTGCCTTAACAACGAAAACGCTTGTTAAGATTTTCCATAAACTCCACCTTATAACGGTGACTTAACAAAGAAAATGCTTGTTAAGATTTTCCATAAACTCCACCTTATAACGGTGACTTAACAGCGAAAACGCTTGTTAAGATTTTCCATAAACTCCACCTTATAACGGTGACTTAACAACGAACACGCTTGTTAAGATTTTCCATAAGTTCTAAGATTTTCCATAAACTCCACCTTATAACGGTGACTTAACAACGAAAACACTTGTTAAGTTTTTTTTCCATAATTTCATCATGTGCGCTATTTCTTTTCAGGTTGCTCGGGAAAATTCGCCCCCAGTTCTTTCGCCTGTAGGCTCGCCCTTCCGAGTACCTGATGTTTCGGAAAATTCTATTCATGATGATCAAGGTTCTACGACTGGTGCTGCAGCGGAGAGCGAGTCTGGGTGCGAACTACCTCTTCCTGACCTGGCTCCTCATGCGTTCTGCCTAATGGTGCTTCGGCAGTCTCCTCAAATGCCTGTTAACCATCGCTTGCTGATCGAACAACTGGTGAATCGCCACCCCGATACCTTCACACCAGATTGCCTGCACTCCAATATTCACGTGATGAGTCACAGACTTCAAGGCATGGCGATCGTTGTTGCTGAAATTGCCAGTACCCCTACTTCAAGTGTTACCAGATCCCTTCTTAACCAATTTTTGGGTTTTCTGAAGGAGTTGGGGCGTGATGGTTTCCGTTTTGACTGGCTTATAACGTATCTGAAGACTTTAAAGAACCAGCAACTGATCAGCCAGAGGGAAGTGTTACGAAAGCACCAGGAGGACCAGTAAGCTGAGGAAGCTAGGTTGGTCGCATTGGCACCCCTTTTGGAAGCAGTGGATCAAGAGGTAAAGGATGCCGACGAAGCTTTGTGCCTGGTCAAACTGAAGCGCGAGAGAATCCTGATCGAACGTACACAAGTGCAAACGAGGCTGGAGGTTTCTATTAACGCCCAACGGTCTTTCTCAGCAGCTTCTTCGGGCCTTCCTGGAGATTTTTTTTCTTCCTCAGATTTATCGTTTCTTTTAGACTAGTTACTTCTTGTATACAGATACTTTACTTCTCTTATCTATGTAATTCTTGGGCGATAGTTCCCAGCAAAAATTTTATAATGCTCTATTATTTATGAATGAAGAATATATACTTTTCAATCCCTTCTCATGTTGTGACTGTTGTTGTATGCTATAGAGTTTTGTATTTCTGCAATTCCTCCATTATGCTAAAAAATGTCACCCAAAACTTATATATTTATAACAATAGCTAGTCATAACATCGGTTCAAACTTGGTTATTTACACATGATAAACCTTCAGCCACTTATTGTTAATCTTAAATGGCTTGTCTTCCTCTAACTTCGAAATTAAATAATAACCTGAGTCATGGGCTTCTTTCACAACAAAAGGTCCCTCCTAATTAGCTGCGAACTTTGGTAGAGGAAGTCCCCTGATGTGCTTCACTGTCGCTTTCAATACGAGGTCTCCCTCCACGAACTTCCTTGGTCTCACCAAGTTGTCATATGCCCTGGAGAGTTGTTTCGTATATATTTGAAAGTGTTGCATCGAGTTATCTCTGTGTTCATCCAACGCTTCCAGCTGTACATATCTACTATGAGGGAGCATGCTACTTCTCAAGGCATAACGAGCAGAGGGAACTTCCAATTATACTGGAAGGATTGCCTCATCCCCATAAACAAGAGAGAACGATGTGTATCCTGTGGGTTTTCACTTGGTTGTTCGGTAGGCCCACAAGACAGCTGGTATCTTGTCATCCCACGCCCCTGGGAAGTCTTCCATCATTTTGGCCAAAATATTAACCAAGGTTTTGTTAGTTGGTTCGGCCTGACCATTTCCCTTTGGGTATGCCACCGTTGAAGTGTGAAGAATAATGGAGTACTTGTTCGTGAGCATTGTTACTTCAGAATTGACAAAGGGGGTCCCATTATCCGAGAGAATAACTTTTGGGATCCTAAAATGGCAAATGATGTATTCTCTGATGAAGTTGCTCACCACCCCAGTCGTTGCCCATCTGAGTGGTATTAGCTTGGCCCATTTTGTGAAACATTCTGTTGCTACTAGTATCCATATTTTGCCTCTCGAAGAGGGGTGTATTGCCCCCACTAGGTCGAACGCCCAAGTATGAAATGGATAGGGGGTTGATAGAGAGTGCAAGTCTACCGATGGGGCATGGATCATATTTCCATGAAGTTGGCAAGCCTTGCATTTTCGAACAAATGCCGTACAGTCTTTCTCCATTGTTGGCCAATAATACCCCAATGTCATCAACTGATCATACAGCTTGGCTCCTCTTATATGTGATGGATCGTGCGCTTGTTTGAGGACCTCCACTGCTTCTTCCCTCATGACACATCGCAAGGGCCTGTTAAATTACCCCTTTCGATAAAGCTGCCCCTCCTGGACGTAGAACCTAGGAGCCCTTCGCCTCAAACCCATTGCATCTATTTTCTCCGTTGGGACAACCCCCTCCTGAATGAAGTCGATGTAGGGCTGCCTCCAGTCCGTTTGAGCTTTAATAAAATGGCACTCAGCTGCTTCAAAGAATAGCTGACACTTATTGCATTTCCGTTGTAGCTCTGTCGTATCTTTCTTCATTCTAGGCCAGAAATACCCCTCCCTTTGAATTCTATTATATAGAGGTATCTCAGTCGTTTCGTAGTGTTCCTTATGCGTTTTCCTTAATATTTTCTCGGCCACATCTGGGCTGACGCATCTTGACAGCCATCCTCCTGTATTGCTAAAATAGAGATTCCCCTGACATGTAAAATATTGGGCCAACTCTCTTAGCCCCATCGCCCCCTCACCAGACTCTAGTTGCTTCTTAATATCTCTTCTCTAGCCCACCTCTTCCTCCATCGGTAGTATTTTTTGGATCACAACTGTAGTCTCATTGGTTTTCATTATCATCTTTTGGGCAATAGTGGCATAGGCGTCTGGATGGCGGTTCATCGTTCTGGGATGTCTCCTGATCTTGGTCCGATGGAACTGGTTGAGGAGCCTTTGAATGATTGTTCTATAGGGCGCCAGGCTCATGTGTTTTAACGCATATTCTCCATTTACCTGTTGAATTACTAAGTTCGAGTCACCCTTAATGCAGAGTGAACGAATTCCCCTCCTAAGAGCCTCTAGAAGCCCTAGTACCAACGCATCATATTCTGCCTCGTTATTAGAGCAAGGGAAATCTAGTTTGTAGGAAAGGCAAATCTCTTCCATCCCTTTTGAAAGAACAACCCCTGCTCCTCCCTTATTTTCTGCCGAAGATCCATCGAACTGCATCGTCCATTCCTCCTCGATTGCATCCAGGTAATTGACCTGCAAATCATCTCCTGGAATGTCTTCCCTAGGTGGCTCGAAGGTTCCTGAAGGGAAGATGGCCAATAGGTTAGCATACGCCTGGCTTTTAATTGTGCGAGGGACCACGCATTTTAAGTCATATTCAGAGAGAATAAGGAACCATCTAGCTGCCCTGCCAATCAATATAGTCTTTGCGAGTAAAAACCTAATTGGGTCGCATCAAGTTACAATATGAATGGTAAAAGACAACATAAAATGCCTAAGTTTTTGTGCCACAAAGACCAAGGCTAAACAATGCCTTTCTAAGCTAGTATATCTAATTTCTGGCCCATGTATAATTCTGCTGAGGTAGTAAATCGTCCACTCTCGCCGTCTACTTCTTGTGCCAGCAGAGCTCCAACGGACCTCGTGGTGGATGTAAGGTATAGCTGCAACGGAGCTCCTGCCTGGGGAGGAACCATGATTTGTGGTGATACGAGCAGCTTCTTCAACCCAACAAGGGACTTCTGGTGAACCTCTTCCCATCTGAATTTTGTGTTCCTTCGTAGCAGCTGCATCAGTGGGTGTGTTATTTCAGCCAATCCAGGCACAAATCTCCTAAGGTAGGAGACTTTACCAAGAAAACTTTTCTGCTCCTTCGCCGTTCTTGGACATGGCATCTCCAAGATTGCCCGCTGTTTATCCTGGTCCATCTGTACCCCTTGTCGGTTAACCACAAAGCCTAAGAAATTACCACTTGTTACTCCGAAGACACACTTTAATGGGTTCATCCTTAACTTGTACCTCCTGTACCGAGCAAACACCTTCCTTAAGTCGTTCAGATGGGACTCCTCCTTCTTTGATTTGATGACCAAGTCATCTACGTAGAATTCCACAAATTTGTGGAAGAAGTCATGAAAAATGGCCATCATTGTTCTTTGGTACGTAGCCCCGGCATTCTTGAGTCCAAACGGCATTACCTTGTACATGAAGTTGCCCAACGGCGTTCTGAATGTTGTTTTCTCTGCGTCAGAGGAGTCCATTTTAATCTGGTTGTATCCCACATATCCATCCATGAAGCTATACATCTCATGACCAGCCGTGGCATCTATCAAACTGTCGATGGAGGGTAGGGGAAACTCATCCTTGGGGTAAGCCCTATTTAAGTCTCTGAAGTCCACGCAGATCCTTATTTGGTTTTTGTCTTTCTTCCCCACTAGCACAATGTTGGATAGCTAGAGGGGATGTTGTATGGGCTTGATAAATCCTGCTGCCAATAAGCATTGGACCTCTTCTTTAATCTTTAAATCTATTTCAGGCTTATAAGTTCTTATTGCTTGCTTCACCGGAATAGCCGAAGGCATCACGTTCAACTTGTGGCAGCTCACCTCCTCATCCAGCCCTTTCATTTTAGTGTACTTCCATGTGAAGACATATATGACTCCCGAATCAGTTCAACCAAGGCTTCTTGTTTCTCCTTAATAAGATCTTTCGAGATAAAGATAGGCCTTGGATCTTCCCCTTTCCCTGCTAGGTTTAGTTGCTCCAACTCTTGCGCCTGGGGCCTTGGTTGGTCTGCCATGTAGTCTGGTTCTTCGGCGACATCTTCTACGAACTCTTGTATGTTGGAGTTGTCTATCAGCATACACTGCCCCCATTGATCTACTAAAAAACACTCATATATCGGGTCAACCTCATTATTAGTCTTTTCGGCCGCCCGCTCACACTATTATAAGCGGTACACCACTTTTCCCTCTTCAGTGACAATTTTCTTGCATTGCCTGCTGGTAGCTGTTGCCACGGCCTTTCTCTGGAAGCCTCAGTGATTCTTTCCCCTGAAAAATGACTCAACACGCTTTGTCGTTGGACCTCATGCTCGCCTGGGTCTGTCCTAGGCCTCCTCTTGTCTTTGAGCTGCTTCGAGAAGTTCTGGGGTCGAGGGACCGCCCGATATGTTTCCTCGATCCTCCCCCCTTCGCCACTCTCATTTAAAGGTCCCATTCTTTCTCTAATCTAGGGGACCCATGCTCCCTCCATTCTTCTTGTTAGAACCCGCACGTCCTCTTCGAGCTTTGTATAAAAGGCTGCATCCACCAAGTGTGCTTCTTCAATAGCGAAAGGCCTCTTAGTTGCCCTAATAGTCACTTCTGTCCCCTTGATATTCGCCTTAGCACATTGATGGTACGTTGAGGGAACTAACCCTTGATTGTGCATCCATACTCTTCCTATTAACAAATGATAGGAAGTTGCGCTTTCTATTACATGGAACTTGATATGGGAACTCAGATTTCCCATTACTATCCCCACGTTTACATACTCGATGGATTTAGAAGATTGATTATCGTAGCCCGAGATTACCAAGGGCATGGGAACCAACCTTTCTTCAGGAATATTGCCCGCGTGGAAGGAGTTGATTGGCATAATGTTGATGGAAGCACCCCTATCCATAAGAGTCCTTGCAAAGCTACCCCCGTTAACACTGGAGGTTACATACAGAGGCCTATTATGGGGGAACCTTACAGCTCTATCCGCATTGCTGAACGTTACCTCTGATAGGAACTTCTTTACCAGCCTAGCCATGGGTCCCCTCCATCTTATCGAGGGGACTGCATTTCTCCTTGTAATATCTAAGATCACCTGAGTTATCTCCATTCTGCTCTCTTTTGGGATTCCCACTTGGTCGAAGAACTAAGTGAACTTTGGAGATTTTGAAACTGCGCTATATTCTACAACTGGGTCCGTTTCCTCACCCTCCATGCTGTAGGCGTCTTCTACGTCCCTAGCACTTGCTTCATCATAATCTAGAACTACGTTAGCCATTCCCTTAGTGCAATGCTCCAGTGCCTCATCGAACTCCTTCGTCGTTGCCTCACCCCCCTCCCATTCTGCTTCCTTATCATAGGCCCTTACCAGATTGGCCCCATGTGCCTAGAGTGGGTTATTGTTAACGTTCTGTGGGGGAATTTGCAATGTCCCCACCTTCATGTACTTGTCGATGATCCTTCGCAGCGTGAAGCATCTTTCTGTTGGATGCTGGACCTTTCGATGAACCTGACAATATTTGGGGTCAGCCCTAGTTGTTGCGTCGGGCTCTTCCGCCGGAACACCCTTTGGTTTGTAAACCGTTCCGCCTTGGACCATTGCGTTATAGCAACTCACAGCCTCCTCCACCGTATAAGGTAATGGTGGCGGGTCTTCTCTATCTCTTCCGAACTTTCTTTTGTTGTCCTTCCTCTGGGCCTTGCCCCCATCTTCCCTCTTGATATATCCCACCCGTGGGGCCTGAGACCTTCCTCCAATGGGTTCTATCGGCTGTCTGAACACCATGGGAGCTACTACCGGGCTAGGTCGCACCACCAAAGAGATATTTCTTGCGGATTTTAAGAATGCTGAAAATGTTCCCTCGCGTGTCTCATTGATCAGGTGACAGATATACTCAGGAAGTAATCCCTCAGCACAGATCTGTAGTAACCTGTCCTCCTTAGCTTCTTCCCTTACATCGAGGGACCTTTCCCTAAACCTTCGAATATACGCCACTACCTCTTCTCCTGGCCTTTGCCTCTCCCTGCCAAGTTGGGTTAGGGTGAACTCATCTTCTTCCAAGAAGAACTTCCGGACAAACAATACATGCATCTCCTCCCATGTAGAGACACTATTGCGAGGCAAGTGTGAGTACCAAGTGTATGCTTTATCAGTCAGGGATTTGGAGAACTCCCTTAATCTAAGCTTTTTGTCATTGCAGTGCGCTCCTAAATGTTCAACGAAACGCTTAATATTTTCCTTCAGGTTCCCACCCTTCCCTGATTATTTTTCAAAGGTAGGGGGAATATAGTCCTTCGGGTAGGGCTCGTCGTTGTATTCCTGGGGATAAGGTGTTCGAAAGTCATCGTAGACCTAAGCCACCTCGCCCACAACCTGCGAGGAAGCCTGCATGAACTTCAGCATCTCCTTTTGCATCTCTTTTCTCATTTATTCCATGGGCGAGGCTACTGGGGCCACCAGCGATGGGGCAGAGGGTCGAGCGCTCGTTGTAACTGACACGAACGTTACCGGTGGTGCCGTTGAAACTCCTGAGCTACCCACAGCTGGACTCACAACAGAGGGTACACTTGCTGGGACCTCTCCTGTAACACCTGCCCCTAGTGGGACCGTTGGGGATACTCCTGGTGTTACAAAAGCGTTAGCCTCTAACCCTCCCAACATAGTTGAAGCCACCGGAGTTTGCAAGAACTCGTGAAACTTGCTCATGAGGAGGGAAATCTGAGCGGGTCCCAACCCCGTGATCACGGGAGGTTGGGCCACCCCTGGGATGCCTATAGTTGCTGGCGCCAGAGGTACCTCTACTCGGGGACCCCCATCTCCTAGGGCCTCTTGCTCTCTCGCAGCCTGTTCTTGATTATGCTGAATGTCATCGAAATTGAATCTCTGAGTAGCATTATCTTGCGCCATACTCCTTATCTAGAAGGAGGCCTCCTCAGCATAGTCGCCAAATGTAGGAGGGTACTTTAGATTATATATGGAGGCGTAACCCCTATTGAGTATGGTAAGGACAAGTTAATTGGCTAAAGCTTTGGATTAATGACAGAACACATAAACACGAACCCAATGAAGATAGACTCGGCTTAAACTCACAAAGTCTCTCGTGTATAACTCAGGGAATGATAATGAACTTTAGAAGTGGTTTAGCTAGAGGGAGAGAGAAGTAAGCACCCTAGATACACCTTAGCAGGCAGGTAAAACCACACCAAATACCCTCAGGATTCTCTGTCGAATATCGAAATCTTCATAATAAATGACAATAAATGACAGTGGTGAGTGAGTAAACTCTCTGGTTTGCAATAACTCTCTCTAGTGTGTATTCTCTTTCGTAATAACTTCTGAACTCTCGAAAAGTTTCTGTCTTCCTCAAAGGTGGTTGGGGTCCTTAAATAACCCCCCACACTACCCCCGAGGCAACTCAGTCATTAAAACTATGAAAGACATCCCTCATACTTTATGTCACAACATTAAATGCCTGATGCGCTAGTTGTCTCCACGTCATAAACATTAAATGCTAAGACATGCCTTTTGCCTAACCACTGTGTGTCAGGGGGCTGTTGTCGCAGAGGTGGCTCACCAACTGCCTGACAGCCCCAAATACCACGGTGGCTTACTCAAGTGCAGACCTGACATTGTTTAGCTGGCTAGTGACATCACCTATAGTAGATTTGACATTAAGTAGAGGGCTACTTGGTTCATAACTCAACACCCGATGGAACTCCAAGCTGCTCCGCTTGAGGTTCCACGGTCAAGGTCCTTCGGTGTTTTACCATGTGTATCTAAGATGGTCAGGACAAGACCCAACGGTGCCTTACTTCTCAATCCTCCAAACCAGGTCCCTCTAAAGTTCCCATGGCGAGGTCATTCTATAGAGCATGAAAGCTCTCCCAGGCCTTGCCAAGCCTGGTCTCTCGCAAGTACCGTTTGACCTCATACAAACTCTTTTGTTATTATCGTTACGTCATTACAACCGTTATAGCTTACAGTCAATATAAACAAAGATACAATATGACTAACATAACAAGCTAAAGTATGAGTTGCCACACTAAGCTGCCTCGCTGAGTTGCCACGCTTGAGCTTCCTATGTTGCTTTAATCCCCAAACACTGTTGCTAATTGGGGATTTGTCCCTAATCTCAATATTACCTTCAAGCCCCCTCTACAACCTGAATATGCGTCCATGAAGCTCATGTCCTGTAGTTGCATCTACCATCTGATCGATCCGGGGTAAGGGGTAACTGTCTTTCAGGAAAGACTTGTTCAGGTCAGTAAAATACACACACATTCTCCACTTTTCGTTTTCTTTGGGCACAATGACTGCGTTTGATAGCCATTCTGGATATACCACTTCTCTGATGAACTCAGCCTCTTCCAACTTTCTAACCTCTTCCCGAATGACGTCGTACTTCTCCCTAGAGTATACTCTTCATCATTGGTTGACTGGCTTTGAATCCTTAGGCACGTTGCGTTTATTGCACATGACCTCGGGGTTGATGCCAGGCATATTTGCGTGACTCCAAGCGAAAACACTTTGCCTCTTCCTCAGGAAGTTTATCAGCTCATCTTTGATTTCTTCCTTCAAGGCTTTGCTGACCTGAATGGTTTTTTTCGATTCATCCTCATTGTGGACGATGGATTCTACCACTTTCGTAACCTCTCCTTTCTTCAACTTCGTTTCATCTCTAAGGTCAAGTGTATCGATGTTATAAGTAGTAGTAGCTCTCTTATGAGCCTCCCTCTCTTCAGCCGAGTTGAAGTAACATTCTCGTGCTATGGTCTGGTTACCCTACACTTCCCCTACCCCATAGGGGGTAGGCAATTTTAACATCTAATTGACCGTCGATGGCATGGTTTCAAACTCCTTAAGGGCTACTCTTCCTATAATGAGGTTATAGGTCGAGAAGACATTTTTGTCCATAAGAAAAAATTGATCTTTCGGGTTAACCTCTTAGGCCACTCATCACCCATCCGTACGTCCATCTCATACATGCCCAGTGGATGTACCTTTTCACCGCTGAACCCCATTAGTGGATGATGATAGGGTATCAACCTAGCTCTGCTAAGGCCTAGGCTTTTGAAGTAGGGCCAGAACATCACATCTGCCTAACTTCCTCCGTTTACAAGAATTCTCTGCACCTCACATCCATGAACCCTTGTCGTGATCACCAAAGGGTCATCATGTGGGGCTAGGATGACTTTGAAGTCTAGTCGGGAGAAACCCATTACGAGAGTGTCCATATATTTACTTTCTTTCTCTTCAGCAAAGTATCGAAAGACGTTAGGTTTACCATTTCAAGTTTGGTCACTGATTTTTCCTCGTCCACATGAGCTTTTCTGTCAATAACCTCAGTAACACCTCCCGCAAGTCCTTCGCATATGGTGCTAATGCCAAAGGAAATCATACCAACCCTCTTCACTGGGGCATTGTCATCTTTTGGCGGGAGGTCTGGATCGTCTTCGTCATCGCCGTCTGATTCACCCTCTCTTCTTGCTGGGATATCATCATGACATCTGTCATTTATCTTCTTTTTAGGGTTATCTCTTTTGCCTTTGGGATCCTTCCCATCAATATACTTCCTCAACTTTCTAGATTTTAACATCTTCTTGATCTCATCCTTCAAGGCAAAGCACTTGTCTGTTATATGACCATGGTCTTGGCGGAATTCGCACAACAAGCTCTGGTTCCTCTTATGTAGAGGAGCCTTCAGCTTCTCTGGCTATCTCAGGGATCGGTCATTCTTGATCTCATTGAGGATGTGTTCGCAACTTACCATAAGAGGGGTATAACGCGTAAACCTGTCCTCGGATGACCTCTTCTTTCCATCCTTCTTTCTCTTGAACTTTCTGCCACTACCGTCGTTTTCATCCTCATATTTGGCGGCCATGGCCTCTTCAGCGTTCATGACCTTCCCCGCAATTGCCAATAGCTTTTCCATGGATTTTAGAGGGCCTTCCGTAAGTTTCCACAACAACTTTCCCTTATGAAGACCTCCTATAAGGGAGGTCATGCAATATTCTCTTCGTAATATTCAACCTCAAGTTTTTCTTTGTTAAACCTGGCGATGTAGTCTCTTAGGCTCTCGTACTTGCCCTGCTTGACATACAACAGATGTGTGGTCTTCTTTTGAGGTCTTACCCAAAAGCAGAAGTTGTGAATGAACCGTTCAGCCAAGCCCTAAAAGTTCTCAATCGAATTCTTCAAAAGAGATGTAAACCATATGTGTGCTGCTCTTGTCAAGGTTCCGGAGAAGGCCCGGCACTTCATCTCATCTGGTATTGAGTAAATGTCCATCGTCGACTGGTACATCTCAATATGATGTACATGATTGGTGCTACCATCATACTTGGGAGTGGGTGGCTTAAACTTGGCTGGGGTGGGGAAGCTTACTATCTTAGCCACGAATGGAGAGCCTTCTGAGAATACTCTTTGCAGTGGATCTCGGCTTTTGATGAGGTCTCCTATCTTGTTCTCAAGGCGTTGGATGGATTCATTACATGGTTTTGCAACGTCGTCCTGGCCGAGGTTATCCCCAGCCACCTCCAAGGGGTGTACTAAGGGTTCCCCAGCCACGGCACAACGTCTACTGTTGACCTCTTCTTGGTCTCTTCAACGTCCTTGATGATGTCGACATTTTCTCTCTTCCCTTTGTGAGCTAGCTGCACTTCTCGTCCTTGACAACCTCTATCTTAGGTCATTCACGGAGCCGAGCCTTTGAAAGGTTGAATCTCTACTCAGTCGATCAAAAGCTGATCCTCATTGCTGGGACTCTCCACCTCTTCTGCCTTCACAACCCTGGCTCCGTTGGATAGGGAGAACAGTGTTATTTGAAGCCTCATACGGCTCCCAATAATCATCTGGGACATCTTCCGCCTCTAGATCATCAAACTTGTCCTCAGGTCAAGGGTTTCCTTACCTCCCCAGGCGCAAGCGCCTAGGGTCAGCAACGTCCCTCCTTCGTTGGGGTGCAGGTTGGTCTTTTCGCGGTGCCTGGGGTGGTCCCCTGGCGTCAGGATGAGGCTGAACCGCCGCCGGAGTTATCATTTACGGTGAGACTCCAGGTGGCCTCATCATATTCTGGCTGACCTGTGCAAATTGCTCCTGCATTGCTTGTTGCGTTGCAACCAAAGACCTCAAGGATGCGGCCACCTCCGCCATTTCGGATTGGGGTGGTGCCTGGCTGGAGCTAGGTCCCCCCACTACAGGCGGCGAAAGAGGTGGTGGTAGTTCTGGTGCCATGTGTTAGTAGAAAAGAGTTGGTGTAGTAAATGAGATTAATACCTTACAGGACCTCTTTCAATGGTGAAACAGGTCCGCGCTAGGAGGGAGGCCTGGTTCACCACCAGAGTATCCTGTGAGGCCAAGCAACAGATGAGGAAGAGATAGCTTCTCATTTCCCATAGACGTCGCTAAAATGATGATGCTGGAAACAGCACCACCCTTCAAGGTGTTTGTGAGCTCAATTCAATGTTAACGATGGCAGTATAAGGGTATATGTATATATAGTAGAAGGAGGTGAGGAGAAGAGGTTTCACACCGAGATATAAGTGGTTCAGCCAATCAGGCCTACGTCCACTGTGCGAGTGTATGATGTGTATCAATGTATGAAGTCTATAATGGACATAGATACAATCTCTTAAGATTTCTCTCTCTACTGTGTATTTGAATAGAGTTTTAGCTAGGGTTAATAATTTTGGGTCCCCTTTAAGAAGGAGAAGACAAGTATATATAGTAGCTGGGAGGTGTAGTATACCCCCCCCCCCCCCCCCCATGCATGGAATGAGCATATGTGTGTTGATTTAGCCAATGCGATGGAGACAGTTGTCCCTGTCACATGTAGAGAATGATGATGAAATATTCCCCCCACGTGGGGGGAATTATTTGTTATAACTGATTTGTGTCCACGTGTCCTTATCCACACATATGACAATAAGAACTCGGCCATCTGAGATTGGTCACAACCTCGACCTGGAAAAGTCCGAGGTTGGTAAAGTCTAGCTGTTTATTCAATTCGAGATGGGACAAAATGGTCTCGGCTTATGTGAAGCCAAGGTGAGGTAAGTGAAGGCAAAAGGTCGTCTTGGGTCGAGGTCAAGATGGAACATGTGAGAAACATCAGTTGATTCCCTGCTGAAGTTGGCCTTGATGGAGGTTAAGCTTATGTAACCCCGGTCCACTCCTAGCCGAGGCTATCAGTCCCTGAATGATTTGGTGAATAACTATTCCATGTGTCATGGGGACTTCTCTTGATGAGGTTGGTAGTAACCTCGGCCATGGACGACCTTGCCATAACCGAGGTTGTTGGTCATTGACCCATGGCCCTTCCGACGTCGGCCATGTCCTTGGCCGAGGTTGATGTCTCAGAGCTGAGGTGGTGCATTTGGGGCATATCAGGAAGTAGTATAAGAAGTGGGATATCTTTTTAGATAATGGTGATTACGTAAAGAAAATATGGTAAATTATTTAAGGTAATTGGGTTTTAGAAACCTTCTTTTTGTTTTTCTAAATTGGTTTTCAACAGATATTCTATTAATTTTATAAAATTGTTTTCTCAAAATTGGATATCTTTTATTTATTGTTGCAAATTGAAAAATAACTTATACATTATAATATTTGTCTCACCAATACTGCTAAATACTTATATGAATAGTTTTATGGACATTCATTAAAGATATAGTTTATTTTTAGAACCAAACACAATTTCGACACTTACGCTTAGGTTATTTTATTCTGAAAGGAATTCAAAGACTGGTTGAAAATAGAGAATTAAGTTCATTAGAATTAGAGTCACTTCTAGTCTTGAATCTCATTCAGAAGGTAAAATTACCAAAGGGACATTTACGACCCAAAGCTAATGAGCCAAAAATGTGTTGGAAATGGTTCATTTTGGCTAGTTTGTTTAGTGACTACCTGGACAAGAGGTGGTTTTGAGTACCTTATTGATTTCACTGATGATTTCTCAAAGATATGGATATGTTTACCTTATGCACTACAAGTTTGAAGAATTTAATTAGTTCAACATATGCAAGGCTAAGGTGGAGCATAGGGAAGGTAAGATAATCCAAACTCTTTGATTTGATCGTGGGGGTGTTCACCACTTGGAAAGTCAATGGATCATTGACAAAAGTTTAGGATTGCAACCCAATTTTCTACACTAAGTATTCCACTTCGGAATGGTGCAGAGTAAACAAAGGAATAAGGATCTTTTGGGAATGATTGGGTCCATGGTAATTCAGGACTATAAAATTCTTGTTGAGATTTTTCATTGAGAGACATATGTATACATTATGATTTAGTTTCTTCTTAATTGGTCTCTTCAATTCCCATTGAACTTTAGAATTGGGGCATTCTAATTCTAGGGCATGTTCGAATTTTGGGGAGCCCAACACTTATGTTGTGGAAGCAGCCAAGGAATTTGAAATTAAGGATAAAGTTATGTCTCTTCATTAGTTATCCCAATGGTTATAAAGTTTATTTATATCATATTCCTAAGCACAAGAATGTAATTAAATGCATCAATGCCAAAATCTTGAAAGAGGATTATGTAATAGATAATGTTTCCAAGTGTAAGCTAGTGTTATAAGATTATAAAGGAACATTTTATTACCAATGTTGCTAAACCGCCCCTATAGGATGAAATACTACCTGATATTGATAATACACTGCGTAACAGTTATGGAAGTATTATCGATGATCAGGATACACGTGTCATTTATAATGGATAACAAGTAGGGCAACGTCATAGTGGGATCATATCAATTCATCCTAAATGTTTAGCATTTTGGATAATAGTTTTGATGAGTTCCCAGGCAAACAAAAATTGGGTCCCGATAACTAAAATGAGGCATTCCAAGGACTTTTTCTTTAACTTATGACTATGGATACGAAAAAGGATTCAATGTATTCGAATCAAGATTTGGGTATTGTAGACTTGCGAATGGGGTAAAATGCATCCTGTTTAAGTGAACCTACAAGAATTTTAAAAGTATCTGGATGGGAAGGTGCAAACCTTCAGGGCAAGGCTTGTGAAATGGTTTACTTTAAAAGATGGGTATTGACTATGAGCAAACCTTGTTACGGTAGCCATGCTAATGTCTGTCGGGATTCTTTTATTGTCAAGACTATGTTCTTGAACTAATGTCTTTACATGTTCATGTAACCCGTTTTATTACCCCATACACCTCTACAGAGTCCAAACATTTTCCCTTCGAACGTCAAGCAATCGGGTCCTCCTTCAAACCCTAATCAAATAACGAATGGATGATTTCCAAGATATGTTATGACTTTGGTCAACTCTAGAACCCAAGAGTATATCGACCCACTTCCATAGGACTATAAATTATCTTTCCAATGGTCCCAGTCGTGCACGAATCGAATTTACGATTTTCATTTTACAAATATTTTACTACTGCTTTCTAATCTATGCTTTTTATGCTCCGTTTGACTTTGGTCAACTCTCGAACTTGAGATTATCTCACTAAACTTTCATATAGATTGGGACCCTCTTTCCAACGGTTTATTTTGTGCACGAATCAAACTTATGGTTTGCATTTTAAGGCCATTTTACCAAACAAAATCCATTCAAGTTGGCCAATTGGTACACCCCTCTCCCGGCCTACTGGAAAGTGGGACATTACTTGGCCGTCATGTCTGGCACCCCTTCATAAAGGTAGGCAATACTGATGTCGGTCGGCACACCTCCTAAGGGCAGGATGGCTATTTTTCCCTTTTAGGATTTTCTATTTAAAGAAACCCTTACCTCACCATTCGGGATCCTTTAGTCTCGTAATTCATGTAACAACCCTATCATATCAACAAAAATGTTCTATTACATTCTCCTTTTAAAGTGCAAAAAATCGCAAGGGTGGTTCTAAACAAAAATTGCAATACCAATTTTAAATGCGGAATCCTAATCATTCATCTATGGTAGTAAAAGTGATAAATCAAACAAGCAAATATGACAAGGACAAGTTCCAGGGAAAAAAAGACAAAAACCTTTATTCACTTAAAAATTTATAAGAGAGTCGACTTACAAATTATTTTATATCCCCACAAATATAACACGCTATTCTACGAAAATCTCTAAGAAGCAACAACTACGATCCTCACAAGAATCATTTGACCGTAGTCCTCCGTCAGCTTCAGCCTTTGTCTTCAGCAGAGAATCCCCATAGGTATCATAAGTCAGCATTGGAGATCCTCTCCACACAAGGTGTGTGCAAAGATACAAAACTTTCGAGGGTTCTAAACTAATTCACAAGAATAATATTGCAGGATGTTTTGTTGTGAATTAAATAAGTTTTTTTTAACACAAAACTTGAAGAACTTTTGAATCAAATATGCAGATACCTTTTCAAAAAGGTCTTAAAATTTTTTAATTACGAAACGGGTATTTATACAAAACTTAAGGCGGTGCACATTCGAATGAGATCAACAGGTCGTTCTAAGGACATAACTATGTCGTTCGAACGAGATGCAATCTCGCTACTAACGACTTAAACAAAATCAAACCAGTAGCATATCGTTTGATCCAAAATCGATCCAAGCGTCAAATAAGGATCTAACGACCTAGATATGCCATTTGAACGACATTGGGATGTCGTTTAAACAACTTGAACGGAATTTTTTTATTTTTAAAAACTCATCCTACGATATCCCAGAAAACATATTTTTGAAAATAAATGTCCTTTACGTTTTTCATTAAAAAAAATCCCAAACATTATTTTGTAAATTAATTCAAACTCTAAACTGTTTAATACCTCATTGGTATGTCGGTAAGTCTTCAAACTTGGAGCTGTTTGAGTTCGTTTCTTCTTCTCGGTGCTTGATGATTTGTAACGGGATATGCCAAACTAGTCTAAAACAATTCTATGAACAACACTAGAAAAATTGTTCTTACAAATCTCCCCATTTGGCTATTCCGATACAAAAACAACAAAATGATCGAAAACCGAATTATAATCAAAATCTCCTATGAGAAGAATACTAATACCCTTCCCAACCCTAGAATGAAATGACATAAGTCTCTTTGTCACAAAAAAAACTTCTTCTTCCCTTTTAAACGTTATCTTCATTCGTGTGTCTTGAATTCCTCTTTTAAGTACCTACACACATGAGACAACAAACATATACCCTCGTGACGCATCAAGTTTGAAATAAAATAAAGCTCATAAATAATTAAACTCTCCCCCATAATTCAAACTCATTTTAATTTGCTTTCCCCCTTTGTTTTTATCGAAATAGACAAATAGATAGAGAAGTAGAAAAATAAACATGAAATACGAAGAATCACGTAGAAGATAAGTGTAACAACCCGCCCTTTTGGAGACAATTAAATTCCATAATTAAGTATAATTTGGAATTTAGAGAATTTCTCGAAATAGTGATTTTTGGGATTTTCGAGGATTTAAATATTTTCGAAGGGTGTTATAAATTATTTTGGGACTATATAGGTCAAAGTAATTTAATTATATGTCGTCGTGGAGTATAGTGACAAAAGAGGTAAGATTTTGAGTAGAATACCGCATTTAATTATTTTGGGTTAGAATAGTGATTTGCGGTCAAGTACCTAGGATGAAAATTTCGACTACGCCATGAGTCTCGGAATGTCCGAGATAGTCGGAAAAGAGCGTCCGATTGTCGAAATGGAGTTCCGGGTAATTTTGGAGTTAAATAGGCTCGTAATTGGGTAAACGAGTCGTTTTTGGGTTTTAAAGGGGTTAAACCCTTTTCTCCTTATAAAAGGAGGGAGAGGGGGAGAAAAGAGAAGAGAAAGAAGAAAAAAGAGAGGGAAGAGAGATAGAGGGAAGAAAAGAGGAAAAAGGGGGAGATTCCGTCCAGCCTCCGCGGGATTCGGCTCGAGGACGCCGAATTTTATCCACGAGGCAAGTGTTTACTTGCTTTATTTGTTTTTAAGCATAAATATCTGATATCATTGTTGGTATAACAAACCCTAATGATTTTGGGTTGGGTATTCGTGGATAAAACGGGTTTTTGGGAGTTAAAACAACTAAACCCCAATAATATTTCAATTTGTGGAACTTAGGTTTTAATCGAAATTAATGGGTGGTTTAGGGTTCTAGGATGTTTAGAACCCTTTATATATGGGTGTTTGTAGTTGGTTGAGGTTGTAGGACATTGGGTGAGGCGACATAAGCTTGGGATAAGCTTTAATGGCCGAAACCGTCTCGGAGAAGACGATGAACAGTAGCCAGCGTGCTTCCCGAATCGATTCGGCCTAGAGTCGAATCGATTCGGCTCTTGGTCAAAAAATAAAAATTGTAGATATTTTCGACGCGGTCGCGTGGGCGCCGACCACGAATTTTTTTGATTTGTTTTGGATTTATAGTGATTTTTCTACGGAAAGCTGTCGGAGATTGAAATCATTAGTTAGAACTTATTGGAGATAGATATTAGGGGTTCTCAAAAGAATTGTTAGGACCTCTAAAGAATTTGAGGAGATATAAAAACTTTGGGTTTGTAGTAATAAAACCAAGTTAGGATTTAAATGAATATTGGATTTAATTTTGGGTATTTTGGAGATTGAAGAATCCCCCAAACTGTAGCCCTCGAACTGGCCGAATCGATTCGGGTACAGGCCGAATCGATTTGCCTAAAGGAAATTGGGTTTATGCAATGGGCCAAATCGATTTAGGTATAGACTGAATCGATTCGCCATTTACAGACCTGTTTGCAGAATACTTTCCGAATCGATTCGGATTGGGAACCGAATCGATTCGCCCACCCGAATCGATTCGCTAAAGGGTCGAATCGATTCGCTTTGGTCAGAATTTCTAGTTTTCTCCCTTTAAGAGTATGGGGAGTTGAATTACCATTTGGGATTTTTATGGGGATTCCTAAATAAGGGTTTTGAGTATAAATAAACCTTTAAGAGATGATTGAGGTAATTAGTATTGAACAAAGTAAGGAAATACTTTGGGTTTAGTATCATGCTTATATGAAAGCATGGTTATGATTCCTCGAGGGAATCTTTGGGATTAATGGTCATCGCTATATATAGTTGGCAAATATGGCCATTTATGTACATTCGAGGATGAATATATGGTATATATATATATATATATATATACATACTATGTGATTAAGTATATATGATATGATATAAATGATTTTGAAAATATATAGATGAATATTTTCAGAATGGAAAGATAAATGACTTTTTCATAATTGATAAATTATGGATTACACACCTCCCTAAATCGCTATCATAAGGGAAGTTGCGCGCGTTGTGGTGAAGCCTTCCAGGCTATTGAGCAGGTTAGATATAGTCCCTAGGCCATATGGGCCTTTATTTGTTTACCGCGCTGGTTAGGGGATTCTAGGTGTGGTCCTGACTTTCCCGTAGGCAATATGGCTGCTTCTCGATGTTGGTAGGTTCCTAGGTTGTCTTGTATAGATAGGCCCTGGAAGATGATAGACATTTAGGGGCGTGTCTAGTGGGGAAACCCGGAGGGGCGGTCTTAGTTTTATTAAAGCAATTTATGATAATAAATTGGATTTAATTTACATTTCCTGAGTATAAAAAGGGAAATGGGATAAAGGTTTAGCTTTGGTAACACTCCCGGATGGAAGAAGGGATGTGGAAGCATGATTTGATCAAAGTATGTATATGTATAGATAAATGGATAAATCGAGTGCCGAGGGTCTAATGGATCCCGACGATCGACCTTGCCGCATAGTAGTGTATCGGGGGGGTTCCTAGTTTGGATTTCGCTTTGCGAGACACCCCACGCACGAATATGGCATTGTGTTGAGACTGGGGAGAAGTTTAATCCTTAGTGCTCTAATATTATAAATGTTTATGGTATATATATATTTATATATATCTTTCTGTACTGAGGGACTGGCAGATCTCGACGATCGACCGTGCCGCGTAGTAGTGTATCAAGGGGTTTACTTGTTTGGATTTCGCTTTGCGAGACACCCCACGCACGAACATGGCATAGCGTTGAGACTGGGGTGAAGTTTAGCCCTTAGTACATTGCTTGGACTATCTAGGATTGATAGTGGGTTAGTGATAAACTAGTTTAGCAGGATAGCTTGACTAGGATGTCTAGAGGGATGTGCTAGGAGTGCACTGTTAGTGGAGAGGTGAGGGGTATCTCATGGGAGTGCGATACCAATTTAAATATGAGTTAAACAATTTTTCTAAAAATAAAGCATTTATGCACTTGCAAAATATTTTCAAAATTTGGGCTTTGTCCCGTTTATCTACTCTCCTTTATTTCTATATTATATATATATACATAGGTGCCGGACACAGGGACGCCTGGATGGAAATTCTTTCGAGTCAGATGTTAGCTGCAGCAGCTGTGGATGCGTGCAGGATTTTCAGTAGACGCTTCCATTCTTGTAATCTAGATAGGAGTTATTGTAAAAACATTCGGGCCAATGGTCCGCGTGCATTTAGTTATTCTTTCAGTACAACATTCGATATGGTTGTATATTTTGACCGAGTGTTCGGTTATCTTATTTCATTTCAGTTTCATTTCCGCAAAACTGTGTGGATTTTTTACTTACAGTTGTTAAAAGAGTTATAAAGTTAAAATTTTGACACCGGCCTAATAGGTTATTAGTAATTAGATGGATTTTTCGACAGTGATGCTAAGAATGATCCATATGAGACTCCTGTTTTAATTTAATATTGGAGTGATCGCCCGGTATCTTATTAGGCGGGGTGTCACAATAAGATATCATCACAAAAATATATAAATCAATCGTGTGTAATGATCATCTCAAAGGAACACAACCACCAACTATTTTTGAAAATTTTCAATTTTTTCCACAAAAAATGCAAAACTTACAAAAATATCACAAAAACTTTATAACTTACAAAAAATGTAAAACTTACAAAAAATGTAAAACTTACCATATATAATATATGCAAAATATATCAAAGCAAATCCGGCACACATATATAGGTATAAATAACCACCAAACATGACACAAAACACATAAGCTTTATGTACTAGCATACTAACGATGTATCCAAACATGTGGAATGGAATGAATGGGTGTGAACTAGTAACACAAGAATTACAACCTAAACATTCAAACATGTTAAAGAGTTTCTAATAAATCGCAAAAATTTATCAAACTAAGCTTTAGCCTCAATTAACAATTAAAATTTAACTTAATGAACAAAACAAACACAATGCACACAAGCCCGGAATATTAATTATTCTACAAATCAATAACATCATGACAATATAAACATAACTAGGATTCATGGTCATTATGCAAACCCATTGGTATTTCCATCCAAACTCTCTCAAAATATAATTCTTTTATTATATTTTGAATGAACATATCAAACTGAACTATTGGCCCCTTTTGGGCATATTATTCTTTTTATTGCCTTAATTTTTTCATGGGCTCTTTTCAAACGATGGCTTTCATGACGAGTTCATTATACTCTCACACCCCTTTGCCATGTACACTCATTATGTTGTTAATATGTAATATAAATACTCACGGTCAATGGTTCTTACAAGCACAAATACTCCATAGTCAAATAAACATGTAGATGATAAAATTTATAGGAGAATATCTCACCAGGCTCAAATATACATCATGACGTCAAAACCCAATAATTTTGTGCATGTGTGTGTGGAGGCATAAACAAAGTCGAATCCATAAAGTAAGTCAAGATGGAAACAACTCCATAAACATAGTTAAGATCAATACAAGTATATAAAGCCATAAACAAATGTCCCAGGCACATGAAAATTGTGAAATGAATTTGATTCAAACACACCAATATGCCACACCAAGCGTGTAAAACTAAAATACACAAAGAACCGAAATCTTTTTGAATTTTCTAAAATATTTTTTCAAAAAATAAAATATTTTTTTATTTTTTCAAATATGACACAATAAAAGAAAAATATAATACAAAAATTATACATGTCATAACACTAGAAAACATATATCATGATGCGCAACTAGTGTATGATAAATAAAATCATCCAAGCAATCATCCATAACAAATAGCATGTGAAGCATCTTGTGCAACCATGTGAAAACCAACCAATCTAACATTTAGCATGTCCAAAACAGATTTCCTAACCCAAACAGGTGTGTACCTAACTTGAGGGGTTATGGTAACCGACGGGACACTATCCTCAAACTTTCTAGGACCTCTTCCAAGATCAAAATAAAAACATCTAAGGTGACCTTTCCTATGTGAACATATGTAAGCGGGAGAAATGTTACCTATAGGTTGACCTTTTCTAACGTCCTTGGTTTTGGCTGATCCTCTAAAACAAACTCTGGTTTTGGCTTTAACACTCAAAGCATTAGACACATATGAGCGATTACCGTCACTACCGACACTACTCAAGTCTTTTAAATCATTTTTCAACTTTAAAATTTTAGACTCAAGTAAAGAATTAGACTCTTCCAATTTTCGGGACTCCTTCTTCATATTTTCAATCATTCTTAGAAGGTTATCTCGTGTAACAACCCATAATTGTATTTGTTAATTAATTAAATTAATTTGAAATTCAGAAATCTAGCTTAAAAGACACCTAATATGAGTATATATAAGTCTTGGGTGGTTTAGAAGAGTCTTCAAAACACACAACTCTTTAAGCAAAAAATAGGGCCAAAATAAAAATCTCGCTTAAGATAATTTGTCACGGCTTTAAAGCATGAATAAATATTTGTCATGGTTCTGGAGCGTGACTAACAGGCGAACTATTTTAGTTTTAATAGGATCCTAATGCCACTTAAACTCTCTAATCTTTCTCCACTTGAATTAATATTGGACTAGGACTTTTTAAATATATTTTCACAACCTCTAAGCGAAGTAGACCCTTCGAATTTTCATCTTCTTCCTCCAATAAACCATATCCCCAAAGTTATCAACTTTTAACTCAAGATTTGAAGGCTTATTTGGTGTTTTCTCGAGTTTGGGCTAGAACGAGTTTTTATTATTTTCACAATTGGAATGCAATGGTGTGATCAAAAGTTTGAGGAAGAATCTTATGAGTTTCTTGTGATGATTTTAAGGTACGGTATTTACGTAATATTCTCCTTAAATCTCTCAAGAGTATTCATTTTGTTCCTCATTTATTTGTACTCATATTATTGATATCATGACGTTTATTAGAATCTAAAATATTGATTCAATTTGAGATATTGTATTTGTTGATGGGCATGGTGTTATGAAATTTTTATATGGCATAGAGAATGATCACCCTCCACTAGTCCAAAAGTCCAATAGCCTGGATGAGAATTTATGAAGCTTAGGTGAGATAAGGTGCGACCTAGTGACCTATTGATGTGTTATTGAGAAATTAAATTGGTATGATGCTCGGATGTCACATTGGACTTGAATTCAGATTCGTACTGTTGTATCTTATTCACCGTTATTATTTTGAGCTTCTATTCTTGTCTTATTGTGTACTTCCCCGTATTTTTCTTCTAGTGGAAGGTTAGCATGGATTTGGATGCTACGAATTTTGGAGGATTTTAGAGCTCGACGTTTGGAAGATTTTATATATTTTTGTTTAAATTGGCACTGTAACTATTTGGAGAGCTTAGCATTATTATTAGAGGAATTTAATAGTAATTATTTTGGAAGTGTAAATTTTGGATTCGTTATATTTATTTTTATGGAATATATATGCTCTATACTAATTGTTGAGGATTTAGTTTAGTTTTAATCGTAGTAGCTCCCCATGTTTTGTGTGGAGTTTTACAGATGGTAAACTCCAAAATTATCCAACTCCATAATTTAATTAAAACTCCATATGAAATAATCCAGTAAAGCATCTGCTTAAAACCATAAACAACTTTGGAACTGAATGGCCCAATAAAATCCATAATGAAGTCTCATACTATAAAGCGATTGAATAAGATAAGCCTATACTAATAAAGCAACTAATTAAGATGGAACTCTATATGCATCTCCAAAATGATATCCAATAAATCCTATGTAACTACTCCAAAGCTAATACCATAAATGTTAGTCAATGCAATGGGTTAGAGCCCTTTGCATGGATACCAGGTACTCTTGTCAAATAGGGTCCTTGAACCAAGACAATAGCATTAAATGCAATAAAAACGATAGTAGAATATTTTAAATTAAACGAGATATATTAATCGATAAATAAAATAAATCACGGTCTACCCATAGCTAAGTCTACCCAAAATTGAAGTCTCAATATTTAATTTCCAATAACTTTCTATTTTTTTAATTTAATTTATTTACTCAAATTTACTATCATTCTCGTTTTGTTAACATTAGTTGCGGTACTCTTGCATTTAAGTCTTACACCATAATTGTGGAACTCGCACTAAGTTTACATCATTTTATTTGGCGGACTCCCTCTTATCATCTTTCATTATTTGGTTGCGGTACTCTCGCTAGTTCTACACCACACCCATTCCACTCACTATGGCCAGTCACCCGGTTCACTGTCATCTCTGCACACATTCGTGAGGTTTCGAGCACGACACATCACTTTAGCCTGTTAGCCCATTTAACAGTCAGCCCGCACATACTCGTGACGCCACACAAAATCACGTCTCTATATCCAGTCATCCCATTTAACATGTAGGCAGGATTGGGTGTATGAGTGCCAAATCATGGTTTTTATGGGTAGGCATTTGTGCAACATATTTATCTTGAGCGTTAGGCTTCATCGAATTTCCAGGACGAAATTCATGTGCTTAGTACCCTAATTTTATCTGCTAATTAAATAAATTAATTTGAAATTAAAATCTAGCTTAAAAGGCTCCAAATATGAGAATATATAAGTCTTAGGTCGTTTACAAGAGTCCTCAAAACACAAAACACTCTTAGCAAAAAAAAATAGGACCAGCATAAAAATCTTACTTCAGATAATTTGTCACGGCTTTAAATCATGACTAACTTTTTGTCACCTTTCTGGAGCATGACTAACAGACAAAGTGTTTTAGTTTTAATAGGATCCTAATGCCACTTAAATTCTCTAATCTTTCTCCACTTAAATTAATACGGGGTTATGACTTTTCAAATATATTTTCACAACCTCTAATAGAAGTAGACCCTTATAATTTTCATCTTCTTCCTCCTACAAACCCTATCCCCAAAGTTATCAAGTTTTAACTCAAGATTTGAAGGCTTATTTGGTGTTTTCTCGAGTTTGGGCTAGAACGAGTTTTTATTGTTTTCACGAGTGGAATGCAGTGGTGTGATCAAAATTTTGAGGAAGAATCTTATGAGTTTCTTGTGATGATTTTAAGGTGTGGGGTTTATGCAATATGCTCCTTAAATTTATCGAGAGTAGTCATTTTGTTCCTCATTTATTTGTACTCATATTTTTGTTTTCATGACATTTACTGGAATCTAAAATATTGATTCGATTTGAGATATTTAATTAATTGATGGGCATGGTATCATAAATTTTTTATATGGCACAGAGAATGGTCACCCACTAATAGTCCCATAGTTCAATATCTAGGATTAGGCTTTATGAAGCTTTGGTGAGGTGAGTTGAGGCCCGGTGACCTATTAATATGTTATTGAGAAAATAAATTGATATAATGCTCGGATGTCGTATTGGACTTGAATTTAGATTCGTACTGTCGTATCGTATTCACCATTATTATTTTGAGCATCTATTCTTGTCATATTGTGTACTTCCCCGTATTTTTCTTTTAGTGGCAGGTTAATGTGGATTTGGACACTACGGATTTTGGAGGATTTTAGAGCTCAACATTTTCAGGATTTTATTTATTTTTGTTTAGATTGACAGTGCAACTATTTGGAGAGCTTAGAATTATTATTAGAGGAATATAATTGTAATTATTTTGGAAGTGTAAATTTTGGATTCGTTATATTTATTTTTGTAGAATATAGATGCTCTATACTAATTGTTAAGGATTTAGTTTAGTTTTAATCATAGTAGCGCCCCGTGCTTTGTGTGGAGTGTTACATATCGCTCTTCCTCAATAAAAGGAAACTTATCCCTAAGAGTCTTCTCACGTGCCTTAAAATCATTAATTAAAATATTTTTATCCTCTTTGGCATATACACAAACCCTATCATTTTTCAATTCCTTTATTTATTTCTCTAAAAATACGATTCCTTTATCACTCTCCTTTTTGGCCACTTTTAAAGATCTAAAATCATTATATAAAGCACCTAACTTCTCCCAAATGGTTTCTCTTTGATTTTGAATAGTTTACAAAAGTTCCAAAACATTTTTGAAATGATTTTCAAGAAATTCAATTCTTTCAACAAACTTCAAATTCAAATGAGAATCCATTGAGAGATAAAACCCAAGTGCAAGAGAGATGAATATAGAACCACCCAAAAAGCAGGTAAACAATAATAATCAAAATAACTTAGTGCAACCTGCTCTGATGCCAATTTGAAAAAGAAAAGGTATTATACAAGAAAACTAATTGAAAAAATCAAGATCACTAGATAACTTTGAGCAACCTGCTCTGATACCAATTTCTATAAGTGCAAAAAATCACATGGGTAGTTCTAATAAAAAAATAATAATGCCAATTTTAAATGCAGAAGCCAATTTTAAATAAATTTTATCTTTCTATCCTAATCTTTCATCTATGGTGATAAAATAGAAAAATCAAATAAGAGAATATGACAAGGCCAAGTGTGATAACCCGTCCTTTTGGAGACGATTAAATTCCATAATTGAATATAAATTGGAATTTGGAGAATTTCCCGAAATAGTAATTTTGGGGGATTTTCAAGGATTGGATGATTGTCGATGGGTGAAATATTTACTTTTGGGATTAAGTAAATATGTCGGAGTATTTTAATTATATGTCGTCGTTGAGTAAAGCGACATAAGATGGTATTTTAATGGGATTGCCGCATTTATTTGTATTAGGTTAAAATAGGGGGATTGCGGTCAAGTACCCCGGATGGGAATTTGGACTGCGCCGTGTGTATCGGAATGGTCGGGATAGACGGAAAATAGTATCCGATTGTTGAAATTGAGTTTCGGGTAATTTTGGAGTAAAAGTAACTCGTAATTGAGTAAACGAGTCGTTTTTGGGTGAGAGAGGGAGATAATAGAAAGAAAAGAGAGAGAGGAGAGAGAAGAGAGAGAGGAGGAGAGAAAAGAGGAGAAAATGGGAGATTCCGGCTAAACTCCGCGGGATTCAACTTGTGATCGTCGAATTATATCCACGAGGCAAGTGTTTGCTTGCTTTATTTATTTCGAGCATAAAAATCTCATATCATTGTTGGTATAAACAAACCCTAAAGATTTTGGGTTGGATTTTCGTGGATAAAACGGGTTTTCGGAAGTTAAAACGAATAAACCCCAATATTTTCCTAATTGGAGAAACTTAGGATTTAATTGAACTAAATTGGTGATTTTGGGTTCTAGGACGTTTAGAACCCTTATTATATGTGTATTAATTGTTGGTTGAGGTTGTAGGACATTGGGTGAGGTGGAAAAATCTTGGGAGAAGCTTTAATGGTCGAAACAGCTTCTCGGAGAAGATGCTGCCCGACATGATCGATCGATCGATCATGGGGGCTCGATCGATCAAGCCATCGATCGATCGACGGTCATGGGTCGATCGATCGACCCCTTGTGAAGGTAGAAAATTTTTCTTAGGGTGAATTGGATGGGATGAATTCCAATTCTAATGGATTCGAGGTTAATTATGGGTTAATATGAGTAACCCTTTAGGAGTATATAGTCCTCCAATTGAGGAGATTCAGGAGGGTAAAGTGAGGGTTTTAATGTGTAACCCTTAATTTATATTTTGGAGGAAATTATATAAGTTGAGGATTTAGAGTGTTGGGGTTCCTAATATATGGTGGGGACCTCTAATTGATTATATGGAAAAGGTATAGTCCTTGCAATTGTGGAAATGGAATCCACGACTTATTAAATTTAAGGTTATCCGGGAAAGAATAATCCCTGGAATATTTCAGTAGGGCATTTAGGCCTATAATTATGTGTAGAGAAAATATAATTATATTGATATTGGTTGAGTAAATCCTACGAGATAATTAGGACAAATTTGTGAATATAGATATATATATTCACTTAGAGTGAATTGGTATAATTGGAGATATCCAATAAATCCTTAGAGATGATTAAGGTATTTATTAGTTATAAAAGTGAGGAAATACTTTGGTATTATTGGTCATCGCTAGATGTGATTGGCAATTACGGTCATTTATATATTCGAGGAGAAATATATAGTGTATATACTATGTGATTAAAGTATATATAAAATATGACTATGTGAATAAGAAATGTACCTTAAAGTTGGTACTTAATCATTGAGAATGTAAAATATGAATGTTTTCAAATTGGAAAAAGAAAAGATTTTCATAAATGATAATTTATATATACACACCTCTCTAAATTCCATCATAAGGGAAGTTCGCGCATGAGGTGAAGCCCCTGGATAATGAATGCAGGGTGGATATATTCCTAGGCCATATGGGCGATTATTATATATTTTTACTGCACTGGTGAGGTAATTTTAGGTGTGGTTATGACTCTCCCGCAGGCATATGGCCGCCTCCTGACGTTTCGATAGGTTCCCAAGTTGTCTTGTTTGATAGGCCCTTAAAGATGATAGCCATTTAGGGGAGCGTCCAGTGGGGAAACCCGGAGGGACGGTATTAGATATGTTAAAGCAATTCATGATAATGAATTGGCTTTAAATACATTTCCCGGATGGAAGAAGGGAAATGGGATAAACGATTTGTCTTCAAATACATTTCCCGGATGGAAGAAGGGAAATGGAAGCATGTGATATGAAAAAAGCATTTTTATGATAATAAAAATGGCTTTTGAATACATTTACTGGATGGAAGAAGGGAAATGGGATGTTATAAAACGGAAAAGCATTTTTATGATAATAAAACTGTCTTTAAAAAGTTATATGATATGTTAAAGCAATTCATAATAATGAATTGGCTTTTAAATATATTTCCTGGATAGAAGAAGGGAAATATAAAGTTTTGAAAGGAAAATGAAGTAAACCTCAGTCCAGGAGATATATTCGGACATGCATTATATAGATGAATATAAAGTAAACCTCAGTCCGGGAGATATTATCCGAATGTATATTGTAAGATGTATAGAAGGATGAATATGATATGTATATTAATATATAAGTATGAGTTTATATATTGGTTTTGTACTACGGGCCTAATGGATCTCTACCATTAACCCTGCCAAGTAATAGTGTATCGGGGGGGTTCCTTGTTTGGATTTTGCTTCGCGAGACACCCCACGCATGAATTTAGCGCAATGTTGATAATGGAGAGAAGTTTAGCCTTTGTTACTTGGGTTGTAGAGGTTTCTAGTAGACGGGTGAATTAGATTAGTTAGGCGGGGTAGCTTAACTAGAATGTTCTAGATAAGTGCGTTAGGTGTGCACTATTAGAAGAGAGGTGAGGGGTATCTCATGGGAGTACGATACCAATTTAAATATGAGATAAAATATTTTTATAAAAATAAAGCATTTATGCACTTGCTAAATATTTTTACAACTCGGGCTCTGACCCATCAATATTTTCCCTTTCTTGCTATATTCTATGTATATATATAGGTGTCCAGACACAGGGATGCCTGGATGGCACTTCTTTCGAGTCAGACGTTAGCTGCAGCAGCTGTGGATGTATGCAAGATCTCGATAGACGCTTCTATCATTGTACTCTAGATAAGAGGTACTGTATAAACATTCGGGCAAATAACCCAACAACATTTATTTATTCTTTTTCGCCTTTTTGTACGGCATTCGATATGGTTGTATATTTTGATCGAGTGTTCAGTTATCTTATTTTATTTCATCTCAGTTTCATTTACGAAAACTGTGTGAATGTTTTTATTGTAGTTGTTTAAAAAGAGTGGTTAAGTAAAATTTTGATGCCAGCCTAATAGGTTATTAATAATTAAAAATGGATTTCCGACAGTGATGCTAAGAATGATCCATATGCGACTCCTGTTTTAATTTGGTACAGGAGTGATCGCTCGGTATTTTATTAGGCCTGGTGTCACACCAAGTTTCAGGAAAAAAAAATTTAAAGGGAAAGAGGTTTATTCACTTAGAAATTTACAAGAGTGACAATTTATAAACTACTTGATATCCCCCACAAGTATAACGTGATATTCTTTAAAAATATCTAAGGAAAAACAATTATTGTCCTCATAAGAATCATATGACCGCAGTCCTCTGTCAAGCTCAACCTTCGTCTTTAGTAATGAATCCCCGCAGGTATTACATGCCAGCAACGGAGATCCTCTCCACAAAAGGTGTATGCAAAGATACAAAATTTTCCAGGGTTCTAAACTAATTCACAAGAACAATATTGCAGGATGCTTTGTTGTCAATTAAACAAGTGTTTTTCAACACAAAACTTGAAGAACTTTTGCATCAGATATGCGGATACATTTTCATAAAAGTCTTAAACATTATGAAACATGAAAAAGGTATTTATACAAAACTTAAGGCGGCGCATCATTCGAATGAGATCAACAGGTCGTTCTAATGACATAAGCATGTTGTTCAAACGAGATGCAATCTCGCTACTAACGACCTAAAAAAAATAAAACCAGTAATGTCGTTTGATCCAAAATCGATCCAAGCTTCAAACGAGGATAAACGACATTGGAATGTCATTTGAACAACATAAACGGATTTTTTAATTTTTAAAAACTCATCCTACAGTTCTCAGAAAACATATTTTTTGAAAATAAAAGTTCCTATTCGTTTTTAATAAAAATAAACATCCCAAACATTATTTTGTAAATTAATTTAAACTCTAAATTATTTAATACCTCACTGGGATGTTGGGAAGTCTACAAACTTGGATATTCTTGAGTTCGGTTCGTCTTCTCGGTGCTTGATGATTTGTAACGGGATATGCTAATCTAGCCTAAAGCTCTGCTATGAACAATACTAGAAAATTGTTCTTATAAATCTCCCCCTTTGGCTAATCCGGTACAAAACAGACAAAATGACCCAAAACTAAATTAAAATAAAAATCTCCATGACAGGAATACTAATCGCCTTCCAAACCCTAGAATAGAATGACATAAGTCTCTTTGTCTTCAAAAACTTCTTCTTCCCTTTTAAAGTTTGCCTTCATCCCTGTGTCTTGAATTCCTCTTTAAGTACCTATACACATGAGACAACAAACATATACCCTCCTGACGCATCGAGTTTGAAATAAAATAAAGCTCATAAATAAATAAGTTCTCCCCCATAATTCTAACTCATTTTAATTTTCTCTCCCCCTTTATTTTTATCGAAATAAACAAATTGACAAAAACGTAGAAACATAAACATGAAATAAGAAGCATCAAAGATAAGATATCATCACAAAAAGATATAAATCAAGCATATATAATGATCATCTCAATGTCAAACAGCAATCAACTATTTTGGAAATTTTTCAATTTTTTCAACAAAAAATGTAAAAATTACAAAAATATCGTACAATACCATATATGAGATATGCAAAATATAATCCGGCACACACATATAGGTATAAATGACCATCAAACATGACACAAAACACATAAGCTTTACACACTAGCATAATATCGACGTGTCCAAACATGTGAAATGGAATCAATGGGTGTGAACTAGTGATAAAAAATTTACAACCCAAACACTCAAATATGTTCAGGAAGTTCTAATTGATCACAAAACTTTATCAAACCAAGCTTTAGCCTCAATTGACAATTAAATTTTAACTTAATGAACAAAACATGCACAATGCACACAATCCTAGAATTTTAATGATTCTACAAATCAACAGCGTCATGACGTAATAAGCATAACTAGGATTAATTATCACTGTGAAAACTCGTTAATATTTCCATTCAAACTCCCTCAAAATATAATTCTTTTCTTTTGAGTTAACATATCAAACTAAACTATTTGGCCACTTTTTGGCATATTGTTCTTTTTATTGCCTTTATTTTTTCGTGGGCTCTTTTCAAACGGTGGCTTTCATGACGAGTTCTTTATACTCTCGTAGCCCTTTACCGTGTACACTCATCATTTTTTCAATATATGATATAAATCCCCACGGGAAACAGTTCTTACATGCACAAATCCTCCATATTCTAATAAACATGTAGATGACAAAATTTATAGGAGAACGTCTCACCAAGCTCAAATACATATCACGAAGTCAAAATCTAATTAGCTCGTGCATGTGTGTGTGGAGGCATAAAGAAAATCAAATCCATAAAGCAATTCAAATTTGAAATTACTTCATAAGCAGGGTTAAGATCAATCCAAGTATCTAAAGTCATAACCAAATGCCCTAGCCACATGAAAATTGTGAAATAATTTAATTCAAACACACCAATATGCCACACCAAATGTATAAATCTAAAATACACAAAGAACTGAAAATCTTTTTGAATATTTCAATATATTTTTGTATTTTTTCAAATATAACTCAATAAAAGAAAAATATAATATAAAAAGTACACATGTCATAACACTAGCAAACATTTATCATGAAACACAACTACCGTATGATAAATAAAATGATGCAAGCAATCATCCATAAGAAATAGCATTAGAAGAATCATGTGCAAGCTTGTGGGAATCAACCAATCTAAGATTTAGCGTCTCCAAAATAGATTTCCTAACCTAAATAGGTGTGTACCTAACTCGAGAGGTTATGGGAACCGACGGGACACTATCATCAAACTTCCTAGCACCTCTTTCAAAATAAAAATAAAAATAAAAATGCCTAAGGTGATCTTTCCTACCACAATGTGAACATGTGTAAATTGGAGGAATGTTATCTATAGGTTAACCTTTTCTAACTTCCTTGATTTTGGTTGAACTTATAAAACAAACTACGGTTTTGGCTTTAACGCTCGAAGCATTAGACACATGTGAGCTATTACCATCACTACTAACACTACTCAAGTCTTTTAAATCATTTTTTAAGTTCAAAATTTTATACTCAAGCAAAGAATTAGACTCTTCCAATTTTGGGATATCTCTCTCTTCCTCAATAAAAGAAAACATTTCCCTAAGAGTCTTCTCATATTCCTTAAAATCATTAATTAAAACATTTTTATCTTCTTTAGCACATACAAAAACCCTAGAATTTTTCAAGTCCTCTAATTCTTTCTCTAAAAACAGAATTCTACTATTAACCTACTTTTTGGCCACTTTTAAAGATTTAAAGTAATCATATAAAACACCGAAATTATCATGAACGATATCTCTTTGATTTTGAATAGTTTACAAAAGTTCCAAAATATTTTTAAAATGATTTTAAGAAATTCAATTCTTTCGTCAAACTTCAAATTCAAATGAGAATCCATGAAGGGACAAAAACATAAGTGCAATATAGATGAATACACAACCCCTCAAAAATCAAATAAACAAAAATAATAACTTAGTTCAACCCGCTCTAATACCAATTTGTAAAAACAAAGGGTATAAATGGGAAAAACTTGTTGAAAAAATCTGGATCACACAATAACTTGAAGCAACCTACTCTGATAACAATTTGTAAAATGCAAAAAATCACAAGAGTGGTTCTAAACAAAAATCGCAAAACAAATTTTAAATGTGGAAGCCAATTTTAAACAGATTTTATCTTTTTATCCTAATCATTCATCTATGGTGATAAAACAGATAAATCAAGCAAGGAAATATGACAAGGCCAAGTTTCAGGAAAAACCCCAAAGGAAAAAAGGTTTATTCACTTTGAAATTTATAAGAGAGTTAATTTATAGATTACTTGGCATCCCTCACAAGTATAACGTGCTATTAGTAAAAAATCTCTAAGGAACAACAACTATGATCCTCACAAGAATCACATAATCGCAATCCTTCATCAGCCTCAGTCTTTGTCTTCAGTAGTGAATCCCCATAGGTATCACAAGTCAGTAATGGAGATCCTCTCCACAAAAGATCTTTGCACAGATTCTAAACTTTCTAGGGTTTCAAACTAATTCACAAGAACAATATGGTAGGATGTTTTGTTGTGAATTAAAAAATAATTTTTTAACATAAAACTTGAAGAACTTTTCTATTATATATGCAGATACGTTTTCGCAAAAGTATTAAACATTCTGAATCATGAAACATGTATTAATTCAAAACTTAAGGCAGCGTGTCATTCGAACGAGATCAACAAGTTGTTCGAACGAGCTCAGCAGGTCATTCCAATGACATAAGAATGTTGTTTGAGCAAGATGAAATCTCACTACTAATAACCTAAACAAAATCAAACCAATTGCATGTCGTTTTATCCAAAATCTATCCAAGCTTCAAACGAGGATCTAACAATATAGAGATGTCGTTTGAACGACATTGGGATGTTGTTTCAATGACGTAAAAGATTTTTTTTAAACTCCACCTACAATAGCTCCGAAAACATATTTTTTAAAAATAAAAGTTTTTGTTCGTTTCTAATAAATATAAACATCCCAAAAATTATTCTGTAAATTAATTCAAGATTGTGAGGACATGATTTTATAAATGTTTGTTTAGAATCTAGAAAGTTTTCAATGTGTCTTAGATCAAAGCTAGTATGTCTAATACCGTAACATTCGGCATGTCAACACAATCATCCTCAATAGCCTTGATCTGAATGAGAAGTTATCATGCTCCCACCATCTTCATATGTGCATCATGCAACATGCAACATTCTCTTCAACCGTTCCCATTACTCCACTCACGATTATGGTAAAATAATTTATTTGGAGTGTATTTTATTTACATAAATATTTGGGAACTTTATTAAAATAATTTTAAGGGTCTGAAATGTTTTTACTTCGAAAGACGGGATTTTTCTAAGTGTTAAGGTGAAGAAATAAATAATGTTGACGTCGTTCGAGCGATAGAGGAAGGTCGTTCAAGCGGCATTTGCATGTCGCGCGAAGTCACTCAAGCGACACGTCATCTCGTTAGAGCGACAACCCTATTTCGTTTGAGCGACACGCCTCCTCGATTTCTGAATAGATAGCAGTGCCCATTCTACACGTTTTTCAAGTCTTTGGCACTCATGTTTCTGCAGAACTGCTGCACAAACAGACTTCATTTTTTCAAGGTTTTCATACCTTTTTCATTCACAAATCATTCCCAAATACATATGTGAATCTTTATAAATCCAAGATTGATTGTTTTACTCATCTGGAGTATTCTTATGGAGAAGAAGGTTGTTCTTCATTGCTGACTTGGAACTCTTGATGGATCTTTTGCTGACGATGATGAACCGATGCTCGGGTATTCGTGTGTCACTGTATTTTTCTTTAATTGTAAGTGTTACGAATTATAGTGAAATAAAAATGGTTTTCCCCTTTGGGGGATTTTTCCTCATATTGTGATTGATTGTGCATGCTTGGTTTGAATTAATTTATCTGTCACAATATTTTTGCAAGAGTTAGGATTTTTGGGATTAAAAATTGGAATTTAATTAAACAAGTTAATCATTAATTGCTGGCACACTCTCAAATTGGTATCAGAGCCTATTACACAATTATACCGTGTAACTTTTTTCGCAAAAATTTTCTGAGTATCAATTTTAATCTAAAAATTGATTTTTGAAAAAGCACAATTTCAATGGAAAACTTGTATAGTCGAGTAACAATTTTTTAGGGCTCAAATTACGCATATTGGAAAGCCCATATGAAATCTCACTTAAAGGCCATTGACGAACGTGTTTGGGTTATGTGTATAAGAGGATGGATGCCTCACGCCATCACCGTAGATAACGTAACTACTTTAAAACCTCTGACTACATGGACTAACGATGAATTTAAATAGAGAACATGTAACTCACGTGGGCTTAGTGCTATTTTCGAAAGCAACACCCCTGACGAGTTCCAACCTATCATGACGTATCACGTCAAAAGAGGCATGGGATGTTCATCAACTTACCCATGAAGGCACTGATGTAGTTAAAGAATCAAAATTGCAAAATTTAACTACACAATTTGAGACAATCACCATGCTCAAATCTGAGTGTTTTGATGAATTATATGCACGCTTATCTGATATTGTAAACACTTAGTTTCAATTTAGGTGAACACATTCTTGATGGTAGAGTAGTTAAAAATATTTTGAGATCACTGCCTAAGCATTTGATCCCTAAAGTCACTGTGCTAAATTCTTTTTGAATGGTTTAAAATTAGAAGAATTGGTAGGAGATCTCCAGACTTAAGAAATTTACATGTTTACTAACATGATAAAATCAAAAGGAAGAGGTATAGAACTTAAATCCCATGCTAGGAAGAATGAGGGGCCAATAAGAAAGATAGGTGAGTCATCTAGGAGAAGAGAGTAAGAGATGTCTGATTCTGAGTTTGATTTTAACTTAGATGATTTGGCATTGTTTGTAAAAAAATTCAAGAAATTTCTCAAATTAAAGAAAAATCACAATTTTAAAGATAAAAGGAATTTTGAGACAAATAAGTTTGAAAAGAAAAATGATACGGAGGTGTTATGAGTGTGATGGTAGAGGTTATAAGTCATTTGAGTATCCTAAAAGGTTGAGACGTTAAGGCAAAGGCAAAGCTGCTCTTAATGCCTCCCTTAGTGATGACAGTGAGGTCGAGTCAGTGGATTCTGGAGATGAGTCACCGCATGAATGTAACTTCATATCATTCATGGCTATTCATGTGAGTACTGATACTGTGCCTCACATTGATGAGGATGCTACTTCATAATGACACCTTAACGGATGCTGCAAGTGAGTGCGAGAGTGATTTACGACTTGCATACGCAGATTTATATGTTGATTCTTTTAAAACTAAAAAGCATAACAAAGCATTTTATCTTAGGATAGTTTCCTTATAAAAATATTTAGGATAGACGAGAGAGAGAGAGAGAGAGAGAGAGTCATCTATTAGAACTACCTTTAAAGATAGAGAGAGACTGTTTGTGTTGAGAGAGAGAGAGAGAGAGAGAGAGAGTTTGTGTGGGGAGAGAGAGTCAGTTTGGAGAGAGAGAGATGTTTAGAAAAAAAGAAAGGGGACTTGACCAAGAAAGTGTCTAGTCTTATGAGTGAGCTCCAGACATCCATGGACACTCTAAAGAAACTTGAAGCCCTTGTAGTCCAGCTTACTCATGACCTTGAGAGAGACAGGGAGGTTAAGGTAAAGATATAGGACATATCTGGAGAGATGGTAAAGATGTTCCTCGCCTCTACTTTAGGTTTTGGTAAAAGGCAAGGAATAGGTTTTGGTGGTGCCTCCACGTCACATGTGACACCAGAACCAAATCCTATGTTTACTACGGATCCATATGGCCATCACCAAAAACCCCGTAGAAGTGTTCGACCAAGAAAAGCAAACCAAGGTCAAAGACTGTGTACTTCTGTACCTACTGCAAAAGAAAGCCTTAGGGATTTTTTCTATAGTTTAGGTCAGACACGATGTACATTTGCTCCACCACGTGCCACTAGAAATTTTTTGAGTCTTAGAGAGAAGGTGGAGTTTCTAATCGCCACATCTCCGAGTCTAATAGAAGAGTTCCAACGGATTTCTATGCCATTAGAGGACACTTCTAAATTCATGACTAGAGCCAACAATGACAAGGGCAAATATAAGGTTACCTCATCTTGGGTGCTGAAACATGATGCAAAATCCTTTATTGTTCATGTTGCTCTTAAAGAACATAATACCTCTCAGTGGTACCTTGATATTGGGTGCTCCAGACACATGACTGGTTATGTTTCATTTTTACCTACCTAGAGGATCGTAAGGAAGGCAAAGTCACATTTGGAGATGAAGAAAGTCTAGAATAGTAGGATAAGGAAAAATTGAGATACCAGGATTTCCTAAGGTAGAGGATGTTTTGTACGTCAAAGGTTTGTAAGAAAACCTTCTCAACATTAGCTAGTTGTGCGATGCTGACTTTGCAGTAAAGTTTGACCTAAACGAGTACAATGTTTATGTTTATGTTAAAGACAATAAACATCTATTGTAAGGGGTGAGGAAAGAAGATAATTGTTATGGGATTGTGCCAAAGTCCTCATTTATCTGCAACAGCGTCACGATCACTCTTTTGGATCTGTGGCATCAACGCCTAGGTCGTGTGAATTTTAGAGACTTGGAGAGATTAGCTAAAAAGGACCTAGTACATGGACTTCTATCACTTGGAAAGCCAACTTTCGTGATTTATGGACCCTGTCAGTTGGGAAAGCAAGTCCGTAGCCCCCACAGGAAGTTAAATTCCATTACCACTTCACGAGTGCTTGAGTTGATACACATGGATCTTATGGGTCTTGCTCGTATTGAGAGTTTGGGTGGTAATAGGTATATCCTCATGATGATAAATGATTTGTGTCGTTACTCCATTGTAGGTTTTCTGAGAGAGAAATCCGATGTTGTGGAATTTCTTACGACCAAGTGTTGTGTCCTACAAAATTAACACGGTTTCACTATTAATAGATTACGTAGTGACAACAAAATTGAGTTTAAGGAAGCTAAAGTAGATCTTTATTGTAATAGCCTTGGTATCAAATATGAATTTTCGACCATGAAGACTCCTCGGCAAAATGGGATTGTTAAGTGGAAGAATCAGATGATTCAGGAGATAGCTAGATCTATGCTTATAGGTCGTAGAGTTGCTAGGAGATTTTTCATAGAGGCAGTGTCTACCGTATGCCATACGGTGAATAGGTTTTACCTTAGTCCATACACACTTAAGACGCCTTGTGAATTTTGTATAGGAAAGAAGCCCAACTTTTCATATTTCCATGTATTTGGGAGAAAATGCTACATCCTATGGGATAGAGAGCAATTAGGAAAGTTCAACTCCCGGAGCGATGAGGGAATATTTTTAGGATATTCATCGACTAGTAGATCTTATCGAGCTTTTTAATAGAGTAGCTCTAAGGTTATGGAGTCAATAAATGTCATCGTGCAAGAGGATGAACCGTCTACATTTATTGATTCTAACCTTTTGTGTGAGGATGACGCACTTCCTACTGATAATCCCATTGTGCCTCCCACACCGAGGGAGGACCCTAATCCTATCTTAGGGGACACTCTTGCTTGGGTTCGTAAGATTCATGATCCTACTCACCCTAGGGGTAAAGACTCGTGCTTAGCTAGAGAAATTTGTTAGCTATGCTTGCTACACGTCTAATGTCAAACCCAAGAATCATAAAGAAGCACTCAAAGATGAACACTAGATATGCCCTATGCCGGATGAGTTTCTTTAGTTTAGAAAGAATGATGTTTGGGAACTGGTCCCCCGACCTAGTGAAATAAATATGACAGGTACCAAATGGATCTTCAAGAATAAGATGGATAAGGTTGGCACCATTATCCGAAATAAGACGAGGTTGTTCACTCAAGGCTAAACACAGATAAAGGGTGTATACTTTGACAAGACATTTATTGTTGTTCTGAGGCTTGAGTCCGTCCGCTTGTTACTCGCCATCGCACGTCATCTGCACTTTAAGTTATATCAGATGGATGATAAACGTTTGTTTCTGAATGCATTCTATAAGAGGAGGTTTACGTGGAAGAACCAAAATGGTTTAAAGACCTTAGGCAGCCTGATCATGTCTACTATTTAAGAAAATCCTTGTGTGGTTTGAATCAAGCACCCAGTGCTTGGTACGAGAGGCTTACTTCTTATCTATTTGCCCGTGGCTTCAAGAGAAAGGGAGTTGATATGATGTTGATCGTCAGGAGATATAACGATGCTATTTTGGTTGCCCAGGTTTATATGGACGACATAGTGATTAAGTGCGAAAAGTGTGCGCGTGTAAAGTGCACAGTCATTGTTTTCGTTTCGCCAACTCAATACAAAAACCTAAGTTACTACTACACTTGCGAGGCAAGCACAGCGGTAAGTCGGGTATCGAAAATCCACAGAGACGAGATGTTAGAATTTAAGTGATTTAATACTCCTAAAATAAAAGTGTAAAAGATGATTATACACGAAAAGGGAAAAGATGCATAAAAGGGAAATAATAATCTAGGCGAGGGAAAATAAAGCTATATTAAGAAAGTGAGTAAAAACTATAGGTTGCGTCGAATATCCCTCACCCGAGTTAATTAGTATAAAATGGTTACATGGGTCGACGATTTATTACAAATGCGTCTCGTTTCGACAGTTAATTAAATCAAGGGTTGTCACGCCCCTAAATTTGCATAAAAGTCTAATACGATTTTGGTGTCAACAAATACCCCAGAAATTACGCACGCAAGGTCGTAAGCACGGAGAATACATGATATACCCCGTCAAATCCCCTAGGCGTAATAACTAGGTCAACACACTCGAAATAGACCCGTAAACTCCATCACCAAAGCAAAGCAACACGTCAACCCTAGGTGAGTTCAATCCAAGACAACCTAAACTAAATTAGCCACTAAGCATGATAAACAACAATAATTAAATCACCTAATTAAATTACACTACAATTTATCTAAGCAAGAAATAAATGGAAAGCATGGAAATATAGGTTACAAAGCTTGAGAACAAAAATGGACATTACATTAATGGAGAAGAACATGAATAGTGATACTTACATACACAAATGGGTGTAAATCCAAAGAGAAGAGAGGAGAGGGAAGCTCCACAAAGAATCCCCAAAAACTAACCTAAAAATGAAATATATCCTCCAAAGAAAAGCCCCCAACATTCTATTTATACCCCAAAACAAACCCCAAACAAAACCAAGCCAAAAAAACCCAAAATAAGTCAATTTTCGTCCATATCTGATGGTACCGGTCGACCTCTGTTTTTGGACCGGTCGACCGCACTTTTGGAATTTGCCTTGGGCTTGAGGCAGCGCCCTTTTCCACTCCGAACCAATTTTGATGTGTTGCACGGAAATGGCCATAACTCCCTCATACGGAATCGAAATGAGGCGTGGTCGGAACCGACGCGAAGCTAATTCAATTATCTACATGATTATATTTTGAAACCCTCCAAATTATGCAATATGAAATTACCAAAATGCCCTTGAAGTAGAAGAAAATACCGAAACCTTCCAGAAATGGGCATAACTTCCACATACGGAGTCAGAATGACGCACGGTCAGTGGCCAAGGAAGGATAATTTGATGATCTACATGTTGGTAACTTCATTACATAAAAAATAGTGAGTTTGAAAAGACCAAATTGCCCTTGAAGTAGCATTCGATGACGGCACTTCTCCGAAATGCAACCGAACCTCACTTTTAGCGTTCCAATACCTACAAAATCACAAATAACCCCTGCAAAGTATGTATATATCCAAATCCAAGGTTCTCTGGTTAATGAGCATAATTGTAGGCATTTAGGACAGTAAAAGTGCTAGAATGCATAAAGATAACGGGCAGAAATATGCAATATTCGATACGAATCACACCCCCTAACTTAAACATTGCTAGTCCCTAGTGATGAAACAAGCAAAACTAGTCCAAAGAAGGAAATACAAAACGTATATATGCATCGAAATATAATTGCCACTTTCGTAGGGAACACGATTGCATTTAGCATATGCAATAAGCCGTTAAACCCCTAGGTTACCCTAGTGGACGAGTGTCGTCTCGTGAGGGTTTTCAGGGATGATACCCACAAACATCATATGGTTTCCTCAAAATATGCCCAAACCAACATGCGATAAGCCTAACAAAAGCGAAAAAGATTTCATATGCATTATTAGCAAAGTGAATGAATTCACGAAAAAGTCCGAATCATTAACATTATAGAATGCACCTCATAGAATTGAAACCTTAAATGTGGGAGGGGAGCGAGCACATGAAAAGTATGATTTGGCAAAAACTTAAATAAACCGGATAAACATTAAAGCAAGCATATATTCAATCCTCACGGGCATTACGCTCATCAAGCAAATTCACTCGAAACAGGGAGGTAACACACCGAACATGCGAGCATAAAGAGTAAATGTAAGTGGAAACTAGGCCGCACACATGTCACAAACGAAGAACGCAATATATGAAATTAAAAACTGTAATCTCAATGAATGATACTGCTCATTAAAGGAGGCGAAATGTATTTTCACAGATTATCAAAACTATTTAAACCTTTGAATTACATCTACTTAAGATCACATAGGACTTTAATAGGGTTATATTGTAGGTTAGGCTAGGGTATGAAATGAAGGAATGTATGTACGGATTCAAAGTGTTCGGAATGAAAACTCGGGATAATGGGAAAATGCGGGCAATATCAAAATTGGAAAACAAGTTCCAAAACGGCATTAGATATATCAACGGGGAGAGTAATCAAAGCTTATTGAACTATATACAACATATACAAACTTCCCTTTCTTTTTCTTTTCTTCTTTTTCTCATTTTCTCTTTTGTTTTCTTTTGCTTTTTGCTTTCTCTTTTTCTTCACTTTTTTTCACTACTTTCTTTTCTTTACTTATCAAACTCTCATATGCCTAAATTGCAACCGACATCATAACAACATCATTCAATCCCAAGTAACAAACCAAACAAAGGTATGGAAAGTGTATGTATGGGATAAAACTCCAATTTAGAGTTGGTTATGGGAATGGGGTTATGAAACGAAAGGCTAATATTTAGTCTCAAAGGGGTTAACGAGGGTAAACATATAAGGGTGAGGTCAAGGCTAATATGGGTGATATAACAAAGATGGCCTATGATCATTTCCTAAAGTTTACGCAATTTTCGAATCAAAACAATATATGAAAATCATGCTCAAGTAACACATTTCAAGTATGAACTCAATTAATGAACGGTCAAATGAAAGAATAGTGAGATTACCGACGAATTCAACATTTTTAAAGAGGAAAGAATAGTGTATAACACTCACAAACGACGAAAGGTACAAAGCTTACTCGGTGTAAGTATATACAATGCAACAAAAGATTTCGAGTTATAAAAATCTTAAACCAAATCAATATAACAATAAAAGTGCATGTGCCCATGGGATTAAAGTTTAATTCATGAAGTATTCATAATATCAATAATCGAGACTAAAGTCTAATAACTTCTAAAATTGAGAACATGCATCATTGGGTTGTCTATTGGATCGGGCAATTATTATAATTTATCATCGGAAACAAAGGCAAAAAGCCCCAAAAAGGAGAAAAAAGAAAGAAAATCTTTTTGAAATTTTTGATTTTTTCTAAGAAAAGCATACTAAGTAACTAACATGTGAGCAAAAACATGGACTAAATACATAAATGGATAGAATATCCCACACCCCCTAACTTAAAACTTGACATTGTCCTCAATGTGAATTAAGAACCAAGCCAAAGAGAGGAAAAGATTGATATTACCCAAAAGTGGAGCGATCCCCATAAGAACAAGTCCAAAGAATCTACAAAACAAGTTAGTACCGAGCATAGCAAAAATAAATAATAAAAAGTTAACTAATTACACTAGACTAAATTAAAAAGAAGAAATATACAAAGAAAGAAAGAATAAAAAGCTAACTATATACAACCTACTATTTAGACTTCACACTAACTATACACTAGAAGTCAAAATAGGTGAGGGTCCACCATAAAAACGATTTGACTTTGGAGGATAACTGGTGTACCCTCACATACAAGCATGCCTTCCGAAAAATATGAATTCCGTTTTAACAATGGAAGGCATGTGTAAGGCGGAAGAAATGAACCATCGCCAATTAAAAGTTTTGGTGGGACGATGGGGGGTTTGGATTGAACGGGTGACAAAAATAAGTGGGGACCGAGAAAAGCTGAATATCCTCCCAATGATTTTGAAGTTGGAATGGGAGGCGGCGCACACAAAGGCAAAGATGCGGTCGTGGAGGACGAATCGAGCAAGTACTCCTCATCGGCGATAGGGTTTAAAACATTACAGTTCGAAATCGAATCATCGGGTACTTGTTCCGGTGGGGTAATAGAGAATGAAAATGGGGATGAAAGAAATTCAAACTCATGAGATGAATCATCATCGCATGAAGTTGGAATTTCAAAGGAAATAATATCATTTTCAATGAAATGATCTTCTTTGGGGGCCAAAGAAGAAATCATTTCATTGCAAATAGATATTACGTCATTTTCATCCTCACTTTCAATATCTATTACGAGATGGGCAAAGTCTAGAATGGCTTGTTCCAAAGTAGGCACAAGTACCTCATTTGGTTCAAAACATTCCTCGACTTCAAAAGTCTCGGAAGCAAAATCGTCGTCGGACTCAAATAATAAATCCAACTCATGTTCCCACGAACAATTTTCTTCCCGATAGCGATTTTTAATTTTCTCATTTTCATACATACGCAAACCCTCACCGAATGTCATAGGTCGAGGTGCGAATGCATTAGAATGGGAACTTTGAAAATTACCATCGGACTTAAACGAAAACTCATTATTATTGGAATTTTGAAAACTATTCGAATTAGTTTCAAAATTCCTATTATAAGGAGGTAAAGGCCCAAAATCATTATCATCATCATCAAAATTCCAATAACCTAAGTTTTGACTTTCGTTATACTCGCCCAAAGTAATATGTGAATTTGCAAATTTTTGGGACTCTAAGTATTCACCGAAAGTCATAGGTTTGCGAGAATTTTGAGAATTATAATAAGGATTACCGAAAGAATTGGAATAAGACATGCTTACCCCAAAAATGGCTCAAGTGGCGAATTCCACAAAGTAGGTGCGCGCGGAAAGAATTCGAGCGTTTCTAAGTGCTCAAATGTGGAAGTCCTGCAAAAAGGTTAGAAAATAATACAAATAGAAAGAAAATACTATGAAATACTAAATCAAATAAATGCTAAAACAAACTCATCCCCGGCAACGGCGCCATTTTGACTAAGTGCGAAAAGTGTGCGCGTGTAAAGTGCACAGACGTTGTTTTCGTTTCGCCAACTCAATACAAAAACCTAAGTTACTACTACACTTGCGAGGCAAGCACAGCGGTAAGTCGGGTATCGAAAATCCACAGAGACGAGATGTTAGAATTTAAGTGATTTAATACTCCTAAAATAAAAGTGTAAAAGATGATTATACACGAAAAGGGAAAAGATGCATAAAAGGGAAATAATAATCTAGGCGAGGGAAAATAAAGCTATATTAAGAAAGTGAGTAAAAACTATAGGTTGCGTCGAATATCCCTCACCCGAGTTAATTAGTATAAAATGGTTACATGGGTCGACGATTTATTACAAATGCGTCTCGTTTCGACAGTTAATTAAATCAAGGGTTGTCACGCCCCTAAATTTGCATAAAAGTCTAATACGATTTTGGTGTCAACAAATACCCCAGAAATTACGCACGCAAGGTCGTAAGCACGGAGAATACATGATATACCCCGTCAAATCCCCTAGGCGTAATAACTAGGTCAACACACTCGAAATAGACCCGTAAACTCCATCACCAAAGCAAAGCAACACGTCAACCCTAGGTGAGTTCAATCCAAGACAACCTAAACTAAATTAGCCACTAAGCATGATAAACAACAATAATTAAATCACCTAATTAAATTACACTACAATTTATCTAAGCAAGAAATAAATGGAAAGCATGGAAATATAGGTTACAAAGCTTGAGAACAAAAATGGACATTACATTAATGGAGAAGAACATGAATAGTGATACTTACATACACAAATGGGTGTAAATCCAAAGAGAAGAGAGGAGAGGGAAGCTCCACAAAGAATCCCCAAAAACTAACCTAAAAATGAAATATATCCTCCAAAGAAAAGCCCCCAACATTCTATTTATACCCCAAAACAAACCCCAAACAAAACCAAGCCAAAAAAACCCAAAATAAGTCAATTTTCGTCCATATCTGATGGTACCGGTCGACCTCTGTTTTTGGACCGGTCGACCGCACTTTTGGAATTTGCCTTGGGCTTGAGGCAGCGCCCTTTTCCACTCCGAACCAATTTTGATGTGTTGCACGGAAATGGCCATAACTCCCTCATACGGAATCGAAATGAGGCGTGGTCGGAACCGACGCGAAGCTAATTCAATTATCTACATGATTATATTTTGAAACCCTCCAAATTATGCAATATGAAATTACCAAAATGCCCTTGAAGTAGAAGAAAATACCGAAACCTTCCAGAAATGGGCATAACTTCCACATACGGAGTCAGAATGACGCACGGTCAGTGGCCAAGGAAGGATAATTTGATGATCTACATGTTGGTAACTTCATTACATAAAAAATAGTGAGTTTGAAAAGACCAAATTGCCCTTGAAGTAGCATTCGATGACGGCACTTCTCCGAAATGCAACCGAACCTCACTTTTAGCGTTCCAATACCTACAAAATCACAAATAACCCCTGCAAAGTATGTATATATCCAAATCCAAGGTTCTCTGGTTAATGAGCATAATTGTAGGCATTTAGGACCGTAAAAGTGCTAGAATGCATAAAGATAACGGGCAGAAATATGCAATATTCGATACGAATCACATAGTCTTTGGATCCACGTGCTCCCAGCATGCTCACCACTTTGAGGAGGAGATGAATATTGAGTGTGAGATGAGCATGGTAGATGAGATTACATTCTTCCTTGGTCTCCAGGTTCGTCAATTAGAGGATGGTATGTGCATCTCCCAATCCAAGTATGCTGTAGACCTTATGAAAAAATTTGATTTAGACTCCGCTAATAACGCACGTACACCGATAAATACCTCAACAAAGTTTAGCAAGGACACTTCAGGTAAGAACGTAAGCAAACCTTGTGTTGAAGTATGATAGGTAGTCTTCTCTATTTGACTACCAGTTGTCCCAATATAGCCTTTAGTGTTGGAGTATGTGTGCGATATCAGGCATCCCCAAAAGAGTTTCACTTACTCGCTCTTAAAATTATTATCAAATACGCGAGTGGGACTCTCTCATTTGGCATTTGGCATTTGGTATTCCTTTGATACCGATGACCATTTATCTGCCTATTCGGATGCCGATTGGGCCGATGATGCGGATGGATGTAGGAGCACTTATGGTGGGTGTTTCTTCTTTGGTTCTACTCTTGTCTCTTGGTTGAGAAAGAAGCACAAATACATCTCTTTGTCTATTGTAGAGGCTGAGTACATAGCCATCGAAAGTTGTTGCACGTAACTTCTGTGGATATTGCAAATGTTGGAGGATTATGGGATATCATAGGAAACCATGACTATTTCCTGTGATAACACAAGCGCGATTCACATATTCCCTAATCTTGTCCAACATTCGCACACAAAGCACATTAGGATGTGCGAGAACTTCATCCCAGAGATGCTAGAAGACAAGGTCGTATCCTTGAGTTTTGTGTCTACCGACTTCCAGTTAGCTGATATTTTCACAAAGCCTTTAGATGCCCTTAGATTCGAGAGTCTTAGGAAGTCCTTGGGAATTTGCACAGTTGACTAAGGGGTGATCACCATGTCTAGAGTATGATGTATTTTTTTCATCTTCATATCATATGCTTCATTTCTCCAGGTTGTATCATTATTTGTTTTTCCTTTTTTATTTTTTTATTTTTTGAAAAATACAAAAAGATTTTCTATTTTTTTTTAAATTAAAAAAATCCAATAAGATTTTCTTTTTATAAAATTTTTGAAAAACACAAAAAGAGTTTTGTATTGTTTTTTATTCTTTTACGGATGAACATTTAAGATAGCCATAGTCACAACTTCATTCCATTTTCCACATAACTGTTTGATAGTGATTAGAGATGTCACATCATTTCATCCACGTGCTTTACATTGTTTGGATTCACTGAGATGTGATTAGTGATATCTTCTACATGTTTGGATCCTTATGTACTTTATTGCACACGTGCACGATTTTATTTGAGTATTGTACTTGTTTATCATATGTTGGTTTGAGTGTTTTCATCTCAATTTTATCTATACAACGAACCAAATGTGATAAAATGAGAATAATAATAGTTGTGCATATAAAAACTATTTACCGTGAGGATTAAATTGCATATATATATATATATATATATATATATATATATATATATATATATATATATATAAATGATGAGAGTTCACGGGAAAGAGCTGCGATAGTACAAAATTAACTCATCGTGAAAGCCATCGTTTAAAAGAGCCCGGGTAATAAAAATAATCATATGCCAAAAATGGGGCCAATATGATTTCTCTAAGTTGAGAACCATAGACACCTCAAAAAGAAAAAGAACGATGTATAGAAATTTGAGGGAGTTTGGTTGGATTTAATGACTTTGAACTTTCATAAAAATATCGAAAAAGCATTACATAGTTTTGGATATTATTGGTGTGGATATCACTTCGAGCTTTGATTTATCGATTAGAGTGAGTCAATTTCTTATAATTCCACCATTTTTACACTTAAGGACGATGTTGAGTTCATTCTCTAGGAATATTCGAAATTCATCGTGCACATATAATATGGTTGTATGTATTTATTTTTCTATCGAATTTGTTCACATCCCTACATTTCCGCTATCATCGACTAGGTTATTTTTGTGTTCTTTCATGGTGTGACTCATTATTGTATATTTTGTGCGAAATTTTTTGAAAAATACAAAAAGAGATAGTTTGTTTACCTTGAGACATTCTCCATTTGCATTGATTTATGTTCTTTATAATTTTCTATTTGCGGACATCATAAAAAGGGGGAGAACGAATTATGGGGGTGAATTTTTGTTCAATTTAATAATGATTTGCTTGAACTTAATTGTTGATTTTTTTTCTTATCATTATATTTCAAATTATTTCCCGTCATGGGTATTATTTCTTATCTCATGTGTGTAGGTACAAAATTGAAGACTATTTTTGCACTCCTTGATGATGACAAAGAAGTGAGAAAAAGTTGAAGGTTTGAAGATGTTGAAATTTGTGAAGACATGTCATTTAATATTTCCAGTTCTTGGGTTTAAAGGGGATATTAAATTTTATGTCATTTGCTTAAGTTTGGGTAGAATAATTCGGATAGTTTTTATGTATGTACCGGCATAGACATAGGGGAAGATTTGTAAGGATGTTATTTTATAAATGTCCGTTTAGAATCTAAGAAGTTTTCTATTTGTCCTAGATCAAAGCTAGTAAGTCTGATACCTCTACATTCATCACGTCAACACAATCATCCTCGATGGCCTTGATCCAATTGAGAAGTTATCACGCTCCCACCATCTTCATACGTGCATCATGCAACATGCAATGTGCTTTTCAACTGTTCCCACTACTTCACTCACGATTATGGTAAAATAATTTATTTTGAGTGTTTATTATTAACATAAATATTTGGGTAATTTTATAAAATAATTTTAAGGGTCTAAAATGTTTTTACTTCGAAAGAAGAAATTTTTTAAGTGTTGAGGCGAGGAAAAAAATGGCGCTGACGTCGTTTGAGCGACAGAGGCAGGTCGTTCAAGTGACATCCCTGTTTCGTTCGAGCGACAGGCCGCCTCAATCTCTGTGTAAATAGTAATGCCCATTCTGGACGTTTTTCAAGTCTTTGTCACTCAAATTTCTGCAGAACTGCTGGACAAAATGGACTTGATTTTTTCAAGGTTTTCCTATCTTTTTTATTCACAAATCATTCCCAAATACATAGGTGAATATTTATAAACCCTAAATTAATTTTTCTACTCATCTGGAGTATTCTTATAGAGAAGAAGGCGGTTTCTATTGCTGACTTGGAGATCTTGAGGGATCTATTGCTGACGACGACAAACCGACGCCTGCAAGTATTCATGTCACTATATTTTACTGTAATTGTAAGTATTACGAATTATAGTGGAATCAAAATAGTTTTGCCCCTTTGGAAGTTTTAACTCATGTTGTGATTAGCTATGCATGCTTGGTTTGAATTAATTTGTTTTTCACAATTTATTTACAAGAGTTAGGATTTTTGGGATTAAAAATTGGAATTTAATTAAACAAGTTAATCATTGATTGCTGGAGCACTCTCAAAACACTAAATTGTTTAATGCCTCATCGGGACGTTGGGAAGTCTTCAAACTTGGAGATGCTTGATCATGGTTCGTCTTGTCGTTGCGTGGCAATCTTTTACGGGATACGCTAAACTAGCCTAAATCAATGCTATGAACAATACTAGAAAAAATATTCTTACACTCTTAAATCATTCCCCTAACATCACCATTTTCCCCCACTTGTCACCACTCGACCACCATCCTACACCTAAAACTTAGATTATTAAAATTTATAAAAAAAAATCATAATTCAAATAACTTAGAAGGTCTAAACCCTTTTATACTACTTTTCCAATTTAGTGCAATTTAACATATTTCATTACTTTTGAAATATTTCCTAGTTAATTCTTATTTTCCCCATCACAAATCACATTTTTAATATTTATATATTCTCAAACTTATTTTTATAAAATCAAAAACTTAGAAAGAGGGATTATCCAATAAATTTGAAATTAGAGATTTTCTCGTTTTTCTCACAGTTATACCACTTTTGTACACTTCTTCACAAACTGAAAAGAGAAAATCTGTTTTAGGATTATAGGTTAGGCCCCACCTTGTTTTCTTTTCTAACTACGTGGACTTTAATTCTGATTTAGGCTATGCAGGCGTCCCGAGATTATTTGGGGATTTGAGTCATCATTCACTTATGTCACTTTATTCTTACTAGTATTTTACCTATATTTATATATATACTCCCGTGGTCTAGTTTATATATTTTATTGCTTTTTAGGGATCCCATTGACACACTTGTTTATAGTGAGTCATGATCAAAAGCATCGCTCATATTTTATTTATCTTTACTTATTTTATCACTTTTTAGCGATCCCGTTGACATCCATATTCACTTTTTCATAATGAGTCACAATCTGGTGCATCTCTCATATCTTAGACACTTTTATTTATTTTATCACTTTTTAGCGTTATCGCTGATATGTGTGTTCATTTTTTCATAGTGAGTCATGATGTTGTGCATCACTCATATTTTGGATATCTCTCTATATTTTTTTAGTCTTACTAATTATATTGATTCGTTCCCATCTTACCTATGATCTAGACATGATGATATCACACCTCACACATTTTTCACATATACACATTTTTCCACTTTACACACACTTACGCATATACACATGTTTACATGTTTTAGGAGAAGGATAATATTTTATTGACCATGAGATACCGGAAGGGTGGAGTAGGTGCCTAATATCTTCCCATTTCATCACATAGTCTATGAGCCCATGATTCACTTGGTTTCGCTTGCATCACTATTCTCTTTTTATGTCGACTTTTCGTAGATGGCTTCTTCTTTTGAGTAAAATAGGTTGGAAAATACAATGTCTCCACATTCTACCACTCTCACTTCCTTGACGACGACCACTTTATGTCTTTCGTAGCTCGTAAATGTCGCACGAACGGTGGGAGAAGGCTTCCCCTCCTCATCACCAAGGGGTGCTGGGATGGCCACAGTAGCAACTCTGTTAGGGATTAGTTTTCTAGGACTATACTCTATTTACATGGACTTTGTTTTCCATTTTCTCCTTTCTCAATTTTTCAACATATATATATATATATATATCATGTTTCATATTCACTTGTATATATTTTCCATGTTTAACTTCAATTCTCCACATTTTCACATAGTTCATATCACTTGCATACATCCATGCTCATTCCCACTTGTATATATTCACGTTCTTCACGTCACTCATATATATCACACGCTTCGTATATATATCTCACATCACTTGCACATATCTCCATGTTTTCCCACTTATACATATTCCATGTTACTCTCACTTTGTACATATATCCATCTCACTTGTATATATTCACATGTTTCACACATTCTATATATTACGATGCTTTGTTCACTCGTACATACTCCATGTTACTTGTATATATTTTCTCATGATATTCCACTTGTGTATTTATCTCTTTACCATATGCCATTCATGTATATTTCCATGATTTATTTCATGCTTAGTGGTTGTAACATATTCTCTTAGAATACATAAAACTTTATGTTAATATACTAGTTAAAATTCATGCATTTGCACACTACACGACACGAGCATTACATATTGATCATATATTTGTCTCGTACCAGTGAATAACTTTGTGATGGGTTATCGGTTCTATGAGGCGCAAATAACCTAAGCAATATGACTCTCACCTTCATTATCCAAGTACCCAAGACATATATCGAACGGTTCCCTTGCATTAAGCTTCTTGACTGAACTCATGACGGGAGGTATACAGAAAGAACGCATTCACGTGCGCCAACAATAGAAAAATGTATCTATTACATACCATTACCATGAGGTATACCGTGAGGAAATTAACATACACTCAGGTATATCAAGTGTCTTTTCCACACATAACGATGAATGATTGCCTTTATAGGTGTAGAGGGGCATCACCAGCAGAAAAAACTAACACCTCATGGGCAAAGGGGTCCGGCACGAGTGGCCCCTTCTACCAAGCTTAATAGAAGAAGTAGTTTGTGGCGAGGGAATCCACTATGAGTGGCTCCTCTGCCAAGACCAATGTAAAAGGAAGATTGAGGGATATGGGGTCAACCACATAGGTCCTCTCAACCAAATTATCCAAAGTCAATAGTTTGTGGTGAGGGAGTCCACATGAGTGGCCCCTAGACCAATAGAAAGGTGAATAATAACAATTATCGGCGATGGGGTGCACCACGAGTGACCCCTCAACCTCAATCAATGTTGAAAGGAATTTATGTCGAGGGAGTCTAAGACAAGTGACAACACTGCCAAGGACGAACATAAAAATAAGAAGGCCCACCTTCAGTGGATCTTTCTCACTGCATAAATTGTGAAAGAAGGTAAAATGAGTTAGGGCGAGGGGACTCACCTTGTGTGGACCTACTTCCCAAAAGCAATGCTAGAAAAATAATGACTGGGGACGAGAGGCTCAACCATGAGTGGCCCCTCTTCCTAAGACTTATTTACTTTTTAATAAATAAAGTACTAATGTTTATTTTCTTTCACAACTAGCTTAGTTAAGCAAGTAGGGATCAAGAAGGATAGTTGGGATCTCCTGAGAGTTTTGGTTTGGCGGCTGAGAGACAAGGTTTGTTGAGTAAGCTCAACCACTTGGCACTTTAATATAGAGAGAATACTAGTAGAGGAACTTTAGCAGTCACTCAAGCCCTTACACAACCCACACTTAGTTATAAATGAAGTGAGTAGCTAAGAGGCTGCTCATAAGAAAAAACACTTTAACAAAATGATTTTGGAGAGGGTGGCCCTCAAGTTCACTCTCAAGTTTTACAAAGTTTGTACAACAAGTTACCGTTTGAAATGATATTTATTGAATCACATATTTTGTCACCATTAGGAGACATGTTTGCGTTTTGACTTTGGTTTGCACTATGTGTCGTTTGTCAGAGGGGACATGCTGCTGTAGATAGGTAGGGATAAATGATACATTGCAGACTTTGTCCCTCAAGTTCCCTAGCCCAAATTATCCCTAGTATTCACCTATAAATAGGACCCTTTGGTAAGGTCAAATCATATCAGAAACTCAAGTTTAATTTGTTACTCTCCCAAAATTACACCAGACCTAGTATTCTCTCCCTGTTCTTTCTCTAAGCACTAAGTGCTTGTCTCTTCACTCTCATCATTACATCCATAATTCCCAAGAGATCTTTCTCTCCAAGTTACTTTTGTTATTTGTGAAGTTCATCTTCTTAAAGGAAGAGGTCCTAGCATTTACTCCATTTTTACCGGAAGATGATTTTTTTCTACCATAGCTGCTCTTGAGACTTTGAGGACCTTGAAGACAGAGTCCTTTGGAGTGGGTCACGCCTCACCCATTCTAGTTTTTTACAGACCCTAATTACACCAGCCTCCTACATTTGGCGACTTTGCTGGGTAGGTATCCTCATTACCATGGTCAAAGAAGGTTATAATGTTTTTAAGTAGCTAGTTTTTGAAGATACTCTAGCTGGTAATGGAGTTCAGAGTGACCAAATCACACAAGAAGAGGTGGTGGTGACAGGAGTTAGGTCACTTTCTCCTCAAGTAGGACAGACTAGCATGACAACAGCAATGGAATTAGAAGGTATGAGTTTGATGAGTATGTTTTTTCAATTTCTAAAGAAGAACAATGTTAATTTGGAAAGCTTTATCCAATCATGCATGACACCGGCAGTAGCCCCTTGTAACACACCGTATTTTCATGCATTTAATATTTAATTAATTCGGGAATTCAAAATTACTTGTGTGTCGTAATTTTAATTGAATTAACTATGGCAAGTTATATTTAAATATTAATCGGGAAGTGAATGGTTAATAATTAGGAAAACTTAATTACTAAGTGAAAAGTAATAATGTATTTACGTCATTTTAGGTATTAATGACGGAATATGTACTTATTTCAACCATGAGTCGGTACAGACTAATTTGGGTGTGAAATAAGGATTTTTATAAATTAACTCGGATGCCAATTCTGAGTATATGGTTGAGTCCGGATGGGCCGAGATAGTGGAAAAAGTGTACCCGAGGTAGTAAACGAGTCACGGGACGTTTTTAGGCATAGTCGGGCCCACACGGGGGCATTTGGGTCACTTGGGCTTGGCCCATTGGGCAAAAAAGGAATTAAGGTTAATTAAACAATTATAAGAAATAAGGGAACAGATGAATTGTGTTTAGAAAAGACTCAGTGGTTTAGGAAACCCTAATAGCAGTCAAAGGCAAAGTTGGGGATCACACGAGAGCTAAAAAAAGTCATCTTCAACCTTGGGCATTCACAACTCCAAAATCAGACTCTACGAACCCTAAGGCAAGTGATTAACTTGACGTAGTATTTAAAGTGTATTTCAATTCATATTCATGTGATGTGGATAATCAGAGAAATTCGTTTTGGGATTTAATGGGGGATAAACATGGGGTTTTGTAAACCATGAATCTGATTTCTAAATTGAGTAGAAATTTATATACAATTTGAGTTTTGTATTTGTATCTGGTAAGATGTGTGAACCCGGATGAATTAGAAATGAATTGTTGATATGAATTTAACGTTTAATTGAGTTAAAGATTAAATTGGATTTTACCCCAAATTCGTGGAAACAAGAGGGAAAGTAATTTAATTGATTTTTTGGACTTTAGGGAGGTTCCATATAAGGTGTTTGATGTTTATTGTCGATGGGAAAGCTTAGTTTTCAGTGTAGAGAAAGCTAGGGTTTGGAGGTGTTCATCCATGGCTGAAACAACATCGATCGATTGATCGAAGGGGGACCATCGATCGATCGATGGTCCAGAAATGTTGACAGTTCGCCCAGTTTTTAATATATAGGGAAATTAAATAAAAAAAATTCTTCCATGCCTTAATTGTGGAGTAATTAATACATGGGTTTAAATCTAATTAATTATGAATAAAAATTAATTAGGATTTAAGGGCGACTTGGTGTGACATCATGATTAAAATTAATTGGGATTTGGAGGAAATTAGGTGTGTCACACTAGGGTTAAGTTTTGTAAAGTTTGTTTCAAAATGATTAAATACGGATGTAGTAGACAAGTTCGGGAATAGTGGTTGAGTGATACCGAGATGTAAATTTTATTTAGGTAAAGGCTAAATAATTTAGAGCCGTGGATTTCGACTGGGGTGATGGTAATTCGGGCCACGAGAGTAAGTCTGAATATATTGGTTGGGGTGATACCAAAAGAATTAATGTGCAAATTAATTAATAATTACAGTTGGGCCATAAACTCAAAATAAAATATAATAGGCTTGTGTCACGGACTTAGTGCATGGTGTAGCCGGGATATTTTATATTTATATATATACGGTATGTGATAGTATATATATATATGATGTGTGCATTAATATCAGTGGATAGATATTATTATTATATATATACTCTAGTGTTATAGGGGAGGTTGTGCATAGTGGATGAATCCCCTAGCTTGAGGAGTAGGGCGAGTATAATCTCAGGTCATAGCGTCCATTATATGGGTTAGGGGCATCTCACTTTCAGGGAAGGAATATGACCGCCTCCAACATTTATGTATTAACCAAGTTAGTGCGCGATTCTGACTTGGGGTAACTAGGTTATGTCAAAATACCTAGTGGGATAGCACTTTAGAGGATTTATACCCGGTGAGACTTTACTCGGGGGAAATACTATTATTAAATGTCATTTCAGTATGTTTGTGAATGCTATAATATGATTGAGTATATAATTAGGTAAATAATTATATACGGGCTAATTAATACAAAGCAATAGTTGTATTATATGTATAACAGATGTGGAAGTTATATGAAATTAAAAAGGGAAATGATTTAATTAAGTTGATGATGATAATAACTTAAAAATCATAATTAAGGCATACTCGGTTAGAGTACGGTGTTCGCTAGGGTTTTATAATTTATTTAGTCATAATATGAAGAACTAGGTAAATTTATTTAAGGCGTTAGTAGTGCATATTAGAGGAGGGGTGAGGATGTCCTCAAGAACGTGCGACACTAACTAAAATATGGAGAGCATGCATATTTACTTATTACTGCAAGTTAATCATGTGCTAAATATTTTTCAAATGTTTTTGGGTACTAACCCTTGCTATAAAAAAATTTAAAAACCTTTTAGGTGTCCAACCACAGGGACGCCAGGCTTGACTCAATTTCAGGGATCCGTTGCTGCAGCATATGTGGATGTTGAGGGAGTTTGATAGACGCCTCACTCTTTCGTTCTAGTATAGAGACTTCTATCAGTTATTTAGAGCATGTTGCTCAAACTTCATTTAGTTTTTGTCAGACTTATTAAGATTGATTACTTCTCTCTATTTTATATTTGTTGGAGTTTGGGCCGATGGTTAATTCGGTCAGTTACTTAATTGTGAATGGTTGTTTTAGTTAATTGTGATCATTGTGTAGTTTTATTCCCGCATGAGATTTTCATTTAATTTAATGAAAGATAAAACTTGGTACCAGTTTAATTTTATCACTTAGGTGGTTAGTAATTAAAAAGGCGACAGTGATGCTAAGAATGAACCAACTGAGAAACCTGTTCTAACTTAATTTAGGATTGATCACCCGGGGTTAATTAGGCGGGGTGTCACTGATGGTATCAAGGCATCAGGTTTTAGTGTCCTTAGGATCTGTGCAGCTTACTACGTTTCAGCGTAGCACTCGGTTGTGATAGAGCCCTATTATTAGGACTGTTGATTCATTTTTCCCTTGTGAGAAATCTTATTTATGTAGTGAATATTTTTGTGTAAATTGTGTACTTATACGATTCAATCTATTTTAGATGCCACCGAGGAGACAGAGAGCGGAGAGGGCTGAGGCTAGAGATGGGGACAGGGAGGCTCATCAGGAGCCACAGGTCCCCCCCCCCCCACCACCACCACCCGAGTTGATTTACACTACTCAGGTGGCAGTGATAGTGTCCCAAGCGGTAGAGACAGCGATGCGAGGTATGGCAGCTCACTTTCCACAGCCCCAGACACTGCCTCCAGTGGGACCAGCAGTTCAGGCTCCAGTGGGGCCACCATCTTGGCAGCGAGTTAAGGAGACCTTTTAGAAGGGTCACCCACCTGAGTTTCGGGGTAGCACAGATGTAGTAGAGGCTTGTGACTGGAAGAAGAACATTCAGCGCCATTTGCGCATGATGGAGTGTTCCGAGGTGCAGAAACAGATGCTTGCTACCTTTCGTTTGTCGAGGGTTTCCTTACATTGGTGGGAGTCAGTTATCACCGCTGAGGAGCGGGATTTGATGACGATAGCAGAATTTTGGGTGCGGTTCGACCGCAAATACTTTCCACCAGCGGTAGACGCAGAGATGAGGAAAAATTTCAGTGATTTAGTACAGTGTGACCGATCATGGCAGACTATGAGGAAGAGTTCACCCGTTTGGAAAACTTTATGCCAAATGAGGTGAGCGATGAGGAGTGGAAGAAATCTATATTTATGGATGGATTAGCCTGGCGGATCTGGAAACATTTGATTGGGAATCCGGTGTTAGTGACATATACAGATGTCGTTAATGTTGCACTTGTACATTGTCAGGATCATCGCTTCCATGCGAAGGGGAGCAAAATAATAGGGGAGCCGAGCCAACAGGGCAAGGCAGTTAATAGTGGTTACACGAGTGGTACTCAACAGAAGACTGGCAGTCAGTAGGGGAATAAGGCTAAGAAGTTTAAACCTGGGGGTTCCGACCGGAAGGAGAGGGGTTCAGGCAGGGGCAGCTGGGCCTGAATCAGCAGCAGGAGGTTCCTCAGGGTCGTCAGGGCCAAGGGAAGAATGGGGGAGGCTAGCAGGTCTAGCTACATCAGGGCCAATAGGGCCAACGACAGGGGGATGGTCAAAGACGCTGTTTTATCTATGGCCATCCAAGACACTTCAAGAGGGAGTGCCCACAGAGGGGTAGAGGTCATCAACAGGAGGCCTAACATGGGCAATGGGGGCAGATGCCGCCAGCAGCACCAGCCCCATCCGTCACACCGCAGTAGGGGCAGATGCACTACGAACGTGTGTATAACATTCGGGATGTTCCCAATCCTCCAGCGCAGCAAGCACCGCCAGCAGTTGAGGGTATGTTTCTCATTCATGGTTATGAGGGTAGTATTCTTTTTTATACGGGTGCATCGCATTCATTCATTAAATATAATTTTTCTAAATGGGACGGGTTACTAAAGACCGCGGGTAGTCTTCGGATGTGTGTTGAGTTACCAGTAGGCAGCGGGACTTCGATTCACTCGATTTGTCGGGGGGTGGACATTTTGATTGGTAGGCTTAGTTTAGCAGCAGACCTCTTGGTGTTAGATATGGAGGGGTACAATGTCATCTTGGGTATGGATTGGTTGGTAGGTTATTGGGCGACGATGGATTGATACGAGAGGACAATTATTATTCTCCATTCTAGGATAGAATATGTTTTTGATAGCGATGCCGTTACCTGAGGGAGGGTCACGCACGCACCTGTATTACATCGAGGAGGAAACCTCACAGGAGGTGGCTATTCCGTTGGACTCAATCCCGGTAGTGAGGGACTTTGAGGATGTGTTCCTGGAAATACCAGGGTTGCCACCTAGAAGGGAAATCAAATTTGTAATCGATTTAGCACTGGGGATGAGGCCAATTACTTGGGCCCCATATCGTATGGCCCCTTCAGAGATGCGTGAGTTGAAAGAGCAGATTCATCTTCTTCTGGGTCAAAGTTTCATTCGGCAGATTACATCACCATGGGGTGCACCGGTGTTATTTATAAAGAAGCAGGATGGCTCACTACAGTTATGCATGAACTATAGAGATCTGAAAAAGGAGACGATACGGAATAAGTATCCGTTGCCTAGGATTGATGATTTATTTGACCAGTTGAGAGGGGCGTCGTACTTCTCTAAGGTCGAATTGAGGTCAGGGTATCATCAACTATGTATCCGAGAGGAGGATGTTCCTAAGACCGCTTTCTTGTCGCGGTATGGATCTTATGAGTTCAGGGTGATGCCATTCGGGCTCACCAATGCACCAGCAGTGTTCATGGACCTCATGAACAGGGTTTTCAGGGAATTCCTCAATTAGTTTGTCATTGTGTTCATTGATGACATCCTGATCTACTCACGCACCGAGGAGGAGCACGCGGAGCATCTTCGTATAGTTTTACAGACATTACGGGATCACCAGCTCTATGCCAAAATCGGGAAGTGTGGATTTTGGCTACGGGAGGTTCAGTTTCTTGGCCATGTGGTGTCAGACCGGGGTATTGCAATGGATCCGAGTAAGGTATCGGTGGTGAAGGAGTGGGGCAGCCCACGACACCGATCGAGGTGCACAATTTTCTAGGATTGACCTGTTATTACAGGCAAATCATCAAAGGATTCTCAAAGATTGGGGGCCCTTTGATGAATCTGACCCGGAAAGGGGTACCTTTCACTTGGAGTGATCATTGTCAATTAGCTTTCGACGAGATAAAGGACAAGTTGACATCTGTGCCCGTACTTGCATTATCGAAGGGAGGATTAGAGTATCGGGTTTACACTGACGCATCCTTACAGGGAGTTGAGGGTGTGCTTCAGCAGGAGGAAAGGGATATAGCTTATGCGTCCAGAAAGCTAAAGCCCCATAAGAGGAATTACCCCACTCACGACTTGGAGCTAGCAGCGGTCGTTTTTGCATTGAGAATATGGAGACATTATCTTCTAGGAGAGAAGTTCACGTTATTCACGGATCACAAATCACTTCAGTATCTCTTCACACTGAAGGATCTGAATATGAGGTAGAGGCAATGTCTAGAATTCGTGAAAGACTACCAGTTTGATATTCAGTATCATCCCGGTAAGGCTAATTTGGTAGTAGATGCATTAAGCCGAAGACCGACTAGGGAAATATCAGAAGTCTGGAAAGCGAAGTGGAGAGAGCTTCGAAATGAGGATGATGTAGCTAGGGAGAGGATCATTATGAAGGTTATGAGGGCTTAGGCAGAGAATTAGATCTGTCGGGATAGGGTGAGCCCATTGCTAGCTGAAGGAGCTGAGGGTTACTCGGTCAGCTCAGAAGGAGGCTTACTCCTTAATGGGAGGTTAATTGTGCCAGAGGATTAGGAGTTGAGGCACGCTTTTATAACAGAGTCCCATGGATCAAGATTCGCGATACATCTCGGTGGGGATAAGATGTAACAGGATATGAGGAGGCAGTATTGGTGGGTAGGAATGAAATGAGACATAGCAGAGTTTGTTTCAAAATGTGCCACGTGTCAGCGTGTGAAAGTTGACCACCAGAGACCATCAGGGATGCTACAACCGCTGGAAATCCCCATGTGGAAGTGGGAGAGCATCTCCATGGACTTCATTACAGGGTTACCTGCATCGCAAAGGGGTCATGATTCCATATGGATCATTGTGGATCGGTTGACTAAAGTGGCCCACTTTCTGCTGGTTTGCACAAACTTTGAGACGATGCGATATGCACAACTATTCATAGCTGAGATTATTAAGCTGAATGGAGTACAGGTTAATATTGTGTATGACAGAGACAAGATCTTTGTGTCCCACTTTTGGCCGAGCTTTCAAGAGGCCATGGGCACGGAGTTACGTTTGAGTACAGCCTATCACCCACAGACTGACGGGCAGATTGAGAGAGTCAATCAGATGCTGGAAGATATGCTCAGAATGTGCATATTAGACTTTGGGGGAGGTTGGGATAAATATCTTCCTTTGGTAGAGTTCACGTATAACAACTCTTACCAATTCACGATCGGTATGGCACCATTCGAGGCACTATACGGGAGACCTTGTCGTTCACCTGCTTGTTGATTAGAGGTGGGGGACAACAAACTATTGGGGCCAGAGATTGTTCAGGAGACGTCTGCCAAGATAGAGTTGATACGAGGGAGGATTCAGATAGCTCTGGATAGGCAGAAGAGTTACGCCGATACTTCACAAAGACATATGGAGTTAGATGTTGGGGATCAGGTATTGGTCCGGGTGTCCCCTATGAAAGGGGTGATGAGGTTCGGTAAGAAGGGTAAGTTAGCACCGAGGTACGTGGGACCTTTCCCTAGTATCGAGGGGGTGGGGCCAGTAGCTTACATGCTGGGAATGCTAGAGCACCTTCAGCGGATACACGACGTGTTCCATGTGGCATTGCTGAAGAAATATCGCAGGAGCGAGAGGGATTTCTAGCACATTCCACTCGAGGAAACTGATTTACAGCCGAACATCTCATATGAGGAGAGACCGGTGGCTAATCTAGACCATAGTGAGAGGAAGTTACGATCCAAGGTTGTTCCACTAGTTAGAGTACAGTGGGGTCATCACAACATTGACGAGTCTACCTGGGAGTGGGAGGAGGATATGCGGGAACAATATCCAGAGATTTTCACCACAGGTACGACCTAATTTTGGGGACAAAATTCCTTTGTAAGGGGGGGAGTATGTAACACCCCGTATTTTCATGCATTTAATATTTAATTAATTTGGGAATTCAAAATTACTTGTGTGTCATAATTTTAATTGAATTAATTATGGAAAGTTATATTTAAATATTAATCGGGAAGTGAATGGTTAATATTTAGGGAAACTTAATTCCTAAATGAATAGTAATAATGTATTTACATTGTTTCGGGTATTAGTGACAGAATATGTACTTATTTCAGTCGGGAGTCGGTATAGACTAATTTGGGTGTGAAATAAGGAATTTTATAAATTAACTCGGATGCTAATTCTGAGTATATGATTGGGTCCGGATGGGCCGAGATACTCGGAAAAGTGTACCCGGGGGTAGTAAACGGGTCACGGGACATTTTTATGCATAGTCGGGCCCACACGGGGGCATTTGGGTCACTTGGGCATGCATATTTAAAACTCCCTCAACATCCACATATGCTGCAGCAACGGATCCCTGAAATTGAGTCAAGCCTGGCGTCCCTGTGGCTGGACACCTAAAAGGTTTTTAAAAATTTTTATTGCAAGGGTTAGTACCCAAAAACATTTGAAAAATATTTAGCAAATGATTAACTTGCAGTAATAAGTAAATATGCATGCTCTCCATATTTTAGTTAGTGTCGCGCTCCCTTGAGGACATCCTCACCCCTACTCTAATGTGCACTACTAACGCCTTAAATAAATTTACCTAGTTCTTCATCTTATGACTAGATAAATTATAAAACCCCTAGCAAACACCTTACTCTAACCGAGTATGCCTTAACCCCTAGCAAACACCCTACTCTAACGCCTTAAATCATTTCCCTTTTTAATTTCATATAACTTCCACATTTGTTATACATATAATACAACCCATGCTTTGTATTAATTAGCCCGTATATAATTATTTATCTAATTATATACTCAATTATATTATAGGGATCCGTTGCTGTAGCATATGTGGATGTTGCAGGAGTTTGATAGATGCCTCACTCTTTCGTTCTAGTATAGAGACTTCTATCGGTTATTTCGAGCATGTTGCTCATAGTTCATTTAGTTTTTGTCAGACTTGTTGAGATTGATTACTTGTCTTTATTTTATATTTGTTGGAGTTTCAGTCGATGGTTTATTCGGTCAGTTACTTAATTGTTAATGGTTATTTCAATTAATTGTGATCATTGTGTAGTTTTATTCCCGCATGAGATTTTCATTTAAGTTAATGAAAGATAAAACTGGGCACCGGTTTAATTTTCTCACTTAGGTGGTTAGTAATTAAAAAGGCGACAGTGATGCTAAGAGTGAACCAACTGAGAAACATGTACTAACTTAATTTAGGACTGATCACCCGGGATTAATTAGGTGGGGTGTCACACCCCTACTAGAGGAGATACCGCTGCAACAGAAGCAATCGCAGGAACAAATCCACCATAAAAGGTGGTTTCGGATCACTAAAGAAAGTTGGCTTAGATGAGCCTCCCTCCAAATCTGTTACTATAGAGGAAGTGAATAAGTTACTTTCCTCTTTAACGGAATCCTCTCACTTGTATGAAGAGAATCCAAATCCCGACCTTGAGATCATCAATGAGATGCCCTACCCTGAGGGGTCTGTTCCCCCGAAGTTTATAAATTTCAATGGTAAAGGTCAAAATCCTAGAGAGCATGTAAATGGTTTATGGAATATTTGAGTGTGACTAGAAACGATAAGGACTTGAAGATGGGGGAGTTCTCCAAGACTCTTACTAGAAAGACATATTTGTGGTATTCCCAGATTGCACCCAATAGCATTACCATATGGGAGGAGATGCACAAGCAGTTTCTCTAAAAATTTTCATAATGGAAGATGAGTTCACATTGAGTCACCTTGCCCAAGAATTGTAGAAGCCCGGTGAAGAAGTAATGCAGTACATCAAACGTTTTCGTGAGAGGGAGTTAGATGTTCATGAAGATGTGGTTGAAGAGAGGTTGTTGTAGATCTGTGTTGAGGGGATCCTAAAGGATTATAAACTTCATCTAGTAAATGAAACTAGAGATGGAAAATTCAAACAATTCACTTGAGCGGCTAGTAACATTGCCATGATCATAAAATCCAGAGAGTCAAATTGGAGGACCCAGGTGCCTCTGACCTCAGGGAGGTTCCAAATCTCTAGGAGAGAATTGGTTAACTATATTGATGGGAACTTAAAGGAAGATAAAGGATGTTTGGGGTTAAAACGAGGTATCCCGAAAACAAGAGGAAGTTTGGAGATAACATGTTACCACCTCTACCTTATAGTGTGGCGGAGAGCATGGATTGTTATCGCACTTTGATGAGAGAGGGGGTAGCAGGTCCGCCCCACTTTAACGGGCAAATACCAACAGCAGTAGGCAAATTACATGACAAATATTATGAGTTTCACCAGATAGTGCATCACACCACCGAAGATTATTTCTGCCTACGGAGGATCATTGGTGAGTAAGTGGCCAATGGTACTTTGGAGATACCACCTGTGGATGTCAATGAAAACACACTCCGAACATATCATTTTGGCACTGATAACATGGTGTTAGAATATGATGAAGAAGAGGAAGTTCTAGAACAATCAAAGTGGAGAAGCAATGAGAGGTTGCATGAAGAATGGTTTTTCATCCCTGGTCAAGAAGAAGTTGAACGTGAGGGGGTTGAGCAAGTGAACCCCTAGAAGGTAAATCAGATGTAGTCCTTGCTTTAGATGAAGGAGGAAAGTATGAGGTAGAGTAAGTCCGCAATGCTTAGACTTATTAAGTGTTCTGAAACAAGGTTTGATTGAAGTGCCAGACCCAGTTCAACCAACCAGCTGAGGCTAATTTTGTAGAAGTGTTTGAATATTGGAGGACACCCTACATAGCTGTAACACACCGTACTTTTGGATAATTATGGATTTAATTATTTTTAGTACTTTTTAAATTACACGTGTGCAATAATTTAACTAAAATGAAATATTACATATTTTATAAATATTAATTGGGTGAGATTAAGATTAATATATATGTGGTAAATTTACTAAGGGTGCAGTAAATAAAATGTGGTAAATTATTATATGTAGTAGTGAGTAATAACGACATAACTATGTCATATCTCAACCGGGGATCATGTGTAGGCTATGTTAAGGTTGAGATAAAAAAATTATACATAGTGAATTAGATGGTGTTTTTGAGGTCACGGTTGATTTCGAATGGGCCGAAATAGGTGGAATAGAGTACCCTGGATGTATTATTTGAGTTTCGGGGGAGTTTTAGAATATACCGGGCTCTTATGGGAAGTATATGGGTCAAGTGGACTTGGCCCATTAGACAAATTTAGGAATTAAAGAGTTTATAATCTAAGATTAGATGTGTTTACAACCATTATCATTAGAGGGAAACCCTAAAAGAGAAAGGAAAAGAGGCAAAGGCTAAGAGAAAGCTAGAAAGGCCAAATTAGGAGAGAATTCAAGGGGGATTCGAGTATTCAACCATAGATTCACCGTCTAAAAAGAAAATAAGGCCCTACGAATATCTAGAGGCAAGTAATTAACTTACTTTAGATTAAATTGAGGTGATTCATGTTCATATCATAGTAGATGTAGAACAAAACCATTTTTGGGTGAAGGTTTGCATGTAAATGGGTTTGGGGCATAAATAGCGATATAAATTGATGTATGATATTATTAAATGAATATCATCTCATAAAGATAAGATCTTGATAGATATTTTTAGGTTTGATCGTAGTTAATTGGGTTGGTATAATGACACTAGGTTAAATTGAGGTGTTCAATTGAGACGCTTAAATATGGATTATTTTGGTGATTGATGATTAAATCGTTTGAATTAAGATGATTGATGGGTTTTAAATCATGTAAAAGATACCCATTTATGATTTATATTGATTGGGTAGTGTAGAGGAATGATTTAGAGGGTGATTTGGATTGAAATTAGGGAAGAACATAGGTTTAAGTTTGCCAGAATCAAAACTGCGTCGTTTTGACAGACAAAGTGAACCGATTCGCACCTAGATGAACTGGTTCGGTTTACCTACCTGTCCAAAATATGGAATTGTATATCTTTTTGTTACGATCGTGTGGGTGCCGACCTCATATTTTTTTGATTTTTTTAATTAGTTTTGAATTTTATACGAAAGGTTGTACGAGACAAAAATCTTTAGTTGGTAATCTAGGGATGGATTTTATCTTAGGCATAATTATGATTCGAACGATTACAAAACCTTGTGGATATTTTCCCTTAGTTGATAAAATTCATAGTTGATTATATTGAGAATAAGTTAATGATTTTTACTACTTCGGCCGATTATGGTCAGTAAGGGAAATTTCGAGTAGACGAGAGTTAGCTCGATATGCTTGTACGTAGGGTATTTATGGAATAATAATACCCGGGATGTAGGATATTGAACGGATAGAGTGATTTTTGGGTTATGCAATTTTGACTACTTGGGAGAGTCCGGTAGAATTCAGTAATGAGAAACATGTTATATTATTTAATCAAGAGGAGCATTTAATTAAATAAGAGTCGGGAATAGACTTGGGATAAGTGGGCTAGTGCTTCGAGTGATAGACACATATTATTAGGATTTTTTGAATATATATAAGGGTATAGAGACAATATATATACGAAAATGAATAGTATATGTTATATGATATTTTATATAGAACATACCCCTCTAATGCTATCATGAGAGGTTGAGCGATGTGGGTGATCCCCTTGGCTAGTGAATGCAGGGAGAGTATAGTCCCTAGGTCATAGCGTTGCGTATTTTATTGTGTGATTTATTTTTAAGTGATCCGATTTGGGTATTGTTCGGTCTCACTATAGAAGGACTATAACCGCCTCCACTACGTTTGCGATTTTTACCAAGTTTGGTGTGATTTAGGCCGACTTATGGAAACCTGGTTAGAGTGAGCATACCTGGGATATAATAGCATTTTAGAGAAAAGCATCCAGAGTAGTAATGCCCGGAAGGATGGTGATTATACATGATATATCTGTGCATGTTGTTGTATATTCCTACGTATATAATAGTGTAGATATTTATAAACGAGTAAATACATTAAGTGTGAATGTTATATATAACGAGAGTAGAGTTATATGAATGATTAATGTTGAAATAATTAATTAAAGTAATGAGTAGAATAACTTATGAATCAATGATAGAAAGTACTCGGGTTAAAGTAGTGTATTAGAAAGAATTGCAACAGAGCTAGTTAGACAAGGTATCATAACTATGTTGGTTAAGATGTATGCGCTAGGTGTGAACAATAGTTCAGAGATGACAGGTAATCTCATGAGAATGCGACACCGGCTTATATATGGAAAGTTATACTGCATATTTATTTACTGCATCTTAATTACTTGCAAATGTTTTTAAAAGGTTTTGGGCTCTAACCCATATCAAATCTATTTTCCAAAAATATTTAGGTGTCCAGTCACAGGGACGCCATGAATGAATATTCTTTCCAGGGACATAAAGTTGCAGATAATGTGGAAGCTTGCAGGTTCTTGATTAGTCGCTTCACTTATTGCATTCTAGATTGGGTTCTTTATTCCGATGTAGGTTGGGTGTGTTTCCCCTTTTCATTCAAACTTATATATTTCAGAGTATTTTAGTCAAATGGATTGCATGTATTGGTTTTTTTACCGGATGGTTTATTTGGAGAATTTATCTATTTATCCTTGCATTACACTTTACATCGTGGTTTCACTTATATTAGTTACTATATATGGGATTATTGTGGTATGGTTAATATCGTTGTATGTTAATGAAGGATAAAATTTTACACCGGCTTATTTAATTAATAGGTGGTTACTAATTTAAAAATGTTTTCGACAGCGATTCTAAGAATGAACCACATGAGACTCCTGTTTTATTTTAATAAAGGACTGATCACCCGTGATTAAAATGGGATGAAAGGATATAATGAGAAGGGATTAAAGTGCGTGACTAAGCGAGACATACAAAGAGTGATGAAGGAGGCCCATGAGTCTTCTCATATGGGAGGTGCCAAGTTATATGATAAATTGATGACGCTTGGGTATTACTAACCCACGATGGAGGTTGACTCTATCAGCTACATAAAGAAGTGCAGGGCATGCCAAGTGAATGGTAACATGGTGAATGCCCCCTCAGTAAGTCTATAAATCCTAGTAGCTCCTTATCCCTTCCACACTTGGGCATTTGATCTGGTGGGAAAGATCATCCTAGCCTCTCATGGCAAGGCCTTCATCATTGTTTCTACATAGCTATACACCAAGTGGGTAGAAATAATCCCTCTAAGGAGATGATTGCTCAAGTGGTGAACCAATTAATTAGGGAATATATCATATGAAAGTTTGGTATCCCTAAGGTGATCCTAATAAATAATGGAAAGAAGTTTGTGTGTAAGGAGATAGGGATCCTAATGGATAAGTACAAAATTATGCATAATATTTCAACCATCAATTCTAAAGAAGATGCTTGAGGACATGTCCAAATATTGGGATGAAAAGCTACCGCTGGTGCTATGAGCCTATAGAACTTCGAAGAGGAAGACAATATGGTCTACTCCAATCTCGCTAGTTTATGGTAAAGAAGTTATCCTCCCAATGGAGTTGGCAGTACCATCATCTAGGGCTGCTCTAAGAAGTGGACTCATACCAGATCCTCGTCATGTGCAGCTTGAGGCACTAGGTGAGAATAGACACAAGACCAAATAAAATTTCAAAGTCTACACCCAACAGCTGTCTATGGCTTACGAGAACTTAGTCAAGCCTAAGGAATTTCAAGTAAGGGACTTGGTTTTACGTGCATCCACTCACCATCTTCGAAAATTTTAGCATCTAAGTTCAAGCCTAAATGGGAAGGCCCTTTTGTGGTGCGCGGGGTAGGCAAGTCGGGTTACTGCCAATTATCTAAACCCGAGAGTGAATTCCTCCAATCGATCAACTGTAAGTGGTGGAAAAAGTACTATCCCTAGTTCTCACTAAGTTTCATTTCTTTTGAAAGTTTGAATAGTCTGCTCTAATGTAACGTTTATTTTGTAAAGATAGTCATGAGAAAAGTCTCGTAAACAATATATAATATATAAAGAAATAAGTACCAGTTATTTTGATCGTTACTTGATAAATTGTGCATTATTTATTTACCGAATTTATAAGGTGGTTACACCATATTCATGTTTTCTCTTTCGTAAAAAAAAGAGAATAGTAACACTCTATACTAGATTAGAAGAGGTTCCATGACAAAAGAAACTTTCCTAAATATACTTGGGGGTGCATCCATCCCATAGGCAAAATATAGTGAGCAAGACACGACAGTTTAACTATATCCACAAACCAGCAGGAGATCATCCTCTAAATAAAAAAATTACTACAGATTTATAACCTAGAAAAAAATATTTAACCTCTATTCTCAAGAAAGTAAGTTCTACTTGTTAGTTTATATGAAAATGTGAATAAGGGGGTCTACCCCCTCTCTAAGATAGAGATTTTAACAAAAATGATTGTTAAAAGTTCTCAAGCTAATGTTTAGAAAAAGGGCCCCGCAAACCAGGGCCAACTTCAATAAAAAAATAATTATTATCCTCTTTACTTAGCTCATTTTTTTATGTATTTGGGAAGGAAAAGGGGGTCACCCTACTCCAAGTTGTTACCTAAAAATGTATATATGTGCAAGTAACCTACAGTTAGAGGGGAAGTTCTGAAATGATAACTTTCCCAGATCATAGGCAAGTACCCCACAGAACACGGGGCAACTCTAATTGACAAAATGCTCACAGTAAATGGAGCAAGTCATAGTAAACTGGTGCCAAAAGCATAACAAAGGCCAGGAATGAAAAGACAGAATGGAAAAAAATAATGGTTTTCATTAATATCAAGTAGCCTTTTACATATGTGGAAAGAAAGAAAAATACAAGGAAAAGTCTATATATTAAACATAAACTATTAGCTAGATAAAACAAAAATAGATTCTACCACGAGCGCACATCTGCATAGGATGGAACTGACTCCTATACAAACTGCTCCTCTAACGTGGCAATCCTGGCCACATCATCAGACTCACCAAACTCGAGCTTGGCCAACTTATCCTGGAGAGACTGAATCCTCCCACGGATCCGTATAGCCTCAGCTTGGCGCTTCTGAATCCTAGATATCTAGGACGTGTGAAGTCTCTTCATCTTCATAAATGGGTTGCTCAGGAAGCGGTGACCTACAGTATTAAGCCAGTCCAGCTGAAAATGATAAAATCTTTAGAGATCATGATGAGCCAGGAGAAGTAACGAAGTCCTAGTGTTGGTCAGGTCAGCAGGGGGAGTGGACAAGAAATTATGGATATGACTAGCGAGGGCCTTTGGATTTAAGACTGTAAAACTGTCAACGTTGAGCACGCTCTGAGAAGTGAAAGCCTCAGGATGGTGCTCCAAGATCATCTCCAGCACCTTTCGCTCGTGGGTCCTGAACCTCAAAGTCAACTTCGCATTCTATAAAGCACTCATAAAGTCCCCATGAGCCTCTACCTCAATATCATCACATCCCATTTTCCTGGACTCAAGCTCTGAGAGTGGAAGAGTGGAATCCTCATCGAAACCAACATCACCATCCGAGTGGGTGGCCTCAGAAATCTACTTTTCCTCATTAGCTGCCTTGACAGGCTCACTAATAGGATCCTGAAAATAAGGAACATTGAAATAATGATTTACAAAATGATAAAGATAGACAGCTAAATTTCTTTACCCAAAAGTGAAGTAAGGAATACAAAGTTTGCCCCAAAGCTTAGAGAGGTAAGTATGTTACTGCCAAATGGACAATGCACTGTGTGACTCTAAATGCCGATCTAACAGAGAATAGGCAAATATAGGATCAATATGATTTTTTAGAAATGAAAACTTCTAATAAAATAGCCAAAAGTAAATCAGGAATGGCAGTTTAATACCTGAGGAGTGCATAGTATAGCCCTCTCAACATGTTTCGCAGAACTAAGAATAGCAGCCTCACTAACCTGCAAACTCGAAAACTGGGGTGTGAGGGCAAGCATACTTGTGAAGTTAAAGCAAGAAGAAAAGGTGAAGTAGAAAGTAGAGGAAGGTACGACGGTATAATACCTCTCTCATAGCAGCTTCTCCCAGATGTTCCACAGTTATCGGAACAACCGTAGCACTAATATGAAAATAAGAAAATGGTAAGTATTAGAGAACACTTGCATAGTAAAAGCCAGTTTGAAAGGTATGATATACCAAGTGATTAACTGGATAGTCTCGTCTGAGGTCCCACAGTGACGGGGACAGCTGCAGCACTGACCTGAAAGTAATAAGATGGGCAAGTTAGGCAAGTGTTAGAAAACCTTTTTATCGAAAATGCTACTCATAGGTATAGTATGCCAAACATACCAAAGTGGCCTCCTCCGGGATGCTAGACAAAGGTCCTACTAGTGCAAGAATCGGTGCAGCGCTAACCTACGAATTAAGAGATAAATCTCGCAGATAGAGGGACCACAGTTACAATTATGTTAGAATTTTTTTAAAAGAATCTCACGCATAAAAGAAAAGGAAAGAAGTCTAAATAAAATAAACTGATTACGTGCAAAAAATTACATGGGGAGTCACTGCCCCAGAACTCATAATGAGTCCCGTAAATAATGGACCTCTACTATGCTGGCCTGATGGCACGTAATATTAGAGAAGTATTAACAAAAGAGTGGCACATAAAAAGCTACTCATGTACAAGAAATATATTACTTGGAAGGTCACATCTATATCACTCATATTAGGACCCACGAACGAAGGGGTCTCATCAACACTAGTCTAAAAAAGAAGAAAAATACAAGTGTTATCAAATTTCTTATATAGTGAAGGAAAATGTATAAAAGTGTCTTAAAGTGGAGATGGAGTAGATACCAGGAGAGACACTATAACGGTGCCTCCACCAGAACCCATGGAAGAAGGATCCTCAATAACTGCAGGGGCCATTAGAGAAGCATTCGAATAAATGGCCAATGATGTGGTAGCATGGGCCAGGTGAAATATGATCAGATAGTGGGATGTCATGAGAATAAAATTTTAGTGATAAATAAAAATCAGTCAAGAATGGAAGATTCAGAAAATACCCAAACTCCCTCAAGGGAAGAAGGATGAAGGGTAACCACGGGAATAACTGATGCGGTAGTAGTGGCTTATTCATCACAACATTATTAGAAACAAACACAAATCAAGGAAAGAATTAAAAGTAAGAAGGATAAATAGTACCTGAGAAAAGTTGATAGCTTGTAAAATAGGCTCACTATAAGCAAATAGTGAAGATTGGCTGAGATGCAAGGGGATGGATATGGATCCCAATTATCCATAAGCACATAAATTCGGGGGATAGGTATCCTCCTGGAAGGTGACACGCCCAAAATAGTAACTCCAGTAAGCAATACCATTCCCCTAGTGGTAGAAGGGCTATGTGAAGAGGAGCCCAGCAAAGAAGAAAGACAAAAGAAACACGGACAACATAAGTTTCAGTCTTGTATAGAAAACTTATATAGAAAATGACACTAAAAAATTGAATACCTCCGGAAGCACAACAGAAGAACTATACACTAAGAAAGAGGCGAGAAGTGGGGAAGTACGGATAGGGGGAATGGTCCTCTAAAAATACATATAAAGAAATACATCAAGATATGTCTAAAAAGGAAATAATTCAGAAGAATTAGAGAGGTTAATTCTAACCTAAACAGAGTGGGAAGATACAGAAGAGGTTCGCATGGTGGTAGGAAACACATAAGAAAGTTGCAAAGGGCGAAAAAGAATAAGCTATGTTAGTAAAGTATTATAAGATAAAAAGAAGAGAGAAGCAGTTAAATAGGGAAGAAGTAATTAATCTCTCTAGCCAGACCCAGAGAGAAAACGAGCATAAATTTCCTTTCCCTCAGAAAGGGTACTCGAACAAGAGGTGGAGGCGAGTGATCCCTCATCTCAATAGAAGAAACCTGTAAAGAATCATGAAATAAAATAAATTAGATTAAATCCATAAAATTTAATAAGATAAAAAGTCAAAGGAAGTTAGGAGAAAAGACTTACAGCAGTTGGTCCAATGCTTTTCCCATACGGAAGATATTTGGTGGTAGGACTAGTGGCGGAGGGAGATTATATCATAATATCCTCGTTAGAGGACTCCCTTGAAACTAGCAACAAAGTAAAAGTGTTAGGATGATGTTCACCGTGAAGGTCAATATCACTCACGTCATTTTAAGAAGAGTTGTCATCATTGTAGAAAAGGAGTGCTTCCATAATTAACTAGTTCCTCTTCAAATGAGCGAGAAGGGGAACCAGTAGGTATAGTACCTTCAACAACAGGAATGTAAGTGATAGGAGGCTCTTGAGATGATAAACCCAAGGCTTTATAGCCTTGCTCGTGCACAGTCATGTAGGTCTCCTCCACCCTAAGGTCATATGTGTCAGACTTTTGATCTAGTGTAGGAGAAGGAGCAACAACTTCAACACCAACTATTTCTTCTTTTTGCTTGCCCTAGTCCTCACTGGTAAAGGAGGAGAAATAGGGGCAGCAGCAGGCACAGCGATGGTAGCAGTTATAAAATTTGATACATCTGTGTTAGGGTGATTCCTCTTAGAAGCAGCTACGGCTTTTGTCTTTCCCTTTCCCTTTGACATGGTAGGCTGAGGCTCGGGATGTTTTGTGTAAATAGATTTATTGAGCAGGGGCCTCACCAAGATTGGGGTGACATTATCAAGGGGGTCTTCACCATAGTACTATGATGCTACAACTCTCTTTGGGTCCTTTTACACAAGTATTTGTCATTGTTGGGGGTTTAGGTAGGGATGGTTTCACGAGGGACATGCTCTACACAATTTTAAATGAGGCTCACCTTCCTCTTCTATAAAATGAACTAGGAGCGAATGAAGGAAGAAAGGTAGTCGTGAGGAGGCATAAGCAGACTACTCAAACACTCAACCCTGTGAAGTATCCCCTCAAAAGTAAAGTTTGCATCAGCTTTAAAATATAACTCAGAGGGAGAAATGCTCGAAGGATAGGAGGGGGAATGAACCCCCTGATCATACCCAAATTGCCTCCTAACTTTCTCATAATGATAAAATTCAACACCTTTACCTAACTTAATCAAGGTAAAATACTTGGGAGTAACATAACTATCCCAGTGATATGTGGGCAAGAACGAACAACTTCTATGTTTGAGGAAAAGTAGAAAGTAACCTCATCTCTGGAGAAGGATGCCCAAATAAAGGTGCCCCCGACACTTTTGTAGTAGGGACAAAAGCAAAACTCGTCAACATTATCAATCAAAGACCCCAAAGAGTTCCTTGGGGACTTTTTATGCCATCTAGTAATTTGAGCAGCATCACTATAATAGGCCCTCACTTCCGAGGCAGGTAAGTGCTCGAATAGGAAATACATCACAATAAAAGAGTTGGTAATATTAGTGGCATCATGACGACCACAAAACCTCTCAACATCAATATGAATACGGTCCAGCCAAGTATAAATAGACACAAGAGTCAAAGGTGCCAGGGGAATAACCCTCCCTCGAGAAAACCTCACTGCTACCTTGAAAAATCCACTTGTCTTTAACTTATCGTTTGTGTATCTTTAAAACTAAATGCTAAGATTATTCCTTCTAATATTGCTATCATTTTTTTCCATGTGTATCCCCAAGATGATTTATGAGACATTGGGTTATGCAACCATCATTTTTTCCCCTAATTTCAAATGGTCATGTGGATAAGTGAGCCTTTAAAAGCATTTTAAATGACTATTTTACTCAAACCCTCTTTAAAAAAGTCATCTCTTTCATTTCCCCAAACCCTTTCTTTACCTCCATTTAAAGCCTTCAAGTTCTTAGAGAGAGAAAGTGTCTTTTGTCATTCAAAACTTCATATGTTTCTCATTTTTTTAGAAATCATCTTCTTTTCTAATCCTCATCATAACATCTACATCACATTTCTTCTAATGATACTTTTTTTGTGTATCAATGTCATCATCAAGCAAAGATATGGAGGTTTTTTATAAGAACACTGGCGAAGTAGCTGAGAGAGGCTTTATACAATCGCTACCATAGCGCTCCATTCTTTAGGGATAAATATGAATTTTGAATGTTGGTCAAGATTTTCACCACCACCATTAAAGCCTACGATCTTCCATGTAGATGGAAGTAGATACAACAACAAAATTCAAGGTGATTATCTTTTCTTTATTAGCGTACTAAGATTTAATCTAGGATGTGAAGATTTTCCTTACTCTAATGTTGACTTTGAAGCACCAGGTGGTTTTTCGAACGGCTTTACCCTTGGTCTCTCTATATTAATGATAGTCACAACAGTATCCTCAGCAAGGTTGGGCTAGATCATGCAGTTTTCTAGTTTAGGGATTTCACTTTATCGAAAAACAACCATATTCTTCAGGTATTGATTTTAATGGAGCACAAAATCCCACACATTCGTTGCATCTTGGGGGGTATTTTCAACTACCTTGGAAGGCGTGTGTGAATTATTAGGTATAAAACCCTATGGCACTTTTGCTTATAATGAATCTCCCATTTATGAAGATGAAGTTAAAGTAAGAACAGAGTTAGACAAGCTTGTTCATGAACACATTAATGGTTCCTCGAAGTCCACTATTGGTTAATTGATTACGTAGTTTTACAAGGCTCCTCTGAAACCATCCAAGGAGCAAAAGGAAAAAGTTAGCGTACTTAATGTACCATTTGGTCCTACCAAAAGGACATAATCAAGAGTTAGCATCTTTTATTATTTATTTTTTATCTCGGTTCTTCTTGCCTACCAAGGCCAAAGATCAACCTCGTAGGGATTTGGTCAATATTGAAGTTACATTGGCTCGTGGAGTCAGCATCCCACTAGTTTATCTAACGTTGGGTTCTATTTACACATGGTTAGACAAGACACATTTCGACACGTGTCGCTCTATTGGAAGTTATGATGTGTCTTATTTTTCTAATACAGTTCTTTTAATGATATTTCTTTACTCCAGGTTCGCTGATCTTAATCCAGTTGAATTTCCAATCAACCATTTTCCCGCCAAGTGTCCCAGAATAATTCATTATAATACAAAAATATATTAAGAAATTCTTTTTCCCCTTAATTGATGATCATTCAAAGTTCCTCAAGAGACCATACTCCTTAGATACTAATGCTTAAATTTGGTCTTTCTTTAAGGATGAATCTTACACCATTATAATTGTTACAGGGGAGCATGTTATTATTGATGATCCATCGCTAGCTGTGGTGCTTATGATAACCCCAAGTCGTATTTCTTCATTCATACAGTAGAATGTTTAAAGTGAGGCCAATAATACTCATAGATGTTTTGGCCACTAAGAATTTATAAGAGTTCAGAAATCATTTTATGTTTCTTGACTTGACTTCACACGTTGGAATGCATAAGTATAATGGGAATTTGGTCATTCCTAGCAAAAAAATGTTGTACGATGCATCTCGAGGAAATTTTTGTCATTTTTGGCCAACATAACTCAAGGGATTTAAGGCTTTTATTATGTTAGAGCCAGAGTATCCTGTTGTGGAACATTATGGACCATTAGATGTTTATCTAAAAAATAATTCAATTATTTGGGATTGAGTTTGATCTCATTACTATGAGAAAATAATTGCCCAAATAAATGCCACATTTGTCCCCAATCAGTGAGATTGTTCAGGGCGAAAGAAAGGCAAGAAAGGAGGTGCTTTGGATATTGTTGTTACAAAAATACCAGCTTCATAGATTGTAGATCCCTCGAAAGGGAAGGCTTTCCTTAAATCTCCTAAGAAATCCAAAGTGACTCAAGCTTCTTTTGGTAATATACCATTTCAAGATTCAGATAACGTGGTTCTTCCTCCTTCCTTTGCTTTTGATTCAGCTACTGATGATATAGTTTTCATAGATCTATTTAATTATCTTTATGATTCATCTCATATATAACTAAAGTTCCACAAAAAAATTGCACTTTGTAATTTAGCTTAGCAGCTGACTGTTGGCTAATAAAGTTTATTCAAATTTACATTTTGTAAGTCAACTTAACAGCTAACTACCAAGACTTTTCTCAAATTTACACTTTGTCAGTCAACTTTGTGCCTAATTACTAAGGTTTTTCTCAAATTTACACTTTATAAGTCAACTTAGCAGCTGACTCCTAAGGTTTGCTCAGTAAATAAACCTACTTGGTGACTGAACATAAATATTAATAAGATATTTTCTAACTCTTATGTTTTGTCTATCTTTATAGCCTATAATAGAAAGCAGTCCTCTCAGAGCAACCCAACTGGTTGTGCCTATTATTGAGGTTGATCTCGTTGCTCTAACTCATCTCACTCATCCTCCCACGTTAATCAAGGTTCCATGGACAATACGCAAATGGAGGATAGTGAATCTTATTTTGAGTCTTTTTCTATACGTATCACCAACTCAATTTTATTAACATGTGCTTCAGAATAGCACTATTATTTAAAGCTAATTTCATTATGTGTTGATACGAGGTACTTCTAATTATACTGGAAGGCTTTCTTCAACTCCATAAACTATGGAAAAAGTGTGTAAATTGTTGCCTTCTATTTAGTTATTCGATATGCCCAAAGCACTATAAGCAGCTTGTTAACCCACGCACTAGAAAAGTTTTCCATCATTTTAGCTAAGATATTGAGCAAAGTTTTTGTGGCTTCTACTTGACCATTACCTTTAGCATAAGACGTTGTTAAAGTGTGGTGGATAATTAAGTATTTGTCAGTTGGAATTGTCATCTCTTTGTTGATAAATGGAGTATTATTATCTGATAAAATAACCTTTAGGATGCCAAATCAACAAATAATATATTCTCGAATGAACTGTGCCACCACTCCCACGGTTGCCCTTTTCAAAGGTACTTTTTCTACCCATTTTATAAAACATTCAAATGTCACGAGAATCCATGTCTTGCCACAAGGAGGAGGTTTTATTGCCCCACAAGATCAAATGCCTAAGTGTGGAAAGGATATGGTGCTGCCAATAAGTGTAGATCAACTAATGGGGCATGAATAAGATTACAATGAAGTTGGCAGGAAACAAACTCAGTTGAATCTTTTTCCATTATTAGAAAATAATAACCAAGTGTCATAAGTTGATCATATTATTTTTCTCCAATACTTTTTCTACACCGCTGTCAGTTAGATCATAACTTTTCTTGAGAAACTTCTCTATTTTCTCGGTGGTGATGTATTTTAAAGGCCCGTTAAAATATTTTTATCAATAAAACTTCTCTTCAAGCAAATAAAACCTTGGGGTTCTTCTTCTAAATGTCATGTCATCTTTTTTCTCTATTGGGATAACTCCATCCTTGATGAAATTAATATAAGGCTACCTCTATTCCATTTGATCTTGAAAAAAATTTCATTCAACTGGTTGGAATAAAGTTTAACACTTAGAACATTCTCTTTGTACTGAAGTTGCATCTTGATTCATCGAAGGACAAAAACTTCTCTATGAATTTTTCTATATATAGGAATCTCAGTGGTCTCAAAATGCTTCTCATGAGTTTACTTCAACCGCCTTTAAGATTCTTTTGGGCCAATGCATATGGTCAACCATCCCCAAGGATTCCTATAGTATAAACTTCCTTGAAGAAGAAAGAATTGTGCTAACTCAGTAAGCTTATCTTGTCTTTACCTGCTTTCATATCCTTCATCTCCAATCCTTGGAATCATTAGTAGGAAAGATTTAGAGCACATACGATGGACCAATCCTACGATAGATCATAATAGTTGTACACTCACCTTGTATAGTCATCTTTTGTGCAATTATAGTGTAGGCATCAGTATAGCGATTCATCATTCTTGGCTGCCTCTCCACCTTGACCTCATAAAACTAGTTTATTAACCTTTGTATGATTGTTAAATAAGGGATGGACTATGGTGCTTGAACTTGTATTTTCCATTCATTTATTTGACCACCAGTTTAGAATCTCTTATAATTCAGAGTGAACGAATGCCTCTTCGAAGAGGGTCGAGCAAATGTAAAATCAAAGCTTCATACTCAGCCTCATTATTTGAACAAAAGAAGTCCAATTTGAAAGATAGATCAATATCCTCCTTTCCTTTAAAAAAAATCTCACCAGCTCCTCCTTTGCCTTGAGCCGATGAACTATTAAATTCTATGGACCATTCATCTAAGTCTACCTAACAAAGGTTGGATTACAAATCATCACCCGATGTATCTTCGTGATATGGTTCAAACAAACCTAATGGAAAGATAGACAATAAATTTTCATAGTCTTGACTTTTGATTGCGCGAGGAACCACACACTTCAAATCATACTCAGAGAGTATGAGGAACCATCTTGCTGGTCTCCCAACTTGAACTATTCATGCTGGTAAAAACTTGATTGGATCATCGTGTTGAGAATAGTGAAAGATATCATATAATATTTTAGTTTTTGAGCCACAAAAACTAAGGCCAAATAATTTCCCTCAATGCTGGTATACCTTACCTCAGGACCATGAAAATTCTAAACAATTAGCAGACATGTATATCTTTTCCCCCAACGTATTATGTTAGTAGTCCACTAATGAACCTCGTAGTAGAGGCTAGATAAAGAAACAAAGGTACTCTAACCTTGGTTGGAATCATAGTTTAGGGTGAAGAGAGCAATCTCTTAATTTTTTCAAAAGCTTCCTGGTGTGGTTCTTCCCATTTAAACTCCATGGTCTTCTGAAGAAGCTCCATCAATGGGTAAATAATCTCATATAAACCTAGAACAAATCTCCTCAAGTAATAAATATTTCTAAGAAAGATCTTCAGATCTTTTTTTTTTTACAATGCATATCAAGAATGGCTTTTTGTTTACATTGATCCATCTTTACTCCTTATCGATTAACCAAAAAACCCAAGAATTTTCCACTCATCACACCAAAGGTACACTTAAGTGGGTTTATCTTCAACTTGTACTTCCTACATCTATTGAAAACTCTTCTCTATGTAGCTAAATGCGAATCCTCCTTCTTTGATTTAATAATTAGATCGTTCATATAAAATTCCACAATGTCATGGAAAAGATTATGAAAATAGCCATCGTTGTCCTTTGGTAGCCTGCCCCGTATTTTTTAAACCAAAAGGCATCTCATTATATATGAAATTTACCAAAGGAGTTGTAAAAACAGTCTTGTCTGTATCAGATGGATCTCTTTTTATCTTTTATAACCAATGTAACCATCCATGAAGGTGTACATATCATAACCAGTAGTTGCGGCTATCAATTATAGGTAAAAAGAACTCATCTTTGGGGTAGTCTCTATTAAAATCTCAAAAATCAACATAAATGCTAATTTTATTTTATCTTTCCTCCCTACTAGCACAATGTTAGAAAGACAAATTGGATGTTTAATTTGTTTTATAAATCCATTCATCAACAATCGTAATAACTCAGCTTTGATCTGCAGATCCAATTATGTCTTATATGTTCTGCTTGACTGCTTGATCGATATATTTAAGGAGAAAATATTCAACATGTGACAACTGACTTCTTGATCTAACCCTAGCATCTTAGTGTACTTTCACATAAAAAGATCATTGAACTATTGAATGAGCTTGATCATTTTCTTTTTCGCATTATCCAGGTCTTTGGAAATGAATATTACCCTCGGTTCATTGCCATCCTCAGTTAAGTCAATTTTCTATGGCTCTTGAACTTGAGGTTTTAGATGATCTTGAATACACTGAGGTTCATCTTCAATTTCTTCCACAAACTCTTAGATATTTGAATTATCAATGAAAAGACACTATTCTTGATTATCTATAAAAAAATCATATTCCATGTTAGCTTCATTGGGTTCATTGCTTTCCCACTCACACCATCAAAGGCTATATATTATCCTTTCATCATTAAGCTCCATTTTTGCATTGTCACGTATTGGTTGGTGGTGCCTTACCTTTCCTTGAGCTTCTTGGATTCTCCCTCACTGGTCTGCTCAATCCACTCTGTTGTTTTACCTCCACCTCCATCGAGTCAATTCTTGATTTCATCCTTTCTCTAAGTTATTGAGAGATAAAATGAACTTCAGTAATGACATGCCTTTCTTTATCCACTTGTAAAGATTGTTTGAACTCTTCTTCTTGATCTCTTGTAGGTAAAAAACTATCCTTGATATAGGGCACTTGCACTCCTTCGATATGCCTCATTAGTATGTGTTCTTCCTCGTTTAGCTCTATGTAAAAAGTGTCATCTACCAAATATGCTTCCTCTTTAGTAAAAGGATTTTTTATTGCATGAATCACAATTTCAGTGCCTTTAACATTGGCCTTTACACACTGGTGGTATGTAGATGGAACTAAACTAGGGCTATGCATCTAGACTCTTCCGATTAACAAATGTTAGGATGAGTCTGACTCTATCACATAGAATTTAATGTGTGATGTGAGGTTTCCCATTGTTATTACAAAATTAATATAACTAATAGACTTAGAAGTTTGGTTATCATAAACTGAGATTGAGACAGGTATTGCAACTAACCTTATCTCTGAGATATTAACTGCATAAAATGAGCTAATAGGCATGATGTTTACTGTAGCACCTCCATCTAACAAAGCTCTTGAGAAATTATTTCTTTTGATACTTGTTATTACGTACAAATGTCAATTATGAGGAAACCTGATTAATCTATTTGCATCAGAGAAATTTATCTCAAATATAAAAATCCTTATCAATCTTTCCATTGGTCCTTTCCATCTTAGCGAAGGAATAATATCTTTCTTTGTTATTTCAAAATCACCCGAGTGATCTCTAACCTACTTTCATGTGGCATTCCAACTTGATAGAAAAATCATGAGAACCTTGGATCCACCTCATATTCTTTTATCTGATAAGCTTATTCTCTATATCTCCTGCTTAGTTCATCATAGGCAAGAACCACATGGGTTATTTCTTGTAAATATTTATATGCTCGAAATCCTCTTCCTCTTCGACCTTCCTCTTCCTCATTAAAGGTGACAACCATATGTGCCCCGTAGGCTGGAAAAAAATTGTTATTAACTTTTTGTAGACGGGTCTTCAAAGTTCCCTCGGACATATGCTTATTGATTATATTCCTCAAGGTAAAGCATGAAACTATGGGATGACTCATACGCTAGTGGATCTGATAATAACTGGGGTCATCTTGAGCGTCGGCCCTCGGAGCATAAGATGGAGAGTGTTTGGGAGAAAAAACTAATTTATCACCCAATATGATGTAGTAACAATTCATTTCCCCTTCAAAACTACAACGCAATGGAGGTGGATCCTCGCGATCGAACTTCCTCTTGTTATTCGTTCTCTTCCCATTCTTTCATGCATCTTTTCCTCCTTTGGTATAATTTACTCATATAAACTGAACTCCTCGAACTTCTTGGCTAGATGGTTATTTTCACGTGACTTTGGTCATGATAGGGAGAAGTCAAATAACCAACATAATATTTTAGGTTACTCTCATGAAATCTTTGAATGTGCCTTCTCTGGTCTCATTTATAAAGTGATAAATGTACTCTAGTAGCAATCATTCTGCACAAATTTGAAGGAGATTTCTCTCTGTTGCAGTTATTGGGGTTTTATACTAAAAGTGGTGGTTCATTATTAAAGTCAATATGTCCATTTAATAAGTATATTCACAAGTAATGTTTGCATTATATTATTTCTATGTTTATGCATAAATATTATTTATTCTACTTATTAGATGATTTGATGTGCAGAGTTATGCTCACAAACAGAAGATCAGATCTTGTAGAATATAAGTATGGTTCACAATCTGAGATGGAGATGAACATGCCATTGGTAGGATTGTAGCATAACGTTTTAGTACATCTATCTTGATTACAAGAAATGGTATAGTTTCGAATTATTGTGCTAGTATACTTTGTGTGTATTGAACGTGACTAACTTGAGATAACTGTCTTTTTACTGACTATATAAGATAATGCACATCTCATGGTTATTATTAGTGCTTAAGATCTTAATTCGAACATAATTTATGGACGCGTGCATCAATTATTCGTTACTTTGACCTATTGAGTGATATTCACTTATGGATTAATAAGCTTGGTATATTGGATAATAGTGATTAATGTATGGTGAAAGTTAATTATGAACGGAATCCACGTCTCGGTATAAATATTGATGATACTCTCTTGAGGTAGCCTATAAGTTTTGATCATGTCAAACCCAGCCCGTGGATTTAATTATCCGACATATAAAAAACGTTAAGCGGGTGGTCTTAAGGAATTTATAAGAGTTCGGTTAAATATAATTATCGATAATTCAATTTAATTGACGAGCATGAGGAGCACGAAATTATAATTTTGAGATAGTATACTAGAGTGAAATTACTATTCTCTAGTAGAATGAATAATAATTTATATTATTTTGGAATTAATTATATAGTTTGATTAGGATTCCTAGGAAGCTAGTCTTCTTTTTCTCCTAGGGGTCCACGTGCTAGCCTATATAACTAACCCCTTATCTCTTAATAAGTGTGGGATCATTACAGATCATAAAAATACCTAAAGGGGAGTGGTAGGATCATGATTCTTGGTGCCCACATACCAATGGCATGTATTGGCTTAAAGAAATAGCATGGAAGATCTCTATGTCTCTTTTAAAGATCTCATCTTGTAAAATTGATTACGGACAATTGGAGACTCCAAAAATTATGAGATTTAAGCCACGAGTTTCTGATATATAGAGGAAGAGTCACAAAAAATTTCAAATCATTCGGAGATCGGTCAGTCCTCCTGATCTATACATCTTTACAACAAAGTAATTCATGAAGAAAATCTAGCAACATAGACTAGATTTGGAATTGAATCAAGACCGAATCAACAAGGTTGATTCAATGTTCAAAAAAATATTCCAATACACACAAACCCTGATATAATACTTTGGGATTCATGATATGAAGGTTTGAGGATGCATTAAATTTAATAACATAACTTATCGGAACCATAACTTGAAAACCATTTATCGGATGGGGAGAACAAAAAATTGCGAGTTTGAGAGACCGAAAGATATAAAAACTCGTGAAAGATATCATTTTGATGTTGTTAAAAAAATTTAATGAAAATTATTTTAATTTCGTGGCTGCCACACCGTTAGATTCACTACATGGATCGATATAACACGAAAGAGATCAAATCTCTCTGGTTCAAGCCAAAAGGAATCGCAAAGGTATTATATCTTGAATCTCCTCTATAGACCGTCCATAATCATTTTTTATTGAAACCCAATGATCATATAAGTCAAATGATCCAATATTTTGTAAGTTCTCCAGTAATTGGTATCAAAGCAGGATTTTGATTTACATGATAAGTGGAAAATCCTCATTATCCATCAAAATCAGTTTAATCGATTTAGTTTTGATCTTGAAATAATCTTGAGTGAATTTTAGATCTAGGATCTAACTTTTTTTTACAGAGATTCATAATATTCTTCCCTCCGTTATGGTTCAATTCATGTTTATTGATTTTATGTGATTAGATCCTATGTTAATTTGTGCAAAGTTATTTTTCTGTCTTCGACTGGGTTATGATAATTAATTTTTAGTTTTAGATCATTAGATTTGGTTGTAATTATTACGTGTAATTTTTTGGGTTCATCGAAATCTATATCGGTTGATAAGCTGAACAGCGAAAATAATTTTAAAACAAATGAGATTTGCCAAAAAAATATTTTTAACACCTTTGGTGGACTCTTGTTGTGTCATAACAAACCATCGGAGTGCTAGTTAGTAATTATGACATTATACGGAGGTGTAATGGCACACTTCATAGGCATATTAAGCACCCTAGTGGCATGGAACGATGGTGTGGCTATGTGTTGTTTTGGAATGAGCAACCTCCCGAAGTATTTTAGTGGTGATGGAACAGAAACTTCGACTCAGCTTAGATTTCCTAATTGGTATGGTTCCTTACTTGGGAACGATTCTTGGAGTCAAATATTGCATGGGATAAAAACGAGAGACCATAATGGAGCGGTACTTATTTTATTTTTCATACTATTTATGGATTGTATCTCTTGCTTTTCTTATTCTGTTGTGATTGTGGTTGTAAGAGCAAGTTTTGTAATTGCTCAGTTTATTTTATTTTGGCTTATCCCGTTACATATACAATGAACCTTCATGACTACTTATATGGATTTGAATATAAAGTTGAAGACTTTTGGAAGATTGAAGAATCGTACGTCTCAACAACATTTAGAAAAAGTTATGGATGCATTTCGTAAAGCTTTATTTCTCCAGGTGTTTTAGAATTTTAAGAGTTTGTATTTCAGAATATTTTTTAAATGTTTTCAAGAAAATTTTTGAAAAACTCGCTAACTCGTTAGAATGATAATGGCTTGTCATTCATACAGGTTATGCAATGTCATTAGAATGAGTTCTCTTGGTTCGAACGAAAGCTGGAACGATGCATTTGTTCAAGTTCTAGAATCTAGTTAGAATCCTCATTAGAAGTAATTCCAACAAGAATGGTTAGGTCATTAAAACAAGACTTCCAACGATCGAATGAGGTGTTTTTTCATCAATTTATATAATCCCATTCGATATGTTGTTAGAAGCTTGATCGAATGAAAATGGGTATGTCATTCAATGAGGTACTAGTCATTCAAACGAACGCGTGAGATTTTGTTTTTTACATTAAATCTAACCCAAATCTATAGTATGTATCCTGTTGTAACTAATTTCCTTATAAATAGAGATGTGGGATTAGATTCTCTAAGAACTCTTTTTGAAAGATCTTCACACCCTTTTTGAGTTATAATTGTGGTCAAACTCTTCCAATATTATTCCAAACCCCTTGGAAACTTAGAGATCACTTTATCAAATCAAGAAGAACCTTTCTAGTGCAAATACTCTTGCAGAGATTAATCTCTACTGTTGATTTGTGGAGTCGAGGCTCTACTTATGAAGAAAAAGGTTGATCGGTGAATACCGAGGGAAGACTGCTTCCTATGGTCGGTGATGGATTGTGTTGTTACTGTAGATAATTTGAAGAACTGCAATTTGTAAGTCGAATATGTCTATCAAATCTTGTATAGTGTTGAATAAAGGTTTTGCCCTTTTAAGGGGTTTTTCCTTAATTTTTTGAGTTTTTGCATGCTTGGTTTTTTTAATTAAATTTGAACCACATCTTTATATGCACATTGAATTAAATCAAAGATAAAATTTGGTAAAATTGAATTTGTGTGTGGTTAACTAATATACGAATCATTTCATAAAATCCTTGTATTCTTAAATTGGTATCCGAGCAGGTTACACTAAGTTTTTGTATGGTCCATTAAAATTTTGGATTTTATGGATAATTTGTATAATAGAATGTCTGTGTTTGATGGATAAAAGTATACTTACTAGAAAGCTAGGATGAGGTCTACATTAAAATCAATAGATGAACTAGTTTTGCTTATTTTTTAAAGGGTAGACACCACCCACCGTGACCAACGACAATGTCGAAAGTCCAAAACTTGTTTATGCATGGACAAAAGATAATTTTTAAATGGAGAAATTTTAACTCAAGCGATCAGAGTACCATTTCTGGAGCCATCACCCCTGACGAGTTCTGCCTCATCATGACGCATACCATGTCAAAAGAAGCTTGTGATACCCTCCAGCTCACTTACAAGGGTACCAATATTGTGAAAGATTTTAAGATACAAAATCTTATGACACAATTTGATAAGATTACCAAGCAAGAGTCTGAGTCTTTTAATGAGTTTTATGCATGTTTAAGGGCATAGTAAACTCTAGTTTTAATTTAGGTGAGAAAATTTCTGAGACGAGTGTAGTTAAAAAGATTTCGAGATCACTTCCAGCCCATTTTATTGCTAAGGTTACTGCTCTTAATTCATCAGGGATATTAATACTCTTAGGTTAGAAGAACACATAGGAGACCTTCAAATGTTTGAGATAGATATGTTTCCCAGAATTATTAAAACCTAAGGAAAAGGGAATTGTGTTGAAAGTACAATCTAAAAGAAAGAGGAAGTGTCATCTGACTCCAAGTATGATTTTGACTTGAATGATTTAGCCCATTTTGTAAAAAAAATCAACTTGTTTCTTAGACTAAAAAGAAAATACTTCCAAATAAAAGAAAAGTTAAGAGAAAGATATAAAAATATAAATCGAGCAAGAAAAATTTTGAAAAATAAAGATGAAAAGATATGTTATAAGTGTGAGGGTAAAGGTCACAAATATCACGAGTGTCCAACGAGATTAAAGAGATAAGGAAAATGAAAAATTGCCTTCAATGACACGTTTAGCAAGAGCGAGGGAGAATTGGTGGATTCCGGTGATGAATCAACACATGGACGTAACTTCACTATATTCATGGTAAGTCATGTTAGTACACCTAGTGCACCACGAGTCGATGAGAATTCTACTAAACATGATGATCTTGACAATGAGTTTAGTCATTCTGGTAAGAGTAAGGAATAGGATGTTTCAAGTGAGAGAGAGAGTGACCTTCAACGAGCTTACATCGATCTTTATGTTGTCTTTTAAAATGAAAAAATAGAATAAAAGTTTAGCGATAAGAGCTTTAGCCTTAAAAAAGGAGTTGAGAGAGAGGGGAGAGAGAGATCCTCAGTGAGACTTTCTTTGGGAGATAAGGTCGTTTAGTTGAAAGGGAAAATGGTGACTTGACCAATAAAGTGGCTAGTCTTACAAGATATCTTCAAACATTCGGGGTGACTCATGAGAAACTTTAAACCCTTGTATCCCAACTCAAAAAAGATAAAGAACGTGCTCGGGTAGTCAAAATTACTATAGAGGATACATCGAAGATGGTTGGAAAGATTTTCCTCAGTCTGCTTTAGATTTTGGTGAAAGGCGAGGAATAAGTTACAATAGTGCATCCACATCCTATACCACACTAGAACCGGTTCCTAAATATGTGGTAAATCATTATGGGCCTATACCTAAACCATAAAAGAGAGTTCCACCTAAAAAAGTGAACCAAAGGTAGACACAAATAATTATATGTTTGAACTTTTTAAAAAAGGATAATTCACCTTAGAGATTTTTGCTACAAGTTAAGTAGAACTAAGAGTACACATACTCTCGTGCACCGCTTTAGCAACTTTTCTAGTCTTAGAGAGCAAGTTGAGTTTCTAGTCTCTACTTATTCAAGATTAATAGAAGAATTTCAACGGATGTCCTTGAAGCTTTAGAACATTTTTAACGGTTTGACTAGATCCAACAACAATAAGGGAAAACAAAAAGTTACCTCCACTTGAATACCTAAGCAAGAAGACAAAGCCCTTATTGTTCACGTAGCTCTCAAGGTTCAAAATACTTCCCGATGGTATTTTGATAGTGGGTGCTCTAGTCATATGACAGGTGACATATCATTTTGTTACCCACCATGAGGATCGCAAGGAAGGTAAAGTCACTTTTGGAGATAAGAGTGGGTCTTGTATTTTAGGATGTGGATGTGTTGAGATACTCAAATTTTTTAAACTATACAATGTGATATGAGTGAAAGGCTTGAAAGATAACTTAATTAGCATAAGACAACTACACGAAACAAACTTTGCGATAAAGTTTAACCGGTTCGAATGTAACGTTTATGATCAATTCATTGAACTTTTAGTACAAGGTGTGAGGAACGAAGATAATTGCTATGGGAAGTCCTTATTTATATGCAACAGAGCCCCAGTCTCCTTGATGGGCCTTTGGCATCGATGACTAGGTCATGTGAAGTTTAGAGATATTTGAGAGATTAGTGAAAAAGTACCAACTTCATGCCTTACCATCACTTAGGAAACTAACTTTCTCCGTTTGTGGACCTTTCAATAAGGAAAATAAATTTGAAGTCCCCCTTATAAGTTGAATACCATTACCACTACCAGTGTTTTGGAGTTAATTCACATGGATCTTACTCGCTCGTAGAGATTAGGTGTCAAGAGATACATTCACGTGATAGTTGATGACTTTTCAAAATACTCTATCATGGGATTTCTTAGAGAAAAGTTCGATGCGATTGAGTTCCTAACAACCAAGTTCCATGTCCTGTAAAACCAATACAGTGTCACTAATAATCAAAAATATGGTGAGGGCGGCATTGACTTTAAAGAACCTAAAGTGGATAGTTATTGTGATGGATTGGGTATCAAACACGAGTTTTTGACCGTTCATACTCCTCAATAAAATAGGATTATTATGAGAGAGAATCGGATGATACAAGAAATAGGTAGATCCGTGCTTCTTGGAGAAAATGTGCCATACATTTTTGGCAGAGGTGGTAAGTACTGCACGTCATATGGTGAATAGGTTATATCTTCGTTTGCACACGCTACACGCGCCATATGAGTTATGGACAGGGAAGAAGCCTAACCTATCGTATTTTCATGTCTTTGGGAGTACTTGCTACATCTCAAGAGATAGAGAGAACTAAGAAAAATTTTACTCTCAGAGCAAAGAAGGGATATTTTTAGGTATTTATCGACAAGTAAGGCTTATAGTTAAGCTCTAAGGTTATGGAGTCAATAAACGTCATGATTAGAGATGATGGTCCACGGGTATCTATTGCTCTTAGACCATAGTGTGAGGATGATGCACCCCTTAGTGAATATCCTATCCTTCCTCATACTACCTAGGTGGACCCCACTTATGATTTAGAGGAACAACCCGCTTGGGTTTGTAAGAGTCATGACCCTTTCAATATACTTGATGATCCCACACTAGGCGTCAAGACTTTTTCTCAACTCAAGAATGTGGTTAGATATCTGCCCCACACCTCCTTAGTCGAGCCCAAGAATGTGAAAGAAGCACTCAAGAACGAGCATTGGATATCCTCTATGCAAGATGAGCTACTTCATTTTCGTAAGAATGATCTCTAGAAGCTAGCCCCCCGACCTAGCGAGACTAATGTGATAGTTACGAAGTGGTTTTGCAAGAATAAGGTGGATGATAATGGTACCATAGTTCAAAATCAGGTTAGTTTGGTCACTCAAGGCTACACACAGATTGAGGGTGTAGACTTTTACTAGACATTCGCTCATATTACTAGCCTTGAATCCATCTTCTTTGTACTTGCCATAGCAAATCATTTGGGTTTGAAGTTATATCAGATGGATGTTAAGAGTGCCTTTCTGAATGGAATTCTATAGGAGGAAGTTTACGTGGAACAACCAAAGGGCTTTGAAGACCCTAAGCACCCAAGGCACGTCTATTATCTTAAAAAGTCCCTATATGCTTTGAAGCAAGCATCCCGTGCTTGGTACGAGAGGATCCCTTCCTATTTCTTAGCTTGTGACTTTAAGAGAGGAGGAGTGAATAAGACGTTATTTGTGAGGGGAGAGAGGGATATAGAGTTACTATCTTGGTTGCCCAAGTCTATGTAGATGACTTAGTATTTAGATCCACATACTCTCGATATGTTTATACTTTTAAGTAGGAGATGAAAGTGAGTTTGATATGAGCATGGTTGGGGAGCTTACATTATTCCTAGGTCTCTAGGTGAATCATCTTGAGGATGGGATATTCATATCTCAATCCAATTATACAAGGGGTCTAGTGAAGAAGTTTGGCTTAGATTTCGCTAAGCTCTCATGCACCCCTATGAGTACATCGACTAAGCTTAGCAAAGAAACTTTAGGCAAGGACATATAGCAAACCTTTATTAGAGTATGATAGGTAGTTTTCTCTACTTGACCACTAGTCATCCCGATATTTCCTTTAGCATTGGAGTCTGTGCACGATACCAGGCATCCCCAAAAGAGTCTCACTTACTAGAACATAAACTTGTCATCAAATATATGAGTGTCATTCTTTCCTACGGTATTTGATATTCCTTACTAATGATCTGTTATTAGCCTATTCGGATGCCGATTGGGTCGGGGATGTTGATGGTTATAGGAGCACGTCGGGCGAGTATTTTTACTTTAAGAGTACTCTTGTCTCATGGTTGAGCAAGAAGCAAAACTTCATATCTTTTTCTAAGGCGAAGGCTGAGTATATTACCACCGAGAGTTGTTGCATGCAAGTCTCATAGATGAAGCAAATGTTTGAAGATTATGGAATTTCATAAGGCACAATGACTATTTCTTGTGATAATACGAGTGCGATCCATATATCCCGTAATCTGGCCCAACATTCATGCACAAAGCACATTATGATTATTTAGCATTTTATTTTTGATCTTATTGAGGAGAAGGTCGTGTCCTTCAGCTTTGAGAGCACCAAACGTCAATTAGCCGATATTTTCACGAAACCTTTAGATGCACTTAGATTTGAGGATCTTAGAAAATCTTTGAGTATTTACATCATGGACTGAGGTCGGGTAGTTTATCTCATATAGGATATTTATCATGTTCATATGTTATATTCCTTTTGCTATATTTTATTATCATTGTATTTATCTATTTTTCATTTTTTTTGTTATATTTAAAAAATTGTAAGAAGAACTTCATTTTCTAGAAAAAGTTTGAAAAATTCAAAAAGATTTTTGGTTTATATAAAAAGATTGAAAAAGTGAAAAGATTTTATTTGGATAAAAAAAAATTATATAGCCAAAAAGGGTTTTGTATTTTTGTCTTTCACCCTATATGGATGAACATCTAAGATATTCGGATCACCCTTACATTCCATCCATTCACGTAACTTTTCCATAGTGCTTTGAGATATTACTTTGTTTCGTTAGTGTGCTTAATAATGTGTGGATATAATTACGTTGATCATTGATGGGTAATTTCTACATGTTTGACTCCTTGTCACCTTTACTACATATGTGCAAAAACTATATGAACATTGTGCTTACTTGTCATTTGTCGAATACGATATTCTCATCTCAATTCTACTTAATAGAGAACCAAATGTAAAAAAAGATAAGCTATGCACGTAAGAACCATTGCTCGGATTTCTTTTCCCAGAGAAAATTTTTATAAGCCTAAAATAGTCTTTGCGTTAAAAGCCACCATTTGCAGAAAAAATCCACCATTTGCAGAGAATATTCTTTAACGCACAAAAGATCAAAATAGTCTTTGCGTTAAAAGCCACCATTTGCAGAAAAAAGCCTAAAAAGATTAGAGGCACATAAAACAGAAGTGCCAGACCACTTAGTTTAAATTTATTGATGCTTCACTCCATACAAGCATTATGATTTCTTCAAAATATTTAATAGTTCATTCTTATATATGTGAGATTTCGGGGGAGTTATAAAGTAGAATATTAATGGGTGTGTATAGCGGACTTTTTTTAAAAAAATATTAAATAATTTGGCATTATTGGTGTGAGAATAATTTAAGTTCATGGCTTATTAATTAAGTTTAGTCAATTTCATTTGATTTCATAATTTTTCACCTAAAGTAGACTTTGAGTTATTTCTTTAGAAGTGTCTCGTGACTTTGTGCACCTATGTTATAATTATTTATGTTGACGTGCCAAAGGAAAATATTCACACCATTTCATTCCTTTTTCACGATTCAGATATTTTAGTGTTAGTCCATGGTGTGTTGTATTTGTACATGTTATATACTTTATATTTGAAAATTTTGAGAATTTTCTAAAATAGTTGGTGGAGAAAATATGCCTTTTGGAATTATCATTACATGTGATTAATTGATTATCTTTGTGATGATAACTTGCTTCTTCATTTGATGTTTATTTTTCATGATAAGTTTGTACTCCTTTGTCTATAACGGACAAAAAGGGGGATGAACAAATTGAGGGGGAGTTTTATTTATCTTTTAAAACTTGTATTATTTACGGTATTTTACTTATCTCATATATGTAGGACATTCAGCCTAGAGGATGATTTCTTAGACCCGCATAAGATGAAGACAAAGCTAGCCAAAGGGAAGAACAATTTCAGCTGAATACTTATAAAAGAATGCATTTCCATTTCTTGATTTGGGAGGGTATTTATTGTATTAGTCTCTAGGGTTCAATTTGGCTTTGGTTTTTTTTTTGTACTGGAATAGTCAAAGGGGGAGATTTGTAAGAGCAAGTTTTATAATTGCTCAGTTTATTTTATTTTGGCTTATCTCATTACATACACACTGCACCTTCATGACTACTTCTAATGTATTCGAAGATAAAGTTGAAGACTTTTGGAAGATTGAAGAATCTTACGTCTCAACAACATTTAGAAGAAGTTATGGATGCATTTGGTAAAGCTTTATTTTTCCAGGGGTTTTAGAATTTTTAAGAGTTTGTATTTCAAAATTTTTGTAAAATGTTCTCAAAAATATTTTTTTTAAACTCACTAACTCGTTGGAATGAGGATGGCTTGTCACTCAAACGAGCTATGCAATGTTGTTAGAACGAGTTCTCTTGGTTCGAATGAAATCTGGATCGATGCATTTGGTCAAGTTTTGGAATCCCGTAAGAAATTGTTCCAACGAAAATGGGTAGGCCATTAGAACGAGGCCTTTAATGATTGCATAAGGAATTTTTTCATCAAGCTCTAGAATCTCATTTGATATGTCATTAGAAGCTTAATAGAAATAAAATGGGTGTGTCGTTAGAACGAGGTACAAGTCGTTCCAACGAACGCGCGAGATTTTATTTTTTATATTAAATTTCATACAAATCTCTAGTATTTATCCTTTTTGTAACTAATTTCATTATAAATAAAGGTGCGGTATTAGAGTCTCTAAGAATCTTTTTGAAAGCTTTTCACACCCTTTTTGAGTTCTATTTGTGATCAAACTCTTTCAATATTAATACAAACCTTTTGGAAACTTGGAGATCACTTTATCAAATCAAAAAGAACTATTATAGTTCAAACAATCTTATAGATATTAATCTATGTTGCTGATTTGTGGAGCCGAGGCTCTACTGCTGAAGAAGAAGGTCGAACGATGGATATCGAGGGAAGATTGCTTCTTGTGGGCAGTGTTGGATTATGTCGTTTCTCTAGAAAATTTGAAGAATCGCACATCATACTTATTAGTTCTAAATAGTTTGTAAGTCTACTGTGTCTACAAAATCTTTTTAATGCTGAATAAAGATTTTGCCCTTTTAAGGAATTTTTTCTTACTTTTTCGAGTTTTTGCATGCTTGGTTTGCTGAATTAAATTTGGACCACATATTTGTATGAAAACAATTTTAAATCAAAGATAAAACTTGTTAAAATTAAATTTATATGTGGTTAACTAATATACAAATCATTCCATAGATACCTCGCATTATCAGTGGTCCTTATTTAATATTTAATAGCATGTTAACATTAATTAATTTTAGGTGACCCATTAAATTGGGCAACATGGACAAATATTGCTGGAGTCGACCTTATATCACATTTTCCTTAGAAAATAGAATTTTTGGCTTTTCCATTTTTAATTTATTAAATTTAATGGGTTTTATTTGTTACTGTAATTTAATTTAATTTCAAGATTTATTTTATTTTGAATAATTTAAGTATTTTTGGATGATTATAATAAGAAAATTGGTTATTTGAATTTGAATAAATAAAATGGAAAATCTCACTATTTTAATTGGATAATTTAAAATTAAACAGTCTCCATGGTATATGTTTAATTTAAATTTTCTGAAATTATAGGGTTTAAATATGTGTAATCAGAAAATATAAATTAAATTCCCGATTTTAAAATTAAGGTTATAGTGTTGACGGTAGAGAAATGCATATGTGTATTTTCTCAGTGTTGTATTGAATAGTCACATTATAAGATTTTTGTCAGGAAATCTGGAATATAAGTGGACAAGATTAATGAGATGATCCAATATGACTTGTTCATTAAGTTAGATATGTTGTGACATATGTATGAATTTGTGTCCACTGCCTATGTTATGATGATTATCTCACATCTAATATTTGATAATCAGGATCATATAGTTAGGCAAGTTTTAATTAACGACTTTAAAGGAATATTAATATGATTGATACAACCCTAGTTATAAGATTATGTTTCGATGGTGATTTATCACCTTAAGGAACTAAAAATTTAAGGAGGTGAAATTGATGAAAAAAACCACATCGATATCCTCCCCAACAAAATATTTTATCAAGATATCATATAAGTATTCAAGTTACTAAAATAACTTCACTTCTTAGCCGAAGAGTGGATAAAAGCTAAAGTCAAATTAGAAACTATTAAGTCGGAATTTAGGCAGTGGCCAGGTTTCAAAGACAGATAGTGTATTGTGTAATCGCAAGTGAATTCAGTAAAAGTAGTCAGAACACTTGTAGGAGTTAATAGGATTACGCTATTTAAAAGAACAAGGAAGATACATTTTATTTATAAAAAGTTTAATAGTGTTTAATGGGTTGTTCTATGTTAACTTGGATTATAGACACATGAGAAAACTAGTCAACTAGTGATAGGTGAATTTATCTACTACTGGGAATTTATAATTGCAGTGCGGGATTTGAGTATCAATTTTGATAACTAGAGATTAATTTTAAATGCTTGCTTATAAGTGTGTAAGAATAGAAGGAATTTTGATTCGGCTTCTACTCTTTTTGTGAAAGTATATTTGTTTTATTTTAATAAAATATATATTGTTAATGGTAATAAACAATATATCTATCTTTGGTACTGAAATGGATAATCATTACAAAATAAATCTCATATTTAGTACACTTTAGTTTTTGAATAATATCCATGATTTATCACTAAAAGGATAAGATTCTTCTATATAGACCATAATACATCTATAGAACCAAATATCGGGTTATTTTATTTAAATGGATTCTAAACTGGTAGAAGATGGGTTCTTACATTCATCAAAAGTGGAGGCACTTCTAGTTAATGAATATGGTTAGACGAAAAATGAATGGGAGGTATTATAGCTATAGAAATATTATAAATGTTTTATTATGATTGATGTAATTCTATAACTACCTATTCAAGAATTTGAGAATTACATATCACTAGCTCGGATTATATTCATGAAGATAATGTCACAAGTTACTTTCAGTAACGGTATGTCAAAGAGAGATGAATTGGGTTTCCTTCATACATAATAAGATTCGTGATGAATTATTCATTAGATATAGATACACATGTGTCAATATTACTTTCCAAGTTAGTTTTATTTACTCCTATTAAAGTTATTGGATTGCATTCAAACTCAATTCTAATACTTTCTATAATGGGTAGTGCAACACTTGTGTTGGGAGAAAAATCGACAAGTTGGAACAAGGACGGATATTTAAATCTATATTCTAGACCAAATTCCTAAAAGCATTATTCAAAACAAATGAAGGTCTAACTGGCTTATGTGAACTTCTTTTATACCACATGTATAGGTGGAAATATCACAAAGAAATGAGTATGATATTCTACTATCATATCATAGTGGGAGGATTGTCAATTCTCATAATGGTGACAACTATATAAACGCATCACGATTGGTACACCCGTAAAGGGGTGACTTTATCGTAGTGAGGGCATTTCTTATTCTTAGGATTATCACCCATTGTGACCCCTGGAGAAGAAGGTAATGAACCCTATAACTATAATAAGGTATTTCTTCACAAGGATGGATAAAATTCTTGAAAAATTTATAAATTTGGTACCATATAGATTCCGCAAGATGGTTTAAAACCCATCAGTTGCAAATGGATCTAGTAAGAGAGGTAATCAAATCCATGATTTTGATAAATGGTTGGATGTGTCCAGTGTGTACAGAACGAGTGATAGAAATGTGGTGATTTTTCTAAATGCTAGATGTATGGACATATTTATCGTCTTACGTAATGTAAGGATATGTCATACACTTAGAGTGTGGTAGTCCAAGCAGTTCAATATTAAAATATTAGAAATTCTATTACATTTTTTGGATTAGATTATCATTTGGTCACTAGAAGAATGTACTTTGACTTATCTAAGTTACCATATTGATATTGCTCTTTCGAGATTTTGTTATGCAATATTCCAAAAAAGAACTTCGCTCTTTCAGATTTGGAATCTGTATAACTCTATAATAAAACATTGGTTTGGTAGAATGTGTGTGCATATATATATATATATATATATATATATTCAAGTACCTGAAAAGGATTAATGAATACATATTTGGTTGCCAAATAAAGACATGAGTAACTTATAGGTTACTAACTCATTTTATTCGGTCAGATTTAAGATTCCAAAAAGTGTATAGTAAGCCTTGCATAAGAAATCATATAGAAAGGTGTTTCTAATGGTTGTATATGCATTGGTTGACAACCGGTAATTTTATTAATTTATATGTGATGAGTTCATTATTTTGTATATTTTATACCCAAATTTATACCTTGTTAGTCCCATTTTATTTAATTTAATAATTTCTTAGGATCTTTTTATTAAAAAGGAAAAAAATGCAAGAATGCGTGAATTCACAGTTAAAATGGCAATTTTAAGTCAAAAATGGGTGCTTCATTAATTTTATAATATTCTTGTGCTAATTTGTGAAAAAAGTTGCCTAGTGAAATTTTTGGAGGTAATGGTGGAATTTCGTGCAAATGGATGATCAACTTGAAAAAGGCATGAAAAAACTGAATTTTACGGTCGTTCGAAAAAATGTTGTTTTTGCACTTATGAAATCATAAAAAATTCAAGAATTTTTATTTTGGACGAAATTTGACATGCGTGTTAAGCAAGAAAAAAGAAGACTTTTCGAGTGGGGGAAAATTAAAGAGTTCCACCAAAACCCTAATGCCTCACCCTAAGCCTATAAATAGAACCTTTGGGGGCTCATTATTTCGTGGGTAGAACAAGGAGAGAATTTCGTAGGGACAATCTTAGAGAGCAATTTTTGAGAGATTGTATTCAATTTGAGGGACAAGTCTTTATTACTTCTTAGAGTATTGAAGATTATTGTGAGAGAGCTTATTGTAAGTTTGGTTTATCAATGAAAAATCTCTTCTTATTCTTGCAATTTCTCTTTCATTATGATAGCTTGATTATTGTATTAGGATTAAGGTGAAGTTTATCATAGTTAGCTAATATTGTCATGTTAATTTGATTGTTGTATATTCCCTACTTATTTTAATTATTACTAAAGATTCGGTATTCATTTTAAAATGACACGAGAGTGTGTTTTAGAACCTTCAAAATTGTTTTGTCAATCAAGCTTTGAGATTTAAAAATAGTAATTTTTGATGGATTATGCTTGCACTTTGATTGTTTTGATAGTCCATGATTAAATACATTTGCAAATTTTAAAACTTGTATTTTCTAAGGGAATATGGATTTTAGCCATCTAGTAGAGATGTTAAAAATATTTTGACCATAATTGTCATATTTTCTGAATTAAACGCGGCGAGAGTCGGTTTAATTGAGTTATAAAAAGGTAATTACAACATTAAATTAGTGTGCAATATTAGTTACGTGATAAATGGACCCCGAATCCTAATTATTTCCTAATTGTTTACAAATCTCTTACGTTACTCTCATTTATCATAGTTTCTTTAATTTAGTTTAGTATATATTCTTATCCCATTTTATCTAGTTGGATAGTTGCAATTCTTTTAAAAATTAAAATTGACAAATCCTCGTGGGTTCGACCCGTACTTATACTCGCTATTCTATAATAGCCCGTGCACTTGCGGTATTTGATAAAATTGACAACAATATGTGAGGTATGGTTGTTAGATGCACGGTTTCATATCTTTGAGTATAAGTGGGAGATTGTTGGGGTTCTATACTAAAGTCATGGTTCATTAGTGGAATTTAGTATGTCCATTTAATGAGAATCTTCACAAGTAATCTTTGCATCATATTATTTATATATTTATGCATAGGTGTTTTTTATTCTGCATAGTAGATGATTTGGTGTGTAAAGTTCATCTTACACATGGAAGATCAGATCATAGGTTCTTGTAGAATATAAGAATGGTTCACAATCTTATAGATATAGATGGACGAACCATCGGTAGGAATGTAGCTTAATATTTTAGTAGGTCTATCTTGATTACAGAAAATGGTATATTTTGGACTTATTGTACTAGTACACTTTGTGTGTATTGAAAGTGACCAATTTGAGATAATTTTCTTTATACTGACTATTTAAGATATTGCATATCTCATGGTTATTATGGGTGCTTAAGCTCTGAATCCGAACATAACTGATGGATACGTGCATCAATTATTCATTATTTTGACCTATTAGATGAGATTAATTAATGAATTAATAAACTTAGTAGATTAGCTAATAGTGATTAATGTATGGTGAAAGTTAATTATGAATGGAATCCACGTCTCGGTATAGAGATTGATGATACCCTCTTGATGTAGGTTAAAAGTTTTGATTATGTTAAACCCGACCGGTGGATTTATTTAACTGACATACCAAATAAGTTAGGAGGACGGCCTCAAGGAATTTATAAAAGGTCGATTAAATATAAATGTCAATAATTTAATTTAATTGATGGGTATTCATAATCTTATTGTGGGAAGATTATTAAGCATTTAATAACGAAGAGCTCGAAATTATAATTTTGAGTTAGTAGACTAGAGTGAAATTATTATTCTTTAGTGGAATGAATAATAATTTATAGAATTATGGAATTACTTATAGAGTTTAATTAGAATTCCTAATTTTGTAGGAATCTAGTCTATAATTTCTCATAGAGGTCCTCGTCCTATCCTATATATGAAACCCCTTGTCTCCTAATAAGTGTGGGATCATTATAGATCAGAAAAATACCTAAAATAAAGTGGTAGGGTCATGCTTCTTGGTGCCCACACACCAATGGCATGTATTGACTTAAAGGAATAGCTTAAAAGATCTCGAGGTCTCTTTTAAATCTCGAATCTTGTAATCAGACAATTGGAAAGTCCAAAAATTATAAAATAGGAACCACGAATTCCTAATACATATAGGAAGAGGCGCAAGAAATTTCAAATCATTCGGAGATCGTTTGTCCGCCTGCTTCATGCATCTTTACAAAATAGTAATTCACAAAGAAAATCTGACAAAACAGATTAGATCTGGAATCGAATCAAGAACCAATCAAGAAGGTTGATTCAATATTCAATAAATTATTCCAATATACATAACCCTGATATAATACTTTAGGATTCATGGATATGAAGGTTTAGGGATGAAAGCAATTCAAGAATATATGATTTCATATGCCCAAAAATATTCGTGACATGTCACGGTGTCTACTTATCAGAGCCATAACTTGAGAACCGTTGATCGGATAGGGATGAAATATTTTTATAGGTTACAGAGGCTTAAAGATATAAAACTCGTGAACGATCACATTTTGACGCGGTTAAGATTTAAAAATTATATTTTGATTTCATGGAAACCATACCGTTAGATTTACGACACGGATCGGTATAATACGAAGGAGATCAAATCTTTACGATTCAAGACAGAAGGAACCGTAAAGGTATGAGATCTTCAATCTCCTCTGTAGATCCACTATAATCATTTTTTTTATTAAAATTCAATTATCATATAAATCAAATGATCTAATTTTTTTTAAGTCCTGCAGCAGCAGCTTCCCATACAACTAGAGATCTTTCTCTAACCTCTTGATGTAAGCCATCAACTCTTTGCTTCTCTCGAGAAAGTTGAGCTAGTAAACTCATCTTTTGCTAAAAAGAATTTCTGGAGAAATATTACATGCATATCCTCCCACATAGCCACACTCCTTAGGGCCAAGTGAGAGTAACATGTTTAATCTTTATCGGTAAGGTTTTGAAAACTCCCTTAGATGTAGCTTTTTTGTTGTAATTAACACCTAAGTGCTCAGCAAATCTCTTCAAGTGTTCATTCAGATTACCCCCTTTTCAATTAAACTTCCCAAAGATTGGAAGAATCTATCCTTCAGGAAAAGGCTCATTATTGTACTCCTTTGGGTAAGGAGTCCAAAAATCATCTAAATGGATGTTGCCTCACTGATAGTCTATAAAGATAAAGCCAACATTTTGACCATATCCCTCTTGACCTCCTAAATAGTCAAGGAAGGATAAATATCTACCTCCATTGCCTTGGTTGATGTTGGGGTAATCGTGGGCAGCAGATTCATATTAACTAGAGCTTCAACGGTTGGCGTATAATAGGGGAAAGATTGATCACAACAGGAATAACATGACTTATAGGTATAACGGGCATTCCTTTTAGGGGAATGACAGGTTGTAACACTCGCATAATGAAGGAACTTGGATCCATCGTGAAATCAAACATTGTCATTTCTTATTAACTTTGAAGGAAATCCATGAACATTACCATGAGGTTGGCCATTTGGTTAGGCCCTAAAATAGAGCTCACGAAAGCTTGTCCCATATGAACATTACCCATGATAGAAGTGACTGGAGGAACCACATTAGTAGTGTAATAATAACTTACTCTTCTCCGTGATGAGCGTCGTCGAATATAAGAGTATGGTTTATATTCTCATTCTCCATTTTTAAAAGAATACCTCTCTAGTGGAGTAGCCAAATGTAAGAGGGTACTTCTCGCCTAGGTTCTTGTAGTGAAAGATATAACCTTAATCGATGGTGATGATGAATATAGCTTGAACAAGTAATAATGAGAAAAATCAATAGTGAAGGAAATATACTAAATATAGGGAAAATAAGTTGTAAGAACACAAAAATGTTTTATTACACTTTAAGAATTGAAGTCAATGTTTACAAACACTCAATCTCTCAAGTGTATAAAGTTTTTTAACTCTCTCAAGAATCTCGCAATCTAGTGTCTCTGCCTTATTTTTTTATTCTATCTTCAATGTTTTAGTACATCATATATATTTTTAAACTCAAATCGTGGATTCTTGAGTGTCGCTTTCCCTTTTAGAATCTTCTTCTAGCAAACCGCTATCAGTAGATTGAGGGGGAACCAACTCATTAATCATGGGTTAAAGTCTTCCTTAAAATATGGAGAAAATCTACTTTAATTAAAAGTGTTCCAGTTTTAACATGTGTCTCAGGTGCACCCCTCAATATTTAATGAAAAGTTTGCACACTTGGGATCATGTGAAAAAGGAATCTTACTTTATGTCAGATAGTGATCTAAACGTCAGCACCTTTACAACTCATTAATACTTTATTTGAGTAAGTTGATGGTTACTCGTAACATACTCAATTGGGTAAGCAGTTTTGAAATGTGATTAATCATGCAAAGTGATTTCGCTCCCTGTATTATCAAAAGAATTTTCCTCGGGGACCTTCCCAGCCTGGTCAATCGATGGATCATGAGTGCTTCCTTTATTCTACTGGACATGGTCTCTCATGTGTTTCTAGTAACTTATCCATATAATATAACTCATATTTTCACAAGTTGTAGACATGACTGGATTCAACTTGTTTTTCCTGGAAAGTGTCTCAATCTTCCACTAAACTCCATTTTCCTAAGTGTTGTTATTACTCTCTTGGTAAGGTAATTTATCTCTAAGTTGGGAGTTTTACAAATAAGCCCCTCCTACATCGATAATGCAAACCGATCAAGTAAAAACTAAAAAAGCTCCTGCTCAAATTGTCCCTCAAAGTGAAAGTTGAAGTTATCAAGCAATTGAATGTAGGTTACATGTGTCTGGTCGAATATCCAACTTGGTTTGCCAACATTGTTCATGTACTAAAATTAAGAGGAACGGTATGCATGTGCATCAACTATCGGGATTTGAACAAAACTTCTTCGAAAGATGATTACCCCTGCCCAATATTGACATGATCATTGATAACACATCCAATTATGCTCTCAAGTCAGTTGTCGATCGCTTCGTGAGATATAATCAGATCAAAATGCATCCCAATCGTCAAGAAAGGATTGCTTTTGCCACCCCATGGGATACTTTTTGCTACATCGTCATGAATTTTGGTCTAAAATTGTCAGGGCTACCTATTAAAGAGCATCCACAACCATCTTGCATGATCGTATCCATAAGGAAGTAGAAGTATAAGTCGAGGACATGATCATTAAATCCAAAACTCGAGAAGTTCATGTCCCTTCTTTGAGAAAATACCTTGAATAGTCACGATAATACCAGGTGCATCTAAACCAGCAAAAGTCCATCTCTGGTGTCACAAAGTGGAATCTCTTTGGCTTTATGGTCAGTGAAAAGGGAATCGAAGAAGACCCTACCAAAATCAATGTAAACCTCAAAATACCGTTGCCTCAAACTAAGAAACAATTACGCAATTTCTTGGGAAAGCTCAAATAAATCAGAAAATTCATTAGCCGTCTCACTTTCATCTGTGAACCCGTATTTAAGATCCTCCGAAAGGATTCAACCAAAGTCTGGAATAAGGCATGTGAAGAATCCTTTGGCAAAATAAAGTGATACCTTAACCAACTACTAGTGATCATGCCACCACAATCTTGTATACCCTTCTTTTGTATTTAACTACTACCGACACTGTGAATGGGGCTATGTTGGCCCAATATATTGAGGAATTACAAAAATAGACAAACATTTATTACGCCAATCTTAAGGTGGTAGGGTTTGAGGTGAACTACACTGTGCTATAAAAGGATGGTGTTACCCTAGTATGTATCATTCATAAATACTGACACTACAAGCTTGCATTCCCCGTCAAGATAGTGTCCCACTTGGATCCCATGAAGTACCTACTAGAAAATCTAGACTTTTCAAGCCACATGGATCGATGGTTGCTCCTGCTAGCTAAGTTTTACATCACTTACTCCACATAGGAATCCATTTAAAAAAGAGGCGTATTTGATTACTTATCCGATCATCCCATGGAGGAAGTTGACATATGAATCTCAGAATTTTATAAACGAATATACTTTCAATGTTTCTCATGAAGAGATCCAGTGGAAGATGTTCATTAATGGATCTAACAATAAAAAAATGGCATGGCATTAGGACACTTCTAGTCTCCTTGATAATTCCCACACTCCCATCGCCATAAAATTATATTTCCTTTGTAACAATAACATGATGGAATATGGGGCATGCACTGTGGGCCTCAAGATTTCCCTTGAGAAAGGAATCTGATACCTTGATATTTATGAGGATTCTACCCTCATTATATGGCAAGTCTTCTGAAAGTGGAAAATCAAATATGAGAAACTCCTACCCTTTCACACTCGCCTTAAAGATCTTAATTAGAAATTTAAGGATGTCACATTCCATCATCTCTCCCAGTCAAGAAATCACTTTGTAAATACGTTGTTGACTTTTATCTCCATAGTCGACATGCAAGAGCAAATAATTATTGCTCCTTACAAGTTCAGAAATAGTCCATGCCAACTCACTGCTACCACATCGAGTTCTCCATAGAAGAAGATTCAAACAAAGGCAAGTTTTGGTATTATGATATATGGTGCCTCATCAAGCATGGTCAAAATACTCAAGGGGGTGATAAGAAAGATTTCTTAACCCTTAGAAAACTTGCAGCACGATATATCATTTGCGGAAAAAATTTGTACAAAATAAATTTCGATCGTACTCATCTGTAATTCATAGTAGGGAATGACATTGAAGAGATTATGCAGAGGATCCATAGTGGGAAATATGGGGCCTACTTTAATGGCCATATGCTTATCAAGAATATTATTTGACAAGGATACTATTAGACTACCATGTTCCAAGACTGCAATGCCTACGTCAAAAGATCCTTAAATGTCAATAATTTACTAATCGCCAGCACTTACCTCCTCGAGAGTTATACAACATGAATTCTCCCTGGACCTTCTCGACTTGAGGCATCGACATCATTGGGAAAGTCACTCCTAAGGAATCTAATAGGCATGAGTTAATCTTAGTCTCCATCGATTATATCACCAAATGGGTTTAAGCAAAGTCATATGCGGTATTGAATGAAAAGAAAGTGGTTAAGTTCATTTGAAAGAATATCATATATCGCTATGGGGTCCCTTAAGAACTTATATCAAATAATTCACTCAATTTAAAGTTGATGTCGCAGGGGTAGTCTAGGAATATGAAATTCAAATACACAAGTCTTAACCTTACAGAAAGCAAACTAGTGGAACTATTAATGCTGCGAATAAGAGCCCTAAGACAATAACTAATAAGATGATCGAGAGTTGTAAATATTATGTTGACATGATCCCTTATGCCCTCTATGTCTACCTTACATCCATAAGAACACTCACTGGAGATCCCTATAATCAATCCTGCCCATCAAACTTGAAATACCTTCCCTACGGGTACTGCTCAAAAGTCAATTTGGAGAAGTTGATTAACAGCAAAGCCATTATGATGAAATTACACTCTTCGATGAAAATATATTGAATGTTTTATACCATGTACAAGGATGTCATCGTTGCATTGCATGATCATTCAATAGAAAGGTCAAAAATCATAGTGTGCAATAAGGATGCCTTGCTCTCGAAGAAATTATGGAACCTATCTAGGACCCAAGAGGGAAATTCAAGCACAATTAGAGTGGGTCATATCTTGTGAAGAAAATATTTTCAGGCGGCACCACTATGCTCACAAACCCCGATGGAGAAAAGATGGCGCGCCCAGTCACTTTAGATCAACTCAATAAAATTATACCCTTAGTCCAACTCTCATCAAATAGTACAGTTATCACCTACATTATATTCTTAAAAAAATCTCTCTTGTTCCCTTCACAAGAACTACTAAGGACCTGATCCTCTAAAAATATCTTTTAAAAATTACAAGCATTTTATCCCTACAGAGGTACATAGGCAACCTATAAAGTGACTTTGGGTGTGGTCCTTTCTCTTTCATAAAATTTGATTATTTTCTCCCATCACGGAGCACCAATCTCTCTCATCATTCTTAATTGAACAAAAGGATTGTGTGTGCCTTAATGATTGGTATAGATAGTTCAAACATAAGAAAATATTCAAAAAGGCACAACGAGATACATTAAAATCAACATTTATTTCATTAGTGTCTATTTCAAACATAGTTGTTACATGAAGCATCAGTAACAAGAATCCCAAACACTTATAAAATCCCAACCTCTTCCACAACATTGGCTATCTTTAGTCACATATGCCCAATTTCCTCATCAAAAAATTTCAGAACCAAATCCTTCCATATCCACCTCGGATAATCCCTTGACACCACCAAATCTTCCCCCACAAACTGGGTTGGACGGTCTGCAGTGCTACCATAAAGCCCTCAAATATATCTTCAAGGCTTGATTCAAGTCCTTCATGGGATAAAAATTGCTTATACATGGAGGGAGAATCTGCTCCCAGCCCACTTGGAACAAAAGTCTGCAAGGAAGATAAAAGGAAGTATGACCAAGACCTACAAGTTGGTCATAGCGAAAGTCATCCAATTACAAGATAGACTTTAGTTCACCTCACCAGGGCACAGACTAACGGATGCAACTAGCTCCATTTACCAAGAGCTAGTCAGTCCAATCATCCACAGATGGACTAAAATATGTAAAAGATCAAAGGAAAAAATTGGGAGTAACGATCATAGGATACTCGGGAGCCGCAACCAGACGAAACGTCTCTGTCAGTCGCATATGCATCAACATGGGGCTACCTCACAAAAATATAGAGAGATTTTCTTCCAAGTCATCAAGATCATTCAGTGTCTTTGCCAGTATAATGGAAGCAGTGTTATATCAATAGCCAATCCACATAACTATGGAAACCAACTGGGTGTCCATACTCAGGACACCTATCACTAGGATCATTCTAGTGGTAAAACCTAGACACGCCACACCAATAAATCCATTATCCCAAAAATACCTCTGGCGCACTAACTCCAGCACTGCAGGGTGATTGATGGCTCCCCCGTGCACCGGTGGTCGGGAAGAAGATAGAGAAATATGAAATAACTTGGCTAGGACCTCCCGCGAAGAATGAGAAATTTCATAAATAATATAATGAACTTAGGAATTAACACCCAACATGGTAAATAATTCATAATAAGTTGGACACACCTTGTCTAACCCAAAATGGAACATATGATTTTTAGAGTACCAGAATTATAGATCCGTCTACAGTAAGATCTAACTGATCGAGTGTTTGCACCACTAAGTGTTCGAGCACAAGTTAAAAGATTCATAGTCAACGATGTACAAACTCATTGCTTCCAGACCTTCGAGATAAGCATCAAACATATCTGTCATAGTAATAGTCATTGGAGATAATGGAGTTGTACACAAAGAGAGAATAGAAGACATGTTGGTGTAATTTAAATTCTCACCTCAATCCCCCTTTCGTAGTTGTTATACCATTAATAGGGTATACTGATCATAAGAGGACATCTGGACTAATCAACTATAGAAATGAGTACGGCTCAGCTAATAATGAGACCCACTCAAACACTCATTAGGTCGGCGCAGTCAATCCGATCAGCCCTGATATTCCAAATAGTTCATTTAACCCAGTTAGTTGACACTAGGTTAACACCATTAAGTAACTCTACTACAGTGGGCATGTATTGTGTGACTGGATGATGTTAGCGGTACATTCACGTGGGTAAGATATGCATATATTCTCCCCATGTTCACATAATTAACTTTATTATTATTCTTTCACTAGAATGTAAAGTGTGTATCTACCTAGCCTACTAAGGCATGATACATGTACATTTTTTCTCTCTTCAAACAACCTATAAATAACACACACACTGCCACATTAAAGGAATACAAGATATTATTTGTATCGTTATGTTGTCAAACTCTACATAGAACTTGAGAGCTTGTACCGTGTATTCATTTATGGATTTTTCCCAACAATCAATACACCAAACACCTGCACTTGTGGATGTAGGCACCGCTTTGGGCCAATCCATATACATCTGGTCTTATTTCTCTTTCTCTCATAACATTAATTTCCCTCTATATTAGCATTTATGTATGTTTATATCTCTTTATATGTTATTGTTTGTTATTGGTTTACTCTTGCTAAGACTAAATTAGTATACTAGTTTTAGATTATAACAGCAGGCGTAGGCTGTGGGAAACAGTTGTCCATCATTGCTTTCCACCATTATTGATTTCTAAAACTCAAGGATACCTAGTTCTGAAAAACCAGTGAATCGCACTCCGATTCATATGAGTTTAATTGGGTTAGAGACAGTTAATCCGTGATTTCCTTTCGATTATCTTTAATTCTTTAAATCTAATATTAGATTCATATTTTCCTTATTTCGATTCACATTTACTTTAATTTTTATTATCACTCTATTTTTCCTATTACGGCACATTATTTTTCTACAAATAATGTGAAAAATGCCTTAAATCCCAAAAAGTAGTTGGACTGGATAAGGGGTTCCAACCTCTACGCCTGTGGATATAGGAGATCTATAGGGGATCTTACAGAGCTAGACTCGAGTCCATGAATCTATGTAAGAGAGAATAAAACAACTTACGTAAAGAATTTTAGCGAGGCAAAATAGGCTCGAGATGAATCCGATCACCCTAGCAAGTGGAGAAAACTTTGATAGGAGGCGTGAGATTCCACATCTAATCCCATACAAGGATAAGAGGCAGGTGTACTATGATAGAGCAATTGTTGTCCCAAGAAGGTTGGATACGAGCTCGTGAGGCGAGGGCAACAGGTTCAAATGCTTAGGATATGGGTGTGACACTCCACCCAATTAAATACCGGGTGATCTGTCCTTTATAAATTTAAAATAGAATGTTTGGTTAGTTCATTCTTAGCATCACTGTCAAAAACAATAATCACCTAATAAATAATTAAGCTAGTGTCAAAACATTTTCCATTTTAAGTTATACCCAAATAATCCATTAATAAATTCCAATTATTAAGACACAAACCATTTACCATACACATGAATAAAATAAAAACTGGATCTGAATCAACTGCTGAAATAAATAAGACTGAATAAAAACATTCCAGTTCAAAGTCGCAAAACCATATATTAATATAACTGAATCCAACTAAACAACTAAATACTGAAATGAAGGAAGGGCAATCTCTCCAATAAAATAACTGAGAATGGGTGACACATGCCCTAAATGAAATGTCTAAAGAGGATTGAATGAAATGAGAGTGGCGACGTATAAACACGAGAACCTGCAGCTCCCACAACTGCTACAGCATGTCAAAAAATCTGATTGTCTAAGTCTGGTGTCCCTGTGGTTGGACACCTGATATAAATAGAACAAGAGAGGAGAATATACAAAAGACGAGTCAGAGCCCGAGTTGAAAAATATTTTTAGCAAGTATTTAAAATTTGCAATAAAGCAAGTATTATAAGCATGTTAGCCTTTCGTATTCTTACATGAGATTCTCACCTATCAACTATTATGCACGCCTAACGTACATCTAGTCCAATATAGCTATCCTAATCTCATTTAACTAGATTCTAGACTAACACCACAAACTATGTCTTGAAGTAGTATCCCGCATTCCCAAATACTTATATTAACTGTTTCAGCATTTAATAATTCGTTTAAGGGTTATCACCCTAAAGCTAAGTATTCACATCTCAAGGTACTGAGGATTTCATCATCATAATCATCTAAAAATATCACACGGTAACATCACTAGTATAAATATATAATCATCACTCTAGAATATATATATACTAATACGGCACCCCTAGACTCAGTTGCGGTGCATGCATACTCTGTTATCGAGTCCTGGTACATCTCGTACTCAAATAAGTACAATCGGTTCGAAAATATCCCACAAACCATAAAATCAAAACACATATATTAGAGGCGAGCATAGTCATAGGCCTTTGGGTCTACGCACAAACCTACGCGCCCCAAATGATCGTTTAATACCATTGTTCTCACAAATGGAAATCCAACCGACTTATTAAGTTCTGAGGTGACAAATATAAAATCCCCCCGAAGGCTCATCAGGATAAGACTGTCCTCTATCATTTTCAAAACCTCCCGCGATAGCAAGAAACTAGGTATGTCATACACATTATAAATCACGTGTAAGTAGACACACAACCTATCACTTTATTTCACATGTTTCATACGTAGTCTATTTTTATCCCGAATAATCTACGTAAAAATAATTCATATCTTAATTCATTAACAAATGCTCCTGAGTATTCCTCATCATTTGAAGGGTATCCTTAAGTTTATACAACATAACAGTGGTAAGGTCCCTATACCCTAGTGGGATAAGTCATCATTTCTCTCGAATCTCCGAGTCTCAAATTATTCTCTAAAGTAGGTATTTTCTCTCGATTAATACCCCTCTAAGTCTAACCCATCGTTTCCCCCCTCTTAGATCCAATCCTAACTCAACCTTGGTCTACGGTTTTATTAAGCTAACTCTCATTATACTTCACCATAAACTCTTACTTTTAAGATTTGAAAGGTTCGTGAGTATTCTAGTTGAGAACTGCAAACTGCAGTAGACCGGACCGGTCCGACTGAAAAAGAAAATGAATTGATCCGACAGAAAAACGAACCAGTCCGGCTGAAAAACAAACCAATCCGAATCTCTGTGAAAATGGCTCTTCCCCAAATGCATTTTTCCACCATTTACAACCCTAAAACCTCTACTGTAACCTAATTGATACTCTAACATGTTTAGATGATTTCTAGCAACCTAGAATCATTACATCTTTATAATACATCAATAATTCATGAAATATCCAATTTCTCATCAACAAATGCTAAATGATCATTTTAAGAGTTAATCACATAATAAACTCAGATTCGTTTCTCAAGCACAATATATAATTCTGGGATTCCTATTCTACATGCATAGGGATTCAATTCTTCACCAAAATAACTTAATCTATGATTTAAATTCTCTAACTTCACCCAATTCGATTCTAAATAATGTATTTAATTCCTATGCTAACATGAGCACAATTATTTCTAATAGGAATCAAGTACTTGACTTGATTATAATGGTTTGATCCACTGATGAAGGTGGTATGGGTGTGTTATTCATTCTCCGATCTACACGGTGGTGGTCCTGGTGTTGCGAGGCAGTGGTTCTAGGCCTTAGTTCCTTGGGTATATTTCCCCCTCACCCTCTGTGGCTCTCCCTTGAAACTTGTGAATAAAAACCCTAATTGGACTCACGTAGCAGATATATTTTATCTCTAATTTTCATGCATATTAATTACCAAAACGCCCTCTTAGTATGCCAATTTGGCCTAAAACTGTCCTGGGACCCAAACTCAACCCCTGGGTAGACTATCTCGACCCTTCCGAACACGTTGGCGAACTCGAAATGACTATCCGGAATACTTATAATTAATTTAATTCCTAATTCCTTTAAATTTGTCCTTACACGACTCACACGCGCGTCTCGACTTAATTTTCCTAACTGTCGACAATTATATTAATTTCATAATCATATATTACTTTATTCGCTCAGTAATATTCAACATAATACACGTCAATAAATACCAACCCTTAACTCCCTAGTTAATATTTATTTTAATTTGGATTAATTCTTAATTAATTCTCAAATTCAATTCAATTAATCTTATAATTAAAAATCATAAAAATATGGGGTGTGACATACTTCCGCCCTTACAATGAAATTTCATCCCAAAATTTGAAAAGGAGTAAAAATAACGGTACACCTGGTATGAATAACTCTGGATACTTGTCGCGCATCTCATCCTCACAGTCCCTGGTAGACTCCTCGACATTATGGTGCCACCACTGAACATGTACTAATGGCACTACCTTTGACCTCAATTTTCTCTCGCTACGGTTTAGGATAGCAACTGGCCCCTCCTCGTAGGAACTACCGGGTTGTAGCTCGGAATTCTCTAAGGCAATATAAGTGTGGGCCATGTTATCCCAAAGATAACTCCACGGAGAAGAAATATGGAACACGTGATGAATCCTATGTTAGTGCTCCGATAACCCAAGTCTGTAAGCTATGGTTCCAATCCACTCAATGATAGGGAATGGCCCTACGTATATCGGCGCTAACTTCACCTTTTTTCGAAACTGCATTATCCCCTTCATAGGAGATACTCGTAATAGTACCTGATCCCCAACAGCAACTCTCCAAAGAACAGCTTGGCATCGGCTTAGCTTTTCTTCTTGTCCTGAGCTACTCGTATACGAATTCTAATTATTTTTATTCTTGTCGTAATCTCCTGAAGTACCTATGGCCCTAGTGGTTTGTTATCCCCCACCTCTAGCCAACAAGCAGGCAAACGATAAGATCTACCATATATTGCCTCAAATGGGGCCATGCCAATCGTAAACTGGTAGGAGTTATTATACGTAAACTCCACCAGTAGAAGGTACTACTCCCAACCTCTACCAAAATCAAGGATACACATCCACAACATATCCTCTAACATCTTATTTATCCGCTCTGTCTGCCCATTCGTCTGCGAGTGATAGGCCGAACTCAAACGTAACTTCGTACCCATGCCCTCCTGGAAGCTCTCCCAAAATCTGGACACAAAAATCTTATTCCGAACGAACACAATATCATGGGGCACCCTATGAAGTATACTATCTCGGCAATGAAGATTTGAGCGTACTGTCTAGTCGTTTCAAACTAGCAGAAAGTGAGCTACCTTGGTCAGCCGATCCATAATCACCCATATGGAATCGTGACCCCTCTGCGACGTGGGTAGCCCGTGATAAAATCCATAGAAATGCTCTCCCATTTACATATGAGGATATCTAACGACTGTAGGAGCCTTCCCGGTCTCTGATGGTCCACTTTCACCAGCTGACAAGTGGCACATTTCGAAACAAACTCGACGATGTCCTTATTCATTTCACTCCACCAATACTATCGCCTCATATCCTGATATATCTTATCACCGTCGGGATGTACCGTAAATCTATATCCACACGACTCTGTCATCACGACATGTCGTAGGTCCTATCCCTTTGGAACAACCAAACGCCCATTAAAGCGAAAACCCCCATATGAACCCACAGAATAAGACTCAGCTCCCTCGACTAGAAGTTGTATAATACGATCCTGACAAAATGTATCGGTTGCCTGGGCCTGTACCACTCTCATCATAATTTGGGGTGTAATGATCATGGCTGATATAAATGATTGGACAACTGCATCCTGGTGTCCCAACTCCTTCCATTTCTCCTTCCACACTTCGGTCACTTTACCTACTGGCCTCCGGCTCAAAGCATCAGCTATTATGTTAGCCTTCCCCGGGTGGTACTGGATATCAAATTGATAGTCCTTCACAAATTCAAGCCACTGCGCTGACACATATTCAACTCTCTCTTAGTGAACAAGTACTTCAGTGACTTATGATCAATGAATAGGCAAAATTTCTCTCCAAGAGATAATGTCTCCAAATCCGTAGTGCAAACACGACTGTTGCCAACTCCAAGTCGTGTGTGAGGAAATTCCTCTCGTGGGGCTTAAGCTTATGGGAGGCATAAACTATAACTTTATCCTCTTGATGTAATACTCCACCTAGTCCCTGTATGGACGCGTCAGTAAGGGCAAGGTACCTTACTCTTATCCTGGGGAGAGCTAGTACGAGTGTTGAAGTCAACTTGTCATTCAGCTCATCAAATGCCAACTGACATGCATCATCCCAAACAAATGGTATGCCCTTACGAGTCAGATTAGTTATTGGAACCGTAATCTTCAAAAAACCCTGAATAAACCGTCTATATTATCCAGTTAATCCCAAGAAACTCTGCACCTCCGTCGGTGTCATGGGTTGTCCCCATTCCCTCATCGCTAACACCTTACGGGTGTCCATCAATATTCCCTTATTCGATATAATACACCCCAAGAACTATACCTATCGCAACCAGAATCAATATTTTTAAACTTGTCGTACAACTCATTCTACTGTAAAGTCTATAAAACCCTACTTAGATGTTCAACATGCTCCTCCTCGGTCTGTGAATAAATTAGAATGTCATCTATGAAGACAATGATAGACTGATCTAAGAACTCTCTGAAAACCTTATTCATTAAGTCCATAAATACTGTCGGTGCATTGGTTAGCCCAATTGGCATAACTTGAAACTCATTGGATCCATACCTTGCCAGAAATGCGATCTTAGACACATCCTGCTCCCTGATTATCAACTGATGGTATCCTGATCTTAAGTCAATCTTCGAGAAGTAATCATCTCCCCTCAGTTGGTCGAATAAGTCATCGATTATGGGCAACGGATACTTATTCCGTATCGGGACTTTATTCAACTCCCGATAATCTATGCACAGTCGTAAAGATCCATCCTTTTTCTTCACAAACGAAACTGGGGCACCCTAAGGTGAAGTACTGCAGCAAATGAAATCCTATCCCAATAACTGCTCAATCTGATCCCTTAGCTCCCTCATCTTCGCAGGAGCCATATGGTAAAGTTCACGAGATATCAGCCGAGTGCCCAATGCTAAATTAATCATAAACTTTATCTCTCTACTCGGTGGCAGCCCTGGTATATCCTGAAACACATCAGCATACTCACGAACAACTGGAATCAAATCAAGGGGAATCACAACTCCAGCAGAGGTCTCTTCCTCTATATAAAGTAAGTGAGTGGATGATCCTCCCTCGAGGCAAGGTATCGCCACTAAAAAGATCTCCTGATCCGGTAGGGCAAACACAATACTACGACTATAGCAGTCAATCATTCCCCTATACATAGCTAGCCAATCCATCCCTATAATAACATCATACTCGTGCATATCTAAAACAAGCATATTGACCGGTAGGATCAATCTCCCAGTTTTTATGCCCACTCCCCGACATATAAAGAATATAAATGACCCATAGCCCAATGGTGAATCTACACTATTGATCTTAAGTCAATCTTCGAGAAGTAAGCATCTCCCCTTAGTTGGTCGAATAAGTCATCGATTATGGGCAACGGATACTTATTCCGTATCGGGACTTTATTCAACTCCCGATAATCTACGCACAGTTGTAAAGATCCATCCCCTTTCTTCATAAACAAAATTGGGGCACCCCAAGGTGAAGTACTCCAGCAAATGAAATCATATCCCAATAACTGCTCAATCTGATCCCTTAGCTCCCTCATCTTCGCAGGAGCCATACGGTAAGGTGCACGAGATATCGACCGAGTACCCAGTGCTAAATTAATCATAAACTTTATCTCTCTACTCGGTGGCAGCCCTGGTATATCCTGAAACACATCAGCATACTCACGAACAACTGGAATCAAATCAAGGGGAATCACAACTACAGTAGAGTTCTCTTCCTCCATATAAAGTAAGTGAGTGGATGATCCTCCCTTGAGGCAAGGTATCTCCACTAAAAACATCTCATAACCCGGTAGGGAAAACACAATACTACGACTATAGCAGTCTATCATTGCCCTATACATAGCTAGCCAATCCATCCCTATAATAACATCATACTCGTGCATATCTAAAACAAGCATATTGACCGGTAGGATCAATCTCCCAATTTTTATGCCCACTCCCCGACATATAAAGAATATAAATGACCCATAGCCCAATGGTGAATCTACACTAGTGACTGTGCTCTCCGTCTTGTCTAATAACCCTATGGCGCATGCAAAACTAGTGGCAATGAAACTATATGAAGCCCCTGTGCCAAATGATATCCACCCTAAAGTCCCCTGGATAGAAAACATACCCTCAACCGCAGGTGGAGTCTGTGGAACTACTACCCGGTGGATGTTGTAGACACGTCCATACTGAAGTTGTCCTTGCTGAATCAGGGATGGTGTAATGGCAAGCAAAGCTGGGACTGGGGCTGGGGCTGGGGCTGGCGCTGGGAGAGCATCTGGGAAGATCAGCCTCTAGGACTCATGGTGAGCACCCTGCTGCTGAGGATACTTCCCCTTGTCGGGGCACTCAAATCGTTTGTGGCCAGTCTTACCATAAGTGAAACATCTACCTGCGTAGTTACACCCTCTCTACCTCTGCTGGCCTCGGCCCTATTGGTCGTCCCTTGGCCATCATGGAACAGTTGCTGACCCCGGTGGATCTACTGGCCCTGCTAGCCCTGATGTCTCTACTAGCTCTGCTGGCCATAATGACCCTGATGGTCATGCCTGAAACCTCCATGTCCCTAAAGAAACCCCCTTGATCTAAATCTCTTAGAAGAATCTCCCTGATGGGAGGCCTGCTCACCCTGCCTCTACTGACTCTGACCTGCTCATGCCCCACTATCACTACCTCGACCTGTCCTGCCCTACTGGCTGGACTCACCTACTTGCTTTCCCCCTTTAACATGGATGTGGTGATCCTGGCAGTGTAGTAGCGCAGCATTGAGTATATCTTTATAGGATTGCAACGAAAAATTTCCCAAAAGAAGTTGTTGAATCCTCCAGGTCAAGCCATCCACGAATATCTGAATCTTTTTCTCCTCAGCAGGAACCTCAGCTGGTACTAAGTTTACTAGTCTTGTTGAAAACGATAGTTTTTCTAAATCAATGCTCTGATGCAACTTGTTGGACCCCCAATTTGTAAATTTTTAATTTTACCAAAAGTAATATCCTTTTAAAGATGCGGAAGAGAGACAGTTCAATTAAATACACACAAACTCCAAATTTTAATTTCTTTCAAATTAAAATTAAACCAAGTGAAATTAGATAAATCAACAAATACATATTTCACTTAAACAACTTAATTCAATCCAAGTCCTATAAATTTGCCTAGGTAATATTTTCAATATTACCAAAATAGGCCTAACCAATTTTAACAAATTAAACGATGACTTGAATTAAATTAACATATACCCAAATTTAATTTTGCATTAAATTAAATAAGTAGTTATTTAAACCAAATTTTATCTTTTTTTACCTAAGCATGCATCTAAGGTGAATTTTGCAAAAGATAAAATGAATAAATAAATCACTACGCTGCGATGTACGAGGAAAAACCCATAACGGGAAAAAACCTCGGACGGCCCTAGCGTTAAGTCCACTAAGTACGGAATTACAATTACAAGAAAGATGACTTATAACACACGACTCGACTCCTTCAAGCCCCGATGCATCTTCTTGCAAATTCCTCTGTCTAGCCAACAATCCCGTACAACACCTGAACCTTGGAATCTACCAATGAGTTGTAGGAACAACCGTCAACCACACATGGTGCCTTTCACCTTGTGAGAATGCCGCAGCAAAACGACGAGACTGTTTCTTTGAGGGATGTAGAATTAAACCCAAACACTCTTTTACAGTAGAGATAAATTTGGTGCTAAACAAACTCTCCAAGCAAGACGTATATATATATATATATATATATATATAGAAACTTGGATTAAAACAAACAATTGGTTGTAAACTTGGTTTTGTTCTTTGAATAAATCAATTTGGATAACACACACCAAGGGAAATTTTTATGAAAGTATTAAGCTCTCAAACACTCTCAAGGAGATGGAAAAAGTTATTTTTAAAAATTCTGGTCCTGAAGTCATTAAATTCTGTGAAAGAGTAGTGAGACAAAGTAGTGGGAAAGTGCATAAAAACAAGCAAAAATTGTTTCCGTCAAAATCTCATTCGACCGACATTTCGTTCGAACGAACTTTCTAATGAAGTTCCAGTGGCAAGTTGTTGGAAAACCTCGTTCGAACGAAATTCTCGTTCAAACGACAAACTCGTTCGAACGACATAATTGAACGAACTGTCAGAATGTCATTTTTCAATTTTGACCCCAAAAACGTTTTATTTAAAAGTTCTAATATAACTTTCTGAAAATAAAATTCATTTTAAATAAGATAACACCCTTTATAAAATTATTCTAAGTCTCCCTACATAATTTTTTTTACTTAAGCATGCATCTAAGGTGCATTTTGCAAAAGATAAAATGAACAAATAAAACACTACACCGCGATGTACGAGAAAAAACCCACAATGGAAAAAAACCTCGGACGGCCCTAGCCTTAAGTCCACTAAGTACGAAATTAAAATTACAAGAAAGATGACTTACAACACTCGACTCGACTCCTTCAAGCCCTGATGCCTCTTCTTGTAAATACCTCTGCCTAGTCGACAATCCCGGACACCACCGGAACCTTGGAATCCACCAATGAAGCTGTAGGAACAACAGTCAACCACATATCGTCCCTTTCACCTTATGAGAATGCCGCAATAAAACAATGAGAATTCTTCTTTGAGTGACGTAGAAATAAACCCAAACTCTCTTTTACGGTAGACATAAACCTGGTGCCAAACAAACTCTCCAAGTAAGATGTATATATATATAAATAGAAACTTGGATTAAAACAAACAATTGGGTGTAAACTTGGTTTTGTTCTTTGAATAAATAAATTTGGATAACAAACACCAAGGGAACTTTTTATGAAAGGATTAATCTCTCAAACACTCTCTAGGACATGGAAAAAGTTCTTTTTAAAAATTCTGGTCCCGGAGTCATTAGATTAGGTGAAAGAGTAGTGGGACAAAGTAGTGGGAAAGTGCCAAAAAACTGTTCCCACTGAAATCTCGTTCGAACGACATTTTTGTTCGAACGACATTTTGTTCGAACGAACTTTCTAACGAAGTTTCAGTGGCAAGTCGTTGGCAAACCTCATTCGAACGACAATATCGAACGAACTGTCAGAATGTCATTTTTATATTTTAACCCCAAAAACTTTTTATTTAAAAGTTCTAATATAACTTTCTGAAAATGAAATTCATTTTAAATAAGATTACACCCTTTGTAAAATTATTTCAAGTCTCCCTATATATATCTTTTTTTACCTAAGCATGCATCTAAGGTGAATTTTCTAAAAGATAAAATGAACAAATAAATCACTATGCCTCGATGTACGAGGAAAAACCCACAACGGGAAAAAACCTCGGACGACCCTAGCCTTAAGTCCACTAAGTACGATATTACAATTACAATAAAGATGACTTACAACACTCGACTCGACTCGACTCCTTCAATCCCCGATGCATCTTCTTATAAATACCTATGCCTAGCCGATAATCCCGAACACCACCGGAACCTTGGAATCCTCCAATGAAGCTGTAGGAACAACCATCAACCACACATGATGCCTTTCACCTTGTGAGAATGCCACAGTAAAACAACGAGACTTATTCTTTGAGGGATGTAGAAGTAAACCCAAACTCTCTTTTACGGTAGAGATAAATCTGGTGCCAAACAAACTCTCCAAGATAGATAGATAGATAGATAGATAGATAGATAGATAGATAGATAGATAGATAGATAGATAGATAGATAGATAGATAGATAGATAGATAGATAGAAACTTGGATTAAAAGAAACAATTGGGTGTAAACTTGGTTTTGTTCTTTAAATAAATTAATTTTGATAACAAACACCAAGGGAAATTTTTATAAAAGGATTAAGCTCTCAAACACTCTCTAGGACATGGAAAATGTTCTTTTTAAAAATTCTGGTCCCGAAGTCATTAAATTCTATGAAAGAGTAGTGGGGCAAAGTAGTGGGAAAGTGCCAAAAAACTGCCAAAAACTATTCCAGCCGAAATCTCGTTCGAACGACATTTTCGTTCGAACGACATTTCGTTCGGACGAAATTTCTAATGAAGTTCCAGTGGCAAGTCGTTGGAAAATCTCGTTCGAACGAAAATATCGAACGAACTGTCAGAATGTCATTTTTCAATTCTAACCCCAAAACCTTTTTATTTAAAAGTTCTAATATAACTTTCTGAAAATAAAATTCATTTTAAATAAGATTACACCCTTTATAAAATTATTCTAAATCTCCCTATATATATCTTTTTTACCTAAGCATGGATCTAAACTGAATTTCGTAAAAGATAAAATGAACAAATAAATCACTACGCCGCGATGTACGAGGAAAAATCCGCAATGGAAAAAAACCTCGGACGGCCCTAGCCTTAAGTCCACTAAGTACGGAATTAAAATTACAATAAAGATGACTTACAACACTCGACTTGTCTCCTTCAAGCCCCGATAGGTATTCTTGAAAATACCTCTGCCTACCCGACAATCTTAGACACCACCGGAACTTTGGAATACACCAATGAAGATGTAGGAACAACCGTTAACCACACATGATGCCTTTCACCTTGTGAGAATGCCACAGCAAAACAATGAGACTTATTCTTTGAGGGATGTAGAAGTAAACCCAAACTCTCTATTACAGTAGAGATAAATTCAGTGCCAAACAAACTCTCCAATCAAGATGTATATATATATAGATAGAAACTTGGATTAAAACAAACAATTGGGTGTAAACTTAGTTTTGTTCTTTGAATAAATCAATTTGGATAACAAACATCGAGGAAACTTTTTATGAAATGATTAAGCTTTCAAACCCTCTCTAGGAGATGGAAAAAGTTCTTTTTAAAAAATTTGGTCCCGAATTCATTAAATTTTGTGAAAGAGTAGTGGGACAAAGTAGTGGAAAAGTGCCAAAAAACTGCCAAAAACTGTTCCTGCCGAAATCTTGTTCGAACAACATTTTCGTTCGAATGAACTTTATAATGAAGTTCCAGTGGCAAGTCGTTGGCAAACCTCCTTCGAACGACATTCTCATTCGAACAACAAACTCGTTCGAACGACAATATCGAACGAACTGTTAGAATGTCATTTTTCAATTTTAAGCCCAAAAAATTTTTATTTAAAAGTTATAATATAACTTTCTGAAAATGAAATTCATTTTAAATAAGATTACACCCTTTATAGAATTATTCCAAGTCTCCCTATATATATATATATATATATATATATATATATATAAATAAATGCATTTATACCTTTTGGAGACTATGGAATATGTTGTTGAAGACGTAGAAACAAGGCACTTGACACTCAGCATTTGATGAAGCTTTGTAATGTTGGTCGCTACGTTTTCAACTGTTGCATGTCATAGGCTTGGAGGATACTCACTCAATACTATCCTATGACATAAATTTTTTTGCCCGGAATTGAGACAGCACTACATTAAGACTCAATTGGAAATTTGTGTCATTATAAATCTCCCCCTTTGGCTATTCCGGGACAAAAACCAAAACAAAATCCTAAAGGGCCGTCAAGCACTACTAGACTCAAACATCACACCCAAACTTGACTCAAGACCCAAGGATCAATATCTTTGCCAATGAAGAAAATTGCCATATGTAGAAGAATTCCTGCACACTTAAGCAAACGATCAAACGCGTAGGGAATATCAAAATATTAAAGGCAATTAAAATAATTACTCTCCCTAAATTAATTCTCCCATTTATCAACTATGATCAACCTAAGAAGATATCGCTCTCCCCCTAAGTTAAATCTCCTAAGATTAGATAAGATTATAATAAGATTAGATACCATATCTCCCCCTATCATTCTCCCCCTTTTTGTTCAGGAATAGACAAAGGTAATAGAATTAACAAAAGTGCATACAAAGCATAGAACATGAAATCATATAGGCAACAAAAGCATAACTAATCCATATAAAAAATAAAGCATACCAGCTAAGATGCAAGAAAATGATACCAATATGATACACCAATATGATACATAAAGAATTAAGCATGTGATATCAATAAAATATGCAACTAGATAGATACCAATCATGAAGAAAAAGCATGGATGGACTAGAAACCAAAGCAAAGATAAATAGAATACCTCGTATATAAGTACATAATAAATATCATTAACGCACACACACATGCTAGGTATAAACACCACACATGACACAAAATACAATAAGCTTTTCACACTCGTATGGCAAAAATGTGTCATATGGAAACGGAAGTGTTGGCGTGTGAACTAGTAGCAATTAAATTTAGACCCAAACACTTAAAGAATGTTCACGGAGTTCTCAATTGATTACAAACTTCATCACATTTGAATATAACCTCATTTGACAATATAAAATGAACTCAATGAACAAACATACACAATGCATACAAGCCTAGACTTTTGATGATTCTACAAACCAATAGAGTCATGAAATTGAAATTATAACTATGACAAACGGACATTGTGCAAACCGTTGATATACCATCCAATCTCCCTCAATTTATGCATATTAATTTTTGAATGACTATATCAAACTAAACAAATAGGCCATGGCAAATATTTTCTTTTAAAGCCATTATTCTTTTAGGCCTTTGGACCACGTATTTCTTTTAGGTCCAAGCAAATGGTGGCTTACTCGCAAATGATGATTTTTCCTTTCAGAGCCCTTCCCCGTGCACATTTATATATATATATATATATATATATATATATATATATATATATATATATATATATATATATATATATATTTTTACGTCTCACATAAATCTCACGTGCAACGAATTTTAACATGCACTAGTCATCTTAGGTCATATAATATGTAGATGACTAAATTGGTAGGAGAACACCTCACAAAGCTCAAATATACATATGAAGTTAAAATTTCAAGTGAACTCGTACATGTGTGAATTGAGGCATATAAAAATAGAATCCATTATATCAACACAAAATCCAACTACTCCATGTAAGGATGGTAAAGAACATTTTAAGGATTGATAATCTAAACCAAAAGTTCTAGCCACATGGGAGCGAAAAAGAATGGATTCAAATACAAGTATATGCCACATAGAGTGTGTCAAACTAAAATACACAAAAAATAATCTTTTTGAGTTTTTGACAATTTTTTAACCAAAAATAAAAATATTTACTCAAAAGTCACACAAAAATCATTTGCATTTTTCATTAATCTTAAATTTCTTAAAAAGATAAAACACAAATGATAAACAAAATCTTTTTGTATTTTTCATTTACTGCAAACTAAAATGAAAGAAATAGAATACAAAAGATAAACAACAATCATAATTCTAGCATGTGATAAATCATGAAGTATATACTAGAACAATGATTAAAACGAGCATAGATTTAGCATGATAATATAGCATGTAGTATGAAAGCTACAGTATGCAAACAACTAACACATTCAACCTTTAGATTTAGCAAGGGAGGTTTCATTTGAAAGCAAATGAGAATCAACAAATCTATGATCTAGTGCATCTAAAAATGATTTCCTAACCCATGTAGATGTATATTTAAAATGATGGGATTTAGGAACTAATGAAATGCTAGACATAGACTTCCTAGGACTTATTTTAAGATCAAAACAAAATGACCTAAGGTGACCTTTTCTACCACAATGCAAGCATGTGTAAACACACGGAATGTTAGGTAAGGTGTGACCTTTTCTAAAGTCTTTGGATAAAGTTGACCCTCTAAAACACACAATGGTCTTAGCTTTAGCAACGAAAATATTTGAACAAGATGAGTTATAACCATTAGAATTACTACTCGAGTTTTGTAAATCATTTTTCATTTTTAAAATTTTGGACTCAAGTAATAAATTAGACTCCTCAATTTTACGATACTCCTTCTTTAAATTATCTATAACTCCTAGAAGGTTATCACGCTCCCCCTCAATGAGAGCAAACTTGTCCCTAAGAGTCTTTTCTTGACTATCACTCTCTTTCTTGGACATATTTAAAATATTATAATTGTAATTTATGTCCATGAGCTTTTCACGAAAAATATATTTTTGAGATAGGGAGGTTTGCAAAAGTTCAATTCTAGATTTAAAACATAAATTTTCATTTTCAAGAAACTTAATTCTTTTTGCAAATCTCACATTTAATTCTCTTAAATTTTAATTACACTTATTAAGTCCATTAAATTCCTCTCGAATATCAAAAACCTCATTATCATTAAGACGTTCCATCGAGAGATACAAAACAAAAAAATGAGAGTGAGTAAAAAAAAATGAACCACCTAATAATACAAGGAGCATAAAAATTATAAAAGCCAAAAAACGGATCTTTAACGCGATAAATTAGTGCTCCAGCTCTGATACCAATTTGAAAATGATAGTTTTTCTAAATCAATGCTCTGACACCACTTCTTGGACCCCAATTTTATAAAATTTAATTTTACCGAAAGTAATTTCACTTAAACAACTTAATTCAATCCAAGTCCTAGAAATTTTCCTAAGTCATATTTTTAATATTACCAAAACAGGCCAAACCAATTTTAACAAATTAAACGATGACTTGAATTAAATTAACATATACCCAAATTTAATTTTGCACCAAATTAAATAAGTAGTGATTTAAACCAAACTTTATCTTTTATTTACCTAAGCATACATCTAAGGTGAATTTTGCAAAAGATAAAATGAACAAATAAATCACTACACCGCGATGTACGAGGAAAAACCCACAACGGGAAAAAACCTCGGACGGCCCTAGCCTTAAGTCCAGTAACTACGGAATTACAATTACAAAAAAGATGACTTACAATATTCGGCTCGATTCCTTCAAGCCCCGATGTGTCTTCTTGCAAATACCTCTACTTAGCCGACAATCCCGGACACCACCGGAACCTTAGAATCCACCAATGAAGCTGTAGGAACAACCGTCAACCACACATGGTGCCTTTCACCTTGAGAATCCCGCATCAAAATAACGAGACTTCTTCTTTGAGGGATGTAGAAGTGAACCCAAACTCTTTTTTATGGTTGAGATAAATTCGGTGCCAAACAAACTCTCCAAGCAAGATGTATATATATATAGATAGAAACTTGGATTGAAACAAATAATTGGGTGTAACTTGGTTTTGTTCTTTGAATAAATCAATTTGGATAACAAACACCAAGAAAACTTTTTATGAAAGGATTAAGCTCTCAAACACTCTCTAGGATATGAAAAAAGTTCTTTTTAAAAATTTTGGTTCCGAAGTCATTAAATTCTGCGAAAGAGTAGTGCGACAAAGTAGTGGGAAAGTGCCAAAAAACTACCAAAAACTGTTCTCGTCGAAATCCCGTTCGAACGACATTTCGTTCGAACGAACTTTCTAAAGAAATTCCAGTGGAAAGTCATTGGCAAACCTCATTAGAACGACATTATTGTTCAAACAAAAGAGTCGTTCGAATGACAATATCAAACGAACTGTCAGAATGTCATTTTTCAATTTTAACCCCAAAAACTTTTTATTTAAAAGTTCTAATATAACTTTCTGAAAGTAAAATTCATTTTAAATAAGATTACACCCTTTATAAAATTATTCCAAGTTTCCCTATATATATCTTTTTTTACCTAAGCGTGGATCTAAGCTGAATTTTGTAAAAGATAAAATGAACAAATAAATCACTACGTCGCAATGTACGAAGAAAAACCCATAATGGGAAAAAACCTCGGGCGGCCCTAGCCTTAAGTCCACTAAGTACAGAATTAAAATTATAATAAAGATGACTTACAACACTTGACTCGACTCCTTCAAGACCAGATAGGTCTTCTTGAAACTACCTCTGCCTAGCCGATAATCTTAGACACCACCAAAACTTTGGAATCCACCAATGAAGATGTAGGAACAACCGTCAACCACACATAATGCCTTTCACCTTGTGAGAATTCCATAGCAAAACAACGAGACTTATTCTTTGAGGGATGTAGAAGTAAACCCAAACTCTCTTTTACGGTAGAGATAAATTCAGTGCCAAACAAACTCTACAATCAAGATGTATATATATATAGATAGAAACTTGGATTAAAACAAACAATTGGGTGTAAACTTGGTTTTGTTCTTTGAATAAATCAATTTGGATAACAAACACCAAGAAAACTTTTTATGAAAGTATTAAGCTCTCAAACACTCTCTAGGAGATGGAAAAAGTTCTTTTTAAAAATTCTGGTCCCGAAGTCATTAAATTCTGTGAAAGAGTAGTGGGACAAAGTAGTGGAAAAGTGCCAAAAAACTACCAAAAACTGTTCCCGCCGAAATCCCGTTCAAACGACATTTCGTTCGAACGAACTTTCTAACGAAGTTCCAGTGGCAAGTCATTGGCAAACCTCATTTGAACGACATTCTTATTCGAACGACAAACTCGTTCGAATGACAATATCGAACGAACTATTAGAATGTCATTTTTCAATTTTAACCCCAAAAACTTTTTATCTAAAAGTTCTAATATAAATTTTTGGAAATAAAATTCATTTTAAATAAGATTACACCCTTTATAAAATTATTCCAAGTCTCCCTATATATATCTTTTTTTAAGCATGCATCTAAGGTGACTTTTGCAAAAGATAAAATGAACAAATAAATCACTATGCCACGATGTACAAGGAAAAACCCACAATGGGAAAAAACCTCGGACGGCCCTAGCCTTAAGTCCACTAAGTACGGAATTATGATTACAAGAATGATGACTTACAATACTCGACTCGACTCCTTTAAGCCCCGATGCATATTCTTGCAAATACCTCTGCCTAGCCGACAATCTTAGACACCACCGAAACCTTGGAATCCACCAATGAAGCTGTAGTCACAACCGTCAACCACATATGGTACCTTTCACCTTGTGAGAATGTGGTAGCAAAATAACGAGACTTCTTATTTGAGGGATGTAGAAGTAAACCCAAACTCTCTTTTACGATAGAGAGAAATCCAGTGCCAAACAAACTCTCCAAGCAAGATTATATAGATAGATAGATAGATAGATAGATAGATAGATAGATAGATAGATAGATAGATAGATAGATAGATAGATAGATAGATAGATAGATAGATAGATAGATAGATAGATAGATAGATAGATAGATAGATAGATAGATAGATAGATAGATAGATAGATAGATAGATAGATAGATAGATAGATAGATAGATAGATAGATAGATAGATAGATAGATAGAAACTTAAATTAAAACCAACAATTGGGTGTAAACTTGGTTTTGTTCTTTGAATAAATAAATTTGGATAACAAGCACCGAGGGAACTTTTCATGAAAGGATTAAGATCTCAAACACTCTCTAGGAGATGGAAAAAGTTCTTTTTAAAAATTCTGGTCCCGAAGTCATTAAATTCTGTGAAAGAGTAGTGAGACAAAGTAGTGGGAAAGTGCCAAAAAAAACTTCCAGAAACTGTTCCCGCTGAAATCTCGTTCGAACGACATTTCGTTCGAAAGAACTTTCTAACGAAGTTCCAGTGGAAAGTCGTTGGCAAACCTCATTCGAACGACAAAATCGTTTAAACGACAATATCGAACGAACTGTCAGAATGTCATTTTTCAATTTTAACCCCAAAAACTTTTTATTTAAAAGTTCTAATATAACTTTCTGAAAATAAAATTCATTTTAAATAAGATTACACCCTTTGTAAAATTATTCCAAGTCTCCCTATATATTTCTTTTTTTACCTAAGCATGCATCTAAGGTGAATTTTGTAAAAGATAAAATGAACAAATAAATCACTATGCCTCGATGTACGTGGAAAAACCCACAACGGGAAAAAACCTCGGACGACCCTAGACTTAAGTCCACTAAGTACGAAATTACAATTACAATAAAGATGACTTACAACACTCGACTCGACTCCTTCAATCCCCGATGCGTCTTCTTTTAAATACCTCTGCCTAGCCGATAATCCTGAACACCACCGGAACCTTGGAATCCTCCAATGAAGCTGTAGGAACAACCGTCAACCACACATGATGTCTTTCATCTTGTGAGAATGCCGCAACAAAACAACGAGACTTCTTCTTTGAGGGATGTAGAAGTAAACCCAAACTCTCTTTTACGGTAGAGATAAATCTGGTGCCAAACAAACTCTCCAAGCAAGATGTATATATATATAGATAGAAATTTGGATTAAAACAAGCAATTGGGTGTAAACTTGGTTTTGTTCTTTGAATAAATCTATTTGGATAACAAACACCAAGGAAACTTTTTATGAAAGAATTAAGCTCTCAAACACTCTCTGGGAGATGAAAAAAGTTCATTTTAAAAATTCTGGTCCCGAAGTCATTAAATTATGTGAAAGAGTAGTGGGACAAAGTAGTGGGAAAGTGCCAAAAAATTGCCAAAAACTGTTCCAGTCGAAATCTCGTTCGAACGACATTTTCGTTCGAACGAACTTTCTAACGAAGTTCCAATGGCAAGTCGTTGGCAAACCTCGTTCGAACAACATTCTCGTTCGAACGACAATATAGAACGAACTGTCATAGTGTCATTTTTCAATTTTAAGCCCAAAAAGTTTTTATTTAAAAGTTCTAATATAACTTTCTGAAAATAAAATTCATTTTCAATAATATTACACCCTTTATAAAATTTTTCCAAGTATCCCTATATATATGCGTTCATACCTTTTGGAGACTATGGAATATGTTGTTGAAGACGTAGAAACAAGGCACTTGAAATTAGGCATTTGATGAAGCTGTATAATCTTAGCCGCTAAGTTTTCAATTCTTGCATATCATACGCTTGGAGAATACTCACTCAATACTATCCTATGACACAAATGTTTTTGTCCGAAATTGAGCCAACACTACATTAAGACTCAATTTGAAATTTGTGTCCTTACACTAGTAAACTCCTCTTTATACTCGACTACAGTCTTCCCCTCCTGGGTGAGGTCCAGTAGTTTCTGCCTCATCTCAGTCTGAATGGCGAAAGGAAAATATTTGCGATCAAACTGCACCCAGAAGTCCTGTATAATCATAATGTCAAGCTCCTCTGTGGTAGTAGTGGACTCCCACCACTGTAACGCTGCCCCTACTAGCTTGAAAGTATCTAGGATCTGGTCCTGCACCTTCATGCACTCGTACATCCTCAGATGCCTAGGGATATCTTTCTTCCATTAGTTAGATGTAACAACATCGAAACCCCCTGTGAACTTCTAAGGAAGTGCCTTTTGGAAGGCATCCCTAACTCGCTCGCTTGCAGAGGGGAATGCTTGAGCTGGTGCTGGTGCTGGTGCCACCTCTTGTGCCTGTGGTGGAGCCTGCTAGACCACAACTAGTGTTGTAAGGACATAAATTTCCAATTGAGTCCCTGTATTGTTTTGACTTAATTCCGTGAACAAAACTGTGTGTTTAATATGTCGTAGGGAGATTTTATTTTATCACGATCCCACTTGGTCTATGACATATTGAAAAAATTGAAGACGTTGCGGCAAAGCTTCAAAGAATTAATCATGCCGAAGTTTAATTGGTGCAAGTTTATTCGTCTTCAAGTTTATTGCATTCTGAGATCAAGTTGGTGTGAATGCGTATAATTAATGGTGCTTGGAACTGTTTTTATAAAAGAAAAGGATGTAATTTTATAAGGAAAAATGTTTTAAAATGTTTTAAAGTGTTTTAAGCGTTTTAAAATATATTTTATTCTGATAAGCTCGAAATAGAGTTTGACTTAATTGGATCTCTTTTGAAGAAACGTTTTAAAGAAAAAGTCAAACTAACACGCACATAATTCAAATGACAAGCTGGCTCGTTCAAGAGAGAAAGTCATGTCGCGCGAACGACAGGTCGATCTTGTTCGAGCGACACTATTTTCGAGGCGTTCAAGTTTTTGTATTTAAAGCGTGGTTTTGTCAGAATTATTAAGAGTGAATTCTGGAAAAACAGTTTATGATCCAGAGACCTGTTTGCACATGTTTTTCTAAGGTTTCAAAGCTTAAACACATCCTTAGAATTTGTAAAGATCCAAGTTATCATTACTATATGTTTATGTGATCTTGCTGCACCAAGAAGGTTTGTTCTATACTTGAACACCTGGGTTTTACGATGAAGAAAAGATAAGGACTTCTTGTTCGACATCGTAGACATATCAAAGCCATTCGGTGTACACCGAGACATATGTGGACACGTGTGTTGTGGACAGGTATCGTGGAAGGACTTTCTACGTGGGCACTGTGAGAGGAGTGGTTGAAAATCATAAGAGCGTCAAGACCCATGGGGATCAAGTCATTGAGTGAGTCTTTTATTTGTTCGTTGTAATTACACATTCATAGTGATTGTCTGTCTTGGGCCGTCCGAGGTTGTTTTCCCGTCTTGGGTTTTTTCCTCGTACATTCGGCGTTGTGAGTATTCCTTACTTTACTTTACTTGCTTTAATCACTAGATGCATGTTTAAGATTAATCAAGATAAAATTAGTTTAAAGTAAAAATTGGTTTTTCACAACTTGGTTTGGTGCACATTAAAAGCTGGATATTTTTTGGTGAAAATTGGTTTGATTTGAAACACACTAGTCTAGGGCCACTCTTTCAAGCGTTGCGTTAACTTCCTGAGCAACGATGACAGCAACCACGGCAGCATTAACTGTACCCTGGGCTGGTGCTGGCTGAGGCTCAGTTGGGTATTTTTTAGCCTAGGTGCACGTCTGGGAGGCATCTGAAATGAGAAAGAATTGATAAGTCAACAGTTATCAAATCTCAAATGACTGAAGACGTAAACACATAATCAAGAATGCAACAATCCTAGTAATAGGGCTCTACATCAAAGAACGCTAAGATGAAAGAATAATAAGCCGTACAGATCCTAAAAGTCTCTAGAACCTGATGCTCTTTTACCACCTGTGACACCCCACCAAATTAAATACCGGTTGATCAGTCCTTTATAAATTTAAAACAGAATGTTTGATTGGTTCATTCTTAGCATCATTGTCGAAAACATTTAACCTTATTAATCACCTAATAAAAAATTAATCTAGTGTCAAAACATTTTCCATTTTAAGTTACACCCAAATAATCCATTAATAAATTCCAATTATTAAGACACAAACGATTTACCATACACATGAATAAAATAAATACTGGATATGAATCAACTGCCGAAATAAAAAAGACTGGATAAAAACATTCCAGTTCAAGGTCTCAAAACCATATATTAATATGACCGGATCAAACTAAATAACTAAATACTAAAATGAAGGAAGTGCAATCTATCCAATAAAATAAATGAGAATGGGCGACACATGCCCTAACTGAAATGTCTAAAGAGGACTAAGTGAAATGAGAGTGGCGGTGTCTAAACACGAGGACCTGTAGCTCCCACAACTGCTACAGCACGCCAAAATGTCTGATTGTCTAAGCCTGTCGTCCCTGTGGCTGGACACCTAATATAAAAAGAACAAGAGAGGAGAATATGCAAGAGACGAGTCAGAGCCCGAGTTGAAAAATATTTTTAACAGGTATTTAAAATTTGCAATAAAGCAGGTATTATGAGGATGTTAGCTTTTCGTATTGTCACATGAGATTCTCACCTCTCAACTATTGTGCACGCCTAATATACATCTAGTCCAATCTAGCTATCCTAATGTCATTTAACTAGATTCTAGACTTATACCACTAACTATGTCTCGAAATAGTATCCGCATTCCCAAATACTTGTATTAACTGCTTCAACATTTATTAATTCGTTTAAGGGTTATCACCCTAAAGTTAAGTATTCACATCTTAAGGTACTTAGGATTTCATCATCTTAATCATCTAAAAATATCACACGGTTGAAAACATCACTAGTATACATATATAATCATCACTATAGAGTATATATACTAATACGGCACCCCTAGACTCAGTTGCGGTGCATGCATACTCTAGTATCGAGTCCTGGTACATCTCGTACTCAAATAAATACAATCGATTCTAAAATATCCCCCGAACCATAAAATCAAAACACATATATTGGAGACGAACATAGTCATAGGCCTTTGGGGCTATGCTCAGACCTACGCACACCAAATGACCGTTCAATACGGTTGTTCTCATAAATGGCAATCCAACCAACGTACTATGTTCTGAGGTGCCAAATATAAAATCCCCCGAAGGCTCATCAAGATAAGACTGTCCCCTATCATTTTCAAAACCTCCCGCGATTGCAAGCAGCTAGGTATGTCATACACATAATAAATCACATGTAAGTATACACACAACCTATCACTTTATTTGACATATTTCATACGTAGTCTATTTTTATCCCAAATAATCTATGTAAAAATAATTCATAGCTTAATTCATTAAAGAACGCTCCTGAATATTCCTCATCACTTGAAGGATATCCTTAAGTTTATACAACAAAACAGTGGTAAGGTCCTCATACCCTAGTGGGCTAAGTCATCATTTCTCTCGAATCTTCGAGTCTCGAATTATTCTCTTAAGTAGGTATTTTCTCTCGATTAATACCCATCTAAGTCTAACCCATCATTTTCCCCTCTTAGATACAATCCTAACTCAACCTTGGTCTACAGTTTTACTCAGCTAATTCTTATTATACTTCGCCATAAACTCGTACTTTTAAGATTTGAAAGGTTCGTGAGTATTCTAGATGAGAACTGGAAACTGCAGCAGAAAACTGCGACAAACCGGATCAGTCCGACTGAAAAAGAATATGAACCAATCCGACTAAAAAATGAATCAGTCCGGCTGAAAGACAAACCAATCCGGATATCTGTGAAAACTGCTCTTCCCCAAATGCATTTTTCCACCATTTACAACCCTAAAACCTCTACTTTTCAATCCCAAACACCAAATCAGCAAACCTAATTGATATCCTAACATGTTTAGATGATTTCTAGCAACCTACAATCATTAAATCTTTATAATACATCAATAATTCAGGAAATCCCCAATTTCTCATCAACAAACCCTAAATGATCATTTTAAGAGCTAATCACATAATAAACCCAGATTCGTTTCTCAAGAACAACATATAATTTCGCGATTCCTATTCTACATGCATAGGGATTCAATTCTTCACCAAAACAACTTAATCTATGATTTAAATTCTCTAACTTCACCCAATTCAATTCTAAATCATGTATTTGATTCCTATGCTAACATGAGGACAACTATTGCTAACAGGAAGCAAGTAATAAACACTTGCCTTGATTATGATGGTCTGATCCACTGATGTAGGTGGTAAGGGTGTGTTCCTCGTCCTTCGATCTACACGGTGGTGGTCCTACTGTTACGAGGTAGTGGTTTTAGGCCTTAGTTCCTTGGGTTTGTTTCTCCCTCACCCTCTGTGGATCTCCCTTGAAACTTGTGAATAAAAACCCTAATTAGACTCACGTAGTAGATATATTCAATCTCTAATTTTCGTGCATATTAATTACCCAAAAATTTAAATTACCAAACGCCATCTCGGGATGTCGGTTTGGCCTAAAACTGTCACGGGACCCAAACTAAACCCCCGGGTAGACATTTCTCACTATCTCGACCCTTCCGAACACGTTGGCGTACTCGAATGACTATCCGGAATACTTATAATTAATTTACTTCCTAATTCCTTTAAATTAGTCCTTACACGACTCACACGCGCGTCCTGACTTAATTTCCATAATTTTTGACAATTATACTAATTTTATAATCATATATTACTTTATTCGCTCAGTAATATTCAATATAATACACATCAATAAATACTAACCCTTAACTCGCTAGTAAATATTTATTTTAACTCTTATTAATTCTTAATTAATTCTCAAATTAAATTAAATTAAATTAATCAGATAATTAAAATCATACAAATACGGGGTATGACAATGGGAATGATGACAAATCCTACGGTCCTAGAGCATCATCCATCGCTATATTATTGGGGTATAATAATGATCAAACGTACGTTGCAGAGCGACCAAGTGTTCCGAAAAGGCTTAGCAAAGGGTATGCCTTTAATTGGTTAGGCCTAAGATCTGTATGGGCCTACCAGTATAGGGACCCTAGAGATCCAAGGGAGTACACAGAAGAATCAAGAATAATTGATACGAATAGGCTAAAGTGATTGGATAAGTTAAGGCAGAGCGTGCGAGGATCGATTAAGGTCGAGCAGAATTCCAAGAAAAAGAGCTTAGCCGAAAGTCAAGGCTGAGAAGACAGCGACAATTAAGGTCGAGCAGGAGGAATAACCTTAGAATGGATGTATTTAATGCCTGGAAGATTGACTGAGGTAGATCATCAAGATAAAGAACCTTTTGCAAAGGGTTTATGTAGAAGGGTCTTAATTCACAATAAAAGTTGTGAACTACCTAACACCAAAAAATTCAAACCTCCGGTTATCATCCGAAAGTACGATAGGAAATCCAATCTAATGTTACATATGGGGCAATACCAAGTTGCCTTAGATATTTACTCGGTTCCTAATAAGATGTAATGCAAATCTTTCTTAAGCACGATTACAGGTCAGTTCAGATTTAGTACAACAGCCTGCTTAGAGGATAAATTTTAACTTTCAAGCAATTGGTTGACCTATTTATGAACAATTTTTATTTTGGCACTAAGCCTGGTAAGAGAGTTGCTCAGTTATTAAGCGTTTGATAAAATTCGAATGAAATGATAAGGGAGTTTATCAAAAGATTCAACATTGAAAATATTAAAGTAATTGATTATGACGAGAAGATTTTCATCACCGCCATCATAAGCAATCTGGTTCTCGAGAAGTTGTATTAGGCATTGGCAAAGCAACCACTGAGCATGATGGTCAAGATCCTATACAATGCGAATAAAATTATGAATGCCGAAGAAGCGATGGTAGAAAAAGAGTCAATTTATATTAAGTTTGATGCTGACAAGAGCTCAAAAAAGAAGGAAAAGTCTTAGGAAAATCCAACAAGCTGAGAAGTATAATGAGTATACCCGGCTCACTGTGGGCATCCACCACATCCTCTATGAGATCCGAGGAATTAGTGACTTCAGGTGGCCTGGGAAATTGAAGACCCTGCCTAATACAAGGGATAAAATCAAATACTATAAGTTCTATAAGGCTCACAATGATAACACTAACAATTGATTGCCTTTGAAGAATGAGATAAAATCTCTTATCTGATGAGGAAAGATGGAAAATTTTGTTAACAAGGGTGTCCGATAAGATAAAAGGGACTAGCAGAAGAGCAGGAGACGATCTAAGTCTCTATGAAAAAAGGTTAATGATAAGAATCATGGTCGAGATGAAGACTTTGACGATGGGTCAGATCCATATTTTTCCAAGAAGCCTAAAAGATTCGGTGAACGAGGTCAATAGGATCTCTCTCGGATGCCATTTTATAGTTGGAAGTGACGCCGATTGTGGAGATGGACCACCAGAGAGGAAAACTTATCTCAATAAGGAGAAATATTGTGCCCGTGTCAGAGAAGTGAATTTGGGCGATGCGATAGCAAGTCATCCTCAAAAGGTGAACAAGGAACGTCTAATTGTTGGTATTTCTAAAGATCATCTATCTGGAGTGTTGTATAAACATAAAGACCCTCTATTTATCCCCATTATAGTTCATAAAAGTAGAGTAGCGAGAATTCTGGTGGATAATGGCAGTTTTGCAGACGTGCTGTTCTATGATTGCTTCAAGAAGTTGAGACTAAAAGATAAAAAAAAAGTTAGAGGTATATCATAAATCGCTTATTGGTTTTGGGGGGGAAGAGGTGTACCCCTTGGGAACAATCGAGTTGGCAGTCATCACAGGCAAGTGGGCAACCTTCCAAACTTGAGATGATATGTTTCTTTAACCTTGATGAAAATTTCCTCTCAGCCTATAATGTTATCTTTGGCAGGGTTGGCTTGAAGAAGTTTGAGGTTGTTACCTAAATGTCCATCAATGTTTGAATTTCCCTACAAACTATGGAGTTGGTGTAGTGAAGTGAAATCAAGAGGAAGCACTTGAATTCTACTTGTAGAGGGGGCTTGAAGGTAATACTGAGATTAGAGATAACCATAAGTGGTGGTGTAAAAGATGAGAGGAGGAAGAAGCTAGGTAAGAGCTTAGAAACAATGGAGTTTCGCACAAAGTTCTCTCTCTAAAGAAGATGGGAGCTTGAAGAAGACAGAGGAAAGAGATGGGTTTTGAAAAAAGAGACATTTGAAACCTTTTAAGGAACCTGTCTGTCGAGTTTCCCACCACCACATGTGCAAGGCAGCCTATAATCATTTCAAATGGACACCTGACACTTCGGGAGGTATCTTGACAGTTGAAAAGACAACGCCACGTTATTAATGAAGTGAGGCTTGGGAAATACAAAGGAGTTAACTTCTTAAGCAAGTTTAAGTTTTGGCACCATATTTTTTGTCAGACATATCCAATAGCTCCCAACGAAGGCAGTGCCCCAACGATTAAAAAAAGCTATGATATACCATCGCCACAAGTCCAAACGTTGTTTAAAATATGACTCGGCTACATCGGGGAGATTTTTTTACTTTTCTGACCATGGCTAGACATTAAAAGGGAGGATTTCACAAGTCACAATGATAGGAGCAGTCCTAACGAAAAAACTCACTGCCCACACCTATACTCCACAACAGCACAAACGGGAGAATTTCACTGCCCCAGAGCCAAAACGAGTATCCGAGAAAGTCAATAGGTGTTTCGGGAGGATTTTAAATTAGCAAATAAAGCAAAGCCAGAACAGTTGAAGCTCAGTGAAAAGAAGAAGTTACGATGTCCCCTTGCCAAAGCGCCAATAAGCCGCAGCACTTTAACTCAGAGAAGGTTCATCGAAGTTTTCGTGCAGACATTTCCATTTCCCACAATAAATCTCTCCACGAAGAGGAAAATGTAAAGGGGGCTTGAAGGTAATCCTGAGATTAGAGATAATCCCCCCACTTACAATAGTGTTTGGGATAAAGGCAGCTCAGCATGGCAACTCAGTGTGGTAGCCCAGAGGGACCTTCCAGCAAACAAGCTGATCGAGAGAGCTCATCCTTTAGTCCTGTTGATTAATTTAGTCTTGTTGTATCTTTTGATTATATTGACTATGAGCTGTAACAATTATAATGATGTAACGAGAATAATGATTATGTGTGAGGTCGAATGGTAGGCTTGGCAGGGCCTGGGAGAGCTTTCATGCTCTATCGAACGACGACCTCATCGTGGGAACTTTTGAGGGAATTGGTTTGGAGGATTGAGAAGTCAATCACCGTTGGGGCTTGTCCTAACCATCTTAGATACACCTGGTAAAACATCGAAGGACCCTTACCGTGGAACCTCGGACGGAGTAGCTTGGAGTTCCATTGGGCGTTGAGTTATGAACCAAACAGCCCTCAACTTAATGTCACATCTATTGTAGGTGATGTCACTAGCCAGCTAAATAATGTCAAATCTGCACTTGAGTAAGCCACCGTGGTATTTGGGGCTGTCAGACAGTTGGTGAGCCACCTCTGTGACAATAGCCCCTAACACACAGTGGTTAGTCAAAAGGCATGTCTTGGCATTTAATGTTTATGACATGGAGATAACTAATGCATCAGGTATTTAATGTTTGTGACGTAAAGTATGAGGGATGTCTTTCATAGGCATTAATAACGGAGTTGCCTCGGGGGTGGTGTGGGAGGATATTTAAGGACTCCAACCACCTCTGAGGAGAGGATGATCATTTTGAGAGTTCAAAAGTTATTACCAGAGATAATATACATCAGAGAGAGAGAGAGTTATGACAAACTAGAGAGTTTACTCACCCATCATTATCATTTATTATGAAGCTTTTAATACCTGACAGATATCTCTGAGGGTGTCGGGTGTCTTTGGCTGCCTGCCAAGGTGTATCTAGGGTGCTTACTTCTCTCTCCCTCTAACTGAGTTACTTCTGAGTTCATTGTTATCTTTTGAGTCATACACGAGAAATTTACAAGTTTAACCAAGTTTATCTTCTCTAAGTTGTGTTTGCGTGTTCTGTAGTTAATCAATAGTTTTGCTAGTTAACTTATCATTACTGTACTCAAAAGGGATTACGCCTCCATCTTATTTAAACTACCCTCTTACATTTGGTGACTCTACTAGAGAGGCATTCTTCTAAGCAAGGAGTATGGCGCGGGATAACGTTAATCAAAGGCTCAACTTTGATGACATTCAACTCAATAAAGAACAAGCGACGAGAGAACTAAAGGCTCTAAGGGACAGGGATCCTCGAATAGAGGTGATTATGGTACAGGCAGCGATAGGCGTTCTAGGGGTGACACAAGCTTCCACGAGCGTTGGGTTGGGGACATACCAAGTGGCGCTCCTCATGAGTAAATTTTACGAGTTCTTGTAAACTCCCGTAGCTTCAACAGTGTTGGGCATTTGAAGCCAACTCTTTCGTGACACCAGGGGCAGCTCCAACGATCCCAACAAGTGCAGGCGTAATGGGATCAATCCCAACAAGTATACCCTCTGTTTTGAACCCCGCAGTGGGAACCTCAGGAGTATCAACGACCCCAGCTGTGACGATTGCTCCAGCGGTAAAGGGCACTCAGCCTATGGTTCCGTTGGTTGTTGTTCCAGTGGCATTACCCATGGAGGAGATGAGGAAGGAGATATAGAAAGAGATGCTAAAGTTCATGCAAGCTTCCTCATAATCTATTGGCGAGGTAGCTTCGATTTATAACGACTTTAAAATACCTTACCCCAAGGAATACAACAATGAGCCCTACCCAAAAGATTATATTCCTCCTATTTTTGAAAAATACACAAGAAAGGGTGGAAACCCGAAGGAGAATATAAAATGCTTCGTTAAACACTTGGGGGAGCATTGCAATAACAAGAAACTCAGGTTGAGGGAATTTTCTAAATAATTAACCGATAAAGCATATACTTGGTATTCTCATTTAGCTCCCAATAGCGTTTCTACATGGGAGAAGATGCATGTTTTGTTCATTTAGAAGTTCTTTTTGGGGGAAGATGAGCTTACTTTGACCCAATTGGGGAGGGAGAAGCAACGACCCAAGGAAGAAGTGGTGGCTTACTTTCAAAGGTTCAGAGAAAGGTCCCTCGATGTGAGGGAGGAGGCTAAAGAGTCCAAGTTATTATAGATCTGTGCGGAGGGGCTGCTTCCTGAGTACATCTACCATCTTATCAATGAAACACACGAGGGGACTTTTTCGGCGTTCCTAAAAGCGATAAGAAATATCTCATTGGTTGTGTGGCCAAATCCAGTGGTGGTGCCCATGATTTTTAGGAAGTTGATACAACCTGTGGGGGGAGGTCTCAGCCCCCACGGATAGGGTACACCGGGGGAGCAGATGGGGGTAAGGCACCGAAGAAGGACAATAAGAGGAAGTTTGGAAGAGACAGTGAGGACCCACCACCATTGCCTTGTACAGTGGAAGAGGCTGTCAGCTGTTACAACGCGATGGTCTAAGGAGGAACGGTCTACAAACCAAAGGGGATTCCCGTTGGGGACCCGATGCGACAACAAAGGCGGATCCCAAATATTACGAGATCCATCGGAAGGTCCAACATCCAACGGAGAGATGTTTCATGTTAAGTAGAATCATCGATAAGTATGTAAAGGTAGGGACGTTGCAAATCCCTCCGTAGAACATTAACAACAACCCACTCCTAGCATATGGGGCCAATCTGGTGGTGGCCTATGATGAGGAGGCAGAGAAAAGAGAAAAAAAGCCAATGATGAAGTAGGAGGAGTTCAAAGAAGCTTTGGAAGATTGTACTAAGGGAATGGCTAATGTAGTATTAGCCTACGATGAAGTAAGTGCTAAAGACGTTGAGGATGTATACAGCATTGAAGGTGAAGAAGCAGGCCCAGTCATAGAATATTATGCGATTTCAAAATCCTCGAAGTTCACCTGGTTCTTCGACCAAATAAGGATACCGAAGAAGAGTATGTTGGAAATAACCCAGGTAATACATAATATTGTGAGGAAGAACGCGGTCCCCTCGCTGAGATGGAAGGGACCCATGGCAAGATTGGTGAAGAAGTTTTTATCAGAAGTAACTTTCAGCGATGCGTATAGGGCCGTAAGATTCCCTCATAATAGGCCATTGTACGTGATTGCCAATGTCAACGGAGTTAGTTTTGTAAGGACTCTTATGGATGGGGGAGCTTCCATCAATATCATGCCAATCAAATCTTTCCACGCAACCAATATTCCGGAAGAAAGGTTGGTCCCCATGCCTTTGGTGATTTCGGGATATGATAACCAATCTTCCAAGTCCATTAGATACGTGAATGTTGGGATTATAATGGGAAATCTGAGTTCCCATATCAAGTTCCACGTAATAGAGAGTGAAACTTCCTACCATTTGCTGATAGGAAGAGTGTGGATGCACAACCAAGGGTTAGTTCCTTCGACGTATCACCAATGAGCCAAGGCAAATATCAACGGAACATAGGTGACCATTAGGGCTATGAAGAGGCCCTTCGCTATCGAGGAAGCTCACTTGGTAGATGTAGTATTTTACACAGAATTGGAGGAGGATGTCTGCGTCCTAACGAGAAGAATGGAGGTAGCATGGGTTCCCTCGATCAGAGAAAGGATGGGGCCCTTGAACGAGAAGAATACGGAGGTTGCAAGCAGCATAAGAGTGATGGCCGAAGAAGCTCACTAGGCGGTCCCTCAGCCCCAAAACATCTCGAAGCATCTCAAAGACAGGATGAGGCCCAGAGTGGAACCGATGGAACATGAGGTTCAATGACTAAGCGTGCTAAGCCGATTTTTAGGAAAAAGAGTGGCTGAGGCTTCTAGAGAAAAGAAAAGGAAGGCAGTTACAACTACTAGCAGGCAGTGCAAGAAAGTCATTATCGGAGAAGGAAAAGTGGTATATTGATTATAATGGTGTGAACGGGCGATTGAAGAAGCTAATAATGAGGTCGACCCGATATATGAGTAATTTTTGGTGGATCAACGGGGGCAATGTATGGTGATAGGCAACTCCAATATACAAGAGTTTGTGGAAGATGTTGTCGAAGTACCAGACTACATAGCAGATCAAACGAAGCTACAGGCACAAGAATTAGAGAAGTTGAGTCTGGAAAAAGAAGGGGAGGATCCAAGGCCTATTTTTATCTCGAAAGATCTCAGTAAGGAGAAACACGAGGCTTTAGTTGAGTTAATTCGAGAGTTTATAAACATTTTTGCGTGGAAATACACAGATAGAAGGGCTGGATGAGGGAGTCAGCTCCCACAAGTTGAACGTGATTCCCTCAGCCATTCCGGTGAAACAAACAATGAGAATGTACAAGTCTGGGCTATATTTAAAGATAAAGGAAGAGGTCCAGTTCTTATTGCTGACAGGGTTCATCAAGCCGATATAGCACTCACTTTGGTTGTCTAGCATTGTCCCGGTGGGAAAGAAAGATAAAAACCAAATAAGGATCTGTGTGGACTTCAGAGATTTGAATAGAACTTGCCCTAAGGATGAGTTCCCTCTGCCCTCCATTGACAGCTTGAGAGTTTCAACGGTTTGTCATGAGATGTATAGCTTCATGGATGGGTATGTAGGGTACAATCAGATCATGATGGACCCCACGAATGCAGAGAAAACGATGTTTAGAACACCGTTGGGTAATTTAATGTATAGAGTAATATCGTTGGACTCAAGAACGCTGGGGATACTTACCAGAGAACAATGATGGCCATTTTCACGACTTCTTTCATAAATTTATGGAATTATACGTGGATGATTTGGTCATCAAATTGAGGAAGGAGGAGTCCCATCTGGGCGATTTAAGGAAGGTGTTTTCCGATGCAGAAAATATAAATTAAAGATAAACCCACTTAAGTACGTCTTCGGAGTAACAAGTGGAAAATTTTTAGGCTTCGTGGTTGATCGACAAGGGGTGAAGATGGACCAGGACAAGTAGCGAACGATCTTAGATATGCTAAGTCCAAGAACGGTGAAAGAGCTGAAGAGTTTCCTTGATAAAGTCTCCTATCTTAGGAGATTTGTGCCTGGATTAGCAGAGATGATACATCCATTGATGCAGCTGTTACGAAGGAACACGAAATTCAAGTGGGAGGAGGTTTAACAGGATTCACTCGCTGGGCTGAAGAAGCTGCTCGTTTCACCACAAATTATGGTTTTCCCACAGGCAGGAATACTGTTGCAGCTATACCTCACATCTATCACGAGGACCGTGGGAGCTTTGTTGGCACAAGAGATTGATGGGGAAGAACGAACGCTTTACTACCTCAGTAGAATCATACATAGGCCAGAGGTCAGATATAGTATCTTGGAAAGGCATTGTTTATCCTTAGTCTTTGTAGCACAGAAACTCAGACATTATATGTTGCCTTTTACAATTCATATTGTAATAAGGTGTGATCCTATTAAGTACTTATTGGCAAGAACTATATTGATTGGTAGGGCAGATAGGTGGTTCCTCATCCTCTCAGAATATGACTTGAAGTGCGTGGTTCCTCACGCAATCAAGAGTCAGGCGTGCACTGACCTATTGGAAATATTCCCCTCTGAAACGTTCGAGCCACCTAAAGAAAGTATTCCAGGAGATGACTTGCAGGACAATTACTTAGATGCAAGTAATGAAGAGTGGACGATGCAGTTTGATGGATCTTTGGCGAAAAAGAAAGGAGGAGGAGCGATTACTCTTTTGAAATGAATGAAAGAGATTTGTCTTTCCTATAAGCTAGATTTCCCTTGTTCCAATAAGGAAGAAGAGTACGAAAAGTTAGCTTTGGGGCTGCTGGAAGCCCTTCGAAGGGGGATTCGATTGATTTGCATCAAGGGGTGATTCAAACTTGGTGATCCAGTAAGTGAATGGAGAATATACGTTGAAACACCTGAGTCTGGCACCATCTAGAACAATTATTCAGAGGCTTCTTATCCAGTTTCATCGGACCAAGATCAAGAGACATCCCCGAATGATAAATCGCCACCCAGACGCTTATGCCACCATTGCTCAGAAGATGGTCATGAGTAGCGATATAACTACAGTCATAATTCAATGAAGAACAAATCCCTCGATAGTTCAGGAAATCCTGTCGATGGAGGAGGATGCTGACTAGAGGGGAGAGATTAGAAGATAATTTTAATCTGGGAAATGAGCGATGAAGCTAAGGGAATTAGCCCAATACTTCATAAACTAGGGTAACCTTTACTTTAGGAATACAGGAGGAGGGTTATCAAGGTACATAGACCCAGAAGAAGTGGAGCGGAGATTGAAGAGAACATATGAAGAGCACTGTGAGACAACTGAGATATCTCTCTACCGAAGAATTCAAAGAGAGGGATATTTTTTACCTAGAATGAAACAGGATGCGATACAGCTACAATGGAAGTGTGACAAATGCAAGTTATTCTTCGAAGCAGCTGAATGTCATTTTGTGCAAACTCAAACTGACTGGAGGCGGCCCTATATTAACTTTATTAAAGATGGGGTTGTCCCAATAGAAAAGATTAATGCGAGGGGACTCAAGAGAAGGGCCCCGAGGTTTTACGTTCAGGAGGCGCAGCTTTATCGAAGGGGCTACTTTAACGGGCCGTTGCATTGCATCACAAAAGAAGAAGAAGCCGAGGTCCTCAAACAGGCGCATGATCCAGCTCACATAGGAGGGGCCAAGTTGTATGACCAATTGATGACGTTGGGGTATTATTGTCCAATAATGGAGAAAGACTCTGCTGAGTTCGTTCGAAAGTGCAAAGCTTGCCAACTTCATAGATATATGATCCATGCCCCATCTGTGGACTTACACTCCCTCGAGACGACTTATCCTTTTCACACTTGGGCGTTCGACCTGGTAGGGCAATACATCCTTCTTCGAGGGGGAAGATATGGATACTAGTAGCAACGGAATCCTTCACAAAGTGGGCTGAAGCGATACAACTGAGAAGGGCAACAGCGGGGGTGGTGAGAAACTTCATCAGAGAATACATCATTTGTCGTTTTAGGATCTCAAGGTTATCCTTTCAGATAACGAAACCCCTTTTGTCAATTCAGAGGTAACAATACTCACAGACAAGTACTCCATTATCCATCATACTTTAATGGTGGCATATCCAAAGGGCAACGGTCAAGTCAAGGCAACTAACAAAACCTTGGTTAAAATTTTGGCCAAAACAATGGAGGATTTCCCAGGATCGTGGGATGACAAAATACCCTCTGTATTGTGGGCCTATCGAACAACCAAAAGGAAGCCTATAGGGTAAACTCTGTTCTCCCTTGTTTATCGGGCTGAGGCAATCCTTCTAGTAGAATTATAAGTTCCCTCTACCCAATATGCCTTGCAAAGTAGCATGCTCCCTCAGAATAGGCACGTGCAGTTGGAAGTGTTGGATGAACACAAAGATAATGTGATGCAACACTTTCAAATGTATATAAAACAGCTCTCACAGGCATATGATAACTTGGTAAGACCAAGGAAGTTCGTGGAGGGAGACCTCGTGTTGAAAGAAGCAGTGAAGCACATCAGGGGGCTTCCCCTACCTAAATTTGCAGCAAATTGGGAGGGACCTTGAATTGTAAAAGAAGCTCATGATTCAGGTTGTTTCTTAATTTCTAGGATGAAAAAAGACAAACCATTCAAGATTAACAATAAGTGGTTGAAAGTCTATCATGTGTAAGCAATTATGTTTAGACCACTGATGTATCTAGCTATTGTTATCAATATACAAGTTTTTTTTAGAGTGGAGATGAAAGAATTATATAACTTAATAATATACGCAAACAGTTGTAACACAAAGAAATGACATGGGAAAACATATATTTTTTCTCATTCATAAACTTTGGGGCATTACAAAATTGGGAGCTATTGCCCAATAATTGCATAAGAAGAAGAAAAGGAAAATGTATACAACAATTCATTGACCTAAGAGGAACCATATATCTGGAGCCGAGAAAAAATCTCCAGGAAGGCCCAAATAATCAGCTAGGCAAGACAGTTGGGCATTTATAGAAACCTCCAATCTAGTTTGCGCTTGTGTGCACTTGATGAGGAGTTTCTCTCATCTTCAGCTTCACCAACCGCAGAGCTTCTTCGACATCCTCTACCTCCTTATTGACAGCTTCAAGAAGAGGAGCTAGCTCAGCCAACTTAGCTTCCTCAGCCCATTGATCCTCCTAATGTTTTCGAAGCAGTTCCCTCTGGACGTCCAGTCACTGACTCTTCAACATTTTTAAGTGTGCAATAATCGAGTCAAAGCGAAATCCATCGCGACCCAACTCCCTCAGATGGCCGAGAAATTAATTAAGGAGGGCTCTGGTAATGTTTGAAGTGGGAGTACTAGCAATTTCAGCAACAACAATAGCCATGCCCTGAAGTTTGTAGCTCATCACAGGGATGTTGAAATGTAGGCAATCCATGATAAAAGTCTCAGGATGATGGCTTGCAAGTTGCTCAACTATCAAGCAATGGATGGCTGGAATTTGAGGGGAACGCTGAAGTACCATGAGATAAAAGGCATGAGGAGCTAAGTCGGGCAGAGGGAGCTTACAACCAGATTCTCTATCGGCAGCAGCACCATTCGTGGAACCTTTATAGTTATGACTAGAATCTTCTGAGATAATGATTTCCCAAGGGGGTGAAACGATGGGTGAAAGAACTGGTGGAGAATCCTCATGAGCAACCTGAGAACAGGTAGAAGAAATAATGAGTTTATGTAAAAACCTTAACAAATGTTTTCATTGTTAAGTCACCGGTATAAGTGGAGTTTATGTGAAAAATCTTAACAGGTGTTTTCATTGTTAAGTCACTGAAACGTCCCCCCACAAGAGGGCTCACAGGGGGATAGGTCTTTCTTCTTCAACTCCCTACACCAAATTATTAATAGTTAAACAGATTCATCTTGCTTTGAGAAAATGTGATAAGAATAACAACACGCACACATACCTCAAATCCATAAGGAGAATGAGAGGATATAACCACTAGAAAAGGAGGAGAGGAGGCATCAACAAAGGGAGCTGGGGAGAGATGTATCTCAGGAGTCCATTTCATCTAGGACTTGGTACCCAAAGCCTCCGTCCTCGTACTCGCAGCATCAGCACCCCGAGGAACCTTTGAGCTCTTCCTCCTTTTCACCCTCGGTTCAATTGGATCAACCAAGATAGTAGGGAAGGCAGCAGAAGGAGAGACGACAGGGGCACGTCGCTCAAACTCAGCATTTATTCATTCTACCTCAGCCGAAACTTGCCTTCTCAACTCCTCGTCCATTTCTGCAGACATGGTAGGAGGAACAGGGGATATGGGTAATGCCTCCAAAGGGGTTTAGGACTTAGATTTTTTAGGATGTCCCACTTTTGGCCTTCCTATCTTTTTCGGCTGGTGGCTGGGAAGGCCTTTCGCCAGAATCTACTTCAGCCATGGGGACAGGTTATTTAGGGGTTGCAGCGGTTTTAGGTTTGGGCATGGCAGCGGGGATCATGGAGAAATGTAGAGGAAGATCAGTGGGAGGTACCTTGGGGGTTTTTTTTAGAGGGAACTCAATCCCAATAATGTAATTGACTTTTAACCCCAACTCCAGGGCAGAAAATGAAAGAACTAGAGGATACACGGGATACCCTCGATGAACTCAAAAATTTGGCCAGTTTCCTCGGCCAGTACTTCGTGCAAATAAAGGGGTCACATCCCCTTGCCTAATGATGTTTGGAATAGTGACTCGCCCAGCCATGGTAGAACTTATTCCCCGTGCAGCAGTTGATGAGAACAGGGAACACGCCTCGCTAACAGATATTTTGAGGTTAGACAATTAAAAAACTGGGCAAGGATCCCCCTGATCAAAACCAAACTGACGGCTACATCGATTGCGATTGTAGTGCCCGTTGGTGTATCCCCACTCAGTGTAGGAAAGTAGGTACCCCCAACAAAAACAGAAGGACCACAGCTAGCAAAGGTTCTTCAATAATGAGGTCTAAGGTAGTTACCTGGACCACCCTTACTTCATGTTTGAAAAAAACGCAAGTGTGGAGGAAGATATCCTCTTCGTAAGGCCTCATCACAAAATTCCCAAATTGATCAATAATAGAGGTCAACTCCTTTCGTCTTTGTCTCTTATAATAAACAAATGAACGTGGGGGCAGAATAGTTTCCCCCGAAGGAGGGAAGTTGGTCTTAGCTGCTACGGCGGGGAAACGAACATAACGGAAGCCAGTTGGCAAAGTTGGCCATATTATAACGATCGAGAGATCGTTCCATGTCATAAAGGGTTCTATCAAGCCACGTGTAGACGGATACCAGGGTGATTGCAACCAGAGGAAGTTTGATACCCCGAGCCAAACGGAGGGATATGTTAATGAGGTCCCTTTGAGGTTGGTCGTTGGGTTTTCCCATTAAAAAAATGAGAAAGAATGACAAGGATGTAGGCAGGAAGTTCCAGTGATGTATCTTGACCAGTGGCAGCCTTAGAGGAACTACCTTCCGAAGGATCCTTGAAGAAATAGTTGATAAACGAAGTGAAAGTGGCTTTGTTCGAAGAGGTCCAGCTCCAAACGATCAGCAGCCTCCTGGGAATCTAAGGCCTCATCTGAATAGGGCTCATGGGATGTTGCCTCAAGATCCAGAAGCTCGCACACGTCTTCCAACGTTATTATAAACTCTACCACGAAATAATATAAGTATGAGTGGTAACGTTCCAGCGAGATACCAAAACGTGAAGGGCAACATTGTTCTTAGATAGAGTAAACTCACAAAACCATTTAGCTCGATGCAGCCCAATTTTGGTGAGGGTATCAGTGTGGGAACTCTGCATGTGGGAGTTCCAGGCAGAGAAATGAGCACGAGATCCCCCAGGCCCTTCAAAATCAATATGGGACCACGGGAAGTCCCCTCGCTCAAGATGAAATCAAATAGTCCATTACTTGACGAGGCCATTGAAAATAATAATAAGGTATAAAAAAATCTTGGTAAAGAAGGGTTGGGAATGAAAATGGAGGAGCACAACCACAGGTGGTGGTGTAAAAGATGAGAGGAGGAAGAAGCTAGGTAAGAGCTTGGCAACAATGGAGTTTCACACAAAGTTATCTCTCTAAAGAAGATGGGAGCTTGAAGAAGACAGAGGAAAGAGAAGGGTTTTGAAAAAAGAGACATTTGAAACCTTTTGAGGAACCCGTCTATCGAGTTTCCCACCACCACACGTGCAAGGCCGCCTATAATCATTTCAAATGGACACGTGGCACTTCGGGAGGTGTCTTGACAGTTGAAAAGACAGCACCACATCATTAATGAAGTGACGCTTGGGAAATACAAAGGATTTTCCTTCTTAAGAAAGTTTAAGTTTTGGCGCCAGAATTTTTTTCAGAAATATCCAATAGCTCCCAACGAAGGCAGTACCCTAACGATTCTAAAAAGTTACGATGTCCCCTCGCCATAAGTCCAATTGTTGTTTAAATTTTGACTCAGCTACATCGGGGAGAATTTTTTACTTTTTTAACCATGGCTAAACATTAAAAGGGAGAATTTCACAAGTCACAACGATAGTAGCAGTCCTAACGAAAAAACTCACTCCCCACACCTATACTCCACAACAGCACAAACGGGAAAATTTCACTGCCCCAGATCCAAAACGAGTATCCGAGAAAGTCATCAGGTGTTTCGGGAGAATTCCAATTAGCCAATGAAGCAAAGCCAAAACGGTTGAACCTCAGTGAAAAAAAAAGTTACGATGTCCCCTCGTCAAAGCGCCAATAATCCGCAGCGCTTCGACTCAGAGAAGGTTCATCGGATTGAGAATTTTTCGGGCAGACATTTCTTATTCCCATAATAAATCTCTCCACGAAGGGGAAAATGTAGAGGGGGATTAAAGGTTGTCCTGATATTAGAGATAATCCCCCCACTTACAATAGTGTTTGGGATAAAGGCAACTCAGCGTGGTAGCCCAAAGGGACCTTCCAGCAAACAAGTTGACCAAGAGAGCTCGTCCTTTAGTCTTATTGATTAATTTAGTCTTGTTGTATCTTTTGATTATATTGACTATAAGCTATAACGATTGTAATGATGTAACGAGAATAATGATTATGTGTGAGGTCGAACAGTACTCCCGAGAGACTAGGCTTGGCAGGGCCTGGGAGAGCTTTCATGCTCTATCGAAGGACCTCACCATGGGAACTTTTGAGGGACTTAGTTTAGAGGATTGAGAAGTGAGGCACCGTTGGAGCTTATCCTAACCATCTTAGATACACCTGGTAAAACATCGAAGGACCCTTACCGTGGAACCTCGGGCAGAGCAGTTTGGAGTTCCATCGAGCGTTGAGTTGTGAACCAAACAACCCTCTACTTAATGTCACATCTACTGTAGGTGATGTCACTATCCATCTAAACAATGTCAAATCTGCACTTGAGTAAACCACTGTGGTATTTGGGGCTGTCAAACAGTTGGTGAGCCACCTCTGTGACAACAGCCCCCTGACACACAGTGGTTAGGCAAAAGGCATGGCTTGGCATTTCATATTTATGACATGGAGATAACTAATGCATCAGGTATTTAATGTTTGTGACATAAAGTATGAGGGATGTCTTTCACAGACATTAATGAAGGAGTTGCCTAGGGGGTGGTGTGGGAGGCTATTTAAAGACCCCAACCACCTCTGAGGAGAAGATGATCTTTTTGAGAGTTCAGAAGTTATTACCAGAGATAATATACATCAGAGAGAGAGAGAGAGAGTTATTATAAACCAGAGAGTTTACTCACCCACCATTGTCATTTATTAAGAAGCTTTTAATAATTGAAAGATATCTCTGAGGGTGTCGCGTGTGTTTGGCTGCCTTCCAAGGTGTATCTAGGGTGCTTACTTCTCTCTCCCTCTAACTGAGTTACTTCTGAGTTCATTGTTATCTTTTGATTCATACACGAGAGATTTGCGAGTTTAACCAAGTTTATCTTTACTAAATTGTGTCTGCGTGTCCTATAGTTAATCAATAGTTTTGCTAGTTAATTTATCATTACTGTACTCAAAAGGGGTTACATCTACATCTTATCTAAACTACCCTCTTACACTACTACACATCGGTAAAGCAAGAAGAACAAAAAAAATTAACTATAACTTATTAGATCATGACATTTGATCATCGAGATGAAGATAATATAGTCACGGGCGAGGTTACTGGATTCTTCCCTCAAGAAAAATTAGTTGCTTATCTACAACAGAGAAAAAGTGTATTTGTTTGGAGACACGAGGACATGATATGGATAGATCTAGAGTTTCTTTGCCATGAGTTCGATATCATGAAGGACGTAAAGCCCGTCAAATAAAAAGGTCGTGTGTTCAGACAGGAGAGGAACTTGTCCATTAAATAAGAGGTTGACAAATTAAACAACGCATATTTTAATTGAGAATGTTAAGTATCTAGAATGTCTCTCGAACATCGTTATGGTTCGAAAGATGAATGACAAGTGGCGCATGTGCAACGACTTTACTGACTTTATTAGGGTTACCCCAAGGATCATTATCCACTCCCCCAAATTGATCAGTTGATCAATGTCACTGCTAGGCGTGTGCTGCTCACTTTAATGGATACTTATTCGGGGTACAATCAGATCAAGATAAAACTAAAATATAGGTAAAAGACATCATTCATTACAAGTTCAGGTATATACTGCTATAACATTATGCCCTTTAGGCTAAAAAATGTTAGAGAAATATACCATAGACTGGTGAACAAGGTCTTTGAAAATCGGATTGGAAAGACTACCTAAGTGTACGTGGAAGACATGATGACGAAGAGAATGAAGGAATCAAACCACATTAGGGATCTCAGTTGAACATTTAATCTGTTGGAGAAGTATCAGATGAAGTTGAATCCTGTAAAGTGTGTTTTCAAAGTTCGAGAGGGAAAGTTCATTGGCTTTATAGTGAACCAGAAGGGCATATAGGACCACGCTGAAAAGATTTTGGCATTGATTATATCCCCCAAGAACAAGAAGGAGATACAAAGCCTAACGGGATAAGTAGCTGCTCTGAACTAGTTTGTTTTTAGGGAAACTGACATATGTCTTTCATTCTTTAAGGTGATCAGAAAGACCTTTGAGGGGAACAACAATTGTGATGCAGCTTTCCTGGAATTGAAGAAATACTTAGGATATTTACCTTTGCTGTCAAGGTCGATCCTGGGTGAAAAGTTTTACTTATGCCTAGCGGTATCAGAATCAGTAGTCAACGCAGCTTTAGTACGATAAGAAGATGGAATACAAAATTCCATATACTATACTAGTAAGGCATACCATGGAGATAAAATTCGATACCCTAGATTGGAAAAGTTAACGTCGACTTTGATTGAATCTTTTCAGAGGATAAATTCATATTTTCAAGCACATATAATTATTGTTTATAGATTACTTCCTCTACAACAAGCTATTCATAAAACCTTAAAAAATCAGGCAGACTGGTGGCTTGGGAATTAGAAATTGAAGAGTATGACAAATTGTATGAGCCAAGGACGGTAATTAAGGGCCAAGCAGTGGTCGATTTTATTGCAGAGCTTACTTATAAAGAGCTACTAACCGAGCGAATGGAAGAAAAACCAATCGAGCATAATAAAGACAGTCCAGAGTCATTGGTTCAGCAATAAAAAATAGCTCATGACTCAGATCATATAAAATGTTGTATAAGTATGGATGGTTAGTTATGGGCAGTTTTGAAAAGGAGACTCGTGTGTGGAAATTATTTGTAAAAGGCCCATCATATTCCAATAGCAATGGAACAGGGCTAATTATCAATATGTTTAATGATGCAGACGTTGATTATGCAATCAGGTTCAATTTTGAGGCCTCCAATAATGAGATAGAATACAAATCTCTTGTCGTAGGATTGGAATTGGCATTATCACTGGGTACAAAGCAGTTATCAGCACACATCGACTCTCAGTTAGTTTTGAACCATGTCCTGGGAATTTATATAACCATAGAGGAGTCCATGACAAAATACCTAGAAAAGGTGAACACATTATTGTCAAAGTTCTCGACAATACAGATTGTTAGAATCCTAAGAGATAAGAATACCCGAACTGATGCACTTGCTTGTTTGGAACCAACAAAAAGAGATGAACTATGAATAACAGTGAATGTTGAGATCTTAACATAACGTAACATTGAATAATAATGCGTGTTAGTAATGGACTTGAATGTGGGGCCATCTTGGATGGATCCCATTTGAGTATAATTGGAGACCAACATAGTACCGAAAGATCTTAAGGAGGTAAGGAGACTCCGCTATAAGGCAATGAGATACATGCCCAAAGGAGGAGTTTTATTCAAAAGAAGATTCATAATGTCTTTTCTTAAATGTTTTCATCCTACCGAAGTGCAAGAATTTATCAGAGAAGTTTATTAGGGCTCATGTGGAGCCCATTCAGTGGGCAGATCATTGGTGGAATGAATCGCCACCCAAGGTTATTATTGGTCGGCCATGAAGGATTAATATCCCAACTACTCAAGAAAGTGCAACAAGTGTTAGTGGTACGCCTTTATATATAGAATACTTATGGCATCATTGGCATCGATAACATCTCCTTAACACTTTGCCATGTGAGGGATTAATTTGGTCAGCCCATTTCCAAAAACGATTGGCAAATTTAAATACTTAGTGGTTATAGTACATTATTTCACAAAATGGGTTGAATTTGAGCCTCTAGTTGAGATGACGTACGATAAGGTATTCCATTTTATATAGAAAAACATCATATGCTGGTATGGTATTTCATATGCTTTCAACCCAGACCATGGCATGCAGTTTAAAATTTACAAGTTTTAGGACTACTGCATTCGATCGATCGGGGATCAAAAGGTTGCACTATGTACCTGCCCACCCCTAGTGCAACGAGTATACATTGATCACCAATAAGACCATTTTGAACAGAATAAAGAGTAGATTGGATGATGCCAAAGGGAACTGGATTAATGAGCTACAGAGCGTACTTTAGGCATACAAGACTACATCGTGAGACCCCCTTTTATGTTGGCATTTGGCAAAAAAGCAGTGGTACCTACTAGATTATCCTGGCAAGACACGGAGTACTCAACTTCAACTCTCCCAAAAGAGATTGAATGCAAAGACTTGATATCTATTTGGCAGAGGAAATCAGAGAGCACGCTACATTTTAGGTGGCAGTCTACCAACAACAAATAAATTGGTTTTACAATAAAAGGGTAAAGTAGAGCATTATGAAGGAGGAAGACTATGTGATGAACAAGTTTATCCAAAAGTGAAATAATCTAGAGCCTAATTGGCATGGCCCGTATAGAATTTCAGCAGTTGTGCGACCTGGGACTTATCGGATTGAAATTTTAGAGAGTGAGCCATTTAACAATCCACGAAATGTAGAAGATTTGAGAAAGTACTATTAGTATCCATGAGCATATTTGAGTTTAGAATAGTAGAATACTATGTAAACCATTTTATTTCTTGTAATAAATCTTTAATGATCAATGAGAATTAATTATTCTTCCTCCACATATGTTTTCATTTTAAGTTTTCATCATTTTTTCAATATCTATCTCGTTGGTATAAGAGATGTGAAAGAATCCCAAGCCAAAGACATTTCAAAGATGAGAAAATTAGGATGACTACAATCTAACCGCGCATCATTTATGGCCTTATCTTAGATAGGTCACAATTAAGAAGTTTAGCCAAATCTAGGAAATCTAATGTAGTCAAATGTCTAAGTCGATAAGACCGGACCATAACTGACTAATGCAAGGATTGATCCTAATTCATATGGCCGACTCTAGAAACCAATGCTAACATATATTCAGGATGACAAGATCCATCCATACGACTAGTAATCTAGCACAAGCTTGTTAGATCCTAAGTCGGGACAACTCAGGTTTGTTCGCCTGGTAGCCAGTAAGTCGGGTTAGGTCGACAAGATCCAACTATATAACCACAAACACTAGCATGTCGACTATCTCTGACCACGTCAACTTGTAAAAATACTTTGCAAAATAAACTTTATTACAGGTGAAGGCTAATAGCACAGCCGAGTAAAATGACTTGCTGAAAATCAAATGCAAGGAACAAACACATGCATATAGACAAAAGGTTCAATAATAGTTTACTTTAAATTGATTAAAAGGAAACAATGATTAGATGTTTGTTACAGACATTATTCAATATGATAAACATGAGAAATTACAAATCAAAAGGCTTCACAAAAATTTAAGTTCGGGAGTTTTTAAGATACAACAACATCTTCATTTTTTGGAATGACTTGGGGAGCGTTAGTCACAACGTCTAGTCTTTTTAACGACCTCCTTACATATTTGAAACTTTATAGCCTGAGTTTTAACTTGGTCCTTCAGTTTCTTGTTCTCCATTTTAGCCGTGGAGAGATCGAAAGATTTCTCGACCGGTTGGTAGTCTTTATGTTGAAACTCAGTATATATCCTTATAACTCATTGCGAGACTCTTTAAGAACTCCCTTCAACTTGATGTTTTATCGAGTGAGCTCATTAATGGTCTCTTTCTTCTCCCCATAAGTGTGATGATTGAAGACATCCCTTTTCTCGAAGAACAGTATCAGTTATTGCTCCCTGAAGGAAATAACGAGTTCGACAAAAATTAAAACATATCAACAAGGGAAATATAAATAGAGCATTCAATGAACTTACCACATAAAGTATGTGGTGAAGAAGCATCCAAAGAATGTCAGCATGCAGACTCCTAAAAAATTCAAAATCCGATTGTTCCTACAGTAACCAAGCACATCCATGGCGTTACCTATATGGTGGAAGAAATAGTCATTATCTATCTTAGTCTGCTTAGCGATCAAAACTTACTCGAGGTCAAACATAAATGGCTCTACCAAAGGATAAAAACAAGAGAACCCATCTTCCCTATCCAATCTACGAGTAGGATGCCCACTAATCCGCACGCGCCCTAGATTAGGGCATGTTGTCCTCAGCTCATTTGTTCTTCAGCATGTATTGTTACCTTGGGTAATACAATCTTCCAGTAGACTCTTACCACCAGCAGTTAGGCAATCATCACTGGCCTTGGCCTCAACTCTCTTTTAAGCATCAGTTTTCTTCTTGAGCTTAGCCTCAGCATCCACTTTCCTCTTATCTTCAACATCAAGTTTCTTTCGATGAGAAGCCCTCATTATAGTATGATGAGCTTGATATAGGGCCATACTGTAAGAATGATCAATATATAACGATGATGATGTTGGGGTAGAATTTGCACACGAGTTATTATATTTAGCCACAATACATTAAAAAGGTAATTAAAGACGACGTGATAGAGTTGGCAAGATTTTCTCACTTTCTTCAACCTCGACCTCCCGATCGATCTCAACGCCACCCTTGGAAATAAGTTCTATTAAAATATCTCAAGGGAAACACCTCCTATAAGAGTGTAATAGCCGAGATCTATGAACTTTTTAATGGATAAGAGGTCCTCAAACTTGTAAGGAATGGATGTAAAATTTGTCTCCACCAAGTCCCTTGCCACTGAAGGTAATCTAGGAGCCCTCTTCTCTAGGAAAAAAAGGTTTAACAAAAAGGTTATCATGGAACACAGTAAAAGGAAATAGAAAGCAAACTCGAAAAAATTATATACTAATCTGGATAGGTCCACACCACTCGTGAGGTATAGGATCAGTCTAAACCTTCTTATGTGGGTGGAAATCCCAATTATTCTTTAAGAACACATACTTGTTCTTTCTATTGTGATTGCTCATCTGAGCGACCTTCACCATCTTCAAGTGTAATTTTAGGGGGGAAATAGAAATATCTTAGGGCCTTGGCATTATCTTTTAATGCCATATACGAACCTAAAAGCATCCCCGATAAGGTAAAACCCAATATGATTTTGCTAATACACCATTGACCCCAGAATTGTTTGGTAGGCATTTAGGGGAAGTTAGCTCGGAACCACCCCAAAACCCCTTAAGATCGAACTTATAATAAGGTGGAGTGGTAGATGAACTCCAACATAAAGAGACCATAGAGGAAATAAAGTCTCATCGGCATTATGCCGATTATAAACTTGCTCATCACAATCAAGCCGTCTCATCGTGATACTAATGGGGATGGCATACCGATATCTCGAGTCGTCCAACTCATCCTTAGTGGCATCACAGCCATAATATTAGGCCATAGTATTGGTTGGATTATAGGAATTCAAAAAACTCCTAGAAGAACTCTCCTCGATCGGAGGAATAATGGCAAGGGAAGTTGAGGGAATAGGTCTATCATACATGACCCTTTCAATTAAAGCCTTTTAGTTTATAATTAATATATCAGAAACCGTGTTTGCCAAATTTCTACCACCAGTTTGGTGGTTCACCTCTTCAACATTAATTGGACCTACGAATTTAGGGTCATTATACTCCACATCTGAGTGTTGTAGAGCAGATCCCATTGAAGACTAATCTTGAGGGGTAGACCTAGGATGAGAAGTACTATCATTAGGATGAACAACTCGTAATGGAAATGGGCTCCTAGACTCACAGTAACTAGGACACAATTCGTTAAGTTCATGAATGCATCTCAACACTCTCTAACCTCAGGATATTTCACTCATAAAGGTTAGAATTTGGGGAGAATCAAAGGCTTGAGGCATGTTTGGTTTTAGAGTAAAGAATTATCTTGGCCTTGGGGTCTAAATCGACAGCGAAAGAAATAGAGATTTTAGAAAAGCCCAAAAACCAAAAATCCTAGGCCAACTAACTAAATAGCCACCTAAGACGTATAAATCTCCAACCAAATGTTAATCCAGCAACAACAATCAATAAACAATCAGAAATCGTAACAAAGATTGAAGAAATAATCAGAAGAAAACAAAAACTAGAAAGTTTGAATTCGTGAATGAGCGTACATAAAACCCTAATTTGCAAAAGAAGACTCAGAAATCACCTAAAATCTATCAACGAACGGTTGGAAAGAGAAAACCCTCGATGAAAAAGAGTTTTTGAGTAAGGAATTAGCCAGAAATGGTAGAAAGCGGGAAGGGTTAGCCGGAGAAGGAAGAGTTTTTTAACAAAATGAAGTTTCGCTCTAACAATGTTCGTGCGAAGGAAATGATTTCAAAAGGATGAAATGACATTTAAGATGGGTTTATATACTTTTTAGAGAGGCAATTATTATTTTTTGAAAAAATCTGTTGACATCACTCATTAAAAATCCAATTGATGCCTTGGAATAATGCGCAAACTGCCCTAGAGAAATGTGCTTTAAATGCACCCATCGTCACCCCTTATGTCTGACACGTGGAAATCTAAAGATTAAGCAAAAAAATTCAAAAAATATCATATGTAAATTTGATAGACCTCAAATGAAGACATACCAAGATGAGAAGATCCTCATAATCCAACCAGACATGAGACGATGACATCTCAGTTAACACTTCACTCACTTAATCTGATTGGCACGTACTCGGAAGACATGATACTTCAAAAAATCTGCTACAAGCTTCAATCATGAGAAAATTCTTAGGGGATTTTGTTATATCATTAATATGGTATGGTCTGTGGACCAATCAGAAGAGGACACCTGGACTCATCAACTACAAAAATGAGATCGGCTCAACTAATAATGAGATCAGATCAAATTCTCATCAGGTCGACCCAGTCAATTTGGTTGTCCCCGCTATTCCAAATAGTTCTGCTAACCCCACCCAGTTAGCTCACAGCAGGTTAACACCGCTAAGTTAATCCGTTATAGGTGTACTATGTGACTGGAAGATGTCAGTTGATAAGCACCCAAAAGTGTCTAAATAAAATCCCAAATAGACAGTTTTAATTGTTAATTCTCGATAAAATGGGTCTGATGCACTTATCTATCTATTTCATACGTCAAATGCTACTTGCGGATTTAAAAGTTGTATTTTGAGGCAAATGTGCATTAAAAAGTGCTAAATTCAAAGTCCCGTAGCCTAAACCTACCTCGTACCGAGCCTAGACCATCCCTATTCTGTCCCGAGCCCTGTATGTGTTGAGTTTGTACTTTTATTAATTTTTAGATTTTTTATTTTGAGTCATTTTAATATTTAGGATTTATTTCAAATTTATTTAGAATTTTTAGGATTGATTTGCAATTTTTATACATTCTTTTTATTTAGTGTAGTTTTATTTTATTTTGATTTCTGATTTTTTTTAGTTTCTAGTCTTTATTTTATTTTATTTTTATTACGATAAGTTTTTTTAGGAGTTTATTTTTAATTTTATTAGATTTTACTTTTTTAGGACATAGATTTTTATTTTTAATAGATTTTTATTTTTTGTTTCTTTATTTTATTAGTTGAGTCTTTTATTTAATAAATTAGAAAAAAAAAATTATTTATTTTAGTTTATCTTATTTTATTTTAGGATAGATTTATTAGTATTATTCTTTTTAAGTCTTTTTATTTTTAGATTAGGGAACTATATTTTTTTTAATTGATTTTATTTCTTAGATTTGTAAATATTTTTAGGAGCTTAATTTTTTTAATAGGTTTTATTTCTTTTAGTATTAGATTTTATTTTTAGGTTATAAATATTTTATTTTCATTTTTTTAATTGGTACAATCCAACGCGCGCGCACACACCACACTCACCCACACCCTACCTACCATACACACTCACATACCCTAACATTGCACCTCATCTTCAACCTCTCCTCACCCATTTTCTCTCTCCTCTCTCTCCACCATAAATAACCTCACAACTCTCTCTCATAATTCTCTAACCCCCCATACCCATTAGCCAACCTCTCACCCACAAGCCAAGCTACTCTCTCCCATCTTACCAATCAATGTTGCCCATCCAACCCAACCGAACTTCCTTTAAACCCAGAATCTCCGGCTAGCCACAAGCTTAAACCCATTACCTATAAAATCCCAACCACATACTCATACCCATCACACCAATCCAACCTCCCTTGACCCACTGCCTTATCCTCCATAACCGAAGTCAAATCGATCCATACCCCAACTCCTAGCGACCCAGATGCAGTCCAACCCTTAACCCCCAACCATCTCCAGCTTTAAACTCGAATCTCAAGACTGGGCAGACCTTGCTCAACCCAACAACTATAAACCGTATATGACCCTCGAGCTCCATCCAAATCCATACCCGAACCAGCTTTAACCCGTAGCCCGGCAACCCATCCAAATTCGAGTTCGACCTAGTAGACTTTCAAAACCCATTTACCTCTGACACCTTAGTCTGTACCCTGCTTCTTTACCCCCCCCCCCTGCAAACCTATTTATCTTTTACCCTAGCCAAAGCTGACTTCTCATGTCCTGCCTTACCCAATTCATGCAAACTCATTACCTACAAAATCCCAAAATCTGTTATTTTCTCAAAATAAAAGTCACATGTTCTATGTGATTTTACCCCATTTTCCCTAAACTACCCTCATCCATCCATATTACCATAAACCCAAATTCCACTTATATGAGAAGACGCTCTCTTCATTTGAGGCGGGGGTGGAGATTGTAGGGTATTTACAAATTTTATAGAAAATAGGGTGGAAAAGAAAAAAGAGAAAGCAAGAAGCAGATAGAGTGCAAGTGATAGAGAGAAATTTAATTAGTTTAGTAAGACAAAAGAGTGACGAAAAATTGTAGCATCAAAAGTGATTTTGTGTTATATATTGATTAGTTGAATCTCTTCTCTCATACTCATGAATTCATTGTTTATTTTATGTCTTGGAGTCCCATTATGGAGGGACAATCTCCCATTTCAAGGGATGAAATGAAGTCCCCCAGGGAACCAAGTTGTCTAGGTTACTAATTTTATTTTTGTTTGATTTCCTTTTATTAGTAACTTTAATTACTACACTTGTTTTTGCATTGAGAAATGGAAAATCATCCTTGAGAAAGGATTGAAGCTTGTGTTATAATTTTATTATTTTGATTCAAACTAGAGAAAGTCTTTTTAAAATGATCAAAATTATAATATAAATCTCTTCTACTCTTGTTTTATTTTGTTATATTAAAATTAGTTGGGTAAATTTTCCCTAGCTGGTGATACGCTTGATTAATTTTAATTCATTTGGAGTAGAGTTTTAGCAATTAAAAATTACTTTTCTAAAATAATATTTACTTAATTCATTAGGATAATGAGAATTAACTTATGAATTCGCTGAATATTTTGGAAATCAATCAAACTAAAATAGTTCAAACTAGATTGCATGGGTGAAATGGGGATGGATTTACATCCCTTGATCCTTTTACTAGTATCTCTCATTTAGTTATTCTTCATGACAAGAAACTTTTTGCGTATGATCCTTGTCTTCAAGAGCCAATTTCAAAATCCCTTGAATTACCTACAAAACTTATCTAAAACAACTCATATTGCGATAAGTACGGGTATTAATCCAACTTCTAAGGTGAAACAATTATTGCGATAATTTGCAATTCAATTTTTTTCTGAAAATATTTTTTTAGTTTTTATTTTTTTTATTTAAAACAACTTCAAGGGAAAATTAACTAATAAATGCTAAAAATTACGAAATGACTAAATAACGAAAAATAATGTGCTATCGACTGTGAAAAATGTGAAAATGTAAAGAGATGGGATTACACCACATTATCAATTATTTTAATTTCTCAATTTATTAATTTGAAATATTTCGTGATAATATCAAATCGATAATCTAACTCTCACTACAATTATAAATTTTACAATAGTGATGGGGTGGGCCTCATAAAAAGTGCACGACCATTCTAGGTCGCGCCGTGACACATCAATGAGCTGGCGAAAATAAAAATCAACACCACAAGGAAGTGGTGTGCATATAGTAACAAGCTCGGTATCACGAAAGATTAGAGTACCACAAATACTCTCATAGATTGTGGTGTCTATGAAAAATGCACAAATGGGATCATGGAGCACGAGGGTTGGATGGTGGGTGTAGGTGATGACCTAAATGCTTAGATGTGAACAAGAAAACTATACTAGCAAGGTCCGAATCAAGTGGTTGGATGGTATGGACAGTGTGTGGGTCAAGTGGGACAAAGGGTAAGGGAAGATGATCTAACTCACGAGTAGGAGAAACGCACTCCACAAGAGGCTCGGAGTGATCCTCAAGGGCACTCGTAGGAGGAGGTGTGAAAGTAAACGATTAAGTGAGCAACTTATCCACCCGAAAGTCACCATCCAAAGCAGTGGAAGAATAAAACGAGGCATACAAATTCAAGATAAATGAATCAACATTAATATATGAATCAATGTGAGCCAAGAATGGTGGTACAGGATCCATAGCAAGAGAGGAAGAAACCAACTCAGATTCAATCTCAGGACAGTGGGAAGCACTCACAGCCGGAACTAACCTATAAATAATGGGTTCCTCGGGAACACACAGGAAAGGATCGAAAGGTGTAGACTCGGGCATAATTGGGGATGCTGTGGAAGGGGAAAGGCGAACCTCAATGGTGGGTTCGAGAGGGTGGGGCATTATGGAATCAGTCTCATAGTCAATGGATATGTCAACACAATCGTCAACTTGGGGCACAGACCACGGGGTGATCTCAACATCAATATTCTCAGGAAGATAGGGTTGGTCACACTCAAAATCAGTGGCACAAGACGACGCATCATTGTCCCACACGGGTGCAACAATGGGTTGACTTGGGGTGAAATCCGACTCGTTCGCACACTAAAATTCATTGAACCTTTGTTCAAGCCGTTGAAGGGCTTCATTTTGATATTTAAGAGCGTTCTCATGTTCGAGGAAGAAATTGTGCAAGAAGATCTCAAGAGCGGATGTACAAGGTGGTGGTGAAATGTCAGTGGGTGGCGGTGGTGGTTGAGGTGGACACAACTCACTATAGGCACTAGGATGAGGAGAATGCTAATATGAAGTGTGGGAAATGGGATCAAGTTTATCATACACGAGAGGAATGTCTTCGTGAGAGACAAAAGGTTGATCGACATGAGGAGCATAGTAATGGGACTGATAGGGATGAGGTGGGCGAGGATGCGATGATGACTATTGGAAACCATAAGGATCCACAACATGGCGTTGGGATTAATATTGCATGGAAGGGTGATCAGGCGTCCATGAATAGCTTGGGTATTCATACCCCTCGGCAATGGATATGTCGTGAGAATAAGCCGAGGTGGGTTCCGAAATAGTATCATATGGATACATAAGTCCCATGGTGGGTTCAGATGGAGGGAAAACAAATGGACATTCATGGGATAAGTGATCGACAAGAAAGCAATGTGTGCACGGTGAAGCATGGGATGTGTTGACACTCAGCACCAGAGGCGTTGGAAGAGGAGATGTGGGCGTGGATGACACACGAGTATCAACAGTGGGTGCTTGAGAGTTAAAGCCACGAAGTAATGTATGGAGGTCTGATTTGGGCTTAACATCAAACAAACTTCGAGAGAATGGGAAAAGACCAAAGTATTCGCGTAAAGGACGTTCTTCGGCAATGACGAGAGAAATATTTTTGGATTTTTAAATATTTTTCAAAAGAAAAGAAAATTATTTTGTGATTTTGGAAAATAATAAAAGGAAAAAAATGGCATTTTAAATATGAAAAAAAAAATCTTTACGGAATTTTTTTAAAATATTTAAAAAAAAGGAAAATATTTTTGGGATTTTTCGAAAAAGGAGAGAAAATGAACTATGGATTTGGACGAACTAACTAAAATCGACTACCTAAATAATTGAACTGGACACACATGAGTCAATAAAAAATTCCTAACGAGCACGTAGCCAATTATTATCTTCAAAATTAGTGAAAGGGGTAGTCAAATTTTAATTAAGTCCGCATGCGACAAAAATCACAGAATTTATCTTTGTGATCGCCGGTTGCAAAATGTGTTCTTATGGGGCTAGCTAGTTGATTGATTTTAAATTTAATTATAACTAGGGTAGCACACAATGGATAAGAGAGTGAGTCGGGTGATGAAATCCCTTCTCGTTTCAATGGTCGGGTCCATGTCTTAGGTAAATTAATTCAGCAAACCATTCAATTTAAGTGCGATGCAGAAATTAAAAGCACACAGGAGCAAGTAGGCACACAGAAATTGAACTCGTTGACAGGAGATTCACGAGGGATAAAGAAATGTACCTCCTATGGTTTTGACACACTAAGGTGAAGACCGAGTTGAGTCGATCGGGGGAGATCTCGCCTATCTCAGTCGTCCCCGGGAGTCCTACCTACCCAAACTAGAGAAGCTTCAAAATCCTCGCCATTTGGACGCACTCTCTCTACCTCCTCTGGTTTCCCTTTTCGCTTTTTTTATGAAATAATTATTACAAAAATAATATGGTATCAAAATGCACCCAAATAAATACAAAACTTTCAAAAATCCTATACAACCAGTCTAAGGAAGAGGGAGAAGAAATAACAATGATTAAAAATTAATAAAAAATTAAAATTAAAATTATAAGTCTTCAACATTGTCTCCATATCAAGAAAGCGGCAACGACGTCATTTGATAAGAAGTTTTTTGCGTATGGTCGTTGTCTTCAAAAGCCAATCTCAAAATCCCTTGAATTACCTACAAAACTTGTCTAAAACAACTCGTATTGTGGTAAGTATGGGTATCAATCCAACTTCGAGGGTGAACAATTACTGCGAAAACTTGCAATTCAATTTTTTTTTCTGAAAATATTTTTTTATTTTTTTATTTAAAACAACTTCAAGGAAAAATTAACTAATAAATGCTAAAAATTACGAAATGACTAAATAACGAAAAATAATGTGCAATCGAGTGTGAAAAATGTGAGAATGTCAAGAGATGGGATTACACCGCATTATCAATTATTTTAATTTCTCAATTTATTAATTTGAAATATTTCGAGATAATATTAAATTGATAATCTAACTCTCGTTACAATTATAAATTTAATAATATCTTTTTCAGAAAACTAATTTAAAAATGTCACATGATGAAAACTTAAGAATTATATTATTTTCAAGAAAATTACCCGCTAGGATCAATTTAATAAAAATAGTATCAATCCTCAAATTTCAACACCAAATTAATATTTAGATTTAGGAAAAATCTATCTCTAGTTCGATTCCTAAAATCAAACATTAATTTGTAAAGTTAATTTATTATCTCTCGATACATAAATTATTTTGTGACAAGTCTAAATTAATGAAGCTAGAAATATAAAATTAATGAAACCAATTAATTAAATTAATATCCTACGCAGTGCATCTCACCCCTTGAACAGGGTGTTTAGCCAAATATTAAACAACAATCAATAATATGTCAAGAATGATATAAATTGAAAAGAGAAGGAAGAAATACGATACGCAATTTTTTCCACAAATATGTCTTGAAATGCACCTTGACATGCGTCCAACTTCTTCACAATTTTCAGCATTTGATTGTAAAAATAAAGATAAAAAGCAAATCTAAAATTTATTCTAACACTCAACTATTTTTTTGGAATTTTTTTATGTACATAATATACACTGTTTCTCTCTTTATATGCAGTCTCTCTGTGCGTCCCTTTTTTATGAGTCGATACCCTTCTTTTATAAGCCAATTTTCTTTTTTAGAGATTCGTGGGGTTTTAATTGGCCAAGTCATGAGAAACATGTGGGTTTATTTGAATTCCTTAAGTCTTAACAGGTTGTGTGTTTCGATTTTGGTGGGATAAGGGAAGAGGGTATGGAATAGGGTTGAGTTTAGTCAAATAGGGTTTTAGTTTGGGTATGGATTAGTTCCGGGTTGTTGGCATGTATATGGAAATTGGGTTGGGAAGGTCGGAATGATGGCTTTTTTGGGCCACCACCAGCAGGTGGTGGCCGGAGTTCGTCGGTGGGTTCGTTGGATGTCGCCGGCGTAGGCTGAGCAGGTGGTGGAGTAAAATCGGGTTGTCCGTATGGGTTGCTGAGTTTGGGTTGCTGCAGGGGTCGTTGTGGGTTTGGTTCGCAGCGGGTTTATAAATGGTGGAAATGGTTATGGCTATTGTAAGGGTGGGTGAGAGAAGGTATGAGGTTGAAGAAGAAGTGGGGGAGATAAGGTGTTGGTGAGGTATATGGTAAATGGTGTGGGTTAAGGAGGTGTTTGTATGTATGTTAGGTGTAGGGTGGTTAATGTGTGTGTGTGTGTGTGTGTGTGTGTGTGTGTGTGTGTGTGTGATTGTACACATTAAAAAAATAAACTAACTACAATCCTGAATAAAATCTAATAAAACTAAAAATTAAAATCCTAATAAAAGAAAAACTTAATAAATATAAAACTAAAGTCTTTTTAAAAAAATACAAATAAAACTAGAAAAATAAATTCTTAAAAATAAAACTTATCCTAATAAAATAAGATAAAAACTAAAAACTAAAACTAAAAAAAAATAACTTCCTAAAAATTAATTCTAATAAAATAAAATAAAGACTAAAAATTAAAAATTAAAAAATAATAAAAATCAAAATAAAACACACTAATAAAAATAGAGAAAATAAATAAATAAAATAAAACCTAGAAAATTCTAAAATAAATCATAAAAACAAAAACGACACAACATAAAAAAATTTAAAAATAATAATAAAGGTACAAACTCAACCCACACTGGGATCGGGGAAGGATTAGGTTTGGTTTAGGGTAGGCTAGGTTTACGGAATTGGGTTCGGGTCATAAAAACTCATTGGTGCAAGCTCAAACTGACTTCAGACCTCGCGGTCTCTATGATTTCTTCGATGCATACTTTTAACCGCTATTTTGTCTCAATTATGCCGATTTAGCATCATTTAACACCGCGACTTCATATTGCCCTGTATAATGATAAAATACGAACATAAGGTCAATTTTAATTAAAACGAGTGACTAAAATGCACATATTCGGGGCTTAAATTAATATTTTTGGGTGCTTATCACGTTACTCACTTTCTTCACACTTTTTAGTATTTCTTTAGATTATTTTTTCAGTTTAGTTAATCTTTTTAATTTAGTTAGATATTTCACCATAAAAAAAATTGTTTTAATATAAAAAAAATTAAAAACAAAAAAAATCCAAGAAAGATAAATAGCTAGAAAATTGGATTACATGACTTTTCTTGTGTTTCATTCCATTAAGTTGGATTGACATCCTTACTTACCTCCATACTGTGACACCCCACCTAATTAAACCTTGGGTGATCAAGCCTTAATTCAATTTAAAAATGTTTCTTAAATGGTCCATTTTTAGCATCACTGCCGAAAGATTCTTAATTTACTAACCACCTAAGTGAGATTAAACGAGTGCCAAATTTTATCTTTCTTAAGCAGAATAAATAATCCATACCAACACATTACAATTCTAGTAATACTAAAACAGTTTGCATAAATAACTGAATGCAGGTAAAGTGTTGCCGAAAACCACGGCCAATAAAAGACAACTAAAAATCCATAACTAGAATAAACTGTAAAAGTAAATATAGGACAACATGTCCCAACTAAGAATACTAAAACTGAGATCCTGCACTAGAACTGAAAAAGAGGAAGCGTCTAAACAATCCCTGCAACATCCACACGTGCTGCAGCTCCCAAATCTCTGGAATGAAATCATGTTGGGTGTCCCTGTGGCTGGGCACCTAAAAGGTTTTTAAAATTTTTACATAGCAAGAGTTAGTACTCAAAACATTTGAAAATATTTTGCAAGCAGTTATCACAATTGAGTTATTGATTACACATTTTAAAGTTTCACAGAACTCCCTTGGACTTCCTCACCTCTCTTTTATAGCACATAACTATTGATGATACTTAGTCTACCTAGTTATACTACCCATAACCGTAGGTAACTTATTTACTGTTCGTTGGCCTTATTCTTGTAATAATTACATCACGCTATAAATTATTACTAAGACATTTACAATTCATTTCATTGTCTACTATTCTAAATCAGTAGATTATACACATAGAATACATTTCATCACACAATAATGTATTTAATATCAGTTATCACTAACATATCCTTTGATTACACATAAAGGACTCTTGGTTCGGAATGAATCATCGACCCCAAGTAAAAGTTGGTTCGGAATAATCCATCGACCCCAACTATTTAAAAATATAAATATATACACATATTCTGGTTCGGGACTCTTTCATCGCGACACCAGTTTAAAGTTTGGTTCGGCATTTTTCATCGAACCGAAACATATAATAACTTTATGTTAGTTCGGAATGTCACATCGACCCTAACATAATTAATTTAGGTAAAATTCTATTAACCCAAACTTTATATGATTTAGTAGGTACACACCCAACCTATCAAATCATGCCCGTACGTAATATATTTTACTTATATTCACAGTACTCATTAATTTACAATTTATTTCACTATTGTATTTATTCGAGTATTCACGCAACTCTAAGGGCCCTAGTTACCCCTCTCTTAATTCAGTAGTTAAGTTAACTTTAACCTACTGGTATTTTTTCGGAATTAAATCTCACTCTTTCTGTAATTAAATTCTCACCATCTCAACATACAGCTCAATCGATCGTTCTCCCGTTGGTCCATTTCTCCAAAATTCCCACTCAATCATTTATGAAGAAATCTAATGGTACACCTACTGGTGATTATAAGGTCTCCTCATAGGTAAAATATCATTACTAAGGTTCCCATTAAGCGACGGTAATTAAAAGAAATTCATTCAAAAAATTCTCTAAAGTCCAGCCAGGGTCGATCGATCGAGGGGATATGGTCGATCGATCGACTGCTCGATCGATCGACATTCAAGGGTCGATCGATCGATCAAGCAGTGACAGACCCAGTTCGTCTTCTTCATGCGGGTTTCACCATTTTTATCTATCTACCTTTCATGATAATTCATCATATTTGCAACCAACAATTTCTAATCATTCCTACATGTTCTGGGATGATTACTAACGATTTAAAACAACAAAATCATTATAAATCTTGGCCAAATTTACTAAAAATCTTTCTAGTGTTCAAGAACCCTAAAAATACATTCTTTACATCTTTCATCATAATTCCAGATTTTTAGTTCGATTTAATCATCTAGTTTTCTATGATATCAGAATATTTGGAAATCCAAAAACGTCCTACATACAATCCCTACCAATCATGGATCATAATCAATTGTTTTTCTCCCAAAAATATCATAAAAACTATGTTCTTCATAAAGCTTAAATATGGGTATTATAACTCAATTTATTTTGCAAATAACCACTTGCCTTATGATTTGTAGGGTCTGATTTCGTGGTTGTTGATGATGGTTGATGATTTTTATCCTTCAATCCTCCTTCCCAACAACTTTATGGTGAAATCTCCTTAGAATTTCCCTTCCTTCCTTCTTTTGCCTTAGGAAATTGTCTCTCTCTCTCTTCTCTAATGGCTATGGTGTATTTTCTTTCTTTCTAACCCTAGTCTCAACTCTTATAACCTGATCTAGGGTTTCAAAATTCGTAGGTCTACTTACCCATAATTGTAAAGAAAAATGCCCCCGAATGGTCCCGGTTTAGCCCGAAAATGACCCGGCACTCAACTAGTACCCCCGGGTACACTATTTTGACTAATTCGACCCTTTCGGAATCAACTGTGGACTCTAAATTATCGTTTGAGTCTCTTAAATAGTTTTCTACTCTCATCTTTAATTTTTATCCTACGCGCGATACTCGGTTGAGATAACTCCGGTACATCCATATAGTCACTAGACCGTACATATCAACATTAAAAATTTACTACTCACATTTAGTAAATTTTTAATCATCATATTCATCTTTATTAACATTTTATCTCATTAAATTACTCTTCTCACGTACTTTAAACAAAATGTATTTAATCACATTAAATTACTCTACTCACGTAATTTAAATAAAACTCACATTAAATTACTCTACTCACGTAATTTACATAAAACGTATTTTCCTAATTAAGCAGAATTACGGGGTATTACATACTTCCTCGATTACAAAAGGAATTTCGTCCTCGAAATTAGAAAATAACTGCTGTGAATAATTCTGGATATTGCTCTCGCATATCCTCCTCCCGTTACCAAGTGGACTCATCCATATTGTGATGTCTCCACTATACTCGCACTAAGGGTACCACCTTGGATCGTAATTTGCGCTCACTATAATCCACAATAGCCACGGGTCTTTCTTCATACGAGACATCTGGCTGCAAATCGATCTCCTCCAGTGGAATGTGCCAGAAGGCTCTCTCGCTCCTCTTGTATTTCTTCAGCGATGCCACATGAAACACATCGTGTATTCGCTGAAGCTGCTCATGGAGTCCCAATCTGTAAGCTACCAGTCCCACCCTCTCAATGATAGGAAACGGTCCCACATATCTCGGTGCTAATTTCCCCTTTTTGCCAAACCTCGTAATCCCTTTCTTAGGAGATACCCGAATTAACACCTGGTCGCCCACATCTAGTTCCACGTGTCTCCTACCGGCATCAGCATAACTCTTCTGCCTACCCTGGGCTATTCGAATACGTCCTCGAATCAACTCTATTTTGGAGGAAGTCTCCTATATCATCTCTGGCCCCAATAGCTTGTTATCCCCCACCTCTAACCAACAGGCGGGTGAACGACAAGGCCTCCCGTAAAGCGCCTCGAATGGAGCCATGCCAATAGTGAATTGGTAAGAGTTATTATATGCAAACTCCACCAAAGGAAGGTATGGCTCCCAACCTCCCCCAAAATCTAGAATACACATCCTTAGCATGTCTTCTAACATCTGGTTTACTCTCTCCGTCTGACCGTCCGTCTTTGGGTGATACGCCGTACTCAATCGTAAGTCGGTGCCCATGGCCTCCTGAAAGCTCTGCCAGAAATGCGACACAAAAATCTTATCTCGGTCCGACACAATATTAATAGGAACTCCGTGCAGCTTAACAATCTTTGAAACGAATAGCTGTGCGTATCGCATAGTATCATAGTCCGTACGAACCGGTAAGAAGTGGGCTACCTTTGTCAAACGATCCACTATCACCCATATGGAATCGTGACCCTTCTGTGAGGTTGGTAACCCGGTAATAAAATCCATTGAGATACTCTCCCACTTCCACATGGGAATCTCTAGTGGTTGTAGCATCCCTGAAGGTCTCTGATGGTCAACTTTTATGAGCTGGCATGTAACACACCTTGAGACAAATTCTGCAATATCTCGTTTCATACCTGACCACCAATATACTCGTCGCATATCCTGGTACATTTTGTCCCCACCTGGATGTACCGAGAATTTTGACCCGTGTGACTCTGTCATAACGGCATGCCTCAAATCATCATCTTCGGGTACTATCAGCCTACCATTGAACCGTAGTCCACCCTTTGAACTGATGGAGTAGGACTCTGCCCCCTTGGCCAGTAACTTTCGTACTTTGCCCTGACAAAATGGGTCTTTTGCCTGTGCCCTCACTACCCGCATAACACTCTCGGGAGTGATAGCTAGAACTGCCATGCATGCTCTCGCCATTCCATCCTCGTGTCGAAGTTCACTCCACTTCGCCTTCCAAATTTCTGCTAACTCCCCGGTAGGTCTTCTGCTTAACACATCTGCCACCACGTTAACCTTACCAGGATGATATTGTATATCAAATTTGTAGTCCTTCACGAATTCAAGCCACCTTCTTTGCCTCATATTCGGGTCCTTCTGAGTGAACAGATACTGCAATGACTTATGATCCATGAATAGAGTGAACTGCTCGCCCAGAAGATAGTGCCTCCATATTCTCAATCCAAAAATGACCGCTGCCAACTCGAGGTCATGGGTGGGGTAATTCTTCTCATGTGGCTTAAGATTTCGGGACGCATAAGCTATGGCCTTCTCCTCCTGCTGTAACACACCCCCAAGTCCTTGTAAGGACGCATTAGTATAGACTCGGTATTCCACTCCGCTCCTAGGCAAGGCAAGAACAGGGGCTAATGTTAACTTGTCCTTTAATTCATTAAATGCTAACTGACAACTGTCACTCCATACGAAGGGAACTCCCTTATGAGTCAAATTCGTCAACGGTCCGGTAATTTTTTAGAATCCCTTGATGAAGCGACGATAATAACCGGCCAATCCCAAGAAACTGCAAATTTCGGTCGGTGTCGTGGGCTGTCCCCACTCCCTTACCGCCGATACCTTACTCGGGTCAACAGCAATGCATCTGCTAGATACGACGTGGCCTAGGAACTAAACCTCCCGAAGCCAAATCCACACTTCTCAAATTTGGCGTACAACTGATGGTCCCTCAATGTCTGTAGAACCAATCCTAAGTGTTCAGTGTGTTCCTCCTCCGTGCGAGAGTAAATTAGAATGTCGTCTGTGAATACAATCACAAACTGATCCAAAAACTCCCTGAATACCCTGTTCATGAGATCCATGAATACTGTCGGCGCATTAGTTAGCCCAAAAGTCATCACTCTGAACTCGTATGACCCGTACCATGACAGGAAAGCGGTCTTAGGTACATCCTCTTCACGAATGCGCAATTGGTGGTAGCCCGACCTCAAATCGATCTTTGAGAAGTATGCAGCCCCTATCAATTGATAAAACAAGTCGTCAATCCTCGGCAATGGATACTTATTACGTATCGTCACTTTGTTCAGCTCTCTGTAATCTACACACAGACGAAGTGAACCATCCCTTTTCTTTAAAAACAACACCGGCGCACCCCATGGTGATGTACTCCGTCGAATGAAACCCTGTCCTAATAGTTATTGAATCTGTTCTCTCAGTTCCCGCATCTCCAAAGGAGCCATGCGATACGGTGCTCTGGCAATCGGTCTCGTCCCCGGTGTTAGGTCAATAACGAACTCTATCTCTCTGTTAGGTGGTAACCCTGGTATCTCCTGAAAGACATCCTCAAAATCCCTCACAACTGGGATTGAGTCCAGAGAAACGACAACCCCATGTGAGGTCTCCTCCTCAATATAATATAAATGAGTTTGCGATCCTCCCCCGGGAAGTGGCATTGCCACAAGGAACATCTCTTGTCCCGGGATGGAGAACACGATGGTCCTCTCATAACAATCTACCATTGCCCTATTATGTGCCAACCAATCCATGCCTAGGATGGCGTCATATCCCTCCATATCCATCACTAGGAGGTCCGTCACTAGACTCAATCTCCCGACCATAATGTCCACACCCTTACAAATCGAGTGTATAAGGGACCCACTACCCATCGGTGACTCCACACACATAAGATGAGTGTCTGCTATCACTAATAGGCCGGATGCCCGTGAAAATCTAGTGGAAATAAACGAATGCGTCACCCCTGTGTCAAACAAAATATTCCCCTCAAGACCATGAATAGGAAACATACCCGCAACTGCCGGCGGTGCTGGAGGTGATGGCTGAAATGGAATATCACGGATGTTGAACACACGTCCGTACTGCATCTGCCCTGGCTGTGGGGCTTGTACAGCTGTTGGGGCTAATGGAGCCTGCTGTCCCTGTTGGACACCCTGTGTAATACTCCGTATTTTTATGCTATATTAATTTGGGGATTTATAAAATTTAACGTGAATGTTTTATTTAATAAAAATTCGGAAATTAATTATGTTATAATTATTAACGTGACGAGAGTTAGTAATTATGGGAAACTTGTTGAATATTACTAATGAGCAAAGTAATATATTATATTAGTTATATTTTATGTCATGAGTGAATTAAATGACTATTTCGGAAATTTAAAGTGAATATTTTATAAGTTGTTCGTATGGTCATTTTGAGTGCGCCAACGCGTCCAGAAGGGTCGAGATAGTCAGAAAAGTGTACCCGGGGGTTAAGTTTGGGTCTCGGGGCGTTTTTAGGCCTAATTGGTACCCCGGGAGGGCAATTTAGTCATTTCACCTTTTTGGGTAATTAAACCCACGAAATTCAGCAACCTATATCAGCCATCTAGGTTAGTCTTTTAGGGTTAGAATATTCAGAAAACAAGTGACGGCCATTAGAGAAGAGAGGAGAGAGCTCCAAGGCAATTCAAGGCCAAAAAGTCACCGGTTTGCACCGCCGCCACCACCAACGCGTAGATCGCGAGAAGGGGAACGCAACCACACCGGATTCATCTGCAAACCGGACTTCTGAAAATCCCAGGCAAGTATTTAACTTGCGTATTTTCGTTAGTGCAATCTTCATATTAGTTTAGGATTGATTAGAGATGAAAACTATGGAAGAAAACCCAATTTGTGTTAGGCAAATGCATGTAGTATTGATTATAATGAAATTCTGGAATCCTTGCCATGTAAAGGAATATAACCCACGAAATTTTGATGATATATTAGAAGGAAATTCTAGTAAAAAACAGATTAGAACCTTGATTAAGAAAAACTCTAGGGTTCTTGATGATTAGATGAATTTTGGGAAGGGTCGAGATAGTCAGAAAAGTGTACCCGGGAGTTTAGTTTGGGTCTCGGGGCATTTTTAGGCCTAATTGGTACCCCGGGAGGGCAATTTAGTCATTTCACCTTTTTGGGTAATTAAACCCACGAAATTCAGCAACCTATATCAGCCATCTAGGTTAGTCTTTTAGGGTTAGAATATTCAGAAAACAAGTGACTGCCATTAGAGAAGAGAGGAGAGAGCTCCAATGCAATTCAAGGCCAAAAAGTCACCGGTTTGCACCGCCGCCACCACCAACGCGTAGATCGCGAGAAGGGGAACGCAACCACACCGAATTCATCTGCAAACCGGACTTCTAAAAATCCCAGGCAATTATTTAACTTGCGTATTTTCGTTAGTGCAATCTTCATATTAGTTTAGGATTGATTAGAGATGAAAACTATGGAAGAAAACCCAATTTGTGTTAGGAAAATGCATGTAGTATTGATTATACTGAAATTCTAGAATCCTTGCCATGTAGAGGAATATAACCCACGAAATTTTGATGATATATTAGAAGGAAATTCTGGTAAAAACAGATTAGAGCCTTGATTAAGAAAAACTCTAGGGTTCTTGATGATTAGATGAATTTTGGGTTAATTATCCATGTTTAATGTGAGATATACACATGCTTTACCTTGAAAACATCTGGTATATTGTTATAATGATAGTAGTAGGATTTTTGGGACGATTGGAATGGAAAAACAAGGTTTTGGATGAAGAAATTTGGTAGAACCCGTAACTGCATTTCTGCAGAATTTTCGCAGACCTGCTTGATCGATCGATCAAGCCTAGAGCTTCGATCGATCGAAGGTTGGATCGATCGAGCCCCAGACCTCGATCGATCGACCCCTCCTGGCAGACTCCTATTTCCCTTGTTTAATTAGTTAAATTAAATTTATCGTGAAACAATTCTTGGGTATTCTTAATAAAATATTTTGGGAGATAGGAAAGACCAGTAGGACCTATGAATAAGTGTTGGGAACTTTATTATAAGATGAGAAGTTTACTTTTGGGGTAATTGTATAATGAACGATGAAGCTACGTATTTCAAGTGAGAGATTACGGCGAATAGCTACGATAGTAAATAGAGGTATACTTACTGAATTTTCTACTTGGAAGGATAGAGTCCACGAATGTCACGTAATAAGTGAGAAAACCCTTCGAGTTAAGGTTAGAGATGAAACCTTATACGTAATACTAAAAATGTGAAATCTAGGATAAATGTTGTAATTATGGGTGACGAGAAGAACCTATATTGATATGATAAAGTGGTATATTTATATGATTATGTGTACATAAATTATATACATGTGAAAAATATACCGCGCTACTTGCTATCCTTGAGGTTACCGCGCTAGGACAGTCTTATCTCGATGAGACCTCTATGGGGGATATTGACTTGTACCCTAGAAGATAGATATCCTTGGTACAGGCTATCGAATTGATAGTTCAGACGGTCCTAAGAGACGCGAGTATGTGCCATCCTCTTAGAGACTTGGAATCTAAGCTTCGCCTCGATATTGTTTGTGTATGTGTTAATGCAGTTCGAGAGTGATTCGGAACTTGTATTCCCCTTGATATGAGTGGTATGGGGTTTGGATAGTAGAAGTATGCACGCACCATAGTTTTATGTGGGGTGCTGTTATTTTATATATATTATGCAAGTAGTTAATATATATATAAAATTTGGAAATTTGAAACTGCCTACTGTGATTTGATAAGTAGGACATGGTTGATGACTCATATAGTAAATACTTGTTTTGTGATAGTATAAAATGTCACTGGAAAACTTTATAAATTAAATAAAGTTAAAACGAGAATTGTGCTGCTAATTGGAAGTATTCTTTATAAACAATAATATTGTTCGGTTTTGAAATCTTATGAGTAAGTTAAGATACGCTAAATTATTGGGAAGGTTAGTATGATAAAAATGATAAGATAAACCGTTGGGAAGGTTAGTGCGATAGGTGTGCACATTAGAAGAGAGGTGAGTATTTCTCAAGAGAGTGACGCTCTAATATGTTGTTGCATTGGCATGTATCAATTTAAATACTTGTTAAACGTATTTTAAATCAAACACACATTCGGGCTCTGACCCGTTTCTTTTTCTCTCTCTCTCTTGTATATATATGTATATATTTCAGGTGCCCAGCCACAGGGGCGTCTTGCTTAGGATCCCTTGAAAGGAACGAGCTGCGGCATAGGTGGGAGTTGCAGGTTACTTGCGTAGACGGCTTCCTTTATTGACTCCACTTCTAGCATTCTCATTTATTGGGCATGTGTCGCCCTTTCCATTATTTCATTATTATTGGGACATTTGTATTTCCAGTTATTTCTCGTATTGTCGTTATGGGATTTATTCAGTTTGAATTGTGTTACTTTATATTTCGCATGTTGACATTCGATTGACGAATGTATTCTATTAATTGGTTTATGTTGCAGAATTTAATGTGGTGTGATTCTTAATTGTTGGAATGTTGTAAATAATTAAATAAATCTTTTTCTTAAAATAAAATTTGGAAAGTTATGTATGAAAATGGTTTTGACACTTAGCTTAATTATTTAGGGTGTTAAATTGGAAAAATTATTTTTATCGACAGTGATGCTGAGAATGAACCAACTGAATACCTTGATTTAATTTAATAAAGGAGTGATCGCCCGGTATTTAATTAGGCGGGGTGTTACACCCTGTTGTCTTGCCCTATCTGGCTGTGGACAATTTCTGCTCTTGTGACCATGCTGGCCACAAGTGAAACACTGGCCCAGGAACTGTCTCTGCCCTTTGCCCTGTTGGCCCTGACGTTGGCCCTATCGACCTTGGCCTTGTTGGCCCCCATTTTGGTTACCTTGGCCCTGTCGGTCCTGAGGGACTGGTTGCTGTGGACCCTGCTGGCCCTGTCGGTCAAAGCGATGCCTCCCGTGCTTAAACTTCTTGGTAGAGTTCCCCTGTCGGGAATCCTGCCCTATCTGGCCCGCTGTTTGCTGCTGTGATGCGCTGCTGCCACTACCCCCATCCATCTTTCCCGGTTGGCTAGGCTCACCCCTCTTATTTCCCTTCGTATGAAAATGGTGATCCTGACAGTGTAGTAGAGAGGCATTGACGACATTTGTGTAGGTTACCAACGCCGGATTACTAATCAAATGTTGTCTGATTCTCCAGGTTAGGCCCTCCATAAATTTGGACTTCTTCCTCTCCTCATTGCTCACCTCGTTTGGCACAAAATTGGCTAAGCGGGTAAACTCCTCCCCGTATTCAGCAACTGAGCGATCACCCTGAACCACTTCGCTGAATTTCTTCCTCATCTCTGACTCCACTGCTAAAGGGAAATACTTGCGGTCAAACTGCACCCAAAACTCAGAAATAGTCAAAGTATCCCTTTCCTCGGTGGTGGTAACTGACTCCCACCACTGTAGGGCCGCTCCTGACAGATGAAAAGTGGCTAGCATCTATTCCTGTACCTCGGTGCACTATAGCATGCACAAGTGGCGCTGGATATTTTTCCTCCAGTTGCACGCTTCCACTACATCGGTACTTCCCTGAAACTCGGGTGGGTGTCCTTTCTGAAATGTCTCCCTGACTCGCTGCCAAGTAGATGGTCCTGCTGGAACTTGCACTACCGGTTCCACAGGGGGAGGTACTTGGGGTTGAGGAAAGTGGGCTGCCATGGCCCTCATAGCTGTCTCGACTGCCTGAACCACTATCACTGCAACTTGAGTAGTGGAGATTAACTCTGGCAGGGGTGGTGGTATCGGTACCTGTGGCTCCTGATGAGCCTCCCTCGCCTCCTCTCTGGCTTCAGCCCTCTCTGCTCTTTGTCTCCTTGGTGGCATCTGAAATAAGATTCAAATTGTATAAGTACACAGTTTATACGAAATTTAAGAGCAGAAGTACGATAACGCAACAGTGGAAATTTTGAATCAACAATCCTAATAGTAGGGCTCTAATACAACCAAACGTTACGCCGAATCGTAGTAAGCCATACAGATCCTATGGACACTTGAACCTGATACTCTGATACCATCTGTGAAACCCCGCGTAATTAAACCTTGGGTGATCAAGCCTTAATTCAATTTAAACAGGTTTCTTAAATGGTTCATTCTTAGCATCACTGCCGAAAGCTTCTTAATTTACTAACCACCTAAGTGAAATTAAACGAGTGCCAAATTTTATCTTTCTCAAGCAGAATAAAATTTCCATACCAACACATTACAATTCTAGTAATACTAAAATAGTTTGCATAAATAACTGAATGCAGGTAAAGTCTTGCCGAAAACCACGGCCAATAAAAGACAACTAAAAATCCATAACTAGAATAAACTGTAAAAGTAAATATAGGACAACATGTCCCAACTAAGAATACTAAAACTGAGATCCTGCACTAGAACTGAAAAAGAGGAAGCGTCTAAACAATCCCTGCAACATCCACACATGCTGCAGCTCCCAAATCTCTGGAATGAAATCATGTTGGGTGTCCCTGTGGCTGGGCACCTAAAAGGTTTTTAAAATTTTTACATAGCAAGAGTTAGTACTCAAAACATTTGAAAATATTTTGCAAGCAGTTATCACAATTGAGTTATTGATTACACATTTTAAAGTTTCACAGAACTCCCTTGGACTTCCTCACCTCTCTTTTATAGCACATAACTATTGATGATACTTAGTCTACCTAGTTATACTACCCATAACCGTAGGTAACTTATTTACTGTTCGTTGTCCTTATTCTTGTAATAATTACATCACGCTATAAATTATTACTAAGACATTTACAATTCATTTCATTGTCTACTATACTAAATCAGTAGATTATACACATAGAATACATTTCATCACACAATAATGTATTTAATATCAGTTATCACTAACATATCCTTTGATTACACATACAGGACTCTTCGTTCGGAATGAATCATCGACCCCAAGTAAAAGTTGGTTCAGAATAATCCATCGACCCCAACTATTTAAAAATATAAATATATACACATATTCTGGTTCGGGACTCTTTCATCGCGACACCAGTTTAAAGTTTGGTTCGGCATTTTTCATCGAACCGAAACATATAATAACTTTATGTTAGTTCGGAATGTCACATCGACCCTAACATAATTAATTTAGGTAAAATTCTATTAACCCAAACTTTATATGATTTAGTAGGTACACACCCAACCTATCAAATCATGCCCGTACGTAATATATTTTACTTATATTCACAGTACTCATTAATTTACAATTTATTTCACTATTGTATTTATTCGAGTATTCACGCAACTCTAAGGGCCCTAGTTACCCCTCTCTTAATTCAGTAGTTAAGTTAACTTTAACCTACTGGTATTTTTTCGGAATTAAATCTCACTCTTTCCGTAATTAAATTCTCACCATCTCAACATACAGCTCAATCGATCGTTCTCCCGTTGGTCCATTTCTCCAAAATTCCCACTCAATCATTTATGAAGAAATCTAATGGTACACCTACTGGTGATTATACGGTCTCCTCATAGGTAAAATATCATTACTCAGGTTCCCATTAAGCGACGGTAATTAAAAGAAATTCATTCACAAAATTCTCTAAAGTCCAGCCAGGGTCGATCGATCGAGGGGATATGGTCGATCGATCGACTGCTCGATCGATCGACATTCAAGGGTCGATCGATCGATCAAGCAGTGACAGACCCAGTTCGTCTTCTTCATGCGGGTTTCACCATTTTTATCTATCTACCTTTCATGGTAATTCATCATATTTGCAACCAACAATTTCTAATCATTCCTACATGTTCTGGGATTATTACTAACGATTTAAAACAACAAAATCATTATAAATCTTGGCCAAATTTACTAAAAATCTTTCTAGTGTTTAAGAACCCTAAAAATACATTCTTTACATCTTTCATCATAATTCCAGATTTTTAGTTTGATTTAATCATCTAGTTTTCTATGATATCAGAATATTTGGAAATGCAAAAACATCCTACATACAATCCCTACCAATCATGGATCATAATCAGTTATTTTTCTCCCAAAAATATCATAAAAACTATGTTCTTCATAAAGCTTAAATATGGGTATTATAACTCAATTTATTTTGCAAATAACCACTTGCCTTATGATTTGTAGGGTTTGATTTCGTGGTTGTTGATGATGGTTGATGATTTTGATCCTTCAATCCTCCTTCCCAACAACTTTATGGTGAAATCTCCTTAGAATTTCTCTTCCTTCCTTCTTTTGCCTTAGGAAATTGTCTCTCTCTCTTCTCTAATGGCGATGGCGTATTTTCTTTCTTTCTAACCCTAGCCTCAACTCTTATAACCTGATCTAGGGTTTCAAAATTCGTAGGTCTACTTACCCATAATTGTAAAGAGACCAAAATGCCCCCGAATGGTCCCGATTTAGCACGAAAATGACCCGACACTCAACTAGTACCCCCGAGTACACTATTTTGACTAATTAGACCCTTTCGGAATCAACTGTGGACTCTAAATTATCGTTTCAGTCTCTTAAATATTTTTCTACTCTCATCCTTAATTTTTGTCCTACGCGCGACACTCGGTTGAGATAACTCCGGTACGTCCATATAGTCACTAGACCATACATATCAACATTAAAAATTTACTACTCACATTTAGTAAATTTTTAATCGTCATATTCATCTTTATTAACATTTTATCTCATTAAATTACTCTTCTCACGTACTTTAAACAAAATGTATTTAATCACATTAAATTACTCTACTCACGTAATTTAAATAAAATGTATTTTCCTAATTAAGCAGAATTACGGGGTATTACACATACTAGTCTTATGATATTTTTGTAGGTAATTGAAGGAAATTATTGATTAGAAAGGCTTCGCAACAATGACGGACTAAAAAGCTTTCTATCATCAGTAGTGCACTCACGTGGGGAAGATATGCAACTATTATCCCCATGTGCACATAAATAACTTTATGATGATTCCATCACTAGCTGTTAAAGTGGGTGCATGCCTAACCTATAAAGGTATGACACTTGACCCTCTTTTTTCTCTCTCTTCCAACAACCTATAAATAGCAAATACACTTGCATATTAAAGGGGTCTAAGATATTTTCTATATTGTTATGATGTAAAACTCTAGAGCGAACTTGAGAGTTTGTTCCTTACATTCATCCATGAATTTGACCCAGTAATCAATACACCAAACACCTACACCTGTGGACGTAAGCACAGCTTTAGGCCGAACAACGTACATCTAGTCTTATTTTTCTTTCTCCCATATTTAAACTATCTTCTCAAGATTAGAATTTGTGTAGTTTATATATCTTTATCTGTTATTATTTATAATTAATGTACTCTTGCTAAGATTAAATCAGTATACTACTTTTAGACGATAACAATAGTAAAAATCCCCCACAAAATGACGAAACTATTGAACCATCAACAATAATGGAGGAATCCAGGTACTAAAAGCGCATAAAGAATGTAATAAAATGCTAAAAGGCAACTGTACCTGAGCGGGTGTGCCAGATGGCAGACCAGGGGGCATACCGATCGGCACCCCATGTTTTGGAAAAATTCTCCTTTTCCTTTTTTGTCTTTCTAATTTCCAAATAAACCCTTCTCAAAATATTTTTTTACAAAAGAGTTTCCCGGGCATTTCTTTACCTAAACATTAAAAAATATTTTCAAAAATATATCTTTGCTTTTTTCAAATAAAATCCATCAGTGGAAAATTAAAGTGCATATAAAATAGATCGTTAACTAAAAGATAATTAAATTATAAAATGCATCACGCCCCGATGCTTGAGCAGAAGATCTCAACACATCACCTCTATATCTCGCTTCCGTCGATGGGGGAGTAGCACCACCCATGCCATAAATCGACACCGTCATAAACCAACTGACCACGAAGTGCATGTAATCATATTACACTTTCGCATATGTGTATAGGGAGTAGTGCTCTCCCATAATCATTTGCGGCAGCTCCCCGTCTGGCATCTTCTCAGGACCCCTAATGTACAATGGAGGTTTCGTCGAAGGAACCACAACCTCACTCTCCATCACCTCTCGCAAAACCCTCTCACCCAGATACCAGATATATCAAAAATCATGTGATAAGAACTTTCGTTTCTGAGCATAGAAGCCAGAGACTCCCATTCCACTGAAGACTGATCCCGGGGATAGAATGATACAGTTCAAATAAATTCATTCACCAATACATAATTGAATATAAAAATAAAAAAAGGAATAAAAAAACAAAAATCTAAAAATAAAATAAAGGCTAACTTGATCGGTCGAGGACTCCTTTACTAACATGTTCCCCTTTCTCCACCTCGTCATCCTAGTCCACGTATTGCCCTCCTCTGCCAGCAAGGGAATCAATGGGGTATTAACCCGATCATCTCATAGAATCATACCTGGAATTAAACAAAACTGTAAAAAATACATGCATACTCAAAAAAGGGAAAAAAGAATGCAAGAAGAAAGAATCAAAGGTATAATAAGAATAAAGAATACCTCTAAGAGGAACATGGCCCCGTGAAAGTCGACCTTTAGCATCGGTTGAATCCATCCAGGGAAATATGTAGAGAATCCAGCATCAAACTCTCTCAATCAAAGTTATTGATCTCAGAAAAGACATGTATGGAGGTAAGAAACCATAAACGGATGTCGTCCCCACTCTTTGCTACCAAAACGCTCACCAACAGGAATAAAATGAATAATCGGGTTGCTTACCGCAGCTGCTGGTCGTCGGTCACATAAATCACCCTCTTTAATAAGATTTCCTTCACTAATAAACCTCTACAGACTCCCTTAAACCTAAATGTCCTATAAGCCCCAGTGCCTCCCAAATTATCGTGCTAGTCAAACGAAGCGAATGGTTCACCACAATTTATGCCCCATCGCATGCCAGCCCTACGATCTAGTGCACATATATCGGCATCACCGTCATCTCACCCGCACCGAAATGGAAGTTGCTAGTGGTATCCCTCCATCACTCTTTAATAATGCATAATATGGTCGTCGATAGAGATGTATCGTCATGTGCTCTCCAAAAATCCCTGAATCCATCAATGACCATCAAGATGTTTACTTATATAAGAGAAAAATTAATAATTACTCATTAGGTTTTTAGCTTGGCATATTTTGTTACACTTCTACATCATCATGTACATTCTCAAGAGCTTCAATCGGAGACAAGTTAGTGGTCGAATACGACCATCAAAGATCGAAGAGTTGAGATCATCACTACAATCATCGGATAAGGTATATGAGGTTGATTTTGTATAATAATTAAGTTTAGGGCTATTTTAAAAGTGTTTGAAACAAAAATATTTTTCACAAGTTTTTTAAACAAAAAAATATTTTCAAGGCATCTCGTTCGAGTGAGTTACGTAGGGTCATTCGAATGAGTCTCCTGAACTCGTTGGATATCAGAAGTTCAGATGAAACATCAAATGAACCATTTTCCTTATCTCGCTAGAATGTCATTCCATGTTATTCGAACGAGTTGGCATAAGTCGTTCGAATGAGGTATTTTTGGTTCGAACGAGCCTGCAAAAAATTATTCTTTACTTGGTTTCAAACACAATATTTCCAATTCTATCTCTTAGATATTTTTCTCCCTATATAAAGAGATACAAATTTGTACTTCTTTGCAAGACTTTTTCCACACATTTTATGATAAAAAAAACTTTGGTTTTTCAAATCCAAACCCCGTGGATATTTTAGGATCACTTTATCGAACCCAAAAGAACACATTTCTTGTTCTAATCCTTACGGAGTTCATTTTTAACGACTGAAGATAGGAAAGAAGTTTCTATAAATTCTTCGTATTTATCTCCTTAATTTAGAGGCTTTTATCATCTTATGCGGTGTAAATCGCGTTGATTTATCTCATATCATTGCAACTGGCCTTTTCTATTTAGTGCATCGAGTTTTGAATTTCTCTCTTACATTTTGCAGATATTTTACTAAAGTGGTGAAAAGAGAAAATTCAAACTCAAAAAAGATACAAGTGAAGGAAAGTCAGGGGGAAAATGGTAATTATACACTAAGAATTTGGGTACGGATCCTAAAAAAGTTGAAGAGCTCAAGTCCACAAGCATGTAGAAAGAAATGGCATCCAAATCCGAGTCCAGGGTGAAAAGTTATGGATCTTTGAAGTTGAGAAGAAATCAAGGAGAAAAAGGAAAGAAAAATATAAAGTGACCAAACTGAACCGATAGAATCTCTACCGGGCTGGTCACCAACACTGGATTGACCAAATCAAACTGATGTAAAAGCATCCAGGCTGATTCCCTGATCTGTTTCATACTGAATCGACTCGCCCATTAAAGCAGCCAAATCCAGACCGATTCAATTGGACGGAATTTAGATTTCTTTTCTCTTAAAAAGAGTTGTGCATGGTGAAAACACTTAAAAATAACGTGATGTATTTATTCTTTTGTCATACCAGACATTAGGAGGCTTCTTTTTAGTTATTTTTTATGGGTTATTGAAGCCAAGAACCCTAGGATTCATTTTGTTCAACATTTTATTCATCTTTTGGATTAATCCAAGGTTCTTCTTCATTCCAAGTAGTACTTTCTTCGTTGTGTAAGGACATTTTTTTCTCATGTCCAACATGTTACATTTGTGTATGTCGTACGCCGCTACATTTGGCACGTCATCTCACGATCTCACATGACGGCCTCTATCCGAATTCCGGGAATCAAGCATTCAACATCTCCATTAATATGTCCCACATCTGCCTCAACGACTTCACGGCCCAAGATTTTAGGGACTTAATGCAAGTGGTACGCAAGGGAAGTCAAAACAGTGAAAAAAAGGCACTATAGGAGAGTTCAAGGACATTTTCGTAATTTTACATCCATAGTTCGGAGGTTTGGTCAACTAGAAAGTTGAAGATCTCGCCGCAAAGAAGATACTGGAAAAAATGTCACCTCAATCCGAGCTACGGTGAAGGAGTTATGGCCTTTTGAAGATAGAGAAAATTCCTTAAAGAATGCTGTTTTTTTTGTACGCTGGATAGAATTTTAGAGTTTTAAGAACGTGGGACTCTTCATCTTTTTTCCTATAAATACCAACTTCGGGGGAGTTGTTTTGCAAGACTTTAGGAGACGAATTTGAGAGTCCAAATACATCTAGTCTTCATATTTTTGAGTCCCAAGACTCATGTTTTGATTCACACATCCTTGCCAAATATTTGTGAATCCTTTTGCAACCCAAGAACACAACTTTGGTTTGTTCAACCCTTGTGGAGGAGACCGTTCTTCTTCTTCATTGCAGCCCTACTGGAAAGGGATAATTCCAGCCGCGACTACAGAATCCGATACCCGAGGGTAATTATTAGTCAACTTGTATTTTCATTGTAATCCGATTGTAAGCCGTTTTCTTACAAATTATAGTGAAAATAAATGGTTTTGCCCCTGAGGGGGATTTTTCCTGAAATTGTTTATTTTTATCATGCATGCTATATTTTATTTGATAAATCATCTAGATGCATGTCTTAGGGTTTAACTAAAATTTGGGATTAATTAAAATTGGTTTTTATTTGAGAAGTCGCAATATTTCCGCTGTAGCTACTCTCTCAAATTGGTATCAGAGCGGGTTACACTAATTTATCGCATGATCCTGATTTTTTTTCGAGGATTTACTTTCTGATACAATTTGTCTACTCACGTTTTCAAATTGGTATCAGAGCCTGTTGCACTAAGTTCTTGTGTTTTGATTCTGATTTTGCACAAAAATGGATTTTGATGGTTTTGATGATCTTCGATGTCAAATTTTTGAAAAATTTTGGAAAATTCACACAAACTCTTGTTTTAAATATTCTGTTGAAAACGAATCTGAGAGGTGTCCTTGTTGTGAGGGTGTTGGTCACACGTTACATGAGTGTACCACAAATTTAAAGAAGAAATTGAATAAATCGATTTCTCATGTTTCTACCCTTAGTGATTGTGATTCGAAAGAAGAAGTTTTTTATGCTTCTAGGCGAGAGTTTCCCATCCGTGTGATTAGTGATGATAGTGAAAGTGATGGGAGTGTGGATGAAAGTGAGGAGGAAAGTGTAGATGAGCATGACTTGCAAACTGCTTTCAATGAACTTTATGCTGAAACTTTGAAAACAAAGAAAGAAAATTTGAAATTGAAAGCTCAATTGAAAGAGTGTGCCATAAAAAATAATGATTTTTTAATTAAAGAACTTAGGGCACATGAGAAAATTTTGAAAGAGAAGCTTGAGTACGTCGAGGGTGAGAGAGATAGTCTTAGAGGGTTGATGGAGACTATGAAAAAAGAGCTTTTAGAGTTTGAGGATTCTAAACTAGTACTTGAATCTAGGATAGGTGAACTTGAGGTGAAATTGAAAGATTCAAGTAAAGTGAAATTTGATTTGGAGTCTAGGTCTGAAAAACTTGATAAGATTTTAGGCACAGTCGAGATCAAAATGGATAGGGGTGGGATTGGTCTTGAAAAATATGTTGCACCCATTCCCACACGTGTGAGAGAACCTCCTAGGATCATTAGGAGAGACCGACCTAGGCAAATTCGGAGAGAGCAACCGATAAATTTGAGGAGAGGGCCACCTTTAGGGAACACAAATCGCCCGATTTACTCTTGCACACATTGTGGTAGGCAAGGTCATCTTAGGCACTTTTGTTATAAACTTATAAATGAACCTAAGAAGGTTAATGAAAGAATAAATTCGATTCCCAAAACCCCCAGACTTTTTTACACGTCAATTTGGGTTAGAAAATCGGATTTAGAGGCTTATGGTTTATTTGTCCACGATTCTCGTTTGCTTGCACGTAATTCACCCCATGTGAAATCTTTTGGTTGATTGTGATTGCATGTTTGTCATACACTAGTTGTGGTTTCATGATGTATTTTTACTAGTGTGATGACTTGTACCTTTTGTATATATTTTTTTGAAAATTTTTGAAAAGTACAAAAAAAAATTAGTTTGTTAAAATTTTGAGAAAATCCAAAAAGATTTTTGTATTTTGTTTGCACCTTTTATGGATGAACACTTAGGATGACCGAGTCACAACATCATTCCATTATTTTCATGTGACTATTTGATAGTGTTTTGAGACAATATGTCAATTCATCCATGTGCTTTATAATGTTTGGAGTCATTAAGATGTAATTAATTGTTACTTCCTACATGTTTGACTCATGTTTCCTTTAGTGCACACATGCACGGATTTATTTGATTATTGTGCTTGTCTTATCACATGTTGGTTGGGTGTTTTCACTTCAATCCTGTCCTTAAAACGAACCAAGCGCGATAATTTTTTGATAAGGAAATTGTGCATATAAGAACCGTTTTGTGAGTTTGTGTGCTTTATTTTAAAAACGGGGAGGGGCTGCGAAAGGTAATCATCTATCCTTTGCGCAAAAGCCACCGTTAAAAAGGACCTAAAAAATTGAGGAATTTTATTATCCGAGGTCCAAAGAGGTTAAAAGAGCCCGAAAAAAATTTAAAGGCAATATAAAAAAAAAATCATGCCAATTATGGGCCATTTAAGTTTTTGCACCAATTCTCCAAAGTTTGAGAATTTAGATTACCTCTAAAAGAATATATATATATATATGAGGGAGTTTGGTTGGAGAATTTAAAACGGGTTTGCACGTCCTTGAAATGCTTGAAAATGCGCTACATAGTTTTGGACGTTATTGGTGTGGAAATCACTTTGACTTTGATTTGTTGATTTGCATAAGATGATGTCATCTAAATTAAACAAAGTTTTTACACCTAAGGATACTTTTGATGCTCATTCGTTAGGGGTACACATATGCATCGTGCACATATGATTGATTGAGTTGATTTACCTATCGAATGTGTTCACACCCATACATTCCGTTCCCATGACTTGGTTGTTTTAGTCTAAATCCATGGTGTGATTTTGGTATCATGTTTTACATTTTTTTTAAAATAGTATCTATTTTTTGTATAAAAAATTGAAAAAAAAAATCAAAAATAGTTTGCGAAGATTTTTTTTAGCATCTCCTTGCAAGAGCACGTTTGTCATTTGATTGATGCCTTGATTTGTATACCGTGACGCCCCGATTTTGCTTGCTTGTCTGATTCATTCTTCTTATTTGTCTATTTGGGGACATCATAAAAAGGGGGAGAAAGAATTATCATTTTATGGGGGAGTTTGAATTTTGGGGGAGTTTTGAGATTTGATGTTTGCTTATCATATATTGGTATCTATGTTTATCTCATTTCAAACTCGATACGTCACTTGGTATTTTTCTTTATCTCATGTGTGTAGGTACTACATTGATGATCTCTGAATTGCACACCCTGATGAGAAAAGATTTGAGATTCCTGAAGATTTGAAGATCAAACGATGAAGACTATTCATTTGTACCTTTTCCAGTTTTGGGTTCATGGGAGGATAGATTTGTATAGGCAATTTCATATTTGATAATTCGGATTTTTTATGTATGTACCGGCATAGACATAGGGGGAGATTTGTAAGGACATTTTTTCTCATGTCCAACATGTTACATTTGTGTATCTCGTACGCCGCTACATTTGGCACGTCATCTCACGATCTCACATGACGGCCTCTATCCGAATTCCGGGAATCAAGCATTCAACATCTCCATTAATATGTCCCACATCTGCCTCAACGACTTCACGGCCCAAGATTTTAGGGACTTAATGCAAGTGGTACGCAAGGGAAGTCAAAACAGTGAAAAAAAGGCACTATAGGAGAGTTCAAGGACATTTTCGTAATTTTACATCCATAGTTCGGAGGTTTGGTCAACTAGAAAGTTGAAGATCTCACCGCAAAGAAGATACTGGAAAAAACGTCACCTCAATCCGAGCTACGGTGAAGGAGTTATGGCCTTTTGAAGATAGAGAAAATTCCTTAAAGAATGCTTTTTTTTTGTACGTTGGATATAATTTTAGAGTTTTAAGAACGTGGGACTCTTCATCTTTTTTCCTATAAATACCAACTTCGGGGGAGTTGTTTTGCAAGACTTTAGGAGACGAATTTGAGAGTCCAAATACATCTAGTCTTCATATTTTTGAGTCCCAAGACTCATGTTTTGATTCACACATCCTTGCCAAATATTTGTGAATCCTTTTGCAACCCAAGAACACAACTTTGGTTTGTTCAACCCTTGTGGAGGAGACCGTTCTTCTTCTTCATTGCAGCCCTACTGGAAAGGGATAATTCCAGCCGCGACTACAGAATCCGATACCCGAGGGTAATTCTTAGTCAACTTGTATTTTCATTGTAATCCGATTGTAAGTCGTTTTCTTACAAATTATAGTGAAAATAAATGGTTTTGCCTCTGAGGGGGATTTTTCCTGAAATTGTTTATTTTTATCATGCATGCTATATTTTATTTGATAAATCATCTAGATGCATGTCTTAGGGTTTAACTAAAATTTGGGATTAATTAAAATTGGTTTTTATTTGAGAAGTCGCAATATTTCCGCTGTTGCTACTCTCTCACGTTGATTTTAATTTCTTTCATACATTCAATTGGTGAGTAATTATTTCTTAGTTAAAAGTCTCCATTGCATGTTTCATTACACTTTTCTCATAATTATGATTTTGATCACATGCTACATTAAGATTTGTGTTAGTTTTCACAAAATCATGTCTGGCTAGATTTCCAAGGGTTGAAATGCATGAACCCAACCTGATGTGGTTTGCATGGATATAAAAGTAATTTCATGAATTAAATAAATGATTGAATTGTGTTGATTAGTTGTTATAACCACCGTAGGACTTTTAACCTCATTTTCCCTAAGTAACCGAGGTGTTTAAGAGTGCGACGCTCGAGTCAGCTATTCCAACACCGCTTTATTTTTATTTTTGATTATGTATGATGCGGGCTTGTACCCTCATATATGTAATGCTTGAGATTAATAAAGTCTGTGGTTTAATTAATTATCTAATTCACAACTAGTTTTTATATCCGGTAAACGTACTAGGGTTCTGGGGATTGTAGTCCAACCTAATTTTCTCCTTCATATTAATTAATTCATAATTGATTTACTTCTGCTTACGTAGATTAATTACTCATTCAATTAATCTTCATTTAGTTAGTAGATAAAGCTTGTGTTCTATTTCCTATTTCCCGGAGGATTTGACCCCGTCTTACCAGGTTTATTACATACATGACTGGTTTACACTTGAACCATAATTAGCACGCACTAGAGGCACATTTTGTGTCACGTCACTAAGGCTAATCGATGCTCACTGAGGTAAGTGGAGCCTATCATGGGGGCATTATTGGATCTACACTGCTTTCTGTTATCAACAAGGAAGGATACATAACTTCGATACTTAGCGAAGTCTAAGTTCGTAAGTTTTTTATGTTGTCTGTAATACCTTAGTTGTAACAGTGCTAAAAAGGAGAATTCTTTGAAAAGTTTTTTTCCTCATATCCTGTGTTATTATTTATTGTATTTGATTTAGATTCAATATCTTGCATGTTTAGTTTCATTTAATTAATAAAGATAAAATTGGATTAAATTGAATTTGCCTTGTTTGTGACATAATCTACGGATTAAACTTTTTACCATATAATCGTATTACTCTGCATGTCGAGAAGGATGTCCCAGATCACCTTCACTCCCATCGATCCTTAAGAGTGAACCTTCCTCAATAGAATCCATCTGCAAAATGAATTTATAACATAAGTCCCTCAAGATATATGAACAATTTAAAAAATGAAATCAAATTCAAAACAAAACAGAAAATAAAATAAATAATAAAAATAACACTCACATAGCACTTAGGGTTATTCATCCTAGCCTAACATTGAGTAACGATCTCCCTAGATAAGATTCGATGGTCTGTCACTGTCCTAGAACCACGGTACACATTCTTCGTCCCCACTAACATTTCCCCGGATAGACCCACTCGTTGTTAGCCTATGTTGCTCATTTATTCAAAAAACTCAAATAACACTCATGAGAAATATTTTTGGAGAGAAGGAAAGAAATAGTTTTCAGTGTGAAATGAAGGTTGCCTTCACCCCCTTTATATAGGGATAAATGGTATGTTGGTCGGAACACCCCTATGTCTGCTAGCCAACAATGGCCCTTGGAAACTAGAAAAATACCCTAAATCTTTGTGTCATTGCCTACTAGCATAGGCCAACCACTGTCTATCGGCACCCCTTCAAATTTATTATAGAAACTCTAAAACAATTGCAAAAATGCAAAGAAAAATTCCAAAAAAGCCACAAAAATAAAAATTTGCAAGAATTACACATTTTCTAATAAAATCATCAAAATCCAAATCCAAATCACGCAAACATCTAAGAAAATTAGAAAAAAAATCCCAGACTCAATTTGTATAAAAAAATGCACTTCTTTTTCATAAAAACCATCAAAATTTATAATAACTCTCGGGAAAATCCAAAAATTACCAAGAAAAAACCCACATCCTCACCAATTCAGAATTAGGTCGCGATCTTGTATTGGTCACATACACTCTTTAGGTCCTCAGAATTGACATAGGCCCTTGGAATTAGGATACGATCATCTTAAATAGTCGTATACACTCTTTAGGTCCTCAAAATTGACTTAAGCCCTAAGAATTAGGTTGGGATCTCTGTATTGGTCACACACACTCTTTAGGATTTCAGAAATGATCTAGGCCCTAAAAATTAGGTCTCAATTCTCTAAATTGATCGCACATAGTCTTTAGGTCCTCAAAATTAACTTTGGCCCTCATAATTTGGTTGTGAACCCAACTTATAGCATGCATTTTTTAGACCCTTTAAATTGACCTTGGACCTCAAAATTAGGTCGCAATCCTCTGAATCGGTCGCATACACTCTTTAGCTCCTCAGAATTGAATTTGGCCCTCATAATTGGGTTGCGATCCTCTGAATTGGTGGCAAAAACTCACTGAGGTCCTTAGAATTAACCTTTATCACTCCGTAGGTCCTCAAAATCAGACCTTTATCCCAACATGATCAAAACCTACCCCGTTAGAGTTCCAACACATAAGGACTCAAAAGTCACAACCTCTATTAGGGTGTCTATATTTTGATGACCTTCACTTATTCTAAGTTTTCCTGTCAAGGGGCTTTGTATACACACCATTCTAATAGCCCCCATACACCTCTATAGGGTCCAAACAAAGTCCTTTCGAATATTGGACCCCTAATCCTTCTTCAAACCCTAATCAAAGAACGAATAGACACTTTTCGATCTTTTTTTACTTGGGTAAAATCTTGAACCAGGAGTATCTCAACACATTTCCATAAGGCTTTGAATCCTCTTTTCAACGGTCCTATATATGTGTGAATCGAACTTACAGTTTGCATTTTACATCGTTTTACCAAAAATCATAATTAGAGAATGAATGGATGTTTTTCAAACTTCATTTGACTTTGGTCAACTCTCAAACCCAAGGGTTTGGTCATGGTCATGCGCAAATCGGACTTAGGGTTTGCATTATATGGTCGTTTTATCGAAAAAAATCCATTTTAGTCTGCCAATTGGCATACCACTCTCCCTGCCTAGTGGCGGGTGGGACATTATTTGGCCACTAAGTATGGCCAACTCCTAAGATGGCCGACACACCTCCGAGGGATAGCTTGATCATTTTGTCCATTTAGGGTTTCCTATTTAAGGAAACATTTACCTCACCATTTAGGATCCTTCAGTCTCGTAATTCCAGCAGCAACCCTATCACATCACTCCCCAAAACATTCTTTTACATTCTCTTACATCACCCCCACCTCATAATTTTCCACCACTCCGCCACCATTCCACACCTAAAAATCATATTACAACACCTATAAAAATCATAATTCAAACAACTCAGAAGGTCTAAACCCTTTTATCGTACTTTGTCAATTTAGTGCAATCTCACTTGTTTCATTACTTTTGGCATATTTCCTATTCAAATCATACTTTCCCCGTCACTAATCACATTTTTATTATTTATATATTCTTAATATTATTTTAATAAAATCAAAAAAATAAAAAGAGGATTTATCAAATAAATCTGAAATTATAGTATGTCTTGCTTTTCTCACACTTTCACCACTTTTGTACACTTATTCAAAAACTAAAAAGAGAAATTATAATTTTGGATTGTGATTTAGACCCCACCTTGTTCCCTTTTTTAACTACGTGGACGTTGATGCTAATTTCGGCTACGTAGGCATCCTGGGATAATATTGGGATTCAAGTCCTCACTTACTTATTTCACTTTATTCTTACTAGTATTTTACCTATATATATACACTCTCATAGTCTAGTTTACTTATTTTATCAGATTTTAGCGATCTCGTTGACATGCGTACTCACTTGTTCATAGTGAGTCACGATCCGATGCAGCGCTCATAGTTTATCTATCTTTACTTATTTTATCACTTTTTAGTTGTCCCGTTGACATTTGTATTAACTTTTTCATAGTGAGTCGTGATCCAGTGCATCGCTCACAAATTGACCACTTTTATTTATTTTAGCACCTTTTAGCAGTCTTGTTGACATGTGTATTCATGTTTTCATAGCGAATCATAATCTAATGCATTTCTCATACTCTGGCTTTCTCTATATTTTTTTCCTTTCCTTTTGGTCTTACTCCTTATTATCATTTGTTCCCATTATTCCCATAATGAGAACATGATGATCTCGCTTCCCACACATTTTTCACATACACACACTTTTTTTAGTCTACACAATCATACACACTATACATATGTTTACACATTTTAAGAGAAGGAGAACGTTTTATTGCCCATGAGAGATCGAAATGTAGGAATGGATGACTAACACCTTTCCAATTCGTAACATAATCTCCGAGCTCGTGATTCACTTAGTTTAACACGCATCGGTAGTCTCTTTTTTATATCGTATCTTCGCGTATGGCTACCTCTTTTGCCTGTTTTGATTGTAGCTTGCAAATGCCATGCGGGTGATAGGAGGAGGTTTCCCTTACTCATCACCATTTCTTTCGAGGCATCAGGATGGCCACAACATGTACATAGTAAGAAGTCAGGAAAGTAAAGTTATGTAAGCTTTATGAGATTGATCTATGAATCTAAGCTAATATCAAGTTCTTGGGTCATTCGGTTTGATCATGTAATAAATGTTTTATTTTGATCAAGGTCTGAATAACACTTATTAGTATGATAATCGTGATGGAAACGTGGCGGTATTTATAAGAACAATTTGTGGATAATATTTGTCGAATCTGGAACAAGGTGGGAGTATTGTCTTATATAAGAGTGTGGTTGTCAGGGTATTTTGATATATAATACTTAGAACAAGTTGGGCACATCCTTATGATCAAGCTTTCGCTAGATCAATACAAACGATTCTGGACTTATCCCAAGTCAATTATATCGATATTTTATTTGCAAGATTAGCATTGAGATTCCTTAGAAAGTGTTTTATTTCAAGAATAGAATTGTTCCGTCTGGGAATCAATGTCTTAGGATATTTGATTATATGGAAGGAATGAGGAATATACCCAATGCCTCAGCAGTGGGTGGCCTCAAGTATGATATATTGCATGCTAGACTAAAATATGTTATGCTTTCGGCATGGTCAATAAATTTCAGTTTAACAGTCTTGTACCTTTGAGGCACAAAGAGTAGGTTTTTGGTCAGATAATAATTCCAAGTTTTTCTAACTTGGAATACATGTTTTACCCAAAGAGGTTGAGCAATAACTTGGAGGAGTGTGAAGAAAACTTAGATTGCTGACTCCACCGAGGAGGCCAAAGTTTTCGTCACTATGAAGACAACTAAAGAGGTTGAATGGCTCGGTTACTTCCTAAGTAACTTGGGTGAGGTTCCATCAAGTGTAATTAGTTATAACACTTTAGTGTTCATAGAGGTATGTGATAAGCACCCAAAAGTGTCTATTTTATACCCCGAATAGATGCATTTTAGTCGCTCGTTTTTAATAAAAATGGCATTATGTTCGTATTTATTTATTTCTCAGGTCAATACGCAGTTGCGGTACAAATAATGCAAAATTAGTACAATTGCAACTCAATAGCGGTCAAAAGCGTGAATCGAAGAAATCAAAGGAGACCGTGAAGTCTGAAGTCCATTGTGAGCTTGCCCCGATGTGATCCGATGCCCCGAAACAGTCCCGTAACCTTAACCTAGCCCACACCGAGCCCAGTCCATTCCCCGAGCCCGATGTGTGTTTAGTTTGTAACTTTATTATTTTTCTAGATTTTTATTTTTAGTCGTTTTATTTTTAGAATTTATATTTATTTAGATTTTTTTTTATGATTTATTTTCTATTTTTCTATTTCTTTATTTTGATTTTGATTTTTATTAGTTTTTAATTTTTAATCTTTATTTTATTTTATTAGGATTAATTTTTAAGAGTTTATTTTTTTTAGTTATTAGATTTCATTTTATATATTTTTTTTTTAATTTTTTTTTAGTTTTATTTTATTAGGATTACATTTTTTTAGTTTTAATAGAGTTTTATTTTATCTCTTTTTATTTTCATTTTTTTTTTAGTTTAAGATGTTAGTTTTTTTAGTTTTATTAGATTTTAAGTTTTTATTTTATTTAGTTTTAGTTTTAGTTTTTTAAGTGTGTTAATTATTAGGGTTACAAACTAAACACACAACACACTCAATCACACTCTAACCCCATGCACTAACTCATACCCAAACAACTCACCATCACCCACACTCCTTACCATACACCCTACAACACCCAAAAACCCCCCCAGCTACTATTCATCATCATCTACAACTCAATTATCTCTCCTCTTACCATAGCTAACCAAATAACCCCACCTATCTCCAACCCCTTATGTCTCTGCGGCCCAAACATTCTGAATCCAACAAACCCAGCCCGAGCAACAACCCGCGACTTCGCCCCTCCGGACCTGCCTCGCCCCAGAACCCATTAACCCGACCTCCCACCGCCAGCGACGACACCTCCTACCCGCAGCCTCAAACCCTCAACTCCCGTCGCCGTCGATCTCCCCCGGCGTCACCGCCGCCATCCATACCCTGTCCGGCCAGCCCCAAACCCGACGGCGCCCAAATCCCATAAATATCAAATACCATCCCAAGCCAAAATCAAATCCCTAAAACATATCTCATCCAAACAGCAAAGCATCGTGGGTCAATAAGAAAAGAGGAGCATCTCATATATAAAAGGACTCTCTCAGCATCAAAAAGAGAAAACAGATACAGAGAGACAACAGAGATACAGAAAAATACAAAAAAATATAGTTTTAGGTCTAGAAAAATTTGTAGGTTCATTTTTTACTTTTAGTTTTGTAATCCAGTCAGATTTTGTGATAAGTTTGGGACGCGTGTTCATGCTCACAGCTGACACAAGAAATTATTGTGTATCGTATTTCTTTCTCTTTCTCTTTAGTTTCTTGTTTGTTAATTGTGCTTGTGCTAAAATTTTAATCATGTCTGGCTAAACACCCCATTCAAGGGGTGGGATGAAACGCGTATGTTGAAATTTTTTATTTGAATAATGATTCATTGATGTGTTCAAGGCTAATTAAATTGGGAAAAATCACACATTAATTTATGTAACGAGAGTTAATAAATTAATGGTAAAAATTAATATTTGATTTTTGAATTTCACTTAGAGATAAGTATTATTCTTAAATTTAAATATTAATTTTGTGTATGCAATTCAAAGATTCATACAAATTTTAATAAATTGATCATAGCGGATATTTTATTGAAACGAGTGTGAATCTTAAATTTTTTATGTTGTGACTATTCCTTATTTAATTGCTGAAAAAGATAAAATTGAATTTAGGATTGTAACGAGAGTTAAATTTTAAATTCAATATTATTTTGAACAATTCAATTGAATAATTAGGATTTTAAATTAATTTGACTACGCAATGTAATCCCACCTCTTGTTTCTTCTCATAAATTCTCAACTAGATTATTTTCTTATTTTTCATAGTCATTTTAGTTGCATAAATTGTCGTTTGCTCCCTTGAAAATTATTTTTAAAATATAAAAAAAAAACATTAAAGAAAAATTTTAAAATCACAAAAAGATTTTTAATAACAATTGGAGTTTCAAGTTTTCACGATTACAGTTTCAATGCTAGAAATTGGATTGATACCCGAATTTGCCATAATACTGAATTTTTAACAAGTTTTGTAGGTGATTCCAGTCATTTTGATACTCGAAGTTTGACCGCAGCGACATTCCAAATCCATATCCAAAGGAAGACACAAATTAAGAGTTATCAAATGGCGCCGTTGTCGATTTTTTGAAGATTGAAGCCCGTGAAGATTTATAATTTTCAATGTTTTAGTGTAATTACTCCTTCTTCTCCCTCCTTAGACTGGTTGTTTAGGATTATTGAGGCCTTTAATTAATTTGGGTGCATTTTGACACCGATTTATTTTTGCAATATTTCTTCCAAAAACATAAATAAATAAATAAAAAGCGAAAAGGGAAATCGGACAAGGTAGAAAGAGGGCGTCCAAAGGTGAGAATTTATAAGCCTCTCTACTTTGGGTCGGTAGGACTCTCGGGGACGATTGAAGTAGGCGTACTTTCCCCCGGTCGACTCAACTCGGTCTTCACCCCACGCGTGTAAAAACCGTGGGAGGTAAACTCTTTATCACTCACGAATCTCCTGCAAGCGAGTCCATTTTTGTGTGCTACTTGCTCTTATATGCTTTTTAATTCTGTATCGCACTTAAATTGGATGGTTTAATGAATAAATTTACCTAAGACCTATACCCGGTCATTGCAACGAGTTGGGATTTCATTACCCACTCAATCCAATCTCCTTTACTTGTTACCCGTGCTCTCACTTAAATTAAAATTAATCAACTAGCAAGCCAAGTAGGATCGGTGTTCATTAGGACCCTTTCAGAACGAGACCCTCGTAGGATACTCTAGTGAGTCCTTTCCACACCTGCAAATCTTCATTCAACTATCTTAAGACTTTTGTCTAGGGAAACTAGGTTTCAAGTGAAGCCTCCCAGTAAAACGGGATTGTGTTTTCCCTAGCGTGGTACCAGATAGTTGTCTATTGTAGTAGCTAGTGAGGTGAGCCTTAACTAGTAAGACTCTTGTCTCTCGAGAAGAAAGTAGGAGCACACTTTTACCGGCGAGGCCTAAGCTTCCGTGATTTCCTCGCCCGCGGACTAATTAAAATTGACTACCCAATCACTCAACTTGAAGATAATAATTTGGCTATGTGCTCTTTCGTACTTGTTCCATTTGTGTACGTGTCTAAGTTGTTCCTTTAGGTAGTCCAATTTTTGCTCCAACTGTCAGTTTTTTCACCATTCGTCCATCGCCCCTTTTCCCGTTTTTTCAGCATTTTTTAACAAAAAACAAAACTACAAAAATATTTTCCCTTTTTCCGCCTCATTTTAAAAATGAAAATAAAAACTCCAAAAACATTTTTCATTTTTCCTTCCAAAAAAAATTCCAAAAAGATTTTCTTCTTTTTCAAACACCCAAAAATCCCAAAAATATTTTTTCCTTGCTTTTATGCCACATTGGCAACGCATTGATCATCGATTAACACGTTCCCCTAGTGATCCATCTCTAAATTCCCTCTTAGGTGATCGTGTTTCATCGTTGTCGTTCCTCCTCATTTTTTTGATCCGTGTTCTTCTACATCGGAGACACCTAGTTCTCCCACTTCCCCTGGTTTTGTTACCCCACCCATCATGGCCAACGAACGCGCTTTAAGGGACTGCTTTGTCCCGATTAGGGCCACTCCACCTTCATGTATCGTCCTTCCACCCACTCCGGGCGTGCAATTTGAAATTCGCCCCGCTACTATTTCTATGTTGCCTAGTTTTCATGGCCTTGAACGCGAGTCTCCTTATACTCACTTGCGAAAATTTCTCACTGTGTGCTACTTTTAAAAATCAAAACTTAGACGAAGAGAATGTTCGTCTTTGGTTATTTCCCTTTTCTCTTCACGATAATGCATCCATGTGGATCCATTCCTTGCCCTCGAATTCTATCCTCACGTGGGAACAACTTGTTAAGAACTTCATGTCTAAATTCTATCCCATGAGCAAAACAAATGAAATGCGCCAAGCAATTTAGGATTTTAGACAAAAGCCTATCGAACAGTTTTGTGAAGCATGGGGCCGTTTTCAAGACTATATTAATAGTTGCCCACATCACGGTCTCGAGAAAATTAGCTTAGTCCATAGTTTTTAAAATGGTCTTATCCCTTCTTCTCACACCATGATTGAATCCATGCATAAAGGGAAGTTCATGCATTTGACTCCCACTGTCGCCTATAATTTTCTCCTAGAATTAGGCGACGACTCCCAAGATTGGGAGGGCACCAATGCATTTTCGAGATCCGATCCTCCACGTGTAGGGAACACTTATAAGGTAAAAAATGATCCTGATTTTAAAACTTTACTACACAGCTTACACTCTTTGACTAAAACCGTTGACGCTCTGAGTTGTACTATGCAACAAAATGTTACACTTTCTAAACAAGCAATGACTGTCAACGATTCTAGTCCTTCATCTTTTGGTGTCTGCTTAAGTCAAGATCATTTAGCTCATTTGTGCCCCCTCCTGCAAGATGATCCCGAACCAACCCTGGCCCAAGCCTATGCCTTTGATACCACTAGGAAACCCGTTCCCCCGTCGTTTATTTACAATCCTAACAATAGGAATCACCCCTATTTCTCTTATAAGTGCGACAACAACTCCGCTCCTGCCCAACCCCAATAACATGTTGGTGGTCCCCCTGGGTTTCCACACAACCAATAAAGGCAACCTCGCCCTCCTATCCCACATCAGTCTGCTCCTTACCATCAATCGCACTTTCCATCTTCCTTTGTCCCCTACGACGGACATTCAAACAATAATAATCATCTTGTTCCTGTTCCCCCTCCTTCCTTTGAGTATTCACAACCTCTTAATTCGCAGCGCGAGTTGGTTCCCCAACCATCTTATGCCCCTCCGCCCAATTCCTCCACCTCTTCTCTCGAGAATATTCTCACTCAGTTTATGACCACTCAGACTCAAGCCCTCCAACGGCTTGAGCAGCGTTTCAACCAATTCGAGTCTGAGCGAGAGAAAGGTCATTTTCCCAGTCAGCCCATTGCTAACCCTAAGGGGAATGGCAAAGACACGGCCTATGAGGTTGGTTCCACTTCCAATCCACCCAATTACTAAGCGGATATGAAAGCGGTGTCTACTCTTCGCTCAGGAAAACAAGTTGATAATGGTGTTCATGCTCCCACTGATGTACCCCACCCTACCATCCCACCGTTAGAGCCTATCCCTAAGGTTACCAAACCATCTAAATCCCCAGCTCACGCTGAGACCAATCCTCCTGAGTCCACCTCTGCTTATGTGCCCAAGGCACCCTTCCCTCATCGGTTGGCTCCCACTAAGGAAGCCCAGAAATTTGATGAGATCAAGAAAGTCTTTCAGAATGTTCATATTAACATTCCCTTCCTCACCGTGATTCAACAAGTTGCCTCGTATGCCAAATTTTTGAAGGACTTGTGCACTGTTAAACGTAGGACTAATGTTTCGCGCGATGCTTTCCTCACTGAGAAAGCTACGTCACTTCTCCACAATAACGGTGTTGTGAAGTATAAAGACCCTGGTCATCCAACTATCTCTTGCATGTTAGGTGACAAGTTCATTGCTATTGCTTTACTTGATCTTGGGGCTAGTGTTAATTTGTTACCTTACTCCCTCTACCTTGAGTTAGGTTTACAAAACATGAAACCTACACGAATTACTCTTCAACTTGCTGATTGTTTCATGAAAGTACCTAAAGGTATCGTTGAAGACATGTTGGTGAAAGTTTCTGACTTTTACTATCTTGTGGATTTCATCATCTTAGACACTCCTACGCCCGACCAAACCAATACTCCTCTCATATTGGGTCGCCCCTTTCTGACCACTGCCAACGCCATCATCAATTGTCGTGACGGGTCCATGAATCTCTCTTTTGGCAACATGACTGTAGAAGTCAATATATTCCACCTTACGCAACAACCGACTGATGTCGATTATATTGATGAGGTGTGTGTAATTGACTCCTTAGTTACTGAAATGTTGTCCCAAACTTACCCTTCTGATCCTCTCTAACAATGTTTGGCTCATTTTGGATCTGACTTTGACATTGATTCCTCCATCTCTGAACTCAATGCCCTATTAGATTCCACTCCACTGATGGACACTTCCTCTTGGGGTCCTCCTTTCGAGCCCCTCTTTGTTGACATTATTCACTTTATGGATCACCTTGTTCCACCTTCTGCACTCCCTGCCACTTCAGCTTCCTCCACTTTATGCACCGAGAACTCTCCGGACTCTGTTTCTGCATCTGAGACCGATGTCACTCCTGTGCCACCTACTAGTTTGGAGCTTAATCCCTTACCTCTCGAGTTGAAATATACTTTCTTAGGCCCCAATAACCATCACCCTGTCATCATTACTTCCGATTTGACCCCTGCGCAAGAAGAGCAATTAGTCCACACTCTTACTCAGCATAGCACTGCTATTGGTTGGACCATTTCAGATATTCATGGTGTGAACCCCAATGTTTGTAGTCATCGCATTAATTTAGAGGGGAACGCCAAGACTTCTCGTGAACCCCAACATCGACTCAACCCTGCTATGAAAGATGTCATGCGCACTGAGATTTTAAAATTGCTCGATGCTGGTATTATCTACCCTATCTCAGACAGTCAGTGGGTTAGTCCCATTCATGTAGTACCTAAAAAGTCTGGTGTCACCGTCATAAAAAATAGTGACAATGAGCTTGTTCCCACCCGTATGCAAACGGGCTGGCATATTTGCATTGACTATCAAAAGCTAAATGTTGTCACTCGTAAGCACCATTTTCCTCTTCCCTATATTGACCAAATGCTCGAACGTTTAGCTGGTCATGGGTATTATTGCTTCCTTGACGGCTATTCGGGATACAACTAAATTCCAATTGCCCCTGAAGACCAAGAGAAAACTACCTTCACCTGTCCCTTTGAAACTTTTGCTTACTCTCGCATGCCTTTTGGCCTTTGCAATGCACCTGCGACTTTTCAACGGTGTATGATTAGCATTTTTAGTGGCATAGTAGAACATTTTCTCGAAATCTTTATGGATGATTTTTTTGTGTTTGGTTCTTCCTTCGAGCAATGCCTTTCTCACCTCATGATGGTCCTCAAACGTTGTCAAGAAAACAAATTGGTCCTCAATTGGGAAAAATGTCATTTCATGGTAAAAAAGGGGATTGTTTTAGGTCACGTAGTCTCTCGTGATGGTATTGAAGTCGATAAAGCAAAAGTTGACATAATCTCCTCGCTTCACATTCCTAAGTCTGTTAAGGACATTCCCTCCTTTTTAGGACATGCAGGCTTCTACCGTTGTTTCATCAAGGACTTTTCTAAAATTGCTCAACCTTTAACAACCCTTTTATCCAAACATGTTCCCTTTATCATCGATGACGCATGTGTTGCTTCTTTTGAGCGCTTTAAATCCGAGCTCACTTTTGCTCCTATCATTCAGCCTCCTAATTGGTCTTTACCCTTTGAGCTCACGTGTGACGCATCTGATTTTTCTCTAAGTGTTGTACTTGGTCAGCAGGTTGACAAGCACCTGCACGTCATTTATTATGCTAGCAGAACCCTTTATGACGCTCAAGTTCATTACACGACCACCGAAAAGGAGTTGCTAGCTGTCGTATTCGCACTCGATAAGTTTCGATCTTATTTCATCGGTTCCCCAATCATCGTTTACACTGACCACGCTACCTTACGGCACCTTCTTCAGAAGAAGGATTCTAAGCCACATTTGATACAGTGGATTATCTTGCTTCAAGATTCTGGCCTAGAAATTTGCGATAAGAAAGGGTGCAAAAATTTAGTTGCAGACCATCTCTCCCACCCACTGTTCTAAAAAATCCGCCTAGGCTCCGTCTAGGCACGCCTAGGCTTAAGGCTTGGGAGAAACGCCTCGCCTTACGCTTTTCACGCCTTATTCTTGATAAACCCTTAAGGCGCACTTTTTTCTAAAAACAACAATGATTTAGTGAAACGATGTCGCCTTTTAAAGAATTTCTTTACAAACCGGACCATTATCTCATCCAAAATAATCAAATAGTATTTTAATTTGCATATATTCAGACATATTTTTATGATATGTGCAATTTTTGTATTTTAATAGCCTTGTTATGGTTAAAAAATATTAAAATATATTAAGAAGGCCTAAACGCCTTTTCACGCCTTTTTACGCCTAGGCCCGCCTAGGCTTCTAAGGCTTCTAAGGCTTAAGGCTTGGCCTCCACGCCTCAATCACGCCCCGCGTTTTTTAGAACCTCTCCCACCTCACTATTACGTCTGAATCTGATCATGTACCTATTTCTGAAACATTTCTCGATGAGCAACTTTTTGTTATATCCACCACTCCTTGGTATGTTGATATTGTTAATTTCCTTATTACTGAACAACTGCCCAATAATTGGTCGAAATAAGAGCGTACTAAGTTCATGACCGAGGTAAAATTTTACTCTTGGGATGATCCCTTCCTTTTTAAGTATTTCTCTGATCAAGTCATTCGTCGCTGTGTTCCCGACCATGAACAGTCAAGTATACTCTCCTTTTGTCACGATGGTGCCTGTAGTGGACATTTTAGCTCCAAGAAAACCTCCACCAAAATTTTGCAAAGTGGTTTCTACTGTCCCACTCCTTTTTGAGATGCCCACCACTACTGCTAATCTTGTGCCAAATTCCAATAATCTGGGCGTATCTCTCATCGTCACATGATGCCCCTCACACCCATTCTCATCGTCGAAATCTTCGATGTATGGGGCATTGATTTCATGGGTCCTTTTCCCTCAACTCATGGCTTCCAATATATACTAGTTGCAGTTGATTATGTTTCCAAATGGATTGAAGCCATAGCTTTCCGCACCAATGACCATCGCATTGTGGTCACGTTTCTTAAGGAGTTTGTCTTCACATGTTTTGGAACTCCCAAAGCAATCATTAGTGATGGGGGTAAACATTTCTGTAATCGAGTCTTTAAACATCTCGTCAAAAGGTATGGTGTTACCCACAAAGTTGGTCTCTCTTACCACCCTCAGACTAGTGGTCAAATTGAAGTTTCCAACCGCAAAATCAAGCAAATCTTAGAAAAAATAGTAAATCCTAATAGGAAAGACTGGTCCTTACGCTTCATTGATGCTTTGTGGGTATACCGTAATGCTTTTAAGACTCCGATTGGCATGTCTCCTTATCGCTTGGTCTTTGGTAAACCATGCCACTTACCTGTCGAGCTTGAACATCATGCTTATTGGGCTGACAAAGCCCTTAATTTTTATATCGACGAGGCTGGCATTCATCGAAAGCTCCAACTTAATGAATTAAAGGAGATATGGAATGATGCCTATGATTTGTCCAAGATGTACAAGGACAAAATTAAGTGGATCCATGACCAAAGAATCCTCCGCAAAGAATTCCACCCTGGTCATAAAGTGTTGTTATATAACTCTCGTCTTCATCTCTTTCCTGGGAAGTTAAAAACCCGTTGGTCTGGACCCTTTATTGTTGAATTTGTTACTCCTTATGGTGCCATCACAGTTCAAAATCCTAAGGATGGTAGCCTGTTTCAGGTCAACGGTCAACGATTGAAGCCTTTCTTAGATCTAGGCCCCTCTCCCATTGAAGAAATTGACCTTGTTGATCCCATTTATGAAGAGTGACTGTTCAGTCTTGTTTGGGGGTGATCATCATCACCCAATTTTTCTGTCACCCTGTGCTTTTCATAGTTCCTATCCTTAGGGTGAAATTGGTTATGTCTGGCTGAAGACGTTAAACTTAGCACTACCGGGAGGCAGCCCGTTGTTCATTATTTCTAAGTATGAGTCTTATCCTGTTTGGGGGTGGTGTTTCACACCACCCAATGCATTTCACATGCTTTATAGACTTGTACGTCTTTTTTTATCACATTTGTTCTTCAGGTTTCATCTATGCTCCAGAGTGCGGTACAGTTCACTAACGGTTCATTATGGTAATATCTTTCCTCCCTTGTGCTTTTATTTTTATATATGGTTTTAAACATCGAGGACAATGTTCTTTTTTGTTTGGGGTGGGAAATTTATCAAAATTGTACCTATTTTGAAAATTTTCAGAAACAAGTGATTTTAAACTTTTTGTACAGTTAAAACTAAACTTTTATGACATAATTTGTCTATCATCCCTCTTTTAGAAATCTCAAAATACCCATGTTCAATCCTGAAGTTACGCTTTCTCCATGAAATTAATGAATGCCTCTGAAAAGCGTACTTGCACTATGAATTCTTAAACTCGGCAATTCGCACTATTACGTCTATAATCAAAAGTTGAAGAGTAACTATATTCTCAAGAGAGCCTTAAAAGATCACTAGTGGGGACTTAAACCCGTGATATTTGATTTTTTCACCTTTTTAAGGGTTTTTACGTATCTCCGAGTCACAAGATGACTCAACTTTCTTTGGATACCGCATTTAGTCGTTGCATGATCTCATAATTTTCTCAAATTTGGCTTAATCACTGAGAATGACATTAATTTCGAGTTGTAAGAAATATGTGTCTTGTACTTTGTCCCGAGGACTAAATCGATTTTTCCATGCACTTACCATTTTCCCTATCACATTATCATTTTTTCTATAGTACCCTTATCCATATGTCCCAAATACCATCCATCATTGCCATCGTTTTTGAGAAAAAGAGTGTTTGAAATTTTCCATGTAATTTGTCTTCATTTGTATTATGAAAAGAAAAATGTATCGCAATTAAAAAAAGAAATAAATAAATAAAGAAAGAAAAAAGAAAAAAGAAAAAGAAAAAGAAAAGAAAGAAAATAATATGAGATCATAAATTCAAAAGATAAAGACATTAGTCAATGAAAGTGTGTCACACTCTTCTCAAAACACTCCCATCATTCATCTTCTTCATTTTTCCTTCATACCCTACATGAACCCCATTTTCACCTTTGGTAAAATGCTCGGGAAAATGAGAAGACTATATGGTGAATAACTCGACATTCTCGGCATAGTGGTTGGCATTCCTGCATGAGATTAGGTTTATTTTTTTATGTATCCGTCCTTTCTTATAAAGTGTGTGAGACGTTTGAAATTGTTTACATTAACTCACCTCCTCACACACTAGAGAGATACACTTACCCAATACTCAGAGAGTTCGATTGAGAGAGAGATATCCAGTGAGAATTGAAGTCAAAGCGTTGATTCTATAAAGGCAAACTTAGAATTACTCTAATGATACTTAAGATTACTTCACACTATCACATGCTGAGTTTAAGAAGGATTACACTTTTGGGTATTAAGTAATTTAATCACATTTTGATAATTGAATACGGTGTTCTTTGATGTCCTTTTAAAGTTGTGTCGTATATGTAACACCCCGTATTTTTGGTACATTTATAATTTAATTAATTCGGAACTTCTAAATTACTAGTGTGTTGTAATTAAATGAATTAATTATGGTAGAATAATATATAAATATTAATCTAGGATTGAATGGTTAATATTTAGGGAAAAACTTATTTACTAAGTGAATAGTAATAATGTAATTATGTCGTTTCGAGTATTAATGACGAGGTATGTACTTATCACATCCGGAAGTCGGTATAGACTATATTGGGTGGGGGATAAGTATTTTTATAAATTAATCTGGATGCAAATTCTGAGTGTACAGTTGAGTCCGGATGGGCCGAGATAGTCGGAAAAGTGTACCCGGGGGTAGTAAACGGATCACGGGACGTTTTTAGACATAGTCGAGCCCACTCGGGGGCATTTAGGTCACTTGGGCTTGGCCCATTAGTCAAAAAACGGGATTTGGGAAATTAACCTAATAAAAAGAAATAAGGGCATGGCTGAGCTTAATTAGAGAAAAGAATTAAAGGGTTAGGAAACCCTAGCAGCAGCCAAAGCCATTTGGGGATCTCAAAAGAGCCAACAAGGTCATATTCAACCTTGGAATCCATCGCAAATTCAGACACTACGAAACCTAAGGCAAGTGAATAACTTGAAATAGCATTAAATCTGTCTTTCAATTCATATTTACGTGATGTAATGAATTAAAATTCGTTTTGGGGTTTCATGGCATAAACATGGGGTTTTGATAATACAAAAGAAAACATTAATCTGATTTGCCAGAATTTATGAGGGTTTCTGTAAAATCTGATATTGGAATATTGATGTGTATCTGTTAGAATGATATCCGGATAAATTAGAACGAGTTTGATGAAGAAATTTGGAGTGTAAATGTGTTTAAGGATAAAGATAGATTTTTTCCCAAAATTATGAATCAGTAGTTTATGGACGAATTGATGATTGTTGTGGACTTTCTGGGGAATCCTAATAAGGTTTCTAATATGTACTGGTGTTAAGAAGGCTTAAAATTAATGTTAGAACAGATTAGGGTTTAAGAAAATCCGTCCATGGCTGCCATGTATTCGCGAAGAAGACGAAGACCTGTTCGATCGATCGATCGACGGTCTGGGGTCGATCGATCGACGGTCGCCAGATTTTGGCAGTTTCGCCAGTTAGTTATATAAGAGGGGAAATTCATATAAAAAACTTATGAAATTAATTAATGAGAAATTAAATACATGAGATTAAATCTAATTAATGGTAGATAAATTAATTAGGGTTTGAGGCTAATAAATTAGAGTCGGGAATTTTGACTCGGGTAAATTTATTTTGGGCTACGAGAGTAAGTCCAAATTTATGGTGGGGGCGACACCAAAAATAACTTAATTAATTAAGGTGCAATTTAATTAATATTTAGAGTTGGACCATAAACTCTTAATAATTTTAATAGGCTTATGTTACGGATTTAGCGAACGGTATAGCCGGGACTTTTATATTTATATATATGTAGGCGATAGTATATATATATGTGGTGTGCACAATTAATATCAGTGATTAGATATTTTATACTATAGTACTATAGGGGGAGGTTGCGCGTAGTGGATGAATCCCATAGCTTGAGGAGTAGGGTGAGTATATTCCCGAGGTCATAGCGTCCATTATATGGGTGAGGGACATCTCACTTTCAGGGAAGGAATATGACCGCCTCCAATTATTTATTTTTATCAAGTTGGTGTGAAAATTCTGACTTGGGATAACTAGGCTATGTGATTTTACCTAGTGGGATAGCACTTTATATAATTTACATTCCGGGAGTATTTTGCTCGGGAGAATGCAAGTTGTTATATATATTACGGTATGATTGTGAATGCTGAAATATGATTATAAGTATATAATTGGATAATTAATTATATACGGGTTATTAATGAAAAATAGGAGTTATTTCACATGTATAACAAGTGTAGAAGTTATATGAATTTAAAAAGGGAAATGATTTAGTTGGGTTGATGTTACTAATAACTTAAAAATCATAATCACTACATACTCAGTTAGAGTAGGGTGGGTATAAAGGAACTTTGTTAATTATCTAGTCATGAGATGAATAACTAGGTAATTTAATTAAAGTGTTAATAGTGTACAATAGAGGAAGGGTAAGGAAGTCCTCAAGAGAGTGCGATACTAACTAAAAATATGAAGAGCATGCATATTTATTTAGTACTCCAAGTTAATCATTTGTTAAATGTTTTTCAAATGTTTTGGGTACTAACCCTTGCTATAAAAACTTTTAAAAACCCTTTTAGGTGTCCAACCACAGGGACGCCAGCCTTGACTATATTCCAGGGATCCGTTGCTGCAGCATATGTGGATGTTGCGGGGTTTTGATAGACGCCTCATTCTTCATTCTTAATGTAGAAGTTCGTGATTAGTATTCGAGCTTGTTGCTCACTTTCCATTATTTGTATTAGACTTGTTGAGAGTTTATTCTTGTCTTTATGGGATTTATTATTTGGACCGTTGGTTTATTCGGTCAATTATCTTTACTTGTGGATGATTATTTCAGTTATCGGTGATTGTTATATAATTTTATTTTCCGCATGGGTTTTTTATTTAAATAATGATAGATAAAAATATGGCACCAGTCTATTTTTCTCACTTAGGTGGTTAGTAATTTAATAAGACGACAATGATGCTAAGAATTGACCAAATGAGAATCCTGTTCTAACTTGATTTAAGACTGATCACCCGGGATTAATTAGGCGGGGTGTCACAGATGGTATCAGAGCATCAGGTTCTAGTGTCCTTAGGATCTGTGCGGCTTTCTACGTTTCAGCGTAGCGTTCGGTTGTTATAGAGCCCTATTATAAGGATTGTTGATTATATTTTTCGCTTGTGAGATATCGTATTCCTGCTATTAGTTTTTGTATAAATTGTGTACTTATACAATTCAATCTATTTCAGATGCCACCATAGAGACAAAGAGCGGAGAGGGCTGAGGCTAGAGATGAGGTGAGGGAGGCTCGCCAGGAGCCACAGATACCGCCACCACCACCCCCACCCGAGTTGATTTCTACCACTCAGGTGGCAGTGATAGTGGCCCAAGCGGTCGAGACAGTGATGCGAGCTATGGCACCTCATTTTCCACAGCCCCAGGCACCGCCTCCATTGGCTCCAGCAGTTCAGGCTCCAGTGGGGCCACCATCTTGGCAGCGAGTGAGGGAGACCTTTCAGAAGGGTCACCCACCTGAGTTTTGAGGTAGCACCAATGTGGTCGAGGCTTGTGACTGGAAGAAGAATATTCAGCGCCATCTGCGCATGTTAGTGGGTACAGAGGTGCAGAAACAGATGCTGGCTACCTTTCGTCTGTCGGGGGCAGCCTTATAATGGTGGGAGTCCATAACCACCGCTGAGGAGCGGGATTTGATGCCGATTTCCGAATTCTGGGTGCGGTTTGATCGCAAGTACTTCCCTCCAGCAGTAGAGTCTGAGATGAGAAAGAAATTTAGCGAGTTGGTACAGGGTGACAGGTCAGTAGCAGAATATGAGGAGAAGTTCACCCGTTTGGCAAACTTTGTACCAAATGAGGTGAGCGATGAGGAGCGAAAGAAGTCAAAGTTCATGGATGACCTAGCCTGGAGAATCAGGCAGCACTTGATTGGAAATCCGGCGTTAGTGACTTATACAGATGTCGTTAATGCCTCACTTGTACATTGCCAGGATCATCGTTTCCATGATAAGGGGAACAAGAAGGCAGGTGAGCCGAGCCAGCAGGGCAAGGCGGTTACTAGTAGTGAGACGAGTGGCACACAGCAGCAAGTCATCATTCAGCAAGGGAATCAGTCTAAGAAGTTTAAGCCTGGTGGGTTCCGACCGGGAGGACAGGGGTTCAGGCAGGGGCAACCAGGCCCTAATCAGCAACAGCAGGTTCCTCAGGGCCGTCAGGGCCAAGGGAACAGCGGGGGAGGCCAACCGGGCCAGCAACGCCAGGGCCAGCAGGGCCAACGGCAGGGTGACGACCAGAAACCCTGTTTCGCCTGTGGCCAGCCGGGACACTTCAAGACGGAGTGCTCGCAGAGGGGAAGAGGCCATCAGCAGGGTGCCCAGAAGGGGCAACAGGGTCAGATGCCGCCAGCAACACCAGCTCCACCCGCCCCACAGCAGCAGGGGCAGATGCACTACGGACGTGTGTATAACGTTCGGGATGTTCCCAATCCTTCAGCACAGCAGGCGCCGCCAGCGGTTGAGGGTATGTTTTTCATTCATGGGCATGAGGGTAGCATTCTTTTTTACACGGGAGCATCACATTCATTCATTAAATCTAATTTTGCTAAACGGGCTGGGTTATTAGAGACAGCGGGTAGCCTCTGTATGAGTGTAGAGTCGCCGGTAGGCAGCGGGGCTTTGATTCGCTCGATTTGTCGAGGAGTAGAAATTTTGATTGGGAGGCTTAGTTTAGCAGCAGACCTCTTAGTGTTAGATATGGAGGGGTATGATGTCATCTTGGGCATGGATTGGTTGGCAGGTTACCGGGCTACGGTGGATTGTTATGAGAGGACAATCGTGTTCTCCATTCCGGGACAGGAGATGTTCCTGATAGCAATGCCGCTTCCTGAGGGAGGGTCTCGCACTCACTTATATTACATTGAGGAGGAAACCTCACAGGAGTTGGTAGTCCCGTTAGACTCTATTCCTATAGTGAGGGACTTTGAGGATGTAGTCCAGGAGATACCAGGATTACCACCCAGCAGAGATATCGAATTTGTTATCGATTTGGCACCGGGGATGAGGCCGATTGATCGGGCACCTTACCGCATGGCCCCTTCAGAGATGCGGGAGTTGAGGGAACAGATTCAGTAACTACTGGGTCAGGGTTTTATTCGGCGGAGTACATCGCCGTGGGGTGCGCCGGTGTTGTTTGTAAAGAAGCGAGATGGTTCACTCCGCTTGTGCGTGGATTATAAGGAGCTGAACAAGGTGACGATACGGAATAAATATCCATTACCTCGGATTGATGATTTATTTGACCAATTGAGAGGGGCGTCTTACTTCTCTAAGGTCGACTTGAGGTCAGGGTATCATCAACTGCGTATCCGAGAGGGGGATGTTCCTAAGACTGCTTTCTTATCGCGGTATGGATCATATGAGTTCAGGGTGATGCCCTTTGGGCTCACCAATGCACCAGTAGTGTTCATGGATTTAATGAACAGGGTTTTCAGGGAGTACCTAGATCAGTTTGTCATCGTGTTCATTGATGACATCTTAATCTACTCGTGCACCGAGGAGGAGCACGCAGAGCATTTGCGCATGGTTTTACAGACACTGAGGGATCATCAGCTCTATGCCAAATTAGGGAAGTGTGGATTCTGGCTACGGGAGGTACAGTTCCTTGGTCACTTCGTGTCAGATCAGGGTATTGCAGTAGATCCGAATAAAGTGTCGGCGGTGAGGGAATGGGGACAGCCCACGACACCGACCGAGGTGCGCAGTTTTCTGGGTTTGGCCGGTTACTACAGGCGATTCATTAAAGGATTCTCTAAGATTGCAGGACCTTTGACGAATCTGACTCGGAAAGGGGTACCTTTCAAGTGGGATGATAGTTGTCAATTAGCGTTCGACGAGCTAAAGGACAAGTTAACATCTGCACCCGTGCTTGCATTGCCAAAGGGAGGGCTAGAGTATCGGGTTTACACAGACTCATCCTTACGGGGTCTTGGGGGTGTGCTCCAGCAGGAGGAAAGGGCTATAGCTTATGCTTCCAGGAAGCTAAAGCCCCACGAGAGTAATTACCCCACTCACGACCTAGAGTTGGCAGCGGTCGTTTTTGCTTTGAGGATATGGAGGCATTATCTTCTAGGAGAGCAGTTTACTCTATTCACGGATCACAAGTCACTTCAGTATCTCTTCACATAGAAGGATCTGAATATGAGACAGAGGCGGTGGCTAGAATTCATGAAGGACTACCAGTTTGATATTCAGTATCATCCTGGTAAGGCCAATGTAGTAGCAGACGCATTGAGCCGAAGGCCGACTGGGGAGATATCGGAGGTATGGAAAGCGAAGTGGAGAGAGCTTCGATATGAGGACGACGTAGCCAAGGCTTGCATGTCAGCATTATCCATCACACCCGAGATCATTATGCGAGTTGTGAAGGCTCAGGCAGAGGATCATATTTATCGGGATAGGGTGGGCCAGTTGTTAGCTGAGGGAGCAGACGGTTACTCAATTAGCTCAGAAGGAGGCCTACGCTTTAATGGGAGGTTAATGGTGCCAGAGGATGAGGATTTGAGGCACGCTGTTATGACAGAATCCCATGGTTTGAAATTTGCGGTACATCCCGGTGGGGATAAAATGTACCAAGATATGAGGAGGCAGTATTGGTGGGCAGGGATGAAATGGGACATAGCGGAGTTTGTTTCGAAATGTGCCACGTGTCAGCTTGTGAAAGTTGACCACCAGAGACCATCAGGGATGCTACAGCCATTAGAAATTCCTGTGTGGAAGTGGGAGAGCATCTCCATGGACTTCATCACAGGGTTACCTGTATCGCAGAGGGGTCATGACTCCATATGGGTTATTGTGGATCGGTTGACTAAGGTGGCCCACTTTTTTACGGTACGCACAGACTTTGAGACGATGCGTTATGCACAGCTATTCATAGCAGAGATTGTTAAGTTGCATGGGGTACCAATAAATATTGTATCCGACCGAGACAAAATCTTTGTCGCCCACTTTTGGCAGAGCTTTCAGGAGGCAATGGGTACGGAGTTGCGCTTGAGTACATCGTATCACCCACAGACGGACGGACAGACTGAGAGAGTTAATCAGATGTTGGAAGACATGCTAAGAATTTGTATTTTGGACTTCGGGGGAGGATGGGAGAAATATCTTCCTTTGGTAGAGTTTGCGTATAATAACTCTTACCAATTCACGATTGGCATGGCACCGTTTGAGGCACTATACGGAAGACCTTGTCGTTCGCCCGCTTGTTGGTTAGAGGTGGGGGACAACAAACTCTTGGGGCCGGAGATTGTTCAGGAGACATCTGCCAAGATAGAGTTAATTCGAGGAAGAATTCGGATAGCTCAGGACAGGCAAAAGAGTTATGCTGATGCTTCTCGAAGACATGTGGAGCTAGAAGTTGGGGACCAGGTTTTAGTCCGGGTACCCCAATGAAAGTGGTGATGAGGTTCGGCAAGAAGGGTAAGTTAGCACCGCGGTACGTAGGACCTTTCCCTATTATTGAGAGGGTGGGACCGGCGGCGTATAAGCTTGGGTTACCAGAACATCTTCAGCGGATACACGATGTATTCCATGTAGCATCGCTGAAGAAATATCGAAGGAGCGAGAGAGCCTTTTGGCACATTCCACTCGAGGAGATCGACTTACAGCCAGACATCTCGTATGAGGAGAGGCCGGTAGCTATTCTGGATCATAGTGAGCGGAAATTACGATCCAAGGTTGTTCCATTGGTTAGAGTACAGTGGGGTCATCACAATGTTGACGAGTCTACCTGGGAGCGGGAGGAGGATATGCGGGAACAATATCCAGAGCATTTCACAGCAGGTACGATCTAATTTCGGGGACGAAATTCCTTTATAAGGGGGGGAGTATGTAACACCCCGTATTTTTGGTACATTTATAATTTAATTAATTCGGAACTTCTAAATTACTAGTGTGTTGTAATTAAATGAATTAATTATGGTAGAATAATATATAAATATTAATCTGGGATTGAATGGTTAATATTTAGGGAAAAACTTATTTACTAAGTGAATAGTAATAATGTAATTACGTCGTTTCGAGTATTAATGACGAGGTATGTACTTATCACATCCGGAAGTCGGTATAGACTATATTGGGTGGGGGATAAATATTTTTATAAATTAATTCGGATGCAAATTCTGAGTGTACAGTTGAGTCCGTATGGGCCGAGATAGTCGGAAAAGTGTACGCGGGGGTAGTAAAGGGGTCACGGGACGTTTTTAGACATAGTCGGGCCCACTCGGGGGCATTTAGGTCACCTGGGCTTGGCCCATTAGTCAAAAAACGGGATTTGGGAAATTAACCTAATAAAAAGAAATAAGGGCATGGCTGAGCTTAATTAGAGAAAAGAATTAAAGGGTTAGGAAACCCTAGCAGCAACCAAAGCCATTTGGGGATCTCAAAAGAGCCAACAAGGTCATCTTCAACCTTGGAATCCATCGCAAATTCAGACACTACGAAACCTAAGGCAAGTGAATAACTTGCAATAGCATTAAATCTGTCTTTCAATTCATATTTACGTGATGTAATGAATTAAAATTCGTTTGGGGTTTCATGGCATAAACTTGGGGTTTTGATAATACAAAAGAAAACATTAATCTGATTTGCCAGAATTTATGAGGATTTCTGTAAAATCTGATATTGGAATATTGATGTGTATTTGTTAGAATGATATCCGGATAAATTAGAATGAGTTTGATGAAGAAATTTGGAATGTAAATGTGTTTAAGGATAAAGATAGATTTTTCCCCAAAATTATGAATCAGTAGTTTATGGACGAATTGATGATTGTTGTGGACTTTCTGGGGAATCCTAATAAGGTTTCTAATATTTACTGGTGTTAAGAAGGCTTAAAATTCATGTTAGAAGAGATTAGGGTTTAAGAAAATCCGTCCATGGCTGCCCTGTATTTGCGAAGAAGACGAAGACCTGTTCGATCGATCGATCGACGGTCTGGGGTCGATCGATCGACGGTCGCCAGATTTTGGCAGTTTCGCCAGTTAGTTATATAAGAGGGGAAATTCATATAAAAATCTTATGAAATTAATTAATGAGAAATTAAATACATGAGCTTAAATCTAATTAATGGTAGATAAATTAATTAGGGTTGAGGCTAATAAATTAGAGTCGGGAATTTTGACTCGGGTAAATTTATTTTGGGCTACGAGAGTAAGTCCAAATTTATGGTGGGGGCGACACCAAAAATAACTTAATTAATTAAGGTGCAATTTAATTAATATTTAGAGTTGGACCATAAACTCTTAATAATTTTAATAGGCTTATGTTACGGATTTAGCGAACGGTATAGCCGGGACTTTTATATTTATATATATGGAGGCGATAGTATATATATATGTGGTGTGCACAATTAATATCAGTGATTAGATATTTTATACTATAGTGCTATAGGGGGAGGTTGCGCGTAGTGGATGAATCCCATAGCTTGAGGAGTAGGGTGAGTATATTCCCGAGGTCATAGCGTCCATTATATGGGTGAGGGACATCTCACTTTCAGGGAAGGAATATGACCGCCTCCAATTATTTATTTTTATCAAGTTGGTGTGAAAATTCTGACTTGGGATAACTAGGCTATGTGATTTTACCTAGTGGGATAGCACTTTATATAATTTACATTCCGGGAGTATTTTGCTCGGGAGAATGCAAGTTGTTATATATATTACGGTATGATTGTGAATGCTGAAATATGATTATAAGTATATAATTGGATAATTAATTATATACGGGTTATTAATGAAAAATAGGAGTTATTTCACATGTATAACAAGTGTAGAAGTTATATGAATTTAAAAAGGGAAATGATTTAGTTGGGTTGATGTTACTAATAACTTAAAAATCATAATCACTACATACTCAGTTAGAGTAGGGTGGGTATAAAGGAACTTTGTTAATTATCTAGTCATGAGATGAATAACTAGGTAATTTAATTAAAGCGTTAATAGTGTACAATAGAGGAAGGGTAAGGAAGTCCTCAAGAGAGTGCGATACTAACTAAAAATATGAAGAGCATGCATATTTATTTATTACTGCAAGTTAATCATTTGTTAAATGTTTTTCAAATGTTTTGGGTACTAACCCTTGCTATAAAAACTTTTAAAAACCCTTTTAGGTGTCCAACCACAAGGACGCCAGCCTTGACTATATTCCAGGGATCCGTTGCTGCAGCATATGTGGATGTTGCGGGGTTTTGATAGACGCCTCATTCTTCATACTTAATGTAGAAGTTCGTGATTAGTATTCGAGCATGTTGCTCACTTTCCATTATTTGTATTAGACTTGTTGGGAGTTTATTCTTGTCTTTATGGGATTTATTATTTGGACCGTTGGTTTATTCGGTCAATTATCTTTACTTGTGGATGATTATTTCAGTTATCGGTGATTGTTATATAATTTTATTTTCCGCATGGGTTTTTTATTTAAATAACGAAAGATAAAAATATGGCACCAGTCTATTTTTCTCACTTAGGTGGTTAGTAATTTAATAAGACGACAGTGATGCTAAGAATGGACCAAATGAGAATCATGTTCTAACTTGATTTAGGACTGATCACCCGGGATTAATTAGGCGGGGTGTCACAGTATAGCATTTCATCATCTACTCAGATACTGCGTTTAAATAAATTTTTGAATTTTGTGGGTATATTCACTGCAAATCCTCACGAGACACCACTCGTCCTTTAGGGCAACCTACAGGTTTAACGGCCTGTTGCACATGCTAAGTGCAATCGCCAGTGCCTGCGAAAGTGGCACACTCTTGGATACTTATCTTTGTTTTCTCTCTAATTTTTGCTTGAGGACTAGCAATGTTCTATTTGTGGGTGGTGTGATAAGCACCCAAAAGTGTCTATTTTATACTCCGAATAGATTCATTTTAGTTGCTCATTTTTAATAAAAATGGCCTTATGTTTTTATTTATTTCTCAGGTCAATATGCAGTTGCGGTATAAATAATGCTAAATCAGTACATTTGCAACTCAATAGCGGTCAAAATCAAGCATCGAAGAAATCAAAGGAGATCGTGAAGTCTGAAGTCCATTCTGAGCTTGCCCCGATGTGATCCGATGCCCCGAAACAGTCCTGTAACCTTAACCTAGCCCAGACCGAGCCCAGTCCATTCCCCGAGCCCGATGTGTGTTTAGTTTGTACCTTTATTATTTTTCTAGATTTTTATTTTTAGTCGTTTTATTTTTAGGATTTATTTTAGATTTATTTAGAAATTTTTTTAGGATTTATTTTCTATTTTTCTTTTTCTTTATTTTGATTTTTATTTTTATTATTTTTTAATTTTTAATCTTTATTTTATTTTATTAGGATTCATTCAATATTTTTTTGAACTATTCAATTGAATAATTAGGATTTTAAATTAATTTGACTACGCAGTGTAATCCCACCTCTTGTTTCTTCTCATAAATTCTCAACTAGATTACTTTCTGATTTTTCATAGTCATTTTAGTTGCATAAATTGTTGTTTGCTCCCTCGAAAATTGTTTTTAAAATATAAAAAAAACATTAAAGAAAATTTTTAAAAACACAAAAATATTTTTAATAAAAATTGGAGTTGCAAGTTTTCACGATTACAGTTTCAATGCTAGAAATTGGATTGATACCCGAATTTGCCACGATACTGAATGTTTAACAAGTTTTGTAGGTGATTCCAGTAATTTTGATACTCGAAGTTTGATCGCAACGACATTCCAAATCCATATTCGAAGGAAGACACAAATCAAGAGTTATCAGTATGATTCCAAGTTCAATAGAACAAGTAAAACATAATAGGGTTAAGAACATTGAGCGTAGATTTAACCTAGTTCGATGGAGTGGGTGATAATATTTTGACCAAGGTTTTATCGAATAACACCCGATTTGTCCTTCTACTAATATACAATAAATTGTCGTGTAGATGGATTGGGGTTAGATACATAGCTTTAAGACTAAGTGGGAGATTATTGGGATTTTATTCTTAAAATCATGTATGACGCTTATTTTTTAAGTAAAGATGTGTCACTTCATTTTGAACCAAGAATCATAGTTGCGATAATGCCTTATATTTGGTTTAAATATATTATAGACACGCGAGTCAATAGTGCTTAGTAAGAATTTCGATGAGTCGATTTCGGGTTAATCACAAGGAGATCGAAATTTTGTTTCTATTATTATTGAAATGTTCACAACCTAGATAGGGACATGGCATCCTATCGAAACAGTTGCGAAGCAATACTAGTAGTTTATATCAAACTACGGGAACCTTTATGTGGTTTGAGATCTTATTCCATAGTTCGATAAAGAATTATGATCGGTGTTGGGTTTTATTCTTAAAATAATGTATGATACTTACCTTTAGGATAAGGTGTGTCAATTCATTTTGAAATAAGAATCGTGCTTATGAGAATACCTAATATTTGATTTAAATATTGTAGACGTGTCGAATAATAAAGCTTAGCAGAAATTCGGTGAGTCGACTTCGGGTTGATCACTAGGAGATTAAAATTCTAATTTTATCCCTATTAAAACGTTCAAAACTTAGATATGGATTTGGCATCCTATCAAAACAGTTACGATGCAATACTAGTAGTTTATCTCAACCTACGGAACCTATATATTGGTTCGAGAACTTGTTTGATAGTTCGACAAAGGATTATGATCGGTATATCACAGGAATGTATTAAACAGGATCACACATGAGATTTAAATCTAAAATTTGTCTTAATTAGACTTAGGTTATCTTACAGTATTCATGAAAGGTGTATAGATTCTTAATCCTGAGAATTATAAGGATTGGAATACTTGCACAAATGTCATTTTAGTTGCTATGAGTGAGATTTGATTTACATCGGGTCAAATTATCTCCGCGTATTGGGTGATAGTCATGTAAGTAGGTCTGAGATAATAATTCGGATGAATCCATGTACATGGGATACCATGGATTGTCATACCCCCTTGAAAGACTTATGTGTTTTTTTCCACCAAGTAAAACTTAGTCACTCGATTATTTTATAATCCTGGTAGAGTAGCAAATAAGTTAAATCTGAGAATCAAGGAAATGATTAGATATTAATTAAAGTCGATTCATAGTAAATTGATTTGAATAATCGAATATTGGAAACTTGACGTGGAGAATCATATTATGTACTGTAATCAGCTTTGCAAATAAGACCTCATTAAATTTGAGTAATTTATGAGATAATTAATTTGGAACGCAATCGTGATTATTGAGTGGAGTTAATACATGATTAAATAAAGAAATTAAATAATTAAAGTAATTGAAATTGAGATTTTTGAGTATTTATTAGGAACTAATTTAATTATTTGTCTTGGGTCCCTGGTGTAGTCTATATAACCAAGTAGTCAGGACCATACTCTCAAGAAGCTCAGTTTAGCCTAAGCACACCTTTTATACTTGTATATAAAGGTGTGAGAAGGGGTTTTAATGATATTTATTAATCATTTGGGTTTGATATGGGTGAGAGAAAATACTATTAACGTTTTTGGTGAAGAGGAATAGAGAGAGACCGTCATATTCCATGTTTTAACAAGGGTTTTCATCTCAAAAGGTGCCACATACCTACTTGACTTTGGGGAGCATCATACACTAGAAGATCCTAGCATACATAAGGTTTAATAAAGGTTTTTTAGATACCATGGAGGGAAATAATGATTGTATCATCATCTACCTTTGTCTCCTCACACGAATCACAATAAGATTCTCTATGGTATGTGTTCTTGAAACAATATCCATATGGCTGAACTTTTTTTGCACTTAAATATCAATCCCGAGTTGGCTTTTCCTAACAATTGGTATTAAAGCCCCGATTGAGATTGATCTTATATTGAAAAGGTATATGTTGTCCAATAAGAAACCCTAGTTTTGGCATGTTGTATGATTATAAATGTTTGTTTATGGTAACGTACTAACATGATTTGTTAGAGATTCTAACTTTCTAGCCATTCCATCATGGTCACGCATATTTATTTTGTGTTATTGGATCATATAGTTGTTTATCCGTAGTTATTTTGCTCCTAGATTCTATGGTTGTAAAAATTAGTTTTTTTTAATTATTTCAATACTGATGCATTTGGAGGCGTTGAAAGATGGTTGCAATATTTCTTTGCAATTAAAATCATGTATATGTATATGTTTTAAGGTTTGGGAAAAGTTTCATGGAGATTTATGAAGTTTTCGATATGCTATGGAGGTATATTCATGGCAAAAACGAGAAGAGGAAGAAGTTTCCCCATGTGCCCGGGATCGAGCCGAAATTAATATCCGATAAATCTGATCCCTTTCAGATCGATCCAATCGGTCGCAAGACATTTTGTGTTTCAATCATAACGGATGATCGAACCGTTGGAATTTGCTAAAATTAGATAAGTTCTAGTTGAATGCGAGACGAAGTTGTGGTCTGAAAATTTGCCCGATCAGACATCGTTACGGTCACCTGCATCAGCTTTTGGTTAACTATACTTTAACTTAGACTCTTTACCAAACGGAAGTCTTCTTCAATAAGGATTCTTTTGCATGAAGAGTTTACTTCATGTAGAAGTCTAAGCCATGGTGGAAAGGGCATTTTATCTCTTTTAATATTTATTGATTTTATTTATTTAATTGCCTACATGTCTCATTATTTTTATTATGTTGAATAATTTGTGTGCTAACTAATTGGATAATTAAAAACACCCGTTTTAAGGACAACATGGACTATTTATTTTGGAACTAGCCTAGATCAACGATTTTCTATGAAAGTTTCTGTTGTGTTTTATTCTTTTCTAAATTGAATTAAATCAGGAAAATTAAATTTAAAGGTATGAATTTAAATTGAGATCTACTGAATTTTACGTAGTTAAATTGTGATCTTCGAAATTTTAATTTTAAAAAATTCAAAATATAATTTTATTTTAAGAAAATTAAAATAAGATCAAGATATTTAATTCACACAAGTAAATTTGAAAATTATCAAGGATTTAAATTCCGTCTTTTAGAATTAAATAAATATTTTGTCAAACCCTCAAAGTATTGTAACATACTAAGTGGGAGAGGGGTTTTAACATAAGCCCAATGGTTTCCATTGGAGTTTTATGAATCAAATGTGATTAATTCTTTGCATCGGCTAATCAGACCCCCAATGGATGGAATTAATCAGGGCATCAAAGAATTATTAAATCTCTTAAGTGATAATTCCGAGAATTATAATGTGAGGGAGTTCAATCCCCCCAATGGGGAAGTCTATCATGAGCGGGACCCATTTCAAGGAGTGAACCAGTTGTATACACTTAGGCATAACTTTTTATATCCTCCCTAACGGAGTCATGTCATTAGTATTTTGATCAAAAGTCGCCAACTATTCATTAAGTTGGACATAAGAGTCCTGAACTATCCGGATAACATAATAAAAGATGAATATTTATCTGGTTCAAGATGGAGTGATTTAAGATCCCAACGAGAAATCTCACCTCATAGGGGAATAAGGATGTTCGACTAAATTAATTTTAAAATAGGCGGTTGAGGGATGCCACTTTAAAATTTAATCAAATTTATTCTCGTGTGTTGATTGGAAATTAATTTTTTCAAAATAATTGATTATAAGATTTCAAAAATGAATTCAATATTTCTCTCATTGTTTTAGTCTCAAAGGTTCAACTAGAATAAGTTTTAAGGAGTAAAAATGTAATTGGACATTATTCTAACTTAAGGGGATAATAAATTCTTTTAACCCACAATTCCCATCAATATTTAAAATAGTGATGTGATTAACTTCTTTTGTCAACTCGTCTGCCCCCAAATGAATGGTTTTAATCATGGAATTCCGATATTTTAAAATACATGGTAATTCTTATAAATTAATTGTTACATATGTTCGATCCCCCAACTGGGAAATTCTTCATGTTCAATTTTAATTTGTATACACCTATGATTGGTTGATAAAGTTCAAGTAAGAATCATGTTCTTAGAATGATTTTATCATTGTTTGAATAAAGGAAAACCTGGTACCATTTCATAATCTGGGAGTGAGGATCATCAATGGACAAAATTTAGTCTTGGTTATTTGAGAAATAACTTTACTTCTTTCCTGAAAAGGGAGGTAGGAGGATACGTCTCAGTCTCAAATACAATGTTTTGGGTTAAGGAAGGTTCATATTCCTCGGTAGTAGTGAAATAGTCGAGAGGTAGATATTCTCACTGCAAGTGGATAGAAATTTTATAGCAACGTGTCCGAGATTGTCCTTGCTTTGTAAGGAAAAGAACATGGTAATGGTATTTCTCTCAAAAGTAAATGTGTGATTTATGGTCCGATCTACGATAACCTGGTATATAGAGTCGTGAACAACAAATTAGGATTACAACTTGTTGTAAAAGCTTCTAGATAATTGGGGAAATTACTTTAGAGAGATATGTTCCTAAGTTACGAATAATTAAAATAATGCAGTGGTAGTAGAAGTGGGATACTCTTATGGATATTAGTGTAGACACAAAAAGTTAATGTAGGTAAATTATTAATGTACTTGGGTTTTAGAAAAGCTGCTTTCGATTTTCAAAATTAGTTTTGAAGGTCTGATTGATTTTATAAAATTGTTTTGTTTTTATGAAAATTGGATATCTTTTATCTATTCTGGTACATTGAAAAAATAATTTTTACATTATAAGTTTGTGTTTCACTAATATTTCTAAATACTGAATTAAATAGCTTTACGGGCATGATCATTAAATATAAAATTTCCTTCTTATAACCAAACATAATTTAGACACTTATGCTTAGGTTATTTTATTCTAAATAGAACTGGAAGGCTTTAAAATGGGAAATTGAGCTCACTGGAAGTGGAGGCAATTTTAGTCTTGAATTCTTATTAGAAGGTAAAATGACTAAGGGGCATTCATAAACAAAAGCTAAAGAGCCAGAGATGTGTTGAAAATGATTCACTTCGATTAGTATGGATCAATGATTGTCTAATCAAGAGGTGACTTTGAGTGTTTTATCAATTTCATTGATGATCACTCAGAGGTTTGGATATGTTTACCTTATGCACCACATGTTTGAAGCCTTTGATTAGTTAAAAGTGTGCAAAACTAAGGAGTAATATGGATGAGGTAACTACTCTAAGCTTTATGATATAATCGTATGGTTGTTTCCCTTTTTGGACAGTTAAAGGATCATTTATCGAATGTTAGGATTTTATCCTAGTTGTCTACACGGGATATTCCACTTCAAAATGGTGTATATGAAAGAATGAGGCTCTTTTGGGTATGATAAGGTTCATAATAGGTTATTCGGGACTGCAAGATTATTATTGGAATTTTTATATAAGAAACCGGCGTATACATTCTAGTTTAGTTTCTTCTTAATCGGTTTCTTCAACTCCCATTGAACATAGGAGTGGGCTTAAGCTAATTCCTAGGTCATGTTCGATTTTTAGCAATGTCTGGGACTTATGTTGTGGAAGGAGCCAACGAAGTTAAAATTAAAGAAATAGGTATGTCTCTTCATTATTTATCCTAAAGGTTACAAAAGTAGTATATATCATGCTTCTAGGCACACGAAGGTCGTTAATTAGATCAATTCTCGATTCTTGAAGGAGGATTATGTAATAAACTACGGGCCCTAGTGTAAGTTTGACTTAGAAGGTACAATATAACGTCATATTACTAATATTACTAGACCACGCATAGAGGATGAAATACGACGTAATATTAATAATACACTACATTATATTGGTGAGGGCATTATCGATGATTAGGATACATATGTCACTTATATCAGATAGTAAGTGATGCCACATCGTAATGGAGAGCATGAGGACTCATACTGAATGTTTAGTGTTTTGGGTGATCATTTCAATATGATCCTAGAAAAAAATGAAGTGTCTCCTAGGAACTAGAATGAGGCATTCCAAGATAAGGACTTTTGCTTTGACTTGGATACCAAAAGGGATTCGATGTAATCGAATCAAGGTTTGGAACTTGTAGGCATGTTGATGGGGTAAAACCCATCGGGCATAAGTGCACCTACAAGGAGCTAAAAAATAAACAAATGGGAAAGCAAAAATCTTTCGGCCAAAGCTTATGAAATGGGTTACTCGGAAAGAAAGGGATTGACTATGAGTAAACCTACTCGCGAAAGCTATACTGAAGTCTGTTGGGATTCTTTTAACGTTAAAATTGTGTTGTTGAACGATCATCTTGAAAAGAACATAGTAAGAAGTCAAAAAATGCACAGTGATGTAAGATTGTGAGGTCCATTTATGGATTTAAGTTAACATCAAGGTCTTGTGTCATTCTTTTTTATTAGGTAATTATGTCTCGATTTTTATCAAAGCTTGAAAGTACTTGCAAGTATAAAAAAAATATGGTAGAAATGTGGTGGTATTTAAAGTATAGTTTGTGGATAATACTTACCTAATCGGGAATAATGTGTGAGTATTATTTTACATAGGAGAGTGGTTTTTTAGATTTTCGATAAAAAACACACACTTAGAACAAGCCAGACACATCTTTATGATGAAGCTTTCGCTCGATTGATTGCAAAGGATGTTAGGCTTTGAAAACTACATATACGTGCTTAGTCAAGGATGGTCATAAACAAAAGGTTTATTTTTATATTTTAAAATTTTAAAGAACAAAACTTTAAACAAATTAACGCAATAAAACTTGTACACCAAATTAAACCGTTTATTATGGAAAATCGATTTACCCAATTTTATCTTTTAACCTAAAACATGCATTTAGTTGAGAAGAAGATAAAATAAATAAATCATACACAATGCGCTGATGTACAAGGAAACCACAAAGGGAAAACCTCGGATGGACCAGCCAAACAGATCATTGTGATAAGGTTTTATAAAGACTAGACATAATACTTACTTAATGACTCGTCTCCCTCACAAGGTTTGATGCTCTTCTATATTCAACCTATCCTCCACAGTACCGTGTAGGATTTCACCCACACAAGTTGCCACAACGCATGAATCCATGCACACCTTGGTATCCACTAATGAGGCTCAACAACCGCCTACGAAATCAGAACACAGAACACCGCTTCTTCACCGCAACCCGATAAACAGCAAGTATGGAGTCCACCGCACAAAACATTTTTTCTTAAGATGAAGAGAAATAAACTTTGGTGCCCAAGACGAAAGATCTCAAAGCATATGAATATGTAAACTTCGATATTTGAATTCAAAGGGTGAAACAAAGGTTTTGGAACTTTAGTAAACAGGTTGGGGATTGATTTATTCTTAAAACCATATATGACAAAGCATGACTAACTATTTCATACAAAGCCAATAGATCGGTGAATGACAAGTGCTTCCATACAAAGCCTCAAACGGTGCCATCCCAATACTAGTATGAAAATTATTATTGTAGGCAAACTTTGCCTTTGGTAACTGATCATCCTAACTACCCTGAAAATCTAATGCGCATGCTCGTAACATATCTTCAAGTATTTAAATAGTCCATTCGAACTGTCCATCCCTTTGTGGATGATAGGTTGTACTGAGGTTCTAATTTGTGCCCAGTTCCTGCTGCAATCTCTTCCAATATCTAGACAAGAATCGAGGATGCAATTCCAAAACGATCGATAAAGGTGCACTATAGGGCTTGGCAAGTCTGGCCACAATGTTTGTGACCTTGATCGAAAGAAAGTTAATTCACTTAATCAGTCGGTTAACCTCAACCCACACTGGACCATGCCCTGCCTAAGTCTTAGGAAAAACTATGACAAAATACATGGTGATGTTTCCCACTTCCACTGAGCTACCAGTAGTAGTTGCAATAATCACATTGGCATATGGTACTCCGCCTTTAACCTGCTGACACATGAGGCACTTGGCTATAAAGAGTGCAATGTTTTTCTTTATCCTTGACCACCAGTAATCTTGACACAAATACCTATACATTTTTATACTGCCCGAATGAATACTGAAATGAGACTGGTGTGCCTCAACCATAATTTCTTCGTGGAGCCCCTCACGAAATATAATATTGTTATCCTTTCCAATGGACAATTCCTAAAATTGTTCACCTGACAAAATTTGGTTTCTAAAGTGCATCAACTCATCATCGTAAGTTTGTGCATCAAGCACTTTTTGCTACACCATATGTCTCACTATTATCCCGTAGATGTAGACATGATTTCTCCCCCGCTTAACCCTCAACTCGAAGTTTTAAAGGTCATATGTTATCTTATGGTGGTCACACTTCATCGTCGCCAAAGATAGCTCTAAAATCCTGCTCAAGGCATCGTCCACAACATTGGCCTTTCCTGGGTGGTAGTGGATACCAAAGTCATAATCCTTCATAAGCTCAATCTATCGTCTAGGCCTTAAGTTCAAATCTCTTTGAGATAATATGTATTGAAGGTTATTATGGTCTTAATACACCTTAAATAGTTCACCGTACAAATAGGACTGAATATCGACACGAGTAGCTCGAGTTTGTTTGGAGCTCGTTTGAGATTGTTTAGTAAAATATCAACTCGAGCTTAATTAAACATTAAGGTTCATTTATTTCTCAATCCGAGCTCAACTATACACCTGTCCAACTAGATTTTCTCGTGAACACATCCCTAGTACACTACACGTCTCCACCAAATATCCCACTCCCTCACATCACGCTTCTTCTTCCCTCATCCAAATTCCCCACTCCACTCCACCACCGTCCATCCATAACTAACTATCTCTCTCTCCCCCCCTCTCTCTCTCTCTCTCTCTCTCTCTCTCTCTCTCTCTATATATATATATATATATATATATATATATATATATTCTATTCTTAATATTTTTCCCAAGATCTAAACTTTAGAAAGGGGTAAACTCATGCCCCCGTGAAATTATGGCAAATTTGTATAAATTAAAGAGACGGGCAAGTCATTAGAGGTCAATTCAAAATTTTGGGGGTTAGGTATTTTCTCTCCACCTTATTCTTGGGAAATATTATTCGATTTCAATTTTCTAAAACAACCAACGTATATTGAATCAGGTATTTAATAATTTCCCTCGACTTTTTTTATGAGGCTTTGTTCTACAAAATTCAATCAATTTTATTATTATTTTCTTAATTGTATAAATTGTCTATATTTATATTAGGTTAATTGTTATTCTCATGCACTAAATTTTTTTGTACTCTGTCATTTTGTTAATATTTATAGTTTGTAATTTGTCAATATTGATGTTTATATTGATATCCCCACCTCATGTACTCAAACGCTTTTAATAATCACAAGTCCAAATCATAAAGTTTTTAATACTTCCAAATTATAAAATTTATAATCTGTTATTTGTTGGTTGTTGTGTTTTAAATCCTTGTTTAGGATTTCTTCTCTATATATTATTTGCAATCACACTATTTTTTGTGTTTAGATTTGGTGCATTGCGCATTCTATATATGAAGAAATTGAAATAATTAGTCATGCTTTGTATTTAATCCAAAACCATTGATTAAAAGCACTGACTTTGATCTGAAAATGGTAAAAGTTATAAACTTTTATTTGCAGTAGTTTAAAATAGTGTGATATATTAATCCAAAACCATTGATTAAAAGAACTCACTTTGATCTAAAAATGGTAAAAGATATAAACTTTTATTTGCAATAGTTTAAAATAGTGTGATATAAATTTTAAGCATGACTAAAACAACCCTTACTCAGTTGGACCATGTCAAATACATTTGTTTTCGCCATTGTTGTTTTGCTACTCAATTGTATTGGACTATATATCAATTGCATTCTAATGTTTGTTTTTACTTTACATCTGCATTTGCAATGTACTTATAGGAAAATTTATATATAAGTTATAATGTTAAATTATGCCATTATAATTATCCATTCTCAACATTTTTCTGCATTGTTTTGGTAGGCATGTTAGGTACTCAACCAGTAAATGACTCTACTATTCCATTGTCTACTATTATTGAGGATGACAATGAGGGTGCTCAAACTGTTGAGAGTCCTAAAAACGTTGACAATGTAGAGGATCGAGATTTAGACGAGAAGCCTATTGAGAAAAAAGAAAGGAAGTTAAATTCTAAAGTTTGGAACGATTTTACGATCATCGTAGCTAGAGATGGTAGCAAGAAGGCGAAATGTAATTATTATGAAGCAAAGCTTGCAATCAATGCTCAAGGTTCTACAACTCATTTTCAAAGGCACTTGGATGATTATGTAGTTCTAATGGCTAGTGTTAACAAACAAAAGCTCTTAACTTTTCAACCTCTTGGTAAGCATGATTTTGGTGGTGGTTTGGGTGGTACCATTGATTATCGCACATGAGTACTAATTCAAAATAGTGGAGCACGAATTTTTTATACTGTTGTGCAAAACTTTATATCCTCGATTTGATAAAATATCGCGTGTAACTGTGATAAATGACTGCATGAAGATGTATTCAACAGAGAATAAGACATTAAAAGTAGTGCTTGTTGGGATTAAAATAAGGGTTTAAGGTTCCCCCCCCCCCCCCCCCCATATAACTCCCTATAATGAGTCAAATCCCCCAAAATTGACTTTCTTAAAGTTTGGCCCTCATTTTTAACTTTTTGTCCATTCAGCCGTTAACTCCTATGTTTATTACCGGTTATACCCTTACTTTAATATGGAGGCCAAACCTTAATTTAAAAAACACCAGAAATTTATTAAAAAGTCAAATATATATTAATTAAGAAAATAAATAATAAAAATTAAAAAAATGCTAAGAAAAAAAAACAGAAATAAATAAAAACCGAAAAGATGAAAAAAATACAAAAAATGAATAAAAAAAAATAAATAAATATTAACCCTATATTTAATTTTAAAAAACACCCAAAAATTTATTAAAATGTCAAAAATTTATTAATTAAGAAAATAAATAGCAGAAAATTAGAAAAATGCTCTGAAAATAAAAAAAAAATGCTCAAAATGTCACATTTTACAAAATCTTTTAAGGATCAATTTTTTTAAAATAAACATGTAGGGGATTTTTTTGGCATTAACTCGATTTTAAATTTGGTGTATTATGGTCCATTAACCCTATGCGCATTAAGGGGGGATTTTTTCTAAAAATCAAAGTTGAAACATGTCCTTCTTTTTACCAATATAAACTTTAACCACTCAATTTTATACTCAAATCAAGTTGAAACATACCCTTTTGTTAAAACTAAATAAATAAATTAAGTATATTTTAAAATCAATTAATTTTAAATGATGAAATTAACTATTTATTTTAAAAATAAATCTCTTCACGAAGTTGATTAACGTTGAATCACATTAGAAAGTGATTCCTCTCAAATATGAGGTATACAGTGTAATTAAACTTGAATATTAAATAAATTATTTTAACATTCTTCACGTGTGTCATTTGAACACGTTACACATTATGAGGACCCTAATAATAATAATAAAAGTATCGCTAGAGTAACCCCCATTTTTTATCCTCAATTTTTACCCTTGAATAAGACAAGTAATAATGGGTCCACCACTTCTTTATAAACCAAATGAAAATAAATCCTCCAAAATTGTTAAACCCCAAAATATTTTTCTCAGCATCTCTATGTAACACCCCACGAGCCCGGAGAGACACGCGACGTACTACTATGATAAAACTAAACTAATTTCACAATAACAATGTGTATAGAGCATCTAAAAAATCCCACAATATAAACGAAACCACTAATCTCAATTCTTCAAATTCAATACAACAAAGTCTTTCGAAATAATATAAATCACCAATACTCTATACAACAAAATAAAATAATACAAATCTTTCAAAAAATATTCTTCCCAAAATAATCCACGCTAAAATCATCCCAATTGGTCCATAGCGCTCAAATCCACGCTAACCTGCCAACTAAAAGAAAATATGGGGAAGTACACAATACGACAGGAAAGATGCTCAACAAATATATTAATGATGAATAAAGCGTAACAACACGAGTACGAATATTCAAATAAAATACAAATCTCAAAGCATGTATCCATAAATTTCTCAACAACACATTAACCGGGTCACCATGCCTTACCCCATCCGCACATGCTCTATCAAGACATAACTCGAGAAGCAGGAATTCTGCGGGTGCCCAACCTTCGTGCTATATTAAAATCTCATGAAATGTGCCCAATAACAACGTGAATAATACCACATGAATCAAAATAATTTCAACAATTATTTTTTCAGATTTCAATGAATTTAACAATTCAAATATGAGTTCAGTAATCGCAAGAATTCAAAGGGAATAACTCTCGAGAGATTCAAAGAGCATATTGTGTAAAATACCATACCTTAAAATCATTGCATGAATTGTCACATAAATTCAGCCTCAAAATCTGATCGCACCATCATGTTCCTCTCACGAAAATAATCAAATCATGTTCTAGCCCCAACACGAGATAACCCCAAATAGTCCTATTTTAAAAATCCTAAAAATCAGATCCAAAAATTATTCAAAACACCAATACGAGTTCATATTTGGATTCTAGACGAAAAATTGGGCTAGGTATGTGTTTTGAATTTTTTCAAAATCTCATCTGAATGCACTAGAAAATAAGATCTAAACATTCAAAATTGGCTATTCTCATTCCACTCGTTTTTGCCTCTTTGGATTTCATTTTTGGCCTCTCTTTTTCATCTTCCTTTCCTTATAATCACCCATAATATTCCTTATATAACCCCTCTCTGAAACCCTATATTGGAGACTAAGCTAACGCATATTGCTATATTTCCCTTTAATTCAAAATTATCAACTTTACATAATTAAACCATTACAAAATGTCCAAAAACAATATAAATTTAAATGTTTGATTCGATTCCAAACCAAAATAAATTATATTATCCCCGAGAATAAAATAATAATATTACTGAAATTTTGCATAATATTCATAAACAACCCTCAAAATAATGGGTATTACACTATAAATGCCCTGGACCTACCATACATTTCCTAAAAAAACACAAATGATGAAAAAATAATAAAAAAATATCATACAATGAATGAGAAAAGAACAACTTACTACGAGAAAAATAATTTTCAATTAAAAAAATAGCTTAAGGCTAATTAAAAAAAAAGCAATTTGTAATTATAAAAAAAACTTCTAATGATAAATTATTTTAAATGTATAGAACTTGCTAATAATTAAAATTGTTTTTAATATAATAAAGCATTTTATTCTTTGTAAAACAATTTTTTACTTCTATAAATATTTTTATTTTTTTAATAGTTTTTTCTAAAACAGTAAAACAGTAAAAAAGTAAAACAATTTTGTTTTTTTTTTGTTTTTTTGAATTTTTAATTTTCTGAGCTTTTTTTACTTTTCTGTTATTTATTTTCTTAATTAATAAAGTTTTGACTTCTTAATAAATTTTTGGGTGTTTTTTTAAATTAAGGTTTGGCCCCCATATTAAAGTACGGGTATAACCAGTAATGAAAATAGGAGTTAACGGCTGAATGGACGAAAAATTAAAAATGGGGGCCAAACCTTAAGAAAGTCAATTTTTGGGGTTTTGACTCATTATAAGGAATTAAATGGAGATCAAACCTTAAATGACCCTTAAAAGAATTAGCCTCATAGCTGATATCTGGACTTTAAATCAGAATATTGGGTATATGTGTCTTACATGTCATTTCCTTGATTCAGAATGGAAGCTACAAAAATGCATTTTAAACTTTTGTTGTTTGGTACCTCCACACACCGGAGTTGCTATAACGGATAGTATTTTCCAGTGTTTTCTTGATTGGGAAATCGATAACAAAATATCCACGATTATGCTTGACAATGCTTCCTCTAACGATGTTGCTGTGAGAAATTTAAAGGACAATTTCGCTGTGAAGGGAAAACTTTATTTTAGGGGTAGGATTTTTCGTGTTCGATGTTGTGCACACGTTTTGAATCTCATAGTGCAATATGGATTGAACGAGATACGTGATGTCATTGACAACATCCGGGAAAGTGTGAAGTACTTGAAAATGTTACCTTCACGACTTCATAAGTTCGCGAACATAGTTAAACAACTACAAGTCCCGACTTCAAAGCATCTTATTATTAATGTGCCTAACCGTTGGAACTCAACTTATGCTATGTTGGAATGTGCATTGGTATTTAGAGAAGTCTTTCCAATATACAAAGAAAGGGACCCTTACTACTAATGGCTACCATCTCCGAGAGATTGGAAAGGGCTCAAGTAGTTTGTGGGGTCTTGGAGGCTTTTAATTAAGCTACTCATGGTTTCTACGGAACTTTACATCCAACATCAAATTTGTTTCTTCCGAAGATTTAGAAGATAAAAAGAATTAAATAAGAACACAATGGATGATAGAGATTACATGATAAACGTCATCTCCAAAATGAGTGATAAGTTTGATAAGTATTGGGGATAGTGTAATTTATTGATGGCAAATAGCGACAGTTTTGGATCCACGATACAAGATGAAGTTGATTGAGTTTTGTTTTCCTAAGATATATATAAATTTTGAATCTAATATCAATATTCAATTTGTATGCTCTTATCTGTATGAACTTTTCATTGAATATGTATTCACTCACGCTTCAAGTGCTATTAATTGCAACGGATCTCAATCTGGAAATTCTTCAACCAAAACTAGTAGCGTTATTGGGGGAAGCATTAAGGGTAAAACTAAGAGTCGGGATGAATTTGATTAATGGGCTCAAAGGCTGGATACTATCGAACCACTTAAATTTGATTTGGACATATATTTAGAAGAAGGACTTTATGTCTACAAGGAGGATTCAGATGTGGAATTCAAAGCATTAGATTAGTGGAAAGCCAACACTTTGAAGTTCTGAACTGTTTTAAACATGGCACCCAATATATTGTCCATTCATGTTAGCACCGTGGCGTCTGAGTCAGCCTGTAGTGTTGGGGGTCGGGTTCTTAATCAGTATCGAAGTTGTTTGAAATTGAAGACTGTGTAAGCTTTGGTTTGTATCGGGGATTGGTTACGTTGTAATTTGGGAGCCCAAAAACTTCATGTGGTAAAGATATTTCTTTTCGTATATTTAGATGTCTTTTTTTAATATGATAAATTTAATAGGGTTAAATCTAATTTGCATTGTAAATCATGCAGGCCGATGAGGAGTCTATGCAAGAAGTGTGCTTAGAGTAGCTTGAGGTAAAATTTATTACTTTCTTATTTCAATTGAGATTTGAAAATTGTTGTATATAGAAGTATATGTAATTAGTATGTCTTATAAGGGTTCTTTTTTCAATAGCTTGATTCTTTTTTATTTGATGTTTAAGTGTCTAAGTATTTGATCAGATAGGGTTTTAATTTTTTTTTAGTTTTGATTCATTTGTTATAATTGGTAATTTTAGGTAACTTAGTTTGCTTTATATTCTTATTTGCAAAAATATTTTATCAAATATGAGTTTTTAGTTAACACATGTTGCTTATGGATGAGTATATTTCATCATTTTGTTTAATATTTCTTTCATACTGCTTAAACTCCATAATTGAAGGAGTTTTCCATTGCTATATTTTAAACTCCATTCTAGAAGGAGTTTTCATCATGATGCTTGTTGTCTAATATTTTCACGAGTTTTTTTTATAATAAAATGTTTAAATTTCATGTTTTACATTGCAAAATTCAGACTGCACTATGAAACCTGTCTTTATCATTCACTAATAAAGTTTTATTTCAATTTATATTAATGTTGTGTGGCAAATGTTGATGATTGACATGATATAAAAATAATTTAAAATAATAATTCTTGATGGATTTTACTGTTTGATGTACAATTTACAAATAGAGTTGTACATTTTTGTTTTTATTAAGAGCAAAGTCTTGTTGCCTATCACTCTTAGATGTTTGCTTTTATTAAAAGCAAGAGTCTTTTTGTCCTTGCATAGTCCTCTCACTGTCACTGGCACTGGCACTAGCAGACCTTCAATTAAATATAAACGAATCAAATATCAAACTTTCGCTCAAATTTGAGCTCGAAATCACCTAAAATGAGTCGAGCCGGGTACATTTCGACCATGTTTAATGGTGACCAAGCCGAGCTCGATCGAATCTGAAAATAATGGCTCGAGTTCGAGCCAAATCTGAATATCAACTTAAAAAATGAGTCAAACTTGAGAATATCCTTATTTGGTTTGACTCGACTCATTTTTAGCCCTACGTACAAATAGTATATCCATATCTTTAGTGCAAAGACAATGGCTGCAAGCTCTAGGTCGTGCATCGGATAACTCTTCTCGTGAACTTTTAATTGCCTTAATGTCCATCGTATATTAATAATGTACCCAAATCGTCTCCCGATGCATCATAATAAACTACGTACCCCTTTTCTCTTTCTAGGAGGATAAGAACTGGTGTTGAATTCAGTCGGATCTTTAATTCTCAAAATGCTACATCACACTAATCAGTCCACTCAAAATAAACATCCTTTTATGTTAACCTTGCGAGCGGCGAAGAAATACTCGAGAAATCATGACAAAGTGTATATAATACCCCGAGAGTCCTAAGAAACTCCTTACCTCAGTGACCGTCTTCGGTCTTTTTCAACTCAACATTGCTTAACCCATAGATAGGTCTACAGAAATTCCCTATCCTAAGACGACATGTCCAAGAAATTTGAACTCTCCCATCCATAACTTGCACTTGTTGTACTTAGCATACAACTAGTTCTCCTAGAGCATTTATAAATTTTTATGGAGGTGCTCCTCATGAATCACTTTTGATGCTTAGTCGATCAAGATGTCGTCGACAAACACCACGATAAAATGATCCAAATTTTGGCAATAGAATCGATTCCTCAGATCCATAAAAGTTGTTGGTTCATTTATTAATCCGAATAGCATCACTAGAAATTCAAAGTGTCCCTATCGCGTCCAAAATGATGCCTTCTAAATATCTTCACCTTTGACTCGCAACTGGGGGTACCCATACCAAATGTCAATCTTGGAGAACATCGTGCACCTCGTAATGATAAAATAGGTTGTCAATCTGGGGCAACGGGCACTTGTTCTTATCTGTGACCATGTTCACTTGTCTATAGTAAGTGCAGAGTCTGAGAGAGTTATCTTTCTTCATGGCAAAGAGGTCTGGCGTGCCCTATGGCGACACATTCGGTCGAATAAAACCCATACTCAACAGACCTTCTAACTAAACCTTTAGCTTATTTAGCTCACCTGGAGCCAAATTATGTGGAGGAATAAAGTGGGAGAGACATTTGTATGCACCTCTATAAAAAGTAGATCTCCCATTATGGCGGTAAACCCCGGAGCTCCTCGGGAAACATGCTCGAAAACTCCTGCAAACCAAGTATTCAAGAACCATGGAGTCAGGAGTATCCTGAGCTACGATGCTCGATAACCACCTAAAATAATTTTGTTTCTCCTTTGTGCTGGTGTATTTGCAAGGATGGTCCACGAATTGCTCGTTGTTAAATATGTAGCTAAACCCATCTGACAACAACACTGAAACATTGTGCCAATGACATTATATTGTGGCATTGAAATAGGAAAGTTAATCCATCTCGAGAATCACCTCGAACCCATATATGTCCATGGAAATTAAGTCATACTCTATAACATAATATTTTACGACGATAACACAAGCACGACAAACATAATTTAATATAATACCTTCGTCAATCGGAAGTCCCATAAAAATTGGAGTATAAAAATGATTACCCTGTAAACCCAAACTGGAAGCTAACGAACTAGAAATGAAAGAATGCAATGGTCATGAAAAAACTTTAGCTTATAAAAGTTTCTCTCTCTAGAAAGTTTCTATCTGATTTTATTCACTGTTCACCAAACATGTATGGTTCCCATGAGAAACCTACTGAACCCACGAAAGAGAAGGATAAGATTGGGAGACCTTTATCATCTTTTTCACATGACAACTCTAAAGAAGAAGAGGATTAACTCTGATGGAGTAAGAAGAAGCAAAAAGACAACTATGAGACCAATGTAGATATAAATCTTGAAAGTTAGGTGTATACTATTAATGCCCAAAGAAACACTCATGAGGGCAGTACAGAAAGCAAGAAAGAACAATAAGAAGACAAAAACCCACAAGCGGAGGCTACGACGACAGTTGATATGGGATATGTGGGAGTTGAAAAGGATAGAACACAAAAAGCAATGTCTTACAGAGATGTAGTGGGAAGTAAAACTAATTCAGACATTTATTTTGATAATGAGAATTACTTGTGGTCAGATGAGGAAGTTGAGACACCTATGGATGGTAATATACCTAACAACATGGATCTCAACAATAGTCCAGTGGAGGAAGAAGATGATCCACTATGCCCAGTTATTAATATTCCAGTGAAACATGTTGAAAATCTTAGGAGAAAGTGGAATGATAGTGTTATAGTTAGTCTTCTCGACAAAACCATTAGGTTTAAAGCTTTATGTGTGAGAGTCTATTCCTTATGGAACCTGCAAGGAGATTATGAGGTGGTGGATTTGGAAGAAGGACATTTCTGTTTTAAATTTACTATCAAAGACGATTACCATAATGTATTGATAGAAGGCCCTGGATTATTAATAACCACTATTTAATTATAAGAAAGTGGGTTCCTAACTTCAATCCAACTGAGTTGAACAAGGTGACTACTTCTCTATGGGTTAGACTTCCACGTCTACCCATTGAATGGTTTGATGAAAGGATCCTATTTCAAATTAGAAGTAAGATGGGAAAACATATTAAGATAGACTTTAATTCTACTTCTTCCACTATGGGTAAGTTCGCCAGAATATGTGTAGAAGTTGATCTTTTCAAACCATTGATCCCTTGTTATAAACTGGATGGAAGAAAGTATAGAGTTGATTATGATATTCTTCCATATATATGCTTCAAGTGTGGTAAAATCGGGCATAAGACGGAGTTCTTCCCCTTCATGCGCTGGCACAAGAACGCCACTATCCATTAGAGAAGCCAAACCAGAAGAATATGGTAGAAACGCAGACCACCGTGACCAATAACGATCATATTGGAAGCAACATCAGCGAGGGTAATAACAGTAATAGTGCTACTGATGTGGACAAGACAGTTGGATAGTTCGGACCTTGGATACTGGTGAAAAGAAACCAAAAACGTGTTGCGCCTAGAGTTAACTCAATCGGGACTAAAGAAGTCTATTGTAGGAGTAATAATAGATTTTCTGCATTAGAGAGTAGTAGGTATGAAAGAACACAAGTAATATGGAAAGACAACATGGGAAAAGTAATGCTATTACTAGGGGTAGTCATCGTACAGTACGGGTAAAACAACTAACTCCAGCACAAACGGCCCATCAACTGGTGCCTCGTCACTCAGTGGTCCCGATGCTGATGGTAAGTTACCAAAGACTTCGGAGGTTGTATATGTTAATAGTGCCAAGCTCGGCTCAAATACCCAATCTGTGAATGGAAGTTTTGCTAAAACCAAGATAAAGGCCAACTCACCATTAACTGAGCTTATAAACCAAGAAAAACAAATTAAAAATCAAGGTTTGGACGGTAGCAGGAATCAATCCACATCGTTGACTGAAGGAACATATATGTTCAGTATTCATAGCACGAAAAGGACACCAACTCAAGTCACTGTAGCGCCCAACTAAATATGGATGCCTACAGACAGGTCTGTCATGTAAATGGATGAGGAGGCTACTGATGTTCACCAATTAATGGGACTGGAAAGTGATCAGTCCAGTAGGCAAGGTGTAAGTGAAACATTTAATACTACTAATAAACTAACTACCGTCAATGTGAATGACGTTTTAAATGGATTTTCTCATCACCCAAATTTCATACCTGATAATAGCGTTAAGTCAATTGGTTTGGCTCCGAATCTCAGTCAACTACTACCAAAAAAATCCTAATGGGGTACCCTTTTAACCTTGCGATGTTGGGGAATGTTTAGATAAAAAAAACAAGGTACTTTCAGCAGGGGAAATGGTACTGAACCTAGAGAACATGGTAAAAGAAGCCCTGGTCCTCAAAACCAACTGGAACGTATCACAAGCCCAATTGATTGTATCGAGGGCATTGCCACTGGAAGGAGAAATGGATCAATGGGTCACGAGAATTGAGGAAATCAAGATCTCTCTGAATGTATTAATGAAGATGGTGGACTATCCCTAATTACAGAGTAAGCGTATTTCCCAATTTATTAATCATTTGTCATCAATAGTTGTTATTATTTAGAACTGTCGTGGAGCGAACAAACCCTATTCAAACCCACTCTTAAAGAGTTAATTAATATTTATACCCCTGATATTGTGATCATTTTACATACTCACATTCCCATTACTAGTGTAGTTGAGTTTTTTAACAGACTCGGGCTTACGGAGCAAATTGTTTCATAACCCCTTGGCCAGTCAGGGGGTATTTGGGTGATGTAGAATCCAAACAGAATCCAATTTCAATATCTTGCCATATCCCGTCGAGCCATTTATGTAATGGTGAAGAAGTCCAACTGTGAGGAGTGGTTACTCTCTGCAATCTATGCTAGCCCTAAACCGCGCCTGAGAAGACACCTCTAAGAGAACCTGGAAGATATTGCGGAGTTTATGGAAGTCCCATGGTTATTGGCGGGCGACTTTAATGATCATATGGATGAGTAAAAAAAAAAGTCCTACTCTAAACATGTGGCTGCCGCTAAATGTTCCAGATTCATTGAAAACATCAATAATTGCAACCTCTCTGATTTGGGGTGCAATGGGCCTAGGTTTACCTGGACCAACAGTCGAGAGGGCTTAGCTAACACAATGATCTATCTGGATAGGTGCCTTGCCACCAATGATTGGAGGCTGATGAACCCGAATGCTACTGTAAAAAATGTGCCTAGGACAGCGTCTTACCACTGCCCAATGGTGCTCAATTTTGAAGGTTCAATTTCAAATGCGAAATTCCATAAACCTTTTAGATTCCTTTCTTGCTGGTTTGATAGGAAATACTTCATTGAGTTAGTTAATAAAAGTTGGAATAATCACTCAAACCTTGAAGATAATATTTTCACTTGCACTAACTCTATTAAAGAGTGGAATAAAAATGTTTTTAGCAATATCTTCCATAATAAAAAAACAGATAAAGGAATACAAAAGCCCCACGAAAATGTTTTCTCTCACAATCTTGACATCCTCGAAAAAAACCTCCGGGCAGATTTTAACACGATTTTAATTCAGGAGGATAAATATTGGCGCCAAAAATCCAGAATTCAATGGATGAGTGAGGGAGATAGAAATACAAAAAATTTCCACACCTCCACCATTATTAGAAGCAAGAAGAATATAATTGATTGCCTCATGATTGATGGGGTGTGGACGGAGGATACTTCCACCTTACCACCCACATCAATACCTACTTCAAAAACTTGTTCCAAGCTGAGTTTTCATATGATATAAATAGTCAAATGAATGATTAACCCCACTTAAAATTCAAGAATAGGGACAACTTCTTACTCACCTGCCCCCTGCGCTTGAAGATGTTAAGCATGCCATTTTTAGTATGAAAGCTAGTAAAGCCCCGAGACCTGATGGAATCTAACCCATGTTCTATCAACACTTTTGGAGTAACATTAAAAATAATTTGTTTAGTTTTGTTAACAAGTGCTGGAGTCAGAAGGACTATCCCGCCAATATGAACCATAGCTATGTGACTTTGATACCTAAGTTAGATAATCCTAATAATATAAGTCAATTTCTCCCTATCACCTGTGACACCCCACCTAATTAAATACCAGGTGATTAGTCCTTTATTAAATTATAACCAAGATGAACGGTTGGTTCATTCTTAGCATCACTCTTGCAAAAATAACTTTTCTGATTAAACACCCTAAATAATTAAGCTAAGTGACAAAACCATTTTTAGACATCAATTTCCAAGTTTAATTTAAAACCAATATTTAAAACCTTACATTATGCATGGTTTAAAAATCACCCAACAATCTAACTCGAAAATATAATCCAAGCAATTTAAACATTCAACTAAATAAGTCCAACATTAAAACGTAAAGGAAAAACATCCTGACAATAGCCATTCCAAAATGTAAATACTGGAACTAAATAAATAACAATCTCTGATATAAAAACTGAATAATGGAAAAGGGCGACACATGCCCAACTGGATAAAATAGAGCTAGAAGTGGAATCAATAATGAGGTCGTCTAAACAAGAGGCCTATAACTCCCACCTAAGCTGAAGCACGTTCCATCCAAAGGACCCTATGGAAGACGCCCCTGTGGCTGGGCACCTGTTATATATACATATATATACGAGAGAGAAGAGAGAATAGGAAACGGGTCAGAGCCCGATTGTAAAACAGTTTAAAATTTAGTTTAGCAAGTATTTAAAATGCTTACCGGCTAATGCAACAATCATATTAGTGCGATAATCCCTTGAGAAATTCTCACATATCTTCTAATGTGAACACCTATCGCACTAATACTCCCAACAGTTTAACCTACCTTAAGTTACTCACAAGATTTCATGCCAACGATTTCTAATGTTAAGAAAGTTAATTTTATTTAACAACAAAGTTCTCACATAAGCCTCATTTGATTATAAAGTTTCTCAGTAACGCATCATTTTTTTTAAGCACTTATTCCCAAGTTGAAATAATTATTCATTTCTTACTTACCATAGTCTCAGTAGGTAGTTCCCAAGTTTTCAAGTTTATATATATATATATATATATATATATATATATATATATTCTAACGGCACCCCACATAAAATTTATGGTGCGGGCATACTCTGCTATCCAGTCCTCGTATCACTCGTACTAAGGGAAATACAAGTTCGGAATCACTCTCGAACTGTATTTAACACAAAACACATACAAATTGAGGCGAAGCATAGTTCCAAGTCATTAAGAGGTCAGCACATACCCTCACGTCTCTTAAGACCGTCTGACTATCGATCCGATAGCCTGTACCAAGGATTCCTATGTTCTAGGGTACGAGTCAATATCCCCCATAAAGGTCCCATCGAGATAAGACTGTCCCAGCGCGGTAACCTCAGGGATAGCAAGTAGCGCAGGCATGATTTTTACACGTATATAGTATATGCATAAACACAGTCTCATATATATACTACTATTCCCATATCAAATTTAGGTACACACTCATGACCCATAATTATGATATTTATCCCTATTACACATTACCAGGTTATCATGTATAACGGCTTGTCTCTTATTCTTAATTATGAAATTATTCCGACTTACTACGTAACACTCGTGAATTCCTATCTCCCCAAGTGTAATTTCAGTAGCTACTCATTTATTTTACAACGTAACTTCTTTATGAGTATCACCCTTTAACACATGTCCCCATTGTCCCTTATATGTAAAACACACCCGTGAAATGTTAATCTCGTCTTACATTAATGGTTCTATATATTTCTAAAGTCCTATTGGTCTTCTTTATATCCCAAAATGTTTTAATAGAAATGACCAAAGATTACTATTCCCTTAAATTGAAATTAATCATTCAAAAAGAAAAATATAAGTCTGCCAGGAGGGGTCGATCGATCTATGGCAGGTTTTCGATCGATCCATCCATCGATCCATCGATGATCTGAGTTCGATCGATCGATCAAGCATGTATGGCAAATCTGCAGAATTTCCAGTTACGTGTTTCTTCTTCCAAACTCATCCAAACCAATATATTTGATTACCAAACTCCCAATAATTTATCGTACAAGTGTTATATCCTCAAATAAGTGATATTCTGCGTCAGGCATGCGGATTTTCATCATGAAAAACTAATTAAATTGGACATAATCCATAGAAATATCAAGAACCCTAATACTTTCTTTGTTTAGTTTCTTCCCATTCTTTTACCAGATTTCATACTCTTAATTTACTGTAATTTTGTGGTTCAACCTTTACATGTGAGTTTGGTTTCCAGAATACATCTCTAACCTATACATCATGCAAATCCAAGTCTCCAAAATAGGTTTTTCTTTCACAAAAACTAGTCCCAATCAATCCTAGACTAATATTAATGAAGCATTAACTTAAATAGAGCAAGATAGATACTTTCCTAGGAATTCTAGGTTCAGATTTTGTGGAGAGATTGGTGTGGTGGTGTTCCTCATTGCGCGATCTAACGTTTTGCGGTGACGGAGGTGCAAACGGTGGAGTTCTTGGCCTAGAACGCCTTGGAAAGCTTCTCCTCTTCCTCTCCAATGGTCGTCTTTGGTTTATGTTTGTTCTAACCCTAGAAAATGACTCCTACCATCTGATATACTCTTAGAATTTTCGTGGGTTTTCATGCCCAAAAATGTAAAATGTCCAAAACGCCCTCTCGGGATGTTAATTAGGCCTAAAAACGCCCCGAGACCCAAACTAAACCCCCGGGTACATTATTTTGACTATCTCGACCTTTCCGGACACATTGACGCACTCAAAATAACCATACCGGTGACTTATAGTTTATTCACTTTTAATAGTTCGAATTTAATCCCGACACGACACAAGCACGTCCCGATAAATTTCCAAAATTATCAAATTAGATTCTCGTGATAACTTTACTAATTATAATTACATCTCTTACTTTACTCATAAAGTAACTTACAACAAAATTCCAATAATTACTAACTCTCGTCACGCTAGTAAGCATTTAAATGATTTTTCGGATTAATATTAAATTAATATCTCTAATTAAATTTAATAAATCCCCAAAATTAAAAGCCATAAAAATTCGGGGTATTACATACTTCCCCCCTAATAACGGAATTTCATCCCGAAATTTAAAAAAAATAAGTAGTACCTGGAAATAATAGCTCTGGGTACTTCTCATGCATGTCTGCCTCACGCTCCCAAGTGGATTCCTCCACATTATGATGCTCCCACTGGACCCGGATAAGTGGGACTACCTTTGACCTCAATCTCCTTTCGCTATGGTCTAGGATAACCATTGGTCTCTCCTCATAAGAGCTGTCAGGTTGTAAGTTAATCTCCTCAATCGCGATGTGGGTGTGGGCCATGTCATCCCGAAGGTATCGTCTCAACGACGAGATGTGGAATACATCGTGAATGCGGTGTAAGTACTCTGGCAGTCCCAATCTGTATGCTACCGGCCCAATCCTCTCGATAATGGGAAATGGTCCTACGTACCTCGGGGCCAATTTCCCTTTCTTCCCGAACCTCATCACTCCTTTTATAGGAGATACACGTAGCAATACTTGGTCCCCCACATTAAATTCTCGGAAGAACCGTTTTGCATCGGCGTAGCTTTTATGCTGTCCTGGGCTACCCGAATGCGACTCCTGATAATTTCAATCCTAGCAGAGGTTTCCTGAATCACCTCTGGTCCGAGCAACTTGTTATCCCCCACCTCTAGCCAAAAAGTTGGGGAACGACAAGGCCTATTGTTTAATGCCTCAAATGGAGCCATGCCAATCATGAACTGATAAGAGTTATTGTAAGCAAACTCTACCAGTGGAATATGTGGCTCTCAACCTCCCCCAAAATCAAGGACACACATGCGTAGCATATCCTCCAACATCTGATTGGTACACTCTGTCTGTCCATCTGTCTGTGGGTGATAAGTTGAACTCAACCTCAACTCGGTACCCATGGCCTCCTGAAAACTCTCCCAGAAACGCGACACGAAAATTTTGTCTCTATCTGACACAATATCCAGGGGCACCACATGTAATCTAACAACCTCAACAATGAATAACTGAGCATTCTGACCCGTGGTATAGTCTGTCCGCACTGGCAAAAAATGAGCCACCTTGGTCAAACGGTCCACAATCACCCAGATGGAGTCGTAGCCCCGCTGTGATGTAGGCAACCTAGTAATAAAATCCATAGAAATACTCTCCCACTTCCACGCGGGTATTTCCAACGGCTGAAGCAACCCCGACGGTTTCTAGTGGTCCACCTTTACCAGCTGGCAAGTAGAACATTTGGACACGAACTCAGCAATGTCCTTTTTCATCCCACTCCACCAGTATTGTCGCCTCATATCCTGGTACATCTTATCTCTCCCAGGTTGCACTGCAAATCGGGACCCGTGAGACTGGGTCATTACTGCATGACATAAGTCTGCTCCTTCGGGAACCACCAATCTCCCATTAAACCTCAAACCCCCATCGGAACTAACAGAATAGGACTCAACACCCTCAGCTAAAAGTCGTACAATCTTCTCCTGGCAAAATGGGTCTGCTTTCTGTGCCTGTATTACCCTCGTAACAATCTCGGGTGTCACTATCATGGAAGATATGAAGGAACGGGCTACCACATCTTGGTGACCCAACTCTTTCCACTTTACTTTTCAGATGTCTGCTACATCGTCTACCGGTCTACGGATCAACGCATCAGCAACTACGATGGCTTTCCCCATATGTTACTGTATGTCGAACTGATAGTCTTTCACAAACTCTAACCACCTGCGCTGACGCATATTCAGCTCTCGCTGAGTGAACAGGTACTGTAGTGACTTATCATCTGTGAACAAGAAAAATTTCTCCCCCAATAAATAGTGTCTCCATATCCTCAATGCAAAGATGACCGCTGCTAACTCTAGGTCGTGTGTGGGGTAATTCCTCTCGTGCGGCTTAAGCTTGCGGGAGGCAAAAGCTATAGCCTTCTCCTCCTGCTGAAGTGCTCCCCCGAGTCCCCGTAAAGAGGCGTCGGTGTAAACCAGATACTCCACGCCCGGATTAGGTAAATCAAGGACTGGTGCTGAAGTAAGCTTATCTTTTAACTCATCAAAAGCTAATTGACAAGTATCGTCCCAAATATATGGTACCCCTTTGCGAGTCAAGTTTGTCAATGGACCCGCTATCTTGGAGAACCCTCGAATGAATCTCCTGTAGTACCCGGATAACCCCAAGAAACTACGGACTTCCGTCGGTGTCGTGGATTGTCCCCACTCCCTCACTGCTAACACTTTACTTGGGTCAATCGTTATCCCCAGTTCAGAAACAATATGCCCCAAGAACTGTACTTCTCGTAACCAGAACCCGCACTTCTCGTACTTATCATACAGCTGATGCTCTCGTAGAGTCTGAAGAACCTGCCTTAAGTGCTCAGCATACTCTTCCTCAGTATGTGAATATATCAGGATGTCATCTATGAAGACGATGATAAACTGATCCAAGAACTCTCTGAACACTCGGTTCATTAACTCCATGAATACATCTAGGGCATTTATGAGTCCAAATGGCATCACTCTGAACTCGTAGGACCCATATCTCGTCAAGAAAGCAGTCTTTGAAACATCCTGCTCCTTAATACGTAGATGATGGTATCCTGACCTCAAATTTATCTTCGAAAAGAAGGTTGCTCCCCTCAGCTGGTCGAACAGATCATCGATTCGAGGCAACGGATATTTATTCTGTATCATGACATTGTTCAGCTCCCGTTAGTCCACACATAGCCTCAGTGAACCATCTCTCTTCTTCACAAATAACACTGGAGTGCCCCAAGGTGAGGTACTCCTACGAATGAATCCTTGACCTAACAACTGCTCTATCTGATCTCATAACTCTCGTATTTATGCTGAATCTATACGGTATGGAGCGCATGCTATTGGTCGAGTATCTGGTAATAAATCTATGACAAAATCTATCTCTCGACTGGGGGGTAGGCCCGGTATCTCCTTAAATACATCAGAATACTCACGAACAACAGGGATCGAGTCTAAGGGAATCACGACCTCCTTAGAGGTATCCTCCTCTATGTAATACAAATGAGCGGTAGAGCCTCCCTCTGGGCGAGGCATCGCCACTACAAACATCTCTTGCCTTGGAATGGAAAAGACAATACTCCCACCAAAACAATCTATCATGGCTCTGTATGTTGCGAGCCAATCCATACCAATAATAACGTTGTGCCCATACATATCTAAGACTAACATATCTACTGGTAAGATCAAGCTGTCAATCTCTACTCCCACACCCCGGCATATAAAGAAAATTAACGATCCATTTCCCAGTGGTGAGTCTACACATGTTACAGTGCTCTCTGTTGTGACTAATAATCCTAAGGCCTTCACAAAATGAGTAGTAATAAAACAGTGTGTCGCCTCAGTATCAATAAAACCCGACCCATAGTACCATGGATAGGAAATGTACCCTCAATCGCGGGTGGTGCCTGTGGAGCTGCTGCCTGGTGGACGTTATAGACACGTCCGTACTGTAACTGCCCCTGCTACACTGGAGTGGCTGGAATGGCTGGTAGGGCTGGTACTTGAGCTAGTGCTCGGAGGGCGGCTGGAAAAAGTGGCCTATGTGGCTCATTACGGTCACCCTGCTGCTATGGGGCCCTATCACCCTCTGGTAAATCCTCGCACCTGTGGCCATTCTTACCACACACGAAGCATCGGCCCCTGAAATTTCCTCCCCTCTGTCCCTGCTGATTACGGCCCTGCTGGTCGTTGCCACCCTGCCATTAGCCCTGTTGGCCCTACTGAAAATGCTATTGGCCTTGATGGCCCTGCTGCTGACCCTACGGCTGACGACGTTGGCCCTGCTGACCCTGCCTAAATCCCCTAAATCCCTGCCTGCAGTCACCTGATCGGAACCGCTTGGCAGGGTCCCCCTGATGGGAACTCTGCTCGTGCTGACGAGTCTACCCCTGAGATATCGGTGCTCCACTAGCACCATTATTCCCTGTCCTGCTGTCTGGACTCTCTTGCTCATTTGCTTCCCTACAGATGGAAGTGGTGATCCTAGCAGTGTAACAAAGCAGCATTGAGTACATATGTGTAGGTACTCAGTGACAGGTTGCCTATGAGGTGCTGACGGATCCTCTAAGCCAATCCGTCCACAAACAACAGTATTTTCTTTCCCTCAGTGGGTGCCTCATCTGGCACTATAGTGAGAAGTCTTGTGAACTCCTATTCATACTCAGCAACAGTCGAATTCTCCTGTTTCAAACTTAGTAACTTCCTCCTCATCTCAGTCTGCACGGCGGATGGGAAGTATTTGCTGTCAAACCGCATCCAAAATGACTGAATAGTGATAACATCCCTCTCCTCCAAGGTGGTAGTGGATTCCCACCAATGCAAAGCGGCCCCCACTAGCTTAAAGGAAGCCAACAGCTGTTTTTGCACGTCCGTGCATTCGTGCATGCGCAGATGCCTCTGGATATCTTTCTTCCATTGGCTGGCTACAATAATATCCGAACCACCCGCAAACGATGGGGGATGCGACTTCTGGAAGGCATCCCTAACTCACTCCCATGCAGATGGAAGTTATGCCGGTACTGGGGCCACTGCCTGAATCTGGGGTGGATCCTGCTGCACTACCGCTAGCACGGCATTTACCGCCTGAGCAACGATAGCGACTACTTCGATTGCGTTCATCGTTCCTTGAGCTGGAGCTACTGGATGCTCGGCTTGGGCACGCCTATCCTTAGGTGCGCGTCTCGGAGGCATCTAAAACGTAAAAAAATTTATTAGTCTACAGTTATTATGAAATCTTAAATAGCTGAAGGCGTAATCATAAAAGCAAGAATACAACAATCATAAAATAGGGCTATATAGTAAGAACGCTAAGCTGAAAGTGAAATAATCCGTACAGATCCTAAAGGACACTAGAACCTGATGCTCTGATACCACCTGTGATACCCCACCTAATTAAATACCGGGAGATCAGTCATTTATTAAATTATAATCAAGGTGAACGGTTGGTTCATTCTTAGCATCACTCTCGCAAAAATAACTTTTCCAATTAAACACCCTAAATAATTAAGCTAAGTGACAAAACCATTTTTAGACATCAATTTCCAAGTTTAATTTAAAACCAATATTTAAAACCTTACATTATCTATGGTTTAAAAATCACCCAACAATCTAACTGAAAAATATAATCCAAGCAATTTAAACATTCAACTAAATAAGTCCAACATTAAAACTTAAAGGAAAAACATCCTGACAATAGCCATTCCAAAATGTAAATACTAGAACTAAACAAATAACAATCTTTGATAAAAACAACTGAATAATGGAAAAGGGTGACACATGCCCAACTGGATAAAATAGAGCTAGAAGTGGAATCAATAATGAGGTCGTCTAAACAAGAGGCCTGCAACTCCCACCTAAGCTGCAGCACGTTCCATCCAAAGGACCCTATGCAAGACGCCCATGTGGTTGGGCACCTGTAATACATACATATATATACGAAAGAGAAGAGAAAATAGGAAACGGGTCAGAGCCCGATTGTAAAACAGTTTAAAATTTAGTTTAGCAAGTATTTAAAATGCTTACCGGCTAATGCCATAATCATATTAGTGCGACACTCCCTTGAGAAATTCTCACCTCTCTTCTAATGTGCACACCTATTGCACTAATGCTCCTAACAGTTTAACCTACCTTAAGTTACTCACAAGATTTCATGCCAACGATTTCTAATGTTAAGAAAGTTAATTTTATTTAACAGCAAAGTTCTCACATAAGCCTCATTTGATTATAAAGTTTCTCAGTAACGCATCATTTTTTTAAGCACTTATTCCCAAGTTGAAATAATTATTCATTTCTTACTTACCATAGTCTCAGTAGGTAGTTCCCAAGTTTTCAAGTTTAAATATATATATATTAAATACTCATATAATATATATATATATATATATATATTCTAACGGCACCCCGCATAAAATTTATGGTGCGGGCATACTTTGCTATCCAGTCCCCGTATCACTCGTACTAAGGGAAATACAAGTTTGGAATCACTCTTGAACTGTATTTAACACAAAACACATACAAATTGAGGCGAAGCATAGTTACAAGTCACTAAGAGGTCAGCACATACCCTCACGTCTCTTAGGACCGTCTGACTATCGATCCGATAGCCTGTACCAAGGATTCCTATGTTCTAGGGTACGAGTCGATATCCCCCATAAAGGTCCCATCGAGATAATACTGTCTTAGCGCGGTAACCTCAGGGATAGCAAGTAGCGCGGGCATGATTTTTACACGTATATAGTATATGCATAAATACAGTCATATATGTATATTACTATTCCCATATCAAATTTAGGTACACTCGCACGACCCATAATTATGATATTTATCCCTATTACACATTACCAGGTTATCACGTATAACGGTTTGTCTCTTATTCTTAATTATGAAATTATTCCGACTTACTGCGTAACACTCGTGAATTCCTATCTCCCCAAGTGTAATTTCAGTAGGTACTCATTTATTTTACAACGTAACTTCTTTACAAGTTTCACCCTTTAACGCATGTTCCCATTGTCCCTTATATGTAAAACACCCCCGTGAAATGTTAATCTCGTCTTACATTAATGGTTCCATATATTTATAAAGTCATACTGGTCTTTTTTATATCCCAAAATGCTTTAATATAAATGACCAAAGATTACTATTCTCTTAAATTGAAATTAATCATTCAAAAAGGAAAATATAAGTCTGCCAAGAGGGGTCGATCGATCTATGGCAGGTGTTTGATCGATCGATCCATAGATAATCTGAGTTCGATCGATCGATCAAGCAGGTATGACAAATCTGCAGAATTTCCAGTTACAGTTTTCTTCTTCAAAACTCATCCAAACCAGTATATTTGATTACCAAACTCCCAATAATTTATACTACAAGTGTTATATCCTCAAATAAGTGATATTCTACGTCAGGCATGCGGATTTTCATCATGAAAAACGAATTAAATGGGGCATAATCCATAGAAATATCAAGAACCCTAATACTTTCTTTGTTTAGTTTTTTCCCATTCTTGTACCAGATTTCATACTCTTAATTTACTGTAATTTCGTGGTTCAACCTCTACATGTGAGTTTGGTTTCCAGAATACATCTCTAACCTATACATCATGCAAATCCAAGTCTTTAAAATAGGGTTTTCTTTCACAAAAATTAGTCCCAATCAATCCTAGACTAAAACTAATGAGGCATTAACTGAAATAGAGCAAGACAGATACTTGCCTGGGAATTCTAGGTTCAGGTTTTATGGAGAGATTGGTGTGGTGGTGTTCCTCATTGCGCGATCTAACGTTTGACGGCGACGGCTGTGCAAACGGTGGAGTTCTTGGCCTAGAACTCCTTGGAAAGCTTCTCCTCTTCCTCTCCAATGGCCGTATTTGGTTTATGTTTGTTCTAACCCTAGAAGATGACTCCTACCATCTGATGTACTCTTAGAATTTTTGTGGGTTTTCATGCCCAAAAATGTAAAATGTCCAAAACGCCCTCCTGGGATGTTAATTAGGCCTAAAAATGCCCCGAGACCCAAACTAAACCCCGAATACATTATTTTGACTATCTCGACCCTTCTGGATACATTGATGCACTCAAAATGACCATAAGGGTGACTTATAATTTATTCACTTTTAATAGTTCGAATTTAATCTCGACACGACACAAGCGCATCCCGATAAATTTTCAAAATTATCAAATTAGATTCCCGTGATAATTTTACTAATTATAATTACATCTCTTACTTTACTCATAAAGTAACTTACAACAAAATTCCAATAATTACTAACTCTCGTCACACTAGTAAGTATTTAAATGATTTTCCGGATTAATATTATATTAATATCTCTAATTAAATTTAATAAATCCCCAAAATTAAAAGTCATAAAAATTCGGGGTATTACATCACCCTCTGTAACTTCTCATATAAAATCCTTGCTAAAGTGATAGTCAATAGGCTGCGCCCTATCCTTTGTCGGATAATTAACCTGTGCCAGGCTAGCTTTCTTCCGGGTAGACAAACATCTGATAACATCATTGTTACTCAGGAAATCATACACTCTCTTATGAAGAAAAAAGGTATGGTTGGTGGTGTTATTCTTAAAATTGACCTTGAGAAAGCCTATGACAAAGTTAGCTGGGTCTATCTCTAGGAAGTCCTTAGGTGGTTCAATGTGGAGAGTGGCTTTAGTAAGTTGATTATGAGCCGTGTGCGAAATACCTCCACCGTTATTCTTTAGAATGGCTCCCCGCTTCCTAGTTTTACCCCCACGAGGGGGCTCAGACAAGGTGACCCGCGATCTCCGTACTTATTTTTTATGTGTATGGAATACCTCTCCTCTAGCATTTCTGACAAAGTGGGCAAGGGTAATTGGAAGGGAATTAAAACTTTACCTAATGGCCCTTGTATCTCGCATCTCTTCTTTGCGGACGATCCCATCCTGTTCTCTAACACGACGATTAGTTCTTGTGAAACTGTTCTGGACACATTTGATGAGTTTTGCCACATTTCGGGCCAGGGAGTTAGTTACTCCAAATCAAAAAAATATTTGTCGCCCAATATCCCTAGACATAAAGCAGTTGACCTTAGTAATAAATTTGGGATGTGTTTTACTGAGAATCTGGGCACTTATTTGGGGGCCAATCTTGTTCACGATAGGTTCAATAATTCTTATCTTAAAAATGTTGTTGATAAATTTCAAAAGAATCTTACGGGATGGAAAGCTAAGTTGCTATCCTTTACGGGTATAACCACCCTTGTTCAATCAATTACTTCCATGATCGATACGTATAAATTCAAATGGCTCTCTTCCCCAAGAGAACTTGTGATACACTTGATCGGCTTAACATAAACTTTCTTTGGGGAAGTAATGAGAGTCATAAAAAGATACATTTAGTTAGCTGGGATAAAATCTGTAGGCCCAAGATAGGGGTGAGTTGGGTATTAGAAATGCCCATGACAATAATAAAGCTACGATTGCCAAATTAGGTTGGAAAATCATGAATAATAGTGGCTCCTTATGGGCCAATGTCGTCACTAAAAAATATAAAGTTGACCCTAACCCTGGGCTGTGGTGTAAGAAAACCAACACCTCCCACATTTGGCATAGCATTTTTAAAAGTAAGGAGGTACTCATTAAGAACACCAAATGGAATGAGGGGAAGGGCAATAAAATTAACAACATAAAAGACTGGTGGTTCGTGGACGCACCTATTGCTGATAGGGGTGACCATAGCCCCATGTGTGATGATAATATGAACACCCTCTTGACTGATAGTGGAGATTGGAACCTAATTAGTATTCGTTAGAGGTTCAATGACAAAATTGTGGACGATATCATGAATACGTCTCTTCCTAAAAAGGGGGTAGGGTGGACATGCCCTCTTGGCATCCTAGCAATAAAGTTAAGTTCTTTATCCACTCTTGCTATAATATAATATCCTTGGGGGAGGGGGCCATCCCCATATGGAATAGTTGGAAAAATGTTTGGAAACTTGGTATTCCTCCTAAATTAAAACACTTTGTTTGGACCATCCTTCACGGTAAATTTCTCACTAATGCTTATAGAGAAAGAAGGGGCCTTACCACGGATAATACTTGTTCTAGATGCTCATGCAAGGAAGATCTCAACCACATTTTCAAAAAGTGCCACTTCTCTAATCAAGTTTGGCAAAATCTCAACTCTCCCCTCACCCACAGCTAAGGTATGTACACTGATTTTAATTCTTGGGTAATTGCAAATGTGTGGAATAATGCGGACAACAATTGGTATGTGACTTTCATCTATTTCCTTTAGTGTATTTGGAAAACCCGCAATAAACTTGTGTTTGATAATGTTAGCACGACCCATTATATGGTTATTAAGCTTATTTTTTAACTTAATTGCGATATCTTCTAAGCTCATAATAAGATTAATTACCACAAAGGGAAAAGGTCTCGTACTCCCACTAATGCTAGTGATTGTATTTCAGGTACCTACATCATTTAGATGGAAGAGAGTTTTGTCACTAATAGTGGTATGGGAGCTTTTGGCGGTGTCGTGAGGGATGAAGATAAAAGATGGGTTATTGGCTTCACTAGCCGTATTCAAGGAACGACAAGCCCCCTGAGAGCAGAGTTGGAAGGTCTTTTCCATGGACTTAACATTAACATCAGGGAGAAATGGAAGAGAGTCTGCCTCAAAATCGATTGCCTTGAAGTTATCTAACTCTTGGAGTCGAAGGATAATGGGAACCACCCCTAGTTAATATCATTGAAGACTGTTGTGATCTCGTCAATTACCTCAAAGCCAAGGTCATCCATATATCGAGAGAGATGAACACCCAAGCGAATTGTAAGGCTGGAATTGCATAAGACTCTCAGGATCTCTATATGGAGTATGAACAGACTCCGGAATGGCTCCTCGTGATGCTGGAACGTGCCGAACTTGACAATCCCAGGATTTAGTTCCTTTTTTGTTTTTTTTCTTATGTGACCAAAAGAAAGAATGCAATACACCTGAATAAAATAATCCCCAAAACCATGTTTGGTAAATCAAGATCATACCTTCCATGATAGTAGTCTCTGGTGGAACTGCAGATTGAGAATTAACGTAGGTACTCCTTTGGGTAAACCAGGTGCTCTAACTGCCTAGGTTTTGCGACTGCCCCTGTCCACTATATCCTTGAATGCGATGTAACCCATCAATAATGTGTCTGCCCAATTAAAAATCATCGTACTACCGAGGCTTGTATTGGGCTGGTAAAACTAAAGTTCCTTATAGGTTGGAAGTTAGATTCCTGATCGTTGGCTTGGGGGCCACCATGCCTCTATGGGCAATTCCTCTTGAAATTATCGGTAGCGCCATGTTCAATTTGATTATGGGAAGAGCCGATACCAACATCTGCTTTTAACTTTGTGAAGAAACCATTGGAACCCCCTTCATGGTGTTTCTTTCCACCACTGTTATACCCACCACTAGACCCTATTTTTCATTCCTTTATCTGTTTTGAGTCCTCATACTTCGACTCCAATCTGATTACCTTATTGACAACTTCCTTAAACCCTCAGAGGTCCTAATTGACTATAAGTTTTCCAATGGATGGATTAAGACCCTTGACTAAAAGACGAGTCTTTTGTTTCTCATCGTTAACCACATGTATGTCGTACTGTGAAAGACTCTCAAATTTCATCTCGTACTCCCCTACTGACATCTTGCCCTAGAGCAGGCTATGGAACTCGTACATTTTTCCATTACGGTAAGCATCAGGAAAATAACATTCCAAAAAGGCTACTCGAAAATCTTCCTAACTAGTTGCCCCATCTTGTCCTACCATGTAGGAAGCCCACCACCTCTGGGCCTCGTCCATAAACTAGATAGTAGCCACTCGGACCCTATGCACAGGTGGTACATCAAGAACTTCAAGAATGTGCATAACGCGGTGTAACCACTCATCAGCCTGATCCAACCTCCTAAAGTCTTTCAGGATAGTGTCATATTTGTTTCTTTTGACCGAACCATTATTTTGCACGTTGTCGGCTTGCTACTAAAATAGGGAATCCGTAAGATGTCGGGTTGTCTATGTCATCTAGCGTAGCTCACTGGTTTTGCCACCAGTACGTCCACCTCCTCTACGTGTATCCATTTTAAAATAATAAATGACAACTTAGTACGAGAATAAAATATAAATATGTACTATTAAAGGAAAGAGAAACCTCAGTACACACTCCGTTACTCACATAGAAAATATGCTTTGAAACTAAGTTGTAACACCCCGACCCAGGTTTAGGACACCATTAGGGCTGACTCGTACCAACATTGGAGAGTTGGGATAAATATAATATTTTTGAAAGCTTTAACCGATTTATTACCAAAATAAATTTGTCAACCCAATTTCCATTCAATTTTACTTATGAAAACGTGACCACTTATATGAAATTAAGGTCCAATTACTTTACTTATAAAAGGGGTTGATGAATAATTTAACAAAATTAGCGGAATCAAATAAATTAGGAAATAAGTTATTACAACTCTATTTCAATGTTTACAAAATTTTGAATAAAATTAAAAGATGACGACTTTAATCTAAAATAGGACTAATAATGTCTAGTATCAGAGAGCTTTAATGACTGACATATACTTATCCTTGCCTTTCTTCACGTCCTTTCCTGAAGTACCTGGGGGGTTAGCAAAAATAAGGACATTAGCGTATGCCCAGTAGAGAAAATGCTAGCAGGCTATAATATAGAAATGAAATATTTATACATATACAATGTCTTTTACTTTTCAAAACTTTTCCATTTACTTAACCTGTTCAATGTAAATGCAACACACTAATAAACTAAACTAAATAATCGGGGACGAACTGACCCACTTAACCTTTATAACCTTGACTCTTACCTGAATCCCGTTAGTTAAACCATAAACGTATCTTAACATAATCCATGTTATTCACCTTATTTTTCCATTTTTAGCCTTAAAACAATGTCGTGCTATAAATTATCGTTTCATTATCTTAATCGGGGTTCACCAAATCCTATTTGTGTTTACGAATTTGCAGTAACTCCCACAAATGCCGTAATATGCTTTACTGGCCAGTGATTTTGGGTCTAATACGAAGTCGCACCCTAGGGCTCCGGGACCTCCTTAAACTTTTTGGTCGTTCTGAGTATCTTTTTACTTATTACATCGTTGTAACCTCATTCTCTTATATTATCCTTTCTTGTTATTTATCCTTTAACTTTTATACCAGTCGATGAGATCAAAATACCCAAGACAATACTAGCCTTAAAAACACTTTATTTTCCAAGTTTCACATACTTTAATATCGGTTTTCAAGCTTACCTCAAAATTTAGGATTTTTCCTCTAGAAAACATGACTTTGTTTTCTAAATTGTGAAACTTTAACTTTTGAAGTTTAAAACACAATTTCACATATTTCTTGTGCCTTTTTATAATTTATCAAACTTTGGGGATGCTTTGCAAATAACTAAGTAACTTTACATTTTTCAAGTTTCACCTCTTAAATTTCTGTTTTATGCTATTTTAGTATTTTTTTCGACATTAAACTAGTAATTTACCCAAACCCATCTTAAATATACACAAAATATAAATGAACATTTTATGGGTTTAAAAACTTGATATTTTGAAATTATTACACTAAATAATTTCTACATTAAACTTGATTTTTCTTTATAATAAACTTGATTTCCAAAACTTAACTAGTAAACTTTATTTTTCTTACCTAAAATCATATATTTTTGGCCTAAAACGCATACATACATACATACATACATACATACATGCATGCATGCATACATACATACATACATACATACATATGGCATGTGAAAACATATGTATATATACTTGTTATCTAACCTTAAAGAGGAAATCCACCAAATAATATAGAGAAAATAAGCTCCAAAGCCTCCAAGAAAGATTCCAAAAAATGCACCTGACACTTAAATAGATTAGCAGCAAATTGATTTTGCCAAGCAGGTATTGGACACTTAATGTGGGGAATCATATTATGTATCATTATTAACTTTGCAAATACGGCATCTTTATATCCTATTGATTTTAGAGATAATTAAATTGGAGTGTAGTCGTAATTATTTAGTGGAGTTAATGATGATTAAATAAAGAAAGGAAATAAATACAGGCTCATAATTTGGAATTTTTGAGTATTTATTTGAAGTTAATTTAATCATTTTTCTTGGGTTCCTATTATGGTCCAATACTTGGCCAAAAACTCCCTGGAAACCCAATTTGACTAAAGCCCGTGGCCCAAACCTATATATACTAGTGTAAGTTAAGGTTTTAGGCTAAAGATACAATATAGAGGGTTAGAGAGGGATGGAAAAAACACTATTCATATTTTTTAATGAAGGGGTGAGGGCAGAAAAGGTCAATTATCTCATTTTTTCACTTTGGTGTTATCTCCAAGAGTGCCCGCACATAAGGCTTACTTTGGATGGATCATATGCTAAAAGATTCGAGCCACTCGAATATTTTCTAACAATATTTTTGGAGACCTTGGGGGGAAGTAAGAATTTCATCCTCTTCAACCTATATCTCCTCGTACGAATCACAACATGAGTCGTTGTGGTATTTTATTCTTGAACCCTAGGTTTAATCTTTAAACCTAGTTCTTGCTTTATTTTCAGTGCATGATAAATCAAAGAACTTTAGGATTGAAATGTTTCGCACTCTAAATGTCAGTCCCAAGCTATTTTTTCCAATAAACCTAATGGGTGTATTATTTTTTAATCCGGTAAAGTATCAAATATGTTAAGTTTGGGAATAGTGAATGAATAAGATATTGGTGAAAATCGATTAACGAAAAATTAAATTGCACCAAGTGAGGATTATATGCTTTACGCGGGAAATCATACTATGCACTATCTAACTTTGCAAACTAGGCTAGTTACAACTAAACGTAAAGGAAATCAATTACGGGGTTGTAATTTGAGATTTTCATGTTCTGTTTGGAAGCTAATTTAATTGTTTAGCCTTAAGTCCCTAGTATAGTTCTTTTTAAAGAAGTAAGGTTTCTAAATATCTCATTACTCTAAAGGCTTTTAGTCAGTATCTATTTTGACACTAAATAAGGGTTTGTAGGAATGTGGACCTCATTCGAATGAAGGGTACACTCATTTAAAATTGTTTTAAATGAGGGAACCATATTCCTAGCAAAAAACCTCATATGACGTTTGTCTTCAAATGAGGCCCCCTAGGTCGAAGATGTCATTTGATTTAGGGCATTTCTCATTCAAAAAAGGGTACCATCTTTGGAAAACGTGTTATACACGAGTTATTTTATGTTGATAAGTATAAATAATGGAGATTTAGAATTTAGTCCGATTTCCAACTATTTCGTAGGCCATTATCCCATGTATTTTTTAAAATTATGTTTAGTCCCGTAACCACTCAAAACATCCCCATAACCACACAAAACTGTCCCAAAGCCATATCTGACCTCCCCATTTTCATTCTCGTAGAGAATAACATGTGTCCTATTTTTTAAAATTAAAAACGGGACCGATAACTAAAAAATAATAAGTTGAGATTAATTAAAAATTTATTTTTAAAAATAGGAAAAAATACTTGTACTTTTTATAAATAAACCCTAGGGTGTGTATTCCTAGGATAGAGGCAGATGCAAACACTTTTCTTAATCTCATACACAAATCGAATGCGAAAATAAAGACTCAAGGCAAGGTGAGGAAATAAAGACTTATACATTAGAGAAAAGGAGAGAAGCCAAATAAGATCCTTCTCAAGTGTTTCAATATCTCGATCTAAAAACGTGACCATGCATTAGTATTACTTCATATGATCATATACTAGAAGATTCGGGTATTCTAAACATCTTCTTCAAATATCAGCCTCCGTATCGGATCACTTACAAAAGTTGTTATGGTGTTATATGTGACACCCCGACTAATTAAATACCGGGTAGCTACTCCTTTATTAAATTAATTCAAAATGCCAAGTTGGTTCAGTTAATAGCATCACTGTCGAAAACATTTTAATAATTACTAACCACCTAGTATTTAAAAGTAAGTGCCAAATTTTAAGTTAAGTCTGATTAACATGCAGTAAAAGAATAATGAAAGAATAATAACCATTCACTATAATGAAGTAATGAATAACCAACAACATAAATATAAATCCGAAGGAAAACTCCTCACAACAATCCCACAACTGAAGAACAATACTACAAGTCTGAATCCTGAATAATTACATGCCAAAGGTCTGAATAACTGAAATAAATGAAATGTCTCTAAAAGAAATGGGCGACATGCCGTACAACTGATAACTGATGAATATCTAGTCAAGATAGATGAAGCATCTACAAGAAAAGTCCCGTAACTTCCACAAACAGCTACAGCTCGTCACCTGAATGAGTATCCTATGCATGGTGTCCTTGTGGTTGGGCACCTAAAATGATTTTTACAAAAATAGATTTGAAAGCAAATGGGTCAGAGCCCGAAAGTGGAAATCATTTTAAAAACAGCAAGTGTTTTAATAACATTAAAACATTAAATGCAAAATACATGTTAGGACGTGCACTCACATGAAATTCTCACCTCTCGACTACATGTGCACTCCTAACGTACCGTACCCATCTATAAGACATCTATATCTAACCAAACCGTAATAAGTTCTACCCCTTACTACTCGATTCCCATAATACATTCTAGCGTTATCAAATAAATAGAGGGCTTTACTTAAACTCAGATTCTCAATATGTAATACATTTCACTATCGGTTAACCCGTTATGTTTTCTCAAAACAATACCATAATTTTATTCACAATATTAACATGATAGTTCCCATTAATTAAGTGTATATTATTCACATCATAAATATACAATACAATCACCCCGAGACTAAGCTGTTGTGCACACATACTCTGCTATCCATCCCGGTACATCACGTACATAAGGATCACGCATTCCGAATCTCTCAGGAATCGTTCAGATAACAACATCACAAATAATGGAGGCGAACACAGTCACATCACCTGGGTCACGCACATACCTGCGCTCCCACGATCAGCAGACTTATTAACATCCCAATAAGTCCTTCTCCGACCTATGTTCATCGAGGTAACCAATCTAAATCCGGGCAACACAAGGATTAGAGGGCCCTAAGCGAACGCAAACCTCCCATGATAGCAAGTATGGTAGGTATGTCATACACAAAAATCAATACGTATACTAAGTATTCAAACATCTTAGTAATCACCATAATATATTGGTAGTACACTCCTCGTTCTCGTACCGACATATAATACTACCCAATTCATATGTTCCCGGTTAATATAATAAATTAGGCCGTCAATAGTTCTCGCAATGTAATAGACACTCATCCTACTTTCATATTTTCATTTAGGTTCAAACTATTTTTCTAGGTTTGACTCCTCATTATATCCCAAATAACCCAAATATATCAATTAATCATCAAGGGAAAGCTATCTCTACCTATACACAAGGTTACGGGTCACTCGGGATCAAAACAGGCTAAAAAGCCTAAACTGTCAACTCGTTCGAAGTCTCGTTCGAACGAGGCTGTTCGAACGAGAGTTCGTTCCAACGAACTGGGCTATCTAACGAGATCTCGTTCGAACGAAATTATCGAACGAACTTCACCCTCGTTAGAAGTCAAAGGTCAACTCGTTAAAAGGTCGTTCGAACGAGCTCGTTCGAACGACCTGGGCAGGTCTTCTAACGAGTGACCAGTTTCGAGACCAGAAATCCTTATTTCGTTTTTTCCGATTTTCTTCACTCCTAATCTCATATAAAAATCGACCCAACATCATTTTAAGGTTCATAATTCGTACTAAACACTCATAGTCATAATCAAACGTTTATATAGGGCTAACTCATCTTAAACCTCATTAAATTTTCAAATCTCTTCATTTATCCCTAAATTATATGAACATGAACCCTAACATTTGTAAATCATCATTGAACCTACTATAATCCGTTTTTGTTTCATCCAAGATATTAATAACATCAGAATAATCGCCTACATATAATTCTACATGCAATTCCTCCTTAATATGTAAGATTCTATTTCAAATTTAATGGGTTTTTCATTAACTCCCAAGAACAACCAGATTTTTATCAATTCCTACACCTGGAAGAAACATTCTCTATAAAAACGAAATTAAATCAGTTGCCTTAATGGTAACTCTGGATTTGATGACGAATCTGATGAATGGTTCTCTCTCTCCTCTGCAGAATTCCTCCTCCTCTCTCTCTCTCTCCAAGCTTTCTTCTCAAGGTGATAATGGAGGTGAGGTTGGTTTTGCCAAGTTATAACCTCTCCCGTAGCCCACTTCCTAAATTGGGGTTGGAAATGGCTTAGTGGGTTAATACTAAGTCAGATTTTAACTCTAATTTTCGTGGGTTTTAATTACCCAATTTTCGAAATTACCAAAATGCCTTTATAAGTTACCGGTATGGCCCAATAATGCCCCGGGACCCAAACTTAACCCCCGGCTAGTGTTTTCTGACTATTTCGACCCTTCCGGACGCGTTGGCGCACTCAAAATGACCATACGGTTAATAGAACTAAAATTCACTTTTTAATTATCATCATTATATACCATGGCGCGACTGTCACACGCGTCTCAACAAAATTTCCAAATTGCCGTATTTCATTCTCATGACAAATTTCATACTTCCATATTCATATATAATCATATATGCACATTATAATCAAATACCAACTCGCATCTCGCTAGTATTTTTTATCCGGATTAATTTCCAATTGATACGCATTTAATATAATTAATCCCATAAATAAATATCACAAAAATACGGGGTATTATATACTTCCCCCCTAATAACTGAATTTCGTCCCAAAATTCGGAACTAGAAAGTACCTGGTAAAAACAACTCTGGATAACGTTCGCGCATCTCATCCTCGCGCTCCCATGTGGACTCCTCAATATTATGATGTCGCCACTGAACATGCACTAACGGGACTATCTTTGACCGCAGTTTTCGCTCACTTCGGTCCAAAATAGCAATCGTCCCCTCCTCGTAGGAGCTATCAGGATGGAGATCGATGTCCTCCAAAGCAATGTGAGAATTAGCCAAATCGAATCTAAGATATTTCCTTAGCGAGGAAATATGAAATACATCGTGAATGCGATGTAAATGCTCCGGTAACCCAAGCCTATATGCAATCGGTCCAATCGGATCAATAATAGGAAATGGTCCCGCATATCTCGGTGCCAACTTCCCTTTCTTCCTGAAACGCATAATACCCTTCATAGGAGATACTCTGAGCAAAACCTGGTCCCCCACTTGGAACTCTCTGAAGAACCTCTTCGCATCAACATAGCTCTTCTTCCTGTCCTGAGCTACCCGAATGTGACTCCGAATCAATTCTATCCTTGTCGAAGTATCCTGAATCACTTTCGGCCCAAGTAGTTTGTTGTCCCCCACCTCCAACCAACATGCTGGGGAACGACAAGGTCTACCGTACAACGCCTCAAATGGAGCCATGCCAATGGTGAACTGGTTGGAGTTATTGTAAGCAAACTCCACCAGTGGAAGATACTGCTCCCATCCACCCCCAAAATCAATGATACTCATACGTATCATGTCCTCCAACATTTGGTTTGTACGCTCCGTTTGCCCGTCGGTCTGCGGGTGGTACGCCGTGCTCAACCGCAATTCCGTGCCCATGACCTCTTGAAAACTCTCCCAAAACCGTGAAACAAATATCTTGTCTCGGTCAGACACAATATTTAGGGGCACACCGTGAAGTCTCACTATCTCTGCAATAAAGAGCTGGGCATACTGTCCCGCAGTGTAGTCTGTCCTTACGGGTAGAAAATGAGCGACTTTGGTCAAGCTGTCCACAATTAACCAAATGGAGTCGTGACCTCTCTGCGACGTAGGCAACCCCGTGATAAAGTCCATGGATATGCTCTCCCACATCCACATCGGGACCTCCAACGGCTGTAGCAGTCCTGCCGGTCTCTGATGATCCACTTTTACTAACTGACAAGTGGCGCATTTAAAAACAAACTCGGCAATATCTCTCTTCATCCCGCTCCACCAATACTGACGTCTCATGTCTTGGTATATTTTGTCCCCACCGGGATGTACCGCGAACCGTGAGCCGTGCGACTCGGCCATCACCTTGAGCCGCAATTCCTCCCCTTCCGGAACTACCAATCTCCCATTGAAGCGTAATCCTCCGTCTAAGCTAACGGTATAGGATTCAGCTCCCTTTGCTAGTAATCGAACTATCAGCTCCTGACAGAACGGGTCATCTGCTTGTGCCTTTACCACTCTCGTGACAATCTGCGGTGTAACAGTCATTCCCGACATGAATGATCAGGCCACTACATCCTGGTGTCCCAATTCCTTCCATTTGGCCTTCCACACCCCTGCCACTTCATCTATTGGCCTACGGCTCAACGCGTCTACTACTACGTTAGCCTTCCCTGGGTAATATTGGATATCGAACTGATAATCCTTCACGAACTCAAGCCACCTCCGTTGCCGCATATTCAACTCCTTCTGCGTGAATAGGTACTGTAGGGACTTGTGGTCTGTGAACAATCGAAACTTTTCCCCCAAAAGGTAATGTCTCCAAATACGAAGGGCAAATACAACTGCCGCCAACTCCAAGTCATGAGTGGGGTAATTCTTCTCGTGAGGCTTTAGCTTACGGGAAGCATAAGTTATGGCCTGACACTTCTGTTGTAATACACCTCTAAGTCCTTGCAAGGATGCATCGGTGTAGACTAGATACTCAATTCCCAGTCTCGGCAATGCTAACACAGGTGCTGAGGTCAACTTATCCTTTAACTCATCGAATGCCAACTGACAGGCATCACTCCAGATGAATGGCACACCCATACGAGTCAAATGTGTCAAAGGACCTGCTATCTTCGAGAATCCCCGAAAGAACCTCCTGTAGTATCCTGCTAGGCCCAAGAAACTACGAATCTCTGTCGGTGTCGTGGGCTGTCCCCACTCCCTCACCGCAGATACCTTCCCCGGATCAACAGATATTTCCCGGTCGGAAATAATATGTCCCAAAAACTAGACCTCCTTCAGCCAAAACCCGCATTTCTCATACTTTGCATACAACTCGTTCTGACGTAGTGTCTGCAAAACCTGCCTCAAATGCTCGGTGTAAGCGAAGTTGGATCCCCGGTGATTAATTTATCACAATTAAAAGTATTTAATTTCCTTTTTAACAAATGCGGAAGCGTATAATAAGAGATGGTTCAACAAAACAACAAGGCCGGGTTTTAATATCATAAGAAACAAAATTAAAACAAGTTAATCCAAGTCCTAGAATTTGCCTAAGTCATAATTAACAATTATATCCAAAGTTAGGCGAAACCAATTTTAGCAAATGACTTGAATAAACCAAATTTACCCAATATTTAATTTAAGTCCCAAATTAAATGAGTGTGAGAATTAAACCCAATTTTATCTTGACATTAAACCTAAGCATGTGTTCTAAATTTTGAGCAAGATAAAATAAACAAGGTCACACTACACCGCGATATACGAGGAAAAACCCACTAACGGGAAAAAACCTCGGGACGGCCCTAGCCTCAAATCCACTAAAAATGGTATTACAAAATACAAGACAAAAGACTTACTTCCTAAGCTCGAACCCTCTCAAGCCGTGATGCTCCTTCTTGTATCAACCTCCAATTAGCGGATAACCAACAGAACTCCACCGTGGTCTCGGAATACACCGATAGGACAATTAGGCACACCGTCACCCAAGCATGGAGCCTTTCTCCAAATGGGTAGAAATGAAACAATCTTCTCTTCAATTCGGTGTAGAGAAAAACCGGTGCCAAAACAATCTCCAAGCAATTGATATCTATATATGGAACTTGGAACAAACAACAATGGGTGTAAACTAGAGTGTGTATGAATTTTTCATTAAAATTTAACACTCAAAACATGATCTTTTTCCTTAAACAAATTTTCTCTCAAAACACTCTCTAGGAGTTTGTATGGTATAAAAAAGATAGATTAGAAAAAGAGATTCCCGTTCATAAATAAGTCTGAAAAAGTTGGTTAAAAACCAAGTGGGGAAAGTGGGAAAAACTGCCAAAAAACTGCTCAAAACTGTTCCCGCCTGGCATTCTCGTTCGAACGACTTTGAATGTTGTTCGAACGAGGTTTCTAACGAGTGACCAGCCTGGGCTCGTTAGAACCTCGTTAGATACCTCGTTAGAACGAGAAAGTCGTTCGAACGACTTATCTAACGACTGACCAGTTTGGTTGGAAGCAGTCTCGTTCGAACGAAGTTTGGTTCGAACGAAAAATCTCGTTCGAACGAAACTTAGAACGAGTTTCAGAAATTTTTGTTAAATTCTATTTTGGCCCAGAAACATTTATATATATTAATATAAGGTTCTTTTTAAATTATTTCTGAAATAAACATGGCTTTTATTAAACCTAACACCCAACTAAACTTTGTTCCAAGCTCTTATATAAATATAATTACATTCATACCTTGGGAGCATGGAACCTTAGTTGATGACGTACAAACGAGGCACATAAACTACGGCATGTTGATGATGCTTTATACTCTTTGCCGCTACGTCTTCAACAAACACTTCATAGGTCTTGAATATTAAAATTAAATAAAATCCTATGAATAAATGTTTTTGTCCGGAATTAAGCCAAAACTATATATGGACTCAATTGGAAATTTGTGTCCTTACACTCGGCGTGCTCCTCCTCTGTCTGGGAGTAAACCAAAATATCATCGATGAAGACAATGACAAACTGATCTAGGAAATCCCTGAACACTCTATTCATCAAGTCCATAAACACTGCTGGAGCGTTGGTCAAACCAAAAAGCATAACCCGAAACTCGTAAGATCCATATCTCGATAAGAACGCAGTCTTTGAGACATCTTCCCTGATACGCAACTGATGGTATCCCGATCTCAAATCAATCTTTGAGAAGAAAGAAGCTCCTCTCAACTGATCGAATAAGTCATCGATTCGAGGCAACGAATACTTATTCCGTATCGTGACCTTATTCAACTCTCGGTAGTCCACACACAATCTCAGTGAACCATCTCTCTTCTTCACGAATAACACAGGGGAACCCCACGGCGAAGTACTCCTCCGTATAAACCCCTGACCCAACAACTGCTCAATCTGATCCCGTAACTCCCTCATCTCAACTGGAGCCATGCGGTACGGTGCGCATGCTATAGGTCTCGTATCTGGCAATAAGTCTGTGACAAAGTCTATCTCTCGACTGGGGGTAATCCAGGTATATCCTGAAATACATCGGTAAACTCTCTAACAACCGGAATCGAATCAAGTGGTATCACCACCTCCTTAGAGGTCTCCTCCTCTATATAGTACAAATGAGTGGACGATCCTCCCTCGGAATGAGGCATCGCCACCAAAAACATCTCCTGCTCGGGAATGGCAAAGATAATACTCCTACTGAAACAGTCAATCATGGCTCGGTACGCAACAAGACAATCCATACCAATAATGGCATCATACTCGGTCATCTCTAATACTAACATATTTGCAGGTAACACCAAACTACCAATCTCTACCCCTACTCCCCGGCATATAAAGAAAATAAGTGACCCACTCCCCAATGGTGAGTCTACACACGTCACTGTGCTCTCTGCTGTGGCTAACAACCCTAAGGCTTTCGCAAAATGTGTAGCTATAAAGCAATGTGTTGCCCCTGTATCAAACAAAACCCGACCCATAGTACCATGGATAGGAAACATACCCTCAATCACGGGTGGTGCCTGCGGAGCTGCTGCCTGGTGGACGTTATAGACACGTCCATACTGTAACTGTCCCTGCTGTACAGGAACTGCTGGAATGGCTGGAAGAGTTGGCACCTGGGCTGGAGCTGGGAGGGCTGGTGGAAAAAGTGGCCTATGTGGCTCATGTCGAGCACCCTGCTGCTGCTGCGGGGCCCTGCCCCTATCAGGACAGTCCTGGCGTTTATGGCCAGTCTTGCCACAAACGAAACACTTCCCCGGGAAGTTCCCCCCTCTCTGTCCCTGCTGCCCCCGGCCCTGGTGGCCGTTACCGTTCCTCCACTGGCCCTGTTGGCCCTGCTGAAACTGTTGTTGACCATTCTGACCCTGCTGGTGCTGATGACCGTTCGGACCCTGATGGCCCTGCCGAAAACCTCCCCGTCCGTGCCTGAAATTTCCTGACCTGAACCTCTTGTGATCGCCCTGCTGGGTACCCTGATCACCCTGCCTCTGCCCCTGAACAGATTGTGCCCCACTGGCATCATTTCCTCCAGTCCTGCCCTGATGGCTAGACTCTCCCGATCGCTTGCCCTCAGCCATGTGAAAGCGGTGATCCTGGAAATGGAGCAATGCAGCGTTAACCACATCAGAATAAGTGGCTAACGAGAGGTTCCCTAACAAGTGCTGACGAATCCTCCATGTCAACCCGTCTGTAAATTTCTGAATCTTCTTTTCCTCCGTCGGTATCTCATCCGGAACAATGTTCAGAAGATCAGTGAATTCGGCCTCATACTCGGCCATAGTCTCACCCTCCTGCTTGAGGCTCATCAACTTCCTCCTCATCTCTGCGTGAACAGCCGACGAAAAGTACTTGCGGTCAAACCGCACCCAAAACTCCTGAATAGTGAGAGTATCCCTCTCCTCTACGGTGGTAATAGACTCCCACCACTGCAGTGCTGACCCCACTAGCTTAAAAGTAGCTAGTATCTGCTTCTGGACATCTGTGCACTCATACATCCTCAGGTGCCGCTGAATGTCCTTCCTCCACTGACTCGAAACTACCACATCGGAGCTACCTGCGAACTCCGGAGGGTGTGCTTTCTGAAAAGCATCACCTACACGTTCCCAAGCAGATGGGAATGCATGAGCCTGAACTGGCACGGCTATCGGCGCTTGAGGTGGTGCCTGCTGAACTACTGCTAGTGCGGCATTTACCGCCTGGGCCACAATGGCTGCAACCTCGGCGGCATTCATCGTGCCCTGAACTGGTGCGGGTTGTGGTTCTGGCGTCGCATCCCTGGGAACCCTTTGTGCACGTCGTGGAGGCATCTGAAATAAGAATGAAGTTTATAAGTTCGCAGTTATAAACTTAAAATAGCTGAAGAACGTAGCATATAAAAGAGATACAACATTCCTAAAATATAGGGCTCTACATCAAAGAAAGCTCAGCGGAAACATAATAAGCCATTCAGATCCTAAAGGACACTAGAACCTGATCCTCTGATACCACCTGTGACACCCCGACTAATTAAATACTGGGTAGCTACTCCTTTATTAAATTAATTCAACATGCCAAGTTGGTTCAGTTAATAGCATCACTGTCGAAAACATTTTAATAATTACTAACCACCTAGTATTTAAAAGTAAGTGCCAAAATTTAAGTTAAGTCTGATTAACATGCAGTAAAAGAATAATGAAAGAATAATAACCATTCACTATAATGAAGTAATGAATAACCAACAACATAAATATAAATCTGGAAGAAAACTCCTCACAACAATCCCACAACTAAAGAACAATACTACAAGTCTGAATCCTGAATAATTACATGCCAAAGGTCTGAATAACTGAAATAAATGAAATGTCTCTAAAAGAAATGGGCGACATGCCCTACAACTGATAACTGATGAATATCTAGTCAAGATAGATGAAGCATCTACAAGCAAAGTTCCGTAACTTCCACAAACAGCTACAGCTCGTCACCTGAATGAGTATCCTATGCATGGTGTCCTTGTGGCTGGGCACCTAAAATGGTTTTTACAAAAATAGATTTGAAAGCAAATGGGTCAGAGCCCGAAAGTGGAAATCATTTTAAAAACAGCAAGTGTTTTAATAACATTAAAACATTAAATGCAAAATACATGTTAGGACGTTCACTCACATGAAATTCTCACCTCTCGACTACATGTGCACTCCTAACGTACCGTACCCATCTATAAGACATCCATATCTAACCAAACCGTAATAAGTTCTACCCCTTACTACTCGATTCCCATAATACATTCTAGCGTTATCAAATAAATAGAGGGCTTTACTTAAACTCAGATTCTCAATATGTAATACATTTCACTATCGGTTAACCCGTTATGTTTTCTCAAAACAATACCATAATTTTATTCACAATATTAACATGATAGTTCCCATTAATTAAGTGTATATTATTCACATCATAAATATACAATACAAGCACCCCGAGACTAAGCTGCGGTGCACACATACTCTGCTATCCATCCCGGTACATCACGTACATAAGGATCACGCATTCCGAATCTCTCAGGAATCGTTCAGATAACAACATCACAAATAATGGAGGCGAACACAGTCACATCACCTGGGTCACGCACATACCTGCGCTCCCACGATCAGCAGACTTATTAACATCCCAATAAGTCCTTCTCTGACCTATGTTCATCGATGTAACCAATATAAATCCGGGCAACCCAAGGATTACAGGGCCCTAAGCGAACGCAAACCTCCCGTGATAGCAAGTATGGTAGGTATGTCATACACAAAAATCAATACGTATACTAAGTATTCACACATCTTAGTAATCACCATAATATATTGGTAGTACACTTCTCATTCTCGTACCAACATATAATACTACCCAATTCATATGTTCCCGGTTAATATAATAAATTAGGCCGTCAATAGTTCTCGCAACGTAATAGACACCCACGTCCTACTTTCATATTTTCCTTTAGGTTCAAACTACACTTCTAGGTTTGACTCCTCATTATATACCAAACAACCCAAATATATCAATTAATCATCAAGGTAAAGCTATCTCTACCTATACACAAGGTTACGGGTCACTCGGGATCAAAACAGGCTAAAAGGCCTAAACTGTCAACTCGTTCGAAGTCTCGTTCGAACGAGGCTGTTCGAACGAGAGTTCGTTCGAACGAACTGGGCTATCTAACGAGATCTCGTTCGAACAAAATTATCGAACGAACTTCACCCTCGTTAGAAGTCAAAGGTCAACTCGTTAAAAGCTCGTTCGAACGAGCTCGTTCGAACGACCTGGGCAGGTCTTCTAACGAGTGGCCAGTTTCGAGCCCAGAAATCCTTATTTCATTTTTTCCAATTTTCTTCACTCCTAATCTCACATAAAAATTGACCCAACATCAATTTAAGGTTCATAATTCGTACTAAACACTCATAGGTCATAATCAAACGTTTATATAGGGCTAACTCATCTTAAACCTCATTGAATCTTCAAATCTCTTCATTTATCCCTAAATTATATGAACATGAACCCTAAAATTTGTAAATCATCATTGAACCTACTATAATCCATTTTTGTTTCATCCAAGATATTAATAACATCAGAATAATCTCCTACATATAATTCTACATGCAATTCCTCCTCAATATGTAAGATAATATTTCAAATTTAATGGGTTTTTCATTAACTCCCAAGAACAATCAGATTTTTATCAATTCCTACACATGGAAGAAACATTCTCTATAAAAACAAAATTAAATCAGTTGCCTTAATGGTAACTCTGGATTTGATGACGAATCTGATGAATGGTTCTCTCTCTCCTCTGCAGAATTCCTCCTCCTCTCTCTCTCTCTCTCCAAGCTTTCTTCTCAAGGTGTTAATGGAGGTGAGGTTGGTTTTGCCAAGTTATAACCTCTCCCGTAGCCCACTTCCTAAATTGGGGTTGGAAATGGCTTAGTGGGTTAATACTAAGTCAGATTTTAACTCTAATTTTCGTGGGTTTTAATTACCCAATTTTCGAAATTACCAAAATGCCCTTATAAGTTACCGGTATGGCCCAATAATGCCCCGGGACCCAAACTTAACCCCCGACTAGTGTTTTCTGACTATTTCGACCCTTCCGGACGCGTTGGCGCACTCAAAATGACCATACGATTAATAGAACTAAAATTCACTTTTTAATTATCATCATTATATACCATGACACGACTGTCACACGCGTCTCAACAAAATTTCCAAATTGCCGTATTTCAATCTCACGACAAATTTCATACTTCCATATTCATATATAATCATATATGCACATTATAATCAAATACCAACTCGCATCTCGCTAGTATTTTTTATCCGGATTAATTTCCAATTAATAAGCATTTAATATAATTAATCCCACAAATAAATATCACAAAAATACGGGGTATTACATTATAATCTAAACCCTATATTTATTATTTAGATTTAGTTTTCTAGTCTTTCTAATGCATGATCAATCGAAGTTTCTAGGCAAGTAAAGTTTTTCTGCTAAATAGATCCCCAATAATTTCTATCATATCCTCTATTATGGAATGTTTATGCTTTAAAAAGGTCCATGTTGTCCAACTTTTGCATGTTAGAAAGTATGTGCGTGGATGTATGTATTTTGTACTAACATAGTTTTTATTTTATTTTATTACTCTTTCTATCATGGTCATATGCATTATTTGACGTCAATGGATTCTACTATGGCTTATCTGTACTTACTTTTCCTAAATTCAATTTGGTTGTAATAATTAAGTTATTTTAATTATTGATTTAATTGGTGTATTTAGAAGAGTATGTGAGAGTATGAAATTGTTATTTCCTGCTTTACAGGTTCTTTTGGTACTAGTGGTGTATATGCATTGGAGAATACAAAGATGTTGCATAAGAGCTTTATGTGGAGCTCTCATTTGAACGGGGGCTTCTAACATTTGAATGAGGGTATAACATAGAGAGGCACACACCATCATTTGTCAAACAAGTTGGAGGACTTATTGTGTATTTCTAATTCTTCTCTCAATATAATAGAAATGTGATGGACTCTTTTTCAAGGAATTATTGATCCGCGAGGACTCTACTCAAGGAAAAAGACTTGGCCATGATGAAAAAGGGACATTTATTTCCTTACTGATATATAAATTCATGTTTTTATGATTGGCTATATATACGTCATCTCATATCTATTGTTGCATAATTTGTGAGATGATTATTTATTTAATAAGGAACCACATTTTATGGACAACATTGATTTATTAATGATACCGACCTAGATCACGATTGTACTAGAAAATCAAATTTTATTTATTACTTTCTAAAATTGAGTTTTATCACGTAATTAATTAAAAGTATGGTCTTTAAATTATATTTTAATTAAAAATGGATTTATTTTTAGAAAAGTAAAATAGGGAGACCGGATAATTTAATTTGTGAAAGTAATTAGAAAATCACTGGAGATTTATTTTGGGTGTTTAGAGTCGAATGAATATTTTTCATAAATACCCTTTATTTCAAAATATTAAGTGGGATAGGGGTTTCAACATAAACCCCATAGTCTTTATCGGTGTTTTAATAATGTGATATGATTAATTAATTGTGTAACTTTAGTCTTTTCTCCCCAATGAAGGGAATTAATCATGACATTTGGTATTCGTTAAAATCTTAAGTGATAATTCCTAGATTTTGAATGTAAGTGAGTTTGATCCCCCCCCTCCCCCCCCCAAAAAAATAAGGAAGTTTTACATGATCAGATTCAATTTGAGGAATGAACTGATGGTATACACTTAAACACAATTAATGATATCCCCCTAATAGAATCACTGTCATTAATTGTAGGATCAAAAGATGCTGACTATTCATTTATATTGGACAAAAATTTAATTTTTTTAGCTCAAGGTGGAATAAGTCCCAATGAGAAATCTCACTTCACAGTGGAAATAGGATGCTCAACGAGATTAGTTTTAATTGGTGGTAGAGGGAAGCCAAATTAATATTTAATCAAAAGTATATTCTCACATATTTTATAGGAAAAGATTATTGATAAACCTCCTTACTTAGAAATAAACCTCCTTACTTAGAAATAAACCTCCTCATTAAAAGACTAATGACATATCAAGACAAAGTGGAGCTTAATCGAAGATTGAGGAAGACTTCCAGAAGAAACTAGTTGATACACCATGTATTTAATCTTTTTTTTTTATATAATTATGATTTGTGTTATAATAGTGATGATGTTACTTGGTACCAACGATGGAGCAGGTCTGGCAGGACCTAGTCTATCGGGCAAATATGGGTGTTTTACTTGGGATAGATCTCATGCTCTATCAGACAACCTTACTTGGGAACCTCTGAGGGAAATGGTTTAGAGGATAGATATGAATTCATCGTTAACGCATGTTTTAGCTATATTAGATACACCAAGTAAAACACCCATCTTTGCCTGATTGAGCATACTCGAACAACCTTGAGCTACCAATCATGAGCTTACTTAACTATAGAGTTTTGGAGCCAAAATAGTAGATTTTTATAAAAAAAAAAAAGATATGCGTGATGTCATATTACACCCAACACATGTCAAATCAAACTTACCTCAAATAGTGATAGTTTGGTGAGTAGTGGTTTGGTACAACACTGACACACTATTGTACCCTTGGACACAGTCGCTGGTCACTCGAGATCTCACTCAGCATTTAATGATGATAACATGTTATGTATGGTAGTTTGACCCATCATTTCATGCATGCGAGGTTCTCGTGTGCAACCCGCCCCTATATATACCCCATTTATCTTTGAATAAACCACGTGACTTTTGAGCTAAAGATCACTTTTAGATATTTATTGCAAAGAAAATATTTTATTCCCCTCCATTCATACGTTTGTCCAGTTCTTCCCAATAATACAAGCATTTATTGAGTTCTATAAGGATTAACCTTCTTCTAGTTATCTAAAGCCTCGACGCCCATAGTGATCTTTTCAAGAAACATACAATAATTTCTAAAAAACTAGATGTTAATTTTTTATTGGTAGGATTATTCCCGAACGCAGAGACCCAAAAGGGAATCTTAGGGTTTGATTGGTATTGCTTGGTAGCGAGAGGTGGGGGTGTTGGATTAACAGAGGATTGTAGAGTTTGAAAACTCGGAGATAGATTGGTAAGTAGAGTCTCCAATGGAGTAGAGTATTGATAACCTACAGGTGATGATAATTGAGGTTGAGGTGTATGAGAGAGCCCAGTTGGCGGTGCTTCGCTATTTAGTTGATTACTTTCGTTCATGTTCGACATTTCCTACAATTAAAAAAATAGCGACGAATGTATAAAAGTCATGTTTACGACTATATATATGTATATACCTTTTCAACAACTTTTAAAACATCCTTGATGTGTCTGATTTCTATCCCATCCGTATTTCTTTTTAAAAATCTAGAGCGAAAGTGTATCCATGATTGACATATAAAGTTCATAAACTCGGAATCCTTTCTTCTTCAATTTATTTGCAAGCTCATTTTTAATGTGCATTAAGAAAACGAGTTTTATAGGGTGGTCCGATTATATGTAGAAATTGTAGATTAGGTCACGCACACAAGCCAAATTCAAATAAGTACAATTTTATCCTGATTAATTAGGTGAACCTAAACATGCAAGATATATTAATCTAAATTGCAAGAAATGAACCACAAACACATAAGACAGGATTTGAGGAAAAAAAAACTTTCGGGTAAAATCTTTTTTTAGCACTATTATAAATAGGTATTACATAACGACATAGACAGACTAATAAAAACTTATACTACTATGTAACGCAACTGTGTCTTCCTTCCTTATTATTAACAGATAATGATAAAGATCCAGCGACGCTTCACAGCAAGCTCCACTTGCCTCGGTGTCCACCAATCATCCTCAGAAAGTTATATTCCTATCTTCAGCAGTGAAGGATTAACTCCACAAAGTTTAAAACAAAAGATGTCTTCTTCAGGGTTTGATAAAGTGATCTCAAACCATCCAAGGGTTTGGATTTGAAAAATAAAAGAGTTTCATCATAAAAAGATTTCTAAAAGGCTAGATTATAAAAGCAAGATCGCATCTCTATATATAAGGAGAAAAATATCCAAGAGATAAACATGAAAGATTGCATTTTAAATCAAATAAAAATAAAATTTTGCCGACTTGTTCATCTCGTTTGAACAAAGTAACCTATATCATTTGAACACTCATCAAACTAACTTTCCAACAAGATTCTAGAGCGACTAATGTTTGCCAAAATCTATCTCATTCGCAGTCTCGTTCGAAGTTATTTTAAAGAGAACCATGTACACGTTTGAACATCTAAATGTCATTCTAACGACTTTGCAAATCTTTCAAAAAACATTTTAAAAATATTTTATGTTTTTAAACACTTTTAAAATACCCCCTGAATAAATCGATTACACTAAATTAACCTCATTTACATTATCCATATGATTGTAGAGACGACTTCAACTCTTCGATTATTTTTTTTATCACTAACTTGCCTTCACTTAAAGCTCTTGAAAATGTATATGATGATGTAGAGGAGTAACGGAATATGCCAAACCTAAAAAGATGACGTGCATTATAAATTTTGCTCTTACATCGCGAGGTATCACAATCTGGGTGAATGCTCTCTTTACGGAGTTGTATCCACAATGGATGAATATTTTTTCAGCCTTTTTCTAACAGTGTCACCAACATCAGTGCCCAATTGAGATTATGAAGGCGAAATATATTCTCTACTGCCTCATCCCAACATTTCGAGTAAGGAAAACAGGATACGATCGAATGGGTACTCTTGTGAGAGAGCAACTCCATGATTTTAAGGTAATTAAACTATTCAATTTTCATATTCTCGTGTTTATAAATAGGAGTTCCCCCTATATGACGCACATTAATGAAGAATGTTTTAGTGCAGTCAAATTGCATCCTCTTGTACTCTTGTTGAAAATATATAGAAAGAGGGTGTGAATATGAGCCTTAGAGGTAATGACTCTAATTAGTCCTAAACTAATGATGGTTTTCCATCAGATCAATCATACATAACAAGTCCCATTTAAGTTCATTTTAATTAAATTAAACCTTAAATTACTTATGTCCTCCAATTGTGCAAGCCCTTCCACCAATTTGTGTTCATTCAAATAACAACCACTTAAGGAAGGGGTGAACACGACCAAAATAAGTTAACCAAACGGATATATGCATTAAAATTCATCTGCAAAGTATCAACAAGTCTAATTTAAGTTCATTTTAACTAAATTAATCCTAAAATTACTATATGTCCACCAAATGTTGAAGCCTTTCTACCAATTTATGTTCGCCCAAACAAAAACCACTTAAGGAAAGGGTGAACACAACCACAACATGTTAACCAAAAACTTATAACTGTATATAAGTTTTTTATATAAAAGAAAATATAAGTAAAATTACCTGAAAAGAAAGCACCTAGAATCAGTTGAGCTTCAGCAATTGTTCTCCGGTTGCATATGCATATGGAACGGAAAAAAAACACGTTAACTTATCATTCAATATAAAATCTTACCAAGTGACTCTATTTTAAACATGTAATTTATGTATCTCAAGACAGTTGCTCAAAACTTTGAAAGTCTAATCATTATATATATATATATATATATATATATATATTGTGTATGTGTATGTGTGCACATGAGAGTAATGTGTACATACATTTAAATATGTGTGAAATTGTGTGCATATATATGTGCGATTGTGTAAAAGTATATGTATGTGGGTGTGTATATGTGCGCGTGTACGTGTGTGTGTGTGTGTGTATATATATATATATATATATATATATATATATATATATATATATATATATATATATATATATATATATATATATATATATATATGTGTGTGTGTGTGTGTGTGTGTGTGTGTGCGCGTGCGCATGCGTGTGTGTGTTTGCACGTGTGTGTACGTGTGTATGGGTGCATGTGTCAGCATGTGTGTATCAGGTGTGAAATTATGTGCATATATATGTGCGACTGTGTAAAAGTATATGTGTATGTGTGCGCATGCGAGTATACGAGGGACATAATGTATATATAAAAATTCACGTGTTATACATGCATGCGCATGCGTGTGTGTGTGTATATATTTATATATATATATATATATATACGCGTGTGAGTATGTGTGTATGGGTGTGTATGTGTATCTGTGCGCGTGTGAGTATGATGTATATTTATGTGTAAATATGTATTAAATTTCATATGCCTAATTCATATGTGCTCGTATCCCTAATTTTATGTGCACGTATGTCGTATATATATGTGCGCGTGTGAGTGCCTGTATGTGCCAAATTCATATATGTGTGTAACATTCATATGTGCAATTTCATATGTGAGCGTATGTCGTATATATATGTAAGGACATTATCCGTCACAATTAATTATGTCATATACCGCTACAAGTTGTCGAAGGATTGAGAAGCTTATATCTACAAAAGACGAATCCGAATTTCAAGAAGACTTCAGCATTCAAGCCCAACAAGGGTGAATTTGGTAAAATGTGTTTAAGTTCCATTTACATTTTTAGAATAAAAGTGTTGGGATATTTTTATAAAATTTAAATAAATTTTGAAATGATTTTAAATGGTTTTTAATTTTTCAAAATCATAAAAGGTTTGGATAAAGATCTCCTGATCCTGTGAAAAGTTTTAAGATTTGAGGATTCCAAGTTATTTAACACTTTAAAACTCTTTATAATGGGATCAGTGACTGTTGTTCAAACGACGTCACATCTCGTTCGAACGAGATGGAGGTTCGCTCGAACGGCGTCTCATGTCGTTTGAACGAGAGCTGTTTTCAGCCAACACGTCACCGCCTTGATTTTTAATATAAATAAGGGTGTCAGGCTTATGATTATTGTGTGGAGAAAAATTGGTTTTTGACAAAATGCGTTTTTCTATTCTCCAACCATATTTGACGGTTCAATCTTTTTTTTACAATTTACAATCCCAATTTCTTTTGTGTGAGTTGTTTTGTGGTACCCAATACATAGTTTGCTATTGTTCTTACTTTGTGAGGAGATCTTTATAACCGAGAGCTGCGTGCTATTGTGGAGTTAGTCTTGACGAAGTTTTTGTGACTGCATGTCATTAGGGAGTGTTACGGTGTTACTGGGTTGAAGACTAGACTACGGTTCATGTAGGTTCGCTGAGTGTGGACTTATTGCTGACGACATCGACCGACGCCTACGGGTATTTGAGTGTCAGACTGTATTTCATTGTAATCCGATGTAAGTTGAAATTTACAATTATAGTGAAATAAAAAGATTTTTCCCTGAGGGGATTTTTCCTGAACTTTGTGTTGCATATTTTACTTATGTTGGTTTGACACTTGCACGCACATAGCTATTTGAGTTTAAGGGCTGAATTGATTTGATTTATAAATTGACTCTAATTAAATAAGTTTGTGATTGGAATTTGTGCAACTATTTAAATCGGTATCGCACATAAGGTCTTTCTCAATATATATCTGCGTACGTTAGTATGTGTGTATGTATACCCAATTCATTTGTGGGTGTAGCATCTATATGTGCGCATATACTAATTTCAATTTCATATGCCTCATTTCAATTTAACTTTCATATACCCAATTTCAATTTAACATTAACATTTATATACCCAATTTCAATTTAACATTCATATACTAATTTCAATTTTAATATACCAATTTCAATTTCAAATTCACATTCACACACACACACACACATACCAATTTTGATTTCAATTTAACATTCAATTTAATATTAATATTCTGCACACACACACACAAAAAGAAACACACACGTATATGTATACAGAGAGAGAGAGAGAAAGAGAGATGTACCGTTGATGAGTGTATTATTTTGTATATTTTATACCCAAATTTATACATTCTTAGTTCCATTTTGTTATATTTAAGAAGTTCTTAGGACCATTTTATTAAAAAGTGAAAAAAATGCAAGAATGATTGAATTCATATTCAAAATGGCAGTTTAAAGTAAAAAAAATGAGCACTTCGATAATTTTATAATATTCTTGTACTAATTTGTAAAAAAAATTGCCTAGTGAAAATTTTGCAGGTAATGATAAAATTTGGTGCAAATTGACGATCAACTCGAAAAAAGGCGCAAAAAAGTGATTTTTACGGTCGTTCGAAAAAAGGAGGATTCGTAAAAAAAGTCGGGAATTTTTATTCTCCGCTTTGGATGAAATTCGACATGCGTGTTCAACAAACAAACCTAAGAGTCCTCGAGTGGGGGGAAATTTGGTCCCTTATCCCGATCCAAAGATTAAAGAGGTAGAGTGATAAGTTTCAACACGGTTCGGCCAATCAGGAAGAGTTCCACCACAACCCAAATACCTCATTCCTTATCCTATAAAAAGGACCATTGGGCTCACAATTTTAGAGGAGAGTTTCGACTAGTAATTTTTGAGTGATTGTATTTAATTTGAAGGACAAGATTTTATCATTTTTTTAGAGGATTGGAGATTATTGTGAGAGAACTTATTGTAAGTTTGGTTTATTAGTGAAAATCTTTACTCATTCTTGCAATTTCTCTTTCATTATGGTAGACTGATTCTTCTATCAGGATTAGGGTGAAGTTTATCATAGTTAGCTAATATTGTCACGCTAATTTGATTGTTATTTATTCCCTACTTGTTTTAATTGTTATCAGAGATTCAATATTCATTTTAAAACGACATGAGAGTGTGTTTTAAAGCCTTCAAAATAGTTTTGTCAAATCAAGTTTTGAGATTTAAAAATAGTATTTTTTTAGTGGATTATACTTTCACTTTTATTATTTTTATAGTCCATGCTTAAATACATTTGTGAACTTTAAAACTTGTAGTTCATAATGGAATAGGGATTTTAGCCGTCTATTATAGACATTAAAAATATTTTGACTTAAATGTTTTATTTTTCGAATTAAACGCAACGAGAGTCGGTTTAATTTGAGTTATAAAAAAGGAATAACAACATTAAATTAGTGTGCAATATTAGTTACGTGATAAATGGACCCCGAATCCTGATTGTTTCATATTGTTTACAAATCTCGTGTGTTACTCCCATTACTCGTAGTTGCTTTTATTTAGTTTTGTTCATAATTATTTTCTACCCAGTTAATCTAGTTGGATAGTTGTAATTATTTAAAAAAGTTAAAAATTGACAAATCCTTGTGGGTTCGATCCGTACTTACACTCGCTATTCTATAATAGCGAGTGCACTTGTGGTATTTTATAAATTGACAATAACTGTAGTGGAGAGAGAGGGGGTCACCTGTGGTGGAGCAAAGGAAAGAGGGTCGCTGGTGGTGGAGAGAGGGGCAGTTGTGGCGGAGAGAGGGAGAGATTTTAGTAAGAGAGAGAGAGAGAGATAGAGTGAGAAATATGCTCGGTGGGTTATAATCTGACCAAAGGGGCTTATTTATAGCTTTGAAATGGTCACGATTCTAGACTGTGACCCTTGCTATGACCAATGGAATACCGATGCATGGTCACAATTCTAGACCGTGAACCTAACTATGATTAATGAAAATTTAATAACTGGTCACGATTCTAAACCGTGACAATGTAAACGTGGCCATTTTGAACTGAAGTTAAGGATCATGGTTTTGGACCGTGACCATAATTCACTGGGATTGGTCACAGATGGATCACAGTCCAGAACCATGACTATCAACGTGGCATTTTGGGCGGAAACTTTTATGCCTAAATGGTCACGGGTTTATCACGGTCTGGAGCCGTGATGAATGTGGTCACGGTCCAAACCCGTGACCATTCCCTTATTATTGATGTCACCCTTTCAACTGGTCACACGATTGGTCACGAGTTTTGGACCAGGGTCACAATTTTGGACAGTGATGACCTGGTCACAAATCTGAACCGTGACCAATTGATTGTGACAATCCTCGATATTTAGCGTAGTGTTATATAATGAGAAAACACGAGAAAAAATTGCCCTCTAATTTTTTAATGGGAAATTGTAGGGTTATGAAGAGGTTTTAGAAGAGAGATAAGAAGTGTAAAGAGAAGCTTTAGAAGCTTGAGAATGATAAACTACCACCCAATAAGTATTTATACCTAGATACGACGAACTTTTCCACTTGAGATACAGGCCCGATGGAGAGCCCCTATTGTCGAAATTATAATTATATGTAAATGCTTAAAATTTTCTTCCTTGGCATTTGAATATTTTTAATTTAAACCATTTTACCCCGCCAAAATACTGAATCTATTAGAGTTGGTCTTAGGACTTAATTCAAACAATATTTAAATCTTACGTGTACCTTCACCATTCCTATCGCCACCCGCTCTCTCCCTAGTGTTCCTCTCGTCGTCTTAGAACTCCATTCATCTTACCCTCTCGATGTTATCATCCTCCTTCAACACTTTAAGGCCTCTTTCGATGCGCGGGATAAGGACATGGGATAAAATAATATTATCCCATCCCACGTTTGATGTTGGATGGGATTGGATTTCAAGCACGATAAGTTATCCCAAGTAAGCCTCTATCCCACCTCCGTATCTCGCGCACCAAACGAAGCCTCGAGTAAAAATGCCTCCCCTCCACCACCATTCCCCTCCACTGTAAATTTAAATGACATGCCATACTACTACGTATGGGTTGATTGCTAAAGGAGTTAAATTGATTGGTAGGTGGATGGTGGTGGAGTTGTGATGCTGGTGGTGGGGCAAGGGGCAAGTACCCCACCTAAGGGCCCGTTTGGTTCGTGGTGAAATACTTTTCACCGTGTTAAAAATAAAAGGTAAATTATTAGTGCGGTGATTTTGTTTTCACTCTCTCCGTTTGGATGGTCGAGTTTTCACTAGGTGAAAATTTTAACTTTTTCACCATTTGTTGTTTGGATGGTCAAGATTAATATGGTGAAAAAATAAAATGAGCATATTACTCTCATACTTCAAATGCACATAACTATATTGATTTTCATCACACAAGTGTCAATGGCATTAAAAAATATGCATTTACCTCAAACTAAAATTTGACACAATCATCCCCCCCCTTCCACACACACACAACTAGTCATATTTGGCTACGCAAGACAAATAAGTAAAAAAATAGTACCAATTAAAAATAAAGTCCTTATTAAAAAAGAAAACGGTCCCAATTTTTAAAAAAAAATCCAACAATGAAAAAAAATTGTCATTTGTAAAAAAAACAATCACAATTAAAAAAAAAGAGTCAACTATAAAAACAGTAGTCCACAATAAAAAAAAAAAGTCTCAACAATGAAAAAACAGTCCCAATTAAAAGAAAAGTTTTCAACATTGAAAAAAAACAGTCCCAATTAAAAAAAAAAGTCCCAACTATGAAAAAAAAGTGTTCCAATTAAAAGAAATAAAAAAAACACAGTTCCCAACTATGAAACCGGCCCAATTAGTAATTAAATTCCGAACACATTACCATGCACCAAACAAATATTCAATTTTTTTATTTTTTTATTTTTTTTATTTTTTTTATGGGATTAGATATTCCACACCCTCTATATGTTCCCCCACACCCTTTGAATAATAAATGACAATTGTGCCTTTAAATTTATAAAATCTAAATGTCCAATTATTTCACCTCCAACTAAACTAAATACATTTGATAAAAACAAAAAAATATATATTTTCAATAAAAAAAATTGTTTTTTATAAGTAATAATAAAAAAAACTGTTTATAAAACGTAAAATCTTATCTATTTGTTTTATTAAAAATTGTATATAAAACGTAAAATTTATTTTACTTAAGAAACTCTTTTCTTAAAAAGTGTTTTATTTTTTATTTACATAATTTATTTTCGGTTAAAAACTGTTTTTTTTGTACTATATTATAAATAATCTTTTTACTAATTTGAAAAAATATTGTCTGCGGCAATGGTATGTATAGGCGGTCCGACCACCTATACATACCACTGGCGTAGAGCATTTTTATCTAATATGTTGGTCCGCGCCAACGGTATGTATAAGTGATCGAACTGCCTATACATACCGCTGACGCGGACCATTTTTTTATATAGTAAAAAGATTATTTTTAAAATAGAAAAAAAAACTGTTTTAACTGAAAAAATAAATAGCGAAACAATTTTTTTAAATAAATAAAAGAAAGAGTTTTTTACTAGAAATGATAAAAAGAATGTCCAATTCTAAAAATAAATAACGAAACAGTTTTTTTATCAACGTCCATTTAAATAAAAAATAATATGTTTTTTTATAAATAACATAATGTTTTTTAAATGAAAAAATAACTTTTATAAATTTTATATTTTCAGAATATTAAAATTTTAATTTCCTAAAATATTAGAATTTTTATTTTCAAAACATTATGTTTTTTTTTTCTTCATAATATTACTTTTTTTTAAGTAATAGATTTTTGGGCAAAAGATTATATTTGCTCAAATCATATATGTATACAGGGTCTTTTGATCTTTTAGTATTTAAATATTGAAAAGAGTGTGGGGAAAGACATAGAGGGTGTAGGAATAGCTATTCTATTATTTATTTATGTTTAAAAATTTAATTATTTAAATTTTTAATTTTTTTTTTAATTTTTTTAAATTTTTAAAATTTTTTAAAATAAAAAATGAAATTTAGAAAAAAAATATTTTTTTTAAATGAATATTTGATGATCGTATTAATTGAGAGGGAGAAATGAATGTGTGATAGTTGTAAGTGGAAATAAGAAATGTTACTTTGGTAATAAGATAAATTTCATTGTTTTCACCTCTTAAATTATTCACTTTACCCATGGTTTAAAATGGTTAAAGTTTCACCTCACTTTTCACCATATTCATTTTATTTCACCGTGTTAAATGCCCAACCAAACACATATTTTACCTAGGTGAATTATATTCTAACGCGGTAAAAAATATTTCACCACGAACCAAACGGACCCTAAGTTTTTTTTCTTTTCAGTACTTTTGAAAACATAAAAGGTGAATTTGTACTATTGTATAAATATTCGGGTAAACTATGTAAATATGTATAACTCCTTTCATGTTTTAACAACTGAAGCCCGCCCAAACCCAACCCAATACCGAACATCACTGCTCCAGTGGCGGGGCTCTCTAAAATCGAAAATTTAAGGTAAATTAGTAATGTTTATTTAGTTAAGGGTTTGATTTTAATTGATATTCATATTGTTTAGTTTAGGGTTTGATTTTAATTGATATTGATATTGTTTAGTTTAGGGTTTGATTTTGGTTATTATTTATTTAGTGTTTAATTTGATTTGGTTGTTATTTAGGGTTTTGCAGCTTGTGGTGATTTGGAATAATTCTTGGATTGGGAGGTATTTTTCCTCAATTTGAAATTTGAACGTATGGTGCCTAAATTTTACTGAATTGATTTTCTAAATTTGCCGATAATGTTTGTTGTGGTACAATAGGTGTAGAATTATGACTATTAAGTCATCATCTCTTGTTTCAGCTATGGAAATAAGATTATAAAAAAGTGTATTTTGATAAATTTTTAATAGGGCTTATTTTGATAACTTTTTTCTTTTGCATGAAATTATGTAATTCATCTTTTTTATGTTATTATTATTATTATTATTATTATTATTATTATTATTATTATTATTATTATTGTTGTTGTTGTTGTAATGGGTTATGACTTTTGAGCTTGTAATGATGCTGCAATATTTTGTACTGATTATATAAAATTTTATGAAAAGAAAAAAATATTCTTGAGTGCCCAACCCCGGATCGATGAATGTACGAGTAGAGAGAGAATATTGGTGTTAAACAGTGTTTGACATATGATGAGCCTATGCATGAATCAACTCGGTTTGGTGACAATGAACTGGGTTTTTATTCAAGCCTCAAATAATAGTAAGATATTTAGCTGTATGGCCTTTTTTTTGGCTAAATTCTTCATCGTCTTATGTTTTAATTTGTTTGTATAGATATTTTGCAGAAGTTATACTTCTAACCAACAAGGAAAAATAAGTTGTGGAACTAATTTGAGTATATGCTATATAATTTTGAAAGGTGTGTATATGCTACTCCCTCCATCCCAAATTAATAGTCACGCCTTCCTTTTTGGACCGTCCCAAATTAATAGCCGCTTCCCTTTTTTAGGACGTGATCGGTGGACCAAATTCCACCATGGTGAACAATGCTTGATCTTGACCATTGATTGAGTGAATCCTTAAAATAATCATTTTCAAATAGCGACTATTAATTTGGGACGGGGTTAGATATAATTTTGAAAGGTGTGTATACGCTATATAATTTTGAAAGGTATATGCTATAATTATGTGACTCGGTGGAAATATCTTGTTATAAGTTCGAAGTTTGTTTTATCAAAAGATTGGGAGACAATAGGTATGATTCATTTATTTTTGACAAACTCCTTTTATTTTCCATTACTTGTTCTTGCAGGCTTGCCGATATACTAGTCCTTTCTGGAACCTCCTACGATGGTCATACCAATCCAGGAGCTTGTTCATTGATCAAATGGACAATGAAGCTATGGGGATTTATTTCTCTCCAGAAAATGCTTCACCAAAGACTTCACCTGCCATTTAAACTCTCCACTTCCTCACAAAAAGCTGTCAACTCCGTTAAGCTTATCCAAACCTCTGCTATAGCTACCGAGAACCAACAAAATCTCACCATCCTATACCCAATCAACAATGGAAACTCCATATCCTACTCTAAGATCTTATCAGGATGCTGCCAAACTAAGTCTCTTAGTCCAGGATTGCAAGTCCATGCCCACATAACCAAACTCGGAGTTTCCGATGACTCAAAGCTCCGGAACCATTTGATTAATCTGTATTCCAAGTGTGGCATTTTCAGGTATGCACGTAAACTTATTGAAGAAAGTTCAGAACTGGATATTGTTGCTTGGTCTGCTTTGATATCTGGATATACTCAGAATGGTCTTAATGAAGAAGCACTTTCGGCTTTTCGCAAAATGCATGTGTTGGGTATTAAGTGTAATGAGTTTACCTTCCCGAGTGTGCTTAAGGCGTGCTCGATTAAGAAGGATATGAAGCGAGGGAAGCAAATTCATGGGATTGTGGTAGTCACTGGGTTTGAGTCGGATGTTTTTGTTGCGAATACATTGGTTGTCATGTATGCAAAATGTGGTGAGTTTCTCGACTCAAGGAGACTTTTTGACCAAATTCCGGAACGGAATGTTGTTTCTTGGAACGCATTGTTTTCTTGTTACACCCAGAGTGATTTTTGTGGAGAAGCTGTGGCCTTGTTTCAAGATATGATTACTAATGGATTAAGACCGGATGAGTTTAGTTTGTCAACTATATTGAATGCTTGCACGGGTTTGCGAGAGATAGGGCAAGGTAAGAAAATTCATGGGTATTTATTCAAGTTTGGTTATGATTCTGATCCATTCTCGGCCAATGCACTTGTTGACATGTACGCCAAAGTGGGAGATTTTAAAGATGCTATTGCAGCGTTTGAGCATATTCCACTCCCCGATATCGTTTCCTGGAATGCTATCATTGCTGGTTGTGTTCTTCATGAATATCATGACAAGGCTTTGGAGTTGTTGGGGCAGATGAAAAGGTCAGGGACATGCCCTAATATGTTCACTTTTTCGAGTGCTCTTAAAGCTTGTGCTGCGTTGGTGTTCCAAGAACTGGGTCGACAGTTGCATTCTACTTTGATAAAGATGGATATAGGATTGGATCCGTTTGTGAGTGTTGGCCTCATTGATATGTATTGCAAGTGTGGTTCGATGGGTGATGCGAGTATAATTTATAATTTGATGCCAGATAAGGACATGATTGGGCTAAATGCTATGATCGCAGGGCATTCACAGAATGGGGAGGATGTTGAAGCTTTGTCCCTTTTTGCTAAGATGTACGAGGAAGGAATGGGATTCAATGAAACAACTTTGTTAGCTGTCCTCAACTCCACGGCTAGCTTGCAGGCTGTTAATGTAACGGAACAAGTTCATGCCCTTTCTGTGAAATTAGGGTTTCAATCCGACACTTATGTCATGAACAGCCTTATAGACTCCTATGGAAAATGTAGCCGTGTAGAAGATGCAGCAAGAATTTTTGAAGAATGCCCAATTGGAGACTTGGCTTCTTTTACGTCTATGATAACTTCTTATGCTCAGTATGGACAAGGCGAAGAAGCTCTAAAGCTCTATTTGAAAATGCAAGATATGAAGCTCGAGCCAGATTCATTTGTCTGTAGTTCTCTTCTGAATGCTTGTGCAAATCTGTCAGCATATGAACAGGGGAAACAAATACACGTTCACATCTTGAAGTATGGATTCATAAATGATGTTTTTGCTGGGAATTCTCTTGTTAACATGTATGCTAAATGTGGAAGTATAGATGACGCCGATCGTGCTTTCTCTAAGGTTCCTGAGAGAGGTCTAGTCTCGTGGTCAGCAATGATTGGAGGATTTGCTCAGCATGGACATGGGAAAGAGGCCCTCCACTTGTTCAACAAAATGCTTGAAGATGGGGTATCCCCCAATCACGTAACTCTGGTTAGCGTCCTCTCTGCATGTAATCACGCCGGGTTGGTAACCGAAGCAAAGCTATACTTCGAGAAAATGAAAGAGTTATACAGAATTGAACCAACACAAGAGCATTATGCTTGCATGATTGATCTCCTTGGCCGTGCGGGGAAATTGGATGAGGCAATGGATCTTGTAAAGAAGATGCCATTTGAAGCCAATGGCTCAGTTTGGGGGGCACTTCTTGGTGCTGCGAGAATTCATAAGAATATTGAACTAGGTCGACATGCTGCCGATATGCTTTTCACTCTTGAACCGGAGAAATCTGGGACCCACGTTCTTCTTGCAAATATCTACGCATCGGTTGGGCTGTGGGAAAATGTAGCAAATGTAAGGAGGCTGATGAAAGATGGCAAGGTGAAGAAGGAACCAGGAATGAGTTGGATCGAGGTGAAAGACAAAGTATACACGTTTATAGTTGGAGACAGAAGCCATACTAGAAGTGAGGAAATATATGCAAAGCTTGAGGAGCTGAGTGACTTAATGGGTAAAGCTGGGTATGTTCCTATTTTAGAGACTGACCTCCATAATGTGGAAAGAAGCGAAAAGGAGCTTCTTCTCTCCTACCATAGTGAGAAACTTGCGGTGGCTTTTGGGCTGATTGTGACTCCCCCAGGAGCTCCCATTCGAGTAAAAAAGAACCTTCGAGTCTGTGTAGACTGCCACACTACATTCAAGTTCATTTGTAAAATTGTTTCGAGGGAGATCATTGTTAGAGACATCAACAGATTCCACCATTTCAAAGATGGATCATGTTCTTGTGGAGATTATTGGTAGGGATTATCAATGAGACGTGCTTTCTTCTTTGAGATAGAAGAATGAGGTATCTCAATAGTTGTTCCCCTTGTTTTGCGTCAATTAGCATAAAATTATTCTTTTCCAGCTAATTATACAAGGCTGGTTTCTGTATTCAATTTTGGTGCACTAATTGAAAATGACATTTCCAATGAGCCCGTTGTCATTTGCCATTGTCTAAGATGTTCTCGCTTCAAGGTAAACATCTATAGCTCTACTTTACTCTTTTTCGCTCTAGTAAAACAAGGGAAAAGAAGAAACTTGCTATGTGGATAATTGAAGTCTGGCTTACTAATAGGAAAAAAAAAAAGAAAAAAAAAAGGAAAAAAAGTCTTGTGAAAAGGAGCATATATATATATATAGATTATTTTTTTCTTCTAATTTTCAAAGAGTACATATGAGAATGAGTAAATCCAGTTTTCTAATGTTGGGCACTTTTAAAGGTATAATCCGGTGAAGATGAAGGAAAGATTATTTTCACGTGGAACTTCAGGTGTTTCCTGTTTCAACAGTTAAGGTAAGGCCTCACAAAGTTATTTTTGGGATCAAATATTTCCTCCCACTGCCTCTCGCCTCTCTCTCTCAAGGCTCTTCTGTCTGCAGGATCTTCATCTCCCTCTCCTCGCATCCGGCCACCACAAGTGGTCTCTGTCAAAACCCTCCTCACTTCTCAATCTTCCCTATTCCTTCATGATCTTTACTCCGTCTCTATACTCACACAGCTACCATAAGACAATCGTGAGCCACTACGGTTCTATTACTGCCCCAATAGCACGCTAGTCTCAATTCAGTTATTCGTAAGTGTAGTATTTCTGTACTTTTTACTTGGAGGAGTATCTCAGTGTTTTTTCTTTGAAGGTCGTGCTTATAGTTTTTTCCTTTTCTGTTTTTTTTTTTCTTTTCTTTTCTTTTATTGTAATCACATATTTCTGAAATACATGTTTGATGTATGATTCCTGTGTTTGCTCTCAACCTTTACTTCCTACTTATGTGTTTACTTTTTGTTTCAAATTAGGGTTTAAGATGTGTTCTCACTAGGCAATCTACTACTCACTAGAGATGTTGCCATGTTGGAGATGAAGAATGTAATGATGATGAATTTTTTTGGGTACATACATGCATAGAAAGAGCTGCTGCCTTGGCTGTGTGAAGCAGGTTATAAACTTATAATTCTTTATGTTTATATAATGTGTGTGGTGTCTTGCAATTCAATTCAGTGTCAGAACAATTGTTATGTAATTTATAATCAACACTTTTGACAATTTATGTAGTTTTCATAATTCTTTGGGTTTGCAATCATTTTTGTTGAATTATATAATTGTAAGCTTTTATATGATAATTTTTTTTTATCAGTGTTTGGGTTGGCAAGTTGATATACTTTTTCATGATATATATATATATATATGTATGTATGTATTATTTCCTTTTGGCAGAACATAATGTGGCATTGGCACACCACACTCACTTTGGAATTTGGCTTTTTAGTATTCATCGATACGTGTTAATATTACATTGGACTAAGTCCAAGCCTAGTCCACCTCACGAGTCTAAGAATAATAAAGTCCACGGGTCATATACCTTTGGAAGTAAGGTCCATGGATCCTCTCTTCTTATAGCATGTATGCAGTCTAGAGTCCATTGCACATGAGCCTCACATGCCATCCAAATGGGCTCAAGTCCACTTCCAAAGAGAGCCTAAGACACCATCCACCACCCCTGACTTGGAATCTTTTCCCAATCCATGCTATGAATTTAGAACTTGTAAGGAAGGTACAAAAGAGAATGTCTTGACTTTTCACGTCATGGAATGATTTGGCTCATAGCCCCAGAGAAGGCCAACAATACACAAATGTTCTGAGAAGGTGGGCATTGATGACCCTCAACCAGCACTATTCATATAAGAAAAAGATAAGCCAATTTATTTCGTGGGCGTAGGCCCAACTCCTTGGGCTGAACCACGTTAAACACTTGTGTCCAATTTATTTATTTATTTATTTCCTTTCCCGTGCATTGGTCCAACTCCCACACCTCATACAGGGTGAAGTCCCAGATCACTCAGATTTTGGCTTCATCAGCTCACGTCATCGTCTGTTTCTTTTCTACATCTCCCTCTTTAGTCCATGGACCCAACAATAATGTTGGAGAGCATGCATTGAATGCTTAACAACCAAGCTAGTTGGTGGAGCCCTTGGCTTGTCTTTATTCCCAAGAAGTTCGCCTCTACAAGAAGGAAATCAAGTTGAGAGTATGGCAGAAGTGGATGACCCCTCACAAAAGCAAGTGGATGACCCCTCACCAGTCCACCAAAGTCTCTCCTATGCCTATAGCCAACCACATCCTTTGGAGCTCAAGTCCCACATGAGAACTGCCCTCAGGCACGATATGAGTGTTCACATACTCCGTACCTCAAACCAGAAAGGGTGAACTTTCCGAAAAATTGCTCGCATACCTCTCCTAAGATGACTGAGAGTGATAGGGATGAAAAACTCCGTAAAGAGATGAGAAATCAAATTGGTGATTTCATAAAAGATCAAGCCTTCTAATGTAGATGCATTTATCCTATGTTCTGAGTCTTTATTCTTTGAGATAGTGTGTCAATGTCCAGTCTCGAGGAGTTCAAGCTCCCCACCTTTGAGAGCTAAGATTAGGCCAAAGACTCCGTAGGCCATGTCTAGAAAAATAAGGTGGTGATAAGTTTTGAGTGATGTCCTGAACGCTAAAAAATATTCGACCTTTGTCACAACGTTGAATGGCTAGACAATGTTACAACGAGCTATCTCCTTTATCTATTACTCCTTTTAAAGATCCCAACACTTTGTGACGCATTTCGAATGGTGGAAGCATTTCAATTTCCCAATCTACTTGCTAAATGTAAAGCAACAAAAAGGAGAGTCCCTAAGGGCTATTTAACACACTTCAACGAAGATTCTCGTAAGGACTATTTACAAATGAAGTGGCCATAACCCATAACCCGCCTATATGGCCGAAGTCTAGTCCACCATGTGCATTATGGCCTTGGTCACAAATCCTGCCACCATTATGGAGCTCACGTCGATAGAGCTCACCGATGAAAAGAAGAAAAAAACACATTGGTAAGGCTCCAGATTAGCCTTCTAGAAGTTCACCTCGTCCACAATTTGTAAACACATGCTATGGCACACAGTCGATATGACCAACCTAAGGCTACGACCCATACCCCAAGTGACAAATCTAAGGCTACGACCTTGGTTTAAATGACCAAGCTAAGGCTATGGCCCACGGTCTAAGTGACCAACCTAAGGCCATGGCACATAGTCCGAGTGACCAACTTAAGGCTATAACCCATGGTCCAGGTGACCAAGATATGGCTACGACCCATGTTCAAGTGACCAGGCTAAGGTTACGACCCACGATCCAACTTCCCAACTTAAAGCTACGTCCTTAGTCCAAGTGATTAACCTACAACTACGACCCACTATCCAGCTTCCCAATCTAAGGCTATGACCCACGGTCCAAGTTACCAACTTAAGGCTACGACTTTCGGTCCGGATGACAAACTGAAGGCTATGGCTAATGGTCCATGTGACCAAACCAAGGCTATGGCCCATTGTCAAGCGACCAACCTTAAGGCCACGACCCACGGTCCAATTGAATAACTTAAGGCCACGACCCACGGTCTAGGTGACCAAGCTAAGGTTAAGTGATGGGAATCCATTGTTATTTTCCTTTTTTTTCTCTTTTTATTTATATTTTTAGTTCCTTTTAGTCATTTTCTCTCCTTAATTAGCCTCCAAGCATGTTTTGGACTAATTAAGCATTCTTTTATTTTTAGTTAGTCATTTTTAGTCATTTTAGATAATTACTTGATTAGCAAGTAATAGTTCTACTATAAATAGGCTTGTAATCTCATTTTGTACTCAATTCCTCAATTCTTGAAATATAAGAACTCTTTTGTTTCTCTCTCTAGAAATCATATTGTCTTGATTTTTAGGTCATTGACGTGTAGCTCACGTCAAATTGGTATCAGAGCGAGGTGTCGTTCCCCTATTGGTGTGTTGGTGTTCAAAAAAATCGTGCACTACTTTCAATTACCCCGGAGAAGACGATGCGAATTCAAGTTGAGATCAACAAGGAGTTAAGAAAAAGCCATCAAGAATTGAGAGAAAGTAATCAACAATTGCATGAACAATTGAATAGAATGGAGGACAAAATGGAAACCCTAATTCAACTTTTTTTTATCTAAATTTCAAAACCCTAGCCTACCCGATCCAAACCCTAACCCAAGAAATCCCTTAACCCAACCCACTTCTCACCCCGGAGATTTCCCAGCAACCAGTGACCACCCACTGCCCTAACACCAAACCCCGCCCCTCCAATCAAACACCCCATCGACCGACCCCCCAAAACACCTCTACCCGCCCCGCCCCTGCCACAACCCAAACCCCAGTCAAAAAAACCTCCCGCCGGCACCTATTCGACCTTTTCAGGCCTGCTGACCTACCCAGAACACAATCCCAAGCGTCTGCCCAACCTCGCGCAACCCAGGTCTAGCCGAAACCATTTGTATCTGGCTTGTCAAGAATCTAACAACCCTCCAACAAGTTCAAGAACTAGGGTTTGAGGCCAAGAAAATGTTTTTTGATCCGGGTGGATGCTATTTTTGATGGTTGACAAGAGAGGCAAGAGGAAGAAGATGGATCTTGAACTCAAGAATTGAAAAAAAATGACCCTTCCTCAAATTTTCAAGAAAATATTTTTGCCTCACTAGTTTTTGCGCATATTTTTGGAACTTCTCATGCGATTTTCCAATTTTGCAAGTTCGAGGACGAACTTTTTTGAAGCCGGGGAGAGTGATGGGAATCCATTGTTATTTTCCTTTTATTTCTCTTTTTATTTCTCTTTTTAGTTCATTTTAGTCATTTTCTCTCCTTAATTAGCCTCCAAGCATCTTTGAGACTAATTTTCATTCTTTTATTTTTAGTTAGTCCTTTTTAGTCATTTTAGGTAATTACTTGATTAGCAAGTAATAGCTCTACTATAAATAGGTTTGTATTCTCATTTTGTACTCAATTCCTCAATTCTTGAAATATAAGAACTCTTTTGTTTCTCGCTCTAGAAATCATATTGTCTTGATTTTTAGGTCATTGATTTGTAGTTCACGTCATTACGGCCCACGATTCAACTTTCCAACTTAAGGCTAAGGTCCACGGTCCAAGTGACCAACCTACGGCTCTGACCCACTGTCCATCCTCCTAATTTTAAGGTTACGGTCCGCGGTCCAAGTCACTGTCCTACTACTACGACCCACGGTCTAATGGATCAAGCTAAGGCTGCGACCAAGTAGCTAAAAATAAGGCTACAGAATTCAAAATAATTATAGGGCAAAAAAATAGGTCTGTAAAAAAAATATAACTCATTGTTTTTGCCATATCTTTTTGTTCAGGTTTTCGTATGGGATGTGGCATGCCTTTTTATAGAGTGGCAAGCATACAAATATCTTCAAAGCTATCACATAAAAAATTGTCCATGAAGAAAATTCTCAAGCCATGCCAAAACTCAGAAGTATTCAGTTTACAAGTTTTCAGTTTACAAGTTTTCCCACACTTGTAATTACAACAAAAATGTCAAAATTAAAGAGCAATTATTGGAGCACAGGGCTGCACGGAGGTGATGCAATGGGCTCCTACACAAAAAGTCAAACGACCCTAACGAAGGGTCTACCTGGAAACACATACATTTTCCTAGAATCACAAATGTACCAGTGGGTTTAATGAAGAGAAATACAAAGGCTTATTGTAGCATTCCCTTTATCAAAGTATAGTGTGCTAGGGACTCTCTTTAAGTGGAGTAAACAGAACGGGGGGCACAATTAGTTGATTTAAGGCTTGAAGGCGAAGCCGCCTATTTCTTAGGGTAAAGGGCACTCCCTCCTCCTAACTCCTTCCACTTCTCCCAAGGACAGGGCCTACGACTTGACCTCCGGAGAAGAAGTTCGTGGGCAAAAGACTATTGAGTGACCTGTCGAGCTGATCTGACACCAAGCGGGCCGCACCTCTGAATGTAGAAGTGAGTGTACCCCAAGGCTTTCCTCCCTCTCCCCCCGTTTAAGCCAACACCTTCAACCCCATTTTCACCTTGAATTGGCCAAAGCCAAAAATATAATGAATAGAAGGAAAGGAGATCAGAAAGATAGGCGGGCGGCTTGACTATAGTATAGGTCGGACTCAATATGAAATAGATCGTTATCCCCCAAAAACCTTCGCTTGTTTGGAGGCATTGGAAGCTCATGCAGCACGCTATCGAATGTCAATCAGTATTCAATTCCATGACAAAGAAAGCTAAAACTGCGCAACTATCTATGTGCAACAAAATAACAAGAAACAGAGCCAACGAAAAATGCAACAAACTTGGAGGAGTTAAGCCGTAGTGCGCCACAGCACCCTTACGTTTTTTAGCTCCTTCCAACTTGATTCTTGACTTGGGGGCACACAATCACATTACAAGTAATGCGTCAGGGATGGTTTAGCTTCCTCTTTAAAAAGAGAAATGCTAGCCAGTGATATAAACGATTTTACCACATGGTTGCTTAAGATTTTACTTGAAATTGAGGAGAAGGGCGACTTCTCTGTCTTGATTCTTCTCTGAAAGCCAGGTCAAGTAGCCTTCCACCAACTCAATGGAATTCGTGCTCTAACTCGACATATTTGCCTTAATCATATTCGAAATATTCGTATCCTTCTATTAAATCTTCGATATCTTCAGCGGAGTCTTCATCTTTTTTCTCCAGTTGATGATGCATATTCATATTGAACTTCAGCCAATGTCTGAAAACAATTTTCACCAAATTGGGCAACTGAACATCAGTTTTATAGACGCATTCCAGCCAAGGAAGTTACCACAAACTTGCTCGTCGACCAACACTCCAGATCCGAAAGACCCAACATCAGAATTAGCGGCCTCAACAAAAATAATGGAACAACTCATCCTAAAATTGCAAATTAATGAGAGCTAAAAAAATGATCCGATAATATGTATTTATATATGTGTGTGTATATATATATATTCGCTGACCGAAGGGAATGGTAATTTTAAAATTGCTGAGCAGATCTGAATTCCACAAAAGGCGATGAATGATATATTTATGTACGAGTATATACATTGCCTGTGAATGCAACAAATCCGAAAATGCAACAGCAACATAAATTATTCAACATCAAGATCCGACCTTGGGCGGCAAATTCGGTAGCTTTCATTGCAGAGACTCGCCGAAGCAAGAAGGAACTGAACGCTAGCAGTAGGGAGCGTCAGGGATCTTTGTGTTCACGCGAACCCAGTGAGAAAGAAATATGTGCAGATCTGAAATCCGTGAATAAGGAAAGACATGATAGATGATATTTATACATGTACGTAAGCAAAATCGCAGCAGATCCAAGTTTTTAGGGATGAAAACTAAACACATATGTATGCATATGCTTCAAACATGTCCAGCAACCGAACCTCAAAGTTGATGGAACACAATGTTGGTGGAGGGGTCAGCTGCCGCCAATTGCTGCGTCGGCGGACTAGAAAGGAAAATGACACCTACATATATGCAATTGTGAATGGCGAAGGAAGAAAAGTGACGTGGAACGTGGAGTGCTTGTGCATGGTACAGGTACGTGGAACACTTTGGTGCGTGGTACGTTGGGATAGACTTATTTGAGACGCTATTTTGGTTCGCAGTTTGTTTGGAACCATTATGTGGATCGTGCTTGGTATCATATGTAGAGTATGTAGATATACATACTACACCTAAACATATACTCAAATTATGTATTTGTTTAAATTAAGTTTTCCAATTCAAGACTTAGTATTAAGGTACTCTCAATTTTTTGTACATACCGAAGTTGGAGAATATTAAGAGAACTATATAGTACATATAATTTCTTTCTCCCTTTGCTTTGTTATAATCTATTCTTGAAAATCAAAGTGGGACCTTAAAGGGTATGTGAGAACTTGAAAGTGGTACTCAATGGTGAAGAGAGTATCTGGTAACATTGACGAAACACACAACAAATTTGAAATTGCAGCGCACAAAAAATATATGTCAAGCAGTCAATTTCAGCGTTGCTTATTGTAGTGCCTTGTCGACGCAAAGAGAGAAACATCGATTTGGTATGGCTCGCTTGTTAGAATACTTAGCCCATTTTTCTTGCTATTTTCCCCACAACAAACGGATATGGATTTCGTATCTCTAAAGTTTATCGACTCGACTCAAGCATATGTCAGATATTTCGTGATATTTTGGTCATTCTTGACATAAGGTAAATTTGGTCCTTCCCATGATGCCCCCACATCCTTGGATGATTTGGTTTTTGCTATGTAAATCCATGGATTGGAAACTCGCATCTAGTCTCCACAGGCACGTTGATGAGTAAAGAGGCCTTGGACTCTTTATTGGAAAATTAATCGTGGACTGAAAAATTGTTTAACTTTGTCTATGGGCTTTTGAACCCCTCAACTCCTATGCGGTTCACTCAAATCATCGTACATCTTTGTTTATATTTGCCACATATTTAATGACGTCTATGGACTCAGTCGACTTAGTCCTTCATATGATGACCACAGAATCCATATGTCCAAACCGTCCATGGACTTAAACCCACTTAAACATTCCATGCACACTTTTTTTCTCACCACCCCGCGAGTCCTCAATCTCATGTATGACACGTGTTCTTCCACGGACTAATAAGTCCTCCGTAATGTCCACAACCTTCATAGTCTTTAAGTCTTACCTTGATGTCCATGAACTTCATGGACCTGTGTTCGCCATCCACTCCTTTACACATTCCGTGGACTTGGGCCACATATACGTGAAAAATGCTCGGGTCTTTTTGGCACTTTGGTCTTATTCCTTTATCTACATATCACCCTACCATTTCCAAGAACTTTTAAGTCCTCCTTAACGTTCAAGGGACCAATTTTTTTATATATTTCCACAAGCTTTGTCACATTTTTTGATGATGTCCACCAACTCCCTCCGTAGACTTACTCCCTTATGTGATTTCCGAGTTAAATTGCTCTAATATGTCCACAACCTATTTTATTTTCATTAGATTCATATGCACTTTTGTTTGTGCACTTGGGTATCATCCTATTGACAATAGCTTCACCCGTCCACGTACTTAAAATTGCTCAACATGTCAACGATATATTTTCATAGGCTCTTGTGCACTTGAGGTCTCATCCTATTGATATTAGCTTCATTCGTTGACGGACTTAAATTTGCTCAACTTGTCCACAATCTATTTTCATTCGTTTCTTGTGCACTTTTTTTCGAGCACTTGAGGTCTCACTCCATGGACTTTAGCTTCACCCGTTCACGGACTCCATGGATTTGTTATTATATATGCTTTGGCTAACCATCCAGGAGGTTCCTTACCCAATCACCCATGATGTTAAAATAGGAATAAGACATATATGCATGTGTTAAATTCCCATGGTGATCAAATCATCGGTGAAAATTGGGGGGCCACTGATCCGTATAAATTTGGCATTGGACTAAGTCCAAACATAATACACCTCAAGAGTCCAAGTATGATAAAGTCCACGGGTCATATACCTCTGAAAGCCCATTATCAGGTCCATGAATCCTCTCCTCATAGCATGTATACAGCCCAGTGAGCCTCGCATGCCATGCCAAATGGGCCCCAATCCGCTTCCAAAGTGAGCCTATTATGACACCATCCACCACCCATGACTTGGAATATTTCCCAATCCATGCTATGAATTTAAAACTTATAAGGAAGGTAATGTCTTGACTTTCCATACCAAGGAATGTTCTGTCTCAGAGCCCCTTAGCCTAGTCCAGCTGAGAAAGCCATCAATTTTACACAGGTCCTCGGAGAAGGTGGGCATTAATGACTCCTAACCACTACAATTAATGATTTTTTTCTGCCTAAGCTCAAGCAATATTACTCCACTAACTATAAATACCAAGCACTCCATTAATGCAACCAAGTTGGTAGTTGTTGCATTTACTACACACTCATATTCTCTCTCGCTTGCTCTCGTGTAATCCTTAGTCTCCCGGAAACTTGTTGAATTTGGCCTTCGAGAAATTGTAACTTGGCAGTTGGCCCACAATAATATAAGAAAGACCAAACCAATTTAGTTCGTGGACGTAGGCCCAACTACTTGGGCTGAAACGCGTTAAACGCATGTGTCCAATTTATTTATTTCCTTTCCACTGCATTGGTTCAACTCCCACACTTACTACTAGGTGAAGTCCAAGGTCACCCAATTTTTTCATTTCATAATTCATATTTTGCATGTAAGAACAAAGCTGTATTATGCATGTAAGAGAAGAGTTTTTATCATTTTGTTTGCAATTTATTGTTGGATTTTTGTGCTTTCTTCCTAGTGGTACCTTATTTTTAGTAATCAAATTTGAATTGCAATTAACTTCCTTTTTTGCTGTAGGAGGGTAGTGAGACTGGGGTCTATGAATAACTGGAAAGGGTGAGGCGTGACCCACTCCAATGGACGCTGCCTGCAAGGTCTCCTGGTGCAACTTCTGAAGAAAACTTCTCCTTCTGGTAACAATGGAACTCAAGCTTCAACTCACTCCCTGCAAGAAGATGAACTTTCACAGCAAAAATAACAATTTTCTCAAGGGAAACACCCGAGAGTGATGGTTGTCAGTGGGGAGTGAAGGAACAAGGCACTCAGCACTATGAGAATGAGCAGGGAGAGAATACTTAGGTAGGGCTGGTGATATTTTAGCAGAGTAACAGTGCAATTTCTAGTGTCTTCCTTTTTTACCTTGCCCAGAGGTCTATTTATACTGGGGCGTTAGGGGTCAGTGGCAATTTTTGGGCGCCAAAATTGAGAGAGTTGGTGGGGAACAATGTCTGAAGTGTACCATTTGTCCCTACCTGTAGGCAGCCTGCCTGTCCCCTCTGCAGGCGCCACCTGGCGCCGACCAAAACTCAAAAAACACATATGTCCCCTAGTGGAGACAAAATATCAGATTTGGTAGTTATCTTTTGAAACGGTAACTTGTGGTGCAATTTTGCAAATCTTGAGAGAGGAGACCTTAAGGACTCATCTCCTCTAAAAGTGTTATTTTTCTTGAGAGGGACCTCGAGGACCCCCTCTTCTGGAAAAGTCATTTTCTTGTAAAGAGTTTATGTTTCTTGTGAGTAGCCAGCTCTTTGGCTGCTCACTTCACTTGTGACTAAGTGTGCAGTGTGTGTAGTCTCGAGTGACTTCTGGGTCTTCCTACTAGTATTCTCTCAATCCTATAGTGCTAAGTGGTTGAGCTTGCTCAACATACCTTGTCCCTCAGCCGCCAAGCCAAAACTCCCAGGAGGTCCCAACGTGCCTGTTCGAGCCCTGCTTGCTCGACTAGGCAACCTGTACAAGAAAGTAAAGTGTTAGTGTTGTTCATTTAGAGACTGATGTTTCATGATGGGGGGTTGTTCGCGATAGTTACTCCCTCAATATGAGTTTCTGTAAAAAAAAACTGTAGCAGCACTTCTCGAATAACATTTCTGCAGTGACCCTTGCAGTGGCGCTGAGTCTTGCAGTGACGCCGATTCTCTCAACTGTCATTACTGCAGTGGCCCTTGAACTGGCACTTGAAACGGCGCGGACCCTTGCGGCGGCGCGGACCCTTGCATCGGCGCTGGTATTTGAAGTGGCGCCGACACTTGCAGTGGCGTCGACACGTGAAGCGGTGCCGACGCTTGAAACGACGCGGACCCTTGCGTCGGCGCGGACCCTTGCATCGGCGCCGGTACTTGAAGTGGCGCCGACACTTGCAGTGGCGTCGACACGTGACGCGGTGTCGATGCTTGCAACGGCGTCGACACTTGAAGTGGCGTTGACGTTTGAAGCAGCGCTGATACTTGAGGTAGCGCTGACGCTTGAAGTGGTCGCTGATACTTGGGGCGGCGCCGACCCTTGTCGCGGCGCCGACGCTCGAAGCGGCGCCGACGCTCGAAGCAGCGCTGATACTTGGGGTAGCGCTGACGCTTGAAGTGGCGTTGATACTTGAAGCGGTCGCTGATACCTAAGGCGGCGCCGACCCTTGTCGCGGCGCCGACCCTTGAAGCGGTGCTGACGCTTGAAGCGGCGCTGACGCTTGAAGCGGTCGCTGATACCTGAGGCGGCGCAGACCCTTGTCGCGGCGCCGACGCTTGAAGCGGTCGCTGATACCTGAGGTGGCGTCGACCCTTGTCGCGGCACCGACACTTGAAGTGGCACTGACGCTTGAAGCGGTCACTGATACCTGAGGCGGCGCCGACCCTTGTCGCGACGCCGACACTTGAACCGGCGCTGACACGTGAGGCGGCGCCGACCCTTGTCGCGGCGCCGGCGCTCGAAGTGGCGCTGACGCTCGAAGTGGCGCTGACGCTCGAAGTGGTGCTGATACTTGAGGTAGCGCTGATGCTTGAAGCGGCGCTGACACTTGAAGCAGTCGCTGATACCTGAGGCGGCGCCGACCCTTGTCGCGGCGCCGACACTTGAAGCGGCGCTGACGCTTGAAGCGGTCGCTGATACCTGAGGCGGCGCCTACCCTTGTCGCGACGCCGACACTTGAAGCGGCGCTGACGCTTGAAGCGGTCGCTGATACCTGAGGCGGCGCCTACCCTTGTCGCGGCGCCGACACTTGAAGCGGCGCTGACGCTTGAAGCGGTCGCTGATACCTGAGGCGGCGCCTACCCTTGTCGCGACGCCGACACTTGAAGCGGCGCTGACACGTGAGGCGGTGCCGACCCTTGTCGCGGCGCCGACGCTCGAAGTGGCGCCGACGCTCGAAGTGGCGCTGATGCTCGAAGTGGCGCTGACGCCTGAGGTAGCGCTGATGCTTGAAGCGGCGTTGATTCTTCGCAATGGCTTTTGGGCTTCTTGGTGACCCTCGCGGGTACCTCTCTCGGGTGTCATTAATAAGAGAAAGTATTTTTTATTTTGTTTGCTTTTTCTGTTGATAACACCCTTCTACATTAGCCCCTCGTGCAAATATTTTTTGGTTGGGTAGACTAAAAAAAACTTTGTACGCTATAAATCTGGTTTCAACAATTATATATATATATATATATATATATATATATATATATATATATATATATATATATATATATATTTTCTGAGGAATCCTAGGATCATTAACTTCTGTGTCCCTTTATCCGAGATTTTTAATTTTTTTTTGAGAACCCACGCGTAAGTGTGGGAACTGTCATCTCATCATTTGGGAAAAAAAGGTCATCGCCTTTTTGCCTTCCTGCACGTTTTCCCATTTTGGTGTAAAAAAAACATAAGCCCCTCTTCTTAGTCCCTTTCATCTTCTTCAAAAAAACATAAGATACTTTTGGGTTTGTAGTGAGAGAGAGTGAGAAAGGGACTTTTAAAACACCATAGCCACCCATCACCTCATTTTTGCTCTAACTTTCCCAACTATCATAGCCTCTCATCCATGGATTCCAAACCAAATGCAAACAACCCTAAGGCACCCAAGGTTCTACACTCCACACCGTCTCCATCCTTCGTTCCCATCGCCTCCGTGACCGACATGGCTGCCGCCGGCGACGATTTGCCCCATACGGCCAGCGGCGCTGCCGCCCCGCGCGCGGTACCTGTCTCTTCGGATTTCGGGTCGAGAACCCTCATGGGTTCCTCGCCCTTTCAGTCGGCACCTGCGCTTTTCCACTTGGGTTCTTCCATGGTAAGGGGGATCTCGAGCGACGGTCTTCCGATAGCTAAGGGTCTCGCGCCCGATTGCAGTGTGCGCGAGGAGCGTGGGGTCTCGACCAAGGGTCTTCTGACAGCTAAGGGTCTCGCGCCCGATTGCAGTGTGCGCGAGGAGCGTGGGGTCTCGACCGAGGCTGTTCTGACCGCTAAGGGTCTCGCGCCCGATTGCGGTGTGCGCGAGGGGCGTGGGGTCTCGACCGAGGCTGTTCTGACCGCTAAGGGTCTCGCGCCCGATTTCGGTGTGCGCGAGGAGGGTGGGGTCTCGCCCATTCTGGGCATGGGTTTTAAATTTTTGGTCGAGAAAGATGCCGACCAAGGTTCCTCGTCAACAAATCCTCCATCGGAGGGTCTCTCGCCTTCTTCCAGGTGTCGCGACATTAACCCTTTTTCGCGGAACTTGCCTTGCTCCCTCGAAGACCTCGCGCACTTAGGGTCCGCGTCCCCGGGTTCCTCGCGATTTCTAGATGGTGCTCCAATCTCAGGTATCTCGCCCCACTCCCTTGATATGGTTATTGACGAGGGCCCTCCGTGGGTGGACCTCTCGTCCGGGGGTCTCTCTCTTGTCGCCTTGGATTATTATAAGGAAATCAGTTGCGTTGGGAGGAGTATCTCGACCGCTATTTATGAAGTTTATCCAGTTGATTTGGATAAGGGTATCTCGGAATTTTCTGGCGCCGACAGTGGTTCCTCGCGCGTTGAGCTAGGCGCAGGGAGTTCTTTGTCTATTGAAGATGAGTTTGGAGGAAGGGGGGTCTCGACAGGTATTAGTGCTGACGCAAGCATCTCGACCTCGGGTGTCTCGATGCCTTTGACTGTTTCTGAAATGGGTATTTCAGCTTATGGAAGCATGGTGACTTCTCGTCAGCAGTCGGGGGCCTCGAGACTTGGCCTCGCGTCCATGGGTCTCTCGTTCGTGCAGGGGGGTGTCTCAACATTTTGTCACCTCGGGGGTTCTGTGACCCAGGGTGTCTCGCCGACTATTGGTGTTACGGAGAGCATGTCACTGACCAGGGGCTCTTCACATGATTTTGCTGGGGTTTCTGCCTCCACTTCTTTTTTCGCGACAGGGGACCCCGGGGGTCCCTCGCTCGGAGTCCCCACTAGGGTGAGTTCTTTTCTTGAGCCAATGGTTCTAGGTGGTTCATCAGCTACGCCAAGCTCTTCTCAGGCATGGAAGGACTATATGCACATTCGCCAAGGGCGAGACTTTGGTATTTATCGCCGTGCTCCTTTTTTTGGTCCTGCTGACAGTTTCATGATTTCACTTTCCGATTTTGGGGAAAAATTTTCGGGTGCTGTTCTCGAACGTTCTCATACGGGGTTAACTGAGTCTGCTGATCTTCCTACTATTTCTCCGGATTTCATTCTCCGAGTCCGAGTTGACCGTGGTGACTTTCCTTATTCCAACGTTGAAGTTAAAACCCCGGGTGGACCCACAGAGGAGTGGGCCAGTTGGGTTGATTATGTTCTGAGCGTTCCTGATTATGTGGCTATTCTTAGGGAGGTGGGACTTTTCACCGCCGTCAGCAGCCTGAAGTCCTGCACCATATTTAAGCATGGTCCTTCGCTTAATCTCTTATTGTCTCGGTGGAGTATGGAGTCTCACACCTTTGTCACGGGCTGGGGGGAATTTACCATTACCCTAGAAGATATATGTGAGTTGTAATCCCTTCCTTTCTTTGGGCAGCAGGTCTTTTCTGATGACTGCGAGGACTCCCTAGAGCAGGAGCTGGTGGGGGAGTTACGGTCAGCTCTCGGAGAGTGCTCGAGGTAGGTGGCCATAAATATAACTGGTTATTCCAAGCATTCCTTTGCCAAATGGCAAAGATACTGGTTCAGGGACTTTGAGCAGTTGCAGAAGGGGGAGACTTCTCATGCAGCCCCAGATCCCAGGATGGTCCTAAGCTCCACTCTCCTGCACATTTAGCCGCTTTCCTCGTTACGTTCCTAACTCGGTTCCTTCTACCAGGTAAGCCTGAAGATTGTCCTCGTGAACTTCTTTTTAGATTGGCTGTACGATTGTCTCGCGGTAGGTCGGTACCCATGGCTGCCCTGACCTTGGGTTCTCTTTACACCTGGATAGACCGAGCACACATAGATGTAGAGAGGTCCTGCGGTCGGTATGATGTTGCTAATTATGTCAACGCCCCTCTCTTGATGGCCTTTTTGTTTGAGCATTTCCCCCACTTTACTTCAGGGGCTCACGCTTGTCATAGCGACTCTGCGAGACTTCTTCGGTGGCATAAGAAAACTCCCAAGCAGTCTCGGGGAATGTTGATTGATGATATCAAGGAGTTTCAGTTTCGGCCTTACACCAGGCGCCCTGGGGGTACTTTCAGCTGGCTTTCTTTCCCCGGCGACGGCGGGACCTTCTATTGCCCTTCAGCAGTGGGGTCGGTTTCCACGTGTCCTCATATTAATGTGGTGACGATGCTCTTACCGTGTCACCTTCCTTCTTGGACCGAGTTAGGTCCGCGTGCTGAATCTTATCATTCCGAGAGGACAAGACGACAGTTTGGCTATGATCAGGGCGTTCACACTCCTCCTCTTCCTACCTACAGCAGTCATTCTGAGGCATTCTCAGAGGCGTGTGCTAGCTTTACTCTTCAGGGATTATTCCGCAGAGTCAATCGTTTGGGTGGTCTCTATGTGCCTCCCTGCGATTATCATCCTTCATTCACTTCGTCTTGGTTCCTTCTTTGGCAGCAGTAGGTTCGTCTTATCCAAGAATGCGTAGTTGGCCCTCCTCATGAGACTAACCCCATTAAATATACCCGAGCTCAGTTTTTGGTCAGGCGGACGCAGAAAGATCCTTGGTTTCTCAGCACCACCTCTACGCCACCTTTGGAGCAGGCCATCCCTATTTTAGTGAAACCTCTCATTGACGAGTCACTTCCGCCTCCATCGACTGAGCTTCCCCCTGTGAAGTCTAAAAGCCAACCAAAAAGCAGAGGGAAGGCGGGCACCTCTACTACCAGCAAAAGGAAACACCCTGACGCCAATGTCTCCAATTTTGTTCCTGCTACTACTGCTTCTCCTCCTTCTCCTGTGAGGACCCGGGCTGCGAAGAAAAAGAAAGGAGATGGCGCTGGCATAGCTGCTTCCTCTACGGTGGATCAAGAATCCAATACTGGCAACCTTGGTGCAGGGGGGACTTCCCAAGTAGTGAAAGGGAAAGGTTACTCCTCACCGAGCCTTACTTCCCAGGAGACGCGGGTCGCGTCTATTCCTATTGTAGAAGGTACTATATCACAACATCCTTTACTCAGTGGAACTAGTTCTCATGGAGTTTCTTCATCTCCCTCCCCTTCATTGGAAGAGGAACTAGTTGATTATGGAAGCACCCCTTCCTATGACGACCATAGTTCTTCTTCGGGTGATATGGGCGGCCTGAGTTCCCATAGCGAAAGCACTACTGACACTTATGCTTTGTTATCAGTCTCCAGAGAGTCTTCTAGCGATGATGAGGCCTCCCGTTCTCCTGGGGGGGTCAGCCCCACCCATCTCCCTTATAGCCAGACTACGCGCCCTGTTACTGTAAGTGTTCTCCCTTTACTTGTCCATATTTTTTTTTGCATATGACTTTCTTTCTTCCCCTCCTTATATATATATACATTTTTTCATTCAAAGCATTCCGTTATATTTGTGCAGGTCATTTCCGTAGAGGCAAGTAGTTCTCCTCTTCCCCCACTACGACCGACGCCCTTTCGGCGGGAGAGGAACTCCATGCTCATTTCCTCCCGAGGCCTGTTTAGAGAGGTTTGCTGTCTCCTTAATTCATTTAACTTCTGTTGTAATTTATTCGTCTTCTAACTGCCTTTTGGTTGCGTACATTGTCATTTCCTCGCAGCTTTCATCCGTGCACTTTACTGTCACCGGGACCACCCCTGTGACTTCCCCTTCTCCTCAGGTATGCTTTGCTATTTTCAAAACTTTCATTGCGCCATTTTCTTTTTTTTTTACTTCTTCCTTTTATTTACCCATTTATCATGCGTAGAGAGTTGTGTCTTCGGGCGTTGCCACATCATCTTCTCTTGTCTCGGCGGTGGGCACTTCCGCAGTTGAGCCCCTGGGCTCCTCTTCATCTGAGGTACGTATTTTTTACCTTTGAATATTTGTTTCCTCTTAATAGAAGTCCTAATGGCTTTTGGACTTTCTTCTCAGGGGGGTGCTCCTCCCTTACCTGACATTATCGCCCCGGGCCTATCCTCTTCGGGGAGGATTTCTATCCCTAGGGTCCACATATCTATGGACGGTAGACCCTTGGTTCAGGCGATTTCTCGTGGCCCAATATTTACTGTGGCCTCAACCAGTGAGCCCACACTTCAGGTCAGTCCTTTCTGTTGAAGCAATGGGATCTCCTTTTCCTCGAACATGCAATAAACAACGTATTTTCATTCTTTGCAGGCTATCAGTACAGCCCCTACTGGGCCGACCGTCTTTTTTCGCGCTTCCCCCTTGGATGGGGTTCAGGTATTCTTTTATTTTCTTAGTTTTATTTTCTTATCTGTCCAGCCTGTACTTATCGTAGCCCTCTTTTACTTTGTCGCAGTTATCCCTTGGCGCTGTTTCGAGTGCGGCTCCTGCCACTGCCGTTTCAGCAGCCCCTATACATGGGCTGGTTTGTCCTGTTGTTGCGCCTCTTCAGGTAGCTATCTCTACGGTGCCCTTTTGAGGAGCTTCCCTCACCCTCTTTTTAATTGAGGTATTTATCGTTCATGGAATAACTGATTTGTTACCTGTCGCCCTTTCTTGTCACTCGCAGCCTCACCTACCTCTCGCGGCCTCTGTCGCTGAGATTGTTCTTCCGGAGGTGCCTGAGGTTGAGTTAGCTTCTTCAGAAGCATTGGTCGCCGAGGCAACCCCTTCTGGAGCATCGATCAGTGGTGTTGCCCCTACGGGAGCCCCTGCTCCTCCTTCTATGACCGTTACGGAGGGTGTTGTTCAGGTGCCGTGTATAAGAGTATCTACTTTCCTCCTTGCGTATACTGTGCAAGCATTCTCATTTCACCCTTGTCTCATTGTTTCCAGGTGCATGAGAGTACTCCGATGACTATGGAGTCTGACAGTGGGGCCACTGCGAGAGAGGTATTAGACTGGCATACCTCCTCCTTTTACTATTCCCCTATTTTCTTCTTGCATATACTGTGCAAGCATTCTCATTTTACCCTTGTCTCATTGTTTCCAGGTGCATGAGAGTACTCCGATGACTTTGGAGTCTGGCAGTGGGGCAACTGTGAGAGGTATTAGACTGGCATACCCCCTCTTTTTACTATTCCCCTCTTTTCTTCTTGCGTATACTGTGCAAGCATTCCCATTTCACCCTTGTCTCATTGTTTCCAGGTGCATGAGAGTACTCCGGTGACTGTGGAGTCTGACAGTGGGGCAACTGCGAGAGAGGTATTAGACTGGCATACCCCCTTTTTTTACTATTCCCCTACTTTCTTCTTGCGTATACTGTGCAAGCATTCTCATTTTACCCTTGTCTCATTGTTTCTAGGTGTATGAGGATACTCCGATAACTGTGGAGACTGGTAGTGGGGCAACTGTGGAGGGAGATCACAGTTCTGAGTTCACTCCTTTAGTCGGTGACGCTGATTCTGGTGGGGAGTCTTCTTTTCTTCCTTCTGAGGCGGGGTCTCGCCACTCCGAGGGCGATGATGAAGCCGAGGATGCTGCGACTATTTTTAGTAGGTTATGGCGTGAGGAGTTACCAGGCCGCTTCAGGGTACATGAGCGTCAGCTCTTGGATCTCATCTTAGAGCACCATCCCAAGACGTTCACTTCTCAGAGTATACTCCAGGTTGACAGTCTTACGACCTTCAACCTGAGGGCTCTTGCCAGCCATGTTCATGAGTTCTTGGCTACCTCTCCTGCTAAGCTGACTAGCTCTTCTATCTTGCTATTCTTGGATGCTCTCCGCGACTTACAGCAGTTCTATCATTTTCGTTTGGATTGGCTTGACGCAGGGGTTCGCCCCTTTCTGAGTGTTCCTTTCCGAAAGATAGTGAGGTTTCACACTTCCCGGCAGTCCAGGGTTGAGCAACGACACGCTGAGGCTACGAGGATCCGGAATCAGATCGCCCTACTGCAGGTGAAGCTTGCCAGACTCGAGTCTGGCGATGAGGAGGATGAGACTAAATTCGTCAGGTTGGAGGAAGAGTTTATGCGGGAGGCTGGTCCGTCATATGCTGGCGCCATCGCGCGCGATGATTTATTTTTGTGGTTTCCAGCAGATAGTCTACTTCTTGCTTTGTAGTGCTCAGAATTTTATGTGTACATCACTTATCATTCCTGTATGAGACACTTTGTTTCTTCTGCACTTTCTTTTTCTTTTGTTCTCCCTTTATGCTGTGGGTGTTCTTTTTATGTGACTTGCTCTAATTTCTGTGAGCATTTAGTTTACTGGTGGCTACCCCATATACTGCGGGGTATTTGCATTGATATGAAAAGTTATGTATTATCATATTGTATATATTTTTGAAAATGCACCTCTTGTAGCTGTGAGGTGTTGGCATGTGATTTTCTTGGGTTGCCCCTCCTGTCTGTGGGGTAATTCCTGCACATTACTGCTTATAGTCGTAGAGGCTAGGTTGGAGAGGAGGGTGACTCCTGCCCCTTTCCGGAAGCCTGATTTTATTATAAAAAAACTGTATTAATTTATGTTTGGGGGACTTTGCTCAGTATACTTTCTCTTAGGATGGACCTACCTCCCAAGTGTAGTGAGCAAAGTTCCTGATCTTTTTTTTTTGTACTCTCTTCTAACTTAATAGGGAGTGCATATGTATGTATAAATGAGCAAGCAGAGCAAATGTCAACAATGATCAAAAGTGTTGCTATTTCATTTCTTTACCTTTGTGTGCTGTTTACAGTGTAGTATTGCTCTAAAAAAAAATTTACAAAAAAAGCTTTTCTGGTATAGGAGCAATCCTTGACATCCATTACAGACATGCAAAACACAAACAAAACTTGTTAGTTGTTACTAAGCATAGTACCTCTTCAGCCACTTGCAGTTGATGGACTGGAGGCAATCACTCTCTGGTTCTGATATTTGGCAGTAGCCCGACTTCCCCACTCCTCTGACAACAAAAGGGCCTTCCCAGTTAGGTTTGAATTTTGATGCCGACATGCTACGGAGATGGTGAGTTGATGCTCGCAGGACTAGATCTCCCACCTGGAATTCCCTAGGCTTAACCAAGTTTTCGTAGGCCCTGGACAGTTGCTGGGTGTAGACTTTGAAATTCTCTCTCGCCTTGTCTCTGTGCTCGTCCAGCGCCTCCAGTTGCACATGCCTTGGGTCTGGGATGAGCCCATTGCTAAGAGAAATTCTGGCTGAAGGTACCGCCAGTTCCACTGGTAGGACAGCTTCGGTCCCATATACTAGAGAGAAGGGAGTGAACCCTGTTGGCTTTCTTTTCGAAGTACGGTAGGGCCATAACACCATAGGCAACTTCTCATCCCATGCTCCTGGCATGTCTTCTAGCATTTTCTTCAAAATATTTATCAGGGTCTTATTAGTAGCTTCTGCTTGGCCATTACCCTTGGGGTAGGATATGGTTGAGCTATTATGCACAATCTTATACTTGTCCGTGAGGAGGGCCATCTCTTTGCATACAAATTGCTTCCCATTATCCGTTAGGATCACTTTGGGTATACCAAACCTACATATGATATACTCCTTTATAAACTGGGTTACCACTTGGGCAGTGACTCTCCTTAAAGGAATGGCCTCCGCCCACTTGGTGTACAATTCTGTAGCCATAATGATAAAAGCCTTGCCGTGAGATGCTGGGGCGATCTTACCCACCAGGTCGAACGCCCATGTGTGGAAGGGATAGGGGGTTGCCAAGCTTTGTAGGCTGACGGAGGGAGCATGCACCATGTTTCCATGCACCTGGCATGCTCTACACTTTTTCACATATCCAATGGAGTCAGCCTCCATGGTCGGCCAGTAGTATCCCAGCGTCATCAGTTGATCATACAGCTTGGCGCCTCCCATGTGGGAGGGCTCATGAGCTTCTTTCAGTACGCTTTCCACTTCCTCTTTGGCTACGCACCTTAGCGCCTTCTCGTTGTACCCTTTCCTATATAACTCTCCTTTGACCAAGTAGAAACGTGCTATCCTTTTTCTAAGGTAAATTTCATCCGCTCTCTCGGCGGGCAGCTCCCCATCTTTTAGATATGCTAGGTACGGCTGCCTCCAATCTTCGAAGGCTTCCACGAAGTTAGCCTCCGTCGGCTGGTCAAAATTAGCTTGGCACTTTAAACAACTTTGTTGCAAGCGGGCTGCTTCTAAGCTCATGGTGGGCCAAAAATACCCGCTTCGCTGCAATCGTCTGTACAGGGGGATATCCGTATCTCCACAGTGCTTCTGGTGCATTTCTATTAACCTCTCCTTGGCTTCTTGCTCCCCTACGCACCTTGCCAGAAACCCTCCAGGACTCTTGAAGTAGAGAGTTCCCTGCAGCACATGATAGTTGGCTAACTCTAATATTTTCATTGTCCCTTCCCTGGTTTCAAGTTGCTTCTCTACCAGACGCCTCCAATCTTCCGGCTCGTTACTTGGGAATAAGGACCTTACGGTAGTAGGTATTGTTCTCCGCCTCATTGTGATGGTTGCTTCTGACTCCTCCATGTCCAACTTTTGGGATATGGTGGCGAGCGCGTCAGGGTGCCTGTTCATCGTTCGCGCCTGCCTCTCCACAGTTACTTCCAAGAACTGTCCGAGCAGTCGTTGGATGATGTGTCTGTATGGCGCTAGGTTGGCATGTTTAAGGGAAAACTCTCCATTGACCTGCCTTACGACCAGATTGGAGTCTCCTCGTATACACAGTACCCTAATCCCTCTTCTGAGTGCTTCCAACATCCCTAGAATGAGGGCTTCATACTCAGCTTCGTTATTTGAGCATTTAAAATCTAACTTGAAAGAGAGGGTAATCTTCTCCTTCCCATCTGATAGTATGACGCCGGCCCCACCTGTTCCTTGAGCACTGGAACCATCAAACTCCATAAACCACTTCTTCACCTCCTCCGCCATGCATGCTTGGAAACTTTCTCCGGGTAGCTCTTCACTAGGCGGTTCGAAAACCCCACTCGGGAAGTGGGCCAGCAGATCTGCTACCGCCTGGCTCTTAATGGCTTTAGGCACTACGCATTTTAGATCATATTCTGACAAGATCAAAAACCACCTTGCTGCTCGTCCCACGAGTATAGTCCGTGCGAGGAGGTACTTGATGGGATCACACTTGGTGACTATGTGAACAGTGAAGGCTAGAAGGTAGTGTCTCAACTTCTGGGCTACAAATATCAGCGCCAGGCAGTGCCTCTCAACGCTGGTGTATCTCGATTATGTTCCGAATATTACTCTTGACAGGTAGTAGACCGACTTTTCCATTCCTTCCTTCTCTTGCGCCAAGAGGTCCCCTATCGACCTCTCTGTGGAAGTGAGGTAGAGCAGCAGCGGCGCTCCGGCTTCGGGGGGAATCATCGTGGATGGAGAGGCTAGGATTTCTTTAATCTTCTTGAACGCACTCTCTTGCCTCTCTCCCCAAACCCACTTGGCTTTGTCTTTTAGTAGAGGTGCGAACGGATGAGTTACTTCTGCCAACGCAGGTATAAACCTCCTCAGGTAGGATACCTTTCCCAGGAAGCTCTTAAGTTGTCTCTGACTCCTGGGCGGTGGCATCATCACAATGGCTTTCATCTTCTCTGTATCCACTTGCACTCCTTGTCTATTTATCACAAAACCTAAGAATTTCCCTGCAGTAACCCCAAAGGCACACTTTGAGGGGTTCATTCTCATCTTATACCGACGACACCTCTCGAATACTCTCCTGAGATCCTGAATGTGCTTGTTTTCTTTCCTAGACTTCACCACCAAATCATCCACATAGAATTCTAGTATATCATGAAATAAGTCGTGAAAAATTGCCATCATGGTCCGCTGGTATGTGGCTCCAGCGTTCTTCAATCCGAAGGGCATGACTGTATAGTGAAAGTTCCCTAACGGTATGCGGAAGGCAGTCTTCTCTGCGTCGGCGGGGTCCATTTTAATCTGGTTATATCCAACATACCCGTCCATGAAGCTATATATCTCATGTCCCGCGGTGGAATCCACTAAGCTGTCTATGCTGGGTAGTGGGAATTCATCCTTAGGACACGCCCTGTTCAAGTCGCGAAAGTCTACACAGATTCTGATTTGGGTCTTGTCTTTCTTTGCCACTGGCACTATGCTGGACAGCCATATGGGGTGCTGAATAGGCTTGATGAACCCTGTCGCTAACAACTTCTCCATCTCAGCCTTTATTTTCAAATCAAGGTCTGCTTTATATGTACGTGTGGCTTGCCTTACCGGAAGGGCATTAGGAAGGATGTTCAATCTATGAGAGCTCACTTCTGCGTCTATCCCTGGCATCTCCGTGTACTTCCAAGCGAATACATCAATGAACTCCTTAAGTAGCTCAATGAGCTCTTCCTTCTGCTTCGGTTCTAGGCACTTGGAAATTAGAATGGGTCTACTCTCGCTCTCTTCTAACCCCAACTTGATTTCTTCTAATTCCTGCAGCTGCTCTCTGGGTCCGTCTTGCATGCACTCTGGCGCCTCTTCTGGTTCTTCAACATGCTCAACAATATGGGATTCATCAACAATAAAACACTCGGGCGTCGGGTCGATGCTCTCGTCCCAGAACATCGCCCGCGCAGACCGTTATAAACGGTAGATGACTTTTCCATTGGGCAAAACCATTTTCTTGCAAGTTCGAGGAGGTCTAGCTACCTCCTCTACCTTCCTCTTGCCTTTTGCCATGTGGGGGATTATCCTCTCCCCTAGACGGTCATGAACGGATTTTTTCTGCGGGACCCTTCCCTCAGCTACCTTGATTCCTGCTAGCTTTCTTGTATAGACCTTTCTCTCCTCATCCAACTCGGTGTAAAAGGCAGCATCTACCAGGTGGGCCTCCTCAACGGCGAAGGGTCTCTGCGTGGCCTTGATCACTATCTCTGTACCTCTAATATTTGCCTTCGCGCACTGATGGTAGGTGGAAGGCACTACGACATGAGTGTGCATCCATACCCTTCCAATGAGTAATTGGTAGCTGGTGTCGGCGTTAATAACATGAAATTTGATGTGGGAGGTGAAATTTCCCAACTTAATTTCCACATTCACGTATCCAATTGACTGCATTCCGGCATTGTCGAATCCGGAAATTACTAGCGGTACCGGAACCACCTTCTCCTGGTCAATTCCCGTTTCATATAATGTACTGATGGGCATGATGTTAATGGATGCTCCTCCATCCATCAACGCCCTAGGAAATGAGACTCCATTAATTATGGCTGTGACGTACAACGGGCGGTTGTGGAAGTAGGGCACCACCCTATCCGCTTCTGAAAACACCACTTCAGAGGTATACTTCTTGATCATTCTTCCGATTGGCCCCTGCCAATTTAGCGAAGGGTCTCCCTGCTGCTGCACCGCCTCCAAGACTTTCCTCGTGATGGACACCCTCGTGTCGTACTTCACCCCTATCTGATCGAAAAACCACTTGAACTTGGGGCTCCTCGCTATGGCCTCACATTCAGAATCTAAGTCTACCTCGTACGTCTGGGCACTGCAAACATACTCTGCTTCGGAGGTCCCTCCCTCGTCTAGAGCGAGGATGACGTCTACCTCGCCTTCTGAGAGAGACTTCCTCGACTTCCCCTCTCCCACTTTCGTGCTCCGGAGTGAAGAACCACTCCTCTTGCTTTCTTTCTAGCTGAAGTCTGCTCAGTGACAGATTTTCTAACTCCTCGCATAACTGCTCGCCACTCTCCCGCTTCACAAGACTTCTCGTAGCTTCTTCGTCGTAGGCAACTACCATGTTGGCGGTTCCAAAGTGATGCGTAGGAAGTGGGTTCTCGTTAACGTCCACAGGGGGTATCTGCAAGGTACCGCTGCTCACCGATGATCCTTCTCAAGTAGTAACAATCCTTGGTACAGTGCTGCACCCGTTGGTGCAATTCGCAGTACTTCGGATTGGCCTTGTCAGCTGCAGTGGGGGTCTCTCCTTTTAGGTGGGGAGGTCCTGCTACACCTTCTCGCACCAAGGTGCGGTAACAATCCATGGCCTCCGCTACGCTGCACGGTAGTGGCGGCGGGGCATCTTCCCCGAATTTTCTCTTGTTGCCGGGACTGTCAGTCTTGGCCCCAGAGCCTCCCTTCTTCCCTTTGTTACTCCCGTCCACATAGTTAACCGCTTGCCTCCTCGCAACTTGAAACCTCCCGGGAGTCAGTGGAACTTGTGTCCTCCAACCCGGGGCTCTCGGTTTGATTATCATAGCTATGTTGCTGGCGGCCCTGGTGAATTCTCTGAAAGTTCCATCTCTAGTTTCGTTGATCAAATGCAGCTTGTACTCTTCCAAGAGTCCTTCCACACATATATGCAGCTAGGGGTGTTCACGGGTCGGTCGGTTCGGTTTTGACCGGGTTTTTTGGGCCGAACCGACCATGTCGGTTTTTGGAGGAGGAGAACCGAACCGAACCGAAAATGCTGAAAAACCGAACCGAACCGAATCGGGTCGGGTTTTGACAGGGCCGGTTCGGTTTACCCGTCGGTTTTTGACAGGGCCGGTTCGGTTTTTTCCTTTATTTTAATAAAAAATATATTTTTTTAATACTTAATATAAATACAAAATTAAAAAATATAATATAATATGTCAACACTAATATAAATATAATATAAATATAAAATTAAAAAGTATAAAAATTAATTCGGTTCGGTTCGGTTCAAAATCGGTTTTTTTATGCGAAAATCGAACCGACCCTGTCGGTTTATACGTGATTAAACCGAACCGAACCGAACCGAACCGACCCTCAAAAAAACCCGGCCCGAAAATTTTCGGTTCGGCTCGGTTTTGTCGGTTTGTCGGTTTGGTCAGTTTTTTTGCACACCCCTATCTGCAGCAACCTGGCCTCCGCCACGTCCTCGTGAACATCTAAGGCCCTCTCGCGAAATCGCTTGATGTAGTGCATCAATTCTTCTCCTGGCTTCTGGACCTCTTGCGCCAGGTGCCTCAGTGTAAATTCATCCTCCGCTACAAAAAACTTCTGAAGGAACTGCCTGTGCATCTCTTCCCAAGTAGGGACGCTGTTAGGCGCCAAGTGGGAATACCATGTATAAGCCTTCCCAGTGAGAGTTTTAGAGAACTCCCTCAATCTCAGGTTCTTGTCGCCAGCGTGTACTCCCAGGTACTCGACGAACCTCTTCACGTGCTCTCTAGGGTTCTCCCCCCTTCCGCCAAACTTGATAAATTTTGGTGGAATATACCCCTCAGGGTATGGCTTCTCACTTACTTCCTGGGGATAGGGATCTTGTAACTCCTCGTATAGGTGGGAACCCTCTCTTTGAGAGGAGGAGAGGAGCTTCCTCACTTCTTCCATAGTAACAGTCTTTGAGGGTGATTCCTCCAAACATGTGCTTTTAGGAGCTGGAGAACCTGTTGGCGCCAGGACCTGCTCCGGCGCCGCCTTCCGAGACGGAATCGTCTCTGCCGGAATCGTAATAGGAGTGGCCACCCCTCCGGAAGGGGCAGCAGCAGGTGTCACACAACCTTGACCCAAGTTTGATAGATCCACGTTGTTTTGCTTTAAAAAGTCAAAAAACATTGCCATAAGGTTCATACCTGCCATTGGAGCCACTGCCGGCGAACTGGTCAGACCTCCCTGAGGCGCTGGCGCCTTGGCTCCGATCACCACCACTTCTTCCTGAGTAGTCTGGTCACTGTGAGCTCCATTACCAGACGGAATGTCCTCAAAAACCAACTGCTTAGAGACATTGAAACCTTCTTTGTCCATGGAAATGAGGATACCTCCCCAGCAGAGTCGCCAAATGTAGGAGGGTAGTGAGACTGGGGTCTATGAATAACTGGAAAGGGTGAGGCGTGACCCACTCCAATGTACGCTGCCTGCAAGGTCTTCAAGGTCTCCTGGTGCAACTTCTGAAGAAAACTTCTCCTTCTGGTAACAATGGAACTCAAGCTTCAACTCACTCCCTGCAAGAAGATGAACTTTCACAGCAAAAATAGCAATTTTCTCAAGGGAAAAACCCGAGAGTGATGGTTGTCAGTGGGGAGTGAAGGAACAAGGCACTCAGCACTATGAGAATGAGCAGGGAGAGAATACTTAGGTAGGGCTGGTGATATTTTAGCAGAGTAACAGTGCAATTTCTAGTGTCTCCCTTTTTTACCTTGCCCAGAGGTCTATTTATACTGGGGCGTTAGGGGTCAGTGGCAATTTTTGGGCGCCAAAATTGAGAGAGTTGGTGGGGAACAATGTCTGAAGTGTACCATTTGTCCCTACCTGTAGGCAGCCTGCCTGTCCCCTCTGCAGGCGCCACCTGGCGCCGACCAAAACTCAAAAAGCACATATGTCCCCTAGTGGAGACAAAATATCAGATTTGGTAGTTATCTTTTGAAACGGTAACTTGTGGTGCAATTTTGCAAATCTTGAGAGAGGAGACCTTAAGGACTCATCTCCTCTAAAAGTGTTATTTTTCTTGAGAGGGACCTCGAGGACCCCCTCTTCTGGAAAAGTCATTTTCTTGTAAAGAGTTTATGTTTCTTGTGAGTAGCCAACTCTTTGGCTGCTCACTTCACTTGTGACTAAGTGTGCAGTGTGTGTAGTCTCGAGTGACTTCTGGGTCTTCCTACTAGTATTCTCTCAATCCTATAGTGCTAAGTGGTTGAGCTTGCTCAACATACCTTGTCCCTCAGCCGCCAAGCCAAAACTCCCAGGAGGTCCCAACGCGCCTGTTCGAGCCCTGCTTGCTCGACTAGGCAACCTGTACAAGAAAGTAAAGTGTTAGTGTTGTTGTTCATTTAGAGACTGATGTTTCATGATGGGGGGTTGTTCGCGATAGTTACTCCCTCAATATGAGTTTCTGTAAAAAAAAACTGTAGCAGCACTTCTCGAATAACATTTCTGCAGTGACCCTTGCAGTGGCGCTGAGTCTTGCAGTGACGCTGACTCTCTCAACTGTCATTACTGCAGTGGCCCTTGAACTGGCACTTGAAACGGCGCGGACCCTTGCATCGGCGCTGGTATTTGAAGTGGCGCCGACACTTGCAGTGGCGTCGACACGTGAAGCGGTGCCGACGCTTGAAACGACGCGGACCCTTGCGTTGGCGCGGACCCTTGCATCGGCGCCGGTACTTGAAGTGGCGCCGACACTTGCAGTGGCGTCGACACGTGACGCGGTGCCGATGCTTGCAACGGCGTCGACACTTGAAGTGGCGTTGACGTTTGAAGCAGCGCTGATACTTGAGGTAGTGCTGACGCTTGAAGTGGTCGCTGATACTTGGGGCGGCGCCGACCCTTGTCGCGGCGCCGACGCTCGAAGCGGCGCCGACGCTCGAAGCAGCGCTGATACTTGGGGTAGCGCTGACGCTTGAAGTGGCGTTGATACTTGAAGCGGTCGCTGATACCTAAGGCGGCGCCGACCCTTGTCGCGGCGCCGACACTTGAAGCGGTGCTGACGCTTGAAGCGGTCGCTGATACCTGAGGCGGCGCAGACCCTTGTCGCGGCGCCGACGCTTGAAGCGGCGCTGACGCTTGAAGCGGTAACTGATACCTGAGGCGGCGCCGACCCTTGTCGCGACGCCGACACTTGAATCGTCGCTGACACGTGAGGCGGCGCCGACCCTTGTCGCGGCGCCGGCGCTGGCGCTCGAAGTGGCGCCGATATTTAAGGTAGCGCTGATGCTTGAAGCGGCGCTGACGCTTGAAGCAGTCGCTGATAGCTGAGGCGGCGCCGACCCTTGTCGCGGCGCCGACACTTGAAGCGGCGCTGACGCTTGAAGCGGTCGCTGATACCTGAGGCGGCGCGACGCCGACATTTGAAGCGGCGCTGACGCTTGAAGCGGCGCTGACACGTGAGGCGGCGCCGACGCTCGAAGTAGCGCTGATGCTCGAAGTGGCGCTGACGCCTGAGGTAGCGCTGATGCTTGAAGCGGCGTTGATACTTCGCAATGGCTTTTGGGCTTCTTGGTGACCCTCGCGGGTACCTCTCGGGTGTCATTAATAAGAGAAAGTATTTTTTATTTTGTTTGCTTTTTCTGTTGATAACACCCTTCTACATTTGCGTAATTTTCTTAGCAATCGAATACATATTTTTTTTTCCAACTGTATTGTCTTGCTAGGATTGAGTTTTACAATCTTGAGTACGAACTTTACTGATTAATGTCAGATACACCCTTTTTTCAGAGGATCCGTAAGCCCATGGGCATTATTTGAAGCTTCATTTGCACAATATATTTTAATACCTATTGGTTTCATCTGGGCAAACATATCGGAACTTAGCATGATATCTTTTAAGATACAATAGAAAAATGGGCAAAATTTCTTTTAATAACAAGTTGGTAAGTATTTCATAAAGCACTTATCTGCTTTCACATCTCTCTCTCTACACAATATTTATAATGAAGAATGACCGAAAGCATTTTGTCCTCACATTTTCAAGTCAAATGTAGGTGGAAGATTGGGCATTTGGGGATGGAGCCTGGCTTATTGCAACTTCCTTCTATCTGTATTGACATTTCACCATTGTATGCTAAAAGGTAAAGATTAAGCTCCTTTCTTTTTCTTTTTCTTTTTCGCTGGATGTCATTTTTGTGTAACATACCCACATCTGAATGTGCACACTTCATATCACGGGTGTTGTTAGTGACGATTGGATGGTTTCACAATCCTCTGGGTTCATGTTGGCTCCTTTTTACATTATATACACGTGTTTTTCTGTGCGGGCATGTCTAGAAAAATATCCACCAGCAACATCTGTAATTAACTGAAATATTGTAATTAGTTTATTAAAATAATAAATATTGTAATTAAATTTGAAAGATCAGTTTCATATCTTAGAATCTCAAAGAGTATGTAATCTCTCTCACAAATTATGGTGTCAGAATTTTTTATTTTTTATTTTTTGCCTCTTTGTTCTTATTATATGTTTGTAGCCAGCTTCATGCACCGTCACATGTGTATTTTTCTTTATAACTCGGGACGTGTCTCGTAGGGGAGTTTTCTGAAAGTTTTATCGTTTACATTGTGATGTAATGATCTAATACTTTGTACAGTGTTCTTTGAGCTATACATTTTTTTTTGGCCGACTTGTAAAATGCACAATGAACTTTATACGTTTTCTCATTTTAGCCATTGAACTTTTTTCTTGTTGAGATAATCGCTAAACTAGTTTTTGCATTTTATTTTAGTCCAAAAGTGCCACTAAAGTCCAAACTAACTGGCGCTAGAAGTCCTATTAGGATTCAAATTTAAAAGGAACTGCCAAAAACGTTCAGTGGTGTTTTTGAATATAAAAAGTTCAATGGTTGAATAAAACAAGTGTGTACAGCCTTTTATGTTTTTTCTTGTAATTATTTCTTCTTTTTAAAATCACTCTTTTTTATTTTATTTTATTTTATTTATTTTAATCCTCTCACTTCTGTAGTATTTGTAGTAATATCATGTTGTCCTTTTTCCACATCATGTTACATAGGCATCCTACCAGCTTCAATTGAAAAAAGTCCACTAATGAGTGGGGATGTGAAGCGTGGTGATGCTTTTTTGGTATGATTATTATTTCATGTGATCTCAAATAATCACATTGGCCACATTTTTTTCTTATGAAGGATAGATTATTTAAAAAATGCCACATATTTCCTCCCTTGGTTCCCATAGATATTACAAAAAAACATTTCTATAGTTTTTTTTAACGAAGTTCCAACCCATCTCATCTCCTCTCCTCTAAGTTGTGCCACCGAGGCTCCGACGGACCTCCGTCCGGACGATTCCGACGAAGCAGCCCACCATATCGGTGGAAATCATGGTGGATGCTGAAGATTCCGATGACCATCTTGCCGGAAACCATTATTTTTGATGTGTTTGAGCTCATAGTTGTCAAATCATGAATCGCAGCGTGAATTGGAAACCCTATAAATTGCAAATCGCGAATCGAATAGTACTTTGGTATAGAATGTAAAATATGCAGTAAATAACTAATGAATATGTAGAGAACATATTAGATTAGGTAAGTAAACATACTATGACCAAAAATCAATCTTAAGACTTGATTTCATCATTACAAGTATATTAGGATAGAAGAACAAAATGTAATCAGCATTATCAAAGTTAGTTTGTTTCTTAACGGTTTTGACAAAAAAAGTGACAATACCAACACCAAAAATCATAAAGAGCGAAAGAAAAGGGACCAACACAACAATACAAAAGAAAGTCTTACTGTACCCCAGAAATGACAAGGAAGAAAAAACATTAAACTCCAAATTCCAAAGCTGGAAATCCTAACTCAGTCACTACCCAAAACGAGCACATTTTGGATTTATTTTCCTCAACAGTGTGCAAAGAGTCGAGCCTTAAGGGTTTCGCATGATTGTGGTCTGGCAGGAAGAGGCCAATGATGGTAATAAGTTGGTTGGATTTTCTGTTTTTGTTTTAGTACCCAGAAACGAGCAACAGATATATTAAAAAAAACAAAAAGATAATAAATGAAACTTTCCTGCTCCAGAAAACATGGCCGAAAAAATATCCAAAGTTAGCGTAAAAAAGTGAAGAGCAACCGAATTGTGAATGTTGAGACACCCTGAATTGACTGATTCCCAATGATTCTATGCAACTCAACTATTCTCACACCAATTCAAATCTTTTCAAGGCTGAATCAAATCGAATTGTACCATTTTGACAATTATGTTTGTGCTAGCAAAAGGCTGCCGGAGCCCGGCCTTGCTATGGCATGATGGGTCTCACCTAGATGAGAGAGAAGATAAGAGGTTGTTTGGACTTTGTCGGAGAAACTTCAAGGTGTTTTCTCGGAAAATCTATAGGAACCAAGGGTGTGTTTGAAATTAACCGTAGATTATTTGGTGTGTACATGTATTTAGTTAGTTGCTTGTTTATATCCAAATAGTACAATGTGAAACTGGCTCGCAAGATCGATATGTAGTGCCCTAGGCATGGGTTGCCAAGTATAAAATTATGATAGTACTATTAGTACGGGCTAATGTTTTTAGACAAGTCATTATCAAAGAGAGATTCAACCTCCAGAATTATTTCCTGCATCTTTCAACTGTAAACAGAAGCAGTTCCAACCGATTGGTTTTATGCTCAATTAATTGCCACTGATCATCGTGTTTAATATGCTGTTCTGGACCCAGTTCCTGGCTCGGTATTTCCCCGTGAAATCATAGAATCATGATCTGCAGAAGAACATCAATCATGGTGAGAATCAGTGGAGAAAAAGCTATAAGTGAGTTCACCCAAACCATGAGCCCATCGAGTCATTGTACCAGTTACCAATCTCGGTGTACTGCATATTTCTTCCATGAGATTCGGTATGCCGTAGTTACGTTTTCGTCATCAGTTTGTCTTTCTGCCATGTTTTGTGTAGTCTCTTGCGATATCTTTCGATCTTGAACTGTATATATGAAAATGCACCCGGAAATTAAAACTGCTATAAAGTTGTATCTTTGTCTATTTTTTCTTTTCCATTGTATACTTTGAAGGTATTTTTGATTAAAGTGTTGTAAAAATTGAAAAACAGTTCGGTTTGTATGAAAATTTGAAAAAACTCTGAGAATTAGGCCTATTTAGTTTGCAATTATAATTCTGTTTTCTGTGTTTAAATACAATTCTGATAAAAATTTGTGTTTGGCAACCTGTTTTTAAACACTGAATTATAATATTTCTCTATTATAATCAAGTTTTTCAGAAAACAGCAAAAGGGTGTTTTATAGCTTCTGTTTCTTATTTTTCAACTCATAATTATTCATTCTTAATATTTTAATGTATTTATACCTTAATATATAATATACATACATAATACATTAATATATGTGCAATTCTTATAAATAAAAAATATATATGTACACGTACACAAAATTAGGTATATTTATATTATTAAGTTATATAATATACGAAGATTCATATGTTAAATAATAATATGAATAGATGATGCTTATATATAGTTTTATACATGTATTATTAATGTATTGAATAATATAAAATATACATATACTACATATGTATTAAAAAATATTACCAATATGTGTGTGTGTATTGGTAATATTTTTTAATACATATGTAGTATATGTATATTTTATATATTAATAAAAAATATTACCAATTCATGTATATATATAATTTTATTGTGAAGTATACAAGCGATATCATTATATACACACACACACACACACACACACACACACACACACACACACACACACACATATATATATATATATATATATATATATATACTAGTGGTAACTCATGCGATGCATAGGCGGGTGTAACGCGTACTTAATTTTTTTTCTTTTGTATTTGTGATTAGTATTTAAAAAAATTTCGTAGTCATATCCATAAATATGTAAATGTAAGTAATATTCTAGTAAGTGCACATGAATTGAATTTATTATGAGTCAATAAATGTCACAAACCATATTATAAGAGAACGTAGTTCGAAAATCCACCCATATTAAGAAAAATTACATAACGAAGTTGATTTTAAAATAATATATTAGTTCAAAAAGTAGAAAACCATGGTAAATATGGATTTTCATCATATTCGTTGGGCGTAAGTCCATATTTTCTCAACAAAGTATCCCTAAACTCAATTGTCTTAAAGTAAACACATTTCTCGAGTTGTAGGATAAAAGCACAATCAGAAATGCAATAATTATCCTAAAATGTGGACAACACATATCTCTTTATTCTTGTTCTATTGGGATTCAGGCTATATTTTGTAGACATCAGAATAAGCAAGTTAGATTATTTATTATTATAGTTTTTTTGGTTTTAGTTCCATCTCTTAAGATTTTTTAGGCTTTCATCCCATGTGTTTTTAAAATTATAGTAAGTTTCATAACCACTCAAAACTGCTCATAACTACTCTATAATTGTCCATTTTATTTTTTGCAGGGAATGACACTTGTCTCATAGTGGTTATAATAGGACTAACAACTAAAAAAATAAATACATGAGTTTGGTTACAAATAAATCTTAAAAATATGACTAAACACTTAAGAAATTTTAATTAAATAATTTATTTAATATTAAATAAATTATTCGATTAAGAAAATATTAATTCCACACCTTGTTTGAATATAATACAACATTTACTTCTCGATTTTGTAGGCATACAAATGATAGTACTTTTAATGTTCTCATTAGTGATGATACATTCAACATTTTACTGTTATATTTTATTTTTGTTCTTGATAAAGATAAACACCACTAATGTTTTGATAAAAGTCTTTAATTCTCTATTTTTTTAAAAATATTAGTTGAATGAAGATAAATATAGTAATGTAATTAATATTTGTAATTATACTATTTGTATAATTCTTAATATTTTTAATAGGAGATGGTTATTCTGAATTGAAACATTATGAATATTATTTGGTATGTAATTATTATTAATAGTTAAAATTGTTATGTTTAGGTTTCCTATCTTAATTAATATTAACATGAATGTAAATGATTAGTATGTTGTAAATTCTCTAATTAAGATGGTAATAATAATTTTAAGAATATATTATTCAAAGTTCCAACCATTTGCGTGGTTGTAAGAAAAACTATTTCCAACATGTTTCACAACATAGAAACATTGTTAGGCGTACAAATGATAGTAATATTAATAGTTGTATGTGTAGGATTTTTTCCATTTTTTATAATAAAATTATTTTATTATTTGTTTTTCCAGTAATTTAAGTTAAAATTATTGTTTTTTTACATTTATTTTTCTTATTAATATTGACATGGCTAGTATGTTGCGCTTTCTATTATTTCTATTATTCATGTGGTAAAAATAATTTCATGTATATCTTAAAATTATATTTTTCCCTTCTTGCCACTAAATGCATGTACATTGTTCGCATCTTGTGGGACAGGACTCTGTGAGCCGTGGGTTTAATTACCAGAATAGTACACAAAGTGAATTTGCCTTCGAAACTTCTCACGAAAAAAAAAGTATATCTTATTGAAGGTTCATAATAATTGAATTGTAATCCTAACAATATCATTATTTTCAACTAACAAAATTCATGAAGAACAACACTTTTACAATCTAAGTGATTTAGAAAGTGTGATAGCATCGAATGTATACAATTCGTGGAACTCTACAACCGCTATGTAGAAAGAAACAAAATGAAACAAACCAAAGCACAGTCTATATTACCATGAGGAAAAGAATGATAGATAACAGAATCACAGTTTAACTCTATGCATACTAAAATGATATATAACCAAACCATAGTTTTAATTGTATCCGGGTCTATTAAATTTGAGTTATAGATTGTACATAGATTCTAATATTAAATTTAATTTTCCAGTCTCCATTAAAAAAAACTTAAAACATTTATTTGTAATACTGGGTATACTCGAGGTTACGCATGTGTGTTTTGGAATTTTGAGTTTGGTTGTGTGAATGGGTTTGTTCAGGTTGTGTACGGCTAAACATGTGATCTTATTTGGGTGAGGTTTCCATACGCATGAGAGGTGGGTGGCAGTGGAGATGTCATGTGGGTGGGCATGTGAGATGGGTTTCTATACCCATCAAGTAATATGCAAACAAACAGAAAAGAAAAACAGACAGGAGGGACCCCATGAACCCGTGTTAAAACCCATTGAGAAATACCGTGCTCTAACTTTTATCTTTTATACATTGAAATTTTACTTTCTGATCAATAAATCATGTTTCAACAGATCTTGTGTTTGAGGACCCATGAATCCATGTTAAAACCCATTGAGAAATATCGGACATAAAAAAATGCTTGAGAAATACCATACATAAAAAAATTTGGAATGAAGTTAAATGGTCAACAAATATAAGAAGATACCAGATGTAGAAGAAAGAAAACCAAAAGAAAAGAATATAAACATGTATAACAAACGAAATATAATTTCCACTCTAACATGTTACATCTCTGAACTCTTTCCATCTTTATGAATTCTTCTTACAACAAGCCTGCATGTATGACATAACTATAGAGGGTGAAAACTGTAAAGGTAAATTGATATTATCAAACAAAATTAAACTGAAGGTTAAATAACAAACTTAGAAATTTATGAACCCCGCATGCAAGTGATGGTTTCTTTGAAGTTGCTGTACAGGGTCTTATTCGATACATGTTTGTCTGCAATATGAAATTATAATTATTTAAAAGCAAAAACATATAAAAATAATACTTTAATGAAAAGCCGTCAAAATGAAAATGCATCACTGTTGAGTCCGCTAACAGAGATATAATCCAATGTATAACATCTGAGTGGTCGGAAATGGCATGGAAAAAAATGAGACATGGTGAGAAATATATGTACTCATAACAAAAGAGAGAGAGAGGGAGAGAGAGAGAGTACGGTAAAGATGGAGATGATCGAAAAAAATGATGCGGCAAAAAGGGATATGCAGTTTTTGAGAGGAGGGGATGTGCTTGGGTGGGTTTTGAGTAGTGGACGAAGAGAAGTTGGCAGGTATGGTTACTCTAATTTAAAGAAGAGTGCACGTGTATTAGTTGGGTTTAAAAAAAAGCAAAAATCTGAGAAAATTGGATTTGAACTTTCAAGCATTCTCATCATGTATATAATTTATGATACATAAAAATACATGATATTAAATGTAAATGTATATAATTTATGATGTATGTATGTATATATGTATACATTCATGTATTATGTATGTGTTTATATATATACACATATATGTATAATATAAATATACATTGATGATGCTGAAATCTAGCACCACCAGATTAGTGATGATGAGCTCAAACAGTAGTAACCATGGCAGCCATAGATGTATATGTATGTATAAGTGTGTAAGTGTGTAGAAGGGGATGAGTATAAGAGGAATAAGATAATGATGTATAGTGGTTCAGCTAATTAGGCCTACATCCACTGTGAATGTGTGATCCACTAAGTGATCCACTAAGTATGGGCACTAATGGCCTTGGATACAATGCGCATAAACCCACTTTCTCTCTCCATTGTGTGTACAAGTAGAGTTTTAGCTAGGGTTTTCAATTATCAATCCCCCCTGTAGGGTTGTAGGTGACAAGTATATATAGGTCCTGGGGAGTGTAGTGTACCCCCCAAGTATGCATGGTGCATGTGAATGATGATCTAGCCAATCTCCTGTTGACACCTGTAGATGCCAAACGATGACATAATATTCCCTCACGTGAGGGGGTGATATGATTATAACGGTCTTCCACGTGCCATGTGAGCCTCACGCGCACTGTTTCATGCGTCTCCCAAACCACGCGATGTGATGATGTCACCCTCGGCCTATGATACGAGGCCGAGGGCAAAGTTCCTTCTGGTAGTGAGTCTGGCCTAGTTTAGGCCTCGTACTGTCGTACCCTCGGAGGGTTGTCCGAGCCTGGTGAGGGGTCGGCCCCTTGAAGGGTCGTCTGAGCCTGATGGAGGGTCGGCCCCTTGAAGGGTCGTCTGGGCCTGATGAGGGGTCGGTCCATTGAAGGGTCGCCTGGACCATGATGAGGGGTCGGCCCCTTGGAGGGTCGTCTGGGCCTGATGAGGGGTCGGCCCTTGGAGGGTCGTCTGGGCCTGATGAGGGGTCACGAGACCATCTTGGGCGCGCCTATGTTGGAGGGCGCCCTCGGCCTAGCCGAGGGTATATATGGGTATATCAATCACCCCCAGCCCTTAGCCATAGATGATGTCGGGATGGATGAGGGATAATGTTGCTTTTGAGACAAGTGTATGGTCTGTTTGATGAGTGACACATGTCAAGCTGTTGTGACATTTAGGCAGGTACTCATTGTTGTTTCTTTTTCCAAGGCGTGGCGGCTGCACACTTTGCTTGGGGCTTTGTGCCTTAATGATGCCCTCCTCGTGGGCTGTGCTCTACATTGGTTAGTGGGCCCACTCATTGGCAAGGTATTTAAATAATTTTTGAAGTTTCTCTTTCTTCTTCTTCTTTGCGCCTGAACTCTCTCTCTCTCCAGCCTCCATCTTTCTAGCCATTTCTGCAACTTCGACGTTTCGAGTTTGGCAATTCTGCTATTTCTTCTCAGGTAACCCCTTTGCCCTAGTGCCCTCTTTATCTTCATTTCTGTTTGCTTTCTTATTTTAGGGTCGTAGGGTTGGATTTTCCTTAGGCCGTTTCATAGCTTTTCCGGTGTATTCTCTGGTAGTCTGTTCTTGAATGTTCTTGATAAAACCCTTTAATTCTTTGGTTTTGATCGAAAAGTCCAACCTGGTCAATTGTGAGATTGTTTGTGGTTGGCTTAGCCAAATTCTTCTAAGTGTAGGGTCTTCCCCTTAATGCTTAGGAGGCTTTACAGTTTAGCTGAGGAGTTTCCATCCCTGAGAGAGAAGTTCTTCGTAGAGATTATGCGAATAGAGGAAGAGGAGGAGAGGGGACGAGGGACCGACCCTAATTGGGTACGACCCATTTTTCCCATTCCTCTTGCCACAATAAAGCCATCTGAGCCATTTGAGTCTTGTGGGTCGTCCAGTCGTCCAGCTGAGAGTTACTCAGGAGAGATGGATGAGAGAGCCTCGTCGCCAACGGGTGCAGGCCCTTCTGGGAGGAGAGAAACGTCTGATCTTAGCCCAGGCTGACAGGCCGAGGGTGTGGTCCCTTCAGAGGCTGTCCCTGTGACAACTTTGTCCCCCTATGCCTTCCAGATGGATTTCCCTCATGGGCCTCTGGAAGGTGACGAGGCCGAGGGAGAGGGGACTGAGGATAATGGCGAGGACTCAGATGTTGACCCAGTTGACACCTCCCATGCCTCGTCCTATATCTCCCCCGTCAGGGATCGTGACCTTTTGCTTTGGAGGCATGCATTTGGTGTTCTCCTAACATAAATATGAGGGTCCCCTCTGAGTCTGAGAGGATCTTTGAGGGTGAAGAGGGAGAGGTCGCAGTATACGAACAGATGTTTAAGGTCGGTGTCAGGTTCCTTCTACACCCTGCTGTTGTGAATATCTTATCAGCCCTCGGCGTTGCCCCCTCTCAACTTCCTCCCAACTCCTAGAGGACGATCCTTAGCTACGTCTCCCTATGGAAGAATGCCTTTACTGACGAGCCCTCGACCGATCTGTTCTTGGCCTGCTATAATATCACTTCCTCGTCTAAGCAGCCTGGGTACTATCATCTGGGGGCGAGGAAGTCTGATAAAAAACTTCTCCACGTGGCACAAACCTCCAACCATGATTGGAAGAAGAGATTCTTCTTCGTCTCTGGAGAATGGGAATTTTCCGCCGAGGCTCAACCTTTAGTCGATAGCCCGAGGGTTCCCAAAAGATGGTCTAACCCCTCTATGAAGGCCAGGTCAGACCCCGAACTTAGTCTGGACGAGAAAGACATAGTCGAATATCTGAGAGAATGAGGGAAAGGGGGTGAACTTGCAAAGTTTGAAGATCTGATGACCCCTCGGTTCCTCAAGGAAGCTGGTCTAAGGGTCGGCCCCTTGACAGAGCTATGTGAGTTATATTATTTTTTGCCCGATCTTTGCTTTTTTCAAGTGTTTCATCTTTACCTTTGCATTTTTCTGACGTATCGTCCTCCTTTCAGGTCATCCTTCTGGTATATCTGATCAGCTCTGGGAAATGACTGCCCTAAGTTTGCTATCTGGCTTGGGCAAGAAGAAGGACAAGGAGCCTCAGCAAGCTCCGAGGAAGACGAGGATCGTGGGGCCGACGCCTGTTGAGCCGACCTCCGACAGACAAAAGAGGAAAGAGACAGAAGTCCCTGTCGACCCTCGGCCAGATTCACGGACGAGGGCAAGGGTCGAGGCGTCTGAGGGGACCGCCTCTTCTTCCAGTATGGGGGCCTTCTGGTCCCAAAACTTGACATTACTGAAGGCCGAGCCGTCTTCTCTGATTGCCAACCTAAGGGCAGCCAAAGCGTCAATGTTTTCTGCCCCCTCGGCTGCTGATTATGAATTCCTGTCCAAGATGCCTCCGGCGAAGGTGTATGACTATGGTTTGCGCACTCTAGCTCAGGTACTTGTCTTACTTCATTCCCTTAATTGCATTGTTTCACAAGCTGTTTTCTCGGCCTCTTAACGAGTTTCTTTTTCTTATGCAGTCTGTCTGTGCTTTTACCTCGGCCACTAAGTGGATGGCAGAGAACCAAGCGAAATTCCATGAAGCTGAGAGGGCCATTCAACACGAGCCTGATCTACAGTCAGAGCTTGAGACTGCTAAGGCTGAGTTGGAGAGCGCCAGGACTGAGCATGCGAGGATCCTGGACGAGCTGACGAGGCAGCATGATGCAGACATGGCGGCCAAGGACTTACTTCTTAAAGAGAAGGATGAAGCCTTGACCCATCAGGGGGCCCAATTTAAGACTGAGCTATCTGAGGCCGTGAAGAAAGCAGAGGCAGACGCTGTGGAGGCCTACAAACTCTCAAATGAGTTTCAAGGCTTCGATCTTGAATACTTGGAGAGAGGGATCAGGACGGCCGGTCGGTGGGTCGTCCTCAAGTTTGGTGATGTCGTCTTTTCAGTCCGTCCCTCTCTGGAGGCATTTTAACTGGACGACCCATTGATTGCTGAGGCTTTAGCCCACGTGGAGTCCCAGGTGCACGTCGAGGGTATCGACACGTCTGAGGATCAGCCAGTCGTGGTCGTTGAGGAGACCTCTCTTATCGACGTTGAGGCCCTGCCCTCTGATGCTGCTCAATAGGGTGGCTGTTTGTAGCCAATACCCTCTTTATGTACCCCCTGACTGTACTTTATTTTTGTAGAACACTTGTAATATTTCATTTATAATATCATTTATCTTGTTGCCTTTCATACTCGTCTCTTTTGCATTGTGAATTTTTTATATTAACAATATCACTACACTCCTCCCTCATCTTTCTTGAGGGTGAATGAGGGGTTGTCCCCTGCATTGACCCTCATTATAGCCGAGGGTAGTTTTTAATCAATTTTAATTGATGCTCAAGTCCCCCCTCGTCTTTCTTGAGGCCAAAGGTGGGGTCGTCCCCACCATTGACCCTCATCATAGCCGAGGGTTGCTTCTACCAAATTAATGGTTTTTAACAAAGTACTCTCTCGTCTTTCTTGAGGGTAAGGGTGGTGTCGTCCCCACCATTGAACCTCATCATAGCCGAGGGTTGCTTCTACCAAATTAATGGTTTTTAACAAAGTACTCCCTCGTCTTTCTTGAGGGCAAGGGTGGGGTCGTCCCCACCATTGACCCTCATCATAGCCGAGGGTTGCTTCTACCAAATTAATGGTTTTTAACAAAGTACTCCCTCGTCTTTCTTGAGGGCAAGGGTGGGGTCGTCCCCACCATTGACCCTCATTATAGCCGAGGGTTACTTTTACCAAATTAATGGTTTTTAATAAAGTCCTCGTGATGTCTGTCCTAGTTGCTGAGGCCAGCCTGGCAAGTGCATCGGCTCGGCCATTGTCATGCCTAGGTATCCTCTTCAATTTCACTTCTTTGAAGCTCTTCAGTAATGACATTACTTTCTCAAGGTACTTGGCCATCCTCTCATCTTTGGCCTCATAGGCTCCTAGTATCTGATTTACTACCAGCCTTGAATCACTATGGACCAAAATCTGGCCGACACTAAGAGACTTGGCCAAGGAGAGTCCTGCTATCAGAGCCTCATATTCGGATTCGTTGTTGGAGGCTTTGAAGTTGAACCTCAGGGCGTACTCAATGTCTGTGCCATCGGGTGCTGATACTATCAGTCCATCTCCACTTCCGCTGTCACAGGAGGACCCGTCAACGAAGAGGCTCCACACAGTCTTTTCCTCTGAGAAATTTCCCTCGGTGAGGGATCCCTGTCTAAAGAGGTGTCTTCCCTCTTCGTTTTCGGCCACTTTCCTTCTAGCGATGCCTGTCTCAGCCTTATCTGCAGGTGTGTCGGTGAGCCTGTCTTGTTGGGTATCTGACTTCCCGAAGCTCTCATTCTCGGCCTCATCATCTCCCCAAGTGAACTCGGCCATGAAATTCGCCAGTGCTTTCCCCTTAATGGCCGTCCTAGGCTGATATACAATGTCAAAATCCCCAGCTCTATGGCCTAGGCCATTAACCTGCCTGATTTTTCTGTCTTGTGTGGGACCTGCCTAAGAGGAGAGTCAGTGAGGATGACCATTGTATGGGAATGGAAGTATGGCTTCATCTTCCTTGAGGCATGGATCAAGGCGTAGGCTAACTTCTCCATCCTCGGGTATCTTTGCTCTGCCCCCTGAAGTGCCTTACTGTTGAAATACACTGGCCTATGTACCCCGTCTTCCTCTATGACGATTACTGCGCTAATGGCTGACTCAGAGACAGCTAGATACATATAGAGTCGTTCACCCTGCACTGGTCATGACAACAGCAAGGGGGACCCTAGTTATGACTTTATCTCCCTCAAAGCCTCATCACACTCTTCACTCCATTCGAAGGACTTCCTGAGGATCTTGAAGAATGGCAAACACTTGTCTGTGGCTCTGGATACGAACCTATTCAAAGCAGCCACTCGCCCCGTGAGCCTCTGAACGTCTTTGATGGTCTTGGGGGTCTTCATTTCCAGGAGGGCCTTTATTTTCTCAGGGTTGGCCTTGATGCCTCTTTGGTTGACAATGAACCCCAAGAATTTCCCTGCTCCGACCCCGAAGACACACTTGGCCGGGTTGAGCTTCAGCTGGTATTTGTCCATCGTATTAAAGGTCCTCTCCAGGTCAGCCACATGATCCTCTGCCTTCAGGCTCTTAGTCAGCATGTCATCTACATAAACTTCCATAGATTTCCCAACTTGGTCTTCAAACATTTTATTTATAAGGCGCTGATACGTTGCCCCTGCATTCTTTAGACCAAAGGGCATGATCCTATAACAGTATGTCCCCTTGTCGGTGATGAAGGATATTTTCTCCAAGTCTTCAGGGTCCATGAAGATCTGGTTGTACCCTGAATAGGCATCCATGAAGCTCATGAGCTCATGGCCTGCGGTAGCATCTGCCATCTTGTCAATGCGGGGGAGAGGGAAGCTGTCTTTGGGATAGTGCTTGTTGAGGTCGGTGAAGTCCACACTCATTCTCCACTTCCCATTGGCCTTTGGGACAATGACTGCGTTGGACAACCATTCAGGGTAGATGGCCTCTCTGATAAACTCCGCATCTTCTAATTTTTTGACCTCATCCCTTATGACCTCATACTTCTCTCTAGAGTAAATTCTCCTCTTCTGCTTCACCGGCTTCGCACCCTCTACCACGTTGAGCTTGTGGCACATGATTTCAGGGTCGATCCCCGACATATCTGTATGACTCCATGCAAAGACGATCTGTCTTCTCCTCAACAGTTTAATGAGGTCTTCCTTGATATTTGGCTTCAGAGACTTGCCGACTTGGATGGTTTTTTCCGGGTCATCCTCATTGAGGATGATGGATTCTACCTCTTCCGCGGCCTCTCCCTTCTTCAGCTTCGTCTCGTCTCTGGGGTCTAGGGTATCAATATTATAAGTGGTCGTAGCCTTCTTGTGTGCCTCTTTTTCTTCAGCGGAGTTGTAATAACATTCCCATGCTATCGTCTGGTCTCCCTGAACTTCCCCACCCCGTAAGGGGTTGGAAATTTTATCATCTGATGGACCGTAGACGGCACAACTTCGAACCCCTTGAGGGCTACCCGCCCCAGTATAATATTGTAGGCCGAAAGCACATGTTCATCCATCACAAAGAAGCTGACCTTCTTGGTAAGCCATCTCGGCCACTCGTCCCCCATCCTGATATCAGCCTCATACACTCCAAGGGGATGAACCTTTTCTCCACTAAACCCAATCAATGGGTGATGGTATGGGACGAGTCTAGCACGGCAGAGACCTAAAGCCTTGAAGAATGACCAAAACATCACGTCTGCAAATGAGCCCCCATCTACCAGGATCCTCGGCACCTCGCATCCGTGCACCCTGGTAGTGATGACGAGAGGGTCATCATGTGGGGCTAAGAGGCCTTTGAAGTCCATTATTGAGAACCCCACTATCAGAGTATCCATGTCAACCTTTTTTCTTTTTTCTGACTTCGCCTCCAGAGAGGTTGAGTGTACTGTCTTCATCACTGCCTTGGCCTCAGCCACATGGGCCTTCCTGTCAGCGACCTCTGACCCTCCTCTTGCTAGACCCCCGGAGATCATTCCTACTCCGAGCGAGATCATATTAAGCCTCTTGACAGGGCTTTGGTCATCTCTCGGCGGGAGGTCAGGGTCGTCCTCATCGTCAGAAGGGTCGTCCCCTCTTTTTTGAGGACCTTCTCTACATGCATCGCCTCGCTTTTTTTTGGGGTCGTCCCCTCGGCCCCTCTTGCAGGCACCTTTGTCAATGTACTTCCTGAGCTTTCCTTCTTTCAGCATCTTCTCAATCTCATCTTTCAGGGCAAAGCATTTGTCTATCACGTGGCCATGGTCTTGGTGAAATTCACACCACAGGTTTTTGTTCCTCTTGTTGGGGGCTACCCTCAACTTCTCAGGCCACTTCAGGGATCGGTCACTCTTTATCTCATTGAGAATATGTTCGTAGCTGACCGTTAGAGGGGTGTAACCAGCGAACTTGTCGTCCGTAGACCTCTTCTTCCCCTCTTTGTTCTTCTTAGGGTACTTATCCCCACTAGCGCCTCCTTTTTCATCTTCGTATTTTGTGGCCATCGCCTTTTCGGCGTTCATCACCTTTCCTGCTGTTGACAGCAATTCAACCATCATCCTCGGAGGGTCTTCAGCAAGCTTCCATAACAGCTTCCCCTTTTGGAGTCCTCCAATCAGGGCTGTCATAGCTATGCTCTCCTCATAGTCTTCCACCTCCAAATTTTCTTTGTTGAATCTGGCTATGTAGTCCCTTAGACTCTCATTCTTCCCCTGCTTAACATAGAGCAGGTGGGTGGTTTTCTTCTATGGCCTCACCCCAAAGCAAAAGTTGTGGATAAACCGGTCTGCCAACTTCTTAAAGCTTTCAATTAAATTTTTTGGAAGATACATATACCAGACATGTGCAACCCCCGTCAGAGTGCCAGAAAAGGCACGACACCTCATCTCATCTGAGATAGATTATATGTCTGTCGCTGATTGATACATCTCAATATGATGGACAGGATTAGTACTCCCGTCATACCGTGGGACCACATGGGGATTAAACTCTGATGGCGTAGGAAAGTTGACTATCTTCTCCACAAAGGGAGAGCCTATGGAGTATCCTCTATGAAGAGGGTCCCGACTTTTCAGAATATCACCAATCTTGTCCTCCAGTCGCTCGATTGAGTCATTCCAGGGCCTCGTAGGGTCGGCCTGGCCAATGTTATCCCCCGCCGCCTCTTTAAGGTGGACGGAGGGTTCTGCGGCAGTAGGCCTGTGTCGGCTATTTACTTCCCCCTGACCATCGTCTCGTCCTAAGGGTCGGCCCCCGTGGGGTCGGCCATCTGCTGCCTCCCTTCTGGACCTCGCAACGCTCCTTGATCTGGATAATTTTTCCCGCAGGTCATTTACTGGGCCCAGCCTCTTAAAGGCCGACCCCCTGCTCAAGCGATAAAAAGCAGAGCCTCTTGGGCGATCATCAGGATTTGGTCTCCCGCACTTCCCTCTACTCTCTTGGAGAGGTCGTACAGTATTGTTGGAGACCTCATATGGTTCCCAGCATTCTATAGGGGCCTCCTCTCCCTCCAAATCGTCATACCTGTCCTCAGGGAAAGGGTTTCCTTGCCTCCCTAGGCGTAGACGCCGGGGGTCATCAACATCCCTACGCCGCTGAGGGGGTGGCAGTTCTTTGCGTGGTGCCTGGGGTGGTCCCCTGGACTCATGCTGCCCTGGAGCCGCTGTCGGAGTAATCATCTCAGGTGAGACTCTTGGTGGTCTTAGTATGTTCTGGCTTAGAGCTGTGAACTGCTCCTGCATGATTCGCTGGCTTGCTGCCAAAGACTTCAAGGCTACCGCCACATCAGCCATCTCAGACTGAGGTGGTGGCTGACTGGAACTGGGTCCAACTCCACTCTCCGGTGGAGGGAGTGGTGGTGGTGGCATCTCTGGTGCCATGTGTTTGAGCTATGAAAAGCTGAACTGGAAAAAGGACTGGTGAGCTTGAGAACCTTAATGGGTCTCTTTCAATGGTGAAACATCTCCTCTCAGGGGGAGAGCTGGTTCACCACCAGAGTGCCCAGTGACGCCAGCCCAATAAGTTATTAGTAATTAAATTGGTTTTCGATAGTAATGCTGAGAATGAACCATATGAGACTCATGTTTTAATTTGGTATAGGATTGATCACCCGGTATTTTATTAGGCGAGGTGTCACATGAACAATCGAAGAAAGAATAGTGAGACTATCGACGACTTTAATATTTTCAAGAAGAAAAGAGTAACTTATAAGCACTCACAAATGAACAAAAGCACAACACTCACTTGGGGTAAGTATATATATACAATGCTACAAAAGATTATCGAGTTATAATAGCCTTAAATCGAGTCACCTAAACAAGAAAGTACATGTGTTCATGGGTTTAAATTTTAATTCTTGAAGTTTTTCATAATATCATTGATTCGAGGACTAAAGTTTAATAACTTCTAAAATTGAGAACGTGCATTATTAAATTATCTATTGTATTGGGCAATTATTTGAATGATTATCGAAAATAAGGGCAAAATGCCCAACAAAGGGGAAAAAATAATTAATTTTTTTTAATATTTTCAAATTTTTACAACGAAAGCATGCTTGGGAAGAACATATATCCAACCAATGAAACTAAAGTGCAATAGCAAGCATATTCCACACCCCTAACTTAAATATTGCATTGTCGTCAATGCGAATAAAAAACACAACATAAAGAGAGGAAGATAAAGATGATATCCATAATCGAATGATATTTGATAGCTTAAGTCCATTGATCCTACAAAACAGGTTAGAACCAATCATTATAGGAAAGTACACAAAAAAACTAAATACACTATATAAAAATAAAAAGAAGAAGCTACTATGTACAAGTACATTTTAACTACTAATTTATCTATACACTAGAAGTTGAAATTTTTGAGGGTCCACCCAAAAAATTAATTGAATTATATGGATTAATGGAGTACTCTCACTTGATTTCATGCCTCCGAAAAAATAGGAATTGTGTTTGAACAATGAAAGACATGTTTTGGGTGGGGGGGAGGAACCATCACCAATTAATTTTTTTAGCGAATGATGGGGTATTTGTATTCAACGGGGGATAAGTACTCATAGGACCCCAAAAAATGTGAACTTCTTACTAAAGGTTTTTCAAATGAAATGGGAGCTGGGGAACATGAAAGAAAAAAAATCATCATGAAAAGAATTCTGAAAAGTATTCCTTGATAAGAATATGATCAAAGTACTCAAGACTTTGATCCGATTCTTCGGCTACTTGTAATGGTTTGATCATGGTGAAAGAAAATGGAGAGGAAACAAATCCAATCCGAATATATGACTCATCATCGCTAAAGATTGAATTTTAAAGATTTTCTCACCACGTTTGTTCTTCATTACGCGTTGGGCTAAGAGATCAAGAGAAAAATCATTATTAGTTTTGAATAATGCATCTAAATCTTGCTCCCAACGATAGTTTTCCTCCCGATAATAGTTATCAAATTTTTTATTTTTTTGACTTTGCAAGAACGCACTAAATGAATTCGATGGTTTTGCAACTTCAACAAAAAGAAAAATTTGAGATCTATTATCACCATTTTCAACATTATTAGTATAACAATTTTGGAGGTCATCATCATAATAGTTAGGGGTGGTAAACGGACGGATACGGATCGGATGCCATGTTTTCCATATCCGTATCTTCTATCTGAATGTACTATTCGTATCCATATCCTCCGGATATTTAAATCAACTATCCATATCCGTATCCGCTCAGATACCTCGGATTCAGATAATATCCGTATCCATTTACATTAGCCAATGCAAAAAATTACTATTAAAATATCAAATCTAATGAAATCCAATCCAAATAAATATATAACAAAATTATTGCCTCCTAACATCAACAATTATTGATTCCATAATAATAGTATCATTCCATAATGATAATATATCTTAAAGTCATCCATACTTTACAACCATATAAGCTAAAGCCATCCAAAAAAATAACAGTCACATTCCATGACAGTAGAAATAAATATGTACCTTTTAGATTAAATCAAATTTATTAAGAATGATAACCTCATGGACCTTTTGTCTTAAAACATACTTATATTTTTATTTTAATAAGTATACATTTTTATTTTGTATATAATATACCTGTTGTTAACTTCAGTTCTCATCACAATCAAAATCATCTCTTTACTTTTTTGTTTCTCACTTACATTTTTTTGTGTTTCTCTCTTACATTTATTTATAATTAAGGAAACTAACTAACAACCATATGAGGGTTTCTTTTCTCTTGTTTTGTACGAAAGAGAAATGAAATAAAGTTAGTCTTTTTTTTGAGTGGAGTATATGTTCTTTAATGGGTGTATGTTGTGTGTGATAGGGTGTATTGTAACTTTAGTGTAACTCCATGATAATATACCCAATAAAATAATAATACATGACATTTTATAATATACCAAATAAAATAATAACTTTAGGGTGTTTTTATTTTGAGTGGAGTATGCGTTTATTTTGTTTTAGGGAATAAACGATTAAGGTTTTTTTTAATATTATTTTATTAGTAATACTAATACTAATATTATTAGTAATATTTTAAACATATGCTTGACGAATACGGATATCCGGTAAAATGGATATCCGATAAAATGGATACTCCGCATCGGATACGAATTATCCGTGTCGGATACTAGTACTATCCGTATCCGTTTTCTCGGATATTTTTATAGAGTATCCATATTCGTATCCGTTTCCATATTTTCGGATAAATATCCGCAAATTCGAATTCGGATATCGGAAGGATGCGGATTTTTGAATATTTGTTTACAGCTCTAATAATAGCTCAGAAAACTATTATCAAAATAGTCTTTAATAGACCTGTGTTTTGGCCGGATCGGATCGAAAATGCATATTAGGGATAAATTCCAATTTTTTCAAAAAAAAATAATTATTCCGATTTTCAATCCAATATTTTTGGAAAATTAAAAAAAATCCAAATTCAAATATATCAAAAAATTGGCAAAAATTGAAAATCCAAAAATTTCGAAAATTCTAAAAAATAAATTTTGGATTTTCTATTACTCGAAATTATTATTTTAAGAAAACAAAAAATTGGTTTAACCCAACATGTAAATATATGAGGATTTGACCCATTTTTTTCATTTGTACAGAAATTAGGAGGATAGTCCCCTTTTATAGATCACACTTTAAAGCCCTCAGCCTTGGCTAACCGATGTGGGATATGGGAAAGTTTAAAAAATCGATAATCGGAATATAATTTTAAAAAAATAAATAATAATTTGAAAAATCGGATCGACATAGTTTTAGAATTATTTTTGATTTTCGATCCGATTTGTTTTGGAAAAAATCATAAATCGAAAAATTGAAAAATCAAAAATTGACAAACTACAAATTTATTCCAAATTCGAAAAAAATCGAATCGAAAATCGAAAAAAATCAAAAGTTAAAAAAAACACAACCCTAGTCTTCAACTTTGTTATTGTAATGATTTTGTGGCTTTTTGCCAAGAGAATGATTCTCGAACGTCTCTAGATCCTTTGTTTGACTTTGTAAATACTCACTAAAAATCTGAGGCTTTTTAATTTACTCCTTTTGCAATCATTCGCCAAAAGTCATAGGTTTTGGAAATCTTTGAAAATTATTCTTAGGATAAAATTGTGAATCATTACAATCACAAAAAAACTCTAGAGTAAGTCATGCTTACCCAAAATGGCTCGTCGATAAAAAATTCACAAAGTGGTGTGCGACCGATAAATTCAACTTTTATTGGTGCTCAAATGTTAAAGTCTGCAAAATAAATTAGAACAAAAATAACAATACAAAAATATATACAAAGTATTAAATCAACAAAATTCTAAAATACACTGCTCCCTGATAATGGCACTATTTTGATGTGGCATAAAGTTTCCAAATAAAGATCCTGTTATTGGATGTTTACCACCTAACAAAATCCATTACTTCGTACACTTAGGAGTGTCGTTGTAAGTAATAATCGAATCCACATGGAATGGCTTTTAGGATGAAATTGATTTATTACTCCAAAGGAAAAATTAAAAGATGAGGTTTTGAAAATTATAATTACAATTAACACTAGGAAAATATATAAACTAAATTAAATGACAATAATGAATTAAGATTGCATCCCCACCATGGGTAAACAAAATGTATTAAGGAATTTGGTTCGAAAACACAATTGACCGAGCATATTCAATGGATTATAAACATCCCTCACTAAGAGACAAAACCCAAAAATAAAAGATAAGACTTTTGATTGAATATGGTCTTACATGGATTAACGTTGCAATACTGCTATAAACACTACCATTGTGTGACAAAGGAAGTTAAATGCATAATATTTCAATATCAATACACAAGGTTTCAATTAAAATTCATTCAAATGAAATCATAGATTTTAAGATCAAGTACCCATTAGTGGTGGAAATGAGATCTTAACCCACAAACTAGTTACAAAGCATGGTGAAATAAGTAAAATAACTAATTAAAGAAGGAAAATAAGAAATTAATAAGCACAAGATAATTATATTGAGTCACAACTAAGTTATAAAGTTATAAAATCAAATATAAAGAAACAATTAAAGGGATAAGACAATGAATAGTAATTGAAACTTACAAAACTATCAAACTCTAGGAGAAAAAATGGAGAGAAGCTCCCTAAAAAAGGCCAAAAATATCCTTAAAAAACCTCCAATGAACAAAAAATGAAGTCCCTAACTTAAAATAACATTTGCATACAAAATAAAAAAGTACCCCCTAAACAAAGTTTTGCATCTGTTCACACAAGGTACGAATCGATTCGGTTTTTGGCAAATTTGATTCGAGACTTGACACATGAAAAACTGAAATGACCATAACTTCTTCGTTAGGAATTGAATTGACGCATGGTCAAAAGTCAAGCAAAGATAATTTAATTCTATACATTTTTTTTATTTTGAAACCCTCAAATTTATATAGTATGAAATTGCCAAATTACTCTTGAAGTTGAAGCACGTGTCGAAACTTTCTCGAAATGACCCTAATTTCTTTATTCGGGATAGAAATAACTTACCGTCGGTGACCTCGTGATGATAATTTAATGCTATGAATGTTGATACTTTTATACCATCCAAAATATAGAGTTTAAAGTGACAAATTTCCCATTGAAGTTGCATCTTGCGATAAAACTTTCCTGAAACACAACTAATTGCAATGTTAAGCATTCCAATACCTAGAAAATCTCAAATATACCTTACAAAATATATAATCATCAAGAAAAAATGTTATCCAATATAAGAGCTTAAATATAGTAATAAACAGACATAATCATACTAGAATATGCAAGAATAAAGAGTACTAAATATAATATTCAAGACTATCAGAGATACTAAAATAGGAAGAAACTAGAGAGTAAAGAAAGAGAAATGAGAAGAAACATATTTACAAGGTTTAGACCGACTTAGTGCTTACATTTAAAGGCGCTAGTGATTCTAATGATTAATGGGAAAATGCCTTTGAAGAGTATAATATATAATCTCTCAAGTTATTTATAGAATTGGACAACATAACATTAAGGTGTAGTCTGATCAGATACTCAATGCGTGATATTTATAGGCTATTAGAGGGGAGAGAAGAGAGTGGGACACATGGATTAACTTTATAGGTGAGGTGAGTACTTGCTTTACAATTATAATCCTGTAAGCTTACCACACTATTAGCTCTGTCCGACAAAATTCTCTACATGTATGTGAAGCCGAGTATCCTCTTCTAGTTGTTTGACGTGTCACTCCATATTTATGGTATAACATTGATTAATGAGTAGATAATTATGACTGACTTGAGATTATATGGTTAGATGTTATACTTTATGTCAAACTTGATAACTCTCTATACTCTTAATATTATGAAATATTGATAAACCCTGTTGTTATTCATATAGATGAACCTATTATATTATCTAGCGATTGACAAAGATATTGAGTGTAATTATTAATGCTATATGAAAACCTCTATTGTGGTACTATTGGTTGGGTTATGTTACCCTTTTTCTGAGGCGTAGCTAATATTCTTGCAATGGGCCCTGACCCGTTGTGTTAACTAACATGGCGGGTTAGGTTTGAGCTTTAGGAGAGATTGGATGTTAGAGAGTAAGTTGAATTTTGGTGATTTAATTTGATGTACAGTTTAATTTCCTCCCCACTTATTTTATATGAGATAACTTTTGGATTTATGAGTCGCTTGTGACTTCATGAATATATCTAGGTTATTGTATTGATACTTCTATATATTTTCAGATTATTGGAGGATGTTGTAGTTAAATTTAAATTTGGTGATCATTTATATTGTTATCTATCGCATTTTATGTTATTGAAAAAGGTTTTAAATGTTTGATATTTCTGTCACATGCTAAGAATGATATTTTAAATTATAGCATTTTTTATGTATCAGTATTGGGTTGATGAATCTTGATACTAAAATATATCGGATGTTGCAACTGGTATTAAATTCAGGTTCTAGGTCTCGAGGGTTATAGGTCTATGCTAGTTTTTCACGTGTCATTTGGTACATCGTCAATTTGTATTCTTTTTATGACTTGATTATGATGTACGTTTTGTTCCTATATTTTTATAAAGAGAACACTTGGCCTAGGATGAAAGGACCTACGAGAGCACGAGGGATAATGCGACGATAAATTCCATAGGACAGGCATGATATGGTCAGTTTTTATAAGAGCCGAGGGATTGGCAATGATCATTCAAGAGGCCAGGGTTGAGATTTGGATTCATAGGGATAGATCCAGATAGTTTAGTAGCATGGAGCGGACACATAAATTTTAAACAAGTTGATGCTTTGCTATAGTGGAAGAGTGTGACCACACTTGAGTAGAGGAACAGTTTGACTTATGAAGAGTTTTTGACTAAGTTTAATGATAAGTACATTCCATATTCTATTAGGTTTGAGAAGAAAAAGGACTTGTACATTTTGGAGCAAGGTTTACATAGTGTGATCGTGTTTTTAATAAGAAATCACAAATATATTTATGATTGTCCAAGAAGAGTTGGACATCTAGGAAAAGCAGAATAATTGTCACATCCATGATTTGACTTAGTCGATTAAGCATATTATATTAGGGGATCTGATGTACCCCACTTATGCTCAGATGGTGAGTTTTGCTTTGAGGCTTTGTCAGGACCGTGTGAATTATCAGAAGAGTTTTGGCAAGAGGGGAGAAGAAAGTACTTTAATTTTGGACAAGATGGGGGCAGATGATGCTAGACTTAAGCTAGAAGGTCATAAGGACTCACATGGATAACTGCAGGGCAAGAAGCCTGAGTGGAGTTTGATCATCAGCAGGGTGATAGAGACCCAAAATTTGATTAAGGTATAGGTAGAGGACCACAGGAAAGGGGCGAGTGCCTCTAATGCCCCATAATTTTAAAAGAATTTAATCAATCAAAATAATTAATTAATTATGAAAATTGGAAAATTTTAAATAATTATTTTAAGTGGAAACTTGAAATATGTAATTACTTAAGTGAAAAATAAAGTTTACAAGAAACTTTGTAGTTGAAATGGAAATATTAAAAAATATAGATTTTATTTGGTAGAATAAAATATGTATTTTAATTGGTAAAAGAATGAAGCTAGGGTTTTTAATTGTAATTCATAATTTTATTGGGTAATATGGTAATTAAAGTAACAATTAAACAAAGTAGGGTTTTTTACTTAAAAAGTATCGGTATAATGGTAATTAAATCCTTCTTGGGGAATAGGTTAGGTTAAATGGTATTAAAGGAATTGAATAAAATAAATAATATAGAAAGAGATAGGTTTTACAAAGCAAACCAGTGGTGCCTAAAGGAAGTCCGGTATATCAACAACATTGGATCGCTATAACGGGGGTACCTAGCCGCTATTGTGGAAGGGGGGAAGGGTTTAAATGGGAAAGGTGACTCATTTTTTTGTTTCTTTCTTATATTTATCTCTTTAGATTTCTTTCTCTTATTCCTCCTGCCATTCTTCCCAGAACCACCGTGAACCGTACTACTTCCCAATAAATACATCCTTAATCATTTAACCTTCCATCCAAATTATAAACCTATTGCACCATTAAATCCCTACAATTTTATACTTCAATTCAAGACAAGAATTATACTTTTGTGGAAGGATTTTTGGGATATGAATTGAGTTAATTCTAAAGGACTCCTAAAGGGATAATCAAACTACTTTTTAAGAAGGATTTCTCCTACACTTTTGGAACTTTCTTTTCACTAATTTAAAATTTTTTTAGCTGGGATTTTTCTATAATTTTTTCTACATTTATTTAGGATTTTCTTTAATTAAGGAAAGATAATTGTACCCTTTTATCTCATGACATAAATAATAATTTCTACCTAAATAGTTTTTATAAATTATAAATTTTATTGAAATAGGTATGATTCTTGTCTTTATCATGTCCTTAAAATTGTGATTTTTATGAATAAATAGACCCAAGTTGTCAATTTCGGAGGTTACATTAATTGGTTGAATTTGGATGATTGAGAATTACTCATTTGTAGTGAAATTTCCCATGATAAAGTAGAAATTCCCCATAATTGGAATTACATGTTTTAGATTATCGTTTTGATATGTAATTATGATTTTCATTCTAAATTATAATGTAAAAAATTAAGAATGGGTTATATGATGAATTCTCACCAATTAAGTATAGGCAATTGGGGAATTGAAGGAGGGTTATAATTTTGATAAAAGTATGGATTGAACCTAAATTATTATTTGGAATTTTATATTATTCTCTTCTACATAATATACTAAAGGTTAAAGAATTAGAAAACTCCCATGTGTGATTGATAATTTGTAGTCCTTTAAAATGATATAAGGATAATGAATGGATGAGTATTGGTTGTTGGGATTGATTTTTGGATACGAGTCACTAACTCATGATTTTTTTGGTCACTAACACATGATAAAGAACATACACCCCTTGAATTATGTAATTTTAAATGATAAGACATAATTTTCATGTTAAACTTAGCCTTTATGTATAGCGTATGGATTTTTTCCCTAACACATAAGGGGGTGGGTATAAATGATTAAAAGATAAAATATAATTATTGAATATCATTAGGCTACACACTATGGCCGGATATGACTGCGTTATTTTATTGCATGGCTCGGTTTAGACTCATGATTTTACTCTCTCTCTTTCTCTTTCTCTTCCCCCCCTCTCTCTCTCTATATATATATATACACACACACACGTCTATGGAGGCGGGCATAGAGATGTGCCTGTTATAAAGTGAGGGTAGAAGGGTGTGTCGATTTATTATGTCCAATCTAGCTACAAAATGGTGGACTCATATGTTAATGACCCAGTATATAGGGGCTAGGCATGGGTTATTTGGTCTAGAAGTTACTTCTAAAAAAAATGGGGACTAGTCTTGTTTATATATATATATATATATATATATATATATATATATATATATATATATATATATATATATATATATATACACACATGTGTGTGCGTGCGCATGTGCATGCGTGTGTGCATTATGATTTATAGCATGGTTATTTGGAATAAGTCATGGTTATGATATTACGGATGATATATTTACTAGTTGTCTCTTCTCATATGAGAACTAGTGGGATTTAAATGGTATTGTTAAAATACAATTTAAAGAAAATGACACTAGTAAAGGACGAGGATAACGGTTAAACTAATAAATGTAGACTTATTATTTATACTCATGATTGGTAGTTTTACTACTTCGGTGTGTAGCTATTATCTTGATATGGTGGGCCTGACCCGTCGTGTTGTTTTAGGTGCTCCAGTGGACTCGACTAGTTTTTCACTTGAGCATGCAATCTTCCATTTCCAGTCATCACCGAGTTTTGGAGATGTAGGTGTTGAACCTACTTTTAATTTTATTTCATTTATTGATGGTCCCTTTTTATTTTTAAAGCAAAAAGTGGTTTAAAGATGACAAAACAATTTCTCTTTTTATGAAAACTCATTTTTCAATTTTTAATTCGCACCAAGATGTGAACAAATTTTAACTTAACCAAATTTTATCTTGATTAATCCAAAACATCCATCTAGTAATTAAAGCAAATGAAATAAAGTAAATAACACTCATAACACCATATGTACGAGGAAACCACAACGGGATAAAACCTCGAACAATCCAAGCCAGATAATCACTATGAATGTGTAATTACAACAAACATACACAAGCCTTACTCAAAGACTCTATCCCCACAAGACTTGACGCTATTATGATATTAAACTACTCCTCTAACAGTGCCCATGCATAAAGTCCTTCTTCCATGAAACCTGTCTACAACACACGCGTCCACGCATGTCTCGGTATCCACAAATGTGGTTTGTAATGTCTACGATGTTGAAACCAGACTCCATCGAATCTTCATCGTAAAACCAACGATGTTCAAGTGTAGAACAACTCTTATTGGTGCCACAAATATCACTATAGAACAACTCTTCTTGTTACATGCTAAGGATGAGATATAATTATTTTAACAACCTCTATAATTTTAATAAATAGACTTGTCAACTCAATTATAAAAAATATATAGGGCATCACAATGCCGGTTAGGCAGCTAGGCCATTTCAGAGGTGTTTGTTATGCATGTAGGATAAAGGAAATAAGGCTACGAGATGTCCTCGGACTCATGGTCGGTAGGATCAACCATTTTAGTTGAGAAGATACCAGAGGTAGGTGCACCGCTTGTGGATGATATGGAATCGATTCTTTTAGATCCTAGTCGTGATTAGTTAGGTTAGTGCGATATGTTGTTTAATTCATCGATATGTTTCGTATATATGTGTTACTTGCATAGATGTGCTTGTTGGATTTTGGGTGTATGGGAACCCAAGTATTGTATACTATTATTGGCATATGTGGGCTCTACTTTTGTGTTGAGTTGATATATGGGTGTATGTTATCTATGGTATATTTTGATGAGTATGAGTGAGTGAACCTTTGGCGATAATACGATTCACGTTGTTAAGATTTTATTTTTGTGAATTCCAAGGATGGAATTCATGTCGTAGTGGGGAAGATTGTAATTCCCCAGATTTTAATTGATAAATTAAGTGATTTGAATAGATGATTAATTACTAATTGAGAATATATGAATCGAGTTAATTATGACGGAAGAAATATAACTAAATGAACAATGTTGGATTTATAGACTTTTCAGTAATTTAATGTAAATTAATTGTTTGTTATTTAATTCGTTTACACAGTGGTATTTTGGTTAAAACCTTAGGACATAAAGGTAATTTAGTTTGTCTTGGTGAGTAAGACATGTTTGGAGGAATAAAGTTATAGTGTATGATGCTGGATGAAATTTATTTGAGATGAGAAACTAAAGAGAAAAGAAAATGGAAAGAGAAGAGAAGATAGATGTGCGATCAAAGAAAGGGGACGCTCTAGCGAACACTATAACCGTTATAATAGGTAGGGATCGTAAGTGTTTAGTCCCATTTTCAATAATTTATTTGTATCCACTTCCATGTATTTTTTTTTGAGTTATTGATCTGTTGTAACAACTATAGGATGCTTGTCATTCCCTAAGAAAAAGAAGAGGAATGGTTATCAACGGTTATATATAGATTATGAACGATTTTGGGTTGTTATTTGACTTACTACAATGTAAAAAATACAAGGGATGGGAGCCCAACAAAAGTTTAAAAATGGGACTAAAGAAAAAAAAACTATAGCAGGTATGGGGTCGCTATAGTGCATAACCCCAATGCTATAGTGGAAGTGTATCGTGGTGGGGTTTTAAACCAGTTTTGTTCCAGCTTTTGTTTTTTGTTTTTATTTCTACCGATAGTACCCAAACTAAACCCTAAACCTCCATTAAAAACCATCTTCAAATTTCCATTTTAGTACCTTAACTTAAGGATTTTGGGAGAGCTGCAAGAGGAAAAGTTGGCCGAAATTAAGAGGAGAACAAGATTTCAACTAAGGCAGTAACACTCCACTTTTCCCGTTTTGTGCTTTATGACTTAGATATTGCCTAAATAATATTTATTGTTAATTAAAAATAATGAGTGGATTAATTAGGGTAAGATAAGCCTAATCAGTGTTCTATTGTTTATTATTTTTTTTTATATAAAATGGTAACACCCCCTTGGAAATGCAAGTGCCTAGAAAATTCTTATGTGAATTAAATGATGTAAAGATGTGAAATTGAATATAGTATATGGCAAAGAGTTGAGTATTATGCCTTATGAACTTTGAGATTTGAAATATGAGATATGAGTACACTTGTATTGTGAAATTTTTATAATGGTCGAAAAATATTTTGGGTCCCACTTGAAACATGCATGAATCATTGATGTATGAAATTGTAATTGTACCCTTGATACTTGAGATAATCCGCATTGGAATTAGCAATAATAAATATTATAAATTGATGAAGATATAATTTGGGATTATGTATTATATATGCTTATTAAGAGAATGATTATGATTTATATATGTTTATGAGAAGATGATTATTAAATGTATGTGTTTATTGAGATAAGTACACTTAGGTCCTTTACAAGCAATTTTATTATTCTAAAATCGAAATAAAAAAATTTAAACACCTAGATCCCTTAAACACCCATTTACCCAATATTGTTTTATTTTTAAAAGTCCGTGCTAGCGGCACCCACCCCACCCCATTGTCAGAGTTCAGTAACCCTTCGTTGGAGCTCCGATGACCTTCACAGAGCTTCAACTAGGCCTGCTAGAGCTATGGCAGTTGGGGGGGGGGGGGGGGAGGTGCCACTAGAGCAGACTTTTAAAAATAAAAGGGCATTGGGTGTTTAAAAAAAGTATCCCAATTTTAGAGTAATAAAATAGCTTGTGAGGGAGCTAAGTGTAAATGCCCCATTATTATTTTAGTTGTACGTTATTGGTGTTGGTACTTGGATGTTAGTCAATTGTGGTTTTTGAAGAATATATGTTATGAGCTATTGACTTTTCTCATGAGGTTTATAATTAGTGGTATTTCGATGTCTTTGAGTCTTGAAGAGGTATTAATAGTATTGTTATGGAAATTTGGATGTTAGAATTATTGAATAGAGAGTTTATGTTGATATTCCATTATTTTTAAGTTATTGATGGGACTTAGGATTGTTGGATGGTATTTGTTGTTTGTGAGGTTTTCATCACTAGATATTAATGGTTATGGATATGGATTATATTATTGATATTACATTATTGGAGAGGTGGTGGATGATGTTGGTTTACGATGGTTGTGTTTGGGAGTCATGAATCTTGGGATTGAATATTATTCAATTTGGGGTTGTAATACATGCTAATGTGTACATGTAGAGTTTGAAATGAATAAAGGGAATGATTTTGAGGATATTTGTAGTTGTCTTGATAATTTAGTGTACAAATATCCATAAGGATTCTTAGGACAAACAATGTTCAAGGAATGATTTGGTTGTTGTGAGTGTGGGATTTAAGAGTGATTCGGATTATTGGGAGTAAGATAAATATTTATGAGGTTAGGCCATGTAATGAGGAGCATTGGTAATTATAGAGTGAGATATGGGTTTCATGAAAATTACAGGTATCAAATTGAATGAAGTTGATGTAGGGGGTATAAAAGCTTAGGTTTAGTGTTTGTACACTCTCAAAAACTACCAAATATTGACAAAATTGTAGCTGGGGGAGGGGGTAATTGTTTGGATTTCATTTATGAGATGTCCTACGCATGAAGTCTAGAGAAAGTACATGTTTGGGGTTAGACTTAGTACGTTTGGTAGGAAATTTTAGTGGTTAAAATTATAAATAATGGGTAAGATTTTGTTGAGATGAGTAACTTGTGAGTACAATTTAATTGTGGATTATGAGACGTTAAGGAAATGTGTGAAGTGACTTAGAAAGAAAATGAGGAAATTGTGACGAAGTGAATTTATTGTGGTTTCACATAATATGTTATTGACGATTTGAGTTAGATCCCTTGGTATTTAGAATGATGGTTTGGTAGTTGTTTGCTCTCGATGACTGCCTAATCTAGATAAAAGTGTAAAGAGAGGTTGTCTTGTTTGGATTTAATTTATGAGACATACCATGCATAAAGTATAAAAAATTCCTGTAGAAAAATTAATGAAAGTGGATTTGGTTGTGGGCCGATTGTAACAACCCTCACTTTTGGGAGCCTACTTTATATTTATCTACCACATAGTGTGTCTATATATATATGATTGGTTTGTGGAGTAAATATTAATTTCATAAGATAAGTTAATATTTACTAAAATGTTGTATATTTACCTTATGTGAGGGTGAATATTACCATGTGGTGTTATAGTTGGTCATAAGAATTTAAAATGACATTATGGTTTAAAGTGTGACCGAAACTTGAAATGTGTTATAAAATTTCCAAATGATAATTTGGAGGGCGTAGTTAGTTCCGGGAGGTGCGAGATAGTCAAAATGTGTGCCATATTGTATTTTGATGTTTTGGGCACTTTTGACTGGTTTTGGTATATCACGTATTAGAAATCATTTTATTGTGGTATTGGCATTTAAAGATTAGAGACTTTTGCTTAAGGCCACGGTTTAGTCTTCTTAAGTCTTTCATTTTTCCCTAAGTGTAATTCTAGCCCTAGAGTGAGAGTGAGAGAGGAAGAGAACTTGTGGAGAAAAAGAGAGATTGAAGATTAGTGGTTTGATCTTGCATTCTTCTTCAACAAAATCTGAGATTGAAGCCCCAAGGAAAGTTTTCTACTTGCTATTATATGATTGAAGGTGGATAATTAGTGTTGATAGTTATGTAATGGTTATGGTTTAATAAAGTTAGGTTTCTTTGTTAGATTTATTGGTTTGGAAGAGATTTGATTATGGAATGATGTAGAACAATGTTGTTGGAAGCATTTATGATCATTTGGTATCATTAAATGAGGTTGGTTTGCTTTGGTTGAAAGTTGGTTTTTGGTTTAGCTTGGAAATAGGGAGAGTTGGTCTAGGTCTGCAATGACCGGTCGACCACGGTTCTCAGACCGGTCGACCAGGCCTTCGGGAGAGGGCACACTGCTTTCTTTCAAAGGCATAAAATTTGTGGCGCGGTCGACCGCGACCCCCTTACCGGTCGACCGGCCCTGCCGAAGTGAGCTTTCTGCTTTTCTTCTTAGGCAAAAACTTGAGACGCGGTCGACCGCGGTCTTGGGACCGGTCGACCGGTCCCCTGTTTTTCTTCCTCAAATTTTATTTTTTCTTTTAAATCTTTTCTTTTCAAAGGGACTTAGGAACCTTCTTGAATGAAGTAAACTTTGGCTTTTAGAGTCCTAGTTTAGTCTGGTTGTCACCCTAGAGTTGAATGTATTTCACTTGGGGTTAAGTCCAGGGGGTGTTTAAAGTGACGTTCAAGCATCACTTCTCTTTTCACATCTTAATAGGAGGATAGGGGTGGTAGGCCCATGTTTGGAAACTTTAGGGGCTTAAATTGAAGTATACAAGACCTAAAGACTTGGGAATGATTGTGATCCCTTGGAGAATTATTCTTGTAATGAACCCACTTTTATATATAGTTTGTTTTTACACTCTTGTGTTACTTATTATCTTATAAATGTTGTATTATTAGATATGTGGTATTATTGGCTATCAATATAACAAACCCTATTTTAATGACGAAGAATCAACTGTAAATTGGATCAAATCGAAGTCTTATGACATATCTTAAGGCAAATAATAAGTTTTGGGGTAGAAAATATAATTTTATGAAACTTTAAGGACTAAAATGAAAATATAAAATGGGCCATTTTGTAAATAATTTTTTTTCAAGGACCTCTAAGAAATATTCAAAATATATAGTGTGAAATTACCAAAATACCCTTCATGTGTGAAATGACCCTTATACCCTTATCAGCTTTCCACCACGTGCTGGTCACTTCCACCTTCCACATGTCATCTGTAGAGAGAGAGCTAAAACACTTATCATCATTTGGTGATATTAACACTGCAAGACCACTCCGGATCGCGACACCTCGGTGTTGAATCACCAATCCAAAAAGCTTAGTCATTTGACACGTGTCAACACCGTAGTACATTTGGAAACCTATAAATAGAGCCTTAGGGTTCATTTGAAACTTACACCAATTCCTTGAGAATTATAGTAAGAAAGAGTGATAGAAAGCTTGGGAAGTATCTTAAGAAGGAGTTCTATAATTTCAAAGAAAGAATTCATTTCGTAGGTATGATTTTATTTAAATGTTATAATGTATTTTTATAGTTTTAATTTGGTGTTTTATAGCTTTACTTAGTAGTTATGCTGGTAAAATACACTAAGGACTTAACTAATCAAAACATAAAGTTTAGAAGAAATCCAAGTTTATTTTATTTTCAGGTAAACTTGTTTGAAATTGTATATACGCTTTTAAAAATGATTGTTTAAAAGTAATTGCTCGTTATTATGGAATCTCATTTAAGTAATTCCAAAGTCAGGCCCGGTGAAATTCTGTCTAGACGAGATGGTATTTAAGTGGTGCCCCTGTGACCCTCCATCTCTACTGGGAATGAATCCGAAAATGTTCTGTCTAGATGAGATGGTATTTAAGTGGTGCCCCTGTGACCCTCCATCCCTATTGGGAACCTACTGATTAGGAAGAACTATGAATTGAATCCTTTAATTACGATCAACAAGTTTTAAAAGTTAAGAAAATGATTTTTTTAGTAATCCTTTGAAACAAGTTACTATTAAAATACAATATGTAGACTGGACCTTGTTTAGAACATATACTTAAAACTTTATCGTATTTGTTAGATTAACGTGCGATCGAAGACTCGTTATCTATAATTTCAACCTCTATTTTAGGTGAGTACTCTATGCAATTTCTTGCAATTTTGATTATATTATATAATGCAAACTATGTATATTTTGTGAAATGCTTTTATTCTCAAAATGCATCTGATACCGATGATTTCGTCGTTTGTTATATGTTTATATCTCTCCATATAAACATCTGATTTGAATTCTAAAATTATTGATTCGGCCTATGGAAACTCTCTTACTATGTTGGCCTTGACTACCGGGTGGAAATATTTGGGTGGTACCTTCCCAGCTGGTTTATCGCTGGTGTGCCCTAAACAAGGCGTTGTTCCAGAAATCATGATTATCTGTCTGTGATGTTACCGGGTGGAAACATTTGGTAACACTATCTGTCTGGGTATTAGAGCGTACATGGCCACTAAAACTGAATAATTGACATATGCTCAATTGTTTTATCTGCTCTGTTCTGAACTGTTTATTCTGAATATATATATTGTCATTTACTTTATATATATTACTTGAAATTCCTATCTCTATGTATATACCTTCTGTTCTAAATTGAATAGGTATCTATTTTCTGAAAACCTTGGAATATTTGGAGATTGAATCTCATTCGGCTTTTAGCTGACGTTGTATAAATAACCATTTTTCAGGAAATAATTAAGTTCGTGGATGGAACGAAAAAGGACTATGTTGAAGATTTAACTTTTAAAACTCTTTTTGTAACCTTAAGTAGAAGTTTAATTAATTAGATAGAGCATGTTTAGCTCTTTGTGTCAAGTTGTAACTCGTTGATATTTTGAAATAAATGAAGTTTCCTTTAGAAAGCTCTGATGTTGTAATTCCTTCACTTTCAGTATTTTACGATTCATAACCATGTGATTATACTTCCGCTACATATATTTTAAAACAAAAATTTTAAGGCCAGAATATTAGATGCCTTGGTGGCATGTCAAGACACCTGTTCCCTACTATTTTTGGGTCGGGGTCGTGACAGGGGTGGTATCAGAGCATAGGTTATGAACCCGTAGACTACTGAACATAGGTTTCGAACGTTATATATTTTATGTTTCCATCCTTAGGAGATAGTATTAAAATCTAATTTATGTGGTAATCCTCCCTTTGTGTTATATTATTTATAATTGGTCTTTTAGTTTTCAATATTGATGTAGTATAGTAGATCTTACGTTTGGCCATGACTGTAGAAAATGACCAAGAGAAGATCATCAATGGGAACTAGTGATTCGAGTATAGAAGGACTGGAAGGTGCATACAAGGCAATTGAAAGTCTGGAAAAGATTGTGGCGCAGCAGGTGAACAATGGAGTACCAAAGAATCTTGAACTAAGTAGATGTAATATTGAACAGTTCAAGAAGTTGAATCCTCCATCTTTTAAAGGTACTCCTAACCCCACCGAGGCAGAAAGTTGGGTGATGCAGATGGAAAAGATACTCGATGTTCTTAAGTGTACCGACGAACAAAGGGTGTCATTTGCAACATTTATGTTAGAAGGGGAGGCTGAACATTGGTGGAGAATGACTAAGAGAATACACGGGGAAAGGAATACTTACATAGGTTGGAATGATTTCTTAGTAATCTTTTATGAGAAATATTTTCCAGAAACGGTGAAAGACGAAATGGCAGCTGACTTCATGAGTTTGGTGCAAGGGAATATGACGGTTAGTCAATATGAGGCAAAGTTTACTGAGTTATCTCGTTTTGCACGTTATGTTGTAGCAACTGATGTTTTAAGAGAAAAGAAGTTTGAGCGTGGGTTAAGGTTGAATATTCGTAGTCGAATTTCCATCCTAAAATTAACATCATATATTGATGTCGTGACTAGGGCTACAATAACTGAGAGGGATGGTGAGGAGTACAATCGAATTAGAGATGGCAAGAGGAAGTTTGGGGAACGAAAAGGAAAGAACCCGAATAATAGAAATTTCTTTAGGAACACATCCAATGTTGGGGGATCTAGTGATAATAAATAGTATAATAACCAGACATGTCAGCAATGTGGAAAGATGCATGGAGGACGACCTTGCTATAAGGATTCAGGAGCTTGTTTTAGATGTGGACAGAAAGTACATCAGATAAAAGACTGCCCAAACCCAGCAAGGGTTTCGATAAAACCTTCAAGTGCAAGGAAGGATCAAGACAGGCAGGGTAGAGTTTTCGGACTTTCTGATACCCAAGATTCTAATGCGGTAGTGTCAGGTACACTTTCTATATGTGCACAACCTTTTAAAGCTTTGATAGATCCTGGTTCTACCCATTCGTTCATATCTATACATGTATTAAATCGCTTTCATAAATTGCATGAACCCTTGAATCATAACATACATGTTTCTACTCCTTCGGGTGAGTTATTGATGGGTAAATTAGTATACAAGGCTTGCCCCATAGATATTGATAGTCATAAACTATTTGTTGATTTGATAGCTTTAGACATTAAAGATTTTGAAGTCATTTTGGGGATGGATTGGTTAGCATCACATCATGCAAAGGTAGACTGTTTTGAGAAGAGTGTTACTTTCCAAATTCCTCACCAACCAAAATTTAGTTTTGAAGGAACTGGCATCATATCTCCGATGTGTATTAATTCTGCAATGCAAGCCTATAGTTTTCTTAAGAAGGGATGTCAAGTATTTCTTGCTACTGTTACCGGTTTGCAGACATTAGGGCCTAGCATAGAAGATATTCCTATCGCTAAGAAATTTATGAATGTTTTTCCAGATGATTTACCAGGCCTACCTCGTAATAGAGAAATAGAATTTACCATTGACCTTATTCCTGGAACTATACCAATCTCAAAACCACCATATCGTATGGCACCTTTAGAATTAAGAGACTTAAAAGTTCAATTATAAGACCTTTTAGACAAGGGTTTTATCAGACCAAGTATATCTCCTTGGGGTGCTCCAGTGTTATTTGTGAAAAAGAAGGATGGGACAATGAGACTATGTATAGATTATCGTGAACTAAATAAGGTAACCATTAAGAATAAATACCCCTTACCTCGTATAGATGACTTGTTTGATCAATTAGAAGGTGCACAAGTATTCTCTAAGATTGAACTTAGGTCAGGTTATCATCAATTGAAGATTAAGGATGATGATATTTCAAAATCAGCTTTTCGTACTAGATATGGTCACTATGAATTTCTTGCAATGCCATTTGGACTAACTAATGCACCAACTTCTTTTATGGATATGATGAATAGAGTCTTTAGGAAATATTTGGATCAATGTGTTGTTGTTTTTATCGATGACATTCTCATATATTCTAAGAGTATTGAAGAACACGAGAAGCATTTAGAGACAATATTACAAATCCTTAGGAAAGAGAAATTATATGAAAAATTAAAGAAGTGTGAGTTTTGGATGCCTAGTGTTTCTTTTCTAGGACATGTCATATCCAAAAAGGGAGTGTCAGTTGACCCTCAAAAGATTCAGGCTATACTAGATTGGCCCAGGCCAACTAATGTGAGTGAGATTCGTAGTTTCCTTGGATTAGCAGGTTATTACCGAAGATTTGTTGAAGGATTTTCTAGAATTGCCAAACCTCTATCTAGGTTAACACAAAAGAAGGTACAATATGAATGGTCTGAGGAAGCCGAGAAAAGTTTTCAAGAACTTAAGAATCAATTAGTAACTGCCCCAATTTTGACAATTCCTTCCGGGACAAGGGGTTTTGTGATTTATAGTGATGCTTCTAAAAATGGTTTGGGATGTGTGCTAATGAAAAATGGAAAAGTAGTAGCTTATGCCTCGAGACAGTTGAAAACCCATGAGCAGAATTATCCAACCCATGACCTAGAATTAGCAGCTGTAATTTTTGCTCTTAAGATTTGGAGGCACTATTTGTATGGTGAGACTTGTGAGATTTATACCGATCATAAGAGTTTGAAGTATATATTTACTCAGAAAGAGTTGAATATGAGACAAAGGAGGTGGTTAGAATTAATGAAGGATTATGATGTAAATATTCACTATCACCCGGGGAAAGCTAATGTAGTAGCCGATGCTTTAAGTAGGAAGTCTACACCAAATTTAGCATGTCTTATTACAAGCCAGGAAGCACTGTCAAGGGATTTGAGAAGTATGTAAATAGATGTACGTATCTATAGCAAAGGAGGAATAATTGCAAACTTACAAGTAAAACCAATGCTGATGGAGAGGATCAAAATTGCACAAGTAAATGACCCACAACTGAAGAAGATTAGAGAAGAAGTCATCGAGGGTAAGAATACTGAATTTGCGATGCGAGATGATATATTGAGGTTTGGAAATAGAGTGTGTGTGCCATGTGATGCCCAACTAAAGAGGCAAATTTTGGAGGAAAGTCATTACTCAAGATTCACATTTCATCCCGGATGTACAAAAATGTATAGGGATCTTCGAGAAGTATTTTGGTGGAATAACATGAAAAGGGAGATAACTAAATTTGTATCTCAATGTTTGGTTTGTCAGCAAGTAAAAGCTGAGCATCAGAGACCATCAGGATTGCTACAACCACTGCCTATCCCTGAGTGGAAATGGGAACATATCACTATGGATTTTGTGACAGGTTTACCAAGGAGTGCAAATGGTAATGACTCTATTTGGGTAATTATTGATAGGTTAACTAAATCTGCTCATTTTCTTGCCATTAAGATTACCCATTCTTTAGAGAAGTTAGCTAAGTTATATGTGCGGGAAATTATTAGGCTTCATGGAACCCCAATTTCAATTGTTTCTGATCGTGACCCCAGATTTGTGTCTCGCTTTTAGAAAAGCCTACAAGAATCCATGGGGAAAAAATTGAATTTTAGCATTGCTTTTCATCCTCAAACAGATGGACAATCTGAGAGAACAATTCAAACCTTAGAGGATATGCTTAGGGCATGTGTACTTGATCTGAAAGGGAATTGGGATGATCATTTACCGTTAGTGGAATTCGCATATAATAATAGCTATCAAGCAAGTATTCAAATGGCTCTGTATGAGGCACTCGATGGTAGAAGGTGTCGTTCCCCTACATGTTGGGTAGAAGTTGGGGAAAGAAAATTATTGGGACCAGAATTGATTCAGATCACAACAGAGAAGGTGAAATTAATACAAGACCGACTTCGAACCGCTCAAAGCCGTCAAAAGAGTTATGTTGACAATCGACACCGACAGTTAGAATTCCAAAGAGGAGATTATGTGTTCTTGCGAGTATCGCCTGCAAAGGGAGTAATACGATTTGGGAAGAAAGGGAAATTGAGCCCAAGATACATAGGACTTTTGAAATCCTTGAAAGGATAAGAGCTGTTGCGTATAAAATAGCCTTACCACCGGAACTCTCTAGTGTACATAATGTGTTTCATGTATCAATGATAAAGAAATATGTCCCAGATCCAAAACATATCTTAAGTCATGAGCCTCTTCAAGTTAGAGAAGATTTGTCATACATTGAGCATCCAGTGGAAATTTTGGATCATAAAGATCAAACATTACGAACTAAGGTTATTCTACTAGTTAAAGTATTATGGCAGAATCATTCTGTTGAAGAAGCAACGTGGGAGCGGGAAGATGATATAAAGGAGCGATATCCATACCTTTTTTAAAAATTAATGTAAGTAAAGTTTGGGGACCAAACTTTTTATAAGGAGGGTAGGATGTAATGACCCCACTTTTATATATAGTTTGTTTTTACACTCTTGTGTTACTTATTATCTTATAAATGTTGTATTATTATATATGTGGTATTATTGGCTATCAATATAACAAACCCCATTTTAATTATGAAGAATCAACTGTAAATTGGATCAAATCGAAGTCTTATGACATATCTTAAGGCAAATAATAAGTTTTGGGGTAGAAAATATAATTTTATGAAACTTTAAGGACTAAAATGAAAATATAAAATGGGCCATTTTGTAAATAATTTTTTTTCAAGGACCTCTAAGAAATATTCAAAATATATAGTGTGAAATTACCAAAATACCCTTCATGTGTGAAATGACCCTTATACCCTTATCAGCTTTCCACCACGTGCTGGTCACTTCCACCTTCCACATGTCATCTGTAGAGAGAGAGCTAAAACACTTATCATCATTTGGTGATATTAACACTGCAAGACCACTCCGGATCGCGACACCTCGGTGTTGAATCACCAATCCAAAAAGCTTAGTCATTTGACACGTGTCAACACCGTAGTACATTTGGAAACCTATAAATAGAGCCTTAGGGTTCATTTGAAACTTACACCAATTCCTTGATAATTATAGTAAGAAAGAGTGATAGAAAGCTTGGGAAGTATCTTAAGAAGGAGTTCTATAATTTCAAAGAAAGAATTCATTTCGTAGGTATGATTTTATTTAAATGTTATAATGTATTTTTATAGTTTTAATTTGGTGTTTTATAGCTTTACTTAGTAGTTATGCTGGTAAAATACACTAAGGACTTAACTAATCAAAACATAAAGTTTAGAAGAAATCCAAGTTTATTTTATTTTCAGGTAAACTTGTTTGAAATTGTATATACGCTTTTAAAAATGATTGTTTAAAAGTAATTGCTCGTTATTATGGAATCTCATTTAAGTAATTCCAAAGTCAGGCCCGGTGAAATTCTGTCTAGACGAGATGGTATTTAAGTGGTGCCCCTGTGACCCTCCATCTCTACTGGGAATGAATCCGAAAATGTTCTGTCTAGATGAGATGGTATTTAAGTGGTGCCCCTGTGACCCTCCATCCCTATTGGGAACCTACTGATTAGGAAGAACTATGAATTGAATCCTTTAATTACGATCAACAAGTTTTAAAAGTTAAGAAAATGATTTTTTTAGTAATCCTTTGAAACAAGTTACTATTAAAATACAATATGTAGACTGGACCTTGTTTAGAACATATACTTAAAACTTTATCGTATTTGTTAGATTAACGTGCGATCGAAGACTCGTTATCTATAATTTCAACCTCTATTTTAGGTGAGTACTCTATGCAATTTCTTGCAATTTTGATTATATTATATAATGCAAACTATGTATATTTTGTGAAATGCTTTTATTCTCAAAATGCATCTGATACCGATGATTTCGTCGTTTGTTATATGTTTATATCTCTCCATATAAACATCTGATTTGAATTCTAAAATTATTGATTCGGCCTATGGAAACTCTCTTACTATGTTGGCCTTGACTACCGGGTGGAAATATTTGGGTGGTACCTTCCCAGCTGGTTTATCGCTGGTGTGCCCTAAACAAGGCGTTGTTCCAGAAATCATGATTATCTGTCTGTGATGTTACCGGGTGGAAACATTTGGTAACACTATCTGTCTGGGTATTAGAGCGTACATGGCCACTAAAACTGAATAATTGACATATGCTCAATTGTTTTATCTGCTCTGTTCTGAACTGTTTATTCTGAATATATATATTGTCATTTACTTTATATATATTACTTGAAATTCCTATCTCTATGTATATACCTTCTGTTCTAAATTGAATAGGTATCTATTTTCTGAAAACCTTGGAATATTTGGAGATTGAATCTCATTCGGCTTTTAGCTGACGTTGTATAAATAACCATTTTTCAGGAAATAATTAAGTTCGTGGATGGAACGAAAAAGGACTATGTTGAAGATTTAACTTTTAAAACTCTTTTTGTAACCTTAAGTAGAAGTTTAATTAATTAGATAGAGCATGTTTAGCTCTTTGTGTCAAGTTGTAACTCGTTGATATTTTGAAATAAATGAAGTTTCCTTTAGAAAGCTCTGATGTTGTAATTCCTTCACTTTCAGTATTTTACGATTCATAACCATGTGATTATACTTCCGCTACATATATTTTAAAACAAAAATTTTAAGGCCAGAATATTGGATGCCTTGGTGGCATGTCAAGACACCTGTTCCCTACTATTTTTGGGTCGGGGTCGTGACAATTCTAGGCATATCCTATGACGAATATTAATGAAATATTTTATGATTATGGTTTCAGATAAAACGAAACACACATATACTAATGGAAATGAGAAGTATGATTTTTATAGTAAAGGCTAATTTACTTAAACACACCTCTCTAAATGCTATCATAAGGGAAACTTGCGCATGAGGTGATGTTCCCTGACTAGTGAATTCAGGGAGACTATAGTCCTCGGCCATATGCGAGTTTGTTATATGTTTTATTCTACGCTAGTGAGGTAATTCCGGGTGTGGTTATGACTCACTCGCAAGCATATGGCCACTTCCCGACGTGCTCTAAGTGCCCAGGCTGCCTTGTTTGATAGGCCCCTGGAAGATGGTAGTCATTTAGGGGCACGCCCAGTGGGGAAACTCGAAGGGGCGATCTTAGAAGCGTTATATGTATAAGAATATAACCTTTCTAAACTCAAGTGGGACTTGAGATATGTTTATTTCCACAAAAAATATGATGGTAATTATATTCCTGCTAAGGAATGAGAATTGGAAAGAAATGAGAATAATGCTGATATTATATTCCTGTTAAGGAATGGAAATTGGATAAAGTGGTAAATAATGATGGAAGCTTTTAAATTCATGTTGTCTAATTATATTTTCTTGTTTAATTTAATACAAGACATGTCGTTTTAAACTGTCTCATTTATGTATCATGATTAGGATATTCGATTTTTTATCTTCATCATTTATGATTAACTGTTTATATCTATCATGCTTGTTATTCATCTGGGAATCATATATAAACTGGGCCCTGACCCGTTCATTCTTTTATGTTGTGCATATGATTGTATCCGCTCAGGTGCTCCTCCGCAAGGACTCCCGTGATGATATTTTTCCAATCCTTTGCCTTTTCGGAGCTGTAAGATTTGCGGATATTACAGGATGTTTTGTTAGACGCCCTCATCTTTTTGTATTCTAGATATGATTGGGTCTGTCATTCGGGCGTGTGGCCCAACTTTGTACTTGTTTAATGGATGTAGTATGTAATATATTCAACTGTTGTGATTCATTTTGTGTAGCTGTGGACCGACAACATATTCGGTCCTCTTCTTGTATATTCGTTATGGAAGTATCATATATGTTTTACTGGAATTCCACTATCTTTTAGAATGGGTTGTTTAAATTATTTTCTTAACTTAACCATTTAATCAAATTAAATACTTTTGGCAACCCGTTTTCTGAATTAATGGGTTGTTTTCCCGTATACTTGTGTTATATTTGTGATGCTGAGAATGATTTCCATCCATGATTTCCGTAATTATTGAAGTATCGGACTGGCCACCCCTTATTTCGGAATGCGGGTTGTCACATATGGTATCAGAGCATTAGGTTCTAGAGTACTAGGATCTATGTGGACTTGTCACGTTCTACCGTAGCGTTCTTTGATATAGAGCCTAATGATAGGACTGCTTTGTTGCTTATAATTGTGATTTTCTGCATTGTATATTATTCTGAATAGTATTCTAACTCTATTGTTCCCTCATCTCAGATGTCGCCTAAGAGAGGTCGCCCTATGAGACGCAATAGAGTTGTAGAAGAGGATGTTGGTCCTCCGTCGTCGCCGCCCCAAGGAACTTTTGGTGCTGTCGATGTAGCCAATATTATGGCCCAAGCGGTCAATGCTGCCATGACAGTAGTAGCTCAACAAATGCCCCAAGCTCAACAACGGGCGCAGGACGCCCAAGTTCCTACGGGACCTTCTCCGTGGGTAAGAGTTAGGGAGTCCATTTTGAAGGGGCATCCTCCGGAGTTTGATGGAGGTTTGGATGTTGTTCGAGCAAATCAATGGAAGAAAGATATGCAACGCCATTTACGAATGGTGGATTGTGGTGAGGAGAAGAAACAAGTCCTTGCTACTTTCAAGCTTGTTGGGGCCGCGTTACATTTATGGAAGTTGATGACTACACTAGAACAGAGGGACACTATGTCGATCGCTGAATTCTGGGTCTTGTTTGACCAAAAGTACTTTCCTCCCACGATTCAAAGGGAGATGAGAAGGAGACTTCAGGATCTGGTTCAGGAAGAGAGATCGGTTGCAGAGAATGAAGAGGAGTTTACTCGATTGGCAAGTTTTGTACCGGATGAGGTTACTCCAGAAGAAAGGAAAGTTTCAAAGTTTATGGGAGGTCTAAACTGGAGAATCCGACAACATTTGCTGGGTAATCCAGCTTTGCAAACTTTTAGTGAAGTGATGAATGCGACATTGCTCCATTTCCAAGAGCATCGGTTATACATGCTGAGTAGCAAGAAAGCTACGGGTATGGGGCAAGTAAGGAAGCCTGGGGTAAGTGGGAATGGAGGAGGAGCTTTTCCTTCGTCCCAATCTTCGGGTAGTAAGAAACGTGAAAGGGATCCCCAACAAGGGGACTTATCGAAAAGACAATGCTTCGGTGGGTTTAATTCTGGTGGTAATAATAGGCAAGGTCAGGGTGCTTCGCAACAGTAAGCGGGTCGGGGTGGTCATGGAGGTAGAGGCCATCCGGGCCAGGGTCTCGGGTAGTTTAGAAATAACAGGGGTCAAGGCCAGGAGAATATGATGAGGAAGTGATTTCAATGTGGGGAAGCGAGTCATTATAAAAAGGATTGTCCTCAGATGATTGGGGGACAACCTCCTAGAGCCCCTCAGCAGCCTTATGTTCAGTTTCTGCCACAGGCACCAAATTTGGTTGTCCCTCCGCAACAGGGTCAACTACAGTATGAGAGAGTTTATCACATTCAGGATGCTATGCTTCCTCCTGTGCAGCCAGCGCCGCCTACGATTGAGGGTAAATTCCTTATTCAGGGACACATGGGTCGCGTTTTGTTTGATACGGGTGCTACACATTCATTCATTTCTAGAAGTTTTGCTCAGTCTACAGAGTTGATAAAATCTGCAGAGAGAACTTTCACTAGTGTGGAGTCCTCTATGGGTGATGGTTCACTTATTTTCCTTGTTTGTAAACATATAGGAATTACACTTGGTAATTTGTGCTTTGAGGCCGATTTTCTCGTCCTAGATATGGTCGGGTATGATGTAATTTTGGGCATGGATTGGCTTGTTAAGTATCACGCGATAGTTAATTATTATGGGAAGAGTATAGTCTTTGCCGTTCCGGGACATGAAATGTTCTTGGTGGTTATGCCTCGTTTAGAAGGAGATAATAGTACTTATTGGTATTGCATTGTGGAAGAGACATCTCGGGATGTAGTTGTTCTCTTGGATTCTATTCCGGTTGTTCTATATTTTGGGGATGTATTCCATGAAATACCGGGTTTACCTCTGAGTAGGGAGATTGAGTTTGTGATAGATTTAGCACCAGGAACTCGACCGATCGCGAGAGCTCCTTATCGTATGGCTCTTGTTGAAATGAGGGATTTAAGGAATCAAATTCAGCAGTTTTTGGACCAGGGATTTATTAGGCGTAGTACATCGCCATGGGGTGCTCCTGTGTTGTTTGTGAAGAAAAGAGACGGTTCTCTCCGGTTGTGCGTTGACTATAGAGAATTGAATAAGGTCACCATCCGGAATAAATACCCTTTGCCTCATATTGATGGCTTGTTTGATCAACTTAGGGGAGCGACATACTTCTCTAAGATAGATTTGAGAATAGGGTATCACCAGTTGAGGATATGGGAGCAGGATGTATCCAAGACTGCTTTTCTGACGAGGTACGAGTCTTATGAATTCATATTTATGCCCTTTGGACTAACCAATGCCCCTGCCGTATTTATGGATCTCATGAATAGGTTATTTCGGGACTTCCTGAACCAATTTGCTATTGTATTTATCGATGACATCCTTGTGTATTCTCAAACAGAAGCTGACCATGCCATTCATTTGAGGTTGGTCCTACAAAGATTGAGGGATCACCAATTGTATGCTAAGTTTGAGAAATGTGGTTTTTGGTTACGGAAAGTGCAGATTTTGGGTCATATTGTGACTTCACAGGGCATATCGGTGGATCCGAGTAAGGTAGCTGCGGTGAAGGAGTGGGGTCAGCCCACGACACCTATTGAAATTTGCAGTTTTCTGGGTTTGGCGGGTTATTACCATCGATTTATTAGGTGTTTTCCCAAGATCGCTAGCCCGTTGATAAATTTGACCTGGAAGGGGGTGAGATTTGTTTGGGATGATTCTTGCCAAGCGGCATTCGATGAGCTCAAAGATAGATTAACTTCGGCTCCAGTCCTCGCTCTACCAAAGCCAGGGTTGGAATATCGAGTCTTCACTGAGGCCTCTCTATAAGGTTTGGGAGGTGTACTTCAGCAAGAGCGACGGGCTATCGCTTATGCTTCTCGAAAGCTCAAGCCTCATGAAAGAAACTATCCGGTGCATGACTTAGAACTGGACGCAGTTGTCTTTTCCTTAAAGATTTGGAGGCATTATCTCCTAGGGGAGAAGTTTAGTCTTTTCACGGACCGTAAATCACTGCAATATTTATTTTCTCAGAAAGATTTAAATATGCGTCAGCGCCGATGGTTGGAGTTCGTGAAAGATTATCAATTTGATATCCATTATCATTCGAGTAAGGAAAATGTGGTAGCGGATGCCTTAAGTAGAAAGCCCGAGGGAGAATTATCTGATGTATGGAAAGCTAAGTGGAAAGAGCTCAGTCAGGAGGATGCAGTTTCTAGGGCGTTCATGTCCGTGATGACCGTTACTCCTACAATTGTGGCAAGGGTCGAAGAGGCCCAAGGAAGGGATAAGGGTTGTCAAGACCACATACGCCGATTATTGTCTGAGGAAGTAGAATCCTACTCGATAAGTTCGGAGGGTAGATTACGCGTCCAGGGAAGACTCATTGTTCCAGAGGAAGGGGATTTGAGACGGGAGGTGATGGCAGAATCTCACGGTTCTAAATTTTCCGTGCATCCGAGTAATGATAAAATGTATCAAGACATGCGTCGTCAGTATTGGTGGCCAGGCATGAAGCGGGATATTTCTGAGTTTGTATCTCAATGCACTACTTGTCAGTTGGTCAAGATTGATCATCAGTGACCGACAGGTTTGGTGCAACCGTTGGATATTCCGATATGGAAATGGGAGAGCATATCAATGGATTTTATCATCGGCTTACCAAAGTCATAAAAGGGTCACGATTCTATATGGGTCATCGTTGATCACTTGAAGAAGTCGGCACACTTTCTACCGGTCTGCACCGATTATAACACCGCTCGTTACGCCCGATTGTTCAGTGAAGAGGTAGTTAGATTGCATGGGGTGCCTTTAAATATTATTTCCGACAGAGATAAGATTTTCATTTCCCACTTTTGGCAAAGTTTACAAGAGGCCATGGGAACTGAATTGAGATTAAGCACTTCCTATCATCCTCAAACAGATGTCCAGATCGAACGAGTTAACCAGATGTTGGAGGATATGCTTCGTATGTCTATGCTTGATTTTAAAGGTAGTTGGGAACAATATCTCCCGTTGGTCGAGTTTTCTTATAATAATTCGTACCAATTCACTATCGGGATGGCTCCGTATGAAGCCTTGTATGGTAGGCCTTATAGATCCCACACTTGTTGGTTGGAAGTGGGAGATAATAAGTTCCTCAGACCTGAAATGATCCGGGATACTTCTTTAAAAATCGAGCTCATTCGAAATCGCATTCGGATAGCCCAAGATAGACAGAAGAGCTATGCCGATGCGGGTAGAAGGCATGTGGAGTTGGAGGTCGGAGACCAAGTGTCGGTGCGAGTGTCACCTATGAAGGGTATCAAGCATTTCGGAAAGAAAGGGAAGCTTGCGCCGCATTTCGTTGGACCTCTTCCCATGATTGCTAAGGTGGGTCGAGTGGCCTATCAACTTTCTCTACCGGAACCTTTACAACAAGTTCACGATGTCTTCCATGTCTCCTCTTTGAAGAAGTACAAGAGATGTGAAGATGCCCATTGGCACGTTCCTTTTGAGGATATTGAGTTGCAATCCGATGTTTCAAATGAAGAACAACCCGTTGCTATTCTAGAGCATGGAGAGCGTAGGTTGAGGTCTCGAGTGGTGCCCTTCGTTAGAGTAGAATGGAGTCATCACAACATCGATGAATCGACATGGGAGCTTGAGGATGATATGCGGGAAAAGTATCCGCATCTTTTTATCCAAGGTACGTGTGAATTTTGGGGGTAAAATTCCCTCATAAGGGGGGAGTATGTAACAACCCACACTTTTGGGAGCCTACTTTATATTTATCTACCACATAGTGTGTCTATATATATATATATGATTGGTTTGTTGAGTAAATATTAATTTCATAAGATAAGTTCATATTTACTAAAATGTTGTATATTTACCTTATGTGAGGGTGAATATTACCATGTGGTGTTATATTTGGTCATAAGAATTTAAAATGACATTATGGTTTAAAGTGAGACCGGAACTTGAAATATGTTATAAAATTTCCAAATGATAATTTGGAGGCCTTAGTTAGTTCCGGGAGGTAGATAGTCAAAATGTGTGCCATATTGTATTTTGATGTTTTGGGCACTTTTGATTGGTTTTGGTATATCGCGTATTAGAAATAATTTTACTGCGGTATTGGCATTTAAAGATTAGAGAATTTTTCTTAAGGCCACGGTTTAGTCTTCTTAAGTCTTTCATTTTTCCCTAAGTGTAATTCTAGCCCTAGAGTGAGAGTGAGAGAGGAAGAGAACTTGTGGAGAAAAAGAGAGATTGAAGATTAGTGGTTTGATCTTGCATTCTTCTTCAACAAAATCTGAGATTGAAGCCCCAAGGCAAGTTTTCTACTTGCTATTATATGATTTAAGGTGAATAATTAGTGTTGATAGTTATGTAATGGTTATGGTTTAATAAAGTTAGGTTTCTTTGTTAGATTTATTGGTTTGGAAATCTTTGGAAGAGATTTGATTATGGAATGATGTAGAACAATGTTGTTGGAAGCATTTATGATCATTTGGTATCATTAAATGAGGTTGGTTTGCTTTGGTTGAAAGCTGGTTTTTGGTTTAGCTTGGAAATAGGGAGAGTTGGTCTAGGTCTGCAATGACCGGTCGACCGCGGTTCTCAGACCGATCGATCGAGCCTTCGGGAGAAGGCACACTGCTTTCTTTCAAAGGCATAAAATTTGTGGCGCGGTCGATCGCTGCCCCCTTACCGGTCGACCGGCCCTACCGAAGTGAGCTTTCTGCTTTTCTTCTTAGGCAAAAACTTGAGACACGGTCGACCGGTCCCCTGTTTTTCTTCCTCAAATTTTATTTTCGCTTTTAAATCTTTTCTTTTCATAGGGACTTAGGAACCTTCTTGAATGAAGTAAACTTTGGCTTTTAGAGTCCCAGTTTAGTCTGGTTGTCACCCTAGAGTTGAATGGATTTCACTTGGGGTTAAGTCCAGGGGGTGTTTAAAGTGACGTTCAGGCATCACTTCTCTTTTCACATCTTAATAGGAGGATAGGGGTGGTAGGCCCATGTTTGGAGACTTTAGGGGCTTAAATTGAAGTATATAAGACCTAAAGACTTGGGAATGATTGTGATCCCTTGGAGAATTATTCGAGGCATATCCTATGACGAATATTAATGAAATATTTTATGATTATGGTTTCAGAGAAAACGAAACACACATATATTAATGGAAATGAGAAGTATGATTTTTATAGTAAATGCTAATTTACTTAAACACACCTCTCTAAATGCTATCATAAGGGAAGCTCGCGCATGAGGTGATGTCCCCTGACTAGTGAATGCAGGGAGACTATAGTCCTCGGCCATATGCGGGTTTGTTATATGTTTTATTCTGCGCTAGTGAGGTAATTCCGGGTGTGGTTATGACTCACTCGCAGGCATATGGCCACTTCCCGACGTGCGCCAGGTGCCCAGGCTACCTTGTTTGATAGGCCCCTGGAAGATGATAGTCATTTAGGGGCGCGTCCAGTGGGGAAACTCGGAGGGGCGGTCTTAGAAGCGTTATATGTATAATAATATAACCTTTCTAAACTCAAGTGGGACTTGAGATATGTTTATTTCCACAAAAAATATGATGGTAATTATATTCCTACTAAGGAATGAGAATTGGAAAGAAATGAGAATAGTGCTGATATTATATTCCTGTTAAGTAATGGAAATTGGATAAAGTGGTAAATAATGATGGAAGCTTTTAAATTCATGTTGTCTAATTATATTTTCTTGTTTAATTTAATACAAGACATGTCGTTTTAAACTGTATCATTTATGTATCATGATTAGGATGTTATATTTTTCATCTTCATCATTTATGATTAACTGTTCATATCTATCATGCTTGTTATTCATCTGGGAATCATATATAAACCGGGCCCTAACCCGTTCATTCTTTTATGTTGTGCATATGATTGTATCCGCTCAGGTGCTCCTCCGCAAGGACGCCCGTGATGATATTTTTCCAATCCTTTGCCTTTTCGGAGCTGTAAGATTTGCAGATATTACAGGATGTTCTGTTAGACGCCCTCATCTTTTTGTATTCTAGATATGATTGGGTCTGTCATTCGGGCGTGTGGCCCAACTTTTCACTTGTTTAATGGATGTAGTATGTAATATATTCAACTGTTGTGATTCATTTTGTGTAGCTGTGGACCGACAACATATTCGGTCCTCTTCTTGTATATTCGTTATGGAAGTATCATATATGTTTTACTGGAATTCCATTATCTTTTAGAATGGATTGTTTAAATTATTTTCTTAACTTAACCATTTAATCAAATTAAATACTTTTGGCAACCCGTTTTCTGAATTAATGGGTGGTTTTCCCATATACTTGTGTTATATTTGTGATGCTGAGAATGATTTCCATCCATGATTTTCGTAATTGTTGAAGTATCGGGATGGCCACCCCTTATTTCGGAATGCGGGTTATCACATCGATAAATTGTAATTTCATGCTTGTGTACTCGAGGAGTATAATTTGATATGGATGTTTGTTAGGCATACAGTGTGGTGAAAATTTGACATGACGTAACAAGTGGTGACAGTTTCAATGATACTATGAAATAAGTGGCCACAGTTTATGTGACGGTTCTTTATATGGTATGGTTTTCTATGGAATCTTCGTGAATTACAAGGTTTGTTGATATTTCTGACCATGCGAATAACAAGTGGCGGTTGGTGTGATTGGATTTATTTATGCATCACATGGTTTGTTGATATTTCTAGCCATACAAATAACATGTGACATTTGGACGTGATGGCAATGGTTTTTATGGCACTGTGAAGTTGGTGGCTATGATTTGTGTGCGGATTTTGTATGGGCACGTACTACATGTTTCTTGATATTGTCAGGGAAAATGGGTGTATACCAATTTTTTGGTAATTAATTAAGAGGTTAATTAAATGATAAAACTAATGAGCTAATTGAATGTATTGTGATACTTGGGGTTGTGAGGGAGTAAAAATAATTAGATAGAAGTTAATGGGATACAAATGGCACAAATAAATTAAGATAGAGATAAACTGTTAATGATTCTTTAACCTGATATTGATAAAGCCCCCTAAAAATTGAATATGAAATGATGTGATTTAATGAAATTGAAATGATGAAATTAACATAATATGAAATTGGAAAGCGAATATAAATCTTGTAACGATATTTTTAAGATTAACATTATGGGTTGTTTGTATTGGTTGATACACAGATAGTTGTTGAGATCTTCTTTTATAAAGAGATTTTATTAATATTGATTAATGAGTAGATAATTGTGATTGACTCAAGATGATATGGTTAGTTGTTATACAGAACCGAATAATTTTGTATACTCTTGATATCTTGAAACATTGATAAACCCGTTGTTATTAATATAGATGAACCTGTTATATTATCTAGTAAAGATTGGTAAATATATTGAGTGTAATTGTTAATGTTGTATAAAAAACTATTATTGTATTTATTTCATTTGGTACTATTGAATGGGTTATATTACTCTTTTCGAGAGACGTGACTAGTATTCTTGCAATGGTCCATAACCCGTTGCGTTGACTAATATCTCAGGTTAGGTTTGATCTTTTAGGAGTGGATTGGATCTTGGAGAGAAAGCTATACATTGAAGATTTATTTTGATGTATGATGTGGTTTCCTTTCCATCGTGTATTTAATATGGGACAACTTTGGATTTAGAGTCTCTTATGACTCCACATATATATTTGGATTATTGTATCGAGGCTTTTGTATATTATTGGATTATTGGAGGATGTTGTAGTTAAAATTTTTATTTGGTGATCATTAATTTTATTATTCTTCGCATCATATGTTGTTGAAAAAAGTTTTAAATGTCTCATATTTCTATCAGATGTTAAGAATAATATTTTTAATTATAACAATTTTTATATATTAATATTAGGTCTTGATCAACCTTGATTTTAGAATATACGTTTTGTTACAGCTTGCTCTTGCAGTGAGTATCTACCAAAATAATAATGAATGATTAGTAACTGATGAAGTTATGATTAATAAGAAATTAATAGGAGTGGTAAAGAGTCTACCAAGAGATCTGACTAATAAGAGTGGTGTCGGGACCTAGTTATCTTGGTATAGGAAAGTAGCCGACCATCCGAGATTATTAAAAGGACTGCCCGACCCAAATCCACCATTCATTTATAACTCGTGTATTTTATTTACACTCAAACACTTACGGATATAATCAAATTGGTTACCAACAATCTCAAAGGGCATCAAGAGTTATCCATGTGTTAATTGAGTTCCTTGAACAACTCAATCTCTTATTTTACACATCTATAAATGATAAACCCTAACCCAGGGCAAAGGGATGTATTCTTGAGCATTGAAAGACACTAATAAGATTAAAGTTGCCTCTCTATGGACGTAGGTAAGTTTCCAAACCACGTATATCGTTGAAGTGTTACGAGAAGTTGACCCATAGGTCGGTTAGGAGCTTTAAAGCCCTAGCAGAGATTTTTACAGCTCGTTTATAGCCAATAGCTTCCATCCCAAGCGGATGGATGCACTTCTAACAATCAAGAAAAAGCTGCAAGAGAGACTTCATGATTATTCCAAAAAGTATTGGGAATCTTCAATGAAGTGGAGGACTGATTAGAGTAAGTTACCGTTGCATCCTTTAAGATTGGTGTGATGACCACATATTTGCTGCACTAGTCCTTGATGAAGAAAGAAGCCAACTCCATCGACAATCTCATGGCTCATATTGAGAAATATGCCAAAGTTGAAGACATGGTTCACTCTAATACAGGTGAAAACAATGTAAAAAAAAAGTAACCGAAGGAGGAGATAGGAGTGACACTCCAAAGAAAGAGAATAAGAACGGGGCAAGAATGGCTCTAAGAATGGGAATAAGGCTGATCCTTCAAAGGTGTTCAATACTGTCAACACAGTCTTTAAGGAACCTATATATAAGATATTGAGCAAGATCAAAGAGAGACCGTTCATCAAGTGACCTAAGAAGATAAGTGGTGACCCAACGAAAAGGAAGAACGCACTAAGATGCTCATTCCATAAGGAGGACGGCTACAGGACTAGAAATTACAAGGCTTTGAATTCACATTTATAAGAGTTGGCCCAAGATGGGCATCTCAATGAATTCATAAAGAAGAAAACTAATAAGGTTATAGCCAATGTTGACCAGAAGCCGGACAATATCCTTGATGATGACATGGGATAGGAGTTCACGATAATCCATAAGGAATCAGACCTAAAGAAAATCCAAGGGAATGTTGTTCAAATGGAGTTAAAAAATGTCACTATTATCATGGAGGCATTCCAGATTGGCCCTGCTAAAGGCCAAGATGGAAAGCGCCAGCGACCAGAGGACGTCGACTACACCAAACACATCATCTTCACTGAAGAGGATTTAGTCGGAGTGAGAACCCCACATCACGATGCACTAGTGATAACCCTCAGAATTACAAATTAAGATGTTAACATATTACTGGTGGATCAGGGAAGCTCATCATATGTGATGTACCTAAAGTTATTCCACAAGATGAAGCTTATCCTAGCCGACCTCAAGGAGGCCACAGTTTCGTTGGTCGGCTTCGCAGGGAAAATCACACTGCCACTAGGAATGATAGTCATGCTAGTCAGAGAAGGCAACATCTCAAATCTGATTGCATTTTTACTAGTGGACATAGAGTCCCCATATCATGCCATTCCAGGCAGAGGCTAACTGCATGCCATGAGGGCCATACCATATACCTACCACCCAAAGCTAAAGTTTTTCACCGCCTGGGGCATGGTCGAGATTCATGGAGACTAGACCACTGCAAGAAAGTTCTTCATCGCAACCATCCACCCCAGGAAGGAGAAGAAAAACTAACCAAATAATGCTCTGGAGGAAGCCTAGGCTACACCTGCTAAATAGAATTATGGTACGACCAACCAAGGGTGGAGGAGACTAGGGTACATCCCGCTGATAGGGTCATTGAAAGATTAAAAGAAGTTGGAGTTGATGACAACTTGCCAGAAATAAAGTTTCCAACCAGAACCACACTTGTCGATCACGAACAGAAAGATCAGATTTACTTAATGAGAAGCAATTTAGATTTTTTACTTGGGAACTATATGATATCCCTGGAATTGATCCCAAAGAAGCATGCCATCGTCTGCACATCAACCTGACCTTCAAGCCGATCATTTAAAATGCTCGCCTAACAGTCCTTTAGAAGGCTAAAGCGGTGGATAACGAAGTAGGGAAGCTTCTAGATGTAGGATTCATTAGGGAAGTTTAGTTCCCCAAGTTTCTATCCAAACCGGTAGTGGTATGAAAGAGCAACGGTCACTGTAGGGTTTATATTGACTTCACATATCTCAATAGAGCATATCCTAAAGAAAACTTCCACTCTCGAAAATCGATCAATTGGTTGACGTTATGACAACACATGAAAGGATGAGTTTTTTGGACGCCAATTCAAGGTACCATCAAATTATGTTATTCGACCCCGACCAGGACAAAACGTCCTTTATAACCCCTATTGGGTTATACTATTACAAGTTCATGCCGTTTGGCCTAAAGAACGCGAGGGAAACTTATTAGAGTTTAGTCATAGAGATGTTCAAGAAATAGATGGGAGACACAATGGAGGTCTACATTGATGATATGGTAGTCAAGAACAAGAACACACTACACCAAAACTGGTGGATGGTCATGGCCAGAATCCCTGACCAATATTATGGGTCACGGACTTAGGCCGTGACCAATTTTGTGGGTCGCAATCCAAGTCCGTGACCAACCTGGGGGTCACGACCCTAAAAGGTCACGGCAGATGGTCGCAGACTTGGGCCATGAACCACACCGTGACGGGGGAAAAAATGGTCGCGGCCAAAGTTCGTGACCCACACCGCGATAAAAAAAGGAAAAAATGGTCGCGGCCAAGGTTCGTGACCCCTAAATGTGACCATTTTTTTTATCTCGGTGTAGGTCATGAACTTTGGCCGTGACCATTTTATGCGCGGCGAAAAAAATAAAATGGTCACGGGCTTTGTCCATGACCATATTTAACTATGATAAAAAAATGTTTTTTTTTTCCAATCCTAAAATCGCGTGTTCTGTGACTGCGAATGACCAGTTGCTACTTCTTACATTCAACACACATGAGATGTTACAAACATTTATTATTGGCAAAACAATTAAAAAAATCACAAATTGTGAATCGGGAACATTATTATTAAACTAATTAACGTAAAAACTTAAAAATATTATAAGCCTTAATAATTCACACACCAATTTTTTTTTGGCAGAGATTCCTCTATTTTTTGGACATTCCAAATCCTGTTAATATAAAACATGCTTGTTATAAAGCCCTCACGACCATGAAATTTAACAATCAAATTATAAAAGCCCGCACGACCATAAGACTGAATAATAAAACTATCAAAGCCCGTACGACCGTAACAAAAAAAAATATAATCCTGAATTTAAACAACATTATATAAACAATCTTCCTGTTGTAAACCATTGTCTTCTTCATGTGTTCCACATGCATAAAATCAAATGATGCAACGTCATCATGCAAAAAGTAGGATACAAAAAAGAAATGATATCAGTAACCAAGTAGTTTTAAAAAAATCATATTCAAGCTGTAAAATTGCATATACGAGTTAAAATTATCCTTGCATTCTCAAAACGGGAGTCCCGTGATCACGCAGTCAGTTCCTATGAGTTATATTGGTCCCGTGCGAGGTGTAGGTGCCTCTCACATGACCGTTCGGGGGATGTTTAGAGTATTCTCCATATAACGCTATGTTTTTAATCCTAAGCCTAAGCCTAAAACCCAAACCTCGATGGAAACCCCACCATACTCGGGGTCTAGCTGACGCTCAAGCTCCAAATACGAAATCCAACTCAACCTAATTTTAATCTCCCATGCATAGGAAGAGAGCAGAGAGGGGATACCACAAGGGACACCGGGGGGGGGGGGGGGGGAGGGGAGGGGGAGGGAAGGAGGGAGGAGCCGAGCGAGAGATAAAGGCAGCATATGGGTAGGTTTCGTTGGGGGAAATGAATTAAATAAAGGCAGCGGATGGGAGAAATGAAGGCAGTGGTTTTTTTCTTCATATTGAACATGGTCACGGCTCTTAGACGTAACCCCCACCAAAAAATGGTCACGACTCCCAACCGTGACCCTTAGTGTGTGCGTGTTTTTGTACTTTGTCATGCCTATGGTCATGGCCCAAGTCCGTGACCCATCCACGAACAAGCTTGGAGGAAATTTTGGCACGGATTTGGCCCTAAAATGGTTACGACCTGGTCACGGCCCCAGTTCGTGACCCACAGTGATCAGGGATTTAGGTCGTGACCACTTGCCAAGCATCCATGACTCAGTGTGGTAATGAATATGGTCACGCCAAAAAATGAAATGATCACGGCCCAAGGCCGCGACCAGCTGGTTGCGGACTTGGGCCGTGACCCACTGGGCATGACCATTCGCTGGATTTGGTGTAGTGATAAAGATGACCACCTCATGAACTTAGTCAGATCCTTTGAGATCCTCAGGAAATATCAAATGAAACTTAATACAAGTAAGCGTTCATTTTGTGTCCAGTTAGGAAAGTTTCTGGGCTATTTAGTCAACAAAATAGGAATTGAGGCCAATTCAGATCAGATCGATGCGATCACTAAGGTCTAGTCTCCACAGACGTTGCGAGGTGTTCAAAATCTCACTGCTCGTAATGATTAATCACTTCATCTTCAAGTCTTCGAAATGCTACTGACCATTCTTCCAGCTTTTAAAAAAGGAAAAAGTCCTTATAAGGAACAATGATTGCTCAAGAGCTTTGGAGTAGATCAAATCCTACTTTAGCAAACTGCCTCTATTAGTGATTCCAGATGATGGAGATCCATTATATCTCTACCTTGCAGTATCAGACCCCACTGTAAGATCGACCTTGGTGTGTGATAAAGGAGGAGGACATCATCCCATTTATTATTCTAAAAAGATACTTCTGGATGCGAAACAACATCACTTATCCCTGTAAAAGCTTGAATTTTCACTGGAGGTCACCTCAAGAAAGATAAAACGTTATTTTGAAGCTTACTCAATAATGGTGATCACTTCTTACCCCCTTAAAGTTTTTCTTCGAAAATCCAACCTCTCTGGATGATTCTCAAAGTTATCATGGACCTTGGTAGATTAGATATCCACTTTCAACTAGGAATAGTAATTAAGGGATAAGTCCTGATACACTTTATCTCTAAATTTACGAGGGACCAGCCTATCGACCAACAGGAAATGAGGCAGTCAATAGATTAGGAAGCACAGTCTAAGAATGGACCCTATACATTGATAGCGCCTTCAATTCAAAGAGGGGTGGAGTAGGTATCATCCTTGTCACATTGAAAGACGCTATTGTTGAACAAGGAGACAGGCTAGGATTCGAAGCCTCCAATAACGAAGTCGAATACGAAGCACTGATCATTGGCTTGCGCAAGACCCAACTTCTAGGGGTAAAGCACCTCAACGTGATTGGTGGTTCTAAACTAGTCTCTATGAAAGTTAGTGGAGATTTTAATGCAAAAGATAATAGAATGGCAGCCTACCTCACCGTGGTAAGAGGTCTTATGGAAGGATTTAAGAAGATTGACATTCAACAGTTCCCCCGTGGGAATAATAGCCACGCATACACCTTAGCAGCCTTGAGATAAATGATTGACTTTGATCTCAGAAGAACTATCCATATAGAGTTCATCACTCAGCCAAGCATTGGCCAGACAATGATCGTTGAATAAGTCCTTTTCACAAAGAAGTCCCCTATTTGTATGGATCCCATCATCACCTATATATGGAGCGACAAACCGACTGGTTTGGCTCATCAATTAAGGGCGAAAGCTGCCCATTTTTACCTCGCCCTATGAGGAAAGCTCTACAAAATATCATTCACAGGCCCTTACCTCCAATGCGCCAACCCACATGACACCGAAAAAGTGCTTAGCAAACTCTATGATGGTATTTGTCGGAGTCATGCAGGAGGGAGGTCATTGGAATTTAGAGCAATTAAAGAAGGTTACTAGTGGTCTCACATGCAAAAGGACGCAGGACGTTATATAAGAAGACGTGAAAAGTGTAACACCCCGCCTAATTAAATACCGGGTGATCAGTCCTTTTTTATATTAAAATCAAGGTGAACGGTTGGTTTATTCTCAACATCACTGTCATAAAATAATATTTTCCAATTTGAACACCCTAAATAATTAAGCTAAGTGTCAAAAAAATTTAAAGTCTAATTTTTCCTTTATTAAATACCAATATAAAAACCTTTTTTAATACCCAACAGTTAAGAATCACATACATACTAAGGATGGCAATTAACACACAAGAATTTAACCATCTAGATAAACCAAACCAGGTTTAAGAACTATAATGAAATCATCCTAACAAGAGTTAACTCCGGAAAAGTAATGAATACTGGAAATATAAATAAACATAAATCTCTGATAAAATCCAACAAAATAGGAAATTGGGCGACACATGCCCTAACTAAGAAGATCTAAAGTAAGAAGAGAATCAATGACGAGGTCGTCTAAAGCAAAGCCTGCAACTTCCACATAAGCTACAACACTTCCAATCCAAAGAAGCTATGCAAGACGCCCCTGTGGCTGGGCACCTGTAATAGATACATATATATACAAGAGAGAAAGAAATGACAGAAAATGGGTCAGAGCCCGAGTATAAAACAGTTTAAAAAAATAGTTTAGCAAGTATTTAAAATGATTACAGGCTAATATAACCACCATGTTAGTGCATGACACTCTCTTTAGAATTCTCACCTCTCATTTAGTGTGCACGCCTACCGTACTACTGATCACATAAGTCTATCTAACTTATCCTCCCATAAAGTTCTATCCCGAGAAGTACTAAGTCCATAGTATTTAGTTTTAGAAAATAATTCTCTTCCATATTCTTACGTTACTTAGAACCACTTAGTACCGTTACAAAATTCATGAACACTTGTTATAAAGCTGAAGCATTTATTAATTACTTAACTACTTATACACATAGTATAAAGTTTCCATATATATATATATATATATATATATATATATATATATATATATATATATCAATCACTCACATAATATATATACACTATCGGCACCTCACATAAATCTAGGGTGCTGGCATACTCTGCTATCAAGTCCCCGTTTCACTCATACTAAAGAAAATACTAGATCGGAATCACTCTCCAACTGTATTGACACAATACACATACAAAATGGCGGCGAAGCATAGTTCGAATCCAAAGAGGTTAACACATACCCGCACGTCTCTTAGAACATCCGACTATGATTTCCAGATAGCCTGTATCTGGAATACTATCTTCTAGGGTACGAGTCAATATCCCTCATAAAGGTCCAATTGAGATAAGACTGTCCCAATGCAAAAACCTCCGTGACAACAAGTAGCACGGGTATGATTTTTACACAGTGTAGGAGGGTAGTGAGACTGGGGTCTATGAATAACTGGAAAGGGTGAGGCGTGACCCACTCTAATGGACGCTGCCTGCAAGGTCTTCAAGGTCTCCTGGTGCAACTTCTGAAGAAAACTTCTCCTTCTGGTAATAATGGAACTCAAGTTTCAACTCACTCCCTGTAAGAAGATGAACTTTCACAGCAAAAATAGCAATTTTCTCAAGGGAAACACCTGAGAGGGATGACTGTCAGTGGGGAGTGAAGGAACAAGGCACTCAGCACTATGAGAATGAGCAGGGAGAGAATACTTAGGTAGGTCTGGTGATATTTTGGCAGAGTAACAGTGCAATTTCTATTGTCTATCCTTGACCTTGCCCAGAGGTCTATTTATACTAGGGCGTTAGGGGTGAGTGGCATTTTTGGGCGCCAAAATTGAGAGAGTTGGTGGGGAATAATGTCTGAAGTGTACCATTTGTCCCTACCTATGGCAGCCTGCCTGTCCCCTCTGCAGGCGCCACCTGGCTCCGACCAAAGGTCAAAAAGCACATATGTCCCCTAACGGAGACAAAATATCAGATTTGGTAATTATCCTTTGAAACGGTAACTTCTGGTGCAATTTTGCAAATCTTGAGAGAGGAGACCTTAAGGACTCCTTTCCTCTAAAAAATGTTATTTTTCTTGAGAGGTACCTTGAGGAACCCTTCTTCTGGAAAAGTCATTTTCTTGTAAAGAGTTTATTTCTTGTGAGTAGCCAGCTCTTTGGCTGCTCACTTCACTTGTGACCAAGTGTGCAGTGTGTGTAGTCTTGAGTGACTTCTGGGTCTTCCTACTAGTATTCTCTCAATCCTATAGTGCTAAGTGGTTGAGCTTGCTCAACATACCTTGTCCCTCAGCCGCCAAGCCAAAACTCCCAGGAGGTCCCAACGCGCCTGTTCGAGCCCTGCTTGCTCGACTAGGCAACCTGTACAAGAAAGTAAAGTGTTAGTGTTGTTGTTCATTTAGAGACTGATATTTCATGATGAGGAGTTGTTCGCGATAGCTACTCCCTCAATGTGAGTTTCTGTCGAAACCCCTGTAGCAGCACTTCTTGAATAGCATTTCTGCAGTGACCCTTGCAGTGGCACTGAGCCTTGCTATGACGCTGACTCTCTCGACTATCATTACTGCAGTGACCCTTGCAGCGACGCTGACCCTTGCAGTGGTACTTCTTAATTTTGGACTTCTGTGGTGACTCTCGCGGGCACCTCTCGAATGTTATTGCTATAGTGACCCTTGTTGTAGTGGCGTTGACGCTTGAAGCGGCGCTGACCCTTGCAGCGGCGCTGACACTTATAGCGGCGCTGGCACTTAAAGCGGCACGGACACTTACAGCGGCGTCGACCCTTGCAGTGGCGCTGACCCTTACAGCGGCACTAGTACTTGAAGCGCCGCCGATACTTGCAGTGGCGCGGACACTTGCAGCAGCGTTGGTACTTGAAGCGGCGCCGACACTTGCTGCGGCACTGACACTTGCAGCGACGCCGACACTTGAAGCGGCGCTGACCCTGGCAGCGGCGTAGACACTTACAGCGGTGCGGACACTTGCAGCGGCGTTGGCACTTGAAGCGACGCCGACCCTTGCAACGGTGTAGACACTTGCAGCGGCGCTGACATTCGAAGCGATGCTGGCACTTGGAGCGGTGTCGATACTTGCAGCGGCACTGACCCTTGCAATGGCGCAGACACTTGCAACAGTGTTGGCACTTGAAGCGGCGCCGACCCTTGCAGCGGCGCCGACCCTTGCAGTGGCGCTGACCCCTGCAGCGGCGCCGACCCTTGCAGTGGCACCGACCCTTACAGCGGTGCTGACACTTACAGCGGCGCTGGTACTTGAAGCGGCGCCGACACCTTTTAGCGGCGTAGACACTTGCAGCGGCGCAGACACTTGAAGCGGTGTTGGCACTTGGAGTGGCTTCGATACTTGCAGCGGCGCTGACCCTTGTAATGGCGCAGACAATTGCAATGACGCCGACCCATGAGGAGGCGCGGACACTTGAAGTGGCGCCGACCCTTGCAGCGGTGCGGACACTTACAGCGGCGCCGACCCTTGCAGCGGCGCTGACACTTGCAGCGGCGCTGACACTTGCAGCGGCGCTGACACTTGCAGCGGCATAGACACTTGCGGTGGCACTGACACTTGTAGCGGTGCAGGCACTTGTAGCGGTGCTGGCACTTGTAGCGGCGCCGACACTTGCGGCGGCACTGACCCTTGCAATAGCGCTGGTACTTGAAGCGGCACCGACACTTGTAGCGGTGCGGACACTTGCTACGGCGCTGACGCTTGCAGCGGCACAGACACATGAAGCGGCACTGGCACTTGAAGTGGCACCGACACTTGCAGTGGCGCGAACACTTGCGACGGCGCTGACACTTGCAGCGGCACTGGCACTTGAAGCGGCGCCGACCCTTGCAGCAGCGTAGACACTTGTGGCAGCGCTGGCACCTGAAGCGGCACCGACCCTTGCAGCGGCGTAGACACTTGAAGCGGCGCCGACACTTGCAGTGGCGCGGACACTTGCGGCGGCGCTGACACTTGCAGCGGCGCTGGCACTTGAAGTGGCGCTGACTTTTGAAGCGGCGCTGACCCTTGCAGCGGCGCTAAACCTTGCCATGGCTTTTGGACTTCTAGGTGACCCTCGCGGGCACCTCTCGGATGTCATTAATAAAATAAGCATTTTTTATTTTATTTTATTTGCTTTTTAATTGATAGACACCCATCTACATTAGCCCCCCGTGCAAAGATTTTTTGGTTGGGTAGACTAAAAAAACTTTGTACGCTATAAATCTGATTTCAACAATTTTTTTTATATATATATATATATATATATATTTTTTTTTTTTCTGAGGGACCCTAGGATCATTAACTGCGATGTCCCTTTATCCGAGGTTTTTAATTTTTTGAGAACCCACGCATCAGTGTGGGAACTGTCATCTCATTATTTTGGAAAAAAAGGTCATCACCTTTTTGCCTTCCTGCACGTTTTCCCATTTTGATACAAAAAACATAAGCCCCTTTTCTTGGGCTCCTTCATCTTCTTCAAAAAACATAAGGCACCTTTGGATTTGTAGTGAGAGAGAGTGAGAGAAAGGGATTTTTAAAACACCATAGTCTCCCATTTTGCTCTAGCTTTTTTCTTTCACTACCCCAACCTTCCATTCATGGATTCTAACACAACAAATGCTTCTTCAAACGTAAACATCCCTAAAGCACCCATGGCTCTAAACTCTATGCCTTCTTCCTCGTCTATTTCGAACGCTCCAATCACCGATATTGCTATCATCGGTGACCCCTGGTCTCATCCGACCAGTGGCGTCGACGCTTCGTCCGCGATACCCGTCTCTTCGGATTTTGGGTCGAGAACCTTCGTGGGTTCCTCTCCCTTCCACTTGGCTTATACAGATTTTTATTTGGGATCTTCCGTAGGAAGGGGCGTCTCGACCGAGGCTCCGCTGATGGCGGGGGGTGTCTCGAGCGTGGGGTTAAGTTTTTTGGTTGAGACAGTTGCCGACAAAGTTTCCTCCGTAGGAAGGGGTATCTCGACTGAGGCTCCGCTGACGGCGGGGGGTGTCTCGAGCATAGGGTTGAGTTTTTTGGTTGAGACAGCTGCCGACAAGGGTTCCTCTGTAGGAAGGGTTATCTCGACCGAGCCTCCGCTGACGGTAGGGAGTATCTCGACCGACTGCGTTCTACACAGGGAACAGGGTGTCTCGTCCAATCCGGGCGTAGGTTTGAATTTTTTTGTTGAGAGAGCTGCCGACAAGGGTTCCTCACGAGTGGACCCTCCATCCGAGGGTCTCTCGCCCCATTCAAGACCTCGCGCCGTGAATATCTTTCAGCGAGACTTGTCTCTCCCCATTCAAGACTTCGCGTGCTCGGAGTCCGTGCCCCAGGATTCCTCACCTGCTATTTTTACACATGAGGGTCTCTCGCCTGCAGTGAGTTTTTCTAGAGGTTCCTTGCGTGACGAAGTCTCTTCTATAGGTATCTCGATACATCACGGCGTTGGCAGTGGCTCCTCGTGCACTGGCATAAATACGATGAATACTTCTTCGAGTCGGTCTATGGTTGGGGGTGTCTCGATGTATATTGGCGTTGATGGGGGTATCTTGACCTCAGGTGTCTCTACACCCATGATTTTTGTTGAGGAAGGGGGAATCTTGGCCCATGGTTTTCCGCGAGGCGACCCCATGCCCGAGGCAACCCATATCTCGATGCCTTTGAGTTTTTCTGAAATGGGGGTCACAGCTTATGGTAGTATGGTGACCTCTCGTCAGAAGCCTGGGGTCTCGCGACTTGGCCTCGCGTCCACGGGTCTCTCATTCGTATAAGGGGGTATCTCGACATTTTGTCACATCGAGGGTTCCGTGACCCAGGGTGTCTTGCCAACTATTGGTGTTGTGGAGAGAATGCCACTGACCGGGGGCTCTTCACATGATTTTGCTGGGGTTTCCGCCTCCACTTCTTTTTTTACGACAGGGGACACCCAGGGTCCCTCGTTCGGAGTTCCCACTAGGATGAGTTCTTTTCTTGAGCCAATGTCTCTTCGTGGTTCATTAGCTATGCCATCCTCTTCTCAGTCATGGAAGGACTATATGCACATTCACCAAGGGCGAGACTTTGGTATTTATCGTCGCGCTCCTTTCTTTGGTCCCGCTGACAGTTTCATGACTTCACTTTCTGATTATGGGGAAAATTTTTTGGGTGCTGTTCTCGAACGTTCTCATATGGGGTTAAGTGAGTCTGCTGACCTCCCTACTCTTTCTCCGGATTCCGTTCTCCGAGTCCGAGTTGACCATGGCGACTTTCCTTATTCCAATGTTAAAGTTAAAACCCCGGGTGGTCCCACAGAGGAGTGGGACAGCTGGGTTGATCATGTTCTGAGCATTCCTGATTATGTGTCTATCCTTAGGGAGGTGGGACTCTTTACCTCCGTCAGTATCCTGAAGTCCGGTACCATATTTAAGCATGGTTCTTCGCTCAATCTTTTATTGTCTCGGTGGAGTATGGAGTCTCACACCTTTGTCACAGGCTGGGGGGAATTTACCCTTACCCTAGAAGATATATATGAGTTGTACGCCCTTCCTTTCTTTGGGCAACATGTCTTTTTTGATGACTGCGAGGACTCCCTAGAGCAGGAAATGGTGGGGGAGTTACGGTCAGCTCTCGGAGAGTGCTCGAGGTATGTGGCCATAAATATAACTGGTCATTCCAAGCATTCCTTTGCCAAATGGCAAAGATACTGGTTCAGAGACTTTGAGCAGTTGCAGAAGGGGGAGACTTCACGTGCAGCCCCCAGATCCCAGGATGGTCCTAAGCTCCACTCTTTTACACATTTAGCCGCTTTCCTCGTTACATTTCTGACTCGGTTCCTTCTACCAGGTAAGCCCGAAGACTATCCTCGTGAACTTCTTTTTAGATTGGTTGTACGATTGTCTCGTGGTAGGTCGGTACCCATGACTGCCCTGACCTTAGGTTCTCTTTACACCTGGATGGACCGAGTAAACATAGATGTAGAGAGGTCCTGCGGTCGGTATGATGTTGCTAATCATTCCAACGCCCCTCTCTTGATGGCCTTTTTGTTTGAGCATTTCCCCCACTTTAGTTCTGGGGCTCACGCTTGTCATAGCGACGCTGCGAGACTTCTTCGGTGGCATAAGAAAACTCCCAAGCAATCTCTGGGAATGTTGATTGATGATATCAAAGAGCTTCAGTTTCGGCCTTATACCAGGCACCCTGGGGGAACTTTCAGCTGGTTTCTTTCCCTGGCGATGGTGGGACCTTCTATTGCCCTTCAGAGTGGGGTCAGTTTCCACGTGTCCTCATATTAATGTGGTGACGATGCTCTTACCATGTCACCTCCCTTCTTGGACCGAGTTAGGTCCGCGTTGTGAATCTTATCATTCTGAGAGGGCAAGACGACAGTTCGGCTATGATCAGGGCGTCCACACCCCTCCTCTTTTTACCTACAGTAGTCATTCTGAGGCATTTTCCGAGGCATGTGCTGGCTTTACTCTTCAGGGATTATTCCATAGGGTCAGTGGTTTGGGTGGCCTCTATGTGCCTCCCTGCGATTATCATCCTTCATTCACTTCATCTTGGTTCCTTCTTTGGCAGCAACAGGTTCGTCTTATCCAAGAATGTGTAGTTGGCCCCCCTCATGAGACTAACCCCATTAAATACACCAGAGCTCAGTTTTTGGTCAGGCGGACGCAGAAAGATCCTTGGTTTCTTATCACCACCTCCACTCCACCTTTAGAGCATGCCATTCCCATTTTAGTGAAACCTCTCATTGACGAGTCACTTCCGTCTCCGCCGACTGAGCTTCCCCCTGTGAAGTCTAGAAGCCAACCAAAAAGCAGAGGGAAAGCGAGCACCTTTACTAAGAGCAAAAGGAAAGACCCTGACGCCGACGTATCCAATTTTGTTCCTGATACTACTGATTCTCCTCCTTCTTCTCCTGTGAGGACCCGGGCTGCGAAGAAAAAGAAAGGAGATGGCGCTGGCATGGATGCTTTCTCTATAGTGGATCAAGAGTCTGATACTGGAAATCTTGGGGCGGGGAAAACTTACCAAGTAGCGAGAGGGAAAGTCTACTCCTCACCGAGCCTTGCTTCCCAGGAGGCGCGGGTCGCGTCTATTCCCATTGCGGAAGGTACTATATCACGACATTCTTTACTTAGTGGAACTAGTTCTCTCGGAGTTTCTTTATCTCCCTCCCCTTTATTATAAGAGGAACTAGTTGATTATGGAAGCACCCCTTCCTATGACGACCATAGTTCTTCTTCGGGTGATATGGGCGGCCTGGGTTTCCATAGCGAAAGCACTACTGACACTTATGCTTTATTATCAGTCTCCAGAGAGTCTTCTAGTGATGATGAGGCCTCCCATTCTACTGGGGGGGTTAGCCCCACCCATCTCCCTTACAGCCAGACTACGCGCCCTGCTACTGTAAGCGTTCCCCCTTTACTTGTCTATATATATATATATATATATTTTTTTTTTTGCATATGATTTTCTTTCTTCCCCTCATTATTTTTTTATTTGTGAATTAAAGCATTCTGTCATATTTGTGCAGGTCATTTCCGTAGAGGCAAGTAGTTCTCCTCTTCCCTCACTACGACCGACGCCCTTTCAGCGGGAGAGGAACTCCATGCTCATTTCTTCCCGAGGCCTTTTTAGAGAGGTTTGCCGTCTCCTTAATTCTTTTACCATCTGTTGTAATTTATTCGTCTTCTAACTACATTTTGGTTGCGTATGATGTCATTTCCCCGCAGCTTTCGTCTGTGCACTTTATCGTCACCAGGAACACCCTTGTGGCTTCCCCTTCTCCTCAGGTATGCCTCGCTATTCTCAAAATTTTCATTGTGCCATTTTCTTACTTATGCCTTTTATTTACCCATTTACCATGCGTAGAGGGTTGTGTCTTCTGGCGTTGTCACCTCATCTTCTCTTGTCTTGGCGGTGGGCACTTCTATAGCTGAGCCGCGGGAGGCCTCTTCGTCTGCGGTATGAATTTTTACTTTTGAATATTTATTTCCTTTTAATAGGAGTCCTAATGGCTCTTGGACTTTCTTCTCAGGGAGAGTATCCTCCCTTAGCTGGCGTTATCACCCCGGGTTTATCCTCTTCGGGGAGAATTTCTATCCCTAGGGTCCGTGTATCTATGGACGGTAGACCTTTGGTTCAGGCGATCTCTTGTGGTCCGATATTTACTGTGGCTTCAGCCAGCGAGCCTACGCTTCAGGTCAGGCCTTTCCGTTGAAGCATGGAATCTCTTTCTCCTCGATCATGCGATGAATAACATACTTTCATTCTTTGCAGGCTATCAGCACAGCCCCTACTGCACCGACCGTCCTTTTTCGCACTTCCCCTTTGGATGGGGTTCAGGTACTCTCTTATTTTCTTGGTTCTATATTTCTTATCTATCCAGCTTGTACTTATCGTAGCCCTCTTTTACTTTGTTGCAGTTATCCCTTGGCGCTGTTTCGAGTGCATCTCCTGCCATTGTCTCTTCAGCAACCCCTCTCGCCCTTTCTTGTCACTTGCAGCCCCGCCTACCCCTCGCGCCCTTCGTCGCTGAGATTGTTCTTCTGGAAGTTCCTGAGGTTGAGGTAGCTTCTTTGGAATCATTGGTCGCTGAGACAACCCCTTCTGGAGCATCGATCAATGTTACTGCCCCTATGGGATCCCCTGCTCCTCCTTCTATGACCGTTAGAGAGGGCGTTATTCAGGTACTGTGTATAAGAGTATCTACTTCCCTCGTGTCATTCTTATGTCTTTATTATTTTATTTAAATTACGCAAGCATTCCCCTCTTCACCTTTGTTGCATTGTCTCCAGGTGAGCGGGGTCGCTCTGATGACTAAGGAGCCGGATGAAGTTGCTCCGATACTTGTGGAGTTAGAGAATGAGATGGCCGCGAGAGAGGTATTAAACTGGCATACTCTCTTTTTACTATTTCCCTTATTTTCTTCTTTCATATACTGTGCAGGCATTCTCATTTCCCCTTTGTTTTATTATTTCCAGGTGCATGAAAGTACTCTGATGACTGTGGAGTCTGGCGGTGGGGAAAGTGCGAGAGAGGTATTAGACTGGCATACCCTCTCTTTTTACTATTCCCCTCTTTTCTTCTTGCGTATACTGTGCAAACATTCCCATTTCACCCTTGTCTCATTGTTTCTAGGTGCATGAGAGTACTCTGATGACTGTGGAGTCTGGCAGTGGGGCAACTGCGAGAGAGGTATTAGAATGGCATACCCCCTCTTTTTACTATTCCCCTCTTCTGTTTTTGCATTTACTGTGCAAGCATTCCCATTTCACCCTCGTCTCATTGTTTCCAGGTGCATGATAGTACTCCGATGACTGTGGAGTCTGGAAGTGGGGCAACTGCGAGAGAGGTATTAGACTGGCATACCCCCTCTTTTTACTATTCCCCTCTTTTCTTCTTGCGCATACTGTGCAAGCATTCCCATTTCACCCTTGTCTCATTGTTTCCAGGTGCATGAGAGTACTCCGATGATTGTGGAGTTTGGCAGTGGGGCAACTGCGAGAGAGGTATTAGACTGGCATACCCCCTCTTTTTACTATTCCCCTATTTTCTTCTTGAGTATACTGTGCAAGCATTCTCATTCACCCTTGTCTCATTGTTTCAAGGTGCATGAGAGTACTCCGATGACTGTGGAGACTGGTAGTGGGGCAACTGTGGAGGGAGATCATAGTTCTGAGTTCACTCCTTTGGTCGGTGACGCTGATTCTGGTGGGGAGTCTTCTTTCCTTCCTTCTGAGGCGGGGTCTCGTCACTCCGATGGCGATGATGAAGCAGAGGATGCTACGACTATTTCTAGTAGGCTATGGCGTGAGGAGTTACCAGGCCAATTTAGGGTACATGAGAGTCAGCTCTTGGATCTCATCTTGGAGAACCATCCCGAGACGTTCACTTCTTAGAGTATAGTTCAGGTTGACAGTCTTACGGCCTTCAACCTAAGGGCTCTTGCTAGCCATGTTCATGAGTTCTTGGCTACCTCCCCTGCTAAGCTGACTAGCTCTTCTATTTTACTATTCTTGGATGCTCTCCACGACTTACAGCAGTTCTATCATTTTCGTTTGGATTGGCTTGACGCAGGGATTCGCCCCTTTCCGAAAGATAGTGAGGTTTCACACTTCCCGACAGTCTAGGGTTGAGCAATGGCACGCTGAGGCTACGAGGATCCGAAATTAGATCGCCCTACTGCAGGTGAAGCTTGCCAGACTTGAGTCTGGCGATGAGGAGGATGAGGCTAAATTCGTTAGGTTGGAGGAAGAGTTTCTGCGGGAGGCTGGTCCATCATATGCTGGCGCCATCGCGCGCGATGATTTATTTTTTGTGGTTTCTAGCAGATAGGCTACTTCTTTCTTTGTAGTGCTTAGAATTCTATGTGTACATCACTTATCATTCCTGTATGAGACACTTTGTTTCTTCTACAATTTCTTTTTCCTTTGTTCTCCCTTTATATTGTGAGTGTTTGTTTTATATGACTTGCTCTAATTTCTGTGAGCATTTGGTCTAATGGTGGCTACCCCATATACTGCGGGGTATTTGCATTGATATGAAAAGTTATGTATTATCATATTGTATATATTTTTTGAAAATGCACCTCTTGTAGCTGTGCGGTGTTGGCATGTGACTTTCTTGGGTTGCCCCTCCTGTCTATGGGGGTATTCCTGCATATTACTGCTTATAGTCGTAGAGGCTAGGTTGGAGAGGAGGGTGACCCCTGCCCCTTTCCGAAAGCCTAATTTTATTATAAAAAAATGTATTAATTTATGTCTGGGGGACTTTGCTCAGTATACTTTCTCTTAGGATGGACTTACCTCCCAAGTGTAGTGAGCAAAGTTCCTGATCTTTTTTTTTTGTACTCTCTTCTAACTTAATAGGGAGTGTATATGTATGTATAAATGAGCAAGCAAAAAAATGTCAACAATGATCAAAAGTGTTGCTATTTCATTTCTTTACCTTTGTGTGTTGTTTAAAGTGTAATATTGCTCTTAAAAAAAAATTTACAAAAAAATTTTCTGGTATAGGAGCAATCCTCAAAATCCATTACAGACATGCAAAACACAAACAAAACTTGTTAGCTGTTACTAAGCATAGTACCTCTTCAGCCACTTGCAGTTGATGGACTGGAGGCAATCACTCTCTGGTTATGATATTTAGCAGTAGCCCGACTTCCCCACTCCTCTGACAACAAAAGGGCCTTCCCAGTTATGTTTGAAATTTGATGCCAACATGCTACGGAGATGGTGAGTTGATGCTCGCAGGACTAGATCTCCCACCTGGAATTCTCTAGGCTTAACCAAGTTTTTATAGTCCCTCGACAGTTGCTGAGTGTAGACTTTGAAATTCTCTCTCGCCTTATCTCTGTGCTCGTCCAGCGCCTCTAGTTGCACATGCCTTGGGTCTGGGATGAGCCCATTGCTAAGAGAAATTCTGGCTGAAGGTACCACCAGTTACACTGGTAGGACAGCTTCAGTCCCATATCCTAGAGAGAAGGGAGTGAACCCTGTTGGCTTTATTTTCGAAGTACGATAGGCCCATAACACCATAGGCAACTTCTCATCCCATGATCTCGGCATATCTTCTAGCATTTTCTTCAAAATATTTATCAGGGTCTTATTAGTAGCTTCTGCTTGGCCATTGCCATTGGGGTAGGATATGGTTGAGCTATTATGCAAAATCTTATACTTGTCCGTGAGAAGGGCCATCTATTTGCATACAAATTGCTTCCCATTATCCGTTAGGATCGCTTTGGGTATACCGAACCTACATATGATATACTCCTTTATAAACTGGGTTACCACTTGGGCGGTGACTCTCCTTAATGGAATGGCCTCCGCCCATTTGGTGTACAATTCTATAGCCACAATGATAAAAGCCTTGCCATGAGAAGATGGGGTGATCTTTCCCACCAGGTCGAACGCCCATGTGTGGAAGGGATAGGGGCTGCCAAGCTTTGTAGACTGACGGAGGGAGCGTGCACCATGTTTCCATGCACCTGGCATGCTCTACACTTTTTCACATATCCAATGGAGTCATCCTCCATGGTCAGCCAGTAGTATCCCAGCGTCATTAGTTGATCATACAACTTGGCGCCTCCCATGTGGAAGGGCTCATGAGCTTCTTTCAGCACCATTTCCACTTCCTCTTTGGCTACGCACCTTAGCTCCTTCTCATTGTACCCTTTCCTATATAACTCTCCTTTGACCAAGTAGAAACGTGCTATCCTTTTTCTAAGGTAAATTTCATCCTCTCTCTCAACGGGCAGCTCCCCATCTTTTAGATATACTAGGTACGACGGTCTCCAATCTTCGAAGGCTTCCACGAAGTTAGCCTCCGTCGGCTGGTCAAAATTAGCTTGGCACTTTAAACAACTTTGTTGCAAGTGGGCCGCTTCTACGCTCATGGTGGGCCAAAAATACCCGCTTCGTTGCAGTCGTCTATAAAGGGGGATATCCGTATCTCTACAGTGCTTCTGGTGCATTTCTATTAACCTCTCCTTGGCTTCTTGCTCCCCTATGCACCTTGCCAGAAACCCTCCTGGACTCTTGAAGTAGAGAGTTACCTGCAACACATGATAGTTGGATAACTCTAATATTTTCATTGTCCCTTCCCTGGTTTTAAGTTGTTTCTCTACCAGACACCTCGAATCTTCCGGCTCGTTACATGGGAATAAGGACTTTACGGTAGTGGGTACCGTTCTCCGCCTCACTGTGATGGTTGCTTCTGACTCCTCCATGTCCAACTTTTGTGCTCTGGTGGCGAGCGCGTCAGGGTGCCTGTTCATCGTTCGCGCCTGCCTCTCCACAGTTACTTCCAAGAACTGTCCCAGCAGTCGTTGGATGATGTGTATGTATGGCGCTAAGTTGGCATGTTTAAGGGAAAACTCTCCATTGACCTGCCTTACTACCAGATAGGAGTCCCCTCATATACACAGTACCCTGATCCCTCTTCTGAGTGCTTCCAACATCCCTAGAATGAGGGCTTCATACTCAGCTTCATTATTTGAGCATTTAAAGTCTAACTTGAAAGAGAGGGTAATCTTCTCCTTCCCATCTGACAGTATGACGCTGGCCCCACCTATTCCTTGAGCACTGGAACCATCAAACTCCATAAACCACTTATTCACCTCCTCCACCATGCATGCTTGGAAACTTTCTCCGGGCAACTCTTCACTAGGTGGTTCGAAAACCCCACTCGGGAAGTGGGCTAGCAGATCTGCTAATGCCTGGATCTTAATGGCTTTAGGCACTACGCATTTTAGATCGTATTCTGACAAGATCAAAAACCACCTTGCTGCTCGTCCCACGAATATAGTCCGTGCGAGGAGGTACTTAATGGGATCACACTTGGTGACTATGTGAACGGTGAAGGCTAGGAGATAGTGTCTCAACTTCTGGGCTACAAATACCCGCGCCAGGCAGTGCCTCTTAACGCTGGTGTATCTCGATTATGTTCCGGATATTACTCTTGACAGGTAGTAGATCGACTTTTCCACTCCTTCCTTCTATTGCGCCAAGAGGGCCCCTATCGACCTCTCTGTAGAAGTAAGGTAGAGCAACAGCGGCACTCCGGCTTCGGGGGGAATCATCATGGACGGAGATGCTAGGATTTCTTTAATCTTCTCGAACGCACTCTCTTGCCTCTCTCCCAAACCCACTTAGCTTTGTCTTTTAGTAGAGGTGCGAACGGATGAGTTACTTCTGCCAACGCAGGTATAAACCTCCGCAGGTAGGATACCTTTCCCATGAAGCTCTTAAGTTGTCTCTGACTCTTGGGCGGTGGCATCATCACAATGGCTTTCATCTTCTCTGCATCCACTTTCACCCCTTGTCTATTTACCACAAAACCTAAGAATTTCCCTCAAGTAACCCCAAAGGCACACTTTGAGGGGTTCATTCTCATCTTATACCGACGACACCTTTCGAATACTCTCCTGAGATCCTGAATATGCTTGTTTTCTTTCCTAAACTTCACCACCAGATCATCCACATAGAATTTTAGTATATCATGAAATAAGTCATGAAAAATTGCGATCATGGTCCACTGGTATGTGGCTCCAGCGTTCTTTAATCCGAAGGGCATGACTGTACAGTGAAAGTTCCCTAATGGTGTGCGGAAGGCAGTCTTCTCTGCGTCGGTGGGGTCCATTTTAATCTGGTTATAGCCAACATACCCATCCATGAAGCTATACATCTCATGTCCCGCGGTGGCATCCACTAAGCTGTCTATGCTGGGTAGTGGGAATTCATCCTTAGGACACGCCCTGTTCAAGTCACGAAAATCTACACAGATTCTGATTTGGGTCTTGTCTTTCTTTGCCACTGGCACTATGCTGGACAACCATATGGGGTGCTGAATAGGCTTGATGAACCCTGCCGCTAACAAATTCTCCACCTCAGCTTTTATTTTCAAATCAAGATCTTCTTTATATGTGCGTGTGGCTTGCCTTACCGGAAGGGCATTGGGAAGGATGTTCAATCTATGAGAGCTCACTTCTGCGTCTATTCCTGGCATCTCCGTGTACTTCCAAGAAAATACATCAGTGAACTCCTTAAGTAGCTCAATGAGCTCTTCCTTCTGCTTCGGTTCCAGGCACTTGGAGATTATAATGGGTCTACTCTCGCCCTCTTCTAACCCCAACTTGATTTCCTCTAATTCCTGCAGCTTCTCTCTGGGTCCATCTTGAATGCACTCTGGCGCTTCTTCTGGTTCTTCAACATGCTCAACAATATGGGATTCATCAACAATAAAACACTCGGGCATCGGGTCGATGCTCTCGTCCCAGAACACCGCCCGCGCAGACCGTTATAAACGGTAGATGATTTTTCCATCAGGAAAGACCACTTTCTTGCAAGTTCGAGGGGGTCTAGCTACCTCCTCTACTTTCCTCTTGACTCTTTCCATATGGGGGGTTATCCTCTCCCCTAGACGGTCATGAACGGATTTCTTCTGCGGGACCTTTCCCTCAGCTACCTTGATTACTACTAGTTTTCTTGTAGAGACCTTTCTTTCCTCATCTAACTCATGTAAAAGGCAACATCTACCAGGTGGGCCTCCTCAACGGCGAAGGGTCTCTGCGTGGCCTTGATCACTATCTCTGTACCTCTAATGTTTGCCTTCGCGCATTGATGGTAGGTGGAAGGCACTACGCCATGAGTGTGCATCCATACCCTTCCAATGAGTAATTGGTAGCTGGTGTTAGCGTTAATAACATGAAATTTGATGTGGGAGATGAAATTTCCCAACTTAATTCCCACATTCACGTATCCAATAGACTTCATTCCGGCGTTGTCGAATCCGAAAATTACTAGCGGTACCGGAACCACCTTCTCCTGGTCAATTCCTGTTTTATATAATGTACTGATGGGCATGATGTTAATGGATGCTCCTCCATCCATCAACGCCCTGGGAAATGAGACTCCATTAATTATGGCCGTGACATACAATGGGCGGTTGTGGAAGTAGGGCACCACCCTATCGGCTTTTGAAAATACCACTTCAGAGGTATACTTCTTAATCATCCTTCCGATTGGCCCCTGCCAATTTAGCGAAGGGTCTCCCCGCTGCCGCACTGCCTCCAAGACTTTCCTCATGATGGACACCCTCGTATCGTACTTCACCCCTATCTGGTCAAAAAACCACTTGAACTTGGGGCTCCTCGCTATGGCCTCACATTCAGAATCTAAGTCTACCTCGTACGTATGGGCACTGCAAACATACTCCGCTTCAGAGGTCCCTCCCTTATCTAGAGCGAGGATGACGTCTACCTCACCTTCTGAGAGAGAGACTTCCTCAACTTCCCCACTTCCATTTTCATGTTTCGGAGTGAAGAACCACTCCTCTTGCCTTCTTTCTAGCTCAAGTATGCTCAGTGATAGATTTTCTAACTCCTCGCATAACTGCTCGCCACTCTCCCGCTTCACAAGACTTCTTGTAGCTTCTTCGTTGTAGGCAACTACCATGTTGGCGGTGCCAAAGTGATGCGCAGGAAGTGGGTTCTCGTTAACGTCCACAGGGGGTATCTGCAAGGTACCGCTGGTCATCTGCTCACCAATGATCCTTCTCAAGTAGTAACAATCCTTGGGAGAGTGCTGCACTCGTTGGTGCAATTCGCAGTACTTTGGATTGGCCTTGTCATCTGCAGTGGGGGTTTCTCCTTTTAGGTGGGGAGGTCCTGCTACCCCTTCTCACACTAAGGTGCGGTAACAATCCATAGCCTCAGCTACGCTGCACGGTAGTGGCGGCGGGGCATCTTCCCCAAACTTTCTCTTGTTGCCGGGACTGTCGATCTTGGCCCCAGAGCCTCCCTTCTTCCCTTTGTTACTCCCGTCCACATAGTTAACCGCTTGCCTCCTCGAAACTTGAAACCTCTCTGGAGTCAGTGGAACTTGTGTCCTCCAACCCGGGGCTCTTGGGTTGATTATCATAGCTATGTTGCTGGCGACCCTGGTGAATTCTCTGAAAGTTCCATCTCTAGTTTCTTTGATCAAGTGAAGCTTGTACTCTTTTAAGAGTCCTTCCACACATATCTGTAGCAACCTAGCCTCCGCCACGTCCTCGTGAACATCTAAGGACCTCTCGCGAAATCGCTTTATGTAGTGCATCAACTCTTCTCCTGGCTTCTGGACCTCTTGTGCCAGGTGCCTCAGTGTAAATTCATCCTCCGCTACAAAAAACTTTTGGAGGAACTGCCTGTGCATCTCTTCCCAAGTAGGGACGCTGTTAGGCGCCAAGTGGGAATACCATAAGCCTTCCCAGTGAGAGTTTTAGAGAACTCCCTCAACCTCAGGTTCTTGTCGCCAGCATGTACTCCCAGGTACTCGACAAACCTTTTCACGTGCTCTCTAGGGTTCTCCCCCCTACCGGCAAACTTGATAAATTTTGGTGGAATATACCCCTCAGGGTATGGCTTCTCACTTACTTCCTGTGGATAGGGGTCTTGTAACTCCTCGTATAGGTGGGAACCCTCTCTTTGAGAGGAGGAGAGGAGCTTCCTCACTTCTTCTATAGTAACAGCCTTAGAGGGTGACTCCTCCAAACACGTGCTTTTAGCAGCTGGAGAACCTATTGGCGCCAGGACCTGCTCCGGCGCCGCCTTCTGAGACGGAATCGTCTCTGCCGGAATCGTAATAGGAGTGGCTACCCCTCCGGAAGGGGCAGCAATAGGTATCACACAACCTTGACCCAAGCTTGATAGATCCACGTTATTTTGCTTTAAAAAGTCAAAAAACATTGCCATAAGATTCATACCTGCCATTGGAGCCACTGCCGGCGAACTGGTCTTCCCTCCCTGAGGCGCTGGAGCCTTAGCTCCGATCACCACCACTTCTTCCTGAGTAGTCTGGTCACTGTGAGCTCCATTACTAGACGGAATGTCCTCAAAAACCAACTGCTTAGAGACATTGAAACCTTCTTTGTCCATGGAATTGAGGAATCCTCCCTAGCAGAGTCGCCAAATGTAGGAGGGTAGTGAGACTGGGGTCTATGAATAATTGGAAAGGGTGAGGCGTGACCCACTCCAATGGACGCTGCCGGCAAGGTCTTGAAGGTCTCCTGGTGCAACTTCTGAAGAAAAATTCTCCTTCTGGTAACAATGGAACTCAAGCTTCAACTCACTTCCTTCAAGAAGATGAACTTTCACAGCAAAAATAGCAATTTTCTCGAGGGAAACACCTGAGAGTGATGGCTGTCAGTGGGCAGTGAAGGAACAAGGCACTCAGCACTATGAGAATGAGCAGGGAGAGAATACTTAGGTAGGTCTGGTGATATTTTGGCAGAGTAACAGTGCAATTTCTATTGTCTATCCTTGACCTTGCCCAGAGGTCTATTTATACTGGGGCGTTAGGGGTGAGTGGCATTTTTGGGCGCCAAAATTGAGAGAGTTGGTGGGGAACAATGTCTGAAGTGTACCATTTGTCCCTACCTGTGGCAGCCTGCCTGTCCCCTCTGCAGGCGCCACCTGGCGCCGATCAAAGGTCCAAAGCACATATGTCCCCTAACGGAGACAAAATATTAGATTTGGTAATTATCCTTTGAAACGAAAACTTGTGGTGCAATTTTGCAAATCTTGAGAGAGGAGACCTTAAGGACTCCTTTCCTCTAAAAAATGTTGTTTTTCTTGAGAGGGACCTTGAGGACCCCTTCTTCTAGAAAAGTCATTTTCTTGTAAAGAGGTTATTTCTTGTGAGTAGCCAGCTCTTTGGCTGCTCACTTCACTTGTGACCAAGTGTGCAGTGTGTGTAGTCTCGAGTGACTTCTGGGTCTTCCTACTAGTATTCTCTCAATCATATAGTGCTAAGTGGTTGAGCTTGCTCAACATACCTTGTCCCTCAGCCGCCAAGCCAAAACTCCCAGGAGGTCCCAACGCGCCTGTTCGAGCCCTGCTTGCTCGACTAGGAAATATGTACAAGAAAGTAAAGTGTTAGTGCTGCTGTTCATTTAGAGACTGATATTTCATGATGAAGAGTTGTTCGCGATAGCTACTCCCTCAATGTGAGTTTCTGTCAAAACCCCTATAGCAACACTTCTCGAATAACATTTCTGCAGTGACCCTTGCAATGGCGCTGAGCCTTGCAGTGACGCTGACTCTCTCGACTGTCATTACTGCAGCGACCCTTGCAGCGACGCTGACCCTTGTAGTGGTACTTCTTAATTTTGGACTTCTGTGGTGACTCTCGCGGGCACCTCTCGAATGTTATTGTTGTAGTGATCCTTGTTGTAGTGGCGCTGACGCTTGAAGCGGCGCTGACCCTTGCAGCTGCACTGACACTTGTAGTGGCACTGACACTTGGAGAGGCGCGGACACTTACAACGGCGCCGACCCTTGCAGCGGCGCTGACACTTGCAGCGGCGCTGACACTTGCAGCGGCGCTGGTACTTGAAGCAACGCGGACACTTGCAGCGGCGCTGGTACTTGAAGCGGTGCCGACACTTGCGACGACGCGGACACTTGCGGCGACGCTGACACTTGCAGCGGCGCCGGCACTTGAAGCGACGCTTACCCTGGCAGCGGCGTAGACACTTGCAGCGGCGCAGATACTTGAAGCGGCCCTGGTACTTGAAGCGGCACCGACACTTACAGCGGTGTGGACACTTGTGGCGACGCCGACCCTAGTAGCGACGCTGACACTTGCAGCGGCGCTGGTACTTGAAGCGGCGCCAACACTTACAGCGGCGCCGACACTTGAAGCGATGCTGGCACTTGGAGTGGCGCCGATACTTACAGCAGTACTGAACCTTGCAATGGCGCAGACACTTGCAACAACGCTGGCACTTGAAGCGGTGCCGACCCTTGCGGCGGCGCGGACACTTGCAGCGGCGCCGGCACTTACAGCGGCGCCGACCCTTGTAGCGGCGCCGACCCTTGCAGCGGCTCTGACACTTACAGCGGTGCTGGTACTTGAAGCAGCGCCGACACTTATAGCGGCGCTGACACTTGCAGTGACGCAGACACTTGAAGCGGTGCTGGCACTTGGAGCGGCGCCGATACTTGCATCGGCGCTGACCCTTGCAATAGCGCAGACACTTGCAACGGCGCTGGGACTTGAAGCGGTACCGACCCTTGCGGCGGCGCGGACACTTTCAGTGGCACCGACCCTTGCAGCGGTGCGGACACTTACAGCTGCGCCGACCCTTGCAGCGGCGTCGACACTTGTAGTGGCGCCGACACTTGCAACACTTGCAACAACGTAAACACTTGCGGCGGCGCTGACACTTGTAGCGGCGCAGGCACTTGGAGCGGTGCCGACACTTGCAGCGGCGCCGACCCTTGTGGCGGTGCTGACCCTTGCAGCGGCGCCAACACTTGCAGCGGCGCCGACCCTTGCGACGGTGCTGACCCTTGCAGCAGCGCCAACACTTGCAGCGGCGCGGACACTTACGGCGGTGCTGACGCTTGCAGCGGCGCTGGCACTTGAAGTGGCACCGACACTTGCAGGGGCACTAGCACGTGCGGCGGCGCTGACACTTGCAGCGGCGCTGGCACTTGAAGCGGCGCCGACCCTTGCAGCGGCATAGACACTTGCGGCGGTGCTGGCACCTGAAGCGACGTCGACCCTTGCAGCGACGTAGACACTTGAAGCGGCGCCGACACTTGCAGCGGCGCTGACACTTGCAGCGGCGCTGGTACTTGAAGTGGCGCTGGCTCTTGAAGCGATGCTGACCCTTGCAGCGGCGCTAAACCTTGCCATGGCTTTTGGACTTCTGGGTGACCCTCGCGGGCACCTCTCGGATGTCATTAATAAAAGAAGCATTTTTTATTTTATTTTATTTTCTTTTTTATTGATAGACACCCATCTACACACAGATACATAATACATGCACAGTCATACAGTCAAATATACAAATATTCATATTTTCCGAATTAGGTGCGCCCATGACCCATAATTATAATTATCCGTTCTTAGCACAAATTACTCAATTATCTCGCATAACAGATTTGTCTCTTTTATTCTCATTTATAATTTATTTCCTACTTACTTCTCATCTCTCGAAGTATTCTCTCCCACTAAGTATAATTTCAGAAGGTATACCCTCACTTTCCTTCTAGCCTAAATCATTCATGAGTCTCAATCTTTTAGTAAACGTACGCATAATTTCCAATGTATGAATAACTCCCCGTTAATCCATAATTCCATCTCATATTAATTTCACTCAACGGAGTCTACTTAGACCCTACTGGTCCTCTCCATAACCCATTATACTATTTAAAAGATATTCAAGGGTTTCCATGTATTTTATCCAAATTAAAAAAAGGGGAAAACATGCAGTTTTCCAGGAGGGATCGATCGATTGAGGAATGGGGTCGATCGATCGATCGTCGATCGATTGATGCTCTTGGTCGATCGATCGATCAAGCAGTTCTTTCCCAGTTTTTTGAAATTTTCAACCTACGGGTTCAACCATTCTAACCCCTCCAAACCTCTATAATTTCCTCCCAAACTCCCAACCAAGTTATCCAAATGTATAAGCAATGTCTATAAACAAGTTCTAACGTAACAACATCAATAAATCCTCAACGAATCAATCAAAAAGGGGTTAAATCACAGATTTCTTTATAAAACCAAATTTTGCATGAATAACCACAAACCTCTATTTTAATCCAGATTTTTCTTCCCAAATATCATAATAAATTTGTGGGTAATCCACTACATATGATCAAGATTTCAGACTACATGGATTCCCCCTACAACACATATAAATTCTCTTCCAAAACATATAATTCTTCAATTAAAATATATGATTTTCATTCCTAGACTGAGATGGAAGGAATACTAACTAGAAATCAGCAAGATAGATTCTTGACTGGGATTCAAGAGTCTGATTTGTTGATGAAAAAGATATGGTTGCGTTCCTCGTTGTGCGATCTACATTTTGGTGGTGGTGGCGGTGCAATCGGGTGAGTTTTAGGCCTTGGATTGCTTGGAAACTCTTCACCTTCTTCTCTAATCTCTTCACCTTCCTCTCTAATGGTTGGGCTTAGGTTTTGTGTTTGTTAACCCTAAGAGACATCTCCAAATGGCTAATATATACTAAGAAATTCATGGGTTTAATTACCCAAAAATACAAAATGTCTATAATACCCTCCCGGGATGTCAATTAGGCCTAAAAACGCCCCGAGACCCAAACTAAACTCCCGGGTATACTTTTTTGACTATCTCGACCCTTCCGGACACTTTGGCACATGAAACGATCATATGGGCGACTTATAATATATTCACTTTTATAATAATAATTTAGTTTTGACACGACACAGGCACGTCCCGACTTAAATTTCCATAATTGCCATTTTATTTACCCGTGACAATTTTAATAAAATCAATCTTATATATTACTTTACTCATCTAGTAATATTCAACAAATTTCCAATAATTACTAACTCACGTCACGCTAGTAAATATTAAAATAATTTTCGAATTAATATTAAATTAATATCTCAAATATCTTCAAATTTAAAAGCCATAAAAATACGGGGTATTACATACTTCCCCCCTAATAACGGAATTTCGTCCCAAAATTCGAAAACTAAGGCATACCTGGTAAAAATAGATCTAGATACTTTATCAATACTCAAAATGGACTTTCGAGTAAGGCAAATTCCTATAGTCCTCCCCGCCGCATAATAAGCTTATTTATCACTTTCCATAATAACAGTTATATAGAGTTCCTTAGTAACGACACTTCACATTGTGCTCCACTCCGTTGCTATTCGCATAAGATGAGCCTACACATCATTGGCCCCCATTGTCTCAATATTATTGGGAGGACGCACCTCACTACGTAACCATTGCTCGTATTTTTTTTAACCCAAAACTCCCTTTTTGAGAGAAACCATGCTAACATCTGACCACTATTGTTAGTTCTTTGAATCTCTATTTTCGGTGACGTAACTCTTACGACATTCACAAGTCACCTAAAATAGCCGTGGTAATTCCACCCCAATCATCAGACTCTAACTTAATCGATCAAAAATTCTGATTATCCACTTACCTCCAAACATCTAGAGGGATAATAGTTAAGGTTTTTTCGCATAAAATTTCAATAAGCAGTTTGTCCACAATAAACAGGTACGAGTGGTTTCACGGAACTCTATTGTACTAAATGTCACTTTCTATATACATCCGTTGTGGAAATGTAATGATCACCATGAATTCAAAATTACTTTCACGTGGTTCCACTAATCTTTAATCACCTCGCCTACTCCCCGGCTAAGGGTGATACGACCTACTCAAAATGAAATGTTATCCCCATTGCTTCCCAAAACCCTGGTTTGAAGGCGGGGTTCAATGATCCCATTCTAGTTCAGAATAATACCGGGAAGAACCTCTTCCCAATGCGATTTTTATTTTCAAAGAAAGGTTGGGGCACACTGTCTAATTGTGTATACCATCCAAAAGAATAATAATCACTTTCTTTTAGGTTAACTTGTTCCACACATTCTAAGGAAATCGTGACCTTACCTTGAAGTTAGCACCCTGTCCCAGAAATTTTACACAATTGCTCTCTTCTATTTTAGGAATCATAGGTTTGCTACAAAATTCTCTGATTGATCCTCTCGTTCCAACCGATTTCTATCTATGAGTGGCGCCTGCGGATACTAATCACTACGTCTCGCCCAACATCGACGTCTACTTGTAATGATTCACATTAACTGACACTTATGACTCTTCTTTTCTTAGCGTATATCGAAATTTCTGACCCATGCAATTTTTTCTACGATGTGCACTGTTGAACCTTTATACCTTACTAACATCATCATTAAACCTACGCGCAAGTCACTTTCGACCCTTGACTAGGTAAAACTCCTCTCCGATTGTTTTCCATAATAGTTAAATTTTATCCTTCTCAAGGAATACCCTTAAATAGCTTCCCATAGCCTTCCAACTAAATTTTTGTTTGCTACTCTGATCGTACATGTATATATGGATTATCGTCCTTCGCACCACACTTAATCCACTCTACCAGTTCCACTTTGTTATGTCGTTCTCATAAACATATATTCGACGCGTTTATCTCCACGTCTCTTCAACTCGAACGATTCAAGAAACACCTAACCATGATGACCACAAACCCTATAAATCGTGCATACTGGTGTAAGCATGACCTACGCTTCACACATAACACCCAATTATTTGTTTCCCTTATGCTCACAATGTGTTTTACAACACTTGGGGACTCTCAAACATTCTTATCATCAGTCCACCCTTCGATTGGGTGATAAAACAAAACTTCCAATGTTTCCTTACCACACAACTGGCTCCACTGGCCTTAAATCGTCACTTAACTTTAACTTACAATCAATATTACCGGATCCTATGACAACTGAGGTACTAGACTCATGGACTAATAACCAAACATCTCTCTACTTCCAACCTTACGCTAAGTTTCATACGTGGGATGTCTCGCAAAGAGAAATCCAAACAAGGAACCCCCCGACACACTACTACCTAGCAATGTCGGTTATCAAAATTCATTGGGTCCACCGTCCATAACCTGTACCCCTCTATTCCGTCTTTTAATAGAAAATCTACATCTCCTCTCGCAATTTTTTATTTTTTTATATATTTTTTTAATTTTTTAATTTTTTTTAAACAAATAACTTTTCACTAATTGCACTATAGTTCAGTATTGGTGGTAATCACCTTCCATAAACCTTGTACATATACAATCAAGACTCTCAAAATCCCATTCCCAAACATGTGAATATAAGTCTTGACTTTCACATTCCAAAGGGATAAATATAACAATGCGCTCCTCCTACCACTAAGTCCTGAGCGTTACATATAATAATGAGTGAAATCTTTTCGCTTAATGGTAAACCCAATACACACTGAATCATAATAACAAAATCCCTAAACACCCTGGGATTAAACATTTTGGTACCACTATACCCTTCTAAGTCTCTATAGATAAAATATGAGTGCGAGCCCGACCCTCTCGCAGGTGAGGCTTTGTCAGAACATAACATACTGCACTAAGGCAGCAACCCCGATAGCCTTACAATCACTGGTTACTAATGTTTTAACCATTTTTATAAAACCATAATCAATAGAATAATATACTCGCATATCACATCACTAAAACGAGTAATCTCAACAAATTATATAACACAAACAATGCACCCATTTATCCTCCGCAGATATCACTGAAGACAACCCCACTATACAAGGGAAAACATACACATAATGATAACACTATAAATATACGCACTAAATTATTCTCACATGAGAATCTAGTAATAAACAAAAATGTAGTGACTCGCTCGCATTAGAAAAAACACGCCGCATCCTCCGATGATAAAACTCTTACTTCTACTTTTCCAATCGCATTGGCTACTTAATGGGCTTTCGGACATAACGCGTCTGTCTGAACCAAATCAAAAATTACATTAACCATTTCCTTTGCAAGCACCATACCCTTGTCCTTTTTCTCACTTCGAAAAATGTTAACTCATGTGGTTTTACTCTCCACATAATACCCCAAATCATAGCCCACTCATGTCCTGTTCTCGGACTTAAATAGTCACAATCCTGATGGTTACCCCCGTCGTTCCCTTATCTTTTTTGTCCCTAAGGAACGTGCTACTAGCTTTAATAACCTTTACTGAATTCACCATCGCTTGGTAATAATTGAGCTATTCGAATCATTTAAATGAACCCCCTGATGGTTCTCCCCCTTGCGGTGCGTTGCTAACTGCGTTTCATCTAGTCTCACTCTCCAATAAATATTTCGATGACTTTAGCTCCCTTCACATAAGAGCATTAACATCTCTACGGATAATACATGACATTGTCATCATATGGATCGACTGTCCAACAAAATTCTCTTTAAGTGTTGTCAACTTTCCACACAAGTTGGTCTCCCATTTGAAATCTTCTCTACCATTGGTATCCACTTCCTCTGATACAAGAGTTGCTAAAAGTTTCAATTCATTTACAAATGGACCCCTATCCAAACCTTCCGTGATGGGCTCAAAACAACGCTCACATCTTATTCCGAACAACTGATGAAGGAACGTGTACCCCAAATTTTTCACTTCCAGTTAACCACACTCCACCATAGGCCCAAGTCTTTGAATATATAACCTTCGTTGGGTAACATACACAATTCCTGCATTTCTAAATTTTTTGTTGATGACTCTCCTCAATTTTCCATTTGACCCTTTCCCAAGCGTACTACGTTGGGTGAGTTTGATTCAGCTTCCCTTTCGACTATACCAGCACTTGGAATTCGTAGGCTATGTCATAGCCGCCTTTACAGTCCTAAACTATCGTGCCATAATAGGGGTGACCTCGACTACGGTCATCATCCTCTAACATACTTCACGACCTCACTAGGCCCTACCTCCCGCTGCTCGCCCAACGACCCTCATCTGCCATACTTCATTATTCGAACACGCCCAAACGTAAATAAGATTCACTGATATATATGTGATAGCAGGAGAATGAAATCTCACCAAGGAAATCAATAATCCTAAACATAAGGCTCTATATCAAAGAAAGCTACGCTGGAAGCATAATAAGCCTCACAGATCCTAAAAGACACTAGAACCTGATGCTATGATACCACCTATAACACCCCGCCAAATTAAATACCGGGTAATCAGTCCTTTATTAAATTAAAATCAAGGTGAACGGTTGGTTCATTCTCAGCATCACTGTCACAAAATAATATTTTCCAGTTTGAACACCCTAAATAATTAAGCTAAGTGTCAAAACAATTTAAATTCTCATTTTTCCTTTATTAAATACCAATATGAAAACCTTTTTTAATACCCAACAGTTAAGAATCACATACATACTAAGGATGGAAATTAACACACAAGAATTGAACCATCTAGATAAACCAAGCTAGGTTTAAGAACTATAAATGAAATCATCCTGACAATAGTTAATTCCCAAAGAGTACTGAATAGTGGAAATATAAATAAACATAAATCTATGACAAAATCCAATGGAATTGGAAATCGGGCAACACATGCCCTAACTAAGGAGATCTAAAGTAAGAACATAATCAATGACGAGGTCATCTAAAGCAAAGGCCTGCAACTTCCACATAAGCTACAACAAGTCCAATCCAAAGAACCTATGAAAGACACCCCTGTGGCTGGGCACCTGTAATAGATACATATATATACAAGAGAGAAAGAAATGACAGAAAACGGGTCAGAGCCCGAGTGTAAAATAGTTTTATAGTTTAGCAAGTATTTAAAATGCTTACTGGCTAATATAACCACCATGTTAGTGCGCGACACTCTCTTGAGAATTCTCACCTCTCATCTAGTGTGCACGCCTACCGCACTACTGATCACATAAGTCTATCTAACTTATCCTCCCATAAAGTTCTATCCCGATAAGTACAAAGGCCATAATATTTAGTTTTAGAAAATCATTCTCTTCCATATTCTTACGTTACTTAGAACCACTTAGTACCGTTACAAAATTCACGAACACTTGTTATAAAGCTGAAGCATTTATTCATTACTTAACTACTTATACACACAGTATAAAGTTTCCACATATAAGCATATATATATATATATATATATATATATATATATATATATATATATATATATATATATATATATATATATATATACTATCGGCACCTCGCATAAATCTAGGGTGCCGGCATACTCTGCCATTAAGTCCCCGTTTCACTCATACTAAGGGAAATACTAGTTCGGAATCACTCTCGAACTGTATTAACACAATACACATATAAAATGGAGGCGAAGCATAGTTCCGAATCCTAAGAGGTCAGCACATACCCTCACGTCTCTTAGAACATCTGACTATCATTTTCAGATAGCCTGTATCTAGAATACTATCTTCTAGGGTACGAGTTAATATCCCCCCATAAAGGTCCAATCGAGATAAGACCATCCCGACGCGGAAACCTTCGTCATAGCAAGTTAGCCCGGGCATGATTTTTACACAGATACATAATACATGCACAGTCACACAATCATATATACAAATATTCACATTTCCAAATTAGGTGCGCCCACGACCCATAACTATAATTATCCATTCTTAGCACAAATTACTCAATTACCCCGCATAACGGATTTGCCTTTTTTATTCTCATTTATAATTTATTTCCTACTTACTTCTCATCTCTCGAAGTATTATCTCTCACTAAGTATAATTTCAGCAGGTATACCCTCACTTACCTTCTAGTCAAAATCTTTCATGAGTCTCAATCTTTTAGTAAACGTATGCACAATTTCCAATGTATGAATAACTCCCCGTTAACCCACAATTTCATTTCATATTAATTTCACTCAACGGAGTCTACTTAGACCCTACTGATCCTCTCCATAACCCATTATACTATTTAAAAGATATTCAAGGGTTCGCATGTATTTTATTCGAATTAATCAAAAAGGGGAAAAACATGCATTTTTCCAGGAGGGATCGATCGATCGAGGAATTGGGTTGATCGATCGATCATTGATCGATCGATGCTCTTGGTCGATCAATCGATCAAGCAGTTCTTGCCCAGTTTTCTGAAATTTTCAACCTACGGGTTCAACCATTCTAACCCCTCCAAACCTCTATAATTTCATCCCACACTCCCAACCAAGTTATCCAAATGTATAAGAAATGTGTATAAACAAGTTCTAACGTAATAACATCAATAAATCCTCAACGAATCAATCAAAAAGGGGTTTAATCACAGATTTCTTTATAAAACCAAATTTTGCATGAATAATCATAAACCTCTATTTTAATCCAGATTTTTCTTCCCAAATATCATAATAAATTTATGGGTAATCCCCTACATATGATCAAGATTTCAGACTACATGGATTCTCCCTACAACACATATCAATTCTCTTCCAAAACATATAATTCTTCAATTAAAACATATGATTTTCATTCCTAGACTAACATGGAAGGAATACTAACTAGAAACCAATAAGATGGATACTTGCCTGAGATTCAAGGGTCATATTTGTTGATGAAAAAGATATGGTTGCATTCCTCGTCGTGCGATCTACGTTTTGGTGGTGGTGGCAGTGCAATCAGGTGAGTTCTAGGCCTTGGATTGCTAGGAAACTCTTCACATTCTTCTTTAATCTCTCCACCTTCCTCTCTAATGGTTGGGCTTAGGTTTTGTGTTTGTTAACCCTAAGAGACAACTCCAAATGGCTAATATATACTAATAAAATTTGTGAGTTTAATTACCAAAAAATACAAAATGTCTATCATACCCTCCCGGGATGTCAATTAGGCCTAAAAACTCCCCGAGACCCAAACTAAACTCCCGGGTACACTTTTCTGACTATCTCGACCCTTTCGGACACTTTGGCACACTTTAAATGATCATATGGGTGACTTATAATATATTCACTTTTATAATAATAATTTAGTCCTGGCACGACACATGCGCGTCCCGATTTAAATTTCCATAATTGCCATTTTATTCACTCGTGACAATTTTAATAAAATCAATCTTATATATTACTTTACTCATCTAGTAATATTCAACAAATTTCCAATAATTACTAACTCACGACACGCTAGTAAATATTAAAATAATTTCCCGATTAATATTAAATTAATATTTCAAATTAAATTTAATAAATCCTGAAATTTAAAAGCCATAAAAATACGGGGTATTACAAAAAGTTACATAAATTCTCTCCTATGGTCCACTAGATAACTAGAGACTTGAAATCTTTGACAAGTCCGTGGCCATTCGTGCAATAGGGACTAAATATTATGAGACCAACACCTGGAAATCGTAATTATTTGCTGATCGGCATAGATTACTTCACTAAGTGGGTAGAGGCAGAACCATTGACGAACATTCACGATGCTGACTTGACCAAATTCATCTGAAAAATCATCATAACATGTTTTGGGATACCAAGGACAGTTATCACCGACAATGACATGAAATTTAAAAGAGGCTTATTTTACGGTTTCTGTGATGAGCATGGCATCAAGCACCACTTCAGTTCTGTGGTGTATCCCTAAAGTAACGGTCCGACAAAAGCTTCCAACAAAAACCATGATCAATGGACTAAAAAAGAGGTCAGAAATTGCCATGGGTGCCTAGGTGAATAAGCTTCCTCATGTCCTATGGGCTTATCGCACTACTCTTAGGAAAATGACTGGAGAAACGACCTTTACGTTCTCTTATGGAATGTAAGCTATTGTTCTGCTAGAAGCAAGCCTCCCTAATATGAGGACCACCTTGGTCTACCAAGGCCTTAACGATGATGCACTACACATTGAACTTAACGTAGAAATCGAGGGAATAGAACTGGACATGATCAAGTTGTCTTCTTATTAATAACAACTGGTCAAGAAGTACAATAAGAAAGTCAATCTGGGGAATTTTCTGGTAGGGGACTACGTCCTAAGGAAAGTCCTCGAAAGAGCCATAAAACCATTAGATGGCAAGCTGGGACCAAACTGGAAAGGACCTTTTAAGGTGATAAGGGACGACCTTCATGGAGCATATCACTTGGAAATGCTGGAGGGCAGGGAGATACCAAGAGCGTGGAATCTTTACCAATCTCAAGAAGTTTTACTTTTAGTCTTCTTTATCTTTGCCAATCTCAAGAAGTTCTACTTTTAGTCTTCTTTATCTTTTGTTAACACATTTAGTTTATGCAAATTTTCATTTCAAGCTTATGTTTCTTTCAAGTTATTATTCATGAATAAAGTCCAGTTGGCTCTCGTACTTTGATATTATGTATTGGTTGCTTCGAATTTCTTAATCGCATCTCAATATTACGCACCATTTTTAAATGATAACTCCCTCGTGCATAATAAAACTCCCGAGGATTAATAAAGTGTTTCAACTATTACAACCCTTAGGTCCTTGTCGAAAACACAACAGACCTCATGAGTTTTCCCGACCACAACAAAAGTTCTACAGAGGATCCTAAGGCTACAAAGCCAACTAAGGTTGGTCGCTTACTGCATTGGTAACAAAAATCCTGCTCGGGCGGATGGCCCATCGACCAGGTACATTCTCCCCATAATATCACTTAGGTCTAAGGTAGTGTGACGACATACTCTAAAAGGTAAATTATATGAAATGAAACTGCAATGGAATATTAGACTGGGAGAATGTTCAAACACATGATACCAAATGGCTAACACTTGTTCTTAATATCAGCTGAAAATCCCAAAATAATCTAACGTAAGTACTAGCCCATTTAAATGGCAAAAGTCCTAAGATGGTCAAACATTATTATTTGGTCGACAAAAATCTTAAGTAATTAACAAGAAAGAAGCTCTTTCCAGTTCCAATATAAAATACAGTTATTAAATCATGTTTAGTCAGCACATGCTCAAAATATGGAACAAGTTAATAAGTTAAGCTCTACATTGACAAATATTAGGAAGTACAATTATATCAAGACTAAAATACACAAGGACCTAAGACGACTTAGGATAGAGAGCAAGATAATTTGCGACACAAGTTCTTCGTCCATGTAACACCTCATATTTTTTGGCATTTATTTTAATTAATTAATTCGGTAATTGTAAAATTACTAAGTGGTTGTAATTTAATAAGAATTAATTTAATTAGTATTATTTAAATATTGAGGGAATTTAAATTAATTAATGAGTAAAAGTTAACTTTTAAAAATAATTATCCGAATGGCGATTCTGAGCGCACGGTTGAGTCCGGTAAGATCAAAATAGTTCAAAAAGAGTTTCCATGGGTTTCAGAACTTTTTTCGAAGTGTTTGAGCCCCCAAATAAGTGTTTGAGCCCTTTTATAAGGCCCACGATCCCAAAAAGGGATTTATTTAATAAACCCTAATTGTGAGAGTGTGTGAGCATCTTAATTCATTTTTAGAAGACCAAATCAGGTAGATCCAAAGGAGGGAGCAACTAGAAGAGATTTTGAGAGATTAAACCAAGAACAAGAGAGGATATCATTCAACCAACCCATCAACTTCATCAAAGATTCTGATTCTACAAACCCTAAGGCAAGTGGTTTAACTTGCATATAGATTAATTGCATTTTTCCTATTCATATCATAGTAGGTATGAATTAATTAAGATGTTAGGGTTAGTTATATAATTGAATTAGGGGATTCTGTGATTTTGATTTAAAAATATGTGGAGAAGATAAAAATGTTATTTATGATTCCCCAATCTGTGTATATGATGTAATTAGATTGAGAATATCAAATGGGTGAATTTATGATGAATCTTGGAAGGTTTTCTGGGTGAAATATATGCGAAAACTGAAGTTTTAAAACTGTAATGGCTGATGGGTTTTTTCTGGGAACGATGGAGGAAAGAGAGAGAACCAGTGTCGTTCGAACGACCTGATGTCTCATTCAAACGATGGCCAAAGTCATTCAAATGACAGGGCACATCTCTAGAATGACGTCGCTTTATATGACATATTCTCCCCCCTTCCCTATTTCGGACCTAATTGTTAATTATGGGTAAAGGGTTCCCATTTTAGTTAAATCTCAATTTTGGGTTATAATTTAGGGTTTGAATTGTAGAAATTACCCATGGATTGGTAGGGGATAAAAAAAATATCTAACTTTTAATTTGTATAATTGTGAACCTTGCACTTTAAGTGGACAAACTTATTTGAAAGAAATTGAATAATAATTTGGGAATGCTGATTTTCGAGCCAAGCGAGCGACTCTTGGTATATTTGGTTGAGTGACACCAAGATAATGAAATTAATTAGTGTGTGATTAATTGAATTTGGGTCAGATTATAGACTTGAATATGTTAAGCTAGTGTTACGAATATTGTACACGAGTAACCTGGGTTTGATATATATATATATATATATATATATATATATATATATATATATATATATATATATATATATATATATATATATATATATATATACGGTGATGTTTTATATGTATATGATTTATAAATATTTATGTGTATAATATTTATAGGAAAGCATATGCACTCTGGGGGTATCATGGGAGGTTGTGTGATGTGGGTGAATCCCATGCCCAGTGAATGCAGGGTGAGTATAGTCCCCAAGTCATAATGTCTGGACGAGGGGTGAGACGTCTTGGGTATGAGTATGTCTCATTTCCGGTGGGAACTATGGCCACCTCCAATTAGTTTATTTTTTTGATTCGGGGAGCGCATCATGTCGGGGTTCTGGGTGGACGAGTATACCCGTAGATGATAGTATTTTAGAGAAAATTCGATGAGTGCCTACTTGGGAGGATGGTTATATATCTACGATATGTGTGTGAATGATGTAGTATGATATTTCATATATATGGTACATTTATATACGGGTAAATACATGATGAGAATTGTATTAATTATGTAACTCGTGAGAATGTTATATGGTATTAATTGAGAAAAGATTTAAATAAGTTAGTGTGGTTAATAACTTATACTAGCACATTAAACTCACTCGGGATAAATTAGTGGAAGAAGTAGTATCTATATGACAAGGCTAGTTACGGGGTAGATAGCTAGAACGGTTATATAGAGGGACGTTAGGTGTGCACATTAGTTGAGGAGTGAGGTGGTCCTCAAGAGAGTGAGACACTAACTTAAATTTGAAGAGTATTCATGCATTTTAATTTTCTGCAATTAAATTTACTTGCTAAATATTTTTAAATGTTTTGGGTTCTAACCCTTACTATAAAATATTTTCAAAACCTTTTAGGTGTCCTACTACAGGGGAGCCATGCTTGATCTCATTGCAGGGTATATAGCTGCAGTAGGGATAGTCCCAGGTATACTTAGGGCATGTTGCCCCTGGCTTATGTACCTTTTAATTTTGGCTTAGCTTGTATTGGCTACACTTTTCATACTTTGGACTTATACTGGTTTGCTTATCTTTAGTTGACATTATTCGGGTAATACTCATATTAGATATTTGTGGCATGTTTAGGTTCTCTTATATTGTGTTTGTTATATTTGGAATCTTGTTGTACTTGATGTTTTGGGATAATTCATAAGATAAAATTTAGCATCTGCTTAATTAAAGATTAGGTGGTTAGTAATTAATAATGTTGCGACAGTGATGCAAAGAATGAACCATATGGAAATTCTGATTTAATCTGATAAAGGTCTGATCAATCTGAATTACATTAAGCGGGGTGTCACAGATGGTATCAGAGCATCAGGTTCTAGTGTCCATAGGATCTGATGGCTTGATTTAGTTTCAGCGTTGCATTCTTTGGCATAAAGCCTTATTATTAGGAGTGTTGACTCATCTTTATGTTTATTAGTTATCGCACTTCTGCTATTTTAAGATTTGTATTAACTTTGAACTAGTACAACTCGTTTTGGATTTCAAATGTTGACCAAGAGAGGGAGAGGGAGAAGTAGACCCACGAGGGCAGCCGACAGAGGCAAAAAGTGAGAGTCACCTTAGGAGCCCGATATTCCACACCCACTGGCCCCACAAGGATTTGTGTCCACAAAGCAGGTAGCTGGTATTGTGGCCCAGGTGGTCAATGCTACCATGACAGCTATGGCATCCCACTTTCCTCTGCCTCAGCCACATCAGTGTGTGGCTCCAATAGTTCAGGTCCACCCGGGGCCGTCTGAGTGGCAGCGTGTCAGGGAGGCCTTTCAGAAGGGCCATCCCCCAGAGTTTCAAGGAGGTGCAAATATGATATTAGCCTACCAGTAGAGGAGGGATATGCAGTAACATTTGTGTATGGTTGATTGTAGAGAGGTTCAGAGACAGATGCTGGTGACTTTTAGGCTGACTGGGGCAGCCTTGCAGTGGTGGGAGTCCACGACCACTATCGCGGAGAGAGATTCAATGACTGTTACTGAGTTTTGGACGCGATTCGACCGAAAGTACTTTCCCCCAGCTGTTGAGACTGAAATGAGGAGGAAGTTTTGGGAGGTGATTCAGGGTGACCAATCCGTAGCGGAAAACGAGGATGAGTTCACCCGTTTAGAAAATCTAGTGCCAGACGAGGTGAGCAATGAAGAGAGGAAGAAAGATATGTTCGTCGATGGTTCAACCTGGAGGATCAGAACACATTTGATTGGGAATCCTGCTTTGGTGACTTACATTAATGTGGTCAATGCTGCTTTGCTTCATTATCAGGATTATCGCTTCCATTTAAAGGGAAGCAAGAGGAGTGGTGATCCGACCAGTAGGGCAAAGACAATGGGGGTGTTATTAGAGGATCACAGTAGGGGAGGGATACCCGCCATGGGAATCCTGCTAAGAGGTTTCAATTTGGAGCATAGGGGTTCAAGTAGGGTCAGTGGGGCCCGAATTAGCAGCAGGTTCCTCAGGGCCACCAGATCCAGGGGAACAATGGGGGTAGCCATCAGGGCCAACACCAGGGTGCCACGTAGGGCAGGTATAGAGACCTCCAGCAGCACCAGCTCCCCAGGTTCCTCAGCAGTTGGGATAGTTGCACTACGGGTGTGTGTACAACATTCGAGATGTTTCGATTCCTCCAGCACCGTAGGCACCGCCGACAGTTGAGGGTACATTACCTATCCATGGACATATGGGTAGAATCCTTTTTGATACTGGTGCATTGCATTCATTTTTTAGGACCAAATTTTATAGAGACGTTGGGTTATTAGATATGGTCAATAGTCGACTCATGTGTGTGGAGTCACCGGTAGGGGGTGGGTCACTCATTCACTCAATCTGTAGGGGGTAGACATTGTGATTGGAGGATTGAGTTTTGCGGATAACCTATTAGTATTAGATTTGGAGGGATATGATGTCATCTTTGGCAGAGATTGGTTAGCTGACTATTGGGCGATGATGGATTATTTTTAGAGAGCAATAGTATTCGGCATCCTGAGGAAGGAGATGTTTTTAGTGGCGATGCCCCATCCCGAAGAAGGATCGCGCACTCATTTATATTATCTCGAGGATGAGACCTCATAGGAGGTGGTGATCCCGATACACTCGATTATAATTGTGAGGGACTTTGAGGACGTATTCTAGGACATACAGGGGTTTCCACCCAGTAGGGAGATTTAGTTTGTCATTAATCTACCTCCAGGTACTAGGCCGATCACTCGAGCGACTTACCGCATGGCCCCTTAAGAGATGCGTAAATTAAGAGAGTAAATTCAAAAGCTCTTGGGCTAGGGTTTTATTCGATGGAGCACAACATCGTGGGGTGCTCCCGTGCTGTTTATGAAGAAGAGAGATGGCTCGCTCTGCTTATGTGTTGACTATAGGGAGCTGAATAAAGTTACAATAAGAATTATGTATCCACTTCCTAGGATTGATGATCTATTCGACCAATTGTGAGGGGTGGCATATTTCTCCGAAATTGATTTACGATCGGGGTTCCATCAGTTATGGATTTGAGAGGAGGACATCCCCAAAACTTCTTTTCTATCGCGGTATGGTTCCTATAAGTTTCGGGTGATGCCATTCGGGCTCACCAATGCACCAGCGGTATTCATGGACCTTATGAACTGAGTTTTCAAAGAGTTTCTTGATCAGTTCTTCATAGTGATCATATACGATATTTTGGTCTACTTACACACGGAGGAGGAGCATGCCGAGCATCTCCGTACGGTTCTATAGACATTGCGGGATCATCATCTATACGCCAAGTTTGAGAAGTGTGGGTTTTGGCTTTGAGAAGTGCAATTCCTTGGCCATATTGTTTCGAAGCAAGGTATTAATGTGGACCCAAGAAAGGTATCAACTGTGAGGGATTGGGGACAACCCACGACTCCGACTGAGATTAGGATCTTTTTAGGGTTAGCTAGGTACTATTGCCATTTCATCAAGGGGTTATCCAAGATTTCTGGACCATTAAAAAATTTGATTCACAAAGGGGTGAGATTTTTATGGAGTGATCAGTGTCAGTTGGCATTCTACGAGTTAAAGGACAAGTTAACATCAACGCCCATATTAGCGTTATCGAGGGAAGGATTGGATTATCAGGTCTATACAGATGCATCCTTGTAGGGACTCAGAGGTGTGCTACAACAAGAAGAGCGATCTATATCTTATGCATCTAGAAAGCTTAAGACCCACGAGAGGAATCCCCACTCATGATCTTGAGTTGGAAGTTGTCATTTTTGCCTCGAGGATATGGAGGCACTTCCTTCTAGGGGAGAGGTTAACCTTATTCTCATATCACAAGTCACTCCAGTGTCCGTTCACACAAAAAGATTTGAACATGAGGCAGAGGAGGAGGCTGGAGTTCATGAAGGATTACCAGTTTGATATTCAGTATCATCTTGTTAGGGCCAACGTGGTGGCAGATGCGTTGAGACGGTGACCCAAGGAGGACTTGGCAGTAGTTTGGAAGGTGAAATGGAGTGAACTTTGGCACAATGACGATATTTCCAAGGCATGTATGGCAGTCCTAGCGATCACACCCGATATTTTCATGCGGGTGGTGAGGGCTGAGGCAGAGGACCCATTTTGCCAAGATAAGGTGAAGCAGTTACTAGTAGAGGGTGCAGAGTCTTACACCATTAGCTCCTAGGGAGTGCTACACTTTAATGAGAGGTTGGTCATACCAGAGGACGAGGACTTGAGACATGCCATTCTAACTGAGGCCTATGGCTCTAGGTTTGCGGTACATCCCGATGGGGACAAAATGTACTAAGATATGAGGAGGTAATATTGGTGGATAGTGATAAAACGAGACATCGCGGAGTTCGTCTCAAAATGTGCCACATGTTAGCTTGTGATGGTAGATCAACAGAGGCCGTCATGGATGTTGTAGCCGCTTGATATCTCGGTATGGAAATGGGAGAGCATCTCTATTGATTTCATTACGGGTATTCCTGTGTCACAGAGGGTTACAATTCTATATGGGTCATAGTAGATTGATTGACCAAAGTGGACCATTTCTTTTCGATTCGCATAGACTTTGAGACTATTCAGTATGCGAGGCTACTCATAGCGGAGATGGTGAGGTTGCATGGGGTGCCGATTAATATAGTGTCCGATAGAGACAAAATTTCCGTATCGCACTTCTGGAAGAGTCTACAGGAGGCTATGGGCACCGAGTTAAGGTTGAGCACCGCATATCACCCTCAGATGGATGGGCAGACAGAGAGGGTAAATCATATGCTCGAAGACATGCTACAGATGTGTATCCTTGATTTTGGGGGAGGTTGGTGCAATACCTTCCATTGGTAGATTTTGCGCATAACAACTCATACCAATTCACTATTGGCACAACCTCATTTGAGGTGTTTTATGGGAGACCTTGTTTCTCACCATCTTCTTGGTTAGGGGTGGGGAACAACAAGCTATTGGGGTCGGAGATGATTCAGGACACGTCCACCAAGATTGAGTTGATTCGAGGGCGTATCCATCTAGACCAAGGCAGACAAAAGAGCTACGTTGATACGAATAATTGGCATGTAGAGTTGGATATCGGAGACCAGGTATTAGTGTGGGTGTCCCCTATGAAGGGGAAATTAGTGCCAAGGTACGTGGGCCCATTCCCCATCATTGAGAGAGTCGGGCCGGTAGCTTATCGATTGGGTTTACCAGATCACCTTCAGCGGATACACGATGTGTTTCATGAAGCATCACTAAAGAAATATAAGAGGAGTCTGAGGGCATTGTGGCAAGTCCCACTTGAGGAGATAGACTTGCAGCCTAATATTTCATATGAGGAGAGAACATTAGTTACCATAGATCGCAGTGAGCAAAAGTTATGATCTAAAGTTGTACCGCTAGTCCGTGTTCAGTGGGGTTATCATAGTGCCAACGAGTCCACTTGGGAGCGAGAGGATGACATGCGGGAGCAGTATCCAGAGTTATTTACTGCAGGTACGTTCTAATTTCGAGGAAGAAATTCCCTTGTGAAGGGGGGGGGGGGGGAGTATGTAACACCTCGTATTTTTGGGCATTTATTTTAATTAATTAATTTGGTAATTGTTAAATTACTAAGTGGTCATAATTTAATAAGAATTAATTTAATTAGTATTATTTAAATATTGAGTGAATTTAAATTAGTTAATGGGTAAAAGTTAACTTTTAAAAATAATTATCCAGATTTTGATTTTGAGCATACGGTTGAGTCTGGTAACGTCGAAATAGTTCGAAAGGAGTGTCCATAGGTATAATATGGGTTTTGGAATTTTTCTAAACACATTTGAGCTCCCAAATAAGTGTTTGGGCCCTTTTTATAAGGCCCATAAGTCTATAAATGGTATTTAGTTAATAAATCCTAATTGTGAGAGGGTGTGAGAATCTTAATTCATTTTTAGAAGACCAAATTAGGTAGAGCTAAAGTAAGGAGCAACTAGAATAGAATTTGAGAGATTAAACCAAGAACAAGAGAGGATATCATTCAATCAACCCATCATCTTCATCAAAGGTTTTGATTCTATAAATCCTAAGGCAAGTGGTTTAACTTGCATCTTGATTAATTACATTTTTCCTATTCATATCATAGTAGGTGTGAATTGATTAAGATGTTAGGGTTAGTTCTATAATTGAATTTGGGAATTCTATGATTTTGATTTAAAAATTTGTGGGGAAGATAAAAATGTAAATTATGATTCCCCAATCTATGTATATGATGTAATTAGACTGAGAATATTAAATGGGTGAATTTTGGATGAAGCTTTGAAGGTTTTGTGCGTGAAATCTGTGCAGAAACTGAAGTTTTAAAATGGTAATGGCGGATGGTTTTTTCTGGGAACGATGGAGGAGAGAGCGAGAATCAGGGTTGTTCGAACGAGAGTTCGAACGACCTGGTGTCTTGTTCAAACGATGGCAAAAGTCGTTCGAATGACAGGGTCCATCGCTTAAATGACGTCGCTTCATCTGACAGATTCTCCCCCCCTTCCCTATTTCAGACCTGATTGCTAATTCTGGGTAAAGGGTTACCATTTTGGATAAATCTGAATATTGGGTTATAATTTAGGATTTGAATTATAGAAATTACTCATGGATTAGTAGGGGATAAAAAAAAGTGATGTGAGGTTTAATTTATGTAATGTGAACCTTGCACTTTAAGTGGACAAACTTATTTGAAATAAATTGAATAAGAATTTAGGGATGTTGATTTTCGGGCCAAGCGAGCGAGTTCGGGTATATTTGGTTGAGTGACACAAAAATAATGAAATTAATTAGCGTGTGATTAATTGAATTTGGGTCGAATTATAGACTTGAATATGTTAGGCTAGTGTTACAGATATTGTACACTGGTAGCCTGGATTTGATATATATATATATATATATATATATATATATATATATATATATATATATATATATATATATATATATATATATATATATATATATATATATATATGTGTGTGTGTGTGTGTGTGTGTGTGTGTATATATATATATATATGCGGTGATGTGTTGTATATATATATATGATTTATAAATATTTATGTGTATAATATTTATAGGAAAGCATACCCACTCTAGTGCTATCATGGGAGGTTGCGCGATGTGGGTGATTCCCCTGACTAGTGAACACATGGTGAGTATACTCCCTAGGTCATAGCGTCTAGACGAGGGGTGAGACGTCTTGGGTATGAGTATGTATCATTTTCGGTGGAAACTATGGCCGCCTCCAATTCGTTTGTTTTTCTGATTCAGGGAGTGCACCGTGTTAGTGTTCTGGGTGGATGAGTATACCCATAGATGATAGCATTTTAGACAACATCTGATGAGTGCCTACTCAAGAGGATGGTTATATATCAACGACATTTGTGTGAATGTTGTAGTATGATATTTCGTATATATGGTACATTTATATACGGGTAAATACATGATGAGAATTGTATTAATTATATAACTCATGAGAATATTATATGGTATCAATTGAGAAAAGATTTAAATAAATTAGTGTGGTTAATAATTTATACTAGTACATTAAAATCACTCGGGATAAAGTAGTGGGAAAAGTAGGATCTATATGAAAAGGCTAGTTATGGGGTAGATTGATAGATGGGTTATATAGAGGGAAGTTAGGTGTGCACATTAGTTGAGGGGTAAAGTGGTCCTCAAGAGAGTGTGACACTAAATTAAATATGAAGAGCATTCATGCATTTTAATTTTCTGCAATTAAATTCACTTGCTAAATATTTTTAAATATTTTGGGTTTTAACCCTTGCTATAAAATATTTTCAAAACCTTTTAGGTGTCATACCACAAGATGAACTCCTTAGGTGCCTTAACCTCCCAAAGGGAACTTATCCACCCTCAAGTAAAAGCGAGATCTTCTGCCTCATTAAGCCTTGCTGGGGCATCAACCCAACCTGCATTGTAGCCGTCTGCCCAAGCTTCTCGGGGTCCCATTATAAATTGATGCCTTAGTCTTGTGATGTCTCCCTAGAGCCTCATGATAGCCCGAATTCTATCACATATTCTCTTCAAACATCTCCGTTCAGCTCAACGACCTCCTTCCTCAAGGCATCGTTCTCAGCTTGGAGCACTTCACCCACTTGACCTTCTATAGTGGTCTCCATAAGCTTCGCCTTCAGCACGTTCACCTCATCTTGAACTGATGCACCAATATCTTCCATATCTTAAAGATCGTCCTCCATCCTGGAGACCAGTACAGCTCGATTCTTATATTGCTCAGTCCCCTCCCTCAAAGGCTTGAAATTTTAACAAAAGCTTTGCGAGCTTGGACACTGATATTGGGCCCCAGGATCATTACCAACCTTTAAGTGGGGGGAATATAGTCCTTGTCAGGCTACAAATACCACAACAGGTGAAACAATAAACAGATATCAGTAGATCTAAATCAATAGAAACAAAGGAGGCTCTCTTTCATTCATTAGTCAGAAGGGGGCCAGGGGCCACTACAATCAAAGAAAAAAAGAAAATTACAGGGAATAAAAAACTTATACAAAAAAAGGAAAAAATTCCTAATCTGGAAGCCCTATTCCTTCACCTGCTCGACTTCAATCACCGCCTTCCCCTTCTCGACAACCCTCTGATCCTAGTCAGCACCCGTTACGACCTCAAAAGGCACGTCCTCAGCATGGTCAGTAGCCTGACCAACACTTTTCTCTCCCTCATCAAAGGGGTTTGGCTTATGATAATAAATACCAAAGATCTCAGAATTAATAGGAGTCCTCGCAGCTCCCAATGCTTGGTCCCAACCTTTTTCGAAGGTCACCTTTTTGCATATTGCAGCTGGAGATCGACATTATCATAGGCTCCGTTTCAACCCTCAGTGTAGATGCCATCTTTATTATTAATGAGATCCTCCTCTAACTTCTGTACTTTACCAGACATACTTTGGTTTTCCTAGGATAACTTTTCCTTCTCGGCAACCACCACCTTCTTGGATGCCTCAAGATCGGCATAGGCCTTTATCTCTTTCTCCTTCTCTTATTCCTATCCTGTGCGAGCAATATAAAAGGCCTTCTAAGACTTTTCCAGAGCCTCTTTTAGCTCTTGATTAATCTTGGACTAGTTGGCGTGGCCATCCAAAAGAGTTGTAAAATCAGCTAAAAATTGCACGGAAGTAAAAGATCTAAGTCAGTACGAAGAAGAAAGAATGTAGAAAAGAGATGACTCGAGAATAAAGAGAAAGAATTACCAAGGAAAGTCCTTTAGCGGACTTGAAAGTGATATGGGTAGCCCCCAACCCCAAGGAACTCTCGCGGTCTCCAGTAAGCACATCCCCCTTTAAAAGATCATGGACAAGGATTTTTTCCCACACTAGACCCCTCAACACCAACAGTAAGTAAGGGGACTGCTGGGGCCTTCAAGACCAATTTTCTTTTGGCCTCCTCCCTCTTCTTCTTCTTCTTTTCTTCTTTCTTCTTTCTTCTTCTCTTTCTCTCTCTCTCTCTCTCCTCCTCCTCCTCTCTTCTTCTTCTTCTTCTTCTTCTTCTTCTTCTTCTTCTTCTTCCCTTTGGCTTCGAGTTTAAAGCCACTAGCTCTAGGGGAATCCACCTTTGATGTCTTTAAGTACTTGAGCCGATCATGAAGAGCTGTCTAATCCTCATAATCATCAATCCTTGAAAATGGGTGATGGTCCCAAATTTTAATTTTTTAAAGAAATTTAATTTGTAATTAAAGTTCAAACATAAATTTTAATTTCTTTTAAATTAAAATTCAACTTAAAATGAAATTAAGTCAATACACACAATTTAATTTTTCACTTAAACCAAATCAATTTAATATCAAGTTAAACTACTCGGCATAAAATTATTGTCAATTTAAATATTCCAACTTGAATTAAATTAACATAAAACTTACCCAAATTAAATTTGCACCAAATTAAACTTAGGCTGTTAATTAAAGCAAATTTCGTCTTAATTATCCTAAGCATTCATCTAGATGATTTTTGCAAGATAAAATAAAAATCACAACTACTACACGATGATATACAAGGAAAACCCACGACGGGAAAAACCTCGAACGACCCTTGCTTACAAATCCACTAGATATGATTTTACAATTACAAGACAAAAGAATTACACCACTTGACTTGACTCCCTTCAAGCCCCGATGCTTCTTCTTGCAAATACCTCCATCTAATTGATAACCACGACTTCCATCGCACTCTTGAAGTCCACCAGTAGAAGCGCAACAACCGTCAACCACACATGGTGCCTTTCACTATGTGAGAAAGCCGCAACACAAACCAATCTTCCTTTTGGGGTAGATAAGAAATACAAACAATCTCCTTCAAATAATTGAGAAGAAAACATGTGCCAAATGATCTCTAAGCAAAGATATATATATATATATATATATATATATATATATATAGGAACTTGGATTTAAACTAAACAAATATTTTGGGTGTAAAACACTTGGTTTTGTTCTAAAGGTTAAGCATTTTAACAAAAACCAAGGAAAGTTTTTCTTGAAAGAATTAATCTCTCAAAAATCTCTATGAGATGGAAAACGTTCTACTAAAATATGTTGCTCCTGCACTAGTTAAATCTGGTAAAAAGTTAGTGGGAAAAAGTAGTGGAAAAGTGAAAAACTGTTCCCGCTGAAATGTCGTTCGAACGACATTTTTAGGTCGTTCGAACGACCATGTTCTAACGACTTCGTTTGAACCAATATCTAACGAGAATTCATAAGCAAAATGCCAAAAGTCGTTCAGAATATCGTTCGAACGACATCCAATCTCATTCGAACGAGATTTCAGAAATCTCAAAAAAATTCGTTTTAAGCCCAAAAAACATATGAAAAGTTATGAAATATTTTTCTGAGAAAAATAAAAATTAATAAAAAGTATTTATGAAATACACCCAACAAAATTTCCAAGCTCCTATATATATAAAAAAATCACTCATACCTTTGGAGCCTTGGACCAATGTTGTTGACGTACCAACATGGCACTAAACGCGGCGATGATGATACTATAAATCTGGGCTGCTACGTCTTCAACTTCTTCAAAAGTCGTAGGCTTGGAAGGATATACAAGAACATCTATCCTATGACTCAAATGGTTTTGTTCGGAATTAATCCAAAACTACGTATGGACTCAATTGGAAATTTGTGTTCTTACAAATCTCGCCCTTTGGCTATTCCGAGATAAAACCCAACCAAAAATCCTAAGGTTCGTCAAGCTCGTCTAGACACAACATTCAAGCCCCCCCCCCCCCCCCCCCCCCCCAAAAAAAAAAAAAAAAAAAGAAAAGGAAAACATGTGCTATGACTCGATCCAAGGATGAACTACTTTGCCACTTTAATGATGCCACTAAAAGGAATTTCCTACACACTTAAGCACTCTATCAAACGCATAGGGAATATAACAATATTAAATGCAATGTAAATAAATACTCCCCCATAAATAATTCTCCCCCTTTATCTAACACTGATCTACCTTGAAAGACTGTGACTCGCCCTAAGATAAATCTCCCCAAACTAAAGGTTTAGATACCATTTCTCCCCCTTTTTGTTTAGGAATAGACAAAGGTTGAAGAATTATAAAACAACTTATTTCCCCCCCAATTAAAGAAAATTCTATTTCTCCCCCTAAACTCTAAACAAGGGATATAAATTAAGAAGAGACAGGTGAAACATGCGATGGTGTAAAAATAGGAACGATAAAGCATATGGAAAATAATGAAGTCCAACTAATCCACATAAAGAGACATGAATATCAACTATGAAGCGATAACAAAAGATGCCAATTAATGTATTATGAAAAGCATGAGATATCAAACCAAAATTTGCAACAAGTTAGATACCAATAATGAATTACAAGCATAAATGGACTAGCAAGAAAGACGAAGACTTTAAAAAAAATATCATATATAAATACATACATAAAAGATTTTAATTGGGCACAAGCATATATATATATATAAACACAAATGACACAACTCAAAATATCATAAGTTTTTCACACTCTTATGGCATAAATGTGTCATATGGAAACGAAAGTGAAGGGGTGTGAACTAGCAACTATTAAATTGTGACCCAATCATTTAAACATATTCAAGCAGTTCCATTTGATTGCAAAACTTTATCAAACATATATAAAGCCGCATGTGAAAGAAAATGAACTCAAAGAACAAAACAAACACAATTTATACAAGCCTAGCATATTGATGATTCTACAAACCAATAGAGTTATGAAAAAAGCGTAACTAGGATAAAAAGACATTGTACAAAACCGTTGATATTCCATCCCAACTCCCTCAAAAATAATATTTTCTTTTCTTTTCTTTTGACAAAAATATCAATCTTTAACAAACTAGGCCTTGGCTATATTTTTCTTTTAGGCCTTTGGACCACGTATTTCTTTTAGGTGCATAGCAAATGGTGGCTTAATCGCAAAGGATGATTGTTCCTTCCGTAGACCTTCCCCATGCACTTTCATATATTAATTTTTAACTCGCAATAGTCTCACGTGAAATGGAATAACATGCACAAATCCTCCATAGTCACAAAATAAGTAGATGACTAAATTGATAGGAGAGCATCTCACATAGCTCAAATATTCATGTGAAGTTAAAATTCAAAGAGCTCGTGCATGGGTGCTAAAGAGGTATAAAATTAAGAATCCTTTTAGCAATTCAAATTCCAACTACTTCATGTAACCATGATAAAGAACAATTTAAGAATTGAAATACATAACCAAAAGTTCTAGCCACATGGAAGCGGGAATGAAGGATTTAAACATGGTATATGTCAAAAAATGTGCCAAACTACAGATACACACAAAAAAAATCTTTTAGAGTTATTCAAAGTTTTTCACCAAAAACAAAATTTAACTCAAAAGACAAACAAAAATCATTTTGTATTTTTCATTTACTACCCCAAAATGTAAAGGATAAAATACATAAGATAAATAGTTCATAATTCTAGCAAAGCCATATTTAATGAAGCATGGACTAGAAAATGATAAGAAAGCATACGACTAACAAGAATATATGACATGTAGCACAAAAGCTAGAGTATGCAAACATTCAAGCCATTACTCATAGGATATAGCAAGCAAAGAGTCATGAGCAAGCATGCTAGAACCATTAAAAACATAAATTTTTTAAAAAATGCATATTTTAAAAAAAAAATCCTAAAACTTAGGATCACATAATATTTTAGTGCAATCGGCTATGATACCAATCTGAAAACGGGTGAAGGTAACAAATTTTAATTTTTCAAAGAAAATTATTTTGCAATTAAAGTTCAAGCACAAATTTTAATTTCTTTTAAATTAAAATAAACTTAAAGTGAAATTAAGTCAACACACACAATTTCATTTATCACTTAAACCAAATTAATTTAATATCAAGTTAAACTACATAAAATAAAATTATTGTCAATTTAAATATTCCAACTTGAATTAAATTAACATAAACTTACCCAAATTAAATTTTCACCAAATTAAACTTAGTTGTGATTTAAATCAAATTTTATCTTAATTATCCCAAGCATGCATCTAGGTGATTTTTGCAAGAAAAAATAAAAATCACAACCACTACACAGTGATGTACGAGGAAAACTCACAACGGGAAAAACTTCGGACGACCCTTGCCTACAAATTCACTAGATATGGTTTTACAATTACAAGACAAAAGACTTACAACACTCGACTTGACTCCCTTCAAGCCCCGATGCTTCTTCTTGCAAATACCTCCGTCTAGTTGATAACCACGATGTCCATCGTAGTCTTGGAGTCCACCAATAGAAGCACAACAACTGTCAACTACTCATGGTGCATTTCACAACCTGAGAAAGCCACAAAACAAACCAATCTTCCTTTTGGGGTAGAGATGAAACCCAAACAATCTCCTTCAAATAATTGAGAAGAAAACATGGGCCAAATGATCTCCAAGAAAATATATATAAAGGAACTTGGATTTAAACTAAACAAATATTTTGGGTGTAAAACATTTGGTTTTGTTCTAAAGATTAAGCATTTTAACAAAAACCAAGGAGACTTTTTCTTGGAAGAATTAAGCTCTCAAAACTCTTTAAGAGATGGAAAAAGTTCTCCTAAATAATGTTTTCTCTCGCACTAGTTGAATCTGGCAAAATGTTAGTGGGAAAAAGTAGTGGGAAAGTGAAAAAACTGTAAAAAAACTGTTCCTGCTGAAATGTCATTCGAACGACATTTTGAGGTCGTTCGAAAGACCATGTTCTAACGACTTCATTCAAACCAATATCTAACGAGAATTAAGAAGCAAAATGCCAAAAGTCATCAGAATATCGTTCGAACGACTTGGGCTGTCGTTCGAATGACATCCAATCTCATTCGAACGAGATTTCAGAAATCTCAAAATAATTCTTTTTAAGCCCCAATTTTTTTACGAAAAGTTTTGAAATATGTTTTTGAGAAAAATAAAACTTAATAAAAAGAATTTATGAAATACACCCAACAAAATTTCTAATCTCCTATATATATCAAAAAAGCATTCGCACCTTTGGAGCCTTGGAACCCAATTATTGTTGATGTAGAAACAAGACACTAAACTTGGCAAGGATGATACTATAAATCTGGGTCGCTACGTGTTCAACTTCTTCAAACATCATAGGCTTAGAAGGATATACAAGAACATCTATCCTATGAATCAAATGGTTTTGTCCGGAATTAAGCTAAAACTACATATGGACTCAATTGGAAATTTGTGTCCTTACAATCCTTAATTTCCTCTTCTTAACTAGGGGACCATATCTTCTTCTTCTTCTTCTTCTTCTTCTTCTTCTTCTTCTTCTTCTTCTTCTTCTTCTTCTTCTTCTTCTTCTTCTTCTTCTTCTTCTTCTTCTTCTTCTTCTTCTTCTTCAAGAAGTACTTGATCAGAGGGACCGACTTCTGGATCCTTCAGGTCGAGGACTTTATCGACCTATCGAGCAATGAAACTGCTTGTCGTATGCTTATATTCGATTAAGTAGGCTGCAAACCTTGGATGATATCCATCTGAAAGCCTCTCCTTAACCCTCCAGGCCTTTAGGAGTTTAAGAATATTAACTTCACTTAAGTCAGGCTCCTAATTTTTGTCACGAGCTGCAGAACAGAGGAAGAAAAATATTAGTCAGAGGATAGGGATCAGAAACAAACATCAAGTAAACCAAAGAAAAGAGAAATAGACCTATCTGATCCTCCTTAAAATCTGAAATCAAGGGGACGTGGTGTCTCCCCCCCTCGCAAAGGGGAAGACATTGCCAATTTTTGGCTTTAAACCCATGAACCCAATAATCCTTGTGAGAATATGGGAGGTTCACCACCAGGACCCTATCAGCCTTCCTGATCTTCAGGAACAAAATACAATCATTAGTTTATGACCTAACATAACAGTAACAGAGCTCAGCAAGACCCAATTTTATCCCATATAATGTGTTTATCCTATGTACCCCATTCATAATTTTCCAAACATTGGGGACACATTGGGCATGGACAACATCAAAGTATTTGAAGAATCTAAGAAAGAGAGGGTTTGGAGGAAATGTCAAACCAGCTTGGGTGATCAACAGGGTGTGAATCCAATGCCCCCTTAAATATCACGAACATCTCTAGGGAGAGAGGAATAATTAATTTATACCTGTCTAGAATATGATAAGATTTCCTAAATTCAGCTACTGACTTGTTATCTATTGTCTCCATGAACACTAATAACAAAGAGAAAACCCTAACTACAGTTGAAGAACAAATTACAGATGAGGAAAATAAAAGGAAGATGATCTAAACTTACAAGAACTGATGGAGCTCCGAACAAAAATGGAACGTTAAAGAAGAAAAACTCTGGAAACTTAGAAAATAGGGGATTTATCTAAATGAATGTGATTTTATATTAATTTTTTTCACTTGAAATTGAAGGTGAAAGTTGTTTGAATCTACTTTGGGTGCTTCAAACTCACAACATGATAGTTGAGAAACATATGTTTTAGCAATCAAAAAAATGCTTAAGGTTTTTGGAACTGATTTGCAATTTTAATTTCTTGAAGACGAACATGAATTAAAAAGAAATATTAATTTATTTAACACATCATTTTGGGAAGCGCAAAAATGCAACCCAAAACGGTTGAACACCTCTCTATTACTTATTGTTCACCTTTTACTTTTGCATTAATGCTTATATGCAACACTATTGCAAAGTCATTCACTTTGGTAACATTGAATAGTTTGCTGCATGTGAACAAATAATTTCTTATGACAATCTAACTATCAAAAGTCTCGATTTATATAAACAATATCCAAGACATAATTGTTGTTATAAAAGTTATCCCATTTTTAAAAGTAAAAAATATGTTTACTTTTTACTTGCAATTATATATTACATGCTGGATATTATTACTTCTAAGCTATTGATAGATGCGACATCTTAGGTTGATTTTTGCGATTCATATATCTATTCCCTCGCCTCTTCAATAAAATTACAAATATGCCATGGTGTTTGACTTAAGGCGAGCGAATCCCCTTGAATTCACCATAACTATAACAATGCCATTTCGACTTTAAGAATAAAAAATTCAAGTCTTGGGCCTGTAATTCAATTAAAATTTATTGGCCCAGATATCCAATTAAATTTTTTTAGGGGCAATTATGGGGACCCATTTATCTTGGCCCAGGAAAGTAGCCGACTAACCCATATTGCAAAAAGGACTGCCCGACCCAAATCCACCATTCATCTAAGACTCGTGTATTTTATTTACATTCAAATACTTACGGGTATACTGAAATTGGTTACCAACAATCTCAGAGGAGATATTTAGGGACACCATGAGTTATCCATGTGTTAATTGAGTTCCTTAAACAACTCAGCCTCTTATCTTACACATCTATAAATTGTAAACTATGATTCGGGATAAAGGGATGTAATCTCGAGCATTGAGAGCCACTAATAAAATTATAGTAACCTTTTCGTGGATGTTGGCAAGTTCCCAAACCACGTATATCGTTGTTGTGTGTGTGATTTTACTTCCTGCATTTGTGATTATTTTTGTAGATCATTATTCTGATATTTCTGGTACTCACAAGTGGTAAAGAGTCTACCAGGAGATTCGACATACACATAAGAAGATCTGTGTAGTTCTCACCATAATTTTTTCCATAGAAGCCCAATATGTCACTATCATTGTCCTTTTAGGACATGGGCATCCAAGTAATCAAGTTGCGAGACTTGTCCTCGCCTTGGAAAGAATAGGTTCTATACCCATGAGAATTCCTAAAGTCATAGGAATACTTGATGTTATTCAGCCCCAAATTATTACCACAAATGTGATTTATGACAATTGTACCCATTACAATTCAAAAGAAGCTTTCATTTTCTTTGTTAGATAGGATTCTGTAAAAGCGGAGTTACTCTAACAAAAATGGATGGAGGGGGAAATGAATCCCCCTTTATTATATCCACTCTCATGAAAGCGACCTCACCATTAGGGAGGTCGTAAACGTCCTCCTCATCAAGCGAGGTCCTTATCTTAATAGAGCCTGGCATATTATGTTTAGTACGAAATGACTAAAGTCATTCTTCAACGTCACTTTGTACTTTCTCAAATTCCTAAACATGGCTTATGAGAGAAATAAAGGAGTTGAAAGAGATGAAGTTTTTGCAATAATGATATTTGTGCAACTCAAATGTAAGAGAGATAAATGAACTAAAAGGTGTGTACCTTTGGCTTCAACTAAAGAGCCAAATGTTTTTTTTAAACCCCTTATAGCCCTTACCTCCAAAAGGTAAGTGAAGTGTCGACTCTTAGAAATAGAGCCTCAATGTCAAGCCCCTAGGCACGCCTCACACACAATGATTAGAAGGGTGTACCCAAACTACGAACATGGAGATTATGAGCACATATGCCCATAATTACGTTGTTACTAAGAATAAGTGGTACACGTGATAATTTATGAATCTACAATAAGAAAATCCACATCACATGTGGACAACACACAACAGTAGAATTAGGCCCACCAGGCCAATTACCCCAATTCTTAAGAAAATTGAAGGGATTGTAAGTCGGGTAGTCCGCGTGGCATCTAAAGAATTTCTCTATGAGTGTAGGTCTAAGTCCCCTAACAATCACATACCAAAGATGGGTGATTATCCCAAAGGATCATGATAATGTAACTAAATACAGACTTCTTATGATTAAACTACCCAAGAAATAAGGTTAATGGAAGACACCAATTGCACCAGGAAGGTTCCAATTGACAATTGATATTGTTAGGACTCTTGTATATATAAATAAAATAATTTTAATGTATAATAGGGGAGAATAATCTTATACACACGACTTGGACTCTCAGCTATCATTCTTTAGAACTCCAAGTCATTTTTTACCTTGGATAATATAATTCGCTCTTTTTTTCCTGTGCATGGGTAGGTTGACCTGCTGGACAACGTATATCTCTATATTCTTTATCACTATTGTACTCACATTTGAAGGCTAGTTTGATATTTAGCATTATTGTAAGATTGAATCCCCTACAAGAGAATGCACAAAGTTTATTAGCAAATATGTAATTTGGTACAAAACAAAGGGCGTAATTTTAGGTAAATGACGTCAATGGGACCAGGAAAAGATAATTATCTCTCAATCTAATCAAATCTCAAAATATGGAAGAATGACTCCAATGAGTCTACAAAAGAGGTATTTATAGGAATGAGGTTACTTAGCCTCTGAGATAACAATCTAATTACAATTATGCACTTAAGTGCCAATTAACCTTCCTTATTCTAAATACAAAAGAAAAGGAAAAATACAATGAATGCTAAAAATAAAAGAAATAATAAAAAGAACTAAAAATGATAAAATGACGACCACGTCCCTGATTCACACCACTCTCCCCCCTTGAAAAGAGTTCGCCCTCGAACTCAGATGAGAAAACCTTCGGTCTCACCATCAAGGATCGTGATGAGAGATGGCTGAGATGGTATCTTTGGTGACTCCTCAATGTAGTCAGGGTCCCCAGAAGCTAAAAGAGCTCGACGGAGAGGGAGAGAACAATCGGAGGCGCGATGGCCCATCACCCCGCAATTGTAGCATTTAAAGGTGATCGGATGAGAGGGAGCAGTAGGAGGAACTGTGGCAGGAGGAGGATAAATAGTGGAAGGACTCCCAGCAGGTAAAGAAGTCACTTGTGCTGGAGGAGTAGGCGTGGAGCGGGTACTCGGTGGAGGGGAAGTTTGGTGGAAGGACTCAACCTTAGTGGCATACTCCACCGCCTTGGAAAATGAGGTGACCTCATGCAAAGCAAGATCGCGCTGGATGTAGCCCTGAAGGCGATGAATATAATGACTAATGCACTGCTCATCACTCTCGCCTAGGTAGGCGCGAGTACATAAAAGCTGAATCGCTCACTGTAGTCCAAACTGTGGAGTCCTGGCGAAGGGATTGAACTCGAAGAAATAAGTCACTCTCATAAGTGGCTGGAACAAAATCGAACATCTACTATGCACGGAGATTGGTCCAGGAATGGATGGGGAAAGTCCCTCAATGGCACGACGTTGCTCCAAGTTATTCCACCACACACTAGTGTAGCCTTGAAACTTGGTTGCTGTGAGAAGAACGCATCTACAACCCTTCAGCCGTTTATACTAAAAAATTTGCTCCTTGGAGGCAAGCCAATCAACAACGACATTAGGCTGTAGGTAGCCATCAAACATGGGAACATCCACTCTGATATCACCCTGCATAGTCCATGAAAGTAACTGTAGGGCCAACTGTGTGATGACATCACCACCCTAAAGATCTAGGGTGTCCTCATCTAAATCATCATTTCCTGGCGAAGGCTCGGGAAGTTAGGATCACTGTGGACACCTTTGAGGCGGTGGATGAGGAGGGTTAGGAGCTAGTGTAAAAACTGGGGGTGCAGGAGGAGCGGTATGGGGTGGAAAAGTCTCTCGTGGTGGAGAATGAGGTGGTGTGGGGACCAACGACTGGCGGTAGGAGCACTGATTCATCTAATGCCCTTTTTGGTGGCACACAAAGCAATGGCGCTCATAGAGGGGGACATAGGGGGACACATCCGTGCGTCACTCGATAGGAGGAGGTGGTTCAAACTCAGGAGTAGAGTGGGGACGGGGGGAAGGAGGGTCAGGATGGGGAGGTAAGGTAATCCACTCCCGTACCCGTTCATGGGAATCAACGAGTGCGGAGTAACAGGAACGGGTATCCCATGGGGGTGGATGATGAGGGGCATGGAGAGGGTGCCCGGGTGGGGGAAAGGTATGTAAAATAGATGGGGGCGAAAGCATGGGAAAAGTGGGATGGGGAGGGTGAGGATGTTTGCTAGTGGGTGGGGTAGGGGGTATGGGGGGTATGGGGGTGTTTAAGGTGTTTTTGAAGGTGGTGCCGAGGGTAAATGGAGATAGGGGGCAAAGAGTAGTCGTATTGGGGTGGGGTGAGAAAATTGGGTGTATGTGGTGGTGGGGAGTGGGAGGGGACTAGAATTCGGGGTGGGGGAAGGTGTGGAGAAGGAAATCGGTGGTGGGATGATATATTTGGTGGTGGAGGGGGAGATATAGGGGGTGGTGGTGAATTTTGGGGAAGGAAATTGTGAGGAATGTGGGCGGGTAAAATTTTTAGGGGTTGGGGTTCAAGATTAGGGTTAAGGTGTGGGTAGGGTTCATTAAAATTGGGGAATGACATTAGGGCTTGAACTGGGGTTGGTTTTGAACCTATTTCATGCCAAATATCATGAAGCATCTCGGTGATAGTCAGAGAGTATGATCCACCCCCGGGAAGCGTTATTTGAGCACAATGTGGAGAAAAAATTATTGGTCAACCCTCTTGGGGAATTAAGGGAATACTTGGACCCTGATTAAGACCATTGAACCCCTGAAAAGTGGCAATTTGGTCGTCGGCGGCTTCAGCTAACCCTGCTGACTGCTTAAGCTGGTTTGTTTGGACATTTTCCTGGACTGTCCTGCTTCGGAGGGCATAACTGGAGGTGAGCGGGGGTTTTTTGATGGGTTGGGCTTGTTCTGGGATGGGGTCGGGTTGGTCTAGTTGTCGGATGGGGTTGACTGAATCAGGCAGTAGATGGCGGGGCTGTTTTGGAGGTTCGGGTGGAATTAAGGTGCTTCCGAAGTGATTGGGCAGTACTGAAGCAGTAGTGGGTGGATTTTGGTGGCTGGAATGTTCAGTAGAGGCTTACAGTGTAAGTAGGGGCTATGTCGGGTAGATAAAAAAGTTCTTGGCTTTTTTTTTGGCGTTTCGGCCAACGGGTGGTGGTGGAGGGTTGCCCTCTTTGGTGGTGGTGGTGTCTTGGGCGTTGATGGGATTAGGGTTTATGAAGTTTGGTTTTTTTGGGGGGTAAATGTGTAGAATGAGTGGATCTTGGAGAATTAGGGTTTGGGTTTTGAGAAATTACCGGGGCGGTTCGAGGGCGATCCATGGAGGTTGTTGGTGGTGGAATCTGAGCGTTCATATCATCCCTTTGAACTTTCATTTGATGGAAGGATACCATGATTTGCTCGAAAGGGTTTGATGCAGAAGTATTAATCTTTCTTGGACCCACATGACATTGTTTACGAGTTTTTGTCTACACAACAACAATAACAACTGGGTGGAGCGATGAGACTTTGATACCAATTGACGTAAATGACGTCAATGGGAGCAAGAAAAGATAATTCTCTCTAACCAAATCTCAAAATATGGAAGAATGACTCAAATGAGTCTACAAAAGAGGTATTTATAGGAAAGAGGTTGCTTGAATCTAAGCTATTGTAATACCCCATAATTTTATTGATTTTTATTTAATGGATTAATTGAATTAAATGAGAATTTATTTGGAAATTAATCTGAAATTAAATACTAGCGAGATGTGAGTTGGTATTTGAGTATGATGTTAAAATAAAATATTACTGAGAATAAATAGTAACATATGAGTATTGAAAATATTAAATTTATCGCGAGGCAGAAATACGACAACTTGGGAAATTTAGTTGAGACGCGTCTGTCAGTCGCGTCAGGAATGAATTTAATTAGATTAAAAAAGTAAATTATATTTTTATCAACCAAATGGTCATTTTGAGTGCGCCAACGTGTCCGAAAGGGTCGAGATAGTCAGAAAACACTAGCCGGGGGTTTAGTTTGGGTCCCGGAGCATTTTTAGACCAAACCGGCAACCCAGAAGGGTATTTCGATAATTTTAAAAATTTAAGAATTAAAACCCACGAATTTTAGAGTTAAATTAGGTATTATTAGAGAGGCTACTAAGGCCATTACCAGCCAAAAACAAAAGAGTGGGCTACGGGGTTTTTTGAGAGAAGTTAGAGAGAGGTTAAAAAAATTTCAAACCAAGCCATCTCCCATCACCATCATTTTGGAAGGAATTGTGACCAAAAAGAGGAGAGAATCACCCTATAATCACCGACAACAAATCTGAAGAACAAACCTAAGGCAAGTGATTTGATGTTATTAGTTTCAATGAATATTTCCTCCATGTTTAGTGTAGAAACTTTATATGCTTGGAAAATTTTGATGAAAACCCAATGTATTTGTCATGGAACTCATAAGTTTGGATAGGAATTTCATGTAGAATATTTATGGATGAAATTAGTACCCAAAAACTTAACTTTGATGATTTAAAAAAACGGATTAATGATGAGTATTTAAGTGAAATAAAATTATGTGTTCATGTTCATAGGGTTTGGGGCAAAATTTGGGGATTTATGATAATTGCATGTTGATTAAGAGGATTTGACCCCAAAAAATATGTTAAGAAACGACCTAGGAGGACTTAGAGTAGTTTAAAAACATTAAAACTTAATTGGGATGATCTTAGGATGGATTTAGAGAAGAGGAATTGAAAAAAAACGAAGTTGAAAAATTTATGGGCGTTCTCTGCCATCTCGTTAGAAGGCCAACCCAGGTCGTTCGAACGACCTCGTTCGAACGAGCTTCTAACGAGATTCCAGTACCCCTTTTAACGAGTTCGTTCGAAGCCCTTCGTTCGAACGAAACTCGTTCGAACCACCTCGTTTGAACGAGATTTCTAACGAGTTGACAGAATGACCTTGTTTGGCCGATTTTAGTTCGAACTTTCCGTAGACTTATTTAATTAAGTGTGATTCTTCCCTTGTTGATTAGTGGGCATAATTGTGAGATTGGAGTACATTGAGGATTGAAACTTAGAATTATATAATAGACCGGGTGACTTCTATGGGTTAGGTTGTAAGTACTCGAATTTGCGATGTGAGAAGTGTTGGCGATTTATATTGTATATTATCCGGGAGCTTGTAAATGCACAACATTAAATGACGGTATATGAATGTAAAATATACCTCTATTAGTATTGTAAGATATTTAAGATGTGTGAATGCTTAGTATATGGATTTATCTATGTATAACATACCTATCATACTTGCTATCACGGGAGGTCGGCTTTCGACCAGGGTCATCTAATCTTTGTGTGCCTAGGGGGGATTTAGATTGGTACCTCAAGGACATAGGTCAGAGAATGACTTATTGGTGAGTTAAGAAGTCTGCTGACCATGGGAGCGTAGGTATGTGCGTGACCCATGGGATGTGAACTATGTCCGCCTCCATTTTGTGTGATTTTTACTTATCGAAACGGTTCCTGAGAGATTCGGAATACGTGGTCCTTATGTACGTAATGTACCGCGACTTGATAGCAGAGTATGTGTGCACCGCAACTTAGCGTAGGGGTGCCATTATTGTATATTTACGATGAGATTAAATACTGATGATTAAAATGGACTGCTTATATAAGTGTAAGTGTGAATAATTTGTATCATTTTTGTAGAGTTAAAAATGGAAACTTCTTAGTAATTATTATAACTAGTTCTGAGAAACACGCAGTAAGACTCTTAGATTATATTAAGGTATCGGGAATTGAATTCTAAACGGAAAAGTAAAGTCAGGTTATGGATTGGACTAGTTAGATAACGGAATAACTAGAACGGGTACGGGTACGATAGGCGTGCACAATTAGTTGAGAGGTGAGGAACTCATGTGAGAGCACGCACTATCATGTATTTTATATTCACTGTTTAATGACATTAAACACTTGCTATATTTTAAACTGTTTTCACAATCGGGCTCTGACCCGTTTGCTTTCAAATATATTTTTTTTAAAACCTTTTAGGTGCCCAGCCACAAGGACACCAAGCTTAGAAGTTCCATTCCAGTGACGTGCTATAGCTGCTGTGGAAGTTACAGGACCTCGATATATAGACGCCTCCACTTTCTACTTTGATTCCAGTCCAGACTTATTTATCTGTAGGGCATGTTGCTCTTTTCTATTAGAGACAGTTTATTTATTCAGTTTTATTTAAGTTTTGGATGTAATTAATTAGTGATTCAGACTTTATATTCGGTTTCATTCAGTATTCGGATTATTCTGAGAAGTATTCCTCCAGATTCATTTTATTCCATTGATTATTCTATTGTGACTGTGATGTGGTTGTGGTATTATCACTTCTTAATTTAAATTGGTTGTATGTTAATCTAATTTAATTAAATTGATAGCTCACTTTTTAAATATTAGGCGGCTAGAAATTGTTAAAATGCTTTTCGATAGTGATGCTATGAACTGAACCAACTTGACATTTTGTATTAATTTGAATAAAGGAGTAGCTACACGGTATTTAATTAGTAGGGGTGTCACAACTATCAATCTAATTACAATTATGCCCTTAAATGTCAATTAACCTTCTTTCTTTTAAATACAAAAGAAAAGAAAAAATACAATGAATGCTTAAAATAAAAAATATAATTAAAAAAAACTAAAAATGATGAATGACGAAGACATCCCTGATTCACATCATAATTCTTTAGTGAAATATATTAGAATGCATGCATTCTCCGATTTTCTGCCTTAGGAAGGAGCGAATTAAGCGTGTTTTTTATAACATACAGTCAGAGCCTATTAAAGTAACCAAGAAAATACAGAACATCGTTCAAGAAACAACATATAAATGATATAGACCAATAAATTAAAGGGTGCAGCTAAAGAAGCTCCAAAAAATCTGGAAACACTCTAAAATTTTGTCAATTGACGATATTAGCCTGTACTCTTTATTTTTTAACCTTTATAATTTAAGCAAATAATTTTTTAAACTTTAAATAACAATTATTAACAACTTAGTCATTAATTGATTTATACTTTAGTGCTTACTTATTTTTTTTACCAAATATGAACACGATCCAGTTAAAATGCGACACGACACGAAATTTTATTTTTTATCTAACAAAAAGAAAACTCAAATAAAAGTGACATTCGAAATCTTATTTTTTTTTTATCTTAGACGAACACGAAATATTTTTTTAACCTAAACACAATCCAATTAAAAGAGACACGAAATAACACGAAATATTATTTTAATTTATTTACAAAAACAGATACACGACCGAATAAAAATGCAATACAATACGAATCTTTTTTTTTACGAAACAAAAATATGGCAAAGTAAAAGCGACACAACAAGATTTTTTTTCCAAACACAATTAATAATTTTTTTACCAAATACAAACACAATTAAAATGCGACACAATACGAAATCTTTTTATTTATTTATTTATTTATTAATATGACCAAGTAAAAGCAACACAACATGATTTCTTTATTTTTTTACCAAACAAAAACACGATCCAATGTTTTGTAAATAACAGTTAATTTACAAATAACTGTTAATTTTTTTAAGTGGAAATAGTTTTTAAAAAATTAATAGTTAATAGTTTTAAGTGTGGAAACAGTTAGTTTTTACAAATAACAGTTAATAGTTTTATTTTAAGTGTACAAATAACACGATCCAAGATTTTCGTATTGTGTGGCATTTTTAAAAATAACAGTTGATTTTTTTAAGTGTGGAAATAGTTTTTTTTTTTACTTTTTAAAACAGTTATATAAAGTTTCGTAAAAATTATACAAATTTCTTTTAAAGAAACAATTTTCTAAAATAAATATTTTTTATAATCAAAAGGGTTGGTTTATTTTAGACACATGTTTATGGTTGGTATAATATTGAAGGTTTATTTATTTTATTTTTTTTAGAAAGAAATGTATAAAACAAACAATTTTAAAAACAAGGCTTTCGTAAAAAAAAATATAAAAAACGTTTTTTTAAATAGTTAAAACAGTTTATTTTTTAAAGACTGTTTTTTAAATAATTTTTTTTTACGTTTCATAAACAGTTTTTTAATTAAAAAAAATAGGTAAAAATTTTATTTTTTTAAAACACATGAAATATTGTTTTGAAATAGTTATAAAGTTTAAAAACATTTTTTTTTTATTTTTCAAACAGTTTCTTATTAAAAGCAGTTTTTTACTGAAAAAAGGTTTTTTTTATTCAAAATACAATTTTTTTATTTTTAGTAATTGTTTTTGTTGGAGGTAAAAAAATAGGCAAGATAAGAGTATAATTGTCATTTCATGTTCAAATGGAGTCTGGATAGAATTTGGTGGAGTGAGAATAGCCATCCTAAATTAAATAGGAAATATACAAATGGACTTGAGGAACTCGTGTTTGTTTTTGGTAGTTGTTTTACTGGGCAAATTTGTTAGCTAGTGAATCTGATTTGACCTGTTATGTTTGTGGGTCTTGGTTTGTACGGATTGTGTGTGGGGTAGGCCGGCTGAGCCACCTCGTGTGTTTAAACCTGGATTGGACCAGTTACAACTTTTAAGTGTTTAATTAATAAATTCTTACTTTTCACAGGGAAAAAAATTTAATTGTAGACTTCCCGACATTACATTGTTATCCAAACAAGATTTCCCATAAAAGTGATCAACTTCACCAGATAAAAGAAATAAAGCTAAAATGCTAAACCAGAAAAAGCCCCCAACTGCTTGAACATATATCCTATTTTACTCAACTATAGTCTGCTTATCGAGAACAAATATTTAATACTATAACAAATAGGAAAACATAAATATGTTAATATACAGCTTGTTTTAGTTGAACAGCTCCAATTTTGATGTAGTTAACATCTGCTGAAGCTGAAATTTATAGATAATGTACAGTGATTACATATACAAGCATTTGTTTCCTAATCAGAGTAATCTGAAATTATGGTCAACAGGGAATATTTCACTTTGACTCTGATCCTGCCACCCTCTACACACAGCTTTGCTCCAGTCACCACCCAATACCCGGGCGCATCCTCCGGGCCCCTCACCATTTCCTTAGTATCCACAAAATGTGACATCTTCGGAGCTCTTGTTGGCAATGGTGGCCCCGCGGGATAAATCGCAGAATTCAAATCCACCTTTTCCGGCTTCTTCGGTTGATTCAAATTCAAACTTGTACTAAACGGCGTGGAGATTAACATTGAGATTAATCCTGATTTTCGGGACGTTGTTGAAGGCCCGTCCCACTCTGACCGGCGAATCTTTGCAGATGCCACCATTGAGAACCCGAGCCTTAAAAAGAGGACTTTTTTCATACCCATAGCCCTAACCTCAAACCAGGCCTTTGTAACAATAGAAGCAGAATCTTCTATTCGTGCTCCATTATATTGTACAGGAGCAGTGCACACGTGTGAGAATATGCTCCACTTGACGGGTTCAAAATATCCTCGTTCTTCAGGCTCGTCGATTGGCTCATAACTGAGATCATCAGAGAGTTGAAGGATCTCGGGAAGAGTTGAAAGGTGCTGTAGATGGATAGCTAAGTGGTCACTCTTCTTACCTTCCAAGTATAGGCGGAGCCCAGTCACAGGCCTGCTACCGGAGTCGACCTGGAAAAAATAAGTTACAATATATGATAACTTTCAATACATTTAAGTACCAAACTATAGTAATCAAAACAATGGCATGATAGTGCAGCACTAGGATTAATAAATGACAACATTCCAAATGGTGCAATAGATAGCAATTAACCTTTACAGTGTTGACATAAAGCTTAGGTCCCATAAACGTAAATTGAAGTGATGGAGACGGTTGCTTCTTTCGTCGACTAGCAAGTGGAAGATCACTATACGCTGGAGCCCACTGTCGAGGTAGTTGAAATTCTAGAAATTGATGGAGTTCCTCTATAGGTGGTTTATCTGCATGTTTAATTTCCTATGAGAGACAACAAATAGTAGTACCACAACCCCAAGAAGACATATTGAGGAAATAATTTAAGTTGCTGCTAAGGGCATCCCCAAAATTGCTCTATACCACGTCTGATCATTTAAACACGATGTACAATCAATTTTAACCACAATCTGAAGTTAAGGAGTAATTTCCATGATACCTGTAACAGCCACCATAATTTATTGTACCATGATACCCAGATGCTAAACATGCACTCACAGACACACCACAAATACGAGATTATAATGAACAAATTATGCGAGTGAGAAATTGGAATTAATGGCTCATAACACATTTCCAACAATGATCTAATAATATGCTCAGTGATATTTAACATGCCACGCTTTCTTACCCTCTATGTACAACTCGAGAAGCCTATGTATATATCTTATCCATCGAAAGCCAAATTTTAGTGGTATGGACAATCTTTCTGTGGTTGACTTTTTCTATATTAACTACCAACATTATGCATGGATTTCAAATATAGGATAAGTTATCAATATATAGTTTAATTAATAAGAATCCAACTACCTACTCAGCTCAAGAAAAACTAGGGTTTGAAACTTAAGTTGCATAACAACAACTTGAGCCCAGTCTGTAAATAATTAGATCTCGAATCGACCTTCTTAGAAGCACTAGGCCTGCGCTACAAAACTTGAGCCCAGTCTGTAGTTTCAGTCACAAAGAAAAGAGATAGCATAGAGATAGGCATACTCACATCGCAGGTATAGATTAATTGCATGACTTAGAAATCCACTACCCCGAACACCATTCAAAAGTGAAGCGATTGGCACAAAGGACATTGATATCACATTAGGGGACTGTGATACTGTTGAAAGCCACTGGTTATGACTTTGCCCACTATCAACACCACCCCGTCGAATGTGAATGCTCAATACACTCTACACAAATAAATAATAAATATACAAGATGCCTCGTTGGATTCTGTTCAAGAAAAAACAACTTAGAAAATACCCGACAGCTTACATCATCCTTGGAGTGAGAAACAATAGATGGCCTTATTGTGCTTCCAAATGGCTGTTGGAGATCCCATACGATAGATTGTTTGTCCTGTAATATTGAAACAATAATTAAAATATAATGAGCTATTTCCAATTATTTTTCGATATTTTCATTTCCATGCCAAGTTGAGGACATTACATTGAGTTTAGCGTGTATTAAAAAAATACGAGGGGTTCGAACTATAAATAAATTATTATTATTATTATTATAGGAATTTGTGTACCTTCAGCTTTCCTGACAATTTATCAGACTTCGCCTCGAGGCTTCCATTTGCCACTTCAGAATATTTTTCGTCAGCTAACTGCTTCAATAATTTCTGCACTTCACTTGGCTCAAGATTCGAATTTTGTAGCTGCTTAAGGTGAACTACATCTTTACCCCCCATCTTTACTCCAACAACAATATGAGTACCATATTTGTCAATAAACCTGGGAAATCATGTTATTAAGTTGTGTGATCATGAGCTCTATGATAGGAAGTACAAATCATCACTTAAAAACAGTTAGAAAAAAGTAACAAAAAAAGAAAAAAATGGAGCTTGTAGGGATCTTACTCAGCAAGAGCGGTAGGACTCCATGAAGAGGGCACTTCTTTCTTCACGTGCTCGGATAGTGTTATCTGGGATCTCGCTAACTCAATATTGTACAAACTAATAAACCAACCATCAAAAGCGAGACTTTTTGTCGTAGATGCATCCTTTTGCCAGCAGCCCTTGAAACCAAACATCGAATTAAATGTACCAGAAGGTATTTTACCGGATAAGGAAAAATCCTGATTGAATTGTTCTGACATCTGAAAATAAAAGAGGAAGGTTAGAGAAGACAAGAAAATTGGATAATGGGTATGTTTATAGTCATCATAAAAATTTGTAGCATTGACCATTGGTCAAAGAAAATAAATTAAAATTCAAGCAAGTTCAATATTGTGATGTTTGTGACTCGTAATGTAATCTCTCCACCTAAGCAAGCACTATCCCGAATGTATAGACACTCTTCTACCTAAGAAAGTTTACAGATGGAGAGTGTAAAAGTTGTAAGTTGTAGCACATCAATCTAGAAATTCAACTTCATGGCTTAGAAAGTCAGGTCAGAGGAAGAAATCCAACATAAAGGAAAATGAAAATAATCATACATTAAAGATTTAGGTACAACAATCTTATATAGAGATTTAGGTTTAAACTGAAAATTGAAACAAAAACTGGGCATAAGTAGTATTATAAAAACTGGTCAATTTGTATTGGTCTAACTTAGACAGTAGACTAAATTTGTAGTTAGTGTTAATTTGTATTAGTTTGTTAATTAGACTCTATGATTATATAAAATGTTTAATTTGTGTTAGTTTGCTAAATGGTTAATTTGGGTTAGTTTGTTTTTGGTTAAATTAAATTAATGTTAGCATTATTGTCAAATTGAAATATTAATGTTAATTGGTTAATTCGTTGATTAAAAAATCAATTGGTTTAAGTTTGGTGTTGTAGATATCAATTTGGGGTTGAAATTGATAGTTTAAATTTGATGTTGTAGGACTAAATTTGGGATTTATTTTAGGGTTATAATATTAATGTTTATTCGAACTCGCTTTAGTGTTGTATGTTTTTATTTTAGGGTTAATTTTAAGGGATAATTAAGGATACTGTTGGTTTAATTTTGGGGGCCGAAATGATAGTTTAAATATTTGTTTTTCTTTCCATTATATTAAATAAATTACGTTATTTTGGTCAAAATAGTAAAAAATACCTCAAAAAATTCAGTTAAGGGGCTCTCGCCCCCGAACCCTCAGAAATCATTGCTAAATTAACTCCCACTAACGAGAATTCCTAGCTCGGTCCCTACTCCTTAACACCACCTAATTGGACACAAAAATGCCATGCGGAATTAGCAGGTTTTACTTGTCTTAATAAGTTTGGGTTGACTCGCTATACATGTTTAAACAAGCGCCTGATACACACATCAAAGACCTAACTATTAATGTACTGTTACCACATTCCAAAATATGGCACAAATTTGTTTCAATTCACTAAAATTAGCTTATTATAGAAATAATTTACATCTTCTTCCCTAAAAATAAAACAAAATTCAACATGCAGTAAAATTAATACTTAGAATATGCTTACTTGGAGTATGCTCCATATGGAAAAAAAAAATCATTATACAAAAATCCCAAAAGTCTTGTGTATCGAAACAACATTATAAATTGTCAATTATTTTTAATTTATAATCACTCTAGTATTTGGAATTAGCTCAAATTCATTTAAAATTCATGATCTGAATAAACCTACCCCATCTTGAAAGTAAAGTCACAATTTTTTCAAAACAACAAACAACGAAAAAGAAAAAAAAGAAAACCCACCTGGTTAAAAGAAAGAACATCGGAGCGAAACCTGGTCCGCTCCCCTTTATCACACTTAATCGACGCTGACACATTGTGTACAACAATCCCACCTGGTACCACCAGATCCTTGTTCAAATTTTGATCCAGCTCAATCAATTTTTTACCAGAAGGTCCCGCTTTACAACCCGTTAACCGAATATCCGATGACAGATCATACCCAAAACCAATAACGGAAACAGCCTTTTCAGCCGCCGATTGTGGGTCAAATCGGTTATGAACATTAAACGCCATACAAGTATCTTTCTTTTTAGCTTAGTTTAGTTTTGGGTTTTCTATATTTTCTGGGGTTGAGTGTCTGAGGGTTTAAGTTGAAGTTGAATAATCGAGTAGACCATTGAATGCTTCTTCTAGTTGGGTCTGTGGTTTCTATTCAAACAGCATAACCAATATATTGAAATATTATATTATATTTTATGAGTATATGCGTGTTGTGTTGTGAAAATGTGAATGGAACTAGTGAAATGCGGCGGCTGACGGTTGACCCTGTTGCTTCCACGTGACAAATGCACCGAATGGAGTTGACTCCTTTTTAGCGGTTTACCCTGTCAAGCTGGCATCAATTTCCATTAAAGTACTATAATCCCAATTTCCACCCCCAAGGTCATCATTTGCTCAAAGCCTCTTTTGGATATGATGTGGACTCTAGCACTTTTGTATGAAATTCTCACTCGAATAATGACGTGCATGGAGTAATTTTATTTACTCCATTTATTTACTTCAAATATTATATTATATTTTATGAAATTCTTACTCGCGTGATGCGCGGTGTATATGGTATTGGAAGCATAATAAATGAAGCAATTTAAAAGTTAAGAAATGCGAGGTACCTGTTGAAACATGTGTGATGCGCAGTTAAAACATAAATTAATGCATTATAAAGGCATTGATTTATTAAATTTTAATTAGAAATAAAAGATCTTAAATATACTGAAATTGATGAATATCCCTGATTGTTAAACTCCAAGTCCAAACGCATACAAAGATAGCCAATGTGTTACATTGTGATAGGAAAGAAACTTGAAATTAGATGAATTAAACGAAGTTTTAATAAGCTGATGAAGAATGATATCTTGTAAATGAAGTTAAATCATCATTTTTTTCCTTGAGTCCATGTTCCTACAAAGAAATTAAAAGATATGTTAAAAAAATATGTTGAAAGTATTGTATAATTAATGTGAATAGAATTTTAATGTAAAATAAATTTAAAATACCTTGAAGGAAGCTTTCGTTTTGGGTTAACTTCGCTTTCTACATCATTTTCATGAGGTGAATTGTTATTGTCTGCGATAATTATTGATTCTTGTGTTGTCGAGACTGAATTTGTTTCCTATTATGTAAATGATATATGATTTGAGTGAGAAAAGAAATTATTATATAAATTTGTTATTGAGTATGTACAAAATACCTTTTGAATGTTGTGGTCAGTGAGTGAAATATTTCCGTCTGAAGAATCTTTTAAAATGGTTGACACGGTGAAGTTTTCATAGCCACGTATTAAGTTGTAATTATTGAGCTTGAGGCGGAATTTGTGAGAGGTTCCGATGATCCTTTTGATTGCTAGTGGAAGTGAATCTTTTGGTAACTCTTGAAGATAGTAAATATATTATTTTTAAAAAAGGAATAGGTAAAATGAATGTATTAATAAAATAGTAAAATTATTATGAACAACGAACCCAAACATCATGATTAATATTTGCAAGCTCAGAACATTGGACATTGATTAAAGATTCAGCTTCTTTGTTAAAGAGTACGAATGTGGTGGTAGTTGTTTGGTCATTGACTGAGATTTGAATTTTGTACCTATTTATGAAGAATTATATAATTGTCAAAATAGATGTGTAGAGCAATAAATGAAAATAAGATGTACGAATAAAATGCCTTGGAGAAGGAATAAGTTTGTCTGTGTTGCATGTTTCACAGAAGAAAAGTGATATAATGTTTAAGTTTCTTGTTGCAGTGATTGCATGCTGCATAATACCAACCACCCTGTTCGTCTAGACCTGTGATTCTTGTGTTGCAAGTGACATATATAACCTGTGAAATATATAATATTTATATTATAATTAGATATTGAAGGAGTCATAGGAAATGTATATTTAAAAGTGGATACCTCATTTGGAGAGTTGGACCGAAGGGCTAAGATTTCCTCAATGGATTTTGATTCTCCTTGAATTTGAATTTGTGAATTGTTAGCTCTGTTTAGATCAATTGTCATGGTCAAAGAACGATTTTCGTTATGAAGTCTGTATATATATCATAAAGATAAACCGGTAATATATCAGATGTGAACAAATCCAATACGACTTTGATAAAAAACTGTAAACCGAATTATAATAATGTGAGTAAAGTGAGAAAAAAAAAAAGAAAAAGTAATGCATGTAGCATGGTTTGTCAAATGAAATCAACCCTAAACAGTTATACTCTTGTATTAAAAAATAATCTGAGCATGATTTGATTATTTGTTTTAAATTGAAGATAAAAATCACATTCGTAGTATGTAAGCAGGCCTTATAATGTAAGATGGTCAATGATGTATAAGGCTAATATATATATATATATATATATATCATTAATAATTGATTTAGAGAATGAACTTAACTTACTTTAATATGCAAAAGCACGACTACATTAATCAAGCAGAGAATGATGAAGTAACATGTGTTTATCAGTGTTTGAATAGCACGAAATATTTGTCCAATTTTTGTTTCAATATGAAACTAATGACTTTCTATGTATTAACCAAGTCAAACCCAACCCAACTACACACGGTTCCCTCTCTAACAATCTCTGATGATAATCCTACCTGACCTCCACACATTGAAGCAGTTATGAAGATGTGCATATGTCGTCAATTGGAACATTCGAAATACTAAAACCTACTGGCTTTGTGAAATTATTTTGTTTTAACGATAGTTATAAAAGTTAGTTGTAAATCTCACGTTTATTATTCAATATAATACAAAATTCCTGCTTGCATCTATTCTTCTAATCTCCAAAACTATTCCACTGTTATATCAGTAAGTTTATTACTATGCATATTCTATTGTATGCAATATATTAAATATTTTTCCAATATTTAAATGCAGTCCAAAAACATTTTAACTTCTATGCACATAACTTATTTGGATATGAAACTTTAACAAAATGATTGGTCTTTCACTTAAAAATATCGATTGAATGTATTTTGGTAAATTGTGATAGAAATTGGAGGATTTAAAGCAGGGCATGTATATGTGTATATATATGTATATATAAACTGTAGATAGAATAACAACCTAAGAGTTGAAGTATGTGGGTGTTTGAAGGACATAAGGTGACACAATTAACTCGAATTTGATACAGTCCGAGCTTTGCAGCGACATCTTATTGAGTCCTAAAGCACCTAACATGGTTCCCAGTCCCTGTCACTAAGGGTAGCTGAAGGAGGGTTCAAAGCTCATCCAACTCTAGGTTGACGAACATTCTTATTGAAATGGATTTGCTCTAAATGGCAGGGACCATATGTAGGCTATTGAGTGCATACCTTTTCATGAAATTGTCTGCTTCAAGAATGTGGAAGAGCTTCAATTGGTAGATATTTTTAGAATCTCTACGTTTTATATCTTAGAATTTTACTTCCTGTATTGTATGACTACTTATTTAGACACTAATTGTTTGTCATAATAAGTTCCAAGAATATCTTGGCATTTCCTTTATTGTAGTTATTGTGCACTACTGATTTGTTCTCCTGAATGTCCTGTATTATATTTGTCAATATCATACTTAGGCCTTGTTGAATATTTGAGGTCCGAATATTTTGACACCTATTACCTTTAAGTAGTGTATGTTGTTATTAAGCTATTTTGACAGAAACAAGATAGCGAACGGAGATTAAGTCTGATATAACTGCAGTTAATGTGCAGATTTTGCCTCAGCAAGCGATTTCCTTCTTAAAGCTTAAAAAACCCTCTCCGTACACTGTGGTGGAGCCTTACGATGCCACATTCTCTGTTCTGAGTGGAGTAACTTGTTGCCTGCGATTCCTTGGGCAACTCAACTCTGAGCTTCGAAAGCTTGCAGTAAACCTAGTTCCATTCCCTCGACTTCACTTATTCATTGTTGGATTTTCACCCCTCACATCTCTGGGATCACAATAGTATTGTGCACTAACAGTCCCTGAACCCACACAACAAATGTGGGAGTCCAAGAATATGATGTGTACTTCCGATCCACATCACGGACGATACCTTATCGCTTCAGCATTGTTTAGAGGCAAAATAAACTCCAAAGAAGTCGTTGAACGGATCATAAATGTCCAGAGTAAAAATTCATCATATTTCGTTGAATGGATTCCAAATTATATCAAATCTAGTGTTTGTGATATCCCTCCTATAGGGCTCTAAATGGCTTCCACTTTCATTGGAAATTCGACTTCTATTCAGGAGATGTTTAACAGGTTGAGCGAATAATTTACAGACATGTTTAGGAGGATGGATTTTTTGCATTGGTACACTGGAGACGGAATGGATGAAATGGAATTCACTAAAGCGGAGAGTAATATGAATGATCTTGTGGCAGAGTATCAGTAGTACCAGTACCCTACAACTGATGAAGATGGTGGTTATGATGATGGTAATGGAAGCACATAGAAGTGAGGGTGTTCGTGCAGTTTGTTACTGTGTATGTTTTGTGCAACCAATTCATCAATAGTTTTGTATCTGTCTAACTTTTGTGATATATGTGTAAATATATGTATATATAAACTGTAGATAGAATAACAACCTAGGAGTTGAAGTATGTGGTATGTTCTAATCCCATCATTAGGAGCGTGTTGAGATCACAAAAAACCATTTAAAAAATGATAAATTTCAAGCATCAAGATCAATTATATTACACTGCATAAGATCAGCATCGTAAATATATTACACTGCATATGAGCTGCTTCTTATCAGTGATTAATCTCAAGCAGCAATATCAGTTAACATCACTCCTATAGGTCCCATTTTATTTGGATAACCATTCGAGACTATTTGGTACAACCTTAAAACATTGTTGTGGCGTCTGTGTGTAAGGATGGTTAGCCTAACTGTAAGTTTGAGGTTCCTTAAATGATTGAAAAGTTCCTCCCCATATTTGGAGGTACAATATTGGTAGAGGAAGCAAAGTTGAATTTTGGGTTTTGTGGGAGCCTAGTGCAGGTGATTTTGTTTGAAAACATGTCCTTACTGCAAGCATATGCAGTGGCAGTTGGGACCTCTCGGTCAATCCAATGTGATCCTTCTATTCGAACAGTTTTTCAAAGTTTTCTCTCATATTCTTCTTGTTTTTTGTTTGCTCAACACTTAAAATCAGTTGGAGAGTAGATGCAATCAACATTCACAAATGTTATGTTTGAGAAAAATAAATATATATAGGCCTCTGGGCATTTGAACACAATGAAATGAATATGTATGCATCTCGGTGCATTTGAAAACAACGATAATGTATGCATCCGTTGAAATTGTCCATCAATGGAACGTCAATGCAGTTTCTACTAACAGGAGTGATAAAATACATATATTATTGTGAATAAAGTCTTACTTTGTCATAAAGTCTTGAATGCATTGAACATCAGGATTTATATAGACTTTGGATGCATTGGTTGTTGACAATGACTAATCACCTATGGAATAAAAGTTGTATGAATATTAAATTGTATTGTTTGAAGTCGTGAATATATAAAAAGATGATATTATTAAATATAAATTTTACTTACCTCTAAATTGTTTGACCGTAGTGGATGTAACAGCCACAATCAAATGATCAGTGTAATTCTGGCATATCTCTTCAGTTATTAGTGCCGTTTCTTCGGCCCACAGAGTGACGAAAATCCTTTCCCCATTGTGTAATAGGGTATGTGGTTAAGTGGTAATGAATAGTATTTATTGGAAATGAACGAAGTTAATAATGGGAAAGTATGAAGAAATGACCTTTGATTTTCAAGATTCAAAACCCTTTTCTTTACTATGGATCCCCTAACCGGTTGATCCTCAATAGGTGATATAAAAGTCAAAAGGCCGAACACATCTAATGATATAAAAAGTGAACAGATATATATAAGAGAATTAAACGATTGTTGTTAATTGTATAATGAGTAATGAATATAAAATACCTGTGAGATATGTGTCATTGCTCAATTTAGATCTCAATTCATCAAATTCTAGAAATTGGAAGTGATATTTTGGAAGAATGAAATTGTTCGCTTCAGAATGTAAAATTTTTGAAGATGGACTGAATTCAATCATTAGATTGTGTGATGAGACCCTATAGTTGTGCTTAGTACCCATGACTCTGAAATTGGTTATTGTGTAGACTTTTCCAACGTCTAGTGAATTGACGAATCTGGCAAATAAGTATTTGCGCAATACTGCATGTATTGAATCACCCAGTGCAATTTAAAAAAAATTATATAAATAAATGATAAATATTTATTAAAATTACGATATTTTGTGTGAGAGAACAATAATAAAAACTTCAATCTCTAAATGATGTACCTGGTCATTAACTAAGAGAAAGTCATCAGATATTTTTGGGTTATCGCCAGTTCGAGTCTTGGATTCCCATTTTCGAACGACACGTACAAAGATGGTCCAATCGTCCTTGCCTAGTGAAAGATCTTCAAGTCTTGTAACTTCTTTCATGGTCCTGAAGTGTTTTCTGAGAAAATACATATTGGTTAAATGAATAAAGGGAGTTATATCATAAGTAAAAGGATTAACTATATTAAAATTTTTGTGAATTACGCAAATATACCTATAAATAGAGATTATAGAACCTCATCGTACACAATATTTTTTGTGAAATGTCTATCAATTTGAGAATCATTATTTATGTATAATTTTAGGCCGCTGCTTGAAGTAACTCTAGATATAGTGACATAGAGTTGACCGTGACTAAAAAAAGGCTTCGGTAAGTATATTGAGACTTGATCGAGAGTTTGTCCTTGGCTTTTGTTGATTGTCATAGAAAAAGTGAGACGAACTGGAAATTGGTGTCTTCTCAAAATAAATGGCCATTTGGAGTCTGTTGCAGACATAATTATTCGTGGAATGAATACTTTTGCGCCTATATTAGATCCTGTGATAATTATAGCCTCTATGACCAATGGAGATAATTGTGTAATGATCAATCTTGTCCCATTGCAAAGGCCGGCACTTTGATTTATGTTTCTCATTAGCATAATAGGTGAACCTATCTTTAGCTCCAAGTTATGGCTCGGTAGTCCAACAAAGTTTAAGATATTTAAAAATTCAACAGGAAAAAGCACATCTTGGTCACGAATGTCCCCAGCAGCCTTAGATATTGAGTCTGAGCTGAAATAAATTATCGTATCTCCGGGAATGACATTTAGAACGTACGCATTGATGGTGTCAACCATATGGTTTGTTGGAGTTAGAATAGCTCGACCCTTAATGTAATTTGGTTCATTTTATCTCCTCACCAAATCGGGGTATGCACTTGAAACAATATCAGCAATTGGGTCATCGGAATGGGGTATAAGGTTTGAATTTGGGATTTTTACCCACGATGGAAATTCGTTATCTTGAAATGATTCTGTCTGTAGTTTCCCGTCACCTAGTGCCAGGACCCAATATCTAAATGAAGTTGAATTTTGTATCCGCATGTTCTTCGATAGGTTGAATATATGGCACAAACTCCATAGCTTTGATTTGTTAATTGATGCATTTACAATTTCTTCTCTGCTTCCCTTATGAACAACAGGTAAGGTTTGACGAAAATCACCACCCAAAAGAATTGTAATTCCACCAAAAGGCTTTTCAAAAGATTTTTCATCATTGAATCGCATTATGTCTCTTAATGTTCTGCCAACAGCTTCAAAACAATAACGGTGGTTCATGGGTGCCTCATCCCAAATAATTAGGGTTATTTTCCTGATGAGCTCTGCAAGATGAGTCCGTTGGTAAATATCGCATGTTGAATCGGCGTGAATATCAATGGGAATCTTAAATCTTGAATGAGCAGTTCTTCCGCCGGGTAGTAACAATGATGCGATTCCTGAAGATGCAATTGCGAGAACAACTTTTCCCTTTGAACGCAAGCGTGCAAGAATTGTTTTGTACAAAAATGTTTTACCTGTGCCACCTGCCCCATTTACGAAGTAAAAGCCTCCTTTGTTTTCTTCGACGGATCGTATAACATGATTATAGGCATCTAGTTGTTCATCATTCAATAAGTTCAACATGTTTGTATGTTGTCGGGCCAAAGAATCTGCATCGTAAGAAAGTTCCTCTCTTAAAAGCCTATTATCCTTTTCTTGAATCATTGTAGCATCGTGAAGTGGCATCAGCGAGAAATCTTTTAGGGGTTTCCCATTTTTGTTTAAAATATTATCAATTTCATAAAGGACATAATTCTTCAATTGATTTTCACTAAGAATATGATCAGGTAGGCATAAGATTTTTCTTTGGCGATGAAGCAAATCTTCTGATAAAATCTCCCAGTTGTCGTCCCAAAGTCTTTTTGGATCAGCAACTTCGCAAAAAAGAAGCATTACAGCAAATAGGTCACGCAATTGATCACCCGTAGCCCATTGTGAAGCCTGATCTAGAGCATTGTGCCATTCTTTATCTTCTTCTAACATGCCAAGAGCATAACATGCTTCTTTGCATATTGGATAAACAATTCCATTAACCATCTTCACCTCATCGTAATTTCTTGCTCCGCGGAAAATGTTTAGGAGAATTCGAAGGTAAAATCTCTCACCAGATGCTGGATGAGCATATACTATACGGCCTAAGCATGTGCCTAAATTTTTCCTTCTAAACCATTCCTTTACCGTTGAGCCCCAAACCCATTTTGAAGGAAATTCAGCATAGGTTAACTCCCTTGCATCCTCATGGATGCAATTTGTGTCCATCCATTGTGTAAATATAGTCTTCTCAACATCTATCCTGTCAATCACAGTATTCAGATTGTTCAAATCTTTAAAAGTGACAACTTGCTCATCCGGCAGATGGAAATTCAATCGCTCAACACCGATGCTTCGATATTGTACATGAAACTGATTAATTCTCCAGCAAGCTTCACATGCAGATAAGTAACGACAATCGAGGAATGTTTTAATTTCATTAACATCTAAGATTTCGTTGTTGCAATCACGATCATTACGGACAATTGATTGCGTGACCTCCATTATGGTTCTGTCTGGTCCTTTATTTATGTACTTGAAAATATACTTAATTTCCTTAGATTTATTACACCATTCCACATTTATGTGATCTTGGTATTTGACGACTAAGTCAATATTGTGTGGAACAACAAATCTGTTGTCAAGTTTGATTCCCATATTTTCTACAAATCTTCCGTCATCTCTCCGTCTATAAATTGGGAATCTATTATCATCAAATTTGGTCATGGATGTGAATTTTTTGGGGAATTTTTTGGAGCAACATCGGTCTTCCATACAAGGGGAACGGGGATTTGCGTGGCCGCAGGGTTCATGCATCATGAATTGGGAAATAGATGCGTAGCCAACTGGGTCGCTAATACAATCAGGTAACTCAGATGAAATAATGTTATCAATATCATCTGATGTTGGTTGTTTTGCATCTGCATGTAGAAATAGAAGTATATGGGCGTGTGGCAATCCCTTTTTTTGGAATTCAATTGTGTAGATAGCTGTCATAAAATATAAACGTTTTTATATATATTGACATACTATAAAAGGTTAGAAAATCAAATAATACGATTTATAATTTTCAATCATTAATTATTAAATATGTGATACGTACCTGCCATTACTTTCCCAAAGTGTTTTCCTTTAACTAAATCCTTCATTAGAGCATCAAGCTTGATTTTAAAAACTCTTATGATAATATCTGGCCTATCCTCAGGCTTTTGTCCAGGAATTATATCAAGAGACTTTTTGATTTCGGGCCATTTAGGATTAGCCGTGAAGGTGATAAACAAATCTAGATTTCCAAAGAATCTACAAATAGCCATTGCGTCTTGGAAATTTTGAGCCATATAACGTGGACCCCCAGTGAAACTTGATGGAAGGACAATACGTTTTCCTACAGACGAAGGCGTTGAATCTCCTTCAAGAACATCATCTTTCAATCCTTTATATAGCTCAGCCCTTAATTGCGGTTGGTTGTTTCTAATCCACCTCAACCTTTCATGTTCGATGCATGTATATGCATCGACAACATATTGTTGAAAAAGTCTTCCGGACCGTAAAATGGGGGGAGAGTCATTAATTCTTTGATGCAAACGGTATCCGTAATATTCTCTCATGGTCAAGCAATTTCGTTTAGTCTTACGTTTCCCATTGTTTCTTCTATAAGTTATACCCAGTTGGTAGCCATCTTCACCATATGGGAATAACAATGGGTATTGCATAGCCATAAAGGATGGATGAATATCGCTAATTCTTTGCAATCCATTTGACTTATGGTTAACAATAATATCTCTCATAACATTCTCCTCAGTAAAATCACCAACAATGAGTGCTGCTATTTCGGAAGCAGTAGGCAAATTGTAAACCGATGGGTCTTTTGAACGATTTTTAATCAACCTTATTCTCACAGCCATGACATTTGAATTCTCAAAACGCTCACGTGCCATTCGAAAAACTTTTTCAATTTGATTGTGCTCATCAAGCATCAATACTAATTTTGAAATAACTTCTACATCCAACTTTGATTTTGATTTATCTCCTCCTAAAGATTTCATTCTATTCCTCAATTCATTCTCCGTGTCATAAATATAAAGTTGCTCAAATTTTGGGCATTGACCTTCAACTGGAACCAAAGAACTAAGAAAATAATGGTTTTCTCCACTAATGCGATAGACATAGGGTCCGAATCCATTATTTATTTGATTATCAACTTTAGTGCCAGTAGAGGTAAATGCAAACATGGTATTGTATGCTCTAATGTTGTCTTTGAATTTTGATGAACCTCCATCATTTTCAAAATTCAGTAGATCGCTCAAAATATGTGGTGGTTATTTTATAATGGGTAAGATGATCTTTCCTTCTTGGCAACCCAATGAGAATTTAGGACACGCAGGAGTACGATTCTTATCAATTCTCTCCTCATACCTTAGAATTGTACTACAATTGTCACAAATAGCGCTTGGACCGCCAAAATCCCATGCTTCTTTAAACTTCCCTATAAATTCGATAGATTTTTGAATTTGTTAAACCATAATAGAAGTAAATACAAATTTTTTATGAGTTTTTTCAATCAACGTTTACTAATATCATACTTACTTTTGAAAATGCTATTCAAATGATCCTTAATTTGAGTCGTATGCTCGGTTGTCGTTGTATCCCATATATTTCCTACATTACATATAATTGGCATTAATTATATTATAAAAAAATATATATTTCTTTCTAATATATATACATGTTACTATTATGTACAGTTAATAAATGACTTACCTGATCTAGTTACAGCGTGGAATGATTCCAAAGCATGATTTGCATAGTTAATGGTATATCCACAATAGTTACTGGGAGGGTTAATCACATTTGATGACTCATCAGCAAACGTTGTTGTCATGACATCTCCATTTTCTAGCACTTTTGTTCGAGACGTAATTGTCTTTCGCTTCTTTGGGATAGCAATGCCTTGATTCCTTACATTGTTAGCATTAAAACTAAGATGCGGAATGGAAGACATGTCTTGAATCGAGGGAGGAAGATTATACGGCATAGTACTTAGAGTAATACTTGGCGTTGACGTACAACGTGCGTTGCTTGATCGCTTACGAAACATTATCAACCTACGATGGAATCTAGCAATGCGAGATTGGTATGCAAGATCCATCTAATTTGAATGAAAATAACAATTATGTTTAATTGGTTGAATAATATCATGATATATATAAACATGACATAGAGACATCGTTTTATACCATTGTTTCTCTCTATATATATATAAACATGACATAGAGACATCGTTTTATACCATTGTTTCTCTATCTATTTGTCTTATATTTGCACATAAGAAGATAAAGTCATTGCTTTTTTAGTTTGCTGGAGAAAACTAAAGCTTTATTCATTGTAACATAAAAAGTATTGGATGGGTTTCTTGGTAATATACTCTTAGGAAGTTCCCAATCAATATATATTTTACACAACTAATTGAAGACACTACCAAAAATTGACATTTAAGATGTAAAAATTGGGAGAATTGAAAAATTGATAAAGAAGATGAAATTAACGTTTCATGAGTGAAATAAAAAGAATTACCTGATATTTTTTTAATACATAATTCCCAATAACACTGAACTATCATTGAATTATTTAAATAACTAAAAAAACACAAACATATTAACAATCAATAAACACTTCTCCAGTATAAAGTGTACTACGTAGATTGGAATAACTACTCTAAGAGTGTTACGACAACAATCGAACGAAACATTGATAAATAGTAGAATTATCAAACGAAGGTGCATTATGTAATGACCGTTAAACATGGGGAGATTTGGTTATTGGATGTTCAGTCCATTGACGGTGGTGACTCGCCAATGTATGGCCACATCGTAGTATCCTTAGGGCCAGAGGGCAAAACCTCATTGTGTCATTTCAAACAAATCATAAATATAAACAAAATATATAATACAAATATCATGTTTAAATATCATGTTTAAATAAGAACGCGCGGATAAAGATGTACTTGAACACAAGTATTTATAACTAATTGGAAAATATAAAAAAATGAGGGTTTTTCCATTTAGGCAATTTAGGACAATTTAAACGCCCTAAGCAGAATACATCACCATAAATCGATTGAAATTCTAAATCTACATTATCTTACGCAGTTTAACAGATGTTAATTATGACAATGTATATTACAAAAGTCGTTTCCTTTCTTAAAATATAACAATAAATATAATTTAAGGGGAATGGAAAATACCTTATTCGGAATGACGGTCCAGAGCCAGAAACAGTATGCTCCAGAAAAAATCACTGCAACATAGAATATCCAACAATACAATGAATTTTATCAAACTATTTCTTCTTTATTACGTACGATGCATACTATTATAATTGGAATTTCAATTTTTTATTTCTGCTGTGGTGTTTTAACCACTTAATATGTAATTAACCTTGTACAGGTAGTCCATATGAATAACATAATCACTCGCTATGAAATAGTTAATAAATTGACTTGTCATTCATCTAAAGCGTACATTCAAACTGTTCACTTAGCAACCTTTATCTTTTTATTCTATAATACATTTTAAGCATATATCTTTCAAAAGCAGCAAATGATATTCCTCTAGGGGACTGGACACAAATGATACAACTGATTTGTGGTATCTTAAAAAAGTAATATAAGGCAACAAAAACATTATTTGAAAGTGAATCATAGCAAACAGAATTGTTAATATCATAGTTAAAAAATGAGGCTTACAAAAAAGAAAAAAATCGAACACAACATATGGTCAATGTGGTCCATAATCAGGAATAATGCATTACCGTATCAAATAAATTAATAATTCCTCACTTTCCATTCGATTTAGATTTGAATAAATGGAAAAGTTATGTGAGGACATGACGAATATATATATATATATATATATATATATATATATATATATATATATATGTGTGTGTGTGTGTGTGATGCATAACCATCTTCGTAGGATTACATAATCTATTAAACTCATAATCCCTCAATTTCCAATGGATATAGATCTGTATAAATGAAAAAGTACACGACATAGATGAAGATCATATATAAGCGATGCATATCATTGCGAACATTACATAATATGTATGTATGAAAATAAGCATTGTACATATAAATTAAGCATTGTACATATAAATTAAGCAATGCATCAATTAAGCATTGTACATAAAAATTCAATAATAAAAATAACTTAATGCAAGTTGAAATATAGGATGTGACCCCAATATGTTTATGAGCAACTATTCATATTTTAGTAATCTAAACCTGTGGAAGATCAGTAATACATATATATATGTGTAGTTATACGTTGTGAAACTGTACTTTATTTTTGTGTGTGTGATTAATGAAATGAGATCACATGAATTATAAGAGGCAAACAAATCATCAATACCTAAATATTAATACAAAATATGCATAAAGGCCGTTAACATACTGATCTTAGTTATGGCCTAAACTTTAATGCCCACATTTAAACATCATAATTACTGTTGCAGCATTGCAGTTGCGTATGAAGTATGAACAAAATGCATTCGGGTGCACATACACACTGATTTTTCCCAGGAATCTAATTATCTTTCCTAACATAGCTGCCAAGAGATTAGGCAGCTAGCAGAGTATCACCTAAATATAAACACGAAATGATAGATTCTGAAGTCATGACCTTCAACCTATTATTCTGATAATGTTGGTGCACCAGAAATGACGGTGTGGAGAGATGAGGATTTTGCCAGCACATTATCTCAATATGTACCACCTCACATTACAAAATTCACCAAGTAAACAAAAAGGTATAATAATTTCAACTTAAAAATCTAAGAAAATGTCTTACAGGTTTTCAACATACATACCCTTCTTAATTACATGTTGGGAATTGTATTCCTCTTTGGATGAGAGTTTGATGAGAAGTTTTTTAAGGGGTAAATACCTTTAATGAAAAAACTAATTGAACATTCAAATGAACCACAATATATACATGTGTTAGGAGCCAATCAAATCGAAAGGAATTAAAAAATGTCAAAAGAGTCCAGATCATTTCATTTAATAAATAAGAAATATCATCGTTACCTTTGGTATACCGGAAATACAGTAAATTAGACAACACTAATATGCAATTTCTGTCAAAAAAAATAAGTAAATAAAAAACAATGACAAAAAATTACTCTAAACAAATGTCTTACAGGTTTTGAGCATACATACTCTTCTTAATTACATGTTGGGAATTGAATTCCTCTTTGGATGAGAGTTTGATGAGAAGTTTTTTAAGGGGTAAATACCTTTAATGGAAAAACTAATTGAACATTCAAATGAACCACAATATATACATGTGTTAGGAGCCAATCAAATCGAAAGGAATTAAAAAAATGTCAGAAGCGTCCAGATCATTTCATTTAATAAATAAGAAATAGCATCGTTACCTTTGGAATACCGGAAATACAGTAAATTAGACAACAATAGTATGCAATTTCTGTCAAAAAAATAAGTAAATAAAAAACAATGTCAAAAAATTAATCTAAACAAATGTCTTACAGTTTTGAGTATATATACCCTTCTTAATTACATGTTGGGAATTGTATTCCTCTTTGGATGAGAGTTTGATGAGAAGTTTTTTAAGGGGTAAATACCTTTAATGAAAAAATTAATTGAACATTCAAATCTCCAGATCATTTCATTTAATAAATAAGAAATATCATCGTTACCATTGGTATACCGGAAATACAGTAAATTAGACAACACTAATATGCAATTTCTGTAAAAAAAAAGTAAATAAAAAATAATGTCAAAAAATTACTCTAAATAGAGCAAGTCGAAATAGCTTTAATAGAAAACTGTACTGACAAAATATAACTATATAGTAAACATTAGAACAAAGTATAACACATACAAATGGAAAACCCAAAATACAACAGCAAAAAGACGATAACAAAAATCAGAAACTGACGAGAAGCCTTCAACCTCTAGACCTTTAAATCCAAATCATTCTATAACAATCACTTAATTTCTCATACACATTTAATGAAACATCAAATATGCAGTCCAAAGAGTTAAATACCTTGTTGGGGGACGGGAATAATTCGTTTCTGAAAACTCCTCTTGCAAAACGAAATCTTGTTGCTGATGAGGAGCCATTGTAGCAGACGCATCTCCAAAGATATATAAGATGGGAAGATGACGGATGGGAGATGGGGGATGAATTTGAGTGCACCTCAATTAGAGTGAAGTTAACGGACTGATGTGGGTGTATCTAAATTAAGAGAGAGAGAGACGCATGAAACAAAGAATGAGGGAGATGTATTTTAGGATCAAATTTTTGTAGAGCATTTCAGTGTCCACGTGGATAAGTTCTCAAATGCATTTTTTTGCATTTATTAGAGTTGCTTATGTGGACAGGCTAGATGGAGAGGAGTCTTAATGCCTTATTTTGCATTTTATATTAGTAAGAGATTTTTATTTATTTGTAATTTTGATGGCTTGAGCTATGATGTATACATTTATCGTTAGATGAGGCGCATGAAAACGAGTATGTATTCCTATGCATTCTATAACGAGGGCGGGATAACAGACATGTTACAATGGTGAGGATCATCATAATCTCGCCATAGCTGATAATCAATTGGAGATGTGGCATGCCATAGCATTTGTGTGGGATCATGGGTTGGGATCTTGCACCTAAATGAGTACGAGGTGGACCCATATCATTATGGGGCAAATGGCTTTTTTATTGATCAGAGATGGTATTTACTTCAAGAATTAGGGGATCGCTATCGACAATATAATATTGGATTTGGAATGGCCTCACATCCACCACTAAGCGACATGGCATGCTGCTAAGGAACACTAGTGCCCTAAGGTCGTATGGAAACATCACCGATTTTTAATTTTTTCAATTTTAATAAATTTTGCACCGAATAAAACCAAAGTGTTGTGTTAAATAATTTTTTCAATTTTAGTCTTGACCAAAGCATGCATCTAAGTGAGTATAAGTACGAATAAAATAAATAACAAATCACAACATGACGATGCACGAGAAAAATCCACCACGAAAAAAATCTCGGACAATCTATGCACACAAGTCCACTACGATATAAGCAGTTTATAAGAAAAATTTAGACTCACTTACAACCTTGATGATCTTACTCATTCCTTTTAGCCTTCTTCGTAGTCACTATTGAACGCCTTCAAACAACCACACACCGCAGGCGCGTTCCCACGTCTCGGTATTCCGTCGATCTTACTTGTCTGGTGACCAGTCCAGCCGCCACTCAATACAAACACGGTCTCCACCACTCGAAACACTCATAGTATGAAGAGCAAACTAGTATGGTGCAACACAAAAGAGATCTCAAACAGACATATTGATGTAGGATTCTTAGATCTCAAATTTGGATGTAAACTAGGGTTTGAAAATTGATATGACTCGAAAAATGTATTTTCTATAAATAGTCACAAGATATGACTTGAAAAAATATTTTTGCAAAAAGCCTTTGAAAATTGATGCCATGTATGACTATTTATAGAAAAAACATTTTTCGAGACAGTTTGTTGGAACGGAAAGCAAGGTTCAATCGAACCAAAAATACATTCATTCGAATGACGTGCTATTCTTATTTGAACGACGATCGAACGAGCTTTGAACGATATTTTTATATAAATAGTCAAATGTCATTTAAAGTTCGTTTGAACTTCATTTGAATGAGATGCCTAAACTCGTTTGAACGAGGAAAGAAATTCGTTTGAATGAGGAAAGAAACTCGTTTAAAAAAATAAGAATCTCGTTTGAGCAGAGGAAATTCGTTCGAAAAAAATAAAACCATTTTTTTATCTTTTAAATCCATTTTACGAAAAAGGTCTCAAATAATTTTATAAACAACACCCAAGCTAAATCCAGGTATCAAACGCAAATATGTATTCACACCTTCATTAAGATCCCTCTGATGTTCGAAGACGAAACTTGACACATAACCAAATGTATCTTTGATGTTGCTTTAACTTTATCGCATGGTCTTCAATCACACATCATAGGCTTGAAGAACACGTAACTCAAATCCTAACAACCTATGACCCAAACAAGATTTGTCCAAACACGAAAGTAAGACAATACATACAAATTAACTCGATTCAAAAATTTGTGTTTACATATGCTAGTACGTCATGCTAGAGCAAATCATAAACCACCGAAAATCCAACCGATGACTAATTAACATCTCTTATGTGGACATGCAACTGGACAACACATGGTGGAAGGAGTATAAGAGGAGGCCGTTGGTATCGTTATTGTGTAAAATGACTAATGTCGATGTCGTATGCACTAATGTCATACGCCTAAAGCTATAAATGCTCCGGTAGTGAACATCACTACACCTCAAAAGGGTAACCTATAACCTCACTATAAACATATCATTCTAATGAGGATACTTGGATATCATGTGTGGTGAGTGCTCATGGGACTACCGACCATGTCCTGTTGACCTAGTATCTTCAAGAGATTGCCCTGGGTGTTATGCTAGATTTGTACAGACTATAGGAGGTAAAATTTTGTATTTTAAGTTGTCCACAGTAACTTGTCTGAGAGGCATTGCATATCTATACGTAGGATAAACACTATTATCTATGGCAGACACAAGACTCACTAAGGTAGATAATGCAAAATTTTGTCGCCATGCATATTGACCGTGATGCAATTAAGATGGAGTGTGATGTCCTCCAACATATGTTCCATGCGAAAGATGCCATTAGGACGAGTTAAAGTCATCATACATCTCAAGGCAACGTAGATCGTATTGTAGTAATTAGATCAATAACATCATAATTTAGATTTATTATTCTTCCTTTTCTTATATCTACACTATGCCTCGAACATCCGTTTTATATAATTTCTTGTAAATATTACAGTTTTGAGAATATGTGTATGTTCTCATACAATAATATGATTTTTTTTTTCACTTTTCTGATCCTAACTAATTCCATTCTCTCCTATTTAGGTACTATAATAGTAGATAGATCCAAACTAATTCCCCAAAAGAAAATAAATTACTACATTAAAAAATGTTCAATTATTCTCTAATAATTCTTAACATGTCAATAAATCCTGAAATACATCTCAATCTTCTTTAGATAATATAATAATCTAACTTTGAATCATAAGCTTGACAAATAATTATTAGTTAATTTATTACTTTGAATTATAATTAGTTACCAATAAATTTATAAAATTCAAAATTAACCTCAAAGTCTTCTTTAAAATCACACAAAGCCCTCATTTTCCTAATCACCCAAGAGATTTAAGTAATCACTAATAGTTATTTATGAACATACTTTAGTGTATGGAAATATCAATAATTTATAGTTTGTTAGACTGATAATAATATTCTAGTTTAGTTTATTTTTACATTTTATAGGTACCATGACTAATTTAGTGTAAATTGTATAAAAGTTAGAGAGGTTGAGAACATATTTTCAAAATTATAATTTTGAAAATAATTAATTTTATGGTCCCAAAATAGAATTATAGTAATTTATTTTAACATTTCTGAGGTCTCCCTAAAGTTTGATGGTAAAATGAAGAAGTTACAAAGTATTGGGACAAAACCCAAATATTCCTAAGAGAGACGAAAAAGAATAAAGACAAAAGAAAGTAAATGTGGGTCACATGTGGTTTAGGAAAGATTAGTTGTTATCTACCGCATTCTTGGAAGCTTTGTGTGTGGTGGAATTCGAGAAATCAAATTAAGAAATTAAAGGAGACGTATGATCTTTCCATGTGTCGGGATCATAAGTGGGCATGGCATTATCTATCATTGAATGGACATTGTTGAAATGTATGAGATCAGAAAGATATTTTCCATCTGACGAGATCATGATTGGGCATGACTATATCAATCATTGACTGATCATTGCTAGAATTTATTAATGGAGAAAGATATTTAATGCAAATTGAAGAATAAAGAGTACGAGTAGTAATTTTTCAAAAAGTAAGAGAGATAAGGTTTTCTAATTGATAATGACGAGAAAGAGAAACAAAATTTCTCTCGTAGGAGTTGGTGGTTGGTTGATACATGATAGGAAAGAGGAGAAAGTTGTGGAGAGTTAATAAAGAAGGATTTTTTCACTGGACAACGAAACTTTCAATATTAGTGTCACACTGGAAAAAAGTTAATGGGAGAGTATCTCTCTAAAGACAGGACACATTTACATAATAAAAGGTGGATAATACACTATAGATAATAAAATAAGAATAAAGAGATAAATATGATTTATGGGAAAATAGTATTTCTGGCACTTCAAAATTAGGAAAGCCTCTCCTATCACAAAAAGGGTCCTAACACATATTTGATTACATAGACGCCACGCCACACTTTGGCTTATAAGGACACACCTATGGGCCTCATTTTTTAGGGGTTGGGTATTTGGATTCTATTTTTAGTTTGATTTGAGTATACTTATGAAGTATTATTTAAGCCTTCAATTATCAATTTTCTTCCTTAATTATTATAGTTTATTCTTTAATTAGTGAGTTTAATTATATTATATGAATTATTTAGTTTACTCAATACCAAAATAAATCTTTTTGCTCGTCCAAGAACATGTTTGACACTCCCTTTAGGTTTTAGTTTTATGTTGGATTAAATTTGAAACAAACCTTTGAGTCATTGTATCTTTGTATCAAGTCTATGGAGTTGTAATGATATATCACATGATGACAAAAGACAAAGGCATCGTTATTGAGATTATGAAGACGAATCGAACATCTCTATTGTATAACGGAGATTTGGTAAAGATACAGTTTTCTAATATTTTTAACTCCTTGTATTTTATTTTAATTGCTTGGAAGTTACAGGACAAGACTTTAATGAAAACCATATTTGTCAAAGATTTAATATAATTTTTGTACAAATTTTGCCAAGGGTCCTTAAACGAGGTCACTCTCGATCGAAGATGGTATCAATAAAGAGTCTTTTTTTATGTAGAAGACCTCGATAGAAGAAAGATTTTAAATAAGGAACCCTCAATTGAAGACTCTTTTGAATAAGGGCTTACTGTTCATAAAGTAATGACTCTCAATCGAAGACTTTATTGATCAAGAATCCCTCGATTGAAGCTCTCGTTCGAATAAGGAATTCCTAGTTTGAACGAGGACCTTTTCCTGGGAAAACGTGTTTGAATGAATCTATTTCAGTGATAAACTATTAAACACCTTTAGGCGTGTATTCTAATTGAGGAAGCCCAATTTTTTCAAAGCGCTATAATGGGATTGCTAGAGTCCTTATATTTATAAGAGCATGTCAACTCTATGAAACTTAAGTAGACGCTTACAAATCCATGATTGTAGATTCTAATATTCAGGATTGCGTATGGGCATCCTTCACAAATCGAGATCAGGAATGCCAAGGCTTTAGAGGCCGTACAATTATTTTCCTGGACTAAAGCGGCTATCACTAGTACGAGCATCAATAAATGAGAAGAATGGAATGGAGTGACATCGTGGCGAATATAATTGACGTATATGTAAGTTGTGTCTAATTCCTTAATAAGCCCTATTATCATTCATTCAGTACTAAGGGACTTTGCGTAGGTTGGGTGTGATAATTGTTTTTTGTGAGGGTTTCAATTCTAAATCCTGGTGTGCTTTGTGTGATTATTTTATATTTTTCTTCTGCTGTTAATCACTAACTACATGTAATTTGGACCAAATTAAATTATTTGGTAAATTTGAAATTTAGTAAAATTAAAATTTAGTAAAATTAAAAAGGATTGGTAATTTGTTTTACGTGTTAATTTATTAATTAACTTAATTAATTAATTACTTTTGGATCGATAGGACATGATATATCTTTTTTAGCTCCCTTCTCGTGAGATTAGTTCCTAAAACCAATTCTCAAACTCATTCACAAGTGGGTATAACACCCATTTTACTATACTTCAATATTTATTAATACTATCTGGATCAAAATAATATTATTGATTAAATCGTGATCACATCATTGACATACATGTTTAAAGGTTAATCAAATGGCACCATTGACTGGTTGAGAGGATGAGGATTAACATTTTATCACATGAGACGTGTTTTATCCCGCCGTAGATGTCAATTAGCTTATTATAGGCAAGTATTATATTTCATACTTTTATTGTGGTTGGATATAATGTACATAAAAAAACTAAAAAGCATTTTTTTATTATATAAAACAGCTTCCAATGGATTTTTATTTGAATAGACATTTTTCTAAAAATATGATTTATTTTATTGTGATAAATAGTTTTAATTAAATATTTTTAGAAAATAAATATAAACTTACAAGAAAACAAAAGATAGCTTTATTTATAAAAATTTCAATTTTTTATAATGATTTTTTTTAGGTTCGAAGAACACAAGGTCCCTTTTCCCCTAAGATAATAAAATTTTGATTTTTCTTTATACCTTTATGTCTTTCTTTCGATATGAAGACTTTTAATTTTTTTTCCCTTTTTGTCTTTTACTTGTTTATTCATATTGACACTACATAAGATACTTGTAGGCAAAACCCCACTAAGATAAGGTTATGATTTCATCACTTGTTCGTCTGACAATAAATCATCATCCATGAATTGATACCAAAGCCACATTTTCAGTTACAATTCATTAGGCTTTTGCCATGGGATTTAAATATAGCTCATAGGAACCTCCACAAAAGAGGCCAATTTTTGTATTGTGGTTAGTATATTTCAATATCATCTAATAAGCTTTTTTGAATTGGAAATTGATGACACCATATTCAACCTTATCCTATATAGGTCGACCTCATCCATCTTTTGGGTGGGCCTCGACTATGTTGGATCGGCCTCGATGACCTTGGATCAACCTAATTTATAAGCCAACTCTAAATGTATGGAATTCTCTACAAAGAAAAATGTAGACTTTATTCATCCCATCCAAACAACATTGTTTCCCCAAGGCCAACATGATGTAGAATAAACATTATTCAATCAACATCATCAAAGGAAAAACCATCATCATCTTAGAGTAAAGGCTTTTTCCATGTGACTTAGGGTGCCCATTATACCCCAAATCAAGTATAAAAGAGATAATTTTATTCACTTAATTCATTATCCTATTATTACTCCCAATTAGAGGGTATGGTTCACAATGTGGGAAAATAAAAAGGGAGGGGGAGTAACATCTTATTCTATTTCTGAGAACATGTATATCGAAGAATTATTTGTAATGGATTTCATTGCCACAAATGATCCGATCCATTCAGGGCTTCTTGAAACCCCAAAATGAATTCTTTGAATTTATTCATATATATATATATAGTAAATTATAGATAGAGAATAGACAAATATGGTAGAGATAAAGAGAGTGTGAGAGATTGTAAAACATTATAACTTTGGTGGTAAGCCACCATTCATAATAATAAACAGTTCTTATCTATAGTGGACGTAGACTTAAGGGATGAACCACTTACATTTGAGTGTCTAATCTTCTTTTTACTTACTTCTCTCTTTATTTATTATTTGTATATGCCATGTTGATCATATCTTAGTTCATCTATTGAGTTCCTATTCTTTATCTCTTATTAATTGAGTTGTACCCAATTTAGGACATCATTAGATTGCCATTGTCTATGAGAAATGACTATGATCAGTCTTTCCCATTTAGTAAACTCATTCATATAATGGTTATAGATTGAAATCAGGTTTATTAGATCTGTATTACAATTTAAAGTATTGAATATAAGGTTTTCTCATTGTTCTTACCTATATCATTTATGATCAGTTCATCTTTTGATTATTAGATAGGTATTTTTGTGGGTAATTCAAATATTTATCCTTTGATAATCTTTAATCTGATCACTATTCATCCATATATCATTTTTTATCTTTTCATCTTATTGATCATTAAAGTTTTGGGATAAATTGTGAGTTTGTCTTCTACATTCACCATTCATCTCCAAGATCATCAAATTTCTTGGTTGATTACCTGTTTTAAATAAGTAAATCTGCTATTCACCATGGCATTTGATATGCCACCCCCTTAAGACAATATGAATGCTTCGTGAAGAAATATAACATCACATATAGTTGAGATCAACAACAATTTGAAGTATATGATATTATAACATGAGATAATTTTGTCCAAGATATTTCCCCTCACCTAAACACTAGTGGGCAGAGAACGAGAGAACATAACTCTCAATCCTCAAATCCTATCATAAGAGGTAAATGTAACCCCCCAAGGAGGTATTGTGCATCCCAGAAAATTTGGTCCATTCGAAATGAGGAAGATAAACACCAATGAGTATCCCGATGGATATAAGGTATGAGGATGATGAGGCCTTAGAAGAAATATGATCAGTAGAGGATAAGATGGAGGTGAAGTTTAATCCACAAGTCAAAATCTCCTCTTATTTGCCCGATAATTTTTTTTTACATCCTAGTTACCATTCGAGGAATATGGACAAAATAATCACTACAACATAGTCCAAGTGCCTTTATTCGTGTTAGTAAATGCTAGAAATGCTCAACCGTAAGCCATGTGCCTTATAGAGTTATTTTAGATGAGGAAGCCTGTTACGGAACATAAGAAATCTCTAACCCTCAGGGTTTCGGGCTATGTTGGACCCTGAGATCTAACCCATACCATAACTAACCAAAGCTGAGAAATGTCTATGACCAAGGGATCAGGATATAATTGTCTTGCTAGTGAAAAGTATTGGGATATCTCAAATTAAAATATAAAGAGAAAATTGGGTGATCTCATAAAAAACCCGTTGGAAAAATTCTTTATAGAGGGATCACCCTTCATGTCTGAGACTATAAATTTTCCCACTCCTTCTAAAATTTAAGCCTCCAGTTGTCACGCCGAAGTATGATGGGACTTTAAACACATTCATCATGCTAAAATCTCGACAACTAATATTAACTCCGTTACATATGATATGAAGTTCATAGCCTTTTCTAATACTCTTACTGCAGCAACTCATACTTAGTATACTACCATGTCATCGGGGGGCGGAGGGGTTAAAATGTTTTAAGGATATAGTAAAAAAATTCATTCATAATTTTCATAATTTTTCTTCAGCCTAAATCCATCTAGAAAATTGAATCGTCGCCTAAATATTAGACAAAAGAAAGGTGAACCCATCACATACATCATTTATTGATTTAACAAACAAAAATCAAAAGTAGTCAGGTATGATAAAAGTATAGCTATAACATATCACATAAAAGGTCTCTAACCTAGCTAACTCTATTGGTAACTCTCAAAATATCCTTCTAAGATTATTAATGAATCCTATATGAACCCATTAAAGCTATGTCTATATAGGGGGAAAAGTCTACAAAGAGGAGTTAGCTAAAAGAAGAGGGGTCTGGAAAGTACAACTACTAAAGATAGAGTGGTAAAAGAAGCCCCTTGAGAATTCAGAAACATATTCATGAGCTATACACCTCTTATCACTAACATAAACCATATTTTTTCATGAAATAAAGGATTAGGAGGAGATAAAATGGCCAGCTGAGATGATGTATCCACCAAAAAAGAGGAACAAGAATAAAGACTACGAATGTCATAAGGACCTCATGCATAGTACAAATGAAGGCGACGCCATGAATGAAAAGATACACAAACTCATCAAAAGAGTTCAATTAAAAAGCGTTTAGGACCAAAAGAAATTTCTACAGGACAAGAGAAAGAGATAAGGGTCCTTGATCATGATAAACCTCATAAAAAGGTAAGCAAAAATCCAAAAGATGATGAAAGCTCTAGAGAAGAGGCCAAAAGCGATCTTGATTTTCCTAAAAAGACTAAGGAATCTTGGGGTGATTTGAATATGATTTCACTTGGGCTTAATATTATATTGGGAGGGGTAGACGGGGGATGACTTGAACCAACTAATAAAAAAGCCTATATAAGAGAGGCAAAAATCTTCTCTCGATGTATGGACATTAACTTAGCATAAGAGGGCGAGAAAGAAGTTTGGCTTTGAAAAGTGAACATCAATATTTTAACCATTGGATTTTCCTAGTATGATTTCAAAATTATCATCTATCCTCATGATGACCCATTGGTAGTGAGACTCATGGTTCACTAGTATAATGTCCCAAGAATCCTTGTGGCTGGAAGAAGCTCATTCGATGTAATCTTATGAGAATTATGTAAGGTTCTCAAACTCTCAATCATATAATTACAACCTTATCACAAACCATTGATTAGATGTAGATGAGAAATTGTATTTATCTTAGGAATGGTGGAACTCAAAGTATGCATGAGAAAATGACCTGCCTACATCACGAGATTGATTAACTTCGTCATTATGGATCAAGATGTGATATCTTCTTAAAACATCATCACATGTCGAGTCTGTTTGAAATAATTTATGATTGTACCAACTCACTTCAGTATAGGGGAAGTTATAGTGAATCCAATGGAATCTCCAGAATGTCATTTCAGTTTATTTGAGTAGAGAGAATCTTACAATAGAAAGACCACCTCATACAATATTGACACTCTTAATCCTTAAGATGAGGAAAATCTGAAGAGGGGGAGGCAACTGAGCAAGTAGAATGATTGGTTCTCGATAATGAGGACCCTAAAAAATTATGAAAATCGGTTCGTCCTTAAAGACAAATATAAATACAAGGTTATTGAAATCACGAGAAAGAGAAGTGATATCTTTGCACGGTATCATAAAGATATGGTGAGGATAGACCTTGAAACTATTTTCCACCATTTAGATATAAACCCTTGGGATAATGAGGTCAAATGAAAGTAAAGGTAGGTTGCTCCAAATCGCTACTTAATCATTTAAGAATAAATTAAGAAGATACCAACACTTGCATTTATCGAGGCAGTTAAGTACCACTTTTGACTCTTAAATATTATGTTACTGACAAATCCCAATGTTAAATGGAATTTTTTTTATGGATTTCATAATTTTAAATAAGGCGTGCCCCAAATATTACCCCCTCTACCAAGAATCGACCAAATGGTAAATGCCATGAGCTCATGAGCTTTATTGATGCATATAACTAGCATAACCAGATTTCTATGACAAACAACGATGTCGAGAAAGCATCATTAATTACTAATAAAGGGATCTAATATTATAAAGTAATGCCCTTTAACTTTAAAAAAGTTAAGGATAACTACTAAAGGTTGATGAATATATTTTTTGAGGATTAGATTGACAAAACTATATAGATATAGATTGGTAATAGGATCATGAAAATAGTTAAGGTTGAAAATCACATAAATTTTTTAGCCAAGACATTTGGTATAATAGGCAAATATCAGATCAAGCTCAACTTTGTCAAATGTGTCTTTGGGGCCAGTTTAGTTTAATTCCTCAGCTTTATTTTGAACAAAAGGAAAAACAAGTCCAAACCATCCAAAATTATGTCACCTATAAAGATGAAGTCTCCGAGAAGCATGAACGAAGTTTAGATACTAACATAATGTGTGGAAGCCCTCTACAGATTCGTTTTGAGAGCCAATCACAAGTGTATATCATTATTAAAGGTATTGGGAAAATCCTTTGAGTAGAATAGAGAGTGTGAGAAGCCATTTCAAGAATTAAAGATTTACCTGTGCTCTTATTCTCTACTATCTCGACCTATTTTTTTATGGTGAAAAGCTGTACTTATTCTTGGTTGTCTCAGAGTTGGAAGTTAGTTCATCTATGGACTAAAATGATTTGGGGGTACAGAAACCCATTCACTATACAAGTAAATATATCCCAAGGTTTTGTCATGATATCCCAAGATGGAAAAATTAGCCTTCACACTCATACATTCAATAAGGAAGATGCCCACTCAATTGTAGTGTTAACAAATGATCCTCTTAGGCATGTGATTCATAAACCAATGAAGTTAGCCCGACTCATGTCCAATTTTATAAATATAGGTGCTTATTGTAATACCCCGTAGTTTTGAGAATTAAATAAATGGTTTTTTTATTAATTAATATTTCCTCGGGTTAATTTATTAGGTTTAATTGGTTTGGATTATTACCCAAAAATTCAAAATAATAATTTTAAATAATATGTGAATGACTTGTAGATTAAATTAGCTCAATTGTAATTAATTTGATGTTGCGAGTTTGTGAACTTTCTTGATTTACTGTAGAATTAGAGAGTAAGAAGATAAGAGAGAGAAATAAGATAATATGATTCTCCATCCATTTCTTATCTTTTCTAAAACATACATTTGTTTTTATATAGGATCACTACAACAAACTAATAACATAATTAGTTATAGCCAACTGTTTGAGGAATGTTCTAGTGTAGTTAACCACTGCACTAAAACTGGCAACTTATTATGATAAAATATCGTGACAAGGCAAACTTGTCACGGTCAAAGATTGTGACAAGTTTTGGTGTGATAATTCCTTTGTCACGGTCAAAGTCTGTGATAAGAATTTTACTTGTCACGGACTTTGACAATGACAAAGGAAAAATTACCACGGACTTTGACCGCGATATGTCCATGACAAAGTAAAAATTTTCATGGACTTTGAACATGATACGTCTGTGATAATTTTTCATTTGTCATGGACTTATTAGGGTTAAAGTCCAAGATAATTCTGGGTAGATTTAAAAACAATTGCTAGACAGTATGGCCACTGTCACCGCCCATCAGTATATTTTAACTTGTTACAGCATATTTAAATAAGTTTTGGTGTGTATCAGTTTCATTTGAATATTGAATGTGGGTTTGTTATGAATATCCAACATTCAATATTCATAACCATGAAATTAATATAAATAATGTCAAAGGCATGAGTTTTGAATAAGTCTGAGGAGGAAGGTATGCCACACTACATATGAATTGATACAACTCTAAATTTGCCAAACGCCGCATTGCTCGTCCAACCACAAGGGTTCATTCTATTTTTCGGGCATAATATACGCAATGCGAACTCTTGCCCCAATATCTTACAAAACACGTTTATGAACCACACTACTCTGTTGTGTGTCCGGATCCGTCAACCCCCTAGCAATGGGATTGCCACACCGGAGGTCTATTATATACACACTCTGGTAACCCAGTATTGACATAGGCCATTCGATGGGGGTCAAGGATGCAAATGGATCATATGCAGGCGACGAGTGGGTGTGTAACAGCGGTAAGGGTAAGAGAGATGGAACAGTGGCATCCTCGTCTACTGCTTTGCCTTTTCCCTTACATGAGGTGGACCCCAACTGACGCTTTATGTAATCGAACATATTGAGGACCGCCGCCTCAAACCTTTCTAACTTATAGCTATGGGTGTCCACCTTCTGATCCAACCTAGTGTTGCTCATCTCAATCCCGATGAGCCTCGACTTCCCAACTCGAGATCTCACCCCCTTGTCTTCCCCTCGATTATGTGACACCCCGACTAATTAAATACCGAGTAGATACTCCTTTATTAAATCAATACAAAATGCCAAGTTAGTCCAGTTAATAGCATCACTGTCAAAAATATTTTAATGATTACTAACCACCTAGTATTTAAAAAGTGAGTTGCCAAATTTTAAGTTAACTCTGATTAACATGCAATAAGAGGATAATAAAGAATAACAACCATTCACCATAACGAAGCAATAAAATAACCAACAAAGTAATAATAAGTCCGGAGGAAAACTCCTCACAACAATCCCACAACTGAACTAAGTAAAACAATTTAACCTGAATTAATTACATGCCAAAAGTCTAAAAATCTGAAATAGGAAATGTTTCTGATAGAAATGGGTGACATGCCCTACAACTGATGAAAGCTGAATATAGAGTCAAGATAGATGAAGCGTCTACTAGCAAAGTCCTGTAACTTCCACAAACAGCTACAGCTCGTCACCTGAATGAGAATCCTAAGCATGGTGTCCTTGTGGTTGGGCACCTAAAATGGTTTTTACAAAAATAGATTTGAAAGCAAACGGGTCAGAGCCCGAAAGTGGAGAGTATTTTAAAATAGCAAGTGCTTTAATGACATTAAAATAATGAATGAAAAATACATGTTAGGACATGCACTCGCATGAAATACTCACCTCTCGACTAATTGTGCACTCCTAACGAATAACACCCATCTAAGTGATATTTTTATCTAACTAAACTGACATAAGTTCTATCCTTTCTACTCGGTTCTCATTATACATTCTAACGTCATCAATTAAGTAGGGGGATTTACTTAAACTCGGATTCTCAATTATAAATAATACAATTCATTACATGTTATCCCATTATAGTTACTCAAAGCGTTTCTGTATATATACGCACAATACCAACATGAAAGTTCTCATTAATCTAAGTGTATATTAGTCACGCCATAAATATACAATACAAGCACCCGAGACTAAGCTGTGGTGCACACATACTTTGCTATCCATCCCGGTACATCACGTACATAAGGATCAAGCATTCCAAATCTCTCAGGAATCGTTCTCAGATAATAGCAAATCACAAACAATGGAGGAGAACACAGTCACATCACATGGGTCACGCACATACCTACGATCCCACGATCAACAGACTTATTACCATCCCAATAAGTCATTCTCTATGTTCTCGAGGTACCAATCTAAATCCGGGCAACACAAGGATTAGAGGTCCCTAAGCGAACGTAAACCTCCCGTAATAGCAAGTATGGTAGGTATGTCATACACATACTAAGTATACACACATCTTAGTAATCACCGTAATTTATTTGTGGTGCACTTCTCATTCTCGTACCGACTTATAATGTTACACAATTCATATGTTCCCGGTTAATTCAATTATTTAAGCCGTCAATAATTCTCGCATCGTAATAGTCACTCACGTCCTATTCCACAATTTCCATTCAATTCAAATCACACTTCTATGTTTTACTCCTCAATATATCCCAAATATCCCAACTATAACAATTTATCATCAAGGGAATGTTATCTCTACAATTAAACAAGGTTATGGGACACGCGAAATCAGAACAGGCCAAAAAGCCTAAACTGTCAGGTCGTTAGAAGTCTCGTTCGAACGAGGCTGTTCGAACGAGAGTTCGTTCGAACGAACTGGGCATCTAACGAGATCTCGTTCGAACGAAAGACATCGAAAGAACATCCCTCTCGTTAGAAGGCAAACTGTCAACTCGTTAGAAGCTCGTTCAAACGAGCTCGTTCGAATGACCTGGGCAAGTCTTCTAACGAGAGGCCAGTTTCGAGCCCAGATTTTCCCCTTTTCGTTTTTCCAATATTCTTCACTTCTAATCCCACATAAAAATCGTCCCAACATTATTTTAAGGTTTTAAATCCATACTAAACATTCGTAGGTCATAATTAAACATTTAAATAGGGTCAAATCTTCCTAAACATCTTCAAATCATCAATTCCCCTCATTTATCCCCAAATCCCATTAACATGAACCCTAAAATTTTAAAATACCAATGGGTATAATTAAATCCGTTTTTGTTATATACAAGATGTATTTCTATCAGAATAATCATCCTAACACAATTCTACATGAAATCTTTTCATCAAAATATAAATTTCTACTTCCAATTCAATGGGTTTTTATCAAACTCCCAAAACAATACAATTTCATAATTTCCTACGCATGGAAGAAACATTCTTTGCAAATAATGAAATTAAACCACTTGCCTCTAATCTTTCTCTGAATTAGGTGTTGGATTGATGAAGTTTGATTTGTTCTCTCTCTCTCTCTGCAGAATTTTCCTTTCTTTCTCTCTCTACCAGCTTTTCTCTAAGGATGACAATGGTGGTTAAGGTTGCCCTAGGAAGCTCTTTCAAAACTCATTCCAATAACCCCTGTAGCCCATTATGTCATAAGGTGTAGTTAGTGGGTTTAATGGGTAAAGTCCAAATCAGATTTTTAATTCCTAATTTTCGTGGGTTTTAATTCTCAAAATTCCAAAATTACCAAACTACCCTTTTACGTTGCCGGTATGGCCTAAAAATGCCCCGGGACCCAAACTAAACCCCCGGCTAGTGTTTTCTGACTATTTCGACCATTCCGGACGCGTTGGCGCACTCAAAATGACCATACAATTAATAGAAATAAAATTCACTTTTTAATTAAAATAATTATATTCCTGACACGACTGTCACACGCGTCTCAACAAAATTAGAAATTGCCGTATTTCAATCTCACGACAAATTTCATAATTTCAATATTCATATATTGCCATATATACTCATTAAAATCAAATACCAACTCGCATCTTGCTAGTATTTTTATTCAGATTAATTCCCAATTAATACACATTTAATTCAATTAATCCCACAAATAAATATCATAAAAATACGGGGTATTACATACTCCCCCCCTAATAACAGAATTTCGTCCCGAAATTCGGAACTAGAAAGTACCTGGTAAGAACAACTCTGGATAATGTTCGCGCATCTCATCCTCGCGCTCCCATGTGGACTCCTCGACATTTTGATGTCGCCACTGAACACGCACTAACAAAACTATCTTTGACCGTAGTTTCCGCTCACTTCGGTCCAAAATAGCAATCGGCCCCTCCTCGTAGGAGCTATCGGGCTGGAGATCGATGTCCTCCAAAGCAATGTGAGAATGAGACAAATCGTCTCTAAGATATTTCCTTAGCGAGGAAATATAAAACACATCGTGAATCCGATGCAAATGCTCCGATAACCCAAGTCTATATGCAACAGACCCAATCCGCTCGATGATAGGGAATGGTCCCACATATCTCGGTGCCAACTTCCCCTTCTTCCCAAATCGCATAATCCCCTTCATAGGAGATACTCTGAGTAAAACTTGGTCCCCCACTTGGAACTCCCTGAAGAACCTCTTCGCCTCAGCATAGCTCTTCTTCCGATCCTGAGCTACCCGAATGCGACTCCGTATCAATTCTATCCTCGCCGAAGTATCCTGAATTACTTACGGTCCAAGTAGTTTGTTGTCCCCCACCTCCAACCAACATGCTGGGGAACGACAAGGTCTACCGTACAACGCCTCAAATGGAGCCATGCCAATGGTGAACTGGTAGGAGTTGTTGTAAGAAAACTCCACCAGTGGAAGATACTGCTCCCATCCACCTCCAAAATCAATGATGCACATACGCAACATGTCCTCCAACATCTAGTTTGTACGCTCGGTTTTTGCCCATCGGTCTGCGGGTGATACGCCGTACTCAACCGCAATTTCGTGCCCATGGCCTCCTGAAAACTTTCCCAAAACCGTGAAACAAATATCTTGTCTCTGTCAGACACGATATTTAGGGGCACACCGTGAAGTCTCACTATCTCTGCAGTAAAGAGCTGGGCATACTGTCCCGAAGTGTAGTCTGTCCTTATGGGTAGAAAATGAGCGACTTTGGTCAACTTTTCCACAATGACCCAAATGGAGTCGTGATCTCTCTATGACGTAGGCAACCTCGTGATAAAATCCATGGATATGCTCTCCCACATCCACATCGGGACCTCCAATGGCTGTAGAAGTCCTGTCGGTCTCTGATGATCCACTTTTACTAGCTGACAAGTGGCGCATTTAGAAACAAACACGGAAATATCTTTCTTCATCCCGCTCCACCAATACCGTCGTCTCATGTCTTGGTACATTTTGTCCCCACCGGGATGTACCGCGAACCATGAGCCGTGCGACTCTGCCATCACCTCGTGCCGCAATTCCTCCCCTTCTGGAACTACCAATCTCCCATTGAAGCGTAACTCCCCGTCTGAGCTAACGGTATAGGACTTGGCTCCCTCTGCTAGTAATCGAATTATCTGCTCCTGACAGAACGAGTCATTTGCCTGGGACTTTACCACCTTCGTGATAATCTGCAGCGTAACAGTCATCACAGACATGAATGATCGGGCCACTGCATCCTAGTGTCCCAACTCCTTCCACTTAGCCTTCCACACCCCTGCCACCTCATCTACTGGCCTACGGCTCAACGCGTCTGCTACCACGTTAGCCTTCCCCGGGTGATATTGAATATCAAACTGGTAGTCCTTCACAAACTCAAGCCACCTCCGTTGCCGCATATTCAACTCCTTCTGCATGAACAGGTACTGTAGGGACTTGTGGTCCGTGAATAATCGAAACTTCTCCCCCAAAAGGTAATGTCTCCAAATCCGAAGGGCAAATACTACTGCCGCTAACTCCAAATCATGAGTGGGGTAATTCTTCTCGTGAGGCTTGAGCTTACGGGAAGCATAATCTATGGCCTGACTCTCCTGCTGTAATACACCTCCAAGTCCTTGCAAAGACGCATCGGTGTAAGCTAAATACTCAACTCCCGGTCTCGGTAATGCTAACACAGGTGCTGAGGTCAATTTGTCCTTCAACTCATCTAATGCCAACTGACAGGCATCACTCCAAATAAATGGCACACCTTTACGAGTCAGATGTGTCAAAGGACCTTCTATTTTCGAAAATCCTCGAATGAACCTCTTGTAGTATCCTGCTAGTCCCAAGAAACTACGAATCTCAGTTGGTGTCGTGGGCTGTCCCCACTCCCTCACCGCGGATACCTTCCCCAGATCACCAGATATCCCCTGGTCGGAAATAATGAGTCCCAAAAACTGGACCTCCTTCAGCCAAAACCCGCACTTCTCATATTTTACATACAGCTCGTTCTGACGTAGCGTCTGCAAAAACTACCTCAAATGCTCTGCGTGCTCCTCCTCTGTCTGGGAGTAAACTAGAATATCATCAATGAAGACAATGACGAACTGATCAAGGAACTCTCTGAACACCCTATTCGTCAAGTCCATAAACATGGCTGGAGCATTGGTCAAGCCAAAAGGCATAACTCGAAACTCGTTGGAACCATATCTCGTTAAGAACGCAGTCTTCGAGACATCCTCTTCCCTGATACGCAACTGATGGTATCCCGATCGTAAATCAATCTTTGAGAAGAAATAAGCTCCTCTCAGCTGGTCAAATAGGTCATCGATTCGAGACAACGGATACTTATTCCGTATCGTGACCTTTTTCAACTCCCGGTAGTCCACACACAATCTCAGTGAACCATCTCTCTTCTTTACAAACAAAACTGGAGCGCCCCAAGGTGAGATACTCCTGCGAATAAAGCCCAGACCCAACAGCTGCTTTATCTGATCTCGTAGCTCTCGCATATCTATCGGAGCCATACGGTATGGTGCGCGTGCTATAGGTCTCGTATCTGGTAATAAGTCTATGAAAAACTCTATCTCTCGACTGGGGGGTAGGCCTGGTATCTCCTGAAACACATCGGAATACTCCCTGACAACTGGGATCGAATCTAAAGGAATCACAACCTCCTTAGAGGTATCCTCCTCTATGTAATACAAGTGCGTGGATGATCCTCCCTCAGGACGAGGCATCGCCACCAAAAACATCTCCTGCCCGGGAATGGCAAAGATAATACTCCTACTGAAACAGTCAATCATGGCTCGGTACGCAACAAGCCAATCCATACCAATAATGGCATCATACTCGGTCATCTCTAATACTAACATATCCTCGGGTAAAGTAAACCTCCCGATCTCTATACCCACGCCTCTACATACATGTGAAATTACGGAACCCCTACTCAACGACGAATCTACACATGTAACTGTGCTCTCGACGGTGTCTAACAACCCAATGGTGCGTGCAAATCTCATAGCAATAAAACAGTATGTAGCCCCCGTGTCAAACAAAATACACCCCATAGTACCCTGAATAGAGAACGTACCCTCAACGGATGGTGGACACTGTGGGGCTGCGACCTGCTGAAGCTGATATACTCTCCCATACTGCAGCTGTCCCTGCTGAACTGGGACCGCTGGAATGGGTGGTAATGCTTCCATCTGTGGTGGTGCCGGGAGGGCGGCAGGAAACATAGTTCTCTACGGCTCCTGTCGAGCACCCAACTGCTGCTGCGGGCCCTTCCCTTATTAGGATAATCCTGGCATTTACGGCCAGTCTTGCCACAAACTTAACACTTCCCCGGGAAGTTCCCTCTCTCTGTCCCTGCTGCCCCAGGCCCTAGTGGCCGTTACCGTTCTTCCCCTGGCCCTGCTGGCCCTGCTGAAACTGTTGTTGGCCATTCTTACCCTGCTGGCCCTAATGGCCGTTCGGACCCTGATGGCCCTGCCGGAAACCTCCCTGTCCGTGCCTGAAATTTCCCGATCTGAACCTCTTGTGATCCCCCTACTGGGAACTCTAGTCACCATGTCTCTTCCCCTGAACAGATTGTGCCCCACTGGCACCATGTCCTCCAGTCCTGCCCTGATGGCTGGACTCTCCCGACCTCTTGCCCTCAACCATGTGAAAGCAGTGATCCTGGCAGTGTAACAGTGCAGCGTTAACCACATCAGAGTAAGTGGCAAACGATAGATTCCCCAACAAATGCTGACGGATCCTCCAAGTCAACCCGTCTGTAAATTTTTGTATCTTCTTCTCCTCTGGCGGTATATTGTCCGGAAAAATATTCAACAGATTTGTGAATTCACCCTCATACTCAGCCACAGTCTTACCTTCCTGCCTAAGATTTATCAACTTCCTCCTCATTTCCATGTGAACAGCTGACGGAAAGTACTTGCGGTCAAATCGCACCCAAAACTCCTGGATCGTGAGAGTATCTCTCTCCTCCACGGTGGTAATAGACTCCCACCACTGCAGTGCAGACCCAACTAGCTTGAAGGTAGCTAGTATCTGCTTCTGGACATCGGTGCACTCATACATCCTCAAGTGCCGCTGAATGTCTTTCCTCCACTGACTCGAAACCACAACATCGTAGCTACATGCGAACTCCGGCGGGTGTGCTTTCTGAAAAGCATCTCGAACACGTTACCAAGCAGACGGGAATGCATGTGCCTGAACTGGCGCGACTACTGGCGCCTGAGATGGTGCCTGCTGAACTACGGCTAGTGCGGCATTTACCGCCTGGGCCACAATGGCTACAACCTCGGCGGCATTCATCGTGCCCTAAACTGGTGCGGGTTGTGGTTCTGGCGTCGCATCCCTTGGAACCCGTTGTGCACGTCGTGGAGGCATCTGAAACAAGAATAAAGTCTATAAGTTCACAGTTATAAACTTAAAATAGCTGAAGAACGTCGCGTCTATAAAAGAATACAACAGTCCTAAAATATAGGGCTCTACATCAAAGAAAGCTCAGCGGAAAGATAATAAGCCATACAGATCCTAAAGGACACTAGAACCTGATGCTCTGATACCACCTGTGACACCCCGACTAATTAAATACCGGGTAGCTACTCCTTTATTAAATCAATACAAAATGCCAAGTTGGTCCAGTTAATAGCATCACTTTTGAAAACATTTTAATGATTACTAACCACCTAGTATTTAAAAAGTGAGTTGCCAAATTTTAAGTTAACTCTGATTAACATGCAATAAGAGGATAATGAAAGAATAACAACCATTCACCATAACGAAGCAATAGAATAACCAACAAAGTAATAATAAGTCCGGAGGAAAACTCCTCACAACAATCCCACAACTGAACTAAGTAAAACAATGTAACCTGAATTAATTACATGCCAAAAGTCTGAAAATCTGAAATAGGAAATGTTTCTGATAGAAATGGGCGACATGCCCTACAACTGATGAAAGCTGAATATAGAGTCAAGATAGATGAAGCGTCTACTAGAAAAGTCCTGTAACTTCCACAAACAGCTACAGCTCGTCACCTGAATGAGAATCCTAAGCATGGTGTCCTTGTGGTTGGGCACCTAAAATGGTTTTTACAAAAATAGATTTGAAAGAAAACGGGTCAGAGCCCGAAAGTGGAGAATATTTTAAAATAGCAAGTGCTTTAATGACATTAAAACAATGAATGAAAAATACATGTTAGGACGTGTACTCGCATGAAATACTCACCTCTCGACTAATTGTGCACTCCTAACGAATAACACCCATCTAAGTGATATTTTTATCAAACTAAACTGACATGAGTTATATCCTTTCTACTCGGTTCTCATTATACATTCTAACGTCATCAATTAAGTAGGGGGCTTTACTTAAACTTGGATTCTCAATTATAAGCAATAAAATTCATTACAGGTTATCCCTTTATAGTTACTCAAAGCATTTGTGTATATATACGCACAATACCAACATGAAAGTTCTCATTAATCTAAGTGTATATTAGTCACGCCATAAATATACAATACAACAACCCGAGACTATGCCGCGGTGCACACATAGTCTGCTATCCATCCCGGTACATCACGTACATAAGGATCACGCATTCCGAATCTCTCAGGAATCGCTCTCAGATAATAGCAAATCACAAACAATGGAGGCTAACACAGTCACATCACATGGGTCACGCACATACCTATGCTCCCACGATCAGCAGACTTATTAACATCCCAATAAGTCCTTCTCTGACCTATGTTCTCGAGGTACCAATCTAAATCTGAGCAACACAAGGATTAGAGGGCCCGAAGCGGACATAGACCTCCCGTGATAGCAAGTATGATAGGTATGTCATACACATAAAATCATATACACATACTAAGTATACAGACATCTTAGTAATCACCGTAATTTATTTGTGGTACACTTCTCATTCTTGTACCGACTTATAATGTTACACAATTCATATGTTCCCGGTTAATTCAATTATTTAAGCCGTAATTAATTCTCGCATCGTAATAGTCACTCACGTCCTATTCCACAATTTCCATTCAATTCAAATCACACTTCTATGTTTTACTCCTCAATATATCCCAAATATCCCAACTATAACAATTTATCATCAAGGGAATGTTATCTCTACAATTAAACAAGGTTACGGGACACGCGAAATCAAAACAGGCCAAAAAGCCTAAACTATCAGCTCGTTAGAAGTCTCGTTCGAACGAGGCTGTTAGAACGAGAGTTCGTTCGAACGAACTGGGCATCTAACGAGATCTCATTTGAATGAAAGACATCGAATGAACATCCCTCTCGTTAGAAGGCAAACTTTCAACTCGTTAGAAGCTCGTTCGAACGACCTGGGCAGGTCTTCTAACGAGAGGCCAGTTTCGAGCCCAGATTTTCCCCTTTTCGTTTTTCCAATATTCTTCACTTCTAATCCCACATAAAAATCGTCCCAAAATTATTTTAAGGTTTTAAATCCATACTAAACATTCGTAGGTCATAATTAAACATTTAAATAGGGTCAAATCTTCCTAAACATCTTCAAATCATCAATTCCCCTCATTTATCCCCAAATCCCATGAACATGAACCCTAAAATTTTAAAATCACCAATGGGTATAATTAAATCCGTTTTTGTTATATACAAGATGTATTTCTATCAGAATAATCATCCTAACACAATTCTACATGAAATCTTTTCATCAAAATATAAATTTCTACTTCCAATTCAATGGGTTTTTATCAAACTCCCAAAACAATACAATTTCATAATTTCCTACGCATGGAAGAAACATTCTTTGCAAATAATGAAATTAAACCACTTGCCTCTAATATTTCTCTGAATTAGGTGTTGGATTGATGAAGGTTGATTTGTTCTCTCTCTCTCTCTGCAGAATTTTCCTTTCTTTCTCTCTCTACCAGTTTTTCTCTAAGGATGACAATGGTGCTTAAGGTTGCCCTAGGAAGCTCTTTCAAAACTCATTCCAATAACCCCCGTAGCCCATTAAGTCATAAGGTGTAGTTAGTGGGTTTAATAATTAAAGTCCAAATCAGATTTTTAATTCCTAATTTTCGTGGGTTTTAATTCCCAAAATTCCAAAATTACCAAACTACCCTTTTACGTTGCCGGTAAGGCCTAAAAATGCCTCGGGACCCAAACTAAACCCCCGACTAGTGTTTTCTGACTATTCTGACCCTTACGGACGCGTTGGCGCACTCAAAATGACCATACGGTTAATTGAAATAAAAATTCACTTTTTAATTAAAATAAAAATATTTCTGATGCGACTGTCACACTCGTCTCAACAAAATTCCAAATTGCCGAATTTCAATCTCACGACAAATTTCATAATTTCAATATTCATATATAGCCATATATACTCATTAAAATCAAATACCAACTCGCATCTTGCTAGTATTTTTATCCGGATTAATTCCCAATTAATACACATTTAATTCAATTAATCCCATAAATAAATATCATAAAAATACGGGGTATTACATACCCCCCCCCTAATAACATAATTTCATCATGAAATTCGGAACTAGAAAGTACCTGGTAAGAACAACTCTGGATAACGTTCGCGCATCTCATCCTCGCGCTCCCATGTGGACTCCTCGACATTTTGATGTCGCCACTGAACACGCACTAACGGAACTATCTTTGACCGCAGTTTCTGCTCAGATCGGTCCAAAATAGCAATCGGCCCCTCCTCGTAGGAGCTATCGGGCTGGAGATCGATGTCCTCCAAAGCAATGTGAGAATGAGCCAAATCGTCTCTAAGATATTTCCTTAGCGAGGAAATATGAAACACATCGTGAATCCGATGCAAATGCTCCGGTAACCCAAGTCTATATGCAACAGACCCAATCCGCTAGATGATAGGGAATGGTCCCACATATCTCGGTGCCAACTTCCCCTTCTTCCCAAATCGTATAATCCCCTTCATAGGAGATACTCTGAGTAAAACTTGGTCCCCCACTTGGAACTCCCTGAAGAACCTCTTCGCATCAACATAGCTCTTCTGCCGATCCTGAGCTACCCGAATGCGACTCCGTATCAATTCTATCCTAGCCGAAGTATCCTGAATTACTTCCGGTCGAAGTAGTTTGTTATCCCCCACCTCCAACCAACATGCTGGGGAACGACAAGGTCTACCGTACAACGCCTCAAATGGAGCCATGCCAATGGTGAACTGGTAGGAGTTGCTGTAAGAAAACTCCACCAGTGGAAGATACTGCTCCCATCCACCCCCGAAATCAATGATGCACATACGCAACATGTCCTCCAACATCTAGTTTGTACACTCGGTTTGCCCATCGGTCTGCGGGTGATACGCCGTACTCAACCGCAATTTCGTGCCCATGGCCTCCTAAAAACTTTCCCAAAACTGTGAAACAAATATCTTGTCTCTGTCAGACACGATATTTTAAGGCACACCGTGAAGTCTCACTATCTCTGCAATAAAGAGCTGGGCATACTGTCCCGAAGTGTAGTCTGTCCTTATGGGTAGAAAATGAGCGACTTTGGTCAACCTGTCCACAATTACCCAAATGGAGTCGTGACTTCTCTGTGACGTATGCAACCCCATGATAAAATCCATGGATATGCTCTCCCACATCCACATCGGGACCTCCAATGGCTGTAGAAGTCCTGTCGGTCTCTGATGATCCACTTTTACTAGCTGACAAGTGGCGCATTTAGAAATAAACACGGAAATATCTTTCTTCATCCCGCTCCACCAATACCGTCGTCTCATGTCTTGGTACATTTTGTCCCCACCAGGATGTACCGCGAACCGTGAGCCGTGCGACTCTGCCATCACCTCGTGCCACAATTCCTCCCCTTCCGGAACTACCAATCTCCCATTGAAGCGTAATCCCCCCTATGAGCTAACGGTATAGGACTCAGCTCCCTCTGCTAGTAATCGAACTATCTTCTCCTGACAGAACGAGTCATTTGCCTGGGCCTTTACCACCTTCGTGATAATCTGTGGCATAACAGTCATCACAGACATGAATGATCGGGCCACTGCATCCTAGTGTCCCAACTCCTTCCACTTAGCCTTCCACACCCCTGCCACCTCATCTACTGGCCTACGGCTCAACGCGTCTGCTACCACGTTAGCCTTCCCCGGGTGATATTGAATATCAAACTGGTAGTCCTTCACAAACTCAAGCCACCTCCGTTGCCGCATATTCAACTCCTTCTGCATGAACAGGTACTGTAGGGACTTGTGGTCCGTGAATAATCGAAACTTCTCCCGTAAAAGGTAATGTCTCCAAATCCGAAGGGCAAATACTATTGCCGCTAACTCCAAATCATGAGTGGGGTAATTCTTCTCGTGAGGCTTGAGCTTACGGGAAGCATATGCTATGGCCTGACTCTCCTGCTGTTATACACCTCCAAGTCCTTGCAAATACGCATCGGTGTAAGCTAAATACTCAACTCCCGGTATTAGTAATGCTAACACAGGTGCTGAGGTCAATTTTTCCTTCAACTCATCGAATGCCAACTGACAGGCATCACTCCAAATAAACGACAATCCTTTACGAGTCAGATGTGTCAAAGGACCTGCTATTTTCAAAAATCACCGAATGAACCTCTTGTTGTATCCTGCTAGTCCCAAGAAACTACGGATCTCAGTTGGTGTCGTGGGCTGTCCCCACTCCCTCACCGCGGATACCTTCCCCAGATCAACAGATATCCCCCGATCGAAAATAATGAGTCCCAAAAACTGGACCTCCTTCAGCTAAAACCCGCACTTCTCATATTTTGCATACAGCTCGTTCTGGCGTAGCGTCTGCAAAACCTGCCTCAAATGCTCTGCGTGCTCCTCCTCTGTCTGGGAGTAAACTAGAATATCATCAATGAAGATAATGACGAACTGATCAAGGAACTCTCTTAACACCCTATTCATCAAGTCCATAAACACGGCTGGAGCATTGGTTAAGCCAAAAGGCATAACCCAAAACTCGTAGGAACCATATCTCGTTTAGAACACAGTCTTCGAGACATCCTCTTCCCTGATACGCAACTGATGGTATCCCGATCGTAAATCAATCTTTGAGAAGAAAGAAGCTCCTCTCAGCTGGTCAAATAGATCATCGATTCGAGGCAACGAATACTTATTCCGTATCGTGACCTTTTTCAACTCCCGGTAGTCCACACACAATCTCAGTGAACCATCTCTCTTCTTTACAAACAAAACTGGAGCGCCCCAAAATGAGATACTTCTGCGAATAAATCCCTGACCCAACAGCTGCTTTATCTGATCTCGTAGCTCTCGTATCTCTGTCGGAGCCATACGGTATGGTGCGCGTGCTATAGGTCTCGTATCTGGTAATAAGTCTATGACAAACTCTATCTCTCGACTGGGGGGTAGGCCTGGTATCTCCTGAAACACATCGGAATACTCCCTGACAACTGGGATCGAATCTAAAGGAATCACAACCTCCTTAGAGGTATCCTCCTCTATGTAATACAAGTGCGTGGATGATCCTCCCTCAGGACGAGGCATCGCCACCAAAAACATCTCCTACCCGGGAATGGCAAAGATAATACTCCTACTGAAACAGTCAATCATGGCTCGGTACGCAACAAGCCAATCCATACCAATAATGGCATAATACTCGGTCATCTCTAATACTAACATATCCGCGGGTAAAGTAAACCTCCCGATCTCTATACCCACGCCTATACATACATGTGAAATCACAAAACCCCTACTCAACGGCGAATCTACACATGTAACCGTGCTCTCGGCGGTGTCTAACAACCCAATGGTGCGTGAAAATATCATAGCAATAAAACAGTGTGTAGCCCCCGTGTCAAATAAAATACGCCCCATAGTCCCCTGAATAGAGAACGTACCCTCAACGGTCGGTGGATACTGTGGGGCTGCGGCCTGCTGAAGCTGATATACTCTCCCATACTGCAGCTGTCCCTGCTGAACTGGGACCGCTGTAATGGGTGGTAATGCTGCCATCTGTGGTGGTGCCGGGAGGGCGGCGGGAAACATAGGTCTCTGCGGCTCCTGTCGAGCACCCTGCTGCTGCTGTGGGGCCCTGCCCTTATTAGGACAATCCTGGCATTTATGGCCAGTCTTGCCACAAACTTAACACTTCCCCGGGAAGTTCCCCCTCTCTGTCCCTGCTACCCCCGGCCCTAGTGGCCGTTATCGTTCTTCCCTTGGCCCTGCTGAAACTGTTGTTGGCCATTCTGACCCTGCTGGCCCTGATGGCCGTTCGGACCCTAATGGCCCTGTCGGAAACCTCCCTGTCCATGCCTAAAATTTCCCGATCTGAACCTCTTGTGATCCCCCTGCTGGGAACTCTAGTCACCCTGTCTCTGCCCCTGAACAGATTGTGCCCCACTGGCACCATGTCCTCCAGTCCTGCCCTGATGGCTGGACTCTCCCGACCTCTTGCCCTCAGCCATGTGAAAGCAGTGATCCTGGCAATGTAATAGTGTAGCATTAACCACATCAGAGTAAGTGGCTAACGATATATTCCCCAACAAATGCTGATGGATCCTCCAAGTCAACCCGTCTGTAAATTTCTGTATCTTCTTCTCCTCTGTCGGTATCTCGTCCGAAACAATATTCAACAAATTTGTGAATTCGCCATCATACTCGGCCACAGTCTTACCTTCCTGCCTAAGATTTATCAACTTCCTCCTCATTTCAGTGTGACCAGCTGACGGAAAGTACTTGCGGTCAAATCGCACCCAAAACTCCTGGATCGTGAGAGTATCTCTGTCCTCCACGGTGGTAATAGACTCCCACCACTGCAGTGCAGACCCAACTAGCTTGAAGGTAGTTAGTATCTGCTTCTGGACATCGGTGCACTCATACATCCTCAAGTGCCGCTGAATGTCTTTCCTCCACTGACTCGAAACCACAACATCGGAGCTACATGCGAACTCCGGCGGGTGTGCTTTCTGAAAAGCATCTCGAACACGTTCCCAAGCAGACGGGAATGCATGTGCCTGAACTGGCGCGACTACTGGCGCCTGAGGTGGTGCCTGCTAAACTACGGCTAGTGCGGCATTTACCGCCTGGGACACAATGGCTGCAACCTCGGCGGCATTCATCGTGCCCTGAACTGGTGCGGGTTATGGTTCTGGCGTCGCATCCCTTGGAACCCGTTGTGCACGTCGTGGAGGCATCTGAAACAAGAATAAAGTCTATAAGTTCACAGTTATAAACTTAAAATAGCTGAATAACATCGCGTCTATAAAAGAATACAACAGTCCTAAAATATAGGGCTCTACATCAAAGAAAGCTCAGCGGAAACATAATAAGCCATACAGATCCTAAAGGACACTAGAACCTGATGCTCTGATACCACCTGTGACACCCCGACTAATTAAATACTGGGTAGCTACTCCTTTATTAAATCAATACAAAATGCCAAGTTGGTCCAGTTAATAGCATCACTGTCGAAAACATTTTAATGATTACTAACCACCTAGTATTTAAAAAGTGAGTTGCCAAATTTTAAGTTAACTCTGATTAACATGCAATAAGAGGATAATGAAAGAATAACAACCATTCACCATAACGAATAAATAGAATAACCAACAAAGTAATAATAAGTCCGTAGGAAAACTCCTCACAACAATCCCACAACTGAACTAAGTAAAACAATGTAACTTGAATTAATTACATGCCAAAAGTCTGAAAATCTGAAATAGGAAATGTTTCTGATAGAAATGGGCGACATGCCCTACAACTGATGAAAGCTGAATATAGAGTCAAGATAGATGAAGCGTCTACTAGCAAAGTCCTGTAACTTTCACAAACAGCTACAGCTCGTCACCTGAATGAGAATCCTAAGCATGGTGTCGTTGTGGCTGGGCACCTAAAATGGTTTTTACAAAAATAGATTTGAAAGCAAACGGGTCAGAACCCGAAAGTGGAGAGTATTTTAAAATAGCAAGTGCTTTAATGACTTTAAACCAATGAATGCAAAATACATGTTAGGACGTGCACTCACATGAAATACTCACCTCTCGACTAATTGTGCACTCCTAACGAATAACACCCATCTAAGTGATATTTTTATCTAACTAAACTGACATGAGTTCTATCCTTTCTACTCGGTTCTCATTATACATTCTAACGTCATCAATTAAGTAGGGGGCTTTACTTAAACTCGGATTCTCAATTATAAGCAATACAATTCATTACAGGTTATCCCTTTATAGTTACTCAAAGCGTTTCTGTATATATACGCACAATAACAACATGAAAGTTCTCATTAATCTAAGTGTATATTAGTCATGCCATAAATATACAATACAAGCAACCGAGACTAAGCTGCGGTGCACACATACTCTTCTATCCATCCCGGTACATCACGTACATAAGGATCACGCATTTCGAATCTCTCTGGAATCGTTCTTAGATAATAGCAAATCACAAACAATGGAGACGAACATAGTCACATCACATGGGTCACTCACATACCTACGCTCCCACGATCAGCAGACTTATTAACATCCCAATAAGTCCTTCTCTGACCTATGTTCTCGAGGTACCAATCTAAATCCGGGAAACACAAGGATTAGAGGGCCCTAAGCGAACGTAAACCTCCCGTGATAGCAAGTATGGTAGGTATGTCATACACATAAAATCATATACACATACTAAGTATACACACATCTTAGTAATCACCGTAATTTATTTGTGGTGCACTTCTCATTCCCGTCCGGACTTATAATGTTACACAATTCATATGTTCCCGGTTAATTCAATTATTTAAGCCGTCAATAATTCTCGCATCGTAATAGTCACTCACATCCTATTCCATAATTTCCATTCAATTCAAATCACACTTCTATGTTTTACTCCTCAATATATCCCAAACATCTCAACTATAACAATTTATCATCAAGGGAATGTTATCTCTACAATTAAACAAGGTTACAGGAAACACGAAATCAAAACAGGCCAAAAAGCCTAAACTGTCAGCTCGTTAGAAGTCTCGTTCGAACGAGGCTGTTCGAACGAGAGTTCGTTCGAACGAACTGGGCATCTAACGAGATCTCGTTCGAACGAAAGACATTGAACGAACATCCCTCTCGTTAGAAGGCAAACTGTCAACTCGTTAGAAGCTCGTTCGAACGAGCTCGTTCGAACGACCTGGGCAGGTCTTCTAACGAGAGGCCAGTTTCGAGCCCAGATTTTCCCCTTTTCGTTTTTCCAATATTCTTCACTTCTAATCCCACATAAAAATCGTCCCAACATTATTTTAAGGTTTCAAATCCATACTAAACATTCGTAGGTCCTAATTAAACATTTAAATAGGGTCAAATCTTCATAAACATCTTCAAATCATCAATTCCCCTCATTTATCCCCAAATCCCATGAACATGAACCCTAAAATTTTAAAATCACCAATGGGCATAATTAAATCCATTTTTGTTATATACAAGATGTATTTATATCAGAATAATCATCCTAACACAATTCTACATGAAATCTTTTCATCAAAATATAAATTTCTACTTCCAATTCAATGGATTTTTATCAAACTCCTAAAACAATACAATTTCATAATTTCCTACGCATGGAAGAAACATTCTTTGCAAATAATGAAATTAAACTACTTGCCTCTAATCTTTCTCTGAATTAGGTGTTGGATTGATGAAGGTTGATTTGTTCTCTCTCTCTCTCTCTGCAGAATTTTCCTTTCTTTCTCTCTCTACCAGCTTTTCTCTAAGGATGACAATGGTGGTTAAGGTTGCCCTAGGAAGCTCTTTCAAAACTCATTCCAATAACCCCCGTAGCCCATTAAGTCATAAGGTGTAGTTAGTGGGTTTAGTGGGTAAAGTCCAAATTAGATTTTTAATTCCTAATTTTCGTGGGTTTTAATTCCCAAAATTCTAAAATTACCAAACTACCCTTTTACGTTGACGGTATGGCCTAAAAATGCCCCGGGACCCAAACTAAACCCCCGGCTAGTGTTTTCTGACTATTTCGACCCTTCCGGACGCGTTGGCGCACTCAAAACGACCATACGATTAATAAAAATAAAATTCACTTTTTAATTAAAATAATTATATTCCTGACGCGACTGTCACACGCGTCTCAACAAAATTCCAAATTGCCGTATTTCAATCTCATGACAAATTTCATAATTTCAATATTCATATATAGCCATATATACTTATTAAAATCAAATACCAACTCGCATCTCGCCTGTATTTTTATCTGGATTAATTCCCAATTAATACACATTTAATTCAATTAATCCCATAAATAAATATCATAAAAATACGGGGTATTACAGATTCCCTGTGAAAAATCCAAAATCGATAACTATCTTTCTTACCCCATCTTAACAAATGTAGTTCAACTGTTTTCAACTGAAACACCTTACCATTATTACACTTAGCACACAGACATGGGAAATATTCATCATTATGACATCTCTTTGCATATTTTACAAATTCATTAGTACCTCTGCGAAACACATCCCTAGTGTATTTGTCTCATCCATTCACTATTTATATAGAGGATATCCCATCACAACTACTATAAGCAATCACCTATTATGGGTAAGAAGCGCATTGATGATGCTAAGAATCAGCACCACCAAGTAAGGTGTTTTTAATCTCAATATAGGAATAACAATGGCAGCACAGTTATATAGAGAGATAAGAGAATGAGGTGAGGTGAGGATAAGAGGAATCAACACCGGAATATAAGTGGTTCAGCCAATCTGTCCTACGTCCACTGTGAGTGTGTGAGCAATATCACTGAATGAAGGCACTAATGGCCATGGATACAATCTCTCAAGCTTTCTCTCTCCACTGTATATTTAGACAGAGTTTTTTCTAGGGTTGAATAACTGGGATCCCTTTGCAAGGTAGGGGATGATCCCTATATATAGTGCCCAGGGGGTGTAATGTACCCCCCATGTATGTAGTGAGCATGTGTGTGGTAGCCTCACCAATGTGGGAGTGCCATCTGTCACTGTCACATGTAAGTAATGATGATGAAATATTCTCCCCACATGTGGAGAATAATCTTGTTACAACTGATTTATGCCCAGGTGTCCTTACCCAAATATTCAACAGATGCTCGACCGCCATGTTGGTGGATGACCTCGGCCTGGGAGAGGCCGAGCTGTAAAGGCTTGATATTCATTCAATGTGTGATGTGTCATAGGGACTCTCGGCCTGATCTTAGCCGAGACATTATGCTGGGGTCGGCCCCAACCGAGGTAGGAGTGATTCCATGCTGGCGATTACTAAGGCTTCTTTCGACCTCGGCCTAAGCCGAGGTTGGACAGGTTCCATGCTGAAGGTTACCAAGGATCCCCTGTCACCTCGGCCTAGACTCGGCCGAGGTTGCCATACCCAGGTACGAGAGTGTTGTTGATGCCTGTGATGCGCGTAGTGTCCATTGTGAATGTAGATGGTAGTGTCGGCCAGGGCCGACCCTAGTCTGGTCGAGGGATGTATCGTGGGCCCATGGCTTATCTAGGGTCAATTAATATCTCGACCATCATCTCGACCGAGGTTGGTGTCTTTAGGCCGAGGCAACACTTGGGCATATCAATCACCCCCAACCCTTAGTCATATGCGAGAGCAAGTGGCTAGGGGATTACTTGCACCTCCGAGGCCTATCCGTCCCAAGCTAGTGCCGTCGTGACACCTATCCCAAGCTAGAGCATGCGTACTTGGCTGGCGTGTGCTGTCAGTCGTCCTTTGGGTTTCCCAAGGCAATGATGGGCCTTTGGAAGTGTGCCCAAGTATTTAAGGTTTTAAACCCTTATTTTTCTCTTTCTTCTCTGTTTCCCCTCTTGTGCACTCAAAGTTCTTGCGATTTTCTCTCTCTAAGCTCCTCCACTCAACGTCCTTCTGCAGAGGATTTCCCCTGGTTTTCTTACGAGTTCTCTTCATTTCATTCATCGATTCATTTCCAGGTACTTTTCCTTTTCCATTTTCTTTGTTTCTGGTATTTGGTTTGCATTTTCCGGAGACCTTTTACGTTTTCCGGCGACCTCCATTAACTCCGGCGAACTGTGTTTTCTTGAAACTTCTAAGTTTGATCTTTAAACCCTTCTATTTTACAAGTCAATCGTGTTTGTAGTTTTAGGAGTTTTTCCCAAGTTTAGGGTCGTCCTCTGATGCTCAAACCTTTATACCAGCTTCTTGAAGATTTCCCCTCTCTTAGAGAGAAGACCCTAGAAAAGATTTGGCAAATAGAGAGAGCTCAAGAGGAAGCTCGTAGGTCACAAGAGTTTCCTATTAGACCCATCTTTCCCCCACCTCTCAAGGTGGTATATCCTGATCCCCTTGAGAATTTCTATCAGACAGAGGTCTCTGCTAACCCATTGCCAATGTCTGAGTCTGAGTCTTCCACCTCAGACCCCATGTCTGTGGACTCTTTCCAAGAAGCCATGGATTTTACACCTCGGCCTGGTCAGGCCCCTGACCAGGCTGAGGTCTCCAGCCGAGCTTCATCCCAAAATGGCTCAAGCACCTCAGATTATTCTTCAGAGGTTGAACTTGTTGAGCCGAGTGTGGCGGTGCCACCCATTCTTGATGCCATCACTCTGTCGGCCGTTACAGGGGAAGAGTTCGCTCAGAGATTCCCTGGTCACCCATCTACGTCTGCTCCAGCCGACGTTGAGCTTGACGATGATGAAGATGCTGAAAGTGATGTTGACATTTTTGAAGCAGCCGAGTTCGAGAGCAAAGTCACCGAGGTGGATCTTCTGTGCTTTAGGTACTTATACTCCATTAGTCCTTCCATCAAATTAAGGAGACCTCTGAGGGAAGAGAGGGCCTATCACGGCCGAGATGGAGAAATCTTCTTGTACGAGCAGATGTTCAAGTTAGGGTTTCGCCTACCCATTCATCCCATCATCAGATCCATTCTCTCTTTTATCAACTTGGCCCCCTCACATCTCTCTCCCAGTGCCTGGAGAGTCATTATAGGGGCCATTATCTTGTGGAGGGAATTCCACCACTCTGACCTCCCAGTTCAGGTCTTTGCTGGTTATTATGTCCCAACCTCGGCCAAAAACCATCCGAGCTACTATCATTTCATGGCTCAGAGGCCTGAGAAGAAGATGCTCCAGGTGACTCAGACCTCAAATCACAATTGGAAGCCTCGATATTTTTTCGCCTCCGGGCCATGGGAATTCGGCTCATCTGTTCCCTCTTCCACTCTCGGGATGAGGATACCCCTCAGATGGGGTAAGGTCACCATGTCTGCAAGGGCCGATCCTGGTCTAAGTCTTCAAAATATCCAAAAGGTGAAGGCCCTGCAAGACCAAGGGGCACATGGTCTGTTTGTTAAGTTCGAGCATTTGCTGACCCCTCAATTTCTCTCGGGGACGAGCCTGGGTGGAAGTCCCATTGTTGACTTTGGTAAGGATTTTTCTTTTCAAGTCTAACCTCTGACCTCATTCATATCTGATCTCTAACCCTTATCTTTTAACTTTTGCAGAGCGACCACCAAGTGTCCGAGACGAACTGTGGGAGATGGAAGCTCCGAGCTTGGCGAGGCTTGCAAAAAAGGCTGGTTTGAACGCTCCTCCCCCAGCTCCCACTACATCCAAATCCCAGGCTTCAAAGAAGAGGGTCCCTGAGGTCCCAGCCTCTCAGGATCAGACTTCTGAGGCTGCGATCCCAATTTCTTCAGCTGACATCTTGACGGCTCGTCTGGATCAGTTGAAGTTAACTGACAGCGTGGTCGGTAACAGCAGACATGCCATGGACGCACTCGCCTCTGTAATGACCGAGGAAGACAAGCATTTCTACAGAGCCATGGATACCCCCATGATGGTTGAGTTTGGCCTTCACAGAGTCATCCAGGTATGACTTATTTCTTTGTCAAAATTTTATAAGTGCAACATCTGACTTTTCTCCCACTTAACCTCTTCATTAAATGTGCAGGGAGTGACTGCAATGTATCAATTGTCTAACTGGTCTATGAGGAAACTTCCCCTCATCCAGAGGGGCAGGAGGCCAAGAAGGTTGAGAGTGACCTGAATGCTGAGGTTGACCGCCTGAAGTCAGAGTTGCAGAACTCTAAAAATAAGGCTAAGGGGTTGGAAAAGGACATGTCTGTGCTCGTCAAGGACCATGCAAGAGCCCTGAAGGCAAAAGATGATGCCCTTCAGCAGAAGGTCAGCGCGACTGTCAAAGCTGCCCTTGAAGATGCCACTCCCAAAATAATTTCTGAATATAAAGGCTCAGACGAGTTCATTGGTTTTGGCTTTGAATATCTTAAAAGAGGTATCAAGGCCACTACCAGATGGGCTGAAGTCCGAGAAAAGGAGGTTGGCACTCTAAAGGCCTCTGATTTTATGGGTCTCGGCTTTACCGACCCTCAGTTTTCACAGGCTCTTCAAGAGGTAGAAGAGGAGGCTGCTGCCCCTGCTGAGACTGCTACCCTAGGAGGAACTGAGGTCGGAGGGGTAGACCCTGCTGATGACGTGGCCGAGGTGACTAATGCTGATCAAGTCAACCCAGTCGAGACTATTAATGTTCCCCCCTCAGACCTTTAGTCTTTTTTAACTTGTAGTTTGTAATTTGTAATACCTCGGTACTTTGTAAGGAATATTTGATGGTCAACCTCTGAGTGCTATATATGATCTTTTCCTTTTTCTGAATGCCAGTCTTTTCTCTTATTTTGATCTCTGAATGCCTCTGAATGCTATATGATTTCTGAATGCTATTAGGCTCTGAAGTCATTACCTATTATGCTGTTCTCATAACCAACTTCACCAAATTAATGATGTTAAGGGTCTGAGGTCATATAGGAAGGTGTCTGAGCTCAGACCTCGTCACCACCGAGTGATGTTATGAGGGTCCGATGTCATCACCTATGATGTTAGCCTCATAATAAATTTCACCAAATTAATGATGTTAAGAGTCTGAGGTCGTCTGCTAAGGTGTCTGAGCTCAGACCTCGTCACCACCGAGTGATGTTATGAGGGTCTGAGGTCATCACCTAAGACGTTAGCCCCATAATACATTTCAACAAATTAATGATGTTAAGGGTCTGAGGTCGTCTGCTAAGGTGTCTCAGCTCAGACCTTGTCACCACCGAGTGATGTTATGAGGGTCTGAGGTCGTCACCTAAGACGTTAGCCCCATAATTCATCAAATTAATGATGTTAAGGGTCTGAGGTCATTTAGGAAGGTGTCTGAGCTCAGACCTCGTCACCATCGAGTGATGTTATGAGGGTCTGAGGTCATCATCTACGATGTTAGCCTCATAATAAATTTCACCAAATTAATGATGTCAAGGGTCTGAGGTTGTCTGCTAAGGTGTCTAAGCTCAGACCTTGTCACCACCAAGTGATGTTATGAAGGTCTGAGGTCGTCACCTAAGACGTTAGCCTCATAATTCATCAAATTAATGATGTTAAGGGTCTGAGGTCGTCTACTAAGGTGTCTGAGTTCAGACCTCGTCACCACCGTGTGATATTATGAGGGTTTGAGGTCGTCACCTAAGATGTTAGCCCCATAATTCACCAAATTAATGATGTTAAGAGTCTGAGGTAGTCTGCTAAGGTGTCTGAGCTCAGACCTCATCACCACCGAGTGATGTTATGAGGGTCTAAGGTCATCACCTAAGAGGTTAGCCTCATAATAAATTTCACCAAATTAATGATGTTAAGAGTCTGAGGTCCTCTGCTAAGGTGTTTGAGCTCAGACCTCGTCACCACCGAGTGATGTTATGAGGGTCTGAGGTCATCACCTAAGAGGTTATCCCCATAATAATATCACCAAATTAATGATGTTAAGAGTCTGAGGTCCTCTGCTAAGGTGTCTGAGCTCAGACCTCGTCACCACCGAGTGATGTTATGAGGGTCTGAGGTAATCACCTAAGAGGTTATCCCCATAATAATATCACCAAATTAATGATGTTAAGTGTCTGAGGTCATCTGCTAAGGTGTCTTAGATCAGACCTCATCACCACCGAGTGATGTGATGAGTGTCTGAGGTCATCACCTAAGAGGTTATCCCCATAATAATATCACCAAATTAATGATGTTAAGGGTCTGAGGTCCTCTGCTAAGGTGTCTGAGCTCAGACCTCGTCACCACCGAGTGATGTTATGAGGGTCTGAGGTCATCACTTAAGAGGTTATCCCCATAAGAAACTTCTGATCTAAGAATGAAGCAAGAACTGTCATGGAAACTGATCTTTATTAATAACCTCTTCTCAATAAGATGGTACATTTACATAAAATTCTAGGCAACATCATATGTAATATTTCTTGAGATGGTCAGCATTCCATGAGTTAGTGAAAGGTTCTCCTTCTAGGTTTTCTAGACTGTAAGTGCCAGGCACAACCTCTTCCATTACTTTGTAGAGACCATGCCAGTTTGGGTGCAGCTTGTTTGCCTTTTGTAGGGTCTTCTTTAGCACTAGGTCTCCTATTGCAATGGGTCTTGACTTCACCCTCTGGTTGTAGAATTTCGCTGCCCTCTGCTGGTAGGCTGCTTTTCTGACCTCTGCGTCTTCCCTTCTTTCTTCGATAAGATCCAGGTCTAGGCTCCTCTTTTCTCCATTGCTGTCTGGGTCGTAGGTCTGAATCCGATGAGTTGGTAGTCCTACTTCTGTTGGTATGACAGCCTCTGAGCCATGTGCTAGCATGAATGGGGTTTCTCCTATTGGTGTCCTGGCCGTAGTTCTGTAGGCCCACAACACTGCGTAGACCTCTTCTGTCCATCTCCCCTTAGCGTCTTCTAACCTCTTCTTGATTCCGTCCAAGATGGTTCTGTTTGTGACCTCGGTTTGGCCATTTTCCTGAGGTCGACCAGGAGATGAGAAGAACTATTTAATCCTCACACTTTGGCAATACTTCTCTAAGGAGGAGTTCTTGAACTGGGTCCCATTATCCGAGATGAGCGTGTTTGGGAGGCCATATCTACATATGATGTTCTTCCAAATGAACTGGAAGGTCTTCTGCTCTGTAATTGTTATCATTGGTTCTGCCTCCACCCACTTTGAAAAGTAGTCAATGGAAACTATCAAGAATTTATAGTTGTTTACAGCTCTTGGCAAAGGTCCTACCAGGTCAATTCCCCATACCTCAAATGGCCATAGAGAAGAGATTGACATCATAGGCTGATGGGGTTGATGAGGGATAGTGGCGAACCTTTGACATTTTTTGCACCTCTTCACATAGTCTGCAGCGTCCTTAGACAAGGTAGGCCACCAGTATCCCTGAGTGATGATCCTCTTGGCTAAGGGCCTCCCCCCAATGTGGCTAGAGCAAGAACCCTCATGAACCTCCTGTAAGACCCGGGGTACCTCCATGGGATGCACACATCTGAGGAGGGGCAAGAGAAACCCTTTTTTATACAGGACATCTCCTACCAATGAGAACTTTGCAGCCCTGTATCTCAACTTTCTCCTTTCCAGCTTGGACTCAGGTAGCTCTCCCTCTCTTAGGTACCTGACGAGCGGGTCGATCCATGAGTCTCCTAGGTTCACATTATGACAAGGACTACATACCTCGTCCTCCTCGATGATTTCTTTTCCCAGGACCTCGATTGGGATGGTCCTTTCCAAATCTATCTTCATTGCCGAGGCCACCCTTGCCAATGCATCAGCGTGATTATTGCCCAGTCTAGGCACTCTCTTCAGTTTTGCTTCTTCAAAAAACTCTAGCAATCCTCTTACCTTCTTTAAGTACTTGGCCATCCTTTCGTCTTTGGCCTCGTACACCCCCAACACTTGATTGACAACCAACCTTGAGTCGCTATGGAGTAGGAGTCGCCTTACTCAAAGAGTTGTTACTAATAAGAGTCCTGCTATCATGGCCTCATACTCAGACTCGTTGTTTGAAGCCTGGAAGTTGAATCTTAAGGCGTATTCAATGTTGGCGCCATCTGGAGCCGAGAGTATTAGCCCCGCGCCGCTTCCACTATCACAAGATGAGCTATCAATGAAGAGACTCCAGACGTCTGCATCTGATAAGAAGACCCCTTCTCTCATAACCCCTTTCTCGAAGAGGTATCGATTCTCTTCGTTTTCTTCTACTCTGCACCGAGTTTTGCCTGGGACGACCTCTTCTCGGCCTTGGAAGACGTTCGGTGCAGTCTCTTCCGAATCTTAGAAGACACTACGATTCGTCTCTTCGCCATCATCTAAACCTTTCTCTGTCTCGGACTCTTCCAAACCTCTATCGGCCTCTTCCCAAGTGAACTCTGCGGCGAAGTCTGTGAGGGCCTGCCCCTTGATGGCTGTCCTGGGCTGGTAGGTAAGGTCATACTCTCCTAGATCAATGGCCCAAGTCATTAATCTTTCGGACTTCTCTGGTTTGTGCAGAACCTACCTTAGTGGGGAGTCAGTAAGGACTACCATAGAGTGAGCTTGGAAGTAAGGCTTCATTTTCCTTGAGGCATGGATAAGGGCATAGGCCAACTTCTCCATGCGGGGATAGTTTTGTTCAGACCCTTTAAGGGCCTTATGATTGAAGTACACAGGCCTCTGTATTCCATCCTCTTCTCGTATGATGGCTGCGCTGATGGCTGATTCAGAGACTGCCAGATACACAAACAACCTTTCCCCCGTGATGGGCCGAGACAACAACAAGGGAGACCCCAAGTAGGACTTGAGTTGGTTAAAGGATTTTTCACACTATTCGTCCCATTGGAAGGCCTTTCTTATAACTTTAAGGAACGGAAGACACTTGTCCGTTCCCCTAGAGATAAACCTATTAAGGGCGGCCACTCTTCCTGTGACTCTCTGGACATCCTTGATACTCCTAGGAGTCTTCATGTCGAGCAAGGCCTTGATCTTCTCAGGGTTTGCTTCAATCCCCCTTTGATTAACGATGAACCCCAGGAACTTTCCGGCTCCTACCCCAAAGGCACACTTCACTGGGTTGAGCTTCATTCTATACGAGTCCATGACGTCAAAGGTCTTCTCAAGGTCTGCTACGTGCGTACATGCTTTCAGGCTCTTCGTTAGCATATCATCCTCATACACCTCCATGGTCTTACCTATTTTCTCCTTAAACATCTTATTGACAAGATGTTGATACGTTGCCCCAACATTTTTTAAATCGAAGGGCATCACCTTGTAGAAGTATGTCCCTTTGTCAGTAATGAAGGCTGTCTTCTCAGAGTCTTCAGCATCCATGAAGATTTGGTTGTAGCCTGAATAAGCGTCCATGAAGCTCATTAGCTCGTGCCCTGCCGTTGCGTCCACCATCTGATCTATCCTAGGTAAGGGATAGCTGTCTTTTGGGCAATACCTGTTCAGATCGGTTAAGTTTACACACATTCGCTACTTTCCATTGGCCTTAGGCACGATGACTGCATTTGAGAGCCACTCCAGGTAGGTGACCTCTCTTATGAACTCTGCCTCTTCTAACTTTTTCACCTCTTCTCGGATGACATCATACTTCTCCCTGGAGTACACTCTTCGCCTCTGCTTGATCAGCTTGGCATCTTTGTCTACGTTGAGCTTGTGGCTCATGACCTCAGGGTCGATACCAGGCATGTCTGCGTGGCTCCATGCGAAGATACTCTGTCTCCTTCTGAGGAATTTTACCAGATCTTCCTTGATCCCTGGCTCTAGGGCCTTACCGACATGGACGGTTTTTTCCGGTTCGTCCTCATTGAGGATGATGGATTTTACCTCTTCCGCGGCCTCACCCTCCTTCAATTTTGTTTCATCTCTTGGGTCAAGAGTGTCAATGCTGTAAGTGGTGGTTGCTCTCTTATGGGCCTCTTTCTCTTCGACCGAGTTGAAGTAACACTCTCGCGTCGTGGTCTGGTCCCCTTGCACTTCCCCTACTCCATAAGGAGTCGGGAATTTTAGCATCTGATGGACCGTTGACGGCATGGATTCAAACTCTTTGAGGGACACTCTTCCGATGATGAGGTTGTAGGCCGAGAAGACATTTTCGTCCATAAAAGAAAAATTTATCTTCTTGGTCAACCTCTTAGGCGACTCATCCCCCATCCGTACATCCATTTCTTACATGCCCAAGGGATGCACCTTTTCACCACTGAAGCCTATCAATGGGTGATGGTAGGGCACCATCCTCGCCCTGCTAAGACCCAGGCTCTTGAAACAAGGCCAGAACATCACATCTGCTGAGCTTCCCCCGTCTATGAGGATTCTCCCTACCTCGCACCCATGCACCCTTGTTGTTATGACCAAAGGGTCATCATGGGGGGCTAAGATGCCCTTGAAGTCGAGTCTGGAGAACCCCACTACGAGGGTGTCCATGTCTACCTTCTTCCTCTTTTGCACTGCGTCAGAAGACGTTAGATTCTCAACCTCAGGCTTGGCCACTGACCTGGCCTCTGCTACATGAGCCTTCCTGTCAGCTTCCTCAGAGCCACCTCCTGCAAATCCCCCACAGATGGTGCTAACACCAAAGGAGATCATTCCGACCCTCTTTACGGGGGTGTTGTCATCCTTTGGCGAAAGATCTGGGTCGTCTTCATCATCTCCCCCTGAATCGTTGTCCCTTCTGGCCGGGATATCGCCACGGCATCTGTCATTCCTTCTTTTCTTAGAGTCTTCTCTTCCACCCTTCGGAGCTTTACCATCCACATACTTCCTCAGCTTTCCGGACTTCAGCATGACGTGGCCATGATCCTGATGGAACTCACACCAGAGGTTTTTATTCCTCTTATGTGGTGGGGCCTTCAGCTTTTTTGGCCACCTCAAAGTTCGGTCAGTCTTAATCTCATTAAGGATGTGCTCACAGCTCACAGTCAGAGGAGTGTAATGAGCGAACTTGTCATCTCCTGACCTCTTATTCCCCTCTTTCTTACCTTGGGACCTCCCAGTGGTACCGTGGTTCTCCTCCTCATACTTGGCTGCCATTGCCTCTTCCGCATTCATCACTTTCCCTGCGGTTGCCAGCAGCTCAGCCATAGACCTAGGAGGGTCTTCTGCCAGTTTCCATAATAGTTTCCCTTTCTGGAGGCCTCCTATAAGGGCGGTCATAGCTATGATCTCTTCATAGTCTTCCACCTCCAACTTTTCTTTGTTGAATCTTGCTATATAGTCTCTTAGGCTTTCACCCTTGGCCTGTTTGACATACAACAAGTGGGTAGTCTTCTTTTGAGGTCTTACCCCAAAGCAGAAGTTGTGGATGAACTGCTCTGCCAAGCCTTTGAAGTTCTCGATCGAGTTCTTCGGAAGAGAGGTGAACCAGCTGTGTGCTGCCCCTGTCAAGGTTCCCGAGAAGGCCCTACACTTCATCTCATCAGGTATTGAGTAAATGTCTGCCGCCGATTGATACATCTCGATATGGTGCACAGGGTTAGTGCTGCCATCATACTTGGGAGTCACTGTAGGAGGCTTGAACTTGGCTGGGGTCAGGAATCCCATTATCCTAGTCACAAATGGGGAGCCCTCTGAGTAACCCCTCTGTAATGGGTCCCTGCTTTTAATGAGGTCTCCTATCTTCTCCTCGAGGCATTGGATGGAATCATTCCAGGGTCTTCTGTCATCAACTTGGTCGAGGTTATCCCCTGCTACCTCCCTGCGATGGACAGAGGGTTCCCCAGCCACGACCCGTTGGCTGTTGACCTCTTCCTGCTCCCTGGCTCTTCTCTCACAGGGTCGACCTTAGTCTGGACGAGCCTGCCTATCCCCTCTTTGGGATCCTGCCGCGCTCCTTGACCTCGATAGCCTCTGTCTTAGATCATTGACTGGGCCCAGCCACTCGAAGGCCGACCCTCTACTCAACCTGCCAAAGGCCGACCCTCTTTGTTGGGCCTCTTCTCTTCTTCGGCCGACACATCCCTGACTCTTCCTAAGAGGTCGTATGGTGTTATCTGACACCTCATACGGCTCCCAGCAGTCTTCAAGGGCCTCTTCAGCTCCTAGGTCATCATACCTGTCCTCTAGGCAAGGGTTTCCTTACCTCCCCAGGCACAAGCGCCTAGGGTCAGCAACGTCCCTTCTCCGCTAGGGTGCAGGTTGGTCCTTCATCAGCGCCTGGGGTGGTCCCCTGGCGTCAGGATGAGGCTGAACTGCCGTCGGAGGGATCATGTCCGGTGAGAATCCAGGTAGCCTCATCATCATGGTTTGACTGAGGTGGGAAAATTGCTCCTTCATGGCTTGTTGTGTTGCAGCCAAAGACTTCAAGTCCGCTGCTACCTCTACCATTTCGAACTGGGGAGGAGCCTGACTGGAACTAGCCCCTCCACCCCCGGGCGACGGAAGAGGCGGTGGAAAGTCTGGTGCCATATGTTAACTATATAGAGCTTGAGTAGCAGGTGAGCTTAATACCTTAAAGGACCTCTTTCAATGGTGAAACAACTCCACACTAGGGGTGGTTCCTGGTTCACCACCAGAGTCTCCGATGAGGTTAAGAAGAAAAAGAGGAAGAGATAGCTTCTCGTTCCCACAGACGGCGCCAAAATGATGATGCTAAGAATCAACACCACCAGGTAAGGTGTTTTCAAGCTCAATATAGGAATAACAATGGCAGCACAGTTATATAGAGAGATAAGAGAATGAGGTGAGGATAAGAGGAATCAACACCGGAATATAAGTGGTTCATCCAATCTGGCCTACATCCACTGTGAGTGTGTGAGCAATATCACTGAATGAAGGCACTAATGGCCATGGATACAATCTCTCAAGCTTTCTCTCTCCACTGTATATTTATACAGAGTTTTTGCTAGGGTTGAATAACTGAGATCCCTTTACAAGGTAGGGGATGATCCCTATATATAGTGCCCAGGGGGTGTACTGTACCCCCCATGCATGTAGTGAGCATGTGTGTGGTAGCCTCACTAATGTGGGAGTGCCATCTATCACTGTCACATGTAAGTAATGATGATGAAATATTCTCCCCACATGTGGAGAATAATCTTGTTACAACTAATTTATGCCCAGGTGTCCTTATCCAAATGTTCAACAGATGCTCGACCGCCATGTTGGTGGATGACCTCGGCCTGGGAGAGGCCGAGCTGTAAAGGCTTGATATTCATTCAATCCGTGATGTGTCATAGGGAGTCTCGGCCTGATCTCTGCCGAGACATTATGCTGGGGTCGACCCCAGCCGAGGTAGGAATGATTCCATGCTGGACATTACTAAGGCTTCTTTCGACCTCGGGCCAAGCCGAGGTTGGACTGGTTCCATGCTGAAGGTTACCAAGGCTCCCCTGTCACCTCAGCCTAGACTCGGTCGAGGTTTCCATACCCAGGTACGAGAGTGCTGTTGATGCCTGTGATGCGCATAGTGTCCATTGTGAATGTAGATGGTAGTGTCGGCCAGGGCTGACCCTGGTCTGACCGAGGGGTGTATCGTGGGCCCATGGCTTATCTAGGGTCAATCAATATCTCGGCCATCATCTCGGCCGAGGTTGGTGTCTCTAGGACGAGGCAACACTTGGGCATATCACGTATGTTCATGGATTAGTATAAACAAAAATTTGAAAATTTATGTAACACCTCGTATTTTTGGGCTTTTATTAATTAATTAATTCGGTAAATTTTAAATTACTTGTGTGTCATAATTTAATTGAATTAATTATTATTTATAATATTTAAATATTAATCTGGTGAGTCGACGATTAATATTTTTGGGATTTAAATTTACTAAGAGTATAGTAATAATTCAATAAGTTAATAAGTGAATACTAACTTTTAGAAATAAAATTATTCGGATGGCAATTCTAAGTGTACGATTGCATTTGGACGGGTCAAAATAGTAAGAAAATAGTGCCCGTGGGTAGTAAATGGGTCTCGAGGAATTTTTAAACATATTTGAGCCCACATAAGAGTGTTTTGGCCCTTTTAATAAAGCCCACAAGCCGAAAAATGGGATTGACTTAACAAACAATAAAAGTGAAAGGGTGTGAGAGCCATACCTCATATTAGAAAACCTAATCAAGTGGAGGATAAAAGAGGGAGAAATTAGAGATATCTTGGGAGCTTAAATAAAGAACAAATGTGGACATTTTTCATTAAACCCACCATCTACAACAAAAGATTCATACCCTACAAAACCTAGATGGCAAGTGGTTAAACTTGCTTTTAGATTAATTGCATATTCCTATTCATATCATAGTGGGTGTGATATGAATGTAATGTTTTTGGGTTAGTTGAATATCTAAATTTGGGTTTTAATGAATTTAGATTTAAAATCTGTAGAGGAGGTGGAAATTTGATTTATTAACCTCCAATCGGTATGGGTGTTTTTATTTAGATTATGGGTCTTGAATTTGTAGATTTAGTGTGAATTTTAAAGGGTTCAATGAGGTAAATTTGAACAGAAATTGAGTTTTTAAGTTATCAATGGCGGATGGTTTTGGGGTGACGATGGAGGAGAGAGAAAACCAGGATTTCTCGAATGACCTGGTTTTCTTTCGAGCAACAATCAACATTGTTCAAATGACAGGCCAGTTGTTTGAACGAGAAGGCTTTTTCGGCAGAATTTTTCCCTTCCGCTGTTTTGGCCCTGGGTTTATTTTTGAGGTTTGATGCTTTGGGGTTTTAAATTTGGGGGCTACAATTATGGGTTTGTTTGTGGGAAATATTAATGGGTTTATTAGGGTGATAATCCCAAAAAGAAAAATTAAGATTTAAATTGAATGATTTAAGAACCTTAGATTAATGAGTGTGAAAGACTTATTGAAAAGAATTTTGAATAATAAATTATGATTATCTTATTTTTGGACCAAGTGAGTGAGTTCGAGTATATTGGTTGAGTGACGCTAAGGTAATAAAATTAATTAATGGGAAATTAATTTGGATCGGAATATAGACTCGGGTTAAATTTTGGGCTAGCACTACGAAATTTATGCACGATAGAGCTGGGACTAAATTTAATGCATATATATATATATATATATATATATATATATATATATATATATATATATATTGTGTGTGATCATAAATATCGGTGATTATATATTTGATAAAAGTATACCCCTCTACTGCTATCATAGGAGGTTGCGCGATGTGGGTGAATACCTTGGCTTGAGGAGGAAGGTGAGTATAGTCCCCAGGTCACAGCGTCCGTAGTTATTGGTGAGACGTCTTGGGTATGATTCGATCTCATTTCCAGAGGGAACTATGGCCGCCTCCACTATGTTTATTTTATTTCCTTGATTCGGGGAGCTAACCTTGTCAGGGTGTTCGAGTGGATGAGAATACTTGGATTGATAGCATTTTTGAGAACATCCGATGAGTGGCTACTCATGAGGATGGTTATATAATTACAGCATGTGCGTGAATGTTGTAATATGATGATATGTATATATATATATAAGGTGCATATAATTATATACAGGTAAAATACATGATTTGAATTGTATTCTTTATTATATAACTTAGGAAAACGTTATATGGACTCAAATGGAAATAATGATTTGTTAAGTTAATATGAAATACAACTTATAAATCATATATTAAATATACTCGGGTTAGAGTAGCGTGACATGAAGGAAATATATAACAAGAACTAGTTACGGGGTAAGTAACTAGGTGGGTTATATTGAAAAACGCTAGGTGTGCACAATAGTTGAGGGGTGAGACGGTCCTCAAGAGAGTGCAACACTAGCTTAAATATGAAGAGCACTCATGCATTTTAATTTATTGCAATTTAATTCACTTGATAAATAATTTCAAAATGTTTTGGGTTCTAACCCTTGATATAAAAAAAATTTAAAACCTTTTAGGTGTCCTACCATAGGGGCACTAGGCTCGATCTTCTTCCAAAGTACGTACTTGCGGTACATGTGGGTGCTGCAGGACTTGCATTAGACGCTTCTCTTATTCACTCCTAGAAAGTGATAGTTTCTTAGTTGTACTTTCAAGCATGTTGCTCATGGCAGTTGTGCATTTTATTTCGGATCAACATGTATTGGCTATACTTTCCATGTGTCAGATTTATGTTGGTTTGGTTGTTCTTAGTCGAGGTTTATTCTACTAACACTTTATTTAGATGCTTGTTGTATGTTTAGACTCATTTATATTATGATGGCTATGTTGGGTTTCTGATTGTAATTATTGTTTGGTTAATTCAAAAGATAAAATTTTGACACCGGCTTAATTAATCATTAGGTGGTTAGTAATTAATAAGTTCAACAATGATGCTAAGAATTAACCAAATGGAAATTCTATTTAATTTGATAAAGTCCTGATCACCCGGTGTTTAATTAGGTAGGGTGTCACGTATGGTATCAGAACGTCCGGTTCTAATGTCCATAGGATCTGTACGGCTTATATGATTTCAGCGTTGCATTTTTTTTATATAGAGACCTATTATTAAGACTGTTGAGTCATGTTTATGGTTATGAGATATCATACTACTGCTATTAAGATTTGTATCAACAGTGAACTAATACAACTCGTTTTGAATTTCAGATGCCGCCTAGGAGAGGTAGATGTTCTAGGGCAGCAGCTAGGGATGGAGAGGGAGAGGCTCATTAAGAGCTCGAGATTCCACAGCCACAGGATCCACCGGGGTTTGTATCCATGGTACAGGTAGCTGATATTGTGTCCCAGGCGTTCAATGCATCCATGACATCCATGGAAGCACAATTTCGTCAGCCCCTGCCACAGTAGCCAGTGGCCCCAGCAGTTCAGGCACACCTGGGGCCTTCAGAGTGGCAGCGAGTTAGGGAGGCCTTTCAGAAGGACCATCCATTGGAGTTTCAGGGCAGTGCATCTGTGATTTTAGCCTATTAGTGGAATAGGGACATGCAGCGACACTTGAGCATGGTCGACTATAGCAAGGTCTAGAGACAAATACTGGCTACATTCAGGCTGACTGGGGCAGCCTTATAATGGTGGGAGTCGATGACCCCTATTGAAGATAGAGATTCAATGGATATCGTCGACTTCTGGGTGCGGTTAGACCTCAAGTACTTTACTCCCGCGGTTAAGATCGAGATGAGGAGTAAATTCAAGGAGGTGATTCAGGGTGATCATCCTATGCCAAAGTACGAGGAGGAGTTTACCCGTTTGGCTAATTTGGTGCCAGATGAGGTGAGCAACGAGTAAAGAAAGAAGGAAAAATTTATTGATGATTTGTCCTGGAGGATCAGGCAATATTTGATTGGGAACCCTACTTTGGAGACATATTCATATGTTTTCAATGAAACTTTGTTACATTTCCAGGTCCATAGATTCCACCTAAAGGTAAATAAGAGGGGAGGTGAGCCTAGCTAGCAGGGCAAGGGAACTGGGAGTGCTACGAGCGGAGCACAACAAGAAGGCAACCAACAGGGATAGGATACTTGTCAGAGGAATCTTGCTATGATATTTCAATCCAGAGGTTAGGGATTCTGGTAGGGCCACCAGGGCTCGAATTAGCAGCAGGTTCCTTAGGGCCGCTAGGGCCAAGGGATCAACGGGGAGTTTAGCCAGGCCAACATCAGGGATAGCCTCATTAGGGCCAGCAAGGCCAGCATCAGAGAGACGTTCAGAGGTGTTGTTTTGATTGTGGCCAGGCAGGCCATCTAAGGAGGGGTGCGCACAGAAAGGCAGGGGCCAGAAGTAGGGTTCCTACAGAGATAGCAGGTACAGATGCCTCCAGTAGCACCAGCTCCACCAACATCACAGCAGCAAGGGCAGTTTCACTACGTGCGTATGTATAACGTTCAGTATGTTCCCATTCCTCTTACACCTCTGGCATTTCTAGGAGTCGAGGGTACGTTTCCTATTCATGGAATCAAGGTAGGATTCTTTTTTATACTGGTGTATCGCATTCATTCATTAGGACCAGATTCACTAGAGTTTCTGGGTTGTTAGAGTCGGCCTATAGTCTCCTTATGCGTGTGGAGTCACTAATGGGGTTGGGTCACTCATACACTCGATCTGTAGAGGAGTAGATATTGTGATTGGGAGACTAAGTTTAGCATCAGACCTCTTAGTGTTAAATATGGAGGGATATGATTTTATCCTAGGCATGGATTGGTTAGCAGGATACAAGGCGATGATGGATTAGTTTGAGAGGACCATCGTGTTCTCCATTTTGGGTCAGGAGATGTTTTTGGTGGTGATACCTCTTCCCGAGGGAGGGTCGCTCACTTATATATATTACATTGAGGAGAAGACCTCACAGTAGGTGGTGATTTTGATAGACTTGGTCCCAGTCATGAGGGACTTTGAGGATGTATTTCAGGACATACGAGGGTTACCACCCAACCGAAAGATTGAGTTTGTTATTGATTTAGCATCAGGTACGTGGTCTATTGCCCGAGCACCTTACTACATGGCCCCTTTAGATATGCGTGAGTTGAGAGAGCAGATTCAACAACTTTTGGGCCAAGGTTTCATTTGGGGAAACACATCATCGTGGGGGTGCTCCTGTGCTATTTGTGAAGAAAAAGGATGTTTCACTCTGCTTGTGTGTTGATTATAAGGTCACGATAGGGAATAAGTATCCATTGCCAAGAATCGATGACCTATTCCATCAGTTGAGAGGGGAATCATACTTCTCCAAGATTTATTTGAGATCAGGATATCATCAGTTACATATTCAGGAGGCGAATGTCCCTAAGATCGCTCTTTTATCATGGTATGGATCTTACGAGTTCAAGGTGATGCCATTTGGGCTCACCAATGCGCCAGCAGTGTTTATGGCTCTCATGAACAGGGTTTTCAGAGAGTTCCTCGATTAGTTCATCATCGTGTTTATAGATGATATTTTGGTCTACTCGTGCACTGAGGGGAGCACATAGAGCATTTGTGAATGATTTTATAGACACTACGGGACCACCAATCATATGCTAAATTCGATAAGTGTGGATTTTAGCTATGAGAGGTGCAGTTCCTTGGCCACACTGTGTCAGACCGGGGTATTGCTGTTGATCCGAGTAAGGTATCGGAGATGAGGGAGGGGTACAACCCATGACACCGACCAAGATTCATAGTTTTTTTAGGGTTGGTCGGATATTATCACCTCTTCATTAAGGTATTTTTGAAGATTGCGAGTCCGTTGATGAATTTGACTCACAAGGGGGTGCCATTTGTGTGGAGTGACCAGTGTCAGTTAGCTTTCGAATAGCTAAAGGATAAGTTAACATCAACACCCGTAATTGCTTTTACTAGTGGAGGATTGGAGTAACGGGCCTATACAGATGCATCCTTGTAGGGACTTCGGGTGTGTTGTAGCAGGAGGAGAGGGCTATAACTTATGCATCTCGAAAGCTTAATCCCCATGATAGGAATTACCCCGTCCACGACCTTGATTTGGCAGTGGTCATTTTTACCTTGAGGATATGGAGACAGTATCTTCTAGGAGGGCAGTTCACATTATTCACAGATCATAAGTCGCTTCAGTATATCTTTACACAGAAGGATCTTAACATGAGGCGGAGGAGGTGGATATAATTCGTGAAGGACTACCAGTTTGACATCCAATATAATCTTGGTAAGGCTAATGTGGTGGAAGATGCCTTAAGCCAGTGACCCATGGAAGACTTGGCAGCGGTCTGGAAAGCGAAGTGGAGTGAACTTCAATACGAAGAAGAGGTCACCAGGGCAATCAACCCTGAGATTGTCATGCGGGTGGGGAGAGCACAAGCGGAGGATCCATTGTGCCAGGATAGGGTGAGATAGTTACTCGAATAAGGTGTAAAGTCTTACTCTATCATCTTAGTGGGAGGTCTATGCTTTAATGGGACGTTGGTTGTGCCAGAAGATGAGGATTTGAAGAATGTTGTTTTCACCGAGTCCCATGGCTCTAGATTCGTGGTACATCCCAGCGGGGATAAGATGTAGCAGGACATGAGGAGGAAGTACTGATGGTCGGGGACGAAGTGAGATATAACAGAGTTTGTCTCAAAGTGCGCCACCTGTCAACATGTTAAGGTGAACCACCAGAGGCCTTTAGGGATGTTACAACCGCTTGAGATTCTAGTATGGAAGTGGGAGAGAATTTCTATGGATTTCATTATGGGGTTTCCTACATCGCAGAGTGGTCACGATTCCATATGGGTGATAGTGGATCGGTTGACCAAGGTAGCCCATTTCTTCCCCGTTCGCACAAATTTTTATACGATGTAGTATGGACAACTATTTATAGCAGGGATAGTTAAGTTGTATGGGGTGCTGGTCACCATAGTGTTTGATAAAGATAAGATATTTGTATTACACTTCTGGTAGAGCTTTCAGGAGGATATGGGATCAAACTTGCGGTTGAGCACCGCCTATCACCCTCAGAAAGACGGGCAGATTGAGACGGTAAATCAGATGCTAGAGGATATGCTGAGGATGTGCATTCTAGACTTTGGTGGAGAATGGGAGAAATATCTTCCATTGGTAGAGTTTTTATATAACAACTCATACCAATTCACTATCGGCATGGACACATTTGAGGCACTTTATGGGAGATCTTGTCGTTCACCCGCTTGTTGGTTAGAGGTTAGGGACAATAAGCTATTGGGGTCGGAGATGATTTAGGACATGTCTGTCAAGATTGAGTTGATTCAGGGACGTATCTGTATAGCCCAGGATAGGCAAAAGAGTTATGCCGATGAAAATAAGAGGTATGTAGAGTTGGAGGTCAGAGATCAGGTATTGATGAGGGTGTCTCCCGTAAAAGGGGTGATGAGGTTTGGCAAGAAAGGAAAATTATCACCGAGGTACGCGGGACCCTTCCCTATCATTGAGAGAGTAGGGATGGTGGCTTATTGATTGGGTTTGTCGGATCATCTTCAGCGCATACACGACGTGTTTCATGTGGCATCACTGAAGAAATATCGGAGGAGTCTGAGAGATTTTTGGCACATACCACTCGAGGAGATTGACTTACAGCCTGACGTATCATATGAGAAGATACTTGTAGCTATCATGGATTGTAGTTAGCGCAAAGCTACGGTCTAAGGTGGTACCACTAGTTAGAGTTCAGTGGGGACATCATAGTGTTGGCGAGTCTACTTGGGAGCAGGAGGATGACATGCGAGAGCAGTATCTAGAGTTATTCACTGCAAGTACGACATAATTTTGGGGACGAAATTCCCTTGTAATGGGGAAGTATGTAACACCTCATATTTTTGGGCATTTATTAATTAACTAATTCGGTAAATTTTAAATTACTTGTGTGTCGTAATTTAATTGAATTAATTAATATTTAAAAATTTTAAATATTAATCTGGTGAGTCGATGGTTAATATTTTTGAGATTTAAATTTACTAAGAGTATAGTAATAATTTAATAAGTTAATAGGTGAATATTAACTTTTAGAAATAAAATTATTCGGATGGAAATTCTGAGTGTACGGTTGAGTCCGGATGGGTTGAAATAGTCAGAAAAGAGTGTCCGTAGGTAGTAAATGGGTCTCGGGGCATTTTTAGACATATTTGAGCCCACAAAAGAGTGTTTGAGCCCTTTTAATAAAACCCACAAGCTTAAAAACTGGATTGAATTAACAAAACCTAAAAGTTAGAGGGTGTGAGGGCCATAACTCATTTTAGAAAACCTAATCAAGTGGAGGACAAAAGAGGGAGCAATTAGAGAAATCTTGGGAGCCTAAATCAAGAACAAGTGTGGACATTTTTCATCAAATCATCATCTACAACAAGAGATTCAGATCTTACAACCCTAGAAGGTAAGTGGTAAAACTTTCTTTTAAATTAATTGCATATTCATATTCATATCATAGTGGATGTGAGATGAATATAATGTTTTTGGGTTAGTTGAATATCTAAATTTGTGTTTCAATGAATTTAGATTTAAAATATGTAGAGGGTGTGGAAATTTGATTTATTAACCTTCAATCGGTATCGGTATTTTAGTTAGATTGAGGGTCTTGAATTTGTAGATTTAGTGTGAATCTTAAAGGGTTTAATGAGGTAAATCTGAATAGAAATTGAGTTTTTAAGTCATCAATGGCGTACGATTTTGGGGTGATGATAGAGGAGAGAGAAAACCAGGGTTGCTTGAACGACCTGGTTTTTGTTCGAGCGATGTACAACGTCGTTCAAACGACAGGCCAGTTGTTCGAATGAGAAGGCTTTTCTGTCTTCATTTTCCCCTTCCCCCTTTTTGGCCTTGGGTTCATTTTTGGGGTTTGCTACTTTGGGGTTTTAAATTTAGGGGCTATAATTGTGGGTTTGTTTGTGAGAACTATTAATGGGTTTATTATGGTGAGAATTTCAAAAGATAAATTAAGGTTCAAATTGAAGGATTTAAGAACCTTAGATTAATAAGTGTGAAAAACTTCTTGAAATGAATTTTGAATAATAAATTCTGATTATCTTATTTTCGAACCAAGTGAGCGAGTTCGGGTATGTTGGTTGAGTGACACCAAGGTAATAAAATTAATTAATGGGAAATTAATTTGGCTCAAAATATAGACTAGGGTAAAATTTTGGGCTAGTGCTACGAAATTTGTGCACGGTATAGCTGGGACTAAATATAATGTATATATACGATAGTGTGATAGTATATATATATACTGTAGTGTGTGTGTATATATATATATATATATATATAAAATTTAAAGTAGTCATAAATTACCATGGTAAGTATGTTTCATTTATTCAGTAGTAATGTTTATAATGATAATTTGTACATAGTTATATTTCATTTTGCATTATTAACGGTTTAACAACAAGTTTTTAAAATTTATAGTATGTTTCATTTCTATCTTATTTATATTCGATATTATCACAACCCTAAATGTTAGAATAACCTAGGGTCAACCAACTTAATGGCCATCTAAATGTTCAAATACCCTAGTCAACAACAATTCAAGAATCCCAAATAACAATTCAAATAATAATGCAAAATATTAGAAATGCTTAGGGCCAACCAACTCACTGGCCATCTAAATGTTCAAATCCACCAATCAATAACTATTCAAGAATCCCAATAAATGATAAGGTGACATCATTTTTAAATTAGCACAATAAATAATAAATTCGCACAATAAATATATAATAGATTAGCACAATAAATTACTAAAATTAAATAAGTGCTTGTGTTTGAAATTATTTTTAATGTTTAAAATTAATTTCAAATTAATTAGTAGTCGCAGTAGCAAGATAAGGAAATGCTACAAAAGGAAGCGACCACCAAAGTAGTCCTCATCCCCGACCACAACTTACAGTTCTTAGCACTTCCCTCAATGACGTCTCCACAACCACCTTCTCTGGCGTCCTTCTTCGATCGACCTACGAATCTCACACGAACGCGTAACAGATTCTATAGGTTCTACCTCATGGCAGAAGAATGAAATCTCACCAGAGAAATCAACGATCTTAATTATAAGGCTCCATGTCAAATCAAAAGCAACGATGAAAACATACGGCGTACACACAGATTCCTAAGGACTATAAAATTGATGCTCTGATACCATCTGTGACAACCCGCTCACCAAAATAAGGGGTGGCCAGCCCAATACTCCAATATAACAGGAGTCCCGGATGGAATCATTGTCAACATCACAATAAAATATAGAGTATCCAGGATAACGATCCAATATTTTAGAAAAAGGGTTGCCAATTTTTTTTTTAAAGTTAAAGAAAGAATTTAAACAACCCAATCCTGAAATGATAGGGGAAACCCCAAGAATGTATATATACTATGATAACAACGAGTATACTAGAAAAAGGACCGAATATGCTGTTGGTCCACAGACTCTACAATAATATTAAATAAATTCAATACTTTATATAATACATTACATTAAACAATTACAAAAGCTTGGGCCTCACGCCCGGGTAAAAGACCTGATCGTAACTAGAGTACAAGGATGACAGTGTCTAATGCAATATGTCCCGTAATACCCGCAAAGCATCACGACTCCCAAAAACACCTAAATAAGAGAGTCAAAACAGGCATCCTTGCGGCGAAGCACCTGAGAGGATACAAGATGCATGCACAACAAGAAATATGAACGGGCAGGGCCCAGTTTTATATGATCACCAGATGAATAAAGAGTATGACAGTTATGAGCAATAATCATGACTAACAGAAATAAGGATATACCAATACAAATCAAATACATATGCTAAGACAATTTAATCAATCATAAATCTAATTTAGCTAAGATAAAATAAGAACGATTAACATCAATTAAAACTTTCATCATATACCTTGATTCATTTCATGTATCTATTCCTTAACAAGAAATATATAATCACAATTTCATGCACTTTGTGGCATTTTCCCATTTTAACTTTTGTAAAAATCCTTTCCTTATCGGGAAAATAGTCATTTTCAAATGCTCTTTATGGAATTTATATGTGCTCTTTATGGCACTTACCATACATCAAGTCCCACATGATTCATAAAGGTTATATTCTCATGCATATAACGATTCTAAGACCGCCCCTCCGAGTTTTCCCACTGGGCGCGCCCCTAAATGACCATCATCTTCCAGGGGCCTCTCAAACAAGGCAGCCTGGGCACCTATAACGCAAGACGTCGGGAAGCGTCCATATGCCTACGGGAGAGTCAAGACCACACCCGGAATCTCCTCACCAGGGCAGAAAACATAACATAATCGCACATATGGCCTAGGACTATATCCACCCTGCATTCACTAGCTAGGGGGCATCATCAAGCGTGCGAACTTCGCTTATGATGTCATTTAGAGAGGTGTGTTTAAGTAAACTAGCATTTACCATATTCATGATTTAGTAAATTATCATTTACCATCATTATTACCATTTCCATTTTATTTCCTTTCCATATATATGTTTCATTTTATCCGAAACCATAATCATTTACATTTTTGTAAATACCTCATATTATACGCGGAGCCATACTTAATACATCATATCGTTGTATCCTCGAGGAATAAATAAGCTTTCAATTTATTCTCCAAAGATTCGTTGTGAAGTTATTATAAACCATCAAGACTAACATAGCCTAAACGAGACTCTAAAGTCTCCCAACCATAACACTACAACCCCTAGTTTTATAATACTCAGCTAGAAGAAATAATTCCCTAACATCAATTGGCATAACCCCGGAAAACCCCCCACATAACCCATCTCCATTGTAGGGTGGATAACTAACTCATCTAGGACTCTAGAACTCTTAGTTTACTTCATATAAGAAGGTTCCTAAGTCCTAAGCCTAAGAAAAAGGGTTAAAATTAAGCTAAGAAAAATCACTCCAAATTGCAGGATTTCCGAATCGATTCGGCCTGGCCAAATCGATTCGGTCAAAAAAGTGAATCAATTCGATCAGGAAAACCTGACTTCTGCATAATTGCGGAATTGATTCAGCTAGGCCGAATTGATTCGGTCCACTCAGACCTGGACATTGCCCCTCTAGCGAATTGATTCGGCCAGGCCGAATCGATTCACTCCTGCGAGTTTTCCAAGTTTTGTTTTAAGGGTTATGAACCCTAGATTTATCCCAACTCAAATCTCTTCCATATTTACACATATATAACCTCATTAAACTACCCCAAATCATCCTACATGATTTATAACCATTGTAATCCACAATTTCATCATCAAAAACTAAGATTAGGGTTTAAATCCCATAAATTCCATTTTTGATCCATAAATGATAATACACAACTATCACACAATTTATTCATCTTAAATCATATATTAGCAAGTAGAAAACTTGCCTTGATGTAGGAATCTGATATTTCTTTGTGTGGTAGCAACCCCAAATCTTCAATCTCCATTTTTTTTCTTCTTTCTCCTCCTTTTCTCCCAAGATCTCTTCCTCTCTCTTTCTCTCTTTGTTTGGTAATACAAAATTAGGAAAAGAAATAAGGTGCAAGAATAAAATCGTGACTTAAGTCTAAATTCCCAAGTTAAATGGTTAATACCATATTAAAATGACTTGCAAATACGCATATAAGCTAAAACCAGGTAAAAGTGCCCGAAATACAAAAATACAATATGGCACTTATTTTTACTGTCTCGCACCTTCCGGGACTAACTACGCCCTCTAAACTGGCATCCGAAAATTTAATAAATTATTTTAATTTCCATTTTCATTTAAACCACAGTGTCATTTAAATCACATGACACTATAAAACATACAACAGAATGATATTTACTTCCACAAGCAGTAAATACGCAACAATCTAGCAATTATTACTTTCGACTCATTAAATTAATATTTACTCCAGTTGCAACAATTTTATATAATTACCTTATGCGGTGAAATAATATAAAATTAACTTCCTAAAAGCGAGGGTTTTTACATTAGGGTTTTCATTTGAAATCATTTTAGGGTTTCCATTATAGGGTGTATGTGTGTGTTTCTATGGGATGTGTGTGTATAGGTGTGTGTGTGTGTGTAGTGCGAAGAAGAGAGAGAGAGAGAGAGATGTACCTAAATAAATAGATAGAGAGATGATGAAAGGTTGTGTGGTAACTACTACTGTTGCAATTAAAGAGAGAGAGAGATAGAGAGTTGTGCTAGCTTAAACCGAAATGAGGGCTGTTACTGTGATGTAATTAAAAAACTTGTCACGATCCTATCACGGATTTTAATCGTGATAACTTTGTAAGTTGTCATGGTCAAAGTCCATGATAGGACCATGACAAGTTTGTTGTCATAGTTATTGACCAGAACACGATCATGAGAAGTTGTTGTCATGGTCGCATCACAGTCGATGAACGTGAGAAAAAACACAATTTGCTGTTACGATTTTTGACCGTGATAACACCGGCTAATTTTTGAGTGATTTTTTTTTTTATTTTGGTGTAATGAAATGTCTTGAGTTGTTGTGCTTATTATATCTTCTAACATCCTCCCTTAAACTAATGGGATTATAAAACATTAGTTTGTTTCTGCTTTGCTGGAAAGGAGATGAAGCCATCTCTTTAGTAAAGATATTTGCTAGCTAGTCTTTAGAGGACACAAACTTAAATATAATGTCGTTGTTGAGGACTTTATCACAAATGATGTGGTAGTCTATCTCAATGTGCTTAGTCCTTGCATGGAAAATAGGGTTAGATTCAAGATCTAAGGCAAAGATGTTATCACAATAAAGAATAGGAGTATAGAATTTCCCAATGTGGATATCATAGAGGAGCATCCTAACAAGCTCAGTAGTGGTGATAGAAAGAGCTCTATAATTAGCTTCAGTAGAGGACCAGGCAACTGTATGCTATTTCTTATCAGTCTAGATGATAGGTTAATAACATAGGAGAATGATTGAGCTAATAATACTCCTTTTATCATTAGGGTCCCTTGCCCAGCCAGCATCTGAGAAAGCTATAAGGTGGAGGTCTGTATTATGATAGTGTAACCCATAACTAGGAGATTTTTTAAGATACCTCACGATTCTTTTAACAGCAACCCAATGAACATCTATATGGCAGTGTATATATTGACGGAAAAAGTAATATCTGGCCTTGTGAAGGTGAGATACTGAAGAGCTCCAACTGTGCTTCTGTGAAGAGTGGCTCAGGAAGAGGAATTCCATTAGGTTTGCCCATTCTAGCCGAGGTAGTATATGGAGTCTTACAAGATCATAGAGGACCTATTCAGTAGATCCTTTAGATACTTATAAAGTGAGAGGTGGATGCCCTGTGGAGTAGAGTGAATCAGAAGACCCAAAAAGTAATTCAAAGATCCTGGATCCTTCATATTAAAAGAAGAGCTGAGATATAATATATGTTGTTAAGTAAAATAGATATAACTACCATTACTATGATATTATCCTTATATAGGAGCAGGGTATTATAGGAAGATCCATGATGCTTAATAAATAAGGAATTCTCAACTGAGAACTGAACAAATTAAAACTATAAGAGATGGTGAGTGAGTGTTTGAAATCAAACTTTAGGGGCGTGTTTAAGCCCATAGATATCCTCATGGAGTTTGTAGACAAAGGTAGGAGTGTCTGGATTAATAAAGCCCCAAGGTTGAGTCATGTAACCTACCACAACCAGAAAACCAAGAAAAAAGGTATTTTTAACATCCAATTTCTTAAGAAACCAACCACAATGAGCAACCAACTTGATAATTAGTCTGATTGTTGTATACTTGACTAGTGGGATAAATTTATTAGTGTAATCTAAGCCCTCATCCTAGTGAAATATTTTGGCCACTAACCTAGCTCTATGTCTAGAAAGAGTCGCATCTGCATTATATTTGAGCTTATATACCTATTTTCAACCAATGAGATTTTTGCTAGGTGGTGAGGGATCTAGGATCCAAATTCCATACTTATGAAGAGAGGAGAACTCATTAGCCATTGAAGTTTTCCACTCTATACTCTTAACTGGTTCAGTAAAGCATGTAGGTTCTGTAGGTGTAAGGGTAGCTTAAAAATCTTTGGGTTTGGAGATACCAGACTTGGATATAGTCTGCATAGGATGAGTGCTATGAGTAGTGATAGGATGAATAGGAGACTATATAATAATGGAAGGAAATATAGGAGTAGATGTATGTGTAAGAAAACGTAATAATGGAGATGGAGACAATACATGTCGCGATAATAGGGGAGGTGAGGTGGAAGGAGGGGGAGATGGTTTGGGTTGAACATGAGGAGGTGAGATAGGAGAAGGTAACTAGTTGGATAAATTGACTTAACTGAGGATTGTCCTTGACATAAAAAGGTACGTTTGTTGATGTGAACATGCTTTGATACTTAAATCTTTTGAGAAATGGGATAAAAAAAGATAAACCCTTTGTAATCACTAAGATAACCCAAGAAAATGCGAGGTTTGATTTTAGGTTAAAGCTTTTTTGAATTAAAGGGAGTAAGAAGTGGATAATAGATGCAACCAAATGTCTTAAAGGACTAATAGTCAGGTGTGGTTTTAAAAATAATTTCATAGGGAGATTTGTGTAGCAATGTGGGAGTGGGGAATCTATTAATAAGTAAAATGTAGTTGCAAATGAATGAAACCAAAATTTAGAGGAAAGAGAAGTGGTAGTAAGACGAGTAAGACAAATTTATATAATATGTTTGTGTTTCCTCTCAACTTTACCATTTTATTGAGATGTTTTAGGACAAAATTTTTGATGATGAAAGCCATGAGAGGTAAAACATCTCAACAAAATGGTAAGACAAAAATTTTGATGCTGAACGCCATGAGAGGTAAAATGATTTTGAAACTTAGTCTTCTTATACTCACCTCCACCATTTGTTCTTAGAATTTTAATTTTGGAGTTTAGTTGATTTTCCATTAAGGATAGAAAATGAAAGAGAGCAAAAATATATGAGACTTATAAGTAAGTTTATAAATCCATGTAAACCTGCTAAAATCATCCACAAAGGAAACATCATAACTGTAACCAACAAGAGAAGGAACATGGGAGGGTCCCCACAAGTCACTATGAATAACCTGTAAAGGTAAAGAAGCTTTACTAAAATAAAGAGGAACATGTATTTTACACATCTTTCCCACTAAATAATGTTTACACAAATCAGATACACCAGGTGGTATTGTGTTACAAGAATTGGAAAAAGTAGATAATCCTTGATGAATTATAGAGTTTAAAGGGTGACCTAGCCTATTGTTCCATAGAGTATGAGACAATTTTTGACCTAATTAAGCTTTATGAGACAAATTTGATGGAGTAAGTTACTGAGAAGTAGACTTGGTTAGTGTATTGCTGAAGGAAGAGGAACCGATATGAATAGGGTAGAGCTCATTAACACTAAGTCCCTAGAAGAGAATATTCCCTAATAGATTGCCCTGTATGTGTGACACCCCGCCTAATTAAATACCGGGCGATCACTCCTTTATTAAATTAAATCAAGGTAAGCAGTTGGTCCATTCTCAGCATCACTGTCGATAAAAATAATTTTTCCAATTTAACACCCTAAATAATTAAGCTAAGTGTCAAAAACATTTTTCATACGAACTTCCAAATTTTAATTAAAGAAAAGATTTTTATTAATACAAAACAACATTTCTACAATATAGAATCACACCCCGAAATCTAAATAAAACCATACATTCACCAATCGAATGTTAATAATATAAAGCTAAAATCATAAACCATCCTGAAACAAATCCCATAAACAATACTGGAATAACTGAAATATAAAAATCCCCAACAATAAATGAAATGATAAAAAGGGCGTCACGTGCCCCATAAATGAGAGTAATAGGAGTGGAGTCAATGACAGAAGCCGTCTACTCAAGGGACCTGCAACTCCCACCTAAGCTGCAGCTCGTCCTTCTCAAAGAATCCTAAGCAAGACGCCCCTGTGGCTGGGCACCTGAAAAATATACATATATATACAAGAGAGAGAGAGAAAAGGAAACGGGTCAGGGCCCGAAAGTGTGTTTGATTTTAGAATACGTTAAGCAAGTATTTAAATTGATACAGGCCAATGCAACATCATATTAGTTCGTCTCTCTCTTGAGAAATACTCACCTCTCTTCTAATGTGCACTCCTATCGTACTAGCCTTCCCAATGGTTCGTTTATCTTATCTTACTCAAATGTTTTCAAAAACTGAACGATAACAATGTTATAAAGGTTACTTTCAATTTGTAGTATTCCTCTCGTTTTAGCTTCATTAAATTATAAGATTTCCCCGTACCTTTTCATATTTTCACAAAAACAAGTATTTAATAATTTGAGTCAACAAACATGTTCTACTTATCAAATCACAGTAGGCAGTTCAAAGTTTATAACCTCATATATATATTAACTACTCGCATAAAATATATATATAATGGCACCCCAACTAAACTATGGTGCGGGCATACTCTGCTATCCAATCCCCGTATCGCTCACATAAAAGGGAAATACAAGTTCGGAATCACTCTCGAACTGTATTAACATATACAAAACAACGTTGAGGCGAAGCATAGATTCCAAGTCCAAGAGGTCAGTACATACCCACACGTCTCTTAGGACCGTCCGACTATCAATTTAATAGCCCGTACCTAGGATCTCTATCTTCTAGGGTACGATTCAATATCCCCATAAAGCAACACAGGATACTATCGTCCCAGCGCGGTAACCTCAGGGATAGCAAGTAGCGCGGGTACGTTTTTCACATGTATATAATATATGTACACACATTCATATAAATATACCGATTTCATCATATTAATATAGGTCACTCTCATTACCCATAATTACAACCTTTGTCCTAAATTTCACCTTATTAGTATAACGTAAAAGGTTTCGCCTCTAACCTTAATTCGAAGGGTTTTCTCACTCATTACCTAATACTCATGGGTTATAACTTTAAAATTCTAAAATTCAGTAAATAACTTCATTTGATTCCAACGTAACTCTCTTACGCACCTCACCCATAAGTTTCATAAATCTAACAACCTAAAGTAAATATCCCATAATTACCCTCTTCGTTGAAGATTAAAGGTTCTAACATATGTCCATATACTCTACTGGTCCTCATTATCTCCCAAATCATTTTATTTAGAATGCCCAAGGTTTATTCCACTATAAATTAATTCAACTAATTAAACAAGGGGAATAATAGGCTGCCAGGGAGGGTCGATCGATCGACGTCTGGGGGTCGACCGATCGAACCTTCGATCGATCGACGATCTAGGGTCGATCGATCGATCGAGCAGGTCTGTGAAAATTCTGCAGAAACTGCAGTGACGGGGTTGCTTAGGTTTCTTCATCAAAACTCATATTTTCCAACTCTAATTGACCCAAAAAGTCTACTGCTTACATCCTAACATAATTCCAGGTTTCTTTAACGATCAGCATGCGTATATACATCAATAAACATGATTAAACAACCTAATATTTCATCTAATCATCAAGAACCCTACAGTTTTCTTAACCTTTGTTCTAATCAGTTTTCTCCAGAAATTCCTTCTAATAAATCATCAAAATTTCGTGGGTTAAACATCTACTTCACATATTAATTTCCAGAATAAGGTTCATATGATTTCTACATGCAAATCTTTATCAAAATTGGGTTTTCCTCCATGGATTATACTCTTAATCGTTCCTACACTAACATGATTATTGCATCAACGAAAATACGCAAGTTAAACACTTGCCTGGGATTTCAGAGGTCTGGTTTCCTGCTGATATTGGTATGGCTGCGTTCTCCTCCTCGCGATCTACGCGTTGGTGGTGACGGTGGTGCAAAAGGTGGTATTTTTGGCCTTGAATCACCTAGCAAGGTCTCTCCTCTCTTCTCCACTAGCCGTCTTAGGGTTCTGAATGATCTAACCCTAAGAGGCTGACTTAAATGGCTTCTAAGGATGGCTGAAATTCGTGGGTTTAATTACCCTAATTTGTAAAATTACCAAAACGCCCTCCCGGGTCACTAATTAAGCCTAAAAACATCCCGAGACCCAAACTAAACCCCCGGGTACACTTTTCTGACTATCTCGACCCTTCCGGACGCGTTGGCGCACTCAAAACGACCATACGGACAACTCATAAAATATTTACTTTTATATCTCAATAATTAGTCCCGACGCGACACGGGCGCGTCCCGACTAAAATTACCAAAATTACCAAAATTGTCGTTTTCATTCACTCGTTGTCATTTTTATTCACTCATGACATTTACCATATATTACTATGCTCTTAAGTAATATTCAACAATTTCATATTATTACTAACTCGCGTCACGTTAATAATTATAACATAATTAATTTCCGGATTTTTATTAAATAAATCCCCAATTTAATTATAGCATAAAAATATGGGGTATTACATACTTCCCCCCTAATAACGGAATTTCGTCCCGAAATTCGGAAAATAAGGCATACCTGGTAAAAAACAACTCTGGATATCTCTCACGCATATCTGCCTCACGCTCCCAAGTGGATTCCTCCACATTATGATGTTCCCACTGGACCCGCACGAGTGGAACTATCTTCGACCTCAATCTCCTCTCACTGTAGTCTAGAATAGCCACCGGTCTCTCCTCGTAAGAGCTATCCGACTGCAAGTCGATCTCATCTATCGCAATGTGAGTATGGGCCATATCATCCCGAAGGTATCGTCTCAACGACGAGATGTGGAATACATCGTGGATGCGATGTAAATGTTCTGGCAAACCCAACCTGTATGTTACTGGCCCAATTCTCTCGATGATGGGAAATGGTCCTACGTACCTCGGAGCCAACTTCCCCTTCTTCCCGAACCTCATCACTCCTTTCATAGGAGATACACGCAACAACACTTGATCTCCCACATTAAACTCCCGGAAGAATCGTTTTGCATCGGCGTAGGTCTTCTGTCTGTCTTGGGCTACCCGAATACGACTCCTGATTATCTCAATCCTCGCGGAGGTCTCCTGGATCACTTCTGGTCCTAATAACTTGTTGTACCCCACCTCGATCCAACAGGTTGGAGAGCGACAAAGCCTGCCGTACAAAGCTTCAAATGGAGCCATGCCAATCGTAAACTGATAGGAGTTATTATAAGCAAACTCGACCAGTGGAAGATGTGTCTCCCAACCTCCCCCGAAGTCGAGGATACACATGCGTAGCATATCTTCCAACATCTGATTAGTACGCTCTGTCTGTCCATCTGTCTGTGGGTGGTAAGCTGAACTCAGTCTCAACTCTGTACCCATAACCTCCTGAAAGCTTTCCCAGAAACGCGACACAAAAATCTTGTCTCTGTCTGACACAATATTCAGGGGCACCCCATGTAATCTGACAATCTCAGCGATGAATAGTTGGGCATACTGACCTGTGGTATAATCTATCCTTACTGGCAGAAAATGAGCCACCTTGGTCAGACGGTCTACAATCACCCAGATAGAATCGTGGCCTCGCTGTGATGTAGGCAACCCTGTAATGAAGTCCATGGAAATACTTTCCCACTTCCACGCAGGTACTTCCAACGGCTGAAGTAATCCCGACGGTTTCTGGTGGTCCACCTTCACCAGCTGGCAAATAGAACATTTGGACACAAATTCAGCGATGTCCTTCTTCATCCCACTCCACCAGTACTGACGTCTCATATCCTGGTACATCTTATCGCCTCCCGGATGTACAGCAAATCGGGACCCATGAGAATGAGTCATCACCTCATGACGTAGCTCTGCTCCTTCTGGAACCACTAATCTCCCATTAAATCGCAACCCTCCATCCGAACTAACAGAATAGGACTCAGCACCCTCGACTAGAAGTCGTACAATCTGCTCCTGACAAAATGGGTCTGTGGTCTGTGCCTGTATCACCCTTGTAACAATCTCGGGTGTGACTGTCATCACGAATATGAACGAACGTGCTACTGCGTCCTGGTGACCCAACTCCTTCCACTTTGCTTTCCAGATGTCCGCTACATCGTCAATCGGTCTACGGCTCAACGCATCAGCAACTACGTTGGCTTTCCCCGGATGATACTGTATATCGAACTGGTAATCTTTCACAAACTCTAACCATCTGCGCTGACGCATATTCAGCTCTCGCTGAGTGAACAGGTACTGCAGTGACTTATGGTCTGTAAACAAACGGAATTTCTCGCCCAATAAATAGTGCCTCCAAATTCTCAATGCAAAGACGACCGCAGCTAACTCCAGGTCGTGGGTGGGGTAATTCTTCTCATGCGGCTTAAGCTTACGGGAAGCAAAAGCTATAGCCTTCTCTTCCTGCTGAAGCACTCCCCCAAGTCCTCGTAAGGACGCATCTGTGTAAACCAGGTACTCTACACCCGGCTTCGGTAAAGCAAGGACTGGTGCCGAAGTAAGCTTGTCCTTCAGCTCGTCGAAAGCCAACTGACAAGCGTCATCCCAAACATATGGTACCCCCTTGCGAGTCAGATTCGTCAATGGACCCGCTATTTTGGAGAATCCCCGAATGAACCTCCTGTTGTATCCGGCTAACCCCAAGAAACTACGCACTTCCGTTGGTGTCGTGGGCTGCCCCCACTCCCTCACCGCTGACACTTTGCTCGGGTCAACTGCTATCCCCTGCTCAGAAACAACATGGCCCAAGAATTGTACCTCTCTCAACCAGAATCCACACTTCTCGTACTTAGCATACAACTGATGCTCTCGTAGAGTCTGAAGAACCTGCCTCAAGTGTTCGGCATGCTCCTCCTCGGAGTGTGAATATATCAAGATATCATCTATGAAGACGATGACGAACTGATCCAAGAACTCTCTGAATACTCGGTTCATCAAGTCCATGAAAACGTCTGGGGCATTTGTGAGTCCGAACGGCATCACCCTGAACTCATAGGACCCATATCTCGACAAGAAGGCAGTCTTCGAAACATCCTGCTCTCTAATTCGCAACTGATGGTACCCCGACCTCAGATCTATCTTCGAAAAGAAAGTTGCTCCCCTTAACTGGTCGAACAGATCATCGATTCGAGGCAACGGATACTTGTTCCGTATCGTGACCTTGTTCAACTCCCGGGAGTCCACACACAATCTCAGTGAGCCATCTCTCTTCTTCACAAATAAGACTGGAGCGCCCCACGGTGAGGTACTCCTACGAATGAAACCCTGACCTAATAGCTGCTCAATCTGATCTCGTAGCTCTCGCATCTCTGTCGGAGCCATACGGTACGGTGCGCGTGCTATAGGTCTCGTATCCGGCAATAAGTCTATAACGAAGTCTATCTCACGACTGGGCGGTAGGCCTGGTATCTCCTGAAACACATCGGAATACTCCCTAACAACTGGGATCGAATCCAAAGGAATCACAACCTCCTTAGAGGTATCCTCCTCAATGTAATATAAATGAGCGGTCGAACCTCCCTCTGGGCGAGGCATCGCTACTACAAACATCTCTTGCCCCGGAATGGCAAAAACAATGCTCCCACCGAAGCAATAAATCATGGCTCTATAAGATGCGAGCCAATCCGTACCAATAATCACGTCATGCTCGTGCATGTCTAATACTAGCATGTCTGCAGGCAGTACCAAGCTACCAATCTCTATCCCTACTCCTCGGCATATAAAAAATATAAGCGACCCACTCCCTAAAGGTGAGTCGACACACGTCACGGTGCTCTCTGCTGTGGCTAACAATCCTAAGGACTTCGCAAAATGCGTAGCTATAAAACAGTGCGTTGCCCCGTATCAAACAAAACTTTACCCATAGTACCATGGATAGGAAACATACCCTCAATCGCGGGTGGTGCCTGTGGAGCTGCCGCCTGGTGGACGTTATAGACACGTCCGTACTGTAATTGCCCCTGCTGCACTGGAGCTGCTGGGATGGCTGGTAGGGCTGGCATCTGGGCTGGAGCTGGAAGGGAAGGTGGAAAGAGTGGTCTCTGCGGCTCATTACGGGCTCCCTGCTGCGGTGGGGCCCTATCTCCCTCTGGGCAATCCTGACGCTTATGGCCGTGCTTGCCACACATAAAACACCGGCCTCTGAAATTACCTCCCCTCTGTCCCTGCTGACCACGGCCCTGCTGGCCGTTACCTCCACGCCATTGGCCCTGTTGGCCCTGATGTGCACGCTGTTGGCCTTGCTGGCCCTGCTGCTGACCCTGCGGTCGGTGTTGGCCCTGCTGGCCCTGCTGATTAAGCTGACCCTAATGGCCCTGCCTGAATCCCCCGAATCCCTGCCTAGAATCACCTGAACGGAATCGCTTAGCAGGGTCCCCCTGATGGGAACTCTGCTCGTGCTGACGAGTCTGTCCCTGAGTTGGTGCCCCACTGGCACTATTACCCCCGATCCTGCCCTGCTGGCTAGACTCTCCTGCTCTCTTGCTTCCCTGAAGATGGAAGCGGTGATCCTGGCAATATAGTAACGCTGCATTGAGTACGTCCGTAAAAGTACTCAGGGATAGATTTCCAATAAGGTGCTGACGATCCTCCAAGCTAACCCGTCGACGAACAGCAAAATCTTCCTGCTCTCAGTGGGTGCCTCATCCGGCACAATAGTGAGAAGTCTCGTGAACTCCTCCTCATACTCTGCTACAGTAAGGTTCTCCTGCTTCAGATTTAGCAATTTCCGCCTCATCTCAGTCTGCACTGCGGGTGGAAAGTACTTGCGGTCAAACTGCTCCCAGAAAATCTGAATAGGGATCGTGTCCCTCTCCTCCAAAGTAGTAGTGGACTCCCACCACTGTAATGCGGCTCCCACCAGTTTAAAAGAGGCCAATAGCTGCTTCTGCACTTCGGTGCACTCATACATATGGAGGTGCCGCTGTATGTCCTTCTTCCATTGGCTGACAGTAATGATATCGGAGCTACCAGAAAACTCAGGGGGATGTGCTTTCTGAAAAGCATCCCGAACTCTCTCCCATGCAGATGGAAGCTGTGCTGGTACTGGCGCCACTGCTTGGACCTGTGGTGGAGCCTGCTGAATCACCGCTATCGCGGCATTTACCGCCTGAGCAAGGATGGCGGCTACCTCATTCGCATTCATAGTGCCTGGTGCCGGAGCTGCTGGCTGGTCGTCTTGGGCACGCCTATCTTTCGGAGCACGTCTCGGAGGCATCTGAAATATGAACAAGTTTATTAGTCTACAGTTATCAACAAATCTCAAATAGCTGAAGACTTAAACGTGAAAGCAAGAATACAACAGTCCTAACAATAGGGCTCTATAGCAATAACGTTAAGCTGAAAGCGAAAATAAGCCGTACAGATCCTATGGACACTAGAACCTGATGCTCTGATACCACCTGTGACACCCCGCCTAATTAAATACCGGGCGATCACTCCTTTATTAAATTAAATCATGGTAAACAGTTGGTCCATTCTCAGCATCACTGTCGATAAAAATAATTTTTCCAATTTAACACCCTAAATAATTAAGCTAAGTGTCAAAAACATTTTTCATACGAACTTCCAAATTTTAATTAAAGAAAAGATTTTTATTAATACAAAACAACATTTCTACAATATAGAATCACACCCCGAAATCTAAATAAAACCATACATTCACCAATCGAATGTTAATAATATAAAGCTAAAATCATAAACCATCCTGAAACAAATCCCATAAACAATACTGGAACTACTGAAATATAAAAATCCCCAACAATAAATGAAATGATAAAAAGGGCGTCACGTGCCCCATAAATGAGAGTAATAGGAGTGGAGTCAATGACAGAAGCCGTCTACTCAAGGGACCTGCAACTCCCACCTAAGCTGCAGCTCGTCCTTCTCAAAGAATCCTAAGCAAGACGCCCCTGTGGCTGGGCACCTGAAAAATATACATATATATACAAGAGAGAGAGAGAAAAGGAAACGGGTCAGGGCCCGAAAGTGTGTTTGATTTTAGAATACGTTAAGCAAGTATTTAAATTGATACAGGCCAATGCAACATCATATTAGTTCGTCTCTCTCTTGAGAAATACTCACCTCTCTTCTAATGTGCACTCCTATCGTACTAGCCTTCCTAATGGTTCGTTTATCTTATCTTACTCAAATGTTTTCAAAAACTGAACGATAACAATGTTATAAAAAGGTTACTTTCAATTTGTAGTATTCCTCTCGTTTTAGCTTCATTAAATTATAAGATTTCCCCGTACCTTTTCATATTTTCACAAAAATAAGTATTTAATAATTTGAGTCAACAACCATGTTCTACTTATCAAATCACAGTAGGCAGTTCAAAGTTTATAACCTCATATATATATTAACTACTCGCATAAAATATATATATAATGGCACCCCAACTAAACTATGGTGCGGGCATACTCTGCTATCCAATCCCCGTATCGCTCACATAAAAGGGAAATACAAGTTCGGAATCACTCTCGAACTGTATTAACATATACAAAACAACGTTGAGGCGAAGCATAGATTCCAAGTCCAAGAGGTCAGTACATACCCACACGTCTCTTAGGACCGTCCGACTATCAATTTAATAGCCCGTACCTAGGATCTCTATCTTCTAGGGTACGATTCAATATCCCCATAAAGCAACACATGATACGATCGTCCCAGCGCGGTAACCTCAGGGATAGCAAGTAGCGCGGGTACGTTTTTCACATGTATATAATATATGTACACACATTCATATAAATATACCGATTTCATCATATTAATATAGGTCACTCTCATTACCCATAATTACAACCTTTGTCCTAAATTTCACCTTATTAGTATAACGTAAAAGGTTTCGCCTCTAACCTTAATTCGAAGGGTTTTCTCACTCATTACCTAATACTCATGGGTTATAACTTTAAAATTCTAAAATTCAGTAAATAACTTCATTTGATTCCAACGTAACTCTCTTACGCACCTCACCCTTAAGTTTCATAAATCTAACAACCTAAAGTAAATATCCCATAATTACCCTCTTCGTTGAAGATTAAAGGTTCTAACATATGTCCATATACTCTACTGGTCCTCATTATCTCCCAAATCATTTTATTTAGAATGCCCAAGGTTTATTCCACGATAAATTAATTCAACTAATTAAACAAGGGGAATAATAGGCTGCCAGGGAGGGTCGATTGATCGACGTCTGGGGGTCGACCGATCGAACCTTCGATCGATCGACGATCTAGGGTCGATCGATCGATCGAGCAGGTCTGTGAAAATTCTGCAAAAACTGCAGTGACGGGGTTGCTTAGGTTTCTTCATCAAAACTCATATTTTCCAACTCTAATTGACCCAAAAAGTCTACTGCTTACATCCTAACATAATTCCAGGTTTCTTTAACGATCAGCATGCGTATATACATCAATAAACATGATTAAACAACCTAATATTTCATCTAATCATCAAGAACCCTACAGTTTTCTTAACCTTTGTTCTAATCAGTTTTCTCCAGAAATTCCTTCTAATAAATCATCAAAATTTCGTGGGTTAAACATCTACTTCACATATTAATTTCCAGAATAAGGTTCATATGATTTCTACATGCAAATCTTTATCAAAATTGGGTTTTCCTCCATGGATTATACTCTTAATCGTTCCTACACTAACATGATTATTGCATCAACGAAAATACGCAAGTTAAACACTTGCCTGGGATTTCAGAGGTCTGGTTTCCTGCTGATATTGGTATGGCTGCGTTCTCCTCCTCGCGATCTACGCGTTGGTGGTGACGGTGGTGCAAAAGGTGGTATTTTTGGCCTTGAATCACCTAGCAAGGTCTCTCCTCTCTTCTCCACTAGCCGTCTTAGGGTTCTGAATGATCTAACCCTAAGAGGCTGACTTAAATGGCTTCTAAGGATGGCTGAAATTCGTGGGTTTAATTACCCTAATTTGTAAAATTACCAAAACGCCCTCCCGGGTCACTAATTAAGCCTAAAAACATCCCGAGACCCAAACTAAACCCCCGGGTACACTTTTCTGACTATCTCGACCCTTCCGGACGCGTTGGCGCACTCAAAACGACCATACGGACAACTCATAAAATATTTACTTTTATATCTCAATAATTAGTCCCGACGCGACACGGGCGCGTCCCGACTAAAATTACCAAAATTACCAAAATTGTCGTTTTCATTCACTCGTTGTCATTTTTATTCACTCGTGACATTTACCATATATTACTATGCTCTTAATTAATATTCAACAATTTCATATTATTACTAACTCGCGTCACGTTAATAATTATAACATAATTAATTTCTGGATTTTTATTAAATAAATCCCCAATTTAATTATAGCATAAAAATATGGGGTATTACAGTATGTTCACTGAGTTAGTATCAAATATTCATGTACAATTATTACCTTTACATTGTTTATGAACAAATAGAAAATTAAAGGATAAGGAAGGCACACATAGAGTGTTTTTAAGAGAAATTTAGAGTATGAGTGCAAAGAGAAGCTATAGCAGAGTGAGATATAAACAAGTTTTATCTATTGGCAACTGAAATGAGTTCATCACCTTAATATCCATTAACAATTGATAATTTGGATAAATAATTAGTCATGTGGGAAGAAGAACCAGAGTCTGTATACCATATGTTATTTGAGTACGAAGATAAAGTAGATATAGCCTTGGCAGCAAGTTGTTGAGGTGGAGGTCTACTCTAAGTGCTATAGTTCAATCTATGGTAATAATGCATAGCAATATGATTAGTATGACCACAGATTTGGCAAGGAGAAAAAATACCAAAGGGACGAGGGTTGAAATTAGGTCATTGGTTGGGAGAATTATGACTATTGTAGGTTTGTGAATAATCAAAGGAGTTCCTTGATTAGGCATAAATTCTTTATAATTTATCCTTTGATTTAGTTACTTTTAGCACCTCGAACAACGTAATTGAGTTGTATTTATCTCATAACTGTGCTACTGACTGATCCTAATGAGTACACTGAGTTTCTGGTATTTTGTAGTGATTTTGCAGGTATTTGATGTCAAGAAACGAAAGAAGGAAATCGGTAGAATCAAGAAAGAAAGAAGGAAAAGTCTCAAGGGTAAAAACGTAATTTCTACACGAAATTCGGATGAGGTACCTAAAGAGAAGTTGAAGACATCTCATTCACGAGCACAAAGTAAGAAACGACACCCCATTCGGAATCCCGGAACAAAAGTTATGAGCAGTCAAAGATGAGCCAGAAAGTCAAATAGCCGGACCGATCCGCCTTGACAAACTCCAGAAGACCCCGGATCGCATGCAAACCAAAGGAGGCCAAAATAAAAAGAACCGGTCCACCCCCGGACCGGTCCGCCCCAAATAAAAAGAACCGATCTGCCTGAGACCCGGACCGGTCCGGTCTTCGAGATCTGAAAATCTTTTCTCTTCCTAAAAAGACTCCTAGTGCAGTTGACTTCCGATATTGTTGCAGGGTATGAAAGACTCGACTTATTATTGTTATAGGGAGGAAGAATTAGTAGGTTTTCCGGCTTCTTTTCCAAAAACCCTAGTTTAGCTAAGAATTGGAGATTTAATTCAAAGATTGAAGATTTATTTAGCGATTTTTGTGAGTATCAGTTTCATTCATTGTTGCACTTATTGTTTGAGTAATTTTAGTGAGTAATTTTTATTTCTAATTCATTTCGACATCTAATTATCATTTTTCTTAGATTAATCATGAATTCCTGCACATCAATTAATGTTTTCATTTAATTCAACATGTTAGGCTAGATTTACCAACGTCGGGGTACATGAACCCAACTTTAGGTGTTAGTGTATGTGTGTAAAATTAATCCGATGAGTTTATTGATTGGCTATGATCGTATCGCATAATGACACAATAATTGTAGATCTTTATATCAAGTTTGCCTCTGGGTACTCGTGACGATTTAGAGTGCAATTTGAGTGTCACTATCACGATACTGATTTACTCATCCTCAGATTAGGTATGACGCGGGCTTGAACCTCGCATACATAATGCTTGGGAGTACTAAATTCCAGGTCAGATCAATTGGATAAATTTATGATTAATATTACCACTGCACTACACTAGGGCTGTGGTATTGTATTCCCATCCTAGTTTTTCCCATCACTTTGTCAAAAGTTTCAAAATAAATTTTCATTCATATTTTAGGTAAATTAGTGTAGTTGCATTTTTCATAATTTCATCTTTGCATTTAGTTGTAATCATTCCCAAAATCAAATCATTTTCCTTTTGTTTTTAGAGTCAAGGTTAGGATTCCTCCGTCTTTTTCGTCGTCACAACTTCGTTGTCCTTTTCCCTGAGGATCGATACCCGACTTGTCGGATTATTACTTGAGCGACATGCTTACACTTGATCCTAGAGTGAACGCATTTCTGAGACACATTTTCAGTCGCGTCATTCCTCCTTCCAGATTTACCTCCTCTTTGTGGAGATCTACCATGACCTTATCCTCTGAAATAATTAAATGAGGAATTGTTCCTATAAGATTTTAAATTATTCATAGCCATGATTGCAGATGCCACATTATTAGTGGAATCATATAGCTGAGTAATATCTTATTCTTCAACTTTGAGGAGCACATGTAATTCTTTAACTGAGATAAGTTGAGACCTAGTGCGTATGAAGGTCTTGAATGCATTGCAAGAGATTAGAAGGCCATTTAAAGTATAAATCAGAATACCTTCATCATCAATAGTGATGGAAACATCAACATGACTATCACGAGCCTCTTTTATCTTCTGCATGTATTGATCTATAGAATCTGAGCCTTTGATAATGGTTTGCAGATTTGTCTTTAACTGAAGAACATTTTATCGAGAGCTTGATGAAAATATTTGTTCGAGTGCAAGACAGACATTTCTGGAATTTGTGTGTCCAACTACATGAGATAGAATAGTTGGAGGTAATGTGGCATTAATAAGAGTGAGTAATGCTTGATCTATGGTTGTTCATTTAAGAAACTTTGGATTAGGTTGTTTTATTTATGCAAGTGTTGGTGATGGAGATAAATTTGCTTGAAGAATTACAGTTATCTGGTATTTCCAAGTCACATAGTTGATAGAATCAAGACAAATTGAGACTAGATTGCAAATATTTAATAGTAGATGGATTGGAGAATATGGATTTTTGTTAGCGCAGTTGCCATGGATGAACTAACTTGAGAATATATGAATGAAGGAGAGGAAGACAAGGAGTTGGATTGTGAGATGTTAATCTCTTTGATTCAGTCTGATACCATGTGAACTTTCTTAATTTATAATCGAATTAGAGAATAAGAAGAAAAGAGAGAGAAAAAAGATAATATGATTCTCTTTTCATTCCTTATATTTTCTAATACATACATTTGTCTTTGTGTAGAATCACTATAACAAACTAATAATAGAATTAGTTATAACTAATTCTTACTGTTTGGGGAATGCTCTAGTGTAGCTAACTATCTTGAGTTTTTATGCTTATTATATCTACAAACCGAGTTAGTTTGGTTAGATAAGACTCTAAAGGTCTACAAAGGATTGAAATGGCATTTTTAATGTAGCAAATTAAAGCCCAGGGGTAGGTATACCTTTAGAATAAGTTTTATGAGTATTAGGTTAGTGTTTTGGGTTTATTTGGGAATCTAAAAGTGGGCCCATAGTAGGTAAAAGGGTTTAAGATTTTAAATAGGTTAATAACTATCATTAAACATCACAATACATCATTATTAAAACCAAGCAAGAAAGGGGCAAGCTTTGGGAGAAGAGTAAGAACACTCTAGGGGAATTGATCAAAGATCAAGCTTCCTTTAAGGTAAGTAATACCATTATTTTAATGTAATCAATTTATGACTTTCAGTGCTTCATATGATGAATTTGTTAAGAGCACGTTATCAAGGTTTAAATTTTGATTATAATGTGTATTATCTGATTTCTAAACATGTTTAATGTAGATTTGAATTGATTAATCAATTAAACCCATGTTCATCTTAAAAATCAAGTTTAATATAGAACTATATGGCCTATATTATTGAAGACCCTTGATTAATATGTTTTGAATCGCTAAATGTTGTAAATCTAATTCGTTTTAAAGTTTAAATGATTTATGAATACATAATCACATGTTTAATGAAAGAATTGATGTCAATCGTATGTTACTTTGATCTAATCACATGAAGAAGATGAGTTATAATGTCAAGATAAGAAATTCAACCCTTACATGTATTGGAATCACATTAAATATTGTGGAAAGCTTGTTATATATGTTAATCCGTGACTTATATTTATAGATGGAAGGTTTTGGATTGTTGTATCAACTTTTGGTGGAGTTTGGAACATCTTGGAGGTTTTCATTAAAGGAACCTAGGTGAAACTTGACATTCTGTACCCATCGAATCTATTCGGCACCGTCTTGTATCGATTTGGCTCTGTAGCATTCATGTGGTGGGGAATTTATTAGGATATACGATTTGGGGTTCGTTTGAAACTGCTAGTTTGGGGTTAGTTTATATATCTATATATATATATATAAGAGGATGGTGTTTTACTATTCACCATCTTATGTCTTCTTATCAAAGTAATCAAAGGGTCTACATTTTTCCACATGTACAATCTAATTGTTGCCCCTCCCCCAAAAACCTTACACCCCTCAAACCTTACACGACCTCTTATTCTCATAAACCCTAACCTACATCTATCCTCATTCCCTCTTAAGAATTTGTTATCTCCTCTCCGGCGCCTTACCTGCCTCATCAGCGCCAACCTATTTTCTTCTCTTCGCCCTCACCCTCTGAGCTCTAAGGTTGTTTACCTCACCACCACCAGTATGATTCCCTTGTCTTCATCATCCTATAGAGTTCAAGTAATCTGTATTTTGGGGTTTTATATTCAACTCACATTTCAGTACTTAACTCACATTTTGGTACTCACATTTGAGCATGAATTTTCTTCTTTCTAACACGTTGTTTTGTTTTCAGATATAACTTTGGATACTTATGATCTAATATGTTTTAATCGAGTACTTAATATCTAATATGTGTTATTTTTCATTCTCTCTATTTGTTTATGATTTAGGAAGTGTGGAATTGAATTTTGGTTTTAACTTAGTCTAACCTATGTACTATTCTTGATTCATTTTTCCTTCCCAGATTAACGGTCTTTAATGGTACTCACATTTAGATGGTAGTATTAGAGGTCTTTGATGGTACTCACATTTCCTTCCTAGATTATATTTTTGATATATACATTGAGCATAAACACTTTTTATTCTCTCGTTTTTTATGTAGGAATTTTATTTTAGATATGTTCATGGATTTAAGTTTTGATTTTAGACTTTAATTGTTCTTTGGACATGTTAGGTTTGCCTTCATGCAGTTTTATTAATTGGGGGGTTCACAGTTTTATGTATTTTTTTCAATTAATAAGTGGGGAATGAAGTGAAAATGGCCTTTAATCTTTGATTCATCATACTGCGATTCAAAATCAAACCACAGTTCAAATTAAGTATGCTCTTAGTTTTAATATTAAAAAGTATTAACGGACATGTCTTCGACAAGACGCATGGATGTTAGAGATGTAGGCTTTATAAAACTGTTTTTTAACAAGATGAAAGTTGTATATGTACCTTGTATAAAACCGAAAGTATGGGATGCAATTCATAAATCGTCATTGTTTATGCATGCCATGAAATTTTGGGGGTCTACTTTTAATTTACGACCCTCACGAATTGTTTTTCCTTGAATATTAGATTTGTCCATGCTATTTCAGTGCACTGAATTTATATTGTTCCATGTCTTTCTAATCCTAGATTAGTTTCACTATATATCCTACTTGCGATTTATATGAAAAATTTGTCTAAATACAATTTGTCCATTGAACACATTAGAATGCACATTTGGCTAGATTTACTACCTAACACATGGATGATTATTAAGAGTTATCCATTGTTGACCCTGAATTATTGAATTTCATCTTTTTTTTCCTTTTGTGCCATCTTTATATTGTGTGAGGTTTGGTTATAATTTTTAAGGCATTGACACACTTTTTTCTTAGTCACAGTATTTCAGGAAAAAGTGTATTATGCTATTATTTGAAATACATATACTTTGGTGATTGTTGAGTTACATTAGTATTCCTTTGCTATTTTCATATGATAGTAATGAAATCTGTTGTTAAGATTCTATAACAATATTTTGTGATCATTAAACACTCTATTGATTTGTTTCTCTGCTTTACTCTAATTTGACTTGATATAAATTGGATTGTTTATTACTTTAAGATTGATAACTTTTACAATCTATATATGTTTCTGAAACAGGAAATTGACTTAATATTTATAGCCCAAATACATCCTCAACGGGCATGAGGATTCCCTGGAACAGTCCTAAGTGCCAGCAAGTTTTCATGGTTTCATATTGCATTTACTTATTATGTATATTTGTTGAACAATTTAGTGTTAGAATCAACATGTATTTGGATTGTTTAATATCGTTTTGAAACTATATGTTTTCATGCTTCCAATGTTTGAAAATGCAATGCTTTGGTGAGGTTGTGCAGATGACCATCTTTAGGATATGTAATTGTATTTCATATAATTATTTCATAGGTGGTATTATATGGCATATGTAATCCTTAACGGATAAGAATGTTTTCTTCATTAATCAAGTGCACATGATTTATATTGAGTGCTTTTTTGTTCTTAAACCGTTCTATAGATAATGTCAGGGAACCCATTCTTATTTTTGACACCAACCGAGGGATCACTACAATCCGAGCCTCATATTAGATGAACTACCTCTAACTTTTAGTATTATTAAATGTTGAGTTTTGTTATACTTGGTGTGATTTTTATTAGTTTTATTGTAATGTTTTGATTTAGTTGGATAATTGTGCAAATAACAATGAACACATTAGTGCTAAGAGATGGATGTTCTCCTTACACGGTTAGGGTTATTGCTTGATGGATAACGTCACACGTTTTTATTTATTTTTCCCCATATATACATGGGTTTGTTCCAAACAGTAAACTATCAGTAGTACTATAGAAGTTATAAATTTTGTTCTTCTGTTCTAATTTGTTTCCTCTTATATTTTATAGGTCATAATGAACAAAAAATGTTGTATGGCTTCGACAGACAGTATGGGTGTTCTGACAATTGTACATAGTATTAAGTTTGTGTTAATGGAATATGTTACGTGCATTATCAAAAGCAATCACACACTTGGAACCAAGGTAATTATGTAATTACCCTATTTTAGCCCCTGTTGTCATGTGTGTATCTTAAACAGTCATCACATCCGTTGCTTGATTCTGTTGGTGAAAACTAAGCTGCATTTGGGCCTCAGGTAATATTTTTCATGTGCATGCATTCCAGATGTTTACCAAAAATCCTCTGTTATATTTTTAAATCATTTTCGTAAATTATTGGCACACTTTACTATAATATTAGTTATATTAATTCTCTCATTCACTTTAGGTGTCAGATAAATCAAATGCAAGTTCTTCCATGATTGACCCACCATGTTACATGGATTATTGATTGATGTTTGTGGATTATTGGATGTTTCATTCTCATTAAATTAGTTCTTTATGTCCTGTTCTTCCAAGTACTGATATAGAAAGGAAATTAAATTATGGGATTTTTTTGGATGACACTAAGGTTTTTGGACAATTTTCAAGTCCATATTTACATATTTTTTCTTGGGTTTTTATTTTGGATGACATTATAATTTTTAAAAGTTTATAATCTCCTTCGTAAGGTGTGGCCATCCCTCCCCCGATCCTCGCGGCGAGCGGGCGCGCGATGGGTGGATCCTTAGGTTCCGCGCGTCCCTCTCGGGAGCGCTTCGCCCGACATCATTTGGGTGAGGTGTAAAAATGTAGAGAGATTAGAGTCGCCAATCGATTTTACTCAAAAGAGACAAAAGAAAAGGGGAAGCCACCCCGAAGGACAACATCCAGAGACATACTGATGGATACGAAACCAAAATAATTCGAAAGGGGTCCGGAGGCTAAGTTACGAAATGGGAAGGTGTTTGGCACCCATTCCGCCCTTTCGGTCTCTCATTAATTTTTGCTATTTTCCTTTTATTTTCCCCGTGATATGTGTGCATGTGTATATATAGTGGAGATAGGAATCCTCGGCTTGTACCATGGAAGAGGTAAAACGAGTCATCCGTAGGAAGGTATAAAAATATTAGAAAATAGGATTTGCGTGATTATCCTTACGTTGACCGTTGGGATGGAATGATAACGCATGTGGAATAATACGCTACTAAGAACAAATATATGTATATATATAATATAAGAGAGGGGAGTTTAGTGAAGATAGAAAATGAGAGAAAAAGTAAAAATAGGACTCGAGTCTCGGGTTTTACCCCGAGACGCCTACTTAGCCTATAGAGGCATCAAAGTCCACGTAGTTCGTATGCAAAATGAGGGGTGGGGTTTATCCCATAAATTCAATCGGGCGATTCTCTTATTTGTGTGTGTGTATGTGTAGAAAAAGTGTTTTAGTTATGAGAAAAGTGCGAGAAAAATATGAGAATTCCCGTTTGGAATTTATGAGCAAACCCTCTTTTTCTTATTTTTTGGGTTTTTATTTATATGAAAATAAGAGATGTGCAATAATACTAAATAAAAAGTATATTAGGATGTGTGAGATGAGATAATAAAAGTGCTAAGTAATAAAACAAGTTATTGCAAATTTATGAGAGTTTAAGGAGAGAGTTGAGAAAATTGGACCTTCTTGAAGATCTTGAGCTTGATCTTGAATGTTCGAGAGCGGCCCTTAGACTTGGATGATAATGGAGGGTAGTGAATTCACCAAGTTTGATTAAAAGGATGATGAAAAGTGAAGGTTGGAAAGGGATTTGGGTGTGGAAATCACGCTATTTCGAGAAAGGTTTTTTGGATCTGCTGAGAGTGATATGTTTCTGATTTTGGCTCCCTTTGCAAGTGAGGTCAGGCCTCCTTTTTATAGACCTAAGGCATTTCCAATCGGCATATCCCTATTCCTGGCAATCGGCAGGTGCATTTAGGCACACTACTGATAGGAAGGGTCTGGGACCTGCCGTTTGGCAGTGTCTTTTAGGCCTTTTCAGAAAATTGGTCGCATAACGCAAACCTTTGATAAGAATCGCACATGGGGTTGACCATTGGAAAGGTAATTTCGAGATCTTTAAAAGTCCTTTGGACTGCTTCCAGGTTCGAGAGTTGATTTTGGGTCAAATAAGGCTCGGAAGCATTTGTCAGTCCATTAGATGGGGAATTGTCAGACGCAAACGGATCGTTCGTTCGCATGGTAAGTCCGAATCGCGCATGGGGTGGACTGTTAGAAAGGTTAGTAGATGTACTTCGACATTCCAAAGAGTTTGATCTGGTTCAGGGAGTTGACTTTGGTTAACTGAGCCCTGGAAGCATTCGGTGAGCTCTCAGAGTAAAGTGGATCGTTCATCCGTATCATAAGTCAGAATCGCGCATGGAGCAGACCGTTGGAAAGGGATTTCAGTGCCCTTCGAAGATTCATTCAGTCTAGGTTGATATAAGAGTTGATCAAATGGATCCCAGGAGAGCCCGGTGGTCTCCTAATTGAGTTTCGGGGGAAAACAGGTTGTTCGTCTACATGGTAAGTCAGAATCATGCACGGGATAGACTGTTGGAAAGGGGTTTCAGTGTCCTTTGAAGATTCATTTAGTCTCGATCGAGTTGAAGACTTTGAATTTTGGTCAAACGGAGCCTGGGAGTGCCCGATGGCTTCTAGGTCAGTACTCGGGGTATGACCTGGGTTTGTAATGATGAAGGGAGGTTCTAGGGACCTAAGGAGAGTTTAGGGGGTAACAAAATGGGGTGTCTATAGAGCCCCTCGACGGGTGCGTTTAGAACAAACGATAGCCACCGATTAAACACCGCATGATGCTTTTGAGGGAGGATGACCAATTCAGAGGGTCATGAACAATTCTGAGGACCTAAGAGAGTGAGGACGGCCAATTCAGAGGGCCGAGGATGATTTTGAGGACTACGGAGTGAGGACGACCAATTCGTAGCATCGATGCCGATTCTGAGGACCTACGGAGTGTGCTGGGGATAACCAATTCTATGTATAGAATCTGATTCTACGAACGTAAGTAGAGATGACCAATTCTACGGGTCAAACACAATTTGTGGGCTTAAGGTGAGATAACCAATTCTGCGGGTCGAAGTCGATTCTGAGGGCTTAAGGTGAGATGACCAATTCTACGGGTCGAAGCCTAGTCCGAGGGCTTAAGTTGAGATGACCAATTTTATGGGTTGAAGCCAATTCTGAGGCCTTGAAGGGATGACCAATTCTACGGGTCGAAGCCAATTCTATGGGCTTAAGGTGACGATGACCAATTCTGCGGGTCGAATCCAATTCTGCGAGCCTAAGGTGGAGGTGACCAATTCTACGGGTCGAAGCCAATTCTGCGGGCTTAAGGTGAGATGACCAATTCTGTGGTTCGAAGTCAATTCTGAGGGCTTAAAGGGATGACCAATTCTATGAGTCGAAGCCAATTCTGCGGGCTTAAGGTGATGGTGACCAATTTTGCCGGTTGAAGCCAATTCTATGGGCTTAAGGTGAGATATCCAATTCTGTGGGTCGAAGCCAATTCTACGGGTTTAAGTTGAGATGATAAATTCTACGGGTCGAAGCCAATTCTGTGGGATTAAGGTGATAATTCAAGACCGAGGTCAATTATGACCTAAGAGAGGTGACGATCGAGGACCAAGGTCAATTTTAACCTAAGAGAGGTGATGACCGAGGTCAATTTTGACCTAACTAAGGTGATAATCCAAGACCGAGGTCAATTATGACCTAAGAGAGGTGACGACCAAGGACCGAGGTCAATTCTAACCTAAATATGGCGACGGTCTAAGATCGACGTCAATTTTGACCTAAGAGAGGTGGCGATCGGGGAACGAGGTCAATTATGACCTAAGGGAGGTGACGATCCAAGACCGAGGTCAATTCTGACCTAAGAGATGTGACGAACGAGGACTAAGGTCAATTCTGACCTAAGGGAGGTGACAATCCAAGATCGAGGTCAATTTCAACCTAAGAGAGGTGATGACCGAGGACTGAGGTCAATTTTGACCTGACTAAGGTGACGATCTAAGACCAAGGTCAATTTTGACCTAAGAGAGGTGACGACTGAGTACCAAGGTCAATTTTGACCTAACTAAGATGATGATCCAAGACCGAGGTCAAATCTGACCTAAGAGATGTGACGATCGAGGACCGAGGTCAATTCTGACCTAAGGGAGGTGACTATCCAAGACTGAGGTCAATTTTTACCTAAGAGAGGTGAAGATCAAGGATCGAGGTCAATTCTGACCTAAGGGAGGTGATGATCCAAGACCGAGGTCAATTCTGAGATAAGAGAGGATTTTGAGTCAGGGAGCCGATGGTTGGGGAAATCCTTGTGATCTTTGGGATTTCGCAGAGGAAAGGCAAGTTTGATGTCGTAAACTTCATTGGGAAGTGATTAGGCGGTCCAGGTATTGGACGTATTTCTCGGGGAGGTTTGATACCTTTAGGGGATAGGAGGTGATCCTTAGAGATTTCCTGGGGACATTGTCGGGAGGAGTTTTACTTAGTTTTTGAGAGTTTGGCTGGGCGGATGGGGGTTCCACTTAAGGGAATGTGAAATTTTCTTTGTGAAAATATTCTAAATCCTTCCTGGGATTTTAAGGAATTTTCTATGGAATTTTCAGGATTTTCTAGTATATTCTGTGAATTTTTGTACGAAATTTTAAGGGGGTGCCGATCGGCATGGTGCGGAGGGTGCCATTCGACAGTGGCACGAACTTTTGGACTGCCTTGGGGAGGTAAGGGGTCAGTGCCGATCGGTGGGTGGGGGGTTAATGCCGATCGGCATGGACCTTGGCATCCTATATAAAGGGGGCGAATTCCCCTCATTTTTTATAGCTTCTTGCCTTTTCTTTTCCCGCTATTTTCCTCTGCAAATCATTCTAGCATTTGGATCTCTAAGAAGTGTCTACCTTTGTAAGCGCCGCAGCGCATAGGGAATGGTTGACTGTTGATGACTGGGCGAACGTGGAGTGGAGGGCCAGGGCACCTCTTTCTTTGGGGAGTGAGAATTCCATTGATGCATTCGAGCCAGCTGCGAATGAGCGAACCTTGATACGAGGGACGGTTGTGAATGAACGGACCTTGCTATGAGAGCCATCGCATCATCAGTCTTCTAAGGTGGTGAGCCCTGGCGGTTATGTAAGTAACCTAACTTTTGACATTCTTCTCTTTTTAGTGATTTTTCCTTCTTTCTGGAATTTTAAAGAGGTTTCTTCTTTTGAAAGTCAGATATATCTTTGAAGAACATGCGTGCCCGTGGGACAACGGGGCTTAAGGATGTCTGGGAGCATCTTCCACCTGTGGTGCGTTGGGCGAATTATCCTCAGCGAGTTTTAGGTGGTTGGCTTCTGCGTTGGATGAGACACCTCGGTCGATAGTGGTCCTGTGTTCTTTGGGGGAGAGATAGTGGGATACTACCCACACCATCCATTTCGATTTTGGGGAGATGACCGTGACTCCAATAGACGTGTAGTAGCTACTGAGGTTGGATTGCGATGGGGAGCAGATAGAGGTGGATCGCTCTCTAAGGGTTAGGACGGAGGCGGTGAGGGCGGTGTTCGGTGATGTTGGGAGGATAGTCTCTGGGGATTCCATCCGACTGTCCTTGCTAAAGGATGCTTTGCTGAGTAGGGTGGTTGATGTGGAGGACGAGATGCAGGTGAGGAAGATGGGCCGGTTTTTCATTTTTCTGGTGTTGGGAAGCTTCATGGCGGCGTTGAGCGGCGACGTCGTCCACTTGTGGTTCTTGCCGTACTTGAGGATGTTTTCGAACATCCATCTCTATGATTGGGGGAGCCTTACTTTGGTGACCCTCTATTTTTCTTTCAATGCATTCAGCCGGTGCTTCCGGTAAACTTTTACTTGAGCCACGTATCTTCTCGAGGTATCCTTTCATTTTGCGCATTTTCCTTCCATGCATTCGCATTTTCCTTATGCGTCTCTTTTTGATTGCATACGTGGATCTATGAGGTGATTTGGTGCAATACCCAACTGATCGCTCTGAAGGATGATATCGTTGGGGACTTCTGCCGATTGTATCGATGTCGCAAGGCCAATCAGCTGTCAAAGGGATCTCTCTATCTGGAGGCGGTGCGTCAGGTCTTGAATGGCCTGATCAGTGGTAGGGTAAGACTCTTTCCTTTTCTGCCTTGGTTTTTGTCATGTTCTGATTTTCTTTTAACTTATTCCTGCTGGGGATTTTTCGGTGACTTTTTACCCTTGGGGGATAGCCATTCAAGATACGGGGGTGACTAGGGTGAATGTGCAGATGAGGCATTTGTTGGCGCATGAGTTCGGCCATTCCTAGTATCTGGGAGAGTGGGTGGTTCATCAGATTGCTGAGGAGGAGGTGGTGGTGCCACCTGTTCAGCCTCCTACGTCCATGAGGCGGGAGTGGCTGCTGCCAAAGGATACGAGGATCGTGGCGATGATCTGCGAGTCCTATTTATTGTACACTGATATGGCTATTCCGTATGACTATATGGACTTTGTGAAGAGCTAGTTGATGGCGCCCAACATATATGATGCCTTTCCTTTTCCTTCTGTGGGTTCGAGTCGGGCGGCGGGGTCTTCCCACAGCGGCAGTGGTCCGTCGGCGTTCACAGCGGTGACATAAGAGGTTACCTTTGTTCAATTACATATCCCTACATACAACATTCGGCGGGCTGATGGAGGGATGGTGCCTATGTTGCACCATCCTCATGCGATGGATTCAGAGGAGTTGGGTTTGACCAAGGAGGTTCTTCGTCCTGCGGTACACCTTTCTATGCTTTTCCTCTTTTTGGTTCCTTTTCTGTTTTGATCCCTCTTTGATACTGATTCTGCCTTTTTCTTGCAGCAAGTCCGGGTGTCGACCACTTAAATGAGGGACATCAGAGACTGGATATATTAGGAGACTGCCCATATTCGGGATGCCGTCCCGGTTCCTTCTTGCTTGGTTCCATATGCTTTGTCAAGGGAGGACTATGGCTCGAGTAGCGGTGGTGCATCATCTCGTCGTAGGGGAAAGAGAGCGCGTCGTAGGGGTGAAAGCTCTTAGGGGTGAAGGGTAGGTGAGAAAGAGAGGACATGGGTTCGGGTTGAGTCCCGTTGTTTTGTTTTTCTTTTATTTCCTGTAAAATTTGATGTAACACAGAAGAATATATTTATGCAATGCAATGGAGTTTTTTATTATCTTTTGTTAATGGTGAATGAGTGAATGCATGCACATGCACTTTTTACTTTGCTGCTGAGACCGTAAAAAGAGATATTTTTGGGATTTTGAGGAAAGTTTTAAAAATGTAAAATTATATAGGGGTGGAAGAGGATTTTTTTGAAATTCTGTTGAGAATATCAATTTATTTTTATTGAGTTTCTGATTTTGATAAAAGAGGAAAAAGGAAAATTTCCAAAAATAGGGGGTTGCCGATCGGCAAGACCCTTGTCCTACCTATCGGCAGTCAAGTCCAGGACCATCAATTCAAAGCTTAGATTATTGATCTCTTCAGCCTTTTGGTACCTTGTGGGGTAGGATTCCTTTTTATTTTTGTAAGGGTTATGTCTTTTGTGAAGGTTCTCAGGTATAAAAAGGGGTAGGGGTGGAGGGTTTTCATCACACCTTCACATTCTTACTTACTTGCCTACTATCTCTTGTCCTGCAAGATGGATCTCCCTGGTAGCATTGAGTTTGCTAACTACCTCGAAGCATTGGAAGCGACGTGTGCTCTTATAACGTCGACTACGATGATTTCAACATGCGTCGAGTCTCTTTGTGGCGCAACCGGCCCATTGAGTGGAACATGCTGATGGCGGTGGTACAATTTTTATACCCCGAAAGACCATGTATTCCTCTTTGGGTTGGATGAATTTTGTCCTACCTACGAGGAATTTTTTGTCACGCTGGGGATAAATCCCAGTGTTACTGCTGCTTTACCCAAATTTTCCCATTCTCCCAAGGATTTATTGGCCGATCTTCTTCATATTTCGCCTTTGGTGACTAGATCACTGGTTACTGGAGGAATGATATCCCTCCCGGTGGTGTTACAGTCCGTGCATTTAGAGGAGACAGGTGATGCTGGCTATACTGGAGCGGTTTCTCTGGGCCTGGTTTTAAAATTATTGCTGGTGACTGGGGAACTGCTGGTGGATCCGTAACTTCCAGCCATTACTTTATGGATGTCTTACCGTCACAATCCTGCGGCGGTGATACTGGCGGAGACCCTGAACGGTCTGGATACCTGGCGAGAAGGTCGTTCTGACTTCTTGCGGGGTAGCCCCATGATGCTGTTCACGTGGTTGTCTGAAAGACTCCGCCTGGTGGCTCTTCCAGAATATCCATTGTTAGTTGTACCCAATTTCTTTTCGCGTCACTTCTTCAGCGTTGGCTTGGATATTGAGATCTAGGAGAATTGGCTTGTGGATAATGGAGCTCGAAATCTGTACTGGTCAGTGCCTTGGTGGGGACAGTTGTTGCCTGCTCTGGAGTTAGGAGAATACCTGTATGTGCGACTGGTTGGTCTCAAGCAGACCTCTTTTTATTTCTCTTGGCAGATTCTGTGCCAATTTAGCTGTGCACAGGTTGTGCCACCTCAGACACCAAATTTCTTCCCGGTAGAGGATTTGACCGAGCGTCTTCGACTATGGATTGGCTCTCTATGGGAGAGTCAGCGTCTGATATACCCGTATATACCCTCGGCCATGCCGAGGACGCCCTGCGCCTCACCAGGCCCAGACGACCCCTCAGGGGCCGATCCTTCATCAGGCTACGGACGACCCCTCAGGGGGGTCGACCCTTCATCAGACTCCGGACGACCCCTCAGGGGGCTGACCCTTCATTGGTCTTCGGACGACCCCTCAAGGTGCCGACCCTTCATCGGAGTTCGGACGACCCCTTAAGGGGCCGACCCTTCATCAGGCTCTGGACGACCCCTCAGGGGGCCAACCCTTCATCAAGCTCCGGATGACCCCTCGAGGGTACGACAGTATGAGGCCCAAATTAGGCCAGACTCATTACCGGAAGGAACTTTGCCCTCGGCCTCATATCAAAGTCCGCGGGTGACATCATTATAGCGCGTGGTTTGGGAGACGCGTGGAACAGTGCGCGTGAGGCTCACATGGCACATGGGAGACCGTTATAACAAAATCACACCCTCATGTGAGGGAATATTATGTCATCATTTGGCATCTACAGGTGTCAACAGGGGATTGGCTAGATCATCATTCACATGCACCATGCATACTTGGGGGTTTCACTACACCCCCCAAGACCTATATATACTTGTTACTTACAACCCTACAGGGGATGAATAATAATTATAACCCTAGCAAAAACTCTACTTATACACACATTAGAGAGAGAAAGTGAGCTTATGTGCATTGTACCCAAGGCTATTAGTGCCCATACTTAGTAGATCACGCACTCACAGTGGATGTAGGCCAAATTGGCTGAACCACTATACATTATTGTCTTATTCCTCTTATACTCATCTCCTTCTACACACTTATACACTTACATCTCTATGGATGCCATGGTTACTGCTGTTTGAGCTTATCATCACTTATCTGGTGGTGCTAGATTTCAGCATCATCAGCGTCCGTCGACCCGTCCCTCTCAGTTTGTTAGGAGAGTTTGGCATATCCCTAGGGATTATATGAAGTGGTTGTGGAGGAGAGTAGTTAGAAAGATGTTGGCAGTGGAGACTGGACAAACGTGTCTTATCTCTTTTGACACCATAGAAGGAGGTGTTGTGGTCTTTTCGAAGCTAGTTCGAGCTTATCGGTCCATGGAGTGTCTGTGACACTCTGTTCAGGTAGGGAAAACTTGGGGACCCCAGGATGCAGATGATGATGATGGAACAGGCTCCTCTAGTAGCTGTGGATAGGACTCCTGGAGAGTTTATAGTGTAATGGGGGATAAAAGTGGGGATTTTATTTTGGCTTTTTTAGGAGGGTAGGGGGAAGGGAGTTATCCATTCCTTTTCTTATGTAATCTGTACCGTAATTTCTTATTAGTGAAATAAACAAGTTTCTGATCATCCAGCTGTGCCCATTGATGAGTTTTGTGTTGTTTGAATTATCTATACCGATCGCTAAGGCATACATAATCCTTTTGTTCAAGTATATGTTAGAATTGACTGGTGTTCTATGAGATAAGAAAAGAATAGTATTTTGTGAAAAAAAGGGCCATGCTCATGTAAGGTGTATGAGTTGCCTACGTACCTCTAGGGATTTTGAATTTTTTTTTAATTTTGTTTGAAAATGGTTATTTGCAGAGGACCAGGGCCACGTAGTTCTGGGTAGGGGAAATGAAGATTTTTTTTTAGAATAGAAGGGAGATGAGAAGAATCGTAGTGCATCGAGATTTCGGACTAGTGGTAGAATTTCTTGAGACTATCCGGGTTGACTGGACGAGCTATCTCTTCCCCATCTAAGTCGGTAAGCATGGCGGCACCGCCGGACAAGATCTTCTTGATAATGTAGGGCCGCTCCAATTGGGCTTGAATTTACCTCTCGGGTCCCAGATGGTTTCTATGATTTCTTTGAGGGCTAGGTACCCTTTTCGAACACCACGGCCCTTGACTCTCTTGTTGAATGAACGCTCTATTCGACGACGGTACCCTTGTATGTGGTATAGTGCTTTTATTCTCCTTTCGTCTAGGAGGGTTAGCTCGTCAATACGTCTTTGGCACCAGTCTTTTTCGCTGACCTCGCTTTTTAGCATGACACGCAGTAAGGGTATTTCCAGCTCCACGGGTAGGACTGCTTTCATACCGTAAACTAGAGAGTAAGGGGTAGCCCAGTAGAGGTTCAAATTGAGGTTCGGTAGCCTCAGAGGGCGTAAGAGATCCGATCAGCCCAATCCCGATAGCTTTCGATCATCTTACTGTTGATGGGTTTGAGGTTCTTATTGGCGGCTTCAACTGCATCGTTGGTTTGGGATCGTTAGGGAGAAGATTTGTGTCTCTAAATCCCATACTTTTTGATCACCTCTGTGACTTTTGCCTTGAAATGCAACCTGTTATCTGATATTAGCTCGTCTGGGACCCCATATCGGTAGATAATATTTTTCTTGATGAATTTAGCCACTTTCTTGGCTTTCAATACTGCGTATGACTCAACTTCGATCGATTTGGTGAAGTAATCAATGGTAACTAGGATAAACTCGTGCCCATTGGAAGCCTTTGGTGTAACCTTCCTATGATGTCGATGCCCCAGGTGGAGAATGGCCAGGGAGCGGTCATGTTGTATAATTCACGTGGAGGCAGATGCTGAAGGCTGGAGAACTGTTGAGATTTGAGGCATGTCTAGACATAGGCGGTGAAATACTGGGTCATGGTGGTCTTGTAGTAGCCTTGTCGGATGATCTTCTTGGTAAGCATGTGACCATTCATGTTGGGTTCACATTCCTCGCTGTGGATCTTCTGCATTATCTTTTTAATGTCAGTGATGAAGTGCAGATGAGTTCCATCGAAGTTCCTTTTGAGCAGTGCTTTGTGACAGATGATGTACTGGGTAGCCAGTCTTCGAAGAGTTTCTCAATCTTTTTTGTTGGAAAGCTCGGGATACCTGCCATGCTTAAAGAGGTGCCAAATATCATAGTACCAACAATTGTCTATCTCGAGATCTTTTGTGGTGGCGAGCTTAATGTGGTAGCAGTGGGTTGGTTTATCTTGATTTTGAACAAGGAAGGGGGTAATTGTTATTCCTTCGGGCATGTCGACCATGGAGGATAGGGTAGCAAGGGGATCGGCTAGTTTTTTCTTTGCTCACGGTAGGTAATGGAAGGTGATATCTTAGAATTGGGAGGCTAGTTCTTCTAGGTGGGCATGGAAGGGTTGGAACTTCTCGTCCTTGACTCTCCACTTTCTGAGCACTTGACCGATGATGAGGGCGGAATCCTTGTAGATGTCTAAACATTAAATACCTTTCTTGAGAGAAACTTTGAGGCCTACTGTGCATGCCTCGTATTCAGTCATGTTATTGGTGCAAGCAAAATCCAACTTGATGGCGATTCGAGTGTGGGAGTCATTTGGGGCGATCAGGAGTATCCCAATACAATATCTCTTCTTGTTGGTAGCACCGTCAAAGAACATTTTCCATCGAAGGTTATCTTGATCAGTGCAAAGGATGTTTCCATTCTGGAATTCAGAGATCCAGACATCGACTTCTTCTACGGGGTAATCAGTGAGGTAGTCATAGATGGCTCTTCCTTTCATGGCTTTCTGCGTGATGTACACGATATCGAACTCGACTAGGAGCATCAACCATCAATCCTAGGGGTGTAAGCAGTACGGTTTGGTCGGTAAATAGTAGATACCAATACCAATACCAAAACCAAACTCTAGATGATAAAACCAAATCGTATCAGTTTACCACCTGGTACACCAAAATCAATACCAAAACCAAACCGGTTGGTATTTCATTTTTTTTTGGTAATTTCGGTTTTTTTCTGGTTCCGGTAAATTTTGGTTTTTTCTGGTTTCTTCTAGTTTTTTCTAGTTTCGGTAAATTTTGGTTTTTTCTGGTTCATGGTTTCGTTTTTTTTATTTCGGTAAACAACACTAAAAGTCCCAAAAAACCAAAAACAAAACCAACCAACTTTTTTTAATATTAAAACCAAAACCAAAACCAACTTTTTCTATTTTTGGTAAGTTCGGTACGGTAATTTTGGTATGTTTTTTTTTGTTTCGGTAAATTCAGAACGGTATGGTAATTTCGGTACGATTTTTTCTGGTTTCAGTATATTCGGTACGGTAATTTCGGTAAATTTGTTTTTTAAATATTAAAACCAAAACAAACTAACTTTTTTGCTGTAATTTCGATTTTAGTAAGACTGGTTTCTGGTATTTTAATATATGAAACCAAAACCATTTTTTTTCGGACCAAAACGGTACGGTACGGTAAAAACCGGTACCGCTTCCACCCCTAATCAGGCCATTTGGCTGGATAAGGCGGGTTTCTCAAGCAGTTATTTGATGGGGTCCATCCGGGATACAAGTTTGATGGGGAAGGTGAGCATGTATTGCCGCAACTTTTGGGTGACCAAGACAAGTGCGACACATGCCTTTTCCAAAGCAGTGTAGTTAACCTCATACCCAACCAATTTGCGACTGGCATAATAGATGGCTCTTTCTTTGTGGGAATCTTCAAGGTATTCGGCTAGAAAAGCCCCAGCCCCAGCTACAGTGTCAATTATGGTTAGGAATAGGAGTAAGGGGAGACCAGGCGGTGGTGCCATGAGTACCGGGGGTTGGGTCAGATATTGTTTGATTCGGTCAAAAGCTTCTTGGCATGACTCATTTTAAACTTTAGTTGAATATTTTTGGAGGAGTTTGAAGATAGGTTCTCAGATGGAGATTAGCTGGCTGATGTATTGCAATCTCCCAAGGAAACTTCAGACTTCTCTCTCTGCTCGGGGAGGTGTAATCTAAAGTATGGCTTTCATCGTGGAGGGATCTTCTTCTATCCCCTTCTGACTAACCATAAATCCCAAGAGTTTTCCCTTTGTAGCATCGAAGATGCATTTCTGTGGATTGAGTCTCATCTGATACCGTTGCAGTCGTTCGAAGAACTTTTGGAGAGAGGGATTATTACCTTCTCTAGTTTTGGATTTGATAATCATATCATCCACATAGACCTCTACTTCTTTGTGAATCAGATCGTGCATGATGGTTGTGGCAACCCTCTTGTAGGTAACCCCAGCATTCTTGAGACCAAATGTCATAACGGTGTAGCAAAAAGTTCCCCATGGGGTGATGAATGCGATTTTATCTTGATGATCTGGGTGCATTTGTATTTGGTTGTATAGGACCATGCAAAGACATCCACGAATTCCTTTAGCAATTATTTGAGTTGTGGACGCTCATGCTCATCGAGGGTAGCCCCTATCCTGATCTCGTGCAGTTGGCTACTAGAACCGAGGTTAACAACAACAGTCTCTTCTTTATTAAATTAAATGCGGTTATGTTGTTTATTATTAACCTTATTTAGATCAGTTAAGAATTGTTCATTTGCAAAATCATCATCATCAAAAGTTTGATTAGAATCTAAACAGTTAATGTAAGGCACAACAAGATACTCAAAATCTTCATTTATTTCATTGATAGGAAAACAGCATTGAGAACCTCATCAAAGGAGGACTCGATCACATTTGAACAAGGATAGATAACAGAAGAAGAAATAGGGTGAACATTGGGATTATAGGAGATTTCAGCAGGTAGAACTGGCACAGCATGCCAGTTGAGGAGAGGTGTATCAACAACTTTGATCAGTTAGGATGGGTCCAGTGATGTAGTGCCTGAGTGGACCATGTAGAGTGTCAACCCCAGTGTCTGTAAGTTAAAGAAATCTTCAGAGTCACTTTACTCAATCTCTTTGATATCTTTGATGAGCGATTGTACTAGGTGTTGGGAACTCCCGTCCCATGGGTAGATGTCTTGGAAAAAGATCTCCATTCCAGGCTTCATCTTCTTGTCTGTATGGTCATACCATGGTTCTGTAAAGCCTAAAAAGGGGAAGTCTTCGCCCTCTTTGATGAACCGTTCGTTCAAGGAGTCACCTGGGATAGTCTGGATGCGGTCTGGTCCTCTCTTTGGTCGAGACTGCCGGATCATTCTGAGACCCTTTTATGATGGTTGGTACCCCAAACCACATGGAGGGAAATCTTTCTTTAGTTCAATCGACTCGAGTATCCCTTGCTGTCTTTGTCCTAGCCCTAGTCCGGGCATGAAGTGCATGTTTTTAAACATCTGAATCACATTGATGTTGCCATGAGGGTCGTATTCTGGACATACCCTTTCATTGAAATCGTCCCCTGCCGGGAGTAGGAGTTGTTCAACTCAGAACCCTGATAGAAGCATATCATTTGACCCGCTCTGTATCTCAAGGATTGGACTGCTGGTACTTGCACCATCGATATTGTCGTCATCACCCAAGATGGTTATGACCCATCCGTTGGTGAAGAACTTTAATTTCTGATGGAGTGAGGAAGACACACCCTTGATACTGTGGATCTAAGGTCGTCCTAGCAACAGATTGAAATAAGATGGGATGTCAATAACTTGGAATTCAACGACAGGGTTTATAGGGCCAACCCCTATTACAAGCTTTATGGATCCCATCACCTACCGATGGGTATTATCGTAGGCATGCACAACAACGAAGGTTGGAGCGAGGTCGCTTTCTTTTATTCCTAAACATTTGAAGCTTCTTAGTGGGCAGACATTCAAGGTGGATCCATTATCGACAAGAGAGAGTTGTACAACCTTCCCCATAACTTCGACGGATATGTTGAGTGCATGATTGTGGTTTAGCCTAATCTTGGGGATTTTTTCTTCAGAAATGGATAGCATTCGGGTGGAGGTCAAGGATCCGACCAAATTTATCGCTTCTTCTGGTGTGGTAGAAGGAGGAACTGTGGGTCCTGTGAGTAACTTGATCAAAGCATTTTTGAGTAGCTGAGAAGACATGAAAAGCCCCCATAGGGTGAATTTAGCTTGAGTTTTCTTTAGTTTATCGAGGATCTTTCTCTCCTCGAGGGTCATTTCTGGCATATGAAGGTTTTCAACTCCCTTCCCCTATGCATTGGCCGATAGTTAGCTTGGAATTTGGTAATGCCTCCCTGATCTGGTCATGTGATTTATTGAAGAAGGGAAGAACATGAATCCCATTTCATCTTTGATCTCGGGTTATTCTTCCACCTTGTTTATTTCTCCGAGGAGTTCCTCAAATGATATCATTCCACACATGTCGGTTATCGGGCCAGTTTTCTCTGAAGCTTGCTCTTCATTTGAATCTTCGAATTCTCCCCCCCATCCGGTGGCAACAATTCTGTCTTTCAATGTAAAGTCGATACATTCCACAACTTCAACGACTTCTTCATACAAGTCTTCCCATTCTGTGGGGATATGTAAGGGTAAATGGACCAGACGCCCTTGTAGCTTCAAAGCATCAAGTAACTCGGTCATACTGCAAATGTTGTTGGTTTGCCTGAATAATTCTGCCACGATGTGGATGACATCATCCAGGCTGACTTCATCGGTTGGTACCACCTAGCTATCTGACTCCCGGGCTCATTTTCGTTCTTTCAAGAATAGCGTACTGAATCTCTGGAAATTAATGATCATCCATGGGGGAAATTTTAGCCCGAACTCTAGGAGTTGGTTTAACACTTCTAACAATTCCATGCTTCTATTTTTAGGACAGGTAGGGAAAGTAATGCATGCTATAGTAAGGAGTGATAGTGCTTGATCAGTGAGGCTAGTAGGATGTAGGAGGAAATATAGGAAAATTTAGAGAGGTTTAGGAGAGTATATGGGTGTGATTTGAGTTGAGGGATCGAATTCTGGGTTCTCTTCTAGAAATATGGCATTGTTATGTTTTGGAAGCGAGTTGTGAGTAGTTTTTGTCTTAGGATTAGCTGGTGGGGCGATAGTACCCCGATCAATTAGATATTGGATTACGTTTCGGAGGTGAAAGCATTGGTTGGTGGTATGACCAATAGTTTGGTAAAAGGCGCAATGGGCATCTGCCTTGAAGTTTCTTGGGAGTGGATTTGGTAATGGATAGTGAGCCAAAGGTTTGATAAAGTTTCGACTTCATAAGGCTTGATAGACTTTGGAGAGAGGAGCATGGAGCTCGGTGTATTCTTTTTGGACTGGGACAGGGCAACTTTCTGGTGCCCATGATGTGGTTGGTTGAGAGAGATTTTTAATGGTTGAGACTGTAGCACTGGCAGGCTTGTCATATTTTCTAGGGGTGAATTGTCCGGACACCTTCTTCGGTTCAACTTCTGTCTTGGCAAGACCTTCCTCGATTCCTACTCATGCTTCTCTGAGTGCTCAGAAATGGGGATAGTATTGTCCTCCCATCGTTGCGCGGACATGGGGTAAGAATTTCTTCTTCACTATGTTGACTTGTTCTTCCTCGGATGGCCAATTGGTTATGGTTGCTACTTTTTCCCTCCATCGGGCGATGAAGTCACTGACTGATTCTCCAGAGTTCTATTTGAGCATCTCTAAATCACGGTGGGTGACCTCAAGCTCTTCGTTGTATTTGTACTGTGACATGAATTCTCGGGTTACATCCTCCCAGCAACGAATTCTGGACTCTTCGAGAGATAAAAACCATCGGAAGGCGCTATCCTTTAAATTTTACTGAAACAATTGGGTCATCACTTCTTTAGAAGTCCCTAGTAAAGTCATGGAACGGTGATAACTTCGGAGATGAACAATCGGGGGTCCACTTCCTCCAAATTTCTTGATTTTCATCATCTTGAACTTCTCGGGTAACCTTGCTTTAGGATAAGGAGACATGTGGATGTAGTCCATGTAATTTCTTGAGATTCTGACTTGGTCAAACTTCTAAGTAAGCATCTTGAGGTCCTCTTTGACTTTGTTCAGCTCTTCTTCCTTCGTATCAATGATCATAGGCAAGTTAGCCCCAAGCTGGGAAAGGTTCAGCATAGGAAGCTGGGCAGGATGTGGCCCATTAATAGGAGGGACACGTGGAGCGTGATGATAATTTTCGAGAACCCAAATGGGCTTGGGTGGACCCATAGCACGAGGGAATAGGTCCCCGGGTTCTTGACGAATGGGAACCTTATTTCTTTGCATCTCTCGGACCTCAGTCCGGAGGTTGTCAATCTTGGACACAAGCTGAGCTAGAACTGCCATCAGATCCGGCTGCACAACGGGTACTTGATCTGGGTTCTCCATAGAAAGAGGATGGATTCCGGACTCGAAAGGAGTATGTGACACCCCGACCAATTAAATATTGAGTGATCATTCCTTTATAAAATTTATAACAGAATGTTCGGTTGGTTCATTCTTAGCGCCACTGTCGATAAGTTAAATCCAATTAATTACTTAACATTTAATTAAGCTAGTGTCAAAATATTTTCCAATTAAACTTGAAACCAATTAATTAAAAAATTCAGAACATGTAAATATAAACCATACAAAAGGATTAAATGCTGATTGAATTAAATACTGAATAGATAAGACTGGATAAAACCTTCCAGTTCACAGTTACAAACCAAACAATAATAAATACTCAAACCAATTGAGAAGAACTACAAAGAAAACTGAGTACAACTCCACTAATGAGAATGGGCGACACATGCCCTAACTGAGATATATGAACTTGGAACTGAATGAAATGAGAGAAGCGTCTAATCTCAAATATCCCGCAACTTCCACAACAACTGCAGCTTGGCAAACCATCCAAGTAACTAGAACCAGTGTCCCTGTGGCTGGGCAATGTGTAAAAATATTTGTTTTAGCAAGTATTTAAAACTGCATCAAAGCAAGTATTATATGAATGTTAGTTTGAACTCTCACATGATATTCTCACCTCTCGTCTAATGTGCACGCCTAACGTACATCTACTCCAACCTAGCCATCTGACACTTCTACCTAGGTGATAGGCTTATCCATTTAATTATCCCTCGTAGTAGTATTCCGTATATGATCTCAACGTTTATCATTTTAAATAAGTGTTATCACACTAAAGCCAAGTATTCACTATTTACTTTACTGAAGATTTCACTATCTTAATAATCTGATATGTTCTCATATTAAATATACCAAAATCATACACATATATATATCTTTCACTATTATATATATACATTAACCGAATCTTAATATCTTACAAATATCACAATGTAAGTGTAACACAAGTATATATAAATTATCACCACTATTTATATATATACTAACACAGCACCCCAAGGCTATACCTGTGGTGCATTGCATACTCTGCTATCATGTCCCGGTACATCTCATACTCAAATAAGGACTATCGGTTCAGAAGTTTCCCATGAACCATATATACAAAACACACATAATGGAGGGGAACATAGCTCACATACCCATGGGTCATGCACATACCTATGCTCCCATAGTCAATAACTTACCAACACACAACTAAGTCTTCACAGTCCTATGTTTTGAGATACAAGTCAAAATCCCCTCAGGATAAGATTGTCTCTACACCACCTCCCGTGATAGAAAGCAGCTAGGTATGTCATACACATAATACTATCAAGTAATAGGTATTCACACTACCCATCCAATCAAATGGTATACACATAACCAAATGTCATATTCCATACGTAGTATTATTATCACTAAATACTATCAACGTATTTTAAATTACGATATTCCCTCTTTCGTAATATATTTCTAAGGATAATATGTCACCCGAAAATCCTTAATACATAATCATAATAAGTCCCACAATTAACCATAATTTTATTCTTATAAGCTCTATTTCTTCAGGACTAATATCGTTAGTATTTATCACTCAATACTCTCGACGCATTTACAATTACGATTATCTCTCTCTCGCAATCTTCAAGGCAAACTTCCCATTCCCAAATATTTAAAGTATTTACCCTCATATACTTCTTAACAATTCTGTACTATACTCATTTTCCCAAAATATCATTTCCTCATTCAGATTACTGTGTCGCACTAATTTGGACCATTCTGCAATTTTCAAAAAATGTAACTGTCGCTCGAACCAAATCTTATCTCGTTCAAACGAGATCAGGTTGTTTCTTGAATGACATCACGCGAGATGTCAATCTCGTTCGAACCACTGCGCGCGACATCACGCGACCTGCACTGTGTCGTCTCCTTCACCAGATTTCTGCGATTTCTTCCATTTTTAAGCCTAAAAATCTTTATAGTTTAATCCCCATCTTCTCATCATCAATCCAAATCAATAATACCAAGATTATATATCATTCACAACATCCTAGGATCATTAATTCGTCATAAATCATCAAGACTACATGAAACCCCCAAATTAATTCACAAGAACCCTAGTTTCCAAATTTTCAATTAAAGAACCTAACTAACCCTAATTCGTTCATCAATTTTATTTCCAATTTCGTGACAAAACCTCAACATACATGAAGGGATTCAACTACTAAACAAATAAACCCATAATCATAAATTAATTCTCCAATTTTCACCCGAATTAACTTTCATAACGTAGGTTTATTAACCTAGACTATCATGAACATAATTATCGCTAAAGAAAGAAAGCAATAAACTCTTGCCTCAATTTTGAAGGTCTGATCCGTTGGTGTTGCTGGTATGGAAGCGTTCCTCGCGTTCCAATCTACACAATGGTGGTGGTGGTTGTGCAAGGTGGTGAACATAACTTCATTTCCTTTGGAAATGGCTCTCCCTCACCCACTATCTCTCTCTCTTCATTTTGGTGTAACCTAACCCTAATTTTTACCAATTAGCTGATATATTATTCCTCTAATTTTCGTCCATTTAATTGCTCCAAAAATCCAAATTACAAAACTACCCCTACCGGGTGCCGGCTTGGCCTCAAAATGTCTCGGAGTCCAAATAAAATACTCGAGTAGAGTTTTCTGACATCTCGACCCCTGTGGAGTCAACGGCGCACTCGAAATGATCATACGAGTTACTTAAAAATAATTTAATTTATTACTTCACTTAATTAGTTCTGACACGACTCACACGCACGTCCCGACTTACTATACCCAACTGTCGCATTTCTCTATCACGACAAATTATATAAAAATCCTCATTCCATATTACTTATTCTCACAGTAATATTAATAGTTACTAACTTCTCTTCACGCTAGTAAATATTCAATTTAAATACGGATTAAATAATTAATTCTCACAATTTAATTTAATAAACCCATAATAATAATAAATCACGTAATTATTTTAGTCTTCGAAAATACGGGGTATTACATACTTCCCCCCTAATAACGGAATTTCGTCCAGAAATTCAGAAAATAAGGCATTTATGGTAAGAAAAACTCCGGGTATTTACCTCACATCACATGAATTTACGCAATACTGCCCAAACAGTACATTACTGAATACCCATAATAATGAACACCTCACTGACTAATTACTCTCCAACCCTTACCATTTAAGTTTTACCACTTAACTTATATATAGTCACTATCTAGCCTCCTACTACTCGCACTAATAGGTTAATTGATATTTAGCTATATATAAATTTGTCTTACACACGATACATACTATAAATGTTAACACATTTTTGCCATACTGCCTCCGCAAAGGACTATGGAATCTAAGCATGTACGCTACCGAATCAAACTTAACAATAATAGGAAAATATCCCACATCACTCTGCACCAATTTCCTCATTCCAACATGCAATAATGTAACTCCCAATCATTTCCACCTTGGTTAATTGGTCCTAAAATTCCTCTGGACCTAGTAGATTGTTGTCCTTCCTTATATCCAATAAGCACAAGGTTAACAAGGATTTATATATATAACGCCTCGAATGGAATTCTATCGATAAAAAGTTGAGGGGAGTCATTTTACGCTAACTCCACCAGTGGAAGATATACACTAAACATTTCCATAATTGAAAATACAACATACCTCGCAATGTGCAACTAAAACTCTCAGACTTACCATCTGCCATGTAATACCCCGTAATTTTATAATTTTTTATTTAATGGATTAATAATATTATTGAGAATTAATTTTGAAATTACTCCGGAATTAAATACTAGCGAGACGTGAGTTGGTATTTGGGTATGATGTTAAAATAGAATATTACTGAGAATATATGGTAATATATGAGTATTGAAAATATTAATATTGCCGCGAGGCAGAAATATGATAATTTAGAAAATTAAGTTGGGACGCGCGTGTCAGTCGCGTCAGGAATGAATTTAATTAGATTAAAAAGTAAATTATATTTTTATCAACCGAATGGTCATTTTCAGTGCGCCAATGTGTCCGCAAGGGTCGAAATAGACAGAAAACACTATCCGGGGGTTTAGTTTGGCCCCCGGAGCATTCTTAGGCCAAATCGACAACCCGGAAGGATATTTTGGTAATTTTAAAAATATAGGAGTTAAGACCCAAGAATTTTAGAGGTTAATTATATATTATTAGAGAGGCCACTAAGGCCATAATCAGCCAAAAACAATAGAAGTGGGCTACGGGAGTTAGAGAGAGGTTTCAAGGAGATCCAAAAACAAACCACCACCCACCACCACCAATTGAGAAGGATTTGTGACCGATAAGAGGAGAAATTCAGCCTTTAAACACCAGCAAAAACTCAGAACTTCAAAACCTAAGGCAAGTGATTTGGTTTCATTAGTTCAATGAATATTTCATCCATGCTTAGTGTAGAAATTAAATAAATTGTCTTGAAGGATATGATGAAAAACCTAATGAAATTGATGCACAACTCGAAATCTTGATTAGGAATTATGTGTAGATATGTTCTGGACGAATTCAGTAACCCAAATATAACTTTTGATGATTTAAAAATGAATTTAAGAGGAGATTTATCAATGTTCTTGAAGAATATAGAAAACTAGGGTTTTATTGAAGTTTTGATTCATATAATGCCATAGATTGATGATTAAAAGGTTTTGAATCGTTAACAATGATGTATTTTGGTTGTATGATGAGCCTATAACGTTAGATTAAATTTTCATACCCTGTAATGAAGGTTTGGGACAAGTTTTGGATTGAAAAACGAAGCAGGCCGTAACCTATCTGGTGCGTTCGATCGATCGACACTCCCTGTTCGATCGATCGACCACCATCGATCGATCGACACTCCCAACTCGATCGATCGACCTTCCCAGAATTGGTTATATTTTTCCTTTGTTGTATTTTAACAATATCGACCTTAGAAAATTATTGGTGGGGACTTGGGGAATATTATTAGACTAATGGAAGACCAGTAGGCATATTTGTGAGATTCGATTCATAATTAAAAGTCAAATTGAGAATTATATTAAACCGTATAAGGCTAGAAGTGTGTGATACTAATCGAGACTAAAAGTTGATGAATAAATTTTAGATAGTTGGATAATATAAGTTTAGGGGAAGAAATGAGGACCTTAAGAATAGTGGATTTAAATGTGGTAACAATAGGAGAATTGGTAACTTTTGTGGGTTAGAATTTAAGCACATGAAACTACAACGTGAGATGTGTCGGCGGTCTATATTATATATTATTCGTACACTTAAAGTATTACCAATCGGAATAACGGTACAAGAATGTAGAATATACCTTATTTAATATTTTAAGATGTATAAGTAGTGTGATTACTTAATATATGGACTTATGTGTACAACATACCTACCATACTTGCTGTTGATACCAAATTTAATCTACTGACGTGGACCAATAATAACAAGACACGTGGCAATCTACATGGCACAATACCCCCGAGGAACTACAATACCCCGAGGAACTACAACACCCCGAGGAACTACATTATCCCGAGATACTCTAAGCACTCCGAGGAACTCTTGATCAACGAGCAACTAAGGCGGTCCGAACTGCATCTCGGCCGTATCATTAATTACTAGACGGACAACTGTTCAACTATTCATTATATTCTTGACGCACACGCTGCATTAAATGTATTACCCTTTCATATGTATATCATTTAATGTATTGGACCTTTCATGTACAGCCTCAAGGCTATAAATACCTTGTATCATCCTCATTCAAGGGGACCGGAATTTCTTGAGAGAACTTGTAATCAAGAATTCCACAAACACTCAGCAATAACATAACAGTGGACGTAGGCTTTATTCCTAGCCGAACCACTTTAAAAGTCTTTGTCTTATTTATTTATCTGTGATTGAAAAATTAGAGCGATCTAGTTTTTTACATCAACAGATTGGCGCCGTCGTGGGAAACGTGTTACAAGCGTTGTTCTCCACCAAAAGCTAAGTTTTTATTTTCTCTACGTATAATCAATTATACATACATCTTTTGATTGAATCGTGATTTTTATGTTTATATACATAAATTAATTGTCCAATTTTTATCTGCAAAATGTTGCATATCATGATTTTTAAATCATAACTGTTAGGTTAATTCTTATTTAGAAATCTGAAAAATAGTAGATTTCATAAATCATAATTCTTTGCTTGATTCTCAAGTTTTAATTTTATATCATGGAATAAATATTTTAAACGATTACATATGCCAATATACGCGACGATGATAAAATTTGATCATTTTCATTGTTGATTTTGAAATAAATTTTGTAAGATATTTGATATCTATTCAAATTCCCATCATATTTTTAATAAAAGAATGGGAAAAGGTTAAAGACAATGAAAAGTCTTCTCATGGAAATCATGACCCATATATATTCTCTATCTCTTCAAGTTTGAGTCTCTTTGTATTCATTTTTATGAACTATATACTTAATTTGGTTCATCTTCCATCTATGTCAATAAAGTCAAATTGATTGATTTTTTATATAAATTTGGTAATAATTTCGATCATTCACCATATTTTTATCTCTCCAAATTGGGAATAGGAAGGGATCAATATAAAAAAAAATAATTTTCTCTCACCTGAAAAATCATTACCCACCTCTTGTAAAAGAGGATCAGTAAAATAATCATGACCATATCAAGACTCTGGGAACAAATTTGATATGTTGGCCCCTCGTTCATCACATCACAAGGTTTCTTTGACGAAATCACACGATCTAGTGGGTTATATATCTATATTCATTTAATTAACAGTCTCAAGGCTTAAATTTTACATTGAATGTTATTTTTGATCTAAAGATTCGATATATTCTAGTCATCCAACCATATATTCTATAATTTGAGATATCCTTAAATGTTGGTCGACAACATCCATGTCGTTTGTCGGCAGCAGTAGAATCTTGGGGTATTAAAAAATGCGAAGCACCCCTGATATTTCTTTAAACACGAGTTCGGCTTGGGGACAAGCAGGGGGCTTAAGTCTTTTTAACTTATGATCACCCCAAAAATATTTTTAAACAGCAACTAATACCTGATTGGTTGTTGGAGATTAAATAAATTTACAAAAAACTTTACGTCTTATTTATGATGCATATTTGATAATAGTTTGTCCATCTCACACACATTTGGCATAAAACATATTATTTCATATTTTGAAATTTTTATGCTGATACATATCATATATTGATTGGATGAGTAAATTATTCTCATGACTAATCAATTCACCCTACACATATGGTAGAGCAAATTATTAATTTTTACAGGCACAAGATTCAATGCCGACTAATGCTGAAGCACAAATTATTCTATATCCGTTCGGATTCATATTTTATATTTATCTCAGCATGGAGCTCGAAAAAATTTCTTCTCTCTATATATATTCGGCTCCGAGGAAAAGCTACAACAGTTATTATATTTCACCCCCAACGGATAGTTGGTCGGGGTAATTCTTATTTATATTCGGGCCCAGATATCTGCTCCAGCACAAATGATTCTATATATCCATTGGGATTCATATTCTATATTCATCTCAACATGGAGCACGGAGAGATACTTATTATCATATTCAGCTCTGAGGAGAACTGTAACATTTATTATATTTCACCCCCAACGGATAGTTGGTCGGGGTAATTCTTATTTATATGCAGGCCCAGCAAAGTTCTCGGCCATATTCTTATGTTCTGGAAAATATTATTCTTATTCGGCATTCTGCAATTATGCCTCGACAAGATACTTATTCAGCTTTAAGGAGAATTACAACATTCGTTTGGATAATTCTTATTTATATTCAGGCCTGACAACGTTCTCGGCCATATTCTTATGTTCTGAAAGATCTTATTCTTGTTCGGCATTATATGATTCTACCTCGACGGATCGGCGAGGCACTTTATTATTTTTAATTATTCTTTATATCTATTTGGATGCATATTCTATTCTCATTTCAGCAAGGATGTCTCCAGAATTTATTATATCTTATTCAGATCCAAGGATGTCTCCAGAATTTATTATATCTTATTCAGATCCAAGGATGTATCCTGCATTTATATTATCTTATTCCCAACAAATCTGTTGGTCAGCGCTGAGGAGGTCTCTAGCATTTATATTATCTTATTCCCAACAAATCTGTTGGTCAGCGCCGAGGAGGTCTCCAGCATTTATATTATCTTATTCCCAACAATCTGTTGGTCAGCTCCGAGGAAGTCTTCATCATTTATTATCAATTACCACCAACTCCGGTTGGTAGATAAAATCCAACTCCGGTTGGTAGACAAAATCCAACTCCGGTTGGTAGACAAAATCCAACTCCGGTTGGTAGATAAAATCCAACTCCGGTTGGTATTGGTCGATAAATCTCATTCAAAGTTCACATTCCACAGTTGGGGGCTTCTATTATAAATATATTTGTTCATTTGGTGGCACATTCTTATATCATCATGCAGTCGAGCATCAAATTCAACCCCGACTAATCACTTTCTCAGGAGGAATATTGAAGTTCAGGAGGAATATTGAAGTTCAGGAGGAATATTGAAGTTCAGGAGGTATATTGAAGTTCAGGAGGAATATTGAAGTTCAGGAGGTATATCGAAATTCAAGAGGTGTATTCAGAACTATCAGGACATGATGAAAGAAAGCGAAAAGTATTCCACCGAGGAACTCTGTCAGACCAGAAATTAGAAGACAAATTGCCTATATGGAGACTATATGTAGATGGCTCATCTTGCACTACAGGCTGTGGGGCAGGGATCGTTTTGAACAGCCCAGACGAGGTCGACATGGAATACGCCCTACGTTTCTAATTCAAAGCTTCTAATAATGAGGTTGAGTATGAGGCCATGGTTGCAGGTCTTAATTTGTCAAATACTATGGAGGCACAACAGGTTATTGTCTTCAGTGATTCTCAATTGATCGTAAACCAAATGTTGGGAATATATGCATCCAAAGGAGAATTGATGATCAAGTATCAAGCAAAGGTGATGGAGTTGGTATCAGAGTTTGTTGCTGTTCAACTGGTAAGAATATCAAGAACGGAGAATGTGAGAGCATACGCCTTGGCCCGATTAGCATCAGCTACTCGTACCGAGCTGCGATTGAAGCATTAGAAAGTCGGAGCATAGATGAAGACCTGACGATGAATATTATTACCCTTGATTTAGGAACATCTTGGATGGATCCTATCAGAGCATATATTAAGGAGGAACAATTACCGGAGGATAAGCTCGCTGCTAAGGAACCAAAGTTTAAAGCTGCTCGGTATAATGGTATTCGGAAGATAAGCTCGCTGCCAAGAAATGGAAGTTTAAAGCTGCTCGACGAGGAATTATGGCAGGTTTGCAAAGATGTGTACATCCCTCCGAGGTGAATTGATTAAAGAGATCCATGAAGGATCCTGTGGAGCCCATGTAGCAGGTCGAATACTTTTGCAAAAGGTGATGACGCAGAGATACTACTGGCCGACGATGAGAGCTGATTGTATAGCTTATGCCAAGAAATGTGACAAGTGCCAACGCTTTTCCTCCATCAGAAGAACTTCACAAACATTATTGACATCCATCATTTATCCTTGGCCATTTTCTATGTGGGGATTGATTTGGTTGGACCATTGCCGACGACTCGAGGAAGATTCAAATACCTCGTCATCGCAGTAGATTATTTTACTTAGTGGATAGAAGCTGAGCCACTTATTGACATGACATACGAGAAGAAGCGCATCCAGCCCCGAGAAGAATCAAGCTACACAAGAGGAAATGAAGACCGAGCCAAAGAGAGATCTAGATCTCCTCGTCGTACAGAAGAAAAACAATAAATGGAGAATGTGTGTTGATTTCACTGATCTCAACAAAACAGCGGATGCTACCTCGGGACACGAGCTGCTCATGGATACTTACTCCTCTGGCTACCACCAGATCAAAATGAAACCTGAAGACAGGGAACGACATAACAGCGGCTGATGAACAAAGTTTTTGCCGAACAAATCAGTTGTAATATGGAAGTCTATGTCAACGATATGCTTAACCCGACGAAGTCCACATTTGGAGTACGAGAAGGAATGTTCCTCGGGTACATTATCAACCAGCGAGACGTTGAAGCGAATCCAGAAACGATCAAAGCTCTTTTAGAGTTGCGATCTCCAACGACGAAGGAAGAGGTGCAGAGATCAGATACCTAAAGTAGGAAAAATTGGCATGGGCATTCATTAATACAAGCTGTAGCAGAGTTTACTGATCCTAATACTCCCGAGAAACAAAAGTTGCTCGCTGATCAACCTGTGGATGTTACAGGATGCAATGCAGAAATGGTTGGGAGGATTCCTAATACTCCCGAGAAACAAAAGTTGTTCGCTGATCAACCTGTGGATGTTACAGGATCAACAAAAAGTGCTCTAAGGAGCCATGCTCTACGGAGCCATGCTCTAAGGAGCCATGCTCTACGGAGCCATGCTCTACGGAGCCATGCTCTACGGAGCCATGCTCTAAGGAGCCAAAAAGTGCTCTAAGGAGCCAACCTCCTTTGGTTAGGAGGACAGCTCTACGGAGCAAAAGTGCTATAAGTAGCCAACCTCCTTTGGTTAGGAGGACAGCTCTACGGAGCAAAAGTGCTATAAGTAGCCAACCTCCTTTGGTTAGGAGGACAGCTCTACGGAGCAAAAGTGCTATAAGTAGCCAACCTCCTTTGGTTAGGAGGACATGCTCTAAGGAGCCAAAAAATGCTCTAAGGAGCCAAAAGCTTTAAGGAGCCAAAAAGTGTACACCAGCATGATCAATTACGGTTGGTAAGATAAAAATATACTCTCATATTACAACTTATGTTGGTCGGGAGGTAAGATTATTACAAAAAGTTCTTTGAAGAACAAAATATTCCAAAATACACCAAGTATAGTTGGTCGGGGATAAAAACCCACTAACTGTAGTTGGTCAACGAGGAAAAATTATTGACCTTAGTTGGTCGGACACTTTTTATGAAAATATTTGAAAATTTACCAAGTATGGTTAGTCGAGGATAAACTCTCACTAACTATAATTGGTCGACAAACATTATTTATCCACCCTGGTTGGTTGGAAACAGTTTGAACATTTTTATACTCATTACTTTATTATTAAGTGATCGAGCAACGTTACTAATACTTTGTAAACTTTTTAAGCTGATGAACAACACAATATTGTTATCTTTTACATATGCACAGATGTAAAGTATTTTACAAGACAATAGCAATTAAGATTGCGAATAAAAATGAAAGTCTTTCATTAACATAAAAAACAAAATACATTGAGAATGAAAATGTATACTAACTATTACATTGAGATTCCTATTCTATTGGTTTCTTTTCCTTCTACTTTTGAAACAGGTTCCTCACCAGCAGGAGGATCATATAAAATATAAGAGAAGTTTATGAAGTTAAGACCTTTCAACATTCTGATATTCATCACAGATGATCTATCCAAGAAGCATTAGCTCATTCCCGAGAAACTCTTGCTCATTCCCGAGAAGCACTTGCTCGTTCCCGAGAACCTCTTATTCGTCCCCGAGCAGAGGTAGAAATCAAAATCAACATCAACAGTATTGAGATCTTTGCTACTACTATCTCAACCAATATTGAAGAAGAAGTTATATGAAAATGTTTCGAAGTCCACCACTAGCTCATAGGAGGCAGTAGGTCGGCTAGCAAACCAATCAACATACTTGAAGATTATGACAAGCTACAAACGACATCATATGTCGTCCAAAAGATAATGCACTTTATGTTGAACAAATCAAGAAGGTAGATCAAGAATGTCACGAGCACCGAGCAACATTGCAGAATAAATACTCCATCCTTTCAAGTAACCCATCAAGCATGAAGCATTGGGGGCTTCTGTTGATACCAAATTTAATCTACTGACGTGGACCAATAATAACAAGACACGTGGCAATCTACATGGCACAATACCCCCGAGGAACTACAATACCCCGAGGAACTACAACACCCCGAGGAACTACATCATCCCGAGATACTCTAAGCACTCCGAGGAACTCTTGATCAACGAGCAACTAAGGCGGTCCGAACTGCATCTCGGCCGTATCATTAATTACCATACAGACAACTGTTCAACTATTCATTATATTCTTGACGCACACGCTGCATTAAATGTATTACCCTTTCATATGTATATCATTTAATGTATTGGACCTTTCATGTACAGCCTCAAGGCTATAAATACCTTGTATCATCCTCATTCAAGGGGACCGGAATTTCTTGAGAGAACTTGTAATCAAGAATTCCACAAACACTCAGCAATAACATAACAGTGGACGTAGGCTTTATTCCTAGCCGAACCACTTTTAAAGTCTTTGTCTTATTTATTTATCTGTGATTGAAAAATTAGAGCGATCTAGTTTTTTACATCAACACTTGCTATCATCGGAGGTCGGCTTTTGAATCGGGTCATCTAATCCTTGTGTGCCTATGGGGGGATTTAGATTGGTACCTTAAGGACATAGGTCTATGAATGAGTTATTTATGAGTTAATAAGTCAGCTGACCATGGGAGCGTAGGTGAGTGCGTGACCCATGGGTATGTGAACTATGTTCGCCTCCATTATGTGTTATTGTTGCTTATTGAGACGGTTTCGGAGAGATTTGGAATACGTGTCCTTATGTACGTGATGTACCGGGACTCGATAGCAGAGTATGTGTGTGTGACACCCCGACTAATTAAATACCGGGTAGCTACTCCTTTATTAAATTAATTCAAAATGCCAAGTTGGCTCAGTTAATAGCATCACTGTCGAAAACATTTAATTATTACTAACCACTTAGTATTTAAAAAAATAAGTTGCCAAATTTTAATTTAAGTCTGATTAACATGCAACAAGTATAATGAAGAAATAAATAACACCATTCACCATACTGAAGTAAAACGAATAACCATCACAATAGAGTAAATAAAGCCTAGAGGAAACTCCTCACTACAATCCCATACTGAAATAAATAACCGAATGCTAAAACAATACAAATCAAAGTCTGAAAACTGTAATGTAAAAGATGTCTCTAATAGAAATGGGCAACATGCCCTACAACTGATAGATAGTGACTCTGGAATCCAAAAGATAGAAGCGTCTACAAGCAAATCCCTGTAGCTTCCACAAACAGCTACAGCTCGTCACCTGAATGAGAATCCTATGCTTGGTGTCCCTGTGGCTGGGCACCTAAAATGGTTTTACAAGAAAAAGAGATTTGAAAAGCAAACGGGTCAGATCCCAAATGTGGAGTTATATTTTAAAAATCTGCAAGTGCTTTAAAAACATTTAAAACATTAAATGCAAAGTACATGTTAGGACGTGCACTCACATGATATTCTCACCTCTCGTCTAACTGTGCACTCCTAACGTAAGTACCCATCTAGAGTTATACAAACTACTAGATAAGTAACAACATATCTAGCTAGATTATCATAGGTCTTACCCTTATTACTCGGTTTTATTAACATAATAACGCTCATAATTAAGTAGGGGTTTAACATAACTCAGATGTTCAATATGCAATATATATAACTATCAGTTAACTCGTTATATTTCTCGAAACAATACCGTAATTATATTCACATCATTAACATGAAGGTTCTCATTAATTAAGTGTATATTATTCACATTACAAATATACAGTATAAGCACCCCGAGAACTAAGCTGCGGTGCACACATACTCTGCTATCCATCCCGGTACATCACGTACATAAGGATCACATATTCCGAATCTCTCAGGAATAGTCCAGATAACACAAATCACAAATAGTGGAGGCGAACATAATTCAACATATCCGTGGTCACGCACATACCTACGCTCCATAGTCAGCTGACTCAATAACTCACAATCAAGTCATTCTCTTGAATTATGTCCTCTAGGTACCAATCTAAATCCGGGCACACAAGGATTAGAAGGTCCTAAGCGAACGTAAACCTCCCGTGATAGCAAGTATGGTAGGTATGTCATACACACAATTCATATACCACTACTAAGTAAACACACGTCTTAGTAATACCGTAGTTTAATCGTAGTACATATCGCATTCTCGTACTAACTATAATTATCACAATTTATACTACTCCGGTTTATAATCATACGCGCCATAATTTTCTCACGTCGTAATAGACACTCACATCTCAACCCAAACGGTTCATTCTAATTTAACTCACTTGTGTATAATTTCCTTCTCATAAATACCCAAATGTCCCAAACCTATCACTACATTATCATTGGAAGGTTAACTATATCCTCGAACAAGTTTACGGGACTCCAAAATTCAAAATAGTTCAAAATAGCCCAAACTGTCAGCTCGTTAGAAGTCTCGTTCGAACGAGACTGTTCGAACGAGATTCCTCTGTCAACTCGTTAGAAGTCTCGTTCGAACGAGATTCCAGTTCGATCGAACGAACTGTACCTTCTAACGATATCTCGTTCGAACGAGATATCGAATGAAATCCCTTTTCGTTAGCAACGACTGGTCAACTCGTTAGAAGCTCGTTCGAACGACCTGGGTAGGGGCTTTCTAACGAGCTACCAGATTCGTCCCAGATTTTTCCCCATCTCGTTTTTATCCAATTTTATCACTCCTAATCTCTTCCAAAGTTCATCCCAACAACGTTTTAGGGTCTCTAATTCATCCTAAACATATTCAAGTCAACTCCTAACATGTTTTCAAGGATTAAATCTCTTTAACATCAATCAAAATATAAATCTCTACACTTTTTCCCCAATTATTTCAAGAACATGAATCCTAACTTTTGAATCATGAATTAACTCACTATAAATCCATTTTAATTCCTTCCTATCACAGATATCATGCGAATCATTATCTACCTATCATTCTACATGCAATTCTCCTTAATAATTTCAAGTTCTAAGCTCCAAACTACATGGGTTTTCATAATCTTTCAAGAACAGTTGTAATTCATCAATTTTCTAACATGGAATAAACATTCTACGAATTTAAATATGATTAAAACACTTGCCTTGATTGGATTTCTGCTTTTGGTGTTGGCTTGGTGAAGATTTCTGCAGATTTTTCCTTTCTCCAAGCTCTCCTCCAATGGTGGCTTAAGGTGGCTAGGGTTTTGATTTGGGACTTTTAGAAAACTCTCCTAATAACCTACGTAGCCTTCTAGGTTAATGTGGTTTGGTTAATGGTCTTAGTGGGTTTAATCCACATCAGATTTACATCTCTAATTTTCGTCACTTTTAATTCCTCAAAATGTAAAATTACCAAAATACCCTTTAAGTTGCCGGTATGGCCTAAAAAATACCCCGGGACCCAAACTACACCCCCGGGTAGTGTTTTCTGACTATCTCAACCATTCCGGACGCGTTGGCGCACTCAAAACGACCATACGGTTTATAGATTTTAAATTCACTTTTATTATCAAAATATTACACCGTGACGCGGCGGTCCCACGCGTCTCAACAAAATTTCTAAAATGTCGTCTATCGATCTGACGACAAATTTTATAATACTAAATACATATATCAAAACATATATGCACATAATCAAATACCAATTCGCATCTCGTTAGTATTTATAACCCGGATTAATTTCCAATTAATACGCATTTAATTAATTAATCCCAAAAATAAATAGTCAAAAGTACGGGGTATTATAGTGTGCACCGCATCTTCGCCTAGGGGTGCCTTAATTGTATATTTATGATGAGATTAATATACTTGTAATTTAAATGGACTTTTTATTTAAGTGTAAGTGTAAATATTTGTGACATTTTTAGTGGAATTAAAAATGGAAATTTCATAATAATTATTGTAAGTGAATCTGAGAAATTTAGAAGGATGACACGCACAGTTTATATTAGAATCTCTTATTTTTACCCTCATATTATAACGTAAAGTCAGGTCGGGAATTAAACTAGTTAGTTATCATCATAACTAGGACAGGATAGGGATACATTAGATGTGCACAATTAGTTGATATGTGAGGAACTCATGTGAGTGCACACAACTAACATCTATTTTATATTCACTGTTTAATGTTATTAGACACTTGCTATATTTTAAACTGTTTTCACATCGGGCTCTGACCCATTTTCTTCCAAATTTATTTTTTTTTGTAAAAACCTTTTAGGTGCCCAGCCACAGGGACACCAAGCTTAGGAGTTCCATTCCAGTGACGTGGTGTAGCTACTGTGAAAGTTACAGGACCTCGATAATAGACGCCTCCACTTTCCACATTGACTCCATTTAAGATTTCTTCAGTTATTAGGGCATGTCGCCCCACTTCTTTTAGAGACAGTTTTATCATACTCAGTTTATTTCAGTGTTGGAGTTATTTACTTAATCATTCAGACTTTGTATTTAGTTTTATTCAGTATTTGGATTGTTCGGGGGAGTGTTACTCCAAACTCTTTTATTCCATTATTTTGTTCTATTGTGACTGTGATGTGATTGTGTTAATTTAGCTCATACTTTAAATCGGTTGCATGTTTATTTAAGTAAAGTAAAATTGGCATCTCACTTTTAAAATATTAGGTGGCTAGTAATTTTTAAATAAACATTTTCGACAGTGATGCTATGAACTGAACCAACTTTACATTTTGAATTAATTTGAATAAAGGAGTAGCTACTCGGTATTTAATTAGTCGGGGTGTCACAGGTGGTATCAGAGCATCAGGTTCTAGTGTCCTTAGGATCTGTAAGGCTTGTTATGTTTCCGCGTAGCGTTCCTTGATATAGAGCCCTATATTTTAGGATTGTTGTACTCTTTTGTGGATTTTTCGCTCTTTAGCTATTTTGAGATAATAACTGTGAACTTATAAGATTTATCTCTCATTTCAGATGTCTCCACGGCGTGCACAGAGAGTTACCCGGGATGCTCAGCCTGAGCCACAGCTTGCACCAGTCCAGGGGTCCATGAATGTCGCAGAGGTTGCAGCCATTGTAGCCCAAGCGGTAAATGCCTCTTTAGCATTTGTGCAGCAGGGACCACCTCAGGTGCTGACAGTAGCCCCGGTCCAGACTCATTCATTCCCATCTTCTTGGGAACGTGTTCATGATGCCTTTTAGAAGGCACACCCTCCGGAGTTTGCAGGTAGCTCCGACGTTATTATGTCCAGTAAGTGGAAGAAGGAAATCCAAAGAAACTTGAGGATGCATGAGTGTACATATATGCAGACACATATACTAGCTACTTTTAAGCTGGCAGGGTTAGCATTGCAGTGGTGGGAGTCCATTACCACCACGGAGGAGAGAGATGTTCTTACCATTCAGGAGTTCTGGGTGCGGTTTGACCGCAAGTAATTTCCCTCAACAGTTCATACTGAGATGAGGAGGAAGCTGATGAACCTCAAGCAGGAGGGGAAAATAGTGGGTGAGTATGAGGTCGAGTTCACCAATCTTCTGAACATCATTCCTGATGAGATTCTGACCGAAGAGAAGACGATACAAAAATTCTTGGATGGATTGACTTGGAGGATCCGTCAGCACTAGCTAGGAAATATCTCGTTGGCCAGTTATTTTGATGTGGTTAACGCAACACTGCTTCACTTCCAGAACCACCGCTTTCATTTGTCAGAGGGTAAGTGATCAGGAGAGTCCAGCCATCAGGGCAGGACAGGGAGAAATGGTGCCAGCGGGGCACAGACAGCTCAGGGTCAGCACAGGCAGAGTGATCAGAGTTCCCAGTGGGGGATTCTAAGAGATTTTGATCTGGAGGTTTCAAAAATGGTCAGGGAGGTATTTATCATGGCCAGCAGGGTCAACATGGCCATCAGGGTCATCAGGGCCAGCATTGGCAACAACAGCTGTTTCAACAGGGCCATCATGGTCAGGGGAGGAATGACAACGGTCATCAGGGTCGTGGGCAGCAGGGTCAAAGAGGGGGAAACTTTATAGGGAAGTTTTTTATTTGTGGCAAGATTGGCCACAAATGCTAATAGTGTCCTGAAAGGGGCAGGGCCCCACAGCAGCAGCAGCAGGGTGCTCGATACGAGCCCCAGAGACCTATGTTTCCCGCCACCCTCCCAGCACCACCACAAATTCCAGCTTTACCACCCATCCTAGCAGTCCCAGTCCACCAGGGACAGCTTCTGTACGGGCGAGTTTATCAGCTGCAGCAGGCCGCAGTCCCACAGGATCCACCCGCTATTGAAGGTATGTTCTCTATTCAGGGGACTATGGGGCGTATTTTATTTGATACGGGGGCCACACAATGTTTCATTGCCACGAGATTTGCGCGCACTGTAGGGTTGTTAGACACTGCAGAGAGCACAGTTACTTTTGTAGATTCACCATTGAGTAGGGTTTCTATGATTTCCTTTATATGTAGAGGTGTGGGTATCGAGATCAGAAGGTTTACTTTACCTGCTGATATGTTAGTGTTAGATACGACTGAGTACGATGCTATAGTTGGCATGGATTGGCTAGTTGCGTATAGATCCATGATTGATTGTTTCAGCAGGAGTATTATTTTTGCCATACCCGGGAAAGAGATGTTCTTAGTGGCGATGCCTCACCCTGAGGTGGGATCGTCCACTCACTTGTATTACATAGAGGAGATCTCTAAGGAAGTGGTGATACCACTCGATTCGATTTTGGTTGTTAGGGAGTTTGCTGATGTATTCCAGGATATTCTAGGATTACCTCCAAGTAGAGAGATAGATTTTGTTATTGATTTGACGCCGGACACTCGGCCTATAGCCCGCGCACCTTAACGTATGGATCCAACGAAGATGAGAGAGATACGGGATCAGATAGAGCAGCTGTTTGGTCAGGGATTTATCCGTAGGAGAACTTCGCCATGGGGTGCCCCTCTGCTGTTTGTAAAGATGAGGGATGGATCTTTAAGGTTGTGTGTAGATTATCGGGAGTTGAATAAAGTCACGATACGAAATAAGTATCCGTTGCCCCAAATTGATGACTTATTCGACCAGTTGAGAGGAGCTTCCTTCTTCTCAAAGATTGACTTGCAATCGGGATACCATCAGTTGTGTATCAGGGAATAGGACATCTCGAAGACTGCTTTCTTGACGAGATATGGTTCATATGAGTTCCGGGTTATGCCTTTTGGCCTAGAAACCCCGATAGCCAGATGCCAAGGATAGAATGTCACTTCTCCCCAAATAAAAATTTGTAAAAATCTAAAAAAATGCAATAAAAAAATACACAAAATAAAAAAAGACGTAACCATAGACTAACCTGATCACTTGTCAAGGCGTTTAACACCGTACTCGCATCCTTTAAAGTCAAGAACTCCTTAGACTTACTTTTCAACTTCCTCCACCAGTATATCCTTGGGAAGTAGACAAACTCACTCGCATTCAAGGACACCAACCCGACTTCGTTCCTAATCACCTCATAAAGCCACATTTGCAGAAAGCAACACAAGATGTAAAAAAAAAAGAAGAAATAAGAAAATAAAGAACTATGTATATCAATTGTTACCTCTATAAGGTACGTGGGCCCAGTAAAAGTCTATAGGAGACACATAGTGATGGCCTATAGATAAGCGTAGAGGGATACCAGCGTAAAGCTCCCCTAGTCATACGAGTGAATCTCAAAAATAATCTGCAAAAAGGGAAGAAACCAAAAATGGACAACATCACCACTTATCACCACCACAAACCCCCCACCAAAAGAAAAATGAATAAATGGGTTTCATGCCTCATATTCCTCCAATCAATAACATCAATATGTTTGGCTACTAAGGTGTCCTTGAATAACGATATCCTGAATGATTCCCTTGAAAAGATTCGCCAAATATCCCTCAGGGTAGCCTGAATCGCGACCTCAGAAATATGCAAGGTTTGGTCCACTATAATATGTTGACCCTCACACTACAACCTAGTCAACTGATTAACATGAATCCCCCTCTCCCAAGTGAAACTTATGGGTGGTGTCCCACCATCTTTTGCCCAAATCACACAACACCGCCAAAGAGCACGGCATCTCATCCAAAGCCCCCGCCAGAGGACCAAATCCAACAGCTTCTACCATACACTACATAACCTTAGGGAGATTCTCCCACACCTTCCTTATCCCCATCGAACCGTGAGAAAGGATGCCGAACGAAGAAATGTCCTCCACACAAACGAAAAATCATAAAAAATCCCAAAAAAATAAAAAACCAAAAGAATAAATACAAAAATCTAAATAAAAGAGACAAGCACTCGCATAACCAGTCGGGTTCTTCACCTATGGAAAATGATGATCCCCAGGTTCTCACAGCAAGATCCTCTAATTTAACATAGTCTCGAAGCTGTCATAAGTATTTTCACTCCTAAGTACCTATGCATCGTCATCACGCCACTAGAGGCTGGCCCAGATATTGGTGGACATCAAAGGTTCGTTAGCCAGACGTTCCATGAGTTCTTGTGAAGAAAATATGCTTAAAACTGATTGCTAGACAGAAAGAGAAGTAAAAGTTTCCTCCTATTTTATAAGGAACAAGGGGGTATGGCGATTAGTAGTCCGCTGGTCATGCCTATCAGTAGTGAACTTTCACCTTCCCTAAGACCCTAGGAGTTTGTTCCTTGCGCCAATAGGCATACCCTTCCTATGCCTATTGATAATCCCCCCAAATTGTTTCACAAAAATTCCATTAAAGATAAAAAAAATTGATTAGAAAATTTTAAAAAAATCCTCAAAATCTCCGTAAGGCTATGAAACTAATAAATCTAAAAAAAAAACTCATTTGTAGGAAAATACAAATTTTTTAAAAGGTTTGCATCGGCATACTCCCAGAAGGATCAATATAGAAAATGTATCGCCTATCATAACCATTAATAACCACCCCCATTTATCAACTCATCTATCTATTTAAATTCAAAAAATCGATCTAGGCCCACAAAGTTATCCTCGACCCTTTAAGTTAGGTCATTATCACTCTTTAGGTCCATACCATGAACAAATTGGCCTTATGGTTGGTGTGTACTTGCCTTATTTATTCAAACCCTAACCTAAAGGCCACTCGACACTTTCAAGGTCCGTTTTACTTTGGCCAACTCATAAAACCGAGAGTATCTCATTGCATTTTCTTAGGGCTTTGAATACCCTCTCCAACGGTCCATACCGTACTCAAATCAACCTTACGGTTCATGCATACTTGACTTTTTTGCTCCAAGAAACCCATCCTAAAGGTCATTGGGTGCTTTTGATCCCCATTTGACTTTGTCTTAAAGTCTCGTACCCAAGAGGGGCTCGATATATTTTCATATCGCTATGAATATTCCCTCCAATGATTCTAGTTATGCGAGGTTTGGATTTATAGTTTGCATTTTATACCCATTTTTTTTAAAATGTTCCTTTTGGACTCCCAATAAGCACCCCAAACCCTCTGCCTATCGGCATATGGGTACTTTACTTCACCAGCAAACTAGGGGTATGTCGATAGGCCATCCAAGGGTATGCTAATAGTAAGGTCAAGGCCTATGCTAATCGAGATGTCCCTAACCCTAAATTTTGCTATCTAAGGAGGCCATAGATTCATTCCCATTGACCCGATTTAGAAGATCAAAAGACCCTCTCCCTTGAAATCAATGAGTCAACTTTCCAAAAGTACTATTGTCGAAACATTCTCTCCATTTTTCTTACATCACCCTCACCCCATCTTTTTCCACCCATTTTACCACAACTGAACTACTACTCCACCACCATAAAAATCAACCTACTTTATCTTAAAATCGATACTAAAGTTTCATAGAAGGTCTACCTCGACCTCTTTGAAGTCATTTAATTAGTGCTACTTGTCACATTTCTTTTATTCTTAAAATATTTATGCTTTCTTCTCACTTTCTCACTCTAATTGATCTATTTTTTATTACTTATATACACAAAATATAGTTTCACAAATCTAAAAAAAAGAGGATTTAATATTTAAACTCCCAATTAGAACTTTTCTCTTCATTTCAAACTTTCTACACTTGTACAAGTTTACTTGCAAACTAAAGGAAATTTTAGTTTTGGTTTCACTGGTTAAATCCCACCCTTGCATTTGAACTATGTGGACTTTGATGCCTTTTTTGACTATGTAGGCGTTCAGAGTCATCTTCGGGATTCGATTCCCATTCTCTTATTTATTTACTTATTCTCATATATATATTAGTGTTATACACACACACCAACACACACACACACACACCAATCTATATGTTCTTAGTAACCCTTTCATACACGCGTATGCACTTCTTCATAATGAATCATGATCTCGGTGGTTACTCACATTATATTTTCATATTTTATATTCTTTTTGCAATCCCACTAGACATTCATATCTACTTTATCATATTGGATTATGATCCGGTATATGGCACATAGCGTAACCCTCTTTTTATTATATTTTTTAGTGACAAATTCAGATATGCATATTCCATTCTTCATGATGGATTTTGATCCGGTGAGCTGCTCACATTTTTTCCACATTGAGATTATTTTCTTTCTCTTTAGACTCAGAATGACTCAACTCCCTCTTTTCCATGAAGTCAAAGTGACGATTTATTTTGTCACCTATATTCACATCACAAGTATTATACACATGAATTACATTTTGGAGAAAAGGAGAATATTATCATAGTCCATGAGAGACCAAAATGATGGAATGGGTGCTTAACACCTTCCCATTTAGTAACTTAGTCCCCAAATCCTCGATCTATTTTGTTTCATATGCATCAGTTTGTTTGTGATGTTGTTTCTTCGGGGAATGCTACATCTTTTTTTGTTTTGAGTAGCGACTCCATTTTCTATATTTTCACCCCATTGGCAAAGGCCAATTTATATCCGTGGGAGCTCATGAAGATTGCACGAGTGAAAAAAAGACTTCCCACCTTGATCCTCGCATGCGCCGAATCCCTCTCTTTTTTGGGATGAACCCATGTCGAAAAATCCTGAATGGCTACAGTAGGTGTCGAGCATGTTACTAATTTATATTTAAGTATTCTTTAAATTTAATTGTTTATTCCATATTTCCTAATCAGAGTTAGTATGAGATTTCTTCAGATTAAAGTTGATTTATTATTCAGAGTTGGATATTTATTCATTATTATTTATTATATTATTCTAGTGGATGGATTTTATTATATTGTGGTTGGATGGCATCATAGATGTTATATTTATTTATCCTTATATCATTTAGTTTAGTTATGATTTATCTCAACCATGCTTAAGATGTTAATAATTTTCTATATTTAGAATTGATCAACCTAATTATGAATTTCACGAGGTGTCACATTGGTAAGGACCTTAGCTGTGGATTTCACTTGGGTTGGTTAATGGATATTAGTTAATTATGAGCATACCACATAAGGTTATGGTCTTTCCATCCAATATATCTTCTCCTTGTGATACTTAGATGATTATGTCCTTTTCGATGCTTCAATAAAAAAGACTTACTCTTCCCTTAGGGAAGACTTTGATGGGAGTGCTAAATTACTATTATTAACTTGTACAAAAGAAGAAGCTATAAATTGCATAAAATGACATAAAAGTAAAGCATTGGGAATAAAATTTTAATAAACATTAAAAAAAGTTACGATCAACCGTTCAACATACTTCGAATGAAAATAGTAGTAAAGAAATGAAAAGAAAGGAAATGAAAGGATAAAATAAGTAAATGTAATTTTTTTTAATGAGTAAGTCCTTTTGTTGTTTGTCTTCTAGTTTTTTATTTATAGGTTTTGTTGCCATGCAACTCAGCACATGTAAATGTTGGGTGGTTACTCATTCAAAATTTTCCCGCCTAGGTGAACTAATGCCCAATATGGACCGTTTCCTTTTTCTTTTCTACACCACGACCCTTATTTTTATCATAGTTTTATCATGGTATCTAACCTTGAAAACTCTTTTTTGTCACAGTCAAAGACCGTGACAAAACTCTAGAATATGAAAAAAAATTAGTGGACATTGGCTACTACCTAGAAGTAAAACTGTTTAAGAAAAGTCATGTTTTTATTCAACCCAATGTCAATAGAATCAACAACATAATATGACATGGCAAGGAAATCAAAACCAAAATGTACAATTTCATTTAAAAAACTAAATTAATGTATCAAGTTAATCACATCGACTAAGTTTGATTGACTGTAACATTTTACAAAACGTAATTAGGTTTGAGGAGAAAAGTTGGCCAAATGATGTTTTCCTTCAACGTGTCATCAATGTGCCAAACACTGGCTTGCTAGTCCAACCACAATACAACGCCCTGTTTCCCCATCGTAATATTAGTAACCTGAACTCGGGGCTCAAAAAATTACGGTGGATTGTTATGCACCATGGTACCTAAAGTGATTCTCATGTCCTTTACTCCCTTGGAAATTTGGTCGCTTCCAAGTGTGTCAAGGATATACACTGCCACCCTAAATGTCTCAAGTAAAGTCAAGATAGTTGGGATTGGGGTACAGTACATGCCCTACAGGGATGAGGAGATACACAAATTTGGTGAGGAGGATGGAGTAGTGGTTCCCTTATGCGCCTTCTCTTTTCCCTATCCTTTATCAGACACCTTCACCTTCCCCATCCCCTTCCTTGTCCCTGTAATTGTGTGTTTAACCCATTTGAACATGTGGTTCCTAGTTTGTTGGAGATTTTACAATTTTAAGTTCTTGTCTTCTTTGTCAAAGTTCGACCTCAGAGGATAACCCACTGTGACTACAAGCAATGATTAACAACTTTGACATTCTTATCCGAGAGTTGACACCCCAAGTACGAACTTTTTTATCTTATTCTAGCACTTAACTCAGTGTATCCATACTCATATATGCCTTTTTTTACATCACTCTAGATGTTGTGTACCACCTTTGTCATCTACTAAAATAATGTTAAAACACATTCTTAACTTTGAAAAAGAGTATTAATTAACAATTTGAAATTGACAATATAGTTTCAATTGTAACTTACGATGTTCTTAGCAACCTATGATTAGTCGACTCTCCCTTCTTCACCGAAATATTTATATAAGAGTCGATTCTATGTGGCTTTCCCCTCGGGCCACTGCTAGACTCCTACAAAATGCAACCAAATTAATGAAAAGTGTAACCGAAGTAAAGAATCTACGTATCACTAAAGAAAATGTAATTTAAATCCATTTACTTACCATCCTATGTTCCACCTACACATAAGATGTCCTCTCGAAGGAGTGCACATCCACCTTCTTAGACCATTCAATCCTACTCGAAGCACAGGACGACAACTGTCTTTTAGATAAGATAAACTTGTGTCAGTTGTCCAACGTGATTGGAACCTTCTCTATGATGGTTTCCCTATACTACAATACGTGATCTTGGTCCTTCCCAAAATAATGGGCATGCAGGTTCTTCTACCATGTCTTTCGTTGCCCACTTACACCCGTAAATACACTGTCCAGTGCTTCTGGTGGAAAGTTAAATTATTTTTATCCAACAAACATATAATATAACAAAGTTATTGAATTAACATTGAAATCACAATAATAAAATCATATATGAAATTTAAATATTTTATATAAATATTGAGATTTTCATACCTCTAAGGCCCCCCAAACGAACATCTTCAGGTCCACAAGCGCGATCCTCTAATCTTCGTACCCAGGACCAGTTTCTAAATTCAATAACTCTAAGGCCCTTATTTATTAACTACTCTTGTTTTCAACTAAAATCCCATAGTTATCGAACTTGATGAGCTTATTGCTAGACAATCCCTCGTTACCCCCATTTTTTCTCGGGGCCTGATGGCCTTATGAGGTCATTTTCCATAAATAAAAGGGTTTAGTAGCATAATATATAACATAAATTAGATGAAAATACTCAAGTTCAGTTTATAAGAATTTAAATAACATAAAACTATTCCACCTATTTGCTTTCGTTAGTTAATCACATGGAAATACACAATTGGTAAATAACAATCAAATGGAAACATTCACACAGTTATTTTAATATAACAATAAACATTAGAGTTAATGAACAATAAATTAATGTTTGAGATTGTTTCAAACTACATATTACAAATTACAAATTACAAATTACAAATTACAAATTACAAATTACAAATTACAAATTACAAATTACAAATTACAAATTACAAATTAAAAATTACAAATTACAATCTTCAATACATTTTACAACCCGAATAACTCTACTTATGTAAAGTTTCTAGAAATTATTTTAAGTTTGGGTTATAATCCAAAATGGATTAATATTTAGTACGGGCAACCATGTCTTCCACGCTACTGGTTTGAAACTTTAGAGTGTGTAAGATGACGGGCCATGGTTTGTTTTAATATACTCCGAATAAAGAACTTTCTATAACATTTCATGTGCAAAAATAAATGTCTTATCATTCATATGCTCCTAGCTCTTTATCTTGGAAAAGTCTATCATTATAAAATTGGTACCCGAAGAGACATTACAAGAATTTTTTTTCCTCAATTCCTACTCAATCACAATAAAATATAACCTCTTTGAAATACATATAGTCTAATTAAAAAATGATTTGAATTACACCATAATAAGTCATTTTTTCTTCAGTGAGGTTTTCATCTTTTGTACTCGCCCTGAAATACACAAGAGTCGTATATAAAATGCCATTATTTTGTAATAAAGTATTTTTCTTGAACAACCTTAATGAGAATACATAACCATTATGTCGATACTTCTTATACTTGTGTGCCATGAAATTGGGTCTAGTAGCGAGGCGAGCAAGCCTTGACGTGGAATCACCCATCTTTAATAACTGAAATTATGGATTATATAAGTTAATTACATGAGATTTAAAGCTTCCAATTATTTATCATTTAATAAGGGACGTTTGGCATAATAATTACCTTATGTGACACCAAAAGTCAAAATTCACTATCTAAATGTGAGACCATCCTTTAATTCTTGTTTTGCTAGGATGCAATAGATTTTCTACATTGAATGGAAAAATTCATCAAGAATGTGTTCAAGTATATAAGATAAAAACAAAAAGTACAATTACAACACAAACTTACTCTCTCTATTTGTCGACATCTTCATGGGTTTTAAACATCTAACAAGTCATTTGCACATATTGTAAACTTATCAGTTTAACTCATTTGCCAATTATTTGACCACCCCCATTGATGAACTCCTCTCCATCATCTACAATGCTTGGGTATGACATATATTCCCTAGAAAATATGGACTCCTCCACAGTAATGTATTCCTTTGTGATGGATCCTTTAATATACCTCACATTCTCAATATACTCTTTAAAAACCTTCATCAACCTTTCAATTGGGTACATCCATCAATATCTTACTGGGCCGCAAAGAATGTCCTCATTACATAAGTGCACCAATAAGTGAATACTTCTGTCGAAGAAGGTCAAATGGAATTATTTATCCAACACACACGTTTTTTCAACTAGATTTGCTTTTGCTGAAACATCGTACTTTTAGTTGACTACTTTTGTGCAAAGAATTGTGAAATAAAGGCTAATCTACATAATGTCCATTCGAAAATCCTTATTCTTAGATAAACATTGCTTAAACAGTTAATGGCATAGTTTCGTGCTCACATTACAATTGTGAAAGTTGTATTATGTGTGTCATAACTTACAATCCTCTGAAAATTTGATAAGAAATTAGAAGGTACTTTCAAATTATGCTGTGGGTTTAAAATCACTTTTCTTTCTTCGCTCATCAATGTATCCCCAGGGAGGATTATATTCCTCCCACTAAAGTCTTATTTCAACCATAATTACGACTAATTTTTAACACTTTTTGATCATGTCATGCCTTTTCTCCATCCTTGCGTGTGCTCAAAAGATGTTCGATGATGTTCTTCCCGAAATTATTGATATATAATACATGGTGCTTAGGATTACCCTTATAATACGACAAGTCAAATAATATTGACATCCTCGACCATGCTTTCCTTTCTCGGCTTCATTCTCAATAGGGTTTTTATATGCTTGACATTATTTAATTTTTGATTCTTCCTCAACATATTTGCACCATATTTGGAAGACCTCCTTTCAATTTTAGAATCTAAAATATTTTTCGGAGGTAGCCTATATTCGACCCCATCTAACAAAAAAATAGATCCTTTATCAAATCTAAACATGTGATCGGGAGGCAAGAATATCCTGTGAGAATGATATATAATTTTCCATTATCCTTGTGATGTTGGGATCCAATTTCCTCTCCATAGTTAGGACAACCAATGTAACCGTGGACATTATAACCAGATAAAATCCCATACTCTGGGAAATCATGAATTGCCCAGATTAACGTAAATTTTAATGTGAAGTTTTCCTTTTTGCTAGAGTGAAATTCTTTCACTCACGCTGCCCACATCTAATTCAATTATTCTATCAATTGTTCCAAGTACACATCAATGTTCACTTAGTGCCTTTGGCCTATGTATCAGCAAATAAAACATAAAATTTTTTGGTCTCATGCACTATGAACGAGCACCGACCATACACTTTTATTGTTTCTTAGAGTGCCAAATGGATTGAACCCATATATTGATATTGCTAAACGAATATTACATTATTGATTGTCATTATTTGGCTAATAAAAATTTATTCTTTTCTAAATGGTTGTGTCCATAGGATGAAATATGATTACCCTCTACTTGCGCCTTAGCGTGCCAAGTCACTGTGTTCACTATCCATGATATTGTGAAAAATCTCTTCAACTTAGGACCAACGGGGAAATATTTCATTACTTTTTTAGGAAATTTTGAAAGTCTACATCTCTAATCATTAGGACCATGCTCTGACACATATCTAGATTCCCTGCATACCAAACAATGATCAAGATTTTCATGCTCTTTCTGGTATAATATGCAATCATACTTACAAGCATGAATTGACTTAGTCTTAATTCGCAAACCTTTAAAGCTATTCTTCATACTTGAATAGTTATGTGGAAAATTATTTTCTTTTGGGGAGGGGGGGTGGAACCCTTCACCCAATTCAGAATTCAAGTCATGCTATTACCAAAAATAATAAAATTGCTATTCAAGATATTCAAACCAACCATGACAGGCAAAGTTGTTTGATATCTCTCACAGCTAGGGTACAACGATTGGGTCGATTTGATTTTCAAACTTTGGAAGTGATCGTCGAGGTTTATCCTATCACCGCCATGAGCACTAGAACTTCAACCATAAGATTCATTGTCTTCCTTATCTGAATCCTTATTGTCTTACACCACATGAAATATATAAGAATTATCTACAAAATTATCAAGCATATTATGATTTGTGGGGGGAACCTCCTATCTTTCCACTGCTTTCCTACTTGATGGTTGTAGTGGAGGTTGTTCGGGGTCAAAGGAACAATGTATTTCCTTATGAAAAACCCATACCAGTAATTATCCTGCAAACCCCATCTAATCATATGTTATTCAATTTTTTTCACTTAAACACTTTCTCATTTATACAATATGTGCAAAGATGAGGAACTCTTAAACATTGAGACACATCTTTGCTAATTTTACAAACTCTTTAGAACCTACGTGGTACACATCCTCGAGTTTATTTATCTCACATATCCATTCTTTTTATAGAGGATACCCCAAAATAACCTTTAGAAATCATTAATTAACATTTGAGAACATAAGGGGTGTTTTTACAAGTTCGTTTATTCGCCTAGGTATTTGAATCATTAGTTAACTTTGACACAAGCACAATCTAATTAACAACCTATCATGTTTAAATAACAGTGTTGAAACACTATCACGTTGGAACCCTGTGCCACATATATATAACAAATTGGTTTTAATTATTCTTTATAAACTAATTGAATCCAATTTTCAAAACCTAGGTAAAACCCCCCAGTCGCGTATATATACCAAATTGGAAATTATGGTAGAACTTTCGTTTTATTCTTGATGACATTTACAACAAATAATATTAAAACCAGAAATCCCAAAATCCTTCACATTTTTAAATAACCCAAATTATTTTTTTTAACCAAAATGATTACATTTACAAAAAATAAGAACATATTTTCAATCGCAAAGAAATATCAATGTCAAATATTCACATTGTAAGAATGTTGAAACCTAGGTTTTACACAAATTGTTTATAACAATATCAAGCTATACATGTAAATACAAATATTTTAAAACAAACAAACACATATATTCAAGCCTAAAGAAATATTAAAGTCAAATTGTTCAAACCTAGGTTTATCATAAGTTATTTTCTAACAATATCAAGTTATACATGTAAATATAACTATTTTACATCAAACAAACACATATATTCAATCCCCAACAAATATCAAAGTCGAATTATTCCAACTTAGATTTTGCACAAGTTATTTTCTAACAATGTCAAAGCCTTACATGTAAATAAAACTATTTTACAACAAACAAAAAAATGTAGTAAGAAATACAACTACATTTATACACACACACACATACACACATACACATACACACGCGCGCACACACACACACACACACACACACACACACACACACACACATATATATATATATATATATATATATATATATATATATATATATATATATATATATATATATATATATATATATATATATGTATATGTAAATCATACTTTTGGGTGAAAATAATGGCAGATTTCAGACCTGGAAAAGAGAGGGAGCCAGGTTGATGAGAGTGAGGAGGGAAAGTGTAGTGTTTTGGTGGGAAAAGGGTTTTTTTGGAGCTAAAATCCCAATTTTTTGTCATGGGTGTTGTCACTGTCAAGGACCATGAAAAAAATATCGTTTGTATTTTTTGTCACGGTCAAGGACGGTGATAACACCTGGCGAAAAAGGTGATATTTTTTCTCTTTTGTTGTAGTGCATACTTGTTGGCTTCCAAATACTATGAGCTTGTATATTATAGTTCACATATGGTCACCGATTTATAATCTCGTATGTGTAGACACCACATTATAGGAAACCCTAAATCTCTCCTTAAACTCCTAGCAGTTCCCCTTTCCACCGCAAACCTAGGTCGCATTCCAAGTACTGATCTAAAGGCCATCGGGAACTCCCGGGCCCCGAATTGACCCCAATCAACTCCACCGTCAGAGAAAAATCTCTTTGAATCTTTAAAGGGAACTGAAACCCCTTTCCAACGGTATTCCCCGTGTGTAAAACAACATAACTATTCGGACAAACACTCAGTTTTCCCCCAAAAATCGATCCGGAGGCCACCGGGCGCTCTCGGACTCTGTTTTACAAAGTAAGGTCTTCATCTCGAACGAGACTCAATGAATCTCTAAAGGGAACTGAATACCCTTTCAAATGATCCATCGCGTGCATGATTTTGACTCACAATATGGAGGAACAATTTGTTTTACTCCGAGAGGTCATCGACCAGTTTTGGGCCTCGGTTGACCAAGGTTAACTTTTCAAACCAAGCAAAACTCTTTGTAATGTCGAATTACATCTCCTAAAATTTCCAACAGTTCACCCCATGCGCGATTCTGACTTACCATGCGGACGAACGATCCCTTTGCATCCAACGATCTACCGTCCAAATGACCGACGTGCGCTTTCGAGCCACATTTGACCCAAATTGAACTCCTAAACCCGGGAGCGATCCAAAGGACTCCCAAATGCCTTTAAAATACCTTTCTAACGGTATGAACCATGCGCAATTCAGATCAATGGTTTGTGCGCTACCATTATTTTTCCAAAAAAGTTTGCACGAGACATCCAATTGGCAGGTCCTGAGCCCTGCCTATCGGCACAGTGTCAAGGGTGACCTGCCGATAGGCACACCCTGGGGTAGTCTGATCGACACCCCTTTTTGCCTTATGAATAAGGGCCATGACCTTATTCCCTGGAGATAAAAAAACCCATCATCATTGGTGATCTCAACTACATTCTCTCGAAATCAGCGAAGTTCCTTATGCGAAGTTTCATTCAAGCCTAAATACCCATCCTTTTCACACCCAATTTGGCAAATATCTTTATCTCTCATCAACATCTATCAACATTCAATGGAGTTCAAGATCCAAGTTCAAGCTCCAAGTAAGGTTCAATTCCTTCTCCTTCCCTTTTAAATCTCTTATTTTTTCGTAAATTACTTTAGATTCGTCTAGTTTCATTATAGTTTATACACATTAACATCTACGCTTTTGTTAGTATATTTCAGATACTTTATTTTTCATAAAAAAACCCAGAAACAAATAAATGAGGGTTACATCCGTAAATTCTGAACGTAATTATCCACCACACTTTTTCAAAAATAAAAATTCATTTTCTACACGCACACACCCAATAAAATTTCGTTCAAATCTATTGGATAAACCCCACCCCTACTCTATATTCGAACTATGTGGACTTTGATGCCTTTATAGGCTATGTAGGTGTCTCAGATAAAAATTCGAGACTCGAGTCCAACGTTCCAATTTTGCAATTTCTTTTATTGTCCAAATTTCTCAAAATCCCTCATTTTTATACATATACATATACATATAACATGCTGGTTCGCGTCTCACCCCACATATATTATCGTTTGTCAATGATGATCAATATCTCTATGAATGCTTATATCCTATCTTCTACATTTATTATTATTTTGGGAATATTCTTGTGGATGACCTCACCCTATCTTTTCCATGGTTTGGGTCGAACGATTCCAATCTCTATTATATAAACACATGCCCACACTTCACTGGGATAAAGGAAAATATTAACATTTGCCCATGAGAGACCGAAAGGGTGATATGGGTGCCTAACACCTTCCCATTCCGTAACTTAGGCCCCGGATCTCCGATCTATTGGTTTCATATGCATCAGTTTGACCTTGATGCCACTCTCTTCAAGTGGTAACATGTTCTTTTGCCTATTTTGAGAAAAATAGGCCGGAGACTCTATCTCTTTACATTCACCCCACATCGACGATGACCAAAGGTCCCTTTTCAAAGAGAAGGGTGCAAGATCGTGAAGCTATTCTTCCTCGGGGGTTCCTCCTCCTTCCCCCGGAACGAGCTCCGCGTCGACCGGGATGGCCACAGTGGTGACTCTACTAGGGACTATTTTTTTGAGAGGGCTAGACTCTATTTACATGGGTGTTTATTTTCTTGTATATTCCACGATTTTCATGTTCCCCTTTATTACTCATATGTACCTCATGCTTATACTACTATTCACACACTTGTAGAAGACTCTCCATGTACACTTCACACCAAGTGCACCTAAGATCACATATATCTACATGTTGCATACATCACTTAGAAATTCATGCTTAGGTGTCACCAACACACACCTCCACTTGTATATATCCATGATCAATTCTCGCACACTCACTTGAAGATAGTTACACATCACTCGGACATCACTTATCCATGCTTGATACAACTTTACTATTGGTACTTGTACTTTGATCCCTGTTTCACATGATCAAGAAAAAGATACTCTCTCCATAAGATACTAATAACGAATCATGCATGACTCACACAACATCACCAAAGATCATTGTTATTGACCAAATTTTCTCCCGTAACTGGAGTGTCACTTCGTGATGGGAGGTGGTCCAACAGGGAGAAGTTAGTCTAAGCGATATGACTCTCAATGACCTTTGGCCAAGTACCTTCGATGTATATCGAACGGTTCACCCGTATCATACCACTTGACCAAAGTCATTATGGGATGTACATCGCAGTCAACTCATTCACGTATGTCGAGTATATCGACTTCGCTCTCATGCATACTGTCCCCATGAGGTATATAGTGAGGAAATTCACTTACACTCAGGTATATCAAATGTCTTGTCCACACATACCGATTGCCCTTAAAATCAATATGTATATCGAGGAAGTCACGCCAAAGGGGGAACCCTTCCAATTCACCCAACCAACTGCATACCCGCATACCGGTGTCAAGCCTAGGACACACATGTTAGATTATTGATTTCGACCTGAAACTCTACCGAAATTTCGGGTCGACCTGCCGCCCAAATATTCGCACAATTTGTAAAATGGGGCCCTGCCCGTGAGCCTAGTCACAAGTCCAACCATAGCTTTACATATGTTGAAAACTCAATTTTCCAGGGTCGGGTCCCGTCCGAAATTTCATTTTGCATTTAGGATAACTTAATACAAGTGAAAACCTAATAAACATAATAATCATGCTGAGACCCATCTCTAGTCTTTTCGTCTCTCTTTTTCCCAAAAGTGTCCAAAAATATTTCTCCCTCTTTTCATCAAAAATAACAAAAATATTTTCCCTCCTTTTCCCTCAAAACAAAAGAAACAAACATTTTCGTTCTCATCTTTTCCAAAAAAAAAATAAAAAAATATACTTTCCTCATTTTTTAAAAACAACAATTTTCCCTTTTTCTTTTTTGAAAATAAATTCCAAATTTTCTCCTTCTCACGTCGATCACAAACCCTTGACCTGACTCCTTATTGGATTCGGTCTTCAGTCGAACCGCTCCAAAGTTCTGTCAGTCCCCTTACTTCCTCCGAGTCTGAGACTCACCGGCCTTCCATGGAGAAGACGAATCAAGTGCCGAATGTACAGCCAAATTTGTTAACAGTTCTAGCTTAGCTCACTGCCAAAATTGACAACCTTCAAACTGAGGTTCATAAGATGCAAAGGAAACGGGTCCCTGTCCTAAAAAATCCTTAGGTTAGTTTCCCTCTCACCATGGGTCCACCAACACTCGAGCCTATCTGGGTTCTCAAAGAGTACCATCATGCTCTATGTGCTCCTCTTGCTAATGGGCCACCACCATACCAGCTTCCAATGCCAAACCTTACTCAGATCGGGGATACCCGTAACTATTGATTCGAAAGAGGAAGAATTAAACAAGGTCAAGAAAGACCTCGATATGCTAACCAAGAAATTCAACCAAGTTAGAATCTCTAGGAACTACATGGACTACACCCACATGTCTCCTTATCCTAAAGCCAGGTTACAAAAAAAATTTAAGATGCTCAATATCGAGAAGTTTGGACTATCACCGAGCCATGACTCTCCTAGGGGCTTTCGAAGAAATAATGGCTCAAATGTTCCAGAATTCACAGTTGGGAAGACGATGCCTGTGAGTTCATGTCACAATACAAGTACAACGAGGAGCTAGAGGTTACCCTCCATGACTTATAGCTACTTAAATAGAACCCTGGGGAATCAGTCAACAACTTTATAGCAAGACGGAGAGAAAAAGCAGCTACCATGACCAATTGACCTTTTGAAGAAGAACAAGTAAGCATTGTGAAGAGTAACTTCCTACCCCATGTCCGAGCAATAATGGGAGGACATTATTACCCTCACTTTCGAGGCCTTCGAAAATCAGGTGTAGAAATCGAAGAAGGTCTTGTCAATATAGAAGTTGAATCAAAGGAAATCTCTGGACAGTTCGCTCTTACAAAGTTTAAAAAGCCTGCAAGTACCGCAATTTCTACTATCATCATCTCTCAGCCTGTCGCTTTGATGACGCTACAAAGTCACCTAAACCCAATTAAGAAAGAATATACCAAGCTTTACTCTCCTCTTTACAAAGTCTACCAGGCTCTCTTAAATCGAAACCCGATCAAACCCTTGGACCGTCTTTCATTATTAAATCCACTTTCGAAGAATTTCAAACCTGATGCCCATTGTAACTATCACCAAACTGCTTGCCCTACCATCGACCAATGTTTCCATCTCCGAAACACAATCCAAAGCCTGATTGACCGGGCTATAATCTCCCCACCAGCTAATCCTAAACCAAACACTACCTATAATCCACTCCAAAATCATGATAACACCATCTTCCTAGAAGAAGACTCATAACTTGGCCCATCTACCCAAATCATGCCAAGTAAATCACCAGTTATACCCATATACTCTCCTAAACCTCTCCAAACATGGCCATATTTTCTCTTACACCCTACCGACCTTGCCGATCAAACCTTATCACTCCTCACCAGAGCATGCATCATTGTTCGTACCTATTCTGGAGGTAAAGATATGGAATTGTCCAAAGTGCTGAACCAACTCCTATTGTTCGGGCTGAAATTGCCCTCCGGGATGACCATCGACTGTAAGAGATTTAGTGGGATGTTCTTAGAATCTTAAAAAATAGGTTCGAGAGTCATACAACTGGGTAGTCCCAGCCGACGAAGTCAGTTTTGATGACCTAGTCCAGATCATGACAAATTTGTTTCGATAGACTGGTGATATTTGTAGCATATTTGAGTTGCTCGATGCTTTGAAATTATAAGGGAACCTGGTTCCCTCAGTCATGTCCCGACCGAATGAGAATAGTTATAAGAAGAATCAATAAAAGTTATAGAGTGTATTGACTTTGAATGGAAAGACAATATCGTTGCCACCAGATGGGGAGACGATTATGAAGATTTAGATGAAAAGTCAGATTCTGGAAATACTAGTCAGATAGCTAACCTATACGGAGAGATATCATTCGAGGAGCTTCTAGGAGAGACCAACCAAGTAGCTGAGCAACCCGATATCGATGAAGAAACATGTTTTTTTTATTTTTCCCTCTTCCGTGCACCACATGACCACTCGGGGAGACATTGCCAGAATCCAAATGTACAACCATCAACAAGCAATAAAGGGAAAGGTGTTGAGAATCTCCCTATGTTCGAAATGACTCTTGAAGAAAGTAAGGTTCTTTATCAACTGAAGAAGACCCAAGCTAAAATCACCCTTTGGGGACTTGTCATGTCTTCCTAATTACATCGAAATTCCTTAATCAAGCTGCTCATAGGACCCACAGTTCCTCCCTCAACCACACCAGAAGAAGCAGTGAACCTAGTTGGATCTTTGACCTCTACTCGAATGCTCTCCTTTTCTGAAGAGGAAATCACTAAAATTGGTCCCAACCATAATTATGCTTTTAATATCTCTTTCAAATTCATGGGAAAAACTGTCTCCCTATCTCTCGTCGATAACGGATCAACTCTGATTGTTTGGTAGTTAAGAACCCTCAATTGCCTAGGATTGAAAATGAGCGATCTTGATCCAACCTCTGCTGCCGTACATGCCTATGACAACACCCGCCATGAAGTAATGGGATCTATTAAGCTTGCAATAGGAGCTGGCCCTATAAATCTTGTTGTTGAATTCCATTTCATCAACATCCCAGCCTATTTCAATTTGCTGCTCGAATTATCATGGCTCCATAGAATCAAAGGGTTGTCTTCTTCCCTTCTTTAAAAATATAAGTTCTTTGCCAATGGACAAGTTATCACCATCTTGGGAGATAATGACAACACCGAGAATGCAAGCACTAGTAGTTCGGTACTCGAGATACAACACGGGGTGAATGATATGATGCTATCAAGCTTCTAGGTTGAACCACTCCTACTCCTAGTAGGGGACGACTTCAAAGATAAGGTTTGTCCATAATACGACCCTCATGAAAAAGTTAATGTAATCAAAATATTCAAAAACATGCCCTTCATGCCCAAACTAGGTATAGGGTAAAGACAACAAGGGATAACTAAACCTATTATGTTGAGGGAGGCCTTTCCTCCCTGTGGCTTGGGTTATAAAGCATCAGAAGAAGAACATAGATTGATCCGTTATCCTCGACTTAAGAGAGAGATAGAATGTGCTAGAACTATCACGGGAGATTCCCTAAATCGAAGATTCATCAAAGAGTGTGAAGATTTCCCTGTCTGCGGTTTCCCTGAACCTTGGTATGACCATCTAGATAAAAGGATGAAACCAGGAATGGAGATCTTTTTTCAAGACAACTACCTAGGAGCCAAAAGTTCATAGCACTGTGTGCAACTACTCACTGAGGAGACCATAGCTGATATTGAGGTTTCTCAGGACAACGACTCTGAGGACTCTTTCACCATGCAGATAATGGGTCTGGAACTCTACATGATCCACTCAGGGACTACATCATCCAATCCATCCTACCTCATCAAAGATGCTGATATACCTCTTCTCAACTGGCATGCTGCACCTGTGTCGCCTGATGATATTCAACCTAACCGTGATGTTTATCCCCTTTCCCCTGTAATTATTTCCTCTCACTCTAATGTAATAGAGACCTCATTTGATGAGGCGCTCAATGCCATTTTTCTTATGAATGAAATAAATGAAGATTTTGAGTATCTTGCCGTGATTTACATTAATTGTCTTAATTCTAATCAAACCCTTCATGACGATGACTTTGCAAATGAGCAATTCTTAACTGATCTAAATAAGGTTAACAACAAACAACATAACTGCATTCAAGTTAATGTAGATGAAACTATTGTTATTAATCTCGATTCTAGTAGCCATACGCGTGAGATTATGATAGGGTCTACCCTTGATGAGCAGGAGTGCACACAACTCAAAGAGCTATTAAAGAAATTCATGAATGTCATCGTATGGTCCTACGATGATATGCCCAATATTGACCCTGCGATAGCACAACATGAGATCCCAACTCTCTCGGAATGTAAACTATTCAAACAGAATCTACAAAAGCTCCGCACCGAATGGTCACTCAAAGTAAAAGAAGAAGTAGTCAAGTAATTGAACATGGGCTTCATTCGAGTAATTGAATATCCTACATGGCTAGCCAATATCATACCCATGTCGAAATTAGGATGGAAGGTCCGCATGTGTGTCGACTACCAAGAATTGAATAAGGCCTCTGCGGAGGATGATTACCCGCTGTCCAACATCGATATGATTGTGGACAATACAACCAGTCACACTCTCAAGTCATTCATTGAAGGGTTTGCTGGATATAACCATATCAAGATGAAACCTGATCATCAAGAGAAAACCGCATTCATCACCCCTTGGGGAACCTTTTGCTACACTGTCATGCCATTTTCTCTTTAAAACATAGGGGATACCCACAAAAGGGCTTCCAGAACCATTCTGGATGATCTGATAAACAAGAAAGTCGAACTCTATGTAGATGAGATGATTATCAAGTCCAAGACTAGATAATGTCATGTTCTCGATCTCCAAAAACTCATTGAACGACTGCGACAATACCAAATGCGACTTAACCCACAGAAATGTGTCTTCGACGTTACCAAAGGGAAAATCTTAGGATTTATGGTCAGTGAGAAAGGGATAGAAGTAGATCCTGCTAAGATGAAATCCATACTTGATATGACACCTCACCAAATGGAGAAAGAAGTCCGAGGATTCCTTGGGAAATTACAGTACATCAGTCGATTCATTAGCCAATTAACTTCCATCTATGAACCCATCTTCAAACTCCTATGAAAGGATTCAACCAAGGTCTGGAATGAAGCTTGCCAAGAATCCTTTAACCGAATTAAGGAGTATCTAACCTTAACTCCGATGCTTCTGCCACAGCAGCTTGGTCTTCCCTTAATCCTATACCTAATCGTGATTGATACTGCAGTTGGGGCTCTATTAGCTCAATAACTTGAAAAAATACCCAAGGAGAAATGCATATACTATGCCAGTAAAAAATTGGTCGATTACAAGGTTAACTAAACTGATTTGGAAAAATCATATATCTCTCTTGTGTGGGTTACCCAAAACTTACGGCACTACATACTCGCTTTCCCCATCAGACTCGTATCCTGAATGGATCCCATTAAGTAGCTACTCGAGAATCCTGCCTTATCCAGCCAAATGGCCTGTTGGTTGAAGCTTCTAGCTGAGTTTGATATCACCTATGTCACCCATAAATCCATGAAAGGAAGATCCATCTCTTATTACTTGCTGACTACACGATGGAAGAAGCCGATGTCTGGATTTTTGAATTCCCAGACATAAATATCCTTGGTGCCTCCTAAGAAAATCTTCGATGGAAAATGTTCTTTGATGGCCCTGCCATTAAAAAAGGATATTGGATTGGAATTATCTTAATTTCCCCAAATGACTCCCACACTCCCATTTCCATCAAATTGGATTTCCCTGCACCAACAATATGACTGAATACGTGGCATGCACGATAGGCCTCAAATTTTCCCTCAAGAAGGGAATTTGATACCTCAATGTCTATGAGGATTTAACCCTCATCATCAGTCAAGTAATCAGGAAATATAAAGTCAAGGATGATAAACTCTTACTCTTCCATGACCACCTTGAAGAACTGGTTTCTGAAATTCAAGAAATCGCCTTCCACTACCTACCCTGAGCAAAGAATAACCTGGATGACGCCCTGGAAACCTTAGCCTCCATGATTGACATGCCCGAAGGAATAACCATAGACCCCTTCCTTGTCCAGAAATTAGACAAATCAACCCACTGCTACCACATCGAGCTCTGCACAAAGGAAGAACCTGAAATAGCCGACTGATGGTACTATGATATTTGGTACCTCCTCAAATACGGTAAGTATCGCCAAGGAGGTGATAGGAAAGATCGAGTAACCTACCGCAGACTGGTTGCCCAGTACATTGTCTGTGATAAAGCAGTGTTTAAGATAAATCTCTATGGAACCCATTTGCACTGCATCGCAGGGGCTGACATCGAGGAAATGATGCAGAAAATCCATAGCGGGGAATACAGACCCCACATGAACGACCATATACTTTACAAAAAGATCATTCTACAGGGATACTGCTGGACTACCATGGTTCAGGACTGCACGACCTACATTTGAAGATGTCTCAAATGCCAACAGTTCTCCAACTTATAGCATCTGCCTCTACGATAATTGTACAACGTGACTTCTCCCTGGCTATTTTTCACATGGGGCATCGACATCATATGGAAAGTCACACCAAAAGCATCCAATGGGGATGAGTTCATCCTAATCCCTATTGACTACTTCACTAAATGGGTCGAAGTCGAGTCATACGCACTTCTAAATGCCAAGAAAGTTGCCAAATTCTTCAAGAAAAACATAATCTGCTGATATGGGGTCCCACACGAGCTGGTATCAGACAATCAGTTACATTTTGAGGTAGAGGTTACAAAAGTGGTCGATGAGTATGGGATTCAAATACATAAATCCTCTCCATACAAACCTCAAACCAGTGGGGCAGTTGAAGAAGCTAATAAGAATCTCATAGGCATCATCAACAAGATGACCGAGGTTATCATGATTGGGCCGACAGGATCCCTTACGCACTCTAGGGCTACCGCAGTTGAGTTAGAACCTGTACTAGGGCTACCCCTTACTCTCTAGTCTATGGCATGGAGGCAGTCCTACCCGTGTAGTTGGAAATACCCTCGTCGCGCATTATACGTAAAAGCAAGGTTAGCGAAGAAGACTAGTACCAAAGTCATCTTGACGAGCTATTCCTCTTAGACGAAAGGAGATTGAAAGCACTAAATCACATACAAGGGTACCATTATTGTATAGCACGATCCTTCAATAAGAGAGTCAAGGACTGCGGTGTGCAAGAGGGTGACTTAGCCCTCAATGAAATAGTAGATCCTATCTGAGACCCCAGAGGGAAATTTAAGCCCAATTGGTGAGGCCCCTATATTGTGGAGAAGATCCTGTCAGGCGGTACTGCTGTGATCACCGACCTCGATGGAGAAGAAATGGCGTGTCCATTCAACCTAAACCGTCTCAAGAAATTCTACCCCTAGTCCGAAATCTCGACACGCTACGACTTTTCTCATCTCCCTACTATTCTAAAAAAGAATCTTTTCATTACCCCTACTTATTACTACGTGGGACTGATCCTCTAAAAATATTTTCAAAAATGAATTTCAAAATTTTTCAAAACCCTCAGAGTTACGTAGGCAACTCATCCACTTCACATGGGCGCGACACTCTTCTTTATCACAAAATGCTATGCTTTTCTTATCCTTGAGAACGACAATTCATTTTAACATATACATGAACAAAAGGATTATGTATGCCTTAGCAATTGGTATAGATAATTCAAAATCCAAAAAGTCATCAAGAGTCATAACTAGATGATTAAAAACTTATTTATTTCATTATCTAAAATTTTCGTACGATTACATCGGCATAAGGAGTCAGACGACTTCCCTGGCCAAAACCACCCAGATAATAACAAGTCCCACTACTACTGAAAAATACCATCCAATTATTCTCACAAAACACGAAACAACACCTTTTATAAGAAGCTACACAAAAACCTACCCACAGCTTCCAGAGGAACCAACATCATAATCACCTGAATCCTGGGCTCCTCAAACCTCCCCTGCTTGAATGGAGTATCAGAGATGCTCCATGGAGTGATAAGCCCGAACCAGCTTGGGGTAGACCATAATGCCTCCCTCCATGGTGTCAGATATGGTAAACCACCTTTGACCAGTCTCCATGGCCAGCATCCTGGCCACTAACTTCTTCCACAACCACTTCATGCAGTCCCCAAAGACATGCCAGACTCCCCCAGTAAGCTGAGAAGAATGAGTTGATGGGCAAAGATTCTCCCACAGAGAACCAAGATGCATGCGCATACTATTTTTCAGATCCTCCACAGGAAAGAAGTTTGGTGTCCTCAGTGGCACAATTTGTTCCCGACCATATTGGCGCAGCACCCACCAGGGAAAGTAGAAAAATATCTACCTGAGGCCAACCAGTCTGACGTTCTAGTACTCTCCAAGCTCCAGAATGGGCATCGGCTCCCCCACCAAGGCATATACCAACGTAAGCCTCGAGCCCCGTGCTTTATGAAGCAATTCCCCTAACTCTCGATGTCCAAGCCTATGCTAATGAAATAGCATGAGAAGAAGTTTGGAACCATCGATAAGGGATACTCAGGTGGGATAACCATACGAAACCTCTCTAATATTCACATAAACAACATTACAGAGATACCCCCTCAGAAATTCAGAACGACCCTCCCTCTAGGAATCCAGGACATTCAAGGTCTCTGCGAATATCACCGTCGCAGGATTACGATGGTACGATATCCCAAAAATAATAGCAACCGGTTGGGGGTCCATCAGCGTCTCCCCGTTCACCAACAAAACTTTTGAAAAAATACCTTGAATGAAGGCCTCGACATATCCAGCATCACCCACGTCCAGTAAATGCACGGACTGTAACAATTCCAGAAGGGAGATCATTCCTCTCTTAACCAATGGTCTAGCCATCGAAGGCAAAATATGAAGAAGTCCAGCCAGCAATTACATGGGATAACGGGAAAACTCATTCAAAGCCGTAGTAACACCGGGATTTATCCCCAGCACGGAAGAAAACTCCTCGTAGGTAGGATAAATCTCATCCAACCCGAAGCGGAAGACATGATCCCCGGGATACAAAAACTCGATAGCCGCCATCAGTATGTTCCACTCAATGGGCCGGTTGCACCACAAAGAGTAAAAATCGAGTAAAAAATGTGATTTGGTGAAAATAATACATGCGAAAATGGAGTAAAAATGTGATTTGAAAATAAATGGGTAAAATAGTAATTTTACTTAAAGTGGAACATTTTTATGAAATAAAAATGTTGGAAAGGGTGTTACACAAGGTGGTCCTAAGTGAATATGATTTTTAGAATAAAAAACAAGATTAATGTATAAAGGACATAAAATGGTAAATTTTCAAGTGTAACACAAATGGGAGGGTAAAGTCTCAGGTTTTGGCTTCGGCCGGGTGAAAGGGAAAGGAGATAATGTGAATATTTGGAAAATTTTAAAACACGTTAAAGGTACTAGGATGAAGCCCTAAACCACTGGCTAGAGCATATGGTGCACATGGACGTCGGTGTAGAGTCCGTGTAAGTATGCGGTATAGGGAGATTCTGAGAATATTAAATGAAACATGGAACTTATAAGGAAATGGGTTGCGTAGTTAATGTATTAAAACAACCTAACTTGAATGAATGTAATGGATGTTCCGATAAAGTTGAAATGGAAAAGTTAATGCGTAAATCTGTTAATTTCCATAAGATAAGGAAAAAGGTTAAAGAAAGTGGTTAATGCGTGATTAAGCAACCTAAATGGGGAGACCCATATTTAACACAAGAATGTGTTGTAAAAAGTATTTTCAAAAGGAAAGTAAGTATTTACTAACACGACGAATACATGTGTTGAAATGGTTATTTTCAATGAAAAAACTTAAGTACGTTTACATGAATAAAAAGGTAAAATTTCGGTAAAGGAATGGAGTCGAATCAAATGAAGTGTAGTGGTTTCAAGTGTTAAACCAGGTGTATTAAATGAGGTGGGAATTGCAAAATGTGAATAATGAAAACCTTTAATAAGATTAAGGTCTATTATTCTGGGCAAGTAAGGTTTTCAAAAATAAAATGGCTAAGTAAAAAGAGCATGTGCATTATTAAAAAAAACTCAATAAAATAATTTTAATATAAAGGAAATTTCGAATTTCATTTATACATTCAGTAATGTTTTTTAATAAAATCATTCTCAAAATTAATCTTCAAAATTTTTTATGGTCTCAGCAGCAAAGTAAAAAGAGCATATGCATTAATCACTAAATAAAGAAAGTTAGCAAAAAAATTCATTTTTAATTTGCATATATTTTGTTGTATTACATTGATATTTTGCAGGAAAAGCAGAAAAATAACGGGACTCAGTCCGAACCCAATCTCTCTCTGTCTCTCTCTCTCTCTCTAAGATCCCCCATCCATACGGCATGCCCTCTTCCCCGTACGGCGAGGCGATAAGCCCCCACTTCCAGAGCCAGACCCTTCCTCAGACGAGGTACATGGCACCAAGCAAGAAGGGACCAGAACCGCCTCATGAATATGAGCAGTCACTGAAGACATCTAATCCCTAATGTCCTTTAGCCAGGTAGTGGAAGAACATATATGCTGCAAGGAAGAATGGAAAGATCAAATTAGTAAAACATGAGTAAAGATAAATAAATCAAAGAAATAAAAAAAGGCATACCGCAGACCGAAGGACTTCCACCGTCAGACCCAACTCCTCCGGGTCCATCGTATGAGGGCGATGCGGTAGACGCACCGATTCCCCATTCGCTCCCCGAAGGTTGTAGCTAGGAGAATGCAGTAGAACAAAAGAAGTCCCTGAAGTCATCACCGCCATCACTGATGTAGTCGTAACACCTACACTATGAGGACCCCACTTGCCGACTCGAGTTTGCTTTAGGGAGAGGCATCACATCATAAATGCTAAGGGGAATCAACCAACTGGTGATGAAGTCCAGATAGTCATACATCACCACTATGTCAGTGTACAAAGAATATGGCTCTTCCATCATCGAAGCCACCCGGACATCATCAGACATCTCCCGCACGTGCCTCATAAACGTAGGGGGCCTTGCCGGTTGCACCGCAACCTTGTCCTTTATAATCTGTCGGACTACCCTCTCCCAAGATATCAAGAGTAGCTGAACTCATGCGCCAGTAGGAGCCTCATTTTCGCAATTACACCGTCACCCCGGTGTGCTGAATAGCCGTCCCCCAAGTATAAAAGGTCACCTACAAATCCCAAGAAAAATCGAAGGATCAGTGTCAATAAAATGGCATTAAAGGAAAAGAACAGTCTCAAGGACAAAAGAATGCTTACCCGCTCGCTCGTCAGGCCATTTAAGACCTGACTCACTGCCTCCAGAGAAAGGTTTTTCTTCGATTGTTGATTAGACCTCCGCCATCGGAACATCCCAAAAAAGTACCGAATGGAGTCATCCTTCAAAGAAATAAGTTGGGTGTTCAAACCAATCACCTCGCAGAACCATGTGTGCAAAAGTCAAGAATCAACATTCAAGAAATAAGAAAAGAAGTGCATGAATGGAAAATGCAAATGCATAAAGGAAAATACGTAAAATAAAGAATACCTCCAGAAGATACGTGGGTCCAGTAAAAGTCGACCGGTAGCATAGACTAAATGAATCCAAAGAATAATAAAGGGTTGCCAAAGTCAGGCTCCCCGAGTCATAGAAGCGGATGTTCGAAAGAACCCTCAGAAATGGAAGAAACCACAAATAAATGACGTCACCAATCATCGCCACTAGAAAACCTCTTAAAACCAACAAGAGAAACAAATAGGCCATCTGACGCACCTGCTGCTCATCGTTCTTAAAAACCCTCCTCCTCAGCCAAATCTCCCTCAAAGAAGACTAGCGAAGAGAATCTCTAGAAACCACCCTCTCCACGTCACCCTGAGCCGGCCTCACCGCCTCTGGCCATACTCGTAGTGTCTTGTCCACCTCAATCTTGGCATCCTTGTAGTTCAACCCTAGCAACTGCTGAACATCAATGGGAGTCACTGTCATCTCCCCGAATCCAAAATGGAAGGTGTGGGTACTGTCCCACCACCTATCTCCCAAAGCACATAGAACGATAGTGGGGTGGGGCTTCTCATCCAAAGACGACGCTAGACTCACAAAATCCGTAGAGGACACCATCCAGCACACCACAGTAGGAAGGTCCTCCCAAATATCCTTGAACCTTGTCGTACTGCGGGCACGAATACTCGACATGTAGAGATCAGACTATCAAGAAATAAATAAAACCCTTGTCAGATCCAGGAAATAAAGAAATCTCGTCAAGAAAAGAAGACAAAAATACCAAGAGTCATGCAATATTTACATAGCCACTAGGGTTCACCACCCTTAAAGAGAGATGATGTAAAGGCTCGCACAAAAGAGTCTAATCATCCGCCACAGGCTCAAACGAGTCAAAAGAGTTCTCACTATGCAATGCGAGGGGCACCCTAGCCCTCCACTCTAACCCTGGCCAGTCATCGACATTAAACCAAGCCATATGGGTTGCACTGATTGAGAAGTCATCCATTTCAAATGCTAGGACGATTTGCAGAGGTTTAAAGTAGAAGAAAATAAGTCAGAAAGATGTGCAAAATGAGGAGAACCCGCCCCCTTTTTATAGGAGGCTAAGGGTTATGCCAATCAACAACCCCCTCTATCGATTGGCTGTGAGCCTTTCACCTGCTCGAGGTACCCCAAAATTCTGTACCAATGCCGATTGGCATGCCCCCATCCATGCCAGTCGGAACACCCCTTAAAATTTTGTACAAAATTCTGAAAAAATACAAAAAAATCCTGAAAAATTCCCGAAAAATTCCTAAAATTTCCAAATCCATTCTATCACCATGTTCAGCCAGGAAAACATTTTTTACACCTCTAGCGGAATTCCATAGAATCATTCTCCCCAACAACATCTCTAAAGGAAACTACAAATCCCCTCCCCCCCCCGGCTACCAAATCCACGGATCATTTACTAGTCCCCAGCGGAACCTAAAATCTAATATTTATCCCCAATGGAATCCCAAAATTTCTCGAAGCAAAAACACTCCTCTTTTAGGTTGGAATTGACCTCGATCTTGGATCATCACCTCAGTTAGGTCATAATTGACCTCGATCCTCGGTCATCACCTATTCTAGGTCAGAATTGACCTCGGTCTTGGATCATCACCTTAGTTAGGTTAGAATTGACCTCAATCCTCTGTCGTCAACTCTTCTAGGTCAGAATTGACATCGGTCCTCGATCGTCACCTCTTTTAGGTCAGAATTGACCTTGTCTTGGATCTTCACCTTAGTTAAGTCAGAATCAAACTCTATCCTCTATTGTCACCTCTTTTAGGTTAGAATTGACCTTGGTATTGGATTGCCGCCTTAGTTAGGTCATAATTGACCTCGTTCCTCGGTCGTCACCTCCTTTTAGGTCATAATTAACCTTAGTCTCGGATCATCACCTTAGTTAGGTCAGAATTGACCTCGGTCCTCGGTCGTCACCTCTTTTTAAGTTAGAATTAGCCTCGATCTTGGATCCTGAGCTTAGTTAGGACAGAGTTGACCACGGTCCTTGGTCATCACCTCTTTTAGGATATAATTGACCTCGATCTTGGATCGTCACCTTAGTTAGGTCAGAATTGACCTTGATCCTTGATCGTCACCTTCTTTTAGGTCAAAATTGATCTCGGTCTTGGATTGTCACCTTAATTACGTCATCATTGACCTCGATCCTTGGTCGTCACCTCCTTTTAGGTCAGAATTGACCTCGGTCTTGGATCCTCACCTCACTTAGGTCAGAATTGATCACGATCCTCGGTCGTCACCTCTTTTAGGTAAGAATTGACCTCAATTTTTTATCATCACCTTAGTTAGGTCAGAATTGACCTCGGTCCTCGGTTATCACCTTTCTTAGGTAAGAATTGACCTCGATCTTGAATTGTCACCTTAGTTAGGTCATAATTGACCTCGATCCTTGGTCGTCACCTAACTTAGGTCATAATTGACCCCGACCCTCTAAATCGATCGTCCATATACCTTAGGTCCACAAAACATACCTCCCTCCATCATATGGTGTCTATTCGACGTCCATCACTTGTCATAATCTCACCTGTTGAGGGGATCTATAGACATAACATTCTAGGACCCTCTAAGTCTCTCCTTAGACTCCTAGCACTTCCCCTTTCCATCGCAAACCTAGGTTGTACTCCGAGTACCAATCTAAAGGCCATCGGGCGCTCCCGGGCCCCGAATTGACCCAATAAACTCCATCTTTAGAGCGAAAGATCTTTATGTCTTTCAAAGGAACTTAAACTCCTTTCCAACGACCAGCCCCGTGCACAAAACAGCATAACCGTTTGGACGAACGATCAGTTTTCCCTCAAAAATTGTTCCGAAGGCCACCGAGCGCTCCCAGACTCTATTTGACCAAATTAAACTCTTCATCTCGAATGAGACTAAATGAATCTACGAAGGGCATAGAATACCCTTTCTAACAATCCACCCCATGCGCGATTCTGACCTACGGTACGGACGAATGATCCATTTTACTTTGAGAGGACACCAAGAAATTCTGGGCCCCAGTTGACAAGGGTCATGTTTTCGAACCAAGAGAAACTATTTGGAAAGTTTAAGTACATATCCTAACCTTTCCAACTGTCCATCGCGTGTGCAATTCTGACTTACCATGCGGACAAACGATCTATTTGTATCCGACGATCTCCGGTCCAAATGACCGACGTGTGATTTCGAGCCACATTTGACCCAAAGTCAATTACCAGACCCTAGAGAAGTCCAAATGACTATCTAAGTCCTCTAAAATACCTTTCTAAAATACCTTTCTAACAGTCATGTTTTCGAAAATGTCCGCACGAGACTACCAATTGGCAGGTCCTGAGCCCTGCCTATCGGAACAATGTCAAGGGTGACCAGCCGATAGGTACCCCTGGGGTAGGCCGGTCGGAACCCCTTTTTTCCATATAAATAAGGGCCATGACCTCATTCCCAGGAGACAAAAAAAACCATCAGCATCAGTGATCTCAGCTACATTCCCTCGAAATCAGCGAAGTTCCATATGAGAAGTTCCATCCAATCCTAACTGCCTATACTTTTTACACCCCATTTTGGCAAATATCCTTCTCTCTTATTAACATCCATCAACATTCAAAGGAGTTCATCCAAGATCCAAGCTTAATCTCCAAGGAAGATCCAATTCCTTCTCCTTTTCTTTCAAATCTCTTATTTTTGCATAAATTAGTTTAGGTTCGTAATCTAGTTTCATTTTAGTTTATACACATTAACATCTATGCTTTTATTAGTATATTGCCCATAATTGATTTTGCATAAAAAACCCAAAAAAAGTAAAAGAGAGTTACACCCATAAATTCCAAACGGAATTATCCACCACACTTTTTCAAAACCAAAAATACATTTTCTACACCCACACACATCTAATAAAATTCCATTCGAATCTATGGGATCCACCCCGACTCTATATTCGAACTACGTTGAATTTGATGCCTTTATAGGCTATCGAGACATCTCACATTAAAATATGAGACTCGAGTCCAACTTTTTAATTTTCAATTTTCTCTTATTTTTCAAATTTCTCAAAATCCCTCATTTTCATACATATACATATAACATGCTTGTTCGCATCTCATCCCACATATATTATCATTTTCCAATAATAATGGATATCGCGATGAACGCTCATATCCTATCTTCTACATTTATTATTATTTTTGGAATATTCCTATGGATGACCTCACCATATCTTTTCCATGGTATAGGTCGAATGATTTTAATATCCATTATATAAACACATGCACACATTTCATGGCTATAAAGGAACATATTAACATTTTCCATGAGAGACCAAAAGAGTGGTATGGGTGCATGACACCTTCCCGTTCGCTAACTTATCCCCCTAACCTCCAATCTATTGGTTTCGTATACATCAGTTTGACCTTGATGCCACTTTATTGAACTGGCAACATGTTCTTTTACCTAATTTGAGTAAAATAGGCTGGTGAATCTATCTTTTTACATTCACCCCACACCGATGACGGCCTAAGTCACCTTTTCGAAGAGTAGGGTGCGAGATCGTGACGCTGTTCTTCCTCGGGGGGGGGGGGGGGGTCCTCCACCTTCCCCCCCGAAACATGCACCGCGCCGACAGAGATGGCCACAATATGGAAACACCTCATTGGACCATGATAATGTGGTGTAGACATACCCCCGTACTAATTGATTTTTGGAAATAAATAACTACTTAAGATTATCACGTTATCACTCCATGGTGATGAATTATTTCTTATTAATAAAAATAAACTCATCTCAAGACTCATCTGAGACCTCTCCTTCTTATTCTTCTAAAATCCAAGCATCTTCCATCACTGGTCGTACATTCACTTGGTAGAGTCCTGCATCTACGCAATTGGAGCTAGTGTGAAAACGCAATGGATGTGTTTCCATCTCTTCCATAATCCTATTCATCAAAACTAGCTTTTGATTCATTAAAGAAGGAATACATTTATTATAGTTAATTCAATCTATACCAAGTAATGTATTTAAGCTTAGTTTGCTTTCAATTATTGAGAAAGTAGTATTAGATTTTCTAATGCCTAGTTCAATGTTAACAAGTAGTACACCTTTGGTCGAATTTTTATCCCTAATAAAACTAAAGATAATAATGTGAGTCTGGACCAATTTTGTGACACCCGTGCCTGATATTGTACCTCTTTCCCCCATAATTTTCATGCCTATTGGCCATGGATTTAATATAATGGATAATTGTATATTTTGAATTGTTCTTGTGGCTTTTGTATAATTATAATTAGATTGAATGACACAAAACTTAAATAAGTAAAAGTTTGGGGTCGTTCGAATGAAATTCAAAGTCGTTAGAATAAGATTCAAATCTCATTCGAGTGGATGATCAAATGACCTTCGAATGAAAAACCTGTGTTTGTAGTTCTAGCCTCATTATATTTTTATTGAACCCCATTCGAATGAGATGCGATGTTGTTTGCCTGAGGTGTAGTATCTTTTGAATGAGCCTGCATTAAAAGTCATAATTATGTAAATGTTTTTGTGCTGTCATGATGTAGAACCTTGGATGGCTTAATCTATTAAGCTCCGAACAGAGCATGTCAAAATAGGGCAAGGGCTTTTGAGGACAAAAGTTTAAAGGGTTGAGGGCACTTGGGTATAATTAGTGGTGAGAGGGGTGAGACAACTCATTTCTCTCCATTTTCATCAGATTTTTACACTCTTTCTCTACACTTCCAAGCCTTCTCAGTAAACCTTCATTATTAGAAATTGTTAACCCATTTCCAAGATTTTATGACCCATTTCAAGACTTGCACAAGGAAGAAATTAGTTGAAGAGTAATTCTTGGAGCTTTCAAGAGGAGTTGGAGAATTCTTGGAGATTTACTAGAATTTAAAGATCTTTCAAGTTATTATTCTTTATTTCTCATCTTCAAAACTCAAGGTAGGATTTTCCTCACCGTGTTTTTAAGATTAAGCCTAAGCTACATGTTGGGGTACATACTAGAATATAGATAATCTTGTACAGTTATTTTGTACTGTGTTTATTCAAGGGTTTCTTCTAAAAAATGCAAGTTCTAAAGAAAACTCAACTCGAAAGGATTTTTGAGGAACAAGTATCATTTCAATCTTGGAATATGATGAATAAGAACATAAGATATGATTTCATTTTAATATAACGTTTAGACTCATTTTTATGGAATTTCTAGGTTGAACTCCATCATCACAAGTGTAGAATCTTGTTGTACGTTAGTAGAGGACACATAAACATGATAAATGAAGAATAAAGTGAGTATCAAGATCAAATAAGGTAGTTGATAGTTTCATCCCCTAAATATGTTGTAAAGTTTTGATACAATGCAGAGAAAAGATGTTTAATACAACATATGATTATGTAATACCCCGACTAAAGGTTGCATTAATATAAGAAATATGTGTTAGCAACTGATGGAAAAATAAATTAAAAGAATTTATTGCTGGAAATATGTGTTGGTGGTTGATAATCAAAAGGACACACACACACACACACACACACACACACACACACACATATATATATATATATATATATATATATATATATATATATATATATATATTTGCAACGGATTGTGTACAGAAGGAACGAGATGTGAGAGATAGAACCCAACTTGAACCTTATTTCTACCGTCGTTCAAATAACGCATATGACCGTTTGAACGAACGAATGATGTTTCACAAATGACAAGCTCAGTTGCTCAAGCGATGAGATGCCATAAATGCGTTTCCATCTATAAGGACATTATTTTATATGTCTGTTATCAATTTAGTATATCGCATACCGCTACACCGTCGAAGAGCATTCAAGAACATTCAAGCATCAAAGGTGAATCCGAATATAAAGTTCTTCAACATTGAAGACTCCGCGTGGTTAATTTTGGTAAGGTTGAGTTTTAATTTCTTAGCATTTTACTTAAAGTGTTGGGATAATTTTAAAAGAGGTTTGAAAAATTTTCTAAGTGTCGAGACGATGTTTTTCGTCAAAAGGAATTTTCCAAGATTATAAGAAGAATTTTTGAAATAAAAAATTAAATTTGTTTTTCGCGAATTTTCTGGTTCGAACAACATGGGATCTAGTTCAAACGACATCAGATCTCGTTTGAATGACATGGGATCTTGTTCGAATGACGCACTGCCTTAAATTTTTTATATAAAGAGTGTTAAACGAGGCATCTTTCAAGAAGGAGACCTGATGATTTTCGATACCAGTAATCTGCTAACAGCATAACACTTCGTCTTTTTCAATTTTAGGGTTTAAAACCTTGTTTTTCAATTCAAAAAACATCCCAATCTTTTAGCGAATTGTTTTGGAAACCTAGATTCAAGTTTGTTGAAACTTTACCTTTGTAGGGAGAACTCTACAATCGGAGAGCTGCGTGCTATTGTGGAGGGAGTCTCTATGAAGTTACTCTTGTTGGGAGGATAACCTACACCATGAAGACTGCGTGTCCTTGTGGTATAGCAGCGTGTGAACCACTGTTGATTTCTAGCCATTACTTTGAAGGTTTGACGAAGGCACCGTGCGTTACTCTTGTAGGCGATCAACTTGTGTGTAAGTCAATGGTCTTGTAAACCTTTTAAAGTTATAGAAATAAAATGTTTTGCCCTTCGGCGATTTTTCCAGAATTTGGTGTTCCTAATATTTGATCTTGTGATTGTTTGATTTTCATATTTAATTCAATCACTTAGTTGAATATTTTAGGGTTTAACTAAAATTGAATTTTATTTGAGAATTCACATTATTCTGCTGTAGCGATTCTACAAATTGGTATCAGAGCCTGTTGCACTAAGTTATTGTGTTCTGATCCTGATTTTTAATAAAAATGGCTTTTGGTGGTTTTGATGATTTTCAATGTCAACTTTTTGAAAAGGTTAATTGAAAAATTCACACGAACTCTTGTCTTAAATATTCTGTTGAAAACGACTCTAAGAGGTGTCCTTATTGTGAGGGTATTAGTCACACGTTAGATGAGTGTACCACAAATTTAAAGACGAAATTGAATAAACCGGTTTCTGATGTTTCTACCCTTAGTGATAGTGATTCGAAAGAAGAAGTATTTTACGCTTTTAGGCGTATCCGTGTGATTAGTGATGAGAGTAAGGGTGAAAAGAGTGAGGAGGATGAAAAAGAATTGAGTGAGTTACAAGTTGCTTACAATAATTTGTATTTTGAATCTTTAAGTACAAAAAAGGCAAACTTAAAACTTGAAGCTGAATTGAAGAAACGTGCTTTAGATAATGATAATACTGATGAGTTGATTGAGGATCTTAGGGAATGTGAGGAGATGCTTAAAGAGAAATTAGGATATGTTAAGGGTGAGATAGATAGTCTTCAAGGTGTGATGGAGGTTATGAAAAAGGTGCTTTTAGAATTTGATGATTCTAGACGTTTACTCGAGTCTAGGATAGGGGAGCTTGAGAAGAAATTGAGAAAATCAAGTAAAGTGAAATTTGATTTAGAGTCTAGGTCGGAAAATCTAGATAAGATCTTAGGCACGATCCAAATTAAGGAGGATAGGGGTGGTATAGGCTTCGATGAGAGGGTTACACAAATTCCCAAAGCAAACCCCGCACAACCTAGGGTTTTTAAAAGAGCGCCTCCGAAGGTTTTTAGGAGAGAGCCACCTAGGCACATTGTGAGAGAGCCACCTAGGAAAATTAGGAGAGAGAAACTGAGAAATTTGAGGAGTGGGCCACCTTTAGGTAAGACACACCGCCGGATTTACACTGGCACACATTGCGGCAGGCAAGGTCATCTTAGTCACTTATGTTATAAGCTTTTAAAAGGACCTAGGAAGATTAATAAAAGAATAAATTCAATTCCCCAAACCCCCATGTGTCATTACAAATCTATTTGGGTTAGACAATCGGATTTACAGGCTTACGGTCTATTTGTTCACGATTCTTGTTTACTTGCACATGATTCACCCCATATGAGATCTCTTGGTTGATTGTGTTGGATGTTTTTTCATACACTAGATATGAATCATGTGATATTCTTTCTAGTGTTATGTCTCATTCTGGCGTAGCGCACATTGATTTATTTATTGCATTTGTGTGTTTCGCTACTGTTTTACATCTGTCAGCACTTTTCAGGTACTGTTTGCCCGTAATTTTTTCACTGAGCAAAACTGCATGACTTTCTGGGAAAACTGGGATTTTTTGGATTTCTCGTTCGAGTGATAACATCATGTCGTTTGAGCGACATCTCTCTCTCGCGAGAAGTCTTTTCTCGTGACAAACGCCTGTCGTTTGAGCGACAGGTCTAGATCGTTTGAGCGACCAAGTTCACTTTGACCATTCCGTTTAGAGTACACTGATTCATCCCGATATTATTTTTGGTACTGCTAGTTTCTCCTGACAGTTTATATGCAGTCTTTCCTGTTATATATGCTTAGTTGCTAACACTGCATTTGTTGGTTTATCACACCTGATTTGATTATTTATTCAATATTTTCTAGCATAGGATGATGCTCATATCGATATTATATGCCTATTGCTAGATGTTTCATTTTGTAATTATTTTTCTTTTTGAAAAATGCAAAAAGATTTTCTATTTTTTGAGTGTCCATTCATATTTTTTTTGGCCAAATTTGAAAATCCAAAAAGATTTTTGTATTTTGTTAGCACCATTTATGGATACACACTTAGGACGATCGAATCAGAATTTCATTCCATTTATCCATGTGACTATTTAATAGTGTTTTGAGACAATACATCATGTCATATTTGTGCTTTATAATGTTTGGAGTCATTAGGATGTAATTAAGTTATACTTCCTACATGTTTGACTCATGATTTCCTGTATTGCACACATGCACGAATTTGTTTGATTATTATACTTGTCGTATGACATGTTGGTTGGGTGTTTTCATCTCAATCGTGTCCATAAAATGAACCAAGTGCAATAATACGAGAGTTATAAAAGTAGTGCATGTAAAAACCATTGCCCGTGAGGAATATGTTTAAATTTGTAAAAAAAAATATTAGTGACACGGGAAAGGGCTACGAGTGAATAATAATCACGTCGTGAAAGGCGCTGTTTGAAAAGAGCCCGCACAAAAAATGAAGGGAATAAAAAATGAAATATGCCAAAAATTTAGGTCAATAGTTTTCTCTAAGTTGAAAAGTTAGAAACTCTTTTGATATAAAAAATTTCATTATTATATATGAGGGATTTTTGGATGGATATATCAATGTGTTTGAACGTCCTTTCAAAAATTCTCGAGACGACACTAAATAGTTTGGACATTATTCGTGCCGAAATCATTTAGACTTTGATTTGTTGATTTGATTAAGGCGATGTCATCTAAATTCAACAATGTTACACCTAAGGATATTTTTTATGTTCATTCATTAGGGGTACACGTATTCATCGTGCACATATGATTGATTGAGTTGATTTACCTATAAAATGTGTTCACACCCACACATTCCATTTCTGTGACTTGGTTGTTTTAGTATAAATCCATGGTGTGATTTTTGTATCATTTTTTTTCTTTATTTAAAAAAATGGAAAAATAAAAGATAGTTTGTGGATGTCTTTTGAGTTACACCTTTGCATGCGTGTAGTTTGATTCATATTTGCTATGCACTTTTATCGTGACACTCCATGTTTAGTTTGTTTTTTCTTATCTGTCTATTTGGAGACATAATAAAAGATGGAGAACGAATTATGATTTTATGGGGGAGTTTGCATTATGGGGGAGATTTGATTATATTGATTGATTTATTCTTAGATCATTTAAAACTCAATGCGTCACGAAGGTATTTGGTTTATCTCATGTGTGTAGGTACGAAGATTGATGATTATTGGATTGCACACCCTGATGAGAAAAGTTTTGAGATTTGTTGTTGAAGACTTTTGAAGAAAATTTGAAGACTTGCAAATTTTAGTATTTTCCATTTTTGGGTTCATGGGGGATATTAGATTTGTATAGGCACTTTGATTTGATAATTCAAAGTTTTTATTTTTTACCGGCATAGACATATGGGGATATTTGTAAGGACATTATTTTATAATTCCGTTACCAATTTAGTATTCCATATACCGCTACACCGTCGAAGAACATTCAAGAAAATTCAAGCATCAAAGACGGATTCGAATATCAAGTTCTTCAATATTCAAGACTCTGCGAGGTTAATTTTGGTAAGGTTGAGTTTTAATTCCTTATCATTTCACTCAACGCATTGGGATAGTTTTAAAAGAGGTTTGAAATTTTTTCTAAGTGACGAGGCGTTGTTTTTCGTCAAAATGAATTTTCCAAGATTAAAAGAAAAATTTTTGAAATAAAAAATTAAATTTATTTTTCGCGAATTTTCTGGTTCGAACGACATGGGATCTGGTTCGAACGACATCAGATCTTGTTCGAACGACATGGGATCTCGCTCAAACGATGCGCCGCCTTAATTTTTTTTTACATAAAGCACGTTAAATGAGGTTTCTTTCAAGAAGGATACCTGACAATTTTCGATACCAGTAATCTGCTAACAGCATAGCACTTCGTCTTCTTCAATTTTAGGTTTTGAAACCTTGTTTTTAAATTCACAAAACAACCCAATATTTTAGTGAATTATTTTGGAAGCCTAGATTAAAGTTTGTTTAAACTTTACCTTTGTGAGGAGAACTCTACAACCGGAGATCTGCGTGCTATTGTGGAGGGAGTCTCTATGAAGTTACTCTTATGGGGAGGATAACCTACACTGTGAAGACTGCGTGTCTATGGCTGTGTGTCCTTGTGGTATAGCTACGTGTGAACCACTGTCGATTTCTAGACGCCACTTTGAAGGTTTGACAAAGGCACCATGCGTTACACTTGTAGGCGATCAAGTTGTATGTAAGCCAATGGCCTTGTAAACTTTTCAAAGGTCTAGAAATAAAAAGTTTTACCCTTAGGGGATTTTTCCTGAATTTGGTGTACCTAATATTTGATCTTGTGGTTGTTTGATTTTCATATTTAATTTAATCACTTAGATGCATGTTTTAGGGTTTAACTAAACTTGGATTTTATTTGAGAATTCTGATTATTCCACTGTAGCGATTCTACACCATCTTCCCAATGGCTAAACTCGTTATCAGTCCGCCTTAGTCTTGACTTTTAGTCAACAAAATAATAAACATAATTAGAATTATGGGACTTTTATTGTCTTGAGTTTAAGGGAAGGTAATGCGAGACTGTAAACCTACAAACAACTATGCATTCTATCAACACACAAACCCTTGGATCATCTTTACAAATGTGATGTCGAGTGGAGGTGTAATTGATACCTGATTTGGGAACGATTGGTGAGACTAATGGTTCATGATCTTATAAAAATCTAATTTATTGTGATTATAAGAGAGAGGGTAGCACCAGAATCATCCCCTCCATCTTTCTCTCTCAATGCTCTCAAACATTTTCTCTCCACAGTCTATATGTAAACCATTCGATTGATTAAAAATATACAGCTACACTCATACAAATAAATAATTGTTCTTCCCACTGTTAAAGGACAAGTTACAAAAATGGAGAGTTGTTGTTGGGGGTTTTATGGGTTGAGCTATTTTTTAAATGATAAGTGTGTTATTGGAAGTATTTCAAGAGGGTTTTAATGGAGCTTTTCTTGGAGTGTGTTAGAGATTCCATGGAGGCCTGTTTGGTGGAGCTTTTGTGAATCACTTTTAGCGAGACCTTTGAAGGTGGGGGAGTCACCCATCTTCATCACCACCGCCATCTTGGAGTTATTTGGGTGGGATAGACTATCTTTGGTTTATAGTTCAATAATTAGTATATTCAACATGATATTTACATATATTAGATTATAAATACGTGTGTAGTTTATCGACTTCTATTTTACATAATCGTGTTAGTATTTGTATGGAATGGTATCACAAGGATGATATGAAATTGGTCTTGAAAATAAAGAAATTAAGAATATAGTAATCGACATTTTTATGGAATAAAAATGTAAGAAATGTGATTTTTTTATATTTTCTAGAAGAAGAAAACAGTGGACATTTTTATGGAATAAAAATGTAAGAAATGTTATTTTAGTATATTTTCTAGTGAGAGAAAATAATGGACATTTGCCAAGTTTAAAGAAATTGACGAAATCTCTTTATTTCGTGAAATGCACGTTTAATCCATTTGGTGGGATTTTAGTATTTAAAGTCCACTTTATATGAATATAAAGTTATAGTATTTTGATAATAAATATGTGAACAAGTTTAAAGAGGATTTTATTGGGTTAAACATGAGATACTGAAAGTTCGAATTTTAGTCTTTAAAGTATGTGTAATTGGGACCAAACGATATAGTGGGTATGAAGTTAAAAGACTACATGTTAAATAAAGGAAATGAGAATTTTATTATATAAGTAGTCTTAAGTATATGTTTATTTCTTGAATAAAGAAGTAACGAATTGGAATGTTGGTAAAAAAGCACTAATTAGGTGTCAATGTGCAAACGTGAAATGCTTAGTGAGTATAACTTACTAATATTGTAAAATATTAACACATATGGAGTTAAAACAAAGTAATGGTATAAATGTGTTTCCAATCAAGTAAAAGATTACTCCAAGTGTAAAAAGGTGTTAAATGGTTAAAACACTTAAGAAGTGGGTATAAGTTACTTAATAGTGTTTTGGTGAAAATAACACTTGTGAAAATGGAGTAAAAATGTGATTTGAAAATAAATGGGTAAAATAGTCATTTTACTTAAAGTGTAACATTTTTATGAAATACAAATGTTGGAAAGGGTGTTACACAAGGTGGTCCTAAATGAATATGATTTTTAGAATAAAAATCAAGATTAAAATATAAAGGACACAAAGTGGTAAATTTTCAAGTGTAACACAAATGGGAGCGATAAAGTCCCAGGTTTTGGCTTCGGCCGGGTAAAAGGGAAAGGATATAATGCGGATATTTAGAAAATGTTAAAACACATTAAAGGTAATCGAATGAAGCTCAAAACCACTGGACAGAGAATATGGTGCGCATAGACGTCGGTGTAGAGCCCATGGAAGTATGCGGTATAGGAAGATTTCGAAATTATTAAACGAAACACGGAACTTATCCAGAAATGGGTCATGTGGTAAATGTGCTAAAACAACCTAACTTGAATGAATGTAATGAATGTTTTGATAAAGTTTCTATGGACAAGTTAATGGGTAAGTATGCTAATGTCCATAAGATAAGGAAAAAGGTTAAAGAAAGTGGATAAATGCGTGATTAAGCAACCTAAATGGGGAGACCCATATTTAACACAAGAATATGTTGTAAAAAGGATTTTCATAAGGAAAGTAAGTATTTTCTAACACGATGAACGCGTATGTTGAAATGGTGATTTTCAATGAAAATAATAAAGTACATATAAAGGAATAAAAAGGTAAAATTTCGATAAAGGAATGGAGTCGAATCAAATAAAGTGTAGTGGTTTCAAGTGTTGTACCAGGTGTACTAAATGAGGTGGTAATTGCTAAATGTGAATAATGAAAACCTTTAATAAGATTAAGGTCTGTTAATCTGGGCAAGTAAGGTTTTCAAAAATAAAATGGCTAAGTAAAAAGTGCATGTGCATTAATAAAAAAAATCAATAAAATAATTTTTATATTAAGGAAATTTCGAATTTTCTTTATACTTTTTCTAATCTTTTTTTAATAAAATCATTCTCAAAATCAATCTTCAAAATTCTTTTTACTATCTCAGCAACAAAGTAAAAAGAGCATGTGCATTAATCACTAAACAAAGAAAATTAACAAAAAAAATCATTCTTCATGTACATATATTTTGTTGTATTACGTTGATATTTTTGCAGGAAAAGCAGAAAAACAACGGGACTCAGCCTGAACTCAATCTCTCTCTCTCTCTCTCTCTCTCTCTCTCTCTCTCTCTCTCTTTCTTCTCTCTTTTCTCTCTCTCTTTAAGATCCCTTATCCCTACGACACACCCTTTTCCCCTGCAGCGAGACGATGTACCCCCACTTCCGAAGCTAGAACCTTCCTCAGACGAGGAAGATGATACCAAGGAGAAGGGACCGAAATTTCCTCACGAATATGAGTAGTTGCCGAAGATATCCAATCCCTGGTGTCCTTCATCCAGGTGGTCCAAACACTGATATGATGCAAGGAAGAATGAAAATATCAAATCAATCAAGCATCAGGAAAGAGAAATAAATCAAAGAAATCCAAAAAGATATATCGCGGGCCAAAGGACCTCCTCCATCAGACCTAACTACTCCGGGTCCATCGCTTGAGTGCGATGCGGTAGACGCACCGATCCCCCATCAGCTTGCCGAAGGTTGAATCTAGGAGAATGCGGTCTCATAAAAGAAGGCCCTAAAGTCGTCGCCGCCGCCACCACTGACATAGTCGCACCACCTGCACTATGACAAGACCCTAACTGCCGACTCGAGATCGCTCTAGGGAGAGACATCACTCCATAAATTCTAGGGGGAATCATCGAACTCGGGAAGAAGTCCAGATAGTCATACATCATGACTATGTTAGTGTACATAGAGTATGGCTCTCCTATCATCGCAGCCACTCAGGCATCATCAGACATCTTATGCGCCCCATAAATATAGAGGCCTCGTTGGAGGCACTGTAATCTCATCCGCCATAATTTGCCGAACCACCCTCTCCCTAAATTACCAGGAGTAGCTGAACTCATGCGCCAGTAGGAGCTTCATTTGCACAATTACACCGTCACCTCGGTGTGCTGAATAGCTGTCCCCCAGGTATAAAAGGTCACCTACAAATCCCAAGAAAAATCAAAGGATCAGTGTCAATAAAATGGTTTTTAAGGAAAAGAACAGTCTCACAGACAAAAGAATGCTTACCCGCTCGCTCGTCAGGCCATTCAAGACCTAACTCATTGCCTCCAGAGAAAGGTTTTTCTTCGATCGTTGATTAGACCTCCTCCATCGAAACATCCGATAAAAGTTAGTAATGGAGTCATCCTTGAAAGAAATCAATTGGGTGTTCAACCTAATCACCTCATAGAACCACATCTGCAAAATACAAGGAACATCATTTAAGAAATAAAAAAGAAGTGCATGAATGGAAAATGCGAATGCATAAAGGAAAATGCGCAAAATAAAGAATACATCTAGAAGATAAGTGGCCCCAGTAAAAGTAGGCCGATAACAACGGATGAATACATCCAAATAATAATAAAGGGTCTCCAAAGTCAGGCTCTCGAGTCATAGAAGCGGATGTTCGAAAACACCCTCAGAAATGGTCGAAACCACAAATGGATGACGTAGCCACTCGTCGCCACTAGACAATACCCTAAAACCATCAAGATAAACAAACGGGCCATCTGACGCACCTACTGCCCATCGTTCTCTTCAAACCTCCTCCTTAGCAAAAGCTCTCTCAAAGAAGACAAGCGAACATAATTTTCATAAAGCACCCTCTCCACGTCACCCAGAGCCGCTGTCACCACCTCTGGCATCACCCGCACATGTCCACCTAAATTTGGGAACCCTCGTAGTCCAACCCCAGCTACCCCTAAAGATCAATGGGAGTCACCATTATCTCCACAAAGCCAAAATGGAAGGTGTGGGTAGTGTCCCACCACCACTCTCCCAAAGCACATAGAACCGCACTGGAGCGGGTGTCTCATCCAAAGTCGATGCCAGACTCCCAAAACTCGCAGAGGACACCATCCAGCACACCATAGCAGGAAGGTGCTCCCAAACATCCTTGAGCCCTGTCATACCGCAGGCACGTATAGTCGACATGGAGATGTCAAACTGTCAAGAAATAAATAAATAAATCTCGTCAAGAATGGAAGAAAGGAATACCAAGAGATGCAATACTTACATAGCCACTAGGGTTCATGAACCTTGAATAATGATGACACGAAGGCTTGCGTGGAAGAGACTGATCATCCACCACATGCTCAAATGAGTCAAAAAAGTTCTCGCTACCCAATGTGGGGGGCACCCTAGCCCTCCACTCTAACCCTGCCCAGTCATCAGCATTAGGCCATGTCATATGGGTTGGACTGCTTGGGAAGTCAGTCATTTTGGATGCTAGGACAATTTGCAGAGGTTTATAGCAGAAGAAAAGAAGTCATAAAGCTGTGCAAAATGAGGAAAACCCGCCCCCTTTTTATAAGAGGCTATGGGTCATGCCGATCGTCAGCCCCCTCCACCCACCGATCGGCACTAAGCGTTTCACTTTCTTGAAGTACCCCAAAATTATGTGCCAATGACGATTGACACACCCCCATCCATGCCGGTTGGCACACGCCTTAAATTTTCATACAAAAAGTCTGAAAAAATATGAAAAATTCTCAAAAAATTATTAAAATTGCCACATCTATTGTAGCACCTTTTTCACCAATGAAAACATTTTTTACACCTCTAGTCGAATTCCAGATAATCATTATCCCCAATAACGTCTCCAAAGGACACTCCAAATTTTCCCCCAGCTACCCAATCCACGGATCATTCACTATTCCCCAATGGAACCTAAAATCCAATCATTATTCCCAATGGAATCCCTAAATTTCCCGAAGAAAAAATACACCTCTTTTAGGTCATAATTGACCTCGATCTTGGATCATCACTTCAGTTAGGTCAAAATTGACCTCGATCCTCAGTTGTCACCTCTTCTAGGTCAGAATTGACCTCGGTCTGGGATCGTCACCTTAGTTAGCTCACAATTGACCTCGGTCCTCGGTCGTCAATCGTCATCTCTTTTATGTCAGAATTAATCTTGGTCTTGGATATTCACCTTAGTTAGGTCACAATTGACCTTGGTCCTTGGTCGTCACCTCTCTTAGGTTAAAATTGACCTTGATCTTGGATCGTCACCTTAGTTAGGTCAGAATTGACCTCGATCCTCGTGCATCACCTCTTTTAGGTTAGAATTGACCCCGACCCTCTGAATCAGTCGTCCACATCCCTCTGGTCCAGAGAACTGACATCCCTCCATCATGCCGTGTCTATTAGATGGACATCACTTGTTCAAAACTTACCTATCGAGGGGATCCATAGACACCACGTTCTAGGACCCCTTAAGTCTCTCCTTATACTCCTAGCACTTCCACTTTCCATCGCAAACCTAAGTCCCACTCCGAGTATCGATCTAAAGTCTATCGGGCGCTCCCACACCCCGAATTGATCCCAATCAATTCCACCATCATATAAAATCTTTAAATCATCGAATGGCACCGAAACACCTTTATATCGGTCCATCCCATGCACGAAATAGAATAACCATTCAGACGACCGATTAGTTTTCCTTCAAAAATCGATTTGGAGGCCACCGGGCGCTCTTGGACTCTATTTGACCAAAGTCAACTCATCATCTTGAACGAGACTGAATGAATCTCCGAATGTCATTAAATACCTTTTCTAATAATTTACCCTGTGCGCAATTCCGACCTATGGTACTGACAAATTATTCGTTTTACTCTGAGAGGTCACCAAGTACTTTCGCACCCCGGTTGACCAACGTCAACTTTATGAACCGAGATAAACTCTTTGTAATGTTGAAGTACATCACCTAAGCTTTCCAAGGATCTAGCCCGTGCGTGATTCTGACTTACCATGCGAACGAACGATCAATTTGCGTTCGACGATCTCCAGTCCAAAGGATCGACGTGCTCTTCCGAGTCATATTTGACCCAAAGTCAACTCCCAGACCTAGGAGCGATCCAAAGGACTCTTGAAGTCCTATGAAATAAATTTTCAATGGTATGCACCATGAACTATTCAAATCAACAGTTTGTGCGCTACAGTCATTTTTCTAGAAAAGTCCGCACAAGACTACCAATTGGTAGGTCCTGAGCCCTGCCTATCGGCACAGTGTCAAGGGTGACCTGCCGATAGTCACCCCCTCAGGTTGGCCAATCATCACCCCTTTTTTCCCTATAAATGAGGGCCATGACTTCTTTCCCAGGAGATAAAAAAAACCATCATCATTAGTGATCTCAGCTATATTCTCTCGAAATCAGCAAAGTTCCATATGAGAAGTTCCATCCAATCCTAAATACCCATCCTTTTACACCCAATTTGTCAAATATCCATCTATATTATCAACATCCATCAACATTCAAAGGATTTCATCCAAGATCCAAGCTCAAGCTCCAAGGAAGGTCCAATTCCTTCTCCCTCTCTTTTAAATCTCTTATTTTTGAATAAATTACTTTAGATTCGTAATCTAGTTTCATTTTAGTTTGTACATATTAACATCTCCACTTTTATTAGTATATTGCACATACTTTAATTTTCATAAAAAAAACAAGTAAAAGAGGGTAACACTCGTATATTACAAACGGAATTATCCACCACAGTTTTTCAAAAACTAAAATACATATTCTACATGCCCACACATCTAATAAAAGTCCGTTCGAATTTATGGGATAAACCCCTCCCCTACTCTATATTCGAACTATGTGGACTTTGATGCCTTTATAGGATATGTAAGCGTCTCAAATTAAAATCTAAGAATCGAGTCCAACTTTTAAAGTTTCCAATTTCTCTTATTTTCCAAATTTCTCAAAATCCCTCATTTTTATACATATACATATAACACGCTAGTTCGCGTCTCATCCCACACATATTATCATTTCCCAATGACGATCAATCTCGCGATCAACGCTCATATCCTATCTTCTACATTTATTATTATTTTGGGGAATATTCTTATGGATGACCTCTCCCTATCTTTTCCATGCTTTGGGTCGAACGATTCCAATCTCTATTATACAAACAGATGCATAGACTTCACGAGGATAAAGAAAAATATTAACATTTTCCCATGAGAGACTGGAAGGGCGGTATGGGTGCCTAACACATTCCCATTCCATAACTTAGCCCCTGGACCTCCAATCTTTTACTTTTGTATACATTAGTTTGACCTTGATGCCGTTCTCTTTACTTGAAATATATTCTTTTTCCTGTTTTGAATAAAATAGGATGGAGACTCTATCTCTTTACATTCACCCCACACCGACGACGACCGAAGCCCCCTTTAAAAGAGAAGGGTGCAATACCGTGACGCAGTTCTTCCTCAGGGGATCCTCCTCCTTCCCTCCAAAATGAGCACCCTACCGATTGGGATGGCCACAGTATGGAAAGACCTCATTGGACCATGATAATGTGGTGCAGACATACCCCCGCACTAATTGATTTTTATAAAAGAAATAATTAGAGTACTGTTAAGCTTATCACGTTATCACTCCATGATGATGAATTATTTCTTATTAATAAAAATAAACTCATCTCAGACCTCTTCTTCTTATTCTTCTAAAATCTAAGCATCTCCCTTCACTGGTCATATGTTCACTTGGTAGAGTCCTACCTCTACACAGTTGGAGCTAGTGTGAAAACGCAATGGATGTGTTTCCATATCTTCCATAATTCTATTCATCAAAACTAGTTTTTAATTCATTAAAGAAGGAATACATTTATTATAGTTAATTCAATTTCTACCAAGTAATGTATTTAAGCTTTGTTTTCTTTCAATTATTGAGAAAGAAGCATAGGTTTTCTAATGCCTAGTTCAATGTTTACTGGTAGTACACCTTTGGTCAAATTTTTATCCCTAATAAAACTAAAGATAATAGTGTGAGTCTGGACCAATTTTGTGACACCGGTGCCTGAGATTGTATGTCTTTTCCCTATAATTTTCATGCCTATTGGCCATGGATTTAGTATAATGGATAATTGTCTATTTTGAACTATTCTTGTGGCCTTTGTATAATTAAAATTGGATTGGATGGCATAAAACTTAAATAAGGAAAAGTTTGGGGTCGTTCGAATGAAATTCTAAGTCATTCGAATAAGATTCAAATCTCATTCGAGTGGATGATCAAATGACCTTTGAATGGAAAACCCCTGTCTGTAATTCTAGCCTTGTTATATTGTTATTGAACCCCGTTCGAATGAGATGTGTTGTTGTTTGAATGAGGTGTAGTCTCGTACGAGCGATCCTGTATTAAATGTCAGAATTCTGTAAATTTTTTTGTGTTGTCATGCGGTAGAACCTTGGATGGGTTAATCTTTTAAGCTCCCAATAGAGCATTGTAACACCCCGCCAAATTAAATACCGGGTGGCCAGTCCCATACCAAATTAAAACAGAATATACAGTTGGCTCATTCTTAGCATCACTGTCGAAAACATTTACAACTCACCTAATACTCAATTAAGCAGGTGTTAAAAACTTTCCAATTTAATTTTCAACAAAACCATTTTTCATTTTTAAGAATAACACAACAAATTTATTCTACAAATTTGGTAACACAATAAGTATCACAAAATAATTTAAATGAAACTGGAATAAACATTCCCAAGTAATATAAATCCTTTACAATAATCCCAACAATGTAAAAGGTATAAAGAAACCTGATTACAACAATATTTAACTCCAACAGAGAATGATAACTGAAATCCTTTTGGGCGACATGCCCTAACTAAGAATACTGTGAATCAAAACGATGATAAGCGTCTAAGCAAAACATCCATTGCTCCATAGCTCGTCAAAATCAACTATGGTTGGCGTCCCTGTTGCTGGACACCTGATATAGAGATACAATAGAAGAGAAAAATATGCAAGGAAATGGGTCAGAGCCCGAATGTGTAGAGTATTTTTAAAACAGCAAGTATTTAACAAGTGCAATAAAGCATTTATTATGTACATGTTAAATCCAACACTCACTTGCAATTCTCGCCTCTCAACTAGAGTGCACACTTAACGTTTCCTACTAACCTCCTAGTTAATGGTTCCTCTTTTCTAATCTTCATATTACAGTTCCATTCCCATATCATAATCCCCGTATGTCCCATACCATACGTCCCATTATTATCCATTTACATTTCTCCTTTATTAGTTTCTCATTACTCATTAATATGAGTTAAGCTTTTCAATTCTTAAAGAATAAACATCTATTAACTTAATTCCATTATCTTTCTCTATTCACCGTTATCTACAATTATCACCGTAGATAGATAAATAATTATGTAACCATTTAATCCATTATATATATATTCATATATAATACAGCACCCCGAGTCACAGCTGTTGTGCAATGCATTACTCTGCTATCATGTCCCGTCATCGCATGTCGCTGAATAGGGGACTACAGATTTGGTAAGATTCCACGAACCACAAACAACAAACAAATTGGAGGCGAACATAGTTCTCGTATCCATGGGTCACGCACATACCTACGCACCCACAGTCCGCGGATTTATCAACTCCCCGATAAGTCTTTCATAGACCTATGTTCTCGAGCGACAAATCAAAGATCCCATGGATTCATCAGGATATGAATGCCCTCACGTGCAAACCTCCCACCGATAGCAAGTAAGCTAGGTATGTCATACACATAACTTATCAATCAATCAAATAGGTATTATCATACCTATAATATAATAACAATAAGGTAATTATTACTACCCTAAGATATTTCCCATACGTAGCATTAACTCTCTTTTAAAATATCAAATCTTTACTTCATAAATTAATTATCCTCGCATCCTATAACATCTCTCCACTACCGACGTTGTTAAGGTTCATGCGCGGAACGTCTCGCAAAGCGAAATCCAAACAAGGAACCCCTCCAATACACTACTACTTAACTTTGTCGATCGAGGAGGTCCGAAAACTTAAACTATGCGATCGGGATAATCTCATAACCTCTTTCAACCAAATGTATTCTAAGCTCCCATCTCATAAGATTCAAATAGGTTTTTCCTCATCTTATATTCAGTAAGAAATTACTAATATCCTACTGGTCCATAACATTATTTCTCCCGAACTACTACGAGTTGAGTTCTCCTTTTAATTAAGGTTAAAACCGATAGTTTCAAATCTCTTATAAACACGTATTCTTTCACTTAGGATTAAACCTTCTTGTAAACTTAAGGATACCCAGATAATATATAAAATCACCCCTACTGGTCCTATCTTAAATCCTCATACATCACCATTCGGAGATTAACAAACGAATTTAGAAACCGAAATTTCATTCGATATAATTTTCATCATTTAAAATCATTTGAATCTAAATCCAATTAATTCAAATCTTAACAAGGGTTTACTGATATTTTCTAAGTCCCAAAATATGCACATAATAATCACCAAAGATCCATAAAAGTTTCGGGATAAGAATCAACATTTAAAAAGAAACAACATTACTTAAACTGGGGAGGTCGATCGATCGAAGGTGGGGGTCGATCGATCGATCCCTCAGGTCCAGGCCTGCATTTTCTGCATTTTCTGCAACTACGGGTTTAACAACTTTTGATCATTTAAACCTTCATCTAAACATCCCAAATGTCTTATAAACTTTACTACATGTTATAACAACATAGATGAACGATTTCCATTACTCTAAACATCCTAGAATCATCAAAGGATTGGATTAAAAAGCATGTTATTCTCCTTATTCCCAGAAATTTATTAACATAACTTCTTCAAGAACACATCAATGGTTTCTATCATTTCTTCAATAGATTCATGACTAATTCGTGGATTATTATCATCCTAACACATGAGTTAAATTCCTATATCATTTCAGTTTTCCAGAAATCCATTTAATGATCCATTATCTCTTCCAAACATGAATAATCTTCTCTTTTCATATATTTTAACATGGACAATATACAAACTTCAATTGCTATTATTAAACACTTGCCTTTAGTGTAGGTCTGATCCTTTGGTGTAGTTTATCTCAGTTGGTTGTCCCTTCTCCGATCAAACTCCGGTGGTGGTTGGTGGTGGTGAACCTTGACTCTTGTTCTACACCTTCCCAAGTGATTTTTCCCTTCCCAAGCACTCTTACTCTTACTCTAAGAAGGTGGCTGCTCTTATTTGTGAAGAGGAGATGAATAACTCCCATTCACTTAATCTACCTATTCTTATAATAGTGCCAAATCCGAAACACTATTCATCCCCCCTAGAAAAATGACCAAAATGCCCTTTCGGGTTGTCTATTCATTCCCAAATGACCCGAGACTCAAAATTGACATCCAAATAGACTTTTCTGACTATTTCGAACCTTCCGGACGCAACTACGCAGTCGAAATGACTATTAGATCGATAGAAAATAAAATTCCCTTTTTAATTTACTAAACTAGTCCCGACACGTCCCATACCGCGTCTGACTAAAAATATAAATTACCGAATTTATATCATACTGTCATCTCAATGACATCACATTCATATATTACCTAAATATCTTTAAGTAATATTAAAAATCATCCATATCCATAGTCCGGATAAAACCCAAATGAATTAATTAATAATAAAATCTAATTAATCCATTAATTTAAAATATAACACATTTTAAAAGTCATTTAAAATTACGGGGTATTACATACTCCCCCCCTTATAACAGAATTTCGTCCCGAAATTCAAGAATATAAGTTATAACGATAAGGTCAACTCCGAGTATAAATCTCACATCGCAAGAAACCCAAGATGTACCGCCCATACAATACATTAACAAAGTCCCTATCGATGTTATACGCCAAGCCTCACCATATAGTCGCAACTGAATCAAATTTAGATTATTCCTAATCTTCCCTATACCGTCCTCGTGACAAACTTTGGGAAAAAACGATCCTCTCGTAGTGAACAAATAAATCCTGAAGTCTCAATTACTTACCTTTTCACAATTTTGAAAATTACTACAATCCAATTATCCAGGGCGCCCATACACCCTGTCGTGCCTCTTTCAATATTAAAAGTTTCGCAAAGGTTTTAAACTCATATACTAAAGACCTAACTTATTTCGACTCCCAACGGTTAATAGTTTCGTGCGTGGGGTGTCTCGCAAGCGAAATCCAAACAAGGAACCACCCCGATACACTACTACCTAAAGTAGTCGGTCATCGAAACTCCTAAGGTCCTTAGTCAATAATGTATAAAAAAAATTATAAAAATATCAGGTTATGATTTAATCAAAAATTTGGTTTTCCTTCGATTTCAAATAGATTCTACGCATTTACTCTCTTAGAAGACAAGATGCAGACATAAGCTCTCATATACCACAAGTCAATGCACGCCGCTAGTCAAATCACACTCGGACATGCTCAAGGTAAGTAATCCCATGATAAAAAATCAAACCCACGCGATAACATGTAATATAAAGGTGTCCCACACCCCTCAGTGAGTCTACATAAATCACAGTGCTATAGACTAAGTTTAGCAACCCTATTTCCCACACAACATTAATTGTAACAAAATCAATATATGCTTTATTATCCTTAGATAGAAAACATACCCTCATTCGCGGGTGGTGGCTGTTGATTCACTGCCTGATGAATGTTGTATACACGCCCGTACTGACCCTGCTGCGCGGGTGCTGCTGGGATGGGAGGTAGTGCTAACACTGGAGCTGGAGCTGGAAGAGCAGCTGGTGGAAATGCTGGTACCTGTGGCTCCTGTCGAGCATGTTGTTGCTGAGGGAATTTGTCTTTCTCAGGACAATCTTGACGTTTATGGCCATACTTGCCACACACGAAACATTTTCCCACAAACTTTCCACTACCTTGCCCTTGTTGACCCCGAACCTGCTGGCCATTACCTCCCTTCCCTTGGCCCTGATGAGCCTGTCTTTGGCCCTGGTGGCCCTGTTGTCCTTGCCCCACACCTCTATCCTCAAATCGAGAATCTCCAGATCGCAAACGCTTAGCATAGTCCCCTGCCTGGGAACCCTGATCACTCTGACGCTGATGACTCTGCCCTAGCTGAGTCCCACTAGAACTGCCCCCAATAGTTTTGCCTTGCATGCCTGTCCCAAACCCCCGCTTGACACCCTGATTATGGAAGCGGTTATCTTGACAGTGGAGCATTGCAGCATTAAGAACATCTGCATACGTACGTAGTGAAAGATTTCCCAATAAATGTTGGCGAATTTTATAGTTCAACCCATCAGTGAACATTAGGACTCTCCTCTCCTCAGTAGGTACTTCAGCTGGTACCAAATTAGTTAATCGCGTAAACTCTTCCTCATATTCCGCCACAGTTTTCTCACCCTGCCTCAAATCAAGTAGTTTTCGCCTCATCTCTGTCTGGATGGCGGAAGGAAAATACTTCCCATCAAACCGTATCCAAAAGTCTTGGATAGTCATTGTGTCCCTCTCCTCCATAGTGGTCGTAGCTTCCCACCATTGCAAAGCTGCCCCTACTAGCTTGAATGTGGCTAGTATCTGACGTTGAACCTCAGTGCATTCGATCATCCTCAAGTGCCGTTGGATATCTTTCTTCCATTGGCTAGCAGTCACAACATCTGATCCTCCCTGAAACTCGGGTGGGTGCGCTTTCTGAAAGGCATCCCTTGCTCGTTCCCATGCAGTAGGAAACACTTGCCCTTGCGCGGGTGGCACAACCGGTGCCGGTGCGGGAGCCTGTTGAACAGCAGCCACGGCAGCATTGACTGCCTGAGCGACGATTGCAGCAACTTCGGCTGCAGTCATTATTCCCTGAGCTGGGGCGGGCTGAGGTGCACGTCGAGGAGGCATCTGAAACGAGAGAACACTATCAGTATTTGATAACACAAAATAGCTGAAGATCGTAAGCGTAAATAGAAAAGCAATAATCCTACCCATAGGGCTCTACATCAAAGAACGCTAAGCTGAAGACACAATAAGACGTACAGATCCTAAAGGACACCAGAACCTGATGCTCTGATACCACCTGTAACACCCCGCCAAATTAAATACCGGGTGGCCAGTCCCATACCAATTTAAAACAGAATATACAGTTGGCTCATTCTTAGCATCACTGTCGAAAACATTTACAACTCACCCAATACTCAATTAAGCAGGTGTTAAAAACTTTCCAATTTAATTTTCAACAAAACCATTTTTCATTTTTAAGAATAACACAACACATTTATTCTACAAATTTGGTAACACAATAAGTATCACAAAATAATTTAAATGAAACTGGAATAAACATTCCCAAGTAATATAAATCCTTTACAATAATCCCAACAATGTAAAAGGTATAAAGAAACCTGATTACAACAATATTTAACTCCAACAGAGAATGATAACTAAAATCCTTTTGGGCGACATGCCCTAACTAAGAATACTGTGAATCAAAACGATGATAAGCGTCTAAGCAAAACATCCATAGCTCTATAGCTCGTCAAAATCAACTATGGTTGGCGTCCCTGTTGCTGGACACCTGATATAGAGATACAATAGAAGAGAAAAATATGCAAGGAAATGGGTCAGAGCCCGAATGTGTAGAGTATTTTTAAAACAGCAAGTATTTAACAAGTGCAATAAAGCATTTATTATGTACATGTTAAATCCAACACTCACTTGCAATTCTCGCCTCTCAACTAGAGTGCACACTTAACGTTTCCTACTAACCTCCTAGTTAATGGTTCCTCTTTTCTAATCTTCATATTACAGTTCCATTCCCATATCATAATCCCCGTATGTCCCATACCATACGTCCCATTATTATCCATTTACATTTCTCCTTTATTAGTTTCTCATTACTCATTAATATGAGTTAAGCTTTTCAATTCTTAAAGAATAAACATCTATTAACTTAATTCCATTATCTTTCTCTATTCGCCGTTATCTACAATTATCACCGTAGATAGATAAATAATTATGTAACCATTTAATCCATTATATATATATTCATATATAATACAGCACCCCGAGTCACAGCTGTGGTGCAATGCATTACTCTGCTATCATGTCCCATTATCGCATGTCGCTGAATAGGGGACTACAGGTTCGGTAAGATTCCACGAACCACAAACAACAAACAAATTGGAGGCGAACATAGTTCTCGTATCCATGGGTCACGCACATACCTACGCACCCACAGTCAGCGGATTTATCAACTCCCCGATAAGTCTTTCATAGACCTATGTTCTCGAGCGACAAATCAAAGATCCCATGGATTCATCAGGATATGAATGCCCTCACGCGCAAACCTCCCACCGATAGCAAGTAAGCTAGGTATGTCATACACATAACTTATCAATCAATCAAATAGGTATTATCATACCTATAATATAATAACAATAAGGTAATTATTACTACCCTAAGATATTTCCCATACGTAGCATTAACTCTCTTTTAAAATATCAAATCTTTACTTCATAAATTAATTATCCTCGCATCCTATAACATCTCTCCACTACCGACGTTGTTAAGGTTCATGCGCGGAACGTCTCGCAAAGTGAAATCCAAACAAGGAACCCCTCCAATACACTACTACTTAACTTTGTCGATCGAGGAGGTCCGAAAACTTAAACTATGCGATCGGGATAATCTCATAACCTCTTTCAACCAAATGTATTCTAAGCTCCCATCTCATAAGATTCAAATAGGTTTTTCCTCATCTTATATTCAGTAAGAAATTACTAATATCCTACTGGTCCATAACATTATTTCTCCCGAACTACTACGAGTTGAGTTCTCCTTTTAATTAAGGTTAAAACCGATAGTTTCAAATCTCTTATAAACACGTATTCTTTCACTTAGGATTAAACCTTCTTGTAAACTTAAGGATACCCAGATAATATATAAAATCACCCCTACTGGTCCTATCTTAAATCCTCATACATCACCATTCGGAGATTAACAAACGAATTTAGAAACCGAAATTTCATTCGATATAATTTTCATCATTTAAAATCATTTGAATCTAAATCCAATTAATTCAAATCTTAACAAGGGTTTACTGATATTTTCTAAGTCCCAAAATATGCACATAATAATCACCAAAGATCCATAAAAGTTTCGGGATAAGAATCAACATTTAAAAAGAAACAACATTACTTAAACTGGGGAGGTCGATCGATCGAAGGTGGGGGTCGATCGATCGATCCCTCAGGTCCAGGCCTGCATTTTCTGCATTTTCTGCAACTACGGGTTTAACAACTTTTGATCATTTAAACCTTCATCTAAACATCCCAAATGTCTTATAAACTTTACTACATGTTATAACAACATAGATGAACGATTTCCATTACTCTAAACATCCTAGAATCATCAAAGGATTGGATTAAAAAGCATGTTATTCTCCTTATTCCCAGAAATTTATTAACATAACTTCTTCAAGAACACATCAATGGTTTCTATCATTTCTTCAACAGATTCATGACTAATTTGTGGATTATTATCATCCTAACACATGAGTTAAATTCCTATATCATTTCAGTTTTCCAGAAATCCATTTAATGATCCATTATCTCTTCCAAACATGAATAATCTTCTCTTTTCATATATTTTAACATGGACAATATACAAACTTCAATTGCTATTATTAAACACTTGCCTTTAGTGTAGGTCTGATCATTTGGTGTAGTTTATCTCAGTTGGTTGTCCCTTCTCCGATCAAACTCCGGTGGTGGTTGGTGGTGGTGAACCTTGACTCTTGTTCTACACCTTCCCAAGTGATTTTTCCCTTCCCAAGCACTCTTACTCTTACTCTAAGAAGGTGGCTTCTCTTATTTGTGAAGAGGAGATGAATAACTCCCATTCACTTAATCTACCTATTCTTATAATAGTGCCAAATCCGAAACACTACTCATCCCCCCTAGAAAAATGACCAAAATGCCCTTTCGGGTTGTCTATTCATTCCCAAATGACCCGAAACTCAAAATTGACATCCAAATAGACTTTTCTGACTATTTCGAACCTTCCGGACGCAACTACGCAGTCGAAATGACTATTAGATCGATAGAAAATAAAATTCCCTTTTTAATTTACTAAACTAGTCCCGACACGTCCCATACCGCGTCTGACTAAAAATATAAATTACCGAATATATATCATACGGTCATCTCAATGACATCACATTCATATATTACCTAAATATCTTTAAGTAATATTAAAAATCATCCATATCCATAGTCCGGATAAAACCCAAATGAATTAATTAATAATAAAATCTAATTAATCCATTAATTTAAAATATAACACATTTTAAAAGTCATTTAAAATTACGGGGTATTACATACTCCCCCCCTTATAACAGAATTTCGTCCCGAAATTCAGGAATATAAGTTATAACGATAAGGTCAACTCCGAGTATAAATCTCACATCGCAAGAAACCCAAGATGTACCGCCCATACAATACATTAACAAAGTCCCTATCGATGTTATACGCCAAGCCTCACCATATAGTCGCAACTGAATCAAATTTAGATTATTCCTAATCTTCCCTATACCGTCCTCGTGACAAACTTTGGGAAAAAACGATCCTCTCGTAGTGAACAAATAAATCCTGAAGTCTCAATTACTTACCTTTTCACAATTTTGAATTATGGTAAAGGGAGAGTAAATTGAGGTCTGAAATAGTGAGTTATGGTAATTTTACAAAGGCAAGATAAATTGTCACTAGTGGAATTGTTTGATTGGACCTTTTGTCCAACCCATCACACACAACAACCTTAAGATGGTCACATGGCCTCATGAAAATATTTTTATGGTTATATAGAAGACCTTTATCATTATTTTCAGTTCATATTATAATCTTAGGAAGAAATATGTCTATGGAGAGAGAAAAAGGAAGTTAAGGAAGAAATTGCTTTGAAAAATTACTATAAATCAAGGAGTACTTTAAGGTAATTACCTCTTTGTTAAAGTGAATCACATGAATGAGTTTACACATTGTATTTTTTTTGTTTATGATTTTGATAAATATTTGGATGATAACCATATTGATCTATTGTCTTCATGAAAATTGGAATCGCACGATAACAAGTGAAATGTTAATTAAGATAAAGCTGGACTCCCAACATTATTTAATTTGTTTCATTGCACTTCACACCTAACTCTCAAGTCGGATTGGGTTGGCTCACGGGTAACCCATAATTCTAGGTTGAGGTGTCACATATTATAAGGCTAAAATGGACATTATGGTAAAAATGGCCTTCCAAATATTTAATTTATTTCTTATTAAGAAATATGAAGAAATAGGACTTTCTTAAAGTAAAATGATGAAGTATTGTTTTTGGCCAAAAAAATGAGGATTTTTATGTTATAATGATGATTTTTTTTATAATGTGTTGGTGAAATGAATGGTAAAATGGTAATTTTAATAAAATATAGTGTTCTAGTGGTTGGACTTCCTCATTTGACCTTATCAGTCGGTTTATGAAAAACGGATGAAATAAATGATGTGGCATGAACATTGGAATATTCTTAACATTTGATAAGATGTTAAAACAAATGAATATGAACTCGGATGCGACTAGAAAGAATTAATAAGGGCACGGAGCCTTGGGGTGACAGATCTAAAATCACTGGACACAGCATATGGTAGCGTAGTTGATGGTGTGGAGCCTATTAAAGTACGAAGTTATTTGGTAAATTTCGATAGAAAGATAATGTTAATAATGTAATGATGGAAGTGAAAATAGATAAGGCTATGCTTAGGAAATGTAATAAAGGTAACCTAATGGAAATATTAAAATGGATACTAGTGGATAAAGATGATTAAATGATCTCTAATTGTGTGAAAGGTTGGTGTAAAATGGACAAGGGAGGGTCTGAGAACATTGATCGGGTTGCATTGCACGATGCTTGTATTTATACTCGTTAAATGATAATGTTTCCGATATCACTAAAGTAAACATTATATGCATAGTATTTTCTTATAAAAATATATTGCTTAGTACTTCCCACCTTGTTGAGAGCTTTGTTCCACCCTTACTTTTATGTTAAACCCCCCACCCTTAGGTACCTCTGATAGGGATGTTGGGAAGGACGTTGGTAAGGCTCTAAAAGGTATTAGTCATCATTAGAGATCTACTATGACATTTTTTAAATTGAGTATCACTACATTTGAATTTATGGCACTTGAAATAATATTTTATTCGATCCTTGGGCCATTTGTTGTAATAGTGTAAGAGTTTTAGGATTATTTTTCTTATTATTTGCATTATTGGATATAATGAAATTTTTATAAATAAATATTGATAATTAACCTAATTAGTTAATGCGAAAAACCTATTTCTTAAATTAAAACCTGTTTAATTACATTCAGTTCCTTATGAAATGATGAAAACTAAAGGATTTTCTTAAATAATAAAATTGGATTTCCTCTTGCCCCCTTAACACCTATACTCTGGTGCAGGTGGATCCAACGACAACCCAAATCTGGGTTACATCATTACAGAGGCATTTGAGAATTAGGATACTCATGTGTGATGGAGCGTTATATGCTTTCTTAGTACATTCTCTTATGTGTTTCATTCAAGTTTTAACTTTTGTTATCATTACTTTTATAGTATTAAACTCTTATTTCTTGTGTATATAACTACTCGTTGTGGTGGTGCTAATGGATATGGTCATATCTAGTTCGGGCGTATGGAACAGACCGTGCGTCATCTTGTCGACTGCCTCTTTTAGCAGCAGAGAGGGAATCATGGTGGGATGATTGAAAGAACCACCTTAGCCTCTATCATCAGGAGTTTAGGAGGCAGAACCTAGTAACCTTTAGTAGGAAAGCTGGCCCCAATGTTATAGAGGAGTGGATGGATGAGATCACTAGGGTTATAAACGTACCCGATGTGCTCGTACGCATATGATTAAGATAGATACCTTTTAGCTCATCGAGAAATCTCAATGCTAGTAGAGTGCCTACTCAGTCCGTATGATGGAGGGAATAGATTGAGAGGGTTTCAGGGTTGCATTTTTATACCAATACTTCCCTCAAGCATTTAAAGATGCCCAGAAGGATGAGTTCTTTCATTTGATCAAGGGAAAGATGTTCATTAAAAATTACCAAGTCAAGTTTGAGAGTCTGTTCAAGTATGTGGATGGAATTTAGAAGGATGGGGTAGAGAAGACGAGGCTATTTGTCAAGGTCCTTAACCTTAGTATTCAACAGATTAGGGTTGGTTTGGATTTGCGAAAGTTTAGGGCCACAGTTAATAAGTCCATTAGGTTTGAGCTTGAGGAAGAGGATAGTCGAGCCATCGGTGAGAAGAAGTGAAAGATGAGTGGGTGTTAGGGAAGTAATAATAAGAAGTAGTGGTGCCAGGGGTTTCTTATCAAATCTCAAAGTCACTATGGGTATTGGTTTATCTTCTTCTCAGTGCACCAGTGATCAGAACCCAATATCCCCTACTGAAAAGATGTGTTTTTCTTGTGGGTCCCCATGCCATTTTTAGAGGGACTACTGTAGAGAGCTTATGAAAACTAGCAGGCAGCCAACAGACTGTCAATTATGTACATAACAGAAGTACCAATTACACGGGCTGTACCCAATAATAGCAGATTCCCTCTGAGTATTGTCATCGAGTGAGGCACGATGTAGATACTTCATATGCTAGTTAGGGTCAGAGTCATCACGATAAAGGTATGGTGATCCATGGTCAGATTAGTAAGTCAATTCTTGGCGCACTTATTCCATGTTCTAGTTTGCAGTTCCTTTAGGTAATCCATTGATTATGGTAGGTATGATTCTATTATTCATCACTTGGGTTGAGGTATTGTCTGATTCAGGCGCATCGTATTGATTTATCTTGAGTTATTTAGCATTAAGCTTGGGTTTATAGGTAGATCAATTTTACCCTCTTGTCTTCATAGTACATCTGATTGGGAATGGTATATTTCTTAATAAGGTCTGTTGCAGTAATGTGCTTATGGATGGAGATTGTATTATGGAGTATGAATTGATTCTCATGGACATGGATAGGTTCGAGGTGATCCTTGTTATGTATTCGTTGTCGTGCTTTGATGCTACTATCGAATGACATCACAAAAGTGTCTCTATGTCTCTTTTAGACGCATCTCACCATCATTTGAGTAGTGAGAAGGACATGGGTTATCCTTAAAAGTTTTATACTGTGCAAGGGAAGAATCGATATTTCAGTTGCTTAAGTAGTGTGGGGGCCCAAGACAAGCTTGATTGAATGTTTTTGAATTATCCAGTAGTACGAGAATTCCACAACATGTTCCCCAATTATCTTCCTAGTTTATCCCCACATGGGGAGGTGGACTTTATTATAGAGGTGCATCAGGGCATCTCGCCTATCTCCATTCCACCAACTAGGATGGGTCTGGAAAAATTGCAGGAGTTAAAATTTCAATTAGAAGAGTTAACTAATAAGGGTTTCATTCATCCAAATGTATCCCCTTAGGGGGATCCAATCCTCTTTGCCGAGAAGAAGGATAAATCCCCATGGCTTTTTATCGATTACAGGTAAGTGAACATCATGATTATGAAGAATAAGTACCATATGCCCCATTTCGATGATTTGTTCTACCAGTTGCATGGGTTGGGAGGGTTTTTTAAAGATTGACCTTCGATCTAGATCGCATCAATTGCGTGTCAAAGAGTAAGACATTTCTAAGATAGCGTTCCGGATGCAGTATGGTAATTATGAGTTCGTAGATGTAATGACAAATTGCCAATTGATTCAATTTGTTAGTGTTGGCTTAATTTTGGAAAAAACTAATTCAGTCATTGGATAGAAGTTTGATTTGTCCTTTCAAGCCTATGACGATTGATTGAAGACGTAGCAGCCAAGCCTAGAGAGGAGATATCATCAATGCTGGTTTTCGTGCCATATTTATCATCATCAACATTTCAATATGTCCAAAGTATCTAAAGGTATGATTGCTTTTAATACATATAGAGACTTGGATATTTTTATGGGTGCCATTTTATAAAACATTTTTTAAAAAGACTTTATATTTTTCTCATAAAATCATTTCAAAATTTGACATAGAGTTTTTTGGTTTTTAAAAGAAAATTGAGTTTTCTAAAAAGTCATTCGTACAAATCTAGGATTCGTTCGAACGAGATTCGCAGGTCGTTTGAATGAACTTTCTAACGAGATTTTGTTTCAATTTTTATGTTTTCTCGTTAGAAATTCCGTTAGAACGACATCGTTTGAACAAAGTCGTTTGAACGAGATTACATTTTTTTTTGTTCTATTTTTTGTTAGTAATATCATTAGAATAAAGTCATTCGAACGAAATTCAAAAGTCATTTGAACGACCTGGCGGTTTTTCCAGAAATTCTTGGACAATCTTATTTTTCAACTTCCCACTTCCCCACTTTGTTTTTACCTATTTTAACAGTGCGGGAATGGATTGTTTTAGAGAGACTTTTGAGAAAAATATTCATACACTTGAGAGAATAAATCTTTATCCAAATGTCCCTTATGTTTTGTTAATCTTAATGCTAAATCATTCAAGCAAAACACAAGTTCTTACACTCAAAAGTTTACTTTGATCCATGTTGCAATATATATTTGTTTGAGATCATCATTTGGCACCAGGTATTATCTATACCCCAAAAGAGAAATTTTCCTATAGGGGATTACATTTTGGTGTTTCATGGTGCACATATGGAGAAAGGCTTCATGCAATGTTGGCGGTTGATTGGCCCCATCGATGCAATGTGAGACTACTGTGGATTCTGGAGTTATCAACTAGGCAGAGGTGGAAACAAGAAGAAGCTTCAAGGATTGCAAGGGAGACGAGTCGAGAAAGTAAGTATTTTGTCTTTTCTTTTATAAAATCGCACCTAATGGATTTGTGGCTCGGCCGTCTGAGGTTTTTTTCGTTGTGGGTTTTCCTCGTACATTGCGGCATTGTGACTGTTTTTATTTTTATCTTGCAAAATCACGTAGATGCGTGCTTAGGCTTAGAGAGATAAAAAATTGGTTTAAATCAAACTTTTGTGTAAGTGGGTCCTAGTTTAATTTTGAGTAATTTTAGTTTAATTCAAGTCGACTAATTTAATTTGAAAATATTCATGATATGTTTATTTGGCTAATTTAGAACTTTAATTGAATTAATTTTAATTCAAGTAGAAAATCAAATATTGTTTGGTTTAATTTAATTTTAATTTTATCTAAAGGAAATTAGAAATCTCCGAGTGGTATCAGTGCATATCTTTTAATTTGAAGGAGATTTGGCATTCTACAAATTGGTATCAGAGTGGGTTACACTAAAATATTGTGTGATCCTGATTTTTAAGGATTTTTTGATATTATGAAAAAAAAATCATTTATGATGTTTCCTATTTTTTATGGTTCCTTGTTTGCACATGACACCTCTCATGATAGATTAAAAGGTTGATCATGTTAGCTTTGTTTACATACACTTGCTTTTGTGCTTCATGATTGAGTTTTCCTAGTTGTATGTTTGTTTGTCATATTCTATTCCATGCTTTATCATGTAAATTTTTTTAGAATTATGATATGTTTATCTTTTATATTTAATTCTAGAAATTACTAGATTTCATGAAAAATACAAAAAGATGTTATTGTCTTTTGAGTTGTCCTTTTTATTTGGTTAACACTTTAAAAAATAACTCAAAAATATTTTTTGTGTGTGAATTTTGGTTTAACACATTTTTTATGGTATATACTTGTGTTTGAATCTAATATCATCTCCCCACTTTCATGTGGCGAGAACTTTTGGTTTTGAATTCCAATTCTTAAACTGTTCTTTATCATGCTTGCACGGAGAAGTTTGATTTTCAATTGCTTTGTGGATTTTCTTTTTATATGCCTCTTACACACATGCACTAGATCTTTGAACTTTGACTTCACATGTATATTTGACTGAAGTGAGATGATCTCCTATCAATTTTTTCATCTACATATTCTTATGACTATTTAAGATTTTTGCATGTAAGAACCATTGCACGTGAGATTTATGTGAAATATAAAAAATATATGAGGGTGCACGAAAATAGTCCAAAACAAAAGTGTTGTATTGTAAAAAGTAGCCAATACCCAAAGAGTTTAAAAAGGTCCTAAAAATGTGGCATTGTAAAAAGAATCCACGGCCTACATATTTTAGTTGGGTATATTCATTCAAAAGAAAATAAGAAGTCTTATCATGTATGAGGGAGTTTATATAGATATATTAACGGGTTTGCACAATGACAATGTATCCTAATTATGCTTATTTTGTCATGACTATATTAGTTTGTAAAATCATTAGAATTCCAGGCTTGTGTGCATTGTGTTTGTTTGTTCTTGGAGTTCACTTTATATTTTCACATGATACTATATCTAAGTTGATAAAGTTTTGCATTCAAATAGAACTCCTTGAACAATTTTTAAGTGATTGGGTCATAATTATTTTGTCTTTAGTTCACACCTATTCACTCCGTTTAGCACATGGTTATTTAGACATATTTATGCCGTATGAATGTGGAAAAATTATTGTATTTTGTGTCTTGTGAGGTGTTTATACCTATATATATGTGATTGTGCGCCATTGGTATCCTGTGAGTATATATATATATATATATATATATATATAAGGTATTATTTTTGGTCTTTGTCTTGCTATCTAGTCCTTGTATGCTTTGTATTCCTATAAGTACATATCTTTGGATAGTTACTCGTTTGTTTCCATGTTGCTTTATTGTACTTGTCACTCTATTCACCATTACACGATATACTTGTTTTTCCATTATCCTTATCCCTGGCTTCATATAGGGGGATATTTTGTTTTAATGGTGGAGAAATGGGTTATTTTATGCATTTAAACCCTTTGTCTATTCTTGAACAAAAAGGAAGAGAAATGGTATCTAAACCTTTGTTTATCTTGGTTATGTTAATTTTGGGAGTTCCAAGGTGTCGAAGGTGCGACGTGGGAGAGTTGAAGATGCAGGAGAAGCACTCAAAACTCTTTGTTTATCTTGGTTATGTTAATTTTGGGGACAATGTGACACCCGTCCTTGAGATTGTACCTCTCATCCCCTGTTATTTGCAATATTATTGTCCACTGACTTAATATAATGGATGGTTGTCTATTTTGAATTGTTCTTGTCATCTTTGTGTAATTAAAATGAGATCAAATGGCCTAAAACTTAAATAAATAAAAGTTTAGGGTTGCTCAAATGAAAATATAAGTCGTTCGAACGAGTTTCAAACCTCATTTGAACGGTTGATCAAATGACCTTCGAACGAAAAACACCTATTCTCAATTCCATCCTCGTTAGATTCTCCTTGGAAATCCATTCGAATGAGATGCGATATCGTTCGAACAAGGTATTGTCTCATTCGAACGAGCCTGCCAAAAAAGTCAAAATTCGGTAATTTATTTTATGTTGTCATGATGTGGACCCTTAGATGGATTGATCTGTCAAGCTCCCAATGGAGGAGATAAAAATGGGGTATAGGCTTTGGGGGACCAAAGGTTAAAGGTTTGAGGGATCTTGGGTATAATTAGAGGTGAAAGGGTGGAGATAACTTATTTCTCTCCATTTTCATCAGATTTTTACACTCTTTCTACACTTACAAACCTTCTCCTCCATTCCCAAGACTTAAACCCTCATTATTAGCAATATTTAACCCATTTCTAAGCTTGTAAGACCCATTTCAAGCCTTGTCCAAGGAAGAAGTGGGTTGAAGCGTTACTGTTGGAGATTTTAAGAGGAGTTGGAGCATTATTATAATTTTATGAGCTTTCAAGTCATCAATCTTAGTTTCTCATCTTCAAAACTCAAGGTATTGTCTTCCTCACTGTTTTTAGGATAAAACCTAAGCTACATGTTATGGTACACCCAAAATATAGATAATCTTGCAAAGTTATTTTCTAGGATGTTTATTCAAATTTTTCTTATGAAAAATGCAAGTTTTAAAGAAAACTAAACTTCAATGGACTTTTGAGGAACAAGTATCATTTTAATCTTGGAATATGATGAGCATGACCATAAAAAATTATTTCATGTTAATATCATGTTTAGACTCTTTTTTATGGAATTTATAGATTGAAATCCATCCTCATATGTATAGAATCTTATAGTATGTTAGTAGAGGACACATTAACATGATAAATAAAGAATAAAAAGAGTTTCAAGATTAAATAAGGAAATTGATAATTTCAGAACCTATTCATGTGGTAAGGTCTTAATAAAATGAGGAAAAACGATGTTTAAGACAACATATGATTATAAGGCTAAAATGGACATTTTGGTAAAAATGGCCTTCAAAATACTAAACGTATTTCTTGTTTAGAAAAATGAAGAAATGGGGCTTTCTTAAAGTAAAAAGATGAAGTATGGTTTTTTTGTCATAAAATGAGGATTTTGATGTTATAATGATGAAAACATGTTTTATCAAAATATGCTGGCAAAATGAATGGAAAAATGGTAATTTTAGTAAAATAGAGGGTCCTAGTGGTTGGACTTCCTTATTTGGTCTTGTCGGTTGGTTTGTAAAAAGAAGATGAAATAAATTATGTGGAAACGATGTTAAAAATAAATGGGAATTGCAAGAATCATTAGAGCGTTGGAATATTGAGAACATTTGATAAGATGTTAAAAAACATTAATATGGACTCACATGCGATCGAAAAGAATTAAGAAGTTCCCGAAGCCCTAGGGTGAAAGACCTAAAATCATTAGCCAGAGCATATTATAGCATAACTGGCAGTGTGGGGCCCATTAACGTATGCGGTTATTTGGTAAATTCTAAGAAAAAGATAACATTGATAACATAATGATGGAAGTGAAAATAAATACGGTTAGGCATAGGAAATGTAAGAAATACAACCAAATGGAAATATTTAAATGGAGACTAGTGGATAAAGATGATTAAATGGTCTTTAATCATATAAAAAGTTAGTATAAAATGGACAAGGGTGGGTACGAGTACATAGATCGGATTGCATTGCATGGTAGTTGCATTTATAGTCGTTAAATGATAACATTTTTGAAATTGCTAAAATAAACATTATATGTAAAGTATTTTCTTATAAAATTGTATTGCTTAGTATCCCTCACCATGTGGAGCGCTTTCCTCACCCCTTATATTTATGTTAAGACATATACCACTGGGTACCTCCGGTAAGGACATGGCAAGGACGTTGGTAAGGCTCCAGAGGGTACTAGTCATCGTTAGAGCTCTATCATGGGATTTTCTTAAAATTTAGTATCAGGATATTTGAATGTTTGTCACTTTAAACAATCTTTTATTCGAGCCTTGGGCCATTTGTTATAATAATAAAGGAGTTTTATAGCTTATTTTCCTTATTATTAGCATTCTTGGATTTAACGATTTTTTCATAAATAAATCTTGATAATTAACTAAATTACTTAAAGAGACAAACTTATTTCTTAAATTAAGACCTGCCTCATTACATTTCGTTCCTTATTAAATGGTGCAAACTATAGGATTTTCTTAAGTAATAAAATTGGACTCCCCCCCCTCTTAACACCTTGACTCGGGTGCGGGTGGACCCACCGGTAGGCCAAATCTGGGTCGAGGCATTACAAATTTATTGTTTTGTTTGCTTGTTTTAGGGAGCATAGAGTATGGAATTACACTAACAACTGTGCCGTTATATAGTAATTTTATTAATTAAAACCCCATTTATCCAAGATTTTGTAAACAAAGGTTTAATATGATAAGTTATATTCGTAGTAGGCTATTTGAACCCATATATCAAATCTAGAGTAGATAAAAATAAGTCAAAGTTATCCACTTATTACTTTTCATATGCATCCACTTCCATTGTAGGGACCTTCGATCCTTCTTAAGGTTGGAACCTCTTTGGGAGGATCACATACCTATTAATTGGCACTTGTTGAGGCAAATAACCAAACTGGATGAAATGTTGTTGCTAACCCTCTTGGACAGGTTCTATATAATCTAATTCCATCATCTTTTCCTTCTCCACTTCACTAAAAGATATATATCCATATGAACTGCCCCATCCACTCTCATGGATTTTTCTATGTCTTTGAGCTTTTCAGCCAACAGGTACGAGGAAGATAAACTTCCCTATGTATTTATATGAAATATTGGGTTTATCTTTGATCATAAGGTAGAAAACCCCTTAAATCTACTTGGACGCTTAGTTTCATATGCCTCCTTCCAAGCATTGTACTTCATTTGGATTCTCATTTATTGGGTGTGAAAAATCACCATGTCTAATTTTCTATTCTTTGATTTTGGATCCTGCACTAAGTGCCACATACAGGGTGGCCACCTTTTGAGGTTTCATTACCTTTGGCCTCTTTTTCATTTCATTAAATTATTGTGCCACCTTCGGATCTTGGTCGAGAAACCAATCAGGCACCCCTTTCACCATTAGAATTGATTTTGGAACTTTTGTGGCCCCTCAATTCTCCTAGTATTGGAGAGATGTGGTTTCATTGAACCCAAGCCTCATGAATTTTTGGATCCTTGGTACTTCGATATTTCGTTAGGGGTAATAAGTACAAGATAATTATCTCACCTTTCCAAATACATTTCCTTGGAATCCCTCTTGACCTTGGATTACGCAGGCTTTGGCAGGATGACCATTATTACCATTCTTATAGGTTTCTTTTTATTTCTTCTCCTTCGAAGCAAAAAAAATACACATCTCTACATATTACTACCCACACCTAATTCATATGTTTTTCATGGCCTTATGGTCTAGGTCCTCAGTCATTTCATACTTCAAATCTTTGATTCAGTCATGGTCTTCATTTTAAATTCACCATACCCGTTCTTTCGAGGTCGTTGAATATACTACATGTACGTCCCCATTTCATTAACATTAGGAAATGGGTCCTTATCTAGACCCATGATATTTTCCTCATTTTCCATGGAATTTGAGTTTTCCTCTCTAATTTAACTCTTGAACCCTATCGCAAAACATAAAACATGCATTATTTGAATGGGTGAAAATATAGTGCCATTTATAATAGTTTTTTCCTTCAATTTCATTTGGGTTTTTAGCATCATCAGGTGGTTTTAACACCTTAGCATTTAGGAGAAAGTCAAAGATCTCATCAGCCTTAGAAAAAATCAAATGAATATTTTTTTATCACCCATTTGATTTACGAGCAAAAGACTTTGTTGTTAACTCCTTTCGAACCAATGGTTCACAAACCATAGTTTGAATTCCTGTAATCTCAACATAATCTATTTCAAAGTTAGGATCCTTATAACATGTCTTGAAAGAAGAGGTATTTATTTCGTGATCTTGTTATAAAATAGAATCATTTCTAGATACCTTGGCAGTTAATTCCCCCAATTCCCTAAATTCAGTTGCATCATATTTCTTTCTATGTCTAAATTCTAAACTATTTTGTGTAGTTGCACAAATTCAGACTCTTGTAGGACTATTTTACATTTATTTCTAGTCCTTTTGAACCTATTTATGAAGGCAGTTTCCTTTTCATAAGGTATTCATATTAATATAAATAATAACGGAGACCCCTGGCCCAGTTTGGAAGAACTTTTCATGGAACGTGTCTTCCATGAGTAAGTGAACTGAAAAAAAAATGTAGTTTGAGATACTCATTTATTCTAGCATAAGCACATTTACTAGTGAACCTGGAAATGTGTCCACGTGGATTGACTCTAATATCTTTAGAAAAGGAAAAACATTATGAATTTAAAGCCTTTAGAAAGTTTTATCCAATCTATCCACTCACGATATGGCTTCCAATAAACTCGAGTCTGCAACCTAGAACTGTTGGTCCACATATTTCATGTATAGGATATACAATCTAATTTCTCCTAACTCCCTCTGGAAATTTTCTATTTTGTGCAGATATTATCTGGTTTATGATGGGAGATGAATGCATAAGTGGTGGTGGAATTTGTGGAGGCGCATTTTGTTGTGCTTAATAGATAATGGATTGAGATGCTTGAGGAATTTGGTTGTCAAATACCCTACTATTTTCTAACCCCTTAACTTCTGGTTCGAACAAAGGATTGTTGATGATATCATAGCTCGAAGAAGTTGGGAAGCCTATACTGGTTTAATTTTGGTAAGGCCTAGTCCTTCCTATCTCCACGAGAGGTGTTATCCCTATTGGTTTGTGTAACCCAATTGTTTATAGGTGTTATATGGTCGTAAACCTTTCATATTATTATTGATAGCTAGACCAAGGGCATTATACTAGCTTACTAACCTTAAGTTATTTGAAAAGTTGGTTTCACTGATATTAGGACTTTAATAGACATGGTGATAAGGATTGGGTTGAATGATGGGGTTTACACCAAACTGTGGTGCATATACCAAACCATTAGACACTGGACCACTGGGTGTGGACAACCTACTAGTTACTGTGGTGATCATAGTGCTGACGTTTTTCATTATTTTCCCAAGGTGATTAAGAATTGGGTTTAGTTGGTTAATAAATTGATCTTTGACATTTTTGGGTACACCAATAGAAAGTGTTATATGTGTATTTTTATCTCTTTGGGATATTATCACATTTTGTTCATGGAGGTGAGCAGTTAGTCCTACCTTATGAGTAGTTTCAACCATTGTTTTCTCAGTAGTGACAATGTGATGGCTAGTTGAGACAATTTCACCAACATTTTCTGTCACATAATCGCTTCTACGTGTCCTACCATTTTGAACAACAATTCAACACTTAGTTTCCTATGAACATGACAATAATATTTTTAGGGCTTTCATTTGTCTTAATTAATGGATATTATTTAATTGCAAATGTGCCAGGCAAAGTTGTTATTCCATTCGATGTTTCCATTAAGAATACTTATGCTTCCCTTAGGGAAGACTTTGACGTGAGTAATAAATTACAATGACTAACTAGAACAAAAGAAGAAGTTATAAATTGCATAAACAGAAATAGAAGTTGATATTTGGAATTAATGAAAAGTAAATGCGATAAAGTAAACAACTATACTTCGGAATGTAAAGCAAGAAAGTAAAACAAATAAAATGTGAATGCAAGAAAATTTTACTAAACTTTAAAAGAAGTTAAAATCCACTTCTAATGAAAGAAAAATAGTAGATAAACGAAAAGAAAAGATAAGAAAGGAAGAGAAAGGATGAAACTATTAAATGTACTTTTTTGCTGAGTGAGTTCTTTTTTCCTTTGTCTTCTAGCTAGTTATTTATAGTTTTTATTTCCACGCAACTCAACCATTTGTAATCGATAGGTGGTTACCCATCCAAATTGTTTCCCACCTATGTTCACTAATTCCCCAATATAAATAATTTTCTTTATTTTTTACACCATATCCAAAGTCATAACATGTGTCATACATATGGGCTGCCAATTACTTTGAGCATGTGTATTATAGTTCTGCTAGTGTGATCAATTTATAATCCCACATGGCATGTAACATCCCGAACCGTATTGATGGGTCATCTATGGGTTAACCCGAACCGGTCCAGATGAACTAGTGTGAAGTGATGTGAAACATTCCTAGATAATGATTCTTGTCATTTTTATTTAATTAAATTTCCCATATTCAGCTTGTAATTTCATTTTTCTAGTAATATATCACAATATAACAAGTGTAGAACCCATTAGTTTTCCTTCATGGTTCATATAATCAAAGCTACTATTGTAAGAGGGTAATGAACAGTTACTTATAAAATGCTCTCTAATATAAAACCACATTTATCTTGCCATAACAAACGAAGGGAGTGAGCCAATGCCGAGTGGGGTTCTGAACAAAATGAAATATAGAAACAAATGTTAGAAAGAATGGATGCTATATCATATAACTAGAATACCCATGCAATATGTATAATCATATACGCAAAAACCTTATTTTATATAAAAAAATGTTTACTTGTTTCGATTAAATTGCATTAACTTCTTTTCCACCTATTCCATTAACATCCCCAAAACATCTTCTAATTCCATTAAACCAACCAGGTTAATTTATGAAAATGCATTATTATCACCTTCTTAGACATGATTCTTTATTCACAAAAATTACCAAATTATCTAATTAACATTTCCACATACACAATGGTGTTTAAAGTTAAACATTCATACATATTGACATTATTACCTTAAAGGTACACCTTAAATAACACATTATTATCTAAACTTGAATTTGTGCCACTTTAGGACATTTATTTACTCATTCTTTATCCTTTATTGATATTTCTAAATATCTCTTTCCGTGGATTTAAATTAAATTTTCATTCTTGTCCATTTTAAACCCTTACTCGGAATTACGTGAGTATCCATTTACTTTCATTTTTTGTTTTCTGAATTTTAGCCAATTCCAAGTATTTCTTTATTATCCTGGAGTTAACCGTAATACCATCTATGTTTATCGACTTTCTCCATCCGCCATAACTATCGTGACCCGTGATTTATTGGACAATTGTCATGGGTCTGTCAACATAGGGCTCTGAGCTTTTCTTAATTATTTCCTTATACTCCTTTATGAAAACTATTTAACTTTTTATTAATTCCATTTACTTGCGTTCTCATCGCCATTTTATTAAAAAAAACCTAACTTATTGTCGTACTTTATGTGCAACAAAGTGTGCCTTTTAGTACCTTAATACTACTTTAACCGTTTTACCCAGAGTAAATACCACTTTGTATTCCTTGTTATACAATTGAAAAAGTTGTTCATTTAGTCCTTATTACTCATCTTTGATGTATTATTAACATCTTTACTTTTTCAAAGTCTTGTTCCATTACCAACTTTAAGGATTATTCCCATCAATTAGTGTTCCTTTAAAATCTTATATAACAAGTTCCATTAAAAATGTTAAGAATATGTTTATATTTCTTTTCAATTTAAAGTCACAAGTTTTGGTTTAACATTATCTTGAAATTACCAACATAATGATTTCACCTTAAACATTTCCTTGATATGTTAGCAGTTAGCTCAATGTTACAAGTGATTTTTAAGGTACTTTTACACAAAATATTAGTTTTGGTATCATAAGACCCCTAAATGTAATCTAAAATTTAGTAATATGAAATAACATCAAATTTAAGGATAATATAATTTAAGTATGATATCTTTATAAAACAACTTACTTTCTATCCCAAAGTTTACTTTTTCTAAAAATTCGCTTGAAATTTCTCATTTTTAACATATTCTTCAATTTGTTAAAAATGCCAGCATACACATTAATTTTTGAAAAAAAATCTTATGTTTACCAACATTAAAGTCCATCTTACAAAGTCATTACTTTCACTCATTACTTTTAGTTCTACTAATTTTTATGCCCAAATGCCAAAATTCATCATGTCAATTTTCACTTATTTTTATCGACTTTCATTTTAAGGACATTAAACCTTGTTTCTCAACCATTATTAACACAAAATAACATCATTTTGAGTCAAATAAATTATGAATTTATTTATGCCATAAGTTCATGTATAAAACCCATTTAGTTCTAATTCAAGTAACTTTTACATTCAACCCAAAAAAAACATTTTACATACGTTTTACCCATATATTCATCTGAAAACATATATATTTTCACTCAAATGTTCTCAAGTAAAACCAACACACTTCAATATATATTTTGAAAATTTGGCATCTTTGAAACTACTATTTAAATACATTTTAAAGCTCTATTAACATATGAAATCCAACTATATACAACTAGAATAACAATATTCTTGAATCATATATATATATATATATATATATATATATATATATAATAAAGTATAAAACTTTTGTATGTCACAAGTTTGGTTCATGATGTTATCTATATGAGCTTTTCATGAACTACATCTTTTGCCCTTTAAACATTTGAGTTCCCCCACTTTTTACACACATTAATTTATTTTCTCCTATTTTTCAAAATTCAAAAATATGAGTAAAAAAATAAATTACTTCTCCAAACCTCTATGATTTCTCTCTACCTCTCACACATGCATATTTTTACAATACAAAGAGCTGAATCCAACCCCAGTCGAGTCAAATCACCCCAATGCATTCTCAATCCATATCAAAATAACTTTCTCTCTCTAACCCATCTCTCCCCCATCTCCCTTGCTGCCGCATCGCCCTCCCCCTCCCACACCATGCCTCTCATCCCTCCCACGCCACCACCTCTCATCCCTCCCACGCCACCGCCATTGATCTCTAACATCTTCTCAAACCCGTCGACAAACCAGTCACCCGTCAACAAACCCGTTAACAAACCCGTCACCAGATCTCAAACCACCGCCCTTGATCTTAAACCCGTCACTAGATCCACCAAACCCGACTCTAGGTACATTGGTTTGCATCTCTCCCCGGTTCTCACAACTACACGGGTTCTCACAGGTACATCGATTTACAAAGATACACGAATCTTTACATTCTTAAACCCATATGTTTTGTTTGCTAACAATGATGTTGGATCTCATATGTATAGTTCATATCTCTACTATTTACACATCTCTACCTTTTGTTGATCTAGAGGGTTTTTCCTGCTCAACCCATGAATTCTAGAAGGTCTTCCGGTGGAAAAGCTAGGCTTTATGCCTCCACTGTGTTGGTAGGGAGAAAGCTGAGTCCGAGCCATATTGAAATTTAGTCTGATCCATATGGAAACTGAGTCCGTACTCCTAACGTGTTTACACTCGAGAACATCTCTATTGTGTTGGAGCAACTGAGTCTTATCACATCTCTACTGCGTTGCCTTTCAAATCCGGAGTTCAAAATCCAAAATTGAGACTTAGTTTTGGTTTGAATTGATTTTGAGGATTTTAAGGATTTTGATTTGTTGATAATACCCATTTCAAAATTGAGACTTAGCTGCGCACGACACCAATGTCTCATAACAGTTGCACACAACACAAGGAATCAGGTTCTTTCATTTTCACATTTCCACTATTTGCTCTTTTTTTACTGTAATCATGTATTTCAGTCTAAACATGTTTTATTTCATACACAAAACTTAGATTTGTTAACAGTGTACTCAAAATGGGTATCGTGGACAATAGTCCATTTGAAATGGGTATTATCATGGGAAAACTATCCATTTTTGCATCTATGTATATTTTAAATGGGTATTATCATGGAAAAACTATGCTAACTGATCCATTTGAAATGGGTATTATCAAACCACCGCAAGTACCCATTTGGACTATCTCTACGTTGCATCTATGTATATTTGGACTTTTATATGTTTTTGAACTTTTAACCATCTCACTTGAGTTCTTTGGGTTCAACACATCATCGCGCAAGAACAGACCACAGTTCTCGGATGGGCCAAAGTTTGCCATCGATGTTCAGAAAGAGGTCATTATCTTGCCAACCCACCGAGCGTTATCTAGGATGGTGATGATATGATACAAGGGGTTTTGGTTACATGGATTGTATATTTGAGGAGGTAGGGAAGAAGGTGTTTCTTAATATGTGTTATTGTGTTCAGTTTCATGGTTTTTAGTTTTCCTATTTTGGTTTAGTTTGATTTTAAACTTTTTAAAAATATTTGGACAACTGGAACAACTGGAAGTTGTTGATGAAAGGTAGTCCCCATAACCACTGTATCCATCTCCGCCAGAGCGTAGGTTAAGGAGGTTTCGAATGACATTGAAAGAAGCAGAATTTTCTCTATTTCTTAAGAAAGAGACGTCACAACTTGGGGCGATTTGTTTTCCATCAACATCAGTGTTTTTTGGGATGAATTTTTTGTCATCAAGATCCGTCTTTGTTTCAGTTTAAGGTTTGTGTTTTTCATATGTAGTTTTTGTGATGTTTTAATGAATTAAACTAGGAGGTGGATTTGAGGTGTTTCATCACAGGATTTTAGGTATTTCAACATATCTATGTCATTAGTTTTAACCTTTTACATACCCATTTCCAAAGAAAAGCCACATACTTTTGTATAGATTTTTTGTATAGGTTGGATATTGAGTGGGGTAAAAACCCACGGGGTTTTTTTTGGGTTGGATTAAAAATAGTTTTCGCCGTGTTAAAAGGTAATATAGTAAAATATCTTTCTAACTATTTAGAGTTAAATTTTATTAACTATTTTAGTTTAAAATAAACGATATTAATAATTCAAAAATTGTTTAGTTAGATAGAATATTTACCTTTTTGTGAATTATTAGTCTTACCTTACCTCTCTCTTTAGCTATCAATACAGTTCTTTTCTTTACACAACCAAATGTACTTTGATGTACTTTAAATGCAACATATCTGCTAGCCCACAATGCCGAGCACATGGCTCAATGCACTTTGATGGAAATTATTTTAGTACAAGTAACTTAACATTACTTAATGTACTATGATGGAGATTATTTTGATACAAAGTAACTTTATTAACCCAAAAAATATTAGATATAAAGTAACTTTAATCATATTCGGGAGATGATTTTTATGAATTGAACCCAAGGAACACCATTTTTAGAAGCTAAAGCAATTAACGAATCTGCAACGAAGTTTGCTTCCATGAAGTAGTGCCTAATCTAAAATGTAACATTTTACATGTACATTTATTACCATAATAACATTTTACATGTATGTATATGAAAGTGTCCTTTGACATTTTTTTGGTTACATCCCAATTGGAATGAAATTGTCATTTTATTTATATAAAGTACTCGGGGAAATTAAAAGAACTTGTCAATTATAAGGCTGAGTTTGGGATTCTGTTCGGCTTTGATCTTCATCCCACCCCATTATTACAAATGTGTCGCAAATTGTTTGATCGATCAACGATTTTTATTTTTGATTAGATTGAAAATTTATTATAGTGTTCAGTATTATATTTATCATCATTTTGTTGGTAAAGTTATCTATTATAGTTATAAATCGATGATTTGTTTTATATAATGTTCGGGATGAACTATTTGTATTGCTTAGTAGTTTTTGTTTCTTAAATAGGTGGATAGTCCTATAGATAGAGGAAGTTTTGTCCAAATTTTCTGAATCGTGTACAATTTTGTGTTTTATAATAAATTTTATGATTAAATGTATTAGTTGACGTAGTTTTTTTAAAGAAGTTTGTTTCGTTCAAGTATTTGTTTGATGAATTTGGACATTTTGAATATTATACCATTGGTTGTAATCCCTTAAGCAGGGTGGATAGTTTAATAAACAAAGGAGATTGTCCTTTTTTTTAGAATGGTTACTTTGTTAATTTGAAACATAATGTGAATTCGATTGATAAAAAGGGTTTGGTTTTTTTTTAAAAAAAAATTATTTTTAAAAAGGGAAATAATTTAATTTATATTTTTTTATATTTTTAATTTATATTTTTTAAAATATTTTTTTTATTTTTTAATTTATATATTTAAATTGTTTTTCTTTAATATTTCTTTTATCACGGGGGCAAATTTATCGTCCTGCCTTCGGTACGGGCATTCGCTGGTATATATATATATTGTCATGCTTTAAAACTTTAACATAATACTAAACGTAATAGGATAGGTTGTTCACACCTCAAAGAAGATTTAATAATGGTGGAAATGGATATGGATAGGGCAACCCCCATATTTGACTTTCTTTATATTTGACTTTCTTTTTTCTCCAAAGATCCATCTTCTTCCTACCTTTCAACTCCATGCAAGTCACTCTCTTAAAAACCCATATCAAGAAAACTTGTTCTAATTCCACTAAAAGCCTACTACTACTTCATCAAAACCCTTGATACCGGAAGAGGAGAACATGAGCTATAGTAAGGCTAGAATGTGGGGGATAAATATGGAGGATTTTAGAGAGAGAATATGGCTAGTTTTTTACAGAGACAATTGGAGATGAACCCTCTCCTTCTCGCTGTTAAACCCATTTGAAACCATTTAAATAATATACTTAAAACTTAAAGAAAGGTCCCCCATACTAAATATAGTTAGAGGAGAAATAATCTTAAACAAGGGCCGCTCTAATCTCGATAACACACTTATATAAACCAATATAAACCAATACTTAAAGCTTAAAGAAAGACCCCTCATATTCTCATTGGTTGCACATGTAAATCCTCATTTTACTTATTGAAGTCACTACTCACATACGCATAAACCCTATTATAGGAATTTGATGTAGAAGTATGAACATACAATAAATTAATTATTTTAAAAGTGAGAATATTACATTCTTCCCTCCTTAGGAAACTTCGTCCTCGAAATTTGATATTATCTTTGACATAAGAAAAGTTAATCGTCATCATCTTATATCCTAGTTTATAATTTGGCCACACAAATTTCAATAATCATAATGCCTATTTAAGCACTATAACCTTAGTATTACTTTGACCTCTTCAGTCTCCTCCATATTTGAACCTCACCATAAGTGCACCTTGATGCCTTAGATAATTTCTACGACTTTCCCTAAGGTTAAAATTAAGTGGAAATAACAACTGTCGGTTAAAATCTGAAAGTTCACTTGTGAATCCCAAACAATGATTCGACATTTCTATTAATGTGACTTATTTCCATAAGTGGATCCTATCTCGTACATTAACACACATTAATTCCTAGTCTTATAACCATGTCATACCGAAATGCCTCGAACCTTTTGATCTCAAGTCTATCTTATTTCCTATGAAATCCTTGAACTGAAAGAAGCTCTCCCCAAGTATCATAACCTATAAATTGCATCCTCAGTCATTTAATTAACCCCACACTTCACACAATAGTGTACCAATACCTTTAAATCTTTGATTATAAATGATAAAAGCCGGCATCTAACCACATGTGCGACTACACACGCACACACGACACTTGGGTAATCCAAAAATTGTGGTTATATGGAAATCACACCCAGTTATCATGATTATTAGCCATACCATCCTAACCCTCATCAATACTGAGCAAAACCATGACACGTTGTAAACAACTACCATTCAATGACTCTCAAATATCATAACTAAGAGAAAATAACAAAATATGACAATTGAACGATCGTTCCACCTCGAAATTAAGAAGCCCCACCAATAGACGTGGAGCTTTGTCTAGTGGACCCAACTTAACACGATCAAACCTTATAACTTAACCTTAATAAAACTGTTAAAACCCTAGCCTGACCATACATATCTTGGCCTGAATAGTCAACTTGCAGTAATTTAGACTACAAAATACCAAACTCACAGGACAATTGTCAGCATGCCGCTGATGGGGAGTGACGGTGCTGGAATTTTGCCCTTAGAACAAAACGTGTTCCTTTCATTCATCCTAAAGAGAACTAAGTCTAATAAATCAAACGAAGAATGTTAAAAGTCTCCTAAAATATTGAACCAAAAATCTTCCTTTGGTAGACATATCACCATGTGCTTAAGTGTTATGCTTATCATTAAAGACAATTGATCGACATACCGAGATCCCTAACGACCTAAAAATATAATCATCTATTATCCAGAAACCTCACCTACTTCAATGATCGTTGTCATGAAGCCTACATTATATAACTTTCAATTCCTCAGGTAATCTTCCTTACTCTAATTTTGCACTAAGTTAACTAGTAGTCGTGGGCACCTCAAAAGTGGCAGTGGTTAACTACACATGTCTTACTTCCTCATTCTCTAGTGCTACTAATCATGTGGAATTTTCTAAGAATATACTTATTCCTTTATGAGAATCTTCCAAAAGTACGTTAACGTGTATACACAAAAGCCATAATCGTGCCCATCACCCATTCTCGGGTGCTAACTTAAGACACCAATCCGACATTACCAAGCCTCAGTTCTGTGATTACCAATTGAGTTCTTTAAAATCTCCAACTATTTTCCTTTCCATACTAATCGCGTTGTCATCCAAGATAATCATATTAAGATTAGAACTAAACCCAAGGTATTGCAAACATTTTGCACAACTGAGTATCATTAAACTTGATAACTCGTTAAGTAAGCCTTGGATGTAAGTCTTTAAAATCGACAATATCATACAACGTATCATTTCTCAATAACTAGTAAACTCTAACTGTATCATCCTAATGATTTCACCTCAATCATTCAGTATAGTTTTTCGACATAAGCCCTCCCTCAATCCTAAGGTGGCAAATCCACACAAGTTTCTAACCCACTAATGTGTCATAAACACTAAAAAGACTTATCCCTATGATCCCTTTGCAATATTCTACATTCAATTTACCTAGTAGATGTCTCTTATCTAGACAATAGACTTATTCCCAAAATTCAATGACCACTGCCACATGGGGCCACATCAACTCCATATTAGACTTTGCTTCATACTCATCTATTCTCATGGCCATACAATCACTCAAAAGTCACCACCGTATGCGTCCATAGATACTAAACCACACTTATGAAACTATGCACTGAAAATCCACTTAGGACTCGTCTCTCCATGTAACCTCAACAATTGACCCTCTATGGACCATTCATTCAATGAGATTTGCAATCTACCGACTCTAAACCCTTGGTGCTCATTTCCATACTATTATTAGTGAATATCAAACTTCATAGGCATGTAGCAAAGTTACCTATTGCGAGAGAATACCTCAATGTAAATCTCTCTTAATATTTATCATTATTCTTAAGTAATGATGGATATCTATCCAAGGAACCTAATGATTCCCAACAAAGAATCACTACGCTCGCGTTCTGCTACTCTGATCGCCCAATCTACGATTATCACTATTTTCCCAAGGCATTTTACCATTGAACATTTCTAAACTTTATTCAGTCCTAAATATGGTTTTCACACCCTTTCTATACGACATGGGGAGTCACCCATTAACTGAGACCACCAATGTTACTGCACATTTAAAGGGGAATACACTCACCCAATTATTATTCTAACTTAGGATGCTAAAATTTTGTATGACAACTACACTTAACATATCTTTATCAATGAAAGATTTTCTATTGATGTCATAATTCCTTGACACCAATGCCACAGTTGCATGCGTTCACAAACCCGGGTTCTCACTCGCCATATGAGGCCAAACCCAAATTGAACCATGACAATCAAAAGATTAAATATAGACCTCACAAATTTGCGTCATTCCTGTAAGGAATTTAAAACCTAAATCTCTGATATCAAGTTATAATTACTTGACCTAGATTGATGGGTCACCCGTGGGTTAACCTTAGCTGGTCCGAGTATGTTAGTGTGAAGTGATGTGAAATATTCTTAGATAATGTTTCTAGTCCTGTTTACTAAATTAATTTTCAAAAATTTAGCATGCAATTACTCTTTCTTGTAATATATCACAGAATGACAAGTCGAGAACCCACTAGAGTTTAGGGTTCACGTAATCAGAGATACTAACGTAAGAGGGCAAGGAACACTTACATGAAAAACACTCTTAAAAAGGGTGTGAGCCAATGCTGTGTGGGGTTCTTAACAAAATGCAATATAGAAATAAATGACATAATTGATGCCATAACATAGTGATAACGTGAGTACCCATGCAATATATATATATATATATATATATATATATATATATATATATATATATATATATATATATATATATATATATATATATATATATATATATATATATATATATATATATATATATCACTGTTCTAAAAAACCCGCCTAGGCTTAAGGCTTGGGAGAAACGCCTCGCCTTACGCTTTTCACGCCTTATTCTTGGTAAAACCCTTAAGGCGCACTTTTTTCTAAAAACAATAATGCTTTAGTGAAACGATGTCGCCTTTTAAAGAATTTCGTTTACAAACCGGACAATTATCTCATCCAAAATAATCAAATAGTATTTTAATTTGCATATATTGAGACATATTTTTATAATATGTGCAATTTTTGTATTTTAATAGCCTTGTTATGGTTAAAAATATTAAATTATATTAAGAAGGCCTAAACGCCTTTTCACACCTTTTTACGACTAGGCCCGCCTAGGCTTCTAAGGCTTAAGGCTTGGCCTCGACGCCTCAATCACGCCCCGCGTTTTTTAGAACCTTGATATATATATATATATATATATATATATATATATGCGAAACTTATTTTATATTACAAACGTTCACTTGTTCCGATTAAATTGCATCAACCCCTTTTTGACCCGTTCCATTACATAGCATATTCTAATTCCATCAACCCAACCCAATTAGTTTAAGAAAATATTCTTTATCACCTTCTTAGACTCAAAACACAAGGGCTATATGGATTCACATATATCTTTGGTTACACACACAAAGATTCAATTTTTAATCAAATTTTATCTTGATTTGATTTAGATGTGCATGCAAGATAAAGTCCAAATAATATATGCCAAACCAAATAGAAGAAAAGATAAGGAAAAATTCTTTACAAGTAAAACCTTGTAACAACCCGTGTAATTTTTAGGGTATTTGCAAAAATAGAGGAAAAATAAAGTTTTTGATAAAATTATTTTTCTTGCTCAAAAGTGTTGAGAATTATTTTTAAAGGTGAGAATTTCAAACGATTTCGAAATCGCAGTTAAAACGGATTTTTAAATATTTTGTCCGTTATATTTTTTAAGCCTAACTGTCAGCAGAACTGGACGATCGATCGATCGACGCCAGGGATCGATCGATCGATCCCCTCAGGTTTCGTGCGCAATAGGTTTTGTTAAGAGTTTGTTTTGTTTTAAACTCTCTGGTTTTTACCTTATAAATAAGGTCGTGGGTGACCTTTGAGGTACAACTTTTTGGCAGCAAACATATTTTTAATTCCTCTATTTTTATGTACACATAGCCCCTTTTATTTATGCTTTCAACCCTTAGTTTTTGGAGCTGTTCTTGGGGCTGTTTTGAGGTTAATCTTGGAGAAGTTTTGTGAACCTTTGTGGACTGATTTTGATAGCTTATTCTGTGATTTATGGGCATAATTATGTTGGTATCTTTTGGTGGTTTAAGGTATGGGGGTTTACGAAATATGCTCCATAATCTCGCGAGTGTTATTCCCGTTGTTTTCTTTTGATTATTGACTCATATTTGAATTGCTAAATTCAATTGGAATCTGGAAATTTTTGGTTGGAATCTAATTTTGATTCATGTGGTGTTATTATTGTGTTGAGCAAGTTGTCATGAGATTTTAATATGGCACGGAGGTTGGTCACCCTCCAATATGCCTTTTTCGGATATGCTTAAGAATGCATAAGCACGGTATGGTGGTGAGGCCTGTTGACCCGGTTAATGTGTTATTGAGAATTTTATTAATAATGCTTTTGAGATTTGCATTTGATTCGGATATCCGTACTCGTATTGTTATGTTTTATTCACCGCTAATATTTGTTGAGCATCTTTCCTATCGTATTATGTACTTCCCCATATTTTATTTTAGTGGCAAATCAGCGTGGAATTTTGGGCACTTTGGATTTGATTTGGATAATGGATTTTAACGTGGATTGTTTTGGGAAGATTATTATAGAATAAATGTTGGAAGAATGTATTTTGTATGTATAGAGCATTGGAGATTTATTTTGTTTCGAGATAATAAGTTGTATTATTTCGAGAGATTTTGTTGTATTTTAATTGAAGAAATTGAGATGAGTGGATTCATTTATTTTATATTATGGGATTTTGAGATGCTCTATATCTTGTTGTTTGTTTAGTTAGTTCTATCGACAGTGGCGCTCCATTCGCTCTCCCTGGGCGGGCGGGGTGTTACAAACCTATATTTAAGCACTATTAAAGAATTGACATACACAAGATGACTTACAAACTACTTAAGGATCCACTAAGTAAAATGGGACGTCGGTATTCAAATCTTCAACAAAATTTGATGCACTCCAGCACTACCTAAATGATGCATTTCTTCCCTTGGTATCCACCAATTAGACTTATGATTGTGAAATATTTTCTTCTTAAGTAGTAGAGTTGAAAATTCACAAGAATTAGCCGTAGAGAACACTCCACTAGGGTTTGATGTAATGTATGGAAAGTGGGTTTGAAAAACTCAACAAATCATTATAGGGATGAAGATGATTTGGAAAGTAAACGTGTTTACATGAAACAAAATGATAAAGACTTTTGGAACAGGTACCAGAATTGATTTTGATCAAAAGTGTTGTGTAAAGCACTCTAAAAGAATCCTTTTTGTATAAAAACACATTTTTTGAGGGGGAGAACTCGTTCAAATGAAAATGGTTTTTCGTTCAAATGAAAAAACATGTTTCATTCTAATGAGTTCCAGTTTCATTCGAACGAACAATTCAGTTTGTTCCAACAAGCTTCTAATGACCTTCATATATGTGGACCTCTGTTAAACAAAGAGAATTCATTTTAAGCTCATTTGAAGATTGTTCTAACGAACACAAATGATACGTGATACAAGCCTCATTTGAATGAGAACAGAGTCCCGTTCTAACGAGATATTAATATAATTCTAATGAATCCAAATCCAAAAAACATTATTTTATAAAACGCATATATAAAAAATGCCTCAAGTTTAAAAGAAAACATCAGAGAATAAATATTACTAAGTAAAATAAAAACCTTAAATCCTTAAACCTCCATAAAGTGTTCACGATGAATCCAACGCTTTGGATTTTGAAAATCATGCTCGGTCATTAACACATCTTCAAAGATCGGGGAAGCATATGTGGATGAAGTGTTCGGTTTGTAACGAGATAAGTCAAATTCTCTAAACAATGAGTAATTAGAAAAACTCAAACTTATAAATCATTCCATTTGGTTATTCTGGTACAAAAATAAAAATCGAAACAAAATTAAAATCCTAAAGACAATGTTCCACTAATTACCTCCCAAATAAAAAAAGGAAAGACATTCAAAAATTTGTCTTCAACTAAAATTCTTCAACTTTTGTGGTCCATGAGATCATCATCAGATAAAAAGATATCCGCACACATGAAACAAAAAAATACCATGACGTATGAAAGTAAAATAATTAAAAACTAAACTCTACCGTAATTTGTTCTCACTCCTTTTGTCCGTAATAGACACAGGGTAAGAAACAAAGCATGAATAATAATCATCTTGCAAATCCACATGAAATAACATAAAAAAGATAGACAATAAAGAAAATGCAATGAACTTCAAAAGGCTACAAACTATTTTTGAAAAAAATTCAATTATTTGAAGTCAGAAAAGTTATATGTATATAAAAGGTACATATAAGTAAAATTCATCACACCATAGAATATCACTAAAACATCCGAATCGTGAAAGTGGAATGTAATTGTGTGAACATTTTCCATATATAAATCAACATGGGAATTCATAATCGTGGAGCGCAAAGTCAATGAGATACATATAAAGCAAGAACTCAATATCAATCTTAGGTGTAAGAATGTTGAACAAGAAGATATTGACTCGAATTATGAAACATACAATGAATTTAAATGCTTCTGAAAATAATAACGCCAAACTATTTAATTCCTTTAAAGAGAGTTCGTTGTGCAAACCCATTTATCTTTTTCTTAGTAACACACTCAAAATCTTACATATTTAAGAATTCACGCTTAAATTTTTAAAGATATCATAATTCTCTTATGTAGCGAAGCATCATTGAAATAAAAATGGCCTTAGCACGTCTATTTTTTGGGGACGTTAATATTTTAGGCTCTTTTTTTAAAAAAAAATATTAGCTTTTAATGAAAAGAGAATTTAACTCTTTTTAGAACCTTTTCATTGCTTAATATACAATAAAATTTTCGAGAAACAAAATCCGGGTAATGGTTCTTATGGACACAATCTCCAACATATTTTATTCATTATTAAGTGCGATTGTGATGAGAAAACTGTATTCAACATATGATAAGCAAGCACGATGTTCAAAAAGTCTATGCATGTATGAAATAAAGTGATAAAGAGTCTATAATGAAGAAAGTTATTTGTTAACGTCCAGAATTGGAAATAACAAATAATAAGATAAACAATTGATCAGGAATAATTATGGTGAAGAATGGGGATGAGAGACAGTGAGAACACAAGGGGTTTTACGTGGTTCGACCTTTGAATTGGAAGCCTACATCCACGGTTATATTATTGCAATGTTGTGTGTAGTTACAACTTAGGGTTTTCTTGATACAACTCTAGGTTTAAGAAGGTATCAAAGAGGAGATGGTTCCCTGTTAATATATAATATAAAATATTTACAAAGAGATGGAGTGTTCTTATAATTTGGGCAGTTACATCTTTACATACGTTTATTATGATGTACACCTGCATGCCTTTAGGTGCGAAACTATTTAGATAACGAGACTTCTAGATAATCATGAGGTATCCAATCTTGGTAGCTATGATTCCACGTGGTTGATAATGTATGTTTGGCGTGTAAATGCTGAAAGGGATATATATTACCCAATCTTAAGATAATCAGGCGGGCTGATCATTCAATTTACGAAGATGACCTCTTGAAGTGATGAGGCGGAGTAAAATAAGAAAATATGATTAGATTATTGAAGTTTATTATATGATGAGATTATATAGTTATAACAGAAAGTCACCAAGACCTCTACCACAATTGTCTCAATACGAGGCCCACGGAGTGGGAGTGGTGTTATATAATGTTCATGCTCTATTGGTGGAGGTCATCTTATCTTGGTCGGACATAAGCCGAGCAGATTTCTTTTGAGTTTTTCATGACTTATCATGGACATGTGCCAATAAACTAAAGAGTCCTCCTACGCAATAATGGTGACCAGTCAGGCACATTACCACCATTTCATTTTTTTGCAGATTTGTTGATGCTTTGTCTACAACGTCCGTTCAGTCTTTTCATCAAAGGGTATAAATACATTCTACCTCTTTCGTTTTCTTCACTTAGAAGATTTTCACCAGTGTTGAAGAGAGAGATAAAGTCTTTGAGCATCATTTCCATTGTCTGCCAATTTGTTATTCGTCTATGGTTTAAAAAAATTCAGTGCTTCCTCCTTCATTCTTTGTTGCTTATTTTTCCATCATTTAAATTTTCCAGTTACGATGTTCTTTGCTTTTGCTAGGGTTTGATCATTCTGGTGTTTTGTTGGTTGATTCTTATTGTTTATCTTGGTGATTGCTTCATTTAGACGGACATTGAGTTGGTTGGATGGTTGGCCTAGGATTAAACAATTTAGTAATTAAAAAAATGCATGAATTTCCCCCCCGCATCTAGAGAGTGTATGATTTTGTTAGGAGTTTAGAACCAAAGCGCCCTGCTATCACTGAAAGGAGGTTTCCCTATTCTATACAGGTCATTAGACCAGAGGAGGAGCCTGACCATACCCATTTTACCCCTAACTCTCCTTTTAGTTGTGGTTTTTTCATTAATCCATGTGTGACCAATATTTCTTTCATTGTTCTATAAACCACTTATTTGTACCTACTTTTAGTGAGAGTGATCTTCTAAATACTGTGTCTATCGATACCCTAAACCCCGATTCCTTATTTAAATATTCTGCTACTGACAAGGCCAAATATAATAGGCCAAAAAGTGTGGGCCCCCACCTTTTTGTAACGGGGTCATATGATGAGGTTTCTGGGGATGAAGAAGAGGAAGAAGAATATCCCATTGGTTCTTCTAGTAACCATAATCTTGCTAAGATAGATGCCCAATTGTATCAATGCACTGTGACTGAGGAGGAGCTTGATGGAATAAGAGAGGGATGCGCCCTCCGTATAGCTGTTCAAATTAGAATGCCAGACGTTTCTGAGAGGTGTTACTCTATTCGTGGCTCGGAGGAAATTTTACTTCCCTTGTGGGATCTCCTAGTAGGGCTAAGTCTTCCTCTCCCTCCCACCATTCATTATATTTTGAAAAGATATGGAGTGACCTTAACACAACTGCCCCCAAACGCATGTAGGACTATTATGGGGGTGATGATGTTCTGGAAGACTAGAACATGGTTTGACTTGACGAGGGATGTTTTTAGGTACGTGAAGAACTTTAAAGACAATGCTAAAGACCCCGGTTACTATTATTTTTCTGTATGGAAACCCCAATATTGGATGGTCACAGTGGTCCAATCTAGTAACCACAGTTGGAAAGGTTCGTTTATGTTTATCAAGGGAGATTGGGAATTTATGGCCCATGTAAGGGCTGAGTCATGTAGGGTCCCCAAAGAATGGAATGAGACCAATGACACATGTAACACTTTTGATGCTTTCATCTTTATGGTTTCTTATTTTGTCTTACTTTATTGAACTCAAGTTGCTACCATGTTTTTCTTTTTGAGTATTTTAGTGAAACGAGCTCCCAGGCTACCAAAGTCAGACTACACCAAAACTGTTGGATTATCACGATCATTAAACGTCACAAGTCTGGGGTGACAACTATTTATGTCATGGTCTTTGACCATGACAAGTTTTTTTATGATTAAAGGCCCTGACAAACTCTAAAAGTGACAAGTTCATTATACTTGTCACGGTCTTTGACCGTGACATGTTTTGTCACGGTTAAAGACTGTAACAAACTCTAAAAATTGTCATGGTCATTGACCGAAACAAGTTTTATTAGTCACGAAGTTTTCACAGTCAATGATCGGAACAAATTTGGGCAAAATTTAAAAAAATTTACTGGGCAGTTTGGCCACTGCCACTGCCCATCAGTATATTTGTACCTGTTATAGCAAAATTGTACTTGTTCAAACAACATATATCCAAATGAAAAAGAAATAATGAACCAAACATATAATTCCATATCCAAATAAAATAAAAATACAATCCTTATCCGTACCAAAATGTAACAAATCAAAACAATTAAAATATAATTCAAGTGTCCAAATAAAAATATATACAAATAATGTCACACCATAAAGTCTGGGGTATGTTCAAGGAGGAAGAAAGGCCACACGATATACGCATTGAGACACCCCTAAATATGCATCACGCCGAATTGTTCGCGCAATCACAATGCGGAGTTCTCCTTCTTGGTTATCATATGCGTGACGAGAACTTTGGTCTCGATGTTTTGAAGGATACATCCATGAACCAGCATACTTGGGATGGTATTTGGGTCCCTGAACCCCCTAGCTATCCGCTGTCCATCATATATGTCATGTAAAAACACACTCGAACAATCGATTGTTGGCATAGGCCGCTGGACAGGAGCCAAGTAGGGTACAGGATCATCAAGTAGTGAGTCCGTGCGTATCGGCGATGAAGTAGCGACATCCACATACTCGTCCTCCTCCACCACCTCCTCCTCCACCATATTTTCCTTCCCTTTTCACTTTCCCTTTTTTCCCAACTGACGCTTCATGAATGCGTACATATCTAGGAGCATCGCCTCTAACCTTGATATCTTCGCATCATGTGTGTCCACCTGATGAACCAACCCGGTGTTACTCATATCCATTTCGATGATCCTATATTTGCCCACCCACGAGCTCACCCCTAGTCATCCCCTTACGATCAGCGACGAGCACTTGGCTAAGTGCGTCCGTGGAAAAAGATGCCATGTCACCCTCAGACTGTGACTCATGCACTTCCTTAAGCTTTGCTTGAAACGAGAAAAAACACACGATTGGTTAACTAAGTTAATAAAAAAATATAACATAAATAACAAAAATTAAACTGTCGAATTACTTACAATCATGGCCACAACACTCGCGGACACCTCCTTATCCTTTCCCTTCTTCGTCTGAATTGCCACATAGGCATCGAGCATATGTGGCCTACCCCCAGGGCCACTCCCCATCCCCTGAAATAAAATGATGCAAAATTAGTAAGTAACACAAAGTAAAATAATGCAGAATAACATATTTCTATAATTATAGAAAAATAAAAACTTACCATCATGTGCTCCTCCTCGGCGTAAGATGTCTGATCAGAGTAGTGCACGTTCATTGTTTTAGCCTAATTTTCCCTCTCGATTGGTGAGATGCCAATTGTCGCTCCTCTGTCTCACTGTCGATGAACTTTTTCCACTTTGCCAATGCGATCGGTTCCTTCGGTGGGATGATCTCAGGCAGTCTTAAATAGAGTCTCGGGTCTTCCCAAAGTTCCTGGCCCGTAAATTTTTCTTCCACGTCTTGAAATTGAAATTGAAATTGAAATTGAAATTGAAATTGAAATGTAAATATAAATATAAATATAATACATGTACTGCCCCCCAAACAACCAACTTGAGATCATTTTTCACCTCGCTCTAACTAGTTTACCCCGGGATGATAATCGTCTTCACCAACTCTAGGGATCTAGCCAATAGTTTCATCTTGTTCTCAATGGTCGATCCTAATTTGACCCATTTGGGAGCCTAGGAGCCGAGGAACCCTCGTCAGCTCCACTGCCACCAAGCCCTGAAGAAGACATTTTTCTGTAAAAATTGTTGTTATTAGTAAAAATCCAAATGAATTTGAAGAATACAAAGCACTAACCATATTATAACAAAACATGGGCAACTTTTAATTAATGTACTAACATGATCAAGTACAAATGAGTTAAAAGCATTAAATTGATGTCCGATAATAAAACACTAGAATAATACACCCACTGGACATGGACTTTGAATTAATGCTTAACAATTAAATCTAAATATTACATGCCGTAAAGTGATCAAGTACAAATGAATTAAAAGTATTAAACTAATGTACGATAATTGAAATACTTATTACAAATCTAAAAATTATTTCAGATTCAGGTTACCATAAAAAATGGATTGATATTCGGTAGGAGCATCCAATTCATCCACATTCTTGTTTAGATGCTTTGGCGCATGTAGGACGATTGACTACGGATCATTGTTGATACACTCTGAGTAAAACACTTGCTTAACCTTTTGAAATACACAAAGAAGCGGCTCATAGCTCATGTGTTCTTTGCTCTTCAACTTGCATAAGTCAAGCATGATCAAATTGGTGCTAGGATCAACATTACATGCATTTTTATCCTCAACTCTTTCTCAATCACAATAAAATACAACCTCTTTGAAGCTTACATAGTCCAATTAAAATATATTTCGAATTACACCATAGTAAGTCATTTCAGCTTCAACGAGGTTTTTATATTTCGCGCTCGCACAAAAGAAAGTAAGAGCCTTATGTGAAATTCCCGAGTTCCATACATTTGTACTTTTCTCGTACACCCTTGCACCAAAGACGTGACCATTCAATTGATACTTTGTGTACTCTTGTTCCTTGAAAGCCTTGATGTCGCATCACCTGCCTTTAAGAGCTGAGAATATAGATAAATTAATTAGGTTAGTTGTAAAGTTTTATTGTACACACACTCACCCACCTGTACACACACACCACCCCCATACCCACCACCCCCTTCCCCCTCCCCCCACCACACACACACACATATGCACATACACATACGCACACACCTGTACATGCCCACACACACCACCCACATATACACACATATATATACAAAGGAGAGATAATGAGAGAAAAAAACTAACCTGAAAACTGCTTAAGAGGGAGAGAGCAGTCTCTTAGAGAGAGAGAGAAAAAGAGGGACATAAAAACGGTGGCAAAAAAGAAGAGGTAAGGTTATTTTTACTTACAAATTTATCATGGACCTGTCACGGTCTTTGACCATGACAACATTATAAGGTTGTCACGGTCATTGATAGTGATAAGGCCGTGATAACTCTACTTGTCACAGACTTATCACGGTTCACGACTGTGACAAGCCTTTATCATAGACGTCTTTTTGTCATGATCATTAACCATGACAAGCGTGGCTGGATGAATGGTGACAATTTGGCCTTTTTGGTGTTGTGTCATTGGTTAATCAAGTCAACTCATATTGTGAGAAAAAGAAACTAACTTTCGAGGATTTATTTTCTATAGAGAAGTTTATTGCTTATGGGTATCACACTCCTCCACGTGGAAGAATACCGTTAGAGTTTAAAATTCCACAAAACGGTTGGGTGGGCAAAGAAACTCATTTGGAGTTCGGTGATCAAGTTGTTGACATGGTAGGAAGTTTAGAAGCAGTTAGGTTGTAACATCAAATTGTTCACCCTTTTTCTAACGTTGCATGTTCGTACTGACATATTGGTTTACTTATCTTACCAAGTGGAGAGGAACATTATTTTGAAGAGACCCTAGGCATGGATCCTTATTTTGTAATCGCAAAGAGCTAGCTAAAGTTCATCAGAAGAGAGCTAGGGTCGGCCAAAAGCAGGTGAAGGTTGAGCATGCAACCATTTCTGGGGTAGCGGACCAGGCTACTAAAGGTAAGGAGGTAGATGTAACTTTTAAAGGTAAGGGAAGGGTCATCATAAAGCCATTATCCGGAGATAAGAGGTTGAGAGATGAGGAGGAGGATAGGCAGCCCATTTGCAAGATACTAAGGGAAATTGGCCAGTCACCTGAACCGGGGGTTAAGTCAGCAACTAGCCACATGTCTCATTATGGGAAGGTTTCAAAGTTAGATTTTAACCCCGAGCATAAAGTTACATATGAGGATTTGAAGTCTGATCCTGAATCCACCTTTTACCATGCCATAAATGCTTTGGATATGCTCGACTACTGGGGTCATATGAAGGACTTTGAGTTCTTACGCTGGTCTGATCATGATTCCCTATAGACCCTAGCCCAATAACAACTATATGTGGTACGTATACCCTACTGATTTTTAGTGTTGGATTATGAGTGTCCCGTTGTCATACACGAATCTTGCTTTATTGCTCATGGCCTAGACGCCCAATGCCTGCACCATCTTGCGAGAGAAATCCCTCATTAATCTCATGGTTTATAATGAGGTAGTCGAGGAGAATAAGATGGTAAAAGCCAGTTACGAGAAGGTTTATGAGAAATATGGGTAGCTGGTGTCCAAGACTGAGGAACTGAGCAAAACGAAGCCGGAGGATATGGCCCTCAAGGAGAAGTCTAATACTGATGACGCTAAAATCCAAAGCCTGAATGATGCTCTTATAGAAAATAAATAGAAGTATGAGAAAGATCTGTAGGTTACTCATGATGCTTTTGCTAATGTTGGTACCACCGCTGTTAAAGCCTTCAAGTCGTCTACGAACTTTAAAACTGAGTGCATGGGATAATTCTTGGATGGGTAGAAGGATCTGACGAAGAGGGTTACTACTCATTACCCGATGTTGATGAGACTATGAATGATTAGCATTGAGATGACAATGAGGCTGCTATCCTTGCTGGGGAAAAGGGTGACACCTCATGTGCTGATGCATGAAGTGATAGATTTCTTATGTTTTTTTTTTGTGACTCATATTTCTTCTTGACATTTTCTTCTTATAACTTTAAACATCGCCTTTTATACAATATTTACTGCCTTTCTATCTTTTCAAAATCAGACTTGGCTTATTAATTATCTTATTTCTTTGTTGAGAATATCAGCTACAATATTTTTGCTTGGGCAACTTACAAGGTCGTTTAGAGATTATGGGCTGTGAAATAGTGAATTAACATGAGTATAACTATGGGCAACTTATGAGATTGTACAGGTATCAACAGACCACGTTTCATTGTGACCCGTGAGTCCATATGCCAAACATAATCAACTACCTCATTCTCGACTAATAAAGTCATACAAGGGTTTGGTACAACTCAAGGGGTTTGCGTTATTTAACTGTTCGCAAATTGTGAGATCATATAGATTTCTTAGACGACCACAATGTTCATGACATGTGAGACTGTACATAAATAAGACCACATCATTTGTGACCCACAAAGTCATACAAAGGGTTGGTGGATTTGTAGGAACAGGTTCGCTATCAACCTGATATGGTTATTTTGACACTGTTGGTTGCGCCACTTTGTATACTTATCAAATGCACAAAAATCAATGAAACAGGAGATTAAAATTAATTTTATTAATTGAAATGATGTTTGCTACATAAATGAAATAACTAACTAGCTACTAATAATATTTCCTAAGATGCTCCAAATTCCTGGGATTTTTGAACTACTCTCCCTCCAAAGTCTCAATTTCTGTAAGTCCTTGGCTTGACAGCACTGTTTACAATGTACGATCTTTGCCACTTCGGCTCCAGCTTGTTGTTATTTTGTATTACCTTCTTGAGGATGTAGTCACCCTCTTCCAGGATGCTCTTTTTTACCTGACGATTGTAGTAGTGTGCCACCCTTTGCTGATATGCGGCAACACGTAATGCAGCATTTTCTTGGACTTCATCTGCCAATTCAAGGTTCAACCTTCTCGAAAAATCACTTAATGGGGAATCAAAATTGAGGACTTTATGACTAGGGATCCCTTTTTCAGTGGGGGCGAGTGCTTCCATGCCAAAGGAGACCATATACGGTGTTTCCCCGGTGGTAGACCGTAGAGTGGTTCGGTATGCCTAGAGTATGCTGTGAAGCTCATTAATCCAGTTCCATTTTTCCTCGTTGAGTCTTTTTTTAATTTCATCCAAGGTATTCCTATTGGTGACTTCGGTTTGGCCATTGCACTATGGATGCCCGGGCATTGAGTGTAGCTTTCGAATTTTGGATCCGGTGCAGTAGGCTTCGAAGTCTTGGTTGTCAAACTGTGTGCCATGATCCGTGATAAATGCTAAGGGCATGCCATAAAGGCCTATTATCATCTTTCAGATAAACTTAAATACCCTCTTATATGGCATTTCTACTAGGGGATTGTCTTCAACCCCTTTAGTAAAGTAGTCTACCGCCACCACAAGGTATTTCTATCGTCCTTTTATTCTTAGCAACGGCCCGACTTGGTCTATACCCCACATGGAGAACGATCGGGGTGATATAATCGAAGTTAATGGATCCGCTAGGGAATGGTGGATCTTTGCAAATCGTTGACAGTTATCAAATCTTCTTGCATAATTTGCGCAATCTACCTTTATGGTCGACCATTAATACCCTTGGGTTGCTATTCACTGAACCAACGATCTTCCGTCCGAATGTGCCACACAACATCCTTTGTGTACCACCTTGATGAGCTTGTTAAATTCTTATGGATGAACACATTTTAGAAGTGATACGATTTACCCTCTCCAGTACAATACTCATGCTTCTAAAACATATTGGGCTGCCTTATAGCGCAGTTGTCTGTCTTCACGTGAGTTTGCTGGAAGCTTCCCTTCTTCAATGTATGCTCGTATGGGATCCATCTAGGAAGTTCCTCGGCTTATCTATGCTACGTGAAGTGGTTCCTCAATGCTCCTCCATATAAGAACTTTGATCGGTATTGTCCTTCTCAATGATGTTTTGGTTACTGAAGCTAATCTAGCAAGGGAATCTTCTCGTATATTTTCCAAGGCGGGGATTCTCAACACTTTTGCCTCTGTGAATTCACATAATCTCTACTAAACTATTTCCAGGTACCTTTTCATGGATTCCTCCCTAACTTCATAAACTCCTCATATCTATTTGACGATTAGTCAGGAGTCACTGTGTGGAGTATAATGATCGGCGCCCATAGACGCAACTGAGCCTAGCCCTGCGATTAGGGCCTCATATTCTCCCTTATTATTGGAGGCTTCAAAATTGAAGCACAAGGTGTATTACACATTTATATAATCTAGTGTGGCGAGTATGATGACAACACCACTCCCTGTCGAACAGGATGATCCGTCGACATATAACTTCCATATCGAGCGATCAGGTGTGAAGTCGCCTTCCACTATTTTCCTGCACTTAGATTCATTGAGAGTCATCGTGCTATCCCTTTTCTCCTCTGGTAAAGATATCTCATTGAGGCGTCTTCTTTGAGTTTCCAACGCTCTAGGTTTCATCTAAGCATGGTGGTTCGTTATCGGTGGTAGAGCTCTCTTTCGAAAGATTCTACTCCATCAATTTATGATCATAAGTGATATATGCAATGAAGTCTGCTAATACCTACCCCTTTATTATGGTCCTTGTCTCGTATCGAATATCGTATGCTCCTAGTTCCACCACCCATGCCATGAGCCAACTAGATTTTTAGATTTGTGCAAGACTTACCAAAATGGTAAGTTAGTGTAGATCACTATAGTGTGATCCTGAAGATATGGCATCTTCCTTCGTGAGGATTCCCTTAGTGTGAGGCGAGCTTCTCCATTTAAGGATACCTAAACTCGGCCCCTTGGTAGGTTATGTTAGTATAATAAATAGGTTTCTGAACCCCTTTTTCCTGACTCACCAGCATTGAGCTGATGGATGATTCGAATACTACAAGGTACAAGTAAAACTTTTACCCTACAATAGATCGCGGCAGGAGGGGCGGGGAGCCCATATATCTTCAATTTTATGAACGCGTGTTTTCACTCTTTGTTCCATTCAAACTACTTTCAAAGTGCTTTAAAAAAAGGCAAGCACTTGTCTATGGATCTTGAGACTAACCTGTTTAGCGCTGTAATGCAACTGGTCAGTCTTTGCACCTCCTTTTTTGTTATTGGGGAAGTCATGTTAAGAATTTCCTAGATCTTATCGGGATTAGATTCGATACCTCATTTGTTTATAATAAACCCTTAGAACATCCCTTCTTTCACTTCAAAAATACACGTGACAGGCTTCAACGTCATCTGATATTTCTCTAATTTGTCAAAGGTCTGGTCGAGGTCCCAGGTGTGGTCTTCTACCACTTTGCTCTTGGTGAGCATGTCATCCACGTAGACTTCCACGTTAACCCCTATTTGGTCCTCAAAGACTTTGTTTACCAGTCTCTGGCAGGTAGCGCCCGCATTCTTGAGGTTGAATGATATGATATTGTAGTGTTAGGTGCCTCTATAGGTTATAAAGGAATTTTTTTCTCTGTCCAAAGGCTTCATTAGGATTTGGTTATAGACGGAATACGCATCCATGAAACTGATCAGCTGGTGGCCTGTCATGGCATCGATTAGCAGATCAATCCTCGACAGCGAGAAAAATTCTTTTGGGTTGGCTTTGTTCAGGTTGGTGAAATCAATGCACATCATACACTTACAATTTTTCTTTCGTACCATGACGATGTTGGCCAACCGTTTTTGGGTACATGACTTCGTCAATAAAGTTATCTTTTTATAGTTTGAGGACTTTTTCATGAACAACTTGATTTTGCTGGCATAAGAAACTCTTCGCTTCTTCTTTACCAGTTTGGTGCCCTGCATCACATTTAACTCGTTACATAAAAAGTTGGGGTCTATCCCCGACATTTCCTTGTGGCTCCAATAAAATGCTATTTTTCGTTGCCTCAGAAAGTTGATAAGCTCTTTCCTCGGAAGAAGATCTAATGACGACCCAATATGTACTGTTTTATTTGGGTGGATATTGTCAAGTGGGACTATCTCGATCTCTTCAGTTGGTTGCCCTTTGACTAGCTTTGCCTTGTCTCCAGGAGCGATGGTCTTGATATGGTAGGTGGTCGATAGATTTTTTCATTCTTCCTGATCTACCAAAATAAAGTAACATTCGTACGCCACCTTCTGATTGCCTTTTATGACGCCTACCCCAAAATGGGTTGCAAACTTTAAACATTAGTGCTCTGTAAATGGGACAACTTTAAATTTCTTCAAATTGACCCTTCCAAAGATAACATTGTAGGCTGAGAGCACATTCTTTTCTAGGATAAATAATCGTATATGTTTGGTCGATCGAATAGATGCTAGCCATAACTTCCAGTTTTATTATCTCCAATGGGTACACCTTTTCTCTTAAAAATCTGATCAGAGGCTGATGATAGGGAGTGAGACTTCCACCTTCAGCTTCTTGTAATAATTGTAGAAGATTACATCCGTAGAGCTTTCGTTGTCCACATGGATCCTCGTTACTTGCCCTTCTCTCACGACCATAGTTATTACCAGAGGGTCGTCGTTGGGGTATAACACCCCTGAGAGGACTTCCTTTGATAAGCTAATGATCAACATGTATTTGTTCTCCTTTTATGGCCTATTTTTGGAGCTTGATGTCAGGTTGACCTGTGCTTGCCTACACGATTGGGCCTCATTAAGGTAGGCCTTTCTTTTTGTTGGGTCTTCTCCAGCATTTTCTCTGCCTCCAGTAATAAAGTGATAGTCGAAAGCTATTATGCCGATGTCACGTATAGGTTCCTTAGGTCTTTTTAGGAAGGTCTGGATCATCATTCGAGTCGTTATCCCTCCCCCTTTTCTTGTCTGCTGCTCATTGGCAAGGTGACTCTAAACATTTCATACCTTTTCTTTTTTTTAAATTTTCTCGACCACCGTTGTCAACGAATTTCACTAGCTTTCCCCTTCTTATCATCCCTTCAATATCATTCTTTAAGACTATGGAATGGTCTGTATTATGGTCGTGGTCTTTATAAAATTCATAATACTTGCTTCTATCTCTCTTGTTTGTCGATAACTTTGCCTTTCTCGGCCATCTGAGATCATTACTTTCTCGAATTTCTTTCAGGATATGGTGGACTCCAACTATGAGGGGCATGTAATCATCGTACTTTATCATCTTATTGCCCTTATTGTCCTTTTTCTCTTGGTTTTCGTTATTCTTGCCAGAGGGTTTTGAACGTCGGATGCTTTGGCCACCATTGCCTCTTCGGCATTCATAATATTTCTAGCTTTTGCTAGTAGCTCAGTCTTGATCTCAGGTAGCTCCTTGGATAAGCCCAAAATAGTTTGCCTGGTATCAAATCGTTCATCGGGGTTGTGATGGCAGTGTGATTGTTGCTGTCTACTACCTCCTGGATTTTAGTATTGAACCGGGTGATGTAATCATGGGTGCTTCCATCTTCCCTCTTTCGAACACCGATCTTATGGGTGACTTGTTACGCCAAAGCAGAATTTATTGACGAATAGGTTAACCAGTTACAAACATCTTGATCTATACCCTGGGAAGAATGTTGTACTATATCTGAGCCGAGATGATTATTATACTGGAGAATGTTGGGCATCTCATTTTATCTGGGATGGAGTAGATGTGTACGGTATCTTGGTATTATTATATATATATATAGGATGACATATGTCTTTCCATCGTACTTTAAAGTGATGACTGGTGACTTGAACTTTATCGGAGTAGGGTATGCTACGACAGAGGGTACGAAGGGCGATCTTTTTGTGAAGTCACGCTGAAGAGGATTCCTTAACTTGGCGATTTTACGGAGATGGTCCGCCAGGCGCTAGATGGAGCCTTTCCATAGCTAGTTGTCGGCTAGTTCATTTACCCATCCTCAACTTTTGGCCAAACTCTCCTCCTAGGAGGTCTGGTCGTCTTTGTCCAATATTCTTGCAAAATGATGGGAGATCCTAGTAGTGGACCTTCCTGATATGATTCTTTGGAACTAGTCACGCGATGCTACAGACATTTGCCAGTGGTTACAATGCGAGCCCAAGTAGTCAACCACTGATCCTCTACTTAATCACTTGAACGCGCTAAAGTGTTCCTATGAATATGGTTGAACGTCAAAGTGGCTGGGTGATTGGAGGGAGGAAGTAGCCCGAGATAGTACATCTGGTCCTACTACGAGTCGGTTCACCTGGAAGACCTAGTATTAGAACTGAATCCCATATTGAGTCTCTTGGTCTTTCCAGGGCTCGCCTACAGTATTCATATTACCTCTCCTTAGGAGGCGCTGGAGGGAGTCTCCTTTCACCGCTCCTAGATGCCTCGAGTCTAGGAGTCACATTTGATAGGTTAGGCACCAGCGAATTGGTCTGGAATGTGTGTGTAAATTCTTGACACTTTCCAGCATCGCCTCTTTCCCCTTAGCAATGCTTACTAGTATGCTATGCAGGTCTCTAGCCCAGGTAGGGTTAGGTGGTGTCTGCACCTCCGCCATGCGATTGCTTTCAGGGTGATTCTCCATTCAAATTGTCTCTGTTAAGAGTCTAAGTATGTTTTTTAGGTAGGAACTGAAATGGCTTGTGACTACAGTCCCACAGACAGTGCCAATTTTTTATCGTCCGAAATTGGAAATAACAAATAAAAAGAGAAACAATTGGTAAGAAATAATTATAATGAAGAACAGGGATGAGAGACAGTGAGAACACAAGGGGTTTTACGTGGTTCAGCCTTTGGATTGGAACCCTAAGTCCATAGTGAAATTATTACGATGTTGTGTGTAGTTACAACTTAGGGTTTTCTTGATACAACTCCATGTTTGAGAAGGTATCAAAGAATAGATAGTTCCCTCAATGGATATTAGATATCTACAAATAGATGGAGTGCCCTTATAATTCAGGCAGTTACATCTTTACACACATTTCTTATAATGTATACCTGCATGCCTTGAGGTGCGGAACTGTTTAGATAACGAAACTTCTGGATAATCATGAGGTATCCAATATTGGCAGCTATGATTCCACGTGGTTGACATGGTATGTTTGGCATGTAAATTCTCACAAGGATATACGCATATCAAAGCTTAAGATAATCATGGTGCTGAGCATTCCAATTACCAAGACGACCTCTTCCAGTGATGAGGTCGAGCACAATAAGCAAATCTGATTAAACTATTGGAGTTTTTTCTAGGGTCAGATTATATAGGTATAACAAAGATCATTAATGAACAATGAAATTCTAGATTCGCATTTTAATAACACTAAAGAAATGAAGCCATTCATCAAAACATCATGAAAAATTCATATGAATGGATGGAATGCAAGGCTTATTTGAGCATCTTAAATGCACATCCATATATGGTGAAAAATGAAAATACAAAAATATTTTTATCTTTTTCAAAAATTTATCAAAAATAAAATCTTTTTGGAAATTTTCAAACTTGTTCTTAAAAATCAAAAATTATTTTGGATATTTCAAAATATAGAAAAAAGAAGAAACCAGTACAGACATATATATACAATTGAAATACAATCTATTAGTAGGGACAAAAGATAGGAACATGTGAAGCACCCTACACTAGATAAAGTACCTGAACTCAATCAGCAGAACAATAACACAAAGACTTACTAAGATTCTCGAATCTAAGTGCATCTAAAGGTTTCATGAGAATGTTGGCTAATTGATGTTCGATTCTCACAAAACTTAAGGACGGAGCCTTCTCATCAATAAGATCACAACTGAAACTCTCACGTGTCCTAATGTGCTTCGTGTGGGAATATTAGACCAAAATACGGAATGTATGAATTGCAATCGTATTATCATATGAAATATTGATTATGCCTAGGAAAATCCCATAATTTTCTAACATTTTCTTCATCCATAAGAATTGTGTGCAACAAATCCTGACGGCTTACTCGGCCTCTATCTTTGACAAAGAAATGGAGTTTTGATTCTTTCTGAACTAAGAGCTAAGAGCACTCCCAAGGTAAAAACACCCACCCGATATGCTCCAAAAACCATCAACATCCCCGTCCTAATTCGCATCCGAATAGGTGGAAAAATGATCATCAGTATTCAAGGAATAACAAATATCAAAGGAAAGAGTGCCACTCACATATTTGATGATGCACTTAAGTACGAGAAAGTGAGACTCTTTTGAGGATACTTGGTAACGTGCACAAACTCTAATGCTAAAGGAAATGTCAAAATGACAAGCAGTCGAGTAGAAAGAAAACCTATTATGCTCTAACAAAGTATTGTCTCTACTTTCTTACCTAAAGTGTCTTTGCTAAGCTTAGTCCATGTACTCATATGGGGGGTAAGTGCTTAGTGGAGTTTAAACCAAAATTCTACACTAGGTCCCTAGCTTATTTGGATTGAGATATGAATATCCCATCCTTATGTTGATTCACTTAGAGATCTAAGAAGAACGTAAGCTCACCAACCATGCTCATCTCAAACTCACTCTTCATCTCCTCCTCGAATGTGTGAGAATTTTAGAAACACATGGATATATTACTATATCGTCCATAGAGACTTGAGCAACCAATATAGGACCACTCTCTCTACTCACAAATAACATCTTATCAACTCACTATCTGTTGAAGAGACAAGATAAGAGATAAGAAGTCCAAGAATGGGGTGCTTGCTTCAAACCACACAAGTCCTTCTTAAGATAAAAGACATGTTCCAGGTGCTTTCGGTATTTGAACCCTTTTGGTTATTCTAGGTACACTTCCTTCTATAGAATGCCATTAAGGAAGGCACTCTTAAAATCCATTTAGTATAACTTTAATCATAGATGACATGCTATGGCGAGTATTACGTGGACGGAATCAAGCCTATAAACAAGATAAAATGTATCATTAAAATCAACACCCTCAATTTTTATATAGCATCAAGCGACCAATCTATCCTTTTTGTGAACTATGATACCATTTTCATCAATCTTATTCATGTAAATCAACTTAGTACCAATCGCATTAACCTTTCTAGGTAGAGGAAATAATTTTTAGACATCATTCTTTCAAAACTTAAGCAACTCATCTTACATAACACATATCCAATGCTTTTCCTCGAGGGCTTCTTTCACATTATTGGTCTCGACTAAGGTGTAGAAAAATTTGCTAACCACATTCTTAAGTTGAGCGCAAGTACTGACACCTAGTGTGGAATCACTAAGTAAAACGAAAGGGTCATAACTCTTTTGAACCCAAGCGGGTGGATCCTCAAATCGAGCGCAGGGTGCACCAAGGTAGTATGAGTAATGATGAGTTCATTATTGTGGGGTGCATCGTTCTCACACTCGAGGTCAGGGTTAATAAATACAGGCAACTCATTGTCTTTAATTGTGACTATTATTGACTCCATAACCTTAAAGGTTGCAAGGTTAAACACCCTGTAATCCATTCTCGATGATAAATAATATAAATAAATCCCCTCATTGCTTCGAGATTCAAACTTTCCTAAGTTCTCTCTATCTCTCAAAATGTAGCAAGGACACCTAAAAACTCAAAAATAAGAAAGGTTGGGTTTCTTTCGTGTCCACAACTCATATGGAATGTGTAAAGTGTGTGGATGAAGATATACCCTATTCACCATATGGCATGTGTACTAGCCGCCTCTACCCAAAAAAGGTCTAAGCATGTTTCTCTCAACAAGCACAAATCTATCCATCTTTTGAATCGTCTGGTTCATCCTCTCAACATTCCTATTTTGTTGAGAAGTATCAATGGCTGAAAAATCGTGTTTAATGCCTACTCTATCACAATAGCTATCCACTACAGCTTCTATTTTAGTACCGTTGTCACTACATATATGATTAATAGTGACACCATGTTGGTTTTTTAGGACAAGACACTTGGTTGTTTAGGAACTCAATTGCATCGAACTTTTATCTAAGAAATCTTATGATAGAGTATCTCAAAAAGACATTAACCATCATGAGAACGTATCGCTTACCACCAATTCTCGTTGTATGTGTAGGACCTATAAGATCCATGTGTATAAACTTTAACACACGAGAGGTGGTAATGGTATTTAAATTTTAACGGGGACATTGAATTTGTTTTCCTTTTTGGCAAGGAACAAAAATCGAGTGATTTAGTTTCCTAAGGAATGGTAAGCAATGAACTAGGTATTTCTTTACTAACCTCTCAAGATCTATAAAGTTTACAAGACATAATCATTGATGGCAAAGGTCCATAGAGGAGACTGTGGTATTGTAGCATACAAATGAGGACTTGAGAATGATCCGATAGTAATTATTCTTGGTCTTCACTCCTTGTAGTAACAGCTTATCGGATTGATCATATAAATTACACTAGGTGCGTAAATTGTTTTACCGCAAAGTTTGCATCACAGAGTTTTCTTACGCTAATCAATTTCTCTTTCAACCCTTTGGCGCACAAGACATTATCTAGCTTAGAAAATTCGGGTATCTCAAAATAACCATGTCCAAAAATTCTAGACCTACTCCCATCTACAAAGGTGACTTTTCCTTCCTTGCGATCCACAAGGTTTGTAAAAAATGGCTTGTCACCGATCATGTGCCTGGAGAACCCACTATTAATATACCATTAGGAAGTATCTTGAACCTTAAGGGCAAAGTGAACATCAAGGGCTTTGTCATCTTGCTTGGGTACCCAAGTGGAGATAACCTTTTGTTTTCCCTTATTGTTGTTGGTTGTAGTCGTAACATTAGAAGCATTCTCAAAAGGCATAGACATTATTTAAATTTATCTATTAAGCTTTGAGAAGTGGAGTCCGGGAACTCAACTTTCTCTCTAAAACTAGAAAAGTCACTATAGCAGTGTGCAGGAGTATGTGTATGTTGAGTTCTTCCTAATTTGTAGCAAAATCCCCTAAGGGGACGTTTCCATTTGCAATAGGTACAAACATAGACTTGTTCGGGTCTACTATTTTTAGCTCGTTTAGGTTGAACTCTCTTTAGAGGGTTAGTTTGAGGCCCATATGGAACCACCATAAGCATAGGAACTAACTTAGATGAAGTATGGGAAGTGGATTCACCATCATAACCTATTCCCCACCTCTCACTAAAACCTAAAGCGGGACTAAGGAACATCTTCCCTACCTTCTTCGATGTATTCTCTATAATAACCTTGATCTCCCGGGCTTGTTAGATATTTTACTCGAGTTTGGATACAAGGACTTCAAGTTTCTCACAATTCTCCAATGAAACTTGAAGATATCTCATAATACTAGTCACTTTGTTGATTAAGTCACCATTTTCTCTCTCCATTAAAATAACTCTCTCTAAAAAAAACTCTCACAGAGGACTCTCTCTCTCTCTTAAATCTTTCTACTCCTTATCTAAATCTAACACCCTAAACACTAAAGTATTATTTTTATTTTCTATTTTAAAGGTCTCAGTGTAAAGCTTGGTGTAAGGACGTTAAAGCCCTATTTCTCCTTCCCTTAAAATATCTTCTCTATCACTCTCTCCGGAATGACTAGTCTCACTGTCGAGGTCATCATGTTTAGAAACATCCTCATCGATGTGATATGTACTTGATGTACTAACATGGCTAGTCATGAACGCGGTGAAGTTATGTCCATTTAGTGATTCATCCCCAAAATCCACCCACTCGATCTTGCTATCACTAAGAGTGAAATTGTAGGTGACTTTGCCATGTCTGTTTTGCTTGTAGTACACTCATAGGATTTGTGGCCCTTACCCTCACACTCTTAGTATCTCTTTTCATCTTTTTCAAAATAATTCCTGCCCAATTTATTCTTTTTATCTTTCTTGAAATTTATTTTTTCTTCGATGGTATTTTCTTTACTGATCTTGAGATTTTTTTTTCAATTTTTTAGAAAAAAGATCATGTTTGTGTAGATCAAAATTATATTTAGAAAAAACCTCCTTTTTCTTTTTAGATTGAGCTTTCAAAGTAATCTCTTTTTCCATTAGCTTTTGAATTTTAGAGAACATATCGATTTTATAAGTTTGAATATCTCCTACGAGTTATTCTAACTTATGTGTATTTAAATTTACCAACGAATTAAAGACCATTATTTTAAGGATAAAACGGGGCGACAGGGATCTCAAAATATTTTTTACAACGTGCATCTCAAGAATTCTCTCACCCAAGTTAAAACTAGATTTGACTATATCAGATGATTTAGAATAAAATTCATCAAAAGTCTCAAATTTCAGCGTAGTGATAGTTTGAAACTGTGTGCTGAGATTTTATTGATTATAATATTTTACAACATCGCTGCCCTCGTGAGTGAGATGGAGGTTATTCTATAGTTCCTTAGACGTGGTGCACGTTATGATGTGACAAAACTTGTCAGGGGTGACTGCTCCAAACATTGCACATAAGTTGCGTGAGTTAAATTTCTCAATTTTAGTTCATCATTTGTCCAAGTGGTGATGGGTTTTAGACTTATGACATCACCATTACTCACAGTGGGTGGTGTCAACCCTCTTTCATAAATAAGCTAGACACACTCACCAATCGCTTTCAAAGCATACCTCATTTGAGCTTTTCAATAAGCATAATTAGACCCATCGAAAATAAAAAAACCTATTATAAAAATTATCCGTATAATTCCAAATGTAAAGATCACACAATAAATTAGCATAACTAGATTTCATACAAGTTTAAAAATACAAGGTCTATATAGATTCACTTGCATATTAGGTTAAACACACAAAGATCCGATTTTAGCCAAATTTTAGCTTGATTATAATTAGGTGAGCATGCAAGATAAAGTCCAACTAAGATATGCTAAACTAAACAGAAGATGGGATAAGAAAAATACCTTACGAGTAAAACTTATATTTTAGCACTGTTAAAGAATTGACAGACACAACATGACTTATATACTACTTAAAGATCCACTAAGTATAACATGATGTTGGTCCTTTAGTCTTCAACACAATGTGATGCAATCCAACACCACCCACAGGAAGCAACTGTTTCCTAGGTATCCATCGATTAGCCTTATGATTGCAGAACCCTTTCTTCTTATGCATTAGAGTCGCAATTCCACAAGAATCCTCCATAGATAACACTCTACTAGGGTTTGATGTAGGTTTGACAAACTCAAAAGACCATTTTAGGGAAGAATATGATTTGGAAAATAAAAATATTTCTATGTAACAAAAAGATGAAGATTTTTAGAACAAGTATGGAAATAGATTTTAGCCAAAAGTGTTATGTAAAACTGTCTAAGATAATCTTTTTTTAATAGAAAAACACATTTTTTGAGGCGGTGAACTTATTCGAATGAAAATGACTTCTTATTCAAACGAAAACACAAGTTTCATCGCATTCGAATGAAGAGTATTGTTCGTTAGACTGAGCTTTTAGAGACCTTCTATTGTGTGGAACGCTGTTAAACAGAGAGACCCCGTTTGAAGCTTATTTGAAGTTCGTTCTAACGAGCTTAAATTTTCATTCCAATGAGATGGAAACCTCATTTGAATGAGAACATATTCTCATTCTAGAGAGATATTAATATCTTTCCAACGAACCCAAAACAAACAAAAAAATTATTTTGTAAAATGTGTTTAGAAAAACTTCCTTGAGTTTAAAAGATAACCCTTAGGTTTACCGACATTAAAAAGTGTGTATGTTAGTATTTTTGTTAAAAATACTAACATAAACACTACCTTTTGGGCAAAACCCTTAGATTTACTGACATTAAAGTCCATCTTACAAATTTATTAGTTTCACTTATTACATTCAGTTCTACTCATTTTTATGCCCAAAGACCAACATTCATCATGTTAACTTTCATTCATTATTATCAACTTTTATTTTAAAGACATTAAACCTTATTTCTCAACAATTATCTAGAAATAATAATATCATTATGTGTCAAATAAACTCTGAAATTATTAATGCCATAATTTCAGGTATAAAACACATTTAGTAGAAAATTTAAGTAACTTTCACATTTAACCCAAAAAAATCCATTTAACACATTTTTATTCATATATTCATATGAAAACAACATATATTTGTATTTAAATGTTCTCAAGTAACTCTTATTTAACATAATATGACATCTAAACATTTTTATTTCAAAATAGTGTTGAATATATATTCTGAAAATTTAACATCTTTTAAACTACTATTTGAATCCATTTTTAAACCATATTAACATATGAAATCCTACTATATACAAAAATAATGGTAGCACGGTTATATATATATATATATATATATATATATATATATATATATATATATATATATAGAGAGAGAGAGAGAGAGAGAGAGAGAGAGAGAGAGAGAGAGTATCTTTATAACATATACCCGAAAATAGGAGGGACATAGTTTCGACATACAATTAACATAAATACTCACGTGGAGTTTTCATACTTGCTATTTTGAAGCTCAAAACATGTTACCTAAGGGCGCATTTTATCATTTTCCAAATATATGTATAAATAAATACACACACACACACACACACACCAGCATATGTAATCGTTATGCTTTAAAGCCTGCAGATGTAGTACCCCGTAATTTTCTAGAATAGTAATAATATAATATTTTGGAATAAATAAAATTTATGGGAATTGGATTTAATTAGACAATTTAGTTTATTGATTTTAAATGTATAGTTGGTTGGTATGACATAATTTATGTGTGATGGATTTCGTATGTTAATATTGGTAATAATTGCTTGTGTTGTAGAAAATACATAATTTAGGTGTGACACAATTAAAATGTTTATATAATATTTCAAAACATATTTCAGGGAGTATATGGGCACATTTAGGCATTGTGGACCTTTAGAAATAGACCCGGGTCATGGGTATATGAATTGGGGAACGTTGGGTTTTTAACCTAACATGGGATTAAAGATTAATAAGTATTTAAGGGAAGTTAAACCACTCCCTATTACTGATTCGAAACCTACACCTAACTGCTACATCAAGGGAGAAGTGGAGAAGAATCAAAAGAGCGGAGAAAAAGGCAAGAAACCAAAGAAGGAATCAAGGGGCATTCTTCTTCAAATTATTAATGTAAGAATTTTCTTACTCAATCTATATACAATTTTCTTCTTGATGCATTATAATGACCCTTTAGGACTTCTGGGATCTAGGACTAAATTTTGATGAATAAATGTTAGGATTAAATCTCATGTATGTAGAGGATGGATCTTTGCATAGATTATAGCCCAGAAATCTAAGAATTGTTCTTAAAATTTGATAATAGAAACCTTAGGGCATTTGAGTATAATTGGAGAATCTTGGATTTGCATGTAGAGGATTTTAATATTTTCGATTATAGTTTTCTGTGCGATGGCCTGGAACGAGGCGGTACTTGTTATATTACAACTTGCGACGTATTTTATTTGGCAGTTTTTTGGATGTCAAATACTATCTGATGGGTAAATTTTTAATGGCATTGGAACCATAGCGTTACGTTTGCCTGGTGGAGATCATATTCATTTATTTCTTCGTCTTTACCAAACAAAAGAAAAAAATGGATTAAGCTGTGACACATTCACTAATAAAAAAGTCCTTTTGTAGAAAATCAAGTGGGCGAACGACGGGAGTTAAATTTCCATTTATCCGTGATCTAGGTTTAGGTAGAAATCCATTGTATAATTCTTATCTTTACCTTTCATTGGAAAACAATCCCACAAAGAAAAGAATAAATTTGCAGAATTAGACGCTTTTGCACAATTTTCTTCTGATCTCAATAAAGCTAATCATAATCAATTAGCAAGAGGTCAACAATTTCATGAATTGCTCAAACAATCCCAATCATCCCCTCTCACAGTGGAAGAGAAAATAATGATTATTTATACCGAAACAAGGGTGATAAATAAAGCATCTGTGCCACTTTTGAACTCTCAGAAATTTCATAAAATGGGATTTCTATGTAATTGCTCTGTAGTTTAGTGATTTTAATATACCATGTTATTTTCCCATAATCTTATCAATCCTTAATATTTCTTGTGAAATAAATCTAGGTTTAAATATTTTGGATCCTCTTGTTAAATCTCGAATATTTGGGGCTGAATTTGTTCTGATAAATGTGGATTTGAAGGTTATAAGAGGTATAACTACGTAAGAAGTATCCATGTACATGTTTGTGCAATCTAAATCACAATTGGAGTAAGAAATAGAGATTTCATATTGAGAAAACTACAAATCTGGGAAGCATTAGTATTTCTAATCGATTCGACCTGGGTTCGAATTGATTCAGTAGGGTGAATTGATTTGGCCGAGGAACCGAATCGATTTGGTCCCACCGTTAAGTTGAGTTTGGGATAGAATTTAAATGTTAAATAATCTTATAACCCCATAAGAGTTTATGGGACGATGTTGGGGTAACAAGGGATTTATTAAAAATATAAATGTGACCCACATTTTTACTTAAATAACATATTAAACTAGATGGTTAAATAATTGACAAGGAAATGGGAATTAATAATTAATGATATGGTTAAGTATTAATTAATGAATAATTGTAAATATCATATGGGTTATTTTTAGGTAATTATAGAGTAGTTACATTACACATTACATGATATAAATAATATGTACTTATATGTATTTGTCTGGACATACCAATGTTCGTGGACGGTCCTATTGACTTGGGGTTCATGCGTTCGAACTTAGTAACACACATCATCACATGTGGGCTTGGCGATTATGTAGGTCATATAGGTACTACGTTGAGGCATTATTTATGAGAGGTAGGTGATTATGCTAACAACCTTTGTCACCATTAGGTATGGGCCATGAACTGGTATCCTGCGTAGGGACCTCCCCCGACTTATGTGTGTTTTGTGTTGTCAGCTTAGGATAAGATATTCCTCCTAACATACTGATAGAGTACGAACTATACACCAACGATAGATGGATTTGTGTGTCGAATATGTGAAAGGACGTATATATAATTACTCGGACTTTAAGGAGATAAATTGAACTGTCGAAGAATGTGGACATAAACTGCAAACCCTTACTATGTGATGCATAATAGATGTTTATGCCATTTATGTGAGAGTTACAAGACTAGGATACTATGGGACTTGGTAATTAAATTTAGTCGGTACACTTAAGCATTTTATTATCGTCAAATCCTTTAATAATTAATTGGCACATAGTCACACTTATTAATTGTGCCTTATTGGGATGAAAGTAATGTCACACTTAACTAAGGGGTGAGATGTTAATCGCTTGTTAGCGACGGGGATAGGTTGGAATATTTATTTTGCATCAACTTTAATTTTTGCATCTTAAATGGATTAAGTTAATTCTTGCACACCTCGGGCTATGACCCAAATTTAAATGTTTTGTCACCCATTTGCTCCTTGATAGGGATAACGGGATTGCTGATGTACCAGCCTTGTGATATCTCACTGCCTACTGGATTTTCATATTTATTCACTCTAGCATATGTGCTTTTCCTTTTTAGTTATTTATTTCATTTGAGACAATTTTATGGGCTTAAGCCAGAGACTTCTTTATTTTATGTTGGATTGAGACTTTTACTTCATTGTTAGATATATTTTTACTTGGTGTTGGTTGGGATTTATTTATGGTTATGTTAATATTCATTGTGCTACAATTATTTGGATTTAATATAATTATTTATATTACGTTTGTGCTGAGAGTGGTTTTAATTGACAAGCAATCCCTATCTTTAGGGTACCGTGACTAGCTAGCCTTTATGTGAGAAAATAGGGGTTGTTATAGTTTGTATCAGAGCATGGTTCTAGTGTCCTTAGGACTTGTGTTACGTTCATCACGTTCTACATTCCTTTCTTTGATATGTAGAGCCTATGCTCAGGGTTCATTGTATTCTTATGTTGGTACTAATTAGAACTTTGTTTTCTTTCAGATGGCAAATGGCCAGAGAGATAGGCTGAGGCGCGTAGTCGCACCTTCTACCAAGCAGGAGGCTCACTGGGAGCCACAGTAGCAGCCACATGCCCCACACCTGATTAAGCATGCATATATATATATATCCACCATTGTATCTCAAACGGTTTTTATAGCTATGGAAGCCATGCTTTAGCAGTTCCCACCACCACAAGCACATCAACAGCCACCACCACCACAACTCTATGCCTATATTAGGCACTGGGTTATATATGGGATAGAGCGAGGGTGGACTTTGTTAGGTGCCAACCTCCAGAGTTCGCAGGTGATTCAGATATATTGGTGGAAAGTAAGTGGAAGAAGAATATTGAGATAAATTTACAAATGGTCAAGTGCACACCAGTGCAGAAATAAATGATAGCCTCATTTCGATTAGTTGGGGTCACTCTTTAGTGCTGGGAGGCGGTTACGATAGTTGCTGAGAGGGTTAGCCTCACTATTGATGAGTTTTAGGAGAGGTTTAGGGGAAATACTTTCCCCTAGCCATGCAATTTGAGATGAGGAACAGGTTCATGGAGATTATTCATGAGGGACATATTGTAGCCGAGTATGAAGAGGAGTTCACTTCCCTCTCACACTTCATAAAGGAGGATGCTAACACTAACAAGAGACAGATGGACATGTTCATTTTGGGATCAGGTTGGGACATCAAGAAGGATCTTTTGGGGAATTCGGACTTCAAAACATATAATCAGTTAGTGAATGACGCATTTATCCATTGCTAAGATCACAGAGCATTTCAAAGGAGCAAGGCTGAGAAACGCCACCGATCAGAGTCGTCGAGCCAACGGAGCAAGGTGAGCGGGGAAGGAGGATCTGGGTCCCAGTAGCATAGGGGCACCCTATAATCTGACTACAATTAGAAGTTTAGAGTTACATATAACCGTCACAGATAGGTCCAGCAGGGCCAAGGATAGTAGGGTAAAGGCCAACGGGGCTGACGATTTGAGCGATGCCCATTCTAGGGGAATTTTTATGCATGTGGAGAGAAGGGGAATACTTCAAAGAAGTGTCCTCGGGGTAACCAGGCATCCCAGGAGGAGGGAGGTTATAGGGGGGCAGCAGGCACCATAGGGACATCGCCCACCATTTTCAGTTCTGGGAGTCGCCGCTCCAGCACCTTTGCCCCACCTCAGGGACAATAAATATTATAGTATAGGGGAGACCATCATGTTTAATCCACATAGGGTATAACACTGGAACATGTAGTTGATGGTATGTTTCCCATATTTGGTCATATTGGCAGAATTGTATTCGATGTGGGTGCATCTCATTATTTTTTTAGCATGGGGTTTGTACAGGAGACGGGTATGGTAGATTTTTTATCAGACATTATCTTACACATAAATTCACTAGTGGGTAGAGGAGAACCCATACGATCAGTGTGTTGGGGTATCGAGATTGAGATAGGATGACTCACCTTTATAGTCGATTTATTAGTACTTGATATGCATGAGTACGATGTTATTCTAGGGATGGAATGGCTAGCTACGCACAGAACATGTGTGGATTGTTATGGGAGGTCCATCGTATTCTCCATTCCGGGGAAGGAGATGTACCTAGTTGCAATGCCACACCCCGAGGGTGGGTCGAGAATGCATTTGTACTACATCGAGGAGGATACTTCTTCGTAGGTTATGGTAATGCTAAATTCTATCCCGGTGATGACTGAGTTTTTTGATATTTTTGGGGAGATTTAGGGGTTACCACCTAGTAAAGATATTGACTTCATGATTGACTTGACCCCAGGCATCAGACCTATTGCCCGTACTCCATATCGAATGACTCCTTCTGATAAGCGGGAGCTACAAGAGTAGATTAAGCAGTTGTTAGGCCGGGGATTTATCAGGCGGAGTACTTCTCCTTAAGGTTCTCTAGTGTTATTCATCAAGAAGAAGAATGAATATGTGAGGATTTTTATCGACTACTGGGAGTTGAACAAAGTCACTATTCGGAATAAATATCTGTTGACCCATATTGACGATTTATTTGACCAGCAAAGGGTGCTACTTATTTTTCAAGGATTGATTTAAGGTCGGTTACCACCAGTTGAGAGTTAGGGAGTAGGAAATATCAAAGACAACCTTCATTACTAGATATGGATCGCATGAGTTTTTTGGTGATGCCATTTTGGCTAACCAATGCACCGATAATATTTATGGACTTAATGAACCGGTTGTTCAGAGATTACATGGATCAGTTTGTTATCGTGTTTATAAACGATATCCTAATATGTTCTTGGACTACGTAGGAGCACACAGAGAATTTATGGACGGTCTTACAGACGTTAGAAGATCATTAGTTGTACGAAAAGTTTGAGAAATACGATTTTTGGCTAAGAGAGGTACAATTCTTGGGTCACATTATGTTCGAGCGGGGGATATCCATGGATTCGGGGAAAGTTTATGCCGTGATGGGGTGGAGATAAACCACTACGCCCACCGAGGTGTGCAGATTTTGGGAGTGGTCGGGTACTTCCTTTGTTTCATCTAGGGGTTCTCTAAGATGGCTGCGCCATTAACGAATTTGACGAAGAAGGGAGTACCATTTTTTTGCGATGATGTGCGTCAGTAGTCATTGGAGGAGCTGAACACTAGATTAACTACAACACCGACCTTGATGTTGCCTCGATAAGGGTTTGACTATAGAATCTTTACAGATTCATCCTTGAGGGAACTTGAATGGGTTCTGATGTAGGAGGAGACATCGATAGCTTATGCTTCCCGAAATCTTAAGCCTCACGAGGGACATTACACCACCTAATATTTGGAGTTATAAGGTGTGGTTTTTTCTTTACGAATGTGAATTCATTATCTCCTCAGGGATAAATTTCATCTTTTCACAGACCACAAAAGCTTATATTATTTGTTCACACAACGAGAGATGAACATGAGACAGAGGAGGTGGCTAGAGTTTATGAAAGATTATCAGTTAGACATATAGTACCACTTGGGGAAGTTGAATGTTATGATGGATGCTTTGAGTCGCAAGTCGACTTTGGAGTTAGTGACAATGTGGAAGGCAAAGTGGAAGTCACTTTGTGGGGATGATATCCTGACCCGCCCATTTATGGTAGTTCTCACCATCACACCCGAGATCATTATTTCGGTGGTGGAGGCATAGGCGGGAGATTAGCTTTGCCTGGAACGAGTTAGACAATTATTAGCCGAAGGGATGGAACAATATTCCATCGGGTCGAATGGTGGTTTGAGATTTTAGGGGAGATTGGTTGTCCCGATGATGAGGATTTAAGATGAGCCTTTATGTCAGAGGCTCATGGGTCACAATTTTATATACATCCTAGAGGGGATACTATGTACCACAATATGAGACGTCGGTATTGGTTGGCCGGGATGAAGAGGAACATAGCTAATTTTATGTCTAGGCGTGCTATGTGTCAGCTGGTGAAGGTGGACTATCAGTGTCTTGCAGGTGTTTTACAGCCTTTGGAGATCCCGGTGTGGAAATGAAAAATCATCTCCATGGACTTCATTACTAGGCTACCTACATCGCAGAAGGGGAATAATTCGATATAGGTGATTGTTGATAGATTGATGAAGGTGTCTCATTTCTAACCGATCCGGACAGATTATAGCTCCGAGCAGTACGCCAGGCTCTTCCTTGCAGATAATTTTAAGGTACATGGGGTACCACTCAACATCATGTCACACAGGGACATGGAATTTGTGTCCCATGTTCGGAGGAGCTTTCACCTAGCCTTGGGGACATAATTGTAATTTAACACACAATATCATCCTCAGATCGTGGGACGGATAGAGAAGGCGAACCTGATGTTAGAGGACATGTTGCAGATGTGCATTTTGGATTTTAATGGGAGCTAGGAGCAGCAATTATCTTTAGTGAGGTTTTCATATAATAACAACTACCAGTTAATGATAAGGAAGGAAGCGTTTGAGGCACTATATGGGAGACCCTATCGTTCACCCTCATGCTGGTTAGAGGCGGGGTAAAATAAGTTACTTAGGCTAGATTTAATTCAGGACACCTCAGAGAAGGTAGAAATGATTTGGGACAAGATACAAATTTCCCAGGATGGGGAAAAAATCTACGTGGATGCGGGACGAAAACACTTAGACTTCAATATTAAAGATCAAATGTTGGTTAAAGTGTTTCCCATGAAAGGGGTGATGAGATTTGAGATGAAAGGGAAGTTGTATCCCCGATACGTGGCACCGTTACCTATTCTAGAGAGGATTGGGCCCATGGAATATCGGTTGGTATTACCCGACCACTTGCAGCGGATGCATGATGTGTTCCACATATCTATGTTGAGGATGTTTCTTAGAGATGAGATAGTGTACTAGAACATATACATTGGCGAGATAACGCTTCAGTCAGATACTACTTATGAGGAGAGATCGGTGGCCATTCTAGATCGATGAGAGCATTGGGTTTGATCCAAGGTTGTTCCTTTAGTTCGGGTGCAGTAAGAATATCGACGGGAGGGCGAGTCAACTTGAGAAAGGGAGGATTAAATTTGCAAAAAGTATCCCAAACTCTTCTATCTAGGTACGTACATTTTCGTGATTCTGAAGATGGAATCCTGTTCTTGGGGGGGGGGGGGGGGGGAGAATGTAATACCCCGTAATTTTTTAGAATAATAATAATGTAATATTTTGGAATAAATAAATTTTGTGGGAATTGGATTTAATTGAACAATTGAGTTTATTAATTTTGAATATATAACTGGTTGGTATGACATAATTATGCTTGATGGACTTCGTATGTTAATATTGGTAATAATTGCTTGTGTTGTGAAAAATACATAATTTAGGTGTGACACAATTAAAATGTTTATATAATATTTTGGTACATATAATTGGTTGGTATGACAAAAACTTGACGCGGCTAAGAAGGTGTCTCATAAGTGCGTACTCTCTAGGCTTAGGTGCAAGCCTGTGGCTCATGTAATAATCTGATAAGTCGGGTATCGATCCTCAGGGAAATAGGACGAACGGAGTCGTAACGACGTTGGACAGACGAAGGAAACCTAACTTTGACTCTAAAGAAAAGGAAAAGGTGATTTTATTTGCGAGACAACTACAACTATATGCACTTTTGAAAATGATTAACTAATGAAATTATGAAAAATAATGCGATGTAATTACTCTAATTCAAAAATTTGAATTACTTAACTAAAACTATGACTATGAATGGAGAAAAATAGGTCGGGTTACAATCCCCCACACCCTAGTAATTCACTTCGTAAGATACTAGATTCAGAATTAAAGCTTTAAATGAATCCGATTTTTAATGCTCCTAAGTATTACATATATGAGGGATCGTAGCCCGCACAGTACGTAAGAAAAGGTTGAATTAAAATTTGGTCCTTATTTCTCCTAAGTATTACACATATGAGGGATCGTAGCCCGCACAGTATGTAAGCAAAGGATGAAATAAAGTAGTATCGTATGAACTATGATAAAATTCATCTAAGGTTTTAATTCTAACATTATTTCCACTATCGTGAATTACATCGGGTGGGGTTCATGCACCCCAATCCTCAAAAACTCAGCCAGACATATGAAAACTGGAAGAAAACGCGTTTGGAATGAAAGAAAACATTTTTACTACTGAATGAAGATGGAGAGTGATGAAATTTCTATTAGAAAAGTAACTACTTCAATAATTAAAACAAGAATCAGAATGGTATTACTTGAATTGCAAAACCATGAGAAAACTAGGATTTCTTATTGTTTTTCTTCTCTAAACTAATGAAAAATCTTCCCTAACGAATCAAAAGACTCCTCTCATGTTTGGGAGGAGTTTACATTTTATAATCTACGAATTATAAGAGTTTCAACCATGGAGGATTCTAATTTTACTAGTGGATAAGTTTGAATTTTCGAAAATAGAATCGATCCTATTAAGGGGTTCGGTTCAGTTCAATCTTGACAGCTTTTGCTGAAAGTTCTTCGAGCATAGGATCGGTTAATTTTTCCTCTCCTTCGGTTCGGTTCCATCTTGACATTGCTTTACAGGATATTTTCCAGGTGTAGGTTCGGTTCATTTTCCTTCCACTTCGGTTCGGTTCCATCTTGTTAACTTTTCACAGGAAGTTCTTCGAGCATAGGATCGGTTCGTTTTTCTTCTTTTTCGGTTCGGTTCCATCTTGAAATTTCTTTATAGGAGCTTTCCCAGGATGGGATCGATTCTTTTTCCTTCCCTTAGGTTCGGTTCCATATTTTCAAGAACTTCCCTCCTTGTATTTCCTTGAAGCTTTTGGTACAGAACTCGGATTAGGATGTTGGTCCTTGAATACCTGCGAAATAGATGGAAAATACATGAAACTCGGCGTACTCATTAGAAACTTGTCAATATAAATGATATGATATAAATCCACTCGAATTACACTTTGCGGAGCGATAAAAGCGTCTAAATTAAAGGGATAAATGGGAAGAATTTATGCCTAATCAGTATGACATAATTATGCGTGATGGACTTCGTATATTAATATTGGTTATAATTTCTTATGTTATAGAAAATACATAATTTAGTTGTGACACAATTAAAATGTTTATATAATATTTCGGGAGTATATGGTCACGTTTAGGCATTGTGGACCATTAGATATAGTCCTGGGTCATGGGTATATGATGGATTCGGGCCCATTTCGGTGTCTAAATGTTGGCTTTTTATCCCAACTTGGGATCAGAGATTAATAAGTATTTAAGGGAATTTAAGCCACTCCATATTACTGATTAGAAATCTAAACCTAATTGCTACATCAAGAGAGAAGTGGAGAATAATCAGAAGAGGGGAGAAAAAGGCAAGAAATCAAAGAAGGAATTAAGGGGCTTTCTTCTACAAATTATTAGGGCATGAATTTTCTTGCTCAATTTTTACACAATTTGCTGCTTGATTTATTATAATGACCCTTGTGATTTATGTGATTTAGGACTAAATTTTGATGAATAAATGTTAGGACTAAGTCTCATGTATGTAGAGGATTAATCTTTACATATACTACAACCCAAAAATCTAAGAATCGTTCTTGAAATTTGATGATAGAAATGTTAGGGTTATTGAACAAAATTGGATAATCTTAGATCTTCATGTAGATGATTTTACTAAATGTAATTGTTATGTAGTTTAGTGATTTTAATACCAAGTTATTTGCCCCATAATCTAATCAATCCTTAATACTACTTGTGAAATAAATATGGGTTTGAAGCTTTTGGATCCTCTAATTAAATCTTGAATATTTGGGGATGAATTTGATGTCATAAATGTGGATTTGATGGTCATAAGAGGTATAACTAAGTAAGAAGTATCCATGTACATGTTTGTGTAATCAAAATCACAATTGGATTGGAAATTGGAGTAAGAAATAGAGAGTTCGTATTGAGAAAACTACAAATCTGGGAAGCAGTAGCATTTCGAATCAATCCGACCTGGGTTGGAATCGATTTAGCCTAGGTTCTAATCGATTTATCACGGCGAATCGATTCGTCTTAGGTACCGAATAAATTTGGTCCTGCTGTTAGGGTGAGTTTGAGCCAGAATTTAAATGTCTAATAATCTTACAACCCCGTACGAGTTTTTGGGAAGATGTGGGGTAGCAAGGAATTTATTAAAAATATAAATGTGACCCATATATTTATTGAAATATTATATTTAACTAGATGGTTAATTAATTGATGAGGAAATTAGCATTAATAATTAACGAGATGGTTAATTATCAATTAACGAATAATTGTGGATATCATATGGGTTATTTTTAGGTAATTATAGAGTAGCTACCTATACATATTATATTAGATAGATAATATGTACTTGTATGTATTTGTGTAGACCTACCAATGTTCGTGAATGGTCCTATTGGCTTGGGGGTTCGTGCGTTCGGACTACGTAGCACATGTCGGAAAATGTGGGATTGGTGATTGTGTAGGTCATATAGGTACGACGTAGAGGCTCCATCTACGAGAGGTAGGTGCTTATGCTAATAGTATTTATCATAGCTTGGTATGGGCCATGAACTGGTTTCCTGTGTAGGGAATGTCCCCGGCTTATGTGTATTTTGTGTTGTCCGCTTAGGATAAGAGATTCCCCCGAACTTGTCGATAAAGTACGAACTAGACACCAATGGTAGATTTTTTTGTGTATCAAATATATTAAAGGACATATATATAATTATCGGTACTTTAATGAGATAAATTGAATTGTCTAAGAATGTGGACATAAACTGCAAACCCTTACTATGTGATGTTTAATAGATGTTTATGCCATTTATGTGAGACTTATAAGACTAGAATACTATGGGAATTGGTAATTAAATTTAGTCGGTACACAAAAACATTTAATTATCACCCAATCCTTTATTAGTTAATTGACATGTCATCACGCTTATTAATTGAGACTTATTGGGATGCGGATAATATCACACTTAGCTGAGGGGTGAGATGTTAATCGCATGTGAGTGACGAGGGAGAATATTTATTTTGGATTAACCCTATTTATTGCATCTTAAATTTATTAAGTTAATTCATGCACACCTCGAGATCTGACCCAAATTTAAATATTTTCTTCTCCCAGGTTCTCCTAGACAGAGATAGCGGGATTGTTGCTATATCAGTCTTGCAATCTCTCATTGTCTACTGGATTTTTAGATTTATTAACTCTAGCATACGTGCTTTTTCTCTTTAGTTATTTATTTCATTTAAGACAATTGTAAGGGCATAAGTTCGAGACTTCTTTATTTTATGTTGGATTGCGACATTTACTTCATTGTCATATATATTTTTACTTGGTGTTGGTTTGTATTTATTTATGGTTATGACAATATTTATTGAGCTATGATTATGTGCCTTCAATATAATTATTTATATTATGTTTGTGTTGATGATGGTATTAATTGACAATCAAGCCATATCATCGACGTATCGTGCCTGACCAACATTTGTGTGAAAAAAATAGGAGTTGTTACAATACATAATACCAACTATAATATGATTAATTTCCCCCTAAAAAAGCCTTAAAAATGGTGGAAATGGCTATGGAAAGGCAAACCCTCCACCTCCTTGGGTGGCTTAAAGGGGGTTACCAAAAATTTTCTAGCCTTGATCTTCTTTTTGATCCAAAGACCCCCTTCTTCCTACCCTTCAACTCCATAAAAGTTCCTTTCTTCATAAACCAACTTCAAGAAACCCTATTCTAACTCCACCAAAAATGCACTACAACTTCAACTAAACCCTTGATAATGGAAGAGGAGAACATGAGCTATAGTAATGTTGGAATATGGGAGATAAATGTGAAGGAACAAGCTTAATAATGGAGGATTTTAGAAAGATAATGGGGCTACTTTGCTGTAGAGAAAAATTGAGATGAACTCTCAACCTTTCTCTCTTAAATCCATTTGAAATCATTTAAATAACCCACTTAACACTTAAGGTAAGGTACCCCTATACAAAATGCAGTTAGGGGATAAATAATCTACCCCGAGGGACTCTCTAATCTCGACAACACACCCATGCAAACCAACCAAATATCGACAGTACAACAAAACAAATGACCAACTTACTATCACTTACATCAGTTCGATTTTCATTTCATTTCAGATAGATCCAAAATCCTGATTTTTTCAGCCCTTTTCAAGTCCTAATTGTCCACGAATTTCATATTTTGTCCCTCATATTAACATGGGTTGCACATGTAAATCCTCATTTTACTTAATTGAAATTGTTATACACACATGCATAAACCCTATTATAGAAGCCTAACGTAAAATCATGAGAATGACATAGATTAATTATTTTAAAAGTGTTGGCATTACACGACAACATGAGAACGACATAAATTAATTATTTTAAATATGCGGGTATTACATGATGACACCTCATTTAACCATTATAATGTCGTGTAAATAGTTGTATATAAACAATGGTTTCTATCTTGAAGAAATTAAGGACACTGAAACTTTTATCATAATAAAACTTATAGGCTCCGTTTGAATATTTGGGTAAGATAAATATCTGAAAAAAAGACTAGTATATCATTATTGAGTCAAATGATAACGTGAATATGAAGAAAATTTTGAAAAGGCCTTGTGAAAGTATTAATGGGAATATTTATTTCTTTTTTAGGCGGTTTCGCAATTCTTACAAAAATACGAGAAAATTTTAAAAAATGAGAGTTATTTTGAATCGAAACAACAAAAGTTCTCTAAATACAATTTCAAAGGTAGCTGTGATTCCAAGAGAGGAAATAAAAACTATAAGGATAAGAATTTCAAAGGTAGCTATGCTTATTTGATTAAGTTTAATGAGACTTGTGAAATAGAAATAATATATTGAACTTCATAAAGAACTTTTGAAAGTTTATTTTGAAAATTTTCTCTTAAGGATAAATATGTAAAGGAAATGAAATTTGATTTGGTTGAAAGAACCAATGTGTTTCAAAACTTTGTTTTGAAACATGGTTAATTCAAAAATTAGAATCATGGCCTTAGTTATGTTGAGTCCAGTGCGATAGAAAAAGAAATTTGAAAATTAACCTTTGAATCATCTTCTTGTGTTAAGACAACGAACAAGGAACATAATCTCGAATTCAAACATGAAAGAGTTGTTTCTATTATATTTGAATCATCTTCAAATTTTCCTTTTTTTTTTTTAAATTGAAGAGGAGGAACTTTGTGAAATAAAAAGGAACAAGAAATTTTGAATCCAAGACTAAACCCATTTATAAGATAATGTGGCATATTATTCCCATTACATTTTGTGTGGACAATCCAATTTGACAAGTAGATGGTTGTTGCATAGGAAGAGTAGATTATTTGAAAATATATGGCTTGTGGAGAAGATACATCGTTTAAGAGAGGTTAGAAACAAGATTGGTAATCTTATGAAGAGAGTTTTATGTTTTAGTGAATCAAAATGGTAGGAGAAGAAATTCTTTACGTAGGCATAAAAATTATCTATAAATATTGCCTTTTCCATCCAATTTGAAATATCACCATTTCTATATAATTTACATAAGCATAAAAGTTATCTATAAATAGTTCTTTTTCCATACAATTTAAAATATAACCATTTCTATATAATTCTCCTATATTAAGAGAGTATTTTCGAGGTTAAAATCATATCAATTTATTCTCTTTAAGGAAATTCACTTGTTTCATTCACAATTTATAGAAAACCTAGATATATAGTTGACCTAGATTTTATGAGGAAATGAGAATGTTTTGTTATAAAATCCACATAGCCTAAATTCAGTCTAACTAATCCAAATAATAATTGAATATCAATACTCAAATAAAAAAGATATGTTTAAGATATTTGAGAGTTTAAGCCTGGTGCGATTCTAAGTAAGATGATATATGGGAGAGTTTAATGTTCATTATATAACTTCCTGTTAGGGAACAAGTGAGAGGTATATTCCTACATTGTGTAAAATATTTTCAAATTGAATTAAATATTAAGATGCATCAAGGTTGTTTGCCCCTAAGTTGGTGCGTTTTCCTCATTAAGACTGCAATATGGATTATTTGAATGTGTTTATATTGATGACAACCTTTCGAACACACACAACACCTAGTTGTATTTTCTATTTATGAAGATCCATTAAAATTGAACCTAGAATATGCATCTAGTTTATTCTTGGCATAATTTGCTAATCTCACTTATTTTTTCGTTTCATTGTCGATCTATTTTCATCATCCCCTAACAAAGTTTTATGTTTAACTAGGATTTCTAAAATTTGAAAAGAATTTTACATTTGGAAAATTTCCAAAGACGAACCTATTCACCCCCTCTAGATTTATTTAAGTGTAGACACTTGTAATGATCAATTATAACCCTCAAACCCTTAATTAGGAACTAAGAACCATCGACATGCACTTTGAAAGTACCTATCAGTGATCTTTAAACCTCAACTAAATCCATGGACTCAAAGTAAAAAATATTGCGGGTTCCAAGTTTAATTTTTTTACCGCTACTAAAAAAGAAACATTTTATAAAATCTCTATGTATTGGGGTAAAAGAAACATGGTTTATTTACATTTTTTTATACGAATACATATCTATAAGGTTACAAGGATCCAACCCTTGGATCTACCGTCTTGAGGTCCATGTAACCCTAACTCTAAATACAGTCTTGCGGTCTAAGTACACCCGACTTTACTCTCAGTGTTGTGATTTAAGTATCCTTATAAACCCTGTCTTAAAGTTCAAGTACCATTGACTTTAAAATAGTTATCGAGGTCGAAGTACCTTTGACTTTAAACTCAATCCCATATTCCATGTACCCCTGAATTAAAACTTAGTTTTAAGTTCCAAGTGCTTGTGACTTTAAACTCTCTCTGCCTTTAAACTTAGTTTTAAGGTCCAAGTACCAACCCTTTTTTTAAAGTGCCAAAGGTTAAAAACCTTGACTGTACGATCTAAATACCACGAATATTATTAAGACATGATAGGAATGTAAGGATTTAAGCATCACTTACTTCAAAAATAATAAAGGACTAGCCACCCAGACCACCACATTCTATAAAAAAAACCTAAAAGTTGGTCCTAAAATAGTTTTGAGGTACGCACACCCATAATGAAAAAATCTTCACAAAGATGGAGCGGTCAATAACCCAAATGTTTTCCAACTTGTACGAACTCAACAGACTTAAACCATAGTTCAAATATTTCCTTTGAGGTCTTATGACCTTTAACTTATTATTTTTTAGTTTAATACTTCAAAAACTAGTGTATTGGGAAAAAAATGAATGGGGGTTGATAATGATACCTGATATGACCAAGTGTGACATCGTCCTAGGACAAGGGTAATTAATACCCATAGTTGAGCCCTCAAAGGACCTCACCTAGGTTGTATCCAAGAATCGTCCATGTTAAGGTCGGCCTCATCATTCACAACGTCGGCCATTCAGTAAGCCAAGACCTCAGGGAGCGCCTCACCAGCAAGCATATCTCTCGTCCTTTACTCTAGCCGACATAAGGAAATTAGGGTTGTAACCGGTACAGGTTTTTACAATACCGTACCATACCGTACCATATTGGTACGGAAAAAAATGGTTTTGGTTTCATATATTAAAATACAAAAAAATGATATTACCGAAATCAAAATTACGGAAAAAAGTCAGTTGGTTTTAGTTTTAATATTTATAAAACCGATATACTGAAATTACCGTGTCGATTTACCGTACCATTTTTACTGGACCAATTACCAATTTGAAAACCAAAATTAATAATCCATACAAAAATAATTTTTATAAAGAAATCAACACCCTTCATTTTAAACTCATCTTAGCCATTCATTTTTCAAGTATAAAACTAACCAAAAAAATTAAAACCCTAATTATTCCTTTCTTCAAAGAAGCGACATATAACTCTCTTTATATTTTGGAGGTAGCATCTCTTTCTCTCATAAAGTCTCAACATCACAAAACACGCACACAGACAACACCCGATCGCTCTCTGCTCTCTATTCTCGGTCATTGCCCCCTTCAGCATAAAAAACCCATAAGATGGTAGGAAGTTTTTTTCTTTAGTTCTCTCCATCTCTCACTATGTTAATTTTACATTTTCTTTTATATATATATTATTTGTTATATCTTTTAAAATTTTTGTACTGATTTTAAAGATCCTAAATGTAGAAGAAATTAACCTAAAAAATTTCTAGTCTGGAATAGTGATGTAAGTTGATTTTATACCCAATTTGGCTGACCTTCATCTAGAGTAGTGAATACATATACATTATTATTTGGGCATAAGTAATTTTATAACTGTCTGGGCATAAGGAAAATACATAACTGTTTGGGCATAAATAAAAAAAATGAACCTGTATAAGGCTATTTAGGTCATTTTGAGGCTTTTTTTTTGTGTGTGTGTGTGTGGGAGGGTGCTTTTTAGGACCATTTTTGGGGATTTTAGTGCTATTTATATGGCTGTTTCTAGTATTTTTAGGGGGCCTAATTAAGAGGTATTTTTGACAATATTTAGGGTTTTTAGGGGCTTTTAGGAATATTTTTAGTGCTCTTTTTTTTTTTGGGGGGGGGGGGGGGGGGGGGGGAGGGGGGCGTTAAAAGATTGGCAGTTCTACCAAATTTACCTAATGTATAAAACCGGTTTGTAATTTCAATATTTAACAAAAAAAAAAAAATGAAACCGAGTTTACTTAAACCAGAAAAAACGAAATTTCCAAAAAAAACAAAATACCGGCAGCTTTGGTATTGGTATTGATTTTGGTGTGCAGGGTGGTAAAACGGTATGGTTTTGTTTTATCATCCAGAGTTTGGTTCTGATATTAGTATCTACTATTTTCTGACCAAAGCGTACCATTTACACCTCTATGGGAAATGGTCTATATAGCCTGGCTTATCCTGATATCTTCGGTCGAGGCCATACTTGTGACTTGCCAGCATAAAGTCATGCACTACATCAGCAACCTTGTACTCTGCCAGACCGAGACCTCTACAAACGATACTTATGGTACGAGTAGTAAAAAATTTCAAGATAGCATGTACCACGTGGACAAGTCTCTTACAACCAGATTATCCCCTCAAGTAGGGAATATTGCATCATAATTAGTTACATGTGTTAAGCAAAGGTGTCAACTGGCTATTGGGAGCCTCTTCATGCACATATTGATTACATGTTTGGGGATACATTACACCCTTAAGGCACTATAAATACGCTTTATCTTCTACATTGTAATGGATCGATAATTAGTAATCCTTGCTGAACTATGTCAAAATTGTTTAGTGAGAGATAAAAGCTTGATTGTTATATTTGCAGGCGATTAGTGCCATTGTTATAGTGGAAAATCATCATTTACACTGCATAATGGACGTAGGCTCCGTCCGAACCACTTAACTTATGGTGTTGTTCCTTCTTGCCTCATCTCTATCTTTATTGTTATGTTGCTTACTTTTTGCCAATGTTGTACTGGGATCATCTCATTCATCACTTTGATTTGGTGATACCAATTCTGGTATCATTAGTCTGGCGGCATCTGTGGGAACGAGATAGCCATTCTCTTCTCCTTTTTTCTGCAACTATTCTACTAGATTCCCTAATGGAGGTCCTATCTCATACTTTGGTGAGATTGAACCGCTATTGAAAGATTTCTGGGTGAGTCTTAGCTCATTATTTTCTCTTCCATCTTATTACCAATACCCCACTCGATTTTCTGGTCACCAAAACCCTCCCGATGGTAGAAGATCCACCAATTATAGGTGGTCTAAGCACCATCCAAGACCCTCCTCAATCAGAAATGGCTGAGGTAGAGGAAACCCTATGCTCCTTTGTAAACAGTCAATAAGAGATGTAAACAACCCTTGTCGCTTTCAGCCAAAACATTGCAGTTAGGCCTAGCGATCGCTAGGGATGGCGCTACAAATCAAATAGCCAGAGGACCACCCCAAGCTCCATAAAAAGGATCTCCTTCCTCAATACAGGCACATGGAGGTGGTCGACCCTAGGCCTTTATGCTTGGGGAGGCTGGTTCATGAATACCCTAAGGATGATGATGACTAGTATGATAATGTAGATGAAAGAGAATACTAGGATACTTATGAAATCTCTAGAACCACTATTAGAATAGTTCATCCCAATTGAGACGTGTGTTTTAGGATGAGTCGAGAATGCAGACGTAGAGTATCAACATTGGATAGATTGAGCAGGGGGTTATCCTTTGATAGGCTCGTCCAGCATCGAATGATCTGAGGAACCTCCTTTCCAGTTCCAGGAGTATTATAGGCTCCAAATTAAATTAGAGAGTTGATGACCGTCAACCTTCTAGAGGACGAGATGAGGAGAAGAAATAAGTTAATAGCCAATGAATGACAGCTTCCATGGTGCACTCGGTATGTCCTAATGTCAGATAGGGTCCTGCAGATAATGTCGCCCAAGCCGACGCTATAGTTTTAGCAGAGAGACCCTAGAATGATATAATTCAGAGGCTGGAGGACAAATTAGGAGACATCCTCAAAGGCCAAGATCCCTTGCAGAGGGGTTATTTGGAAGGAACATTATTCGTGGATAAGATGGTTAACTTTCCAAGTCTGTCCAAGTTTAAACCACCAGTGGTCACTCCAAAATATGATGGGAGAAGTAATACAGTTCACTATATAGAGATACACCAATCAGCCGCATACATTTACTCAGTCTCTGATGAGATGAGGTGTCGTGCCTTTTCAATCACTTTAACCAGAGAAGCCCACGTATGGTTCACCTCAATCCCTATGAATTCAATTGAGAATTTCAAGAAACTCACTGAGATATTGATACACAACTTCTTCTTTAGGCTGAGACCCCAAACGAAGATAACTCACCTGTTGTACGTCAGGTAGGTGGAAAATGAGAGTCTCAGGGAGTATATTGTGAGGTTCAATAAAGAAAATCTAGAGGTCAAAGATTACGAGAAAAACATTGCAATGACAGTTCTAATAGGAGGTTTCCAGAATGAAAAAAATACTCTGGAAGCTTGCTAAAGACCCATCGAAGTCCATGGATGAGCTATTAGTAATGGCCGGTAAGGTCATGAACATTGAAGAAGCTATGGAAGAAAAGTATGAGGATGAGAAGGGCACTAGTAGTGGTGGAGGTTTCTAGAAGAAGAATAAAAATGGAAAGAAGAGATCAGCAGACGATAGGTTCTCTTACTACACTCCCATCATAGTCAGTTGCGAACATATTTTAAACGAGATCAAGAATGATCGATCCCTGAGGTGTCCTGAAAAATTAAAAGCTCCTCCTCACAAGAGGAAAAAAACTATGGGACTCCACCACGACCATGGGTACCTGACCGATAAATATTTTTCTCTAAAGGATGAAATAGAGAAGATGTTGAAGGCGGAAAAGTTATGAAAGTATGTGGACATTCATAATTCAAAGGGTGGCCAAGACGACACCCAGAAGAAGAATAAAAATGACAAGTTTCAACCAGATGCTCGAGGTGTCCGAGATGATGATGAGTCAGACAACTGTGATGAGGACGACCCTGACCTGCCTCCTAAGATCAGATCCATATGATCTCGCGCGAGGTCAAGATGATCTGTGGGGATCTTGTGGGAGGAGGAAATGAAGTCGTTGATAGAAAAGCACATGTAGCAGAAGCAAAATCTCTCCCACTAAAGCCTAAGACTGTTAACTCAGTCGCAGTTCATCCTGTCAAAGGTAAGAGAGCCAAGGTTTATATAAATACTTTGGTATTTATCTTTTCAAGGTTATATTTTAGGGGAATTTTATCCCCACGTTATGAACCTTTGGTCATCACTACTCTAGTGTATGGATAGAGGTTCCAAGGATTCTGGTATATGGAGGCAGCTCAACCGATGTTATATTCTGGGATTATTACAAAGATCTATATCTAAGAAAGAAGTGGTTGATTCCATATCACTAACCACTCACCGGATTTAGTGGTTAGAAAGTACAACATGTGGGCATATATGAAATAGAAGTGAGAATGGGAAACAACTGGCCAAAATGTCTTACAAGGAAGATCAAGTTCTTCATTATGGATGAAAACATGTACTCAGCCTACAATATAATTCTTGGAAGGATAGTCCTAAAAGAATTTGAGGTTGTGCCCTCAACAGTCCATCGGATGATTAAATTTTCGACCCCATGTGGGGTAGGGGAAGTTCAGGGTGACCAAGTTGAGGCACGCGGATCCTACTTCAACTCAATCGAGGAGATAAAAGCATACAAAAGGGCCACCATGACCAACAACATTGATACTTTATATCCAAGAGACGAAAAGAAGCTGAAAAAGGGTGAGGCCACTGAGGAGGTAGAATCCATCATCCTCAATGAGGAAGAGTTGGAAAAAACCATCCAAATTGGCAAAGAACTAAGGAAGGAGGTCAAAGAGGGCTCGTTAAGCTATTAATGAAAAGTCTGAGCATCTTTGCATGAAGCCACGATGATATTCCCGAAATTGATCCAAAAGTTCTCTGCCATAAGGTTAATGTGGATAAGGATGCAAAGCCGATGATTACAATCACAAAGAATAAATTTTTTCAGTTTATTTAGAAAAATATTATTTGTAGGTACGACCTACCTAACACCCTAATTTATGATAATGGGACACGGGTCAAGAAAATCTCCCTAGAGAAATATTATGAACAAGTTGGCATCAAGCAATTCTTCTCCACTTGTGGACGACCTCGGTCCAACGGGCAGACATAAGTAATGAATAGAACGATCCTTAATGGGATCAAGAAGAGGTTGGAAGATGCCAAAGGAAGATGGATTGAAGAGTTGTATGATGTCCTATGGGATTACATGACGATAGATAGGAATCCTACTAGGGAAAATCCATTCATGTTGGCTTATAGCTCAGAGGTAGTGGTTTTGACAAAAGTAGGTTTCCCACCCCACGGGGTTCAGATTTATGACCCTGATGAAAATGTTGATGAACGAAGACTTAATTTGGATCTTGTGGAAGAAAGGCGAGAAGATGCTGAGGTTAGTCAAGCTGCCTACTAGCAAAGGACAACAAAGTTCTACAATAAAATGGTAAAAGCATGCCCACTAAAGGTAGGAGACTTGGTGTTAAAGAAGACATCAAAGAAGCCAAACAAGCATCACCCGAACTGTCATGGTCTATACAAAGTGATTAAATAGGTGGTTCTAAAGACGTATTGATTAAAAAAATTGGAAGGCAAAACCGTTCTCAATCCCATGAAATGCTGACCACCTCAAAAAGTACTATCAGTAAGATTCCAGTTTTTATTATCTCTTTTTAATTTTGATATAACACATGTATATGGGAAGCAGATGATGAATGAAAAATAAATTAAGTTCAATAAAAAATTCCTAGTGTTTCCTCATATGTTGTCTACTTGTTTGAATATTTGTTACTTATATATATCAACTTATCTTAAGCTATAAAACATCATTCGTGGTGAAGTAGACTTAAGTGGCTCTCGATGACATGAGAGTCTAGACGGGCTTAACCTCGTCCATGAACTGTCAATAACATCGAGAGGGGATTGTTTAATTAAACATCATTTACTTGGTGGAAATCCTATCTCAACTGAGATGATAGTGCATGGATGAGACGACACTCATACATACACTCTCAAAATGATGAGAGGGGACTTGTGATACAACATCATAATTTGGTGGATTCAAATTCAAAATCACTTAGTTGTGGTTTATTTATTTGAACAACATTAACTTGGAGGAAATTCTCTCTCGATCGAGACGAAATTGCATGGACGAGACGACACTCATCCATACACTATCAAAATGACGAGAGGGAACTTGTGATACAACACCATAATTTGGTGGATTCAAATTCAAAATCACTTAGTTTTGGTTTGTTTATTTTAAACATCATTAACTTGGTGGAAATTCTCTCTCGATCGAGACGACAGTTCATGTACGAGACGACACTCGTCCATATACTCTCAAAACGACAAGAGGGGACATGTGATACAACACCATAATTTGGTGGATTCAAATTCAGAATCACTTAGTTGTGGTTTATTTGCTTAAATATCATTAACTCGGTGGAAATTCTCTCTCGATCGAGATGACAGTGCATGGACGAGATGACACTCATCCATACACTCTCAAAACAACGAGAGGGGACTTGTGATACAACACCATAATTTGGTGGATTCAAATTCAAAATCATTTAGTTATGGTTCATTTATTAAATACCATTAACTTTGTGGAAATTCTCTCTCGGCCAAAACGACAGTGGATGGACGAGAGATAACTTATGAATTATGGTAAATTAAAAATTAGAGCAAACATATCTGCATATCAGAAGAAGAAAACGAAAACAAAGGGCTTCATGAATAACAAAAGAGTTATGAAAAAACAAAATTCAAGGCCACGAAGGGTTATCCCATAAAAATAAAAAATGAAAAGCGCTTAAACATCAGGATTTGGCTGAGTCATCCCATCTCCAGGAGTAATTTGGGCCTGAATATTGGTAGTCTCAGCCCCATAATCATTTATGCCAATCAAAGATGCCATATAATTGTCCTATGTGACCTTAATGGGGTTGGTCTCCACAAGGTCGGTCTAATTTTCAACGTCATCCAGAGTAGTACCGAGATGAGGATCACTGAAGTTAATGCCTATGAAGTCGTCAGGGGATAGGTTTCCAACCTCAACATGTTTAAGGGAAGCCTATTAGGTATACGTATTGATTCCCGTCTCAAAATATTAGAAGGCATATCCTCCGAACTCATCAAATTTCTTGAACTTAGCTATAGCTTAAGCTTTAGCTTCATCAAGAACGACATTAATTCCAGCGTCAATTTTGGCCTTCTTATTCTCGTCTATTTTTTAGGACATTAGCATGCTCGGTCTTCTGATTGGTATTTTCATCCTTAGACTTCTTTAGAGCCGATATCGATTTTGAAGGCTCATCCCTAAGCTCCTTCTCTATATTCTTTGCATCTTTGTCCTTCTGAATCAAGGGAAACCTCTTGTTGATCCAATCTCCCATACGATGGAGGGAGACTAGACTCTACAGAACTATATGGTGATAAGCCAGTATGAGATAAAAATTATGAATACTCTACACTTCGTGAGGTTTGAGAATACCTAGACGGCCTTACAGATGACAAATTCAGTCAGCAAGGAGATGTCCAGTTATTGGAGAAAATGTCTTTCTCCTTTAAAGATGAGAGAGTTAACACCATCTATAGCTTTCTTATCATGGCCGAGAATGTTCTCATCATCAAGTTTCAGTTGTGAAAGATGAGATGCCAAAGCCTCGTCTATGGAGATTGGAATCGCCTAATAAAAACAACTCTACTTTGAAGGTTAGTATTAATATCCTCGGCTCAGCCTTTTTATTTCTTCCTAATAACATCGAATCTGCTGGGATTCACTACAATAGATTTTTAGTTGGGGCAGTAGAGGGATCAACATTTTTTCCATGTTTGCTAATGAGTTTACTCAAATTTGGGGCAACCATATTCCAAAGGTCATTCGGTTTACCTTTTGGATGTTCTGTAAGAGATAGACTAAGTCAGTTATGAATAACTATAAGATACGACACGACAATTGGTGGAAATAATTACTTACGTAGCTCGACTAAGGGGTCAACCCCCAGACCCATCTAAGCTAAATATTACGGGGTCATTAAATGCTCAAACTTAACGAGACGAACATTATCACCTTATTTACGAAGATTCTTAACATTATCTATACCCTCGGGGTTATATCTAGGGACAAGTTTCGCCGATGTAGAGGCTTTATCCCATCTCAGAGGTGTCCTATGATCAGAGGTTCCACAAGCTTAGTTGGGACCAAATTCCTAAGACCTAGAAATGAAAAAGTATCGTGGCTTTCAATTGTGATTTGAGGTTTGGGTAACCAACAAGACCTTCTTCTTAGACTTTTTAGCTACAAGATGATAGTAACCAGACGGAGTCTTGGGATACGAGGGTTTATAGTAGGGAAGGAATATATTAACTAGAAGTTCAGTTTAATGGACAATCTTCCATAGGGAAATGAAGCGAAGAATGACCCTTTAAGCATTCAGAGGAAGCTAAGATGGGGCATGTCTTAGATGATATAGCATGGGTCGGATAATGGGGTAAATAGGCTGGTGGAAGCCGACCTTAAACATTTGTTCATAGACACAGACTTTGCCCTCTCGGCCTTGAAAGGCTCTCCCTTCTTTAAGAGGTTTTCTCATAGAGATAGAAAAGTATATTCCATAGAGATGTCTCCAAACTAAAAGGTCGGCTTCAAAGACATGTAATACCCCATATTTTTGAGGAATTTTATTTTAATTATGGAATTAGGATTAATTAAATTTAAATGGAGAAAATTTATTTATAATTAATCCGAATTTAAAGGAAATAATTACCAGCTTGACTAGAGTAAGTATTTATTGATGATAATTATGTTGAATATTACTTAGCGATTAAAGTAATATATGATTACGAAAATATTATTATGGTTGGGAGTGAAAAATACGGTAGTTGCAATATATTTAGTTGGGACGTGCATGTGAGTCTTGTCAGTATTACTTTCTTGGGTTAAAAGGATAATTTGTTTTTAGGTAACTCTTATGACCATTTTGAGTTCACCGATGAGTCCAGAAGGGTCGAGATAGTCAGAAAACTCTACTCGGGTGTTTTATTTGGATTTTGGGGTGGTTTAGGCCAAACCGACACCCCGAAGGGGTATTTTTGTCTTTTGAATTTTTGGGAATTAAAATGGACGAAAATAGAAATTTAAAAAGGAAGATTACATGGGTAATAGGCTATATATTAGTTTCCAAACCTACGTGAGAAAGAGAGAGAGAGAACCAAAGAGGAAGAAGAAGAACTCCAAAGAGCCCTGGGATAAAGACTCAAGCTCTCACACCAAAAATTTCACCAATGCTTAGATTGTGAATAGAGTATCACCACTATACAAATCTCATCCAGTAAACCAGAAGTTAACAAAAAGGCATGTGTTTATCTTGCTGAATTTTTAGAGCATATATGATTCATGTTAATTTAGTTGATGGAATAACCATGATATTATGAATTTGGGATTGACATTAGGTATTAATCTTTAATTAGGAATATAGGGTTGCATGTAGTTGAATAACCATGTTCTGGGTATGATAAATATGGGTTTTATATTTTGATATCATGAAATTAAATCTAGCATTAAATTGTTGTTAATGGAGATTATGTGAAATTAGGGCTTGTTGAAGATTTGAGAAATTTATCGAAATTTATGTTATAACTTTAGGGATTTGATGTTAAAAATGGATGGGAAAGTTCTCTAATACTAGGGGATATGGTTTAGAGTTGTTTAAACTGGATTTGAATGAGTTTCAAGTGCATTTTTTATTAAATGATTTACGAAAACGAAATTTTTGGAAGACATGGAAGCTCTCAGAATTTTCATTCGAAGACCGTCCCAAGTCGTTGAAATGACCTCGTTCAAATGACACTTCCAACGATACTTCCAACAATATCCCTAACGAGATTTTAGAGTTCGTTCAAAGTTAGAATCTCATTCGAACGACCTCGTTCAAACGAGAATACCCAAGTTCTAACGAGATTTTAGAAACTCAAATTTTGGCCCAAACAACTTAAAAATACTTCTAGGTTCATTTAAGTGAGAGAGTGGGACCTAAGTTATTTTGGAATAGATTCATTTTCATAATTTTAGTAGTGATATGAATTGTGTAACTACTACGGAAATGGGTTGGAATAATAGAGCTTTAAAGAGTATATACGATGAAGAGATAAGTCGTACGTTTAATTTATTGTGAGTAGTAAAGACGATATACTACATACGAATTTGGGGACTTTGGTTGCATGAATACCTAATGAATATAATAAGCTATGTTTATAATTATTGATTAAACTATTATGGGTAAGACATACCTACGTTGCTTGCTATCGAGCGGAGGTTATGCGATGTGGACAATCATGCCTTGAGGAGCCTTCGGGTGGGATTTTTATTTTTACCACTAGAGCATAGAACCTAGGTATGGGCTATGTGTGAGAATGATAGTGATGAAGATCGTATGGGTGAGTAGGTATGTGCGTATCCTAACGGCATGGAACTATGTTCGCCTCAAATATGTGTTTTTTTTATGGTTCGCGAGAGAGTACATATAGTTCTTTATGCAATGATCGATGCATTATGACAGGATAACAGACTATGCATGCACCGCAGATGTGTCTTAGGGTTCAGTATTGAATATATATATAATAGAGTGTATCTGTATATATACTTGTGATACCATCTACTATGTCAATTAAGTAGACATGTATATAATGAAATCTGAAATGAACTAAATTGGTGAACACTTTACCTATATGAAATTAAAAGAGCGCTTATCCATGTTTAAGAGAAGTTTATTATAGGTATTATTTATATAGCGAGGGATATACATGGGAACAATATTTGGCTATGATTAGATGTTAGACGGGAAAGAGCTAGTTAGCATGGAAATAGAAACTAGTAAGGTTTGATGGGATATTAGGCGTGCACATTAGATTAGAGGTGAGCATGTCAAGTGAGTATGATAATCTAACATGATTAATATATGTGTTATAAACTCATTTTAAGCACTTGCTAATTTTTAAACTGTTTTCAACTCGGGCTCTGACCCATTTTCTGCAAATCTCTTTTCTTGTCAAATTATTTTAGGTGCTCAGCCACATGGACACCAAGCATAGGAGATCCATTCACTCGACGAGCATTTCCTGCTATGGATGTTACAGGACCTTGGTAGTAGGTGCCTCTATGTCCATCATTTCTTCCTTTTGAGTTACTTTATTAGTTAGGTCAGGTTGCCCCATTTCTATTAAGATGTTCAGAGATTTTGGATTTAGTTATTTACTTCTTTCAGTTGTATATTTATTTCTGTTGAATTATTGTATTTGGGATTTAGACTGGAAGTGTTTTCTCCAGTTTCATTTATTATTGTAGTTATTTCCTATCATATGAGATTGATGTGAATGGTGAATGTTTAATTATTTCGCTAACCAAGTTTTATATTCATTAAAATATAAAATTTTACATCAACCTTTTTAAATATTAGGTGATTAGTATTTAATAATAAAGTTTTCGACGGTGATGCATAATCTGAACCAACTGGATATTCTGAATTAATTTAATAAAAGACTGATCACCCGATATTTAATTAGGCGGGGTGTCATGTGTGGTATCAGAGCATCAGGTTCTAGAGTCCTTAGGATATGTGCGGCTTATTATGCTTTTCATATAGCTTTCTTTGATATAGAGCCCTGTATTTAGGATTGTTGTATTCATTAATTGTGCATTCTACATCTTCAGCTATTTGAGATAATTACTGTGGACTTATAAAGCTTCTCTCTTATTTTAGATGCCTCCCATATGTGCATAGCGAGCCAATAGGGATGCCCATCTTGAGCCTCAGCTAGCTCCGTCCCAGAGCACGATGAATGCTGCAGAAGTTGCTGCTCTTATGGCACAAGCGAAGAATGAAGCATTAGCCGTGGTATAATAGGCCCCACTATAGGCACCATTAGTGTATCCAACACCAGTTCATGCTTTCTCTTCTGCTTCGGAGCGCGTCAGAGATGCCTTCCATAAGGAACATCCTCCAGAGTTTGCAGGAAGTTCAGATCTGGTGAAGGCGAGCCAATGGAGGAAGGATATATAGAGACACCTAAGGATGTATGAATGCATGAATGGGAAGAAGAAGATTTTAGCCACCTTTAAGTTAGTTGGGTCAGCGCTATAGTGGTGGGAGTCCACCACCACTGTGGAGGAGAGAGACAGCTTGACTATTTGAGAATTCTAGGTGCGGTTTGACCGCAAGTACTTCCCTTCCACCGTACAGATTGAGATGAGGCGGAAGCTATTGAACCTCAAGCAGGAAGGGAAGACAGTTACTGAGTATGAGGAAGAGTTTACTAATCTTCTGAATATAGTGCCAGATCAGATACCGACGGAGGAGAAGAAGATCTAAAGGTTTATGGATGGATCGACTTGGAGGATTCTCCATCATCTATTAGGAAATCTTTCATTGGACACTTATTCTGATGGGGTTAATGCTTCCCTAAAACATTATCAAGACCACGACTTCCATCAGCATGGAAGCAAACGAGTTGGGGAGTCCAGCCAGCAAGGCCTTACATGAGGTGGTAGTGCTAGTGGGGCACTCTCAGCTCAAGGACAGGTCCGTTAAGGTGATTAGAGTTCCCATCATGGGGAACCTACTAAGCGATTCCATTCTGAAGATTTCAAATAGGGGCAAGGAGGTTTTAAACAGGGCCAACATTTCCATTAGGGACAACACCATTTCTAGCAGGGCCAGGGGAGGGGTGGTAACGACCATCAGTGATATGCCCAAGTATAACCTCGATCCAGGGACACCTACCTCGACCGAGATGATGGCGGAAACATTGATCGACCCTATGAAGGCCAGGGACCCGCGATACCATCCCTCGGCCAGACCTACCTCGGCCCAGGCCGACACTACCTTCTACACTACCAAGGGGCACTGCGCACATCACAGGCATCAACAGCACTCTTGCACATCTGGGTATGGAAACCTCGGCCAAGGGTGGGCCGAGGTGACAGTGAGCCGACCCTCAACTTGGAATCGGTTAAACCTCGGCTTGGGACGAAGTCATAAGAGGCCTTAATAATCACCAGCATGGGACTATCCCTACCTTGGCTGGGGCCGACCTAGCATAATGTCTTGGCTGAGGTAAGGCCGAGACTCCTTATGCACTTCTCGGATTGAACGGACATCAAGCCTTTACAGCTCGACCTCTCCCAGGCCGAGGTCATTCACCAACATGACTGTTGAGCATCTGTTGACATTTGGATAAGGACACCTGGGCACAAATCAGTTGTAACAAGATTATCCTCCACATGTAGGAGAATATTTCATCATCATTGCTTACATGTGACAGTGATAGATGGCATTCCCACATTGGTGATGATACCACACACATGCTCATTGCATGCATGGGGGGGTACATTACGCCCCCTAGGCACTATATATAGGGGTCATACCCTACCTTACAAAAGGATCTCCAGTTATAAAACCCTAGCTGAAACTCTATCTAAATATACAGTAGAGAGAGAAAGCTTAAGAGAATTGTATCCATGGCCATTAGTGCCTTCATTCAGTGATAGTACTCACACACTCACAGTGGACGTAGGCCAGATTGGCTGAACAACTTAAGTTTCGGTGTTGCTTCCTCATATCCTCACCTCCTTCTCTGATCTCTTTATATAGCTGTGCTGCCATTGTTATTCATATATTGAGCTTGGAAACACCTTACCTGGTGGTGATGATTCTTAGCATCATCATTTTAGCGCCGTCTGTGGTAATCGAGAGGCTATCTCTTCCTCTTTTTCTGCATTACCTCACCGGAGACTCTGGTGGTGAACCAGGAACCACCCCTTGTGTGGAGCTGTTTCACCATTGAAAGAGGTCCTTTAAGGTATTAAGCTCACTTATTGTTCAACCTCTTTATTGTTAATACATGGCACTAGAATTACCACCGCCTCTTCCGCCTCCAGGAGGTGGAGGGGCTAGTTCCAGTCAGGCTCCTCCCCAGTCTGAAATGGCGTAGGTAGCAGCGGCTTTGAAATCTTTAGCTGCAACACAACAATCCATGAAGGAGCAATTTTCCCAGCTTAGCCAAACCATGATGATGAGGCCACCTGGAGTCTCCCCGGACATGATAACTCCGGCGGCAGTTCAGCCTCATCCTGATGCCAGAGGACCACCCCAGGCACCCATGAAGGACCAACATGCACCCCAACGGAGGAGGGACGTTGCTGACCCTAGGCGCCTGCGCCTGGGGAGGCAAGGAAACCCTTGCCCAGAGGACAGGTATGACGACCTTGAAGCTGAAGAGGCCCAGGAAGACTGCTAGGAGCCGTATGAGGTGTCAGATAACACCGTACGACCTCTTAGGCAGAGCCAAGGATGTGTCGGCCGAATAAGAGACGAGGCCCAACAAAGAGGGTCGGCCTTTGATAGGCAGAGTCAAGGATGTGTCGGCCAAAGAAGAGATGAGGCCCAAAAAAGAGGGTCGACCTTTAACAGGTTGAGCAGAGGGTCGACCTTTTAGAGGCTGGGCCCAGTCAATGACCTGAGACAGAGGCTATCGAGGTCAAGGAGCGCGGCAGGCTCTCAAAGAGGGAATAGGCAGGTTCGGACAGATCAAGGCCGACCCTTGGAGAGAAGAGCCAGGGAGCAGGAAGAGGTCAACAGTCAACGGGTCGTGGCTGGGTAACCCTCTGTCCATCGCAGAGAGGTGGCAGGAGACAACCTCGGCCAAGTTGATGAGAGAAGACCCTGGAATGACTCAATACAACGTCTCGAGGAGAAGATAGGGGACCTCATAAAGAGCAGGGACCCATTACAGAGGGGCTACTCGGAGGGCTTCCCATTTGTAGCTAGGATGGTGGGGTTTCCAACCCCAGCTAAGCAAGCCTCCTACAGTGACTCCTAAGTATGATGGAAGCACTAATCCAGTGCACCATATCGAGATGTATCAGTCGGCGGCAGATATTTACTCGATACCCGATGAGATGAAGTGCAGGGCCTTCTTAGGAACCTTGACAGGGGATGTGCACAACTGGTTCACCTCTCTTTTGAAGAACTCGATCGAGAACTTCAAAGGCCTAGCTGAGCAGTTCATCCACAACTTCTGCTTTGGGGTAAGACCTCAAAAGAAGACTACCCACCTCCTATATGTCAAACAGGCTAAGGGTGAAAGCCTAAGAGACTACAAAGCAAGATTCAACAAGGAGAAGTTGCAGGTGGAGGATTACGAAGAGAGCTTAGCCATGACCGCCCTTATAGGAGGCCTCCAGAAAAGAAAGCTACTGTGGAAACTAGCGGAAGACCCTCCTAAGTCAATGGCAGAGCTGGTGGAAACCGCGAGGAAAGTGATGAATGCGGAAGAGGCAATGGCCGCCAAATATGAGGAGGAAAACCGTGGTAGCTCTGGGAGGTCCCAGGGCAAGAAAGAGGGGAAGAAGAGGTCAGCAGATGACAAATTCGCTCATTAAACTCCTCTGACTGTGAGCTGTGAGCACATCCTTAATGAGATCAAGGCTGACCGGACTCTGAGGTGGCCAGAGAAATTGAAGGCCCCACCACATAAGATGAATAAAAACCTCTGGTGTGAGTTCCATCAGGATCACGGCCATGTCACAGATAGATGCTTCGCTCTGAAGGATGAGATTGAGAAGATGCTAAAATCCGGGAAGCTAAGAAAGTATGTGGATGGCAAGGCTCCAAAGGGTGGAAGAGATGACCCTAAGAAGAGAAGAAATGACAGGTTCCGTGGTGATGTCCCGGCTAGAAGACATGATGATTCAGAGGGTGATGATGGAGATGACCCAGATCTCCCACCAAAGGATGAAAACACCCCAGTGAAGAGGGTCGGAATGATCTCCATTGGTGTTAGCACCATATGTGGGGGATTCACAGGAGGTGGCTCTGAGGTAGCCGATAGGAAGGCTCATGTAGCGGAGGCCAAGTCAGTGGTCAAGCCTAAGGTTGTGAATCTAATGTCTTCTGACGCAGTGCAGAAGAGGAAGAAGGTGGACATGGACACCCTCGTAGTGGGGTTCTCCAGACTCGACTTCAAGGGAATCTTAGCCCCCTATGATGACCCTTTAGTCATAACAACAAGGATGCATGGGTGTGATGTAGGGAGAATCCTAATAGATGGGGGAAGCTCAGCAGATGTGATGTTCTGGCCTTGTTTCAAGAGCTTGGGTCTTAGCAGGGCAAGGTTAGTGCCCTATCATCACCCATTGATAGGCTTCAGTGGTGAGAAGGTACACCCATTGGGCATTTATGAAATGGAAGTACGGATGGGAGATGAGTGGCCTAAGAGGCTGACCAAGAAGATAAACTTTTTTGTTATGGATGAAAATGTCTTCTCGGCCTACAACCTCATCATCGAAAGAGTGTCCCTTAAAGAGTTTGAATCCGTGCCGTCAACGGTCCACCAGATGCTAAAATTCTCGACTCCTTACGGGGTAGGGAAAGTGCAAGGGGACCATACCACAGCGCGGGAGTGTTATTTCAACTCGGCCGAAGAGCAAAAGGCCCATAAGAGAGCAACCGCCACTTACAGCATTGACACTCTTGATCCCAGAGATGAAACAAAATTAAAGAAGGGAGAGGCCGCGGAAGAGGTAGAATCCATCGTCCTCAATGAGGACGAGCCGGAAAAAACCGTCCAGGTCGGCAAGGCTTTGGAGCAAGGGATCAAGGAAGAGCTGATAAACTTCCTCAGGAGGAGGCAGAGTGTCTTCATGTGGAGTCACGCAGACATGCCTGGTATCGACCCTGAGATCATGACCCACAAGCTCAACGTGGACAAAGATGCTAGGCCTATTAAACAGAGGCGAAGAGTCTACTCCAGAGAGAAGTATGAGGTCATCCGGGAAGAGGTGAAAAAGTTGGAAGAGGCCGAGTTCATAAGAGAGGTTACTTACCCAGAGTGGCTCTCAAATGCAGTCATCGTGCCTAAGGCCAATGGAAAATGGCGAATGTGTGTAGATTTCACAGACCTAAACAATTCTTGCCCGAAGGACAGCTATCCCTTACCTAGGATAGACCAGATAGTGGATGCAATGGAAGGGAACGAGCTCATGAGTTTCATGGATGCTTATTCAGGTTATAACCAAATCTTCATGGATGCCGAAGACTCTGAGAAGACAGCCTTCATTACTGACAAGGGGACGTACTGCTACAAGGTAATGCCCTTTGGTCTGAAAAACGCGGGGGTAACATATCAACGTCTTGTCAATAGGATGTTTGAGGAGCAGATAGGTAAGACTATGGAGGTATATGTGGATGATATGCTAACGAAGTGCCTGAAAGCATGTACTCACGTAGCAGACCTTGAGAAGACCTTTAATGTCATGGACTCGTACAGGATGAAGCTCAACCCAGCGAAGTGTGTCTTCGGGGTAGGAGCCGGGAAGTTCTTGGGGTTCATCGTTAATCAGAGGGGGATTGAAGCAAACCCTGAGAAGATCAAGGCCTTGCTCGGCATAAAGACTCCTAGTAGTATCAAGGATGTCCAGAGACTCACCGGAAGAGTGGCTGCCCTTAACAGGTTTGTTTCCAAGGCAACGGACAAATGTCTTCCGTTCTTTAAAGTTCTGAGAAAGGCCTTCAAGTGGGACGAAGAGTGTGAAAAATCCTTTGACCAACTCAAGTCCTACTTGGGGTCTCCCTTGTTGTTGTCTCGGCCCATCACGGGGGAGAGGTTGTTTGTGTATCTGGCAGTCTCTGAGTCAGCCATCAGCGCAGCCATCGTACGGGAAGAGGATGGAACCCAGAGGCCTGTGTACTTCAACAGTAAGGCCCTTCAAGGGTCTGAACAAAACTATCCCCGGATGGAGAAATTGGCTTATGCCCTGATACATGCCTCAAGGAAGATGAAGCCTTACTTCCAAGCGCACTCCATGGTAGTCCTCACAGACTCCCCGCTAAGACAAGTTCTGCACAAACCTGAGAAGTCCGGGAGACTGATGACCTGGGCCATCGAGCTAGGAGAGTATGATCTTACCTACCAGCCCAGGACAGTCATTAAGGGGCAGGCCCTCGCAGAATTTATTGCAGAGTTCACTTGGTAAGAGGCCGAGACAGAGAAAGGTTCAGATAATGATGAAGAGACGAACCGAAGTGTCTTCCGAGATTCAGAAGAGACTGCCCCATACGTCTTACGAGGCCGAGAAGAGGTTATCCCGGGCAAAACTCGGAGCAGAGTAGAAGAAAATGAAGAGGATCGATACCTCTTCGAAAAGGGGGTTATGAGAGAAGGGGTCTTCTCATCAGATGCAGACGTGTGGAGCCTCTTCGTTGATAGCTCTTCTTATAACCATGGAAGCGGTGCGGGGCTAGTACTCTCGGCTCCAGATGGCGCCAATATTGAGTACGCCTTGAGATTCAACTTCAAGGCCTCCAACAACGAGTCTGAGTATGAGGCCATGATAGCAGGTCTCTTATTGGCAACAACTCTTCGAGTAAAGCGGCTCCTACTCCATAGCGACTCGAGGTTAGTTGTCAATCAAGTGTTGAGGGCATACGAGACCAAAGATGAAAGGATGGCTAAATACCAAAAGAAGGTAAGAGGATTTCTAGAGTATTTTGAAGAAGCAAAGCTGAAGAGAGTGCCTCGGCTGAGCAACAACCACGCTGATGCACTGGCAAGGCTGGCCTCGGCAATGAAGACAGATTTGGGAAGGACCATTCCAATCAAGGTCTTAGGAAAAGAAAGCATCGAGGAGGACGAGGTGTGTAGCCCTTGTCACAATGTGAACCTAGGAGACTCATGGATTTACCCGCTCGTCAGATACCTAAGAGACGGAGAGCTACCTGAGTCCAAGATGGAAAGGAGAAAGTTGAGATACAGGGCTGCCAAGTTCTCAATAGTAGGAGACGTCCTATACAAAAAGGGGTTTCTTTTGCCTCTCCTCAGATGTGTGCATCCTATGGAGGTACCCCAGGTCTTACAGGAGGTTCATGAGGGTTCTTGCTCTAACCACATAGGGGGAAGGCCCTTAGCCAAGAGGATCATCACTCAGGGGTACTGGTGGCCTACCTTGTCTAAGGACGCTGCAGACTATGTGAAGAAGTGTGACAAATGTCAAAGGTTCGCCACTATCCCTCATCAACCTCATCAGCCTATGACGTCGATCTCTTCTCTATGGCCATTTGCTATATGGGTAATTGACTTGGTAGGACCTTTGCCAATAGCTTCCAACAACTATAGATTCTTGATAGTTGCCATTGACTACTTTTCAAAGTGGGTGGAGGCGGAACTGATGATAACAATTACAGAGCAAAAGACCTTCCAGTTCATTTGGAAGAACATCATATGCATATATGGCCTCCTGAACACTGTTATCTCAGACAATGGCACCCAGTTCAAGAACTCCTCCTTAGAAAAATATTGCCTAAGAGTGGGGATTAAATAGTTCTTCTCATCCCTCGGTCGTCCTCAGGCTAATGGCCAGACGGAGGTCACAAATAAAACCATCTTGGAAGGAATCAAGAATAGGTTGGATGATGCGAAGGGTAGATGGACGGAAGAGGTCTGCGCAGTGTTATGGTCTTACAGAACTACGGCAAGGACACCCACAGGAGAAACCCCATTCATGCTGGCACATGGCTCAGAGGTTGTCATACCAACAGAGGTAGGACTGCCAACTCATCGGATTCAGACCTACGACCCTGACAGCAATGGGGAGAAGAGAAGGCTAGACCTGGATCTCATCGAAGAAATAAGGGAAGACGCAGAGGTCAGAAAAGCAGCCTACCAGCAGAGGGCAACAAAATTCTACAACCAGAGGGTGAAGTCAAGACCCATTGCAGTGGGAGACCTAGTTCTAAAGAAGACACTACAGAAGGCAAACAAGCTACACCCAAACTGGCATGGCCCCTACAAGGTGACGAAAGAGGTTGTGCCTGGCACTTATAGGCTAGAAAACCTATAAGGAGAACCTTTCACTAACCCGTGGAATGCTGACCATCTCAAGAGATATTACGTATGATGTATAGAATTTTATGAAAATGTACTATCTTACTAAGAGGAGGTTATTAATAAAGATCAGTTTCCATATAAAGTTCTTGTTTCGTTCTTTAGACCTTATTATGAGGCTAACCTCTTAGGCGATGACCTCAGACCCTCATAATATCACTCGGTGGTGACGAGGTCTGAGCTCAGACACCTGGGTTAGACGACCTCAGACTCTTAACATCATTAATTTGGTGAGATTTATTATAAGGCTAACCTCTTAGGTGATGACCTCAGACCCTCATAACATCACTCGGTGGTGACGAGGTCAGAGCTCAGACACCTTGGTTAGATGACCTCAGACCCTTAACATCATTAATTTGGTGACACTTATTATGAGGCTAACCTCTTAGGTGATGATATCAGACCCTCATAACATCACTCGGTGGTGACGAGGTATGAGCTCAGACACCTGGGTTAGACGACCTCAAACCCTTAACATCATTAATTTGGTGATATTTATTATGAGGCTAACCTCTTAGGTGATGACCTCAGACCCTCATAACATCACTCGGTGGTGACGACGTCTGAGCTCAGACACCTGGGCTAGACGACCTCAGACCCTTGACCATTAATTTGGTGATATTTATTATGAGGCTAACCTCTTAGCATTCAGAGGTCATATAGCATTCAGAGATCATATAGCATTCAGAGACATTCAGAGGTCAAAATAAAGGAAGAGATTGGCATTCAGTAAAAATAAGAGATTACATAACATTCAGAGGTTACAAATTACAAGTTACAAAATAAAAATTTGTTTCAAGTTAAAGGTCCGAGGGGGGAGCATTGACAGTATCGGCTGGGTTGACCTGATCAATATTGGTCACCTCAGCCACATCATCAGCAGGATCAATCCCTCCGAGATCAGTCCCTTCCAGAGTAGCAGTCTGACCAGGGGCAGCAGCCTTGTCTTCTACCTCTTGCAGTGCCTGGGCAAACTGAGGGTCGGCGAAGCCAAGGCCCACAAAGTCGGAGGCCTTTATAGTGCCAAACTCCTTCTCTCTGACCTCGTCCCATTTGGTGGTGACTTTGATACCTCTTTCGAGGTATTTAAAACCAAAACCCACGAACTCCTCAGAGACTTTGTAGTCAGAAATTATTCTCTCTGAGGCATCTGCAAGGGCAGCCTTCACAGCCGCGTTGACCTTCCGCTACAGAGCATCATCCTTATCCTTCAGGGCCTGGGCGTGGTTTTGGACGAGCACAGAGATATCTTTTTCCAAACTCTGTGCCTTATTTTCATAGTTCTTGGCCTTATTCTCAAAATTCTGTAACTCTGACCTCTGACGTTCAACCTCGGCCTTCAGGGCGCTCTCGACCTTCTTAGCCTCCTGCCCCTTCTGAATGAGGGGCAATTTCCTCATGGCCCAGTTAGACATTTGGTACATGGCAGTCGCACCCTGCATAGTTAATGAAGAGGTTTGGTGAGAGTAAAATCAGACGTTGCACTTATAAAATTATGACAAAGGAACAATTCATACCTGGACGACTCTGTGAAGGCCGAATTCAACCATCATCGGGGTGTCCATGGCCCTGTAAAAATGCTTGTCTGCCTCGGTCATCACATTAGCGAGTGCGTCCATGGCCTATCTGCTATTGCCGACCACGCTATCAGTAAGCTTCAGCTGGTCTAGACGAGCCGATAGGGTGTCGACTGAGATAGGGATTGCAGCCTCTGAGGTCTTCTTTTGCCTTGAGGTCGGCCTCTGATCCTCAGAGGTCGGGACCTCAGGGGCCCTCTTCTTGGATTTGGATGTTGAGGGGGCTGGAGGAGGAGCGTTCAAGCCAGTCTTCTTTGCAAGTCTTGCCAAACTCGGAGCTGCCATCTCCCACAATTCGTCTGGGACACCTGGTGGTCTCTCTGCAAAAGTGAAAAGATAAGAGTCAGAAATCAAACATGAATGATCAGGGGTTAGACTTGAAATAAAAAGAAAAAAATCCTTACCAAAGTCAACAAGGGGACTTCCACCTAGGCTCGTCTCAGAGAGATACTGGGGGGTCAGCAGATGTTCGAACTTGACAAACAGACCATGTGCCCCTTGGTTTTGCAGGGCATTCAACTTTTTGATATTTTGAAGACTTAGGCCAGGATCGGCCCTGGCAGACATGGTGACCTTACCCCATCTGAGGGGTATCCTCGGCTCAAAAGTGGAAGAGGGAACAGATGAGCCAAATTCCCACAGCCCCGAGGCGAAAAAATACCGGGGCTTCCAATTATGATTAGAGGTCTGAGTGACCTGGAGCATCTTCTTCTTAGGCCTCCGAGCCATGAAGTGATAATAACTCGGATGGTTTTTGGCCGAGGTAGGGACGTAGAAACCAGCAAAGACCTGAACTGGGAGGTCGGAGTGGTGGACTGCCCTCCACAAGATGATGGCCCCAATAATGACTCTCCAAGCATTGGGAGAGAGCTGCGAGGGGGCCAAGTTGATGAAGGAAAGAATGGATCTGATGATAGGATGAATGGGTAGGCGAAACCCTAACTTAAACATCTGCTCGTACAAGCAAATTTCTCCATCTCGGCCATGATAGGCCCTCTCTTCCCTCAGAGGTCTCCTTAATCTGATTGAGGGACTGATGGAGTATAAATATCTGAAGTGCAAAAGATCCACTTCAGTGACTGTGCTCTCAAACTCGGCTGCTTCGGAGATGTCAACATCACTTTCAGCATCCTCATCATCGTCAGGATCAACGTCGGCTGGAGCAGACGTAGAGGGGTGACTAGGGAATCTCTGAGCAAACTCAGCCCCTGTAATGGCCGATAGAGGGATGGCATCAAGAATGGGTGGCACAGCTACATTTGTCACAATAAGTTCGACCTCTGAAGAAGAATTTGAGGTGCTTGAGCCATTCTAAGACGAGGCTCGGCTGGAGACCTCGGACTGGTCAGAGGCCTGACCAGGCCGAGGTGTAAAGTCCATGGCTTCTTGGAAAGAGTCCACAGACATGGGGTCTGAGGTGGAGGACTCAGACTCAGACATCGGCAATGGGTTAGCAGAGACGTCTGTCTGATAAAAGTTCTCAGGAGGATATAACACCTTCAGAGATGGGGGAAAGAGAGGTCTAATATGGAACTCCTGAGACCTACGAGTTTCTTCCTGAGCTCTCTCTATTTGCCTAATTTTTTCTAAGGTCTTCTCTCTAAGAGAGGGGAAGTCCTCAAGAAGTTAGTACAGGGGTCTGAGCGTCAGAGGACGACCCAAAACTTGGGACGACCCTAAACTTGGGAAATCTCTAAAGCTACAAACACGTTTGGCTTATGAAATGAGGAAGCCTAAAGATCAAACGAATAAGTTTTCAAGAAAATCTAGTTCACCTGAGTTAATAGAGCTCGCCAAAAAACTCAAAGAACCACCGGAAAACTCAAAACAAAACGCCGAAAAATGCAAACAAAATATGAAAAACAGAGGAAATAGAAAAGGAGAGGTACTGGAAGTGAATCGACGAACGAAACAAAGAGAGACTTACAAGAAAATCGATGAAATCCTCTGATTTAGGATGATGGGTGAAGAAGCTTTAGAGATTAGAAACTTGCAGAAGCTGTATACGCGGGAAAGAAAAGAGGAAGAAGAAAGAGAAAGGAATGGTTTAACCCCTTAAATACTTGGGCACACTTCCCAAGGCCCATCATTGCCTTGGGAAAACCCAAGGGACAACTACTGATAGCACACGCCAAGTTGGCACGCCCTAGATTGGGACAGGTGTCATGCAGGTGTTAGCCTTGGGACGGACAGGCCTCGGAGGTGAAGCAATCCCCTAGCCACTTGCTCTCGCATATGACTAAGGGCTGGGGGGTGATTGATATGCCCAAGTATAACCTCGGCCCAGGGACACCTACCTCGGCCGAGATGATAGCGGAAACATTGATCGACCCTATGAAGGCCAGGGACCCGCGATACCATCCCTCGGCCAGACCTACCTCGGCCCAGGCCGACACTACCTTCTACACTACCAAGGGGCACTGCGCGCATCACAGGCATCAACAACACTCTTGTACATCTGGGTATGGCAACCTCGGCCAAGGGTGGGCCGAGGTGACAGTGAGCCGACCCTCAACTTGGAACCGATTCAACCTCGGCTTGGGACGAGGTCATAAGAGGCCTTAATAATCACCAGCATGGGACTATCCCTACCTCGGTTGGGGCCGACCTAGCATAATGTCTCAACTGAGATCAGGCTGAGACTCCTTATGCACTTCTCGGATTGAACGGACATCAAGCCTTTACAGCTCGGCCTCTCCCAGGCCAAGGTCATTCACCAATATGACTGCCGAGCATCTGTTGACATTTGGATAAGGACACCTGGGCACAAATCAGTTGTAATAAGATTATCCTCCATATGTGGGAGAATATTTCATCATCATTGCTTACATGTGACAGTGACAGATGGCATTCCCACATTGGTGAGGATACCACACACATGCTCATTGCATGCATGGGGGGTACATTACGCCTCCTAGGCACTATATATATGGGTCACCCCCTACCTTGTAAAAGGATCTCCAGTTATAAAACCCTAGCTGAAACTCTATCTAAATATACAGTAGAGAGAGAAATCTTGAGAGAATTGTATCAATGGCCATTAGTGCCTTCATTCAGTGATAGTACTCACACACTCACAGTGGACGTAGGCCAGATTGGCTGAACCACTTAAGTGCCGTTGTTGATTCCCCATATCCTCACCTCCTTCTCTTATCTCTTTATATAGCTGTGTTGCCATTGTTATTCATATATTGAGATTGGAAACACCTTACATGGTGGTGCTGATTCTTAGCATCATCAATCAGGGCCGAGGACAATAGAGTCAGAGGGGAGGACACTTTCCAGGGAGGTTCTTTACTTGTGGCAACACTGGACATAAATGACAGGATTGTCCTCTGAGGGGTAGATCCCCACATCATAAGTAGCAGGGCGCTCATCAGGAGCCCCAACGATCACTATTTCGAGTCCCCCTCCTAGCACCACCCAGGTACCAGCTTTGCCAGCCATTCTAGCATCTCCGGTGCAGTAGGGAGAGATGCAGTATGGGTGTGTCTACAACATCCATCAGGCCACGATTCATCAGGTCACTCCTGTAGTTGAGGGTATATTTTCTATTTAGGGGACTATGGGGCGAATATTATTTAACATGGGTACTTTACATAGTTTCATTGCCACTAGTTTTGAATGTACCACGAGGTTATTAGACACGGTAGATAGAACAATTACTAGTGTAGACTCCCCGATGGGTTATGGGTCTTTGATATTCTTTATATGTCGTGGAGTAGGTATAGAGATTGGGAGATTAATTTTACCTGCCGCTATGCTTGTCTTAGAGATGAACGCGTATGACGCTATTATTGGGATGGATTGTCTAGTTATGTATAGGGATATGATTGATTTCTATAGCCGCAGTATTGTGTTTGCTATACCGGGTTATGAGATGTTTTTTGGTAGTGATGCCTCGTCCTAAGGGAGGTTCGTCGACCCATTTATATTATATAGATGAGGAGACCTCTAAAGGAGTGGTGATACCACTTGATTCGATTCTGGTTGTTTGTGAATTCACTGATGTATTTTAGGACATACCGAAATTATTGCCCAGAAGGGAGATAGAGTTTGTGATATATTTGGCACAAGGCAGTCGGTTGATATCCCATGCACCTTATAGTATGGCGCCGATAGAGATGAGGGAGCTACGAGATCAGATCGAGTAGTTGTTGGGTCAGGGTTTCATTTGTAGGAATACCTCGCCTTAGGGTGTTCCCGTATTGGTTGTGAACAAGAGAGATTGGTCTCTACAGTTATGTGTTGACTATCGAGAGTTAGATAAGGTCATGATACGGAATAAATATCTTTTTCCCTGAATAAATGACCTATTTTACGAGTTGAGGGGAGCTTCTTACATTTTAAAGATAGACTTGAGGTCGGGGTACCATCAGTTACATATTAGGGAGAATAATGCCCCTAAGACTTCTTTTCTGATGAGGTATGTATCTTACGAGTTCAGGGTTATGACATTTGGGCTAACCAATGCGCCGACAGTCTTCATGAACTTGATTAATAGGGTGTTTAGAGAATTCTTAGATTCGTTTGTCATTGTCTTCACTGATGACATTCTGATTTAATCTCGAACTGAGGATGAGCATGATGAGAATATGAGGATGGTTTTGCAGACTCTACGTGAGCACAAGTTATATGTGAAATATGAGAAATGTGGGTTCTGGATGAGAAAGATTCAATTCTTGGGGCACATTATTTATGTGGAAGGAATGTCGATAGATTCGGGGAAGGTGTCAGCGGTGAGGGAGTGGGGACAACCCACGATGCCAATTGAGATATATAGTTTATTGGGTTTGGCATGATAATACAGGTGGTTTATTCGGTGATTCTAGAAGATAGTGGGTATGTTCACAAACTTTACTTGTAAGGGGGTGCCATTTATATGGGATGATGCCTTCCAATTGTCTTTTGACGAGCTGAAGGAAAATCTAACCTCAGTACTAGTTCCACCCCTACCCAGGCCAGGGGTGGAATACCTGGTTTACACTAATGCATCCTTACTAGGACTTGGGGTGTGATTTAGCAGGAGGATAAAGAGATTGCTTATGCTTCCCGTAAGCTTTAGCCCCACGAGAGGAGTTACTCACCCATGATTTGGAGTTAGCAACAGTCATGTTTGCATTGCGGATATGGGGACATTATCTCTTAGGGGAGAAATTTTGCCTGTTCACAGATCATAAGTCACTGCAGTATCTATTCACGTAGTGAGAGCTAAATATGCGTTAGTGAAGCTGGCTTGAATTTGTGAAGGACTACCAGTTCGACACCCATTACCACCCGGGAAAGGCTAACGTGGTAGCAGACGCATTAGGCTATAGTCCAGTAGGTAAGGTGGTCGAGGTATGGAAGGATAAATGGAAAGAACTCGGTCATCAGGATGCAGTTTTCCGCTCATTCATATCGATGATGATAATTACACCATAGATAGTTGTTAGGGTGATATAGTCACATGCAGTGGATTCCTTATGGTAGGATTAGATTATCCAGCTTCTAGCCGAGTGAGTAGAGTCTTTCTTCGTGATCTCGGATAAGGGTTTATGCTTTAATGGAAGACTAGTAGTTCCAGAAGGGGAGGAGTTATGGCATGTAGTGATGGCAGAGTCGCACGATTCACGGTTTGTGGTACATCCCGAAGGGGATAAGATGTACTGGAATATGAGGCGACAGTATTGGTGGAGTGGCATGAAGAAGGAAATCATCGAGTTTATGTCGAAATGAACCACTTGTCAGCTAGTGAAGACAGACCATCAGAGACCAGGAGGATTACTACAACCAGTAGAAATCCCTATGTGGAAATAGGAGAGCATTTCCATGGATTTCATTATAGGGCTGCCTACGTCAAAGAGGGGTCACGATTCCATATGGGTGATTGTGGATCGTTTGACCAAGGTAGCTCATTTTTTCCCAGTCCGGACCAATTATACTATGGGGTAGTATGCTCAAATCTTCATTGCCGAGATCGTGAGACTCCACAGGGTGCCTCTTGATAGTGTGTCCGATCGGGATAAGATTTTTGTGTCCAGATGTTGGGAGAGTTTCTAGCATGCCATGAGTACGGCGTTACGATTGAGTTCGGCCTATCATTCACAGACGGACGGGAGACAGATCCGGCGAATTAGATGTTGGAGGATATGTTGCAGATGTGTATCCTTAATTTTGGAGGGGGATTGGAGCAGTACCTTCCACTGGTGGAGTTTTCTTATAATAACTCCTATCAGTTTACTAGTGGCATGGCTCCGTTTGAGCCGTTATACGGTAGACCTTGTAGTTCCCCATCGTGTTGGCTTGAGGTGGGGGATAATTAGATACTTGGGTCGAAGGTAATTCAGGACACCTCGGATAAGACTCAGTTAATACGAAGTCGCATTCAGGTTGCTTAGGATAGGCAGAAGAGGTACGCCAATGCCAAGAGGTTCTTAAGGGAGTTCAGTGTGGGGGATCAGGTGTCATTGTGAGTATCTCCTATGAAGGGGGTAATGTAATTTGGGAATAAAGGGAAGTTGGTGCCTAGATATGTTGGGACATTCCCTATTATTGAGTAGCTTATAGACTTGGGTTACTGGAGCACCTGGATAGGATTCATGATGTGTTCCATATTTCCTCCCTGAGGAGATATCTTCGTGATGACTTGGCCCACACCCATATTGCCTTAGAGGAGATTGATCTATAGCCCGATAGTTCCTATGAGGAGGGTCTAGTTAAGATTTTAGACCGTAGTGAGAGGAAACCTAAGTTAAAGATCGTACCATTAGTATCAGTACAGTGGCGGCATCATAATGTAGATGAGTCTACCTGGGAGCATGAGGATGACATGCGAGATATATATCCAGAGTTATTCCTACCATGTATACCTTCATTCAAGTATTTTCCGAATTTCGGGACGAAATTCCATTATTAGGGGGAAACTATGTAATACCTTGTATTTTTGAGGTATTTTATTTTAATTATGGAATTAGGATTGATTAAATTTAAATGGAGAAAATTTATTTATAATTAATCCGAATTTAAATGTAATAATTACTAGTGTGACGAGAGGTAGTATTTATTGATGATAGTTATGTTAAATATTACTTAGCGAGTAAAGCAATATATGATTATGAAAATATTATTATGGTCGGGAGTGAAAAATACGACTGTTGCAATATATTTAGTTGGGACGCGCATGTGAGTCCTGTCAGTATTACTTTATTGGGTTGAAAAGATAATTTATTTTTAAGTAACTCTTATAACCATTTCGAGTGCGTCGATGAGTCCGAAAGGGTCGAGATACTTAGAAAACTCTACTCGAGTGTTTTATTTGGATTTCGGTGTGATTAAGGCCAAGCGGACACCCCAGAGGGGTATTTTGGTCTTTTGAGTTTTGGGGAACTACAATGGATGAAAATAAAAAAAAATAAAAAGGAAGATTATGTGGGTAATAGGCTATATGTCAGTTTCCAAACCTACGTGAGAGAGAGAGAGAACCAAAGAGGAAGAAGAAGAACTCCATAGGAGCCATGGGATGAAGACTCAAGCTCTCACACCAAAAAGTACACCAATGCGTAGATCGTGAAGAGATGATCACCCCTATACCAATTTCATCCAGCGAATCAGAAGTTCACAAAAAGGCAAGTGTTTATCTTGCTGAATTTTTAGAGCATATATGATTCATGTTAATTTAGTTGATGGAATAACCATGATATTATGAATTTGGGATTGAAATTGGGTATTAATCTTTAATTAGGAGTATAGGTTAGCATGTAGTTGAATAACTATGTTCTGGGTATGATAAATCTGGTTTTTATATGTTGATTTCACAAAATTAAATTTGGGATTAAATTGTTGTTAATGGAGGTTATGTGAAATTAGCGATTGTTGAAGATTTGAGAAATTTATCGAAATTCATGTTATAATTTTAGGGATTTGATGTTAAAAACGGATGGGAAAGTCCTCTAATACCAGGGGATATGATTTAGAGTAGTTAAAATTGGATTAGAATGAGTTTGATGTGAATTTGTTGATAAATGATTTGGGAAAACAAAATTTTTGGAAGATAGGGAAGCTCTCATAATTTTGGTTCAAAGACTTGCCCAGGTCGTTCGAATGACCTCGTTCAAACAAGAATTCCAACGAGACTTCCAAAAAGATTTTAGAGTTCGTTCGAAGTGAGAATCTCGTTCGAACGACCTCGTTTGAATGAGAATACCTAGGTTCTAACGAGATTTTAGAAACTCAATTTTTTTCCTAAATGAGTTAAAAATCCTTCTAGGTTCATTTAAGTGAGAGAATAGGAACTACGTTATTCTGGAGTAGCTTCATTTTCATAGTTTTAGTAGTGAGATGAATTGTGTAACTACTAAGTAAATGGTTTGGAATGAGAGAGCTTTCAAGAATATATACGAAAAGGAGATAAGTCATATGTTTAGAGACGATATACTAAATATGAATTCGGGGAATTAGGTTGCGTGAATACCTTATGAATATAATAATTTGTGTGTATACTCATTGATTGAACTATTATGTCTACGACATACCGACGCTACTTGCTATCCAAAGGAGGTTGCACATTGTGGACAATCATGCCTTGAGGAGCCTTCGGGTGGGATTTTGATTTGTACCACTAGAGCATAGAACCTAGGTATTGGCTATTTGTGAGAATGATAGTGATGACGGTCGTATCTGTGGAACTATGTTCGCCTCCAATATGTGTGTTTGTTTTGATAGTTCGCGAGAGAGTGAACCTATAGTCCTTTATGCAATGAGCGATGCACCAGGACAGGATATCAGAGTATGAAAGCACTGCAGCTGTGTCTCGGAGTGCAGTGTTGGATATATATATATATATATATATTAAATTAATTCAATTTCATATATATATATATATATATATATATATATATATATATATATATATATATATATATATATATATATATATATATATATATATATATATATATATATATATAATAGAGCGTATGTATATATATACTTGTGACACCATCTATTGTGTGAATTAAGTAGACATGTATAATAATGAAATCGGAAATGAACTAAGTTGGTGAACACTTTACCTATATGAAATTGAAAGAGTGCTTATCCATGTTAAAGAGAATTTAATTATAGCTATTATGTATATAGCAAGGTAAATACATGGGAACAATATTGGGTTTATAATTAGATGTTAGACGGGAAATAACTAGTTTTCATGGAAATAGAAACTAGTAGGGTGTGATGGGACGTTAGGCGTGCACATTAGATGAGAGGTGAGCATCTCAAGTGAATACGATAATCTAACATGATTAATATATGTGCTATAAACTCATTTTACGCACTTGCTGATTTTTAAACTGTTTTCAACTCGCGTTTTCTGCAAATCTCTTTTCTTGTCAAATTATTTTAGGTACCCAGCCATTCACTCGACGAGCTGTAGCTGCTGTGGAAGTTACAATACCTTGGTAGTAGATGCCTCTATGTCCATCATTTCTTCCTTTTGAGTTACTTTATCAGTTAGGGAAGGTTGCCCCATTTCTATTCAGATGTTCAGAGATTTTGGATTTAGTTATTTCTTCTTTCAGTTGTGGATTTATTTATGTTGAATTATTGTATTTGGGATTTAGACTGGGAGTGTTTTCTCCAGTTTCATTTATAATTGCAGTTATTTCCTATCATATGAGATTGACGTGAATGGTGACTATTTAGTTATTTCGTTAACCTAGTTTTATATTAATTAAAAGATAAAATTTTGACATCAACCTTTTTAAATATTTGGTGGTTAGTATTTAATAATAAAGTTTTCGACGGTGATACATAATATGAACCAACTGGATATTTTGAATTAATTTAATAAAGGACTGACCACCCGGTATTTAATTAGGTGGTATCACAAGACAGTGCTCTTATATTCTTCGGTGACAGATGTATCAAGAACACTATCCTCCGGTGCCTTAGCCTGAGGATTGTTTGGATCACCACTGGGAAATCTATGTCAAAACTCAACCCCCAGTTGCATCCGAGAGAGGAATTGCATTTATTAGAGGAGGGATTACTACATTAGGGTTAAGTATTTAAACAGAGTCAGATTGATTTGATGTCTCGTCCCTCTAAGAAGACGAGACACGAGAAGAAGCCTTGTCCATCTCCGACCCTTCAACTTGTGACGCATAATAGGCCATGGCCTTCTCATATGAATTTAAACTCTCGACCGACTAAAAAGTAGACATAGAGTCGCCTGACGCAGAGGAAAACTCAAACATTGGGTCACAAGGTTCAACAACTTGGGGCTATATGACATCTATTGGAGGTGGATAAATAGGACAAACCGGGAAGACCTCGACCTTACGACTCTCGAATTCCTCAGCGTCTACTCTTTAATCTGATCAAAACACTTCTCTCGAAGACTGGGAAACTCCTCGGCCAGCTTAAATAAGCGTTGTAATATAAAAGGAAAAGACTCAACTTGGGTGAGACCTAAAAAATGAGCAAATAAACTATACTTTGACTCTATTTGATTAAAGATCAAACCCAAGAAGTTGAAACGAATCCACGAAGAACACCACATAGAGGACTTGCTGGAGAAGATGATCAGAGATAACTTAAAAAGGCCATCAGCGACTGGTTAGCCCCCAAAGCTCTCAAACATATCCTCTACCACCAGTCACAACCTAGAAAAACTCACACATATGGAAGGTATAAACCCTAAAGCCACCTAATACCCTCGCCGGAAAATGACAAACATACTCAAAAAAGAAAAAATAAGAAATATAGCAAACCAAAGGCAGTAAGATATTAAGAATCGATCAAGGAGAGTAACTGAACAAGAAGAAACCTCTTGAAGGAAGGAGATTGATTGGGAAATCCTTTGGATAGAGAAAGCTTAAGAAATTTGGAACAGGCTTTAATGACACGCGCAAAAGGTTAAAGAGGGAGTTTTTGGTAAAAAGGAAAGATAAAATATTTTTGGGTTTAAATATTATGAAGTGTCTCCAAACATTTCCCCAGGACACATCAATATTTAAGGCGCGAAATCCAAAGCGTTCAACTGTCGAATGAAACTTGGGGCAGACGCTATCTAATCAAAACTGAGACATGTGTCACACATCATCTCATTAGAAGACTGGACCGACTCGTATCCCCCAGCCACCTCTTCAGGTAGATGGTTGAGGACTAGGCGTAATTGATATGACCAAGTGTGACATCGTCCTAGGAAAAGGGTCATTAGCACCCAAAGCCGATCCCTTAAAGGACCTCACCTAGGTCGTCTCCAAGAATCTTCCATGTTAAGGTCAGCCTCGTCGTCCACAACCTCGGCCATTCCGTAAGACGAGACCTCAGAGAGCGCCTCACCAGCTAGGACATCTCTTGTACTCTACACCAGCCGACATTGGGAAATGGTTTGTATAGCCTGCCTCGGCCTGATGTCTTCGGTCGAGGCCACACTTGTCACTTGCCAGCATAAAGTCACGCACTACATCAGCAACCTCGTACTCAGTCAGGCTGAGACCTCTACAGACGACACTTATTGTACGAGCAGTATAAGGTTCGAAGATAGCATGTCCCACATGGACATGTCTGTTACAACCAAATTATCCACTCACGTGAGGGAATATTCCGTCATAATTAGTTACATGTGTGAAGGACAGGTGTCAACTAGCTATTGGGAGCCTCTTCATGCACATGCTTTGGGGTACATTACACCCCCAAGGCGCTATAAATACACTTCATCTTCTACATTGTAATGGATCGATAATTAGCAATCCTAATAGAATTCTGTCAAATTGTTTAGTGAGAGAGAAAACCTTGAGTGTTGTATTTGCAGGCCATTAGTGCCAGTGTTATAGTGGAAAATCACCATTCACACTGCATAGTGGACGTAGGCTCCGGGTGAACCACTTAAATTCCAGTGTTGTTCCTCCTTGCCTCATCTCTCTCTTTATTGTTATATTACTTGCTTTCTGCCATTGTTGTACTGGTATAAGCTCATTCATCACTTTGACCTGGTGATACCATTTCTGGTATCATCAATACCCTACTAGAAAAAAAATTCACTAAATATTAAGGAAAAGATTTTTTCAAAGTTTCGCATATAAAATGTTATATATATAAATGCTAAAAACAATTATATATATATATATATATATGTAAGTTCTTTTAAGTATTAAATTTTTTTGAAAATGCTTTCATATAACATAATATTATTGTAAATGAAAACATTTAAATAGGATTTTTAATAAATGAAAACATTTTTTTTTTGCTTCAATGGAAAAAAACAGAAAAAATGAAAAAATATATTTTTTTTAAAAATAAATTTTTATAAAAATAATGTTAAAACTTGTATGTTATATATAAAATAGGTTATATAAAAAAAATTATATATAAAACAGTACATATATTAAAAAAAATATGTTTTTAACGTTTTTATATAAAAAAACAGTTCACATACAATTTATAACAAAAAAAAATTAAAACAAGTTTATTTATAAGCTATTAACATTTCTATATATAAAAAAGTTTATATAGAACATAAAAAAACCCTGTTATTTCTAAGTTTTAGAACGTTTTTATATAAAGTTGCCTTAAACGTTCTCAGTTACATTAAAAAAACTTTTTCTTAAAAGATTTTAAACTATTTATATGTAAAACACTTTAAAAAAATGTTTATATATAAAAAAACTTAGTAACATATATATATATATATATATATATATATATATATATATATATATATATATATATATATATATATATATATATATATAAAGAGATAGAGAGAGAGAGAGAGGCTTTCTCTTAAACGGACGTCCGTTTTCGGACGAAAAACGGACTAAAACGGTCTGATTTTTTAAAAATAGTAAAATGCATTTTTTTGAGTTGATTTTTTTTAAGATATTTAGATATACATGGGTACCCAAAAAAAATCAGCTCAAAATAAATTTGTTTTCTATTTAAAAAAATCTTTCAAAATCTGTAAAACTTTGTTGGCGCAAACCCAAACATATATTGACATATATTAATAGATTTTGAAAGATTTTTTTAAAATAGCAAAAAAAATCATTTTGAGCTGATTTTGTTTTTGGGGTACCCATGTATGTCTATATATCTCATTAAAAACGCATTTTATTATTTTTTTAAAATCAATCCGTTTTTAACCTCTAAAACGAACATCCGTTTTATAGAATTTCTGTATATATATATATATATATAAAACACTAAAAATTACATTTTTTAAATCAATAACTATATATGTAAAAAAAATTCTAAAAAATAGTTTATAAGTGGAAAAGGATTTTTTTTTTAATGTTTATGTATATATAAAAAGTGTTTATATGTAAAACAGTTTATAATTAAAAAATCAGCTTATATATGTATAAAAAGGCAGTTTATAATGTGTTTGTTTTAATATTAATTTATTTTATAGTATATGTATACATATATATATTAAAACAAATTTATATATTATATTTTAAAATATGATTTTTTTAATGTTGTTTTATATAGCAGTTTATATAAAAAAAACATTGAAAACAATTATATTTCTACTTTCTTTACGTTTTTATATATGGAGCAGTTTATATAAAAAAAATTAATTTTTTTTTTCTTTTTTACTTTCTATATATAAAACAACTTTTAAAAACAGCTTATATAGAAAACCGTTTTTTTTCAAATGCTTAGTTTTTTTTTTGTCAATGATTGTATATAGCTAGTTGGATGCATTAATAATACAGAAAGATTTTTCTCTTAAATAATACTTGGACTTCAACTACATAAACAATCTTTATATGTAGAGTAAGGTTGCTTACATCTAACTCCCGAGTACTCCTCAGTGGGGAGAGCCTTGTGTCCTCGATTTATCCTTTCATTATATGCAGACTAACTGTTATAACTGTTCAATCGACATTGTTGTGCACAAGAGGGTTTGTATTCGTCTTCTAAAGGGATCATATTCGTCACCATGGAGGGAATAATTTCTTTGATGTCAGATATGGTCCGCCCAGTATCCTCAGATCAAGTAGACATTTATTGACAAAAGCGTCGACAATTTATATCAAGATGGAACACTATCTAAGGTAATTGTATTTGACTGAGTTGGTATGTTGAATAAGAGTAGGAATTTGTTTATTAATCGTTCAAGTAAGGAAAATAAGTTTTTCTCAATATTCGTTTAGTATTCCAATAATTTGGAATAGGAGGGGATTTTCTTGATATCATGAACATAACTATTGAGTTGAAAGTTCTTAAAGACTTTCAAGATAAACTCAAAATTTGACCTCTTCTTAATGCTCTAACAGCCAGAATTAGTGGTTTAATTCAAAACAAGGTAATAATTGTGATTGCTCTTGTTTAGTCCTATTCAACCCCCGTTCTAGAACTTGGGTTCTAAATGTCTAATTTCCAAACATGGTAAGTTAAAGATAGGAAAACAATAAAATGTAATGCGTATTGAAACGGAATAGCGATATACAATATGGAAACAAATTCTAAAAAAATTACGTTTCATACATGGACTAAAAAACAAAACATTACATTTAAGTTCAAAGAATAGATATTAAGGATGATTAATAATCCAAAAACATTTAAAAACAAACAACAAAACTTATAAATAATATATGGTTAGAAAACTAAGCGCCTGTTTGGTTCTCTATTCAGAAATTTTGATTTAAACACTGTTTTTAAATACAGTTTTAAAATTGAGTTTTTTGTGTTTATAATTATTGGTGTGCGTTTGGTAAAGTTGTTTTTAAATACAGTTTTTTGAAAATTTGACAAAATTGACAAATATGTATATTTATATCATACATATGTGTGTGTGTGTGTGTGTGTGTGTGTGTGTGTGTGTGTGTGTGTGTGTGTGTATATATATATTTGTATGTACATATAAACATACATAAAACTTTCATACATACATGATACATGAATGTATACATACATACATACATCATAAATTATATATATGTACATTTAATAACATGTATTTTTAGGTATATTTAATGAGGTATGTTGTGGAGTTTATATATATATATATATAAAACTTTCATACATACATGATACATGAATGTATACATATACATACATCATAAATTATATACACGTATATAAACTCCATAACATATACGTGTATATAATTTATGATGTATGTATATGTATACATTCATGTATCATGTATGTATGAAAGTTTTATATATATATATATAATGATGTCGCATATATAATTCACTATAAAATTATATACATACATGAATTGATAATATTTTTTAATACATATGTACTATATGTATATTTTATATTATTCCATACATTAATAATATATGTATAAAACTATATATAAGTATGATGTATCTATTGATAATATTATTTAACTTTATATTATTCCATACGTAATTTTGTGTATATGTACATATATATTTTTTATTTATAAGAATTACACACATTAATGTATTATGTATGTATATTATATATTAAGGTATAATTGCTTTAAAATATTAAGAATGAATAATTCTGAGTTGAAAAATAAAAAAAACAGATGTTATAAAACACCTAAAATTTGTTTTCTGAAAAACTTGATTATAACACAGGAATATTATAATTCTGTCTTTAAAAACAGGTTGCCAAACGAAGATTTTTATCAGAATTGTATTTAAACACAGAAAACAGAATTATAGTTACAAACCAAACAGGTCCTAAAGTTATGTATTTATCGTGATTTTAGTGTATTGGGTTGGACTTTGGTTGTTTGGGTTTTGTGTAGTTCGTGTGGGCTGCACTATTGATATCTAGTTTGTTAGTTTGTTTTGCCCTATGTGCTTTGGGCTTGTTATATTAGATTTTCGTTTTTGTCCTGATATATTTGTTGGATTGGACTCATTGTATATGTTCGAGCTGTTTACATTGGCGTTAATATATTCACATTTCACCAAAAAAAGATTATTTATCGTGATTAGGAAAAAATGGAAGCTCTTTCTTTGGATAAGCAAGAAAATACATTCTTGCCTACATGTAATTCCAGAGGGAAAAAGTCTGAAATTGTCCTACTAATAAGATAAGGAAACAGTAAAAAAACAAAAAGGAGAATGAGCATAAAGTATAAATTAATAAAAATAAAGATGGAGAATAGTAAGTTTACGAAAATACGAATCAATGTGTGAAAATACACACACACACACACACACACACACACACACACACACATATATGTACGCATATATTATTGGTTTTTTCAATATATATATATATATATATATATATATATATATATATATATATATATATATATATATATATATATATGGAAAGAGAGAGAGAGAGAGAGAGGGGCTCATGTGCACACCTAAGTTTGTGTACCAAGTTTGCACACCGTTTTTTGACATAGTAAACAAATTATTATTGAGTTGATTTTTTTTGTGCGGTATTTAAACATTTAAAGGAACCAACATTAAAAAAAAACTAAAAAAACTCTTTTTTGTATTTTAAAATTGGAGTTTCTAAGGGCACTACAAAAGTTGCTTCAAAATACCATAAGGAAAATAAATCTGATTTTTGCTAAGGGCTACCTCCCCATATATATATATATTTTTTAACCCAACTACAACACAAAATATTACTATACTTCAAACTCTCCCTTTCTCATCTTCACGTCACCCAACAAATTTGTCTCCATTAATCCAACCAACCATCTTCAACAACATTATTAAAGTTTTGTTTCTTTGGTCCCCACAAATCATTATTAAAGTTATGTCCCCCACCAACCATCTTCAACAATATTATTAAATATCCAAGATTTGTTCTTTACATATTCAAATACAAAGGGATATTCCACCATTACCATTAGACAATAACAACACCTCAAAAGTAAATGACAACTCTACAAATCCCATTTTTTAGGTAAACTTTGGGTCCTGTTACATATATATTTGTTTTTCATAAGGTTGGAAAATCTAAACAAATGCATAAAACGTACAGTTGGTTCTGGATCGGGGCTCCGATTTCAAGGAAGAAATTCGGGGTAAACCTCCCGAACCAACTCTATATTTTTTTGTTCGAAGTAGGGCCATTCGTTATAATCATGCCAAACCAGATATACATATTCGATATATATACCACGAACCATTTAGAACAATTCATTAGGTTCACCCCAAACCAAATGAATTTATTCGTTTTATTCACACCGCACCATCTAAAATAATTCGTTATCTTCCCCCCGAAATAATGGAACCATTTTGTTATTCTGCTGAGTGGAATTATAACATAGAAAATGTTGCAAGCTTGTTATCAAATGTAACTATGTTGTGATTAAAATTCCATTTATTCCCACCTAATAATAATTTTAACTATGTAGGATGCCTTCATGGATTTCAATTCCTTGTTATTTGATCAGGCTTTAGCCAACATCGATATACCCCATAACGGGGAAGGTAAAATAGTGTTAGTAGATGTTAGTGTGACGTTTTTTATGGTGCATGTATTATAATGTCTATTATTGAAGTAATATATTTATATATTTTAATTACATTGTACTGTTTCATTATATTCTTAATTCTTAGGTATTTTCCACTCGGCAAGAGTTGGTTGCTTGGACTCAAGAGAAAGCCCGATCCATTAAAATAGTAATAGTCATCACCAAGTCCAACGCACCTTCTTTAAAGCATAAGGGATGTCTACACATGGGTTGAGAGAGAGGTGGTGAGTACCACGATCATCACGGGAATAATGATGGGAATGTTCAAGGGGAAAAAAGTCGGAAGAGGGATAAGGCCACTCGGAATGAAACTATCCATTTTTATTGAAGGGCATTCCGCTTGACAACGGACAATGGATATTGTAAGTCGTTAGCGGCATTCATAATCACCAATTATCGAAAACATTAGTTGGCCATGCACACACCGGTCGACTTACTTCGGTGGAGAAAAACATTGTTGAAGAGATGTTCTTGAGTGGTGTAAAGTCGACCACCATTATAACGATGATTAAAAGTTGTACTGTTAATAATATTTCGACCATGAAAATAATTTACAACGCTATCGGGAAGTTGAAGATTTTCGAACGAGAGTGTACAACGGAGATGTAACAGTTAATGAAGTTTCTTGGGCATAAACATTACGTCTATTAGTATAGAACGAATGAGTCTACCATGGAGGTGGGCGATATTTTTTGGGCTCATCCAAACTGAATCCTACTAGCTAAGTGTTTGTAATACCCCGCACTTTTATGGATATTTAAATTACATAAATGGGGGTAATTTGGAGAATTGAGGAATTTCTCTGAATAATAATTTTTGAAGTTTATGAGAGTTAGATAATTTTCGATGTGTGTTACATTTACTTTTGGGATTAAGTAAATGAGTTGGACCATTTTAATTATATGTCACAATTGGGTAAATCGACATATGATAATATTTTAATTGGAAAACCCATATCGAGATGTGTTGGGTTTAAATAGTGAATTTTAGTTTAGTGACTCGAATGGAGATTTCGAGTGCGCGGTTGGTTTCGAAATGGACGAGATAGTCTGAATAGAGTATCCGTAGGTAGTATTTAGGTTTCGGGAATTTTTGGACTAGTAGGGACTCACAATTGAGTAAACGAGTCATTTTTGGGTTTATAGGGGATAAACCCTTATTCTCTCCTATAAAAGGAAAGAGAGAGGGAAAGAGAAAGAAAAAAAAAGAGGGAAAGAAGAGAAAGAGGAGACAGGAAGGAAAAAGAGGAAGAAAAAGGAGATTCCGGCCAAATTCCACGGGATTCGACTCGAGGTCGTCGAATTTTATCCATGAGGCAAGTGTTTAGTTGCTTTATTTAATTTAGTGTGTATATATAATATTATAGTTGGTAGAGACCAACTATAAAGATTTATGGGTTGGTATTTTCATGAATAAAAAACGAGTTTTCGAAAGTTTAACGAGTAAACCCCGATTAATATCCAATTTGAGAAATTTTGGAATTTATTGAAATCAATTGTTGGTTATGGGTTCTAGGATGTTTAGAACCCTTTTTATGTGTGTATATATATGGTTTTTTGAGGTTGGTTAAGGTTGGGAGAGAAGATAAAAAGCTTGCGGGATCTTGAATGGCAGAAATAGAGTCTTCGGAGAAGAAGTCCTGTTCGATTGATTGATCGACGCTACAAAAATTTTGACAGTTTCGGTTGGTTAAGTTTAAATGGGATAAATTCCAAATTTAATGATTTCTAGATTATTTATTTGAGGAAATAAATATCCAACTAGGGGAATGTATTCCTAGTCATTTAAGGGAGTTAAATTTAGGACTAGGAGGGTGAAAATTTTTGCGACACTCAATGTGTAATTTTGAGAAAAAATAAATTGTGGAGATAGACAATTGGGGTTCCCAAAAACAGAGTGGGGACTTATAAATTATTATTGGAGTGAGATGTATACTTTGGATTAATTGAGGAAAATCCAGGACTTACAAATTTAAGGGTGTTCGGGACGAGTAACACTCGGGGTAATATTTCGGCGGGCGGTTATATATATATATATATATATATATATATATATATATATATATATATATATATATATATATTATGCGTGTAGAAAATATATTTATATGTCGCCTATATGTTTGGAATAAATCCTAGGATGTGAATATGATGAAATTTAGGATGGGGGATAGAGATGCATGGGAGGCTATCTGGTGTCGGTTGATGACAATTAACATAGGTGATGCGATACCTATGGAATTAAGATAAGTTGATAGTATACTTATCTAGTTAGTACGAATTAGTGTACTCGGGATTTGTGTGTGTGTGTGTGTGTATATATATATATATATATATATATATATATATATATATATATATATATATCCTTAAAAGTGATTAAGGCGTGAGCTATATTTTAAGTAAGAGAATACTTATCGATTTAGTATTTTTAAGTGTGAGAATACTTAAATATTATTATGAATGAGAACATTCGGGGTTATTGGCTATCGCTATATGATATTGGCTATTATAGCCATATATATATTTGAGAAGTGATGTAGAATATATATACGATGTGATTACAATATATATATTATGATACGAATAATATATATGTGTGTGATGGTATATTTGTATCTTAGAGTCTGGTTTCATGGGCTTTCCTTTGGCGTAGGGCTAGAACAGACAAATTATATATTTTCTCTAGTGCGATTCGAGGAGGTTGCGCGATGTGGGTGAAACCCCTAGCTTGAGGATCAGGGAGAGTATATTCACGGGTCATCTCGCCCCGCGTACGAGTGAATTGTGTGTACTCCACTTGCAGAGGGAAAATGACTGCCTCCACCGTTGTGTATTTTTACCATGACCATGAGTGAGTCTTTCTTGGTATTGTGGTTGAGTGAGTAAACCCGAATTCGGATAGGCACTATGAGACCGCATCCTCGAGTTATAGCTCGGTGGGATGGTTATTATACTTATGAATGTGACAGGTATAATTATACTTTTTGTGTATAGTATATTATTTGTATATGAAGATGAATAGTCATATAAAGTAAACTTATGTAAAGTGAAAAGATTTAATAAGACTGATTCCCCTTCCGGTATATTTATATCCGAATTTATATGAATATAAATAAGCGGTTCTATAGAGAAATGTGTATATTTATCTATATATATGAGTTATATATATGTGTGTGTTATGTGCTGAGGGCCTAATGAATTCCAACGATCAACATTGCTAGGTAGTAGTGTATAGGGGGTTCCTTGTTTGGATTTCGCTTCGCTAGATACCCCACGCACGAAGGTAGAGCACTGATGGGAAATGGGAGAAGTTTAGCCCTTAGTACTCGTGAATGTGGATTTTTAGAAGATGGGTGATAGCGTTTAGTTAGGCAGGGTATCTTAACTAGGTTGTTTAAAAGGTATGCGATAGGTGTGCAATATTAGAAGAGGGGTATCTCATGGGAGTGCGATACCAATTTAAATATGAGATAAATCATATTTTACAATATAGCATTTATGCACTTGCTAAAATGTTTTCAAAACTCGGGCTCTGACCCGTTTTCTTTATTTTCTCCTCCCTTGCTATATATATATATATATATATATATATATATATATATATATATATATATATAGGTGTCCAAACACAGGGACGCCTGGATGACGATTTCTTCGAGTCAGACGTTATTGCAGCAGTTATGGATGCATGCAGGTTTATCTTTAGATGCTTCTATTCTTGTGATCTAGATAGGAAGCATTGAAGTAACATTCGGGCCAAAAGCCCAATGGTATTTATTTATTCTTTTATCGAATTTTTGTGCGACATTCGATTTGGTTGTATTATGTTAAATCGAGTGTTCGGTTATTTTTACTCATTTCAGTTTCATGTATATAAACTGTGTGGATGGTTTAATTGAATGGTTTGGTTGAAACGATTAATTAAATCAAATTTTGATGCCAGCCTAATAGGTTATTAATAATTAAATTGGTTTTCGACAGTGATGCTGAGAATGAACCATATGAGACTCCTGTTTTAATTTGGTATAGGATTGATCACCCGGTATTTTATTAGGCGGGGTGTCACAGTGTTTTCCGCCCGTTGTCATTGTTGACTGCACATACAAGACCAATCGATACAAGATGCCTTTGTTCTTGATGGTTGGTATAACGTTGTGTAGAACGACTTTTAATATTTCCATCTATTTTTTATCAAGGGAGAAGGTGGAGAAGTATCAGTGGGCATTGGGGCGTTTCAAATCCCTATTCGATCCGTTTGCATATCCCACAGTTTTTATCACAGATCGAGAGTACGCGTGCATGAACGCATTGCCGGTTGTGTTCCCTGAGGTGAGATCTATGGTTTTCACTTTCCATGTTTATTGTAATGTAGATCTCCATGCTAGGAAATAGATCCACGATGAGGATACATTAAAGAAGTTCATGAGGGACTGGATGCATTCACTTGAATCCCCCACCAAGAACGATTTTAATGAAGAGTGGGTGATATTTCATTGTGATTAGGTTACATACTCGAACATGCTTCACTACATAGATTGCACATGGTACAATCTAATGGAGCACTTCATTCATGCGTGGACAAATATGGTTAGGCACTGGGGCAACCAAATTACCAATTGTTGTGAAAGAGCGCACCCTAAGTTGAAGAGGCACTTGGAGACTTCTCAACTTCCTTTTGACAAGGTTTTTATCGGTAGGCACAGCTACATTGAGTTGCAAGTGACTGAGATTAAGAGGTAGTTTGAGGTTCTTTACAAAAATTAAAGCACTCCCATAATATTCCTATCTGGCGTGAGCTAATAGGCCGAGTTTCTCATTATGCCATTGACCTAATTATTGAGGAGCTGAAGACTTATGATACCGTTGCATGGATGTTAAATCGTTCCTACACTTGGCACACAATTTCTATGATCTACCTTGCAATCATGAATTGGTCATCTACCGGATGGAGGTTAGGGCAACACTATAGGGGGATGCCGATGCACATTGGCGCAAATTAACAATGGTTCCCAAATTAGCGAAGTACCATATCGTTGACTACGAGCCCAAAATGATAGTTTTTAATCAAAGGTGGGAACGATCAACTATCGATGATCAAAGGTACATGTTGCGAAAACTCAAGGACATCGGTTGTCCCACCACCACTAGGCTATTTGAGTCATCCGTGCTTAAGCATTGCAAGGGTCGCGCGAGAGGTCGAAAACCAACTTCTAAAGAACAAAAGCACGAGAAGCCAACTAAAAGGAATCCCAAATGCTTCGAACTTGCTAGGAAATCAACATAAAGGGAACACCCTGTAGTCCAAAGACCTAAGAAGAAATTGATTTCATGGAGTTAACCCGCCCCACCCCATGGTGCCCGAACTACTCTCCCGTGTATAAACATTATATCAATGAGATACCGGTCTTTTATAAAGATTTCGTAGAAGATATCATTGAGGTTAATGCAGACAAAAATTGTTGGTTTAGATGTGTTCCTAAATGACTTAGATTTGGACCCGATAGATGAAGATAGGTGAGATTAGACTTGATTGTTGAAGTTACGAAAAATAATGATTTCTACGTACACTATTTTAGAAATTGGTTTCCGAACAATATTCTACATATGTTGGACGATTATTCAAATCCATGTATGTCGAAGTCTTGGACGACCATACTCAAGTGTGGCTATCTTTTGGAAAAAACTTACAAGTGTGTGTGCGTCCTCATCTTGAAGAGATAGTGTCTCACATTTCAACCGATGAGACATAAACTAACCGTTTATCCAATGTTCATAGATATTGGTCATGTTTGTAGGAATCACTTTGTAGCTTTGAAGTTGAACTATGACTGTCCAATTCTTCCAGTAGCAAGTCACTAGCACAATTGTTAATTGCCCGAAGCAAAACCTTGGATTGATAAATACATGCAACAAGTAGAGAACTTTCGAAAAATCTACCCCAAGGATGTAGCAATCACCGATTAACGTATCGGGATCAACTAGTTGGGGATGTCTCTTATATTATGAAATCATGTAAAGTTTGGTGCGAAACGAAGTTATATGATATGAAATTGAAATGAAGTTGTATTAAATGAAATTAAGTTGTATGATATTCAAATGTAGTTGGTTTATATTGAAATAAAGTTGTATGAAATCATATTAAAATGTTGTAAAATTAAAATGTTAAAATGTTGAAATGTTGTAATATTGAAATGTTGTTATATTAAAATGTTGAAATGTTGTAATATTAAAATGTTGTAATATTAAAATATTGAAATGAAGTTGTATGATATTCAAATGTATTTGGTTCATATTGAAATCTAGCTATATCAAATCAAATAAAAACCCACATATTCAAATGTTGTTGTATGGAATCAAATTAAAATGTTGTAATAAAAGTCCACTGTTCGCTATGTTTAGCCCGAATGAAGCGAAGCCATTTTTGTTTTGAAGTGCACTGTATGTGATGTTTGTAATGAACCAACTTAAAAGTCCCATGTTCACTATGTTTATACCGAATTAAGTGACCTTATTCGCTGTGAACATAGCGAATGAAGCCAAGCATTTTTTGTTAATAAGGTCACTTTTCTCTATGTTTATAACGAACCAACTTAAATAGCTATGGTTATACCGAATTAAGTGACCTTATTCACTATGAACATAGCGAATGAAGGCAAGCATTTTTTGTTAATAAGGTCACTGCTTGCTATGTTTATAATGAACCAACTTAAATCGCTATGTTGATACCGAATTAAGTGACCTTATTCGCTATGACCATAGCAAAAGAAGCCAAGCATTTTTTGTTAATAAGTTCACTGTTCACTATGTTTGTAACGAACCAACTTAAATCGCTATGTTTGTAATGAATGAAGCCAACATTTATACCAACATTTTTAACATTTCAAAGTTATATATACCAACATTAATACCAGCAGTTATACAAACATTTTTAACACAATATATACCACTATTAATATCACAATATATACCAACATATTTATATAATTTCAAACTTATATCAGCATTTAAATTCAAATTAAGTTCAAAACATTTGGGACCCCTCAACTACAACTTCAAAACATTTAATCAAAAATTCAAAATATATTTCTTTTAGTTCTTTGATACCCCTAAGCTATAACTTCAAAACAATTAATCAAAACTTCTATTTTTTTCTTTTACTTCTATGGGACCCCTCAACTACTTTAACTTTTCCTTTGTCTTTGGACTTTCTTTTATATGCTACCCGCTCCTCAATAACAACTGGTCTGCCTACCCCAATGGTCGTAACTAGGATATCGTAGGCTTGGACAATGCGTGTAATTAATGCACCCAGATCAATATCAATTCCATCCTCAATATTTTTCTTCAATAAATCCACATCCTTGTGAGCCTCGTCCACCTATGAAAAGACAATAACATGAAATTAGTAACGAAAGTAGAACATCTGAAAGTATTGTACACACAAAACTTACTAACGAGGTTTGTTGTTGTTTGACCGTGCGAAACTTGGGGTTTTGGAATTTAGGATGGGATTTGGACGGGAACCAATCCATATAATCACTGCTACAATCCCACAGGCTCGATACGGTCATAGACCTAGACTTCTCGGATAGAAGTTGGTCTTGCCAATTTTTTTGGTACCATTTTTTCATATCGAATTTTACCTTGTATCGAGCTGCCTTGTCTCCCCTATCGTCCTTCAAAGGTGTCATAGGCTCTCGAGGTATGATTTGTAGTCGTCTGAATTTTCTAAGGCATCTTTTCAGGTAAAAAGGCTCCCCCACCTCAAAACCAACCATAATCCCGCTATTCCATGATGCTTCGTGAAAGGGATAAGCAACCCGACCATCTCAGTAGGGTTCTAAAATGACCTACACAGAAATAATACACAATTGAAAGTCAGAAAATATTAAATTCAAAAGAAAACATTGCAAATGATCCAAAGACTTTACTCACATCACCAAAATTCATATCATCCAACTGCTCGTGATAATTTATTATGTTTTGAAATGCATTTTTTTGAGAGGCGGATTGCAATGACCAACGTGCAATCATTGGCATGGTTTCATCGAACTCCATGTCGACACATACACCAACCCCTAAAAAGTACTCATATATCCATGAATGCAAAACACACATATTACGAATCTATTAAAAATGGGGGGGGGGGGGAATTGATAAACATACATAACCAAAATATGAATTTAAATTATTAGTTACATGTATAAGAGAGAGGCAGCCATTCATTTGCCTCACAAGGCCTAGCTGAAGATACACATGCACCAGGATACCTGTGGTGACAATTATTATGCAACACAAATAAATACAAGAGAAGAAATTATCAAGGAAGAACAAGGAATATAAGATGCCAATCACACAACAAAGGATGTACGTGGTTCAGTAAAGATGTGCCTGCGTCCACGGTGGTGCAGTCGATATTATTTCTATCTACTCCGGAGAGTAATTACGGAGAATATATCCCGTCCTTTTGCCCCGGACCTAGGGTTTAATATATACATGTACATGTAGGTAAGTGGAGGTGATGGGTTTCTCCACGTTTTCCATCTCCCCTATAACTTCCAATTGTGGGAACGTGGGGGAGACCGGATCAATAAGAGATGAAGGGCCCGGACTTTGGGCCGCCAGGACTGGGCTACTTGTCCAGGCCCATGGATCTAAATTTTGGGTACCCACAATTGCCCCTAAATTTGTTGGGCCATGTTTGTGGGCTCAATGGATTTAAATGATCAGCCATTATGGCTGATTTGTGATTCCTCGAAAGCTGTGAAGTTGATTTAGCGGCACCCACTTCGCTTATTGTGCGCTATGATTAGAATTTGAAGGCTTGTTGGGATAAACACTTTTTCTCCCGTCGTTTTAGTCTTTCCAGTACTCTTCTATCTTCTGAGAACTCTAGCGCCTCGTTACGTCTTCTCTCAGTTTCCATTCCCATTGTTTCTTAGTTGTCTGAGCTCGTGCTTCTTCATCACTAGAACCGATTGTCTGAGCTTGTGCTTCTTCATCACTTGAACCGGTTGTCTGAGCTTGTGCTTCTTCATCACTTGAACCGATCTTCTATTTTGTAAGTTTCCTGTTCCCTTTCCTTGTACTTTCTCTTTGGTTTGTAGATTTTCTTGGGTCTTCCAATGGCGAAGATTGGGAATAGGTCAATCTCTAAATTTAGGAAGTTTTACAACATTCCTGAGTGGGTAGATATTGAGTGTTGTGCCTCCCCTACTAGGAATGTTAGGGATATAGATGATGCTCATTGGATCCATATACTGTTGCTTTACCAAGGGGGACTCACTTTCCCTCCCAATGATTTGTTCCTGCATTTCTTTGGCTATTTCAATATTGTTCCTGCACAATGCTCGCCCAATGTGTGGAAAATAGTAAATGGTGTCCATAGGATAAATCAATTTTATGGTATTAGGTTAGGACTTGTCGAGGTCTATTTCTGTTACTCCTTTTCTCGAACTAGCTCAGGTGTCCTTTACCTCAAAGCTAGGAGCCCTGACAGGGTATTGGTAGTAAATCTAACTGATTCCCACAAGGACTACTGGCAAGAAGGTTTCCTTGTTAGGAATTGGTAGTTCCCTCCCTAATTTGAAGGCTCGAGGTCTGAGAGGTTCTCTATTCCTTTTTACGGGGAGGAATACATAGGTAGACATTGTACTGTTGTTCTAACTTTTGCTGATTTATGACCTTTCTAACTCTTCTTTGCTTTTTTTTGTGCAGCAAAGTCAAAGAACTTGGAACCTGCACTTAACGAGGTCCGCCTTTCAGAATTGGTAAAGGCTTGGAAAATCAGGGAGCCCTTAGGTGACGGCGAGCACCCCAGATCTACTGCCTTCCTGCTCGAGTATAAAAACATTGGATCCAGCTTCATAGTGAGGCCTGTGAATAGTATACCAGAGTTTGACTCCTTCAAAGAGACTGCTGCAGAGCCTATCCAGTTGGACGAGGAGGAGAGCAGCTCTGAAAGTGACTTCGCAGGAGCCGTGAGTAACCTGGGTGGAGGGAGATTTAATAGTAACATTTCCTCTGACCGTGAGGAGGTTTCTGAAGCTCGGAGATCGTCGAGAACTTCTAGCAGTTCAAGTGAAGAGATGGTTCCTCTGAGGAAGAACTTCATTAGAGATGATGATGATGATGAGGATCATGTGCTCCTTGCACAGAGGTCAAAGAAGAAAAAAGCTACTTCTGGGGCAATGGCTATTGGTTCCCGGTCCTCCTCTCAGGAGTAGGAGAGGAGAAGGAGGGAAGAGGAGCAGGTGAGAGAGAGAGAGAGAGAAAAAAGGAAGAGGAGAGGAAGAAGATGGAAGAGAAGAGGAGGGTGGAGGAGCGGAATAGGAAGGAGAGTGAGAAGGAGGAGGAGAGAAGGAGGGCAGAAGCGAGGACGACGGTCGGGCAGGCCTTAGTCCCGGTGTCCGCGCTGCCCGAGGGGGCTTCTATGGCCATTTCTCCTCAGTTGGCCCCAGCTCTGCTCGAGAGAGCTGTTCTCCCCGCTGATCGCCAAAGGGCGGTAGGGTCGGAGCAGTTGTCCCTTCAAGCTAGTCAAAGGCTTGCTCTGGTAAGGTTTTTCCTTTTCCTCCTATGTTGTTCTGAATTACCTCATTTTTCTCTTTTGATGCCTTCTTTTTTCTGCAGTTCGTTACTGACTTCGTCGTGCTCTATCATTCACGCAACGAGATGGTGAAGAGAAATAGTGAGCTGGAGGAGGAAAATGCTGCCCTGAAGTTGAAGGGTAAAGAGCTCGAGGCTAGCTTTAAAGTCATTGACGCTGCTCGGATTTCATCCGATCTGGTTCTTACTACTGCCAACAAGGAGAAGGGAGCAGCAGTCAAGGACTTGAAGGAGTTGCAGGAGGCCTATGACCTGGTTTGCTCGAGCAAGCTAACAGTTGTTGAGGACAATAGGATGCTGTCTGTAGAGCTGAAGAAGAAAGAGTCTGAGGCTGTCACTGCCAAGGAGGACTCATACAATTCCGGTTGGGCTACAACATATGAGGATACTAAAGTTCAGATAGACTATATTAGTCATCTGAACTTTAAGAAGGGCTGGAACAAGGCCCTTTTGGCTGCTGGCATTGACATCGATTCCCCCTTATTTGACGAGCTTGACCCAGGTCCGAAGCCAACTGTGGATGAAGTTCCTGCCCCAACTGTTGAAGACGTTGATCCTGTTCCTCAAGCGACCCCTGCTGATGTTTCTCCAATTGTGGGGACAGAGATTATCCCTGCTGAGGGCGGTTCTCCTGCTGATGTTGACAAGGGGAAGGGGCCATCGACCTCTGGGCCGCCTGAGGTTGTCAACTAGTTATCGACTAGGATTGCTCTGTATTTTTGTTTTTTCCATTCTGTAAACTTTTCTTTTTTCAGTTCAATGTAACTTCAACCTTCATTAATGAAAAAGGCTTTATTTCTACTTGTACTGATTTGTCCCTTTCTCTCCCTTTTCTTTCTCTTGCTTGTAGTTAGTTGATGTGGATGATTATATTCCTGCTACTTCTCAATTGGGTAGGACCCTTGGTCCCACTGTGAGTCCTGAAGTTTTCCAGTCCTTCGTTAAGCTCTGCAAGTCCCTTAGGTCTAAAAATCAGAAGTATAAGGAGCAATCCGAGCTGGTGGTCAAGATGAAGGACAGGCTCTAGGAGATGGAGGACATTAGTGCTTCAGTGCAAGAGGAGATTAATATGCTGAAGACACAACTATTAGAGGCCTTCGAGATCAACCAAGTAGGGGAGGTTCTTCAGCAGGAGAATGAAGATCTGAGGAGAGAAGTCTTATGACTCAGGGAGCATGCACATAGCACTGTTCGAGCAGTATTATAAGGCTCCTCATCATCGCGAGCTGGAGCTGATAATGTTACCCCTCCTATGTCGCAAAGTCTCACTCGCCCTCCCCTTCCGCGAGCTAGTAGGAGCACCAGGAGCAGAAGCAGGGAAGGAGAAGAACTTCGCGATAAGGAAATGGAAGAACTCCGCGGTGATGTTCAGGAAGCATATGTAATCGCTGCTGTGCTTCAAAGGGACGTCACCCGCTTGCGGCACTTGTTCAAGAAAGGTCCTCGGCAAGCGTAGGCTGACAGTTATGATCAAGGCTGGTCGGATGCTCCAACAAGGCTATCCGAGTTAGAGGATATTTCTTTCATCAGGGGATGGCTAAGTGCCTTGAAGGAGCTGCAAGTCTCGAGGAACTCGATGCTATGGTATCGTCATGAAATATCTTCCTCCACTCTGGTGCCCAACCCATTCAGGAGGGACGATCGATGGATCCTCATGGATGCTATTCCTCGACAGTTATTGGAGTCGGATGCGAATCAGGTTATGGAAGAGTTTGCTCCTGCTCCTGATGACGGATGAAGAACTCAAGTGGATGATTATCTTGCTCGAAGGCTTCCAGACCTTTGAGATTTTGCCAGTTGCTATTTTTTTTGATAATGTAAATGCTTTGGGCAAGCTCGCCGACTAAACATGTATTATCATTGTTGTAAATAAGATGGAATAATGAAGAGTTTGTGTTTTTGGGAAATTTTTTCAACTAAATGTGTATATCCTACTTTTCATATCCTTGCTGCTTTATGATCTCTTCTGTTTTATCATGCAAGTGTCCCCCTAGTTCAGTATAATACCAAAGTACCATTGTGCCCCACTTTACCTTTTAGGTTATGTCATCACACTCCCTTAGGCCTAAGTAGGGCAATTGGCGAGGACACACCTGGTGTTGAATGTCTTCATCCGATCAAGATTTTGTTCAACCGAAGTAGGTTTGATGACCAGTATAAGATTTGGTTGTATTGCCTAAGAATCCTCTGTAGGGATTTCTATATTGCCAGGGGCAATGCTAAGAGGTTTCTCGTGTTTTATAACGATGACCTGAGGAGGGGTATTCCCCTGCTATAGTGATCAATGTGCTTATTATTTGAAAAAGATGTGCGATGAATGCAACTGTCACCAATCAGAGTGTAACCAACTAAGTAACTTTCATTAGTAATAAGGAAAATGAACTTCTATTTTCATAACAAAAGAATACAAGATAAAGATCTAAAAATAGAATTTCTTGAGATTAGCTGTGTTCCATGCTCGTGCTATTTCTCTGCCCTCCATCGTTTCCAAGTGATAAGCACCTTGCAGATCGTCTTTAGTTACTTTAAAGGATCCTTCCCAGTTTGGACCTAGTTTGCCGTCTGACTACTTCACTGTGCTGCCCAGGACTTTCTTTAGGACATAGTCCCCAACTTGGAACGTCCTCGGGTTAATCCTTTTGTTGTAATGCTTCGCGAGATGTTGCTGATAGTTTGCTAGCTTCACCAGGGCCAGCTCTCTACGCTCTTCGGCTAGGTCGAGTTCGGCGAGCAATGCTTCATCATTCAGGCCTTGGTCGACAAGGTTGGATTTCATTGTTGGCAAAACCTGCTTATAGTGGGATGAATGCTTCCATGCCATATGTCAGCAAAAATGGGGTTTCTCATGTTGCTCGCCGAGGAGTGGTTCAGTACGCCCATAGAACATGGGGTAGCTCTGTTACCCATGCGCCTTTGGCTCGCTTTAATCGCTTCTTCAATCCATCGATCACAGTTTTGTTGGAAGCTTCAGCTTGGCCATTGCTCTGAGGGTAGGCCACCGAGCTGAAGTGGTGTTTGATCCTGTGTTCATTACAGAAGCTCTGAAAGGGGCCACTTTTGAACTGCGTCCCATTGTCAATGATGATGGTTCTGGGGATTCCAAACCGAGTGATTATATTTCTCCATACGAACCTTATCATATCAGCATCTCGGATGTTCGCCAAGGATTCAGCCTCGATCCATTTGGTGAAGTAATCAGTTACAACCAACAGGTATTTGCGATTGCCGATGGCGGTAGGCAGCGGTCCCATGATGTCCATTCCCCATTGGGCGAAGGGCCATGGGATGAACAGGGACTTCAGGTTGCTGGTGGGTTGGTGGGCCATAGGAGCGTGGAATTGGCATTTCAAGCATTTGTGGACATATACTGTGGAGTCATTCTGCATGTATGGCCACCAATAGCCTTTCTGCATTGCTCGAAAGGCTAGAGACCTTCCTCTGATATGAATTCCACAGATTCCTTCATGAAGCTCACGTAGCACTTGCTCGATATCACCTGGGTGGACGCATCTAAGGTAGGGATCGGAGAAGGATTTCTTTTACAAGTCGCCTCCTGTGGATAAGTGAAAGCGAGCAAATTTGACTCTTATCTGGTGGACAGTTTTCTTGTCATCAGGGAGCGTGCCATCCTTTAAATAGTCCTTTAAGGGGTCTATCCAGTTGGGGGCTGATCCCACCTGGAGTATTTGTTCCGTGTTTGGTAACTTGCTGTTGTGGTTAATGCTCGAACAAATGAGGAAATCAATGAGGATGACCCTCTTAAGGTCAGAGTCAACTGCCGAACTCAAGATTGCTAAGGCATCAGCATGGCTATTTTGCCCCTGGGAAACTGCTGGATGTTGATCTCTTCAAAGCTTGACATTAATTCTCTCACTAAGGCGAGGTAGGCTGCCATTCTTTTATCCTTTGCACTATAATCTCCACTTATCTGATTGGATACTAGTTGAGAGTCGCCGAACACCTGTAAACATTTTTCTCCTAGAGTTTGCGCCTTTTGGAGACCGGCTATTAGGGCTTCGTACTCTGCCTCGTTGTTAGAGGCTGTAAATCCAAGCCTGATTCCTTGTTCGAGGATTGTGTTTTTTGGAGTGATGAGGACAATGCCTACCCCTGCCCCCTTTGAGTTGGAGGTTCCATCAACAAAAAGTCTCCAGGTTCTCTCTGTTTCTTGGTTCTTCTCTTTCCTTGTTGGTTGAGGTTGGTCGGCGAGTTCCTAGCCCGTTAATTCGTCTATGAAATCAGCAAGGATCTGACCCTTGATAGCTGTCCTTGGTTGAAATTGGATGTCAAACCGACCGAGCTCGACTGACCACTTAGACAATCTGTCCGAAAAGTCCATTTTCCTTAGGACCGCCTTAAGGGGATATGATGTAAGGACGATGATAGATAGAGCTTCGAAATAATGTTTCAGCTTCCTCGAGGCTATTACAAGTGCAAAGGCGAGCTTTTCCAATGGCAGGTACCTTTGCTCGGCGTCTAATAAGGTCTTGCTCGCATAGTAAACGGGGTGTTGGATTCATGCAACCTCGCATATTAACGCAGAGCTGACAGTGTGATTGGATACCGAGAGGTACAGGTACAAAGAATCCATTTGCTGTGGTATAACAAGCAGAGGTGGAGAGCTTAAGTAGGACTTGAGCTCGTCCAAAGCTTGCGAGCAGTCTGGGTTCCACTCTATCAGTTTACTCCCCTTTAGAAGCTGGAAAAAAGGTTTGCACATCTCGGAGGATTTGGAGATGAAGCGATTTAAGGCGGCGAGAATTCCAGTGAGCTTCTGCACGTCGCGGATTGTTCGAGGGGGTTGTACCCTGTTGATTGCATCGATCTGGTCTAGATTAGCTTTTATGCCTCTCTTACAGATCAAATATCCAAGAAATTTTCCTGACTGGACATCGAAGGAACATTTGCTCGCGTTAAGTTTCATTCGGTACTTCCTGAGGATTTCAAAAGTCTTTGATAGGTCTGAGAGGTGATTTTCCTTCTTCTTGCTCTTAACGAGCATGTCATCGATGTAGACCTCCATTGTATCTCCCATTTGATCCTTGAACATTTTTGTGACAAGCCGCTGATAGGTTACCCCCGTATTCTTGAGCCCAAATGGCATGACCTTGTAGCAATATAACCCAACTATCGTGATGAACGCCATTTTGTCCTGGTCTGGGGCATACAAGGGGATCTGGTGATATCCTGAGTATGCGTCTGTGAAACTCATTCGCTTGTGATCTGCAGTGGCATCTACTAGTTGGTCTATCTTTGGGAGGGGGAAACTATCCTTAGGGGATTCTTTGTTGAGGTCAATGAAGTCGATGCAAACTCTCCATTTCCCATTATTCTTTGGAACTACTACTGGGTTGGACAACCACTTGGGGAATTGCACTTCCCGTATGGATCCTGCATCCACTAGTTTTTTGACTTCCTTTTCGACTGATTTAGCCTTCTCGGGTGCAGTTCTCCGTGCCTTCTGCGTGACTGTCTTGAATGTGGGGTCGACGTGCAGCTGATGACAGACCATACTAAGATCGATTCCAGGCAGCTCGTATGGTTCTCATGCGAAGACATCTACGTTGTGTCTCAGCAAGGTCGTCAACTCCTTTTTTTCTTGGTCGGTGAGAGATGCTCCAATCAAGAAGACTCTGCTACTATCACCAATTTTAGCTATAACTTCTACCAGGTCCTCAACGACACGCTTGGAGGGGATGAGCCTGGTCTCCTCTACTCTAAGTCTTCCATACTTTAATTTCTACTTGGAAGGTATCACACCCTCTTCAACTTTCTCGATGGATTGACCGGCCTTCTTCTCTGGCTTTGGTCGGATGGCTGCTATGAAGCACTTCCTCGCCATCGCTTGGTTGCCGTGGATCTTCATTACTCCTCGCTCGGTTACATACTTGAGCTTCTGATGGTAGGTCGAGGAGATCTCCTTCATCGTATGAAGCCATCCTCTGCCAAGGATGGCCTGGTACGGTGATTCAATGTCGACTACCAAAAACTTAATCATCTTGGAGATGTTCCCAGCATGAACTGGCAGCACTATCTTATCGAGGGGCATGGTCATTTTTCTAGCGAAGCCGACCAAGGGAACAGTAGCTTCCTTTAGGTCGGCAACGCCCAACTTCAATTTCCTGAATAGGTCGAGGTACATTACTTCGGATGAACTTCCTTGATCGACGAGCATCTTGTCGATGTCAAAGTTGGCTATCCTGGGTGTAATGACCAGGGCATCATGATGTGGAGTCCTTACTCCCACCAAATCTTCATCCGTGAAAACAATATGCCTGTTATAGTTGACGTCCTCTGCTCGTCGACGCTTTCCTGACTGTGACTTTGTTGGATCGATTTGAAAAGCCTGTATTACCGCTGTAAGTTTTTTTATTTCCATTCGAGCTGAGTTCCATTGTATCTTCTTGACGTCAGATACTCCTTGGATTACTGCGAACTCATGTCTAGCATTATCCTCCAGCACGTTATCGGGCCTCGCCTCTCTATTGGCAGCCACTTTCTCTGCCCTCTTTTCCACAAAGTCGTTCAAATGCCCGGACTGGGCCAACTCCTCGAGGTGAGACTTAAGAGCTTTGTAGTGCTCGGTTTTATGTCCTCCCTCTTTGTGAAAAGCGCATTTTAACGCATTATTTCTCTTCGAGGGATCTCCTCCCATTTTCCTGGGCCACTTGATGAATGGCTCATCTTTGATCTTCGCGAGAATTTTGTAGATTAGTTCTTTGAATACGGTGTTGACCGCCTGGAATACTTTCGACGCGTCATGGTTTCCTTCGTTCTTGGAGCCATTTTTGCCTCCTTTCTTCTGGTTCTCAGTTTTCTCACTTCCCTTGGTAGTGATTTTAGCTCGACCGTTCTCTCCTGTATTAGGGCGGGTGACATCCTCCACCTTTGCGTATTTCTTGATTCGGGCCATTAGGTCGTCAATAGTCATAGCTTCCTTCTTTGTCAGGGACTGGTAGAGGAAGGAAGAACTAGGGAGCCCAATTTTGAAGGAGGCCAGTGCCACTTCCTCCGCGCAGTCCTCGATCTCATTGAATAACTCCCAGTACCTCTTTGCGTAATCTCGATGGGTCTCTTAAGGCGTTTTCTTCATTATCAGCAGAGCATCCATCCTTTTGGGATGGGAGCTACTGGTAATGAATCGGGTCGTAAAAAGTTTGACTAGGGATTTTAAGTTCTTGATCGACCGGTGGGGGAGCCTTTCGAACCACTTCTGTGCTACATCATGAAGGCTCGAGGGAAAAATACGGCACATCAGGGCATCTCGGTGACTCCAGAGGGTCATGGGCTATCGGTATTGCCTAACGTGATCGATGGGATCAGTTTTTCCGTCGTAAATCTTGAACCTTGGAATGGAAAATTTCTTGGGAGCTTCCTCCTCTTTGATTTCCCTTGTGAATGGTGACTTCATCTGGGTTTTGAGAGCCCGCCTCGTGAGTTCTCTGGTTGATCTTGTTTCGTGGTGAGCGGGATGCTAGTCCATCTCCCTACGGACCATGTTTCGTATGTTCTCGTCGCTGCGAGCAGGGCTCTGGTGGCGGCGAGCTCTTCCCAGGTGTTCGCGGAGGTCATCGTCTGACTCGCCTCTTTTGTCCCTTTGAGATTCTCGCCTAGGGCTCCTTCCTCGGCTACGAGATTTGCTCGCCTTAGGGCTAGGAGTGCGATATGGGCGTCTCCTGTTATCAGGACGAAGCTCCCTCTCCAGTCTTCTTTTCAAGCGAGCATTCTCAGCCTCGAATCTGCGAGAAGACTCCCTCTACTCGTGGTGCCTTGCCTCATACGCATCAATCAATCTGGATATCTGCGTGGACCTCGCTGGTCCCTGACTTTCTTCTGAGGCTGGTCTTTCCAGGAGACCTCTCTGATCTGAACGTCGGACTTCAGACCTAATCCTGCGAGGAGTAGGTGGCTCTTGAATATCTCCTGCTTGGGGGGCATTGCTGCAGTGACCAGACATCTTAAACTCCTTTCTTAACGTGGGCTCTCCTTAGTGAAAGATGAACGTTCCCACAGACGGCGCCAATTGTGGTGAAAATTATTATGCAACACAAATAAATACAAGAGAAGCAATTATCAAGGAAGAACAAGGAATATAAGATGCCAATCACACAACAAAGGATGTACATGGTTCAGCAAAGATGTGCCTACGTCCACGGTGGTGCAGTCGATAGTATTTCTATCTACTCCGGAGAGTAATTACAGAGAATATATCCCGTCCTTTTTCGCCGGACCTAGGGTTTAATATATACATGTACATGTAGGTAAGTGGAGGTGATGGGTTTCTCCACGTTTTCCATTTCCCCTATAACTTCCAATTGTGGGAACGTGGGGGAGACCGGATCAATAAGAGATGAGGGGCCCAGACTTTAGGCCACCAGGACTGGGCTACTCGTCCAGTCCCATGGCTCTAAATTTCGGGTACCCACAATACCCATACCTCATGCTAGTTTCCCAACCTTCTTCATGTCTCTAAGAACATGAAGGTAGATGATGGAAATCTTGTCTTTTGACTTGTTGGGGAAAATTATGCACCTGATAATGTAGAGTAAATAGTCCTTGGCGCAATACTCTTTGTCTGCACTCAAGGCATTGGCGTCTTGAGATCATTCCTTGAAATTCGAAGTGAGACTTTCAATCGGATGGCCTCATTCTCATCACATTCTTCCAGGGCAACGTCCCTAATCACTCCTAGTAACTCCACCATAAGGTCCATAATCGAAGGAACCACTACACCCTCATCCTCCTCCTCAATTATGAGTTGCGGGTTATATAGAGGTAATCCGATGAGAGGAACACCTAAGATCACTGATACATCATCGAGGGTGATTGTCATTCCCCCAAATGACATATCGAATGTGTTAGTCTCCAGATGCCACCTCTCGACACATGAAAATACAAGGGAGTAGTTTATATAAGGAGCCTACCCAACTTAACCCTTTGGACCCTCCTTTGTACACTTAGAGAAATATCACTGGATTCCAGCTCCCTAGTCTTCGTCGAGTGATTTATTCACAATAAAGTTACCTGCTCCTCCTACAATATAAGAAAAATATTTATCAAGAATTATCAAAGTAATGAAATAGATAAAAACATTAATGATTTAACATTGTAGGGAAATGTAATTACCACTGAATCGGTCTAAATACCATATGCCACATGATGCTTCAAATGTTTTAATATGCTGAGATCATCGGGTCCCCCATAAGATGAGGTAAAGGTTCCTTCTTTAGGAACCTTTTTCTACTTGCTATACGCTGAAGAAGTCTTGTGTAAAACGGTAAAAAAAACTTTTAGGCCATTCAGGCAATGCACCCCCTTAATCTCATCATCCTACACCACTTCACCCCTCACCGCATCATGTCCTTCCTCCTCAACCTAAGCCTCATCCTGACTCTCAACGTCTTCCTGATCCTCAACCTGAATGTCATCATCAATCTCATCCTCCTCATCATCATGCACTGTCACATCTTAAGGCATCTCCACCACTGGGGCATCCACCTCCATCACATTCGGGACAACGCACTCTAAGGGAGTAGTAGTCATAGTATACATAACATGGATCTCTTCTCGACACTTACTTCCTGAGGCAGTCAACGGCATTCAGTTCTTACGAGAGTAGGATACTAGGTTATCCATGGTAGACCTACATTAAAATAATTAACACAGTGATGAGTATAATGAAATATAGAATTTCACATAGAAGTTATAAACATTAGTCATCCATTTTTGTAAACATAAGCCATGTCTTGTGGTATACAGAAGTCATAGACATAAGTCATGTATTGTTGTAAACATAAGGATTAAACCCATTGAAACTTGAACAAGTATTGTGCATACACTGTTTCAAATTTTAATAACACTACATGGATCAGACATTTAAAGGTAAACACTAGATGTACATGAAAACCTAAACATGAAGAGAGTTCTTAACACATTTAAATGTAATATTGGTAAAAAACTATGGATCACACACACTCAGGGATTTATGACTCATCTATATTCAGGTTGGCATAAATATGCCGATATATGGTAGTATATTTGGTATGTTCACAACGATTTTGTAGTGATGATTTGGTATGTATATAACAAAATAATTAAATTAATTCGACATACACATAGAGAATCAAACCTAATAATTCGGTATAAACATGACGAATGAAACCCTGGTTCAAATTGGACTTAATTCGAGTTAATTATACCGAACGAAACCCTTGTTCAAACAAAACGTTCATTTAGATAATCCAATAGTTTGGGGTTCTTTTATTTTGGTTTCAAAATAAAAATAGAATCATAATAATGTATATGCCAACAATTTATTATTTATTATTTCAATCACACAAATGGATAACCTTGTGTTGTTGCTTGTAAAAGTTGGATCAAACAAGTGATGTTGCTTGTAAAGAATAATGATCGATCCAATATATGGTTTTGTTTAGGAGCCTTAGAGTTTGGTGGTAAATAAATCGTAAAATAGTTATAATATATATAGTGCAAGGTAATTAAAAGGTTAAACTCATTTAGTTCATTTGAAGATGAAAGATTATTTTGTTCAATATACCAACCTGATTAGCTTAATCTTTACTTGAAGATGAAAGGTTTGGAAGTTGAAGATGAGATCTTTGAAGGTTTGAATGTGTAGAGAGATGGAGGGAAAGTGTGTAAATGAATTTTCATACTTTAAATATGCGGTGGCCCTTTTGTGGTATTTGGAAGTCACTATTAAAATTAAGTGGCATTTTGTAGTAAAAAAAGTTTTTTGTATTAATTTTTTTATACGGGTCCCTTGAAATGTTTAAATATTACATAAAAAATTCAACTCAAAAATATTTTATTTTTATATTTAAAAAAAATAGGGTTTGCGCCAGCAAGTATGCAAACTGGGGTTGCATAAGAGCCTGCCTCTCTCTCTCTCTCTCTCTATATATATATATATATATATATATATATATATATATATATATATATATATATATATATATATATATATATATATATATATATATATATGGGACAATGGTGTTATAAATAGTAACTTATGCGTGATAAAAATGCATGATAAACATCAATGACATTTTATGTGTTGCATGCTTGCATGCATACATATATACATTATTATTTTATTATTTTTTTAATAATATATTTTTTAAAAATAAATTTTTAAATTTTTTTTTTATAAAAATAATTTTTTTTTAAATATTACTTATTAAAATTTTTTTTTTATAAAAAAAGGTTGGTTATTATGGGCTGGGTTTTATCACGGGGGCAAATTTATCGCCGTGCCCTAGGGCACGGGCATACGCTAGTATATATATATGGGAGAAGGGTTTTAAATAGTAAAACCATCTAACGGGTGTGATTTGTTTTCCTGGTGTGATCTAAGGGTCTCATATTCTGCCATGTCACAAGAGGAGACTTATGATATGGAAAATGAGAGAATGCTCACTTGAACCCCCGACCTTAGGCTATCTCCCTCACTAACTCCCCTCTCACTCATTTCTCCTCTCTTCCCGTTTCAACCCTTCCAATAATAACACTACCCATCGCTGCTCTCTCTCTCTCTCTCTCTCTCTATATATATATATATATATATATATATATATATATATATATATATATATATATATATATATATATATACATGGGAGAAGGGTTTTGAATAGCAAAACAATCTAATGGGTGTGATTTGTTTTCCTGGTGTGATCTAAGGGTCTCATATTGTGCCATGTCACAAGAGGAGACTTATGATATGGAAAATGAGAGAATGCTCACTTGCAACCCCGACCTTAGCCCATCTCCCTCATTAACTCCCATCTCCCTCACTTCTCCTCTCTCCCCATTTCAACCCTTCCAATAATAACACTATCCGCCGCTACCCTCCACCGTCGGCTAATGCATCCAACTCTGCCAACTTGAGGTAATATCTCTATCACCCTCTTACACACGCACACACAGATCTGGAAGATCAATCGTGCACACTCACACATACACACATGCACACACATATTTAGGAGCTTAATTTTTTCACATTTATAAGTTTTTGTTTACAGATCTATAGTTTTTTAATATTACAAAATAGATTTGTGATTTGGATGTAGGAACATGAGCTACAACGTTTACAAGCAAAGTTATGTGTTTTTTACATTCATATCTAGGGTTTACATAACTGAAATGTGGGTTTTATAAATTTTAATAAAGATCGCATGCATCATAGTTTCCCAGCCAGTGGTATTTCTTTTATTTTCTTGGTATATGATCTATTTTCCATCTTTACAAATATGAAGTCATTCCTTAATTTTACTAGGTTGTGAACCCTTTAAATCATTGATTCATATATGTTTTACAAATATCGGGTTTTATCAATTCGGTCCTGACTCTGTACAATGGAATTTTACTTGCAAGTATATGAAGATGTGGTATTATTTGGTTTATTTTTTGTGGTTCTCATAGTTGTCATTATCATGTATGTCATTAGTGCGCATTTTTTTTTTGTAAAGCTCACTTTCGATTTTATATTTCTTTAGGTTTGGAAATTATTATTTCAAAATAGGTTTACATTTTAGGATAATTATGGGGCAGTAATTGAAGTGTACTTGGATTGAAGCCTCCAATATATATATATATATATATATATAGTTAAGTAATGAACTTTTGTGTTAGTAGCACTAATTTCTTGATCTAATATTGTTTATATCATGTTTAAAAAAAATAATTTATTGATTATTAGAGAGAATATCTTAAACTTTAGGATTTATTCTCCAAGGAATAGTTTTGGAAGAAAAAGAAATAACATCAAACATGGTTTTAGAATAAATTCCAAGGACAACATTTTAATGTAGCTTCTCTGAGAAGAATCTTAATCCTTCCTTGATGGCTTGGACTTAAGGTTCCATATAGAGACCATTATCTATGAAGTTTGAATAAACCCATATCAATCTCCCCTGATCATCTCTTATAACTTCTCCTAATCCCATTAGCTTATTATGATCAAAATTGGCTGCAACATTGAGTTTTAAACTACTTCTATTTGTTTTCTCCCATTGAACTGAATTTCTGATTAAAGAAGAGTATTGGACCATATGGATTTAAAAAAATACTCAGAACCTACTCACTTATCTCTTTTACTCTTCTTTTAAGGATGATTAATAGAGATATTTCTAAGATTTTAGAGATCGCTTTTTCCACATTGCTTTTAGAATTCATTGGTTTTGCATGAAATATAGCCTTATTTTTACTAAGCCAGATATCCCAAATAATATTAACAAGAATTACGTTAAACAACCACTTGAACTTTTTTGAGCTGCCCAATTGAAGACACCACTGAATAACTAAACTATGGACTGATGAAGGCATTTGATGGATTCCCATTAATCGTCGAAAAAAATCCTAAGTTTTTTTTTTAGCAACATGACCTGAGATGAAGAGGTGATTAAGAGTTTCTATAGAAGAGTGGAAACATTGATATCTATAATCTATCTAACTTCAACTGATTGAATGAGATGATGCACTAGAACACACTTTGAGAGAACTTTCCACAGAAACACTAACATGTTGGGAGGGATATTTAGGTGATAAATTGACTGACAGGCTAATGAAAATAGTTGAATGTGATGAGTTGCCCTATTTTTTGAATGTGCATAGGTTCATTCGGTAATGTTCCCTTATAATAGATTAGAAACTATTGAACACTATATATATATATATATATATATATATATATATATATTGATTATTCATCTAAATTACATTTGTAGGGATGCTCATCATAGTGGGAAAATATGGCGTTTAATGAAGTGATGTTACGTAACATTTTAGGCTTTTGATACTTTAAATGGTAAATAGTGGGAAACTATGGTTTGGATAATTAATTTTCAGTTACACTTTGTTTCTCTCTCTTTTTTGACATCTTTCTCTCTCGTTCTTCATCTTTATGCTATCTATCTCAATATTCAACATCTCTGTTTTGTGATCCAAAGCTTCGACTTTGCTCTCTCTAGCTGCTGAGGTATTCACTTATTTGTTTTGAAATTTATCTTTAGTATGTTCTTTAAGAAAAAGGGTTAAATGTTAGTTTTAGGGTGTTGTAATCAGGTGAACTAGGTTGATCGGTGTCATCATGATAGTAGGTTAAAAGACCTTTTCATTTTTTCGAACAAATATATACGTTTTATGATAAATGTGACCTTAGAATTTAATGTCTGTAGGCACAATTTTATTTTATTAAACAACCCTTTTCCATGTCGATTACTAGAGTACAAAATTGATATACATATATGTTTCTTTGGTTAAAATCCTACAGATTTAAGTTTTAATTTTTCACTTACTTTGACCATTCCATATGAACCCTATAGATTTTTTTGGGTGGGATTGTTGAGTTTTGTAACTTTTTATTTTTAACTTTAGTGTCACAAAAATTGAAATGGGGTGCCAACTCCCAAACCAAATTGGTGTTGATGATATTTGATGTTTAACTTCAATGTCGCAATAAAGTAAGTATGCCAATTTAGTTTTGTGAGAAATTTTTGCATTTCATAAAAACAAAATCATCTCTACAATCGACAGTTTTTTCATTTCAGGACTTTTCTTTTCCGTTAGTCTTATTGGTTTGAAAATATACCTGAAAAATGAAGATCTGATAATCTACTAAATTTTAGGTGCACACACATTGTTTGTCAAATTGGGTCTTTTTCTAGAACTATTACAATAATCGTGTAGGTGCACATAAATTATTAATGCAATGATTTTAGGCACACATACATTGTTTGTGTAATGATTTGTACTTTAAATTCCGACGGCATGATGCTAAACTAGATATAGGAACCGGGGTGCACAATTTCCCTTTTGTTATTATAATCAAAAGCTTAGTTGAGTTGCCTTTATAAAACTCCCACTAAAACAATGCTTATATGCTTTTTGATATTTTTATTACTTTTTTTTAAACATTTATGAACTTTGATATATCTATATAATAAGTTACAAAACTTATGTATGTCATAAGATAGTTTTTTCTTATACTACTTATTTTACCCTTAAAAATTTTGGTTCCCCCTCTTTTTTGTCTCACTAATTGATTCTTCCTCTTTCATTTTAATTCAAACACAAGGATATTTTTGGTAAACACACACCAAACCCACTTTAAACCCTACATCTCATTCTCAAATTCACACGACCCCTCTTTCTCACCCTCTCTAACTATACCCCATACTCAAATCCTCATTCTCCAACTCGAATGAACTTGAAAACCTATGAACAAACCAAAAGACCCTTTTTCTTATCAAACCTTGGTTTTGATGGTCCGGAGTTGCTAATTTGGATCCCAAACCCAATCACGCTTCCGCCCTCACCCTCACCCTCACCATCTCATGCTCTCTCCCTCAACACATATAGAGTTCAAGTATTATGTGTTTTAGGGTATTAATTTTTAGCATGGGGTTTCAAGTTTATCTCGAACTTTTTTTATTTGCAAATTTAATGTTGGGTACTTCAGATCTAAGGTTGGGTACTTCACATTTAATGCATGTGTGTTTCAAATTTGGGTATAAATAGGATATGACATATTTTTTGCATTGTATTTTTTTTGCAGATCTAATCCAGCCCAAAATATTTGATTTCACAAATATTTTTTTTCCTCTTTTAGGTATATAATCTAGGCCTAATATACGTGTTTCTTTTTTAATTTTATATTAGTTTGTTAGATAAAATGATCTGGGAGACTGACATTTGCTTTATATATTAATTGTTGTTGTGTGAAATGTACAAATGTTCATTTCGTTCATACAACCCACTTTATTCAATCAAAATATAAAATAAAAATGTAGTTGTGGGTCTTCGTTGTTATATATTTTTTTTAAAAAACATACATGGCCTGTGAATCTCACATTTGCTTTTCTTTTTTGAAACCGTAAAGTCTCTCAGATTTGATCTAAAGGCTTATGATTCCTTGGTGAACATGCATATTGAAAGTCCTAACATATATGTAATACCCCGTGACTTTGGAACTGAGAAATTAAATTTTTGGGAGAAATAAAGTTTATTTAAATTGAAGAATTTTAAATTTGGAAATTGAAGTCCAAAAATAGAGGAAGTTATAAAGTGTTTCGGATGATGGTTCTGAGTGTGCTATTGATTCCGAATGGGTCGAGATAGTCGAAATGACTGTCCTTGGATTTTATTTCGGTTTCAGAATATTTTTAAGTAAGTTTGACTCGAATTGTCGTAAATGAGTCATTTAAAGTTTGTATTATCATTTAAAATTGGGATTTATGTTTTAAAGGTTTAATAGGCTTACGAATTCATCCAATCTCATTTGAGAGAGAGAGAGAGAGAGAGAGAGAGAAACCCTAGACAAAGAGAAAGGAAGAGAGAAAGAAGAAGAAAGGAAGAAAGGAAGAAAGAGGGAGGAAAAATCTTGGAGATTCCGGCCAACATGCGATCTCAAGGACGATTCAACCACTATGATTTCGAGGCAAGTGTTTAATCTTGCTAAATATTTCATTTGTGTATCTAATTTCATAATTTGTGGATAAAAGAAATGGATTTTTGGGTTATATGTTAAAACCTAGATTTTTGGGACTAAAACTTGAATTTGATGTTTTTTCATGGGATTGATGGCATTTATGTTGATGAGATAAGATGTAGGTTGGGTTTTGATGTGAGGAATATGATTGAGTTAAAGAGTGAGGGGTTGGATGATAATATTATGAGTGTTTGGATAATTTGGTTTTGTTCAAAAATGGAAAAAAGGCAAGATATCTTGTATGGCCGGTCGACCGCAGCCTAAAGGAAAAGCCTACTGCATTCTTCATAGGACAAATTTCAGAATCGGGGGGAGGGTCTGGGGCCGGTCGATCGGTCCTATGTTTCTACCCAAGAATGGGATTTTCTTTTACCCCCTTTTCTTTTGGGTTTTATTTTTAGGGGCCTTCTTAGTGGACTTATTAGGGAGGGTTATGATATTATATTAAGGGATTTGTGACTTAGGATGAATGGGGCTTTCAGACTTATGTTAGAAATGGATTATGAGGATAGAACACCTCTTTTAGTAAAGAAATGATTATGGGACAGAATGTTAGGCGGATTATCTTATTATGATGGTGGTGGGTTATCATGAAATAGTTATAAATTGTAGAGGTAGTCCCTTTATATTTATGTGTGTTTGAAGTTAAGAGGTATTACGGTATATGCTTTAGATTATTACTGAATAAAATAGTTATGAGAGTAATTCTAGTTGATTTAATTATTTCCTATTAGCGTGGTAATGTTAAGGGTTCATAGGGACAATTGAATCGTAGTCAGAATTGAGAGCGATTGGAGCATACTATCAACTAGAATAGGGTGTGTTGTAAATCTAGTCAGTATAATTGTTATATATAATGGAAGACTAATCATATCATAGGGGTAATGGATGAATATGCTCCAAGTGAGTGGTCGTATTTATATAACAAATTAAGTTAATATGCTTGGAGTGGCGGTTAGTATAATGAGGACTATGTACACGTATAGCTGAGTTTATAAATCTCATACATACGGACGAGAGATAGTGTGTATATATGTGTATATGTGGATATATATATATGTGTAGGTATGTATATATGTGTGTACATATGGCGTGAATACCTATGCCGTGCGCGAGGGTTTGTATACATGATGTGATTATATGGATGTATATATATATAGTGTGTGAATGATATATATATATATATACTTATGGTGTGAAGCATACCCGACACATGCTATCATGGGAAGTTGCGCGATGAGGGTAAGCCCCTGGCTTGAGGAGCAGGGTGTGGATATTCCCCAGGTCATAGTTGCCCATTATTCTTTGCGTGATTTTATATTTTTAGGGGTGAGGAGTCTTGGGTATGAGTCGTTCTCACTTGCCGGTTAGGAACTATGACCGCTTCCCATATGTTATGATTGATTTTTTCACCATTGCGGTGTGATAATAGTTCGATAGGTGGTGACCTCGGGAGAAAGTAAGTAATTCCTGGAAGATGATAGCATGGTGCAGTATTTTGGTATCCTATAACCGTTTCTATTATGTGTATTGCAAAGTGTACATTATGTGTCTTATGTATACGTGGTTATAGGAATGAATGATTGCTTATATATATTTAGAGTAAATAAATATATATTCATATATCCTATATGTGAAGAGTATATGGAGTTTCCATGGTGTACATCTTGTGTGATTTTGGTCTACTAGTTTATCAGGGTCGAAGGATAGCACTTAGAGACAATTGCAGTTATATCGACCCCAAGGATTCAAATAGAGATTCAATTTTGTTTTTGGAGATGGTATTAAATAATTAGGGAGTTAGAGTAGTAAGATTTGTCTGGAGAACATAATAGATCCCTATAATCAACATTGTCAACGAGTAGTGTATCAGGGGGGTTTCTTGTTTGGATTTCGCTTTGCGAGATGCCCCACGCACGAAACGTAATGCAATGTTGGGAGTGGAGAGAAGTTATACCTTTAGTACTAGAATGTATGTTGTTTAGAGAATATACTTTATACTGAAGCCTAATGTTAATGTGTGACGTACTAAGACTTATAACTGGTTTAAGTTAATAATTGGAACCAATGAAGACTATTAAGGTATATATGTGTGTGTGTATCTATATTTTAAAGTGGGATTAGAATGAAAGGGATATTTTTGGATTATGTTAAGATGGCGGGTCATGCGGGTATAGGACATGCATAAGGTTTAGTAGGTTGTCCTTGATTATGTCGGGTAACTTAATTAAGGTTACAGGACACGATTAGGTGCGTGCTGTAGATGAGAGGTGAGTTGGGGGTTTCACGAGAGTGCGACTCCACTTTAATTATGAAATAGTGCATTTATATTTGTTATGCACGATTAACACATTTACTACAAACATTTTTACACCTCGGGCTCTGATCCGTTTATATGTCTCTTTTGCTATATATATATACTGTTTACCACATATATCCTACCGCATGGATATCAGATTCTTTTCTATCCAGAGTCTTGGGAGACGTAGAAGTTACGTACTGTGGTGGGATTTTGATAGTAGTCGTTTTTTATTTATTTGAAAAATCTAGGCAGGATTCATGTTGTATATCGGGTTTACCCAAGAGTTTTATGTAGATGTTTATACTTCTTATTTACGGATGTTGTACTGTCTGTGACCCGATAGCTTATTCAAGTATATTTCCTTTTATGCAACCTTTTTAATTTAATGTTTATCACTTCTTTTATCATGGTATTTGTGTACGTCTTACCTTGGTTAGTAGTTATACATTGTTGGTTTGATATCCATTGTATGTTTTATTTTAATTTTGGCATCCGCTTTAATAGTTTCGGGTAGTTAGCCTTATCTATTTTAGTGTAGTCGGTTGATGCTGAGAAGGAGCCATTTGAGATTCCTGATTGAATGTGGTATAGGGCTGGCAACCCGTTATTATTTTAAACGGGGTGTCATAATATATTCTTGAGGACTATGTTACATGATCTGCAATGTATAGTTAGTATGATGTGTGAATTGATATTATCAAAATTAACTTTTAGTAACATAGTTGGTATGGGGTTTTAATTTTGTCTATATTTGATTATGATTTTTTTCATCAATGCTGACCTTTTTCTAAAGATAGATTGTATGGATGTATCTTGTCATCCCAACCGTGTATTAGCATTGGTTACCATAGTCAACCATGGCTACTAGTATCTATCCTTACGTTAGTTAATTATGTCTGGATCTTATGATCCATATGTCTCTGCTGAATTTCCTAGATTTGGCTAAGATTTTTTTATTGATACCTATCCAAAGAAGAGGTTATGCATGAGTGTGATTTTGATAGTGTTTGATGTACTTAGCTCTGACATATCTTCGATCTAACATTCTTTCACATCTCTCATATCGATGAAATAAAAATGGAATAATGCAGAAAAACTTAAAATGGAAACATATGTAGAGGATGAGGTTTTGATTCTTATTCATTACTTGAAAATGTATTACAAGTAAATAAAAAATGTTTACATGGTGTTTTGTCTTCTAATCTATAATCTGCTCATCATTGGGAATACCTTCTCAGGTGATTAGCATTCCTTGGGTTCTTAGGTTGCTCACCTTCCAAAGTCTCAATTCTCTACGTTTTGGGTCATACGATAGCAGATACTCTGTATGAGCCATGAAATTGTCATTTTCTCTTTCTGAATGTCCTTCTTGAGCACGTAGTCTCCTTCCTTTAGAGTGCTCGATTTTACCATTTTATTGTAAATTAGAGCAGTCCTTTGCTAATAGGTTGCTACCCGTAGTGTGGAGTTCTTCCTTACTTTTTCTATAAGATCTAGATCAAGTCTCCTCATTAAATCTCTACTTGGTAAGTTAAATTTGAGTACCTGGTGATGATGCTAAGATTTTAGCACCACCAGATAAGTGATAGTGAGCTCAAGCAGTAGCAGCCATGGCAGCCATAGAGATGTATAAGTGCATAAGAAGGGGATGAGTATAAGAGGAAATTAGACAATGATGTATAGTGGTTCAGCCAATTTGGCCTACATCCACTGTGAGTGTGTGATCCACTAAGTATGGGCACTAATGGCCTTGGATACAATGCACATAACCCTCTCTCTCTCTACTGTGTGTGTACAAGCAGAGTTTTAGCTAGGGCTACTGTTCATGGATCGATCCCTGTAGGGTTGTAGGTGACAAGTATATATAAGTCTTGGGGGGTGTAGTGTACCCCCCAAGTAAGCATGGTGCATGTGAATGATGATCTAACCAATTCCCTGTTGACACCTGTAGATGCCAAATGATGGCATAATATTCCCTCACGTGAGGGTGTGATTCGGTTATAACGGTCTGCCACGTGTCATATGAGCCTCACGCGCACTGTTCCACGCGTCTCCCAAACCACGCGCTAAGATGATGTCACCCTCGGCCTATGATATGAGGCCGAGGGCAGAGTTCCCCCTGGCAGTGAGTATGGTCCAATTTAAGCCTCGTACTGTCGGCCCCTCGAAGGGTCGTCCGGGGCCTGCTGAAGGGTCGGCCCCTCGGAGGGTCGTCCGGGGCCTGTTGAAGGGTCGGCCCCTCGGAGGGTCGTCCGGGTCCTGCTGAAGGCCGAGTCCAGGAGGGGTCATATGGAGCCAAATGAGGGGTCGGCCCCTCGGAGGGTCGTCTGAAGGGGTTGCCTTGATCCCGGCAGTCAGGGGGTAAATATGGGTATATCAATCACCCCCCAGCCCTTAGCCATTGATGTTGTTGAGATGGCTGAGGGATAGTGTTGCTTTTGAGGCGGATGTATGGTCAGTGAGATGAGGGATGCCTGTCAAGATGAGGTGACACTTGGGCGGTTGCCCACTGTCATCTCCAGTTCCCTAGGTAAGGCGGCTGTACTATGCTTGGGGCTTTGTGCCCTAATGATATCCTCCTCGTGGGCTGTGTTTTGCTTTGGGAAGTGAGCCCCCTTAATTAGCAAAGATATTAAAAGGATTTTCAAATCCTTTTCCCCTTCTAGCTTCTTCTTTATCTTCGCGCCCTTACTTTCTCTCTCTACAATTCCAGCTAACTCCATAGCCGTTTCTTTGCTGATTTCTCCATCGCTCTTCACTCAGCCGTTGCTCTTGTTTCCAGGTACTCTTCTTTGCCTGAACTCTCCTCTAGTTCTTCCATTTCCTTTGTGTGTTGGGGTCGAACCCCTTTTAGCATTTTTCTGGTTTTTCTCGCATTTTTCTGGCATCTTTTCCGGCGAACGACTTCGACTGTTCTTGAGTGTTCTTGGACAAACCTTTCATATTCCCAGTTTTAGATCCAAAAGTCATAGGTTGGTCAATTGGAGTTTGTTTGTGGTTAGATTAGTAAAATCATCTCAAGTGTTAGGTCTCCCCCTTAATGCTTAGGAGGCTTTACGATTTAGCAGACGAGTTTCCATCCTTGAGGGAGAAGTTCTTCATAGAGATCAGGCGCATAGAGGAAGAGGAGGAGAGGAGACGACGGGACGACCCCATTTGGGTACGACCCATCTTTCCCCTCCCCTTGAAGAAAATTCTGCCCTCTGAGCCACAAGGGTCGTCCTATCGTCCATCCGACAGTCAGACGTTTGAGGGTGGTATGGACGAGCGTGCGTCTTCACCTGCAGGTGCTGGTCCCTCTGGAAGGAGAGGATCGTCTGAGTACGCCCAGGACCATCAGGCCGAGGGTGTGGGACCCTCTGAGGCTGTCCCTGTGACGGCCCTATCCCCCCATGCATTTCAAATGACTTTTCACGGTTCGCCCCCAAGAGGTGAAGAGGACGAGAGACAGGAGGCTGAGGGTTATGCTGAGGACTCTGATGATGATCCCATTGACACTTCTCACGCCTCTGCTTATGTTTCCACTGTGAAGTTTCGTGACCTCTTGCTGTGGAGGCATCAGTTCGGCATAAAGTCCTCTGTGACTATGAGGGTTCCCAACCCCGATGAGCGAGTTGATCAGGGAGACGAGGGGGAGGTTGCTGTTTACGAGCAGATGCTTAGGGTAGGTGTTAGGTTCCCTCTGCATCCTACCATTGTTGAGATCCTGTCTGCCCTTGGGGTTTCCCCCTCTCAGCTCTCCCCCAACTCTTGGAGGGCAATTCTTGGCTATATATCTCTTTGGAAGAGTGTCTTCACAGATGAGCCCTCAGCAGACTTATTCATAGGTTGTTATAACATTACCTCATCGTCCAAGCAGCCTGGTTACTACCACTTAGGGGCCAGGAAGTCTGACAAGAAGATCCTTCATGTAGCCCAGACCTCAAATCATGACTGGAAGAAGAGGTATTTCTTCATCTCTGGGGACTGGGAGTTCCCCTCTGGGGTTGATCCTCTTGAAGATAGTCCGAGGGTTTCCCAGGTATGGTCCAAACCTTCCATGAGGGCGCGGTCTGACCCTGGATTAAGTCAGGAAGAGAGGGTGATTGTTGACTATCTGAGGGACCAGGGGAAAGAGGGTGGACTTCCAAAATTTGAAGATCTAATGACCCCTCATCACCTCAGAGAAGCTGGCCTAAGGGTCGGCCCTCTGACAGAATTATGTGAGTGTTTTTCCATTTTCGCATTATGATTCCTTCTAAGTGTTCCCTCTTTGCCTCTGTATCTTTCTGACATATTTCCTTCTTTTCAGGTCGTCCTGCGAACATTTCTGACCAATTGTGGGAGATGACTGCCCCGAGCTTGTTGTCCGGTCTTGGCAAAAAGAAAGGGAAGGAGCCTCATCAAGCCCAGAGGAAGTCAACGTCCGAGGGGCCGAGGCCGGTAGAGCCGACCGTGGATAGTCGAAAAAGGAAGCAGCCTGAAGCTCCTGAGGGCTCTCGTCCTGATGCACGGACGAGGGCGAGGGCAGAAGTGTCTGAGGGGTCTGCCTCCAGCATGGGGGCATTTTGGTCTCAAAATTTAGCATCCTTGAAGTCTGACCCTTCTTCCCTCATAACCAACTTAAGGGCGGCCAAGGTCTCCATGTTTTCTGCTCCTTCGGCCTCTGACTACGACTTTTTGTCGAAGATGCCTCCTGCCAAGGTGTATGATTACGGTCTGCATACCATGGCCCAGGTATTTGTTTCTACCGTACTTCCTCAGTTAATTTTTTGTCAATCTGTTCCCTCGGCCTCTTAATGTTTGCTTGTTCTTGTGCAGTCTATTTGTGCTTGGGCGTCGGCTACAAAATGGATGGCCGAGAATCAGCTGAAATTTCAAGAGGCTGACAGGGCCATTCAGCACGAGGCTCTTCTACAGACTGAACTGGATACTGCAAAGGCTGAGCTGGGTACTGCAAGGGCTGAGCTGGAGGGTATGAGGGTTGAGCATACCAGGGTCTTGAATGAGCTACAGACGCAGCATGAGGCAGACCTGAAGGCTAAGGACGACCTTATTAAAGACAAGGATGCGGCCTTGAATAACCTGGGGGCTCACTTCAAGACTGAGCTTGAGGGTGCAGTAAGGAAGGCCGGGGCCGATGCTGTTGAGGCCTATAAGGTTTCAGACGAGTTTCAAGGCTTCGGCCTTGAGTATCTTGAGAGGGGAATTAGGACGGCCTGTCGGTGGGTCGTCCTAAAATTTGCTGATGCAGTGACGACTATCCGCCCCTCCCTTGAAGCCGTCCAGCTAGATGACCCCTTAATTGCTGAGGCCTTGGCACAGGTTGAATCCCAAGTCCACGTTGAGGGTACCGGCACATCTGAGGATCAGCCTCTAGTGGTCGTAGATGAGACCCCTGTAATCGATGTGCCCTCTGAGTGTGCTCAATAGGGTGGCTGTCTGTAGCCCACACCCTCTTCTTGTAACATTTTTTTTTTTGTATTTTTGTTGATAAAACATTTCCCTTATTTGTAATATAATCACTGTCTTCTATTCCTGTCTTTACTTTGTGATGCTTAGAAATTAACAATATTACCAACTCCTCCCTCGTCATTTTGAGGGTAAATGGGGTCGTCTCCCCCATTTGCCCTCTTCATAGCCGAGGGTGTTTACCACCAAATTATGGTGTTTTAAATCAAGTCCACCCTCGTCTTTTTGAGGGGAGTGGAGAGGTCGTCCCCTCCACTTGTCCTCATTATAGCCGAGGGTTCAACTAACCAAATTAATGGATTTTAATTTAGTCTTCCCTCGTCTTTTTTGAGGAGAGTGGAGGGGTCGTCCCCTCCACTGGTCCCCATTATAGCCGAGGGTTCAACTAACCAAATTAATGGATTTTAATTTAGTCTTCCCTCGTCTTTTTTGAGGAGAGTGGAGGGGTCGTCCCCTCCACTGGTCCCCATTATAGCCGAGGGTTCAACTAACCAAATTAATGGATTTTAATTTAGTCTTCCCTCGTCTTTTTTGAGGAGAGTGGAGGGGTCGTCCCCTCCACTGGTCCCCATTATGGCCGAGGGTTCAACTAACCAAATTAATGGATTTTAATTTAGTCTTCCCTCGTCTTTTTTGAGGAGAGTGGAGGGGTCGTCCCCTCCACTGGTCCCCATTATAGCCGAGGGTTCAACTTCCCATGCATGCTAGGACTGACAATAGGATGAAGGAAACACTGATATTTCTCATTCATTTTCCAAGTGTTCTGTTGGAGCAACCCCAATTACAATTATGGCCTTTCAAGACCTTACAACACTACTGATAGTATTTCTTCAAATGATCTGCATTCCAGGGGTTTGAAAAAGGTTCCCCCTCTAAGTTTTCTAGCCTGTAGGTCCCTGGGACAACTTCATCGATGACCCTATATGGGCCATGCCAATTAGGATGGAGCTTGTTGGGTTTCTGCCAAGTCTTTTTAAGAACCAAGTCTCCCACTGCGATAGGCCTCTGTTTCACCCTTTGGTTGTAAAACTTTGCGGTCCTCTGCTGGTAGGAAGCTTGCCTTATCTCAGCATCCTCCCTTCTTTCCTCAATCAGGTCTAGGTCAAGTCTTCTCTCTTCCATATTCCCCTGGGGATCATACATTTGGACCCTATGAGTAGGAAACTCCACTTCGGTGGGGATGACTGCTTCTGATCCATAAGCTAACATGAATGGGGTCTCCCCGGTAGGGGTCCTTACTGTCGTCCTGTATGCCCACAACACCGCATATAACTCCTCGACCCATCTTCCTTTTGCCTCCTCAAGCCTCTTGTTAATCCCATCTAGGATTGTCCTGTTCGTACATTCGGTTTGCCCATTGGCCTGAGGTCGGCCTGGGGTGGAGAAAAATTGTTTGATACTTACCCTCTCACAGTACTTCTGTAAAGAGGCATTCTTGAACTGGGTCCCGTTATCCGAGATGAGGGTGTTGGGTAGACCATATCTGCATATCACATTCTTCCAGATGAACTGGAAGGTCTTCTGCTCCGTGATCGTGACCATCGGCTCGGCCTCTACCCATTTTGAAAAGTAGTCAATTGCTACGATGAGGAACCGATGGTTATTGACTGCTCTCGGTAAGGGTCCTACCAGATCAATCCCCCATATTGCGAACGGCCATGTGGATGTAATGGAGGTGAGAGGCTGGTGAGGTTGATGAGGGATGGTAGCAAATCTTTGGCATTTATCACACTTTTTAACATATGCGGCAGCATCTTTTCCTACGGTCGGCCACCAGTAGCCTTGGGTGATCACCCTCTTTGCCAAGGATCTACCCCCAATATGGCTTGAACACGGCCCTTCATGCACGTCTTGCAAAATGGAAGGGACCTCTGAGGGATGTACACACCTAAGTAAGGGGAGCAGAAACCCCTTTTTATACAGCGTGTCTCCGATGACAGCGAACTTTGCAGCCCTGTACCTCAGCTTCTTCCTCTCTTGACTTGCTTCTGGCATCTCTCCTCCTTTAATGTATCTGATCAGAGGATCCATCCATGAAGGTTCTTGAGAAACATTCATGTAAATGCAAAGTGTTCCCTCGTAGTCTTCTATAGTTGGTCGAAGCAAGATTTCTACCGGGACTGTCCTCCTTATGTCTGTCCTAGTAGCTGAGGCCAACCTTGCAAGGGCGTCAGCACGGCCATTGTCGAGCCTAGGTATCCTCTTGAATTTCACTTCTTTGAAGTTTTTCAGCAATGACCTCACCTTATCAAGATACCTACTCATCCTCTCGTCTTTGGCCTCATAGGCTCCTAGTATCTGATTCACCACCAGCCTTGAATCACTGTGAACCAAAATTTGGCTGACACTAAGGGATTTGGCCAAGGAGAGGCCAGCTATCAAAGCCTCATACTCAGCCTCATTGTTGGAGGCTTTGAAATGGAACCTCAGGGCGTACTCGACGTCTGTGTCATCGGGTGCTGATAGTATCAGTCCAGCACCACTTCCGCTATCACAGGAGGACCCGTCAACGAAGAGGCTCCACGGAGTCTTTCCTTCAGAAAAATTTCCCTCAGAGAGGGACCCCTGTCTAAAGATGTATCTTCCCTCTTCGTTTTCAGTCACTTTCCTTCTAGCGGTGCTCGTCTCAGCCATTTCTGCGGGTGTGTCTGCGGGTCTGTCTTCTGTATCTGCCTTCCCGAGGGTCTCACCCTCGGCCTCATCTTCTTCCCATGTGAACTCAGCCACGAAGTCTGCCAAGGCTTGCCCCTTAATGGCTGTCTTAGGCTGATACACAATGTCAAATTCCCCCAACTCTATAGCCCAGGTCATTAGCCTTCCTGATTTTTCAGGCTTGTGTAGGACCTGCCTAAGAGGAGAGTCAGTAAGGATGACCATAGTATGGGACTGGAAGTACGGTTTCATCTTCCTTGAGGCATGGATCAAGGCATAGGCCAACTTCTCCATCCTCGGGTATCTCTGCTCTGCCCCCTGGAGTGCCTTGCTGTTGAAATATACGGGCTTCTGTATCCCATCTTCGTCTCTTATGATTGCTGCACTGATAGCGGATTCTGAGACAGCAAGGTACACGTACAGTCGTTCACCCTGCACGGGTCGTGACAGCAGCAAGGGAGACCCTAAGTATGATTTCAGCTGCTTGAAATCCTCATCACACTCTTCGCTCCATTCAAAGGCTTTCCTGAGGATCTTGAAGAATGGTAGACACCTGTCTGTAGCCCTTGACACAAATCTGTTCAAGGCAGCCACTCTCCCTGTGAGCCTCTGAACGTCTTTAATGGACTTGGGGGTCTTCATCTCAATAAGGGCCTTTATCTTTTCAGGATTGGCCTCGATGCCTCTTTGATTGACAATGAACCCCAAGAACTTCCCCGCTCCGACCCCGAAGACACACTTGGCCGGATTGAGCTTCATTTTGTATTTGTCCATTGTATTAAAGGTCCTTTCCAGGTCTGCCACATGATCCTCTGCCTTCAGACTCTTAGTCAGCATGTCATCTACGTAAACCTCCATAGACTTCCCAATTTGGTCTTCGAACATTTTGTTTACAAGGCGCTGGTACGTTGCCCCCGCATTTTTTAGGCCAAAGGGCATGACCCTGTAACAGTATGTCCCCTTGTCAGTGATGAAGGCGGTCCTCTCCGAGTCCTCAGGGTTCATGAAAATCTGGTTATACCCTGAGTAGGCATCCATGAAACTCATGAGCTCATGGCCTACGGTAGCGTCTACCATCTGGTCGATGCGGGGGAGAGGGAAGCTGTCTTTGGGACAATGCTTGTTGAGGTCTATGAAGTCCACGCACATTCTCCACTTGCCGTTGGCCTTTGGGACGATGACTGCATTGGACAGCCACTCAGGGTAGATGACCTCTCTGATAAATTCAGCGTCTTCTAATTTTTTAACCTCATCACTGATGACCTCATACTTTTCTCTAGAGTAAATCCTCCTCTTCTGCTTTACCGGCTTCACTCCCTCTACCACATTGAGTTTGTGGCACATGATTTCAGGGTCGATCCCTGGCATATCTACATGACTCCACGCGAAGACGCTTCTCCTTCTCCTCAACAGTTTGATGAGGTCTTCCTTGATACTGGGATTCAGAGATTTGCCAACTTGGACGGTTTTTCCCGGGTCATCCTCATCGAGGATGATGGGTTCTACCTCCTCAGCGGCCTCTCCTTTTTTGAGCTTCGTCTCATCCCTGGGGTCTAGGGTATCAATGTTGTAAGTGGCTGTAGCCCTCTTGTGTGCCTCCCTTTCTTCAGCGGAGTTGTAGTAGCACTCTCTCGCTGTCGTCTGGTCTCCCTGAACTTCCCCCACCCCATAAGGGGTGGGGAACTTAACCATCTGGTGGACCGTGGACGGCACAGCTTCAAACCCCTTGAGGGCCACACGTCCCAGTATGATGTTGTATGCCGAAAACACATGCTCATTCAGCACAAAGAAACTGACCCTCTTGGTGAGCCATCTCGGCCACTCGTCCCCCATCCTGACATCAGCCTCATATATTCCTAGAGGGTGAACCTTCTCCCCACTGAACCCAATCAATGGATGATGGTATGGGACAAGTCTGGCACGACTGAGGCCCAAGGCCTTGAAGCATGGCCAAAACATCACATCTGCGGATGAGCCCCCATCCACCAGGATCCTAGGCACTTCGCACCCGTGCACCCTGGTGGTGATGACGAGAGGGTTATCATGCGGGGCCAATAGGCCCTTGAAGTCCATTCTTGAAAATCCCACAATCAAAGTGTCCATATCAACCTTCTTCCTTTTTTCTGACTTGACCTCTACGGAGGTTGAGTGCACCGTCTTCATCACTGCCTTAGCCTCAGCGACATGGGCCTTCCTGTCGGCGACCTCAGACCCTCCTCCTGCAAGTCCCCCGGAGATCATTCCCACCCCGAGCGAGATCGTATTGAGCCTCTTGACAGGGCCGTGGTCGTCTCTCGACGGGAGGTCGGGGTCGTCCTCATCATCAGAGGGGTCGTCCCCTCTTTTTTGAGGACCTTCTCTGCAGGCATCGACTCGCTTCTTTCTGGGGTCGTCCCCTCGTCCCCTCTTGAAGTCGGCTTTGTCGACGTACTTTCTGAGCTTCCCTTGCCTCAGCATCTTCTCAATCTCATCTTTCAGAGCAAAGCATTTGTCTGTTACGTGGCCGTGGTCTTGGTGAAATTCACACCACAGGTTCTTATTCCTCTTGCCGGGGGCTGCCCTCAGCTTTTCAGGCCACTTCAGCGTCCGGTCACTCTTTATCTCATTGAGGATCTGTTCACAGCTGACCGTCAGAGGGGTGTACCCCGCGAACTTATCATCCATGGTTCTCTTCTTCCCCTCTTTGTTCTTCTTGGGGTATTTATTCCCACTTGCACCTCCTTTTTCGTCTTCATGTTTTGCGGCCATCGCCTCTTCGGCGTTCATCACCTTCCCTGCTGTTGACAACAGCTCAGCCATCGTCCTCGGAGGGTCTTCGGCCAGCTTCCATAATAGCTTCCCCTTCTGGAGCCCTCCAATCAGGGCTGTCATAGCTATGCTCTCCTCATAGTCTTCCACCTCCAGCTTCTCTTTATTGAATCTGGCTATGTAGTCTCTCAGAGTCTCGTTCTTTCCCTGCTTAACATAGAGCAGGTGTGTGGTCTTCTTCTGTGGCCTCACCCCAAAGCAGAAATTATGGATGAACAGGTCTGCCAACTGCTTAAAGTTTCCAATAGAATTTTTTGGAAGAGACGTGTACCAGACATGCGCAGCCCCTGTCAAGGTACCAGAGAAGGCACGACACCTCATCTCATCTGAGATAGAGTATATGTCTGCCGCCGACTGATACATTTCCACGTGGTGGACAGGGTTGGTGCTCCCATCGTATCTTGGGGTGACCACGGGAGGCTTGAACTTCGATGGCGTGGGGAAGTTGACTATCTTTGCCACAAAGGGTGAGCCCATGGTGTATCCCCTCTGAAGAGGGTCCCGGCTCTTCAGTATGTCGCCAGTCTTATCCTCTAACCTCTGGATTGAGTCATTCCAGGGCCTCACAGGGTCGGCCTGGCCGATGTTATCCCCTGATGCCTCTCGGAGGTGGATGGAGGGCTCCGCTACGGCAGGCCTGTGTCGGCTATTTACTTCCCTTTGGCCGTCATTTTGTCTTTGGGGTCGGCCTTCTGCTTCTTTCCTAGATCTCTCTGCACTTCTTGACTTGGACAACTTGTCTCGCAGGTCATTCACTGGGCCCAGCCTCTCGAAGGCCGACCCCCTTCTCAGGCGGTCAAAAGCAGAGCCTCTTGGGCGATCATCAGGGTTTGGTCTCCCGCACTTTCCTCTACTGTCCTGGAGGGGTCGTACTGTATTGTTAGAGACCTCATATGGCTCCCAGCATTCTACTGGAGCCTCTTCTTCCTCCAGATCATCATACCTGTCCTTGGGGCAAGGGTTTCCTTGCCTCCCCAGGCGTAAACGCCGGGGGTCAGCAACATCCCTACGCCGCTGAGGGGGTGGCAGGTCTTTATGTGGTGCCTGTGGTGGTCCCCTGGCCTCATGATGTCCTGGAGCTGCTGCCGGAGTAATCATCTCAGGTGAGACCCCTGGTGGTCTCAGTATATTCTGACTTAGAGCTGTAAACTGCTCCTGCATCATCCGCTGGCTGGCTGCTAGAGACTTTAGGGCTGCTGCCACATCAGCCATCTCAGACTGAGGTGGTGGCTGACTGGAACTGGGTCTTCCCCCATCATCCGGCGGGGGAAGTGGTGGCGGTGGCATCTCAAGTGCCATGTGCTTGAGCTATGAAGAGCTGAACTGAAGAAAATACTGGTTAGCTTGGGAACCTTAGTGGGTCTCTTTCAATGGTGAAACACCTCCTCTCAGGGGGAGTGTTGGTTCACCACCAGAGTGCCCAGTGAGGTCAAGCTGTACAAAGGAAGAGATGTCTTCTCGTTCCCACAGACGGCGCCAAACTGATGATGCTAAGATTTTAGCACCACCAGATAAGTGATAGTGAGCTCAAGCAGTAGCAGCCATGGCAGCCATAGAGATGTATAAGTGCATAAGAAGGGGATGAGTATAAGAGGAAATTAGACAATGATGTATAGTGGTTCAGCCAATTTGGCCTACATCCACTGTGAGTGTGTGATCCACAAAGTATGGGCACTAATGGCCTTGGATACAATGCACATAACCCTCTCTCTCTCTACTGTGTGTGTACAAGCAGAGTTTTAGCTAGGGCTACTGTTCATGGATCGATCCCTGTAGGGTTGTAGGTGACAAGTATATATAAGTCTTGGGGGGTGTAGTGTACCCCCCAAGTAAGCATGGTGCATGTGAATGATGATCTAACCAATTCCCTGTTGACACCTGTAGATGCCAAATGATGGCATAATATTCCCTCACGTGAGGGTGTGATTTGGTTATAACGGTCTGCCACGTGTCATATGAGCCTCACGCGCACTGTTCCACGCGTCTCCCAAACCACGCGCTAAGATGATGTCACCCTCGGCCTATGATATGAGGCCGAGGGTAGAGTTCCCCCTGGCAGTGAGTATGGTCCAATTTAAGCCTCGTACTGTCGGCCCCTCGAAGGGTCGTCCGGGGCCTGCTGAAGGGCCGGCCCCTCGGAGGGTCGTCCGGGTCCTGTTGAAGGGTCGGCCCCTCGGAGGGTCGTCCGGGGCCTGTTGAAGGGTCGGCCCCTCGGAGGGTCGTCCGGGTCCTCCGAGGCATCTCAACAACATCAATGGCTAAGGTCTTCAGCAGGACCCGGACGACCCTCCGAGGGGCCGACCCTTCAACAGGACCCGGACGACCCTCCGAGGGGTCGACCCTTCAACAGGCCCCGGACGACCCTCCTAGGGGACGACCCTTCAGCAGGCCCCGGACGACCCTCCGAGGGGCCGACCCTTCAGCAGGCCCCGGACGACCCTTCGAGGGGCCGACAGTACGAGGCTTAAATTGGACCATACTCACTGCCAGGGGGAACTTTGCCCTCGGCCTCATATCATAGGCCGAGGGTGACATCATCTTAGCGCGTGGTTTGGGAGACGCGTGGAACAGTGCGCGTGAGGCTCATATGACACGTGGCAGACCGTTATAACCGAATCACACCCTCACGTGAGGGAATATTATTCCATCATTTGGCATCTACAGGTGTCAACAGGGAATTGGTTAGATCATCATTCACATGCACCATGCTTACTTGGGGGGTACACTACACCCCCCAAGACTTATATATACTTGTCACCTACAACCCTACAGGGATCGATCCATGAACAATAGCCCTAGGTAAAACTCTGCCTGTACACACACAGTAGAGAGAGGGAGAGGGTTATGAGCATTGTATCCAAGGCCATTAGTGCCCATACTTAGTGGATCACACACTCACAGTGGATGTAGGCCACATTGGCTGAACCACTATACATCATTGTCTTATTTCCTCTTATACTCATCCCCTTCTATACACTTACATACTTATATACTTGCATCTCTATGGCTGCCATGGCTGCTACTGCTTGAGCTCACTAACACTTATCTGGTGGTGCTAAATCTCAGCATCATCACCTGGTGGCTGGGTAATCGGATCTCAATGGGCACTACGTCCATAGTAGCAAATGCCACCATAAATGGAGTCTTGCCCATTTTCATTCTCGGTGTCATCATGTAAAATAAAAGTACAGTTTGTACCTCATTGATCCAGTTCCCTTTGGTGTTATCCAACCCATTCTTCTTTCCATTCAGCAAATTTTTGTTCGTCACCTCCGTTTTTCCCGTTTCATTGTGGGTGAACAGGTGTTAAGTGTAATTTCTTGATATTTGTAGGTATATGATAATCCTCAAAATCATTATTGAAATAGGTACCATGATCCGTGATGAAGTCATATGGAATTCCATAATGGAAAATAATGTTCTTACGTATAAAATGGAAGAGTTTTCCATACAACATCTCCACCAGGGGCTCAGCCTCCATGCATTTGGTGAAGTAAACCACTTCTTTGACTAGATATTTAAATTTTCCCTTTATCTTCGGCAGAGGACTGACCATATCGACTACCCACATGGAAAATGGCCAAGGGGATGTGACAAGTGTCGATGAGGCTCATGGACTGTTGTGGATCACAATATATGTTTGAAACTTATCACACTTCCTCGCATAGCTTTCACAATATTCATTTATAGTGGGCCAGTAGTAGCCTTGAATGGCTACTCACTTCACCAATGACTTGCCAGATTAATGGGGTCCGCATAAGCCCCCATACACTTCTTTTATGAAGACATTAACTTTAATGGGATAGACACATCAAGGCATTGACACGATACATATTTTGAATAAGATTTATGGTTCTAATAGATACCTTTTATATTTCTAGATCTCTATAGATACTATTCTTCTCAGCTCTGTCTTAGTGGATGATGTCAGATGAACTGGTTCATCTGGCCATGTGTTGTTAAACCTTAGTATTTCGATCATTCGCACGATCAATAATTTTGACAAAAATGCTTTCACCTCAGCCAAGTATTTCATTATAGATTTTTTTGTCACCTCGTACACTTTAAGGACTTGTTTCATTACGAACGAAGAGTAATTATTCACTGATAGTTGTTTATCACCCACAAATGATGTTAATCTCAAGCCTCCCGAGAGGGAATCGTACTTGGCCTCATTATTGGAGGCCTCAAAGTGGAACCCGAGGGCTTAATCCACATCATCCCCATTAGGTGTTATAATTATTAGGACTGCTCTGCTTCCATTGGCACATGATTGTCCATCCATAAACAACTTTCACATTGGAGGCTCTTCTTAAAATCTAACTTCAACTAAACATCCATTCTTGAACAATTTCTTGATTTTTCCCAGATCTTTGGCCCTTTCATTTTACCGAGCCAATCACTTTTGCCTACTAATAATCTGGTTGGCTAAATTTGTTTAGGTCTCTCACTAAGAATTTTTCTCGAATTTCTTTGATGGTGAGCTCTCTTTTGGAGAAAACTACTCAGATGTCTTTGCAGCAGACCTATTTTCCATAGAAGTTCGGTCTGTTCGTCCTGCTGCTGAGCTCTCTTTTATGGATGTCTGCTCAGTAATTTTCTCTTCAAATATAAAGTTAACTATAAAACCAATCAATGTATAACATTTAATTACAGTTCTGGGTTCATAATGTATGTTGTACTCTCCTAGTTCTATTGATCAATCCATTATTATACTAGATTTATCAAGTTTATGAATAGCTTGGTGTAATGGAAGGTCTGTATAAATGATAATAGAATGTTCTTTAATGTTTGGCTTCATTCAACAGTAAGCTTCAATCAATGCCAAGGCTAGATTCTCAATCCTAAGGTACCAAATTTTTTATCCATGGTATGCCTTTTTGGTGTAGTAGATAGGCTTCTACACTCATTGTGGTACCATGAATATGGTGCGACCCAGGAATCAATTATAGAGTGATAACTGGACTCATCCATTACCTAAAGAAGGTCGGCTCAGATAACATTCTAGTCGATATGTGAAATTATGGTCGTCCTTATCATCACAGGAAATCATCCTGACACAGCTAGCTCGAAGTAGATTACATAGTTATATAACACCCTCATAACAAGCATTTACCATGTAACATAATGACGTCAGTAACTGTAAAATGACATGCACGTGTGGGAGATATGTAAATGTTCCTCCACCATGTATGCATAACAAATTCTAGATTATGATCCTCCACTTCCATGTAAAGGTGTAACTTCCTAGACTATAAAGGCATTACACCTATCCCACTATACTCTTTACCCTCTAACAACATATAAATATTGCATAATCCCTCATTTCGAGGGATCAAGATATATTTTCCATCTGCTATCCTGCCAAAACTTAAAGTGAGCTTATAACTTATAATTATAATTTATCCATGGTTTTTTCTCATGGAAATAAATACAATCAACACTACTCCTCTGGACGTAGGCACCAATTTGGGCCGAACCATATAAATCTTATTTCCATCTCTTTCTCTTATCTCTCTCTCATATTTTCTCTAGATTAGTGTAATTATTATTTGTATCTATTTATCTGTTATAGTTTAAGATTAGTGTAGTCTTGCTAAGGCCCTAATACTTATACTAATTTTAGACAATAACATATTAGTCCTGTATATGGTAAACTTTGACAAGAAATTCATTGCTTTCCACCATTTTTTATTCCTCCCACTCGATGATTACCCAATTATGAGAAAATAGTTAATCGCAATCTGATTCGCCCGTGTTACATTAGGTTAGAGTATATTAATCCATAATTTCCTTTCAATCCTCTTTGAATTCCTTGAATCCTCACATGGATCTACTTTTTCTTACTTCAGATTCCTTTTCTTATTAATTGTTTCATCATTTTGGTGTACTCTGTTTTACTATTTATGATACTTAATTTTCCAAAAAATCTATAAAACATGGCTGACGACGCAGAAAGTAGTCGGATTACAGAGCAAATTCCTCCTTCTACGCCTGTTGGTATGGGAGAATGTGACGGTATCCTAATGATCATGGATAAAGTCTAGTAAGTGAAGTAAGAAAGCATGAACCAGGTGATACATAAGTTCTTGGCCGAACAAAATAGGCCAAAAACAAACCCACTTACCCCGATAGGGGGAGAACTCTGATAAGAGGCATGATCTGCCGCCTCCTGTGCCTTTTACGGATAGGAGACATGATCACTATGATAGGGTATTATGGTATCTCAAGGTGTTGAACATGGGCATGCAAGATGAAAGGAGTAGGTCCAAACATTCTGAATCACGTGATGACAAGTCCAATTGCCCCTAGGCAATGTTCACCATTTGGACAATAGTTTATAATAATGAACAAACTTAACAAACTTATTATGTAGAGAGGCCAAGTGTTATGGAAAGGCTTAGCAGGGTCTTTTCATTTGATGAACTACACCCAAGGGCAGTAAGGGCACACAAGCGTAGGAGCCTAGAAAGGCAAGAGAGAAGAGTCAAGAGCCTATGAGATATGAGACAAGGAGAATAGAGTGTTCATCCAGATCAAAGAAAAATATAGGAGGATTGACCCAAGATGAGAAGACTTTTTAGGAAGGGAGATCAATCGAAAGATGAGCCTGAATAGGGAAGTGAGTCACAGTGAAAGTCGAGAGGGAGGAATGACCGTGAACGGGGTCCATTCAGCGGTTGAAACATCACTTGGGTGAGATCGTAAAGACTAAGAACCCATTGCAAAGGGGTTTCATTCAAGGGTCACCGTTTACCTCATCGATCGTGTGTTATAAAACTCCTATAAAGTTCAAACCCTTGATAATGAAGCCTAAGTATGATGAGAAATATGACCCCATATTACATGTAAAGTAGTATCAGGCCGCCGCCGATACATATTCCATTCGGCAGTTAACTGAATGGATATTTTTAACATTCAGTAGTTGGCTAACCTCTTAAACAATAACTTTTACTTTAGGACCAAGCCTGGTAAAAAGGAAACTCACCGCCTAAGCTTCCTTAGAAGATGAATGAAAAAACCAGAGAGATCATCACCCATTTCAAAATCAAGAAGCTAGAAGTAATTGATTATGATGAGAAGGTTACAATCACAATGCTCATGAGAGGTATATTGCTTGGAATGTTGTATTGGGAGTTAGATATGGATTTATTGAGAATAATATCTAAGTCACTGGATAAGGATAACATGATTGCGAATGACGAAGAAGATATGGAAGGGAAGGAGTTAATCTTTAGGAAGGCCAACATCAACAAGAGCTCAAAAAATAAGAAAGAGTCTAAAGACAATAATAAGATAGTTATACAAAAGATATATAATGAATACAACCCACTAACTGTAGGGGTACACCACATCTTCGATGAGATTCGAGGGAGTAATGACCTAAAATGTCATAAAAAACTAAACACCCCTCCTAACAAGAAGTATAAGAGTAAATACTATGATTTCACAATTATCATGGCCATAATACCAATAATTTCCTCTCCCTGAAGAACAAAAGTCAGAACCTCGTCAAACCAGCAAACTAGAAAAGTACATTTATTAGGGTAGACGATCAAATAGATGGGATGAGTAGAAGCCCATAAGATAATCAGAGTCCCCTTGTAAGAAGGAATATGAGAAGAAAAAGGTAAGGGATGATGATTCAAAAGATGATACCAACATGACCAAGAAGCCTGAGGAATAAGTGCATGTAATCAAGTTGATCTCTTTTGGACGTAACTTCATAGCAGGAGGTGATGATGGTGGAGGAGATGAACCAACAAAAAGAAAATCCTACCTCAACAAGGCAAATACTTGCCTGTGACACCCCGCCTAATTAAATACCGGATGATCACTCCTTTATTAAATTAAATCAAGGTAAACAGTTGGTTCATTCTCAGCATCACTGTCGATAAAAATAAAATTTTCCAATTTAACACCCTAAATAATTAAGCTAAGTGTCAAAACCATTTTCATACATAACTTTCCAAATTTTATTTAAAGAAAATATGTATTTATTTTATTAACAACATTCAATAAGTAAGAATCACACCATATTAAATTCCGCAACATAAACCAAATAATAGAATACATTCGTCAATCGAATGTCAACATGCGAAATATAAAGTAACACAATACAAACTGAATAAATCCCATAGTAACAATACTAGAAATAACTGAAGTACAAATGTCCCAATAAAAATGGAATAATGGAAAGAGCTACACATGCTCATCTAAATGAAAATACTAAGAGTGGATCCGAATGAACGAAGTTGTCTAATTAAGAGACCTGCAACTCCCACCTAAGCTGCAGCGCGTTCCTTCCAAGAGATCCTAAGCAAGACGCCCCTGTGGCTGGGCACCTATAATACATACCTATATATACAAGAGAGAGAGAGAGAGAGAGAGAGAGAGAGAGAAACGGGTCGGAGCCCGAAAGTGTGTTTGATATAAAATACGTTTAGCAAGTATTTAAATTGATACAGGCCAATGCAACAACATATTAGAGCGACACTCTCTTGAGAAATTCTCTCCTCTCTTCTAATGTGCACGCCTATCGTACTAACCTTCCCAACGGTTTATCTTATCATTTTATCATACTAACCTTTCCCATAATTTAGTTTATCTTAACTTACTCAAGATTTCTAAACCGAACAATATCATTGTTTAAAAAAAAAGAATATTTCCAATTAGTAGCACAACTCTCGCTTTAGCTTTATTAATTTATAAAGTTCCCCAGTGTCATATTATACTATCACAAAACTACTGTTTGAGTCATCAACCATGTCCCACTTATCAAATCAGAGTAGGCAGTTTCAAGTTTCCAAATCTCATATACATATATTATCTACTCGTATAATATATATATAATAATAGTACCCCAAATAAAACTATGGTGCGTGCATACTCTACTATCCAAAACCCCATATCACTCATATTAAGGGGAATACAATCGGAATCACTCTCGAATTGTATTAACAAAATACACAACAAAATTGAGGCGAAGAATAGATTCCAAGTCTCTAAGAGGAAGACACATGCATGCGTCTCTTAGGACCGTCTGAACTATCACGTCGATAGCCTGTACCAAGGACATCTATCTTCTAGGGTAAAAGTCAATATCACCCATAAAGGTCCCATCGAGATAAGACTGTCCTAGCGCGGTAACCTCAGGGATAGCAAGTAGCGTGGGCATGATTTTCACATGTATATAATATATGCACACACAATCATATAAATATACCACTTTTATCATATTAATATAGGTTCCTCTCGTCACCCATAATTACAAAATTTATCCTTAATTTCACATTATTAGTATTACGTATAAGGTTTTATCTCTAACCTTAACTCGAAGGGTTTTCTCACTTAATACCACATTATTACATATAAGGTTTTATCATTATAACAATATACCAGATGTTTTCAACGTAAAGCATGTATATATCTAACATTAAACATGGATAATTAACCCAAACTCCCATCTAATCATCAAGAACCCTAGAGTTTTTCTTAATCAATGTTCTAATATGTTTTTACCAGAATTTCCTTCTAATATATCATCAAAATTTCATGGATTATATTCCTCTACACGGCAAGGATTCCAGAATCTCATATAAATCAATACTACATGCATTTCCCTAACACAAATTGGGTTTTCTTCCATATTTATCATCTCTAATCATTCCTAAACTAACATGAGGATTGCACTAACGAAAATATGCTAGATAAATACTTGCTTGGGATTTTCAGAAGCCTGGTTTGCAGATGAATTCGGTGTAGTTGCGTTCCCCTTCTCGCGATCTACGCGTTGGTGGTGGCGGTGGTGCAAACTGGTGACTTTTTTGCCTTGAATTGCCTTGGAGCTCTCTCCTCTCAGCTACAATGGCCGTCACTTGTGTTCTGAATATTCTAACCCTAAAAGACTAACCTAAATGGCTGATACAGGTTGCTGAATTTCGTGGGTTTAATTACCCAATAAGGTGAAATGACTAAATTGCCCTCCCGGGGTGCCAATTAGGCCTAAAAACGCCCCGAGACCCAAACTAAACCCCCGGGTACACTTTGCGGACTATCTTGACCCTTCCGGACGCGTTGGTGCACTCAAAATGACCATACGAACAACATATAAAATATTCACTTTTTATTTAACAAAATTAGTCCCGACGTGACACGGGCACGTCCCGAATTAAATTTCCGAAATTGTCATTTTATTCACTCGTGACATTCAATATAATCAATATAATATATTACTTTGCTCAATAGTAATACTCAAAAATTTTCCATAATTACTAACTCTCGTCACGTTACTAATCATAACATAATAAATTTCTGGATTTTTTTATTAGATAATTATCTCAGATTAAATTCAATAAATCCCCAAATTAATATAGCATAAAAATACGGGGTATTTCATACTCCCCCCCGAATAACGGAATTTCATCCCGAAATTCGGAAAATAAGGCATACCTGGTAAGAACAACTCTGGATATCCCTCGTCAGTACGCAAACTATCCACATAGTACGGGTCTCAATAACTATAGCTTTTTCCTCACAGCAACATTGTGCTCCCACCAGACAACATACGCATAGGTCACGCCTATGCGTTATAATTTATAATCTCACTAACATTAGGAGGCTGCACCTCACTACATGACAATTACTCGGATTTATACATATACAAAACTCCCATTCTGAGATAATATTATGAACATTTGATCACTCTTGCTCGCCTAAAACAGTCGTGGAATTCTACCACATTTATCGGATGTCTTCTCGATCGATCCAAAAATTCTGATTACTTACTCTCCTATAACATACGGAAGGAGAATAGTCGAGGTTCTTCCATAACAAAACTTTAATAATTACCTTGTACGCGACAACAGGTACAAGTGCTTCTACAGAGCATTCTTGAAATCATCGTATCAAGATTCCAAAATCTCCTTCACGTGGCTCCACAAATCTTTAATCACCGTGCGCCCATTCTTTAGCTAAGGGTGATACATCCTACTCAAAACGAAATCTTTTCTCCGATGGTTCCTGAAATCCCATACGAAAGGTGGGATTCACCAATCTCATCTTGATTCAGAAATTTATACTGCGCCGGACCATGCACTGGCGCGATCCTTCCATTCAAAGGAAGTCTGGGGCATACCAGTTAATATTGTAAGCCAGCCCAAAGGAATATCAATCACTTCCTTCTCGGCGACTTAATTCACATGTTCGGGATAAACCCTCGGTCTTGTTTTGAGGATGGCAACTCATCCAAGAACTTTACCGTCGTTATCGACCTCTTCCAAGTTCAGGAATTTTCGATAAACACAAAATTCTTTGGTTGATTCTCCTCTTTCAACCAAACCTTACCTATGGGCGGTGCATGTAGAGACTACTCACTACGTATCGCTAAACATCGATTCTTCCCTTTAAATGTCTCACATTAAGTGACACATAATACTCCCCTTCCCTCCTTGGAGTATGCTGAGAGTTTCGACCCGTGCCCTTCTCTCCACTAAGCGCATTTCTGAATCTCTTATACCATACTAACATCATCACCCTTTGTATGTGCAAGTCGTTCTCACGCTTTACTCCTAACAACTCCGCTCCGAGTGTTCCTCATAATAATTTAATTCTGTTCCATTCAAGGAATACCCCTTCTTAAATGGCCTCCAACATCCTTCCAATCAAGTTAGGGCATGCTATTCTAATTGCACACTTATGTATGGATTATCGCCCCTCATTTGGCGTTTAATCCGCTATCTCACTTCCACTTCATTCTGTTAGCCCCAAAAACACATTTACACGTCCATTGCCACGCCCCTTCATCTCAGACGAGTTTTAGCATCAGTTAACCAGGATGTCTACACACCCTATAAACCGGGCATACTAGCGTAAGCATCACATACGCTCCATACTAATTAACAAATTCTTTGTTTTCCTTGGTGCTTGCAGCGTGATTACAACACTCTAATCACCCTAAAAATCAAAATCCTTAAATTCTCTATATCAGCGTTCCACCCCTTAACTCGTGGGGTAACTTTTAATGATTTCTTACCACACAATCCGGCTCCAGTGGCTTTAAAACAAGATTCAACTTCCAACTTACATGCATAATTACTTGATCCCATTCCGACTAGGGTGCCGAACTCATGGAATAGTGACCAGACGTCTCCCTAATTCCAACCTTATACGAAGTTTCATGCGTGGGATGTCTCGCAAAGCGAAATCCAAACAAGGAACCCCCCCGATACACTACTACCTAGCATTATCGGTTATCGAAATCCGTTAGGTCCTCCGTCCATAGTATATACCCCTTTATTTTGTCCCTTGACAGAAAAGTTATAATTTCTCCCGTAATTATGCTTAACAAACAACGTTTCACTTATTGCACAATTGTTCAGTATAGGTTGGTGGTAATAGCATTTCATAAACCTCGAATACATACACTCGAAATTCTTGAAATTCCTTTCCCTAATAATAGGGGTATAAATCTTATCTCCCACCTCTCTAAAGGGTAAATATAACACTGCACTCTCCAATCACTAAGTCCGGAGTGCTAAACATAATACTGGGTCAAATCTTTTCGCTCAATGGTAAATTCCGATACATACGGAATTATACTGACATAGTCTATACATACATTGGCATCGAATATCTCGAGCCCACTATCTCCTCCGAAGTCTCTTGGATAGATAATATAAGTGCAAGTACAACCTTCTTACAGGTAAATCTTGCCAAAACAAAACATAAAACATGTTGCTCTAATGCAACCATTCCGATAGCCTAGCAATAAATGCCCACTATCGTACTAACCATTTCTATAATGTTTTAGCAAGGATAATATCATACTCGTGTATCGCATCACTACAACGAGTAACCTCAATGAAGTATAAAACACTGTTGATATACTCATTCATCCTCCGCGGATAGCGCTAAAGAAAAATCCCGTTACACTAGGGAAAAATATTCACATAATGGTAACATTTATAATTATACGCATTAAGCTCGTCTCACACGCTAATCTAGCAATGAACAAAATATAGTGATTCTCTCGTGTCACATAAACACGCCCCATCCTCTGAGGATACAACTTACACTTCTACCTTGTCAATCGTCTTGACTGCGCAAATGGTTTTCGGACTTAACACGTCTGCCCAACCCATAACAAAATCATTTTAATCGTTGCCTTTTACTAGGCATCATATTCTTGTCCTTATACTCACTTTGGAACATATTATTGTGAGCGATCTCACTCCGCAAAAAATACCTCAGTACATAATCCCCTTACCACCTATCCTACTAACCAGGTTAGGATTTGCCCTCCTCTCGAACTTTAGTAAACTCGATTCCTGTTAACCATCCCGATTGTTCTCTTAACCTTTCAGGCCATAAAGATCATGTTACTATCTATAATAGTACTTACTGAATTTACCATCACTTGGTAAGAATTTAACTATCTGAAGCATTTAAATGGTTTTCCTGATGTGTATCCACATCCTTTTGTGGTGCTATACCACCATTGTTGCATTCAGTCTCATTCTTGACTAAATTCTTCGATTTCTTTAACTTCCCCCACAAAGAAGCGTTAACATCTATTTTGACAAAATATGACAATATCAACCTCTGAATCGGTCGTCCATTAGAATTTCCTCCTCGAGTATTATCAACTATTATTACAAGTTGGTCTCCCACTTGGAGTCGTTTCCTCCACTAGTATCTACCTCTTCCGATACAAAATTCGCTAACGGTTAAGATTCATATTCACGAATGGACCCCTGACATGCCCTCTCTCAATGACTTCAGAACCACACTTGCTTCTAATCCTGAACAGTTAAGCAAGGAACATACGGTCAGCACTGTACCTAAGGTTCTCCTATAGGCATAGCATTCCACTTCTAAAATTGGTGATTGACTCCAACCATTATAATTTCGTCCCGAAAGCCAAGAAAATTTTCTCTAAATTTTCACTTTCAGTTTGCCACACCCGTCCTATATCTAAGCCTTTGGATACTTTACCTCCTTTGGTAAACACATACAATTTTCGCGTTTCTAAAATTTCCCACTGACAGTCTCTACACGTTTTTTTAATACGTTGGGTAAGTTTACCCTTGTACCTCATTTGACTATAACAGCATTTGAAAATCATTGCTGCACCTTAGTCGCCTTTCTAGTCATGGCTTCTCGTGCCATAATGGAGGTGACCTCGACTACGGTCATCATCCTCGGATATATTTCATAATATCAACTGTGCCCTGCCCCCCTGATGTACGCTTAACGGTCCTCTTCTGACATCCGTCATCGCTTGGCACACGTACACATCTGAACGAAAATTAGAATTCACTAGTGTATACACATTATAGAAGGAGAACGAAATCTCATCAAAGGAATCGACAATCCTAAACATAGGGCTCTATAACAAACAAAGCAACGCTGAAAGCATAATAAGCCGTATAGATCCTAAGGACACTAGAACCTGATGCTCTGATACCACCTGTGACACCCCGCTTAATTAAATACTGGGCGATCACTCCTTTATTAAATTAAATCAAGGTAAACAGTTGGTTCATTCTCAGCATCACTGTCGATAAAAATAAAATTTTCCAATTTAACACCCTAAATAATTAAGCTTAGTGTCAAAACCATTTTCATACATAACTTTCCAAATTTTATTTAAAGAAAATATGTATTTATTTTATTAACAACATTCAATAAGTAAGAATCACACCATATTAAATTCTGCAACATAAACCAATTAATAGAATACATTCGTCAATCAAATGTCAACATGCGAAATATAAAGTAACACAATACAAACTGAATAAATACCATAGTGACAATACTAGAAATAACTGAAGTACAAATGTCCCAATAAAAATGGAATAATGGAAAGAGCTACACATGCTCATCTAAATCAAAATACTAAGAGTGGATCCGAATGAACGAAGTTGTCTAATCAAGAGACCTGCAACTCCCACCTAAGCTGCAGCGCGTTCCTTCCAAGAGATCCTAAGCAAGACGCCCCTGTGGATGGGCACCTGTAATACATACATATATATACAAGAGAGAGAGAGAGAGAGAGAGAGAGAGAGAGAGAGAGAAACGGGTCGGAGCCCGAAAGTGTGTTTCATATAAAATACGTTTAGCAAGTATTTAAATTGATCCAGGCCAATGCAACAACATATTAGAGCGACACTCTCTTGAGAAATTCTCTCCTCTCTTCTAATGTGCACGCCTATCTACTAACCTTCCCAACGGGTTATCTTATCATTTTATCATACTAACCTTTCCCATAATTTAGCTTATCTTAACTTACTCAAGATTTCAAAACCGAACAATATCATTGTTTTAAAAAAAAGAATATTTCCAATTAGTAGCACAACTCTCGCTTTAGCTTTATTAATTTATAAAGTTTCCCAGTGTCATATTATACTATCACAAAACTACTGTTTGAGTCATCAACCATGTCCCACTTATCAAATCAGAGTAGGCAGTTTCAAGTTTCCAAATCTCATATACATATATTATCTACTCGTATAATATATATATATATAATAACAGTACCCCAAATAAAACTATGGTGCGTGCATACTCTACTATGAAAAACCCCATATCACTCATATTAAGGGGAATACAATTGGAATCACTCTCGAATTGTATTAACAAAATACACAACAAAATTGAGGCGAAGAATAGATTCCAAGTCTCTAAGAGGATGACACATGCCTGCGTCTCTTAGGACCGTCTGAACTATCACGTCGATAGTCTGTACCAAGGACATCTATCTTCTAGGGTAAAAGTCAATATCCCCCATAAAGGTCCCATCGAGATAAGACTGTCCCAGCGCAGTAACCTCAGGGATATCAAGTAGCGTGGGCATGATTTTCACATGTATATAATATATGCACACAATCATATAAATATACCACTTTTATCATATTAATATAGGTTCCTCTCGTCACCCATAATTACAACATTTATCCTTAATTTCACATTATTAGTATTACGTATAAGGTTTTATCTCTAACCTTAACTCGAAGGGTTTTCTCACTTAATACGTGACATTCATGGACTCTATCCTTCCAAGGAAAAATTCAGTAGGTATACCTCTATTTACTATCGTAGCTATTCGTCGTAATCTCTCACTTGAAATACGTAGTTTCATCGTTCATTATATAATTATCCCAAAAACAATATTCTCGTCTTATAATAAAGTTCTCAACACTTATTCCTATGTCCTACTGGTTTTTCCTATCTCCCAAAATATTTCATTAAGAATACCCAAGAATTATTTTGCGATAAATTTAATTTAACTAATTAAACAACGGAAATAGGAGTTTGCCAGGAGGGGTCGATCGATCGAGGTATGGGGCTCGATCGATCGAACCTTCAATCGATCAAAGCTCTAGGCTCGATCGATCGATCAAGCAGGTCTGCGAAAATTCTGCAGAAATGCAGTTACGTGTTCTACCAATTTTCTTCATCCAAAACCATGTTTTTCCAATCTAAGCGTCCCAAAAATCCTACTACCATCATTATAACAATATACCAGATGTTTTCAACGTAAAGCATGTATATATCTAACATTAAACATGGATAATTAACCCAAACTCCCATCTAATCATCAAGAACCCTAGAGTTTTTCTTCATCAATGTTCTAATCTGTTTTTACCCGAATTTCCTTATAATATATCATCAAAATTTCATGGATTATATTCCTCTACATGGCAAGGATTCCAGAATCTCATATAAATCAATACTACATGCATTTTCCTAACACAAATATGGTTTTCTTCCATATTTATCATCTCTAATCATTCCTAAACTAACATGAGGATTGCACTAATAAAAATATGCTAGATGAATACTTGCCTGGGATTTTCAGAAGCCTGGTTTGCAGATGAATTCAGTGTAATTACGTTCCCCTTCTCGCGATCTACGCGTTGGTGGTGGCGGTGGTGCAAACCGGTGCCTTTTTTGCCTTGAATTGCCTTGGAGCTCTCTCCTCTCTTCTCCAATGGTCGTCACTTGTGTTCTGAATATTCTAACCCTAAAAGACTAACCTAAATGGCTGATATAGGCTGCTGAGTTTCTTGGGTTTAATTACCCAATAAGGTGAAATGACTAAATTGCCCTCCCGGGGTACCAATTAGGCCTAAAAACGCCCCGAGACCCAAACTAAACCCACAGGTATACTTTTCTGACTATCTTGACCCTTCCGGACACGTTGGCGCACTCAAAACGACCATACGAACAACATATAAAATATTCACTTTTTATTTAACAAAATTAGTCCCGACGTGACACGGGCACGTCCCGAATTAAATTTCCGAAATTGTCATTTTATTCACTCGAGACATTCAATATAATCAATATCATATATTACTTTGCTCAATAGTAATATTCAACAAATTTTCCATAATTACTAACTCTGGTCATGTTAATAATCATAACATAATAAATTTCCGAATTTTTTTATTAGATAATTATCTCACATTGAATTTAATAAATCCCCAAATTAATATAGCATAAAAATACGGGGTATTACATTGCCCTCACATTCAACAGAAAGTATGCCCTATAAAGGTGAAGAAAGATCACCTTACTCTTGTTTTTTATCATAGACGACTTGTTAGGTGTGCTCTTCCCGCATGATAACCCTCTGGTCATCACAATGATAGTGTATGAGTGTTAGGTGGAAAGGATTCAATTCGATAACCATAGTTCAACTCATGTTTTATTTTATAGTTATCTCAAGAACTTGAGGTTATGAAATAGAATAGAGAGGCATACCATAGGCCTCTCATCAATTGTTTAGGGGAGAATGTGTTCCCCTTAGGGACAATTGATTTGGTAATTGAGGTAGGCACTTGGACAACCAAATGGATAGAGACGATACATTTTTTTGTCCTGGACGAGAATGTCCATTATGCATACAACATCATATTCATAAGGGTACTATTGAAAAAGTTTAAAGTTATTCCATCCATAATTCACGAGTGTCCGAAGTTCCCCACGAACTATGGAGTTGTCCTGGTTAAAGGAAATCATGTAGAAGCTTAGGAGTGCTAGTGCATGTCAATGAAATAGGAAGAAAGGAAAAATTGACCACTACTTATCGGATTGAGATATTGGATCCTAGATATGATGATAAGTTAGTCAGATGCAAATAGTTGGGGAGAAAGAGCCTGTGATACTAGATGATGAGCACCCAAAATGGATAGCCCAGATCGACTTATCCTTAGATCCATCTCTTAAGAAAGAACTAACAGAGTTCTTGAGATGGAGAACGAATTTGTTGACTTGGTGCTATGAGGAAATATCGGTGATAGATTTAGAGTTCCTCTGATATGATCTCACCATAATGAAAGATGCTAACCCTGTAAAGAATATATGCCATGTATTCAATTAGGTGAAGAATATGGAAATACAGGAGGAGGTTGACAAACTACAAAAGGTAGAGTTCATCGAAGACGTCAAGTAGCCGAAATGGATCTCAAATGTGGTCATGGTCGGAAAGAAGAAGAACAACTGGCAAATGTGCATTGACTTCAAATATCTCAATAAGGTGTATCCCATAGATCATTATCCTTACCCAAGATTGACCAGCTGATTGATTATACTATTGGGAATGAACTTCTTAGCTTTATTGATGCCTACTCAAGGTACAATCAGAGTAAGACGAAGCCAGGGACCGGGAGAAAACCTCATTTATCACTAGCCAGTATACTTAGTGCTATAATGTTTTGACGTTTTGTCTAAATATGATGGGGAAACATATTAGAGGCTGGCAAAATAATATTTTCGTTGATCCGATCGACAAGACCATAAAAATCTACATTGGCGACATGCTGACTAAGATCGAGAAAGAATCCAACCACATCAATGATATGTGATGAACTTTTGATAAGATGGAGAAGCACCAAACGAATTTCAATCCCACGAAGTGCATCTTTTGGGTCAAAGAGAGAAATTCCTAGGCTTCATAGTCAACTAAAGTGACATAGAGGCTAACCCGAATAAGATCCTGGAACTAATCAATATACATCCTCTCACGAGTAAAAAGGACATTCAGAGGTTGACACGACATGTGGAGCGTTGAACATGTTCGTGTCAAGATCCACTGATGACTTAAATTCTTTAAGGTGCTCCGAAAGACCTTCAAGTGGAATGAAAAATGGGAGGTTTTGTTCCTAGAATTGAAAAGGTACATGGGGTCTGTGTCATTACTGTCAAGGCAAGTACTAGGAAAAAATATCAACTTGTATTCGATAGTATCAGAATTGGTCATGAACTCAGTGGTTATTCGACAAAAAGAGGGAGTGCAGAGGCTAGTCTACTACACAAGCCAGGTATATGATGGGGAAAAAATCTAGTACCTTTGGATAGAGAAGCCTTTACATCAATTGAAGATTCCCACATAATGAAGCCATACTTCCAAGAACATACTATTTTCATTTATTTAGAACTTGCCCTATGACAAGCCATCCATAAACGATATCAAGCAGACTGATGGCTCCGGCTGTAGAACTAGAAGAGTACAACATTCAATATGAAAAAAGAATTGTAATTAAAGGTCAAATGGTGGTCAATTTTATAGATGAGTTTATGTATGAGGATAAAACTATGGAGCTGACTTTCATAGAAGATAACTCAACAAAGAGAACAATATAGAGGACTTATACAAAAGAAAGATGAGCTGTGAAAAAAATCGAGAAGACTTATCCAAAAGAGATCTCAGCAAAAAAGACAATCGAGAAGACTCCATTGGGAGAAAGATCAACATATGTAGTCGAACAAATCATTAACAGACCAGAGTCTTCGAGTCCACATAAAGAAAGGGATAGAGATCTAGAGGAGATGAAGAAATTATTCAAGAATAAATATTTGGTTGAAGGAAATTTTGAAGAAGAGCCTCCTATGTGGGATATGTTTGTACATGGATCATCACATAACAATGGAAGTAGAATGGGCTTTATAGTCACAAAATCCAATGGGGCTTGATGTGGAGTATTCCTTCAGGTTCCATTTTGAAGCCTCCAATAATGAGGCTGAATAGGAGGCCTTTATAGCAAGATTAGTATTGGCATAATCATTGGGTGTCAAACATCTATCGGCGCATAGAGGGTCCTAACTTTTAGTGAACTAAGTCCTCAGAGTGTACATTTCAAGAAAAGAGTCAATGATGAAATACTTGGCTAAAGTGAAAACATTGTGATTAAAAGTCTCAGGAGTGCGAATGATCAGAATACCAAGGGTTAAAAATAAACGTCAGCCACTAGGACAGTGCTAAGATGAACAATACCTATAGATGTGCTGATGTAGCACAGTACATAGCAAGAATGAATATTTTGTAATGAAGATAGAATTAGGACCGTGCCGGATGGACCCCATTAGGGCATATTTAAAGATCGACTTAGTTCCAACAGATCCAAAGGAAGCATGATGTCTCTACTATTAAGTAGTAAGGTATGTGTTTGAAGGCAGAATTCTGTCAATAAAGGGGTTCATCATGTCATTGCTAAAGTTAATTATTTAATAAAAGAAGTGCACGAGGGCTCGTATGGATCCCACTTAGCAGGTAGATCGCTGGTGTAGCGAGTGTCCACTCAAGGCTACTACTGGACCCTATTAAATAAGACTATGCAAACTATGAAAACTATATAAGAAAGTTTCACAAGTGCCAGAAGTATGACATGATCCACAATAGTCCAGGAGCCTTATTTACACCTATCACAATCCCCTTAGCCCTTCTCCATATGGGGGATTGACCTAGTCGGCCCGCTTTCGAAGATGAAGGGCGGATTCAAAAACATAGTTGTAGCAGTGGATTAATTTACCAAATGGGTGGAGGCTAAGCCCTTGGTAGAGATGACGTATGAAAAAGTTATCCATTTTATATAATAGTAAATTATTGGTCGTTGTGGGATATCACTTGCCTTCATCACTTATCATAATACCCAGTTAGATAACAAAGCGTTTAAGGATTACTGTATATGTTCATAGATTTAGATACTACACTCAGCACCTGGCCACCCACAGTGCAACAGACAACCTGAGGGACAAATTAAAATTTGCTGGACAGAATGAGCAAAAGATTGGATGACTCTAAGGGGAACTGAATCAATGAGATACAGAGTGTTTTTTGGGCATACTAGATGACACCAAGAATGACAACGGGCATGAGTCCATTCATGTTGGCATTTGGTGTAGAGGTGGTAGGGTCCAATAATATTGTCTTACCCAAACACTAGTTACTCAAATTTAAGTCACCAAAGAGTGATTTAATGAGAAGCCTTGATTTGGATCTCGTAGAAGAAGTAAGAGATAGTGTAGCACTATTATTAATAGCCTACGAGTTGAGAACTTCTCAGTTTTACAAAAGAAGGTAAAAATCGACCACTTTAAAAGAAAGAGACTATGTTCTCAATAAGGTCATTCAAAAAAGGAACAAATTGGAACCTAACTAGCATATCCCTCATAGAGTATCCACCATCGTACGACCTGAAACCTATAGAATCAAGACTTTGGAGGATGATCAATATAAAAAACCGTGGAACGCCAAGCACCTGAGAAAGTATTACTAGTGATGAGAAAATTACAAGTTGTAAGGCTAAAACACCATGAAAATAGTTTTTATTTACTTGTAACACATTATCAAGTAATAAACGAGAATCAAAACTTCATCCTCTACATATGTTGTCACTTCAAGTTTTTTATTCATGGATTCAATGCTTGTATCAGCACCGAGAACATCAAGCACAATCTAGTCCACGCGCCATACATGACCTTATCTTAATATAGGTCATAATTAAAAAGTCTTAGCTAAATATGGGAAATCCAATGCAACTATTTGGATGAACAAATCTGACCACAATTGACAAATCTAAGGACAGGTAATAGTACTTTAGTCGACTCTTTTAACTAATCCTGAGACATGGTTAGGATGACAAACTTTTTTCGTAAGACAAATAAGGTATCACAATCATTGGCATGTGCTAATTTTGGACAATTAAAGTTTGAACAAAACTTATAGCTAGTAAGACAGATCAGGTTGACAAGATCTAACCATACAATAATAAGTCTAAACTACTAGTAGGCCTACCCGAACATCTAACAACTAGTAAGTTAATATGAAAGGTGGACAAGATCCCGCCACGAGTCCATACGACTTGAACTAACTACAAGTACGATGATATCCAACCACATTTACTTGTCAAATATATTATCGCAAATAACACTTAACTACAAGTGGTGGCTAAGAATTTAATTGAGCAAAATAATTAGAAAATTCATAACATACACGTAAATGCACACAAGAAGTAGAATTATAAGTTGATTTCAAATTTATCAACAAGTGTAATGACAAATAGTCGGTACAAATAGACGTTCATTACTAAGCTTCAAAAAATTAAAGTTTCAGAAGAACTATGCCAAGGGAGAATTACTAGATTTAGAGCAAACTCCAGGAACCAAATCATATTCTGGATAAACTAAAGGAGCAGTAGCGATAGGTGTATTAATTATAATTCTTACTCAACCTCCATACGACATTAGTGTAAAAAATCCTCAAAAACTCAAAGTCTTTGTTATGCTAATGATAACCGAGCTGATCTATGGCATTACCCATATGCTGGAAAATTGAGTCTAGATTGTTTATTAGATTCTCGATCATAGTGCGATAATTAGGGTTAAAACTAAAGTCTAAAACCTTTCCATAATGGGAGTTCGATCCCTAACTGCGAAATAGCTCACGAGAGGGTCATCCTTCGATTTGGATCCTCTTAACAGTAGACCAAACCAGCCTAAACTCAGTTGTTCATGGGTCCTTGCGATCACCTCTAGTTGTTAGGATTCAAGGAGCCTCTCGTCCCTCACAATATTAGGAACAAATTTCTTCCTTTACTTTGCCTGAGAAGGGATTTTGGCCCCATTATTATTTCGAGCATTTATCGCGGCCCGCTTTTATCCTCATCATCGTCCCTCTTTTGAGATTAGACCTTCATTATGGCCTTAGCCTCAGCATTTACTTTCCTCTTCGATTCGGCCTTCATCTTCTTACAATGGAAAATATCCATGGAAGTGCAATTAATTCCTCGATGTGACATCCCTATAAATATTTTGTAACCAAGCCCAAAGTAGCAGGGTTAGAAGCTGCACAAAAGCCAACATTTAGTAGTATTGTAGTGCATAAGAAAAATGTGAACGAAAATGGCAAAATAGTATTACCTACTTTAACTTCTTCCTCAGCACCTTGGTCGGCCTTAACACCCTTATCGGCTTCAACTGGACCTTCTGCTACCAGTGGAACCAATGTCTATATTAGGGGTGAACCACCGGGGGGAGTGTGATAACCAACACAAATGAACTTGGACACATAAAAAATCTCTTGAAACTTTTAGGGGTTAGGCATGCACTAGGTCTCAACCATGTCCAACAACATGGTAGAAAGCATGGGAGCTTTCTTCCCTAAAAAGATAAACAAAGGTGCTAGTACTACAAAAATCAAAGTAAAATCAGAGTTCAAATGAAAATAAAGTTCAACTATTTTTTTTAGCCAAACCCATTCGCGAGGAACCTTACGGGACTCTCATGGACTCTAAATTCCTAGTCACCCTTCATACACAGTAATTGGTTCTTCCAACTATGGTTATTGGTTAGAGGAACTTAACCATCCTCAAGTGAGGTTTCCTAAGTGCGAAATAATAATACCATAAGGCTTTCAAATTATCTTTTAGGTCATGGATGAGCCTAAATATCTCCCAAGTAAGGTTAAAGGCAATTGGGTATTTCCAGAACATCATTGACCCGAGAATTATCCTATAGGCATTGGGGGAAGTTGGGTAAGAGTAACTCCATATCCTTTAAAGATCGACCTAATGACAAGGTATACATTTAGATGAAGTCCAACTTGGAGTGACAAAAGAGGGAGGCAAACCTCGCCCGAGTTAAACTGGTCATAAACTCTTTTATTGCAGTTTGACACTCTAGTGGCAATGCTATTAGGGATGTTATATTTCTATATCAAAGTATCTAACTTGTCCTCTTGCACATCATAGGCATTCTATATGTAATAGGTTTTAGAGAGGTCATAGGAGCCATTGGAACTCCTAGAGGTACTCTCCTCATCAGATGACATCTCAACATGAGATGAGGAGGTAATAGGTCTATCAGACATAGCTCTCTCGGCTGATGATACCAAATAAATAACGAATATATCCGAGACTATGTTTACAAAATTTCTAACACGAGGTTAGTGTTCAGCCTGGTCAACTACTTCAGGTCATACATATTCAGGACCATAAAGTTTCACGCCTATAGTTAGGGGTAGAGAACCACCAGAGGAAGCTATAATGGGAGTATACCTAGGATAACTAGGCTCATCCTCAGTTCGAACAACCTGAAAAGGTTTTAGGAGCCTCCTAAAAATGATGCTTGGGAAATATCACTCTAAATTACTCAAATATTCTTACCACCTCTTGCAAGGAAAAGCTAGAATTTTGGGTATACTAAGGTTTATGGCTATTCAGTTTTAAAAATCAGAGGCTTGGGAAAACTAAACCCTATAACACCTAAGAAATCCCTAGAATTGGGAAAACTTAGGCTAACAAACTCAATGGCCACATAAGATGAATAAACTCTAAATCAATGTTAAAATCAACCAACCATTGTAGCCAATAACAATAAATTGCACCTAGAAGGGAAGAAACTATGGAAAACTTAAATCGGAGCCTTAAACGAGAAACGACGTACTGAGAATGCTAAAAGAGCTGAAGAGGGGAAAAAAGAACACAACCTTTGTCTAAATATGAGGGAGAGATAAAGAAACTTGTTGGAAAAGGATTTTCCAAAAAGAAGTCAGGATAAAGTTGCAGTTGTTGGAGGAAATATCGTCGGAGAATCTAGAAGCTAACGCGAGTGAGAAATGAATTATAAGGTTTGAGTCATTTTATGTTTGTGGTTTTTATGATCTTTTAGTGATTATTATTACCCCTACTTATGACACAAATGACCTCACACCTATAAAAATGGACAAATGCAGTTGGACTAACACGCGCATTGCCCCAGACGCGCGTAATGATTGCGCCAGAAGCTGAACCCCAACATCTTGCATGTGGCAAGTTCAATCCTAAGAACAAAATATACCATGTATTTTTGCTCTATGTGCGCCTAAAAGAATTCAAAATGACCAAAAATTGGTGAAGATGCTAACTTTACCACCTTTTGATACTTCATTCGCTCATCATGTGCTTATAACAAATCCATAAATATTGTGTGACCCAAGAATCAATTAGATCTAGTCCTCTGGACTCATCCATTACTTAAATGAGGTCGGCTTAACTACCATGATGGTCAGATGTGCAATTTTGTTCATCCACAACATCGTAGGAAGTCATGTGAACTGAGTTAGCTCATAGTAATTAACAGTGTTATGTAACACCATCATTACAAGCATTCACCATGTAATAGAATGATGTCAACAACAATCACATGACTCGAAGATGTGGGAGATATGTAAATATTCCTCCACCGTGTCCTTATAACAAATCCCTAATTATCCTCCCCACTTGCATATACAGGTGTAACTACCAAACCTATAACTCGACGACACCTATCCCACTACACTTTCTCTCTTATAACTACCTATAAATAGCACACAGTTTCTTATTGTGAGGGATCAAAATATTTTTTCCTACTATTATGATGACAAATTCTAGAGTGAACACAGGAGATTATAAGTATCATTAATCCATGGATGTTTCCCATAGAAATTAATACAATCAAAACTACATCTATCGACGTTGGCACCACTTTGGATCGAACCATATAAATCTGGTTTTCATCTCTTTCTCTCATCTCGCTGTCATACTCGCTCTAGATCAGTGTAATTATATATTATAGTTTAAAATTAGTGTATTATTTTAAAGTCCTTAATCTATATACTTGTTTAGACAATAACACTCTCGCTTCTTATCAACGCCGAACTAACGAACGAGTCTGATACTAAGGATTGGCCTTGACATTAATGACACAGACCCCAAGTATTTCTCTACTTTCAAGAAAGTTTCCTCACACTTGTCTTTCCACTTGATGGTCTCTCGTAGAACCTTAAATAATTGAAGACATATATCAGTGCATCTTGACACAAACCTATTCAGCACTGCCAAACGTCGTGTCAACCATGGAATGTCATTTTCCTCATGAGAGGTTATGTAAAGATCAATGCTTAGTTTTTGTCTGGGTTAGCCTCTATGCCTTTCTGGTTCAAAATGACGCTTAGTAACTTTCCCTCCTCGACCTCAAAGACACATTTCGCATGCTTGGTCTTCATTTGGTGCTTCCTTAATTGATCAAAAGTTTTTCTAAGATAAATGATATGGTTGGATTCTTTATTACACTTCGTCATCATCTAATCGATGTATAATTCCATGGTTTTCCCGATCTGATCCTCGAAAACCTTATTCACCAAACTTTGATACATTGTTCCAGCATTTTTAAGCGCAAAGGGCATAATATTGTTGCAATAAGTACCTCGGCTAGTGATAAATGAGGTTTTCTATCTATTTTCTTTCTTTATATTTATCTTATTCTACCTTGAATATGCATCAACAAAGTTGAGCAGTTTATGCCCGGTTGTATCATCGACCAGATGGTTAATCCTGGGCGAAGGATATTGATTCTTGGGATATGTCTTATTGAGGTTTATGAATTCAATGCACATACGCCATTTGTTGTTCTTCTTCCTAACCAAGAACACATTTTAGAGACATTTCAAGTACTTGACGTCTTCGATGAAATCTTCCTTCTGTAATTTATCAAACTTCTCTTATCTTACCATGTTCTTCTCCTAACTAAACATATGGTGTTTATATTTTAAAGGATCAGTGTCTTTAATTATGCTGAGATGATGGAAAATGATATCTGTATCTATCCCAGGCATGTTCTCGTGGCAATGAGAGAACACATTCCTTCTCTTCCTCTATAATTCTTCTAATTCTTTCTAAAAGGCTAGGCCTAGTGACGACCTGATTTAGGCAGTCATTTCTGGGTGCTCATCAACCAACATTCGAGCTCCGTCTCCTCAACTATCTATCCTTTGACTAACTTATCTTTATTTTTTGGACCCAATGTCTCGATCTGATATGTAATGGTCAATTTCTTCCGCTCCTCCTCCTCTACCGATGTGTAGTAGCACTCTCAGGCCACTACTTGATTTACCTTCACCACGCTAACCCCATAGATCATTGGGAATTCAAAAGACTCATGAATAGTAGACAAAAAAGCTTTGAACTTCTTTAATCCGACCCTTCCAAATTTGATGTTGTATGCTAATTGGACATTCTCGTCTAAGATGAAAAAATGAATCGTCTCTATTCGGCAGATTATCCAGGAGCCGACCATAACCTCTAACCTATTTTTCCCAAGTGAACGCCATATCCCTTAAAAAAGTGATGACAAACCTATGGTACACCTCTAACTTCATATCTCTCAACTTCAGATTCTTGAAGCATCTATAAAATAAAACATCGACCAAAATGTCGTTATCGACTAGAACCCTGACTAGCTTACTGTTGCGCACATCATTGCGAAAACTAAAGGGTTGTCATGCATGTAAGGTACACCTAACTAGTCATATTTAGAAAAACTAACAAAACGATGATATTAAAGTAGGGTTTCCTTTCTACTAGTTCATCTATGTCACTAGCATCACCTCCTACTTTGAGGTTATACGTAAAAGAGATCATCTTGACTTCATGCACGGTCTACTTAGGCTTCTTGGGAATGTATGGATCATCCTTTTAATTAGTGTCCCTTCCTATTTTCTTCTCATTCGTCTTCTTACAAGGGCACTCTAATCGTCTTTTGGGTTTCTGCTCGTCTTGCCTATTTCATCCGCCACCTTTAATAACACACTTCATCAGTTTTCCTTGTCTGATGAGATTCTAAATCTCCTTCGTCAAAGAGAGTTAATTTTTAATGTTGTGGCCATAATCCTTATGGAACTCATAGTACTTGCTTTAATCCCTCCTGCTGGGAGGAGCCCTCAGTTTCCCACCCATTTAAGCTCGTTACTATTTCTAATCTCATCGAGGATGTGCTATATGTAACACCCCACCAAATTAAATATCGGGTGGCCAGTCCCATACCAAATTAAAACAGAATATACAGTTGGCTCATTCTTAGCATCACTGTCAAAAACATTTACAACTCACCCAATACTCAATTAAGCAGGTGTTAAAAACTTTCCAATTAAATTTTCAACAAAACCATTTTTCATTTTTAAGAATAACACAACACATTTATTCTACAAATTTGGTAACACAATAAGTATCACAAAATAATTTAAATGAAACTGGAATAAACATTCCCAAGTAATATAAATCCTTTACAATAATCCCAACAATGTAAAATGTATAAAGAAACCTGATTACCACAATATTTAACTCCAACAGAGAATGATAACTGAAATCCTTTTGGGCGACATGCCCTAACTAAGAATACTGTGAATCAAAACGATGATAAGCGTTTAAGCAAAACATCCATAGCTCCATAGCTCGTCAAAATCAACTATGGTTGGCGTCCCTGTTGCTGGACACCTGATATAGAGATACAATAGAAGAGAAAAATATGCAAGGAAATGGGTCAGAGCCCGAATGTGTAGAGTATTTTTAAAACAGCAAGTATTTAACCAGTGCAATAAAGCATTTATTATGTACATGTTAAATCCAACACTCACTTGCAATTCTCGCCTCTCAACTAGAGTGCACACTTAACGTTTCCTACTAACCTCCTAGTTAATGGTTCCTCTTTTCTAATCTTCATATTACAGTTCCATTCCCATATCATAATCCCCGTATGTCCCATACCATACGTCCCATTATTATCCATTTACATTTCTCCTTTATTAGTTTCTCTTTAACATGAATCATTACTCATTAATATGAGTTAAGCTTTTCAATTCTTAAAGAATAAACATCTATTAACTTAATTCCATTATCTTTCTCTATTCACCGTTATCTACAATTATCACCGTAGATAGATAAATAATTATGTAACAATTTAATCCATTATATATATATTCATATATAATACAGCACCCCGAGTCACAGCTGTGGTGCAATGCATTACTCTGCTATCATGTCCCGTCATCGCATGTCGCTGAATAGGGGACTACAGGTTCGGTAAGATTCCACGAACCACAAACAACAAACAAATTAGAGGCGAACATAGTTCTCGTATCCATGGGTCACGCACATACCTACGCACCCACAGTCAGCGGACTTATCAACTCCCCGATAAGTCTTTCATAGACCTATGTTCTCGAGCGACAAATCAAAGATCCCATGGATTCATCAGGATATGAATGCCCTCACGCGCAAACCTCCCACCGATAGCAAGTAAGCTAGGTATGTCATACACATAACTTATCAATCAATCAAATAGGTATTATCATACCTATAATATAATAACAATAAGGTAATTATTACTACCCTAAGATATTTCCCATACGTAGCATTAACTCTCTTTTAAAATATCAAATCTTTACTTCATAAATTAATTATCCTCGCATCCTATAACATCTCTCCACTACCGACGTCGTTAAGGTTCATGCGCGGAACGTCTCGCAAAGCGAAATCCAAACAAGGAACCCCTCCAATACACTACTACTTAACTTTGTCGATCGAGGAGGTCCGAAAACTTAAACTATGCGATCGGGATAATCTCATAACCTCTTTCAACCAAATGTATTCTAAGCTCCCATCTCATAAGATTCAAATAGGTTTTTCCTCATCTTATATTCAGTAAGAAATTACTAATATCCTACTGGTCCATAACATTATTTCTCCCGAACTACTACGAGTTTAGTTCTCCCTTTAATTAAGGTTAAAACCGATAGTTTCAAATCTCTTATAAACACGTATTCTTTCACTTAGGATAAAACCTTCTTGTAAACTTAAGGATACCCAGATAATATATAAAATCACCCCTACTGGTCCTATCTTAAATCCTCATACATCACCATTCGGAGATTAACAAACGAATTTAGAAACCGAAATTTCATTCGATATAATTTTCATCATTTAAAATCATTTGAATCTAAATCCAATTAATTCAAATCTTAACAAGGGTTTACTGATATTTTCTAAGTCCCAAAATATGCACATAATAATCACCAAAGATCCATAAAAGTTTCGGGATAAGAATCAACATTTAAAAAGAAACAACATTACTTAAACTGGGGAGGTCGATCGATCGAAGGTGGGGGTCGATCGATCGATCCCTCAGGTCCAGGCCTGCATTTTCTGCATTTTCGGGTTTAACAACTTTTGATCATTTAAACCTTCATCTAAACATCCCAAATGTCTTATAAACTTTACTACATGTTATAACAACATAGATGAACGATTTCCATTACTCTAAACATCCTAGAATCATCAAAGGATTGGATTAAAAAGCATGTTATTCTCCTTATTCCCAGAAATTTATTAACATAACTTCTTCAAGAACACATCAATGGTTTCTATCATTTCTTCAACAGATTCATAACCAATTCGTGGATTATTATCATCCTAACACATGAGTTCAATTCCTATATCATTTCAGGTTTCCAGAAATCCATTTAATGATCCATTATCTCTTCCAAACATGAATAATCTTCTCTTTTCATATATTTTAACATGGACAATATACAAACTTCAATTGCTATTATTAAACACTTTCCTTTAGTGTAGGTCTGATCCTTTGGTGTAGTTTATCTCAGTTGGTTGTCCCTTCTCCGATCAAACTCCGGTGGTGGTTGGTGGTGGTGAACCTTGACTCTTGTTCTACACCTTCCCAAGTGACTTTTCCCTTCCCAAGCACTCTTACTCTTACTCTAAGAAGGTGGCTGCTCTTATTTGTGAAGAGGAGATGAATAACTCCCATTCACTTAATCTACCTATTCTTATAATAGTGCCAAATCCGAAACACTATTCATCCCCCCTAGAAAAATGATCAAAATGCCCTTTCGGGTTGTCTATTCATTCCCAAATGACCCGAGACTCAAAATTGACATCCAAATAGACTTTTCTGACTATTTCGAACCTTCCGGACGCAACTACGCAGTCGAAATGACTATTAGATCGATAGAAAATAAATTTCCTTTTTAATTTAATAAACTAGTCCCGACACGTCCCATACCGCGTCTGACTAAAAAAATATAAATTATCGAATTTATATCATACGATCATCTCAATAACATCACATTCATATATTACCTAAATATCTTTAAGTAATATTCAGAATCATCCATATTCATATCCACAGTCCGGATAAACCCGAATGAATTAATTAATAATAAAATCTAATTAATCCATTAATTTAAAATATAACCCATTTTAAAAGTCATTAAAATTACGGGGTATTACACTATACTCCTACAGTCAGTGGGTCTTATTAATCAAACCCCTTCTCCCTATCATCCTTCTTGTCTTCATTTGACTCTTTCTTCTCGAGCTCTTACTAGTTATCATCATAACCTGTCATTCTAATGGTGGATGTTGCCTCTGGGCAGTAGGAACTATCATCTCTTAACTCGAAATACTTGGACTCGCTACCTTCATCTTGATAACTAAAGTTTAGCCTTAGGGGATTCTCTAATGCTCTCTCATATTGATAATGTCTTATATCTTTGTAAAGTAAAGGAGGTGGAAGATCATGCCTCTTGTTAGAGCTTTCTTGCATCGTCTCGTATTCTTTAACCAGACTCATTAGGATTCCCTGAACGTTGTCGATACTAATACGTATTGAAGGAAGAATTTCTTCTACAACGCAATTACTTTATGGGTTATCATCCATGTTTAACAGAATTCACAAAATAATAAAATACCATAGATGCTAAAATAGAGTATACAAAATTGATGATAGAAATCGCAGGAAGATGAATCAAAAGTAGCAAAAAGTAGATCTATATTAGAATTCAAGGAATTTAGAGAGAACTGACAGAAAATTATGGATTAAGATAATCTAACCCATCGCAGCACAGATGGATCTTATTGTGAGTCATTATTTTATAAGAAGTAGGTATCTTCGAATCATAGGAATTAACAATGCTAAAAAGCAAGAAATGGCTTGTCGAGTTCCTATAGACATAACTAATCTATCGTGGTATAAAATTAGTCTATAGAACAGGTCCTTATAAAGAGTATTCTAATCTTAAACTACAAAAAATAAATAGATAATAATCATAGAAATGCTTATTTAGAGAAAACAATAGAGGGAGATGAGAGAAACAGATGGAAACCAAAGTTTACGTGGTTAGACCGAAAGAGGTGCCTGTGTCCATAGGTGAAGTATTGATTGTATTGATTCTAATGGAAAAAAGCTATGGATATATTGTGCTCACTCCCTAATTGGGCAATATAATAGTGTGGAAAAATATCTCGATCCCTTTACAATGGAGAACAATGTGTTATATATAACACATTAGAGGAGAGAGAGTGTAGCGGAACAAGTGTTATGCCTTTATAGGTTTAGGCAATTGCACCTTTTACATGCAAGTATGGATGATAATCATGAGCTTATTATGCACATATGGAGGAGGAATATTAGCATATCTCCCACGTACGTGCGTGATATTACTGTTGTTGATGTCATTCTCTCACATGGTACCTTCTTATTCTGACTGCATTATGTAACAGTGTTAACTAATGTGATCTAGATACTTACTCAACTTCCCGTGATGCTGGGAACAACCATAATTGCACTGGTAAACAAGATGGGTAACTGAGCCGAACTCATTTAAAGGATAAATGAGTGCATCTATCTCCTTCTGATTGGTTCCTGGGTTATACCATAATCATGGTATAATAATGAAATTTTATCATGAAGAGTTAGAAGAAAAAACCAATCAAAATACCTTGTGTCCAGCACCGACCCCCACTATCTCGCAAGAGGCATCCGTGCCCGTCCTAAGATAGACCACAATCTATCCATAATGACTGCGGTCATGCCATCGGGAGTCGAGGTCGTGCCTTGCTCCATCCGCCTTGTTCGTGATTCCTACTGTGTTCTTGTATCTTTTCTAAAGCCTTGAAAACTCCATCAAAGGGTCTTCAATTTTGATCAGAACTACACTGGAATCCTGGATCTTCCTCTATGATCAAACCTAATAAAAACTTAGGATTACAAAAATGAAAACCTTTGCAATCCCTTCACAAACTCCTAAATTACATCAATTTTTGTGACAATTGAATTACCTAATTATTACAAACAAATCAAATCAATGAAAATATACTACAAATAAACAATTATTTGGTACATTCACATAACATAAAAGTCATGTGACGATGATGGAGGGAGTAATAACATCGTATAAAACTATTTTAATATCAAATATATACATCCATGAACATATTTTATAACAAGCAATCTATCCCTTCAATGGTGGATAACGTCGTCCTTTCGAATCATGATCGATATATAACAAGGGACTATGATGGGGATTACCATTATAAAAAACGGTTGTTTACCTAAGAACTTTGATTGATCAAAATTGAAAAAATAAACAAAACTAACTATATATGTGTAACGCCCCGCTTGATTAAATACCAGGTGATCTGTCCCATTCCAAATTAAATCAAAATATACAATTGGATCACTCTTAGCATCACTACCGATTTTTTTTAATAATCACCTAATACTTAATTGAACAGATGTTAAAAACTTTCAAATTTTAATTTAATAAAATTCCACTTTTTAAAACATAAACCATCTAATACAATCCATTCACACATTGAATAACAACTGAGTAAATATCACAACTGAATTAAATGCAACAGGAATAAAACTTTCCAGTAAAATATCTAAATGAAATAATACCAATGATAGCAAATGTATTACAATAACATATGAATATAATCCTGACTCAGATATAAAGGAAATAACTAAAATCCTCAGGGCGATATGCCCAAAATGAAAGATCACTACATAGTATGATTCTATAAATGTGAAGGTGTCTAAATAAAGCTTAAAACTCCATAGCATTCATAACTCGTCACATGTCATAATCCTCTATGGTTGGCATCCCTGCGGCTAGACACCTGATATAGAAGATACAAGAGAGAGAAGATAATATTCAAGGAAATGGGTCAGAGCCCGATGTTAAAATAGTTTATAAAACAACAAGTGAATAAATTCTATATTTAGAAATTACTATATACATGTTAGATTATCGGACTCTCTCTTGAAATTCTCATATCTCACCTAAATTGCACACCTAACATATCTCTAAGTCATACTAGTTACAGTTCCCACGCTAACTAGATCAACCCAATGTATCAACTATTCATATACCAAATTCATTCCCACGTATTTCTATGATAATACTTGTAATAATAATAATAAGTATATCCATTTAGATTCAACATGGATAAGACCCTTATTAATTCAATTCGATTAAGTGTTTTCATACTTAACTAATTACATATATCATTATCTTTCAATTCTACTCTAGTCACACAGTAGATATCATTATATGTGTATATATACATTCACTCTATTATATATATACAATACTGCACCCCAAGACACAGTTGCGGTGTTGCATTACTCTTCTATCATGTCCCACTACATCTCATCATTCTATGGGGGACTATAGGTTCGGTAAAGATTCGTCAAACCATAAATATCAAACACAAACATTGGAGACAAACATAGTCCTAAGCCTTTGGGCTACGCATATACCTACGCACCCAAATGAACGATCACACCCAAAAGTGGTGAGTAATACCTAAGTTCAAATTTCTTGAGTGACAAGTCAAAAATGCCATTTGATTCATCAGGATATGGCTGACCTCACGCACAAACCTCCCTCGATAGTAAGTAAGCTAGGTATGTCATACACATAAACCATTAATCAATAAGAAAGGCATTATCCTCTACCTATTTAGTATTAGGTACTTACATTACCTATATCATATTAGGAATATATCCTATCCCAAGTACCCGTCATATTTCTTGAATACTACCCGTACTTGTAATCACGATTGTCATCGTACATATATATTATTTTAATAGAATAGATTTTTATTAAAATAGAGAAAGAACAAGAGCTTACAAAGCCAAACGAAAATTGAAATAAGTCCCTTTATCATGGGGCCCTTACAAGATCATCTAACTAAATTTGAAATTAGGAACATTCAATCTTTCCATTTTAAGGATAGCTTTGAATGCCTTGGGGAGAGAATCGATCTCAAGAGAGAAAAATGAAGATTGAAGCTCACTTCCTCTTTTAGACAGATTGTCAGCTACACTATTAGCTTCTCTATAAACATGAGAAAAGGTACACTTCAGAGAAGAATCCAACAAAAGAATTTGATCAACCATCCACTTAATTCTCCAAGGGCATGAGCTTTTGTTTGATAATACTTCAATTAGAATTTTTGAATCAGATTATACAAGAACCTCATAGTCTTTGAAATCCTGCAAATACTTGAGACCCTTTAACAAAGCTGCGGCTTTAGCTACCAAACGATACATATCACCAAAATTATCATGAAAACACCATATAATGTGACCTTTATCCTTTCTGAGAAGACCACCTCCACCTCCACCACTTGAACTTGGATTTCCATGAGAGCTTCCATCGTAAATATATTATGTAATTTTTTATACCATAATCTTTTCTTCACCCAAGGAGAAGTATATATGTCCTCGATGTTACCTGTACTTGTCATAACGATTATTCTCCTCTAAATCGTATAATAATTATGTAGATATTTCTCACATAATTTTAATCCTTAATATATTATAATTATAAACGTTAATCCTAAGTTTCTCACTTTGTTACTGTGCCAAAATTATTTAAAAACTCCTTCTGGGCTAGATTACAATTTACCAAATTTATTTGGGTTATACAAGAGATTTCTGGAAATCACGTTTGAAGACAGAAATCTCGTTAGAATGATATGGGATCTTGTTACAACGAGATTGACTCTCGTTTGAACGAAGTCAATTTTTGTTCCAACAAAGTCAACATTTTTCCTATTCGTCTTCAATTTCAGTTTTCTGCATTTTTTCTCAATTTCTAACACCCAAAACTTACTGGTTTTCTATCGTAACAGAATCCAGAAATCCGAATTACTATTCTAACATTATTTGAACATATACATGGGTGATTTCTACCTAAAAACATCAATTCCACATGTTCACATGGGATTATCATCCAACCCATTAAAACCTCAAGATTTCAATAATCTGAATTCTCCAATTTTATCCAACTTGAAAACTCAGAATTTAGAATCATTGTTTCATACCTAAATCATAAAATTTCATTTTTAACATAGTAGGATTTTTTCTACATGAAATTCCTATCATCCTTTTCAATAACCTTAATAACATATGTAAAACCCTTAATTTTCATCATGATCATATTCACTACATGTTATGTGTTCAACTACATGAATTTGCCTAAACATTATCCTTATTTATCAATCATTATAAATTCAAAATTTATAAGTTCATGCATCCTACAATAAAATCCTATTCTGACATGGATATGCTAATCACCAAAATAGAGCCAGAATCACTTGCCCGCGGTCTGAACTTTTGATGAAAACAAATGTTAGAACTTCTCCTTCCCTTTTTTGGTGACTTTTCTGGTGACTATGGTGGTGGTGAAAGTTTAATAGATGGTGGTTGTCCCTTTGGTTTTCCCTATGTGACTCCTCATTTCCAAGAACTCTTCCCATCCTCAAGCTACCATTTCACTTTCTCTATAAGAATCTTCTGTTTTTCCCTCAAACTTTCTCACTTTTTTTTAGATGAAATGAATCTTATGTAGTGTCTAGTCTTATTTAAATAAAAAGTCTTAAAGGTAAGAAAAAATAAAAAACAAAGTTACCATTCATCTCCCAAGCAAAATGACTAAAATGCTCATTCGGGGTGTCCTTTCATCTCCTAATTGACCCGAGACCCAAATTCAACACCCGAGTAGACTTTTTTGACTATTTCGACCCTTACGGATGCAACGGCACACTCGAAATGACCATAAGGTTGACATAAAATAATATTTCCTTTTTATTATATAAATTAATGCTGACACGTTCCATAATCGCGTCTCGACTTACTATAATTTATTTTCGTATTAGTAAGTCATGACAAAATAAATAACATCATATTCATATATTACTTAAATATCACTAAGTAATATTTAAAATCATATATTACTTTAATCTCTAGTAATATTAAATCCGGATTAATCCCAATGATTTTTTTTCATAATTAATACCCATTAACTTTTATTCTATCTATTTAAAGGTTATTAAAAATTACGGGGTATTACATACTTCCTCCCAATAATGGAATTTCGTCCTGAAATTCAGAAAGTAAAAGCACACCTGGTAAATATAACTCCGGGTATTTTTCGTGCATCTCATCCTCGCGCTCCCAAGTAGACTCCTCAATGTTATGGTGCTCCCACATAACACGCACCAATAGAACTAGTTTCGATCTCAACTTCCTCTCGTTATGATCCAAGATCGCTATTGGTCTCTCCTCATATGAGCTATCAGGCTACAAATAAATCTCCCTTAATGCTACATGAGTGTCATCCAACTAATCTCAAAGATATCGCCTCATCAAAGAAATATGGAACACATCATTAATCCTATGAAAGTGCTCCGGCGACCCCAATCTATAAGCAACCGGTCCAACTCTCTCAATAATAGGAAATGGTCCTACATATCTGGGTGCCAATTTACCTTTCTTACCAAATCTCATAATCCCCTTCATAGGCGATACTCATAACAACACCTGGTCCCCCACACTGAATTCATGAAAGAATCGCTTCGCATTGGCATAGCTTGTCTGTCTATCCTGGGCTACACGAATATGACTACGAATCATCTCAATCCTGACAAACGTATCCTGAATCACCTTTGGTCCTAGTATCTTGTTTTCCCCCACCTCCAACCAACACGCAGGAGAACGACAAGGTCCACCATACAGTGCCTCAAATGGAGCTATACCGATGTTGAACTGATAGAATTTATTATACGCAAACTCCACTAGCGAAAGGTACTGTTCCCAACATCCCCAAAAGTATAGGATACACATACATAGCATGTCTTCTAACATCTGGATAGTACGTTCTGTCTACCCATATGTTTGCGGGTGATAAGACGTACTCAACTCCAACTTGGTACCCATAGCCTCCTGACATCTCTCCCAGAAGTGTGACACAAAAATCTTGTCTCTGTTGGACACGATATTTAGGGGCACCCCATGCAACTTCACAATCTCGAAAATAAATAACTGGGCATATTGTCCCATAGTGTAATCAGTCCGAACGGGCAAAAAGTGAGCTACCTTAGTCAACTGATCCACAATTTCCCATATGGAATTGCGACCCCTCTGAGAAGTAGGTAAACGTGTGATGAAGTCCATAGAGATGCTCTCCCATTTCCACATCGGTATCTCTAATGGCTGGAGAAATACAATAGGCTTCTGATGATCCACTTTCACTAGCTGACAAGTTCTACAATTAGAGACAAACTCAACAATGTCCCTTTTCATCCCGCTCCACCAATAATACAGTCGCATATCTTGGTACATATTCTCCCCATCGGGATGTACCAAAAATCTGGATATGTATGACTCTGTAATCATAACATGCCTAAAATCCACACCCTTTGGAACAATCAACCTACCATTGAAATGCAAGCCCCCATCTGAACTCATGGAGTAAGACTCTATTCCTCTGGCTAAAGCTGTAGAATTTTCTCCTGAAAAAATAGATCAGTTGCCTGCGCCTGAACCACCCTTGTCACAATCTGATGTGTAACAGTCATAACTTCCATAAATGATCGGGCAACTACATCTTAATGTCTCAGTTCCTTCCATTTCTCCTTCCACACCGCGAACGAATCACCTATCGTCTTTCGGTTCAACGTGTCTGCTACCACGTTATCCTTTCTTGGGTGTTAATGTATCTCAAAATTATAATCTATCATGAACTCAAGCCACCTGCACTGGCTCATGTTCATCTATCGCTGAGTGAATAAATACTGCAGTGACTTATGATCTGTGAATATGTGAAACTTCTCCCCTAATAAATAGTGTCTCCATATCCGAAGGGCAAACACGACTGCCGTAAGCTCTAATTCATGGGTGGGGTAATTCATCTCATAAAGCTTATGCTTTATAGAGGAATAAGCTATGGCCTTCTCTTCCTGCTATAGTACTCCACCAAGCCCTGTAAGGATGCATCAGTGTAAACTAAGTACTCCACTCATGGCTTAGGCAGTGCTAATACTGGTGCTGAAGTCAACTTATCTTTAAGCTCGTCGAACGCTAACTGACATGCATTCTCCAAGATAAATGGTACGCCTTTTCGGGTTAGATTAGTCAATGGACCCGCTATATTTGAGAAACCCCAAATAAAACGTCTATAATAACTGGCTAGTCCCAAGAAACTATGCACTTCCATCGGTGTCGTGGGATACCCTCACTGCCTCACCACTGATACCTTACTATAATCCACAAATATCCCCATTTCAGACAGAACATGCCCCATAAACTGAAATTCCCGAAGCCAGAACCCACACTTCTCATATTTCAGAATAACTGATGCTCACGTTGGGTCAGTAAGACCTGCCGCAAATGCCTGACATGCTCCTCCCCAGTCTGAAAATAAATTAGGATGTCATCTATGAAAATTATGACAAACTGGTCTAATAACTCTCTGAACAACCTATTCATCAAGTCCATGAATACCATCGGTGCATTAGCTCGAAACTCATACGATCCATATTTGGTCAAGAAAGAAGTTTTAGAAACATCTTTCTCCCTGATACGCAGTTGATGATACCCAAATATCAAGTCTATCTTTGAGAAGTAGGGTGCTCCTCTTAGCTAATCAAATAATTCATCGATTCTAGACAACATATACTTATTCCATATCGTGACTTTGTTAAGCTCCCGATAATCTATGCACAACCTTAAATAACCATCTCACTTCTTTATAAATAATACCGGGGGACCCTAAGGATATTTACTTCTGCAGATGAACCCTTTCCCCAAGAGATGTTCTATTTGATCCCTGAGAGCCCTCATCTCTATTGGATCCATACAGTAAGGCGCATGAGAAATAGGCGGAGTTCTTGGCACTAAATTAATCACAAACTCAATCTCCCTACTGGGAGTTAATCCCAGTATCTCCTGGAATACATCCGTAAACTCAAAAACTACCGGTATTGAATCAAGGTATATTAATAATCCCATAAATTTCGACTCACGAGGAACATCTCATGTCTCAAAATAGCAAAAAAAAAAAAAATACACCGGCTACAATAGTCAATCATGGCTCAATAGGAAATAAGACAATCTATGCCGATAATCACATCATACTCGAACATGTCCAAACTAAGTAAATCCGTCAATAAAATCAGACTCCCAATCTTTATACTCACATGGCGACATATAAAGAAAATAGATGTCCCACTACCCATCCATGAGTCTACATAAGTAACGATGCTATCCGCTATATCTAATAACCCTGCATCCCATGAAAATCTAACGGCTACAAATGAATGTGAGGCCCCCGTGTCAAATAGAGTGTGCCCCATATCCCCATAGATAGAAAAAATACCCTCAATCACGGGCGGTGGCTGCTGAACCACTGCCTGATGGATGTTGTATACACACCCATACTGTCCCTGCTGCGCTGGAGCTGTTGGAATGGGTGGGAGGGAGGGTGGTTGAAATATTGGTCTATGTGGCTCCTGTCGTGGTCCCTTATGAGGAATCTTGCCCTTATCACGACAATCATTCCTCTTATGGCTAGGCTTACCTCACACAAAACATCTTCTAGTGACCTTTCCCGCATTTCGATCTTATTATTCGCGACCCTGCTGGACGTTACCACCTCTCCCTTAGCCCTACTAGCCCTGCCTATTGCCCCCTACCTAAATTTAAATCCTCCGGATCTTAAACGTTTAACATAGTCCCCTAGTTGAGAACCCTGCTCACCCTGTCGCTGCTGACTCTGATCTAACTATCTCCTGCTAGAACTGCCTCCATTAGTCTTGCCTTGCTGGCTTGACTTAATACCCTGCTTGACATCCTGAGCATGTAAGTAGTTATCCTGGCAATGAAGCATTGCATCATTAAGAACATCCACGTAAGTATGAAGGGAAACATTATCCAATAAGTTATGGTGAATCTTATAGTTTAGGCTATCAGTGAACATCTTAATTCTCCTCTCCTCAGTGGGTACCTCTGTTGGCACCAAGTTAGCCAGTCTAATAAATTCCTCCTCATATTTTTCCACTATCTTCCCTCCCTGTTTCAAGCCAAGTAGTTTTCGCCTCATCTCATTCTAGATGGTGGAAGGGAAGTACTTGTAGTCAAACTGTACCCAGAAGTCCTGGATAGTCATAATATCTCTCTCCTTAGTGGTGGTAATAGATTCCCACCGTTTCCAAGCTTCCCCGACTAGATTAAATGTAGCTAGTTTATGACGCTGAAATTTCATACATTCTAACATTCTCAAGTTCCTTTGGATATTCTTCTTCCATTTCCTAGCAGTCACGACATCAAAAACCCCTTACAACTCTAGTAGATGCGCCTTCGGAAAGGCATCCCTAACATGTTCCCATGCAGTAGGAAACGCTTTCCCTGGTGTGGGTGGCACAGCTGGTGCCTGTGCAGGAGCTTGTTAAAGTTGCGTTGACTACCTGAGCAATAATAACAACAACTTATATAGTATTCATTGTACCTTGAGCTCGGGCGGGTTGAGGTGCACGTCGAGGAGGCATATAAAACGAGAGAGAGTATACCATCAGTATTTGATATCACAGAATATCTGAAGAACGTATAAATGTAATTAGGGATATAAAAGTCCTAATATTAGGGCTCTTCATCAAAGGAAGCTTTGCTGAAACCATAGTAAACCGTTCAGATCCTAAAAGTCTCTATAACCTGATGCTCTGATACCACCCGTAACACCTCACTTAATTAAACATCAGGTGATCCGCCCCATACCAAATTAAATTATAATATAGAGTTGGATCATTCTTAGCAATACTGTCGAAAATATTTTGTAATCACCTAATACTTAATTAAACAGGTGTTAAAAACTTTCAAATTTTAATTTAATAAAATTATTCTTTTTAAAACATAAACCATCTAATACAATCCATTCACACATTGAATAACATATGAGAAAATCTCACAACTGAGTTAAATGCAATTGGAATAAAACTTTATAGTAAAATATCTAAATACAATAATCCCAATGATAACAAATGTATCAGAATGACATACGAATATAATTCCGACTCAGATGGAAAGGAAATAACTAAAACCCTCGGGGCGACATGCCCTAAATGAAAGATCACTACAAAGTATGAATCAATGAATGTGAAGGCGCCTAAATAAATCTCAAAACTTCGTAGAATCCATAGCTTGTCACATGTCATAATCCTCTATGGTTGGATTCTCTGCGACTGGACACCTGATATAAGAGATACAAGAGAGAGAAGAGAATATGCAAGGAATGGGTTAGAGCCCAATGTAAAAATAGTGTATAAAACATCAAGTGAATAAATGCTATATTTAGCAATTACTATATACATGTTAGATTATCAGACTCTCTCTTGAGATTCTCACCTCTCTTCTAGAGTGGAAACCTAATATATATCTAAGTCATACTAGTTATAGTTCCCACGCTAACTAGATCAACCCAATGTATCCACTATTCGTATCACAAATTCTTTCTCACGCATTTCTCTCAAAATGCTCGTAATAATAATAATAATAATAATATGTATATCCATTTAGATTCAACATGGATAATCCCCTTATTAATTTAATTCAATTAAGTGTTTTCATACTTAATTAATTCCAGATATCATTATCTTTCAATTCTGATCTAGTCACACAATATATATCATTATATGTATATATATACATTCACTCTATTATATATATATATATATATATATATATACACACACAATACTGCATCCCAAAACACAGCTGCAGTGTTGCATTACTCTGCTATCATGTCCCATTTCATCTCGTCATTGTATTGGGGACTATAAGTTCGGTATAGATCCCTCGAACCACAAATATCAAACACAAACATTGGAGGCTAACATAATCCTAAACCTTTGGGCTATGCACATACCTACGCACCCAAATGACTGGTCACACCCAAAAGTGGTGATCAATCCCTAAGTTCTATATTCTCGAGTACAAGTCTAAAATCCCATTGGATTCATCAGGATATGACTGCCCTCAGGTTCAAACCTGCCTTGATAGTAAGTAAGCTAGATATGTCATACACGTAAACCATCAATCAATCAAATAGGCATTATCATCTAACTATTTAGTATTAGGTATTTACATTACCTATATCATATAAGGAATTTATCCAATCCCAAGTACCTGTCATATTTCTTAAATACTACCTGTACTTGTAATCACGATTATCATCGTACATATATCATGTAATTATTTCCCCCATAATCTTTTATTTAACCCAAGTACCCATATATATGCCCTCAATGTTACCTGTACTTGTCATAACGATTATTCTCCTCTAAATCGTATAATAATTATGTAGATATTTCTCACATAATTTTAATTCTTAATAGATTATAATTTTCCAACATTAATCCCAAGTTTCTCACTCTATTAATGTGCCAAAATTGTTTAAAAACTCATTCTGGTCCACACTACAATTTTCCAAACTTTTCTGGGCTAACTGGAGATTTTTGGAAATCTCGTTTGAAGTCAGAAATCTCGCTAGAATGAGATGGGATCTTGTTAGAACAAGATTGACTCTCGTTCAAATGAAGTCAGGTCTCGTTCGAATAAAGTCATCGCTTTTCTGGTTCGTCTTCAGTTCCAACTTTTTGCATTTTTCCTCAATTTCTAACACCCAAAACTTACTGGTTTTCTATCCTAACATAATCTAGAAATCGTAATTAGATTCTAAAATTATTTCAACATATACATGGGTGATTTCTACATAAAAACATCAATTCCATATGTTCATATGGGATTATCATCAAACCCATTAAAACCTCAAGATTTCAATAATCTGAATTCTCCATTTTTATCCAACTTGAAAACTCAGAATTTAGAATAATTGTTTCATACCTAAATCATCAAATTTCATTTTTAACAGGGTAGGATTTTTTCTACATGAAATTCCTATCATCTTTTTTAATAACCTTAAGAACATATGTAAAACCCTTAATTTTCATCATGATCATAGTCCCTACGTGTTATGTGTTCAACTACATGAATTTTTCTAACCATTATATTGATTTAACAATCATTATAAATTCCAAATTTATAACTTCAAGAATCCTACAATAAAATCCTATTATAACATGGATATGATAATGACTAAAATAGATCAAGAATCACTTGCCTTAAAAGTCGGTCTGAACCTTTGATGAGGACAAATGTTGGAACTTCTCCTTGCCTTTTTTCGGTGACTTTTCTAGCGATTATGATGGTGGTGCAAGGTGAAGAGATGGTGGCTGTCCCTTTGGTTTTCCCTAGGTGACTCCTCCTTTCTAATAACTCTTCCCCTCCTCAAGCTACCCTTTCACTTTCTCTCTAAGTATCTTCTATTTTTCTCTCAAACTTTCTCACTTGTTTTTGGATGAAATGAATCTTACGTAGAGTCTAGTATTATTTAAATAAAAATTCTTAAAGGTAAGGTAAAATATAAAAACGAAGTTACTATTCATCTCCCTAGGAAAAGGACTAAAACGCCTCTCCATGGTGTCCTTTCATCTCCTAATTGACCCGAGACCCAAATTCAACACCCGAGTAGACTTTTCTGACTATTTTGACCCTTACGGACTCAACGGCACACTCGAAACAACATAAGGTTGATATAAAATAATCTTTCCTTTATATTTATTTAAAATAGTCCCGACACATCTCATAACCGCGTCCCGGCTTACTTTCATTTATTGTCGTATTATTAACTCACGACAAAATAAATAACATCATATTCATATATTACTTATATATATATCACTAAGTAATATTTAAAATCATATATTACTTTAATCTCTAGTAATATTAATTCCGAATTAATCCCAATTAATTTCTTTTTCATAATTAATTCTAATTAATCCCCATCAACTTTTAATTTATCTATTTTAAAAGTTATTAAAAATTACAGGGTATTACAATTTGAAGAATTGATTTAGGATTCGAATCATGATGCCATTACGGATATTGTAGGTGATTCGAATGATGACAAATATTTGGTGTAAGAGGTTAAGAGGTTGATTTTATTCCTCCTCCAAATCTTTAATAAGTATGTTTGAATTCCTTGAATCTTCTAGGATATGATCCCATCAAAGAAACTCTTGTGTGTGGAACTCATGTGGAGATGAAACCTTGGTGAAATATGAGCGAAATGGGGTTTCTAGAGAGTTTTAAGCATACTAATTTGGTAATGAGTAAAACAAGAGACATAAAAGTAATAATTAAATTGGTATTCAAATGGAAGTAAGAAAAGTCCATATTACTTCCTGCAATATCTATTTTCACCTTTAATTATAATTAATCGAAGTAATAATTATAAGTGTACTAAAATTTAATTATATCATAAATACTCACATAGTTATGACTTGTTTTTGTGGTCAGATATTGAATATGATTCACCGTATCTAGCATACAATACTCGCTTTGTAAAAATCAATTCGCAGCTAATTGATTTTTACAAATGTCTTAAGTATTCCTTGATCTCTAAAATGTAAACACTTTTATGTAGTTAGTTGACTTATTTCCATGTCAAATCATTTTGTATCTTGCACTATACCGACCCTAAATGCTTCAATCACTTTTTAAAAGTGGTAGATAGAGTATTGTTCATTAGATTATATTGACAATGAAACTAGAATATTATGTTGATCCTCTCAAACGAATTTATTTATCGCGACTCACATGAAATGTGTTCTTTTTACGAATCGACTCATTTTTTTATCATTTCGCTATGCTCAGACTAAAGTTATTTTGATCTTATTAAATACTTTCTAAAATAAAACATTTTAATTTCCAAAAAGAGTTATGTGTATTTTTCTAAAAGAAATAAGTTCTAGTTTCTCATTTAAAGGAATATTTTCAAAGATATTTTTTTACGCTTTTAGTCTTTCTCAAAGTATCTTATCATACCCATGCACACATGCATGCCTTTAAGGATTAGGAGATTTTTTTCTTTCTAAAATGGTGTGCATGATGGATGTGATTTGTACCACTATGTACAACTCTAGAAGTATCTTATTTTACTCCCTTTCTAAATCCATGCACATGACTGAACATTTTTAGCATTATTTATTCCCTGTTAAAATCCATGTGTACATTGCTTATTATCACCAGTGTGCATATGACATAGTAGATTTTTTAAAATGTCTATAAGTAGACTTTGTTTATCTCCAAAATGAAACAACCCTTTTCCTTATTTCAAAATAAACAGACTATGAGGATATTTCGAGTTTTGAGAACATCTTTTAGATTCTCTTTTTGTAAATCTCAAGTGTTCATTTAATATTGAGATATTTTATATCTACATTTAGATATATAACTACGAGTAACTTTAAGTGATTTAAAATCCTCAATTGCCATGATTTAGATCTAATGCACCTCAATTGCACAATTTATACACACTAGGATCGAAAAGAACGTGTTTGAGCTATTTAAATGTCAAGGATGTATAATACAACTTCCATATCTGTTCAATGGATATTTGAATGGATTTCTCATTAGAATAGGGTAGATTTTCTCATTAGAACATGTACCTTCACATGTTATGTAATATCACCTTTTCACATCTAATGAGAGACTATGATACATCGAGGTTTTTTACTATTACGTAGGGGTTTTCAATGTAAATCGGTTTATGCGATCGTTTAGTGATTTAGTTACTTGTTTATTCTTATTTATAACACATGTAACCTAGATCTATCTTTTAATAATGAAAATGACTTAAATCTAGGTTTCTTGTAGTTGATTTAAAAAAAAAAAAGGATAAATTGAAACCTACTCATCCGTCTCTAGGTTTAGATCAAGGCTATTTAGAAATGAGATTGACATAATTGAAAAAAAATTAATCCCAAATACTTAGATTGATCATTCATTATAAAGGAAAAAGAGAGAACTAGGTTTAAAGAATAAACCTAGGGTTTTGAATACAATACCTTTGCATATATTTTTGTGATCTGTATGAGGAGAAACATGTTGATAAAAATGATGATCTTTATTCCCTGCCAAGATCTCTAAAAAACTAGTTAAAATCTTTCAAACTTCTCGAATGTTCTAGTATATGATCCACTCAATGTAAGCCTTGAGTGCGGGAAATCTTCGAGATGAAACTTGGGTGAAATATGACAGAAATCACTTTTTATCTCTTCACCTTGACAAAAAAATGTGAATAGTGTTTTCTTAACCATCGCTAATGACCTATAATGGCTCATTACCATAAAACCCTGCTTACACCAATATAAATAGGTATAAGTCATGGGCTTTATCTAAACTAGTATTCTCAAGAGTTTCAGGAATGTTACTTATGGAATGGAATATACTAGCAATCCACATTAAATATATAAACCGCCTTCCAAATAAATACTCGAAAAACCCAAATTATAATTGTGATTAATTCCACTAAATAATCGGTACTGCACTATAACTAATTATCTTTAAATTACTCAGAATAAAGAGGTATTATATGCAAAGTTGATTTGGTACATAATATGTTTTCCCGTGATAAGTGTATGATATCGTCTTAGTCAATACATTTATCGTAAATCAATTTTACTCAAAATCTAATCAATTCTTTGATTTTCGAACATAATTTATTTGCTACTCTGCCGCTGCCGCATTATAAAATAATCCACTAGCCGAGTTTAACTGGTAGAAACAAAACATCTACTTTTATCAAGGGGTATCAGAATCTAATATCTTTGTTTCATGTGACTTTCTTCAAATTAGGATCTCAAACCTCTCACGTAATGATTGCCCAACTTGTTGGGATATTTTGATTCAATCTAAAATCGAATATCACCCACAGCAATCAAAGCAACAATTATGAAAGTATTCAAATACCCATATCCGCTAGGATTAAGAATCTATTCACCATTTATAGAGAGTATGAGATTACCAAATGTTTAATCTAGACAAGTCTTAAACTTAAATCTCATGTCTGATCCTGTTCAATACATTCCTGAAGGTACATGCCACAATCTCCTTTCAAATGATTATAGAAATTCTCAAAGCATCAAACAAGTTCTTGTAGTTGGAGATAAGCTATTAGGATTGCACACACATATGTACTTGTAGACACCACAGTCTAGGACCCCCTAAGTCCCCCCTTAGGTCCCTGGAACCTCCCCATCTCACGAAAACCCTAGGACGCACTCCGAGTATTGATTTAGAGCCCATGGGCACTCGCGGGCCCCATTTGACTCCGGTAAACTCTATCGTCAGAGTAAAATCTTTTTAAATCTTTGAAGGTCTCTGAATACCCTTTTCAATGGTCCTCCCCATGCACGAATCGACATAATGGTTCGAACAAACAAATCATTTAACTATCGAAAATCGATTTGGAGGTAACCTCCTGGACCCCGAATTGACCCCAATAAACTTCACTATCAGAGATAAAGTTCTTTGAATCCCCGAATGGAACTGAAAACCCTTTCCAACGGTCTGCCCCGTGTGAAATAGTATAACTATTCAGACGAACGATCAATATTCCCCTAAAAATTGCCCTGGAGGCCACCGGGCGCTCCTAGGCTTTATTTGACCAAAGTCAGCTCTTCAGCTAGAACGAGACTGAATGAATCTTCGAAGGGAAATAAATAACCTTTCCAATAGTCCACCCCATGCACGATTTTGACCTACGGTACGGACGAACAATCCATTTTACTCTGAGAGGTCCCTGCGCACTTCAGAGCCCCCCTGATTAACCAAGGTCAACCTTCTGAACACGGCAAAACTCTTTGGAATTTCTAAGTACATCTCCTAACCTTTCCAATAGTCCACCCCGTATGAAATACAGACTTACCATGCGAATGAACAATCCATTTTCATTCGACAATCTCCCGTCTAAAAGACCGATGTGTGCTTTCGAGCCACATTTGACCCAAAGTCAACCCCCGGACACGGGAGTGGTCCAATGGACTCTTGAAGGTATATGAATTAATTTTCAAATGGTATGTTCCATGCATGATTCTAATCAACAATTTTTATTCTACGATCATTTTTCTAGGGAAATCTGAACGAGACTCCTAATTGGCAGGTCCAGACCCTGTCAATCGGCACAATGTTTAGGATCACATGTCGATAGGCACCACCTGGGTAGGCCTATAATCACACCTTGACCCTATAAATAGAGTCCATGACCTCACTCTAGAAAAACAGAGAACATATCCATCAGCATTGGTAATCTCAGCAATATTTCCTCGAAATTAGCAAAATTCCTCATGCGAAATTCCATTCAAACTTACATTCCCATCCGTTTCATAACCAATTTGGAAACATATCCTTATATTTAATCAACATTCATCAACAATCAATGGATTTCATCCAAGATCAAAGATTAAGCTTCAAAGAAGGTCCAGTTTCTGCCCTCTCTCTTTAAATTCCTTGTTTTTGCATAATAAACACTAGATTCATAATCTAGTTCTTAATTTAGTCCATAAACATTAATATCTACACTTTTTATTAGTATATTCCTCATATCTTATTTTCTACAAAATGAAAAAAATAAAAATAAAGAGGGTTACACCCGTAAATTCCAAACGGAATTATCCATCATACCTTTTTTTCCAAATAAAAAAAAAACTTTTTTTACACATACACATATAATAAAATTCCGTTTGAATATATCGGATAAATCCCACCCCTATGATACATTCGAACTACGTTGACTTTGATGCCTTTATAGGCTACATAGGTGTCTCAGATTAAAATCCGAAACTCGAGTCCAATTTTTCAATTTTCTCAATTACCCAAATTCCCTAATTTTCTAAAACCTCCCATTTATATATATATAATGCTTGTGTGCGTTTCATCCAATACATATTATCGTTTCCTAATAATGATGAATATCGTGATAAACGCACACATCATACTTTTTACATATGTTATTTTGGGAACATTCCTATGGATGACCTCACTATACCTTGTCCATGGTATGAGTTGAATGATTCCGATCTCCATTACCCCCCCCCCCCCACTTCACGGGGATATAAAGGAAAATAATAACACTAGCCCATAAGAGACTGAAATGGAAACTTAGCCCCGGAGCGTTCGAAATATTGGTTTCGTATGCATCACTTTGTCCTTGATGCCTTTGTCTCGAAGTGGCAACATGTTCTTTTGCCTATTTTGTACAAAATAGGATGGTTACTCCATCTCTTCACATTTACCTCCACACCGACGATGGATGAAGAACCCTTCACAGAGGGGTGCGAGACCGCGATGCATCCTTCTCGAGGAGAGATATATGTATCTCCCCCACCGGCACCGCCCGGGATGGCCTTGGTGGCGACTCTGCTGGGGATGATTTTAAGAGGCCTAGACACTGTTTGCATAGGTGTTTTACTTTCTTGTATCCCCCCTATTTTTTATATTCCCCTTATTATTCCTTGTACATATGTACCTCATACTTATGACATTATTCATGCACTTGCAGAAATTTTCCATGTACACTTCACACCATGTGCACCTAGGATCACGTATATCAACATATTGCACACACAACTTAGAAACCCATGCGTAAGTGTAACTAACACACCTCTAATTATGCTCATCACACACTCACTTGTAGATAATTATACACCACCCACTCTCACTTGTTATCCATGCTCTACTATTTATACTAGTACTTGATTCTCAACAGGGCATAATCAACAAAGATACTCTCTCCATAAGATACTAATCAAAGAATCATGCATGGTACACACCACATCACCAAAGAGCACTGTTATAGACCAAAATTTGTCCCGTAACTAGGGAGTCACTTCATGATGGGCGATAGTCTGGCAGGTCGCAGTTAGCCTAAGCGATATGAGTCTCCACTTCCATTAGTCAAGTACCTTCGACGTATATCGAACGGTTGCCCCGCATCGTAACTCTGGACCAAAGTCATAACGGGAGGTATATCGTAGGGAATTCGTTCACGTACGTAGAGTATATCGAATTCTCCCTCACACATACTGTCCCCATGAGGTATATAGTGAGGAAATTTACGTACATTCAGGTACATCAAATGGCTTGTCCCCATGTACTGATTGCCCTCAAAAGCAAGACTTATATCGTGTAAGTCACGCCAAAGGGAGGAACACCTGCCAATTAACCCAACAACTGCATAACCACATATAGTTGTCATGCCTAGGACACACATGTTATATTGCCGATCTCGACCCGAAACTCTGCGGAAATTTTTGGTCGTCCTGCCGCCTAAATTTTCGTGCAATTTTAAAATGGGACCCTACCCATGAGCCTGGTAACAAGTCAAACCCTAGTTTTAACGTATAATGTAAACCCAATTTTTCCTGGCTCGGGTCCTGCCCGATATTTATTTTTTTCGTCTAGGCGAACTTAATACAAGTGAGAACCTAATACACATAATAATCATGCTAAGAACCGTCTCTCATATTTTTCTCTTTCTTTCCAAAAGGGTCCAAAAATATTTTTCCTCTTTATCAAAAATACTAAAAACATTTTATTTTCCTCAAAAAAGCAAAAAAAAAACATTTTTACCCTAATGTTTACCAAAAAAAATGTCAAAAAAAAAAAACATTTTCCTCCTTTTCTAAAAATAAAAAATTCCCCTTCTTTTCTTTTTCGAAAATAAATCCCATTTTTTCTCCTTATCAAGTCGATTGCATACCCTTGGCCTGGCTCCCTATTGGCTTCGGTCTTCAGTTGAACCACCCAAAAGTTCTGTCAGTACCCTTACTTCTACTGAGTTTGAGATTCACCCGCCTTCCATGGAGAACACAGACCAAGTGCTGAATGAACAATCAAATTTGAAGATGGTTCTCACTCATCTCACTTCAAAAATTGACAACCTTCAAACAGAGGTTCATGAGATGCAAATAAACTGTTTCCCTATACCCAAAGATCTTGAGGTCGTCTTCCCTTGCTCTATGGGTCCGCCCTCACTCGAGCCTATTTGGGTTCCCAAGGAATACCAGCATGCTCCCCACGCTCCACCTGCTAATGGGTCGTCGCCAGCCCATCGGCCTATGCCAAACCTTGCTCATCTGGAGGCAAACTTACCCGTGACTATTGACCCAAAAGAGGAAGAATTTAACAAGGTCAAGGAAGACCTCAAGATGTTGACAAATAAGTTCGACCAAGTTAGACTCTCTAGGAACTATGTGGACTACACCCACATGTCTCCCTATCTTAAAGACAGGTTATCGAAAAGATTAAAGATGCCTAATATAAAAAAGTTCGGAGGTAGTGGACCCCCGATCGTTCATCTTCTTAGTTATCACCGAGCCATGAATCTCCCAGGGGATTCTAAAGAAATAGTGGCCTAAATCTTCCAGCATACTTTGAATCAGTTAGTTGTTATCCCTTGAGGAATCCAGGATTCGTAGTTAGGAATATGTTTCTCGCAAGTTCATGTTATAGTACAAGTACAACGAAGAGTTACAGGTTACCCACCGCGACTCAGAGATACTTAGGCATAACCCTAGGGAATCAGTCAACAACTTCATAGAAAAGTGGAGAGAGAAGGTAGCTACCATGACCAATCATCCTTCCGAAGAAGAATAGGTTAGTATCGTAAAGAAGAACTTCCTACCCCATGTTCGAGGAATAATGGGAGGATAGTGATACCCTCAATTTTAATTCCCCAAAGAAGCAGGAGTGGAGATAAAAAAAGTCTTGCCAAGACAAAAGTTGAACCGAGGAAGACCTATGGACAGTTTACTTATAGAAAGTTAAAAAACCCGGCTAGTACCACGATTTCTACCATCAACAACATCTCTCAGCCCACCTCTTCATGGGTATCAAAAAGTTACCCAGACCCACTCTAGAAGGAATACACTGTGCTTCATGCTCCACTTTCCAAAGTCTACCAGGCCCTCTTGAGACAAAATTTGATCAAACCATTGGACCCCCATCCGAAAAACCTCAAACCTGATGCCCATTGTGACTTTCATCCAACTGCTAGCCACACCACCGACCAATGATTCCATCTCTGAAATGTGATCCATGTCATGATTGATCGATGTGTCATCAACCCACCAACTAATCCCAAACCAAACACTACCCACAATCCACTCTCGAATCATCCAAATCCCATCTTCCTAGAAGAAGACTCAAAATTTGACCTATCCACCCAAATCATGCTAAGTAAATCACTAGTCATACCCATAAACTCTTCTAAACCCCTCTAAACATGCCCATATTTCCTCTTACACCCAACCAGCTTTACCGATCAAGCCTTATCCCTCCTCACCAGAGCTTGCATCACCGTTTGCACCCATTCTTGAAGTAAAAATATGGGAATGTCGGATGTATTGAACCAACTCTTGGAGTTCGAGTTGAAATTTCCATCCCAGATGACCATCGACTGTCAGAGATTTAGTGGGTTATTCTTAGAAGCTCAAAAATGGGCCCGAAAGTCAGACAACTGGGTGGTGCCAACTGACAAAGTCAGTCTAGAAGACATGGTCTAGATCATGATAGATTTGTTTTGATAGAATGGTGATATTGGTTGTATATCCTAGATACTCGATGCTTTGAAATTACAAGGGCGTCTAGTCCCTTCAATTATGTATTTCCCTACCGAATGGGAGGAACTATACGAAGAGGCACTGGAAGTTGTGTAGTACGTTGACATTCCATGGAAAAATAATATTTTTTCCATCGGATGGGGGGATAATTTCAAAAATTCAGATGAAGAGTAAGATTTAGAAAAGACAAGGTTGATAGCTAACATATGAAGGATGATATCATTCGAGAAGCTTCCAGGAAAAATCAATAAGGTGGATGAACAACTCGATATTGATGAAGAAATAAGATTTTTATTTTCCCCTTCTTCGGTAAACCACATGATGAGGTAAGGAAGACATTACAAAATCCCATGTCTACAACGATCAAGGAAAGGGTGCCGAGAATCTCCCTATGCCAGAAATGACCCTCAAGGAAAGTAAGATCCTTGATCAACTGAAGAAAACCCAAGCCAACATCACTTTATAGGGGATTTTTATGTCTTCCCAACATCACCGAAATGACCTAATCAAGCTACTCATAGGACCCAAATTTCCTCCCTCAACCAAGCCAAAAGAAGTGGTGATCCTAGTAGGATCCTTGATGTCTAGTTGAATGCTCTCCTTTTCTAACGGAGAAATTCCCAAGACAAGTATTAACCACAATCATGCCCTTAATATCTCTGTCAAAGTTATGGGAAAAACTGTCCCACTCTCTTATCGCTAATGGATCAGCTCTTAATGTTTTCCCGTTGAGGACCCTCACGTGTTCGGTATGAAAGTGAGCGACCTTAGTCCAACCTCTGCTGTCATACGTGCCTACGAAAACACTCACCAAGAAGTAATGGGATCTATCAAACTTGTAAAAGGGACTGGCCCTATAAATCCTGTTATTGCATTCCAAGTCATCGACATCCCAACCTATTTTAATCTGCTGCTTCAACGATCGTGGCTCCATAGTATCAAAAGGGCATCTTCCTCCCTTAATAAAAAAATTGAAGTTCTTCACCAATGGACATGTTATTACCATCTTAGGAGACGGTGTCAACATTGAGAATGCTAACATCAGTAATTCAGTACTTTAGATACAATACTGGGTTAATGATATGCTTCTGTCAGGTTTTTAGGTTGAACCACTTCAACTCCCAATAGGGGATGATTTCAAAAATAAGGTTCATCCAGAATATGACCCCCATGGAAACTTCAATGTAATCTAGATATTCAAGAACATGCACTTCATGCTCGGACTGGGGTTAGGGAAAATATAATAAGGGATAATTGAACCCATTATATTGAAGGAGGCCTTTTCTCCCTATGGCTTGGACTATCAGCCGTTAGAAGAAGAAATCATTTTGATCCATCAGCTTCGACTGATGAGGAGGTTAGAATGCACCAGTATTATCCCCGAAGATTCCCTAAATGGAATATTCGTTAGAGAGGGTGAAGATTTACACTTCTACGACTTCCCTGAACCTTGGTATGGCCATGTAGACAAAAGGATCAAGCCATGAATTGAGATTTTCTTTCAAGACAGCTACCCATGGGATGAGAGTTCCCAACACTATGTATAACCACTCATGGATGTGACCATAGCTGATACAGGGGATTTTGAGGTCGATGACTTTGAGGATTCTTTTAATTTACACACCATGGGGCTAACACTTTGCATGATCCACTTAGGTTATACATCATCGAATCCATCCTGCCTCATTAAAGATGCTAATGTACCTCTTCTCAACTGGCATGTTGCACCTGTGCCACCTGCTAATTTTCAACATAACCCCGCTGTTTACCCCCTTTCCCCTTTAGTTGTTTCCCTTCACTCTGATGTAATCGAGACCTCCTTTGATGAGGTTCTCAATGCTGTTTTTCCTATCAATGAAACAAATGAATATTTTGAGTATCTTGTTGTGCCTTACATTAATTGTCTTGATTCTAATAAAACTCTTGATGATGATGATTTTTCTAATGAAAAATTCTTACCCGATCTAAATAAGATTAATAACAAACATCATAAATGCGTTCAAGTTAATAAAGATGAAACTATTATTATTTATGTCGGTTCTAGTAGCCAAATGCGCGAAACTAGGATATGGGGCACCCTTAACGAGCATGATTGCGTGCAACTCGAAGAACTACTGAAGGAATTCGTGGATGTCTTTGCATGGTTATACGATGATATGCCTGACATTGACCCTTAGATAACACAACATGAGATTCTAACTCTTCCAGAATGCAAATCGTTAAAAAAACTGCGAAAGCTCTGCACTGAATTGTCACTCAAAGTTAAAGAAGAAGTATTTAAGAAAATAAATGTGGGCTTCATTCGTGTGATCGAATAAACCACATGAATAGCGAGTATCGTACCCGTGCCAAAATCAGAAGGGAATGTTAGAAAATGTGTGTCGACTACCGAGACTTGAACAAGGTCTCTCTGAAAGATGATTACCCACTAGCCAACATTGACACAATGGTGGACAATACGACCAATCATGATTTGAAGTCATTCATTGACGGGTTTGCCTGATATAATCAAATCAAGATGAATTTAGATCACCAAGAGAAAACTGCATTCATCACCCCTTGGATAACCTTTTTCTACACTGTCATGCAGACTGGTCTAAAAAATGCAGGGGCTACCTAGGAGAGGGTTGCCAAAACCATTCTACATGATCTGATACACAAGCAAGTCGTGGTCTATGTAGATGACATGATTATCAAGTCCAAGACTAGGGAAGGCCATGTTCTTTCTCTTCGAAAGTTATTTGAAAGACAACGATAATAAATCATGTGGCTCAACCCACATAAATATGTCTTTGGCATTACTAAAAGAAAAATCTTAGGATTTATTATTAGTGAGAAAGGGATAGAAGAAGATCCTGCCAAGATAAAGGCCATACTTGAGATGCCACCACCTCGAACGAAGAAGAAAATTCGAGGGTTCCTTGGGAAATTAAAGTACATCATTCGGTTCATCAACCAATTGACTTCCATCTATGAACCCATATTCAAACTCCTTTGAAAATATTTGACCAATGTCTGGAACGAAGCTTTCCAAGAAGCCTTCGAAAAAATTAAGCAATACCAAAACCAACCCCCGGTGATCATGCCATCGCATCCTGATCTTCCCTTACTCCTAACCTAACCATAACTGATACTGCAGCCGAGGCTTTGCTATCTAAATACCTCAAAGAAACCCACAAAGAGAGAGCCATCTACGATGCCAGTCAAAAGTTATCTATTTACGAAGTTAACTACACCGCCCTAGAAAAAAGCATATATCACTCTTATTTGGGTTACCTAAAAGTTACGAAACTACATGCTCGCCTTTCCCATCAAGATTGTATCCCGAATGGATCCCATCAAGTATCTACTCGAGAAGACCGCCCTATCCAGTCGAATGGCTTGTTGGTTAATGATCATAGATGAATTTTATATCACCGCTGTCACGGAAAAGTCCATCAAAGGAAGAGCCATCTCTGACTACCTTGATGACTACCCTATAGAAGATGCCGTTGTCTGGATTTTTGACTTCCCTGATGAGAATATCCTATGTACCTCCTAAGAAGACCTTTGATGGAAAATGTCCTTTGACGGCGCTACAAACAAAAAAGGGTATGGAATTAGGATACTCATAATTTCCCTTGAAGACTCTCACACTCTAATTGCCATAGAGCCGGGTTTTCCCTACACCAAAAACATGAGTGAATATGAGGCATGCACGGTAGGCCTCAAAGTTGCATTTAAGAAAAGAATTCGATACATTAATATCTACGGGGATTCAACCCTCATCATCGGTCAAGTACTTAGAAAATAAAAAGTCAAGGATGAGAAACTCTTACCCTTCCATGCCCACCTAGAAGAGTTATCTTCCCAATTCCAAGAAATCACCTTCCACTACCTACCTCGAGCAAAGAATAACCTAGTTGACGCCCTTGCTACCTTAGCCTACATGATTGACATGCTGAGGGAATAACCATAGCTCCTTTACTTATCCAAAAATAAGACAAACCAACCCAATGCTACCACGTCAAGCTTGGCACAAAATAAGATCCCGAGATAGCTGACTACTGGTACTATGATATTTGGCACCTCCTTAAATATGGTAGGTATCCCCAAGGATCTGATAAGAAAGACCGAGTAACTCTCCGCAGACTGACTGCCCATTACATTTTTTGTGATAAAGCACTATTTAAGAGAAACTTAGATGATACCCATTTGCACTTCATCGCGGGGGCTGATGTTGAAGAAATTAAGTGGAAAATCCACAACGGGGAATGCGGTCCCCACATCAATGACCATATGCTCGCCAAGAAGATCATCTGACAAGGTTACTACTAGAGTACCATGGTTCAAGATTGCAAAGCCTACGTTCGAATATGCCTCAAATGCCAAAAGTTTTCCAACCTACAACACTTGCCTCCGCGGTTATTGTACAACATGACCTCTCCCTGGCCGTTCTCCACATGGAGCATTGACATCATAGGGAAAAATACACCGAAAGAATTTAAAGGGCATGAGTTCATCCTAGTCTCCATTGACTACTTCACCATATGGGTCGAAGTTGAGTCATACACCATTCTGAATGCTAAGAAAGTGGACAAATTTATTAAGGAAAACATTATCTATCGATATATGGTCCCACATGAGCTGGTGTCAGACAACGAGTTACATTTCGAGGCATAAGTTATAGAGGTGGTCGACGAGTATTGAATTCAGAGGAACATGTCTTCTCCATACCGACCTCAAACCAATGGAACATTCGAAGCATCCAATAAGAACCTCAAATCCATTATCACAAATATGATCAAGAGTTATCGAGATTGGGACGACATGATCCCCTATTCCCTCTAGGGGTACCTTACTCCAGTTTGAACGTCTAATGGGGCTACCCCTTACTCTCTAGTCTACGACATGCAAGCACTCCTACTTGTGGAACTAGAAATCCCTTCAATATGCATCATGCTTAAAAAAAAAGTGAATGTTTAAGACTGGCACCAAAGCCATCTTGACGAACTGTCCCTTTTGGATGAAAGAAGGCTAAAATCTCTGTGTCACATACAAGGGTACCATCGCCTCATAGCACTATCATTCAATAAGAGAGTTAAGGATCGTGGTGTCCGATAAGTAGACTCAACCCTCAAAGAAATAGTAGAGCCAATCTAGAACCCCAAAGGGAAATTCAAGCCCAATTAGAGCGTCCCATACATCATGAAGAGGATCTTATTGGGTGGCGCCGTCGTGCTCACCGGATTGGATGGAGAAGAAATGGCGCATCCAATCAACCTGGACCGTCTCAATAAATTCTACCCCTATTCTGAAATCTCGGCATGCTACGACTCTTTGCATTTCCCTTCTATTCATAAAAAAAGCTTCATTTCACCCTACCAGAACTACGTGGGGACTGATCCTTAAAACATTTTTTCTTGCAAAAAAATGGATTTGAGAAAATTTAAAAAAACCTTCAGAGGTACGTAGGCAGCTCATACTCTTTACATAGCACGACTCCTTTCTTTTTTAGAAAACGCTATTATTTTCTTATCATTGAGAACGACAGTTCATTTTAACATATACATGAAAAAAAGGATTATGTATGCCTTAGAGATTGTTATAGATAATTCGAAATGCAAAAATCATCAAGAGGAACAACTAGATAATGAAAAACTTATTTATGTCATTATTTGAAATTTCGATACGATTACATCGGCATAGCGAGTCAAACAACTTCCCTTGTCAAGCCTACTCCTACCTTCCTAAAAACCCAAAATAAATACAATCCCCAGTACTCCTAAAATAACCCTCAAATTATTTCCAAACACAGAAAAAAAACACAATACAAAAGCTTCACAAAGTCCTACCCGCAGATGCCAGAGGAACTAACCCCATCATCACCCCTATCATAGGGTCCCCAAACATCCCCTACCTGAATGGAATATCGTAGATGCTCCATAGAGAGATCAACCCATAAAAGCCTCAGGATAATAGCAGAACCTCCCTCCATAGTGTCAGATATGTCAAACCACCTTTGCGCAGTCTCCACAGCCAGTATCATGGCCACAACCTTCTTACATATCCACTTCATGTAGTCCCTGTAGGCATGCCAGACTCTACCCACAGACTGAGATGGATGGGTCGATGGACGAAGATTCTCCCACAGATATCCAAACAGCATGTTTATATATTCCGTCAGGTCCTCCCCAGGAAAGAAGTTTTGTGTCCGTGGTGGCATAATTTGTTCCTAACCAAATTTCGCAGCAATCGCCAGGGAAACTAAAAAGATGTTTGCCTGTGTGACACCTCGCTTATTAAAGTATGAGGTGGTCAACCCATTACTCTTATAAAATTAGGAATCATAAATGGTCCATTCTTAGCATCACTGCCGTATAGATCATAGTACAAGGTAACCACCCAATATATAAAAAAACGGATGTCAATTAATTTATAAAGTTTAAATAAAAACAATTTCGACAATCCAATTTATAAAAGAAGGTGGATATATATAAAGACATGCAATAGTTTAATAACCAATCTACAAAACATAACCGAATAAGCTGTCGGTTAACAGACTAATACAAACGGTTACACCACGTATTATAGCAAGTATAAATATAAATAATAATAATTGGGGAAACACGCTCAAATATACAGACGGATCATATCCATATATAAAAGAGATTGATGCGTCTAACATAAAAATCCTACAACATACGCAAAATGGTGTAGCTCCGTGACTCTAGGAAGGAAGGATCATATCGGGCGTCCTTGCGGTGGAGAACCTGAGCATATATAAGTACCACGCAAGAAAGATAAATATAAACGGCTCAGGGCCTGGTTTGATATGATATACATGTGAATAAAATGCATAACAATTATGAATGCAAACATCATAAACAGGTTAAGTTTGCTCTCCAATGCAAGAATCATTCTCACCTCTCACCTAAATGCACACCCTAGCGCTATACTTGTTCATTACAAGTTAACTACATATTTAATTTAAAGAAGAAGCTTAATTCCATTTAACATACATAGATTTTTCAATTCATAAGATAAAACTTCACAAGTCCATTTATCATCGAGGATCATATGCCATCAAGTTAATTTATAGCTTCATTAACTTATTCATATAAAATGCCATAACCGTGAGAACAATTTCAATCATAATATAACGTTTCTAAGACCATCCTTTCGGGAGTCACCCCACTGGATGTGCCCTAAATGCTATAATCTTCTAGGGCCTATAGCCAGGACCACCTGGGCACCCTAAATCGAGTCGCGTGGGAAGCGGCCATATACCTTCGATAGTGAGTCATAACCATACCTGAAATTACCTCACTTCAAATAAAACAATAACATAATGCAACCACCAGTCCTATGGGCGAGGACTATATTCTCCATGCATTCACTAGCCATGGGATTTACCTCATGCGCGTAACTTCCCTTATGATAGCATTTAGAGAGGTATGTGTATGCATGACGAAATCACAAGATATTCCCATTTAAAACATCCAGTTATAAATTCACAAAACTATACGTGCTTGAACATGTATATGCCAATTTAAAATGTACATTTCTTATTCACGAAGTCATATGTTTTTTACAATATAGGTTACAAAGTATAATTATCCTCATACTAGTCTTCAAGGGTCCAAAACGATACCACCCAACTCTCCCCAAGTCCAAAGGTAGCTTACTAGATGAAAAAGACACTAACTTCCATTAATTAATCCACGACATAAGCCCGAATACTCCCTTTATAACCTAGGGTATTAATCCCTCTAATGTAAGATTCTAATACTCTATTTTAATTCATAATATAAGGTTCCTAAGCCTCAAACCTAAAAGAAAAAGAGTAGAAATAAAGTTGGAAAAATTCCATAAAACATCACGATTTCCGAATCGATTCGCCTAGGGACGAATCGATTCACCCCTGATAGCGAATCGATTCACTCAAAAGTTAATCGATTTGGCTGAGAAAACCAACATTATGTCTCAGCCCGAATCAATTCATCCTTAACCCGAATCGATTTGGTTTCCCAGACCTACAGCCTCCATGTTTAGCGAATCTATTCTCTAGGGAGGGAGAATCGATTCACCCTAGTTAAGATGTCGAGTTTGGGATACGGGTTGATATGAACCCTAAAACCTCAAATCCTATTTCTTCCATCAAATCCCAACATCATCATCTCATATCATCTCCAAATCATCTATCCAAGTTAACTAACCAGAAAATATCATTTAAAATAAGTCCAAATCCTATAACTTTAGATTTAACCAACAAAATCAACAAATTACGTTAATGGTTCAAACTCAAGAACACAACTATATATACAATTTATTCACACTCAAATACATTTGCAAGTTAAAAACTTACCTTAAGATTGTAGCCTCGGATTCTCTTCTCGTAGCAACGATTTCAAGCCCCAAATCTTCAATTCTCTCTTTTCTCTTCTCTTTCTCTTAAGCTCTCTCTAGGTTTAGAAACACAAATGAGAGATAATGGCTCTTGCAAGACTAAAATACCCAAAATGACTCAAATACATTAAGTCTAACATTAAATGCTACTACACAATGAGAATGACTCGAAACTTCATAATTAAGTTATAACTAGTCAAAAGTGCCCCCGGAACCCAAAAACACAATTGGCACTTATTTTGACTATCTCAACCAGGTCCAGACTAACCGTGCCCTCTAAATTGGCATCCGTAACATCGTTCGTAACTTTATGTTCCAACATCAAATTAACTCATTAATAATAACCTGGTTGGAATAAAAGTCAAAACCATCGCTTAAAGCAAAACGGCGCAATAAAACACAGTATGATGTTATTTACATTCGCTTAACCTTAAATATGCAAAACTCGGTAAATATTATCTCTTAAATCACTTAAAGTAATATTTACTTAAATTTCCTTTATTTTATATAATTAACCCACATGGAAATTAATATAAAAACAAATACTCATAAATAAGGGGTATTACAGCCTGAGTCCAACCAACCGAACATATTGGTACTCCCCGAGTTCAAGAATGGGATGCAACTCCCCCCACCAAGACACTAACCAGTGCATGCCTCGAGTCTCGTGCTCTACAAACTAGTTCCCCTGACTCTTAATGTCTAGGCCTACTCTAAAGAAATAATGGGAGCAGGAGTTTGCCACCGCCGACAAAGGATACTCAGGTGGGACCACCATACAGAACATATTTGACACCTATATAAATAGCATTATAAGGCTAACCCTCAGAAAGATGGAATGATATTCTCACCAGGCATAAAAACCATTCAAAGTCTCCGTCGCAGGATTGTGATGGTACGACATTCAAGAAGTAATGTCCGTAAGTTGGGGTTCCACTAGTACTTCCCCAGTCACCAACAACACTTTAGAAACTAGGCCCAGAATAATGGTCAAAAGAGAAATCATTCCTCCTATGACCAATGGACTGGATGTTGAAGGTGAGACATGGAGAAGTCCAGCCAACAACTCCCTAGGAGAATAGGAAAACTTAGGCAAAACTGCAGTAACACTAGGATTTATCCCTAAGATGGAAGAAAATTCCTCATAGGTTGGAAAAATTTCATCTAACCCAAAGCGAAGGACATGGTCCTAGGGATACCAGAACTCAACTGCCGCCATCAGAATATTCCACTCAATGGGTCATTTGCACAACAAAGAGACTCGTCCATGTGGAAAGCATCATAGTCAACATTGTATGAACACATCACCTCTAAGGCTTCGAGGTAGTTGGTGAACTCAATGCTACCAGGGAGAGCGATCTTACAAAATAAGAAGATAATGAGAAAATAAGAATTTAATGGGGAAGTAAAATGAAAGTGTGAGGGAAAATACCCATTCACACTCCTATTTATACTTGAAAACTCGCAAGCAAAGACAAGAAACTCTGCAGAAATTGAGAGTAAAACTTGCCCCACAAAGTACCAAGCAATTGAAGAAAATGCAATGAAAGTCTTGGGTTAATTGGACTACACTAATATGCCGATAGGTAGGACTAGGGTCATGCCAATCGAAAATCCCCTATTTTGGGAAAATTCCCTTTTTCCTCTTTTCTAAAAAATCAAAAAGCAAACAAAAATAGTCTTTATCTTAAGAGAATTGCGAATTTCCTTATGCTTTTACTTATCCCATTTTAAAAATAAAATCCCACTCAAATCAATTTTCAAATTCTTTTTACGATCTTAGCAGCAAAGTAAAAAGAGCATGCACATTAATCACTGAAGCAGAAATTAATAAAAAACTTCATCTTTATTTGCATATATTTTTGTGTGTTACATTGATATCTTGCAGGAAGAATAGAAATACTACGGGACGTAACCCAAACCCAATTTTCTTTATTTCTCTCTCTCACCTACAAAATCTCTCTCTCACCATCTCTCTTCTTTCTTTATCTTCTATCTAAGAGCCTCCATCCTTACGGCGCACCCTCTTCCCCCCTACGACGAGACGATGTGCTACCACTTCCAGAGCTTGACCCTTCCCCAGATGAGGCAGTCAAAAATAAATAAGAAGGGGATAGAATCACATCCTAAATATGAGCAGTCTATGAAGATATCCAATCCCTCATATCCCTTAGACAAGTGGTGGAAACCTGGATGTGATGCAAGAGAAAACATAACAGAGAAAATCAGTCAATTAGAGGTAAAGGAAGAAATCAGGAAATCAAAAGATCAGGAGGCAAAAAGTATACCACAGGTCGAAGGACCTACTACGTCAAGACCAACTCCTCTAGGTCCATCACATTAGGATGGTGAAACATACACACCGACCTTCATTAGCTCATTAGATGTTGTAACCAGGGAAATGTAGCCGCACAAAAGGATCCTATGCAGATATCACCATCGATGATGTCATCGCACCGCCCGTACTGTGGGAGGACCCCACCTTTCGACTTGAACCTTGTGCAAGGAACAGGCATCACATCATATATATTGGGAGGCATTAACTGTCTCGACACGAAATCCATATAGTCATACATCACAGCTATGATGGTATATAGCCAGTAAGGCTCACCTATTATTGCCGCCACATGGGCATCCTCTAATATCTCCCGCATTCACCTCATAAACATAAGAGGATTCACCGACGGCACCGCAACCTCATCCTCCATAATATATCAGACTACCCTCTCCCCGAGATACCAAGAGTATGCCAAAATCATGCGCCAGCAGATGCCGCATCTGCGTATGTCCCCTAGTCACCTCAGTGTGCTGAATGGCCGTCCCCTAAGGATAAAAGATCACCTATAAATCCCCTCAAGAGAAAATATCAATATCAATAAAAGATCAACAATGGAAAGAACTGTCCCAAGATAAAAGAGGGCTTACCCACTTGCTCTTCAGGCCATTCAAGACCTGATGCACCGCCTTCAGAGAGAGATTTCTTCGACTGTCGGTTGGACCTACGCCATTGGTACATCCGATAGAAGTCCCCAACAGACTCTTCCTTCAAAGATATCAATTGGGTGTTTTACCCAATCACATTATAAAACTAAGTTTGCAAAGGGCAAAGGAGAGAAATTAAAAAATCAAGAATAAAATGCATGAAGGAAAATGTAAAAAGTAAAGAATACCTCCAGAAGATACGTGGCTCTGGTAAAAGACTACCGGTATCACCGACTGAATGAATCAAGAGAATAATAAAGGGTTGCCAAAGTTAGGATCCCCTAATCCGAATAGCCTCAAAAAGGCAAAAACCACAAGTGCATGACATTGCCACCATAAAACCTCCCAACACCAATAGAATGAGCAAGTGGGCCATTTGACACACCTGTTGCCCGTTGCTCTCATCGATTCCCCTCCTCAACAACATCTCCCTCAACAGAGAAAAACAAAGAGAGCCCCCAAAAACCACCCTCTCCACATCACCCAACACCGTTGTCACTGCCTCTAGAATCACCCTCAGTGTCCTATCCACCTCAATATGAGCACCATCGTAGTCCCGCCCCAGAAGATGCTACACATCAATGGGAGTCACCGTCATCTCCCTAAAGCCAAAATATAAGGAGTGGGTAGTGACCCACCAACTCTCACCCAGAGCACATAGAACAACAGTGGGATGGGGCGTCTTATCCAGACCAGACGCCAGTCTCCAAAAGCCGAATGGTGACACCATCTAGTGCACCACAGATGGAAGATGCTCCCAAACATCCTTAAGCCACATCGTCCCTTGCGAACATATAGTCGACATGGAGACGTCGGACTGTCGAAGAAATAAAGAATAATATTGTCAAATGTAAGAAAAAATCAATCTTGTTAAGAAAAAAGGAGAAGAATACCAAAGGTTATTCAATACATACATAGCCTCCAGGGTTCACCACCCTAGAGGAATGATGATGTGAGGGCTCATATAGAATAATCCAATCATCAACCACAGTCTCGAATGAGTCAAATGAATTCTCACTACCCAGTGCAAGGGGCACCCAATCGTTGGCATTAAGCCATGCCATGTGAGTAGCGCTTCTTGAGAACTGAACCATCTCTTAACTCTGGAAAGTCGAATTGATTTTATAAGGTAATTCCAGAAGAAGGAAAGTCCTAAAGCTGGAAAAAATGAGGAGAACCCGCCCCTTTTTATAGGAGGCTAAGGGCATGATGATAAGAATCTCCCTGCCACCAACGATTGGCACTAACTCTCCACCTACCCGAGGCAACCCAAAAGACTATGCCACCGCCATTTGGGCCCTCCATCTATGCCAGTCGACACCCCGTTTAAAATTTTGTACAAAAACTCCCAAAAAACTTCAAGAAAATTCTGAGAAATCCCTGAAAAATTTCTAAAATCACCAGATTAATTTTAGAACATTTTCGTCAAGAAAAACATATTTTTTCATCCCCAACAGAATTCTAAAAATCCACTCCCCCTAAAAATGTCTCAATAGGGGGCTCCAAATTTCAAAAAAATTCCCCAACTTAAAATCCTCTGATAATTCCCTCCTCCCGAGCGGAACCTAAATCAAATGCCTCCCAAGATCCCCAGAGAAAGATCACACATCCGCAGTGGAGTCCCCAAACTTCCCAAAGGAAACAAAAGCCCACATAATTGGCTTTGACCCTCAGAATTGGTCGCTTGTAATTAAGCCCACATAATTGGCTTTGACCCGCATAATTGGTTACCCCTATCTTAAGACCTCAAAATTGGCTTTAACTCTCAGAATTGATCGCTTATATTTAAGCCCGTAGAACGGGCCACCTCAAATAAGCCCCCAAAATTGGTCGCTTCTACTTAAGCCTTCAGAATTGGTGACTATAAATTATCCCTCAGAATTGTCTTTGACTCGCAGAATTGGTCACCCCAAATAAGCCCTCAAAATTGGCTTCGACCCTCAGAATTGGTCGCTTCTAATTAAGCCCGCATAATTATATTTGACCCTCATATTTGGTTACCCTAAATAATCCCTCAGAATTATCTTTGACCCTCATAATTGGTCACTTCTACTTTAGCCCGCAGAATTGTCTTTCACCCGTAGAATTGGTCATGTCTACATAAGCCCGTAAAATTGTCTTTGACTCGTAGAATTGGTCACCCTTATCATAAGCCCGCAGAATTGGCTTTGACCCGTAGAATTGATTTCTTCTACTTGATATATTTGAATTGGATTTGACCCACAGAAATGGTCACCCCTGTCTTAAGCCCTCAGAATTGGCTTCGACCCTCAAAATTGGTCGCTTCTACTTAAGCCCACATAATTGGATTTGACCCGCATAATTGGTCGCCTCCTTACTCCTCACATCATTTAGGTCCTCAGAAAAGATCACCTTGACATCACTTTAGGTTCTCATAATTGACATTGACCCTCTGAATCGATCATCCTCATCACTTAGGTCCACATAATCGACCTCTATTTTGTGGTGTCTATTCGATGGCTATCACTTGTTCCTAACTCACCTGTCGAGGGTCTATTCATACACCACATTCAAGTACCCCTTAGATCTACCCATAGGTTCCTATCACCTCTCCATCTCACACCAAACCCTAGGTCGCAGTTCGAGTACTCATCTAGAGCCCACCGGGAACTCCTCGACCCTATTTGACTCTAATAAACTCTATCATCAGAGAAAAATCCCTTTGAATCTTCGAAGGTATCTGAGTAACCTTTCCAAAAATCCACCCCATGCATGAATTTGCATAACGGTTTGGACTAATAGACCATTTTACTATAGAAAATTAATTCGGAGGCCACAGGCACTCCCGAGCCCTGAATGGACCCCAATCAACTTCACCGTCAGAGTGAAAGATCTTTAAATCATTGAATGTAACTGAAACACCTATCCAACAGTCCACCCCGTGTATAGAACAACATAATCATTCGAGCAAGAGATCAATATTCCTTCAAAAATCGATCTGGAGGCCACCGAGCACTCCCGAGATCCGTTTAACTAAATTAAAGTTTTTAGATTGAATGAGAGTGAATGATTCTCTGAAGGACAATGAATAACCTTTCTAACAGTCTGCCCCATGCATGATTCTGACCTATGGTACGGACTAATGATATGTTTTACTCTGTGAGGTCCCGGGGGGCTACCGAGCACCGGTTAACCAAGGTCAACCTTCCGAACTGAGCAAAACTTTGGAATGTTGAAGTACATCTCCTAACCTTTCCAGTGGTCCACCCTGTATGCGATTCTAACTTACCATGCAGACGAACGATCCGTTTTCGTCCGACGATCTCCCGTCCAAAATACCGATGCGTGATTCTAAGCCACATTTGAGCCAAAGTCAACTCCCAGACCAGGGAGAGATCCAAGGAATCTTTAAGGATTCTCAATTTAATTTCGAATGATATGCCCCATGTGTGATTTGGATCAAAGGTTTGTGTTCTACGACCATTTTTCCAAGAAAACCTGCCCGAGACTACTAATTAGCGAGTCCAGATCCCTACCAATCGGCACAGTGTCTGGGATCACATGAAGATAGGCACCCCCTGAGCCTATAAATAGAGGCCATGACCTCACTCCAAAAAAATATAGAACATATCCATCAACATCAGTGATTTCAACAACATGACCCCGAATTCAACGAAGTTGCTCTTGTGAAATTCCATTCCAACTTTCATTCCCATCCTTTTCATACCCAATTTGGTAAATTATCCTTCTCTTTCATCAAAATTCATCAACACTCAAGGGATTTCATCCAAGATCAAAGATTAAGCTTTAAAGAAGGTCCAATTCCTTCTCTCTCTCTCTCTCTCTCTCTCTTTAAATTCATTATTTTTGCATAATAAACATTAGATTCATAATCTAGTTCTTACTAAAGACCATACCCATTAATATTATCTACAATTTTTATAAGTATATTTCACATACCTTATTTTCTACAACAATATCAAAAAAAAAATAAAAGGGGGTTATACCCGTAAATTCCAAACGGAATTATCCATCACGCCTTTTTCCAAAATAAAAGAAAACACATTTTCTACACATACACATATAATAAATTCCGTTTGAATCTATGGGATAAACCCCACCCCTATTATATATTTGAACTATGTGGACTTTGATGCCTTTTTAGACTACGTAAGTGTCTTGGATTAAAATCCGAGACTCGAGTCCAATTTTCCAATTTTCTCAATTTCCCAAATTCCCTAATTTTCTAAAACCTCCCATTATATATATATATATATATATATATATATATATATATATATATATATATATATATATATATATATATATATATATATAATGATTTATTGTGTTGCATCCAACACATATTATTGTTTCCTAATAACAATCAATATCATGATAAACGCACAAATCATACTTTTTACATATGTTATTTTGGGAACATTCCTATGGATGACCTCACTCTACCTTGTCCACTGTATGAGTTTAATGATTTCGATCTCCATTATATAAATACACACACATGCACACACAATTCTCGGGGATATAAAGAAAAATAATAACACTAGCCCATGACAGACCGAAAGGACAAAATGGGTGCCTAACACCTTCCCATTCCGTAACTTAGCCCCCGAACCTTAAAACTATTAGTTTCGTATGCCTCAGTTTATCCTTGATGCCTCTTTCTCAAAGTGGCAACATGTTCTTTTGCCTATTTTGTGCAAAATAGGTTGGCGACTCCATCTCTTCACATTTACCTCCACATCGACGATGGTCGAAGCACCTTTCAAAGAGGGGTGCGAGACCACGGTGCAGCCTTCCCGATGGGAGATATATCTCTCTCTCCCACCGGCACCGCCCAAGATGTCCACAACAATGATATGGCATCGACTCCTATCTAGGTCGTGAACTACTAAATTGAACTAGAATTGGCATTCTAATCAACCGTCATTAAGACAAACAAAACACATTGGAATTCTTATTAAGTACAATTGATCGACATACATACATTATATTTCATACAAATATGAGACACTCTCACAAATATGATTCTTATATCAAAATGAACTGACACACCTTTACTAAAAAGTAAAAATCATACATGATTTTAAAAATAAAACCCCAACATAGACTACACACAAACATCCTTAAATTGTGTTAGAGCATGATTTCTCAAATTTAGGGCTTAAAATCTCGATTTGATCCTTATTCTTATTTCTATGTATTTTCTTAGTTGTGTGTTTCCATGATTTTTATGCTTTGGTATTTAGTTTAGATAATATGCATTCATCATCACATTCAGATTTTGCTAAGAATACCTCCCATGCAACTGGTGAGTGTATCTATAAAATATCACCTAATGATAATGAATCGAGTGATGATGAGGAGATGAGTGAGAAAAACCACACATGTAATAAATTTTTTCACTAGTCGTTAAAATTGAAGAAATTTAAGAACAGGGTGTTTTACCAAAAGAAATGAATAAAATGATTTTTCAACTCAAACTTGAGTTAAAACATGTGAGAGATCTTTAGTATTCTCTTATAATCCAGAAATCCAATGTCCTTTAAATGAATACAAAACTGTAGAAATAGTGTAAGTTGTTTAAGGAAAAATAATTTCATAAATAAATTTCTTCTCTAAAAGGTGATTTGGATAATGCGATAAAAGTAAAACTTGATTAGGAGGATAGGTCAAAGTAAATGAATAAGATTTTATTTGAGAAGCATATAATAAAAAATGGTAAGAAAATGTTAGGTTTTAATTCGTTTAATGCTTATCCAAATGCATCCAATACCTTTGTGAATGAAAAATAATATGTTGTTAAATAAGAGAGTTCTACTTAAGACAATGAGAATAATTATTCTTTAAATAATATCAAAGAAAAATGACTGATGAGAATGTCTTGTATAACATTCTACAATTGTTAAAAGATCTCAAATTTATGAGAATCAAAAGAAAGTTTTCAAGAAACTGAATCCTCATTATAAGCATTATATAAATAATTATAATAGAGAAATTTTTTGCAAAATCAAAGAGGAAAAATATTTTTTAAAAGAAACACGAACGTTGCTCAAAAGCCATTTCAAACTTCCAGATGTTCTTGTTGCTTCATTAGAGGACATTTGATAAATTTTGGTTACAAACTTCAAAAAGTTGAGAAACATTCATACACTAGTTTCTTTAGAAAAAAATGAGTTTAAAGGATTTAACTCAAGACTTAAAAGTCAGACAGTTAATAAAGGATTGTCAAGCTAAACCTACGTGGATTAGGATGGAAAATCATAATTGTCGTGTCATCATTGAGGGTCTTAAAGCCTCAAACTCTATCAATTGGTTTGACATTGGTTTCTCACAACATATGATGGGAGAGAGGTCAGTTTTCACTATATAAGAGGATTACAATATTGGTTTAGTCACATTTGTAAATGGGAAGAAATCAGTAGGTGTACCATGAAATTCTTCGAGAGTAGTAAGCTTCACAATGTTCCTTATGTTGAAGGACTTCCACTAATCTCATTAGCTTAAGTCAACTTGTGACGATGGTAATATTGTGAGTTTTTCTAAAGGTAAATGTTTAGTAAATAAAGAAGAAAATGGTGAATTAATGATAGGGGTTATATCAAGTGAAAATTGTTAGATACTTATAAATTAACCCAAATTTATGTATCAAAATGATATAGTAGAGTTTGTTGAATTATGGTATTAAAGGATAGGACATTTCATATTAAGAGATTTGGAGAGTTTGTCTAGGAAAGAAAGGGTGAGAGGTATTACTAGGTTAAGAACGTCGATGAAAAAATGTTGTGGAACATGACAAAAGAAAAACATAAACAAGAGTGTAAAAGTATGCCTAATACTCATGTTGTGCCCTATAGGAGTACATTTTCTTATTCCATTACCAACATATATTTTGAGTCTTGTCCTTAGGGGTGTTACATGAAATCATCATTAATAGGACATCCTAATGACATTGTATCATTTATATAACACTCGTACGAAAGCTAAAAAGGACCTAAAGAGTCTTATGAACTTTTTATCACACAAATTACTTTTTTCATTATTGAAAATCTAATACGTTTTTTGTGTGTGTGGTATATGGCATGTTGAAGTATTCTCTCTCTCTATCTATATATATATATATATATATATATATATATATCTGTGTGTGTGTGTGTAATGAAAAACTCTAAGACTCTGTAATACCCCGTACTTTTGGCTATATTTATTTTGAGGATTAATTAATTAAATGCGTATTAATTGGAAATTAATCCGGGTTATAAATACTAATGAGATGCGTATTGGTATTTGATTATGTGCATATATGATTATATATGTATTTGGTATTATAAAATTTGTCGTGAGATTCATATACGGCATTTTAGAAATTTTGTTGAGACGCGTGGGACCGCCGCGTCACGGTATAATATTTTGATAATAAAAGTGAATTTAAAATTTATAATCCGTATGGTCGTTTTGAGTGCGCCATCGTGTCCGGAAGGGTCGAGATAGTCAGAAAACACTAGCCGGGGGTATAGTTTGGGTCCCGGGGTATTTTTAGGCCATACCGGCAACTTAAAGGGTATTTTGGTAATTTCACGTTTTGAGGAATTAAAAGTGACGAAAATTTGGTTAATTAAATCTTATGTGGATAAGACCCACTAATCCCATAACCAACCCTTATTAACCTAGAAAGCTACGTAGGTTATCATTTAGTCTTCCAACTCTCCCAAAGGAAACCCTAGCCACCATAGCCACCTTTGGAAGAAGAAAGCTTAGAGAGGAAGGGAAAGAGGAGGAATTCTGCAGAAAGAGCTTACAAATCCAACACCAAATCCAGAGACAATCAAGGCAAGTGATTTATTCCATTTAAATTTCGGAGAATGCTTCTTCCATGTTAGATTATTCAAAAACTTTATGTGTTCTTGGAAGATAATGAAAAACCCATAAGATTGGAGTTATTAGTTTAATTTTTGGGATATAGGTTGCATGTAGAATGTTACTGGAAGATCATATTAAGAGAATTACTGACTTTTGTGATACCAAAAATGGATTTAAGATGAGGTTTATGAATGTTCTTGAGATAAATTAGAAAACTAGGTTTTTGATAAAGATTGATCCATATGTAGCCTTTAGTTGTTGAAATATTGATTTATGGACGTTAGTAATATTGTAGGATGGTTATATGACATTACTATAACGTTATATTGGAGAATCATGCTTTAAAAATAAGTTTTGGGATGTTTTCAAATCTGCAAATCGAAGCAGTCCGTAACCATACCTGTGTAATCGATCGATCGACATTCATCAGTCGATCGATCGACAAAATCGATCGATCGAAGGTCAAGGTCGATCGATCGACCTGCCCAGAATAAATGAAGTTTTCCCTTAATTGAATTTTAGTGGTGTTAACCCTTGGATAATATTATTAGAGACTTTATGAATACCCTTAACTTTAAGGAAGACCAGTAGGCCTGATTATGAGATGGGACTTTATTTGGAATGTAATTTGAGGAATTTTTCTAAATAAATGAAATTTGTCATGTGAGATAATATTTGGGTTAATAGTACAAATTTGAATAAGTTGATGAAATAAGGTTTGGGGCAGAAGCAAAGACCTTAGGTATAAAGATGTCATATGTGAGAATCATGGGAGACTTAATAGTCTATTTGAGATAGGTTTTAAGTTTAAGGAATTTCGACGTGAGACGTGTCGACCATTTAAATTATATATTATCGGGATACTTGAAATATATGGATTTGGAATAATGGTATAATGATGTAGAGTATGACTTTATTAATATTGAGATATCTAAGATGTGTGAATGCTTAGCATAAAATCTTATGTGTATGACATACCTACCATACTTGCTATCACGGGAGGTTTACGTTCGCTTAGGGCCTTCTTATCCTTGTGTTGCCCGGATTTAGATTGGTTACCTCGATGAACATAGGTCATAGAAAGACTTATTGTGATATTAATAAGTCCGCTGACCATGGGAGCGTAGGTATGTGCGTGACCCATGTGATGGTGACTGTGTTCGCCTCCATTATTTGTGATGATGTTATCAGTAAACTATTCCTGAGAGATTCGGAATATGTAATCCTTATGTACGTGATGTACCGGGATGGATAGCAGAGTATGTGTGCACTACAGCTTAGATTGTTGGGTGCTTGTATTGTATATATATGAGATGAATAATATACATTATATTAATGGGAATCCTCATGTTAATGTTGTAAAAATATTACGGTATTGTTTCGAGTTATATAATGAGTTAACGGATAGTTATATCAATGGCATATTTTGTAACTGAGTTTACGTTAAACCTCTATTTAATTACGAGCGTAGTTATGTTAAATAGAACCGGGTAATAAGGGTAGGAACTATTACAGTCTAGCTAGTTATGATGTCACTTAGCTAGTAGTTTATATCATTATAGATGGGTACTTGCGTTAGGAGTGCACAGTTAGATGAGAGGTGAGAATATAATGTGAGTGCACGTCCTAACATGTACTTTGCATTTAATGTTTTAAATGTTTTTAAAGCACTTGCAGGTTTTTAAAATATAACTCCACATTCGGGCTCTGACCCGTTTTCTTTTCAAATCTTTAATTGTAAAACCATTTTTAGGTGCCCAGCCACAAGGACACCAAGCTTAGGTACTCATTCAGGTGACGAGCTGTAGCTGGTTGTGGAAGCTACAGGGATTTTCTCATAGACGCTTCTATCTTTTGGATTCAGAGTCACTATCTATCAGTTGTAGGGCATGTTGCCCGTTTCTATTTAGGGCATCTTTTACATTTCAGTTTTCAGACTTTAGCATGTACTGTTTCAGTTATTTATTTCAGTATGGGATTGTAGCGAGGAGTTTTCCTCCAGACTTTATTTACTCCATTGTGATGGTTATTCATTTTACTTCAGTATGGTGAATGGTGTTATTTATTTCTTCATTTCACTTGTTGCATGTTAATCAGACTTAAATTAAAATTTGGCACTTGCTTTTTAAATACTAGGTGGTTAGTAATAATAAAAAAATGTTTTCGACAGTGATGCTATTAACTGAGATAACTTGGCATTTTGAATTAATTTTATAAAGGAGTAGCTACCCGGTATTTAATTAGTCGGGGTGTCACAGGTGGTATCAGAGCATCAGGTTCTAGTGTCCTTTAGGATCTGTACGGCTATTATGTTTCTGCTACGTTTCTTTGATATAGAGCCCTATATTTTAGGACTGTTGTACTCTTTTTGTGTATGCTTCATTCTTCAGCTATATTAAGTTTATAAACCGTGAACTTATAAACTTTGTTCTTATTTCAGATGCCTCCACGACGTGCACGACGAGTTCCCAGGGATGCAACGCCCGAACCACAGCCCGCTCCAGTTCAGGGCATGATGAACGCCGCTGAGGTTGCTGCTATAGTAGCCCAAGCGGTAAATGCCGCGATTGCCATGATTCAGCAGGCACCACCTCAGGCGCCGGTTGTCGCGCCAGTACAGGTTAATGCATTCCCGTCTGCTTGGGAGTGTGTACGTGACGCTTTTCAGAAAGCTCACCCTCCGGAGTTTGCAGGTAGTCTCGAGCCAGTGGAGGAAAGACATATAGAGGCATTTAAGGATGCATGAGTGAACTGATGTTCAGAAACAGGTACTAGCTACTTTCAAGCTAGTTGGATCTGCGCTGCAGTGGTGGGAGTCCATTACCACCGCGGAGGAGACGGATACCCTCACGATTCAGGAGTTCTGGGTGCGGTTCGACCGCAAGTACTTTCCGTCCGCAGTTCATACAGAGATGAGGAGGAAGCTGATGAGTTTGAAACAGGAGGGCAAGACAGTGGCCGAATATGAGGCTGAGTTCACTAACCTGTTGAATATCGTTCCAGACGAGATTCCAACAGAGAAGAAGAAAATAGAGAAGTTCACCGATGGGTTGAATTGGAGGATCCGTCAGCATCTGTTAGGGAACCTATCATTAGCCACTTATTCTGATGTGGTTAACGCTGCATGATTGCACTGCCAGGATCACCGTTTTCACATGGCCGAGGGCAAGAGGTCGGGAGAGTCTAGCCATCAGGGCAGGACTGGAGGACAGGGTGCCAGCGGGGCACAAACCGGTCAGGGGCAGAGACAGACTGAGCAGGGCTCCCAGCAGGGGGATAATAAGAGGTTCCGGTCAGGGAACTACAGGTAGGGACAGGGAGGTTTCCGTCAGGGCCATCAGGGTCCAAACGGCCATCAGGGCCATCAGGGGCAGAATGGGCAACAGTTTCATCAGGGCCAGTAGGGCTAAGGGAGGAATGGTAACGGCCACCAGGGCCGGGGACAGCAGGGTCAGAGGGGAGGGAATTTCCCAGGGAAGTGCTTTGTTTGTGGCAAGACTGGCCATAAGAAGCAGGATTGTCCTGATAGGGGCAGGGCCCCACAGCAGCAGCAGCAGGATGCTCGCCAGGAGCCACAGAGACCTATGTTTCCCGCCGCTATTCCCGCACAGCCGCAGATGGCAGCATTGCCACCCATTCCAGCAGTCCCAGCTCAGCAGGGGCAGCTACAGTATGGACGTGTCTACAACGTCCACCAGGCTGCAGTTCCACAGGCACCACCCGCGATCGAGGGTATGTTTCCTATCCATGGCACTATGGGTCGGGTGTTATTTGATACGGGTGCTACACATTGTTTTATAGCTACACACTTCGCAAAAGCCTTAGGATTGTTATCTACGGCAGAGAGCACAGTTACGTGTGTCGACTCACCATTGGGGAGTGGGTCACTTATATTCTTTATATGTCGGGGAGTGGGGGTAGAGATTGGTGGTTTGGTATTGCTTGCAGACATTCTAGTGTTAGACATGCATGTTCACGATGTGATCATCGGTATGGATTGGCTCGTAGCATATAGGGCCATGATTGATTGCTTCAGCGGGAGCATTGTTTTTGCCATTCCGGGGCAAGAGATGTTTGTAGTGGCGATGCCTCGCCCAGAGGGAGGATCGACCGCTCATCTGTATTACATAGAGGAGGATACCTCTAAGGAGGTTGTGATTCCTTTAGATTCTATCCCAGTTGTTAGGGAGTACTCAGATGTGTTTCAGGAGATACCAGGCTTACCACCCAGTCGTGAGATAGACTTTGTTATAGATTTGCTACCGGGTACGAGACCTATAGCACGTGCACCGTACCGTATGGCTCCAGCTGAGATGAGAGAGCTACGGGATCAGATAGAGCAGCTGTTAGGACAGGGCTTTATTCGCAGGAGTACCTCACCTTGGGGCGCTCCAGTTTTATTTGTGAAGAAGAGGGATGGTTCACTGAGATTGTGCGTGGACTACCGAGAGTTGAATAAGGTCACGATACGGAATAAGTATCCGTTGCCTCGAATCGACGACTTATTCGACCAGTTGAGGGGAGCTTCTTTCTTCTCAAAAATTGACTTGAGGTCGGGATACCATCAGTTGCGTATCCGGGAGGAGGATGTCTCGAAGACCGCGTTCTTGTCGAGATATGGTTCTTATGAATTTCGGGTTATGCCTTTCGGCTTGACCAACGCTCCAGTAGTGTTTATGGACTTGATGAACAGAGTGTTCAGGGATTTCCTAGACCAGTTTGCCATTGTCTTCATTGATGATATTCTGGTTTACTCTCAGACAGAGGAGGAGCACGCCGAGCATTTGAGGCGGGTTTTGCAGACACTTCGTCAGAACGAGCTGTATGCAAAATACGAGAAGTGAGGGTTTTGGTTGAAGGAAGTCCAGTTCTTGGGTCACATTATTTCCGACCAGGGAATATCAGTTGATCCAGGGAAGGTATCAGCGGTGAGGGAGTGGGGACAGCCCACGACACCAACGGAGATTCGTAGTTTCTTGGGTCTAGCAGGATACTACAGGAGGTTTATTCGGGGTTTCTCAGAGATAGCAGGTCCTTTGACACATCTTACTCGTAAAGGTGTGCCGTTCATTTGGAGTGATGCCTGTCAGTTGGCATTCGATGAATTGAAGGACAAGTTGACCTCAGCACCTGTGTTAGCGTTGCCGAGACCGGGAGTTGAGTATTTGGTTTACACCGACGCGTCTTTGCAAGGACTGGGAGGTGTATTGCAGCAGGAGAGACAGGCCATAGCTTATGCTTCCCGTAAGCTTAAGCCTCAAGAGAAGAATTACCCCACGCATGATTTGGAGTTGGCAGCGGTAGTATTTGCCTTACGGATTTGGAGGCACTATCTTTTGGGGGAGAAGTTTCAGCTGTTCACGGACCACAAGTCACTACAGTATCTGTTCACGCAGAAGGAACTGAATATGCGACAGCGTAGGTGGCTTGAATTTGTGAAGGACTACCAGTTCGACATCCAGTACCACCCGGGTAAGGCTAACGTGGTAGCAGACGCGTTGAGCCGCAGGCCAGCAGATGAGGTGGAAAAGGTGTGGAAAGCTAAGTGGGAGGAATTGGGACACCAGGATGCAGTGGCCCGATCTTTCATGTCTGTGATGACCGTTACACCGCAGATTGTCACGAGGATTGTACGGACACAGGCTAATGACTCGTTCTGTCAGGAGCAGATAGATCGATTACTTGCAGAGGGAGCCGAGTCCTATACCGTTAGCTCAGACGGGGGATTGCGCTTCAATGGGAGATTGGTAGTTCCGGAAGGGGAAGAATTGCGGTACGATGTTATGGCAGAGTCGCACGGCTCGCGGTTCGCGGTACATCCCGGAGGGGACAAAATGTACCAAGACATGAGACGGCAATATTGGTGGAGCGGTATGAAGAGAGATATCGCTGAGTTTGTCTCGAAATGCGCCACTTGTCAGCTCGTAAAAGTGGATCATCAGAGACCGGCAGGATTGCTACAGCCGTTGGAGGTTCCGGTGTGGATGTGGGAGAGCATATCCATGGATTTTGTCACGGGGTTGCCTACGTCGCAGAGGGGTCACGACTCCGTTTGGGTAATTGTGGACAGGTTGTCCAAGGTCGCTCACTTCTTACCCGTAAGGACCGACTAAACCACGGGACAGTATGCCCAGCTCTTCATTTCAGAGATTGTGAGACTTCATGGTGTGCCCCTAAATATCGTGTCTGACCGAGACAAGATATTTGTTTCGAGGTTTTGGGAAAGTTTCCAGGAGGCCATGGGCATGGAATTGTGGTTGAGTACGGCTTATCATCTGCAGACAGAGCGCACCAATCAGATGTTGGAGGACATGCTACGCATGTGCATTATTGACTTCGGGGGTGGATGGGAGCAGTACCTTCCACTGGTAGAGTTTGCTTACAACAACTCCTATCAGTTCACTATTGGCATGGATTCGTTTGAGGCATTGTACGGTAGGCCTTGTCGTTCCCCAGCATGTTGGTTGGAGGTGGGGGACAACAAACTACTTGGGCCGGAAGTGATTTAGGATACTTCGGCAAGGATTGAGTTGATTCGGAGTCGCATTCGGGTAGCTCAAAACAGGCAGAAGAGTTATGCTGATGCGAAGAGGTTTTTCAGGGAGTTCCAAGTGGGGGACCAGGTTTTGCTCAGGGTTTCTCCAATGAAGGGGATTATGCGATTCGGGAAGAAGGGGAAGTTGGCACCGAGGTATGTGGGGCCGTTTCCTATTATTGAGCGGATCGGACCGGTTGCGTATAGACTTGGACTACCGGAGCACTTGCATCGGATTAACGACGTGTTCCACATTTCCTCGCTGAGGAAATACCTTAGAGATGATTTGGCTCATTCTCACATTTCTGTGGAGGACATCGATCTTCAGCCGGATAGCTCCTACGAGGAGGGGCCAATTGCTATTTTGGACCGAAGCGAGAGGAAACTGCGGTCAAAGATAGTCCCGTTAGTGCGTGTTCAGTGGCGACATCACAATGTCGAGGAGTCCACGTGGGAGCGAGAGGATGAGATGCGCGAACGTTATCCAGAGCTATTTTTAGCAGGTACTTTCTAGCTTCGAATTTCGGGACGAAATTCAGTTATTAGGGGGGAAGTATGTAATACCCCGTACTTTTGGCTATATTTATTTTGAGGATTAATTAATTAAATGCGTATTAATTGGAAATTAATCCGGGTTATAAATACTAATGAGATGTGTATTGGTATTTGATTATGTGCATATATGATTATATATGTATTTGGTATTATAAAATTTGTCGTGAGATTCATATACGGCATTTTAGAAATTTTGTTGAGACGCGTGGGACCGCCGCGTCACGGTATAATATTTTGATAATAAAAGTGAATTTAAAATCTATAATCCGTATGGTCGTTTTGAGTGCGCCATCGCGTCCGGAAGGGTCGAGATAGTCAGAAAACACTAGCCGGGGGTATAGTTTGGGTCCCGGGGTATTTTTAGGCCATACCGGCAACTTAAAGGGTATTTTGGTAATTTCACGTTTTGAGGAATTAAAAGTGACGAAAATTTGGTTAATTAAATCTGATGTGGATAAGACCCACTAAGCCCATAACCAACCCTTATTAACCTAGAAAGCTACGTAGGTTATCATTTAGTCTTCCAACTCTCCCAAAGGAAACCCTAGCCACCATAGCCACCTTTGGAAGAAGAAAGCTTAGAGAGGAAGGGAAAGAGGAGGAATTCTGCAGAAAGAGCTTACAAATCCAACACCAAATCCAGAGACAATCAAGTCAAGTGATTTATTCCATTTAAATTTCGGAGAATGCTTCTTCCATGTTAGATTATTCAAAAACTTTATGTGTTCTTGGAAGATAATGAAAAACCCATAAGATTGGAGTTATTAGTTTAATTTTTGGGATATAGGTTGCATGTAGAATGTTACTGGAAGATCATATTAAGAGAATTACTGACTTTTGTGATACCAAAAACGGATTTAAGATGAGGTTTATGAATGTTCTTGAGATAAATTAGAAAACTAGGTTTTTGATAAATATTGATCCATATGTAGCCTTTAGTTGTTGAAATATTGATTTATGGACGTTAGTAATATTGTAGGATGGTTATATGACATTACTATAACGTTATATTGGAGAATCATGCTTTAAAAATAAGTTTTGGGATGTTTTCAAATCTGCAAATCGAAGCAGTCCGTAACCATACCTGTGTAATCGATCGATCGACATTCATCAGTCGATCGATCGACAAAATCGATCGATCGAAGGTCAAGGTCGATCGATCGACCTTCCCAGAATAAATAGAGTTTTCCCTTAATTGAATTTTAGTGGTGTTAACCCTTGGATAATATTATTAGAGACTTTATGAATACCCTTAACTTTAAGGAAGACCAGTAGGCATGATTATGAGATGGGACTTTATTTGGAATGTAATTTGAGGAATTTTTCTAAATAAATGAAATTTGTCATGTGAGATAATATTTGGGTTAATAGTACAAATTTGAATAAGTTGATGAAATAAGGTTTGGGGCAGAAGCAAAGACCTTAGGTATAAAGATGTCATATGTGAGAATCATGGGAGACTTAATAGTCTATTTGAGATAGGTTTTAAGTTTAAGGAATTTCGACGTGAGACGTGTCGACCATTTAAATTATATATTATCGGGATACTTGAAATATATGGATTTGGAATAATGGTATAATGATGTAGAGTATGACTTTATTAATATTGAGATATCTAAGATGTGTGAATGCTTAGCATAAAATCTTATGTGTATGACATACCTACCATACTTGCTATCACGGGAGGTTTACGTTCGCTTAGGGCCTTCTTATCCTTGTGTTGCCCAGATTTAGATTGGTTACCTCGATGAACATAGGTCATAGAAAGTCTTATTGTGATATTAATAAGTCCGCTGACCATGGGAGCGTAGGTATGTGCGTGACCCATGTGATGGTGACTGTGTTCGCCTCCATTATTTGTGATGATGTTATCAGTAAACTATTCCTGAGAGATTCGGAATATGTAATCCTTATGTACGTGACGTACCGGGATGGATAGCAGAGTATGTGTGCACTACAGCTTAGATTGCGGGGTGCTTGTATTGTATATATATGAGATGAATAATATACATTATATTAATGGGAATCCTCATGTTAATGTTGTAAAAATATTATGGTATTGTTTCCAGTTATATAATGAGTTAACTGATAGTTATATCAATGGCATATTTTGTAACTGAATTTACGTTAAACCTCTATTTAATTACGAGCGTTGTTATGTTAAATAGAACCGGGTAATAAGGGTAGGAACTATTACAGTCTAGCTAGTTATGATGTCACTTAGCTAGTAGTTTATATCATTATAGATGGGTACTTGCGTTAGGAGTGCACAGTTAGATGAGAGGTGAGAATATAATGTGAGTGCACGTCCTAACATGTACTTTGCATTTAATGTTTTAAATGTTTTTAAAGCACTTGCAGGTTTTTAAAATATAACTCCACATTCGGGCTCTGACCCGTTTGCTTTTCAATCTTTTCTTGTAAAACCATTTTTAGGTGCCCAGCCACAAGGACACCAAGCTTAGGTACTCATTCAGGTGACGAGCTGTAGCTGGTTGTGGAAGCTACAGGGATTTGCTCATAGACGCTTCTATCTTTTGGATTCAGAGTCACTATCTATCAGTTGTAGGGCATGTTGCCCGTTTCTATTTAGGGCATCTTTTACATTTCAGTTTTCAGACTTTAGCATGTACTGTTTCAGTTATTTATTTCAGTATGGGATTGTAGCGAGGAGTTTTCCTCCAGACTTTATTTACTCCATTGTGATGGTTATTCATTTTACTTCAGTATGGTGAATGGTGTTATTTATTTCTTCATTTCACTTGTTGCATGTTAATCAGACTTAAATTAAAATTTGGCACTTGCTTTTTAAATACTAGGTAGTTAGTAATAATAAAAAAATGTTTTCGACAGTGATGCTATTAACTGAGCCAACTTGGCATTTTGAATTAATTTTATAAAGGAGTAGCTACCCGGTATTTAATTAGTCGGGGTGGCACAGACTCTTCTTAAAAAAACCTTCTTATTTCATTAAATATATTAAATAAATTCAATTTTGAGTATTTATCAAAATTTAGTTTATTTGATTTTCTTGCCTGCTTCAGGTATGTCTCTCTAGAGAAGATCCACCTAAGGCAACTTCTCTACAGAGAAACTCTTTCGTTGTCCACACTACTAACTAGGGATTTTTGTTGAAGTTTTTTGCGACTTGGATTCACCAAGCCTCATAGCAACGATGAATAAATCTCCTGTAGAAAATCTCTATAGATGGAGCACAGTCGGGCACTAAAATCCTACTTTTGCTAAATAGTGTATATTTTTTTTATAAATTCATGAAAAACCAAAAATCCATCCCTATCTTTGAATTAAACCTTATCACTTTATTGGTACTCTGCACCTTATCCATTCCCCTCCGCCCCCAAGATTCCCCTGTGAGTTTGAGAGTATATTTTTGTTCGTCTAGACTCCATATGAAGTGTGTAGCGTGATAAGAGTGTAATTTTTTTTATCTTCTTATGAAGAAAATATTTTACATGATAATGCATCAATGCCAAAATATTCATATTTAACAGAGAATTTTATTTGCAAAAGATCTTCCTTTTTGTTAATCAGAGATTCCTCAATGTTTCAATCTTATTTTATTCTCTTTATATTTTTGTGATATTTTAACGTCCATTACTTGTGAAATCTTAAAATATTTTAGAGTAAATTTAATTACTTTAAATCTTCTTGAAACCTTTACCAATTCTCTTATAATTTGTTCTTAACTAATTTTTAGATTTTCCTTATCTAAAAAATATATTGTGAGAATTATGAGTTAAATAATATTTTGAAAACACTTTCACTTTAGGATTATCTTACATCTATAAAGTGGTACTACATTCCTTAGAGGATTATTAACCTTGTTCCAAATACTTGGAATTTTCCACTTCAAAAGGATAATTGTTGTTCTTAGCATTGAAGAAGACATTGGTTTCGACCAAAACCATTGTTAGTGGTGATGCGTTCCCTAGTTGATGACGCATTCCCATAGTGGAAAATATGGTGTGAAAGTGAAATAAGCGGAAGTTATGAATTAGGTTTTGTATGATGTAGTTCCCCTCTGTAAGTCAAACCCTAGTTTATCCTCCAATCAACCAGAGGTTTTTTCCTGTTCTACATTTGTTTCTCGTATTCCTTTGCGTTGTTTTATATATTATTCACCTTTTATGCTATTAGATTAATTCTCTTATTGAAGAATAAATTTGGTGTAATATATTTGTTAAATAATTTATCACATGGACCTTAAGTGTTGTCTCTTTTACCCTTAATAAAAAACCTTCCTATTGTGAGACTTGGAAGGTTGGTTTGTAAGAACATAAAAAATTAACCATCATTTCTCAATGTGACACATAGAAGTAATCATGGATCCGAGTTCATTGATTCAAAACAAAAGAGATATTGGGTTGAAGTTTGGATTCAACATGAATTTTTGTCTATTTTAACTCTGCAACAAATGGAGTTGTTGAGAGAAAGAATTGAATTTACAAGAAATGGAAATATGCATGCTAGAGGCTAAAAACTTAGCTAAAATATTTTGCGCAAAAAACATGTAAACGACATGTCATACCTCCAATAGATTTTTACTTAGACCCTTAAATAAATGAATCCATATGAACTTTGGAAAGGCAAAAAACCTACTATTAAGTACTTCAAATTATCTGGTAGTAACTTGTACAATCTTTGAGATATGGAGTATTTAACGAAGTTTGATTCTCTGACTGAAGCAGTGATACTTATTGGTTATTCACGAGATAATTAAGCATATTGGGTTCATAGTTTGGAAATTAAAAAAGTTATGGTAACATAAAATATCGTTATTGAATATCATGTAGCACGTGTTATCACTTTGTATGAGGAAGTGAATGAGAGGTGTTAGATCAAAATTTTATCGAGAATAGAAGTGTTGAAGTATACAAGTCTAGTACTTTTAGGAGCAATGTTGATGGAACTTCTTCCAAAAATGACACTTAAAGAGAGAGAGAAAGAGAGAGAGAGAGAGAGAGAGAGAGAGAGAGAGAGAGATTCATACTTGGGTTCAAAGAAAGCTATCACTATTTAGAATCATAGGAAATCTTAAGAGTGGCATCAGAATAAGAAATAAACTTCTTAATAAACTTAACTTTTAATGCTACACATCTCAAATTGAACCTAAAATGTGAAAGAGGTGTTAAAATATAAGAATTAGAAAGACACAATTAAAGAGATGCACCAATTTAAAATGTTAAAAGTTTGGTAATTTGTCCCTAAACCTTATGATCAAAACATCAAAGGTACTAAAAGGGTTTTAAAAAACAAATTGGAAGAACATTGTGCGATTATGTGAAATAAGTCTAGTTTTTTACCTCAAGGGTATTCTCAAATAGAAGGGTATTGATTTTGATAAAACATTTGCTCCCGTTTGTAATACCCCTTATTTTTTGAGTATTTATTTTTGTACTAAATTGTCATGTGGGTTAGTCATTTAAAATAAATAAAAAATGAAGTAAATATTAATTTGTGTTATTTAAGAGTAAATATTTATGAGTATTGCATATTTACTGTTATATGAATGTAAATAGTGTAATATTACGTTATCTTACATCGTTACGCATTAAAGCCATGGTTATGGTTTATAACCTAATAGGATTGTTTTTAGATAGGTAATATGTTGTTGGGATAGGAAATTATTAATGATGTCTCGGATGTCAGTTTAGAGGGCACGGTTAATCCGGGAAGGGTCGAGATAGTCAAAATAAGTGTCGTGGGTGTTTTTGGGTTCCGGAGTACTTTCGGCTAGTTATGACTAAAATATGAAGTTACGAGTCATTTTAAGTATGTAAGAGCATCTAATGTTGGACTTAAGTGTATTTGAGTATTTTTTGTATTTAGTCTTGTAAGAGCAATTACAGTTCAATTGTGTCTAACCTAGAAAGAAAGATAGAGGAGAAGAACTTGAGAGAAAGAAGAGAAAAGTGAGAAACTGATGATTTGAGATTGGAATTGTACCAACGATAAGAAATCCAAGACTTCAATCTTGAGGCAAGTTATTAAACTTGCACAAATTGATGAATGTGTTTTAATAATTTGTACAAATGGTTAGTGTTCTTGAGTTTAAACCATTTGGGGACTTTGATGATTTTGATGTCTAAATCATCATGTATATGATATAGACTTTTTTTAGTTGTTTATATTGGTGGGTTATCACGTGGGAGTGATTTATGTATGATGTTGGTGAATAATAGTTGGTTTAGATTGAAGAAGATGGAATGGGTGATTTAGGTTTTTGTATAAACCAGTAACCATCACCGGGCTGTCTGGCCAGGGCGAATTGATTCGCCCCTTAGCGAATCAATTCGATATTATGGTAGGCTAGAGGTCTGAGGTTGTAAATAGATTCGGGTTAGATCGAATCGATTCACCAAAATAGAATCTTTACAAAAACTTTGGTTCTCTCGAACGAATCGATTCGCTTTCTGGCGAATCGATTCTCTTCGACAAGATGTGAGTCAATTCAAAAATCTTGATGTTCTTGAGGATTTTTCCAACTGTTTCAACTTCTTTTTCTCTTGGTTTTAAATATTGGGAGCCTTTTTATATGATGTGTTATAGATGAATATTACCTTATATAAGCAATTGATACCCTATGATAGTAAGGGGACATCTGGGACTATTTTGAGGATTAGATACGAGAGTATAATACCTCATTTTACTAAGTAAATGATTATAGGATTGGTGTATAGTCAGATCGTGTCGTTTTGGCCTTCGGGGTCTAGTATAGAAGTGGTTGTACCCTATGGCCTTAATATATATATATATATATAATAAGTTACAAAGGTGTTTTCACTATTCATAAGATGGGGAGACACTTTACGATTTTGATCGAAGCTAATAAGGCAACAATCCAAGGGTTAAGATTAAATGATATTTTTTCCCTTTTTTGTCCTTTTAGTATTTCATTTCCCCCTCTTTTCCATCACTCTTCATCATCTAAAAAAATTCAAAAATATGGGTAAAAGAGTAAATTACTTTGCATTTAGCTTTAACAATTCACTTTAATTCAAAATTGGGGGAATTTTGGTAACACTCCTCCAAACCTCTCTCATCTCTCTCTACCTTACGACAACCAAAACACAAATCCCACCGGTACCTCTCTCATGTATATCTCTCATTTTTTAGCTCTCCCATCTCTCTATCTACACGTGAATCTAGGTTTAGATTTCTGTATGTTAAGTTCATTTTTATCTATTTGGGTTTGGATTTTCGGTAACCATCTCTCTCTCTCTCAATCACATTATCTCTTTTTAGTTGATCAATTTGAGGTTTTGTGGTTATTTGGTTTGTGTTTTTGGTTTGTTTATTAGGGTTTTCAGATTTGATAATGCAATGAAGGTGATTGAAGGTTTAAACTTAGGTATTCCCCCTCTCTCTACATACGGACATACAGAGACTCCATCCACCACATCGAGTAGTGGTGGATTAGCTTGGATTAGCATTCCATCCACCACTTAAACATTCATATAATCCTGTGAACTGATATGATTCATTAAAATGGGTAACCTTGAAAATGTTTATGCGAACTGATATGATATGATTCAGTGTTCGTGTGAACTGATATGATATGATTCAGTGTTCGTGTGAACTGATATGCTTAGTGGGTTTTTATTTTTCAAGGAATCTTGGAATGCTAGCTAGAATAGTGCATGAACTCCCCAAATCTATTATTGCATATATGGTATTGTGATTGAATCTACACTCACTATTTAAGGTCTTAATCTCCGTTTTGTCATTTTGGTTCATCACATTTTGTTCTTTCCTTATATCTCAGTGTTTGCAACATGCATGCCATTTGTTTGATAAAATGCATCACACTCTTTTCTTAAGAAGCCTTGGGTTATTCAACTTAAGTTTGAACATGTATGGTCGTCGGGGCAAATTAAATGTTTGTAGTTTTTATTGGTTCAACTTTTCATTTAATTTGTAAGTTAATGACTATATGAACTAATAGTGAAGTGTGTTGAAGATTCACAATCTTGATCGTTAGCCAAGGCGATCACATACAAATCTTGCAAACATTACTCAATGCAGCTAAGGAACGCATATGACCCAGTGATGATGCTTAGCAGCCAGCACCGGTCCTATTAATGACATAGTTATGAGAATTCTGCAGGTGAAGGAATGCTTAGAAGAGTGGATCAAGTTATTTTAAACAGTGGAAAATGCATGTTTTAATTTATTTTCAACTAAAGAATCACAGGGCCCCATTGTCAATTTGCCTTCACCAATTACGAAATTTCCTAGAGAGGAGGCTCTGTCGAAATCCATGCCGTCAACAAAGTGGGAAGTGTTTCCTAAAAATAAAGGTATTCAGAATCACAGGGCCCCATGTATTATATTGAACTCAAAGTGTTGAGTGTTGAGTTCAAAACAACTCTTTGAAATCAAAGTGTTGAGTGTTGGTCAGGTACCATAACTGAGTGTTGAGTGTTGTGTCTATCTCCCATCTATCTTTTGTTGCTTTTCTTTTAGCGTTGTCTGAACTGAGCGTTTGAACCACTATTTTCCGAAACCCCAAATTATTCTCACAGGGTTTAAATTGGGACGTGGTTCAACATACATGGGTTCAAGTTTTTTTATTTACTAACGTTGATATTTTTTCACTTTTATTTGAAACAACTAATCTTTTCACGAATTTATGTTTATTTTCCAGGCATGTTCAGTCTACCCGTGAATTTTTTTATGTTTGGGAACTCTCTCTTTGAATTATCTTTTGAAGGTTGTGCATAGGTAATTAAGTTTTGAAGGTTGTGCTGAGGTAATTAACTTTGTCTTTTAACACTATCTTTAATTTGTATGTTTATGTTACTACATAGGCTTGACATTATGTTTGAGTATGAATAAGCCTTTATGTCACGTTGCACACAAGCCATGTGTCTATGTTAAGTGAGGTTAATATTAATAGCAGGTTTGTTGAATTAGCATCAATGGTTTTTAAATTATCAATTTTTTGCCTACTATTGTGTGTTTTAAATTATCAATCTTTTTAAATTATCAATCAGTTTAACTAGGAGCCTTAGTGCTGTGTATTGATTCAAAGCCCCAATCTGCATAACACCTTCCAACTGTTGCCTATTTTTGATTCAAAATTTCTTAAATTATGCATCTTTTGCCTACTGTTGTGTATTTTAATTGCAGGGTAAAAGAGAGACTTTATTCTTTGGATATTGAAGAACTTTTTAATAAATTGATTTGAATCCATGATTCAAATAATCTTTTTGTTAATTTGAAACCATGATTCTAGTACTCATTGTGCGTTTCCCATTCATATAGTTAGTTTGACATGAAATGTGGTACTTAATTCATCACCATGTAGCTCATTTTCTGTACTAAGCTGGTGGTTTAGAAACATTGAGATGTTGGTGTAGGTACACAGTCAGGTATCTTTGTAATTATCTTCTATAGTCTTGATTTTTTTCATTTTATAATGCCTCAACCCTCATGATATATCATGTGCTTTGAAGTTTCCACATCTTCTATAGGTGTGTAAGAAGGTTCGATCACCATATGAACTATCATCGCCATCTGAAGGTTCCACGTCATTGAAGGACTTGGATTTCAAGCAAAGTTCCAAAGTGATATGGGCACAATATCAACAGGATTTCGAAGTTGCGTGAAGTTCACTCTGATATCTTCTATACACAAACAAGAGGTGCATGTGAGGTACATTACTCACCAGTTGATTCTATATTTCATCCGACTTTTACAGGATGATAATCCAAGCCAAACATTAATCCTCTTTTTAATTTTAAATCGTAAAACCTTATTACTTTTTGAGTTTTTCAATTTTTGTCGTATTCTTAAAGTTTTGTTTCGTTGCCTCTTTCCATCTCACTCCTTAAAAGTTTATTCTAGCATCAGATGCTTCTGTCAAATTTCGATATTCAAGATTCTCAATATCTTTGTTCCTTTTTTCGTACTTCTTTATAATGTTGAATACACAAACTCAGCTGTTGAATACCATAAGATTTAAAATGTTTTATAAAGATTTTTTTATAGTTTCATTATTTATGTTTATCTATTTTAGTACTTGATCTTTCCGTGATTATATTACTTCTTCTGTTCAAACTATATGCATGTTTTTTTCTTCATTTTGACAATTTTTGTCATAACAGCATGAACAACACTTTACTAAACTAATTTGGTGGGAAAAAATACACTTTAAGATAACGATCGTCATGATTTGGAGAAATTATATATTTTTATTTTTGGCACCATTGTTCCCTAATCTACCAAACAAATTTATTTTCCAAAGTTTGATTATCTAAATGAAACCATTACTATTTGTTTAACGTGGGAGAAAGAGGATTTGAAGGTATCAAATGATAATATATTAACTTAGTTTTCATAAGAATCAAACATATGGTTGTTTAGAATTTTCTGGCACCTTATATGATTGGAGGAAACATGGCCATATCTCTCAATATATAAATCCATGTAAGTCTTCTTTGAAACTTCCCTGTCAAAATTACAGTTCTCCTGGACTATTGTTCAAAATCTCTATAATCAGGGCATATTTTCGTGTTTCGAATGGTAGTATGAACTAAATTTTTTCTTCTATTTCTCTTTTTTTTGTTTAGTTTAATCTTGGTTTTGTTTTCATATTGTGTATGAACATAATTGATCGGGAGATATGTATGCGTGTGCGAGTATAGGAGATATATATACCTCATTTTGGTTGTCCGACTGGGAAGCCTGCTAAAGACAAGAGCCTGCTGAAGACAAGCCCCTGCTGAAAAAAAGCATCCTGGGAAGCCTGCTGAAGACAAGACAAGCTCGAAATTGGACATAAATTCAATTACTAGGTACATAATTCTGATATGCATTTCTTCCTTACATATTCATTCTCACGAACAGACATTTTAATTAGATTTCACTATAGCAACTTTAACTTATGAATGTAGAAGTAATAACTTTCGTGGAGGCTTGATTTTGAACTAACCATGGAAAAATTCTAAGTGCTTAAAGTAAAAAAGGCTAGGAACACACAACCAAATGTGCAAAGTAGAAAAAAAAGGACCAAGGTCGAAAAACGTCCTAAACGAGGAAGACCATGGATACAAGTTCTCTATGCCTCTGGTTAAGTGCATACTAGAACCCGTAAATAATATAGTTGGAGTAAGGACTATTTTTTCACTTTGATCTCTTTAATTGGACATCAATAAACTTATCGGTATCTAATGATTATATACGTTTAGTAGGTATGAATCATATATGGGTTTAGTAGATATTAATCAATTATGTATTTCTTCATTATTTCTACTTCTATGGCAGTATCATAATTTTAATTAATATTGAGTTTCCATGTGTTTTAGGTTGTTGGATTTGAAATTTTATTTCTTTAGATTTCAGTTTTCATATGCTAAATCATTTATTTTTTTAGGGGTTTTCGATTATCAAATATTGGCCCGGTGTATAATTGAGGTCGAATTGGATATCTTTACAGGTACTCCTTCACATTACCTACCAGATTTACAAGTACTACTTTAGCAGCGCCTTTGCTATGTGCTAGAATGACTGTTTACTCCCCCATGATGCGCCATAATATAAACAAGCCAAGTAAGTCTCTGGGGGTTATTGGGTTAGGTGGCCTTTGTCACTTGGCAGTGAAGCTTGGAGGGGAAAACTTTGTGGTCTCATTTGACGAACAACAGATGATGGTGAGATTCCATGAGTTTGGTGCAAACAAATTTGTGCTGTCATAAGTAACACTAAAAAGTGCTGACCCCAATTGTGTTTTATCTATCGGTATTGCCCAAACTTGATAGACCCTAAAAGTATTGACTTTGCACATAACTTTCTATTTTACACGACAGGATCCAAAGCATAAAAATTGATGCCTACATATCTAGAAATGTTCTCTTTAGCTCAGAATAAAATTTTTGGAATGAAATAGTTAAAGGTTTTATCCGTATCTTACATTAGAAGAAATTCAAACTTAGAAGGTTTCCTTCGTGTCTTACATTCGTATGTAAGTACCATTTCTTTATGTACATATTCACTGATTTTTCTGTTATACATATCTAAAATAATTCTTTTGAAGTGCTACTCAGTTGCTACCTTAGTAAATTCGAGCTTGAGAAAAGAAAATGCAAGCGTTACTGGTGGATATTGAAGGGGCCTTAAGTGCTGGGTTGAGGATGAAAAAGTAATTCCAGAAGAATTTAGGTGTACAAAAAGTAATAACATGAAGGTCAAGGACTTGTTCAAGGATCTTTCAGCTAAGGAGTAAGGACAACATTCCTATTTCATTTATTATATGTTACTCAACTGTGTAAGTTTTCACTTCCAGACAACGAATCATTTTTGGTGTTTAATATATTATCATTGTGAATTGAATAAACTCCAACTTTGTATTGGTCACAAAAAATTATCAGTTACTTATGGCTGAAATTGAAATTCTTTAGTATGTAGGCATTTGGATCAATCATGTCTTTAGTATGTATTGTAATAGGCAGATTGAGAATAAATATGTATTTATTTTTCTTATGTTTATATTATTATAAGATTTATGATTATTTTATTCATTATTTTTTTGACATTTTATATTTTGTGTAGAGAAAGCACAAACTATTTAGGAACTGCTGTGTAAATAGTAGTTTGCTGGGGTTGAGTTTTGTTTAGATTTTGTTAATTGGCTAAGCTATTTCTACTGCAAGTTGATTTTTCATAGTATATTAATTTACCACGTATTAGGTTTATTCCTCATATATTCATTATTTTAATTTTAGAATTATCATTGACATTGGAACCATTGAAAATGCAGACATTGAACTCGTAAAGGCAATGCAAGAAATTAAGGAAACAAAGACCAAATTTAAATTTGCATGGTATGATTTGGCTCCCTATAATAGTCTAACTGTACTTTATTGTAAATTTATGTATTTTTCTCTTTATTTTTGTAAATTGTATGTTGCTTTAATTGTGAAATTCATATCTTCTCAAACACATCTTATTCCGTTTTTAATGTTGTATATGTAGCTATGAAGCAAGGGTGCAGAAGGGTGAAGATAAGAGTGCATAGAATCAATGTGGAAATTCGGAAAAATAAGTCACGGGATTCGGGATTCAGTGCTTAGTTGATCCTACAACCGCTTTAAGAAGCATACACACTATGAATATTTGATTTTGATTGATAATTTGTCTATTTAAGTATTGTTTATTTTTATTTCTCAAACAGAGTGGTTAGTTTTATAAATAGAGGAAATTCTACCCAATTTTTTAACATTATTTACGACTTATATTATATAATAAATATTTGAACTTAACTATTGGTGTTAATCTCTTGAATTGAGTTGAATTGGTGATTTTGTTTATATAATGTTTAGGATGGATTATTAGTATTATTGCTGGAGTATTTTTTTCTTAAATAGGGTGGGTAGTTTTATAAAGAAAGCACACTCTCCAAATTCTTTAAATTGTGTACTTAGTATTTCATTCATGTTTTTTTTTAGTTATAAATACATTTATTAGATTTTTAGTTACGGGTGGCGATAACACATACAAAGTATTTGGAAGGAACTTCTAAAGGGAGGCATCAAATTGGGTGGGGATTATTGGGTCTTATGGAAAAATAATAAAGGGGAGAACACATTACATAGAAAAGTTGAATTTTATTTTTGTTTTGCTTAAATCTTTATGAATGTGTGACTTTTCACCCACCTCAAACTAATCCCTCAACCAACTCCTTGAGTGATTTTGTAGGCTTTAGTTTTCCTCTGGATGATGTACGATAAACAAGTATTATTTTATTTATGGTGTAAATACATCGCAACACTACATGATTTTTATTTGAAATGGAGGTCCTTATACTTTGAAATTTATGGCCTTTTTTTTTAAAATTACACTTAGTTTTGTTGGGGAACGAAATTTTTTCCGTTCTGCATTTATGTACATCGAAATTTTTTGCCGTTTTGCGATTACGTACTTTCAAAATTTTCGTCGTGCCTTCAGGCGCGGGCATACCCTAGTGTGTGTGTGTATATATATATATATATATCCTTTAGGATATAATAATTGTATATGTAATTAAGATATATCTTGTGGTTATGGCATATATGCACGTACCCCTCTAAATGCTATCATAAGGGAAGTTACGCTTAAGAGGTGAATCCACCTAACAAATGAATGGAGGGAGAGTATAGTCCTCAATCCATACCACCGCTTGTTACTTTGTATGATTGTTTTATTCGAAGTAAAGTAATTCCGGGTATGGTTACACCTCCCTATCGAAGGTATATGGTCGTTTTGCATGCGTTGTGATTTAGGATTTCCCAAACAGCGAGATATCGACTGTGGGTACCCAGGTGGTCATGAAAATAGGACCTAGAAGATGATAGAAATTAAGGAATGCATCCAGTGGGGTAATTCTCGGAAGGTTTGTTTTAGAAATGTTATTGTATGAATATAACTGTCCTCACCGAAATTGTGTTTTAATGCAATGGATTAAATGGAATGGCAAACCAACTCTAATTATATGTGATCCTCCATTCTTAAATGACTTGCGAGGATAAATAAATGAGGAATTGGTAAACCAGGTGTAGTGTATATAGTTAGGTTATCCTTATTAGTGGTTGGGTAGCTTAATTTAAAATAAAATGTACGCGTTAGGGTGCTTATTTTATGAAGTGCCTTGGACTTGACATATCACAGCACCACACCTGCTGGACTAATACAATCTGAACTGTATTTCTTTTCAGCCTCACATGTATTGTACCTGTACGACGATGTACTCCGGATGTGATTGCCTATACTGCCTTGCGCAGTTCTCGGGCCGAGAGTTTTTTTTAAGGACCGTTTTGTATCTCGTTTATTTTATTTGTTGACGCCAAAGGTTTACCGCCAGTTGGCCTTACCGTGTTAACGCCGTTCCTTTTTTTTATGTATGAATGATGATACATATATATATATATATATATATATATATATTATACATAAACACATGAGTACGCCTCTTGCGTTGGAATCTTTTATTAATTTGATTAGGAAGCTTTGACTGAATAGACTTAACAAGTACACCGTTTTTGGTGTTTATCTCTACTTACTATACCCGCTATAGTCACTTCCTTCTTAATTAGTTCTGACCGAATGAACTGAAGCCATAGATTTAATAGTTGTACATCATGTCTAGTCCTTTTGCTGTTGACAGGACAAACGTCATAGCAGTTTTTCGTGCTTTGATAGTCATGAATTATTCATAAACTTTGTACCTGCTAGTTCTTAAGCATTGACGAGACCATACTGTTATAGCCTTTAGCTAGTGGTGGTATTGTACCTGCTTGCTTTTACACGCCGTTCCTTCTGTTTTTATACGTACGAATGATAGTAAATAGATATATACATTCAAATGGATGTGTTTACACTTCTTGAGTTTTACCACTGCCACACGTCAACTCTGGCCGGAATAAATAAGTTTGGATCCTTTATAAATGTGTTCGGGAATTTTTTTTTTATATATACATCAGTTCGAAATTTTATATTTACATATATATTATTGCAAACCTTTGACTGAGTTGAACATGTATTTACTTTGTCTCATTTACTCTCTTGACAGAATAATGTTCCTAACACACCAGTTATATTCTTTACACAATGATTCCACATTTACACATCAGATTTGTATTGATTCTCTTGGACTAACAATCTTTTTGCAGAAAATATATGGGTCACCTACCTAGCAACTTTCAATCACATATGTTTTCAGAATACCACTTCCATGCTACAACAACTATATTTTTATGGAGAACATAAAGATGAAGATCTGCATATCAGATTTAGAGACCATTTTCAGCTATCTCATCTCAGCAAAATCAGGAGCATTTAATGCTCAAAATGCATGTGTCTAACAACTAGTTTTGTGAAGACACACTTAAAGCTTTGAAGAGCTGCATTGAAGAAAGACTTGAATGAGAAAATGATCAAGACTTGAAAAATTATTGAGAGCATTTATTTTACTACTCAGCTACACATTCAAGAGAGAAATTAATTTTTTCATCTACTCAATCAATGAAGAAGAAGACTTGTGCCTACTTCAACATCATTTATTGAAGTCTCATTAAAGAAAGAGAAACTCAGATTACAAATTGTATTTTAAGGAGTTTCAGTATTTTACCTTGTACTACAAAAATTCAGATTTGTTGTGAAGCTTTGTTGAAGCTTCGGTTTGTACCGGTGATTGGTTCCTACCTGCAAGTGGGCCACGGGGTTTGAAGCTCGAAGTTATCTTGCAAACAGTTGTACGCGATGGTTTGATCGTACCCGCAAGTGGATCAGGTTTAGTGAAGCACAAAGGAGACGGGGGCTCTAGGCACGTGGACGTAAGCCGGGATTTGTCCGAACCACGTTAAATTTTGGTGTCATTTATTTTCCGCGCTTTTATTTATTTATTTATTTGCACATGCTTGCTTGAGTTAATATTTTCAGCACACTATCTTGCAAATAAATTAATTCCGAAATTTGACTAAATTAATTTTAAGGTTAAAATAATTATTTTTGAATTAAATAATTAATTTCAGAATATCACTTAATATTATATACGAATATTAATTTAATATTCCTAGAGTGTTAAAATCTGCATTTCTAGTTGTTTAAATTAATTGGTTACATTTATTTGATATTGTTGGATTTATTCTTTGTAATTTAATTAATCTGAAAATTGTCAAAGTATTATAAATTAAATATTCTTTTGAAATTTTAATTTGATTTAAAGTTTGTAAAAACTCAATTCACCCCCATCTTGAGTATAATCTGGGAAAGAATTGGTATCAGAGCTAGTGCTCTTCTTATTTTTAAATTTAACAATCTTAGAGTTAAAGATCAATGGCAAACTTTAATGTTTCATCTCTTGGTGAGGGTCAATCAATAAATAGACCTCCTTTATTTTCAGGACATAATTATAGCTATTGGAAAAATAGAATGCAAAATTTTATTCAATCAAATGATTATGCTGTTTGGAGAGTTATTATAAATGGTCATAATATCCCCATAAAAGTTGTTAATGATGAAAATGTTCCTAAAGAAGAAAATGAATGGAATGATGTTGATATTAAAAAAATTCAAATAAATGCTAAAGCCATGAATATTCTGCATTGCGCACTTGATGTAAATGAGTATAACAGAATTTGTTGTCGTAAATCTGCTAAAGAAATTTGGGATAGACTAGAAGTCACATATGAAGGAACTAGTCAAGTTAAAGAAGAAAAAATTAGTATGCTTGTTCATAATTATGAGTTATTTAAGATGATGTCTGATGAATCTATTTCTGATATGTTCACTAGGTTCACTAATATTATTAATGGTCTTAAATCTCTTGGTAAATCTTATACTGACTCTGAATTAGTGAGCAAGATTCTCAGGTCACTACCATCTGCTTATATGACAAAGAAGGTGGCAATCAAAGAAGCTATATGAGAAAGACCTATCTCTCTTGATGAGTTATTGGGTTCCTTAATCACCCATGAAATGGAACTTAAGGAATTTGTTGAAGAAGAGAAACCTAAAGCAAACAAAATTATTGCCTTCAAATCTTCAAGCAAAAATGTAGAAAGTGAAGATGACGATGATGATGATGTTTCCTTAATGGCGAAAGATTTCAAAAATTATCTTATTTCCAAAAAGAAAGCCAAGGAAATGAGAAAGAAACATTTTTCAAAAGAGTTCAATGATGATCATCAATCTATATCTGAACCAAGATGCTATCATTGTGATGAAGTTGGACACATTAAGCCTAATTGTCCAAAATATAGGAAAGGGAAGAAGGCATTGAAAGCCACAACATGGAGTGACTCCGACACAAGCTCTTCCGATGAAGATTCGAATGAAAATGAAGTTTCTCATCTATGTTACATGGCTATGGAAAATGGGGTACATTCTAACCCTAACTCTAGTGATAGTGATAATGATGAAGTTGATGATTATGAAGTTTTACAAAATGTCTTTGATGAATTATGTGAAAGTTTTGAAGAACTTAAAAATAGATATATTAAACTTAAGAAGTCTCATTCATTAGTTTCAACTAAATATGATTATATGTCAAATGATTTTGATGAATTGAAATTAGAAAATGAATCTTTGAAAAATGAAATTAAATCCTTGAAAAAGGAAAAATCTGTGATTGTCACTACTCCTCTTGAGATTGAAAATATTGAGTTAAAAAGGGAGATTGAATATTTAAAGAAATCATTAGATACTTTTACAAAAGGAAATGAATATTTTCATAAAATTGTTGAGACACAAAGGATTCGATTTAATAATAATGGTATAGGATATGATGAAGAAAATGAGAAAAAGACTTATTCCAATTTATTGAAATTTGATGCCTCATCTAGTCTAACTAACTATTTATGCACTTATTGTGGTAGACACACACATTTTTCAGATTTGTGTCCATATAAATTTAGAAAAAGAAAATTTGCATGGATTCCAAAAGGAACCAAGATGTATAGTAACCCCTATGGACCTCACACATTTTGGGTACCAAAAGAGAAAATCTTTAAAGTTGTGTAGGTTGCATTTTTAGAAGGAATGTGGATTTTCAAGGCATATGATTTGGTCATATTACAAATTTCAAGTATCATTGCCTAATGTTGGAAATGCCACACGTGGAAGAAGTTGCTTGAATATATCTTTGGTATTGGTAAGGTGGTAAGGAACACCTTTCTTGAATTCAATATCATATGTTTATTAATAATTTATTTCATAATTGATATATTTCCATGCATAGAATATTTGTTATAACACATGAGCGTGTTGATTGATTTCACATGTAAATTTGTATATTTTTTATGATTCTTTGATATATCACACATTTGATTTTGATAATTATTTTATAAGAAAATTCATATATTTTTTTTTAAATTACATCATGATTTTTTTTATATTAATTTGAAACGAAAATGTCCTTTTGAAATTTATTAGTCATATGAGCTACATGTTAATATTCGGAACATTCCTAATGAATATTTTTTTTGGAAGATAGTAACATTTGTGTTATGTATATTTAAATTGAGAAATAACATGATCAATATGAAGTCAATTTTTTTAATATTTTATCTCATGAAATAGATGCACCATATTTATTATATGTATATTTGCCTTAATTGGTATCCCTTAGGGGGAGATAAAAGTTTATTGAAATTTGTTTGATTATTTGTTCGAAAAATGCTTGATCATAACTTTGATATATTATTATGGATTTTGCAATTCAGTTGATTATTCCGAGAATTTTAGCTCGTATCTTGAAAACGGCAAAGCTTGAGCAAAATGCTATATATATTTTTTTCTATTTCTAACTCATGTTATGTGCTTAATTCAAATTATTTGAAAACATCTAGTTATGAAATGTTTATTTGTTGTGCACTTGAAAGTTTACATCATGATGATTTATACAACAATTGATATTGCGCCTACTGAAAATATATACATTGCAATTTTATTACATTAGTGAGAGAGTTAATTATGCACATTGATATATATCTCTCATATTTGCATTATTTGAGATCATTGAGTTGTGATTCCTATTTATGCATAAAAAGTTGTTCCGAGGAATTATTTTGTGCAACGCACGGTTTGTGTGTGATTACAACAATTGGTATCATTTATGATTTTTGTGACTTATGCATTATTTGATGATATTATTGTTTATCTACACATTCAAATACATGCTATGAAAAATTTATGATGACTTGTGTGCGTATTGATAATTTTCATGTTATTTATATGCCCTTTGCGAATTATTGTTATACCCCATGCATGAATTATTTTTGATAGGGGGAGCTTCGCATTTTACCCGTGACACTGTATTTATATGAAATATCTTTTTGATAATGTCAAAGGGGGAGAAATATTTATGATTCACTATTTGTGCTTAATATTTCATTTTATGAATATATGTGAATCATTGTTTGTCATCATCAAAAAGGTGGAGATTGTTAACGAAAATGTATTTTATCCCTAATTAATTAAATTAGTTTAATTAATGTACATTTTAGTTTAACTTAATATATTGATTTTGATGATTCCAAACATATTTTTCTTAGGTTATTCTATAGATATTTATTATTGTATAATCTTGCCTCGACTCTACTCAACGACGTATTCGAGTAAAGGTATTCACGTATGTTGCACATTTGCACTTGACACATTAGGCACACATGCATATTTCCTGATCTATGATTGTTAATTGTGTGACTAATTAATTGTGAGCATAAATACTTTTCTAAAAATGAAATTATATTATTTTATTGAAAATATATATAAAATAAGTTTTGTTTAAAAACGATTTTCGAAATTTATCTTTTTTGTCAATCGTTTACCTATTAAAATAGTTTTAACAATATATATGTGTTTGTCTTCATGCGTGGCTCCTGTTAATAATATATTTATGCATGTATATATGGTTGTGTTGTCCCATTTGATTTGTTCCATGTATGGCGATTATTTGGTAGCCTTTTGTCCTAGCAAATTTCTTATACATCCTGTAGCTTTATTATTTTTATACGCTAGTGATGTCCACATAAGTGTAGTACCTGCTTTATTATAGGATCTGACTACACTTCCTTAAGATTTAGACCTACTTGGTGAATAGTGAATAGACCTGCTTATTTTATGAAGTGCCTTGGACATGACATATCACAGCACCACACCTGCTGGACTGATATAGTCTGAACTGTATTTCTTTTCGGCCTCACATGAATTGTACCTGTACGGCGATGTACTCCGGATGTGATTTCCTATATTGCCTTGGGCAGTTCTTGGGCCGAGAGTTTTTTTTAAGGACAGCTTCGTATCTCATTTTTTTTATTTGTTGACGCCACAGGTTTACCGCCAGTTGGCCTTACCGTGTTAACGCCGTTCCTTTTTTTTATGTACGAATGATGATACATATATATATATATATATAAACACATGAGTACGCCTCTTGCGTAGGAATCTTTTATTAATTTGATTAGGAAGCTTTGACCGAATAGACTTAACAAGTACACCGTTTTTGGTGTTTATCTCTACTGACTATACCCGATATAGTCACTTCCTTCTTAATTAGTTCTGTCCGAATGGACTGAAGCCATACATTTAATAGTTGTACATCATGTCTAGTCCTTTTGCTATTGACAGAACTGACGTCCTAGCAGTTTTTCATGCTTTGATAGTCATGTATTATTCATACACTTTGTACCTGCTAGTTCTTAAACTTTGACGAGACCATACTGTTATAGCCTTTAGCTAGTGGTGGTATTGTACCTGCTTGCTTTTACACGCCGTTCCTTCTGTTTTTATACGTACGAATGATAGTAAATATATATCCACATTCAAATGCATGTGTTTACACTTCTTGAGTTTTACCACTGCCACACGTCAACTCTGGCCGGAATAAATAAGTTTGGATCCTTTATAAATGTGTTCGGGAAATTGATTATATATATATATATATACATCAGTTCGAAATTTTATATTTACATATATATTATTGTAAACCTTTGACTGAGTTGAACCTGTACTTACTTTGTCTCATTTACTCTCTTGACAGAATAATGTTCTTAACACACCAGTTATATTCTTTACACAATGGTTCCACATTTACACATCTGATTTGTATGGTTTCTCTTGGACTAACAATCTTTTTGCAGAAAATATATGGGTCACCTACCTAGCCACTTTCAATCACATATGTTTTCAGAATACCACTTCCATGCTACAACAACTATATTTTTATGGAGAAGATAAAGATGAAGATCTGCATATCAGATTTAGAGACCATTTTCAGCTATCTCATCTCAGCAAAATCAGGAGCATTTAATGCTCAAAATGCATGTGTCTAATAGCTAGTTTTGTGAAGACACATTTAAAGCTTTGAAGAGCTGCATTGAAGACAGACTTGAATGAGAAAATGAGCAAGACTTGAAAAATTATTGAGAGCATTTATTTTACTACTCAGCTACACATTCAAGAGAGTAATTAGTTTTATCATCTGCTCAATCATTGAAGAAGAAGACTTGTGCCTACTTCAACATCCTTTATTGAAGTCTCATTAAAGAAAGAGAAACTCATATTACAAATTGTATTTTAAGGAGTTTTAGTATTTTACCTTGTACTACAAAAATTCAGATTTGTTGTGAAGCTTTGTTGAAGCTTCGGTTTCTACCGGTGATTGGTTCCTACCCGCAAGTGGGCCACGGGGTTTGAATCTCGGAGTTAGCTTGCAAACAGTTGTACGCGGTGGTTTGATCCTACCCGCAAGTGGATCAGGTTTAGTGAAGCGCAAAGGAGACGGGGGCTCTAGGTGCATGGACGTAGGTCGGGATTTGGCTGAACCACGTTAAATTTCGGTGTCATTTATTTTCCGCACTTTTATTTATTTATTTGCACATGCTTGCTTGAGTTAATATTTTCAGCACACTATCTTGCAAATAAATTAATTCCGAAATTTGACTAAATTAATTTTAAGGTTAAAATAATTATTTTTGAATTAAATAATTAATTTTAGAATATCACTTAATATTATATACGAAAATTAATTTAATATTCGTAGAGTGTTAAAATCTGCATTTCTAGTTGTTTAAATTAATTGGTTACGTTTATTTGATATTGTTGGATTTATTCTTTGTAATTTTATTAATTTGAAAATTGTCAAAGTATTATAAATTAAATATTCTTTTGAAATTTTAATTTGATTTAAAGTTTGTAAAAACTCAATTCACCCCCCATCTTGAGTATAATCTGGGCAACACTAGTTATGAATTGCCAGTTATATTCGGGCATGTTGCCCACGCTTATTACTCATAGATAATGTCATACTTTGCGTGACCCTTTTGTATCAGTTTGTTAACCGATAACTTATTCGTTTATATTTTGTAGAAAGGCTATCAACTACTAGTTGTATAAATAATTTAACATCCTGTTATGATAAGTGAATGAGTAAAATTATTTTTTATTTTTTTTGATTGAAAAATATTAGACATCCATTTTTAAAATCTTAGGTGGTTGTCTCGTATTAACTTTTGTGCGTCAGTGATGCTAAGAATAAACCACTTAAGATCCCAATTTTTATTGGAGTAGCGGGTTGGCCACCTCTTAGTTTAATAAGAGGGGTGTCAGAAATAGTATCAGAGCATCAGGTTCTAGAGACTTTAGGATCTGTGCGGACTTATCACGTTCAACCTTAGCATTCTTGGATATAGATCCTTATTATTGGGAATGTTTTGATTATGCAAGTATACGATCTTCCACAAGGATAAATTGTTTTATCTGTATACTAATTCAATTTCTTTTTATCTCAGATGCCTCCTAGACGAGGTCGCCCGACAAGGGTAAACTGAGTTGCAGATGATGTAGAGCGCCACCACAGCAAGGAACTATGAATGCGACAGAGGTGGATAATATTGTAGCCCAGACGGTCAATACTGCAATGACAGCTATGGCATAATAACTTCCACAAGCTCAACAACTGACAGCGCCGGTGGTTCAAGACCATATGGAACCCTCCGCGTGGGAATGAGTTAAATAATCCTTCCAGAATTTCAGGGTGATGCTGATGTGATCGTGGAAAACCAATGAAAGAAGGATATTTAACGCCATCTTCGAATGGTGGAATGTAGCGAGGTGCAGAAACAAATTCTCGCCACCTTTAAACTAGTGGGAGCATCTCTCCATTGGTGGGAGTCAGTGATAACTCTGGAACACAAGAATATCATGACTATCTCAGAATTATGGATTCTATATGATCGAAAGTATTTTCCTACCGAATTCCAGAAGGAGATGAGGGGGAAGCTTCAGTATATTACCTAAAGGGAGCGATCGATGGTGGAGTATGAAGAAGAATTTACTCGTTTGGAAAATTTTATACCGGACGAGGTCAATATGGAAGAGAGTAGGATCTCTAAATTTTTTGAGGGTTTGAGTTGGAAGATAAGGCAACATCTATTGGGGAACGCTTCCTTACAAACTTTTGGCGATGTGATGATTGCAGCTTTACTCCATTGCCAAGATCACCACCTTCATTTGAAGGGTAGTAAGAAAATAGGGGATTCTGGACAATCTAGTAAACCAGGAGGTAATGGTGCCGGTGGAGCACTAGCACCACCACAACAGTCAGGGAATAAATAAAAAGAATGGGACCCAGTTAAGAAGTAATAATTTGGGGGTTTTAGATTTTATGGAGGTGGTTTTAGGCAAAATCGGGGTGCTCTACAGCAGTAACAAATAGTCCCACAGGGCCAAGCACGCTAAGGGAATAATGGAGGTCGAGGGTAGCAGGTCCAGGGTGCAGGGCAATTTCAAAATAACAATAAGGGTCGATATTTGGAGAATTATACCGGTCGGTGTTTTCAGTTCAGTGAGACGGATCACATGAAGAGAGCTTGTCCATAGTTGAAAAGGACCAGGAGATCCATAGTTGAACAGGACCTCGAGGCCCTCAGAATCACCCGGCGCCTCTACAACCTCTAGCACCTATTCCAGTCGTCCCACTAAAACATGGAAAACTTCAGTTTGGACGTATGTATAATGTCCAAGATGCTTTGTTACTGCCAGAACCGCTATCACCACTATCTATTGAGGGTAAGTTTCCCATCCATGGATTTGTGGGTTGGGTGCTATTTAACACCGGTGCAACACACTCATTTATAGCTACGTACTTTGATCGTTTGGTAGGATTGTTAGAGACTTCCAATAGTACTCTTATGAGTGTAGATTCTTTAATGGGTGATGGCTCGCCTATATTCTTTATTTGTAAAGGAATGGTAATAGACCTTGGTAGATTGTGCTTGGAAGACAACTTACTCGTTCTGGATTTGGTTGGTTATGATGTTATTTTTGGCATGGATTAGTTAGTGAAATACCAGGCCATGTTAAATTATTGTGGGAGGAGTATAGTCTTGGCCATTTCGGGGTAAGAAATGTTTTTTGTATCCATGCCTCTTTCGGAAGGAGGTTCGATCACTCACTTGTACTATATCGAGGAGGAGATTTCATGAGATATAGTTATTTCCTTATAATCGATTCCCGTTGTTAGAGAATTTGAAGATGTTTTTCAAGAAATCCTTGGCTGACCTCTAAGTCGTGATATTGAATTCGTAATTGACTTAGCGCCGTGAACTAGGCCGATTGCACGAATTCCATACCCGTATGTCACCTTTAGAAATGCGGGAGTTACGGGACCAAATTCAACACCTATTGGGACAAGGTTTCATTTGGCATAACACATCGCCATGTGGTGCCCCTGTATTATTCGTGAGAAAGCGAGTTGGTTCCCTCCGGTTATGCATTGACTATCGTAAATTGAATAAGGTAACCATCCGAAATAAATACCCATTACCTCAAATCGATGATTTGTTTGATCAATTGAGAGGATCTTCGTACTTCTCTCAGATAGATCTGAGGATCGGGTACCATCAACTATGAATTTGAGAGCATAACGTGTCTAAAACTACATTCTTGACCAGGTATAGGTCCTATGAGTTTTTGGTTATGCCTTTGGGCTAACCAATGCTCTGATAATATTTACGGACCTTATAAATCGAGTATTTAGGGACTTCTTAGACTAGTTTTTGATAGTGTTTATTGATGACATTCTAGTCTATAATCGAACTGAAGTTAATCATGTCGAGCACTTACGGTTGGTCTTGCAGACACTATGGGATCATCAGCTATATGCTAGGTTTGAGAAGTACTATTTTTGGTTAAAGGAAGTGGAATTTTTGGGGCATATTGTGGCGATTGAGGGTATTTTTGTAGACCCAAGCAAGGTTACAGCGATGAAGGAATGGGATTAACCCATGACATCGACTAAAATTTTTAGCTTTCTGGGTTTGGTGGGATATTATCGTCGTTTCATTAAGGGTTTTTCGAAAATTACTGGCTCTTTAACGAACTTGACCCGAAAAGGAGTGCGATTTGTTCGGGATGACTCCTATCAACTAGCTTTTGAATAGCTAAAAGACAAGTTGACCTATGCCCCCGTACTCGCATTGCTGAGATCGAGAATAGGTTATTTAGTCTTTACTGATGCATCTCTACAGGGATTGGAGGGTGTTACCATAGGAGCATAGGGCCATTGCATATGCGTCTCAGAAACTTAAGCCCCATGAGAAGAATTATCCCATACATGATTTGAAGCTTACCACAGTAGTGTTTGCCTTAAAGATATGGAGGCATTACCTATTGGGTGAGAAATTTAGTCTCTTCACAGACCATAAGTCATTGCAATATTTGTTACACAAAAAGATCTAAATAGGCAGCAACGTCGGTGGTTAGAGTTTGTAAATTACTACCAATTTGATATTCATTACCACCCAGGAAAGGAAAATGTGGTAGCTGACGCGCTGATTTGAAGGGTCGCGGGGTAATTAGCAAAAGTGTGGAAATTTAAGTTGAAAGAAATTGGCCAGGATGATGCTGTGTCTTGAGCATTCATGCCGGTGTTGACCATTACACCTGATATTTTAAGGTGAGTAGTAAAAGCTCAAGTAAGGGATAAGACTTTCAAGACCGTTTATGACAATTACTAACTGAGGGAGCGGAGTCCTACTTTATTAGTTTAGAGGGTCGGTTACATCTATACGGAAGACTTATAGTCCCGGATGAAGGAGACTTGAGATGTGCTCTTATGACAAAATCCCATGGTTCGAGATTTGTAGTACGTCCCGGTGGGGAAAAAAATGTACCAAAATATGCACTGTCGATTTTGGAAGTCAGGAATAAAAAGGGATATTTCTAAATTTGTCTCCTAATGCGCCACTTGTCAGTTGGAGAAGGTGGACCACCATCGACCGAATGGAATGTTACAACCTTTGGAAATATCGATGTGGAAATGGGATAGTATCTCCATGGATTTTATCAGTGGATTACTGATGTCGAAAAATGATCATGATTCTATTTGGGTTATTATCGATTGCTTGACCAAATCGGTACACTTCCTACCAGTGAGGATGGATCTCAATATGACACATTATGCCCAGATTTTCATAGCGTAGATTATGTGACTTCATGGGGTGCAGATCAATATAGTGTCCGACCGAGATAAAATTTTTGTATCCCATTTTTAGTGAACCTTCCAAGAGGCGATGGGAACCGAATTGGGATTGAGTGGAACATACGATATGCCAACCGATGGGCAAACGGAGAGGGTCAATCAAATGTTGGAGGATATGTTTCGGACGTGCATACTTAATTTTAAAGGAGGATGGGATCAATACCTTATGTTGGTCAAATTTGCATACAATAATTCGTACCAACTCATGATAGGTATGGGACCGTATGAGGCATTATATTGCCTACCGTGTCGATCATGCATTCTTTGGTTGTAAGTAGAAGACAATAAGCTCCTTGGACCTGAAATGATCCAAGAAACCTCTTTGAACATTGAGCTTATTCGAAATTGCATACGAATTGCACAGGATCGCCACAAAACCTATGCCGACGTGAATCAGATGTACACCCCGTTCGTCCAGGGAGAGCGAACGGAGCGCTACTCTCGATAAAACTAACCAAATTCGCAAATAACAAGGCATAGAGCATCTAAAAAAATTCCACAATATAAACGAAACCACTAATCTCAATTATTCAAATTCAATACAACAAAGTCTCTCGAAATAATTTAAATCACCAATTGTCTATACAACATAATAAAATAATACAAATCTTCCAAAAATATTCTTCCCAAAATAATTCACGCTAAAATCTTCCCAATTGGTCCATAGCGCTCAAATCTACGCTAACCTGCCAACTAAAAGAAAATATGGGGAAGTACACAATACGACATGAAAGATGCTTAACAAATATATTAGCGGTGAATAAAGCGTAACAACTCGAGTAAGAATATTCAAATCAAATGCAAATCTCAAAGCATTTATCAATAAATTTCTCAACAACACATTAACCGGGTCACCAGGCCTCACCCCATCCGCATATGCCTTATCAAGACATAGTCCCGGAAGCAGGAATTTTGGAGGGTGCCCAACATCCGTGCCATATTAAAATCTCAGGACAACGTGATCAACAACAACATAATGATACCACATGAATCAAAATAATTCAACAATTATTTTTCCAGATTTCAAATAATTTAACAATTCAAATATGAGTTCAATTAAACATGTAATCAACGGAATAAACTCGCGAGATTTAAAGGAGCATATTGTGTAAAACCCCATACCTCAAAATTATCGCATGAATCTCCACATAAATTCAGCGTCAAAATCTAATCGCACCATCACGTTCCTCCCGCGAAAATAATCAAATCAATTTCTAGCCCCAATACAAAATAACCCAAATAGTCCAATTTTAAAAACTCGGAAAATTCAGATCCAAAAATTATCCGAATCACTGATTCGACTTTAGATTTGGATTCTACACGAAAAATTGAGTCCGGTATGTGTTTTGTGTTTTTCTCAAATCCCTTTCGAATGAACTCAAAAAGAAGATCTACACATTTCAAATTGATTCTTCTCATTCCACTCGTTTTTGCCTCTTTGGATTTCGTTTTTGGCCCTTCTTTTTCATCTCCCTTTACTTATAATAACCCATAATATTCCTTATATAAACCATCTCTCAAACCCTATCTTGGTGACTAAGCTAATGCATATTATTACATTGCCCTTTAACTCAAAATTATCAAGTTTACATATTTAAACCATTACAAAATGTCCAAAAACCAATTAAATTTGAATTTAAATATTTGATTCATTTAAAAAATAAATATAATGTTAATATCAATATTCTGATTAATAAAATAATAATATTATTAAAATTATATATCATATTCATAAATAAAGTCCTCAAAATTACGAGGTATTACATACTTCCCCCCTTGAAAAGGAATTTCATCCTCAAAATTCGACGAAACCTAACACTCAAAATAAAATGCTACTCGATTCTATTTCCTAAAAATCACACACTAAAGTCCTCAAATTAATTCTAAACATCCTCACCATGATGCCTAACACGTCTTCAAAAAATTTCTATCACCAAAGAAGACATGTCTAACCCGCATGCGAGACCCAATATCCAAGACCTAACGGTTGTCGTATACCTAAGCTCTGATACCATCTGTAACATCCCGTCCACCCAGGGAGAGCGAACGGAGCGCTAGTCTCGATAAAACTAACCAAATCCGCAAATAACAAGGCATAAAGCATCTAAAAAAAATTCCACAATATAAACGAAACCACTAATCTCAATTCTTCAAATTCAATACAACAAAGTCTCTCGAAATAATATAAATCACCAATGCTCTATACAACACAATAAAATAATACAAATCTTCCAAAAATATTCTTCCCAAAATAATCCACACTAAAATCATCCCAATTGGTTCATAGCGCTCAAATCCACGCTAACCTGCCAATTAAAAGAAAATATGGGGAAGTACACAATACGACATGAAAGATGCTCAACAAATATATTAGCGGTGAATAAAGCATAACAACACGAGTATGAATATTCAAATCAAATGCAAATGTCAAAGCATTTATCAATAAATTTCTCAACAACACATTAACCGGGTCGCCAGGCCTCACTCCATCCGCATATGCTTTATCAAGACATAGTCCGGGAAGCAAGAATTTTGGAGGGTGCCCAACATCTATGCCATATTAAAATCTCATTACAACGTGCTAAACAACATAATGATACCACATGAATCAAAATAATTCAACAATTATTTTTCCAGATTTCAAAGAATTTAACAATTCGAATATGAGTTCAATTAAACATGAAATCAACGGAATAAACTCGCGAGATTTAAAGGAGCATATTGTGTAAAACCCCATACCTCAAAATTATCGCATGAATCTCCACATAAATTCAGCCTCAAAATCTGATTGCACCATCACGTTCCTCTCGCGAAAATAATCAAATCACATTCTAGCCCCAATACAAAATAACCCAAATAGTCCTATTTTAAAAACTCAGAAAATTCAGATCCAAAAATTATCCGAATCACTGATCCGACTTTAGATTTGGATTCTACACGAAAAATTGAGTCACGTATTTGTTTTGCGTTTTTCTCAAATCTCTTTCGAATGAACTCAAAAAGAAGATCTAAACATTTCAAATTGACTCTTCTTATTCCACTCATTTTTGCGTCCTTGGATTTTGTTTTTGACCTCTCTTTTTCATCTCCCTTTACTTATAATAACCCATAATATTCCTTATATAAACCATCTCTCAAACCCTAGCTTGGTGACTAAGCTAATGCATATTACTATATTGCCCTTTAACTCAAAATTATCAAGTTTACATATTTAAACCATTACAAAATATCCAAAAACCAATTAAATTTGAGTTTAAATATTCGATTCATTTAAAAAATTAATATAATGTTAATATCAATATCCCAATTAATAAAATAATAATATTATTAAAATTATATACCATATTCGTAAATAAAGTCCTCAAAATTATGGGGTATTACATCAGAGGCATGTGGAATTAGAAGTGGGGGATTAAGTTGTATTACGAGTGTCCCCGATAAAAGGTGTGATGCTATTCGGGAAGAAAGGTAAACTTGCACCAAGATATGTAGGGCCTTTTCCCATTTTGGGAGGCATAGAACCTGTAGCATATCGACTTGCTTTGTGTAAAACCTATAATGAATTCAGGATGTACTCCATGTTTCATCTTTAAAGAAGTATAAATGATGCGAGGGAGCTCATTTGCATGTTCTGTTGGACAATATTGAGTTGTAGCCCGACATTTCGTATGAGGAACAACCGGTTCCCATCTTAAACCATGATGAGCGTAGACTAAGGTAGAAAGTGGTGCCCTTAGTTCGAGTCCAATGGGGACACAACAAGATTGAGGAATTAACTTAGGAACGAGATGATGATATCCGAGAAAAGTATCCACACCTCTTTTTACCAGGTACTTTTAAATTTCAGAGATGAAATTTCCTTGAAAGAGGGGAACTATGTAATACCCCTGATTTTTTAGTATTTATTTTTATATTAAATTTCCATGTGGGTTAGTCATTTAAAATAAATAAAAATTGAAGTAAATATTAATTTCTGTGATTTAAGAGTTAATATTTATGAGTATTGCACATTTACTATTATGTGAATGTAAATAGTGTAATATTATGTTATGTTGCGTCGTTACGCATTAAAGCGATGACTATGGTTTATATCATAATCGGTTTGTTTTTAAACAGGTAATATGACGTTGGGATAGGAAATTATTAAAGATGTCTTGTATGTCAGTTTAGAGGGCGTGGTTAGTTCAGAAAGGGTCGAGATAATCAAAATAAGTGTCGTGGGTGTTTTTGGGTTCTGGGTAACTTTCATCTATTTATGACTTAAATATGAAGTTCCGAGTCATTTTAAGTATGTAAGAGCATCTAATGTTCGACTTAAGTGTATTTGAGATATTTTGGCTATTTAGTCTTGTAAGAGCAATTAAAGTTCATTTGTGTCTAACCTAGAAAGAAAGAGAGAGGAGAAGAACTTGAGAGAAAGAAGAGAAAAGTGAGAAACTGATGATTTGAGCTTGGAATCATATTAAGGAGAAGAAATTTGAGACTTCAACCTTAAGGAAAGTTATTAAACTTGCACAAATTTGTGATTGTGTTTGAATAATTTGTATAAATGGTTAGTGTTCTTGAGTTTAAACCATTTGGGGACTTTGATGATTTTGATGTTTAAATCCTCATGTAAATGATATAGAGATGATTTGAGTGGTTTATATAGGTTGGTTATCACGTGGGAGTGATTTATGGATGATGTTGGTGAATAATAGTTGGTTTAGATGGAGGAAGAAATAGTGGGGCATTTATGTTATCATATAAACAGTAGTCATCACTTTATAGAAAATTTGGTTCTCTCAAATGAATCAATTCACTTCAAGGGGAGACTCGATTCGGCCACATGCGAATCGATTCGGAAATCTTGTTGTTCTAGAGGATTTTTCCAACTCTATTTCAACTCCTTTTCACTTGGGTGTAAGGCTTGGGAGCCTTTTTATATGATGTGTTATAGATGAATATGACCTTAGATAAGATATTGATACCCTAGGATAGTAAGGGGGCATTCGGGCCTCTTTGAGGATTAGATACGAGAGTATAACACCTCATTTTACTAAGTAAATGATTGTAGGATTGGTGTATAGTTGGATTGTGTCATTTCGGCCTTCGGGGACTAGTATAAAAGTTGTTATACCTTATGGCCTTAATATATATATATATATATATATATATATATATATATATATATATATATATATGCTTTGGGATCCAAGAATTGAATATGTAATTAGGATATATCTTCTCGTTATGTCATAAATGCACATAACCCTCTAAATGCTATCATAAGGGAAGTTACGCGAAAGAGGTGAATCCCCCTAGCTAATGAATGCAGGGAGAGTATAGTCATCAAGCCATAGCACCGGTTGTTACATTGTGTGATTGTTTTATTCAAAGGGGTATGATTACTCCTCACGATCGAAGGTATATGGTCACTTCCCATGCGTTGTGATTTAGGATTTCCCAAACAGCGAGATATCGACTGTGGGTACCTAGGTCATCATGAAAATAGGCCCTAGAAGATGATAGCAATCAGGGAACACATCTAGTGGGGTAGTTCTCGGGAGGATGGTCTTAGAGATGTTATTGTATGAATATAACTATCCTCACCGAAATTGTGTTTTAATGCAAAGGATTAAATGGAATTGCGGACCAACTTTAGTTATATGTGATCCTCCATGCTTAAATGACTTACGAGGATAAATAAATGAGGAATTGGTAAAACAGGTGTATTGTAGATAGTTATGTTATCCTTATTAGTAGTCAGGAAACTTAATTTAAAATAAAATGTACGCGTTAGGATGCACTTTAGAGGATGGGTGAACATATTTCTTAAGTGAAGAACGAACCTAACTTGTTTAGTAAATCTTATATTCATTGGTTTTATGCATCTTATTTACTTGTAAATAATATCACACTGGGCCCTAACCCGTTTATATTTTGTTCTCCTTGTGTGGTTCTTGTTTATGATTAGGTGTTCCGTTGCAAGGGTGCCCATTCTGACCTTCCCTTCTAGTGTTAAAGGATCTACAAAATTTTGCGAATGTTGTTGGTTTTTATTGTACTAGACGCATCGAATCCTTTTTGGATATTCTAGTTATGATTTGTCAGTTGTATTCGGGCATGTTACCTAAGCTTATTAATAATATCTACTGTCATACTTGGAGTGACCCTTTGTGTATCAATCTGTTAACTGACATCTTATTCGGTTATGTTTTGTAGAAATACTATCAACTGTTAGTTGTACATATAATTTAACTTGTTTTTATGATAAGTGGATGACTAAAATTGTTTTAATTTTTTTTAATTGAAAAATATTTGACATCCATTTTTAAAATGTTGGGTGGTTGTCTCGTATTAACTTTTGCGTGACAGTGATGTTAATAATGGACCATTTAAGATTCCTATTTTTATTGGAGTAGCGGGCTGGCCACCTCTTATTTTAATAAGCAGGGTGTCACACCTTTGCAAGGTTAGAGAGTGGGACAGTTTTTGGCCATTTCATGTTATAAAAATTCAAGGTATATCAAATTGATGTCAAGAGTGTGTTTCTTAATGGGGGTTTGAATGAAGATGTTCATATGGAACAATAAAATGGTTTTGAGGACCTAAAGTTTCTCAATCATGTGTGGTGGCAACATAAGGCCTTACGTGGTTTCAAATAAGCTCCAAGATCTTAGTATGAAAGGTTGAACATATATCTCTTGAAAAGATATCTTAAAAGAGGATGAGTGGTTAGGACACTCTTTGTGCGAAAAATCTAGGAATCATATCCTTATTGTTGAAAATTATGTGGATGATATTGTGTTCAGGTTAACAATTCGGAAATATGCCCGTAGCTTTGCGAAGGAAATGAAGGAGTTTGAAATCAATATGGTACGTGAGTCAACCTTTTCCCTTAGCTTACAATTGAAACAAATTAAGAATGATGTTTTTCTATCCCAGGCTAAGTATGATAAGGAGTTATTAAAAAAACTTGGCATGGAATCAACAATACATGCTAACACCTTGATTGGATTTTATTACAAATTGGCCAAGGATGAGAGTGTAATACCCCGTATTTTTACTGATTTTAATTATAGGATTAATTGAATTAATCTGAATTTAAATACTAGCGATATGAGAATTAGTATTTGATTATTATAATTATGTTGAATATTAATGAGCGAGTATAGTAATATATGATTTTGAATTTATTAAAATTATCAAGTGTGGAAAATATGACAGTTTCGAAAATTATGTTAGGACGCGCATGTTAGTCATGTTGGGACAAATTTAAGGGATTATAAATTATTTTATTTTTATGTCATCCTTATGGTCATTTTGAGTTCGCCAATGTGTCTGTAAGTATCGAGAAAGTCAGAAAAGTCTACTTCGGGGTGGGGTAGTTTCAAGCCAAATCAGCAACCCAGGCGGGTATTTTAGTCATTTTGTTATTTAATGAATAGTGACCTACAAAATTAAGGATTATTATATCAGCCAACCCTTAGGGTAATTAGGTTTATTTTCTTCTACAAACTTGAGAGAGATAAGTAGAGAGAAAGGAAGGGTTTCCAAGGGTTGTTAGGGACAAACAACCACCTTGCACCACCACCATCGCCGGATTTGTGACCGGAAAGATAACATCACCGCCATATCATCTTCCCCAAACAATCATAAATTCTATTTCCAAGAAAGTTATTTAATCTGTTGTGATTCAACAAATATATTATCCATTGTAGTTTAGAATTGGAGACTAAACTTGAAAGATTGATAATTTCATGAATTGAGAGAATTTAATCTTGAATATAAATAGGTTTTGCACGTACATAAATTCTAGGAAGATTAGATAATGGGATCAGATCCTACAAGATATAAATCAAGAATCAAATCTGAGTGATTGACTATCTTAAATTGAGAGAAGTTATCCTAGGGTTTAACCATGAAAACATGATGAACAATTAAATTTGTATGCAATTTGTTTTGATGATTTGATGATTCTGGAATGTTAGAAATCATGTGTTTAGGTTGTTCTAACATCAAGTACATTTACTTTGGAGAATGGAATTTTTTAATGAATTTGGGAGACAAAATGATGTCCAAAATGCTAAAAAAATTCTGGGCTATAATTGGTCGATCAATCGATCTACATTCATAGTCGATTGATCAACTGGTTCGATCGATCGACATTCTTGAGTCAATTGATCGACTCCCCTGCATTTGTCATAAAATTTCCTTTCATGGTTTAACCAAAATTTGACTTTTAAGAATTATTGGTGTGGACTATCTGAATACATTATGACTTAGAGAAGGTCAGTACGGATGTATTTTAGGCCCAAAAAATATTAGTTTGGTTTGCGACTATATGATAAACTTACGAGTGTCCGATGAGAGTGTTACGGTTGGAAACTATGAAAACTTTAATTTAATTTGAATAGACAATAACTAAAAGTTAGAGACAATAGTAAGGGGACTTTGATTAACTGAAATAACGTGAGAGACAGGTGGGAGACTTAGTAACCTTTCGAGATAGGTTTAACTACTCGAATTTATACGACGAGGGTTATCATGCTAAACATATTACATAGGATAATCTGGATGAAACTCTACTACACATGAGACTTGTAATATAGGACAGGAGTATACCAATATTTAAATGATGATTACTTAGGTTGTGTGATTATCTAGTATTTGAATGTGCATGACATACCGACCATAGTTGTTATCACGAGAGGTTGTAGGAAGAGGACAATCTTGTCTTGTGTGCCTTCGAGGGGATTTAGATTTAGTACCTCAAGAGCGTAGAACTGTGAAGACTTATTTGTGAGTCGATAAGTCAGTTGACCATGGGAGCATAGGTATGTGCGTGACCCATGGGTATGTGTGACTTGTATTGATACAGTTTCTGAGTGATTCAGAACACATGATCCTTATCTACATGCTGTATCGGGATTCGATAGTAGAGTATGCGTGCACCGCATCTTAGCCTAGGGGTGCCATATATGTATATATTTACTGAGACTGATATAAATATATATTTCTGATTATTCATTGTTTCTTAGTAGATGGGAATGGATAAGATATTTAAATCACCTAACGATATGGTAACTTATATAATAAATGAGAAAATGGATTCAACTAACAAATATTTGAAATGTAAGTATGTCTTAATTGAGTAATACGAGTGGCTCAATGTGGTGATCCCTATAGACAAAAATTTGATATAGACTAGTTAGTTAATAGCATAACTAGGATGGGTTAAGGGTATGCGTTAGGCATGCATAATAGTTGAGGGATGATAATCTCAAGTGAGAGCACGTGCCTAACATATATATAATATTTAATGTTTAATGCAATTAAACACTTGCTGTTTTTAATATATTTTCACCTCGAGCTCTGACCCGTTTTCTTCCAAATCTATTTTTTTGGTAAAAAACTTATAGGTGCCTAGACATAGGTATACCAAGCATAGGAGTTCCATTATGTTGACATCCTATAGCTGGTGTAGAAGTTACAGGATCTTGGTATTAGATGCCTCCACATATATCTTTGCTTCCTTCAGAGTCACTCATATCAGTAAGAGCCCGTTTCTTATTCTTATTCAGAGATAGCAGTTTCAGATTATTTAGACTCTTATATTGGGATTATTTGTCATTTAGACTGTTATTGAAATGTTTACTCTAGACTCAGTTTATTTCATTATATTAATTTTCCTTATGAGATTGTTTATGTGATTGTTGAATGGTTGGTTATTCATGACTTAATTGTAAGTAAATTTAATTAATAAAATTTGACATCTCACTTTTTAAATATTAGGTGGCTAGTAATTAGTAAAATGTTTTTGACATTGATGCTAAGACTTAACCAACTTGATATTATGTATTAAGTTAATAAAGGAGTAGCTACCCGGTATTTAATTAGATGGGGCGTCATAGGTGGTATCAGAGAATTAGGTTCTAGGGTCTTTAGGATCTGTATGGCTTGTTCTGCTTTCTGCGTAGCGTTCTTTGATACAAATCCCAATATTTTAGGACTATTGTATTCTTTAACTACGTATTTTATGTCTTCAAGAATTTTGTGTTAATAATTGTAGAATCATAAAGCTTCTCTCTCATTTTTTATGCCTCCTCGATGTGCACAGCGAGCTCCCAGGGGTTCCCAGCCCGACCCACAACCAACACTACTTCAGGGTACTATAAACATAATTGAAGTTGCCATTATAGTAGCACATGCGATAAATACGTCTTTAGAAGTAGTGCAGCAGGTTCCACCTTAGGCACCGATAGCGGACCTAGTTCTGGGTCATGTATTCACGTCTTCTTGGGAACGTGTGAGAGATTCCTTTCAGAAGGAAAATCCTCCAGAGTTTGCAAGGAGCTATGATGTTTTAGTGGTGAGCTAATGTAAGAAAGACATCCAGAGGCACTTGAGGATGTATGAATGCACAAATGTATGGAGGAAGATACTAGATATGTTTAATCTAGTTGGAGCAGCATTGTAGTGGTTAATGCAACACTACTTCACTGCCAGGAACACCACTTCCATCTGACAAGGAGCAAGCGAGTAGGGGAGTCTAGCTAGAAGGGTAAGACATGAGGTAGTGGTGACAGTGGGGCACAACCAGCACAGGGCCAGCAGAGGTAGGGTGATCAGAATTCCTAGCAAGGGGATTCTGAACGATACAAATCAAGGGGCTTTCGACACGGTGAGGAAGGTTATAGGAAGGGCAACAGGGACATCAGGGCCAACAAGGACATTAGGGCTAGCAGTAGTATCAGCAGGGCCACCAGGGCCAAGTGAGGGGTGGTAACGACCAGAGGGATGAGGGAAGCAGGGAAAAATAGGGAGAAACTTTGAGGGAAAGTGTTTTATATGTGCCAATACAGGGCACAAATTTTACGATGGTCCTCAAAGGGGCAGGGCCCCACAGCCGCACCTACAGGGTTCTTAGCAAGAGCCTTAGAGACTGCTATTTCATGCCTCCCTCCTAGAACCACCATAGATTCTAGATTTTCCATCTATACCAGCGGTCAAAGTTCAACAAGGGCCGTTATAGTATGGGCTTGTTTACAATGTTCATCAGGCCACAGTCCCACAGGCTTCACCTACGATTGAGGGTATGTTTTCTATTCAGGGGACTTTGGGGTTGTTTTTAAATGATGACCCCTAAATTTTAAATTTTACCAAAACTAATTTCCTTTTAGATGCAGAATAAAGATGGCTCAACGAATCAATTACATAAAAAATAAATTTTAATTTCTTTCAAATTAAAATTAATCAAACTCAAAGTGAATTAAATTAAACAACAAATTAATTTTCACTTAAACAACTTAATTCAATCCAAGTCCTAGGAATTTGCCCAACAACTAATTAATTCATTTTTTCAAATTAGGCCAACCCAAATTTTATCCAATAAAATTAATGACTTGAACAAAATTAATTAAAAATTACCCAAATTAATTTTAGCACCAACTTAAGCATGAGTATTGATTTAAACCAATTTTATCTTTTTACCTAAGCATGCATCTAATGTGAGTTTTGCAAAAGATAAAATAAACAAATAACCACTACACCGCGATGTACGAGGAAAAACCCACAACGGGAAAAAACCTCAAACGGCCCTAGTCTCAAATCCACTAAGTACTATTTTATAAGTACAAGACACTAAGACTTACAAACACTCAACTTGACTCTGTCCAAGCCCTGACGCTCCATATTTTACACCCCTATGCCAATAGAATAACAACAGAGGTCCACCGCGGTCTCGGAATCCACCGATCGGACTTTTAGGAACCCATCAACAACACACGATGCCTTTCACCATATGAGAATGCCGCAGCAAAAAACAACACACTTCTTCTTTGTGGGATGTGGAAGTAATCCAAAATTTCTCTTCTTTGAGGTGTAGAGATAAACACGGTTCCAAACACTCCAAGCAAGATATATATATGGTCACTGGGAATAAACAAACTATGGGTGTAAACTAAAGTGTTTTGGAATAATGTTCTTGAAAATTCAAAAACTTAAAACATGAACTTTTGAACTTAGAAATTTTTCTCTCAAGATTTTATCTCAAAAAGGTGTTTAGAAAATGTCAAAAGTTGGTTTTTCAAACATGGTTCCCTCACATATAACTTCTGTCAAAAGATAGTGGGAAAAGTGGGAAAATCTTCAAAAACTGCCAAAATACATGTTACCGCCAAATCTCGTTCGAACGACTTTTGGTTTGAACCATATTCTCGTCTGAACGATTTTAAGAACAATGTTCCAGAGGTGAAAAAGGAATATCGTTAGAAGTCTCATTCGAACGACCTGACAATCGCATTCGAACGAGATGCTAGTTCATTCGAGTGATATGGTAATCTCGTTAGAACGAGATTCTAGTGCCATCGAACGACGTGTCAGAAAAACTATGCTATTCATTTTAAGTCCAAAACTTATTATGAAAAGTTCTAAAAAATATTTTCTGAGTAAAATAAAGTCGTTAAAAACATTTATAAAAAATTATAAATTACACCCAATAAATGTCCAAGCTCCAATATATATATATTGAATTCATACCTTAGGAACATTGGAACAATGTTGTTGACGTAGAAACGAGGCATACTAAACTCGGCATATGATGATGATTTATACTCTTGGCCACTACGTCTTCAACTCACACGTCATAGTCTTGGATGGATACACAAGAACACTATCCTATGACTTAAATGTTTTTGTTCGGAATTGAGCCAACACTATATTAAGACTCAATCGAAGACTTGTGTCCTTACGATCTCCCCATTTGACTATTCCAGGACAAAAACCAAACAAAAATCCTAAAGGGCCGTCAAGCTGTACTAGACATAAAAAATATCCCACCCAAAATAAAAATACAATAGCTTGACTCACAACCCAAGGATCAATATCTTTGGGGACGATGAAAGTTTCCATTTAGAAGAATTCCTGCACACTTAAGCAAACTATCAAATGCATAGGGAATATCAAGAGTATTAAATGCATAAAATAAATAATCCCCCTAAATTAATTCTCCCATTTATCAAATAAATGACCTACTTAGAAAGAGTCCCCCCAAGATAAATCACCCAAACTAAGATGTGATTACAATAAGAATAGATACCATTTCTCCCCTATCATTCTCCCCCTTTTTGTTCAGGAATAAACAAATGATAAAAGGTAATTTAAACATGAATCTTAGAGTTATAAGAGCATGAAAGCATATGGGAAACAAAATCATAACTAATCCAACAAATAATAACGAATACCAACTAAGATGCAAGAAAATGATACCAATATGATACATAAAGTATTAAGCATGTGATATCAACAAAGAATGCAACAAGATATATACCAATCATGAAGTAGAAGCATAGATGGACTAGAAAGCAAGGCAAAGACAAATATAATACCTCGTATATGAGAACATAATAAATATCATTAACGCACACGCACATATACTAGGTATAAATACCACACATGACACAAAATAAAATAGCTTTTCACACTCGTATGGAAAAAATGTGTCATATGGAAACAGAAGTGTTGGGGTGTGAACTAGCAACAATTAAATTTATACCCAATCACTTAAAATATGTTCACGGAGTTCTCAATTGATTGTAAACTTCATTAGATTTGAATACAGCCTCATGTGATAATATAGATTGAACTCAATGAACAAACATACACAATGCATAAAAGCCTAGAATTTTGATGATTCTACAAACCAATAGAGTCATGACATTGAAAAAACAACTAGGATAAACGGACATTGTGCAAACTGTTGATATACCATCCAAATTCCTTCAATTTAAGCATATAGAGTTTAATCTTTTGAATGAATAGATCAAATAAACAAAATAGGCCTTAGAAAATATTTTCTTTTAATGCCATTATTCTTTTAGGCCTTTGGACCACGTATTTCTTTTAGGTCCAAAAAAATGGTGGCTTACATGCAAAGGATGATTATTCCTTTCGGAGCCCTTCCCCGTGCACATTTATATACCACATTTTTATATCTCAAACACAAATCTCACATGCAATATATTTTAACATGAACTAATCCTCCTAGATCATATAATATGTAGATGGCTATATGGGTAGGAGAACACCTCACAAAGCTCAAATATACATATGAAGTTAAAATTTCAACATAGCTCGTGTATGTGTGAATTGAGGCATATAAAAATAGAATCCATTATAACAACACAAAATCCAACTAGTCCATGTAAGCATGGTAAAGAACATTTTAAGAATTGACAATCTAAACCAAAATTTCTAGCCACATGGAAATGAAAAATAAGGGATTCAAACACAAGTATATGCCACATAGAGTGTGTCAAACTAAAATATACACAAAAAAAAATCTTTTTGACTTTTTGACAATTTTTAGCCAAAAATAAAAATACTTACTGAAAAGACACAAAAATAATTTGTATTTTTCATTAATCTTAAATTACTAAAAAGATAAAACACAAATGATAAACAAAATAGTTAAAACCATTTATAAAAAATTGTAAATTACACCCAGTAAATGTATATATATATATATATATATATATATATATATATATATATATATATATATATATATATATATATATATATATATATATATATATAAATTGCATTCATACCTTAGGAACATTGGAACAATGTTGTTGACGTAGAAACGAGGCTTACTAAACTCGGCATATGATGAAGATTTATACTCTTGGCCCGTACATCTTCAACGCACACGTCACAGGCTTGGATGGATACACAAGAACACTAGCCTATGACTTAAATGTTTTTGTCCAGAATTGAAACAACACTACATTAAGACTCAATCGGAGACTTGTGTCCTTACAGGGAAATATTTTTTTCGACACGGCTGCATCACATAGTTTCATTGCCACTAGTTTTTCATGCATCGCGGCGTTATTAGACATGACAGAGAGCATAGTTACTAGTGTATATTCATCTTTGGGCTATGGGTCATTGATTTTTATTATATGTTGGGGAGTGGGCATAGATATTGGGAAATTGTTATTATCGGTTGATATGCTTGTCTTAGATATTCATGAGTATGACGCGATTTATCTCTATGGATTCGCTCGGTACGTGTAGGGCCATAGTCAATTATTTTTGTATGATTATAATATTTGATATAATAGGTTAAGATATGTTGCTGGTGGCGATGCCTCGTCCTAAGGGAGGATCGTCCACTCACTTGTATTACATAGAGGAAGAGACCTCTAAGGAGGCGGTAATACCACTTAATTCGATTCTTGTTGTTCGATAGTTCGCTGATATATTCCAGGATATATTAGGATTTCCATCTAGTAAATAGATAGACTTTGTTATAGATTTGACATTGGGAACTCGATCGATAGCCCGCACGCCTTAACGTATGGCTTCGGGAGAGATGAGGGAAATACGGGATCAGATTGAGCAACTGTTGGGATAGGGGTTCATTCGAAGGAGTACCTCTCATTGGGGTGCTCCCATGCTATTTATGAAGAAAAGGGATTGATCTTTATGGCTGTGTGTTGATTACTGAGAGATGAATAAAGTCACGGTATGGAATAAGTATCTGTTGCCCCGAATCGATGACTTATTTGATACGTTGTGATGAGTTGCCTTCTTCTAAAAGATGGATTTAAAATCAGGATACCATCTATTGTGTATCAGGGAGCAGGGTGTGTCTAAGATTGCATTCTAGATGAGATATGGATCATATGAGTTTAGGGTTATGACATTTGGGATAACCAACACACCAGTCGTATTCATGGTCTTGATTAACAGGGTGTTCAGAGAGTTCCTTGATCAGTTTGTCATTATATTCATAGATAACATTATGATATATTCTAAGACTAAGGAGGATCACATCGAGCATTTGCGACGGGTGTTGTAGTAACTATGCTAGCATGAGTAGTATGCCAAATATCAGAAGTGTGGGTTTTGGCCGAAGGAGGTCCAGTTTTTGGGGCACATAGTATTAGACAAGGGTATATCCATAGTCCGAGGCAAAGTGTCAGCAATGAGGGAGTGGGGACATCCCACGACAACAATAGAGATACATAGTTTCTTGGGCCTAGTAGGATACTACAAGAAGTTTATTCGGGATGCTGCATGTCATTTTGTCTTTGATGAGATGAAGGACAAGTTGACTTCGGAACCCATCCTAGTGCTGCCCAGGATGGAAGTGGAGTATTTAGTCTACACTGATGCATCCTCACAAGGACTTGGGTGTGTACCTCAGCCGTAGGATTAGGCCATAACTTATGCTTCCCAAAACCTTAAGACTCATGAGAGGAATTACCCCACCCATGACTTGGAGTTAACGACAATCGTGTTTTCACTTTGAATATAGAGACATTATTTCTTAGGGTACAAATTTATCTTATTCATATATCACCAGTCACTACAGTACCTTTTTACCCAGAAGGAGTTGAATATGCATCAGCACAGGTGGCTCGAACTTGTGAAGGATTATCAACTCGATATCCAATACCAACCAGGGAATGCTAATGTGGTAGCAGACGTATTGCGTCGTAGGACAATAGGTGAGGTGGCCTAGGTGTGGAAAGAAAAATGGAAGGAGTTGGGAAACCAAGATGAAGTGGATCGATCATTCATGTCTTTTATGATAGTTACGCCTCAGATTATTACTAGGGTGGTACAAGCTCAGGCAACGGATCTATTCTGCCAGGATCGGATAATGTATCTTCTGGCACAGGGGACCGAGTCTTACACTATTGGCTTGAATGGGGGATTATGCTTCAATGGGAGACTAATTGTTCCTAGGGGAGGACTTGCAACACGAGGTAATGACAGAGTCACACAATTCATGTTTTTCAGTACATCCCGGTGGGGATAAGATGTACCAGGATATGAGGTGACATTATTGGTGGAGTGGAAGGAAAAAAGACATGGCCGAGTTTGTTTCGAAATGTGACACTTGTTAGCTGGTAAAAGTGGATGACTAGAGGCTACCGGGGCTCCTACCGCCATTAGAAATTCTTATGTGGAGATGGGAGAGCATTTCCATGGATTTCATCACGGGTTTGCTTACATCTCAGCGAGGTCACGATTTGATACGGGTGATTATTGATCATTTGATCAAGGTATCTCACTTTCTGCCAGTTCAGACCGATTATACTATGGGGCGATACGTTTATATCATCATTGCAGAGGTAGTGAGACTTCATGAGGTTCCCCTTGATATAATGTCCGAGTGGGACAATATTTTTGTGTCCGGATTTTAGGAGAGCTTCAAGGAAGCCATGGGTATGGAATTATGACAGAGTTTGGCCTATCACTCACAGACTGATGGGAACACTGAGTAAACGAATCTGATGTTCGAGGATATGTTACGGATGTGTATCCTAGATTTTGGCAGGGGATGGGATAAGTATGTCCCACTAGTGGAGTTTGCTTAAAATAACTCCTAGCAATTTATGATTGATATGGCTCCATTCGAGGCATTATACGGTAGACCTTTTCATTCTCCGATATGCTGGTTAGAGGTGGAGGACAAAAATCTACTTGGGTCGAAGGTGATCCAGGATACTTCGACTAGGATAGAGATGATTCAGAGTCATATTTGGGTTGCTTAGGATCAACAGAAGAGCTACGCCGATGCCAAGAGGTTCTTTCAGGAGTTCAATGTGGGAGACTAGGAGTTGCTGAGAGTATCTCCTATGAAGGGGATAGTGCATTTTGGTAAGAAAGGGAAGTTTGTGCCGAGATATATTGGGCATTCCATATCATCGAGAGGATTGGTCCAGTTGCTTATAGACCTAGATTACCGGCACACTTGCATAGGATTCATGACGTATTCCATATTTCTTCATTGAGGAGATATCTTCGGGATGAGTTGGCCTGTAATCACATTGCTTTAGAGGAGATTGATCTGCAGCCCGATAGTTCCTACGAGGAGGGGTCAGTTAGTATCCTCGAGTGTAGCGAGAGGAAATTGAGATCGAAGGTAGTACCACTAGTACGTGTTCAGTGGCGGCATCATAATACCGAGGAGTCTACGTGGTAGAATGAGGATCAGATGCGCGACACATATCCAAAGTTATTTTTACCATGTATACATTATTTTCTGAAATTTGAGACGAAATTCCATTATTAAGGTGGGAAGTATGTAATACCCCATATTTTGACTTATTTTAATAATAAGATTAATTGAATTAATTAGGAAATTAATTGGTAACTAATCTGGATTTAAATACTAGCAAGATGAGAGTTAGTATTTTATTATTATAATTATGTTGAACATTACTGAGGGAGTATAGTAATATATGATTTTGAATTTATTAAAACTGTCATGTGTGAAAAATATGACAGGTTTGGAAATTAAGTTGGGATACGCGTGTTAGCTGTGTTGGGACCAATTTAAGGGATTATAAAGTAATTTTTTTATGTCATACTTATTGTCATTTTAAGTGCGCCAATGTGTCCTAAAGTATCGAGATAGTCCGAAATGTCTACCCGGGGGCTTAGTTTGGGTCTCAGGGTAGTTTCAGGCCAAACTAGCAACTCGAGAGGGTATTTTAGATAATTTACTACTTGATGAATAGTAACCTACAAAATTCAGGATTGTTATATTATAACAGCCAACCCTAAGTGTAATTAGGTTTATTATCTGCTAAAAACTTGAGAGAGAAGTAGAGAGAAAGGAAGGGTTTTCGAGGGTTCCTAGGGCCAAGTAACCACCTTGCACCACCACCACCACTCCTGGATTTGTGATCAGAAAGAGAACATCACCACCATATCACATTACCCAAAAGGATCAAAACATATAGTTCCAATAAATTTATTTAACTTGTTATGATTCAGCAAATATATTATCCACGGTAGTTTAGAATCGGAGACCAAACTTATAAGATTGATAATTTCATGAATTGGGAGAATTTAATCTTGAATATGGGTGGGTTTGGCATGTAAATAAATTATGGGAAGATTATAGAATTGAATCAGATCCTAAATGATATAAATCACGGATTAAATCTGAGTAATTGGCTATCTTAAATTTAGAGAAGTTATCCTAGGGTTTAACCATGAAAACCGGATGAACAATTAAATTTGTATGCAATTTTCGTGATGATTTGATGATTCTGGAATGTTAAAAATCATGTTTTTAGGTTGTTATAACATCAAGTACGTTTAGTTTGGAGAATGGGATTTTGTAATGAATTTTGGAGACAAAACGATGGCCAGAACGCTAAAAACATTATGCGTTGTAATTGGTCGATCAATCGATCGACATTCATAGTCAATCGATCAACTGGTTCGATCGATCGACATTCTTGAGTCGATCGATTGACATTCTTAAGTAGATCGATCGACTCCCCTACTTTTTTATAAAATTTCCTTTTAAGGTTTAACCAAATTCCGACTTTTAAGAATTATTGGCGTGGACTATTTGAATAGATTGGGACTTAGACAAGGTCAGTAGGGATGTATTTAAGGTTCAAAAAATATTAGTTTGGTTTGCGAATAAATGTTAAACTTACGAGTGTTTGACGAGAATGTTATTGTTTGAAACTATGGAAACGTGAATTTAATTTGGGTAAACTAAACCTTAAGCTTAAATAGAGTCGTAGGGGGACATTAATTTACTCAGATAACCTTAGAGATAAGTGGGAGACTTAGTAACTTTTCGGGATACGTTTAAGTACTAGGATTTCTATGACGAGAGTTTTTGCGCTAAACATATTACGTAGGATAATCGGAAAGAAACTCTACTTTGTATCTTGTAATATAGGATATGAGTATCTCTACATTGAAATGATGATTACTTAGGTTGTGTGATTACCTAATATATAGATTATTATGTGTATGACATACCTACCATACTTGCTATTACGGGAGGTTGTAGGAAGAGGACAATCTTATCTTCTGTGCCTTCGGGGGATTTAGATTTGGTACCTCAAGAGCATAGGATCGGGAAGACTTATTTGTGAGTTCATAAATCAACTGACCATGGGAGAGTAGGTAAGTTCGTGACTTATGGGCATGTGAACTATGTTCGCCTCCAATATGTGTGATTTGTATTGATACAGTTCCTGAGTGATCCAAAATTCATGATCCTTATGTACGTGATGTACCGAGATTCGATAGCAATGTATGCGTGCACCGCAACTTAGGCTAGGGGTTCCATATGTGTATATATGTACTGAGAGTGATATAAATATATACTTGTGATTATTCACTATTACTTAGCAGATGCAAATGGCTGAGATATTTAAATGACTTAAAGATTTGGGAACTTATATAATAAATGAGATAATGGATTCAAATAACAAGTATTTGAAATGTATATATGTCTTAATTGAGTAATACCGGTGGTTCAATTTGGTGATCCCTATAGACAAAGATTTGATATAGACTAGTTAGTTAGTAGCATAACTAGGCTGGGTTAAGGGTATGCGTTAGGCGTGCATAATAGTTGAGGGATGACAATCTCAAGTGAGAGCACGTAACTAACATGTTTATGATATTTACTATTTAATGAAATTAAACACTTGTTGTTTTTAATATATTTTCACATCTAGCTCTGACCCGTTTTCTTCCAAATCTATTTTTTAAACCTTTTAGGTGCTCAGCCACAGGGACGCCAATCATAGGAGTTCCATTCTATTGACGTGTTGTAGCTATTGTGGAAGTTACATCATCTCATTATTAGACACCTACACATATATATTTTCTTCCTTCGGAGTCATTCATATCAGTTAGGGCATGTTTCCCATTCTTATTCAGAGATAGTAGTTTTAACCGTTCATTTATTTCAGATCTTGGATTTATTTATTCAGACTCGTGTATTGGGATTATTTATCATATAGACTGTTATTGGAATTTTTACTCCAAACTCAGTTTATGTTATTCTATTAATTATCCCTATGATATTATTTATGTGAATGTCGAATGGTTGGTTATTCATTACATAATTGTAAGATAGCTAAATTAATAAAGTTTGGCATGTCACTTTTTAAATATTAGGTTGCTAGTAATTAATAAAAGTTTTTTGACAGTGATGCTAAGATTGAACCAACTTGATATTCTGTAATAATTTAATAAAGGAGTAGCTACCCGGTATTTAATTAGACGGGGTGTCACAGAGAGTGGGAAAGTTGTGGACGATAAGTTGTACAGGAGAATGATTAGTAGTTTACTTTACCTTACCTTAATTTGTTCCAATATATCATAAAGTTTAGGAGTGTCTGCCAGGGATCAAGAGAAACTGAAGGAATCACATTTGCAAGCGGTTAAAGAGTTATTTTATATGTTAATGGAAATCAAAAGATTGGGTTGTGCATCCATATGATACAAATGACTCACTTTATAAATATTCAGATTCTGATTGTGTGGTGATGTCATTAATAAAAATAGCATATCAGGTGGATGTTTTATTTTTTGGCATTTTGAGGGTGTCTTGGGTCTCAAAGAAACATAATTCAATATATTTGTACACATTTCAAGCTAAATAAATTATTTTGGGTAGTTATTGCACTCAGTTTCTTTCAATGAATCAAGTGGTGAATGGCTGTGGGTTGGATCAAGGAAGGATGGAACTCTGTTATGATAACAAGATCACAATTGATGTTTCAAAGAGCCCTATAGGACAAAGCACATAGAATTGATACATCACTTCATAATGGATTTGTTAGAACAAATTTGTGACACCCTGCCTAATTAAATACCGGGTGATCAATCTTTTATTAAATTAAATTTGAATATCCATTTGGTTCAGAATATGCATCACTGTCGAAAACTTTATTATTAACACTAACCACCTAATATTTAAAAAAGTTGATGTTAAAATTTTACTTTTAATTAAAATAGAATCGATTTAACCAATTATTAAACATACACCAATCAATCTAACCACATATGGAATAAAATTACTGAAATATAAATGTTACGGGAGTAAACACTTCCTGCCTAAATACCGAATACAATAATCCAATAAAATAAACGAAAAACTAAAAGGAGTAAATAAATAAATACAAAATCTCTCACTGTCTGAATAAATAAAAGGGGTGACATGACCTAACTGATATAAACATCTCAAAATGAAGGAATGAGAATCCTGGAGGTGTCTACTACCAAGTTCTGTGACTTTCACAACAACTACAGCTGGTCAAATGATTGGAACTCCTAGCCTTGGTATCCTTGTGGCTGGGCACCTAAAATAATTTGATTAAAGAAAAGAGATTTGCAATAAACGGGTCAAATCCCGAGTTGAAAAAAATTTAAAAATGAGCAAGTGATAAAATGAAAACAATAGCACATATTGTGTTCATGCCCAATTTTCGCACTCTCGCTTGAGACACTCACCTCTCATATATTTTGCACATCTAACGCATATATTTAACCCATCCTAGTCATGCTACCCCACCTAACTAGTCCAAAGATGACTAATATCACACTAATAATCTCATATGTTTACTCATATCACCCATATCCCATATTATCATATGTTTAAGGATATTTATTCATATATAGAACCATTTTCTTCATAGGAATTCCTTTTTATCACTAAGAATATTTTTAAATATCGTTAATTCCATATTTACTAAATACACACACTAGAACAAGTAACATGTAGATATATATTTATCCCTTTATATATAAATACTATTTCAGCACGCTTGGGTTAAGGCATACTCTTCTATCATGTCCCAGTGCATCAGTTATTGCATGGAGGACTATAGGTTCAATCTCTCGCTAACCATAAAAAACAACCAAACATATTAGAGGCGAGCATATTTCCAAGCCCATGGGTTATGCCCATAACTACACACCCATATGACCGTTAACACTATTGATCTCAATGATGGACCGTACCTAGATTCAATGTTCTAGTGATATGAATAAAAATCCTCTCGAAGGAACCTCAAGATATGATCATCCACAACGCGCAACCTCCATCCGATAGCAATCAACATAGATACATTATACACACAATAATTCAATCAATAGGTACATACACATGACCTATAATAATCATTAGGTATTCATACAACCCAAATCCCAGAATTTATACATTGTATTATTATCTCTAATACTCACATTACTCTATCTGTACGATTAATCTTTATATCGTATATATTCCATATGGCCCTCTTATTCTAACATATTCCCTTAGTAGTTACAAAATCATATTGTCGATAGACTATGAAATGAAGTCACTCAAGGATAACTTAGGTCATTTTCTTTCACTAGAATCAACTTTATAAGGTTTTAACTTGTTCGGGAAAAAATCTGAACCTCTAGAATCTCGTAACAAGTTGTGGAAAATGTCGTTTGAACGAATTAAGGACTGAATTCTCATTGGAAATATCGTTCGAACGAGGTAGTTTGAATGAAACTTCAAACAAATTACACCGTGAATTCTCATTGGATGGGTCGTTGGAATTCTTGTTCTAATGAGGCCGTTGGAATTCTCATCCTAACGAGGTCGTTCGAACGAGAAAACCGTTGTTCGTCCCCATCCTCTAAAAATTGAATTTTTCCAACTTTTTCATCACCCAAATCATCCAAAACTCATCGTAACTCAAACCCAACGATTCTAAACTATACTCCCTAGTAATAGAATGCTTTCCAACATGTTTTAACATCAAACCCTTTAAAATTATAACATGAATTCTGATTAATTCCTCAAATCTTTAAAAGGGCCTAGATTCATGACGCGACTAAGAATTTGTCTCAGAAATGCGTTCACTCTAGGCTCAAGTGCAAGCCTGTCGCTCAAGTAATAAACCCGGTAAGTCGGGATCGTATCCACAGGGATCGAGATTGCCAAATAGTAATAAGAAAAATTATTAAATCTTGAAATGATTTCTTAAAAGGAAAAGATGATTAATAATTGGTAAAATTTACCAAACCGAAAAGTGCAAAAGAAATTAGATCTGACAAATGGGAGAAAATAGGGTAGGCTACAATCCCTCAATCCTTAACAAATTACCGTATAGAATACTAGAATTGTAAATTAAAATTATTGACTAGATCCGGTCTTTATACATTCTAAGCATTACATATATGAGGGATCTAGCCTGCATCATATGAAATCAAAGATAGATATAAAGCGGTGAATGAATCCAGTCTTTATATATTCTAAGCATTACGTATATGAGGTTCAAGCCCGCACGATACGAAATCAAAGATAAATATAAAGCGGTGCTTTCACGATTCAATCAATATTTTAATTTAACCTCTATTTTCTACATAAATAATTTGCCTAGGATTGAGTTCATGTACCCCAACCCTTGGGAATTTAGCTACTCATGATTTGGTTCAAGAATAAATTCACACACAAAATTATGGATCTACAAGACATGGGAAATAATTTGCAAGTAATAAAAATAGAGAATGGAAATATATTACTTGAATTCAACAACAAAAAATGGAATTGGAATCTTCATGAAAACTCTTGAAGGAATAGAAAATTTGCTCTCAAAATCTAACTCTAAAATTTAATCTAGCACTTCTAACCTACTCCTAACCTAGCCTCTCTCTAGCAACTTCCTCTTGAAAATAAGGTAGGGCTTGGTCTTTTATAGCACCAAGTTGCACGAATTTGGCATCAAATTTCGCTTGTGGCACAAGTTTTCCAAGAGTTGCACTGCATTAAATGCATAATTAATTACATAAATCCGCACATCCAGACTCTTCATTATCGCACAACTTCAAAACATCGTAACTTCTTCACCGTAGCTCGGATTGAGGTGTTGTTTTTTCCAGTATTCTTGTAACTTAGAGCTCTTAAACTTTCTAGTTGGCCCCACCTCCGGACTAAGGCTGTATAATTACGAAAATGCCCTTCAACTCTCCATTTCTTGGTTTCTTTCACTGTTTTGAGCTGTCCTTCGCACTAACTTGCGTGAAATACCTATAAAACACATGAGAAATACACAAAACAAGATATACTTGCCAAAAAAGGTTAGTAGCATAAATACGAGACAAATCCAAGCTATTTACACTGCACGGGATCATAAAATACCGAAATTAATGGGATAAATGTGAAGAATATGTGCCTAATCACACCCCCTAACTTAGAACTTTGCGCGTCCCGAGCAATGTAATTGAAATTAGCCAAAATTCTACTCTTGAAAATTCTTTTATTAAAATAAAATTCCACTTTCGCAGGCAAGCGATTGCATTTAGCGTATGTAACAAGCCTTTAAACCCCTAGGTTACCCTAGTAGGACGAGTTTTGTCTCGTGAGGGTTTGCAGTGAATACACCCACAAAATTCTTTATTGAATCAAATAAAGATCAAAATACTTAAAAATTGTACAATTTAAACTTTTTAAAAAATAATCACCATAAATTCATATTCAAATGTCTCAAACCATAGTGTGTGTGTGCGAAGCCAAAAATTAAACCTCAAATTTCCACCGATTGAGCATTACGTTACTTTCCGAAAATTCGTTTTGATTCAAATTCTTACGGATGCACTCACAAACGAATCACTCGGATTGTGGTTATTTTCTCTCGGTATGCATGATATAAAGAGTAAATATAATGGACACAAATTCATGTATACAAAATTGAAAAGAAAGAAATATATGGTGAAAAGATCTCATCATCGGATTACAGTTATTAGGAAATGGAAAACATCACTCTTAATCACACCCTTTTAATCTCTTTTATTATCATTTCATGTCTTAGCTCTCCATGCGGTAGCCAATTTCGCCATTCGGATTCAGTTAGGACTTTTCTTGGGGTTAAGGTGTAAAGGGAAAAAATGGAAATGGTAGGGAATGTTGGAATTGGAAAATGTCCTTATGACGTCCATTAGTGCTTTTTCGGGCATTTGCTCATTTTTCTCTTTTTTTTTTCTTCTATTTTTTTCTTTTTTTTTTCTTTTTTTTTATTTTTCTTTTGAGCATTTTTATTGCACAATTTGGACTTTATTTGATGAATTTTCTCAATTTTTCCAATTCCGGGCTATTTGGGGTTTTCAGGTTATCAAACGAAAGGAAAATATTTTATTAGGCTCAACTTGGGTTGCAAAAGGATAATTTTTCACAACTTTTTATGGCTAATATTTTTGGGTAACAAATGAGGGCCTACTTCATTGTCCAAATTGCTAATCACATTACTATATGCATCTCGAGATTAATTAAGTTTAGAGATATATTTAGCACGAATTTCGAGACAATAATTTCACACATTTTCCATGACCGATCAAAACAAAGGATTCAGATCATCAACGACTTATTAAAACGCTGAAAAGAACTTTGAGTTAATCATAAATTCGGATTGATTTAAAAACTCATAAAAAATTGAAAGGCTCGAAATCTCACCGGGTTGGACTAATCTCCACACTTATTCGTAAAGTCATCAATTTTCTTTCAATTTCCATCTTCGTTCAATTTTGTCTTAGTGCAATTTGAGATTTAACAATTTGAGATTTTAAATAGAATAAAGGTGATATTTTTGAAAAATTTAAATTCCAATTTTTATTTATTTTGAACAAAAATATTTTTGGCTTTTTCTAAATTTTTCAATTTTTTTTTTTTCCTAAAAAAACACACTTGGAAAGAACATGTGATTGAATCAATGAATCTAAACAATAAACGGGAAGAATATCCCACACCCCCTAACTTAAATGTTGAATTGTCCTCAATGCAAATCAAGAACACAACATAAAGAGAGGAAAAGAAAGATATTACCCAAATGGAGCGATCCTCGATGAGTGCGAGTCCATTGAATCTACAAAACATGTTAGAACCAAGCATAGCAAAAAGAATAACAAAAACTCTAACTCTCAAAACTAGACTATAATAAAAGAGAAAAAGAAAAAGAAAAAAAAAACTAACTATTTACAACCTAACATTTGAACAACTAATAAATCATACACTAAAAGTCGAAAAATTTGAGGGTCCACCCAAAATACAATCTGACTTTGAGGGATTAATGGTGTACCCTCATTAGGATGCATGCCTCCCGAAAAGTAAGAATTTCGTTTGAAAAACGGAAGGCATGTGAAAAGTTTAAAAAATGAACCATCACCAATTACAAAATTTAGAGGGATAATGAAGGATTTTGGTGCATAAGAGGACAAGTCCCATTGGGATTCAAGAAATATAAAATCACGTTCCAAAGATTTTTCAAGTAGTATGGGGAGAGGGGCACACAAAAAGGAACAATCCATATTAGAAAACAATTTAAGCATAGAGTGCTTGTCCTCATAAACCGGAAAATGATCCTCTTGTTGCGTAGCACGTGTGTTGGTCTCTAAGTCGGACGATATTTGAGTCGTATCTTCAAGTACCTCTGAAGACTCAAATGGTATGGGTGGAGGTTTAGTAAGGAGAAATTCATCAATTCTATTGTCCCACTCGCTTTCGTCTAAATGAAGAAATGAGGCCCAGAAAGATTGGACTTCATCATTTATGCTCGCATCCACCGGTCCGAACTCGCGCTCAAACTCTGCTAGGCTCAACTCCTCTAGCTCTCTCCCTTGTTTGGTGTCCTCAAATTTTTTTCCCTCAAAATTTTCAATTGGATCTGGTGGAGTGACACGTCTAAGTGTGTGGCACATAAGATGAAGCATCTCAAAATAACATTCCCTTACAAGAAGCGGATCAACATCCTTAAGACATTCATCCAATTCTTGTGATGGATTTAATGGTTCGATAATAGTGGGGACACAAGGAGACAAATGATCGTCAACCTCAGTAGATTTTGCAATATTTATAATAGGTTGAGATTCAAAAGAAGTTGGATCAATTTCAATGATTTCATTCTCAAAAGTATTAGGTGAAGCGCAAGTCTCGACCTTTTCTAAGTTGTCCAAATAATCATTCAACTCCTTGCAAGTTGCTATAATTTTCGACTCGAGAACAACACGGTCATCAGATTGCTTTTTTAGATCAAGTACGAGTTCTTCCAAAGTAGGTTTTCTTGGTTCTAGCACCTCGAATTCCTCATTTGGTTGAAAACTTACTTCATCTTCAAAACTATCGAAAAAAAAATCCTCATTGGGTTCAAATAATGCATCTAACTCTTGCTCCCAATAACGATTTTTTTTGCGATATTCTTTTTCAAGTCTTTCTTCTTCAAGCAATTGATTTTGATAAATTTGGAGTTTCTCAGCACTAGTCTTGTATTTAATATAATCATCTTTAGTGATATTGATCCAATGGTCATAAGTCTTGAGTGCCTCCTCTTCCTCACTATTAGCATAACAATTAAAGCCACCAAAAGAGTTAAAATAAGACATTTCAAATTGGGCAATTCAAGAACGTGACACCCATTTTTTTTTCAATTTTTGTTATATTTTTTTTTCGAAATCACTTGTAGATAAAAATAACTTTCTTAAAAATTTAACAATTTCAATCCCTGGCAACGGCGCCAAAAATTTGACGCAACTAACAATTTGTCTCAGAAATGCGTTCACTCTAGGCTCAAGTGCAAGAATGTCGCTCAAGTAATAAACCAGGTAAGTCGGGATCGTATCGACAGGGATCGAGATTGCCAAACAGTAATAAGAAAAATTATTAAATCTTGAAATGATTTCTTAAAAGAAACGAAAAGATGATTAATAATTGGGAAAATTTAACAAACTGAAAAGTGCAAAAGAAATTAGATCTGACAAATGGGAGAAAATAGGGTAGGGTACAATCCCTCAATCCTTAACAAATTACCGTATAGAATACAAGAATTGTAAATTAAAATTATTGACTAGATCCGGTCTTTATACATTCTAAGCATTACATATATGAGGGATCTAGCACGCATCATATGAAATCAAAGATAGATATAAAGCGGTGAATGAATCCAGTCTTTATATATTCTAAGCATTACGTATATGAGGTTCAAGCCCGCACGATACGAATTCAAAGATAAATATAAAGCGGTGCTTTCACGATTAAATCAATATTTTAATTTAACCTCTATTTTCTACATAAATAATTTGCCTTGGATTGAGTTCATGTACCCCAACCCTTGGGAATTTAGCTACTCATGATTTGGTTCAAGAATAAATTCACACACAAAATTATGGATCTACAAGACATGGGAAATAATTTGCAAATAATAAAAATAGAGAATGGAAAGATATTAATTGAATTCAGCAATAAAAAATGGAATTGGAATCTTCGTGAAAACTCTTGAAGGAATAAAAAATTTGCTCTCAAAATCTAACTCTAAAATTTAATCTAGCACTTCTAACCTACTCCTAACCTAGCCTCTCTCTAGAAACTCCCTCTTGAAAATGAGTTAGGGCTTGGTCTTTCATAGCACCAAGTTGCACGAATTTGGCATCAAATTTTGCTTGTGGCACAAGTTTTCCAAGAGTTGCACTGCATTAAATGCATAATTAATTACAGAAATCCGCACATCCAGACTCTTCATTATCGCACAACTTCAAAACATTGTAACTTCTTTACCGTAGCTCGGATGGAGGTTCCGTTTTTTCCAGTATTCTTATAATTTAGAGATCTTCAACTTTCTAGTTGGACCCACCTCTGGAATAATTCTGTAAAATTACGAAAAAGCCCTTCAACTCTCCATTTCTTGGTTTCTTTCACTGTTTTGAGCTCTCCTTCACACTAACTTGCGTGAAATACCTATAAAACACATGAGAAATACACAAAACAAGAAATACTTGACAAAAAGGGTTAGTAGCATAAATACGAGACAAATCCAAGCTATTTACACTGCGCGGGATCATAAAAATATCGAAATTAAGGGGATAAATGTGAAGAATATGTGCCTAATCAATTCATAAGATCAATATTAATCACAATTAAACCCGAATTTAAATTCATGATTTCAACATATAAGACCTAGATTTCTAATCCCCAATATATGGTTATTCAACTACATGCAAAACCTATACCACAATCATAGATTAATACCCGATTTTAGTCCCAATTTCAACATATCATGAGTAAATCATCAACTAACTTAACATGGACATTATATTCTCTAAGACTAAGCAATATAAACACTTCCCTTTTCATAAAGGTCTGGTTCGTCACTTGAAATTCTTATGAGCTTGTTCCTCTCTTCCCGATCTACGTTTTGATGGTATTTTTGGTGAAAGTAGATTGGGTTTGGTCTTAGTGTCTCTATAAGTTCTCTCCTTTCTCCTCCTGGGTTCCTTCTCTATTTTTGCAGAACGTAACCCTAACTGCTACTACATAAGGGATGATATATTAATATAATTTTCGTCCATTAATAAATCATAATTTTTGAAAAGACAAAAATAGCCCTCCGGGGTCTCGGGTTGGCCTAAAGTTTCCCCGGACTCCAAACTAAACCCCCGAGTAGACTTTTCGAACTAGCTCGACCCTTATGGACACACTGGAATACTCTAAATAGCCATCCAAATAACCAAAAATAAAATTGCATTTTAATTCCACATTTAAGTCCCAACACGACTTACATGCGCGTCCCAATTAAATGTATTGTAACTGTCGTATTTTTCACACACGACAATTATATAATATTCTCATTATATATTACTTTACTTACTAATTAATCTTCAACATAATTAACAAAAATAAATACTAACTCTCATGACGCTAGTAATTATTTGCTTAAACTCGAATTAATTATAAAAAAATATCCCATTTAAATTAATTATTCCCTTAATTAAAATAAAATCTTTCAAAAATACGGGGTATTGCATACTTCCCCCCTAATAACGAAATTTTGTCCCGAAATTCAAAAAAGACTAAAAATAACGGTATACCTAGTAGGAACAACTATGGATACCTGTCGCTCATCTCATCCTTGCGCTCCCAGGTTGACTTCTCGACATTATAATGTCGCCACTGAACACTCACTAACGACACTACCTTTGACCTTAATTTACTCTCGCTACGGTCTAGGATAGCAACTGGCCCCTCCTTATATGAAATGTCGGGCTGTAGGTCAATCTCTTCTAAAGAAATATGGGTGTGGGACATGTCATCCCGAATATATCTCCTCAGTGAAGAAATTTGGAACACGTCATGAATCCTATGCAAGTGCTCCGGTAACCCAAGTCTGTGAGTTATTGGCCCAATCTGCTCAATAATAGGGAATGGGCCTAATGCCTCAGTGACAACTTCCATTTCTTACCAAACTGCATTACTTGTTCATAGGAGATAATAGTAATAACACCCGCCCCCCCCCCCCCCCCCCCATTGAACTCCCTGAAGAATCTCTTGGCATTGGTGTAGATCTTTTGTATATTCTAAGCAACCCAAATATGACTCCAAATCATCTCAATCCTGGCCGAGGTATCCTGAATCACCTCTGGCCCAGGTAGCTTATTGTCCCCCACCTCTAACCAACATGCTGGAGAACGATAAGGCCTGCCATATAATGCCTCGAATGGGGTGATGCCAATAGTAAACTGGTAGGAGTTATTATAAGAAAACTCCACCACTGGAAGATATTGCTCTCGGTCCCCACCAAAATCAAGGATACACATTCGCAACATATCCTCTAACATCTGATTCGTTCGGTCGGTCTACCCATCAGTCTATGGGTGATAGGCCGAAATCAATCGTAACTCTGTACCCATGGCCTCCTGGAAGCTCTCCCAAAATCTGAACACAAAAACCTTGTACCTGTCGGAGTCGTGACCCCTATGGGATGTAGGCAACCCTATGATGAAATCCATGAAAATGCTCTCCTATTTCCACATAGGGATATCTAATGACCGTAGGAGCCTTGGAGGTCTCTGGTGGTCCACTTTTACTAGATGACAAGTGGCACATTTCGAAACAAACTTGACGATGTCCTTTTTAATTCCACTCCACCAGTACTGCCGCCTCATATCGTGGTACATCTTATCCCTTACGGGATGTACTGTAAATCATGAACCATGCGACTCCACCATCACTACATTTCGTAACTCCCCCCCCCCCTCTAGAACTACTAGTCTTCTATTGTAACGTAAGCCCCCATCCGAGCTCACAAAATACGAATCTTCCCCCTTGGGTAGATGTTGTACAATACGATCCAGACATAATGAGTCTGCTACCTGAGCGGGCAACCGCATCCTGATGTCCCAGTTCCTTCCATTTTTCCTTCCATACCTTGGCCAACTCATCTGTTGGCCTACAGATCAACGTGTCTGCTACCATGTTAGCCTTCCCCTGGTGGTAATGGATGTTGAACTGATATTCCTTCATAAATTCAAGCCACCTCCACTGATGCATATTCAACTCCTGCTGTGTGAATAGGTACTGTAGTGACTTGTGATCTGTGAATATGCCAAATTTCTCCCCCAAGAGGTACCCATACCTAAAGTGCATACACGATTGCCACTAACTCCAAGTCGTGGGTGGGGTAAATCCTCTCGTTAGGCTTAAAATTATAGGAAGCTTTATCTATAGACTCATCCACCTATTGAAGCAAAAACCCAAGTCCTAGTAAGGATGCATCAATATAAACAAGGTATTCCACCATTGACATGGGTAGTGCTAGAACTGGTGTTGCAGTCAGATTATCCTTTAGCTCATCAAATGACAACTGGCAGACATCATCCCATATAAATGGAACCCTTTTATGAGTCAAATTTATCATCGGATCCGCTATCTCCGAGAATCCCTGAATAAATTTCCTTTAGTATCCTACCAAACCCAAGAAACTATGTATCTCTATCGGCATCATGGGCTGTCCCCACTCCCTCTCCGCTGACACCTTCCCCAGATCTATTGATATCCCCTCTTCATAAATAATGTGCCCCCAAAACTAAACTTCTCTCATATAGACACTTATTATACTTCACATACAACTCATTCTCACGTAGTGGCTTCAAAACTAACCACAAATGCTCGGCATGCTCTTCCTCAGTTCGGGAATAAATCAGGATGTCATCGATGAAGACAATGACAAACTGATATAAGAACTCTCCGAACACCCTATTAATCAAGTCCATGAATATGGCCGGTGCGTTGGTTAGCCCAAATGGCATAACCCTAAACTCTTAGGATCCATATCACGTAGTCTTAGATACGTCCTCCTCAGAGACATAACTGATGTTATCCCGACCTTAAGTTTATCTTCGAGAAGTAGGCATCACCCTTCAACTGGTCGAATATGTCATCAATTTGGGGAAACAAATACTTATTACATATAGTTACCTTATTCAACTATCGGTAGTCAACACAAAACCATAGTGGCCCATCTCTCTTATTTACGAACCGTATGGGAGAACCTTAAGGAGAGGTACTACTACGGATGAATCCCTATCCCAAAAACTGCTCGATCTGATCTCGTAACTCCCTCATCTCCATTGAAGCCATATGGTAAGGTTCGAGGGCTATAAGCCGATTACCTTGCATTAAGTTTATCACAAAATTTATCTCTGTGCTAGGCAATAGCCCTGCTATATCCTAAAATATATTAGCAAAATCATGAAAAACCGGAATCAATTCAAGTGGTATCACCACCTCCTTAGAGGTCTCCTCCGCTATATAATATAAATGGGTGGATGAACACCCCTCTGGGTGAGGCATCGCCACCAAAAACATCTCCCAGCTCGGTATGGCGAACACAATATTATGATTATACCAGTCAATCATTGCCATCCCAATAATAGCATCATACTTGATCATATCTAAGACAAGCATATCAGCTGGTAAGATCAATCTCCCAAGATCTATTCCCACTCCCCGAAATATGAATAATATCAATGAACCATAGCCCAATGGTGAGTCTAAACTAGTAATAGTGCTCTCGTCCGTGTATAATAACCCTGTGGTGCGTGCAAAACTATTGGCAATGAAACTATGTGAATCTCCCATGTTAAATAATATACGCCCCAAAGTCCCTTGGATAGAAAATATACCCTCAACTATGGGTGCAGCCTGGGGAACTATGGACTAGTGGATATTTTAGACACGCCCATACTAAAGTTGTCCCTGATGGATCGAAACTGCTGGAATGGCTGGTAAAGCTGGTATCTGTAGTGGTGCTTGGAGGCTGATTGGAAATATTTATCGCTGGGGCTTCTACCGAGCACCCTGCTGCTGCAGCTGCAGGGCTCTACCCTTCTGAAGACAATCCTGATGTTTGTGTTCAGTGTTACCATAAGAGAAGCATTTCTCTAAAAAGTGTCCTCCCCTCTTCCCCTGTTTCCCTCGACCCTATTGGCCATTACCACCTCTCCATTGACCCTGATCAAAACACTATTGCCCCTGCTAGACTTTCTGTCCAGGCTGGACCTATCTAAAATGTCCCTATCCCTCCCTATAGTCACATGATCTAAACATCTTAGTAGGGTCCCTATAGTGGGAATTGTGCTCGCCCTATCTCTATTAACCCTGAGTTGGTTGTTCCCCATTAGAACCATTACCTCCTATTCGGCCCTACTAGATGGACTCCATCACATGTTTGATTCCCTTCTAATATAAGCGATGAAGCTAGCAGTGTAGTAGGGTAGCTTTAAGTACATTATTATACGTACCCAATGAAATATTTCCCAAAAGGTGTTGACAAATCCTCCACGTCAAGCCATCCATAAATATCTAAATTTTTTCCCGCTCAGTAGGTACCTCATCTGGAACCAGATTAATCAATATTGTAATATCTTCCTCATACTCTGTAAGAGTCCTACCCTCCTGGGTGAGATCTAGTAATTTCCACCTCATCTTAGTCTGAATGGAGAAAGGGAAATATTTGAGATAGAACCGCACCTAGAAGTCCTGGATAGTCATCCTGTCTCTATCCTAAACAGTGGTAATAGACTCCCACCACTGCAGTGCCTCTCCCACTAGCTTAAAATTAGCTAGTATTTTCCTCTAAACCTCTATAAACTCATACATCCTCAATTTCCACTGAATGTCCTTTTTCCACTAGCTCGCTACAACAACATCTAAACTCCCTGCAAACTCCGGATGGATTGACTATTGGAAGGAATATCTGAATCGCTCCCAAGAATAATGGAATGAGTGATCTTGTTCTAAGGCCACCACGGGTGCCTGGTTTAGGTCTTGATGTACCACATCCAAAGATGCATTTACCTCCTGTGCTATGATAGGCAGCATTCATCGTACCCTGGGCCGGAGCTGGCTGGTGCTTGGGTTGGGCATCCTTACGAGCTCGTTGTGCACATCTGGGAGGCAACTGAAATTAGAGAGAATCTTTATAAGTCCACATTAAATATCTCAAATAGATGAAGACGTAAACTACACAATTAATGGTTATAATAGTCTTAAATGTAGGGCTTTATATCAAAGAAGGATATGCTCGACGCATAACAAGCCTCATAGATCCTAATGACTCTAGAACATGATGCTCTGATACCAACTGTGACACCCTTCCTAATTAAAAAATGGGTGATTAGTCCTTTATTAAATTAAATTAGAATATCTAGTTGGTTCAGAATCTGCATCACTGTCAAAAACTTTATTATTAACACTAACCACCTAATATTTATAAAGGTTGATGTCAAAATTTTATCTTTTAATTAACATGAAATCAATGTAACTAATTATTAATCATACATCAATCAAACTAACTACATATGGAATAAAATTACTGAAATGTAAATGTGACTGGAGTAAACACTTCCACCCTAAATACAGAATATAATAATGCAATGAATAAACCAACAACTGAAAGGAGTAAATAAATAAATCCAAAATATATGACTGTCTGAATAAATAAAAGGGCCGACATGGCCTAACTTAATTAAATAAATCAAAATGAAGGAATGAGAATCATGGAGGCATCTACTACTAAGTCCTGTAACTTCCACAATAGCCATCACTTGTCACATGAATGGAACTCCTATCCTTGGTGTCCCTGTGGCTGGGAACCTAAAAGAATTTGACAAAAGAGAAGAGATTTGCAATAAACGGGTTGGATCCAAACTTTTAACAATTTAAAAATCATCAAGTGCTTAAATGAAAATAACAGCACATACTGTGTACATGCGACATTTTCACACTCTCACTTGAGATACTCACCTCTCATCTATTGTGCACATCTAACGCATGTATTTACCCATCCTAGTCATGCTACTCCGCTTAACTAGTCCGAAGATGGCTAATATCACACCAATAATCTCATATGTTTACTCATATCACTTGAATCTCGTACTGTCATATGTTTAAGGATATTTATTCATATACAGAATCGTTACCCTCACAGTATTCCTTTTTCTCACTAAGAATATTTTTAAATTTCGTAAATTCCATATCTAGTAAACACGCACAGTAAAATAAGTAACATCTATACATATATTTATCTTTCTACATATATATTGTATCAGTAGCCCTGGGTTATGACCCCCTGGTGCAATGCACATGCTTCTATCATGTATCGATGCATCGCTCATTGCAAGAAGGACTATAGGTTCAATCTCTCATGAGCCATAAAAAATAACCACACATATTAGAGGCAAATATAGTTACCTACCCATGAATTATGCACATACCTATGCTCCCATATGACCATCAATGCTATCATTCGCACTGATATCGTAGCCAGGTTATATGTTGTTGTGATAGGAATAAAAATCCCCCCAAAGGCTCCTCAATATATGATCGTCCACAATGTTTAACCTCCACCCGATAGCAATCGGCGTAGGTACATTATACACACAATAATTCAATCAATATCTACATACACATAACCTACAATAATCATTACATATTTATAACAACCCACGCTTTTGAGAACTTATTTTATATTAATTTACTATGTGAAGTAATTATATAAAATGTTGAGAAAATGGAGTAAATATTAATCTAAATGAGTTAAAAGTTAATATTTACTAGATTGTTGCATATTTACTGTATGTGCAAGTAAATATCATCATGTTGCGTTTTATAGTGTCGCATGCTTTAAAATGACCTTTATGGTTTAAATGAAACCAGAACTTTACATGATTCGTAAAATTTCCGGATGCCAATTTAGAGGGCGTAGTTAGTCCCGAAATGTGCGAGATAGTCGAAATAAGTGCCATATAGTATTTTTATGTTTCAGTCACTTTCGACTGGTTATAGCTTAAATGTGTAGTTTGGAGTCATTTTAATGTGGTATTAACCATTTAGGTTAGTAATTATAGACTAAAGCCACGATTTAGTCTTGCACCTCATTTATTTCTCTTAAGTGTATTACTAAACCTAGAGAGGAAGAGAGAGGAAGAGAATTTGTGGAGAAAAAGAAGAAAATTGGAGATTGAAGATTCGGATTGTTTCCACCAAGAGAAATCTGAGATTTCTACCTCAAGGAAAGTTTTGTACTTGCTCATATATGCTTTAAGATGAGTAAATTTGTGTGATAGTTTTGTATTAGAATTAATGGAACAAATATGGATTTTATGGGGTTTGAGCCCTAATTTTGGTTTATGTTGATGATATAATGGATTATAGTAGTTGATAATCATGTAGAATGATTTGGGGTAGATTAATATTGATGGATTGTGTAAAAATGGAGTAGAAATTGGTTTTGGGGAAAAACTAGGGTTCATAACCCGTATCCCCCTTCTTGGTAAAATCGCAGGCGCGAATCGATTCGGCCCTAAGGCGAATCGATTTGCTAAGGGATCATCCTACAGGTCTGCAAACCCGAATCGATTCGTGTTAAGGCCGAATCGATTCAACTGAAGTAGAATGTTGGATTTGTCATCCGAATCGATTCACTTCTTGGGGTGAATCGATTCAGCCCTAGGGTGAATCGATTCGAAATCAGGCTATTTCGAGTTATTTTCTTAACTCAATTATCATCCTTTTCTTTTAGTCTTAGGACTTAGGAACCTTCTTGTATGAAGTAAACTTAGTGTCCTAGAGTCTTAGAATGGTATGGTCACTACCCTAGATTAGAATTGGATTAAATGGGATTACTTCGGGGGTTTACAAATAGATGTTAAAGGTTAGTTTCCTTAATAAGTTTGCTTGAGTTTAGGAGTTATAAAGCTAGATATCGGGGGACTTTAGAAGCTCAATTGAGTTATAATAGTCTTGATGGTTTATAATAACCCCACAAAAGAATGTTTGGAGAATAAATTGAGAATTTATTCATTCATTGAGGTTATAATGGTGACATGAAATACGTATGGCTCCAGATAAAATGGGATGTATTTATTAAAATGGAAATGGAAATGAAAAATGAATATGGTAAATGATAATTTACTTAAACACACCTCTATAAATCCCATCATAAGGGAAGTTCACGCATAAGATGAAACCCCCTGGCTAATGAATGCGGGGTGGATGTAGTCCTAGGCCATATGAGCCCTTATTTTATATTTTCTGCGATGGTGAGGTAATTTCGGGTGTGGTCATGACTCTCCCGCAGGCATATGGCTGCTTCCCGATGTCTTGCATTGTAGGTTCCCAGGTTGTCTTGGTTGATAGGACCTGGAAGATGATGGTTATTTAGGGGGGCGCATAGTGGGGAAACCCGGATGGGAGGTCGTAGAATCGTTATATGTATATGAATAAAACTATTCTTAGTCAAGTGGCACTTGATGGATTATAAATGCCACAAAGAGCATAATTTTTTTTTATTATGTTTCCTGATAAGGAAAGAAATGATGAAATGAAACAATGTAGAAAGTAATGAAGGCTTTTATTGAATGTAAATTATTCTTATACTCTTGCATAATTGAATCTAAACTTATGATCATTTAATTTCCTTAGTTCATGCTTTGAAACTGTGTAGGTAGATTCTCATATTTATCTATCATGATTTATTGTTCATAACTATCATACTATTTATTCATCTGGTGATAATATAAAATCGGAACCTGACCCGTTCATTATTCTTGTTGTGTATGAATCTTGTATCCGCTCAGGTGCTCTGCCGCAAGGACGCCCGTTCTAACTTTCCTATTTCGGTGTTTTTGGGGAGTCGTGATACTTTGCGGATATTACGGGATATTTTCTGTAGATGCCTTTATTTTTGTATTCTAGTTACGATCGGGTCATTTACTCGGGCGTGTGGCCTAAGCTTTTGTAATTGTCTAATGTAATGTACTATGTAACATAATTGAATTATTCTACATAGTTTGTATAGACTGTTGACCGACAGCATATTTGGTCCCCTTGTTGTACACATGTTGTTGTTATAATATAAGTTCTTTTGGGGTTTCCACTTTCTTCTGTAATTGGGTTATTTAAATTCTTTCTTTAACTCAGAAAACAAAATTTTTGGCAACCCGTTTTTCTAAAATATAGGGTGGTTATCCCGCATACTTATGATATTATTGTGATGCTGAGGATGATCCATCGATGATTCCTATTTTTATTTGAGTATTGGGATGGCCACCCCTTATTTTGATGAGCGGGTTGTCACAGATTGTATCAGAGCATCAGGTTCTAGAGTCTTTAGGATCTATGCGGACTTGTCACATTCTACCCTAGTGTTCTTTGATATAGAGCTTATTGTTAGGACTACTTTGTTTCATCTGTTTGTGATCTTCGGAAAGATAGATTGTTCTATGTAGTATTCTAACTTTATTTCTTCTTTATTTCAGATGCTGCCTTAGAGAGGCCTCCCGATTAGAAGGAATAGAGTTGTAGAAGAGGATGTTGGTCCTCCACCGCTGCCATAACAAGGAACTATAAATGCTACTGATGTAGCAAATATTGTGGCCCAAGCGGTCAATGCTGCTATGACCGTCGTGGTTCAATAATTTCCACAAGCCCAAAAACCCCGGGATCCAGATGTACAAGATCCTACGGTACCTTCTCCATGGGAGAGAGTTAGGGAGTCCTTTTTAAAGGGCCATCCCCCAGAATTTGATGGAGGCTCTGATGTTATTAGAGATAATCAGTGGAAGAAGAATATGCAGCTCCATCTACGTATGGTAGAGTGTAGTGAGGAGAGGAAACAAGTCCTTGGTACTTTCAAGATCGTTGGATCTGTGTTGCATTGGTGGGAGTTTATGACTATGCCGAAACAGAGGGATGTTATGACTATCAATGATTTCTGGGTTCTGTTTGATCGGAAGTATTTCCCTCCTGCAGTTCAGAGGGAGATGAGAATAAAACTTTAAGATTTGGTTCAAGGGGAGCAGTCAGTTGCGGAATATGAGGAGGAGTTCACCCGGTTAGCAAGTTTTGTACCAGACGAGGTGACTCCTGAAGAGAGGAAAATATCAAAGTTTATGGGAGGTTTGAACTAGAGGATCCGAAAACATTTGCTGGATAATCCATCTTTGCATACTTTTGGGAATGTGATGAATGCGACGTTGCTTCATTGCCAAGAGCACCGGTTGTATGTCCAAATTAGTAGTAAAGCTACAGTGATGGGGTAAGTTGTGAAACCTGGAGGCAATGGGATTGGAGGAGGAGCATTTCCCTCGTCCCAATCTTTGGGAAATAAACAAAAAGAAAGGGACCCCCAGCAAGGGGATTTGTCTAAACATCAACGTTTTGGTGGGTTTATTGCGGGTGGAAACACCAATAGGCAAGGTCAAGGTGGACCGCAACAACAACAAGCAGGTAGAGGTGTAAATGGAGGTAGAGGCCATCCTTGCCAAGGCTTCGGGCAGACTCAAAATAATAGGGGATGAAACCAAGAGAATAAGATGAATCGATGTTTTCAGTGTGGAGATCCGGGCCATTTCAAGAGGATGTGTCCTCACTTGAATGGGGGACAACTTCCTAGGATTCCACCATAGCCATAGGCTCAGTTATTACCACAGGTACCTAATCCAGTTGTCCCTCCACAGCAGGGACAACTACAGTATGGGCATGTTTATCATATTTAGGATGCTATTCTTTCTTCGGCTCCACCGGCGCCGCTAGCTATTGAGGGTAAGTTTCTCATTCAGGGCCACATGGGTCGTATTTTGTTTGATACGGGTGTGACACACTCGTTTATTTCTAGTTTTACATAGACTACAAAGTTGATTAAATTTGTGTAGAGTACCTTCACTAGTGTTGAGTCTTCTATAGGTGATGACTCACTTATTTTCTTTCTTTGTAAATGAATATAAATAAATTTTGGTAATCTGTGTTTTGAGGCCGATTTACTCATCCTGGATATGGTCGGGTATGATGTGATTTTGGGTATAAATTGGATAGTGAAGTATCATGCGATAGTTAACTGCTATGGAAAGAGCATAGTTTTTTCCATTCCGGGGCAAGAAATGTTTTTAGTTGTTATGCCTCGTTTAGAAGGAGGTAGTAGCACTTACATGTATTGTATCGTGGAGGAGACTTATCGAGATGTATTAGTTTCCTTAGATTCTATTCTGGTTGTTAGAGATTTCCAAGATGTTTTTTGGGAAATACCGGGTTTGCCTCCGAGCCAGGAGAATAAGTTTGTAATTGATTTAGCACCGGGAACGAGACCAATTGTGAGAGATCCATATCATATGGCTCCTATTGAGATGAGGGAGTAAAGGGATCAGATTCAAGTCTTGCTAGAGTAAGGGTTTATTAGGCGAAGCACGTCGTCGTGGGGCGCTCCGATGTTGTTTGTGAAGAAAAGGGATGGTTCTCTCCGGTTGTGTGTTGACTACAGAGATTTGAATAAAGTCACCATCCGGAACAAATACCCGTTGCATCAGATTGATGATTTGTTTGATCAACTTAGGGGAGCGTCGTACTTCTCTAAGATAGATTTGAGGATGTGGTATCATCAGATGCGAATATGAGAGCAAGATGTGTCCAAGACTGCTTTCCTAACCAGATAAGGGTCCTATGAATTTTTGGATATGCCTTTTGGACTAACCAATGCTCCTGCCGTGTTTATGGACCTCATGAATAGGGTGTTTCGGGACTTCCTGGACCAATTTTTCATCCTGTTCATTGATGACATCCTAATTTATTCTCGAACATAATCTGATCATACTACTCATTTACGGTTGGTCCTGCAAAGGTTGAGGGATCACCAATTGTATGCCAAGTTCAAGAAGTGTGGATTTTTGTTGCAGGAGGTACAGTTTTTGGTTCATATTGTGACAGCCCAGGGTATTTTGGTAGACCCAAGTAAAGTTGTTACGGTGAAGGAGTGGGGTCAGGCCACGACACCTACCGAGATTCGTAGTCTTCTGGGTTTAGCGAGTTATTACCGTCGATTTATCATGGGTTTTTCTAAAATTGCTAGCCCTTTGATAAATTTAACCCATAAAGGGGTGAGGTTTTTATGGGATAATTCTTGTCAGTTAGATTTTGATGAGATCAAGGATAGGTTGACTTTTGCTCCAGTGCTTGCGTTACCAAGGCCAGGATTGGAATATTTGGTCTTCACCGATGCATCTCTACAAGGATTGGGAGGTGTACTTCAATAAGAGCGACGGGCTATTGCTTATGCTTCTCGCAAGCTAAATCCCCATGAGAAGAATTATCCGGTCCATGATTTGGAACTTGCCGCAGTAGTTTTTGCCTTGAAGATTTGGAGGCATTATCTCCTACGGGAGAAATTTAGACTTTTCATGGACCACAAATCGTTGCAATATTTATTTTCACAGAATAATTTAAATATACGACAACTCTGATGGCTAGAGTTTGTGAAAGACTATCAATTTGACATCAACTATCACCCGGGCAAGGTGAATGTGGTGGCGGATGCTTTAAGTCGAAATCTTGTTGGGAAGTTAGCGGAGGTATGGAAAACCAAATGGAAGGAGCTTAGTCGGGGGGACACGATTGCTAGGGCGTTTATGTCGGTGTTGGACGTATCGCCTACTATGGTGGAAAAAGTTATAGAAGCCCAAGTAAGGGATAAAGGTTGTCAGGATCGTATACGCCAATTGTTGACTGAGGGAGTGGAATCCTACTCTATAAGCTCGGGGGGTGGATTACGTTTCCATGGGAGACTCATTGTCCCAAACGAAGGGGATTTACGACTGGATGTGATGACAGAATCTCATGAGTCAAAATTTTGAGTGCATCGTGGTGGGGACAAGATGTACCAAGACATGCGCCGTCAGTATTAGTGGGCGGGCATGAAACGGGATATTTATGAGTTCGTGTCCCAATGTGCTACTTGTTAATTAGTCAAGATAGATCATCACCGACCGACGGGTTTGTTGCAACTGTTGGAAATTTCGGTGTGGAAGTGGGAGAGCATATCGATGGATTTCATCACAGGATTTCCAACGTCACAGAGTGGTCACGATTCTATTTGGGTTATTATTGATCACATGACTAAGTCGGCACACTTCCTCCTCGTACATACCGACTAAAATACTGCTCGTTATGCCCGGTTGTTCATTGAGGAGGTTGTTAGGTTCCACGGGGTGCCAGTAAATATAGTCTTCGACAAAGATAAGATTATTGTTTCCCACTTTTGGAGAAGTTTCCAAGAAGCTATGGGAGCCGAATTGAAATTGAGTACTTCTTATCACCCTCAAACAGATGGGCCGACCGAAAGAGTCAACCAAATGTTAGAGGATATGCTCCGAATGTGTGTGATTGATTTCAAAGGTAGTTGGGAACAATATCTCCCTTTTGTCTAATTTGCTTATAATAATTCCTACCAATTTACTATTAGGATGGCGCCCTATGAAGGACTTTATGGCCGGCCCTGTAGATCGCCCACTTGTTGGTTGGAGGTGGGGGATAATAAGTTTCTTGGACCTAAAATAATCCAGGATACTTCTTCCAAGATTGAACTCGTCCAGAATCACATCCGAATAGCTCGAGATCATCAAAAGAGTTATGCCGATGCGAATAGAAAGCACGTAGAGTTGGAAATTGGAGATCAAGTCTTGGTGCGAGTATCGCCAATGAAGGGTATTAAGCTCTTAGGGAAGAATGGAAAGCTTGCGTCGTGTTACATGGGACCTTTTCTCTTCATTGAAAAGTTAGGTACAGTGGCATATCAACTTGACCTACTGAAACACTTACAACAACTCCATGATGTGTTTCATGTTTCCTCTTTGAAGAAGTATAAGAGGTGTGAAGGAGCCCTTTGTCATATTCCTTTGGAGGATATCGTGTTACAACCCGATATTTCGTATGAAGAACAACTTGTTACTATCTTAGAACATAGAGAACGACCATTGAGATCTCGGGTGGTTCCCTTGGTGCGAGTTCAATGGGGTCATCACAACCCCAAGGAATCAACATGGGAACATGAGGATGATATGAGGGAAAAGTATACGCATCTCTTTATACAAGGTACTCCTGAATTTTGAGGGAAAAATTCCCTCATAAGGGGAGGAGTACGTAACAACCCTCGCTTTTGAGAACTTATTTTATATTAATTTACTGTGTGAAGTAATTATATAAAATGTTGAGATAATGGAGTAAATATTAATTAAATGAGTTAAAAGTTAATATTTACTAGATTGTTGCATATTTACCGTATGTGAAAGTAAATATCATCATGTTGCATTTTATAGTGTCACATGCTTTAAAATGACCTTTATGGTTTAAATGAAATCGGAACTTGACATGATTCATAAAATTGTTGGATGCCAATTTAGAGGGCGTAGTTAGTCCCGAAATGTGCGAGATAGTCGAAATAAGTGCCATATTGTATTTTTATGTTTCGGTCACTTTTGACTGGTTATAGCTTAAATGTGTAATTGGGAGTCATTTTAATGTGGTATTAGTCGTTTAAGTTAGGAATTTTAGACTAAAGCCACAATTTCGTCTTGCACTTCATTTATTTCTCTAAAGTGTATTACTAAACCTAGAGAGGAAGAGAGAGGAAGAGAATTTGTGGAGAAAAAGAAGAAAATTTGAGATTGACGATTGGGATTGTTTCCACCAAGAGAAATATGATATTTCTACCTCAAGGAAAGTTTTCTACTTGCTGATATATGGCTTAAGAAGAGAAAATTTGTGTGATAGTTGTGTATTAGAATTAATGGAACAAATATGGATTTTATAGGGTTTGAGCCCTAATTTTAGTTTATGTTGATGATTTATGGATTATGGTAGTTGATAATCATGTAGAATGATTTGAGTAGATTAATGCTGATGGATGTGTGTAAAAATGGAGTAAAAATTGGTTTTGGGAAAAACTAGGGTTCATAACCCGTAGCCCCCTTCTTGGCAAAATCGCAGGGGAAAATCGATTCGGCCCTAGGGCAAATCGATTCGCTAAGGGGTCTTCTTACAGGTTTGCAAACCCGAATCGATTCGAGTTAAGGACGAATCGATTCGACTGAAGCATAATGTTGGATTTGTCATCCGAATCAATTTGCTTTTGGGCAAATCGATTTGCTGCCTGGGGCGAATCGATTCGGCTCTAGGGCGAATCGATTCGAAATCAAGCTATTTTGAGTTATTTTCTTAACTCAATTCTCATCCTTTTCTTTTAGGCTTAGAACTTAGGAACCTTCTTGTATGAAGTAAACTTAGTGTCTTAGAGTCTTAGAATGGTATGGTCACTACCCTATATTAGAATTTGATTAGATGGGGTTACTTCGGGGGTTTACAAATAGATGTTAAGGGTTAGTTTCCTTAATAAGTTTGCCTGAGTTTAGGAGTTGTAAAGCTAGATACTGGGGGACTTTAGATGCTCAATTGAGTTATGATAGTCTTGATGGTTTATAATAACCCCACAAAAGAATGTTTGGAGAATAAATTGAGAATTTATTCATTCATTGAGGCTATAATGGTGACATGAAATACGTATGGCTCCGGATAAAATGCGATGTATTTATTAAAATGGAAATGGAAATGAAAATGAATATGAATATGAATATGGTAAATGATAATTTACTTAAACACACCTCTCTAAATGCCATCATAAGGGATGTTCGCGCGTAAGGTGAAGGCTAATGAATGCAGGGTGGATATAGTCCTAGGCCATATGACTGCTTATTGTATGTTTTCTGCAATGGTGAGGTAATTAAGTGTGTGGTTATGACTCTCCCGCAGGCATATGGCTGCTTCCCGACATCTTGCGTTGTAGGTGCCCAGGTTGTCTTGGTTGATAGGCCCTGGAAGATGATGGTCATTTAGGGGTGCGCACAGTGGGGAAACCCGGACGGGCGGTCTTAGAATCGTTATATGTATATGAATATAACTATTCATTGTCAAATGGGACTTGATGGATTATAAATGCCATAAAGAGCATAAATTTTTTATTATTTTTCCTAATAAGGAACATAACGATGAAATGAAACAGTGTAAAAAGTAATGAAGGCTTTTAATGTATGTAAATTATTCTTATACTCTTGCATAATTGAATCTAAACTTATGATAATTTAATTTCCTTAGCTCATTCTTTAAAACCGTGTAGGTAGATTCTCATTTTTATCTATCATGATTTATTGTTCATAACTATCATACTATTTATTCATCTGGTGATCATATAAAACCGGTCGCTGACCCGTTCATATTTCTTGTTGTGCATGAATGTTTTATCCGCTCAGGTGCACCTCTGCAAGGACACCCGTTCTGACTTTCCTATTTCGGTGTTTTTGGGGAGCCGTGATACTTTGTGGATGTTACGGGATATTTTGTGTAGACGCCTTCATTTTTGTATACTAGTTACGATCGAGTCATTTACTCGGGCGTGTGGCCCAAGCTTTTGTAATTGTCTAATGTAATGTACTATGTAACTTAATGAACTTGTTCTACATGGTTTGTATAGACTATTGATCGACAGCATATTCGGTCCCCTTATTGTACACTTGTTGTTGTAATATAAGTTCTGTTGGGGTTTGCACTTTCTTCTCTAATTGGGTTGTTTAAATTCTTTCTTTAACTCATAAAACAAAATTTTTGGCAACCGGTTTTGCTAAAATATAGGGTGGTTATCCCGCATACTTATTATATTGTTGTGATGTTGAGGATGATCCATCTATGATTCCTATTTTTATTTGAGTATCGGTTTTTCCACACCTTATTTTGATGAGAGGGTTGTCACAGTATTCACGCAACCCAAATCCTCGAATTTATACGAACTATTATTATCTCTAATACTCACATTACTCTATCCGTACGATTAATCTCTCTATCATATATATTCCACAAGGCCCTCTTGTTCCAACATATTCCCTTAGTAGTTACACAATCATCTTGTCGCTATATTATGAAATGAAGTCACTCAAGAATAGCGTAGGTCATTGTCTCACACTCGAATCAACTTTATAAGGTTTTAACTTGTCCGGGAAAATATATGAACTTTTGGAATCTCGTTAGAAGTTGTGGAAAATCTCGTTCGAACGAAACTTTGAACGAATTAAGGACTGAATTATTGTTGGAAATCTCATTCGGACGAGGTCGTTCGAATGAGGTAGCTCAAATGAAACTTTGAACGAATTAGTCTCTGAATTCTCGTTGGATGGGTCGTTGGAATTCTTGTTCGATCGAGAAAACCAGAGTTCATCCCTGTCCTTTAAAAACTTATTTTTCCCAACCTTTTCATCACCCCAATCATCCAAAAATCATCCTAACTCAAACCCAACGGTTCTAAACTATACTCCCTAGTAATAGAATGCTTTCCAACACGTTTTAGCATCAAATCCTTAAAAATTATAACACGGATTCAGATTAATTGCTCAAATCATCAAAAAGCCCTAAATTCATACAATCACCAATAATCACAATTAAACCCAAATTTAAATTCATGATTTCAACATATAAAACCTTCATTTCTAATCCCCAATTTATGGTTATTCAACTACTTGCAAAACCTATACCACAATCATAGATTAATACTCTATTTCCATCTCAATTTCATCATCTCATGAGTAAATAATCAACGAACTTAACATGGACATTATATTCTCTAAGATTAGGAAAGATAAACACTTGCTTTTTCACAAAGATCTGATTTTCCACTTGAAATTGGTATGAGCTTGTTCCTCTTTTCCCGATCTACGTTTTGATGGTATTTTTGGTGAAAGAAGATTAGGTTTGGTCTTAGTGTCTCTATAAGTCCTCTTCCTCCTGGGTTCCTTCTCTATTTTTGTGGAACATAACATTAACTGCTACTATGTAAGGGATGATATATTAATCTAATTTTTGAAAATTTAATAAATCCTAATTTTTCAAAAGATAAAAATACCCCTCCGGTGTGTCGGGTTGGCTTAAAGTTGCCCCGGACTCCAAGATAAACCATTAAGTAGACTTTTCTGACTATATTGACCCTTATGGACACACTGGCATACTCAAAACAGTCATCCGAATATTCAAAAATAAAATTACATTTTAATTCCTCATTTAAGTCCCGACACGACTCACACGCGTGTCCTAACTAAGTGTACTGTAACTGTTAGATTTTTCACACACGACAATTATATAATATTCTCATTATATTTTACTTTATTCACTAATAATATTCAACATAATTCCCACCAATAAATACTAACTCTCATAACGCTAGTAATTATTGACTTAAACCCGGAGTAATTATAAATAAATTTCCCATTTAAATTAACTAATCCCATATTTAAAATAAAATATTTCAAAAATACGGGGTATTACATACTTTCCTCCTAATAACGTAATTTTGTTCCGAAATTCGTAAAGAGTAAAATATTAGTAGACCTGGTAGGAACATCTTCTGATACCTATCGTGCATATCATCCTCACGCTCCTACGTAGACTCCTCGACATTATGATGCCGCCACTGAACACGCACTAATGGCACTACCCTTGGCCTCAATTTACTCTCTCTATGGTCTAGGATAGCAAATGGCCCCTCCTCGTATGAACTATCGGGTTGTAGGTCAATATCTTCATAAATCCTTTATATATTTCTTGATTTTGCTAACTTAGAGGTTTCTTAGTCTTAGTTGAAATCTAGTGATTGGAATTTATTTGAGTTAAAGGTGCATCTTGTTTTATATATATTTGCACATTTTAGTTTTCTTGTTTTGTATATATTTTTTATTTGAAAAGACAAAAATATTTTTGAATTTGTGGTATTTTTGATCAAATCCTGTGCTAAACATGTTAAAAAATTTATATCATTACATGAAAAGTTGTTTAATTTTTAATTACATTGTTATTGAAAAAATTGTTCCTATGTGTGTGCTTAATGATTTCAAAGCTTAGTTTTATTTTACTACACTGCACAAACCCACAAATGTTGATGATAATTGATATTTCTATAAGGATTTATGAGTTTAAGGAAAACTTAATCTTTCATGGGTTTTTAAAATATCTCCACGGTGTATATGTAAGGAAATGTGAGTTTATTATTTATGAAGTTGATTAATTACTATTTTTATACTTTGATAAAGGCTACCATTAGAGTTATAATGCTTGATCGAAATATAGGTGTCACTTGGGTAGGTGTCATATAATGTGGGTGTGAAATTCAAACCAACAACAAAAGTCTATTTATTGAAAATATTCACAACTAAGTGCTTAATCGACATTCAAAACAAGATAACTGAATTGTTCCACTTCAAAAGAATGAGCTATTTTAGAGTGACACTCAAAATTTCATCCATCATTGTTGCAAGGGAGTTTTAATAGAAGTAGTTGTTTTTAATGTTAGACTCATAATCAAATTGTATTTTTTCTATAAAATTTTCAAATGTATCAAGAAATTCAATGGTTTATTGATTTTATTTGTATGTTTTTCCATCTATATGCACAAATAAGGCTAAATTATTGATCCTATACAATTGTTGTGTTTAACAAGTAAATTTAATTTTTTTAACTTGTTTAACATATTTAAACAATTTTTATTTGATAATTTGTGAATGAGTATACATATTATTTCATGTTATGATGTTGTGGGCCCAGAGCTGGACTTGAGGGGAGTAGGGTGTCACTATGTTTAGGAAACAAACCTCGTGGTGTGTCTCATTATTTGTTAAGCCCTGTGAGGATTCAGGAATGCTTGTGATTCAGTTTATCATTTATCCCAGAGGTCAGGTTATCGGTCCGGTGATTCGATGATACTCCCCTATAAGCAATTAGACATTATGTCCATCTTTAGTAAAATGATCATTTTTAGGCTAGAACCTAGTTATTCCATGAGAGAGGTTATCGGTTGTTTGGGGTCATTAGTTTATTTTATATAAAATAAAAAAAACTTTCGAATTAGTCCTTTCGGACTAATCCTAGTAAGGGTTAGGTTAGTAATTGATCCAAAGATTCTTGTTATGGTGTTCATAAAGCGAGTTATGAGTTGGCAATGTATTAGCCATCCCAGTTGTTCATTATTCTTCCTTAATTATATGTTAAGTATTGTTCTTAAAATTATGTTATTACTTTTTCATTTATTTTATAATATGCTATGGGTCCTTAGTTTGAGAATCCCTTAAAATGTAGATATGCGCTTAGGTATGAAAATGGTATCAATGAGAGGTGTAGGGATGTCACTTAAACCAATATGGGCACATAAGAGTGCTTGTGTGCGAGTGTGTATTTAGGATAATGGGAGTTCGTTAATATGTATGTAAGTGTGTGAGGGAGCTTGACTTGGGTGATGGGGGGCCATAAAGAATATAGAAGTTGTCAATAGGATTATATAAGCATTCAAGAAATCTCGAATTATGTAACGGAAGGTCGTTTAAGAGTACATAAGTGTGCGAGAAATCTCAGCTTGTGTAGCGAGAGGCCATCAAGGGTATGTGTGTTTGCACAAGAAGTCACGACTTTATATGGTTTGATATCTCGATCGAGGTGAGGAGACATAGAAATGTAATATAAGATATGGATGCATATATGTTGTGATAACATATCAAGATATATATTGGCGAGGCTTGTGCTGACGATTAGTTCTCGGTATTGGACCTACGTACCCATATAGCCACGAGATCAAATCCCACATAGTTTGATTATACACGTGTTCAAAGTTGCTTTGTTGTGAACGTGTGAGTACTTGTATTTATGGGGAAGATGTTATCTATATAATGTAGGGTATATTAGGTGGAGGTTTCGAATGGGAGTGGACCCGAAGATCTTCGACATTAGCATAACGAATTATGATTATCAAGCGATCATTAGTAGAAAGGTATTGTCCTTCGGGCTAGTTTGGAGGTGTAGAAGGAGATGGTAGGGAATATTTATGATTGGAGTGGATCAGAATCCACTGAAGAAGATCTATGTATCCCTTACTGACATGATAAAAACCCCAAAGGTGTCATATGCCTGGGGATGGTTATTCCGTATTTGGACTAGAGATAGAGACATCCCTATGATTTAATACATCAAGAGACCTATTATAAGGCGTTGTCTTCACGAATTAGGTTCAACATAAAGCCTATGTACCCAAAGGTATTTATGATGAAATCCATTGTGGTTCCAAAAAATTGGACATACTTACTAGTTTAAGCGACGTGATAGCGAGTATACTATATAAAACAACATGGTATTTATGGAGCCTAGTCTTTAATATAACATTTTCATTATGAGTTGGACTAATATATTTATCTTTATTTTCCAAGGATGCCTTAAAAATTATTTTAAAAAAATATATAATTTGGGATGCCATCATAGCGATGGCCTTTATTCCCTATAAGAAGCCGTGAGAGTAATTTCAAGACTTAGGATATGTCAAAGTTTCAGAATTACTAGGCTAGCGAGGAATTTCCTGAAAATGGTTTTGAAAAGTATGTTTCCATGCTGCATTTAGTCATGGATTTTTTTTACCATTTATTTAACATGTGACTTTACCATTTTATCTCAACAAATGAAGGTGCTGGGTTAGAATACAAGCTTTAAAATATAAGCATTGTAAAGTGCTTACCGGTTACAAAAGCGGGGGTCGGGATAAATGAGATAAATAGGTACGGACAATTTATCAGTATATATATATATATATATATATATATATATATATATATATATATATATATATATATATGGGGTGTTGACCCGAGATTTCTATAGGGTTTCTTTACATGGGAGTGTCCCCTATGACATGGTGCCATTTAGTCGGGCAGAGCTTCGTTTGGAAGTGCATACTTTCACGGGATATATACATAGGTTTACCTTTGTATTTTGGAGGAAGTGACTTTATATATATATGGGGTATTGACTCGAGATTTCAATAGAGTTTCTTCACATTCATGATGTGAGTTGAATATTTCCCGAGGGTGTGTCCCCTATGACATGGTGTCGTTCAGTCGGGCAGAGGTTCGTTTGGAAATTCATACTTTCATAGGATATATGCATATTTTTACCTTTGTAATTCAAACTAAGTGACTTTTTATAAGTACGAACTTCACTTGGGATTTTTCAGAGAGAACTCGAGATCTAGTGATGCCCGAGTTTGAACAAAGTTAGAAAATTAAATAATTAATAGGTTTTTATTTCTTTTAAATATTGATGGGGACCTTCTTTTATAGGGTTAGATTAAAGTTCTTTAACCATTCAGTTAAAGGTACCTTTAACCTTTTAGTTGAAGGCCTTTCCACGTGTCTATTGCATATGTGTAGGGGAGATACGTGTAGGTCTACAGTAAGATTGTAGAGATTCTACAATCATTACCTTGTATTGTTAGTCGCTCGGATATAAGCTTTAACAATTCAGTCAAAAGCCTTTAACCATTAGGTTAAAGTGCCCCCTATGATGGATTTTGTCCTTCTAGTAGGTTTTTATTTTTTTGGTCCCTTAAGGTTTTATTTATGGTGGTTTCAACCCCATGTTTTGGGGGTGGTATCCTAATTTTACCCTAGGATTTTTATAGGGTGTAAATAGGGGAGGACTCAAGCCCTGATTAAAAAATGGGCATCCACAGAGGAGATCGGCTAAGAAGGTGTGCATGTAGACATTCTTCATTAAAATTGGAATTGTAAGAGTAGGTTTGCCTAATTTTAGACTCGACATATAAGAGGGTGTTTGAATGGTGGAATGGTTTGGGGGATGGGATTTTTGGCAAATGGACATGCATTTAACCATTATGTTAAATGACCCTTTAATCTTTTAACCTTTCGATTAACAATTTAAAACCTTTTAACCATTCTGCTAACCATTACTAGATTCTCTAAACATTTTTAATGGAGTTTGCAAGTTTTTATTTTTGGCAAGCCTTTCCTACTACATTTAGCGATGCTTTGTACCCAATTGACGCTATCATTCTATATCTTCATATCACTTTGCTATTCTCATAATCTTATTTTTCTAGTATCATCATAGATATGGGTGGTGGAAGGAATTTCTCATGTCAAATTCCTCATTCGTTTTGTCATTGTCGAGAACTTTTCCCATTGGTTCAAGGGATTTCACGTCTGTGCCTATCGTTCTGGTGAGCGTAGGAGACGTTCCCTCACTGTCCCTCGAATTTTATGACATGTACCCTCCTTCCATCAAAGTTTATTGGTACATCCTTCCCATGAACCCCCCGTCATTAGTAGTGATCCTCCATGAAGAGGATCAAATCAACCACGTTCGTTAGTGTGGATTTGTATTTGGAATGTTGGTGTCGGCTCTAGATTCGACTCTTTTTTTAAATGACACGATTTGCTATTTTTTGTGTATACTTGTGAATTATTACTTTCCATTTAAACTAATTACTTTTCCTACGTTCCTAAATTCTCAGTAAGTGTTGGTCGACACTGCCTAACTTCGGGATATACTGACCCACTGGTCCTCTATACATTTGGGTTTGAGCCAAATGGTTAGCAAGGTCTCTGCAGATCAGAGTACTGAGTACATAAGGATGTTTTCAAGTTTGATATAATGTTTAGGGAGTCTTTCTTATTCAGTTAGCTCTTCTTCATCTAGAATGAGAGTCGGGATGAAGGGTATGGGCGCTTCAGATGGAGGTTATGCAGATGGTCATCTGGGGAAGAGGGCCCATATGTGATATGTTAATGGGTTAGTATTTTTGGGTGGCCTTTTTTCTAGAATTTGATGTAATCTCCTAGAAAGGATTTTTTAAAAATATTTTCTTGGGTTTTTTGAGGTAAGACCCCGGGCATGTAGTATGTTTCTTTAAGAGGAACTTGAGTAATCCCCCTTATATTTTTTTGCTTTGTAAGGGGATTCTTGTGCAGACATCTTATTTTACAAATAATCATTATTTCCTTCTGATGATGAATTGTCTGCACTTACGATGTGTTATTATGCTTTATTTACTTTATACATATGTAATAGAATGACAAAAATGTGCATATAAACATAGTGAATCTAAGATCAATTTATTAAAATGGTGGTGACATGTATACATACTTCTATAACATAAGAAAGGAATACATATATACATGGAAAAAAAGTGCCTTGTCTTTTTTAGGCTTTTCTTTTGAAGAGGAAAATTCTATTCATTTCCTGGTGAGTCGTTTGTCTATATTAACATTCGGTACGAGGGAAGGAAGTTATATTTATGTACTTGTGAACTAGCAGGAGCCATTTTATGTAGCCTTGGAATGAGAGTGTCATCCTTTAGCCAATATAGGGCTCTATTTTGTGGGGATCCCTTCGTGAGTCTACTTATTGATTGATTCCTACCGGGATGCTGGGCATTTTGATGGAAGTGTTATTTAGTGTGTATATTTATAAAAGAGGGTTATAGGCGTCGTGTTCTTTCCAGCCAGGATTCTTTCAACTCTTTCTTTCGCAGTATCATCCTTTTTGTGTCGCCTTTTAAATAAGGATAACTATACGAAGTTCCAAAATGACATAATGCGCTATTATATTATTTGATGCGGAGTTTATTAAGACCGCATCGAATCTTTTGAAGTGAGGGTATAATGACCATAATAAGGTTTTTATCATGAAATAGGGTTTTTGATGTTGGTTTATGCCGAGTTCGAAGTGATATCTTCGGTTGTCGTCTTATCTCTAATTTAAAGACAACGATATGTGTGTATTTGAATGTTTTCGATAATAATATAGGGGAGAATCAGGTCAACACAGTTCTCTTGAATGAAAACTTTGAGGGATCAACGCTTTTAGTTGACTTCAAATGAAAGGTGGGCGGCTCAAGTGGGACTTGTTTTATAGGGTTAAGTATGTGTATGGTCTTATTTGGTTTTCCCTTCATGTTATGACCAACTATTTTTGTATCAAATTGGTTTCCTCCTTTTTACCATGAGCAGGTTCAAGGGAATAATTTTTTCAATGGATCGAGATTGAAAGGTCTGGAAAATGTAAATTTTTGGAGATTAACTGAGGTAGATGCTCCGACGGAGTCTTATTTGGTAATGAGGTAGGGTCCTTCCACGTTAGGTACAAATTTTTGTCCCAGAATATGGTCTAGTTTGAGATTATCTTTCAGGACGAGGTACTCTTCATGTATGTTTCTCTTCTTGACCCTCTTATCGAATTCATGGGTAATAAATTACTAGTAGCCCTAATAGTGATATGCGAACTTTATTCTCCTTTAGTCATAACGGGCTTGAAACCATTTGGTTTTACCCACTTGGATTTTGAGCATGACCCTTAATGAGAGTATCTCGAGTTCTACGTGTAGGTAAACTTCCATGCCATAAACTAATGAGTAGGAGTGGCCCCTATCGAGCTTCGTTCTATAGTATGGTAACCCTAAAGCTCATATGAGAGTTTTTCTGACCAATCATTATTGATGATGTTATTGACATTTTTGTTAGAACCTTCAACCACTTAGTTGGTTCAGGCATGTATGGGGAAATATTATGTCAAGTAATCCCATACTCGTGTAGCAAGTTTGAGACCTCCTTATCAAAGTGTGAACCATTGTCTAATACTAATTTATGGAGTACATTAAAATGAAATATGATGTTTTGGTGTATAAAATTGTTCACCTTCTTGGCATTAATAACCATGTAATATTTGTCTTTGATCCACTTGATGAAGTAATCTATGGCGACTAATGAACTCATGCCCGGTGGAGGAATTAGGGGTAGCCTTCCTTAAAATGTCCATCACCTAGGTGGAAAAAGGCCAAGGTTGTGTCATGGGGTAGGGATCTACAGGAGGTAGATGTTATCGTGGGAGTAAAATTAACATTTGAGGCACCTCTTGATGTATTCATTGTGTTCCTTTTGCATGGTAGTCTAGCACGATGACTATTTAATTATTTTACTAAAGAGGGTGTGCCCACTCATGCGCATGCCATATTCACCGCTATGGATTTTGTCTATGATCTTAAAGATCTCGTATTCTACCACGCATCTTAAGAATATTCTATTGGACCCTCTTTCATAGAGTTAATACCATAGACGGTGAACTGGGATGCTAATCGTCTTAGGTTAAATCGATCCTTTTAATAGGAATCTAGTGGGTAGTGGTTCTTATTCAGCAAGTTCCATATATAAGAGTACCATATTGTGGGTCCTAATGCCGTTTCCTTTGTGTCATCAATCTCAATGTAGAATGAAGGGGTACCCTGGCTAGTTACAATAAACATAATTTTTATAGTTCCTCCTAGACCATATTTCATAAAGCCTATATTGGAAAATGTGTCAACAAAGTTATTTTTAGCTCATGAGAAAAAGTCAAATTTGAGATGCTGGTATCGCATAGTGACCTCTTCTATGTAGGAATGGTAAGGTTACAGTCTTTCAACCCTAATTCTCCATTTTCCAAATATTTGATTGATGTCCAAGATCAAGTTGCCATAGGCTTTTAAGTAGATGATTCCCTTCACTAAGGAAATATCTAGACTCGCGATGTAGGTTTCTCATTTGTCCATGTTACCGGTACATTCATACTTCATCTTAATACCTGCGGAGATTCATCATGAGTCAGGATATATTAGGAACATTCCGATGTTGAATCCCCATTAGTTAGAGGTTTCGTGAAAGTAGAGTTCCCAGCTTGTCTATATCATTTAAGGCGAAGAGGTCCTCATTGAGGAACTCTGCCTCATTTTCTTCTTCCTCATATGATAGGGGATTCCCTGTAATAACTTTTGATATGGTTTTTTCTTTGGTGGATTTATGTGTGACGTAGGTGGTTTGGAATTCAGGCAGCATCAGTAGTAATTTGGCCACTCAGCAAGAGATATCAAGTTTCTCAAATAGGCATTTTAGAGGATCCGTCTTGGAGATGATTCTTATCCTGAAGGACATCATGTAATGAAGGAGTTTGCGAGTGCTTCATAGTAGAGATACATAATCCTTTTCAAAGGTGTTCTATCTGAGCTAATAGGTTACTAGTTTTTTGTTGACATAGTGGATGACACATTCTTACCAGTAACTCTCTACACATTAGGACGACTTGGCCCTGAAAGCTGTGTCGGCTATTATTATGTAGAATATGAGAGATGATCCCAATTGGGGAGGTAGCTAATAAAGATGGGTGAGTAAGGTAATCCTATATTTACTCACATGCTTCCTGGCATTAGGAATTCCACTATGTGGACAAGTCTTTCATAAGTAGTTAGAAGATGGATTCACAAATGATGGTAAGCTCATTGATGATGTGGCTGGTGAATTTTATTTTACCAAAGATCCGTTTGATCTTTTCTCTATTTTGGGGGGTGTTTTCTTCTGTAGGGCTCTAACCTTTGTAGGGTCTATTTCAATTCCATCTTTGATAACAATGAAACCGGGTACTTTCCCTTTAGCAACTCCAAAGACATATTTGTGAGGATTAGTCTTATTTTAAAAAGGAGTAATATTTGAATGAATTTTCAAAACCTGTCCTTAGCGGTCTTTGGAATTGATGATCATATCATCCACGTAGAGTTCCACTTCCTTGTGTATGAGGTCGAGTAGAATGGTTGTGGATGCTCTTTTGTAAGTTGCAACATAATTTTTTTGACAAATAGCATAACTGCATAATAATATATTACCTTTGGAGTGATGAAACTGGTCTTTTCTGGATGATTGGGTTATATGTTTATCTGGTTATAGGCGATAAATACATCTACAAATGAAATGAGTGCATTTTTGTTTATTCTATCTACCAATAGGTCGATATGGAGTAGAGTGAAATAATCCTTGGGACAGTCCCAATTGACATCTATATAATCTATGCACATTTAGACTTTGTTGTTGGTTATAGGTACAAATACGATGTTGGATAGCCAATTGGGATATTTTACTACTCGGATAAACCCGACACTGAGTTATTTCTTTAATTCCTCCTTAATTTTAAAGGACCATTTAAGTATTAGTTTACGAAGTCTCTGTTTTATTGGTTTTGTGTCAACGAAAGTTGATATCTCATGCATGACGATTATTGGGTCAATTATGGATATGTCGGAGTATGACGGGTAAAATACGTCTATATAGATGATGAGAAGATCTGTAAGTTCATTTTGTTTGTTCTTATATAGTTAGGACCTTATATGTAACTATTTAGGGTTTTTGGCGAGTGTCCATGTTTATGGTTATTTTGTCATCCTCGTTGGATGACATACGTTTATTTTGACTTTGGTCAAGTTTTTAAAAGTGCTTTAAGTATTTTAGATCCACAGAGTCATCGCTACTAGGTCTGAATTATAATCCATCACAAGATTTATAATTATTTCATGTAACACACGTATGTAAATATTAAAAATCGTTGTTTATTATTCCATTAAAGGGAGGAAAGTGAACTCTCATAATAATACAAAAGTCTTTATTTATAAAGAGATGCATTAGGAAATAAGATGAGGGGGACACATTTTATAATAGGATAGACTCAATGGGCCTCGAATGATGGGCATCTAGATGCATTTGATAAATGATTGGTTACTAAGTATAGAGGTTCCTTTAATGTTAGTGATGAGGTTGTCCAGATTTTGTCAAGGAACCTTTAAAGTGATCTTTGGGTGACTTGGAACCTTAGTATGGATGTGCAGGTTGAGGCATACAATTTGATTTGGAATATCTATCCACTGGATGTGATAATCAGGTTTCCATTTAGGCCCTCCGTATGTTCAGTGTAGTAGAGAGCCTTGGTGAGGGTATGCAACAAGTGTTGGTTCCTTTCTTTGTTCCATTAATAGTACAAAGGGAGTTGGTGGGTTACATACCGAGGCTCCACAAAAGGTGGTGCCCCAGTTGTTGAATCTGGTACACGAATATAGAGATTGAGTTTATGGATGCTGACTAATTATCCTTTCTCATATATGATACTGCGGGCGGTGGAGGCAGTGTACTAGTCGCAAAATCAATTTGTGGGGATTAAGTTGAGGACCCTAACATTGTTATTAGATCCAATTCATAAAGAAAGAATATGAGTAGTCCCCATTTAGGTTATGTCTTATGGATTTTTCTATCCTCCTTAGTAGCCCATAATACATTGATCTTGTTCTAACAAACCTTATGCATTTTCATATAATCCAGATAGATCCCTTCCTCATAGAGGATCTCGATATCGGGTTATAAGGATTTATTTACTTCATCCCACTACGGTTTTGGGAGTCCTTAATGGGGAAGCCATATCCTTAGTGATTAAAGTGAACATTTTATCCTTGATGAGGGTCACTATTATGAGTATACAAAAGTATGGTATTTCCCTTATGTTCTGTGGCTATGAAGGACACGAGGGTTCCTTGATGATTCTTTCTAATTCTAAATCCTAGCATGTACGGGTTTTTTAGATGACTCGGGCTGCAACATTGAGAATCATTAGTTCACCGTCTATCATATGAACGAGTGGGACGTTTTGAAACCCATGGAGTCATATTTCATTACTATTATGATTGGTATACAGAAGGGGAATGGTGCTACTTTTTGCAGTTGTGGCCCATCCGAAATCCCCTTGGATTGTGATGACCTTTGTATCGAACAAAAACCTATTTTCCATATGAAATGATGAATATATTTCTCGTATGGGGTGTATCCAAGACCTACATATAATTAGGATGAAGGTTCTTGGGACGTCAAGTACTTGAAACTCCACATCACATTTGATAGGCCTGACTACAGAGTGAGGGTTATGGATCCTAGGACCTCTTAAAGAGTGTTGTCATTGGACTTGATGTCCATAAAAGATGGGATAAAATCAAAGGGGATGTATCCTACACCAGTGGTAGTGTGAAAGGAGGGAAATTGATGGTGTAACCATTGTCTATCACAACTAAGTGAACAATCTGTCCACAAACCTCAGTGGTAATTTGTAGCATGAACTTATGATAATGACCTTGAGTGGGAAGGTCTTAATCACAGAAGATGATGTCTTGTTGCATGGTAATGGACCCGATGAAATAGACATCTAGGCCAGAGTTAAGTCTTGAGAAACAAAATATTGACACAATAAACAAATGAGGGTGTCTTGGGGTGTAGTTAGAAATTCCCAACTGGTGATATTTATGGACGTTCGACGGATTTTCTATTTGATTTTATTATTTTCTAGGGGAGGGGGTATAATAGTTTTTTCAAAAGGACCTTTCTCTTTGCTAGTTGGCTTCAAAAGAGTGGAGTGTCATTATTACTGAGTGAGATAGTCAACCCCTTTATTGTAAAACCCCATAATTTTGAGAATACCGTAACTTTGAGAATATTTAAATTACACGTGTCACGATAATTTAATTAATTTGAGAAATAAAGAGAATTTAAATCAATATTTACTAGCCATAAATGGATTAATAATTATGTGATTTTATATTTCATTGTGTGATTAGTAAATGAAATTGTATTATTTTATATTACATTATGAGTAAAAGCGATGAAAGTTAACCGTATCTCAGTCGGGACACATGTGTCGGTGATATTAGTCTGAGATGTGATAATTTTGATTGGTGACTCGGATGATGATTTTTAGTGCAAAATTGATTAGAAATTAGTCAAAATAGTCACAATTAAGCACTCAAGAGTAGTCATTGGGTTTCAGGGGCATTTATAACTAGGCGAGACCCAAATAAGGGTAATTTGGTCATTGTAAAAATTAAGGTTATTGGAATTTTGGGATTTAACCTATATATTAAAGACTCGGGGTGATATAAAAATGATTTTACAATATCAAAGGTTTTACATATGTTATACCAACAATTATAAATACATTGAAGAGAAAAGAGAAGAAAATTCAAGAGTTATTGAAGGAAACTCAAAGGGTACTCGAGAAAGCCTAGGAATTGTGAAGAACTTGAAGATTTATGGGCTTAGGATAATCATTAAAGGAGTTTCTTCAAGTGTTCAAAGGTAAATAATTTTCTTCCAAACTAATTATGTTTAACATTCAATTTATATCATGATTAGGAAATGATTTTGGGGTGGGATTCATCGATAATTGGGTTTTTGGAGAAATGATTTCATAATAAAATTGTGCGATTTTTTTATTTTGAAATCTAGAAATTTGAATCCCATGTAGATAGATGAATTATTTACTTAGTAGATTGAAATTCATACCAATTGGAGAGAACCCTACATCGGGAAGAAAATTATCTCAAGAGGCGTCGTTATGCTCATAGACTTCGGTGGAGAAGAGATAGTGTAATACCCCGCGCCATTAAATTAATTAAATTATATATAGATTTTATAAAGATGTTTAAAGGGAGGATCAAATACAATTTTAGGGACTTATGGATGACAAAATTAGATTACATAAATAATGATTGAACTTTGTTATTTGTATGGATTATAAGTATAAGGGCCTATCTTTTATATAAGAGAAAAGGGATATAAAGAAATTAGCTAATTAGGGTATGTAAGTTATTCATGGGGATTGGAACTGGTAAATGTAAGAAAAAAAGGTTTCGAACCATTTAGGAAATGTACATAATAGGAGGGGGTATGAACGTAAATTGGCAAGTTCGGTCGTTCAAACGACATCCATTATCGTTCGGGCAAAAACTTCAATCGTTTGAACGACGTCGCAGTTACATCACCTCTGCTACAAGCTCAACGATGTCAACCTGCCAACTTTTGGTTGAATTGTTGTCGAGTGTGGAGAGTTTTATACCTGATCTAGGAATAATTGGTGAAGGTAGAGTTTCTCTTTTAAACAACAACTCTTGGGGTTTGGATTATATAACGAATTATGTAGTGTTTGGGTAAGTTTTCATCAGAATGTAAGCCCTCTTCCTCTCTAAACGTAGAGTCACAAAGAGGGACAAAATTCTTCTATATAAGTTGTTAACACACTCACACCATTGCCCACTGTTAAAGGACAGTTAAGAAAGTCTAGAAGTTGTGTGTTGGGGTTTTGATGGATGTTTGAGAAGTCTATTTTTTGGAAGAAAAAGAGAATATTTTGGAGGTTCTGTAGAGGGTTTTAAGTTGTATCCGAAAGCTCTTTGAGTGAGGCATTTGTGAATCCCTTTAGGGCCACCTTTGGAGGTGGGGGACTCACCAATCTTCATCACCATATCCACCACATTTAGGGCTTCATTTGAGGTCGGAAACACTAACTTTATTTAAGTTCAATGAATAGCATATCTCAGCATGGTATTATACATATATCAAGTTAATATATGTGTGTAGGATATTGGCTTGCATATTAGTGTTAATTATTGACCATCTTGGCATTTGTATGGGATGAGTAGCAAAAAGATTAACTAAAATGGGTCTTGAAAATAGAATAAAATTAAGAATAACAAATAGACATTTTTATGGAACTAAAAATGTAGGAAATATATTGTTGTGTACATTTTCTAATAAATCTGAAAGTGGACATTTTACGAAAATAAAAATTTGTAAGAAAATATCGTTTATGAATATTTTCTAGTAAAACTAAAAATGGGCATTTTTATGGAAATAAAAATGTAAGACGATGTTATTGGGGCATATTTCTAGTAAAAAAAATAATATACAATTTTATGGAATAAAAATGTGAGAAATGCCATCTCGATGTAATTCTAGTGAATAAGAAATAATCAACATTATTATGAATTAAATATGTGAAACGATGTTAAAGTTGTCAAAATATTTATGAAGAGAAATATTTGCATGCTTCTCGCAAAAATGGAAATTTAAGAGGTTAAAATGTAAGGGGTGTTATTTTATAAGTTAAGGGTGTGAAAGTGACACGTGTGAAAGTTGGGAAAAATTGTGATATTAAAAAAGTGTTAAAATGGCTTAGGTGTTTAAATGTTATGTTGGAAACTTAATAACCATTTTGAGAAAGATACACTTGTTAAAGGACTAAGTTGCAAGTTTGGCAAATAAAGGGTAAATTGGTAATTTACTTAAGTTAAAGGTTAAAGGATGTATTTACACTAATGTGTATGTGAAAATGAATTAAGTTCTAAGAGTGAATGAATCTAGTATAAATCACGGGTGTGAATAAGGGACTTAAAGAAGAAGATAAACAATTTTCCCAAGTGTTAATGGAAAAACGGACGGTTAAGTCCGGATTTTGGCTTCTGCCAAGTAAAAGTAATGAAAGGAATAATGTGGACATTTGTAACATGTTAAAACACATTGAAAGAACTCGGATGACACCGGGATAAAGCCAGAATGGCCCACAGACCTTGGGGGAAAACCCCCCTAAATCACTAGCCAGAGCATATGGTGCACGTAGCTGACGGTGTGGAGCCCGTTAAAGTATGTGATTAATTGGAAGATTTCGAAAAAAAGAAAAATAAAAGAAATGAGGAACAAGTTAATAAATTGGTTTTGTAGTAAAATATGTTAATACAACCTGTCTTGAATAAATGAAATTAATGTCCCGATAATGGTGAAATGGACAATTAGATGCGTAAATCGATTAATGTCCATAAGTTAAGGTAACAAGGGTAACGTAAAGTGGGTAAACGGGTGGTTGTGCAACCTAAGTGTTAAACATGTAATTTACCTAAGTATGAATCAAAAAGGTTTTTAATAGATAAACAAGTATTTTTTAACACGGTAAATGCGTGTGTTGAAATGACACTTTTTCATGAAAACACTAAAGTTCATTTATATGAGTTAAAAGGAGTAATTCTAGTAAAGGAATGTATTTAAGGTAAGTCGAGTATAATGGTTTTGAGTATTGAATTGGGTGTGTCAATAGTGTGAGAAATACTAAGTACAATGCAAGAAAGTATTTTTACAAGATTAAGGTAAATTAATCTGGGCTAGTACGGTTTTAGAGAGTAAAATGATTAGTGAATTGAATATGTATTTTCCAAGGTATATATATATCAAGGTTCTAAAAAATGCGGGGCTTGATCGAGGCGTGGAGGACAAGACTTAAGCCTTAGAAGCCTAGGCGGGCCTTAGGCGTAAAAAGGCATGAAAAGGTGTTTAGGCCTTCTTAATATTTTTTAATATTTTTAACCATAACAAGGTTGTTAAAATACTAAAATTGTACATATTATAAAAATATGTCTGAATATTTGCAAATTAAAATACTATTTGATTATTTTTTATGAGATAATGGTCCGGTTTGTAAAAAAAATCTTTAAAAGGCGATATCATTTCACTAAAGCAATGTTGTTTTTTGAAAAAAGTGCGCCTTAAGGGGTTTTCCAAGAATAAGGCGTAAAAAGCATAAGGCAGGGTGTTTCTCCCAAGCCTCAAGCCTAGACGAGTTTTTTTAGAACAGTGATATATATATATATATATTCTCATGCATGTGTTGTAGCGTGTGGGTTCGTATTTTGAGGGTGTTATACATGTAAGTATACTTTAATTGTTTACATTAATAACTCAGTTTACTTGGTCTCCGAGGTGCTCCTAGTGGGTCCCTCACGTAGTTTATCTTGAACAAGTGACACGTTAGTTAAAATAAAACTAGACTAGCAACATTATTTAGGTTGTTTCACAACACTTCACACCTAACGACTCGGTTCGGATCGGGTTGACTCACAGGTAACCCATAAATTCAGTTCAGGGCATTATAAATGGTATCGAGGCTCTAGCTTCGAGGTTCTTTTAGGACTGATGTGGTGAGGTCAGTATTAGATCTTTTGACGACGGAGTTGGTTTGGGCTAGCCCTGCTAGTTTGATGACGGTTATGATTCGTGTCCTCGACGATAAGGTCAAAGAGGTTATAAAAAAAAGTAAGTTAGTGCTAAGTGGCATACGATCAAGTTAATTGTTAATAAATCGCATTTACAAATTTTGATTCAAGTATGTGATAATTTATGGGCGTCCACGTAAGCTAGAAAGAGTGACACAGTGGTTCGTTGTGTGACGTGTTTGTGTTCCAACCTTTATAGACGTAGAGTCTTTGGAGATGTAAATAGAATGAAATACTGCCCACTGGGCAAGTGGCACCAAATTGGGAATAATCAATAGTAGGGATTTATCAATAGAGTGTAATAATTATGTAAAGAGAAATCGTGATTTTAAATTATATATGGCCTTAGAGTTACATATATGAGAGGTCAATATCGATGTGATAATTAGGCAAATTTTATCCTCGGGGAAATTCCATGTTAATGACTAATTTGACGAGCATATTAATTTGTGTGGGTCAACACTAGAAGAATAAGTCCATGTTAGTTAATATAATTCTATCCTCGAGGGTGAGTGCCTTAGTGGCCGTTGGCAAATGAATGTCTCTTACGAGTCGTGATTAGAATCACTCGCCATTTTTTACAAGGGCCACGTAAGGGACAATGATGAGTCATAAAGGCTGGTGAGTGAACCTTAGGTATCTCTCTGGAGTAGTGAGTTAAATATTAATTCAACATTTGAGGAATGGGATCTTTGGTGACACTTGTAGTGTCTGCCTATGAATGTACGAGTTATACATAATGTCTTGTATCCTACAAAGATCGTTTATAAGAGTAATAATGCCATGCAATGTTCATTGAGACTTTAGATAGAAAGCTGGAAATTTAATAAAAAAGAAATATGTCTATAAGGGTCCGTTTGATAGAGCATGATGGAATTTATTTTCAAGTCATTGAAAAGATGGAATTTAATTCTTACCCCCCCCCCCCCCCCCTCACCCCCAAAGAATTGAATTCCATGGAAAATATGGTTTTTGTGCATAAGGTGTTAGTACCTTAGTGTAACTTAGAATTATTTGTCGTGGAAAATAAATTCTATCAAATGTGCATAAAAGATGGAAAATGAGAAAGATTCCATATTTTCCATGGCAAATATTGCTATGAAACGAACCTTAAGTGTGGTTTGGTGGTGAGAAAGAACTAGGTCCCTTTATTGAGCACATGGGTTTAGTGCATCTCGATTGATGTACCTTGACAATAATATTGAATCAGAATTTTTGATGATTAAAGTGGCGTAGGAGTGAACCTAGACAATAATGGTGACTTGGTGTTAAATGAATGAAATGTGATGTTTTAAAGTAGGACCTCTTGCGATGTCATTAGGGTGAACCTCTTATTAGGAAATACCTGACGTCCTACATCTTGCTAAAAACCTGGATGATATAAATTTAGAATTTGGTGATTATAGTTTTGTTTTGGGAAATAGGATCCCTTGGGGCATTTGTGACCATGGTCCTTAGTGTTCTTAGCAGATGCTTGATTTCTTGTATCCTACCAAATATATAATTGTGATAATTAATATGTTAGCACGTGGTTTGATGTTTACATAGTGAGGCAATACCGTCATAATTGTTGAACATGAAAAGAGGTTCAAAAGATGTGGTCTAGTGAGATTGACTTCAGGTTAGTAGCATGGTTAGGCATGTGAAATTGTATAGAAAATTCCTTGTAGAGGTGTACTAAGGTTTATCTAGAGAACTGGTTAATGAGGGTGGTACACATTCCCTAGTAATAGTGAAAATCAAGGTTGGGTACTATATATTGCATTTGGAATTCATTGTTGCATCAATGTTTGTGTAGTGTTGTACATTTCATAGTGATAAAACTCGAGGTTATGTGGCATAGGCCATGGTATGACTTGTGGTTTCTTGTAATAGATGTGAATGTTGTTGGATAAATAATTGAATTCGATGTCACCACCCATGAGGCATGGAGAGTCAGTGTTGTATTGATGTTTACTAAGTGATGGTAGATCATTGATAACTATAGTGATATTAGATCACGTCGATTGGTGGTAGTGCCTCGAAGTTATTGCTATGACTTTTATTTATAGATATGTGTCATAATGTGACCTTCGAGGATAATTTTGAAAATAGACTGATAAATGCTAGGTGGTGCACCTGGGAGACTTATAACACGATAATGTTCATTATGGTTTTTTTAGAGATAGAACTTGGGATGAAGTGTTAAGTTTAGTTATAGCACTTACGTGCGCTACTTGTATGGTTTAGTATGATTCTAGTGAGCGAAATCATTAGCTCTTAGGCAGGCTGATGCTTGAAGGTCGAGTTTCAATTGGAATGATTATAATTTGGGATGATATAGGCTGTGCTGAGGGTCATAACAATAGTTCACGAGTTAAATGTTTGAAACTAGATAAGCATGGTGTTTCACATAACGAGAGTGATCTCGAAAACTGTGGTTAATTAGCCATAGAGTATATGATGGCATAGGTACGATGGGTCGTCATTAGTCCTAAGGAGGGAAGCCTAACACTCAACTTCCTTACAAAATAGGTTTTTATTTTTCACCTGTCCGACATGGTTAAATGATTCATGATTAGAATTCGTCAAAGTAAAAAGGCCAAGCCAGGATGTGTGGCAAGGGTAAAGTGTTTAATGGGTATCAGTAAGAATTTAAGACTTTAAGTGTATGTTGTGGGTTTCACTCCCTATGGGATAACTCATTGTCAAAATATGATTATTTCCTTTTGACGCGGAAGTCATTGATTCATTTCATTTTTGTGTCTCCTTTGATCCCGATAATGGGAAGTTTTTCATCAATTTTAACTCGATTGTGGCGCGATATAAGCTCAATAGTGATGTGGGCTAGGTCGATTTTGGCTGATGCATTACGGTATATGAGTGAGCTTTTCTTCATAAGCACCTTGTTCTATGCTAGTTTGTGTGTGCGCTTAGTCCGCACTATGGCATGTAGTTTGCACATATTACTAATTGCATGAGTTAAACTATTTCGTTAGTTAACCTGTATATCTAGTTACAAGTTGACCAAGTTTCCAGGGGTCTTGACTTGAGAACATTTTGAATATCCAGATTTGATAGAACATTAGGTTCTATCATTTCACTCTATTAAGAGAATATGTGGGTTGAGGATGTGATCGCTCGTATACTGTGGTGTTGCGATACCTAGAGTGAATCTAGGTTAGCATAATAATCTCATAGGAGGTATCGGTTGGTAGCCCAATGGAATTAGATGATTGCCTCATGATTGTTGATGTGAATGATTAGAGATGTTGAGTTTGTATCATCATAGGCTAGGTGTCGTACAAACTTTTTCAAGGGAGCGTATGTGGTGAATCCTAACGTAGAAATGATCCTTAATGATGTGTTCATTAAAATTAGTACCATAATTGGTGGATATCGACTATCTCGAGGTATGTTTCGATAAACTTATTAGCCATGCTTGAGATTTTACACTAAGGCCTAGAGGTTATCACAATTTTAATAGCAATGATGGTTGATGAGATGGAAGCCCTTGGGTTTAGACCTTGTTATTGAGGGTGCATAGGATTGGAAATAGATCATCAGTGTCTGCATTATAAATTGTAATAACTCAATAATTTAGGGGACTAAATTCACTAAGGAAAGAAGTTTCTAATACGCCGACCCGTTAATTTAATTAAATTATGTATGGACTTTATATATATTTTCACAAGGAGGAGAAAGTTACAATTTTAGGGACTTATGGATTATAAGTATAAGGGGTCAAATTTTTAGGGATTATAAGTATAAATTGGATTATAAGTATAAATTGGATTACATAAAGAATGATTGAAATTTGTTATTTTTATGTATTATAAGTATAAGGGGTCAAATTTTGTATAAGAGAAAAAGGATATAAAGGTATAAATTAATTAAATTATGTATGCTATTCGAGAGGATTGGAACTCTTAGAGGTAAGGAAATAAAAAGGGTTGAAACCATTTGGGAAATGCATAGAATATGAGGGGGTAGAAATGTAAATTGGAAAGTTTAGTCGTTCAAACAACGTCAACTGTTGTTCAGATGATCGCTTCAGTCATTCGAACGACATCTCTGTTACATTACCTCTTCTACTAGCTTAACATTGTTAACCCGTCAGGCCTTTGATTGAATTGTTGTTGAGCGTGGAGAGTTTTAGACCTGGTTTAGGAAGAATTGGTGACGGTAGGTGTAAGGAAATAAGTATTCGATTGAGTCTCAATATTGTGTTGTCTCAATTCAAGAAAAAAACATTTGAGTCATAGGATAGTGTTCAAGTTTATCCATTCAAGCCTATGACCTGTTTATTGAAGATGTAGCGGCCAAGATTAAAGCTTCATCAAATGCCGAGTTTGTTGTGCCTCGTTTCTACGTCAACAACACGTGTTCCATTTACTCCTAAGGTATGAGTGCATTACATATTTATATAGGAGCTTGAAACAATTTTAATTGGGTGATTTTTTATTTTAAACTAATGGTTATTTTCAGAAGGTTTATTTAAAACTTTAAAATAAAGATTCTGGGCTAAAATAGAATTTTAAATCTTTCTAGTTTTTCGTTTAAAATTGCCGTTGGAACGAGTTTTTCATTCGAATGAGAATTTCGTTCGAACGAGGTTTGCCAACGAGATCCCTGTTTGGCCACTGGAATATCGTTCGAATTGTCGTTCAAACGAGAATGATGTTTGAACGAGAATTCTGACGAGTTTACTAACGAGTTTACAATTTATCCTCTGTAACTTTGTTAGAAGGGTTCGAACGAAAATCTCGTTCGAACGAGATTTGGCGAGAACAGGTATTTTAGCAATTTTTGACAGTTTTTCCATTTTTCCCACTAATTTTACCCACTAACTTTTGACGATGGTTATTTTCACAAGGTTCATTTAAAACTTTAAAATAAATTTTCTGGCCTAAAATTTAATTTTTAAGCTTTCTTGTTTTTTGTTCGAAATTGTCATTCGAACGAGAATTTCGTTCGAACGAGGTGGAATATCTTTTGAATTGTCGTTCGAACGAGAATGCTGTTCGAACGAGAATTCTGATGAGTTTACTAACGACTTTATAATTTATCCTCTGAAACGTCGTTAGAAGGGTCGTTCGAACGAGACTTCATTCGAACGAAAATATCGTTCGAACGAGATTTGGCGGGAACATGTATTTCAGTAGTTTTTGACAGTTTTTCCATTTTTCCCACTGCTTTTCCCCCACTAAATTTTGACACACTTATCTAGTGCGGGAACCAACTTTTCAAAGTAACCTTTTCATATTCTTCCATCTCTTAGTGAGAGTTTTAGGAGTTTAACTTTCTATGAAAAGGTTCATGGTTTAAGTGTTTTTATTTCCAAGAAAATCACCATAAAACACTTTTGGTTTACACCCATATTGTTTATTCCAACTTTCCATATAAATATCTTTCTTGGAGTGTTTGGCACTGAGTTTATTCTACCGAGTTGAAGAGTTCATTTAGGTTTGCTTCTACATCCCTCAAAGAAGAAGTTCGTTGTTTTGTTGCAGCATTCTCACATGGTGAAAGGCACCATGTGTGGTAGACAGTGTTCCTAAAGTCTCATTGGTAAATTCCAAGGTTTAGGTGGAGTTCCGGGGTTATCGACTAGGCGGAGGTGTTTACAAGAAGACGCGTCAAGGCTTGAAAGGAGTCGAGTCGAGGAAGTGAGTCATCTGTCTTGTAATCGTAAAACAATACTTAGTGGACTTAAGGCTAGGGACGTCCGAGGTTTTTTCCCGTTGTGGGTTTTTCCTCGTACATCGGGGCGTAGTGATTTATTTGTTCATTTTATCTTTTGTCAAATTCGCCTTAGATGCATGCTTAGGTAAAAAGATAAAATTTGGTTTAAATCACCAGTGACTTAAATTGGTGCTAATTTAAAATTGGGTAATGTTTAATTAATTTAGTTCAAGTCATTTACTTTAATTTGGTAAAATTTAGTTTGGTGTAAATTTGCAAAAATGGATTAATTATGTTGTTAGGAAAATTTCTAGGACTTGGATTTAATTAAGTTGTTTAAGTTAAAAATGTATTCGTTGATTAATATAATTTCACTTGGTTTAATTTTAATTTGAAATAAATTAAAATTTGGTGTTTGTGTGTGTTTAATTGAACCGTCTCGCTTCCACATCTCAAAAAGGAAATGGAATTAAAATTACTTTTTGTTTAATATTTAAAATTGGCGGCCTCGTGCTCCAATAGTAGGGCTTCTCCTTTAAGCAACAACTCTTGGGGCTTGGATTATATAATGCATTGTGTAGTGTTTGGGGAAGTTTTCATCATAATGTAAACCCTATTCCTCTCTAAACTTAGAGCCCCAAAGGGGGACAAAATTCTTCTACATCAGTTTTTACCACACTCAGACCATTGCCCACAATTAAAGCATAGTTAGGAAGTGTTATATATATATATATATATATATATGATAAGATTTGCTAGAATTTGTGTGTTTGGGGTTTTGATGGGAGTTTGAGAAGTCTATGTTTTCAAAGAAAAAGAACACATTTTGGAGGTTATGTAGAGGGTTTTAATGGAGTTTCTTGGACAAGTTTGAGAGGAGCATTTTATGACTACCTTTCGAGCCACTTTTGATGGTGGGGGAGTCACCCATCTTCATCACCATCTCAACCACATTTAGGGCTTCATTTGAGGTGGGAAACACTAACTTTATTTATGTTCAAGGAATTCTATATTTCAGCATGCTATTTATACATATATCAGGTTAATATATGTGTGTAGGATATTGGCTTGCATATTAGTGTTGATTATTGACTATCTTGGCATTTTTATGGGATGAGTAGCCAAAAGATGAACAAAAATGGGTCTTGAAAATAGAATAAAATTTCAGAAAAGTAAATAGACATTTTATGGAAATAAAAATTTAGGAAAAATATTTTTTTGTACATTTTCTAATAAATCTGAAAATGGTCATTTTACAGAATTAAAAAAATGTAAGAAAATACTGTTTGTGTATATTTTGTAGTAACACTGAAAATGGGTATTTTTATGGAAATGAAAATGTAAGAAGATGTTATTTTGGCATATTTTCTAGTAAAAAGTAAATAATATGCAATTTTATGGAATAAAAATGTAAGAAATGTCATTGCGGTGTAATTCTAGTGAAAAAGAAATAATGAACATTATTATGAAATAAAAAAGTGGAATGATGTTAATGTTGTCAAAATATTTATGAAGATAAATATTTTTATGCTTTTCGCAAAAATGGACATTTGGGAGCTTAAAATATAAGGGGTGTTATTTTATGTGTTAAGGGTGTGAAAGTGACACGTGTGAAAGTTGGGCAAAAGTGTGATATTAAAAAAGTGTTAAAATGGCTTTGGTGTTTAAATGTCAAGTTGGAAACTTAATAACCATTTTGAGAAAAATACACTTGTTAAAGGACTAAATTGTAAGTTTGGAAAATAAAGGGTAAATTAGTAATTTACTTAAGTAAAAGGTAAAATGATGTCTTTACACTAATGTGTAGAAAATGAATTAAGTCTTAAGTGTGAATGAATGTAGTATAATTCACGTGTGTGTGAATAAGGGACTTAAAGAAGAAGATAGACAATTTTTGAAGTATTAATGGAAAAATGAATGGTTAAGTCCGGGTTTTGACTTCTACCGAGTAAAAGTAAGGAAAGGAATATTGACGACATTTGTAAAATGTTAAAACACATGTAAGGAACTCCAATGACACTGGGATAAATAAAGAAGGTCCCGAATCCCTTGGGTTAAAATCCCAAAATCACTGGCTAGAGCATATGGTGTACATAACCGACGGTGTAGAGCCCGTTAAAGTATGTGGTTAATTGGAAGATTTCGAAAAAAAATAAAATAAAGGAAATAAGGAACAAGGTCAAGAAATGGGTTCTGTGGTAAAATATGTTAATACAACCTAACTTGAATAAATGAAATAAATATCCTGGTAAGGTCAAATGGACAAGTAAATCCGTAAACCTATTAATGTATATAATTTAAAGTCACAAGGGTTACGCAAAGTGGATAAACGAGTGGCTATTCAACCTAAGTGCTAAAATCGTAATTTACCTGAGTATGAATCGAAATGTTTTCAAATGATGAACAAGTATTTTCTAACACGGTGAATGCATATGTTGAAATGACACTTTTTCACGGAAATACAAAAGTTCATTTAAATTAGTTAAAAGGAGTAATTCCAATAAAGGATTGTATTCATGGTACGTCGAGTATAATAGTTTCATGTTTTGAACCAGGTGTGTCAATGGCATGAAAAATGCTAAGTATAGTGAAAGAATCTATTTTTATGAGATTAAGGTAAATTAATCTGGGCTAGTATAGTTTTCAAAAGTAAAACAGTTATTACATTGAATAAGTATTTTCAAAGGTATATATATATATATATATATATATTTCCGCATGCACGTGTTGTAGCATGTGAGTATTCCTCTCTGTCATTTCTTTCTACATTGCTTGTATATTCCCACTGGTCATGGGCTCACACCCTAGATTTGTTTAGGCTGGTTGGGTGTGGATTTGTATTTTGAGGGTGTTATACAGGTAAATGTACTTTAATTGTTTACATTAGTAGCTCTATTTACTTGGACTCTGGGTTGCTCCTCGTGGATCCCGCAGATAGTTTATCTTGAAACATATATCATATGCTAAACAAGTGAGACGTTAATTAAAATAAAGATGGATTAGCAACATTATTCAGGCTGTTTCATTGCACTTCACACATAACGACTCGATTCGGATCGGGTTGACTCACGGGTAATCCATAAATCCGGGTCGGGGTATTACATATGGTATTAAAGCTCTAGGTTCAAGGTTCCATTTGGTAGGTACACAGTGAGGTCAGTATTAGATCTTTTAACGTCGGTGTTGGTTTGGCCTAGTCACACTAGTTTGATTACGATTATGATTCGTGTCCTCAGTGGTAAGGTCAAAGAGGTTAGCACGAAAAGTAAGTTAGTTCCAAGTTCCATAAGATCAAGATAATTGTTAGTAAATTGCTTTCGAAAATTCTGATTCAAGTATGTAATAATTTAAGGGCGTCCACATAAGCCAAAACTATTGACACAGTGATTCGTAGTGTGAGGTGTTTGTGTTCTAGACTTTATAGACGTAGAGTCTTTGGAGTTATAAATATAATGAAATACCACCAGTTGGGCAAGAGGCACCAAATTGTGAATAATCAAACGTAAGGATTGATCAATAAATTTTCATAATTATTTAAAGAGAAATCGTGATTTTGAATTATATGTGGCCTTGGAGTGACACATATGAGAGGTCAATATCGATGTGATAATTAGGAAAATTCGATACTTAGGGAAATTCCATGTTTAATGGCTAATTTGATGAGAATATTAATTTATGTTGGTCAACACTAGAGGATAAGTCCGTCTTAGTTAATATAATATTATCCTTTAGGGTGAGTGCCTTACTGGCCGTTGGAAAATGAATGTCTCTTATGAGTCATGATTAGAATATCTCAGCATTTTTTGCAAGGGCCACGTAAGGGACAATGATCAGTCATAAAGGCAAGTGAGTGAACCTTAGGTATCTCTCTGGAGTAGTGAGTTAAATAGTATTTCAACATTTGATGAATGGGATCTTTGGTGACACTTGTAGTGTGTGCCTAGGAATGTACGAATTATACATAATGTCTTGTATCCTATAAAGAGCCTTTATAGGAGTAATAACACCATGCAGTGTTCATTACAACTTAACTAGAAATCTTCAAATTTAATAAATGAGAAATGTGTCTATAAGTGTGGTTTGGTGGTGAGAAATAACTAGGTCCCTTCATTGAGGACATGGGTTTAGTGCATCCATCTCGATTGATGTACCTTGACCATAATGTGGAATTAGAAATTTTGGTGATTGAAATGAAGTAGGAGTGAACATAGACAATAATGGTGACTTGGAGTTAAAGAGTGAATTGTGATGTTTTAAAGTAAGACCTCTTACGATGTCATTAGGGTGAGCCTCATATTGGGAAATACCCGACTTCCTACGTCCTGCTAAAAACCTGGATGATATAAATTTAGAATTTGGTGATCATATTTTGGTTTTCGGAAATAGGATCCCTTGGGACATTCGTGAGCATGTCCCTTAGTGTTCTTAGGCGATGCTCGAAGTCCCATGTGCTACCAAATATATAGTTGTGATAATTAGTATGTTATCACGTGGTTTGATGTTTAGGTAGTGAGGCAATTCAGTCATAATGGTTGAACACGCATAGAGGTTCAAAGGATGTGGTCTAGTGAGATTGACTTTGGGTTAGTAACATGGTTAGACATGTGAATTTGTATAAAAAATTCCTTGGAGAGGTATACTAAGGTTTATCTAGTAAACTGGTTAATGAGAGTGGTACACATTCCCTAGTAATAGTTAAAATCAAGGTTGGGTACTGTGTATTACATTTGGAATTAAATTTTGCATTAAGGTTTATGTCGTGTTGTACATTTCATAGTGATAAAACTCAAGGTTGTGTGCTTTATGTCGGGCTCTATGATTTACAAACCAATTAACCCAGTTCTATATAGATGGGTTAAAATTGAAAAAAGGATGGACAAATATATTGGGCACACATACTTAGGGATACCCAGAAGGGGACATTAGACGAAACCTCTCTACAAGCCACATGAACAACAATATCGGTGTCCCCCCTCAGAAATTCAGAATGGCCCTCCTTCTAAGACTTCATACCATTCAGGGTCTCTTCCAGCACCACCGTTGCAGGGTTGTGGAGGTAAGATATCTATGTCATTATCGAAGACACTTAGGGATCCACTGTGAAGTCCCTCATCACCAGCAAAATCCTTGTAGTAAGGCCTAAGGTGACAGATCTGGCCAAGATAGCATCCTCAAAACCCCTCAAGCGCATTGAATACATGATCTCATGAAGAGAAATAGTCCCTCCAGTAACCAATGGTTGAGACATTGAAGGAGAAATGAGAAGCAACTCCGCCCAAAATACTCGGGAAAAAGAGAGAAATTAGGCATAACTGCTAATAATACCAAAAATGGTATCACCAAATCAATGTAAATATACAAGTTCAATCCAGTATATTGATGAAGTATAAACATATATGTAAATATAGATGGAGGTGAGGCAAAGAGGGAGATAACACAAAATATAAGTGGTTTGCTTTCCCTCTCTTTATGTAGTGAATTTATCAGAGCTTCAGTAGGGTTGTGAATTAGAGATCCTTCTAACGGTAGAATAAGGTAGGTATTTATATGGTTGGAGTGGTCGTATGATCACCGAGGCATGCATGAGGCATGTACAATATGAAATGGCCAATGCCATGTTGCCACCTGTCATCTGTACATGTATATCACGATTGAGAGATATTCTTCACACGTGAGGTAGATGTTGTTCCAAAGGTTTTGCCCACGTAAGATTTACAACCCACACGCACTCTCCCACACGTGATTCATTCCACGTGCCCTATCAAATGTCAAATGTGTCTTACTGAGATAAGGTGTCAGCCTAGTCGAGTAAGAGACCACTGAGGTACTATTAGATCACATGTTGGTAACTGCCAAGTAGAGACTTGCCTGACTTGCATTTGGCCTTGAAAATCATCTAACCAGTCTGATAAGGTCTCGACTTTTCCATGGTTAGATAAGATGAGACATTTGGCCCACTGTGATGGTTTGTGGTCTTGTACAGGTGGAAGGAGAAGACCGAGATAGCTATTACAAAATTATTTATGACAGTGAATTTCATAAGGTCGGATTGAGTCAGGCCAGGATTGAGCTAGACGAGGTCATACATGGGCATATTAATCACTCCTAGCCGTTAGTCTCTGACATTAGGAGGAAGCTGAGGGGTAATAATATCCAAAATGATATGTCGATGGTGGTCACTCAGGAGACACATGGCAATCTTTAAGTAGACTATAGGCTTGATGTGACACCTGTCATAGTTTGCATTGGGTAATGTCTTATCAAAGCCTTAATAACAACTGAATGCCTCAAGTTTTATGCCCAAAATGATGGTGTACGTTGAAAAATGTGCACAATCATTATATGGTATTTAAACCCAATTTTTCTCTCTCTCTCTCTTCCCTTTTTACCATGACCTTTCCCAACTCAAACTTTTTGTAAATCGACATTAGATCTTTCTCCAAGAACCTTCGATTCCTGATGTTGCTCAGACTTTCTGCATTCTATTTCTTCCCAAACATTCTTCTCATCCAGGTATTCCATTTTCCTCATCTTGTTTCTCATTTCAATTAGGATTTTAAGCATACTTCATAGTTTATTTGTCTCTGTTGGTTCTCTGTGTTTTCCCACGAGATACCAAGCTTTGTTAGGACAAAATACTTAGGGATTTTAGGAGATTTATAGGCAGTAAGAGGTGGTTTTATGGTTTTCCCCTTTCTTTTCTTGGTTTTCTCGGCCATAGTGAGGTTTTCGGTGAAAATATGACCCCTTTATCTGGAGGGATTGGTTTCTATTCTTTGTGAAAACCATTCAAATTTCAAGTTTCATCTTTTGGTCAACACAGTTTACACCTTAAACTATTTGTCTCCGTTTAATATTTTTGCCACCTAAGTTGAACGTCATCCTTTGAATTTTAAGACCTTCGTATAAGTTGGTCGAGGAGTTATCATCACTTAGGGAAAGGTTTTTTAGGGAGATAAGAAAGTACAAGGGCTGGGACGCTGAGCTGAGGCTTTTCTTCTTTGTCCCATTTACCCTACTCCCGATAGCATTGTTCGTTCTACTATTGTAGGGATCATTGATTTAATGTCTGAGTTAGTTACCTTTGCAAACAATAATTCGTCCGTCTCCCACACTATCGAGAGTGTGTATTCTTTCAACAAGGAAATAAGACTACCTTTTGATGAGTCTGAAGAATTTGAAGAATCTTTTAGATCCTTGTCCCCTAATCAAGATGAACCTTCCAACCAAGCCGAGTCTTCAAATTTGACCGAGTCCTCTCAAGGGTCAAACACTTTCATACAAATTCTTTCATCTCATGAAGAGACGAGGATGGGTGTTAAAATTCCACCCCTGTAATGGTTATCCCTCTTTCTACCATTTCGGGGCAACACTTTGCGAAAATTACTCAAGCTCAAGGTGTCATCCTGGATGTAGACTAAGATAATGATGAAGATATAACTCATGTCACACTTAACACATCTTGTGATGAATCCTATGTCAGCACAATCATTGATGCTGATCTCTTAGTTTGGAGACATCTTTATGGCATAGGACCCTCTATTAAAATGAGGGTACCCTATGAGGACGAGAAAGCATTCCAAGATCGAGAGGGAGAGGTGAGAGTGTGCGAACAATTGTTTAAGGTCAGTTTAGGGTTGCATGTGAACCCAATAGTACGAGTAATTATATACAGCCTTGGCCTCGTCCCTTCCCATCTTTCACTGAATGCTTGGAAGTTTATTCTCGAATTATTTGATATTTGGTAGTTAGTCCACCATAAGGACCATCCAGTTAGCATCTTAAGATGATTATATATTGTCTCTTCCCCTAAAACTCAGCTTAGATACTGCAATATTGCATCTAGGAAACTGACTAAGATTACCATGATGATTACCCAAACCTCAAATCATAATTGGAAACCTCACTCCTTCTTTATTTCTAGAGCCTAGAAATTTGGCCCTGATGCCCTTGCAGTTCCTCTAAGCCTCAAGTTCCCCAATGATGGGAAAAGGCCCCAGTGTTGGCCAAACTTGATCATGGCTTAAGCATTAAAGCCACCAAAGACATGGAAAAATTTAGGATACAGACCAAGGAGGGGCGCCTTTTTAGAGCAGATTGATAGAAGGGTAGACCCCCTATCTAAGTTATGTAAGTATTCAACTTTTTATCTAAGTGTTGTGTCGTGTTTCGTCTGTTCGAATCACTGATCTCATCTTCTTGATTTAATACCAACCACCCAATACTCCTGAAGCCATTTAGAAAATGGTCTCTCCGAGTTTAACCAACTCAGTGAAGCAAGTGGGCAACAGGATAACTCTTGCCCCTCAGACTAAACAATTAATGACTATAGACCCCAGTCAATCTAAGGGGTCAATGAAGTGTAAGGAGGTTCAATAAAGTCTCCCATCATCTCATAGTAATAAGAAAAGCAAGGACATATCATCCAAAGAGAGGACGAATCAGGGCATCCCCATTTGTTTTAAGGATGCTCTAGTTGCTCTTCTAGAGAACCTAAAAATCAGTCCTAACTCCCTCCTGTGGAACAAGGCTAAAGCTTTTTTATTCTCTCACCTCAATCACCTTCGAATCTAACATTCGATTCTTTAAAGCCGTCAACATCTCTTTGATGAATGACTTTGTATTTTATAAATCTATCCAGGTAAATTATCCTTTTTATTTCTTTTTCTTATATGTGATGTTATCTAGTACTTACACACTTTTTCTTTTGCAGACCACCATCTTCCTGCAAAAGATCCATCAATGGGTTGAGGCAAAAATCCTTAAAATACATCCAGCTCATCATGCCACCAAAAATGATGAGACTCGGAAGAAGTGCATCTTAAATTTGGGGACTGATATTGAGAATTTGAAGAATCAACACAGAGAGGATATCAGCAACCTAAACACTACCCAAGCTGAAGCAATCAGGACTATGAACAACAAACACAGTACTAAGGTTGGTGGGAAAATGAAATAGATAATTGAAATTAAGATTGGGGAGGCTCAAAGACAGGCTGTTGAAGACTTTAAGTCTTTCGATGATTTCTTAAGATACATCTTACATTATCTTGAAAGGGGAGCTCACGCTACTTGGCGATGGGCCACTTTGAAATTTCCTGACATTGACCACCTGTTTGATCAACTTGAAGCTTGAACCCTTGATTACCCTTTGGCCATGACATCTCTAACCCATATTGAGGGGTTAACGTAACCTGGGTCGATGACTCAGATAGCTAACCAGGTGAACGAGATTGAACATCTCGATGATGCCAAGATCGAGAGCAATGTTGAAGGAAATGGATTGACTACTGCCAAGACTGAGACTCCGAATGCAAATGAGATGAACCCTGGATCTTAAGTATTTTAATTTAGTTGGGCGGTCGCCTATGACCTAATGCCCTTTCTGATGTAACACTTTAAAAATAATTGTGATTTATAGTGTTGTGAATTTGTTTTGTAACTCTTCTATGTGAACACTTTAATATTATTATGATTTTTGAATGAAAATTCTTGTGTTCCTTACTATTAGACTTGAATGAATTAATCGATGAAGTTTTAACTTGTACTTGAGTTGTCTTTATCTGTTTGTATGCCTGAATTATACCGATGCTTAACAAGTAACCATGCTTGAATTGCTTATAACTTGAGATCACCAGTTAGGAATTTTTTTTCCGCACATCGTCCTGTCCTTAGACGAAATAAATATAATCAAATAAAGTTATTTTTGAATTTGAATTAAATATTATGGTGTTATATAATAAGTCCCCTCTCATCGTTTTGAGAATGTATGGATGAGAGATACCTTTTTCGTACACTATCGTCTCGGCCGATAGAGTATTCCACCAAATTAATGATGTTAAGATAAGCCATATTAAAGTTATTTTTGAATTTGAATTCACCAAATTATGGTGTTAAATCACAAGTCCCATCTCTTCCTTTTGAGAGTGTATAGATGAGAGCTACCTCGTCCGTAAACTTTCATCTCGGTCGAGAGAGTGTTCCACTAAATTAATGATGTTAAGATAAACCACAGTAAAGTGATTTTTGAATTTGAAGTCACAAATTTATGATGTTATATCACAAGTCCCCTCTCGTCATTTTGAGTGTGTATGGATGAGAGCTACCTCGTCCATCCATTATCGTCTCTGTCGAGAGAGTGTTCAACATAATTAATGATGTTAAGATATTGTTACCACCTCTCAGTGTTATTGAGAGTCCATGAATTAGGTTAGCCCCGTACAGACTATCATGTCACCGAGAGCAAGGTAAAGCTACTTCCCCACACGAGTGATATTCCATAGCTTATGATGAAATGATACATATAATCTGAACTAATCATACAACAAAATAGGAGAGAACACTTTGGAAATTTTGAGTTCATAATTTTTCTTTGCATAAAATAATACCTTTAGAGAAGAAGTTTATACAATGTCTTACTGATAATACTTTTTTAAGTGGTCAACATTCTCAGGGTTGAAAAATGTCACTCCCTCCAAGTTCGAAAGCCGATATGTTCCTGGAACCACCTCTTTTGTCACCCCATAGGCAGCTTGGTAGTTAAAATGTAGTTTGTTGGGCTTCTGCCAAGTCTTCTTCAGGATTAAGTCTCCTACTGGAAATCGTCAGGCCTTCACTCTTTATTGTAAAATATTCGATTGCCTAACCTCAGCATCCTCTCTTCTCACTTATATTAAGTGTAGCTCCAGTCTACACTCTTTTGTATTATTTTTTGGGTCATATGTCAGGACTCTATGAGTTGGAAGACCGATCTCTGCTGGCACCATGACCTATGAACCATTGGTAAGCATGAATGGGGTCTCCCCTATTGTTTTTCTATCTGTCATCATATAGTCCCATAGTAAGGCGTGCATTTCTTCTATCCATCTTCCATTGGCATCTTCTAATTTTTTCTTGATCCCATCAAGGATTGTTCTATTCATCACCTCTGTGTTACCTCTGGCGTGGGGTCAGCAAGGAGTTGAAAATATGTTCTTAATGCCAACCCTCTCATATTAAGTCTCCAAGGATAACTGCTTCCCATTGTCGGTAAGCCATAGTTGTAAATAATATTATTCTAAATAAATTACATGGTATCATTTTCTGTTATGGTGATCATGGACTTGGATTACACCCACATAAAAACATAGATGATCTCCACTATCAGATATCGGTAGTTACCTACAGCCCTTGTCAATGATCCTACCAATTCAATCCCCCAAACTGCAAACGATCGGGGGGAAGTGATAGAAGTCAGAGGTTGGTGAGTTTGATGAGGTACTCTGATATTTGACAATTGTCACATTTATTCATGTAATTGGTTGCATCCTTGGCTAAGGTCGTCGACCAATACCCCTGGATGAACATTCTCTTTAACAATGATCTCCCTCCAATTTCGCTGGATCAAGATCCCTCATGCATATCATTCAGGATATACTCCACCTTAGTCTAATGGACACATTGGAGTGGGGGGAGGAGGAATCCCTTCTTGTATAGGACGTTTCCTATGATGGAGAACTTTTTTTCTTTGTATCTTAACTTTCTCCTCTCAACTTTTGAATTGGGTAACTCCTCATCTCTGATATATCGGATGATAGGGTCCATCCATTAAACTCCCAGGTTTAGGTTTAAATAAAACTCCACCGTTTTATCCTCTTCTTTAATGGTCAACCGGAATTGTATCTCCACTAGCAATGTGTCCTAATGGGAGAGGCTAATCTCTCTATGGCATCGTCTCGACTGTTTTCTAGCCATGGAATCCTTTTTAGCTTCACCTTTTTAAAATTTTCCAGTCCTTCCTTTACCCTTAGTAGTTAATTGTCCTTTCTATCATCCTTTTCCTCATATGCTCCCAATATATAATTCACTACCATTATGGAGTCATTGTTAACAAAGAGATGGTTGACGTATAATGCTTTGGAAAGCTAGAGTCCTTCTAGAAGAGCGTCATACTCTGACTCATTATTAGAAGCCTTAAAACTGAATCTCAGAGCATATTCAATGTCAGTCCCATTTGGGGCCGACATGATTAAGCTTTCTCCACTTCCTTATTCGTATGAAGAGCCCTCAATAAAACAAATTCCAAACAATACCTTCCTTATAAAAGGTAACTTCCTCCAGGATCCCATATTTGAAAAGATATCTATCTTCTTTATTTTTAGACACTCTACCTCTTGATGTACCCATCTCGGCTTTATCCGGGCCTTCACTTACTTTTTTGTCTCTTGTGTTAGGTTTGTCAAATCTTCACTGTCGACCTCGTCCCAGGTGAACTCGATGATAAAATATACCAAAGCTTATCCTTTAATGGTTATTCTTGATTGATAAATAATTTCAAATTATCCCAAATCTATCAACTAGGTCATCAACCTACCCAATTTCTCAGGTTTATGGATGACCTGTCTAAGAGGAGAGTCGGTGAGAACGACCATATTGTGCATCTAAATATAGGGTTTCATTTTTCTCGAGGCATGAATTAAAGCATAAGGCAGCTTCTCCATCTTCAGATATCTCTGCTCGGCCCCCTGAAGGTCTTTACTATTGAATTATACTTGGTTTTTGCACACTATCCTCATCTCTAACGATTACTGCACTGATGTATGACTCTGAAATGGCCAGACACATATACAACCTTTCCCCTTAAATAATCCAAAATAACAAAAGTGGCCATCCAGGATAAGATTTTAACACCTGGAAGGCTCTCTCACATTTTCATTCCATTAAAAGGCCATTCTCAAGACTTTGAAGAATGGTAGACACTCTTCTGTTGCTCATGATACTAATGTATTCAATGCCACCACTCGTCCAGTTAACCTGGAGACATCTTTTATGGTTTTTCGATTCTTCATCTCCATCAATGCTTTAATATTCTCAAGTTTGGCCTTAAACTCCCATTGATTCACAATAAAGCCTAAAAATTTACCCTCCCCCACTTCGAAAATAAACTTGGAGGGGTTGAGTTTCATTCGGTACTCATCCATGGTATCAAAAATTCATTCAAGGTCGGCCCCATGAGTGTTGGCCTTGAGGCTCTTTGTGACCATGTCATCAACATATACCTCCATGGTTTCCCTATCTTGTCTTTAAACATCTTGTTTACCAACCTCTGATATGTCGCCCCGATGTTCTTTAGGTTGAAAGGCATAACCTTATAATAGTAGGTCCCTTTTTCGATAATGAATTATGTCTTCTCATCATAGACCGGGTCCATAAAAATCTGGTTATATCCTTAATAGTCATCCATAAAACTCATTAATTCATGGTTGATTTTGGCATCAAACATTTGGTTTATTATTATCATATAAAAGATATCTTTGGGGCATGCCTTGTTCATGTTTGGGAAATCTATGCACATTCTCCACTTGTCGTTCTCCTTATCAATGATGGCAATATTTGTTAACTATTCAGGGTAGATAACCTCCCTAGTGAAGTCATATTTCTCTAACTTCTTTACCTCATCTTTGATAACATCATATTTCTCTCAAGAGCAGACTTTTCACCTTTGCCTGACTGGATTTACCCTTTTAGCCACATTGAGCTTATGCCAGAGGACCTTTGGATTAATTCTAGGGATATCGTTGTGGCTCCAAGAAAAATTCTTTGCCTCTTCATCAACAATTTAATAAAGTCTTGTTTAATCTCTTTCTTCAGGGCCTTACCGAGTTGGAAATTTTTTTTGGCACATCCTCATTGAGGATAATGGATTATATCTCCTCAGCAGCTTCGCCCTTTTTCATCTTGGTCTCATCTCTGGGTTCAAGAGTGTCAATGTTATAAGTTGTAGTGAATCTCTTATGAACCTCTCTCTCTTTGAGCGAGTTAAAGTAGCATTCACGTGCCTCAACTTGGTCACCCTGAACTTTTCCTACTCTATAGGGAGTCGAAAATTTTATCATTCGGTGAACTATTGAGGGCACAACCTCAAACTCCTCGAGGAATACTCATCTTGAAATTATGTTGTAGGATGAGTAGACGTTTTTATCCATAATAAAGAAACTTATCTTCTTTATGAAGCACTTTGGCCAACCGTTCCCCATTCTAATCTCCATCTCATATATTCCCAGAGGTTTAACATTCTCTTCACTAAAACAAAGGAACAGTTGTGATATGGGATCCGTCTCTTTTTCCTCAACCCCAGTCCCTTATAACAATCCCAAAACATTATATCGGTCGAGATTCCACCATCGACCAATATCCTTGGGACTTGATACCCATGTACCAAGGTAGTGATCACCAAAGCGTCATTGTGTGGGGATAAGATCCCCTTGAAATCCAACCTCCAGAATCTAATCGTCAGGGTCGTCATATCAACTTTTTTTCTCTTTACCTTTTTCGACTTAACAACTACCGAGTACATCTTTTTAGGCTTTGGAGGGAGAGATTTGGCTTCTACTACATGAGCTTTCCTGTCAGTAATTTTATTTCCATTCCCTACAAGTCCTCCATGCATGACTTTAACCCCTACAGAGATCATGTTTAACCAACCTTTAGGATCATCTATCTTCAATGAGAGGTCAGGGTTGGCTCTATCATCATCATCTGAAGCATCATCATCTCACATTGCTGGGGTGTTTGACCTGTATTTATCATTCCTCTTCTTATGGGTGTCATCTATGCTAACCTTTAAACTGGTCTTATCCACATATTTCCTTAACTTTCTACCCTTAAACATCTTTTTAATTTTGTCTTTCAAGGCGAAGCATCCGTCGCTTGTGTGTTCATGGTCTTGGTGGAATTTGCACCACAGGTTCTTGTTCCTCTTGTCAGGATGAGGTCTGAACATCTGTGTCCATCTCAGAAACCCATCATTATTTATCTCATTCAGAATATGCTTAGAGCTGACTATTACCGGGGTATAGTCAGTGAACTTATTATTCATTGACCTCTTCTTGACATCTTTATCCTTTGACTTCAGGAATTTACTTCCACTATTTTCTCGTTTCTCATCATCTCTCTTAGCATTCATCAACCCCTCCGCATTCATAACCTTTCAGACCATAGTTAGGATTTCGACCATGGATTTTGGAGTATCTTTGGCTAGTTTCCACAGGAGATTTCCTTTTTGCAATCCTCTTATTAAGGAGAAAATAACAATGCTATCTTCATAGTCTTCGACTTATAATATCTATTTGTTGAAGCGATCTGTGTACTCCCTCAAACTCTCATTGTTTCCCCTCTTAATGTATAGGAGGTCTTTCATCTTCTTTTGGGGTTTCACTTCGAAGAAAAAATTGTGTATGAACCTCTCTTCCAACTACTTAAAATTTTCTATCGAGTTTTTGGGGAGAGATATGAACCACACATGAGCGGCACCTGTTAGTGTGCTGGAGAAGGCTCGAAACCTCATCTCATCCAAGACCGAGTAGATATCTGTAGTAGATGGGTAAATCTCCACATGATGAACGGGATTAGTGATTCCATTATATTTCGATGTGACTATCTATAAGGAAACTGTCCGTCACAATTAATTATGTCATATGCCGCCACAAGTTGCTACAAGTCGTCGAATAATTGAGAAGATTACATTTATAAGAGATGAATCCGAATTACAATAAGACTTTAACATTCAAGCCCAACAAAGATGAATTTGGTAAAATGCATTCAAGATTCATTTACATTTCACATTAAAAGTGCTGGGATATTTTTTATAAAAGTTAAAATGACTTTTCTAATTTTTAATAAATGATTTTTATTTTTCAAAAACATTTTCTCATAAAAATCTTGGTAAATATCTCTCGATCCCATAAACAGTTTTAAGATTTGAGGATACTTTAAAAGTTTTTAAGTGGATTAGTGACTGTCGTTCAAATGACATCACATCTTATTCGAATGAGATGGTGATTCGCTCGACAACGTCGTACCTCGTTCGAATGAGAAGAGGTTTTTTCCGACACGTTACCACCTTGATTTTTATTATAAATAAGGGTGTCAGGCTTCTGAATTTTGTGTGGAGAAACACTAGTTTTAAACATAATACGAATTTGAGTGTTTTGGTTTATTCTCCAACAATTTTGAGGGTTCATAATTTTTGTTTTACAATTCACAATCCCAATAGCTTTTGTGTGACTTGTTTTTGTGAAACCCAAATCATAGTTTGATCATTGTTCATACTTTGTGGGGAGATCTCTACAACCGAGGGATGCGTGCTATTGTGGAGTGAGTCTTGACATAGTTTTGTGACTGCATGTCATTAGGGAGTGAGGTGGTTTTCCTAGGTTGAAGACTGGACTGCAGTTCATGTTGGTTCGCTGCGTGTGGACTTATTGCTGGCGACATCGATCGATGCCTGTGGATATTAGAGTGTCAAACTATATTTCATTATAATCCGTGTAAGTTGCGATTCAAAATTATAGTGAAACAAAAAGGTTTTTTCCTGAGGGGATTTTTCCTGAACTTTGTGTTGGATATTTTATTTATGATGGTTTGACACTGCACGCACATTGTTATTTGAGTTTAAGGGATGAATTAATTTCTTTCATAAATTGACTCTAATTAAAAAAGTTTGTGATTGGAATTTGCGCATCTATTGAAATCATTATCGCACACGGTCTTTTCAAATTAGTATCAGAGAAGATTAAGCTAATTATCGCGTATTCCTAGTTTCCGTAAACAAATTGTGTGATATTGATTTTTTTGAAAAATTTAATTTTTTAAAAAGTGGTCGTAATATTTCCAAAGGCAAACTTATATAGTCGGGTGCACATTTTTAACGGGTCTAATTATGATTATTGGAAAGCTCGAATGAAATCCCATTTAAAAGCAATCAATGAAAAGGTTTAGTTAATTTGTGAAAGAGGATGGATTCCTCCCACTGTCACCGCAAATAATGTCACTAATTTAAAACCTGTGTTAGGCTGGACTGAGGAAGATTTTAGGTGGAGCACTTATAATTCCTGAGGTCTTAGTGAAATTTCCAGACACATCACCCCTGATGAGTTCCAACATATTATGATGTGTACCATGTCTAAAGTAGCGTGGGATCTTTTGCAACTCACCCACGAAGGCACTAATGCGGTCAAAGGGTCTAAAATTCAAAATTTGACCACTCAATTAGAAACCATCACCTTGATAGACACTAAGTATTTTGACGAATTTTATGCACGTTTGTCCTACATTGTCAACACTAGTTTTAATCTTGGCAATCCATTCCTGATGCACGAGTGGTTAAAAGGATTTTGAGATCACTACCAAAATGTTTTATCCCTAAAGTAACTGTTTTGAATACCTTAGGAAATTTGAATCGTCTGAAATTAAAAAAGTTGGTATGAGACCTACAAACGTATGAAATTGACATGTTTCCCGACACTGTCAAACCTAAGGATAGATGGATAGTGCTTAAAGACCAATCTAAGAAAAAGAAAACGATTATTTGTGAGTCTGAGGACAAGTCTAATTTTGACATGGCCCTGCTTGCAAAGAATTTTAAAAAAATTCTCCTATTTTCGAAACAAAATTCTTCAAATAGAACATTTTCGGAGAAAAATAAAAAGAAAGACAAGGCCAAATAAAGTGATGATAAACAGAAAAAGGGTGAAGAAAAGTTTAAAAAATTAAAATGTTTTGAGTGTGAGGGGAGAGGGCATAATTCATTTGAGTGTCCCACTAGACTTAGGAGAGATGGGAAAAAGTTTCATGCCTGCCACACTTAGTGATAGTAAAGGAGATGAGCAAGATGAGTCTGGTAAAGCTTTAGCACATGGGATGTGTGTAGATTTTTCGAGTCGTGTGAGTACACCCACTTTGTCCCACATTTAGAGTGTTCACGAGAGAGACGGTGTTGACTCGAGTGTTTCTAGTGGAAATGAGAGCGACTTTTAAAGTGGAGATAAAAGTGAGCTCCAAAAAGAATTTAGGGATTTGTACACCGAGACCTTGAAAATAAAGAAGTATAATAGATATTTAGGTCATCGTGTTTTAGTTTTTGAGAGAGAGAAAGAATTTTTAAGTTGGGAAAAGTGTGACTTGACCGACACGGTGTCTAGTTTGATGGCACGTGTATCCCAACTCAAGAGTGATCTCGAACATGGCTGGGAGGTCAAAATCCCTTTATAGAACACATCTAAGAAAATTGAAAAGATGGTTCTTAATCCTAATCTAGGTGGTTCTGTGAGTTTAGGAAAAGGTCATGATGGTGTATCGACTTCTATTATTGCACCTGAGCTAGTTCCCACTTTAGTAACTCGACCCAACCCACCTAGGCATCCAGTACTTGTTAGGAGAGCACGTACTAGAGTTGTTAAGAGAGGTGTACCTAGGATGGTTTATGTTTGCTCTCATTGCAAAAATAGAGGACACCTTAGGGAAATTTGCTCTAAATTGGGTTATGTGTTACGCTTTAATCATACACATGTTAGCACACATGCACCCACCCATGATACTTTACTTGCACATAATGATAGAGAATTTGCACATATTCAAGAGAAAGTAATGTTTTTGGTCAAGAATTCTCAAGATCTGATGGACTTGTTTCAAAAGATGTCACCGTATTTGGAAAACTCCACCGAGCCTACCAGTTGAGGTCTAGATAAGTTTGATAGCATAGGTTGATTTGCATGATGTTATATTTTACCTATTGCTAGTATGTACAATTTTTTTATACTTTGTCATCATTTTTGTTTGCTTTTCTTATTTTTGGTACTGTTTTAGCAATGTTTTGGATCTGGTTGCCCATTCCAGGAACTGTTTACTCAAAAAAATTCCCACTGGACAAAAAGACATTATTTTCTAGGATTACTGTGTTCTCGTTCAAGCGATATCACATGTCGCGCGATGCTATCGTTCTAACGACAAATGTTTTCGTTTGAGCGACTCAGTGTTTCGTTTAAACGACATGATTGGGGTTTATAGATTTATCTATTTGCAATCATCTATTTTATTTTGATCTATTATTTGGTATTGTTGGGTTGTTTCTGAACAATGTTCGAAAAATTCAAAAAGATTTTCGGTTTAGAAATATTTTAAAAATCCAAAATGATTTTTTTATTTTGTTTTCACCTTATATGAATTGATATTTAGAATGACTAAGTCACAACATTATGCCATATCCACGTGACTATTTGATAGTGTTTTGAGACAATATGTTGTGTCATTCATGTGCTTTGAATAATTTAGAGTCTTTGAGATGATATAGTGTTACTAACTACATGATTGACTCTTCGTGTACATTATTTAACACATTCACGGAGTTGTTTGAGTCTTATGCTTGTCTATCACATGTGGGTTGAGTTTTTCCATCCCAATTATGTCTATACAACAAACCAAATGCGATAAAAATTGACAAAAAGTAGTGCATGTTATAGGCCGTTTGTGAGTTTATGTGGTTTATTTTGAAAAATGGGGAAGGGCTACGAAAGCTACGCATTTATCCTTTGAGATTAAGCCACCGTTTAAATTGACCTAAAAAGTGAGGAATTGAAAATTATCCTGGGTCCAATGAGGTTTAAAAGAGCCCAAAAAAATTGAAAGACAATAAAAAGAAATATATGCCAAAACATGGGCCAATGTGTTTTCGTTTCATATCCTCGTAAGAAAAATAAAAAAAGCATCATGTTTTAATGAGGGAGTTTTTGGATTGAATTTTCAACAGTTTGCACGTCCTTGAAAGTCATGAAAAAATATTACATATTTTTGGACGTTAGTGGTGTGGAAATAATTTATACTTTGATTTGCTGATATGATTAAGACGATGTCATCTAAATTCCACAATTCTACACCTAAGGACTATTTATTAATATTCATTTGTTAGAAGTACACTTATGTATCTTGCACATATTATATGATTGAGTTGATTTTCCTATCGAATTTTTTACACCCATTCATTCCGTTTCCATAATTTGGTTATCTTCGTATAAATTCATGGTGTGTGATTTTTGTAAAGTCATTTTTGCATTTTTTGTACAAAAAATATGAAAAATCAAAAGCAGTTTGTTTGCATTGGTTTCTCATGACACCCCAATTTGTTTTATGTGATTTATTTTTTTCCTTATCTATGTCGGACAAATAAAAGGGGGGAAAACGAATTATTATTTAATGGGGGAGTTTAATTATGGGGGAGAATTGATTATGCTCATGTTTATGCTTATATCATTTCAAACTCGAGACGTTACGAGGATTTTGCTTTATCTCATGTGTGTAGGTACAATTGAAGATCATTATGTTGTACACCCTGTTGAGAAAAGCTTGAAGACCTTAAAAATTGATTGTTGAAGTATCGTTTGAAAATTTTGCAGACTTGTTCATTTATCTTTCCACATTTGAGTTTATGGGAGGGTAGATTTGTATAGGTCATTTGAGTTGGATAATTTGGATATTTTTATTTTGTACCCGCATAAATATAGAGGGAGATTTGTAAGGACGTTTTTTGTCACAACTAAGTACGTCAAATTCCGCTACAAGTCGTCCAAGAATTGAGAAGATTACATCTACAAGATACAAATCCGAACTACAAGAAGACTTCAACATTCAAGCCCAACAAGGATGAATTTTTTAAAATATGTTTAAGTTTCATTTACATTTCACATTAAAAGTGTTGGGATATTTTTTTTAAAAGTTAAAATGATTTTTCTAATTTTTAATAAATGATTTTTATTTTTCAAAAACATTTTCTCACAAAAGTCTTGGATAATTATCTCCGGATCCCGTGAACATTTTTAAGATTTGAGGATACTTTAAATTTTTTTAAGTGGATCAGTGGCAGTCGTTCAAACAACGCCACTTGTTGTTCGAATGAGATGGAGATTCTCTCGAACGACGTCTCACCTCGTTTAAACGAGAAGAGGTTTCTGCTGACACATCACTGCCTTGTTTTTATTATAAATAAGGGTGTCGGGCTTTTGAATTTCGTGTGGAGAAAAACTGGTTTTAAACAGAATACGATTTTAAGTGTTTTTGTTTTTCTCCAGCCATTTTAAGGGTTCATAACTTTTGTTTTACAATTCACAATCCCAGTAGCCTTTGTGTGAGTTATTTTTGTGGAAACCAAATCATAGTTTTCTATTGTTCATACTTTGTGGGGATATCTCTACAACCGAGGGTTGTGTGTTATTTTGGAGTGAGTTTTGATGGAGTTTTGTGACTGGGTGTCATTAGGGAGTGCTTCGGTGTTCCTGGGTTAATGACTGGACAACGACTCATGTAGGTTCGCTGCGTATTGACTTATTCCTATCGACATTGACCGACACGTGAGTGTATTCCATTGTCAAACTATATTTTATTGTAATCTGTGTTAATTGCAATTTATAATTACAGTGAAATAAATGTAATACCCCGTACTTTTGGCTATATTTATTTTTGGGATTTATTAATTAAATTAATACCCCGTACTTTTGGCTATATTTATTTTTGGGATTTATTAATTAAATTGCGTATTTATTGGAAATTAATCCGGGTTAATAATAATACTAATGTGATGCGAATTGGTATTTGATTATGTGCATATATGATTATATATGTATTGGTTATTATAAAATTTGTCGTGAGATTTATATACGGCATTTTAGAAATTTTGTTGAGACGCGTGGGACCGCCGCGTCACGGTATAATATTTTGATATTAAAAGTGAATTTAAAATCTATAGTCCGTATGTTCGTTTTGAGTGCGCCATCACATCCGGAAGGGTCGAGATAGTCAGAAAACACTAGCCGGGGGTATAGTTTGGGTCCCGGGGTATTTTTAGGCCATACCGGTAACTTAAAGGGTATTTTGGTAACCGTATGGTCGTTTTGAGTGCGCCATCGCATCCGGAAGGGTCGAGATAGTCAGAAAACACTAGCCGGGGGTATAGTTTGGGTCCCGGGGTATTTTTAGGCCATACCGGTAACTTAAAGGGTATTTTGGTAATTTTACATTTTGAGGAATTAAGAGTGACGAAAATTAGAGATTAAATCTGATGTGGATATTAACCCATTAAGCCCATTAGCCAACCCATATTAACCTAGAAGGCTACGTAGGTTGTCATTTAGGTTTTCTAAGTTTCCCCAAATCAAAACCCTAGCCACCTTGAGCCACCATTGGAGATAGAGCTTGGGAGAGAAGAAACTCTGCAGAATCTTCACCAAACCTACACCAAACCAGAAATCAAACCAAGGCAAGTGTTTTAATCTTATTTAAATTCGTAGAATGTTTCCTCCATGTTAGAAATTGATAAATTTCAACTGTTCTTGGAAGATAATGAAAACCCATGTAGTTTGAGGTTTAGAACTTAAAAATTGTGAAGAGAATTGCATGTAGTATGATAGGTAAATGATTTCCCTTATTATAATTGTGATTAGAAGGAAAGAAAACGAATTAAATTCTGGGATTTGATGATGATATGTAGTTAGGGTTCATGTTCTTGAGATAATTGGAAAAAGTGTAAAAAGGTATAAATTAAATTAATATTTGGATGGATTGATCCTTTAGAAACATGTTAGGATGTGACTATATAGGTTTAGTATTGATTACAGACCCTAAAACGTTGTTAGGATGGACTTTGGGAGAGATTAGAAATGTTATAAATGGTGAAAAATGATTTTTGGGAAGTTCTGGGCAGAAACTGGCATCTCGTTAGAAGCAACCCCCAGGTCGTTCGAACGAGCTCGTTCGAACGAGCTTCTAACGAGTTGACCAGTCGTTATTAACGAGTGGGGTTTTCGTTCGATATCTCGTTCGAACGAGATAATCGTTAGAAGGGTCAATTCGTTCGAACGAACTGGGATCTCGTTCGAACAGCCTCGTTCGAACGAGACTTCTAACGACCTGACAGTCCAAACTCGTTCGAAGTCTCGTTCGAACGAGACTTCTAACGAGTTGACAGTTTGACCCTTTTGGACTGTTTTGATTTTTGGAGTTCCGGGAGATGGTTCAAGGGTAGAGTTAGCATCCCTTTGATGATATGGTGATGGATTTGGGACTTTTGGGTTGTTGGGATGAGTAAATCATATACGAGAGTTATATTCAATGAATCTTTTGGGTTGAGACGTGAGGGACTACTACGACGTGAGGATGAATTATAACATGTATAATTATGAACCGGAATAAAATAAGTTGTGATAATTATAATTAGTACGAGAGTGCTATATGTACTACGAATAAAATACGATATTACTAAGAAGTGTGTTTACTTAGTATTGATATATGGATTGTATGTATGACATACCTACCATACTTGCTATCACGGGATGTTTCGTTCGCTTAGGACCCTCTAATCCTTGTGTGCCTACGGGGGGGATATAGACTGGTACCTTGATGAACATAGGTCATTGAAAGACTTATTATGATATTAATAAGTCCGCTGACCATGGGAGCGTAGGTATGTGCGTGACCCATGTGATGGTGACTGTGTTCGCCTCCATTATTTGTGATGTTGTTATCGGTAAACTATTCCTGAGAGATTCGGAATATGTAATCCTTATGTACGTGATGTACCGGGATGGATAGTAGAGTATGTGTGCACTACAGCTTAGATTGCGGGGTGCTTGTATCGTATATTTATGTGATGAATAATATACATTTATTTAATGGAAATCCTCATGTTAATGTTGTAAAATATTCCGGTATTGTTTCGAGATATATAATGAGTTAGCTGTTAGTTATATCAATGGCATACTTAATAACGGAGATTACGAGAGACCTCTATTAAATTACGAGCGTTGTTATGTTAAATTAACCGAGTAAAATGAGTAGAACCTTTGGTTGTCTAGCTAGTTTACGTTGTCACTTAGCTAGTGGAGAAGGTAGTTATAGATGGGTACTTACGTTAGGAGTGCACAGTTAGTCGAGAGGTGAGAATTTAATGTGAGTGCACGTCCTAACATGTACTTTGCATTTAATGTTTTAAATGTTTTTAAAGCACTTGCAGGTTTCTAAAATGTTTTCCACTTTCGGGCTCTGACCCATTTGCTTTCAAATATATTTTCTTGTAAAACCATTTTAGGTGCCCAGCCACAAGGTCACCAAGCATAGGATTCTCATTTAGGTGACGAGCTGTAGCTGTTTGTGGAAGCTACAGGGATTTGCAAGTAGACGCTTCTCTCGTTTGGATTCCAGTCTCAGCATTTATCAGTTGTAGGGCATGTTGCCCAATTCTATTAGACATTTTTACATTTCAGTTTTCAGACTCTAGCATGTATTGCTCAGTTTTCAGTTTAGTTATTTATTTCAGTTTACTTATCAGTTGTGGGATTTGTATTGAGGAGTTTTTCCCCCAGGTTTTATTTACATATTGTGATGGTTATTCATTCTATTTCAGTATGGTGAATGGTGTTATTTAGTTATTCATTACTCTTGTTGCATGTTAATCAGATATAATAAAATTTGGCACTTACTTTTTAAATACTAGGTGGTTAGTAATCTTTAAAAGGTTTTCGACAGTGATGCTATTAACTGAGCCAACTTGGCATTTTGAATTAATTTTATAAAGGAGTAGCTACCCGGTGTTTAATTAGTCGGGGTGTCACAGGTGGTATCAGAGCATCAGGTTCTAGTGTCCTTTAGGATCTGTACGGCTATTATGTTTCCGCTACGTTTTCTTTGATATAGAGCCCTATATTTTAGGACTGTTGTACTCTTTTGTGTATGCTTCGTTCTTCAGCTATATTAAGTTTATAAACTGCGAACTTATAAACTTTGTTCTTATTTCAGATGCCTCCACGACGTGCACGACGAGTTCCCAGGAATGCTACGCCCGAACCACAGCCCGCTCCAGTTCAGGGCATGTTGAACGCCACTGAGGTTGCTGCTATAGTAGCCCAAGCGGTAAATGCCGCGATTGCCGTGATTCAGCAGGCACCACCGCAGGCGCCGGTTGCTGCGCCAGTCCAGGTTAATGCATTCCCGTCTGCTTGGGAACGTGTACGTGACGCTTTTCAGAAAGCGCATCCACCAGAGTTTGCTGGAAGCTCAGATGTGGTTATCTCGAACCAATGGAGGAAGGATATGCAGAGGCACTTGAGGATGCATGAGTGCTCTGATGTTCAGAAACAGGTGCTAGCTACTTTTAAGCTAGTTGGATCTGCGTTACAGTGGTGGGAGTCTATTACCACCGCAGAGGAGAGGGATACCCTCACGATTCAGGAGTTCTGGGTGCGGTTCGACCGCAAGTACTTTCCGTCTGCAGTTCATACAGAGATGAGGAGGAAGCTGATGAGTCTGAGGCAGGAAGGCAAGACAGTGGCCGAGTATGAGGCCGAGTTCACTAACCTGTTGAATATCGTTCCAGACGAGATTCCAACAGAGAAGAAAAAGATAGAGAAGTTCACTGATGGGTTGAATTGGAGAATCCGTCAGCATCTGCTAGGGAATTTATTGTTGGCCACGTATTCTGATGTGGTTAACGCTGCATTACTACACTGCCAGGACCACCGTTTTCATATGGCCGAGGGCAAGTGGTCAGGGGAGTCTAGCCAATAGGGCAGGACTGGAGGGCATGGTGCCAGCGGGGCACAGACCGGTCAGGGGCAGAGACAGACTGAACAGGGTACCCAGCAGGGGGACAATAAGAGGTTCCGGTCAGGGAACTACAGGCAGGGACAGGGAGGTTTCCGCCAGGGCCATCAGGGTCCAAACGGCCATCAGGGCCAGCAGGGACAGAATGGGCAGCAATTTCATCAGGGCCAGCAGGGCCAAGGGAGGAATGGTAACGGCCACCAGGGCCGGGGACAGCAGGGGCAGAGGGGAGGGAACTTCCCAGGGAAGTGCTTTACTTGTGGCAAGACTGGCCATAAGAAGCAGGATTGTCCCGATAGGGGCAGGACCCCACAGCAGCAGCAGCAGGGTGCTCGCCAGGAGCCACAGAGACCTATGTTTCCCGCCGCTCTTCCTGCACCGCCACAGATGGCAGCATTGCCACCCATTCCAGCAGTCCCAGCTCAGCAGGGGCAGCTACAATATGGACGTGTCTACAACGTTCACCAGGCTGCAGTTCCACAGGCACCGCCCGCGATCGAGGGTACGTTTCCTATCCATGGCACTATGGGTCGGGTGTTATTTGATACGGGTGCTACACACTGTTTTATTGCTACACACTTCGCGAAAACTTTAGGATTGTTAGCTACGGCAGAGAGCACAGTGACGTGTGTCGACTCACCATTGGGGAGTGGGTCACTTATTTTCTTTATATGCCGGGGAGTCGGGGTAGAGGTTGGTGGTTTGGTATTGCCTGCGGACATGTTAGTGTTAGACATGCATGTTCACGATGTGATCATCGGTATGGATTGGCTCGTATTATATAGGGCCATGATTGATTGCTTCAGCGGGAGCATTGTTTTTGCCATTCCGGGGCAGGAGATGTTTATAGTGGCGATGCCTCGCCCAGAGGGAGGATCGACCGCTCATCTGTATTACATAGAGGAGGATACCTCTAAGGAGGTTGTTATTCCTTTAAATTCGATCCCGGTTGTCAGGGAGTACTCGGATGTGTTTCAGGAGATACCAGGCTTACCGCCCAGTCGAGAGATAGACTTCGTTATTGATTTACTACCGGGTACGAGACCTATAGCACGTGCACCGTACCGTATGGCTCCAGCTGAAATGCGAGAGTTAAGGGATCAGATAGAGCAGCTGTTAGGGCAGGGCTTTATTCGTAGGAGTACCTCACCTTGGGGCGCTCCAGTTTTGTTTGTGAAGAAGAGGGACGGTTCACTGAGGTTGTGTGTGGACTACCGAGAGTTGAATAAGGTCACGATACGGAATAAGTATCCGTTGCCTCGAATCGATGACTTATTCGACCAGTTGAGAGGAGCTTCTTTCTTCTCGAAAATTGACTTGAGGTCGGGATACCATCAGTTGCGTATCAGGGAGGAGGATGTCTCGAAGACTGCGTTCTTGTCGAGATATGGTTCTTATGAGTTTCGGGTTATGCCTTTCGGCTTGACCAACGCTCCAGCAGTGTTTATGGACTTGATGAACAGGGTGTTCAGAGATTTCCTAGATCAGTTTGTCATTGTCTTCATTGATGATATTCTGGTTTACTCTCAGACAGAGGAGGAGCACGCTGAGCATTTGAGGCTGGTTTTGCAGACACTTCGTCAGAACGAGCTGTATGCAAAATATGAGAAGTGCGGGTTTTGGCTGAAGGAAGTCCAGTTCTTGGGTCATATTATTTCCGATCGGGGAATATCTGTCGATCCGGGGAAGGTGTCAGCGGTGAGGGAGTGGGGACAGCCCACGACACCAACGGAAATTCGTAGTTTCTTGGGTTTAGCAGGATACTATAGGAGGTTTATTCGGGGTTTCTCAGAGATATCAGGTCCTTTGACACATCTTACTCGCAAGGGTGTGCCATATATCTGGAGTGATGCCTGTCAGTTGGCATTCGATGAGTTAAAGGATAAATTGACCTCAGCACCTGTGTTAGCGTTGCCGAGACCGGGGGTTGAGTATTTGGTTTACACCGATGCGTCTTTGCAAGGACTGGGGGGTGTGTTGCAGCAGGAGAGACAGGCCATAGCTTATGCTTCCCGTAAGCTTAAGCCTCATGAGAAGAATTACCCCACGCATGATTTAGAGTTGGCGGCAGTGGTATTTGCCTTACGAATTTGGAGACACTATCTTTTGGGGGAGAAGTTTCATCTGTTCACGGACCACAAGTCACTACAGTATCTGTTCACGCAGAAGGAATTAAATATGCGGCAGCGTAGGTGGCTTGAATTTGTGAAAGACTACCAGTTCGACATTCAGTACCACCCGGGTAAGGCTAACGTGGTAGCAGACGCGTTGAGCCGCAGGCCAGCAGAGGAGGTGGCAGAGGTGTGGAAAGCGAAGTGGAAGGAATTGGGACACCAGGATGTAGTGGCCCGATCTTTCATGTCTGTGATGACCGTTACACCGCAGATTGTCACGAAGGTTGTACGGGCACAGGCAAATGATTCGTTCTGTCAGGAGCAGATAGTTCGATTACTCGCTGAGGGAGCTGAATTCTATACCGTTAGCTCAGACGGGGGATTACGCTTCAATGGGAGATTGGTAGTTCCGGAAGGAGAGGAACTGCGACACGATGTGATGGCAGAGTCGCACGGCTCACGGTTCGCGGTACATCCCGGAGGGGACAAAATGTACCAAGACATGAGACGGCAGTATTGGTGGAGCGGTATGAAGAGAGAGATCGCTGAGTTTGTCTCGAAATGCACCACTTGTCAGCTTGTAAAAGTGGATCACCAGAGACCGGCAGGATTGCTACAGCCGTTGGAGGTTCCGGTGTGGATGTGGGAGAGCATATCCATGGATTTTGTCACGGGGTTGCCTACGTCGCAGAGGGGTCACGACTCCGTTTGGGTAATTGTGGACAGGCTGTCCAAGGTCGCTCACTTCTTACCCGTAAGGACTGACTACACTACGGGACAGTACGCCCAGCTCTTCATTTCAGAGATTGTGAGACTTCACGGTGTGCCCCTGAATATCGTGTCTGACAGAGACAAGATATTTGTTTCGAGGTTTTGGGAAAGTTTCCAGGAGGCCATGGGCACGGAATTGCGGTTGAGTACGGCTTATCATCCGCAGACTGATGGGCAGACAGAGCGCACCAATCAGATGTTGGAAGACATGCTACGCATGTGTATTATTGACTTCGGGGGTGGATGGGAGCAGTACCTTCCACTGGTGGAGTTTGCTTACAACAACTCCTATCAGTTCATGATTGGCATGGCTCCGTTTGAGGCATTGTACGGTAGGCCTTGTCGTTCCCCAGCATGTTGGTTAGAAGTGGGGGACAACAAACTACTTGGGCCGGAAGTAATTCAGGATACTTCGGCAAGGATTGAGTTGATTCGGAGTCGCATTCGGGTAGCTCAAGACATGCAGAAGAGTTATGCTGATGCGAAGAGGTTTTTCAGGGAGTTCCAAGTGGGGGACCAGGTTTTGCTCAGGGTTTCTCCGATGAAGGGGATTATGCGATTCGGGAAGAAGGGGAAGTTGGCACCGAGGTATGTGGGGCCGTTCCCTATTATTGAGCGGATCGGACCGGTTGCGTATAGACTCGGGTTACCGGAGCATTTGCATCGGATTCACGACGTGTTCCATATTTCCTCGCTGAGGAAATACCTTAGGGATGATTTGGCTCATTCTCACATTGCTGTGGAGGACATCGATCTCCAGCCGGATAGCTCTTATGAGGAAGGGCCAATTGCTATTTTGGACCGAAGCGAGAGGAAACTGCGGTCAAAGATAGTCCCGTTAGTGCGTGTTCAGTGGCGACATCACAATGTCGAGGAGTCCACATGGGAGCGCGAGGATGAGATGCGCGAACGTTATCCAGAGCTGTTTTTAGCAGGTACTTTCTAGTTTCGAATTTCGGGACGAAATTCCGTTATTAGGGGGGAAGTATGTAATACCCCGTACTTTTGGCTATATTTATTTTTGGGATTTATTAATTAAATTAATACCCCGTACTTTTGGCTATATTTATTTTTGGGATTTATTAATTAAATTGCGTATTTATTGGAAATTAATCCGGGTTAATAATAATACTAATGTGATGCGAATTGGTATTTGATTATGTGCATATATGATTATATATGTATTGGTTATTATAAAATTTGTCGTGAGATTTATATACGGCATTTTAGAAATTTTGTTGAGACGCGTGGGACTGCCGCGTCACGGTATAATATTTTGATATTAAAAGTGAATTTAAAATCTATAGTCCGTATGGTCGTTTTGAGTACGCCATCGCATCCGGAAGGGTCGAGATAGTCAGAAAACACTAGCCGGGGGTATAGTTTGGGTCCCGGGGTATTTTTAGGCCATACCGGTAACTTAAAGGGTATTTTGGTAACCGTATGGTCGTTTTGAGTGCGCCATCGAATCCGGAAGGGTCGAGATAGTCAGAAAACACTAGCCGGGGGTATAGTTTGGGTCCCGGGGTATTTTTAGGCCATACCGGTAACTTAAAGGGTATTTTGGTAATTTTACATTTTGAGGAATTAAGAGTGACGAAAATTAGAGATTAAATCTGATGTGGATATTAACCCATTAAGCCCATTAGCCAACCCATATTAACCTAGAAGGCTACGTAGGTTGTCATTTAGGTTTTCTAAGTTTCCCCAAATCAAAACCCTAGCCACCTTGAGCCACCATTGGAGATAGAGCTTGGGAGAGAAGAAACTCTGCAGAATCTTCACCAAACCTACACCAAACCAGAAATCAAACCAAGGCAAGTGTTTTAATCTTATTTAAATTCGTAGAATGTTTCCTCCATGTTAGAAATTGATAAATTTCAACTGTTCTTGGAAGATAATGAAAACCCATGTAGTTTGAGGTTTAGAACTTAAAAATTGTGAAGAGAATTGCATGTAGTATGATAGGTAAATGATTTCCCTTATTATAATTGTGATTAGAAGGAAAGAAAACGAATTAAATTCTGGGATTTGATGATGATATGTAGTTAGGGTTCATGTTCTTGAGATAATTGGAAAAAGTGTAAAAAGGTATAAATTAAATTAATATTTGGATGGATTGATCCTTTAGAAACATGTTAGGATGTGACTATATAGGTTTAGTATTGATTACAGACCCTAAAACGTTGTTAGGATGGACTTTGGGAGAGATTAGAAATGTTATAAATGGTGAAAAACGATTTTTGGGAAGTTCTGGGCAGAAACTGGCATCTCGTTAGAAGCAACCCCCAGGTCGTTCGAACGAGCTCGTTCGAACGAGCTTCTAACGAGTTGACCAGTCGTTATTAACGAGTGGGGTTTTCGTTCGATATCTCGTTCGAACGAGATAATCGTTAGAAGGGTCAGTTCGTTCAAACGAACTGGGATCTCGTTCGAACAGCCTCGTTCGAACGAGACTTCTAACGACCTGACAGTCCAAACTCGTTCGAAGTCTCGTTCGAACGAGACTTCTAACGAGTTGACAGTTTGACCCTTTTGGACTGTTTTGACTTTTGGAGTTCCGGGAGATGGTTCAAGGGTAGAGTTAGCATCCCTTTGATGATATGGTGATGGATTTGGGACTTTTGGGTTGTTGGGATGAGTAAATCATATACGAGAGTTATATTCAATGAATCTTTTGGGTTGAGACGTGAGGGACTACTACGACGTGAGGATGAATTATAACGTGTATAATTATGAACCAGAATAAAATAAGTTGTGATAATTATAATTAGTACGAGAGTGCTATATGTACTACGAATAAAATACGATATTACTAAGAAGTGTGTTTACTTAGTATTGATATATGGATTGTATGTATGACATACCTACCATACTTGCTATCACGGGAGGTTTCGTTCGCTTAGGACCCTCTAATCCTTGTGTGCCTACGGGGGGGATATAGACTGGTACCTTGATGAACATAGGTCATTGAAAGACTTATTATGATATTAATAAGTCCGCTGACCATGGGAGCGTAGGTATGTGCGTGACCCATGTGATGGTGACTGTGTTCGCCTCCATTATTTGTGATGTTGTTATCGGTAAACTATTCCTGAGAGATTCGGAATATGTAATCCTTATGTACGTGATGTACCGGGATGGATAGCAGAGTATGTGTGCACTACAGCTTAGATTGCGGGGTGCTTGTATCGTATATTTATGTGATGAATAATATACATTTATTTAATGGAAATCCTCATGTTAATGTTGTAAAATATTCCGGTATTGTTTCGAGATATATAATGAGTTAGCTGTTAGTTATATCAATGGCATACTTAATAACGGAGATTACGAGAGACCTCTATTAAATTACGAGCGTTGTTATGTTAAATTAACCGAGTAAAATGAGTAGAACCTTTGGTTGTCTAGCTAGTTTACGTTGTCACTTAGCTAGTGGAGAAGGTAGTTATAGATGGGTACTTACGTTAGGAGTGCACAGTTAGTCGAGAGGTGAGAATTTAATGTGAGTGCACGTCCTAACATGTACTTTGCATTTAATGTTTTAAATGTTTTTAAAGCACTTGCAGGTTTCTAAAATGTTTTCCACTTTCGGGCTCTGACCCATTTGCTTTCAAATATATTTTCTTGTAAAACCATTTTAGGTGCCCAGCCACAAGGTCACCAAGCATAGGATTCTCATTTAGGTGACGAGCTGTAGCTGTTTGTGGAAGCTACAGGGATTTGCATGTAGACGCTTCTCTCGTTTGGATTCCAGTCTCAGCATTTATCAGTTGTAGGGCATGTTGCCCAATTCTATTAGACATTTTTACATTTCAGTTTTCAGACTCTAGCATGTATTGCTCAGTTTTCAGTTTAGTTATTTATTTCAGTTTACTTATCAGTTGTGGGATTTGTATTGAGGAGTTTTTCCCCCAGGTTTTATTTACATATTGTGATGGTTATTCATTCTATTTCAGTATGGTGAATGGTGTTATTTAGTTATTCATTACTCTTGTTGCATGTTAATCAGATATAATAAAATTTGGCACTTACTTTTTAAATACTAGGTGGTTAGTAATCTTTAAAAGGTTTTCGACAGTGATGCTATTAACTGAGCCAACTTGGCATTTTGAATTAATTTTATAAAGGAGTAGCTACCCGTTGTTTAATTAGTCGGGGTGTCACAATAAAAAGGTTTTTCCTTGGGGGGATTTTTCCTGAACTTTTGGTCGCATATTTTATTTATGTTGTTTTGACACTGCATGCACGTTGTTGTTTGAGTTTAAGGTATGAATTGATTTGTTTCATAAAGTGAATCTAATTAAATAAGTTTGTGATTGGAATTTGCGCATATACTAAAATCAGTATCACACATGGTATTTTCACTACTGGCGGCTTTAACTTAGTTGGGGTTGGATAACTCATAGTTTTTTTTTCACAACGGGGGAGACTTCAGTGTTGCCCCTTTGAAGGATCTCACATCCTTAATACATCCCCTATCTTATCTTCCAATCGTTGTATGGAATCATTAAAAGGCCTCTAGGCTATATCTACAACCTTTATCTCGGCCTAGACAACATTGTCTCCATCCCCTTCTCTATCGGCTGGGTGAACAGAAGGTTCTACAATAGCCATTCTATGTCGACAGTTAACCTCGTGCTATTCAATGTGGAGGCCTTATGGAATCCTATGGTCTCCACATCTATCATTTCTCATTTATACTTAAATTCTTCGATATCTATTGAGATGATTCCTTAAATACACCACTTGGCTAAGCCTATCAAAGGTCGACCATGTGCTTAGCCTATCTTACGCTGATGCTCGTGGCCTATAGTATTGGCTCAACCTAACATTATGTCCATTGCTGGGATAAATTGGACATATGGTGTTTATGGAGATTCGGTCTTCATCATCACATTGATCATCCTCATCATCATGAAATTGTTGACTTAGCCTCCCGAGGCGTAAACGCCTAGGGTTAGACACGTCTCTATGCCTTTACTGAGGAGAGGGATTTTTGTGCGGGGCCAGGGGGGGTCCCATAGCCACTGGATATAGGATGCCTTGCATGGAGGACAGAGTTATTAACTCCTCTCCAGCAACGACAGGTCTATTCATAATATTCTTGATGAATGCAACAAGTTGATCTTGGATCTTTTGTTGGTTGGACAGTAATGAGCACAGTGTTGCCGCCACCTCAGACATTTTTGAGTGGGTGGGGCTTGGGCCAATGCCTAAAGGATAATCGGAGGCCATATCTCCGGTGAACTAGAAGAGCTAAATATTTTAAAAAAGTCTTGAGAGGCTCCACTAAATATATTTTAGTGGTGATACAAGCCCACCTGAGCAGAGATGGATCACCACCTGAGAATCCAATGAGTACAAGATAGATAAGGAGGAGGAAGAAGTTGAACATCGTTCCCACAGACGACGCCAGATTGATGATATCAAAAATTGAATCACAAAATCAATCTAAATATGCAAGGGCAATCCAATATGTTAATGGAGAGTAAACATATATGAAAATTTAGAAGGGGGTGAGGAAAAAGGGAGATAACACAGAATATAAGTGGTTCAACCTATCTAGGCTTACTCCACTTTGTGATTGTATGTGAAATCCACTAAGATAAGGATCTAATGGACTTGGGATACAGAACACTTAAGCTTTCTCTATCTATGCAGTGAATTTAGTATAGTTTTAGTAGGTTTGTGAATTAGAGATACTTCTAAAGGTAGAAGAAGGTAGGTATTTATACGGATGAGGTGGTGGCATTCACACCCAAGGCATGAAGGAGCCATGTACAATATTTCATTCTTCCACCTATCATCGATTCATGTAAATCATAATTTAGAGATATTCTTTGCACGTGAGGTAGATGTTGTTGCAACTATTTTGACCACGTGGGGTTTGTAGCCTAGACGCACTCTCCCACGTGTGATCCATTCCACGCACCCTATTAAATGTCAAATGTGTGCAACTGAGATAAGGTGTCGGCCTGTCCAAGTAAGAAACCACAGAGGTGCTATTGGATAACATGATGTAACTTCTAAGTAGAGTCTCGATTGACTTTCATCCGGCTAAGACGAGCGTATAACCTGTCTGATGAGGTCTCGACTATCCCATGGGTAGACGAGACGAGATGGTTACACCAATATGATTGTATATGGTCTCGTCCTAGTTGAAGGATGAAACCGAGAAAACTACTATAAGATTATTTATGAGAGCGCATTTCACAAGGTCAGCTTGAGACAAGCCAAGATTGAGTGAAGACGAGGTCATACTTGGTCATATAAGTCACCGCCACACTGGGGATGACCCCCAATATGGATGAGAATTCCTCATATGTGGAACAAAACCCATCCTGGCCAAAAGAAAAGGCATGGTCTTCAAGGTATTGCCATTTCTATCAAGTTCCAATCTATGAGTCGATTATTCCATAGAGAAATCCAACACAAGTTGAAAACATCATAATCCACATTGTATAGGCACATGGCCTCCAGACCATCAAGGTAGGAAGACAATCCTTCATACATGGAAAGATCCATTTGAGAATAAGAAATATGAAGAAAAAAGAGAAATGTGGGTATTGGTGGAGAAATCCCATCCCGTACCCCTCCTTTTAAGCTCAAAACCCTTGGCAAAAGAAAATAAATCTGGAAACCCAATTAATTTTCATCCCTACAAGAGTACACTGATGTGCAGGAAAGTGCAATGAAAGCCTATGAATGATTTGACTTACCCCCATACTGATAGGTAGGCCCAAGGGTATGTCGATCGGCATCCCTCTTATTTTGGAAAATTTCCTCTTTCCTCTTTTATCAAAATCAATTTCCAAAAAAAAGAATCCTCATTTTGAAAAATTGCCCCCGGGCCTTTCCTTTTGAATTACTCATTTTCTCTATTTTATACTCCTCAAAAAGTCAATTTCATTCCCATAATAAAGTCTTAATCAATAATCTTTTATCTGAGTTGAATAATTTTACTCCCATTTCTAAATAATAAACATTTTTGTCTTTCATTATCATTTTCGTACTTATCTTTGTCTTTGCATAAAATAAACAATCTCAAAAGAAAATTAAAAGTGCATATAGGATAAGTCATTAAATCAGGAAAAATGCCAAAAAAAGAAAATACATGTTTTTCATATATTTTGCTTCACTTCGTTGTATTTTGTAGATAGAGAAGAAAAAATAAAAAATGCAGTTTGTTTGCAATGGTTTCTCATGACACCCCAATTTGTTTTATGTGATTTATTTTTTTCCTTATGTATTTAGGGCAAATAAAAAAGGGGAGAACGAATTATGATTTTATGGGGGAGTCTAATTATGGGGGAGAACTAATTATGCTTTCATGTTTATGCTTATATCATTTCAAACTCGAGACGTTACGAGGTTTTGGCTTTATCTCATGTGTGTAGGTACAATTGAAGATCATTATGTTGCACACCCTGATGAGAAAAGCTTGAAGACCTTAAAAATTGATTGTTGAAGCATCATTTGAAAATTTTGCAGACTTGTTCATTTATCTTTCCACATTTGAGTTTATGGGAGTGTAGATTTGTATAGGTCATTTGAGTTTAATAATTTGGATATTTTTATTTTGTACCCGCACAGACATAGAGGGAGATTTGTAAGGACGTTTGGTGTCACAATTAAGTATGTCAAATTCCGCTACAAGTTGCTACAAGTCGTTGAAGAATTGAGAAGATTACATCTAAAAGATACAAATCCGAATTACAAGAAGACTTCAACATTCAAGCCCAACAAGGATGAATTTTGTAAAATATGTTTAAGTTTCATTTACATTTCACATAAAAAGTGTTGGGATATTATTTTTAAAAGTTAAAATGATTTTTCTAATTTTTAAAAAATGATTTTTATTTTTCAAAAATATTTTCTCACAAAAGTCTTGGATAAATATATCCGGATCCCGTGAACATTTTTAAGATTTGAGGATACTTTAAATTTTTTTAAGTGGATCAGTGACTGTTGGTCAAATAACTCCACTTCCTGTTCGAATGAGATGGAGATTCTCTCGAACGACGTCCCACCTCGTTCGAACGAGAAGAGGTTTCTGCTGACACATCACTGCCTTGTTTTTATTATAAATAAGGGTGTCAGGCTTTTGATTTCCGTGTGGAGAAACACTGGTTTTAAACACAATACGATTTTAAGTATTTTTGTTTTTCTCCATCCATTTTGAGGGTTCATAACTTTTTTTGTACAATTCACAATCCCAGTAGCCTTTGTGTGGGTTATTTTTGTGGAAACCAAATCATAGTTTTCTATTGTTTATACTTTGTGGGGAGATATCTACAACCGAGGGTTGTGTGTTATTTTGGAGTGATTCTTGATGGAGTTTTGTGCCTGGGTGTCATTAGGGAGTGCTTCGGTGTTCCTGGGTTAATGACTGGACTACGAATTATGTAGGTTCGTTGCGTATGGACTTATTTCTATCAACATTGACCGACGCGTGAGGGTATTCGATTGTCAAACTGTATTTTATTGTAATCCATGTAAATTGGAATTTATAATTACAGTGAAAATAAAAAGGTTTTTCCTTGGGGGGGTTTTTTCTGAACTTTTGGTCGCATATTTTATTTATGTTGGTTTGACACTGCACGCACGTTGATGTTTGAGTTTAACGTATGAATTGATTTTTTTCATAAAGTGAATCTAATTAAATAAGTTTGTGATTGGAATTTGCGCATATATTGAAATCAATATCACACGTGGTATTTTCACTACTGGTGGCTTGAACTTACCCGGGGTTGGATAACTCATAGTCTTTTCACAACGGGGGAGCCTTCAGTGTAGCCCCTTTGAAGGATCTCAGATCTTTAATAAATCTCCTATCTTATCTTCTAATCGTTGTATCGAATCATTCCAAGGCCCCTAGGATATATCTACAACCTTTATCTCGGCCTAGACAACAATGTCTCCATCCCCTTCTCTGTTGGTTGGGTGAACTGAAGGTTCTCTAGTAGCCATTCTATGTTGGCTGTTAACCTCGTGCTGTTCATTGTGGAGGCCTTATGGAATCCTATCATCTCCACATTTATCATTTCTCATTTATACTACAATTCTTTGAGATTTGTTGAGATGATTCCTTAAATACACTACTTGGCTGAGCCTATCAAAGGTCGACTATGTGCTTAGCCTATCTTACCCTGATGCTCGTGGTCTATAGTCTTGTCTCAACCTGACATTATGTCCTTTGCTGGGATAAATTGGACATATAGTGTGTTATGGAGATTTGGTCTTCATCATCACATTTATCATCTTCATCATCTTGAAATTCTTGACTTAGCCTCCTGAGGCGTAAACGCCTAGGGTTAGCCACATCTCTATGGCTTTACTGAGGAGGGAGATTTTTGTGCGAGACCAGGGGTGGTCCCCTAGCCACTGGATATAGGATGCCTTCCATGGCGGACAGAGTTATTAACTCCTCTCCAGCAATGACAGGTCTATTCATAATATTCTTGATGAATGCAACAAGTTGCTCTTGGATCTTTTGTTGGTTGGACACTAATGAGCATAGTGCCTCCGCAACCTCAGACATTTTTTACTAGGTGGGGCTTGGGCCAATGCCCAAAGGAAAATCAGAGGCCATATCTCCGGTGAACTAGTAGAGATCAATATTTGAAAAAAGTCTTGAGAGGATCCACTAAATATATTTTAATGGTGATACAAGACCACCTGAGCAGAGATGGATCACCACCTGAGAATCCATTGAGTATAAGCTAAATAAGGAGGAGGAAGAAGTTGAACTTCGTTCCCACAGACGACGCCAGATTGATGATATAAAAAATGGAATCACCAAATCAATCTAAATATGCAAGCGCAATCCAGTATATTAATGGAGTGTAAACATATATGAAAATATAGAAGGAGGTGAGGAAAAAAGGGAGATAACACAGAATATAAGTGGTCAGCCTATCTAGGCTTACTCCACTTTGTGAGTGTATGTGAAATCCACTAAGATAAGGCTCTAATGACCTTGGGATACAGAACACTTAAGATTTCTCTCTCTATGCAGTGAATTTAGTAGAGTTTTACTAGGTTTGTGAATTAGATCTACTTCTAAAGGTAGAAGAAGGTAGGTATTTATATGGCTGGGGTGGTGGCATTCACACCTAAGGCATGAAGGAGCCATGTACAATATGTCATGCTTCCACCTATCATCGGTTCATGTAAATCATGATTTACAGATATTATTTGCATGTGAGGTAGATGTTGTTGCAACTGTTTTGACCACGTGAGGTTTGTAGCCCAGACGCACTCTCCCACGTGTGATCCATTCCACGCACCCTGTTAAATGTCAAATGTGTGCTGCTGAGATGAGGTGTCGGCCTGACCGAGCAAGAAACCACTGAGGTGGTATTGGATAACATGATTTAACTTCTAAGTAGAGTCTTGGTTGACTTTCATCAGGCTGAGATGAGCGTATAACCTGTCTGATGAGGTCTCGACTATCCCATGGGTAGATGAGACGAGATAGTTGCACCAATATGATTGTATATGGTCTCGTCCTAGTTGAAGGATGAAACTGAGAAAACTACTATAAGATTATTTATGAGAGCGCGTTTCACAAGGTCAGCTTGATCCAAGACAAGATTGAATGAAGACGAGGTCATACTTAGGCATATAAGTCACCGCCACACTGGGGATGACCCCCAATATAGATGAGAATTCCTCATATGTGGAACAAAACCCATCCTTGCCAAAAGAAAAGGCATGGTCTTCAAGGTATCGCCGTTGCTATCAAGTTCCAATCTATGACTCGATTATGCCATACATAAATCCAACACAAGTTGAAAATATCATAATCCACATTGTATAGGCACATGGCCTCCAGATGATCAAGGTAGGAAGACAATACTTCATATATGGGAAGATCCATTTGAGAATAACAAATATGAAGAAAAAACAGAAATGTGGGTATTGGTGGAGAAAGCCCATCCCGTACCCTTCCTTTTAAGCTCAAAACCCTTGCCAAAAGAAAATAAATCTGGAAACCCAATTAATTTCCATCCCTACAAGAGTGCACTAATGTGCAGGAAAGTGCAATGAAAGCCTAGGAACGATTTGACTTGCCCCCATGCTGATAGGTAGGCCCAAGGGTATGTCGATCGGCATCCCTCTTATTTTGGAAAATTCCCTCTTTCCTCTTTTATCAAAATCAATTTCCAAAAAAAAGAATCCTCATTTTTAAAATTTGGCCCCGGGCCTTTCCTTTTGAATTACTCATTTTCTCTATTTTATACTCCTCAAAAAGTCAATTTCATTCCCATAATAAAGTCTTAATTAATAATCTTTTATCTGAGTTGATTACTTTTACTCCCATTTCTAAATAATAAACATTTTTGTCTTTCATTATCATTTTCGTACTTATCTTTGTCTTTGCATAAAATAAACAATCTCAGTAGAAAATACATGTTTTTCATATATTTTGCTTCACTTGGTTACATTTTGTACATAGAGAAGAAAAAATATAAAAATGCAAACGGGACTTCGCTCAAACCCTAAACTGTCCCTCTCTAGCCCTCAACCCCCACGACGGACGCGCTTTCCTCAGCGATGAAGGGTAGATCCTCCACTCCAAGAACTTGAACCCCATCAATGATGGAAAATGACACAAAGCATGAAGGAGTCGACTTATTGATATAATCTGACATGGAGGCTATCCAATCCTTGATGTCTTTCAGCTTTGTGGTCAACACCCGAACGTACTATATACAAAAAAATGATAGCAAAAGAAAACCAGGCAGTAAATAAGCAAAGAAGAATCAATAGAAAAGATAAGGAAAAAGGATATAACTCAGGCCGTAGGTCCTCATACGCCCATTAACCCGGACAATGACGCATTAGGATGGTGTAACACGCTCAGTGACTCCCCGTTACTCAGTCAAAAATTATAGAAAAGGAGAATAATCTTAATAATCAGAGCCTCCTCTGAAAAGACCCTTTAGTGTGCGCTTTAAGTAAAAACAACTTTTTCCAATTTTTATTTAAATCTAATTTTATGTTTTTAAACCCGAAACACACATATAAGTGCTTTAATATATTAAACAATAAAATCATGCAGTAAAATATACAATTTTATGAAAAACCCCTTTTTTATTTCACTATGAACAGTAATTCGTAACTTATAGCATAGCAAAATCTGCAATGAATCTACAGATGCAAATCCACATAGACACGTAGTCCAAATCAACAAAAGACTCCCACAAGAACCCTCAAGAACTATAACTCTTGTCTTCAGCACGTCATACTCGCAAGAATCCCCAGTGACCTCAATCAGTGTAATCAATGAATGAACTATCTTCCAGAAAATGCGTTCAAGATCACCAACTTTGGAATTGCGTAATTTGATCTTGAATAAACTCTGGATGATGAAGAATAATATGGGAATTTTCAAAATTGTTCTTCTGAAAAAAGTCTAAGTAGTGGTGTATTTATTTTTGAGAAAACAAGAGTAAAATTAAAACAAAATAGAAAAAGCGAGGTGACAGCTCGTTTGAGCGACTTGCCATGTCATTCGAGCGACATGAGCATGCTGTTAGAACGACATACACTATCGTTCGAGCGACAGTTAAAATGAGATTTTCTTTTTAAATAAAATCCTTGAATTTTCAATAATTATTATGTAATACCCCGTACTTTTGACTATATTTATTTTGGGGATTAATTAATTAAATGCGTATTAATTGGAAATTAATCCGGGTTATAAATACTAATGTGATGCGAATTGGTATTTGATTATGTGCATATATGATTATATATGTATTTGGTATTATAAATTTGTCGTGAGATTTATATATGGCATTTTAGAAATTTTGTTGAGACGCGTGGGACCGCCGCGTCACGGTGTAATATTTTGATAATAAAAGTGAATTTAAAATCTATAATCCGTATGGTCATTTTGAGTGCGCCAACGCGTCCGGAAGGGTCGAGATAGTCTGAAAACACTAGCCGGGGGTATAGTTTGGGTCCCGGGGTATTTTTAGGCCATACCGGCAACTTAAAGGGTATTTTGGTAATTTTACATTTTTAGGAATTAAAAGTGACGAAAATTAGAGATGTAAATCTGATGTGGATTTAACCCATTAAGCCCATTAACCAAACCATATTAACCTAGAAAGCTACGTAGGTTATCAATTAGGTTTTCTAAGTTCCCAAATCAAAACCCTAGCCACCTTAAGCCACCACTGGAGAAGGAGCTTGGAGAAGGAGAGAAAGAGAGAAAATTCTGCAGAGATTCTTCACCAAATCAACACCAAATCCGGAAACAAATAAGGCAAGTGGTTTAATTATGTTTAACTTCAGCAAATGTTCTTTTCATGTTAGAAAATTTAAGATTTATAATTGTTATTGGAAGATGAATGAAAACCCATGATTAATTGGACTTAGGTTCTGAATATTGAGGATAAATTGCATGTAGAATAGTTTGGAGATGATTTAATTGATGTTAATACATGATTGGGTGAAAGAAAAACGAATTAAATTCTGGGATTTGATGATGATATGTAATTAGGGTTCATGTTCTTGAGATCTTTGGAAAAAGTGTAGAAAGTTGTAAATTTAATTGATGTTAGGATGGATTAATCCCTTAAAAACATGTTAGGATGTGACTATATATGTTTAGTATTGATTATAGACCTTTAAACGATTGATTGGGACTTAGTTTAGAAGATTTGAGGTGTTAAAATGGATGAAAAACGATTTGGGGAAAAATCTGGGCCGAAGCTGGTAGCTCGTTAGAAGCAGTCCCCAGGTCGTTCGAACGAACTCGTTCGAACGAGCTTCTAACGAGTTGACCAGTCGTTGCTAACGAGTAGGAATTTCGTTCGATATCTCGTTCGAACGAGATATCGTTAGAAGGGACAGTTCGTTCGAACGAACTTGGATCTCGTTCGAACAGTCTCGTTCGAACGAGACTTCTAACGAGTGGACAGCCCAAACTCGTTCGAACACTCGTTCGAACGAGACTTCTAACGAGATGACAGTTTGGGCTATTTTGAGCTATTTTGAGCTGTTTTGAATTTTGGAGTCCCGTAAACTTGTTCGAGGATATTGATAGCATTCCTTTGATGATATAGTGTTAGAATTGGGACATTTGGGTATTTATGAGGAGGAATTTACATACGAGAGTTGTATTACATAGACGGTTTGGGTTGAGACGTGAGTGTCTACTACGACGTGAGAAACTATAGCGCGTATAATTACAAACCGGAATAGTATAAATTGTGATAATTATAGTTAGTGCGAGAATGCGATACGTACTACGATTAAAATACGGTATTACTAAGATGTGTGTTTACTTAGTATTAGTATATGGATTGTGTGTATGACATACCTACCATACTTGCTATCACGGGAGGTTGCGTTCGCTTAGGACCCTCTAATCCTTCTGTGCCTACGGGGGGGGGGGGATATAGACTGGTACCTCGATGAACATAGGTCATAGAAAGACTTATTGGGATATTAATAAGTCCACTGACCGTGGGAGCGTAGGTATGTGCGTGACCCACGTGATGGTGACTGTGTTCGCCTCCACTATTTGTGATTTGTGTTATCTGAACTATTCTTGAGAGATTCGGAATGTGTGATCCTTATGTACGTGATGTACCGGGATGGATAGCAGAGTATGTGTGCACCACAGCTTAGTTCTCGGGGTGCTTGTATTGTATATTTATGATGTGAATAATATACACTTAATTAATGAGGACCTTCATGTTAATGTTGTAAATATAATTACGGTATTGTTTCGATAAATATATGAGTTAGCTGATAGAGAAATATATTGCATATTGAGCATCTGAGTTTACATTATATCCCTATCTAATTACAAGCGTTATATGTTAATAGAACCGGATAATAAGGGTAGAAACTATTACAGTCTAGCTAGTTATGATGTCACTTAGCTAGTGGTTTATATCGTAGCAGATGGGTACTTGCATTAGGAGTGCACAGTTAGACGAGAGGTGAGAATATAATGTGAGTGCACGTCCTAACATGTACTTTGCATTTAATGTTTTAAATGTTTTTAAAGCACTTGCAGGTTTTTAAAATATAACTCCACATTCGGGCTCTGACCCGTTTGCTTTTCAAATCTTTTTCTTGTAAAACCATTTTAGGTGCCCAGCCACAAGGACACCAAGCATAGGATACTCATTCAGGTGACGAGCTGTAGCGGGTTGTGGAAGCTACTGGGATTTTCATGTAGACGCTTCTATCTTTTGGATTCCAGAGTCACTATCTATCAGTTGTAGGGCATGTTGCCCATTTCTATTTAGAGAAATCTTTTACATTTCAGTTTTCAGACTTTAGCATGTTTTATTTCAGTTTCGGTTATTTATTTCAGTATGGGATTGTAGTGAGGAGTTTTCCTCCAGACTTTATTACTCTATTGTGATGGTTATTCGTTTTACTTCAGTATGGTGAATGGTGTTATTTATTCCTTCATTTCACTGATTGCATGTTAATCAGACTTTAAATAAAATTTGGCACTTAATTTTTAAATACTAGGTGGTTAGTAAAAATAAAAATGTTTTCGACAGTGATGCTATTAACTGAGCCAACTTGGCATTTTGAATTAATTTAATAAAGGAGTAGCTACCCGGTATTTAATTAGTCGGGGTGTCACATATTATAATACAGAAACATTTAAAATACGTTATGGAAAATATTAAATTTACTTCCTAATATTTAAAAAACATTTAACTCATCCACATAGACACGCAGTATAAATCAACAAAGGACTCCGATAAAAACCCTCAAGATATCGCAGTTGTCATCTTCAATAATGCATACTCGCAAGCATCCCCAATGACCTCAGTCAATGTAATCAATGAATGAACTCTCGTTCGGCAAACGAGTTCAAGATCACAAACTTCAAAATTGCACAATTTTATCTTGAATAAACTCTAGATGATGAAGAACTATATTTAAGTTTTTGAAACTGTTCTTTTGAAAACCGTCTAATTAGTGGTGTATTTATTTTTGAGGAAACAAGAGTCCAACAAAAACAGAACACCGAAATCATGGCGGTAGCTCGTTCGAGCGGCTTGCCATGTCATTCGAGCAATATGAGCATGTCGTTAGGATGACGTACATTGTCTTTCAAGCGACAATTAAAACACGTGTTTTTCTTAAATAAAATCCTCAAATTTTCAATATTTATTTTAACTCAGAAATATTTAAAATATGTTTTCGCAAATATAAAATTTACTTCCCAATACTAAAAAAGCATTTAACTCATCCATCATTTAATCAATATTCCAAATCACATATATTGTCTTAGGTATTCATTCTTAAGTGATCAAGAACAAACTAAGTCTAAAGAATGCAACTTGACTTGATTTCTTCTTCAGAGATTTTAATTGCAAATTCTTTAATCTTGAACTATCGTAGGCTTCAAATAATCTAAAATTAAAAACTGGCCTAGACTCAAATTATTTTGTCCCGAATTAAGCCAATTATAAATAAATTGACTCGATTAGAAATATGTTCCTACAAATCTCTCCCTTTGTCTATTCCGGGACAAAACAAAAGAAAATGCTATAATTCGTAAAACATATGCCCTATCCCATAAACCCAAATGATAAAATACAGGATATGAACAAAAATTATAGAACCGGTAACATCTGAATCTGTCTCTGAATGTGATGTAGTAATAAATATCTGAATCAGTCTTTGAAAAATATACCAACACACACGATACATAGACATATACCCAACTGAAGTATAAAGGAACAAAAATATATCAATAAAGAATGAATAAATAATCCCCCCCCCTACAACACATATCCCTCCCCCTTTTTTCATGGAATAGACAAATTTTGGTACTGACAAACCAAATCTAGTAAGAATAAATGGATACTAATTGCATGGCGAGATAAATAAATCCAAGTATCATAAAAAATGGATATTAAAATATAGCATTAAATGTATAAAAGTCATAATCAATAAGACTCCATCATTAATAAGAATGTATATCCATGCCATAAATACACAAGAATACAAATATAAAATGTCCATCAGTATAAGAGTACATCGTATTAAGGAAATAATAAATTCATCATACACATTCGTAGACTTAAGTACAATGTCTAAAAAATAGTCAACTAAACATCTGTAGGTGTATCATCATCATCATCATCATGATTATCATCATCATCATCATCCTCAACAACACATCCACAGTATGTAGCTCCAATAACTCTAAGCCAGAAGAACTAGTACCCCTGCTCTGCAATCTCCATTTTATCTCATCAAAGAATGTCGTCAATTATGAATCTCTATTGGCATGAGCTTCAGCCTCAACATCAAATCTAGAAATCATAGCATCATACATCCTGGCCTGAGAAGATACCTGTTCCTGTAAAGTATAGAAATCCTCCTTAGTAGGTAATCTCAGTGCAGATCTGGAAGGGCAAGGATGAGAAGAATCAGGACTGGGATTAGTGAGACCAACTAGTTGGGAAGAACATCTGGATACCAAGGAAGCTCCCTCAGTGGGTGGAGGTCTATCTCTCACCTCTGCACTCAGAGGAATCTCTGAACGAGTATGTGTGCCAAGTTCAATAATAGCAGGCTCAGAGAGAAACAAATCATCCTTTAAAATGGGAACTCTAGTAGATGTGTAAATACTAGAAAGGGTGATTCCATGGGGAAGAGCAGTACGAAAAGGGGTGTTACCGATTATGGTAACAGATGACATCACTCAAAACATAATAGTGGGTAAATCGATGTCCCACCCTTTGGATACAACATACATGAAATAAATAGTATCATAACGAATCTGAGTATGATTGATCCTCAGGTAGATCGACAATGGCACAAACCAATTAATAATGAGGAAGGCACGGTGAAGTTGGTGGTGATACTCAGTAGTGCCGGCCTGAGGTATCTCCCAAAAATAGTGGCGGAGAATCTCCTCAGATGATGGACTATCATCGATAATTCATGGAAATACGGCTTCAGTGACGCTCAAAATTTGTAGCGTCTCGACGATCAGATCAGTTGTGACTAGAATAGGTATGCCACGAATGGTGGATTGAATACCCTCAGGAGTGTGGATAGCATGATAGTATAATTCTCTGGCGATGTCAAGATAGACCATACCATAGGCCTCAAACAGAAAATACAATCCCATACCTAACATCCAGCGAGGAATGGATAATCGATCGAACGCGGAAACCATAAAAACTCTTTCCCTAACAACCGCATGGATATGGAGTCCGAGCAAACAATAGTCCTTATACTCGACCTCGATCGCCCATCTCATAGCAGAGTATAGAGGGTAGTGATTCTGAGGTCAATGGGCGTGAGGGGATGTTGGAAACTCATCAAGACGACAATAAGGGGAACCTCGACGTCTATGAAGCATAGCTATAGTGAAAAAAAATACCTCGTAATGTGTGTGGAAGGATGGGTGTAACAGATGTTGAAACACAGACAACTATGAACATATCTTCGTACACAAATCCAACCTAACCATCGCGAACCCCAACCACAACCGTAGTACGAAGAATAACATAAACAAACTCAACTATTGTACTCCAACAAAAAGACACAAGTGTGGGTATCCAAAATAAATCCAACAAAATAGATAAATTAAAAAAAATTAAAACAAATTTCTTGGATAAAATTTGGAATACACACAGGGCACAAAAAAAAGGCTCGTAATCAAAACTAGCAGCCCCAAAACATGCAATTTTTAAGGTTAAAACAACATAAACACCTTCCACATTGATTTGATTCAAATAAAAAAATAATGTAGGAGTTATAAGTGTTTTAATCGCAAAATTCCAAATAAACCCTAGTTGAAACGTGATTTTTGATCCCAAACCAAACATGATAAGGAATAACACACGTACTTACTAGAAAAAATCGTGTAAAAATTATGTATATTCACTACATTCAAAACTTGGAATCATAAATCAAATAAAAACCCATCTAACTGAAATCAACCACAACAAAAAAATTAAAAAAAAACATTTCAAATCTGTGAAAAGCTATCTCAACGAAGAAATGGGGACGAAAAAAATAACAATGGCAGCAACCACCAAAGCTTCAAACCAAGAAGGTGAACCACGAACTCGAAAGCTCGTTAAAGCTTAAAACCCAGCTAGAAATGGCAAAAAATAGTGGGAACATGAACCAGAGAAATCTTTTCTGAGGCCAGTGCTAAAAAATGGAGTAAATCAATGCTGATTCAGAAACAATATAGGTTTTTGGGGAAAAATTTCTTAAGGGGTCACTTGAATTGAGAGAGAAGAAAAAATAAGTGAACGAAATTCATCGGCAGAGTGGTATACACAAAAACCCTAGTGTCACTCAAATGATAGACAACGTTGCTTAAATGACAACATCCTGCAACAAGGAATCTCGCTCAAACGAGATAGATGTTTCGCTTGAGCAACATGAATAAGTCCTCAAAAAATATCCAAAAAATGATAAGGCTTTGTCGAGTGAAATTATTTTCTTAAAAAACTTACGGGAAAGGCCAAACAGTACTAAAACAGAAAAAAATAAAAAATCGATGTGAATTACATGCTAACATAGTACCGATGTGCTCACACATGGTTATAGAATGTAGGGGTGTGAACTACAACAAATAAGTCACAATTTTAACACGTTGAAACATTCAAGAAGCTCTAATTGATAGAAATATGTCAACAAGCATTGTTTTAGCCACATGTGACAATTAAAAATTAGCTATATGAACTAAACAATCAACATACACACAAATCTGAAATTTTGACGAGTCTACAAATAATGGCATCATGATGCGATGTTTCAAACTAGGATTCGTGGTGCAAACCCATTTTTCTTTTCCATCCGAACACCCTCATAAATAATATTTCTTTTTCTTTTGAGGTGTTCTATTTTTCTCTCCTTAGAGAAATCCTATTGGCCATATTTTTGCCATGTAATTTTTTTTATTTCCAATATTTTTCTTTTGGGTTCTTTTAAACGGTGGCTTTCACAGCGAGATAATTTTGAACTTTCACAGCCCTTTACTGTGAGCGATCGTCATTTTTTTCATTTATGCATTATAAGTTCTCACATTAAACGGTTCTTACATGCACACCTCCTCCTAATTCTACTTACACATAGATGACAAAATTGAGATAAGAATGCCTCACCAAACTCAAATATGCATGTGATGTCAAACATTCATATAAACCCGTGTAGGTGTGTAAAAATGGAATATATTCAAAGTCGAATACAAATGCATATCAACTTCGAAACAATCCCAGTAAAACAATGGTTGAGATCATTCAATGCATCAATAATTATGACCAAATGTCCTAGCCAAATGGATACTGAAATGACGGGGGTCCAAGCACACCAATATGCCACATTAAACATGTAAACTCATGACAGAAGAAAATTGAAAATCTTTTTGTGTTTTTCAAGAAATTTTTTTACCCAAAATATAATTTTTTTTTTATTTTTCTCAAAAATATATAAAAACAAAAAATCTTTTTGTATTTTTTTAAAAGTCTCAAGTAAATGAAAAAATACAATGAGATACAAGTCATAACACTAGAAAACAGTAATTCATGATACAAATACTAGCATGTGACAAACCGACGAACATGCTCAACTGAAAGATGAAACATGGGGAGAACCACAAGCAATGACACACGTATCACCAAGCCTAATACGTAACATCTCTAAATATAATTTCCTAATCCAAGTAGGTGTGAAAACGACGAGTGGGGGTTTTGGTAACCGGAACGACCTTATTCTTAGACTTTCTGTAATACCCTATAAAATTATGAACAATTAAATTACATGAGTGGGTGTAATTTAATAATTTGAGAATTTAAAGTAAATGAGGTGGACTACTTATATTTCATGTCACAGGTGAATATAAGAGACAGGTGATGTTATTTTATTCGAAAAACACGTGTGGAGATATGTTGGATTTAAGATGTGAATTTTTTATAAGTACTCGGATGGAGATTTTGAGTGCCCGGTTGGTCTCGGAGGGGCCAAAATAGTCAGAATCGAGCACCCGGATGTAATGTTTGGGTTCCGGGGAATTTTTGGACGAGTAGGGACTCGCATTTGTGTATACGAGTAAATTTTTGGTTTAATAAGGGACAATCCTTATTTCTCTCTTATAAGGGCATGGGAGAAAGAAATGAAAGAAAAAAGAAAAAGTAAGGAAGAAAAAGAGGAGACTGAGGCCAAGCTTCGACGGATTCCGGCACGAGGTCGTCGAATTTATCCAATGAGGCCGTTGTTTAACTGGTTTTAACTATTTAAGTATGTTTACTGTTCATATTATAGTTGGTGTGAAAACAATAAGATTTTGGATTTGGGATTCTTTCACAAAAATGGATTTTCTGAAGATGATTTCATAAGAAGTTGATGTGATTACCACTCCAAGAAAATATGAGTGAGAATCCATGTTAATGGTGTGATTTTAGTAAGAAAATAGAAGAGTTGCATAAATAAGAATTAGGGTTTCAATTCTTAGGAATGGATGAATTCAATGAAATTAAGTGGTTGTGTTGGTTGTAGATAACTCTGTAGATATTTACATTGTTGGTTTGGGAGATTAGAAGCCTTAAATCATGGATTGGATGGGTGTAAGAGTGAATTTCATAGAAAGAGAAAATCAGGACAGACCAGACCGGTCTGAACTAAGGATATCGGTTCGGTTCGTTTATGATCGGATCAATTCAATTTTGGAGTACTGGATCGGTTCGTTTATTAGGAAACCGAACCGGTTCTTTTTTCTTGGCCATCGGTTCGGTCCAGTTTTGATAGAAAGATTTGAGAGTTTTCTTGGACTAAAAGGATTAGAGAAGAATTACTTTTTGGATATAGATATTAGGGGATCCTAAATAGAGTGTGAGGACCTCTAAAAGAGTAAATGGGTGATACATAAGTCTCAGGTTAGTGGGAAAGATCAGGGATTTAAACTTAGGAACGTTTGGGAGAAACGACATTCGAGGAATTATTCAGCGGGTTTGTACATATATATTTATGTGTGTAGAATATATATGCCGAGTATATACGGGTAGAATATGTATGTGAGTAAATCCGAATTTGTGAGTAGGATGAAATTAGAATATTAGTTAGTTGCTATGAGCTAATATTCAGAAGAAATAAATGTGATATTCTATCATAAGTGAGTGAATACTTATGGTAATAAAGTAAGTTGCGTGTATACTTATAAATTATTGAGAATTAGTATATTCGAGATTATAGGGCATAAATAGCCGAACTTGATGCGATATAAATATACGGTATAGAGACAGTATATATATAATGTAATTATGATTCTATCTGTGCATGAATGATATATTTATGTGAAGCATACCCCTCTAGTGATAGCATGGTAAGTTGCGTGATTTTGGTGAGGCCCTTGGCTTGAGGGGAAGACAGCATATAGTCCCCAGGTCATAGCGTCCATTATTTATTGTGTGGCATTTATCAGGGGTGAGACGAGGTGGGTATGCTTCGTTATTATTTTTGGTGAGGAACTATAACCGTTTCCAATACGTTGTGGTTGGATTTGGGTCGGTGTCACATTTCGTCCCGATTTCCCAGGTGAATGTGTGTTCTTCTTGGAGGATGATGGCATTGTAGAGACTGCATTCATTGAGTTATAACTTTGAGGGATGGTTATTATACTTATATAGTGTGTGGTATATGAGTATGGACACTCTTGATGTATATATATATATATATGAGTTGTGAAATTATATATTGTAACACCCCGCCCGCCCGGGGAGAGCGAACGGAGCGCTAATGCGATAAATTAAATCCAAATCCACAAATCACAAGGTATAGAGAATCTAAATAAACCCACAATAATATAAATCCACTAATCTCAATCTCTTCAATTACAACAAGTCTCTCGAATTAAAATTAAAACTATCTAACTTGAATAAAAATACAAATCTCCAAAGCTCTATACATCAAAATAATACAAATTTTCCCAAACAATCCTCGCTAAAATCAATCTCCATTGCGCCCCAAAATCCGCGCTAACCTGCCACTAAAAGAAAATATGGAGAAGTACACAATACGACAGGAATTATGCTCAACAAATACGGATTAGCAACGAATAAAACGTAACAACACGAGTACGGATATTCAAATGAGAATGCAAAGCTCAAAGCATTTATCAATATAATTTCTCAACAACACTTTAACCGGGTCACCAGGCCTCACCACATCCGTATATGCTTTATCAAGCCATAGACCGGGAAACAAGAATTTTGGCGGGTGCCCAACATCCGTGCCATATTAAAATCTCATGACAACGTGCTCAACAACAATATAAGGATACCACATGAATCAAAATAATTTCAACAATTATTTTCCAGATTTCAATGAATTTATCAATTCAAATATGAGTTCAATTAACAAGAATTCAAAGAGAATGACACTCGCGAGATTTAAGGAGCATATTGTGTAAAACCTCATACCTCAAACCATGATGAGAAACTAACGATCACATCCTCAAGATCAACTCAAAAGATATACAAAAACTCCTCCAACAAAATATCACCAAGAACACCTCTAATCTAAGGTTGGAACTCACAAATCTCAAGGGCCAATGTGTATATAAAAAGAAGAGGAATATAAAATATATTTGCTGCCAAAAGTATGTTAAAAGGGTTGCCCACGACTTCCTTTTATAATGCAAAGAAATGAAGAGTTGGAATCCAAAATACTCCTTTAAATAAGGAAAAGAAATGAAGAGTTGGAAGTCAAAACAACTCTTGAAAATTACTTAATGTTCGCCGACTTAGAATTCCAAGAGTTAAAAACATTTAAAAATCATTTTAAAATCCATTTTAACTCCGTTTTCGAAACCGTTTGAAATTCTCTCCTTTAAAAATAATAACCAACATATTTGAGGAATAAAAATAATTTTATCAAAAACTTTATTTTCCTCCATTTTCCAGAAATTAATTAAAATAGCCCAAAATTATGCGGGTTGTTACACTTCCCCACTAACAATGGATTTTCGCCCTCGAAATTCGCCGAATGCCTAACTCTCAAAATCAGACCAACAATCTCCAAAATAATCTCGTCTCCAAAAATAAATTCCTCACATCTAATCTCGAAACCTAACACGAATATCACCTAAAATTTGCTATCTCCAAAAATTGCTAACCACACAATGAATCCAAAACCAAGCCCCGAGGGTTGCCGTATACCTAAGCTCTGATACCATCTGTAACACACCGCTCGCCAGGGGAGAGCGAAGGGAGCGCTAATGCGATAAAATAAATCCAAATCCACAAATCACAAGGTATAGAGCATCTAAATAAACCCACAATAATATAAATCCACTAATCTCAATCTCTTCAATTACAACAAGTCTCTCGAATTAAAATTAAAACTATCTAACTCCAATAAAAATACAAATCTCCAAAGCTTTATACATCAAAATAATACAAATCTTTCCCAAACAATCCTTGCTAAAATCAATCTCCATAGCGCCCCAAAATCCGCGCTAACCTGCCACTAAAAGAAAATATGGGGAAGTACACAATACGACAGGAATTATGCTCAACAAATACGGATTAGCAACGAATAAAACGTAACAACACGAGTACGGATATTCAAATGAGAATGCAAAGCTCAAAGCATTTATCAATATAATTTCTCAACAACACTTTAACCGGGTCACCAGGCCTCACCACATCCGTATATGCTTTATCAAGCCATAGACCGGGAAACAAGAATTTTGGCGGGTGCCCAACATCCGTGCCATATTAAAATCTCATGACAACGTGCTCAACAACAATATAAGGATACCACATGAATCAAAATAATTTCAACAATTATTTTCCAGATTTCAATGAATTTATCAATTCAAATATGAGTTCAATTAACAAGAATTCAAAGAGAATGACACTCGCGAGATTTAAGGAGCATATTGTGTAAAACCTCATACCTCAAACCATGATGAGAAACTAACGATCACATCCTCAAGATCAACTCAAAAGATATACAAAAACTCCTCCAACAAAATATCACCAAGAACACCTCTAATCTAAGGTTGGAACTCACAAATCTCAAGGGCCAATGCGTATATAAAAAGAAGAGGAATATAAAATATATTTGCTGCCAAAAGTATGTTAAAAGGGTTGCCCACGACTTCCTTTTATAATGCAAAGAAATGAAGAGTTGGAATCCAAAAGACTCCTTTAAATAAGGAAAAGAAATGAAGAGTTGGAAGTCAAAACAACTCTTGAAAATTACTTAATGTTCGCTGACTTAGAATTCCAAGAGTTAAAAACATTTAAAAATCATTTTAAAATCCATTTTAACTCCGTTTTGGAAACCGTTTGAAATTCACGCCTTTAAAAATAATAACCAACATATTTGAGGAATAAAAATAATTTTATCAAAAACTTTATTTTCCTCCATTTTCCAGAAATTAATTAAAATAGCCCAAAATTATGCGGGTTGTTACACTTCCCCACTAACAATGGATTTTCGCCCTCGAAATTCGCCGAATGCCTAACTCTCAAAATCAGGCCAACAATCTCCAAAATAATCTCGTCTCCAAAAATAAATTCCTCACATCTAATCTCGAAACCTAACACGAATATCACCTAAAATTTGCTATCTCCAAAAATTGCTAACCACGCAATGAATCCAAAACCAAGCCCCGAGGGTTGCCGTATACCTAAGCTCTGATACCATCTGTAACACACCGCTCGCCAGGGGAGAGCGAAGGGAGCGCTAATGCGATAAAATAAATCCAAATCCACAAATCACAAGGTATAGAGCATCTAAATAAACCCACAATAATATAAATCCACTAATCTCAATCTCTTCAATTACAACAAGTCTCTCGAATTAAAATTAAAACTATCTAACTCGAATAAAAATACAAATCTCCAAAGCTCTATACATAAAAATAATACAAATCTTTCCCAAACAATCCTTGCTAAAATCAATCTCCATAGCGCCCCAAAATATGCACTAACCTTCCACTAAAAGAAAATATGGGGAAGTACACAATACAACATGAATTATGATCAACAAATACGGATTGGCAACGAATAAAATGTAACAACACGAGTACGAATATTCAAATAAAAATGCAAAGCTCAAAGCATTTATCAATATAATTTCTCAACAACTCTTTAACCGGATCACCAGGCCTCACCACATCCGTATATGCTTTATCAAGACATAGCCCAGGAATCAAGAATTTTGGCAGGTGCCCAACATCTGTACCATATTAAAATCTCATGACAACGTGCTCAACAACAATATAATGATACCACATGAATCAAAATAATTTTAACAATTATTTTCCATATTTCAATGAATTTATCAATTCAAATATGAGTTCAATTAACAAGAATTCAAAGAGAATGACACTCGCGAGATTTAAGGAGCATATTGTGTAAAACCCCATACCTCAAACCATGATGAGATACTAACGATCACATCATCAAGGTCAACTCAAAAGATCTAGAAAAGCTCCTCCAACAAAATAGCACCAAGAACACCTCTAATCTAAGGTTGGAACTCACAAATCTCAAGGGCCAATGTGTATATAAAAAGAATAGGAATATAAATATATTTGCTTCCAAAAGTATGTTAAAAGGGTTGCCCACGACTTCCTTTTATAATGCAAAGAAATGAAGAGTTGGAATCCAAAAGACTCCTTTAAATAAGGCAAAGAAATGAAGAGTTGGAAGCCAAAAGAACTCTTGAAAATTACTTAGTGTTCGCTGACTTAGAATTCCAACAGTTAAAAACATTTAAAATTCATTTTAAAATCCGTTTTAACTCCGTTTTTGAAACCGTTTGAAATTCTCGACTTTAAAAATAATAACCAACATATTTGAGCAATAAAAATAAATTTATCAAAAACTTTATTTTCCTCTATTTTCCAGAAATTAATTAAAATAGCCCAAAATTACGCGGGTTGTTACATATATATATACGGGCAGAGTAAAGAGAGAAATGTAGAATAATTTCTAGGTCATCCGGGAGTGTAAAATACGAAAAAATCTATGTGATATACATATATAAAGATGAGAATATTATATACGAGATACTTAATGGTGAACTGTATATAGTGTAATAACTAGTGAAAGTTATTTATAAAGAAGGAATGAATAATAAGTGAGATACTATGTTGTATAAGCTCGAGAGATAGCTTAGAATATTTTATATTACGTGGGGTACGTGTTAGCGTATGATGACTTGGGAGTTTTGAGAGGTGCTAGATAAGTTAGGTAGCGTAACTAGGGCGTCAAAAACTTGTCTTAGGTGTGCATTGCTAGATTAGAGGTGAGGGGTATCTCATGTGAGTGCGACACCAGTTTAAATATAGCGATTATCATATTTTATTATTAAAGTATGTTAATAACTTGCTAAAATATTTTCAAAACCTGGGCTCTGACCCGTTTCTATTTTATTTTCTTCCCCTTTGTTATACTTTTTAGGTGTCCGGACAGATGGACGCCTGGATGACTATCCTTTCGAGTCAGACGTCGCTGCTGCAGCTGTGGATGTTGGAAAGAAATTGTTTAGATGCTTCTCTCCTTGTGATCTCGATAGGAGATACTATTGTTATATTCGGTCATGTTTCCCAATTGTTGTCTTTTAATTTTTTTCACCATTTTTATTTTAGGCACATTTGATTTGGTTGTAATAAATTTTTTTATCGAGAGTTATCGATTATTTATTTAATCATTTAAATTATGTATATTAATTGTATGATGGATTTTTATTTGTGTGATTGAGTTAAAAAGATTATATAGTTTTAAATTTGACACCATGCCTAATAGGTTATAAGTAATTAAATGGTTTTTGACAGTGATGCTGAGAATGAAACAATTTGAGATTCCTGTTTAATTTTATATAGGACCAGTCACCCGATATTTTATTAGGCAGGGTGTCACAGGTGCTATCAGAGCATCATGTTCTAGTGTCCTTAGAAATCTGTGCGAATGTACTACATTTTCAGCATTGCTTTCAATTTGATATAGAGTCCTATGTTGAGGATTGTTGATTCCTATGGGGAGATTTCATTCTCCTCCTATAATGTAAAATTTTAGGGGAATCTTATATGCGCTCGGGTGTGTTCGTGTGAAGAACAATGAAGGAGGACCAGACGAGGGCCTTTGGGAGGACAACAGGAGGCGAGGCTCAGTTGAAGATGTAGAATATTTTGGAGACGATGACTGTAGTCTAGGTCACCTCTATTGTTGCTCACGAAGATGGGGGTGTAAGGACTTCCAGGGTGAAATATATGTTTTCAAGTACCTCTATAGCATAAAATGGTGCTAAACTAGGCTCACCCTGTATGGTTAGACTAAGAGAGAGTTGGAGGGGTCTTTGAAGATGATCACCCGATGGAACGTTAGTGTATGAGAAGATTGTGTGTTAGCCAATAGATGTAAGATACCCAGAGGATTTGGAATATAGAAGGATGTGGAATACTCGAAAGTGAATATTAGGGAAAAATATTTCTTGGCTCATAAGAGAAGTGTTGTAGATGTGAGAGTCAATCACAACATTTGAAAAGTGAAATAGTCTGCTAATGGAAGGATCTTTTGTATGGTTTGACTACAAGTTCCTTTATCTGTTGGTCATAAAGAGATGTTAATGACATTTTGAACCTATCACTGGAGGGCTAGATAGAGGCCATGTCTAGCGAATTTTTGTACCACATGATGTAGGTTGAATGGAGAAAACAGTCCTTAAGCGGGTGATGGACTCGTGAGAGGAGTTGCCATCACTTATGGAAAATTATTCTTAGAAGATCGAAGTAGATAGTGATTGTGTCATTCTTCTGTCAGTAAAGATATTAATGATTCTTTATGAAGGGAGATAAAAGCCTTGAAGGATTTAGTCTGGGAGTAAGACTAGATGTAACGGTTCTAGTGAAACACCATAGGGGGGAGACCCCTCAGGGGATATATTTAAATGATCCCGACAGCTGAATTCCTATCCAGTGATAATGAATTCAGTTGGGAACCGTAATTCCAGTAGTGTGTTCCTTGGGGACAACATAGATAAGGGAATAATGAGGATATCCATATAAGTTGAGGCTACCATGTTCCAAGAGAAGAACAACCTTAATACGGACAATATGGACGGAGATAAATGGATTATGTGAAAAGATATTTTTATGTGAAGAGTAGGACCACATGCATTGTTTTTTATCAAAGTGAGAGAAAGGGACGAGAGTATGGTGCCTAGATGGGGCAATGATTAAGATAATTTTGGATTCTGTTCGAATAGGTGTGTCATGTTCGGGAACCATGGGAGCAACCAGGGTGATTGGCAAAGTAGAAGGTATGAGTTTTATCCTGAGGTGAATGAGGTAGATTTATGTGACACGAGTGGGTTACAATATCTTGATTAGCAGAATATTCGCATGTGAGATATGATTAGTGTGTATATTGATAGTAATATTGTGTTTATATATTTTTTTCGTTGTATATTGGGGTTATTTTTGGTTTCCAATGTGGGGAGCGGGTGTTGGCACAATGGGTATATATATATTTTATTGGAATCACTCATTTTAGTGATTTGTTATACGACTATGATATCATCATAAGTATGGACTGCTTAGATGATACTGGGTTGATATTGCAAGTCTATCGTGTTTGATCCTATAGGATAGGATTTGTTATTCTGGCGATGTCTCACCTGATAGAGTGTTGAGCTCGCATTCAAATTATATTATGATAGAGACTTCCAAGAGTATAGTTGTCTCGAGATATTTGATCCCGCGGGTGTGTCGGGAGTTTACCGATATAATTTGAAGTATATTAGATTTACTGTTGAGCGGAGAGATTGAGCTCGTTATTAGGTTTGGCGCTCAGAACTTAGTGATAGGGAGAGTGCATTGTTATATCACTCCTTTAGAGATGTAGGAGTTGAGATTAATATTTACATGTCTGGGGACAGGATTTTAAGGGTCCTCGATATATGTATTGAGGTTTATGGAATTTATTTCCCGCTAATGTTGAGTGATAGTGAATTTGGGTAAAGTTCCATATTTGGATGTTATTGCGTGATGAGATTGGAATGAATTACGGTAAATGTCGTGAGTAAAAAGACGTTAATGGATGCTAGGGCATTAATTTTTAATGTTGACCAATGAAAGTCTACAGAAAACACTCTGAGCTGAGAGAGATATTATATGGTATAAAGCCAGTGGAGTCAATTTTTGGATCAGTAGGGACTCGCATTTTTGTATACGAGATAATTTTGGGTTTAATAAGGGATAACCCTAATTTCTCTCTTATAAGGGCACTGGAGAAAGAAAAGAAAGAAATACGAGAAAGGGAGGAAGAAAAAGAGGAGACTGGGGCCAAGCTCCGGTGGATTCCGGCACGAGGTCATCGGATTTATCCACCGAGGAAAGTGTTTAACTTGATTTAACAATTTAAGTGTTTTTATTGTTCATATTATAGTTGGTGTGTAAACTATAAGATTTTGGGTTTGGGATTCTTCCACAAAAATGGATTTTCGAAGATGATTTCATAAGAAGTTGATGTGATTACCACTACAAAAATCTGAGTTAGAATCCATATTAATCCTATGATTTTAGTGAGAAAAAAAAGGGTGTCATAAATAAGAATTAGGGTTTAAACTCCTAGAAATGGATGAATCCCATGAAATTAAATGGTTGTGTTGGTTTAACATAAGTTTGTAGATATTTACATTGTTGGGTTGGGAGATTAGAATCCTTAAATCTTGGGTTGTATGAGTGTAAGGGTGAATTTTGTCGAAAGCAGAAATCTAGACAGACCAGACCGGTCTGAACTAAGGATATCAGTTCGGTTCGATTTATTTATGACCTGATCGGTTCATCATTGGAGTACCAGATCAGTTCATTTATTAAGGAACCGAACCGGTTCGTTCTTCCATGCCATCAGTTCGGTCCGGTTTTGACAGAAAGATTTGAGAGTTTTTCTTGGACTAAAATGATTGGAGAATAATTCATTTTTGGAGATAGACGTTAGGGGATCCTAAATAGAACGCGAGGACCTCTAAAAGAGTAAATGGGTAATACATAAGTCTTGGTTTAGTGGGAAATATCAAGGATTTAGATTTAGGAATGTTTGGGATGAAAGACATTCGAGAATTATTCAGCGGGTTCGTACATATATATTTATGTGTGTAGAGTACATATACCGAGTATATATGGGTAAAATATGTATGCCAAATATGTATGTGAGTAAATACAAATGTGTGAGAAGGATGAAATTAGAATATTAGTTAGATGTGGTGAGATAATATTCGGAAGAACTGAAGGTGTTATTCTATCATAAACGAGTGAATACTTATGGGATTAAAGTAAGTTGAGTGTATACTTATAAATTATTGCGAATTTGTATATTCGGGATTATTGGCTAATGCCACGATAGATAGGCATAAAGAGTCCAATTTGATGTGATATATATATATATATATATATATATATATATATATATATATACGAGTATAAAGATAATATATATATATATATATATAATTTAATTACGAATATATTTGTGTGTGAAGTATATATTTATGTGAAGCATACCCCTCTAGTGCTATCATGGGAAGTTTCACGATGTGGGTGAGGCCCCCTAGCTTGAGGAGTAGGGATAATATAGTCCCCGAGTCATAGCATCCATTATATATTGTGTAGCATTTATCAGGGGTAAGACGAGGTGGGTATTTTTCGTTCTCATTTTTGGTGAGGAACTATAACCATTTCCTATGTGTTGTGGTTGGATTTGGGTCGGTGTCAGATTCAGTCCCATTTTCCCAGGTTACTGTATGTTCTCCCTGGAGGATGATAACTTTGTAGAGACTTCGTCCATTGAGTTATAGCTCCGAGGGATGGTTATTATACTTATATAGTGTGTGATAGATAAGTATGGATATACTTGATGTGTATAGTATATTGTAAATATATATGAGTTGAAAAATCATATATATATATATATATATATATGGGCAGAGTAACGAATGAAATGTGGAAAATTTTTGGATCATCCGGGAGTATAAAATCAAAACAAGCTGTGTAATATACGTATATAAAGATGAGAATATTATATACAAGATAAATCTAAAGTTTAAATAGTGTAATAACTAGTGAAATTATTTATAAAGAAGGAATGAATAATAAGTGAGAGACTATGTAGTACAATCTCGGGCAATAGCTTAGAATATTTTACATTACGCAGAGTACATGTTAGCATATGGTGACTTGGAAGTTTTTCGAGGTTCTAGTTAGGTTGGGTAGTGTAACTAGGGCTTTAAAAAAATGTGTTGGGTGTGCACTGCTAGATGAGAGGTTAGGGGTATCTCATGTGAGTGAGACACTAGTTTAAATATGAATAATATCTTATTTCAATTTTAAAGTATGTTAAGGACTTTCTACAATATTTTCAAAACTTGACCTCTAACCCTTATCTAATTTTCTTTTTCTTCCCATTTGTTATCCTTTTTTGGCGTCCAGACACAAGGATGCCTGGATGACTATCCTTTTGAGTCAAACGTTGCTGCCGCAGCTATGAATGTCGACATAAAATAGTTTAGAATATCCTTTCCTTGTGATCTAGATAGGAGGTACTATTATTTTATTTGGTATTGTTGACAAATTATTGTCTTCTATTTTTTTTTTGGCATTTTTATTGTACGCCTATTAGATTTGGTTGTAAGAAATGTTTTATCGAGAGTTATCGATTATTTATTAATCATTTCAATTGTGTATATTAATTGTATGATGGATTTTTATTTGTGTGCTTAAGTTAGAAAGATTAGAATGTTTAAAATTTGATGTCAGGCCTAATAGGTTATTAATAATTAAATGGTTTTGGACAGTAATGTTGGGAGTGAAAGCATTTGAGATTCCTCTTTAATTTGATATAGGATTGATCACCCGGTATTTTATTAGGCGGGGTGTCATTTTCTAGGAGCGTTCTTATGATCGTAGAAAAATAGTCTAAGATGACCTCTCCTACCGCAATGAGTGAAAGTGTAGATATGACAGGGAGTGTTTGCCATGGGGAGATTATTCCTAACGTTCCTAGGTGGCACTCTCCTAATGTTCCAGGAATCTCTCTCCTAATGATCCTAGGTAGATCTATTGCTTGCATTGTTTTGTCTTTGTGAATAGGTGAAACATGTTCATCGAAGCCAATAGCACACCTATTATCTTTGATTTGGACGGTTCCTAAGATTTTTTCTAACTATTTCACCCTCCCTTCCAAATCAAATTTAACCTTACTTAAATCCCTCAATTTCTCCTCAAGCTCACCTATCCTCGACTCAAGTAAATGCCTAGAATCCTCAAACTCAAGAAGTTCCTTTTTTCACAGCCTCTATCAACCCTCAAAGACTATCTCTATCACCTTTGACATATTCTAACTTCTCTCTAATTTTCATCTCAATTGCCTTAAGATTGTCAATTACAGCATTGGAATTATTATTTTCTATGGCATGTTCTTTCAACTTAGCTTCTGACTTCATGTTTGCCATCTTTACTGTCAAATTTTCTTCATAAAACTCATTGAATGGAGTTTTCAAGTCTCTTTTATCCTCAGTCTCATCCTCACTGACCTCACCCTCACTCTCTATGGCGTCAAAACCTGTGGCTGTGGAAGAATCTTGCAAATGTATGTCGTTATCAGCCACATGATTAGCCACAAGGGTGTGAAGGTCTAGCTTATAATCATACAAATTTTCTTATTTTGGGTCACTCTCACTAAGGGTAGAAACACGATTTATCGTCTTATTAATACTGTCCCTAAGTTTTATGAGGTGGGCATCTAACTTATGGTCAAACCCCTTGCAGCAAAGACACATCTCACAATCATTTTTCTTAAGAAAAATTTTAAGAGCAGACTTCATGCGTGATTTCTAATTCGAAGTTTCAAACATGTGAGTTCTAAAATCATCAAAATTACCGCAAGACATACCTAAAGTCATGGGATCACAAACACAGTAAAATAGTTCAACACGCTCTGATACCAATTTTAGAAGGCCCTTTAGTGTGTGCTTTAGGTAAAAACAAAATTTTCCAATTTTTAGTTAAATTCAATTTTATCGTCTTAAACCCTAAATATACATTTGAGTGATTTAATCCATCAAATAATAAAAGCATGCGGTAAAATAAAGAATTTCAAGAAAAACCCCTTTCGGGAAAAACTTATTTATATTTCACTTTGAACAGTAAATCGCAACTTACAACATACCAATATTTGTAATGAATTTATCACAACCAATCCACATAGACACACAGTCTAAATCATCAAAGGACTCCCACAATAACCCTCAAGAAACGAAACTCTCGCCTTCAGCAAGGAATACCCACAAGCATCCCCAATTACACCAGTCAGTGTAATAAATGAATGAACTATATTCCAGAAAATGTGTCCAAGATCAAAAACTTTGGAATTGCGTATTTTGATCTTGAATAAAATCCGAATGATGAAGAACAATATGGGAATTTTTGAAACTATTCTTCTGAAAAATGTCTAAGAAATAGTGTATTTATTTCTAAGCAAACAAGAGTCCAATGAAACAAAACACAAAAATCAAGGTGCAGCTCGTTTGAGCAACTTGCCAAGTCGTTCGAACGATATGAGCATATCATTAGAACGATGTACACTATCGTTTGAAGGACAGTTAAAACACGTTTTTCTTTTTAAATAAAATCCTCAAATTTTCAATAATTATTTTAACTCGGAAATATTTAAAATATGTTTTCACAAATATTAAACATAATTCAAAATAGTTAAAAAACATTCAACTCATCCATCATTTAATCAAAATTATAAATCTCATGAAATCTCTTAAGTATTCATACGTAAGTGATCAAGAACAACTGAGTCTGAAGAATGCAACTTGATTTGATTTCCTCTTCAAAGATTTTAATTGAAAATTCTTCAATCTTGAACTGTCGTAGGATTCAAATAATATCAAATTAAAAACTATCCTAGACCCAAATTATTTTGTCCGCAATTAGTCCAATTACAAACAAATTCACTCGATTAGAAATTTTTTCTTCATCCTCTGCCGCAGCCTATGTGCCACCACCCGTGTTGTGGGTCGATCCTACCGGTTCACCAGTACCCCTTCTCAAAGTCATGGTGGGTGGATGCATGTTATCCAAAACATAGATACAGGATGGCATCAGGTAGCTCGTCACATAATCTAGATAATCATAGCTCGCCACTGTATCAGTATTGTGCGTATATGGATCGCCGATCATCGCTGCCACTATGGCATTGCCTGACATCTCTCTAACCCACCTTATGTACACATGGAACATTGACGGTGTGAAATCCACCTCCTCCACAATTTTCCTCATCACCCTCTTCCCTAGGTACCAAATGTACAAAAACTCATGTGCAATCATCCGACGCATCTGCACTTGTAGGCCTGCCATCCCAGTATCACACGGAGTCATCCCCTAGGGGTAGAAGGTCATCTGCATTCCCCAATAGAGAATAAGTATCTAATTAGTAAATGAATATGCCAAAAGAGAACTAAAAAAAATAAAAGATAACTTGGTCGCTCGTTAGGGTATTCAGGACCCGTCGTACGTCCCCCATAGATAAACACCGAATCGACCGCTGGTTAGAATTTTGCCATTGGAACATCCGTCGAAAATCCCCCAATTCCTGATCTTTCAGGTATATCAAACCTATATAGTACCTTATTACCTCATAAAACCACATCCATAAAGGACAGGAATCAGTAAAAATGGAATAAAAGAATAGTGTAAGGAAATGCATAAAAAGGAAAATAAATCCAAAGTGACTTCTAAAAGATATGTGGCCCCGGTGAAAAATCATTGGTAGAATCAATTGAAAGAATACAAAGAATAATAAAGAGATTCCAAGATCAGGATCCCCTAGTGATACAGTTGAACATATGAAATTATCCTAAAATACGACAAGAACCAAAGATGGATGACGTCGTCGCTCATTGCCCCCCATCAGAAGTAAAATAAATAGAAGGGTCGTCTGTCCTAACTTCTTCCTTTCGATAAAATCCATCCTCCTCTTCATGATGGTCTTTGTAAAAGAGGAAATACGGATAGAATCCCTAGATACAATCCTACCCACATCCCTAAAATCTACCACCACTCCCTCTGGTGTCACCCTCAAAATTGTGATCCCCGACTATCTGGAAGTCCTCGCAATCAACTCGTGTCAGCTGGTGAATATCTTTGGGAGTGATTGTTATCTCCATGAATATAAGATGAAAAGTACGAGTAATACCCCATCACCTCTTCCCAGAGAACACAAAACTGCAGTAAAATGAAGTGTCTCGTCCAAAGCCCATACCAAATGGCCAAAATTGGCATAGGAAACCATCCAGCACACCAAATGCTTAAAGAAGTAATGTCAGTCTGCAAAATAGGAAGATGAAAAAGCCTTCATTAGAATTAAAAAAAAAAGAGAAATAAAATGGAATACCAAAGGTCACTAATATACATAGCCACTAGGGTTCTATGCCCTAGAACAACGATGTTATGCAGGCTTGCATAGTAGGATACGTGTATCACCTAGAGGCTCAAACAAATTAAATTCTTAATCATTTCCCAAAGAAAAGGTAAACTTAGACTGCAACTCCAGGCCAACCCAGTCATCAACGACCAATCACTTAGTGTTTTGTCCCTCGTTTGAAGAACTAGCCATTAGAAATCATTAAGCAAAAAGAACTTAAGAATGACATTTAGAGAAATAAACCATAAGATTCAAACACTTAATGGTGTGAAAAATGGGGAGGTATTGACCCATTTTTATAGAATACAAAGGGGCCTACCAATCGGCAATCCCTTGATCATACCGATCGATGACCTCTTTCTCCTCTTCCTAAGAAAGATTAGGAGTTCGTGACCTTGATGATTAGAACCCTCCCAAGACTACCTATCGGTAACCCATTTTAAATTTTGTACAAAAAATGCAATAAAATTCAAAAAAATCTTGAAATTGCCCGATAAATTCCCAAAGACCCGTTGAAAATATGGAACATCATTTTGCTCAAGAAAATCATTTGTTTGAGCACTAAGTCCCACACAAACTATCAAAATCAGAAACTGAATTAATCTTATGCTCTTATCTCCAACGTAATCCCCCGAAGGATTAATCTTACTCCCTTATCATCAATAATTCCCCAATGGGAACCTCATAACTAAACATCCCCCAGTGGAGTCTCAAAACAACATAATCCCAAGTAGAACCGTAAGTAATTTTAAGTTTCCCGGAGAGCGATTCCCACGCTACAACATAAGGTCCTCAAAATTGGTCATCATAACTTATGGTCTTCAGAATTGACCTCGACCCTCAGAATTAGTCGCTACAACATTAGGTCCTCAGAATTAACCTCGATCCTTGAAATTAGTCCAAAAATGAACTCAACTCAGAAAATTGTTCTTCATAACTTAAGGTCCTCAAAATTGACCATGACCCGCAAAATTAGTCGCTACAACTTAAGGTACTTGAAATTGACCTCCACTCTTAGAATTGGTTGCTACAACTTATGCTACTCAGACCTGACCTTTACCCTTAGAATTGGTTATCATAACACTAGGTCCTCACAATTGACCTCAGCTCGTAAAATTGGTCATCATAACTTTAGGTCCTCAAAATTGACCTCAGCCCGCAGAATTGGTCGCCACAATTTTACATCCTTAGAATTGACCTTGCCCCTCAGAATCGGTCGTCCCAACTCAAATTCCACAAAATTAACCTAGACCCTCAAAACTGGTCATTATAATTTTAGTTTCTGAGAATCAACCTCAACTAGATGAATTGGTCACCCTAAACATCACTTTAGATCCTCATAATCGAACTCGACCCTCCGAATTTTTCTCCCTAGCCCCTTTAGATCTAATCTTAACACATATTCAACCCATAAAAGGGGAATCGTCATCTCCATAGGTCCTTAGAATCGACGTCGACCCGCTAAATCGATCACCTTTGTCTTTTTATGTCCTTAGAACTGACCTCAATTCTTCGAATTGGTTAACCTTATCTTCTAGGTCCCCAAAATTGACCAAAAAACCTCTTTCCCCAATATCGATGTGGAGTTTCCCATTTAACAGTCTTCACTTATTACAAGCTCTCCTGTCTTAGGGCTCTCTATAGTCACCCCATCCAATTACCCCCTTAAGCACCTACTTAGGTCCCCGAAACTCACTCCTTCATCTAAAACCCTAAGTCATACTTAGAGTACTGATATGGATACCATCGGGCTCTCTAGGTCCTTATTTGACTTCAATTAACTTTCTCGCCTAAGTGAAATCTCAATGAATCTTCAAAGGGCTCTGAATCCCCTTTCCAACGATCAGTCCCGTGCACAAATTGGCTTTACGACTCGGACGAATGATCTGTTATACCCCAAAAACTAATCTAGAGGTTATTGGGTGCTTATGGGCACACTTTGACCTCATCAAATATTTATCTTGAATGAATTCGAACGAATTTTTAAGGGTTCCAATTAACCTTCCCAATGGTGTGCCCCATTCGTAAGTCAACCATACGATACGAAAGAACGACCCATTTTTCTTCAAAAGGTCACTGAACGCTTTCTAGCCTAGTTTGACCTAGGTCAACTTCCCAAATAGAATGAATCTTAATGAAATCTCAAAGGGAACTGAAAACTCTTTTCAGTGGTTTATCTCGTGCACAAATCGGCCTTACGATTCAGATGAACGATTCATTTTCCTTCAATAATTTACTGCCTAGTTACTAATAGGCACTTTCGGGCCTCGTTTAACCTCCATCAAATCCCAAAACTAGGATTGTCTCAATGGATTCTTAGATAACTCTGAATGACCTTTCCAACAGTTCACCTCGTGTGTAATTTTAACTTACTGTTCGCATTTTATGGTTACTTTTTGAAAAACATGCCTCACACTATTGAATGGCACCCGCATGACCTTGCATATCGATAGTGTGTTTGGGGTTCTTTTCCAATGGTCATGTCAAGGACCCTAAGGATATGCACCTCCTTGGACTTATAAATAAAGGCTATGACCTCACTTTGAAAGACACACCTTAGAACCCCAGAACATCCCTTTCCATAATTCATAGAACATTCTCTCAAATTCAGAGTCGTTCTTCTCTTAAAAAGCCCATTTCCCATATTATCTTTATCATTTTCATACTCATTTTTCTAAATTCTCACCCGTACCCCCATACAATTATCATCTCATCTTGATATCAGTGATCTATAATCAAGATTCATTCCAAGTCTTTATAAGGAGGTCCAACTCCCCACCCTTTTCTTTAACTTATGTTATTTTAGCATTAATCACTTTATTTCCACTTTAGTGATTTATTTCATTTCATCATATACCTTAATTCCAAACCTTTATTATTAAGTATTTGCACACACTTTATTTTCATAAAAAAAATAAGAAAATGAGGGTTTACTTGTAAATTGGAAATGGGGAATTATCATCACATTTTCTCACACTAAAATAGAATTTTCTACACACACAGATATAAGCCAAATCCCCCATTGGATTTATGGGTAAAACCCCACCTCGTATTTTCTTCAAACTATGTGGACTTTGGTAACCCCTTGGGCTACATTGACGTCTTGGGTAAATTCCTAGACTCGAGTCATCCCATATCTGTTTGCTACCTTGTTCTTATTATATATTTTCAATATATTTTATATTCTTGCTTTCTTGTGTCTTGTTTGGTATACGCAATTTTTCTCTACAACAACTTGTGAATCAGCAAACATTTTCATTATACTTTGAATTACTATATTAGGCACACTCCATATGAGGCCTCACTCTGCCTTTGTCCATGACGCGAGTTGAGCGGTTCCATTTTCCATTTATATTAAGCACATAAGCACAAACATCATGGAGTTTAACAAGAGAAGATTAACACATGACCATGAGACATCGAAAGGGTCGGATGGGTGCCTAACACCTTCCTATTCCTAAACTTAGTCCTTGGACCCTTCAACTACTTCGTTTCCTAAGCATTCATATTGTCCTTGATGACGATATCTTGAGGCGAAAACATATAAATTGCTTGTTTTGTGCAAAATAAACCAGTGACTCTATTTTTGCATATCACACCCACACCGATGTCATTCGAGCACTCCAAGAAAGCATGTAATCCCACGCGCACAACAAAAGGGAAGGAAAAAGGGACCCTCCTCGGGAGACCCCCAACCTCAACCTTGGGGTGGCCACACATGGCAAGGCACATTTAGAGGCTCATAGTATTGGAGCATTGTTGGAAGTTTCATGGAAGTCTTGTGTATCATTGTATAGGTGATACCTTACGAATGATGGTGTAAAATAGTATGCAATGATTAAAATAGCCCTATTTCTAATCTTGGGCTGTAGCGAGTAGGGTTTTTGTATGGATGGCACCACTAAAGAGTGTATAGTAGAGGCACAAAAATGTTATCATGAGTTAATTATGAGTACTTACGTTGACATATGGGTAAGAATGAAAAATTTTAGAACCATGTGTATCCGAATTTTGGGGACGAAATACCTTTGTAAGGGGGAAAGTATGTAACACCCCATAATATTGAGAATATCGTAATTTTGAGAATATTTAAATGGAGAATATTTAAATTACATGTGGCATGGTAATTTAAATAATTTGATAAATAAAGTGAATTTAAACAAATATTAGCTAGCGAGAAATGGATTAATATTTATGTGATTTTATATTTAATTGCGTGATAGGTAAACGAAATTGTATTATTCTATATTTGGTCGTAAGTGAGTAAAAGTGACGGGATCTAACGGTATCTCAACCGGGACACATGTGTGGGTGATATGTGAGTAAGATGTGATCTTTTTTACTAGTGATTTAGATGTTGACTTCGAGTGCACAGTTGATCCTAAAAGGGTCAAAGTAGTGCAAATTCGGCCCTCGAGAGTAGTGATTATGTTTTGGGAGCTTTTTAGACTACGCGAGAACCGTATAGGGGTAATTTGGTCATTGTAAAAATTAGGGTCATTGGAATTTCAGGATTTAACCTATATATTGGAGAGTTTGCATCATATGAAGAGTCATTTCATAATATCAGAGGTTTTTCTTATGTTATACCAAGATTTAGAGAGAAATTGACGAGAAAAGAGAAGAAAATTCAAGAGTTCTTAAAGGAAACTCAAAGGGTGCTCAAGAAAGGCTAGGAATTGTGAAGAACTTGAAGATTTTTGGGCTTAGGATAATCATCAAAGGAGGCTCTTCAATCAAATTCAGGATCTACAAGGGTATAAAGGCAAGTAATTATATTGTTAAAATTTTGTGTAGAATTCAATTCATATCATGATTTGGAAAGACATTTTCGGTGGAATTCATAGACAATTGGGTTTCTGGCGAAATGATTTCATAATAAAATTGTGTGATTTGTTAATATTAAAGTCTGAAAATTTGAATCCCATGTAGATTGATGAACTGTTGATTTAGTAAATTGAGAAAATTGATGAATCTTTGTTATACTAGGAGGATTTCATTGTATTTGAAAATTAATAATAAATTACATGTAGTGATAATGTGTAGATGAATTCTATGTTAAAATGGAAGTGTTTCGTATTTAGGATTCATGAAAATTGTTAATCATTGAGAAAATTGTGATTCAGATTGATTTTTTTGGGTTTAACCTTGTTGAAAATTGATTTGGGAAGAACTAGGGCTGTCCAGAGGGGCAAACCAGTTCACCCTCCAGCCGAATCGATTCGATTGCCATGCCACAGTCAGTTTGGGTTATTGGATGTAACTTTTTTTTTAAATTAATTTTTTATTAAATTATGATGTTCGGGATTAAGTTAGGATTTTTGAAAATTATTGTAATAATGATAAAAATACCTTAAGATGAGTTGGAATATATTCGGGGTAAGAAATTAAGTATTTGAGGGAAAATTATAGCCAAAAAAATTGTTAATGGATTGATAATGAAAATTCGGGAAGTGGGGACACGGGCTGCTTGAGAATAGTATGTGTCTAGAATTGATGTTTTGAGAATCAATTAATTAAATGAGTAAATATTTAAATAATTGAAAATCAATATGGTACTCGGGAATCATGGGCTAGTGCTACGAGGGATAAGCATGGTTAGCGAGATTCATTATAAATATATAAGTGTGTAAAGACTCTATATATCTGTTATTTTATATGCGTGTATGATATTATTGTATGAACATACCACTCTAGTCCTATCATGCAAGGTTGCGCGATGTGTGTGATTTTCCCTGGAAAATATCAGCAGGCTTAGTATTGACCATAGATCATAGCGCGATCCATGTGACCTTGTGAGGTTGAAGTTCAAAGTGAAGTAATTTAGGTGTGGTTATGACTCACTGTCGAAGGACTATGATCGACTCAAATGCATCGATGATTTCTCGATTTTAGTGTGATATTCTAACTCGATAGACTAGGATGATATGTGTATGCCTTGGTGCATGATACCATTTTAGAGACCTACATCCAGTGAGCATTACTCTGAGGGATGGAGGTTATACGTGGAATAAGTGCGATGGTTGTGTTAGAGAAAATATGTGTATATACGTTCAGAAAAATGTATACGAGTATATGTCACTAATGTGTGAACATGGTATTAATAACTAGTGAAAGTTATTTGGAATGAATTGATAATTATAATTGAGATTTTTAATTTTTTAAACTTATTTGAAATGAATTATTTGCTATAATTCAGAATTAGACTTGATAAGAGGATGACAAGGCGAATTATATAAAATGTGTGACATAGGATAGCATATGGACTTAAGGGTACTTTAACACTACACTACATCAAATCTGCCGAATTGTCACGGTCATTGACCTTGACAAGTTGGACTTGTCAAGGTCAATGACTGTGACAATTCTGGGCGAGACAACTTTTTTTTTCACGGACGTGTCATGGTCATTGACCTTGATAAGCTCGTAAGAATTGTCACGGTCTTGTTATGGTCATAGACTGCGACACGTTTAGTCATGGTTAATAATCGTGACAAAGTCTTGTCCCCTTTTAAAAAATTGTCACGATCATTAACCGTGACAAAAGTTATCACGGACTTCTCACGGACAGTGATCGTGATAATTCTGGGTAGAATTGAAAAAAAATCTGCTGGACAGTATGTCCACTGCCACTGCCCAGCAGTATATTTGTAGTTGTTATATCAACATTTTACCTATTCAAATATCATATATACAAATTAACTAGTGATAACGCAAATATACATTCAAAATAGAAACTATTTAAGAAGAAACAACATTACCATCAATTATCTCAAATCTACAAACTATTTAGCTGGAAAAGAGATTTTGTACTGCGACGCTCGGGGACACCTCCTTATCCTCCCCTTCTCGTCCGAAGAGCCACATAAGTATCGAGCATATGTGGCCTACCCTCAGGGCCACTCCCTGTCCCCTGAAATAAAATAAAGTAAAATTAGTATTCGCCCCTCAAATATAGATAAATATAAATCGAAATTGAATTCGAACTTGATATTGACATATAAATATAAATACATTACCTGTAGTGTCACCCAAACAGCTAACTTGAGCTCATATGGCACCTCCTTCCAACTAATGTACCCCGGGCAATCGTGTCAAATATAATTCCTTTCATATCTGAACACTAAGAAATGTCATAATCCTATGGAATTACGCGCTGTAAATTCCTTCCAACCGTTGTGTAGCCAAAAATCAGCAGTTGAAGTTGTCAATTCCACCTTCCAATGGTCTCCCATGTTTTTCTAGAGGTTCCAAGTGGTGGGGTATGGAAAAGTGGAATTGACAACTTCAACTGGTGATGTTTGGCTACATAACGGTTGGGAGGAATTTGCAGAGCATAACTCCATAGGATTATGGCATTTCTTAGTGTTTGGATAGACGAAGAGATTCAGTCTCCTCTCCACAAATAGGACACCCCAAGTAACTATGTATTAATCACCTATTAAAGGTAAGAAGCGTATATTCATGGATTAGTATAAACAAAACATAGATGTAGTTTGAATATTTATGTATTTATCTCCTCTCCACACACGCACACTACACAAGAGTGAAAATGATAAAGTGTAAATCAATTAAAAGAATTAAAAATAGATGTTTTGGTACAAATTGAAATATTTATTACAAATTGAAAAATTGTTTCAAATCGGGTTATTATAAAAAATGGATTGATATTCGGTAGGAGTAGCCAAGTCATCCACACTACTATTTAAACGCCTTGGAGCGTGTTGGACAATTGACCACGGCTCGTTGTTGTTATAATCCGAATAAAACACTTGCTTAACCTTTTGAAATGCACAAACAAACGGCTCATCGCTCACTTGGTCATTGCTCTTCAACTTAGACAAGTCAACCATGATCAAATTGGTGACAAGATCAATTTTACAAGAATTTTTATCCTCAACTCTTACCCAGTCACAATAAAATACAACCTCTTTCAATCTTATATAATCCAATTCAAATATATTTTGGATTACACAATAGAAAGTCATTTCAGCTTCAACGAGGTTTTTATCTTTTGCGCTCGCTCAAAAGATAGTAAGAGCCTTGTATGAAATTCCGGAGTTCTGTTCATTTGTACTTTCATCTTACACTTTAGCGCCAAAAATGTAACCGTTCAATCGATACTTTTTGTACTCTTGTACCACGAACAAGGGTCCAGTGGCTAGACGAGCAAGCCTTAACGTCGCATCACCCGTCTTAAGGAGCTGAGATTATAGATCAATTAATTATATTAGTGGTAAAATTTGAGTGTGATGTAACGTTATATAACGACTATTTTCATTATAATTACCTATTGTGTCAACCAGCGGGAAAATATTTCAATACTTTTTTAGGCACTTTTGAGCTTATGCCTTCTTTACTAGTAGATTAGACATATCTAGGTTCATCGCATACCGGACAACGATCAAGATTTTCATACTCCTTTCGCTATAGTATGCAGTCATACACACAAGCATTAATCGATTATACTTCATTCCCAAACCTTTCAAACTGTTCTTCATAACAGGATAGCTTTTTGGAGGTGTTTTCACCTTGGGTAATAAGGCCTTCACCCATTTCAGAATTCTCATTATGCTATTGCTGACAAACCGTACTGCGCCTTCAAAATGTGCAAACCAACCAGTACGCATCATCAACTAAATCCTACATCTTCATGAGCACTTGAATCTTCTACATCATCAGTAACCTCATTCTCCTCTGCTTCATAAACTTTGTACGCATCATCAACTAAATCCTCTAACATATTATGATCTACGTCGTCCCCTTCTACATTTATTCTACTTGTTGAAGGTTGTTGTGAAGGTTGGCCGGGGACAAAAGGAACTTTCAATTCATCGTGAAAACTCCAAAATCGATAACTATCTTGCATACCCGATCTTAACAAATGTAGTTCAACTGTTTTCCACTCAAACACCTTACCATTCTTACACCTAGCACACGGACACGGAAACTCTTCATCATTATGACATCTCTTTGCATATTTCACAAATTTTTTAGCACCTCTACGAAACACATTCCCCATTTATTAGTCTCACCCATCCACTCTTTGTATTTTGGATATACCATCACAGCTACCACGACTAAACACCTATTAAAGGTAAACAAAACTTAGATTTGTAGTATGTTTTATTTAATTATCCCATCATTTAATTATCCTATTAAAGGGTGAGTGGTCCTATCCCATTCAAGACTGCATTTTTCTATAATATACTTAAAAACTCATGCACATTATTACAATTTGAAAAAAATTCGACGGCATATCCCCATAGTTCTCCAAGTATACGACGTAGGTTGGCATGTGTGATTGTTATTTCAATTGATCAATTGAAATAACAGTCACACTTGTCAATCTAGTATGTACACAAAGAACATTAAGATACGACTGGAGAACTTCATCCAAAAGTAACAACTTTAAGCCACTATGAATATTATACAGAAATTATACAGTCTCATACTATCCAAATGGGACAATTCGAGAGATCTCAATATAGGGATAATTACTCTGGAACGGGTCTAAGGGCTATTGAATGCGTACGCATAAGAACTAGAAGGCTAGTATCTATGGGCACTATATTTAATTTCAAGTATGTTTCATTTAATTATCATACTATATATATATTGTTTAATATATAAAGTAATTTTCAAAAAAACTTGAAAAATCCCATCCCCATATGGATATTTATCCAGTGGTCATGCCACTTTTAAAACTAACCAACCAAACATTTACTAAACAAAATAATCCAACAGCAATGTCAACAACAAATGTGTATCCCGTACTCCTTCTAATTCGTCTACTCAATTAATTCATTTCATCAATTAAACTAACAATTAACGTATACAATTATTAATTTACTAATTTACACTGAGGGGAAATCCTACTTTCATATGAGATGGGCACTAATTATTAATTTACTTTCATCTAAAACTGTTTTATTTATTAATTATATTTTAGTGGATGTAATTGTAGAATCTATGGATGGATTCAATTTAATCTTACTATGTGAATGTTTTTATCTACAATGAGTTAACGTTGAAACAATATATATTATCTCATATAATCATCAAAACACGATATTAAGAGAATTCCAATGGTACCTTGCCTTACCCCCCTCCCCACCCCCACCCACCACACACATAACAGCCCCACCCCTAGCCCCAACCTTCCCCCTACCCACCCCCACCCACCACATACACACACACATACACACACACAACATCCCCCACCCTGCCCCACCACCCTCCACACCCCCCACCCACCACACATATACACACACACACACAACAACCCCCCCGCCCCACCCCCTAGCCCCACCCTGCCCCACCCCCACACCCGCACACACACACACATACACATATATACACACACACACACACATATATATACACAAACATATATATAAATGGAAGAGAGAGAGAGAGGGATTAACCTGAAAGTAGAGAGAGAGAGAGCAGGGTAGAGAGAGAGTTGGAAAAAGGAGGGAACGACGGGGGGGAGAAGGGAAAAGGGATTTTGCTGCAGAAGTTGTCATGGTCGTGTCAAGGTCCTTGACCATGACAATTATTTAAAGAATTGTCACGGTCATTGACCGTGACAAGTGAATTTGTCACGGACTTGTCACGGTCGTGTCAAGGTCAATGACCGTGACACAAAACGTGTGTTTTTTATCATGGTCGGTGACCTTAACAAGGGTGGCTGACTGAAAGGTGAAAATTTTGTCATTTTGTTGTAGTGCTAGTTAGCCTGCTTAGTATAACTAGGATGTTAAAAATAATACGTTAGGTGTGAACTATAGTTGAGTGTCGAGTATTATCTCATGTAAGTGAACACCAATTTAAATACGAGAAAATGTATTCCTAATTATTATGCATTTTAATTACTTGAAAAATATTTTCAAAAGGACTTGGGATCTAGCCCGTATCAATATATTTTCAAAATATTTTAGGTGTTCATCCATGGGGATGCCAAGCATGAATATGGAGTCCACCTTATGAAAACATTATCAGCATATGTTGATAATAAGCCAAAGGTGACCAAAAGAGGATCTTAAAGTATAATATGATGAACACTTGGATACTAAACAAGTTGAATGTAAACTAATCTTTTGGAGAGCTTTTTGATAGAGTTTCGGAACTCAAAACTACAGCTTTTTCTCTTATAAAACTGCTTCTTCGCACTGCTATTTATAAAAGGTTTTTTACAAAATCGAGATAAGAATGAAATGCAATTTGGAAAATCTCAAAATTAACAAAAATTTGGAGGCTTCATCAAACGACTTTGAACCTCATTCGAACGAAGTATAACATCTTGTCCGAAATGTATACATTGAGATTCCAGTGAAGGACAAAGTTGGTTCATTGGAAGTTCATTGGAACCTATTCTAACGAGGCACCACATCTCATTCGAACATGATACCTAATATAGTTCTAACGACTTATAAAAAAATATTTTTTTACTAAAAAATATTAAAAAGACAAAATCATTTTAAAAATAATTTTATAAAATCATAACACGCAAATATGAAATCTCCAAGGATCAAATTATTTACACATTCAAAACTAAGAGATCCTTAGAACATGAAGACAAAACATGGAACTAAGCACGACACAATGATGTAGATCTTCTAACTTGGTCGCTATATAGTCAAAAAACCACGTCATGGTCTTGAAATGTCAACACACTCAATTCCTAACCTATGACTCAAATAGTTTTGTCCAAACACAAAATAAGCCAAAACATAAAAAATGAATCTATTCAAAAGTTTATCCTTACACAGACAAAAGGTTAGGGATAATCCTAAGGAATGTTTAGGTCTGTGATTGATTAATAGATTCTTATTGTGGGGTTCAAGAATTGGGTTACGAATGTGGAATGTATCAGGCATCCCATTTGTTCTTTAAGCTTCTTAATTATATTCTTATTGTCACTTTTAACATTACGTGATTAATTTTTAGTTTATTTGTGAACATGTTTAGAGACCTTAGTTTTAAAATCCCTTAAAAGGTAAATTAGGACTTAGGTATGAAAATGGTATTACTGAGAGGTGTAAGAACATCACTTAAACTAGTGTGGGTGCAGAAGAGTTCTCGTGTATGATTGTGTGTTTGGGATAAGAGGTGATCATTAATATGTATGTAAGTGTGTGAGGAAGATAGAATTGGGTAATATCTGGCCATCCAGAGTATATAAAAGTGCGAGAAAGATTAGTTTGTGTAATTAGAGGTCGTTTAAGAATACATGAGAGTGGAAGAAAGCTCAACTTGTTTAATGGGAGTCTATAAAGAGTATGTGTGTATATGCATGATATGTTGTGGATTAAGATAGTCTTATATCTTTTTGCCTATCTGTTTTGATAATATATCAAGAGATATATTGTCGAGCCTTCTCTTCAAACATGTTGCGTGTGAAAGTTTGAGGACGTGGCCTAAGAGGCGGAGTAGGTATATTTAGGACAGAGGGTAGCTTCAGTGGAGGTTTAGAATAGGATAAAACCATAAGATCATTGACATTGGTGTATCATATTATGATTTTCCAATGAGAACTAGTAAGAACGTATTTTCCTTCAAGTTTGTTTGGAGGTGTAGAATGAGAGGGGCGTTAATATTTAGGATTTGAGTGCACCAGAAGACACTGATATAGTTCTTTGTATCCCTTATCGACATGATTAAAATCTTAGAGGTGTGAAATGCCTTGGGTTCATTACTCCGTATTTTGACTAGAGATGGAACTATCGCCAATAAATAATACGTCAAGAGACATGTCACAAGGCTTGGGCTTCTTGAGTTTGGTTTGATATAGTTCCTACATACAAAAGGGGACTTGTGATAAAATACAATGTATTTCTAACAAATAGGACATATTTATGGGTTTTAGCGATTGCATACCGAGTACAAAATATATAATATTATGGTGTTTATGGAGCCTAGTCCTTATTATATTTTCGTTCTGAGTAGGATTGATATATTTATATGTAAAAAATAGTTTGATGCTTGACAAATATTTGTAAGAAAGCATATATTTGGGGATGTTATCTTAGCGAAGGGATTTGTTCACTCGGAGAAGTAATAAGAGTAGTCTGATTTTAGTCTTTCCTTTTATAAAAGTTTTAGAATGAATCACATCATTGGCACACTCGTGAATACATTTTTAAAAAGTATGTTTTCATGTTGTATTCAGTCATGGAATTTGGTTAACACTTATTTATCACATGATTATTTCATTTCAGCCTAATAAACAAAGGTGCTTGGTTAAAAATCGGACACTAAAGTATAAATGGTTTAAAGTAGATACTCGGTCCCCTAAACGGGGGGCTTGTCAATTATTTTGTTATACTACTTAGACTTTCTATTAACATTTTTCAGGTCATAGGCCACCCCGTGAAACTTCATTGCTAATTCATCTTTGAGCTACTTTACGTTGCTGATTATAAAAGATGTAGGTAGTAAGCATGCGTGCTCATTCGTTATACCTTTTGTTATTATGTCAGATTTATATTTGTTTACAATGATAGTATGCGAGGTATCTATTACATTATGTTGGATTTATTATCAGATATTTTATGTTTCACCACTTTGATGTTGAGTTTTTTATTTATGTGTTCATTATTATTTATAGTCATGCTTAGAACGATGTTCCAATGTTTAGACTATTATATTATATATTGTGGACTTGATCAACCTATTATTAAATTTTACGGGCGCTGTACTTTGCTTATATCATTTTTTATTGTCTTTCAGATGGTGAACACTAGGAGGAGTGTATCGTGACCCCACTATAAAAAAATAGTTTTGGGGACTAAACCTTTTGAGACGGCTAAAATGTCAGTCCCAAAAATATAAGTTTTGTGATGGGTATAATCATTGATCTTAAAAATTAATAGTATTTGAAACCTTTTTTTCTTAATTATATTATAAATTAATATAAATGGGAATGTTTATTAGTAGTCGTCCCAAATAATACACCGTGTGAGATGATTGTAAATTTGGGTTACCACGTTATGACGTTTATCTTCTACTTCTTTAACTTTGTTCTAGGCATTATATAAAGAAAATAAAGAAAGTAAGGGAAAAAGTAAAGTTTGCGCCCCTTACTTCTTCAATCCCCGACCCTTTATTTCTTCAATCCCTAACAATAGAGCAGAAATTCCTCACTTCTAGTCGGCATCCTTCCTCCTCTCTCCTTCTATGGCTCCGATAAAACGAGTAACAAGTAGATAAATTTTTTCTGTTCAATATTTAAATACGAGGTTACCTTCATACTCTTTGATTTAAGCATTCTTACTTTTATTACTCATATTTTTAGTTTTAGACACTCTATGTCATTCTCCTTCTCAAGGGTAGTTGCCTTAAAAAAAGAATTATTGAGTTTTAAATTGTGATTTGGGTGGTTTTTGGTTAATCTTTCGTGATTATTGACAACTATTTGGTAATTGGTTGGTGTTGGACAGTGGATTGTGGTGTTGTGTATGGGTAGGTAGGTGCTGGTGTTTTAATTTAGGGCTTGTGGATCGAGGGTTTAAAAATTTTGGGCTCATTATAACTGGAAATTATGAAATTGGCATTTTATGGTGAAATCAAACTAGTTTTTGTTATCTATTGATTGTCAATTTCCTCGTTTGACTGCTAATAAAATGAAAGAATGTTTAATTGAAAAGTAATTTAATATCTTGTTGTGGTAATTGATTGGTTATTAGGATATTTAGAGTTTTTGTTATAATAGAAATTACTTATACTTGGAGAGAGGCAATAAAGGATTTACGCTCTAGTAGAGCTCTATTTACTATTCATTTTAAATGTGTAATTTAACTTCAAACTATGGTTTTCACCATTTGACCCTTAATGCAAGTATTTTAAATTTTATTATAATAATACATGATGTTATGGATTTTATTGTAAATGTTATTAATTCCATTGAAATTGAAAAACTCTTTTATTTCAAGTATTCCTCTGAATTTCATAAGTGAACATCATTTCATTAATTAAACTAATGAATTTTTACAACATAAATGTATAATCAAGTCTTTATTATAAATGATGATTTTCTTAAATGAAATGAAACTATAAAATGGTTTTTTGCAACTGACACCCGGCTATGGGGTGTCACAACTTGGTATCAGAGCCTAGGTTACCTATGTATCGAAGAGTACACTTATATTTCACTTTATTATAATAATAGCTATCTATATTCTATCTGCGCTAATGTATTAGTTCATTTTGCTTATGCTAAGGGTAAATGTAACAATTGGTTTGAAAGTCCAAGATGTCCCAATTAAAATAATAATATAATTTCCTTTTAAATAAATGCGGAAGCGTTGAGATGGTTTTAACTTTCAAAACAAACAACAAGTTTTAATTTCGTAAAACGAATTGAAACATAACTCAAGTCCTAGAATTTTCCTAAGTCATAATTAACAATTAACCAAAGTTAGGCGAAACCAATTTTAGCAAATGACTTGAATAAACAACTTTACCCAATATTAAATTTAAGTCCCAAATTAAATATAGTGTGAGAATTAAACCAAATTTTATCTTGAATTAAACCTTAAGCATGCGTTCTAACTTTTGTGCAACATAAAAATAAACAATGTCACACTACACCGCGATGTACGAGGAAAAACCCACTAACGGGAAAAAACCTTGGGACGACCCTAGCCTCAAATCCACTAAAAACGGTATTACAAAATACAAGACAAAAGACTTACTTCCTAAACTCGAACCCTCTCAAGCCGTGATGCTCCTTCTTGTATCAACCTCCAATTAGCGGATAACCAACGGAGCTCCACCGTGGTCTTGGAATTCACCGATGGGACTTAATATGGTCACCGTCACCCAAGCATGGAGCCTTTCTCCTTGTGGATAGAATCTCAACAAAAGTCTTCTTTGTGATGGGGTGTAGAAGCAAACCCGAAACGTCTCTTGAATTCGGTAGAGAAAACCGGTGCCAAAAACTCCAAGCAATTGATATAAATATAGAAACTGGGATAAACAATTATTGGGTGTAAACTAGAGTGTGTATGCATTTTCTATTAAAAATTAACACTCAAAACTTAAACATTTTTCTAAAATAATTTTTCTCTCAAACTCTCTTTTGGAGATAAACAAATGTTGGAAAAGTTGTCTTGGAAAATGTGTTTCCCGCACATAATAAAGTATGAAAAAGGTTGATTGAAAACCAAGTGGAGGAGTGGGGAAAAACTGCCAAATAACTGTTCCCGCTGGAATCTCGTTCGAACGAACGTGATTCTCGTTCGAACGAGACTTCTAACGAGTGACCAGCCTGGGCTCGTTAGAAGTTCGTTAGATACCTCGTTAGAATGAACATTCGTTCGAATGACATATCGAACGACATATCGAACGACTGACCAGTTAGGGTCATTGGCAAAACTCGTTCGAACGAACCTGGTTCGAACGACAAAACTCGTTCGAACGAAATCTGGTTCGAACGAAAAAACTCGTTCGAACGACATTTCTAACGAACGACCAGAAAGATTGAAAAATTAGATTTTGGCCCAAAAACTTTTATATACTTATATTAAAGTTCTATTTGATTCTTTCTGAAAATAAAATGCAGTTTTTATTTCACCTAACACCCAATACATATTGTTCCAAGCTCCTATATACATATAATTACATTCATACCTTGGGAGCATGGAACCTTAGTTGATGACGTAGAAACGAGGCACACAAACCGGCATTTTGATGAAGCTTTAAGTTCTTTGCCGCTACGTCTTCAACATATTTCATAGGCTTGTGAATATTACAAATAAATACTATCGGCACACAAACCGGCATTTTGATGAAGCTTTAAGTTCTTTGCCGCTACGTCTTCAACATATTTCATAGGCTTGTGAATATTACAAATAAATACTATCCTATGAATAAATGTTTTTGTCCGGAATTGAGCCAAAACTATATATGGACTCAATTGGAAATTTGTGTCCTTACAAATCTCCCCCTTTGGCTATTCCGGGACAAAAACCAAACAAAAATCCTAAAGGGCCGTCAAGATCTACTAGACTCAAAACATAACCCGCCCAAACTTGACTCAACCCAAGGATCAAACGCTTTGCCATAGAAAGATGCCGCTTTAGAATAATTCCTGCACACTTAAGCAAACTCATTAAATGCATAGGGAATATCGAAATATTAAATGCAATTAATTAATTACTCCCCCTAAATTAATTCTCCCTTTAAACACATGACCTACTTAGAAAGACGTCTCCCCCTAAGATAAATCTTCCCAAATGAAGATATGATAATAATAGGATTAGATACCATTTCTCCCCCTATCATCATTCTCCCCCTTTTTGTTCGGGAATAGGCAAAGGATAAAGAACTAAGAAACAACATGTGAAAGCTTAAAGTGATAAGACATGAAAGCATATGGGCAATAAAAGCAGGGCAAAGACAAACAAATATCATATATATACACATTAGAAATATATCAATGAAGCACTTGCATATATATATAGATATAAACACACACATGACACAAAATACAATAAGTTTGCACACTCGTATGGCAAAAATGTGTCATATGGAAACGGAAGTGTAGGGGTGTGAACTAGCAACAATTAAATTTAGACCCAAACACTTAAGAAACGTTCACGGAGTTCTCATTTGATTGCAAACTTCATCACAGTTAAATATAACCTCATGTGACAATATAAAGATTGAACTCAATGAACAAACATACAGAATGCATACATGCCTAGCATGATGATGATTCTACAAACCAAATAGAGTCATGACATTAAAGACAACTAGGATAAACGGACATTGTGCAAACCGTTGATATACCATCCAATTCTCCCTCAATGAGCATATATATTCTTTTGTTTTTGAATTAATATATCATACAAACATAAGCCTTGGCAATTGCTTTTTGTTTAATGCCAAATATTCTGTTTTTAGGCCTTTGGATCACGTATTTCTTTTAGATCCAATCAACGGTGGCTTACTATCACAAAGGATTTAATTCATCCTTTCGGAGCCCTTCCCCGTGCATATATTAATTTATCATGTTTTCATTTTTCACACAAATCTCACATGCAACGGATATTGACATGCACTAGTCCTCCTAGGTCATAGATATGTAGATGACTAGATTGATAGGAGAACACCTCAAAAATCTCAAATATAACATGTGACATTAAAATTTCAAAAGAGCTCGTGCATGTGTGAATAGAGGCATATAGAAATAGAATCCATTTAAACAATATAAAATCCAACTACTCCATAAAATATGGTAAAGAACATAATAAGGATTGAAAATCTAAACCAAAAGTTCTAGCCACGTGGGAGCGTAAATTATGGGATTCAAACACAAATATATGCCACATAAAGTGTGTCAAACAAAAATACACACAAAACAAAATCTTTTTGAGTTTTGAACATTTTTAATCAAAAATAAATATTTACTCAAAAGGACAAACAAAAATCATTTGTATTTTTCATTAAGCTTAAATGAAATAAATAAAACACAAATGATAAACAAAAATCTTTTTATATTTTTCAATTAATTCAAACAGAAAATATAATACAAAAAGATAAACAAGTCATGATTTCTAGTATGTGATATGAAAGAAGGTGATGACTAGAAAATGACTAAACAAGCATACATTTAGCATATGAATATAGCATGAAGTACAAACGCTAAAGTATGCAAACACTAACACATTTATCCTTTAGATTTAGCAAGGGAGGAGGCATGTGTAAGTAAATGAGAATCAAAATCCCTATTTTGTAAGGCAACCAAGTCGGATTTCCTAACCCAAATTAATGAAGAATTACTATCTTGGGGTGTAGGAACGTTAGCTATCGTGGTTACTTTACTATGGGATTTTCTAGGAATTCGTTTAAGATCTAAACAAAATTTCCTAAGATGACCTTGTCGACCACAATGTGTACAAGTGAGAACATGTCGAAAAGATTTACTTAAGGAGTGATCTTTAAAGGTATTCCTAGTTGATTCTCCTAAAACATTGGTTTGGGCATTATGAGTAAATTCATTACAAGGATTGAAGCCTAAACCACAAGTGTCATTTTTAATTTGAACCGTTCCTAACATTTTATCTAGTTTTTCCGAACGACACTCCAAATCAAATTTGACAATACTAGAATCTTTTAATTTATTTTCCAATTCAACAATGTTAGATTCTAGTAAAACATTTCGCTCTTCAAAAGCAAGAAGCTCCTTTCTCAAGGATTCCATTAAACCCCTAAGGCTATCTCTCTCGCCTTCTACGTATTCTAGCTTCTCTCGAAGAGTCCTCTCTTGAGTCCTAAGGTCTTCTATTAAGGCACTATCATCAACGACCTTGACACTCTTTCTTAAACAAGCTTCTAACTTCAAATTAGTTCTTTTCAAATTAATAGATTCTTTATATAATTCATGAAAAGCATTTTGAAGTTCACTCACATCAACCTCTTCTTCATTTTCACTCTCTCTTTCTTCTTCACTCTCACTATCATCCAAAATAAGAGAATCATGTACAATGACCTTGGAAGTGGCATGTGCTATTATTTCATCATTCGATGAGTTCTCATTATCACTCACATGTCTAGCCATAAAAGCCACAAAATTTTTCTTAGTGGGGGAATCGGGCTTCTCTTCCTTATCACTATCACTAAGGGTCGCATTATATGAAATGAGTCGTTTACCCTCTTTCCTTAGTTTAGTGGGGCACTCAAAAGCCCTATGGCCATATCCTTCACAACCAAAACACTTATTAGACTCGTCCCTATCCAAAATGTCATTACTAGTTTTAGGGATCTTCTCGGCTTTAGCAACCTTCTCTCTTTTATCATGTTTAGAAGATTCAAATTTCTTAAAATCATTTTTAACTTTATCTTTGTTAAATTTAAGAAATTTTCTAAATTTACGAGCAAACAAAGCCATATCTTCTGAGTCACTATCACTATCGCTCTCTACTACTTGCTTGACCTCTTTTCGGGCTTTTAAAGCAACGCCCTTTTCAAATTTCTTTTCATCTTTAGAGGGAAACATATCCAGTTCATAGGTTTGTAAATCACCTACAAGCTCTTCTAATTTCGTAGAGGCTAAAGTGGGTAAAGAATTTAAAACGGTCACTTTAGGAATAAATCTATCAGGTAGGGACCTTAAAATTTTCTTTACAACACGATCGTCAGGTATTTTCTCTCCCAAGTTAAAGGATGAATTAAAAATATCAGAAAGTCTAGCATAAAATTTATCAAAAGTTACTTTTCATCCATTTTGATAGTTTCAAATTGAGTGGTGAGGTTTTGGAGTTTTGAAGCTTTAACTACACTAGTTCCTTCATGAGTTAATTGTAAAATGTCCCAAGCTTCTTTAGCGGTTTCACACGTCATAATACGTCGGAATTCATCCGGTGCGACAGTGCTAAACAAGGCATTTAAACCACGAGAATTAAAATTAGCAAGTTTAAACTCATTTTCAGTCCATCTATCGATGGGTTTGGGAACAAGTTCATTTTCAATTAGATGAGTTGGTGGGGAGTACCCAGTAACAACAGACATCCAAACACGTTCATCGATAGATTTAAGTGCAGATTTCATTCGCGCTTTCCAATACGCGTAGTTTGAACCATCGAAAATAGGAAATTTTGAAAATAGGGAAAAATACATTTTAGCCAAAAATTAAAAAGATCTTAACGAAATAATTTATCGTTTTTGGCTCTGATACCAATTTGAAAGTCCAAGATGTCCCAATTAAAATAATAATATAATTTCATTTTGAATAAATGCGGAAGCGTTGAGATGGTTTTAACTTCCAAAACAAACAACAAGTTTTAATTTCTCAAAACGAGTTAAAACATAATTCAAGTCCTAGAATTTGCCTAAGTCATAATTAACAATTAACCAGAGTTAGGCGAAACCAATTTTAGCAAATGACTTGAATAAACAACTTTTCCCAATATTTAATTTAAGTCCCAAATTTAAATATAGTGTGAGAATTAAACCAAATTTTATCTTGAATTAAACCTTAAGCATGCGTTCTAAGTTTTGTGCAAGATAAAAATAAACAATGTCACACTACACCGCGATGTACGAGGAAAAACCCACTAACGGGAAAAAACCTCGGGACGGCCCTAGCCTCAAATCCACTAAAAACGGTATTACAAAATACAAGACAAAAGACTTACTTCCTAAACTCGAACCCTCTCAAGCCGTGATGCTCCTTCTTGTATCAACCTCCAATTAGCGGATAACCAACGGAGCTCCACCGTGGTCTTGGAATTCACCGATGGGACTTAATATGGTCACCATCACCCAAGCATGGAGCCTTTCTCCTTGTGGATAGAATCTCAACAAAAGTCTTCTTTGTGATGGGGTGTAGAAGCAAACCCAAAACGTCTCTTGAATTCGGTAGAGAAAACCGGTGCCAAAAACTCCAAGCAATTGATATAAATATAGAAACTTGGATAAACAATTATTGGGTGTAAACTAGAGTGTGTATGAATTTTCCATTAAAAATTAACTCTCAAAACTTGAACATTTTCCTAAAATAATTTTGTTCTCAAACTCTCTTTTGGAGATAAACAAATGTTGGAAAAGTTGTCTTGGAAAATGTGTTTCCCGCACATAATAAAGTATGAAAAAGGTTGATTGAAAACCAAGTGGAGGAGTGGGGAAAAACTGCAAAAATCTGCCAAATAACTGTTCCCGCTGGAATCTCGTTCGAACGAACATGATTCTCGTTTGAACGAGACTTCTAACGAGTGACCAGCCTGGGCTCGTTAGAAGTTCGTTAGATACCTCGTTAGAACGAACATTCGTTCGAACGACATATCAAACGACATATCGAACGACTGACCAGTTAGGGTCGTTGGTAAAACTCGTTCGAACGAACCTGCTTCGAACGACAAAACTCGTTCGAACGAAACTGGTTCGAACGACAAAACTCGTTCGAACGAAATCTGGTTCGAACGAAAGAACTCGTTCGAACGACATTTCTAACGAACGACCAGAAAGATTGAAAAATTCGATTTTGGCCCAGAAACTTTTATATACTTATATTAAAGTTCTATTTGATTCTTTCTGAAAATCAAATGCAATTTTTATTTCACCTAACACCCAATACATATTGTTCCAAGCTCCTATATACATATAATTACATTCATACCTTGGGAACATGGAACCTTAGTTGATGACGTAGAAACGACGCACACAAACCGGCATTTTGATGAAGCTTTAAGTTCTTTGCCGCTACGTCTTCAACATATTTCATAGGCTTGTGAATATTAAAAATAAATACTATCCTATGAATAAATGTTTTTGTCCGGAATTGAGCCAAAACTATATATGGACTCAATTGGAAATTTGGGTCCTTACATGGTTATTAGAATATAATTTAATCCTCCGATGTTCGGGTTTGAGTTGAAAGATTATCCATAAGGTGAACTTGTGAATTATGATTATTTATATACATGAGCGAAACATCAAGAAGATGGGGTTTCTCACATTAAATAACAACAAGTTAAGGTTATAGAAGGTCATGCCACCGATGGTCGTCCATGAGATTAATAATAATATTAGAAGTTGTTTGTGTCAAGGACACATGGCACAATAAAATGTTTCGCATGAACCCTTGAATATAAAAATATTAATATGGGGATCTAACATATCAAGTGTGTCTGTCAAAAACATATGTTTTAATAGTTAAGAAAGTATACGATGTTGTAAAAAATTTTGATTAATACTTGGAATGAAATTAGGTATATGACAAAAAAATAAGACTGTAAGTTGTCTCTAGTCATTATGACCCGGGGGCATGTTGAGCCATGAAGGCTCTCCTTTTAATCGTAATAATTATCGAGAAAATACTGGTCTTGTTTCTTAGATGAAATGATTGAGTTTCATAGGAGACATATGATAAGGCACTCAATGGCGTCTAATGACAAAGAAATTGAAATTGGAATTTAAAAGTGGATTTTTGTGAGTTTTGTACCTTTACACATAAGAAGTTATTCCTTGATGAAAGTGTAATGAGGATCTTAAATTAGTATCAAGTGTACCCCGTTGTAAAAATCTTAGTACATAAAGGAAATGTACTTATTACCCTTTGGAAAAAAAATTGAATATTTTGGATCAAAAAAATGATTTGTAGTAATGATTAGGTGAAAGAAAATTGGGTCAAGACTTAAAGAAAGGCCTGCAAAAAATTGTAGTTATTAACGGGTAGAGTTATGAACACCATGTAACGGTTTGACATTTCTAGCAGTACGTTGGCTTCATGGGGAACACATTAACATGATATATTCCACACACGTTAGATCATACTACTCATAGGATCGTTGAAGTTGTAGTAATAAAATAGCATGAGTAAAGACGCATGTGTTGGGTCAATACATACATTAAGTAAATAGGGCCTCGAGGTATAGATTCACCCCTTGGATAGACTTTGAGATAGGATGGATTGATTAATATATTGATTAATGCTAGTATTTATGCTTTGAAAAATATATATTAAGGTGATGTTTAGGTATATTTATTCCCCAAGATAGTAAAGATTGGTTTGTTCAAGTTGACACACAACGATAGTAACCCTGTGTTAATAGTATCCTAAGTAATCTAAGTATATCCTAATATAGTAAAGTCCAACATTGGTGATCAATATGAATGGGCAAGTATCGATGGTGTCTTAGTATAATGATTGTAAGTTCAAGTATGAAATCTTAGGATTTGTGAATTAAGACATACGATACTCATGGGAGCTAGTGTTAGTGCTTGTTTTATTTTATAATTTACCATTATGATTAAGGATGAATGAGTAATATGACCTCTAAGGAGGGAAGCATCATAGTTATTAGTAATAACATACACTTTCTTCTAAACCTCGTCATGTCAACGTTCGACTTACGACGATGGTTTAGGTTGAAGATATCGATCCGATTGGGAAAATAACTCGATCTTATGTAAGGGATTTCAATATCAAGATTACATAACAATCTACGGTCGTTTTCCCGTAGTTGTTTAAGACTAGGTTAAATAGAATTCATGTCATGTGTTTAAATAGTACACAAGGTTGTGTTGAGATTGTAAACAATAATTACTACTATATTGTCTATAGCAGTAAAAAAAATTTGGTCAAGTGATAATTACATAATGGTTTGTGAATACCTATTCATTAAAGTCTTCTTGATAATCAATGATGATGAGTTATAAAGGTATTAAAAGATTAAAGTGGGTTAAGGATAGAAAGTTTTCATTACACGTGACTTATTGGTGCACTTGTGTCGGTGAGACTCTAATCAATTGCTTATAAAGTTTAGAGTGTCTGATTGATGAAGAATTAGTATTCACAATAAATTCTAAGTTGTCTTCTTAGTGGGTAAAATGAATAATCATGAATTCTAAATTGCGATATATATAATGATCATGTAGATTCATATTTTGAATTTAGGAGGCAATTATGACAACTTGATGATTAATTGATTTCATGACACGAGAAGTTATCATGGGTGTTATTTGCGCATAGTTAAATGGTCATATGCCATCATGATGTAGGAAATGATTCACCTAAGTTTAATTTGGGTAAAGTTGAGGACTTAGTATATTTTACTACATAACACATTGGTGATAATAACCTATAAAGAATCCATGAGATTTATTGGGGTGAACATATTAAGTAAGGGGATTTTGAGAAATTAAAAACAATTAGAACGTTGTGGATCAATATGTATATTTATGATTTCTAATGGGAAGTTTGATTAGACTTGTTTAAAAGTAATGCAAGTAAATGATAAGATTGAACTAAGAAAGTATCATATGATCATACAAATAAGTTGCATTTTATAGCAATATCATTGAAAAAGATTTTACATCATAACCCTAAAGAATAAGTATTATAACAAGTAAGAGTTAATGAGAATACTTATTTATGAGCCATTTCATTATAATACATAGGAAGGGAGAGGTTTTATGTTTTGGAGAAACTAGAGGTACGGTTGTACATGCATGGAACCGCATGCATGTTTAACCTTCAGTGAAATGGATTACAATGCATAACTTCGTGTCAGAAAATACCTAATAAGATTTAAAGGGCAATCGAGGATCTCGATGATTGTGTACTCATTGAACTCAAGTCTAGACCTAGAATTGCCATTTTGGCAAAAAAGGATAAGTTTATGGCCTATAGGGTAATATTTTCTAACCATTAAGTTAATATTTATGAAGGAAGTCGTGTAATCCAGTTTGTTTTTTGAAAGTTTCCTTGATGACTATATGGAAAAAAGGCATATCATGCATTATCGCATACAAAAATAACTTGATTAGAAAGTAAAATATTAATCGTAAGTCGACTTAAGAAAGTGAATTGTTGGGTTTTAAAATCAATAGAGGTCATTTGAATCAACTATGGAGCCTAGGAAAAGTTTCGTGAATTACCTAAGGCATCGAGGAGGGTATGTCAAGGTTAACTTGTCAATGAGGTCTCAGGAATCAAAGGTAATTTACCCATAGACATTTGATCCTCATCCTTCCATATGAACTTCAAAGTAAAATTACGAAGAAAATCTCTTCTTATGTAATGTTTTGATTTTGGGAACAAAAATTTCCAAGGTGGGAAGGTTGTAACACCGGGTTCTTTTATAATTAATAACGTCGCAAATTTTAGTTTGTCGCATACCACATTACGTGGGTTAATTGAGTTACGAATTTTAATTTGGACTAAATAAATTAATTAGAAAATTTTAAGTATTTATAATTATTTATGTATTATAATATCATAAGGATAAAAGAAGAAAATTCATAGAAAAAACAATAACAACCTCAACGACAATGATAATAGTAACATTCATAGTAGTAATAATAATAATAATAATAATAATAATAATAATAATAATAATAATAATAATAATAATAATAATAATAATAATAATAATAATAATAATAATAATAATAATAATAATAATAATAATAATAATAATAATAATAGTAATAATAGTAATAATAGTAATAATAATAATAATAATAATAATAATAATAATAATAATAATAATAATAATAATAATAATAATAATAATAATAATAATAATAATGGGTTTTTCGTTGAAAAAATAAAGGTGCTCTGAAAAATTCAATAAAATTTCACGAGATGTAAAATTAAATTCTGGATAATTTTGCCTTCTAGCATCTTGAAAATAAATGGTTTAGATTTATATCAATGGTATTTTATGTTAGAAGTTTAGTAAAAAAATCATACTTATCGTTGGATAATCGATTCGGGCTAGGGCCGAATCGATTTGGCCCTATCACAATGCCCTCTTTTCAGTTGTAAAAATTTGGGAATGACTGGGGAGATAAAGTGACCTTGCAGAGTGGTTTTATCATTTAGGGAGTGGGGGACCACTTGTTTAAAGTCTTCAGAGACTGTATGAGAGACGAAGGATATATATTGCCCATTCATCACCTAACATCTTCTGATTTATTGGGGAGCCCCTAAAGAAAGGTTTTTAGCATTCTTTCCTTGCTAAAATGAGTAGCCTGAAGTCCTCTTTATTCTCTCTATGCATTAAGATTGTAAGACCTCCATTCCACCCTTCAATTATCAAGGTGTAACTATCCCATAGGTTGTACTAAGAAATATTAAAGAATTAAAACAATACCATTATGATTGAGAATAAATTTGCAGAAGCGTAAATCATACACTGCGACACACTTAAATTTTGAAATTAAATATTTAGAGCCTCTAACGAAGATCCCAGTCCCAATTATGACCTAAATATCATCTCACATCAAACCTAAAATATAACCAACTATAGGGGTAAGTGAAAAAACTCACTAGCTCGTATAAATGATCCAAGTATAACTACACATACTCGTGTGTGCATGCATCATATACAAGAGTGTATGAAATATGAAAACTCAAACTTAAATCAATTATTACCTAGGATCTCACCACAGTCCATACACAATCCAGGACCCCATATCAAAATTCCGACTACACTTCCCACAACACAGTATGAACTACCATCCACTATCCTGTCAATTATTCTCTGAATAATATAATGACCCCCCAAAATAAATAAAAATAACTCGAGCACACAACCCATCATAACCTGGCATCACTGATATAAAATCTTGACATACTCGCCAACCAGGTTCCATGGCCTAGTCTTCAGACAATAAATAAAATTGTAGTCGACAGCACACTCCATCTAGCGGATGGTTTCGCTAAGCTATACTTATGCATTCTACGATAATAATCATCATAATATCAATCTCTCAATTTAAATAAATTTCCAATTCAACTCCCGTAAATCAAGTGTATATATTTTCTACCCAATTTCTATAACCCAAAATGCTCATAAAATCAACTATTTTCGTTACCCTAAACTACACAGCATGAAAATAACACATACAAAATGTTTTCAATAACGAGTATAGTATACGAGCATATAATACATATAATGCAACACATAGCATGGATATAACTATACAACCAAGATTGAATAAGTGTAGCTCAAAAAATTGACAATGAGAGAACAAAACAACCTCAAGAGACCCAAAGTCCACATTTGTTGGCTTGTTTTAAAAATCAAGAAAAATAAGATCCAAACATTCTCTGAATCACCGATCTAACTTCAGATTTGGATTTTACACAAAAATTTGGGTCAGGTAACTGCTTTGTGTTTTTCTCAAATTTCATCTGAAGGCACTAAAAAGAAGATCTAAAACACTCAAAAATGACTCTTAGAATTTCACTCGTTTTCGCCTCTTTAGTTTCGTTTGTGGTCTCTCTTTTTCATCTTCTTTTACTTATAATCAGTATTTATATTCCTCATATAGCCCTCTTTGGAGTTTAAGCTAACACATATTACAATATTTCCCTTTAAATCAAAATTGTCGACTTTACTTATTTAAATCATTACAAACTGTCCAAAAATCGTTTAAACTTAAATTTAAATGTTCGATTCAATTTAAAACTAAAATAAATTATTTTCAAATATATCACCAGTAAACATATTTTTTATTTAAAATAAAATATTCTAACTAAAATTTTATATAATAATCATAAATAAGCCCTAAAAATAACGGAGTATTACATTATTTCCCCTAGAAATGGAATTTCATACCCGAAATTAACTCAAACTTTTCTTCCATTGAATTCGAATAGAAAGTTTGGCATCACCCAAATAAGATAAACATAAATAAAATCTATCTCAATGGACAACGTAATGAACCAATAAGTCCAAGCCTGATAATATGAATACCCTATGCTCTGATACGACTTTGTAACACCTCGAGAGGTGCAACTTAAAAATATTAAAGATTTAAAAAAAATACCATTTACATTGAGAATAAATTTTTGGAAGCATAAATTGTAAATCGACTGAATAAAATTTCTCAATTTTATTAAATGTCAAATGTCCTTCTATAAAATAATTTATAATAGAAAATGCGATACATTCAAATTTTGAAGTTAAACATTCAGAGCCTTCAATGACGATCCCATCACAATGATGCCATACATAACATATCGCATCAAACTTGAAATACAACAAAGTACATGAGGGTGAGCACGAAAACGAGTAACTTGTATAAATGCTCCAAGTGCAACTACATATACTCGTGTGTGTGTGTGCACAACATATACTAGAGTGTACACAATATTGGCAATCTAACTAAAATTCCAATAGTATAATCATTACTTATGATCTCACCACGATCACAACAAACCCAAGACCACATACCAAAATTCCCACCACACTTCCCACAGTACGGTATTGACTATCGTGCACGATCATATGAATTATGCTCGAAACAATCCAATGCCCCCCACCCAAAATAGAAAACATAACTCTACCACATGACCTATCAGAACCTGGCATCACTTCCATAAAATCTTGGCATCACCGCCATAAAATCTTAGCATACTCGCTAATCGGGTTTCATGACCTAGTCTTCGAATAATAAACAAAATTATAGCCATTAGAACACCTCACCCAACATATGGTTTGGCTTAGGGATGTTTATTCATTTCCCAATAATAATCATCATAATATCATTCTCTCAATTATAACAAATTTCATATTCATTTCCCATAAATCCAGTGTAGTTGATATTTACCCAATTTCTATAACCCAACATGCACATAAAATCAACTAGTTTTGTTACCCCAAACTACACGACATGAAAATAATAGATACAAAATGGTCGCAACAACGAGTATAGTATACGACCATATAATACAAATCAATGAAACACATAGCATCGATATAACTATACAATAAAGATTGAATACATGTAGCATACAAAATTAACAACGGGAGAATGAAATTACCTCTAAGGAATCAAAATCTAGATTTGTAGGCCTATTTTAAAAATCCAAAAAAATCAGATCCAAATATATATGAATCACCAATCCAACTATAGATTTGGATTCTACACAAAAAATTAGGTCCGATATATTATTTTAGTTTTTATCAAATCTCATTCGAAAACACTCCAAATTGACTCTTTTCATTCCTCTCGTTTTTCCCTCTATGGATTTCATTTTTGGACTCCCTTTTCATCTTTCTTTCCTAACAATAAACCATTATATAGTTCCTCTATCAAACCCTAGCCTGGAACGTAAGCTAGCGCATGTTATAATATTGCCCTTTAAATCAAAATTGTTGACTTTACATATTAAATCATTATAAAATGTCTGAAAACCATTTCAACTTAAATTTAAATGTTTGATTCAATTTCAAACAAAATAAAATATTTTTAATTATAATATCGATACAAATATTTTTTATTTAAAATAAAATATACTGACTGAAATTTTATATAATAATCATAAATAAGCCCTCAAAATAACGGGGTATTCCATTATTCACCCATATAGAAGGAATTTCATCCCCGTAATTCACTCAAAATTTTCTTCCATTAAATTCAAATCAAAAGTTCGACGTCACCCAAATAAGATGGAATATAAACAAAATATCTACGAATGGACAACGTAATGAACCAATAACCCCAAGCCTAAGAATACAAATAACCTATACTTTGATACCACTTTGTAAGACCATGAGAGGTGCTACTGAAAAATGTTGAAGAATGAAAAAATATAAGATTTAGATTGAAAATAAATTTGAGAAAGCATACATCATAAATCAACTAAATATTGTTTTCAATTTTATTAAATCTCAAATGTCCTTCTTCATAATAATTTATAATACACAATGCGATACATATAAATTTTGGAATTTATTTATTCTGAGCTCAAACGACGATCTCAATCCCAATGATTCCATAAATATCATCTTAAATCACACCTGAAATACAATAAACTGTAGGGGGGAGCGAAAAACTCAGTATCTCGTATAAATCCTACAAGTGTAATTACACATACTTTGTTATACTTTTTTGGTGTCCAGACACAAGGATGCCTGGATGACTATCCTTTCGAGTCAAACATCGCTGCCACAGCTGTGAATGTTGATAGGAAATTATTTAGAATCTCCACTCCTTGTGATCTAGATAGGAGGTACTATTATTATATTTGGGCATGTTGCCAAATTCTTATCTTTTATTTTTTTTGACGCATTTTTATTTTAGGCCCATTTGATTTGGTTGTAAGAAATGTTTTACCGAGAGTTGTCGGTTATTTATTTAATCATTTCAATTGTGTATATTAACTGTATGGGGGATTTTTATTTGTGTGCTTAAGTTAAAAAGATTAGAATGTTTATAATTTGACGCCAGGCCTAATATGTTAATAGTAATTAAATGGCTTTGGATAGTGATGCTGGGAGTGAAACCATTTGAGATTCCTATTTAATTTGATATAGGACTGATCACACGGTATTTTATTAGGTGGGGTGTCACTTTCTAGGAGCGTTCTAAAGATCGTAGAAAAACCGACTAAGACGACCTCTCCTACCGCAATGAGTTAAAGTGAAGATACAATAGGGCGTGTTTGCCATGGGGCGATTATTCTTAACGTTCCTAGGTGGCACTCTCCTAATGTTCCAGGAAGCTCTCTCCTAACGATCCTAGGTGGCTCTATTGCTTGCATTGTTTTGTCTTTGGTAACATGTGAAACATGTTTATCGAAGCCAATACCACACCTATTATCTTTGATTTGGACAGTTCCAAATATTTTTTTTAACTATTTGAACCTAGCTTCAAAATCAAATTTAACCTTACTTGAATCCATTAATTTCTCCTCAAGATCACCTACCTAGACTCAAGTAAACTCCTAGAATCCTCGAACTCAAGAAGTTCCTTTTTTCACAACCTCCATCAACCCTCAAAGACTATCTCTATCACCCTTGACATATTCTAACTTCTCTATAATTTTCTTCTCAATTACCCTAAGATCGTCAATTACAGCATAGGAATTATTATTTTATATGGCATGTTCTTTCAACTTAGCTTCTAACTTCATGTTTGCCTTCTTTACTTTAAATTTCTTCTTCATATAACTCATTGATTGTAGTTTGCAAGTCTCTCTTATCCTCAATCTCATCCTCACTCACCTCACCCTCACTCTCTAGGTTGTCAGAACCTGTGGCTTCGAAAGAATCATGCAAACGTATGTCGTCACCAGTCACATGATTAGCCACAAGCGTGGGAAGGTATAGCTTACTAGTATACAAATTTTCTTCTTCCAGGTCTCTCTGACTAAGGGTAGAAACATGATTTATCAGCTTATTAAAATTTCCCCTAAGTTTAGTGGGGCAGTCATTTAACTTATGGCCGAACCCCTTGCAGCAAGGACACTTCTCACAATCATCTTTTTTAAGAAAAATGTTACGAGCAAACTTCATGCATGATTTCTATTTAGAATTTTCAAACATGTGAGTTCTAAAATCATCAAAATTACCAAACGACATACCTAAAGTCATGGGATCACAAACACAGTAAAATAGTTCAACATGCTCTGATACCAATTTTAGAAGGCCCTTTAGTGTGTGCTTTAGTTAAAAACAAAATTTTCCAATTTTTAGTTAAATCTAATTTTATTTTGTTAAACCCTAAATATGCATCAGAGTGACTTAATCAATTAAATAATAAAGGCATGCGGTAAAAGACAGATTTTCAGGAAAAAACCCTTTCGGGGAAAAATTAATTATATTTCACTATGAATAGTAAATCGCAACTTACAACATAGAAATTTTTTCAATGAATGTACCACAACAAATGTACATAGACACGCAGTCTAAATCAACAAAGGACTCCCACAAGAACCCTCGAGAAACGAAACTCTCGCTTTCAGCAAGGAATACTCGCAAGCATCCCCAATGACCTCAGTCAGTGTAATAAATAAATGAACTATATTCCAAAAAACGTGTCCAAGATCAAAAACTTTGGAATTGTGTATTTGGATCTTGAATAAACTCCAGATGATGAAGAACTATATGGGAATTTTCGAAACTATTCTTCTGAAAAATGTCTAATCAACAATGTATTTATTTCTAAGCAAACAAGAGTCCAACGAAACAAAACACAGAAATCAAGGCGACAGCTTGTTCGAGAAACTTGCCATGTCGTTTTAGTGATATGAGCATGTCATTAGAACAATGTACACTATCGTTTGAGCGACAGTTAAAATATGTTTTTCTTTTTAAATAAAATCCTCGAATTTTCAACAATTATGTTAACTCAGAAATATTTACAATACGTTTTTGCAAATATTAAACTTAATTCCCAATATTTAAGCAAAATTTAACTCATCCATCATTTAATCAAAATTCTAAATCTCATGAATTCTCTTAAGTATTCATATGTGAGTCATCAAGAACAAATTGAGTCTGAACAATGCAACTTGATTTTGTTTCCTCTTCAATGCTTTTAATTACAAATTCTTCAATCTTGAACAGTCTTAGGCTTCAAATAATATCAAATTAAAAACTATCCTAGACTCAAATAATTTTGTCCGCAATTAAGACAATTACAAACAAATTGACTCGATTAGAAATTTGTTCTTTAGCCTCTGCTGCAGCCGATGTGCCACCACCCGTGTTGTGAGTCGATCCTACTGGTGCACTAGTACCCCTTCTCGAAGTTATGGCTGGTGGAGGCACGTTATCCACAACATAGATATAGGATGGAATCAGTTAGCTCATCACATAATCTAGATAATCATAGCTCGCCTCTGTATCAGTATTGTGAGTATAGGGCTTGTCGATCATCACTTCCACCATGGCATTGTCTGACATCTTTCTAACCCACCTGATGTAAACATGGGGCACTAACAGTGTGACCTCCACCTCCTTCATAATCTTCCTCATCACCCTCTTCCCTAGGTACCAAATGTACTAAAACTCATACACAATCAGCCGACGCATCTGCATATGTAGGCCTGCCACCCCAGTATCCCATGGAGTCATCCCCTAGAGGTAGAAGGACGTCCGTATTCACCAATAAAGAATAAGTATATAATTAGTAAATGAATATGCCGAAAGGGAACTAAAAAAAATGAAAGATAACTTGGTCGATCGTTAGGCCATTCAGGACCTGTCGCACGTCCGCCATATATAAACACTAATTCGACCGCTGGTTAGAATTTTGCCATTGGAACATTCGGCAAAAAGCCTTTAAGTTGTCATCTTTCAGGTATATTAACCCTGCATTGTACCCTATTACCTCATAAAACCACGTCCGTGAAGGACATGAATAAGTAAAAATGGAATAAAAGAAAAATGCAAGGAAATGCATAAAAAGGAAAATGAATCCAAAGTGACTTCTAAAAGATATGTGGCCCCAGTGAAAGATGGCTGGTAGAATCAATTGAAAGAACCTAGAGAAGAATAAATAGATTCCAAGGTTAGGCACCCCCAGTGATATAGTTGAACATATGAAATTATCCTAAAATACGACAAGAACCAAAGATGGATGATGTCGTCGCTCATCGCCACCAAAAAGCCACCTAGAAAAAGTAAAATACATAGAAGGATCGTCTGTCTTACCTACTTCCTTTCAATCACATCCACCCTCCTCTTAATGAGAATCTCCGTCAAAGAGGAAATACAGATAGAATCCCTAGATACAACCCTAACCACATCCCTAAACGTTACCTACACTGCCTCTTGTGTCACTCGTAACGTGTGATCCATGACTATTTGGAAGTCCTCACAATCAACCCGTGTTAGATGATCAATATCTCTGGGAGTGACTATTATCTCCCTGAATATAAGATGAAAAGTTAGGGTAATACCACATCACTTCTTCCCAGAGAACACAAAACTATAGTAAAATACGATGTCTCATCCAAAGCCCATACCAAATGGACAAAATTGGCATAGGAAACCATCCAGCGTACAAAATTTTTAAAGAATTAATATCAGTCTGCAAAAGAAGAAGATAAAAAACCCCTCATTAGAATAATAAAGAAAGAGAAATAAAAGGGAATACCAAAGGTCACTAACTTACATAGCCACTAGGGTTCTGCAACCTAGATGAAAAATGGTATGCATGCTTGCCTAGTAGGATACGTGTATCAACTATAGGCTCGAACAAATCAAAATCTTAATCGTTTCCCAAAACAAAGGTCACCCTAGACTGCCACTCGAGGCCAGCCCAGTCATCAACAACCAATCCCTCAGTGTTTTGTCACTCGTTTGAATAACTAGATATTAGAAATCTTTAAGAAAAAGAATTAATAATGACTTTTAGAGGAATAAAACAAAAGATTCAAACACTTAATGGTGCGAAAAATGGGGAGGTATCGAACCATTTTTGTAGAATGCTAAGGGGCCTGCCAATCGATAATCCCTTTACCATACCGATCGATAGCCTCTTTTTCCTCTTCCTAAGAAATCCTAGGAGTCCCTGCCCTTGACTATTGGCACGCTCCCATGACTGCCTATTGGCAACCCCTTTTAAATTTTGTACAAAATAAGCTAGAAAATTCCAAAATCCCGAAATTGCCCGAAAAATTCCTAAAGACCCTTGGAAAATATGGAACATCATTTTTCTCAAGAAAATCATTTTTTAGAGCACTAAGTCCCTTACAAACTATCAAAATCTGACGTTGAATTAATCTTATGCTCTTATCTCAAACACAATCCCCGGAACGATTAATCTTACCCCCTATCATCAATAATTACCCAACGGGGACCTTAGAACTAAACATCCCCCAGTGGAGTTTCAAAACAACAAAATCCTGAGTAGAACCATAAGTAATTTTAAGTTTCCCAAGAGAGCAATTCTCGTGCTATACTTAAGGTCCTCAAAATTGGTCGTCATAACTTAACGTCTTCAGAATTGACCTCGACCCTCAAAATTAGTCGCTACAACTTTAGGTCCTCAGAAGTGACCTCGATCCTTGAAATTGGTCACTACAACTTAAGTTCCTCAAAAATGATCTCAACCCAGAAAATTGGTAATCATAACTTAAGGTCCTCAAAATCGACCTTGACCCGCAAAATTAGTCGCTACAACTTAAGGTACTCAAAATTAACCTCCACTCTTAGAATTGGTCGCTACAACTTATGCTACTCATAATAAAGCTTGACCCTTAGAATTGGTTATCATAACTTTAGGTCCTAATAATTGACCTCAGCCCGTAAAATTGGTCATCATAATCTTAGGTCCTCAAAATTGACTTTGACCCTTAGAATCAGTCGTCTCAACTCAAATTTCACAAAATTAACCTAGACCCTTAGAACTGGTCATCATAATTTTAGTTCCTGAGAATTAACCTCAACCTGCTAAATCAGTCACCCCAAACATCACTTTAGATCCTCAGAATCGACCTCGAACCACCGAATTGTTCTCCCTAGCCTCTTTAGATCTAAGCTTAACACATATTCAACCCATATAAGGGGCATCGTCATCTTCATAGGTCCTTAGAATCGACCTCGACCCGCTACATAGGTCGCCTTTGTCTTTTTATGTCCTTAGAAATGACCTCAATTCTTTGAATTGGTCAACCTCATCTTCTAGGCCCTCAGAATTGACCAAAAAATCTCTTTCCCCAATGTTTATTTGGATTTTATGATTTGACAGTCTTCACTTATTACAAGCTCGCCTATCTTGGGGCTCTCTATAGACACCCCATCCAATTACCCCCTTAACCACCTCCTTATGTCCCCAGAACTCACTCCTTCATCGTAAACCCTAGGTCATACTCAAAGTATTGATATGAATACCATCGGGCTCTCCAGGGCCCATTTGACTTCAATCAAGTTTCTCGCCTAAGTGAAAGCTCAATGAATCTTTGAAGGGCTTTGAATCCCCTTTCCAACGATTAGCCCGTGTACAAATTGACTTTACGACTTGGATGAATGATCTATAATACACCAAAAACTAATCTAGAGGCCATTGGGCGCTTATGGACCCCTTTTAACCTCATTAACTCTTCATCTTAAATGAATTCGAATGAATTTTTAAGGGTTCTGAATAACCTTCCCAATGGTGTGCCCCATTCCCAAGTCAGCCATATGATATGAACGAATGACCCATTTTTTTCTTTGAAAGGTCAAGGAACACTTTTAGCCTAGTTTGACCTAGGTCAACTTCCCAAATCGAGTGAATCTTAATGAAATCTCAAAGGGAAATGAAAACTCTTTTCAATCGTTTGTCTAGTGACTAATAGGCACTTTAGGGCCTCATTTAAACTCGATCAAATCCCAAAACTAGGAGTGTCTCAATTGATTCTTAGAGGACTCTGAATACCCTTTCCAACAGTTCACCTCGTGTGCAATTTTAACTTACTGCTCGCATTTTATGGTCATTTTTTTGAAAAAACTTCCTCAGACTATTGAATGGCACTCGCAAGACCTTGCCGATCAATAGTATGTCTAGGGTTCTTTTCCAATAGGAAGTTCAAGGACCCTAATGATATACACCTCCTTGGCGCTATAAATAAAGTCCATGACCTCAATTTGAAAGACACACCTTAGAACCCATAAACATCCTTTTCCACAATTCATAGAATATTCTCTCAAATTCAGAGTTGTTCTCCTCTTAAAAAGCCCATTTCCTGCATTCTTTTTATCATTTTCATATTCCTTTTTCAAAATTCTCACCCATATCCCTAAACGATTATCATCTTATCTTGAGATTAGTGCATCAATAATCAAGATTCATTCCAAGTCTTTATAAGGAGGTCCAACTCTCCACTCTTTTCTTTAAATTCTGTTATTTTAGCATTAATCACTTTATTTTCATTTTAGTGATTTATTTCATTTCATCATATACCTTAATTCCAAACCTTTATTATTAAGTATTTGCATACACTTTATTTTCATAAAAAAATCCAAAATTAAGAAAATGAGGGTTTACTTGTAAATTGGAAGTGGGGAATTATCATCACATTTTCTCACACAAAAACAACTTTTTCTACACACACATATAAGCCAAATCCACAGTTGGATTCATGGGTAAAACCCCACCTCATATTGTCTTCGAACTACGTGGACTTTATTACCCATTTAGGATACATTGACATCTTGAGTAAATTCCTAGACTCGAGTCATCCCATATATGTTGTTACCTTATTCTTATTAAATATTCTCAATATATTTTATATTCTTGCTTGCTTGTGTCTTGTTCGATATACACATTTGTTCTCGACAATGACTTTTGAATCGAAAAACATTTACATTATACTTTGAATTACTATTTTAGGCACACTCCAAAGGATGGCCTCACTATGCCTTTGTCCATGACGCGAGTTGAGATATTCCATTCCATTTATATTTAGCACATAAGCACACACATCACGGAGTTTAACAAGAGAAGATTAACACATGACCACGAGAGATCAAAATGGTGGGACGGGTGCCTAACACCTTCCTATTCCGAAACTTAGTCCTCGGACCCTTCAACTACTTGGTTTCCTAAGCATCAATATTATCCTTGATGATGATATCTTGAGGCGACAACATATCTTTTTCTTATTTTGTTCAAAAGAAACTGGTGACTCTATTATTCCATATAACACCCACACCGATGACAGTCAAGCTCTCCAAGAAAGCATGTAAATCCGCGTGCACACCAAAAGTGAAGGAAAGATTTCTCGAGAGACTCCCGACCTCGACCTTTGGATGGCCACACATGGCAAGGCACATTTAGAAGATCATATTATTAAAGCATTGTTAGCAGTTTCATGATAGTTTTGTGTATCATTATATAGGTGATACCTTATGAATGATGGTGTACAATAGTATGAAATGATTCGATTAGACTTATTTCTAATCTTCGATTGTAGCGAGTAGGGTTTTTTTCGGGATGGTACCACTAGCTAGTGTACGGTAGAGGCACAAAAATGTTATCATGAGTTAATTATGAGTACTTACGTTGACATGTGGGTAAGAATCTAAAATTTTAGTACCATGCTTATCCGAATTTTAGGGGTGAAATTCTTTTGTAAGGGGGAAAGTATGTAACACCCCATTATAATCAGAATACTGAAATTTTGAGAATTTTTAAAGGGAGAATATTTAAATTACATGTGGCACGGTAATTTAATAAATTTGATAAATAAAGGGAATTTAAAAAAATATTAATTAGTGAGAAATGGATTAATATTTATGTGATTTTTTATTTACTTGTGTGACAGGTAAACGAAATTGTATTATTCTATATGAGGTCATAAGTGAGTAAAAGCGACGGGATCTAACTGTATCTCAACCGGGACACAAGTGTGGGTGATATGTGATTGAGATGGGATTTTTTTACTAGTGATTTGGTTGATGACTTCGAGTGCACAGTTGATCCTAAATAGGTTAAAATAGTAAAAATTCGATACTCGAGAGTAGTGATTAGGTTCTGGGGTCTTTTTAGACTAGGCGAGACCTGTATAGGGGTAATTTGATCATTGTAAAAATTAGGGTCATTCAAATTTCAGGATTTAACCTATATATTGGAGATTTCGGGCCATATGAAGAGTCCTTTTATAATATCAAAGGTTTACCTTATGTTAATCCAAAAGTTAGAGAGAAACCGAAGAGAAAAGAGAAGAAAATCCAAGAGTTCTTACAGGAAACTCAAAGGGTGCTTAAGAAAGGGTAGGAATTGTGAAGAACATGAAGATTTTTGGGCTTAGGATAATCATCAAAGGAGGTTCTTCAATCAAATTCAGATTCTACAAGGGTTTAAAGGAAAGTAATTATATTGTTAAAATTATGTGTAGAATTCAATTCATATCATGATTGGTAAAGGAATTTTTGGTGGAATTCATAGACAATTGGGTTCTTGGCGAAATGATTTCATAATAAAATTGTGTGATTTGTTAATATTGAAGTCTGAAAATTTGAATCCCATAGATTAATGAATTGTTGATTTAGTAAATTGGGAAAATTGGTGAATCGTTGTTATACTGGGAGGATTTCATTGTATTTGAAAATTAAGAATAAATTACATGTAGTGATAATGTGTAGACGAATTCTATGTTAAAATGGAAGTGTTTCATATTTAGGATTCATGAAAATTGTTAATCATTGAGAAAATTGTGATTCGGATTGATTATTTTGGGTTTTACGTTGTTGAAAATCGATTTGGGAAGAACTAGGGGTGTCCGTAGGGGCAAACCAGTTCACCCTCCAGCCAAATCGGTTCAACTTCCATGCCACAGTCAGTTTCGGTTATTGGATGTAACTTTTTCATAAATTAATTTTTTATTAAATTATGATGTTCAGGATAAAGTTAGGATTTTTGGAAATTATGGTAATAATGATAAAAATACCTTAAGATGAGTTGGAATATATTCGGGGTAAGAAATTAAGTATTTGAGGGAAAATTATACCCTAAAAAATTGTTAATGGATTGATAATTAAAATTTGAGAAATGGGGACAGAGGCTGCTTGAGAATAGTATGTGCCTAGAATTGTTGTTTTGAGAATCAATTAATTAAATGAGTAAATATTTAAATAATTGAAAATCAATATGGTAGTCGGGAATCATGGGCTAGTGCTACGAGGGATAATCATGGTTAGCCAAATTCATTAGAAATATATATAAGGGTGTAAAGACTCTATATATCTTTTATTGTATCGGCATATATGATATTATTGTATGAACATACCACTCTAGTACTATCATGCAAGGTTGTGCAATATGTGTGATCTTCCCTAGCGAATATCAGCAGGCTTATTATTGACCCCAGATCATAGTGCAATCCATGTGACCTTGTGAGATTGATGTTTAAAGTGAAGTAATTTTGGTGTGGTTATGACTCACTATCGAAGGACTACGATCTCCTCAAATGCATCGATGATTTCTCGAGTTCAGTGTGAGATTCTGACTCAATAGACTAGGATGATATGTGTATGACTTGGTACATGATAGCATTTTAGAGACCTACATCCAGTGAGAATTACTCTAAGCGATGGAAGTTATACGCGACCTAGGTGTGATGGTTGTGTTAGAGAAAATATGTGTATATACGTTCAGAAAAATGTATACGGGTATATGCCACTAATGTGTGAACATGGAATTAATAACTAGTGAAAGTTATTCGGAATGAATTGATAATTATAATTGATAGTTATAATTTTTTAAACTTATTTGAGATGAATTATTTGCTATAACTCAGAGTTAGAATTGATTAGAGGATGACAAGGAGAATTATATAAAATGCGTGACATAGGATAGTGTATGGAGTTAAGGGTACTTTTACACTAGTTAGGCGGGGTAGCATAACTAGGATGTCAAAACTAATACATTAGGTGTGCACTATAGTTGAGGGTCGAGTATTATCTCTTGTAGGTGGACACCAATTCAAATACGAAAAAATGTATTGATAATTATTATGCATTTTAATTACTTGAAAAATATTTTCAAAAGGATTTGGGCTTTAGCTCATATCAATATATTTTCAAAATCTTTTACGTGTTCATCCACGGGGATGCCAAGCATGAATATGGAGTTCACCTTATGAAAAAATTCTCAACATATGTAGATAATAAGCCAAAGGTGACCAAAACAGGATCTTAAAGTATAATATGATGAACACTTGGATACTAAACAACTTGAATGTAAACTAAGATTTTGGAGAGCTTTTTGATAGAGTTTGGGAACTCAAAACTACAACTTTTTCTCTTATTAAACTGATGCTTCGTACTGCTATTTATAAAAGGTTTTTACCCAATTGAGATAAGAATGAAATGCAATTTGGAAAATCTCAAAATTGACAAAAATTTGGAAGCTTGATCAAACGACTTTGCACCTTGTTCGAACGAAGTATAACATCTCGTCCAAAATGTCTGCATTGAGATTCCAGCAAAGGACGGAGTTGGTTCATTCGAAGTTCATTGGAACCTATTCTAACGAGGAACCACATCTCATTCGAACATGATACATAATATTGTTCTAACGACATAAAAAAAATTATTTTTTCTAAAAAATATTAAAAATACAAAATCATTTTAAAAACAATTTTATAAAACCATAACACATAAATATGAAATCTTCAAGGACCAAATTATTTACACAATCATAACTGACAGATCCTTAGAACATGAAGACAAAACATGGAACTAAGCATGCCACAATGATGTAAATCTTCTAACTTGGTCGTTATATAGTCAAGAAACCACGTGATGGTCTTGAAATGTCAACACACTCAATTCCTAACCTGTGACTTAAATAGTTTTGTCCAAACACAAAATAAGCCAAAACAAACAAATTGACTCTATTCAAAATGTTATCCTTACCCAAACAATAGGTTAGGGATAATCCAAAGGCATGTTTAGGTCTGGGATTGATTAATAGATTCTTGTTGTGGGGCTCGAGAATCAGGTTACGAATATGGAATGTATTAGGAAGCCAATTTGATCTTTAAGCTTCTTAATTATATTCTTATTGTCACTTTTAACAATACGTGATTAATTTATAGTTTATTTTTTAACATGTTTAGACACCTTAGTCTTAAAATCCCTTCAAATGTAAATATGGGCCTAGGTATGAAAATTGTATTAGTGAGAGGTGAAAGAACATCACTTAAACTAGTGTGGGTACACAATAGTTCTTGTGGATGATTGTGTGTTGGGATAATAAGTGCCCATTAATATGTATGTAAATGTGTAAGGAAGATAGACTTGGGTAATGGATTGCCATCAAGAGTATATAAAACTGCGAGAAAGATCAGTTTGTATATTGGAGGTCGTTTAAGAGTACATAAGAGTGCAAGAAAGCTCAACTTGTTTAATGGGAGGCTATCAAGAGTATCTGTGTATATGCATGAGAAGTTGTGGAATAATATAGTTTTATATCTTTCTACATATCTGTTTTGACAATATATCGAGAGATATATTGTCGAGCCTTCTATTCAAACATGTTGCGTGTGAAAGTTTGAGGATGTGGCCTGGGAGGGGGATGAGGTATATTTAGTACAAAGGGTAGCTTCAATGGAGGATTAGAATGGGAGATAACCAGAAGATCATTGACCTGGTGTATCATATTATGATTTTCCAATTATCACTAGCAAGAACATATTGTCTTTCAAGTTTGTTTGGAGGTGTAGAAGGAGAGGGGAGTGAGTATTTAGGATTTTATTGGATCAGAAGGCACTGATAAAGTTCTTTGTATCCTTTATCTACATGATTGAAATCCTAGAGGTGTGATATGACTCAGGGTTATTACACCGTATTTTGACTATAGATGGATCTATCACGAAGAAATAATACATCAAGAGACATGTGACAAGGCTTGGGCTTCTTGAGTTTGGTTTGATATAGTTCCTACATACACAAAGGGGATTTGTGATCAATCCAATGTAGTTCTAACAAATTGGACATATTTATGGGTTTCGACGATAGCATACCAAGTACATAATATATAATATTACGGTATTCATGGAGCTTAATCATTATTCTATTTTAGTTCTGAGTTGGATTGATATATTTATATGTCAAAAATAGGTTACTAAAAGGTCGATGTTTGACAAATATTTGTAGGAAATCATATATTTGGGGATGTCATCTTTGCGACGGGCTTTGTTCACTCAGAGAAGTAATGAAAGTAGTCTGATTTTAGACTTTGCATTTATAAAAGTTTTGGAATGACTCACCTCATTGGCACACTCATGAAAACGTTTTTGAAAAGTATGTTTTCATGTTGTATTCAGTGATGGAATTTGGTTAACACTTATTTATCACATGATTATGTCATTTCAGCCTAGTAAACAAAGGTGCTTGGTTAAAAATCAGACACTAAAGTATAAATGGTTTAAAGTGGATACTCGGTCCCCTAAACGGGGGATTATCAATTATTTTTTTATACTACTTAGACTTTCTATTAACATTTTTCAGGTCATAGGCCACCCCGTGCAACTTCATTGCTGATTCATCTTTGAGCTACTTTACCTTGCTGATTATATAAGATGTAGGTAGCAAGCCTGCGTGCTTATTCTTCATATTCCTTTTGTTATTATGTCATATTTATATTTGTGTACAATGATAGTATGTAGGGTATTTATTACATTACGTTGGATTTATTATCAGATATTTTATGTTTCACCACTTCGATGTTGAGTTTTTTTATTTATGTGTTCATTATTATTTATAGTCATGCTTAGAACGATGCCCCAATGTTTAGACTATTATATTATTTATTATGGACTTGATCAACCTATTATTAAATTTTACGGGCGTTGTACTTTGCTTATATCATTTTTTATTATCTTTCAGATGGTGAACACTAAGAGGAGAGTATCGTGACCCCACTATAAAAAAATAGTTTTGGGGACTAAAGCTTTTGAGACGGCTTAAATGTCAGTCCCAAAAATATAAGTTTTGTGATGGGTATAATCATTGATCTTAAAAATTAACAGTATTTGAAACCTTTTTTGTTGATCGTATTATAAAGTAATACAAATGGGACTGCTTATTAGTAGTCGTCCCAAACAATACACCTTATGAGATGATTGTAAATTTGGGTTACCACCTTATGGCTTTTATCTTCTACTTATTTTACTTTGTTCTAGGCATTATACAATGAAAATAAAAATGTAAGGGAAAGAGAAAATTTTGCGCCCCTTACTTCTGTATTCCCCGACCCCATATTTCTTCAATACCTAATAATATAGGAGAAATCTGTCCCTTCTAGTCGGCATCCTTCCTCCCCTCTCCTCCTTTGGCTCCGATAAAACTAGTAACAAGTAGATAAATTTTTTTAGTTAAATATTTTTTTAGTTCAATACTTAATATTTCCTCCCCTCTCCTCCTATTACTCATATTTATTTTTACACAATCTATGTCATTCTCCTTCTCAAGGGTGGTTGCCTTAAAAAAAGGAACGTTGAGTTTTAAATTGTGAATTGCTTTTTTTTTTGGTTAATCTTTGGTGATTGTTGACAACTATTTGGTAATTGGTTGGTGTTGGATAGAGGATTGTGGTGTTATGGGTATCTAGGTAGGTGGTGGTGTTTTAATTTAGGGCTCGTGGATCTAGGGTTTCAAAAATTGGGGTTAATGCCAATTGGAAATTATGAAATTGGCATTTTATGGTGAAATCAAATTATTTTTTCTTATCTATTGATTGTTAATTTCCTCGTATGACTGCTAATAAAATGAAAGAATCGGCAATGGAACAGTAATTTAATGTCTTGTTGTTGTAATTGATTGGTTATTGGGATAATTAGAGTTTTTGTTATAATAGAAATTACTTATACTTGGAGAGAGGCAATAAAGGATTTATGCGCTAGTAGAGCTCTATTTACTATTCATTTTAAATGTGTAGTTTAACTTCAAACTATGGTTTTCACCATTTGACCCTTAATGCAAGTATTTGAAATTTGATTATAATAATACATGATGGTATGGATTTTATCGTAAATGTAATTTATTCCATTGAAATTGAAAAACTCTTTTATTTCAAGTATTCCTCTGAATTTCATAAGTTGAACATCATTTCATTAATTAAACTAAAGAATTTTTACAACATAAATATATAATGAAGTCTTTATTCTAAATGATGATTTTCTTAAATGAAATGAAATTATAAAAAGGTTTTTGGCAACTGACACCCGTCAATGGGGTGTCACAACTTGGTATCGGAGCCTAGGTTACCTATGTATCGAAGAGTACGCTTATATTTCACTTTATTATAATAATATCTATCTATATTCTATCCGCGCTAATGTATTATTTCATTTTGCTTATGTTGAGGGTAAATGTAACAATTGGTTATTAGAATATATTTTAATCCTCTGATGTTCTGGTTTGAGTTGAAATATTATCCGTAAGATGAACTTGTGATTTACAATTATTTATATACATGAGCAAAGGATAAATATGATGGGGTTTCTCACATTAAATAATAACAAGTTAAGGTTATAGAAGTTCATTCCACCGATGGTCTTCCATGAGATTAATAATAATATTGAAAGTTATTAGTTTCAAGAACACGTGACACAATAAAATGATTCACATGAACCCTTGAAGGTTAAAAATATTAATATGGGGATCTAACATGCCAAGTGTGTTTGTCTAAAACATATGTTTTAATAGTTAAGAAAGTATATGGTATTGTAAAAATCTTAAATTAATACTTCGAATGAAACAAGGTATATGGCATAAAAATAAGATTGTAAGTTGTCTCTAGTCATTATGGCCCGGGGGAATGTTAAGCCATGAAGGCTCTCCATTTAATTGTAATAATTATCGAGAAAATACTGGTCTTGTTTCTTAGATGAAATGATTGAGTTTCATAGGAGACATATGATAAGCCACTCAATGGCATCTAATGACAAAGAAATTTAAATTGGAGTTTAAACGTGGATTTTTGTGAGTTTTATACCTTTAGACATGAGAAGTTATTCCTTGATGAAAGTCTAATGAGGATCTTAAATTAGTATCAAGTGTACCCCGTTGTAAAAAACTTAGTATAGAAAGGAAAGGTATGCATTACCCTTTGGAAAAAAATTGTGAATATTTTGGATGAAATAAATGATTTGTAGTAACTATTAGGTGAAAGAAAATTGGGTCAAGAATTAAAGAAATGCCTTCAAAAAAATTGTAGTTATTAACGGGTAGAGTTACTAACACCATGTAAGGGTTTGACGTTTCTAGCAGTGCCTTGTCTTCATGGGGAACACATTAACAAGATATATTACACACACGTTAGATCGTACTACTCATAGGATTTTTGCAGTTTTGGTAATATGTGTAAAGACCCAAGTGTTGGGTCAATATATACATTAAGTAAGTAGGGCCTCGGGGTATAGATTCACCCCTTGGATAGACTTTGAGATAGGTTGTATTGATTAATATATTTATTAATGCTATGGTTTATGCTTTGAAAAATATATATTAAGGTGATGTTTAGGTATATTGATTTCACAAGGTTGTAAAGATTGGTGAGTTCAAACTGACACACAACGATAGTAACCCTCTGGAAATAATATCCTAAGTAATCTAAGTATACCCTAGAGTTAAGCATGAAATTTTAGGATAATGATTGGAAGTTCAAGCTTGAAATCTTAGGATTTGAGAATTAAGATGTACATTACTCATGGGAGCTAATGTTAGTTCTTGCTTTATTTTATAATTTACCATTATGATTAAGGATGAATGAGTAATTATGGCCTCTAAGGAGGAAATAATCATAGTGATTAGTAATAATATACCCTTTCTTCTAAATCTTTTCATGTCACCGTTCGACTTAGGACGATGGTTTAAGTTGAAGATATCGATTCGATTGGGAAAATAACTCGAGCTTATGTAAGGGATTTTAATATCAAGATTACGTAACAATCTATGGTCTTGTTCCCATACTTGTTTAAGACTAGGGTACATAGACTTCATGTCATGTGGTAAAATAGTACACATGGTTGTGTTGAGATTGTAAACAATAATTACTTTTATATTGTGTGTAGCAGTAAAAAAAATTTGGTTCGGTGATAATTACATAATGATTTATGAATACCTATTCATTAAAGTCTTCTTGATAATCCATGATGATGAGTTATAAAGGTATTAAAAGACTAAAGTGGGTTAAGGGTAGAAAGTTTTCATTACATGTGGTTTATTGGTGTACTTGTGTCGGTGAGACACTAATAAATTGCTTATAAATTTTAGAGCGTCTGATTGATGAAGAATTATTATTCACATTAAATTCTAAGCCGTCTTCTTAGTGGGGAAAATGAACTATTATGAATTCCAAATTGCGATATATATAAGAATCATGTAGATTCATATTTTGAATTTAGGAGGCAATTATGAGAACTTGATGATTAATTGATTTCATGACATGAGATGTTGTCATGGGTGTTATTTGCATGTAGTAGTTAAATGGTCATATGCCATCATGATGTAGGTACTGATTCGCCTAAGTTTAATTTGGGTAAATTCGAGGACTTAGTAGATTTAACTATATAACACATTAGTGATAATAACCTATAAATAACCCATGAGATTTATTGGTGTAAACATATTAAGTAATGGAATTTTGAGAAATTAAAAACAACTACAACGTTGTGGATCAATATGTATATTTATGATTTCTAATGGGAAGTTTGATTAGACTTGTTTAAAAGTAATGCGAGTAAATGATAACATTGGACTAAGAAATTATCATATGGTCATACAAATAAGTTGCATTTATAGCAATATGATTGAAAAAGATTTTCCATCATGACCCTAAAGAATAAATATTATAACAAGTAAGAGTTAATGAAAATACTAATGAATGCGCCATTTGATTATAATACATAGGAAGGGAGAGGCTTAATGTTTTGGAGAAACTAGAGGTATGGTTGTACATGCATGGAACCGCATGCATGTTTAACCTTCAGTAAAATAGATTACAATGCATAACTTCGTGTCAGAAAATACCTAATAAGATTTAAAGGGCAATCGAGGATCTCGATGATTGCGTACTCATTGAACTCAAGTCTAGACCTAGAATAGCCATTTTGGCAAAAAAGGATAAGCTTATGGCGTATAGGGTAATATTTTCTAACCATTAAGTTAATATTTATGATGGAAGTCGTGTAATCCAGATTGTGATTTGAAAGTTTCCTTGATAACTATATGGTAAAAAGGCATATCATGCATTATCACATACAAAAATAACTTGATTAAAAGGTAAAATATGAATCGTAATTTGAGTTAAGAAAGTGAATTATTGGGATTTAAAATCAATAGAGGTCATTTGAATAAAATGTTGAGCCTAAGAAAAGTTTCTTGAGTTACTTAAGGCACCGAGGAGTGTATGTCAACGTTAACTTGTTAATGAGGTCTGAGTAATCAAAGGTAGTTTGCACATAGACATTTGATCCTCATCCTTCAGTATGAACTTCAAAGTAAAATGACGAAGAAAATACCTTCTTGTGTAATGTTTTGATTTTGGGAACAAAAATTTCCAAGGTGGGAATGTTTTGAACTCAAGTCTAGACCTAGAATAGCCATTTTGGCAAAAAAGGATAAGCTTATGGCCTATAGGGTAATTGATTCGTATCAAATATTGTATATTTTTGCCCGTTATCTTTATGCATTCTTGCGATTTTACGGTCCTTAATGTCTATATTTATGCTCATTAACTATACAACCTTGGATTTGGACATATACATGATTTGTAGAGTTTAATTGTGTTTTTATAGGTATTAGAATGGTAAAAGTGAGGATCCGTTGCATTTCGGAGAAGTTCTATCGTCCGATGCTACTTTAAGGGCATTTTAGTCAATTCACTTTTCAACTTCGGCTCATGGAATTTCAATGGATGCGTAGTTCGTTGAACAAGCTTCGCGTGGATGAAAACCGTGCATGATTCCGAGTCCGGATGATGAAGATATGGTCGTTTCAGTTTTTCAACCTTTCCCCCTTCTTCATAGACCAAAAAATTGCCGAAAACAGAGTACCGGTCGATCGCGGTTTGAGGCCCGGTCGACCGCGTTTTGGCATTTTCTGTAGAAAGGAGATAGTGCACTTTTACAAGAAGGCGCGGTCGACCGCACCCCCGTGACGGGTCGAACGCATAATGCAGATATTTGTTGGCTCTTTTCTTTTCTTTTCTTTTTTCTTTATTTCTTTTCCAACTTGTTATATAAGGAAAAGCTGGTTTTATATTTTGAGGATCTTGCATTTTACATTAGGTTTAGGGTTTGTAAGGAGATTTTTCCCTACTCCATTTTCTTTGGGTGTTTTACCCACTTTGATGTATGTAGGCTTTCTAATTTAATTGTCTTCCTTCAATTATTACTTTGTTTACATGCTTCCATTAGTTTCCATGCATAGTTAATATTTATTTCTTGCTATTTATTTCTTTGATTAATTAGGTTTACTTTCTCTCTTTCAATACATGTTTTTTAACATGCTTTATAGCTAATTTAAATTAGGTTGTGCTTGAATTGAACTCACTCGAGTTAACGCGTTGCTTTGCTTTGGTGATGGTGTTTAAGGGTCTATTTTGGGTGCGTTGAACTAATCATTATGCCTAAGAGATTTGACGGGGCATATCATGTATGTCCCGTGCTTATGACCTTGCGTGCGCAATTTTTGGGGTATTTGTTGATGCCAAAATCGTATTAGGCTTTTATGCGGATTTAGGGGGTGACAACCCTTGGTTCAATTAACTGTCGAAACGAGACGCATTCTAAATAACTCATCGACCCATGTGACCGTTTTATACAAATTAACTCAGGTGAGGGATATTCGACGCAATTTATAGTTTACTCGCTTTGTTAATCTAGTTTCAATACACTCGCCATGATTAAGCATTTCCCTTTATGCATCCTTTCCTTTTTAGTTTGTAATCACCTTTTACACTTTTATTTTGGAGCGCTAAATCCCATAAATTCTAGCAACTCGTCCCAGTGGATATTTTTGATAGCCGGACTTGGCCTCTATACTCACCAGTTGAGTGTAGTCATAAGTTTAGGTTTTTCTATTGAGGAGGTGAACATAAAACAATTATCAGCGTTTGACACGCGCTACTTTTTGCTCTCGATCAAGATGGCACAGTTGCCGGGGATGAGTTTGTTTTAGACTTTATTTGATTTTGTTTTCATAGTATTTTCTTTCAATTTGTATTATTTCCTAACCTTTTTGAAGGACTTCCACATTTGAGCACTTAGAAACGCTCGAATTTTTCTCGCGCGCACCTACTTTGTGGAATTTGCCACTTCGATCCATTTTGGGGGTAAGCATGTCCGATTCCAATTCCTTCCCTAATCATTGTTATAATTCTCAAAATTATCGTAATCCTATGACTTTTCGGTGAATACTTAGAATCCCAAAGTATTACAAATTCAAATATGACTTTGGGCGAGTATAACGAAAGTCAAAACTTGGGTTATTGGAATTTTGATGATGATGATGATAATGATTTTTGACCTTTACCTACTTATAATAGGAATTTTTAAACGTATAATAATGAGTTTTCATTTAAATCCGATCGTAATTTTCAAAGTTCCCATTTTCATGTATCCGCACCTCGGACTATGACATTCGGTGAGGGTTTGCGTATGTGTGAGAATGAGAAAATTGAAAATCGTTATTAAGAAGAAAATCGTTGTTTGGAACATGAATTGGATTTATTATTTGAGTCCTATGACGATTTTCCTTTCGAGACTTTCGAAGTCGAAGAATGTTTTGAACCAAATGAGGACTTTGTGCCTACTTTGGAACAAACCATTCTTGACTTTGCCCATCTCATAATAGATATTGAAAGTGAGGATGAAAATGACGTAATATCTATTAGCAATGAAATGATTTCTTCTTTGTCCCCCAAAAATAACAGTTCATTGAAAATGATATTATTTCCTTCGAAACTCAATCTTCATGCGATGATGATTCATCTCATGTGTTTGAATTTCTTTCATCCCCATTTTCATTCTCTGTTATCACACCGTCACAATTACCCAATGATTCGATTTCAAACTTTAATGTTTTAAAACTTTTCACCGATGAGGAGTACTTGCTCGAGTCGCCTTCCGGGAACGCATTCGTGCCTTTGTGTGCACCACCTACCATTCCAATTTCAAAATCATTGGGAGGATATTCAGATTTTCTCGGTCCCCACATGTGTTTGTCACCCGTTCAATCCAACACCCCCATCATCCCTCTAAAACTTTTAATTGGAGATGGTTCCTTTCTGACGCCTTACACATGCCTTCTGTTGTTCAAACAAAATTCATATATTTTGGAAGGCATGCTTAAGAGTGAGGGTACACCAGTTATCCTCCAAAGTCAAATCGATTTTACGGTGGACCCTCAGCTATTTAGACTTCTAGTGTATAGTTAGTGTGAAGCCTAAATAGTAGGTTGTATATAGTTAGCTTTTATTATTTCTTTCTTTTTATCTTACTTTCTTTTTAATTTAGTCTAGTGTAATTATTTAACTTTTTGTTATTTGTTTTTGTTATGCTCGGTACTAATTTATTTTGTAGATTCTCTGGACTTCTTCTTATGGGGATCCCTCTAATTTTGGGTAATATCGATATTTTCCTCTTTTTGACTTGGTTCTTAATTTACATTGAGGACAATGTCAAGTTTTAAGTTAGGGGGTGTGGGATATTCTATCCATTTCTTTATTTAGTCCATGTTTTGCTCACATGTTAGTTACTTAGTAGGCTTTTCTTAGAAAAATTTAAAATTTTCAAAAAGATTTTCTTTCTTTTTGCTCCTTTATTGGGCATTTTGCCTTTGCTTCTGATGATAAATTTTAATAATTGCCCAATCCAATAGGCAACCCAACAATGGATGTTCCCGATTTTAGAAGTTGTTAGACTTTAGTCTCCATTATTGATATTATGAATAACTTCATGAATTAAACTTTAATCCCATGAGCACATGAACTTTTCTAGCTCTATTGATTTGGTTTAAGATTTTTATAACTCGGTAATCTTTTATTGCATTGTATATACTTACATGGAGTAAGCTTTTACCTTTCATCGTTTGTGAGTGTATACACTATTCTTTCCTCTTTGAAAACGTTGAATTCGTTGTTAATCTCACTATTCTTTCATTTGATCGTTCATTAATTGAGTTCATACTTGAAATGTGTTACTTGATCATGATTTTCATTTTTTGTTTTGACTCGAGATTTGCGTAAACTTTTGAAATGATCATAGGACTTCTTTGTTATATCACCCATATAGACCTTGACCTCACCCTTATATATTTACGCTCGTTAACCCCCTTGAGCCTAAATATAGCCCTTCATTTCATAACCCAAATCCCAATACCAACTCTAAATTGGAGTTGTAAACCATACATACACTTTCCAAGCCTTTTTTTGGAATGTTACTTGGGATTTAATGTTGTTGTGATGTCAGTTGAAATTTAGGCATTTGAGAGTTTGATAAGTAAAGAAAAGAGATGTGAAAAAAGTGAAGAAAAAGAGTAAGCAAAAAGCAAAAGAGAACAAAAGAAAAAGAAGAAAAGAAAAAGAAAGAGAAAGTTGTAAATGTTGTGTATATAGTTCAATAAGCTTTGATTACTCTCCGATGATATATCTAATGTCGTTTGGAGATCATTTTCTCCGATTTTGACATTGCCCACATCTTCCCATTATCCCGAGTTTTCGTCCCGAACACTTTGAATCCGTACATACGTATCCTTCATTTCGTACCCTAACCTATCCTATTTTACAACCCTATTAAAGTCCTATGTGATATTAGGTTGATGTAATTCAAAAGTCATAATAGTTTTGATAATCCATGAAAATGCCTTTTTCCTCCTTTAGTGAGTGGTATCTTTCATTGAGATTACAGTTTTTTATTTTATATATGGCGTTCTTCATTTGTGACATGTGTGCGGCCTAGTTTCCATTTACATTTACGCTGTATGCCATCATGTTCCGTGTGTTACCTCCCTGTTTTGAGTGAATTCTCTTCATGAGTGTAATGCCCGTGAGGATTGAATGTATGCTTGCTTGAATGTTTATCTAGTTTATATAAGTTTTTCGTCAAATGACACCTTGCATGTGCTCGCTCCCCTCCCACATTTTAAAGTTTCAATTCTATGAGGTGCATTCTATAATGTTAATGATTTGGACTTTTGTTTGAACTCATTCAATGTGATAATAATGTGTATGAAATCTTGTTCGCTATTGTTGGGCTAGTCATATGTTGGGCTGGGGATATTTTGAGGAAACGATGTGATGTTTGTGGGTATCATCCCTGAAAACCCTCACGAGATGACACTCGTCCACTAGGGTGACCTAGGAGTTTAACGGCTTATTGCATATGCTAAATGCAATCGTGCTCCCTACAAAAGTGGCATTTATATTTCGATGCATATATATGTCTTGTATTGCCTTCTGTGGACTAGTTTTGTTTGTTTCATTACTAGGGACTAGAAATGTTGAAGTTAGGGGGTGTGATTCGTATCAAATATTGAATATTTCCCCTCGTTATCTTTATGAATTCTTGCGCTTTTACGGTCCTTAATGCCTATATTTATGCTCATTAACCAGACAACCTTGGATTTGGACATATACATGCTTTGCAGGGGTTAATTATGCTTTTGTAGGTATTGGAACGCTAAAAGTGAGGATCCGTTGCATTTCGGAGATGTTCCATTGCCGGATGCTACTTCAAGGGCATTTTAGTTAATTCACTTTTCATCTTCGTCTCATGGAATTTCCACGGATGCGTAGTTCATTGAACAAGCTTCACGTGGTTGCAAACGGTCCGCGATTTGGAGTACGGATGATGAAGATAAGTTCGTTTCTATTTTGTAACCTTTTCCCCCTCTTCATGGACCAAAGAATTACAGAAAGCAGAGTACCGGTCGACCGTGTTTTGGGATTTTTTCGTGGAAAGGAGATAGTGCACTTTTACAAGAAGGCGCAGTTGACAATGTCCCCGCGACTGTTCGACCGCATATTGCAGATATTTGTTGCCTCATTTCTTTTCTTTTCATTTCTTTTTCCTTTATTTATTTTTTAACTTACTATATAAGCCAAAGCTATATTATAATTTGAGGATCTTGCATTTTACATTAGGTTTAGGGGTTGTAAGGATATTTTTCCCTAATGCATTTCCTTTGGGTGTTTTACCCACTTTGAAGTTTGTAAGCTTTCTAATTTAGTTGTCTTCCTTTAATTCTTACTTTGTTTACTTGCTTCCATTAATTTCCTTGGATAGTTAATTTTATTTATTGCTTTGATTAATTAGGTTTACTTTCTCTCTTTCAATACATGATTTTTAACTTGCTTTCTAGCTAATTTAAATTAGGTTGTGCTTGAATTGAACTTACTCAAGTTGATGCGTTGCTTTGCTTTGCTGATGGTGTTTATGGGTGTATTTCGGGTGAGTTGTCCTAGTTATTGGTCCTAGGAGATTTGATGGGGCATATCATGTATGTCCCGTGCTTACGACCTTGTGCAAGCAATTTTTGGGGTATTTGTTGATGCCAAAATTGTATTAGGCTTTTATGTGGCTTTAGGGGCGTGACAACCCTTGGTTCAATTAACTGTCGAAACGAGACGCATTCTAAATAACTCGTCGACCCATGTGACCATTTTATACAAATTGACTCGGGTGAGGGATATTCGATGCAACCTATAGTTTTACTCTCTTTGTTAATCTATTTTCAATAGACTCGCCTAGATTAATCATTTCCTTGCGTAGTTAATTTTATTTATTGCTTTGATTAATTAGGTTTACTTTCTCTCTTTTAATACATGATTTTTAACTTTCTTTCTAGATAATTTAAATTAGGTTGTGCTTGAATTGAACTTACTCAAGTTGATGCGTTGCTTTGCTTTGCTGATGGTGTTTACGGGTGTATTTCGGGTGAGTTGTCCTAGTTATTGCTCCTAGGAGATTTGATGGGGCATATCATGTATGTCCCGTGCTTACGACCTTGTGTAAGCAATTTTCGGGGTATTTGTTGATGCCAAAATTGTAATAGGCTTTTATGTGGCTTTAGGGGCATGACAACCCTTGGTTCAATTAACTGTCGAAACGAGACACATTCTAAATAACTCGTCGACCCATGTGACCATTTTATACAAATTGACTCGAGTGAGGGATATTCGATGCAACCTATAGTTTTACTCTCTTTGTTAATCTAGTTTCAATAGACTCTCCTAGATTAATCATTTCCTTGCATAGTTAATTTTATTTATTGCTTTGATTAATTAGGCTTACTTTCTCTCTTTCAATACATGATTTTTAACTTTCTTTCTAGCTAATTTAAATTAGGTTGTGCTTGAATTGAACTTACTCAAGTTGATGCGTTGCTTTGCTTTGCTGATGGTGTTTACGGGTGTATTTCGGGTGAGTTGTCCTAGTTATTGCTCCTAGGAGATTTGATGGGGCATATCATGTATGTCTCGTTCTTACGACCTTGTGTAAGCCATTTTCGGGATATTTGTTGATACCAAAATTGTATTAGGCTTTTATGTGGCTTTAGGGGCGTGACAACCCTTGGTTCAATTAACTGTCGAAACGTGACGCATTCTAAATAACTCGTTGACCCATGTGACCATTTTATACAAATTGACTCGGGTGAGGGATATTCGATGCAACCTATACTTTTACTCTCTTTGTTAATCTAGTTTCAATTGACTTGCCTAGATTAATCATTTCCCTTTATGCGTCTTTTTCGTTTTAGTTTGTAATCACCTTTTACACTTTTATTTCGGAGTGATAAATCCTATCAATTCTAGCAACTCGTCTCAGTGGATATTTTCGATACCTGAACTTGGCCTCTATACTCACCAGTTGGGCGTAGTCATAAGTTTAGGTTTTTGTATTGAGGAGGTAAATAGAAAAAAATGATCATCATTTGGCACGCCCTACTTTTCTCCCTCGATCAGTAATATTTTCTAACCATTAAGTTAATATTTATGAAGGAAGTCGTGTAATCCAGATTGTGATTTGAAAGTTTCCTTAATGACTATAAGGTAAAAAGGCATATCATGCATTATCGTATACAATGTAACCTGATTCGAAGGTAAAATATTATTCGTAACTTGAGTTAAGAAAGTGAATTGTTGGGTTTTAAAATCAATAGAGGTCATTTGAATAAACTGTGGAGCCTAAGAAAAGTTCCGTGAATTACCTAAGGCACCGAGGAGTGTATGTCAAGGTTAACTTGTCATTGAGGTCTGAGGAATCAAAGGTAATTTACCATTAGACATTTGATCCTCATCCTTAAGTATGAACTTCAAAGTAAAATGACGAAGAAAAAATCTTCTTGTGTAATGTTTTGATTTTGGGAACCAAAATTCCCTAGGTGGGAAGGTTGTAACACCTGGTTCTTTTATAATTAAGAAAATCACGAATTTTAGTTTGTCATATACCGCATTATGTGGGTTAATTGAGTTACACATTTTAATTTTGATTAAATACCTTAATTAGAAAATTTTAAGTATTTATAATTATTTATGTATTATAATATCATAAGGATAAAAGAAGAAAATTCAAAGAAAAATTAATAATAATAACAACAACAATAATAATAACAATAACACCACCACCACCACCAACAACAACAACAACAACCACAATAATAATAATAATAATAATAATAATAATAATAATAATAATAATAATAATAATAATAATAATAATAATAAAAATAATAATAATAATAATAATAATAATAATAATAATAATAATAATAATAATAATAATAATAATAATAATAATAATAATAATAATAATAATAATAATAAAAATAATAATAATAATAGGTTTTTCGTTGAAAAAATAAAGGTGCTCTAAAAAATTCAACAAAATTTCATGAGATCTAAAATTAAATTCTGGATAACTTTGTCTTTCAGCATCTTCGAAATAAATGGTTTAGATCTATATCAATGGTACTTTCTGTTAGAAGTTTAGTCAAAACAAATCATACTTATCGTTGAATAATCGATTCGGGCAAGGGCCGAATTGATTTGGACCCATCGCAATGCCCTCTTTTCAGTTGTAAAACTTTGGGAATGACTGGGGAGATAAAGTGACCTAGCATGGTGGTTTTATCATTGAGGGAGGGGGGAACCACTTGTTTAAAGTATTCACAGATTGTATGAGAGACAAAGGAGATATATTCCCCATTAATCATCTAAATTCTTCTAATTTATTGGGCATCCCCTAAAGAAAGGTTTTTAGCATTCTTTCCTTGCTAAAACGAGTAGCCTAAAAGTCCTCTTTATTCTCTCCATACATTAGGCTTGTAAGATCTCCATTCCACCCTTCAATTATCAAGGTGTAACACTCCCATAGGTTGTACTGAAAAATATTAAAGAATTAAAAAAATACCATTCAGATTGAGAATAAATTTGCGAAAGCGTAAATCTTAAATTGGCTAAATAAAATTTCTAAATTTTATTAAATCTCAAATGTCCTTTTACAAAATAAATTTACAATACACAGCGATAAAATTAAATTTTGAAATTAAATATTTAGAGCCTCTAACGAAGATCCCAGTCCCAATTATGCCTTGAATATCATCTCACATCAAACCTAAAATACAACCAACTATATGGGTAAGTTAAGAACTCATTAGTTCGTATAAATGATCCAAGTATAACTACACATACTCGTGTGTGCATGCATCATATACAAGAGTGTATGCAATATAAAAACTGTAACTAAAATCCCAATAATATAATTATTACCTTGGATCTCACCACGGTCCCTACACAATCCAAGACTCCATATCAAAATTCCCACTACACTTCCCACAACACGGTATGAACTACCATCCACTATCCGGTCAATTATTCTCTGAATAATGTAAAGCCCCCCAAAAATAAATAAAAATAACTCGAGCACACAACCCATCATAACCTGGCATCACCGATATAAAATCTTGACATACTCGCCAACTAGGTTCCATGGCCTAGTCTTCGGACAATTTATAAAATTGTAGATGACATCACACTCCATCCAGCGGGTGGTTTGGATAAGGAATACATATGCATTCTCCGATAATAATCATCATAATAGAAATCTCTTAATTAAAATAAATTTCCAATTCAACTCCCATAAATCAAGTGTATATATTTTCTACCCAATTTTATAACCCAACATGCTCATAAAATCAACTATTTTCGTTAGCCCAAACTACACAACATGAAAATAGCACATACAAAATGTTTACAACAACGAGTATAGTATACTAGCATATAATGCATATAATGCAACATATATCATGGATATAACTATACAACCAAGATTGAATAAGTGTAGCACAAAAAATTGACAATGAGAGAACAAAACTACCTCAAGAGGCCCAAAGTCCACATTTGTAGGCTTGTTTTAAAAATAAAGAAAAATAAGACCCAAACATTATGCGAACATATATCATGGATATAACTATACAACCAAGATTGAATAAGTGTAGCACAAAAAATTGACAATGAGAGAACAAAACTACCTCAAGAGGCCCAAAGTCCACATTTGTAGGCTTGTTTTAAAAATAAAGAAAAATAAGACCCAAACATTATGCGAATCATGATATGACTTCAGATTTGGATTTTCACAAAAATTTTGGTCAGGAAACTGCTTTGTGATTTTCTCAAATTTCATCTGAAGGAATTAAAAAAGAAGATCCAAAACACTCCAAAATGACTCTTAGCATTCCACTCGTTTTTGCCTCTTTAGATTTCATTTTTGGCCTCTCTTTTTCATCTTATTTTCCTTATAATCAGTCATTATATTCCTCATATAGTCCTCTTTGGAGTCTAAGCTAACACATATTACAATATTGGCCCTTTAAATTGTCGAGTTTACTTTTTTAAATCATTACAAAATATCCAAAAATCGTTTAAACTTAAATTTAAATGTTTGATTCAATTTAAAAGTAAAATAAATCATTTTCAAATATATCGTCAATAAACATATTTTTTATTTAAAATGAAATATCCTAACTGAAATTTTATATAATAATCGTAAATAAGTACTAAAAGTAACGGGGGTATTAAATTTTTATTTCCCCTACAAAAGGAATTGCATACCCAAAATTATCTCAAAATTTTCTTCCATTGAATTCGAATAGAAAGTTTGGCATCACCCAAATAAGATGCAACATAAATAAAATATATCTCAACAGAAAACATAATGAACTAATAAGTCCAAGCCTGATAAAACGAATATCCTATGCCCTGATACCACTTCGTAACACCCTGAGAGGTGCTACTTAAAAATATTAAAGAATTAAAAAAAATACCATGTAGATTGAGAATAAATTTCTGGAAGCAAAATTGTAAATCGACTAAATAAAATTTCTCAATTTTATTAAATATCAAATGTCCTTTTACAAAAAAATTTATAATACAAAATGCGATACATTCAAATTTTGAAATTAAACATCCAAAGCCTCCAATGACGATCCCAATCACAATGATGCCCGACATAACATATCGCATCAAACTTGAAATACAACAAACTACATGAGGGCGAGCACGAAAATGAGTAGCTCGTATAAATGCTCCAAGTGCAACTACACATACTCGTGTGTGTGTGCATCATACACTAGATTGTACACAATATTGACACTCTAACTAAAATTCCAACAATATAATCATTACCTATGATCTCACCACGGTCACTACAAACCCAAGACACCATACCAAAATTCCCACACTTCCCACAGTACAATATGGACTACCGTGCACTATCATGTCAATTATGCTCGAAACAATCCAATGCCCCCCCCCCCCCCCAAAAAAAAAAATAAAAAATAAAAAAATAAAAATAAAAATAAAAAACATAACTCGACCACATGACCTATGATAACCTGGCATCACTGCCATAAAATCTTGGCATCACCGCCGTAAAATCTTAGCATACTCGCTAATCGGGTTACATGACCCAGTCTTCCAATAATAAACAAAATCATAGCCGTTAGAACGCCTCGTCCAGTCGATGGTTTTTCTTAGGGATGTTTATTCATTCTCCAATAATAATCATCATAATACCATTCTCTCAATTATAACAAATTTCATATTCATTTCCCATAAATCAAGTGTACTTGATATTTACCCAATTTCTATATCCCAACATGTGCATAAAATCAACTAGTTTTGTTACCCCAAACAACACGACATGAAAATAATAGATACAAAATGGTCGCAACAACGAGTATATTATACGACTATATAATGCAAATCAATGCAACACATGCCATCGATATAATTATACAATAAATATTGAATATGTGTAGCATAAAAAATTAACAACGAGAGAATGAAATTACCTTCAGGGAACCAAAATCTGGATTTGTAGTACTATTTTAAAAATCTAAATAAATCAAATCCAAATATATATCTGAATCACCGATCCCACTTAAGATTTGGATTCTACACAAAAAATTGGGTTCTATATGTTTTTTGAGTTTTTATTAAATCTCATTCGAAAACACTCCAAAATGACTCTTTTCATTCCACTCATTTTCCCCTCTTTGGATTTTATTTTTCGACTCTCTTTTTCATCTTTCTTTCCTAACAATCAACCGTTATATAGTTCCTCTCTCAAACCCTAGCTTGGAGCGTAAGTTAGCGCATATTATAATATTGCCCTTTAAATAAAAATTGTTGACTTTACATATTACATAATTATAAAATGTCCAAAAACCATTTAAACTTAAATTTAAATGTTTGATTAGATTTCAAACAATAATAAATTATTTTTAATTATAATATCGATACAAATATTTTTAATTTAAAATAAAATATCCTCACTGAAATTTTATATAATAATAAAAAATAAGCGCTCAAAATAACGAGATATTCCATTCTTCACCCCTATAGAAGGAATTTCATCCCCGTAATTCACTAAAAAAAATTCCATTAAATTCAAACCAAAAGTTTAAAATCACCCAAATAAGATGGAACACAAACAAAATATCTCAAAATGGACAACGTAACGAACCAATAACCCCAAGCTTAAGAATACGAATAACCTATATTTTTATACCACTTTGTAAGACCATGAGAGGTGCTACTGAAAAATATTGAAGAATGAAAAAATATAACATTTAGATTGAAAATAAATTTGAGAAAGCATAAATCGTAAATCAGCTGAATAAAGTTTTCAATTTTATTAAATCTTAAATGTCCTTCTTCAAAATAATTTATAATACACAAAGCGATACATTTAAATTTTGTAATTTATTTATTCAGAGCCTGTAACGACGATCTCAATCCCAATGATTCAAAAAATATCATATCGTACCAAACCTTAAATACAACAAACTATGGGGGTGAGCGAAAAACTCAGTAGATCGTATAAATGCTACAAGTTTAACTACACATACTTATGTGTGCGTGAATTATATACAAGAGTTCTGCAATATGAACAATCCAACTAAAATCCCAACAATACAACATTACCTAGGATCTCACCATGGTCACTACACAACTCAAGAACCGATATCAAAATTCCCAACGCACATCCCACGATAAGTTATGGGCTACCGTTCGATATCCTATTAATTATCCTGGGAATGATCCAATGATCCCAAAAAAAATAAATAACATAACTCGGGTACTTGACCCATCATAAATTAACATCATCTCCATAAAAACATGGCATACTCGCCAACCAGTTTCCATGGCCTAGTCTTCAAATAATAAATAAAATCATAGCCTAATGCACACCCCGTCCAGCGAGTGGTTTGGCTAAGGGATGCCTACGCATTCTCCAATAATAATCATCATAATATAATTCTCTCAATTAAAATAAATTTCATATTCAAATCCCATAAATAGAGTGCACATGTTTTTAAAACCATTTCTATAGCCCAATATGCTCGTAAAATCAACGGCATGAAATTAACACATACAAAATGGTTATAACGACGAGTATAGTATACGAGCATATTGTTGGAATACTAGATAAAATTCATCAACATATTAGAATATCGATATTACCTAATAAAATAATTGTAAAACTGAGTACCTGAATCCATAGTGGTGATTGAGACTTGGGGATTGTTGAAACCAAAATTCACCCACCTATGTGGACGAATAAGAAATAGACACACGTCATACACCGTGGAAATAATCCTAGTCAATAAGGCATAACCATTGACCAAGGCCTGGAATGCCGAATATCATACTAGAATGCCAACTAGCGTCCAAGAAGACCGACCAACGGTAGGGAGGCTGACCAACTTTATCAGCAAAATGCCAACAACCAGAAATATTATGGACATTATGTACTAATGTAAATGCATTATTTATAAAGACATTCCATCTAATTGTCTCCCTAATGAGTTATAAATATGTTATAATCCATTCATTAAGGGAAAAGTGATTGAAAGTCAATCACAAGGCAATAATAAGAACAGTGGACATAGGCTTTTATCCATAAGCCAAACCACTTTAAAAACATTTTTGTCTCTTTCTTTTACTTACAAATATTATTTGTGATTAAATAATTAGACTTAGTCTAATTTTTTTGCATCAACATATTGGCGCCATATGTGGGAACGTATTTCTAATAATTTTCATTCTCGTTCATTGATCCAAAAATCACTAGTATTCCTGAATCCAGTGCCAGAAATGACGGAAATCTGTGTATTCCATCTGTTCCTCCCATAAATAATGATCTGACACGAATCTTATCTAGTATTTTCAAAGGACATGATGTTATGCAGGATACTATTACGTAATTGGTCCAAACATTATAAGTTGGATCGCCCGCCTTATCTAGTCACGATAATAAATATGCCACGACTACCTCCAAGAAACAACATGCACAGTTAATCCAGGACTAAAAGAGAGACGTCCTACTACCCAGAAGTAAGTTCTTCTCTTAAAACTTTAGGACCTAATGTTGAGAAATCATTTACTCCTTAAAGATTATGTTATTTTGAAAAACATAGCATAACATCTCCCTTTGATCGTTTGGGACCTTGAGGGAATAAAAGTATTCCTAGGGAATTATTAAGGAATACTCGATGACTAGCCAATCAATGTGAGGGCTCAGCCCAATCCAGATTAGATTCCCAATAATCTATCTATACTGATCAGACCTTACAGGAGGAGAGCTTAGCCAAAACAATTGGTAATAATAGTCGAGCTACCACTCATAAATCTGATTTGGAAATAATGCATGGAAAGGCTCTATTCAACGATTGGAAGATAGGTTGGGAGAGATGGTAAACGCGAAGAACCCTTTGTAATGAAGATTTGTGAAAGGGTCCCCTTTTTCTCAATATATAATGGATTTTCCTACTCCTTCTAAGTTCAAAGCTCATGTGGTTACTCCCAAGTATGATGGAAAAATAAATCATGTTCTTCATATACAGAAGTATCAACCAACAACTGATATTTATGATGTTCTTCATGAATTGAGATGCTGGGAGTTGTCAGGTACAATAACAAGTCGTACTCAGATTTGGTATAATAGCCTTCCATGGGGACAAATTTCTAGTTTTAACTAGCTTGCCTAACTATTTATATAAAACTTTTTCTTTGGAGCCAAGAATGTAAAAAAGGGTAAATCACCTTCTAAGTGAGAGGCAGCGGGTAGGAGAAAGCAATAGGGATTACATCACTCCCTTTAACAATGAGAAGTTGGGGGTGATTAATTACGAGGAGAAAACATCTATTACAACCCTCATGCGTCGATTTCTCCCTAAGAAACTTTATTACACTCTTGCTAAGTATCCTACCAAAACTATAACTAAATTAATGGCCAAAGCAACCAAGATAATGAACGTCGAGGAAGCCATAGCAGCGAAACAAGTCTCGGGTATGGAGTCTGAGGGAAAATCAAAAGGAGGGAGAAGAAGGAATACAAGGAATAAAGGAATCAAGGAAAAAGAAGATTGATGATGGGCTAAGGAAATACAATAATTACACTCCATCACTGATGGGCATTCACCATGTTTTGGAGGAAATTAAGCATAACAAGGAGGTACGTTGGACCAAGAAGCTAAGAGCATCTGCTGGGAAGAGGGACATATCCAAATACTATGAATTTCATAAGGACCACGGGCATACTACATATTGTTGTATTGCTCTACAAAATGAGATAGAAACCCTCATCCGACGGGGAAAACTAGACAAGTTTATGGATCGACGGGATGACGGAGGAGCTGGACGTAGGTCAAAATCTCCATGCAAGACAGGGAAGAGAAGAAAAGAAATCATGAAGATGATCGTGACTTCCCAAAAAAAAATCAACCAGAGCGTGAGGTATTTACACTTAGTTTTGGTACCTTTGATTGTCAGATGATTATAGGAGAACATGCTGCTGGTGGAGATCACATTGATGAGAGAAACGCTTACCTCAATGAGGCTCTAGCTTGATCTTACATCCAGAGGATCAATTTAGCCGAAGAAGATAGGTTGAGGTAGGTGAACAAGGCAAATTTATTAATTGGTTTTTCCAAAAATGACTTATTAGGAGTTCTCTACCCCCATGACGACCCTTTGGTGGTTAAATACAGAAACCAGGATATAATCGTTTCCAGGGTGTTGATTGATAACGTTACCTCAGTAGATATCATGTTTTATTTATCTTTTCAAAAGATGGATTTGAATCTCACTCAACTATATTCGTACCATAGGCCTTTAATCGATTTTTCTAGTGAAAAAGATTATCATTTCGGCACAATCAAGCTAGAGATATTTCTCGGCACCTGGACAGGAAGTCAGACCGAAATTTTTTATTTCTTTATGATGGATAAAAATGAACAGTCATCCTATAATGTCATTATCGATAGAGTATGATTGAAGAAGTTTGAAGCAATTCCCTCAACAGTCCATCAGTGTTTGAAGTTCCCGACCAACTTTGGAGTAGGAGTGGTGAAGGGTGATCAAAATGTATCCCAAGAATGATATTACTCCTCTTTCGAGCAATGGGATATAGAAGAAATAAAGTAGAAGACCACCATGTACCAAGTGGACATTACTGAGACCAATAGCGAATCTGAGGTGGAAAATTTAGATCCGAGAGAGGAGACAGAGTTGGTAAAAGGCCAGATTGTGGAAGCAACGGAGAATATCATCCTAGATGATGAAAAGATAGAAAAAATTACACATGTGGGATCCATGATAGACCATGTTCTTAAATAGGAGTTAGTGAAATTCATGAGATAGAGAAAGCACGTGTTCGCTTGGAGTCATGAAGATACGTCTATGATTTATCCCAATATCCTTTGCCAAGAGCTCAATGTCAAAAAGGATGCCAAGCGAGTGAAGCAAAGCCATAGAGTATTTATCTCCTAAAAGGGCCAAGCTATCCAAAAGGAGGTTGAGAAGCTTCAGAAATCTTCATGCATTGAAGATGTGAAATATCCAGATTGGTTAGCCAACGCCATTATGGCTAAAAAGAAAAACAACAAATGGAGAATATGTGTGGACTTCACATATTTGAATAAATCCTGCCCAAAGGACAACTTTCATTTTCCTAGGATTAATCAACTTGTTGATGCTATGTCAGGGCATGAACTATTGAGTTTTATGGATGCATATTGTGGTCATAACCAGATTAAGATGAAGCCCGAAGATAGGGAAAACACTTTTTTTATTACTCCCCGAGGAACTTATTGCTATAATGTTATGCCATTTGGCTTCAAAAATGCAGGTGCTACTTACCAAGGGTTGGTGAACAAAGTATTTTAGGAACATATAGGCAAAACAATGGAGTTACACTTAGATTACACATGCTGGCAAAGAGAAAAAAAACATCTAATAATATTGTCAACCTCAAACAAAGATTTGATCAACTAGAGAAGCACCAGATGAAGTTGAATCCAACCAAGTGCATAGTCAGTGTCCAAGAAGGCATAAATCTCAGGTACATAGTGAATGAGAGAGGAATTGAGGCTAATCCTGAAAAAATAAAGGCGTTGATTAAAATGCAGTACTGAACTTGCAAAAAGAAGGTACAAAGGCTCACTAGGCGAGTAGAAGCATTGAACATATTTATGTCCCGAGCTATAGATAGGTGTTTACAATTCTTTAAAGTGATGAGGAAAACTTTTGAATGGAACGATGAATGCGAGAAAGATTTTATGGAGTTGAAAAAGTATCTGGGGTCACCACCATTTCTATCACGAACAATTTTAAGAGAAAAATTGTATTTATAATTAGCCATCTCTGAGTCAGTTTAAGTTCTTTTCTGATACGAGAAGATAATTTAGTTCAGAAGACAGTCTACTACACTATCAAAGCCTTTTGAGGAGAAGAAATTAGATATCCATTTTTGGAAAAATTAGCTTTGGCGTTGATTGATGCATCCAGACTGATGAAACCTTATTTCTAAGTGCATACCATTGTGGTATACACTCACATGTCTCTTCGTCTAGCTCTACATAAAATTGAGAATTATGGGAGATTAATGTATTAGGAAGTAGAGCTGGGAGAGTGAGATATTGTATATGAGACAAGTTCTGCATTAAAGGGTTAAGTTGTGGAAGAATTCATTGCAGAATTAACTTATCCAAAGGTCCCTGAGCAACAAAGAATACGAGCATAACAAACTTCAATAGGGGAAAGATCAACTAAATTCATCAACAACCAATATCCCAAATAGATCCCTGCAGGGGAGAGCTTAGAATAAGTTGCCATCGACTTACCGAAACAATCAACCAAGATGCAGGAGATGGATAAAAGATATGAGGAGGAGAGGAATAAAGTATTCCATTATGGGATATTGTCAGACCAAGTGTTTGAAAATCACATAACAATATGGAACTTGTATGTAGATGGATCACCATGTGCACCAGGAAGTGGAGAAAGTAGTATACTCAACACTCCTAGTGGAATAAATATTGATATGCATTTTGATTCCAATTTTAGGGTTTAAATAATGAAGAAGAATATAAAGCTCTCATTATATGATTGTGTATGGCTCAATCATTGAATGTCGAGCAAGTTGTGGCACATACTGATTCTTCGTTAGTGGTGAATCAAATTTTGAGTTTATATGGAGCCAAAGGTGAACTGATGACAAGGTCCATAGCTAAGGCATTAGAGGTTATATAGAAATTTCTCATCTTTAAGATAAGAAGAATTCCAATATTGGAGAACACCCGAGTTGATGAACTTGCTCGGCTAGCATCGGTAGCTAGAACGGAGCTTAAGAGAACCATTCCCATCAAAATTTCGGCCAATCAAAGTATTGATGAATATTTGATGATTAGTTTCATTATAGTAGACATGGTAACATCCTGGATGGATCCCATTAGAGCTTATATTGAAGAAGGAATACTGCCATCAGAAGTAATTAAGGAAAAATAGCTAAAGTACAAAGTATCAAGGTATCTATTAGATAAATGAGTGCTATACATGAGAGGGTTAATAGTTACTCTGTAGTGTTGTGTTCACCCAATAAGGGTTAAAGATATAATAGAAGAAATTCATAAAGGATCTTATGGAGCTCATATGGCAGGAAGATCATTACAATAATGAATGAATACTCAAGGGTATTACTGGACTACCATTAGGGCCAATTGTACAACCTTTACAAAGAAGTGTGACAAGTGCCAGAAGTTTTCCAATATTTGAAAAACACCACATGCAGCTTTGACCCTCATTACTTCACCTTGGCCATTTACTATTTGGGGGATAGACATAGTCAGGCTATTGTAACCACTCGCAGAAGATTTAAGTACTTGGTCGTAGCTGTTGATTATTTCATAAAATGGGTTGAAGTAAAACCATTAATGGATATGCCTTATGAGAAGGTGTATCAGTTCATTTGGAAAAAACATCATTCATATATATGGTTTGCTGTATGCCTTTATTACTAACCGTGGTACCTAATTCGATAATGATGAGTTCGTAGCATACTGTGCCCAATGCAAGATTTAAAACTTTCACTCTGCTCCAGGTCATCCTCAAATAAATGGGCAAACTGAGGTAACAAATAGAAATTTAATCAAATGGGTTAAATAAAAGACTTGATGATTCTAAAGGGAATTGGATAAATGAATTACACTTAGTGTTGTGGGTATACCGAACAACTCCAAGAATTACTACTGGAGTAACACCATACATGCTGACATTTAGGACATAAGCAGTCATACCAGCTAAAATAGGTTTTTCAACACATAGATTGTTGAACATTTATTCTCTTAGTAATGATTTGATGTGAAGTCTAGATCGGGACATGCTGGAAGAGGTGCACCAAGATGCGGCCTTGAGGAATGATGCCTATCAATAATAAACAACACACTTGACAATAAGAGGGTAAATCCAACAATCTTAAAAGAGAGGGATTATGTACTTAAAAGGGTGAGTTAGAATAAGAACAAGCTTGAAGCCAATTAGCATGGGCCTTATCGTGTCTCAATAGTTGTTCGATCAGGAACTTATCGAATTGAAACTTTAGAGGGGAGATAATTCAAAAATCCCTGGAATGCTGAGCATTTTATGAACTACTATCAGTAATGTAGCAATTAATATATTTTGGTATCAATTTGCTTAAGTATAAATAAAAAGTTAGTTTTTCCATTTTTATTTTATTTTTTGGGGAAATATTGGTGATATGCATCCCGCAATACTTAGCCGACGGGAATTCTGTGACTGGTCAAAATTTGTTAAAAAAGATGATACTTGATCGGCAAAACACAAATCCAAGCCAAAACCGGATATTAAGTCCTTAGTACTTGGTCAAGAAACACCAGGGATAAAACTCTGTATACAAATAAAAAAGTTTTATCCAAACTGAGCAAAATGGAGGAAGAATGTTGTGAAGATTGCTAAATAGGATTGTAGACACAAATTCCACATACGCTTGGTCACTCCTGGTAACTAATGCTAAACCTAAAAAAATAGGAGCATTAGTAGAACCTACGGCAAAAAAATGAGTGACTAGTGCTAAACTTGGATTTTAATCCAGGTACCCTAGTGGTCCTATGGGCAGATCAATGGTAGCTAGTATTAAACTTAGAAATCTAAGTATATCAGTAGAACCTATGATAATCTCATTGGTAATTGATACTAAATTTAGGTAAATGCCTAAGTGTATCAGTAGAACTAATGAATCAACAAAGTCATTCAAGCATCCATAAATTAACAAGATAAGTTAATAAATTTGATTTCATTTATATTAATGATAATTACATGAAAATATTTTGTATAAATGAAATATAGGAACAAACTATTCTCAAGATTATTCTACTGGACGCTTTCCTTCATCTTTGGAGGAGATAAGTGATGGTTCCATGCTTGCTGAAGGATTATCCAATGTGTATGGAGAGTCAATAAAGTTAAAATTATGAAGCATTCCCCTATTACTGCTGATTGGAGTATTTAATAAATTAGGAGGTCGAACTCTCTCCAGCTCATCATGCCGACCATAATCTCCTAAATATTTGGAGATTAGGCGTTGAAGAATGGTTTTTACAGGGATTCAGCTGACATCGAGTTTAAAGGGAGGGTCTTGACACTCCAAAAGCCCCAAATCAGCCAAATACAATAGTTTGCAGTCTTGGTCAACCTTTATAACTATTAGGAAATTGGTCCAGCCTCATTTATAGCCTTCGCACTGAGCATGACTAAAATGATCATCAAATTGTCCAAGGTCTTCATTATACCCTTCCATCCAAACTTCTCTGGGTTTCTTATGAAACTGAAAGGTTAATCATTATGCCTGGTGCTGTAATTTCTTCAACACTCCATCTTTAATTTGTAATTGAGAAGAGTGGGTGGAACGTTGCTCATCTTGAGTTTGGATCTTTTGAAACATATAAGTAATGGATTAATTCTTAGCCTTTATTTGTTCAGCCTGGTTTACAAGTGTCTGTTGAGTCCTGCCCTCATTAGTCGTAGCTCGGCCATATCTGTCTCTTGATCAGAAGGAGGAAGCAAGTTTAGATTTTTTTAAAGCCTCCAGTTCCTCCCTCGGACTAGCAATTTCAATCTCCAAAAATGAAACTCCTTCATCAACAGCAACAGTTGTAGAAGGAACCTTCAAAGAATTTAGTTCATCCCTCAAACTGTTATTTTCTTCCTCAAGTAGCTTGGCAATGGCTCTACTTCATCAACTTCACACTTAAGTAGGAAATATTTATTCTTAAAGATAGAAAGGTGTTTCTCCAACTTCTTATAAAAATCTCGAGCTCCACCTAAGGCCTTGTACTTGGCCTCATAATCAGCATGAAGAAGAGCTTTAGATTCATTATGCTCTTCTTGAAGTTCTTCAATCATTTCCATGTAAGCCACATTATTGGCTACAACTAGATCAAGAAGAAAGTTGATATATATATATATATATATATATATATATATGCATCTTTAGCTTGGTCAGTGGCATAGCATTTCAAAGTAAGCCATATTTTTTACCACAACCCAATCAATAAGAAAATTGATATATATGTATGCATCTTTAGCTTGGTTAGTGGCATCAACCCCGAGCAAGTCTGATAAATCTTCCATGATTAAACTCATATGACCAACTTTAAACAAACTGATGCAGCGCTTGAGTAGATCTGAATCATTGGAAGATAACTGTTCCATCTTATCCATGACCTAGAAAAATAAAGAGATATTCAATCAAAAATAAGAAAAGGAATATTTGATAGCAATCAAGAAACGACAAATATTATGAAGAAGAAAATAGTTTTTTTATTGATATGAAGGAAAATTGAAATTATAGCATAATGGAAATGAGAGAAAGGAAAAAATTACAGAGGCTAACTATAGAGAAAATCTACACCTTCTCTCTATCATCTTCAACTCCAGCTTGGCTAGCATAGGGGATGGCTGGAGTGACTTCCTCATTGGATGGGAGGACTGACTCAACAAAATTCTTAGGTTGATCGACTGAAGACTCAACCACCAGAGATGATTCCCCCAAACTAGTATCATCTTCAAATTCGTCATCCATGATGGGGGGAGAGCCAGGCTCATGCCTTTGGAAGAGTTTATAGGCTTTTATTGTGCCAACCTCTAGAGAAACTGACCAACCATCCTTGAAATATTTCATCTTTGCATACTCAATCTGAGCACATGCAACAGTTATAGCCATATCCCATCCTTTATTAAAGGAATTTTCTTAGTAGTTAGTCTATTTGTCAACTCAACCACTTGTTTTTTTAGCTTTAGTAGCCTCATCCTCATCCTTCTACTGAGAATCCTCAGTAGTTTTTATTTTGTTCTCCCAAGTCATCTTTTCAATTGCTAATGCTTGTTGGGAGTTAAGTAAATACTTCTTAAGACAATCAAAAAACTCCTCAACGTCAGTTGAAGAAGAACGAAGAGCATCTTCCTTCTCTAACATTTAGCTGAAATCAACCAAGAATGACAAAGAAGAAAGTAAAAATTAGTACAAGAAGTCAAAGACAAGATATAAAGTTTGAAAGAGAAAAAGAAGAATTCTCACCATGGAAAGGCTTTCAGAAGCCCTTTCATAAATTTTAAGTTGGGTCATAGAGGAAGCAGCACCCCTGTGGTCTGGAAGAGTACTAGACTTAATTGATTTCCTAGTCAAGCTAGGACTTATGGCTATAGAGGAGCCAACAACTTATGGAGTAATACCGACCCAGCTCTGTTGGTCGGCATCAATAATTTCTTCAACCTGCTTAGCAGAAGGACCTCTCCTCAATCTTTTTAAGATGGAATCATATCGTGGGGGCTTCTTCCTAGCATCATCCTTCTTTTTTACCCCACCATCCACATGTTTGTGGGTGCTAGCAGCAACATCATCTCTAAAAATGTTGGGAAAATTTCTTTTGCTTATGGCTTCCCAAAGAGGAACGTCTGAGTCAAGATAAGAAGAAGGACCAATAATAAGTTCACCACTACTTGATAAAGTGGAACTAGATCCTGGTCAAAGTCAGGCATAATGGTAGGAGCAACAATAGAAGTTCAGGCAACAAAGGAGGTAATAGAACTCCTATATTTCAACAAGTATGATGATGACCTAATATGTTCTTCACCAATTTTTTAATGAAGGATCCAGAGAAACTTTATTTTGTCAAGCTTAATCTCACTCTCCTTGAGACACTTTCTCTTTCGATCAACAACAATAAAAAATAATAAAAAGAACAATCTCAATTAGTATTACAGTAGAAATATTGTTAATGAAGTCACGTGAGAATTAAAACAACCTATCCCATGACCCTCCTAAGGGAACTTTGGCCCATTGTACACTTCACCCCCTGTTAGGGGTACATATTGCCAACTTTTGGCAACCACCCCATGGTCTAAGTAATCCCTATTGTATTTAGTAAGGTTAACAACTAAAGATCCATTTACATCCCTAGTTTTTAAATAGTAAGTACTATCACTGGTGACCCACTTATAACAAAACATGATTTCGGGAATGCCTATGTGAGTCCCATGGAGTTTATTGAGCCTATGAATACCATTGATAACACTCCAAGTATTGGGGGGATACTCTATCGGGTACAATATTAAAGTATTGACAAAATTCTAGATAAAAACTATTTGGGAGAAAAGTAAATCCGCACTCAACAACAAATAAGGAAGGGATCCATTGACCTTTTGAGAAAGAAAAAATGTCTACAGGGGGATTGGGGAACTTTAAGTCTACCCAGTCTGGTATGTTCCATTCCTTTATAAACTCATCTAAAGAGACAAAAACATAAACTATGATTCCATATGAAGAAAAGAAGAAAGATAAATAATTCTTACACGGACTTAAGGATTCAATAAGAACTAGAAGACAGGAAGAACGATCTCACCAAAGCGTAAGAAATTGCAGTAAATGCTACAGGGTTTGAGGTAAGAGATGGCCTAAATTTTACCGCCTTTCATAGATTTCCTAAAACATTGGCGAACGTAATGATTAAAGTGAAACGACGATTGAAATTTTGGTGACTAAGCAGAAAAAGATGAATTTTCCCCAAGACGATTCAATATAATTCTAGATATTTGCAAAAATGCCATTAGTAGTACATGCTATCAGCAAAGCGAATAATTTTACAAGTGTGGGAAGTCGGCAACCAACCAAGCATCCGAAATGTAGCCCGAGCTACTACCAAAACTAAATGATTCATACTTTCGAGCAAGCATCAAGTATGGAACATTGGGGGCTTCTGTTGATATAAAAAATTACCCACTTATGTGGACAATCAGAAATATGCATGTGTCATTCACCATGGAAATAATCACAGTCAGTAAGGCATAACCACCGACCAAGGCCTGGAATGCCGACCAACATACTAGAATGCCAACTAGTGTATAGGAAGCGTGAACTTCTCCAGGAATCCTACCCAATAGTAGGGAGGTCGACCAACTTTATCAGCAAAATGCCAACAACCAGAAACAATGTGGATATTATGTACTAATGTTAATGCCTAATTTATAAAGTCATTCCATCCTTTAGCATTCCATCTATTTGTCTCCCTACTGAGCTATAAATACGTTGTAATACCTTCATTAAGGGTAAAGTGATTGAAAGGAAAACACAAGGTAATAATAAGCACAGTGGAAGTATGCTTTTCTGCATAAGATGAATCAGTTTAAAACCTTTTTGTCTCTTTCTTTTCCTTACAAATATTATTTGTGATTAAATAATTAGACCTAAGGTCTTCCACAAACTAATCCCTCTCTATACGAGTTCTCTCTCTTTGATGGGAACAAGGAGGAGAGTGTTTTGAGTGCATTATCCTTAGGGACCATAAACCTTCATTATATTTATAGTCATCTAATTAAAACCTCATAAATTCTAATTTGGTAACTCTTGATTAACCAATATGTGACTCTTGAGTAACACCACTCTTGAGTAACTAGTAGGTGACTCTTCGATAACCACACATTACAAAAGCCATACTCATTTTTAGATTTTTTATTAGGCTCTAATAATTATATCACTTAATTAGCCCAAATAGAATAGAAGCCCAAATACAATTTCTATTTCAATATTAGGCCCATATTTGAATATTAAAAATATTCCAACAATCTCCCACTTGGGCTACATATTAATTTCGCAAGAAATTATAATCGATATCCTTAGGTCCATCTTATATACTATTATGAGACCAAAGAGACATTTCTTACATTTATTACGTAACTCAATCCATCAATGATCACCATACTAAAGATACTTGATGACATAGATCAAGTATGGATGTGTGGCTAGAAATTACGTGCAATGTGATCTCAGACATGCCTTTCCAATTGGTCTTAACTTTATTCCGTAGTGAGATCAATCTTTATTATATTAGAGCTTACATTATACCACAGTTAAAAGACAATACATTCAGAGTAAACAACGAAATGAAAATACCATTAACTTTATTTTGTAGAAAATTGAAACATACATAAAATATCTGAATGGTGTCAAAGAAAAGAAACATATAACAAGGAAAAACTCCCACTAAAACTGAATATCATTAAATAAATCATCAACCATATGAGTAGTGTGCTCATGAAAGACGTTGGGTGGTAAACCTTTAGTAAGAGGATCCATGAGCATGGAGTTTGTTCATATATGTTCAATAGACACTATCTTCCTCTGAACTCCATTTTCAATAAGAAGAAACTTATTGTATATATTCTTAGACTTTCATAAGATTTTTTTGCCATTAGAATATAGAACTGCTGAATTATTATCACAATATATCTTTAGTTGTCTTTCAATGCTATCCACAATTCGTAGCCCAGTGGAAAAATTTCACAACCATATCATATGATTTATTGCCTTGTAACAGGCTATGAACCCTATTGCCATAGTGGAAGGTGCAATGAGTGACCGCTTAACACTCCTCCATGAAATAGTATCTCTTGACAACATGTATACATAGCCAAAAGTGGATCTCTTAATGTCTTGGAAACCTACAAGATCGACATCATAATACCTAATGATCTCCGAATTATCTCACTTCCGATAGATGCGCATGTAATATTTTGTTCTCCATAAATACCTCATAACCCGTTTGGATTCTTTTTATTGATTCATTCCAGGGTTACTTAAATATGTGTCTAACATACCCACTATGTACACTAAATATCGATGCGTATATACTATATCATACATAAGACTCCTTATACCTTAAGCATAAGGAACCTTTTTTATTTCTTCACTTTTAGTCTCATTCTTGAGGCATTGACAAAGACTAAACTTGTCTCCCTTAGTAACATGATTATCTCCTTGTGCACAATCTTTCATGACAAATCTTGCGAGTACCTTCTCAATATAGCTCTTTTGTGATAACCCAAGGACACCCTGAGAGCAATTTAGGGGTATCTTAATTCCTAATACAAAAGAGGCAACGCCAAGATCTTTCATTTCAAAATTCTTAGTTAGAAATATCTTGGTTTCGTGCAATAATACTATATCACTGTTAGCGAGTAGTATGTCATCAACATAGATCACAAGGAAGATAAATTTACTCCCATTTAACTTATGATATACACAGTCATCAACTGCATTAACCTCAAAACCAAATGAGATAATAACTTGATGAAACTTTTGATTCCATTGCGGGAATCTTGTTGGAGACCATACATGGATTTATTGACTTTATAAATCGTAGACTTTAGATCACCTGAGTGAAATTTTTCTCATTGTGCCATATACATGGCTTCCTCAATGTTACCATTGAGAAAATTCATCTTAACATCTATATTATGCAACTCTTAAAGCACACTATATATATGACTTACTTGAGTCTAATGTATATAAGATTATCTACTTTGGAAATAAAGACAAAAATTGTGTCATCTTTTTTTTACCCCAAGCCTCATTGCCTCTTCAAGATTCAAAAATCTCTACATCAATAAGAAGATGGTTTTATAGGTAGAAAGACAACACAACAATCTAGGATTGCATATTTTAATTTTCATTTTCCGCATATTAGGTGTGTGAGTTAACAATTCGATCAAAAAGATTTTCTACATTTTTGAATAATTTTTAGGAATTTTTCAAACATTTAAAAATATTTTTCTAAAAATAATTTTAAGGTTTTAAAAATGTTTGGGGCTAGATTTTTATTTTCAAAATATCCTAAAATTCATTTAAAACTATGTTAGGTAGAATCCAAAAGCACTAAAGACTTTTGAGGGTGGAAATTGAATTTTTCAAAACTTAAAAACACGCGTTCTTTAAGTAATCTAAGCCATACACCAGTTGCACTTGGAGCGGCTAGATTTGTTCTTATTTCCCCTCACATAACTGAGATTCATTTATTACCGTTGGATCATTTCTTATCAATTGTATGAATGTGTTTTAAGCTTAATACCAATGCTATAAGTCTGAGTTAATGACATCGTATTAAAATACAGTCCATTAACAACCGTTAGATTTTCTTTCACAAATTCAATTAATTATCCACCGATCATATAAATTGGAGCCTTCGTCCCTTCATTTACAATATTTGGAAACCTTAGGCTTGAGATATATATATATATATATATATATATATATATATATATATATATATATATATATATATATATATATATATATATATATATAGAGAGAGAGAGAGAGAGAGAGAGAGAGAAAGGAAATCGATAGAAATTTCAAAATACAAACCAAACTCTCGCAATAATTTTTATAAAAACTTTTTGAGTGTTTGAGAATTTCTGGTGTGTTATTTTCAACCCCTCTCAGGTCGTTATCTCTGTTCTTAACACCTTTACTCAAATCAGGACTCGTTCCTTTATATAGAAACTTGTAGGACTGGTTTAAAGTGATACAATCATGCTTTTTTGTTAAGTATTGATTTCTTTAGTTTAGAAACCAACCTCTCTTGTTGGATTAGGTTCAAAAGTGTTTTTATCAAAAAAATTCCAATAAATCTCTTCTCTATTTTACAAAATTGAAAAAGGTTACAACGTTTTCATATCTAAATTTTTCATTTTGAAAAACTTGTATATAAATAATATTCATATGTTTTGTCTTTTTAAAGACTTTCCAGAAAACAGACTTAAAAATTTCAAAGTATTAAAGATCAAATCCGTTTTCAGTTGTGTGAAAATTTTCATTTCATACTTGGAGATATTTGTAATTCATATGAATTGTATCTATTTAGCGTGTGTGAGTAGGTGCATGTTTAGGCACATCACACACAACACTTATCACACTAAAACACTGGAATTATGTGTTCGTTAAGAGATTTCAATTTTTGAGTCGACGTCAAGAAAGAGCTTAAGAATACAAGATGCTAAACGACGAGAAACAAAATCAGAGCCTCAACAGTTGGAGTTACCTAATGGAGCTAGTATAACTTCTTAACTTAGAATTAGGTATGTATAACTTCTTATCTTAGATTTAGCTCGGATGATTCCTGGCAGATGAGGGCACATAACACCCTGAGAAGACTTGGACAGGGAGGTCTGAATGATGAACTGCCCTCCATAAGGCAATAGCTCCAATTATCACCCTCCAGGCATTGGGTGACAACTGGGAAGGAGCCAGGTTGATGTAGGACAATATAGCCGTGATGATGGTATGAATGGCAGATAAAATCCTAACTTGAACATCTGCTCGTACAAGCAGATCTCATCGTTTTGGCCGCCGAAAGCCCTCTCTTCCCTCAGAGGTCTCTTGAGTTTTATGGAAGGACTTATCGAATATAGATGTCTAAATGCTAAAAGGTCGACCTCACTGATAGTCTCTCTATCTCAGCCGCCTCAGAGGTGTCAACATCGCTCTCTGCATCATCATCATTATCTAGTTCAACGTCGGCCTAAGAAGACAATGGTGCACCACTTGGGAAACTTTGAGCGAATTCAGTTCCTGTGACGGCCGATAGGGGAATAACTTCAAGGATTGGTGGAACATCCATGCTAGGTCCTACAATTTCAATGTCGAAGGAAGTATGTGATGTGCTCGAACTCTTATGAGACAAGGCCCGAATAGAAACCTCAGCTTGATCAGGGACCTGATCCTGCTGAGTGGAAAAGTCCATAGCCTCTTGAAAGGAGTCCACAGACATAGGGTCTGAGGTAGATGACTCATACTCAGATATGGGGGTAGTTCAACTAGTACCTCTATTGATTTAAGTGGTTCAGTTGGCTCAGGGTATATGACCTTCAGAGGGGGTGTAAAGATAGGTCTGAGGGTTCAGCTGGTAGGGAGAGAGAATTGCAAAAAAAAAACAAAAAGTGAGGAAACGAAGAAATGAAGTAGAAAGACAGGAAATGAGGGTTTAACCCTCAAACAGCCCCACACACTTCCCAAGGCCCATCATTACCTTGGGAGCCCGAAAGACTAACATCATTAAGCTTACCTGGCACACCACCTACTTCAGCTATTGACAAGTGTCAAAGGAATGGTGGTACAAAGAGGAAAAACCTCGGAGTTGCACACCCCATAGTCACTTGTTCCCACATGTAACTAAGGGCTAGGGGTGATTGATACGCCATATATGTGCCCAACTACTCAGCGATGTAAATCTAAGGTTGGAAGGGCCTTAAATTGGCCCCCATCGATCTCGTCCTAAGCAAGGTCGGCCACGACCGACGTTACTAGTTTCCTCAGCAGGAGAGGTCTTCGTGATCCACAGAGGAAGTTATCCATGTAGTCATCAAGGGCTTGCAACCTCATCCAGGTTTAGGCCGAGGTTTCCATCCCGTCATCATAACTAATCTTGGCTAGGGATCAGTCGAAGTTCCTATTACATTACCATTACCTCGGCCCAAGCCGACGTCACAACTCAATACGCCTTACCTCAACTCTCCCAGTGAGCCAAGGTCACCACCTCATCCTCTTCCAGTCCGAGTTTGGGACCATTCACAGATGGGCGAGTCCTTATCATCATATGTATTATTAGGAACACGTGTACACAATTAGTTATAACCGAATCATTCCCCTCACATGAGGGAATATTGAGGTCATCATTATCTACATGAGATCAGCCAGGTGTCATTCTTATACTGGTTCGATCCTCATGCACATGTTCCTTGCATGCTTGGGGGGTACATTACACCCCCCGAGCACTATATATAGAGGACATCCTATACCTTGTAGAGGATCCGAAATTGTCAACCCTAGATGAAACTCTGCCCAAATATACCGTAGAGAGAGAAAGCTTGAGAGATTGTATCCATGGCCATTAGTGCCCTCTTGCAGTGATATTAATCACACACTTGCACTGTGGATGTAGGCCTAATTGGCTGAACCACTTATATTCCGGTGTTAATCCTCTTCTCCTCACCACAATCTCTTATATATATGGTATACTAATATGTTGCCATTGTTATCACTAGTTTGAGCATACAAACACCTTCACTGGTGGTGCTATTTCTAGCATCAACAGTTTGGCTCCGTCTGTGGGAACGGGAAGCTGTGTCTTCCTCATTATTCGTTTAACCTCACCGGAGACTCTGGTGGTGAACCAGGCCTCACCCCTTGCTTGGAGTTATTTCACCATTGAAAGAGGTCTTGTAAGGTATTAAGATCATCTACTACACCAGCTATTTTGTGCTAACACATGGCACCGAAATTACCACCACCTCTTCCGCCACCTAGGGATGGTGGACCTAACTCTAGTCAGGCACTGCCCCAATCCGAAATGGAGGAGGTGGCCGCAACATTGAGGTCTTTCGATTCAAAGCAACAGGCAATACGGGAGAAATTTGCACAGCTCAGCTAAAATATGATGAGGTCACCTAGAGTCTCACTGGAAATGATCACTCCGCTGGCTGTTCAGCCTCATCCTAATGCCAGGGGACCACCCCAGGCACTGCGAAAAGACCAACCTACACCCCATCGGAGGAGGGACGTTACTGACCCTAGGCGCTTGTGCCTGGGGAGGCAAGGATACCCTTGCCCTGAGGACATGTATGATGATCTAGAGGCAAAAGATGTCCCGAAAGATTGTTGGGAGCCGTATGAGTTTTCGAACAATACAGTTCATCCTATCCAACGGAGCAAAGGTTGTGGGGTCAGAATAGTTGGAGAAGCCTAACAACGAGGATCAACTTTTCATCGGCTGAGTAGAGGGTCAGCCTTTGAAAGGCTCAGCCTAGTAAACGACCTAAGACAATGATTATCAAGGTCGATAAGTGCAGCCGGCTCACAAAGGGAAGACAGACAACATCGGCCTCAACCGGGATGAGGAAGAGACCAAGAAGAGGTCAACAACAAACGATGTGCTGCGGATGGAGAGCCCTTAGTCCATCCTTTAGAGGTGGCTGGGGACAACCTCGGCCAAGAAGACATTGCAAGACCATGGAATGTCTCCATCCAACGCCTTGAGGATAAGATAGGAGACCTCATCAAAAGTCAGGATCCACTGCAAAGAGGTTTCTCATAAGGCTCTCCGTTCATGGTTAAGATAGTGATCTTCCCTACCCCAGCCAAGTTCAAGCCACCTACAGTGACTCCCAAGTATGATGGTAGCACCAATCATGTACACCATATTGAGATGTACCAGTCAGCGTTGGACATTTACTCAATACCAGATACAATGAAATGTCGGTCCTTCTCCGAGACTTTGACGGAAGCTGGGCACATATGGTTTACTTCCCTTCCAAAGAATTCAATTGAGAACTTTAAGGGCTTGGCTGAATGGTTCATTCAGAATTTCTGCTTTGGGGTAAGACCTTAAAAGAAGACCACCCATCTATTGTATGTGAAGCAAGGCAAGCACGAGAGCCTAAGAGACTAGATCGCCAGGTTCAACAAAGAAAAACTTGAGGTTGAAGATTACGAAGATAATATTGTCATGACCGCCCTCGTAGGAGGTATTTAGAAAGGGAAGTTATTGTGGAAACTTGCACAGGACCCTCCAAAGTCCATGGCGAAGCTATTGGCAACTGCGGGAAAGGTCATGAACGCTGAAGAGGCCATGGCTGCTAAGTATGAAGACGAGAACGGCGATAGCAGCAAAAATTTCTAAAGAAAGAAGGATGGAAAGAAGACGTCAGTTAATGACAAGTTTGCATGTTATACCCCTCTTATTGTAAGTTGTGAACACATCCTCAATCAGATCAAGAATGACCGGACCTTAAGATGGATAGAGAAGCTGAAGGCTCCTCCACATAAGAGGAACCAGAACTTATGGTGTGAATTCCACCAAGACCATGGCCATATAACAAACAAGTGCTTTGCCTTAAAGGAAGAGATCGAGAAGATGTTAAATTCAAGAAAGTTGAGGACATATGTTGATGGAAAAGCTCCCAGAAGAGGAAGAGATGACCCCAAAAAGAATAGACACGACAGGTGTCATGACGATACCATCACAAGAAGAGATGGTGACTCAGATGGTAATGACGAAGATGATCCCGTCTCCCACCAAAGGATGACAACACCCTCGTGAAGAGAGTTGGTATGATATCCTTTGGTGTTAACACCATATGCGGAGGACTTGTAGGGGTGGTTCTGAGTTGGCTGACCGGAAGCACATATGGTAGAGGTCAAGTCAGTGACCAAACTTGAAATAGTAAATTTAACGTCTTCCAAGACAACGCAGAAGAGAAAGAAGGTGGACATCGACACTCTCATAATCGGGTTCTCCTGACTCAACTTCAAAGGAATCTTAGCACCACATGATGACCCTTTGGTAATCATAACAAGAGTTTATGGATGTGAGGTACAGAGAATTTTTGTAGACGGAGGAAGTTCAACAGATGTGATGTTCAACACCTGCTTCAAAAGCCTAGGCTTTAGCAGATCTAAGCTGGTACCCTATCATCACCCGTTAATAGGGTTCAGCGATGAAAAGGTCCATACGCTGGGCATGTATGAGATGGACGTACGAATGGTCGATGAGTGGACCAAGAGATTAACCCAGAAGATCAATTTTTTGTTATGGTAGAAAATGTCTTCTCGGTCTATAACCTCATCATAGGAAGTGTAGTCCTTAAGGAGTTTGTGGCGATACCATCGACGGTCTACCAGATGCTAAAATTCCCAACCCCCTATGGGGTAGGGGAAGTGCAGGGTGAACAGAGCATAGCACGGGAATGCTACTTCAACTCGACTGAAGAGAGAGAGGAACATAAGAGAGCTACTACCACTTATAACATCGATACACTTGACCCTAGAGATGAAACAAAGTTGAAGAAAGGAGAGTCTGGGAAAGAGGTAGAATCCAACATCCTCAAAGAGGACGAACCGGAAAAAACGGTCCAGGTCAGCAAAGCCTTAAAAGCGGAGATCAAGGAAGAGATGATAAACTTGGTGAGGAAGAGGCAGAGTGTCTTCTCTTGGAGTCATGCAGACATGCCTGGTATCAATCCCGAGGTCATGTGCCATAAACTCAACATATCTAAGGATGCAGAACCAATAAAGCAAAGATAAAGATTCTACTCTAGGGGGAAGTACGACGTCATTCGGGAAGAAGTTCGAAAGTTAGAAGAGGCTAAATTCATCAGGGAAGTGATATATCTGGAGTGTCTATCAAATGCAGTCATTGTGACCAAAGCGAACAGAAAGTGGAGAATGTGCATAGATTTTACTGACTTGAACAAGTCTTGCCCAAAAGACAATTCCCCTACCTCGGATCGATCAAATGGTAGATGCAACTGCAGGATATGAGCTCATGAGCTTTATGGATATGTATTCAGGATATAACTAGATCTTCATGGATATCGAAGACTCGGAGAAGACAACCTTCATCACGGATAAAGGGACATATTGCTACAAGGTTATTCCCTTTGGATTGAAAAATGCGGGGGTAACATACCAACGTCTTGTGAATAAGATGTTCGAGTCACAAATAGGCAAGACTATGGAGGTATACGTAGATGATATGTTAACAAAGATCTTAAAGGCCTGCACCCACGTGAATGATCTGGAAAAGACATTCGACACCATGGACTTGTACAAAATGAAAGTCAACCCTGCGAAGTGTGTCTTCGGGGTAGGAGCTGGGAAATTTCTCAAATTTATTATCAATAAGAGGGGAATAGAGGCGAACCCTAAGAAAATTAAGGCTTTGCTCAACATGAAGACACTAAGGAGTATCAAGGACGTTCAGAGGCTCACTGAAAGAGTAGCTACGGTCAACAAATTTGTTTCCAGGGGGACCGACAAGTGTCTTCCATTCTTTAAGGTGCTTAGAAATGCCTTCGAATGGGACAAAGAGTGTGATGAGGCTTTTGATCAACTCATGTCCTACCTTGGATCTCCCTTGATCTTATCTCGACCAATAGCGGGAGATAGGCTATTTATTTATTTAGGAGTCTCTAAATCGGCTATAAGTGTGGCCATTGTACGGGAGGACGTTGGGGTTCAAAGGCCCGTATACTTCAATAGTAAGGACCTTCAAGGATCTGAACATAATTACCCTCAGATGGAAAATTTAGCCTATGCCTTGATACATGCTTTTAGGAAGATGAAGCCCTACTTTCAAGTCCATTTTATGGTCATCCTCACTTACTCCCCACTAAGATAGGTCCTCCATAAATGTGGGAAGTCAGGAAGATTGATGGCATGGTCCATTGAACTCGGGGAGTATGACCTTACTTATCAGCCCAGGGTGGCTATCAAAGGGCACGCATTGGAAAATTTTGTCGCATAGTTCACATGGGAAGAGGTCGAGGTTGAGAATAACCTAGAGACTACGGAAAGGTCAAACAGCAACGTCTTTCGAGACTCGAAATAGGTTATATCCAAGGGATCTAGAGATGGAATAGCCGAGAATGAGGAATACCAGTACCTCTTCAGGTAGGGAATCATGATAGAAGAGGGTTTCTCATAATATAAAGACATCTGGAACCTCTTCGTCGACGTGTCTTCTTGCGAAAGTGGAAGCGATGCGGGGTTGACACTGTCAGACCCGGATGGTACCAACTTCAAATATGCCCTAAGGTTTAGCTTCAAGGCATCAAACAATGAGTCATAATACGAGTCCATGATAGCAGGCCTATCCTTGGCAAGGACCCTTGGGATAAGATGAATCCTCCTTTATAGTGACTCAAGGTTAGTTGTTAATCAAGTATTGGGGGTTTATGAGGCCAAGGACAAAAGGATGGACAAATACCTGAAGAGTGTGAGAACGATACTCGAAGGCTTTGAAGAGGTAAAGATTAAGAGAATACCTTGGCAAAACCACAGTCATGCAGATGCAATAGCAAGGCTATCTTCGGCAACAAGGACATATATCAGAAGGATAGTCCCTATTGAGATCTTCTCCAGAACGACCATTGAAGAAGAAGAGGTCAGTAACCCTTGCCTCAATTTGAACCTAGGGGACTCATGGATGGATCCCCTTATCAAATATATCAGGGAGGGGGTGCTACCGGAGTCAAATTTAGAGAGGAGGAAACTAAATTATAAAGCTACAAAGTTCTCAATAGTAGGACATGTCCTGTATAGGAAGGGATTCCTATTACATCTCCTCAGATGCGTTCATCCTACAGAAGTTCATCACGTCCTACAGGAGGTACATAGGGGTTCTTGCTCCAGTCATATAGGAAGGAGACCTTTGGCGAAGAGGATTATCATGCAAGGATATTGGTGGCCGACCTTAGCCAGAGATGATGCAGCCTACGTGAAGAAGTGCGACAAATGTCAGAGATTCTCCACTATCCCACATCAACCTCATCAGCCCATGACATCAATCAGTTCCCCTTGGTCATTCGCAGTATGGGGAATTGACCTAGTAGGACCCCTGCTAAGGGCTGCAAGTAATTACCAATTTCTGATAGTTGCCATTGATTACTTCTCCATGTGGGTAGAGGAAAAGCCGATGATCATGATTATGGAGAAGAAGACCTTCCAATTTTTTTGGAAAAACATCATATGCAGACATGGCCTCCCAAGCACCCTCATTTTGGACAACGGAACCCAGTTCAAGAATTCTTCCCTAGAAAAATACTACAAAAGAGTTGGGATAAAACAATTTTTCTCTTCTCCTGGCCGACCTCAAGCAAATGATCAAACCAAAGTTACAAACAGAATGATCCTTAATGGGATCAAGAAGAGGTTAGGAGAAGATAATGGCAGATGGACTGAAGAGGTTTATGATGTGCTATGGGCCTACATAACAACGGCTAGGACACCAATGGGGGAGACCTCGTTTATGTTGTCATATGGCTAAGAGGCCATCATACCAACAGAGGTAAGACTCCATACTCATAGGGCTCAGACCTATGACCCTGAGAAGAATGGGGAGGAGAGAAGACTCGACCTAGACTTGATTGAAGAGAGAAGGGAAGACGTAGAAGTTAGGTAGGCAGCTTACCAGCAAAGAATAGCAAAATTGTACAATCATAGGGTAAAGTCAGAACCCATAGCTATATGAACCCTGGTGTTGAAGAAGACGTTGCAGAAGAAAAATAAGCTTCACCGAAATTGGCATGGTCCTTACAAATTGATTGTGGAGGTTTTACCCGGGACCTATAGGCTAGAAAACCTCAAAGGGGAACCTTTCTCCAATCCTTGGAATGATGATCATTTAAAAAAGTATTACATATGATGTTACCAGGGCTTTCATGTAAATGTATTATCTTATGAAGATATTATTAATTAGAAGATCGGTTTCCGTGTCAATTATTGGTTCATTGTGCTCGAATGGTAAATTTTTTTTATGGGGTTAACATCTTAGTTGATAACCTCATACCTTATAACATCATAATTTGGTGACAAGGTCTGAGGTGAGACATCATACTTGGATGACCTCAGACCCTAGACATCATTAATTTGGAGAAAATGTTATGGGGATAACATCTTAGTTGATGGCCTCAGACCTTATAAGATCATAATTTGGTGATAAGGTCTGAGGTAAGACATCATACTTGGATAACCTCAGACCCTAGACCTCATTAATTTGGTGAAAAATTTTATGGGGATAACATCTTAGTTGATGGCCTCAAACCTTATAACATTATAATTTGGTGACAAGATCTGAGGTAGGACATCATACTTGGATGACCTCAGACCCTAGACATCAGTAATTTGGTGAAAATGTTATGGGGATAACATCTTAGTTGATGGCCTCAGACCTTGTAACATCATAATTTGGTGATAAGATCTGAGGTAGGACATTATACTTGTATGACCTCAGACCCTTGACATCATTAATTTTGTGAAAATGTTATGGGGATAACATCTTAGTTGATGACCTCAGACCTTATAACATCATAATCTGGTGATAAGATCTGAGGTAATACATCATACTTGGATGACCTCAGACCCTAGACATCATTAATTTGGTGAAAACATTATGGGGATAACATCTTAGATGATGGCCTCAAACCTTATAACATCATAATTTGGTTACAAGGTCTGAGGTAAGACATCATACTTGAATGACCTCAGGCCCTTAACATCATTAGTTTAGTGAATAGTTATTTATGGGGATAACATCTTAGTCATGACCTCAGACCTTATAACATCATAATTGGTAATAATGTCTGAGGCAAGACACCATACTTGGATGACCTCACACCCTAGACGATTATATTGAGACTTCGGATATAGAAAATTATTCAAGAAATATTCAGCAATTAAAGAAATAAAGCCGTCCTCAGAGGCTGATATATATTAAAGTTAGAGTTACAAATTACAAGATACCAGAGTTTTTTTTATTAGAGGTTACAGTTTATGAAAACAAAAGTTACAAAAAGCTTCACAAAGTAGTCAAGTATTCACAGCCTCAGGGTTAGTTGCCATGCTCACATCTTCCTGGATGAGGGTGGTCACTTCCACCCCATCGTCCTGGGAACCAACATCTTCAGTCCTGGTGTTATTTTAGGGGGCAGTCTCAGTAGGTGCAGCACAACCCTCCTCCTCTACCTCTTACAAGGCCTGAGCAAACCGAGGATCGGCATAACCCAAACCGATGAAGTCAGAGGCTGAAAGGCTCCCTGATTCCATCTCGTTTATGCAGTCAATTTGCTAGTGGCCTTCATGCCCCTCTGCAGGTATTCGAAGCCGAAGCTGAAAAAATTATAAGAGACTTTCTACTCCTCTAATATCTTCTCGGAGGCATCATCTAGGGCAGCCTTCACCGCCACATCGGCCTTGTGTTGGAGGGAGTCAGCCTGAGTCTTCAGGGAAGTGCTATGATCCTTCCTCTACATGTCCATGCCCTTCTCTAACCTCTTCACGTTAGCCTCAGACTTATCCAAAGAAGCCTTCTGACGCTCTATTTTAGCGTTTAATGTGGCCTCGGTCTTCTCAGCCTCTTGGCCCTTCTCAATCAGAGGAAGTTTCCCCAAGGTCCAGTTAAAAAAATGGTGCATGGTGAGAAGACCATGTAGAACACATGCAGAGATATCAGTCTATAATTCGGCATAGTTCAAACCGATGTTACACTTGAATATTATTCAGCAAAATTTGAAGGTCTTACTTTGATAGAACGATGGAGGGAGAACTTAGCCAAAAGAGGCCTGTCCAAAGAGAGGTAGAAGCGCTTATCAGAGTCGTTCATCGCATCATCAATGGCATCCAGGGCCTTAAGACTATGGCCGATGAGACTGTCACCAATCTTCAGTTCCTCTAAGCTAGCAATCAATACGTCCTCTAAACTCATGGGGATGCAACGATCCCCCTTTTGGATTTTCTTCTACTGCCTCTAATACTCAGGAGCAGGGTCGACAAGTTTCCTCTTCTTGGTGGCCTCAGCCCTTGAGGTGGTTGGACGGGGATGAGGTGCATTAAGACCTACCTTCTTAACAAGCTTTGTCAGACTAGGGGTTGCCATCTCCGAAAGGTCATCTGAAATCCCTTTGGGATGCTCTGCAAAGATAGAAAGGTCTGAGTTAGAAAATCAAAGATGCATAAACTCAGAGGTATAACGTGTTTAAAAAAGAAAGCAACTTACGAAGTTCGATCAAAGGACTCCCCCCAAGGCCAGTCTCAGAGAGATAGTATTGAGTCATCAAATGCTCATACTTGACTAGCAGCCCATTCTCTCCCTGATCCTAAAGGTCTTTGACCTTCTTAAGATTAATTTTGCTAAGCCCAGGGTCGTCCCTAGGAGACATTGTCACCTTTCCCCATCTCAAGGTTATTCTCGACTCTAGGGAGGAAGAGGGGGCGCAGGGACCAAATTCCTATGGCCCTGATGCAAAGAAGTAGCGTGGCTTCCAATTATGGTTCGTGGTTTAGGTAACCTACATCATCTTTTTATTTGACTTCCAAGCTAAAAAATGGTAATAGCTCGGATGATTCCTGGCAGATGAGGGGACATAGCACCCTGAAAAGACATGGATAGGGAGGTATGAATGATGAACTACCCTACATAAGACAATAGCTCCAATTATCACCCTCCAGGCATTAGGTGACAATTGGGAAGGTACCAGGTTGATGTAGGACAATATATCCCTGATGATGGGATGAATGGGCAGACGAAATCCTAACTTGAACATCTGCTCATACAAGCAGATCTCACCGTCTCGGCCGCCGAAAGCCATCTCTTCCCTCATAGGTCTCTTGAGTTTTATGGGACTTATCGAATATAGATGTCTGAAGGCTAAAAGGTCAACCTCGCTGACAGTACTCTCTATCTCGGTCGCCTCAGAGGTGTCAACATCGATCTCCCCATCATCATCATCATATGGTTCAACATCGTCCTAAGAAGATGATAGTGCACCACTTGGGAACCTCTGAGAGAATTCAGCTCCTGTGATGGCCGACAGGGGAATGGCTTCAAGGATTGGTGGAACAGCCACACTAGGTCCTACAATTTCAACGTCAGAGAAAGAATATCATGTGCTCGAACTCTTATCAGACGAGGCCCGACTGGAAACCTCGACTTGATCAGGGACCTGATCCTATTGAGTGGAAAAGTCCATAGCCTCTTGAAAGGAGTCCATAGACATAGGGTCTGAGGTAGACGACACAGACTCAGACATAGAGGTAGGTTCAACTGGGACCTCTTCTGATTTAACTAGTTCGGCTAGCTTAGGGTATATGACCTTCAGAGGGTGTGGAAAGATAAGTCTGAGGGGGAATGCCTCTGCCCTACGAGCTTCTTCTTGGGCTCTTTCTATTTGCCTAATTTTATCTAAGGTCTTCTCCCTAAGATAGGGGAACTCCTCCAAGAGTTGATAAAGGGGTCTGAGCATATGGGGATGACCCTACACTTGCGACACTAAATCCTAAATAAACAGGATTGGCAATTTTGTGTAAGGATTAAACTAGGTTTTTAAATAAGAACAGGCAAGAACAAGAGCTATCGAAAAAATCAAATAGCTGCCGGAAAACCCTAAAGAACTCACTGAAAAATGAAAAAAGCAGAATTAAAGGCTGAAAGGGAGTGCAGAAAAGTGAAAAGAGGGTACCTGAAAGAAACCTTGGCAAAGGAGGAGACGATTGGGTGTGAGAAGATCCTTGAGAAGTCCAACTTAGCTCTAGTAGGGAGAGAGAATTGCAGAGAAAATCGAAAAGCGAGGAAATGAAGAAATGAAGGAGAAAGACAAGAAATGAGGGTTTAACCCTCAGACAGCCCTGCACGCTTCCCAAGGCCCATCATTGCCTTGGGAGCCCAAAAGACTAACATCATTAAGCTTTCCTGGCACGCCACATACTTCAGCTATTGACAAGTGTCAAAGGAATGGTGGCACAAAGAAGAAAAACCTTGGAGTTGCACACCCCATAATAACATGTTCCCACATGTAACTAAGGGCTAGGGGGTGATTGATACGCCGTAAATGTGCCCAACTTCTCAATGACATAAACCTCGTCCAGGGAGATGGTTGAGGCTGAAAGGCCCTTAGATTGGCCCCCAGCGGTCTCGTCCTAAGCAAGGTCGGCCATAGTCAACATTACTAGTTACCTCAGCAGGAGAGGTCTTCATTATCCATAGAGGTAGTTATCCATCTTGTCATCCAAGGATTGTAACCTCGGCTAGGTTCAGGCCGAGGTTGCCATCCCGTCATCATAACCAATCTCGAATGGGGATCAGCCGACGTTCCTTTTACGTTACCATTACCTCGGCAAAGGCTGACATCATAGCTCAACATGCCTTACCTAAACTCTCCCACTGAGCCAAGGTCACCACCACATCCTCTTCAAGGCCGAGGTTGGGACTAGTCACAGATGTCCAAGTCCTTATCATCATATGTATTGTTGGGAACACGTGTACATAATCAGTTATAACCGAATCATTCCCCTCACATGAGGAAATATTAAGTACATCATTATCTACATGAAATCATCCATGTGTCATTCTTATACTTGTTCGATCCTCATGCACATGCTCATTGCATTCTTGGGGGGTATATTACACCCACCAGTCACTATATACAGAGGTCATCCTCTACCTTGTAGAGGATCCAAAATTGGCAACCCTAGTTGAAACTCTATCCAAATATATAGTAGAGAGAGAAAGCTTGAGAGATTGTATCCGTGGCCATTAGTGGCCTCGTGCAGTGATATTAATCACACAATTGCACAGTGGACATAGGCCTAATTGGCTGAACCACTTATATTCCAGTGTTAATCCTCTTCTCCTCACCACAATCTCTTATATATATGGTATACTCATATGCTGCCATTTTTATCACTAGTTTGAGGATACAAACACCTTGACTGGTGGTGCTATTTCCAGCATCATCAATTGTGTGCTTAAATTTCGTTGCTTTCTTATACCTTAAAACTTATTCTAGTGGATTTTTTATTTTGAGCTGTAGAGACCTCTTTGCATGTTTCCCCGTTTGGGTGGGGTTTTACCACATTAAAACTCTTTTGTACTATGCATATTTTATAATTCTCCCATCCCTACTTCTATACTATTACTTTAACTAAAAATTATTTTATGTTTTCAAAACTTGTTCACTAATATCCGATACAACTCGTTCATAACTTTTTGTACACACATCTTATGTTATTTTGTTTATTTTTCAAAAAGTGTTTTTTCAATAAATAATTTTGGAACCTACTAGACTTCTTTAACTTGTGTTAAAAAACTTATTTAGGTATTGTAAATTGGCATCAAAGAAAGGCTTTTGGTTTTCATAAAATATTTTTAGATCCTGTGTTTTTGAAAGTGTTCTTCAAAACAAACATGGATGAGAAATATGAGAGATTAGGGAATCTGTCCAAGACTCCCCTCTTTGATGGGACTAACTTTCCTTACTGGAAAGTAAGGATGATATCCTTCATCCAAGGGACCTTGGGAGATTAAGCCTGGGTTTCTATTGAAAATGGATATGTTCATCCTACTAAACCTTTAGCAGAAGGTGGCATTGAAAGAGCTAAGAAAATTCTTAGTGAGTTCACAAAGGAAGAAAAGTTGGCCTCTTATAATAACAATAAAGGAAAGAATTCTATCTTTATGTCAATTAATGAACATGAATTTAAGAGAATACCTTTTTGTTCAACCTCTATGGAAGTGTGGGAGATGCTAGTCACTGCCCATTAAGTAGACACACGTGTTAAGGCTGCCAAGACCCAAATTCTTATACAGCACATTCATCATGACTAACACTGAGACTTTTGATGATTTTTACATTAGATTGACTGATACAATTACCAAACTGCATGCTAATTTCATTATGTATGACAGGAAAGAGATTGTATCTAAAATTCTACGATCACTTCCACCAAAATTTAATAATAAAAGATAAGTAATTAAGGAGATGGATGACCCAAATCTCACTCCAGAACTCCTCAGTAGCAAACTCAAAACACTGGAAATGGAATTAGAGTTTAAGAAACAACTCTATAATGGTCAAAAGAAATATTTTAGTTCCAATCTTCTTTTCTAGTCTAAAGTGACCAAACCCGAGTTTGCTATCCATAACATTGAGTCAGATTCTGATGAGGAATGTAACTTAGAAATTTTGGATAATCAAATTGCTTTGATGTCAAAATAGTTTAAAAAATACTAAAATTTAGAAACAATGTTGCTCCTAAATAAGGAAAGCCCCCATATTCATAGTTTTCTAAAAATAGGCCTCATGACAAAAGGCATGATAAACACCAGACTGAGAACAAAAATAGACTTGACAGTGATCTTAAGGATGTTGAATGCTTTAGATGTCGAAAATTAGGTCACATGACCAACAAGTGTAGAGTCAATCTAAATAAGAACAACAAAAATAATAGGGCCAGTATTTTCAAGATCTGGGATGACTCAAGCGACTCAGATAATGATGAGCCTGAATAATCTAATGTGTTTGACCTTTGCATGTCATTCTTTGCTAGGATTGTTTATAGTGATGATAAGCCTATAATTAATACTGAACCTGATGATAGAATCTCTAATTCTGTTATGTTTCATGATGTTCTGCCTACTTGTTTATCTACTTTGTGCCTTGAGAATGATATTCGTGTACAATCTATTAGTAGTTCAATTGTCACGTGTGTGAGACAAAGGGAACGTGTTATTGACGAATTGAACGTGTGTGTGAGTCCTAATAATGAAGCGTTAGGGGACAGTTCGCACATTACACTTAGTGACTACGATAATGATGACCTCTCAAAAATTCATACACTCTATACCAAAACCTTCAGGAGGATCACTAAGTTGGAAAAAACTGTTAAGGACCTTACTGAGAAAATAGAAGCCCCGAGTTTCATGGTAAAATAGAGTGCTGAGGACTACACCACTCAATTTTGGATTATGAAAATAAAACTAGGTCTTTTCTTGATCAAATCGAATAACTTAAAGAGGCAAATGAGATTTTGGAAAAGAAATTCAGAGCTACTTTACTGTAATTGGAACAATCTAAAGAGAAAATTCCAACAATCTTAAAAAATATTCTAAATTTGAAAATAATGCTAACTATTTTGAAGACTGTGTATCTTCAAGTAAAACCAATTTTGATTATAAAACTGGCATAGAATTTGAACAAAAACCCAAGGCACCTAACAAAACTTTTCCAAACGCGAAATTTGTGCCTGTCTGTATTAGACCTAATGGCCTATGTCCAGGTTTTCAAGCTTTAAAAATTACTTTTGACAATAAACCAAAAAAAACCATTATTATAGGAAATAGTTCCAATTATAATGTTGAGACTAAGACTAACTATGTTTGTCCCCTTATAAGTCAAGGAGACTCTTTTTTCCAACCTTCTAGACATAATGCCAAAGTCCAACAAATGGACAAGACCATTTTTAAGGAGTTTCAAAATCTTAAAAAACGATCTAGCCGTCTATGTTGTTCTTACTGTGACATTTATGGACACTGAATTAGCGAATCTTTCCAAAAACATCTGTATAAACCAGTCTTCAATTCACATGTCTATAAAAACATTAACTACTTTAGACATAACAAAAATAACTATGTCCTTCCTAGGCCACCTGACAAGAAATTTAATTATCGTAAGAGGAAGAAAAGATATAATACTAAAATAAAGTCCAAGAGGAAGAGTCCTAGATACATGAGTAGACCAAATGCTCAAAGATTTGACAAAACTCAGGAAAAGGTGCACAAAACTTTTGAAGAAATATCTAATTCTTGCAAATTTTACAAAATTCAAGAAAATTCGCACAAAAATATTAAAACAAGAGCAATTTGGGTTAGGAAAGATGATCTAATGCCCTAAATGAAGTGTAACATTGTGATTGGAGCTTTAAAATTTGAACACACTTCTTCTTAATGGTATTTAGACTCGGGCAGTTCCAAACATATGGCCGGTGATGATACTAAAGTAACCAAGATAACTGACTTCTTAGGAGGGAAAGTTTTGTTTTGAGATGGATGATCCCAGATCATAGGTAAATGGACACTCCAAGAAAATGGACTACATATTCTCAAAGACGTCCTTTTAGTAAAAGGTTTTTGAAAATGTGAGGTTTTCAAAATCAATGATCTGATACCAATTTATTGGACTCCCAATTTTAAATGTTACTAAAAAGTAAAAATCAATTTCCAATTAAAGATGTGGAATACGGATGGTTCAATTAAACAATTACATAAACCCAAATTTTAATTTCTTTCAAATTAAAATTAAACTTAACTCAAAGTGAAATTAAATTAATCAACAAATACATTTTTTAACATTAACATATTAACTCAACCTAAGTCCTAGAAGTTTGCCTGACAATATATATTCAAGTTTGCAAAATAGGCCAAACCAAATTTTATCCAATAAAATTAATGACTTGAATTAACTTAATTTTTACCCAAATTAAATAGCACCAATTTAATTAAGTGTGACAATTAAACCAAATTTTATCTTGAATTATCCTAAGCATGCGTTCTAAGTTATTTTGCAAGAGAAAAGTAAATATATCACACTATGTCGCGATGTATGAGGAAATACCTACAACGGGAAAAACCTCGGACGGCCCTAGCCTCAAATCCACTAAGTACGGGTTTACAAATACAATACAATAAGACTTACAACACTCGACTTGACTCCTTCCAAGCCCCGATGCTCCTTCTTGTACACACCTCTGCCTAGCAAATAACCACGGAACTCCACCGCGGTCTCGAAATTCATCGATTGGACTTTTAGGAACCCGTCAACCACACACGGTGCCTTTCATCGTATGAGAATGCCGTAGCAGAAAATAAGTCTTCTTCTTTATGGGATGTATAAGTAAACCCAAACGACCTCATAAAAACGGTAGATTAAACACGGTGCCAAACACTCCAAGAAAGATATTTATATGGAAACTTGGAATAAACACAATATGGGTGTAAACAAAACTGTTTAAAGATTTTTCATTGAAAAATAAAAACTCAAAACATGAACCTTTTCATTTGAAAATGAACTCTCTAAAACTCTCTCTAGGAGATGGAGGAACGTGAGAAGGTTGGTTTTAAAAGGTTAATTCCCGCACATATTAAGACTGTCGAAATTTAGTGGGGAAAAAGTAGTGGGATAGAGGTGAAAAACTACCAATTAATTTTCCCACCGAAAATCTCGTTCGAACGAAGTCTCGTTTGAATGATACTTCTAACAAAGTTCCATTGGCTTGTTGGGAAAACTCGTTGGCAAACTCGTTCGAATGACATTCTCGTTCGAACGAAAAACTCGTTCGAACGAAAATTTCGAACGAACTTCCAGAAAGCTTAAAATTCGACTTTTAGCCCAGAATTTTTATTTTAAAGTTTTAAAGAAACCTTCTGAAAATAAACCTCGGTTTAAAATAAAAGAACGCCCAATAAAACTTGTTCCAAGATCCTATATAAATATTTAATGCATTCATACCTTAGGAGTAAGTGGAACACATGTTGTTGACATAGAAACGAGGCACACCAAACTCGACATTTGATGAAGCTTTAATCTTGGCCGCTACGTCTTCAACTAACATGTCATAGGCTTGGATGGATACACATGAACACTATCCTATGACTCAAATATTTTCGTCCGTAATTGAGCCAACACTACATTGAGACTCAATCGGAGACTTGTTTCCTTACAAATCTCCCACTTTGGATATTCCGGGACAAAAACTAATCAAAAATCCTAAAGGGTCATCAAGCTCTACTAGACTCAAACATCCCACCCAAACTTGACTCAAGACCCAAGGATCAATATCTTTGCCAATGAAACTTTCCATTTAGAAGAATTCCTGCACACTTAAGCAAATTATCAAACGCATAGGGAATATCAAAATATTAAATGAATGTAAAATAAATAAATAATCCCCCTAAATTGATTCTCCCCTTTATCAACTATGATATACCTAAGAAGGCCGCGACTCCCCCTAAGTTAAATCTCCAAAACTAAGATACGATTATAATAGGATTAGATACCATTTCCCCCTATCATTATCTCCCTTTTTGTTTAGGAATAGACAAAGGATAAAAGTAATATAAACACGATGAAGCTTAGAGTGATAATAACATGAAATCATATAGTCAACAAAAGCGTAAGTAATACATATACAGAATAAGGATACCAACTAAGATGTAAGAAAATGATACAAATATGATACATAAAGTATTAAGCATGTGATATCAACAAAGAATGAAAAAATATAGATATCAATCATGAAGTAGAAGCATAGATGGACTAGAAAGCAAGGCAAAGAAAAAATAATACCATATATGTGTAGACATAATGAATATCACTAACGCACACTCACATATATATAGGTATAAACAACACACATGACACAAAATACAATAATCTTTTCACACTCGTATCGAGAAAATGTGTCATATGGAAACGGAAGTGTTGGGGTGTGAACTAGCAACAATTAAATTTGACCCAATCACTTAAAATATGTTCACGGAGTTCGCATTTTATTGCAAAATTTTATCACATTTAGATATAGCCTCTTGGGACAATATAAATTGAACTCATTGAATAAACAAACACAATTCATACAAGACTAGCATGTTGATGATTCTACAAACCAATAGAGTAATGACATTGAAAGCGCAACTAGGATAAATAGACATTGTGCAAACCGTTGATATGCCATCCAAACTCCCTCAAAATATGTAAATTAATTCTTTTTAATGAATATATCAAACTAAAAAAATAGGCCTTGGCAAATATTTTTCTTTTAATTCCATTTCTCTTTTAGGCCTTTGGATCACGTATTTCTTTTAGGTCCAAGCAAACGGAGGCTTACTCGCAAAGGATGATATTTCCTTTCGGATCCCTTCCCCGTGCACATTTATATATATTATTTTTATATCGCATAAATCTCACTTGCAATGGATTTTGACATGCACTAGTCCTCTTATGTCATAGTATGTAGATGACTAGATTGGTAGGAGAACACCTCACAAAGATCAAATATAACATGTGACGTTAAGGTTTAAAAAGCTCATGCATGTGTGTAAGGGCATATAAAAGTGAATCCATTAAGCAAGTCAAACTTAAACTACTCCATGTAAACATGATAAACAACATTTTAAGGACTAACATTCTAACCAAAAGTTCTAGTCACATGGAAGCAAATGAGGATTCAAAAAGAAACATATGCCACAAAATGTGTGTAAAACCAAAATACACACAAAAATAAAATCATTTTGAGTTTTTCAAAGTTTTTCACCAACCACAAAAATTAACTCCAAAGATAAACAAAAATCAGTTCGTATTTTTCATTTAATGCAAATTAAAATGAAAGAATAAAATACAAATAATAAACAAAAATCATAATTCTAGCATGTGATTGATTATGAAGCATAAACTAGAAAGATGATAAACAAAACATACACCTAGAAAAAGATATATCATTAAGCACAAAAGATAGAGTATGTAAAACATGCAAGAAATTACTCATAAAATATGGCAAGAGAAGAGTCATGTGCAAGCATGAGAGAACCATCAAACGTAGAAAATATTGAAAGAGTCATATTTTCCATTTCAAAGAAAAATGCCCCAAAAGGACCTAAACTCAATAACTTAGAACTCCCGCTCTGATACCACTTTGAAAAAATGAGGTTTTCTAAATCAATGCTCTGATAACAGTTTGTTGGACCCCCAATTTTAAATGTTACCAAAAAGTAAAAATCAATTTCCTTTTAAAGTTGCGGAATACGGATGGTTCAATTAAACAATTACATAAACCAAAATTTTAATTTCTTTCAATTAAAATTAAACCTAACTCAAAGTGAAATTAAATTAATAAACAAATACTTTTTTCACTTTAACATATTAACGCAAACCATGTACTAGAAATTTTCCTGACAATAAATATTCAATTTTGCAAAATAGGCCAAACCAAATTTTATCCAATAAAATTAATTACATGAATTAAATTAACTTTTAACCAAATTAAATTGCACCAATTTCATTAAATGTGACAATTAAATCAAATTTTATCTTGAATTATCGTATGCATGTATTCTAAGTTATTTCCCAGATAAAAGTAAATCAGTCACACTACGCCGCGATGTATGAGGAAAAACCCACAATGGGAAAATACCTCAGACGGCCCTAGCCTCAAATCCAGTAAGTACGGTTTTACAAATACATGATAGTAAGACTTAAAACACTCAACTTGACTCCGTCCAAGCCCCGATCCTTCTTGTACACACCTCTGCCTAGTGAATAACCACGGAACTCCATCGCGGTCTCGGGATTCACCGATTGGACTTTAAGGAACCCGTCAACCACACATGGTTCCTTTCACCATATGAGAATGCCGCAACAGAAAACAAGTCTTCTTCTTTGTGGGATGTAGAAGTAAACGCAAACGAACTCTTCAACACAGTAGAGTTAACCCGGTTCCAAACACTCCAAGCAAGATATTTATATGGAAACTTGGAATAACACACTATGGGTGTAAACAAAAGTGTTGAAAGATTTTTTCTTTAAAAATAAGCACTCAAAACATGAACCTTTTCATTTGAAAATGAACTCTCTAAAACTCTCTCTAGGAGATGGAGGAATGTGAAAATGTTGGTTTGAGAAGGTTTGTTCCCGTACATATTAAGTCTGTCAAAAGTTAGTGGGGAAAAAGTAGTGGGATAGAGGTGAAAAATTGTCAATTAGTTTTTCCGTCAAAAATCTCATTCGAATGAGATTTTCGTTCGAATGAAGTCTCGTACGAACGATACTTCTAACAAAGTTCCAGTGGATGGTTGGGAAAAATCATTAGCAAACTCGTCTGAACGACATTCTCATTCGAACGAAAAACTCGTTCGAACGAAAATTTCGAACGAACTTCCAGAAAGCTTAAAATTTGACTTTTAACCCAAAAACTTTATTTTAAAGTTGTAAAGGAACCTTCTGAAAATAAACCTCAGTTTAAAATAAAAGAACACCCAATAAAACTTGTTCCAAGCTCCTATATAAATATGTAATGCATTCATACCTTAGGAGTAAATGGAACATAAGTTGTTGACGTAAAAACGAGGCACAACGAAATCGACATTTGATGAAGCTTTAATCTTGGCCGCTACGCCTTCAACTAACACATCATAGGCTTGGATGGATACACATGAACACTATCCTATGAATCAAATATTTTTGTCCGTAATTGAGCCAACACTACATTGAGACTCAATCGTAGACTTCTTTCCTTACAGTCTTAAAGCTAAGTTGCTAAGTATATCACAATTTTGTGACTCTAACCACACAATCACATTCTCAAAAACAAATTGTAAAATTTAAAACTAGAATGGAGACTGTATTATTATAGTACTAACAGCTCCTGATAACTGTTATATATTAATTACGGGGAATGGGATCTGTAATATCTCTTAGATGGAAGATAAAGAAATCTGGCACAATAGGCCGGGTCACATAAATTACGACAACCTTAGCAAATTAAGATCCCAATAAATAGTTAGAGGTTTGCCCAAAATAAAATCAATTTCAAACATTGTTTGTGGGCCCTGCCAAGAAGGAAAGATAGTTAAATTTTCTCACAAGAAAGTTAAAGAAATCTTAACAACAAAACCTCTAGATCTTATCCACATGGATCTTATGGGTCCCTCTAGAAATGTAAACCTTCGAGGTACTAGTTATACTCTAGTCATGGAGGATGATTTCACTCGTTTCACATGGGATGCTTTCTTAAAACAAAAATTTTACAATTTTCGTAAATTTTTGGAAATCCTTTCATGTATTAAAAATGAAGAGGATACACAAGTAAATATAATTAATAGCGATAGAGGGGATGAATTTAAAGATTTGCGTGTAACAGAATATTGTGAATACAATGGTTATAAGCATGAATTTAGTGTTCCTGAAACACCATAACAAAATGGTAGAGCTGAGCACAAGAATCGCACAATCCAAGAGATGGCTAGGGTAATGATACATGCAAAGAACTTGCCAAAATACTTTTGGGTTGATCCAATTCAGACAACATATCACATAATTAATAGGGTTTATCTTAGGAAAAATACAAAATGCACTACATATGAACTTTGGTATGGAAAAAGGCCCAACTTAAAATATTTTCTAACATTTGGGAGTTTATGCTATGTTTACAAAGACAAAGAACATGTGTCTAAATTTGAAACCCGTGGCGAAAAATCTATCGTTTTGGGTTACTCCCTTAACATTAGGGATTATCGTTCCTGTAATTTGTGTACAAAAATTATAATGGAATCTATAAATGTGATTGTTAGTAACACTAATTTTGAGAGTAATAAATAAGAGCCAACTATTTTGGATGAGTCTGAAAATATCTTATATGACTCTCCAAAAATAGTTGATTCTTTACCAACTGAGATCCTCGAAGTACCTAACTAGGTTTCTAAATATCATCCCTTAAATAAAATAGTTGGTAACCCTAATGATACTATTCGTACAAGATCCCAATTATGAAATATTGCTCATTTTTCAAGTTTTGTGTGTCTAGTAGAACCAAATAATGTGAATGAAGCACTTAATGACTCATTTTGGTTAGGCACTCTAAAAGAAGAACTTGTAAAATTTAAGACTCGTGACATATGGTATCTTATAACTGGGCCAGAAAATAGAAAGGTTATTAGCACTCGATGGATTTTCAAAAATAAATCAGATGAATCTGAGATGATAGTTAGAAATAAATCCAGAGTAGTACCTTAAGGCTACTCTCGGATTGAAGGAATAGACTTCGAGGAAACTTTTTCTCACGTAGATCGCCTTGAGTCTATTCAATTGCTCTTAAAAATAGCATGTTTTTTATTCAAATGGATGTGAAATTCTCTTTTCTTAATGGTATTTTGACTAAAGAAACCTATGTTGAACAACCGAAATGCTATATTGATTATCATTACCAGAACCACATCTATAGATTGAAAAAGGCGTTATATGGTTTAAAACAAGCTCCCAGGGCCTGGTAAGAATGCATGTCGACCTTTCTTATTAATAAAGGTTTTCGACCATGGGGAAATGACCAGACATTATTCATGATTTTTTTTAATAAACATGTCTTAATCGTCCGGGTTTACGTTGATGACATTATTGTTTGATCAACATCTCCTACTTAAGTTAAAAACTTTTTAAATATTATGCATGAGGAGTTATAAATGTCATTAATGGGGGAGCTACAATTCTCATTAGGTCTCCAAGTCTAACAAAAGTGTGATGGATTATTCATATGCACTACAAAAAAAATAGTTTTTAAGATGGAGGCTTTTGAGACGGCTTAAATTTTAGTCCCTAAAGCATACATTTTGAGACTAGTAAAAATAGCAGTCTTAAAAACTAATATTATTTAAGACAAAATATTTTACCTGTCTTATAAAGTGAGGCTAATGGGAAAGCATATTACGAGTCGTCTCAAATAGTCCACCTTATGAGAAGGATGAAATAATTTATTTTCCCTCCTTCATGATTTTAACTCCCGCCTTGTGAAGAGAAATGAAATCTTTTACATAGAAAAGAAAATAAGAAAAGAATAAGTAAAGAAAATCCTAAGCATCTCGTTTCTCAACCCGGATAAAAAGTAACCCAACTCGTGCTCCCTCGCAGTCGTCGGTCACCCTAGACTTATTCCATGCCATTGTCGCTCACCCTCGGTCTCTCCCCTACGCTCACCACTGGTAATTCATGTTTCCTTTTTTTGTGATTGTGGTGAGATTATGGTGGCGTAGGTTTCTAGCTAGTTGGGCTTTCAAAAATTGGTATTAAATGTAATTGGAAATTATCAATTTAAGGTTTTATGGTTGAAAACATCAAATTAGTTGTCATATATTGGTTGTCAATTTCATTATTTGGTTTCTAATAAAAAGAAAGTAAAGGTAATAGAAAGTAATTTGATGTATTGTTGATGTAATTAGTTTGGTGTTAAGATAGTTGGAGTTTTTATTATAATAGAAATTACTTGTAATAATAGAATAATAATTTTTTCTGCATTATATCATTACTATGATTTTTAAATGGCAATCATATGTTTTTCATTGATGGGTATTTGACAACGAAATTACTGATTGTCTTACTTATTTGTGTGAATTTTAGTTAGAATTATTGACATGTTTGTTTATGTTAATTAATTCAAGTCTTTCGCAAGTAGTTTATGCCACTAATTTGATTTACTATTTGATTAAGATTTTATTTTATGATATATGTGATGGAGCTAATTAATTTAAATATACATCATTGTTGAAAAAATTGCTAATGTTATCCAACACCATATCAAATGCTAAATCTCAACATTCAAATCACTAAGTGTTGGTACACAAATTCCAACATATGAGGTGGTACCTGAAAGAAATAAATATCCATCGTCGTTTAGTGTTCTTTGATTGATTTGTAATGGTGAATCCTAGACCAATCAGAAGGTCAAACGTGCATAAATGTTGTCTTCATGATCAAGAAGCATAAAATTTCACAATTGAGAGGAAAATAAAAAATAAGTATGTTTGATGAAGTACTTTATTTTGTGAAGATAGTCTAATATTTGTAATGGACAGTTTCTTGAGAGATTAAAACACACTAGAATTTCTAAAGTTGAAGTTCTTACTGAATGTTGATAATTATGTGGTGAAACATGTCATGTTTTTATTTCAAGATAAATAGTGAATATTTATTATCAATCCGAGAAAATCTTATTCACTATATATGAAACTTAAATATTTTATGGTCTATGGTATTTAACTGATATGCATTGTTTAAGTTTGAACATGCTAATATGTAGTGTTATGTTTAAGTTACTAAATGGATTCAACACACACACACACACACACACACACACACATGCTAATATTGTTTACTTTTTCTCTTCCAAATTGCAGATGGGGTGGGGATAGAGAGTGTAAGGGGGGCTTAAATGTAATCTTGAGATTAGACATAATCCCCCACTAAAAAAAATATTTGGTATTAAGACAATGAGGTATCTCAAGCGAGGTAGCTCAACAAGGTAGCTCAGCATGGCAGCTCAAGTATGGCAGCTCGGGCGAGGTAACTCAGCATGGCAGCTCAGCGAGGCAGCTCATACTTTAGTTTGTTATGTTACCTTGTCATGTTGTATATTTTGTTTATGTTGACTACAAGATATCACAATTGTAAATATTTAACGATTAAAATGGCATTTAGTGTGAGGTAGAACGATACTCGCGAGAGACCAGGCTTGGCAGTGCCTGGGAGAGCTTTCATGCTCTATCGAACGACCTCGCCGTGGGAACTTCAGATGGAATTGGTTTGAAGGATTGAGAAGTGAGGCACCGTTGTGTCTTGTGTGACCATCTTAGATGCATCTGGTACAACACCAAAAGACCCTAATCGTGGAACCTTGGGTGGAGCAGCCTTGAGTTCCATCGGGCGTTGAGTTATGAACCAAACAACCATCTACTTAATATCATATCAACTTTATGTGATGTCACTAGCCAGCTAGGCAATGTCAAATCTTCACTTGAGTAAACCATGGTGGCATTTGGGGCTGTCAGATAGTTGGTGAGCCACCTCTGTGAACGTTAGCCCCCTGACACACTGTGGTTAGGCAAAAGGCATGTCTTGACATTTAATGTTTATGACGTGGAGCTAACTAGTGTATCAAGCATTTAATGTTTGTGACATAATGTATGCAGGATGTCTTTCACAATTATTAAAAATGAACGAGTTATCTTGGGAGTGGTGTGAGAGCTATTTAAGGTCCCCAACCACCTCTGAGGAAGGGATGTTCTTTTTTAGAGTTTAGAAGTTTTTACTAGAGAGAATATACATTAGAAAGAAAGTTATTACAAACCATAGAGCTCATTCACCCACCATAGCCATTTATTACGAATCTTTTAATACTTGACAGAGATCTTTGAGGGAGGTTTATGTGTTTGGCTTCCTGCCAAGTTGTATCTAGGATGCTTACCTCTCTTTCCCTCTAAATGAGTTACTTATGAGTTCGTTGATATCTTCTGAGTTATATACGAGAGATTTGTGAGTTCAAACTCAGTTTATCTTCACTAAGTCGTGATTGTGTGTCTTGTAGTTAATCAATAGTGCTGCTAGTTAACATATCATTATTGTACTCAAAAGGAGTTAGGCCTCCATATAATCTAAACTACCCTCTTACATTTGGTGACTACGCTGGGGGGTATTCTTCTAAGTAAGGAGTATGGCGCTGGATAACATTAATCGAAGACATAACTTCGATAATATTCAACACAATGAAGAACAGACAGCGAGAGAGATCGAGGCTTCGAGAGATGGAGCCCTTCGAGTGGAGGTACCTCTAGTTCAAATGACGATAGGCGTTCTAGGGGTGACACAAGCTTCCACGACTGCTGGATTAGGAACAACTCAAGTGTCACTCCTCGTGAATAAGTTTTATATTTTTTGCAAACTCATGTAGCTATAACGGTGCTGGGAGGATTTGAAGCCAACTCCTTCGTGACATCAGGGGAAGCCTCAATGGCCTCACCAAGTGTTGTTTTAATAGGAACGGTCCCAGTAAGTATACCCTCTGTTGCGAATCCAACGGTGGGAATTCCAGGAGTATCAACCATTCCAACTATGATGATTTCTCCAGGATCAATGGGCGGCCCACCTATGGTCCTTTTGGTTGTTCCTTCAACGGTATCAGCTATAGAAGAGATGATGAAGTTCATACAAGCTTCCTCGCAATCTGTTGGCAAGATAGATTCAGTTTACGATGACATTCGAATGCCTTAACCTTAGTTTTATAATGATGAGCCCTACCCAAAGGATTATATTCCTCCTATCTTTGAAAAATACCCATGAAAGGGTGGGAACCCGAAGGAGCACATTAAACACTTCGTTCAACATTTGGGGGCTCATTACAACAACAAAAAACTTAGGTTAAAGAATTTTTCCAAATCTTTAACCGATCAGGCCTATACCATGTATTCTCTCCTAGCTCCTAAAAGTGTTTCCATGTGGGAGGAGATGAACGTTTTGTTCATTCAGAAGTTCTTTCCAGCAGAAGATGAGTTCACCTTGATCCAACTGGGGAGAGAGAAGCAACGAAAAGGGGAAGATGTGGTGGCATATGTCCAAAGGTTCAGGGAAAGGTACCTCGAAGTAAGGGAGGAAGCCAAAGAGTCCAACTGATACTAATCTATGCGAAAGGACTGCTTCCTAAGTACATCTACCATCTTATTTACAAGACGGGTGAGGGAAATTTTGCGACATTCCTAAAACCAGCACGGAATATCTCATTGGTGGTACGACCAAAAGCAGTGGTGGTACCCATGATGTTTAGGAAGCCAATACAACCTGTGGGAGGGATGTCTCAGTCCCCATGGGTAGGATATACCGAATGAGCATATGGGGTCAAACTAACAAAGAGGGATAACAAGAGAAAGTTTGGAAGAGATAGGGAGGATCCACCACCGTTACCTTGCACGGTAGTGGAGCCTGTCAGCTGTTACAATGCCATAGTTCAAGGAGGAACGGTGTATGAACCAAAGGGCATCCCCACCGGGGAACCCAACGCGGAAACTAGAGAAAATACTAAATATTGTCAAATCCATCAAAAGATCCAACATCCAACGGAAAGTGTTGACAAGTATGTAAAGGCAGGAACATTTCAAATCCCTCAACAAAATGTTAACAACAACCCACTCCCAGCACATGGGTCCAATCTGGTGGTAGCCTACGATGAGGAGGCAGAAAAAAAATCAAGGAGTTTGAAGAGTCTTTAGAAGACTGCACTAGGGGAATGGCTAGTGTGGTATTAGCTTATAACGAAAAAAGTGCTAAAGAATTGGAGGACGTATACAACATTGAAGTTGAGGAAGTAGAACAAGCTATTGAATACTATGTAGTTTTGAAGTCTCCAAAATTTCCCTGGTTTTTCGACTAGGTGGGGATGCTAAAAGAAAGTAGGTTGGAGATAACCCAAGCAATCCTTGATATTCAAAGGAAGAACACAGTTCCTTCGCTGAGATGGAAGGGACCCATAGATAGGTTGGTGAAGAAATTTCTGTCAGAAATAAATTTTAGCGATGCAGATAGGGCCGTCAGATTCCCTCATAATAGGACATTATTTGTGACTGTTAACATCAATCGAGTTATCTTTACAAGGGCTCTTATGGATGGGGGAACCTCTATCAACATAATGCCAATCAATTCTCTTCACCTAACTAATATTCTAGAGGAAAGTTTAGTCCACATGACTTTGGTGATTTCAGGGTATGACAACCAGTCTTCCAAATCTGTTGGTTATGTGAAGGTTGGGATTGTGATGGGAAATTTGAGTTTCCACATCAAATTCCATGTGATAGAGAGTGAAACTTCCTACCATTTGTTGATAGGAAGGGTGTGGATGCACAACCAAAGGCTAGTTCCTTTGACGTATCACCAAAGCTCCAATGCGAATATCAAAGGAACAAAGATCACCATTGGAGATGTGAAGAGGCATGTCGAAAAAGCTCACCCGATAGATGCAACGTTCTATATACAATTAGAGGAGGATGTTAGAGTCCTAACAAGAAAAATGAAGGTAGGATGGGTCCCCTCGATCAGAGGAAGGATAGGGCCTGTGAATGGGCAGAATAACAAAGTTGTAAGTAGTAAATGAGTGATGGTAGAAGAAGCCCATTGGGTGGTCCCTCATCACCAAAACATCTTAAAGCAACGCAAAGGCAGGATGAGGCCCAGAATGCATACAATAAAGCATGAGGTCTAATGATAAAGTGTGCTAAGTGGATTTTCTGGAGAAAGAGTTGTAGGACCTTCTAGAGAGAAGAAGAGGAAGGCAGTTACAACTGCCAGCAGACAGTGTAAGAAGGTTATTATCGAAGAAGGAATTCTGGATTAGCGGTTATAACGGTGTGAGCGAGTAGCCGAAGAAGATATGGTAGAAATTGATGAAGAGGCTGACCCGATATACGAGTGTTTTGAGGTGGATCAATGAGGCAAATGTATGGTGATAGATAATTCTAACATACAGGAGTTCATGAAGGATTTTACCAAAGAACCAGACTATATGGAAGATCGACCGAAGCCACATGCATAAGAGTTGGAGCAGTTGAACATGACAAAAGAAGGGGAGAATTCAAGGACTATCCTCATTGCTAAGGATCTCAGTAAGGAGAAACAAGAGGCTTGCGTTGAGTTGATTTAAGAGTTTGTAGACATTTTCGTGTGTAAGTACACGAAAATGGAAGGGATGGATGAGGAAGTGAGCTACCATAAGTAAAACGTGATGCCTTCAGCCATTCTGATGAAGCAAGCAACGAGGACTTACAAGCCTAAGCTGGACTTGAGGATCAAGAAAGAGGTCCAATATTTATTGGCAACAGGGTTCATTAAACTAATACATCACCCACTCTCTCTCTCTAGCATTGTCCTATTAGGAAAGAAAGACAAAAATCAAATAAGGATTTGTGTGAATTTTAGAGACTTGAATAGGTCTTACCCCAAGGATTAGTTCCCTTTACCCTCCATCGATAGCTTGATAGATGCAATGGCTGGTCATAAGATGAATAACTTCGTGGATGGGTACGTAGGGTACAACCAGATCAAGATGACCCCACGGATACAGAAAAGACGGCATTTAGAACCTCATTGGCCAACTTCATGTACAAAGTGATGCCATTTGGACTCAAGAACGCTGGGGATACTTATCAAAGAACAATGATGGCCATTTTCCATGACTTTTTTCACAAATTTGTGGAATTTTATGTGGACGATTTGGTCATCAAATCGAGGAAGGAGGATTTCCATCTAAGCGATTTGAGGAAGATGTTTACTCGATGCAGGAAGCATAAGCTAAAGATAAACCCGCTAAAGTGAGGCTTTGGTGTAATTAGTAGAAAGTTTCTAGGTTTTTTGTTTGATCAACAAGGGGTGCATATGGACCAAGACAAACAACGAGCGATCTTGGAGATGCCAAGTCCAAGAACAACGAAATAGCTGAAGAGTTTCCTCGACAAAGTTTCCTATCTCAGGGGATTTGTGCCTGGATTGGTCTAAATAACACACCCATTGATGCATCTTTTGCAAAAAAACATAAAATTCAATTGGAAAGAGTTTCACCAGGAGTCTCTTATTGGGCTTAAGAAGATGCTCGTTTGACCATAGATCATGGTACCCCCAAGGTCAAGAATACCACTGCAGTTATACCTCACATCCACCACGAGGTCCATGGGAGCTCTGTTAGCACAGGAGATTGATGGGTAGGAACGACCAGTCTACTACCTCAGTAGAATCATACAAGGGCCAGAGGTAAGGTATAGTAGATTAGAAAGGAATTGTTTATCCTTGAACTTTGTGGCGCAAAAACATAGACATTATATTCTCTCTTTTACAATTCATATTATAACAAGATGTGATCCTATTAAGTTTTTACTAGAAAGAACTATATTAATTGGTAGGGCAGCTAAGTGGTTCCTTATCCTCTTAGAATATGACTTGAAGTGCATGGTCCCTCGCTCGATCAAAAGCCAGGCATACACAGATCTCTTATCAATCTTCACCTCTGGCACATTTGAGCCACCTAAAGAAAGCATTCCAGGAGATGATTTCCAGGCTAATCACTTAGACGTAAGCAAGGAGAAATGGACGATGTAGTTCGATGGATCTTTAGCAGAAAAGAAAGGAGGAGGAGGGGTTATTCTTTTAAAAGGAATGGAGAACATTTCTCTCTCCTATAAGTTATATTTCCCTTGTTCCAGCAATAAAGCAGAGTATGAAGCGTTGGTAGTGGGGTTGCTGGAGCCCCTTTGAAGGGGAATTAGTTCACTTTGCATTAAGGGTGACTTGAACTTGGTGATTCAACAAAGGAATGGAGAATATACGTTGAAACACCTTAGTCTGGCACCTTACAAGATAATCATTCAGAGGCTTCTTAACCAGTTCCATCGGACCAATATCAAGATACATCCCCAAACGATGAACCACTATCCAAACTCCTATGCCACCATCGCTCAGAAGATGGTCATAAAGAACGATATGACTACAATTTTGATTCAATGAAGAACATCTCCCTCGGTGGTACAATTAACTCTATCGATGGAGGAGGAATTTGACTGGAGGGGAGAGATTAGAAACCAATTGGAGTTTGGGGAAGGAGCGATGGAACTGAAAGAGTTAGCCCAATACTTTAAAAATCAGGGAAACCTTTACTTCAAAAATAAAGGAGGATGGCTGTCAAGATGCATCGACCCAAAAGAAGCTGAGCGAAAATTAAAGAAAACACATGAAGAGCACTATGAAACAACCGAGATACCTTTTTATAGAATATTTCAAAGGGAGGGATACTTCTGTCCTAAAATAAAACAGGACATAACGGAGTTACAATGAAAGTGCGATAAGTGCCAACTATTCTTTAATACAGTTGAATGCCATTTCGTTGAAGCTCAATCAGACTGGACGTAGCCCTATATTGACTCCATTAAAGATGGAGTTGCCCCAATAGAGAAAATTGATGCGATGGGGGCTAAAGTGAAGTGCCTCGAGGTTCTACGTTCAAGAGGGGTAGCTTTATCAAATGGGTACTTCAACAGGCCACTTCATTGCATCATAAAGAAAGAACTAGCCGTAGTGCTCAAATAAGCTCACGATCCAGCTCACATTGGAGGGGCCAAGTTATATGACCAGCTGATGACGTTGGGGTATTATTGGAGAATGATGGAGAAGGACTTTACCGAGTTTATTTGAAAATGAAATTCTTACCAACTACATGGAAATATGATCCATGCCCCATCAGTGGATCTGCACTCTATGTCAACGCCTTATCTTTTTCACACCTAGGCATTTGACCTCATGGGGGAAATACACCCTTCTTCGAGGGGGGGAGATTTGGATACTAGTAGAAATGAAATGCTTTATAAAGTGGGATGAAGTGATACCACTAAGAAGGGAAACAGTAGAGGTGGTGAGCAACTTCATTAGATAATACATCATTTGCCATTTTAGAATTCCAAAGGTTATCCTCTCTGACAACGGAACCCCTTTTGTCAATTTAGAGGTAACAATGCTCACATACAAGTACTTTATCGTTCATTATACGTCAATGATGGCATATCCAAAGGGAAACGGTAAAGCTGAAGTAACTAACAAAACATTGGTTAATATCTTGACCAAGATGATGGAGGATTTCCTAGGATCCTGGGATGATAAGATACCAGATGTATTATGGGCCTATCAAATAACTAAAAGGAAGGCAACATGATATACTCCATTTCCCTTGTATATGGAGCATAAGCAATTCTCCCGGTGGACATGGAAGTTCCCTCTGCCCGATATGCCTTGCGAAGTAGCAGGCTCCCTCAGAACAGACATGTGCAGTTGGAAGTGTTGGCCGAACAAAGAGATAATGCGATGAAGCACTATCAAATGTACACGAAGTATCTCTACAGGGAGTATGACAACTTGGTTAGGCCAAGGAAGTTCATGGAGGGAAACCTCATTTTAAAGGTAGGAGTGAAGCACATCAGGGGGATTCTTCTACCAAAGTTTGCAGTGAATTGGGAGGGACCTTTCATTGTAAAGGAGGAAAATGATTCAAGTGGGGGTAAAAAATATGCCTACACAATAGCATGACACATGGCGAGCACCCCAGTCAAGATGGCAAGCAACAAACGCTCCAATAAGAGAGGGATGACTAGAGTCCTTGATAAGCTAGAAGATCGAGGAGAAGTATCGGATTCAAATAAAACTCCACGAAGATAAGAATCATCCATTTTTGTGACCCTAATGTAATCCCTAACTCTATATAAAGGGGACACCCCCTATTGTGAAAGGGGGATTAGAAGCTAGAGAAACACTCTCATATAAAACTCTCTCATGATTCTAATGGAATAAAATAGCAACCCCGTGGACGTAGGACATTGATGGTCGAACCACTTAAATCTTTGTCTCTCTCATATTTATTTTTATATATGAATCGTGGTGAATTGGCATCCCCCTGTGCGTAGATGTTTTGAAACCACAATATGTGTCGTCTGTGTGAAATGACACAAAAATTCTTTCCTTCTTGTCGATGAGAGGGAGATTTACGTCACGACGCAATGTATTATAATCACAAAAACCTCATCAAAAGCTAAGTTTTCTTTCTCTAATCTAGAATGAACAGTTATACGTTTTTTTATCGAAACACGATTCTAATACATTTACATTCATAAACTTGTGTCCATGTTTTATTTAGAATCTGCATAACACTCGATTTCACAATCTCTGAGTTTTGTAAAAATTCTTGTAAATAGGATTTTTTACGATATTACAATTATTCATGCCAAGTATAGCATGGGTTACATCAATATCTTGAATCCCAGTACGCATTTATTTTAGGAGGTGATAGACTCCAACATATTTCTAATTCAACAAACATATAATTGAGGCTCTAACATCAGGATCTCGATTGAGTTTGGTCCTTCGGATCCTTATCGGATTTGATTCATAACAAAAGAGATAGGGAAGTTGCATATCGGATCTCAACCCAATTCTGGAAGTAGAGAAAGGAGAAAAACCCAATTTTCAGGTCGAAAAATGATTTTCGATGACCTCCGATAGTAATAGTGAGATGATCCCTCTCTGAGATCTGGACTAGCCCCTGTCCCAACTTCTCATCGCTGAAGCCATAGCTCATCATCCAATGGTGTCTCTTTGATCAAGCACCAGCAAGTCTTCAACCTGTGGCCCTCGATTGTCTCTCCAGTCACCTCCGACCTACTGCAAGTAGATCCACCCCTACTGGTCGGCCTTCGACAAAAAGAGTACACTGGCAGCAACCAATCGACATGGAGCAAAGACCTTTTATAACTGGAACTATTCACTTCTATATTGACATCAAATTTGATTCATAATAGAAAATAAAAACCCGATGTCAGGTCCTTGTTAGAAGACCTCGGAAAATTCATTTAGCACCGATCGAGCATTAGTGAGCTCCATGGTCGCCATCCCGGTTACTCTCCGACCTTCCTTCCTCCTCGTCGATCAACTTCTATCTTTTCCACCCTTATTGTACCGTGTTCCTATGCTAAGAATAGTAACATCTTCAGATAGCTCATCATGGTCGGCAACCACCCCACAAAGGCTTCCACACATCAGCGACGTCACCCGATGACCTTTCTTTGTTGGTGAACATCACTATGTTACAGCGATGACCCAGGAGGGTCATTTCTTCAACTGCGATCATAATCGCTGGCAGTAAAATAGAGAGCATTAGCTACGATGCCGGACCACCCTTCGTGGTCAGTGAATAATGTACCACAATGACGATCTAGGGAGATCACCACTAAACCTAATCAATGGTCGACGACGAGCACGCCTTGTGCATTGTTTAACTCGTATAAGATTATTTTAGGGCCTGTATTTTCAGACATGTGTATCTTCATTAAAGTACAGTGCGCACTTTAGAAGATATTGGCCCACCTATTTTTTCTCAATTCACATCTTCATGAGAAATTTATTTTTGAAACCAACTTATAATTGAGGATTTGCTTGGAGTTCAAATAATTTTTGCAAAAATTCTAAATCAACACTATATCATCCATTCGAGATATATTTTACTAATATTTGCACTGTTTGGTTCTCTCTGAAAAAATATTGAGGGACCATGTCACATTGTTACAATTGTTGCAATGATTTTAGTTGGCACTTTTTATGCGACCCTATTTCAAATTATTTTATTCACATAAATAGTGAGGCACACTTATAGAGCACTCATGTCATTTATTTGTTCATTTAATTTTCAATATTGTCATTCGGCTACAACTATTTAATCTCGGCAAAAGGAGTCCAGACAGATGCTCGGGCATGGTTATCTCAGTGGGATTTTTATCATAAAAATCATTGGATTATTCATTACATATATACACTAGTACGAATTTTTTCCTTGCCAAATGGACGAGCGTATGCATACCGTATACACTTTGTTGAACAAATCATTCACATGATAACTTTTATTTTATTTAGCCTCAACTCATGGTCGGTAAATATATTAACATCCATAGGTACAAGATTCAGTCCCGACGGATGCTCGACCACAATCTTAAGCCCTTGGAATCCTTATTAATGTTTTGACAGATGCTCGAGCACAGATTGCAAGATATATCTACTCGATAATGATAAACTTTTCCACGATGGACTTGCCAAGCAACACCTATTTTATTAATGCTCTGACGGATAGTCGAGAATACTACAACACTTTAGACCTAAAAAATGCTTGGGTTTTATGATTCTTAACCTAAAGGATGATCAAGCATATTCAAGGTTCATTTCGGCAAACGATCGGCAAAATATTTCTATATATTTAGTCCCGAAAATAGTTACCACACATATCACACTTTATCCCCAATGGATGGTTGGTGAGGATAATTTTTATATTTATCACATCCCTAATTGGTGGATACGCACATTGTTTGCATTTCATAATATTTTAGTTTCTCACAAATTATGTTCACGATTTTTATCATCATAAATTTGTTAGTAGGGCGCTATCTATACATTTTACTTCAAAATTTTCACTACAAAATTTTCTGTAAAAATAATTTTTTGAATCCACTTACAATTCAGCATTCTCTTAAAGCTATTTGTAGAAATTCCAAATTAACTCCTACGTCGTACATCTAGGTATATTTGACAAATTTTGCATACTTTATCCGACCTTATTACAATTATTTTTTTCATATAAATAGTAGGAGGCACTTACAGAGCACTCATGTCATTTATTCGATCATGTAATTTTCAATATTGTCGCCTAGCTATTAAATATTATACCAATTGATGGTCGATCTAATATCTTTACTAATACTTAGTGTAACCCCTACGGATGGTCGGGCATGGCCATCCTCGTGAGATTTTATCATAAAAAATATAGGATCATTCATTTGATTCATTCAATATTATGAATCTTTTCCTCGACACATGGTCGAGCAGATACAGATCATATATTCATTGACTGAATAAGTGAATCACATGATAATTTCTATTTGATTTATCCTCGACAGATGGTCGAGAAATTTATTAACTTCTAAAGATGCAAAATTCGGTCCCGACAAGTGCTCAGCCATAATCTTAAGCTCTTGGAAATCATATTAAGTCCTCGACAAATACTCGAACATAAATCATTTGTTATATTTACTCGGTAGTGTACAACTTAGCACCGACAGAATAGCCACTATTGATCATTCGACTTTATGATTCTTAACCTGAAGGATGATCAGGCATATTCAATGTTCATCTTGGCAGATAATCGGCAAAATATTTCTATATATTTAGTACCGAAAATATTTTCCACACATGGTGCATTTGACCCCCAACAAATGGTTGGTCAGGATAATTCTTATTTTTATTCCCTACAGATGGTTGGGACATTCGATTAATGGTCGACATTACATTTATTGGAAAAGTTAGTTTTCACAAACACTGCAGGATCATTCATAATATATGCTCGATCCTTTTTGTCTCAACGGATACTCGAGCATGGATCACTCACAATATCTACGAAATCCTCTATTATTTTCTCCTCGACAGGCATTCAAGCATCATATTTTTAAACTGAAAATACACTTTCCACCTTGATAATCTTGCCTCGATGAATTTTCAGACATCATTTATCTTATCAATGCCTCGACGGATGCTCGAGCATGGATTTCTCCCAACATGTACTAGATCATTTACAATTTTGCTTCAACGGACCCTCACCTTCGATAAATAGTCGGCATTATGTGATCATGTCGCGATCACCATTGTATAGTTAGGCAATGCAATTCATTTTTAATTCAACCTCGACGAATGGGAAGTTGGGAAATCTGTATAACAGACATCCAATAACACATAAAGCAGTATGGAGTGCAACGATCAACTAAATTCATCAACAAGAACGAATCCAACATGTAGGAAGTCACATATCCAATAAGATTATAATCAACCATGGTTGCTAAGGATTGAAGTCGAGCATCACCAAACTCCTCTTTGTACTCTCCAACCAACGATCTCATGGTTTAAGGACGACTCCCATCTCATCTCCACCAACCTCCTTCGTGGTCTGATGACTTAAGAATTTGTGTCCCACTAACCTACGAACTGGGCCTGTCACAACCAAGCGCCCACACATTCCCTCTAATCCTATGTCTAGTCACCCTCGTCCTGCTTTCGTGTCTTCCCCTACTAGTCGACACATGTGACGAACAGAACGTGTTGGCAGCAACACTACACCACCCCCAATGTATCAGTAACATCGTCGAACAACCCATGGTGATCGACGATCACTAGGAGATGAGAATTCGCTTGTCAATGTCGAAAGGGCATCATCATCACTAAGATATCCACTCCAGAGGAACAGCGTTTCTTGAATTCCATATCAAATTAACGCATTTCTACATGAATAGGTTTTGAACTCATATCAATTTCTTCAGATGTACGAGCTATATGGAATTTTCCACAACATCCAGGAACCACTATGCATGGTCGGTGAACAAGTGCGCCCTGAGGATTGATACATTACATGGATCTATATGGGAAAGATAATCCTTAATTGTATCCATCTCAATGAATAATCGATGTGATACTCTTCAACACAACAAAGCCCTAAGGAATGATCGGGCACACTTATCATCTCGATTATACTGATCAAATAACTCGATGAACGGTCGAGAAGTCTTCTCATCACAACCCGATTGGGGGTTCCATGGAAACGATGACACATGAATAGATTCACAACAACATTTAAAGCAAAAAAGAAGAGGCCATCTCAGGATGGCTGCCAGCATGGTCAACATTGACATTAGTTTTTCAAACGACGATCAGGATTAAGATTGATTTAACTACAACAAATATCTTTCTTGTTTTAATATAGTTAAGGAAGTCCTAAGGCTTTTGTCATCTCCAACCACAAATGGCCTCACGAGTTTCCCCGATAATAATAAAAGACCTATCGGGGATCCCTAGGAAAAAAACCAACTCGGGTTGGTGGCTAACTGGGTTGGTCAGTGAAAATTCGGAACAGGTGGATGGCCCTTAGACTAGACCAGATGCATTTTTACCATTGTCTTTTAGGCCTAAGGAAGTGTGATGACATAACCTAAAAGGTAAAATAGACGGATATTTACATGCGAGGCATTACAAAATGGAAAAAAGCACACAAAATTGGTATTATATTAACTTGCGAGAAAGGCCTAAGTATAATAAGGGTAGTGATTACATATCAAATGTTATAAACCTAATGCACGGTCTTACCCTGACTAGGTACATGCTCGAGCAAGGCTTAACACATAGGCTTTTGGTCAGCCTCTCCAATTGGACAATATGAAAAACCTAATGAAGGGTCTTACCCCTACTAGGTACATGCTCGAGTAAGGCTAGACACATAGGCTTTTGGTTGGCCTCTCCCATTGGACCATATGAAAAACCTAATAACGGTTCTTACCCCTACTAGGTATATTCTCGAGCAAAGCTTGACACATAGGCTTTTGGTCGGCCTCTCCAATTGGACCATATGAAAAACCTAATGTAGGGTCTTACCCCGACTATGCACATGCTCGAGCAAGGCTCGACACATAGGCCTATGGACGGCCTTATCAAATGGACCATACAATATCAGAATACAGGGAGATGCCCTAAAATTGATGCACGCTCGAGAAAGACTCAGCAAATGATTTTTGAACAGGCCTGTGGTTGTCCTCATGAATTAGTCCTTGTAATAAAATAGAATAACGAACTACGTTCAACCTAATCCCATGCGGGTACATAGACGGCTCGACACTCTCAAGTTTGATTCCCATATCGACCGAACATCTCTCAAGTCAAGCCAAGCATTCATCTAAAAACTTATAAAGGAAAGAAAAGCAACCAAAGAAGCCGAAAAGTTAAACGACAACTCAAAGAACACCAGTCCAGTTCACATCAGTAACCTCACGCGTTTAACGATATTATGGACCAGCTCCCAGATCATCTCGAAATCAACTCATCTAAACTGCAACCTGTTGGCCTATTGTGGGGGCAAAAAATATGCCTACGTAATAGCATCACACATGGCGATCACCCCGGTCAAGATGGCAAGAACAGACACTCCAATAAGATAGGGACGACTAGAGTCCTTGTTAAACTAGACGGTCGAGGAGAAGTATCTGAGTCAAAAAAAACTCCACGAAGGTAGGACTCATCCATTTTTTTAACCCTAATGTAAAACCTAACTCTATATAAAAGGGACACCCCCAATTGTGAAAGGGGTATTAGAAGCTAAAGAAACACTCTTATGTAAAACTCTCTCATTATTCTAATGGAATACATCAGCAACCCCGTGGATGTAGGCCATTGATGGTCAAACCACGTAAATCTTTATCTATTTCATATTTATTTTTATACGTGCATCGTGGTGAAATGGCATCCCCCTGCGGGTAGATTTTTTGACACCACGATTAAGGTTATTGCTTAATTTCTAAAATGGAAGAAGACAAACCGCTCAAGATTAACAATAAATGGTTGAAAGTCTATCATGTATAAACAATTGTCCTATAGATCATCGTTTTATCTAGTTGTTATGTTATGAATATATAAGTTTCTCTTCCTGATGTCTAGTATTTCAATTTGAGTGAAGATGAAAGAATTGTAGAATTTCATAATACACGCAAGCAGTTACGGCATAAAGAGGTGGCATAAAAAAACATACATCTTTTTCATTCACAAACTTTGAGGCATTACAAAATTGGGAGCTAGTGCCCAATAATTACATAAGAAGAAAAAGAAAAATTTATACAAAAGTGAAAGAGTTCATTGGCCTAAGAGGAACCAAAAGTCCGGAGCAGAGAAAAAATCTCTAGGCAGGCCCGAAAAAGCTGATAGACAAGACTGGTGGGAATTAATAGAAACCTCCAACCTTGTTTGAACTTTTGCGTGCTCAATAAGGAGTTTCTCACATTTCAGCTTTACCAAATGCAGAGCCTCTTTTGTTGGAAGTTGTAAGCTTCAAGGAGAGGTTCTAGTTCAATCAGCCTAGCTTCCTCAGCGCAATGAGCCTTCTGGTGTTTCTGCAGGAGTTCTCTCTGGCTTGACGATTTTTGGCTCTTCAAAGTTTTTAAGTGTCCAGTCAACCAGCTAAATTGGAATCCATCTTGTCCTAATTCCCTCAGATAACCCAAGAATTAGTTGAGGAGAGGCCTGGTAACATTCGCGATAGGATTACTTACTGATGATGCTGGAAACAGTACCACCAGATGAGGTGTTGACAAACTCAAGCTAGTGAAAACAATGTCTAAACAAGAGTGTATATATATAGAAGAAGGAGGTGAGGATAAGAGGATGAACACTTGTATGTAAGTGGTTCAGCCAATTTGGCCTACGTCCATTGTGAGTGTGAGTGATATCACTAGATTAAGGCACTAACGGCCATAGACACTATCTCTCAAGCTTTCTCTCCGTAGTGTGTAAACTAACAGAGTTTTACCTAGGGTTGCAAATTATGGATCCATTTACAAGGTAGAGGATGACCTCTATATATAGTGCTTAGGGGGTGTAATGTACCCCCCCCCCCCCCCCCAAGCATGCAATGAGCATGTGAATGAAAAGCAAACCAATCTAAGTATGATACCTGGATGATCTTATATAGGTAATTATGACCTCAATATTCCCTCACATGAGTGGAATGATTTGGTTATAATTGATTTTTTTGTGTGTTCCAAACCTTGCATGTGCTTGTAAATTCTCGATTATGTCATTGACGGGTTCAACCTTAGCCTGGTCAAGTATGAGGTTAGTAGAGTCAGATACAGTTGTTGTCTTATCGATATCCATGATGACCTCGACAATGAGGGGTGGTCGAGGTTAGGTATGAGGTGATTGCAATGTCGACTGGGTCCAATGATGACTTTGGCAGATGATTGAGCCCGCGAGCCATTACTGACCTCGGTTGATGACCAATCGAGGTTGATATATGAGGAGCCGATATTATGTGAGACGACCTTACTGATGGTTGTCATAAGCTTTTGTCAGCTCGGCTGTGAGACTGGACGATGTTAGTTACTCATAGTAAGAGGGTGCACTTTGGGAATATCAATCACCCCTTAGCCCTTAGTCTTTTATGTAATTAGGTGACTGAGGGGTATGGAATTGAGGTTCAGGCTGGATTTATATGGGTTCCAATATTTCCTTTCCACATGTCACCTACTGAAGTGAGTAGCGTGTTTATAAAGGCATGGCAATTCTAATTTATCCTTTAGGTTCCCTAGGGAAATAATGCACCATCGAAACTCGTGCCTCATCATTAAGTGTGTTTAAAAACTCCTTTTCTCTCTCCTTCTTCTCTTTTTTCATTTATTCCTGCCTTTGATTTTCTGCAACTTCCCTTTCTCTTCAATCTTCCATTATTGTCTGCCACTAAAGATTTCCTCTGCTTTCTAATACCCTCATCCTTTACTCGCGATTAGTCAAGTGCCATCTTCATCCTTCTTTACCAGTTTTAGCCCTTATTTTTCATTTTTGAATTTACGGTGGGTTTTTGTATTTTTTGACGATTGGTTTCTACCAGTGTTAGTGGTTGTAAGGCTAGGATAGTAGTGGTTGAGTATCTTAGGGGAAGTTATAGGTAGCTCTGAGGTTGTTTTATCCAGAAATAACCCTCTTTTAGGTTTCTGGTGAATCTCCGGTCACCTTCTTCGGCATCCTTGTTCTTGAATGTTCTTAGTGTTCTTCATTAGAAACTTTCTAACTTCCTTTTTTTATCCTTAGTTTATATTGAAAATTTTGTTTGCATGTTTGTGGTTTTGGGTCCAAGTGTAGTGTCATCTCACTTATGATCATACCTTTGTACCAACTAAATAGAAGAGTTGACGTCTCTTCGTAAGAAGACCTTTGAGAAAATTAGGCAAATAGAGCTAACCCAAGAGGAAGCTCATAGGGCAGAGGCCTTTCCTCCACCTATGAAGGTTATCTACCCTAAGCCAGCCGAGCCTACTGAGCCTGGAGAGGTTCCTGTGGACCCAATACCAATGTCTGAGTCTAAGTTATCCTCCTTAGACCCATGTCCGCAGAGTCTTTCCAAGAGGCTATGGATTACTCTCTTAGGAAGGGTGAGGTTCCTGAAGAAGATGAGGTTTCGAGTCGTGCCTCATCTCACCATGGTGCTAGTACCTCACATAGGTCTTCAGATATTGATCATAGTGCCAAGTTTGGCACTCCCACTGCCCATTGATTCCATTCCTCTATCAACTGCCACTGGAACTGAATTTTTTTAGAGGTTCCCTGACGGTGTACCTGCACCTTCCCAGGCCAACATTACTAGGGATAGTGATGATGGTGAGGAGAGTGATATTGATACGTCTGAGGTGGACAAGATTGAGAGCTTCACCAGCGAGTGTGACCTTATTGCTTTTAGGCACCTCTACTCAATAAACTCTTCCACCGTCCTTAGGAAACCTCTGAGGGATGAGAGGGCCTTTAATGGCCGAGATGGAGAGATCTGCATTTATGAAAAGATGTTTAAATTAGGATTTTTCCTTCATATCCACCCTTCCATCATAGTTGTATTTTCCAATATTAATCTAGCCCCTTCCCAATTATTCGTAAATGCTAGGAGGTTCATAATTGGGGACATTGTCTGGAGGGTTGTACACCACTCAGACCTTCCAGTAAGGGTTTTCATAGGTTGTTATGTGCCCTCATCTGCCATAAACCACCCTAGCTATTACCATTTCTTAGCTAGGAAATCAGAGAAGAAAATGCTATTGGTTACCCAAACTTGAAACCATAACTGGAAACTTCGGTATTTCTTTTCTTCCGGGCATGGTAATTTGGTCCACATGCAACTTCTAGAATGTCAGTTATAAGGACCCCTCTTAGATGGGCGAATGTCTCCCTTGCTGCTAAAGCTGACCCTGGACTTAGCTAGGACAACTGCCAAAAGGTTGAGGATCTTCACAATCAGGGAGAGCAGGGTTGTATTATAAAATATGAACATCTAATGACCACCTACTACCTCTCTCAGACAGGCTTGAGGGTGGTTCTTTGTAAGATCTTCATAATCATTAATTTTTCATAAGTTATACCTCTTACTTTTAATACATCTGACTTACTAACTCATATATTTATCTTTTGTAGAGTGCCCTGAAGGAATATTGGACAACCTTTGGGAAATGTATGCTCAAGGTCTGGTGAATCTGATGCAAAAGAGGGGTGGAAAAAATGTACCCCCTCCTATAACTAAGAAGAACGTCGACATATCCCAAGCCGATGTTACAAAAAAAAGGAAGAGCACAGCTGACCCGGATCATCTGAGGACGGGCAAGACTAAAAAAGGGGATCGTGCCATTCTAATCTCTACGGAAGATGCCCTAGCTGCTCGTCTTTCTCAGCTCAAGATCAATGATAGCCTCATTGGCCACAGTCTAAAGTCTGCCGACGCTATCATACAAATAATGAATGAAGAGGATAAGTGCTTCTTACGCTCCTTAGACGTCTCGTTGTTGGCTGAGTTTAGTCTCCATAAGTCCATTCGGGTACTATTTTTTTCTAATTTGATCACTTTATTTTCTTAAGTGTAACCTCTGCTTTTTAGAAGTTATAGCTCATATTTTTTTACATCTGATCTTCTTATGTAGGGTGTCTTGTCCTTCCATCGCCTGGTAGACTAAACTCTGAAGAAGTTTCCCCTTATAGAGAAGGGCCAAGAGGCTCAGAAGGTTCAAGACTCTTTGAGTATAGATTTTAAAAGGAAAAAGGGGTTGGTCAAGTAGAGGGACGATGACATATCCAAACTCAAGAGGAACCACGACATAGCTCTGAAGGCTAAGGATGATGCCCTTCAGACTAAGGTGAATGCTGCAGTCAAGGCTGCTTTAGAGGATGATGTACAAAAGACAATTGAAGATTATAAGGTCTCTGATGAATTTGTTAGTTTTGGCTTTGAATACCTTGAAAAATGTATCAAAGCAACTAACAAATGGGTGGCCTCCAAGGAGAAATAGTTAAGGAGCCTGGCTGCTTCAGACTTTAAGGGTCTTGGCTTTAGTGACCCTTGATTTGTTCAGGACATGCAAGAGGTTAAGGAATCCAATGCTTCTCCAGCTGAGACTGATCCCTTCAAGGCACTAAGACTGACGATGTTAATCCTCTAAATGTTGGAGCTAAGGTGACAAACATCGACCATGACGATACGACTGTAGCTGCAGAGACTTAGGTAGTTGTAACTTATGATTTCCTTTCTTGTCTGTACCTTTTAGCTTTTGTGAACTCTAATTTGTAACTCTTGAATGTTGTTTAATGATAATCATTAATCCCATCTTCTTCAGATTCTATTGCTTCTTTCGATGTTATGCTTTTATTACCTCTTGAATGTTTTCTTAGGGTCTGAGGTCACCATATAATGATGTTTACCCTCATAAATTTTTACCAAACTAATGATGTTCAAGGTGTGAGGTCATCATATAATGATATGTACCCTCATAAAATTTCACCAAACTAATGATGTTCAAGTTATGAGGTCAAAATATAATGATGTTCACCCTCATAAATTACCACAAAACAAATGATGTTTAACGTCTGGGGTCACCATAATATGATGTTTACCCTCAAGTTATCACTAAACTAATGATGTCGAAGGTCTGAGGTCACTATAATATGATGTTTACCCTCAAGTTATCACCAAATTAATGATGTTTAAGGTTTGAGGTCACCATATAATGATGTTTCACCTCATATTTTCACCAAACTAATGGTTTAGGGTCTGAGATCACCATAATACAATGTTTCACCTCATAAGTTACCACCAAACTAATGATGTTTAAGGTCTGAGATCACAATAATATGATGTCTCACCTCATATTTTCACCAAACTCATGATGTTTAAGGTCTGAGGTCACCACAATATGATGTTTACCCTCAAGTTATCACCGAACTAATGATGTTCAAGGTTTGAGGCCACCATATAATGATGTTTGACCTCATATTCTCACCAAACTAATGATGTTTAAGGTTTGAGGTCACCATAATATGATGTCTCGCCTCATTTTTTCACCAAACTAATGATGCTTAAGGTCTGAGGTCACCATAATATGATGTTTCACCTAATAAGTTACCACCAAACTAATGATGTTTAAGGTCTGAGGTCACCATAATATGATGTTTCACCTCATAAGTTACCACCAAACTAATGATGTTTAAGGTTTGAGGTCACCATATAATGATGTTTCACCTCATATTTTCACCAAATTAATGATGTTAAAGGTCTGAGGTCACCATATAACGATGTTTCACCTCATATTTTCACCAAACTAATGATGTTTAGGTCGGAGGTCACCATAATATGATGTTTACCCTCATAAGTTATCACCAAACTAATGATGTTTAAGGTCTGAGGTCACCATATAATAATGTTTCACCTTATATTTTCACCAAATTAATGATGTTAAAGGTCTGAGGTCACCATATCACCACATATTTTCACCAAATTAATGATGTTAAAGGTCTGAGGTCACCATATAATGATGTTTGACCTCATATTTTCACCAAATTAATGGTTTAAGAATAATGTAACAAAGTATTGGCACATAAATTGAAATCTTTTCATTAACATCCTTTGCATACACTGGTACATGTATTACAAAAGTATAAAAACAAACTGCAACATCATATGTAATATTTCTTCAAGTGGTTGGCATTTCAAAGGTTGGATAAAGGTTCTCCTTTAAGGTTTTCTAGCGGATAAGTACCAAGAACAATCTCCTCAACTACTCTATAAGGACCATGCCAGTTCAGATGGAGCTTATTTGCTTTTTGCAATGTCTTCTTTAGGACTAGGTCTCCCACAGCTATAGGCCTTAATTTCACCATTTGATTGTAGAATTTTGCGGTTCTCCGCTGGTATGCTACTTGTATTATCTCTGCATCCTCTCTTCGTTCCTCGATCAAATCAAGATCAAGTCTTCTCTGAGTCTTTCGCATTCATGAAGATCTAATTATAACCGAAATATGCATCCATGAAGCCTATAAGCTCATGTCCTGCTGTGGCATACACCATCTGATCGATACGAGGCAGGGGGAAACTATCTTTTGGGCAAGACTTATTCAAATCAGTGAAGTCTACGTACATCCTCCATTTACCATTTACATTTGGCACAATGACAACATTAGATAACCACTCAGGGTATATGACTTCTCTAATGAACTTGGCCTCTTCACGATTTCTGACCTCTTATATGATGAAATCGTACTTCTCTCTTGAGTATAGTCTTCCTCTCTTCTTGATGCGATTAGGGTCTTCTGTAACATTGATTTTGTGGAACATAATCTCAGGGTCAGTACCTGACATGTCTGCATGGCTCCAGGCAAAGACACTTTGTCCCTTCCTTAAGAGCTTCACCATCTTTTCCTTAATCTCAGGTGTTAGGGATCTGCTAACATGAACGGGTTTTTTCAATTCGTCCTCATTAAGGACGATGGATTCTACTTCTTTTGTGGCCTCTCCCTTCTTGAGCTTTATTTCATCCCTAAGATCAAGTGTATTGATGTTGTACGTGGTTATTGCCCTCTTATGAGCTTCTTTCTCTTCCGCAGAGTTGTAGTAGCATTCTCGTGTCGATTTCTGGTCACCTTGCACTTCCCCTACCCCATATAGAGTTGGGAATTTTAGCATTTAGTGGACCATTGAAGTAACTGACATAAATTCCTTGAGGGCTACTCATCCTATGATGAGGTTGTAAGCTGAGAAGACATTTTCATCCCTCGCGAAGAAATTAATTTCTCTGGCGAACATCTTAAGCCACTCGTCCCCCATTATAACATCCATCTCATACATACCCAATGGATGAACCTTTTCACCACTAAAGCCGGTCAAAGGAAGATGATAAGGGACAATCCTAGATCTGTTGAGGCCTAGGCTCTTAAAACGGGGCCGAACATAACGTCTGCTAAACTTCACCCATTAATGAGGATCCTCTGAACTTCACACCCATGTACCCTTGTGGTGATTACCAAAGGGTAATCGTGAGGATCTAAGATGCCTTTGAAATCAAGTCGTGAGAAGCCAACTATGAGGGTATTGATATCTACCTTCTTTCTCTTCTCGTGTTTTACCTCTGAAGATGATAAGTTCACAACCTTGTCTTTGGTCACTGACTTGGCCTCTGCCACGTGAGATTTACGATCGGATACCTCTGAGCCACCCCTGCTAGTCCTCCACGGATGGTGTTCATACCAAAAGAGAACATACCAACCCTCTTCACTGGGACATTATCGTTTTTCGGTGGGAGGTTAGGGTTATCGTCATCATCATCTGAGTCCTCAGCTCTTCTGGTAGGGGCATCTTCTTGGCATCTGTCATTTCTCTTATTTTTAGGGTCTTCTCTTCCCCCTTTATGAGCTCTTCCATCTACGTAATTTATGATTTTTTCAGACTTGAACATCTTCTCAATCTCTTTCTTCAAGGTGAAACACTTATCGGTCAGATGACCATGATCTTGGTGGAACTCACACCATAGGTTCTTGTTCCTTTTATGTGGAGGAGACTTCAGCTTCTCCAGCCATTTTAATGACCTGCCATTCTTGATTTCATTGAGGATGTGTTCGTAGCTTACATTTAAAGGAGTATAGTGTGAAAACTTGTCGTCCGCAGCCCTTTTCTTTCCATCCTTTTTCAGTTAAAATTTCCAACTGCTACTTCCATTCACATCCTCATATTTTTCAGCCATTGCTTCTTCTATGTTCATGAACTTTCTAGATGTTGCTAACATCTCAGCCATGGACTTAGGAGGGTCTTCAACAAGCTTCCAGAGTAACTTACCCTTCTGAATTCCTCCGATGAGGGCTGTCACAGCTATATTCTCTTCGTAATCTTCCACCTCCAACTTTTCCTTATTGAACCTGGCGATGTAGTCTCTGAGGCTCTCATTCCTGCCTTGATTTGCATAGAGTAGATGGGTTGTCTTCTTATGAGGTCTTACCCTAAAACATAAGTTGTGTATAAAATGCTCAGCCAGACCCTTAAAGTTCTCAACATAATTTTTAGGAAGAGAAGTGAACCAGATACGTGTAGCTCCCACTAAAGTTCTTGAGAAAACTCAAAACCTCGTCTCATCAGGGATTGAATGAATGTCTACTGCAGACTGATACATCTCAATGTGATGCACTAGGATAGTACTACCATCGTACTGGGAAGACACCATCAATGGTTTAAATTTAGTAGGGGTTCGGAAGTTGACAATCCTTGCCACAAGTGGGGAACCCACTGATAATCCCCTTTGTAGTGGGTCTCGGATTTTTATGAGGTCCCCTGTCTTCTCTTGCAACCTCTTAATGGAATCATTCCATGGTTTGGCAATGTCGTCCTAGCCGAGGTTATCTCCAGCCACCTCCAAGAGGTGGCCGAGGGTTCCCCAGTGCTGCACAATGTCGGCTGTTGACCTCCTGACCACAGTCTCAACCATGATGGGGTCGGACATGATGAGGTCGATGTTCACCACCTTCCCTTTATGAGACGACTGCACTTCTTAACCTAGATAATCTCTGCCTCAGATCATTAACTGGGTCGATCCTTTCAAAGGCTGAACCTCTACTTAAGCGATCAAATGCAGACCCTATTTGCTGAGAATCAGCAACCTCAACTCGTCTTTCTCCACAACCTCGACTTTGCTGTATAGGACATATTGTGTTGTTTGAAACCTCATATGGCTGCTAACAGTTTGTCAGATCATCTTCTGCCTTAATGTCGTTGTACCTATCCTTAGGGAAAAGGTTTCCTTGACTCCCTAGATGTAAACTCCTAGGGTTAGAAACATCCCTCCTCCGTTTAGGAGTGCATTGGTCTTTTCGTGGTACCTGGGGTGGTCCCCTGGCTTTAGGATGAGGTTGAACAGCTACCGAGGTAATCATCTCCGGTGAGACCCCAGGTGGTCTCATTATATTTTGACTTAGCTGGGCAAATTTCTCCTGCATCACTTGCTGAGTGGCAACCAAGGACTTTAAGGATGCTTCCACCTCAGCCATCTCGAATTGGGGTGGTGCTTGGTTGGAACTAGGTCCTCCAATAACAAATGGTGGAGGAGGTGGTGGTAACTCCGGTGATAGATGTTTAGACTGAAGAGCTTGCAATGAAATTATTTGAGATCTTGGTACCTTAAAGGATCTCTTTCAATGGTGAAACATCTTCACACAAAGGGTGGGGATTGGTTCACTACCAGAGTCTCCGGTGAGGTGAAGCAATAAAAGTGGAAAAGATGAATCTTCTCATTCCCACAGATGATGCCAAAATGATGACGCTACAAACAGCACCACCAGATGAGACGTGGACAAGATCAAGCTAGTGAAAATAATGGCAGTACAAGAGTGTATATATATATATAGAAGAAGGAGGTGAGTAGAAGAGGATGAACACTTGTATGTAAGTGGTTCAGCCAATCTGTCCTACGTCCACTGTGAGTGTGAGTGATATCACTAGATGAAGGCACTAACGACCATAGATATAATATCTCAAACTTTCTCTCTCTACTGTGTAAACTAACAGAGTTTCAGCTAGGGTTGTAAATTATGTATCCCTTTACTAGGTAGAGGATAACCTCTATATATAGTGCTTAGGGGGTGTAATGTACCCCCCAAGCATGTAATGAGCATGCTCATGAGAATCCAACCAATCTGAGTATGACACCTGACTGATATTATATAGATAATGATGACCTCAATATTCCCTCATGTGAGGGGAATGATTTGGTTATAAATGATTTTTCTATGCATTCTAAACCTTGCATGTTCTAGTAAATGCTCGATTATGTCCTTTACATGTGTAACCTCGGTCTGGTCAAGTAGGAGGTTGGTAGAGTCAGATACAATTGTTTCCTTGTCAATATTAATGATGAACTCGACCATGAGGGGTGGCTAAGGTTAGGTATGAGGTGACTGCAACTTTTGTTGGGGGTGATGATGACGTTGGAAGATGATTAAGTCGGCGAGCTATTGCTAACCTCGATTAATGACTAGCCGAGGTTGATTTACGAGGAGCCGATGTTATGTGAGGTGGAATTGCTGATGGTTAACATAAGCTTTTGTCACCTCTGCTCTGAGACTGGTCGATGTTAGTCGCTCAGAGTAAGAGGGTGCACTTTGGTCATATCACTGACGATATTAACAATGATGATCACCATGCCTTGAAGCATATGGATCATCACGAGGATGTTCGAACATAAACAATTGATAGTGAAAGTATTAGGTTGATGTCTTACAAGTTGCTCAATTACCAAGTGATGAATGGCAGGCATTTAAGGAGAACGTTGAAGGACCATAAGACAGAAATCATGAGGAGCTAGATTGGGCAGAGGAAGCTCACAACCAGATTATCTATCCGTGTTAGCACCAGTCATAGAACCTTGGTCCTCATGACTAGAATCTTCAGAAATATCTAGTTCCGGATGGAGCAAACTGACAGGCGAAAGAACTGGTGAAGATCTCTCTCCCACTGAAAGGGACTCACTAGAAACCTGAGAATAGGTAGAAAAAGTTATGAGCTTGATGAAAAATCTTAACAAGTGTTTTCATTATTAAGTCACCATTACCAGTGGATTTTGATGGAAAATCTTAATAAGTTTTGTCATTGTTAAGTCACCGTTAGTGGTGGAGTTTGATTACAAATCTTAACAACTGTTTTCATTGTTTAGTCACCGTTACTGGTGGAGTTTGAAATAAAATATTAACAAGTGTTTTTCATTGCAAAGTCAACATTACTGGTGGAGTTTGAGGAAAAATCTTAACAAGTGTTTTCATTGTTAAGTCACCGTTACCGGTGGAGTTTGATAAAAAATATTAATAAGTGTTTTCATCGTTAAGTCACCATTACCAGTGGAGCTTGAAAGTTTGAGAAATAAGACTCTTCTAGATTGTACATTGTTAAGAATAAAGGACAAACAATGAGAAATGAAGAGAAACTAGCGAAGTACCTCAGCAATGGCTGGAGCAAGAACGGGAGTCACTAAGGAGGCCGTAACGACGGGAACTATTGGGGGAAAATTTATCTCCTCAGAAGCCCCAACAGCACCCTCAACTAAAGGAACCACAAGATCCAGTAAAGATACTTCGCCAATAAAAGGTACCAGGGCCAACATAGGAGTCCCACTTAGGGAGGATTTTTAACCTCCAAGTGATGCCCCAATATTAGTGGATGCAAAAGCATCACCACGCTAGGCAAAAAATCAACACTGGCCTTCGGAGGCATACCACAAAGAGAAGATGTTGGGACAAGATCTGGAGAAAACTGTGAAAATGAAGCTACGTGTTAGAAATCAGGAATAAATGCAGAAGAATGGAGAAATACTTCTAATTTTTACTTACCTCAATTATGGTACTGAAGAGGGGGACTACAGTTATAGGTTTTGTTAATAGATGTGGAAGAAGGATGTTAGCCAACGATGGAGCTAGAAAGGAAGCTACCTCAATATAAGACACATTAAGAGGGTAAGAAGATTCACATAGTAGAAAAGATAGACAAGAAAGATTTATAAGTGTTTAGAACTTCTTACCTCAGGAGAGCTTTGCAACATGGGAATCACAGCTAGAGGAACCACCGATAAAGAGGATGTAGTAGAAGAAGCTGGGGGAGTCTCCTCAGGATGAGAGGAAACCCCCACAGACTCCATGAGCACAACAGACCTCTTACCAACCTCCTCCGTTTAACTAGAGGTCGAACAATATGAGTAAGTCAGACCTACCATGGGCGAATGCGGAAGAGATGATTCGGTCATGGATCCACCAAAGCGTCCTGCCATTAAAGGGATGACTAGAGGAGAAGGCCTTTCTTCATCAGCCTCCTGATGAAAATAAGAAAGAAAGAATAAGTGTCAGAAAAGAGAAGATAATTCACTAAGTTATAAACGACTAAGTATGGAAAGACTAACCTCATGATCAGAAGAAGAGTGTGATGGTACGACAACGGGCGAAGTCAGGGGAGATGAGTAAGGAAAATCCCTCTCGATAAGATCATCTACAGTCTCAGGATATCATAAACCGGTATAACTGCATCGGGAGAAGGATAAGTAGAACTCCTAGGATTACAGGTATTTGTTGTGGGACGCACCATAGAGGCTTGTTTTTTACTTGCCTTGGTTCCTAAAGTTTTTCTCCTTTTACCATAGGCACCAGTACCTAAAGGACCACTTTTTCTTCTCGAAGTCCTTTTAGTAGGACCCACCACGATAGTAGGAAATGAATCATCATGAGGAACTGAGGGAAGAGTTTGTCAAAATATCAACTGAAGTCGTTCAACTTCCCTTCTAACTGCCTCACGTAATTCCTCAAGCACATCAGCATTGCGAGGAATGGAGGGAATGTGAACAACATCTATAGGGTCACAGGACTTAGGTGGGGACTTGGGCTTTGAAGAGGCCACACTCCTTGTTTTCTTTACTTTTTGCGAAAAGGGTTACGAGGGACCTTCACCAGAATCTACAGAGACAGAAGTACCTTCACCAGACAAAGGGCAAAACTCTGAACAGTGGGGTAAACTGGGGGACTTTGGATGAACTCATGAATATTGGCTATCGGTCTTGGCTAGTACTTCATTGGAAAATCACTGGTTACATCCCCCTTCCTAGAAATTACATGAGTGGTAACACAACTACTTATAGCAGAGTAGATCGTGGAAGCGGCTGACACGGTGTAAAAGGTACAGGCCTCAAAAAAATATGCCTTGGGGTAAAAATCTTGAAACACTGTCCGAGTAAGCCCTTTGTCACACCCAAATTAATGGCTGTAACGATTGGGGTTGTAATGTTCAAACGTATACCCCCAGTCAGTATAAGAGGGGAGATAGCTAGGAGTCAACGCCGAATCAATGGCAAAAGAAAGGTCCTCCGTTATAAGAGCCTCTGAAGTAGGCCCCACCACCCTAGATACGACACCAAAAAAATACCGAGTATGGATAATAGAATCCTCATTATAGGGCCTCATCACCAAGCAACTTGCTTTGTCAAGAATGCCCAGAAGCTCCTTCCTACCCTGTTTCTCGTGGAAGAAAAAAAGGTGATGGGGCTTGATGATTTCTCCAGCACGAAGGGGATTACGATTGATATATATCTCAAGAAAATAAAAGTTAAGAAAACCAGTCAAAATTATGATATTAGTAAAATTTGCTAAGTTATATATGCCTAAGGACCATTCTACATCCAGATGTCCAACCATGTATAAAGTGACCCTAGGGCCATGGCTACCATTAGGAGCTTATATCCCCTAGCCAAACAGACAGACACATTATTCAAATCCCTATGCATTTCATCATTGGTCTTACTAAGCAAGATAAAAGGAGACAGAAGCACAACTATGTAGGATGATAACTCAAGAGATTTACCTTTGCCTGGACAAAATTCAGTAGTGGGGTTGGTACGATAGAAGTAGTTTATGAGGGGAATGAAGGTAGCCTTATTGGAAGTACCGATACACCTCCTACAAATTTGATCCAAGTCTTCTCGAGATTTATCTCTTCGACGTCCAAAGCAGCTCGTAAACTGCCCAAGTGTAACAGTGAACTCTCCCCCCGAAGCAATGAACATGTGAGTTATAATTTTCTAATGGGAAACTAATATTTGAAGGGAAACATTTTGTTTGGAGAGAGTAAACTCCCCAAAATAGGCAACTCGATGGAGACCAACCTTGGAATGAACATCAGAGTAAGTGGCTTGCATAAACGAGTTCCAAGAGGCAAAGTGGGAAGGGGAACCACGAGGTCCTTCGAAGTCAATATGGGACCAAGGGAAGTCACCTCTGTCAAGATGGAACTGCATAGTCCCCTCTGGAGGAAAATACTCCCAAGAAGCGGAATCTTAGTCTTCATCACCTAGTATCAAAGTGTCATACTTGGATGAAAAATGGCAAGTCCTGCACGCCTTAGAGAACTCATCATCTTTACCAAAGATATGAGAACAACGGTAAAAATGCAATTGTTCTTAGCGTACTTCCACTAAGACGATGGCGTCCAGGGTGGTTATAGGTGCAACACTGGTAGTGGGTGCGCTGGGAATGCTGGAAGAGGCCATGATAGTGAAAAGCTTAAATAAGTGGAGAGGGGAACGAAAATGGAGGAATACAACCACAAGTTGTGATGAAAGAGGTGGTGAAAGGCAGAGAACTGGAGAAAACCTTGTCAATAATGGCGGGTTAAGTATTTCTCTCTCTAAAAAAGGTTGTGGGGGTTTGAAGAAGACGAAGAAGAAATGGGTAAGTGTTTTTGAAAAATAGACGTTTGTAATCCTTTAAACCCATCTTTTGATTTTTCTCACTAACGCACATGCAAAGCCGCTTATGATCATTTCAAGGGGACACGTGGCACTTCGCGGAGTTCCCTGATAGATGAAAAGACAACACCACGTCATTAATCAAGTGAGGCATGGGGAATAGAAAGGGTTTCCTTCCTAGGCAAGCTTGAGTTTGGGTGCCCAAATTTTTTTCAACCATATCCAATCTCTCCCAACGTAGAAACTGTCCCAAAAATTCAAAAAGCTACGACGTCCCATCACCATAAGTCCAAATGTTATTTAATCGTGACTCAGGTACATTGAGAAGATTTTTTCTATTTTTTACTTAAAAATTTGACGGCACATCAGAGCCCGAATGAAGTAGCACCTTTATGAAGGAGAATTTTACAAATGATGAATTCCACAAGTCTCAACGATAGGGGAAGTCCCAACGAAAAGCCCACTACCTACAACCATACCCCACAAACAACAGAAATGGGATAATTTCACTTCCCCATAGTCAAAATGGGTATTTGAGAAAGTCAGCAGGTGTATCGGGAAAATTTCAAATAGCCAAGCTAAAACGGCTAAAGTTCAATGACAGGAAAAAGTTGCGATGTCCCTTCGCCAATTGCTGATAAGTTGTAGCGCTTTAGTTCAGGTGCATCGGGGAGAATTTACTTTTTCCTCAAAGGGTTAATGGAAGTATCTATAGCGAAAAAAAAGATGCCAGAATTTTTTCGCACAGAGAAGGTTCATCGGATTGAGAAGTTTTCATGCAAACATTTCTTTTTCCCATAACAAATCTCCACACGAAGGGGAAAATGTAAGGGGCTTGAAGGTAATTTGAGATTAAACATAATCCCCCCACTAAACAAAAATGTTTGGTATTAAGACAATGAGGCATCTCAAGCGAGGTAGTTCAGTGAGACAGCTCAGCGTGGCAGCTCAAGTAGGGAAGCTCATTATGGCAGCTCAGTGAGGCGGCTCTAGCGAGGAAGCATAGCGCGTCAGATTATAATTTAGTTAGTTATGATACCCAGTCATGTTGTATCTTTTGTTTATGTTGACTACGAGCTATAACAATTGAAAAGATGTAACAATTATAATGGCATTCAGTGTGAGGTGAACCGATACTCGCGAGAGTCCAGGCTTGGCAGGTCCTGGCAGAGCTTTCATGCTCTATCGAATGAACACGTCGTGGGAACTTCAGAGGGACTTGGTTTGGAGGATTGAGAAGTGAGTCACCATTGGGGTTTGCCATGACCATCTTAGATGCACCTAATAAAACACCTAAAGACCCTGACCGTGGAAACTCGGGAGGAGCAAACTTGAGTTCCGTTGGGCATTGAGTTGTGAACCAAACAACCCTCTACTTAATATAAAATATACTTTATGTTATGGCACTAGCTAGCTAGGCAATGTCAAATCCTCACTTGAGTAAACCATGGTGGTATTTAGGGTTGTCAGACAGTTGGTGAGACACCTCTGTGAATGTTAGCCCCCTGGCACACAGTAGTTAGGAAAAAGGCATGTCTTGGCATTTAATGTTTATGACTTGGAGCTAACTAGTGCATCGAGAATTTAATGTTTGTGACATAAAGTATAGGGATGTCTTTCACAGTTATTACAAATGACTGAGTTATCTCGGGAGTGGTATGGTGGCTATTTAAGGGCCCCAACCACCTCTGAGTAAGAGATGTTCTTTTTTATAGTTGAGAAGTTATTACTAGAGAGAATATACATTAGAAAGAAATTTATTACTAACTAGAGAGCTCACTCACCCACCATTGCCATTTATTACGAAGATTTTAATACTCATAGAGATCTTTGAGGGTGGTTGGGGTGTTTGGCTGCCTGCCAAGGTGTATCTAGGATGCTTACCTCGCTCTCCTTATAAATGAGTTACTTCTGAGTTCATTTCTATATTCTTAGTTATATAGGAGATATTTATGAGTTCAAATTGAGTTTATCTTCACTAATCCATGATTGTGTGTCTTGTAGTTAATCAATAGTATTGTTAGTTAACCTATCATTATTCTACTCAAAAAGGAGTTACGCCTCCATCTAATCTAAACTACCCCGTTATAGAAAGTATAGTTAAAATCTTAATAATCAAGAGTATATGGGATTTGATGATCTCTCTTATCGATCATAGATATGCTTTGCAGTCTGCATTGTGATTGGACTCGAATTTCTAAGGAGAGGATTACTCTTTCCAAATTATAGAATGTGCATCTCTTACCGCTAAGATAATATTTTCTTATGTTTTTGGTTTAAGAAATCGATTAGTTTCTACAAAATTCAAGTGATATGGGAAGTAGAAACATGATGGGGCAGTGGAGAACTGTCATTGTACACAACTTACCTTACACTGACCGAAGATGCAATGGCCAAGTAAATTTAGATAAAACTTTGGGTTATGGAAAATTAGTTTTCTTTTGGATTGGTAACTTTATACTTATAAAGTACTTAGTATATCAATAAATGGAAAAGTATTCATTTATAGTACATATTACTTTATATGAATATGTGGGAAGATGATGGGTGCATGAAGTATGTCATTTATTGTGATTACATCACGTGCTTCACTTAATAGACATGCAACTTTGCTTCATTATATACATATATTTAGAAAATATTTATGTATACACATATATATACATATGTTTACATATGTATGGACAATAATCATTTTATTGTTTAAATATTGCATGAAAATAGCTGCCTTAGTATACATCTTCTTTATACATGAACCCTGTGGTGACTATGCCTTAGTATACATCTATTTTATACACCTTTTTCCTGCTACATTTTGTTGTTGGCTATTAGTCAAGCTTATAAAGATATACAAACACAAAGCCAACATCTGTCGTAATATGTCATTGAGAGGGATGGTTACAATATAAACATAAACAAGATGCTGAAGATCGACACGATCGACATCGACACGAACTTTAAGAATAAGAGATTCGCCACGAACAAGGATTATTACAAATAAAAAGTGACGTGAGAAACAAAATGTAGAGTTTGTTTTAAAGCATTATCCCTCATCATGCTTACGTTACCTCAACGACCCATGCATACTAGGTAATAACACATCTTTATTTTATTTTTATATATGTATATGATGGATTTTTATGTAGGATATATGTTGTGGCTACTCCGCCCTTAGTTGTTTATAGTGTTGTGGTTATTTTCGTCGTTATTTTGGAGTTAATTTTTATATTTAAACAAAATGGTTTTCATGAATAAACAAAGGAGACTTTTTCGATTTTTTATCTAAATATTAAGTGTTTTAAGAGTAATTAATATGAAGATATACAAAATTTATGATGTTTTTATAGTTTGTCATCTGTAGGAACTATTAAAAAGGACTTCTTCTTTATTTAAGGGACTGGCACTAAATAAATTTTCTTATAAGATGAAACCTTTTGTGCAAAAAGGTGGATCATTGAAGTTGTTTTGTTGGTGGTTGTATGCTTGAAGATTGCGAGTTTATTTTGCATACATCATTTTATGTTAGGAGTAAATAGTTTGTTATGTATTTTTCTGATGAAACGAGTGAAATTGTGTAGTGAGATCCATGTTGGACAAAATGTTTAATTGCATATTTTTCTTTGTATGAACTTTAATTATAGTTATATGGAAAACTATATGTTACATGTTGAAATGCAATGAAAAATATGTCAGGTTGTTTTTAAGAGGATTTGTTTGTAATTATATAGAGTATATTATGGAATGGATGAAATTATAATTTGGGTGCCAAAATTATTAAAGACTACTTATTTCTCATCTTAAAAGGTCCATAAATGAGGACCTTTTGAGACGGATAAGTTATCGTCTCAAAAAACTCTTTTGGGATGTTAGTTGGCGTCGTTAAAAGTAACTTTAAAAGACGGCTTTTTCGCTATCTCAAAAGGGTCCTAGAATCAATGACCTTATAAAAAGTCATATTTCCCGTCTCAAAAAACACTTTTTGAGACGGTTGTTGTCATCTCAAAAAGCTTTTAAAATGGGGGTCTAATATGACCCCCCTTTGCCATCTCAAATTGTGTCACAAAATGCTTTTGAGACGGCCGAGGAATTTTTGAGATAGTTAGACCACTGTCTCAAAAGCATTTTTTTTGTACTGATCACAATCCAAATACACTTTACAGTTAGGAAAGAAATTCGTCTTAGAAAATTCCAAAGACGCTAAGACACCCATGAGTACTTCTACCAAATTATCAAAAGATGAACATGGGACTTCGATTGATCCTACCCTTTATAGAATTATGATAGGTGTCCCGTTATAACTCCCTTCTTTGCATCCAGATATCATGTATATTGTTTGTGTGTGTGCCCGCTATCAAAGCACTCCTAAAGAGAGTCACTTATTATGGTCAAAAACACTATCAAATACGTCAAAGTCACTATAAATCTAGGAATATGGTACACAAACAACACATATACCACTATTGAAAGATACACAGAAGTTGATTGGGTTGGTTGTTCTGATGACACCCAAAAGCACCTCAGGCGCTTGTTATTACATAGGTAATTACTTGGTAGGATGGAGTAGTAAAAATCAAAATTGCACTTTGCTTTCCACTAACGAGTCAGAATATATAGCCGCCGGTAGCTGTTGTTCTAAATTGATGTGGATAAAGCAGATGTTAAGCGATTATGGCATTTCCGAAGATAAATTACATCTCTATTGTGATAACCAAAGTCAGAGTAATTTTTCCAAAAATAATGTTTAACACTCTCATACCAAACATATAAAAATAAGACATCACTTTATTCGTGAATTAGTAGAATCTAAGGAATTGGAAATAAACTATTTGCCCACAAAACTTCAATTAGCAGATTTGTTCACTAAGCCTTTAGATAATTTAAGATTTGAGTCTCTAAGGAAATATATTGGCATGTCACATCTAGATTAGTGTCTATATTCATTGAATATATGCTTAGTTGTGATTTTTCACCCTTTGTCCATTTGAGACAAAATGGGGGAGAAATGTTTAAGTCAATCTTGGACATTTAATGTGTAACTCAACTAAACCAAAATGCTTGATCTTAGTTGTTTTATTTTCAAGAATGAATACCACTTTCTTCATTGGATATATTTAGGGTATTGGTCTTTATTTAGTTGAGTTATGATCTTTTTCATTTCTTGGATATGGGGTAGATAGAACTTTTGTATATGAGTAAGGTTTTCTTATCTTATTTGTATCCCTACGAGTCTTAGATGACTCAAAGGAGATTTTGTTTCAACTTTCCAAAGGGGGAGATTGAAGCACAATATATATATGACTTACATGAGTCTAATATAGAGGAGCTTATCTAGTTTGAAAATAGTGAAAAAATTTGTGTCATCCTTATTTTTACTCCAAGCCTCATTGCCGCTTCAAGATTCAAAAAGGTCTACATCAACAAGAAGATGGTTCTATAGGTAGAAAGCCAAAACACAACACTTTAGGATTGCATATCTTGAGTTACATTTTCCACATATTAGGTGTGTGAGTTAACAATTGGATTAAAAATATCTTCTACATTTTTAATAATTTTTAGGAATCTTTAGACATTTAAATATCATTTTCAAAAAATAATTTTAGGGTTTTTAAAATATTTGGGGACAGAATTTGTATTTTTAAAATTTACTAAAATTCTGTTAAACCTATGTTGGGTCAAATCCAAAAGCGCTAGAGACTTTTGGGGGTGGAAATTAAATTTTTCAGAACTTAAAAACACGCATTATTTGAGTAATCTATGCCATACACGTGTTGCTCTTAGAGAGGCTAGTTTTATTCTTCTTTCTCCTCACATAATTGAGATTCATTTATCTCCGTTGGATCATTTCTTACCAATTATCATCATGTGATGTAATCTTAATCCCAATGCTATAAGTGTGAGATGATCATAGCCTATTTAAATGCGGTGCATTAATAGCCGTTAGATTTGCATTCACAAATTCAATTAAATCTCTGCCTTTGATTTGAGACCAGGTTCTAGATCCTTCCACCGATCTTATAAATAGGATCCTTATTCCCTTCGTTTACAAGATTGCAAAATACAAACTAAACCCTAGGAAAAAAAATTAGAAAAACTTTTTGAGAGTTTAGGAGTTTCTAGTGTGTTATTTTCAACCCCTCTCAGGTCGTTATCTCTATTCTTAACACCACAAAAACCGAGACTGGTTTCTTTATATCGAAACTTATAGGATTGGTTGAAAGTGATAAAGTCATGATTTTTTTTAAGTATTGATTTCTTTAGTTTAGAAATCAACCTCTGTTGTTGGATTAGGTTTAAAAGTGTTTTTATCAAAACAATTCCAACAAATCTCTTCTTTGTTTTACAAAACAGAAAAAGGCTACAAAGTTTGAGATCTAAGTTTTCATTTTGAAAAATTTGAATATAAAAAATATTCATAGGGGTTGTCTTTTTAAAGACTCTCAAGAAAAGAAATCTAAAAATTTCAAAGTAGTAAAGATCTAAGTTTTGTTGATTTCTTGTACCTTAAAACTTATTCTAGTGGATTTTTTATTTTGAGCTATAGAGACCTCCGTGGATGTTTTCCCGTTTGGGTGGGGTTTTACCAAGTTAAAACTCTTGTGTACTTTGCATGTTTGACAATTCTTCAATCCATACTGCTATACTCTATACTGCTACTTTAACTAAAATTTAGTTTTGGTTTTCAAAACTTGTTCACTAATATCTGATACACTCGTTCATAACTTTCGGTAAACACATCTTGTGTTATTTTGTTGGTTTTTCAAAAAGAGTTTCTTCAAGAAACAATTTTGGAACCTACTAAACTACTTTAACTTGTATTAAACAACTTAGTTAGGTATTTTTAACTCTAAATCATAATGATTTGCAAGTGCTCATGAGGTTATTGAGTTTGCTCTTCTGGAAAAACTCTTTGATTTTTAGTAGGGAAGTCCTCATTGTTGTCTTCTTGAACACAATCAACATGATGAAAAATGTTTGGGAGAGGAATTGATACCTCTTCAAAAATAACATTCTTATTCTTAATCATATCTTTCCCCTCAAACACAACATGCTCAAGAAATCTCGCATGTATCGTCTCAAAAAAAGTACTTAGTTGAGGGATCATAGAACTTGAAACTCTTGCTTTTCAGTTGGCCTATAAGGCCTTTCCTCAGCTGGACGTCCCCAAATGTGTAAATGTTTAATGATAGGTTTATGTCTTATTCACAGTTCATAAAGGGTTTTAGCTACCGATGTACTAAGTATTTTATTTAAAATTTATACTACAGTCTTAAGTGCCTCTCCCTAGAGTAATTCTGGAAAAGAAGAATGCCTAATTGATTAGGTATAAATTATTCCAAATTTTTCCCTTAATTTAGTAGATTTTAGAACCTCGGACTATGTAATTTTTTTTAAATTATCTCATATATGTTCTATTGATAATTCCTAGATAGTGCCTCGAATTTTGTGTATTTTTCATGATTTTTGCAGGAATTTAATGAAAGTGAAGAGAAGAGGAATCCAAGGTCTAGAAATAGGGATTGGAATGAAAGTCAGAGGGAAAAAGGGCCAATTCACATCTAGAGTTCGAACGAGGGACCAACATGGAAATTGAAGACCTCGCGTATACCAGTACGTAGGAATAAATGACATCCCAAACCGAGGCCTGAGTGAGAAGTTGTTGAGCATCAAAGATGAGAAAAATCAAAAGAAAAGAAGGAAAGAAAAAATTTCAAATCCAAATAAGCAGCCAACCGATCCAGAAAGAAGCTGGTCTCTGAATAAATTTCACCACTAGACCAGACTGGGTATAGCCAAAAACAAATCGATCCGAGAAGTATGAAGATTTTAAATAAAATTATCTACCGGAACAATCCATTATAAAAGAAAAATGAAACGGTCTGATGGCTTAAAGATCTATGCATAAAATAAGAGGTCGAATTGATCCGTTATGAAAGAAAAACGAACCGATCCAGATTATGCTACCGAACCGAACCGAAGATCACCGCTGGATTGGTTCAGAAGAGATTTTTCCAAATTTTATTTTCTAACTTAGAGTTTTACTTTTCTCGAACTCTTGTAAATTCCGTTATATATTTAACTTCACCTAGTGCTAGACATTAGGAGGTTAGGGCGGCTCCTGCATTCAAGAACCCTAGTTTTTAAGTTTTGCAACATTTACTCAAGATTAAAGCTTTAATTCTAGATTCTTTCATTAAAAGTATTCTTTTATTTTCTTTTAATTTCTTTCATATTTTAGATTGATTAGTCATAAAATTTAGTTTGCATTTCTTAATTCAAAAAGTTCTTCTCAAGTTTTCACTTAGCTATGATTTTTTGCAAATTTAGTTTGAAGGTAGTTTTTACTTTAAGCATGTCTGGCTAAGTTTCCAAGGATTGGCATGCATGAACTCTCTATGTAGAAAATAGGGTTTTAATTGAAATTTGAATGGATTGTGTTGTGTAGTACACACAACCATCGTAGGGCTTTTAATCTCGTTTTCCCTAGGTAACCGGTGTGTTTACGGATGAGATGCGCATGTTAGATATTAAACATCGCTTTATTTTTACCTTTAATTTTGTATGATGTGGGCTAGTACCCTCATATATGTAATGCTTAGGATTACTAAAGACTGGGTCCGATTAACTTTCTAATTCAAATGTTAGTATGCTATTCGGTAAATGTGCTAGGGTTTGGGGGATTGTATCCTAACCTATCTCTCCATTATTCAGATTCACTTCACTGTAGTAGTTTATTTCGATGCATTTAGTGTAATCAGTAGTTAAATTTACCTTGCATTTATTGAGTAGTCATTTATTTCAAAATTAATCACCTTTTCATTTCTTTTCGAGAATCAATTTAGGGTTAGTCGGCTATTCCTACAGCGTCACGAATTTTCATCATATTTCCCTGTGGAGACGATACCGACTTATCAGATTATAGCTAACGCGAGAGTCTTGCACTTGAGACTATATAGAATGCACACTAGATACACATTTTTGTTTCCATTTCCGAGGACTTAGGTAGACTTTAGGTTAGTAGATTCAATCCCAATTTTATTGTAGAATTTTAAAAAGTAAAAAAAAAAAAATTCAAAAATCCAAAAAAATTCAGAAAAAAAAAATATTTCATCTCTCAAAAGCCCTTTCATGCAAAATCAAGAACCAACTCCTCAAATACTCCAATAAGAATTCACGCAAATCCCATCGTTGAGTATAATTATGAAATCCCCATACCCCCCGCATTCCACAATTCTGGGATCCACCTCCTATCCCTCCAAACTCCATCCCGAGTAACACATCTAGAACACTGAGTAGGGATTCTGAGTCCATTGGAGAGAGAGCCGTGTCGAATATCTCTAGTTTCGATAAGGATGAGGGAAACCTATCATATCGTCCTATTAAAGAACTCATATTTCCTGAGAAAACTGTCATGCATGGTAGCATTTAACTCACGTATAATGCCGGTCAGTTTCACTTATGTAATGGGATGAGAAAAATTCTGCCAACATTTCATGGCATGGATTAAGAGAAACTATATCTCCACATCAGATAGTTTGGAGAGGTGTGCGAAACCTTTAGTGATCAATCTTGAACGCAAGATGACATTCGCCTAAAGTTTTTTCCCTTTTCCTTAAAGGATAAAGCTAAGACCTGTCTTTGTTCTTTACCCCTGAACTCGATCATATCATGGAAAAATATGCAATCCAAGTTTCTTTCAAAGTTCTTTCCACCACATCAAACCAACTCCATCTAGGCTTAAATACAAGTTTTTCCACAACGAGATAATGAGTCATTTGAGAAGTGTTGGGAACGATTCTAAGAGTTGGTTAACGCTTGCCCCCATCATGGATTTGAGAAACATCACCTTATCACTTTCTTCCATAATGAGCTTACGATAGAGTTTAAACAAATAGTTCAAATAATGTGTGAAAGAACGTTTTAGGAATTAGATGCAAGTGGTGCTGAGGCTCATCTTAAGTATGTCGTCGAGACTACTCAAGCATGAGATACATTCAATCCTAATGCCCAAAACCGACCTCGACAAGTGTCCACTACTCCTATTCCATCTGGTCTATATCAATCGAATCATGATACCATGGTAGACCGATGTCTTGTCCAATTTGAGTAAAGTATGAGGTACTTACTTAAGGTACAATTTAGAGAAGATACTGGATCCACTCGTTCTATGAAAGAAAAGGTGTGCACCATTTGTAAGGCGCGCCATTCAACAAAGCAATGTCTGATGATACCCGCCTACAAACCTATGCATACCGAGCAAGTGGAAGAAATAGTAGAGTTTAAGGGAAATTTTAACTCCCCTCATGGGAACTCGTATAACCCTTCGTGGAGAAACCATCTCGACTTTTTCTGCGGGCAACACAAAGCTGCATTGAATCCACATTCACAGGTCGCCTTACCTCCACTCCCTCCCCAATTTCAGCAAGCACCACCTATGCAGACACACATGTAAGCTCCACCTATGGGCCCATACATTACCCCACTACGGAGGACTCTTGATGACAACTTAACTCAGTTTATCCAGTCTTAAGATGCAACCAATGCCAAGTTTGAGCATATGTTCACTGAGATGCATATGAGCTTATCTAAGTTGCAATATTCGTTGAGTGTCAAAGAGAAGGGAAAATTTCCAACTCAAGGCCAAAGACCTCCTGAAGGTCAAGCCAATATTATCTCTACATCTTTTAATCAATAAGATAAATGCCAAGTTGTCCCGAGAAGCCAAAAGACAAGGGGGTTTCACTCGACATGAAAGAGGATGAAGATGCCCCCTTGAGTTAGATTGACAAGGAAGACATTAGTGAGCCTAAATTTGTTGTGAAGCCACCCACCGCTATTCCATTACCTTAACGGTTGGCCCCACCTAATAAGGGAGCCTCCCGTGCAGACGTGATAGATGTTCTTAAGAAAGTGAAGATGAATTTGCATTCCTTGATGCCACCTAGAAAATTCCACCTATGCCAAGGTCATTAAAGATCTTTTAACTATGAAAAGACAGCTAAAGGTGAAGAAGAATGTCTTTCTAACACTAAATGTGAACTCTATTCTACTTAACGACCTTCCACCCAGGTTTAAAGATACGGGTGCACCCATGATCTCGTACGTTATTGGAGAACATCGAATTGAGATATCCTTATTGAACTTAGGTGCGAGTGTTAATATCCTTCCCTATTCCATTTATAGGAAACTTCAGTTTGGTGACCTTAATCCCACATGAATCACTCTCCAATTAGCCAATTGCATAGTGAAGGTTCCTAGAGGGATTATTGAGGACGTGATAGTCCAAGTGGACACTCTCTACTTCCCGGTAGACTTTTTCATTTGGAAAATGGATCCCTCTATCTACTCTAGCAGCCATGTTCCCACCATTCTAGGACGCCCATTATTATCTACATCTAATGCCTTAATCAATACAAGAAATTGGCAAATGCAGCTCACTTTTGGGAACATGACTCTCGAGACAAACATATTCAATGTTGCTAACCAAATGGGTGACGAAGATAAAATCCATATGGTCGAACTCATAGAGGACGTAGTAGAAGAGAACATCGAGAGAACCAAGGGTGGGGACGCATTAGAATAATGCCTAGTGAGAGGGACAAAAATATGATCACATACACCGAGTATGAGCGAGAGGTGGAGGAATTAAAAGCCATATTATACGAGGGAGTGTCGTTAGAGGAGTTGAGAGATGCTCATTGGGTTTCTAGATTTGAGGAACTACCCCTAAGGGAGTCATGCTTGACACCTTTCGAAGAGAAATTTCCTACCCTCGAATTGAAGAAACTACCCTCTAATGTGAAATATGATTTTCTAGGAGAGGATGAGACATTTCCTATTTTTGTCTCCTCAATCCTAGATAAAGAGCAAGAGGGTAAGTTGCTTGAAATTTTGAGGAAGCATAGAGGTGCTTTTGGTTGGTCCATAGAGAATTTGAAGGGTATAAGTCCCCTTATTTGTACCCGCAAAATCCACCTCGAGTAGGACGTGAAGCCCTTAAGGGAAATGCCAATGCGACTAAACCCAAACATGGAAGAAGTTGTTAGAGAAGAAATTATAAAGTTATTAGATGTCGAGATTATCTACCCTATCTCTAACAACAAATGGGTGAGCCCAATTAAAGTCTTCCTAAAAAAGTCGACAATGATGGTGGTTGAAAATGCTAAGGGAGAATTAATTCCTTAACGCACCACCACCGAGTGGCGTGTTTGCATTGATTACCAGAAATTCAATGACGGGATGAGAAAATATCACTTCCCCTTACCTTACATCAACCAAATGCTTGAACATGCCCGTGACCTTTCAAAGGTGAATGCTAAGTCTGTCTAGAGACATGGTAGAAAGAGGACTTGAGGTTTTCATGGACGATTTCAGCATTTTTGGCCCCTCTTTTGACCAATGTTTTGCAAATCTTGAAAACATTTTTTCCCAATGTGTGGAGAAGAACTTAGTCCTCAATTGGGAAAAATGCCACTTCATGGGTACCGAGGGCATAGTTCTGGGCTACATAGTCTAATCTAAGGGAATAGAAGTTGACCAAGAAAAAATAGATTTCATAACCGAGCTTCCCCCGCCTAAATCACTAAAGGGCGTGCGCTCCTTCTTAGGTCATGCAAGTTTTCATAGATGGTTTATCAAGGATTTTAGCACCATCGCTAGACCCTTGAGTAACCTTCTTATGAAGGATGCCTCCTTTGAGTGGAATGATGCATGCTAAGAGGCTTTTGATAAATTAAAAAGCATGCTGATTTTTGTTCCCATCATCCAAGCTCTAGTTTGGTCTCCTCCATTCGAGCTTATGTGTGATGCTAGTGATTATGCAATTGGGGATATTTTGGAGTAAAGAACAAACAAGAAATATCATGTCATCTATTATGCTAGCCGGACGTTAATCGGGCCACAATTTCACTACTCCACCATGGAAAATGAGTTTCTATAAATTTTTTTTCTTTCAAAAAATATTGTTCATACCTTGTTGGGTCGCCCATCACTTGTTTTACCGAACACGTGGCCCTCAGATATCTCCTTACTAAGAATGATGCAAATCTGTGCCTCACAAGGAGGATCCTACTACTACAAGAGTTTAATAAATCCATAAAAGATAATAAGGGGGTAGAAAACATCATTGCCAACCATTTGTCATGGCTCTCGTCCGACGTGCCTTGTGATCCAATACCCATAGATGAGTATTTTCCGAATAAGAACCTTTTCACCACTTCTTCCTTACCTTGGTTTGCGAATATTGTTAACTATCTTGTCATGGGAGTCGTTCCTCTCGGATGGACACCACAAGAGACGAAATTCATCACTTAGTCCCATATGTTTTTCTATGACAACCCATTCTTATTCAAATATTGTATAGACCAGCTCATTCAAAGACATGTACCGAATGAAGAAATTCGAGATGTGATCCAGTTTTGTCATACGGAAGCTTGTGGAGGCCACTTATCTAAGAATAATACGAAGGTTAAAATTATGCAAAGCGGCCTCTATTGGCCCACAATATTTCAGGATATGAATGCCTATTGCAAATCTTGTGATAGATGCCAAAGGATGGGAGTAATTACCCACCGTGACATGATGCATGTAAACCTATACTCATTATTGAGTTATTGTATTCTTGGGGTATTGACTTCATGAGACCATTCCCCCCCTCCTTAGGCTTCTTATACATCCTCATCGTGGTAGACTATGTCTCCAAATGGGTGGAGGCAGTAGCTACCCAAATGAATTACAACAAAGTGGTGATTTAGTTCCTATAAGAACATATACTTTCTCGCTTCGATGCTCCAAGGAGATTAGAAGTGATAACGACACACATTTTTTCAATAAGCCATTTGAAAAGTTAATGAGAATGTATGGGGTCTTCCATAATGTTGGGATAACTTATAACCCTCAAAGAAGTGGGAAAGTCGAGCTAGCAAATTGTGAAATCAAAATCATCCTTAAAAAGACCGTTGATCCTACCTCGAAAGATTGGTAAATTTAGTTAAACGATGAGCTATGGGATTAACGTACCGCCTATAAGATCACCCCTGTGATGTCCCCATTTCATTTTGTCTATGGAAAGACTTGTCATCTCCTCGTGGAGCTATAGCACAAAGCCGATTGGTCCATCAAGAGGTTGAACTGGAATCTCGATAAAGCCAGTGAAACTCTCAAGCTTCAACTGAACGGGTTGGAAGAAATGCTCAATGACGCATATGAGAATGCTAAAATTTCAAAAGAACGAATGAAACTTGCGCACGACAAGATAATTCAATGAAAAGAGTTTCGTCGAGGACAAAAAGTGCTTCTCTACAACTATCGATTACACTTTTTCTCGATAAGTTGCATTCACGATGGACGACTTCAGTTGTGGTTCGAAAAATATTCCCCCACAGAGCTATGGAGTTGGAAGATGCAAAAGGGAAAATACCTTTACGGTGAATGTCCAACATCTCAAACCATACTTTGAGGCATGCGTTGAAGAAGCTGGCACCATTTGGTTATCGGGCCCCATCTATGGGGATTGGTTGAGAAGTACGATAAGGTCGTCGCACCCCAGATGCATATGGGGTGATTCATGTGTACAGTAGACGTGAATTAATTAGGTTAGTTGGAGTAAGTAGGTATAGGACACATATGTTAGTTGAGAGAGATCACACAATGAGAGCGAGCCTAAGTTTTTGGAGCAAGCATTTCGCGAAGTTAGGTTTATTATGTGTAGGTATAGTTGTGGGTGCATCTAGAGATTGAGAGAAAAGAGTGAATTATACAAACATGGGAAGAAGAAACTCTTGAAGGACCGGATTGATCCACCCCTGGAAACCAGATTGGTCCGAATATGCAGAAATCAAAAAAAAAAAAAAAAAAGAGATCGGAACAGTTCGGTTCGGGGACCTGGTTCGATTTGATGTCTGTAACTTCTTAACCCTTCCCAAGATACACCCAAATTCCACCAATCCATATTATTCCCTCCTAATATGTTTCCCTCTTCTCCAAACCACTATTTCCCTCCCAAATTAATCCCTCTTCCATCCTAAAACCCTTCCTTAGCAAACCAACTTTTCCCTCCACTATACCCACCTATAAATACACCATTCCCCCTCCCTCTTTCCACCACCACTTCTCCTAACTCTCATAAAATCTCTCTTCCATATTTCTTGTGTCCATCCACTGCTGTAACACATGGTCAACCGCATCCTCCCCCAAAAATACAATTCTATCGAAGTCATTGACCACGAAAATTACTCATACCTCTCCAATCAAGAACAAATCTGGTTTAAATGTTTCTTCGGCCAATCTTGAAAGTTACAAATGGAGCTCCAAGTGCGCTATAATGAGATGCCCAATTCCATCACTAGCCAATTCCTTCCATGGGGTTGGTGTTTGTTCCTTAAAGAGCCCCACGATGCAGTGTGGGCAGTCGAGGTACAAGCCTTCTATGGTTCGCACCGCTAACTTTGTTTCTGAGGCGTTTGTTGACGGCTAATGCATTCCATTCTCCTTAGATATTCTCAACCAAAAATATGGAAAGAAATATGTCCTGAACCCAGTTGAGTTCACATACCCCAACGCTGTCACCCCCATTGACAAAGTCATATGCAAAGCTCGTATCGTACCCGAAGAGTATTGGGATACCGAAACATTTCCTGTGGGTCAGATGACTGATAAGGTGCTCATAAAATTTCAAATCGTATGCGCAAATATTCGTCAAAATTCCAATGATTCCTCAATGTGCCCCCGTCATGCGACACTCGTGTATCATCTTTTTAACCCCACCACCCACATCAACCTAGCCCTTATCATTTACAAAGACATATATTATGCAGCCTTGGAAAAAAAGGGTACCACTCCTCTCTTGTATGCTCGACTCATCACATCCATACTAGCCGACGCCGGAATTGAACCTCCAACTGGGTTCCTTTGCCTTCCCAACCCCCTTGGCTAGGGCACCCATACAAAAAGTGAGAGACAATGGGAGATTATTTACACACGACAGGTGGAGGAGGCGGATGACGATGATGATACCGAGATAGATGATTCGGATGATGATGATTCCACGGAGGAAGCAGCTGGGGACGCCGACGTAGATATGGGCTTGGGCAACGGGGAGGAATATAACAAGGACGAAGATTTAAATTTTGAGCCCTCGGGAGAAGATTTTGATAGGCGAATCACAATGCTAGAAGCTAGATTCAATGGGTTTATCAATCAATATAACGCTCACCGGGAGGATGACTAACGAGCCTATTAGCAGGACATGAACATGTTTCATCGACTCCAAGCTGAAATGTACCATATGACCATGGGTGCACCTCCCTCGGATTATTTCTATGACCCGTACAACCCAAATGCTCCCGTCCCTTATCAACCTCCCCATCAATAGGTTGCTCTTCCTAGGTTTCTTATGTCATGTTTCATATTTCCTATTTCCACAACTTTTGTATGCTTGTTATATATAATGGAAATTGGATTTCCTATCAATCTGTTCCTTATGCTTTCTTATTTATATATTCCATTTTCTACTGTGTTCCATTTTATTTGTTTCTCTCCTTAATTTAGCTGTTAGTCCTTTTTGCATCGACCCTTTGAAAAAATCTAAGTTGGGGGAGGGGGGGTTCAAAAGTTTCACAAAGTTCAAAATGCCCAAAAACAAAAAAAAGTGAAAAACTTCCAAAAAAATCCAAAAATATTTTTCTTTAAAATAAATAAAAATTGGGGTTTAAATTTTTCAAAACTATCACCCAAGTTTGTTTAAAGTCTCAAATTTGTAAATTTCAAATCACATAAAGCCGAAATTGACCAAAGATGGAAATTGAGTGAAAATTGACGACTTAACGAATAAGTGTGGAGGTTAATCAAACCGGTGAGATTTCAAGCCTATCAATTTTTATGAGTTTTTAAATCAATCCGAGTTAAAGATTAACTCAAAATTCAATTCAGCGTTAAAATAAGTCGTTATGATCTCAAAATTATTGTTTTGTTCGATTAAAGGAATAGTGTATGATGTTGCCTCAAAAAGTGCGCTAAAAATATCTCTAAACTAAGATTCATTTCGAGACGCGTATGGTAATATGAATGGTAATTCAGATAAAATGAAGTCACGCCATCATTTGTTAGCCAAAAATATTATCCTTAAAATGTTGTGAAAAAAATTCCCCTTCGCAAACCAAGTTGAGCCAAATAAAATTTATCACTTCGTTTGATAACTCCAAAAATCAACAAAAGCTAGAATTGAGAAAATAAAAAAAATTAAGAAATTAAGTCCAATTTGTGTGAAAATGAAAATGGGCGAAAAAAGAAAAATGCTCAAGAAAAATAGAAATGAAAGAAAAATACGAAGAAAAAAAGATAAAAAGAAGATGTAATACCCCGTTCTTTTATAGATATTTAAATTACATAAGTGGGCGTAATTTGGTAATTAGAGGAATTTTTTTGAAGGGTAATTTGGGAATTGTTAAGTATTAGATAATTACCAATGTGTGTTACAATTACTTTGGGAACTAATTAAATGAGTGGGAATACTTTTATGTCATGTCTCACTAAGGTAAAGCGACGAATAAACGAGAGTGTTGAGAAGTGTTGGGTCTGACTAGTGACTTTTAGTCAAGTAACTGGGATGGAGATTTCGAGTGCACGGTTTGTTTTGAAATGGCCGAAATAGTAAGAATAGAGTATTCGAGGGTAGTATTTAGGTTCTGGGGACTTTTTACCTAGTAGGGACTCGCATTTGAGTATACGAGTAAAAATTGGGTTTAATAAGGGATAACCCTTATTTCTCTCTTATAAGGCACGAGAGAGAGGAAGAGAAGGAATAAAGATAGAAAAGAAGAAGGAAAAAAAGAAAGAAGGAAAAAAAGGAAGAAGAAAAAGAGGAGAGAAAATGGGATTTCCGGCCAAACTCTGCTGGATTCGACACGAGGTTGTCAGATTTTATCCACGAGGCAAGTGTTTACTTGCTTTATTCATTTGACTGTGTATCTCATATTATAGTTTGTAAACTATATGATTTTCGGGTTGAAACCCTTGAAATAAATTTATGGAAAATTGATTTTGAGTTTACAAATTGATGTATTGTTAACTCTTAATGAATTCTAGTGTTAAACCCATGTTAACGGTGTATATGTATTGGTAGAAATGGGATTAAATGAGAAATGAGAGTTTAAATGTGTCTAGGGTTTAATTCCAAGAGAAATGGTTATATCCCATAAAGTAATTGACGTTTCAGTTATAAATCAGTGTTAGGATTATTATAGTGTTGTTGGTTTGGATTAGAAACCACAAAAATGGAGGTTGGGATGATTTTTGGGTTTTGGAGAAGATGATAACTCGTAGCAGATTTCAAATTTTTACAAGTCAAATCTTTTCGAAAAAGACGAATCGATTCCGTCTTAAACATTAAGAAAGTAAAACATTTTTGAATCGATTCAGCATGGGCGAATTGATTCGGTCAAGGCGAATCGATTCGTCCCTATCAGATTATTGAAAGTTTTCTTCCTTAAGTTTCGGGGGAAATTAAATTAGAAATTGGAGATTATTGTAGGGGATTCTAGACGTGATATTAGGACTCATAGATAATGGAATTTAGAATGAGTAAACCTTGGGTTGAAAGAGATAACCTTTGATTAGTTTAGTGTAGAATATAGGGGTATGGACCTAATGAATGGTTAGGACACGTAACGTTCGAGAGAGGTCTTTGGCAAGTGTGTATAGATATATTTATGCATTTAGAATAAACATGGGCCGATTGCATTTGAGTAAATCCTAGGATGCGATTAAGGTGGAATTTATGATATGGGCTAAAGAGGATTGGACGGCTATACGATACGTCTATTGACGACTATTATTATAGGTGATGCGATACCTATGGAGTTAAGATAAGTAGATAGTGCATTTATTTAATTATAACGAATTAGTACATTCAGGTTTATATATAAATCCTTAAAAGTGATTAAGGTAAGTAAATCTTAAGTAAAAGAATGCTTATAGGTTTATTATTTTAAGTGTGTAAATACTTATATACTATTACGAATGGTAACATTCTAGATATTTTGGCCATCGCTATAAGAGCTCGACAATTATGGCCAGGGCATATTGAGAAGTGATATATATTATATATACGGGTGTTGTTATAGTATATATATGTGATTTGGTTATAAATGTGTCATTATGTGAACGATATATTTATGTATACATATATCTCTACTGCTATCTAGGGAGGTTGCGTGATTTGGGTGAATTCCGTGGCTTGCGGAGCAGGAAGAGTATTGTCACACCCTGCCTAGTTTTGGCATCGATCGCCACCAAAACTAAGACTGGCGTGAGTAAATAAATTACCATTCTTAGCATGAGACGAATATGAGACATAAATAATCATCCCATAAGATAAATAATTGAATTAATCTCAAATGATTATAAACCACTAAGCGATAAAAGATCCATCAGATGCTAACTCCGAATAAATCCAATCTCCAAAAATGATTAAATAAAACCTGAATAATAAAGATCTTAATAATCCATCATAAATCTTATAAACAACTTTGGAACCGAATGGAGCAATAAAACTCTTATGAAGTCTCATGATTAAATATGACTGGAAAAGAAATTCTAACTAAACTATTCCATAAAATAAATAACTCCATTTTCACCTCTAAAGACAACTCCGATAAACTTATGCAGCTTCTCCAATTTTAATCCTGAAAAAGATTAGTCAACGCATGGTTCAGAGATAAAGCCCCGAGCAAGAATACACACTACTCCCCTCAAATAGGATCCTTGAATCCAGACAGTAGCATTATATGCAATACATATCACAATAGAATATTTTAAATTAAACGGTATAATTAAACGCGATAAATATAAATTACTAACTACCCATAGGAATCCCCATTTAAAAGGCACACCAATATGATTTTTAAATTCTCATGTCCTGCGATGTTAATTTAATTAAACTAACCAACTCTTTTTTTTTTTGTTCTCACTTTTTACTAAAGTGTCACACTTGCCCTTATCAATCGCTCTCTGACCCATTTAAACTGTCGGCCTCGACAAATGATAAGGTTCCACACACGACACGACATAAATTTCCCTCTGGCCCGTTTAAACTGATGGTCCCGACACATTATGTCGCCACAAATTTTAATACCCGTTTTTATCTTAGGCATGAATTCTCAATTTCTCAATTTATAATCACCCCACCCTTTTAATCGACGTGAGATCCTCAAAATACCCTTTAATCCCATACCTAAGGGTCCCCAAGTTATCAATATGTCCTAACCTATCAATAGGAGGATTTTCAAACATAAATCTTAACTTAGTCTCGTACTTAGACTACCGTAATGACGATAAACTAATAAAAAATAGTGCACCCTCAAGATGATAAAAACGTAATAATCTACCCTCACTTGTCCCATACCTAGAAGGCGTAAATCATAAAAGGTCTACCCGCTGGTCCCATACCTAGAAGGGATCCTAAAGTATAGGGAGAGAAAAATTACCCAACAACCCGTTATCACAAAGGCAATATAATAATACCAAAAAGTCACACATATATGGAAAATAAATCAATGTTCCAAACTACGCATGATAGTCCAATTCAATTAAACCCTTAATTAAATTATCACAACGTCAACAATACCCAAATAATCTCATATAATTATTTTAAACTAAATATACCAAGTTTTCATCATATATACATCAAAACCCAAATTTCATTATATCTACATGTATTACATGAGTTATACGCACCCGAAAGTTATTTAATATTAAACTAGGGTTATTCTACATGGAACCTACACCAATAAAACCCAAAATCACTCATGAATCCTACGTACCCAAAGGGTTATGAATATTATTCAGATTAAAAGATTTTATAAAAACAGTCCCATAATTAGTGTCCAATTTTTCTAATTAAGTTACTAATTATTTTTAAGAAAACATGTAATTTAGTGTTTAGGCGAAACTTAAAATGCTTAATACTAAAGGAAAAGAATAGAGTATTCATGCCTATAAAGATCGTGTTGAAAATCTTATTAGAAATCTAGATTCCTTGCGAAAAATGAGCAAAAGATTATTCTTGAACCAACATGATTAAACCCCAATTAAGCCTCCCAAAACTTGTGACAAAAAGCTTCATAATGAAGAAGGTTGATGATTATGCGTGAGAGAGAAAATATATGGAAGTGTTCTATGGTGAAAAACTGGAGAAAAGTGATTATGAGAAGTTCCTCGACGGATTAACAAGGTTATATAGTGATTAGGAGTCTTAATACTACACAAATACTAAAAATAGCTTACTGCTCACATTTTCTAGATGGGTCGATCAATCTACCCCCAGGCATCGATCAATCGATCATGCCTAAAATCTGGCTGCTCGCCCAAAAAATTATAAGGGACAAAATTTGTAAAATCAATATAAATTCCATTTTAATTCAGATGTCAATTTCTCTTGAAGTTTTATTCTTCTAAAATCATAATCAACATATTTCACCAATAAAAAATTTTAAATTCAAAATTTTATTTTTCCCAAAAATTTCAATTAGTTAATTAAATAATAAATAAAAACATGGTGTGTTACATACTTCCCCACTAACAAAGAATTTTTTCCTCGAAATTAGACGAAGCATACACATCAACACGTAAATCTTGTAAAAAGAAAATAAGGCTCATATATGCCTACCCGTAGAATGCCATAATTAGGCGCCCATACACCCAATCCTACGTGCACTTCCCCACGAATAACAAAATAATATATATATATATATATATATATATATATATATATATATATATATATATATATATATATATATATATATATATATTTCCTATATGAATACGCATAACTATGAAAATAACGGTGTACCACACACTCTCACAAATCCCCCACTCGATCCGATAGCCGAAAGTCATCAAAATGCTAACGTCCTTAAATTAAATCTCATCACCAAAAATTGATACATACGATACCTAACATCTATACTAAAATCTCGAAAAATAATTATCATCTCAATAATCCATTCTAAGGATCCCCACATCAAGCTTACTAATTCTAAATTCAATGCCTACAACGTCCTTAACTCAAAACTTCACATCTCCAAGAAACACATCTAATACGTATGCTAGACCCTCTACTTTAAGAAATACGAATCAACAAAGGGAATCAAAGATCGGCAACGTGGAAGCCAAACGGACTCATAACCTACGAGACCTAAGACCATGCTCTGATACCATCTATCACACACCACCTAATTCTGGCATCGGCCGCCACCAAAACTAATCCAGGCGTGAGTAAATAAAATACCATTCTTAGCATGAGACAGATATGAGACATAAATAATCAGCCCATAAGATAAATAATTGAATCAATCTCAAATGATTATAAACCACTAAGCGATAAAAGATCCATCACATGCTAACTCCGAATAAATCCAATCTCCAAAAATGATTAAATAAAACCTGAATAATAGAGATCTTAATAATCCATCATAAATCATTTAAACAACATTGGAACCGAATGGCCCAATAAAACTCCAATGAAGTCTCATAATTAAATACGACTGGAAAAGATAGTCTAACTAAACTATGCCATGAAATAAATAACTCCAGCTTCACCTCCAAACACAACTCCGATAAACTTATGTATCTTCTCTAATTTTAATCCTGAAAAAGATTAGTCAACGCATGGGTCAGAGCCAAAGCCCCGAGCATGAATACACATTAATCCCCTCAAATAGGATCCTTGAATCCAGACAGTAGCACTATACGTAATAAATATCATAATAGAATATTTTAAATTAAACGCGATAAATATAAATTACTAACTACCCGTAGGAATCCCCATTTAAAAGGCAGACCAATGTTATTTTTAAATTCCCAAGTCCCGCGATGTTAATTTAATTAAATTAACCAACTTTATTTTTTTTTGTTCTCACTTTTTACTAAAGTGTCACACTTCCCCTTGTCAATCGCTCTCTGACCCGTTTAAACTGTCGGCCTCGACACATGACAAGGTTCCACACACGACACGACATAAATCGCCCTATGGCCCGTTTAAAAAGATGGCCCCGACACATTATGTCGCCACAAATTTTAATACCCGTTTTTATCTTAGGCATGAATTCTCAATTTTATAATCACCCCACCCTTTTAATCGATGTGAGATCCTCAAAATACCCCTTAGTCCCATACCTAAGGGTCCCCAAGTTATCAATACGTCCTAACATATCAATAGGAGGATTTTCAAACATAAATCTTAACTTAGTCTCGTACTTAGACTACCGTAACGACGATAAACAAATAAAAAATAGCGCACCCTCAAGATGATAAAAACGTAATAATCTACCCTCACTTGTCCCATACCTAGAAGGCGTAAATCATAAAAGGTCTACCCGCTAGTCCCATACCTAGAAGGGATCCTAAAGTATAGGGAGAGAAAAATTACCCAACAACCCGTTATCACAAAGGCAATATAATAATACCAAAAAGTCACACATATATGGAAAATAAATCAATGTTCCAAACTACGCATGATAGTCCAATTCAATTAAACCCTTAATTAAATTATCACAGTGTCAACAATACCCAAATAATCTCATATAATTATTTTAAACTAAATATACCAAGTTTTCATCATATATACATCAAAACCCAAATTTCATTATATCTACATGTATTACATGAGTTATACGCACCCGAAAGTTATTTATTATTAAACTAGGGTTATTCTACATGGAACCTACACCAATAAAACCCAAAATCACTCATGAATCCTACGTACCCAAAGGGTTATGAATATTATTCGAATTAAATCTTTTTATAAAAATAGTCCCATAATTAGTGTCCACTTTTTCTAATTAAGTTACTAAGTATTTATAAGAAAACATGTAATTAAGTGTTTAGGCGACATTTAAAATGCATAATACTAAAGGAAAAGAATAGAGTATTCATGTTTGTAAAGATTGTGTTGAAAATCTGATTAGAAATCTGGATTCCTTGCGAAAAATTAGCAAAAGAGTGTTCTTGAACCAACTTGATTGAACGCCAATAAAGCCTCCCAAAACTTATGACAAAAAGCTTGATAATGAATATGGTTGATGATTAGGGGTGAGAGGAAAAATATTTGGAAGTGTTCTCTGGTGAAAAACTGTAGAAAAAGTGATTATGAGAAGTCCCCCTATGGATTAACAAGGTTATATAGTGATTAGGAATCCTAATCCTACACAAATACTACAAACAGGTTATTGCTCACGTTTTCTGGGAGGGTCAATCGAACTACCCCTAGGTCTCGATCGATCAATCATGCCTAAAATCTCGCAGCTTGCCCAAAAAATTATAAGGGAAAAAATTTGTAAAATCAATACGAAATCCATTTTAATTCTGGTTTGGATTCCGCTTGAAGTTTTATTCTTCTAAAATCATAATCAACATATTTAGCCAATCAAAACTTTTAAATTCAAAAATTTATTTTTCCAGAAAATTTCAATTAATTAATTAAATAATAAATAAAAGAACGGGGTGTTACATACTTCCCCACTAGCAAATAATTTTGTCCTAGAAATTAGACGAAGCATACACATCAACACGTAAATCTCGTAAAAAGAAAATAAGGCTCATATATGCCTACCCGTAGAATTCCATAATTAGGCACCCATACACCCAAGCCTAAGCGCACTTCCCCACGAATAACAAAATAATATATATTTCCTATATGCATACGCATAACTATGAAAATAACGGTGTACTACACGCTCTCACAAATTCCCCACTCGATCCGATAGCCAAAAGTCAACAAAATGCTAATGTCCTCAAATTTAATCTCATAACCAAAAATCGGTACATACGATACCTAACATCTGTACTAAAATCTCCAAAAATAATTATCATCTACATAATCCATTCTAAGGATCCCCACATCAAGCTTGCTAATTCTAAATTCAATGCCTACAACATTCTTAACCCAAAACTTCACATCTCCAAGAAACACATCTAATACATATGCTAGACCCTCTACTTTAAGAAGTACGAATCAACAAAGGGAATCAAAGAACGACAACATGGAAGCTAAAAGGACTCATAACCTACGAGACCTAATACCATGCTCTGATACCATCTGTCACACCCCGCCTAATTCTGGCGTCGTCCGCCACCAAAACTTAGTCGGGCGTGAGTAAATAAAATACAATTCTTAGCATGAGACAGATATGAGACATAAATAATCATCCCATAAGATAAATAATTGAATCAATCTCAAATGATTATAAACCACTAAGCGATAAAAGATCCATCACATGCTAACTCCGAATAAATCCAATCTCCAAAAATGATTAAATAAAACCTGAATAATAAAGATCTGAATAATCCATCATAAATCCTTTAAACATCCTCGGAACCGAATGGCCTAATAAAACTCCAATGAAGTCTTATAATTAAATACGACTGGAAAAGAAAGTCTAACTAAACAATGCCATAAATTAAATAACTCCAGTTGCACCCCCAAAGATAACTCTGATAAACTTATGCAGCTTCTCAAATTTTAATCCTGAAAAAGTTTAGTCAACGCATGGATCAGAGCCAAAGTACCGAGCAAGAATACACGCTACTCCCCTCAAATAGGATCCTTGAATCCAGACAGTAGCATTATACGCAATAAATATCACAATAGAATATTTTAAATTAATCGTGATAAATATAAATTCCTAACTAATCGTAGGAATCCACATTTAAAAGGCACACCAATATGATTTTTAAATTTCCAAGTCCCACGATGTTAATTTAATTAAATTAACCAACTTTATTTTATTATTGTTCTCACTTTTTATTAAAGTGTCACACTTCCCCTTGTCAATCGCCATCTGTCCCGTTTAAATTGTCGACCCCGACACATGACAAGGTTCGACACACGACATGACATTAATCGCCCTCTAGCCCGTTTAAACTGTCAGCCCTGACACATTATGTCATCACAAATTTTAACACCCGTTTTTATCATAGAGATTAATTCCCAATTTCTCAATTTATTATCACCCCACCCTTTTAATCGATGTGAGATCCTCAAAATACCCCTTAGTCCCATACCTAAGGGTCCCCGAGTTATCAATACGTCCTAACCTATGAATAGGAGGATTTTCTAACAAAAATCTTAACTTAGTCTCGTACTTAGACTACCGTAACGACGGCAAAGTAATAAAAATCAGCCCACCCTCAAGATGATAAAAACGTAATAATCTACCCTCACTAGTCCCATACCTAGAAGGCGTAAATCATAAATGGTCTACCCGCTAGTCCCATACCTAGAAGGGATCCTAAAGTATAGGGAGAGAAAAATTACCCGACAACCCGTCGTCACGAAGGCAATATAATAATACCAAAAAGTCACACAAATATGCATAGTAAATCAATGTTCCAAACTATGCATGATAGTCCAATTCAATTAAACCATTAATTAAATTATCACAACGTCAACAATACCCAAATAATCTCATTTAATTATTTTAAATTAAATATACCAATTTTTCATCATATATACATTAAAACACAAATTTCCTTATCTCTACATGGATTACATGAGTTATACGCACCCAAAAGTTATTTATTTTAAAACTAGGATTTTTCTACATGCAACCTACACCAATAAAACCCCAAATCACTCATGAATCCTACGTACCCAAAGGGTTATGAATATTATTTAGATTAAAAGATTTTATAAAAACAGTCTCATAATTAGTGTCCACTTTTTCTAATTAAGTTACTAATTATTTTTAAGAAAACATGTAATTAAGTGTTTAGGCGACACATAAAATGCATAATACTAAAGGAAAAGAATAGGGTATTCGTGCCTCTAAGTATCGTGTCGAAAATGTGATTATAAACTTGGATTCTTTGCGAAAAATTAGTAAACGAGTGTTCTTGAACCAACTTGATTAAACCCCAATTAAGCCTCCCAAAACTTGTGACAAAAAGCTTGATAATGAAGAAGGTTGATGATTATGGGTGAGAGGAAAAATATTTGGAAGTGTTCTCTGGTGAAAAATTGGAGGAAAAATGATTATGAGAAGTCCACTTACGGATTAAAAAGGTTATATGGTGATTAGGAGTCTTGATCCTACACAAATACTAAAAATAGCTTACTACTCACGTTTTCTGGGAGGGTCGATCGATCTACCCAAAATAGCCCCCAATAACACCTCAAAATCTAAGGTTAAATGCATAAATTAAAGGGCATGTTTTTGTATAAAAAGAGAGGAAATAAAAATATGTTTCCTGCATATTTTTGTGCCAAAAGATGCTTCAAAAATATTCACTCACGACCCCTTTAAATAAGTAAAAAACAATAGATTTGTAACCAAAACAAACACTCAAAACTGCTTGGAGCGAATGTTTTCTCTGTCCATCGACCGATCTATGAAAATCATCGATCGATCGATCATCCCTAAAATCTAATAATTTCCCTTAAAAATGCCATAAGGCAAAATATTAAAAAATCATATAAAATTCGTTTTAACTCCGATTTCAATTCCGCTTGAAGTTTTATTCTTCTAAAATCATAATCAACATATTTAGCCAAAAAACAATTATTTTTTCCAAAAATTTCAATTAATTAATTAAATAATAAATAAAAACATGGGGTGTTACAAGTATATCCCTTGGTCATATCCTCTTATATATGGGTACGATAATGATTCCAGTTTCAGGAGGGAATATGACCACTTCCATCATTTAGTATTTCCTACCATGATCATGAGTAATTCTAACTTGGTACCAAGGTTAAGTTGAGCATACCCGGATGATGATAGCACTTTGAGACTGCATCCTCGAGTTATATCTTGGTGGGATGGTTATTATATTTGTGATTGTAAAATAGGTATAGATGTACATTTATGTGTATAGTATATTTCTCGTATACGAAGATGAGATATCATATAACTTAGTCTTATGTAAAGTGTAAAATGAATAAAGGGTTTAATATTCTTATGGGAGATTTATATCCGGATTTATAAAGATGTGATTCGTATATTAAAGTAAGAATGATATTTACGGGATATTATATGCTAAAGTGAAAGTGGTATTTTAAACTAGTGGAAGTTTCGGAATATGAACGGTATATATATATATATATATAGTCGATGATTATATCAATTAAAGCTTAGGTGATTGCTTACGGTATAACGTATATTATATCACGCAGGGTAGGTGATAGTTACGAAAACTTAGAGGATGGGGAAAAGATATTAGTTAGGCAGGGTAGCTTAACTGGTTGTTTAAAATGTATGTGATAGGTGTGCACTATTAGAAAAGGGGTGAGATGTATCTCATGAGAGTATGATACCATTTAAATTTGAGAGACTTCATATTTTAAAAATATATCATTTGATGCACTGCTAAATATTTCCAAAACTTGGGCTCTGACATGTTTCTATATTTCCCCTCTCTCTTGCTATATATGTATATATATTAGGTGTCTAGACATAGGGACACCAGGAAGATGATTGTTTCGAGTTAAACATTTACTGCAGCAGCTGTGGATGCAAGCAGGTTTATTTTAGACGCTTCTATCCTTGTGATCTAGATAGGAGATACTGTAGAAACACTCGGGATGATAGCCCAACTTTATTCATTTGTTTTTTTTACCGCATTTTAGTTGTGGAATTTTGATTTGGTTGTATTATATGTTGTGCCGAGAGTTCGGTTACCTTATTTCATTTCAGATGTGGTATATAAACTGATGTGATTGTTTCCTTGGTTAGTTTGGTTAAGAAGATTAGTTAAATTATATTTAAACACCACTACACCAAAATGATTAAATTGGCACCCTTCAACAATCCAGCCTTGTCACGATCAATGACCGTGATAAGGCCGTGACAATTATTGTTGTCACAGTCATTGACCGTGAAAAAATTTATAAACTTGTCACGGTCAAAGACAGTGACATGTCTGTGAGAACTTTCCGAGTAAAAAAATCCTCCCTCTTCTTTTTTTCCCACTGTTTTCTATTCCCTCCATTTCTCTCTCTAAGTGGCTGCACTATCTCTCTCTCTTTCTCTCTCTCTCTCTCTATGATTTTGGTACATTTTATCTCTATATTTCTCTTCTATTTGTATATATGTGTATGTATATGTTCGTGTGTGTATATATGTGTGTGTAAATGTGCATGTGTGTGTGGGTGGGTGGTGGAGGGAGGGGGTGGGGAAGGGGATGTATATGTGAGTGCGCATGTGTGTGTGTGTATATATGTGTATGTGTGTATGTGTGTGTGTGTGTGTGTGTGTGTTTGCGTGTATGTGTATATGTGAATGTGTGTATCTATGCGTGTGGTGGGCATTAGCAGTGGGGGGGAGGGGGCAGGGCTGGTGGCGGGGGTGGGAAGGGGGCAGGGCTGGGACTGTGTGAGTGTATGTGTGTATGTGCATGTGTTTGTGCTTGTGTGTGTTGTTGGGGGGAGGGGGAAATGGGGCGGGGGCTGGGCCTTGTTAGTTTTTTTTAATTAAATTTTGATTGGTTTATTAGATATTGCCCCTAATATGCAAGTAATGCCCCTTGTAAAATAATTGATTGATTAAATATTCAATGGTTATTAATTTTTTTAGTAAATTAATAATTAGTTCCCCTTTCATATGCAAGTAGGATTGCCCCTCATTGTAAATTAGTAAATTAATAATTGTATACTTTAATTGTTAGTTTAGTTGATGAAAAGAATTAATTGAGTATATGAATTAGAAGGAGTACGGGATACACATTTATTGTTTCTATTGCGATTGGATTATAGTGGATCGATGTTCGGTTGGTTAAATTTAGAAGTGGCATGACCATCAAATTATTGTCCATATGGGGGTGGGAGTTTTCAACTTTTTTTAAAATTAATTTGTATCACTAACAATATATATGTAATATGATAATTAAATGAAACATACTTGAAATTATATATAGTGGGCATAGATATTAGCCTTCTAGTTCTTATGCATACGCATTCAATAGCCCTTAGACATGTTCGAGAGTGATTGTCCCTGTAATGAGATCTCTCAAACTGTCCCATTTAGACAGTTTGTGACTGCATAATTTCTGTAAATTAATATTCTTAGTTGCTTAAAATTGTTACTTTTGGAGTAATATCTGTAGTCCCATCCTAATATTCTCTGGGTACCTACTAGATTGAAAAGTGTGACTTTTATTTCAATTGATCAATTTAAATAACACTCACACTTCCTAATCTACACCGTATAGTTGGAGAAATATGTGGCTATGTTGCCGATTTTTTCTCAAATCGTAACAATTTGCACGAGTTGTTAAGTATATTACAGAAATATGCGGTCTTGAATGGGATAGGACCACTCACCCTTTAGAGAAGATGGAGGAAATAGCAATTTCTATTATAAATTGAATTTGAATTTGAAATTTAAAAATCAAATATAAATAAGACATAATTAAATGAGACATATTATAAATATAAGTTTTATTTATACTAATCCAGGAATATACGCTTCTTACCATTAATAGGTGATTAGTTGTGGTATTTGTGATGGGATATTCTAAAAACAAAGAGTGGATCGGTGAGACAAATGAATTTGTGAAATATGCAAAGAGACGTCATAATGACGAAGAGTTTTCGTGTCTGTGTGCTAGGTGTAAGAATGGTAAGGTGTTTGAGTGGAAAATAGTTGAATTACATTTGTTAAGATGGGGTATGCAAGATATTTATCCATTTTGGAGTTTTCGGAGTGAATTGAGAGTTCCTTTTGTCCCCGAACAACCTTCACAAAAACCTTCAACAAGTAGGATAAATGTAGAAGGGGATGACGTAGATCATAATATGTTAGAGGATTTAGTTGATGATGCGTACGGAGTTTATGAAGCATAGGAGAATGAGGTTACTGATGATGTACAAGGTTCAGGTGCTCGGGAAGATATCACTATAAACCTTGACGATGACTACCAAAGTTTAAAATTTAAGGCGAACCAACTGTTATACTCTGGCTGTGAGAAAGATCAAATAACTTTAATGCCATGGTTTATTTGCACAGTTTGAAGACACGGTACGGTTTGTCTTGAAATAACATGACAGGAATTCTAAATTGGGTGAAGGGGTTACTACCCAAGGAGAATAAACTTCCAAATAGCTATCATGTTATTAAGAGCAGTTTGAAAGGTTTGGGAATGAAGTATAAATCGATTCATGCTTGTGCGTATGACTACATTCTATACCGAAAGAAGTATGAAAATCTCAATCGTTATCTGAGATGCGATGAACTTAGATATGTCCAATCTACTAGCAACGAAGGCACAAGCTCAAAAGTGCCTCAAAAAGTGTTGAAATATTTTCCCGTTGGGCCTAGATTAAGGAGATTTTTCACAGTACCATGGATAGTAGAGGAAATGACTTGGCATGTTAGGGCAGAAGTAGGGGTAATCTCATGCGTCATCCTATTAATTCTATAGCTGGAGGAGGATGAATTATGAGTATCCCGATTTTGCTCGACAACAGTGCAACATTCGTATGGCTATATCAACAGATGGTTTCAATCCATTTGGAAATCTAAGCACCAGTTAGATTATATGGCCAGTGATCCTAGCCCCACTCAACCTCCCTCATTCATAGTGTTTGAGACCTGAATTTTTGATAATGTCTTTATTGATACCTAGGCTAAAGGCACCAAGTGATGACATCGACGTTTACCTAGATCCTTTGGTAAAATAATTAAATGAGTTGTGGGAAGAGGGTGTGCAAGCATTTAACTCTTTTAGAAAAGAAGAGTTTACGCTGAAAGCTACGTTAATGTGGGAAATTCATGATTTTCCATCTTATGGGACATTATCGGGTGGTGTAGTACATGTTTATTTGGGGAATCCTATTTGTGGAGAGGAGACTGAATCTCTTAGTCTATCCGCTAGCTCAAAAAATGTATACCATTTCCATAGGAAGTTTTTACCCCCGACTCATAGTTTCGTATATGAAAAAAGTTCTAATTTTTTATCGGGCAAGGTTGAACATAGGCTACCACCGAGACAACTTTTAGGTTCACAAATTGAAAGTAAATCTTATGATTATGGACCTAATATTCCAGGTAAGAATCCCAAATTTAAGAATAACAAGCATAAGAAGATCCCAATTGGGAATGAAACTGAGACAAGAAAGGCATGGTCTAGGAGGTCAATTTTATTTAACTTTCCTTATTGGAAGAATAACCCGGTGCGCCATGTATTGGATATGATGCATGTAGAGAAGAACCTCGTTGAACATATTATGGGATCTTGCCTTGGGGGGAGTCATTAGAAGGATGGAGAAAATGCACAAAAAGACCTTAAATCGTTGAGTTTTAAGACACAACTATGGTTGAAAGAAGATAGTAGGGGAAGGACAATAATTTCCCCTAGTATGTTTACTTTGGAGAGTGGGTAAATGAAGGTTATTTTAGACACAATATATAATTTTAAGGGTCCATATAATTTTTCATCCAACTTGTAAAGGATTGTGAATTATACTACTCATGATTTACATAAGTGTAAGTCCCACGATTGGCATGTGATCATGCAATTGGTTCCTCTATTATTTAAGAACTATTTGTATGAGCACAAGGATTTGCGAAGGGCTATTATACAAATTAGTATTACCTTCTCACTTTTGTGTGAGAAGGTAGTCAATCAAGAACACATAGTAGCCGCAAAATTGGCGGTGACCAAAGAGATTTGGTTATTGGAGAAGTAATTTCCCCCAACATTCTTTGACATGAGTGTTCACTTGTTGGTACACCTATGCGATGAGGAAATTATTTACGGTCTAGTTAGATATCGGTGGATGTATCTATTTGAAAGATTGATGAAAGTTTTTAAATATTATGTCAAGAATACATTATATATTGGAGGATCAATTGCAGAGGAATACATCACTGTGGAATCATCAATCTACACTCGATAATATATGCCTGACTCGACCAACGTTGATGACACTGATGAGTTCGTCGATGATGGTGGTCATGTGATGGGAAAATGAACGAAATTAACGAGTTTGCAACATGAAGATGTCGAAGAATGGAAAACGTAAGTTTAAATTATTTTAAGTTTTACATTATTTTAGCTTATTTTATATTATTTTATACATGATTAATTTTGTAATATACAAAAAATATGAAGACTGTGAGAACAATAAAAGATGAAAAACAATGGTACAATCAGACAACGAATTTAGGTTGTGGTTGTCACAAGAGGTAATTATAATGAAAATGGTCGTTATATAACGTTACATTACATGAAAACTTTACAACTAACCTAATTAATTTATCTATATTCTCAGATCTTAAAGACGGGTGATGCGACATCAAGGCTTTCTCATCTAGCAACTGGACCCTTATTCATGGCAAAAGAGTACAAAAAGTACCGATTAAATGGTTACGTATTCGGCGCAAGGGTGTACGAGGAAAGTACAAATATACATAACTCGAGCATTTTATATAAGGCTCTTACTTTCTTTCGAGCAAGAGAAAAAGATAAAAACCTCGTTGAAGCTGAAATGACTTACTATTGTGTAATTCGAAATATATTTGAATTTGATTATATAAGCTTCAAAGAGGTTGTATTTTACTGTCAGTGGGTAAGAGTTGAGGATAAAAATGCTTATAAAGTTGATTGTGGCACCAATTTGATCATGGTTGACATGTCAATGTTGAAGATCAATGACCACGTGAGTGATGATCCATTTGTTTGTGAATTTTAAAAGGTCATCCAAGTGTTTTACTCGGAGTATATCAACAACGAGTTGTGGTCAATTGTCCTACGTCCGCCAAAGCATGTAAATAGTAGTGTGGATGACTTGGATGCTCCTACCAAATATGAATCCATTTTTTATGGTAACCCATATTTGAAACAATTTTTCAAATTTGAAAATAAATATTCAATTTGTACTTTATCAATCCATTTTTAATTATTTTAATTGATTTGCACTTTATCATTTTCACTCTTATGTAGTGTGCGTGTGTGGGCAGTAGTGGTAGGGGTGGGGATGTTTCAAATTTTTAGTAATTGTACATATTCTGAGTTAGATGGTGTTGTTTTGAAATTAAGAATTGAGGTGTCAAACAGTAATAATTCATTTGGATTGGTAGTAATTGAACATAATTGAATGTCTTCTTCTAATTCATTTGGATTTGTACTAATAACAACATTTTTTTTTTCAGAAAATGATTCCTTCAAGTATTAAGGCGAGGATGATGATGATTATGATGATGTCGTAGCGGAGGCGATGAGGGCTCCTCGGCCCCTAGACTCCCCAAATATGGAAAATTGGGGATGGTCATCGAGAACAAGACGGGGATATTAGTGAGATCCCTCGAGCTAGTAAAGACGATCATTGGCCTGGGGTACACTTGTTGGAGTGAGGTGACAAATCAGCTCAAGTTAGCTATTCGGGCATCACTATAGGTAATGTTTTTATATTTATATGAATATTTCAATTTCAATTTTAATTTTAATTTATATTTACATTTATATTTATTACTAACTAACATTGGAATTGTTGGACAGAAATAATTCAGCGTGGCCCCAGAATACCGCAATTCCGTCTTGGAGAAGTTGAGGGAGCAACACAAGATGTAGAAGAAAAATTTGTGGAGCCAGTACTCTAGAAAGACCCGAGACTCCATTATCCAAATGCGTGAGTCCGTCTCGCCGAAGGAGCCGATCTCATTGGCACGATGGAAAAAGTTCATTGAAAACGAGATCGGGGAGAAACAATTGGCATCTCGCCAATTGAGGAGGGGAAATCAAGCGAAAAAGACGGACATGCACTACTCCGACCGGACATCTTATGCCGAGGTGAATCATAGGATGATGGTAAGATTTTATTTTTCTATCATTACAAAAATATTTTATCCTGCATTAGTTTACTTTCCAGGGCCGATACTAATTTTGCAATATTCTATTTCAGGGGACAGGGAGTGGCACTGGGGGTAGGCCACATAGGCTTGACCCTTATGTGGCTATTCCGAAGAAGAAGGGGAAGTATTAGGAGGTGTCCCCAATTTTTGTGTCCACGGTTATAAGTAATCCAACAGTTTACTTTTTATTAATTATGTTATAATTTTTTAATTTACTTATTTAACTAATCATGTGCTTTTTGTCATTTCAGGCAAAAGCTTAAGGAAATGCATGAGTCGCAATCTGATGCCGACAAGGTATCTTTGTCCACGGACGCACTCAACCAAGTTCCTGGTTCTGATCGCAAGGGGAGGATAAGGGGGTGATCTCGAGGGTGGCAAAAATTTAGGATCATCGGATTGGAGACGAGCAACACCGGGTTGGCTCGAACGGTGGACTCGCATGACGCGAAGATGTCGCATTTGGAGGCAACAATCCAAGATATGTTCTCATTAATGAAGCATTCATTAGGCGAAAAGAGTAAGAGGAAATGGAGGGATAAGGTGGTGGAGGAGGACGTGGAGGAGGAGGACGTGGACCTCGCTGCTTCATTGCCGACACATGCGGACTCTGATGATCTAGTCCCCTATTTGGCTCCTTTCTACCGACCGATGACCAGACTTGGTTGGTCGAGCGTGTTTAAACAGGACATGTTTGATGGCCAGTGGATAGGGAGGGGGTTGAGGGACATGAATAACATCCAGGGTATGCTAGTTCATGGACGTGCGCTTCAAGACATCGAGGACAGGGTGGTTCCCAGGCAAGTAATACCCGGGAAGGAGAACTCCCCATTGTGGTTGCGCAAATAATTCAGTACGATGAATATTCAAGGGTGTATCAATTTGTATATCGTGTGGACAATCCACCTCCTCAAACCTACCCTAGAAATGTAATGACATTATTTGAATTGAATTGTTTTAAGTTGTTAGATTTGAATTATATTTGGATTATATCGTGATGCATATTGTTTTGAATGTATATTTGCATTATATCTATTTTATTTGGATATATGATGCTTGAACACATACAATGTTGCTATAGCAGGTACAAATATACTGTTCGGTAGTGGCAGTGGCCATACTGCCCAACAAATTTTTTTTAATTCTGCCCAAATTTCTCACGGTCATTGACCGTGACAAGTCCGTGACAAATCATACTTATCATGGTTAATGACCGTGATAATTTTTTTTAAATGTCACGGGTTTGTCACGGTCTTTGATTGTGATAAATATTATCAAGGCCAGAGACCGTGACAAATCTAATGAAATTGTCGAGGTCAATGACCGTGATAAGTCCGTGACAGCATACGTTATCACCCCTAGACTTGTCACAGTCATTGACCTTGAAAAGTTGGACTTGTCACGGTCAATGACCATGACAATCCGATAGATTTGGTGTAGTTGCTAGTCTAATAAGTTATTAGTAATTAAATTGGTTTTTGACAGTGATGCTAAGAATGAACCATATGAGATTCTTTTTTATTCTTGTATAGGATTGATCACCAGGTATTTTATTAGGCGGGGTGTCACGGATGGTATCAGAGCATCGGGTTCTAGTGTCCTTAGGAATCTATGCGGACGTACTACTATTTCAATGTTGCTTTCTATTTGAGATAGAGCCTTATTATTAGTATTGTTGATTCCTATTGTGAGATTTCTCTCTCCTGCTATTATGTAAGATTATGGTAAATCTTTTGCACGCTCATATGAGATTCATGTGCTGATCGATGAAGGGATACGAGGGAAGGTCATTACGAGTGCAGCAGGAGGCGGGGCTTAGTTGGAGCTGTTGGTTAAATTGAGGAATGAGGGTCGCAGTTGAGGTCACTCCTTTTGTGGCATTTTCATGTATTGCTGCAACGATTACTATAGTATAGTAGTTATATTTATCCACATACCATTATAGTAAAGATTGGTGTTAAATGTGAATTACCCAGTGAAGGTAAACTGGGAAAAAGTCTTAAAGGTATTTGATAAGGACCATAAATTGAAGTTTAAGTTATTCGAAGGAAGTGTAGTGTTATCCAATGGAAGTCGAAGGCTCAAAAGTTCTGGCTTAGAGCAGGGTATAGAAATACCCAGATGTGAAAATTTGAGTAAAATTTTTTACTCGTTAGAGCAATGTTGGAGTCGTGAGAATGGTGGTCACCATATTTATGGGATCATAATGTTTTGCTCATAGAGGAATTTTATGGATGGCTTTAACCTCTAGTTCTCAATTTATCACAAATGAAGAAAATTTACTTTCTAAATTATTCACATGAGTATCGATCAGGGGCCAATAGTGAACAAAGAGTTATATGGTGAAGTGAACCATGTACCTGATGAGGTAGGTAAAATGAAGAGGGAGTCCTTTGGTGGAATGATAGGCTCACTAGTAACTGTTGCTAACAGTTATATATATATTATTCAGATTCCTTATGTATATGATGGTAGTCTCGTACCTCTTATACTGGGAATATTAATGCTTCCATGAGAGAGGATATGGATGAGTTGAAGAATTAAGTCCAAGGGTAAAGACTAGAATTATTTGTATTCATGAGACCTCATAGATGCAAATCCGCTCGGGCATTCATTAAAATATGGTCGTTGAGACTAGTAGCGTGTTTCCATTCTGTCGAAAAAGATAAGGGAACTATGAGGGTGATTTTTAGGATCGAGGCTATAGAGTCTAAGATACTGATAACCTTAACATGGTCATGATGTCCAGAAATGGGGAATATGGTGATGTGGAGCGTACAACCGCATGCTTTGATCTTTCCCGATAAGAGTTAAAGGACAAGAGTAGGGTGCCTATATGGGGTGTTGGTTAAAGTAGTTTTTTGGATCAATTAGGACAAGTGTATTACGTTTGGGAACCATTTAGAGCAGTCGGGGTGATTGGAAAAGTTATTATTATGAGTTTCACCTCGAATGAAGGAGGTATATTTTATGTGGCAAGATTGAGTCACAATATTTTACTAGCCCTAGATTCGTGTGTGTGATTCGAGTTTATTGGTAGTATTGGTGATATTAGAGAGGGTATATCTATATGTATTTTCACGATAGCAGGGTTCCATTTTTTCTTCATTTGCTATGGAAGCGGGTGTTGGTATTTTGAGCTTATATTTGGTCTCTACTGCTCGTTTTGTTTGTGTTCTAGGAGTATAGTATTATTCTGAGTATAATATGTTCTTGTACCATCAGAGTGATAGTACACTAATGATCGCAAGGCTATTACATCCACGATTCCAGAGTGGAACTGGTTGTTTTGCGATATCTCACATGTATACGGGTTGATCTCTCCTTTATTATATGTTTAGATGGAACTTTGATGAGTAGATATTTCATTATCATGATTTTGGTGCATGGGGACCTTATATATATGCTTTAAGGTATGCAAGATTTATAGTTAAGATGTGAGTTTAAGCTCGTTGTTGTTCGTGTAAGGGACTTAGTGTTAGTACAAGCGCTTGTGGTATGGCTCCTTGACAGAAGTAGGATTTCAGACCATATTTTGTTGATGGATGGGATAGGAATATCTCGGTTGCATGTGTCAAACTAACAGACCTCCATGACAAAAAAAGTTAAGTGGTAGTGTATCGAAGGGGTTCCTTATTTAGATTCCTCTTGCGAGACACTCCACGCATGAACCTAAATGATGTTGGGACTGGAGAGATGTTAATGGGTGCTAGGATGTTTGTTTTGATGATAGATTATCCAGTGTGGAGAAAACCCTAATAGTTGAGAGTCGTTTGACGATTAGGGGCTAATGGAAATGGAAGTGCTATGGAAAAACATTAAAATGTTTCTCACACTGTAAGTAAATGGGTGAGGTAAGGTTAAGGGAATTGATTTGAGTCTTATAGTCATTCCTTGATTAGGAGGCTAATTTGGAGGTAGTATGTTTTATGTGTGATGTTCGTAACACTTGTGTAGAGTACAGACGCCCTGATTAGTTAGACTTTCCATTTTGCCAAAATGGAAAGACATAAAGGTAGAAGCGCATTGGTGTGGTTGCGAGATAAGAATTTGGAAGTCCCGATTGTGTGCCTTAGGACGTTATATCTTGATGACCGACGATGCAAAGTAGTTGTGTAACAGGAGGGTTCCTTGTTTGGATTTATCTTTGCAAGATGTTCCACGCATGAAACCGAGCTAATGTCGGGAGTTAGGAAAGGTCTTGGTTGCTAGGGATATAGTTCTTATAGTACTGATTTATAGGTCCAGGATAGCACATTAATCTTAGGGTTACCATAAAGTAAGGCTAGTGGTGCCAGTGTTGCTGATATAAGGAAATTGTAGTGAGTTAACCGTGAGAAGATTGGTGGGTTAACCTTTATAAGGATTAAATTTCCAGGCATAGGAAGAATTGAATCTCGAGTAATTTTGGTTAAGAGTATCCAAGTGTTAGCACCAGGCCGAGAAGAAATTGAGGCCCATTTTTTTAGAGAGATGTTACGTGTGTGACGATCAAAATAGTGTGCAGACAACCATCGGTTATAGGGCGTGTGGGCAACTTGGTAGGTTGATTTTAGATATATCGCCCGAAATAGATGGTGGGCACAGTATATAAAGCTAAAGAGTATGCTCTGGGGAAGTTATAAATGGAATTGGAATGTGTTGGACGAAATGTCGTAGTAGGTACGCAATAATCCAATTATATCGGTACAATAAGAGCCAACACACCTGAGATAAGATGTGACACTGACGGGAGTAATCAAGCACTGGTGTGGTTTCCTTTTTGAAAAAAATTCGATGCCATGGTATTGACGAACGGACGATTAGAGTAGTGGTTTTATGATGGGATCGATACGTTAGGGCGGTGATTATAGGCTCGTTTTATTTATATGCAGTTATAGAAGCACTAGGTGCAATTTGTCATTGTTAGAGTTAGCCTTACGACCGAGGTAGTGTGCTAGCATGCAGAGATTTAATCAAGCTTGTTTTTAAGCTAGTGAATTAGACTATAAGCCTTGAGATAGGTGGGTACGTGAACGACTATATGTTAGGGTACCATTGTGTTAGTACCATTAGACTTCGAGGTACAAGTCGTATCTGAATTTCGAGGATGAAACTCCTATGTAAGGGAGGGAGTATGTAATACCTCATACTTTTATAGATATTTAAATGACATAAGTGGGCGTAATTTGGTAATTAGAGGAAATTTTTTGAATAGTAACTTAGGAATTATTAAGTGTTAGATAATTACCAATGTGTGTTACATTTACTTTGGGGACTAAATAAATGAGTTGGAATATTTTTATGTCGTGTCGCAGTAAGGTAAAATGACGGATAAACGAGTGTTGTGAAGTGTTGGGTCCGACGTGTGAATTTTAGTTAAGTAACTAGGATGGAGATTTTTAGTTCATGGTTGGTTTCGGAATGGCCGAGATAGTTAGAATAGAGTATCCGGGGTAGTGTTTAGGTATCGGGGACTTTTGGACTAGTAGGGACTCACATTTGAGTATAAGAGACAAAATTGGGTTTTATAAGGGTTAACCCTTATTTCTCTCTTATAAGGCATGAGAGAGAGTAAGAGAAGAAATAAAATAGAGAAAAGAATAAGGAAATAAAGGAATAAGGAAAAGAGGAGAAAAAATGGGAATTTCTGGCCAAACTCTGCAGGATGCGACTCGAGGTTGTCGAATTTTATCCACGAGGCAAGTGTTTACTTGCTTTATTCATTTGAGTGTGAATCTGATATTATAGTTGGTAGACTATATGATTTTTGGGTTGAAACCCATGAAATAAATTTGGGGAAAATTAATTTCGAGTTTACAAATTGATGTAGTGTTAGCTCTTGATGAATTCTAGTGTTAAACCCATGTTAATGGTGTATATAAATATGGGTAGAAATGGGATGAAATGAGAAATGAGAGTTTAAATGGGTTTAGGGTTTAATTCCAAGAGAAATGGTTCTATCCCATAATTTAATTGATGTGTTAGTTATAAATCAGTGTTAGTATTATTATAGGGTTGTTGGTTAGGATTAGAAACCACAAAAATGGAGGATGGGAACATTTAGGATATTTTGGGCATCGCTTTATGAGTTCGGAAATTGTAGCGGGGCATATGTAGAAGCGATACATATTATATATACGTGTGTTTTTACATTATATATATATATATATATGTGATTTGGTTATAAATGTGTCGATATGTGAACGATATATTTATGTATACATATATCTCTAGTGTTATCCAAGGAGGTTGCGCGATGTGGATGAATCCCCTGGCTTGTGGACAAGGGAGAGTATATCCCCAGGTCATATCGTCCCGCATATGGGTGCGATATTGATTCCACATTCAGGAGGGAATATGACCGTCTCCACCATTTAGTATTTCCTTCCGTGATCATGAGTAAGTCTGACTTGGTACCTCGATTAAGTTGAGAATACCCGGATGATGATATCACTTTGAGACTGCATCCTTGAGTTATATCTTGGTTGGATGGTTATTATATTTATGATTATAAAATAGGTATAAATATACTTGTTGTGTATTATATATTGCTCATATATGAAGATGATAGATCATATATCTTAGACTTGTGTAAAGTGTAATATGAATAAGGGTTTATTCTTCTTCCGGGAGATTTATATTCGGATTTATAAAGATGTGATTCGTATATTAAGGTAAGAATGATATATATGACATGTTATATAATAAAGTGGAAATGGTATTTTAAACTAGTGGAAGTTTCGTAATATATATATATATATATAATCGATGACTATATCGATTAAAGCTTAGGACGTATATTATATCACACAAGGGAGGTGATAGTTAGGAAAACTTAGAGGATGGGTGAAAAAGATTAGTTAGGCAAGGTATCTTAACTGGTTGTCTAAACTGTATGCGATAGGTGTGAACTATTAGAGGAGGGGTGAGGTGTATCTCATGAGCGTGAGATACTAGTTTAAATATGAGAGATTTCATATTTTAAAAAAATATCATTTGATGCACTGCTAAGTATTTTCAAAACTCGGGCTCTCTGACTCGTTTCTCTATTTTCCCTCTCTCTTCCTATATATGTATGTATATTAGGTTTATAGATACAGAGATGCCTAGATGATGATTCTTTCGAGTTAGACGTTTTTGCAACAGTTGTGGATGAAAGCAGGTTTATTTTAGACACTTTTATCCTTGTGATCTAGATAGTAGGTATTGTAGAAACACTCAGGCTGATAGCCACACTGTATTCATTTGTTTTTTTATCGCATTTTAGTTACATAATTTCTATTTGGTTGTATTATTTGTTGTGTCGTGATTTCGATTACATTATTTCATTTCAGTTATGGTATATAAACTACTGTGATCGTTTCCTTGGTTGGTTTGGTTAAAACGATTAGTTAAATAAAATTTTGACGCCAGCCTAATAAGTTATTATTAATTAAATTGGTTTCCGACAGTGATGCTAAGAATGAACCATATGATATTCCTTTTTTTAATCTGGTATAGGATTCATCACCCGATATTTTATTAGGCGGGGTGTCATAGAAGAGAAAATTAACAAAAGCTCGAAAAAGCACTAATGGAGATCATAAAAGATTTTCCAATTTTGAAGTTTCCCTTTTTATCTAATACACCTTAAAAGCCCAAAAAAAGTCCTAACTGAGATCGAATTGTGAAATTGATTACTGGGTGGAGAGATAAAACACAAAAATATAATAGAAAAGATTAACTGGTGTGTATAAGAGGCAATGTTCCCGTTTCCCAATGACCATAACCCGATGAAGAGATCTTTTCACCCATAAATTTTCTTCTTTCCATTTTGCGTGCATGAATTCGTGTTCTAATGCATTTACTCCTTATTTTACGCATATTAATTGAAATAGACACATTTCGAGTGATTCGTTTGTGAGAGTATCCCGTGAGATTTTGAAATCAAAATGAATTTTTGGAAAAGTAACGTAATGATCAATAGGTGGAAATTTACGATTAAATTTTTGGCTTCGCGAACACACACGACAAATTGAGATTTATGCATATAAATATATGGGGATTACTTTCCAAAAATTTTGAATTATACAATTTTTTTGTATTTTCAATTTTCTTTGAGTCAAAACCGAATTTTGTGGGTATATTCACTACAAACCCTCACGAGACAAAACTCGTCCTACTTGGGTGACGTAAGGGTTTAAAGGCTTGATGCATACAATAAATATAGTCGCTTGCTTGTGAAAGAGGTATTCTATCCTAATAAAATTATTTTTCAAGAGTTGATAATTGGCTAAAGTCTTTTACATTGCTCAGGATGCACGAAGTTCTAAGTTAGGGGGGTTTGATTAGGCATAAATTCTTCCGAATTTATCCCCTTAATTTAGTAAATTTTATCACCTCGGACTATTTAATTTGTATTAAATTATCTCATATATGTGTGACTGACAAATCCTACATAGAGCCTCGAGTTTTGTGTATTTTTCATGTTTTTCATGTATTTAATGCAAGTGAAGAGAGGAGGAATCCAAGATCGAGAAATCAGGATTTGAATGAAAGTCAGAGGGTAAAATTGTCAATTACCATCTCGAGTTTGGATGAGGGACCAACATGGAAATTGAAGACTTCATGTATACCAGTACGTAGGAAGAAACGACATCCAAAACTAAGCCTTGACCGAGAAGTTATTAAGATTCAAAGATGAGAGAAAATCAAAAGAAGAGAAGGAAAGAAAGAATTTCAAATCAGAATCGGACTTGTCAATATAAGTAGTGAATGGATCCAGAAGTAAGTGAATCTCTGAATAAATTTCACCACCAGACCAGATCGGGTATAGAAAAAAACAAACAGACCTGGGAAGCATGAAGACTCTGAATAAAATTGGCTACCAGTGTGATCCCTTATAAAAGAAAAATAAATCGATCCGATGCCTTAAAGATATCTTCATAAAATAAGAAGCCGGACTGATCCATTATGAAAGAAAAATGAACTGATCCAGAACATCTGACCAAACCGAATCAAAGATCCTCGTCAGACCGACTCGGAAGAGATTTTTCCAATTTTTCTATTCGAACTAAGAGTTTTACTTTGCTCCAACTCTTGTAAATTTTATTGTGTATTTAACTTAACTTAGTGCCAGACATTAGGAGGTTCAATTATTCTTAGTTTTAAAGGTCTCTTCCTTTCAAGAACCCTAGTTTTTAATTTTTGCAACATTTACTCAAGATTAAGGCTTTAATTACAGATTCCTTCATTACAAGTATTCTTTAATTTATTGTTTTAATTTCTTTCAAAATTTAGATTGATTAGTCATAAAATTTAGGTTGTATTTCTTAATTCAAAAAGTTCTTCTCAATTTTCACAAAGCTATGAATTTTTGAAAATTTAGTTCTAAGGTATTTTTTACTTTAAGCATGTCCGGCTAAGTTTCTAAGGGTTGGGATGCATGAACTCAACCCGATGTAGTTTACCTATGTAGAAAATAGGGTTTGAATTGAAATTTGAATGAATCGTGTTGTGAAGTACACACAACCTTCGTAGGCCTTTTAATATCGTTTACCCTAGGTAACTAGGGTGCTTAAGGATCCAATGTGCGTGTTAGCTATTCAGCACCGCTTTATTTTTGCCTTTGATTATGTATGATGCGGTCTAGTACCCTCATTTATTTAATGCTTAGGATTACTAAAGACTGAGATCAATCAACTTTCTAATTCAAAGCCTAGTACTCTATCTACTAAATTTACTAAGGTTCGGGGGATTGTATCCTAACCTATCTTTCCCTTATTCATATTCACTTCACTACAGTAGTTTATTTTGACGAATTTAGTTTAATCAGTTGTTAAATTTCCCTTGCATTTAATTAGTAGTCATTTTGTTCAAAATTAATCATCTTTTCATTTCTTTCGAGAATTAGTTTAGGGTTAGTCGTCTATTCCTACATCGTCACGAATTTTCATCATATTTCCCTGTGGAGATGAGCCCGACTTAATGGATTATTACTAACGCGACAGGCTTACATTTGATCCTATATAGCATGCACACTAGGTACACATGTTTGGTCAGGTCACTAGTCATACTTGTTACCATGTCCTTAAACGTATTGTTTCCTTTCTAGGAATATGGCAAAAGGTTTTGGATGTTGTTCACCTGATCCGTTATATCTTCCATAGTATTCACCACTTTGGTCAAATTTGACTGCTTTAATCTTCTTGCCTAGTTGATTTTCAACTTCGTCTTTAAAGGCCTTAACAAATGTCCAAGGATTGAGACTTCTCATGAATTAAATATATGTACCCATAACGAGGATAGTCGTTTGTAAAAGTGATAAAATATTGTTGACCATTCCAAGAAGCCGTAGGGAATGGATCGTAAATATCACTATCTATGAATTTTAAGACTCCAGAACTCCTTTGGGAACTTAATTTCCAAACTTTTGTATATTTCCCATTTATACAACCAATAAAAACATCAAAGTCTGTTAAATAAAGGGGTTCATGTATTTCATTTGACACAAGCCTTTTAATTCTCCTTTTGGAGATATGTCCTAAACATTTATGCCATAAGGCAGCAGAATTCTCATTAGTCAATTTGCATTTTGTGCCTCTTGTAGTTGTTTGCAAGGGTTTATTATATGAAGAATTGGTGTTCAACATATATAATTTATGAATTAAAGAACCATTCGCAACAAGATTAGAATTAATCAAAACATGCTAATTTGATTATTTCCAAATGAAGAAAAAAAACATATTTATCCTAAATAGAAATTGAAACCAAATTTTGTCTGAAAGACGGTACTACATAAGTCTCTATTAATTTAATAAAATGACCAGTCTGAAATGATAATATAAAGGTCCCAATTGATTCAACTCCAACTTTTTTACCATTTCCCACACAGATGAATCTTTCGGTATTATTTCGAGGTCGGCTCCACAGGCAACCCAGCATAGACATACTTACACGAGTATTAGTACCATAATCTACCCACCAAGTATGACTAGTTACAAAAGATAAATTAACTTCAAAACAAACCAAAGTGATAAGTGTACCTTTCTTTACACATCATACGACGTACATGGAACAATCATTCTTTAGGTGTCCAGGTTTCTTGCGAAAGTATCAGTTAAATTTTGGATCCTCCTTATTTTGGGAAATTTTGGGTTGTGATGTTCCTACTGCAGCTTTCTTATTATGATTTCTTTTTTACTTATTTTCCTTTAAGGTAGATGTAATATGAGCACTTCTAATAGCCTTTTCTCGCTTCAATCTGTCATTTCTTACACAAAATGAGCTCATTAAGGGTCTATTTGTCCTTTTGAGTATTATACCTAAATATAAACTATCCATAGTGTGCACGATGCATGAGGAAGTCATCAGATAACTATAACTTTAGTGCCTTAAGTTTTGAAGCGATGTTAGACATCTCCATAATGTACTCCCTTATTTTTCTTTACCTTTATACCTCATTCGTATAAGGTTACCTAGAAGCATACTTATTTTATCATTTTCGTTCTTTGCAAAATGATTTTCAATATCTAGCATGCATTCGAAAACTATCAGAATGTTCTCTTTCCAGTTCTTAAAGTTTGTTCCATTAAGCATATGAATTATGTTCATGTTGGCAGTGATATTAATAGCAGAGTAAATAAATAAATATAGATAAGAAGTACATAACTTAAACGAAAATTAAAATTCATGTCAAGTTATACATAAATGAAAGACCGAAATTTCATACAACTGTAATGGTGGACCCTTTTTTGAAGATACCTAGCACAACATTAATGTTTCGTCTTTGGACAGAAACATCAAATTGTAAGTGGTACTCTCATTGTAGAAATCAAATGTTGATGATAAATGTGGTCAAACAAGAACCTTTCTTTGGGTCGGTATGTTTTCCACATGAAAACTTTATAATTGTCACACATTTATTTCCACATTTATATTTATTATTTGGCCAATTAACTACCTTCCTTTGGTCCAATCACTAATTGCATAAATAATAAATACACACATCTTAATAACTCAAAATAGATTAATCTATGTAACAAAGGTTACTTTGGAAACAAATTACTTCAATTAATTTAGTTTTAGATATAAGACAAAAGGGTACTAATTAAATACAACAAATGGGAGCAACCCTTTGGTTACAGAATAATATCTTGAATCCAAATCTTTTAGTAAATGTATATTCTCTTGACGAGTTTGTTTTTCTCTCATCAACCATATGAAGACTTTATCAGATATCTAATATTCAAAATTTTAGATTGAACCTTTGGTTAATACCAAATAACACAAAACATGAATATTATAACAAACACTTAATTATAAAAAAAATATATATGTAGTGAATCATACCATTAAATATCGAAAAATACCGATTTTCTAAAAATGAAAATTTTTGAGTTATCACTATAGTAATATAAACAATGTCCTCAGGATCACTCTCTAATTCGCAGAATTGCAAGATCAATTTTCAAGCGAGAGTTATTAGCGTTGTCATTATTACCAAAAATGGCAAAAACACGTTTTTAGGGATCTAAACAATGTCAAATCGCTGAGATAGGATGGTTCCCATTGTGTATAATGGGTTTTGAACCCCTAGTCAGCCCTAGGGGATGAATGTTGTCTCATGAGGGTTTCCAAGGATGACACCCACAAATATCAAGTCAATTCATGAAATGATAACCCGATAAATGATGCATATCTAAAAAATAATCAAAGAAAGCCTAATTAATTAACAAAGTGAAGGATGCTCACACAAAAGTCGGCAATTATTGACATTACAAGGGGAACTTCATAAAAAATTGAAACCATAGAAATGCGAAATTAGTGGTCACATGTGGTAATTTAGATTTGACAAAACTTTCATAATCCATGCAGGCGCTAACGCATGCATGACTCAAGTTCTCTCCGGTTGTTACACTCAACAAATGAAACTACTCAGAAACAGGATGTAACACACATGAGATATGCGAGCATAAGGAGTAATTGTATAAGGAAACTAGGTCGTGCACATGTCACTAATGAAGAACAATATATGAAAGTGAAAAATGTCGCATATTAAACGAGGTTAAATGCACTCTCATAAATTATTGCAAATGTTTGACCCTTGAATCAACTTCACCCTAGGATCAAATAAGACTTTTCGGGTATGTAATTTGGGCTACGCTAGGATTTGGAAATGAAAGTCTATTTCTCAGCGGAAAGGGGATTTGGGAATAACAGGCGAGATAATGGAATTATTAGGAAATTTAAGTATTGGATTTCAAGTTACAAAATCAAGATATTCGTGAGAGTAAGACTTTTCTTTTCACATATTTTGGAGCCATTTATTCTATTTTTCTTATTTTCTTTTTCTTTTCCTTTTCTAGTCTACTCGTAGCTTTATTGCATTCCACATAATACAAACATTGCTCAATCCCGAGAACATCCAAAATCGAGGTAAGGGAGGTGTATATAAAATTAAAACTTCATTATGTTGTTGGTCAGGGGATTTGGGAAGAAAAGAAAGATGATTATAGGGATTAATGGCATTGATTAATGAAATGTATAAGGCTAAGGCTAAGTTCATATGGATTAAATAGCAAAGAAGGCCTATGATCCTTTCCTAGGGTTTCACGTGATTCTCGGGACACAACACTATTAAAAATCCAACTCAAGTGTGAGTTTCATGATGAATTGATTTAATATGGAATCAATGAAAAGAAAATTATATCGTCAAAAAGATACGTTTGTCAGGAAAGAGAAAGAGTAATTGTATACGCTCACAAATGAAGTTATGTCTCAATTCTCATTTATGTAGGAGTATAGCATGCGCTTTATGATCAACGACTTAGGATATCTTTAGAACGAATCATAAATAATTATTTATGTCTTGTGCTCATGGGTTTCACAGTTTAATTTCACGAAGTTATTCACAATGCTAATAATATACTGGATAGAGGGTAATAAATTATAAATTATAAACATGCATCATTTCTATACAATAGGAAAAGGCGATCATACACGTAATCATTAGAGACAAGTGAAAAATAAGAATTTTATTTTTTGATTTTTTTGATATTTTTTAATGAACAAATAAATGTGAATTAATACTAACATGATAAATGGTAGAAGAAATGTAATTCACACCGCCTAAATTGAATAAGACATGTGTCGTCATTTGAGTGACCCCTTACCCTTCTTCCCCACACTATTTCCAAACTATATTCTTCCCAGACCAAAATTTTTGAACCCACAGCTAGTTCGTAATCCCAGAATACTCAATATAGTGCCAGATATATTTAAATCAAAATTTCACATTGTAAAACTTTTAATGAGGGGAAACTCCAAAATTTCCAAACTTATTTTACATGTGGCAATCATCATAGTCCTTATACCAAAATTTAGTCCCAAATTCTATGGTGGGAAATCCTACATCCATCTTTTAAATGCCCCAATTAATCATCACAGCCTTAAGGTATCTATCATCAAATTTCCACATTTACGATACCTAAATTTCTGGGACAATACCTACATCAATTCCAATCCTCTACATGTATTTTTCATTATCAAATCAAACATACCCAACTCTAAATCCCAAAAACTTAAAGATGATAATTATATGCATCAAGAAATGAATTGTAAAGCATACATTAATTAAGAGAATTCTTGGCGCCGTTGCCATTCCTGGGAGCGTGAAGCACTTGGAGAGGATTTCATATTATAGTTCATTTACTTTTCACACTTTGTTGCATTTTAGTACCATTTTTATATTTTTAGAAGGCTTGTATTAGGATTATTCTATTATTGGCTTGTATTGCGATGCTTAGAGACACCTTCATTTTATTTTTCATTTTAAAAATTGTAATAATCGAAGACAAGCGTAATAGGAAAACCGGACAAGGTAGAGAGAAGGCATCCAAGGCGAGGAATAGATGCCTCTCTACCTTGGGTCGGTAGTACTCTCGGGGATGACTGAGATAGGCGTGATCTCCCCTCGGTCGACTCAAATTTTTCGGCACCCCACGGCCTAAAAATCGTGGGACGTACATTTATCTAACCCTCGCGCCTCTCCTGTTAGTGAGTCAATTATTGTGTATGCTTGTGTGCTCTTGTGTGCTTTTATTCTCGCATTTATTTTTGAATGGTATCATGAATTAAGTTACTAAGACCTACACCCGGTCACTCACGAGAAGGTATTTCATCACTCGACTCACTCGCTTACCATTGTGTGCTACCCTAGCCATCAATAAATTTAAAATCAATCAACTAGGTAGCCCACTAGGAGAAAATTTTGCAAATCCGATCACTAAAATATTTCCGTGATTTTTATCGCCCACGGACTTAATTAAACTTTGACTACCCCTTTCACTAAATTTAAAGATAAAATTGGCTATGTGCTAGTTAGGAAATTTTCTTGACATGTGTGTGTGTCCAATTCATTTTTTGGTAGTCGGTTTTACTTGGTTCGTCCAAATCAAAGAGTCCATATTTTCCCCCCACCTTTTCTTCCAAAAAATCCAAAAGTATTTTCTTTCATTTTTATATTAAAAAAAACTCTAAAAATATTTTCCTCCTTTATTTTTCAAAAATCCAAAAATATTTTCTTTCCTTTTGCAAAAATTTAAAAAAACTCAAAAAATGTTTCTCTCTTCATGGACGAAGAACATCCTTTACGGGACTACTTTGGTCATTTACAATTGACACGTGACACGTGTGAGAGTGATACTGAGCCGTCTCTTTATGATATTTATAGTGGTTCCACCTCTCTTACGAGTACCCTTGATACTCTTGACCCGTCCATTCATGCACCTCATATTCCATCACCCTTGGTGTCAAGTGTCAGCGTGTCTCATCCTTTGTTGTGCACCCACTATTATTATGCCGATCACATGTCCCATGAGTGTCCATACTTATCATATCCATCTGAACCCACCATGGAACATGTGTATCCAAATGACACTATTTCGGAACCCACCTCGGCTTACTATCCTGATATACCTAATCCCGAGTTGTGTGAGTACCCCAATTATTCGTGGAGGTTTGATCACCCTTCCATGCAATACGAATCCTAACCCGATGTTGTGGATCCTCACACGTTCCAACAATCGTCATGGAAACCTTGTGCACCTGTTCACGATCAGTTCCCTCACTATGAACCCCATGAGTATCAACCCTTTGTCCATCACGAAAGAGATCCTTTCATGTATGATGAACTTGACCCCACTCCACACACTTCATACGAGTATTCTCCATATAGTGATAACGAGTTGTGACCACCTCAACCACCACCACCACCCATCACTCCACCACCACCATCCACATCCTCTCTCGAAATCCTCTTGCAAAAGTTAATACATGGGCAAGAGAAAGCCACTCAAATTCAAAATGAAGATCTCCAAAGGCTTGAACAACGTTTAAATGAATTAGAGTCTGCGAGAGAGTCGAATATTCCCATGGATCCACCCATTGTTGCACCCGAGTGTGATGATGTTGTCTCCTCTTGTGACACGGATTTTGAGTGTGACCAACCCTACCACCTCGAGAATCTCGAAGTTGAAACCATCCCATGGTCTGGGTCCCAAGTCGACAATTGTGTAGACTTACCTTTCGATAGTGAGCCTGATCCAATCCCACCCATTGTCCTTTCCATCCCACCACTTGGTTTGGATCTTGACTTTACAGGTTTCAAGTTTCCATCTACATTTTTAGATCCTCACCTGAAGCCATCCACCATCTACGAGAGTATATGTGGTGATACTCTCCACTTCCTTGACACCAAGCTTGTTACTTTATGCACACCACTTCCTTGTGGTGTTGATTTTTCTTCTCAACAACTCCCTGGTCTGTCACGGCGCGACCATTATCATCGCCCATTCATAGAACGGTCTTGTGATTTTTTTGAGCCCCACCCCATTCCACTTTCTACACCTTTTTTCCTCCTTCACCAACTAGATCACCATGCTTATAGGGCCCTAGTTGCCCTCACCTTATGGCTCAATAAGTCCTGGGACCGATACCTATTCACCCTCACTTTTACCCTAATACCCACCCTCCCATTGTCCACCGATGCTTTTCATCGCATGATGAACTTTTCCATCCAAGTGCATTGACCCTCTTTAGTCCTAATCCAACAAGACTGAACCTTCAGTCTTGTTTGGGGGTGATTCTCATAACCTCGATTTTTATTTCGCCCCACGCTTTCATAGATCTTATCTTTAGGGTGAGAACGATGCAGTCTGGCTGAAGACATTAAACTTAGCGCTACTAGGAGGCAACCCACATTTCTTATACTAGTCTCATCCTGTTTAGGGGTGGTGTTTCACAACAGCCAATGCTTTATCATGCTTATAGACATGTACACATTTTTTTCTCGTATCACTTATTCAGGTTTATTCTTGGCTACATCTTCCCACTTCATTAGTAGTTCATTCTGGTAATCTCTTTCCTACCTTATGATCTCAATTTTAACACTCATTTTACTTAACCTCGAGCACGATGTTCCTTTTTCGTTTGGGGGTGGGGAATTTTATCAAAATCGTACCTCTTTTAAAAAAATTTGATTTTTAAAATTTCATGCAGTTTCTTTCATCTCACTCATTCATGTGAATTTTCAATCGTCCATCTTTTTAAGATTAGGAATCAAGCTAGAGAATATTTTTTCTAACTAGCTTATGTAATACGTAACAATGTATGTTGCACCATGAATTTCTAGACTCAAACAAATTTTCTCACTTATCATGTCATTACGATTTAGAGTTGAGGAGTATTACAATTTTAAAGAGAACCTTAAGGATCAATAGTAGAGAATTTTGCTTGTGAGATTCATGCCTTTCACCCTTTCAGAGTATTTTACGCAATCTCCGAGTCACAAGTTGATTCAACTTCTTTTGGGTCTGCACTTTAATAGTTGTATGATCTCATTATTCTTCATTTTTGGCTTGATCGCTGAGAATGGCATCTTTTTCGAGTTGTAAGAAACGCGTGTCTTGAAATTTGTCCCGAATACTATATTTTCAACCATACACCTACCACTTTTCCCCATATCATATTCCCATTACATTCCCATGCTTTTCCATATTCCCTACATCATATATTCCCTCATCATCCATACACATTCCTCACTTCATTTCAAATATCATATTTCATTTTCAAATAAACGAGTGTTGATTCCATATGTTAAATGTTTTCAGTGTTGGTTTGAAAAGTGAGAGAAAAAGAAAAAAGAGAAAAACATAAAAATAGCAAAAATAAAAAAAATAGAGAAAAAGAAAAGAAAAAGAAAAGAAAAATCAAAAAAAGAGAGAAAAGAAAAGAAAAGGAGAGTTTGTAGTTAGTAATAAAGACATTTGTGCCTAAAGTGTATACACTCTTCTTTCACGTCCATCCATTTACCATCGCACTACACATCCATCATATCATCCTATCTCCTACATCAACTCATACCATCCTACCCTTTTTCATCTCCCCCTCACCCATTATACATCCATATTTTTTCCTAGGTGTATGGGCAAATAAAAGTCAATGTGGTGAATAACTCGACGTTCTCACTATAGTGATTAGCATTCTTTCATGACATCATTTTTTCTTTCTATATGTCCGTTATTTCTTATATGTGTGTGAGACGTTTGAACTTGCTTACATTAATCACCTCCTCACACACAAGATCGATACACTAACCCTAATCTCGAGACTTCGTTTGAGAGAGAGATATCCAGTGTGATTTAAAGTTGAAGCCTTGATTCCGAAGAGGCAATCTAGGAATTACTCTTGTGATACTCGACCCGTTTTGGCTGATTCACACTACACATGTTGACTCTAGGAAGGATGTGCCTTGTGTATTTACTTAGCTTAATCTTTTTACACATTCTAGCTTGTATTTCTGAAACATTTTCTCTTGTGATGGATTGTGCGACTATTCTATGTCTAATAGGAGATTGACTGCCCTTCAATAAATTTTTGCAAATAAAGAATTTTGTGGGTATATTCCCTGCAAACCCTCATGAAACACAACTCGTCTTGTAGGGCAACCTCTAGGTTTAAAGGCTTGTTGCACATGCTAAGTGAAATCGCAAATGCCCGCGAAAGTGGTACACTTTTGGTTACTTACCTTTCTCTTTCTCTCTATCTTATTGCTCGAGGACTACCAACGCTCTGTTTGGGGGTTTGGGGGTGGTGGGATAAGCACCCAAAACTGTACAATTTATACCCTGGATAGATGTATTTTAATTGCTAATTCTCAGCAATATGGGTCTTATGCTCTTAATGGTTCAATATGTAGGCTTAATTGCAGTTGAGGTGTCAAAAGTTATATTTGCAACCAATTTGCAGTTAAAATGGAGTCAATTCTCTTATCCCGTAACCCTACCCTACCCTAGCCTAGCCTAAACCTACCCTAAACCCTATGTGTGTTTTGTTTGTGTCTTTTTATCATTTTTTCTATTTTTTGTTTGAGTTATTTTTATTTTTAAGATTTATTTTAGATTTATTTAGTAATTTCTAGGTTTTATTATATTTTATTAGTATAATTTTATTTTATTTTGATTTTTCTTAGTTTTTAGTTTTATTAGGATTAGTTTTAGGAGTTTATTTTTAGTTTATTAGATTTTTTATTTTTTAGGACTTTAGTTTTCATTTAGATTTTAAGTTTTTATTTCTTTTGTTTTATTTTAGTTTTTATAAGCTTAGGATTTTATTTTTTATTTTTAATATTTTAATTTTTTAGTTTGTTTAATTTTTAGTTAGATTTGATTTTTTAGTTTTAATTTTATTAATTTTAATTGAGTCTTTATTATTTTAGGTGTCTAAATGAAACACTCACACACTAAATATCCTACACCCCACTTATCCTCCCTCACACCCACCTTTTTACCCTACACCCCATACACCCTATCACTCCCCACTACATCTTCTCCAACAAGCCAATACCCTTTCTCTCTCCTCTAGCCTCCATAACCCACAATCAATCACCATTTACTCAACCACCTCCTACCCCCGCCGGAGATACATGCCGATAGTCTCTAACCCGCCGCCAACCCATATCCCGTCCCCCTCATGTCCCATACCCGACCCCTGCGATCCTCGCCCAACACAACCCGGAACATCACCCGCCGGAGCTCCAGCCACACGCCTATTGCTTTCCTCAGATCCATACCCGCGTAGCCCCATGTGCAACCCAAATCCCACCTGAACCCATGGCTACTACCTTAGAGACTGTTCCTCGCTGGAGACCCACCTCCGGCGCCTCACCTTACAACAAAAAAAACCCACCTTCCTTCAACCCATTTCCAGCAAACCCATTTCTTATTTCAACCAAACAAAAAGATTGTGTTGTGAACACATTCCAAACCAAACAAGCCAAAACCAAATATAAACATTAACCCACATGTTAATAAACCCCTTCTAACCTTTTTTCCCTTTTTACCCACTTTCCTAAAATACCCCTTTAACCATATCAGATTTTATTCTCAAATTCCTTCACCCACATGACCTCACACTCCTCTCACCATATCCATGCACATTTAAGACAATTCCCAAAAATATCCCCATGCTCCATGTGCCTACTATAAATGAAGATGAAGACCCCATATAAGGAGAGATTTTTAGATAGAAATTTTTAGACAGAAAAAAGTAGAGAAAAACACCATTTGTAAATAGTTTTATTTATTTATTTATTGTTAGATGTTTGTGAGATTAAATACTGTAAGAGAGTTAATTGAGTGGATATTTAACTTCAAATCACTTGGATGCTCAATTAGAGGGAATGTATGCTTCAATTTGGAAGAGTAGAGTTCAACTTTCTCAAAGAGATTTGGTTTGCTTGTTTTATTCCCTTCTAGTTTATTTTAGTAGCCTTGATTATTAATTTGTACAATTTCATATCATTTAGGCTAAATCCCCTTTCAAGGGGTGGGGGCAAACTATTATTTGATGTTAATTTACTTTAATTAGTTTGATTACTTGAAAATTCCATTTGAATGTTATTTTTGATCCATCGACCTTAAATTTACGCCTCGAGAGAGGGTAAATGATTTTCGAGAGAAAATCGAAATTCTAGTTATAATACCCATTTTAGATTTGAACTAGAGATAGGAGTTTCTTAAGTGAGGTATTATAAGTTCAATTTCAACTCTAAATTTATTTTCTAAGATTGAAATAAATTTTAATCGATCGTTCCTAGGAGGTGATTAATTAAAAGGAGTGTGGATAAATTTTAGTTGTGGGCTGTTAAACTTAATTTTCTAAAAGGTTACTATTGAAATTACATTTGCAATAAGAGTTGATTTTTAATTTTGATATTAATTTGGGAGAATTCAATTAATTAAATTATTTAGTTAGAATAGCTAAAATTTGTGGTTTAATGCCATTCCTTGATTGTTCTCACAATAATTTACCTCACTTTATCTCTTATTTTAGTGTTAGACTTTATTTTTATGACAACCTGCTCACCAAAATAAGGGGTGGCCAACCCAATACTCGAATATAACGGGAATCATAGATGGAATCATTCTCAGCATCACAATAAAATATAGAGTATCCAGGATAACCACCCAAAATTTCAGAAAACGGGTTGCCAAAAATTTTATTTTAAAGTTAAAGAATGAATTTAAGCAACCCAAATCCTGAAAAGATAGGGGAAACCCCGAAACATATATAGATAATAACAACGAGAATACAATAAAAAGACCGAATATGTTACCGGTCACAATCTTTATAACAACATTTAAACAAACTCATTAATTTATACAATACATTTCATTATACATTTACAAAATCTTTGGCCTCTCGCTCGAGTAAAAGAAACCCGATCTTATCTAGAATACAAAATTGAAAATTTTTATACCAAATGTATCCCGTAATACCCGCAATGCATCACGGCTCCCTGAGGACGTCAGAATAGGAATTCAAATCGGGCATCCTTGCGGTGGAGTACCTGAGCGGAGACAAGATATATGAACAACAGGAGTATAAATGGGTCAGGGCCCGGTTCTATATGATTACCAGATGAATAAAGAGTATAACAGTTATCGATAAAAATCATGCTAGAATAGATAAAGAAAATCTATCTACACAGTTCTAGAACATAAGCTAGAGAATAAAGAAAAGCATGAATTTAATTTAACTAAGCAGGAGAAAAAGAATTAACATGATTAATACTTCCAGCATATGAACCGATTCATTTCATAGTTTATTCCTTTTCAGGAAAATATAACTATTATTATAAGCTCTTTATCGCTTTTATTTCAATTACATGCCCATCCTGGCATTACCATTCCTTAGCAGGAATATAATCAATATTAAATGCTCTTTGTGGCATTTTACTGTGCTCTTTGTGGAACTTTATCAGGCACTTTATGGCCCATCACATACATTAACTCCCACTTGATTAGGAATTTTTATATTTATGTACATATAACGAATTCTAAGACCGCCCGTCCGGGTTTTCCCACTGTGTGCGCCCCTAAATGACCATCATCTTCCAGGGCCTATAATAAGACAACCTGGGCACCTATATCGCAAGACGTCGGGAAACGGCCATGTGCCTGCGGGGTAGTCAAGACCACACCCGGAATCTCCTACCCATCGCAGAAAAATATACAACAATAAGCACTCGCATGGCCTATGGACTATATCCACCCTGCGTTAATTTGTCAAGGGGCATCACCTCGCGCGCGAACTTCCCTTATGATGTCATTTATAGAGGTGTGTTTAAACCATTTTATTTATCATTTTCAAAATCAAGTAAATTATCATTTATCAGTTTGATGATTAAGTAAATTATCATTTACTAAAATCAATACCATTTCCATTTCATTTCATTTCCATGTATATGTTTCATTTCATTCGAAACCATCACCATTTACTCTTTTGTAAATAATATAGCTTATTATCCGGAGCCATACGATAAATTATATCGTTGCTACAACCTCACAGGAGTAGGTAACTCTCAATTACCTCCAAACATCTTAGGGTGTTATTTTAAAACCCCAATACTATCATACCTCAAGGAAGGAATGAACTTTCAATTTATTCTCCCAACACAATTTTAGGGTGTTATTATAAACCATTAGGACTGATATAGCTCGAATGAGCTCCTAAAGTCTCCCAAACATAATACTATAACTCTTAGTTTTATAATAATTGACTAGAAGAAAAGAATGCCCTAACATCAATAGGCATAACCCCGGAAAAATGCCCACATAACCCATTCCTAGAGTAGGGAAAATATCTAACTCAATTACAACTCTAGGACACTTAGTTTACTTCATTAAAGAAGGTTCCTAGGCCCTAGATTTAAAGAAAATGAATTGAAATTAAACTAAGAAAATTACTCAAAAATGCAGGGCTTCCGAATCGATTCGGCCTGTCCGAATCGATTTGGATTCAGGAGAGCGAATCGATTCGGACCATCGGAATCGATTCGGTCAAGAAAACCTGACATTCTGCAAAATTGCAGAATCGATTTGGACCATCCGAATCGATTCGGTCGACCCAGACCTGGAAACTGTCTCAAGTCGAATCGATTCGGCCTGGCCGAATCGATTCGGTTCTGCGGAATTTCCTAGTTTTGCTCTAAGTGTTTTGAGCCCTAATTTTCCAATCCTCAAATCTCTTCCATTTTTCCACACAACCAACAATATTTATCTAACCAAAATCATCCTAACATAATTACTGACTACTAAAATCCACAATTCCATTATCAAAACTAAAATTAAAGTTCAATTCCCACGATTTCCTCATTTAAACCATAAATGTAAATACACAACTAATCATACAATTTATACATCTTAAATCACATATTAGCAAGTAGAAAACTTGCCTTGATGTAGGAAATATCATATTTCTTTGAGTAGGAGCATCAATCCATCTTCAATCTTCATTTTTCTCTTCTTTCTCCTCATTTCTCTTCTTCTTTCTTTCTCTCCTTTTCTCTGTATGTTTAAGACATAATTTAGGAAATTAGGGGATTTAGAAGACTAAATCGTGGCTTAAGTTAAAACTACCATCTTAAGTGGTTAATACCGCATTAAAATGACTCCCAAATACATATTTAAGTTAAAACTAGGTAAAAGTGCCCAAAATACCAGAATACAAAATGGCACTTATTTTGACTTTCCCGGACATTCCGGGACTAACTATACCCTCTGAACTAGCATCCAGCAATTTTATAAATTATTTCCAGTTCCAAGTTCATTTAAACCATAATGTCATTTTAAACACATGACACTATAAACATGCAACCTGATGATATTTAGTTTCAGATACAGTAAATATGCATCAATTTAGTAAATATTAACTTTCAATTCATTCAATTAATATTTACTCCAGCCCCCACATTTTATATAATTACCTTATGCGGTAAAATTAGTATAAAATGAGCCTCCCAGAATCGAGGGTTGTTACAATTTTTCACTTTTAATCACTTTCTAGTTAGTTGTTTTCATCTCACATTTTAGTTTAGTGTTATTTCACCTCACCTCACCCAATTGTTTTAATATTTGAAAAGATAAAAAAAATATAGAAAAGTAAAAGCCCAAAAAGAAAATAAAAATTGAACTCATTTGAGTTTGTCTGTAGTTTACCCCCTTAGAAGTGGATTGATACCCTTACTTACCTCTACACTTGAGTTGATATTATTTTGTAGGTATTTGAGGTTTTGACTAACTTGGCTTTCAACAACGACATACAATAAAAGCAAGTTATCAATAAACATTGTCCCCAATGTTAGTAGGGACAAAAATGGAACAGAGGGTGAGAAAATCCTCACCCTGTAACACGTTAGTACTACAAACAATAATATATACAATGAAGAGATATATATACAAGTGCAAAATAAAAAAGAACTGAGTAATTTCATTAATAATATAAAGTTATGTACGTGGAATTAAAAATAAAAATATAAAATACATTAAAGTATCCTCTCATCCTCCAATTACATAACTAAAACCCGTTAAAACTGGCAAAGACCAGCAAAAACTAGCAATATAGTAGAGATATTAAAACAGTAGGATAGATAAGGGCATCTCCTACTTGTGTCTCGAAGACTGGACCCGTGGGGGTCATGGGGCACATAAGGGTCATATAAATACAGTGTTCCCGGTGCCTTTCCCCCATGAATGTGAGAAAAGAACTCCATCTGAGCCCGGGAGAGCATAGATATATCCCTCTAGTTATCACCCCTGAATGAAGCAGAGTCTCCCCTAAATGACATAAAGTTTGTCTAGAGAGCGTCCATCCTGACCCCCAAAATCTAATCGGGTCAACTGGAGGTGGAACTAGGGGTGTCACCTCTGTGACATTGTTCATAGGCGTATCAACATCATCAAAGTGTCCCCCTACAGCTGGGTGATCCATGATCCTTTTCTTTCGTCCCTCCCAATAGTACTTTCCAAAACACTTCTCAATATCATGATTATGGAGTAACTTGGGAAGCATCGAAATTTTGTCAAAGACCAACCGCCACCTCACATCTTGCATCTCTACAGATCCTGGACATAAGCCGCGTGGAAGGGAGAGTAGTCGATCCCTTATCGCAGTATGCATGCTTTAATATCTGTTGAACCACTAAGGCAGGGAGGCTTATAACCTCATTTGCGTCGAAACGGTTGTAGATGAAGTGTCTTGTTTGGAGCGGAGTACGTATTTTTTTGGGTTAGGATTAGGCAATTGACGGGTACTAAGTGGATAAGACAATGAATGTAGGGCATGACCAATGTGGGGAAAGTGTCCTTGGCCCATATTTTTCCCAGCGCCAGATGCGCAATAAGTGTCTCATTATTGTGCTTTGCCTTATGGTTATCCTACCAACACAACTGAAATGATAATATGGGCTTTGAGATCGAGATCCTTATTCCCATAACATAATCCTCGTATGTCCTACTTCAAGATGAGACGAGTGAAGCGTAGAATTGTCGGATGTGCTTCTCATTTACCTCCCCTCCCTTGACCAGGTGGGCCACCCATGAGAACTTTTTGAAGTACCGCCTAAAGGCGTTAGGGAAATCTTCTAGGTTCACTGGCCTCTCTATAGTGATGGCACGAATAGATGGGAATTTTTCCCTGTACTAATCTCTATCTTCCTTCTTACAGAAGGATTCTGTTACAACCCAGGCTTTTGAGCGGTTATTTTATATTATTTTGCCTGATGGGAAAATTTTATAAAATAGGGAAAGTTGGAGTAAATGTTATTTCCCATGATGTTAAGGGATAATATTTACTATGTTTTGTCTATTTATCGTAATGAGAAGGTAAATAGCCTTATATTGTGATTTATTGCGTCGTTGTATTTTAAACAACGGTTATGACATATATGTAAGTTGGAGTATAATTAATAAATTAAAATGAATTTGGAACATAAAAATAGTTAACGTTACTCCGAATGCCAAGATAGGGGGTGCGGTTGTTTTTAGAATAGTCGAGATAGTTGAAATAAGTGTCAAGTTGTATTTTTGAGTTTCGGGCACTTTTGATGGGTTATGACTCAATTATGTGATTACGAGTCATTTTAATGGTGAATCAACATTTAAAAGAGGGGAATTTATGTTTTATACCAGGTTAAGTCTCCCAACCCTTTTTATTTCCCTTATCTTGTGCTAGAAGACAAGTTAGAGAGAGAGATGAGAGAGTTAGGAGAAATGGAGAGAAAGAGAGAAAAATGGAGATTTGATCCGGAATCCGTTGCTATCGAAAGAGAATCCGAGAATACAAAACCCGAAGAAAATTTCTTACTTGCTAGATATTGATTTAATGTGATAAATTGCATGTATAGTTAGGTTTTTGGAGATATAAACCATAAATGGGTTTTTGTTGATTTTGGTTATTAAACCCTTAATCTTGTGTTTTTATTTGATTGGAGGAGAAAATATTAGTTACTTGATGTGTAGGAATGATTTGGTAGAAATTTTTGTTGTTGAAGTTGGGTGAAATATCGGATAAAAAGCTTGGGGCTTTGTCCACGGCCGAAACAGCTTCTCGGAGAAGAAGCTGCCCACCATGATCAATCGATCGATCATGGGGGATCGATCGATCGAGCCTTCGATTAATCGATGGCCAAGGGTCAATCGATCGACCCCTGTTGACAACTGGGCAGATGTTGCAATGAAGAACCGATTTGGCTCCCAGGAGAATCGATTCGGTTTGAAGGTAGGCTATAGGTTTGGGAGACTGAATTGATTCAGGTTAAGGCCGAATCGATTCGGATAGATACATAAAGTTGGTTTTACTCACGAAATTGATTCGTATTTTGGCAAATCGATTCGCAACCAGGGGTGAACCGATTCGGCCCTAGGGCGAATCAATTCGGCTGCCTGTTTTTGTGAGATTCTTCTAGTTTTGTTTTAGCCCTTTTCTTTTAGGTTCGAGGTTTGGAACCTTCCTTTGGGAAGTAATGGGAGTCCTAGAGGGTTGTTTTGGGTTAGATTAATGTCCTAGGATAAAATGAGGATAATTGGGCTTACCCCGAGGGCTAGTTTGGGTAGGTTAATATCCGAATGATACAGGAAGTTAACCTAAAAATAAATTGGAGATAAAATGTTAACGTTGGGACTTTTGGGAGTCAATTATTGAGGGAGACTCACTTTGATGATTTAGAATATTATATTGAAATCTTGGAGATTAGTTTGAGGTGTATGGCACTTCGGGTCTTAGGTCATTAATAAAATATGACACTAAGACTAAGAAATGCATATTATAAAAGGTGGTACTAAATGAATAAGTATAAATGATTTTGAGAATGTAAAAATGGATGTTTGCAATTGGAAAAAGTAATGATTTTCATAAATGTTAATTTATGATTACACACCTCTCTAAATCGCTATCATAGGGAAAGTTCGCGCGCGTGGTGAATCCCCCTGGCTAATGAATGCAGGATGGATATATCCATAGGACATATGACCGGTTATTGTATATTTATTCCGTGCTAGTGAGGTGATTCTGGGTGTGCTCCTGACTCTCCGGTAGGGGTATGGCCGCTTCCCGACGTTTCGGTATGATCCCAGGTTGTGTTGTATGGTAGGCCCTAGAAGATGAAATCCATTTAGGGGCGCGTCCAATGGGAAAACCCGGAGGGACGGTCTTAGAATTGTTATATGTATGTGAATATAACTATTCTGTTATTAAAGCATTTTGTGATAATAAAATGGCTTTAATTTTCACTTCCCGGATGGAAAAAGGGAAATGGGTTATTAAATACATTTTTCGGATGGAAGAAGGAAAATGGGAAGATATGAAATGAAATGGAAAAATATTTTTATGTTAATAAAACTTCTTTTAAAATATGTATATTTCCTGGATGGAAGAAAGGAAATAGAATTGGTAAGGAAAGTTTTGTAGTGAAATTAATTTGGTAAACATTTGATAAAATGAATTGCCATATATGTATTTCCTAAAGAAATAGGAACTGTGCCTTTAGAAGGTGAATGGATTTATTTTGTATCTCCTCGAGTATATGTAGATGAGATGTCCCATATATATATATTTATATATATATGCATATATTGATTACGTACTGAGGGTTTAATGGATCTCGACGATCAACCTTGCCTAGTAGTAGTGTATCGGGGGTTCCTTGTTGGGATTTCGCTTCGCGAGACACCCCATGCACGAATAGGGAATAGTGTTGAGACTGGGGAAAAGTTATCCCTTAGTACTTGGGTTAACTAGAGAATCATCCTTGATATTGCGCAAGGTTGTTCTGTTAGATTGAGAGGTGAGAAATATTATTATTAATTGCGAGAGAATTACGCATTTAACTGTCATGAATTTTAGCCACATGGTAATCATATCAAACCGGGCCCTGACACGTTTATATCTCTCTGTTTTTGCATATACTCCTTACCGTACAGGTGCTCTACCACAAGGACACCCGTATAGACTTTCCATTCCAGCTGTCATGGTGCTAGGATGTTTGTTTTAGACGACTTTATCTTTTGTACTCTAGTTATGTTCAGTTTATTTATTTGGGCATGTTACCCAAGCTTTGCATTCATTTATTATACTGTAATACTCGGTGTAACTATTTGTATTGGTCTGTTCACCGACAACTTATTCGGTGATTATTTATTATATTGTCATTCTTTACTCGTTGATTTTTGATATCCACCATTTTTGCAAATTGGATTGTCTAAGTGTTTTCTTTTAATTCTCAAAATTTTTAAATTTGACAGTCCGTTTTCTAAAATGATTGGTGGTTATCTCGTACTATTATTTTAATCGACAGTGATGCTGAGGATTGACCATCTATGATTCCTGTGATTATTAGAGTACTGGGTTGGCCACCTATTATTTTAGTAGGTGGGTTGTCACAAATGGTATCAGAGCATTAGGTTCTAGAGTCCTTCGAAATCTGTGCGGACATATTTCGCTTTCAGCATTACTTATGATTTGATACAAAGCCTTAATATTAAGATCGTTGATTTCTCTTGTGATATTTCGTTCTCCTGCTATGATATGAGAACCCCAAAAATCTTTCACGCATTCTTGTGAGACTCGTATGTCGTCAGATGAAGGGCGTCATGGAAGGCCGTTGTGAAGGCGTCATGAGACGGGATCACTAAGAGCTGTAAGTTGTGGTCGGGGATGAGGGCCACTTTAGAGGTCACTCCCTTTGTTGCATTATCTTAAATTTCTACCACGACTACTAAGTACCGTAGGTATAGTTTTCCAAGTACCGTTGCCAGTAGAGGGTGGTACTAAGATTGGGATTCCTAGCGACGTTAATTTGAAGATGAGAGGTCCTTGGCGAGGACAATATGTTAAAGTCAATACAGATGGAGAAAGTATAAGGCAATAGAGTTTTGGCCTCGAGAGGGGTATAGAAGTGCCCAGGTGCGAAGATTAGAGGAAAATCTTTCACCCATTGGAGTAAGGTTGAAATGGGGGAAATGGTAGTTGCCCCATTTTGGTGGAGCGAGAAGTTTTGCCCATAGAGATAGCCCTTCAGTGGAAATGATAGGCTCACAAGTAAGTGTTGTTAACACTTTCGGAGAAGTAGTGTTGAGGAAACCCCATTGATGGACATCCAACCGGGGAGGATTTATTGAAATAAGGCAGGGGAGGCTAGTAGAATGTTCTCTTTGCTGAAGACGTTAAGGGAACTACGCGAGTAATCGCCAGGGTAGCTAGATATGGTAGTAGTTGGTTCGGATAAGACTATAATAATGTGTCTAGGAACCATTGGTGGTGGCCAAGGAAATTGGCCAGTATGTTGGTGGGGAGTTCCACCTTAGGTGGGGGAGGAGCATTTCATTATGATAAGATGGAGTAGTATTGAATTTACGTTAGATTTGGGTGTATAAATCGAGCTTGTGGTAGTATCATTATTGTTAAGTAAATTACCTATATGACTTCCGTAGTAAGGAGGTTCTATATTTTCTTTCGCTCGTTATGAGGCGAGTGATGATACTTTAAATGTATATTCGTGGTATGTGCTAATTGTATTGTATGTATTATACAAGTAGAGATATTCTTGGGTCCGTTGGTGCGATAGAAAGCGAATAAATTGCAAGGCTATCCTATTTCTAGTTCTAGAGAAGGACTAGTTGTTCTATGATATCTCTCGTGGATACAGATTGAGACTTTATAGAGGTGGATTACGGTAGGTAAGAAGTTTCATTTCTTGTTTTGTTTGTCTTTTTTGATTTCTTGATTACTTGTATGCTTTGTTTCTGGTTGTTGTTGCTTTATCTCCATGACCAACAGAGTTAAGTAGTAATGCGTTGGATGGGTTCCTTATTTGGATTTCTATTTTGCGAGACGCTCCACGCATGAACCTTAACGAAGTTGGAAGTGGAGAGATGTTGTAATTCTTTTCTGTAAGGACATTTTTGTCCATTATCAATTTGTTATGTCGTACGCCATTACACCGTTGAAGAAATTCAAAGATTCATACAGTCATCAACGGATCCGAATATCAAAAGAAGAAGAGGAATCAAAGTCTGATAGGTCGGACCGGTCCGCCATGGAAAAAGAACCGATCCGCCTACCCGAACCGATCCGCCTCAGACCCTGACCGGTGAGCCTGGGATAAACTTCAGCAGATCGTGGTTAAATTTTCTAGGCTAAACATTTCCTTTATAAACCCACTACGGGAAGTGGTTTTCAAAGACTTATATACACGATTTTCAGAGTACAAAAACTCTATGTCTTCACCTGTTGAGTCCCAAGACTCCAATTTTTGTTGATTCACACAACCTGTCATACATTTGTGAATCTTTTTGTAACCCTAAAACACAACCAGTTGTTGTTCAACCCTTGTGAAGAAGACTGTTCTTCTTCATTGCAGCCCTCCTGGAAAGGGATATTTCCAGCCGCCGACTACAGAATCTGACACCTGAGGGTAAATCTTAGTCACTTGTATTTTCATTGTAATTCGAATTGTACAGTTACAATATCATAATGAAAATAAATGGTTTTTCCCCTTTGGGGGATTTTTCCTCACAAGCATGTGTTTGAATGTTCTTGCTTAGTTCATTATCTTATTCAATCACATATTGTTGCATGTTTAGGGTTTGTTTGGGTTAAAAGGTGTTTAATATATAATTTCCTCATTTGAATGCACGCGCATACTCTCTCAAATTGGTATCATAGCAGGTTACGCTAATGTATCGCGTATTCCTAAATTCCGCAAAATCTTTTCTATGATATCATTTTTCTGAAAAAAAATTGATTTTTGAAAAGTGAGTTTTCAAATGGAGAAATCATATAATAAATTACCTATTTTTTACGGGACAAATTATGCTTATTGGAAAGCCCGAATGAGGTCGGCTTGAAAAGCCATAGATGAAAGGGTTTGGATTTTAGTTGAAATAGGGTGGACACCTCCCTCCGTCACTGGGGAAAACGTGACTAATTTAAAACATGTTACCTCTTGGACTGAAGATGAATTTAGATGGTCTTCTTTTAACTCTAAAGGTTTGAGTGCTATTTCCGGTTCCATCTCTCCTGATGAGTTCCGACGTATCATGACGTGCACCACGTCAAAGGAAGCATGGGATGTTTTACAACTCACCCATGAAGGAACAAATGTTGTGAAAGAGTCTAAATTGCAAAATTTGACAACTCAATTTGAAACCATCACCATGCATGAGACTGAATGTTTTGATGATTTCTATGCTAGACTTTTTGACATTGTTAATACTAGCTTTAATCTTGGTGAACATATTCCTAATGCTAGAGTTGTCAAAAAGATTCTTCGTTCTTTGCCTAAGCGTTTTATCCCTAAAGTCACTGTGCTAAATTCTATGGGCAATTTAAATACGCTAAAATTGGAAGAACTTGTAGGATATTTGCAAACTTATGAAATTGATATGTTCCCTAAAACTACTAGGTCTAAAGATAAGGGAATTGCACTTAATGCCAAAGAGAAAAAGAGTGAGGGGTCAGCTAGAAAGAGGGAAGAGTCATCTACAAAGAGACAGACTAACACGTCAGATTCTGAGTGCGATTTTGACTTAGATGATTTGGCTCTTTTTGCAAAAAATTTCAAGAGGATTCTCAAATTTAAGAAAAATGGAAATTTTAAAGATAAAAAGAAATTTGAGAAAAATAAGTTAGAAAAGAAAAATGAAAAATATTTTAAAGATCCTCCTAAGACAGACAATGAAAGATGCTTTGAATGCGATGGTAGGGGTCATAGATCCTTTGAGTGTGCCACACGTCTGAACAGAGAGAAATGGAAAGCTGTCCTAAATGCTAACCTTAGTGACGACAGTGAGGTTGAGTCGGTGGACTGTGGAGATGAGTCACCGCATGAGCATAACATCACCGCATTCATGGTAAGTCATGTGAATACCTCCAATGCTTCTCACGGCGATGAGGATACTACGTCACAAGGACACCTCGACAGTGAGAGCGATGAGAGTGAGGGGGAGGATGACTCAAGTGAGAGCGAGTGTGATATCCAACATGCTTACGCCGGGTTATATTCTGAGTCTTTTGAAACCAAGAAGCGTTATAAAGAGTTAGCTCTTAGGATCACCGCTTTAGAGAGAGTTTTAAGATTGTTTGGAGAAAGAGAGAGTTGTGATGAGAGTGGAAAAGAAAGAAAGAAAGAACTTGAGAAGATAAGATGTTTTGAGTGCAATGGGACAGGGCACAAGAAATTTGAGTGTCCCACTAAACTTAGGAGAGAGCGTAAGAAAGATACAATGCTCATCTCTCTAAGTGATTATGAGGATGAGGATGGTGATGAAAGTGTGATCCGAAAAGCATTTAGAAAGTTGTTTATCGAGACCATGGAAATCAAAAGGTCAAATAGGATCCTAGGTCTTCATATTTGTGAGTTGAAGGGAGAGAATGATGAGCTAAAAAGGGAAAAAGGTGACTTGACCAAACGGTGTCTAGTCTGACGACACGTGTATCCCATCTCGAGGATGATCTCAAACAAGCACGAGAGGTCCAAGTCACATTAGAGAATACATCTGAGAAGGTTGATAAGATGGTTTCCTATCCCGTTTTGAATGATGTTGGAAAAGGTAATGAAAGTACATTTACTATTTTTAATGCACCCGAGCCTATATCCACCTTGGTGAGTGAGTCCCATGGGAGCCCGTCTAGGAATGTTCTTCCCAAAATTGTTGAAAAATTACTTCCTAGACCGGTTTATGTTTGCTCCCACGAAAAGAAGCGAGGACATCTTAGGGAGTTTTGTTCCAAGTTGGGTTGTGTACCATATCATGCCACTTCACACATTCATGCACATACACCCACTCATGACATTTTTCCTGCACATTATGATAGAGAGTTTGCACATATTCGCGAGCAAGTGAAGTTTTTGATCAAGACAACACATGATCTAGTGGAGTGTGTTCAAAAGATGTCACCATCTTTGGAAAACTCCACCGTTACTCCCGGTTGAGATCTTGTCTTAATTGCTAGCATAGGTTGATTTCCATGCTGTTTCTTTTGCCTATTGCTAGCATGTACCATTAGTTTGTTTTATTTTTGTTCATTTTTTATTTCATTAAAACAAAAATTCCAAAAAGATTTTCCTTTAAGAAAATTTTTAAGAAAAGCACAAAAAGATTTTATTTTGATAGATTTTTTGAAAAATCCAAAAATATTTCTGTTTTTTTTCCTTTTATGGATGAGCATTTAAGATAGCCAAGTCACAACTTCATTCCATATATCCATGTGACTGCTTGATAGAGATTTGAGAGGCTACGTCATTTCATCCATGTGCTTTACATTGTTTGGAGTCTTTGAGATGTAATTAGTGATATCTTCCTACATGTTTGAAACCTATATCCTTTATTGCACACATGCACGGCTATATTTGATTATTGCACTTGTCTATCTCATATTGGCTTGAGTGGTTTCATCTCAATTCTGTCTATACAACTTTCAATATGCGATAAAACTTGACAAGATTGGAATGCATGTAAAAATCATTTTGGTGAGACTGTGTGTTTTTGTATAATGGGAAGGGGCTGCGAAAGGTAATCATTTATCCTTTGCGCAAAATCCACCGTTAAAAAGGACCTAAAAAATGGAGGAATTTTAATATCCGAGGTCCAAAGAGGTTAAAAGAGCTCGAAAAAATTTAAAGGCAATAACAAGCAATTCGTGCCAAATAAGGGCCACTTAGGTTTCACCATCAATTCTCCAAAGTCTGAGAATTTAGTATACCTCTATTCAAAATATATATCTGAGGGAGTTTGGTTGGAAAATGTTTAAACGGGTTTGCATTTCCTTGACAGTCCTGAAAAAGCATGTAAACATTTTGGACATTATTGGTATTAAAATCACTTTGTGCCTTGATTTGTTGATATGATTGAGTCAATATCTCTTATTACCATTCTTTTACACCAAAGGAAGCATTTGAGTTCATTCTCTAGGAGTATCCGATATTCATCGTGCACATATGTCTTGCTCGTATGCATCGATTTTCCTATCGAATTTGATCATACCCATTCATTTCTGTCTTCATCGACTTGGTTGCTTTGTGTTCATTCATGGTGTGATTTTGTTTGAAATTTTTTTTGAAAAATTCAAAAAATAGTTGAGTATTTCCTTATGACACCCCGTCATTGCTTGTTTACATTATTTCTCTCATTTGTCTATTTGGGGACATCATAAAAAGGGGGAGAAAGAATTATCACATTAAGGGGGAGTGAGTTTTGTAGTGTTGAGTTATTTATCACCAATTAGCATATTCGCATATCTGTTTATCTAATTTCAAACTCGATACGTCACTCGGTATTTTGCTTTTTCTCATGTGTGTAGGTACTACATGGATTATCATTGGATTGCACACCCTGATGAGAAAACTGTTGAGATTCCTGAAGATTTGAAGAGCAAACGTTGAGGTCTTATTCAATTGTATCTTTCCAGTTTTGGGTTCATGGAAGGGTAGATTTGTATAAGCATTTTTAGTTGGTTGATAATTAGGATGTTTGTTTTTATGTATGTACCGGCATAGACATAGGGGGAGATTTGTAAGGACATTTTTGTCCATTATCAATTTGTTATGTCGTACGCCGTTACACCATTGAAGAAATTCAAAGATTCATACAGTCATCAATGGATCCGAATATCAAAAGAAGAAGAGGATCAAAGTCTGACAGGCTGGACCGATTCGCCTTGGAAAAATAACTGATCCGCCTACGAACCGGTCCACCTCAGACCCGGACCAGTCCGCCTGCTGAAAAGCCAGTACACCCAGAACCGCAAGAGAACCGAAGAAGCCAGAAATAAAAAGAACTGGTTCGCCTACCCGGACCGATCCCCCTCAGACCGGGACCGGTCTGCCTGGAATAAATTTCAGCTGATCGTGGTCATATTTTCTAGGCTAAACGTTTCCTTTATAAACTCACTACGGGAAGTGGTTTTCTAAGACTTATATACACAATTTTCAGAGTATAAAAACTCTAAGTCTTCACCTGTTGAGTCCCAAGACTCCAGTTTTTGTTGATTCACACAACCTCTCATACATTTGTGAATCTTTTTGTAACCCTAGAACACAACCAGTTATTGTTCAACCCTTGTGGAGAAGACCGTTCCTCTTCTTCATTGCAGCCCTCCTGGAAAGGGATATTTCCAGCCGCCGACTATAGAATTTAACACCTGAGGGTAATTCTTAGTCACTTGTATTTTCATTGTAATCCGAATTGTACATTTACAATATTATAATGAAAATAAATGGTTTTTCCCCTTTGGGGGATTTTTCCTCACAAGCATGTGTTTGAATGTTATTGCTTAGTTCATTATCTTATTCAATCACATATTGTTGCATGTTTAGGGTTTGTTTGGGTTAAAAGGTGTTTAATATATAATTTCCTCATTTGAACGCACGCGCATACTCTCTCATTTTCTTCTTCTTTCTTTTCTTTCTTTCTATTGGTTGAGTGTTGGGTTGGAAGGTTTAGCCGAGAATCACATAATTGAGTGATTAAGGGGCTAACATAAAGTTGAAGTGCAATATATGAGCACTGTAATAGTCCTTCCATCTGATCGATGTGGGGGAGACTTGGATATGAAAGTCCGATAGAGACTTATGGTTATTCCTTAATGAGAAGGCCATTTAAAAGATATATGTATGTATATTGGGATAAGGTATTTGTGGCATTTTACAGAAAGCAAATGCCAGATTAATTAAATTTTAAGTTAATTTGAGATGGTAGGACATGGAAGTAGAAGTACATTAGTAGAGTTACGAGTTAGGATTTTGTCGATCCCGATCATGTGTCTTAGACTGTTATATCTCGACGACCAACGATGCGAGGTAGTAGTGTAATGGGAGGGTTCCTTGTTTTGATTTCGCTTCGGTGAGACGTCCCATGCATGAAATCGAACGAATGTCGGAAGGTGGGAAAGGTCTTGGACACTAGGGATATAATTAGTTTAATACTTATACGACTTTCTTAGGATATATAGATCGACTTTAGGATTATTAGGATGTAAGGCCCTTAAGGCATGTGACATTGTGTTAGGAAGGCGATAGGGAATTGGCCACAATAAGTTTGTGGGTTAACTCTAAGTAGGATTAGGTCCCTGGAACGAAGAAGTATGGGATCTCGAGTGATTCGAAATGTTAGGCCATAGGAGGTCGGGCCTTTCTTAGATAAAGCGTTATGTCGGTAACCTATCTTCCGAAGAGTTGAAGTATGAGCTGACTTTTACTCCTGCACTCGTGTTGTGAAGATCGAGAGTGGATTTAACGAACAAGTTTCTGCCAGGAACGAGAAGTATTAATAATGGAGTATGGACCCATTGTTTATGGGTAAACACAAACTTAAATTCTGTGAGAATTATTATCCCCCGCATGATTTAGAGTTCATAGCGGTAGTACTCGCCTTAAAGAAACGGAGGCGCTACTTCCTGGGTAGGAAATTGGTCTTTTCACGAGTAATAAGTTGGAGTTCGTAAAGGACTATCAATTGGATATTCCTTATCGCTAAGGAAATGCGGATGGGGTAGTATATGCGTCGAGGAGAAAACCCATCGGAAAGATTGGTGAAGGCATGGAAAGCCAAGTAGAACGAGCATAACCAAGAGGACGCCATAGATAGAGCATTTATGTCCGCGATTGACCAATTCACCTACTAGTGTGAAGAGACTAGTGGTGGAACAAGGTAGGATTGGATTAGTAGTTTTTATGAGTCGAATTTTCATAAATAGTTCGGATTGTTTTCTACAAGTATGGTGCCGTGTGTGTGGCCTAGTGTAGTCGGCTGAGCAATTCGCCTGTTCGTTGGAATGGAACCAGCGGACAACATATTCCTTGAGCTTGGAGTGGTCCGCGAATATTTCTTTAACGATTGGGACTCATTAAGGTGCATACTTCTAAGGGATACACCATTTCTAATAGATGTTAGTAGTGTTGGGGTAGAGCGATTATATGTTATTGTAGTTATTCCCTGACAAGGGTATAACGAAATTCGGAGAGAAAGGCAATTTGTGCTGAGATGTGTAGGGATCTCCTTCCATAGTAGAAAGGTAGGATCAATAGTTCATGAGGAACGGTTTGGTGATATGTTAGAGCACGAAGAATGGAGACTGAGATCGAATAGTCAAGACCTTAATCCAAGTCCAATAGGGATGCCGCACTACCGAGGGGTTCGCTAAGAATTATAGAGTGATAGTTTAGTATAGTATACCTTTATATGGTTATACGGTATGCCTGAATTTTGAGGGAAAAATTCCCTTCTAAGGAGGGGAGTATGTAACAACCCAGGCTTTTCAGCGGCTATTTTATAATTTTTTGCCTGATGGGCAAATTTTATAAAATAGGGGAAGTTGGAGTAAATGTTATTTCCCGTGATATTAAGGGATAATATTTATTATGTTTTGTCTATTTATCGTAATGAGAAGGTAAATAGCATTATATTGTGATTTATTGCATCGTTGTATTTTAAAAGACGTTTACGACTTATATGTAAGTTAGAGTATAATTAATAAAATAAAATGAATTTGGAACTTAAAAATAGTTCACGTTACTCCGAATGCCAAAATAGGCGGTGCGGTTATTTTTAGAATAGTCGAGATAGTCGAAATAAGTGCCAAGTTGTAATTTTGAGTTTCGGACCTTTTTAACGGGTTATGACTCAATTATGTGGTTACGAGTCATTTTAATGGTGTATCGACGTTTAAAAGAGGGGAATTTATGTTTTATACCCAGTTAAGTCTCCCACCCTTTTTATTTCCCTTATCTTGTGTTAGAAGCCAAGTTAGAGAGAGAGGGTTGGGAGAAATGGAGAGAAAGAGAGAAAAATGGAGATTTGAGCTGGAATCCATTGTTACCGAAAGAGAATCCGAGACTACACACCCGAGGCAAGTTTCTTACTTGCTAGATATCGATTTAATGAGATAAATTGCATGTATAGTTAGGTTTTTGGAGATAAAAACCATAACTGGTTTTTTGTTGATTTTGGTGATTGAACCCTTAATCTTGTGTTTTTATTTGATTGGAGGAGAAAATATTAGTTACTTGATGTGTAGGAATGATTTGGTAGCAATGTCTTTTGTTGAAGTTGGGTGAAATATAAGATAAAAAGCTTGGGGCTTTGTCCATGGCCGAATCAGCTTCTCGGAGAAGAAGCTTCCCGCCATGATCGATCGATCGATCATGGGGTTTCGATCAATCGATCCTTCGATCGATCGACGGCCAAGGGTCGATCGATCGACCCCTGCTGACAGCTGGGCAGATGTTGTAGGGACGAATTGATTCGTCTCCCAGATGAATCGCTTCAGTTTGGGGGTAGGCTACAGGTCTGGAGACCGAATCGATTTGGGTTAAGGACGAATCTATTTGGATAGATGCAGAAAGTTGGTTTTACTCACCGAATCGATTCGCATTTTGGCGAATCGATTCGCAGCTAGGGGCGAACCGACTCGGCCCTAGGGCGAATCGATTCCGCTGCCTATTTTTGTGAGATTTTTCTAGTTTTGTTTTAGCCCTTTTCTTTTAGGTTCAAGGTTTAGGAACCTTCCTTTGGGAAGTAATGGGAGTCCTAGAGGGTTGTTTTGGGATAGACTAATGTCCTAGGATAAAATGAGGATAATTGGGCTTACCTCGAGGGCTAGTTTGGGTAGGTTAATATTCGAATGATATAGGAAGTTAACCTAAAAATAAATTGGAGATAAAATGTTAATGTTGGGACTTTTGGGAGTCAATTATTGAGGGAGACACAATTTGATGATTTAGAATATTATATTGAAATCTTGGAAACTAGTTTCAGGTGTATGGAACTTCGGGTCTTAGGTCATTAATAAAATATGACACTAAGAATAAGAAATGCATATTATAAATGGTGGTACTAAATGAATAAGTACAAATGATTTTGAGAATGTAAAGATGGATGTTTTAAAGTGGAAAAAGTAATGATTTTCATAAATATTAATTTATGATTACCCATCTCTCTAAATCGCTATCATAAGGGAAGTTCGCGCGCGTGGTGAAGCCCCCTGGCTAATGAATGCAGGGGGGATATATCCCTAGGCCATATGATAGGTTATTGTATATTTATTCTGCACTGGTGAGGTGATTCTGGGTGTGGTCATGACTCTCCCTCAGGGGTATGGCCGCTTCCCGACATTTTGGTATGATCCCAGGTTGTCTTGTATGATAGGCCTTGGAAGATGATAGCCATTTAGGGGTGCGTCCAGTGGGGAAACTCGGAGGGATAGTCTTAGAATCGTTATATGTATGTGAATACAACTATTCTTAATAATGTGGGACATTGTTGTTATTAAAGCATTTTATGATAATAAAATGTCTTTTATTTACATTTTCGAGATGGAAGAAGGGAAATGGGTTGTTAAATACATTTTTCGGATGGAAGAAGGAAAATTGGAAGATATGAAATGAAATGGAAAAAACAATTATGTTAATAAAACTTGATTTTAAAATATGTATTTTTCCTGGATGCAAGAAAGGAAATAAAATTGGTAAAGAAAGTTTTCTAGTGAAATTAATTTGGTAAACATTTGATAAAATGAATTGCCTTATATGTATTTCCTAAAGAAATAGGAACTGTGCCTTTAGAAGGTGAATGGATTTATTTTGTATCTCCTCGAGTAGCTGTAGATGAGACCTCCCATATATATATATGCATATATTGATTTCGTGTTGAGGGTTTAATGGATGTCGACGATCAACCTTGCCTAGTAGTAGTGTATCGGGTGGGTTCCTTGTTTGAATTTCGCTTCGCAAGACACCCCACACACGAATAGGGCATAGTGTTGAGACTAGGGAAAAGTTAGCCCTTAGTACTTTGGTTAACTAGAGCATCATCCTTCATATTACGGAAGGTTGTGCTGTTAGATTGAGAGGTGAGAAATATTATTATTAATTGCGAGAGAATTGCGCACTTAATTTTCATGCATTTTAGTCACATGGTAATCATATCAAACCGGGCCCTGACCCGTTTATATCTCTCTATTTTTGCATATACTCCTTGCCGTACAGGTGCTCTACCGCAAGGACACCCGTATTGACTTTCCATTCCAGTTGTCATGGAGATATAACATATTACGGATGTTGTAGGATGTTTGTTTTAGACACCTCTATCTTTTGTACTCTAGTTATGTTCAGTTTATTTATTTGGGCGTGTTACCCAAGCTTTGCATTCATTTATTATACTATAATAAACTGTATTACTCGGTGTAACTATTTGTATTGGTCTATTCACCGACAACTTATTCGGTGATTATTTATTATATTGCCATTCTTTACTCATTGATTTTTTATATCTACCATTTTTGCAAATTGGATTTTCTAAGTGTTTTCTTTTAATTCTCAAAATTTTAAATTTGAGAGTCCTTTTTCTAAAATGATTAGTGGTTATCCCGTACTATTATTTTAATCGACAGTGATGCTGAGGATGGACCATCTATGATTCCTGTGATTATTAGAGTATTGGGCTGGCCACCTATTATTTTAGTAGGCGGGCTATCACAGATTCGAACCCATTTAGATCGTCTACAAAAATGTACGTAGGTTTTGAAGCCGTAGCACCCTACAAAAAAATAATCCGATACATACACAATGAGTGCAATGCATAAAATTAAAGTATAGCGTGAAAATGGGTCAAAAATCAATGAGGGTGCATGTCGAAAGAAATCGATTAGAAAAGCGTAGTCGACATGAACAAGGATAAGTGAGTAATAATGTTTGATAAATGGCGCAAAACTGAATCGTTTGTGCACACATAGCACATTGGGGCATTTTATCGAACACTTTTTGTGCATTATATGCAAGTTAGGGTGAAAATTCCATTTATACAAGTAAACACCCCCAACAAATACAACTTTAATCAGGAAAATAGTATAAACATGTTTTAATTGTTGGATAAAAAAGAGAATCATAAAAGAAATTGGGTATTCCTATGAAAAAATTAAGCAACGGTGGGAAAAGTGGTAATTTAACCCTATATTGAATACAAATAACATAAATCAAATGTTGAATTAGACAAATGTTGAATTAGACAAATAACATAAGGTGAGGGGAGAGTAGAGAATGAAATTAGGAATATAAGAAGTAGGTGAATTTTTAAAAGACCTGTTAAAACGAATCAATTCGGATTGGCCCGAATCGATTCAAAATTTTTGAACGGTTGCACTGCCTCTAATCGAATGGATTCGGATTGGCACTGAATAGATTCAAAAATGTAAGATTATCACTAAACCTAACTGAATCGATTCAGTTCTCGCCCGAATCGATTCTCAAATGTGAACTTTCCCACTGGACGTAACCGAATTGATTCATACCTGAACCTTTTGGCTTTTACTTCTATTGGTTTATCTATCTCATGAAAAATAACTAAAGGGATGGTTAATATTGGTTTTATTGGACCCAAAAGATATATAGCATACGTAACGATCCTCCGGGATAAAAATTTGCAACCCTCACATGCCAGGGGTTGCTCGGCACAAACATTTCAATTTTGGGAACCCTATCTAGCCCCATAAATAGGGTTGTTATATGCGATGTACGGAAGCAAATCCACAGTTATGACTTGGACAAAGTTCCCCAAACGAATCCCAAGCCCCTCAACTTTCACGACCGCACTCCATTGCATATTCCATTGATTAGCATGTATGTCGGGTTCTAAGTCCGATGATGTGATGCATATCACATTTTCAAAAACATGCTCATTGGAACCGCTGTTGATTTTTCTTGTACAAATATACATTCAATAGTAGGGGCTATGTATTTGTAAAATTAAGTTTGGATAATTTCGCGAATGATTGGATAACTACCTCTCTTACCTCAATTTCTTCAAAAAACGCTCTTCCCTCAGGATTAATGTCTTGATGTGAATGGTTGGTTCAAATAGGATCAATTCGTCAATCGGGGGTGAATTCACAAGTCATGAATTTATCCCCTATTTCAATTTTTTCACTTAAGTCCGCTTCTCTTATCAGGTCAAAAAATGCGTCTAACACGCACCACTCAATGGAATCTCTCACGCTTTGATCATTTTCCTCAAACACCTCCCCCACAAAATTCACCTCCCGTATACACTCATCTTTATCTATCATTGAACTTACTAACTTGACTTCTTGATCATAAGGAGAATAATTATTCTCTAAGTCAAGTGATTTCACTAAGCAAGCCTCTAAAGGATCCGCATAATAATTAGCATCAAAATCCTCTTGAACTACGTCATCAATGAGGTCTACCTCTTCGTCCTTGTCATCGTCACCCATTTACTTAGCAATATTAAAAATGTTAATCTCCAAAGTTATGTTCCCGAAGGTGAGATTCATTTGTCCATTTCTAGCATTAATGAAGACATTTGATGTTTCTAGAAAAGGACGACCTAGGATAATGGGGGTATTATTGCTACTCGGAGTAACAGGATGAGTATCCAAGACCACAAAGTCCACCGGGAAGTAAAATTTGTCAACTTGAATGATGACATTTTCTACTACTCCTCCTAGAACCTTAACAGATAAATTCGGTAATTGAAGATTGATTTTGGTGGGTTTGAAGTAGCTTAGGTTGAGTTGTTTATACACCGAGTATGGTAGTAAATTTTTACTTGCGCCTAAGTTGAGAAAAGATTTCTCTATTTTGAAGTTTCCTATCACACAAGAGATGGTAGGACATCTGGGGTCCTTGTATTTAGGAGGTTGGTCGGATTGAATGATTTAGCTCACATTTTGGGCTAAGAATGTGTTTTTCCTCAAAAAAGTTTTCACTTTACTGTAATCAAGTCCTTAAGGAACTTGGTATAGGCAGGAACTTGTCTTATAGTATCTAAGAAAGTTATGTTAATATTAACTTGCTTGAACATCTCCAAGACATCGGCGATGACTTTCCCACTCCCTAGGACCTTAATAGGTTTTTCTTGATCGGTAGGGGGATTCGAGCTATCGATATTCACACTATGTTGACCAATGGGCCATTGAGGTTATGAAGGAAACTTACCCTTTTCTTGAACGCTCAAGGAGTTGGTCAACTAAGAGATTGAAGATTCAAGTTGAGCAAATCTTTGTACATTTTGATTATTGATCGCTTGTTGAGAATTAATATAAGCATGAAGAGTATTTTCAATACTTTTCTTGTTTGGATGCACATAACGAGGTATAATCAGAGGAGGTGGTCACGGTGGAGGACTTTGCATATGCACATTGGGAGGAGGAGGTTGCAAGTACATTTTTTATTAATTGGGAGGTGCGGGAGGACCTTGATAATTTTCTTGAGGTGGTTTTTGGTCTTGTTGGATTTGAGAATATGAGAAACATGTATGGTTTGTCCAAGAGGGATTGTATCCTTCTCCAAGTGGAGTCATAATTTTCTTTTTAGGACAATCCTTCATAAAGTGATCGTCAATGTCGTAAATGACAAAAAATCCTCAATGTGAGAAGGAAAAGTAGCGTAGGAGTACCGAATTTTGGCATCCATGCCACAATTATGTTGGCTAGTTGAGATTCTCGCAAAGACATATCATCCCCATCGGCGAGGTGATATATCCCATGGTTACAGGAAGGTGTATTATAACAATGCAAGTTGTCTTTGGTCAGGTACGAGGTATCCCAAGCTTGGGTGGTCTCGACACAATACTTAAAATATACTCATAAATCATCCGAATCAAGATCAAATAATTACTCGGAGCAGATAGTCTCCACCATTTGTTTAGCATTGAGACAACGCTCATTGTGCAAAAAGGAGATAAGTCTCCCTTTTTCAAATTCGTAGTGTGGGCATTTATTCAATAGCACATTAAATCTCTCCCAACACATCTCGAAGGTCTCACCCTATCCTTGGTAAAAGGTTTGGATTTGTCCCTTAAGAGAGTTGGTACGGTGGGTGGGGAAGAAATTGTTCAAAAATTGGGCCCAACTTCCTGTAGAGTTTGGAGCTAAGTATCATAGACAAGTTTTAGCCTTGTCCTTAAAAGTTAAAGGGAAGAGTTTAAGTGGTGTGAAAGAGAGGACGACTCTTATCGCTAAAAGTAGTGTACACCTCCTCAAACTCTCTCATGTGTAGGTATAGTTGCTCACTCTCTATGTAGTAGTATGTGGTTAATAGTTGAATCATTCATTACAGAAATTGAATTTAGCGGCATTATATGGAAATATGTTGCACAACATAGAGGTTGTCCTCTCTGATTATATTTAGTCTCTCATGGGTCTATCGGGAGGCTAGGCTTCCCCTCGACCACCGTGCTCGCTTTGATTGTCGGCCATGGATTTTAGCTCAGAGTGGGATCCGATATGAGATGAGATTGAAACAGAAGGAATTGGAGATGGTCTCCAATAGTCCGAACGTTAATTAAATGACAAGTATTCAACTATATGATTTGAAGTACTATCACCCTCGTCTTGCATAACCCAATTTTTTGGATTAGTTTTTAAAAATCGTGTTGTCATGATGACCAAAGGGAACGGTGCAAAAAACTTGGTGCTATATATAAAGTCTATTCATGTGTAAATCTATCGTATTAAGTAATAACCGGGAAATTCCAAAATCGTAATCCACGGGGAATAATAATTCCTAAGAGAACTAGAGTTGGCTAAAATTTATTCTCTAAATGTCACAAAGATAAAGTTTAAAAGATGATTGTTGGTTGAAGTGATGAGATTAAGTAACTGATATACTAAAATGCATTTAATTAATAAAAAAATGAGTTAAATTTGAAGATAATACTGAAAGGAAGTGAGATAAGCTTAAGTTCAAGAGATAAAATGGATAGAGGATCATTCTCCCACCTCGAATTCGCTAAAAAGATGATAGGGCATGGTTAAAATTTAAATCTAATAGAGCATAACTAATTAAGTCAGAACATCAACCATGTAGAGACTAAACTCATCAATGGATAATTATGGTTTAATAGTTATTTCTAGATGGGTTGGTCTTGTAGTAAAGCATCAAACACTATCCTTGCATGACAAGGGAAGTTAAGTGACTAGGATACTCCAATACCAACGCATGAATTTTCATTAGAACAATTATAAACCAAACTTTAAATATGAAGTTCAAGCACACAAGGTGTGATCATGATCCCCAACCATAAGTCTAGCTACTCATGATGGAAACTAAGTTACACATGCAAAAGAACAACATACTTAAGCAAGTCATCTATTTAAACACAAAAAATTACAAGAAATGGTAATAAATGCAAATTAAAGGTAAGAAAGAAAGTAAAGAAGAAGTAAATGAATCAAGCTTTCATTAACAGCAACTAACTTTTAAGCAATCAATGCTTTCCATGTGGGTAAGAATAGTAAATGAACATGACCAAGGATAAAGAATAGAGAGTTTCTAACCTTAGAAATTTTCCAATAAAAGAAATTTATCCTACACAAAAGGAAACAAATGGATTTAACCCCAAAATATCTCGGATATAAGGTTTGTAATTAGAAAGAATAGGGGTGAATCGATTCGGTACTATACCTGAATCAAATCTCAAAGGAAAATGTCCAACACTGGAAAAAATCGAATCAATTCGGACAGAGGCCCTAATCGATTCGCAACTTCTCTCAAAGTGCATTGTCAGAGGCAAAAACAAAGATGACTTGAAGGGCATCAACTTTTGTGAAGTGATCGGGATCAAAACATGAATGCTGAATTAACTCAAATGCCCCCGACAATGCACTTATTAACAAAACTTTCTCGGGATTCAACCAAACTTCATAGCTTGCATTCTTGAGACCTATAAATGCTCACATAAGGCACACACAATATATATATATATATATATATAATGAAAATAGGGTTTAATCAATAAATGAGCATAATAACCGGGAATAACATGCACAAAAACGCTAGAATGCACAAAATAACGGGGTATTAAATGCAATAAATGTGACTAATCACTACCCTCCACTATCCTATCAATTATCCTCAAAACAATCCAATGGCCCTAAAAAATAAATAGCATAACTCGAGCATATAACCCATCATAACTTGGCATCACCGTTATAAAGTCAACTAGTTTCGTTAAACTATACGACATGAAAATAACCCATACAAAATGGTTGATACAATGAGTATAGAATACGAAAATATAATACATATAAATGCAACACATAACATGGGTATAAAAATACAATCAATAATGAATATATGTAGTACACAAAAGTAGCAACGAGAGAACGAAGCTACCTCAAGAGTGCCAAAATCCTCATTTGTAGTCCTGTTTTAAAAATTCGGAAAAAATAGATATAAAAATTATTCGAATCACCTATCAAACATTAGATTTTTATTCTTCACGAAAACTTGGGCCAGGCTTGTGTTTTGAGTTTTTCTCAGGTCTCATCCGAAGGCACTCAAAAATAAGATCTTAAAGACTCCAAAATGACTCTTCTCATTCCACTCGTTTTTGCCTCTTTGGATTTCATTTTTGGCCTCTAATTTTCTACTTCCCTTCCTTATAATCAGCCATTATATTCCTCATATATCCCCTCTAACAAACCCTATCTTGGAGATAAAGCTAATGCATATTACAATATTTCCCTTTAAATAAAAAAAATTGACTTTACTTATTTCAATTATTATAAAATGTTCAAAATCCCCTTAAACTTAAATTTAAATGTTTGATTCGATTTCAAAAATAAATAAATTATTTTTAAATATAATATTAATAAAAATATTTTTTATTTAAAATAAAATAAACCGACTGAAATCTTATATAATAATTATAAATAGGCCCTCAAAATGACGGGGTATTACATGCTTCCCCCTTCAAAATTCACTCAAAATGTTCTTCGATTAAATTCAAATAAAATGTTCGACATCACCAAAATAAGATGGAACATAAACAAAATCTCTCTCAACGGACCATGTAACGAAACTATAACCCCAAGCCTCAGAATACGAGTAACCTATCCTCTGACATCACTCTGTAACACCTCGAGAGGTGCTACTAGAAATATTGAAGAAATAAAAAATATACCAGTTAGATTGAGATTAAATTTGCATAAGCATTAATCATAAACTCACTAAATAAAATTTCTCAATTTCATTAAATCTCAAATGTCCTTTTACAAAATAATTTACAATACACAAAGGGGGTACATTTAATTTTTGAAACTAAATATTTAGATCCTCAAATGAGGATCACAATCCCAATGATGCCATAAATATCATATCTCATAAAACCTGAAATACAATAAACTACAGGAGGGTGAGCAGAAAACTCAGTAGCTCGTATATATGCTCCAAGTGTAACTACACATACTCGTGTGAGTGTGCATCATATACAAGAGTGTATGCAATATGAACACTCCAACTAAAATTCCAATAATATAATCATTACCTAGGATCTCACCACGATCACTAAACAACCCAAGACCCCATATCAAAATTTTTGCCACACTTTCCACAACATAATATGGACTACCATCTACTATCCTGTCAATTATCCTCAGAACAATCCAATGGCCCCCCAAAATAAATTACATAACTCGGGCACAGGACCCATCATAACATGGTATCATCGCCATAAAATCTTAGCATCGCCATCATAAAAACTCTCCATACTCATCAAAGAGGTTTTAGAGCCTAGTATCAGGATAATAAACCAATTCATAGCCGACGGCACACCCCGTACAACGGGTGGTTTTGCTGAGGGGTGCATAAGCATTCCCCAATAATGATCATCATAATATCATTATCTCAATTAAAATAAATTTCATATTCAATTTCGATGAATCAAGTGTACGTATTTTCTGCCAAAATTTTAAAATCCACCATGCTTGTAAAATAAACTAGTTTCATAACCTCATACTACACGGTATGAAAATAACACATACAAAATGGTTGCAACAAAGAGTATAGTATATGGGCATATAATACAAGTAAATTCAGCACATAACATGAATATAATTATACAATCAAGATTGAATATGTGTAGCACACAAAATAAATAACGGGAGAATGAAACTACCCTAATATAGCCAAAATCCACATTTGTATGTTTGTTTAAAAACTATAAAATCATTTGATCCAAGCATTATCTAAATCACCAATCCAAATTCAAATTTGGATTCTGGACGAAAAGTTGGGGCAAGTATGTGCTTTGGGTTTTTCTCAAATCTCTTCCCAAAGCACTTAAAAACTAGATATAACACACTCCATTAGTACTCTTCTCATTTCACTCACTTTTGCCTATTTGGATTTGATTTTTGGCCTGTTTCTTTTCATTTTTCTTTCCTTATTATCAGCCATTATATTACTCATATAGCCCCTCTCTCAAACCCTATAACGGAGTCTAAGCTAATGCATACTACAATATTTCCCCTAAAAATCAAAATTGTCGACTTTACCTATTTAAATAATTATAAAATGTCCAAAAACCTTTTGAACTTAAATTTCAATGTTTGATTTGATTTTGAAACCAAAATAAATTATTTTCATTATAATATGAATAAAAAAAAATATTTTAAATAAATTATCCCTACTGAAATCTTATATAATAAGCATAAATAAGAACTCAAAAAAAGGTTATTACATTATTCCCCCATGGAAAAGAAATTTCTTCAACGAAATTCGCCCAAAATTTTCTTCCATTGAATTCAAATAGAAAGTTCTACTTTGACAACCCGCCTACTAAAATAAGAGGTGGCTTGCCTAAAACTCCAATAATCATAGGAATCATAGATGGTCCATTCTTAGCATCACTGTCGATTTAAAATAATAGTACAAGACAACCACAAATTATTTTAAAAAACTGACTCTCAAATTCAATTTTTATAAATAAAAGAAAAACACTTAGACAATCCCATTTGCAAAAACGGTGAATACGTAAAAAATCAACGAGTAAAAGAATGAAAATAAGCATAAATCAATAACCGAATAAGTTGTCGGTTAACAGACTAATACAAACAGGTTACACCGAGTATTACAAATTAAATATCACAGTATAATAAATGATTACAAAGCTTGGGCAACACGCCCGAATAAATATACTGAACATAACTAGAGTACAATGGAAGGAAGCGTCTATAAAAAAAATATCCTACAACACCCGTAAAAAGCTATAGCTCCAAGACAACTGAAATGGAGAGGTCAATACGGGAGTCCTTGCGGAGGAGCACCTGAATGGAAAAGGAGTTGTATGCAAAACAAAGAAATATAGATGGGTTAGGTCCTGGTTTGATATGATTACCATGTGACTAAAATGAATGACAGTTATGGCGTAACATTCTCTCGCAATTAAACATAAAGGTTCTCACCTCTCATTCTAAAAGCACAACCTAGCGCAATATCAATGTTAATGCTCAATGATCATATAAGCATTGGAGAACTCATCTGCATCTACTCAAGGAGACATCAAATCAAGTATTCACACTCTACATGCATAGTTCCTATTTCTCTTTAGCAAATATATAAATGGCAATTCATTTTATCAAATGTTTACTAATTCAATTTCATCTCATAATTTTCTTTACCAATTCTATTTCCCTTCTTCCATCCAGGAAATGTATTTATAGCATACTTTATTATCATAAAATGATTTTTCATATCATAACTTCTCATTTCCTTTCTTCCATCTAGGAAATATATTTAAAGCCATTTTATTATCATAAAATGCTTTTAACATCAGTAATGTCCCACATTATTATAAATAGTTATATTTCATATCATATAACGTTTCTAAGACCGCCCGTTCGGGTTTCCCCACTGTGTGTGCCCCTAAATAGCTATCATCTTCCAGGGCCTACAACGAAAACAACTTGGGATCCTACAATGCAAGATGTTTGGAAGCGGCCATACGCCTGTGAGTGAGTCATAACCACACCCAAAATTACCTCACTAGCGCGGAATAAAGATACACTAAACGATCATATGGCCGAGGACTATATTCACCCCGCATTCATTATCCAAGGGACTTCACCTCACGCGTGCAACTTCCCTTATGATAGCAATTTAGAGAGATGTGTTTACATAAATTGTCATTTATAAAAATCATTTCTTTTTCCATTTGAAAACATTCATATTTTACATTCTCAAAAATCATTTATTCTCAATGATTAAATACTTATTTTAGAATATGCATTTCTTATTCTTTAAGTCATATTTTATTCATGACCTATGACCTGAAGTGCCAATATCCTCAAACTAGTCTCCAAGAGTCCAAAACAATACCATAAATCCTCAAAGTGAGTCTCCCTCAATAATAGTCTCCCAAAAGTCCCAACATTATCATTTTATCTTCTATAAATTCTAGGTTAACTTCCTATATCATTCGGACATTAACCTATACAAACTAACCCTTAGAATAAGCCCAATTAACCCCATACTAGCCTAGGGTATTTGTTCACCCAAGACATACCACTAAAACTCTTTAATGATCAGCCATTATATTCCCTTCCTTATAATCAACCATTATATTCCTCATATATCCCCTCTAACAAACCCTATCTTGGAGATAAAGCTAATGCATATTACAATATTTCCCTTTAAATAAAAAAAAATTGACTTTACTTATTTAAATTATTATAAAATGTTCGAAATCCCCTTAAACTTAAATTTAAATGTTTGATTCGATTTCAAACAAAAATAAATTATTTTTAAATATAATATTAATAAAAATAATTTTTATTTAAAATAAAATAATCCGATTGAAATCTTATATAATAATTATAAATAAGGCCTCAAAATGACGGGGTATTACATTCTTCCCCCTTCGAAATTCACTCAAAATGTTCTTCGATTAAATTCAAATAAAATGTTCAACATCACCAAAATAAGATGGAACATAAACAAAATCTCTCTCAATGGACCATGAAACGAAACTATAAACCCAAGCCTCAGAATACGAGTAACCTATCCTCTTACATCACTCTGTAACACCTCGAGAGGTTCTACTAGAAATATTGAAGAAATAAAAAATATACCTGTTAGACTGAGATTAAATTTGCATAAGCATTAATCATAAACTCACTAAATAAAATTTCTCAATTTCATTAAATCTCAAATGTCCTTTTACAAAATAATTTACAATACACAAAGGGGGTACATTTAATTTTTGAAACTAAATATTTAGATCCTCAAATGAGGATCACAATCCCAACGATGCCATAAATATCATCTCGCATCAAACCTGAAATACAATAAACTACAGGAGGGTAAGCAGAAAACTAAGTATCTCGTATATATGCTCCAAGTGTAACTACACATACTCGTGTGTGTGTGCATTATATACAAGAGTGTATGCAATATGAACACTCCAACTAAAATTCCAATAATATAATCATTACCTAGGATCTCACCATGATCACTACACAACCCAATACCCCATATCAAAATTTTTACCGCACTTTCCACAAGATAATATGGACTACCATCTACTATCCTGTCAATTATCCTCAGAACAATCCAATCCCCCCCCCCCCCCCAAAATAAATAACATAACTCCGGCACAGCACCCATCATAACATGGTATCATCGCCATAAATCTTAGCATCGCCATCATAAAAACTATCCATACTCATCAACGAGGTTTTAGAGCCTAGTATCGGGATAATAAACCAATTCATAATCGACGGCACACCCCGTCCAACGGGTGGTTTTGCTGAGGGGTGCATATGCATTCCCCAATAATGATCATCATAATATCATTATCTCAATTAAAATAAATTTCATATTCAATTTCGATGAATCAAGTGTACGTATTTTCTGCCAAAATTTTAAAATCCACCATGCTTGTAAAATAAACTAGTTTCATAACCTCATACTACACGGTATGAAAATAACACATACAAAATGGTTGCAACAAAGAGTATAGTATATGGGCATATAATACAAGTAAATTCAGCACATAACATGAATATAATTATACAATCAAGATTGAATATGTGTAGCACACAAAATAAATAACGGGAGAATGAAACTACCCCAATATAGCCAAAATCCACATTTGTATGTCTGTTTAAAAACTACAAAAACATTAGATCCAAACATTATCTAAATCACAAATCCAAATTCAAATTTGGATTCTGGACGAAAAGTTGGGGCAATTATGTGCTTTGGGTTTTTCTCAAATCTCTTCCCAAAGCACTTAAAAAGTAGATATAACACACTCCGTTATTACTCTTCTCATTTCACTCACTTTTGCCTATTTGGATTTCATTTTTGGTCTGTTTCTTTTCATTTTTCTTTCCTTATTATCAGCCATTATATTACTCATATAGCCCCTCTCTCAAACCCTATAACGGAGTCTAAGCTAACGCATATTACAATATTTCCCTTTAAATCAAAATTGTCGACTTTACCTATTTAAATCATTATAAAATGTCCAAAAACCTTTTGAACTTAAATTTCAATGTTTGATTCGATTTTGAAACCAAAATAAATTATTTTCATTATTAAATGATTAAAAACAATTTTTTATTTTAAATAAATTATCCCGACTGAAATCTTATATAATAAGCATAAATAAGAACTCAAAGAAAAGGTTATTATATTATTCCCCCATGGAAAAGAAATTTCTTCAACGAAATTCGCCCAAAATTTTCTTCCATCAAATTCAAATAGAAAGTTCTACTGTGACAACCCGCCTACTAAAATAAAAGGTGGCTTGCCTGAGCCTCCAATAATCATAGGAATCATAGATGGTCCATTCTTAGCATCACTGTCGATTTAAAATAATAGTACAAGACAACCACAAATTATTTTAGAAAACTGACTCTCAAATTAAATTTTTATAAATAAAAGAAAAACACTTAGACAATCCCATTTGCAAAAATGGTGAATACCTAAAAAATCAACGAGTATAAGAATGAAAATATGCATAAATCAATAACCGAATAAGCTGTCGGTTAACAGACTAATACAAACAGGTTACACCGAGTATTACAAATTAAATATCACAGTATAATAAATGATTACAAATCTTGGGCAACACACCCGAATAAATATACTGAACATAACAAGAGTACAAAGGAAGGAAGCGTCTGTAAAAAATATCCTACAACACCCGCAAAATGCTATAGCTACAAGACAACTGAAATGGAGAGGTCAATAGGGGAGTCCTTGAGGAGGAGAACCTGAATGGACAAGGAGTTGTATGCAAAACAAAGAAATATAGATGGGTTAGGGCCCGGTTTGATATGATTACCATGTGACTAAAATGCATGACAGTTATGGCGATACTTTCTCTCGGAATTAAACATAAAGGTTCTCACCTCTCATTCTAAAATCACAACCTAGCGCAATATCAATGCTAATGCTCAATAATCATATAAGCATTGGAGAACTCATCTGCATCTACTCAAGGAGACATCAAATCAAATATTCACACTCTACATGCATAGTTCCTATTTCTCTTTAGGAAATATATAAATGGAAATTCATTTTATCAAATATTTACTAAATAAATTTCATCTCATAATTTTCTTTACCAATTATATTTCCCTTCTTCCATCCAGGAAATGTATTTATAGCATACTTTATTATCATAAAATTCTTTTTCATATCATAACCATTCATTTCCTTTCTTCCATCTAAGAAATATATTTAAAGCCATTTTATTATCATAAAATGCTTTAACATCAATAATGTCCCACATTATTATAAATAGTTATATATCATATCATATAACGTTTCTAAGACCGCCCGTTCGGGTTTCCCCACTGTGTGTGCCCCTAAATAGCTATCATCTTCCAGGGCGTATAACCAAAACAACTTGGGATCCTACAATGCAAGACGTCTGGAAGCGGCCATACGCCTGCGAGTGAGTCATAACCACACCCAAAATTACCTCACTAGCGCGGAATAAAGATACAATAAATGATCATATGGCCGAGGACTATATTCACCCCGCATTCATTATCCAAGGGACTTCACCTCACGCGTGCAACTTCCATTATGATAGCAATTTAGAGAGATGTGTTTACATAAATTGTCATTTATGAAAATCATTTCTTTTTCCATTTGAAAACATTCATATTTTACATTCTCAAAAGTCATTTATTCTCAATGATTAAATACTAATTTTAGAATATGCATTTCTTATTCTTTAAGTCATATTTTATTAATGACCTATGACTTGAAGTGCCAATATCCTCAAACTAGTCTCCAAGAGTCCAAAACAATACCATAAATCCTCAAAGTGAGTCTCCCTCAATAATAGTCTGCCAAAAGTCCCAACATTATCATTTTATCTTCTATAAATTCTAGGTTAACTTCCTATATCATTCGGACATTAACCTACACAAACTAACCCTTAGAATAAGCCCAATTAACCCCATACTAGCCTAGGGTATTTATTCACCCAAGACATAGCACTAAAACTCTTTAATGATCAGCCATTATATTCCCTTCCTTATAATCAGCCATTATATTCCTCATATATCCCCTCTAACAAACCCTATCTTGGAGATAAAGCTAATGCATATTACAATATTTCCCTTTAAATAAAAAAAATGGACTTTACTTATTTAAATTATTATAAAATGTTCAAAATCCCCTTAAACTTAAATTTAAACGTTTGATTCGATTTCAAACAAAAATAAATTATTTTTGAATATAATATTAATAAAAATACTTTTTATTTAAAATAAAATAATACGATTGAAATCTTATATAATAATTATAAATAAGCCCTAAAAATGACGGGGTATTACATTCTTCCCCCTTCGAAATTCACTCAAAATTTTCTTCGATTAAATTCAAATAAAATGTTCGACATCACCAAATAAGATGGAACATAAACAAAATCTCTCTCAACGGACCATGTAACGAAACTATAACCCCAAGCCTCAGAATACGAGTAACCTATCCTCTTACATCACTCTGTAACACCTCCAGAGGTTCTACTAGAAATATTGAAGAAATAAAAAATATACCAGTTAGATTGAGATTAAATTTGCATAAGCATTAATCATAAACTCACTAAATAAAATTTCTCAATTTCATTAAATCTCAAATGTCCTTTTACAAAATAATTTACAATACACAAAGGGGGTACATTTAATTTTTGAAACTAAATATTTAGATCCTCAAATGAGGATCACAATCCCAATGATGCCATAAATATCATCTCGCATAAAACCTGAAATACAATAAACTACAGGAGGGTGAGCAGAAAACTCAGTAGCTCGTATATATGCTCCGAGTGTAACTACACATACTCGTGTGAGTGTGCATCATATACAAGAGTGTATGCAATATGAACACTCCAACTAAAATTTCAATTACATAATCATTACCTAGGCTCTCACCACGATCACTAAACAACCCAAGACCCCATATCAAAATTTTTGCCTCACTTTCCACAACATAATATGGACTACCATCTACTATCCTGTCAATTATCCTCAGAACAATCCAATGGCCCCCCAAAATAAATAACATAACTCGGGCACAGGACCCATCATAACATGGTATCATCGCCATAAAATCTTAGCATCGCCATCATAAAAACTTTCCATACTCATCAACGAGGTTTTAGAGCCTAGTATCGGGATAATAAACCAATTCATAGCCGACGGCACACCCCGTCCAATGGGTGGTTTTGCTGAGGGGTGCATATGCATTCCCCAATAATGATCATCATAATATCATTATCAAAATTAAAATTAAAATAAATTTCATATTCAATTTCGATGAATCAAGTGTACGTATTTTCTGCCAAAATTTTAAAATCCACCATGCTTGTAAAATAAACTAGTTTCATAACCTCATACTACACGGTATGAAAATAACACATACAAAATGGTTGCAACAAAGAGTATAGTATATGGGCATATAATACAAGTAAATTCAGCACATAACATGAATATAATTATACAATCAAGATTGAATGTGTAGCACACAAAATAAATAACGGGAGAATGAAACTACCCCAATATAGCCAAAATCCACATTTGTATGTCTGTTAAAAACCTACAAAAACATTATATCCAAACATTATCTAAATCACCAATCCAAATTCAAATTTGGATTCTGGACGAAAAGTTGGGGCAAGTATGTGCTTTGGGTTTTTCTCAAATCTCTTCCCAAAGCACTTAAAAAGTAGATATAACACACTCCATTATTACTCTTCTCATTTCACTCACTTTTGCCTATTTGGATTTGATTTTTGGCCCGTTTCTTTTCATTTTTCTTTCCTTATTATCAGCCATTATATTACTCATATAGCCCCTCTCTCAAACCCTATAACGGAGTCTAAGCTAACGCATATTACAATATTTCCCTTTAAATCAAAATTGTCGACTTCACCTATTTAAATCATTATAAAATGTCCAAAAACCTTTTGAACATAAATTTCAATGTTTGATTCGATTTTGAAACCAAAATAAATTGTTTTCATTATAATATGAATAAAAACAATTTTTTATTTTAAATAAATTATCCCGACTGAAATCTTATATAATAAGCATAAATAAGAACTCAAAAAAAAGGTTATTACATTATTCCCCCATGGAAAAGAAATTTCTTCAATGAATTTCGCCCAAAATTTTCTTCCATTGAATTCAAATAGAAAGTTCTACTGTGACAACCCGCCTACTAAAATAAGAGGTGGCTTGCCTGAGACTCCAATAATCATAGGAATCATAGGTGGTCCATTCTTAGCATTACTGTCGATTTAAAATAATAGTACAAGACAACCACAAATTATTTTAGAAAACTGACTCTCAAATTAAATTTTTATAAATAAAAGAAAAACGCTTAGACAATCCCATTTGCAAAAATGGTGAATACCTAAAAAACCAACGAGTAAAAGAATGAAAATATGCATAAATCAATAACCGAATAAGCTGTCGGTTAACAGACTAATACAAACAGGGTACACCGAGTATTACAAATTAAATATCACAGTATAATAAATGATTAGAAAGATTGGGCAACTTGCCCGAATAAATATACTGAACATAACTAGAGTACAATGGAAGGAAGCGTCTATAAAAAATATCCTACAACACCCGCAAAATGCTATAGCTCCAAGACAACTGAAACGGAGAGGTCAATACGGGAGTCCTTGCGGAGGAGCACCTGAATGGACAAGGAGTTGTATGCAAAACAAAGAAATATATATGGGTTAGGGCCCGGTTTGATACGATTACCATGTGACTAAAATGCATGACAGTTATGGCGTAACTTTCTCTTGCAATTAAACATAAAGGTTCTCACCTCTCATTCTAAAAGCACAACCTAGCGCAATATCAATGCTAATGCTCAATGATCATATAAGCATTGGAGAACTCATCTGCATCTACTCAAGGAGACATCAAATCAAATATTCACACTCTACATGCATAGTTCCTATTTCTCTTTAGGAAATATATAAATGGCAATTCATTTTATCAAATGTTTACTAAATAAATTTCATCTTATAATTTTCTTTACCAATTCTATTTCCCTTCTTCCATCTAGGAAATGTATTTATAGCATACTTTATTATCATAAAATGCTTTTTCATATCGTAACTTTTCATTTCCTTTCTTCCATCTAGGAAATATATTTAAAGCCATTTTATTATCATAAAATGCTTTAACATCAATAATGTCCCACATTATTATAAATAGTTATATTTCATATCATATAACGTTTCTAAGACCGCCCGTTCGGGTTTCCCAACTGTGTGTGCCCCTAAATAGCTATCATCTTCCAGGGCCTATAACCAAAATAACTTGGGATCCTACAATGCAAGACGTCTCGAAGCGGCCATATGCCTGCGAGTGAGTCATAACCACACCCAAAATTACCTCACAAGCGCGGAATAAAGATACAATAAACGATCATATGTCCGAGGACTATATTCACCCCGCATTCATTATCTAAGGGAATTCACCTCACGCGTGCAACTTCCCTTATAATAGCAATTTAGAGAGATGTGTTTACATAAATTGTCATTTATGAAAATCATTTCTTTTTCCATTTGAAAAGATTCATATTTTACATTCTCAAAAATCATTTATTCTCAATGATTAAATACTAATTTTAGAATATGCATTTCTTATTCTTTAAGTCATATTTTATTAATGACCTATGACCTGAAGTGCCAATATCCTCAAACTAGTCTCCAAGAGTCCAAAACAATACCATAAATCCTCAAAGTGAGTCTCCCTCAATAATAGTCTCCTTCAAGTCCCAACATTATCATTTTATCTTCTATAAATTCTAGGTTAACTTCCTATATCATTCGGACATTAACCTACACAAACTAACCCTTAGAATAAGCCCAATTAACCCCATACTAGCCTAGGGTATTTATTCTCCAAAGACATACCACTAAAACTCTTTATTACTTCCCAAATGAAGGTTCCTAAACCTCGAACCTAAAAGAAAAGGGGCTAAAACAAAACTTAAAAATTTCACAAAAACAGGGCATCTGAATCGATTCGCCCAAAAGAGAATCGATTCGCTGAGTAAAACCAACATTCTTTCACAGTCTATTTGATTCGGCCCCAAACCGAATCGATTCGGTTTCCCAGACCTATATCCTTCCCCATATCCGAATCGATTCGGCCCTGCAGAATTGCCCAATTTGGGCTACGAAATATATGAACCCTAAAATCCTAATACCCCAAATCTTCCATTTTTATTAACATCAACAACAGCTAATTCTACCAAACCAGTTCTACACATCAACTAGCTAGTTTATTTTCCTCAAATCAATTTAAACTACAAGACTAAGGGTTGGAACACTAAAATCATCAAAAACCTATTTATGGTTTAAATCTCCAAAAACTAACTATACATGCAATTTATCACATTAAATCATGATCTAGCAAGTAAGAAACTTGCCTGAAGTTTGTAGTCTCGAATTTTCTTCCGGTAGCAATGGATTCAAGCTCCAATCATCCATTTTTCTCTCTTTTCTCCCATTTCTGCCAAGCTCTCTCTTTTATCTCTTTCTCTCTTGGCTTATAACATAAAATGAGAAATAAAAAGGGGTTGGGAGACTTAACCGGTTTCTAAACATTAATTCCCCTATTTTAAATGTTAATACACGATTAAAATGACTCGCAACTACATAATTGAGTCATAACCTATCAAAAGTGCCCGAAACTCAAAAATATAACTTGGCACTTATTTTGACTATCTCGACTATTCTAAAACCAACCGTACCCCCTATTTTGGCATTCGGAGTAACGTACAATATTTTTATGTTCCAAATTCATTTTAGTTTATTAATTACAGTCCAACTTACATATAAGTCATAATCATCGTTTAAAATACAACGCAATAAATCACAATATAATGCTATTTACCTTCTCATAACGGTAAATAGGAAAAACACGGTAAATATTATCCTTTAATATCACGGGAAATAATATTTACCCTAACTTTCTCTATTTTATAAAATTAGCACATCAGGCAAAACTGATATAAAATAGTCTCTCAAAAGTTTGGGTTGTTACATCTACATCACCCAAATAAGAAGGAACATAAATGAAATCTCTCTCAAAGGAAAATGTAATGAACCAATAACCCCTAGCCCAATACTATAAATACCCCATGATTTGATACCACTATGTAACACCCCGAGAGGTGCAACTGAAAAATATTGAAGAATTTAAAAATATACCATTTACATTATGAATAAATTTACAAAAGCATAAATCATAAATAGACTAAATAAAATTTCTCAATTTTATTAAATCTCAAATGCCATTTTACAAAATAATTTACAGTACACAATGGGATACATTTAAATTTTGAAATTAAATACTCCGAACCTCAAATGACGATTCCAATCTCAATGATCCCATAAATATCATTTCGCATCAAACTTGAAATACAACAAACTACAGGAGGGCGAATGAAAAACTTGGTAGCTCGTATGTATGCTCCAAGTGTAGCTACACATACTCGTGTGTGTGTGTGCGTGTGCATTATATATAAGAGTGTATGTAATATGAACACTCTAACTAAAATACCAATAATATAATCATTACCAAGGATCTCACCACGATCACTACATAACCCAAGACCACATATCGAAATTCCCGTTGCACTTCCCACAGTATGGTATGGACTACCGTCCACTATCCTATCAATTATCCTCGGAAGAATCCAAAGGACACCAAAAATAAATAATATAAGTCGGGTACACGACCCATCGTAACCTAGTATCAACACCATAAAATCACTGCATACTCAGCAAACAGGTTTCATGGCCTAGACTTCAGATAATAAACAAAATCGTAGCCGATAGCATACCTCGTCTATCGGGTGGTTTATCTAAGGGATGCCTATGGAGTCTCTAATAACAATCATCATAATATCATTATACCAATTAAAATATATTTCAAATTCCATTCTCATAAATCAAGTGTACATATTGTTTACCCAATTTTTAAAACCTAACATGCTCGTAAAATCAAATAGTTTCGTAACCCCAAACTACACGGCATGAAAATAACACATACAAAATGGTTGCAACAATGAGTATAACATACGAGCATATAATACATATAAATGAAACACATAGATTAGATATAAAAATGTAATAAAGATTGAATAAGTGTAGCATAAAAAATTAGCGATGGGAGAATGAAACTACCTCAAGAGAGCCAAAGTCCACATTTATAGGCCTGTTTTAAAAACTTTGAAAATTTAAATCCAAACATTATCCAAATCACCAATTTGACTTCGGGATTGGATTATACACAAAACATTGGATCAGGTATATGTTTTGAATTTTTCTCAAATATCATCCAAAAGCACAAAAAAAAAATATCTAAAAAATTCCAAAATGACTCTTCGCATTCCACTCGATTTTGCCTCTTTGGATTTCGTTTATGGCTCTCTTTTCATATTTTTTCCTTATAATTAGTCATTAAATTCCTCATATATACCTCTCTCAAACCCTAGATTGGATTCTAAGTTAACTCATATTACAATATAGCCCTTTAAATCGAAATTATCGACTTTTCATATTTAAATCATTACAAAATGTCCAAAAATAATTTAAACTTAAATTTAAATGTTTGACTCGATTTCAAACCAAAATAAATTATTTTTAAATATAACATCAATATAAATATTTTTTATTTAAAATAAAATATCCTAACTAAAATTGTGCATGATAATCATAAAAAAAACCTCAAAATAACAGGGTATTACATTCTTCCCCGTGCAAAAGGAATTTTGTCCTCGAAATTCACTCAAAATTTTCTTCCATTGAATTCATATAGAAAGTTAGACATCACCCAAATAAGATGCAACATAAATAAAATCTTTCTTAACGGACAACATAACTAACCAATAACCCCAAGCTTAATAATAATGACCCTATGCTCTGATACCACTCCGTAACACCCTGAGAGGTGCTACTGAAATATTAGAGAATTAAAAAAATACCATTTAGGTTGAGAATAAATTTGCGAAAGCATAAATCACAAATCGACTAAATAAAATTCCTCAATTTTATCAAATCTCAAATATCTTTTTACAAAATAATTTACAATACGTAATGCAGTACATTTAAATTTTGAAATAAAATATTCAGAGCCTCAAACAAAGGATCCCAATCTCAATAATGCCATAAATATCATCTCACATCAAACCTAAAATTCAACCAACTATACGAGGGTGAGCAAGAAACTCAACAACTCGTATAGATGCTAAAAAATTTACTAAACTTACTCTTATGTGCGTGAATTATATACGAGAGTTTAAGCAATATGAACACTCCAACTAAAATCCCAATAATATAATTGTTACCCAGGATCTCATCTCGAGCACTACAAAGTTCAAGAACCCATACAAAAATTCTCGCCGCACTTCCCACGGTATGGTGTGGATTACCGTCCACTATCTTATCGATTATCCTTGAAACAATCCAATGACCGAAAAAAATAACAAAACTCGCCACATGATCCATGATAACCTGCATCCCCGCCATAAAATCTTGGCTTCATCGCCATAAAATCTTGGCAAACTAGCCAACCGGATTCCATGGCCTAGTCTTTGGATAATAAACCAAATATTATCCAATAGAAGACCCCATCCAACGGGTGGTTTGTCTAAGGGATTCTTATCCATTCTCTAATAATCATCATCATACTATCGTTCTCTCAATTAAAATAAATTTCAGATTCAATTCCCATAAATCAAGTGTACATGTTTTCAAACAAATTTTTTTAACACAACATGCTCATAAAAACAACTAGTTTCGTTACCCCAAACTACACGGCATAAAAATAACACATACAAAATTATTGTTACAACAAGTATGTATATGAGCATATAATACACAGATATGCAACACATAACATGTATATAACTATAAAATCAAGATTTAATAAGTGTGGCACAAAAAATTAAAAACGGGAGAACGAAACTACCTCAAGGGGGCTAAAGTCCACATTTATGGTCCCGTTATGAAAATCCAGAAAGTTCAGATCCAAACATTATTCGAATTGCCAGTATGAATTCAGATTTGTATTCTACACAAAAAATTGGGTCAGGTATGTGTTGAAATTTTCTCATATCTCATCCGAAAGCACCCAAAAATAAGATCTAAAATACTAAAAAAAGACTCTTTCTCATTCCACTCGTTTTTGCCTTCATGGGTTTTGTTTTTGGCGTCTCTTTTTCTTCTTCGTTTCCTTATAATCATACATTATATTATACATTTAGCCCCTCTCTCAAACCCTATCATGGAGACTAAGCCAGCGCATATTACAATATTGCTCTTTAAATCAAAATTATCGACTTCACGTATTTAAATCATTATAAAATGTCAAAAAAATATTTAAACTGAGATTTAAAGTTTGGATTCGATGTCGACCCAAAATAAATTTTTTGTAAATATAATATAAAAAAATAATTTTTTATTTATATTAATATATCCTGAATGAAATTTTATATAATAATCATAAATAAACCCTCAAAATAACGGAGTATTACATTCTTTCCCCTACGACAGGAATTTCGTCCTCAAAATTTTCTTCCATCGAATTTAAATAGGAAGTTCGACATCACCCAAACAAGATGCAACATATATAAAATCTCTCTCAATGAACAACGTAACGAACCAATAACTCAAATCCTGAGAATACGAATAAATTATGCTCTGATACCACCCTGTAACACCCCGAGAGGTGTTGTTGAAAAATTTTAAAGAATTAAAAAAAAATACCATTCAAATTGAGAATGAATTTGGGGAAGCATAAATTATAAATCGACTGAATAAAATTTCTCAATTTTATTAAATCTGAAATGTCCTTTCACAAAATAATTTACAATACACGAAGTGGTATATTTAAATTTTCAAATTAAATATTCAGATCCTCTGACAATGGTCCTAATCCCAATGATTTCATAAATATCACCTTGCATCAAACCTAAAATTTAGCAAACTATAGGGGGTGTGCGGGAAACTCAGTAGCTTTTATAAATGCTCCTAGTGTAACTACACATAATCGTGTGTGCATACATCATATACAAGAGTGTAAGCAATATGAACAGTACATTTAAAATCCTATTATAATCATTACCTAGGATCTCACCAGGGTCATTACACAACCCAAAACCCCATATCAAAATTTTGGCCACACTTCCCATAGTATGGTATGGACTACCGTCCACTATCCTGTCAATTATCCTTGGAACAATCCAATGGACCCAAAAATTAAATAACATAACTCGGGCACACGACCCATCATGATCTGGTATCACCTCCATAAAATATTGGCATCACCGCCATAAAATATTGGCATACTCACCAATTGGGTTCGATGGCCTAATCTTCGAATAATAATCAAAAGGGTCATTTAGTATTTAGGGTACATTTATTTATAGTAGTTGGCTCTTGGGGTATGTATATTTCCATTATAGTTAGTTAGGTGTTATTTTAATGGTTTTCCTCATAGTCGTCTAACGATTGTACCCTTTTTCATCAACTACCCTAAATGCCCTTATGTCCAAAGACCCTTATACCCTTATTCCATTTAAACCCTCAAATCCTCTCTCTCTCTCACACTCTCTCTCACGGCCAGAGGTTCGTTCCTAAACTCTCTCTCACAACCGGAGTAATCCCAAACTCTTTCTCACAGCTGGAGGTTTATTGGCTGGACGTTTGGATTTACAGTTTGGATCGGAGGTTTATTTTTCTTTTTCTTTTCAAATTATTTTCTTGGATGAAGTTCAGATCATTTAGATTTAGAGTTTGGATTTTGATCGAATGGGCGGTTTGAATTGTTTTGATCGGACGTTTGTCGAAAATCAGTTTGGGGGGATCATTTTGGGTGGATTTTTTGGTCGGATGTTTTATTTTTTGGCCAGAGGTTTGGATAGTTTTTGGCCGGAGATTTGGCCGTAGTTCGGGGGGATATTTTTGTTCAAATCATTTCTATTATTGAAATTGTTGTTGCTAAAAACCAATTTTATTTTTTTTCAATTCTGTTTTTTTTCTTTTGTTTTTTTTTTTCAAGAGGTTTTTGTAGATGGAAAAAAAAAATCTTTTGTTTTTTTTCAAATCAGTTTTATTTCTTTTGGTTTTTTGGATGGAAAACAAATTTGTTTTGCTATAAATCATTTTTTTTGGTGGAAAATGTTTTTTATTTTAGGAAATATATTTTCTTTTATTCAAAATCAAATTTTTTTATTTATGGAATTTAAATTAACTTTTTTTGGGATTTATTTTTTCTTGGTATAAAACTTTTTTTGCTAGAAATAATATTTTTAACTGAAAATCCTTTTTAAATAGTTTTTTTAAATAGTCTTTTTTAACTTAAAATCATTTTCAAAAATTATAAATAATTTTTTAACATTTTTTAAACATTATAAAAAATTTTAAACATTATAAAAAAAAAATTTAACTTAAAATTATTTTTTTCCTTAGGTGGAAATTTTTTGTTAAGTTGAAAAGTATTTTTTAATAGTTTTATTTTCAAACAGTTTTCTAATCACTTTTAAAATGCTTATAAAAAATTATTTCAAAAAAGTTATAGAAACATTAAAAAAATAGTATAAAACACTTATATTATGCCTTTATATTTTACTCTTATTTAATATTATGCCTTTATATAATAACTCTTAAAAAATATTTATTTTTTTATAATTTTTTTATATATAATAACAACTTAGACAAAATAGTTTATATGAAAAAACTGTTTAAAAACATTTTTTTCCTTAAAAAATGTTTATACTTTTATAAAGAGTGTATATATATAAAAAATTAGTTTATATATACAAAACAGTTATACACGAACAAAACTTTTTGTAATATAAAAGGGTTTACATAAAAAAACTGTTTTATAGATAAAAATAATTTACTCACAAAAAAACAATTTATCGATAAAAAATAGTTTGAAAAAACATTTAAATAATTTTGTAATGTTCTTATCTATATTAATATATTCATGGATAAAATGATCTTTTTAATTAAAAAAGTTGGTCAACTAACGGTCACGTGAGTCAACTGACGGTTTTTGTTAGTTTTGGACACCAACGAGCTAATACGAAAACAAATGTACCCCAAGCCCCCATTATTATAAGCAAATGTACCCCAAATAGTAAATGACCCATACAAAATCATAGCCAGCAGCACACTCCGTCCAGCAGGTGGTTTGATAAAAGGATGCCCATGCATTCTTCAATAATAATCATCATAATATCATTCTCTCAAGTAAAATAAATTTCAGACTCAATTCCAATAAATCAAGTGTATATATTTTCTACCCAATTTCTATAACCCAACATTAGATCCAAGAATTTTTTAAATCGTCAATCCGACTTCAAATTTAGATTCAACAGCCAAAATTGGGGCAGGTGTGTGCTTCGTGTTTTTCTCAAATCTCTTCCGAAAGCACTCAAAAAGTATATCTAAAACACTCCAAAATTACTCTTCTCATTCCACTCATTTTTGCCTCTTTGGATTTAATTTTTGGCTTCTTTTTTTCAATTTTCTTTCCTTATTATCAGCCATTATATTCCTCATATATCCCCTCTAACAAACCCTAGCTTGGAGCATAAGCTAACGCATATTACAATATTGCCCTGAAATAAAAATTGTTGACTTTACATATTTAAATCATTATGAAATATCCAAAAATCATTTAAACTTAAATTCAAATGTTTGATTTGATTTCAAACCAAGATAAATTATTTTTAAATATAATATCAATAAAAATATTTTTTGTTGAAGATAAAATATCCCGACAGAAATCTTATGTAATAATCATAAATAAGCCCTCGAAATAACGGTGTATTACACAAGGGTTAAGGAAGGTTTTGAAGGTATTGTTTTGGAAGAAAAAACTGACTAAGGAGTAAGAGTTTTATTTCGTTTCTAGTCAAGCTCTTCATCATAGGATTTAATATCTTGAAGAGGTAGGAGTTCTACATTATTTTCAAGTTTGAAAACAAAGCATGATATATATATATATATATATATATATATATATATATATATATATATATATATATATATATATATATATATATATATATTTGATTTACATGACTACTTATACTTGCTATCACTACATATGAATATATATTTAAGAATGTGTGATAAATGTATGAAAGTTAAAGTTTGAAAGAAAGATAAATTTCATAATATTTAAGAAAAATATTTCTTTCATAAATCATGTTAAACTTGTTGATTTCATGACAAAATATTACATTGAAGTCATAAAGAAATAGTAGGATGCATTTGTTGAGTATTATTAGCATAAAACCTTACTTTCATTATCATAAACTCATATGGTTGGGATAGATGGGTTAAGTATGTTAAAAAAATGTTAAAATGTGTTAAAAATGAGAGATTGAAATTATAAAGTTGAAAATTTCAGAATACTAGTCACATAAAATGATACGATTTGTGTGAACACAGTGTGAGAAACTTGAATAAAACAAAGTAAGTGGGTGGTAAGTGTAAAAGTAGTAAAAGTATGGGTGTTCAAATATGTAATATTAAAAAGTTAAGGCCTAAGGTAAAACAAGAAAATAAGTTTAATAATGTAAAGTTCTCAATTTTTAAGACAAGTCTTGAAATGTCAAAAGTATATTTTTTGGGCCAAAAGCTTAATTTTATGATAAATTTGGACTAAGTAGTAACAGTTGCACAAATCAATCTTATTTTTTAAGGTTTTTTTAAAGAAAGGATATGAAACGGTAAGATGATGGAAAACAAGGTAGAAAATGCAAAAGTAATATTTTGAAAGTGAAAGTTTGGAAATGACAAAAGAAAGGTTTTAGCACAAAGTCTCAATTTATGTTAAATGTGGATAATTAGTAACATTAGCAAAAAAATGAGTCATGCCATAGAAAATTGGTTTTAAAGGAAGAAAATGACAAGGTAAAATGAGTAGAAACAATGTAGAAAATGCAAACTTAATATATTGAATGTTGAAGTATTGATATGTCAAAACATACATATTAATATAAAAATATCATTTTATGTGAAATATGGACTTAAGAATGAGTTTGTCAAAAATAAGGGAACTCTAATAAAAGAGTTAAACTTAAGAGTATATGATGAAAACTCATATTTTTTCGAAAGTAAAGGTAACAGTAATATTTTGACCAAATAAATAAAATACAAGTTTACTAGTGTGCATGAATATTAAAAAAAATCATTAATGTATATAAATGGGTATTTGAACTCAAAGGTTAAGTTTTCATAATAAATGGTAATTAAAGTTTTTTCAAAAGATGAAATACCAAGTCTACGATTAAATGAAAGCGGACATTTTATGAAGTTTGAAACATAGAAATAAAGTGTGTTGGGACATGTCTCGTCGAGGGTATTTGGCCTCAATGGCCAGTAAAAAGGAAATAAAGAAAAAAAGGCTTATAAGAAAGAAAGAAAGAAAAATGGTCAAAATGACGTAAAAAATAAAAGGCACTCGGAAGTAATCTGGAAATTTAAGAAGGACCTAGAGCCCTAGAGTGCGGCTTAATGTTTAGATCGGAAACCACTGGTGAGGATCTTATTACAAAGGACCCATATCTAGTCAAGAAGGTAGTCTTCGATAAGTCCTAATTTTGAATTTGCGATTGATGATACCCAGTCCTCCAATATATCTTAGAGAAGTAGGACATTCCCCTTAGTTGATCAAACAAATCATTAATCCGAGGTGACGAGTATTTATTCCTGATAGTGACCTTATTCAATTCCCTGTAATCAATCCATAATCAGAGGGAACCATCTTTATTATTCACAAACAACACAGGAGCACCCCATGGTGACGTTCTACGCTGGATAAATCCTTGCTCCAATAATTGCTGAATTTGATTCCTTAGCTCACTCATTTCCAAAGGAGACATACGGTATGGAGCTCTCACAATCGGCCGAGTTCTCGGTGCTAAATCAATTACAAAATCAATCTCACGACTTGGTGGTAAGCCTCGAATCTCCTTAAATACATCCTCAAATTCTCTAACAACGAGAATCGAGTCTAGGGAAACAACTATTTCATTCGAAGTCTCCTCCTCAATACAGTATGTAAGTACGTGCTTGAACCTCCCTACAAAAGAGGCATAGCTACTAAAAACATTTCTTTCCCCCAAATGGAAAAGGCTGTACTCCTACCGTAATAATTTACCATGGCTTGGTATTTCACTAACCAGTCCATACCCAAAATAACATCATACCCGAACATATCCAGGACGAGTAAACCGGCCTCAAAACGCAAATTACCAAGGTCTATTCCTACCTTTTTACAAACAAATAATATAGGTGAACCATCACCCATGGAAGATTCCACACTAGTAAAAGTACTCTCAACAGACTTAATTAACCCCGTCGAATGAGCAAAATGCCTAGAAATAAACGAGTGAGTTGAGCCTCAAATAACACTCGACCCACATTCTCGTGAATGGAAAACTTACCCTCAATAGCTGGAGGTATGGGCGGGGATGAAGGAAGTGAAGTGTCCTTAATATGATACAATTGCCATACTCATGTTTTCCCTATTGTATAGGGATGGATGGAATAGGCACTGGAGGCTGTAAATGCACCTGTTGATGATGAGGACCCCTATGCAACTGTCCCCCGATCAACTATGGACAAGATTTCTTAAAGTGACCCAGTTCACCACATTGAAAATAATAGCCAGGAAATTTTCTAGATAATGACCCCGACTATTATTTCAAAACTGCCCATGCCTTATCCCGGATGGCCCCGGCCTCCATTATTACCTCAGCCTGCCTTCCCCCATTGGCCCACCTGCTGCTTCTGCTGAGCACCCTGATCGTGCCTAAAATAACCTCCACAAAAATTAAAACCCCCAAAACATTGTCTCTTGTATGAATCCCCCTGCTGGGTCTCCCTCTCTTTCTATTTCCTCTCGACTGTTGTGGTGAGGGTAGTACTCCACCGGCATCGTTAGCTCCTTGTTTACTATCTTGAACCAAATTCGTACTCTTCTTACTCCCTTTCACTTGAAAACGGTGATCTTGGTAATGGATCAAAGATGCATTCATCACGTCACCAAATGTTTGCAATGTTGAATTTACCAACAAGTTGTGCGTGATTCACCAATTTAAATCGCCAATAAATTTTGATATCCACCTTTCCTCTTGAATTACTTGATCCGGCACAAAGTTCACTAGATGAGTATATTCCTCTTCGTATTTCAAAAATGACCATTCTCCCTGAATAACGTCCTAAAGCTTCCTTCGCATCTCCTTCTGGACCGTTGGAGGAAAATACTTTCAATCGAACAAAACCAAGAAGTACGATAGAGACATGGTATCCCTATGCACCAGAGTTATCACCGACTCCCACTAATGTAAAGCTGATCCCACCAGTTTGATAGTGGCAAGAATCTATTTTAGTTCCCTGTTACACTCCACCATGTGGAGATGACATTTCATGTCTTTCTTCCACTAGTTTGCCACTATCACATCGACACCACCCTAAAATTAAGGAGGGTGACCTTTTAAGAAAGATTATCTAACTCTCTCCCACGGGGAGGGTCCCGTATGGGCTTCGACTTCTTGTACTATCAGTTGTTGGTCTTGGGGAAACTGTTGGGCTATAGCCGTTATGGCAGCGTTGACGGACTGAGCAACAATATTAGCCACCTCCGTCGCATTTACGGTTCGTTATAGTGGTGGAGGCTCTATGTTTTATGCAACTCAATTTACTTTCACTGGGCGACCTTTTCTAGGCGGCATCTGACATAAATAAACAACTAGATCAGAATACAATTCAAAACAATTTATCTTTACAGAAGATCGCAAGCACGCACAATCAAAATAGTCCTAATGATAGGGCTCTATCTCAAAGAACGCTATGGTGGAACGTGATAAGTCCGCATAGATCCTAAGGACTCTAGAACTTGAGGCTTTGATACCATTTGTGACACGTCTCTTATTAAAATAAGAGGTGGCTAGACCGATACTCCAATAAATATAGGAATCATAGATGGGCCATTCTTAGCATCACTGTTGTAGTAATAATAATACGATATAACCCCCATCTATTTTAGAAAATGTATGTCAATAAAATTTGCAAGTTTAAGTAAAACCATGTAGACAATCCAAATTTGAAAAAAAATGGTGGATAAGCATGAAAAGACATATAACAACTTAGCAACTAATCAACAAAAACAATAACCGAATAAGCTATCAATTAATAGGCAAGTACAAATCGGCTACACCGAGTATTATAGTTAAACACAAACAATATAAGTACAATTCCAAGACCTGGGCAACACGCCAGAATATACAGACTGATCACAACTAGAATATACAAAAGATGGATGAGTCTATAATAAAAATCCTACAACACCCGCAAAAAAGTTGTAGGTCCCTGACACTGAGAATGAGAGATTAACACAGGCATCCTTGTAACGGAGCACCTGGGCATAAATAAGAACCACACAGAATAGAGAAATATAAATGGGTCAGGGCCCGATTTTATATGATATGCGTGTGAATAAATGCAATGATAGTTCTGAATTGATAATCATCATAAATGACGCAATTTTATATAAATTTCACAAAAATGAACGTCTCGAATCTCACCAGGTTTGTTAATCTCCACACTTATTCGTTAAGTCATCAATTTTCACTCAATTTCCATCTTTGGTTAATTTCGGCTTTGTGTATGTTGAATTTTACAACTTGAGACTTCAATCCGACTTTTGACGATATTTTTGAAAACTTTGAATTCCAATTTTTATTTATTTTGAACAAAAATATTTTTGGGCTTTTCAAAATTTTATGATTTTTTTGAGATTTTTGGGCATTTTTGAAAATTTGTGAAGTTTTAGAAATACGCACTTGTGACTCCCCCTAACTTAGACTTTTCCAGGAATAAATCTAACTCAAAGCGAATGAAAAGTACTGAAAAATAAAATAAACAAATATTTAAAATGCATAAAGACACTAAATGACCCTAACAGATGACACAATAATACAATAAAAATCACCCCATACGCATTAGAGGTGCGACGACCTATCATCTTTATGTATAAACTTACACGACCCCTTGCACGGGGAACGATGCTCTTCTTGTCTCGCTCGTCTTCCTCACATCGTAAACAAAAAGTCGAAACAATTGGGAGTCGACCCAATAGAGAAAATGAACACCTCGAGGCACATGATGAATGAGGTGAGTGAAGTCAACAAGATGCTCAATCATCTTGTAGCTCAAATTGGCCGACTTGGAGAGAATATCAAAGTGAATTTTGGAATGGCTTAGATTGTCCCTAAACTTGGTAATGCATGGATCAAGCTCTAAATCGGGCGATAATCTAACCATGGCCTTGATTGCATCCGAGAACTCCAGTGGCATGTGTGGATGGTCACAAAGAAGAAAATGATCAATCCTATCTTTCCATTCGCTCTCTTCTAAGTGACAAAATGAGTACAATAGTGATTGGACTTCGATAGTGAAGCTCCCATCCACTAGACCGAATTCGTTCTCAAAGTCCTCTTGGCTCATATTTTCTAACGCTCTTTCTTGCTCATTATCTGAATACTCTCTCTTACTCTCCTCCGAAGGCTTCTGTGATGTGGAGGGATAAATACTACGAAGGAATTCATCTATTATATCTTGCCATTCTCTCTCATCCATCGTCTCCCTCGTAATACTCATCAATTTTTTTTTATTTTTTTATTTTTTTGTTATGGCCAAAGTTTTAGATTAACTTGATCTAATCCTAAGTCTACATTAATCCCCGGAAAAGGCGCCAAAAACTTGACTCGACTCAGAATGTGTCTCTAATGTTCATTCACTCTAGGCTCAAGTGCAAGCCTGTCGCGTTAGAAATATACCTGATAAGTCGGGATCGTGTCCACAGGGGAAAAAGGACAACAGAGTTGTAACGACGGGGAAAGACAAAGGAATCCTAACTCTGACTCCAAAAAGAATGGAAAAATGATTTGGTTTTGAGAATTGATTACGACTAAATGCAATTGTGAAATTATGAAGAAATGCAATTATACTAAACTACCTAAAATAGTGAAGAAAGATGATTTAAAACTTTTGAACTAAGTGATGAGAAAAACATGACGGGAATACAATCCCCTAACCCTAGTGTATTGTAGGTATAATACTAATTGAAAATTTAACTGATTAATCTGACCCAGAATTTAGTACTCCCAAGCATTACGTATACGAGGTTCAAGCCCGCGTCATACTTAATCTGAGGACGAGTAAATAGGTTTCGCGATAGTGACACTCGAATTGCATTATAAATCATCCTAGTTACCCAGAGGCAAACGAGATATAAAGATCTACAATTGTTGTGTTCCTACGCAAAACGGTCATAATCAATCACTAAATTCAGAGGATTAATGTTATACACATGCAACTAACACATCAGGTTGTGTTCATGTATCCCGACCTTGGAAAATATAGCCGGACAAATTAAACTGAAGGATGCATGAAATAGTAGCATTGCATGAGAAAGAACTCATGATGACACTAGATTGAAATATGTAACTAAGTGTTATGAACACAAAAATTTATTCAAATCATCCAAGAAAAATTACCATGCAAGAACAATAATCATAAGAATAAAACTTGGATTACAATTTGAAAACAAACCCAAAATTTTATTAATCTTGCAGCAATTAATTCAACTTATGTTCCTAAATGTTCTTCTCCTTTTCTCTCTACCAAAACTAAAAAAAACATTCAGAACTGTTGTTCCTGGGTCACTAAGTACGTCCAAATCTGCTTTAGAAGGATTTTTAACTTTATAGGACTCCTTGGACCAATCAGAATAAAAGAATAAATTCGCGCTTCAGGACCCACGAACCGGTTCGCATGTTACCCGAACCGGTTCACCCTCCAAATCGGTTCGACATTGGGTTCGGGAAATTTCGCTGGCTTGGGTGCCTTTTTCTTTCATTCTAACACTTAGAATTTTTTCTTGTTTTCTTCCTTTCTTCCTTGGATTTTTCTTCAACTTCAATTGGTTATAACTCGTCAACCGTAACTCGGATTTGGGTGTCGTTTCTTTCAGTGTTCTCATTGTTCCAAGATTTTCAACTTTCCAGTTGACTCCTCCTCTGGGATCTAGTTACAGAATTACCAAAATTCCCTTGAACTTGCCTTCTTATCCTTTCTTTTAATCGTTTCACTTTCTCTTTTGCACAGCTTCCATAATTAACCTGTAAAACAAATAGGAGAGACACGAAACACGAAATACTTGCCAATGAAGGTTAGTAGCATAAATGTGCGTTAAATCCATATCGATTGCATCACTCGGGTTCACAAATGTACCGAAATTAGGGGCATAAATATATAATATTTATGCCTAATCAATAAACAAGTATAAGTCTCTCTTCACAATAAGAATAATACTCACCTCTCATCTAAATGCACATCCTAGTGCGATGCCAATTATAGTCGTAACCATTCATTGATGCAAGAGAATTAATAAAATCCATTTTAGTAAGCCTAAACTACAGTTTAGTAAAGTATAACTTCACAAGTTCATACCTCATTAGTAAACTTAGACGGCAGTTGATTTATAAATGCATTAGCCATTTATGAAATACCACATTCGAAAGAATAGTTACAATCAACATATAATGATACGAAGACCATCCTTCCGGGAGTCACCCCACTGGATGCTAAATAGATATCATCTTACAGGTCCTATAACCAAGACCACCTGGACATCCTAAATCGCATCATGTGGGATGCGGCCATATACCTTTGACAGTGAGTCATAACCATGATCGGAATGACCTCACTTCGAATAAAGCAACAACACAATATAAACACCGGTCTTATGGCCGAGGACTATATTCACCCTGCATTCACTAGCCAGGGGACTTCACGTCATTCGCGCAACTTCCCTTATGATAGCATTTTGAGAGGTATGTATATGCAAGTCAATATTCACAAGATGTGCCAATTAAAAATGTACATTCCATTTTATCGAGAACCACATGTGTTTAACGACTTAAGCCACGACATTTAATTATCCTCATACTAACTTCCAAGAGTTCACGACAACACTATAATCCACTAAGTGTAATTTACCTCATCTATATCTCTAAAAGTCCAAAATCATGAAAACACTACTTTCCCCTAGTCCTAGACTAGCTCGCTAAATGAAATGGACACTTACCTCCTTCTAACAATTAATTAATTAATCCCCGACCTAAGCCCGAACACTCCTTTTCTAACCTATGTTCTTAAATCCACTAAGACAAGACCCTAATACTCTATTTTACTTCATGCAATAACATTCCTAAGGCTTAAACCTTAAAAGAAAGGAACGAAAAGAAAACTAGATTTTGGGGTGAAAAAGAGGGGACCGGTCGACCGGCCCCTGACCCCCAGTCGATCACGCTTCTAGAATTTTGCCTTGAAAGAAAAGAAGTAAGACCATTACTCAAGGCCCGGTCAATCGGTCCTTGGACTGCGATTGACCGCACTATAAAATTAATCTTTTCAAGAGAAGCAGTGGGCTTTTCTCTTTAGGCCCAGTCAACCGGGCTCTGGACCACGGTCGACCGGTCGCATCAGATCTCACTGCCAACCCCCATTTTAACATACGAAAAATAAATCCCTAACCTTATTTTCTTCCATATCTTTTAACCTCGTCATATAATAACTTCAACCCAATAATTCCTACACAACTACAAGCTAATGCATCAACTCAAATCATAAATACATCAAAATCTAAGGGTTTAAACACAAAAAGCTTTCAAAACCTACCAATGGTTTAAATCTCCACAACACAACTATCAATACAAATTATCCAAACTAAATCATACATATGCAAGTTAGAAACTTGGCTTAAGATCATAGTCTTGAATTATCTACCAGTAGCAATAATTCCAAGCTCAAATCTTCAACTCTCTCTCTTTTCTCTTCTTTTATCCCAATTTCTTTCTCTCTCTCTCTCTCTGACTCTCTAACTCTCTTTTAGGTTTAGGAATAAATGATAAATAAATTCTCTAGGATGACTAAAATGCCCAATAACATTAAGTCCAACATTAAATGTTACTACACAATTAAAATGACTCATAACAACATGATTAAATCATAACTTGTCAAAAGTACCCGGAACCAAAAAATACAACTTCATACTTATTCTCACTATTTCAACCATTTCCGAACTAATTGCGCCCACTAAATTGGCATCCGAAATATCATAAATTATTTCATGTTCCAACGTCATCTTAAATCATAACCGTCACCAAAAGTGCAACGACGCAATGAAACATAATAGAATGCTATTTACATTCACTTAACATCAAATATGCAAAACTCGATAATATTATCTCTTAAATCACTTAAAAGTAATATTTACCTCGATTTCTTTTATTTTATATAATTAACCCGCATGGCAAATTAATATAAAAATAATTACTCGTAAATAAGGGGTATAACATTCCTGGGCATACGAACTATATGAAGGACCTCAGATAAATAATTAAATTGGCATGAAAATAAATAATCAAAAATACAAAATTAGATTCTTATAATTTTTTTCTTTTCTTTATTTAATAATAATTAACTCCACTAAATAATTAAGACTTCCCCCCAATTTAATTATTTCAGAATTACTTGGAATGATGAGGTCTTATTTACAAAGTTGATGTGGTACATAATGAGAATCCGCATATTAAGTTTCTAATAGCCACTTGGTTAATCAAATTGTCGCTTATTGATTTTAACCAACATCTAATAAATTCCTGGATTCTTAGAGTTAACTTATGTTGATACTTCACCGGATTATAAAATAATTCACCCGTCAGGTTTACTGGTCGAAATAAATTTTATAAGTCTATCAAAGGGGTATTATAATTCAAAATCTTTCTTGGATGTAGATTCCACTAAATTGTGATCTTAGTCCTACTCACACAACTGTTGCCCAACTTGGGGGGGGGGGGGGGGGGGGGGAGGGGGGGAGGGGGATCTATTGACCTAATCTAAAAAGGAATAAAACCTATGGAAATCAAATCAAGAATTTTTCAAGAGTTGTACATCCTTATAACTTTAAGGATGAAGAATATATACCCACTTTTCAAAATGGCATGATATTACCTAAGTCTAATCAAGACAACCCTTAGACATAAATTTCACAAGTGGTTATATTCTATAGATTCCTAAATATCTCGATCACAATCCTCTTGCGACTATCATAGAAGTTATTAAACCATCAAATAGGTTCCCATAGTTTGAGATAAACTACTAGGATTGTACATAAAACCATATCGATAGGATGTGAACTCCCTATCAAAGTAATGAACTACTCAATTGCATCAGAATTAAAATTCCAATATACCATGAGTAAGTTGAAGCCAAATTATTTGAATTCCTCCCATCGAAGTAACAAACAATATATTTAAAGACATATATATATATATATATATATATATATATATATATATATATATATATATATATATATATATATGTATGTATGTATAAAGAATTCTCACAAACATGATTCACATTTTAAATAAACAACTAGACGATCCTTGTATTGATAAATAAAATGTCATTACGTGGTTTTAGGAATAAAACCCCAACAATATATGAATTCATTTTAAAGCCACGTGCCTATGCATTTTACTCCGATTACCAGTACACCACTCTCAAAAGTATTAGCTAGTAAGAGGTTACTGTGAGATGAAATATTGGTCACGTTGACGTTTCTTCTCTACATGATATATCGAATCCTATGATACTTGAGCTAAATGTGCTTTTCCTTCTTATGAGTACTTTATTTTTATAATTTTGAACTTCATCCTTATTATAAAAATAAAGTGTAATAACCAACTATACCGAAGGAACCTGAAGATGCGTGATATCAATTAATTATTTGATTTGTAAATTTCCAATTTAAAACATATTTACTAGAGTGAATCTTAAATCCAAATTTTATTAAACCCTAATCATGAATCTATGTGGATAAATTAAACATGCAATCACAAATAAAGCGACAAATAAGATTCGGGAAAAAAAATCTTTCGAGTAAAACCTTTTATTTCACTATCTAACATAAATCGCAACTTACAATTACATAGAAAAATCTACAACGAATCTCCCATAGAAAATTCCCTTAGACCGCAACCTAGCACCAAAGTGAATACCCTTGAGTATCCCTAATAATCGTAGTCGTCAGCAACTAGACCCCGCAGGAAGTATCAATCCAGCATTAGACGTATTCTCTAAAAGAAAAACATCAACAATAAGTGTTTTGGGTTCCAAATGATTCACAAATGTATATAGGATCTTTTGTGTGAATAAAAAACATGGTTTTTTGCCTTAAAAATGAAGAATAAAATTATGAAGATTTGTAGTTTTTGTTTGGCAAAAGTCTTAATAAAAAAGGTTTCCAAAATAGGTATTTATAGCACAATAAAAAATTTGAGGCGGTGGAGGTCGTTCTAACGACATTGGATGTCATTAACCACCTAAGAAACAACCTGTAAATACCCAAAACGGTACGTGGTCATTTGAAACAATAAAGGAATGAGCCTCAAGAGTCATGTGATGTCGTTAGAAGGGGCCGTTTGAATGATTTGTCAATGTCGTTTGAATGACATTACCTTGTCATTGGAATGACATGATCGAAAAACAAATATTTCAAAAAGATCGTCAACAGGTCTTACCAAATTATTTTGACTTAGAAAATACCTCATTTTGATAAAAAACGATTTTGAAAAATATCCCAATACTATCGTAAACCAAATTCAAAACTTAAACAAAATTCTTACCAAAATCAATCTTGTAGTTGTCCGTTGTTTAAGAAACATGATAATCAGATCCGTTGTCTTGAAAAAATGGTCACGAGCTTCTCTCGACGGCTATAGCGATATACGACATACTAAATGTAAAATCAAGACTATGAAAATTGTTACCTTACAAATCTTCCCCAATGTCTATGCCGGTACGAAATAAAAACAATATGAGTAATAAATTAAATACATATCCAAATCTAATACCCTCCCGTTAACCCAAAAGTGGAAAGATACTAAAAATCCAAGTCTTCAAAATCTTCTATTTTAAATCTCTTCAAATAAAATCTCTTTGGTTTTCTTGCACCTTGTCTTTGTGTGATTTCTAAATGATCATCAAATTCTTACACATTATAAACAAGACAAATACCTTCTTGACGTATCAAGTTTGAAATGAGATAGCATTAATCAAATCAAGTAAATCTCAAAACTGCCCCATAATTCAAAGTCTCACTCCCCCATAATTCATAATTCATTTTAATCTTTTTTACTTGTTAAAAATAGACAAGGAAAAGAGTAATAAAAAAAAATACGAAGTGACACAACAGGCATTGCAAATATATAACAATTATCTCATGTAAGGCTATACTCAAAAGTCTCTAACAATCTCTTTTTTTTTTTTCAAAATTTTCAATAAAGATAATTTACAAAAACAACACACAATGAATTTATACTAAGATAACAAAATTGTGAAAAATAATGAATGGGTGTGAACATATAAGATAGGAAAATCAACTCAAATATTCATAACAAATATGTGTGATGAATATGGATACTCCAAACAAAAGAACTCAAAATCGCCCTTAGGTGTAAAAAAAGTTGAATTTAAATGAAACCCACTCAATCTAATCAACAAATCAAAGTCTAAAATGATTTCCACACCAATAACGTCTAAAACTATGTAATGCTTTTTCAACACTTTTCCAGGATGTGCAAACCCATTGGTTTATTTCCATCCAAAATCCCTCAAATATAATAACGATTATATTGTTCTATTCAATTACTTTATTTTGAATGGTCATATCACACTAAACTATTTGGGCATTGACTACTTTATACAATGCCACATCCAAAGGTTATTTTCTTTTTTCGTAGCCCCTTTTCCGTGTTCACTCATCATTTTTTCATATTAAATAATTTCCTCACGAGCAACGGTTATTACATGCACTACTTTCATTGTCAAGTTTTATCACACATGGTTAATTTTAAATACATGATTGAGATTAAAACACTTCGACCAACATGTGATAAACAAGCACAATAATCAAGTAAATCCGTGCAAGTGTGCATTAAAGGAAATGAGGAGTCAAACATGTAGAAAGTATAATCAAATCTAATGTTAATGACTCCAAACATTATAAAGCATACGGATGAAATGATATATCATCTCTAAACACTATCAAATAGTCACATGGATTTGGAATGATCTTGTGACTTGGTCATCCTAAATGTCCATCCATAAATGGTGTAAACCAAAATACAAAAATCTTTTCGACTTTTTTCCTAAATTTTATCAAAATAAAATATTGTTTGGCTTTTTCAATTTTTTCTCAAAAAATAGAAAATGTTTTTGTATTTTTCCAAAAAATTTCAAAAACAAAAATCTTTTTGGGTTTTTCGAAAACTGTATCAAAATGGAAACAATAACTATAAAAGTGGTACACACTAGCAATAGGTCCTAAAATATTATCATGAAAATCACCCCATGCTAGCAAACAAGTATAAACCTCAACCATTAGGTGCGGAGCCGTTTTCCAAAGGTGGTGACATCATATGAAAAATATCCATCGAATCATGTGAAGTCTTGACTAAAAACTTAACTTGCTCTCGAATGTGTGCAAACTCTCACATGTGATGTGAAGGATCATGCAAAGTATTATTTGTGGGAGTGTGTGTAGGAACACATGTCGTAGCATAGCAAGGAAAAAATTTGTGTGATACACTACCCAACTTAAAAATAGAATTCCATAAGGTGTCCTTTCTTCTTGCAATGGGTGCAAACATATACGAGACTAGGAACACCTCTTTCAAAACATCTAGGACGCAGTATCCTACGAAGAAAGTGATGCCTATGTGGGTTAGGTTGAGAGCCATATGGATCTATCACAAACTTAGGAACCGGCTCGAGTCCAACATGGAAAGTAGACGCACCGTTATAACCTATTCTAAATCTCTCAACATTACCAAAAGCAGGGCCAAGGAGTATATTTCCAATATTCTTAGATGAATCCTCTACAGTAACCTTTACCTACCGATCACGTTCAAGATCTCTCTCATGTTAGGACACACAGGATTCAGGTTCACTATTTTCCCGACCTAAGAAGATCAACTTCTCACTTACAGAAACCTTCACCTTCTCGAGTCGACTCGACGACGCCTCACATCCCCACAAAACTTCTGTCTCTCTCTATTCAAATCTAACACCTTAAGACCTAAATCCTTATTTAACATCTTCGATTTTATGGTCTCGGCGTATAAATCTCTAAATTCTTTTTCGAGACCGCTTTCACCCTCACTTTCAATATCGCTCTCACACTCACTTGAAACACTCAAATAATGATTGGGGCTATCATGTATTCAAGTTTACTCATCATTGTGGGACAAATTAAATGTTACGATCTGACTAGCCATAAAAGAAATACGCATATAATGTGATGATTCGTCCCCCGAATCATTCACCTCATTGTCATTATCGCTAAGAGTGGCTGGCATAACAATTTTCTTGCCCTTTCTCCTTAGCATATTAGGACATTCAAACTCTTTGTGCCCTTTTCCCTTGCACTCAAAACATCTCGCATTTTACTCTTTCTCACCGCTCTCTTTGGACTTTTCTTTTTTTTTATTTTTCTCAAATATCTTTTTATTGGAAGAATTTTCTTTGGAAAATTTGAGAAACTTTTTAAATTTTTTTTAAAATCAAACTCTCTCTCAGACTCAGACTCGGACTCATAAACTCTCACTTTATTCTTCCTCTTAGACACTTCCTCTCCCTTTCTTAATTGTTCCCTAAGTGAAATCCCTTTATCCTTGGGCTTAATGGTTTTAGAAAAACATGTTTATCTCATAAGTTTGAAGGTCTCGTGGGAGTTCTTCTAACCTAAGTGTATCTAATATCCCTAATGAATTTAAAATAGTGACCTTAGGAATAAAGCGGGATGGAGGTGACCTCAAAATATTTTTAACAGCCCTCATCTCCTCAATTTTCTCAACCAAATTAAAACTCGTATTAATTATCTCCAATAATTTAGCTTAAAACTCGCCAAAACACTCGAACTCTGACATGGTGATGGCCTCTGACTGGGCGGTCAAATTTTGTAATTTAGATTCCTTAACCGCGTTGGTACCCTCAGTTTTCAATTGTAGGATATACCATGCCTCTTTAGACATGGTGCACGTCATAATACGACCAAACTCCTCCGAGGTGATGATTCCAGAAATAGCACTAACGCCACGAGAGTTGTAGGTACTCCATTTAAAATCATCATCAGTCCATTGAGTCACAGGTTTGGACTTGGTGAAATTTCCAACGATGACAATGGAAGGAGTCCACCCTCTTTCACAAAAAATCCAAACACATTTCTCAATATCCTTTAAACCATGTTTCATGCAGGATTTCCAATAGGCATAATTCGTTCCATCAAAGACGGGAAACTAAATATATAAGTTCTCCATTGAAAAATAAATTCAACAAAATTGATATCACAAAAATTTTGCAAAAAATAATCACTCAGTAGATTATAGTAACCTTCTTTGATACCAATTTGAAGAAGCGTGATATTAATTAATTATTTAATTCGCAAATTTCCAATTTAAAACTTATTTAATTAGAGTGAATTTTCAATCCAAATTTTATTCAACCCAAATCATGCAACTATGTGGATAAATTAAACATGCAATCACCAATCAAGCGACAAATAAGATTCAGGAAAAAAAACCTTTTGGGTAAAACCTTTTATTTCACTATTTAACGTAAATCGCAACTTACAATTACATAGCAAAATCTGCAATGAATCTCCCATAGAAAATCCACATAGACCACAGCCTAGAACCAGTAGTGCATACCCTTGAGTATCCCCAATGATCGTAGTCTTCGGCAAATAGCCCCATAAGAACTATCAATCCAGCAGTACATATCTTCTCTACAAGAAAAACTTCACTAAGAACTGTCTTGGATTCCAAACGATTCATAAACGTATATGGGATCTTTTGTGTGAATAAAAAATAAGGTTTTGTTCCCTTGAAGTGAAAACTAAAATTCTGCAGATTTGTTGTCTTCATTTGGCAAAACTGTTAATGAAAATGGCTTCTAAAACTGGTATTTATAGCATAACAAAAAATTTGAGGCCACTGGAGTCATTCGAATGACTTCTCAATGTTGTTTGAACAACACTGGATGTTATTACTAACGACCTAAGAAACGACCTATAAATACACAGAATAGTAAGTGGTCGTTTGAAGCAATAAAGGAACGAAGCTTTGCGTGACCTATGAAATGACATGTGATGTCATTGGAAATGGTCTTTTGAACAACTTGTCAATGTCGTTTGATGACATTGCCTTGTCGCTTGAACAACAGGAGCAAAAAATAAATATTTTAAAAGGCTCGCCTACAGGGTTTTCAAAACTTATTTGGACTTAGAAAAATGCCTCATTTTGATTGAAAACGGTTTCAAAAAATTTCCTAATATTATCGTAAACCAAATTCAAAATTTGAACACAATTCTTACCAAAATAACTCTTGTAGTTGTCTGTTGTGGAAGAAACGTGATAATCGGATCCGTCATTTTTAACAAATTATCGTGAGCTTCTCTCGATGGTTGTAGTGGTATACAACATAATAAATTTAAAAATCAAAATTAAGGAAATTATGTCCTTACAACCATACCCAAGTCACTTAGGGAGTTTTGGAGCCAAATAGCGTTCTTTACAAACCTTTGATCTAGAAACATATTTAGTTTCCACGGTATAATTATCTATACATATTGCTTAATACGCCTACAACTTATGACTCCTCCTTTTAGGGTAAACACATTTACTGATGTCGATACCCTAGGTACCGTATCCAACTGAAAGTTTGAGTCTATGTACCCAATGGGTACTAGACAATTCGCTGAGTAAACCATCACAAAATCTCGTGTGCTTCTTAGTTACTTGAAAGTGTTCTCAATAAAAACACGGTCATCCTCACCTGGTTTAGACCAGAATCTTCTGACCACTCCAACGACAACGTAGTTATTTGGTTTTGTACACAACATAGTCTAGACGAGGTCGTCCATCGCCAAAGCATAAGGTATATTCACCATCCTATCTATCAGAGTAGATGTATTAGGACACTGATCCTTAGATAAATAAACTCCATGCCTGAAAGGGAGAAAAACTTTCTTGGATTATTGCATGCTAAACCTAGTAAACACATCATCGATATAAGTGCCCTGGGATAAGCCCAACATCATTTTTTTTGACAACGCATAATCTTGATCCCAAGGCTATGGCGGGATTATCCTAAGTTCTTTAGATCAAACTAACTAGACAACCACACTCTTACATTAGATAATACACCCACATCATTCCTTACAAGGATAATATCATCCATATAAAGTACTGGAAATACCACCATGTTTTCACCATGATTTTTATACTCACATGTTTCACTCGGTTATTGATCAAAATAAAAAAAATATTTGATTTTCTGATTAAACAAGATATTCCAAGACCTTAACTTATTTAATTCCATTAATAGATCTCTAAAGCATGTACACCTTATTTTCTTGTCCATTTGATATAAATCCCCACATAAAAACTACTGTTCAGGAACGCAGTCTTTACATACATTTTCCAAATATCGTGATCAAGATAAGCCATAATGGATAAAAGAATTTGATTAGACTTCATCATAGATACTCTAGATAAGGTTTCCTCATAGTGGATGCCCTCTTTTTTTAGTAAACCCTTTTGCAACAAGCCTTTCTTTGAATGTTTCTACCTTCATATCCACCCATTTTTCTTCTTATAGATCCACTTACATAGTATGGGATTTATCCCATCCTTCATGTCTACAAGTTTCCAAACATGACTCTAACACATTGAATCCATCTCGATATTCATAAACTTTAGCCAAATCTCAGAATCCTTATATTGGAGTGTCTCGCTATAATTGTCGAGATTTAGTTTGTGTTCCCTTAGGATCTTACCAAACTGTTCACCCAAATACACTAACATGATGCTTGACTCTCCCACTATAATGTGGCTTAACTTATGGTCCAATACAAGTGATTCATGTATCGTAATCATCGATAATACTCCCATACCTTTAGGCAATGTATTATCAATATTAGGTCATATTTCATCTTATGTGGATGGTTCAGAAGAAATACTTGGTCTTTCCCTCTTATCTCTTGCAAGATAATATTGGTATTAGATTTTTGTTTTTTATCACATAGTCTTCCTCTAAGTACCAAGAATTTGTGTTAACAATATTCCTTAGTCCTTAGGATTATAAAATTAACCACCCTGGGTTCCTTTTTGATAACCCACAAAGATACATAAATATTTTCTTGATTCCTACTCCCTTTTATCATTTTTTTAAAAGTGTGCTGGGAAACCCTAGGTCCAAACATGTCCTATACTAGGCTGATGCCCAGTCCATAGTTTTGTGGGATTTGTTGAGACGAATTTAAAGGTAAATAATTTTTTTAAGTATGTAGTCATCTCTAATGAAATAACTTAAAAGGAATCCGATAGATTCGAATAACTCATGGTGGATCTATCCATGTCCAAAAGGGTCACGTTCCTCCTTTTAGATACAATTTTTTTCTATGGAGTGACTAGTGTAGACAATTGGAATGTAATACCGATCTCGGATATGTCATTCCAAAACTCTCCCATGAGATACTCTCCTCCACAATCAGATTGTAGAGTTTTCCTTAATTTACAAAGTTTAATCTCCACCTTGTCCTTATACACTTTGAATTGATCAAAGGCTTCACACTTGTGATGCATAAGGTAAACATACCCAAACCTCCAATAGTCAACAATGAAAATGATGAAGTTATCATAGCCACTTATTCCACAGATTGTCATAGGACAATAAAAATCACAATGAACCAATTCCAACACATCTTTGCCTCTATAGCCTTTAGTCGTGAAAGTCCTCTTAGTCATTTTACCCACTAAGATGGATTCATAAACTAGAAGTCCTCCATTTTTAATGAACTCAATTCTCCATTTGAAACTAGTCTTAGATTTTTTTAGATTAATATAACTTAAGAGTAAGTGCAAAATATATTTTTTGATCAATTTAAAAGGTTCTTTCATATTTCAGTTATTTCCATTTAAGTTACTCATTTCACTATTAAGCGGTAGTGATGAGATAGGCCTTATAATATGAAGATCATTAAGCGGTTGTGGTAAGATATTTTCCATTTTTATAAGAATACCTTTATTAAAATAAACCTAATATTCATTCAAAACCAGTTTAGAAACATACATCAAAATTCTTCTAATGCAAGGGAAAAAAACACTAATATTAACTTATTGTATTAAAAAAAATTAAATTAAATTTCCTACTGCTACAACTACTATCTGGTGTGACCACCCATGAATAGAAACTTGTCTCCCTCACCGAGCTTCCTGGTTACCTAGAACCAAACAAATAATTGCAAACATGATTAATGGCTCCTTAATCTATGCACCAAGCACCAAAATATTTCACCACAAAACATATCTCAATTACTAAAGAGAAATTACTGATTTCCATTCTTTATTTTTAAGAAGATAGAGCATTACTTCTTCCAATGTCTAGACTAATTGATTCGTCACTTTTATTGTATTTTATACCCCGTTAATTTGTACATTCTAGCTTTCCCATGCATGTATTTCCCGGTTCTTGTACTCATTTATTAACTAACCCCTGAATTCATCATATATACTTTGTATGTGTCTTTATTGAGCTTTTATAGGTCTCGGGAATGCATTTTGGGAAGTTTGGTTTTGATCCGGAAAAGTTCCATTGGCACTTGCATAGTCGGGGGCATTTTGGTAATTTCATCACTCGGGTTTTGATCTCGGTTTCTTCACGGAAGTTGTAGACCTTCTTCTTATCTTCGTGTGGCTTCCAACGGTGCTCCAATCCGACCTCGAACGAAGAAGTTACGGAAGTTTCGGTGAATCGTGGGACAACTAATGCCTATATAGGCATCTCTCCTTCTCACAGCAGGCCCGAATCGATTCGCTGACTCTGCCGAATCGATTCGGTTACATACAGGTGCAATTCTCTACACTTCCGAATCGATTCGGATTTGGCACCGAATCGATTCGGCCCTGCATTTCCAGCTTTCTTCTTATTACTAGTTTGCCATTTTGGTTGGATTTTGGGGATATATCCCTTGTTTTTCCTCTTTTGTAGATTTAGATTACTTTTGTTAGATATTTGGATATAGAAAAACACTCTCTTCTCTCTCCTAGGTCAAAGTTCATTTATGGTTTTTATCAACTTGTGAAGCTTTGATTACTAGTTGAATTGTTGTTATTAATGCAAGAAAGGTTCATTTACTTCTTCTCTACTTGTTCAACTAGCCTTAATTTGCATTTAATTCCATCTCTTGCATTGGTTTGTGTTTAAACTAGATAACTAATTTAAGTATGTTGTTAACTAGCATGTGTAGTGTAGTTTTAATTATGAGTAGCTAGACTTGTGATTAGGGATCAAAATACCACCTTGGATACTTGAACTTCATATTTAGGGTTTGGTTTATCATTGTTCTAATGGAACTTCATGTGTTGGTATTGGAGTATCATAGTTTCCTAACTTCTCTTGTCATGCAAGGGTTAGTGTTTGAAGCTTTACTACAAACCCAACCCATGTAGCAATAATTAATTAACCCCTAATCCTCCATTGTTGAGTTTAGTCTCTACATGGTTGATGTTCGAACTTAATTAGTTATGCTCGATTAGAATTAATTTCCACGAAGTCCTATAACCCCCTTCCTTGTGAATCCGAGGTGGGAGAATGATCCTCGATCCCTTTAATTTCTTGAACTCAAGCTTACCTTAGTTATTTTCATAGTTCCGTAATTATTAATTAATCATCTGATCATCAATAGTATGTTAGTTTAGAGATTAGCCTCAATCACTCTTCCAAACTATTAAATCATCTTTTACACTTTAACTTTTGTGACGTTTAGAGAATCCCTTTAACCTATTTCAGTTCTCTTAGGAGTGTTTCAATCCCTGTGGATCACGATTCCGTACTTACCGGATATTACTTGTTGCGATAGATTTGCACTTCAATCACAAGCCATATTTTGGGCGCACCACTAATAGTTGCCTTTCGTCTTCCTACCCACTAGTTAAGTCTTAAAAGCAGCTTTAAGAACTATAGGTTGTGCTTTAAACTTTCAATTCTTATTCTTTTTACCTTATGGGACAAATTAATATGTGACTTTCCAACAACCTAAACCACACCCTTATTATTGGTGATATTGTTTGCAACTTGGAGTTATTTAAGTAGTTGCACTACAGAGTAATCAAATTTGTTAATGGAATAGCTAAGGCGAAAGTGTTTAAATTACTTTGGTAGGGGTTTGAGCAAGAAATCAACCTAGGTGTCCCTATCAATTCTAGATCCAAGCACCTGAAGTTATCCTAAGATGGATATCATCTTAAGAACATGCTCGCGTACGGGAGTACAATTTAATTTCATAGTGTTAACCATCCTAGCCATAACATTTAGTCTTACTATAAAATTATAATCGTCAAACATGTCCGTGAGGTTTAGAAACATATCGTAAGTGTTTGTCATGTTCTAATTCGAGTATTATAGTACATTGGTCATAGAGTCCAATGTGTAGCAATGAGGCATCTCATTAGCCTTTTTCCACCTCTGATAAGATTGGACATTCCTATCAGGTGGCGCCTCATCAGGCTTGGCATGGTAGGTCTTAGTATGAAGAAACTTATAGTCCTTAGTAGTTAGGATAATGTCAATGTTTATGTTCGAGTCAATATACCTCCTAACAGTTAACTTTCTTTCCTTTAAGATAGAAACAAGTGGGTTGAATATTAAGAAAAATTTGAAATCTCTTAATCATATATTTTGAAAACGAAATTAATTTCAAAATATGCATGTGAGAATTAAATACGAATTAATTTTAATATGGCATCCATCTACCGCCCACAAAATAAAATTTCATCGAGATTCCTAGTTCCCTTCTGAATTGAGATTTATCACTAGGAGGTTATATCACTTCAATTTGAAGTAGACGCACTTTTATCTGTCAATTAAGTTCTATGAAGAGTCTAGGAATAACTTTCTTATGTAATTGAATAGTTGACCTCTTTTGATCCCCACAACTAATGAAAATGACTCTAGTGGGGATGATATCATTAATTATGTTTGTGCTTATACCATTCGTTTATTACTTGAATTTGTACCCGGTCGTGAAGAACTTCCCCAATAAGGGGATCAAACTTTCTTGCATTCTAATTCTAGGAATTATCACCTAAAAGTTTTAAGAATACCGGATTCCATGATCTAATTCCATCCGTTAGGGGCCAGAAAAGATGACTCGAGGAATTAATCACATCACATTATTAAAACACCAATGGAGACGACAGGGTATATGTTAAAATACCTCTCCTACTTAATATTTTGAAACTTTAGGTTTTTTGAATAAATAATATATTCAATTATAAAAGTCGGAATAAAACCCTTATTAATTTTCTAATTTACTTTAACAAATAAAATTTTACGATCTAGGGTATACACTGTTTGTGAGGCCCCATCCTTCTTTACTTGAATAGAGTCGATCTCCCCATTTATAAGGCATAACTATATAGTAACAACGTGACATGAAATTACCTATTAAGTATTAGAGTTTTATTTAGCATTAAGGGTACTTTAGTATTTTCCCTTTCTTTATATATTATTAGGTGGTTGTAGTAGGTTATATCTGCCCTCTTCTTCCTTTTATTATAAGACATTCTAATGTATGGTAAGATGAAACCCTAGCCCCTATTTTTCTCTTTTTCAATTTTGATTGTAGATCTTTGATATATTATCATGGTATCAGAGCGGGATCAAAGCTTAATCTCATCAACACAGTCGGAGGTACTTTTTTGTTAGCTCGACGGTTTAAAAGGTAATTATTGTCGTTTTCCTCCTGTTTGTTTGATTAATTATTTAATTCGTTCGATTTGGTTCCGTTTGGGTACTGTTTGAGTGTTTATTTTTGCTATGGCTGGTGAAAGAGATGATTCGCTGCAATCAATTAGTGTCAGATTAGATGGAAAAAATTATATGTATTGGACTTATGTTGTGATGAATTTTTTAAGAGGGAAGAAGCTTTGGGGTTACATTAATGGCTATTTGAGTAAGCCTAACAATAAAAAGAACATTGAAATATATGCAGAGTTGTTGGATGTTTGGGAGGCAAACAACTCAAAAATCATCACTTGGATCAACAACTCCGTTGCACCTTCTATAGGTATGAAGTTGGCTAAGTATAATTATGCAAAGGATGTTTAGGATCATTTGGGCAGATTGTATACACAATCTAATTTTGCGAAAAAGTACCAGTTAGAGTGCGATATTTGGGCTCTTGAGCAGAAAAATTTGAGTATCCAGGAGTTCTATTCTTCTATGACGGATCTATAGGATTAGTTGGCTCTCACAAAGTCAGCTGAATTGCGGGCCTTGGCACCATATGTTGCCAATAGGGAGGAGCAACATCTGGTTCAGTTTCTGATGGCACTGCATGATGATTTTGAGGGTCTTCGGGGGTCGATTCTTCATCATATCCCACTTCCAACTGTTGATTTAGTTATTTACGAGTTGTTAGCCGAGGAGATTCGTCTCAAGACTCAGTCAGGGAAGGTAATTACTTCGGACCCTAATCCATCTATTTTAGCAGCCTCCTCTCAGCCAATTTCCAGTAATCAAAACAAGCCTTATTCGAGAGTTGTAAGTGATGAATGTAGCTACTGTAAGGAGAAGGGTCATTGGAAGTCTCAGTGCCCCAAGTTGCGATCACAACAACAACAATCAAATAGTCAACCACCTCAGCAACCGTTTTCTACCTGGAAAGCCAACAACCAATCTCAACAGTGTTCATATAGGCCTTCACAGCCTAATACTACAGCAATTGTACCACCATCACACTCATTTGCATCAGGTTCTTCATCATTAACTCCATCCATGTCATCTCTTGCTGAGCAGTTTCAAAAGTTTCTTGCCACACTGCCTCACGCCATCACTACAACAAATCTTCCCATTTTTCAAGGTCATTAACCTTGACAAATTCACCTTGTCAAGGTCAATGACCATGACATTTCGAGGCGAGACAAATTTTTTTGTCACGATCGTGTCACGGTCATTGACCTTGACAAAAACTCGCGTTTTGTGTCACGGTCGTGTCAAGGTCAGTGACCGTAACACGTTTGTCATGGTTTATAACCGTGACATAACCGCGACCCCAATTGTCAGGTCATTGACCGTGGCATGTCCGTGACAACTTTTGTCGCGGACTTATCACGGTTAATGACCGTGACAATTCTGGGCAGAATTTAAAAAAAATCTGCTGGGCAGTATGGCCACCGCCACTGCCCAGCAGTATATTTGTACCTGTTATAGCAACGTTGTACCTGTTCCAAACATCATATATCCAACACAAACTAAAGATAATGCAAATATATATTCATGACGATATAATCCAAATATTCAAAGTAAAAACAATATACATGACGATATAATCCAAATTTAATTAAAATGGACAAACCTAAAAATAATGTTACTACACTTGGATAAAACTGAGGAGGTGAGTAGGCCACACGACATACGAATTGACGCACCCACTAATATACGTCGTGCCGCATTGTTCGCGCAACCACAATAGGGAGTTCTCCTTCCCGGGTATGACATGCGTGACGAGCACCCTAGACTCCATCTCTTGAAGCACACGTCCATGGACTATTCCACCCTCGACGATATTCGGGTCCCTCAACCCCCGCCCTATCCGCTGGCCATCAAATACGTCCAATATGAACACGCTCGGCCAACCAATTGTCGACAATGGTCTGTTGGAGGGCGTCAAATAGGGAAGTGGATCATCGAAGTACGAACGTGTCGGTGATGAAGCAGTGAGGTCCACATCCTCGTCATCCTTCTCCTCGTCCTCCTGCACCTCCTCCTTCACCGCCTTCTCCTTCCCTTTCCCTTTCCCTTTACGGTCTCCACCCAATGTACGCATCATTAATGAGTACATATCTTGGACCGTCGCCTCCAAACGGGACAGCTTCGCGTCGTGTGAATCCACCGTTCGAGACAACCGGGTGTCGCTCGTCTCCAATCTGATGATCCTAGATTTGGCCACCCGCAAGCTCACTCCCCTTGGCTGAGTGCGTCTGTGGACAAAGATGCCTTGTCGGCATCAGACTGCGACGCATGCACTTCCTTAAGCTTTACCTGAAACAAAAAAAGCACATGATTAGTAAAATAAGTAAACTAAAGAATTATAACGTAATTAACAATAATTAAACTGTCGGATTACTTACAATCGTGGCCGCGACGCTCGAGGACACCTCCTTGTCCTTCCCCTTCTTCGTCCGAAGAGCCACATATGTATCGAGCCTATGTGGCTTACCCCCTGGCCCACTCCCTACCCCCTGAAATAAAATAGAGTAAAGTAAAATTAGTATCGGCCCCGTAAATTAAAATAATATCCAATAATATATTTCTGTAGTTATAGATAAATTAAATCTTACCTGCATCCTATGCTCCACCTCAGCGTAAGAGGTCCGGACGGAGTAGTGTACGTCCGTCTTTTTAGCCCGATTTTCCCTCCCCGATTGGCGAGATGCCAATTGTCGATCCTCGCTCTCATTGTCAATGAACTTTTGCCATTGTGCCAATGAGATCGGCTCCTTGGGCGGGACGGATCCGCGCCATTGTAAAATGGACTCTCGTGTTTTTCCAAAGTACCGTGTCCGCATATTTTTCTTCCACGTCTTTTGTTTCTCCCTCAACTGCTCCAAGACGGAATCGCGTAGCTTTGGATCCAAGTTGAATTGTTCATGTCCAACAAATACAATGTTAGTTGCGAATAAATGTAAATATAAATATAAATTGAAATATTCATATAAATATTGCCTGTAGTGCCACCCAAACACCTAACTTGAGCTCATATGACACCTCCTTCCAAGTCATAAACCCCGGGATGATGACCGTCTTTAGCAGCTCGAGGGATCTCGCTAAAAGGTCCGACTTGTTTTCGATGGTAATCCCAAATTTTCCATATTTGGGGAGCCTAGCGGCGGAGGATCCCTCGTCGCCTCCGCTACCACCGAACCCAGACGACATCATCATAAACAGCATCATCATCTTCGCCTTAACATCTGAAGGAGACATTTTTGCTGTAAAAAAAATGTTATTAGTACAGATAAAAAAAATGTTAATAGTACACATTTCGTTTTACCTAATTGAATTAATTGAATTAATAGTACAAATAAAAAAATGTTCCATCTATATTATAACGTATGTGTAAGTTCCGTCTATACCATTTCATTTCAATTTTGTAATATTATGTTTTTTCCAAATATTTAAAGAGTCCTAGTATTTACTAGTATTTACTTTGAATCCAGTTTATTTATTTATCTTTGGTCCCTAGTATAGTCATTGACCAAGTAGTAGGAGCGAAACTTTATAAAACCCTAGTTTAGCTAAGGCCCGTGAATTATCCCTCCCCCACCACACACCACCACACACACGCACACACCCCACCCCACCCCACCCCCTACAAGTCTAAGGATGTTCTTGATTAAACATGGGAAATCCCATATGGAGTTGTTTTGGTTTTCCCAGGCCTGGTTTTTATGCCGAACAACCAGAAACATTCATTAGGGTTAAAAATTTGTAATGGGAATTGATTTTGGGTCAGTTACAAGCATTATAGAATAGGTCAAACCCAAAATCCCATGAATCCTCCCATTTTTACCAAAATAAAAAGCAGTGCCAAATCTAATAGGTGCCGAATATATTTGAGCCTTTTCGAATTGATTCAAACCAAGGAAGTAAGAAAGATGGGAAAAAGTGAAATGATTCGAATTTGAATCGAATCGACTTGCGCCTTTAAGTCATTAAATTTGACTCTCTTAAGTTACCCCTCCCCATCATTTTTACAACGTTTCTCCCATACTCTCCCCAAAATCTCGGGACTTCCTTAAGTTCTAGCATTACAAAACCTTATTTCTCCCCCCAAATAATTTCAAATATCCATCTAATAACTTATAGGTATGAATCATCCTTTTGTTTTTTCATTAGTGATTTATGGTGTTTATGTGTTCTTGCTAGGGTGTATAATTATTTGCTTGTTTATTGATTCAACTTGCATATTAGTGTTAAAAATGCTTAATTCATGCTTTTATTTCCTTCAAATACAACACCACACACCCCCCACCCCCTGACCAGCTCCACCACCCCCTCCCCCACCACACACACCACACACACACACACACCCCACCCCACCCCACCCCCTGCCCCCCTCCACCACCCCCTCCCCCACCACACACCACCACACACACACACACACCCCACCCCACACCACCCCCTCCCCCCTCCACCACCCCCTCCCCCAAAACACACCACCACACACACACACACACCGCACCCCACCCCCTGCCCCCTCCACCACCCCTCCCCCACCACACACCACCACACACACACACACACCCCACCCCACCCCACCCCCTGCCCCCCTCCACCACCCCCTCCCCCCTCCACCACCCTCTCCCCCAAAACACACCACCACCACACACACACATACACCGCACCCCACCCCATCCCACCCCCTGCCCCCCTCCACCACCCCCTCCACCACCCCGCCCCACCCCGCCCGATCCCCCACACACGCACACACATACACACATATATATATATACACATGCACACATAAATATACACACAAATATATATATATATATATATATATATATATATATATATATATATATATATATATAAATGGAAGAGAGAGAGAGAGAAATTGGACCTGAAAGTAGAGAGAGAGAGAGCAACGTCGATCGAGAGAGAGAGAGAGAGGGAGGGAATGGTGGGAGGGAAAAAAGAAGGGAGAAAGGGTTTATGCTGGAAAAGTTGTCACGGTCGTGTCAAGTAAATTTGTCACGGCCTTGTCACGGTCAATGACCGTGACAATTAGTTGTCACGGTCGTGTCAAGGTCAATGATCGTGACATAAAATGCGTATTTTTTTGTCACGGTCAATGACCTTGACAAGGCTGGCCGGATGAAAGGTGATAATTTGCCCATTTTGGTGTAGTGCATGTCCATCCCTTGACCTGGTAAGTCCTCAGGTATTTGGATTCTAAACTCCAGCGCTTCTAATCACATGTCACCGAATTTGTCCTCTTTTGGTTATTTTTGTCCCACTTCTTCATTACCCGTTATGACTGCTGATGGTACTCCCATGCCCTCAACGGGTGTTGGGACTATTGAATCACCCTACTTATCTCTCTCTAATGTTTACCACATTCCTAAGCTTATAATGAATCTTGTTTCTGTTGGTCTATGTGATGCGGGTTACTCAGTTTCCTTATCTTCTACCTTTTGTCATGTGCAGAATCCATAGTCTCAGAAGGTGATTAGGACAGGCCATAGGCAGTGGGGATTGTACATCATAGAGAAACTTAATGTACTAATGGTTGCAGCTTCCAGTGTTGACTTGTCATCCTTTCGTTTGAGTTTAGATTCGTCTAGATTTTATTTATGGCACTCTCATCTTGGTCATGTCTCACAGTCACGATTAAAATACTTGGCTTCTACAGGAAAATTAGGAAATTTTCATTGTCATGATATCTCTGATTGTAGCGGTTGTAAACTTGCAAAATTTTCATCTTTACCATTTAATAGAAGTATTTCCTCTACTTTTGCACCCTTCGATCTTATTCATTCTGATGTGTGGGGACCATCTCCTATTATTACAAGAGGAGGGTCTCAATATTATGTCTCCTTTATTGATGATTATACGCGTTACTGTTGGTTTTTTCTTATGAAACGACGCTCGATTTTTTTTATATTTATAGTAAATTTCCTGCCTTTGTCAAAACTCAACATTCTACTATTATCAAATATTTTAGATGCGATTTGGGTGGGGAATATACTTCTCAAAATTTTGGTGAGTTGCTTGATTTATATGGAACTATTCACCAATCATCTTGTACTGACACTCCTGAGCAAAATGGTGTCGCTGAAAGGAAACATAGGCACATTGTTAAAACTGCTCGCTCTCTTTTATTATCCGCATATATCCCTAGTGAGTTTTGGGGAGAGGCTATCCTTACTGCTGTCAATCTGATTAATAAGCTTACGACCTCTCATTGATTAGGTTTGTCACTTTTTAAAAAGTTGTATGGGTAAGCCCCTGATTATTCTTCCTTAAAGGTGTTTGGTTGTACTTGTTTTGTTCTTCGACCTCGTGTGGAACGTACCAAATTATCTCCAAAGTCAGCTATTTGTGTCTTTCTTGGTTATAGTGAGGGTCAAAAAGGATATCGTTGTTATGATCCAGTTACTAAAAAATTATATGTCTCTCGCCATGTTGTATTTCTTGAGCATATCCCTTTCTTTTCTATTCCTGATAGCCCTCATAGACTTAATAAATCTGATCTCTTCAATATTGATCCATTCTCTGATAATGATGAGAGTGTGCCATCTGAAGCACCTTGCACCACCGACAGTGTGTCACCCCATGTTCCTCCTGTTCCTATTATTCCTACTAATGCAGGTACTTTGTCATTCGATGTTCCTGATGCTCCCCCTTCTCATTTGGCCACCCAAACACCTGCTGAAATGATGGAACCTCCTACTCGTTATCCAAAACGTTCACATAAGTCCACTCAATCACCAGATTTTGTTTACTCGTGTTATTCTGATTCTTTTGCTTCATTTTTATCTCTGTTCACTGTCTCTCTAAGCCTTTGTCTTATAAAGAGGCAGTTCTTGATCCTCTTTGGCAGCAGGCTATGGTTGAGGAACTCTCTGCTTTGCTTCAGATGAATACTTGGAGTTTGGTCCCCTTACCTGCTAGTAAGCGGACAATTGGATCTCGTTGGGTATATAAAATCACAACCAGGTCAGATGGGTCAATTGAACATTACAAAGCAAGCTTGGTTGCTCGGGGCTTTTCTCAATAATATGGTATGGATTATGACGAAACATTTGCTCCTGTTGCGAAATTGACTACTGTTCGTACTCTTCTTGCTGTTGCATCAGTTCGTCAGTGGCATATATTGCAAATGGATGTTAAAAATGCGTTCTTGAACGAAGATCTTCGTGAGGAGGTTTATATGACTCCTCCTCCGGGTGTTCTACATGGTCCTGGTGAAGTTTGTAGGCTTAAGAAAGCCTTATGTGGTCTCAAACAGTCACCATGAGCTTGGTTTGAGAAGTTTACTGCCTTGATTACCTCTCTTGGGTTCATTCCAAGTGAGAATGATTCAACTCTCTTTATTAGGTGCACCTCCGGTGGTCGTATTATGGTCTCATTGTATGTTGATGATATGATTATTACTAGGGATGATGTTGGTGGAATTACAACGTTGAAGTCTGAATTATCTCGTTGTTTTGAGATGAAGGATTTGGTGCCCCTACGTTACTTTTTGGGTATTGAGGTAGATCATTCTCCAAAGGGTTATCTTCTCTCACAATCTAAGTACATCGGGGACATTCTTGAGCGTGCTCGCCTCACTGATACTAAGATTGTTGATACCCCTTTGGAGCTTAATGTTCATTTTCCTCGTATGATGGTGTCCTTTTGCCTGATCCCACCTTATATCGCACTATTGTGGGCAGCTTAGTTTATCTCACTATTACTCGTTCACATATAGCTCATGTAGTTCATGTTGTTAGTCAGTTTATTACTGCTCCTACTACAGTTCATTGGGCAGCAGTTCATCATATATTGCGATACTTGAGAGGCACTCGATTCCAATGTCTTTTACTTCCTTCATCTTCTTCTTTGGAGCTGCGTGCATACTCTGATGCTGATTGGGCCGGTGATCCTGCAGATCGCAAATCAGTTACTGGATTTTGTGTGTTTCTGGATGATTCTCTTGTTTCTTGGAAGAGCAAAAAGTAAGCTATTATTTTTGTGTCTTCTACGGAAGCCGAGTACCGTGCTATGGTTTCTACCACTCGCGAAGTTATTTGGCTGCGTCGGTTACTTATAGATATGGGTGTCTCTCTTTCTTAGCCCACTCCTATGTATTGTGATAATAAGAGTGCTATTCAAATTACTCACAATTCGATTTTTCATGAGAGGACTAAGCACATCGAGATTGACTGTCATATTATTCGTCATCATCTTACGCATGGCGCCATCACTTTGCCCTTTGTTTCTTCTTCCGCATAGATAACTGATTTGTTTACGAAGTTTCATCTAGATCAGCATTTTCATTTTTCGGTTGGCAAACTCTCAATGCTTCTCGCTGCATCATCGTGAGTTTGAGGGGGGTATTAGAGTTTTATTTAGCATTAAGGGTACTTTAGTATTTTCCCTTTTTTATATATTATTAGGTGGTTGTAGTAGGTTATATCTTCCCTCTTCTTCCTTTTATTGTAAGACATTTTAATGTATGGTAAGATGAAACCATAGACTCTCTTTTTCTCTCTTTCCATTTTGATTGTAGATCTTCGATATATTATCATTAAGTAGTCCATCACTTGACAATATCATAGACTCTCATAAGTGGAAAAATAACAACACGAAAGCACCTACCTTTGGAGACCTCCTTGTGCCTCTATAAGTGGCTCGTAAGAGCCCATACCTAATGTATTTAGAACACACACATAATAAGAATGGGATATAACCACAGAATAACACCAACGACCAGTGTCATATCACTATTCACCCAATGGATCAGGTCATTCGTGCCTCACGTTGTGAGATGGTGACTGAGTGAACTTATGATCAAAACATGTAACCTCCATAATGTCTTGTGCCATTAACTAAGAGTGTGGTATATGGTCAGAACCATATAAATCAAATATGTCCACTAGATTCGATATGAGTCAAATATGGAATGTTCTCATCTCGCACACATTCTTAAATAAACAACATTCCCATAAATATGCTAAGACGATCCTTTCATGCAAACTGTGTGTAGCTAGTACGTCATACCTATCAAACGTACCTACGGAGCTTATACATCCAGGAGATAAGTCATTTATCTCTCAACTACATCGTCAAAATAATTCAGTATATGATACCGTATCATTCAACCAATATCCACCCTCTCATTACAAGAAAACTACAATTCAAATTAAAAAAATGGAAATAATTTTCGTAATGTTTCTCTAAACACTCGGCGTTGTTGTAATCGAAAATTATCGAAGTTTATTATAAACAGAGAATCATGTTACACCGTCGTTTAAAAAATTTCGATTCCCTGACTAACTTTGTCCCCCATCCACCATATTTTAATGAAAACGCTGGGATTCTATATCTCCTGACAGTTTTAAAACATCGTTATTCCATTTATGGCAGTTTTTTAAATAAAAATTATGTCAACATTTATTAAAAATTTGTTACAAACAATGTTATGACTATTTGGATATATTAAGAATGTTATAATGTTACCAAATTATTATACACAACAACATAATTTAATGTAGTAACTATTTATATTATCTAGTCACAATTTATATACCATCAGCTAAAAAAATATGAACATATATATATCATCCAAATTGGAACCTTCTCGACTAACTTAATACTAAACATAATTCCAAAATATCAACATTCAAACATTAATTTTCTCCACTAACCGAATACTAAATATAAGTCCAAAATATCAACATTCAAACATTAACGTTATTCACTAACCTAATACTAAACATAACTCCAAAATATGAGCATCTAAACATTAACATTCTCCCCTAACCTAACACTAAATATCCGTGAAAACACCTTCTCCATCAACATGATAAAATTCTAGCAAAACCTACAAAAATGAAGAAAAAAAAGTGTTAAAAGATGAATTAATCAAAGTTCAAAAAGTATTAGGACTTACATCGTAAGTTTATCTTCTAGAGTACTTGTGTTTATTTGCCTTCTTCGCTTCCACGCGACCCTGAAATAAGAGAAAAAAACAAACACTTGATAAATAAATCCATTTACAATTTTTTTTTTCATATTAAATGGCAACTAATGATTACAACTAAAAATCAATGTTTTAAATCGTGATCGCGCAAGGTATCACTTTTTGATCTCGGGGTCGCATCACATAAAGTGTTGCGTGCCGTGGAACCTCTTAGTGCATTTGATTTTCATAATGAAAATATATAAATACTACATATATAATGAACATAAATTCATTCAATCATCTCAAACATAAACTAGATTCTAAATATATGACTACATAATTTTAAACAAAGTCATAGAATCATAAAGTACCACATCATTCCAAAACAAAGTCATTGACAAACCAAATTAATCTATATAACAATTCCAAACGCATGAAATTCCAAAAAATTAAATTGTCAAGAAAATTAGAATTAAAAAATCCCCATCATCGAAAAAAAAATGGAATTGTACAAAAAAAATATATTATCCAAAATTTAAAGATGCACCGACCCAAGCCATACAAACAAAAAGGATAAACCCTTAATTAAACAACATTACCTAAATTATATACGTGTTTCGTCGAAACAACATGTAACTAAATTACGTTCGATTGATTGAATGTCAAAAAATTAAAATAAAAACATACAACATATTCGACTATTTCAATAGGTGGGGGTATTTATTTTATTTTTGTTGCTTTATGCAACACTTACCTTTCTTGTTTCCTTTAAATATTCCTATTTTGAAAAACAGGGTGAGGTAAAAGTAAAAAAGCACGAATAGAGGGCGGATAGCGGGAAATAACGTGAAACAAAAAAAATAACGGAGCAATAGTGTGGTATAACACACACTATTTATGACAACGTTATTCTAAATGCGCAATATCACATTTTAATAGCGCAAAAAGAAAAAATGCGCAATAACCCACAATTTAAAACACTGCTAAAAATACACAAAAAAAGATATATTAATTGTATATCATTTTAACAGAAGTTACGTGGACATGGTTTTAAACTACAATTGAAGTATACAAATTATGTTAATAAGGAAGCTTCACAACAATGACATATTATTTGTCAAAGAAGAAATATTTACAATAAAAAAATATGGGTTGTCGCATGTTTAATAAATAATCAATTTTATATGTCATAAAAATTCATGATTAATAATAGAAAATACACTTTAAATTTAAGGAGTTTATGCTCACCCATTTAGTCTACCTAAAAAACTTGAATATACACCACAATATTTGAACTACATAGTACAACATCACACTCACCAATCCAAACTCACTCCAACACTACACATAACTGACACAGAGACAACAGAGTTGTATATATGCTGCCATCAACACAAAGCACCCACTTTATATCCTAATTTTTCATTTAATTTTGATGTTTTAAGTCTGAGGATCAAAATATCAACAAAAATATAGAATTAGGGTCTAAGTTAGTACCTGGATGATATTTTAAGGACCATAATTTCATTTTTGAGTTTTGAAACATATCTTATTATATATAAATGTGTAGGTAACGTTATCTAAATCTTGCAATCTCCCATTCCTAATATTCTATATTTTTGATTTGTAGTCAAATAAATACTCGTGTTTGCATCTAAACTTCCTATGCATTCTAAATTTAAATATTCGTAACTTCCAAGACACTAACCATGAACGTACGCTTTAGAAACTTCGTCATCTCTCCACTCTTACCTGCATAAACCATTCAACCCTTTTCAACTCTTATCTCACCACTCAAAAATCTATCTAACCATTAAATACAAGAGTATGAGGCGAGAAAATTAGGTTAGGATATCAGTTTTTTATCACATGTTTTTTTTTTGTATTAATTTATTTAGCTTCATTTTCTTTTCTCAAACATTTTAGTTGATAGATTTCTCACAGATTTATCTGGTATTACTTTTATAAAAATATCTATAGAGAACTCGAAATGAACGAAATATGATCCATTTTATAATTAGATTATGCTATTTGCATATTTGTATGAGAAATTGTAGCCGGTAACAAATATTGTAGAACTGCATGATAAACAATTAAGACTCAAATAATTACAGAAAAACCTAGTTACATATCAATCATTTAAATTTATACTAACACAAATGGAAACTTTATTATTTTATCTTGTGCGCAACTAAACCAACACAACAATATGAGGAAAACATTATAATAAGAAAACTCGATACGAAGGGAAAATATATTAACCTCAAACCATATGCCCATTACAGAAATTTAAACTATATATATGAAAATTAAGGACACTATCAACAATTCTTTTGCGAACAATAGACTTACTGACAATAGGTCACCAAGCATTAATGGACTTTAATGAAAAAACAGAGGTTTGCGAAACATTTATAATCCATACCCTTATTTAATAACCACGTATAAAACCAGTTAATCAATCAAAATTTAACCAAATATATAACAGTTTGGTTCTTACATCCCCAAACTACTCCAATAAATGCAAGTTAATCAATTGGTTTCGCCCAAAGAAATTATTGGGATTAAACACTGATCTATAGAATTCAAGTAAATAGTTTAAATAAACCCATCAAATAAACAAACAATCATTTATTGACAATAACTATACACTAACAAAATTAATACAATGAAAGACAGAATTTTTAAGCAATTTAATAAAAACATATTTTGAAAAAATTACATAAAGCTAAGACCACCAAATGCAACATTATTTTTAAACAAAGATGGTAATTTTTTGGTAAAGAGATGGTAATAGTTTGGGAATGTGGGCAAAATCAAGCCAAAAGTAACTGGAGAACTAAGTCCATTAATAATTACATTAGGTTAGAATTACCTTATTACAACTTTACGTACACATTCCTAATTTCTATTACCTCTCTAGTTTTTGGGCTACATTATTCGAATATGAATCTAAAAAATCATATTGATTCTTAATTGATGGTATTTCTCTCAAATTAATATATCATGACATAAACACAACCAATACAAGAGCACAAAGGCATACCCCAAAATATAACAAACATCAAGGGCTAACAACTCAACAATTAATCTATTCCATGTTACTTTAAAGTATTTGAGTAAAAACCTTGTTTTGGAAAAAACATCCAAAGAAGTTTATTGGTAACAACATTTGAATTATTCAATAACACTTCAACATAACCTTTATTGTTATGTAAGATATAAGAATCAAGTCTTACTTCGTAATATTTCTTTACACTGCCAAACCATATTATTAACATATCAATCCATCCAAGATATCACTAACATGCCTTAATCATACTAAACCCATTTCTGAAATTCAATTAAAGAAAAACACACAAACCTAAGGGAATTAACATTTATTTATATCACCATAGGGGGGTTAACAAATATTTATATATAAGGTTACAGTAATATACATTTTTTCATGATATAACTACAACTGAAATGAAACCCAAAATTCTATCTAAAAAATAGAATGATAACTCTGGAAAATAATACAATCATTGAAAACCTAATTCAATAGACATATTAAGGACTGAATGCATGAGTGTAGAAAGAATATATCTGAGCTTTGAACTCACTGACACTTTCTATCAATATTAATCAAGTTTTAATCAAAAGCATAAGGAAACAAGAAATAAATAGTTGTGGAGAAACACATCTATCATAACTATTTCCCCTTCTCTCTATATATACTCATCACCACCACCACCTCAACTCAGGTTTGGGTGCGAGAAATCATTTTTTAATATCAAATTGAAACTCTAAAATCACATAAATTAGGTGTTTCAGAAGTTACAAATCTATTTGTATATAAAAACTGAAATTATTAAACAGCATCGATTAGTTAGATTAGTAGTTATTAATTCAGTTAGTTAGTTTGTTTGTTTAGTTAGTTATAGCCAACTATATAGTTAGTTACAAGGTAGCTTATAAATAAGCAGTTCTCATGATGTAATTGAAGTAAGTTTTGAATGAGAAATTAATTGTTCATTTCTTCCATTTTTCTACTCTGTTTTTCTCTGTTCAGTAATATGGTATCAGAGCAAATCTCATGCTTGAGTTGCAATCTCTGATTTCTTTTACAAACATATATCCTCTCTTTTCTTCCTCATCATGACTCGTGGTCAAGCAACTGGTCGAGGGGGGAATAATGGAGGCAATGTTGCTCCAGGAGGTGGAAACATTTTCAATAGATTTGCAAATCTGGAAATACCAGATCGATCTATTCTTGATGATTCAAATAGTCCTTTCTATTTGATTAATGGTGATCACCCAGGATTAAATTTGGTTTCATCTCATCTGATTGGAACTAATTACAATTCTTGGAAGAGATCTATGACCATGGCTCTAGTGGCCAAGAACAAACTAGGGTTTGTTGATGGAACTCCGATTCAACCAGCCATTGATGATGTTACTTATAGTTGCTGGTCCAGATGTAACAGCATGGTTATTTCTTAGATTATTCATTCTCTTTCAAAAGACATAGCAGAAAGTGTTATGTATTTGGATAATGCTGCTGAAATGTGGATTGACCTTTATTATAGGTATCATCAAAGCAATGGGCCATGTATATTTGAAATCAAACAAATGCTGAACAATTTGGTGCAAGGTGCAAATGATGTTAGCAGTTACTACACCAAGATGAAAGCTCTATGGGATGAATTTAAAGAATTCAGACCACTTGCAATTTGCAATTGTGGAAGTATGAAGGAATTCATGGATTATCAGCAACAAGATCAAGTACTTTAATTCTTGATGGGTCTAAATGAGTCATACAGTCAGATTAGAGCCCAAATGCTCATGGTAGATCCATTACCACATATAAATAAGGTATTCTCTTTGGTTGTCCAAGAAGAGAGGCAAAGATCCATTGCCACAGGACCTATTTTACAACCCACAGCTGCTGCCACCATTTCATATACCTATAATTCTGGAAATAGAAACAAAAGGGATAGACCATTTTGTACTCATTGCAAAAGGAGTGGGCATACTATGGAGAAATGATATGTTCTTCATGGTTTTCCTCCTAGCTACAAAGATCGTGGCATGACAAATGATCTACGAAACAAACATATGAAGCCAATTGTTAATCAAACTTCCTTTTCCCATAATCAACTTGAAGATTCTAGTTCTGATTTGTCATTGATGTTGTCCTCAAGACAATGACAACAAATTATTTCTCTTCTGAGCAATCATCTCCAAAATCAAAACAATGTATCTCAAGAACATCCACCAGTTGTTTCTAATTTCGCTGGTAATGTCCCCTCTATTCCCACTCATTCATGGATTTTTATCAGTGGAGACACTCACTATGTGTGCCATGATTTGAATTTTTTTACTTCTTTTAAACCCCATATCATGGCTTCTCATGTCACTCTTCCTACTGGTCAACAAGTTAAGATACAACAAGTTGGCACTATGAAACATAATGATCAGTTTCTTCTTTATGGGGTGTTATATATCCCTCAATCCCAATACAATTTGATATCTATTAGTGCACTCATTAAAGATACTCCTTGTGTTTTGGAATTTAATGCTCTTCATTGTGTTATCCAGGGCAAGACTTCTCAGATTGGGATGGGTGAAAAACATGGAAACCTGTATTTTTTGAAGCAAGATGGATTAAAGAAATATAAAGAAGTCAAGATTCAAGACTATGTAGCCTTCAACACAGTGTCAAATGACAAAATATGGCATGTTAGATTAGGCCATCCTTCATTTGTAATAAATTAATCTTTTAACAAGCAGTTGATTTTTCATAATAGATCAAATGAAGATTCTCATTGTTCTATTTGTCCACTTGCTAAACAGAAGAGATTACCATTTCAATCTAGTAAGAGTTTATCTTCTAAAGTGTTTTGATCTAATTCATGTGGATGTTTTGGGCCCTTTTCATGTCATTAGTTATGATGGATATAAATACTTCTTAACTATTGTTGATGATTGTTCTCGATTCACTTGGGTGTTTTTGTTGAAAAGTAAGGCTGATGTTCAACAGGCAATCCCAAATTTCTTTGAAATGGTATATAATCAATATGGTAAGAGGATCAAAGGAGTCAGATCTGATAATGCAAGGGAATTAAACATTACAAGTCTAGAGGAGTCATTCACTATCATTCTTGTGTTGAGAGACCTCAACAAAATTCTGTGGCTGAAAGAAAGCACCAACATCTTCTAAATGTTGCTAGATCATTGATGTTTCAATCTGGCTTATCTCTTATCTATTAGACTGAATCTATTATCACTACAACCTATTTGATTAATATGCTTCCATCTCCTCTTTTACTTAACAAAAAACCTTATGAGATTATTCACAACAAGATACCAAACTATGATCATTTAAAGAGTTTTGGTTGTCTTTGTTATGCCTACACTCTACTTAGTAGCAGAAACAAATTCTCTCCTAGAGCCAGAGCTTGTGTTTTCATTGGTTATCCTCCAGGAATGAAAGCCTATAAGTTACTTGACCTTGAAACCAATCAAATATTGATTTCTAGAGATGTTAAGTTTTATGAACAACTTTATCCTCTTGCAAATTCCACCTCCACACAATCTATTCTAGAATTCATGTTAAATAGTGTGTTGCCTTTGCCTATTCAAGAAGACATTTCAACTAATTCTGAATCTCAACAAATCAGCACAAATAATTCATCACATTCTAGCTCTTCTTCTAATACTCCCACAGTTGTAACTACATCTCAAAGAATAGTTAAAACTCCCACCTATCTCAGGAATTATCACTGTGGAATGATTGTTAATAACACCACCTCTTCTACTGCTCATCCTTTATTAAATGTTCTTGACTATAACAAGTTGAATCATCCTTACAAGGATACAGTCATGCCTATCACTGGAGTGTTTGAACCCCAATCTTATGCTCAAGCTAGTGACAAAGAAGAATGGGTACATGCTATGACAGAAGATCTTAAGACTTTGGAATCCAATCACACCTGGTCCATTGTTCCCCTTCCTGCAGGGCATCATGCCATAGGCTATAAATGGGTTTATAAAGTAAAATTTAGAGCTGATGGTTCAATTCAGAGGCATAAGGCCAGATTAGTTGCAAAGGGGTATACTCAACAAGAAGGAATAAATTATTTTGATACATTTGCTCCAGTTGCAAAGCTTGTAACTATAAAACTTTTGTTAGCATTAGCATCAGTTCATGGTTGGCATCTCCATCAATTAGATGTTTGTTGATACCAAATTTAGTCTGCTGACATGGCTCAGTCGAGTAAAGACGCATGGCAATCTACGTGGCAATAACAAGAACTTCTGAGGAACTCAGACGCTCCGAGGAACCATACTACAACGAGGAACACTGCTTCCCCGAGTAACTCAGACGCTCCGACCGACAAGAACTCTCCGAGGAACTTTTGAGTATCGAGGAACTTTGAGCACCGAGGAACCTTAGGCGGTCCGAGCAGCTTAGGTGGTCTGAGCTGCACCTCGAACAAAGCATTAATAGCAGGAAAACCAACAGTCTGACTGTTCATTAAATGCTTATCATTCAGATGTATACGCTTAAGGGGCATTTAATTTATTACCCTTTTACATGTACAACATTGAATGTATTACCCTTTCACATTACAGCCTCAGGGCTATAAATACATTGTACAATCCTCATTGTAGGGGGACCGAAATTTCTTGATTGAACTTGTAATCGAGAATTCCCAAACAGTCATCAATAACAAAAACAGTGGACGTAGGCGATTCTTATAAGGCTGAACCACTTTAAAATTTCTTTGTCTCATTTATTTTATCTGTGATTAAATAATTAGATATAATCTAATTTTTTACATCAACAGATTGGCGCCATCTGTGGGAAATGACTGGTAATATCATTTTTGATCAAGAACAACTCATCACAAATGGATGATATTCCAGAACCTAGCAATCTAAATGCTGAAATCCCTGCAAATCCATCTGCTCCGCCTAATATTCCAGATCTGGCTAGAATAATGACAAATCTGGTTCAGGGCCAGACCGTCATGAAAGAAACTATGCGACAACTTATACAAACCCTCCATGGCGGTGCACCAACCCATTCAGGACCGCGGAGCATTCAAAGAAATACCCGTACACCTTCTTTGCGTACTAGGCATACCGATTCATATCGTAATGAGGAGTCTAAAGATTTTTCTTATCAACTTGGATGAACTTCGTCAGTGCGAGCCACATATACTGAAAAACGTGTCACTCTCTCTCCAGAAAGGACTAGTGCGCTAGAGAGGTTAAGCAGGGTATCACCTTTCAATCGATTAGGGTCTAGAAGGAGTAGAAGTCCTCCTAAAGTCGGATCGAGAAGTTTTCGACGACCATCAGATTTAAGGGAAGGATCTGCCCAGTCGCGACCAGATGCTCGTCAAGATAGATCCCAGGAAGCCACTTCAACGCGATAAGTTGCTCGAACCAATAGGCCCGAGGAAGTAAATGATGCGTGGAAAGGCCCTATTCAGAGGCTCGAGGATAGATTAGGAGAAATGGCTAAAGCCAAGAACCTTCTATAACGAACTTTTGTTCGAGGAACACCTTTTCTCCAGGCCATTGTAGATTTTATAACACCATGAAAGATCAAAGCACCTGTTGTGACCCCCAAATATGATGGAAAGACTGATCTTGTCCTTCATATAGAACAATACCAAGCTGCATCCGACATTTATGCTGTTCCAGATGAGATGAGATACAGAGCATTCTCGGGAACTCTTACCGGATCTGCTCAAATGTGGTATAATAATCTTCCTCGGGGTAAGATCTCAACTTTTCTTCAACTGGCCAAGTTATTCATTGGGAATTTCTATTTTGGGGCAAAGCCAGTTAAACGAGTAGCACATTTGTTAAGTGTTAGACAAAAGGGTGGTGAGAGTACCATAGATTATATAACTCGTTTCAATAACGAGAAACTCGATGTAATTGATTATGAGGAAAAGATAGTGATTACTGCCTTGATGAGTGGACTACTGCCCAACAAGTTGTACTACACTTTGGCGAAAGATCCACCTAGAACCATGTCAGACTTGATGGGAAAAGCGTCCAAGATTATGAATGCCGAGGAGGATATGGCTGCGAAGAAGAATATGGATGCCAAAGAAACCAATGTGGAAGGTGATAAAGCTAAGAAGAAAGAGTATAAGAACAATGGTAATGACAAACATTCAAAAACTTTGTCGGTATGGGATGCAATGAAAAAATTTGATAATTATACTCATTTGAAGAAGGGTATCAACCATGTTCTAGAAGAAATCAAGAACAACGAGGAATTAAACTGGCCACAAAAAATGAAGGCAGACCCTGATCGGAGGAATAAAGTAAAGTATTGTGATTTTCATAAAGATCATGGCCATATGACCAAAAATTGCATAGCTCTTCAGAATGAGATTGAAACACTCATCAGACGAGGAAACTGGAAAAGTATGTTGATCGTGGAAGTGAAAGAAGGAACTATGACCGAACAAGAGAGAGGTCTAGATCTCCTCATCGAGGAGAGGAGAACAAGAAAAGAAACCATGAAGTTGATCCAGAAGACGATCCCGATCTTCCCAAGAGACCAAGGCAACCAGAACGAGAGGTATTTTCAATACGCTTTGGATAATTTGATTGTAATGTTATTACAGGTGGAGATGCAGGAGGAGGAGACCTTACTGTAGAGAGAAAAGCTTACCTCTGTGAGGCTCAAGCTTGCTCGTACATTCAGCGAATAAATCTAGCTGAGGAGGATCGCCCGAGAAAGATGAACAAAGATAAATTGGTCATCGGTTTCTCAAAGAACGACCTCGCAGGAGTTTTCTATCCTTATGATGACCCATTGGGGATCAAAATGAGGATGAAGGAGGTAATGATCTCAAGAGTACTGGTAGACAATGGTAGCTCGACAGACATCATGTTCTACTCATGCTACGACAGTTTAAATTTAAAGCTATATCAACTGGAGCCTTATCATAGACCCCTTCTCGGTTTTGCTGGCGAGAAACTATTTCCACTTGGGACGATCAAGTTGGATATATTCATTGGTACGTGGCCTGCATGTCGGACAAAAAGAATATTCTTTTTCATGATGGATAAAAATGTTCAATCATCATACAATATCATCATGAGAAGAGTAGGATTGAAGAAGTTCGAGGCTGTACCATCTACGGTGCATCAGTGCTTAAAATTTCCAATAAATTTTGGAGTAGGAGTTATGAAAGGTGACCAGAAAGTAGCTCGGGAATTCTATTATTCATCTGTCGAGCAAGAGGAACTGGAGGAATAAAGGAAAAAGACTACTACCTATCAAGTGGATGAAGGTGCAGAAATTGAAACATTGGATCCTAGAGATGAGTAGAAACTCATGAAGGGTCAAGTGGTGGAAGCTACTGAAAACATCATTCTGGACGACGAGCACCCTAAACGAACTACTCAAGTAGGTTCGTCGTTGGAAACCTCACTAAAACAAGAATTGATAACTTTCCTTAGAAGCAGAAATCAAACTTTTGCATGGAGTCATGAAGATGTGCCTGGGATAGACCCAAACTTCTTATGTCACGAACTCCATGTGAATAAGGAGATCAAGCCTGTGAAGCAGAGAAGAAGAGTATTCAGTCCCAAGAAGAATCAAGCTATACAGGAGGAAGTCGAGAAGCTTCAGAAAGCTTGCTTCATTGAAGATGTTAAATATCCAGACTGGTTAGCAAATGTGGTGATGGTGAAAAAGAAGAACAACAAATGGAGGATGTGTGTAGACTTCACCGACCTCAATAAAGCATGTCCAAAGGATCATTTTCCGTTGCCCCGAATTGATCAACTAGTGGATGCTACCTCGGGACACCAGATGTTGAGCGTCATAGATGCTTATTCGGGCTACAATCAGATTAAAATGAAACCTGAAGACATGGAGAGTACTTCTTTCACTACCCCTAGGGGAACTTATTGTTATAATGTTATGCTTTTTGGTTTGAAAAATGCAGGTGCGATATATCAGCGGCTGATGAACAAGGTCTTTGCTGAACAAATTAGTTATAATATGGAAGTCTATGTTGACGATATGATGACAAAAAGCAAGAAAGTTTCCGATCATCTAGTTGACTTAAGTCAGACTTTTGATCAACTGGATAAATATCAAATGAAGTTGAACCCGACGAAGTGCATATTTGGAGTACGAGAAGGCATGTTTCTAGGATAAATTATCAGTCAGAGAGGCATTGAAGATAACCCTAAAAAGATCAAAGCTCTGCTAGGGCTGCGATCTCCAAAAACGAAGAAAGAGGTGCAAAGTCTTACAGGACGAGTAATAGCACTCAACAGATTTGTATCGCGAGCAGCTGATCGATGTCTCCCATTCTTCAAGACACTCTGAAAGACTTTTGAGTGGAATGATGAATGTTAGAAGGCTTTTCAAGACTTGAAGAAATACTTGGGAGCACCTCTACTGTTATCCAGGCCAGTGATGGGAGAAAAATTATACTTGTATCTAGCAGTATCGGAGAATGCAGTTAGCTCAGCATTGATCAGAGTTGAGAATGGAGTACAAAAACCAATTTATTATACGAGTAAGGCCTTCCGAGGAGTAGAGATCAGATATCCAAGGCTGGAAAAGTTAGCACTGGCACTGATTGAGGCGAGTAGGAGAATGAGGCCATACTTCCAAGCTCATACCATAGTAGTATATACTGATATGCCATTGAGGCAAGCCCTTCATAAACCAGAAAAATCAGGGAGATTGATGTATTGGGCAAAAGAGCTCGGTGAATATGATATAGTTTATGAACCCAGATCATCGCTAAAAGGGTAGGCTGTAGCAGATTTTATAGAAGAGTTCACCTATCCTGATACCCCCGAGGAAAAAAAGTTGCTCGTTGATCAAACTTTGGATGTTACAGGATCATCAAACACAAGCTCAGACCAACTTAGGTTGGTAAAAGGGCAAGTGGATGTTACAGGATCATCAAAATCGAGCTCAGACCAACTCCGGTTGGTAAAAGGGCAAGAAAAGATGATCGATGAAGAGCAAGAAATATCAGGGGAGGATGAAAGGAAGCAACAAATATTTCATTGAGGAACTCTGTCAGATCAGAAGTTTGAAGACGAGTTACCTATATGTAGGCTATATGTAGATGGCTCATCTTGCACAACAGGCAGTGGGGCAGGGATAGTTTTGAGCACTTCGAATGAGGTCGACATGGAATACGCCCTACGTTTCCAATTTAAACCTTCCAATAATGAGGCTGAGTGTGAGGCCTTGATTGCAGGTCTTAATTTGGCAAAAATTATGAAGGCGCAGCAGCTTATTATCTTCAGCGATTTTTAATTGATCGTAAATCAATGTTGGGAATATATACAACCAAAGGAGAATTAATGATCAAGTATCAGACGAAGGTGATGGATTTGGTATCAGAATTTGCTGCTATTCAGTTGGTTAGAATACCAAGAATGGAGAATGCGAGAGCAGACGCCCTAGCCCGATTAGCATCAGCTACTCGTACCGAGCTACGAAGAGCAATCCCAATTGAAGTTTTAGCTTGTCGGAGTATAGATGAAGATTTGACGATGAACTTTATCACCCTTGATTTAGGACCGTCTTGGATGGATCCCATCAGGGCATATATTGAGGAGGGAGAATTACTAATTGACAAGATCGCAGCCAAGAAATTGAAGTTTAAAGCTGCTCGATATGTATTAACCAATGGTATTCTATATAGACGAGGAATTATGGCAGGTTTACAAAGATGTGTACATCCCTCCGAGGTGAAAGAATTTATTGAAGAGATCTATTAAGGGGCTTGTGGAGCCCATGTAGCAGGTCGGACACTTTTGTAAAGGATGATAACGCAGGGATATTACTGGCCGACGATGAGGGCTGATTATATAGCCTGTTCCAAGAAATGTGACAAGTGACAACGCTTTTCCTCCATCCGAAGAACTCCACAAGCATTGTTGACACCCATCACTTCCCCTTGGCCATTTTCCATGTGGGGAATAGATTTGGTTGGGCCACTGCCGATGACCAGGGGAAGGTTTAAGTATCTCGTGGTCGCTGTGGATTATTTTACTAAGTGGGTGGAAGCTGAGCCTCTCATTGATATGACGTACGAGAAGGTGTACTAATTTATTTGGAAGAACATCATTTGTCGATATGGTCTTCCTCATGCCTTCATCACAGACCATGGAACAAAATTTGACAATGAGGAGTTTGTTGCCTATTGTTATCAGTCAAACATTTTGAAAATCCACTCAGCGCCAAGCCATCCTCAAAGCAATGGACAAACTGAAGTGACAAATAGAACACTGCTGAATGGTTTGAAGAAAAGACTATGTGACGCAAAAGCAAACTGGGTCAACGAGTTACAGTCAGTACTGTGGGCTTATCGAACTACTCCCCGAGTAGCAACTAGAGAATCACCTTATATGTTGGCGTTTGGAAGTGAAATTGTTATACCTATCGAGTTGGGTCTCCCAACACACAGGGTACTGAATTTCAATTCCCCTGTCAGCGACTTAATGAGAAGATTGGATTTAGACATGCTCGAGAAAGTTAGAGAAGATTCAGCCATCAGGAATGCTGCATACCAAAAACGAACAACTCTGTTCTACAATAAGAGGGTGAAGAAGTGCGACCTGAAAGAAGGAGACTATGTGCTAAATGAAGTGATTCAAAAACACAACAAACTAGAGGCAAACTGGCATGGACCATACTGAGTTACATAAGTTGTTCGACCAGGAACTTACCGAATAGCAACTTTAGAGGGGGAAGAGTTTAAGAATGCATGGAACGCAGAGCACCTGCGCAAGTATTATCAGTGATGTCAAATTTTCTCCTTTTATTGAAAGTTTTTCGGGGAATACTAGTGCTACACACTACTCGGCGAAACTCGGGCTACTCAAAATTTTTTCTCGAAAACACCAACTAAGGTTGGTCGAGAAACAAATGTATTCCTCCGGGAAGTAAAACTTGTATTCCTCCGGGAAGTAAAACTATTATTCCTACGGGAAGTAAAACTTGTATTCCTCCGGGAAGTAAAACTTGTATTCCTCCGGGAAGTAAAACTTATATTCCTCCGGGAAGTAAAGCTACTTGTATTCCTCCGGGAAGTAAAGCTACTTGTAATCCTACGGGAAGTAAAACTATGTGTTCCTCGGGAAGTAAAAGTGTTCCTAAAAATGCCAACTTATGTTGGTTAGGAAGTAAATATATTCTTGAAAACGCCAACTAAAGTTGGTCGGGAGGTAAAATTATTCCAAAAGTGCCAAAACTCCTCGTAGAGGAAAAATCCACTAACTATGGTTGGTCGGGGATAAAAACCCACTAACTGTAGTTAGTCGAAAAGTAAAATTTATCGACCTTGGTTGGTCGAAAACATTTTATGAATACGAGAAAATAATCGAGCAAAATTATTGATACTCGTGACTTTTTAAATTATTACTAAGTGGGTCGAGAAACAACTTAGTAAGTTGGTCGAGGAACAACTTAGTAAATTTTTAAAATGACTACCACAAATTCAAGCTAGTCGACAATAAGTTGATCGACAAATAATAAAATATTGTTATCTTTTTAATAGATACACATGCACAGATGTAAAGTGTTTTACAAGATAATAGCAATTAAGATTGAGAACAAAAATAATAGTCTTTCATTAAATCCAAAAACAGATTACATTGATAATGAAATGTATACTAACTATTACATCAAAATTCCTACTATATTGGTTTCTTCCCCTCTGCTTTTGAAACAGGTTCCTCGCCAGCAGGGGGATCATTTAAAGAAAGAGGAGAATTTATGAAGTTAAGATCTTTTAACATCCTAATATTCATCATGGATGGTCGATCTAGGAGGTGCTCGGGACGAGATATCTCGACATTTGAATGGAGATTATAGTCGCTGAGATACTTGGAAATTAAGCACTGAGGGATGGACCGAGTAGGGATCCAACTCATGTCAAGCTTAAATGGTGGCACTGGAAGGTTGAGCAACCCAGGATTATGGTAATCCCACAGGTAATGACCCTGTTCCAGTTGCAGCACACCTAAGGCATTCAAACAGCCATGTTTGTAGCCCTCATTATTGGCATTCTGGATACGATCGTCCAAGTGGTAGAGAGCCTCGTTGTACCCAGCCATCCAGAACTCCCCGGGCTGTTTGTGGAATTGGCATGTCAATCTTTCCATCTGATCGTGGAGATTTTTGATGAAGAGCTCTTTATTCTCCAAGGTAGATTTCTGCGCAGAAAGCTGCTCTTCCAGGTCCTTGATCTTCTTTGACATTTCAGCCAACGCCTGGTTCTTGGCCATTAATTGGAAAGCTTGGTTATCTAAAGCAGATTGAGTTCTCTGTTCCTCGACAGGAATCGGAGCTGCTCTTGCTCGTCCCCGAGGAGCTCTTTCTCGTCCACGAGAAGATGTATAAGGGATAGATATTTTCAAGGTTTCCAACTCATCTCTCAAGTTGGCGTTCTCGACCTCCAAGAACGAGATTCCTCATCAGTCACTGGGATCAAGGCTTTTGAAGTGGAAGCTGCAGACTTCAACTGCGACAATTCTCTTTGAAGGTTGTTATTCTCTTGCTCTAATAATTCAGCTATTTGTCTACACTCCTTGACCTCAGCCCTCAGAGTTCCCTCCCTCACATCGTAGCCAGAAAAACGCTTCTCATAGCCCTTGTCAGTATTGAATTGCTGATACTTCTTCTCATACCCCTCGTGTAAAAGGGCAGTGGATTCTTTGTATTATTGTTGAAGGTCTTCAAGAATGACTTGGAGATCCTCCATCATATCATAATAATCCACATTATTGGCCACCGCACGATCAAGCAGACACTTCAAATATTGGTAGGCCTCAATTGCTTGTTCCGAAGCAACTTCGCCGAGGATGTCGACGATTTATGCTGCACTCAGATCTGCTTGACCAGCGTTGAAATTTTCATTACATTGCCGCAACAACTTTGTATCATGAGCAGACAGTAATTCCATCCTAGCGAGAAACTAGTAGAGGAAGAAAAAGCAGTAATCAATAATCAAAATAGAGCATGAAGAAGAGACAACAGTATGCATAAACAAAAGTTCAAGTTTTATTAGATCACAAGGTTCAGAGTTACATGGTTCAGGATTACACTTTTCAAAGAAAAATAAAATGGATAGAAGTCTGAACAACTCTAAACCTTTTCCTTGTCTCCCAAAACTTTCTCGGGAGGCTGGGACGAGGAGGTAGATTTCTCGGATGGAGCAAATAGTAGCTGGGGAAGTGCTGGAGGTTGCTCGGAGGAAGTAGCGAGCTGCTGAAGTTCCTCGTTAGCAGGCTGGATGGCTGGGGGATGATCTTCCATCACCATGGAAGACTCTTCGGAGGCATCTTCGTCCTCTTCTTCGTCTTCAGGAGTTGGAGGGGGACCAGGGATGTGTCGCTGAAAGAGTTTGGAATTTTCATCCACCTTCACCTCCTGTAGAGAAGCGACCCACCCATCTCTAAAGTATTTAAGGCTGCCATATTCTACTTGAGACATCATGGAAGACAAGCTTTTGTTCCAACCCTTGTCCCAGCCGACACTGAAAGACTTCTTCACAGCCATTTTCCTCTTTAACTTCTCCGAGGAAAGCTTCTCGAACAGAAGATTTTCAGCAGTCTTCAGTTTATTCTTAACTTCTTCCTTCTGGTGACTTACTTCGCGAAGTTGGATTAATTCCTCCTCAGCAACTTTGAGTTTATTCTCAAACTCTCTAGCATCTTTGAGCTTCTTGTCTATCTCTTTATTTTTCTCTTCCAAGTCCTTTAAATTTTTCTCCAACCCCTTGGAGACTTCAATAACTCGAGCCTTCTCCTGCTCGGTGGAGGCAAGCTTCTTCTCCCAGGTTGCCTTATCATCAATATATTTCTGGCGTGACTCTTTCAGAGACTGACCCAAGCCTATCAAAGCTTCCTCTACACTAGACGAGGAGCTTGAAGCTTTAATAGCTTCATCCTTCTTAAAAATTGTGTTAAAGCAGCTCACCAACAGAGAAAAGAAAATGAAAAAAAGTCAGAGACAGATATAACAAGGGAAAGATGAAAAGTTCAAAATAAAAGGACTTACAGAAGCAATGTGGTGAGCTGCCAATGAGGTAACCATGTCCCGAGAAAGGTTTTCTTCGATAGCTTGGATCTCGGGAATAATCTAAGTCTTCACCGAGCTCATGGCAGAGCTCGGGGGAACAAAAGTAGGAACTCCACTAGTCAAGGGCTGAGAGACGGTGTCAGCCAAATTGACCGAGGAGCTTTTCTTCAGCTTCCTCGGGGGAGCAGGAATAGTTTCGACCAAGGAAGAACTCTTGGTCGGTGATATTACAATCACTTTTCCTGGAGCAGCTGCCTTGCTCGGGGCCACTGAAGGCTTCTCAGCAACCTTCACAGGAGCAGCATGAGGGGTTGCATCAATTTTCTTTATCCCTTCTGGGACATCATATTTACTTCTCTTTGCCTCTCCAGCACCAGAGGCAGGGTTCTCGAACATGGTGGGAGGTCGTCTTTTCTTCATCCTTTCACTTAAAGGAACGTGTGACTCAGGCGAATAAATGGTGGAAGCTAGTACTAGCTCTGCATCACTTATCACCGGACGAGCAGTAAAAGAAGTTGTGTAACTCTTGTACTAAAGAAGATATGAAGCTGACCTAATGTGCTCGTCGGCAACAGTTTGATGCAAACTCCAGATAAGTTTCAAGTGCCTTATGTTAACGTCTGCCTCTTTTGGACACTTTCTTTTACTGTCAACTGCAAATAAATAAACATTAAAATATCAGTGGCACATTTTATCAAACATAAAGGAAGCATAATCTCAAAATAAATAAAATGAAATAAAAATAACCTATCCCATTGCCATAGGGAGGGCATCTGGGACCCTGATACACTTCATCTCCAGATAAAGGAGCATGTTACCAATTTTTTATAACAACCCCGTGTTCAAAATAGTCCCTATTGGCATCTGGGAGATTGACTACTAAATCTCTATCTAAAAATCTAGTTTTTAAATAAAAAGTGTTATCACCAACGGCCCATCTATAACAAAACATGATTTATGGAATTCCTATGCGAGTTCTATGAATTTGATTTAGTCTATGAACCCCATTAACTATTCTCCATGTATTGGGGGATATTCTTGCAGGAACCACGTCAAAGTATTGACAGAATTCCAGACATAGAGGGTTGGGAGGAAAAAAAATCCACACTCAGCAACAAAGAGACTGGGGAACCAATGTCCCTCAACCAAATGGAAATAGTCTGAAGGCTCAGAAAGCTCTTCTAAAATAACCCAGGAGGGAATAGAGAAATCAGAGCGAAATTTATCAAGAGATTCTACAGAATAAACCATGATGAAAGAAGGAAATGAAGAAGAAGGAAGAAGATCTTACAGAAAAAGAGTGGATCTGTTGACAACGAATGATGGAAAGGATGAACGCACAAGAGAGTAAGACAATGAAAAATTTTAAGATACAAATTTGAAAAAGTAGAAGACGATGGGATTGTCTATGACGCTTAAATACTCTGCCTTGGGAAAAGGAAAAAAGTAATGATTGCAAAAAGAAACGATTACGCTACCGGCGGCTTGAAGGACAAAAAGGGCGCGACAATCGAAGCGGTTATGAAAATTAAAAAAAAGCTTGATTCTACGAACTTGGAAGGAAAAATAAATACAAAGGAAACCCTCCTAAAAATTAGGAGGACCATTTAAAACTACCATATTCCGAGAAAGAATGTTCCACACTCATCAAATTTCGAACTATGAAACATTGGGGGCTTCTGTTGATACCAAATTTAGTCTGCTGACATGGCTCAATCGAGTGAAGACATGTGGCAATCTATGTGGAAAAAACAAGCACTTTCGAGGAACTCAGACACTCTGAGGAACCATACTACAATGAGGAACACTGCTTTCCCGAGTAAATCAGACACTCCGACCTACAAGAACTCTCCGAGGAACTTTTGAGTACTGAGGAACTTTGAGCACCGAGGAACCTTAGGCATTCCGAGCAGCTCAGGCGGTCCGAGCTGCACCTCAAAAAAAGCATTAATAGCAGGAAAACCAACAGTCTGACTATTCATTAAATGCTTATCATTCAGATGTATACACTTAAGGGGCATTTAATATATTACCCTTTCACATGTACAACATTGAATGTATTACCCTTTCACATTACAACCTCAGGGCTATAAATACATTGTGCAATCCTCATTGTAGGGGGAGCGAAATTTCTTGATTTAACTTGTAATCGAGAATTCCCAAACAGTCATCAATAACAGAAACAGTAGACGTAGGCCATTCTTATAAGGCTAAACCACTTTAAAAGTTCTTTGTCTCATTTATTTTATCTGTGATTAAATAATTAGATACAATCTAATTTTTTACATCAAAATGTTAATAGTACTTTTCTACATGGTGATTTAAATGAAGAAGTGTATATGACCATCCCTGTAGGGTATAGTCCTAAGGGGGAGAAGTCTCTACCATCTAATTCAGTTTGCAAGTTTCACAAATCATTATATGGATTAAAGCAAGCTTCTAAACAATGGTTTGCAAAATTCAGCAACTCTCTGATTGAGGAAGGTTTTAAACAATCAGCTAATGATCATTCCTTGTTTATAAGGAAAGTCGGAACTAGTTTCATGGCATTACTTGTCTATGTTGATGACATAGTAATTGCTAGCAATGATGAAGCTGCTGTAAAGAAATTAAAAGTCACTCTGGTTGCAAAATTCAAACTTACCTTTAAGGTTCTTTCTTGGTCTTGAGGTTGCCAGATCAACTAGAGGCATTTATCTATGTCAGAGATCATATGCTTTACAACTTCTTACTGATGTAGGATATTTGGGAAGTAAAGTTTCCAGCACACCAATGGAACCAAATCTAAAACTCAACAAAGATGAGGGAGATCCTATTGAAAATGCTTCTTTATATAGAAGAATTATTGGGAAATTGCTATATCTTACCATAACCAGGCCTGACCTCTCATACTTAGTCAATAGATTAAGTCAGTTCCTTATTGAACTAAGGATCCCCAATATGGAAGCAGCGCAAAGAATACTTCGATCCATTAAAGGAACTCCAGGACAAGGCTTATTCTTTCCCAACAATTCAAATGTGCAACTGGAAGCCTATGCTGAATCAAAGTGCCCAGATATGCAGTTCAAAGTGTTTACAGATGATGAATGGGCTACATGCCCTGACACTAGGAGATCCATTACAGGTTTTTATGTGTTTTTAGGAGACTCTCTTGTGTCATAGAGATCCAAGAAGCAGAGTACCGTATCTAGATCATCAGCTGAAGGTGAATATAGAGCCACGACCAATGCTACATGTGAATTGACATGGCTTCTATCTCTTTTAAAGGATATTTGAATAGTTCATTCAAAACCTGTAATTTTGTACTGTGACAATAAGGTTGCTCTTCATATTGCTGCTAATCCAGTGTTTCATAAGAGAACAAAACACATTGAAATTGACTGCCATCTAGTTAGTGAGAAGATTCAAGCAGGCTTGTTGAAGACTTTACATGTGTCTACCAAGAACCAGCTTGCAGATGTGTTAACTAAGGCCTTACATGCAAATTAGTTCAAGGAGTTAATGATCAAGATGGGAATTAAGAATTTGTATAGTCCATCTTGAGGGGGAGTATTAAATAGCATCGACTAGTTAGATTAGTAGTTATCAATTCAGTTAGTTTGTTTGTTTGTTTATTTAGTTATAGCCAACTGTATAGTTAGTTACAAGGTAGCTTATAAATAAGCAGTTCTCATGATGTAATTGAAGTAAGTTTTGAATGAGAAATTAATTGTTCATTTCTTCCATTTTTCTACTCTGTTTTTCTCTGTTCAGTAATAGAAATCATGAATTATAGAGGATATTCAAAATGACAAATTAAAAAATCAAAGGAAATTGAGAAAGTGTTAACATTAGTCTGCATGATACATGAGATCGATCTGGTGTTTGCGACAAAATAAATAAAAATTGAAATCTATTTAGGATTTAAATCTAATAGTAAGAATAGAAAAATATAAACCGAAAAAAATAGTTCATATATAATACTCAGATCGTTATGGAGTCTTACAATGGTGAGTAGCAGCGAGAGAGAGAGAGAGAGAATACAATATGATGTTTGTAATGGTTAATGTCAATGATAGATAGATAGAGAGAGAGGCTATGGAAAAAAGGACCAGGAGGTATTAGTCCATGTTGGAGGGAACAAAAGTAGGAGGCAAAAAAGAAATAGAGTTTTTGGAGTCCGTCCTCATTGTCAAGATTGTGGAGTAAAAAAACCCATTTGTTTTTGTTTTTCATAAATAGTCCTATAACTTTTAATTTGCTATACATGTAGGATAAGATATAAAGGAAAATGTCGGTTATACTCTCCACAAGTAGAACCGTTTTGAGCAGTTATAGGATCAGAAGCCAAAATAAAAAACACACAGGGGCGGAGACAATGAAATGTTAGTTTTGGGGACTAAATGCCTCTTCTCTTAAAAAGAAACTAGGGAAAGCCAATTATTAATATGAAAAAAATAGAAAAAATCCATGTTTTAGTATAAAATTATGGAATGTATTGGCATCCAATGCCTAATGGACATGTGGCATAGAAATATTCCTAAATTTTTGAAGATATGCCTAAGTAAAGGCCTCGACCTGTAAGCAAAGGTCCCGTCTTGGTACTTTTATAGGTCGAGGGCATGAGTCCTTAGTACAACCTTGATAACTCAAACTATGGACTTTAAACCTCGGCACATGGACTTCCAGTTGTCCAACTCCTAGAAAGATTTCCACTTACCATTATTATCCATAAATAATGTGAACAGTGCATGTGAGGCTCTCAACCGACTACTATAAATAGAGGTGCCCCCTCCTTATTTGGTAGTTCAAGAAGAGTAGCCAAAATATTCTTAAATGACTCCATCTTTTGTCTACATCAGAGTCCTCACTCCATTCACCTGCTCCGATAATGCCAGTATGATATAGATGCAACCTCATAGAAGAATACATTACAAGGCCATAACTCTGTTGCACAGTTACATGTATGTTCGTGTATTTTACATTATATTTTCTTTTTGTATGCCTATAACGTTCCAAGCATGTACTTTTCGTATAGATTTAATGAGAATAAGGATCCATATTTGTCGTAGGCTCATTTTCATGGTTGAACCACTCTAAATATCGTGTTGATCTATCTTTTACCCTATTTCATATTTTTAATTATTTAATATAACTTTAATGACATGGTTTTCACTAATAGAACTATTTTTAGACGATAACAATTTGGCAATGTTTGTGGAGAAGCAAGGTGTTTTATCGAGTTTTTGATAAATCAGACTGAATATGAATTATTTTATTGATAGGTATATAAAGATCTACATATTATTGATGAAATTTTGGTTTCTATACCTATGTGACGCCCCGAACAATTAAATACCGATTAATCAATCTCTAATTAAATTAAAAGAGTCATTCTCAACATCACTTCGAAAACCATATTACATACTAACCACCTATTAGTTAATTAAATCAATGTCAAAATTTTATCTTTCATTAAACAATTAATAATACTGTGCAAAAATATAAATTAAAACATTCACACAATGAATATAGTCTAAACCATCACAAGGAATAAAGAAATGAATAAATGTATTGTCGAATAAGTCATCGACTACAAAATCCAAATCCAATAAATAAGTGAAACATATGGTAAATAAATTCCGATATAAGTTTAAACTGAATAACTAAGTAAAAAAAGTCTAAATGTGGCAGCATGCCTAACTGAAAGACTGAAATTAAATCCTACACTAGAATGAAAGGTGGAACCATCTAATCTAGTCCTGCAAGCCTCCATAGTGCTGCACCTAATCGTCCCTACAATAGATCATTAAGTCTGGTGTCCCTTTGACTGGAAACCTAAAAGGTTTTGGAAAATATTTATACCAACGGTTAAAACCCAAATTTTTTTGAAAATATTTAGTAAGTATTTATCACAATTTAAAAATTAGTTATTGATTACACATGTTAGGTTCACGTACACACTCTTCAGTTTCCTCACCTCTTAACTATTGTTCACACATAATATTTTCTACTTAGCCCACCTAGCCATACTACCCAAGCTAACTAGATGTGAGTATCTATCTGGACTATCGACACATATAAGTCCCGTACCACCCATACATTATGCTATCCGAATTAACATATCTCATATATTATTGATATCATAATAAACATTATATAGTTCTTATTATTTAATCATTTAATTAAGTTTCACTGCTTAATTCATTATTTATATACACAGCAACAATTTGTCTATTATCACACATAAGTAGAGTTATTTAAACTTGTATGTATATATATATATATATATATATATATATATATATATATAATTACGGTGTCTCTCAAAAGGACCAGTGTGAAAATAGGTATAGTCTGCTATCAGTCCGTGTACCTCTGATACTAAAATAAGGACTATTGGTTCAACATGTCTCCTAGAACCCAAAATTAACTATCAAGCAATGGAGGCAAACATAGTTCTAAGCCATTGGGCTACGTACATAACCAACATACACAAATGACTTGCCACTATCACTAATACACAACACATAGTGAGACACCCTAAGTTCTATGTTCTGGGACACCAATCCAAACCTCCCTACAATCGGCAAGGTGGGATCGCCCACTGCGCGGGAACCTCTGTGATAGCAGGCAACTTAGGTATGTTAACAGTTAACACACATCACATAATAAGTATACACATAACCTATATATGCATTAAATCAGTAGGTAAACACACAACCTAATTATTATACTTCATACGTAGTATTTATCTAGCAAATACTCACCGTACTATCACGCTATGATTATTCTCACTATCGCATTTGTTCGTGTATTATTCTCTACTCTAAGGGTCCTAGTTACCCTTTAAATAAAATTCAGTAGCTAGCTCTATCATATACGAGTAATCTATAGAATAAATTCACTTAAATTACCCGTGACTCATTCTCCTTCTCTCAAATTGATTACGCCTCAATTTAAATATATTAAACCTCGCCTCAATCCTCTCATTAACACTAATTCATAATCCCATCACAAGCCTACTATAATATAACCAATCTCTCATTATATCTTAACAATGTCCCAAGAGTTTCCCCGAAAAAATTATAGGATCTCTAAGCTTAAGAAGGGAAAATTCACATTTTCTTGGAAATCGAATCAATTCGCTTTTCAAATCGATTCGCCTCTGAACCAAATCGATTTGAAATTATGTAGATAATCTTCTTCCACTATACGCAAGTGCATTTTTCACCAATTTTCTTACTCTCCTCTTTGTGATTCTTTATCAAATTAACATCCAATATTCACAAACATCATATACATGTATTAGGATGGATTCTAATGTAAAAAAAACATCAAAACCTCATGATTCCCATCCAAGAATAAATCAAATCAAGTTTTCATAAAAAAACCTAGGTTTTGTGTTCTTCAACCATTTTTCATCAAAAACCCAAATTAAATTCTTGGTGATTATCACACGCCCTCTGATTTCTTATTCTTATTAGATGTTTAATCATACTACGTGTAATTCCTACCCAGAATCTAAGTTTTAATTATTTTTTTCTTCCAACAAGATGACTTTAATCACTGTATTTCAAAACCATAAAAACATTGGCATTATAACTTCAAAAGAAACTATAAATAAACACTTTCCTAGGTTTATGTGATATGATTTTGTGATTTGGTGTTGGGTTTGATTGTCTTCACTTCCAATCCTCCCTCCAAAGTTGTTTGTGGTGCAAGAATCACTTGAATTTCTCAATAACCCTTTCTTAAACTTCAAGAATGGCCTCTCTTGCTTATTTAATGCCCTCTCATAATTTTATAACCTCTAAAACCTAGCCTCTCCCATATATATGCTGAGAAAGACGATGTAAATTCCTAGGTCTCTTAACCCTTAGTTACCAAATGACTAAAATGCCCTTATAGGGTGCCGATTTAGTCTAAATTGCCCTCGGACCCAATCAAGACATCGGGGTATACTATTTTGACTATTTCGACCCTCACAGAGTCATCGATGACCTAAAAATCATCATTCAAGTAACTCTAAACAATTATCCTATCTCGACCTCCATTTAGTTTACAAGCGACTTCCGATTGGGATAAATCAAATTACGCCACTCTCACTCGTTATGACGCATAATAATTTTCATAACTCATTTACAATTTACTTATTAAATTTAACACATAATATTAATCATTATCTCTCTCTTGATTAATATTTAATAACCAAATTATTATTTTATAAAATTAAATTACGTCAATCATGTAATTTAAATTAAAATGAATAAATTACTGAATTAATTAAATTTCAAGTACGCAAAAATACGGGGTATTACAACCTAAATATTCATATAAATCATAGTTAGAGTTTCTTATATTTTAGATCTACTTTTACAAGCCTCTTTTAGGATTTTCCAGGCAGATCCTTATTCCATAAGGATGCTCTCAAATTTATATCTAACTAAGTTGTTTCAATCGACACGGGCTCTTAAGAACAGGGAAGTAGGTATGAGCATAGTTTTTGTTCTCTCTACATTTTATGGTAATATAGCCAAGTTACCACCTATATAATAGGTATTTATTGTTAAAATTATGTTTAGTTTTAAATAAGGACATAGTACGCCCTAGGTTAACACTCCAAAGGCTCGTTAGTAAAACTATTACAATGCAAAATCATATTTGGGATAAAATCGGGCTTTAATATGATGTTTTAGTCCTCGAAACCTTTCAGTTTTCATGAACTGGTCGTGACCTTAGTGTCACAATTTAGGCCAAAACCTCTTGTTTTGGCTTATTTGACTTTTTTGGCAATGGATAGATTTCCTTGGAGACCTAAGATGTCGTAAAGTTCTTTAAAACCCCCATAACATGTTCTATGATCTTTGGGAAGGGTTAATATGCACAAGTCTAGGTTCGATAATTGAAAAATTGATAATTCCATGGGTAAAATAAAAAACGGCTTTAATGTTAAGGGTTGTGGAAACAACCTGGGATAAGTTAAGATGATTTACTAACTTCTTAGTTATCATGTTACTGTTTGTTAAAGGGAGTGTATTCAATAAGTTTCCCAGTAGATGGAATCGCCTCTCGAGAGAACTATGATTGATCACGTTAATCGTATTGGAAAAACTCCTCATCATGAAAAATAGCCATGGCCTCAACACATTTGTCTTAAAGAAGTAGCCTTAGTGGGTAAGGTGTCTGGCCAATGTTTCTCTGCTCAATAAAATATTTTCTAAGAACCAACTATTTAAAAAGAAGACAACATGGAAGGCAACCCAAGAGTAATCAAACTGAAAAGATAGTACATTATGTGGGATGCATCAACCACCTCTTTGAGGCCAGGACACACCGAAAGTACCCTTTTTAATCCCATGGGAATTGTATTGGTTCAATTTTGTAACAATAGTCCTAAATACACTCGGTTCATTTCACACACTAAACATAATCCTAACAAGATTATTAAAGAAAATTAAAATAAATTTTTATATTTCATAAAGATCTTATTCTATTTTTTGTAATATATTCAATATTTTTGTATTTATACATCCTATGTATATATTTTATACTCAAATATATTTATATGATAAGTTTCTTGGTTTTATATCTTTACAGATTTTAAAATTAATTTTCCTACTTTATATCATTTTCTTGAATTTTTAAATATTGTAAACATTTCAAACAGGAAAAACTTAAAATCCATTTTAGCTTCTTAATTAACTTCAACATATAATGAATTGGTAGAATTTTAATATAGGAAGGGTCATTTTTGTTTATGATCCGTGTGATTGGTTTTGGATCAATCAAGGGACTGTGTGATACCCATACGATTTTAGCACGCGTGAGATTGGGGGTGAGTCTACTTGATTGTAGGTTGTCGAGGGTTGTTTTACCTTACTACCCCTCACAGTGTTGTGGTGTTTTACGCATATACCCACACCGACCCCTCTTTTATGCAATGCCATCCTTGCCCGTAAACTCCCTTGGATTTTTACCTTTTCCCTCATTGTTTGGTGAATTACTATTCAACTAGAGCCATTTCTTTAGCTCTATAAATAGCGAACTTGCGGTTTCATTTTTTATGTAGAGAAAAATTTCTAAAGCATGAAAAAACTCAACCAAAATTTTCACAGCTCTTTGGAGAATGTAATGCAAAGGAATATGGTTCTAAAAATTCACATATTAATTTCTACAAATAAATTCTCTTAAACAAGAATTAATTCAAGTTAAAATTTAAACAAACATAATTCAAAATTTAATTAAAGTAAATTAAATTACCCAGCATAATTGAGCACCAAATAAAAATATTTTATAATTAAACCAATTTTATCTTATTAACCTACGCATAAATCTAGGTGTGAATTGCAAGATAAAATAAACAGCAACCACCCCCGTTGTACAAGGAAACCCCAAATGGGAAAAACCTTGGAAGGCCTTGCCACAAGTCCACTAGGTATGGAATTACAAAAAGGACATGACATAAAACTTATACAATGACTCGATGCCCTTGCAAGCCTTGACGCTCTTCGTTCCTTCATCCTCTGCCTAGTGATAATGCAGGAGTTCACCTATGCCTCGAAGTCCACCAATGGGACACAACAACCGTCATGCATATGGAGTCCACCATATGTAAACAATTGAGCATAGAATCCTTCGCAAGAAATAACTCTCAATAGTGTCGAGATTAAACACAGTGTCAAAAACTCAATCTCAAAACATATATATCATGTAGAAACTTGGATCTAAACCAACTAGGTGTAAACTTGTTTTCTTTTAAATTTAACCATGAATAAAGAACAAAAACTCTCTTGGGATTTTTAAAAATATATCTCACTCTTAGAATATGAAAAAGTCTCTCTGAAAATTGCAATCCCATTCTCCTTAAATGGGTTGATAGGAGTAACGAGGAGTTTAGGAAAAAAAATGCCAAGAAAAAATTGATTTTTAAAAGACGCACCTGATCATTCGAACAAGATAAAGGCTCATTGTAACGACATACCAATTTTATTTGAATAAGAAAGAAACGATCCTTCTAACGAGATTTCAGTGAAAATAAAAATTGGATATCCTTAAAAGTCGTTCGAACGAAGCTCTAAATATCGTTCGAACAACCTAGTATTAGTTGTTCTAATGACAGTAGAAAATAAAAGTATTTTTCTAATAAAAAATTTAAAGTGATTTTAAAAATAGATTAACAAAACCGTAATGCCGAATAATTAAATATCCAAGTCTCAACATAAAAAATGCATTCATACCAGAGAGGTCTTTGGAACATTGATGACGAGACGATATGACAATGTGATCTATTTAGCTTGGCCTCTACGTCCTCAACAAACATGTAATAGGATTGAAAGGTCACAAATATAACTTCTACCATATAACTCAAAGAGTTGTGTTCGAAATTAAGCTCATACATAAAAATTGACTCAATTGGAAATTTTTCCTTACAAATCTCCACCTTTGGATATTTCATGAAAAAAAACAAAAAGAAAAAACACGTATGGTCTGTTAATCTCATCTAAAAGACTCAATCCCAACCTAAAAGGAAAATATACAGACGCTAGACCAACACATACCTTGAGTAGCTTTGCTTGTATTGAAACTTTTGTCGCATGATTGAAAACATGCACACTTAGACACACTATAAACTCATTGAGAATATAACAATATAAATTGAATATGAAATCCTCCACATTTGTCTAATAATGTCTCCCTAAGAAAGGACATCTCCTCGTAAATGGAAATAGTTAGATACCCATTTTGCGCCCAATTTTTTTCAAGAATAGACAAAGACTATAGTGCTTAAAATAACTAATTTCTCCCAAGATAAACTAATTCTCACCCTAAATGAAGCAAGGGATAAACATAAAGGAAAAAATAGTACATCATGCAATGGTGTAGAGTGATACAAGAAATAACAAAGTAACTTGGTAACACAAGAACAACAAATCCACACGAAGAGCATTAAATTCCAGCTATAATCCTTTAGCAGAATGATACCAACTAAAATGAACAAATATAAGCATGGGATATCAATGAAAAATTACAACAAGGTAGGTACCACTGTGAACAAATAGCATACCAAATGAGATTTAACTTTAAACTTATGGCATACAAGGAGTAGATGTAAAAGCAATGACTTGAGGACAAATGATACCATATATATAAATATTCAAAAGATGTCACTAAAGCATAAGAAAACTATATATATATATATATATATATATATATATATATATATATATGTGTGTGTGTGTGTGTGTGTATGTATGTATGTATGTATGTATGAACACCAAATAAGACACTCAACACGATAAGCTTTCCACGCTCATATGGTGATTAGGCATAAATTCTTCCTAATTTATCCCTTGATTTAGTTACTTTTAGCACCTCGAACAACTTAATCGAGTTGACTTTATCTCATAATCTTACTACTTAATAATCCTAGCGAGTACATCGAGTTTCTGGTATTTTGTAGTGATTTTATAGGTATTTGAAGTCAAGAAATGAACGAAGGAAATCGAAAGAATCAAAGAAGACAAGAAGGAAAGTCAAAAGGGCAAAACTGTAATTTCCACCCGGAATTCTGATGAGGTACCTGAGGAGAAGTTGAAGATATCACATTCATGAGAACATAGGAAGAAACGGAACCTCAATCGGAGTTCCAGAACAAAAGATATGAGCAGTCGAAGTTGAGCAAAAAGTCAAACAGGCAGACCGGTCCGCCCCTACCCCGGACCGGTCCGCTGTGCAAACTCCTGTAGACCTCGGATCGAAAGAAAACCAAAGAAGGGTGAAAAATAAAAGAACCGGTCCTCCCCAAAATAAAAAGAATCGATCTACTTGGGAGGCAGACCGGTCCGCCTAAGGCCCGGATCGATTCGGCTATCGAGATTTCCAAATCTTGTCTCCTTCAAAGAAGAGTCCTAGTGCAGCTGAAATTCCTGAATTCTTGGAGGGTATAAAAACCCATTTTATTATTATTATTTGGACGGAGAATTTTAGTTAATTTTCCTCTCTTTTTCTAGAAACCCTAGTTTAGATACAATTTCCAGTTTTAATTCCAAGATTGAAGCTTTATTCAGAATTTATTTGATTACTAGTTTTATTAATTGCTGCAATTACTGCTTGGGTGAGATTAGTGAGTTATTTATTCTTTTCAATTCTATTCTACATCAATTTACAAGTTTCCTTAGATTAATCATGAATTTCTGCACATCAAACACTGTTTTCATTACTTTCAGCATGCAAGGCTAGATTTTCTAAGGCCGGGATACATGAGCCCAGCCTGATGTGTTAATTGTACGTGTATAACATTAATCCTGTGAATTTAGTGATTGAATATGATCGTATTGCGTAGGAACATAACAATTGCAGGTCTTTATATCTCGTTTGCCTCTAGGTAACCATGATGATTTAGAATGCAATTCGAGTGTTATTATCGCGATACCGATTTACTCATCCTCAAATTATGTATGATGCGGGCTTGAACCTTGTATACGTAATGCTTGGGAGTACTAAATTCTGGGTCAATTTAATCAGTTAAATTTACGATTAATATTATAACTGCAATTCACTAGGGTTGGGGGATTGTATTCCCGTCCTGTTTTTCTCATCACTTAGTTTAAAAGTTTCAAATCATATTTCAATCATCTTTTAGGTAATTTAATATAATTTCATTTCTTCATCATTTCACAATTGCATTTAGTCATAGTCAATTCTCAAAACCAAATCAATTTCCCTTTCTTTTTAGAGTTAGAGTTAGGGTTCCTTCGTCTTTTCCCGTCGTTACAACTCCGTTGTCCTTTTTCCCTGTGGATACGATCCCGACTTACCGGGTTTATTACTAATGCGACAAGCTTGCACTTAAGCCTAGAGTGAACGCACATTAGAGACACTTTTTGAGTTGCGTCAAGTTTTTGGTGCCGTTGTCGGGGAATTAGGTAGACTTAGGATTAGATCGAGTCAATCTAAAACTTTGACCAAAAATTTCAAAAAATCCAAAAACATAAAAAAATTCAAAAAGCACAAAAAGATTCACCATCATCTCTCATAAGCCATTAATGCAAAATTTTGAACTCACTCCCACACTCCATAATACTCCAACTAGCATTCATGAAAATTCCATCGTTGAGTACAACCCCGATAGTCCCCACACTCCAAACGCCCCACAATTCTGGATCCCACCTCCTACACCGTCACACTCAATCTCTAATAACAATCTGTTTTCCTTCCTAGGACACACTTCCGAGCACAAATTGAGCACACCAAGAGAGAGCACCGAGTCGTTAAGTGAGGAAGAGATGTCGCAACACGGCAGTGCACCCGCTGGTGAGGAAGAGCCCCCATACCGCCCGCTGAGAGAATTCTTATATCCCTAGCGCACTGTCACTCCGGGATGCATTATACTCTCGTATAATGATGGGCAATTCCGTTTCAAAAATGGGCTGATCCAGATGTTACCACATTACCACGGTGTGGATTCTGAAAAGCCATACCTTCACATTAGGGTATTTGAGGATGTGTGCAATACTCTCAATGATCAAACTTGCACCCAATAGGATATCCGCCTCAAACTCTTCCCTTTATCGCTCAAGGATAAAGCTAATACCTGGATATGGTCTTTACCTCCGAGTTTGATTCCATCTTGGAACGAGTTGCAATCGAGATTTCTCAAGAAGTTCTTCCCAACACATCGAAAAATCTCTATAAAGGCTCAAATTCAAGCGTTTAGATAATCGGAGAATGAGCCATTTCATCGATGTTATGAGCGTTTCAATGAGTTAATTACTTCATGCCCCCATCATGGATTTGATTCAGTGCAAATCATCTCTTTTCTCTATAATGGGCTGAATCTTAACTCCAAGCAACTTGTTGAAACCATGGGAAGTGGTCCGTTTGTCGATTTAGATGCCCACGATGTTGAGCTTCACCCGAGGTATGTCATCGAGACTACCTAATCCTGGGATACTTCTAATCCTAACGCTAAAATTCGAAATCGTCAAGTTACCACCACTCCGTCGGCGTCCGACTTATTTCACGTAGATAAGAATTCTATGACGGACAGTCGATTGAATACCCTTGAGAAAGGATTTTAGACCTATGCAAGATATATGGAAAAGTACCAGATGGATCCGTACCAAACCCCATCGAAAAGGTGTGTGCGATTTTTGAGGCGGGTTATTCAACTGAGGAATGACCGACTATACCCGCCTACAAAGTAACGCTTCAGGAGCAAGTTAGTGGTATCGGAGGATTTAAGGGTAATTTCGATGCACCGCACGGGAATTCATACAACCCTTCATGGAAAAACCATCTCGGTTTTAGCTATGGGCAACAACATACCACAATGAAACCTACTTCACATGTTGCCCCTCCTCCACCACAACACTTTCAATAAGCTCCACACATGAAAGGACATGTGCAAGCACCACCACCTCAAGGATCTTATATCCCGCCATCGCGAAGAACTCTTCAGGATACCATGAATCAATTCATCGCAAGCCAGACTGCTACCAATGCCAAATATGATGTTTTGATTGGAGACATAAATGCAAATCTATCAAAGATACAATCCTCGTTGAGGGTCCAAGAGAAGGGAAAGTTTCCTGCCCAAGGCCAAAGACCTCCCCAAGGTCAAACTAGTGTTAGCTCCACCTCTACTGAACATTAGGAGCAATGTTAAGCTGTGACCACTATTCGTAGTGGGAGATTCGTTGATTTATCACCTCCCCCACACGACACAACGAAATACAAGGGGATTTCGCCCGGCATGAAAGAGGCCGAAGATGTCCCCTTGAATAAGAGTGATAAAGAAGACGCTAGTGAGCCAGAGGTGGCAGTGAAACCACCTTTCGCGGCACCATTTCCTCAAAGGTTGATTCCCTCCCATAAAGGAAACCCACGTGAATACGTGCTAGAAGTGCTAAAGTAAGTAAAGCTGAATTTACCTTTCCTCGATGCCATTAAGCGAATTCCCGCTTATGATAAAGTTATCAAGGACTTGTTGATGGTAAAAAGAAAGATGAAGGAAATAAGAAAGTCTTTCTAGCAGAAAACGTGAGCTCCATTCTACTAAATGATCTCCCGCCTAAATTCAAAGATCCCGGTGCACCCACCATATCCTGCATCATTAGAGAAAATAAAATCGAAAAAGCCTTACTTGACTTGGGAGCAAGCGTAAATATCCTCCCTTACTCTATCTATAGGCAACTTGACTTGGGCAACCTCAAGCCCACAAAGGTCACTCTCTAATTAACGGATTGAACAGTGAAGATCCCACGAGGCATAGTCGAGGACGTGATCGTCCAAGTTGACACTTTCTACTTCTCGGTAGATTTGGTCATTTAGGATACAAAGCCCTCCTTCAACTCGAGAAACCATGTTCCCATCATCCTTGGGCGTCCATTCTTAGCTACGGCTAATGCAATCATTAATACTCGGAATGGGAAAATGCAACTCACCTTTGGGAACATGACCTTGGAAACCAACATCTTCCACATAGCCCAACATAAGGGGGAGAAAGATGATCTTCACGCAGTGAGCCTCATAGATGAGATAGTAGAGGAGTACTTCGAGGAGAATTACTGTGGCGACGCCTTAGGGTCCTGTTTATCGGCGAGATACGAGAGTGAGGGAACGTACACCGACTTCGAGAGGGAGGTTGGGGAGTTGAGAGAGTTACTCGATGAGAGCACGTCAGACGAGGACGTGAGAGATGTTAGCTGGGTTTCTAGATTCGAGGAGTTACCTCCTAGGGATACTCGCATGGTTCCTTCCGATGAAAAATTTCCAACCCTTGAATTGAAGAAACTCCCCTCCCATATTAAATATGCATACTTAGGAGAGGATGAGGCATTTCCTATTGTTGTGTCCTCTAGTCTAGACGAAGGGCAGGAGGGTAAATTATTAAAAATTTTGAGGAAGCACCAAAGTTCTTTTGGTAGATACATTGCCGATTTGAAAGGGATAAGTCCTTTGATCTGGACTCACAAGATCCATCTCAAAGAGGATGTTAAGCCCTCTAGAGAAATGCAAAGAACACTAAATCCCAACATGAAAGAATTTGTGCGAACCGAGATTATCAAATTGTTGGATGCTGAGATTATCTACCCAATCTCGAATAGCAAGTGGGTAAGCCCTATTCAAGTCGTCCCGAAGAAGTCGGGCAGGACAGTGATCGATAATGCTAAGGGAGAGCTGGTTCCCCAACCTACCACCATCGGGTGGCGCGTTTGCATTAAGTATCGATAACTGAATGTGGGAACTAGGAAAGACCATTTGCCCTTATCATTTATTGATCAAATGCTTGAAATCTTAGCGGGCCACCCTTACTATTATTTCCTTGAAGGTTATTCCGAATATAACCAAATTGAGTTGGATGTAGTTGACCAGGAGAAGACGACCTTCACTTGCCCTTTTGGTATGTTTGCCTACAAATGTATGACATTTGGCTTGTGTAATGCACCCGCGACCTTTCAAAGGTGCATGTTGAGATTATTTAGCAACATGGTGGAGAGAGGACTCGAAGTGTTCATGGACGATTTCAACATTTTTGGCACCTCTTTCGATCATTTTTTAGAAAAGCTGGACAAAATACTTGCCCGGTGTGTGGAAAAGAACTTAGTGCTGAATTGGGAGAAATGCCATTTCATTGTCACCAAGGGAATAGTTCTTGGCCACATAGTATCATCTAAGGGAATAGAAGTTGATAGGGAAAAGATAGATGTCATAGCTGATCTTCCCCCACCAAAATCTCTTAAGGGCGTGCGCTCATTCTTGGGACACGTGGGGTTTTATCGAAGGTTCATTAAGGTCTTTAGGGCCATCACTAGACCCTTAAGCAACCTACTCATGAAGGATACCCCATTCGAGTGGACGAAATCATGTCAAAGATCTTTTGAAAAACTGAAAACCATGCTTGTGTCCGCTCCCATCATGCAAGTTCCAGATTGGTCTTTACTATTCTAACTTATGTGCGATTCTAGCGATTATGAAATCGGGGTTGTTTTGGGCCAAAAAAGAGATAAGCAAGCTCATGTCATCTACTACGCTAGTCGGACCCTTACCGAACCTCAGCTCAACAACTCTACCACGGAGAAGGAGTTGCTAGCGGTAGTCTTTTCCCTTGATAAATTTCGATCATATCTCATCGGTTCTCCCATTACTTGCTTCACCGACCACGCGTCTTTGAAATACCTACTTGCAAAGAAAGATGCCAAGACGCACCTCATAAGGTGGATCCTACTCCTACAAGAGTTCAATCTCTCCATCAAAGATAAAAAAGGAGTAGAAAACGTCGTTGTCGACCACTTATCAAGGCTTTCGTCTGACGTACCTAGTGATTCCATACCCATAGACGAATACTTTTCAGATGAGAAAATTTTTGCTACCTTTTCTTTGACCTGGTTTGCAGACATAGTGAATTAACTTGTCATGGGAGTTGTCCCTCCCAATTGGACACCGCAAGATAAGAAAAGGTTTATTACTTGGTCACGCATGTTCTTTTATGATGATCCCTTCCTTTTTAAATATTGCGCCGACCAAATCATCCGACGGTGTGTACCGAATGACGAAATCTCGAAAGTCATCCAGTTTTGTCATTCGAAAGCTTGTGGAGGCCACTTTTCGACAAAAAAGACGGCCGCAAAAATTCTGCAATGTGGCCTCTATTAGCCCACAATATTTCGGTATGTAAATGCTTCTTGAAAATCTTGCAATAGGTGCCAACGGATGGGGTCCATTACCCCAGGAGACATGATGCCTCTTACCCCTACACTCATTATTGAGATCTTCGACTGTTGGGGTATTAACTTGATGGGCCCTTTTTCCCATCCTTTGGTTTCCTATACATCCTTGTTGCGGTAGACTACGTTTATAAATGGGTGTAAGCTATAGCTACCAAGACAAATGACAACAAAGTGGTGATAAAGTTCCTACAAGAACACATACTTTCCCCCTTCAGTGCACCGAAAGGGATAATTAGTGATAATGGCACGCACTTTTGCAATAGGCCATTCGCGAAGCTCATGAGAAAGTATGGTGTCGTTCACAAGGTTGGAACGACTTATCACCCGCAAACGAATGGGAAGGTCGAACTAGAGAATCGGGAAATCAAGAACATTCTTGAAAAGACCTTCAACCCTACCCGAAAAGATTGGTCACTTAGATTGAACGATTCGCTATGGGCCTATCGTACCACATATAAAAATCAACTCGGCATGTCCCCTTTCCGCTTTGTGTATGGCAAACCTTGCCATCTTCCCGTGGAGCTAGAACACAAAGAGTATTGGGCGATTACGCAATTGAATTATGCCATGGATAAGTCCGGTGAAGCCTGCAAGCTTCAATTGAATGAGTTAGAAGAACTATGCAATGATGTGCATGAGAATGCTAAGACTTCAAAAGAAAGGAAGAAACTCGCTCACGATAACATCATTCGATGAAAAGAGTTTCTTCCCAAGAAAAAAGTTCTTCTTTACAACTCTCGGCTTCATCTCTTTTCGGGTAAGTTGTGGTCATGATGGTCTGGCCCGTTTGTTGTCAAGAATGTTTTCCCCCATGGAGCTGTTGAATTAGACGATTTAAAATGGGGAATACATTCAAAGTGAATGGACAATGCCTAAAGCCATATCTAGAGGCATGTGCAGAAGAAGTCGACACCGTCTGGTTGTCGGACCCTGTTTACGAGGTCGAGTGAGCTGATACAGCGAGGTCGTCGAACCCCCGATGCGTATGGGGTGAGAGTCATATGTGTTGTGAGAGTCGTGCATGTAGTGAGCGTCGATAGGACTAGGTTTCATTCGGGAAAAGCATTCGCGTGTTTCAGGAATATCGAGTCAAAGGACGTTGTCCAGCGAAATCGAGAGGGTTTTAGTCTAGATTGATAGGGAGTATGTTGTTAGAGTGAAATTTTTTGAAGAAGAGAGATCGAAATTATGTTCGGGAAAAATCCATCCAAAAAACCCTGGGCCGCACCGGTTCCTTTAATTTCAGGCCGGATCGGTTCACCCCCAGACCAGTTCCTTTAATTTTAAGGTGGAACGGTCCGCTAGTCGGATTTTCTGGATATTAAAGTACTCGGAACGGTCCGCCCCTACCCCGGACCGATCCGCCTTCTGCAGATCTGATTTTTCCTTTCCTAAGATTCACCCCCTTCTCCCCAATCCCATTCATTCCCTCCAATCTGTTTTCCAAACTCCCAAACCCAACCTTTCCCTCCCAAATTCACCCCATTTTCCCTCCAAACACTTTCCCTCCAATTCCACCCCCCACTCACCCCTTCACCTATAAATACACACCACTACCCTACCTTTCTCTTCACACCTTCAACCCAAATCCTCTCTTCTCCCTCTCTAGTTTTCCAAGAAAAATCCCTCTTGTTTCCATGGCTCCCCGCGTTGCCCCCACCAAGTATGACTCCATCGATATCCACCCCTCCGGTCATGGCGAGTTCCGCTCCCGCCAAGAGGAGCGATGGTGCCATAAGTTTTTCGGTTTTGATCACAAACTCCATATGGAGCGCGCTGTCCAATGGGCCGGGTTGCCTAACTCCGTCACCGTCCTATTCATCGCTTGGGGCTGGTGCTGATTCCTCAATGAACCCTATGAAGCGGTTTGGGCAACCGAATTCGGATCCTTTTATGGAACCCTAGTTCGGACGAGCCAATTAGAGGCCCAAGCTTACGTGGATGGGATTGTCATCCCATTTTCTTTGGCTCTTCTCACGGACAAGTTGGCTGAGTATGACAATTCGGACGTTAAATAATTCACCTATCCACGAAATGTCCCCCCGGTCGACAAGGATGTTATCATGGCCCGCATTCCACCAAATGTGGCTTGGGTGGGGCAAACCATCGCCGTTGGATGCCTTAACGAGAAGGCGCGCCTCACTTTTCAGATTGTGTGCGCCAACATATTACAAATGTCCAACGATTCCTCCATGCATCCCAGGCAATCCACTTTAATCTATCACCTCTTTGACCCCACACTTCCATCCATTTGGCCCGCACTTTATACGCCGATATCATAAATGCGTCCTTGGATGAGAAGGGTACTACCCCACTTCCCTATGCCCGTTTGATCACTTCTATCCTTAAAGATGCTGGCATAGTGGCACCGCTTGATCATACTTGTATTCCAAATCCTTTTGGACAAGGGACTCGCACCAAGAGCGCTAAATAGCTAGCTGTCCTACGAGCTAGGCAGGGCGGTGATAATGAAGAACAGGCCGCCTCGAGCGAGAGTGAGGAGGAGGAAGAGGAAACCGGTGCGGATGTTGAGATGGGGGATGTCGGTCCGGATGAGGCGTCGACGGACGAGGAGGAATATCCAGATTTTGAGTGGGCGGGAAACGACCTCTCAAACCGAATGTCGGCACTTGAAACGAACTTCGGCAACTTTATGACCGATTACCGCCGTGATATGAGCTTAGTACTCCGGTTCCAAGCGGACATCTATCAACACTAAGGCGAGCCCAATGACCCACTGCCATCCTATTACCATGACCCCTATGGCCTCGACGCGCCCGGTTCTTCCCATCCCCCACCCCAGTGAAGCTTGATGCGGTTCCAACAGCTTTTTATTTATTTTTTCTGTTCACATTTTGTATGCTTTTCCTTGCAATTGTACCACAGTCTTGTTTGTTATAAAAGCTACATTTTCTCTATTTATTTATTTTATTTATCGCACTTATTATTTTGTCTTATTTAGATTTTAGTCCTTTTTTCTTGAGGACAATGCAAAAGTCTAAGTTAGGGGGGTCACAAGTGCGTATTTCTAAAACTTCACAAATTTTAAAAAATGCCCAGAAATTTCCAAAAAAAAAAAAAGGTTTGAAAAATCCAAAAATATTTTTGTTCAAAATAAATAAAAATTGGAATTCAAAATTTTCAAAAATATCATTAAAAGTCGAATTGAAGTCTCAAGTTGTAAAAATTCAACATATACAAAGCCGAAATTAAATAAAGATGGAAATTGAGCGAAAATTGACGACTTAACGAATAAGTGTGGAGATTAACAAACCCAGTGAGATTCGAGCTTATCACTTTTTGTGAGTTTTTAAATCAATCCGAGTTAATTGTTAATTCAAAGTTCTTTTCAGCGCCTAAAAATTTGTTGAGGCTCTCAATCCTTTCATTTTGATCAGTTATGAAAAACGTGTGTAATATTCCTTGGAAAAACGTGCCAGAATTGATCTCTAAACTTAAATTCATAACAAAACGCATATGGTAACGCAATTGGTATTTTGGACAATGAAGTAGGCTCTCGTTTGTCACCCAAAAATATTGGCCAAAAAAGTAGCGAAAAATTACCCCTTTTGTAACCCAATTTGAGCCAAGCAAATTGTCCCTTTCGTTTGATAACCCAAAAAACCCAAAATAGCTCGGAATTGCAAAAAATAGAAAAATTCAGAATTTAAGTCCAAACAGTTCATAAAAAGGGGCAAGAAAAAAATAAACATGCTGAACAAAAATAGTGAGAAAAGAAAAGAAGGGAAAAACAAAAAAAAATAATAGAGAAAAAGAAGAAAATAAATGAGCAATAGCCCGGAAAAAAGCACAAATGGACATCATAAATGACTTTTCAAATTCCAACCTTCCAGACAATTTCCATTTTATCCTATATACTTTAAAACCCGAAAAAGTCCTAACCGAGTATAAATTCCGAAATTGGTTACCACGTGGAGAGCTAATACACCAAAAGATAATAGAAGAGATAGAGTGCGCGAATAAGAGGCAATGTTCCCATTTTTAAAACCATAATCCGTTGATGAGATCCTTTCACCATGAAATTTTCGTCTTTCTAATTGTATGCGTGACTTTGCTTCCACTACATTTACTCTCTATATCACGCATACCGAGAGAATAACCACAATCCGAGTGATTCGTTTGAGAGAGAATTCCGTGAGAATTTGAAATCAAAGAGAATTTTCGGATAAGTAACGTAATGATCAATTGGTGGAAATTGGAGGTTATATTTTCGGCTTCGCACACACACACACTACGGTTTGAGACATGTAAATATGACTTGATGATGACTATTTTCTGGAAAAGTTTGAATTGCACAATTTTTGCGTATTTTGAAATGTTTTTTAGTCGAATTTTGTGGGTATATTCTCTGCAAACCTTCACGAGACACAAATCATCTTACTAGGGTGACCTAGGGGTTTAAAAGATTGTTCCATACACTAAATGCAATCGCTCGCCCGCAAAAAAGGTATTCTATCACAATAAAATGTTTTCAAGAGTTAAGCCGTGCAAGGATTCTTTTACATTACTCGGGACGCGCAAAGTTCTAAGTTAGGGGGTTTGATTAGGCATAAATTCTTCCTAATTTATCCCTTGATTTAGTTACTTTTAGCACCTCGAACAACGTAATCGAGTTGACTTTATCTCATAATCATGCTACTTATTAATCCTAACGAGTACACTGAGTTTATGGTATTTCGTAGTGATTTTACAGGTATTTGATGTCAAGAAATGAAAGAAGGAAACCGGAAGAATCAAAGAAGACCAGAAGGAAAGTCAAAAGGGCAAAAGTGTAATTTCCACCCGGAATTCGGATGAGGTACCTCAAGAGAAGTTGAAGATATCACATTCATGAGCACATAGGAAGAATCGACACCTCAATCGGAGTCCCGGAACAAAAGATATGAGCAGTCAAAGTTGAGAAAAAAGTCAAACAGGCAGATCGGTCCGTCACCTACCCCGGACCGGTCCGCTATGCAAACTCCAGTAGACCTCGGATCGAAAGCAAACCTAAGAAGGGTGAAAAATAAAAGAACCGGTCCGCCCCCGGAACGGTCCACCCCAAAATAAAAAGAACCAATCCGCTTGGGAGACAGACCGGTCCGCCTAAGGCCCGGACCGTTCCGACTATCGAGATTTCCAAATCTTATCTGCATCAAAGAAGAGTCCTAGTGCAGCTGAAATTCCTGAATTCTTGGAGGTTATTATTATTATTTGGACGGAGAATTTTAGTTAATTTTTCTCTCTTTTTCTAGAAACCCTAGTTTAGATACAATTTCCAGTTTTAATTCCAAGATTGAAGCTTTATTCAGAATTTATTTGATTACCAGTTTTATTAATTGCTTCAATTACTGCTTGGATGAGATTAGTGAGTTATTTCTTCTTTTCAATTTTATTCTACATCAATTTACAAGTTTCCTTAGATTAATCATGAATTCCTTCACATCAAACACTGTTTTCATTACTTTCAGCATGCTAGGCTAGATTTTCTAAGGCCGGGATACATGAACCCAGCCTGATGTGTTAATTGTACATGTATAACATTAATCCTATGAATTTAGTGATTGAATACGACCTTATTGCGTAGGAACATAACAATTGTAGGTCATTTTATCTCGTTTGCCTCTGGGTAACCGTGATGATTTAGAATGCAATTTGAGTGTTACTATCGGGATACCGATTTACTCGTCCTCAGATTAAGTATGATGCGGGCTTGAACCTCGTATACGTAATTCTTGGGAGTACTAAATTTCGGGTCAATTTAATCAGTGAAATTTACGATTAATATTATAACTTCAATTCACTAGGGTTGGGGGATTGTATTCCCGTCCTGTTTTTCTCATCACTTAGATCAAAAGTTTCAAATCATATTTCAATCATCTTTTAGGTAATTTAATATAATTGCATTTCTTCGTAATTTCACAATTGCATTTAGTCATAATCAATTCACAAAACCAAATCATTTTCCTTTTCTTTTTAGCGTCAGAGTTAGGGTTCCTTCGTCTTTTCCCATCGTTACAACTCCGTTGTCCTTTTTCCCTATGGATACAATCCCGACTTACCGGGTTTATTACTAACGCGTCAGGCTTGCACTTGAGCCTGGAGTGAACACACATTAGAGACACTTTCTGAGTTGCGTCATATGGCATAAATTTGTTTAAATAAACACATGGTAAACATAGTAAAGTGGTGTGAACTAGATACAAAGTAATTATGACCCAATCACTTAAACATATTGAAGGATTCTATTTGATTGCAGAACATTATCAAACATAGAGTTATACTCACACGAAATGATAAAGTGAACTCAAAGGACAAACAAATACATTGTACACAAGCCTACAATTTTGATGATTCTAGAAATAAATTGTGTCATGACAAAATAAGCATAACTAGGATTCATTGTGCAAACCCGTCGATCATAGACTAAACCTCCTCTAAAGGTAAAAACAATACGTACTTTATTTTCTTTTTTCTTGAAGATAATCCTGTTGAAATATTAAACAAACTAAACTATGTTGGCCTTTGGGACTTTTCTGTTTTTATTACCTTTAATATTTTTATTAGACTCTTGCTAACAGTGGCTTTACAGTAAAGAGGATTTTCTCCTTTCACAGCCCTTTCCCGTTCACCCTAATCTATTTTCAATAAAATTTCAAAAACTCTCACGGGCAACGGTTCTTACATGCACAAATCCCCCATAATCACAAAACAAGTAGATGAAAAAATTAACGGGAGAACATCTCACTTAGCTTAAATATAACATATGAAGTTAAAATTCAAAAGATCTCTTGCATGTGTGTGAGGACGAATATACAAAGAGAATATATTAAGAAAATCAAAGTCAAACTACTCCATGCAAACATGATAACTAAAAATTTAAGCATTCAAATCCACAACCAAAAGATCTGGCCACATGGATACGTGAAGTGATATGTAATTCAGACACAGAGATATGGTACAAAAAATGTCTAAGACTAAAATAAATAAAAATAAAAGAAGTATTTTTGAGTATATAAAATTATCAACAATCATTTTAAAAGAAGGATGACTTAAAAGACAAATAAAATATTTTTTCATTCCTAATAAGACCCAATAAAAAAAAATCAAAATACAAAAGACTCAAACCATAAATAATGAGAATGAATATATAATGAGGAACAACTAGTGCACGTAAACAAAGATAACAAAGTCAACCTTTAGATATAGCATGGTAAGTATGATGTGAAAGAAAATGCGAATCATAAATTATATCATGTAAAGCCTAAAAGTCAGATCCCTTAACATATATAGGTATAATGTGATGCTCTCAAGTTTTGGTGACCTTGGTGACTCTACCCTTGGACTTCCTAGGACTATTTTTAAGATTCAAAACAAAACCTCCTAAGGTGACCCTTGCTACCACAATATGTGCAATGAAAGACATGTGGAATGTTACCTAAAGGTTGATCTGTTTTAACATTCTTATCAATAATTGACGCTCTCAAAATCATGGTTTTGGATTTATTAACGAAAGCATTTTGAGTATCGAACCCAATACCATAGTTGTTATTATTGATTTAGACAGTGCTTAACATATTATACCATTTTTCAGACCTAGGCTCTAAATTAAAATTGACACGACTCAAGTCTCTCAAATTACTTTCAAGATACACTATCCTAGACTCAAATAAACTCCTAGTCTCTTGAACCTCAAGAAGATCTTTCTTCATAACCTCCATTAAACCTCGAAGACCATCTCTCTCTCCTTCCACGTACTCTATCTTCTTTCAAAGAGTCCTCTCATGTTCCCTAATATTTTCAGTTAAAACACTCTCATAATTTTGTATAATACGTTCTTTCCTCTTAACTTCGAGCTTCAAGTTTGCCTTTTTTAATTTCAACGATTCCACATAAAACTCATAGAAGGAAACTTAGAGCTCACTATCCTCCTCCTATTCTTCATTATCAATCTCTTGTTCACTCTCTTTACCATCACATACTTGGTATTCATAAATAATGGCCTCAGAAATGTCATGGAAAGAAATATCTTCCCAAAAAGATTTGTCCTCAATACTAACATAACTAGGCATCAACACGATAATTGGGTCCTTCTTTCGGTTCACTATAACTAAGGGTGGAATTATATGCAATTGGTTTCTTTCCCTACTTCGTTATTTTAGTGGGACACTCAACTACCCTATTACAATAACCCTCATAACCAAAACATTTATTCTACTCATACCTCATAATATTATCGTTATGATTCTTAGGGAGTTTATAAGCTTTCTTATACTTAGACTTCTCAAACTCCTTATAATCATTTTTAAATTTCTCTTTATTAAACCTAAGAAATTTTTAATTTCTTAAGAAACATAGACATATCATCGGAGTTAATTCCAGACTCATCATCCAAGACTTTTGTTTCCTTCTTCTGGTCTTTTAAAGCGATTCCCTTATATTTCGTAGGATTTTTGGAGGTAAACATGTTGAGTTCATAGGTTCGAAGATCACCTACAAGCTCTTCAAGTTTCATAGAGTTTAAAGTGACTAAGGGATTTAAAAGGATCAGTTTTGGATTAAACCTTTTGACTGAAGACTTCGAAATTTTCTTTATGACATGGTTGTCGAGTATCTTCTCTCCTAAGTTAAAAGACGAGTTCCCAATATCAAACAATCTAGCACAAAACTCATCGAAGGATTCACTCTCATCCATTTTAATAGTTTTAATTTAGTGGTGTGTTTTGGAGTTTATAAGCCTGAAGAGTAGTAGTAGCTTCATGGGTGAGTTGGAGTGTGTTTCAAGCCACTTTAGATATTTCTCATGTCATAATACTGCGAAACTCGTCCGGTGACCGCACTAAAAATAGCATTTAAACCATGTGAATTGTAGTTCTAGATTATGATCATCATCACTCCATTTTTTTACGAGTTTAGGAACAAAAATTTCTCCTACTAAACTCGTTGGTGGGGACTACCCTCGAACGACCGCTTGCCAAACCCACAAATCAAACGAATTAAGTGCTGACTTGATTTGCATTTTCTAGTACGCGCAGTTAGAACCATCTAAAATAGGAAACCTCAGATAAGATAAATGTTGCATATTCAAGTGTAAAAGGATTCAGGATGGTAATTTAGTGAACGTGCTCAAATACCACTTGACACTGTATTAGAAATCGAAAGATGATTCCGAAAATTAAAATTTTAATTTCATCTAATAAATTTTCTCTTAGACTAGAATTAATTCAAGTTCAAATTTAAACAAACATAATTCAAAATTTATATAAAGTAAACTAAATTACCCAACTTAATTAACAACCAAATAAAAACAATTTTATGATTAAATTAATTTTATCTTGTTAACCTAAACATGCATCTAGGTGTGAATTACAAGCTAAATATATAACAACTATGCCCGATGTACGAGAAAAACTCAAATGGGAAAACCTCGGATGGACAGACCACAAGTCAACTAAGTATGGAATTATAAAAAGAAGACAATAAAATACTTACGCAGTGACTTGACGCCCTCATAAGCCTTATCTCTTTTCGTTCCTTCAATCTCTGCCAAGTGACAACGCAGGAGTCTACCTGTTCCTCGGAGTCCATTCATGGGGAAAAATAACCGTCACGCATATGGATTCCACCATATGTAAACTAGTGAGCATGGAATCCTTCGTAAGAAAAAATTCTCAATAGTTTAGAGATTAAACACGGTGCTAAAAACTCGATCTCAAAACATATATCATGTAGAAACTTGGATCTAAACCAATTGGGTGTAAACTTCTTGTTTTGAAAGTTGAACCATGAATCAAGAACAAAAATTCTCTTGTACTTTACTAAAGATATCTCACTCTTAGAAGATGAAAAATTCTCTATAAAAACTTCAATCCAGTACTCCTTAAATGGGTGGATAGGAGTAGTGGGGAGTTGAGGAGAAAAACTACCAAGAAAAAATTGATTTTTTGAAAAACGCACCCGATCGTTTGAACGATATAAAGGCTCGTTAGAATTACATGTCAATTTCATTTGAATGAGAAAGAAACGATCCTTCTAAAGAGATGTTATTGCAGAACAAAAATGAATATCATTGAGAAGTCGTTCGAACCAAACTCTAAATCTTGTTCGGACTACTTATTACAAGTCGTTCTAACGACAACAAAAAATAAAAGTATTTTTTCTAAAAAAAACATGAAGAGATTGTAAAAATAGATTAACAAAATCCTGACACCTAATAATTAAATATCCAAGGCTCAAAATAAAATATGCATTCATACTTGAGACATTCTTGGAATGTTTATGATGAAATAAGGCACGAAAACACCACATGATGAGGTGATCTCTTTGACTTGGTACTAAGTCTTCAACAAACATGTCATAGGATTGAAAGGTCACAAATAAAAATTCTACCATAGGACTCAAAGAGTTTTGTTCACAATTAAGCCAATACGTACAAATTGACACAATTGGAAATTTGTCCTTACACCTTCACTCTCTAAACTTGTTCAAATCTTTACATCTGTTTAAGTGATTTTCTAGACCTTTTCTAAACACTTTTTATTCTAAAAATCTTACAATATATATTTTATGTGTGGAAGAGGGTTTGGATGTTTGAGAAGTTTTACGGGTTTGAGAAGTTTGAAGCCTTTTGGAGTTCGTTGTTTGAAAGTTAATTTGGTTTAATCTTTGGCTGGCTTATGAGGTCTACTAGGGTATAATTCCTACCCTTTTTTCATACATGTAAAACCTTTTATATCTTGTTTGTATGTGATTTTTAAATTTTGAATATTTAGACTATTTTATCATATTTTAATAAACAACTTTTATCGATATTGATCCATGTAAGATGTCATAACATATATATCTTGTATATTAATAGGTTTGATTTAAAACTAAATCCTTTATCTAAACGTTTACATACTCTAATCCATGATTTAATTTTGTTCTGCTCATGTAGATCCATTTGCAGTTTTCACTCACGATCTAAAACTTTTTATACACTAACTAGTTATTTTGTTTTCACAAGGTTGAAACATCAAACATTTAGATAAAGCATGACCCTTTATATTTTTATCTTTAGATTTGATCTCCCAATCATCTGCGAAAACAAAAATTATTAAAACTTAATTTTTAATGTTACATCTTCACTGTATACTCTCTTCTTGAGTGTGAAGCTATGTGTGTACTACTAGTCAACTATTTTTTTTTATCTATATCAGTAGTTGTGGGGATGTTTTAGTTGGTATACTGAGTGTATTAGTTGTACTGATTAATTTACACTTTATAGAATATAATTTGTATCTAAACTATTGTTATAGTGGAAATGTCGTGTGTGTGATCTTATGACTAAAAGATCTAGGGTTTTCCAGTATGCTAACTTCCTATTATCAAAGTTATTGTGTTTACTCCTCTTATACTTATCTCACTATGTTTCCAATTTTTATTCATTATACTTTAAACATCACACCAACCTAAACTAGTTTTTGTGTGTACGTATATTCAACCATGTAAGTTCAAAGTTTTTTTTACCAACGAGCTAAAAAACAAATTTTAATCTTAACACTTTTATGTAATAAATTACTTTCAAGTGGTATTAGAGTATCAAGATTACTTTAGTTTTATAAAGTATTTTTACTTCTTAAGATCCCGACCTCTTTATTTTAAGCCTATTTGAAATAGAAGATCAAAATAGTAGTTTTGTACGTCCTCCTTAGTTTGATGGTGCAAACTTTTCTTACTGAAAAATAAGAATGATTTCACATAACTAGTAGTTAGGGGGTGATACATGGGATATGGTCAAAAATATTTTTCTGTACCGACTCGTGTAATTGGTCAAGGTGATGTTCAAATCATTGAAAGAAAACCTCATCCTGAATGGACTAGAGTGAGAAACTATGTTCATAATATAACAATAAAGACATAAATATTATTTTCCAAGTAGTGGGTGAGTCTGAGTTTGAAAGAATCTCAGCCTACACTACATCCAAGGCAGATTGGGAAATTTTAATGTCTACACATGAGGGTGATGCAAGGGTTAAAAATGATAAATCACACTATTAATTCATAGTATGATACTATGTTTTCGAAAGATGATGAAATATTTGATGAAATTTTATTTTAGGTTGCAAGATATAGTTAATTAATCACATGCTAATGGTTTTGTATATGTTGATTCTAAAATTTATGCTAAAATACTTAGATCTTTACCTCATACGTTTTTCATAAAGAAACATTCAATAGAAGAAAAGGATGATCTTAACATGATACCTGAACTATTAGGTAGTAAAATGAAAACTTTTGAACTTTAACTGCTTCAAGTGAAAGTAAAAGAGGAAAAATAAAAGAACACACACTATATAATCATATTTAGTGTTTAAATATACTGTTAACAGTCTTGCTTATGTATTCTCGTTGCCTAATGTTGATGATTCCACTATCTATCTTGAGTCATTAGATCATGAAATCTATTTGCTATCTAAACATTTTAAGAAATTGGTTAAATATAGGAATAAATTTGCTTCTAGAGAAGGTTAACCTAGTTATACTAACATGCCACATGAATTTTTTTTGTTAAAAAGAAACATTGTGAAAACTATTACCATAACAAAGTCTTAAGTCATATTCAATGTAGAAAGTACAAGGAGTTTGGTCATTATGCAAATGAATGTTTTTCAAAAACTAAATGAATATATTCTCAAAAGGCACATCTATAAAAAAACATGGGATGACAGTTCTGACTCTAATAATGACTATAGCAATAGTTGTAATAATCTTATGGATTTTACTTCTATATGTTTAAATGAGTCTAATGATGGTATTAATTATTTATCGATTTTTTCAGATGATTCTGAATTATTTATTGAGAATTATGAATTATAGCCTCTATATATTTTATTACCTGTGCGGACCCCTATGTGTAATCATACTCCTACGACTGTTTGTAAACCCCTTTATGATTCTAAGTTTAACCGGGATGATAAAAATTATGACTCCAATGAATGTTCCCTTAAAATATAATCTTTTGATAATTATTCTAATGATGATGAACTATATTTTAAGAAACTGAATAAGTCTACTTTCAAAAAGTGTATTCACATACGCAAAGCTAATGCCAGATTGTTATCAAAAATTGATACTCTTAATAACCAAATTCGCTTTATTTATAATGAATATTCTATGCGAGTAAAAGATATTGGGAGTAAAAAATTGATGTTAGAGAAAAATATTTTCAAAATAAATGAAAGTGGTTCTAGTTTAGAGCAAAAATTCAAAGACATGTTAACGGATTTTGATGAATTACAAACTAAACAGTAAGAATCTTTGAACAAACTTAATGCTTTTAGCACATTTGGAATTATTGTAAAATAACTTGTGAATTTTGGAAAGTCTTATTCTAGTGACAAAGAAGGAATTGGTTTTAAAGGAAAATAATTGTTAAAATAAATTGTGTATCCTCTGATGTAGACTATCTAGAATCCTCAAAAGTTGATATTTATATTTTGCATTTTAAAAAACTCACTCAAGCTCCTTATACTACTAAGAAGATTTTTCACTATAATTTTTGTTGCAAAATTGGTCACTTAGAAAAATTATGTTATAAATTATTAATTCAAAACAAAAAATTTGGTAAAACTAAAGACCTAGGAGAACCATTAAGACTGAACCTATTAAGAAACCTACACCACTTAAGCCAATGCCTTACAAGTCTAAAAATCATTATCAAAAAAATAATCCAATTTGGGTTAGGAAAGATGAATTAAGTTACCAACTGAGATGTAATGTTATTGTATCAGCATTAAATGCTTCTTATAAAAACTCTCAGTGGTACCTTGATTCTGGGTGTTACAGATATATAACTAGGGACAAATTATTTTTTTTCTCTTTACAAACTTTTATTAGAGGAAATATCACTTTTGGAGATGGAAAAATGTCCTAAATCATAGGTAAAGGAACAATCCAAGGTGAAGGGGTTTCTAACTTTGACGAAGTTTTATTGGTTGAAGATTATAAAGTCAATTTATTAAGTGAATTTTGCGACACTGATCATACTGTTAACTTTTCAAGAACAGAGTAATTATTTGTGGTGAAAGAACAACTCATAATTTCTATGTTGTTATTTAAAATAAGATTTTGAAAATTATTTATTTGCTATATGACTTAGACTTGTGGCCTGAGAGGCTTCTACATATGAATTATGATAATCAGTCTAGATTAACTAGTCAACAACTACTTCTTGGTCTACCTAAAATTCCAAAAATGAAACATTCTGTTTGTGGACCATGTCAAACATGAAAGATGCATAAAGTCCTTTATAATAAACTCAAAAATGTTTTAACATTTCATCCTTTTAAATTACTAAACATGGATGTAATGGGCCCCTCTACGACTATTATCTTATGTGGTAGCTCCTACATTCTTATCATTATAGATTGTTTTTCTAGATTTACTTAGGTTATGTTTATGAAAGACAAATGTAACACTTTTCAAAACCCTTTAAGAATCCTTTTAATGATTGAGAATGGAAAGGATATCCAAGTTATTAGGATTCAGAGTGACATGGGTGGAAAGTTTAAATATACTAGTGTTGTAGAGTATCGTGTAGAAAATGGTTATAAACATGAGTTTAATGCACCTAAAACCCCTAAAAAAATTGGATAGTTGAAAGAAAGAACCAAACTTATAGGGGGCTCGAAGATAATCTTGATATTAGAGATAATCCACCAAACTAATACAACAGGCTAAACCGAGGCAGCTCGACAGGGTAGCTCAAGTGAGGTAGTTCAGTGTGGCAGCCCAAAGAGATCTTCCAGCGAAGAAACTGTCCGAGATAACTCATCCTTTAGTTCTATTTGTATTACTTAGTCTTTTTGTATCCTTTATTTATATTGACTATGATTTTTAACGATTATAATGTTATTTAGTGTGAGGTCAAACGTTACTCGCGAGAGACCAGGCCTGGAAGGGCCTGGGAGATCTTTCATGCTCTATTGAACGACCTCGCCATGGGAACTTCAGAGGGACTTGGTTTGGAGGATTGAGAAGTGAGGCAGCGTTGGGAATTGTCCTGACCATCTTAGAAACATGTGGTAAAACACCGAAGGGTCTTTGATCGCGAAACCTTGAGCGAAGCAGCCTTGAGTTCCATCGTGTATTGAGTTGTGAACTAAATAGCCCTCTACTTGATGTCATATCTACTTTAGGTGATATCACTAGCCAGTTAAGCAAGGTCAAACCCTCACTTGAGTAAACCGCTATGGTATTTTGGGCTGTCAGACAGTTAGTGAGCCACCTTTGTGATGACAGCCCCCTGACGCACAGTGGTTAGGCAAAAGGCATGTCTTGGCATTTAATGTTTATGATAGGGAGATGACTAGTCCATCAAGCATTTAATGTTTGTGACATAAATTTTGAGGGATGTCTTTTCACAGTTATAAATGACTGAGCCATCTCAAGAGTTGTGTGGGGTTATTTATTGGCCTTAACCACTTCTAAGAAGGGGAGGAGTTCTTTTCTAGAAATTATTTAGCTAGAGAGAGATTATCATCAGGGGAAATAAGTTATTGTAAAACCAAAACTTTTAGTCATTGACCATTTCCATTTATTACGAAGATTTTAATACTTGATTGGAGACCTTTAAGAGTTGGTGTGTTTTGGCTGCCTGCCAGGGTGTATCTAGGGTGCTTACTTCCCTCTCCTTCTAAATGAGTTACTTCCAAGTTCATTATTATCTTTTGAGTTATATAGAGGAGATTTATGAGTTCAAACGGAGTTTATCTTCACTAGGTTGTGATTGTGTGTGTTGTAATTATTCAATAGTGTTATCGGTTAACTTACAATTACTATACTCAAAAGGGGTTACGCCTCAATCCAATATAAACTACCTTCTTACATTTGGCGACTTCACTGGGGAGGTATTCTTCTAGAAAATGAGTATGGCGTAGGATAACATTAATCGTAGACTCAACTTTGATGATTCTCAACGCAGTGAGGAAGAAGCGACAGGGAGTTGGAGACTCCCAGAAGTGGGGTTCCCCCTCAGGTAGAGATTCCCCAAGATCCAACTATTACTAGAGTCCCAACGGTCACCCAAGCCTCTGTTAGTGTTGTCCTAAGACCAACCCAAATGACCCTCCTCATGGGTAAGTTTTATGAGTTTCTACGGACACCTGAGGCTACCATGGTCCTAGGAGGGGGAACACATCACAACGGCTTTATGACACACAGTGGTCCCAGTAGCTCCGATGAACCCTGCTTCAGTTGTTCCCGTGGGAACTGGACCCATAGGCATAACACCAACTCCTGCCTCGATAAAAGGCATAATGGGTGTGACTAGTGCCCTATCGTTAGTCCCTCCGAATGCCACCAGTGTTCCATTGGTGGTCCCTATGGTCACTCCATCTATGGTTGAGAAGACGCCGACGTCCGCATTAGAAGAAATGAGGAGATAAATGCAAAAAGAGGTGTTGAAAATGATAGTAGATTCCTCGCAATCGACTAGCGAGGTAGATTATGTGTATGATGATTTTCGAATGCCCTATCCCCGAGAATACAAAGATGAGAGTTACCCTAGGGACTACATCCCACCCATCTTTGAAAAATACACTGGGAAGGGGGGGGGGACTCGAAGGATCACATCAAAAGTTTCATCGAACATCCGGGAGCTCATTACAATAATAAGAGGCTCAGGCTGAGGCAGTTCTCAAAATAATGAATCAACAAAGCTTATATGTGGTACTCTCATTTGGTGCTAAAGAGTGTTTCAACGTGGGAAGAGATGCATGTTTGATTTGTCTAGAAGTTCTTTCTGGCAGAAGATGAGTTCACGTTAACATAATTGGGAAGGGAGAAGCAACGATCGGGATAGGATGTGTTGGCTTATGTTTGAAGATTTAGGGAGAGGTCCCTCAACGTGAGGGAAGAACCCAAAAAGTAGAAACTGTTACAACTTTGTGCGGAGGGTTTGCTCCCAGAGTACATCAGTCACCTGATTAATGAAACTCGTGAAGGGACTTTTGCGTCATCTCTAAAAGAAGAAAGGAATATATCATTGGTAGTTCAGTCGAACCCTGTTCAGTACAATTGATGTTCAGAAAACCTGGGCCACCCGTTGCAGCACGTGACCAGTCCCGATGGGTGGGATACATCGATGGAAGAGAAGGAAGCAAACAGTTGAAGAAGGACAACAAGAGAAAGTTTCGGAGAGATAAGGAAGACCCACCACCATTACCATGCACGATAGAGGATGTCGTTATCAGTTACAATGCCATAGTACAAAGAGGAACAGTGTATGAACCTAAGGGCATCCCCGCTGTGAAACCTGATGCGGCAACCAGATGCGGTAACTAGAGCGGATCTCAAGTATTGTTAGATCCATTGGAAGATTTAACATTCGACTGGGAGTTATTTTATGCTAAGGAAAATCATCTATAAACATTTGAAGGCAGGGACACTGTAAATCCCTCCGTAAAATGTTAACGATAACCCACTCTCAACACATGGGCCAATCTGGTGGTGGCCTATGATAATGAGGCAGAAAAATAGGCGAGGGAGCTGACGATGGGGCAATAGGAGTTTAAAAAGGCTTTAGAGGATTGTAACAAAGGAATGGCTAATGTGGTGTTAGCCTATGACGAAGAAAGTGCCAAGATGTGGAGGACATATACAACATTGAAGGAGAGGAAACGAACCAAAGCCTAGATTATTGTGCGGTTTCACGGTCCACAAAGTTCGCCTAGTTATTCGACCAGGTGGGAATGCCAAAAGAAGGTAGGTTGGAGATAACCCAAGAAATCCTGGATATTGCGAGTAAGAATTCAGTCCCTTTGCTGAGATAGAAGGGACCCATGGCCAGGCTGGTGAGGAAATTTCTATCAGAAATAAAATTTAGCGATGCGGATAGGACCGTGAGATTTCCTCACAATAGACTGTTATATGTGACGGCTAGCATCAATAGAGTTAGCTTTACGAGGGATTATATGTATGAGGGAGCTTCCATAAAAATCATGCCAATCAGTTCTTTTCACGCGACTAATATCCCAGAAGAAATATTGGTCCCTATGCCTTTGGAAATTTCAAGTTATGACAACCAGTCTTCTAAATCCATTGGCTATGTGAACGTTGGGATTGTAATGGGAAATCTCAATTCCCACATCAAATTCCACACGATAGATAGTGCAACTTCCTACCATCCATTGATAGGAAGAGTGTGGATGCACAACCAAGGACTAGTCCCCTCGATGTATCACCAATGTGGTAAGGCAAATATTAAAGGAACTGAGATAACTATATGAGCTACGAAGAGTCCCTTCGATGTGGAGGAAACACACCTAGTGGATGAAACATTTTATATAGAGTTAGAGAAGGACGTTAAAATCCTAATGAGAAGAATGGAAGGAGCCTGGGTTCCTTCGATCAGAGAAAGGATGAGCCCCGTGAATAGCCAGAATGGCGAAACTATGAGCAATAGAGGAGTAATAGAAGAATCCCGCCAAGTGGTTCACCGACCTGAGAAGATATTGAAGCAGCTAAAGGACAAGATGCAACCCAAAATGGACCCTATGGAACATGAGGTCACACGACAAAGTGTGTTGATTCGATTTTCTAAAGGAAGAATGATAGAGGCTTCTAGGGAAAATAAAAGATAGGCAATTTCAACTGCCACAATACAACGCAAGAAGATTATTACTAAGAAAGGGAAGGTGGTTTATTTCCTATAATGGTGTGAATGGGTAGCCGAAGGAGCTATGACAGAGGCTGATGAGGAGGCTGACCCGATATGTGAGTATTTTCTGGTGGATCAACGGGGACAATGTATGGTCATAGACAATTCTGACATACAAGAGTTCGTGGAGGATGTCGCCAAAAAACCAGACTACATAACGGACCAAATAAAGCCACAAGAACAAGAATTGGAGGAGCTAAACCTGGCAAAAAAAGGGGAGGAACCAAGGCCCATTTTCCTCTCGAAGGATCTCTGCATGGAGAAATGAGAGGTTTTGATTGAGCTAATCTGTGAGTTTATAGAGGTTTTTGCATGGAAGTATACGAATATAGAGGGGTTAGATAAATAACTAACCTTACATAAATTAAACGTAATGCCTTCAGCCATTCTAATCAAGCAAGTAACAAGGACTTATAAGCCTGAACTGGACTTGAAGATCAAAGAAGAGGTTCCTTGCTAATTAGCAGTAGGGTTCATTAAATAGATACATCACTGACTCTAGTTGTCTAGAATTATCCTAGTAGGTAAGAACGACAAGAATCAGATAAGGATCTGCGTGAATTTTAGAGAATTCAATAGGACTTGTCCCAAAGATGAGTTCCCTCTTCCCTCCATCGATAGCTTGATAGATGCAACGACTGGACACGAGATGTATAATTTCATGGATGGGTATGTGGGGTACAACCAGATCAATATGGACCCCACAGATGCAAATAAAACAACATTTAGAACCCTATTTGGTAACGTCATGCACAAGGTAATGTCATTTTGACTCAAAAATACTGGGGCTAATTATCAAAGAATAATGATGGGCATTTTCCATGACTTCTTTCACAAATTTGTGGAGTTTTAGGTGGATGATTTGGTCATCAAATCGAAGAAGGAAGGGTACCACCAGAGCAACTTGAGGAAAGTATTTGACAGATGTATGAAGTATAAACTGAAGATGCACCCACTTAAATGCAGTTTTTGAGTAACTAGTCGAAAGTTTCTTAGTTTTGTATTAGACTAGCAGGGGTGCAGATGGACCAAGACTAACATTGACCAATCCTAGAGATGCCAAGTTCGAGAACGACAAAGGAGCTCACAAGTTTCCTCAAAAAAGTTTCTTATCTTAGGAGATTTGTGCATGGATTGGCCGAAATAATACAGCCGTTGATGCAGCTTTTGCGAGAGAACACAAAGTTCAGATGGGAGGCAGTTCACTAGGAGTCTCTCATCAGTCTGAAGAAACTTCTCATTTCACCTCAAACTATGATTCCTCCAAGGGCAGAAATACAGTTGCATAGGAGATTGATGGGAAAGAATAACTAGTCTACTACCTTAGTAAAATCATACATGGGCTTGAGTTCAAGTATAGTACTTAGAAAGGCATTATTTAACCTCAGTCTTTGTATCACAAAAACTTAGACATTGTATGCTGTCTTTTACAATTCATATTATAATGAGATGTGATCCTATTAAGTATTTGCTGACAAGAACTATATTGATTGGTAGGGTAGCTAGGTGGTTCAATATTCTCTCAGAGTATGACTTGAAATGCATGGACCATCATGCAATCAAGATCCAGGCATACGCAGACCTCTTGGAAATATTCTCATCCGGGATATTTGAGCCACCACGAGAGATCATTCCAGGAGATGATTTTCAGGCCAATCACCTGGACATAAGCGATGAGGAATGGATGATGCAGTTCGACAGATCTTTAGTAGAGAAGAAAGGAGGAGCGGGGGTTATCCTTTTAAGAGTTTGTCTTTCCTACAAGCTAGACTTACATTATTCCAACAATAAAGCAGAGTATTAGGCGTTGGTATTGGGGTTGTTGGAGGCCCTTCGAATGGGGGTTCGTTCACTCTGCATCATGGGTAATTCAAACGTGATGATTTATCAAGTAAATAGAGAATATGCGTTAAAACACCTCAATCTAGCACCTTACAGAATAATCATTTAGAGGATTCTCGACTAGTTCTATCGAACCAAGATCAAGAGGCATCATCGAACAATGAACTGCCATCCAGACGTCTACGCCACCATTGCTCAGAAGATGGTCATGAGAGACGATACGACTACAGTAATAGTTTAATGAAGAACACCTCCCTCAGCGGTATAGTCAATTATGCCAATGGAGGATGACTTAACTGAAGGGGAGAGATTAGGAAATAATTAGATATTGGGGATGTAGAAAAGGATCTGAGAGAACTAGACTAATACTTTACAAATCAGGGAAACCTCTACTAAAGAAATATATGAGGATGGCTGTCAAGATGCATCGGCCCTAAAAAAGCAGAGTGGAGATTAAAGAAAACACATGAAGATCACTACAAAGTAACCGAGATCCCTCTTTACAGAAGAATTTAAAGGGAGGGATACTTCTGGTCTAGAATGAAGCAAGATGAAGTAGAGTTACAAAGAAAATGTGATAAGTGCCAGCTTTTCTTTGAAGTGGATAAATGCCATTTTATTGAAGGCCAATCAGATTGTAGGCATCCCTATATTGACTTTATTAAAGGTGAAGTTGTCCATATGGAGAAGATTGCTACGATGGGACTCAAAAGAAGGGCCCCAAGGTTCTACATTCAGGAAGGGCAGCTTTATCAAAAAAGGTAGTTCAACAGGCAATTGCGTTGCATCACAAAGGAGGAAGGAGCCGAATACCTCTAACAAGCTCACGACCCAACTCACATAAGAGGACCAAAGTTGTATGACCAACTTATGACATTGAGGTATTATTGGCCAACGATGGAGAAATACTTTGTTGAGTTCGTTCGAAAATGTAAAGCTTTACAACTACATGTAAATATAATTCATGCTCCATCGATGGAACTGCACTATATTGTAACCTCTTACCTTTTCCACACTTGGTCATTTGACCTGGTAGGGGCAGTACATCCTTCTTAAAGAGGAAAAATCTGGATACTAGGGGTAATGAAGTGCATTATGAAGTGGGCTGAAGCGATACCACTAAGAAGGGCAACAATATGGGTGGTGAGAAACTTCATCAGAGAATACATCATTTGTCATTTCGAGATTCCAAAGGTTATCCTCTCCGATAACGGAACTCCCTTTGTCAATTTAGAGGTAATGATGCTGATAGACAGATACTCCATTATTCATCATACTTCAACGGTCGCATACTCAAATGTAAATGGACAAATCGAAGAAAATAGCAAAACATTGGTAAAATATTTGGCCAAGACAATGGAAGACTTTCCGGGGTCATGTGATGATAATATGTCAGCCGTCCTATGGGCCTATCGAACAAGTAAAAGGAATCCCATAGGATATACCCAATTTTCCCTTGTATATGGAGCTAAAGCTATCCTTCCTATGGAGTTAGAAGTTCCATCTGCCCAATATGCCTTTCAAAGTAGCATGCTCCCTCAGAACAAACATGTGCAGTTGGAGGCATTAGACGAGCACATATATAATGTGGTACAACACTTTTAAATGTACACGAAGTAACTCTCAGGGCCATATGACAACTTGGTGAGACCAAGGAAGTTTATTGAAGGAGACCTTGTTTTGATGGCAGCAGTGAAGCACATTATAGGGCTTCCTCTACCTAAGTTTACAGCGAATTGGGAGGAATTTTTCATTGTAGAGGAGGCTCATGATTCAGGCTATTACTTAATTTCTAAGGTGGAAAAAGATAAACCATTTAAGATTAACAATACATGGTTGAAAGTCTGTTATGTATAAGTAAGTAACCTTAGAACATCAATGTATCTAGCTTTTTTTTTTATTAATATATAAGCCATTTTTCTTTTAAAAAAAGATGTATTTCGTTGTAACTAGAGTAGGATGGAAGATTGCAAAGTTTATATTTTATGCAAGTAGTTATAAACAAAGAAGGGGCATGGAAAATATATAACTTCTCTTTCATTCATAAATTATGAGGCATTACAAAAATGGGAACTACTACCCAATAATTACATAAGTGAGAAAAGGGAAATTTATACAAGTATGGGGGAGAGATCATTGGCCTACGAGGAACCACAAGTCTGAAGCAGAGAAAATTTTTCTAGGCAGACCTGAAGACATTGCTAAACATGCTTGCTAGGCGTTGATAGAGCCCTCCAGCCTAATTTGAACTTGAGCACGCACAATGATCACTTTCTCTCGTTTCAATTTTTCCTGACGAAGAACTTCTTTAATATTCTCCACCTCTTTGTCAGCAGCCTCAAGTAGAGGTACTTATTTGGCCAGCTTAGCTTCCTCACCTTATTGAGTCTCCTGATTATTCTGCAGTAATTTCCTCTAAGTTTACAATCGATGACCCTTCAAAGTATGCAAGTGTCCTATCAAATAACTAAATTGGAATCCATCCCTTCCCAACTCCTTTAGATAGCCCAAAAATTAATTAAGGAGGTAGCATATGCAGTAGGGGTGCTGACGAGATCAACAATAATGAATGTTATAACTTGAAGCCTATGGCTCATCATGGGAATTTTCGAACAAAGACAGTGAACAGTAAAAGTCTCAGGATGATGAGTTGCGATCTGTTTGATCACCAATCAATGGCTAAGAGGTAGTTGGGGAGAGCGACGAAGGACCTTGAGGAAAAACTCATGAGGAGCTAGAGCTAGCAGGGGAAGCTCACAACAAGATTCATTATCGGTTTCAACATCTGTTGTGGAACCTTGGTCATTAGGAGTTTTTTCCTCGGATACAGTTGGTTCCCGATTTGGTGAGGTGACAGGATAAGGAACTACTTGAGGTTTCTCTTCAACGCGAGGCGACTCCCTAGTAACCTGAGGATGGATATAGAAAATAATGAGTTAGGTGGAAAGAATAATCTTAACAAGTGGTTTTCATTGTTAAGTCATAGTTACTGGTGGAGTTTGACGACAAATCTTAACAAGTGGTTTTCATTGTTAAGTCACCGTTACTGGGGAGTTTAATGAAAAATATTATTAAGTGGTTTTCAGTGTTAAGTCACCATTATTGGTGGATTTTTACAAGAAAATTAATAAGGGGTTTTTTCATTGTTAGGTCACCATTACTAGTGTAGTTTTGAATGTTTGAAGCTGAGATTCTTCCAACAAGGAGATTGCACATTGTCAAGATAGAGGATAAACACCATGAAACAAAAAGAAATGGAAAAATACCTCAGCAACTGCTAAAGAGACAATGGGAGATGGGAAAGTAGCTGCAACGGCAGGCACTGTAGTGGGCAAGTTCATCTCCTGAGGAGTCTTCGCGGAACCCCCAGTTAGAATAACTTCAGATATAGGGACCTCGACACTTGATGAAGCTCCTATTTCAGAAAAAGTAACTAGGGCCAAGGTTAGGGGTGGGAACGAATGGGTCGTTCGACCTCCCACAGATATATTATTCCTTGTAGGGGGAGAAGAAGGACCATGGTGAGTCAATAAGAAAATGGTATCCCTAGTAATTGTTTGAGTCCGGAAGGATGACAGCAGAGCTAAGTCTGGAGCAAGATGAGAATATAAAGTTAAGTGTTAGAATCAAGTCGCATCACAAAAATAAGGGGCAAAGTACACATTCAACCTACCTCAGTGATGTTGGAAAAAGGAGAAAACTCAGAAATGGTCCGTAATAGTAGAGGTTGAAGAAAGAAATATTCCAGTGCAGAAGCTAGTAACGAGGAACTTCAACCTAAAATACATCAAGATATCTAAAAGATTTAGCAAAGAAAGAAGGATAGAAAAGAAAGATCTAGAAATGTTTATAACTTATTACCTTGGGAGAACTTTGCATAATTAGAACGATATCTAGACAAAACTACAGCTGAGGGGATGACTCAGAAGAAGTTGGTGGAGCTACCTCTAGCTGAGAGGAAACTTCCATAGGGTCAATAGGAGCAACAACCTCCTTAGCATCCTCCACCGTACATTGGGAGACCAAACGATGGGAATAAGTGAGCCCGATCATGGGGGAACGGGGGGAGTTTCATCAACGGAACCACTCCCAAAGCATCCCCCCATTAAAGGACTCATAGGAGGGTTGGGTCTTTCTTCTTAAGCTTCCTTCACCAAATTTCTAAGAGTTAGAAAAATACAGATGGTTATAAAAAGATAAAGGGAGAAAATAAAAACACATGTCTACCTCTGATCTAGGGGAGAGTGGGATGATATCACCATTGGCAAGAAAGTAGGGGAAGCATATGGTGAAGACCTCTCCGTGGAATGATGCTCAACAGTAGGACAGTCATCCAATGCCATAGCTCAAACAATAGAAGGAACTGGGGTGAGATGTACATCAGGAGCCCATTTCTTCTAGGACTTAGTACTCATAGTCTTTTTCCTCACACCAACATCACCAAGACTTGGAGGAAACCTTGAGCTTTTCCTTCGCTTTAACCCACCATCCGAGGTATCTACTAAGATATCTGGGAAGGCAGCAACAGGAAGACCGATCGAAGCGTGTCATTGAAAATATTAATTTATTCTCTCCACCTAAGCTTGAATTTTCTTTCTTAACTCCTCGCTCACTTCGGCAGACATGGGAGGAGGAACAAAGTTAATAGGGAATGCTTCTAAGGGATCTTGAGTTCGAGGTTGTGTGACACCCCGACTAATTAAATACCGGGTAGCTACTCCTTTATTAAATTAATTCAGAATGCCAAGTTGGTTCAGTTAATAGGATCACTATCAAAAACATTTTAATAATTACTAACCACCTAGTATTTAAAAGTAAGTGCCAAATTTTAAGTTAAGTATGATTAACATGCAGTAAAAGAATAATGAAAGAATAACAACCATTCACTATAATGAAGTAATGAATAACCAACAACATAAATATAAATACGGAAGAAAACACCTCCAAACAATCCCACAACTGAAAAATAATACGACAAGTCTGAATCCTGAATAATTACATGCCAGAAGTCTGAATAACTGAAATAAAAGAAATGTCTCTAAAAGAAATGGGCGACATGCCCTACAAATGATAACTGAAGAATATCGAGTCAAGATAGATGAAGCGTTTACAAGCAAAGTCCTGTAGGTTCCACAAACATCTACAACTCGTCACCTGTATGAGAATCCAAAGCATGGTGTCCTTGTGGCTGGGCACCTAAAATGCTTTTTACTAAAATAGATTCGAAAGCAAATGGGTCAGAGCCCGAAAGTGGAAATCATTTTAAAAATAGCAAGTGTTTTAATAACATCAAAACATTAAATTCAAAATACATGTTAAACGTGCACTCACATGAAATTCTCACCTCTCGACTACATATGCATTCCTAACGTACATTACCCATCTAAATGACACATATATCTAACCAAAACGTAATAAGTTCTACCCCTTACTACTCGATTCCCATATTACATTCTAACGTTATCAATTAAATAGAGGGATTTACATGCACTCGGACTCTCAATTAGTAATATAATTCACTATCAGTTAACCCGTTTTGTTTTCTCAAATCATTACCATAATATTATTCACAATACCAATCATGAAAGTTCCCATTAATTAAGTGTATATTATTCACATCATAAATATACAATACAAGCACCCCGAGACTAAGCTGCGGTGCACACATACTCTGCTGTCCATCCCGGTACATCACGTACATAAGGATCACGTATTCCGAATCTCTCTGGAATCGTTCTCAGATAATAACATCACAAATAATGGAGGCGAACACAGTCACATCACATGGGTCACGCACATACCTGCACTCCCACGATCAACAGACTTATTAACATCACAATAAGTCCTTCTCTGACCTATGTTCATCGAGGTAACCAATATAAATTCGGGCAACACAAGGATTAGAAGGCCCTAAGCGAACGTAAACCTCCCATGATAGCAAGTATGATAGGTATGTCATACACATAAAATCAATATATATACTAAGTATGCACACCTCTTAGTAATTACCATAATATATTGGAGGTACACCTCTTATTCTCGTACCGACATATAATACTACATAATTTATATGTTCTCGGTTAATATAAAAAATTAGGCTATCAATAGTTCTCGCAACGTAATAGACACTCACGTCCTACTTCATATTTTCCCTTAGGTTCAAACTACACTTCTAGGTTTGACTCCTCATTATATCCCAAACATCCCAAATGTAACAATTAGTCATCAAGGGATGGTTATCTCTACATATACACAAGGTTACGGGACACTCGGGATCAAAACAGTCTAAAAATCCTAAACTGTCAACTCGTTCGAAGTCTCGTTTGAACGAGGCTGTTCGAACGAGAGTTCGTTCGAACGACGATGTTCGAACGAGAGTTCGTTCGAACGAGCTGGGCCTTCTAACGAGATCTCGTTCTAACAAAAGTCTTCGAACGAACATCCCTCTCATTAGAACCCAAACTGTCAACTCGATAGAAGCTCGTTCGAATGACTTGGGCAGGTCTTCTGACGAGTGGCCAGATTCGAGCCCATAAATTTCTAATCTCGTTTTTCCAACTTTCTTCACTCCTAATCCCTCATAAAAATCGTTCCAACATCAATTTAGGGTTCCTAATTCGTACTAAACATTCATGGATCATAACTAAACGTTTATATATAGCCAATACAACTTAATCATCATCAAATCATCAAATCCCTTCATTTATCACCCAAATTACATGAACATGAACCCTAAAATTTATAAATCATCAATGAGCCTAATAAATCCGTTTTTGTTTCATCCAAATTATAATATCATCAGAATAATCATCTAAATACAAATCTACATGTGACTCCTCGTCAAAAATGAAATTTTCACTTCTAATTAAAATGGGTTTTTCATTAATTCCCAAGAACAATAAGGTTTTATAAATTCCTACACATGGAATAAGCATTCTCTGAAATTAATTGGAATTAAATCACTTGGCTTAAGTTCATCTCTGGATTTGATGACAAATATGATGAATTTCACTCTCTTCTCTCTCTACAAGCTTTCTTCTCCAAGTAACAATGGTGGCTAGGGTTTTTGCCTAAGGAACTTTTGGAACAATTTCTAATAACCCCCGTAGCCCTCTAATCAGTAAATGGCTGGTAATGGGTTAGTGGGTCTTTTAATTTTTCAATTAAAACTCCTAAAATTCGTTAACCAAAAATCCCAAAATTCTAGAATTACCAAACTGCCCTTATACGTTGCCGGTATGGCCTAAAAATGCCCCGGGACCCAAACTAAACCCCCGGCTAGTGTTTTCTGACTATTTGACCCTTCCGAAAGCGTTGGCACACTCAAAATGACCATATGGTTAATAGAAATAAAATTCGATTTTTAATTAACATAATTATATTCCTGACGCGACTATCACACGCGTCTCAACAAAATTCCCAAATTGCCGTATTTCAATCTCACGACAAATTTCATAATTCAATATTCATATATAATCATATATGCACATTATAATCAAATACCAACTCGCATCTCTCTAGTATTTTAATCCGGATTAATTTCCAATTAATTACGCATTTAATCCAATTAATCCCATAAATAAATATCACAAAAATACGGGGTATTGCATACTTCCCCCCTAATAACTGAATTTCGTCCCGAAATTCGGAACTAGAAAGTACCTGGTAAGAACAACTCTGGATAACTTTCGCGCATCTCATCCTCGCGCTCCCATGTGGACTCCTCGACATTATGATGTCGCCACTGAATACGCACTAATGGAACTATCTTTTACCGTAGTTTCCGCTCACTTCGGTCCCAAAATAGCAATCCGTCCCTCCTCGTAGGAGCTATCCGGCTGGAGATCGATGTCCTCTAAAGCAATGTGAGAATGAGCCAAATCATCTCTAAGCTATTTCCTTAGCGAGGAAATATGAAACACATCGTGAATCTGATGCAAATGCTCCGGTAATCCAAGTCTATACGCAACCGGTCCAATCCGCTCAATAATAGGAAATGGTCCCACATATCTCGGTGCCAACTTCCCTTTCTTCCCGAAATGAATAATCCCCTTCATAGGAGATACTCTGAGCAAAACCTGGTCCCCCACTTGGAACTCCCTGAAGAACCTCTTCGCATCAGCATAGCTCTTCTGTCGATCCTGAGCTACCCGAATGGGACTCCGTATCAATTCTATCCTCACCGAAGTATCCTGAATCACTTCCGGCCCAAGTAGTTTGTTGTCCCCCACCTCCAACCAACATGCTGGGGAACGAAAAGGTCTACCGTACAACGCCTCAAATGGAGACATGCCAATGGTGAATTGGTAGGAGTTGTTATAAGCAAACTCCAACAGTGGAAGATACTGCTCCCATCCACCACCAAAATCAATGATACTCATACGTAGCATGCCTTCCAACATTTGGTTTGTACGCTCAGTTTGCCCATCGGTCTGCGAGTGATACGCCGTACTCAATCGCAATTCCGTGCCCATGGCCTCCTGAAAACTCTACTAAAACCGTGAAACAAATATCTTGTCTCGGTCAGACACGATATTTAGGGGAACACCGTGAAGTCTCACTATCTCAGAAATAAAGAGCTGGACATACTGTCCCGTAGTGTAGTCTGTCTTTACGGGTAGAATATGAGCGACTTTGGACAACCTGTCCACAATTACCCAAATGGAGTCATGACCTCTCTGTGACGTAGACAACCCCATGATAAATTCCATGGAGATGCTCTCACACATCCACATCGGGACCTCCAACGGCTGTAGCAGTCCTGCCGGTCTCTGATGATTTGCTTTTACTAACTAACAAGTAGCGCATTTAGAAACAAACTCGGCAATATCTCTCTTCATCCCGCTCCACCATTACTATCGTCTCATGTCTTGGTACATTTTGTCCCCACCGGGATGTACCGCGAATCGTGATCCGTGCGACTCTGCCATCACCTCATGCCGCAATTCCTCCCCTTCGGAACTACTAATCTCTCATTGAAGCGTAATCCCCCGTCTGAGCTAACGGTATAGGACTCTGCTCCCTCTGCTAATAATAGAACTATCTGCTCCTGACAGAACGAGTCATTTTCCTGTGTCCTTACTACCTTCGTGACAATCTGCGGTGTAACGGTCATTACAGACATGAACGATCAGGCCACTGCATCCTGGTGTCCTAATTCTTTCTACTTCGCCTTCCACACCCCTTCCACCTCATCAACAGATCTGCGGCTCCACGCGTCTGCTACCACGTTAGCCTTCCCCGGGTGGTATTGGATATCGAACTGATAGTCCTTCACAAACTCAAATTACCTTCGCTGCCGCATATTCAACTCTTTTTGCGTGAATAGGTACTGTAGGGACTTGTGGTCCGTGAACAATCGAAACTTTTCCACCAAAAGGTAATGTCTGCATATTCGAAGGGCAAATACAACTGCCGCCAACTCCAAGTCATGAGTGGGGTAATTCTTCTCGTGAGACTTTAGCTTACGGGATGCATAAGCAATGGCCTGACTCTCCTACTGCAATACACCTCCAAGTCCTTGCAAGGACGCATCGGTGTAAACTAAATACTCAACTCCAGGTCTCGGCAATGCTAACACAGGTGCTGAGGTCAACTTATCCTTCAATTCATCGAATGCCAACTAACAGGCATCACTCCAGATGAATGGCACACCCTTACGAGTCAGATGTGTCAAAGGACCTGCTATCTTCGAGAATCCCCGAATGAACCTCCTGTAGTATCCTGCTAGGCCTAAGAAACTACGAATCTCAGTCGGTGTCGTGGGCTATCCCTACTCCCTCACCTCGGATACCTTCCCCAGATCAACAGATATTCCCCGGTCAGAAATAATATGTCCCAAAAACTAGACCTCTGTAACACCCCTCCCGCCCAGGGAGAGCGAACGGAGCGTTAATGCGATAAAATAAATCCAAATCCACAAGTGACAAGGTATAGAGCATCTAAATAAACCCACAATAGTATAAATCTACTATCTCAATCTCTTCAAATTAAATACCAAATCTCTCGAATTACATGAAATAACTAACTCGAAAAAAAAAAAAAAAAAAATCTCCAATGCTCTATACAACAAAATAAATAATACAAATCTTTCCCAACAATCCTCGCTAAAATCAATTTCCATAGCTCCCCAAAATCTGCGCTAATCTGCCACTAAAAGAAAATATGGGGAAGTACACAATACGACAGGAAAGATGCTCAACAAATATATTTTAGCGACGAATAAAGCATAACAACACAAGTACGAATATTCAAATCAAAATGCAAATCTCAATAGCATTTTATCAATAAATTTCTCAACAACACATCAATAGGTCACCAGGCCTCACCACATCCGTATATGCTTTATCAAGCCATAATCCGGGAAACAGGAATTTTGGCGGGTGCCCAACATCCGTGCCATATTAAAATCTCATGACAACGTTCTCAATAACAATATAATGATACCACATGAATCAAAATAATTTCAACAATTATTTTTGAGATTTCAATGAATTTATCAATTCAAATATGAGTTCAATTAAACAAGAATTCAAAGAGAATGACACTCGCGAGATTTAAGGAGCATATTGTGTAAAACTCCATACCTCAAACCGTGATGAGAAACCAATGATCACATCCTCTAGATCAACACAAAAGATCTACAAAATATCCTTCAAGAACCTCCAAAAAAATAGCCCCAAGGACACCTCTAATCTAAGGTTGGAACTCACAAATCTCAATGACCAATGTGTATATAAAAAGAAGAGGAATATAAAATATATTTGCTGCCAAAAGTTGGGCCAAAAGTATGTTATAAGGCTTGCCCACGACTTCCTTTTATAATGAAAAGAAATGAAGAGTTGGAATCCAAAAGACTCCTTTAAATAATGCGAATAAATGAAGAGTTGGAAGTCAAAACAACTCCAAGAGTTAAAAACATTTAAAAATCATTTTAAAATCCGTTTTAACTCCGTTTTCGAAACCGTTTGAAATTATCACCTTTAAAAATAATAACCAACATATTTGAGCAATAAAAATAATTTTATCAAAAACTTTATTTTCCTTCATTTTCCAAAAATTAATTAAAATAGCACAAAATTACGCGGGTTGTTATACTTCCCCACTAACAATGGAATTTCGCCCTCGAAATTCACCGAATGCCTAACTCTCAAAAATCAGGACAACAATCTCCAAAAATAATCTCGTCGCCAAAAATAATTCCTCACCTCTAATCTCGAAACCTAGCACGAATATCACCTAAAATTTTCTATCTCCAAAAATTGCTAACCACGCAATGAACCCAAAACTCAAGCCCCGAGGGTTTTTGTATACCTAAGCTCTGATACCATTTGTAACACCCCGCCCGCCCAGTGAGAGCGAACGGAGCGTTAATGCGATAAAATAAATCCAAATCCACAAGTGACAAGGTATAGAGCATCTAAATAAACCCACAATAGTATAAATCTACTAATCTCAATCTCTTCAAATTAAATACAAAATCTCTCGATTTACATGCAATAACTAACTCGAAAATAAAATACAAATCTCCAATGCTCTATACAACAAAATCAATAATACAAATCTTTCCCAAACAATCCTCGCTAAAATCAATTTCCATAGCTCCCCAAAATCTGCGCTAACCTGCCACTAAAAGAAAATATGGGGAAGTACACAATACGACAGGAAAGATGCTCAACAAATATATTTTAGCGATGAATAAAGCATAACAACACAAGTACGAATATTCAAATCAAAATGCAAATCTCAATAGCATTTTATCAATAAATTTCTCAACAACACATCAATGGGTCACCAGGCCTCACCACATCCGTATATGCTTTATCAAGCCATAATCCGGGAAACAGGAATTTTGGCGGGTGCCCAACATCCGTGCCATATTAAAATCTCATGACAACGTGCTCAATAACAATATAATGATACCACATGAATCAAAATAATTTCAACAATTATTTTCGAGATTTCAATGAATTTATCAATTCAAATATGAGTTCAATTAAACAAGAATTCAAAGAGAATGACACTCGCGAGATTTAAGGAGCATATTGTGTAAAACTCCATACCTCAAACCATGATGAGAAACCAATGATCACATCATCAAGATCAACACAAAAGATCTACAAAATATCCTTCAAGAACCTCCAAAAAAATAGCCCCAAGAACACCTCTAATCTAAGGTTGGAACTCACAAATCTCAATGACCAATGTGTATATAAAAAGAAGAGGAATATAAAATATATTTGCTACCAAAAGTTGGCCCAAAAGTATGTTATAAGGCTTGCCCACGACTTCCTTTTATAATGAAAAGAAATGAAGAGTTGGAATCCAAAAGACTCCTTTAAATAATGCGAATAAATGAAGAGTCGGAAGTCAAAACAACTCCAAGAGTTAAAAACATTTAAAAATCATTTTAAAATCCATTTTAACTCCGTTTTCGAAACCGTATGAAATTATCGCCTTTAAAAATAATAACCAACATATTTGAGCAATAAAAATAATTTTATCAAAAACTTTATTTTCCTTCATTTTCTAAAAATTAATTAAAATAGCCCAAAATTACGCGGGTTGTTATAATCCTTCAGCCAGAACCTGCATTTCTCATACTTTGCATACAGCTCGTTCTGACGTAGCGTCTGCAAAACTTGCCTCAAATGCTCGGCGTGATCCTCCTCTGTCTGAGAGTAAACCAGAATATCATCAATGAAGACAATGACAAACTAATCTAGGAAATCTTTGAACACCCTATTCATGAAGTCCATAAACACTGCTGGAGTGTTGGTCAAACCAAAAGGCATAACCCGAAACTCGTAAGATCCATATCTCGATAAGAATGCAGTATTTGAGACATCCTCTTCCCTGATACGCAACTGATGGTATCCCGATCTCAAATCAATCTTTGAGAAGAAAGAAGCTCCTCTCAACTGGTTGAATAAGTCATCGATTCGAGTCAACGGATACTTATTCCATATCGTGACCTTATTTAACTCTCGATAGTCCACACACAATCTTAGTGAACCATCTCTCTTCTTCACGAACAACACAGGGGCACCCCACGACGAAGTACTCCTCCGTATAAACCCTTGACCCAACAACTGCTCAATCTGATCCTGTAACTCCCTCATCTCAGCTGGAGCCATACGGTACGGTGCGCGTGCTATAGGTCTCGTATCTGGCAATAAGTCTATGACAAAGTCTATCTCTCGACTGGGGGGTAGGCCTGGTATCTCCTGAAACACATTGGAATACTCCCTAACAACTGGGATCGAATCTAAAGGAATCACAACCTCCTTAGAGGTATCCTCCTCTATGTAATACAACTGAGTGGTCGAGCCTCCCTCTGGGCGAGGCATCGCCACTACAAACATCTCTTGCCCCGGAATGGCAAAAATAATGCTCCCACCGAAGCAATCAATCATGGCTCTATAATCTGCGAGCCAATCCATACCGATAATCACATCGTGAACATGCATATCTAACACCAACATATCTGCAGGTAATACCAGACTACCAATCTCTACCCCTACTCCCCGGCATATAAAGAAAATAAGTGACCCACTCCCCAATGGTAAGTCTACACACGTCACTGTGCTCTCTTCTGTGGCTAACAACCCTAAGGCTTTCGCAAAATGTGTAGCTATAAAGCAGTGTGTTTCCCCCGTATCAAACAAAACCCGACCCATAGTACCATGGATAGGAAACATACCCTTAATCGCGGGTGGTGCCTGCGGAGCTGCTGCCTAGTGGACGTTATAGACACGTCAATACTGTAATTGTCCCTGCTGCACAGGAACTGCTGGAATGGATGAAAGAGCTGGCACCTGGGATGGAGCTGGGAGGGCTGGTGGAAAAAGTGGGCTCTGTGGCTCATGTCGAGCACCCTGCTGCTGCTGCGGGGCCCTGCCCCTATCAGGACAGTCCTGGTCTTTATAGCCAGTCTTGACACAAACAAAACACTTCCCCGGGAAGTTCCCCCCTCTCTGTCCCTACTGCCCCCAGCCCTGGTGGCCGTTATCGTTCCTCCACTGGCCCTGTTGGACCTACTAAAACTGTTGTTGACCATTCTGACCCTGCTGGTGCTGATGGCCGTTCGGACCCTGATGGCCCTGCCGGAAACCTCCCTGTCCGTGTCTGAAATTTCCTGACCTGAACCTCTTGTGATCCCCCTGCTAGGTACCCTAATCACCCTGTCTCTGCCCCTGAACAGATTGTGCCCCACTGGCACCATTTCCTCCAGTCCTGCCCTGATGTCTAGACTCTCCCGATCGCTTGCCGTCAGCCATGTGAAAGCGATGATCCTGGCAATGGAGCAATGCAGCGTTAACCACATCAGAATAAGTGGCTAGCGAGAGGTACCCTAACAAGTTCTGACGAATCCTCCGTGTCAACCCGTCTGTAAATTTTTGTATCTCCTTCTCATCCGGAACAATGTTCAGAAGATCAGTGAATTGGGCCTCATACTCGGCCACAGTCTTACCCTCCTGCTTGAGGCTCATCAACTTCCTCCTCATCTCTGTGTGAACAGCCGACGGAAAGTACTTGCGGTCAAACCGCACCCAAAACTCCCGAATAGTGAGAGTATCTCTCTCCTCCACTGTGGTAATAGACTCCTACCACTGCAGTGCAGACCCCACTAGCTTAAAGGTAGCTGGTATCTGCTTCTGGACATCTGTGCAATCATACATCCTTAGGTGTCGCTGGATGTCCTTCCTCCACTGACTCGAAACTACCACATCGGAGCTACCTGCGAACTCCGGAGGGTGTGCTTTCTGAAAAGCATCACGTACACGTTCCCAATCAGACGGGAATGCATGTGCCTAAACTGGCGCGGATATCGGCGCCTGAGGTGGTGCCTGCTGAACTACTACTAGTGCGGCATTTACCGCCTGGGCCACAATGGCTGCAACCTCAGTGGCATTAATCATTCCCTGAACTGGTGCGGGCTGTGGTTCTGGTGTTGCATCCGTGGGAACCCGTTGTGCACGTCGTGGAGGCATTTGAAATAAGAATGAAGTTTATAAGTTCGCAGTTATAAACTTAAAATAGCTGAAGAACGTAGCATATACAAAAGAATACAACAGTCCTAAAATATAGGGCTCTACATAAAAGAAAGCTCAGCGGAAACATAATAAGCCGTACAGATCCTAAAGGACCCTAGAACTTGATGCTCTGATACCACCTGTGACACCCCGACTAATTAAATACCGGGTATCTACTCCTTTATTAAATTAATTCAAAATTACAAGTTGGTTCAGTTAATAGCATCACTGTCAAAAACATTTTAATAATTACTAACCACCTAGTATTTAAAAGTAAGTGCCAAATTTTAAGTTAAGTCTGATTAACATGCAGTAAAAGAATAATGAAAGAATAACAACCATTCACTATAATGAAGTAATGAATAACCAACAACATAAATATAAATCCGGAGGAAAACTCCTCACAACAATCCCACAACTGAAAAATAATACAACAAGTCTGAATCCTGAATAATTACATGCCAGAAGTCTGAATAACTGAAATAAAAGAAATGTCTCTAAAAGAAATGGGCGACATGCCCTACAACTGATAGCTGAAGAATATCGAGTCAAGATAGATGAAGCGTTTACAAGCAAAGTCCTGTAACTTCCACAAACAGCTACAACTCGTCACCTGTATGAGAATCCTAAGCATGGTGTCCTTGTGGCTGGGCACCTAAAATGGTTTTTACAAAAATAGATTCGAAAGAAAATGGGTCAGAGCCCGAAAGTGGAAATCATTTTAAAAACAGCAAGTGTTTTAATAACATTAAAACATTAAATGCAAAATACATGTTAGGACGTGCACTCACATGAAATTCTCACCTCTCGACTACATGTGCACTCCTAACGTACATTACCCATCTAAATGACACATATATCTAACCAAAACGTAATAAGTTCTACCCCTTACTACTCGATTCCCATATTACATTCTAACATTATCAATTAAATAGAGGGCTTTACATGCACTCGGACTCTCAATTAGTAATATAATTCACTATCAGTTAACCCGTTTTGTTTTCTCAAATTATTATAATAATATTATTCACAATACCAATCATGAAAGTTCCCATTAATTAAGTGTATATTATTCACATCATAAATATACAATACAAGCACCCCGAGACTAAGCTGCGGTGCACACATACTTTGCTATCCATCCCGGTACATCACGTACATAAGGATCACGTATTCCGAATCTCTCTGGAATCGTTCTCAGATAACAACATCACAAATAATGGAGGCGAACACAGTCACATCACATGGGTTACGCACATACGTGCGCTCCCACGATCAACAGACTTATTAACATCACAATAAGTCCTTCTCTGACCTATGTTCATCGAGGTAACCAATATAAATCCGGGTAACACAAGGATTAGAAGGCCCTAAGCGAACGTAAACCTCCCATGATAGCAAGTATGGTAGGTATGTCATACACATAAAATCAATATATATACTAAGTATGCACACCTCTTAGTAATTACCATAATATATTGGAGGTACACCTCTTATTCTCGTACCGACATATAATACTACATAATTTATATGTTCCCGGTTAATATAATAAATTAGGCTGTCAATAGTTCTCGCAACGTAATAGACACTCACGTCCTACTTCATATTTTCCCTTAGGTTCAAACTACACTTCTAGGTTTGACTCCTTATTATATCCCAAACATCCCAAATGTAACAATTAATCATCAAGGGAAGGTTATCTCTACATATACACAAGGTTACGGGACACTCGGGATCAAAACAGGCTAAAAACCCTAAATTGTCAACACGTTCGAAGTCTCGTTCCAACGAGGCTGTTCGAACGAGAGTTCGTTCGAACGAACTGGGCCTTCTAACGAGATCTCATTTGAACGAAAGTCTTTGAACGAACATCCCTCTCGTTAGAACCCAAACTATCAACTCGTTAGAAGCTCGTTCGAACGACCTGGGCTGGTCTTCTAATGAGTGGCCACATTCGAGCCCATAAATTTCTAATCTCATTTTTCCAACTTTCTTCACTCCTAATCCCTCATAAAAATCGTTCCAACATCAATTTAAGGTTCCTAATTCGTACTAAACATTCATGGATCATAAGTAAACGTTTATATATAGCCAATACAACTTAATCATCATCAAATCATCAAATCCCTTCATTTATCCCCCAAATTACATGAACATGAACCCTAAAATTTATAAATCATCAATGAGCCTAATAAATCCGTTTTTGTTTTATCCAAATTATAATATCATCAGAATAATCATCTAAATACAAATCTACATGCGATTCCTCATCGAAAATGAAATTTTCACTTCTAATTAAAATGGGTTTTTCATTAATTCCCAAGAACAATAAGGTTTTATAAATTCCTACACATGGAATAAGCATTCTCTGAATTTAATTGGAATTAAACCACTTGCCTTAAGTGTATCTATGGATTTGATGAAGAATCTGATGAATTTCACTCTCTCTCTCTGCAGAATCCTCCTCTCTTCTCTCTCTACAATCTTTCTTCTCCAAGTAACAATGGTGGCTAGGGTTTTTGCCTAAGGAACTTTTGGAACAATTTCTAATGACCCCCTGTAGCCCTATAATCAGTAAATGGCTGGTAATGGGTTAGTGGGTCTTTTAATTTGTCAATTAAAACTCTTAAAATTCGTTAATCAAAAATCCCAAAATTCTAAAATTACCAAACTACCCTTATACGTTGCCGGTATGGCCTAAAAATGCCCCGGGACCCAAACTAAACCCCCGGCTAGTGTTTTCTGACTATTTCGACCCTTCCGAACGCGTTGGCGCACTCAAAATGACCATACGGTTAATAGAAATAAAATTTGCTTTTTAATTAACATAATTATATTCCTGACGCGACTGTCACACGCGTCTCGACAAAATTCCCAAATTGCCGTATTTCAATCTCACGACAAATTTCATAATTCAATATTCATATATAATCATATATGCACATTATAATCAAATACCAACTCGCATCTCTCTAGTATTTTAATCCGGATTAATTTCTAATTAATTACGCATTTAATCCAATTAATCCCATAAATAAATATCACAAAAAATACGGGGTATTACAGGTTGGTACTTAGACTTTGAAGAAGTACCACTCCTGGATCTCCTAGTTTTTTTTGCTTGTGTCTTGGAATATCCTTCGCCAGAAGCTGCATTGGTTGGAACACCTTCACGAAAAACATCTTCAGTGGGGGTCGGCTATTTTGGGGTTACAATGTTCTTAGGTTTGGGGATAGCACTAGGGATCATGGGGTAATAAGGAGGTAGCTCGCTGGGAGGATCTTTAGGAGTCTTGCTCAAAGGGAAATCAACTCCAAAAATAGAGTTTCCCTTCAGCCCTAATTCTAATGCAGAGAAAGAAATAACTGGGGGATACTGGGGGGGGGGGGGGGGGGAGCCTTTGTATGAATTCATGAATCCTGGACAGCTGCATAAGCCAAATTTTGGTGGCAAAAGAAGTGGAAATATCCCCTTTTCTAGTATCACTGGGGATGGTAACTCGACCATCCATAGTAGAAGTCACGCCAAGTAACGCTGCATAAAGATAGAAGGTGCAGGCCTCAGCAAAAGTATCCCTTTTATTCATTAATTAAAACACCGATAGAGGAGCCCTTTGAGTAAAACTGAACTCCCTGCTTCACCGATCGGGGTTGTAAGGTTCAAAAGTATATCCCTATTCGGTGAATGAAGAAGGAACGCAGGGCTGAATAAAAGCACCACGACTTGCGAAGGATTTTCAACAACAGGAATGAAAGTGACTGTTTTAGTTGTAGAAGAAAAAAAAATACCAAGTATGGGAGAAGGTTGATTCTCCATATGTCCTCATGATGAAGGAATCAAAATGGTCAAAAACGCCCATTATCTCCTTTTAGCTTTATTTTTTATGGAAGTACGAGAGGCGAGGCAGCTTAATGCCTTGGCTCACGGGATAAGGAATAGGTTTGGCAGCAATAAAAGGAAAGCGGGTATAGAGGAAACCAATTAAGATAATGGTATTGGAAAAATTGGCTAGGTTGTAACGACTAAGGGACCATTCCATGTCGAGGTGGGATCAATCCAATAAAGTATAGAGGGACCCAAAAGAAATAACAGTCAGAGGAAGATTGAAACCCCTGGCCAAACAAATGGAGATGTTTATGAGGTCACTCCTATGCTGGTCGTTAGGTTTCCCAATCAATAATAAATGGGAAAGCTACAAAAGGATATATGCTGGTAGTTCTAAAGATGTACCTTTACCCTAGCCTATGATAGAAGTGACGTCGTTCACAGTAGGATCGTCAAAGAAATAGATTATAAGGGGAGTAAAGGTAGCCTTGTTGGAAGACCCAGTGTAACTGTGGCAAATCCGATCAAGCTCAGCTCGATCAAAAATTTCTTCGGCATACAAGGCCCCATTAAGATAAGTAAACTCACCCATGGGTTCAAACCCAAGTAGCTCACAGACATCTTTTAAGGAAATGGTTAACTCCCCCAGGCTACAAAGAAGGTGTGAGTTGTGACATTCCATATGGAGACCAACACCTGAAGTGCAGCATTGTGCTTAGAGAGAGTGAACTCACCAAACCAGTTGGCTCGGTGAAGACCAACCTTAGTAAGAGATGCAGTGTGAGAGCTCTGCATATGTGCATGCCAGGCGACAAAATGAGCTCGAGATCCCCAAGTGCTTCAAAATCTATATGGGAGTAAGGAAATTCATCACGATCCAACCTGAAACACAGAGTTCCCTCTGGAGGAAGAAAACACCACTCAGGTGATTCTTAGTCTTCATCACCCAGCAGAAAAGGGCCATACATAGTTGAAAAATGGCAGGTTTTCATGCATCAGAGAACTCATCATCTTTTTCAAACATAGGAGACTCATGGAAAAAGCGCAATTGCTCTCGGTGAGTAATATCCAAGGCGGTGGCATTGAGAATGGTAGCAGCAGCAGAGGTGGTAGCAGTGGAGCTTGGATGAAAATCAGTGGTGGTAGCCTTGGGGATGCTTGAAGAAGCCATAGTAAGTGGTGATGAAAGAAAAATCTTAGCGAGGAAGGGCTATGGAAAAAATGGAGGAGTATAGCCACATGTGGCAGTGAAAGAGAAGATGAGAGGAAGCAAACCAGGGAAAATCTTGGCAACAATGGTGCTTTGAGGATTTTGTCTCTCTAAGTATGCTGGGAGTTGAAGAAGATAATGGATAAGTAAGAAAAAAAAAGACTAAGTGATTGAATAATAGCCATTTGAAATTCCTGGGTTCACCTTTTGAGTTTCCCACCACCACATGTGCAAAGTCATCGGTAATCATTTCAAATGGACACGTGGTGCTTCGAGAAGTGTCCTGACAGTTGAAAAGACGACATTATGTCATTAATGAAGTGACACATGGGGATAGAAAGGGTTTCTTCCAAGACATGTTTTGGGTTTGGCGCCAAAATTCTTCTTTTTGTCAGACATGTCCAATAGCCCACAACACAAAAGCTGTTACGACAGTTTAAAAATCTATAATGACCCCTCCTACAAGTCCAAACAGTGTTTAACGGTGACTCAGGTAAATTGGGGAGAATTTTTTAGTTAAAACAGTTTGTTTTGAGGAGAAGTCTATAAGTTTAAATGTCATGAATGCCTAGGGGGGCAGATTTCATACCGCTAGGGACAGTCCTAACGCAAATACCAACTACTCACACCTGTACTACACAAACGGTAAAAAACAACAGAGGGAGGGGAGAATTTCACTTCCCAATAATCGGCACGGATAGTTAATAGGTTCTCAAGGTGTTGGAACACGAGGCCCCCAATATTAAAACTTAACACAAAAAGTAATTTATGCGGAAGCGAGATGGCTCAAATAAACACACACAAACACCAAATTTTAATTTCTTTCAAATTAAAATTAAACCAAGTGAAATTAGATTAATCAATAAATATATTTTTCACTTAAACAACTTAATTCAATACAAGTCCTAGAAATTTGCCTAAGTCATATTTTCAATATTACCAAACTAGGCCAAACCAATTTTAACAAATTAAATGATAACTTGAATTAAATTGACATTTACCCAAATTAAAAAGCACCAATTTAATTAAGTGTGACAATTAAACCAAATTTTATCTGAAAATATCCTAAGCATGCGTTCCAAGTTATTTTGCAAGATAAAAGTAAATCAGTCACACTACACTGTGATATACGAGGAAAAACCCACAACGGGAAAAAACCTGGGACGACTCTAGCCTTAAGTCCACTAAGTACGGAATTTACAATTACAAGCAAGCTGACTTACAACACTCCACTCCTTCAAGCCCAACACATCTTCTTGTAACTACCTCTACCTAGCCGATAATCCCGGAACTCCACCGGAACCTTGGAATTCACCAATGAGACTTTAGGAACACCGTCAACCACACATGGTGCCTTTCACCATGTGAGAATGACATAGCAAAATCATGAGACTTCTTCTTTGAGGGATGTAGAAGTAAACCCAAGGAAACTCTTCAACTTGGTAGCGTAAACCCGGTGCCAAACACTCGAAGCAAGATATTTATATGGAAACTTGGAATAAACAATATGGGTGTAAACCAAAAGTGTTTTAGGGTGATTTTCTTGGAGAACAAAACACTTAAATCATGAACATTTTCATAGAAAAGTTAAACTCTCAAAACTATCTCTACAAGATGAAAGAATATGAAAAAGTTAGATTGAAAAGGTCGGTTCCTTAACATATTAAGTCTGTCAAAAGTTAGAGGGGAAAAAGTAGTGAGATAGAGGTGAAAAACTGCCAAATAATTTTCCCGCCGAAAATCTCGTTCGAACGTGATTTTAATTCGAACGAAGTCTCGTTCGAACGATACTTCTAACGAAGTTCCAGTGTCCATAAGGTAAATATCGTTGGAAAACTCGTTTAAACGACATTCTCATTCAAACTCGATCGAACGACATTCTCGTTCGAACGAAAAATTCGTTCGAACGACAATTTCGAACGAACTTCCAGAAAGTTTAAAAATCTTTTTTTAGCCCAGAAACTTTATTTTAAAGTTTTAAATAAACCTTCTGAAAATAAACCTAAGTTTAAAATAAAAGTACACCTAATAAAAATTGTTCCAAGCTCCTATATAAATATGTAATGCATTCATACCTTAGGAGTAAACGGAACAAATGTTGTTCACGTAGAAACGATGCACAATAAACTCAGCATATGATGAAGCTTTATACTCTTGGACGCTACGTCTTCAACTAAAACGTCATAGTCTTGAATGGATAAACTTGAACACTACCCTATGACTCAAATGTTTTTGTCCTCAATTGAGCCAACACAACATTGAGACTCAATCGGAGACTTGTGCCCTTATAAATCTCCCCCTTTGGCTATTCCGGGACAAAAACCAATAAAAATCCTAAAGGGTCGTCAAGCTCTAGTAGAATTAAAAAAATATCCCACCCAAAATAAAAATACAACAGCTTAACTCACAACTCAAGGATCAATATCTTTGCCGACGATGAAAGTTGCCATTTAGAAGAATTCCTGCACACTTAAGCAAACAATCAAACACATAGGGAATATCACAATATTAAAAGCAATTAAAATAAATACTCCACCTAAATTAATTCTCCCCTTTATCAACTATGATCTACCTAAGAAGTTCAAGACTCCCCCTAAGTTAAATCTCCCAAAATAAGATACTATTACAATATGAATAGATACCATTTCTCCCCTTATCATTCTCCCCCTTTTTATTCAGGAATAGATAAAGGATAAAACTAATTTAAACATGATGCTTAGAGTGATAAGAACATGAAATCCTATGAGCAACAAAATCGTAACTAATCCAACAAATAATAATGGATACCAACTAAGATGCTAGAAAATGATACCAATATGATACATAAAGTATTAAGCATGTGATATCAACAACGAATGCAACAAGATAGATACCAATCATGAAGTAGAAGCATAGATGGACTAGAAACCAAGGCAAAGGAAAATAGAATACCTCGTATATGAGACTATAATATATATCATTAATGCACATGCACATATACTAGGTATAAATAACACACATGACACAAAATAAAATAATCTTTTCATACTCGTGAGGCAAAAATGTGTCATATGGAAATGGAAGTGTTGGGGTGTGAACTAGCAATAATTAAATTTAGACCCAATCACTTAAAATATGTTCACGAATTTCTCAATTGATTGCAAACTTCATCACATTTGAATATAACCTCATGTGACAATGTAGATTGAACTCAATGAACAAATATACACAATGCATACAAGCCTAGACTTTTAATGATTCTACAAACCAATAGAGTCATGACATTGAAAGTACAACTAGGATAAATGGACATTGTGCAAACCGTTGATATACCATCCAAACTCCTTCAATTTAAGCATATAGAGTTTAATATTTTGAATGAATAGATCAACTAAACAAAATAGGCCTTGGAAAATGTTTTCTTTTAATGACATTATTCTTTTAGGCCTTTGGACCACATATTTCTTTTAGGTCCAAAAAAATGGTGTCTTGCTCGCAAAGGATGATTATTCCTTTCGAAGCCCTTCCCCGTGCACATTCATATATATCGTTTTTTATATCTCACACAAATCTCACGTGCAATGAATTTTAAATGCACTAGTCCTCCTAGGTAACATAATATGTAGATGACTAAATTAGTAGGAGACCACCTCACAAAGCTCAAATATATATATGAAGTTAAAATTTCAAGTGAGCTCGTGCATGTGTGAATTGAGGTATATAAAAATAGAATCCATTATATCAACACAAAATCCAACTACTCCATGTAAGCTTGGTAAAGAACATAATAAGGAGTGACAATATAAACCAAAAGTTATAGCCACATGGAAGAGAAAAAGAAGGGATTCTAACATAAGTGTATGCCACATAGAGTGTGTCAAACTAAAATACACAATTTTTTTTTTGATTTTTTTAAAATTTTTAACCAAAAATAAAAATATTTACTCAAAAGACACACAAAAATCATTTGTATTTTTCATTAATCTTAAATTACTAAAAAGGTAAAACTCAAATGATAAAAAAAAATCTTTTTGTATTTTTCATTTAATGCAAACTAAAAGGAAAGAAGTATAATACAAAAGATAAACAAAAATCATTATTCTAGCATGTGATTAAGCATGGAGCATAGACTACAAAATGATTAAACATGCATACACCTAACAATGATATATAATATGAAGCACAAAAAGCTTGAGTATGCAAACAAAACAAACACATCCAACCTTTAGATTTTGCAAGGGAGGAAGCATGTGAAAGTAAATGAGAATAAAAAATCCTATCTTGTAAAGCTACCAAGTCGAATCTCTTAACCCAAACTAGTGATGAATGATGATCTCGAGGAGTAGGAATCTTGTCTACCTCGGTTGCGTTATGTTCGAGGACCTCGTTTAAGATCAGAATAAAATTTCCTAAGATGACATTTTCAACCACAATGTGAGCACCTAAAGGCTCGGCAAAAAGACTTACCTAAGGAATGATCTCTAAAGGCTTTCCTAGTTGATTCTCTTAAAACATTGGTTTTTGCTTTATGAGTTGATTCATTATAAGTATCGAAGCCTAAACCGCAAGTGTCATTTTTAATTTGGACTGTTCCTAATATTTTATCTAATTTCTCAGAAACGACAGTCCAAATCAAATTTGACTTTACTAGAGTCTTTTAAATTAATTTCTAATTCTAAAATGTTACACTCAAATAACACATTTTGCTCTTTAAATGCAAGAAGCTCCTTTTTCAAGGATTCCATTAAACCTTTAAGGATATCTCTCTCGCCTTCAACATATTGAAGCTTCTCACGAAGAGCTCTCTCACGTGTTTTAATGTCTTCCACTAACGCACTCTCATCAATTACCTTAACACGCTCTCTTAAAATCTCTTCTAACGTCAAATTATCTCTTTTTAATTTAATAGATTCTTCATAAAGTTGTTTAAAAGCATTTTTAAGTTCACTCACATTAACCTCTTCTTCATTTTCATTCTCTCTCTCTTCTTCACTCTGACAACCATAAAAAATAAGTGAATCATAAACTTTGACCTTGGAAGTGTCATGTGTTAAAATTTCATCAATAGAAGAGTGCTCATTATCACTCACATGACTAGCCATAAAATCCACAAAGTTGGGCTTAGTGGGGGAATCGGGTCCCTCTTCATTATCACTATCACTAAGGGTTGCATTAAAAGAAATTGGTTGCTTACCCTCTCTCCTTAGTTTAGTGGGACACTCTTTTGACCTATGGCCATACCCTTCACAACCATAACACCTATTTGACTCGTCCCTATTTAAATTTTCATTAATAGTTTTAGGGATCTTCTCGGCTTTGTCATGCTTAGATTTTTCAAATTTTTTAAAATTATTTTTAAATTTATCTTTGTTAAATTTAAGAAATTTTCAAAACTTTTTAGCAAACATAGCAATATTTTTCGAGCCACTATCACTATCACTTTCACTCTCTATTACATGTTTTTCCTCCTTTTGGGCTTTCAAAGCAACGCCTTTCTCAATTTTCTTTTCGGTTTTGGAGGGAAACATGTCTAGTTCATAGGTTTCTAAATCACTAACGAGCTCTTCTAATTTCGTAGAGGCTAAAGTGGGTAAATAATTTAACACGGCCACCTTAGGAATAAATCTATCAGGTAGGGACCTTAAATTTTTCTTTACTACTTGGTTGTCGGGTATTTTCTCTTCCAAATTAAAAGATAAATTAACTATATCGGAAATTCTAGCATAAAATTCATCAAATGTTTCTTTTTCGTTCATTTGGATGGTTTCAAATTGAGTAGTGAGGTTTTGGAGTTTCGAAGATTTTAGGACACTAGTTCCTTCATGGGTCAGTTGTAAAATATCCCAAGCTTCTTTAGCGGTTTCACACGTCATAGTGTCACGAAATTCATCCGGTGTGACCGCACTAAGCAAGGCGTTTAAACCTCGGAATTAAAATTTGATAGTTTAAATTCATTCTCACTCCATATATCGACGGGTTTTGGGATACGCTCATTATCTACCAAATGTGTAGGTGGGGACTACCCGTTAAAGACAGACAACCAAACCCGGTCGTCGATAGATTTTAGTGCCGATTTCATCTGCGCTTTCCAATACGCGTAATTAGAACCATCGAAAATAGGAAATTTTGAAAATGGGGAAAATTCCATTTTAGTAAAAAATATTTAAAAGGATCTCAAGCGCAATAATTTAGCGATTCCACTCTGATACAACTTGTTGGACCATGAGGCCCCCTATTTTAAAACTTAACACAAAAAGTAATTTATGCGAAAGCGAGATGGTTCAAATAAACACACACAAACACCATATTTTAATTTCTTTCAAATTAAAATTAAACCAAATGGAATTAGATTAATCAACAAATACACTTTTCACTTAAACAACTTAATTCAATCCAAGTCCTTGAAATTTGCCTAAGTCATATTTTTTATATTACCAAAATAGGCCAAACCAATTTTAAAAAACTAAATGATGACTTGAATTAAATTGACTTTTACCCAAATTAAACAGCACTAATTTAATTAAGTGTGACAATTAAACTAAATTTTATCTTGAATTATCCTAAGCATGAGTTCTAAGTTATTTTACAAGATAAAAGTAAATCAGTCACACTACGCCGCGATGTATGAGGAAATACCCTTAATGGGAAAAAAACCTCAGACGGACCCAGCCTTAAGTCCACTACGTACGGAATTTACAATTACAAGCATGATGAATTACAACAATCGACTCGACTCCTTCAAGCCCCAACGAGTCTTATTGTAACTATCTCTGCCTAGATGACAATCCCGAAACTCCACCAGAACATTGAAATTCACCAATGAGACTTTAGGAATACCATCAACCACACATGGTGCCTTTAACCATGTGAGAATTCCGCAGCAAAAAAATGAGATTTATTCTTTGAGGGATGTAGAAGTAAACACAAACAAACTCTTCAACTTGGTAGAGTAAACCCAGTGCCAAACACTCCAAGTAAGATATTTATATGGAAACTTGGAATAAACAATATGGGTGTAAACCAAAAGTGTTTTAAGGTGGTTTTCTTGGAAATCCAAACACTTAAACCAAGAACCTTTTCATAGAAAAGTTAAACTCTCAATACTCTTTCTAGGAGATGGAAGAATATGAAAAAGTTAGATTGGAAAGGTTTGTTCCCATACATATTAAGTCTGTCAAAAGTTAGTGGGGAAAAAGAAATTGGATGGAGGCCCAAAACTGACAAATAATTTTCCCGCCGGAAATCTCGTTCGAACGAGATTTTCATTCGAACCAAGTCTCATTCAAACGATACTTCTAACGAAGTTCCAATGGCCATAAGGGAAATATCACTAGCAAACTTGTTCGACCGACATTATCGTTTTAACGACCTTCTCGTTCGAACGAACTTCCAGAAAGTTTAAAAATCAATTTTTAGCCTAGAAAATTTATTTTAAAGTTTTAAAGAAACCTTCGGAAAATAAACCCCAGTTTAAAATAAAAGTACACCCAATAAAACTTGTTCCTAGCTCCTGTATTAATATGTAATGCATTCATACCTTAGCAGTAAATGGAAAAAATGTTGTGGACGTAGAAATGAGGCACAACAAACTCGGCATATGATGAAGATTTATACTCTTGGCCTCTATGTCTTCAACTAACACATCATAGGCTTGAATGGATAAACTTGAACACTATCCTATGACTCAAATGTTTTTATCGAGAATTGAGCCAACATAACATTGAGGATCAATCGGAGACTTGTGTACTTAACCAAGGTGTTTTTATAGAAAATTCCAATATTTATTGAAGAAGAGACATAACGGATGAGGTTAAACAATAGGAAAAAGTTACGACGTCCCTTCGCCAATTGCTGACAGGCCATAACACTTTGGTTTAGGTACATCGAGGAGAATTTTTCGTGCAAACATTTCTTGTTATCACAACAAATCTATTCCAGAAGGGGTAAATGTAGGGGGGCTTGAAGATAAGCTTGAGATTAGAGATAATCGCCCTAGGTAATACAACAGGCTCAAGTGAGGTAATTCTAGCGATGCATCTCAGCGAGGCAGCTCAAGTTAGGTAGTTCAGTGTGGCAGCCCAGAGAGATCTTTTAGCGAAGAAACTATCCGGCATAACTCATCCTTTAGTTCTGTTATATTTACTTAATATTTTTGTGTCCTTTGATTATATTGACTATGAGTTGTAACGATTATAACGTTATTTAGTGTGAGTTTGAAAGGTACTCGCGAGAGACCAGGCCTGGCAGGGCCTGGGAGAGCTTTCATGCTCTATCGAATGACCTCGCCATGGGAACTTTAGAGGGTCTTGGTTTGATGGATTGAGAAATGAGGCAACATTGGGAATTGTCCTGACCATCTTAGATACACGTGGAAAAATAACAAAGGGCCTTTGACCGCAAAACGTTGGGAAGAGCAGCCTTTAGTTCCATTGTGAGTTGAGTTGTGAAACAAATATCCCTCTACTTGATGTCCCATCGACTTTAGGTGATGTAGCTAGACAGTAAAGCAAGGTAAAACATTCACTTGAGTAAATTTCCCTAGTATTTGGGGCTGTCAGACAGTTGGTGAGCCATCTCTATGATGACAGGCCCCTAGCGCATAGTGGTGAGGAAAAATGGAATGTCTTACATTTAATGTCAATGACGTGGAGTTGACCAGTCCATCAGGCATTTAATGTTTGTGACATAAGTATGAGGGACGTCTTTTTACAGTTATAAATGATTGAGCCATATCGGGAGTGGTGTGGGGTTTATTTATTGGCCTCAACCACTTCTAAGAAGGGGAGAAGTTCTTTTCAGGAAATTTTTGGCTAAAGAGAGATTATCATCAGGGGAAATAAGTTATTGCAAAACCATAACTTTTACTCATTCACCATTGCAATTTATTACAAAGATTTTAATACTTAATTGGAGACCTTTTAGAGTTGGTGTGTTTTGGCTGCCCGCCAGGGTGTATATAAGGTGTTTACTTCCCTCTCCCTCTAAATGAGTTACTTCTGAATTATATATGCGAGATTTATGAGTTCAAACGGAGTTTATCTTCACTAGGTTGTGTTTGTGTGCCTTGTAATTAATCAAGAGTTTTCCCGGTTAAATTATCATTATTTTACTCAAAATGGGTTATTCCTCCATCTAATCTAAACTACCCTCTTACATAAACCTACAAAAAATGTCTCGTGTCTTGTATCTCACAAAAAATTTGGCAATTTTTTTTGGGTTGAGGCTACACAAAATGCATGTCGTATGATGAATATAGGTACATAAGGAAAAAACTATAAACAAACTACATACAAATTTTGGTTTGGCAAATAACCCAATTTAAAATACTTTAGGGTGTTTGGCAGGGACTGCTACGCTTATAATGACAGAGACACTTATCTAAATTTAACATTAGAGGTGATAAGGATATGTTTTTAGGCTATTCACAAAATAGACATTCATATCTCGTGTTTAATCTTAAAATAAAAACAATACTGGAAACCATTAATATTGTTGTGAATGATAGTGTTTGCCATCATTTGGAAGAAGGTGAAATACTTTGCCTATTGACCAATCTGAAAATGGAAATTTACCTAAACCTGAAACATATAGTGATTCTGACTCTCTACAACCTGATGAACCTGATTTTCCTAATTGAGTTAAGGTAAATCACCTCATGAAAAACATTGTTAGAAATTTTAAAGACCCAATAACAACTAGATCTCAATCTATGAATATTTTATTTTCCTCTTATGTGTGTTTAATTTAAACAAAATCATGTGAAAAAAGCACCAATAGATGAATCTTGGTTATTTTATATGCAAGAAGAATTAGGGCAATTTACACTACATAATGTTTGGTATTTAGTCTCACTTCCTACTCATATTAACATAATTGGAACAAAATGGATATTTAAGAATAATTGTGATCAGTCTGGAAATGTTTTAACAAATAAGGCTAGGTTAGAAGCACAAGGTTATTCTAAAATTGATTGCATTATTATCGATGAAAACTTTGTTTTTGTAGCTCAACTTGAATATGTTAGGCTCTTACTTGCTGTGTCGTGCCATTTTAAATTTTAAATTTGAAATTTATCAAGTGGATGTAGAATTCGCATTTCTAAATCGAATTTTAAATGAATAAGTTTATTTTTAACAATCTAAATATTTTCTAGATCCTTTATTTCTAAATCATATCTTTAGATTAATGAAATACCTTTATGGTTTAAAACTAGATCCTCGTGCCTGGTATGAGAGATTAGAAAATTTTCTAATGGAAAATGGTTTCAACCGGGGGGGGGGGGGGGGGTTGTGACACCCCGACTAATTAAATACCGGGTAGCTACTCCTTTATTAAATTAAATCAAAATGCCAAGTTGACTCACTTAATAGCATCACTGTCGAAAGCAGTTTATTATTACTAACCACCTAGTATTTAAAAAGTAAGTTGTCAAATTTTAATTAAAAGTCTGATTAACATGCAGTAAAAGATTTAAAGCAAGAATAATATCACCATTCACCATAACGAAATAATAGAATAACCATCACATGATATAAATAAATTCGGAGAAAAAACTCCTCACAACAAATCCCACAACTGAAATAAGTAACGAAATACTGTATATTCAATTAATACATGCCAGAGTCTGAAAACCTGAAATGGAAATGTCTCTAATAGAATTTGGGCAACATGCCCTACAACTGAGGAATACTGAATATGGAATCCAAATGATAGAAGCGTCTAAAATCAAATCCCTGTAACTTCCCCAAACAGCTACAGCTCGTCACCTGTATGAGGATCCTAAGCGTGGTGTCCTTGTGGCTGGGCACCTAAAATGGTTTTTACAAAAAAAAAAAGATTTGAAAGCAAACGGGTCAGAGCCCGAAAGTGGAGAGTATTTTGAAAATAGCAAGTGCTTTAATAACAATTAAAACAATAAATGCAAAGTACATGTTAGGACGTGCTCTCACATGAGATACTCACCTCTCGTCTAACTGTGCACTCCTAACGTTCCTGTACCCATTCATGCGTTTTCCCCTAACTATCTAGTTCAAAAGGATTTCTAACACTTCTAATCGGTTCACATCTTAATTCCAACCTTAACAATTAAATAGAGAGTTCTACTTTAATTCTCAGATTCCCAAATAGTAATAAAACCATTTATTGATATCTGTCCCCTTTTATCTTTTCATCAAGTTACAATAACTATACACAATATTTAACATAGTAGATTCATTTTCATTTATCCATATATTATTCGCATCATAAATATACAATACACGCACCCCGAGGCTAAGCTGTGGTGCACACATACTCTGCTATCTATCCCGGTACATCACGTACATAAGGATCACGCATTCCGAATCTCTCAGGAATCGTTCTCAGATAACAACATCACAAACAATGGAGGCGAACACAGTCACATCACATGGGTCACGCACATACCTACACTCCCACGATCAACAAACTTATTAACATCCCAATAAGTCCTTCTCTGACCTATGTTCATCAAGGTAACCAATCTAAATCCGGGCAACACAAGGATAAGAAGGCCCTAAGCGAACGTAAACCTCACGTGATAGCAAGTATGGTAGGTATGTCATACACATAAAATTATATGCTAATCATTCACACATCTTAGATATCATAATATTAATAAAGGTATACTCTACATCCTTATACCATTATTCCAAATTATATATTTTATGTCTCCCGATAATATAAAAGTTAAACTGTCGACACGTCTCACGTCGGAGTTTCTTATACTTAAAACCTAACTCAAATAGATTATCAAGTTCCTATTATTCCCACATATAACATCTTTATTCCTAATGTCTTTACTTCTGCCCAAACCTCATTTCATCAAATTATTCAAATTTACACTTTTATCCCAAATATTATCTCACTTATCAAATTTCATTAATTTGGAATAATTCCTCAAATTGAATTCTAATTAAGGTCCAAGTTTCATAATCATGCCTACTGGTCTTCCATAAGTTTAAGGGTATTCATAAGGTCTCCAATAACATTTTCCAAGGGTTACTACCATTAAAATTTAAATAGGGAAAAACTTTACTCATTCTGGGAAGGTCGATCGATCGACCTTTTCCTTCGATCGATAGATGGTGGTCGATCGATCGACTGATGAACATCGATCGATCGAATGCACCAGGTATGGCTACGGACTGCTTCGTTTTGCAGTTTTCAAATCATCCCAAAACATACTTTTAATGCGTGGATCTCTAATATAACATTATAGTATCATCATACAACCATCCTACAACATTAATAACATTCTAAAACCAATAATTCATCAACCAAGGGCTATATATGGATCAATCTTCATCAAGAACCCTAGTTTTCTAATTCTTTCAAGAACATTCATAAACCTCTTCTTAAATCCGTTTTTAAATCATCAAGGGTCATAATTTTGAATTCATAATTCGTCCAGATTGTTACTACATGCAGTCCCTAACATAATTCATAGTTTTTAACTTCCAGTTCATGGGTTTATATCATCTTCCAAGATCAATTTCGATAATTCCTAAACATGGAAAAGCATAGCATTAAATCAATTGTAATTAAACCACTTGCCTCTAATCTTTCTCTGGATTTGAGGATGAATCTTGAAGGCTGAATTTCCTTCTCTCTCTCTCTGCAGAATTCTCCTCTTTCTCTCACTCTCTAAGTTTTATTCTCCAATGGCTATGGTGGATAGGGTTTGTTTTGGGAAAAATTAGAAACCTAATTCTAATAAGCTACGTAGCCTATTAGGTTAAAATGAGCTGGTTAGTGGTTTAGTGGGTCAAATCCACATCAGATATAATTTACTAATTTTTGTCACTTTTAATTCTCAAAAATGCAAAATTACCAAACTACCCCTATATGTTGTCGGTATGGCCTAAAAATACCCCGGGACCCAAACTAAACCCCCGGCTAGTGTTTTCTGACTATCTCGACCCATCTGAACACGTTGGCGCACTCAAAATAACCATACGGTTATTAGAATTTAATTTCACTTTTATAATTAAAATAATTATAACCTGACGCGACTGTCTCACGCGTCCCAATAAAATGTCCAACCTGCCATATATCAATCTCACGACAAATTTCATAATTAAATATTCATATATCATCATATATACTCAATATAGTCAAATACCAACTCACATCTCGCTAGTATTTTATCCGGATTAATTCCCAATTAATTTTCATTTAATTAATTAATCCCAAAAATAAATATCGCCAAAAATACGGGGTATTACATACTTCCCCCCTAATAACAGAATTTCATCCCGAAATTCGGAAAAGTAAGGCACACCTGGAAAAATTAGGTATCCTCCAGTATTCAAAACAATTATTAAGAAAATCCCAAATCAGTAAAACCCTCTTTTCACAATAAGCTTGTTTCACATACTTGATACCTTATCAGAATAATCTTCGATAAATGCACCTCGCATTGTGCTCTTATTAAACAACGTTCGAATAAAAATACCTTATAATTCATTGGTTATTTTATCTCAATATCATTATGAGTCTGCACCTCACTACGCATTAACTCCCGTGTTTATCAAAACATAAAACACCCATTCTGGATGGAATCAGTAACACATCTGACTACTCTTGTCCACTCTTTGAATCTCTATTCCCGACATTGCGACCTTTACATAAGGAAAACTTCTACAGCCGATTGGTGTTGCATAAAATAATTGTAAGCACCTTGTTCACTATAAAATAGATATGGGTGCTTTTCCCCCAACTCTACCATTAGGTAATATCTGCTCCTCATGACTACAATATACCGCACTAGTTATACTCGATTTGGAATTGAAAATATCGCAATGAATCCAAAATTTCTTTCATATAATCCATCAGTCGTTAGTCACCTTGCGCCTGTACCTCGGGTTATAGGTGATTCAACCCTCAGTTTGAATCGTTATTTACCACTACTTATTGTCACCCCACCGGAATTTGGGTTTCGGGGATTTCATTACAGTTCTAAATAATACTACATCGAACCATGTACTGACGTGTTCCCTATCTAATAGTGTAAATCACCCCAAGTATATAACAATTTCTCTCCTTCTGGACAACATGTCCCACATAATCGAAGGAACTCAAGAAAATTAGCAAGAAAATTCTCCAACTTGACCCTCCCATTCTTGGAATCGTCGTCTTGATATAAAATTATCTGGTTGATCATCTAACCCCAACTGTTCTACTACTTACTATACCTCCTTCAATGTCGACATTCACATAAAATTTTCCCCGTTAAATGATACTTAATGATCTTATCCTTCCGACGAATACCAAAAGTTTAGACCTTTACCCTTTTCACTACTTTGTGCATATCTGGACTTATACCTAATTGAAATCCTCATTCTATTTACTCTTCAGTTACCCTCAACCTTCGATTGATCGTAACTCTACTCCAAATTTCTCATAATAATGTATTCACCTTTTCAAGAGATACCCCTTTATTAAATGGCTTTCTACTGCCTTTTCTCCAAATTTGAACGTGTTACACTGACATATGATATCTACTTACACCTTTTCTTATGACGTTTAATCTCATAAGTAATAATCTCACTCGTCCATGTTCCCTCTTCCCTTGATTTACACTTTAGTAAATCAAGATGTCTATGCCCCTTATAACCCAACCATACGGTTTTTAAACATTATATATGCTTCATACAAATCCCAAACTCTTTATTGTCACTGTAAATACAACGGTGCTATACCACTTGAGCGTTCTCAATCGCTTCTGAATTAGAAATCCTAAATCCTCCTTATCCTCAACGCGTCCTTCAACATGCCGTGACAAAACCAACATTATTAGTACTTATATCATAATTTACTAACAACTGGCTCTAATGGCCTTACCATATAATTTCTTCCTTGTAACTTCCCGTTATAACTATGTACTTCCATATCGATAGAGGTATCCAATTCATGAACGAAGGGCCACACTTCTCCTTACTACCAATCTTACGCTAAGTTTCATGCGTGGGGTGTCTCGCAAAGCGAAATTCAAACAAGGAACCCCCCCGATACACTACTACCTAACATTGTTGGTCATTGGAATCCGTTAAGCCCTATCCATAATATGTACCCCTACACTATCATTTCTCAATAAAGTTACATTCTTTCGCAATGACACTTAAACAAGGAACTCCTTTCGAATGACACTTTCTCTTGACACTGATGGTAATCACATTCCATATACACCATGTAACTAAAATAGAGGTTCTCAAAATCCCATCCCCAGACACACAACTATGAGTATAAACTCCCAAATCTCTAACGGGGAATAAAACAATGCACTCTTTTTGTTACTACTTCTCTATCGTTAATTATAAAACCAACTAACTCTTTGTTGACTAGTAAATCAATTACATACGACTCATAATAATGAAATCCCTACGCATCATGGGATTAAATATCTGAGACCAGTATACCATTTAGAAATCACAACATATTCATAAATATGTATATATATACCAATAACAAAAGTACAATTGCGAGTCCGGCCCTCTCACAGATGGGGTCTCGCCAAAACAAAACATGCTACCCCAAGGTGGCAATCCCAACAAACTCGTAATACCATCACACTATCGGTATAATCATATATATAAAACCATAAATAATATCATATCCTACTCGTATAATACAACACTAAAACGAGAAATTTCATTAAAGTATAAACCGCTATCAATATACCTATTCATCCTCCGTGGATGACAATAAAAGTAACCCCCACACTAGCAGGGAAAAATGTTCTTATATATAATACAATTACTGATATACTTTCCAAACTCGACTCTCAAGTGAAAATAATAATTATGACAAAGGTAACAACTCATTCATGCCACAATTGACATGCATCATCATCTGAAGATGTAACTCATACTTCTATCTTATCAATCGTCCCGGCTTCTCAAATGATTTCTGAACTTACCACACATGTTGTCCCAAACCGAATATTTCAATAACTGTTGCCCTCGCCACGCATAATACCTTGATCCCTACTCTCGCATCGAAAAAAAAATTCTATAACGCACGGGTTTCACTCCCCACAGAAATACCTCTACACATACTCCACTTATCTTTTGTTTCACAAATCATGTTAAGGTGGTCCATCTCTCGGACGTTGGTAGTCTCGACTCAGACGGCTATCTCCGTTGTTCCCTTAGTTTTGACATCCCTAAGGAACATACTACTAATTTTCCACCTCTCTTACTGGAATTACCATCGCTCGGTAGTAATTCCGCTATCGAATTATTTTAACGGTTTTTACATTGGGTCTTCCCGTTTAGGTGCTTCTCCAACGCCAGTTTTCCCCAGTCTTACTTTATATAAAGTTCTCGATTCTGGTATATCCCCACCCGGGGTTGTTTACCTCCAAATTAACACTGCGACAATACCATTTGCTTTAACCGTCCAAGCAGAATTTTGCCAGAAGGACTAGAAATTCTTCTATGCAAATTCTCCCTTTAATATCCCCTTCCCCGTTTCACCTACTTCACCCGGTGTAGGGTTCACTAAATAATTTTATTTCTTCGCACAGAGTGACCTCTGTTCGGACCTCTCGTGTGAGTTCAGAACGACATTCGTTTTTCATCCTAAACATTTGATTAGGGAACTTATGGTCTAACCATTCGTGCACGCCTTCTCTCGACGTCACATTCCACTTATAAGTGTGGGGATTGTTTCTCCCCATTGAAACTCCGTTCTCACGAGACAAGAAAAAATTTTCCTCAAATTTTTCACTCTCGATTGTCCATACTCCGACACAAGTCCAAGCCTTTGGATGCATTGCGTTCGTTTGGCTAGCACCTGCCGTCTTTGCCTTTCGAGTTTTGCTACTGCTGGTTATCTTCAATGTTACATTTAATTCTTTCTCTCCCGTTCCAACCTTGTTGGATCTATCTAATTTGACCCCATTCCTACTATAGCCGTATCCGGAAGTCTCAAGTCGCGCCTTAGCCTTCTACATCTTCTAGGACTTCCGTTCCATAATATCGGTGACTTCAACTACGGTCGTCCTTCTTTAAATAAATCAATTAACCTCAATATATGTTTACCTCCTGCTGTTCACCCAACTGTCTTCGCCAGACGTACTGCATTGTTCGACACACGAATACACCTGATCGCAAATAAGATTCACTACCATATGTATTAAAGCAGGAGAACGAAATCTCACCAAAGATATCAACAATCCTAAGCATAGTGCTCCGCATCAAAGAAAGCTCAGCGAAAACATAATAAGCCGTACAGATCCTAAAGGACACTAGAACCTGATGCTCTGATACCACCTGTGACACCACGACTAATCAAATTCCGGGTAGCTACTCCATTATTAAATTAAATCAAAATGCCAAGTTGACTCAGTTAATAGCATCACTGTCGAAAACAGTTGATTATTACTAACCACCTAGTATTTAAAAAGTAAGTTGTCAAATTTTAATTAAAGTCTGATTAACATGCAGTAAAAGATTTAAAGCAAGAATAATATCACCATTCACCATAACGAAATAATAGAATAACCATCACATGATATAAATAAATTCGGAGGAAAAACTCCTCACAACAAATCCCACAACTGAAATAAGTAACGAAATACTGAATACTGAATTAATACATGCCAAAGTCTGAAAAACTGAAATGGAAATGTCTCTAATAGAATCTAGGCAACATGCCCTACAACTGAGGAATACTGAATATGGAATCCAAATGATAGAAGCGTCTAAAAGAAAATCCCTATAACTTCCACAAACAGCAACATCTCGTCACCTGTATGAGGATCCTAAGCGTGGTGTCCTTGTGGCTGGGCACCTAAAATGGTTTTTACAAAAAAAAAATAGATTTGAAAGCAAACGGGCCAGAGCCCGAAAGTGGAGAGTATTTTGAAATAGTAAGTGCTTTAATAAAAATTAAAACAATAAATGCAAAGTACATGTTAGGACGTGCTCTCACATGAGATACTCACCTCTCGTCTAACTGTGCACTCCTAACGTTCCTGTACCCATTCATGCGTTTTCCCCTAACTATCTAGTTCAAAAGGATTTCTAACACTTCTACTCGGTTCACATCTTAATTCCAACCTTAACAATTAAATAGAGAGTTCTATTTTAATTCTCATATTCCCAATTAGTGATAAAACCATTTATTGATATCTGTCCCCTTTTATCTTTTCATCAAGTTATAATAACTATACACATAATTTAACATAGCAGATTCCTTTTCATTTATCCGTATATTATTCGCATCATAAATATACAATACACGCACCCCGAGACTAAGCTTTGGTGCACACATACTCTGCTATCTATTCCGGTACATCACGTACATAAGGATCACGCATTCCGAATCTCTCAAGAATCGTTCTCATATAACAACATCACAAACAATGGAGGCGAACACAGTCACATCACATGGGTCACGGACATACCTACGCTCCCATGATCAGCAAACTTATTAACATCCCAATAAGTCCTTCTCTGACCTATGTTCATCGAGGTAACCAATCTAAATCCAGGCAACACAAGGATAAGAAGGCCCTAAGCGAACGTAAACCTCCCGTGATAACAAGTATGGTAGGTATGTCATACACATAAAATTATATGCTAAGCATTCACACATCTTAGATATCACAATATTAATGAAGGTATACTCTACATCCTTATACCATTATTCCAAATTATATATTTTAAGTCTCTCGATAATATAAAAGTTAAACTGTCGACACGTCTCACGTCGTAGTTTCTTATACTTAAAACCTATCTCAAATAGATTATCAAGTTCATATTATTCCCACATATAACATCTTTATTCCTAAGGTCTTTACTTCTGCCCAAACCTCATTTCATCAAATTATTCAAATTTACACTTTTATCCCAAATATTATCTCACTTATCGACTTTCATTAATTTGGAATAATTCCTCAAATTGAATTCTAATTAAGGTCCAAGTTTCATAATCATGCCTACTGGTCTTCCTTAAGTGTAAGGGTATTAATAAGGTCTCCAATAACATTTTCCAAGGGTTACTACCATTAAAATTTAAATAGGGAAAAACTTTACTCATTCTGGGAAGATCGATCGATCGACCTTTTCCTTCGATCGATAGATGGTGGTCGATCGATCGACTGATGAACATCGATCGATCGAATGCACCAGGTATGGCTACGGACTGCTTCGTTTTGCAGTTTTCAAATCAACCCAAAACATACTTTTAATGCGTGGATCTCTAGTATAACGTTATAGTATCATCATACAACCATCCTACAACATTAATAACGTTCTAAATCCAATAATTCATCAACCAAGGGCTATTTATGGATCAATCTTCATCAAGAACCCTAGTTTTCTAATTCTTTCAAGAACATTAATAAACCTCTTCTTAAATCCATTTTTAAATCATCAAGGGTCATAATTTTTAATTCATAATTCCTCCAGATTGTTACTACATGCAGTCCCTAACATAATTCATAGTTTTTAACTTCCAGTTCATAGGTCTATATCATCTTCCAAGATCAATTTCGATAATTCCTAAACGTGGAAAATCATAGCATTAAATCAATTGTAATTAAACCACTTGCCTCTAATCTTTATTTGGATTTGAGGACGAATCTTGAAGGCTGAATTGCCTTCTCTCTCTCTCTGCAGAATTCTCCTCTTTCTCTCCCTCTCTAAGCTTTCTTCTCCAATGGCTATGGTGGCTAGGGTTTGTTTTGGGAAAAATTAGAAACCTAATTCTAATAACCTACGTATCCTATTAGGTTAAAATGAGTTGGTTAGTGGTTTAGTGGATCAAATCCACATCAGATATAATTTTCTAATTTTCGTCACTTTTAATTCTCAAAAATGCAAAATTACCAAACTACCTCTATATGTTGCCGGTATGGCCTAAAAATACCCCGGGACCCAAACTAAACCCCCGGCTAGTGTTTTCTGACTATCTCGGCCCTTCTGGAGGCGTTGGCTCTCTCAAAATGAACATACGATTAATAGAATTTAATTTCAATTTTATAATTAAAATAATTATAACCTGACGCGACTGTCTCACGTGTCCCAATAAAATGTCCAAATTGTCGTATATCAATCTCACGACAAATTTCATAATTAAATATTCATATATCATCATATATACTCAATATAGTCAAATACCAACTCACATCTCGCTAGTATTTTATCCGGATTAATTCCAAATTAATTTTCATTTAATTAATTAATCCCAAAAATAAATATCGCCAAAAATACGGGGTATTACAGGGGTGACCTTGCAATGTTCATTAAACATAACAAAAATTGTTTCCCAATTGCTCAAGTTTAAGTTAATGGAATAGTTTTTTGGTCCACCTCTCCCTTAGAAGCTGAAAAAATTTGCTAACGTAATAAAATATGAATTTCAAATGTCTATGATGGGAAAATTCCAACTTTTCACAGGTTATCAAATAGCTCAAAAACCTGATCACATATTAATTTTTCCATCTAAATATGCTATTAATTTGATAAAATACGTTGGTTTAACTATTTATAAGACTGATAGAACACCTATGAGTTCTTATATCAAAATTCTAAAAGACCTATTTGGCAAAAATATTTATGTCACTTTATATCATAATATGATATGCAACTTATTTTACTTAATTGCGAGTAGACCTGATATAATGCATAGTGTATGTGCGCACGCGTTAGAAATCAATGTGAATCAAAAGAATGCCACTTATATGTCATGAAATGTATTATTAAATACATAATTGGAACTATAAACTATGGCATCATGTACATGTTTAACGCTAACTCCAAAATAATTGGGTATACAGATGGTGATTGGATGGTTGTGCCAATTATGGTAAAAGCGCCTTCAATGGTTGTTTTTGCTTAGGATGCAATCTAGTCTATTGGTTCTTTGTAAGGACAAATTTCCAATTGAGTAAATTTGTATATAGTTGGCATTATTCGGAACAAAACATTTGAGTCATAGGATAGACTTTGAGTTATTAATCCCATGAGCCTATGGCGTGTTTGATGAAGACGTAGTGGCCAAGCTTTAAATATTGGATACATCTGGCCAATTTTAGTGCTATGTTGGTCTTCACATTTACCGAAAATCTCACAGGTATGAATGCATATTGAATATATATCCTTGGATATTTTTTAAAGATGTTAGTTTCTATTCTTAAAATGTTTGTAATTGCATTTTTAAAATATTTTATGAAAAATATTTTTGGTTTCAATGTCATTAGAATGAGAATTCAACTCATTAGAATTAAATCGCATTTTTGTTCGAACGACTTCGATTCTCGTTAGAATAAAATTAAGATCTCGTTCGAACGACCATTTAACAATTATCAAACAAGAATTATCTGCAAGGTATTCACATCTCGGTAGAAGCCCGTTTGAATGTGAAAGATATTTTGTTCGAAAGAAATGTAGTTTTATTAGAATGACATGCTATTCTCATTCGAACAGACCTTTGTTTTCATTTGACCGAGCTTGTCACCGCGATTTTTGTGTTTTACTATATAATGCATGTTGGACTTCGATTTTTCAATAATTTTTGGCAAAAAACATTTTCCTACTTGTTTACCAAAGTTCCAAAACTGTTGTTTCACTGTATATGTTTAAAGATCCAATATTTGTAATTATTATGCTTTGAGATCTTAAGTTTTGGCACCGGAGTTTGTTTATCTTCACGTTGACAGAACTTGTTTTGTGCGGTGGACTCTGTGCGTGCTATTTGTTGTGTAGAAATTTGCAAACCCTCATTGGTGGCTAACTAGATGTGCGTGGACTCGTGCGTTGTGGCAGCTTGAGTGGGTGCACTCCTACGTTGCGCTGTAGAGGTGAGGTAAAATATAGAAGAGCGTCAAAGCTTTCAGGGGGACGAGTCATTGAGTAAGTCTAATTTTTACACATTATAAAATCATATGGTGAATTACTTGGCTGGGCCGTTCAAGATTTTTCCCTTTGTGATTTTCCTCATATATTTGCGTGTTGTGTTTGATTTATTTATTTTATCTGCTTATCACCTAGATGTATGTTTTAGATTAAAAAGATAAAATTGGATAAATAGGGATTTCACAACAAATATATTTTAATTGATGTTAAGTTTTTATAAGGTTAAATTTATTTAAAGTTTCCGTCTTTAAAATTTAAAAAATATAAAAATTTGACCTTTGTTTATTCAGACCATATTTTCCTAAGCACACACTTTGGGGGGGGGGGGGGGGGGGGGGGGCATTCTCATCCTCTAAATAGAAAAACTGCATCTTTCTTTCATCATCAGAAGATGAATACATTACTGGTGGAAGTTGTTGAACTCAGCTTCCATGGATGAAATAAATGTTAAATGACTATGGTTTAAATGAAACATCTTCCTGAATCTTATGTGACAATCAAAGTGCAATTAGTATTTCAAAGAATCATGTTTTCCATTCTCAAACACAACCTATCAAAATGAGAGAACACTTTATTCAAGAATTAGTTGAGAAAAAAAGAAAGTGACATTGAATATCTTAACACTAAATATCCATTGGCATAATTTTTTAGAAAACCTTTAGACATTAAACTCTTTGAAACTCGTAAAATGTCTCCTAGTGATTGTGCTTTCCCGATTTAATGTGTTAGGATTTTAAGTTTAGTACCTCTTTTATCATAACATCTTTTGGTACTAACATATTTATTGGTTCTCTAATATCCTTTGTTTGTTTGTGACAAATAGGGGGAGAATGTGAGACTCTATTGTTTTAATATTGAAGAAATGGTGAGCCTCCTAGCCTTTTGTTTTATTTGTTGAGTCTCTAAGGACATATGTTAGTTGAGTTATGTAAGGACACAAATTTCCAATTGAGTCCTTTGTAGTTTTGGATCAACTCCGGATAAAAACGTTTGAGTCATAGGATAAAGTATACTAATCATCCTTCAAGCCTATGACATGTTTGTTGAAGACGTAGCGACCAAGTGTATAAAGCTTCATCAAAATGCCGAGTTTAAGTGCTTTGTTTCTACGTCATCAATAGTGGTTCAATGTTCCCAAGGTACAAATGCATTACATATATATATATATATATATATATATATATATATATAGGAGCATGGAACGATTTATAATAGGTGTAGGTTAGATTCAAAATTGTTGTTTATTTGTCAGAAAGATTCTATTAAACTTATATATAAAGTAAATAAATATTCTGGGCTAAATTGATAATTTTCAACTTTCAGGTTTCTCGTTCGATATTTTCGTTCGAACGAGAATGTCGTTCAAACGAAGCTGCCGACGAGCTTCCCTATAGGACACTGGAACATCGTTCGAATTATCGTTCGAACGAGATGGCTGTTCGAACGAAATTTCTAACGAGTTCAATTTTAAGGCACTGGAACTTCATTACAAAGGATCGTTTGAATGAGACTTCATTCGAATGAAAATCTCGTTCGAACACAATTTCAGGCGGGAAAATTTTATGGCAGTTTTTAGCAGTTTTTACCCATGTTTCCCACTTCCTTACCCCACTAACTTTTGATAGAACTTAACATTGCGGGAACCAACCTTTTTGGTTCAACTTTTTCATACACATCTATCTCCAAGAGAGACTTTGAGAGAAAAATTGATTAAGCAAAAAGTTCATGTTTTAAAGTGTCTAAGTTTTCAAGAAAAATTGATTATACACTTTAGTTTTACACCCATATTGTTTATCCAAGATTCCATAGATATATTTGTACTTACTTGGAGTTTTGGCACCAGTTCTTCATCTCTACCATTTGAAGAGACGTTTTGGGTTTGCTTCTAAATTCGACAAAGAAGAAGAGGTTTTCGTTGATTTACCCACTTGGAGACGGTGACCATATAAAGTCCGATCGGTGGATTCCGAGACCGCGGTGGAGCTCCATGGTTATTCTCTAAGAAGAGTTTGATATAAGAAGACGCATCGGGGCTTGAGAGGGATCGAGTCGAGTGTTGTAAGTCATTTTGCTTGTATTTGTAAATTTCGTACTTAATGGGTTTGTGGCTAGGGCCGTCCAAGGTTTTTTCTTGTTGTGGGTTTTTCCTCGTACATCGATGAGTAGTGGATTAATAGTTTATTTTATTCTTTTGCAAAATGACCTAGAATGCATGCTTAGGTAAAAAGATAAAATTGGTTTAATTTAATCACTACTTGTGTAATTTGGTGCAAATTAATTTTGGGTAATGTTTATTTTAATTTAATTCTAGTCATTTAATTTAATTGATAAAATTGGATAGGCCTAACTTGAGAATATTGAGAAATATGAATTAGGAAAATTTTGTAGGACTTGGGCTACTTAATGATGTTTAAGTGAAATTTGATTGTTGTGTGTGTTTATCCTATTTCACTTGGTTTAATTTTAATTTGAAAAAGAAATTAAAATTTGGTATTTCATTTTTATTGAACCATATTACGCTTCCGCATATCTATTTAAAACGTATTTGTTTTCAAACTATAAGGATTTCAAAATTTGGGGCCTACGGGGAGATTTCAAATTGGTATCAGAGCCAAAACGATAAATTATTTTGTTAAAAGATCATTTTACTATTTTTGGCTAAAATAGAATTTTTCCCATTTTCAAAATTTCCTATTTTTGATGGTTCTAATTACGCTTACTGGAAAGCGCGTATGAAATCGACACTTAATTCTATCGACGAGAGGGTTTGGATTTTAGTAGTTAATGGGTGGTCTCCACCAACTCATTTAGTAGATAATGAACGTGTTCCCAAACTGGGCGATAGATGGAGTAAGGGTGAATTTAAACTTTCTAATTTTAATTCTCGAGGTTTATATGCCTTGTTTAGCGCTGTCACACATGATGAATTTCGACGCATTATGACGTGTGAGACCACTAAAGAAGCGTGGGATATTTTAAAACGCACTCATGAGGGTAAAAGTGTCGTTAAAGCTTCGAAACTCCAAAACCTCACCACTCAATTTGAAACCATAAAAATGAACAATAAAGAAACTTTTGATGAATTTTATTCTAGACTTTTCGATATTGTTAATTCATCTTTTAACTTGGGAGAGAAAATACCTGACAACCGCGTTGTAAAGAAAATTTTAAGGTCCCTACACGATAGATTTATTCCAAAAGTGCCGTTTTAAATTCTTTACCAACTTTAGCCTCTATGAAATTTGAAGAGCTCTTAGATGATTTACAAACCTATGAACTAGACATGTTTTCCTCTGAAATTGAAAATAAAATTGGAAAGGGCATTGCTTTAAAAGCCCAAAAGGAGGAAACATAATTAGTAGAGAGCTAGAGTGATAGTGACTCGTAAGACATGGCTATGTTTGCTAGAAAATTTCGAAAATTTCTTAAATTGAACAAGGATAAATTATAAATGATTTTAAGAAATTTGATAAATCTAGGCATGACAAAGTCGAGAAGATCCCTAAAACTATTAATAAAAATTTAAATAAGGACGAGTCAAATAAGTGTTTTGGTTATGAAGGTTATGACCATAGGGCTTCTGAGTGCCCACTAAACTAAGGAGAGAGGTTCAGCGACCCATTTCATATAATGCGACCCTTAGTGATAGTGATAAGGAAGATGGACCCGATTCCCCCACTAAGCCCAACTTTGTGTCTTTTATGGCTAATCATGTGAGTGATAGTGAGAACTCATCTATAGATAAAAATTTATCACATGACACTTTCAAGGTTATAGTTTATGATTCCCTTATTTTGTATGGTAGTGATAGTGGATAAGAAAGAGAGAGTGAAAATGAAGAAGAGGTTAATGTCAGTGAACTTCAAAATGATTTTCAAGAATTATATGAAGAATCAATTAAATTAAGAAGAGAAAATTTGAAGTTAGAAGCTTGTTTGAAAGAGCGTGTCAAGGTCGTTGATGAGAGTGAGTTAGTGGAATACCTTACGACACGAGAGAGATACCTTCGAGAGAAGCTACAATATGTAGAAGGCAAGAGAGATTGCCTTAGAGATTTAATGGAATGCTTGAAAAAGGATCTTCTCGAGTTTGAAGAGAGAAATGTTTTATTAGAGTCTAACATCCTAGAATTAGAAAATAAATTAAAAGACTCTAGTAACGTCAAATTTGATTTGGATTGTCGGTCGGAAAAATTAGATAAAATATTATGAACGGTCCAAATTAAAAATGACACTTGTGGTTTAGGCTTCGATACTTGTAGTGAATCAACTCACAAAGCCAAAACCAATGTTTTAGGAGAATCTCCTAGGAAAACCATTAGAGATCACTCCTTAGGTAAATATTTTCGACATGTTTTTAATTGTGGTCGAAAATGTCATCTTAAGAAATATTGTTTTGATCTTAAAAGATTTTCTAGAAAATCCCAATGTAAGGCAACCAAGGTAGCCAAGATTACTACACCCCGAGATAGTCACTCATCATTAGTTTGGGTTAGGAGATCCGACTTGGTAGCTTTACAAGATAGGGGATTTGATTCTCATTTACTTTCACATGGTTCCTCCCTTGCAAAATCTAAAGGTTGAATGTTTTTGTTTTATTTGCATACTTTAGAGTTTGTACTTCATACTATATTCACATGCTAAATAAATGCTTGTTTAATCATTTTCTAGTCTATGATCCATGCTTTATCACATGCTAGAATTATGATTTTTGTTTATCTTTTGTATTATATTTCCTTCATTTTGTTTGCATTAAATGAAAAAATACAAAAAGATTTTTGTTTATCATTTGGGTTTTTATCTCTTGGTAATTTAAGCTTAATGAAAAACTTCAAATGATTTTTGTGTATCTTTTGAGTATATATTTTTTATTTTTGGTTAAAAAAATTTCAAAAACTCAAAAAGATTTTTTTGTGTGTATTTTAGATTGACACACTCTATATGGCATATACTTGTGTTATAACTCCATCTTTTACGCTCCCATGTGGCTAGAACTTTTGGTTTAGATTGTCAATCCTTATTATGTCTTTTACCATGCTTACATGGAGTAGTTGGATTTTGTGTTGATTAAATGGATTCTATTTTTACATGCCTCTATTCACTCATGCACGAGCTCATTTGAAATTTTAACTTCATATATATATTTAAGATTTGTGAGGTGTTCTCTTACCAATCTTGTCATCTACATATTTGTGACCTAGGAGGACTAGTTCATGTCAAAATCCGTTGCACGTGAGATTTGTGAGAAATAAAAAATGATAAATATAAATGTGCACGGGGAAGGGCTCCGAAAGGATTTATTGTCCTTTGCGAATAGTAAGCCACCGTTTGTTTAGACCTAAAAGAAATACGTGGTCCAAAGGCCTAAAAGACAATATGGCATTAAAAGGAAAAATATTTTCCAAGGCCTATTTTTTATTGATATATTCATTCAAAATTAATATAAATGCTTATTGAGGGAGATTGGATGGTATATCAACGGTTTACACAATGTCTGTTTATCCTAGTTGTGTTTTCAATGTCATGACTCCATTTGTTTATAGAATCATCAATATGCTAGGCTTGTATGCATTGTGTATGTTTGTTCATTGAGTTCAATTTATATTGTCACATGAGGTTATATTCAAATGTGATGAAGTTTTCAATCAATTGAGAACTCTATGAACATGTTTTAAGTGATTGGGTCTAACTTTAATTGTTCTAGTTCACACCCCAAAACTTTCGTTTCCATATGACACATTTTTGGCATACGAGTGTGAAAAGCTTATCTTATTTTGTGTCATTTGTGTATTTATATTTATATGTGTGTACTTATACTTATCTTGTATCTTTTGTGTATACATATATATGATATTTTATTTAAGTATTTGTCGTGCTTTCTAGTCCATCTATGCTTTAATTCATAATTGGTATCTATCTTGTTGCATTCTTTGTTGATATCACATGCTTAATACTTATGTATCATATTAGTATCTGTTTCTTGCATCTTATTTGGTATCCACTCTTATTTGTTGGATTAGTTATGTTTTTGTTGCCCAAGTGCTTTAACGTTCTCATCACTTTTATGCACAATTACATGTTTTAGCTTGTTATCCCATTTTATTTATCCCTTGCTTATTTTAGATAGGTTATTTGGGTGTATATGCTTTATTTGGGGGAGATAAGTTAATTTTTTATTCTTTAGCCTTGAGTCTATTCCTAAACAAAAAAAGGGGGAGAATGATAGGGGAAGAAATGGTATTTATTACTATTATAATCACATCTTAGCTTGGGAGAGATTTATCTTAGGGGGAGACGTCTTTTTAAGTTGATCATAGTTTATCAAGGGAGAGAATTAGTTTTGGGGGACTACTTACTTTTCTTGCATTCAATATTTTGATTTGATATTCCCTACGCGTGTAATGTGTTTGCTTATGTGTGCAGGAATTATATTATAAGTGGAAACTTTCACTGGCAAAGATTGTGATACTTGGGTTGTTTGAGTCAAGCATTGTATTTTTATTTTGGGTGGGACTTTTTGTCTGTCTAGTAGAGATTGACGGCCCTGTAGGATTTTTGTTTGGTTTTTTTCCCGGAATAGCCAAAGGGTGAGATTTGTAAGGACACAAATTTCCAATTGAGTCTTTTGTAGTTTTGTCTCAACTCCGAACAAAAACGTTTGAGTCATAGGATAGAGTATATTGATCATCCTTCAAGCCTATGACGTATTTGTTGAAGATGTAGCGGCCAAGTGTATAAAGCTTCATCAAAATGATGAGTTTAAGTGCCTCGTTTCTACGTCATCAATAGTGGTTCCATGCTCCCAAGGTATGAATGCATTACATATGTATATATATATATATATATATATATATATATATATATATATATATATATGAGCTTGTAATGGTTTATAATGGGTGTAGGTTTAATTAAAAACTGTTGTTTATTTGTCAGAAAGATTCTATTAAACTTCTATTTAAAGTATATAAAGTTTCTGGGCAAAATTCGTCATTTTCAGCTTTCTGGTTTCTCGTTCGATATTGTCATTCGAACAAGAATGTCGTTCAAACGAAGCTTCCAACGAGCTTCCCCATAGGCCACTATAATATCGTTCGATTTGTCGTTCGAACGAGATGGCTGTTCGAACGAGACTTCGAACAAGATTTCTAACCAGTTCAATTTTAAGCCACTGGAACTTCGTTAGAAAGGCTCGTTCGAACGAGACTTCGTTGGAACGAAAATCTTGTTAGAACGAGATTTCAGGAGGGAAAATTTTGTGGCAGTTTTTAGCAGGTTTTACCCATGTTTCCCACTTCCTTACCCCACTAACTTTTGACAGAACTTAACAGTGCGGGAACCAAACTTTTTGGTTCAACTTTTTCATACACATCTATCTCTAAGAGAGAGTTTGAGAGCAAAATTGATTAAGCAAAAAGTTCATGTTTTAAAGTGTCTATGTTTTCAACAAAATTTGATTATACACTTTAGTTTTAGACCCATATTGTTTATCCAAGCTTCCATAGATATATTTGTACTTTCTTGGAGTTTTGGCATCAATTTCTCATCTCTACCGTTTGAAGAGACGTTTTGGGTTTGCTTATAAATCCCACAAAGAAGAAGAGGTTTTCGTTGATTTACCCACTTGGAGAAAGGCTCCTAGTCGAGTGACCGTGACCATATAAAGTCCAATTGGTGGATTCCGAGACTGCGGTGGAGCTCCTTGGTTATTCGCTAAGAAGAGGTTGACACAAAAAGACGCATCGGGGCTTGAGAGGGATCGAGTTGAGTGTTGTAAGTCATCTTTATTGTATTTGTAAATTTCGTACTTAGTGGATTTGTGGCCAGGGTCGTCCGAGGTTTTTTCTTGTTGTGGGTTTTTCCTTGTACATCGCGGCATAGTGGATTAATTGTTTATTTTATTCTTTTGCAAAATCACTTAGAACTCATGCTTAGGTAAAAATATAAAATTGGTTTAATTTAATCAGTAGTTGTGTAATTTGGTGCAAATTAATTTTGGGTAATGTTTATGTTAATTTAATTCTAGTCATTTAATTTAATTGATAAAATTGGATTGACCTAAATTGATAATATTGAGAAATATGACTTAAGCAAATTTTCTAGGACATGGGCTAATTAATGATTTTTAATTAAAATTTAATTAGTGCGTGTGTTTATCCTATTTCACTTGGTTTAATTTTAATTTGAAAAAGAAATGAAAATTTTGTATTTCGTTTTTATTGAACCATCTTACGCTTCCGCATATCTATTTAAAAGGAAATTGTTTTCAAAGTATAAGGATTTTAAAATTGGGGGCCTACGAGGCGATTTCACGTTATGTACTCTTCCTTTTAGGACATGTGTTTTATTGAGTTATGTACTCTACTTTTTATGAATCTTGTGTATAGTTGACTTATGTATTTGGCTGAGTGAGACTTATTTTTTTATTCTCAATATGGATTGTCCCAAAATTAGCCAAAGGGGGATATTAAAAGTACCCCTTCTAATCCCACGGGTTTTTATTAGCTCAATTTTGTAACAACAGTCCCAAATACACCCGGTTCATTGCACACAATAAACATAATCCCAAAAAGATTTTTAAAGAATTTTAAAATCATTTTTTTCTATTTTATAAAACCGTAAATCTTATTTTTGTAACATATTCTATATTTTTGTTTTTATACCTCACATGTGTATTTTACACTCAAATATTTTTTATATTATATGTTTCTTGGTTTTATAATTTTCCAGATTTTTAAAATTAATTTTAATATTGTACATCATTTTCCAGAATTTTTAAATGTTGATTTAAACATTTAAAAAGAAACAAAATTAAAATTCATTTTTGATTCTGAATTAAATTCAACATATAATGAAACAGTAGCATTTTTATAGATGAATGATCATTTTTGTTTACGATCTATGTGATTGGCTTTAGACCAATCAGGGGCTTGTGTGTTGTCCGTACAATTTTATCAAGCTTGAGCTTGGGTGGGTTGTTGTACATTACTACCCCTTAGAGTGTTGTGGTCTTTTACGCATGTAGCTTTACTTATCCCTCTTTCTTATGATCTCATCCTTGCCCTCAGATGCACTTGGTTGTTTACCCCTTTGACTTTATTGTTTGGTGAATTTCAATTCCGCCAGAGCCATTTCTCCGGCTCTATAAATAGAGGGCTTCGGATTTTTATATTTTTTGTGGAGAAAATTTTCACAAATCGGAACAAAACTATACTAAAATTTTCTCAAGCCCTTCTTTCTCCAAACTAGTTCAAATCTTTACATCAATTTGAGAGATTTTCTAAACCTTTTACAAACACTTTTTATCCTACAATTCTTATAGTATATATTTTGTGCGAGGATGATGGTCTAGATGTTGGATTTGATCATTTAAAGCCTTTGGGAGTTCGTTGTTGGAAGCTTGTTCTGGTTTAAACTTTGGTTGGCTTCTAAGATCCGCTAAGGTATAATTCCTAACCCTTTTTTCATACATTAAAAAACTTATATATCTTGTTCGTATGTGATTTGAGTCTTTTAAATGTTTAGACTCTTTTGACATATTTTCACAAACCCTAGTTTTGAAAATATATTTTCTCGATATTAATCTATGTAACACGTTATAACATATATATCAATTATGGTAATAGATCTGAACTAAATCTTTGTTCTAAGCTCTTATATACTCTATGACATTGTTTTTCTATTTTAACAAAATAGAAACACCAAATCTTAAAGCAAGACACTTTCTATCGTTGTCTTTAGACTTGATCTCCCATCCATATGTGCAAACCAAAATTACTGAAAATTGATTTTTTTGTGTTACATCTTCACGGATACTCTTTTCTTGAGTGTTGAGATGTGTGTCTATTACTATTCTACTATTTTGTTGTTTGGTTTATTTTAGTATTTGTGGGATTGTTTTAGTACTTGCCTTGGTATACTGGGTGTATTGGTAGTATTGATTCATTTACACTTTGTAAACTGTAATTTTTACTTAAACTATTGTTATAGTATATTTGTGGTGTGTGTGGTCTTAGAATTAAAAGACCCAAGGTTTTCTAATACGTTGATTTACTCATCAGCAAAATTATTGTGTGAAATTCCCCACTCCCCATCTCATTCTATTTACAACTTTTATTAATCATATTTTGAACATCTCACCAATCCGAACTAATTTTTTTTTGGTTATGTATTCAACCGTTGAAGTTTAAAATTTTTACCAAAGAGTTAAAAGAATTTTTTTTAACCTAACACTTTTGTGTAATAGATTACTTTCATATACTCCATGGCCAACTCAATCTCCTCGGGAAAATAATCCTTATGTTTGAGTTCGCGGCCTTCATTATCGTAATGATGGACGGGGACATTAAAGTGAAGAAGCCAAAGGTCGAGTCCTCCAAAGAAAGAGTGTTGATAGAGTTGTAAGAGGTGAAAAATAAGAGAAAGCTTAAGACTCATCCATAGATACCATATGAATAATTTACTACACTTAATTGTGAGTTAGAAGCCGTTTTACTTAGCATCAAGGAAGAAAATTACAATAAATGGCCTTAAAAGATGAAAACTCGGAGTGGTAGAAGAAAGATAGAAATATGGTACTAATTCCAATATGACCACGACCAAAAAACTGATGATTCCCTCAACATGAAGAATGGGGTTGAGAGGCTAGTCAGGCAAGGCATATTGAGAAGATTCACATGAACTGCGGTCAAGAAATGAGTACAAAATAAGCTACAACCTAGAAGAGGTTTTGGGCGAGATTTTAATATTTAATACTTTTGTAATTATTACAAAGCCACAATTAGGTCAAATTGGCAAATCATGTACTCCCTATCAATGGGTATTTAAAGTTTTACTTATCTCCTTTGCATTAACGTGCAACATGTTTTCAATAATCTTCCACCAGTCATACACCTAAAAATAGTTACAAAGGTTGAGACCACCAAGTCAAAAGAAGAAATCAAGATATCAAACTTCCACAACCATCAAAGGCGAAGGGTCATTCAAATTTCGTGGAGGCATTTATTCCCACAACTAGAAAACAAATAGAGGAAGATAAATTCAATTCCAAGAATAAAAATCTAAGTTGTAATAAACAACATTTAATAAAAAAAAGCTCATACTTAGTCTCCAAGGATATCCAAAAGACAAGAACTTCGTGCGAGTGGGTCTTATCGGAACCTCCAATAATGTGATAACCCCAATGTAAGTCAATCTCTTTCAAAAAGAGACTCAAGGAAGGTACAGTCATAGCACACACTCACTTAAGAAAAAGTGGGGAAAATGATCATTTTTGTGAGCTTTTCCAACGTAATGGTGAACGAAAAAGATAATTTGGACTAAAATTAAGCATAAGGTCCATTGAAAGGGAAATCACCCACATTATAATTAAAAGGTCGCAGTCATTATTTTAAGACCATGGATTATGATATTATCGGCATTAGGTCGTGGACGTAGGTGACATGCCATGTCTAAGGGCTTGGGGGCTTATAATATCCCATAAGCCATGAAGTTTTGATTGAAAATATTTACATGACATGCTATCAAGTTTGCATCACCAATCAAGAAGAAAGTACTCAACTACATACAAGGAAATCAAAGTAAATTCACTAGTTGCAAGTACAAAGCCATGGTACATAAGGCACAAGTTCAACCAGAAAATCGTGACCACGATCAAGCAAATCAATAAAAGTACATACAAAACTACATATGTTTATATAAAGTTGGAACGTTTTTAAGGGAAGTAAAATTAATACATAGCCACGAACATTCCAAAAAAAAGTTCATTACATGTTAAGTATGATGATTAAAAAATATTTTTTCAACAAAGATTGCAAAATCAAAGGTAAAGAAGTTCCATTCATTACAAAAAGTAGTTCAATACAAAGTTGGGTCTTATAGAAATTTACAAACAAAGGATTCAACAAAAATAAATATGTCATGTGTATTCCTTTAGTGAATGCGTTCTTTCCTTCATCATCCTTCTAATTGCTCACAGCCTTCCCTATTCATTTGTGGAGGAAAGGTCATTTTTTCTCAGGGGAATTTAAAACTTAAATAATATAGGGAAATTCTATACCTCCACAACATGTAAGGGGCCTCGACTACTACATCAGAGTGGGAAGATTTAAAAGTTTATCACAGTATAATATTACACCATATAAGAGGAGTAATCAACTAGATCTTTCAAAGTTCATTATTGTTATAATAATATCTATTACGTGACATAGAACAAGTCCTTCCTTATACAATCATCAACATAAAACTATAAAGTTGAATGCGTACACCTAGCAGTGAAAAGTATATAAAAACTCCCAAAGAAGAATTATACAATCTATCTTTGCTATCTCTATATACTTTGGATCCTCTACTATGGTCCTCAACTCCTACCCTAAGCAAAAAATGAATATAGAAGGGATTTGCTCTAATATCTCAGCAAGGGTAAACACAAAAGTCTTCCTGAATCTTCCAATGTTAGTATTTACAAAGGCAATTGATATACATTTAATGATAAGTAGATTGCATTTAATGTGAATTATAAACAGTAAGGAAAGGAAAGAACAGTATTTCCCAACCCTTTAGATTTCCCTAATGACTTGTGGCTCAATCTCCCAAATGTCTCAACTCCATGGCTTATCCCAGGGCTCAATCTCCCATAGTCCACCCTCATAGTCCGTAGAACGTATTTTAATTGCCTTAGACTTCTCAAACTCTATGGAATTATTCTACGTCTTTTGACCTAGTCATGCCATAGTTTGCGGCCTCGTCGCTTTCCCAATTCCAGGACGAGGTATCGACGGTATGCTATTAACTCTACACCTTGTCTGATCTCTTCCACGGTGTTAATACCCATAGTTAGCCTAGTCTTAATATCCTTAGACTAAATGTGTTAACATCAAGCACTAATCATGTGGTTCTCAAGTAGACATAATGCCTTAGACTAGCTAATGAGTGATGTGGCCTCAACACTGAATCCCCAGCTCAATAAAGGCATAATATGATACTGCCTCCTAATTTAAAGACCTATTCTAACAATTCGCGGACTCAATAAAAGAATCATAACTCTTGGTCGGTGACGAAAATAGTATTATAGTAAAACTAAGTTTTTAAAAACCTAATTTACTCCCAACTCGAATCCTCAAGGTTGAAAAGTAAATCCACCAATAAATCTCCTAAGGTAGAGTAAGAAAATTCTCAAAACCTTGTTCTCTAGATCTAGAATCTCATCTCAGAACTCTAATAAAAACATTTTAACTCACAAATATCCTCAACAAACAGTAATAATTCCTAGGTTTCCAAATCATTATCAATAGTGAAACTCCTTGGCCTCTAAACCTCCATGAACAATGACTAATTAATGGATTTTAAAACCTTAAAATTCAAACGAACATTACAACTCTATGCCTATACTCAGATTTTAAGCAAGGGAACATCTAATTCAATAAAGAAATGAAACTATGGTTAAAAAAAGGGGTGAGGAAAGATCCAATATCTTAGTGGATCAATCTGATGAATAGTAGACTTTCACCACCTCTAGCGCCGCTTTCTTCTCATGTGATTAGTAGTCGCTCATCAATTTACTCCAGTAGCTTCCCATTTTCAGACACAAAACTTACTTTATCTATATAGAATGGAATCTAGGGTTTTTAATAGTCTTCGAAAGTGTGCCAAGGATTGGTATTTATAGGTTTTAGTGGGGAACCTAGTATTTCATCTTCTGGGCACTTCTTTCCAAAATCACACTTTTTAAAAAAGCTTATAGAATCCTCCAAACTTACTGCTCAAGTCATAACATAACGGCCATATCTGTGACACCCCGCCCAATTAAATATTGGGTGACATAACAGAATGTTCGGTTGGTTCATTCTTAGCATCACTGTCGAAAACTTAAATCCAATTAATTACCTAACATTTAATTAAGCTAGTGTCAAAACATTTTCAAATTAAACTTGAAGCCAATTAATTTAACTAATTTTTGAACATGCAATTATAAACCATACACAATAATTGAATGCTGACTGAATCAATTACTAAATAATTAAGACTGGATAAAAATCTTCAAGTTCAAAGCCACACACCAAACCATAACAAATACTCAATCCAACTGAAAGGAACTACAAAGTAAACTGAGTACAACTCGGCTAATTAGAATGGGTGACGCATTCCTGAACTGAGATATCTGAGCTAGGAACTGAATGAAATGAGAGAAGCGTCTAATCTCAAATCACTCACAACTTCGATAAAATCTGCAGCTCAACAAACCATCTAAGTATCTAGAACCGGTGTCCCTATGGCTGGGCACTTGTACGAATACAAATATATATATCAAAAGAGAGAAGAAATGCAAGAGACGGGTCAGAGCCCGATTTTTAAAAAATATTTATTAGCAAGTATTTAAAACTACATTAAAGCAAATATCATATGCATGTTAGTTCGAACTCTCACATGAGATTCTCACCTCTCGACTAGTGTGCACGCCTAACGTCCATCTAATCCAACCTAGCCATCTGACACACTCTTAACTAGGGAATATGCTTATCCTACTAGTTACCCCACCTAGTAGTATCCCGTATTTGATCTCGACATTTATCATTTTAAATAAGTGGTATCACACTAAAGTCAAGTATTTACTGTTTACGTTACTAAAGATTTCACTATCTTAATAATATATTATTATCTCATTTTAGATATACAAAAATCATACATATATAACTTTCACTATTATATATGTATTAACCCAATCTTAATAGACTACAAATATCACATTGTCATTATAACATAGGTATATATAAATATCCACCACTATTATATATATACTAACACAACACCTCAAGGATATACCTGTAGTGCATTGCATACTCTCATATCATGTCCCGGTACATCTCGTACTCAAACAAGGACTATCGGTTTGGAAATCCCCTAGGAACCATATAAACAAATCAAACATATTAGCGGCGAAAATAGTTCACATACCTATGGGTCACGCACATACCTACGCTCCCATAGTCAGCGATTTATCAACTCACAAATAAGTCTTCACAGTACTATGTTCTGAGATACAAGTCAAATACCCCCTGAAGGTCACTCAGGATAAGATCGTCTCAACACAACCCCTCCCCCCCCCCCCCCCCCCCGGTTGCAAGCGCAAGCAGCTATGTATGTCATACACATAATGTCAAATATAGGTATACACAGAACCCATCAATCAAACGGTATACACACAACAAAATGTCATATTTCATACGAAGTATTTTTATCACTAAATACTATCAACATATTTTTAAATTATGAGGATAATATGCCACCCAAAAATCAACGTATTTTTAATATATATATATAAGGATAACATGCCACCCAAAAATCATTAATGCAAAATCATAAGAAGTCCTACAAGTAACCACTAATTTTTATTCTTATAAGTTCCATATCTTCATAACTAATATCGTAAGTATTTATAACGTAACACTCTCAACGCATTTACAATTACGATTATCTGTCTCTCATAATCTTCAACGTAAACTCACCGTCCCAAATATTTAAATCATTACACCTAAACAACTCCCAACAATTCTGCACTATTTTGGGTTCATCGAACACTAATTCTTCTCACTCAAATTGACTGTTTACACAAATAGGAGCAAAATAGGAAATTCTTCTGAAAATTAGAAATCTCACTCGAACCAGAATGGATCTCGCTCGAACGACTTCCACATGTCACTCTAATGACTTCGCACGACAACCAATCTCGCTCGAATGACTTGGAGCGACATCTCACGACCAGTGTTGTTTCGTCTTCAACCTTAGATAGCCTCGTTTTTCACCATTTTTCAACCCTAAAACCTATAAAATATTATCCCAAACTCCAATCAATCATTCCTAATTCGAATCCTAACATATTTAAGTAAATTCTAACAACCTAGAATCATTAAATCATTACAAATCGTTAATGAAATATGAAATCCCCAATTTAGTTACACAAACCCTAGTTCTTCCGATTTTCATTCAAGAACATATAATTCCCAGATTCGTTCATCCCATAAAGTCATCAAAATGTAATTTCAAATCTACATACACGAAGGGTTCGATCTAATTTATTCTCAAATTAAAAATCATGTATATCCAATCTCCAATTTTCCTCAATATTATGAACAATATGTTGGTGTTTCATCCCTACACTAACATGAACATGGTTAATGCTAATGAAAAACAAGTAATAAACACTTTCCTCGATTTCAAAGGTCTGATTCATTGGTGTTGTTGGTATGGATGCGCTCTTCGCGTTCCGATCTACATGATGGTGGTGGTGGTTGTGCAAGGTGGTGTAAATTGCCTCTCCTCCTTTGGAATTTACTCTACCTCACTCACTGTGTCTCTCTATTATTTTTTGGTGTAACCTAACCCTAATTGTCCCCAATTAGCTGATATAATATTTCTCCAATTTTCGTCAATTTAATTCCTCCAAAAATCCAAATTACAAAACTACCCTTACCGGGTGCCGGATTGGCCTAAAATATCCCGCAGTCCAAATAGAATACCCGGGTAGATTTTTCTGAATATCTCGACCCCTCCGGACTCAAAATGATCATATGAGTTACTTAAAACAATTTACCTTTTTATTCCACTAATTAGTCCTGACACGACTAACACGCGCATCCCCGACTTAATATATGAATTGTCGTATTTCTCTCTCATAAAAAAGTTATACAAAATTGTCATTCCATATTACTTATTCTCACAGTAATATTAATAATTACTAACTTCTTGTCAGGCTATTAAATATTCAAATTTAATCTGGATTAATAATTAATTCTCACATTTTAATTTAATTAATCCCACAATAATAATAATACATCACATAATTATTTAAATCATTGAAAATATGGGTTATTACATACTTCCCCCCAATAATGGAATTTCGTCCCGAAATTCAGAGAATAAGGCATTTCGGGTAAGGACAATTTCGGGTATTCACCTCACATCTCATGTAATCTACGCAGTACCTCCCATATAGTACATTACCGAATTCCCTTAATAATGAACACCTCAATGATGTTATAATTTACTCTTCAAGCCTTACCATTTAAGTTTCACCCCTTAACTTTTAGATAGTTACTAACTAGCCTCCTATTACTCGCACCAGTAGGTTAATTGGTATTTAGATATAGTCAAATTTGTCTTACACACAATATATACTATAAATGTTAACACATTTTTGCCATACTGCCTTCGCAAAGGAGTATGGAACCTAAGCTTGCACGCTACCGACTCAAACTTAACAATAATAGGAAAAGATCCCACATCACTCGGTACCCATTTCCTCATTCCAACATGAAATAATGAAACTCCCAATCATTTCCATCCTGGTTAACGGGCCCTAAAATTTCTCTGGACCTAGTAGATTACTGTAATCCCCTCTATCCAATAAGCTCAAGGACAACAAGGATTGGTATATAAAACTCCTCAAATGGAATCCTATTGATAATAAGTTGAGGGGAGTAGTCTTACACTAACTCCACCAGTGGAAGATATTACACTAAACCTTCCCATAATTGGAGATACAGCATTCCTCTTAATTTGTAACTAGAACTCTCAGTCTACCCATTCGCCTGCGAGTGTGTTAGGCCGAATATGTTCGCATCTCGATATTCAATGCCTTCAGGAAACTTTTCCCAATAATTGAGTCATAAATATCTTGACTCTTTAGGACAAAAACTCTATTTGTACCCCATATAACCTTACTATCCCAGGAATAATGGTTGGGGGAATACTGTTATACATTATGATTTGTCCTAACATGGCATAATGTGAGCTACCTAATTACCCGACCCACATTCACCCATGTAGGGTCGTGATCCCATTGCGAAGTAATTAACTCTGTAATGGTACAAGGGTTTACTCTACCATTACTACCAAGGAATTCCTAATGCTGAAGGAACTCTATTATTTCCTGATGGTCCACTTCCAATTGGAGCTCAAAAATGTCTTGTTTTGCTCATTCCATCACTACTACGGCTTTATATCATTATGCATTTTACCTATATTACAACCATATCCACATCTATGGCTCAAGCAACAGTGTCATCATTACATGTCGCAAGTCCTTCCCCCTCTCTTTAAGCTTCAGATTCTCATGAAACATGTTCTCCCCATGTCCTATCAAGTAAGTTTCAACCTTACCGAGTTAAACTTCATGGAATTCTTCCTATACCATACCCATGGCAAATTTGGGAATTAACGGTCCTAACTGACATAAACCATCAAATAGCTAAGTACTGAAGTCAAAACGCCTCCATTCCGTTACGTCCAAAATACGTATGGTGTCATAATCTTTCACTTACGGAAGAAAAATTTATTACCCAAATATCTAGGGCAGCCATACACCCTATGTTTTTTTCTTAGCAGCACCACCGTAATAGACGTGTTATATAAATAACAAATTATGCCCCACATACGTGGTATGACTATATGGTAAGGTCCTACTCAGTCACCCTACCTTTTCCACCTAATCATATCATAGGTTGTCCTACCGGTCTACTTGTGGTGTCAACGATTGGTAACATTATCACATTATTCTTATACGGCTCCATTGGCCTTAATCTGTAATATAACCATTCTCTCGCAGTTATAACTACGTATACGAGTAATCATTACAATACTAAATCCATGTACTAAAGGCACACTTTTCCCAACTTCCAACGTTAGCTAAGTTTCATGCGTGGGATGTCTCGCAAAGAAAAAACAAAACAAGGAACCCCCCGATACATTACTACCTAACACGGCTGGTCGTCGAGATCTGTTAAGTCTTTACTACATAACATATATCCCCGAATTCCCATTTATGAACATAAAAGTCTACTCATCCACTTTCATGTCAATAAAGAAGGAATACAATGTGGCGCTCTCCCGATCACAAGTTATTATCGCTATATAATTAAGGAGCTATATCTCTCCTCCCTATAATAAGTCAATATACCCTGAATCACATTAGTAGAACATCCCTGCTCACCGGGATCAACATAGTAAGACAACATACTCGCTGAAGTCTATAATACAGTACAACACATATGCAGGCTCATTCGTCTTTTGAGTGATGCCTCGCTAAAACTGAATATTTAAAATTAATAATTTTTTTTGTACGATAATCTCATCACACAATTTACTACCGTTCAAACCTTCGATAACCAGTAACCGTAAAATATAATCATAATATGCTCTACTATCATAATTCTCAAAGGAGAATGAATCGTTACATAATACCATATACAAATTTCTCTTAGTGTCCACACTTGCTCCTCCCTGCAGGTGGCACAAAAATCTCGCTACCAAATGGTATTCATTTACATAATAAAGATGATGTCGCCAGCGTACCCACTAAGACAAATGAAAACTCAAATTCTTAGTGTTAACTATTCACATATGTTGTGACACACCCACGTCACAGGAACTCATCATTTATTCACAAGGATGAAATAAAGCTCCATCAGTCTATCCTGATCGTAGGGTCCTCGTACACTCATTTTGTGACCCATAATTATCTATAATCGTTATACCTTTCGGATTCCATTCATTAGATTTTCCCTTCCTTTTTTCTCGGTAAATTATTCTATTTTACGGCTCACCCGCCCGACATCGATACATTGGCCTCACATCTCTAGGCCTCAATTACGGCCTTACTAACCTTCCCTTGATTTCCTGGGCCCCTTCGACCCTTAAATACAGTATGCTACAGTTACTGAGGACTATATTGGTCCTGATTAGACCCATTACTCTCAGGTTATTAGTTCTTGGGCCTAATTCTATTGACTCTATTCCTACACTGGACATTTTATTTCTCTAACTGGTATGCCTTATAGGCATGGTTTCTTACTCCCGATACTATCAATTTCACTTCTCAAGTGATCACATTCAATACTGGTAACCCTTATCTCTACATACAAGCTAATTTCCCTTTCACTGGTCCTCCTGGCCTTATTGGGAGGTCCTTCTCTCGGACCTGGCAGTCTTAAAACCCAATTGTTACTTTCATTATTCCTTGCACTCTACAGGGCATATGGAACACATGGTCGACCCACTGGTATTGAATGAATCCATCACCATTTCATTAAGATCTAATCATATCATTTAAATAGGTTTACCCCACTGGGTATACGTTCTGGTGATATTCTACTAACACTATTGAATTCAACCTTGCCCTTCGGCTAGGTATCACAACTCTACTGGCTCCCTTTCTTCTTGGGCGTTGACATATTCTAATAAACATATAATTTGACGGCATTGACACTAGTCACCTTAGTCACACCTCCCATTCATGCTAGGGCATTCCACCCACGAGTCCATTTCAACTTACGGACCTTTTTTTATCTTTCGTGACTCCTACTTCGATTACGAAGTTAGCTTACAAAGTTAACTCATCCTTTACGGTCGGTCTCTATCCAACCTACTGGTGATAACTTCAACATCTCTTCCATATCTCTATTTGACCAGAAGATGGAAAATTTTAAATGGTTAACCCGTACCCAATATCTCGGTTTAATTGCTTATTTTTACCCTTTACTAGTGTCAAAACATTTTCTAATTAAACTTGAAGCCTATTAATTTAATTAATTTCTGAACATGCAATTATAAACCAAACATAAGAATTGAATGCTGACTGAATCAATTACTAAATAATTAAGACTGGTTAAAAATCTTTCAGTTCAAAGACACAAACCAAACCAAAATAAATACTCAATCCAACTGAAAGGAACTACAAAGTAAACTGAGTACAACTCCGCTAATGAGAATGGGCGACACATGCTCGAACTAAGATATTTGAACTAGGAACTGAATGAAATGAGAGAAGTGTCCAATCTCAAATGACCCGCAACTTCCACAACAGTTGCAGCTCGGTAAACCATCCAAGTATCTTGAACCGGTGTCCCTGTGGCTAGGCACCTGTACGAATACAAATATATATAGCAAAAGAGAGAAGAAATGCAAGAGGCGGTTCAGAGCCCGATTTTTCAAAAATATTTATTAGCAAGTATTTAAAACTGCAATAAAGAAAATATCATATGCATGTTAGTTCGAACTCTCACATGAGATTCATACCTCTCGACTAGTGTGCACGCCTAACGTACATCTAATCCAACCTAGCCATTTGACACACTCTTAAATGGGGAAAAGTCTTATACTACTAGTTACCCCACATAGTAGTATCCCGTATTTGCTCTCAATATTTATCATTTTAAATAAGTGTTATCACACTAAAGTCAAGTATTTACTATTTACGCTACTGAAGATTTCATTATCATAATAATCATTTATTATCTCATTTTAGATATACCAAAGGCATACATATATATCTTTCAATATTATATATGTATTAACCCAATAAATACTATCAATGTGTTTTTAAATTACGATATTCCTCTCTCTTAATATATATATATATATATATATATATATATATATATATATATATATATATATATATATAAGGATAATATGCCACCCAAAAATCCTTAATACAAAATAATAAGAAGTCCTACAAGTAACCACTAATTTTTATTCTTATAAGCTCCATATCTTCAGAACTAATATCGTAAGTATTTATCATGTAATACTCTCAACGCATTTACAATTACGATTATCTCTCTCTCTCGTAATCTTCAAGGTAAACTCACCATCCCATATATTTAAATCATTACACCTAAACAACTCCCTATAATTCTGCACTATTTTGGGTTCATCGAACACTAATTCTTCTCACACAAATTTACTGTTTACACAAATAGGGGGAAAATAGGAAATTCTTATGAAAATTAGAAATCTCGCTTGAACCAGAACGGATCTCACTCGAACAATTTCCACGTGTCGCTCGAATGACTTTGCATGACAACCAATCTCGCTCGAACGACTTCGAGCGACATCTCGCGACCTAGGTTGTTTCATCTTCAACCTTAGACAACCTCCTTTTTCACCATTTTTCAACCGTAAAACCTCTAAAATATTATCCCAAACTCCAATCAATCATTCCCAATTCGAATCCTAACATTTGTAAATGAATTCTAACAACCTAGAATCATTAAATCATTACAAATTGTTAATGAAATATGAAATCCCCAATTTAATTACACAAACCCTAGTTCTTCCAATTTTCATTCAGGAACATATAATTCTCAGATTTGTTCATCACATAAAGCCATCAAAACGTAATTTCAAATCCACATACACGAAGGGTTCAACCTAATTTAATCTCGAATTAAAATCATGTATATCCAATCTCCAATTTTCCTCAATATTATGAATAATATGTTGGTGTTTCATCCCTACACTAACATGAACATGGTTGTTGCTAAAGAAAAACAAGTAATAAACACTTGCCTTGATTTTAAAGGTCTGATTCATTGGTGTTGTTGGTATGGATGCGCTCCTCGCGTTCCGATCTACAGTATGGTGGTGGTGGTTGTGCAAGTGGTGTAAATTGCCTCTCCTCCTTTGGAATTTTCTCTCCCTCACTCACTATGGCTCTCTCTTGTTTTTTTGGTGTAACCTAACCCTAATTGTCCCCAATTAGCTGATATAATATTTCTCCAATTTTTGTCCATTTAATTCCTCCAAAAATCCAAATTACAAAACTACCCCTACCGGGTACCGACTTGGCCTAAAAATATCCCGGAGCCCAAATAGAATACCCGGGTAGAGTTTTCTGACTATGTCGACCCCTCCGAACTCAACGACGCACTTGAAATGATCATAAAAGTTACTTAAAATAATTTAACTTTTTATTCAACTTAATTAGTCCTAACACGACTCACACACGCGTCCCCGACTTAATATATCAACTCTCGTATTTCTCTCTCACGACAAGTAATATATAGAATCTCCATTCCATATTACTTATTATCACAGTAATATTAATAATTACTAACTTCTCGTCACGCTAGTAAATATCAAAATTTAATCCCAATTAATATTTAATTCTCACATTTTAATTTAATTATTCCCATAATAATAATAAATCACATAATTATTTAAATCTTCGAAAATACGGGGTATTACAATATCATCACCCTATGTTCTATTGTAATGGTACTAGGCTTTATGGGTATCACCTTAGGTCATGGATTCCTATTGTATTGGTACTAGGCTTCGAGGATATCACCTTAGGTCATGGCATCCTATTGTATTTATGTGGCCCTCTCATAATAGGTCGTATCCTTTGTACTTCATCAGTTCGTGGACACTACCTTTACTTTCATTGTTCAAATATAAACAGTCCCCTTCTTCTGGTCACGACCTTTTCAAGTTTTTAGGTCGTTAAAACCTACCCAAATTAGGAAATTACATTCTCAAATTTTAATGACATAAAATCATAATATAATTCATACCTTGGAGAAATTGTGGGTACTTTTCTTTGGTAATGGACTCGAGCTCCCAAGAGGCCTCTTCTGTGACCTAATGTGTCCAAAGCCCCTTGACTAGGAATATTGTCTTTGACCTCAGATTATTTTCTTTTCTTTCTAAGATCTCGAATGGGGCCACATCATAACTTAAGTTTTTATGGATCTCAATGGGCTCATAGTTGATGATATGGTTATGGTATCTGATTTAATATCTCAACAATGAAACATAGAATACATTATGAACATGGTATAGTTTTTGGGGAAAATCCAACCTAATGAAAGTCTTCTAAACCTTCTCATGAACTTAAAAAATTCTAATATACCGTAGGATTAATTATCCCTTCTTTCCAAACCTCATGACTCCCTTACATGGGAAAATTTTAAGAAAGGCATGGTCCCCAGCCTATAAGTCCACTTCTTTTTATATCAACCCAACTCTTTTGCTTACTTTGAGCACTCTATATCCCCTCTTGAATCTGCTTAACCTTGGTTACAACCTCTTCTACTAAATTAATCCTTAGTAGTTCCTAACCTATAAGTCAACATCACTACTTTTGATATCAACCCAACTCTTCTGTTTGCTCTGAGTACTCAGCATCCCCTCTTGATTTAGCATAATCGTGGTTGTGGTCTCTTCTACAAAATTAGGCCTTAATATTCGTCTTTCTCTTACTACATCCTAACATAAAGGGTTATGTAATATTCTACTATACAAGTCAATATATGGGTCCATCTTAATACTCTCTTCGTAACTATTTTAATACACAAGTTGTACTAAGGGTAAGTGGTCTTCTCGATTATAGTGGAAGTTTAATACATATGCCATCAACATGTCCTCAAGGGGATGATTGGTTCTCTCCAGTTGTCTATTTGTGTGCGAATGAAAACATGTACTAAAGTCTAATAGTGACCTCATCTCCCTTCAAAATATTTTACCAAATCCTAATGTAAATCTAGGGTTGCGATTACATACTATGGTCATCGGGAGTCCATGTATTTTTACAATCTCCTAGATGAAAAATTTGACCAAATAATTGACATTGCTCGTGGTATTAATAGACAAAAAGAGCGAGGAATTCATTAATCTATCCATAATAACCATAAAGTCCATTTATATGTTTTCCCACTTCCATTTTGGGATAGTGAAGGGTTGAAACAACCCTCCTGTTCTTTAGTGATCGGCCTCATCTTGCTGGGACACTAAAGACTTGGACATAAACTCTGTAGCCTCTCTCTCTCTCTCTTTATGTTAGGCCACCAAAAATCGTCCTTTAAGTTTTGGTACATCTTGGTGATTCCTGGGTGAATTGAAAAAGGTGAGGAATGCCACGCTTTCAATACCTCAGACTTAATTTTGTCATTATGTGGAATGCATAATCTTATCTTAAATCACAAGACTTTAGTTCATCAACTCTAAAGGATGACTTTTTTCCTTTCTCTACAAGTCCCCATATCTTCTGGAGATTAGGGTCCATGGCTTGTGATGCCCTTATCCTCTCAATTAAAATTGGTTCAACTATTAGTTCCGTAAGATATATGTGGCCTCCATAGTCAATTAACCTAATCCACATTTCTTATAGGTCTCTTAGCATATGTTATTAGCTAGTAATCCTCAAAGTGCTAAAGAAACCTTTTCTACTAAGAAAATAGTCCACCATGTTAGCCTTACTCGAATGATACTTAATTGAGCCTCCATTGGATCATCGTTAAATCTCTTAAGGTGAAGATATAGATTAAACTCTTATTAGTCATGAATATTTCACAATTTCTGCCATATAAATAATGTCTCCATATTTTAAAATCAAACACTACTACAAACAGATCTAAGTCATGGGTGGTATTATTCTTCTCATGAGGCCTCAGCTTCCTAGAGGCATAAGCAATCACCTTTCCATTCTGCACCAGTACACAACCAAGGTTGAGACCAGAAGCATCACGATAAATTACATAACCCCCTTCCTTGGGAAAGGCTAAAATAGGGGTGGCTACTAGTTTTTCCTTCAACTTCTGTAAACTCTATTCTCATTACGTGGGCCATAAAAAATTCTTGTTCTTGTGTGTCAAGTGGATCAAGGGAATGGATATCATGGAAAATCCTTTCATAAAACTTTTATAGTAGCCTTCTAAACCAAGAAAGCGTCTAACCTTGGTAACTATAGATGGTCTCTCCCAATCAATAATGGCTGCGACCTTTTCTAGGTCCGTGGACAATCCGTCCTTATTTACTACATGACCAAGGAAGGGAATATACTCAAGCCCAAATTCACAATTAGAGAACTTTTCATATAACTTCTCCTTCCGAAGAACAACAAATACTTTGCGGAGATGATCATCATGCTCCACTGCTAACTTAAAGTACACCATTACATCATCAATGAAATTTATCACAAATTTGTCCAAGAATGGTCTAAACACCCTATTCATCAAATCCATAAAATCCGTCGTGCAGTTGGTTAAACCAAAAATCATAACCATAAACCTATAATTACAATACCTAGTCTAACTGTTGTTTTATGGATTTCCTCATTCCCAGCCTGATGTTGGTGATATCCCTCTATTATATCAATCTTAGAGAAATATCTAGCATCGTCAATCCTTGGCAAAGGGTATTTATTCTTCACCACCATCTTTTTCAATTCCCTACAGTCCACGTACATCCTTATAGACCCACCATTGTTTTTCACAAATAACGTTAGGGCACCCTATGGAGAGATACTAGGTCTAATAAAGTTGCGTTATAGAAATTCCCCCTTTTACTCCTTCAACTCAGGGAGACAATTTTTGTATGGAACCTTAGAATTGGGCATGGACTCTAGTGCCAGATCAATGGTAAACTCAATTTCTCCATCCAAGGGAAATCTTGGTAGTTTTTTGAGGAGACATCACTGTAGTTTATGGCTATAAGAACATCAACTAAAATGTACACGATCTTCTTAATATCTTGGACATATGACAAATATCCATGACACCCTCCCTTAATCATCTTCCTAGGCCCCATAGCTGATATTAGGTAAGGTATTCTACTTAGTTTACTTCCATTAAAACTCATTTTGGACTCTCCTAGTATATATAAGATAATTTCATTACTAGCACCATTTATTCTAGAAAATAACCAATAATATCATGTTGAAGTCTTCCATTTCTAAGGGAATTAAATTAACGCTGAATCAAATTCTTCCATTTCAAAGGGAATTAAACTAACTCCAAAATTCTGACCTCCTATATATGTGGAATAACACCCATATATAAGTGTGTCCTATGATGAAGTTCATACCAGGGTATCAATTACTCATGGTGGGTCTAAGTTCTATGGCCTTTTTTTTAATATTTTATGCAAAAGTGATATATACAATGGAGTGTGTGGCCTAAAAAAAAAAAGTACATAAGCATTTATGTAATCAGTTTTAATGGTATCACTTCATCGAGTTTCCCAACATCCTTGGCATTGATGGCAAAGGATTTAGAAGGAGCTTATGGCTTCTTAGAATCCTTCTTTGCCAATATGTAATCTTTTTCATTTTGAATAGGTTTGCGATAGTTGTAGCATCTCCTTACTAGTGGGCGAGACTTTAAAAATACACATTTGTACCACAATTGAAGGACACCATCTTCACGACATCAATATTTCCCTAAGCGGTACCTTTACTCATCCATGGCTTATATGCTTGATGATGTGGTTTATCTTCCTTCTTTGATCCATTTTCTTTTCCCTTTCTCTTACCCCCTTTTCCTTTAACCCGTTCTTAAAATCTTGTTCCATGATTTGGGCCACTTCGGGCAGTTCCGTGTAAAATCTTACCCCTAGTCCCACCATCCTACTACCAAGTCCTCACTTCAAACCCATTTAAAACTTCATAGACTTCCTTTCCTTAGTGTCAACAAGATAGGATTAAAGTGTGACAAATCACTAAATTTTGTCTTTTACTGAGCCACTGATATGGTTCCCTGAGTCAACCCCATAAATTATACCCCTAACTTCTACTTACCCATTGTCGGTAAGTACTTCTCTAAAAAGAGTGCTTTAAGTATATACCAGCACATAGACACAAGTTAGTATCCCAAATGTGTCCTCTTGATCATGTACGACCAAGAATCCACCTCAACCTCAAACATAAAGGAGGCGAATGAGACCTTTTTCTCCTCAGTAAAATTCAAATCATCAAAATTCTTCTCCATGTTTAGAATCCAGACGTCAATCTTTAAAAGGTTGGACTCTCCCTTGTAAGCCTCTTATCCCAATTCCTTAAAATTTAAATGCTTCATCCCACTATCCTTTGCATGACTTCTCTTAAATCCATGACCCTATCTATGGCTTTCACGAATCCCACTACCACTTGCTGCACTTGTTTCGAGAAGGAGATGTTATGGTTTGGGGCCCTATTAACTCTGTGATTATCTCTTGTTATGAATTTCCTAACAATAATCACTCACGTATAAGTCTATATTCCTATCACTAGTTCTCTAACTAAGTCTACTTAATCACAATATTCCCAAGGCTACTAACATTTTTCGATGTTGAATATTCCCATACCATTTGTAACGTCCCGCATCTTTCCCTATTAGTCCACGAATGTTAGTAACTTTTGCTCGCGGGAATAGACACTTAAACAATATAAGGATATTACTATATTGTCGTGGACTGTAAGGGACCTCGACTTCTACATTATAATTGGAAAATTTTCTAGTTCATGAAAATATAATATTACACCATATGACAAGAAACATCAACTAGATCTTTCAAAGTTCATTAATGTCATAATAGTCTCTAGTACATGCCATAGAACAGGCCCTTCCTTATACAGTCATCAACACAAAACTATAAAGATGAATAAGTAACACTAAGTGTCAAATATATATAATAACTCCTAAAGGATAACTATGTAATCTATATTCACGATATCTATATATCTCGCGGACTTTACTAAGATCGTCAGCTCCTAACCAAAGGAAATAAATAATATAGAAGGGGTGAGCTCTAATAGCTCAGCAAGGGTAAACTCAAAGGTCCTCACCACCTACCAATGTTAGTATCTACAAAGGAAACACGTATACAATTAATGCTAACTAGAAACCAATGAATCTTCAATATGAGAAATAAGGAAAGAAAAGAATTGAATTTCCCAACCCTTAGATTTTCCCAATAATATATGGCTCAATCTCCCAACGGTCTCAACTCCATGGCTTCCCCCATAGCTCAGTCTCCTATGGTTTGGCCTCATTGTACGTGACACATATTTCTATAACCTTGGACTTATCAAACTGCATGGACTTATTGTAGGTATTTTGACCAAGTCATGCAACATGTAACTGAATCCTCTCCTTCTTAAATTTAGGATGAGTGATCAATGGTCTTGCCATAAATTCTACACCTAGGCTGAGCTCCATCGTGGTGTTTAGCCCAATAGGTAGCCCGAGATCAATCTACCTAGACTAATATTATTGACCTTAATAAAATATACATGATGCGTCAGCGTGGAAAATGAATATTGCAGCCTCAAAATTTAATCCCTAGCTAAATAAACACACAATATGATACTGCCTCCCAACACCATGACCTTTTCTAAAAGGCCGTGGCCTCAAGGAAATAGTTAGAACTCTGGTTGACAATAACAAAGGCATTATACTAAAAATAATATTTTAAAACCCTTATTTACTCCTAACTTTAATCCTCAAAATTCAAAGTTAAAACCCTAAATAATTCTCATAGGGTCAAGTAACAAAATTCTCAAAACCTTGTTCTCTAACTCTAAAATCTCATCCCAATAACCGTAACAAAAAATATCTAAAATAAAAAATATCCTCAATGAATAGTAAAAATACCTAGGTTCCAAATCACCATTAATAGTGACATTCCTTGGCTTCTAATCCTTCATGAATAATGATTGTCCACGGTTTATAAAATGAAAAAATTCATATGAACGTAGAAGTCCACGACTATACTTCAGATTTCAAACAAGGGTGTATCTCATTAAAGAAAGATTAAAAAAACTAATATTTTAATAAGGAAGAAGAGGACAAGGACATATCCTTTACCTTAGTGGATCAGTCTGATGAATAGTAGACTTCCACTTCCTTACTCCGAAAGAACTCCCTTATTCACACACAAACCTTACTTTCTCTTTATAGAATGGGTTTTAGGGTTTCCAATAGTCTTGGGAAATGTTCCAAGGGTGGGTATTTATAGGTTTTAGTGTTTCAAAATATGGATAACAACTAAAAAAGAAGAAAATTTTGAGAAATATAAATGGGCTAAAAAGAAAGTTAAGAAAATGGTAAGAGATGCTAAATTAAAAGCGTATGATGATCCGTATACAGAATTAGGAACATGGAAATTGGAAAAAGTATTTATAATCTTAATAAACTTAGGGACAAAAAAATAAAAGATTTTAATAATGTTAAGTGTATTAAAAGTGATGATTCGAGAGTCCTAGTCAAGGAAGGTGAGATTATGGAATGATGGACGAACTATTTCGAGAGGTTTTTGAACGAAGATAATGGGAGTAGATTATATATAGAGGACCTTAAGGAGACTCGAGAAAATTTATTTTTTCACCGAATTAGGATAACAAAGGTTAGTATTTCTCTAAAAAGGATGAAAACATGGAGGGCTTTAGGACCCGATGGTATCCCTATTGAGGTTTGGAAGTGCTTAGGAGAGGAATGAGTGTCTTAGATTAAACGATTATTTAATATAATTATAATTACTAATAGAATGATCGATGAATGGAGAAAGAGTTCTTTAGTACCTATTTATAAAATTAAAAAGGAACATACAAAGTTGTTCAAATTATCATGGAATTAAGTTAATGAGTCATGCAATAAATTGTGGGAAAAAATGATTGAATATAGCTTGATATTGAAAAAAATTGTATTCGAGAATTAACTTAGGTTTATGTATGGGAGATTAACAATGTAAGGAATTTATTTATTGAGGAGATTAATGGAGAGGTAGAGGGAGAAACAGAAGGACGTTCGTATGATTTGTATTGATTTGGAGAAGGCATATGATAGGATACCAAGATATATAATGTGGTTGGTTCTACATAAAAAGGAGTGACTCGTATATATATTAATATGATGAAGTATATGTATGATGGGACCATGACTATAGTAATAACAAGAGATGGAGAAGGTAATGAATTCCCAATTACTATAAGACTGCATCAAGGTTCAACACTAAGTCCTTATCTATTTCCTATTATTATGGATGAGTTAACTGGACAACTATAATATGAGGTGTTATGGTGTATGCTATTTATAGATGATATTATTCTAGTGTGTTAGACTAAGACATGTATTACTGTTAGATTGGAATTATGGAGAGAGCTCTAGAAACATGAGGATTTAAAATAATCAAGAGTCAAACAAAATACATGTAGTATAATTTTAGTAGTAATAGGAGAACAAACGGGGATGTGGTGAAATTGTAGGGTCAAGAGATACCTATAAATGATCATTTTTGTAATTTAGTCTCGATTGTCAAAAAAGATGGAGATATTAGTGATGATGTTACTCATTGGATGAAAGGAGGTTGGGTTAAGTGGAGAAGTGCTACTGAAAAACTGTGTGATAGGTAGTATACCTTTGAAATTAAAGAGAAAATTTATAGGATGGCCATTAGACCCACCATGTTATATGGGATAGAGTGTTTGGAAACCAAAAAATATTATTTGTAGAAAATGAGTGTGGCGGAGATGATAATGGTAAGAGGAACTTGTGGTAAAACTTGAAATGATAAAATTAAAAATGAAAAAAAATCGTGACACGGTGAAAGTATCTCCTACAGAAGATACATTAAGATAAAATTGAATTTGATGGTTTGGACATGTCAATCATAGACCAATGGATGTCTGCGTAAGGAAAAATGGTTCAGTTAGTATTGATGATAATGCAAGGAATATATGTAGGCCTAAATTGACTTGGTGTGATATTGTAACAAAGGACATGATATAATGTGGTTTAGTGGAAGGTATTGCACTTTATACAATGGAATGGAAAAATAGGATTCATGTAACCAACCCTAAATAATTATAAAATGTCCATGTTCAGTTGAGTTGAGTTGAGTTGAGTGGGTAACCTAGTGTCTTCCTCTTTTGGACACTCTTTGCCATAATTACCTTTTTTTTAAAGCTTCTAAAATCCTAAAACTTTCTCCCCAAGACATGACATAATATGTCCACGTCATCACACCATGTTATACTGTAATGGTACTAAGCTTCGTGGCTATCCCCTTAGGCTATGGCTTCCTGCTTTATTTTTGTGTTTCTCTCATAATAGGACATAACCTCTATACTTCATAAGTTCATGGACACTTCCTTTTACCTATGTCTCACAAGATTTAACTTGAGACAGTAGCCTCCCTATGGTCGTGAACTCATAAGGTTTTTGGGTCATTACAATCTTCATAATCGTCCATAGTCATCTTTGTTTTTTCATCTTTCTCAACTATCACAGCCATCTTCTTCTGGAATGTCTCATCTTCCTTTATCAACTAAGACTCACATTGATTGTGCTCGAAATTACTAAATCTCGAAGCTAAGATAGTGTACTTGGCCTCAGTAAATGTTTTGGCTATTTTCATCCTCATCTCCTTGAATCCGTAGATGTAATTCTTATTTTGATCCATTTAGGACTATTTTGAAGTTTTGATGGTAACCGTAGCATCATCAGAAACCTTCTTCAAGGTCATGACATATTCATGATTAGCCTTTTTGCACTGCCTTAATGTTTCATTGAGTTCAGGAGGAGACTTAATCTTCCAGCTCTACTATCTTCTTCTCATCATCAATGGCTATAGTTGTAGCCTTAACATATTTGGATTTTGACATGTGAAAATAATCTATGGAAAAATTGTAATTTTCATCAGCCTCATATTTAGATTTCTCAATAGCCTCCACTTTGTTCATAACTTTAAGCTTTTCAAATTTAAAGTCATTAGTCGCGGACTTAATTTAGTGTTCAAATGAAGACTTCTTAATAGGATCAACCTCATACTTATGAGTAGATTCCAGGACCTGAAGTCATGAATAAATATCCTCACAATTTATTCATTGTCTTGTTGAAGCCTCACCACTTGAAGGATAATGAAATGAAGAAATTAGTAAAGGGAAATAAATTCAAAGTAAGAGGTCACGGATACTAATATATACACTAAGAAGGAAGTGGAGTTGATAGATCTCCAATTCCTCTGCATCTTCTTCTGTCGTGGACATAAGATCATAAGTGTTGGTAATCCCTTTCATCACTAAAACCAATGTAGCCTCAGTGTCCTAAGGTCATTATATATCATTTATCTTGATCTGAGGCCTTTACCATGATAATAACACCTTACTCCGAGGTGTGGTAGCATATCATTAGGTATGAGAGTAGTTTGTTGGGGCATGTCATTCAAAGTTATGTGCCGAGAATATTTTGTCCTATGATCTACCTCCCTAGAGGTAATGTTCACATCAGTAGCTATGATTGTGGCATTATCGTCATGTGGCAAGTCTGAACCATTGCCCATAGCCTCTGTTAGAAAAAAAATTATGGAGGAAATTTTTTTGTCTATGTCACGCTTTCTCCCCCCCCCCCCCCCCCCCAAATGGGGTGGCCTTCAATGCCTCAGCATTTTACTCCAAGTCATTAAGTTGGGAAATAAGTACTTCCTTTCCTATCTCCATTAGAGGAGTTTCGTCCATGGAAATACATGCATATCAAAACTCAACATTGAAAACTCTATAAAAACCCATGAAAAGTTAAAATAATAAAAATCAAGACCAAATAGGTTGAGGTCTATTTAATTAAAGAACCTAATTTTTTTAATTAACTTCTAAGGCTGGAGTTATAGGTTCGATGTGAGAAAGAAAATAACCAAGTTTGATTAAGGATCTCAGTGTGACCGCGACTATGATGTCTTTCTTTATATTAGGGATATAGACCACAATCTGAATCTTATTCCTCTGACATGGGGTCAGAACCAAACCAACACGGACTGAAAAATAAAGAACTTAATAAATAGATTCAAGTATGTTGATAAAATGCCATGGATAACAAAATAAAATAGTTCTACCTTTTTATAAGAGATGTACCCAAGTCCGTATAATTATATAGGTTCTCTCCAGCTCACCCTCTATGGAATGAGTTTACCAATTGTCCCCGAACAGAAAGAAGTACTTCCCTTTATAGTTTTTAGTAAGAGAAAATTTCCCAATCATATGATATCTGATAACACTCCATGGATCCATATAATACTACCTAGGATAATTCACGATTTGTTTCTTGGGCCTATAGAAACAAATAATTCTTCGGGAGTTATATCCTTATTGAACATCTTCTTTTAAACAACTAATGAAGGCAGAATGGCCCTCTACCCATTAGGGTCAACTTGGGTTGGGTCCATGTTCTTGGACTTTAAAATATTACTAATAGGGATATGAATAAGTAGCCTTAGTTTACGGACAAAGGCATGTATAGTAAATCATACCCCATTATGGGGGACCACGGGGAAAACATTTTTGCATGTAGTAGGAATGGTGAAAATTGTTCCCTTAGTAAACTCACAATCCTCATTAACACAGGAACCCACTCCTCAATCATCTCACATGGATTCTTCGTATTTATGTGAGTCCTCTCTGTATCCTGGCCATAAACCAGAGGCTCGGCTTTACTAGTTCTCATCTTGGTATATTTTTTCACATGTCCCATCGAAGTTGAGACCTGTTTCCGCGTACTTATATTCTCAACTAGAGTTTTATTATTTGCTGATTCGGTATCCTTATCATCCCTATCACTGGCCTCAACAATTAAACCCATACAGTTAAGAGAGGATGCAGAAGATGAATTAACACAATCTTTTGGATACTCAAGCGGTATATAATGCATCAGGGCTTGAATTGGTGTGATGTTAAAAAATGTTAGAGGATCTAACCATAAATGCTTCTTACAAAAAATTCCAACTATACCCAACTATTCTAGCTCATAAGGCTGCAGTACAAATTTGTAAAAACAAAAGGAATCTCTATAGTTAGAAGGCCATGACCATAATGAACAAATACATAAAATATACAATGTATAACTATGAAGAATATTCAAATATTATGGCCTCGTGGAAAATATTTACCATTACATAAGAATAAATATCCTAAAGAGTGACTAATTAAAAAAGTAAAAAACATTGGTCAAGGACCCCGACCTAACTTAAAAGGACACCCAAAACTCAAACACCATTGACCATAGAGTTTATATTCAAAGAAATTGGTAGTAAACAAGAGGCCACGACCATTAAGTACAGGAAATGACAACCTCAACAAATACCTAAGTTCATTGTCCAAAGAGTTTTGGAAGATCAAAACTGCAAAACCCTAGACTTTATAACCAAGAGCATAAGATTAATAACAACTCGCATTCTGGGGGAAAATGACCCTAAAGCCATTCCAAACATCCCATTTTCATCCTAAAAACACTATCCAAATGTATCATATACTTCCACATCCCATCTCTAACAACAATCTAGGATAAAAACCCATAAAAATCTAAGAATCCCACCCAAAATCGTCTAAAACCCCAAAGACCCCAAAACTCATTCTTTGGAACTGTGGTCATCCCGATGCAAAAAAAAAGTGTGCCCCTCCTTTCTTTCTCCTTCTTCCCAAAAACGGGGTCGGGGAAAGAAAGGGGGGATGAAAGGTCTCACGCCCTTTTTGATTTAGGAACGTTTCGGTTGTCGTCAGTGTGGGGTAAATGTAAAGAGATGGAGTTGGCAGCCTATTTTGCACAGAGCAGGCAAAAGAACATGTCACCACCTCAAGAGACCAACATCAAAGACAAACTAATTCTTATAAAAAAAATTAATTCGAAGGGTTCGGGGGATAAGTTACGGAATGGAAAGGTGTTAGGCACCCATCATGCCCTTTCGATCTCTCATGGGATTGTGTTATTATTTTCCTTTATTTCTCTGTGAAGTGTCTCTTCATGTATATATAATGGAGATCGAAATCGCCCAACTCATACCATAGAAGAGATAGAAAGAGGTCATCAATAGGAATGTTACCAAAATAATCTTTATAAAATAAGATTTATGCCTTTATTGTGACAATGATCGTTATGGTGAAACGATAATACGTGTTGGATAAAACACTAACAAGGATTACAAACATAATATGTATAATAATGCGAGAATGTGATAAATGCATAAATGAGGGATTTTTAAAAAATTGGAAAATTCTAGAAAGTTGGAAAGTTGGACTCGAGTCTCGAGTTTTAATCCGAGACGCCTACATAGCTTTATAAAGGTATCAAAGTCCATGTAGTTTGCATGCGGCATAGGGGTGGATTTTATCATATAGATTCGAGTGGGATTTTATTATATGTGCGTGTGTTGAAAATGTGTTTTAATTTTGAAAAACTTGGATGGATTATCCCGTTCGGAATTTATGGCCATAACCCTCTTTTTGTTTATTTTGGATTTTTTTTTTATAGAAAATAAAGTATGTGAAATATAACTAGTATAAAGGTGACGGGTTAATGCGTATGAACTAAAGTAAGAACTAGATTATAAATCTAATGTAATATATGCCAAAGTAAGAAATTTAAAGAGAGAGGGAAGGATTTGGACCTTCTTTGGAGAATGAGAACTTGTTCATGATCTTCGATGAACTCACTTGAAGCTTGATATGAATGTTGGATGATATAGAATGAGATTTTGCAAAATTGGGTATGAAAAGGATGAGAATGTAAGCTTGAATGGAATTTCACATGAAAAAACTTTGTTGATTTCGAGAGAATGTTGTTAAGATCACTAATGCTGATGGATCTAAGGTGTGCTTTGGGAGTGAGGTCATGCCCTCTATTTATAGGGTAAGAGGGTGACAATCGGCATGGACCTAGATCTACCAATTGGCAGGTAACTCTAATACCATGTACTTTTATGGATATCTAAATTACATAAGTGGGTGTAATTTAATAATTAGAGGAATTACTATGAATAGTATTATTGAGATTTATGAGTGTTAGATTATTATCGATGTGTGTTACATCTACTTTTGGGACTAAATAAACGAGTCAAAATAATTTTAATATCTTGTCGCAGTCGGGTAAAGTGACGGGAATTATTTCACGTTGGAGGAAATGCGTGTTGAGAAGTGTTGGGTTCAATTAGTGAAATTTAGTTAAGTGACTCGGATGGAGATTTCAAGTGCACAGTTTGTTTCGAAATGGCTAAGTTAGTACGAATAGAATATCCGGGAGTAGTGCTTGGGTTCTGGGGATTTTTAGACTAGTAGGGGTTGTCAATTAAGTAAACAAGTCATTTTTTGGGTTTAATAAGGAGATAAACTCCTTTTCTTTCTTATAAGGCATGAGAAAGAGATAGAGAAGAAAGAAGAGGACAGAAAAGGGGATTTGTGGCCAAACTCCGCAGGATTCGACTCGAGGTCATCGGATTTCATCTGCGAGGTAAGTGTTTACTTGGTTTATTCAATTGAGTGTGTGTATCTAATATTATAGTTGCTAAACTATATGATTTTTGGGTTGAAACCCTTGAAATAAATTTGGGAAATTTGATTTTGAGTTCACAAATTAATGTATTGTTAACTCTTTATGAATTCTAATGTTAAACCCATGTTAATGGTGTGTATATAAGGTTAGAAATGGGATGAAATGAGAAATGAGAGTTTAAATGGTTTAGGGTTTAAATCCAAGATAAACTGTAATATCCCATAAAATAATTGATGTGTTGGTCATAAATAAGTTATTAGATGATTATATTATTGTTGGTTGGGATTAGAAACCACAAAATGGAGGTTGGGATGATTTTTGGGATTTTGGAGAAGAAGAAATCGCCCCAACTATAAGCTCTGTTTTGAGAGAATCAATTCGTATTTGGGGTGAATCGATTCTCTTAGGAAGATCTGCAGGGCTATCTCAGGTCGAATCGGTTCGCATTTGGGGTGAATCAATTCACACATAAAGACCTAAGTACTGATCAGGTTCGAACCGATTTGGATTTAGACCAAATTGTGAAAGAGTGCCTGATATGTGTGTTTTAAACAAAACCAAATTTTCTTTGAAAAAAGATCCAACTTTTAATTATGCACCAACCAAGTTGTGAAAACCCAATTCTTACTTTAAAACAATTTTATCTTGATTAATCCTAAACATGCATCTAGTGATTAAAACAAGTAAAGTAAAGAATACTCATAACGCCGGATGTACGAGGAAAAAACCCAAAGCGGGAAACCAACCTCGGACGGCCCAAGCCAGACAATCACTATAAACAATGGTTTTACAAAGACAGATTAGCGTTACATTAAGTCTCGATCCCCACGGGTCTTGACGCTCTTTCTGATCTTCAACCGCTCTTCAATAGTAACCACGCAGAATTTACGTCTTCCACGATCTCTGTCCACAACACACGCCTCCACGTATGTCTCGGTGTACACCAATATGGCTTTGATACGTCTACAATGTCGAACACGATGTCCCTCACTTCTTCACCGCAAAACCCTTTGTGTTCAATGTGTAGAACAAACAACTTTGGTGCAACAAGATCACATAAACATATAAGAATGATAACTCGGATCTTTGCAAACTCTAAGGTTGTGTTTAAGACTTTTAAACCTTAGAAAACATGTACAAACAATGTTCTGGTTTCTAAAACAGTTTTCCAGAAAGCACATTGACGAAATTATGATGCAAACACTATTTAAATAGGATTTAAATGCTGCCTCAAAAAATGTGTCGTTCGAACGACTTAAGCATGTCGTTCGCGTGACATTGTATCCCGTTCGAACGAGATCCAATGTCGTTCGAGCGACATAGGAAAAGTTTGACTTTCTTTGATTTTTAGATAAAAACGTCTCTTAACAAAGAGATACAAATTAGTCAAACTCTATTTTGAGCTTATCATCATAAAACGAAGTTTAAACCATTAAAACACTTTTAAAACATTTAAAAACATTTTTCTTTATAAAAATTACATCCTTATCTTTTATAAAATAATTCCGAGCACCATTAATTATACGCATTCATACTTGAGTGATCTCGGAATGAAATTAACTTTGAAGACGATTAAACTTGCACCAAATAAACATCGACATGATTATTTCTTTGAAGCTTTTCCGCAACGTCTTTAATTTCTTCAATACGTCATAGACCAAGTGGGATTCTGACAAAATAAAAATCTCCCTATGACATATTACAAACACAGTTTTGTGCACGGAATAAGTCAAAACAATACAGGGACTCAATTGGAAATTTATGTCCTTACAAATTGATTCTCTTAGACTGAGTCGATTCGCTTTGTCAAATCGATTAGAAGTTGGGGAGAATCGATTTGTATCATAAGGCATGAAGAATTTTTCTTCCTTAAGCTTAAGGGGAGTTGAATCAGAAAATGGCGATTAGGGGATTCTAGATGTGATATTAGGACTCCTAGATAATGTAATTTAGGGTGAATAAACCTTGGGTTGAAAGAGAGAACCTTGGATTAGTTAAATGTACAATCCGGGATGTGGACTTAATGAATGTTTAGGTAACATTCGAGAGAATTCTTCAGCAAATGTGTGTATGTATTTATGAGTAGAAAATAAATATGGGTCGATTACATTTGAGTGAGTCCTAGGATGCGAGTATAATGGAATTTAGGATATGGGCTAGAGAGGATTAAGCTATTATCCGGTACATCTATATTGGAGATGATTATCATAGGTGATGCCATACCTATGGAATTAAAATAAGTTGCGTTTATACTTATTTAATTATTACGAATCGGTATATTAGGGTTTATCTAAAATCCTTAAAAGTGATTAAGGTGTGAGTTAAATCTTAAGTAAGAGAATACTTAGAGGTTTATTATTTTAAGTGTGTGAATACTTATATACTATTACGAATGGGAACATTCGGGATCTTGACTATCGCTATGAGAGTTTGGCAATTATAGCGAGGGTATATTGAAAAGTGATATATATTATATATACGGGTGTTGTTACAATATATATGATTTGTTTATAAATATATCGGTATGTGAATGATATATTTATGTATATATATATATATATATATATATATATAGTGCTATCCAGGGAGGTTGCGCGATATGGGTGAATCCCCTGGCTTCCGGATCAGGGAGAGTATAGTCCCCAGGTCATATCGTCCCGCATATGGGTGCGATTATGATTCCAATTTCAGGAGGGAATATGACCGCCTCCACCGTTTAGTATTTTTATCATAATCATGAGTGAATCAAACTTGGTACCTAGGTTAGGTTGAGTATACCCGGATGATGATAGGACTTTAAGACAGCATCCTCGAGTTATATCTCGGTGGGATGGTTATTATACTTATGGTTCTGATATAGGTATAAATATACTTGTTGCGTATAGTATACTGCACGTATATTAAGATGTGAAATCATATAATTTAGACTTGTGTAAAGTGTAAGATGAATAAGATTTTATTATCCTTCCGGGAGATTTTTATCCGAATTTAAACTGTGATTCGTATATTAAAGTGAAAATTATATATACATAATTTTATATACTCAAGTGAAAGATGGCATTTTAAGCTAGTGAAAGTTTCGAAATATGAACGCTATCTATCTATCTATCTATCTCTCTCTCTCTCTCTCTCTCTCTCTATATATATATATATATATATATATATATATATATATATATATATATATGTGTGTGTGTGTGTGTGTGTGTGTGTGTGTGTGTGTGTGTGTGTGTGTGTAATCGATGATTATATCAATTAAGGCTTATATGATAGCTTATAGTAGAACTTATATTATATCACGTCAGGTAAGGGATAGTTATGAGAATTCACAGGATGGGTGAAAGAGATTAGTTAGGTAGGGTAGCTTAACTAGGTTATTTAAAAATGTATACGATAGGTGTGCGCTATTAGAGGAGGGGTGAGGTGTATCCCATGGGAGTGCGATAACAATTTAAATACAGGAGATTTCATATTTTAAAAATATAGCATTTGATGCACTTGCTAAATATTTTAAAAACTCGGGCTCTGAACCCTTTCTCTATTTTCCCTCTCACTTAATATATATGTATATATTTTAGGTGTCCAGTCATAAGGATGCCTAGATGATGATTCTTTCGAGTCACACCTTGCTGCAACAACTGTGGATGCAGGGAGGATTATTTTAGACACCTCTCTCCTTGTGATCTAGATAGGAGATATTGTAGTAACATTCGGGCTAATGGCCCAACTGTATCCATTTATTCTTATACCAAATTTTAGTTTGTGACATTTTGATTTTGGTTGTATTATATGTTGTACCGAGAGTTCGGTTATCTTATTTCATTTTAGTTCTGTGTATATAAACTGTTGTGATTGTTTTTCTTATGGTTGGCTTAGTTAAAAAGATTTGTAAATTAAAATTTTGACCTAATAGGTTTTTAGTAATATATTGGTTTTTGATAGTGATGCTGGGAATGAACCATATGATATTCCTATTTTATTTTGTTATAGTATTGATCACACGATATCTTATTAGGCGGGGTGTCACAGTAACGCTTTGCACACTACCGATTGACAGGGAAATGGATCTGCCAATTGGTAGTCTTGTGCTGATTTTTCTAGAAAAATGGTCATAAAACGCTATCCATTGATCCAAATCGTGCATGGGGAATACCATTAGAAAGGTAATTCAGATACCTTCAAGATCACTTGGGATGGTTCCCATGTCTGGAAGTTAACTTTGGGTTAAATGTGGCACGAAAGTGCACGTCGGTCCTTTGGATGGAAGATTGTCGGATGGAAGTGGATCGTTGGTCCGAACGATAAGTAAGAATCCTTCATAGAGAAGACCATAGGAAATTTTTAGGCAATGTACTTCGACATTTCAAATAGATTTACTAGATTCTCAAAGTCTACCTTGTTCAACCAGAGCCCGAAAGTGCTCGGTGACCTCTCAGAGAACGAATTATTCGTCTTCACCGTAAGTCAGAATCACACACGAGGTGGACCATCAGAAAGGGTCGTGAGTGGCCTTCAAAGATTCATTCAGTTTCATTTGATGTGAAGAGTTGACTTGCTCAAATGGAGCCCGAGAGTGCCCGGTGGCATCCGCATTAATATTTAGGGGAAAATGAATTTTTTGCCATAACTATTACGTCGTTTAGTGAACAAGGTGGAATGTTGGAAAGATGTTTAAGTGACCCTCACATATTTAAAGATATTTTGCTCTAACAATGATGTTTAATGGGGTCAAATCGGGGACCGGGACTCCCGGTGGCCTCTAGATCGATTTTCAGTAGTAAAATGGTCCATTTATTCAAATTGTTATTCCGATTAGTACACATCTTGGACAGTTAGAAAGGCGATTTAGAGACCTTCAAAGATTTAATGATCTTTTTCTCTAAAAATAGAGTTGACCAGAGTCAAATAGGTCCCGAGAGCGTCCGATGGCCGATAGATCGGTACTCAGAGTATGACCTAGGGTTTGTAGTGAAATGGGGAGGTGCTAGGGACCTAAGGGGATACTTAGAGGCTGCTATAATGCTATGTATACATATCCCCTCAACAGGTGATTTTAGAACAAGTGAAAGTCGGTGAATAGATGCCACATGATGTTTTAGAAATAGGTCGATTCTGCTATCCTAAGGAATGAGAATGACCGATTCAGATGGTTGAGGCTGATTCTGAGGAACTAAGGAAATGTTGGGGATGGATAATTCTATGGTCAAAGTCAATTCAAAGAACGTTAGGTTCAAAGCCAATTATGAGGGCTGAAGGTGGGGAGCCATCGATTCAGCGGGTCTGGGTTAATTTTGAGGGCCTTAAGATGGAAGCAACAAAATCTAAGGGTCAAAGCCAATTCTGAGGGATTAAGTAGAAGGTGACAAATTTTGTGTGTTGAAGCCAACTATGCGGGGTTAAAATAGAGATGACCAATTCTTCGGGTCAAAACCAATTCTCAAGGCTTAAGTAGATGTGACAATTTTGTGGGTTGAAGCCAATTCTGAGGGATGAAATAAAGGTGAATAGTTCATTGGGTCGAAGACAATTCGGAGGGCTTAAATATAGATGACCAATTTTTAGGGTTGAAGCTAATTTTGAGGGATTAGGTTGTAGTTTTCTTGGGGGAATTTAGAGTCTCCAATGGGTAAATTGTCTTCGTGGTTCCACTGGGGATTTTGGAGAAGCATCTAATTTTGAATTTTTGGTTTCATTGGGGAAGAGGAATTAATTCAAGGATTTTACGGTCTCCTATGGAGACGTTGCCGAGGAGATATCCAATTGATTTGGGCAATTCCACTTGGGAGGGTAAGAGTTTCGCTGGGCAAATGAGTGTGGTAAAAATATTTTTCTTAGTGAAAGAGGTTCTAAAACTCATTTGGTAATATTAGGAATTTTTTGGGGATTCTCCTAGATTTTCCAGCATTGTTTTAACAGAATTTCAGAGGGGGTGTCAATCGGGATGGTGTGAGAGGTGACAAACGGTAGTGGCATGGTCTTTTGGGGTACCTCGAACGCATGAAGGGACAGTGTTGATCGGTGGGTGGCAGAAGACTATTGATCGACATGCCTCTTAGCCTCCTTTAAAAGGGGGGATGGTTAGCCTCATTTTTCACAACTTTCAAAATTTCTTTATTCTGAAATTACCTTCTGCAAATCGTTTTTAGCATTCCAAAACCAAAAAATGGATGATTTCTCTAGCAGCGCGACACACATGGCATGGCTAAACGTCGATGACTGTGTGAACGTAGAATTGAGGGATAGGGTGCCCCTTACAGTGGGCAGTGAAAATTCCTTCGACTCATTAGACCCACTTGTATATGAGAGGACCCTCTTGTGCGAGCCGACGCGTCATCATTCTTCTAGGGTGGTGAACCATGGAGGCTATGTAAGTGTTGATGAATTTTTGTATTCTTTTCTTCTTTTTTGGTGATATTTGGATTTTTCCAAAATTTGGATTTTTTCCTTTTTGTCTTTGACAATATGGTGTCTCTATGTCGACTCTGCATGCTCGAGCGATGATGGGAATTAAGGATGTTTGGGAGCACATTCTTCCCATGGTGCATTGGGTGGTGTCATAAACTAGTTTTAGGAAATTAACGTATGTATTGGATGAGACGCCTCATTCTACAATCGTTATTTTTGTTCAGTGGGAGAGGTGGTGGGATACTACCCACACCATGCATTTGCCTTTAGGGAGAGGATGGTGACCCCCATAAATGTGCAGCAACTACTGGGGTAGGACTATGATAGGGTGCAGATAGAGGTGGATAGGACCTTACAGGTGATGCCAGCAGTGGTGATGACTGTGTTGGCTGATGTGGAGAGGATAGTCTCTTAGGACAATCTTCATTTATCTCTTTTAAGGGAGTTATTGTTGAGTCGGAGGATTTATGAGGAGGATGGGTGGCCTATGCGGTAGATGACCCATTTGTTTATTATGCTTGTGTTGGGAGGTTTCTTAGTAGAGACGTATTGTACTTGTGAGTTTTGCCATTTTAAGGGTGTTTTTGAATGTCCTTCTTTATGACTGGGGAGATGCATTCAGTCGGTGCTTCCGACAAACTTTTTCCAGAGCCACGTTTCTTCTTGATTTATTCTTTATTTTGCACATTTTCTTTTATGCATTCGCATTTTTCCTTTATGCATTTTATTCTTGATTTCTTGATTGCTGGCCTCTTGTATTTTGTAGGTGTGGTTCTATGAGGTGATTGGGTTTAACACCCAATTGATAACTTTGAAGTACAAATCAGTTGGGGACTTTTGATGCATGTACCTATGACCGTGGTCCAACTAGCATTCAATAAAGTCTTTCTCTTTGGAGGTGGTGCATTAGGTCTTGAACGGCCTAATGAGAGAGTTGTTAAATCCTTTTTACTTTATTGAGACCATTTTTCCTTTACTATTTTTTTGATATTGATCTTTCTCTGCCTGGGAATTTACAGGTGACCTATTATCCCTGGGAGATGTCCATCCATCATATGAGGTTGACTAGGAGGAATGCATAGATGCAGCGTCTGCTGGCACATTAGTTCGGTTACTCTTGGTACCTTGGGGAGAGAGTAGTATGGATAGTGGTGGAGTAAGAGGTGATCATGCCACCTTTGAGTACCCTGGTGTACATGAGGCGAGTGAAGGAGATGTTGGATGATATGCTAGTAGCAGCGATGGTCGGCGAGCCTTACTCGTCTCTGACATATGAAAATATGGATTTTATGTCGAGTGGGTTAATGTCACCCAGCATATATGACGTGATAACCTCCAATAAATGACGTGATGCCTCTCCCCTTGGTAGGTTCGAATCGGTCAGTGGGATCTTCCCACAGTGCAGGTGGTACGTCGACATCGACGATAATGATGACCTTGGATGTTACTTTTGTACGATTGACCCCTACTTCTTATAACATTCAATGGGATGATGGGGGGTCGGTGCTTATGATGCACCATCACAATATAATGGACCCAGAGGATATGGGTCTAACAGAGGAGGTTCTCCAGCCAGTGTTATATTCTTCATCTCTTTGAATTTTGATTTCCTGATCTCCTTCTTTCCCTCAGACTGATTGATTTTCTTTCTTTTTTTTTATTACAACACATGTGGGTATCGGCCACCTAGATGAAGGACATTCTGGATTGGATAACTTTAGCAACCGCTCTATTTGTGAGGTGATCCCGGTTCCTTCTTGTCTGGTGTTATCTACCTTAATTAAGGAAGGGTCTGGGTCGAGTAGTGGAGGTATGTCATATCGTCATCGGGGGAAGAGAGCAAGCCCCATGGATGGAGGCTCTTAGAGAGAGATAGAAAGAGAAAAATAAAAAGAGGGAGAGGTTGTAGGTGAAGGTAGGTGAGAGAGAGAGAAAGAGAGAGATAAAATGTGGGTTTGGTCTGAGTCCCGTTGTATTTTTATTTCTTCTTGCAAAATTAATTTAACATAACAAATATCCATGCAAATGAAAGGAAGTTTTTGTTGATTTTTGTTTTTAGTGACTTAATGCACATGCTCTTTTTACTTTTCTATTGAGACCATAAAAAGAATTAAAAATGATTTATTTTAAAATAAGATAAGTCAAAGCATAAGTATAAGGAAATTCCGAATTTCTTTAAGAATATGAATTACTTTTATTGAGTATTTGAATTTTGACAAAAAAAGAAAAAAGGGAATTTTCCAAAAATAAGGGATTACCGATTTGTAAGCTCCTTGTCCTGCCTATCGGCATGTCAGTCCAGTCTGATAAATCCAAGGATTTGATTACGCTTTCTTCAATTTCTTAGTACTTTGTGGGTTAAATTTTTCTCTGATTCTATAGTGTTTTTGTCTTTGGTTCTTGTTTTGCAAGTATAAATAGTGGGTGTGGGTGGAGCATTTTCTTCACACCTCCACATTCCTTCTCTTTTTCATTCTTCTTGCTTATTTTACAATATTAGTCTCCTTGATAATGTTGAATTTTCTAACTACCTCAAAACCTTGGAGGTGATGTGCTCATACAATGTTGACTACAATGCTTTCAACATGTATTGAGTCTATTTATGGCACGACAGGACCATAGAGTGGAACATGTTGATGGCTGAGGTAAAGTTCAGGTATCCTGAAGACCATGTCTATTTCTTTGGGTTAGATAAAATATGTCCGTCCTATGAAGAGTTCTCTATCATGTTGGGTAAAAATCCTAGAATTATGGTAGCCATGCTTGAATTTTCTTGACCCACCAAAGAGTTGTTAGCGGGGCTCCTCCATATCTTGCCTTCGGCGTCTAGGTCACTAGTTATGGGAGGAATGATTTATCTTCATGTTGTTCTGCATTTTGTGCATTTTCAAGATGTTAGTGATGTTGGATATGTGGGAGATATGATTATAATCTTGATTTCAAATCATCTATTTCTGACTGGGGAATGACTAGTGGATCCAAAACTCGTAGCCATTGCTTCTTGGATGTCGTACCATTGCAATCTTGTGGCAGTGATACTATAGGATACTCTGGATGGTTTGGATGCCTTGCGAGAAGGTTGTTCCGATTCCTGAGGGGTATCCCTATAATGCTGTTCATGTGTCTATAGCATAGACTTCATATGGTGGTCCCTCATAAATATTCTTTATCGGTTGTGCCAAACTTCTTTTCACGCTACTTTATCCATTTAGGCCTAAATATCGAGAGCTGGGAGAATCGGTTTATAGAGCAAAAGGCTCGAGGCTTGCATTGGTCAGTGCCTTGGTGGGGGAGAGATGCTGCCCATTCTAGATTTGGGGGAATACCAATATCTTAGGTTGGTTGGCCTCAAACAAATCTATTTCTACTTTCCATGGCATCTTTTGGGCCAATTTGGCTGGGAATAGATTGTCCCATATCGGAGACTGGATGTCTTTATGGTGGAGGAATTGATAGAGCATATGTGCATGTGGCTAGGCTCTCTGTGGGAGAATTACCGACCATCGACCAATCCATTACAGTCTGTTGATAAAGTCTAGCATATTTTCGGGGACTACATAAGTGGTTATAAAAAAAGAGTAGTTTCCAAGATGATGGTAGTGGATACTGGGCAAAGGTGGTTTTTCCATATTTGACACTATGGAGGAAGGTGTTGTTGTTTTCCCCTAGATGGTTCAGGCGTATCATTCCATGTAGCGTCAGTGGCACTCTATTCAGGCAGGGAAAGTTTGGGGACCCGAGGATGTCAATGATAATGGGGCCGATTCATCTAGCAGTCGCGGGTAGGATCCCTAGGGTTTTTGTGAAGCTGTTGTACGGGGCATATAGTTGTTTTAGTTATTTGTGGGAATAATATTGAGTGGGTTATTTTTAGGAGAAGTTGGTTTCTATTTTTATTTTGGAAAGTAGGGTTAGGTTGGCAAGGGAAGTCATTTGACTTCATATGCCAATGTAATCGAAACGAAATTTTATTAATGGATAAAGAAATTTTTAAATATATTATTGTGCCTCTTGATGAATTTCTCATTTGAATTATATATACCAATCGCTAAGGTATAAATAATACTTTTGTTCATGTATATGTTAAAATGAACTGTTATTCTCGGGGATAAGCAAAGAAAAGCATTTTGTGAAAAAAGAAGGGGCTCATGTTCATGTAAAGTGTATGAGTTGTCTACATACCTCTGGGGGTTTTGAAAAAATTTTGAGTTTCATTTTCGAAAGTAAAAGTATTTTTAGAGGATCAGGACCCACGTACTTATGAGTATAGGGAAATGAATATTTCTTTAGGGAATAGAAGGGAGATGAGAAGATTCATAGCACATTGAGATTTCAGACAGAGGGTAGAATTTCTTAAGACGGTCCAGGTGGATTGGATGGGACATCTCTTCCCCATCAATGTAATTGAGCATAGTGACTCCGCCTGATAAGATCTTCTTCAATATATAGGGGCCACTCCAATTAGGCTTTAATTTTTCTCTAGGGTCCCAGATGGGCTTTACTATTTATTTGAGGGCTAGGAACCCTTTTCCACCTCCACGGTCCTTGAATATCTTGTTAAATGATCACGTTATTTGGCTATAGTACCCTTGTATGTGATATAGATCTTTTAGTCCCCTTTCATCAAAAATTTATAGCTCATCAAGATGAATCTGATGCTAACCTTCCTCGCTGACTTTGCTTCCAAGCATGATGTGTAATGAAGGAATTTCTAGCTCCACGGGTAGGACTGCTTCCATGTCATCTACTAGAGAGTAAGGGGTATCCCCAGTAGAGGTTTGAACTAAAGTGCGGTAGCCCCATAAGGTGTAAGGGATCCGGTTGGCCCAATCTTAACAACTCTCGGTCATCTTATTGATGATGGATTTGAGGTTCTTATTAGCGGCTTCAACTTCACCTTTGTTTTAAGTTTGATAGGGAGAAGATTTGTGTCTCTGAATCCCATACTCGTCGACCACCTCTGTGACTTTTGCCTCAAAATGTAACCCATTGTCAAAGACTAGCTCATGTGGGACCCCATATTGGCAGACGATATTTTTCTTGATGTACTTCACCACTTTCTTGGCATTCAACACCACGTATGACTCGAATTTTACCCATTTGCTAAAGTATCCAATTGTGACTAGGATGAATTCATTCTCATTAAAGGCTTTGGGTGTAACCTTCCCTATAATGCCGATGCTCCACGTGGAAAACGGCCAAAGAGAAATCATGTTGTACAATTCCTGCGGAGGCATGTATTGGAGGTTGGAAAACTACTAGCATTTTAGACATCTTTGAACATAGGCAGTGCAATCCTGAACCATGGTAGTAGGGTAGTAACCCAGTCGAATGATTTTATTGGCAATTATATGGCCATTCATGTAGGATTCTCATTCCCCGCTGTGGATCTTCTGCATCATCTCTTCAATGTCAGCCCCTGCGATACAGTGTAAATGGGTTCCATTGAAGTTTCACTTGAATAGTGATTTATCGCATAGCATGTATTGGGTACCCAGTTTATGAAGGGTCGCTCAATATTTCTTGTTAGAACCTTGGGGATACATACCATGCTAGAGGAGGCGCCAAATATCATTGTACCAACAATCGACTATTCCAGGGTCTTCTTTTGTGATGAGCTCAATGTGGTAGCAGTGGGTTGGTTTTTCTTACTTTTGGACTAGGGAGGGAACCATTCTTATTCCTATAGGCATTTCAATCGTGGAGGTTAAGGTAGTAAGGGCGTCGTCTAGGTTATTATTTCTTGGGGCATTAGGAGGCTAAGTCTTCTAGGTGCTCATGTAAGGGTAAGAGTTTCTTGTCCTTTAATTTTTGTGTTCTTATTACTTGATTAATGATGAGGGTTGAATCCCCATAGACATCTAGGTACCGAATTCCTTTCTTAAGAGTAACTTTGAGGTCTTACGTGCATTCCTTATATTCAATCATCTTGTTGGTGCATGGAAAATACAACTTAATGGAAATCAGAGTGTGATAGTCATAAAGGGATATTAAGAGTATTCCAATGTCATACCCTTTCTTGTTGGCAGTTCCATTGAAGAAGATTTGACATCGAAGGTCTTACTAATTGGTACAAAGGATTTTCTCATTCGAGAACTCTGAAACCCAGACATCGTATTCTTAGAAATTGTAGTCATAGATGGCTCTTACTTTCATGTCTTTTAGTGTGATATACACGATATGAAATTTGGCTAGTAGCATCAACCAATGATCCATTCGGTTGTAGAGGGAAGGTTTCTCGAGTAAGAACTTGATAGGATACATTCGGGATACGAGTTTGATGGGAAAGGAGAGCATGTAGTGTCGTAATTTTTGGGTGACCCAAACAAGGGCAACACATGATTTTTACAAAGCATTGTATTTAACTTTGTACCCGGCCAACTTGAAACTAGCTTAGTAGATGGATCTTTACTTATAGGTTTCTTTTAAGGTATTGGTCTAGCAAAGCCCCAACTGCAGTATATGTTATGGTTAGTTATAGGAGTAGAGGAAGACCAGGGTGTGGCAGCATGAGTAACGAATGTCGGGTTTGGTATTGCTTGATTCGATCAAAGGCCTCTTGGAAAGATTCATTCCAAACTTTGATGGAATCAATTAGAAGGATTTTAAAGATGGGTTCACATATAGAAGTTAACTAGATGATGAACCGACTGATATATTGCAATTTCCAAGGAATCCTAAAACTTTCTTCTCCGTTCTGGGTGGTGGCATTCCAATTATGTCTTTCATCATTGTAGGATCTACTTCTATCCCTTTCTCGCTAGCCATGAATCCTAATAGCTTTCCTTTGCTAATGTTTAAGACACATCTCGGTCGGTTAAGTCGCATATAGTACTGTCATACTCGGTTGAAGAACTTTCGAAGAGAAGTAACATGGCCTTCCCTAATCTTAGACTTAATAATCATATCATTCACGTAGACCTCGACTTCTTTGTGTATCAAATCATGCAAGATGGTTGTGGAAACCCTTTAGTAGGTAGCCCTTGCGTTTGTTTAGACCAAATGGCATAATGGTGTAGCAAAAGGTTCCCCAAGGAGTATGAATGCCATTTTTTCTTGATGATTCGGGTGTATCTCGATCCGGTTATATCTGCAAAACCCATCAATGAAGGACTTAAGGGTGAGACTGGACGTGTTGTCCACAATCATATCAATATTGGGTAATAGGTAATCATCCTTTGGAGAGGCCTTATTCAGGTCTTGGTATTCAACACACATGCGAACCTTCCCTCCTAATTTAGGCACGAGTACAATATTGGCTAGCCCTGTGGGATATTTGATCACACTAATGAAACCCACTTTCAATTATTTGACGACTTCCTCCTTAACCTTGAGCAACCATTAAGTGCGGATCTTTCACAATTTGTATTTGATCGATTTTCAATTTAGGAGAGTTAGGATGTCCCTTCGGGGACATCCAATAAAATTGGAACGATATAGAGAAGATTAGCATGGCCCCTGTGAAAGGATGACACGCACAAATCGAGAAAAGTAGATTTGGGATATCCTGCTAAGATATCTCGGGATCAATACCGAGCATCTCATTGTAGGACCTTGCGAAGACATCCACAAATTCCTTTAATAATTCTTCAAGTCGCGCTCATGATCGTCAAGGGTGGCCCCTATCCCAATCTAGCAGAATTGGCTACTAGAATCAAGATTATTTCATCTTTATTAACTTAATCACAGTTATATTGTTTGTTATTAACCTTATTTAGATCAGTTAAGAATTGTTCATTTGCAAAATCACTATCATCAAGAGTTTGATTATAATCAAGACAATTAGTTTAAGGCACAACATGATACTTAGGAAAAACAACATTTAGAACCTCATCGAAGGAGGTAACAATTACATCAGAATAAGGAGGATCAAAATAAGAAGAAATGTGATAAAAATCATAATTCGGTTATTTTTTTGAAAGAGAAAAAGAAAAGGCTTTATTTTTAAAAAAGGAAGGAAAATGTTTTTGACACATTTTTTTTAAAAGAGGAGGACGAAAATGATTTTCGAGAAAGGAGGAAAACCTATTTTTGGTATAAGGAGAAGGAAAAAGATTTATGGTAAAAGGAAGGAAAAAAGTTGTTGGTATTTTTGATAAAAGAGGGAAAAATGTTTTTTTGAAACTATTAATAAAGAAAAGGGGAAAAAATAAGAGATGAGTCTCAGCATGACTATTATAATGTTTATTATGTTCTCACTTGTATTAGGTTTATCTAAATGCAATAAGTAATGTAGAACCAGACCCGAGCCTGGGAAAAGTGGGTTGGAAAAATATGTAAAAATATGGATGGACTTGTTGACAGGCTCATGGACAGGGTCCCATTTAAAAAAAATGAAAGCGCACTGAAATTTGAATGGCATGATGACCCATCATTTCGGCAGAGTTTTGGGTGGAAACCGACAAACTAAGTATGAGTTCCCTAGGTTTGACACCTATATGAGGGTATGTAATTTTTTTGGTAACTAAAATGGTTCCTCCTTTTGGCATGACTTCCACGATATACGTCTTTCTTTTTAGGGCAATCATTACGCATGAAAAAGCTATTTGATATACCTATGTGTGGCCATCCCCGATCCTCGCGGCGGTAGAGGATCCTGGTCCCACGCATCCTTCTTAGGATCACTTCGGCCGGCGTCGTTGATGAGGTGAAAAATGTATAGAGATGGAGTCACCAGTCTATTTTACTCAAAATAGACAAAAGAAAAGGGAGCCATCCCGAAGGACAACATCCAAATATATACTGATACATACGAAACCAAAATGATTCGAAAAGGTTCGAGATGATAATTTACGAAATTGGAAGTTGTTAGGCACCCATTCCACCCTTACGGTCTCTCATGGGTTGTCGTTATTTTCCTTTATTTCCCCGTGATATGTGTGCATGTGTATACGTAGTGGAGAGAGGAATCATCGACTTATATCATGGAAGAGATAAAGCGAGTCATCCATAGGAATGTTCCTAAAAAATAATATTAGAAAATAGTATTTACACAATTATCCTTGCGTTGATCGTTATAATGGAACGGTAACACATGTGGAATAATACACCACTAAGAACAAATTTATGTATATGTAAATAGATAGAATCTAAGAGAATTGAGTTTAAAGCATATAGAGAAAATAGAAAATGAGAGAAAAGTAGGAATAGGACTCGAGTCTCGAGTTTTACCCCAAGATGCCTACGTAGCCTATAGAGGCATCAAAGTCCACGTAGTTCGCATGCAAAATGAGGGGTGGGGTTTATCCCATAAATCCAACCGGGGACTTCTATTATATGTGTGTGTGTGTGTGAAAAAAGTGTTTTAGTTGTGAGAAAAGTGAGAGAATTGTCGTTTGGAATTTATGAGCAAACCCTCTTTTTCTTATTTTTTGGGTTTTATTTATATGAAAAATAAGAGATGTGCAATAATACTAAATAAAAAGTATCTTACGATATGTGAGATGAGAGAGTAAAAGTTCTAAGTAATATAATGAAATAATGCGAATTTTGGGGAATTTAAAGAGAGAGTTGAGAAAGTAGGACCTTCTTGAAGGTCTTGAGCTTGATCTTGGATGTTGGAGAGTAGCCCTTGCACTTAGGTGATGATGGAGGGTACTTTATTCACCAAATTTGATGAAGAAGGTGAAGGATGGAAAGGGATTTGGATGGAGAAATCACGGTGACTTCGAGAGGGGTTTTTTCTGAGCTTGCTGAGAGTGATAAATCTCCGATCTTCTTCTTTTTTTGGAATGAGGATAGGCCCTTATTTTTATAGGCCCAGGGCATTGCTGATCGTCATAGCCTTGGTCCTCCCGATTGGCGGGTGTGTTTAGGCAGACTGCCGATAGGCAGGGTCTGGGACCTGCCGTTTGGAAGCTTCTTTCAGGTTCCTTCAGAAAATCGATCGTAGAGCACAAACCATTAATCAAAATAATGCACGGGGTGAACTATTGGAAAGGTACTTCAGATACCTTTGAAAGTCCTTTAGACTTCTCTCGAGTTCGAGAGTTGACTTTGGGTCAAATATGGATCGAAAGTGCTCGTCCGTCCTTTAGACGGGGAAACTTTGGACGCAAACGGATCGTTTGTCCACATGGTAAGCCAGAATCATGCATGGGGAAGACCATTGGAAAGGCTACGAGATGTACTTATACATTCCAAAGAGTTTGACCTGGTTCGGGCAGTTAACTTTGGTCAACCGGGGCCTCGAAGCGATCAGTGACCTTTAAGAGTAAAACGAATAGCTCGTCCATACCATAAGTCATAATCGCGAACCGGGTGGACCGTTATAAATGGGTTTTAGTGACCTTTGAATATTCATTCAATCTCGGTGGATCTGAAGAGCTGACTTTGCTCAAACAAAGCCTGGGAGCATCCGGTGACCTCCTGATCGAGTTTTGGGGGAAAACGGGTCGTTCGTCCGCACCGTAAGTCATGATGATGCTTGTGATGGACCGTTGGAAGGGGGTTTCAGTTCCCTTTGAATATTCATTCAGTCTTAATGGATATGAAGAGCTGACTTGGGCAAACAGAGTCTGGGAGCATCCGGTGACCTCCTAATTAAGTTTTAGGGGGAAACGAGTCATTCGTCCGCGTTGTAAGTCAGAATCACATACGGGATGGACTTTTGGAAAGGGGTTTCAATTACCTTCAAGGATTAATTCAATGTCTTTCGAGATGAAGAGTTTGAATTTTGGTCAAATGAAGCCTGGGAGTGCCCGATACCCTTTACGTCAGTACTCGGGGAATAACTTGTGTTTTAAATGATGAAGGGAGGTGATATGGACCTAAGGAGAGGTTAGGGAGTATTATAATGGTGTTTTTATAGAACCCCTCGATGGGTGAGTTTGGAAAAAATGATTGACATCGAATAGACACCACATGATGCCTTTAAAAGAGGGTAATCAGAGGGTTGAGGTCGATTCTGAGGACCTAAGGATGAGGATGACCGATTCTGTGGTTAAAAGACAATTATGAGGGCCTGAAGATGAGGGTGACCAATTCTGTGGGTTGAAGCCAATTTTGAGGGCTTAAGGATGAGGGTGGCCAATTCTGCGGGTCGAAGCCGATGCTGTGTGCTTAAAGGGGCATGTTGGGGATGGTCTTAAAGGAAATGATGACCAAAGATTTATGTTAATTCTAAAGACCTAAAACAATGTTGGGGTGACCAATTCAGTGGGTCGAAGCCAATTCTGAGGGCTTAGGTTATGATGATCGATTCTGCGGGTCGAAGCCAATTCTGCGAGTTTGTTATGAGATGACCAATTCTGCTGGTCAAAGAAAATTCTGAGGGCTTGGAGATGAGGGTGAGCTATTCTATGGGTCGAAGACGATTCTGAGGGCTTAAGGATGAAGGTAACCGATTCTGTGGGTTGAAGCCAATTCTGAGGGCTTGGAGATGAGGGTGATTGACTATGTGGGTCGAAGTCGATTATGAGGGCTTGGAGATGAGGGTGACCAATTCTACGGGTCAAAACCAATTCTGCGGGCTTGAGATGACCAATTCTGTGGGCTTAAGGTGAGACCATTTCTGGAGTCTGATGTTTCTTTGTCGAATATGCGTGCCTGCGAGACGACGGGGCTTAAAGATGTCTATGTGCATCTTCCACCTGTGGTGCATTGGGTGGTATCCTCAGAAATCTTTGGGAGGTTAGCGTATGTCCTAGATGAGATGCCTCGTTCAATGGAAGTCTTCTGCGCTTTAGGGGAGAGTGTAACACCCCACCCGCCCGAGGAGAGCGAACGGAACGCCACTCATCGATAAAATTAAACTAAATCCACAAGTGACAAGGTATAGAGCATCTAAGTAAACCCAGAATAATATAAATCCACTAATCTATCTCTTCAATTACAACAAGTCTCTCGAATTAAAATTACAACTATCTAACTCGAATAAAATACAAATCTCCAAAGCTCTATACATCAAAATAATACAAACCTTACAACTTGTATTAAAAATTCTCCCCAATATAATCCACTCTAAAAACCATCCCAATTGGTCCATAGCATTCCAAATCCACGCTAACCTGCCAACTAAAAGAAAATATGGGGAAGTACACAATACGACAGGAATTATGCTCAACAAATACGAATTAGCAACGAATAAAACGTAACAACACGAGTATGAATATTCAAATCAAAATGCAAATCTCAAAGCATTTATCAATATAATTTCTCAACAACACTTTAACCGGGTCACCAGGCCTCACCACATCCGTATATGCTTTATCAAGCCATATCCCGAGAAACGGGAATTTTGGCGGGTGCCCAACATCCGTGCCATATTAAAATCTCATGACAATGTGCTCATCAACAATATAATGATACCACATGAATCAAAATAATTTCAACAATTATTTTCCAGATTTCAATGAATTTAACAATTCAAATATGAGTTCAATTAACAAGAATTCAAAGAGAATGACACTCGCGAGATTTAAGGAGCATATTGTGTAAAATCCCATACCTCAAACCATGATGAGAAACCAATGATCACATCCTCAATATCAACTCAAAAGATCAACAAAATCTCCTCCAAGAACCTCCAACAAAATAGCCCCATGAACACCTATAATCTAAGGTTGGAACTCACAAATCTCAAGGGCCAATGTGTATATAAAAAGAAGAGGAATATAAAATATATTTGCTGCCAAAATTTGTGCCAAAAGTATGTTAAAAGGCTTGCCCATGACTTCCTTTTATAATGCAAATAAATGAAGAGTTGGAATCCAAAAGACTCCTTTAAATAAGGCAAAGAAATGAAGAGTTGGAAGTCAAAACAACTCCAAGAGTTAAAAACATTTAAAAATCATTTTAAAATCTGTTTTAACTCCGTTTTCAAAACCGTTTGAAATTCTCGCCTTTAAAAATAATAACCAACATATTTGAGCAATAAAAATAATTTTATCAAAAACTTTATTTTCCTCCATTTTCCAAAAATTAATTAAAATAGCCCAAAATTACACGGGTTGTTACAAAGAGGTGGTGGGACACTACCCACACCTTTCATTTTGGTTTGGGGGAGATGACTGTGACTCCCATAGATGTGCAGCAGCTGTTGGTGCTGGATTGCGATGGAGAGCAGATAGAGGTGGATCGTTCTTTGCGGGTGAGAGCAGATAGAGAGCGGTGCTTGGTGATGTGGTGAGGATAGTGTCTAGGGACTCCATTCGTCTATCGCTACTGAAGGATGTTTTATTGGGAATGGTAATCGATGTGGAGGATGGGGTGCAGGTGAGGCAGATGGCCCGGTTGTTCATTTTGCTAGTGTTGGGGGGATTTTTTGTGGCGTCGAGTGGAGACGTTGTCCACTTAAGGTTTTACCATATCTGAGAATGTTTTCGAACATCCCTCTATATGATTGGGCGATCCTAACTTTGGCGACCCTTTATTTTTCCTTGGATGCATTCAGTCGGTGCTGTCGGCAGTCTTTCACTGGAGCCATGTATCTTCTTGAGGTGTTCTTTAATTTTGTGAATTTTCCTTTCATGCATTCGTATTTTCCTTATGCATCTCTTTTGATTACGAATTCTTATCTTTGGCAGACGTGGTTCTATGAGGTGATTGGGTGTAATACCCAGCATATTGCTTTGAAGGACGAGACCGTTGGGGAATTTTTCTAGTTGCATCGATTATGCAAGGCCAATCGGCAGTTGAGGAGGTCTTTCGCTCTAGAGGCGGTGCGTCAGGTCTTGAATGGCCTGACCAGTAATAGGGTAAGACTTTTTTCTTCTTCAGTCTAAGACCTTTTTGTCCTCTGATTCTATGATTCCTTATATTTTGTTGGGGATTTTTCAGGTGACCTTTTACCCTTGGGGGAAAATCGTTCAGGACATGGGGTTGACTAGAGTAAATGCGTAGATGAGGCATTTATTGGAGCATGTGTTTGGACACTCTTGGTATCTTGAGGAGAGGGTGGTCCGACAGATTACTGAGGGGGTAATGGTGGTGACACCTGCAAGGCCCCCTATGTCTATGAGGTAGGAGCGGATGCTTCCAAAGGATGCAAGGATCGCGGTGATGATTAGCAAGTCCTACCTGTTGTACACCGATACAGCTGTGCTGTATGATTATATGGCCTTTGTGATGAGCTGGATGATGGTGCCCAACATATATGATGCACTGCCCTTCCTTCCTACGGGTTTGAGTAAGACAATGGGGTCATCCCACAGTGTTGGTGGTCCTTCGAAATATACGGCGACGGTGACCTCGGAGGTCCCCTTTGTGCGGATGCATACTCCTTCATACAATATTCGGTAGGCTGATGGAGGGATGGTGCCTATGCTACATCATCCTCATACGATGGACCCGAAGGAGTTGGGATTGACTGAGGAGGTTCTTCGTCCTAAGGTATATCTTTTGTGTTGTTCTCCTTTGGTTTCTTTTGATCTTGTCTGCTTTGATACTGATTCTGTCTTTTCTTGCAGTACGTCCGGGTGTCCACCACTTGGCTGAGGGATATTAAGGACTGGATATCTTTGGCGACTGCCCATATTTGGGATGTAGTTCCTATTTATTCTTGCTTGGTGTCGTCTGCCTCATTCGGGGAGCAGTCAGGTTCAGGTAACAATGGTGCGTCATCTCGCCGTCGGGGAAAGAGAGTGCGTCGCAGGGGTGGAAGCTCTTAGGAGAGAGAGATAATGAACGTGGATTCGGGCTGAGTCTTGTTTTTTTTTATTTTCTTTATTTTCCTACAAGATTGATGTAACACAGAGAAACATCTACGCAATGCAATGAAGGTTTTTTTATTATCTTCTGTTAATGACGAATGAATGCATGCACATGCGCTTTTTAGTTTGCTGCTGAGACCATAAAAAGAAATATTTTTGGGATTTTAAAATAAAGTTTTATTCAAAATGAGAATTTATATAAAGATGAAAAGGGGATTTTTGAAATTCTGTTGAGAATATCAATTTATTTTGAGTTTTTTGAATTTTTACAAAAGAGGAAAATGGAAAATTTTCAGGAGTAGGGGGTTGCTGATCGACAAGCACCTTATTCTGCCTATCGGCAATCAGTCCAGCCCATCAATTCAAAGCTTTGATTAGTACACTCTTAAGCCTTTGGTACCTTGTGGGGAAGGATTTCTTTCGATTTCTGCAGAGGTTATGTCTTTTGTGGGAGTTTTCAAGTATAAAAGAGGGGTAAGAGTGGAGTGTTTTTATCACACTTTCACATCCTGACTTTCTTATTCTGTGATATGTCTCTCCCTGGTAGTGTTGAGTTTTCCAACTACCTCAAGACTATGAAGGGAGGTTTGGTAGTTTTTCTGAGGCTGGTTTCTAGCTTATCAGTCCCTGAAGCGTTTGCAGCTCTCCATTCAGGCAGCAAAGGCTTGGTGATCCCAGGATGTGGATCATGGAGTGGGATCCTCTAGTAGTTGTGGGTAGGGCTCTTAGGGGGAGTTTATTTTGTATTGGGAAATAAATTTGGGAATTTATTTGGATTTTTTAGCAAGGTAAGGGGAAGGGAGTTATCCGTTCCTTTATGTAATTGGACTGTAATTTCTTATTGGTGAAATAAACAAATTTTTGATCATCCAACTGTGCCTTTTGATGAATTTTGAATTTTTAATTATTTATACCGATCTCTATGGCATACATAATCCTTTTGTTTAAGTACATGTTAGAATAATTTTTTGTTCTCGAAGATAAGAAAAGAATAGTTTTTTTGTGAAAAAAAAGGGTCGTGCTCAGGTAAGATGTATCACCTGCCTACGTAATTAGTTTTTGAAAATTTTCAATTTTTTTGGGAATGATTTTTGCAGACGATCACACCCACGTAGTTCTGGGTAGAAAGAAATGAAGAGATATTTTTTTTAGCATAGAAGGGAGATGAGAAGAGTCGGAGTGCACCGAGATTTCGTACTAGGGGTAAAATCTTTTGAGACGTTCCAGGTTAACTAGTCGAGCCATCTCTTCTCCATGTAAGTCGGTGAGCATGGCGGCACCTCCAAAAAAGATCTTCTTGACAATATATGGGCCGCTACAATTGGGCTTGAATTTCCCTCGGGGGTCCTAGATGGGCTCTACTATTTCTTTGAGGGTTAAATACCCTTCTCGGACACTGCAGTCCTTGACTCTCTTATTGAATGAACATGATATTAAGAGATGGTACCCTTGTATATGATACAATGCCTTCAGGCTCTTTTTGTCCAAGAGTGACACCTCATCGAGGCGGCTTTGATGCCAGTCTTCCTCACTGACCTTGCTTTCAAGCATGATGCGTAACGAGGATATTTATAGCTACACCGGTAAGACTGCTTCCATGCCATAGACTAAAGAGTAAGGGGTAGCCCCAGTAGAGGTTCAAATTGAGATTCGGTAGCCCTAGAGGGCTATGGGATTCGATCAGCCTAATCTTGACAACTTTCGGTAATCTTACTGATGATGGATTTAAGGCTCTTATTGGTGGCTTGTGTCTCTGGATCCCATACTCGTTGACCACTTCTATGTCTTCTGCCTCGAAATGCAACCCGTTATCTGACACTAGCTCGTGCGGGACCCCCTATCGGTAGAAGATGTTTTTCTTGATGAATTAGGACAGTTTCTTGGCATTCAGGATTGTGTATGACTCATCCTTGATCCATTTGGTGAAGTAATTAATGGCAACCAGGATGAACTCATGTTCCTTGGGATCCTTAGGTGTAACCTTTCCTATGATGTCGATGCACCAAGTGGAGAACGGCCAGGGAGAAGTCATGTTATATAATTCTCAAGGGGGAAGGTGTTGAAGGTTGGAGAACTGTTGGCATTTGAGGCATCTCTAGATATAGACGGTGTAATCCTAGATCATGGCGGTCCAGTAGTATCCTTGTCGAATGATCTTCTTGCCAAACATGTGACCGTTCATGTGGGGTCCGCATTCCCCGCTGTGGATTTTTTGCATTACCTCTTCAATGTCAACCCCTGCGATGCAGTGTAGATGGGTTCCATCAGAGTTTCTCTTAAACAGTGCTTTATGACGGATGATGTAATGGGCAGCCAGTCTTTAGAGGGTTTCTCGATTCTTCTTGTTGGAACCCTCGAGACACTTACCCTGCTTGAGGAGGTGCCAAATATCATAATACCAACAGTTGGCTAACTCGGGATATTCTTTGGTGATGAGTTCAATGTGTTAGAAGTGGGTTAGTTTATCTTACTTTTGGACTACGAATGGGGCCATTATTATTCCTTCGAGCATGTCGACCATGGAGGCAAAGGTAGCAAGGGCATCAGCTAGGTTATTCTTTGCTTGAGGTAGGTAGTGGAAGGTGATGTCTTGGAATTGGGAGGCAAGTTCTTTTAAGTAGGCATGGAAGGGTTGAAGTTTCTCATCCTTGACTTTCCATTTTTTGAGCACTTGACCAATGATGAGGGCAGAATCCACATAGACATCTAGGTATTGGATACCTTTCTTAAGGGCAACTTTGAGGCCTACCGTACATGCCTCGTGTTTAGTCATGTTGTTGGTGCAGGGGAAATTAAATTTGATGGCAATGGGAGTGTGGGAGTCATCTGGGGAAATCAAAAGTATCACAATGCCATCTCCCTTTTTATTGGTCGTGCCATCAAAGCACATTTGCCATCAAAGGTCATCTTAAGCAGCATATAAGATGTTTTCATCTGGGAATTCAGAGTTCCAATCATCAGCCTCTTCCATGGGGTAGTCAACGAGGTATTCAGAGATGGCTCTTCCTTTTATGTCTTTTTGCGTGAAGTACATGATATCAAACTCGGCTAAGATCATCAACCATCGAGCCATTCGGCTGGATAAGGCGGGTTCTCAAGAAGATACTTAATGGAATCCATTTGAGATACACGCTTAATAAAGAAGGGAGCATATAGTGTTGTAACTTTTAGGTGACCCAAACAAGCGTGATGCATGTTTTTTCCAAAGCAGTGTAGTTGACTTCGCAGCCATCCAATTTGCGACTGGCATAATAGATGAATCTTTCTTTGCGGTAATATTCAAAGTATTGAGCTAGCAAAGCCCCAACTGCAGTGTTAGTTATTGTTAGGTATAGGAGAACAGGGAGACTAGGTTGTGGTGGCATGAGTATCGGAGGTTGATTCAGGTATTATTTGATTCAGTCAAAGCCTTCTTGGTAGGCCTCATTCCAAACTTTTATTGAATCCTTTCAGAGGAGTTTGAGAATTTGTTCACAAATGGAGGTGAGTTGGCTGATGAACCGACTAATGTATTGTAATTTCCCAAGGAAACCTCGGACCTCTTTCTTCGTTCGGGGAGGTGGAATCTCAAGTATGTATTTTAGCTTGATAGGATCTCCCTCTATCCCTTTTTCACTGATCATGAATCCCAAGAGTTTTCCCTTTGTAACGCCAAAGACACATTTTTATGGATTGAGTCTCATTTGATATCGTCACAGTAGTTCGAAGAACTTTCCGAGAGAAGGAACATGACTTTATCTAGTTTTGGATTTGATAATCATATCATCCACATAGACTTCGACTTTTTTGTGAATCAAATCATGCAGGATGGTTGTGGCAGCCTTCTGGTAGGTAGCCCCAGCATTCTTGAGACCAAATGGCATAACACTGTAGCAAAAGATTCCCCATGGGGTGATGAACACAGTTTTTTCTTGATGATCCGGATGCATTTTTATTTGGTTGTATCCGTCAAACCCATCGATGAATTACTTAAGAGCGTGATTGGTTTTATTGTCCACGATCATGTCGATATTGGGTAGCAGATAATCATCCTTTGGAGAGGCTCTGTTCAAATACCGGTAGTCTACGCACATCTAAAATTTCCCTCCTAAATTCGATGCAGGCAATATATTGGCTACCCATGTGGGATATTCGATCACACGAATGAAACCCACATTCTGTTGTTTGACCACCTCTTCTTTGATTTTGAGCAACCATTCGATACGGAGCTTTCTCATCTTTTGTTTAACCGTCTTGTAATCTGGAAGAGTGGGGATCTCATGCTGAGAAATTTCAAGATCAATGTTGGGCATATCGTCATAGGACCATGCAAAGACATCCATTAATTCCTTTAATAATTCTTCTAGTTTTGCTCACTCATGCTCGTCAAGGGTAGCCCCTATCCTACTCTCGTACAGTTGGCTACTAGAACCGAGGTTAATAATAACAGTCTCTTCTTAATTAAATTGAATGCAGTTATGTTATTTGTTATTAAGATTATTTAGATCAGTTAAGAATTGTTCACTTGCAAAATCATCATCCTTAAAAGTTTGATTAGAATCAAGATAATTAATTGAAGGCACAACTTGATACTTAGAAAAACAACATTTACAATCTCATCGAAGGAGGTATCAATTACATCAGAATAACGAATATCAAAATAAGAAGAAATGTGATAAACATCATAATTGGGTTATATTTCAGTAGGTTGAACACGTACAAAATGTTAGTTGAGCAGAGGTGCATGAGCATCTTTGATCATATGGGATGGATCTGATGATTTAGTGCTTGAGTGGATCATGCAGAGTGTAAGGCCCAATGTTTGCAAGTTTAAAGAGTCTTCGGGGTCACTTTCCTCGAAATCTTCGATATTGGTTATGGTATTCTCCATGAGTGGTAGCACATGATGTTGGGACTTTTGACCCATGAGTAGATGTTTTAGAAAAATAGCCCTATACCTAGTTTCATATTCTTGTCCACATGATGATACCATGGTTTTGGAAATCCGCAGAAGGGGAAATATTTACCCTCTCTAATGAATCTTCCGTTCAACGAATCCCTTGAGACTATCATGGTATTTTCTAACATTCTCTTCAACCAAGGATGGAGGATCATTCTGAGATCTTTTGATGATGGTTAATAGCCTAGGACACAAGGAGGAAAATTGTTCTTCAATATAACGTGTTTAATTATCCCCTGCTATCTTCGACCCAACGCCAATTCGATCATTAAGTTCATGTTTTGAACATTTTGATCACATTGACATTTCCATGGGGTATATATTTCATATAAATCCTATCTTTTAAATCGTCCCCCCGCTGGGAGTAGAGGTGATTTAACTTAGTTGTTTGACAGAAGCATATTATTCTCCCTATGTTGTGTCTCAATTACTGGATTATAAGTGCTTTCATTCTCAGTATTATCATCGTCTCCCAAGATGGCGATGAACTAACCATTGGAAAAGAACTTCGGATACTGATGTAGGGAAGAAGACACCCCCTAATTATTATGGATCCATTCCCAAGCAATATAATGAAATAAGTTGGGATATCAATGACTTGGAATTGAACAATATGATCTATAGGGACATACCATATTGCAAGCTTTATGGATCCCATCACTTCTTGATGGGTATTATCATAAGCATGTATAGTGGCAGAGGTTGGAGAAAGATCACTCACTTTCAGAAATAAAAAAATAAGTGTTCTCAAAGGGCGTACATTTAGAATTGACCCATTGTCGATAAGATAGAGTGGGATAGTATTTCCCATGACTTCGACAGAGATATTGAGAGAATAATTATGGTTTGGCAGAGAGCATTCTAGTAGAGCTTAGGGATTTGACCAGATTCACTACTTCTTCTCGCGTAGTGGAAGGAGGAACTATGGGCCCCGTGAGTAGGTTAATCATGACATTTCTATACAGCTAGGAAGAGATAAAGAGTCCCCATAGAGTTATGTTAGCTAGTGACTTCTTCAATCAATCGAGGATCTTGCTAATCTAAAAGGTCATTTCGAGCATAGAGAGATTCTCAATACCTTTTCTTTGTTGATTTTGGATGGTTCCAGGTTTGGGACATGGTAATGCCTCCCTAACCTGGTCATATGGTTCACAAAAGAAGGGAAAATAGGACCCCATTTCCTCATCGATCTCGAGTTATTCATCCACCTTGTTGTTTTCTCCTACTAGATCATTAAACGATATCATACCACATGTGTTAACTATTGGGCTAACCTTTTCTGGTCTTTGTTCTTCATCTGAATCATCTAATTCCTCTCCTCATCCAGTGGGAACGACATCATATTTCCATAAAAAGTTAATACACTCTACAACCTCAATAGGATCTTTGTATAGATCATCCCATTCAACTGGGAGATGTATAAGTGAAGGGACTAGGTGCCCTTATATCTTCAAAGTATCAAGTAGATCAGATATACTCCAAATATCACCGGTCTATCAAAATAGGTTTTCTATGATCTGGATGTCATCATCTATACTAACTTCATCGATTGATACCACCTAATCGTCCGACTGTTGAGCCCATTTTCGAGCTTCCAAGAACAGGGCACTGAATTTTGGTAGTCAGTAGTCATTTGGGACCACAACATTAGCCCAAACTCTAGGATCTAGTTTAACACTTTTGATAATTCCATATCTTTACCTCTAGAATGAGTACAGATAACTATGAATTCTCCGGTAAGGACTGATCGGTGAAATTGACAGGGTGTATGGAAAAATACGAGCACACTTGGAGAGGTTTATATGAATATATGGGTATGATGGGTGACTTACTTGGTACATGATCTCGGTAGATGGATCAAATTCTAGGTATTATTTTATGAACATGTAATTTGTATTTTTTGGAAGTGGATTGTGGGTAGTGTTTGGTTTAGGATTGGCTGATGAGGCGATCATACCCCGATCGATCAGTCCTTGGATTATAATTCGGAGGTGTAAACATTGATTAGTGGTATGCCTGATAGTTTGATGAAAGTCATAATAGGCATCTAGTTTGAAGTTTTTGGGAAGTGGGTTTGGTAATGGATAAGGGTCCAATGACTTGAAGAGATTTCAACTTAAGAGGGTCAAGTAAATTTTGGAGAGAGTAGCATGAAGCTTGGTGTATTCCTTCTTGACTTGGTTAGGGCGTCTTTCTGGTGCCCTTGAAATGGTAGGTTAAGAGATGTTGTTGATGGCTGAAATTGCGGTACTAACAGTCTTTTTAAAATAATTGGGAGTGAATTATCTAGATGCTTTCTTCGGTTCAACTTCTGTCTTTGCAAGAATTTCTTCAATTTCCACTCCTGCTTCTTGGAGATCTCAAAAATGAGGAGAGTACTATCCTCACATCATCGCTCGGACATGGGTTAAGAAATTCTTCTTCACGATATTAAGTTGCTCCTCTTTCGAAGGTCGGTTGGTCATCGTGGGCTCTTTCTCTCTCCACTTTACTATAAAGTTACTGACTGATTCCCTGTAAAGTCAATGCATTCCACAACTTCAATGGCTTCTTCATACAGGTCTTCCCATTCTGTGGGGATATGTAAGGGTGAGGGGACCAGGAGCCCTTGCAATTTCAGAGTATCAAGTAACTCAGTCATACTACAGATGTCATTGGTTTGCTTGAATAATTATACCATGATCGGGATGACGTCATCTAGGCTGACTTCATCGGTGGTTACTACCCCATTATCTGTCTCGCGGGCCCATTTCCATGCTTCCCAGAATAGCGTGCTGAACCTTTGGCAATCAATGATCATCTATGATTGAAATTTTAGCCCGAACTCTTGGAGTTGGTTTAACACTTCTGATAATTCCATACCTCCATTTTCAGAACGTGTATGGATAGCGATGCATGCTCTGGTAAGGAGTGGCAGTGCCTAATTAGCGAGGCTAAAATGATGTTGGAGGAAATATGGGCAAGTTTGGAGAGGTTTAGGAGAGTTTATGGGTGTGATTTGAGTTGAGGGATCAAATTTTGGGTTCATTTCTAGGAAGATAGCATTAGTATGCTTTGGGAGTGTGTTGTGAGTAGTGTTTGGCTTATGATTGGCTGGTAGGGCAATGGTAACCCGGTCAATTAGACCTTCGAGGTAAGATTATGTTTCAGAGGTGAAAGAATTGGTCGGTGGTATGACTAGTAGTGTGGTGAAGGGCACAATGGGCATCTCCCTTGAAGTTTCTTGGTAGTGGATTGGGTAATGGATGGGGATCCAAGGGTTTGATGAGGTTTCAGATTAACAGGGGTTGATAAACTTTGGAGAGGGGAGCATGGAGCTCGGTGTATTCCTTTCGGACTGGGAAAGGGCGGCTTTTTGGTGCCCATAAAGTGGTTGGTTGAGAGATATTATTAATGGTTGAGACTACAGCACTGGCATGTTTGTCATATTTTCTGGGGGTGAAGAGTCCAGACACTTTATTTGGTTCAATTTCTATTTTAGCAAGATCTTCCTCGACTTCTACTCTTGCTGCTCTGAGATCTCGAAAGTGGGGATACTATTATCCTCCCATGGTTTCTCGGACATGGGGAAAGAAGTTCTTCTTCACTATGTTGACTTGTACTTCCTTGGATGGTCAATTTGTCATAGTGGCTGCCTTTTCCCTCCATCGGGCTATGAATTTACTGACTGAATCCATAGAGTTCTATTTAAGCAGCTCTAAATCACGACAGGTAACCTCAAGCTCTTCGTTATATTTGTACTGCGACATGAATTCTCGAGCTACATCCTCCCAGCTACGGATTCTGGACTCCTCAAGAGTCAAAAACCATCAGAAAGCGCTATCCTTAAGAGTTTGCAGAAACAATTGGGCCATATCTTCTTCAAAAGCCCAAGGAAAGTCATGGAATGGTGATAACTGTGAGGAATAATAAGGGGAATGTGGAGCGTGCTGATATTCATCGAGAACCCAGATTGGCTCGATTAGACCCATGGCACGAGGGGATAGGGCCTCGAGCTGTTAAGGAACAGGAACCTAGTTTCGTTGCATCTTTCGGACCTCAGTTTGAAGGTTATAAATCTTGGACACGAGCTGAGCTAAAACTGCCATTAGATCTGGCTTCACAACTGGTACTTGATCAATGTTTTCCATGGAAAGTGGATGGATACTAGACTCGGAAGAGGTATCAAGGGAACAAATAGAACTCTAGGGTAATTTGGCTGAAGATCGAAGCTAATAAGGAGCCAGGCCAAGGACGTGCAATCGACCTGAGAGGGCATAAAATGGGATTTATTTTTAATAAAAAAGGATGAAAATATTTTTGACATTTTTTCTTTTTGATATTGAAAGACAAGAGATGGCCTTAAAGGGATATTTTTCCAAATGACCTAAAGCCATTTAAAGAATTATAATAAAAATATTTCGTTACTTTTCCCCCAAAACTTCCAATGTATGTTTGCAGTGGCAAGAGGAGTGAAACTAAGTATATCCACCTTCCGAAGACACCTCGCTTTCTCTTCCATGGACAAATGAAAGATTGGTTGTTTCTCCACTACCTCTCATTGTAACCCATCTCTAAAACACGTCGGTACTCACAACGGAAGCTTCCACTGTGACGAAGCTCTAGGATGCTTCATGATTCACCTCATTAACAACTTCTCAAATTCCAAAATCGTTCGTACCAGAGACCCTAAGGTGTTGGAAACCCATGATGCTGTGCTTGATGTCGGTGGAGTGTATGATCCAAGCTGAGACCGTTATGACCATCATCATAAAGGGTTTGATGAGGTTTTTGGTCACAATTTCACCACTAAGATCGGTAGTGTCGGTCTTGTATATAAGCATTTTTGACAGGAGATAATTGCAAAAGAGCTTCAGCTTGAGCTAGTTACAAAATCTTCATGGAGGCAATTAACACAATTGACAATGGAGTTAATCAGTATGACACGGATGAACCTCAAAGGTATTTGAACAATACACACTTATCTTCGAGAGTTTGAAGATTTAATTTGGATTGGATTGAGACTGATCAATCCCTTGAGAAGGAAAATGAAGCCTTTCAATAGGCAATGGCTCTTGGTGGCAATGAGTTTTTAGATATTGTTATGTTTTATACAAAATCATGGTTACCATCACGCTCGATTGTCATGGAGTGTCTTGCAACAAGACAAGATATTGATCCTACTGGAGAGATTATGGTTTTAACTAAATTTTTCCCTTAGAAGCTTCATTTATTTGAACTCGAGCAGGAGATGAACATTACCCCCCTCATTAAATATGTTCTTTATCAGGACGAGAGGTGTAAAAGTTAGCGAGTGCAGGCAGTGGCAATATCACCTGATAGATTTGATAGACGGAAGCCCCTTCCATTGAAGTTGCGAGGTTTGAAGGATGATGAACTTTCAAAGGAGGATGGAATTCCAGGGTTCATTTTTGTCCACATGAGTGTCTTTATTGGTGGAAATCAAAGTTACTAAGGTTCACTTGAGATGGCAAGGGGTGGTTTGATTCTTTAATCGTGTAGTCTAAATTTTCTCACATGATAAGATTCAGTCTTATTTTAGATATTTCTCTCACCAATTGACTATTAGATGCACCAACTGCTATGTCCTTTGTTTTAATTTTTTGTGACAAGGAAGGTTAGCCAGATTCTTGGATCCCCTCTCCCCCTTTTTTATAGCCTTTTGTATCATTATCCATTTAGGATTGGAAGGAAGCCGTTGGCTTGAGAATCAGCTCAATGACTTTTAACACAAGTCTTTTATCATCTACACCAACTTTGATTTGTTTAGTTGATACTTATGACTTTTAAGCAATAATACTTGTGCCTTTTATGAGGAAAAAAAGATTGAAAGACAAAATATTTTTGGATTTTTGGTAAAGAAAGGAGAAATGTTTTTGGAAGACAGGTCTCAGCATGATTATTATAATCATTATGTTCTCACTTGTATTAAATTCTCCTAAATGCAAAATGAAATGCCGGACAGGACCCGATCCTAGAAAAGTTGGGTTTGTAACATATGCAAAGCTATGGTTGGACTTGTAACTAGGCTCACGGGTAGGGTACCGTTTTAAAAATGCTCAAAAATTTGGGCGGTAGGCCGACCCGAATGTTTGACAGAGTTTCGGGTTGAAATCGACAATCTAATATGTGTGTCCTAGGCTTGACACCTATATGAAGGTATACATCTTGGTTAGGTGAATCGAAAAGGGTTCCCCCCTTTGGCGTGACTTCCACGATATACATCTTACTTTTGAGGGAAATAGATACGTGTGGACAAGCCATTTGATATACTTGAGTGTACATGAATCGCCTCACTATATACCTCATGGGGACGGTATGTGTGCGAGCGAATTCGATATACTCGGCGTATATGAACGAGTTCCCTGTGATATACCTCCCGTCATGACTTCGGTCAAGCAGTACGATGCAGGGGAACCGTTCGATATACATCAAAGGTACTCGGCCAATGAAAGGTGAGAGTCATATCGCTTAGGCTAACTGTGCCCTGCTGGACCAGTGCCCATCACGAAATGACCCTCCAGTTACTAGATAAAATTTGGTCAATCAAAATGCTCTTTAGTGATATCGTGTGAACAATCATGCATGATTCTATTATTAGTATCTTATGATGAGAGTATCTTTCTTGATCATGCCCAATAGGGAGCAAAGTACAAGCACCAATGGTATACCAAGTATGGGTGATGTATGCAACATGGGGATATATGTGATCCTAGGTGCACATTGTGTGAAGTGTACATCGATAATTTTCTACAAGTGTGTGAATATAAGCATAAGCATGAGGTACACATGAATAGTAAAGGGGAAAATAGGGGGATATATAAGAAAATAAAATAACCATGTAAATAGAGTCTAGCCCTCAAAATGCAAATCCCAAGTGGAGTTGCCACTATTGTAATCCCCGATCCTCGCAACAGGAGAGGATCCTAGTTTCGCGCATCCCTCTCAGAAGCGCTTCGACCAGTGTCATTGATGATGTAGAGAGATGGATTCGCCAGTTTATTTTACTCAAAACAGACAAAAGAAAAGGGATCCATCCCGAAGGACAGCATCCAAAGACATACTGATACATACGAAACCAAAATGTTTCGAAAAGGGTCTAGAGGCTAAGTTACGAAATGGGAATGTGTTAGAAACCCATTCTGCATTTATGGTCAATCATGGGTTGTTGGTATTTTCCTTTATTTACCCGTGATATGGGTGCATGTGTATACGTAGTGGAGAGAGAAATCATCGACTTGTATCATGGAAGAGATAGTGCGAGTCATCCATAGGAATGTTCATAAAAAATATTATTAGAAAATAGGATTTACGCGAGTATCCTTACGCTGATCGTTATAATGGAACGATAATGCATGTGGAATAATACGCCACTAAGAATAAATATATGTATATGTAAATATATAGAATCTAAGAGAATTGAGTTTAAAGAATATAGAGAAAATAGAAAATAAGAGAAAAGTAGGAATAGGACTCGAGTCTCAGGTTTTACCCCGGGACGCCTACGTAGCCTATAGTGGCATCAAAGTCCACGTAATTCGCATGCAAAATGAGGGGTGCGGTTTATCCCATAAATCCATTCGGGGACTTCTCTTATATGTGTGTGTGTGTAAAAAAGTGTTTTAGTTGTGAGAAAAGTGTGAGAATTCCCGTTTGGAATTTATGAGCAACCCCTCTTTTTCTTTTTTTTTGGGTTTTATTTATATGAAAATAAGAGATGTGAAATAATACTAAATTAAAAGTATATTAAGATATGTGAGATTAGAGAATAAAAGTGCTAGGTAATAAAACGAATTAATGCGAATTTAGGGGAATTTAAAGAGAGAGTTGAGAAAGTTGGACATTCTTGAAGGTCTTGAGCTTGATCTTGGATGTTGGGGAGCAGCCCTTGCACTTGGGTGATGATGGAGGGTACTTAATTCACCATATTTGATGAATAACGTGATGAAAGGTGAAGGCTGGAAAGAGATTTGGATGTGGAAATCATGCTGACTTCGAGAGGGATTTTCTGAGCTTGCTGGGAGTGATGGATCTCTGATCTTCTTATTTTTTGGAGTGCGGTTAGGCCCTCCTTTTTATAGGACCATGGCATTTTCAATCAGCATAGCCCTGGTCCTTCTAATCAGCATGTGTGTTTAGGCACACTACCGATAGGCAGGGTCTAGGACCTGCCGTTTGGTAGTCTCTTTCAAGTTCCTTCGGAAAATCGGTCGTAGAGTGAAAAACATTGATCCAAATCGTACACGGGGTGAACCTTTGGGAATTTACTTCATGTACCTTCAAAAGTCCTTTGGACTGCTCCCGGGTTCGCCAGTTGACTTTGGGTCAAATGTGGTTCGGAAGCGCTCATAGGTCCTTTGGACGGGGAGACTTCGAACGCAAATGGATCGTTCGTTCGCATGGTAAGTACGAATCATGCACGGGGTGGACCGTTGGAAAGGTTACGAGATGTACTTCGACATTCTATAGTTTGACTTTGTTTGAGGAGTAGACTTTTGTAAATCGGGGCCTGGAAGCATTCGGTGACCTTTTGGAGTAAAATGGATCGTTCGTCCGTACCGTAAGTCAGAATCATGTATGGGGAATATCGTTGGAAAGGGGTTTCAGTGACCTTCGAAGATTCATCTAGTCTCGCTGGATCTGAAGAGTTAACTTGTGTCAAATGGATCCTAGGAGCGTCCAGTGAACTCCTGATCGAGTGTCGGGGGAAAACGGGTCGTTCGTCCGCACCGTAAGTCCGAATCACGCACGAGACGGACCGTTGGAAAGGGGTTTTCGCGCCCTTAGAAGATTCATTCAGTCTCGGTGGAGATGAAGAGTTTACTTTGGTCAAACAGACCCTGGGAGCGTCTGATGACCTCCTGATCGAGTTTTGGGGGGAAACGGGTCGTTCATCCGCACCGTAAGTCAGAATCGCGCACAGGACAGACCGTTGGAAAGGGGTTTCAATGACCTTTGAATAATAATTCAGTTTTGTTTAAGATGAAGAGTCAACTTTTGGTCAAATGGAGCCTGGGAGTGATCGATTGCCTTTAGGTCAGTACCCGAGGTATGACTTGGGTTTGTAATGATGAAGGGCGGTGTTAGTGTAGTACCCCATAATTTTATTGATTTTTATTTAAGGGATTAATTGAATTAAATGAGAATTAATGGGGAATTAATTCGGATGTAAATTCTAGCGAGACGTGAGTTGGTATTTTAGTATAATGTTAAAATAAAATATTACTGAGAATATATGGTAATATAGGAGTATTGAAAATATTAAAATTGTCACGAGGCAGAAATACGACAATTAGAGAAATTCAGTTGGGACGCGCGTGTTAGTCGCGTCCGGAATGAAATTATTTAAATTAAAAAGTAAATTATATTTTATCAACCGAATGATCATTTTGAGTGCGCCAACACGTCCGAAAGGGTCGAAATAGTTAGAACTCCCGGGGCATTTTTACGCCAAACCGGCAACCTAGAAGGGTATTTTTGTAATTTTGAAAAATTGAGGAATTAAAGCCCACGAATTTTAGAGTTTATTTATATATTTTTCAAGAGGCCACTAAGGTCATTACCAGCAAAAGGCAAGAGAGTGGGCTACGAGTGTTTTGAGAGAAGTTAGAGAGAAGATAAAAGAGGTTCCAAACCAAACAATCTCCCATCACCGGAAATTTGAAAGGATTTATGACTGGAAAGAATAGAGAGAGCTAACCTTGATCATCAACAACGAACCAGAACATCGGATTTAAGGAAAGTAATTTGATGTCATTAATTGTAATGAATATTTCCTCCATGTTTAGTGTAGAAACCTTATATGCTTTGAAAGGTTTGTGGAAAACCCAATGGGATTGTTGTAGAAACTCTTAATTTTGGTTAGGAATTGCATGTAGAATGATTATGGACGAAATTGATACCCAAAAACTTAACTTTTAGGATTTAAAAACGGATTTATGATGAGTATTTAAGTACAATAAAATTTCGGGTTCATGTTCATAGGGTTTGGGCAAAACTTGGGGATGTATGATTATGGCATGTTGATGAATAATAATTGACCCCAAAAATATGTTAAGGAGTGACCTAGGGTAACTTAGAGTAGTTTAAAAACATTAAAATATTATTGGGATGATCTTAAGATAGATTTAGAGAAGAGAAAAATGAAGAAAAACGAAATTGGGAAATTCTGGGGGTTTTCTTCCATCTCGTTAGAAGACCTGCCCAGGTCGTTCGAATGACCTCGTTCGAATGAGACTTCTAACGAGATGATAGTATCCCTTCTAACGACTTCATTCGAAGCCCTTCGTTCGAATGAAACTCGTTTGAACTACCTCATTTGAATGAGATTTCTAACAAGTTGACAGAATGTCCTTTTTAGGTATGATTTTATTTCGAGCCTGCAGTAGACTTATTTAATTGAGTGTTAACCTTCCCTTGTTGACTAGTGGGTATAGTTGTGAGATTGAAGTACGTTGAGGATTAAAACTTAGAATTTTGTAATAAACCGGATGACATCTAGGGTTAGGAAATAAGTACTTGAATCTGCGACGTGAGAAGTGTTGATTATCTTTGATTTGTATTATTCGGGGATTTGTAATTGTACTACGTTAATGACAGTATAGGAATGTAAAATATACCTCTATTGAAATTATAAGATATTTAAGACATGTGAATGCTTAGTGTATGTGGTTATCTGTGTATAACATACCTACCATACTTGCTATCACGGGAGGTCGGCGTTCGATCAGGGCCATCAAATCTTTGTGTGCAAACGGGGGGATTTAGATTGGTACCTCCAGGACATAGATCAAAGAATGACTTATTGAGGAGTTAATAAGTCTGATGATCATGGGAGCGTAGGTATGTGCGTGACCCATGTGATGTGAACTATGTTCGCCTCCATTATGTGTGTTTGTTACTTGTCGAAATGGTTCCTGGGAGATTCGAAATACGTGATCCTTATGTACGTGATGTACCGGGATTTGATAGCAGAGTATGTGCGCATCGCAACTTAGTCTAGGAGTGCCGTTAATGAATATTTATGATGAGATTGATATACAGAAATATTGAAATGAACTGTTTATATAAGTACAAGTGTGAATTAATGTAACATCTTTGTAGAGCTAAAAATGGGAAAACTCTTAGTGATTATTGTAATTAATTCTGAAGAATGAAGGTAAAATACTTAGTTTATATTAAGATGTCGGGAATTAAACCATGAATAGTATAGTCAAAATGAGATATCGAATTAGACTCGTTAGTTAATGGAATAACTAGAATAGGTATGGGTACGTAAGAGTGCACAATTAGTTGAGAGGTGAGAAACTTATGTGAGTGCACGCGCTATCATGTATTTTATATTCATTGTTTAACGATATTAAACACTTGCTGTATTTTAAACTGTTTTCACAATCGGGCACTGACCCATTTTCTTTCAAATCTATTTTCTTGTAAAAACCTTTTAGGTTCCCAGTCACTAGGACACCAGGCGTAGGAGTTCCATCCCAGTGGTGTGCTGTGGCTGCTGTGGAAGTTACAGGACCTCGATAGTAGACGCCTCCACTTTCTATCTTGACTCTATTTCAGATTTACTCATCTGTAGGGCATGTCGCCCCTTTTCTTTTAGAGACATCTTACTTACTCAGTTTTATTTCAAATTTTGGGTTGTAATTATTTAGTGATTCGGACTTTGTATTCAGTTTTATTCAGTATTTCGGATTATTTCTGAGGAGTGTTCCTCCAGATTCATTTATTCCTTTATCATTTTAATATGACTGTATTTTGGTTGTGTTATCGCTATTTCACTATTTAATACTTGTTGTACGTTAATCTAATTTAATTAAAATTGACAACTCACTTTTTAAATATTAGGTGGTTAGTAATTGTTAAAACATTTTTCGACAGTGATGCTATGAACTGAACCAACTTGACATTTTATATTAATTTAATAAAGGAGTAGCTACCCGGTATTTAATTAGTCGGGGTGTCATAGCTGGGTAGCAAAGGAGAGGTTAGGGGGTATTTGAATTAATCTCTTGAACATCGTTCCCGATGAGATTCTGATCGAGGAGAAAAAGAGTCAGAAGTTCATGGATGGGTTGACTTGGAGGATCCGTCAGCACTTATTGGGTAATCTCTCATTGGCCACTTATTATGATGTGGTTAATGCCGCACTGCTTCACTTCCAAGACCACCGCTTTCACTTTTCAGAGGGTAAGCGATCAGGAGAGTCCAGCCATCAGTGCAGGACGGGGGGAAATGGTGCCGGCGAGGCACAATCAGCTCAAGGTTAGCATAGGCAGGGTGATCAGAGTTCCCAAAAGGGGGATTCTAAGAGGTTTAGATTGTGACACCCCGCTTAATTAAATACCGGACGATCAGTCCTTTATTAAATTAAATCAAGGTAAACAGTTGGTTCATTCTCAACATCACTGTCGATAAAAATAAATTTTCCAATTTAACACCCTAAATAATTAAGTTAAGTGTCAAAACCATTTTTCATACATAACTTTCCAAATTTTATTTAAAGAAGAATTATTTATTTATTTTATTTAACCACATTCAATAAGTAAGAATCACCCCACATTAAATTTCTGCAACATAGTCCAATTAATTTAATACATTCGTCAATCGAATGTCAACATACGAAATTTAAAGTCACACATCCAAACTGAATAAATCTCATAATAACAACACTGGAAATAACTAAAATAAAAATGTCCAATAACAACGGAATAATGGAAAGAGCTACACATGCCCAACTAAATGAAAGTACTAAGAGTGGATCCGAATGAACGAAGTCGTCTAATCAAGAGACCTGCAACTCCCACCTAAGCTGCAGCGCATTCCTTCCAAGAGATCCTAAGCAAGACGCCCCTGTGGCTGGGAACCTGTAATACATACATATATATACAAGAGAGAGAGAGAGAGAGAGAGAGAGAGAGAGAGAGAGAGAGAAACGGGTGAGAGCCCGAAAGTATGTTTGATTTAAAATACGTTTAGAAAGTATTTAAATTGATACAGGCCAATGCAACAACATATTAGTGCGACACTCTCTTGAAAAATTCTCACCTCTCTTCTAATGTGCACACCTATCGCACTAACCTCCCCAACGGGTTGTCTTATCATTTATCGCACTAATCTTCCCAATGATTTAACTTATCTTATATTACTTGTAAGATTCCAAATTTTACGATTCAATTGTTTGAAAAGAATATTTCCATTAGTAACCAAAGTTCTCATTTTGACTTTATTAATCAATAAAGTTTTCCAATTTCATATTATACTTTCTCAAAACAAGTATTTACTATTTGAGTCATCAACCATGTCCTACATATCAAAACACAGTAGGCAGTTCCAGATTTTAGAATTTCATATATATCTATAGTAACTACTCTAAAATATATATATCAAAATAGCACCCCACATAATAACTATGGTGCGGGCATACTCTACTATCCAAACCCGATATCACTCACATTAAGGGGAATACAAATTCGGAATCACTCTCGAATTGTATTAACACATACACAAACTATAGGTTCCAAGTCCCTTAGGACCGTCTGAACTATCATTCCGATAGCCTGTACCAAGGATATCTATCTTCTAGTGTACAAGTCAATATCTCCCATAAAGGTCCCATCGAGATAAGACTGTCCCAGTGCGGAAACCTCAGGGATAGCAAGTAGCGTGGGCATGATTTTCACACATAGATAGTATATGCATACACAATCACATAACTATACTAATACTACCATATCAATAATGGGTAAATTCTCATTTCCCGTAATTACGTCATTCGCATTTATTTCACATTATATAGTTATCACGTATAACCATTCACAATCTTACTTTAATTTGAGGACTTCTTTCCACTTACTACATAACGCTTCATGGATTCTATCCTCCCAATTATAAAATTCAGTTGGTATACACATTTGTCCCAACGTAACTCTCTTACGTGTCTCTCTCTCATAAAATCATAAATTTACCGACCCTTATGTAGTTATCCCAAAATACACTCTTTGTCCGACATCGAGGGTCCCAAAATCTATTCACATGTCCTACTGGTCTCCCCTATCTCCCAAAACATTTCATTAAGGATGCCCAAGAATTTTCAAACAATAAATTGAATTAAACTCATTTAATAGGGGAAATAGGAGTCTGCCAGGAGGGGTCGATCGATCGAGGTTTGGGGATCGATCGATCCAACCTTTGATCGATCGAAGCTCTGGGCTCGATTGATCGATCAAGCAGGTCTGCGAAAATAGAAATTCTGCAGTTACGGGTTTCATCTCCAAACACCAATAATTTCCATATTATCTAATCCCAATCATCCCAGAATTGATGCTACTAACCTTATATCATCATATTAGGTATTTTCAACGTAAAGCATGTGAAATGCTGTGATAAAATCATGAATTAACAGCCCCAATTTCATACAAAATCTCAAGGAACCTAAAATTCTCTTAAACATGGTTCTAACAATTATTTCCAGAATTCTCTTCTTATGCACATCATAATTTCGTGGTTTAAATTCCTCTACATGGCAAAGGTTTCCTGATTTATCAATTAGACCAATACTACATGGATTTTCCTATCATAAATCGTGTTTTCCTCCATTAAAACTCATCTTAATTACTCCTAAACTAATATGAAAGATGCACCAACGAAATAAGCAATATAAACACTTTCCTAGGATTTTCAGAGGTCTGGTTTGGTGCCGAATTCGGTATGGTTGCATTCCCCGTCTCGCGATCTACGTGTTGTTGGTGGCGGCGGTGCAAACCGTTGAGTTTTGGGCCTTGAATTTGCCTTGAGAGCTCTCTCCTTCCTCTCCTATGGTCGTCACTTATGTTTAGAGTTTCTAACCCTAGAAGGTAACCTAGGTATCTGATATAACTCCTCTAATTTTCGTGGGTTTAATTACCCAAAAATGTAAAATGACCAAAATGCCCTCCCGGGGTACTAATTAGGCCTAAAAATGCCCCGAGACCCGAACTAAACCCCCGGGTATACTTTTCTGACTATCTCGAGCCTTCTGGGCGCGTCCCGACTCAAAATTCCAAAATTGACATTTTATTCACTCGTAACATTCAATATAATCAATATCATATATTACTTTTCCCAATAGTAATATTCAACAAATTTCCCATAATTACTAACTCTCGTCACGTTAATAATTATAACATAATTAATTTCTGGATTTTTATTAAATAATTAACTCACATTAAATTTAATAAATCCCCAAATTAATATAGCATAAAAATACGGGGTATTACATACTTCCCCCCTAATAACATAATTTCGTCCTGAAATTCGAAAAATAAGGCCTATCAGGTAGCACAATCCTGGATATCCTTTTCCGTACACAAACTAACTACACATTACGGTGCTCAATCACTATAGCCCTTTCTTCACAACAACATTGTTTTACATTCCCATTGGGGACACTTTACTTGTGCTCCCAACCGAAAACATTCGCATAGGTCCCGCCTATACGTTATAAATTTCATTATCTCACTAACATTAGGAGGTCGTACCTCAGTACATGACAAATACTCGGATTTATTCATATACAAAACTCCCATTCTGAGAAAATATTACGAACATTTTATCACTCTTGCTCGCTTAAAACAGTCGTGGAATTATACCACATTTATCGGATGTTCTCTCGACCGATCCAAAAATTTTGATTACCTACTCTCCTCTAAACATACGGAAGGAGAATAGTCGAGGTTTTTCCATAACAAAACCTTAATAAGTACCTTGTATGCGACAAACAGGTACGAGCGCTTCTACAGAGCATTCTTGAAATGATCGTATCAAGATTCTAAAATCTCCTTTATGTGGCACCACAAATCTTTAATCACTGTGCGCGCATTCCCTGGCTAAGGGTGATACATCCTACTCAAAACGAAATCTTTTCTCCGATGGTTCCTGACATCCCATATCAAAGGTGGGATTCACTAAATCTCATCCTGATTTAGAAATTTATAATGCGCCGGACCATTCACTGGTGCGATCCTTCCTTTCAAAGGAAGTCTGGGGAATACTAGTTAATATTGTAAGACAACCCAAAGGAACATCAATCACTTCCTTCTCGGCGACTTAATTCACATGTTCGGGATAAACCCTTGATCCTGTTTTGAGGATGGAAACTCATCGAAGAACTTTACCGTCTTTACCGACCTCTTCCAAGTTCAGGAATTTTTGATAAACACAAAATTCTTTGGTTGATTATCCTCTTTCAACCAAACCTTACCTATGGGCGGTGCATGTAGAGACTACTCACTACGTCTCCCATTAAGTGACACGTAATACTCCCATTCCTTCCTTGTAGTATGCCGAAAGTTCCACCCGTGCTCTTCTCTCCACGAAGCGCACTTCTTGAACTCTTATACTATACTAACATCATTACTCTTTGTATACGCAAGTCGTTCTCACACTTGACTAATAACAATTCCGCTCCGAGTGTGCTTCATAACAATCAAATTCTACTCTATTCAAGGAATACCAATTCTTGAATGACTTCCCACAGCCTTCCAATCAAGTTAGGGCATGCTATTCTAATTGCACACTTATGTATGGATTATCACCCCTCATGTGACGTTTAATCCACTCTATCACTTCCACTTCGTTATACTAGCCCCACAAACATATATTTCACATGTCTATTACCACGTCCCTTCGACTCGGACTATTTAAACTGCATCTAACCCAGATGCCCACATTTTTGCAACACCCCGACCGCCCTGGGAGAGCGAACGGTGGCTACTCTTATGTAGGACTAACTAAATTCAACGGAATAGAAGGAATATGGCGTTCAAATTCCATGACAATAAAAGAGGAATAATAATTCTCAACCTTCCTCAGATAAGTACAACAACTTCTTAAATAGATATAACAACCAAAATAAATCACTAACGCTCAATTCATCAAAATGATTACAGGTTATCTCTTTTGTATAGTATAAAGTTCTTTCCAGATAATCCTTGCTAAAAATCATTCCAACTCTTTATTCACTTTGTGTTCTGTACGCGGTTTTGACATTTGGGTACTCTCAATCACCCTAGAAATCAAAATTCTTAAATTCTCCTTATCATAGTTCCACCCCTCAACTCGTGGGGATAACTTTCAATGCTTTCCTACCACAAAAATCCGGCTCCAATGACCTTAAAACAAAATTCAACTCCCAACTTACATACACAATTACTTGATCCCATTTCGACCAGGGTACCGAACTCATGGAATAGTTACCAAACGTCTCCCTATTTCCAACCTTACGCTAAGCTTCATGCGTGGGATGTCTCGCAAAGATAAATCCAAACAAGGAACCCCCCCCCCCCCCCCGATACACTATTACCTAGCATCGTCGGTTATCGAAATCCGTTAGGTCCTCCGTCCATAGCATGTACCCCTTTATTCTGTCTCTTGACAGAAAAGTTACAATTTCTCCCGTAATTATGCTTAACAAAGAACGTTTCACTAATTGCACAATTGTTCAGTATAGGTTGGTGGTAATAGCATTTCATAAACCTCGAATACATACACTTTGAATTCTCGAATATCATTTCCCTAATAATAGGGGTATAACTCTTAACTCCCACTTCCCTAAAGGATGAATATAACAATGCACTTTTCCTATCACTAGGTCCGGAGCGCTAAACATAATACTGAGTCAAATCTTTTCGTTCAATGGTAAATCCCGATACATACGGAATTATACTGACAAAGTCTATACATACTTTGGCATCGAATATCTCGAGCCCACTATCTCCTCCGAAGTCTCTTGGATAGATAATATAAGTGCGAGTCCAACCTTCTTACAGGTAAAGCCTCGCCAAAACAAACATAAAACATGTTGCACCAATGCAACTACTCCGATAGCCTTGCAATAAATGCCCACTATCATACTACCCATTTCTATAACATTTTTAACAAAGATAATATCATACTCGTGTATCACATCACTACAATAAGTAACCTCAATAAAGTATAAAACACTGTTAATATACTCATCCATCCTCCGCGGATAGCACTAAAGAAAAATCCCGCTATACTAGGGAAAAATATTCACATAATGGTAACATTTATAATTATATGCATTAAACTCGTCTCACATGCTAATCTAGCAATGAACAAAATATAGTGACTCGCTCGTGTCACATAAACACGCCTCATCCTCTGAGTATACATCTTACACTTCTACCTGGCAATCGTCTTGACTGTAAAAATGGTTTTCGGATGTAACACGTCTGCCCAAACCAAAACAAAATTATTTTAATCGTTGCCTTTTACTTGGCACCGTATTCTTATTCTTTTTTCTCATTTTGGAACATATTATCGTGAGCGATCTCACTCCGCACAAAATACCTCAGTACATAATTCACTTACCACCTGTCCTACTAACCAGGTTAGGATTTGTCCTCCTCTCGGACTTTAGTAAACTCGATTCCTGTAAACCATCTCGATTGTTCTCTTAACTTTTCAGGCCATAAAGATCATGTTACTATCTATAATAGTACTTACTGAATTTTCCATCACTTGGTAAGAATTTAACTATCTAAAGAATTTAAATGGTTTTCCTGATGTGTATCCACATCCTTTTGTGGTGCTATACCACCATCGTTTCATTCAGTCTCATTCTCGACTAAATTCTTCGATTCCTTTAACTTCCCCCACAAAGAAGTGTTATCATCTATTCTGACAAAATATGACAATGTCAACCTCTGAATCGTTCATCCATCAGAATTTCCTCCTCGAGTTTTATCAACTATTATTACGAGTTGGTCTTCCACTTGGAGTCGTTTCCCCCACTTGTATCTACATCTTCCGATACAAAATTCGCTAACGGTTAAGATTCATATTCATGAATGGACCCCTGACATGCCCTCTCTCAATGAGTTCAGAACCACATTTGCTTCTAATCCTGAACAGTTAAGGAAGGAACATACGATCAGCACTGTACCTAAGGTTCTCCTATAGGCATAGCATTCCACTTCTAAAATTGGTGGTTGACTCCAACCATTATAATTTTGTCCCGAAAGCCAAGAAAATTTTCTCTAAATTTTCACTTTCGGTTTTGCCACACTCCGTCCTATATTTAAGCCTTTGGATACTTTACCGCCTTTGGTAAAGACACATACAATTTTTCGCGTTTCAAAAATCTCCCACTAACAGTCTCTACACATTTTTGTAATACGTTGGGTAAGTTCACCCTCGCACCTCATTTGACTATAACAGCATTTGAAAAATCATTGCTGCACCTTAGTCGCCTTTCTAGTCGTGGCTTCTCGTGCAATAATGGCGGTGACCTCGTCTACAGTCATAATCCTCGGATATATTTTATCATCTCAACTGAGACCTTCCTCCTGATGTACGCTTAACGGTCCTCTTCTGACATCCGTCATCGCTCGGCACACGCACACATCTGAACAAAATTAGAATTAACTAATGTATACACATTATAGCAGGAGAACGAAATCTCGTCAAAGGAATCAACAATCCTAAACATAGGGCTCTATAACAAACAAAGCAACGCTGAAAGAATAATAAGCCGTACAGATCCTAAGGAAACTAGAACCTGATGCTCTGATACCACCTGTGACACCCGGCCTAATTAAATACCAGGCGATCACTCCTTTATTAAATTAAATCAAGGTAAACAATTGGTTCATTCTCAGCATCATTGTCGATAAAAATAAATTTTCCAATTTAACACCCTAAATAATTAAGCTAAGTGTCAAAACCATTTTTCATACATAACTTTCCAAATTTTATTTAAAGAAGAATTATTTATTTATTTTATTTAACCACATTCAATAAGTAAGAATCACCCCACATTAAATTTCTGCAACATAGTCCAATTAATTTAATACATTCGTCAATCGAATGTCAACATACGAAATTTAAATTCACACATCCAAACTGAATAAATCCCATAGTAACAACACTGGAAATAACTGAAATACAAATGTCCAATAACAACGGAATAATGGAAAGAGCTACACATGCCCAACTAAATGAAAGTACTAAGAGTGGATCCGAATGAACGAAGTCGTCTAATCAAGAGACCTGCAACTCCCACCTAAGCTGCAGCGTGTTCCTTCCAAGAGATCCTAAGCAAGACGCCCCTGTGGCTGGGAACCTATAATACAAACATATATATACAAGAGAGAGAGAGAGAGAGAGAGAGAGAGAGAAAGAGAAAAACGGGTCAGAGCCCGAAAGTGTGTTTGATTTAAAATACGTTTAGCAAGTATTTAAATTGATACAGGCCAATGCAACAACATATTAGTGCGACACTCTCTTGAGAAATTCTCACCTCTCTTCTAATGTGCACATCTATCGCACTAACCTCCCCAACGGGTTGTCTTATCATTTATCGCACTAATCTTCCCAATGATTTAACTTATATTATATTACTCGTAAGATTCCAAATTTCACGATTCAATTGTTTGAAAAGAATATTTCCATTAGTAACCAAAGTTCTCATTTTGACTTTATTAATCAATAAAGTTTTCCAATTTCATATTATACTTTCTTAAAACAAGTATTTACAATTTAAGTCATCAACCATGTCCAACATATCAAAACACAGTAGGCAGTTCCAGATTTCAGAATTTCATATATATATATTAACTACTCGAAAATATATATATCAAAACTGCACCCCACATAATAACTATGGCGCGGGCATACTCTACTATCCAAACCCCATATCACTCACATTAAGGGGAAGACAAATTCGGAATCACTCTCGAATTGTATTAACACATACACAAACTATAGGTTCCAAGTCACTTAGGACTGTCTAAATATCACTGCGATAGCCTCTATCAAGGATACCTATACACAAACAAAATGAGGCAAAGCATAGATTCCAAGTCTCTAAGAGGAAAGCACGTACCCGCATCTCTTAAGACCATCTGAACTATCATTCCGATAACCTGAACCAAGGATATCTATCTTCTAGGGTACAAGTCAATATCCCCCATAAAGGTCCCATCGAAATAAGACTGTCCCAGCGCGGAAACCTCAGGGATAGCAAGTAGCGTGGGCATGATTTTCACACATAGATATTATATGCATACACAATCATATAACTATACTAATACTACCATATCAATAATGGGTAATTTCTCAATTCCCATAATTACGTCATTCGCATTTATTTCACATTATATAGTTATCACGTATAACCATTCACAATCTTACTTTAATTTGAGGACTTCTTTCCACTTACTACATAACGCTTCATGGATTCTATCCTCCCAATTATAAAATTCAGTAGGTATACACATTTGTCCCAACGTAACTCTCTTACGTGTCTCTCTCTCTTAAAATCATAAATTTACCGACCCTTATGTAGTTATCCCAAAATACACTCTTTGTCCGACATCGAGGGTCCCAAAATCTATTCACATGTCCTACTGGTCTCCCCTATCTCCCAAAACATTTCATTAAGGATGCCCAAGAATTTTCTCACAATAAATTGAATTTAACTCATATAATAAGGGAAATAGGAGTCTGCCAGGAGGGGTTGATCGATCGAGGTTTGGGGCTCGATCGATCGAAGCTCTAGGTTCGATCGATCGATCAAGCAGGTCTGCGAAAACTAAAATTCTGCAGTTACGGGTTTCATCTCCAAACACCAACAATTTCCATATTATCTAATCCCAATCGTCCCAAAATTGCTGCTACTAACCTTATATCATCATATTAGGTATTTTCAACGTAAAGCATGTTAATTTCTGTGATTAAATCATGAATTAACAGCCCCAATTTCATACAAAATCTCAAGAACCCTAAAATTCTCTTAAACATGGTTCTAACAATTATTTCCAGAATTATCTTCTTATACACATCATATTTTTGTGGTTTAAATTACTCTACATGGCAAGGGTTTCCAGAATTATCAATTAGACCAATACTACATTGATTTCCCTATCATAAATCGGGTTTTCCTCCATTAAAACTCATCTTAATTACTCCTAAACTAATATGAAAGATGCACCAACAAAATAAGAAAGATAAACACTTGCCTGGGATTTTCAGAGGTCTGGTTTGGTGGCGAATTCGATATGGTTGCATTCCCCATCTCACGATCTACGCGTTGGTGGTGGCGGTAGTGCAAACCGTTGAGTTTTGGGCCTTGAATTTGCCTTGAGAGCTCTCTCCTTCCTCTCCTATGGCCGTCACTTGTGTTTAGAGTTTCTAACCCTAGAAGGTAACCTAGGTATCTGATATAACTCCTCTGATTTTCGTGGGTTTAATTACACAAAAATGTAAAATGACCAAAATGCCCTCCTGGGGTACTAATTAGGCCTAAAAACGCCCCGAGACCCGAAATAAACCCCCAGGTATACTTTTCTGGCTATCTCGACCCTTCCGGGCGCGTTGGCGCACTAAAAATGACCATACAAACAAATTATAAAATATTCACTTTTATTTAACAATAATTAGTCCCGACGCGACACGGGCGCGTCCCGACTCAAAATTCCAAAATTGACATTTTATTCACTCGTGACATTCCATATAATCAATATCATATATTACTTTTCTTAATAGTAATATTCAACAAATTTCCCATAATTACTAACTCTTGTCACGTTAATAATTATAACATAATTAATTTCTGGATTTTTATTAAATAATTAACTCAGATTAAATTTAATAAATCCCCAAATTAATATAGCATAAAAATACGGGGTATTACATAGATCTGGGAGGTTCAGAAATGGACATGGAGGTTTTCATTATGGGCAGTAGTAGGGTCAACACGGCTAGTAGGGTCAGCAGGGCCAACATGGCCAACAGCAGCAGCTTCGTCAGGGCCAGCACGGCTAGGGGAGGAATGGAAACGGCCACCAGGGCCGTGGGCAGTAGGGTCAAAGAGGGGAAAAATTTTCAGGGAAATGTTTTACATTTGTCAAGATTGGCCTCAAATTCCAGGAGTGTCTTGATAAGGGCAAGGCCCCACAGCAGCAACAGGGTGCTCGACATGAGCCCCAGAGACCTATGTTTCCCGCCGCCCTCCCAGCACCACCACAGATGCCAGCCTTACCACTTATTACCACAGTCCCAGTCCAGCAGGGACAGCGTCAGTATGGGCGAGTTTATCAGCTCCAACAGGCCGCAGTCCCACAGGATCCACCTGCTATTGAGGGTACGCTCTCTATTCAGGGGACTATGGGGAATATTTTATTTGATACGGGGGCCACACACTGTTTCATTACCATGAGATTTGCACGCACTTTGGGGTTGTTAGACACTGCAGAGAGCACGATTACATGCGTAGATTCACCGTTGAGTAGGGGTTTTGTGATTTCTCTTATTTGTAGAGGTGTGGGTATCGAGATCGGGAGATTTACTTTACCTGCTGATATGTTAGTATTAGAGATGACAGAGTACGATGCGATCATTGGTATGGATTGGCTAGTTTCATATCGATCCATGATTGACTGTTTCAGCAGGAGTATTATTTTTGCCATTCCCGGGCTGGAGATGTTTTTTAGTGGCGATGCATCGCCCTGAGGGAGGATCATCCACACACTTGTACTATATAGAGGAGGAGGCCTCTAAGGAAGTGGTATTACCACTCGATTCGATTCCAGTTATTAGGGAGTTTGTTGATGTATTTCAGGATATACCTGGATTACTTTATAGTAGGGAGATAGATTTTGTTATCGATTTGACATCGGGCACTCGACCAATTGCCCGCGCCCCTCACCGTATGGCTTTAGAAGAGATGAGAGAGCTAAGGGGTCAGATAGAGCAGTTATTAGGTCAGGGTTTTATCCGAAGGAGTACTTCTCCTTGGGGTGCCCCTGTGATGTTCGTAAAGAAGAGGGATGGATCATTGAGGTTGTGTGTAGATTACCGGGAGTAGAATAAAGTCATGATACGGAATAAGTATCTATTGCCCCGAATCGATGACTTATTCGACCAGTTGTGAGGAGCTTACTTCTTATCAAAGATTGACTTGCGATCGGGATAACATCAGTTGTGTATCAGGGAACAGGACGTCTCAAAGACTGCTTTCTTGACGAGATATGGTTCCTATGAGTTTCGAGTTATGCCTTTTGTCTTGACCAATGCCCCAGTCGTGTTTATGGACTTGGTGAATAGGGTATTCAAAGAGTTCCTAGAGCAGTTCATCATTGTATTTATTGATGACATTCTAGTTTACTCCCAGACAAAGGAGGAACACACTGAGCATTTGAGGCAGGTTTTGCAGACGCTGCGTCAGAACGAGCTATATGCAAAGTACGAAAAATATGGGTTTTGGCTGAAGCAGGTTCAGTTTTTGGGGCACATCATTTCAGGCAGGAGGATATCTGTTGATCCAGGGAAGGTATTCGCGGTGAGGGAGTGGGGACATCCCACGACACCGACTAAGATCCTTAGTCCTAGCAGGATACTACATTAGGTTTATTCGGGGTTTCTCAAAGATAGCGGGTCCTTTTACACATCTGACTCACAAAGGTGTACCATTCATCTGGAGCGATGCCTGTCAGTTGGCATTCGATGAGTTGAAGGAAAAGTTGACCTCAGCGCCTGTGTTAGCATTACCCAGACCGGTAGTTGAGTATCTAGTCTACACCGATGCATACTTATAAGGAATTTGAGGTGTACTGCAACATGAGAGTCAGACTATAGCTTATGCTTCCCGTAATCTTAGGCCTCATGAGAAGAATTACCCCACCCATGACTTGGAGTTAGCGACAGTCGTATTTTCTCTTCGGATTTAGAGACACTACCTCCTAGGGGAGAAATTTCGTTTGTTCATTGACCATAAGTCTCTACAATACCTCTTTATGCAGAAGGAACTGAATATGCGTCAACGACGGTGGCTTGAGTTTATGAAGTATTATCAGTTTGATATCCAATATCACCCAGGGAAGGCTAACGTGGTAGCAGACGCGTTGAGCCATAGACCTGTAGGTGAGGTGGTCGAGGTTTGGAGAGCAAAGTGGAAGGAGTTGGGACACCGGGATGCAGTGGACCGATAATTCATGTCTGTGATGACTGTTACGCCTCAGATTGTTACAAGAGTGATAAAGGCCCAGGCAAAAGACTCATTATGTCAGGAACAGATAGTTCGATTACTATTAGAGGGAGTCAAGTCTTATACCATTAGTTCAGACGGGGGATTACGCTTTAATGGGAGACTGGTCATTCCGAAAGGGGAAGACTTGCGACACGAGGTAATGACAGAGTCGCACGGCTCACGATTCACGGTACACCCTGGTGGGGATAAGATGTACCAAGACATGAGACAACAGTACTGGTGGAGCGGAATGAAGAGAGATATTGCCGTGTTCGTTTCTAAATGCACCACTAGTCAGCTAGTAAAGGTGGACCATCAGAGACTGGCAGGACTTCTACAACTGTTAGTGGTTCCGATGTGGAAATGGGAGAGCATATCCATGGACTTTATCACGGGGTTACCTACGTCACAGAGGGGTCATGACTCTATATGGGTAATTGTGGATTGGTTGACCAAAGTTGCTCATTTTTTTCCCGTGAGGACAGACTACACTACGGGACAGTATGCCAAAATTTTCATTGCGAAGATAGTGAGACTTCACGGGGTGCTTCTAAATATAGTGTCTAACCGAGACAAGATATTTATTTAATGATTGTAGGAGAGTTTCCAGGAGGACATAGGTATGGAGTTGCGGCTGAGTACGACGTACCACCAGCAGACAAATGGGTAAACCGAGAGAATGAATCAGATGTGGGAGGACATGTTGCATGTGTGCATCTTAGACTTTGGAGGTGGTTGGGAGCAGTACCTTCCACTGGTGGAGTTTTCTTATAATAACTCCGACTAGTTCACCATTGGCATGGATCCATTTGAGGCGTTGTATGGTAGACCTTTTCATTCCCCGGCATGTTGGTTAGAGGTGGGGGATAACAAACTCCTTGGGTCGGAAGTGATTTAGGACACTTCGGCAAGGATAGAGATGATACAGAGCCATATTCGGGTAGCTCAGGACCGGCAGAAGAGCTATGCTGATGCCAAGAGGTTCTTCAGAGAATTCCAGGTAGGGGACCAGGTGCTACTCAGAGTATCTCCTCTGAAGGGGATTATGCGTTTTGGAAAGGAGGGGAAACTGGCACCAAGATATGTGGGGCCATTTCCTATCATCGAGTGGATTGGGCCAGTTGCGTATAGACTTGGGCTACCAGAGCACTTGCATAGGATTCATGATGTGTTCCATATTTCCTCGCTAAGGAAATATCTTAGGGACGATTTGTCCCATACTCACATTGCTTTAGAGGACATCGATCTTCAGCCTAATAGTTCCTATGAGGAGGGGTCGATTGCTATTCTGGACCACAACGAGAGGAAACTGCGGTCGAAGATAATACCATTAGTACGCGTGCAATGGTGGCATCATCATGCCGAGGAGTCCACATGAGAGCGCGAGAATGGGATGCGCAAACGTTATCCAGAGCTATTTTTCCCAGGTATTCTTTAGTTCTGAATTTTGAGACAAAATTCAGTTATTAGGGGAAAAGTATGTAATACCCCGTAATTTTATTGATTTTTATTCAAGGGATTAATAGAATTAAATGAGATTTAATTGGGAATTAATCTGAATGTAAATACTAGCGAGACGTGATTTGGTATTTGATTATAATGTTAAAATAAAATATTACTGAGAATATATGGTAATATAGGAGTATTGAAAATATTAAAATTGTCACGAGGCAGAAATACGACAATTTGAGAAATTTAGTTAGAACGCGCGTGTCAGTCGCGTCAGGAATGAATTTATTTAAATTAAAAAGTAAATTATATTTTTATCAACCGAATGATCATTTTGAGTGCGCCAACGCGTCCAGAAGGGTCGAAATAGTCAGAAAACACTAGCCGGGAGTTTAGTTTGGGTCCCGGGGCTTTTTTAGGCCATACCGGCAACACATAAGGGTATTTTGGTAATTTTAAAAATTAAGGAATCAAAACCCACGAATTTTAGAGTTTATTTATATATTTTTAAAGAGGCCACTAAGGCCATTACCAGCAAAAGGCAAGAGAGTGGGCTACGAGAGTTTTGAGAGAAGTTAGAGAGAAGTTAAAAGAGGTTCCAAACCAAACCATCTCCCATCATGAGAAATTTGAAAGGATTTGTGACCGGAAAGAACAGAGAGAGACAACCTTGATCATCAACAACAAACCAGAACATCGAATTTCAGGTAAGTGATTTGATGTCATTAATTGCAACGAATATTTCCTCCATGTTTAGTGTAGAAACCTTATATGCTTTGAAAGTTTTGGGAAAAACCCAATGGGATTGTTGTAGAAACTCTTAAGTTTGGTTTGGAATTTCAGGTATAATGATTATGGACGAAATTTATACCCAAAAACTTAACTTTGAGGATTTAAAAACGGATTAATGATGAGTATTTAAGTACAATAAAATCCTGGGTTCATGTTCACAGGGTTTGGACAAAATTTAGGGATGTATGATTATGGCATGTTGATTAGTAAGAATTGACCCCAAAAATATGTTAAGGAGTGATCTAGGGTGACTTAGAGTAGTTTAAAAACATTAAAATGATATTGGGAGGATCTTAGGACAGATTTAAGGAAGAGAAAAATGAAGAAAAATGAAATTGGGAAATTCTGGGTGTTTTCTGCCATCTCGTTAGAAGACCTGCCCAGGTCGTTCAAACGAAGGGCTTCGAATGAGACTTCTAACGAGATGGCAGTATCCCTTCTAACGAGTTCGTTCAAAGCCCTTCGTTCAAACGACACTCGTTTGATCTACCTCGTTCGAACGAGATTTCTAACCAGTTGACAGAATGGCCTTTTTAGGCCTGATTTTATTTTGAGCTTCCAGGAGGCTTATTTTATTGAGTGTTAACCTTCCCTTGTTGACTAGTGGGTATAGTTGTGATATTGGAGTACGTTGAGTATTAAAACTTAGAATTTTGTAATAAACCGGACGACATCTATGGGTTAGGAAATAAGTACTTGAATCTGCGACGTGAGAAGAGTTGATTATCTATGATGTGTATTATTCGGGGATTTGTAATTGCATTACATTAATGACGGTATATGAATGTAAAATATACCTCTATTAAAATTATAATATATCTAAGACGTGTGAATGCTTAGTATATGTCATTATCTGTGTATAACATACCTACCATACTTGCTATCATGGGAGGTCGGCGTCCGATCAGGGCCATCTAATGTTTGTGTGCCTACAGGGGGATTTAGATTGGTACCTCGAGGGCAGAGATCAGAGAATGACTTATTGAGGAGTTAATAAGCCTGTTGATCATGGGAGCGTAGGTATGTGAGTGACCCATGTGGTGTGGACTATGTTCGCCTCCATTATGTGTGTTTGTTACTTGTCGAAACGGTTCCTGAGAGATTCGAAGTATGTGATCCTTATGTACGTGATGTATCGGGATTTAATAGCAGAGTATGTGTGCATCGTAGCTTAGTCTAGGGGTGCCGTTATTGTATATTTATGATGATATTGATATACAGAAATATTGAAATGAACTGTTTATATAAGTACAAGTGTGAATTAATGTAACATCTCTGTAGAGCTAAAAATGGGAAAACTCTTAGTGATTATTGTAATTAATTCTGAAGAATGAAGGTAAAATACTCAGTTTATATTAAGACGTCGGGAATTAAACCATGAATAGTATAGTAAAAATCAGATATTGAATTAGACTAGTTAGTTAATGAAATAACTAGAATAGGTATGGGTACGTAGGAGTGAACAATTAGTTGAGAGATGAGAAACTCATGTGAGTGCATGAACTATCATGTCTTTTATATTCATTGTTTAACGATATTAAACACTGCCTGTATTTTAAACTATTTTCACAATCGGGCTCTGACCCGTTTCCTTTCAAATCGATTATCTTGTAAAAACTTTTTAGGTGCCCAGCCACAAGGACACCAAGCGTAGGAGTTCCATTCCAGTGACGTGCTGTGGTAGCTCTGGATGTTACAGGACCTCGATAGTAGACGCCTCCACTTTCTATCTTGACTCTATTTTAGATTTACTCATCTGTAGGGCATGTCCCCCCTTTTCTTTTAGAGACATCTTACTTATTCAGTTTTATTTCAGATTTTGGGTTGTAATTATTTAGTGATTCGGACTTTGTATTCAGTTTTATTCAGTATTTCGGATTATTTCCGAGGAGTGTTCCTCCAGATTCATTTATTCCTTTATCATTGTAATATGATTATATTGTGGTTGTGTTATCATTTTTTCATAATTTAATACTTTTTGTATGTTAATCTAATTTAATTAAAATTGGCAACTCACTTTTTAAATATTAGGTGGCTAGTAATTGTTAAAACATTTTTCGACAGTGATGCTATGAATTGAACCAACTTGACATTTTTTATTAATTTAATAAAGGAGTAGCTACCCGGTATTTAATTAGTCTGGGTGTCACAGTTAGGTACCTAAGGAGAGGTTAGGGGGTATTAGAAATGGGTGTCTACACTAAGTGTACATGAATTTCCTCACTATATACCTTTTGGGGAAAGTACATGTGTGAGTGAATTCGATATTCTCGGCGTACGTGAATGGGTTCCCTTTGATATACCGCCCATCATAACTTCGGTCAAGCAGTACGATGTGGGGGAAATTGTTCGATATACATCGAAGGTACTTGTCCAATGGAAGGTGAGAGTCATATCGCTTAGGATAACTACAACATGCCTGACTAGTGCCCATCACGAAGTGATCCCCCGAGTTACGGGACAAAAAATTTGTCAATAGCCATGCTCCTTGGTGATGTACTGTGAAAAATGCATGATTCTTGATTAGTAAATTATGGAGAGATCATCTTTATTTGGAATGATGAGAAGTAAGGAGGGGATAATATACAAGTATAAAATGTAGATCTAACATGTAGCATTATACTAAGCATGGATGTGTGAGAGTGAGTGTTGTGTGAATATCTACAAGTGAGTGTGTTGTAGTGAACCTAAGCATAGATCAACTACAAGTGGTGTGTGAGAATTTTGAGTGAGCATGAATATACACATGTGTGATAAGTGGAGGTGTGTTAGTGGCACCTAAGCATGGATTTCTAAGTGGTGTGTGAAACATATGGATATAAGTGATCCTAGGTTCACGTGGTGTGGAGGGTACATGGAGAATATATGCATGTGTGAGGGTGAGTAGTGATATAAGCACGAGGCATTTATGTGCAAGAAATAATAGATGAGAAAAAAGGGAACATAGAAACAGGTTTATATGCATACAAGTAGAAAAACAAAACACCCACGCAAACAGAGTCTAGCCCTCTAATGTAAATTGTCCCCAGGGGAGTCACCACTGTGGCTATCCTAATCCAAAAAATTTGTTCCCCTCCTCGCTCTCTCTCCTTATTCCTAAGAATAGGGTCGGGGGTATAAAAGAGGGATGAAAGGTCTCGTGCCCTTTATGATTGCGGAACGATTCATCCATCGTCGGTTTGGGATAAATGTAAAGAGATCGAGTCGCCAACTTATTTTTCACAAAACAAGGAAAAGAACATGTTGCCGCCTCGAGGAAACAACATCAAAGACAAACTGATTCTTATGATCCTAATAGTTTGAAGGGTTCGGGGGCTAAGCTACCAAATGGGAAGGTGTTAGGAGCCCATCTTTCCCTTTCATTCTATCATCGGATTGTGTTATTATTTTCCTTTATTTCTCCGCTAAATGTGTGTGCGTGTATATATAATGGATATAGGAATATCCCAAATCATACCATAGAAGAGATAGAATGAGGTCATCCGTAGGAATGTTCCTAAAATAATCTATCTAAAATACGATTTAGGCATTTATCGTGATATTGATCGTTATGGTGAAACAATAATACGGGTTGGATAAAACCCTTACAAGGATTACAAACATAATATGTATAATAATGAAAGAATATGATAAATACGAAAATGGGGGATTTTAGGAAAATTGGAAAATTTTGGAAAGTTGGACTCGAGTTTCGAGTTTTAATTCGAGATGCCTATTTAGCCTTATAAAGGCATCAACGTACATTTAGTTCGCATGCGGCATAGGGGTGAGGTTTATCCTAAAGATTCAAATGCGATTTTATTATATGTGCATGTGGAGAAAATGTGTTTGGGTTTTGAAAAATTGTGATGGCTAATCTCGTTGGGAATTTATGGGTGTAACCCTCTGTTTTTTTATTTTTTTATAGAAAATAAAGTATGGGCGATATAACTACAAAAAAGGTAAAAAAAAGTTTAATATTTACAAACTAAAGTAATAACTAGATTATAAATCTAATGTAATTTATGCAAAAATAAGAAAGTTAAAAAGAGAGGGAAGGACTTCGACCTTGTTTTGGGAATGAAAGATTGTTCTTGATGTTGTATGAGCTCCCTTGAAGATTGATATGAATGTTGGATTTGAGAGAATGAGATTTGGACAAATTGGGTGTGAAAAGGATGGGAATGTAATCTTGAATGGAATTTTACGTGAAGAAACTTCGTTGATTTCGAGATAATGTTGCTGAGAGCACTGATGTTAATGGACCTGAGGTGTGCTTTGGGAGTGAGGTTATACCCTATATTTATAGGGTAAGGGGGTGTTTATTGGCATTGCCTTAGTCCTGCCGCAGGTAACCCTTGGCACATATCCTATAGGCAAGGAATTTCCTCGTCCAATTGGTAGTCTCGTACGGATTTTCCTAAAAATGACCGTAGAACGCAATTTGTTGATCCAAATCGTGCATTGGTCATACCGTTAAAAAATTAATTTTGATACATTCAAGGGTCCTTAGGACCACTCTCGTGTCTGGAAGTTGACTTTGGGTTAAATGTGGCTCGAAAGCGAACGTCGGTCCTTTGGATGGGAGATTGTCAGATGGAAACGGATTGTTCATCCAAACGATAAGTCAGAATCGTGAAGAGAGAAGACTTTTGGAAATTTTAGGCGATGTACTTTGACATTCCAAAGATCTTCACTCGGTTCGGACAGTTTACATTGGTCAACCGGGGACCGGAAGCTCTTGATGACCTCTCGGAGTAAAAAAGATATTTCGTTCTAACCCTAAGTCAAAATAGTGCACAGGGTACACCATTGGAAAGGGTATTCAGTAACCTTTAAAGATTCATTCAATCTCGTTCGAGATTAAGAGTCAACATTGGTCAAATAGAGCCCGAGAGCGCTCGATGGCCTCCGGATCAATTTTCAGGAGAAAACGGATTGTTCATCCAAACGATTATGCCGTTTCAAGCATGATATTCACCGTTGGAAATGGGTTTTAGTTCCCTAATAAGATTTAATGATCTTTCTATCTGATGATGAAGTTGAATGGAGTCAAATCGGGGCTCGGGTGGGACGTGGCCTCTATATCAATTTTTTAGAGTAAAATGGTTCGTTCATTCAAACGGTTACTTCGATTCATGCATGAGGCAGACCATTGGAAAGGGATTCAAAGCCCTTCAAAGATTCAAGGATCTTTTGCTCTGACGATAGAGTTTACTTGACTCAAACAGGGCTCGAGAGAACTCGACGGCCTCTAAATCGATACTCAGAGTATGACCTAGTGTTCATAGTGAAATGGTGAGGTGCTAGGGACCTAAGGAGAGACTTAGGGGGTACTAGAATGTGGTGTCTATAGGAAAACAAGAGACATAATGTGTTGGGACAACAGTTAGAATGAATTTAGAGGTAATTTTTAAGGGATTGGAATTCCAAAAATTATAATTTATATTTGTGATTGTATTTCGAGATTGAACTCATGGAGATTTATTATCCTACCATTAAGATTAAGTCACGGGTTAATAAAGACGAGAACATTAGAAAAGCCTTAGTTTGTAATTTCTATAAATTTAATGTCAATACACGAAGATATTTAATGAATCAGTGTATAAAAACATGAGGAATAACAAATGTAAACAAAACCAAAGAAGAAATTACAGAAAAAGAAGTGAAAACAAAACAAGAATGAAAAAAGGGGATCATGAAAAATCGCTCTTAGTCGCCGAAAATCATAAGTTTAAAAAGATAAGTGAAATCTGTAATACCCCTTAATTTTACAGAAATAAATAAGGAATAAACTAAATGAGAATAAAATAATAAAACATGAGTAAATCATTATTAATGAATTAGTATGTCAAAATATTAAAATTAACAATGAAATCGTGATTTTTAGAATTTTATGTGAATTAGAAAGTAATTTTGGATATTTTAAAATGGAAGAAATAATTAATGGGCATATTGTAATTTGAATTATATTGAAACTAAGTTTATAATTATTTCTATTTGATCAATAATAAAATAAAATGAGTGATAATGAATTTATATGGTTTTTAGATATCTTATAATAATTAAAATGGCAAACTAGACATTTATTAATGAATTTTAAAATTAAGGGTAAATGGATAATTAGGAATGCCTTCGGCTCCAAGAAAGGAAAAAGTGAAGGTTCAACATAAATATATATATAGTAAGAAGGTGGAGAAGAAAGGAAGGGAAAAATGAGAGATAAGGGAAGGAAATGAATATAAAACAAAAGACAAAGAAAAGGGGCATTAGCGGCCACCATAACCTTCCAGCAGGAGACTATATCGGGGTCTTAAGATCCTATATAAGTGACCTAGGATGCCATAGTAGCTGGTGGGGAACCAAGAACGTTCAGAGTGGCATTTTAAGTTGGGTTTTGATTCACAAAAACTTCCATTTTTCAACTTGATTTTTGAGAACCCTCCCTTGGTATTTGCGAAAAACACCAATATGGGCTAGATTTTTCGTGTAGATTCTATTTTTGGAGTGGAATTTTGGAGATGGAGAAAGTTTGTACCATAATTTCTAAGATTTCAAATTTTATGTATAATAGGAAAGTATCCACGTACTTTTCTTCTTAACTTCTATATAAGTTTAATATTGCCTAAACTCAATATGAATTGGGATTAAAAAGGATTAGGAACCTAATTAGGGGAATAATACTCTAATTTATGAGTATTCGTATGATTTAATGAAATAAACATGTAAGAACTTGTGAACTTAATATGCATGCTCATGCTTGTATTATTATATGAAACTTGAAATGTTGAGATTTGGGAATTTTCAAATTTAAATTTGGAATCTTGATGATAATGTTAGGGTTTCATGGATATTCTTGAACTCGTATTTTATATGTGAATAAATATAAAACACATAAGTTATGGTTCAATTTGTAATTTGACATTTATACTGGTAATTTTTCACTAAATTAAAGTCGTCATCATATGAGAAAGGGTGATATGGGGATATGGACCTTTTATCAATCACATAATGAAACAAAAAAAAACTGATAAAAGAATAAAAATGCCAAGTCCAAAATAAATAAATGATGTGTAAAAGGTTCAACCCCTTGGGTATGTCATTTAAATGCATTTAGTGTTAAGAAATGTGAGTTTTGCTTGTACACTTTGGTCGTTGTGCAATTCACAAGGTGTGGAACATTTCAATGCGGATTAGAATAATGAATTATGAAATATTACTTGGAAAGTTATCTTATACGGATATTATTAGGAATCATAGATAGGATTAATGAAATGATACATTCTTGGAGACCACAAATAGTTATATGGAAGTTGTTCATTCCAAACCTGTGTCATTAAAATAGGAAGTTATATCTTAACTAGTTGGTGTTCCTACGTTAATGGAGTGAGAAATCGTACATTAATTTATTTGGGAATGTGATGTAAAACCATATGGGCAATTATCTTAGAATGTTATAATTGTTGGATGTTTGGCATCGTCTAATTTTTGGATTGAATATGGAATAATTGTGATTTGGCAAGTGCTAAAATAAATGATATATTGATTTGTCTTTGATGATTATTAGTGATAAGATGTAATTTGAATGATAGTGTGGTAAGTAAGACTTTAGCTATTATATGAAGGGTCCTGACAATATATATGATGCTGATGGTGAAATTATATTCACTACATAAGGATGGGGGTAAGTATAGTTTATATTGTTGATTATAATTTTTGGAATAGAGTATTAGAACGATATTAGCTTATTGTATTTTCCATTTGTAGATACGATATTTGTGATTATATATTGGTACATTATGAGGTATCACATTAGGCATATGTATATGTAAGTTGAAATAATTATTTTATTAAGGACAGTTGTATTAACATAAGGCATTTTAACTAGAATATGGGTTTGTGGTATATGATAATTTTAAGACTAAATTAAAATTCTTAGGAATGTTACAAATTGATTAGGTTAGATTCCATTTTGTTTAAGTATGTCGAATTCAAGAGTTATATATATATATATATATATATATATATAGAGAGAGAGAGAGAGAGAGAGAGAGAGAGAGAGAGAGATTAAGTGATGGTTATAAGTAGTGGGTAGTTAAGAAATGAATATTTTAGAGTCATGAAAATCATTCAAACTTGACAGAAGTGTATGGAGGATCCTTTTGCATTTCATTTATGAGATGTCCCATACGTGGGAGTTGAGATTTTACGATATGTTTCCTATATAGAGTAATCTTAGGCTAATACAATAAAATGGATAATGGGACTTGTGGTTATTTATCTATGATGTATTGCTAAAACAATCATTTCAAAAAGGTATGGAAATGTTATATATATATATGTGTGTGTATGGAATTTGTTAAAGATGCCTAAAAGCATCGACGTCTAAAAGGGAATAAATATGAAAGTACAATTTAAAAGTATATACGTGTGTCGAAATTGGTAAGCACGATACCGATCGAAATTTTTATTCAAATTAATTAAGAATGAATATTAATGAATAGTGATATACTATATCACATTTATGTGACTAGAGAATTTTAAAGATCCTGGAAAATATGTTGAAATACATTAACGATGCGTAAATTGAATTTATGGAAATTTTATCAATATTACTCTTATATTGAGGACCCTATGCATATGGCCACTTTTGTTGTATTTATATTATGGATATTCTTAAGGTTGAAGTTCATATCGTGGGGTTTGGGGACCTCAAAGGAGACTGGAGTCCAGGCACGATTACAATGATCTTATTAATGATTTTGGGGTGGATAAGATGATGTTTGATTTTGTTCATGATAGGAATTTATTTATTTTATTATTTATACTTTATTGTTATTCATGGTGAGGGATTAGTTAATTGATAGAAATTGTAACTCTTTAATTATAAAAAGTAAGGAATGTTTTTATGATACGAGTATGACGAATTATTGCTTGTCTCTTCTTTGTATACCTCGTGTTTAATTAAAAGATTCCATTTTCGAATAAAAAAATCCACAAAACTTAACCCATTAAGAACGACTATAAAACATAATAATAAGAAAGAAACACACGGTAAATGAGTAGGATCTCTAGTTTAGATAAATAAAGATAATTATACAGGGAGACATATAACATGTGAGGGGGAGGGGACTCGTCACAACCCAACGGTGTAGGTGGCAAAGTTGTGGCTAGGACATTATTGTGGTAGTGTTGTTTGGTAGTAAGTGAGTATGTGTGAGACATGGGAGTTTTATCTTACGTTAGAGAAATAATGGATTTCAAGTCACACAGAAGAGATATGCACGATTGAACAGACACATAGTTGGTATACATGCACAATAGAGTTCAAATACGTGCGCATAGGAAACCTTGAGGGGTTCAAACTAAAGTTAATTTATTTGGCCGAGATAAATAAAATCGTAAATGTAGATCCATATTTCAATCCCATATATTACAATTGTTCCATTCTCCTTGCAACATTCAATCTCAGCCTTTAATATTTCTTTCCTAACTTTTTGTCACCCCAACATCAAATCTTAACCCTCACTTGTCTTCTCATACACTAAAATATCTTCCCTACCCACCGCCCCACACACACCATCCTCGTTATAAAATTATATGTTGTTCTAATTATATATATAATAGGTCTTATATATAATTATAATTATATATATAATTATAATTATACTTTATATATAGATCGATAAAAAGGCCACAAAAGGTAGGGTTTTATTTGGGTTTGAGTGTATAAGACCTATTATTACCATTGTAATCCAGTTTTAGAATTGGAATGGGAATTTGATATACTTGTGTTATGTTATATCCTATGTATGAATTATTGTTGGTATAAATATGTATTATATCTGGTGGATTAGTTATAGTAACAAGCCATATTTTTCACATAACAGACAGTTAGGCTAATATGTCAAATAAAGGTCTTGTTAGATAATTTATAACATTCTCAGCATCTAATAATAAATAAATAGGAGTCAAATTTAAAACCATTGAAAACATGAGATAACTAAAATGATAAATAACTCTAAATAAATAAAATCTCAAAACATCCGATAACAAATAGTCTGAATAATTCCACTCTCAAAAGAGCTAACAGAAATCAATAACTGGGACTCAAGGTCCAGACAATCTCTTAAATAAAACTAAACCAATAGTATAAACCTAACCTAGAATCAAAGATCTTAAGATAATAATCAAAATGTAACTATAAGTCTGAAGTATCCTCGTCCTTATTGATCTTATCTATGAAACTATGAAAACAATTTTTATATTATTCGGGTCAGAGCCTAAAAGTTGAAAAAAATCTCTTTACTATCAGTAATGTAAATCATGCAACTCATTTACAATAAACATGACATCTCATAGTCTCTCACATGCAATTAATATCTCACCCCTCACCTAAGTGAAATACTATGAGCATGTGGCGCAAGGCATAAACTACTATAAGAGTCTTTATCTCTCGACAAAGTGAGTAAGAAGTCGATAGTCAAATGCAATGGGGTTGTAACCCACTACACGTGTGACAATACAACCCAAACACCAATTTTTGTAATGTCATCCTCAAAATGACACGTGATTACAACATACATTTTAATTTTCCGTGATAGACTAAGTATATTATTCATATATATTCACAATACAATAAACATGCCACCTCATCGGCTCTCACATGCAATAGATAACTCACCCTTCACCTAAGTAAAATAATACAAGCATGTCCCAGCCAAAGGCATAAATACTCTATGAGTCTCTATCTGTATATTAAGTGAGTAAGTGACCGATAATCAAATGTAGTAGAGTTGTAACCCACTACACGACTAAACACCAATTCCCCAATGTTATCCAAAAATTAACACGTGATTGTAACATATATTTTAATTGTCCATCGCTAGACTAAGTATCTCATTCATATATACTCACAATATAATCACATGAAGGCTATTACTGCAATACCCAGTAATTGTAATTCAAGAATTAAATGGTGAAATTGATTACTTATGATTATTTGTGCCTGCAGTGACATGTGATGTCACTATTTATATTTTTATATGTCATGGGTTATGTATATTTTTATGCGTTATGTGTATTTTAATCGATATTAAAATAAGACCTAATACACAATAATGAACTATTAATTATTTAATCAATAATTTTATAATGATTTTTGGAACTCGAACAAATTAAAATATTAAGAAGTTAGTTTGACAGTTTGGGTTGATGGATGATGTTTGGGACATTTAGAATGTCGGATTAGGACAAAAAATAATGAGTTTTAAGTCCCATAGGCTAGTATATGGTTTGGGATAGACTTTAAACTCTTTAGGGATGATTTTTGGGCTTAATGGGTCAAGCTTAATAAGGATCTTAACCCTAACTCTGTGGATAACAATATAAAAAGAGGAAGGGGGTTAACTTAGTTCATTCTTAACAGTTTTGAGAGAAAATCCTAAGTCTAAAGAGAGGTTTGAGAGAGGAGACTACGTGGAGAAGAAGAAATTAGGGGCAAATGACTTAGAGAAAAGGGAATTGGGTTAAGTGGATTGGAATATCACATCTTCATTCAAGGCAAGTTTATTTAGTATAAATGTATAATTGAGATTGTGTTGTAATATGGTTACTCATTGGATTCTAAACCTTTATTGGTAAAATTGGAATTAGATAATAATTTATAATTTTATGAATTATTAAATTGGGAATTCGTGTTAAAATCCATTATTGTGGGTTAATTGATAATATTCAGTATGAAGTTTCTTTATAAGTACAATTTGAGAATTCATATTTATTAGATTTATGTAATAGAGGAAAATCCCTTTGATTTATCAAGATTTTGTTGACAAATTGGATGATTTTGAGATTTAATTGAACTTTAGGGTTCTAACCTTTTAGATCTGATGATATAACTTAAAATTGATATGGGAATTAATGTAAAATGGTAGTATTATTAGATAATATATTAAGTATATGTAAAAACATCATATAGAGTTTTTTGGGGGTGTTAGGGACCTTAGAAGAGTCGATCATGGGTGTTTTGTTTATTGGGACTATGTTTAGTGTTGTAGGATGAAGAAAACACAATTATGCTTAGGTTTGCAGGAACGACTTTGGGAACGGGCTATTTTATGGATCATGCGTATGGGTCGTAGGAATGGACGGAAATTATTGTTGTGCTAATAGTCAGTGTATGTTCGGAAATTTTCCTAGTTTAGGGGAAAGAAAAGGGAAATAGATCGTAGGGACTTAGAATTTATTATGATACTCATCTAAGGCCTTAAATTATGCGAACCTAAAGACTTAACTAGGAGATGAGTAATTTAATGTTTGGATAATAGACTTGTAACCCTTCATTGTGTAGGGATAACTTGTATTATGTATTATGTGCAAACCAATGGGTGTGTGTACTCAGGAAAAATATACTAAATTATTCGTTGGATAGGCAGATTCACATCTCTTACAACCGGCACATTCCTCTATTCTTGGAGCAAAAGAAATTTATTTCGCTTTACATTCGTCCCATAACATGTATTATCTATTATGTGCAAACCAATGGGTGTGTGTACTCAGGAGTTACGTACTAAATTTTATTATCTGCAAAATATTAGGTGTCTGTACCCAAAAAATACGTACTAAATTTTATTATAAGGAAAAATTAGGGTGTGCATACCCGGTAAATATATACCACATATTATTATGTGCAAATAATTGGGTGTTAATACACAGGAAATACGTACTGGATTATATTATGGTCAAAATATTGGGTGTCCGTATATGGGAAATATATACAAGATGGAATATATTTATGTATCACATGATGACAACTACTATAGTGTTAGAGTGATATAATTGGATTATTTCCTAAAATATATGTATATACATGTAGAGATGTGTCCGTGATTGGAATATACTTGAGATGTTTAGAAACGTTGCTTAGGAATATTCTAATGAGTTGAATAATACATAATCATGGGTTCATTTGGGTCAGGGATGATATTATGTAATATATAGGAATGTTGGGTTTCGGATAGTCTAAAGGTTATTTAAATATGAGAAGATGATGCATAATTATATTATATCCCCGAATCCATTATATTAATATACTAGTTAGACTTGTTGTTAAGGTCTCATATTAACATTTTCTTGGACATAGGCAGTTATGTGACTTCCTCCCTGAGATCATTTCAGTAGTTGGACATACTTTGATATAGTTAAAGTTACGCGGTAGTACTAAAATTGTTGGTTGGTTCGGTATGAGAGTTATGTGGTTCACCTATGGTATGCTTATGTTATTTATTTTTTGAATTTATTTTTATTACAATCCTTCTTAGAATGATATTGAGTTGTTTAATTCTGATGAGTTCGTATTGGACATGATTAATCTATTATAAAATCTTATGGATTATCATAGTTGGTATGAGAGCATTCCAGGTTTTAATGTCCTAGGGATCTTGAGTGCGTCCATCGCTTTTTTGCATTATGTTTTTTGATTTCATTAGAGATTTTCCATTTAGGATTTGTACTATGTATAATAATGACATCTTAGGGAATTTTGCACCATTGTTCTAGATGACCGACTCGGAGAGATTGAAGTGTATCAGAAGGGTTCTTAGTTTGGATTTCGATTGCAAGATATCCCATGCTTGGAGTCGCTGTCAATCGGGAGTTAGGGACTTTGGGGCCTATTACCTTTAGCAAGTGATTAGCGTATGTATCGAGAATAAATGTTTTTTAATCACTATTCATAATGGCATTAGAAGTATGGTTTTGAAGACCTCATTTATTCGACCGTGTAGTAGCTGATATAAGGAGGAGTTTAAATACCTTTATCTTTATGCAAGTAGAGAGATTGATACGAAGGCGAAGAAAAATGTTAATGTTATTCGCTTTGGTGCGAGATTGTATTTTGAGTGTGCATATTCTTACTATGAGATTTTGGCGAGATTTATTGGGTAAATTATTAATAACCACTTACATTTATATAGTGGGAGTTACCTTCCTATATTAGTAGATTCTCCACGACTATTGAAAGTTTAGAGTTACTAAGATGGTGAAGACTGAGGACAAAGTAGACCAAATGACTAAGACGGTGTAGAGTGGACCCAAGTAAGGAAGGTCACACTAATAAAAGGAATCACATAGTGGGAGAATGCCCCACGAGGTTCCAGGAATAGAAAATATGATCGATTATGGACACTAAAGACAAGTAAATGATTACCATTAGTCTAATAAGAGGAAACCCAATGAGTTAAGAGTTAGTAGTGACAACTATAGAGGCAGGGTCAACAGGGTCTCTTGTAGAGCCTCCGTTCTGAAAGTTACTTTATAGAAAATTATTAAACTTTTGGTGAGTGTGAAAACATAATTAGGAAAGGTTTTGCAACGTCTTGTGTTATTGAGAATGCCACCGAGTAATGGGTACAATCAAATTTATGGCTTACCTTCTAGAGTATGACTTAGACAATGCGGGGTTGTCATTCTTTTCTAGTAATCTGCATAATATGATTCTAGGATATATATAGAATATCATCAGTATTTATTTCTATGTCGATACTCAATGGGTGTGGGATTATTTACGTCGTGACTATAGACACGTGATAGTTTGTTGACCGACATGGGTGTTTAGCGGCTTTGTTTATTTAGACATGTGGTCTTATGATTCATATTATATATCTTTTAAGTTGTAGCCATACATATTATGCTTATATCGACTATCGGGGGTAGGTTTCCATGCTTTTCATATTCAGGCGGGGGATGTTTCTTATAATTATGCACGGGACTGAGGGAGGTCTAGCAAACACTTGTACTATAATATATGAGAATTCGTCTGAAGAGGTCACTGTATCATTAGACTCGATACCAATTGCCCATGATTTTACTAACATATTTGATCATGTAATAGGATAACTAATAATAAATAGGTAGACTTATATATATATATATATATATATATATATATATATATGTTACACTGATTACCATATATTTTACACTGATTACCATATATTTGTGACACCCCGACTAATTAAACACCGGGTAGCTACTCCTTTATAAAATTAATTCAAAATGCCAAGTTGGCTCAGTTAATAGCATCACTGTCGAAAACATTTTATTATTACTAACCACCTAGTATTTAAAAAGTAAGTGCCAAATTTTATTAAATCTGATTAACATGCAACAAGAGTAATTAATAACTGAATAACACCACTAATAACTGAATAACACCATTCACCATACTGAAGTAAAACGAATAACCATCACAAAATGTAAATAAACTCTGGAGGAAAAACTCCTCAATACAAATCCCACAACTGATAAGTAAACTGAAATAAATAACTAAAACTGAATACTGAGCAATATATGCTAGAGTCTGAAAACTGAAATGTAAAAATGTCTAATAGAATTGGGCAACATGCCCTACGACTGATAGATGCTGAGACTGGAATCCAAATGAGAGAGGCGTCTAAATGCAAGTCCCTGTAGCTTCCACAAACAGCTACAGCTCGTCTTCTGAATGAGAATCCTATGCTTGGTGTCCTTGTGGCTGGGCACCTAAAATGGTTTTACAAGAAAATATATTTGAAAGCAAATGGGTCAGAGCCCGAAAGTGGAAATCATTTTAAAAACCTGCAAGTGCTTTAAAAACATTTAAAACATTAAATGCAAAGTACATGTTAGGACGTTCACTCACATTAAATTCTCACCTCTCGACTAACTGTGCACTCCTAACGTAAGTACCCATCTATAACTACCCATTCCACTAGCTAAGTGACAACGTAACTATCTAGACTACCAAAGGTTCTACCCATTTTACTCGGTTAATTTAACATAACAACGCTCGTAATTTAATAGAGGTTTAACGTAAACTCAGTTACTAACTATGCCATTGATATAACTAACAGCTAACTCATTATATATCTCGAAACAATACCGTAATATTTTTACAACATTAACATGAGGATTTCCATTAATTTAATGTATATTATTCACATCATAAATATACGATACAAGCACCCCGCAATCTAAGCTATGGTGCACACATACTCTGCTATCCATCCCGGTACATCACGTACATAAGGATCACATATTCCGAATCTCTCAGGAATAGTTCAGATAACACAAATCACAAATAGTGGAGGCGAACACAGTCACCATCACATGGGTCACGCACATACCTACGCTCCCATGGTCAGCGGACTTATTAATATCACAATAAGTCTTTCTATGACCTATGTTCATCAAGGTACCAGTCTAAATCCCCCCCGTAGGCACACAAGGATTAGAGGGTCCTAAGCGATCGCAAACCTCCCGTGATAGCAAGTATGGTAGGTATGTCATACACACAAATACTATATCAATACTAAGTATACACGCATCTTAGTAATCACCGTAGTATAATTGTAATACTCTGCATCATTATACCATTTCCAAACTTATATTATTCAAGTCTCCCGTTAATATAAAGTTAAATTACCAACGCGTCTCACGTCGTAGTCCCTTAACCTTAAAACCTATCTATAATAGATTATTAGGTTCCGATTATTCCCAAATATAACATCTTTATTCCTAAGGTCTTTACTTCTGCTCTAAACCTTATTTCATCGAATTACACAATTTTGCACTATTAACCCAAACGTTACCTCTCTAACGAATTTCAATAACCTAGAATAATTCCCCGAATTGCATTCTAATTAAAGTCCACTATAATAATCACACCTACTGGTCTTCCTTAAGGGTGAGGCTATTCATAAGTTCTCCAAACATATTCTCCGAGGGTTTCCACCATTTAAAATCAAATTAAGGAAAATTTTACTCATTCTGGGGAGGTCGATCGATCGACCTATGAATATCGATCGATCGATCAAGTCGATCGATCGACTGATGAATGTCGATCGATCGATCGAACAGGTATGGCTACGGACTGCTTCGTTCTGCAGATTTGAAAACGTCCCAAAACTTATTTCTAACGTATGATTCTCAGATATAACGTTATAGTAATGTCATAGAACAATCCTACAATATTACTAACGTCCACAAACCACTAATTCAACATCTAAAGGCTACATATGGGTCAAACTTCATCAAAAACCTAGTTTCCAGATTTTATCTCAAGAACATTCATAAACTTCATCTTAAATCCGTTTCTGGTATAACAAAAGTTGATAATTCTCTTAATATAATCTTCCAGTAACATTCTACATGCAACCTATATCCCAAAATTTATACTAATAACTCCAATGTTATGGGTTTTTCATTATCTTCAAAGAACATACAAAATTTATGAATAATCTAACATGGAAGAAGCATTCTCCGAAATTTAAATGGAATAAATCACTTGCCTTGATTGTCTCTGGATTTGGTGTTGGATTTGTAATCTCTTTCTGCAGATTTCCTCTCTCTCTCTCCTTCTCCAAGCTTTCTTCTTCCAAAGGTGGCTATGGTGGCTAGGGTTTGCTTTGGGAGAGTTGGAAGACTAAATGATAACCTATGTAGCTTATGGGGTTAATAAAGGGTTGGTTGGGTCAATCCTTATCAGATTACAACTCTCAATTTTCGTCACTTTTAATTACCCAAAAATACCAAATTACTAAAATACCCTTTAAGTTGCCGGTATGGCCTAAAAATACCCCGGGACCCAAACTATACCCCCGGCTAGTGTTTTCTGACTATCTCGACCCTTCCGGACGCGATGGCGCACTCAAAACGACCATACGGATTATAGATTTTAAATTCACTTTTATTATCAAAATATTATACCGTGACGCGGCGGTGCCACGCGTCTCAACAAAATTTCTAAAAATGTCGTATATAAAACCCACGACAAATTTTATAATACCAAGTACATATATAATCATATATGCACATAATCAAGTACTAATACGCATCTCATTAGTATTTATAACCCGGATTAATTTCCAATTAATACGCTAATTAATTAATTAATCCCAAAAATAATTATAGTCAAAAGTAAGGGGTATTACATACTTCCCCCCTAATAACTGAATTTCGTCCCGAAATTCGAAACTAGAAAGTACCTGCTAAAAATAGCTCTGGATAACGTTCGCGCATCTCATCCTCGCGCTCCCATGTGGACTCCTCGACATTGTTATGTCGCCACTGAACACGCACTAACGGGACTATCTTTGACCGCAGTTTCCTCTCGCTTCGGTCCAAAATAGCAATTGGCCCCTCCTCGTAAGAGCTATCCGGCTGGAGATCGATGTCCTCCACAGCAATGTGAGAATGAGCCAAATTGTCCCTAAGGTATTTCCTCAGCGAGGAAATATGGAACACATCGTGAATCCGATGCAAGTGCTCCGGTAGTCCAAGTCTATATGCAACCGGTCCTATCCGCTCAATAATAGGGAACGGCCCCACATACCTCGGTGCCAACTTCCCCTTTTTCCCGAATCGCATAATCCCCTTCATCGGAGATACCCTGAGCAAAACCTGGTCCCCCACCTGTGACACCCCGACTAATTAAACACCGGGTAGCTACTCCTTTATAAAATTAATTCAAAATGCCAAGTTGGCTCAGTTAATAGCATCACTGTCGAAAACATTTTATTATTACTAACCACCTAGTATTTAAAAAGTAAGTGCCAAATTTTATTAAATCTGATTAACATGCAACAAGAGTAATTAATAACTGAATAACACCACTAATAATTGAATAACACCATTCACCATACTGAAGTAAAACGAATAACCATCACAAAATGTAAATAAACTCTGGTGGAAAAACTCCTCAATACAAATCCCACAACTGATAAGTAAACTGAAATAAATAACTAAAACTGAATACTGAGCAATACATGCTAGAGTCTGAAAACTGAAATGTAAAAATGTCTAATAGAATTGGGCAACATGCCCTACGACTGATAGATGCTGAGACTGGAATCCAAATGAGAGAGGCGTCTAAATGCAAGTCCCTGTAGCTTCCACAAACAGCTACAGATCGTCTTCTGAATGAGAATCCTATGCTTGGTGTCCTTGTGGCTGGGCACCTAAAATGGTTTTACAAGAAAATATATTTGAAAGCAAATGGGTCAGAGCCCGAAAGTGGAAATCATTTTAAAAACCTGCAAGTGCTTTAAAAACATTTAAAACATTAAATGCAAAGTACATGTTAGGACGTGCACTCACATTAAATTCTCACCTCTCGACTAACTGTTCACTCCTAACGTAAGTACCCATCTATAACTACCCTTTCCACTAGCTAAGTGACAACGTAACTAGCTAGACTACCAAAGGTTCTACCCATTTTACTCGGTTAATTTAACATAACAACGCTCGTAATTTAATAGAGGTTTAACGTAAACTCAGTTACTAACTATGCCATTGATATAACTAACAGCTAACTCATTATATATCTCGAAACAATACCGTAATATTTTTACAAAATTAACATGAGGATTTCCATTAATTTAATGTATATTATTCACATCATAAATATACGATACAAGCACCCCGCAATCTAAGCTATGGTGCACACATACTCTGCTATCCATCCCGGTACATCACGTACATAAGGATCACATATTCCGAATCTCTCAGGAATAGTTCAGATAACACAAATCACAAATAGTGGAGGCGAACACAGTCACCATCACATGGGTCACGCACATACCTACGCTCCCATGGTCAGCGGACTTATTAATATCACAATAAGTCTTTCTATGACCTATGTTCATCAAGGTACCAGTCTAAATCCCCCCCGTAGGCACACAAGGATTAGAGGGTCCTAAGCGATCGCAAACCTCCCGTGATAGCAAGTATGGTAGGTATGTCATACACACAAATACTATATCAATACTAAGTATACACGCATCTTAGTAATCACCGTAGTATAATTGTAATACTCTGCATCATTATACCATTTCCAAACTTATATTATTCAAGTCTCCCGTTAATATAAAGTTAAATTACCAACGCGTCTCACGTCGTAGTCCCTTAACCTTAAAACCTATCTATAATAGATTATTAGGTTCCGATTATTACCAAATATAACATCTTTATTCCTAAGGTCTTTACTTCTGCTCTAAACCTTATTTCATCGAATTACACAATTTTGCACTATTAACCCAAACGTTACCTCTCTAACGAATTTCAATAACCTAGAATAATTCCCCGAATAGCATTCTAATTAAAGTCCACTATAATAATCACACCTACTGGTCTTCCTTAAGGGTGAGGCTATTCATAAGTTCTCCAAACATATTCTCCGAGGGTTTCCACCATTTAAAATCAAATTAAGGAAAATTTTACTCATTCTGGGGAGGTCGATCGATCGACCTATGAATATCGATCGATCGATCAAGTCGATCGATCGACTGATGAATGTCGATCGATCGATCGAACAGGTATGGCTACGGACTGCTTCGTTCTGCAGATTTGAAAACGTCCCAAAACTTATTTCTTACGTATGATTCTCAGATATAACGTTATAGTAATGTCATATAATAATCCTACAATATTACTAACGTCCACAAACCACTAATTCAACATCTAAAGGCTACATATGGGTCAAACTTCATCAAAAACCTAGTTTCCAGATTTTATCTCAAGAACATTCATAAACTTCATCTTAAATCCGTTTCTGGTATAACAAAAGTTGATAATTCTCTTAATATAATCTTCCAGTAACATTCTACATGCAACCTATATCCCAAAATTTATACTAATAACTCCAATGTTATGGGTTTTTCATTATCTTCAAAGAACATACAAAATTTATGAATAATCTAACATGGAAGAAGCATTCTCCGAAATTTAAATGGAATAAATCACTTGCCTTGATTGTCTCTGGATTTGGTGTTGGATTTGTAATCTCTTTCTGCAGATTTCCTCTCTCTCTCTCCTTCTCCAAGCTTTCTTCTTCCAAAGGTGGCTATGGTGGCTAGGGTTTGCTTTGGGAGAGTTGGAAGACTAAATGATAACCTACGTAGCTTATGGGGTTAATAAAGGGTTGGTTGGGTCAATCCTTATCAGATTACAACTCTCAATTTTCGTCACTTTTAATTACCCAAAAATACCAAATTACTAAAATACCCTTTAAGTTGCCGGTATGGCCTAAAAATACCCCGGGACCCAAACTATACCCCCGGCTAGTGTTTTCTGACTATCTCGACCCTTCCGGACGCGATGGAGCACTCAAAACGACCATACGCATTATAGATTTTAAATTCACTTTTATTATCAAAATATTATACCGTGACGCGGCGGTCCCACGCGTCTCAACAAAATTTCTAAAAATGCCGTATATAAAACCCACGACAAATTTTATAATACCAAGTACATATATAATCATATATGCACATAATAAAGTACTAATACGCATCTCATTAGTATTTATAACCCGGATTAATTTCCAATTAATACGCTAATTAATTAATTAATCCCAAAAATAATTATAGTCAAAAGTATGGGGTATTACAATATTGCATTGATTACCAGGCCCAATACGAAGGCATCCTACCTAATGACTTTGTTAAAAATACGATAGTCGAGTGAGTAGGTTCAATAATGTTTAATATAGGGGTTCTACGGAGAGTGTATCTCTATCATGAGCCCATTTTACCTATAAAAAAGAAGGAAGGTTTACTCCGATTATGTGTGGATTATTGGGTACCAAAAAGGTCACCATACAAAATAAGTATACGTTGTCAAGTATCGATTGCACGTTTGACTAGTGACAAGTTCTTCATTTATTCCCAGAATTGACTTACACTTAATGGATAACCAGTTACATATTCGAGAGGAGGAATTATGAAGATGGATTTCAGTGCGATGTGAATCATATAAAGTTTGGGTGATACCTCTTGGGCTGACCAACGCGCTAAGAGTGTTCATAGACATGTTGAATTCAGTTTTTCAATCTTTCCTCAAATGGTATGGCATCATACTTATTAATGTAATTTCACTTTATGATCATATGAAGGAGGATAATGTGGAACTATTACGATAAGTTTTGCAGACGCTATAAGACCACAAGTTAATCACTAAGTTCTCTAACTTTGAGCTTTGGTTTTGAGATAAATAATTCTTGGAACATTTTGTATATAAGGCTAGGATTTCAGTAAGTCCTAGTAAGGTATATCCAGTTACGCATTAGGGAAATCACACGACACCTATAGAGAAAAGGTGCTCCTTGGATTTAACGGGGTACTATAGGAGGTTTAATTAGGGGTGCAAGAAGATGGTTGGGCCAGTGACTCACCTCACTCCAAAGGGATAACATTATTTTGAGTATAAATTGTGAGATAGCAATTGAGGAAATTAAGTAGAAGCTCAACACGACTCCTATCCTTAATTTACCACGAGGTGACGTGGATAAGGTCGTGATTCAGAACAAGTGGTCGTGGTAACCATTGCACCCAAATTATGGGTTAAGGTTAGTTTGGGCTCAAGTGTGGAACTTTGCTGAGGCAAGGAATGGATGTTTTAATTGGGAAGAGTCCCTTTTTATGTTAACGGATGTAGAAGTTTACATTTCCAAGAGAAACTGTTTATTCTACAAGGTCCCAAGCTGCGAAAGTTAGTTTTGGAAAAGGATAATGTTTTGTGGGTGACTTTACATTCTAGAAGCAAGTGAGTGTATAACAATTTGAGGAATTCATAGAGTTAATGTGGTGAAGTGGCTATTAGTATAATTTGTGTCGATGAGGGGCTCCTTCAAGTAGGAAAAGGAGAGCACCTGAGACATTTAAAAGGTCGCGGTGATATTTTAGTGTATAAGTTAGACAGTATAACCATTGAGTTTCATTAGGGTGAAAGAGTTCTAATGAGGACAAGTAATAAGTTAGGAAAATTTGAGTTAGATTGACCAAGTGGATGAATAACCAAGATATAACAAGTTATTGTATGAGAGTGTATTCAGGATACCTCGACATTCATAATTGTGTGTATGAATATTGTTGAAGTAGGAAAAAGATTTTTTATGGCAAATGAGAACATGGTTTAGGGTACCAAGAGGTATGCCCAGTACTTTTGAAGACCTACTCGAGGATGGAGATTATGAAGTTAGGTTCCACAGAGAAGTTGGTGTTATGATGTATAATTCCTTTTCCATAATAGTAGATAGGGTGGGGACAATATCATTTGACCTCACATTATTCTTGTCGATGGGGACATGATGTTAACATGGGTATACAACGGAAGAAGTTCTTTAGGGAGAAGTTGATATTTCAACGGTTAGGACAATTTGGAGGAGTGTCCATCGTATGCGATTTATGACAAGATACCTTAGTGGGTATTAGGTCATAAGACACATAGATTTTGTATAGAGTATGAGGATGATACAGATGAGATAATCTTAGATTATAGATTAAGGATATTATGAATTCGAATTTTGAGGACGGAATTCATTATTTATTTATTTATTTTTATTTTTTGGGGGGGGGGGGGATGCAATACCCTATAATTTTAATGCATTAATTAAAAGGTGAAATTGATTATCTGTGAGTATATGTCTCTACCCAGTATTTATATTTTTATATTTGATGTGTTATGTGTATTTTTACTCAAAATTAAAATATGACTTAATACAAGATAGAGAAATAATAATTATTGAATAAATAATTTAATAAAAAAAATTGGGACTCGTAAAAATCAAAATAGTAAGAAGTTATTTTGATACTTTGGGTTAATGGTTGATGTTTAGGAAATTTAAATGTCGGATTATGACTTAAAAGTAATGGGTTTAAACTCCCATAGGTTAGTATATGGTTTGGGCTAAACTTTAAACTATTTAAAGCTGATTTTGGGCTTAACTGGTTAAGGTTAATAAGGGGATTAAACCCAATTTCGTGGTCAACAAGATAAAAAGAATATTAGGGTTAGATAACTTCATTATTAACACTTTTGAGAGAAAAACCCAAGTCTAAAGAGACTTGTCACATCCTATATTCTATGCATAGTACAAGATAACAAAAGTAGAAAAGATAATTATAAAACTATAAAGTTTCTGGTGAAAAAGGAACTTATTCAAACCTTTATGGAAACAACATCTTATTTATTACAAACCTTAAGTATCTCACAGTACATAATTAAATGGGAAATAACATCACTATATTTACATAAGACGATAAGTAGTAGTATAAAAATTCGATAGGATAATGCGTTCTTTGTTTAAAACTACCCACAAATAGAAAGTAACTTCTCGGGTAACGGTGATAGAATGTCCACGAGGTTAGGGGTATTTCACCGTCCAATAGCTCAATATCATTTGGAAGGTAAGTAATAAGAAAAACTTAATCAAGTAGATAAATTTAAATCTATAACAATTATAAAGGTTCTTAATATTTGAAGAATTATTTTAATTTAATTGTAAATAATTGTAAAATGAACTAGAATTTATAGGAACAATAATGTGAATGAATAAGTTATAATAAAATCATAATGGTAATATAACTTGATATAGTAATATCAAGCCATAGAGAGTAAGGGTTCACATATTTCTATAATAAGATAACCCATAATTATCTTGTTATAAAGGCTTAAAGTAAATATCAATACATATAACAATCATCAAATATGACATTTGAAGATAAAACAAAAGTTTCCAGGTAACATTTCTGAGCCCTACTGCGAAGAGAGGCACATCCATATGGTTATCTAAATGAAGCACCCAGGCCCGAGTCCTATAGGCCAAAATAACAATATTGTGGGTAGAATGGTAGTCTTTTCCATGATTATAATGTATGCAATGAAGGGTTTAATAAAGTCAGACAAAAAATTAAATCATTGATTTAGTGTTTAAACACTGTATTTTTAAAAATTGGAATAAAATTTAATAGATTGTGAATTACACAAAAAGCTCAAAACACGAATTTAGGGCTATCACAAGTGATTTTAACAATTTATCAATCAAGATAATTGTGTGAAATAATAACGAATTAGAATTCACTTACTTTGATATTTTGGGGCTTTGGTTAAATTGAAACTTCGTGAGCAAGCTTTGAACTGGGGGTTTCTGTAATGAGGTAACATGCGGTGAAATATGGATTTAAAAATAGTATGCATAAGTAAGTTCAAAAGGGGAGAAATGTGCAAATATATTTGTTTTAAAAGTTTTGGGGTTAAAGTAAAAATAGTAAAGTTAAATTCATTAATAATTTTTTTATTATGCTTGAATATGTTAAATAGGTGGGGCTATATTGAAATATACTTAGGGTGCCCTGGTTCTGATTTTTGGGCATAAAATGCAATTAATAAAATTCATGATGGTTTTATGTGCAAATATGAAATTTAAAAACCTTAAATTCCTTTTAGGTTTATCTCGAAAAACCTTTCTCGTTGACAAAATAGGGTGTTGCCATATAATGCTTTGACCAGAAAAATAAAAGAAAAATTTTAGTAAATTTTCAAAAATTTTCGTAACTCGCTCTCAAGTGCTTGGTCAAATCCATACACGTTGGTGTTGACCCCGCGTGCCTCGCATGGAGTACTACTCATCTCCTTCATTATATTACTTCACATAGGGTTTGAAAATATTGATTGCAAATAACTTCTTCTACAAAATAGAATTTTCTTTGATTCCTTAATAAAATTTGTTTATTTTTTCGACAGGAATATAGCCATGTAAGTTTTCAATATTGAGGTGGATATTAGCGAGCTATTGGTTTTCTAGTGAAATGCCAAAAATTTGACAAACACATTCATGGCTTTGAGGCTAAATTTGAGCAACGACAGGATTACAATTCTGTTTTAGAATAAAAACGATTCAAATTTCTATAGTTTCATGAGAATGGTGTATTTAATTGCCTGAATTTGGTTTATGGAAATTTTTTTACGGATGTTTTGAAGCTTTGATTTGGGCCTTTAAATAAGAATATAATTGGAAACAAAAGTTGCACCTAGGTTCTTGGGAACTAGAACTAGAATTCTTCCACTTTGAAACTGGTTCAATGTTAGAAGTACATAGTCCACCATCGAAGCTCAAGATTTAATGATTTTTATGACTTACCAACTTTTTCATTTACTCTTCTACGTATGAACTTGAATATTAATGCAAAAAATAAAGCTATGATAGTGAGGAAATCAAAGTAAATAATATGAATTAGAAAAAACAGCATAAAATAATAAAATACAAAAATGCTCTCAAGTTATGCGTCAAATTTGAACTGCGGTGTGTTAGGGTAATATAGGAATGGTTTACGAATGTTTACTGGTTGAATTAGATATGGATTTTAGGATGGTTTGAATTGTGTTTTGGTTGTAAACTTGTGGAAGCTTAAGGTGTACATGTGATTCCTTATGTCTAAGATGCTTACTAGGCTGCCTAGGGGACCCCACATCACCAGGGTTGCTTGTGTAAGTTTTAGTTTTAAGGATTAGGTCCTTAAATGGTTTACGGATTCACTTAAAGACTTTTTATATATATTTTTTAGTGTTTTAAGGGATAATGTGTAGTATTTCAATCTTGTGAGGATTGGTCTTTGTAAATATGGTAATTCTAAGTTTTATAGGTCATTTTGTAAATATGGTTTGGAATTGAGGGCTAAATGAAGATTTAAAATTTATAGGGTCATTTTTTAGAATTTTCAAACTTGAGTGTCATCGGGGTAAATTGTATATTTTTTAGGATTAAGTTGGATACATATCTCATTGTTAGCTTTCTACGAAGTCTTAGACTAACAAGATATATATATATATATATATATATATAATAAAGTAGGAAACTTATGTATGTCATAAGCTTCAAGTATGATGTCATCAATCTGATTTTTTTTTTGCATTTTCTATTTTACCCCTCAAATTTTTGGTTTCCCCCTCTTTTCTTTCTCACCAATTAATTCCCCCTTTCACTTTAATTCAAATGGAAGGCTATTTTGGTAAACATACCCCAAAATGCACATTTTCTTATCCCTCTCTTTCATTCACCCACCCAAACCCCCACGATATCCCATCCTCTCTCCCTTCTCATCAAAAACCCATGGCTCCCTCCCAAACTTGCTCATACGGTGCCTCCCTCAGCCCTAACTCATCCGCCTCTCACTTTTCCTCTCTAAACCATACTTACCTCGAACCCTGAACTCCCCCGACCCTCCATAGCTCCAATACCGATTACCAATAATGAAAGACCAACAAACTTTCTTTCCCTTCCCCGCCGTTGTCAACCCTAGCGTAAGTCCATTTCCCCTTTTGAAAATCTAAGCTTTACGGGTTCAATTTTTTTTTATCTACTTTTGAAAAAATGATGTTTGATTTTCAATATCTGTGGTTTTTTCAGGAATTGCAACTGTTGTTTTGGTTCCAGATGGGTTTTTTCAGGAATTGCAACTATCATTTTGGTTCCAGATTGAGGGGCAAGAGTCTTTATTTTCAGGTTCATTTTTGTTATTTATTGATACACTTTTATGTTCATCTATGCATGCAAATGGATCCATATATGTTGGATATTTTGGTGCTTTTTTTCTGTTCTCTCTCTATGTAAACAGTTTGAGGACTACTCTCTTTCTCTCCGATTTATTTTTTTGGAGTTTATCATTCTTGGGTTTGGATTTTTTAGTTCAAAACTATTTCAGTGTTTATTTATGGGGGTTTTAAACATTTTCAAAGTGAAGGTATGAAGATGTAAGAGTGATACTTTAATTTGAGGATGTGGCAGATCTACAGATGTAAGAGTTAAATGATGTAAGTCATAGATTGCAAGGTGAGTGTTAGTGTTAGAATCCCCAACACAAATTTCTTTTTTTTTGTTATTGTTATTTTTGGTTTGTTGATCTAATTATTGTTTGTTTGTTGAATCAATGGGTGAAAGTGTCTCGATCTTTTAAAAATTGGTGCGTTTAGTTTTTTTATTTGTTACGTAAATGCTTGGTTTATGCTACGTATAGATTGCCTACAATGATTTTATTCACATTCAAACACTCCCTTTTAAACCAGACATATAATGATTGTTCTGCAAATGGATTGATCCTCATTGTCACCAAAGGTAACACTAGCTTCCGTAGGGTATACAAACATATGTTATATTTTTTTGTACGAAAAATTTATGAAGATAATAATGGGTTTGTGAACTATGTTTTAAATCTTCTATGTACAAAATGGAACTTTATTTTTTATCTTTTATTACAAATTTGTGAAGATTATAATGTGGTTTTGAACTCTCCTTATCCGTTTAAAAAAAATGGAGTATAGGTTTGTGAACTTTGTCAATTTCATATTTTCATTAATATCTTCATTGAACTTTCTGTGTCATTTGCACTATCCTTCATCAGTATTGAATTAAGAAATGTAATCATTGAAAATGTAGAAGTTAGTCTTTTTACCTCTTTTGACCTGGATTTTTTAATTTTTAAAATATGTTGTCTTCAAAGTTATTTTTTGAAAATGTCTAATATTTTTGAAATTTGTTTTTTTCAAGCCTCTTATTTAAATTTCATGTGTTATTTTTTTAATCTTTTTACATAGGTATGTGGACAAACCATCAAAATGATAATGTGTTAAATGGTAATGAGACGATAGTAGGGTATTTTTATTATTTTTCATACAGTTGTTGTTTTATATTATTCGATTGACTCTGTTTTTTCTTCTTTTTTTTTGTCTTTTGGGTATGAGTTAACACTGGGTAGCTCGCACGTGAAGGTCAACGATAAATAGTTGGGTTGCGATTCAATAGTAGTCCCATCGCCTTAAGGCTGGTGCTATTCAGTCGTTGGGTTTTTGATGTTGTTCGCCTCGGCTTGGATTTATCCTTACTACCATTGGTTTGGGGCATGAGTTTTTAATTTGCAATTTAACCTTTTTTGCAAGGAAATATGGGTGTAGTGATCATATTTTCATGTTTAAGCTTCCATAGAATTTTTGTCAGCTATATTTCATTGTTTACGAAAAAATCTACTTTGATAAACCCACTTTAAGTTCACTCTTTTGGGCAAACACGTTTATGAAGCTTGCCTCAATATTGTTTTTTTTCAATGATCTAAAATTGTTTTAGTTATTCCCAGGTAGTTTTAGAATTGGAGGATGCGAAAATATTCTCTGTATTTCATTATTCCCAGTTAATTTTAGAATTGGAGGTTGCAAAAATATCCTCACTCAACTCCAAAAACCCTTATTATTCAAGGTTTGAATTTATTCAAAGATATTTTCCCCCACTTATTCATAAAATTTTGTTGAGATGTTAACATTTAATTCATCTTTCCAGGTTTTGTTGAGATGGGGAAAACAGGGACAGATTAGACACATGTTTGCGATAAATTTTAGCTTTTGTTTTCATTTTCTCATTTTAACCCCCCCCCCCCCCCCCCCCACTTTATTGCAGAAGATAAAACAAATAGGAGGCATGGGTACGAGCTTTTAGCAGCAAGTTTGTTTCTCCAATCATCCATCAGATCAATTTCGTCAACTAAGATGTTATTGCTTACACCCAACGGCTCAAAGTTACGCAACTGCAGAGTATAATGAACAAACACTAGAGGACTCGATCTCCACTGCTCAACACAATTCCTTCCTTCCGTAAGCAGTCTCTTGAAGAGCCATGGCATGTCTGGCTTGAAATTTGTATCACGAGTCTTTGCAACTCAGGACATTCTCAACCATATCTGGACCACCAAAGTGCTGCACCCAAACAGTTCACAAGTTGAATATATATATAAAAGAAGAGTGTCATTAGATAATCGAAGAAGGCATAATTTTCCACCTGTAGGAATATTTGATCTCTGATTGATGTCACTTCCTGGACTAAATGTGCCCCTGGCTCTTCGGTATTCTTCAACCTGTAGAGTGATAAAATCTTGAACACGTCGATCTTCTGCCATGCGAACTATGCAGCACAGAAGACCATTGGAAACTTCTGCATTGTTGAAGAAATCACTTGAATAGAATATATGTAGGTTCAAAAAGTAACCTGCTGAATGAAGATGGCTGTGAAGATGGTTGTACCCAATTTGATCAATCACTTCCTAGAACAGTATGTGTTGGGATTTCTTGCCTTTGAACTCCATTTTAATTGTTTCCTTGGCTTGAGCAATTATTTTGTATCTATAACCAAGTTATGTAGTAGTGTTGTCTTTGGTATTTGTGTTCGTAATAAAAGTAGATTTCTGAAATGTTAGTAGTTTTTGTGGTTTTAAAGTTCTACTGCATTGGTTTACCAGTTTTCCTTCAAAATAAGAGTTGAAGATGGCTTAAGGGTAAAAGTTTAAATTAGGTTTCATTTAGATTGTAAGAAATTTTTCTAATGTTACTGAGAGTATTTCCATATTTTTATCTTTTATGACTATTAGGTGTTACTTGATTTATTATCAAAATCTGATATTATTTATAATTGTTTTCAATTCTGTTTGTAGCTGATGAAGCCAAAGATGATAGAAAATAAGATGTCGCCTTTAGAACGTGCTCTACATTTTGGCTGCGTCGATCAATACAATTTATGTCTTGAAATAAAAATGAAGCTTCATTTCATAGATCCCACTGAAGCAATACCAAGTACAAAGCTTGGCAAAAGCAATTTTTTAAATGAGTCAAATTTTTTTTTTAGTGTTATCACTTTAATCAGCTATTATAGTTCAAGTATTTTTGTTTACTCATCTATGTTTTTCTGTTTAATAATCTATTTCATCTTATTTATGTTGATTTGCATTGTGATGGTATATTAATGCTATGTGTGTTGGTAGACGAAGTTCAAACATCATGACATATCATTTTTTCACCCAACTTGGTGTTTCTTCATATATTCTATAAATGATTTTAGTTTTGGTTTGTGAGATCGAGTGCTTAAAAATTATAGGTTTTTCTTCATTGACATTCTATTGGTCAAAATTTAGGATTTATGGTAAAAATATTTTTTAAGTAGAAACTTTATTTAATTCTCTTTTTAAAAGCATGTTTTTCTGACTTCCCTTTTCAATGAGTATAAAGATTTGAATAATAACCTCTACGTGTTTTGTAAAATATTTTTATGGGACCATATCTTCATCACACGACGTTTGGATTTTCTTGGAGGCGTGATGTGTGGTGTGGGACAATTTGAAAATAGGTGTAGGATATTCACGACTTTATGTTGAAAACAGGCGTATGACAATTTGAAAATAGGCATAGGGCACTTGCCATCATGCCAAGGCACGACTTTATTCTTTTTAAAAGTAGCAACGTGCCTTCAGGCACGGGCATACCCTAGTATATATACATATAAAATAAAGTAGAAAACTTATGTATGTCATAAGTTATAAGTATGATGTCACAATTTACTAAAGGAGAAGGATGTCTTTTGCCTAGGCTAAGAGATGGTTTGGATTGAAAGTTGGAGAGTGTAAGAGCAACCCTTATGGGTAAGTGAAATATACACTTGACTAGGGTATATTTACATATAAAAAAAGATGAAAACTGCTACGGGCAAAGGCAAAAATACAATACGGCACTAAAACGACGTCGTTTTTGGCAAGCCTTGCGCGGAACATCATGTTCCGCGTAAGCTTCTTCCTATTTTCATTTTGCCCCCAAATGTTTTACAGCTTTTATCTTTCTCCCCGAATTAATTACTCAACAACTCCACCTACATTTCAACTGCAATATTAAATCTATCAACCTTATTTAAATCACCACCCGTAAATATTTTTTTACACTTCAAAAAAACTACAACTCAGATCGAACGCAGGTAAATCCTCTGCTTTTTTATCCTTGTAAATTATTTATTTTGTCATTTTAATGTTCCATTTAATTACTTAATTCTTATTTGTAGTTATTTATATGCAAAATATACAAAATATCAGTATACAAAATATGCAAAATATCAGTAATTACTTATATGAAATTAACTAAAGTAAATGTTTATAAACAGAATATTATTTATTAGGTTTTTGTAAGGTTCTTTTCATATGAAATAAACTAAAGTGAATATTTATAAATATTTAATAAAAAATGTAACCGTTGGATACATAAATAAATAGCCGTTGAAATGTAACCGCTGGATAAAAAAAAAATGTTTAACCGTTGAAACCATTTGAAACAGTTGGGGGATGAAAGTGGAAATATTGAAAATTGGGAATTGCTTGGGCGGAACATCATGTTCCGCTTAAGCAAATAATTTTTTTTTTCTTCCTTGCGCGGAACATGATGTTCTGTTTTGGGTGTGGGTCCCACAAAAAACAAACTAAGCCAATTGCATCTTTGTTATTTTATAGCCTACGGATTGTTATATTTGACGTTTTGCATTACCTATAGCATACCCATATAGGGTATTTATACATGTTTAGCATACCCATAAGGGTTGCTCTAAATCTAATGGTTCAAAATGCTTCAAGTTTAAACGACAGTGCACACAGCTCAAGAAAATATCACTGCAGAATTTTTATGGGTCTCGAGACATTAATTACATCCTTCAACGTATACGCTATGAGCCTAACTCAACTACCACACCTTTATCCTCCAACAATAACACTCCTCAAAACCACATACCAAGTCACACGCTTTGGTTAATAATCTTTTTTTTAGAGAGAGAGATGGGTTGTGAACTATGGGAGTTCTTTGGTTCAAGAAGCTTCTATAAAACTCGAAGGCCCGAGGTGTGAAGATAATCGAGTTCTTTTTTTTGGGTTTTTTCTATCTAAATATCTTCTTCAGTTGGGGTAGCAGATATGCTCTGGTTAGAGTGGCAGATCTGCTCTGATTGGGGTAGCAGATCTGCTCCCATTGTGGTAGCCGTTAAGGTTTTCTGTTGCAATAAAAAAATAGGGGAGTTCAGATGGTGATGCTCAAGTTATTACCGCCAGAGTTTTCTATAGCCGCTGAGGTTTTCTATTGATAGGGTTGATGCTTCGGTTTATCTTTTTTTTCTTTATATGTATTTTTTTTTCTATTTCGAATTTGTATTCTGATGTTCGTTCTTTTATATTTCTGGAGAAGGTTTCGCCGGGTTGTTCTTTTCTATTTCTGGAGAAGATTTCTCTTGGTTGTAATTTTCCATTCATTCATTCCCTCGCATTATGGTTTTGGTGGCATAAGAAGATGATAATTAGATATACTGAATGAACAAACTGAATGATTGGCAGGATACCAAAACAGTAATATCTATAAGGTGACTCTCGAGCTTTTGGCCAAACTAGAGCTCCATTTTTTTTCTTTATATGCATTTACGGTTTTGGTGGCATGAGTAGATGATAGATAGATATTACTGTACTAGAAGATCTATTTTCTCAATGGGGATGAATCATTCTTTCCCCACATGTAGTAGAAGACCGGTGAACCAATGACACATTTTGAACTGGCTGAGCAGAGCCCAGTGCCCAAAATAAAAATAAAAAAGCTAATTATGTGTAATCCAGCCCAAATTTCTGTACCCAAGAGAGAAACATACCAGTTTTTTGAAGATCTCTAAAAAAAATTAATTGAAACAAACTTCTATACCCAAACTTTTGTATCAGTTTTTTTCTGCAAACAAATTTCTATACCCAAGCTTGGTTCAGTTGAAACAAAACCAAAATTAATTGAAGATCTCCGAACTCTCCCTCTCCTTCCTCTCTCCAGCCATCCGGTCACCATGGACAACGTTGTCCAGCCGTCATCCGGCCGGCCACCGACTGTCCAGCTCCGACTGCACAAGTTTCATTGTTTATTAGTCTCTTGATGATTCAGCCACTGACATACCATGTTAATTTCATTGTTTATTAATTTCATGGTGTGTCTAGCGCCGTCCACCCAAAATTTATTTATGATTATAATTTAATTTTTAGACTTCATTATTTATTAGTCTATTGATGATTCAGTTCGGTAATTGTAATCACTTAATGATTAAATTATTTATATAATATGAAAATAATTTTTTATGACTATAATTTATTAATTAACTACTGTGTTCCTTTGTTAGGTTATAAATTTGTTTTCCTTGAACGGGACCTCGTTTTCAGTATCTAGACATGGTGATGAATGAATTTAAATTGTGAAAGATTCATATGGCAAAATTTTAATATATTTTCTTGCGAATGAATTCTATTATTGATGTTTATTTGAGGTTCAAGAAGGACTATTACTATTGTTGTATTTTTTATTTCTTAAACAGGGTGAATTGTCCAATAAAGGAATTAAACTTTGCCCAAATTGTCTAAATTGTTTACGTATTTGCATTGTAGAAAAAAGTTTGACTTAAATTTACACAATTCAATACTTTTAAGAATTATCAGCGTGCCTTCAGGCACGGGATAACCCTAGTGTGTGTGTGTGTATATATATATATATATATATATATATATATATATATATATATATATATATATATATATATAGAGAGAGAGAGAGAGAGATGTGTGTGTGTGTGTGTGTATGTGTTATTTAATGATTACAGTTTTTATGCGATATTTATTTCTGTACGTATATAAGGAGAATAGGAGAAATATAATGTATACTGAAAGTACAAGTTGTTATAATCTAGACTACTTAAAAAAATCGACCTCAAAATTACCTTCAAAGAGTTTAGAATAGTGTTGTGTCCTAGCACCTTTAGCTTCCCAAGTTGTTTCTTTTTCTCTGTGAAGTTTCCAAAGAATCTTTATTAAAGTAATGGTTTGGTTACTAAGAACTTTTTTCTCAAAATCTATAATCATAATAGGTTGTTTTTATCAAATTCGTTGTTTGGTTGGACATATATTCCTTTCCAGTTAATGATATGCTTACAATTATGTATTTACTTTCTTAATTGTGACGCGTGAAGCACATCTTATGTATGGGATAATTATGAGGATAGGTCTAAATGATATGCTAATGGTCCTATTCGTTCTATGATTTCAAAAGTTCCAATATATCGTGGTGCTAAATTTTTGTTCCTTCTTAATCATACAATTCCCTTTCTATGAGATATATTTAAAAATACCTTTTCCTTTACATGAAATTAGAAGGGTTTTCTCCTTATGTCGACGTAGCTTTTCTGTCGACATTGGGTTTCCTCTAATATTTCTTTAAGCAATTGTATTTTTCAGTTATTTCTTCTATCATTTCAGGCCCAAATAAACCATTTTTTCCTAATTCATGCCAGCATAATGGGGAATAACATGGTCTCCCATAAAATGCTTCGTAAAGGGTCGTCTGGATGCTGGACTGGTAGCTATTTTATAGGAGAATTCAATCAGTCATAAATGATCAATCCAACTTCTTAACAAATCTAAAGTACAATCTCTCAACATGTGTTCTAGTGTTTGATTTATTCTGTCTTATTTTCCATTAGTTTGATGATGAAAAGTTATACTTAGATGAAGTTTGGTGCCCATGGCATGCTATAGTGCATGTCAAAAACATCCAACAAATCGAAAATCAAAGTGTGATACTATGGATAAAAGGTACTCTGTGGAGTCTAATGATCTCTCGAATATATGGTTCGCCGAGTCGATGGACAGAATAGGTAGTTATGACTAATAGAAATTGTGTGGACTTAGTTACGGTATCTGCGATTACCCAAATCGTGTTATTACAATGTCCATCATAATATGATCCCATTTCCATTCTGTTATAGGAAGTGGTTGCACTAATACTCCATGCTGTCGATGTTCAATTTTTACTTATTGTTAGGTTAGACATTTTTCTATAGAATTAGGGACATTTTATTTCATTGCTTGCCACCAATATTGTCTTTTGAGATCATGATACATTTTTGTGTTTCCTGGATGTATGATGAATTTAAAGTGATGAGATTATTGTAACACTTGTTCTCTTAGACAGGGGTCTAAGGGTATGCATAATCAATTTCTAAATCTCCATCCCCTTTCTTGGTTCTACGTCCAATTTTTCTTTCCTTCTCCGTTTTCCAGGTTTTGTTTCTAGGTTTTAAGGAAAGTGTCATCTAGTAATTGTTTTATGATTTTTTTCTGAAGAGTAGGATATGAAACAATGTTTTAGAGAACAATTAGAACTTATGATTTTTCTCTTTGTATATTATACTCTTCTATCGTAGCCATAAACCTCGTATGAAACCATTCATGTCAACCTTCCTCTTAATTTTCGACTCAATGCATGTGCTACTACATTAACGGTTTCCTAGGTGCTACTTTAATTGAAATTTATGATTGCCTAAAACTTATATCCATCATCGTTGTTGAATATTTAAGTACTTTTGGGTAAGTATATACTTAATATTATGGTGGTCATAGAATATTTTTGTGACATGTAACACCCCTTGTTTTTATTAATTAATTATTTAATTAATTCAAAAATTAGAAAAAAATTAAATTTTGGATTTAATTATTTTTATAATTAAATATGTTGGTTTTTATATTCGGAATTCGTAAATCCAGATTACAAGACTCCTAATATGCGTATATATAAGTCTTGGGGCGTTTAGAAGAGTCCTCAAAACATAAAACTCTCTAAGAGTACTCGAAACATAAAACCCTCTAGAAAAAAGGAAATATATAAAAATATTGGATTGTCCGATCGAGCTGAAATTACTTGTGTAGCTTACTAACGTCTTTAGCTACTACGCCCCAAACTTTAAGCCAATTCCAACTGTTCTATCGTTCGGAGTGTTTATTTTGATGATTGTATCTGATTAGAACTCTTTTTTTAATCAAACTCTTAATCCTTTTTATATCACAACAAATTCGTGGCTTGTCTTTTCAAATCAGTTTTTCATTTACTTTACAATCAAAAGACCTATCCAAAATTATTCCCTTTCCTTTACAAACATTATCCCCAAACTTAATCAAGTGTTTGACTCAATATTTGAAGGCTTAATTGATGTTTTCTCAAGATTGTTCATGAACAACTCTTTGCTAAGTTTTGGAGAAGAATCCAAATGTCAACTCAGATATTCTTCATCTAAATCAAAGGCATGAATACTCTATTCCTTTCCTTTAGTATTATGCATTTTAAGTGTCACCTAAACACTTAATTACATGTTTTTCTTTAAACCAATTAGTAACTTAAATAGAGAAAGTGGACACCTAATTATGGGACTGTTTTTATGAAACTTATAACTATGAATTAATATTTGAAACCTTTGGGTGCATAGGTTAGATTATTGGATTTTTATGGTTTTGGGTGATGGTTCTCATGTATAATTTTATGGGATTATTTATATGTTATAGGCGACGTGTAAACACTTATAAAAAATTAAATGATTTATAACAAGAACGATTATGTCATCTTGAAGATTATTGCATGTTAATTAATTTAACAATATTGAATGTAATTAATTATGTAGAAATCAACGACGGTGTTAGTAATTGATTTACTTTAAATTGGGACCCTTATGATTAAATTGTTATGTAGTGCTTATGAATTGTGTTTTCTGTGAATTATTTTAGTCACTTTTGCCATCGCATGGACGAGGGGATTTTGGGTAGTATGTTGATCACCTTAATTATAGGATGCTTACTAGGTATGGGACTAGTGGGTAGGCACTGGTTATAATTTATGATTGCTAGGTATGGGACTATTTAGTGTAAATTCATGGGGATTTTATATTCGGGGGGTGGGCTAATTTTTATTTTTTATTATTGTCGCGTTAGCCTAAGAATGAGACTAGGATCAGTTTTATATTGGAAATCCATCGTATATGTAGGATAGGACATACGTGTACTTGGGAACCCTTAGGTATGGGACTAAGGGGTATTTTGAGGATCTCACATCGATTAAAAGGGTGGCGTAACTTGTAAATTGTGAAATTGAGAAAAAGGGAATTAATGACTAAGATAAAAATGGGTGTTAAAATTTGTGGCGACATAATGTGTCAGGGTCCGACAGTTTAAACGGGTCAGCGCTCAATTTATGTAGTGTCATGTGTGGAACCCTGTCATGAGTCGGGGTCGACAGTTTAAATGGATTATAGGCCATTTAACAAGGGTAAGTGTGACACTTTAGTGGATTACCACTCGGGGCGGGAGGACCACTATAATAAAAAGTGAGAACAATGATAAATTAGGTTAATTTTATTAAATTAACATCGTGGGACTTGGGGATTTAAAATCATATTGGTGCTTTTTTTAATGGGAAGTTCTTAGGGTAGTTAGTGATTTATAATAATCGCATTTAATTATCTCGTTTAATTAAAATATTCTATTGTGATTTTAGTATGTACATTGCTACTGTGTGGGTTCACAGAACTTATTTGAGGGCAGTAGTGAGTATTCATGCTCGGGGATCTGACCTCGTGCGTTGACTAACTTTTTTAGGAAAAGTATGGAGAAGTTGCATAGGATTATTGGGAGATTATCGTTTGGAGGTGAAACTGGAGTTTATTTTATATTATTGCTTAGTAGTTTAGTTTAGTTTCCATTCCTTCGTATTTACTTTCGGACAGTTTATGGTTATGATTTGGCCATTCGGTTCCAAAGATGTTATGGGTTTTATTCAGTTATTTCACTGGATTCAGTTGGATATTATTCAGTTTCATATTACTAAAGAATGGATTTACTTTGAGTTTAGCATGGAGATGGATCTTTTATCGCTTAGTTGGATGGTTTATCTTTTGGGATAGTTTATCATTTATTTTGTGAATTAATTTTATATGTCTCATGCTAAGAATGTTATTTTAATTACTCACACCCTTCTTAGTTTTGGTGGCGTCCGGGGCCCGAATTTAGCGGGTTGGGACATGACAACCCGCTTAATTAAATACCAAGTGATCAGGCCTTTATTATTTTAAAATAGAATATCAAGTTGGTCCAGTCTTAGCATCACTTTCGAAAACTTTTTAATATATACTAACCACCTAGTATTTGAAAAGATGGTGCCAAATTTCATCTTTTTAGTTAACAGGAAAGCACTATACAATTTAATAATAAACCATTTATATACATACATCAACCATATAAAACAATAGAATAACTAATGGTGTCTGAAGTACACAAATCTAGTCTGAAATAATAATATAGTCATCAATAATAACACTCGTCTACGATCTGCTAAATAGAATAAAATCCAAAATCTCTAAAAATGTCTAAATGGAAATGGACAACATGTTGCATGGTGTCCTTATGGCTGGGCACCTAAAATGTTTTAAAAAAGAATAGAGATTTGGAGTAAACGGGTCGGAGCTAGAGTCAAACAATTTAAAAACATGGGAAGTGTTTAAATGAAAAATTAGCAAATATTATATACATGATAAGTTTACGTCCACTAACTTGAGATACTCACCTCTCATATAATGTGCACGCCTAACGTATATATCTAGCTCATTCTGATTATACTACCCCGTCAAACTAGTCCCACCCAAATTTATTTCTACACACGGTTACTCGTAGCATTCACTTGTATCGCCCATACAATACATTATAGAATTTTTCCTATCCATGTGTCCATTATAAATTTCTCATTTCACATACTAGAGTTATCCTGAATATTATTATCTTTCTCTTCTACTAGGCACACACAGTAGAATAAGTCGTCAGTATATATATATATATATATATTGCACCCTTAGTTTGAGACCTTGTGGTGCATGCATACTCTTATATCATGTCCCAGTACCTCACATACGAAATAAAGGACAATTCGTTCAGTATCTTACTTGAACCTTAAATTCAATTCACATATATTGGAGGAGAACATAGTTTCCAGCCAAATGGTTCACGCACATACCTACGCTCTCATTCAACCATCGAAACTATCATACTCTCAGATAGGTAAAAGTCTAAAATCCCTCCAATAGGCTCATCAGGATAAGACAGTCCACATCGTGACACGAAAATAATCAGCATAGGTAAGTCATACACATGATATATCATAAAATAGGTATACACACAACACATAACTCAAGTATTCAGTATATTTCTCTCTAATACTCACAGTATTTTGTAATGCACGATTATTCTCTCTATTGTATTTCATCAAACATGATTCATCCATCTAAGGCCTTTTATTTCCCTTTTATATTTATTCCAAGTAGTTAACCCATTTTCTAAAATGTCGTTCGAACGAACCTAGAATCTCATTTAAACGAAAAGTCCAGGTCGTACCAACAAAATTTTAACAAAATGCTCTCTGAAATGTCGTTAGAATTCTCGTTCGAGCTTAGTCATTAGAACGACTTCCCAGGTTGTTCGAACGAGTATTTCCCAGTTCATCCCCTTCCTCCAAAAATTGCATTTTTCACCATTTTTATACTCCAATTATCCATTTCACAACCCCAAACATAATATTAACCTATATATATGATTTCTTACATTTTCTATTCACTAAATCATCAAAGAACATCCAATGAATTGTGTTAATCAAAGGTTGTCCTCTAAAAACCCTAGTTTATCATTTTTCATCAAGAAATATATAAACCCCCTATTTCTTCAATTTTAATTTTTAGTAGTTCAACAATTTCATGTTCCAGCATAAGAGTTAAATACTACAATCAATTCTACAAGAAAAATACGTTTTAAATTCCTCAAAATTATCATAAACATTAATGTAATAAAAGTAGTAATTATCCTACTCTAACATAAATATGATATTCAAATAAAATTAAGCATGATAAACACTTTCCTCTTTTGATAAGTTTGACCCATTTAAGAAGAAGGATATGGTTGTGGTCCTCTCTCCCCGATCTATAATGTGGTGGTGGTTTTGGTGCTAGATGATGACTTTTGGCCTTAAAACTGCCAGGAACTCTCCCCATCTCCTTCATGTGTTCTCTTTTATTTTAACAACTGATAACCTTAACTTCCTCTACATGCCTCATACCTTGACTCTCTAATTTTCATCTGTCCCCTTTTTCCAAAATTTTAAAAGACCAAAATACCCCTCCAGGGTGTTAGTTTGGCATAAAACTGTCTCGGGAATCAAACTAAACCCCGGGTAGACTCTTCTGACTATCTCAATCCTTCTGGACATAATGGATCACTCAAAATGACCATATTAAGTACCAAAAGTGAATTTTCATTTTATTTCTCAAATTAAGTCCTGACACGACTCACACGCGCGTCCCGTCTAAATTACCGTGACCATCGTATTTCTCACTCTTTGCAATCATAATATTTTCTTATCATCATTATTACTCCTTCACTAAGTAATATTCAAAATAAATAAATATTAACCCTTATCTCTCTCATTAATGTTTGTTTAATCCGGATTAATTATTCCAATTTAATTTAATGAATCCTAATTTAATCCACATTATTCCAAATATATAAATAATAAAAATACGGGGTGTTACATACTTCCCCCCTAATAATGGAATTGCATCCCAAAGTTTGGAAATGAAAAATATACCTGGTAATAATGACTCTGGATATCTATCGCGCATCTCATCCTCATGCTCCCAAGTAGACTCATCGGCATTATGATCCCACCGCTTGAACAAGCACTCGCAAAACTACCTTCGACCTTAGTCTCCTCTAACTATGGTCTAACATGCCCACTGATCTATGTAATATCGGATTGAAAATAAGTCTCCTCTAATGCAGTGTGAGTATATGCCAAATCATCTCGGAGATATCATCTCAACGCATAAATGTGGAACACATCGTGAATACGATGTAAGTGCACCGATAACTTGAGTCTAGACGCTACTGGCCCAATTATCTCAATGACAGGAAATGGATCTACATACCTCGGAGCCAATTTCACCTTCTTCCCAAATCTCATTATCCCCTTCTTAGGAGACCTGCATAGTAACACCTGATCGCCCACATTAAACTCTAGAAAGGATCAATTGGCATCGATGTAGCTCTTTTGCCTATCCTGATCTATCTGTATCCGACTCCAAATCATCTCATTCCTAGCGAAGGTATCCTAAATCAACTCCGACCTGAGAAGCTTGTTGTCTCCCACTTCCAACCAATAAGTGGGCGAAAGACGGTCTATCGTAAAGCTCCTTAAATGGAGCCATCCCATTAGGTAACTAATAGGAGTTATTATAGGTAAACCCCACCTGTGGAAGGTACGACTCCCAACCTCCCCTAAAATCCATCATGCACATCTCTAGCATGTCCTCTAACATCTGATTAATCCGTTCAGTCTTCCCGTACGTCTGTGGGTTATAGGATGTACTAAATCGTAACCCCATGCCCATAGCCTCCTGGAAGCTCTCCCAAAAGCGAGACAAAAATATATGTTACACGTCGGACACAATATCGAGGGGCATGCTATGTAATTGTACTATCTCAGTAATGAAAATCTACACATACTGACCTATAGTGTAAGATGTACGGATTGGCAGGAAGTGGTATACCCTTGTCAATCAATCCATTATTATCCATATAGAATCGTGACCCCTCTGTGAAGTTGGTAACCCGATAATAAAGTCCATGGAAATTCTCTCCTATTTCCACATAGGGATCTCCAATGGATGTAGGACTCATGGTGGTCTCTAGTGGTCCACATTTACTAGATGACAAGTAGTACACCACGAGATGAACTCAATGATGTCTCTCTTCATCCCACTCAACCAGTACTACCATTTCATGTCTTGGTATATCTTATCCCATCTAGGAAGTACTTTAAATCGGGATCCGTGTGCCTCTACCATCACAGCATGTCATAAATTCTCTCCCTCATGAACTATCAACCTCTCGTTGAATCGTAAACCTTACTCTAAACTAATGGAGTACGACTCGGATCCCCCAATTAATAGATACCTAATTCGCTCCTAAAAAATGGATTCATTGCCTGTGCTTGTACCACCATCGTGACAATCTGGGGTGTACCAGTCTTAAGTGGCATGAATGATCTAGTGACGGCATCCTGATGACCCAACTCCTTCCATTTTTCCTTCCACAGCTCGTCCACGTCCCCCACTGTTCTATGGCTCAATGCATCAGCAAACACGTTGGCCTTCATCGAGATATACTAGATCTCGAATTGATAGACCTTCACATATTCAAGCCACCCGCGCTGATGCATAGTCAGCTCTCTCTGAGTGAACAAATATTGTAGTGACTTGTGATCGGTGAACAGGAAAAAAAAATCTCCGAACATGTAATGTCTCCAAATTCGAAGGTAATATACGACTGTTGTTAGCTCCAAGTCGTGGGTGGGGTAATTCCTCTTGTGAGTCTTAAGCTTGCGGGAAAGAAAAACTATAATCTGATCCTCCTGCTGAAGTACTCCCCCAAGTCCCTATAGGGATGCATCAGTATAAACTAGGTACTCCACTCCTGGCCTGGGTAGAGCGAGATCCAGTGTTGAAGTCAACTTGTCCTTCAACTTATCGAAATCCAACTGACAAGATTCATCCCAAATAAAAAACACTCCTTTACGAGGCAAGTTAGTCAAAGGACCCAAAATCTTCAAAAACCCTCGAATAAACTGCATGTAATATCCCGCCAAACCCAAGAAACTACGTACCTCCTTTGGTGTCATGGGATATCCCCACTCCCTCACCGCTGACACCTTACTTGGGTCCACCTATATCCCTTTGTCAGATACAGTGTGCCTTAAACATTTCACTTCTCATAACTAGAATCCACATTTCTCATATTTAGAATAAAACTAATGCTCGTGCAGTGTCTAAAAACTAGTCTTAGATGCTTTGTATGATCTTCCTCAGTCTGTGAATAAATTAAGATGTCATCTATGAAGATAATGACAAACTGATCTAAGAACTCTCTGTATACCCTATTTATCAAGTCCATGAACACATCTGTAGCATTGGATATCCCGAATGGCATAACCCAAAACTCATAGGATCATAATATCATCAGAAAGGGAGTGTTAGACACATCATACTCCTTTATACATAACTGATGGTACCCGAATCTCAAGTCTATCTTTGAAAAGTATGTTGCTCCTCTCAGATGATCAAATAAGTCATCGATTTGGAGCAAGAGGTGCTTATTATGTATCATGACTTTACTTAACTCTCGATAATAAACAACTAGCCATAATGACCAATCTCTCTTCCTTACAAACAACATTGGGGCATCCTAAGGCTAGGTACTCCGGTGGATGAAGCCCTTCCCCAAAAGCTTCTCAATTTGATCTCTCAGCTTACTCCTCTCCTCGGGAGCCATACGATAAGGTGCACAAGCTATCGGCCGAGTCCCCGACACTAAGTCTATCACAAACTCAATTTCCCTACGGAGTGTTAGTCCCGATATCTCCTGAAACACATCAGTGAACCCAAAAATTATCAAAATCGAATCTAGGGGAATCACCACCCCCTTAAAGTTCTCATCTTATATGTAATATAAGTGGGTAGACGACCCTCCTTTAGGATTAGGCATCTCCAAGAAAAACATCTCCTGGATGGTTATAGAAAATACGATAATCCTACTATAATAGTCAATCATGGCCCTATAAGCAGCTAGCCAATCCATGCCTATAATAGTGTCATACTCCGTCATGTCTAACACAAGCAAAATCAATTTCTCAATCTTTACATTCACTCCCAGATAGATAAATAATATCAAGGTCCCATTACCCTATGGCGAGTCTACACATGTAATAGTATTATCTACCTTATCTAGTAATATCATGGTTTGTGCAATCCCAGTGGCTACAAATGAGTGTGAAGCCACAGTATTAAATAAAATTTTCCCCAAGGTACCATGGATAGAGTACGCACCCTCAATTTTTGGTGGGGCATGAGGCACTGCTGCTTGGTAGACGTTATACACACGTCCATAGTGTAATTATCCTTGTTGGGGTGGAGCTGCTAGAATAATTGGAATGGCAGGCAAGGATGGAATCGGTGCTTGCACTAGAAGGGAAGCTGGAAAGATAGGCCTTTGTGGATCCTAATGAGTTTCTGATGCTGCTGAACCCTGCCCTTATCAAGGAAATCATGTTTCTTATGGTCGGTCCTACAATAGGTGAAACATTTCCTAGTAAAATTTCCACCTCAATGACCCTGTTGTCCTCCGCCCTACTAGTCATTTCCACCCCTCTATTGGCCATGTTGGCCTTCCTGGATGGACAGACTCTGTTGGCCCTGATGGCCCTGTCTGAAATTACCAAATCTAAATCGCTTAACAGGGTCCCCCTGGTGGGAACTCTACTAACCCTACCTAGGCTGACTCTGAGCTAATGGTGTACCACTAGCACTGCCACCCCCGGTCCTGCCTTGGTGGTGGACTCTCCTCCTCACTTACTCCCCTTAAGATGGAAACAGTGGTCTTAAAAATTTAACAATTCATTTTAACACCTCTATATACGTCCTCAAAGAATTGTTACCCATTAGGTCCTACTGGATCCTCCAATTCAAGCCATCCCTAAACATTCGAATCCTCTTTTCTTTAGTAGGCATCTCCCCTGGCACGAGATTTAACAACCTTATAAATTCCTCCTCATACTCAGCGACTGTCTTACCCTCCTAAGTAAGATCTAACAACTTCCACATCATTTCATTCTAGACGATAGACGAGAAGTACTTGCGGTCAAACTACCCCTAAAACTCCTGTATCGGCATAGAGTCTCTCTCCTCAGCAGTGGTAATCCACTCCCACCATTGTAGTTCCACCTCAAATAACTTGAATGTATCTAGAATTTTCCACAAAACATTGGTAGACTCATATATCCTCCGATGCCTCGAGATATCTTTCTTCAATTGACTAGCTACAATAACAGCGGAGCTTCCTAAAAACTCTAGAGGATGTGCCTTCTGAAAGGCATCCCTAACTAGCTCCCAATAAGATGGGAATGTCTGTGCCTGTGATGGTACCACCACCTATGCCTAAGGTGGGACCTGATATGCTACTATAGCTAATACTGTATTCACTGCTTGGGCAACCTCAGCAGTAATCATGGTGCCCTGAGCCAGAGATGGTTGCGGCTTTCGAGGAACTTGTTGTGCATATCTGGGAGGCATCTGAAATTAGAAAGAATTTCCGTAAGTCCTCAATATAATATATCTCAAATATTTGAAGACGTATATGTGCAAATAATAATACAACAGTCCTAAAAATATGGCTCTACATCAAAGAACGCTACACTGGAAACATAATAAGCCACATAGATCCTAAAGACTCTAGAACTGGATGCTCTAATACCATCACCATGCTTAATTAAATACCAAGTGATTAGGCCTTTATTGAATTAAAATAGAATATCCAGTTGGTTCATTCATAGCTTCACTGTCGAGAACTTTTTAATATATACTAACCACCTAGTATTTGAAAAGTTGGTGCCAAATTTTATCTTTTTAGTCAATAGGAAAGCACTATACAATTTAATAATAAATTATTCCCATACATACATCAACAATATGATAGATAAAACAACAGAATAAATAAGGGTGTCTGAAATATACAAATTCAGTCTGAAATAATAATACAGTCATGCATAATAACACCAATCTATGATCTGCTAAATAGAATAAAATCCAACATCTCTAAAAATGTCTAAATGGAAATGGACAACATGTCCGACTGAATGAAACTACTGCTCATAATAGAGAAATAAGGAATAATGAGGCGTCTAATATCAAGGACCTGCAACTTCCATAAGTTTCTACTTTCATAAAGTGATTGGGCCTTCCTATTGTTGTATAAGCAAATTGTCACAAATGCAACCCTTACTAACTCTCCGGTTGATAGTCCTGGCAACAGAAGTTGGTATCATTATTTTTCGGTAAGAAAATTCATTCTTAATAGACTAAATAGTTAAAAAAATTAAATGGATTTAATGAAATAACAAATAAAGTATCTCAACAAGATTTCGTAGGAGCAATAGATGGTACACACATAAATGTGAATGTCCCCCTTATTGATCAAGCTAGGTATCATAATCGAAAATAATTCATCTCTCAAAATGTTGTAGTTGCATGCACGTTTGATATGAAATTTACATATGTATTCTCGGGACGGGAGGGGTCCGCCCATGATGGACGTTTACTTAAGGTGGCTATATAACGTATAGGCCAAAAGTTGACAATTGCAGGTGGTATGTCGATCTATTTCGTGTAATTAACTTGAATAAACCTTGTATAAACCTTATACGATCGACATATTTTTTATGAAAACCACTATAAGTATTGTGTTTAGGAAACTATTATATTGTGAATTTCGGATTCCCCCTGGTTCCTCATTTTTTTATCACCGTATCACAAGGCATGTTACCATCGTAGAGACGTGGAAGGTCGACGTCACGAAACTAGTAAGGAATTATTCAATTTTCGCCAATCATCTCTGCGCAATGTAGTCAAGCGCACTTTTGGATTATTGAAAAAAATATTTGCTTATCTACGACATCAACCATTTCATGCGATTGACATCTGGGCTAAGATTGTGTTAGCTTATTGTGACCAATATAATTTTTTATGCACCAATGATATTAATGACATGTGCAATGACGATAGTGATAGTGACGATGATGTGAACCTCACACCCCTTAATATACTTTATGACATTCCTAATGAGCATATTACATTTGCAATACTTTCATCTTGTACAGAGAAGCGTATTGCAATGGTGACCTAAATATGGGCTGAAAGAGGAACAACTCAGACTGATGTAAAACCCCACTTAATTAAATACGGGGTGATCAGTCCCATACCAAATTAAATCAGAATATACAGTTGGATCATTCTTAACATCAATGTCGAAAACATTTTACAATCACCTAATACTTTAAAATTTTCAAATTGCAATTTAATAAAATTCCACTTTTTGAAACATAAACCATTTAACACAATCCAATCCCACATTGAATAACAATTGAGTAAATAACATAACTGAATTAAATGAAACTGGAATAAAACTCTCCAGTTAAAATATCATACAATAATCAAATGTAAACAAAATGTAATCAACCTCTGATATAAGTAAATAAATTGACTGAAAAGGAAATACTAGAGTCCGTTGGGCGACATGCCGTAAAATGAAAGATCACTATAGAGTATGAATCAATGAAAGTGAAGGCGTCTAAATAAATATCAAAACTCCACAGCTTCCATATCTCGTCACATGTCATAATCCTCTATGGTTGGCGTCCCTGCGACTGGACACCTGATATAGATACAAGAGAGAGAAGAGAATATGCAAGGAAACGAGTTAGAGCCCGATGTAAAAATCGTTTATAAAACAACAAGTGAATAAATTCTAGATTTAGCAATTATTATATACATGTTAGATTATCGAACTCTCTCTTGAGATTGACACCTCTCATCTAGAGTGCACACCTAGCGTACCGCCAAGTCATACTAGTTATAGTTCTCACGCTAACTAAATCAACCCAATGTATTCACTATTCATAGCCCAATTCATTCCCATGTATTTCTCTCATAATAAATTTAATAATAATATGTGTATCCATTTAGATTCAACGTGGATAAGCCCCTTATTAATTCAATTCAATTAATGATTTCATACTTAATCAATTCCATATATTATTATCTTTCAATTCTACTATAGTCACGCAGTAGATATCATCATATGTATATATATATACATTCACTCTATTATATATATACAATACTTCACCCCGAGACACAGCTATGGTGCTGCATTACTCTTCTATCAAGTCCCAATACATCTCATCACTATATGGGGGACTACACGTTCGGTAAAGATTCCTTGAACCATAAATATCAAACATAAACATTATAGGCGAACATAGTCCTAAGCCTTTGGGTTACACACATACCTACGCACCCAAATGACCGGTCACACCCAAAAGTGGTGATCAATCGCAAAATTCTATGTTCTCGAGTGACATGTCAAAAATCCCATTAGTTTCATTAGGATATGACTGCCCTGACGTGCAAACCTACCTCGATACCAAGTAAGCCAGGTATGTCATACACATAAACCATCAACCAATCAAATAGACACGTATTAGGTACTTAAATTACCTATACCATGTTAAGAATTTATCATATCCCAAGTACCCATCCTATTTCTCGAATACTACTCGTACTTGTAATCACGATTATAATCGTACATATATTATATAATCATTTCTCCCATAATCTTTTATTTGAACCAAGTACCTGTATATATGTCCTCGTTGTTACCCATACTTGTCATAATGATTATTCTCCTCTAAATCGTATAATAATTATTTAGATCTCTCTCACATAATTTTAATCCTTAATATATTATAATTTTCTAACATTAATCCCCAGTTCCTCACTCTATTAATGTGCCAAAATTATTTAAAAAACTCATTTTGGTCCAGATTACAATTTCTTAAACTTTTCTAGGCTAAACTGGAGATTTCTAGAAATCTCATTTGAAGTTAAAAATCTCGTTAGAACGAGGTGGGATCTCGTTAGATCCAGATGGACTCTAGTTCAAATGAAGTCAGGTCTCGTTCGAACGAAGTCATTGTTTTTCATGTTCATCTTCAGTTTCACTTTTCTGCGCTTTTCCTCAATTTCAAACACCCAAATCTTACTGGTTTTCTATCCTAACAGAATCTAGAAATCCAAATCACTATTCTAACATTATTTCAACATATTCATGGTGGTTTCAACATAAAAATATCAATTCCACATGTCCATAAGGGATTATCATCAAACCCATTAAAACCTCAAGATTTCAATAATCTGAATTCTCCATTTTTATCCAACTTGGAAACTTAGAATTCAGAATCATTGTTTCATACATAAATCATCAAATTTCATTTTTTTAACATGGTGGGATTTTTTTATATGCAGTTCCTATCATCCTTTTCAATAACCTTAAGAACATATATTTTTCTCAACATGTAAAATCCTCAATTTTCATCATGATCAAAGTTCCTACACGCTATGTATTCAACTACATGAATTTGCCTAACCATTATCTTAATTTACCAATCATGATAAATTCCAAATTCATAATTTCATGAATCCTACAATAAAATCCTATTCTAACATGGATATGCTAATAACTAAAATGGAGCAAGAATCACTTGCCTTAAAAGTCAGTTTGAACCTTTGATGAAGACAAATGTTAGAACTTCTCCTTCCTTTTTTTCGGCGACTATGGTGGTGGTACAAGGTGAAGAGATGGTATTTGTCCCTTTGGTTTTCCCTAGGTGACTCCTCATTTCCATGAACTCTTCCCCTCCTCAAGCTACCCTTTCACTTTCACTCTAAGACTCTTCTGTTTTTCTCTCAAACCTTCTCACTTATTTTTGGTTCAAATGAATCTTAAGTAAAGTCTAGTCTTATTTAAATAAAAATTATTAAAGGTAAGCTAAAAGACAAAAATGAAGCTACTATTCATCTCCCAAGCAAAATGACTAAAACGCCCCTTGGGGTGTCTTTTCATCTCCTAATTGACCTGAGACCCAAATTCAACACCTAAGTAGACTTTTCTGACTATTTTGACCTTTTCGGATGCAACGGCACACTCGAAATGACCATATGGTTGATATAAAATAATCTTTCCTTTTTATTTACTTAAATTAGTCCTAACACGTCCCATAATCGCGTCCCGACTTAATTTTCATTTTTGTATTATAAGTAACTCACGATAATACAAATAACATCATATTCATACATTACTTATATATCAATAACTAATATTCAGAATCATATATTACTTTAAACTCTAGGAATATTAAATTCGAATTAATCCCAATTAATTGGTTTCATAATTAATTCAAATTAATCCCCATTTATTTAGCCCATTAACTTATAATTAATCTCATATTAAAAGTCATCAAAATTATGGGGTATTACAAATGATCCTTTTGGTTTGGATGAAAATTTGACAATTTGAACTATGTTGTATTTGTTAATGTGATAGGAATGATATTATAATTTGAACCTTTTTGTTTTTCATATTTCGAACCATCCATTTTGTATTTGAAATATGTATTTAGTATTGAATTGATTGAAGTGAGTACTGATTGAATTGAGCACTGATTGAATTGAATTGCATATGGAATTGAATTGAGCATTTGCATTGCATACCATAAAATATATCGGATAATCAAACCAACCATTTTGTATTTGAAATATGTATTTAGTAATTAATTGGATCCAACTGATTGAATAGATTGACATACCTAATATATGCTTGATATATGAAATCATTGATTGAGCACTGCTTGATAACTGATTGGGCACTGATTGAGCAGTGATTGAGATAACTGATATATAATTAAGCAGTGATATATTGAATTGATATTTAAGCAGTGATATATTGAATTGAATTGATGCCTGATGTAAGTTAAAGAAATGATTAAGATAACCAATATATCAGTGCTTGATAACCGATATATTGAATTGATTGAGATAACTGATATATGATTGATCTATGATTGAGCATTGATAACTGATATATGATTGGGTTGATGTATGATTGATATAATTCATATATGCTTGATATATCAGTTGGATTCAACTGATAATTGATACCTGATATATTAGATTCAACTGCTTGATAACTGATACCTGATATATTATTGAGCACTGATATATTTTTTAATTAAATTGAGCATTGATATATGATTGAGATACATATTCACTGCTTGAGATACCTCATTTGAATTTTTAACTACTCAGATAGTAGACATGGGATAGTTGATCTATATTTTCAATGACACCTGATCACTACTCAGATAGTAGGCATGAGATAGTAGATATGGGACTCAGATAGTAGACATGAGATGCCTGATCACTACTAAGATATTTTTAATGACACGTGATCTGTATTTTTAACCAAACTAAAATATAGATCCACTACTTGAGATACCTGGGATATGATTCAACACTGATATATTGAATTGATTTAAATGATTAAATTGAATTGAATTCTGATAGTAGTTCATGATATATGATTGAATTGAAATTAATTTGAAAATTACTTGGGAATTCAATTTTGATAGTCATATTATATGAGACTGATATATTTAGTTCAATTTACTTTGGTACTGACATGTTTTAATTTTGGGACTATTGTATGTGCTCCAGTTGTAAATAGAACAAAACAGAGTTAACATTTCATTTTGATGTTTCTTAGAGATGGATCAAAACATTGTTAACATTCCAATCAACATCGAGGCACCTACCTTTCACGTTGAAGTATTGGTCAAGAAGACCTGAGTTCATTGGATAATATCTATGGATGGATACATGATTTCTTCTTTAATGAATGAGATTCTTGTCGAGACCAAAAGGCGGGATAATTAATTCACATCGACCCATATGAAATATGTGATCGATGTTGTGAGAATTTTTTGTCATGTTACCGTAGGAATTGTACATGTCTGCTCGCATTTGAAGACGTTAAAAAAATATTACAGGGAAGTCCATAAGCTACTTCAAGAAAGAGGATTTAGATACGACCACAAAACAACCTTCGTAATAGAAGAGCCAAGAGTATGGGTCCAGTATGTAAAGGTACGAAGTTTTTATCATTTGCATTGCATACTATCAAATATATCTTCTAATGTCTATAATGTGTGCAAGATAAGCCAGAGGCTGCTAAGTTTAAGGGAAAACGTTTCCCGTATCATGATGAGCTAGCCACTATTTCTGGAATTTACACCGCAAATGGGTCAAACTCATAATCTGGTGGTGATTACTTCCCATCAATGGAAGGTAAATATTCTTTTGTTCATAATTGAAAAAATTATTACGTAAGGAAAATTGATAAATAAATCAATATTGTTTCAGAAATAGTTAACATAGATATGGATGCAACGTTGTTAATTTAAATGAGAATGACGTTTTGAAAACTGAATCGCGTAACACCTCACCTCAATTAGGGAAACGTAAATCTAGTGGACAATTACCAAGACCCACCCTAGAGTCAAAGCCAAGATGTAAGTGAGGAAATGTCTTAGAGGAGAGTTCACGTGCGCTGGCCTCAATTGCCGAATCTTCTTGGGTTATAGCGAAGTCTATGGATCCTGATGCCAAGTTGAACACCCTAGAGCATGTGAAATGGCAAGACATTCTTGATCATTTGAAGTCAACAGATTTGAACAAAACAGATAGGCTACAATTTATTTCGATGTGTGAGGCCGATCATGGACTAGCACATATCTTTATGGGGATTATGGACGACGCGTTCACAAAGGCCTAGGTTTACAACAAGCTCTATGCGAACTAAGTCAACATTATCTATGTTCTTTGTGAAACTTTGATCATGAAACTTTTATTGTATTTAACAATGAAACTTTTGTAATTTTTTATTACGGTACAGTTCTATATTATGTTTAATCATGTGCTTGAAAAGGTTAAAGTTATGAATAATACAGCCCAATAACTTCCAACCACACACAATTGGATGAACGCGTGCGATTCAATAATGTAAGTCAATACAAGTTAAAATTTCAATGTCTGGTGCATAAGAACAAAACCCATGTGCTCGAAAAGGTTAAAGTTACGAATAATGCAGCCCAACAACTTCCATACATAATTTAATGAATGCATGTGATTCAATAGTGCAAGTCTGATACTAGTAATGAGAAAAGTCTAAGTCACAACAAGTTAAAATTTCAATGTTTGGTGCATAAGAACAAAACACATGTGCTTGAAATGGTTTAACCACATTTTCTTGAACACAAACATTACTAATAAAAAAAGAGTGGCACAAACTTCACACCGGAATCGATGATGAGCAGCAATACGGTATTTTTCTTCCCATCAGGCGTCGTGGGAGACAGTTTACAAAATCACCGTCTAGGTGGTCTGAAAAGTCTGGCATTTATTGGTCTGATATGTAAAATGGATCGACAATGTCTTTCTTGAAATATTTTTTCGCATGGACACGATGCAGATGACATTCCATTTATTGGATTTCCCTTCTGAAAGATGGGAAACTTCATCTTGCTTTGTCATGCTATTCAAGTGTATGGATGACCTTGCTTATGGGACTCGCAGTCCATGCCATCTGCAACAAAATTCAAGATCACATCTCCTACCAAACGAATGCATCCACGCTGCGTAACTTTTGAAAATAGTCAGCAAGTGACACTCAGCTTCAAACGGTGGGTAAAATATCACATGGCCAACATTCTCATGAAATGGACTACTTGTGTCGATGGGATTGTTCTCAAACTTTCTTTTCTCACCATACCAAGTTATACCAGACGGGCCGACGTAGGTACCTAGATTTGTCATCAAAATTTTCGGGAGAAAATCTTCTACTTTCTCCCAACCATTATAAAAACCACTTACCAATTTTTTTCCTTTCTTATGTGAAGTCATTTTTTCTCACTTAGAACATACTTGCCAACTTACCCCTTTTATAGAAATTATTACACATGGAGGGTTTTCTTTGAAATTTCAAATTTGAAATTTGAAATTCATATTGAAATCTTATTTTGAAACACACTTCCAATTACTTTACAAATAGGTATATGGTCTAACACATACGGTGCAATTTTATCAAACGCTGTCAAATGGCTAGCTATAAAGAGCTCATGAAGGTCAAGGGTAAATCTAGAGCATCAACATCATTTGATTTTGTCCAAGTTGAGGATGTTGCACCAGCTGTAACAAACCTAGAAATCTACGAAGATCCTCATGGAGGGACTTGGTTTGGGGAGAAGAGGGCTTTTGAAAACATTCATATATGCACCCTACATTCTTTAGGTGATATTGGCCATGTGATGAAATGGTTATCTCCAAGAAGAGTAAATTTTCCTTGTGATGATCATTTGAAATGGCCTAGGTTATATGATAAACGATGCGATTTGGAGTTGTACTCTATTTGTCATTGTATTACCATGCCACAAGCAAAATCTATGAAATATTGCAAAGATCCAATAAAATACAGTGATAAATGTATCCGTCCACTACAATGGGAAATTGATCAGATGAAAAAAGTATTACTTTCCTGGAATTGTAAACATCTGATAAATACGAAAATTGACGATCGAGTATATGCATCAGATATCTTTCGGAATACAAAATGGACGATTTAGACATGGATTTTGTTCAACATCTTCCAAACATGTTGATGGGTGATGGGAATGCATAATGTTGTCATCCGTGGTTCCACAGGAAATCACGAAGTAATTAATATGTAACTTTATTATCTTTTTATTTATTAAGGGTTTATTAGGAAAATTTTAATATTTAATTTTGAATTTTGAAATTTCATTTTTTTTCTATTTTTTTTATTTTTAATCTGGTTGTATAACACAATATAACAACATTATCAATGGGTGTTTTTAAAATAAGTTTATCCCCATTGCTTTACTAACGGGTCATTTTAATTTCAACAAATTTTGTCTAAATAAATGTGCTCTCATTCGAAATAGATTTTGTCCAAATAAATGTCATTTTAAGAAATTTATCCAGTTAAAATAAATACAAATGTACATGATAGTAAATATGCCCAACTAATTTTTTTTTATTAATACACATCCAAAGGAGGCAGCCCACTTGACTCCCAACCAAAATTACATTGTTAATCCTAGGAATAAAATAAAAATGTAAGGGAGATCAATTGGTTATAACGCAAATGTGGAAAATGGCAAAAATTTGGCAACATTATATTGGCAAAGTTTGTATTTGCCAGGATAAATTTTCGCTATTAAATAACATGAGTAGGTAAATTCGTGTCTTTCAGTAGGAAAATTATAGCTATTAAATACAAAAAGTTAGTAAATACAACTTTTTCTAGCGTACAAATAAAGCCTATCAAACAGCACAAAATTATCTTTGCCACAGCAAAATTTGTCTCGGCAAAATTTGCCATGCTTACTCTTTTGTCGACAATCAAACGGACCCTATTTAATTGATCACGGATAAATATAAGAAAAGAAGACAAAGGATTTTTTAAGTGGTTCAGCTGAAAAAGGAAAACCTATATCCACTGTTGTGTATTTCCTTAGGCTTGTTCAATTTCCTCTTTTTTCTTCTTTCATGTCCCTTGGATGTAGGGTTTACAATGTATTTATAGCCCCTTGAGGGTGTACGAGAGTCAGAATATTAAGGGATGGAATGACTTTATAACATTGGTATTTACATATGTACAATGTTAATAATGTATATAACTATTGGCTATTTATTGTCATTGTTGGTCAGTTTTCCTATTGTTGGTCGGGCTTCTTTAACCTGTTTGTCATCATTCCTTCAGTTGGTTGGTGACTCACCCTTGCTGACTTGGAGTATTACCCAGATGGATAACACGTGTTCATACAAGAGTTGTCCACATAGAAGGATAAATTTTGGTATCAACAAAAACCCCTAGTGTTTCATGCTTGAGGCTTTTATAAGAGTATGGAACATTTAGCTCTTAAAGTTTCTCGAGCAACGATTTTGAGGCTTGGTCAGTTACCAATTTCCCATACTTGTAAAATTAATTACTTTAACTATCGGAAAATAATGTGTATGTTATTTTTGTAATTATCCACAACTTTAGCAAATCATTTTTGGACAAATATCTTTTTTCTGTCTTTAGCCGCCAACAGTTCAATCAATGTTTCCTTTTAATCATTACCTTTCCAATTTTTGAGGCAACATAGAAAGGGGGGAAAATCCACGATCATCTCTTACGTAAAAATCTTTTCAGTTTTTTGTTGTTATATCTTTATGCTCTTTGTGTGATCATTTTCCTATTCTTTAGTTCTTGTTGTATCCTTAAATTCTTGTAAGAATCTTTTCTCTTCTCTTTTTCTTCTTCATCAATCATGATTTATTCTATTACGTCTCTTGACGAGTTTAGAAATGAATGGAATATCCCTTCATGGGTAGAACTAGAAAATCTGAGTTTTCTCACTAATCTTTTTTCATTAGCTAAGGGTTACTGGTTTCCCTCCACTTTTATTACTGAATGTGGGTTTAATTTTCCCCCAAACCCATTTTGTCTTGAATTTTTTCAATATTTCGGTGTTGTTCCAGCTAGGGTATCCCCCAATACCCGTAGAGTAGTTAATGGGGTATATAGATTAAACCACCTCCATGGAATTCATCTAAGGATCCCAGAAATTATGTTTTGCTATAAGTGGGCAACTAGTGATACCACTTTCTATTTGAAAACTAGGGTTGTAAACAAAGCATTAATAGTTAATCTTCCTGACTCCAATAGAGATCACTTTAAGCATGGAGTAATTGTTAAAAATTGGCAATATTCTCCTTTAATTAGGAATGCTGAGTATCAGGAGCTTAGGTTCCCACCAAGTGGCAATGGGTTAGGATGCATTTGTTTATTTATCTTCTTTGCAGATTCTACTAAATGCTAATACTAATTTATAACTTGTTAACTTTGATTACAGTTGATCGAAAAAAAAAGTGTGCCAAAGAGAATGATATCAACCTTAAAGAGTTTAAGTTCACCTGGGGCAGTCACCAGAAAATTAGGGAGGAGCATTCCAGATCAACCTCATATTTGTTACAGTACCGAAATACCATCACTTATTTTGTTGCTCACCCCACTACTGTTGTGACTTCACCCCTGATTTATCTTGATCAAGATCCCATCTCCACATCCTCAGCCACTTCATCTGGTAATGGTGAACTTACTGTTGATTCCCCCTCATCCCTAGACTCAGATCTTTCTCTTACTACTGCTATGGGGAAGAGGTAGTTTCCCAAGATTTTGGGTGATATTATTGCTACTGACTCCTCCAAGTAAGCTTCTAATGGGGCTAAGAGCAAAGATGATGCTAGGAAGAAGCCCCCATCTAATAAGGAGGATGCTAGGAAAAAGATCCCAACTAAGAAAGATGATGATAGCCTACTCAAGAGGGTGAATAGAAGACTCCATTATAGGCTGGCAAAAGGGTTTTCAGTCAACACTGACCAGTAGAGTTAGTTAATTTGTTTGTTTCTGGATCACCAGTGGCTCTTGGCCCTGGTTTAGCTAGAAAATTAATAAAGTCTGGTATATTTCAACACCATAGGGGTGCTGCTTCAGCAGTACCCCGATTAAAAATTTCTTAAAGGGTTTCTCACATCCTGGATATGGTAAGTACTATTATCTCTTTCTTATGTTTACTCATTTATTTATTAATCTTTACACTAACTTTATCTATTTTCTTATTACAGTTTTTGGTCAACTTCAACAATATGTTGGAGAAGGATGATATTATGCATTCTTCTTCAACTGAGGTTGAGGATGCGTTTGATGAATTGAAAAATTCATTTCTTGACTCCCAATAAGCATTGGCTAATGAGAAGAAGTGGGAGTCCAAAATGAAGGCTGCTGAAGATGATGTTGCTACTTCTCGGTGGCAGGTTGCTGGTCTGCAAAAAGACTTGGATGCTACAAAATCTAAGGTTGTTGCAGAGAAGTCCAAAAGAACCTAGTACATGTAATATTCTTTCAACAAAGGTTGCGATAATTCCATTGGAGATGCTTATACGTAAATTGAATTTGCAAAGAAAAAATGCTTCAAGGATGGCTGGTCGATAACTTTAGTGGAGGTCATCACTCCCCAAGAATCTAAATAATTCCTCAAACATGACCCAGGATCTCCTCCTAACATGGATAAGGAAATTAAATATGACAGGGGATTAACAGAATCAAATTTGGTGCTAGAATTTGCCGACCAACACAAGCTGCTGTAGTTTATTCCTCTGCTCCTCCAGTTGCTGGTAATCCTACCTTTCTTACTCCTGCCTCTAATCTTGCTGAGTCTACTCAAATGTGAGAAGGTGTAGACCAATTTTATGAGCATCCTTTTTTTTCTTTTATAGTTGTAATTTTTCTTTTCTTTTATGTTGATATACTTGTACCTAACAATTTATCAATGAAAAGAACTTTTAATTTTATTTTGCCTATTTTTTCTCCTTACTTCACATATTGTTATTGATTGGAAACTTTTCTTGCTCTTAATAGTTAATGGATAAATTGGAACACTTCTCCTCCAATGACTCCGAGATACTCAAGAGATGCAATGAACTTTTTAAATAAGGTTATCTATCTCTGATCGAGGAAGAGGTAATGAAGTTGATCGGGGAAGGTGTGTCCGAGCAAGCTACGGAAGCCTACCTTCATCTGAAATGCCTTCTTGATCGGTCAGTGGCCAATAATGTTTCCTACTATGAAGTGGTTGAAGAGTTGCAGGAGGACCATAAGGAGTTCAAGTCTCTTTTTCATGCTGACTATGAGAAAAAGTATAAGGCCTTAAGTGAAGGTTGGGGATTTTAACAAAAGTTGGAAAAATTTGCTTCTCACTTTCGAACACGTGACTTTTTTCTCCACTGTGAGCTGGAGTAAGCCAGAGACATTGACAAACTGTTGGACGAGGAGAACAATAATTTAAGAGATTACTTAAATTCCTTGAAGTTTGTTCTACTACTGCTACTACTACTGATGAAGGACATTCTTTCTTGGAGGCTAAAAAATCTAGGTTAATGGAAGAATTGGAAGCACTGAAGAAGATCAAGTCTGCAACTTATTCTCGAGAAAAAATTAAACCTAGATGAGGTACTATAGATGAGGCTAGGACTCAATAAACCCTGGCTAGCCAAGGTTCCCAATAGAAAGGCAAAAAATAGGCCCTTACTGAGATGTCCCAGAAGCCTCAAACTCAATTTCAGAAACTTACCACTCAATCTTCTCAGCTACAAGCTAAGGATGGAGTGCTGAAGAAATTGCATTATCAAGTTAAGAGGTTGACCTTTCAGTTTAACAAGGGACCTAGATATATTTGGATGGAAGGGTATAATAAATCTTTGGGACATTTTGATGCTAGGTTTAAGAAGGCCCATAATATAGGCTTCAAATGGGGTTCGACCAATTGCCTAACAGTGCTGAAGGTGGACTAAGATAACAAATTGAGGAAGTGGTATGATACTAGGTTGATCAACCTTAAAGACCCCCCTTTAGACTGGATGTTAATTAGATTCTTGTCGACACAATTTCCTAGTGTCTGATTTTTAAATATCTGGGAGACTATGGGATGCACGACGAGCAAGAAATTTTCTTACCTCCTCATCTGCTAGATCGTCCCAGCAGAAGCAGTAGGAGAATGCTTCAAGACTTTAATTTCATTAATTCTCCTTACACTTTAGATGATCCTCCAACTGGCAGGGATCCAGTTTCCAAAGCTGAGGGGAAATGCCCTTTTAAATAATTTCCCGTATTTATTTTGTAAACACAAATAGGAAATGAAAATTGAATTAAATAAATTGTACTTGATCAACTTATCATGTTAATCATTGGATGTGATTGTTTTCTTCTTTTTCATTATTTCTATTGACACACATAGATTAAAATCTAAATTTAGTATCAATTACCAATGAATACATAGGTTCTACAAGCATGTTTAGACTAAAATATAAATTTGGAGCTAGTTACCCATGTGTCTCCAAAGGGTTTACTAACATACCCAAGTGTTTATATTTTCCGTATTAGTTACCAATGGTGTGACCAGGCGTAGGCGGAATATGTGCCTACGTTCGTCTTGAGGAATCTTCGCAACATTATTCCTACACTTTTCCTATTAGGATAAAGATCTTATTTTATCCTTATACTTGTTGACCAGCTTGAGGTCGTAATATCCTGTTTGGTATGCTCCAGATCAAGTTTTGCTTGTGCCAAGCAACTTATTGCTTACGCCGAGCAACATTAGGCCTATTTTTTGGAGAAGATTCTTGTGTCGAGCATCATTTGATGTTTTTCTGGAAACTTTCAAGCTTCATCATTATTCAAGATCAAGTATATAGTTAGTGGATAGCACAAGTACCCACAAAAAATTTTTTAAATAAAAATTGGAGGAAAGATCATGTTATTGATACAAAAAATTGATATTGAACTACGTACAATTGATTACATCACTTGTAATATTTCCTAAGATGCTCAGGATGCCATGAATTCTTGAATTCTTCCCCCTCCTAAGTCTCAATCCGGTAAGTTCGAGTTCGGATGACTGCTGAAATACGGTATGGCCCATTCCAATTAGCCTCACGTTTGTTATTCTTTTGGATAACCTTTTTTAGAACATAATAGCCTTCCTTTAAGTTGGTCGACTTAAGTCACTTGTTGTAGAATCGTGTTGTTCGCTGCTGGTAACTAGTGTTTCTCAAAGCAGCATCTTCTCGCACTTCTTCCTGTATATCCAAATCCAATCTTCGCATTAGATCACTTATAAGAGACTTAAAATTTACTGCTTCAGTACCATAGGCTAACATGTATGGGGATTCTCCAATTGTAGTCCTCGGGGTTATTCGATACGCCCATAAAACATTGTGTAGCTCGTTGATCCAGTTTTCCTTTGAAAATCAAACCTTTTCTTCAACCCATTTAGCATAATTATATCTATAACTTAAGTTTTCCCATTACTCTGAGGGTGACCTGGAGCAAAATATAATTTTTAGATTTTGGACTGAGCACAAGAAGAAGAAAATTCATCATTTCCAAACTGCATCCCATGTTCGGTAATGAAGGCATAGGGCCATATCTACAAATGATGTTCTTTTAAATGAATTGGTAGACCTTTTATAAGGCATATCTATCAATGGTTTTGCGTTAACCCACTTTGTAAAGTATTCCACTATAATAACCAAGTACTTAAATCTTCCTCAGGTGGTCGGTAATGGCCCGACCAAGTCTATACCCTATATGGAAAATATCCAAGGTGAAGTGATTGGGGTGAGATAAGCCTGTGGAGTCTTGCGAATGATGGAGTACCTTTGGCACCTGCCACACTTTTTATCAAAAGCTACACAATCTGCTCGCATCACTGGCTAGTAGTATCCTTGTGCACTTATTCACTGCATAAGTTCTCTTTCTGCTATATGAGCTCCATGATATCCTTCATGTATTTCTTAAACTGGTTATGGAACCTGTGATGGATGAATGCAATGCTGTAAACTAACTGCCAATCCTCTCCTGTCTAAAACTCATTTATCTATAACAAATCTGGCAGCTTTATACTTCAACTTTTTGGCTTCAACTATATATGCGGACAATGTTCCCTCTTTAATATATGCTTTGATGGGATCCGTCTAAGATGGCCCCATGTCTATAGAAATAAAATTGATCATCAAATCCTCATCCATAATCCTATTGGCCAAAATTTCAATAGGAATAATTCGTCGGAGTTCAACTCTGGTAGTTGAAGCTAGCCGAGCAATAGCATCTTCTCGGGTATTTTTTACTCTTAGGATTTTATTAATTCGAACTGTGGGTAATTTTTCTATTACCTCCATTGCTTTGGATAGGTATCTAGCTGTTGATTCTCCTTTAGCTCCATATAAGCTCAATATTTTATTTACTACCAACTGAGAATCACCACGTGCCACAACTTTCTCGGCATTCAGTGATTGCGCTAGACTTGAGCCCATAATGAGAGCTTCATATTCTTTTTCGTTATTTGAGGCTTGAAATTAAAATCGTAAGGCATATTCAATATCAATATTATCAGGAGTGTTAAGTATTATACCTGATCCACTGCCTATTTCATAAGATGACCCATCAATGTACAAGTTCCCTATTGGGAGATCGTCGTCAAATGCTTGGTCTGTCAAAATGCCATAGTGGAATGTTTTTCTCATTGACTCCTCACACTTATTAGACATCTCCTATGTTTGGTAAGAGGAATCGGGTAGGTCGGCAACGACTTCTTTTGGTAAAAGTTCCTCTGGAGCTTGATTGTCAACAACTTCTTTCACTTTATTTTCTCTGGATCCTTGTTAAGCCTGCTAATTTTTTTTCTCTAGAACCTCAAGGTAAGTGAATTCAGCTATGAAATCTACTACTGCTTGGACTATTAAAGAAGACCTTGGTTCATAGATAATATCATATTCCCTCAATTTCACTGCCCAATACATTAATGTGCCAAACTTCTCTGGCTTTCCACTACACCAAAAACAGGAGTCTGGCACGGTTTAAAACTGTGCCAGATCAAATCTGGCACGGTTTTGAACTATGCCAGAATCATGTTTTACAAAATGGCCATTTTTTTCTGGCACGGCTCAAAAGTGTGCCAGATTTGTCCAAACAGGAATACTTCTAGTACACTTTTAAACCGTGCCAGAATTTGATATTTCTGGCACACTGTTGGTACAGTTTTTAACTGTGCCAGATTCAGCACAGTTTAAAAAAATTTGGCACAGTTCAAAACCGTGCCAAAATATGATACACTTTTGCCACGGTTTTGAACTGTGCCAAATTTTTTTATAAAAAGAAAAAAAATTATTTGAAAGCACAAAAATTCACAAATTAAAAATATTGCACGTTGTTGATAAATTAATGTACATACAAACTTCAAAATATTATAAATCTTTAATAGTTCAAAGGCCGAAAAAATTGGGCAGAGTTTCCTATATTTTTTGGACATTCCAAAACCTGCTAATACAAAACCTGCCTAACATAAAGCCCGCACGGCCACAAAATATAACAATTAACTTACAAAAGCCCGCACGGCCATAAAAGTTAACAACAAAACTACAAAAGCCCGTACAGCCATCACACAAAAAATGGAATCATGAATAAACCCCTTGTTGTAAACCATTGATTTCTCTGTGTGTTCCACGTCAATAAATGCCAACGATAAACTGTTTTCCTGCAAAAAAAATAAGATACAAAAAAGATACGATATTAGTAACACAATAATTTATAAAAAAAAAATTTACACAAACTAAAAAATTACAAATAGGAGTGGAAATTATCATCATATTCTCAAATCGGGAGACCTAAGACTATGCGGTCAGTTTTTATAAGTTACATTGATCCCGTGCGAGGTGTTCGTGCCTTCTACGGGATCGTTTAGGGCAGGTTTGGGGTTTTCACCCTTAAACGGCTTGTTTTTAAGTCTAAGAGTTGATTTTTGTAAATTATCGTCATATTCTCAAATAGGGAGACCCGGGACTACACGGTCAGTTCGTACAATTTACATTGGTCTCGTCCGAGGTGTTTGTGCCTCTTACGGGGTCGTTTGGGGGTTGGTTTGGGTTTTCACCCTTTAACGGCCTGTTTTTAAGTTTAAGTGTTATTTTTGCAAACTATCGTCGTATCCTCAAACCGAAAGACTCGGGACTACGCGGTCAGTTCCTACAAGTTACATTGGTCCCGTGTGAGGTGTTCATGCTTCCTACGGGGTCGTTTGGGGATTGGTTTGGGTTTTCACCCTTTAACGACATGTTTTTATGTCTAAGTGTGATTTTTGCAAATTATCGTCATATTCTCAAATGGAGAGACCCTGGACTACGCAGTCAGTATCTACAAGTTACATTGGTCCCGTGTGAGGTGTTCGTGCCTCTTATGGGGTCGTTTGGGGGATAGTTTGGGGTTTCACCCTTTAACGGCATGTTTTTAAGTCTAAGTGTTGATTTTTGTAAATTATCGTCGTATTCTAAAATCAGGAGACTCGGGACTACGCGGTCAGTTCGTACAAGTTACATTGGTCCCGTACGAGGTGTTCTTGCCTCCTACGGGATCGTTAGGGGGATGGTTTGGATTTTCAAACTTTAACGGCATGTTTTTAAGTCTAAGTGTGATTTTTGCAAATTATCGTCGTATTCTTAAAACGAGGACCCAGGACTACGCGGTCAGTTCCTATAAGTTACATTAGTCTCATGCGATGTGTTCGTGCCACTTATGGGGTCGTTTGGGGGCTGGTTTGGGTTTTCACCCTTTAACGGCATGTTTTTAAGTCTAAGTGTTGATTTTTGCAAATTATCGTCGTATTCAGAAACCGGGAGACCCGGGACTACACGGACAGTTCGTACAAGTTTCATTGGTCCCGTGAGAGGTGTTCGTTCCTCCTGCGGGGTCATTTGGGGGCTAGTTTGGGTTTTCACCCTTTAACGGCTTGCTTTTAAGTTTAAGTGTTGATTTTTGCAAATTATCGTCATATTCTCAAACTGAGAGACTCGGGACTACGCAGTCAGTTCCTACAAGTTACATTGGTCCCGTGCGAGGTGTTCGTGCCTCTTATGGGGTCGTTTGAGGGCTGGTTTGGGTTTTCACCCTTTATCGGCCAGTTTTTAAGTTTAAGTGTTATTTTTTCAAATTATCGCCGCACTCTCAAACCGGGAGACCCGGGACTATGCAGTCAATTCCTACAAGTTACATTGATCCCGTATGAGGTGTTCGTGCCTCCTACGGGGTCATTTGGGGGCTTGTTTGGATTTTCACCCTTTAACAGCTTATTTTTAAGTTTAAGTGTTGATTTTTGCAAATTATCATCATATTCTCAAACCGAAAGACCCAGGACTACGCGGTCAATTCCTACAAGTTACATTGGTCCTATACGAGGTGTTCGTGCCTCCCATGGGATCGTTTGGGGGATGGTTTGGGTTTTCACTCTTTAACGACATGTTTTTGAGTCTAAGTGTTATTTTTGCAAATTATCGTCATATTATCAAACCGAGAGACCCGGGACTACGCGGTTAGTTCCTACAAATTACATTAGTCCCGTGCGAGGAGTTCGTGCCTCCTATGAGGTCGTTTGGGGGCTAGTTTGGATTTTCACCCTTTAACGGCATGTTTTTAAAGCCTAAGTGTTATTTTTGCAAATTATCGTCGTATTCTCAAATTAGGAGACCCGGGACTATGCGGTCGGTTCCTATAAGTTACATTGGTCCCGTGCGAGGTGTTCGTGCCTCCTACGGGGTCATTTGGAGGCTGGTTTGGGTTTTCACCCTTTAACGGCATGTTTTTAAGTCTAAGTGTGATTTTTTCAAATTATCATCGTATTCTCAAATCGGGAGACCCGGGACTGCTCAGTCAGTTCCTACAAGTTACACTGGTCCCGTGCGAGGTGTTCGTCCCTCTTACGGGGCCGTTTGGGGGTTAGTTTGGGTTTTCACCCTCAAACAGCTTGTTTTCAAGCCTAATCTTCATATTTTGAAATTTTCGTCATATTCTCAAATCGGGAGACCCATGACTACGCGGTCAGTTCGTACAAGTTACATTGGCCCCTTGCGAGGTGTTCGTGCCTCTAAAGGGGTCGTTTGGGGGTTGCTTTGGGTTTTCACCCTCAAACGGCTTGTTTCTAAGCCTAATCGATATATTATCAAATTATCGTCATATTCTCAAATCGATAGGCTCGCAACCACGCGGTCAATTCTTACAAGTTACATTGGTCTCGTGCGAGGTGTTCGCACCTCTTACGGGGCCGTTTGGGAGTTGGTTTGGCTTTTCGCCCTCAAACGGCTTGTTTTCAAGCCTAATCTACATATTTTTTTTATTAAACATGTATGTTCTATAATATTTCTAGCTCTTTTAATCAGATAACTATAACCACAAAATGCATCAATCGAACTTATACATTAAGAAATTTACAAACCTGTTGAATCGGTGTGTCGATTTCAACAAAGCCTACAGACTCTAACTGCACGTCAACAACTTCAAATTCTTCCTCTTTGTAGCTCAGGTCGCAACATACATACATCCCCCTGTAAGTAAGGGGAAACAAATTATTCAATTTTAAAAAGGCTACTTGTAACACAAATCATTCCATATGAAATTCTTAAACTCACGAGTAATAACCTGGCTTAAACTCAAGAAATTCTTAAATCATTTTGAGCATAGCTACATGTAATATACACAATCAATTTACATGTAGCGACTATATATATAGTACGAAGGTATTATAAACATCTTATGTAATATACACATTCATTTTGATCATAGCCATTGATTGTGTAGCCATTGATCGTTATTAATTGTGTAGCCAATCAATGAATAATTTGCAATGATCAAGAATATGAAATTCACATAATGTAAGGCATGTTCAAGTATATGTGATTGAAAAATAAAATAAACATAAGGAGGTTCACTTGCAACGGGGAAAATGTAAGACCAAATATATATCAACAACAGAAAAATTCAACAGAAACTTACATCATCAACGGCAATACCAAAATGGCCAAACCCAAATCCAATATCATACTTGTCAACTCCAACACGATACACAACATGCACCATTCTTCTCTGCCTTTTTAACCCATTCTAAAACACTGTCTTGGGTAGCATTCGTGCTAGCTTGCGCCATAGTTCCAGCAGTGGTAACTGCCATACCATTCTCCTCTTTAAGCCTGTGATAGAATCATCAATTGATCACGATTACTTTAAAATCTTTGAGCACAAGGTGAGAAGACCCCATGACCCTAGAATACATGCAATAAATGTATCCATATATGCACACAATAGCATATATGCAACATATATGCATACAATATCATATATTCTGTATATATGCAATAACTATATGCATATATGCACACAACAGCATATATGCATATAGTAGCATGTCTTTCCTCATTTAAAGCCCCTGACTAACCAATGCAACATCATAGGGTAATACTCCCTGACATATGAACATAAAAAAGGGATTTAATTTCAAACCAAGGTAGTAAATGTTTATGTATATATATGATAAGGAGAAGCAACGGTTCAGATATACATCTATGTGGGTGTATATATGGATAACTTCGCGATAACTTACATATTGGTAGGATTAGTATATTTCAAGAATGCATCAAGTCCAGATGGAATTTTTGGCCATTTATAAACTCAAAAGTTTTATAGAAGCATATGGTAGATTAGTTCTCCGTGGTATTACATGAACTTTTGTAACTTTTTTTCCAGAGCATGAATTTTCAAGGTGACATATTGCGTGGTATATGTAGTACATAGAAAGCACTCCCTTATGAACAAACGTGCATTACTTATTTAGTCATTTGTTGCACGTAAATTTCATGGTTTTATGCATTTCCGAAATTGAAAATGAAGGATGTGAAATGCAAAAAAAATGAAATGCAATGGTAGCCCCTTGCCGAAGAAGAGTAGCAGCAGTCCCTGTCCTCTCTTCTCTGTCGCTCCTGTCCTTTCCTATCCCACCCAGCCCCTATCCTCTTTTCTCTCCCTCACTCACAAACGCAGCCCCCTGCCGAAGCGGAGCAGCGACAACACTAAGCCGTATTTTCATCCATGAAGCCGCGGCAGCACACGGGTATGTACAGAGCCATATTGGGACGATATCTGCATCTGATACTCCATTTTCTATCATTTTTGAAGTATAGGTTCTACATAGGTCTGGATACCCCAAGATATCAGAAAAAAGTGGCACACTTTGTAAAATTTTCCCTCATGTTGTAGCATATGATGCTTTCGCTCCTAGGCAAAGGATCATGAAATTTTAGAGATAAAATATGTTTACTTGAAAATTGCCCAAGGTTTTATCTCTCGACATATTTCATAATGTTCTAATACTAGCCCCTATTTCCAGGTTAAGGGAACATGTTGAAGGGGATGACAACCTTCTAATTTATTCCTGAATTTTTCTTCAATAGGTCTTAAATGAAAATACCTAGGTTTGGATCTGAAGATAGGCACTCCTAGATAGTTGAAAAGAATAACCTGCCACACTCATTAATGATGAGATAAGAGAGATGGAATAAGTCTGACTAATCTACTAATAAGAACTTTAGAGAGGATCTTAAAATAGAACTTGGACAAAGCTATAGGTCTTGAATTAGAAATCTCATCAGCTTCAGGAACCTTTAGAATTATACTAATATAGTTTGAATTAAAACCATGAAAAATCCAGCCATTATTTAAGAAGAATTTGACCACATTACAAACATCCAATCCCACTATTTCCCAATAAGATTGAAAAAATAGGCCACTAATTCCATCAGGTCCTAGAGAAGACTGAGGATCCATTGAGAAGACGTTGTCTTTAATCTTTTTTATTAGAAGGCATAGCAATAAGAAAATCATTATCGGCTGAAGAAAGTCATGACGTTGTCTTTCATGAGATTTTCTAATTTTTCTTTCAGAACTTAATCGGTCATCCTGCCACCTCTACTAAAGAAAAAGTGTTATTGAAAATATATTTAAAAGAAAGAATGAGAAATCCATGATGAAATGCATTTGAAAGGCTTAGGTCCAACCATAACAGTAGAGGTTGAAGAAAAGATAACGAGGTTATGATATGAACATGCCTAGTGTTGTACCATAAAATATGGTGTATTCTCATAGCCAATTTTAATATTAATCTTTTACATGCAATTCTAAATAATAAAAAAATAAGAGTGAGGAGACAAAGATGAGAGTATCACCTTTGCACCATGAGCTCTGGTGATGAGAGGTACCAATCCTTGTTCGAAAGTGGATCAACTATGTTTACACAAAACACGTACATATAAATTCAGACATATAGATGAGAAGCAGATAAACTAATGTTTTGCAAATCTATGTGAAGTTTTGCTCAAAGTCTCAAAGGTCAAAAGTCCCAAAAATCAAATTTAAATCTAGGTAAAAATGTAATCCTATATATCAATGTACTATGACACTACTTACCCTTAATGAACGACAATAGGTCAAGATAATGATGAGAAACTTTGTACGACATTCACAGTATTAGTGGATGCGAAATATAGTACAACAACAGGTGTTTCAGCTCACGATAGGGCAATGGCAATAAAGGCTCTTGCTTCTAGATATTCAAAACCTGAAGATTTCAACCGCCCAGGCCATATATTCCCATTGAAGTACAGGGAGGGGGTTTAAAAAAGAGCTGGACATACAGAAGTATCCCTCGATCTTGCCATGTTAGCGGGGTTCGACCCTGTTGCCGTTCGTTGTGAAATTGTTGACAATGATGGCTCCATGGCGAGATTACCAAAGCTTCGCCAATTTACACAAGCAAAAAACTTGAAGATTATTTCTATAGATTATTTGATCAGATATAGGAGAAAATAGATAAATCGGTGTAGAAAGCTTCTGTAGCACGTATAGTAACAGCATGGGGTCATTTTGAAGCATATTGCTTTAAGTCACTATTGGATAAGATTGAGCATATTGCTATGGTTAAGGGTGAAATTGGAGATAGGAAAGATATTCTTGTCAGGGTATATTCAAAGTATCTCATTGGTGACATATTTGGGTCAGACAGATGCAAATGCAATAATCAAATGGCACTCGTAATGCAGCAAATTGAAGCAGCTGCCATAGGCATTTTGGTATATCTATGAGGACATGAGGGAATGGGAATTGGTTTGTGCCACAAGCTTCATGATTACAAACTCCAAGATGACATGCGTGACACTGTTGAAGCCAATGAGGAGCTCAAGTTGCGTCTTGATTCACGAGAATATAGCATTGGTGGGAAGATACTACGAGATCTGGGTGTTTGAACAATGAAGTTGATGACAAACAGCCCTGCAAAATATGTTGGGCTCAAAGGTTATGGTCCGTAAATTGTAGGCATGGTTCCATTGTTAAGTCCAATACCAAGGAAAAACAAAAGATATTTAGAAACCTTTCATGCGAAAAGTTTGGATATCAATGGTATTAACAGTAAGACTGGCAGAAGGAGCAGCAACTAGTGATCGGATGGTACAACTAGGACGCAAATAATTCTCAAAAACATATGGTAGAAGTTATTTTGTAGAGATCTTGTTCCGAGTGAGCTGTAAATGAGATAATACATGTCACTTGGCTCGAATTGCAGAAGAAAATTTTTACTTATCAATTGTGGTTACAGATTTGGAAAATTGGACTAAGAAATGCATAACAGATAGTTTCTGATAAAGCCTTGTTTTACTCTATGACACCTTGGCCCAAGGCAAGTCTGATTTTGTATTTCAAGTCAAAAATTAAAAGACACCAATCAAATATATATATTTAGAGAAAAAACAATATTCATACTACACATACCAATGGACACTACCAAGATAATCAATTCACAAAATGCATCAATTACAAGAAAGCCTATGAGAGGAAGATCTAAATCAGCAATTAACACCAATATGTACGTATACAGAACTACAGGTATCATTCATTATCCTTATTCTAAAAACAAAAGTGATGACAACACTGATAACACCAAGAACACACAAGAGGAAGAGACAAATTAATATTTTGAGGAAGATAAAATGCCACCTCTAGAACCAATAGATGAAGACCTGCTTATAGATGAAAATGAGATGAATTCTCCAGATAACAAAGAGAGACAGAGAGCACAATACCAAAGGTTGATGCTACAACATAATCACTCTATAATTACTAAGGATGAATATTTATTTTCATTTCATTTCTTTGAATAATAATAGCGGGGGTCTCATCCATCTTCATAAAAAATAGAAATAGATCAAATAACTAAATTAAATATATTTTATAATGCTATGGATGAACTTGTCGTAAATAACATAGTGAAACTTCCCCCAATTCCCACCTTCACAAACTCCAATATAAACTCCAATATCATATCCATCACCACCTTCTAATCAAATAAATAAATCAATATTTTACCACACAATCAGCAATATGATACTTGCATTTCAGATATGAAACTGGTAAAAGAAGCAGTCGGTAGTAGTTATCTCTTTCTCCACCTTTCCTAGACTAACTAGCCCGAACTACAACTTCCTGGTTTTATTGACCCAATGATTGATATATGATTTTGTCTTTTTAGATGGCGAACAATGCTTGCTAAATATATCAAAACCAAAGGATAATAAAGTCCCATGTGTCAGATTCGTGACTTCATCGTTGCAATTTATCATTGCCCTATTCATAGTTGGTCGTAAAATGTTGATTCACGAAACTAAAAGAATATTTGGAAAGTAATTGGAAACAACATGAACAAATCGATGAGGTACATAGTTCCATCTGACAATTTTCATGACTACAATAAAAAGAATTGTAAATGAACACGGGAATAGAATGAATTCAAACCAGTATAACATTAGAATGAAATCATATATAACAAAACCAGTATAACAACATAATGAAATTATCTATAAGAAAGTAATATAATATAGAGTCCCAATCTCACTCTAGATTCATAATGTACATCCTCCAACAACCGAGAACAATCATATTACCCACAACCAGTGGAGGAACAAACCCAAGACTAAAAAAAGCACAACCAAAGCTTAAAATTAAACACATTGTCAAAATAATTTTGCATTTGTCTAATCCGAATCTGATTTTTTTAGAGATAAGTTGCATTAGCTTTTCTAACTGAATAAAAAAATGAAAATTATCTACACAAGTGTATATGATGTGGAAATACAAATATTCTAATCAATAATGATAGTCTAGATACAATATTTACATAAATCAGCACACCTTTGTGGATGCAGACCCTATTATCCGAACAATTTAATGATCAGTCAACCAAGAATAGACAAATAATATGACTATAATCACCCTAGTGTGCTCTTATATCTGAATTGCACAATATATATATATATATATATATATATATATATATATATATATATATATATATATATATAGAGAGAGAGAGAGAGAGAGACATTTGAAGCATAAAAGAGTACCTAGGGTTCCCACCTGTTGTGATTACAAAGAGAGAATGAGAGTGGAAATGTTTGTGACTTGTGATACTTCAGGAACGTGAGAGAGAGAGAGAGAGAGAGAGAGAGAGAGAGAGAGAGAGAGAAAGAGAGAAGTAAAAAAGAACACCTTTAATATTAAAAAATGAAAAGCAGCAACATTCAAATCTCAACCCATAAATCAATAATTATATCTCATCTAAACTAAACCCATATCGTCACAACCCATCAAACCACAACTCATCCAAAACCAAAAATCAAACAAATTCACATATTCATATCCCACAAAATCAAAATAGAACAAAAATAAAAGTAAGTTTTCTTACCAGACCGGCGGTAGCAGCAGGAAGGGAAGGACGAGAGGAGGTCGGCGGCATTAAGAGAAGAGGAGAGGGTGTGACGACGTTGACAATCACAGCAGCAGGTGGATGGGTGATGGCGTCGAGAGAAAGAGACGTAAGGAAATGGATTGGAAAACATTTTGGGTTTTTGGCTGAAGGAACGAGTGGGGGACTAGTGAAAATGAGAGAGAGGAACGAGCGGGAGACCAAATTGATTTTAGTATTTTTTAGGGGCGGTATTATATATTTTAGTTAAGTGTGCTCAATTCTGGAACACTTTAAAACAATACCAAATTTTGGCACTGTTTTAAAGTGTGCCAGATTATCATTAAATCGTGCCAGAATTTGGCACAGTTTTAAACTGTGCCAGATTTTTAATATCAATGTTTGCCAAATTTCATTTTTTGGTGTAGTGTGTGCAAAGACTCCCTTAGTGGCATATCGGTGTACACTATTATCGTATGGGCTTGAAAATAAGGCTTCATGCGTGTGGATGCTTCGATCCACACTAGTGCCCACTTTTTTAGGTGAGGGTACCTGATTTATGCTCCTCAAAAAGCTTTTCTGGTGTAGTAACCAGGCTTTCAAACTCCATTCTCATCTCTTATCAAAGCAGAGCACACGACTGATTTCAAAATAGCTAAGTACAAGTACAATTTTTCCCCCATAATTGGTCGAGAAAGTAGTGGAAGTGATCCCAAATACTTTTTCAACTCCAGAAAAGATTTCTCACATTCTTCGTTCCATTCAAAACTCTTTCTAAGAAGTTTGAAAAATGGCAAGCACCTGTCTGTAGCTCGAGATACAAATTTGTTCAGAGCTTCTACTCACCCAATTAGCCTTTGCACATCCTTCTTACAAGTTGGGGACTGTATCTTAAGTAATGCCTCAATCTTATCGGGATTTTCTTCAATTCCTCTCTGATTTACTATATACTCAGGGAACATCCTTTTCTGTAATTTAAAAATGCATTTGGTCTAGTTTAAACTCATCCGGTGCTTCTCAAATTGATCAAAAGTCCGTCTGAGGTCGACAATATTATCGAACGCTTTTTTACTCTTTCTAAGCATATAATCCACGTATACTTCCATGTTTTTTTCCTATTTTGTCATCAAATACCTTGTTCACAAGCCTTTGATACGTAGCACCTGCATTTTTCAAACTAAAAGGCATAACATTATAACAGTAAGTTCCTCGAGGAGTAATGAAAGAAGTGATGTTCCTGTCTTCTTTCTTCATTTTGATCTGGTTATAATCGGAATAAGCATCATTAAAATTGAGTAACTCATGTCCTGAGTTGGCATCCACAAGGTGATCTATTCAGGGCAAAGGAAAGTGATCATTTGGGCATGATTTGTTAAGATCTATGAAGTCTAAGCACGTCCGTCTCTTGTTATTTTTCTTCTTGACCATAACTACATTGGCCAACCAATCTGGATATTTAACTTTATCAACGAGGATGGATTTTTGAAGCTTTTTAAACTCCTTTTGTATGGCTTGGTTCTTTTCGGGGCTGAATATTCTTCGTCTCTACTTTACCGACTTGACTTCTTTATTAACGCTGAGCTCCTGGCAAAGAAAGCTAGGATTAATTAATGGTATATCTTCATGACTCCAGGAGAACACATGTTTTCTCTATCTAAGGAAGCTCACTACCTCATGTTTAAGAACATGATCCAACAATATTGTTCCAATTTGTGTGGTGCGCTCTGGTTTGTCATCATCTAACACTATGCTTTATATTACCTCTATAATCTGGCCCTTCATCAACTTTGTTTACTCCCTTGGATCTAAGGTTTCAACCTCAGATTCTTCAACAGGTTCAGAGGTCCACCTGGTAACTGGTGTTTTTCCTTTTTATTTTTTCTAGATGTTCCTGCTTGGCAGAATAATAGTACCATTCCCGAGCTACTTTTTGGTCACCCTTCACAACTCTTACGCCAAAGTTGGTTGGGAATTTCAAGCATTAATGAGCAGTAGAGGGCACTGCCTTAAACTTCTTTAGCCCAACTCTTTCGATAATTACATTGTAAGTTGAATGAATGTTTTTATTCATTACAAAGAAACACATTTTCTATGTTCGGCTGGCTGTTCATGTGCCATTCTTCACTTCCATCTTAATAGTTCCCAAAGAGAAAAACTCTCACCTACAAAACTTATTAGTGGTCGAAGATAGGGCTCTACCTGGTTGAGCTTAAAGTCCAAGCTGCTAAAATAAGGATATGAGATGATATATGTTGAGCTGCCATTATCTAATAACACTCTAGTGACAATGATATCTTCCTTTCCAACTTTGATTACCAGGGGGTCATCGTGTGGGTACAGTACTCCTGATAAGTTATTTTTTAAAAATCATGTCAGTAGCTTATCTGTGATAACCTTCCTTGGTCTGTCTTTATCGATAAGATTAATCCTCTGCATGTAAGAGTAAGCTTGAGTCTCGTTGAGGTAAGATTTTTTTTCTGTTGTATGATATCCTCCTCCTTCATCTCTACCTGTAATCATTTGACAATCAAAATAACTAAAACTAAGTGTGAATACCTCACATTACGATTGTCGAGGATTTTTTAGTAAATCAGGATCATCATCCTGGTCATCTTCATGTGCCCTCTTCTTATCCTCTCTTAGTCTAAAAGGATATTTTGATCTGTGTCGAGCTCCTTCGTTATTCGGTCGATCAAGAAACTAATTTAATTTTCCTCTTTGGATGATAGTTTCAATCTCATTTTGAAGCATAATGCAACGATCCGTCATGTGATCATGGTCTCTATGGAACCCACGGTACTTAGTTTTGTCCTTGGTAGGGGAACTCCTCAACTTATCAGGCCAACACATATCTTTATTATATTTGATCGCCTCTAAGACATGATGAATGCCCATGGTTAGTGGAGTGTAGTTGTTATAATTCTTGATCCCTTTCTATAATTCATTTCTATTTTGACTCATTGTGCTCCTTAGAATCTCTGTGATCATTCTTATCATTTTTCCCTCAACTTTTACTCTCGAGCTCTGCTTGACTGCCATTGCTTCCTCAGCATTCATGATTTTGACTGCTTTGGCCATCAATTCTCCCATGGTCTTTGGGGAATCCTTATAAAAGTGTATAATAGAGATTCTCGAGGAGGAATCCATTCATAAGGGCGGTTATAGAAGTTTTCTCCTCATAATCCATAACCTACAGCTTCTCATTATTAAAATGAGTGATGTACTCCCTAGTGATCTCTCCTTCCTTCTGTCATACACTGAGTAAATGTGCTACCCTTTTCACAAGCTTGTCTTCAAAATAAAAGTTGCTAATAAATAGCTCGGCCAACTGGTTAAAGCTAGAAATTTATTCCCGAGGAAGGATATTGTACTGGATTTGGACAGATCCAGTAATTATTTCAGAGAATGCTCTACACCTCATTTCATCGAGAACTGCATAAATATTGGCGACTTCTTGGTATTGCTTTATATAGAGGACTGGGTTAGTTTTTCCATCGTATTTGGGTGTAACCACTGGAGATTTGAACTTTGCTGGAGTGGAGAAATCCATAATTGCTTGTACGAAGGCAGATCCTTTTGCAAAGCTTCTTTGTAGTGGGATTTTATCCTTAGACATTTCTCATCGCCTGTCCTCTTATCCTTCGAAAGAACCTTTCCATTCATTGTTACTAGCATTAGACCTCTGTATTGATTCTTTATTGTTCGCTGAACTTTCTTCATGGGATTATTTCTTAGCCCGAGTAGTACATCGGGCATCCAATCTAGACTGGGAAGATCCTTCCCTTCAATTAAATGGTCATCAAGTGTTTCTCGACATTACCCTAGGAACATTTATGACCCCCCTGAGTCCTAAATGATTAAAGGGAGATGCACAACTTAGCCTTTCTAAAGAACTAGCCTCTCTAGAGAGTAGGACTGTGTATTGAAGGATTATGCCCCCCTGAGTAATGAAAGTATACCCTGTAGCTCTTGACTGACGTCGTCTGCCAACTTTTGGTGGTGGTGGTGGCCGCATATTTCCATGGGAAGATAGAGGATGTGATCCGACTTGAAGAGTTTGTGCGAGTTGTCTGATAGTGTCCTGCATAGCCTCTTAGCCTCTTGTAAGACTCGCCAGAATTTCAGTTAATTCATTCACTACTGGTGGGGAAGTAGGGACAGGCGAAATGCTATCGTTCCTAAGACTTGATTCAGGAATATCAACCATTTAAGTGTTTTAATGAATGAGAACGATTATAAATACGTTCCCACGGACGATGCCAATATGTTGATGCAAAAAACTAGATTGATCTAAATAATTTATCACAGATAAATATAAGAAAAAGGGACAAAGGATTTTTAAAGTGGTTTGGCTGAAAAGGAAAGCCTATGTCCACTGTTGGGTATTGCCTTGGACTTGTTCAGTTTCCTCTTTTTTCGTCTTTCATGTTTCTTGGATGTAGGGTTTATAACGTATTTATATCCCCTTGAGGGTGTACAAGATTCGAAATATTAAAGGATGGAATGCCTTTATAATATATTCTTTTCCATCTGTAAAATGTGAATAAGGTATGCAACTATTAGCTATTTACTGTCATTGTTGGTCAGTCTTCCTGGTGTTTATCGGGATTCTTTAACATGTTGGTTGGCATTAGTTCAGTTGGTCGGTGACTCACCCTTGTTAACTTGGATTAATGCCTAGATGGATAACATGTGTTTATACATGTATGCCCCACGTAGCAGGATAATTGTTTGTATCAAAACGGTCTACAAATCCTTTTTAGATTAATATAACCTTGGCGTAAGTGCCAAATATATGTTTCGTTGATTAAGGAGGGTTACTTTCTCTTTAAATTTGGTCCAATTGAATTACGTAAAATATTAATTTATTGGGTGAGAAATAGGATTAACAATAAAAAGATTATCAACTAATGTACCAAAATAAACAAAAGATTGATTTTTTCTTAATAACCGCAAGTTTATTAAAAAAAAACTTAATATATATAAAAGGCTAAACAAGAAAGTGAAATCAAATTCCTTCTAATGGAAGGAGCATAAAGACAATATTTGAAAAGTAAACTCCTATCATTATTAAAGCTTAAATAAACGTCTGCCTCAGTAACTACCGCTATTCTCAATGTATCTCTCATAGTCAGATAAATCTCTCCATCACTTAGCCACCTGGTTTCATGGAACCCTGTAAAGAGTTACATACATGATTAGTGGATCCTGTATCTACACTCTTATAGGTTAGTACTACCCAAAAAACATGATTCAACGATATATAAATGGAATTTACTTACGTTGTTTTGTTTATTAAGAAATAGGACAATTGGTCTTTCAGTGTCCTGACTACTTACTCTGGAAACACTTTCCTTTGGGCTTATTCACACCAACATGTGGCCCGCGATCTTTTTGAGGGACCATAACGTGTTTCTGAGTCTTCTTCTTCTTTTTATTCTTTCCCACAAGCTTAGAATTAAAACATTTCTCAGCAGTAAAATCACTTACTGACTTCTTGATGGGACTTAAAGTTGTTTGTAGTTATTTAAGTAATTTCGCAAAAGAGAAAGAAAGTTTGTTCATGCTATAATTTAGGAGGAATTACTTATGAGACTAAGGTAGTGACTAGAGAACGATATTGACCTTGGTTTCCCCGTCGATTTTTTCTTGAAGGATTTTATTCTCATTAATAAGAGACATCATCCTTAAAACATGTTCCCTCATTGAGGTCCCTTCAGCCATGTTTGTGTTCATGATTTCTTTCATGACAACCTGCCTTGCAACACGATTTTGATCCCCAAACATATCTTTGAGGTTCAGCATCATGTCATAGGTATGGTCCATCTACTCATGTTGTTGTTGCAGAACATTTGATATAAAGGCCAAAATATAGCACCGCACCATCTCATCAGTCTTGATCCATTTCTGGTAATCCTAGGTTTCTTTTTCGGTTTCCCCCTCAACAAGTTTCTCAGGATAGATCTCATAGAGCACAAAATTGTATCCTTCAGTAGTTGACAGAATATCCAAATTCCTTTTCCAGTAAATGCAATTAGGTCCAATTAATTTGTTTTCCTTGAGAATGACTGTAAGTGGATTAAAACGGCTTCCCTCTTACTATTGAGAATCAAATAATAAAATGAATTATTATAGGGCATAAAACTTTTTGAATTCTAAATTGAAGCTAATGTTCTCTCTATAGATTTTAAAATAATTCGTCGACATCTCGATTATCATTTAAATAATATTTCCCTTTAGAGAACCTACTTTCCCAAAAAATTAGACAAGCTTATCCCTTTTAATTTTATTATCTAAATAAAACCTAACTCAAATAAAATTAAATAACCAACACTTTGGTCCAATAAAATCATAGCATTCCTCTTTGGATAAACTACCATTATTTTATGTCTAATTGTATACGACCAACTAATTTAGAATATCTCATATCACATTGACTCCTCCTTTGGGGCCGCCTATGTGAATAATGAATCAAAAATCACCCTTAAGAAAATTTATACTAACTACCAAAATAATTAGCATTCATCGTTGGAGGACACTACACCAAATCTGCCCATTTGTCAAGGTCATTGACCTTGACAAATTCACCTTGTCAAGGTCAATGACCGTGACATTTCGAGGCGAGACAACTTTTTTTGTCACGGTCGTGTCACGGTCATTGACCTTGACATAAAACTCGCATTTTGTGTCACGGTCGTGTCAAGGTCAATGACTGTGACACGTTTGTCACGGTCATTGGCCGTGACAAAGCCGTGACCCTTAGTAAAAAAATTGTCACGGTCATTGACCGTGACAAGGCCGTGACAAAATTGTCAGGGACTTGTCACGGTCAATGACCGTGACAATTCTGGGCAGAATTAAAAAAAAACTACTGGGCAGTATGGCCACTGCCACTGCCCAGCAGTATATTTGTACCTGTTATAGCAACGTTGTACCTGTTCCACACATCATATATCCGAACAAACTAAAGATAATGCAAATATATATTCAAATAAGAAACTATTTAAAAAGAAACAACATCACCATCATTTTATCTCAAATCTACAAACTATTTTCATGGAAAAGAGATTTTGTACCGCGACGCTCGGGAACACCTCCTTATCCTTCCCTTCTCGTCCGAGTAGCCACATAAGTATAGAGCATATGTGGCCTACCCTTAGGGCCACTCCCTGTCCCCTGAATTGAAATAAAGTAAAATTAGTATCCGCCCCTCAAATATAGATAAATATAAATTGTAATTGAAATCGAAATCGAAATTGACATATAAATATAAATACATTACCTGTAGTGTCACTCAAACAACTAACTTGAGCTCATATGGCACCTCCTTCAAACTAATGTACCCCGGGTAATCATGTCAATTATAATTCTCTTCATATCTAAACACTAAGAAATACCATAATCCTATGGAGGTATGCGTTGCAAATTCCTTCCAACCGTTGTGTAGCCAAAAATCAGCAGTTGAAGTTGTCAACTCCACCTTTGAATGGGGTATGGAAAGTGGTGGGGTATGGAAAGTGGAATTGACAACTTCAACCGGTGATGTTTGGCTACGTAACGGTTGGGAGGAATTTGCAGAGCATCGATCCATAGGATTATGGAATTTCTTAGTGTTCGGATAGACGAAGAGATTCAGTCTCCTCTCCACAAATAGGACACCCCAAATAACTATGTACTAATCACCTATTAAAGGTAAGAAGCGTATATTCATGGATTAGTATAAACAAAACTTAGATGTAGTTGGAATATTTATGTATTAATCTCCTCTCCACACACGCACACTACACAAGAGTGAAAATGATAAAGTGCAGATCAAGTAAAAGCATTAAAAATGGATGTTTCGGTACAAATTTAAATAATTATTACAAATTGAAAAATTGTTTCAAATTCGGGTTATCATCAAAAATGGATTGATATTCGGTAGGAGCAGCCAAGTCATCCACATTACTATTTAGACGCCTTGGCGCGTGTTGGACAATTGACCACGGCTCGTTGTTGATATACTCCGAGTAAAACACTTGCTTAACCTTTTGAAATGCACAAACAAACGGCTCATTGCTCAGGTGGTCGTTGCTCTTCAACTTGGACAAGTCAACCATGATCAAATTGGTGACAGGATCAACTTTAGAAGCATTTTTATCCTCAACTCTTACCCATTCACAGTAAAATACAACCTCTTTGAAACTTATATAATCCAATTCAAATATATTTTGAATTACACCATAGTAAGTCATTTCAGCTTCAACGAGGTTTTTATCTTTTGCGCTTGCTCGAAAGAAAGTAAGAGCCTTGTATGAAATACCCGAGTTCTGTACATTTGTACTTTCCTCGTACACTTTAGCGCCGAAAATGTAACCGTTCAATCGATATTTTTTGTACTCTTGTGCCACGAACAAGGGTCCAGTGGCTAGACGAGCAAGCCTTGATGTCGCATCACCCATCTTTAGGAGATGAGAATATAGATAAATTAATTATATTAGTGGTAAAATATGAGTGTAATGTAACGTTATATAACGACTGTTTTCATTGTAATTACCTCTTGTGTCAACCATAGCCTAAATTCGTGTCTGATTGTACCACTGTTTTTCGTCTTTTATTGTTCTCACAGGCTTCATATTTACTGCATATTACAAAATTAATCATGTATAAAATAATCTAAAATAATGTTAAACATTATAATATTCGAAACTTACTTTTTCCATTCTTCGACATCTTCATGTGTGTCAAATAGATAACGAGCTACTTGTTCATGTTGCAAACTCGTTAATTTCACTCGTTTTCCCATCACATTACCACCATCATCGAGGAATTCATCAGTGCCATCAACGCTGGTAGAGTCAGTCATATATTCCCGAGTATATATTGATGACTCCACGGTGATGTATTCCTCTGCAATTGATCCTGCAATGTATCGCGTATTCTTGACGTAATCTTTAAAAACTTTCATCAATCTTTCAAACGGATACATCCACCGATATCTAACTGGACCACAAAGAAGTGTCTCGTCGCATAGGTGTACCAACAAGTGAACACTTATGTCAAAGAATGCTGGGGGAAAGTACTTCTCCAATACACAAATCGCTTCGTTCACAGCCAATTTTGCGGCCACTATGTGTTCTCGATTCACTACCTTCTCACACAAGAGGGAGAAGGTAATACTAATTTGCATAATAGCCCTACGCAAATCCTTGTGCTTGGAGAAACAGTGCTTAAACAATAGAGGAACCAATTGCATGATCACATGCCAATCGTGGGACTTACACTTATGTAAATCATGAGTAGCATTATTCACAATCCTTTGCAAGTTGGACGAAAAAGTAGATGGGCCCTTCAAATTATATATTGTGCTAGAAGCAACTTACTTTCCTCACTCGTCAAAGTAAACGCACCAGGGGGAATTATTGTCCTTCCCCTACTATCTTCTTTCAACCATAGTTGTGGTTTAAGTTTTAACGTTTTAAGGTCTTTTCGTGCATTTTCTCCATCCTTCGAATGACTCCCCCCAAGGCAAGTACCCACAATATGTTCAGCGAAGTTCTTCTCTGCATGCATCACATCCAATACATGGCGCACCGGGTTTTTCTTTCAATAAGGCAAGTCAAATAAAATTGACCTCCGAGACCATACCTTTCTTATCTCAGTTTCATTCCCAGTTGGGGTCTTCTTATGCTTGACATTCTTAAATTTGGGATTCTTACCTGGCATATCCCCTTAGTTCTCCAAGTACACGACGTAGATTGGCAGGTGTGAGTGTTATTTCAATTGGTCAATTAAAATAACAGTCACACTTGTCAATCTAGTATGTACCCAGAGAACATTAAGATACGACTGCAGAACTTCCTCCAAAAGTAACAACTTTAAGCCAATAAGAATATTATACAAAAATTATACAGTCTCAAACTGTCCAAACGGGACAATTCGAGAGATCTCATTACAGGGGTAATGACTCTCGAACGGGTCTAAGGGTTATTGAATGCGTACGCATAAGAACTAGAATGCTAGTATCTATGCGCACTATATTAAATTTCAAGTATGTTTCATATAATGGGTTAATTCAAATACACAAATAAATTCATGGGATAATTCAAATACAAAAATAAATTCATGGGATAATTCAAATACAAAAAGAAATTCATGTATTGACCACATACACACACACACACACACTATCTAAGTTGTTCTATAGGTATAAAAACAATTATTATCCAATTATTATCCAACTATTATCAATTATTTATTTTGAATGTAAATAATATTCAAATATTCTAATATTCAAGCCTAGGTATGTAGGTGTGCGTGTGTGTGGCGTAGGTGTGCGTGTGTGCGTAGGGGCGTAGGTGTGCGTGTGTGTGTGGCGTAGGTGTGCGTGTGTGCGTAGGTGTGCCCACCCCACCCCACCCCCTTCCCCCCTCCACTACCCCCTCCCCCACCCTGCCCCATCCCGCCCCACCCCCACCACACACACACACCCCTCCCCCTGCCCCCCTCCACCACCCCCTCCCCCACCACACACCACCACACACACACACACACACCACTCTACCCCACCCCCTGCCCCCTCCACCGCCCCCTCCCCCACCCCACCCCACCCCCTCCCCCTGCCCCCCTCCACCACCCCCTCCCCCACCACACACCACCACACACACACACACACACCACTCTACCCCACCCCCTTCCCCCCTCCACCACCCCCTCCCCCAAAACACACCACCACACACACACACACACTGCACCCCACCCCACCCCACCCCCTGCCCCCTCCACCGCCCCCTCCCCCACCCTGCCCCACTCCGCCCCACCCCCTACCCCCCTCCACCACCCCCTCCCCCACCCTGCCCCATCCCGCCCCACCCCCCACACATGCACACACATACACACACACATATATATATACACATACACACATAAATATACAAACAAATCTATATATAAATGGAAGAGAGAGAGAGAGAGAAATTGGACCTGAGAGAGAGAGAGAGAGAGAGGGAGGGAACGGTGGGAGGGAAAAAAGAAGGGGGAAAGTGATTTTGCTGGAAAAGTTGTCACGGTCGTGTTAAGGTCATTGACCGTGACACGAATTGTCACGGTCATTGACCGTGACAAGACCGTGACAAATGTAATTGTCACGGTCTTGTCACGGTCAATGACCGTGACAATTCGTTGTCACGGTCGTGTCAAGGTCAATGACCGTGACATAAAACGCGTGTTTTTTTGTCACGGTCAATGACCTTGACAAGGCTGGCCGGCTGAAAGGTGACAATTTGCCCATTTTGGTGTAGTGGGACCTACTTATTAATGAACGTCTACAGATCATTGATGGAGACCATGGGATTTTCTCTTAGAAAATTCCATCTCCCACATAGTAATTTAAAATCTTTCTGAGGTTTATACAAATGTGTTCAATTTTTAATTAATCTGAAAAATCTAAGACATCTTATATATTTCCTAAAATATCGAGATATCCCTCTTTTAATATATCATCTAATCTGTGGACAATAAAAGAATATAAACACCATTGATCATTATGAAAAAAGAGTACTCATGTTTTTTATTCTTTTACCACACATATCGATGTCTGTAATTCAAAATAATTATGAATTATTCACATTTAACATCTACATGATTTAAGTCTTATCGTATTCCATATTGTTCGTAATTTTAAGGGAACTGTTAACACGTATTAAAAACCTAAAAATTAAAACAGGGATAATAAAGACATAAATCAACGTAAATAAGTAAATCGAGATAAATAAGGATTTCTGACTATTATGGCCAAGATACAACTATGTCGTAGATTCGAGTTCTCAATGTTCCACTTCATGATGGCACTACACTGGGATCACAATAGTAACAATTTACAGATGTCCTATGCCTCCATGAAGGAGTTCACATTCTTCATCAATATTATATTAATCCAACCGAAAAAATAACTATGAATAAATCACGTAGAACACACACATAAATACGTGATCATAATAGTGGGACTAGATCGCTGCAAAACAGAAATTAGCACAGATCTATATTCTAACCAACATCCATTCACTTATAACATTATTTTAATTGGACAACAAGGATGAGTTCAACCTACATGCGGTATCAACAGGGCTCCAAAACCAATTATTGGAGCAATAGTTCGAGGCTCTATTGAATATTCGTATAGATTGAACTACAAAAAAATACACATACATGAAATCCAATAAGGAAGAATTAGGATTTATCTTTCAAGACAAGTTTGACTTGGTCTCGTGTTAGTAAAACCCATATGTGGTTATAATTTATCAAGAACGCAAGCCTAATGCACCTCACGATCTTCGAATGTATTCCTGATATGCACAGTCACGAGCAGAGTGTGGGATCTATCTCCGTGCCCACCGACTCTTCTCACTTTTCCTATCTGATGTCTCTCCTTCTCACAAATATGAATTTGTGTCTTTTGAGTACCAAAGAGGGAGGGATAGCGTAAGAAAAAAGAGATTTAGGTGCATATATATAGTCTACGGTAGGGATCTTGGGGAGAGATGAGGATGTGGCTCCGAATGGGCCTGGAAAAACCTAATCCTTCCCGAATTCTATTTTCAGTCCCTTAATTATAATTAATACCACTAAATAATTATAATTGCAATTCCACTCCTTAACTCAAAATTATATTTCGAGCTCCTCATTATTAATTACTTAATTCTCCCCACGTTAAGGTTATAGATACCGATTAATAAAATAAATTACTTACAATTTATTTGATTAACTTATTTAAGTCCTTGCACGGTCCAACTTAGTTTATTTGTAGTATCGAATTTATATAATCCATATGCAAGGATTGACACATACAAAACCCTATAAGCATCTCAATGGGGTATTACCAGTCTCTGTACCGAGATGTGAATTCCATCCATAAAGACTTTCACCATATATTAATCACCATTGCCCAATCTATCAAGATTATTGATCCATCAATAGATATTCTATAAAAACTGGTGATCTGATCCTGTGTGTGGAAGACGTACTCTACACACTAGAACACCTACCGAGCAGAATAAAAGAAATAGGCAATATATAAAATAATGCAAACATTATGTCAATACATGATTCTCATTAAAACATGAAAAACTGATTTTATTTTAATAATAAATCCATGACTAAAACTATTACCTAAAGCATGATTTTGGTCTACTTCTCTAACACGAGTTATGGTACCTCGTTAGAACAGGTTCCAACGAACTTCGAACGGACAGACATGAGACCTCCCTGGAATCTCGTTGTTTATGTCGTTGGATACATGTTCGAACGAGATGTTATACTTCGTACGAACGAGGTTCAAAGTTATTAGAATGAGCCGGGATTTTTTTTTAAATTCAAGATTTTCTAAACCTCATTTCATCCTTATCTTGATTTTGGAAAAACTCTTATAAATATGAGTGAGGTCAACAGTTTAATTTGAGACCAAAACTTATATTTTGAGTTCCCAAACTCAATCAAAAAGCTTTTTAAAACACTAGTTTACATCGAAATTGTTCAGGATCCAAATTTTGATTCATTTCTTCTTTCAAGATCCTGTTTTGGGCGCCAAGGTTCATTCTCCACGTCTTTATAATAATCATTTCACATGGTGGACTCCATGCTTGCTGTTTGCACATGATGGACTCCATGGCGTTGTGTTATGGTAAATAAGTGGTGGACTCTGTGTTCAAGATTTGTAGACGGTAGGTGAATTATCCAGTGGATACAAAGGCATGTGTGGGCTCACACGTTGTGGAAGTTTTATGGGTGGATTCCTACATTATCGCTGTAGAGGAGAGGTTGAAGATAAAAGACACATCTAGTCTTGCGAGGGCATCAACTCATTGTGTAAGTCATTTATTGAGTTTTGTAAATCTTTATCGTAGTGAATTTGCATTGCTGGTTTGTCTGCGATTTTTTCCATTTTAGTTTTACAAAACAATAAAAAAAATCTACACATTAGGATTGAAAGAACTCAACCCAATGAAACTATACTATGAAATCTTAAACCCAAAATTCACAATACTCTAGTTCCATCTTCTTAATCATCACATCATACATTACTGAGTTGTTCGGCATAAATGAAGTATGTTGAAATATGTGCTTAGGAGCCCAACACAGGTGATAGTTGCCATATAGACACGAGGTGTTACAAAACAAAGTGAAGTCTTATTTATATAATAGTAGCTAACTATTTTTTCTCTTACTTAAACTCCAACTTTATGCCTTGTAAAATTTCTAAAGTTTTTCAACTTGAATGAAGTGTTAAAAATTTTTCAATAATTACACTAACCATTGTTTGGTAAAAATCCGTCCGCAATTACCCTAACCTCTAAGGCTTACAATTCTAACGTTTGAAGCTTTTCCTCCATTCCTCTTTTTATTCACTTGAAGGAAACTATCAAAGATAAACTATGGAAAATAGTTTAAGAAAATCAGGAATACTGAAGCACGGGATATTGATGACTAAATTTCTACAAGTAATATTCAGATTGCTATAAAAGAATAAAAAAATGATTAACATATATATACAGTACTGCTCTCGTGCGGACCAGTCTGTATTTTAAGATTGCGGAGCGGACATGTGTCAGCTAGTGGTAATCCCGAAAAAGAGAGAGAGTGTGCCTATAATTTAACCGATAATTTCTAGGTTCATCGCCAAGTGACACATGGTCGGTCCGCATTCTTAAAATGCGGGTGGTCTGCAGAAAAGTAGTACAATATATATATATATATATATATATATATATATATATATATATATATATATATATATAGAGAGAGAGAGAGAGAGAGAGAGAGAGAGAGAGAGAGAGATTAAAACTCTCATACACCACACTCTATATATAATAACTAATTTTAGGCCCTCAGAAACCTTTTCATTTTTTTTTAAATTAACTTTTGAACCAGCAGGTGTTCAAAAAATTAGGTCAAAATACATTTTCTTGCTATTTTTAAAAAAATTACAAAATTCTGCTGACGCAGACCCTTATAAATAACTTATTTTCAGCAAAAAAAATTTGACTTTTAAAAAACAGCATTAAATTGAAATTTGACCTAATTTTTTGAATATTTATTAATTAAAAGATTAACTTCATCGGTAAAAAAAAAAAAAAAATAGGGTCTAGAATTAAATGTGATACATGGGTGATGTAGCAAGCATGAATGAGCAAGATTAAAACTTATTCAATAATTCAAGTGTGTTGGTACATATTTTTTTTAATGTAGACTCACAGATTGAGATGTCCTTAAGAAAAAATTACTCTTAATTTGATGCCAATGGAGTACCTAGTGTGTATTAAAACAAAGATGATTGTGTCTTTGAGGTTGTCCATGTTAACAAATCCAATATGGGTCTTCATGATCTCACATGTTGCATGATTTTAGAGAACTCGGAGAGAAAAATCTGTCTTCCAGCTTCTTCCAAAATCTTATCAAGCATTATACCACGAAGGGCAACTAGAGTAGTTTCAATCATGTCGAGACCCGTCTCGTTGGTGAACGTAAAAACTGGAGAAGTCTGCATATAGAGATTTTCTATGTGTTAGCTTTATTTTTTTTTCTTTCAACATGGCAAAAGAACATTCAGACAAATCCACCTCTTCTTAGTCATAAAAGGATGGAACGGAGGAGGAAAAAAGAGGAATGGGGTTTAATGTAAAAACAAGACAGTTGATTACATTTGTTTTACAGCACATTATTGCATCAGAATGGTTCCAAAGATGTCTGAAGACAGCATCACATGCTTGAGAGTCAACTGGGACGAGCTGTCCTCCTGTGTGGATCCTAAAACCAAATAAAATGCAAGTAGTTACAGCACGCATAAAATAACATATAAGGTGTAGATTGGTTTCGATTCAAGTACTGCACATTTTGGGTGGAAGTATGATATTTTCCTAGCCTGCAGGCATGAAATTTCTCACTTTCCCTAAAAGAATATTTTCACCCTGAACCAAATAAGGTCTAAAGATCTATCCATGTCCGGTTATGAGATACTTATCTGCATAAGTTGTGCTGTTTGAGTCAAGAAGCACAAGTTTTTCACATAACAGAATTGGGTTTGAGGGCCTATTTGGTAGGATGTAAATATATTGTAACTGGATGAAAAGTAAGATGGTTAAAGGAATATATAAAATCAATGACAAATTCCACGCTCTTCTATTAAACAGGGCATTATTGCTCATACATAATAGGAAAACCACAATATAATTATGTGATTTTAAAAGAAAAAGAGTGAACAACTAGAGTGGGTGAAACACATTTCAGCATTTTATGTGATTTAGGATCTAATGGTATGACATGGAAACCAGATGGCAGCAAAGAAGCATCATCAGCACATGACTCGTCAATCGGAGAAAAAAAAAGCTGAGCACAGGCACCTGTTGCTGCATTTTCATCAACTCCGCTCATAAATGCGAATGTATATTTAATTTAGCATAAGCAAAATCCACATAACCAAAATAATTATATAATTCAAATAAATTGAAGAAACTGTTTTACATGTAAATAAAAATAGCCCAAGCTGCAATAAGTACATATCTCGGGACAAAGCTATGTGCTGTGGGGAAAATGCATGACCTTCTAGACGAACCACCTCCAAAAACTAAATGGGAGAAAAAGAAAATACTCAACATTTGGCTTTCAAATTACAGCGAAACAAGATGAGAAATAAATTAACTTGCAGTGGACTTTGACAGAACAAGAATTGGTTACCTCCTCGTGCCCCATAGTATGAGCTAGAGGTAAGATGACCTGGATACTAAGGATTCCAGCAGGTCTTGCACAAGGAACAGCATAAGGGTTAGCTTTAAGAGATGCAACAGAGTAAGCATCAATGTCATAGTTAGCCCACTCAGAGCGGTGCTCTCTCAGGAAACAAACAAGAAAAGTTGGTGGTAAATTCTGCATGACCACGTGTACAGTATGTAAAAGGAAACATTTGTGATTATTTGGCATAAATATTGTCCACATAAAACTGTAGGCAAGTGTGTTATATTATGCAATCCTCGACAACAATAGATTTTTTTTTTAAATCCAAAAGATTGAAAATAATACGAGACTAGGCTAAGAAGCCACAGCTTAGTTACAACTATTAATGGGTAAAAGCATATAACATTGAGAAGTACCTGAAAAAGCATTAACGCCTTTGCACACAGGACTCCACCCACAGATGGAAGCATCGACAATGCGTTGTATTGGTAAACAAGAATTTTGTTTGGATATGTGTTTACGGCAATAGTAACATCCTCTACTCCAACAGTAGTAACATCCTCTACGGCAATAGTAACATCCTCATAATCGACCAACCATCATCGAGAAACCCATTGACGGCATCATTGAACCTCCCGAGAACCAATTGCCAAAATTTTAGGCGTAGGAGAGAGTTGATAAAAACAAATATATAGAAAAAAATTCATATCATTTAGATTCAACTAAAATAAAAAGTTTAACTCAATACTGATGTAAAGTATATGTCAATGGCGAAAAATCAAGAAAAATATGATTTCTAGAGAAAGAAACAAGTTGTTTCTTATATTTCAAGAATGTAAGCTATCCTCAAAAGAAGAGTACAAGAATATTTATAGGGGAAAAATTACTTGTAATTACCTAAAAGACTAAAAATGAGAATTATTAAAAGAACAATACCTAATTAGGCCAAAACATACTTGGAGACCAATTAAATGACTAAAATAGGAAATAAAAGGAATTAAAATAAAACGAAATCTAATGAAAAATATTAAAATGATAAAGAAACCCTAATATGACCCATTTCCATCACGCTCTCCATCTTCGAAAAAAGTTCGTCCTCGAACTTGAACGGTAAACGGTCAATGTGGTTAGGCCTCCTTCCAAGAATTCTTCAATTTGATGCTGGAGGTGCCCTCGTACACGACTTGTGTACATACTTTCAAGAACTGCAAGCGGTTGGTTTTCTTGATTTCTTTCATTGCCGACGAACTCAAGGGTTTTTGAATTTTGACAGAGGGAGATGGGAATGGTAATTCGATTCAATTTTTTTTATAGCCAAGTGGATCTCCTTCGGATGTCTGTCGAAAAAGGGAATTGTCAGAAATTCAGCCTGCTGAGGTCAGCGATAATTCCAGGGGAAGGTCTGTCTGGGGTGTTCCCGAAGGCGGGGCAATTGGGGTTTAGGCCGTCGAGGGTTATTGAACTGTTGGTGTAGGCCCCTAATAGGGTTGTGTGTGCAGCTGGTGGTTTTTGGTAGGAAGAACATATTGGTTTATTGCTGGAATCAGGGCCAATAGGTATTCCATCCATGCTGGAGGTATTGGGCTCGCCGCCTAGGGATGGAATCGGACTTCCCCCTTTGTGGGCTATCTTTTCATTAAGGATCTCTTAGTCGGGTCTGTGAGGGATGGGTTGCGGGGTGATAGGTTTTTTAATGGTAGTGGGGGTTTGAATCTTGGAAGAGATGAGTTCGAAGAGAAGATCCAACTTCTTATTGAATTCGAGGGTTTGTTGATTAATCTTTTGTCTCAATTCTTGGTTGATCTCTTCTCGATATCGATTTGTCTTCTTCGGGGCCATCAGAAGTAGTGTACAATTTTGATTACCAACACACCAATACACCAATTGGGAAATGACACCTCACTTTGATTCCAATTTAAAATGAACTACACATTAATGGCAAAAAATCAAGATAAATATGATTTCTATGAAGAGAAACGAGATGTTTCTTATATTTCAAGAATAAAAGTGTAATACCCCGTACTTTTATGGGTACTTAAATTACATGAGTAGGTGTAATTTATGAATTTAAACTATTTTAGACAGACTGATTATATTTCATGTCGCAGGTGAATAACATCGACAGGTGATATTATTTTATGTGAAAAACACGTGTGGAGATATGTTGGGTTAAGACGTGAATTTTTTATAAGTGACGCGGATGGAAATTTCAAGCTCTCGGTTGGTCTCGGAGGGGTCGAGATAGTCAGAATATAGTACCTAGATGTAGTGTTGGGGTTCTAGGGACTTTTTGGATCAGTAGAAACCCACATTTGTGCATACGAGTCAATTTTGCGTTTAATAAGGGATAAACCCTTATTTCTCTCTTATAAGAGCATGAGAGAAATAAAGAAAAGAGAGAAAGGAAAGAAAAGAAGTAAGAAGAGAAATGAATAAGAAAAGAGGAGAAAAGAGGAGCTCAGTCCAACTCCGGCGGATTCCCGACACGGGATCGTCGGATGTATCCAACCAGGCAAGTGTTTAACTTGCTTTAACTATTAAATGTGCTTATTTTCATATCATAATTGGTGAGAAAATTATGAATTTTGGGTTTGGGATTCTGATTCAAAAATGGGTTTGGGGGAGATGATTCCATATGATTTTGATGTAATAATAATCCTACATTAAATCTAAGTTAAAAACCCATATAAATGGTGTAATTTGTAGTGAGAAGATGAAAGGGTGGCATAAATAAGAATTGGGGTTCAAATTCTTAGAAATGGATAAATCCCATAGATTTTAAGGGTTGTATTGATGGTAGATAAGTGTGTAGATGTATTAGTGGTTTGGGAGATTAGGAACCATAAGTTTTGGGTTGGATAAGAGTTGTGTAAATTTCGTTGAAAGTAAAGAAATTCAGACCGATTCATTTTTCTTGGTAAACGGTTCAGTACGGTGAAGGGACCGATTCATTTTTAGAAGACACCGTATTGGTTCGGCCATTAAAGGTTTCTGTTGAATTGTAGGAATCAAATCGGTTCGTTTTTCCTGGAAACCGCTTCGCTCCCATTCTGTCAGAAAATAGAAAAAAAATCTTGGTGATTGGAGACGAATTCCTTTTAGAGATAAATTTTAGGGGATCCTAAATATAGTGCGAGGACCTCTAAAAGAGTAAAGGGTAGATGCATAAGTCTCGTATTAATGGGAAAGATCCGGGGTTTAAATTTTGGAATATTTGGGGAGAAAGGAATTCGAGGAATTATTCGGCGGGTTTGTACATAAATTTATGTGTGTAGAATATATATACTCATTATAAATGGGTAAAATATATACATATGCTGAATATGTATGAGTATATCCTAATGCGAGTACGATGATGTAAGAATACTAGCTAGAGTGATAAGCTACTATTCCGGAAGAATGAATGTCAGAATCATATCGTAAGTGAGTGTATACTTATAAGATTAATATAAGTTTTGTATATACTTATAAATTAAAAAAAATTGGTATCTTTATATTTTAGGCTAATGCCATGTGTGATAGGAAAGGATAGCCAAATTGATGATACATATATACGAGTATAGAGACAGTATATATATATAATACGATTATGAATATATCTATTTGTGAATGATATAATTATGTGAAACACCCCCCCTTTTAGTGCTATCATGGAAAGTTGCGCGATGTGGGTTAATCTTCTGGCTTGAGGAGAAGGTGAGTATATTCCCCTAATCATATCATCCATTATTTATTTGGGTGATTTATTAGGGTGAGACGAGGTGGGTATGTTTCATTCTCATTATTATTGAGGAACTGTGACCGCTTCCCATACGTTTGAGATTTTGGATTTTACTAGGGCAGAATGCGAGATTCCAATTGCTGGCTCCTGGATTTGGTATTGTGAGTTATACCCCAGAAGATGATAGCACTGTCGTAATTGTATCCATGAGTTTTGATGGATTTGGTCTTTATCAACGGGTGGCTCAGATTAAATCTTACTAATTTGAATCTAACGGTCTTAATTGATTTTCATTACAGTAGCGGCACAAGTCTCAAGTTGGCATTGAATTGACATGAACAACTTTAACAGCTAAAGAAAATGGAAGGGACAAGACTGTCAAAAAGTAATCGTGGGTGGCTCAAGATCGGTACAATACTCCCATTTCTTTAACCCTCGACTACTCTCTCTCTCTCTCTCTCTCTCTCTCTCTCTCTCTCTCTCTCTCCCTTTCAGCAACTCGGTACAAAACTGAGGTTAACTTTTTCTCTCTCAACTTTAAATATTTTTGACTTATGGGAATGAAGATATTTCAAGTATGACTTTGAAGGTTAAACTCTTATTTATGTTTCATCTTTAAGGTTTATTTAAGTACAGTTCTTTTCCAGATCTAACTAGTTTTTTCATTTTTTTCCAGATACTTCTAAGTCCTTATATGCTCATACTTTTCTTTGTTGTAGTAACTGAAAAAGAATACAAAGCAACTTCTCTTCTCCATACGGTGAGTACCGGCTCTTCATCATTTTTGTTATCTTCATCGTTTACGGCTGAACGATATGGGTTTATCTCCATCTGGGTATATACCTGTATATATGCTATCTTATACCTCTTCGATGAGCTAATTTTTTAGATCCTCACCTGTTGAAATCGGAGTTGAGAAAATGACGGGGAAACCATTAATATTTTCTGTCGAGAAAGATCCAACGATGGTGAATGTTTTTGCTCCAACGTTTTTACAATGACAGGTATATACATGTTTTTGCTCCAACGTTTATCATTTCTAATCAATATGACTTTAGTAGAGTTTTTATATTTTTTAAAAGTTGGTTTTGTCCCCTAATGGCGTGCGCTATCGATTTCAGGTACCTGGATGAAGGATTTAAGACAACAAAAAATGATACATGGAGATGGTTATACGGATGTCGATGATGTCGATTCAGTTGGTCTCTTTTGCCTGCGGCTTCAGTTCTCTATTTTCCTATGGAGTTCTATACATTTTCATATTGGGTTTAATGATCGTTTACTTGATATTAATTGTTTAGGTAGCATGGGTTTACTGATTTTTGAGATTTATAATTGGTTTATGAATGAGTATAATATATGGGTTTAGTTTTCTACATCTCTAATGTGAGATTCATTGAATAACCAGATATTAGACAAAATTTATATGGTATAATTTTTTGTTCATGTCCACCTCCACAATCATACATACATAAGCAAATATTACTAATGCATAGATACATCCCTACTGTGAATGTAATTTTTGTGGTGTGTATTGTTTTTTGGTGTGATTTTTTTAGGTGTAATCTATAGGTAAACAATTTTTTTTTCCTGTTAGTTATTTTTACAGGTATGGACTTTTGTTTACAAGGTTTTCTAATTGGGCCTATGTTTTATATTAAATAAATAAATTGGTGAAATTTAAACAAAAAAGTAGTAAACAAAAATATAGTTTTTTGTTTACTATTTGGTGATATTTAATGATACTACTTGGTAAGTTTGGTGAAATTTAGTTAAATTTAAATTGTATTTGGTGAAATTTAAAAAAACGGTATTTTTTGTTTACTAATTATAGTTGGTCAAATTTAAAAACAAAATATACTAAAAAAAGCTTATAATGAAAAAAATAATAATTTTTAACAAAAACAATTTTGAACAAAAAAACAATTTTTGAAAATAAAACTGTTTTTTTAAAGAAAAAAACCTTTTTAACAAAATAAAAATAGTTTTAATTTTGTTAAAAAAAAAAATCGTTAAAACTATTTTTATTATGTTAAAAACTGTTTTATGTTTAAAAATTGTTTTTTTGTTTGTTAAGAAGTTGTGTTCTGGGGTTAAAAACTGTTTAAATATCAGCAAATATCATTTTTGTGGAAAAAGTTTCAAATTTAGTGATTAAATATGTAGCAAAGTTTAATAAATTGATGAAATTTACAATATTCAAATTAAAAAAATTTGTAATGTGTTAAAGTATAAAATTAAAATAATAGTACTAATAAAATTATATTTTATTTTAAAATAAATATTTTATTTTATCTAAGATAATGTTATGTTTTAATGAAATGAGAAAAGAATACTTTTATCCTAAATATTTGAAATGGGTGTGGGGAAGATGTTATGGGTGTGGGATAGCCTCACCCTTAATTAATTGTGTTGCAAACCTTTTGGTGCTAAAACAGTAAAATTAACACGTCCTTATTTCTTCATAGGATGTTCGAAATTTTCATGGTACAAGAGTAAATATTGATTAGACACCTCACATTTTTCAAGTAGCCTCATCTTTCCATGTTACAACAGTCTATTACTTTCCATTGCACTCAAGAATTTGAAAGAATTGATTAGACACCTCACATGACCTTTTTGTGAATATAAAGGCCACAGTTAATTTTGAGCACATGGCTCGAGGTAGAAAGGAGCAGGTGAACGAGCTCAAATTACATGCATAAAGAATGGGTTATTAAGGCGCTGGGATCATTTTCTCTGATCAGACTAGCTAAATACTATGGGTTGTTTATTTTTCGAATACTAATTACTATTTAAAATTCGATTGTGTCAACTCTTTATTAATTTATTGTGTTGTAAATGCAATTAAGGTGAGAAAAAAATTAGTTTGTTATAGTTATTATAAAAAGGGTTTATTAAAGGTATTAATAACATAATTTTGGGTACTTATCCGACCACGGATGCAGTGAAAGTTTTATTAGCACTATACGCGCGCATTGGTTCCCCAACAAAAAATATGTGAAATAAATTTATCACGGGAACAAATTTATCACGAAAATAAATTTATCGGCTTGCCTTCAGCATGAGTAAAAAATATCAAGGGAACAAATTTATCGTCGTGTCATCGGCACGGGTACACCCTAGTATATATATATATATATATATATATATATATATATATATATATATATATATATATATATATATATATATATATATATATATATATATATATATATATGGACTAAAATAAGAAAACAAATGTGAGTAAATTTCTGATATCAAGGAGTATGAAATCCGGAATATAAAATATGAAATACGTATACAAATGTAAAAATATTATATATTAAATAATAACCCTAAAATGAGAGTGGGGTAATAACCAGTGAAGGTTATTTAAATTGAATGGTCATATGAGAAGCGATAAATTATATGGTATGGACTTGGTAGTTTTTTTTCGAGGTGCTAGTTAGGCTGCGTAGCTAAATAGGGTGTTTTAAAATACATGCGTTAGATGTGAACTGTTAGATAAGGGGTGAGGGGTTCTCATGTGAGTGCGACACCAATATAATTATAAAGGGTATCATATTCTACATATTAAAGTAAACTAAGCACTTGCTAAAATATTTTTTAAACCTCGGGCTTTGACTCGTATCTATTTTCTTTTACTTCTTCTTTGTATACTTTTTAGGTGTCCAGACACAAGGACGTATGGATGAGTAATTCTTTCGAGTTAGACGTTGTTGTCGCAATTGTGGATGTGGGTAGGAGGTCGTTTTAGACAGTTCCTTCTTTGTGATCTAGATAGGAGGTATTGTAGTAATAATCGAGCATGTTTCCCAACTGATGTCATTCATTTTTATTTACAACAATTTTATTTTACACGCATTCGATATGGTTGTATATATATTTATCGAGAGTTATCGATTATTTATATATTTATTTATTTATTCCATTTGCTGATTTTATTTTTGCGTCAATGGTTTTAATTGCACTTTTAGTTTAAAAAGTTTAGAATTTGACGCCAGGCCCAATAGGTTATTAGTGATTAATTTGGTTTTTCGACAGTGATGATGAGAATGAAACCACATGAGATTCATGTTTCATTTGATATCAAATTGATCACCCGGCAGACGCGACATGTTAGTGAGTCATAAAAAATGAGTCGAATTCGTGAGTTAATTCAGAATTATCGAAAAAATAATACCTAATTAGTCTTGAACATGCTTGGAGAGCAATTAAAGGACTAAAATAGGAAATGAAAGGAACAAAAAAAAAAGGCAATGAAGAATAGAAAAATGATAAAGAACCCCTAATATGACCCATTTTCATCAAATACTAAAGTCAAATGACAACTTTATTGTCTCACCTGCATAATCTCTGACTGAAAATTCTTGAAACTGTGACACCCCGCCTAATTAAATACTGGGTGATCAGTCCTTTAATAAATTTAAATCAAGGTGAACGGTTGGTTCATTCTTAGCACCACTGTCGCAAAATAAATAATTCCAAATTGAACACCTTAAATAATTAAGCTAAGTGTCAAAACAATTTAAAGTATTCATTTAATTAATTCCGTTGTAAAACCTTTCTAAGCATAAACTAGTTTGAATAATGCAAATGATAACGATACCAATCATCTAACGAACCATGCCAACTAGATTATCAAATCCAAATAATTAACCACAAACCATAAATAATGTGAGAGATAAAATAATCCCAAATGAAATCATAGTACTGAAATGATAGAATTATGAAATCCCTATCAAGTCTAAAGCAAGTCTGGAAAGGGGCGACATATGCCCTAACTAAAGGAGCTAAACAGAAGTCTGAGGAACCAAAGGAGGAAGCGTCTACTGCAATGACCTGCAACTCCCACACAAGTTGCAGCACATTCAGTCAAATGATACTACACCTGACGCCCCTGTGGATGAACACTTGTAATACACACACACACACACACACACACACACACACATATATATATATATATATACATACATATATATATATATATATATATATATATATATATATACAAGAGAGAGAGAAAATGATAGAAAACGGGTCAGAGCCCGAGTGTAAAGCAGTTTTAAAAATAGTTTAGCAAGTATTTAAAATGTCTACCGGCTAATATAACCATCATGTTAGTACGCGACACTCTCTTGAGAATTCTCACCTCTCATCTAGTGTGCACACCTACTGTACGAATAAATACCTCATAAGTCTATCTATTTTATCTCCCAATAATTTTATTTCAAGAAGTCACAAGGCTATGATATTTAGTTTAGAGATTAATCACTTCATGATTACTTACGTTACTTAATATATCTCAATACCGTTATAAAGTTCCCGAATACTTATTATAAAATTTGTAACATTTAATCACTACTTAACTACTTATACGCACAGTAGAAGATATATATATATACACTAATCACCAAAATAATATATATACTATCGGCACCCCACATAAAATCTATGGTGCTGGCATACTATGCTATCAAGTCCTTGTATCACTCGTACTAAGGGAAATACTAGTTCGGAATCACTCTCGAACTGTATTAACACAATACACCCAAAATGGAGGCGAAGCATAGTTCCAAGTCACTAAGAGGTCAGTACATGCCCCTCACGTCTCTTAGGACCGTCTAACTATCATTCTCAGATAGCCTATACCAAGGAATCCTATGTTCTAGGGTACAAGTCTATATCCCCCATAAAGGTCCGATCGAGATAAGACTGTCCCGGCGTGGCAATCTCCGTGATAGCAAGTAGAGCAAGTATGATTATACACAAGAATAATATAAATATATACACGTGCACTCGGTCATTTATATAAATAATCTCATTTTCGAATTAGGTTCGCCCACGACACATAATAATTATTATTTACCGTAGTTAGTAAAATTTTACCTGATCATCTCACATAGAGGATTCGTCTCGTTTATTCTCAATTATAATCATTTCATACTTACTTCTCGTCTCTCGAAGTATTCTCCTTCACTAAAGATAATTTCAGTAGGTTCACCCTCTCTAACCTACTGGTCTAAGACATTTATAAACATCTCAATTCCATATCTAACGTGCGAACAATTTTCAATTTGTAGTAAACCCTCCGTTAACCCTCGGTTTCATCCCACGTAAAATTTCATTCAACGGTATTCTACTTAGACCCTACTGGTCCTCTTCATGACCCATTATGATATTTAAATATTATTTTAGGGTTCCTATGCATTTTATCCGGATTAAACGAAAAGATAAAAAAAACATGTTGTTTTTCAGGAGGGATCGATCAATCGAGGAAAGGGGTCGATCGATCGATCAAGCAGTTCTTGCCCAAAAAATTACAAATTCGACCTACGAGTTTCATCCAATAATTTCCTCCAAAACACCATTAATGGTCCTCTAACTCCCAAACAAGTTTACTAGTGGTTACATATACTTATATACACGATTTCCTACATGAAGCATGTACAAGTTCATCAAAGGTATCAACTTAAAGGGATAATTCATCATAATGATCAAGAACCCTAGTTTTTCATTAATTTCAAATCTTCTAATTCTTTTTCTAGATTTTCACTTCTAAATCAATACCATTTCGTGGGTAATCCTCTACATATGTTGAGATTTCGAGAATACACTTACTTCCTCTAAAGCATGTGATTAAAATTCCCTAAATCATCAATTTCTTCCATAAAACATATATTCATCAACCCTATTCTAACATGGGGGATATATTAACTAGAAAAATAGCAAGATAGATACTTGGTTGTGATTCGAAGGTCTTATTTGTTGGTGATAAGGATATGACTGCGCTCCTCGTCTTACGATCTATGCCCCGATGGTGTTAATCTTGAAAGAGGTGTTACGGCTTGAGATCAATTCTTGAAAAGTTTTCTACCTTTCTTCTCTAATGGTCGTTCTATGTTTCTGTGATTGTTAACCCTAAAATCTAACCTTTAATAGATGATATAACTTAGGAAAATTCATGGGTTTAATTACCCAAAAATACAAAATGACTGTAATACCCTCACAGGATGCTAATTAGGCCTAAAAATGCCTCGGGACTCAAACTAAACTCCTGGGTACACTTTTCTGACTATCTAGGCCCTTCCGGACACGTTAGCGCACTCGAAATGACCATACGGGTGACTTATAATTTATTCACTTTTATAATACTAATATTGTCCTGACACGACACAGGCACGTCCTGACTTAATTTCCATAATTATCATCTTATTCACTCGTGACAATATTAATAAAATAAATCTCATATATTAATTTACTCATATAGTAATATTCAAAAAATTCCCAATAATTACTAACACGCGTCACTCTAGTGAATATTTAAAATTAAATTCTCGATTAATATTAAATTAATAACTCAATTAAATTTAATGAATCTCTAATTTTAAAAGCCATAAAAATACAGGGTATTACATACTTCCCCCTAATAATGGAATTTCGTCTCGAAATTTGCAAAATAAGGCATACGTGGTAAAAATAGATCTGGATATTTTTCGCACATATCTGCCTCGCGCACCAAAGTGGACTCGTCCACATTATGATGCTTCCACTGGACCCCTACAAGTGGGACTACATTCGACCTCAATTGCCTCTCGCTATGGTCTAGGATAGCCACTGGTCTCTCCTCATAAGAACTGTCGGGCTGTAAGTCAATCTCCTCTAGCGCGATGTGGGTGTGGGCCATATCACCCCGAAGATATCGTCTCAACGATGAGATGTGGAATACATCATGAATACGATGTAAGTGCTCCGGTAACCCCAATTAGTATGCCACTGGCCCTATCCTTTTGATAATGGGAACTGGTCCTACGTACCTCGAAACCAATTTCCCTTTCTTCTCGAATCTCATTACTCCTTTCATAGGAGACACACGCAGTAATACTTGGTCCTCCATGCTAAACTCTCGAAAAGGACCGCTTTGCATCGGCGTAGCTCTTCTGCCAGTCCCGGGCTACCCGAATGAGACTCCTGATAAGATCAATCCTAGATGAAGTATCCTGAATCACCTCAAGCCCGAGTAATTTTTTCTCTCCAACCTCTAGCCAATAAGCGGGATAACTACAAGGCCTGCCATACAACGCCACAAATGGGGCCATACCGATCGTGAACTGATAGGAGTTATTATAAGGGAACTCCACCAGTGGAAGATATGGATCCCAACCTCCTCCAAAATTAAGGAAACACATGCGTGGCATATCCTCCAACATCTTATTGGTACCTCTGTTTGTCCATCTGTCTATGGGTGGTAAGCTAAACTCACTTTCAACTCTGTACCCATGGCTTCCTGAAAGCTCTCCCAGAAGCACGACACAAAAATCTTATCTCTGTCATACACCATATCTAGGGGCACCCCATGTATCCTAACTATCTCGGTAATAAATAACTGTGCATATTGGTTCGTGGTGTAGTATGTCTATACTGGCGGAAAATGAGCTACCTTGGTCAACCGATCCATTATAATCCAAATGGAATCATGACCGCGCTGTGATGTAGGCAACCTAGTAATAAGGTCCATGTTAATACTTTCTCATTTCCATGTAGGTATCTCCAATGGTTGAAGTAACCCTGGCGTTCTCTGGCGGTCCACCTTTACCATCTGACAGGTAGAACATTTGGACACAAACTTTGCAATGTTCTTCTTCATCCCACTCCACCACTACTGTCGCCTCATATCCTGGTACATCTTATCCCCTCCGAGATGTACTATAAATTTGGATCCATGTGACTGTGTCATCACTGCATGACGTAAGTAATTTCCTTTTCGAACCACCAGGATCCCATTAAACCTCAAACCCCCATTAGAGCTCACTGAATAGGACTCATCACCTTCAGCTAAGAGCCATACAATCTGCTCTCAGCACCACGTATTCGCTGCTTGTGCCTGTATCACCCTTGTAATAATCTCGAGTGTGACTGATATAACAGATATAAAGGAACGGGCTACTGCGTCCTGGTGACCTAACTCTTACCACTTCGATCTCCATACTTTCGCCACGCTATCTACCGATCTATGGCTTAACGCATCAGCAACTACGTTATCCTTCCCTGGATGGTACTGTATCTCGAATTGGTAGTCTTTCACAAACTCCAGCCACCTCCGCTGACACATGTTTAACTCCCGCTGAGTGAACAAGTATTGCAGTAACTTATGGTATGTGAACAAGAGAAACTTCTCCCCCAACAAGTAATGTCTCCAAATCCGTAATGCAAACATGACCGCTGCTAGCTCCAGGTCATGGGTGGGGTAATTATTTCGTGAGGCTTAAGCTTGAGGGGAGGCAAAAGTTATAGCCTATTCCTCCTACTGAAGTACTCCCCCGAGCCTCGGTAAAGAGGCGTCAGTATACACCAGGTACTCCACTCCCGGCCTGGGTAAAGCAAAAACTGGCACCAAAGTCAACTTATCTTTCAGCTCATCAAAAGCCAATTGGTAAGAATCATCCCATACATACGGTACTCCCTTGCAATTCATATTCATCATTGGACCCACTATCTTTGAGCAGCCTTGAATGAACCTCCTGTAGTACCCGGCTAACCCCCAAGAAACTATGCACCTCTGTCGGTGTTATGGACTATCCCCACTCCCTCACTACCGGCACTTTACTCGGCTAGACCAATATCCCCAATTATGACACAACATACCCTAAAAACTGTACCTCCCGTAACCAAAACCCGCACTTCTTATACTTAGCATACAACTGATTCTCTTGTAGAGTCTGAAGAACCTGTCTTAAGTGATCGATATGCTCCTCCTCGGTCTGTGAGTAAATTAGGATGTCATCTATGAAGACGATGACAAACTGATCCTAGAATTATCTGAACACTCACTTCATTAAATCCATGAATACGGCTAGAGCATTGGTTAGCCCAAACGGCATGACTCTGAACTTATAGGATCCATATCTCGTTAAGAAAGAAATCTTCAACACATCCTGCTGATGGTATCCCGATCTCAAATCTATCTTAAAAAAGAAGGTTGCTCCTCTTAGCTGGTCGAAAAGGTCATCGATTCAAGGAAACAAATATTTATTCCGTGTCGTGACCTTGTTAAATTCCCGGTAATCCACGTACAACCTCAGTGAAACATCTCTCTTCTTTATAAATAACACCAGAGATCCCCAAGGTGAGGTGATCCTACAAATAAAGCCCTGGCCCAACAACTGCTCTATCTCGTCCTATAACTCCCTCATTTCTGCTAGAGCCATATGGTACGGTGAACGTGTTATCGGTCGAGTGCCTGGCATCAAGTCTATAACAAAATCTATTTCTCGACTGGGGTAGGCCCGGTATCTCCTGGAATACATCCGAATACTCATGAACAACTGGAATCGAATCCACGGGAATCACAATCTCCTTAGAGGTATCCTCCTCTATGTAATAAAAATGGGTAGAAGATCCTCCCTCTGGGCAAGGCATTAGCACCAAAAACATATCCTGACCTGGAATGGCAAAGATAATACTCCTACCGAAAAAATCTATCATGGCTCTCTACGCAGCGAGCCAATCCATGCCAATAATGGCATCGTGCTCATGCATATCTAAAACTAGCATGTCTGCAGGTAAAATCAAACTACCAATCTCTATACCTACACCCCGGCATATAATGAAAATCAAGGACCCATTCCCCAGTGGTGAGTCTACGCATGTCACTGTACTCTCTACCGTGTCTAATAACCCAAAACACTCTCAGCAACTACGCCCCAGAATTAAATAAAACTTGACCTATAGTGCCATGGATAGGAAATGTACCCTCAATCGCGGGTGGTGCCTGAGGTGCTGCGACGTGGTGGATGTTATAGACACATCCATATTGCAATTTTCCCTATTGGACTGGGGCTACTAGGATGGTTGGTAGGGCTGGCATTTGAGATGACGCTGGGAGGGCGGCTGGAAAGAGTGGACTCTGTGGCTCATGACGGGCAGCCTGCTGTTATAGGGCCCTATCCCCCTCTGGGCAATCCTGATGGTTATGGACATTCTTACCACATCTGAAATAGCTTACCCTGAAGTTTCCTTCCCCCTGTCCCTGCTGACCATGACCCTGTTGGCCATTACCACCCCGCCACTAGACCTGTTGGCCCTGCTAAAAACACTGCTGGCCTTGCTGGCCATGTTGACTGGACTAGCCATGCTGGTCGTATCTATAGCCCATAAATCCCTGCCTAGAATCACCTGATAGGAATCGCTTGGCAGGGTCCCCCTGATGGGAACTCGGCTCAGTATGACGAGTCTATCCTTGGGCTGCTGGTGCTCCACCAGCACTACTGCCCCCTGTCCGGCCTTGCTAAATAAACTCCCCTGCTCGTTTGCTTCCTTGTTGATGGAAGCGGTGATCCTGACAGTGCAATAGAGAGGCATTAAGTACGTTAGTGTAAGTACCCAATGATAGATTGCCTATAAAGTGCTGACGAATTCCCCAAAAAGTAAGGTGTTATTGAGGTCTAATAAGTGTATAACAATGGTAGCACAATTATATCAAATATGAGAGAATGAGGTGAGGAGAAGAGGATAAAAACTTCTATATAAGTGGTTCATCCAATCAGGCCTATGTCCACTGTGAAGGTGTGTGGTTAGTATCGCTGTATAAGGGCTCTGATGGCCACGGATACAAACTCTCAATCTTTCTCTCTCTACTGTATATTTGGACAGAGTTCAGCTAGGGTGGTTAATTTTGGATTCTTTACAAGGTAGAGGCTGACCTCTATATATAGTGCCTTGGGGGTGGAATGTACCCCCCAAGCATGTAATGAACATGTCCATGAGGATCGAACCAATATGAGAATGACACCTGGATGATCTCATGTAGATAATGATGACCTCAATATTCCCTCACGTGAGGGGAATGATTTGGTTATAATACATATGCTCATAAGGACTCGGCCATCTGTGAATGGTCCTAACCTCAGCCTGGAAGAGGATGAGGTGGTGACCTTGGATCAGTGGGAGAGCTGAGGTAAGAAATGTTGATCTATGACATCATCCTAGGCCGAGGTATTGGTAACGTAGAAGGAACGTCGGCTGATCCCCGACCGAGATTAGTTATAATGATGGGACGCAAACCTCGTCCTGAACCAAGATGAGGTTGCAAGCCCTGGATGACCAGATGGATAACCATACATGTGGATTACGGAGACCTCACTTGCCGAGGTAGCTAGTAACATCGTCCATGGCTGACCTTACTTAGGACGCGACCGCTGGTTGTTGATCTAACGAACTTCCAACATCGGCCATCTCCATGGTCGAGGTTGATGTCGCTAAACCGAGGGGGTGCATTTGGGGCATATCAATCACCCCTAGCCCTTAGTTACCTTTATGATCAGGTGTCTAAGGGGTATATTTGCCCGCAGTTAGACTTCCTTAGGTGTTAATACCTTTTTGACAAGTGTCAACTGCAGAAGTGGCTAGCGTGTCTGGCAAGTGTAATGATTGCAGTCTTTTGGGCTCCCAAGGTAATGATGGGCCTTGGGATGCGTGTGGGGTTGTTTGAGGGTTAAACCCTCATTTCCTTTCTCTTTCTTCCCCACTTCTTCATTTTTTCTCCTTGAATTTTTTACCCCTCTCTCTCTCTCTGCAAGAGCTCTGGTTAGCAGCGCATTGGGTGGATTTTCCTTGCCAATTCGCCCTCTGTTCTCAATGCATTCCATCAGGTACCATCCAACATCCCTTCTTCTCCATTTTTTCTTTCTTTGTTCCTGCTTTTTGCATTTTTTGGTGAGTTTTTTGAGTTTTTCGGCCATCGCTTGTGTTTTCTGGTGGTCTTGGTTCTTGTTGTTCTTGATCTAAAAACCCAGTTTGATCCTTAATTCAATTGCCAATCCTATTTGTTTAGGAGAGTCACAAGTGTAGGTTCTGATTCACATGCTCAGACCCCTTTACCAACTCTTAGAGGAATTCCCCTCTCTTAGGGAGAGGAACTTATATAAAATTAGGCAAATAGAAAGAGCCCAAGAGGAAGCCCATAGGGCAGAGGCGTTCCCACTCAGACCTATCTTTCCACCCCCTCTGAAGGTCATATACCCTAAGCCAGCTGAACCAGTTAAAATAGCAAAGGTCCCAGTTGAACCTACCCCCATGTATGAGTCTGACTCATCCACCTCAGACCCTATATCTGTGGACTCCTTTCAAGAGGCCATGGACTTTTTTGTTCAGTAGGATCAAGTCCCTGATCAAACCGAGGTTTCCAATCAAACCTCATCTCACATGAGTTCAAGAACATCGTACTCTTCCTCCGACGTTGTGTTTGTGGGACCCAGCATAGATGTTCCTCCAATATTTGAAGCCATTCCCCTGTCGTCCATCATAAGAGCCGAGTTTACACAGAGGTTCTCAGGTGGTGCCCCATCGTCTGCTCAGGGCGACGTTGAACCGGATGATGATGATGGGGATGAGAGCGACGTTGACACCTCGAAGGTAGCCGAGATAGAAATCACTATCACCGAGGTTGACCTTCTTACCTTAAAGCATCTATATTCCATTAGCCCCTCCATAAAACTCAGGAGACCTCTGAGGGAAGAGAGGGATTTTAGCATCCGAGCTGGTGAGATCTGCTTGTACGAGCAGATGTTCACATTGGTATTTTATTTGCCCATTCATCCCACCATTTGGTCCATAATTTCCTACATTAACTTAGCTCCTTCCCAGTTGTCACCCAATGCCTAGAGGGTGATAATAGGATCTACTGTCTTATGGAGGGCAGTTCATCATTCAGACCTTCCTGTTCAGGTCTTCATCGGATGCTACATCCCTTCCTCCGCCGGGAATCATCCGTGCTATTACCATTTCTTATCTCGGAAGTCAACTAAGAAGATATTGCAGGTCACCCAAACTAGTAATCATAATTGGAAGCCATGGTATTTCTTTGCCTCAGGGTCATGGGAATTTGGCCCTTGTATCCCCTCTTCAAACTTAGAGCCGAGGATACCCCTGAGATGGTGCAAGGTGTCAATGGCTGCCAAGGCTGACCCTGGTCTAAGACAAAATAATCTTCAAAGAGTAAAAGACCTTCAATATCAGGGGGAGCATGGCCTGTTGGTCAAGTTCGAACATCTGATGACCCCCTGCTATCTCTCTAAGACTGGCCTTGGGGGGAGTCCTCTGACCGAGCTTTGTAAGTGCTTATTTTATTGTTTCAGCAAGTTAAACCTCTAACTTTTTATGTCTCTGATCCCCTAACTCAGACCTTTCCACTTGCAGAACGTCCTGAAGGCATCTTAGACGATATTTGGGAGATGTCTACCCCAAGTCTCACAAAGTTGGTGAAGAAGGAAGGCTTGAGTGCATCCCCTCCTCCCCCACCAAAGAAGAGTGTCGGAACATCCAAGTCTGATGCCAAAAGAAAGAGGAAAACTACAACCACTTCCCCTAAGGATCAGAGGAAGATCAAGGCCCAAAAGCCCATCCCCATATACACTGAAGATGCACTGGCTGCTCATCTGGAATAGCTAAAAATTAATGATAGTATTATAGGGCATAGTCTTCAGGCGTTAGATGCTATCGACTCTCCTATGACCGATGATGATAAACACTTTTGTCGCTCCATAGATACTACTCTGCTGGTTGAGTTTGGCCTTCCCATGTCCATTCAGGTAAAATTTTGGATTTCAGTTTAATTCCGAAGTGTAACCTCTGTTTTGAATTTGAACTTATACATTTGATATCTTGATTTATAGGGCTTCATTGCTATGCACCATCTTGCCAACTGGACTCTGAAGAAGTTGCCTCTCATCGAGAAAGTCCAAGAGGCCGAGAAGGTGCAGACACTGTTCTAAAAAACCCGCCTAGGCTCTACCTAGGCACGCCTAGGCTTAAGGCTTGGGAGAAACGCCTCGCCTTACGCTTTTGACTCCTTATTCTTGGTAAAACCCTCAAGGCGCAATTTTTTTCTAAAAACAACAATGCTTTAGTGAAACAATGTCGCCTTTTCAAGAATTTGTTTACAAATCGAACCATTATTATCTCATCCAAAATAATCAATTAGTATTTTAATTTTCATATATTCCGACATATTTTTATGATATGTGCAATTTTTGTATTTTAACAGCCTTATTACGGTTAAAAATATTAAAATATATTAAGAAGGCCTAAATGCCTTTTCACGCATTTTTACGCCAAGGGCCACCTAGGCTTCTAAGGATTAAGGCTTGGCCTCCATGCCTAAATCACGCCCCGCATTTTTTAGAACCTTGGGTACAGGACACTCTGAACGCCGAGGTAGATCGTCTGAAGTCTGTCTTTGAGGGTTTTTATAAGAAGGATAAGCAGTTGGAGAAAGAGATCTCCAAGATTAAAAATGAACACACCTCTGCTCTGAAGGCCAATGACGACACTCTCCAGAAGAAGGTTGATGCTGTAGTGAAGGCAGCCCTTGAGGATGTTTCTGAGGGGATCCTGGTTGATTACAATATGTGATTAATTCATCATCTTTGGCTTTGAATACCTCGAAAGAGGTATTAATGCAATTGACAAATAGGCGGCCGCTAAGGAGAAGGAGTCGGGGAGCTTAAAAGCCTCTGACTTCATTGGTCTGGGTTTTTCCAATCCTCAGTTTGCCCAGGCCCTTCAAGAGGTTGAAGAGGAAGATGTTTCTAGTGTAGAGACTGTGCCTTTGGATGTTACAGAGGCTGAAGGTGCCAACCTCCAAGATGATGGGGCTGAGGTGACCAACATCGGCTAGGCCGAGGATGCTCACAATGTAGCTGCAAACCCTTAGGCCATTTTTGTGAAGCTTTTTGTAACCTTCAATTATACATTTAAACTGTAACCTCTCATGACAAACTCGACTAGATTGTATCTTGTAACTCAACTTTATTCCATATCAACCTCCGATGAGGGCTTTATTTATTTATTTATTGAATGTTCTCTGAATGATTCTCTTTGCCATGCGATCTGTGTTCAGCTCTGAAGTCTAAATATAATTTTTCACTAAATTAATAATGTTAAAGGTTTGAGGTCATCCAAGAAAGATGTCTCACCTCAGACCTTGTCACCAAATTATGATGTTAAGGGTCTGAGGTTACTAACTAAGATGTTATCCCCATAAATAATATTCACCAAATTAATGATGTTAAGGGTCTGGGGTCATCCAAGTATGATGTCTGACTTCAAACCTTGTCACCAAATCATGATGTTATAAGGTCTGAGGTCATCAACTAAGATGTTATCCCCATGAATCGTATTCACCAAATTAATGATGTTAAGGGTCTTAGGTCATCTAAATATGATGTATAACCTCAAACCTTATCACCAAATAATGATGTTATCCCCATGAATAATATTACCCAAATTAATGATGTTAAGGGTCTGAGGTCATCCAAGTATGATGTCTGACCTCAGACCTTGTCACCAAATCATGATGTTATAAGGTCTGAGGTCGTTAACTAAGATGTTATCCCCATGAATAATATTCACAACATTAATGATGTTAAGGGTCTGAGGTTATCCAAGTATGATGTCTGACCTCAGACCTTGTCACCAAATCATAATGTTATAAGGTCTGAGGTCATCAACTAAGATGTTATACCCATGAATAAGATTGACCAAATTAATGATGTTAAGGGTCTGAGGTTATCAACTAAGATGTTATCCCCATAAATAATATTCCCCAAATTAATGATGTTAAGGGTATGAGGTCATCCAAGTATGATGTCTGACCTCAGACCTTGTCACCAAATCATGATGTTATAAGGTCTGAGGTCATAAACTAAGATGTTATCCCCATTAATAATATTCACCAAATTAATGATGTTAAGGGTTTGAGGTCATCCAAGTATGATGTCTGACCTCAGACCTTGTCACCAAATCATGATGTTATAAGGTATGAGGTTATCAACTAAGATGTTATCCCCATGAATAATATTCGCCAAATTAATGATGTTAAGGGTATGAGGTCATCCAAGTATGATGTCTACCCTTAGACATTGTCACCAAATCATGATGTTATAAGGTCTGAGGTCATCAACTAAGATGTTATCCCCATGAATAATATTCACCAAATTAATGATGTTAAGGGTATGAGGTCATCAAAGTATGATGTCTGACATCAGACCTTGTCACCAGATAGTGATGTTGTAAGGTCTGAGGTCATCAACTAAGATTTTATCCCCATGAAAAGTATTCACCAAATTAATGATGTTAAGGGTATGAGGTCATCCAAGTATGATGTATGACCTCTGACCTTGTCACCAAATCATGATGTGATAAGGTCTGAGGTCATTAACTAAGATGTTATCCCCTTAAATTTTTCCATTCGAGCATAATGAACCAAGTATTGACACAGGGACTGATCTTCTCATTAATAATTTCTTCATAAGATGATATATTTACATAAAAGCCCTAGTAACATCATATGTAATACTTTTTTAAATGATCAGCATTCCAAGGGTTGGAGAAAGGTTCCCCTTCGAGGTTTTTTAGCCTGTAGGTCCCGGGTATAACCTCCTCAATCACTTTGTAAGGACCATGCCAATTTGGGTGAAGATTGTTCACCTTCTGCAACGTCTTCTTCAACACTAGGTTTCCTATAGCTATGGGTCTTGATTTTACCCTTTGATTATAGAATTTTGCTGTTCTCTGCTGGTAAGCTACCTGCCTAACTTCTGCGTCTTCCCTTTTGTCTTCAATCAAGTCTAGGTCGAGTCTTCTCTCCTCCCCATTCTTCTCAGGGTCATAGGTCTGAACCCTATGAGTAGGTAGTCCTACCTCTGTTGGTATGATGGCCTCTGAGCGATGTGATAACATAAACGGGGTTTCCCTTGTTGGCGTCCTAGCCATTGTTCTGTAGGCCCATAGCACAGCATAAACCTCTTCAGTCCATCTACCTTTAGCTTTTGTTAGCCTCTTTTTAATGCCGTCAAGGATCGTTATGTTCTTGACTTCAGTTTGACAATTTGCTTGAGGTCGTCCAGGAGAAGAGAAAAATTTATTTATCCCAACTCTTTCGCAATATTTTTCTAGGGAGGAATTCTTGAACTGGGTTTTATTGTCCGAAATAAGGGTGTTTGGGAGGCCATGTCTACATATGATGTTTTTCTAAATAAATTGGAAGGTTTTTTGCTCTATAATCGTGATCATCGGCTTTGCCTCTACCTACTTGGAGAAGTAATCAATGGCAACTATCAAAAATCAATAATTAATTACAGCCCTTGGCAGGGGTCCTACTAGGTCAATTCCCCATACTGCAAATGGCCAAGGGGAACTGATTGACGTCATAGGATGATGAGGTTGACATGGGATAGTGAAGAATCTATGACATTTGTCTCACCTCTTCACGTAGGCTACATCATCTTTGGCCAAGGTCGACCACATATATCCTCGCGTGATAATCCTCTTTTCCAAAGGTCTCCCTCCTATGTGACTTGAGAAAGAACCCTCGTGTACCTCATGTAGGATGTGGGGAACTTTTATGGGATGAACGCATCTGAGGAGAGGTAATAGGAATCCATTCCTATACAGGACATCTCCTACAATTGAGAACTTCATAGCTCTGTACCTCAATTTCCTCTTCTCTAACTTTGACTCTGGTAGCACCCCCTCTCTGATATATCTGATAAGGGGATCCATCCATGAGTCCTCTATGTTCAAATTGAGGCAAGGGTTACTGACCTCTCCTTCTTTAATGGTCGCTCTGGGTAAGATCTCAACAGGGACTATCCTTCTGATATCTGTCCTCATTGTCGAAGCTAGACTTTCTACTCCATCTGCATGACTGTTGTTTTGCTGAGATATTATCTTCATCTTTACCTCTTCGAAGCCTTCGAGTATCGTTCTCACCCTCTTCAGGTATTTTTCCATCATTTCATCCTTGGCCTCATAAACCCCCAATACTTGATTAACAACCAATCTTGAGTCGCTGGGAAGCAGGAGTCGTCTTACCCCAAGGGTTTTTGCCAATGAGAGACCTGCTATCATGGCCTCGCATTCTGACTCATTGTTTGATGCCTTGAAGTTAAGCCTTAGGGCGTATTCAACATTGGTACCATTCAGAGTCGAAAGTATAAGCCCTGCACCGCTTCCACTGTCGCAAGAGACTTGTCGACAAAGAGGTTCTAGATGTCTTTATCTGACGAGAAACCATCTTCTATCATGATTCCCTGCCTGAAAAGGTACCGCCCTTCCTCATTTTTGGCTATTCCATCTCTGGCTCCCTTGGATATAACCTCTTCCGGGTCTCGAAAGACGTTGTTGTTTGACCTTTTAAAAAAGCCTCATCACACTCTTTGTCCCATTCGAAGGTCTTTCTAAGAACCTTAAATAATGAAAGACACTTGTCGGTCACCCTGGAAACAAATATGTTGAGCGCAGATACTCTTCCAGTGAGCCTCTGAACGTCCTTGATACTCCTTGGTGTCTTCATGTCGAGCAAAGACTTGATTTTCTCAGGGTTCGCCTCTATTCCCCTTTGATTGGCAATGAATTCGAGAAATTTCCCAACTTATACCCCAAAGACACACTTCACAGGGTTGAGTTTCATCATATACAAGTCCATGGTATCGAATGTCTTTTCTAGGTCTGCCATGTGAGTGCAGACCTTTAAGATTTTCGTTAGCATATCGTCTACGTACACCTCCATAGTCTTGCCTATTTGAGCCTCAAACATCTTATTCACAAGACATTAGTATGTTGCCCCCGTATTTTTAAATCTGAAGGGCATAACCTTGTAGTAATATGTCCCTTTGTTCGTGATGAAGGCTGTCTTTTCCGAGTCTTAAGCATCCATGAAGATCTGGTTGTAGCCTAAATACGCATCCATAAAGCTTATGAGCTCATGCCCTACAGTATCATCTACCATCTGATTTATCCTAGGTAAGGGATAGCTGTCTTTGGGGTAAGGCTTGTTCAGGTTAGTAAAATCTACACACATTCTCCACTTTCTATTGGCTTTGGGTACAATGACTGCGTTCGATAACCACTTCGAATATATGACTTCCCTGATAAACTCGGCCTCTTCCAACTTCCTGACTTCTTTTCGAATGATGTTATACTTCTCCCTGGAGTAAACTCTTCATCTTTGTTTGATTGGCCTAGCATCCTTAGTCACGTTAAGTTTGTGACACGTGACTTCAGGGTTGATGCCAGGCATGTCTGCGTGACTCCAAGCGAAGACACTCTGCCTCTTCCTCAGGAAGTTTATCATCTCTTCCTTGATCTTCACTTTTAAGGCTTTGCTTACCTGGATGTTTTTTTTGGTTCATCCTCATTGAGGATGATGGATTCTACCTCTTCCGCGGCCTATCCTTTCTTCAACTTTATTTCATCTCTAGGGTCAAGTGTGTCAATGTTATAAGTGGTAGCTGATCTCTTATGGTCCTCTCTCTCTTCAGCCGAGTTGAAGTAGCATTCTCGTGCTATAGTCTGGTCACCCTGCACTTCCCCTACCCATAGGGGGTCGAGAATTTTTGCATCTGGTGGATCGTCGATGGCACAGTCTCTAACTCCTTAAGTTCTACTCATCCTATGATGAGTTTATAGGTCGAGAAGACGTTTTTATCCATAACGAAAGAATTGATCTTTCGGGTTAACCTCTTTGGACACTCATCGCCCATTCGTACGTCCATATCATACATGCCCAGCTGATGGACCTCTTCATCGCTGAAGCCCATTAACGGATGATGATAGGGTACCAGCCTAGCTCTGCTAAGGCCTAGGATTTCGAAGCAGGGCCAGAACATCACATCTGATGAACTTCCTCCATCTACGATAATTCTCTGTACCTCACATTCATGAAATCTTGTTGTGATTACCAAAGGGTCATCATTTGGAGCTAGGATGCCTTTGAAGTTGAGTCGGGAGAACCCAACTATGAGAGTTTCCATGTCTACCTTCTTTCTCTTCTGTGTAGTCTCGGAAGACGTCAGGTTTACCATTTCAAGTTTGGCCACTGATTTGGCCTCTACCACATGATATTTTCTATCAGCAACCTCAAGACCACCCCCCGCAAGTCCTTCACATATGGTGCTAATGCCAAAGGAGATCATACCAACCCTCTTCACTAGGGTGTTGTTATCTTTTGGCGGGAGGTCTGGATTATCTTTGTCATCACCGTCTGAGTCACCATCTCTTCTTGCTGGGTATCGTCACGATATTTGTCATTCCTCTTCTTTTTGGGGTCATCTCTTCTCCTTTTGGGAGTTTTTGCATTAACATATTTCCTCAACTTTCCTGACTTCAACATCTTCTCGATCTCATCCCTTAAGGAGAAGCACTTGTTTATTATATGGACATGGTCTTAGTGGAATTCACACCATAAGTTTTGGTTCCTCTTATGTGGAGGAGCCTTCATCTTCTATGGACATCTTAGGGAACGGTCATTCTTGATCTCATTAAGGATATGTTCACAACTTATAGTAAGAGGGGTATAACGCGCAAACTTGTCATCAACTGACCTCTTATTTCCATCCTTCTTTCTTTGGAACTTTTCACTGCTACCACCGTTATCGTCTTCATACTTAGTGGACATGGCCTCTTCAGCGTTCATGACCTTCCCCTCAGTCGCCAATAGCTCCTCCATGGATTTTGGAGGGTCTTTCTCAAGTTTCCACAATAACTTCCCCATCTGAAGACCTCCTATGAGGGCGGTCATGGCAATATTCTCTTCGTAATCTTCAACCTCAAGTTTTTCTTTGTTGAACCTGGCGATGTAATCTCTTAGGCTCTCTTGCTTTCCTTGCTTGACATACAACAGATGGGTGGTCTTCTTTTGAGGTTTTACCCCAAAGAATAAATTATGAATGAACCGTTCAGCCAAGCCTTTAAAGTTCTCAATTGAATTCTTCGAAAGATAAGTGAACCATATGTGCGTAACTCCCGTCAAAGTCCCGGTATTTCATCTCATTTGTTATTGTGTAAATGTCTGCCTCTCACTGGTACATCTCAATATGATGTACTGGATCGGTGCTACCGTTATACTTGGGCGTCACTGTAGGCAGCTGGAACTTGGCTGGGGTAGGGATGCTCACTATCTTAGCCACGAACGGAGAGCCTTTTGAGAAACCTCTTTACAGCGGATCCTGACTTTTGATGATGTATCCTATATTGTCCTCATGGCATTGGATGGAGTCATTCCATGGTCTCTCAACATCGGCCTGGACGAGGTTGTCCCCAGCCACCTCCAAGGGGTGGACTGATGGTTCCCCATCCATGGCACAACATCGTCTATTGACCTCTTTTGGGTCTTTTCCTCGTCCTATATGGGGTCGGTCTTGATGGGGCCGGCGTTGACAATCCTCCCTTTGTGAGCCGAATGCGCTTCTCGACCTTGACAACCTATATCTTAGGTCATTTACGGGGCCGAGCCTTTCAAAGGCTGACCCTCTGCTCAGTCAATTAAAAGCCGACCCTCATTGTTGAGCTTCTCTGCCTCTTCTTCCCCCATAATCTTGGCTCCATTGGATAGGACGAACCGTATTGTTCGAAACCTCATATGACTCCTAATAATCTTCCGGGCATCTTTCGCCTCTAGGTCATCAAACTTATTCTCAGGACAAGGGTTTCCTTACCTCCCCAGGCGCAAGCACCTAGGGTCAGCAACGTCCCTCCTCCGCTGGGTTGTAGGCTGGTCTTTCCGTGGTGCCTGGGATGGTCCCCTGGCATCACGATGAGGCTGAACATCCGTCGGAGTGATCATTTCCGGTGAGACTCCAGGTGGCCTCATCATATTTTGGCTGAGCTGTGCAAATTGCTCATGCACTGCTTGTTGCGTTGCAGCCAAAGACCTCAAGGCTACGGCCACCTCCGCCAATTCGGATTGGGGCGGTGCCTGGCTAAAGCTAGGTCATCCTGCACCAGGTGGTGTAAGAGGTGGTGTTAATTCCGGTGCCATGTGTTAGCACAAAAGAGCTGGTGTAGTATATGAGCTTAATACCTTATAGGACCTCTTTCAATGGTGAAAGAGCTCCACGCAAGGGGTGAGGCCTGGTTCACCACCTGAGTCTGCGGTGAGGTTAAGAAAATAAAGAGGAAGAGATAGCTTCTCGTTCCCACAGACGGCGCCAAAATGATGATGCTTTAAATAGAACCACAAGGTAAGGTGTTATTGAGCTCTAATCAGTGTATAATAATGTCAGCACAAGTGTATCAAATATAAGAGAATGAGGTGAGGAGAAGAGGATAAACACGACCATATAAGCGGTTCAGCCAATCAGGCCTACATCCACTGTGAAGGTGTGTGGTTAGTATCGTTGTATAAGGGCTCTAATGGTCATGGATACAAACTCTCAAGCTTTCTCTCTCTACTGTATATTTGGACAGAGTTTCAGCTAGGGTAGTTAATTTCGAATCCTTTACAAGGTAGAGGATGACCTATATATATAGTGCCTGGGGTGTGTAATGTACCCCCAAGCATGCAATGAACATGTTCACGAGGATCGAACCAGTATGAGAATGACACCTAGCTAATCTCATGTAGATAATGATGACCTCAACATTCCCTCACGTGAGGGGAATGATTCGGTTATAACTGATTGTGTACACGTGTTCTCAATAATACATCTGATGATAAGGACTCGACCATCGGTGAATGGTCCCAACCTTGGCCTGGAAGAGGATGAGGTGGTGACCTTGGCTCATTGGGAGAGCTGAGGTAAGGCCTGTTGATCTATGACGTCGTCCTGGGCCGAGGTAATGGTAACGTAGCAGGAACGTTGGCTGATCCCCGACCGAGATTGGTTATGATGATGGGATGGCAACATCATCCTAAACCAAGACGAGGTTGCAAGACTTGGATGACCAGATGGATAATCGTCCATGTAGATTACGAAGACCTCACTCACCGAGGTAGCTAGTAACGTCGGCCATGGCCGACCTTGCTCAGGACGAGACCGCTGGTTATTGATCTAAGGCACTTCCAACATCGGCCATCTTCATGGCCGAGGTTGATGTATCTGAGCCGAGGGGGTACATTTAGGGCATATCAGATATAACTTAGGAAAATTCGTGGGTTTAATTACCCAAAAATACAAAATGACTATAATACCCTCCCGGGATGCCAATTAGGCCTAAAAATGCAGCGGGACTCAAACTAAACCCCCGGGTGCACTTTTCTGACTATCTCGACCCTTCTGGACACGTTGGCACACTCAAAATGACCATACGGGTGACTTATAATTTATTCACTTTTGTAATACTAATATAGTCTCAACACGACACAGGCGCGTCCCGACTTAATTTCCATAATTGTCATCTTATTCACTCGTGACAATATTAATAAAATCAATCTGATAAATTACTTTACTCATCTAGTGATATTAAAAAAATTCCCAATAATTACTAACTCTCATCACGCTAGTAAATAAATAAAATCAAATTTCGGATTAATATTGAATTAATAACTCAATTAAATTTAATAAATCCCCAATTTTAAAAGCCATAAAAATACGGGGTATTACAGAAACAGCATGCTAGCGGCTATCATCATATTGAATCTCTCCAGTAGTTTCTTGGGAAATTTGTCATATGTGACGTAAAGAATGCATACGAAATTTGATTTACAAGCTAAGAAAGCAAGAAATGGACAAATTTGAGATAACATAACCTCTGGTGTGAAGTTCTTAGTAGTTACTGACATGGTCACTTTCTGGGGTAGAATTTTTGATGACTCATAGAGTAGTCTCAGAACTTTAGGAATGTTAAAAGCCTAAATCAAATGATAGCTATAGTTATTAGAACATAAAGTTTATGAAGAAATCAAAACCTATGTAACTAACTTGCTTTTAATCCTTATTGCGTGAACAATTACGTTTATAATGGATCCTCAACCATGACAAGGTTGTATTAGATAACTACTAGGTAATATTTCGGTTCTTAAAAATCATGTAGCAGGAGGCCCCGTAGGACCAATGGTGGAAGGATTCAATGACCTCTAACATATGTATAGATTAATAAGGAAAATATTAAACATAAATGTCAAATAAAAGGAAATTTTAGAAGCTTGATTCTATCTAAACAAACCAATAAACGATTTAAAAAAGACGCGGACCTAATACGACACAAACTGAACTAAACAAAACTCTTAGTGAATGAGGTATGGGTTAAGGAATATCTAACATGAACTTTAACATGACACGACAAGACACCACGTGTTGCTAAGTTTACTTTAAATTACTCGATAAATAGAACAATGTAACATGCTCCAAGCTATTTGGCACCAACAAAAATAATCCAACCGGTTATGACAGGTGTCATTTTGGTTTCCCTACATATAAAGAAAATGAAACCACAATAATTAAGGAAACAATTTATAAAACAAAATGAACCATATACCAGGAAATTAACTTTGAAAATTGAGTTGAAGCAACAAAATATAAGATAATTAAAAAAATGTAAAAGAAGACATGACAATGTCTATATACACACACTTACAAAACAAATGTTTATTAAAATTCTCCTTTCTACCTAGATTGGAAAAAAATTCTCTCTTCATGTAGAAGACTCATATCACAGATGTTGGTTGTTTTGGATAAACTATTGAATTATATAAATAGGTAGTTGTGACAAACAATTGAATATTTTTTTCGTATAATTTTCAAAATCAATCATTATCCAAGTATCATTTTTCAAAACCAATGTCTAAGAAATTCTCACCTAGAAGGAGCATGAGCAGTATTAAATCCACCTAAAGTGAGGCAAGAAAAAAATAATCAACTAACATCATTTGACAATCATACATTCTGCAAATAATCTACCTTCGCTAAATATAAAAATCACAATGAAATCAAAGAAAGTGAATCAGTTGCTTACCAAAATACACTTGCTTCTAACATTCCATGTAAAAAGACATAGAATACACGAAATTCAATAAAACATGTATATGATAAAACAAACTAAAGCTAAAGCCCAATTTTGAAACAACCCAGTCATATAAATTAGGGTAACCATTTGTTTAGTTTATTCACATATAACAACACTTGATTAGGGCTTCAATCGGTTCTCAAAACCACGTGCATACATGCATATATGATACATACATACATACATACATACATACATACATACATACATACATACATACATACATACATACATACTTACTTTAGATTTAGATACTAAAAGATATAATAGTTTCCATTTTAGCATACTCTTTAGTGAAGCATCCTAATTAGACTTGAAAACGAAATCGAACAAAAAACACGAATATAAAAAAAAACAATTCGGTTTAAAATCGTGTCAAATTGTAACAAAATCGTGTTAGAAGCTAGTACGGTTTAAAATCATGTCAAATTCTCCTTGTGCAAGCATGCAAGATTAGTATTTTTGATATTGTAAAAGCGTATAGCAATACAATATAATAATGATTCAATACAAAATTTGAAGATAAAACAAAAGTAACTATGGTAACATTGTTTATCCGTACTCTGTTGAGAGGCATCCATATGGTTAGCTAAACTAGGTACCCAGTCCCTTAGTTCTACACGCCAAATAACACCGTCGGGGATAGAATGGTAGTCTATTCCCTGATTATAATTTATATTATTAATGGTTTAATGAAATTAGACACAAAATGAAATAATTAATTTTGGTTTTAAAAACTAAATTTTTAAAAATTGGAATAAAATTTAACAAATTATGAACTACACATAAAATTTCAAAATGAGAACAAGAATTCAGGGAATATCACAAAGTGATATGAACAATTGAATAATTAAAGTAATTGTGTGAAATAATACCGAAATTACAATATACCTAGTTTTGATATTTTGGGGCTTTAGTTAAATTGAAACTTCGTGAGTAGGCTTTCAACCGGGAATTTCTGTAATGAGGTAATATATGGTGAGCTAGGGATTTAAAAATAGTATGTGTAAGTACGTTTAGAAAGGGAGTAATTGTGCAACTATATATTTTTTAAAAGTTTTAGGTTTTGAAGTAATAATAATGTAGTTTATTTCTTTAATAAATTTTGATTTTTTGCTACATGAATACATTAAATAAGTGGCTTATATTGAAATATACTTAGGGTGTCTTTGTTTTGAATTTTAGGTTGAAAATGCAACTAATGAAATTTGAAGCCTTTTATGTGCAAATATAAAATTTAAAACCTTATATTGCTTTTAGGTTTCCCTAAAAAAACACTTTCCCATTGACCAAATAGGGTGTTGCCATATACTATTTTGACCAATTTTTTTTTTTTTTTGAAAAAAAGTTCAAAATTATTTGATTTGTCATGTGCTCTCACACGCTTTGGTCAAAATTCACACGCATTAGTGTTAACCTCATGTGCCTTGTGTGGGGTACGGTTCACCTTCTTCATTCGATCACTTCTGTTAGGGATGACAAAATTTTGACTGCGAATAACTTGTCCTATAAAATAGCTTTTTCTTCGATTCACTATTGAAATTTGTTTTAATTTTTCAAGAGGAATCCAACTATATAAGTTTTAAACATTAAACTATTTTGTAGAACGATATTGGTCTTTTGGTAAAACACTGAAAATCTTACCAACACATTCACAACTTTGAGGCTAAATTTGAGCAACAACATTATCACAATTGTATTTTAAACTGAAAAACAATTCGAATTGATTTGAATTCATGACAAATGATTCTAAATCGCCTGAATTTGGTTTCTAAAAAAAATCTCGAAGTTTTAATTCTTTGATTTGGGGCTTTATACAAAAGTATAACAAAAATCAAAAGTGGCACTTCACTTCCTGGGAACCCGATCTCGAATTCTTCCACTTTAAAACTGGTTCAAAGTCAGTAGTATAAAATTAACCATTGAAGCTCAATCATTAATGGAGTTTTTGAATATATCATTCTTTTCAGGACCTATTTTATGTCAAAACTTGAATATTATTGCATACAATGAACCAGCGATAGTGAAGAAATGAAACTAAATAATAAGAACTAGAAAAGGTTCATAAAATCATCAAACACCTAATTGCTCTCAAGTCATGCTTGAAATTTGAACTGTGAATGAATGAGTTTTTACTGAGGTAAGTTAAGGGTTATAAAAGTCTAGTTGAAGAAATTTTATTAGTTGAATTGGAGTTGGATTTTCGACGGCTTTCAATTGTGTTTTGGTTGTAAGCTTGTGGATACGTATTGTGTACAAGTGATTTGTTATGTCTAATTTTCTTACTAGGCCGCAAAGGTGGCTAAACATCACCAAGAGTGTTTGTGTTAGTTTTAGTTTTAAGGATTGGGTCTTTAGGTTGTTTATGGTTTCACTTTAGGACTTTATGTATATATATACTTTAGGACTTTATATATATATATATATATATATATATATATATATATATATATATATATATATATATATATATATATATATATATATTTATATATATTTATATGTGTGTGTGTGTGTGTGTGTGTACATTTTAAAGTTTTAGGGTCTAATGTGTAATTTTTAAACTTATGAGGATAGGTCTATGTAAATATGGCTATTCTAAGTGTTATGGGTAATTTTGTAAATAAGGTTTGGAATTAGGGGTTAAGTATGAGGGTGAAATGATTTTTTTTAATTCATAGGGGGATTTTGGTAATTTCTAATCTTCTAGGTCATCGAGATAATTTTATATTTCTTTATAATTAAGTTGATTTTTTATCTCATCCTTAGTTTTGTATGAAGTCTTACACTGATAACGTATATATATGTTGTTTAGTGAGTACATTTTAATGAAATTTTTTCGGTATGTATATAAGAAGAATATACTAAATATAACGTATACCAAAAGTATGGAAACGGATATATAGAGGAGAATATATGAAGAAGAAGGAGAAATCGGGGGCAAGTGGGCTTGGAGAAGAAGGAATTGGGTAAGTGGATTGAAATATCACATCTTTCTTCAAGGCAAGTTTATTTAGTATAATTGAGATTGAGTAATAATATGGTTACTCATTGGATTCTAAAGATAAATTAGTAAAATTTGAATTACATAATAATATATAATTTTGGGAGTTCATGTGAAACTCCATTTTTATGGGTTAATTGATAATTTTTAGTATGAACTTGTGTTATAGGGACAAATTGAGAATTAGATTACGTTATATTTCTGTAATTGAGAAAAAGCCCTTTGATTTTTCATGAATTTGTTGAGAAATTTGATGATCTTGAGATTTAATTGAACTCTAGGGTTCTAAGTTTTTAGATATGACGATATAACCTAAAATCCATATGGGAAACAATAAAAAAAAATGGTAGTATTGTTAGATAATAGATTATGTATAGGTAAAATGACCATATATGGTGTATTTGGGGTTGTTAGGGACCTTAGTAGAGTCAAGTATGGGTTTTCTATATATTGGTATTAATTTCAGTGTTGTAGGATGAAGAAAACGTAATTTTGGGTTGGTTTGGACGAATGGACATGCAAACTATCAATTTTGGGTACGGTGTGCACGGGTCATGCGAACGAATGAAAATTCGTTCTGTGCGAACACCGAGGGCAATTTGGGAAATTTTCCTACATTAGGTGAAGGGAAAGGGAAGTAGACTGTGGGGACTCAGACTTTACTAGAATATTGATCTAAGGAAGGCTTAAATTATGTGAATCCAAATACTTAACTAGGAGATAAGTGAGTTAGTATTTGGACAATAGGCTTGTAACCCTTAATTATGTAGATATTACATGTGTTGAGTATTATGCACTAGGTGTGCGTACTCAAAAAAAATAGATACTCAATTTTATTATGTATAAAATATTAGGTATGCGTACTTTGGAAGTCAATATTATATTTTACCATGGGCAAAATATTGGGTGTGCATACTGTAATACCCTAGATTTTCGTGGCTTTTAAATTTGAGGATTTATTAAATTTAATTTTAGATATTAATTTCATATTAATCCAGAAATTTATTTTTATATTTACTAGCATGACAAGAGTTAGTAATTATTGGGAATTTGTTGAATATTACTAGATGAGTAAAGCAATGTATAAGAATTATTTTATTAAAATTCCCATGAGTGAATAAAATGGCAATTATGGAAATTTAAGTCGGGACGCGCCTGTGTCGTGTCAGGACTAAATTATTATTATAAAAGTGAATAAATTATAATTCACCCGTATGGTTATTTAGAGGGCGCCAAACTGTCCGGAAGGGTCGAGATAGTCAGAAAAGTGTACCTGGGGGTTTAATTTGGGTCTCAAGGAGTTTTTAGGCCTAATTGACATCTCGAAGGGTATTATAGATATTTTGTATTTTTGGGTAATTAAACCCACGAAATATCCTAAGATATCTCAACCATTGGGAGTTGTCTTGTAGGATTGTCAATCAGAGAACCTAAGGACGGCCATTAGGGAAGAAGGTGGAAAGCTATCCAAGCATTCCAAGGCAAGAACTCACTCGATTACACCGCCACCACCACCAAAACGTAGTTCGCACGACGAGTAACACAACCATATCGTTTTGATCAACAAATCAGACCCTTGAATTCCAAGCAAGTGTCTATCTTTATTTGATTTTCATTAATGTTTCACCCATGTTATCTTAGGATTGATAAAAGCCTGTTTCATGGAGGAATTTCATAACTTAGAGAATTTGAATCATATGTTTTAGAGGAAATAGATATATATTTGGGACATATCAATCATAGTTAGAAGATTACCCATGAAATTGTATGGATTTAGAAGCAAGAAATCTGGAAAAGAATTAGAAGAATGGAAGTTTCATGAAAAATTAGGGTTCTTGATATTTATGTTGATTTACCCCATTAATTCAATGCCTTTGATGAATTTGGACATGTTTCACGTAAAAAATCATGTATATAGCTATATATGACTATTATTAATCTTGGTTGGGAGTTTGGGGATCATTAATAGCGTTTTGTAGAAAATTTGTTGGATGAAACCCGTAGGTCAACTATGCAGATTCTGGGCAAGAACTGCTTGATCGATCGATCGACCAAGACCATCGATCGATCGAGCCCTCCTGGAACTGCACATTTTCCCCCTTTTTGTTTAATTCGGTTAAAATACGTAGGAACCCTTGATTTTTATTTATAGAGTATAATGGGTTATGAAGAGGACCAGTAGGGTCTACGTAGACTCCATTGAGTGAAAATTTAATATGGGATGATATTATTGGTTAACGGGGAGTTATTCATACATTAAAAATTGTGCGTATGTTCACTAAATAATTTAGACTCGTGAAAGATTTAGACCAAAAGGTAAGTGAGGGTATACCTACTGGAATTATACTTAGTGAGAGATAATACTTTGAGAGATTAGAAGTAAGTATGAAATAAATTATAAACGAGAATAAAAGAGACGAATCCGTTATGTGAGATAACTGACTAAAATTTATGATAATAACAGATAATGATAATTATGGGTCGTGGGCGAAACTAATTTGGAAAATATGAATATCTATATATATGACTGTGTGACTGTGCATATATTATGTATCTGTGTATAATCATACCCGAGTTACTTGCTATTATGGAGGTTTCTGCATCGGGATAGTCTTATCTCGATTGGACCTTTATGGGGGATATTGACTCGTACCCTAGAAGATAGTATCCTCAATACTGGCTATTTGAAAATGATAGTGAGATGGTCATGAGACACGCGAGGGTATGTGCAGACCTCTTAGTAACTTGGAACTATGCTTAGCCTCCATTTGTATGTGTATTGCGATAGTACAGTTCGAGAGTGATTCTGAACTAGTATTTCCCTTTGTACGAGTGATACAGGGACATGATAGCAGAGTATGCCAGCACCGTAGATTTTTGTGGGGTGCAGATATTATATATATATATATATATTATATGAGTGATTGATATATATATATATATATATATATATATATATATACTTATATATGGAAACTTTATACTATGCGTATAAGTAGTTAAGTAATGAATAAATGCTCCAGCTTTATAACAAGTTGTTGTGAATTTTGTAACGGTACTGAGTGGTTCTAAGTAACGTAAGAAAACAGAAGAGATTAACTTTATAAAACTAAATATCAAAGCATTAGCACTTATCGGGATAAAACATTATGGAAAATATGTTTGATAGACTTATGAGATCGGTAGAACGGTAGGCGTGCACACTAGATGAGAGGTGAGGATTCTTAAGAGAGTGTCACATACTAACATGGTTGTCACATTAGCCAGTAAGCATTTTAAATACTTGCTAAACTATTTTCAATTGTTTTACACTCGGGATCTAACCCGTTTTCTGTCATTTCTTTCTCTCCCTTATATATATATATATATATATATATATATATATTTATTTATGTATTACAGGTGATAGATTCTTTAGATTGGATGAGCTGCAGCTTATATGGGAGTTGGAGGCCTTTCCTTAGTTAGGGCATGTGTCGCCCGTTTTCCTATTCCATTTGAATTTGTCAGATATTTATGTTTATTTATATTTCCAGTATTTAGTACTACTTGGGTGTTGACTATTGTCAGGATGATTCCATTTATGGTTCTTAAACTTGGTTTGGATTGTCTAGATGGTTTAATTCTTGTGTGTTAATTTCCATCCTTAGCATTTATAAGATTCTTAAACTGTTGTTTATTAAAAAGGTTTTCATAGAGAAATTTAATAAAATAAAAAGAAAAAAATAAGACTTCAAATTGTTTTGACACTTAGCTTAATAATTTAGGGTGTTTAAATTGGAAATAATTATTTTGCGACAATGATGATGAGAATGAACCAAACGTTCACCTTGATTTTATTTTAATAAAGGACTGATCACCCAGTATTTAATTAGGCGGGGTATCACAGGTGGTATCATAGCCAGGTTTTAGTGTCCTTTGGGATCTGTACGGCTTATTTTGTTTACAACTTAGCTTCCTTTGATTTAGAGCCCTAATATTAGGAATATTGTATTCTTCTTTATGCGTTGGAAATTCGTGCTTCTGCAATTTGTTTATGTGAATGTTGAACTTATCTAGATTAAATAAACTTTCTGGTGTCTCATCAAGAAGAACAAGCTAATGTTGTTGGGGAGTCAATGAGTAAGGTTAGCTCACACCTCAGGTGTCTCCGGAGAGGGTATCAATCGTCGAATTAGGAGGTATTGTGGCACAGGCAGTTACCACTGCAATCTTACAGTACCAAGATCGCAACATACAACTTAGAGGAAGTAAAAGACTTAGAGGTATTAGTCAATCTGACAAGAATAGAGTTAACAATTGTGCGAAGATACCGAAATCACAATAACAAACTACTCAAGATCGTAAAAGCCATGAAGGTAACAAAATATGCATGGAGAGCCAAAAGAATCAGGGCCAACAAAGCCGGGGTCAGAATGAAGTCACAAAATGGTGGTTCAAATGTTGGACGACCATGAACGTTAAATTTTTCTGGATCACACTAGAGAAAATCTCCGACCGGACCATCGAGAACTCTCAGGGCTCTGCTATTAGTGTGTCCAAGTGGAGGCATTGTCCTCAACCTGATATTATTTTTCATCAAGATGCTCAGCAAGGCCAAGGAAAAGGTGAAACTGGACAACAAAGTCGTAAAATGAGGCATTTTAGAGGTAGATGCTTCAATTGTGGCAGGATGGGTCATAGGAGGCAGGATTGCCCAGATAAGGGTAAGATACCCCAGCAGCAGGGACAAAAATAGTACGGTTGTGTGTATAACATCCAGTATAGTGAAATTCAGCAGCCACTACCGGCCATTGAGGGTATGTTTCTTCATCCTAATACTACGAGAAATATTTTACTAAATACTGGGGCGTCTCACTGTTTTATAGCGACTCATTTTTACGGGCCTTAGGGTTATTAGACATGGCAGAGAGTATAGTGACATGCATAGACTCACCACTAGGAATGGGTCTTTGATTTTATTTATATTCCGGGGTGTAGATATAGATATTGGTATCTTGATTTTACCTACATACATGCTAGAGATATGCATGATCACTATGTCATTATTGGCATGGATTGGCTCGCTGCATACAGAGCCGTGATAGATTATTTCAGTAGGAGTATTATCTTCACCATTCCAGGGCAGGATATGTTTTTGGTGGTGATGTCTCACCCAGAGGGAGGATCTTCCACCCATTTGTATTACATAGAGGAGGATACCTCTAAGGAGATTATAATTCCCCTAGATTCGATTCCAATCGTTCGTGAGTTTTTGGATGTTTTTAGGGAGATACCGGGCCTACCCCCAGTAGAGAGATAGATTTCATCATCGACTTGATGTTGAGAACTCAGTCGATAGAACGTGCACCATATCGTATGGCTCTAGCGGAGATGAGGGAGTTATGGGATTAGATAGAGAAGTTGTTAGGATAAGGCTTCATTCATAGGAGCACCTCACCTTGGGGCGCTCCAGTGTTATTTGTAAAGAAGAGAGATGGTTCACTGAGGTTATACGTGGATTACCAGGAGTTGAACAGGGTCGCGATACATAATAACTATTCATTTCCCCGAATCGATGACCTATTCGACCAGTTGAGAGGACAAACCTACTTTTCGAAGATAGATTTGGGATCGGGATACCATCAGCTATGGATTAGGGAGAAGGATGTGTCGAATACTGTTTTCTTGACGAAATATGGATCCTACGAGTTCAGATTCATGCCATTTGGGCTGACAAACACTTCAACCGTATTCATGGATTTGATGAACCGAGTGTTCAAAGAGTTCTTTGATCAGTTTCTCATCATCTTGATAGATGACATTCTGATTTACTCACAAACCGAAGAGGACCATACCGAGCACTTGAGATATGTTCTTCAGACTCTACGAGAGCATCAGTTGTATTCTAAGAATGATAAGTACGAATTTTATCTACTGGAAGTACAATTTCTGGGGTATGTTGTGTCGAAATTAGGGATATCTATTGGCCCAAGAAAAGTGTCAGAAGTGAGGGAGTGGGGACAACCCACGACACCGACAGAGGTGCGTAGTTTCTTAGGGTTAGACGGGTACTATAGGAGGTTCATTCGAGGCTTTTCCAAGATATCCGTTAAAGAATCTGACTCACAAAGGAGTAACGTATGTTTAAGATGATGCTTGTTGTTTGTCTTTTGATGAGTTGAAAGATAAGTTGACTTCGGCATCAGTTCTTGCTTTAACTAAGGCGGGAGTGGAGTACCTGTATGCCTCCTTAAGAGGACTCGGGGGAGTACTTAAGCAGGAGGAGAAGGCTATAGCTTTTGCCTCCCGTAAGCTTAATCCTCACGAAGGAATTACCCAACCCATGACCTAGAGTTAGCAGCGGTCGTATTTGCATTGCGGATTTGGAGACATTACTTTTAGGGGAAAAGTTTCACTTATTCACATACCACAAGTCACTGCAATACTTTTTCATTCACCGAGAGTTGAATATGCTCCAGCACATGTGATTGGAGTTTGTGAAAGACTACCAGTTCGAGATGCAGTATCATTCGGGGAAGGGTAACGTAGTTACTGATGCGTTAAGTCGTAGACTGGAAGGTGACGTCGCGAAAGTATAGAGAGGAAAGTGGAAAGAATTGGGTCACCAGGACACGGTATCCCATTCCTTTATGTCAATTATATCAGTCACACCCGAGATTGTCACGAGGGTGATACAGGCACAGGCAGCGGATATATTTTTCCAGGAGCAGATTGTACGTCTCTTAGCTGAGGGTGATGAATCCTATTCAATGAGCTCTAATGGGAGGTTTTGAGATTTAATGGGAGGTTGGTTGTCCCGCAAGGAGAAGACTTATGTCATGTAGTGATGACACAATCATACAGGTCTATATTTACGGTACATCACGGAGGGGATAAGATGTACCAGGATATGAGGCGAAAGTACTAGTGGAATGGGATGAAGAAGGACATTGCTGAGTTCATGTCCAAATGTTCTACTTGCCACATGGTAAAGGTAGACCACCAGGGACCGCCAGGTTTACTTCAACCATTGGAGATACCTACGTGGAAATGGGAAAGTATTTCCATGGTCTTTATTACGAGGTTGCCTACATCATAACGGGGTCACAATTCCATATGGGTTTAGTGGATAGGGTGTCCACGGTAGATCTTTTTCTACCAGTACGGACATACTACACCACGGGCCAGTATGCATAGTTATTCATTACCAAGATTGTTAGGCTACATGGGGTGCCTCTGGATATTCTATCTCATAGAGACAATGTTTTTGTGTCGCGCTTTTGGGAGAGATTTTTGGAGGCCATGGGTACATAGTTGAGATTGAGTTCAGCATACCACCCACAGATAGATGGACAAACAAAGCGTACCAATCAGATGTTGGAGGATATGCTAGGCATGTGTTTCCTTTATTTTGGAGGAAGTCGGTAGCCTTATCTCCCACTGGTGGAGTTCGCTTATAATAACTCCTATCAGTTCACGATCGATATGGACCCATTTGAGGCATTATATGACAAGCCTTATCGTTCTCCCGCTTATTGTCTAGAGGTGGGAGACAACAAGTTACTAAGACCAGAGGTGATTCAGGAGACTTAAGCTAGGATTGAGCTTATCAGGAGTCGCATTCGAGTAGCCCAGGACCAACAGAGGAGCTACGCCAATGCGAAGCAGTCCTTTCGAGAGTTTAGCATGGGGGACGAAGTATTACTGTGTGTTTGTCCTATGAAAGGAGTAATGTGGTTCGGGAAGAAGGGGAAGTTGTCTCCGAGGTACGTGGGCCCATTTCCCAGTATCGAGAGAATTGGGCTGGTGGCATACAGATTTGGGTTCCCCGAGAACTTGCACCGTATTCACGATGTATTCCACATCTCGTCGTTGAGACGATATCTTCGGGATGATATGGCCGACCTCCACATCGTGATAGAGGAGGTCGACTTATGGCACGACAGTTCTTATGAGGAGAGACCAGTGACTATTCTAGACCATAACGAGTGGAAATTAAGGTCGAAGGTAGTTCCACTTGTACGGGTCCGGTGGGAACATCATAATGTGGAGGAATCCACTAGGGAGCACGAGGAAGTTATTCTCAAAAAATATCCCGATCTATTTTTACCAGGTATGCCTTATTTTTTGAATTTCGGGATGAAATTCCATTATTAGGGGGGAAGTATGTAATACCCCGTATTTTTATGGTTTTTAAATTTCAGGATTTATTAAATTTAATTTGAGATATTAATTTAATAATAATCCAAAAATTTATTTTATATTTACTAGTGTGACGAGAGTTAGTATTTATTGGGAATTTTTTTAATATTACTAGATAAGTAAAGTAATATACAAGATTGATTTTATTAAAATTTTCACAAGTGAATAAAATGGCAATTACGGAAATTTAAGTCGGGACGCGCCTATGTTGTGTGAGGACAAATTATTATTATAAAAGTGAATAAATTATAAGTTGACCATATGGTCATTTAGAGTGAGCAAAAGTGTCCGGAAGGGTCGAGATAGTCAGAAAAGTGTACTCGGGGGTTTAGTTTGGGTCTCGGGTCAGTTTTAGGCCTAATTGACATCCGGGAGGGTATTATAGACATTTTGTATTTTTGGGTAATTAAACCCATGAAATTTCCTAAGATATATCAGCCATTAGGAATTGTCTTCCAGGTTTATCAATCGCAGAACCTAAGAACGGCCATTAAGGAAGAAGGTGGAGAGTATTCCAAGCAATCCAAGGCCAAGAACTCACTCAATTGCACCGCCACTACCACCAAAACGTAGATCGCATGACGAGGAACACAACCATATCTTTTTCATCAACAAATAAGACCCTTGAATTCCAAGCAAGTGTGTATCTTTCTTTGTTTTTAGTTAATGTTTCACCCATGTTAGATTAGGATTGATAATAACATGTTTCATGGAGGAATTTGATAACTTAGAGAATTTATATCATATGTTATAGAGGAAATATATATATTCTGGACATCTCAATCATATCTAGAGGATTACCCACGAAATTGGTTGGATAGAAGAAAGAAATATTGAAAAGAATTAGAAGAATGGAAGTTTCATGAAAAATTAGGGTACTTGAGATTTATGTTGATTTACCCCATTAATTCAATGCCTTTGATGAATTTGGACATGATTCACGTAGGAAATCATGTATATAGCTATATATGACTGTTAGTAATCTTGGATAGGAGCTTGGGGATCATTAGTGGAGTTTTGGAGAAAATTATTTGATGAAACCCGTAGGTCGACTATGCAGATTCTGGGCAAGAACTACTTGATCGATCGACCGACCTAGAGCATCGATCGATCGTTGATGGATCGATTGACCCCTTTCATCGATCGATCGATCCCTCCTAGAACTGCATATTTTCCCCCTTTTTTTAATCCGGTTATAATACGTAGGGACCCTTGATTATTATTTATAGAGTATAATGGGCTATGACGAGGTCCAGTAGGGTCTACGTCGACTTCGTTGCGTGAAAATTTAATATTGGATGAAATTGTGGGTTAACGGGGAGTTATTCATACATTGGAAATTGTGCGTATGTTCACTAAAGAATTTAGACTCGTGAAAGATTTAGACTAGAAGGTAAGTGAGGGTATACCTACTGAAATTATACTTAGTGAGAGATAATAGTTTGAAAGATGAGAAGTAAGTATGAAATTAATTATAAATGAGAATAAAAGAGACAAATCCGTTATGCGAGGTAATTGAGTAAAATTTATGCTAAGAACGGATAATAATAATTATGGGTAGTGGGCGAACATAATTTGGAAAATTTGAACATCCATATATATGACTGCGTGACTGTGCATATATTATGTATCTGTGTATAATGGTACTTGAGCTACTTGCTATCACAAAGGTTTCTATGCCGGGACAGTCTTATCTCGATTGGAACTTTATGGGGGATATTGACTCGTACCCTAGAAGATAGTATCCTCGATACAGGCTATCTGAAAATGATAGTCAGATGGTCCTCAGAGACGTGAGGGTATGTGCTGACCTCTTAGTGACTTGGAAATATGATTCCCCTCCATTTGTATTTGTATTGTGTTAATACAGTTTGAGGGTGATTCCGAACTAGTATTTCCCTTAGTACAAGTGAGACGAGGACTTGATAGCAGAGTATGCCAGCACCATAGATTTATGAGGGGTACCGATAGTATATTTATATTATATGAGTAATTTATATATATATACTTATATATGCAAACTTTCTACTGTGCGTATAAGTAGTTAAGTAATGAATAAATGCTCCATCTTTATAACAAGTGGTTGTGAATTTTGTAACGGTACTCAGTGGTTCTAAGTAACAAAAGAAAATGGAAGAGATTAACTTTCTAAAACTAAATATAAAAGCATTAACACTTCTCGGGATAAAACTTAATGGAAAATAAGTTAGATAGACTTATGAGATCAGTAGAATGGTAGGCGTGCACACTAGATGGGTGGTGAGGATTCTCAAGAGAGTGTTGCATGCTAACATGGTTGTCACATTTGGCAGTAAGAATTTTAAATACTTTCTAAACAATTTTAAATTGTTTTACACTCGGGCTATAACGTGTTTTCTGTCATTTATTTCTCTCTGTGGTATATATATGTATGTATTATAGGTGCCCAGCCACAAGGGTGTTATGCATAGATTCTTTGGACTAGACAAGCTGCAGCTTATGTGGGAGTTGCAGGCTTTTGCTTTAGACGACCTCATCATTAATTTTGTTCTTGCTTTAGTTCTGCTTAGTTAGGGCATGTGTCGCCCGTGTTCCTATTCCGTTTGGATTTGTCATAAATTTATGTTTATTTATATTTCTAGTATTCAGTACTACTTGGGTGTTAACTATTGTCACTATGATTCCATTTATGGTTCTTAAACTTGGTTTGGATTGTCTAGATGGTTCAATTCTTGTGTGTAAATTTCCATGCTTAGCATTTATGTGATTCTTAAACTGTTGTTTATTAAAAAGGTTTTAATAGCGGAATTTCATAAAAGAAAAAGAAAAAAATTAAGACTTTAAATTGTTTTGACACTTAACTTAATAATTTAAGGTATTTAAATTGGAAATAATTATTTTGCGACAGTGATGCTGAGAATGAACCAACCGTTCACCTTGATTTTATTTTAATAAAGAACTGATCACCCGGTATTTAATTAGGTGGGGTGTGACATGTACTCAAGAAATATGTAATAAATTTTATTATGGGAAAAACATTGGGTATCCGTAACCGAGAAATACGTACTAAGTTATTGTGGGTATCCGAAATTAGAATGATGGGCCTAGACAAGTAGCCCAATTGTAGCGGCCCAAAGTCCAGACCCCCCATATCTTAATCGGTTATGATTTAGTCTTCTCCCACGTTCCCGTTAAGAGGGGTTCTAGGAGAAGATGGAAAACGTGGGGGAATCCAACACCCCACTCCCTGAAAATGGACGTGTATATAATAAACCCTAGGTCCGGGGCATATGGACACACTGTATTCTCTGTTATCGCTCTCCGAAGTATATAGAAATAATACTGACTACACCACTGTGGACGTAGGTATTCTTGTTGAACCACGTACATCTCTTGTTATGTGATTGATATTTTGTGTTTCTTATTGTTCTTGGTGATTGCACTTCTCTAATCTATTTGTGTTGAATAATAATTGTCACCACAGTTATATTATAAGTAAAACGTTTGGTGTGCATATCAGGAAAATAAGTATTATATGAATTATATTTATGTAGCGTATGATGACAATTACTATAGTCTTAGAGTGATAAAATTGAATTTTACCCTAGAATATATGGATATACATGTAGATATATGTCCTTTATTGTCATATACTTGAAATGAGTAAAAGAATTGATTAAGAATATTCTAATGAGTTGAATAATATGTAATCATGGGTTCACTTGGGTCGAGGATTAGACTGGTGTGATATCTAGGACTATTGGGTTTAGGATATCCTAAAATCTGCGAAAATTTGAGAAGCATATGCATAATTATATTATAGACCAGAATCAATTATATTATTATACAACTTGGACTTGTTGTTAACATCTCCTATTAATATTTTTAAGTACATAGATAATTGTGTCACTTTTACCCTGAGATCGTTTTACTAGTTTGATTTACGATGATACGGTTATAGTTATGAGATGGCACTAGTACTATTGGTTAGTTCGGTATCAGAGTTATGTGGTTCACCTATGGTATGTTTCAGTTATTTTTTTATGCATTTACTTTTATTATAGTTATGCTTAGAATAATAATCAATTGTTTTATTTCCCATGAGTTTGTATTAGACCTAATCAATTTATTATAAAATTTTATGGGGTGTCACAAATAAATTCGGGGACAATCACTGTGACACCCCGCCTAATAAAATACTGGGCGATCAATCCTGTACCAAATTAAAACAGAAGTCTCATATGGTTCATTCTCAGCATCACTGTCGAAAATAAAATTAATTACTAATAACCTATTAGGTTGGCATCAAAATTTTATTTAAACTAATCTTTTTAATCAAACCAGTCAAATAAAACATTCACACAATTTATATATATGAAACTGAAATGAAATAAAATAACCGAACACTTGGTTTAAAAATATACAACCAAATCGAAAGCCTCACAAAGAGGCGGTAAAAGAATAAATAAATAAATACAGTTGGGCTACTAGCCTGAATGTTACTATAATGCTTCCTATCTAGATCACAAGAATAAAAGCGTCTAAAAATAAAACTGCACGCATCCACAACTGCTGGAGCAGCTTCTGGCTCGAAAGGATCATCATCTAGGCGTCAATGTGTCTAGACACCTATATATATAATATATATAGCAAATGAGTCAGAGCCCAAGTTGTGAAAATATTTTGCAAGTGAATAAATACTTTATTTTTAAAATATGTTTTATCTCATACTTAAATTTGTATCGCACTCCCATGAGACACCCCTCACCTCTCTTTTAATAGTGCACACCTAACGTATCCCTCTAAACATCCTAGTCAAGCTACCCTGACTAACTAATCTGTCACCCATTAACTCTGAAAGTCCTAAGTAAACTGAATACTAAGGGAAAAACTTCTCCCTAGTCTCAACACTATGCCCAGTTCGTGCATGGGGCATCTCGCGAAGTGAAATCCAAACAAGGAACCCCCTCGATACACTACTACTTGGCAGTGTTGATCGTCGAGATCCATTAGACCCTCAGTACACAAACTATATATATGTGCTCATATAATTATATACATTATCATACCCACTTTAATATACATATCACAATATACATCCGGATAGAATATCCCGGAATGAGATTTAATAGATATTCATTTTATCTCTTTACTCTAATAAAGATATATATTATATTATTCTCACACACAAGTGTTATACAATACACACAAGTATAATAACCATCCCAACGAGCTATAACTCGAGGATACGGTCTCATAGTTCCTAACCAAAATCTGGGTTTCCTCACTATACCACGGTACCAAGCAAGACTTACTCATGGTCAAGGTAAAAATATACATAATGGTGGAGGCTGTCAAGTTCCCTCTGCAAGTGGAGTACACACATCGTAGTCGAACACGGGACAAGATGACCTGGGGATATACTCTCCCTGCTCCTCAAGCTAGGGGATTCACCCACATCGCGCAACCTACCTAGATCGCACTAGAGAAAATATATAATCTGGTTTTTGCAACTCTACACCAAAGGAAAGCGCGTGGAAATCAGCCTCTAAAATAAACATATACCAATCACACACACATATATATGTATTTGTATCATATATTACATATACTCTAGTCACATAGTATATATATGTATTCTACATCATTCCTCAATTATATGTATGGCCATAATTGCCAATCACACATAACCATGGCCAATAATACCAAAGAGTCTCACTAATAATAATATCCGAGTATTCGCACACTCACGATACTAAACTCAAAGTATTCCTTCACTTGATAAATAACCTGTACCTTATTCACATTTAAGGATTTATATAATTTCACCAACTATATCAATTCATCCTAATAGTCTCGTATAATTTTCTCAACCATGATCAATATAATTACGTTTTCTACGCGCATAACTATATGTGCCTAAATGCCCACTGAAATTACCCCAAGAAATATTCCTCCAAAAACACCCTTAATTTAGATAAGTCGTGGATTCCACTTCCACGAAACCAAGGACTACATTTTTCTCAAATAATAATTTAGAGGTCCCCAATCTATTTTAGGAACTCTAAATATTTATCTCCACAATTTTTTTTGCTCCCAAACACCCTCCAGTAATAAAATCAATTCAAATCCAAAAAAAATCAGAAAAATACACAGTTGCCGCCCACGCGACCGTATCGAAAATATATACAACTTTGGTTTTCGGAAAATCAGCAAAAATTGGACCAATCCGGTCCTGGGAGGGCGGACCAATCCGGTCCTAGGTGGGCGGACCAATCCGGTCCTGTGTAAAAGTCAGCACGAGAAAGTCATGGTTGTCACGACTTTTCTCCCAATTTTCTTCACCAAAACCCCTCCAAAAATCATTCGAACCACAACCAACAATAAATACACACATAAGAAGGGTTGTAAACATCCTAGAACCCATAATCAACAATTGATTTCAATAAATTCCTAAGTTTCCCCAAATTGGGTACTTTTCGTGGTTTATTCATTAAAACTTCCGAAAACCCATTTTGATTCACAAAAACCCAATCCCAAAATATTTATGGATTGTTACTACCAAATATGATATGAGATATGCATTCAAAAGTATAAAGAAAGTAAACACTTGCCTCTTGGATAAAATCCGACAACCTCGAGTTGAATCCCGCGGAGTTTGGCGGAAATATCCCTTTTTCTTCCTCTTTTCTCTCTTGCTTTCTTATCTTCTTCCTTTCTTTCATTTTTCTTTACTTTCTCCCACTATCTCGTGTCTTTTATAGGGGACAAAAGGGTTTATCCCTTATTAAACCCAAAAATGACTCGTTTACTCAATTACGAGTCCCTATTGGTCCAAAAATTTCTCGGAGTCTAAACACTACTCCCGGATACTCTATTCTGACTATCTCGGCCATTCCGAGACCAACTGTGCACTCAAAATCTCCATTCGCGGTACTTGACCGCAAATCACTAGTTTAACTTAACATAACTTAATGCGGGGTTTTCCATTAAAATATTATCCTATGTCGCTTTACCCAACTGCGACATATAATTAAAATACTCCAACTCAATTACTTAATCCCAAAAATAAATATAACACGCATTGAAAATCATCTAATTCTTGAAAACTCCAAAAATTACTATTCATGATAATTTCTTAAATTCACAAATTGTACTTTCTTATTGAATTTAATTATCCATAAAAGTGTGGGGTATTACATACTCCCCCCCCCCCCCCCTCCCTTACAATAGAATTTCGCCCTCGAAATTCGGCTATGACTGGTACTTCCAACTCAGGATCGCTAATTTCACTACGTCGTAGTACACCAAAGTCAAAAGGTGCTGATTCAATGGTCCCCTACCATATTCTACCTATCTCAAGGCATGTGTTCAAATGTACTAGCTTCTACATAAGCTTATCTAAATCTCCGTATGCTACAATTCTACCTTGGTCGTAAGGTTAACTCTAATGTCACATATATTTAGTGATTCTATAACCGCATGTAATTCAAACGAGCCTATACCCATCGCTCTAACTTATTAATTCCATCGGAGATTCTCTATTCCAAGCATCCGCCTATTCACATCAGGACAACTGATTTCCCTCAAAAGTGACTACACTAGCACTTGACCATTCCCAGGATTCTCATCGCTTATCTTAGGCATCCTACCCCATATTGCCCTGTACAATTGGATTACCATGTACCTCTTACGATATTCCATATAACACACTCCAAATTCATTTATGACTGCCTCACGACATAATCTTCAACTTTATATACTACGCCCCTTCTATTTCAGGCAGTATATAAAACCAACTTACCAAGATGCCCATACATCTTTTAATCCATGCTTCTCTGCACAACTATTGTAAACGTCAAACACGTACACTTTCTCTGAACAATGTGCCCTATTTCCTCGGTGTAATTCTCATACATGGGTTTTCCCAACCGCAAAATTCCATTCTTTCTACACTTGGAAATCCCATCCTTCTCAAGGTTAACCAACAAATGTTTTCGTGGTTAACTCACAGCAATCTTCCTATATCGGGGCCACTAACTCTGTTGAACTTACTTCCTAATAATACTACGATCGATGCATTTTCCTACCCACGTAATGAGTACTATCATAAATTGTGTTCCTAGTGCCAAAGACCTTTCTCAACTCCTGACATTTTCTTGGTTTCTTGCGTGGGACGTCTCGCAAAGAGAAATCCAAACAAGGAACCCCTCCTATACACTACTACTTAACTTTCTCGGTCATTGAGTTCCATTAGTTTCAAGTATGCCACTGGGATAATCCCATCCCACCTATTGAAAAATGATGTCTGAACTCCTATTTCCTTGCAGGATCCACACCACTAAGCGCTTGTTCTAGCTCTAAGTCCCTAGCGCAAAAAACAATGAGCTTAGACTCACAGCTCAACAATAAACCCGACATTACTTGAATCATATATATAAGGTTACCACACACTCAAGTCATATTAATGAAACATCATCTCACCGAAGTTCCATCTATACATATACTAGAGGCGAACTCAACCTGTATCTAGGTGAGATATCGCAACAACAACCTGTTCAACCTTGAAACCACATACACTATAGTCTTGCAATAATTAGACTGCTATCGCTCCGAACAACGAATATCATAATATACTCAAAATAACACCATACTCGTATAACACGCACAAAACGAGCAATACCAATCTGATATAAACTTAAAATACTAACACTCTCTCTTCACAGCGAATGAAGGAAAATAGATCCCCGCTATCGCGAAAAAACACATAAACATATACTATACAATGTTATCGATACCACTTGTAAACTTAAATCACACACGAATCTAGAGCTAATAAAATAGTGTGACTCAATCTTGTCACACAACGTATACCTCCTTTATCCGAGGTGAAGCTTATAACGACATTCTTTCCCATAACCCTGGAAATTACCATTGGTTCCCGAACATGGTACACTTGACCTAACTGAACCAAAAACTACTTTAATTGATGCCCCACCTCGGTACCCAATTCTTGTCTTTTAACTCCTACTGGGAAAGATCAAAGAGTGTGGTTATACACTTTACATTGGAACATTCCCCGTCTCTTCCACCCTGACCATGTTAAAGTTATCAGCATCTTGGACTCTATAGCATCGATCCTGATAATCGTATTCATAGTCCCCTTAACTTCTTCATTAAAAGAAAACTCCACCACCGACCTCAACATCCCTGGATTAATAAATTCCCCGGGTGGATGTCCACTGATGGGGTTCCCTAAACTCAAATTCTACATGAGTGTTAGAAACACTTATTCAGCGAGCCAATCATTCCACTGAAGGACTCTATCTACAATGTACATGTAAGAGGTTACTTTAGATAAAATGGAGGCGTAACCCCTTTGAAGTATAGTAATGATAAGTTAATTAGCCAAAACCTTGGATTAGTGATAGAACATGAAAACACAAACCTAATGAAGACAAAACTTAGTTTAAACTCATAAATCTCTCTTGTATGACTCAGAAATAAGTAATGAACTTAGAAGTAACTTAGATAGAGGGAGAGAGAAGTAAGCACCCTAGATACACTTTCGTAGGCAGACAAACACACCAAACACTCTTAAGAATCTCTGTCACGTATTAAAAGCTTTGTAATCAATGACAATGGCGAGTGAATAAGACCTCTGGATTGTAATAACTCTCTATGATGTGTATTCTCTCTAGTAATAACTTCTGAAACTCTCAAAAGATCATTTTTCTCCTCAGGGGTGGTTGGGGTCCTTAAATAGCCCCCACACCATCCCCAAGGCAACTCAGTCATTAAAGACTATGAAAGACATCCCTCATAATTTATGTCACAACATTAAATGCCTGATGAACTTGTTGTTTCCACGTCATAAACATTAAATGCTAAGAGATGCCTTTTGCCTAACCACTGTGTGTCAGGGGGGCTGTTGTCGCAGAGGTGGCTCATCAACTGCATGACATCCCCAAATACCACGTTGGTTTACTCAAGTGCGTGTCTGACATTGTTTAGCTGGCTAGTGACATCACCTACAATAGATGTGACATTAAGTAGATGGTTATTTAGCTCACAACTCAACGCCCGATGGAACTCCAAGATGCTCCACCCAAGGTCCCACAATTAGTGTCCTTCGATGTTTTTTCGGGTGTATCTAATATGGTTAGGACGATCCCCAACGGTTCCTCACTTATGAATCCTCCAAACCATGTCCCTCTAAAGTTACCGTGGTGAGGTCATTCGGTAGAGCATGAAAGCTCTTCCAGGCCCTGTCAAGCCTGGTCTCTCATGAGTACCGTTTGACCTCACAGTAAAACTCATTATTATTCCCGTTACATCATTACAACTGTTATAGCTTACAGTCAATATAAACGAAGATAGAATATGACTAATACAACAAGCTAAAATACAAGTTGTCAGGCTGAGCTGCCTCACTTGAGCTACCACGCTGAGCTGCCACGGTGCCTTAATCCCCAAAACACTGTTGCTAATGTGGAATTACTTATAATCTCAAAATTACCTTCAAGCCCCCTCTACATTTGCCCCTTCGTGGAGAGGTTTGTTGGAGCAAGAAATGTCTGCACGAAACTTGTCAAACTGATGAACCTTCCCTTCGTGAAAAAAATTTGGCCTCCTTTCCTTCGTTAGAACCCCATCATTATAATCTCTAGGAAAAAGTAAAATTCTACCCGATGTACCGAAGTCGAAGCGCCACGACTTATTGGGGCTTGGACGAAGGGACATCGCCACTTTTTCCTTATACTGAGCATCAACCGTTTCATCTTTTTATTATTTGAAATTCTATTGAAAGGCCTACTAACCTTCTCAAATACTCGTTTTGATTCTTGGCAAGTGAGATTCACCCTTGTAATGCCTCACCATGTTCAAAAAAGGGAAATTCTCCTCGATTGAGTCGAGTCACCTTTTAAACAATGTTTGGACTTGTGGCGAGGGGGCATTATAGTTTTTTGGAACCGTTAGGACATATTTTCCGTTAGGAGTTATTGGATATGTCTAATGGAAATTCTGGAGCCAAAACTCCAACTTGCTGGAGAAGGCAACCCATTTTGTTCCCTAGGCGTCACTTTTTAAGTTATATGGCATTGTCTTTTCAACTGTCGAAACACTTCTCGAAGTGCCACGTGTTCATTTGAAATAATTATAGGTATCTGTGCACGTGCGATGGTGGGAAAATTAAAAGACAGTCTTTAAAAGCTTCAAACGTCTCTTATTATTTCAAAACCCTTCTCTTTCCTTAAACTTATTAGAGCTCCCGTATTTCTTAGAGAGAGAAAAACTGTGCAAAAACCTCCATTGTCGTCCAGTTCTTTACTTACTGTCCCCCCTCTCTCTCATCTGTTGCGCCACCGCCCGTGGTTGTGCTTCTCCCTCTTTATTCGTAGCCCTTCCTACTCAGATATACCATTCATCTCCACTCTACTATGGCTTCTTTAAGAACTTATAAGGTTGCAACCACCACTCAACCAAGGTCCCCCTCTGTCGCTGTTGACGCAGCTCCTGCCCCTAGCGGCGCTGCCCTGAATGCTGCTCGTCAAGAGCAATTACGCTTCTATCGTCGGGCGCCTATCTTTGACAAGGATGATGAATTTTCTGATGCATGCAATACTTGCCATTTCTCATCCAAATTCGGCCCCTTACTGTTGGCTGATGAGGAAATGGATTCATCTAAGTGGGTCTATCTACCCCAAGAGGGGACTCTGCATTTTTGTTTGGACCGTGGTGACTTCCCCTACTCCCAGATTAACTTCGAAGCACCCGGGGGGTCACCAAACCATTTCAGTGCCTTTCATACACATATGCAGAGTTCTTACATTGATGCTCTTGCCAAGATTGGGCTTTATTGAGCCTACTGGTTTGGGGAGTTCACCCTCTCTAAGTACAATGTGGCATTACAAGTACTAGTTTCCAGATGGAACATCATAACTCACACCTTTTTTGCCATGTGGCGGGAGTTCACCGTTACACTAGAGGACGTTTGTGAACCCCTTAGGTTTCAGCCCATCGGTGAGTTCACCTACCACGATGAGGCTCTAGATTTCGAAGAGGCTGCTGATCGAGTTGAGATGGATCGGATCTACTGTAGTTGCACCGGTCCCTCGAATAAAGCCACATTTACCCCCTTATCAACTATTTTTTTGAAGATCCGACGCCGAAGGATGTCAGTGATGTAACGGGTCAAGGTAAAGGTACATCCTTGGAACTACCATCATAAATACTTGTATTTCTTTCACTCTTCTTCCTAACCGGGAAACCCAATGATCAGCCCCAGAGGTATCTAATAAATATTTCCATTCGTTTGGCCAGGGGGTTCAACCTTCCTCTGACCGTCATCATTTTGGGGTCCCTTTACACCTGGTTGGATTGAACCCACATAGACATGGTACGATCACTGGGCCATTATAACTTGTCCAGTTTTGCCAGCAACATTATTTTAACGGGTTTTCTTTACACCCGCTTTCCTGCTATTATCGCTAAGTCAATTTCTCTTCCCGTGAGCGAAGGTATCATGCCTCCATGCCTTCTTTGTATCAATAAGAAGCAAAGTTGAAAGGAGATAATGGAATTATTTGATATTCAAGACTCCTTTGTGATGAGGCCCTACAATGAGTCTTCATTTTCCTATAGTTAGGATTTCTTCCCTTCTGCAGCCACAACTGTCAAGTTTATCCCAACGGTAGAAGATCCCTCACAAGCTGTGGTGTTTCTATTTACCTCGGGGTTTCTTACCTTCTATACTGAATGGGGATACACCTCAGAGCCCTACAACCCTGCTGGATGTAGTAGGCAATTCGATTTTGATCAAGGAGTCCCTCGACCTGTGTTTCAACACAGCCATGTAAAGGCCACTTTCGCTGAAACCTGTACCTTCCATACTGCAGCAGCGGTGCTTAGTGTGACGTCTACCATCGATGGGCGAGTTACACTTCCTAGTGACACTAATAAGGGAGATGTATCCACCTCTTTCACCACCAAGTTCCATTTCGGGTAACTGGAAATGATCCGTGAGTACATTTAGTACCCTCATCAATATACCTCGGCCCTTTCTTTTTCATATACTAAACTGGGTCTTGAGAAAAACTCTGTTCTTGGGGTTGAATTTACTTTGAGTACAATGATTAAAGAGTCTCCCCAATATCTACCCCTCATTCACAAATGATTCCCACTGCCACCCTGAAGTCCAAGGCCATTGCAGCCCCTAAACAGGCTGCCCCTTCAAACGAAGCTGCAACAGGGGAAGGACCTTCTCAACCACCTGCCAAGAAAGCTAAGAAGTCCAAGTCCTCAAAGTTTAAGCCTCAGGATCAAGCACAAACTCCCTTGGATGCGTTTCCTATTGCCTCCGTTCCCTCTCCCATGTCTCCAAAGATGGCTGAAGAGCTGAGGAAGTAGCTGCAAGCTGAGGTCGACATGATATATGCTGAGTTTCAATGGCGTGCAGTCATCATTCCTCCTTCGACTTCTTTTCCCACGATCATGGTTGATCATAGTGAGCCACCGGTAAAAAGAAGAAGAAGGTCAAGAGTACCTAAAAGTAGTGGTGCAACGAGCTCAAGGAGGAAAATGCTGGGAACAAAGCCCCAGAAGAAATAGATGCTTGATAAACCTACATCCCCAGATCTTTCTACTACTACCTCCTCACCACCTTCACCAGTGGTTATACCTTCTCGTTCTCCCTCTGGATATGAGGTATGTTGTGCATTCTTAATTTCTTATTCCCCTTCTCTTAAGATGTGTTGCATATACTCATTTCTTAACAAAAAAATGATTTGGTGCAGGGAGTTAGAGAAGAGAGTCCCAATCCTCCTAGTCCCCCTATAAGCCGCTTCGTGGGGGTGGTGGTGTTGCGGTATCTCTCAAGCTGATATCACCCCTCCTCGTTCCCCCATGATAGGCCTTACCTCATCGCGGAGATCATCCTCCCAATGGGCCAAAGAAACTGCTACGAGGGCTGTCGTCATTGAGTCTGCTGAGCTACCTAGATAACCAGAGGGAACTAATGCAGCCTCCTCTTAGTTACCATCAGAGCAAGAGGTCCCTGTGCCCCATGTTGTGGTCGAGGAGAGTGCCCCGCAGGTAAATCTCTTGCCAAGTCTTATATCTTTTATTTGTCCCCTTATTCCATTTATTATTTTTAATATGTTGGGTCATTTTAGGTGGAAGTGGCATCACTGATAACTAACATTCTCCTTCCTCTTGCATTATTAAGTCCACTTACTGCAATTCCTCTTTTTGGTGCCATAACGAGGGTAAGTAACGCTTAGATGTATTTCTATCTTTTTGAGTATCAATTTGTCTTTCCTAACACTTAGCTTTGTTGCTGCAGCTTTCCTTAAGTCTCTCTTTGCCCTTTGCCCTTAGTGGCCTTTTGCCCTTCAAGGCCACGGTTGATGCTATTACTTTTGTTGGGGCATCTCTTGAAGATCCAACGTCTTCTTCCGATGATGCACCCATTTTGGCTTTATTACCTTATGTTGGCGAGGGAAGTTTGCCTACCATTGAAGCTTCTCCATCCAAGGGCCCCGTTGAAGCTGCTGAGGCAATGAACCCGCCTCCAACGGTTCTACCATGAGGGCCCCCTTGATGACTACCATTCTCACTCCTACTACTACTGAGGTACTTATTAATTTCTCAGTATTTCTCAGTTTCTCGAACTTCACCTATGTAGGTGACTTAACAACGAAAATACTGGTTAAGGATTTTCCAAAAACTCCACCTATATCGGTGACTTAACAACGAAAACACCTGTTAAGATTTTTTCAAAAACTCCATATATATCGGTGACTTAACAACGAAAACACTTGTTAAGATTTTTCTAAAAATTCCACCTATATCGGTGACTTAACAACGAAAACACCGGTTAAGATTTTTCTAAAAACTCCACCTATATCAGTGACTTAACAACGAAAAAGTTGTTAAGATTTTTCCAAAAAGTCCACCAATATCGGTGACTTAACAACGAAAACACTTGTTAAGCTTTTTCCAAAAAATCCACCTATATCGGTGACTTAAGAACGAAAACAATTGTTAAGATTTTTCCAAAAAATCCACCTATATCGGTGACTTAACAACGAAAACACTTGTTAAGATTTTTCCAAAAACTCCACCTATATTGGTGAATTAACAACGAAAACACATGTTAAGATTTTTTCAAAAACTCCACCTATATCAGTGACTTAACAACGAAAACACTTGTTAAGATTTTTTCATAACTCCATATTTCCACTTACTGTTCTTAGGTTGCATGAGAGGATTCTCCGCCAGTTAACTTGCCTGTTGACTCGCCCCACCGGGAACCTGTCATCACGAAAGATTCCAACCATAATGACCAAAGTTCTACGATGAGTGCCGCTACCGACAGCGAATCTGGGTGCGAGCTTCCTCTACCCGACCTGGCTCCTCACGCCTTTTGCCTGATGGTGATCCAACGTTCTTCTCAAATGCCTGCCAACCATCAATTAGTAGTTGGGAAACTTGAGAACCATCATCCTGAAACATTCATGGTGGATTCCCTTCATTCAAACATCTTAGTTATGAGCTACACGCTTCAGTATATGGCCACCATTGTTGTTGAAATTGCCAATACTTCAACTGCGAGCGTTACCAGACCCCTCATTAACCAATTTCTGGGTTTTATGAGGGAGTTGGATCACGATGGATTTTGTTTTGATTGGTTCATCATGCATTTGAAGACCTTGAAGAGCAAACAATTGGATAACCAGAGGGAACTCTTGTGAAAACATCCAGAGGACCAGCGGGCGGAGGAAGCTAAACTGTCTGAGCTCACACCTCTTCTGGAAACCATTGACAAAGAAGTGGGGGACCTAGAGGAAGTTCTACACATGAAAAATTTAAAATGAGAGAAACTCCTCATCAATCGCACACAAGCGCAAACGAGACTGGAGGTTTTTATGAATGCCCAACGGTCTTATCAAGCAGCTTCTTCGGGCCTCCTTGGATACTTTTTCTCTTCCCCAGACCTATGGTTTCTACTAGGACCATAAGTTTTTGTATATATTTTTCTTTTGTTCTTCTTCTCATGTAATTCTTGGGTAATATCTCCCAATTTTGTAATGCCCCAAAGTTTATGAATGAAGAAAGATATCAATTTTCTCATGCCATTTCTTTGTGTTACAACTGTTTGCATAGATTGTGAAGTGTGAAGTTCTGTAATTATTTCATCTCTACTTGAGTTATATTAAAAAGAACTTGTATACTCATCATAAAGAGAAATTGTATATTCATAATAAGCTAGATACATCGATGGACCAAACATAATTGCTTACACAAGATAAACCTTCAACCATTTATTGTTGATTTTGAATGGTTTGTCTTCTTACATCTTAGAAATTAAGCTATAACCTGAGTCATAAGCTTCCTTCACAGTAAAAAAGGTCCTTCCCAATTTGCTACAAACTTGCATAGAAGAAGTCCCCTGATATGTTTCACTGGTGCTTTCAATACAAGGTCTCCCTCTACGAACTTCCTTGGTCTCACTAAGTTATCATACGCCCTGGAGAGTTGCTTCGTATACATTCGAAAGTGTTGTATCGCATTATCTCTGTGTTTGTACAATGCTTCCAACTTCACATGTCTATTCTGGGGGAGCATGCTACTTCGCCAAGCATATCAAGCGGAGGGGACTTCTAACTCTACTGGGAGAATCACCACGGCCCCATAGACAAGAGAGAATAGTGTATACCCTGTGGGATTCCTCTTAGTTGTTCAATAGGCCCATAAAACGGCTGGTATCTTATCATCCCATGATCCTAAGAAACCTCCATTATTTTAGCCAAGATATCTACCAAAGTCTTGTTAGTCTCTTCAGCTTGACTGTTTCCCTTTGGGTATGCCACCATCGAAGTGTGATGGACAATGGAGTATTTTTCTGTGAGCATTGTTACTTCTGAATTGATGAAAGGAGGTCCATTGTCTGAAAGGATAACCTGTGGGATCCCAAAGTGACAAATGATGTATTCTCTGATGAAGTTGCTCACCACCCTCGCTGTTTCCCTTCTCAGTGGTATCGTCTCAGCCCACTTTGTGAAGCACTCCATTGCTACTAGTATCCATATCTTTCCCCTTGAGTAAGGGTGTATTGCGCCTACCAGGTCGAACGCCCATGTATGAAAGGATAAGGCATTTCCAGGGAGTGTAAATCCACTTAACGGGCATGGATCATATTTCCATGAAGTTGGAAAGCCTTTTATTTTTGAACGAACTCGACCGAATCTTTCTCCATCATTGGCCAATAGTATCCCAAAGTCATCAACTGGCCATATAACTTAGCCCCTACTATATGAGCTAGATCGTGTGCCTATTTAAAGACCTCTGCTGCCTCTTCTCTCGTGATACAATGCAAAGGCCTATTGAAGTATCCCCTTTAATAAAGCGGCCCTACTGAATGTAGAATCTTGAGGCCCTTCACTGATGTCCCATCGCATCAATTTTCTCCGTCAGGATAACTCCATCTTTAATGAAGTCAATATAGGGTTGTCTCCAGTCAAGTTGAGCCTCCACGAAGTGACATTCATCTTCTTTAAAGAATAACTAGCATTTGTCGCACTTCCATTGTAGCTTTGTCGCATCCTGTTTCATTTTAGGCAAAAAATGCCCCTCTCTTCTGAATCTTCGGTAGAGGGGTATCTCAGTTGTTTTGTAGTTCACTTCATGCATTTTCTTTAATGTTTGCTCTACCTCTTCTGGACCGATTCATCTTGACAGCCATCCTCATGCATTTTTGAAGTAAAGGTTTCCTTGGTTTGTAAAGTAATGGGCTAATTCTCTAATCCCCATCGTTCCTTCACCAGCCTCCAGTTGCCTCTTAATCTCTCACCTCCCTTCCCCATCCTCTTCTATTGGTATAATTGACTTCACCATCGAAGGAGTTATTCTTCGTTGGATCACGAAGATAGTTGTATCGTTCCTCATGACCATTTTTTGGGCAATGGTGGCATAAGTGTCTGGGTGGCGGTTCATCGTTCTAGGATATCTCTTGATATTGGTCCAATGGAACATGCAGAGGAGCCTCTGAATGATTGTTCATTATGGTGCCAGGCTCATCTATTTCGATGCATAATCTCCATTCACTTACTGAACTACCAAGTTTTAATCCCCCTTGATGCAAAGTGAATGGATCCCCCTTTGAAGAGCCTCTAGAAATCCTAACACCAATGTTTCATATTCTACCTCATTGTTAGAACAAGGGAAATTTAACTTGTAGGAAAGACAAATCTCTTCCATTCCTTTTGAGAGAATAACCCCCGCTCCTCCTTTCTTTTCCGCCGAAGATCCATCGAACTGCATTGTCCATTCCTCATCCGTTGCGTCTAGGTGGTTGGCCTGTAAATCATCTCCTCAAATATTTTCTTTGGGTGGCTTAAATGTCCCTAATGGGAAAATAGCCAACAAATCAGCGTAGGCCTGGCTTTTTATCGCGCGGGGAACCACACACTTTAAGTCATATTCGGAGATGATAAGGAACCACCTAGATGCTCTACCAATCAATATAGTTCTAGACAGAAAATACTTAATTGGATCACATCTAATTATAATATGAATTATAAAAGACAACATATAATGCCTAAGTTTTTGACCTACAAATACTAAGGCTAAATAATGCCTTTCCAAGCTACTACATCTGACTTTTTGCACGTGGATGATCCTGCTGAGGTAGTAAACTAGTCGTTCTTGCTTGTCAATATCTTGTTCCAGCAAAACTCCCACGAACCTTGTGGGGGTATTTGAGGTACAACTGCAACGCTATTCCTAACTTTGGGTGGACCATGGTCTATGGCGAAACGATCAGTTTCTTCAGCTCGTCGAGAGACTCCTAGTGAACCTCCTTCCACTTGAACTTCGTGTTCTTTCGCAACACCTGCATCAACGGATGTATTATTTTGACTAATCCAGGCACAAATCTCCTGAGGTAGGATACTTTACCGAGGAAACTCTTCAGCTCCTTTGTTGTTCTTGGGCATGACATTTCTAAAATCGCCCGTTGTTTATCCTAGTCCATCTGTACCCCTTGTCGCTCAACCACAAAGCCTAGGCATTTCCCACTTGTCACTCAAAAAGCACACTTCAGTGGGTTCATTTTTAATTTATACTTCCTACAACGGGAGAATACCTTCCTCAAATTACTCAGATGGGACTCCTCCTTTTTCAATTTGATGACCAAATCTTCCACACAGAATTCCACAAATTTATGGAAGAAGTCATGGAAAATGGACATCATTGTTCTCTGGTAGGTCGCCCCAGCGATCTTAAGTCCAAATCGCATCACCTTGTACATGAAGTTGCCCAACGGGGTTCTGAACATTCTCTTCTCTACATCCATGGGGTCCATCTTGATCTGGTTGTACCCTATATACCCATCCATGAAGTTATACATCCCATGACCTGTCATTACATCTATCAAGCTATCAATGGGGGGTAGAGGGAACTCATCTTTGGGACAAGCTCTGTTCAAATCCTTAAAATCCACAAAGATACTAATTTGTTTTTTATCTTTCTTTCCCACTGGGATAATTCTAGATAGCCAGAGTGGGTGCTGTATCGGTGTGATGAACTTTGTTGTTAGTAAGCGCTGAACCTCTTCCTTGATCTTCAAATCTAACCCACGCTTGTATGTTCTCATCGCTTGTTTCACTAGAATGGCTGAAGGCATTACGTTCAACTTGTGTCATCTTACATCCTCGTCCATCCCCTCCATCTCTGTGTATTTCCATGCGAAGACGTCTATAAACTCCCAAATCAACTCAACCAAGGCCACTCATTTCTCCTTACTGAAATCCTTCGAGATGAAGATGGGACTTGGATCTCCCCCTTCTTTGGCTAGGTTCAATTGCTCCAACTCTTGTGTCTATAGCTTTAGTTGATCTTCCATGTAGTCTAGTTCTTCTGCAACATCCTCTACGAACTCTTGTATGTTGGAGTTGTCTATCACCATGCATTGTCCCCGTTGATCCACCAGAAAGCATTCATATATCGGGTCAACCTCATCATCAGTTTCCTCATCCACCCGCTCACACCCTTATAATAGATACACCACCTTTTCTTCCTCGATAACGACCTTCTTGCATTGTCTGCTAGTAGTGGTGACTGCCTTCCTCTTTTTCTCTTTCTAGAAGCCTCGACCATTCTTTCTCTTAAAAACCGGCTCAACACGCTCTGTCGTTGAACCTCATGCTCCATTGGGTCTGCTATGGGCCTCATCCTATCTTTGAGATACTTAGTGATGCTTTGGGTTTGAGGAACCACCTGGTGCGCCTCTTCGACAATTACCCTTGTGCTTCTTGTAACCTCTTTACCTTGCTCATTCATGGGTCCCATCCTTTCTCTGATCGAGGTAACCCATGCTGCCTCTATTCTTCTCATTAGGACCATAACGTCCTCTTCTAACTCTGTGTAAAATTCCACATCCACCAAGTGAGCTTCCTCAATAGCGAAGGGCCTCTTTGTATCACTAATGGTGACCTCCATCCCCTTGATGTTCATCTTAGCGCAATGGTGGTACGTGGAAGGAACTAGCCCTTGGTTGTGCATCCACACCCTTCCTACTAGAAGATGATAGGAAGTTGCACTTTTTATTATATGGAACTTGATATGGCGACTCATATTTCCCATTAAAATCCCAATATTAACATACACAATGGATTTGGAAGATTGGTTATCAAACCCCGAAATCACCAAGGGCATGGGGACCAACCTTTCTTGTGGGATATTGGCTGCGTGGAAGGAGTTAATTGGAATGATATTGATGGAATCTCCCCCATCCATAAGAGTCATTGCAAAGCTAACTCCGTTGACACTGGCAGTCACATACAATGGCCTGTTGTGAGGGAACCTTACAGTCCTATCGGCATCGCTGAAGGTTACTTCTGAAAGAAACCTTCTCACCAACCTGGCCATGGCTCCCTTCCATCTAAGCGAAGGGATTGTGTTCTTTCTCTCAATATCGAGTATTACCTGGGTTATCTCCAACCTATTCTCCTTCGGTATCCCCACTTGGTCGAAGAACCAGGTGAACTTTAGGGATTTTGAAATTGCACAGTATTCTAGAACTGGGTATACTTCCTCACCTTCAACATTGTATACATCCTCCACATCCTTGGCGCTTACTTCATCATAAACCAACAATACATTAGCCATTCCTCTCATAAAATCTTCCAGGGCCACTTCCTACTCTTATTGCTTCGTTATTGACTCTCGTTCTCCTCTTTCAGCCTCTTTATTATAGGCCACCACAAGATTGGCCCCATGTGCTGGCAAGGGGTTGTTATTGACGTTATGTGGAGGGATTTTCAATGTCTATGCCTTCACGTACTTATTGATGATTTTTCTTAGTGTAAAGCATCTCTTGGTTGGATGATGGATCCTCCGATGAACCTAATAGTACTTTGGATCCGCCTTCGTTGCCGCATCAGGCTCCCCAATAGGAATGTCCTTTGGCTAAAAAATTGTTCCCTCTTGGACCATTGCATTGTAATAGCTGATAGCTTCTTCCACTGTGCAAGGCTATAGTGGTGGGTCTTCCTTGTCTCTTCCGAACTTCCTCTTATTATCCTTATTTGGTGCCTTGCCTCTATCTCCCCCTCGGTGTACCCTACCTGTGAGGGCTAAGACTTCCCCCTCGCGGGTTGTATCGACTGCCTAAACATCATAGGCACCACCACCGGATTGGGCCGCACCACCAAAGAGATATTTCTTACCGCTTTTAATAATGTCGCAAAAGTCCCCTCGTGCGTCTCATTGATATGACGACAGATATATTCAGGGAGTATCCCCTCAGCGCAGATCTGTAATAACTTGGATTCTTTAGCCACTTCTCTCACATCGAGGGATATTTCCCTGAACCTTCGAACATAGGCCACCATTTCTTCCCCAGGTCGTTTCTTCGGCCTACCCCGTTAGGTCGAAGTAAACTCATCTTCTGCCAGAAAGAACTTCTGGATAAAAAATGCGTGCATCTCCTCCCATGTAGAAACGTTGTTAGGAGCTAAATTGGAATGCAAGGTATATGCTTTATCAGTTAAGGATTTGGAAAATTCCCTCAACCTAAGTTTCTTATTATTGCAATGTGCTCCCAAGTGTTCAACAAAGCGTTTAATATGCTCCTTCGGGTTCTCACCTTTCCTTGTGTATTTTTCAAAAATTAGAGGAATATAGTCCTTTGGAGAGGGATGATCATTGTATTCCTGAGGATAAGGTGTTCGAAACACATCATAAACCGAAGCTACCTTTTCAGCCATTTTCGAGGAGGATTTCATGAACTTTAACATCTTTTTCTGCATCTCCTTTCTCATTTCCCCCATGGGTGATGCTATTGGGGAAACAATCAATGGGACCATGGGTGAGTACCCATTGTAGCCAAAACAATTGCGACTGTTGGTGCTATTGATACTCCTGAGGTACCCACTATTAGATTTACAACAGAGGGTACGCTCGCTGGGACCATTCCTGCTACACATGCACCTAGTGGGGCTATTGGGCTTCCCCTGGTGTTACAAAAATATTGGTTTCAAATCCTCCCAGCATCGTCAAAGCTATCAAAGTTTTCAAAAACTCATAAAATTTACTCATGAGGAGCGCCACCTGAGTTGGTCCTAACCCCGCACTCGTGGAAGCTCGTATCACCCCTGGAATGCCTATCGTTGCCTGAACCGGAGGTATCTCTATTCGAGGGGCCCTATCCCTTAGAGCCTCCAGTTATATCACAACTTTCTCTTCATTATGTCGGATCTCATCAAAGTTGAGCCTTCAATTAACATTATCTTATGCCATACTCCTTCCTTAGAAGAATGCCTCCCCAGGAGATTCGCCAAATGTAAGAGGGTACTTTAGATAAAATGGAGGCGTAACCCCTTTGACGTATAGTAATGATAAGTTAATTATCCAAAACCTTGGATTTGTGATAGAACATGCAAACACAAACCTAATGAAGATAAGACTCAGTTTAAACTCACAAATCTTTCGTGTATAACTCAGAAAGTAGTAATGAACTTAGAAGTAACTTATCTAGAGGGAGAGAGAAGTAAGCACCCTAGATACACCTTGGTAGGCAGACAAACATACCAAACACTCTCAAGAATCTCTGTCACGTATTAAAAGCTTTGTAATCAATGACAGTGGCGAGTGAATAAGACCTCTAGTTTGTACTAACTCTCTCTGATGTGTATTCTCTCGAGTAATAACTTCTTAAACTCTTAAAAGATCATTTTTCTCCTCAGGGGTGGTTGGGGTCCTTAAATAGCCCCCACACCATCCCCTAGGCAACTGAGTCATTAAATATTATAAAAGACATCCCTCATACTCTATGTCATAGCATTGAATGTCTGATGCACTAGTTATCTCCACGTCATAAACATTAAATTTCAAGACATGCCTTTTGCATAACCACTATGTGTCAGGGGGCTATTATCACAGAGGTGGCTCACCAACTGCCTGACAACTACAAATACCACGGTGGTTTACTCAAGTGCATGTCTAAAATTGTTTAGCTGGCTAATGACATCACCTACAGTAGATGTGACATTAAGTAGAGGGTCGTTTGGCTTACAACTCAACGCCCGATGGAATTCCAGGTTGCTCCACCCTAGTTTCTATGATCAGGGTCCTTCGGTGTTTTACCAGGTGTATGTAAGATGGTTGGGACGAGACCCAATGGTACCTCACTTCTCAATCCTCCAAACCAAGTCCTTCTAAAGTTCCCCCGGTGAGGTCATTCGGTAGAGCATGAAAGCTCTCCCAGGACCTGCCAAGCCTGATCTCTCGCGAGTACCATTTGACCTCATACTAAAACTCGTAATTATTCTCGTTACATCATTAAAACTGTTATAGCTTACAATCAATATAAACAAAGATACAATATGACTAATACAACAAGCTAAAATACAAATTGTCACGCTGAGTTGCCTCGCTTGTGCTGCCACGCTGAGCTGCCACGGTGCCTTAATCCCCCAAACACTATTGCTAATGTGGAATTACTTCTAATCTCAAAATTAGCTTCAAGCCTCCTTTATAGTACCTACCTTAATTTGGTACAAAGTTCACGTATTCCTTTAATTCTTTATTCACCATCGGCCTCCGACCGATCCTTATGCGAATAATTTAGAAACTGTATTCTCTTCATTCCTGATAAACCAAATAAAATCACAGTTGAAACCATCAGTAAGATTCCTCTGTAAGAAAAACATCCTTCTCCCTCGAACATGGTGACAACTATTCCCACCATCTCAATATTGCTCCCACGAGTGAAAAAAATTTCCTCAAATTTTCATATATGGGTATTTCCATACCTTTCTCTAAACCAAAGCTTCGAAACCTTCTACTTCCACTGAGTAATACCACACTCACTTCGCACAATCTACATCAACATATGGTCCTTATCAAAGACCTTATTCCAAATTTAACTTTACTGGGTAATTCATGTTTAGCACCACTTTCTAGTAGAGCGATACTTGGATACTCATAACTACTATACTTTAGTAGTTGTAGTAGTAATACATAGAAATCCCACAAGGGGAGTGACCTCTACTACGGTCCTCATTCTCAACTTCAACTCACAGCTAACAGTTAAGCCCTTCCTCCTACTGCCCTCATCACGGCCTTCCTTAATCGCCCTTCCTTAATCAGCACCCAAATCTCAAATGAGGACGCAAAAGATTCACGGTAGTCTTATAAAATTGCAGAAGAACGAAATCACACAGGAGGAATTAACAATCCAAATTGTAAGGATCTATATCAGATCGAGAGCAACGCTAAAAGCGTAGTACGTCCGCACAGATTCCTAAGGACACTAGAACCTGATTCTCTGATACCATCTGTGACACCCCGCCTAATAAAATACCGGATGATCAATCCTGTACCAAATTAAAACAAGAGTCTCATATGGTTCATTCTCAGCATCACTGTTGAAAACCAAATTAATTACTAATAATCTATTAGGTTGGTGTCAAAATTTTATTTAAAGTGATATTTTTAATCAAACCATTCAAATAAAACCTTCACACAGTTTATATGTATGAAACTTAAATGAAATAAAATAACCGAACACTTGGTTTAACAATATACAACCAAATTGAAAGCTGCACAAAAAGGCGATAAAAGAATAAATAAATACAGTTAGGTTATTAGCTCGAATGTTACTACAATGCTTCTTATCTAGATCACAAGAATAGAAGCGTCTATAAAAAAACCTTCATGCATCCATAGTTGCTGCAGCAACGTGTGACTCGAAAGGATCATCATCCAGGCGTCCCTGTGTCTGGACACCTATATATATATATATAATATATAGCAACAAAGGAAAATAGATGAATAGGTCAGAGCCCGAGTTGTGAAAGTATTTTGCAAGTGCATAAAAGCTTTATTTCTAAAATAAGTTTTATCCCATATTTAAATTGGTATCGCACTCCCATGAGATACCCTTCACCTCTCTTATAACAGTGCACACCTTACGTATCCCTCTAAACATCCTAGTAAAGCTACCCTAACTAACTAATCCGTCACCCCTTAACTCTGAACGTCCTAAGTAAACTGAGTACTAAGGTCTAAACTTCTCCCTAATATGAACACTATGCCCTCTTCGTGCATGGGATGTCTTGCGAAGCGAAATCCAAATAAAGAACCCCCCCATACACTACTACTTGGCAGTGTCGATCGTCGAGATCCATTAGACCCTCAGTACACAACCTATATATATATATATGCTCATATAATCATATACATTATTATACCCACTTTAATATACATATCACAATATAAATTCGAATAAAATCTCCCGAAATGAGATTTAATCTATATTCATTTTATCTCTTTACTCTAATAGAGATATATATTATCTTGTTCTCACACACAAGTGTTATACTGTACACACAAGTACAATAATCAACCCAACGAGCTATAACTCAAGGATGAAGTCTCATAGTTCCTATCCAAAATCCGGGTTTTCTCACTATACCACGGTACCAAGCCAAACTTACTCATGGCCAAGGTAAAAATATATACAACGGTGGAGGCGATCATGTTCCCTCTACAAGTAGACTACACACATCGCACTCGAATATGGGACGAGATGGACTGGTAATATACTCTCCCTGCTCCTCAAGCCAGGGGATTCACCCACATCGTACAACCTCCCTGGATTGCACTAGAGAAAATGTATAATCCGACTGTTCCAACTCTACGCCAAAGGAAAGCCCGTGGAAATCTGCCTCTGAAATACACATATACCAATCACACACATATATATATTTCTTCATATCATATATTATATATACTATAGTCACATTGTATATATATGTATTTTATATCATTCCTCAATTATATATATGGCCATAATTGCCAATCACAGATAACGATGGCCAATAATCCCAAAGATTCTCACTAATAATAATATCTGAGTATTCGCACACTCACGATACTAAACTCAAAAGTATTCCCTCACTTGATAAATAACCTATACCCTATTCACATTTAAGGATTTATATCATTTCTCCAACTATACCAATTCATCCTAGTAGTCTCGTATGATTTACTCAACCATGATCAATATAATTACATTTTCTACGCGCACAATTATATGTGCCTAAATGGCCACTAAATTACCCCTAGAAATATTCCTCCTTAAACACCCTTAATTTAGATAAGTCTTGGATTCCATTTCCACGAACCCAAGGACTAAATTTCACTCAAATAATAATTTAGAGGTCCCCACTCTATTTTAGGAACTCTAAATATTTATCTCCACAATTTATTTTGGTCCCAAACACCCTCCAGTAATAAAATCAAATCAAATCCAAAAAAATCAGAAAAAATGGGGTTGGCGCCCATGCGACTGTATCAACAATATATGCAACTTTTATTTTTGGAAAATCAGCAAAAACCAGACCAATACGGTCCTGGGAGGGCGGACCAATCCGGTCCGGTGTAAAATTCAGCACTAGACATCCATGGTTGTCTCGGCTTTTCTCCCAATTTTCTTCACTAAAACCTCTCCAAAAATCATCTTAACCACAACCAACAATATATACACACATAAGAAGGGTTCTCAACATCCTAGAACCCATAATTAACAATTTATTTCAATGAATTCCTAAGTTTCCCCAAATTGGGTAATATCTGTGGTTTATTCGTTAAAACTTCCGAAAACCCATTTTGATTCACAAAAACCGAATACCAAAATATTTATGGTTTGTTACTACCAACTATGATATGAGATATGCAGTCAAAATTATAAAGCAAGTAAACACTTGCCTCGTGGATAAAATCTGACGAACTTGAGTCGAATCCCGCGAAGTTTGGCCGAAATCTCTCTTTTTCTTCCTCTTTTCTCTCTTCATTTATTCTCTCGTTCTTTTGTCTCCTTTTTACTTCATTAATCCCACTCTCTCGTGTCTTTTATAGGGTATAAACGTGTTTATCCCTTATTAAACCCAAAAATGACTCGTTTACTCAATTACGAGTCCCTACTGGTCCAAAAAATTCCCGGAGTCTAAACACTACTCCTGGATTCTCTATTCTGACTATCTTGGCCATTTCGAGACCAACGACGCTCTCAAAATCTCCATCCGAGGTACTTGATCACAAATCACTGATTTAACCCAACACAACTTAATGATGGTTTTCTCATTAAAATATTGTCCTTTATCGCTTTATCCAACTGCGACATATAATTAAAATACTTCAACTCATTTACTTAATCACAAAATTAAATATAACACGCATTGAAAATCATCTAATTCTTGAAAACTCCAAAAATTACTATTCACGATAATTTCTTAAATTCACAAATTGTACTTTCTTATTAAATTTAATTATCCATAAAAGTGGTGGGTATTACAATCACATAACTCTATTGGTAAGTCCATAGGAGTCTCGCACAAGATGAACTTAAACAAACAAAAGAAAAATAACGGGGAGGTCACTATGCAGTAACACCATCAACCAGAACCTTACCAAAACTTTCTTGATCGATTGAGTCTACTAGCATTCTCTCGCTGCGAAGAGATATCCATCCTGAATGCGTGCCCAAACATATCGGCCTCCACAATGGCCTACTTCAATAGCAAGGTGTACCATACTCGATCACAACCTATCAAGCTACCCTGGCTGATAGATTCACCATGAGTTACTATATATATATATATATATATATATATATATATAAACATAAGTAGTTACATGGGGTCGCATCACTGTCATATATGCCTATGATCATCCCAATCCCCAACGCCTCTTAATTAAAGTATTATACATATTCAGCCTTAATGAAAGTTAACATATATTGGTGTCTTGATTTATACTCTAATAAACCCAAGTACTACACCTCTAAGTTAAACAAATATACAACCACTCGAATCAACTCAGAATAACCGTACAATTCAATCCAAGGCCAAAACTGTGTCGTTTATATATTACACCAAAAGACTGATTTTGTCACCAGGAACTTGTCACTCCTAGTGGTAGTGATAAACGTTTATCACTGCTCGTGCCAATAAGAAAAAACATTTCATGACTAACATTAGGTGTGATAAAAATTTTGTTCAGTTTATCTCGGCCTTGGGCAGTGACAAAATTTGATTTAATTGGGTTGTTACCGCTAACGACATTGAAATTTTTTGACAAATTTTATGTTCAAATAGTCATTGAAATTAGCTGTAACAAAAATTGGCTTTAATATTAATTTGTCATTACCCTGAGTAGTTACAAATTTTTTAATGTCTTGAGCGGTTATAAAGTAAATTTTAATGCCTAATTTTTTATTGACCTGAGCGGTCACAAATTTTATGTCGAATTCGTGACTTCCTTGAGTGATTATAAGCTTATATCCCCACCCTTTTCTTTTCATTTTATCACCAAATATCTTCTCTCCTAATTAGCGCTTTACATTTTATCACTCAACAACTTTCCATACTTTCTCTCCACAATCCATCATTATCAAATTTCTCTCCACATGCCATCACCGGTTTGATTTCCACCTTCTCTAGATGTTGGTCCAATTTTCCTCCCTCCCCCCCCCCCCCATTATTTGCTTCATTTTCAGCCTAGAACAACGTATTTAACTCAGGTACGCAATCGTATACTTCTTTTTTTTGTTTTATCACATGCAATCTCTTAGAATTTTTTCCTCCCAATTTAATGCAAACCCTCTAAAACTGCATACCCTTTCTATTAGGAGTTTAAATTTTTTTAGTGCTTTCACTAACGATATTTGAAGTTTTGAATCATATTCTTAACCCATCCCATTGACACACACGTACCAGTCACCCGTATAATATGTCACATTTTGAACTTGTATGGTTGTTATTATTTATTATTTGTTTGATTATTGTTTTTTTTATGTTATTGTTATTTGTATGAAAACTTTGATACGCAACAATGAATAAAAAATTTGACATTTTTTAATTAAAAGAAAAGTTGAGATAAATAATTTATAAAATAATAGAAGGTTTGTTCTTGAATTTTTTATGCAATCTAGTTCCTTTTTTCTTGAACTATAGTTTCTTTTTTTACGAATATTAGTTATAACATAAGATGCCTTGTGTAAGTTTGTGTACCACAATCATTTGGGGGTTATGGTTTTGTAGGTTTCTTTACTTATTTGACGATATTCATTTTATTAGTTTTTTGTCGACACTGAACTTTATCATTTTTACTCGCAACCGGACATAAACATTCTCCTTCTCAATCACAACCGGACGTAAACATTCTCCCATAACATTTTTCTTTTCTTCCATGTGTATGATTTAACTTAATATTCTTGGTAAACTGTTCTCATTTTTTGGTTTTTGTCAATGTTTTTTTAAGAAAGGACAGTAATGATCGCACGCACTCTATGTATGGTTCTGATATGGTTCTTTAGTGCATTTAAACATGGAAATTTATCGCAGTCCATAAAATGTCTAATTTATTCAATGATCTATGTATTAAAAAGGGAGTTTTCTATTGATTTAGTTGTTGTTTTCTTGTGTTGATTGTGTTTTTTTTTTTTTTAATTTTTGCCTTGAATATGATCTATTCTTTAAAATTAATGTTTATCCAACACTTACAGAAAAGGTCCAACATTTTCTATGAACCTATTTGTTTTGTTAGAGGCAATATTATGCAGTTTATCTTAAATTGCTATGAGCATATTTATATGAAATTTCTATGAGCCTATTTATATGAAATTGTTAGTGCAATTTATCTATCTTTTAGAAAGGACACCTTATCTCCTAACATTGTCACATTTTCTATACGAGCCTATTTTTTTTATAGTCAATATTATGTCTGGGTTTTTATCGATAATAGATTTTTTAAAATAATTTCCTTCTTTAGTATTGAATCTTATTTTGTATCATATTATAACTTTGATAAAATATGCATGCCTACCTTCTTTTTTTGTGCAATCTGATCGTGTAAGGATAAACTTCCAATTAAGTCAATTAGTTTGTAATTGGCTTAATTACAGATAAAACATTTTGAGTAATAGGTTAGTGTTAATGTTGTCCCTTCAAGCCTTTGACGTGGTTGGATAAAGACGTAGACACAAAGATTCAGATATTATATTACCAAATAATGTTTCACTCTTGTCTCGGTCTTCAAGTTTGAAGGATCTCATGTATGAATGTTTATTTATTTTGAGACGTGTACATTTTATTGTTGGGTGTTAAATTTTAATAAAATGTTTTAAAATGGTCTTAGAATATTTTTAAACATTTTTTAAAGTTTTCATCGTGTCATTAGAATGACTTGAAAGGTTGTTCGAATGAGTTTCATTGGCCGTTAGAACAATATTACTTAGTTCAAACAAGATCTGGATCAAAGCCTTTTTTTACACTCTGCAGTGTCATTCGAATGTTCGTTTGAATCCATTCAAAAAAGAATCGGTACTTCGTTCGAACGATAAGTCAATTCGTTCAAACGAGCGCATAATTTTTTTTAAACAAATATGATCTTTATTAATTCTTATATTTTTTTCAAGTACTTTTCGTAAAAATAGAGATGCAGGATTAGATTTTGAAAAGAGCATTTTTTAGAGTTCCTTTTGTATTTAAACTCTCCAAGAGATTCTATTTTTCACCCAATAAGTTTGGGATCCAAGACACATCATACGTATGCTTTAAATATCTTTTTTGGGCACCAAGTTTATTCTCCATATCTTTCTAAGAGTTGTTTCCTTGTAGTGGATTTGTATTTTTTGTGTTGTGATGAAGAAACGGGGGATTTTGTTTTCCAATCCATAGACGGTTGTTGAGCCTTGATCGGTGGATATCGAGACGTGCGTGGACTCATGGATTATGATAACTTATGTAGGTGGACTCCTGAATTGTCACTATAGAGGAGCAGTTGAAGGTTGGAGATGCGTCAAGACTTGTTGGGATCGAATTGTTGCGTAAATCATCATCCATCTTGTGTAATTTTGTATCATAGTTAATTGCGTGTCACGGTCGTCAGAGGTTTTTCCCATTTCGGGTGTTCCTCGTACATCGACGTATTGTGTGAATGGTTTATTTTATCTGTTATCACCTAGATGCATTCTTTAGATTAAAAAGATAAAATTTGATACACTGGTTTATCGCTACAACTCAATTTAAAATTAGTAGAAATTTTTATTGGGTTTTATTTAAAGGATTAATTTTTTTTTAAATATGAATAATTATAAAAAAAATCAATTTGTTGGATAAATATAAAAGTAGAATTTTTACTTGTGACCATCTATGTTGGGCGTTTTTACCCTTACAAGTGGTATCAAAGCTTGTAACATTCAGTTATCATGTAGATCCTCATTTCGTGCTGTTTAGGGTGGTTAGTGTGCTCCTTCCTCTCTTATGTTAAATTTTTTTCTTGATGGATTCCCAAAGTGGTAGGTTTTTCGATTTATCTAATAATAATGACTTTGATATTTGATAGGAGTTTAATGAGCTTCATAACATGCTAAAAAATTATCTCATTTGAATATGGAGTTTGCTAAAAGAATTAAAATTCTTGAAAAAGAAAATTCTTGTTTTAAAACTGCTATGGAGCTTTTGCAAACTGTTTAAATTTTAGGGCGAACAAGATAACCTTTCATGAATAATTAAAAATTGAAAGAAGGAGTCCCTAACATTAAAAGAGTCTAAGTCTTTGATTAAATCTATAATTTTATAGGTAAAAGATAATCTAAATGACATGAGTAGTGTTGGTAGTTATGGTTTGGCCTTCATGATTATAATGTTTTTGTTGCTAAAGACAATACCATTGTTTGTTTTAGAGGATCAACCACATCCCAGGGTGTTAGAGAAGGTCAACCCGAAGTTCCTGTTCATCATCGCGTCTACACGTGCACTAATTATGGTAGGAAAGGTCACCTTAGGGGTTTTTGTATGATCTTAGGAGAGCCCCTAGGACGTTAAAGTTTATTGTCCCCCTAGTTTCTGAAACTCTACACGATAGGAACACATCTATTTGGGTTAGGAAATCCATTATGGAGGTGCCAAATGTTAAAGTGATTGATTCTCCTATGCTTGCTCATGATTCTTCACATGCTATATCTTATGGGTGATTGACTTCATGTTTGTCATACACTAGTTTGTGCTTCATGATATATGTTCTCTACTATTCTGACTTGTGTAAATTTTGTGTTTGATTTTTTTATCGAGACATATTGAAAAATATAAAAAGATTTAATTTTGATAAAATTTTTGAAAAATACAAAAATATTTTGTTTATTTTTTAACTTAGATTGTTTTCAAATTAGTACTCTTTGAAATTTCTTATAAAAACTCAAAAATATTTTTGGTTTATGCATAGTTTAGTTGTACAAAGTTAGTGTGGCATATTAGTGTGTTTGAATTCAATTCATTTTGTACTTTCCATGTGGATAGGACATTTGGTTATTATTATTTTGTTTGTCTTTTTAAATGTTAACTTCACATGTATCTTGAGCTTTATGAGATGTTCTTCCACCAATCTTATCACTTACATATTTGTTTTCTATGTGAGATTTGTACATATAAGAACCATTACCATTGAGCTTATTGGTTTAGTATTAGAAAAAAAATATAAGGGTATATGGGAAAGGGCTATGAAAGCATCAAATATTCTTCATGAGAAATCCATCGTTGGTAAGAGCCTAATGGAAAGATTAAAGGAAATATTTTTTTTTTCCAAATGTGAACATAGTTTCGTTTGTTTAATCTTTCAAAAGCATTAGATTCAAAAGAATTGAGAAAAGAAAAGAAAAAAAAATATGATATATGTTTATATTTTGAGGGTCTTTACGTAAAGATTTATAGGTTTGCACAATGAATCCTGTTATGCTTATTTTATCATGACGCTATTGATTTTTATAATCATCTATATTCTAGGCTTGTGTTCATTGTGCTTTTTCATTCATAGAGTTCAATTTTTCTTGTCATTTGAGGCTAAATGTTAGTTTGATAAAGTTTCGTGATAAATTAGAACTTCTTGAACATATTTGGGTGTTTGGGTCATAATTCATTTGTATATAGTTCATGCCCATTCATTCCATTCCACATGTTTAGACACATCAATGTCATACTAGTATGTATGTATATATATATATATATATATATATATATATATATATATATACTAGGGTATGCCCGTGCGTGAAGGCACGCTGATAATTTTTTAAAAGCATAGAGTCGTGCCTTAGTGCGATTGCAAGTGCCCTCACCAAAGCTACGGTTGGTCTTGCGTTCGAAACCCGGGAGATGTCTACTCATATATAGGGGGTAAGCAAGCCAACATCCACCTATTCAAGATCATGCAGTTAAGCGAATTGCCCTTTGACTGAAGGCATGAAGAATTTTTTTCAAAAGATCAAGTAATGTATAATTTAAGTCTAATGTTTTTATATAAAATAAATAATCGTAAAAAATTTTAAATGTTTTGAAAAAATTTCCTTTGTTTATAAGATTATTCGCCGTATATAAGAAATCAAAAATACACTACACCAAAATGACAAAATTGTCACCTTTCAGCCGGTCACCCTTGTCAAGGTCATTGACCGTGACAAAAAACACGCGTTTTGTGTCACGGTCATTGACCTTGACACGACCGTGACAATTATTTAAATAATTGTCACGGTTAATGACCTTGACACGACCATGACAATGTTTGCAGCAAAAACCCTTTCCCCCTTCTTTTTTCCCTCCCGTCGTTCCCTCCCTCCCTCTCTCTCTCTCTCTCTCTCTCTCTCTCTCTCTCTCTCTCTCTTCCATTTATATATATGTTTATGTGTATATATATGTGTGTATGTGTGTATATATGTGCATGTGTGTGTTCGGGGGTAGGGGTGGGGAAGGGTGGGGGTAGGGTGGGGGCAGAGTGTGGGTAGGGGGTGGGGTAGGGTGGGGGTAGGGGGAGGGGGTTAAAAATGTAATATTATTTTGATATAACATTAATTTGTGTATGAGTTTCATAATTATAAATAATATCCAAAAATATTGGATAACAATTTATTTTCATTCAAAATAAATAAGTAATTTTCTACAAATTTCATAAAAAAATGAAGGCCGGCTTAATATGTGATTTAAGTGTGAAATAATCGCTATATACTTATACTAATGGAGAAAAAAACCATATATGGCATTTTTTGTTTTTATTAGATGCAAAATAACACATATAGGTATCACGGTCATGTCACGGTCAATAGCCGTGATAATTTTTTTAAAAAGGGTCAAGTCTTTGTCACGGTTATAAACCGTGACAAACGTGTCACGATCATTGACCATGACACGACCGTGCACAAAACGCGAGTTTTGTGTCAAGGTTAATGATCGTGACACGACAGTGACAAAGAAAGTTTTCTCGCCTCGAAATGTCACGGTCATTGACCTTGACAAATCACGGTCATTGACCTTGACAAGTTGGATTTGTCAAGGTCAATGACCTTGACAATTCGACAGATTTGGTGTAGTGATACACAAACAAAATAGAACACTTGAAGATATAAAAGTCCCTAATATATGTTTGGTAGGTGTGCATGTGCGCAATCGATATAATAAATGACTAAACTTCAAACCAAATAAAAATTTCCAAATCAAATACCATATATTTTGCATTTATACAATTGATAATATAATAAAGCTCCCTGCAGTTTGTCAATAAGAAAAACAAATTTTAATTAATTATGATAAATTTGTAGTTTATTTGGTCAATACAATTCATTTATAAATAGTAATGCCTATTCAATACAAATCATTCAGTTTTTGCAAGTACTTCATAGGAGAAGCAGGGTGTAATTTTTGAAAAAAAATAAACCTGCTTGGATAACATGTATGTGTCAACTCCCAGTGCTCAGTGCTCGGTACTCAACATTCAGTGCTCAGCTTCTTCTGCTGCCTCACATATGCAATTTCTTGTTATTCTACCATCTTACCCTCGTAACTTTCTCGATCAGCTTGTCCGTATTAAAAAATTGAGTATAGCTGATTAGAGAAGAAACTTTAAATTAAATAAATGCAAAACAAATTATATAGATTAGAATTACATTAAGATCCCATCACAGTCATAACTTGGAATCAAAATTTATGAACCCCTCCCTGCCTTGCCTTGTCCCATAAAAATGTAGAATTCACATCAGAAGTTTTGGTTTTATAAACATCGTTAGCATTGAGAAACATAACTTGATGTAAAAGAAAAAAAAAAGAATAAAAATATCTGAGACCATAGATAGTGAAAGAGATTCTAGAGCCGAAGATGACTTAAATGAGGTCATAAGGCGTAATAAAATTACTACAGTAACTTGTACCGCAATAATTTTTTATCTTTATATACCATGTTTCTATAAAATTATAGTACATAGGTAATATTGGCAATAAACTTTGGTTAGCACTAAAAATTTTTTGGCAACGACAAAAAAATTGGCTAAACAACCGACACATTATATAAACTGTACACACAACAAAAGTACCTTATGCTTCACCTGGATTGATAAGAGGTGAAGAATCCCTCATTTCTCACAGAAGCAAATATAATTTTTATGGAGGGCTTCATATGTAGTAAACTAAGACTTTCACGCTATTTCAACAACCAAGAACTAATAAGCGTCTAAGATCCTAGAATATATAGTAGAAATTCATATAAACACAAAGTAATTCAATTCATTTTATCCCTAAGACCAAGGATGCTAAGAGGGATGAAAGAAAAAAAATAGAAGAGGCTATAGCAGGCTGTCCTTGATGACCTTGAGAAAAATGAAGTTTCATCCGTTGAAGATATAAATGAATCATTGGGGAATGTTTGAGTGAGTCGTGTCTCGGAGAAATGAGCTCAGTATCTCAGCAAATTCTTTCGTAGTTACCCCTCCATAAAATTCGATAGACTACTCAGATTTGGCTTCTCTCCCTTCGGCAACTAACACCTATTTGCTCAGATTTCCGTTCTCAATCAACAACTCTTTGTTAATATGATCAAACTAAGCTAATTAAGGCATTCAGGTAGTAGTATAATATGCACCTAAATAAAACCAACATGAAGATACATGTCTCAGGCCAAATAAAATCTAACAAAACCTTAAAACATCAATTTCAAGGCATTACTATGCACCTAAATGTAAATCAAATAGTAATCAAGCCACAGTTAGAAGAAAATGAACAAAAAAATAAAGTTTATACCAGGTAGTACCCAAAATCGTTTATACCTGGTAGTACCCAAAATAGAGTTTATACCAGGTAGTAAAAAAAAAAGAGTTTATACCTGCCATTGTCAAATAGAGTCTAGTCATGATATGTTTGCAGCCCATCTCCAGTGTGTTACATTAGAAGAAACAATTACAAAACACAATCATGCTGAGATGTCTTTAGTAGATCGTCATCTGGGGAATTCAGTAACCCGTCGCAACAATCTGTAAAGGAGGGAACATTCCAAATTGTTGTTCGAGCTGATTTTGAAGCCTCAATGTTGGCTGGAAATTCGAGTAAATGAGAAAGGAGCAAATTTTTATGCCTCAATGTGGATATAGTTGATGAGGGAGAGGAGCTAAATGATAAGGGTAAATTAGAAGGGAGCATTGCAGTCTTCCCTTTCATAATGGACTATGTTGTGTCAGCTGCACCGGGACAATAAATTAAAATGAAAAGGAAATGAATTATCATGACTTAGCATTAAAAAAAATAAGGATTAGATAAAGCAACCTATTCCTCTTCAATCACACGGATGAGTGTCTACCACTTGTTGATCAAACAACTTTGCATCAACCTATTCCAAAGTTTGTATTTTCAAAACGGAGAAATACAGAATTAATTTGAACTCTCCGATATAGTAGGATAATAGCAGCATCATAAGTGCATACCAGATTTTAGCAGTAGCATGTAGTATTGTAGGATAATAGCAGCAACAGTAGGACAATAGCAGCAGTAGGATATTTTAGTAGTAGCAGTACGATAATAGCAGCAGCATGTAGTTTGTAGCAGCAACAGGCTGTGAGATGTGTGCACCAGCAGAACACCTAAAGGCGACACTGCATTAGGACAATGGTCTCTTTTCATATAGATAATGTAGTGCGTATGTTCTTAGCATAACTAAAGCATGACTGTGGGTTCTTCGCATAACCGAAGGCATAACACAATGAGTTCTTAGTGTTGCTGAAGATTGTGGTTGTGTAAGCAGGGTGCTTTTAATACTAATCATACAAAAACATCACAAAAATTTTCATATTGGTACATAAATTTGAAAATACATGTTTTAGTTTAAAAAGAAAACGCGTGCTAAGAACAATTGCAACAATTTTTATATTTACAAAGCCGAAGCGTTAGTAAAGGCATACCTAAAAATAATTTTGAAAGATCATATAACTTTTCTTATATGCATCATAGTAGGTTGTATGAATCAGAATCAAATAATCAAGATACAATATTAGTATTTCACTAAAAATAATAATAAAACAATATCTGTCTAAAACATCAAAAAATCCACAAAAAAAATGTGGAGATAAAAAATCATAGAAATCATATATAAATTTTCCACTTATAGGGGTTATTTTGAATTTTTTACATTTGAAATTGTATAAGCTCGTTGTACTACAATCTAATAAATGAACATTTTTTGTAATGGTTAGATGTTCTCATGACAAACAGATATATTTAAACTGAAAACCAACTTATCAAGTATTCCCCAAAAATATTCAAAATTTTCGAGAAATAAATTTGCATCCCCACGGTAATCACTTAATAAATGTAATGGAGACTATAATTGATCAAAACGATAACTTTTGCTAATAGAAACGTGAAACTCGAAAAAACTACAGGGACATAAATAGATTTTATCTTTGACTATGTACAAAGGTGTTGGAGACTCGATTATTGTAACGACTATATACTCGAATATGAAAAATGTGTAATAAAATAACTAAAATCATTTGGAGAAGCTAAAATTTAGTGGCATCGTTAGATCTTTAAATTCATAAAAAGAATAATGGGGAGTAAAGGAATAAAAATAATAAGGGAAAAGTGAACAAAGATGAAAGCAAAGCCTACATATAAGCTAATATGACTATGAATACCAACAACGGAGCAAGAAAATGCATTCATCTCATCTAATAGAATGCGTTCGATGGAATTATTCAATAATTATCACTTTTACCTCATTAACAGTTCTAAAACAAATCTTTCAAGCAAGTTAACTGTTTGAACTTTTTGCATAAGAACTTATATATAAAACAAATCTTCCAACCGAGTTCAAAGATTCATAAAAAATAACTTGCAACAATAACTTCAACTTCTCAACCCAATCAATGACCCCAAATAACAACAAAAATACATCGGTGAATCTCATCTCAAGGGGCAAAGAAAGCAGGTCATTAATAATAAAATGGAAAGCCTCTTAGATGAACCCCATAATAAAGGTTATGTCTAAAAGAAAAAGATATGAGATTAGAAAAAAATCGATTAAAGGTTCAGTCTAATGAGGAAACACAAATTCAGCTAAAAAATTATTAGTCCAAAAAAATCAATTCAACCGTGAGAACATTCTAGACCATTTTAAAACTAATGCATAAATGACACTATTTTAAAATTCAAGACAACATTTCAACACCAATAATCTGAACCCATATGTTTATATTATGAAATTGTACACCCTACAATGGATTAAACACTACAATCGCAAAATATTAGCTTTGTGAAGTATCCCACAAATTATTAAAGAAATAAAAACAGAACATGAAACCTGTAGAGTACAAAATTTCTAAATTACTCCATATGATGCACCTTGCCATCAATATCCCAAAAAGGACCCCAAAACCAAAGTTATAAACAATGAAAGTGAGTCTCAAATAGGTATTACCTTCAATAGAAGGATTATCAATTCAACCATAACTCTTACCTGGATGTTAGTTATTGTGATATTGAAAATCAACATGTTAGATAAAACAAAAATAGGTAAAGAACGAAAATATTACAACAGGAAATGTGAGAGAGAGTACATGTGCTGTCGAGTGAATGAATGAGAGAGAGTAACTGAGTTGATGCGTGATTGAGAGAAAAGGAGTAACGTGTATTGATAACCGTGTAGATTGTGATTCAAGTTAAAGGTATGTAGCAGGATACAATGAAAAAAAAGTAAGAAGATTGCAATTGTTGATTTCTTGCATTGGATAGTGCCACCAATTTATTGGGTTTACAAACCCTTGTTTTTACAGTGAAGCATATACAAAAATAGTTAAGGTTTCTAAAATTATAATTCCAAGCGAGAGTAGTACATTTGCGGTCGTCCCGTGGTTGAGAAATGGCGAGGTCGTAAGGAAGAGCTGATAGAAGAGAGTCACAAAGGTGTGATGGTAATCATGTAGAGAGAGAGAGAGAGAGAGAGAGAATCATGTATTGTAGAAGTGGGGGAAAGTGAGAGAGATGAGAGAGCTTTTGGATAGTACCACCAATTTATACTTTTATCCCTTTTTTTGAATTTTGAAAGAGTGGGGGAAATACATTAGAGTGTGCCAAAAAAGAGGGAACACAATATTTTAAGGGGTAAAATAAGGAACACATTAATAATTCATATTGTGATGTCATAGTTGAAACTTATGACATACATAAGTTTCCTACTTTATTATATATATATATACTAGTACATGCCCGTGCCTGAAGGCACGGTTCAGAAGTTGCAAAAAATATAACACATTCTTGCGACGTGAATGGTATATGCAAATCACGTGTCAAGTAGTTTTCTACCTACTACAAATAAAAAATAATGTGTCAACTAAGACTTATAATCATATAATTTATTATAACACACAAAAATGTTTACACGATTTATAAAATTTGGACAGAGTATCCTCTGTTTGTAGGACTATCCACCTATCTAAGAAAATAAAACTACTCAGTTATACAAACATTCCATCCTGGACATTATATAAACCAACAACAATACTAATAGTCCATCTTGGACCTCATATAAACAACATTAATATGTCAAATATGTAAACCTTCTTGGGAATACAAAGGGAAACCTATACACTAATACGCTATTGAGCATATAATATAAATATGCTTATCGTTGACAAATGCCAAATCTCTATGACCTTCCCTAATTACAACTCATAATTCACCATTGATATAAGATCAAATATGCATAAAAATAATAAAAAAATAAGTTGTAATTCTCATTGATAGATGTCAAAGCCTAATATTTGAAGCACAAAGCTTACCTCTGCATATATAATAAACGAAAAATTAAAATGTTGAGGGGTGAGTGGTAGAGTTTTTTAATGGAGAGTTGAGAGCTACTCAATGGCCTCATGAACTTCCACGACCACCTAATAAAAAAATATCAAAATTAGAGAGGGGGAGATAGAGTTATTGTCAAGGATTATAGTAGAGAACGCGTAGTATGTACAGTAGTTGTCCAACATGAGAAAATACTGGTATAATAAAAATATGTTATCAAACAATAGGATCCTATTGTTGGAAGTTTAAAGCATAAACGATCCTTAATGCCACTTCAAGACACAATTTCTAACCTTAATAGACTTGTTCTAGAGAACCAACTTCGCTCTTTATTTTCGTTTTCCATGTAATTTTTTTTTCACATAAATCTCTTTCCATGTAAACCAATTTACTAATTGAAAACGTACCACTTACCACTCTACTTTAGGACTCCAAGTTCAATAAACTCTAAAAATATGAAAAAGTAATTCACTGAGCAAGTTACCTTAGTTCTTTCATTGAGTATCAACAGTTGTTAATTAGAAATCATTACAATATTAGTTCTGCAAAAATATGAAATGTTATTATGATCAACATTTGACGTAATTACCTTAAAATCCAATGACCTTTATTATTCTCAACAGTACCATCCAACAGAGTGAAATATTACCTCTGCATATCTAAGAAACGAAACATTAATGCCAAAAACATAGAGGAAATTAAACCATAAAAATGAGAAAGACAGTTACATATCATATAAACCGTTGCATAGCATTATAGTTAACATTTGGGATAATTTGGGAATAATGAGAAGTCCAATAGTTAAGAAAGTATTAGAACTATAAAAGCATCCACCACCTATCATAAATGAGCATGTAAATAGTTGGATTTTAATTGTTTGTAATCTATATAAATATGGTATCAACTTAAGCACGAAGGCTTAATAGTAAAGTTTTAGTAGAACTTTGAACTGAATTAAGTGAAGAATTAGCCGTAATGACAGTGGTGTAAATTGATGAGATTTTCAGATGCTAACAATGGATCTTAAATGCATATAAGTTACAAATTTCAAAGAGGCATCATTGTATACTATCTACACTTTTGGATGAAAATCTTTTCATCCCATTATTGATAAAATAAACAAAAAAAATCAGGGATGAAAGCTGTCATCAAATCTGCTTCTTGGTTGTGTCATCAGATTGATCAATTCATGACTATTTGAGAAATTCCTCGCAATAACCCGTGAAAACAACCAAGAAATCACCAAAACATATAATCAATACAAAAAGAGTATAAAAACGATGATAGAAAATATATACCTTCCTTGTTGTACCAGCAGGAAGATTTAAAAATTGTAGAGATGGAGAGAGAGAAATAAACTTCAAATCAGAAAATGTGGAATAAAAACTGATGATGAGTATGCCTTGGGCATCTCTTGATCTCAGAAAGATAGAAACACTCGTAAAGGAAAAAAAAAGAACATGACGTTAGTTAAATACTGCTCCCTTATTGTTTCTGGTAGCTAGTTAAGAGGGGAAAAACACGACTTGAACAACATAAACAGTTATAACTTTTGGTAGGTATATATAAAATGGAGAAAAATTGAAGCGCTGATATAGACAGGATAGTGTTATTGAAAATCTAATCCTACTTTTATTTTGGTTCTGACAGTTGCAAGTTCAGTTTGTGCATACATTTACACACCTTCATATCTGGCATCATTTGTGCACTGGTATATAGCATAGTATATGTCTAAAATCATATATTGTAACTTTAAAATTCTTACACTACAAAAAAAAAACTGATTTACGTTGAATGTAACTCAAAACTTAGCACTTTAAATGACCAAATAAACATTGTCCATGCTCGAGAAATGAATACAAAATTGGAAAACTAACTGTTAATAAAAAAAGGTAGACAAATAAACATGGAGCTAGAGGAAGATTTCAATTCATAGACTTGGATGAGTATTCACATCTTGATAAGGGAGAAGACAAAATTCCAAATACTATTCATGTGGGGAAAAGCAGACCCTGCTGTTCGTGTGGGGAAAAGTCCAAATACTGATCTAAGCATTCGCTCCAAGAATCTGTACTCAATAGATCAAAATTTGAAGAACACTTCATCAACTGAAAAGGTAATAATAATCTTTGAAATCCAAAGAACACTTCATCAGCTTTGAAATCCGAAGAAAACTTCATCAATTTTTTAAAGTATTGAAGTACCAAGTCAAAATGAAGTAAAACTAATTCTGATAAAACCCCTAAATAAAATGACTAAATAAATGGAAGATCCCAAACGTTTCACATAGAGCATCAGATATACAATGCTAATTGTAGCAGTAGATTTTCATACACGTATAGGTTGAGAAATCGCTGCTGGAACCAAGAATCAAAACCATGAACCTGAGCTTCTACCATTTAGGAATGGAGATGGAAGGTTAATCAAATTACTGTTACCCCAAAACATAATTTCAAGTACAGTTCAAATTGAGAAGACAATTATATTAAATGAAAACCTATAACATGCGATGAGAACTTCACGAAGGCAAAACCATGATTCTTTTTCTTTTTACCAGTAGGGTTTTTTTCACTTTTAGTGCTTGCCGTAAGATCAATAGATATAACATCTGGAAAAACCAATAAAGCTAAAAACCTATCAGATATGTCACATTCATACAACTTATATAATGTCATCAAAGAATATAAAGGCTTACCTGACGCAATTTTTTTTCAAATTCCTCAGCACTCTAGCCTGAAAGTCAACAAATTGAGATAGATGGATGCACAAAGGTACAATAAAGTCCAAGCATGTACATTAACAATATGAAAAGCCTTGCGTATTATGAATACAAAAGGAGTTGTTTAAGAAGAAAAGGTTTCACATGAAAATTTAGTTTTTGAATCCTGTTCTAAATGAAGTTAATAAAATGATAGATGGGTGGAAAAGATTTTTCGTTTTAGGGAGTAGCTTACCTATCTTAATTGAAGTTACCTAATTTGCAAAACTTCTTGAAAAAATAATGAGCATTTAAGTAACAAACATGTTAATATTTTCAATATGAAAATTTTCACCTTAAATGACAAATTAATTGGATGTGTAGTACTCAAACACTAGTGACAACAGGGGAGTGAAAAAAACAGCACTGTATTTCATTCAAAACATAAGAAATAATGGAAGTTGAACCTAACCGTTTAAAACACGTTAAAAACACGAACTTGACTTTTGAACCCACACTTGTTTCTGTGATGACATGATCTATTGTAAATGAAAATCACTTGCGATGACATGATTTATCTTTTTAAATGTATGAAACATGAATGGTGAAACAACATAAAATGGACTGCAAAATTGACTATGAAACCTGTTGCCGAGGAAGTTGCATCTGAATCTTGTTCATCACTCCCATGTGTATCATAGGTTTGAGGGTTGCAGCTCCGGCCTGACATCCAACTCCAAAAATCAACGACGCAAAAATCAATGCTGCAAATAATCATGAGTCCCAATGGTTCTCAGTTATAAACAACAAAGATGAGGAATTTTTTTTTAAAAATAAGCTTCTGACAAAAAAAAAAGAACAAAATTATGAAATTTACCTTGTATTAGACATAATTAAAGGGTTAAAATAAAATTTACCAAGTATCAATGGTCAATTTAGGCTCATTTTAAATCCCACACAATATGATCCGCATAAGGATTAAAATAATTCTTTCACGGATTAATAAAATTTTGTCACGTGATCAGTACATTCGTATATCATATTTTAAATACCTCATATACCACTCAAATACCTCTCTTTTTGAAACACATTTTAGATTCCACAATTAATACATATGATTAATAAGATAAGTGAATCGAGGAATCAGGATTACACTAAAAAAGGACTTCTTAAAATTTGGTAAAAGTAAATACTTAAGTAGCCTCTCCATACCAAATGTATTACGATTTTGGAATGGCTTCAATATCTGAATATGCATTTTGAAGAAAAAACCTATATATGGATTAATAACCCAAGTCTAGTGAAAATATAATCTATATAATCAAATCATCACACCCTAAATCCAGAAAACTACCATATTTAAAACCCCATTAGTACGTATAAGACCAAAACGAACATTTCATTTACACAATGGTTCAATATATTTGACTTTTATATATCTGAAACCAAATAAAGTTACCAAAGATATAGACAATTAATATACTCTGCAATAGTTACTAAAACCCCTAATTTTAGACCCCGAACATTGGACCTTGCTTATTTTTGAAACCCTCGAGTTTGAATCTGGTATTTGCAAAATCAAATCAAATCAAAACCAAAAACCTTACAATAGATATAAAAAAACTAATTAATGGTTTATTAATGGAAAAATGGGAAGTCCATATGTTAATCCAGCATAGATCCATAACTAAACCCATAAAATCCCAAAATTCCACAAATCTAGAAATAAAGAATGTCATAAAAACCCTGTATAAAAGTGAAGCCCCTAATATCTAAAGAGTAAGAGCAATAATACCTAAAAACCCAAAAACTTGTGGGGAAAAACATGCTAGAAACCCTAAAATTTGCTCGAGAAAAACATGCCAGAAAACATCAAATTATTCCCTCATTTTGTTCCTACTACTTCAGACTCGATTGCTATGGAAATAGCCCCCGTTTGCTATGGAATCAGACTAAAAAACAAACCTGATTGAGATGGAAATTTCTTCTTATCGCTTAAATACAAAATTAATTCCAATGCTTCATTAACAAATCAGACATGGTTTCTCTTGAATAATTTAAAATGGAAATAAATCACGTTCAGTACCAAATTTTATTACCATCTCCATATATATAGCAAATCATGTTCAGCAACTGCAGATACCAACTTTATATACAGAGAAAATCATTTAAAATTAATCGTTTGAAATGTAAACAACTCACATTCAGTACCAAATTATAATAGCAACTACATATATATAGGAAATCACGCTCAGTAACTACATATATATAGCAAATCATTTGAAATGAAAATAAATCATGTATATATAAAATCATGTTTAGCAACTGCATATACGAACAATTTTAACGAATTTCATGTAGCAACTGCTTATGTACCAATCGTTTGAAAACAAATTACGGTTGATGTGTTAGAGATAAAATGATGAACCGTGTCATGGAGATTATTGCAGATCATTTCTGTAGAAAACAAATGCGCTAATAAATTATCGTGGAACCAAAAAAAACACAGTCAAATAAAAACACCTATATGAGCTTGAAAAAAAACCCTGTATGAACTTGAAAAAAATCTATATGAAACAATGAGCCATGAGTCAAGACTTTTGCAACAATAGAAATGAAACAAAACAAACATTAGAGAATTAGCCCCATATTAACAAACCCTGAAAGAAATAAGTGAGGTATTTTATCAAACAATCTGTGTGACTTTTATCAAACACCCTATAGGAAAAACCTCGCGTGACACCGAATCTTTAAAAATCATGTCAAACATACAATAAAACCACCACAAAAAAACCTGTATGTATACCTTAATAGGGAGTTTAACAAATCTTTATGAAAAAAAACACCTGTATGAACTTGAAAAAGAATCTATCAGAAGCAATGAGCCATGAGTCAGGACTTTTGCAACAACAAAAATGAGATAAAACAAACATTTCTTTTCACTTATGTTCCTCCTTGCGGGGAACCTCATTCGCGGCGACGCTGCAGCTCTAGTCCCAACTCCCCCTTCACCTACATTTCTTTTCACTTGAATCCTCTTCACGTGAACAATGTAGTGGGCAACAAAAAAAAATATAAAATGAATACCAAATATCAAATCAACTTAAGATGAACATCATATTTAAACACCGTATGACAGGAAAATGCTCAAATCGAAACCAACCTATTTGTCTTTGAGACAATCAATGCTCGATTGTGTATGTGAATTTGTATGTGTGTATGAGAGAGAGAGAGAGAAGGAGAGAAGGAGAGAGAGAATACACTTTGATCTCCAAATTGAAGACAAAACTAGAATGCCTTGTTCCGGAATCATCTGTAACAAACTACACATGGATCTTAAATACAAAACCCACAAACGCTAAAAAAAACATAACAACGCGATCAAGATATATACAAAACATGTTACATAAGAAAAAGAAAGAGTTAGTAATCTGGAAATAAAATTTCAAAAGGAGAAAAAAAACTCACCTCAAGAGAACCACCAATTGAAACCAATGCCAACTTTTGGGTTGTTATCCAAATCAAACAAAAAAATTTAGCCCTAGCCGAAGTTAAACTATGAACCCTGTTTCAAAATCTATAAATTAAACCCAAAAAAAATTGATTCGACAAAAACCCTAACAGTTGAATCCTCAAAGGCCCTAATCTTAAAAAAATTCCTTTTTTGAACAAAATTTCAAACTGACAACCCCAACCATTTCAGATATAGAGAGACCTAAGAATGAGAAGTGTAGAGAGAGAGAGGCAAATATATGAGAGAGAAGACATCAGAAAAATAAGAAATAAAAAAACTTGAAGAGTTGTGTATTCGTGTAGATGAGGGGAAGAGGGTACCGACCATTGGAGGTTGAGCGGCCATCATTATTTCAAAGAGGGAGTGAATATGAAAGGGGGAATTTGATAGGAGAAGAGGGAAAAAAGGCAGATCGTGTGGAGAGAGAGAGAGAGAGAGAGAGAGAGAGAGAGAGAAAGTTGGAATGGTTTTGTTGTTTGTGGGCGGGATAGGTGAAATATTTGGGCGGGATAATTGATTTGGGGGAGTGAATCACAACCATTGATTTCGTAAGGGAAGATGTGGTCAAATCTCAACCCTTATTGTGCTTAGACATTTTGAGATTTCAAAAACCATTCCATCTTATTATATGGATATATATATATATATATATATATACTAGCGGAAAGCCCATGCACAGAGAAAATTATCCGAAGTATATTTTAGTCGAAAAGTATTTTTTACAATACTATAATTTTAAAAAATTGGGCCAAATTTCCATTGTTTATAGGACTATCCACCCTGTTTAAGAAATAAAAAAAATATTCAACGTGACATGAAAAAATTTGAGAAAATACTTAACTACTCCAGCATGACATAAACAAAAAGGCGATCGGCTCAACCTCAATAATAGTTTAATTAAACTGAAAGACATGAACAAACTAAATGGCTCCCATATATTCGCATGATATAAATCGAAGTAAGACCTGTCTAAATAAACAAAGGAACAATCGACCATTTAATGTTGTTTAACCCAACATGGCGTAAAAGAAAGAAATAATTTAATCCCAAATGCAAAGCAATTACTAATATTATTTGCACCTAATACTAAAATAAATGTAGTAGTGGTGCCAAAAATTGTCATCTTCATGGTACGTGGTCGTTTCTTGAAATACTGAGCACCTACAAATCAAAAGAAAAAATACAATCAAATAAAGGAAAAAATAATTAGGAATTTTCAAACAATACAGTTGAAGCCTATTATTGACGCCATTATCAACCATCTTCTCATACGGAGTCTTAATATCAGTGGGACGCGTAGTTGTATAAACAATGTTATAACAATCCAATGCTATAATAGTTTAAATATATACATGTTAAGTAGACATGTCTCAGTTGAAATGTTATAACAATCCAATGCTAACCACCGCTTCTCAAGCCTTGAAACAAACTACACCAGCACCAGCTGCAGCCGCTGCTGCAAAACCACGGCCACCATCTCCGTCACCAGTATATAAAGGTTGAACACGTGGTATTCTCTCAAACACATGGTATGCGCTAGAGTCCTTAGAAGAATAAAGGTTGAATAGTAAATTAATAAAAGGTAGAATCAAACAACATAAGAGTTGGGCTTCAAAAAAACAAACCTGTCATACATGCTATATCTGATCTCCTAACAAACCAAATGCTTACTATACATGCTTAATTATGGGTTTGTAACATTTGGGAAGACAATGATGGTCGGACCAATTTACCTTTATGCCACCAAGCCTGAAACACAAATTAGAGATGGTGTGTAATTGAGATACTGAATAGAAGATTGATATCTTATAAAACCAAAATCAGTAATTGAAACCCCTAATTAAACACTAAATTTAAATGTAGTAGAAGATGCATAAATAGTCCATAACTAAACACCATTTCAACTGTTTAAACACCTATATGTTTTATCCAAAAATGTAGCACTACATAAATGAGGGATAGTGAGTACCTTTCGAACTACATTTTGGAAAATCTAGAGAATAAACTTATGAATCAAAACCCAATTGTAGAGATGGAGAGAGATTATACCTTGGGAGGATTGAGTCTGGTATGGTTGCAATAATCATTGGCGAAGAGTTCTGATTTATTTGGTCTGCAAGTCAAATTTCACTACTTATAAGTGGTAAATGGGTAATAACATATAGAAAGATAAGTCAAAAGTAATTAGTATGACTTAATAAATTATATTGAAACCCAATAAGAACACACATTCAATTGTTAACGGTAGGCCACCATCTATCAATTCACAAATCACGATTAACAATATTGTTTGCTGGATAGCTAAAATAATTAAACTAAATAACTGGATCATCTATCAATCTGTCTCGTCCTCAGGTGTGGGAGAGAACCAAGAAGGGAACCTCCCTTTATTTTTGAGTAGACTAGTGAAGACTGAATCTAGAATTATGACTTACTCATCTTCATCCATCTCTTCCCTCGTCTTGGGCAAACCATCCAGCACCGAAATTTTCCCTCCTCTATTTTCTCTATATTCAACGCATTGGCCAATACATTTTCTTCTTTTTTAGCTTGGTCGATTGCTGATATCCCATGTAAGAATCCAATCAGGGACTTTACTCCCCCTGTCTAAAGTATCAGCTTCTCTATATCCATTTTTGGACTTTCTTTTTCGAGATCTTTAAGTTCGAAATATACCCTCTAGTAACTATATGAAGAGTCTCCTTCTTGCGTTGAACAATATTCTGAAAAAATAAATAGAAGAATGAGACAGAGAACATGAATATTGAAGGGGAACTAATCCGTTGAACCACTCTAGAACTGAACTGGTTTGTAGGGAATTCTCCGTTGAACCACTGTAGAAATAAACTGAACTATTATTAGTATATAACTAGTTTTTATAGAACTGAACTGGTTTGTAGAATTCTCCGTTGAACCGGTAGAGACTATATAACTGGTTTGTATACTAATATGAATGGTTTGTACTCCGTTTAACCACTAGTTTGTATAGTAATATAACTGGTTTGCGATGCATATAACTGGTTCAACGGAGAACTACTTTGTATACTAATATAACTCCGTTAAACGAGTTAAATTTTATTATTGGTATATAACTAGATCAACTCGTTTGTAGAAAATTAGTATATAATAATGGAGTTGCTCATTTTAAAACTAATTCTCTACGAATTATACAACGAATTCTACAGTGTAAAAATTGTTATTCCATTATAACAACATTGATAAAAATTGTTTGAAATTGCAAGAACCAACAATTAGTCCCAACGTTTTAGGCTACATACGTAATAGAAACCAAGAAAAGGGGTGTTTTGTTACCATCAATTACAACAACCAATGAATACAATCATCACTACTATATATCTCGATTTTTAGCTTAACACACACACACAAAAAATTATATAAACTTTTACCTGAGATACAGAATTACCTGCGGTAAATATTAACCACAGAGTGAGAAATCTTGGGGAATGTTGGATTTGAATTGTTTGAAAGGAGTGATTCAAATATTAAGAACAAAGACATCAGTAACTAAAAATCATTAAGAAAGGAATGCATAAGAAAAGCAATTAATGAAGCAATGCAATGGCTTGGGCGTTGTCGTCATAGCTAAACGTGTTGAGAATGTACTCTTTTTCTTCAGTTCATCTTGAGTAAATTTTGATAACTGAAGCATGGCCCTCAACTTCCTTGTTGGTACATAACAATCATATAATTGGTCCTTGGCTAAAGATCGAATCCTTGATTAGTGGTAAACATACTGACACACATAAAGTAAATTGGCGCAAGGGTACCTAAAACGAAACAAAAAATTATACACAGGCTCAATCGAATGTGAATAAATTTAAACGGGTATACATTTAAGTTTAAATCTATACAGTTAATCGATCATACCATATTGGTCCGGTATACAGTTAGTAAACTGTTTGAAATTGAATTCATTTGCAAAAGGTATATAGATTTTTTTCATTGAAATTGAGTTCACCATACATCAGCACACCTTCTTTTTTCAGCATATAAATAAGTTCAATCTTGCATCATATGATCCAAAACTGCTAGAGAAATCAGAAGAAAAGAAAGAATTTACAACTCTTTTTCTGAATTCGAAATGGATCGTAGAGTCATTAAGATGGATTTACCTTAAGAACTAAAGAAGATCTAGCTGGTGGCTGTGGAATATAAGTCGGGTTAAGTCATAACTACTTGTATATTTTCCAGTGAATAGGCTAAGATAAGGATAAGATAGGTCAGAAAACGTAAGCGATATCATCGAGATTTTTGTGTAAACAAACGTCTCCTGAAAAAGTCTTTTGCAAACAAACGTAAGCGATATCATCGAGATTTACCTATGACTTCCCAAAAAGTCTCCTGAAAAAGATAAACACGTTTTAGTAAAACTAAATATATAGAACTTCACCATTTAATCTTAGACAAAAATGAGCTTTTGTTGATTAAAAAAGAAAATATGTCATAAAATTGAAAGAACCAAAAGCAGGCATGTCAAAAAATATGTCAAATAATGAAAATAAAAAGTTACTAACTGTTTATAACCTAAACTATAGTACAAATTAAAGACAAACTAAGAGTTGAATATTATAAACAAATAAGGAAAAGCTTGTGACATTGGTTAGAATAGTAATAACCAACTTCTTGGGGTATTTCAACTAAAACCACCTATCTACCAAAAATAAAAATAAACATGATATTTCTGCTATGATACATGATATTTCTTCTACAATACATAAAATACCTGGTATATAAAAATTAGTTAAGTTAACCATGTATTGACCACCATACCTTAGTTTTTGTGATGGATTATTGACATTCCTTCTCTAATTGTTTACGTGAATATTTGGAGCCACGGTTGAAAGATGCGGGCCTGTTTCAATTACACACAAATGAAGTTGCATTGAAGCATGGAAAATCAATGTATGAAAATTACAAATGGATGACATATCTGTGATTGACATGTACACAATTAAACATTCAATAAGATAACACAGTGTCAAATCCCATCAGAAGGAATTGAGGATTTAATATAAACAACTGGTAGTAAAATGAAAACTCAAAAAAAAATTGTATAAGAGTTTAAGATATTAAAACGATAATAATCAACTCCGATCATGACCCATTTGACCCTTTAGCATGTCAAATTGGGGATAACTGCAATTAAATGCATGGGATAGAGTAGCGTGCATATGTAATTTAGTCTAAAAAACTACGCATCAATCCAAAGAAGAAACAGTAATATCCATAATGAGCAACACAAATTCGAGTATTACAACCTTCCTGCATATTGATTAAACACTCCAATTGCTTATTTCTTTCACTTGTAGCTTTGGATGTCTTTTTTTTAGAAATAAAATAAGTATGAGCCCTGATCTGAAAATATGACTTGAAAATAATAATAGGGATCACCACCTAAACTAAAAATCAACATGGAAAATTGGCAAGCCAATATCTGAATGCATTCCAATGGCAGTAACTCTTCTACGGGATTATGAACACACTATGCAAGCTTTAAAACAATATAATAAAATGCATGTGCCAATGTTATAATCAATGTTTACCCTAAATTGCTTCACAAAAGTATCCCCATGAACGGCATTGTAATCCCCTGCTCCTTTTTTCCAAGCCCTTGCCCCTGTTACCACTCAGCTCTTTCTTCGCTACCTCTTTCAGTTCCACCAACAGTGAAGAAAATTTGGGTTAGTACCGAGTGACATTTCTCATTTAGACTTAGATTTCTACGCTACCTCTTTTAATTATCCAATTATCAAATCATATAAGAATTAATTATTAGACTGATCTATCAAACCATCTCCCACGAATTCAAGATATACATAATCAGTTTACAAATGACGCTCGCAGCCAAGATATAAAAAATTATACTAAATATGAAAGAATATAAAATTTAAAATATTCCACTTGGTTTATGTACTCTCATACGCCAAAATTATGCAAATCATGTCTGAGTGAATGAAAGAAAATAAATATTGAAATTTTGTAAGTGCCAAACAATTGCTGAGTATTCTAACAATTTTAAAGAAAAGAAGACAATAAAATTATTATAGAGTACCTAACTTACACATATGTAAAAGAAACTAAGACGCAATCAACCATCTCACTAATTAATTTAAGAAACATCAAAGCAATGGTTTTTATTCGACAACAATGACTTTGAGGGCAACCAAATAAACATCGCGTTCCATCCTGTTATTTGCTCATACTTTGTAAAGAAACCAAACGAAAAATGGAAAGAAGCCTAATGCCTTCCCAAATAACCTTAGGTGAAGAAGTAAATTGAGACAATAGTAAACCTCAAAATTAGTACCAATACATCGATTTTTAAGAAATGAAATCCAACAATAAATGTTGATAATCCAATCTAGCACTAAATCGACATTTTATGATATTTTCATGGTGTTTTCTTCCCTATAATAAACAAACTACGTTCGATCTGCATACAAAAATTGACCTAAACCAATCTACCTTTTATTACAGCTAAACCACACTTCACTTTGATTACTTTGTTTGCTTTGATTACAGCTAAACTAATCTTTTTTTATATAGAAAATGCAGAAGAAAACTCATAAACCTCAATACAATAAGAGAAGAATAGTATTACCTACCATTTAACTAAAGTTATCATGCTGGGCATTTTTTCTGCCAGCAGAGTATTACCTGCCAAAGATAAATAATTTTTTTTATCAAGTTTATTCATGACCCAAATTGAAAAATGAAAAAACTCACTTCTAAGACACAAAAAATAAATAAACGAAATAAATTGAAACCTAACCCCCACACATGTAGACATCCAAATGGGATTTCTCCTTCATTAGCACCTACAATGTAAAACCCTAAATTTAATATCGTATCAGTAAACACAAATGGAAACCACATAATATATACATATACACTAAGTGTTTAATCAATATCAGGACATGGATTAGTCATGCAAATTTTTACTTCGAATCAACAACAGAAGATTTGCAAAATTGGAGATTATAGCTCTATTGATCTGGAAAAGAAAAAAGAGACAACAACTAACAAATCGCACTGAAGCCCTAAATCTGTAGACAAAACCTAAAATTTGTACCACAATAAAAAACCTATATTACAGAGCTCTAAAGTTGAACACCAAACCTAAAATTTAACACAAATCGATTCATAAGGAACTCTCGCCTTGTATAAGCTACGAATCAACACAAACCCCTTATTTCACCCAAAATAATAGATCTTGTGGTTCGATAGAGAGATAAGAGAGAGTTACCTGCTGATCTAGAGAGAGATAGGAGAAATTGTACATATCAAAAAGGAGATGGATGGCTATAGTGAGGTGATTATGTGTATTTTACTATTTTATCCCTCTGTTTGAATTTTTGGCAAGAATGGGAAATAAAAGAAAGTGATGGAAAAGAGGGGGAAAACAAAAATAAAGGGTCAAAAGAGGAAAATGGAACAAAGCAATCTCAACCCTTAATTTCTTGCATTGGTGGCCAAATCCTCACCTCTAGTTAGCTTATCCTCTTATGGAATAGTAACCAACATTCTACTCCTTATTCTATATATATATATATATATATATATATGGTATATTATTTTGGGTCTTTGGGATTTGCATTTAGTCCATGTTTGATATATGCTCTATCATTGGATTTTATTTGGCATGCTATATGATCATATTAATATAATACTTTATTAATTATTCATATTAATATCTCTTTGCGTTGATATTGATATTGGTTGGTTGGATTATTTATGCTTGAGTTGTCATGTTGTGTGTTTGCTACACTTTACACCATTGCATGATTTTATTCCGTCCTCCCTATTTCATTAGTGGTTTATCTAGTCCACACATTTAGGGGGAGATTTGTTTTTTTGGAGGAGTAATTGTTTTATGATATCATCATTTGTCTATTCCTGAATAAAAAGCGGGAGTAATGGTATATTTCCTTGCATGATTTTATACATTGTTAGATATTTATTCATTTGCGAATTTATACCTGTTATATTCTCTTTGGATTCGACGACGTATTTTAAGTGGACGGGACTTCAATTTACATGTATGCAAAAACGTTTCAAGCCAAGCAGAGCTACTCAAGTTAGTGTGTCGATTGAGCGTTTGTACCTTTTTCCTTTCTTTGGTTAAGGAATAAGTCGTTTTAGAGATCTTAACGACCCATATGCTTTTTATTGTGGTTTTTTACCGGAATTGCCAAGGGGAAGATTTGTGAGGATAAATTTATAATGAAATCAATTTGTTCGTAATTGGAATAATTTCGAGCAAAATATTTTGAGTCATGGGTTAGATTTGGTGTTGTCCCTTGAAGCCTATCATGTGGTTGGATGAAGTTGAAGCAACAAAGCTTGAGATTATATTATCGTGTCATGTTTTGTGCTCATTTTAGTCTTCATGTTCCGAGGATCTCAGGTATGAATGTGTACTTATTTTGATCCTTGGATATTTTGTTATTGGGTGTTAAATTTTTTATAAAATGTTTTGAAATACATTCAAAGATTTTTTTGAGTTTTTTGTCGAGTCGTTAGAACGACTTGAAAATTCGTTCAAACAAGTTTAATTAGTTGTTAGAATAAGATTCCTTCATTGGAATGAGATTTGGATCGGCACTTTTTGGTGGGATATGTAATGTCATTCGAAATTTCGTTAGAAGCCCTTTGAATGAGAATGGGTACCTCGTTCGAATGAGAAGTCAGTTCGTTCGAACGAGCGTGTGAATTTTTATTTTTAAATTTTATTATCCTTATCTCTACTGCCTATCTTTTTGAAACTAATTTTCCTACAAATAGAGATGCAAAATTAGACTTTGATGAGAGCCTTTTTAATAATTCCTTTTCTGTTTATACTCCCAAAAAACTTTAGCTTTTCAGACAATAAGTTTAGGATCCAAGATTCATCATATATATGATTTAAATATCCTTTTTGGTCACCAAGTTTATTCTTCACATCTTTGTGAGAATTTTTTCTTTGCGGAGGATTTCGTATTTGTTGTGTTATGGTGAAGAAGCATATGATTCAATATACCAATCCGTAGATGGTTACTGAGACATGCATTGACTTGTGCGTTGTGGAAACTTACATAGGTGGACTCTTGCATTGTCACTATGGAGGAGCAGTTGAATATTGAAAATGTCTCAATGCTTATGGGGATTGATTCATTGTGTAAGTCATCTGTCATCTTGTGTAATTCGGTATCATATTGAATTCGTGGCTAGGTCGTCCGAGGTTTTGTCTGTTTTGAGTTTTCCTCGTACATTGGCTTGTTGTGCAATTGGTTTATTTTATCTTCTATCAACTAGATGCTTGATTTAAATTATGACGATAAAATTGGATATTTTGTTTTATCTCTATAACTCGATTTAAAATTGGTAGAATTTTTTATTGGGTTTATCGGTTGAAGGACTTAAGTTAAAAAATAAAAATGAAAATTAGAAAAATAATATTTGGGATAAATATAAAAATAGAATTTTTACTTGTGACCATCCTTGCCAGGCCTTTTCACACTTACAGATTGTATACTTAATATGATATAGAAAGTATATAATTCCAGAATTATCACGGCAATACTAAGTTCCCAACCCATTTGTATTGATTTTGATTAAAAAAAATGAAACATTAGAGATGATTGAAAACCTAACTATCCCTTTACATTTAGATTTTAAGTATGCTTTTAAGTTCTTTTGAATCGAATGAACTCAAACTACTAAATGCCATGAAATCTCAAATGGTCCTAAACCATCAGTTCTCACCACAACATCCAGCTAACCAATTTTCACCATAACATTTTGATCGCGGTCTTATTGATTCACAACTTCCAAGTCCTCACGATTACACTCATATCCTACATCCAAGTCCTAATTGTTACACGCATATCCCTCTATCACATCCTTCAAACATGCAATATGGAACTGCGATAAACTTTCAAATTTTAGCAAGTGGATAAATTATTACATTAGCAATTATTGGGACGATGATGCACGATCATCGACTATTACAATTTGAACGTAAGATTTGAAGCCCTTATACTTTTGACTCACTTGAGTCTATATTGTATAAGTGCTCATCTAGTTTGGAAATTGTGACAAAATTGTTTCCTACCTAGAATCCAAAGAACCTCAGAAGTTGGTTTGCTACTTCATCTCTCTATCTTGTAGTGATCAAGAACCTATTGCGAACAATCACACACAGTAAAATTCAACTATTGCATATCATATTGTAAAATAATGTGTGTACATATGTTGAGTGTGTTTAAATCCCTAAATTGGCATTTGAATAATTTTTTGGGATTTTTTAAACATTTTTAAAATAAGGTTTTCTTCATTAAAACTTGTTTTAAAAAGTTTCGTGGTCAATTTGTAAATATAATTTGTTGATTATATTGGCTTAATGTTACCTTGGGTAGAATCCAAAAGCAGAGTAAACTTGAGGGTGTGATTTTAATTAACTTTATACGCGCGTTTGTGATCCAGTTATTGACCAACACATCTCCTCGTCTGATTGGCTGAAGTTGTGTTTCTTTACTTAGTTAAAACAGCGTTTGTTCCTAGCCCTTGGATCATTAGTTATCATCGATCTTCATGTTATCTTGGTGAATCCCAGTACAACTTTTTAGACCAATCAGGATTCGTTTAATCACCGCCTTATTAGAACCCTTCGATCTAAGTCAATTTGGCTTGACTTAATCCAGGCCCTTGGTTCTGAGCCAACCTCTCGAACCTTATCCTATCCCTATAAAAGGGACACTATTCTCAGACATCTAAGACTTTTGCCATTTTCATTTCTTCTGAGAAATTGAGAGAGAGAAGAGAGAGAAGATAGAAGAGAGAGAGAGAGAAAACAGAGAGAGAAGATAGAGAGTTAGAAACCCTAACCCTGTTCGTCAAAACCTCTTCCATCCAAACTCAAACACTTCTTCAGATACCTCCATATCCAAAACACTTCTCTGAGTGTTCTTGAGAGTTTGAGAGTTTGAGTTAAGTTTGTTTTTTTGCTGTAACCTCGTGTTCACTAGATCTTGTTTTTCAACTTAAACGTTTATTCAGATCTACTTTCTGATTTCATAGAAATTTCAGATCTGAGTTATTCCTGTTACATTACACTTAGGTTCATTCTTTATTTCTCATCTTGAGAAATATATTGTTGATTATTTTCTCCAAAACGTTTTCTTACTTTGAAATCAACAATAAATGTTTTATGTTTCTAGTTCTTGTAAAACTAAACCTTTGACCTAGTTTGGAATCTCACTTGGAGGTTTTCAATCTCGAAAAGTCTTTCTAAATTTTGAGATTGATTAAGACCTTGTCTGTCTTCCTAGCAAGGTATCAGTGGATTCTGTGAATGATTTAAAGGTCAAATAAGGTGAAAAGTTTTGTAAGAAGAAATAAAAAGAAAATATCACAGCATATAGTGTTATTGTAATTTGTTAGGACAGTTTGTACTTAATAAGTGTGTGTGTGTGCATGCATGTGTTAGAAAGCACTTACACAAACACTTTCACCCTACAACATGAAAAGTGTTGGTAATAAGATCCTGTGAATAAAGAGTCGACGTAAAGTGCTGGTTCAAATCAGAAGTTAACAAACTGGGAGAACTACATCTACAATCAGAACTACAGAGAAGTTTAAGGACACCAGAGGGTACATTCCTAAACTTATATAGGAATGAGTTTTTTTCATGTTAGTTATATAGTTTGTAACTCATATATTTGTTTTAGTGGTTTTTCTTCATTTTACTCTGTAGAGGGAGTCGTGGATGTTTCCTCAATTGATGAGGTTTTACCACGTAAAAAATATTATGAACATAATTTTTCTACATCTCCTCATCTCATTCTTGGTTGTGCTGAGTTTAAGATTTTTAAACTACGGTATAAACCTGTTATTTAATTCTTGAATTGATCTCGTACATACTGATTTATTAAACACATCTTGTGTTCAAATAGTTTGGTTTTTACGAAAAGAGTTTCTTATAAAAACATATCGGAGTTAATTAAATAGTTTATTTTTAATAAACGACTTTAGTAACACTTTTCAATTGGTATCAGAGCTTTGTAAACTTCTTTCAAAAGAGATCCTGTGTTTTTGAAATTATTTTCTGAAAATCAATTATGGACGAGAAAAATGAAAGATTTGGTAACTTGACCAGACCTCCAATATTTGATGGAACCAATTTTGCTTACTGGAAAGTAAGGATGATTGCTTTCATTCAAGGAACTTTGGGAGATGATGTCTGGGACATTGTTGAAAATGGTTATATTTTTCCTACTAAACCAGCCAACGAAGGAAGTAATGAGAGGGTTAAGAAAGCTTTAAGTGAGTTCACTCAAGAAGAGAAACAAGTTTCTCGAAATAATAATAAAGGAAAGAATGCCATATTTATGTTTATAAATGAACATGAGTTCAAAAGAATCTCATCCTGTACCACTTCTAAGGAAGCTTGGGACACCTTGGTCACTGCTCATGAATGAGACAGTAGAGTTAAGGCTGCTAAAACCCAAATGCTTATTCAGTAGTATAACTCCTTAATTATGTATGAGACTGAGTCATTTGATGACTTCTATATGAACTTGACTGATATTGTGACCAAATTCCATGCTAATGGGGTGAATTATAATGGACATGAAATTGTATCTAAAATTCTAAGATCATTGCCACAGAAATTTGATAACAAAAGATATGCTATTGAGGAAATGTGTGATCAAAATCTCACTCCTGAATTACTCAATAGTAAACTAAGAACTGTGGAAATGGAACTAGAATTTAAGAAACAATTGACTCAGACCCATAGGAAACAGACTAGTTCCAATCTGAGCTTCTCTTTTAAGTTAACTAAGCCTAAACTTATATTCCCCACTTATGATTCTGATGAGGAATGCAATATAGGGAGTTTGGAAAATCAAATTGCCTTAATTACTAACAGTTCAAGAAAATTATTATGTTTAGAAACAAAGTGGCATATAAACAAGGGAATTCAAATTATCCAACTTCCTCTAATCACAGGCCTCATGAGAAAAACCATGATAAATATCACAAGGACTCTCACATTAGACCTAATAGAGACCTTAAGAAGACTGAATGCTATAGATGTGGTAAACTGGGGCACATTGCACAAGACTGTAGAGTTAACTTGAACACTCAAAACAAACACACTAGAGCTAACATTTGCAAAACATGGGATGATTCAAGTGATTTTGAAAAGGAGGAACTTGAGTCATCTGATGTTTTTGATCCTTGCATGTCCTTCTTTGCCAAGATCATATATAATGATGATGTGCTTATGCCTATGTATGAGAATGCTTCTAGTAACTCTACTCCTGCTATTGAGAATCATGTTTATACTGGTTTAGATGCTTTGATTACTCATAATGTTGCATATTCTTCCTCGGGGTGTCTGAGTCAAAGGGATAGCGATAATGACGATGTAAATGGGTGTGTGAGTTTAACAAATGAATCTTTAGGGGTCACTCCACACACCACACTTAGTGACTCGGACAATGAAGACCTCCCTGACATTCAAACACTTTATGCTAAAACTCTCAAGAAAAGCACTAGACTAGAAAGGATTGTGAAAGATCTCACTAAGAAGTTAGAAGATCTAAGCCTAATGGTTAAACTAAATGCTGAAGAGTATACTACCCAATGTTTGACTCATAAAAGTGAAATAAAACGTTTGATGAAAAACTCAGAGATTTAAAAGAAACAAATGAAACTCTGGAGAAAAAATACAACGGGACATTGGTAGAATTGGAGCAAACTAAAGAAAAGACAGCAACAGTTTTCAAAAAATTTACAAAATTTAAAAATAATTCAAAATGTTTTGATGAATTTTTTGTTGAATCAAAAACCAATTCTGATGATCGAACTGGAATAGGGTTTTGCCCCAATTTGAAAACAAAAACAAAATCTTTTGAAACTATCAAGTTTGTGTCAGGTGGCAAAAGACCTATTGAAACATGCCCAGACTTTCATTCTCTAAAAACTGAGTTTGATTCAAAAAATCAAAATTTTAACATTGGGGAATCAAGTTGCTCTAAACACGAAAGTTCATATAAGGCTAAATACGCCTACCCTTATATTAGGAAGAGTGAGTATCCATACAAGACTGTCATATCCAGGAATAGAGTTCAGCCTCAAAACTCTTCAAAACCTTTGTTTAGAGACTTTCCTAAGGAGACCCCAATTCTGAGCAATCTTTATTGTTCCAACTGTGACATTTATGGTCACTCTTTTGATGATTGTCCTGCTAGAAGACTCGTTAAACCTTCATATAATCCTTCTATCTATCAAAACTTTAACTATTCTAGGAGGAGCCATAACAATTATATACTTCCTAGACAGACAGATAGAAACTCTAATTATAGAAAGAGAAAGATCAAGCCTAAAAGAACATTTACTAGAAGGAATCCTAAGAACTTTCCTAAACCAAATGCCCAAGTCTTTCACAAATTTCAAAATCATGCGCAAAATGTTTTTCAGCAAAAATCCAAAGCTCGCAAATTTTATCAATTAAGAGCTAATAAGCGCAAGATGAAAACTAAGGCAATTTGGGTTAGAAAAGATGATCTATTACCTCAGATGAAGTGTAATGTTGTTGTTACTACTTTAAAAGCTGGACACACATCATCTGGTTGGTATTTAGACTCTGGATGTTCTAAGCATATGATTGGTCATGTAACTAAACTTTTGAACAAAACCAGCTTTGCTGGTGGTAAAGTCATTTTTGGTGATGGAGTTTCATCTCAAATCATAGGCAAAGGAACTCTCCAAGAAGATGGGCTTCCTATTCTACAAGATGTTCTTCTAGTCAAAGGTCTTAAGGCAAATTTACTTAGCATATCGCAATTTTGTGACTCAGATCATACTGTTACCTTTTCAAAGAACAATTGAAAAATTTTAAATGAAAAAGGTGAATGCATAATTGCTAGATTCAGAACACCTGACAATTGCTACAGTGTCATGAACAATTCTGAAATCTGTAATGTTGCGAGAATGGATGACAATGAGATATAGCATAACATAATGGGTCATATAAATTACGATAACCTTAGTAGACTGACCTTTCAGGAAATAGTTAGAGGAGTTCCTAAAATCAAACTTATACCCAATCTTATCTGTGGTTCCTGTCAAGAAGGTAACATTGTTAAGGCACCTCATAAGAAAGTCAAAGATATTCTTGCCTCTAATTCCTTAGAACTCATCCATATGTACCTAATGGGTCCCTCACAAACCGTTAGTCTTTATGGACACAGTTACATCCTAGTTATGGTTGATGACTTCACTAGATTTACCTAGGTAGCCTTCTTGAAACAAAAGTCCGAAACATTTCAAACCTTCCTAAAAATTCTTCTTAGGATTGAAAATGATAAGGATACTCAAGTGAATAGAATTCGTAGTGATAGAGGTGGTGAATTCAAAGACACTGGTATTATATAATACTGTGACTATAATGGTTATAAACACGAGTTCATTGCTCCTAAGACCCCTCAACAGAATGGTATTGTGGAGAGAAAGAATCGTACCCTTCAGGAGATGGCACGTGTTATGTTACATGTTAAGAATTTACCTAAATATTTTTGGGTAGAGTCTATTCGTACTGCTTGTCATATTATAAATAGGGTCTATCTTAGAAAGAATTCCAAACAAACCCGCTATGAACTTTGGTACAATAAAAAGCCTAATCTCAAATATCTTAGAACCTTTGGCAGTACTTGGTATGTATGCAAAGATAGGGAACACTTATCCAAATTTGAGAGCCGGGGAGATAAAGCCATATTTTTAAGATATTCGCCTAACAGTAGAGCTTATCGAGTGTAAAATCTTCGCACTAAAACTTTGATGGAATCCATAAATGTAATTGTTAGTGACACTACTGTAGAAAGCAAGACTGGTGAATTTACTATTGAGGAAGAGTCTATAAATATTTTAGAAAATGACTCCTCTACAATGGATAATTCATTACCTATTAAGACACCGGAGGTACCTAACTGGTTTTCTAAAGATCATCCCATAAAAAATGGTAGTTGGTAACCCTAGTGAGCCAGTGCGTATAAGATCTCAACTCATAAACTATGCACATTATGCATGTTTTGTTTCTCTTGTGGAACCAAAGAATGTAAATGAGGCATTGAATGACTCTCATTGGATTTCTGCTATGCAGGAAGAACTTTTACAATTTATCATTCATGATGTTTGGTATCTTTTTCCACGTCCTGATCACAAAAAGGTTGTTGGCACACGTTGGATTTTCAAAAATAAGACTGATGAAAATGGGATAATAATTATAAATAAAGCTAGATTAGTTGCTCAAGGATACTCTCAAATAGAAGGGATAGATTTTAACGAGACCTTTGCTCCTGTTACTCGTTTAGAATCTATTTGTCTGCTTTTTGCTATAGCTTGCCACATGCACTTTACACTATACCAAACGGATGTCAAATCTACGTTCCTTAATGGTATATTGGCTGAAGAAACCTATGTAGAACAACCTAAAGGATTCACTGACCCTAAACATCCAAATCATGTATTTCGTCTAAAAAAGGCTTTGTATGGCCTTAAACAAGCTCCTAGAGCTTGGTATGATCGTCTTTCCAGTTTTCTTTTAGATAAAGGTTTTAAAAGAGGCGGAAATGACCAAATCCTTTTTGTCAAACATTTTGACAAACACATCACTATTGCTCAAGTTTATGTGGACGATATTATATTTGGATCAACTTCTCCCTCAGAAGTCAAATCCTTCTCTGAAACTATGCATAAGGAATTTCAAATGTCCCTTATGGGGGATCTACAATTCTTCTTAGGCCTTCAAGTCAAATAAAATTCAGATGGATTATTTGTATCGCAATCCAAGTACACTTTAGAGATAGTAAAGAAATTTGGCCTCGAGTGTGCTAAAGATGCTAAAACGCCCATGAGTACTACGTTAAAACTTTTCAAAGATGAAAATGGAAAATTTGTAGATCTTACTCAGTATCGTAGTATGATAGGCACCTTACTATATCTTACTGCCTCGCGTCCTGATATTATGTATGATGTTTTTGTATGTGCTCGATATCAAAGTAACCCTAAAGAGATCCTCTTAAATGCTGTTAAACGTATCATTAAATATTTAAAAGGCACTATAAATCTAGGACTTTGGTACACTCATGACACTCTAAGCACTATAATTGGGTACACTGATGCTGACTGGGCTGGGTGTACTAATGATAGTAAAAACACATCAGGAGCATGTTATTATATAGGTAATAACTTGGTAGGATGGAGTAGTAAAAACAAAACTGCACATCACTCTCAACAGCTGAATATGAATACATAGCCGCTGGCAGCTGTTGTGCTCAATTAATGTGGCTAAAACAAATGCTAAGTGATTATGGTATTCAAGAAAACCAATTGCATCTCTATTGTGATAATCAAAGTGCGATTAATATTTCTAAAAACTCTGTTCAACACTCGCGAACAAAGCATATTAAAATAAGACATCACTTTATACGCGAATTGGTTGAATGTAAGGAATTAGAAATCAATTATCTTCCTACTGATCTACAACTCGCAGATAAATTTACCAAACCTCTATATTATAATAGATCCATTTCATTACGAAAATCTATTGGTATGGTTTATGATGACTAATCATTTTTCTATTTATCCAAGTTTTTCCCTTTGTCCATTTGAGACAAAATGGGGGAGAAATTTGAGTCTATTCAATTCTTACATATACTAAACAGCTTGATTTTAGTGATTTATTGCAGGTTCTTATTGTACAATTACTCTCAAAAGTTGTAATAGGGTATTCATATGTACTTAGTTGAGTTATGTACTTTTTGATTTCTAGGAATTGGGTAGATAGAATTTTGATAGGAATAAGTTATTCTTATTTTCCTGTTACCCAACAAGTCCAAGATGAATCAAAGGAGATTTTGTCTCATATTTCCAAAGGTGGAGATTGAAGCCCTTATACTTTTGACTCACTTGAGTCTATATTGTATAAGTGCTCATCTAGTTTGGAAATTGTGACAAAATTGTGTCCTACCTAGAATCCAAAGAACCGCAGAAGTTGGTTTGCTACTTCATCTCTCTATCTTGTAGTGATCAAGAACCTATTGCCAACACTCACACAGAGTAGAATTCAATTATTGCATATCATATTGCATAATAATGTGTGTATATATGTTGAGTGTGTTTAAATCCCTGAATTGGCATTTTAATAATTTTTTGGGATTTTTTAAACATTTTAAAAATAAGGTTTTCTTAATTAAAACTTGTTTTAAAAAGTTTCGTGGTCAATTTGTAAATATAATTTGTTGATTATATTGGCTTAATGTTACCTTGGGTAGAATCCGAAAGCGGAGTAAACTTGAGGGTGTGGTTTTAATTAACTTTAGACGCGTGTTTGTGATCCTCTTATTGACCAACACCTATCCTTATCTGATTGGCTGAAGTTGTGTTTCTTTACTGAGTTAAAATAGCGTTTGTTCCTAGCCCTTGGATCATTAGCTATCAACGATCTGCATGTTATCTTGGTGAATCCCAGTACAACTCTTTAGCCCAATCAGGATTCGTTTAATCACCGCCTTATTAGAACCCTTCGATCTAAGTCAATTTGGCTTGACTTAATTCAAGCCCTTGGTTCTGAGCCAGCCTCTCGAACCTTCTCCTCTCCCTATAAAAGGGACCCTATTTTCAGACTTCGAAGACTTTTGCCATTTTCATTTCTTCTGAGAAATTGAGAGAGAGAAGAGAGAAAACAGAGAGAGAAGAGAGAGAGTTAGAAACCCTAACCCTGTTCGTCAAAACCTCTTCCATCAAAACTCAAACACTTCTTCAAATACCTCCATATCCAAAACACTTATCTGAGTGTTCTTGAGAGTTTGAGAGTTTGAGTTAAGTTTGTTTTTATTGCTGTAACCTCGTGTTCACTAGATCTTGTTTTTCAACTTAAACGTTTATTCAGATCTACTTTCTGATTTCATTGAATTTTCAAATCTGAGTTATTCATGTTACATTACACTTAGGTTCATTCTTTATTTTTCATCTTGAGAAATATATTGTTGATTATTTTCTCTAAAACGTTTGCTTACTTTGAAATTAACAATAAATGTTTTCTGTTTCTAGTTCTTGTAAAACTAAACCTTTGACCTAGTTTGGAATCTCACTTGGAGGTTTTCAATCTCGAAAAGTCTTTCTAAATTCTGAGATTGATTAAGGCCTTGTCTTTTTTCCTAGCAAGGTATCCGTGGATTCTAGGAATGATTTAAAGGTCAAAGAAGGTGAAAAGTTTTGTAAGAAGAAAGAAAAAGAAAAGATCCCCGAATATAGTGTTATTGTAATTTGTTAGGACTGTTTGTACTTAATAAGTGTGTGTGTGTGCATGCATGTGTAAGAAATAACTTACACAAACACTTTCACCCTACAACACGAAAAGTGTTGGTAATAAGATCTTGTGAATAAAGAGTCTACGTAAAGTGCTGGAACAAATCAGAAGTTAACAAACTGGGAGAACTACATATACAATCAGAACTGCAGAGAAGTTTAAGGACACCAGAGGGTACATTCCTAAACTTATATAGGACTGAGTTGTTTTCATGTTAGTTATATAGTTTGTAACTCATATATTTATTTTAGTGTTTTTTTTTCATTTTACTCCGTAGAGGGAGTCGTGGATGTTTCCTCAATTGGTGAGGTTTTACCACGTAAAAAATATTGTGAACATAATTTTTCTACATCTCCTCATCTCATTCACGGTTGTGATGAGTTTAAGATTTTTAAACTACTATATAAACCTGTTATTCAATTCTTGAATAGATCTCGTACATACTGATTTATTAAACACATCTTGTGTTCAAATATTTTGGTTTTTACGAAAAGAGTTTCTTAAAAAAACAGATCGGAGTTACTTAAATAGTTAATTTTTAATAAACGACTTTAGTAACATTTTTCAGGATTTACATTATGAGCAGAGTTTGGAGGAGAGAAGTATCCATTATACCGAAACATGCACAAGGTAGGAGGCATGTATCTTTAGGATGTCAACAAGTCTTTGGTGGTTTGGCCCTTTCTCTATCTTTTCACTAAGTGATCTAGAGTAAATTATTTTGAACAATTTGTAGTAAGAAAGTTGAATGTTTGTAGGAATCTTTATTAAATTTCCAAAGTGAAAATTTTGCACTTCTTTGAACTCTTTATATGGATATAAATTGTATTATTTTTATTATAATTTGTAATTTTATGCAATATTTTATTTCTTTGAACTCTTTGTAGAATTTAGATGCCCAAAGATAATTTCTGAATTTAGAATCCTAGAGTCAATAGCTAAATTTAGAAGCCCAAAGCTGATTAATATCATTAGGTTAAAAGTGTAACAGATAAGTTTCTTCTTCTTATTTTATTTGTGTTTATCCTCATTTTTTAAAACTATTCATTATTTTAGATAAATTGTTCAAATAAAGAGTTTGGTTTTGTAATGCATGTGGGGCTGTGTTTGATGTTGTAATGGAGGTGGGGTGAGTTTAGTGTTTTAATTGTGGTAGGGTGTGAGCTAGGTTCAAACAAAGAGTATAAAATATGAGTCTGTGTGGTTTTGTAATGGAGGTGGGGTTTTGTTTGATATTGTAATGGGGGTGGAGGTGGGGGTGGGGGTGCGTTTGGTGTTTAATGGAGGGGTGAGGGTTAGATTTTTTTTTTTTATATAAACTCTTCAAACAAAGTGTATCCGGTGTGTGTATGTGTGTGTGTGTGTTCGATGTCATCATGGAGGTGGGGTTGCATTTGGTGTTTTAAGGGAGATGGGTTAGAGTTGGGTTTTATATATAAACTATTGAAGCACAAATTGTCAAATGATTACACTTTAACTTTATCCTCAAATGATAATAATTACATTTGAATGTTGGCAGTTATACACTTGACATACCGTGCACACGTAGTATACAAAGGGTTAAGTCCAACTGTATACACTTCCTAGAAAGCAACACAATCATAAGACAATGATTACTGAGGATCCACATATAAAGGACTTAACTCCATTGAACTTCCTTAGCAGGAGTATTCCGAGTACACGAGTTAAAAAAATGTACCCATCATGTGATGACCCTTAATCTATGTTCTAGATGATTTGCTACATGTTCATGGCATTTCATGTCATGACCCTTATCTATGACTAGTATTCCATTATTCATGCTTGTTTATTTTTATTTCGACGTTCATTTTATATTTAACACCCGATATTGGTTTATTTTATTTTTTAGAATTATATGATGCCCAAAATGGGCTTATGTGATACTATTCTTGATATTCAATTTAAGTTTAACATGTTTTATGTCTATATGATATCAGGAATGTTCGAACTAGAAATGATATTGTACTAAATTTTTTAAAAATACAAATATAACTTGTCACTGTATGTAGATGTAACAAAGGTCCTTTTCCTGAATGCTTTCCATTGCTTGTAGCAGTGGAAAACTTAACGAACTCAACATTTATCACTGCTACAAATAGTGACAAATTTTTTACCTCGCCCATTTTGTCACCATTGTTAGCAGTCACAAATTCAATGTTTATCACTGTTGTTACTAGTCATAGATATTACCCCATTCGTAATACTTCATGAGACATTTTCAGTTGATCGAATCAATACACTCACTCTAAGGCCCTAAAATGTGGCAGTAACCTACTTTTCCTATTCCTTGTACCATAAATGGTCCTTTCTAATTAAGATTGAACTTATAGGCAAAAATGATCGTTACATGCCCCTAAAAATGAGTTTTTCACTTGGAATTCTCCTGGATTGACTAGATTCTCATAAACCCTCGATAATTACTAGGTATAGACATTGAAATTTTCCTTCAATTTTTCATGATGATAATCTAAAGCTTCTAATTGCACATGTCTTAGATCAAGCATCAAGTTATAACTTAGATCCACTTGAACTGATGGTACTACTAATTCCACTGGTAAGACAACTTTAGTTCCATTGACTAAAGTGAAAGGAGTGAATCCTGTCAAATTCCTTTTAAAGGTTATGTAGGCCCACAAAACAATTATCAACTTGTCATCCCATATTCCATAGAGATCCTCTAACGTCTTCTTTAAATGTTGATCAAGGTTTTGTTAATTACTTATGCCTATCCACTTCGTTTCGGGTAAGAAACAGTTAAACTGTTGTGAATGACCATGTATTTATTTATGAGTAAACCCATTTCTTTGCATACTAACTGCTTTCCATTGTCTATGAGTTTATGTTTTGGAATACCCAAACTATAGATTATATACTCTCGAATAAACTAACTTACTACCTGAGCAATAATACTTCTTAAGGGGGTCGCCTCTGACACTTAGTATATGACTTTGTAGAAACTAAAATGAAAGATTTTCCACGGGAGGATGGACTAATCTTTCCACAATATAAAATTACCAAGTTTGGAATGGGTATGGAGTTGCTAAACTTTATCAGCTAACCGAGGGGGCATGAAATATGTGGTCACGCACTTGACATTCTTGGCATTTCTTCACAAAATCTATGGAATAGTGTTCCATATTTGGCTAATAGTACCCCAAGGTCATTAGTCGGTCGTATATTTTTGCTCCACCCTATATGTGAGGGTTCGTGAGCTTTCTTTTCTAACACATTTCACATTTTTCTCATTATATCCATTTATGTAAAGTTCCCTTTTCACTAAGTAGAGCTGAGGAACCTTCTTCTTTAAGTAAATCTCATTAGCCTAGTCAGTGGGCAACTTTGCCTATTTGAGATAGGAAACATATGGCTTTCCCCAGTCCTCCAATGTTTCCACGAAGTTAACTTCAGTTGGATGATCAAATTGAGTTTGACAATTAAAACAACCTTATTGGAGACGAACATCCTTTGTACTCATAGTAGGCCCCTCGGTACAAATGCCTGTAAAGGGAATGTTTGGATATCCACAGTGCCTTATGTGAATTGCTCACAGCTTCTTGCAAGCCTCTATATCCACCCACGAACTGTACCAGGTAACCATCAAGACCTTTAAAATAAATAGTTTCATGAAGCATATGTAAATTTTATTATTCTAATAGCTTCATTTCCCTTTCATGTGTTTCTAATTTCTTTGCTATTGAGAATCTCTGATCTTTAGGCTCCTCACTTGGATATAAAGATCTCACCATTTAGGCTCTATCCTACATCGAACGGTGATTGCATCCAATAGCTTATCCATATCTAAATTCTGAGAAATTATTGAAAGAGTGTCAGAGTGTCTATTCATCATTCTGGGGTGCCTCTATATCTTGACAACTAAGAAATGATTAAATAACCTTAAGATAATTTATCTATTGGGAGGAATATTATCATGATTGAATGTGAATTCTCCATTTACTTGCTTTACCATGAGGTTGTAATCTCATCGTATACAAAGTATTCTAATCCATGTTATTAAAGATTCTAACATGCCAAGTATGAGTGATTCATATTCTGCTTCGTTGTTTGAGAACTTGAAGTACAGTCTGTAGGAAAGGGTGATATTCTCTTTGTCGTGAGAGAGTATAGATCTTCCTCCACTAGAACCTTATGCATATGATCCATTGAATTCCATTTTTCATTATTTCCTATCTTTACCCAATAAAGCTTGGAAGTTATCCCTCGGAAGATCCTCACCGGAGGCTCAAAATTCTCTCTTGGGAAATTGAATAGAAGGTCTGCCACCACTTGACTTTTGATCGCCTTTGGAGCAAGGCACTTGAAATTGTTTTATGAAAGTATTAGGAACAATCTAACCACTCAACCTATCAAAATGGTTCTTTCGAGTGAGTACTAGATATGATCGCATTTAGTGCTGATATGCACAGTACTTGGGAACAAGTAGTGCCTTATCTTCTGGGCCATAAATACCAAGGCCAAATAATGCAATTCTACACTTGTATATCTAGACTATGTTCTGGATATCACTCGAGACAAATAGTACACATAAAGATCGGAATGTTTTGTGAATTGAAAATAAAAAGGATTAAACCCTAAAACACTCAAAAGTAAGAAGACAAACTATTCTCCCAAAGAAGTTTTCGCAGAAAGGTCTTCGGAACCAAAACAAAACTTTTAATAGCTTATTTGTAAAAATGTTAATGCGTCGTGTCGCTCGAATGATAAGGCTATCTGGCTTGAATAGTGACACACGTCACTCGAACAAGCTTCGTGTGAGATCCTCCTGTCGTTCGCACGAGATTAAGTAAAAAAAATATTTCGTCTTTAAAAATCCGACACAAAACTTAAAAAAATAATTTTGACGAAAAACTCCGCTTCAACACTAAGAAAATATTTTGTAAAAAAATTCCCAACACTTAAGTGAAATCTAAGGTACTTAAACACAACCTTACCAAAATTAATCTCGCGAAAACTTGAATGTGGAAGAACTTGGATATTCAGATCCGTCTTAACCCATGATTGATCTTGAATAAGTGCTCAACTGTTGTAATGGTATACGAAATACTCACATATAAATAGGACTTATAAAATATGTACTTACAACTCTCCCCATATGTCTATGCCAGTACAAATCAAAACATCCAAATTATCAAATAAAAAATTCCTATACAAATTTAATACCCTCCCATGAACCCAAAACTAAAAAGGTACTATAGATGCTAGTATCAAATGTTTCTTCAACATCAAGTCTTCAAGCTCTTCTCATCAGGGTGTGCAAAATAATGATCTTCAATTTTTATACCTAGACACGTGAGATAAAGAAAATACCTTCATGATGCATAGAGTTTGAAATGATATAAGAATAAGTCAATCACATCACCCCCATAATGAAAAAAATCCCCCATAATTCGTTCTCTCCCTTTTATTTGACCGAAATAAATAAGGAAACAAATAAACAAAAGAAAAAGAGAGTGTCACGACAAATATTCATATAAAACATGGATCAAACCACCCTCATGCAAAGAAGTAACTTAAAAGATTCCAAAAATTATTTTTGATTTTTCAATTTTCTCAAACAAAAATGCAATATGAATTTTACAAAAATCATACACAATGAATTTACACTAAGACAACCAATTCATGGAAATAGAATGAACGGGTGTGAACATATTCGATAGGCAAATCAAAGCAATCAAATATAGCATACATGCATGATGAATATGTGTACTCATAACGAATGAACTCCAAATCATCCTATTGTGTAGAAAATATGGATTTAGATGACATCGTCTCAATCAAATCGACAAATCAAAGTCATACATGATTTTCACACCAATTATGTCTAAAACTATATAATGTTTTTTCATGACTTTTCAAGGACGTACAAACCCCTTTTATATTCCATCCAAACTCCATCATAAATAATAATGCTTTTTATTTTTCTTGTGAGGTGATGAAACTAAACTAAATTGGCCCATTTTAGTCATATTTTTATTTTTATTTCCTTTAAATTTTTTCTTGGTTTTTTTTGAAATTGTGGATTTCACGACGAGTTAATTTTATACTCTCGCTGCCCTTTCCTGTGAACAATCATCATTTTTTGCAATATAATTCCTCACGGTAAAAGATTATTGCATGCACTACTTTCATTATCAAGTTTAATCGCATTTGGTTTGTTTTAAAGACATAATTTAGAAGAAAATACATGGACCAACATGTGATAGACAAGAATAATAGTCAAACAAATCTGTGAAAGTGTGCAATAAAGGAACTCATGAGTCAAACAAGTACGAAGTAGAAACTAAGCACATCTCTATGGCACCCAACATTGTAAAACATATAAATGGTTATGATGATGCATGTCAAAATACTATCAAAACGTCACATGGATATGGAATGAATTTGTGACGCTGTCATCCTAAATGTCCAATCATATACTGTTCAAAACAAAAGACAAAACTCTTTTTGCCTTTTTCAAACATTTTATCAAAATAAAAACTTTTTGTATTTTTCAAAATTTTTATAAAAAAAATATAATACAAAAAGTACATGTGTCATAACACTTGCAAACATATAACATGAAGCACAACTAGTGTATGAAAAATAAGAAAACACAATCATCTATTTGATATGGCAAGAGAAGAATAATGTGCAAGCGTGTGAGAATGATCTAGTCTAAAATTTTGTGCCTCTAAAAATAATTTCCTAACCCAAATAAGCGCACAACGACTTGGGAACCAAAAGAACACTAGACTTAAACTTCATAGGACCTTTTTGAATATCGAAACAGAAATGCCTAAGGTGACCTTTCCTACCACAATATGAACATGTGTAAACGGGTGGAATGAAACCTATGGGTTGACCTTTTCTAACATCCTTGGGATTTATTGTCCCTCTAAAACAAACAATGGTATTGCCTTTAACACTTGAAACATGAGAACACCATAAGCCACAGCCATTGCTACCAACACTACTGGAGTCGGTCAAATCATTTTTTATCTCTAAAATTTTTTACTCAAGTAAAGAATTTGACTTATTCAATTTTAGGGTGTCCTTATCTTCTACAAGGTTATCATGCTCGTTCTTAAATTACGCACACTTATCCCTAAGAGTTTCCTTACAGGCCACAAACTCATCGAGTAAAATATTTTGATCAACTTTGGCACGAACACAAATCCTAGAATTGTTAAAGTCCTCCAATTCTTTTTTTTAAACTAGGACTCTATCATTACTTTCCTTTTTGGACAATTTTAAAGCATTAAATTTATAGTCCAAAGAAATAAATTTCTCATGATAAAAATATCTTTGATTTTGAACCATTTGCAAAACATCCATCGCAGATTAAAAACAAGAAATTTCTTTTTTCAGAACTTTAATTATTTTAGAAAACATCAAATTCAAACTATTTAAATCATTATCATCAAAATTATGACTCGTGTCATCAAAGGGGGGCATCCGATTGCATAAGTGATCCATCGAAAAATTGTGATTTTTCAAAAAAAAAAAATCATTATCATACAATTTGTTAAAAATAGGAATACTCGATAAATTTCCATAACCTGCTCTGATACCAATTTGTAAAAAGTGCGTGATGATGTGCTGCCGTGTGATATCGACTCGAACAAATTCACATGCTTCGAATTAAATACTTATTTAATATGTGACAAACTATCAAACAAAAATATGTTTTCCCCTAAACGTGCAACTACGTGTGTGTGTATGTGTGTGTGTGTGTGTGTGTGTGTGTTCAAACCATCAAAAATAAAATTGCTAACTCACAGATTTCAAGAAAAATCTCTTTCGGGCAAAACCTTTATTTCACTATAAGAGTGTAAATCGCAACATACAAACATTACAATGAAATCTTCAATGAACTCTCGCAAGAATCCACAGATACACGCAGTCTTGAGTCAGCAATGGTACAACCTCAGTAGTCCACATGAACATGCAGTCCAAATCAGCTAGGAACACCCTCGAGCACTCCCAATCGACACACATTCGTCATCATAGATTTACCCTCTCTAGAAGATAAAATCTTCACCAAAGTTATTTTTGGGTTCCAAAATAATTCACATAAAGATAGGGATGTTTTGAAGTGAAAATAAAAAGGATTAAACACTAAAACTCTCAAAAGTCAGAAGACAAACGTTTCTGCCAAGAAATTTTCGTAGAAAGTTCATTTGAACAAAAACAAACTGTTTAACACTCTATTTATAAAAACATTAAGGCAGCGCGTCACTCGAACGAAAAGGCCATCTTGCTCGAACGGTGACACGCGTCGCTTGAATCAGCTTCACGCGATATCCTCCGGTCGCTATAACGAGCACCTCTGTCGCTTGAACAAGATTAAGTAAAAAAAAATATTTTTTCATCGTGTTTAAGAATCCACCTCAAAAAAAAATTTAAATATAATTTTGACAAAAATTCTTCTCCAACACTTACAAAATATTTTTAAAACGTATCCTAACACTTAAGTGTAATGCAAATGTATGTAAACACTGTAGGTCCCCAATATATAACTTTCAACAAAAAAAACTTTTACTTCAACATAATTAAGTTAAGGATGAATATAAACCAATTTCCTCTTTTTAAAAACTCTTTTTCAATTTTATCAAACCACACTAAATTGTGAAATAAATTAAGTTAACCCAATTTTATCTTTTTTAACACTAAGCACGCAACTAGTGATTGAAGCAAGTAAAATAAAGTAAAGCAATACTCACAACGCCGATGTACGAGGAAAAACCCAATCAGGAAAAAAACTCAGGATGGCCCGGGCCAGATAATCACTATGACAATGGTTTTACAAAGTCAGACGGTGGTCTTATAAAATGACTCGATTCACCCACGAGACTTGACGCTCCTTTGCTCTTCTACCAATCTTCACATTTCCGACGCAGAAAGTAACCTTCTTCTACGATGATCATCCACAACAGTTGCCTCCACGAAGACCTCGGTATCCATCGATATGGCCTTGTGTAATCTATGATGTTGAGCACGAAAGTAACCTTCTTCGCTTCAACACCGCAAAACTAGCAAGGTTCAACTGTTGAAAAAACCCAACTTGGAGCAACAAAGATCACATAAACATATGGTAATGATAACTTAGATGTTTGTAAACTCTAAGGATGTTTTTAAGCTTTAAAACCTTATAAAACTATTGCAAAAAAGGTAATGTTTGAAAATTGATTTCGTTCCGCATGCACTTTGAGAAAACTGAACACGACTATTTATAAATATTTTAAGGCGGTGTCATATCTCATTCGAGAGAGAGACCGTATCGTTCAAACGACATCAGGTCTCATTCGAACGACATCAATTGTCATTTGAACGGCGTCGTTAGATTATATTTTTAATTAAACCACATTTGAAAACATAGTTTTACTTCAAACCAATGCTTAACCAACTCTAATCCGTCCATAACTAATAAAAATGAAGTGTAAAAAAATATCACATTTTAAAAACATTTTCTTAAAAATAACATCCTTATTTTCGTAAAATAAAATTCCGAGTTTCATTAACATTTTCCATTTATACATGTGTGATCTCGGAATGAAGTTAAACCTTGGAGATGAGAAATTTCACCAATTAAAGTTCGGCATGATTAAGACCTTGTAGCTTTGTCATAATATCTTCAATTAATCTTCGACGTGTCATAGTCTCATAGTGATCGAATAGTAAAAATCTACCCATGACACAAACGTATTTTGTTTCGAGAATAAGTCAAAACTTCATTAAGACTCAATTGGAAATTTGGTCCTTAAAAATATCCCCCTTTGACTACTATGGGACAAAACCAATAATGAAATGCCTAAACCAGGTCATCAAGCCGTATGAAGCCTAAATCCCTTCCCATAAAATCCAAAAATAAAATTACATCACCAGTATAGGATAAGACTTATAAAAGATGGACCAAAAAGAATGAAACTGTCTTGAATATCTGAATGTGATGTAAAATTGAAATCTCGAATCTCTTTAAGGATACCTACACAAATGAAACATACAAATACATAGTGAAATATGGAGTAACAAATGATATAAATTAATATGAAACTCAAATCAGAATCATTTGTTATGTCAGTAAATATGAACCACTTTATGTAATCAAGATACCACTTCGAATACAAGTATCAAACTCACGAAACTCCCCCTACATCATAGACATCTCTCCCCCTTTTTATCTCGGATAGACAATCCGGTGAAAACACAATCACGTCTAGCATATTATGATACCAATTTGATTAAATCAACTTTGAAGAACAACTAGATATACATGAATCAACCATCTAAATACTATCAATCAATGTCAAATCAGTAGCTAGCATACAAGAAATCACAAAATATGCATCAATATAACGTCATGGAACGATTTTCAACATTAGGATTGTTTGTGCAAACCCGTTTAAATTTTTAATTCATCCAAACTCCCACAAATACATCATATTTTTCTTTGGAATGAACTAAACTAATTTGCCCCATTTTTCGCATATGATACTTTTTATTGCCATATGATTTTTTGGGCACTTTTAAATGGTGGCTTTCACGATGAGTATATTGTACACTCTCGCAACCCTTTGTCGTGAACACTCGTCATTTTTCAATTTCTATCCTCACGGTAAACGGTTATTACATGCACACCTACTCCATATGTCTACTTACTCATACATGGAATAATTGAGATAAGAATGTCTCACCAAACTCAAATATGCAAGAGTAGTCAGACATCCATATAAACTCGTGCATGTGTGAAAATATGGAATATATAAAAAGTCGAATCAAAACGTATATCAACTTCCAAACTACCCCATAATACATTGGTTTAGATCAATCTAAGCACCGATAATAAAGACCAAATGTCCTAGCCATATGGATAATGGAAGGAAGGGAGTCCAAGGAAACCAATAGGCCACATCAAACACATTAACTCATGATATAAAAAAAAATCCAAAATCTTTTTGGCTTTTTAAAAATATTTTGACTCAAATAAAAGAAATATCTTTTGTGTTTTTCTCAAAAAATTTCAAAATAAAAAATGTTTTCTTTTTTTTGAAAAGTTTTTCAAAACAAAAAAAAACTTTTTGTATTTCTCAAATAAGATGAAATAAATGAAAAATATAATACAAAAAGATAAACATGGTAATACACGCAACATTTAGACTTAGCATGAGAAGAATCAAGTGCAACCCAATGAGAACCATCAAGTCTTAGTCCTAAAACCTCTAAGTCCAATTTCCTAACCCAAGTAGGTCTGACATAATGCATGGGGGTTTTGGGAACCGACACAACTTTATTCCTAAACTTCCTAGGAGCATTCCCAAGGTTATAGAAAAAACGTCTTAAGTGACCTTTCCTACCACAATGGGAACGAGTGTAAACATGATGGGAATGATTACCAAAATATCGACCTCTCCTCGCTTTCCTAGTTGTATCTCTCACACCGTTGGTATTGGCTTTGGGAATGGGAACAACTCTCTCTTCGTAACATATACCAAACCTAGCTTTCTTAACTTGGACGGTTCCTAACATCCTATCCAATTTCTCCAAGCTAGACTCCAATTCAAACTTAGCTCTAGACTAGTCTCTCAAACTCTCTTCCAACTCCTTAATACTAGACTCAAGTAGACTTCTAGACTCCTCAAACTCTAGAAACTTCTTTTTCAAAGCTTCCATCAAACCTGTAAGTCTATCTCTCTCTTCTTCGATGTACTATAGCTTCTCCCTAAGCTTCTTCTCCTGTTCCCTAACTTCTTCAATCAACGCATCATTATTTTTTATGTTACGCTCATTCAACTTAGCTTGCAATTTCGATTTGGCCATTTCCATCTTCATCGTCCCCTCAAATAACTCTCGAAATGCATCTCATAACTCTCCTATGTCCATCTCCTCATCCTCTCTCACGTCACCCTCACCCTCTCGGGAAGCAGTCTCAAAAGCCTCGGAAGTGTCATGCACATGAGTATCCTCATGGTAAGATATATCGTCGTCGCTCACATGACATGCCATAAACGCAATGAAGTTACGCTTAATGAGGGAACTCTCTCCCTCTTTCGGTTCACTATTACTTAAGGTGGCGCTGTATGTTATCGGTTTCTTGCCCTCTTTCTTAAGTCTAGTGGAACACTCAGCTACTTTTTGACCACACCCCTCACACCCAAAACATCTATCAGACTCATCTCACTTAGGTTTCTAACTATTATCCTTAGCGTTGGAGTCTCCCTTATTCATGTATTTCTCAAACTTTTTGGCATCTTTCGATTTTTTTTTAATTCGAAGAAAGTTTCTGAACTTTCTTGCCAATATGATTACATCCTCAAAGTCGGAATCAGAATCGTCATTCGAAACTTTACTTTCATCCTTTAGGGCTTTCAAAGAAATGCCCTTTTCTTTCTTTAGCACTTGCATAGAGGTAAATATATTGAGCTCATAGGTTTGTATGTCACCTACAATCTCATCTAGTTTTTACTAGTTGAGCAAACCAAGAGAATTCATAACGGTCACTTTCGCATCAAATTTACTCGGAAACGATCTCAGAATTTTCTTAAACACTCGGTTATCGAAAATATTTTCACCTAGATTAAACGCCGCATTAACTATAGTGGAAAACTTTGTGTAAAACTCATCAAACGTCTCACTCTCTAACATCTTAATCGTCTCAAACTATTTAGGGAGGTTTTGCAACTTAGATGCGCTAACCGTGCTCGTGCCCTCGTGAGTGAGTGCCACTGTATCCCAAGCTTCTTTCGAAGTTTCAAAAATCATGATACGATTATACTCTTCAGGTGTGACATATTAGGAAATAACATTTAGACCTTTAGAGTTATACGGTGCAAGCCGATGTTCACTTTTAGTCCATGACTCAACGTGTTTCAAACTAATGACCTCACCCCCTCCTGTGATGGGTGGTGACTAGCCTTTCTCAATAGTTAGCCAAAACACGCTCATCAATGGATTTTAAAGAACTTCTCATTCACATTTTTCAATAAGAATAATTAGTGCCATTAAAAATAGGAGTGCGAAAACTATCATAATTTCCAAAATTCATCCTTGCAAGGAAAAAGGGATCAAACACAATCAAAATGTATTTCTAGCTATGATACCAATTTGTAGGTCCCTAATATATAACTTTCAACAAAAAACATATGCTTGAGAGAAATTAAGTTAACGATGAATATAAACCAATTTCCTCTTTTTAAAAACCCTTTTTCAATTTTATCAAACCATACCTAATTGTGACACAAGTTGACTTAACCTAATTTTATCTCGCTTAACCCTAAGCATGTAACTAGTGATTAAAGCTAGTAAAATAAATTAAAGCAATACTCAAAATGTTGATGTACGAGGAAAATTCCAATAGGGAAAAAAACCTCGAACGACCCAGACCATATAATCACTATGACAATGGTTTTACAAAGTCAGACGGTGGTCTTATAAAATGACTGAATTCACTCGCGAGACTTGACGCTCCTCTGCTCTTCTACCAATCTTCACAATGCCCACGCAGGAAGTAACCTTTTTCTACGATGCTCATCCACAACAGTCGCCTCCATGAATACGTCGGTATCCACCGATATGGCCTTGTGTAATCTATGATTTTGAGCACGAAAGTAACCTTCTTCACTTCAACACCGCAAAACTAGCAACGTTCAACTATTGAACAAACCCATCTTGGAGCAACAAAGATCACATAAACATATGGTAATGATAACTCTGATCTTTTTAAACTCAAAGAATGTGTTTAAGCTTTAAAACTTTAGAAAACTATTGCAAAAAAAAGGTACTTCTTGAAAATTGATTTTGTTCTGCACGCACTTCGAGAAAACCGAACATTCCCATTTATAAATATTTTAAGGCGGTGTCAGATCTCGTTTGAGCGAGACACTGTATGATTTAAATGATATCAGGTATCATTCAAACGACATCAACTGTCGTACAAACGACATTGTCAGATTAGAGTTTTACTTAAACGATATTTGAAAACAAATTTTTACTTAAAACCAACTCTAATCCGTCCATATCTGATAAAAATGAAGTATAAACAAATAAAACATTTTAAAAGCAGTTTCTTAAAAATAACATCGTCATTTTTGTAAAATAAAATTCTGAGTTTCATTGACATTATGCATTCATACCTGTGTGATCTCGGAATTCAATTAAACCTTGAAGATGATAAATTGCACCAATTAAACTTCAGGCATGATTAATACTTTGTAGCTTTATTGTAACGTCTTCAATTAATTTTATACATGTCATAGTCTCATAGTGATTGGATAGTAAAAATCTACCTATGACACAAACATGTTTTGTTCCGAGAATAAGTCAAAACTATAGTAAGACTCAATTAAAAATTTGGTCCTTAGAAATCTCCCCCTTCGACTATTTCGGGTCAAAAGCGACAGTGAAATGGCTAAGTTAGGTCATCAAGCCATATGACACCTAAATCCCATCCCGTAAAATGTAAAAATAAAATTACATCATCAATATATGATAAGACTAATATAAGATGGACCGACAAGCATGAAATTGTCTTCGTTGTCTGAATGTGATGTAGAGTTGAAATCTCGTATCTCCTTAAGCATACTTACACACATGAAATAGATAAATACCCAATTAAGTATGGAGGAACAAATGTTAAAAATTAATATGAAAACTGAAATCAGAATCATTTGTTATGTGAGTAAATATTAACCACTTTATGTAATCTTGATAGCACTTTGAATACAAGTATGAAACTCACAAAACTCCCCCTACATCACATATATCTATCCCCGTTTTTGTCTCGAATCAAAATTGCGGTGAAAAGACAAACACATCTAGCATAATATGATACCAATTTGACTAAATCAAATTCGAATAACTGCTAGATAAACATGAAACAACCAACTAAATATAATCAATGAACTTCGAATTTATAGAGTGCATACAGGACATCACACAATAAGAATCACTTAATCAAATCGGGGGTGATTAAATGAACCAATGCAGTAAAAGATCAAATCTCTAAAAGAAGACTGCATAAATAATATGACCAGAAGAAACTCAATACCAAAATATGAACACTATGCAACAGGGTACTGAAATAAAAAATCAACCAAAAAAGTCAACTGGTCAAACAGGTATTTCGAATGAGCCAGGGATATCGCTTGAATGAGAAGCAACATTGATCAAATGAAACTTGATGTCGTTAGAATGACATAATCAAGCAGTTATAGTTTCCCCATAACATTAAATAGTCTTGCCAACCAAAAAATTTCCAATAAAAGACTGATTGGAAGAGTCTCAAAACTATAAAGCATAAGCAAACCTATAGCTAAACTAAGAAAACAAAGAACAAACAAATATGAGTAACATGCTAACATAGTACCGATGTGCTCAAACATGAACACGAAATGTATCGACGTAAACTACAACAAATGAAATCCAATTCCAACACATCAAAGCGATCAAGAATCTCTAATTGATAGTAATCAATCGTCAAACTTTATCATTTCCATATGTGACAATTATAGTGTGAGCTTAATGACCAAAAACAAACATCATGCACATGAATCCGAAATATTGACGATTCTACAAACAATAGCATCATGACACGATTTTCAACATTAATATTCTTTGTGCAAACCGTTTTAAATTTTTAATCCATCCAAACTCCCTCACATACATCATATTTTTCTTGGGAATGAGCTAAACTAATTTCCCCCTTTTTAGCATATGATACTTTTTATTCCACTATGATTTTTCGGGCTCTTTTAAGCGACGACTTTCACGACGAGTCAATTGTACACTCTCACAACCCTTTCCCATGAACACTTATCATTTTTCAATTTCTATCCTCATGGTAAACCGTTATTACATGCACACCACCTCATTATGTCTGCTTACACATGGATGACAAAATGGAGATAAGAAAGTCTCACCAAACTCAAATATGCAAGAGTAGTTAAACATCCACATAAACTCGTGCATGTGTGCAAAGATGGAATATATACAAATTCGAATCAAAACCAATATCAACATCGAAACAACCCCATAATACAATGGTTACGATCAATCTAAGCATCGATAATAATGACCAAATGTCCTAGCCACATGGATAATAGAAGGAAGGGGATCCAAGAACACTAATACTCCACATTAAACATGTTAACTCACGAGACAAAAAACAAAACCGAAAATCTTTTTGTCCTTTTCAAAATATTTTGACTGAAATAAAGGAAAAATCTTTTTGTGTTTTTCTAAAAAAAATGCAAAATCAAACATCTTTTTGTATTTTTCGAAAAGTTTTTCAAAACCAAAAACCTTTTTGTATTTTTCAAATAAGATGTAATAAATGAAAAATATAATACAAAATGATAAACATGGTAATACACTCAACCTTTAGATTTAGCATGAGAAGAATCAAGTGCAACCAAATGTGAACCATAAATTTTTAGTCCTAAAGCCTCTAAGTTTGATATCCTAACTCAAAGTGACATAATGCATGGGGGTTTTGGGAATCGACACGACTTTATTCCTAAACTTCCTAGGAGCGTTCCCAAGGTCATGGCCAAAATGTCTCAGGTGACCTTTCCTACCATAATTGGAACAAGTGTAAACATGGTGAGAATGATTGCAAAAACATCGACCTCCCCTCGCTTTCCTAGTGGGATATCTCTCACGATTGGTATTTTCTTTGGGAATGGGAACAACTCTCTCGTCGTTGCCTGTACCAAAACTATCTTTCTTGACTTAGATGGTGCCTAACATCCTATCCAATTTCTGCGACCTAGACTCCAAGTCAAATCTAACTCTAGACGAGTCTCTCAAACTCTCCTCCAACTCCTTAATCCTAGACTCAAGAAGACTCCTAGACTCCTCAAACTCCTGCAACTCTTTTTCAAAGCTTTAATCAAACCTTTAAGGCTATCTCTCTCTTTCTCGACGTACTCTAGCTTCTCCCTAAGATTCTTCTCCCATGACCTAATATCTTCAATAAACACATCATTATTTTCTATGGCACGCTGATTCAACTTAGCTTGAAATTTTGAGTTAGCCTTTTTCACCTTCATTGTCCCCTAAAATAACTCTCGAAATGCAAATTACAACTCTCCTATGTAGATCTCCTCATCCTCGCTCTTATCACCCTTAAACTATCGAGAAGCACTCTCAACAGCCTCAGAAGTGTCATGCACATAAGTATCCTCATGGTAAGATATATCGTTGTCGCTCACATGACATGCCATAAATGTAATATAGTTACGCTCAATGGGGGAACTCTCTCCCTCTTTAGGTTCACAATCACTTAAGGTGGCATTATATGCTATTGGCTTCTTGACCTCTTTCTTAAGTCTAGTGGGACACTCAGCTTCTTTATGACCATACACACACCAAAACACCTATTAGACTCATGTCTCTAAGGTTTCTCACTCTTATCCTTTGGAGTTGAGTCTCCCTTGTTCTTGACATTCTCTAAATTTTTGGCTTCTTGTGATTCTTTTGAATTTCAAGAATGTTTTTGAACTTTCTTACCAATAAGACGACATCCTCAAAGTCGTAATCGAAATCGTCAGTCAAAACTTTAGTTTCATCCTTTAGGGCTTTCAAGGAAAAGCCATTTTCTTTATTTGGCACTTGCTTAGAGGTAAACATATTGAGTTCATAGGTTTGTATGTCACCTACAATCTCTTCCAGTATAAACGAGTTAAGCAAACTAAGGGATTTTATAGCGATCACTTTCACATCAAATTTACTCGGAAACAATCTCGATTATCGGGAATCTTATCACCTAGATTAAACGCCACGTTAATAGTAGTGGACAATATAATGTAAAATTCATCAAATGTCTAACTCTCTAACATCTTAACCGTCTCAAACTGTGTAGTGAGGTTTTGCAATTTATACACCCTAACCTTGATCATGCCATCGTGAGTGAGTGTTAGTGCATCCTAAGATTCTTTTGAATTTTCACAAATTGTGATACGATTATATGTTTCAGGTGTGACATGTGAGGAAATAACATTAAAACCTTTAGAGTTATGCAGTGCAAGACTATGTTCAGGCTCAGTCCATGACTCAATGTGTTGCAAACTAATTACCTTGCTCTCTCGTGTGATAGGTGGTGACCAATCTTTCTCAATAGTTAACTAGACACGCTCATCAATGGATTTTAAAGAACTTCTCATTCGCATTTTCCAATAATCATTATTAGTGCCACAAAAAATAGGAGTGCAAAAACGGTCATAATTTCCAAAATTCATCCGTGCAAGCAAAAAGGGATCAAACACAATAAAAATGTATTTCGAGCTCTCATACCAATTTTTAGGTCCCAATATAAAACTTTCAACAAAAAACTTTTTCTTGAGCAAAATTAAGTTAAGGATGAATATAAACCAATTTACTCTTTTTAAAAACTCTTTTTCAGTTTTATCAAACCATACTAAATTGAGACACAAATTAAATTAACCTAATTTCATCTTGTTTAACCCTAATCATGCAACTAGTGCATAAAGCAAGTAAAATAAATTAAAGCAATACTCCCAACACCGATGTACGAGGAAAAACCCAATAAAAAAAAATCCTTGGACGGCCCAAGCTTGATAATCAATTTGACAATGGTTTTACAAAGTCAGACGGTAGTCTTATACAATGACTTACTTCACCCATGAGACTTGATGCTCCACTGACCTTCTACCAATCTTCACAATTCCCATGCAGAAAGTAACCTTCTTCTATGATGTTTGTCCACAATAGTCGCCTCCATGAATGCCTCAGAATCCACCGATGCGGCCTTGTTTCGTCTACGATATTGATCATGAATGTAACCTTCTTCGCTTCTCCATCAAAAAACCAAAAATTTTCAAGTGTTGAACAAGCCCAACTTGGTGCAACAAATATCACTTAAATATATGGTAAGGATGACTCAGATATTTGTAAACTCTAAGGATGTGTTTAAGGTTTAAAACCTACAAAAACTGTTGTAAAAAAATGTACGGTTTGAAAACTGATTTTGTTCTGCACGCACTTCGAGAAAACTGGACATGCCTATTTATAAACATTTTAAGGCAGTGTTAGATCTCATTCGAGAGAGACTGTATCGTTCAAACGACATCAGGTCTCATTCGAACGACATCAGGTGTTGTTTGAAGGATGTCGTCAGATTAGATTTTTAAATAAACCATCTTTGAAAATAGAGTTTTACTTAAAACCAACTCTTAACCAACTCTAATCTGTCCATATCTGATAAAAATGAAATGTAAACAAATAAAACATTTTAAAAACATTTTCTTAAAAATTACATCCTTATTTGCGTAAAATAAAATTTCAAGTTTCATTAGCATTATTCATTCATACCTGTGTGATCTCGAATTCTATTAAACCTTGAAGATGAGAAATTGTAGAAACTAAACTTCAGCATGATTAATACCTTGTGGTTTGACATAACGTCTTCAGTTAATCTTCGATACGTCATAGTCTTGTAGTGATTGGGCAATTAAAATTTACCTATGACACAAACGTCTTTTATTCCGAGAATAGGTCAAAACTACATTAAGACTCAATTGTAAATTTGGTCATTAAAAACACAACCTTACCTAAATCAATCTCGTATAAACTTTATTATTGAAGAACATGAATATTTGGATCTGTCTTAACTCATTATTGATCTTGAGTAAGTCTTAGATGGCTGTAATGGATTACGACATACTCACATGTAAATAAGACTAATAAAATATGTCCTTACAAATCTCCCCCTATGTCTATGCCGGTACAAAATAAAAACAATTGAATTATCAAATCAAAAATTCCTATACAAATCTAATACCCTCCCATGAACCCAAAATTGAAAAGGTATTAAAGATGCAAGTATCCAACTTTTCTTCAAAATCTTCAACATCAAGTCTTCAAGCTCTTCTCATCAGGGTGTGCAAAATAATGATATAAGAATAAATCAATCCATAACCAAATCTCCCCCATAATGCAAAAACTCCCCCATAACTCATTCTCCCCCTTTTTATTTGACCGAAATAGACAAGGAAATGAATAAACAAAATATATAAGGAGTTTCATGACAAATATGCATAGAAAATATGGATCAAACTACGCTCATGCAAAGGATTAACTCATAATCTTCCACAAACTATGTTTGATTTTTCAATTTTCTCAAACAAAAATGCAAAAATAATTTTACGAAATCACACACAATGAATTTACACTAAGACAACCAAATCGTGGAAACGAAATGAATTGGTGTGAACATATTCTATAGGAAAATCAAATAAATAAAACATAACATATGTGCACAATGAATATGTGTACTCTTAATGAATGAACTCCAAATCTTCCTTAGGTGTCGAAAATGTGAAGTTAGATGACATTGGTTCTATGCTCTTATCCCAAAACGCTAGCCTCAAGAACCATTATAAACGGTAAATAACTTTTATATTTGGAAAAATAACTTTTTTGCAAGTTTCATCAGGTCTTTAATCTTCTTCTAAATTCCTTTTTTTCCCTTTTTCAAGAGGTACCACTCGTGAACCCAACTTGGAATGCATAATCATTTTAGCTTTACCTACTTCTTTAACGTCTCGGGGTTCATCATCTTCTCTTATTAAAACCTTCGTCCTTTCTTAATCAAACTTCGTATAGAATGTTGTATAATATTTGATGGGCTTTTTTAAAGAAAGTTCTGTAAAAAGTACTCGATGATGCGCTGCCATGTGATATCGATTCAAAGAAATTCTCATGTTTCCAATTAAATACTTATTTAATCAATGACAAATATCAAACCAAAATAATTCATACCCTAAACATGAAACTACATGTCTCTCTCTCTCTCTCTGTGTGTGTGTGTGTGTGTGTGTGTGTGTATATGTATCAAACCATCATATATAATATTGCTAACTCACAAATTTCAGGAAAAATCCCTTTTAGTCAAAACCTTTACTTCACTATGAGATTCTAAATCACAAATTACAAAGAATGCAATGAAATCTTCAATAAACTCCCATAAGAATCCATAAAGGCATGAATTCTTGAGTCAGCAATGGAACAACCTTAGTAGTCAACATGAACACGCAGTCCAAATTTGCCAAGAACACCCTCAAGCACTCCCAATTGATACGCAACCGTCAATTGCAGATTTACACTCTCTTCAAGACAAAAACTTCACAAAAGTTGCATCTCGGGTTCCAAAACAATTCACATAAAGATCAGGATATTTTGTGAATTGAAAACAAAAAGGATTCAACCCTAAAAATCTCAAAAGTGAGAAGGTAAATGTTTTTTCCAAAATAGTTTTCCTAGAATGAAATTCTTAGGTCTTCTGAACCAAAATGAACTATTTAACACTCTTTTTTTCCTCGGGAAATAAAAGTTCATAAATCTAACAGTGAAAGATTTAAGTACGCATACATATGTAGCAACACACAATATTATAGCCAGTAACATTCAAAATTTTTGCCTACGTGATTTGTAGAATATTGGACATAAAAATGATATCAAGTTTCTGTAACCAAGTATCCTATCAACCCTAAGTGATCCTTGCTTTATATCAAAGATTGAAAATTGATCCGGATCCTGAATTGCATGAATAACAAGCCCACACTCTCGAATTGTAGGAACAACAGGAACATCTTCCTTTTCATCCCAATGCCTTGGAAGTATTAAATCTTTCCCACAACTCTCACCATAATTCAGATTCAACAATCCATTAACGCTCACAAACTTGTGCACTTTCTCATCCTTGTCAGCACTACCCTTCTTCTTAAACTTGTCCTCTACAGATCCGATCTTATTAAAGATGTCCTCTTGAATATTTTTGTCAACAACCTTCATCGTCTCCAAATCCTTGTCAAGTGGTACCTTCCTCACCTGTGTCTTTGAAACTCCCAATTCCATTTTTCTTTTTAACAAGTAGCTTATCGTACACTTTAAGATTCATTTTATTCATTTGTTCAAGTCGCTTAACTTCGGTTTTATTTTTGGACCGACTATTAGAGCTAACTTGTGGGTGTTTCCTCTCTTCACAAACTGTATCCTTAGATACATAACGAGTAACAAGAGCATTCCTATCAGGCGCAGCATGATTGTTCTCACCTAAGTCCTCTTTTGTCTCGCCACTGTTACTCAATTCACCCCTTAAATTATTCTTTCCTTCACACCCACCAATTAATCGTCCCCCTTTGGATCTAGATTATTGATTACCCTTACCATTTATTCTTCTCTCTCCATCATAGCGCCTATTCCCATTTCTAAGGGGCCTACCGAAATCAACTTTGGTCTTCTGTCCTTCAAATTTCTAATTATCCTCAATAGCCCAGACGTCATTACCAAACTCCTCATTTCCATTGATTACCCTTCCCCTTCCTTGGCCACAGCCTTATCTCTGCCAATTTCCGTGAATAGCAAAGCCAATAAATTTTCTTTCATAATTGGGATGATAACCATCGGTATGCCGATTATCCCCACGATAACCATCGAAGGATTCATTGTCTTGTCTATACCCATCAGACCACCCGTTGTCTTGTGTAAAACCGTTAGACCGACCATTGTCCTGGCGATAACGACCATCCAATTGGTTATCTGAAAAATTACATCTAGAGGCACCATTATTTTGCTGATAACCACCTGAACGATGAACGTCTTGTCGATGAACACTAATCCATCTGCCATCTTATTGATAACCAATTGGGTGTCCATTTTGAAAATTCTTCACGTCATTCCCATTTTCCCTTCCCAAGCCATGACCCTAGCCACCATGTCCTCTCCCCCTTTCTTCTCTCACATTGTCTAGAGGAAGAGGCTTGTATGATGTATCGGAGGAGTGAAGTTGTTGTTATTCTCCACCTCTGAAGGCCTTGGCAAAGCCTGAGCCTTTGCGGCCATACGTTTAATAGCTTAACCACATCGTCTCCTTCTTCACCCTCCAAGAGAGTGAAAATGTTTGTTGATGAGCCATGGAGACAAAAGAAAATGGAGACAATTGTATTTATAGGAGCTTAGCGGCTAATGTTTCTGGTGGTCATAAATAAGACATCAAACCCTAGGAACCCAAAATGCATGGGACGATCTCTTGAAGCATTCTCATACTCGGGAGGTTATACCCTCTAATGTACGTCTCTTAACATGTGTTGATCTTACGATAACTGTTTAACACTCGATTTATAAAAATGTTAAGGTGGTGTGTTGATTGAACGAAAAGTATATCTCGTTCGAACGGTGACACGTGTCGTTCGAGCAAGCATTGCGCGAGATCCTCATATTTCTCGAACGAGATCCTCTATCTCTGGAACAAAATTAAATAAAAAAAATTATTTCATTTTTAAAAATTCGCCTCAAAACTTTAAAAAATATCTTTGACGAAAAAATCTTCTCCAACACTTAGAAAATACTTTGTAAAAATATCCCAACACTTAAGTGAAATGATAAGGTACTTAAACACAACCTTACCAAAATTAATCTCTCGGAGGCTTGAATGTTAAAATCGTCTTGACACATGATTGATCTTGAATAAGTCTTGACACATGATTGATCTTGAATAAATCTTGGACGGTTGTAGCGGTATACGACATACTCATATGTGAATAGGAATTATAAAATATGTCCTTATAAGATCTTTCTGTGTCCTTGATTACTATTTAAGTTTTGTGAATGTTGGGTTTTGAGCACTAGTGGATGTAAAAGGCACATTCCCATGAGTATGAATCCACACTCATCCTATCTGCCATTAATAACTTTTATTGACATTAATCACATGGAATTTGATATGGGAAGTGAAATTTCCCAACTTAGTTCCCACAGTCATATATCGTGATGATTGCATCCTGTCTCTGTCAAAGCCTGAAATCACTAAAGGAACTAGAAAAAATTTCTCTTATGAGATCCCTATATCATAAAGCGTACTTTCAGGCATAATGTATATTGGTTCCCCACCATAAAATAACTCTTTTGGGAAACTAATTCGATTTACTAATGTAGTAACATACAATTATTTATTGTGTAAGAATGGTACTTGCATATCTGCCTCAGAAAACACCACCTCTGAGGTGTACCTTTTGATCAGTCTTCCATTGGGGCCATGCCAATTGATGGATGGATCCCCATGAACTTGAAATTCCTTGAGAAGATTATTAGTAGTCACCAATCTATATTCATATTTTACTCCAATCTGATCAATGAACCACTTAAACTTTGATCTTTTTGCGATCTCTGCACTTTTTGAATCAGTTCCTAGTAAATGCGTATGAGTATTACAAACAATCTCGACAGACCATGATGTCATTGCCTGCTTTAAATTCCAACTCTTCATCCGAAAAACTCTTGCAGTTTATATTGTCCAAGCCAAACAACTACTCATTGTATGCTTTATCATTTAACATATATTCCTTAGACTACATCCCCTCATCCAAATAATGAGCTATCTTTAATACTCCGTAATATTATTGATTTTTATTTAATGGATTAATTGAATCAAATGAGAATTAATTTAGAAATTAATACAGAATTGAATACTAATGGGGCGTGAGTTGGTAGTTGTTTATTTTTTTAAAATTAAATATTGCGGATTATATATGGTAATATATAAGTATTGCAAATATTAGAATTGTCGCGAGACAGAAATACGACAATTTGAGAAATTTAGTTGGGACGAGCGTGTTAGTCGCGTTATGAATGAAATGATTAGATTAAAAAGTAAATTATATTTTTATCAACCGAATGGCCATTTTGAGTGCGCCAATATGGCCGGAAGGGTCGAAATAGTCAAAGAATACTAGACAGGAGTTTAGTTTGGGTCCCGAGGCATTTTTAGGCCAAACCGAAAACCCAAAAGAATATTGCGGTAATTTAAAAAAATTAGGAATTAAAACCCTCGAATTTTAGATTTAAATTATATATAATTAGAAAGGCCACTAAGGCCATTATCAGCATAAGGCAAGAGAGTGGGCTATGGGAGTTTTTGAGATAGGTTAAGAGAGGTTCCAAACCATACCATCTCCCATCACCTCCATTTTGAAAGGGATTGACAAGAAAGAAGAGAGAATCACCCTTCAATCACCGACAACAAATCTGAAGAACAAAAATAAGGCAAGTGATTTGATGTTGTTAATTTCATTGAATATTTCCTCCATGTTTAGTGTAGAAACTTTATATGCCTCGAATGTTTTGATGAAAACCTAAAGAGATTGTTGTGGAACTCATAATTTTGGGATAGGAATTGCATGTAGAATTATTATGGACAAAATTGATACCCAAAACTTAACTTTGATGATTTAAAAATGAATTTATGATGAGTAATTATGTGCAATAAAATTCTGGGATTCATGTTCATAGAGTTTGGGGCAAGAATTGGGGGTTTATGATTATTACATGTTGATTGGTATGATTTGACCCCAAAAATATATTAAAGAGTGACCTAGGGTAACTTATAATAGTTTAAAAACATTAAAACATAATTGGGATGATCTTAGGATGGATTTAGAGAAGAGAAAAATGAAGAAAAACTAAGTTGGAAAATTTATGGGCGTTTCTGCCATCTCGTTAGAAGACCAACTCAGGTCATTCGAACGACCTCATTCGAACGAGCATCTAACGAGTTGACAATAACCCTTCTAATGATTTGGTAGTTCTATATAATAGACTGGGTGACTTTTATGGATTGGGATATAAGTACTTGAAATTGCGACGTGAGAAGAGATGATGGTTTATGATGTATATTATCCGGGGACTTGTAAGTGTGCAACATTGAATGACGATATAAGAATGTAAATACACCTCTATTAATATTATAAGATATCTAAGATGTGTTAATTCTTAGCATATGTGTTTATCTGTGTATAACATACCTACCATACTTTCAATCACGGGAAGTCGACGTTCGATGAGGACCATCTAATCATTGTGTGCCTACGGGGGGGGGGGGGGGGGGGGATTTTGATTGGTACCTTGAGAACATAGGTCAGAGAATGACTTATTAGTGAGTTGATAAGTCTACTGATCATGGGAGTGTAGGTATGTTCATGACCCATGTGATGTGAACTATGTTCGCCTCCATTATGTATGATTGTTACTTATTGAAACGATTCCTGAGAGATTCGAAATACGTGTTCCGTATGTACGTGATGTACCGGGATGTGATAGCAGAGTATGTGTGCATCGCAGCTTAGCCTAGGGGTGACATTATTGTATGTTTTTTATGAGATGAATCGTTTACTAAAGTGTAAGTGTGAGTAATTGTAACATTTTTAGTAGAGCTAAAGATGGAGAAATTCTTATAAATTTTTATAACTAATTATGAGTAATAATAATAAGACTTCCAGTTTATATTAAAATGTTGAGAATCGAACTTTGAATTGTAAAGTAATGTCAGGTTGCAGATTTGACTAGTTTGATAGTAGAATAACTAGAACGGATACGGGTACGATAGGTGTGCACAATTAGTTGAGAGGTGAGGAACTCATGTGAGTGCACGCACTATCATGTATTTTATATTCACTGTTCAATGATATTAAACACTTGGTATATTTTAAACTGTTTTCACAATCAGTCTCTGAATCATTTGCTTTCAAATCTATTTTTCTCGTAAAAACCTTTTAGCTGCCTAGTCACAAGGACACCAAGCGTAGGAGTTCCATTCCAGTGACGTGTTGTAGCTACTCTGGAAGTTAAAGGACCTCGATTGTAGACGCCTCCACTTTCTATCTTGACTCTAGTTCAAATTTACTCATCTGTAGGGCATGTCACCCATTTTCTTTTAATGACATCTTATTTACTCAATTTAATTTCAGACTTTGGGTTGTAATTATTTAAGTGATTCATACCTTGTATTCAGTTTTATTCGGTATTTCGGATTATTTTCGAGGAGTGTTCCACCAGATTCATTTATTCCATTATCATTTTAATGTGACTCTAATGTGGTTGTGGTATTATTATTTCATAATTTAATACTTATTACATGTTAATCTAATTTAATTAAAATTGACAACTCACTTTTTAAATATTAGGTGGCTAGTAATTGTAAAAATGTTTTCGACAGTGATGCTATGAACTGAACAAACTTGACATTTTATATTAATTTGAATAAAGGAGTAGCTACCCGGTATTTAATTTTTCGGGGTGTCACGGGTGGTATCAGAGCATCAGGTTCTAGTGTCCTTAGGATCTGTACGGCTCGTTATGTTTTCGCTAAGCTTTCTTTGATATAGAGCCCTATATTTTAGGATTGTTGTATTTTATTGTATATGCTTCGTTCTTCAACTATTTTGAGATAATAACTGTGAACTTATAAGACTTTACTCTCATTTTAGATGCCTCCACGATGTGCACAGTGAGTTCCCAGGGATGCTCAGCCCGAGCCACAGCCTGCACCAGTTTAGGGCTCCGTGAATGCTGCAGAGGTTGCCGCTATTGTAGCCCAAGCGGTAAATGCTGCTTAAGCAGTTGTGTAGCAAGCACCGTCTCAGGCACCGATAGTAGCGCCAATACATGCTCATGCATTCTCGTCTGCTTGGGAACGCGTTCGTGATGCTTTTCAAAAATCACACCCTCCGGAGTTTGCAAGTAGCCCCGACGTCGCAGTGTCTAGTCAGTGGAAGAAGAACATCCAAAGGCACTTGAGGATGTACGAGTGTACGGATGTATAGAGACAGATACTGGCTACTTTCAATCTAGTCGGGTCAGCATTGCAGTGGTGAGAATCCATTACCACCGCAGAGGAGAAAGATATCCTTTCTATTCCGGAGTTCTGGGTGCGGTTCGACAGCAAGTATTTTCTATCAGCCGTTCACACCGAGATGAGGAGGAAGTTGATGAACCTCAAGCAGTAGGGGAAGACAGTGGTTGAATATGAGGTTGATCTCACTAATCTCTTGAACATCGTTCCCGATGAGATTTCGATCGAGGAGAAAAAGATACAGAAGTTCATGTATGGGTTGACTTGGAGGATACGGCATCACTTATTGGGTAATCTCTCATTGGCCACTTATTCTGATGTGGTTAACGCAACACTACTTCACTTCCAAGACCACCTCTTTCACTTTTAAGTGGGTAACCGATCAGGAGAGTCCAGCCATCAGGGAAGGACATGGGGAAATGGTGCCAGCGGGGCACAATCTGCTCAGAGTTAGCACAAGAAGGGTGATCAGAAATCCCAGCAGGGGGATTCTAAGAGATTCAGATCTAGAGATTTTAGGAATAGGAAGGGAGGATTTCGTTATGGCCATCGGGGTCAGCAGGGACAGCATGGCCAACAGCAGCAATTTTATCAGGACCAGCACGGCGAGGGGAGTAATGGCAACGGCCACCAGGGTCGTGGGCAGCAGGGTCAGAGAGGGGGAAATTTTTCGAGGAATTGTTTTACTTGTGGAAAAATTTGCCAAAAAATCCAGGAGTGTCCTAATAGGGGTAGGGCCCCACAGCAGCAGTAGCAGGGTGCTCGACATGATCCCCAGAGACCTATGTTTCCCACCTCCCTCCCAGCACCACCATATATGAAAGCTTTGCCACCCATTCCCGCAGTCCTAGTTTAGCAGGGATAACTTCAGTATGGGCGAGTTTATCAGCTCCAACAGGTCGCAGTCCCACAGGATCCACCTTCTATTGAGGGAATATTCTCTATTCAGGGGACTATGGGGCGTATTTTATTTGATACCGAGAGCCACACACTGTTTAATTTCCACGAGATTTGCACGCATCGAAGGATTATTAGACACTGCAGAGAGCACGATTACTAGTGTATATTCATCATTGAGTAGGGGTTCTGTGATTTCTCTTATTTGTAGAGGTGTGGGTATAGAGATCGAGAGATTTACTTTACCTGCGGATATATTAGTATTAGAGATGACTGAGTACGATGCAACTGTTGGTATGGATTGGCTAGTTGCGTACCGAGCCATGATTGATTGTTTCAACAGGAGTATAATTTTTTGCCATACCCCGGCAAGAGATGTTCTTAGTGGCGATGCGTCGCCCTGAGGGAGGATCGTCCACTCACTTGTATTACATAGAGGAGGATACCTCTAAGGAAGTGGTTATGCCACTCGATTCGATCCCAGTTTTTAGGGAGTTTGCTTATGTATTCTAGGATATTCTGAGATTTCTACCTAGTAGGGAGATACATTTTGTTATCGATTTGACACTGGGCACTCGGCGAATTTCCCGCGCACCTTACCGTATGGCTCTAGCGGAGATGAGATAGCTAAGGGATCAGATAGAGAAGTTGTTGGGTTAGGTATTCATCCGTAGGAGTAACTTGTCGTGGGATTCCCCAGTGTTGTTTTTAAAGAAGAGGGATGGATTTTTGAGGTTGTGTGTACATTATCGGGAGTTAAATAAAGTCACGATACTGAATTAGTATCCATTGCCCCGAATCGATGAATTATTCGACCAGTTGAGAGGATCTTCCTACTTCTCAAAGATTGACTTGCGATCGGGACACCATCAGTTACATATCAGGGAACAGGACTTCACGAAGACTGATTTCTTGATGAGATATGGTTCCTATGAGTTTCGGGTTATGCCTTTTGGCTTAACCAATGCTCCAGTCGTGTTTATGGACTTAATGAATAGGGTGTTCAGAGAGTTCATAGAATAGTTCGCCATTATCTTTATTGATGACATTCTAGTTTACTCCCAGATAAAGGAGGAATATCCCGAGCACTTGAGACAGGTTTTGCAGACGCTGCGTCAGAACGAGCTATATGCGAAGTACAAGAAGTGTGGGTTTTTGCTGAAGGAGGTACAGTTTTTGGGGCATATCATTTCAGATTGGGGGATATATGTTGATCCGGGAAAGGTATCTGCGGTGAGGGAGGGGGGACAGCCCGCGATACCGATTAAAATCCATAGTTTCTTGGGCTTAGCAGGATACTACAGGAGGTTTATTAGAGGTTTCTCTAAAATAGCGGGTCCTTTGACACATCTGACTCGCAAAGGTGTGCCATTTATCTGGAGCGATGCCTGTCAGTTGCCATTCGATTACTTGAAGGACTAGTTGACCTCAGCGCCAGTGTTAGCATTGCCCAGATCGGGAGTTGACTATCTAGTATACACGGATGCGTCCTTACAAGGACTTGGAGGTGTACTACAATAGGAGAGTCAGGCTATAGCTTATGCTTCCCGTAAGCTTAAGGCTCACGAGAATAATTACCCCACAAACGACTTGGAGTTAGCGGCAGTTGAATTTGCTCTTTGAATTTGGAGACATTATCTCCTGGGGGAGAAATTCCGTTTGTTCACGGACCACAAGTCTCTACAATACCTCTTCACGCAAAAGGAACTCAATATGCATCAACTTCGGTGTCTTGAGTTCACGAAGGATTATCAGTTCGATATCCAATATCACCCAGGTAAGGCCAACGTGGTGGCAGATGCGTTGAGCCATTGGCCAATAGGTGAGGTGGCCGAAGTGTGGAGAGCAAAGTGGAAGGAGTTGGGACACCAGGATGTTGTGTCCCGATCATTCATGTCTGTGATGACTGTTACGCATCATATAGTTTTGAGAGTGATATAGGCCCACGCAAAACACTCATTTTGTCAAGAGAAAATAGTTCAATTACTAGCAGAGGCAGCCTAGTCCTATAACGTTAGTTTAGACGGGGGCTTACGCTTCAATGAGATACTGGTTATTCCTGAAGGGGAGGACTTGGGACACGATGTTATGACAGATTCGCACGGTTCGCGGTTCGTAGTACATCCTGGTGGGGATAAGATGTACTAGGACATGAGGCGACAGTATTGGTTGAGCGGGATGAAGAGAGATATTGCCGAGTTCGTTTCTAAATGTGCCACTTATCAGCTGGTAAAGGTGGACCATTAGAGACCGACATGACTTGTACATCCATTAGAGGTCCCCATATGGAAATGGGAGAGCACTTCCATGGATTTCATCACGGGGTTACCTACGTCAGAGAGGGGTCACGACTCCATATGGGTAATCGTGGATCGGTTGTCCAAAGTTGCTCATTTTCTACCAGCACACACACATTACACTACGAGACAGTATGCCCAAATTTTCATAGCGGAGATAGTGAGACTTCACGGAGTGCCTCTCAATATCGTATCCGACTGAGACAAAATATTTGTTTCACGATTTTTGGAGAGTTTCCAGGATTTCATGGGTACGAACTTGTGGCTGAGTACGACATATCACCCGTAGAGAGATGGGGAAACCGAGCGGACGAATTAAATGTTGGAGGACATGTTGCTTATGTGCATCGTAGACTTTAGAAGTGGTTGGGAGCAGTACCTTCCACTGGTGGATTTTGCATATAATAACTCCTACCAGTTCACCATTGGTATGTATCCATTAGAGGCATTGTATGGTAGACCTTGTAGTTCCCCAATATGTTGGTTAGAGGTGGGGGATAACAAACTCCTTGGGGAGGAAGTGATTCAGGATACTTCGGCAAGGATAAAGATGATACGGAGCCGTATTCGGGTAGCTCAGGAGCGACAAAAGAGCTATGCTGATGCCAAGAGGTTCTTCAGAGAGTTCAAGGTGGGGGACCAGGTGTTACTCTAAGTATCTCCGATGAAGGGGATTATGCATTTTCGGAAGAAGGGGAAACTGGCACCAAGATATTTGGGGCCATTTCCTATCATCGAGCGGATTGGGCCAGTAGTGTATAGACTTGGGTTACCGGAGCACTTCCATAGGATTCATGACATGTTCCAGATTTCCTCGCTAAGGAGATATCTTAGGGACGATTTGGACCATACCCACATTTCATTGGAGGACATCGATCTTCAGCCTAATAGTTCCTACGAGGAGGGTCCGATTTCTATTCTGGACCATAGCGAGAGAAAACTGAGGTCGAAGATAGTACCGTTAGTACGCGTCCATTGGCGGCATCACAATGCTGAGGAGTCCACATGGGAGCACGAAGGAGGAGCTGCGCGAGCGTTATCCAGAGTTATTTTACCAGGTATTCTCTAGTTTCGAATTTCGGGACGAAATTCTGTTATTAGGGGGGGAGTATGTAATACCCCATAATTTTATTGATTTTTATTTAATGTATTAATTGAATTAAATGAGAATTAATTTGGAAATAAATCCGGAACTGAATACTAACGGGACGTGAGTTGGTATTTGTTTAGGTTGTTAAAATAAAATATTGCGGAGTATATATGGTAATATATAAGTATTGAAAAAACTAGAATTGTCGCGAGACAGAAATACGACAATTTGAGAAATTTAGTTGGGACGCGCGTGCCAGTCGCATCATGAATGAAATTATTAGATTAAAAATTAAATTATATTTTTAACAGCCGAATGGCCATTTTGAGTGTGCCAACTTGGCCGGAAGGGTCGAAATAGTCAGAAAACACTAGCTGGGAGTTTAGCTTCGGTCCCAGGGCATTTTTAGGCCAAACCGGCAACCCAAAAGGGTATTCTGGTAATTTTAAAAATTTAGGAATTAAAACCCACGAATTTTAGAGTTAAATTATATATTATTAGAAAGGCCATTAAGGCCATTATCAGCATAAGGCAAGAGAGTGGGCTACGATAGTTTTTTAGAGAGGTTAAGAGAGGTTCCAAACCATACCATCTCCCATCACCACCATTTTGAAAGGGATTGACAAGAAAGAAGAGAGAATCACCCTTGAATCACCGATAACAAATCTGAAGAAAAAACATAAGGCAAGTGATTTGATGTTCTTAATTTCGTTGAATATTTCCTCCATGTTTAGTGTAGAAACTTTATATACCTCGAATGTTTTGATGAAAAAATTAAAGAGATTGTTGTGGAACTCATAATTTTGGGATAAGAATTGCATGGAGAATGATTATGGACGAAATTGATACCCAAAACTTAGCTTTGATGATTGAAAAATGGATTTATGATGAGTAATTATGTGCAATAAAATTCTGGGATTCATGTTCATAGAGTTTTGGGCAAGAATTAGGGGTTTATGATTATTACATGGTTATTGGTATGATTTGACCCCAAAAATATGTTAAGGAGTGACCTAGGGTAACTTAGAATAGTTTAAAAACATTAAAATATAATTGGGATGGTCTTCGGATGGATTTAAAGAAGATAAAAATGAAGAAAAATGAAGTTGGAAAATTTCTGGGTGTTTCTGCCATCTCGTTAGAAAACCAACCCAGGTCGTTCGAACGGCCTCGTTCGAACGAGCTTCTAACGAGATGACAGTACCCCTTCTAATGAGTTGGTACGTCGTTCGAAGCCATTCGTTCGACCAACACTCATTCGAACGACCTCGTTTGAACGAGATTTCAGTGACTTCTAACGAGTTCACAGAATGGTCTTTTTTGGCCCGATTTTAGTTTCAAGTTTTTCCTAGGCTTTTTTAATTGAGTGTTATTCTTCCCTTGTGATTAATGGTCATAGTTGTTAGATTGAAATACGTTGAGGATTAAAACATAGAAATATGTAATAGACCGGGTGACTTCTATGGATTGGGATATAAGTAATTGAAATTGCGACGTGAGAAGAGTTGATAGTCTATGATGTATATTATCTGGGGACTTGTAAGTGTGCAACATTGAATGACGATATAAGAATGTAAATACACCTCTATTAATATTATAAGATATCTCAGATGTGTGAATGCTTAGTATATGTGTTTATCTGTGTATAACATACCTACCATACTTGCTATGACGGGAGGTCGACGTTCGATCAGGACCATCTAATCTTCTTGTGCCTACGGGGGGGATTTAGATTGATACCTTGAGAACATAGGTCAGAGAATGACTTATTGGTGAGTTTATAATTCTGTTGATCATGGGAGCGTAGGTATGTCCGTGGCCCATGTGATGTGAACTATGTTCGCCTCCATAATGTGTGATTGTTACTTATTGAAACGATTTCTGAGAGATTCAGAATACGTGGTCCTTATGTACGTGATGTACCTGGATTTGATAAGAGAGTATGTGTGCACCGCATCTTAGCCTAGGGGTGACATTATTGTATATTTGTGATGAGATTAATATACTGATAATTGAGATGAATCGTTTACTAAAGTGTAAGTGTGAATAATTGTAACATTTTTAGTAGATCTAAAGATGGAGAAATTCTTATAAATTATTATAACTAATTCTGAGTAATAACAATAAGACTTCCGGTTTATATTAAAATTTTGAGAATCAAACTTTGAATTGTAAAGTAATGTCAGGTTACGGATTGGACTAGTTTGATAGTAGAATAACTAGAACGGGTACAGGTACGATAGGTGTTGACAATTAGTTAAGAGGTGAGGAACTCATGTGAGTGCACGCACTATCATGTATTTTATACTCATTGTTTAATGATATTAAACACTTGCTATATTTTAAACTGTTTTCACAATCGGGCTCTAGCCCGTTTGCTTTTGTGACACCCCGCCTAATTAAACCTTGGGTGATCAAGACTTAATTTAATTTAAACAGGTTTCTCAAATGGTTCAATCTTACCATCACGGCCAAAATCTTTTTAAGTTACTAACCACCTAAGTGAAATTAATCTAGTGCAAAATTTTATCTTCCTTAAGAAGAATAAACAACCCATACAACACGATACAATTTCTGCAATAATAAAGCAATTCGCATAATTAACTGAATACAGATAAAGTCTTACCGAAAACCACGGCCAAGAAAACCAACTCAAAATCCAGAATCAAAATAACTGTAAAAGTAAGGATTACACAACATGTCCCAACTAGGAATACTAAAACTGAGATCCTGCACTAGAACTAAAAAAGAAGAAACGTTTAAACAATTCCCGCAACATCCACACGTACTGCAGCTCCCAAATCCCTAGAATGAAATCATGCTGGGTGTCCCTGTGGCTGGGAACCTAAAAGGTTTTTAAAAATTTTACATATCAAGAGTTAGTACTCAAAACATTTGAAATATTTTGCAAGCAGTTATCACAATTGAGTTATTGATTACACATATTAAGATTTCGCACACTCCCTTCAACTTCCTCACCTCTCTTCTATAGTGCATGTCTGACGAGGATACTTAGTTCACCTAGTTATACTACTCCAGTTACTAGACTATAATACCCACTATATGTACCCCTTCAGTAAGTCCCCATGACCTACTCGCAGGGTTTGAATAATCCATATCTCATGTGCTATAAATGTAGATAACGTATTTACTTCTTATTATCCTTAATCTTGTAATAATTACATCACACTACCTAATTATTACTAAGATATTTTCCATCCATCTCATTATCTACTATCCTATGTCAGTAGATTATACATATGAAATACATTTTATCACACAACATGTACTAAATATTATTTTTTAATAACATATCCTTTTGGCACACACATAAAGGACTCTTGGTTCGGAATGATTCATCGACCCCAAGTAAGAGTTGGTTCGGAATGATCCATCAACCCCAACTATTTATATATATATATATATATATATATATATATATATATATATATATATATATATATATATATATATATATAAACATATTCTGGTTCGGGACTCTTTCATCGCGACACCAGTTGAAGGTTTGGTTCGGCATTTTACATCGACCCCAAACGTATAGTAATTTTATGTTAGTTCGGAATATCTCATCGACCCTAACAAAAATAATTTAGGTAAAATTATCTTAACCCAAAAATTCATATAATTTAGAAGGTACACACCCGACCTATCAAGTCATGCTCGTACGTAATATATTTTACTTATATTCACCGTACTCATTAATTTACGATTTATTTCACTATCGCATTTTTTCGAGTATTCACGCAACTCTTAGGGTTCTAGTTACCCCCCTTGATTTAGTAGTTAAGTTATCTTTAACCTACTGGTATTTTTACGGAATTGACTCTCACTCTTTTCGTAACTAAATTCTCACATTCCCGACATACGACTCAATCGGTTATCTTCCTGTTGATCCATTTCTCCAAATTTCCCACTCAATCATTTATGAAGAAATCTAACGGTACACATACTGGTATTTATTAAGTATACTCATAGGTAAAATATCATCACTAAGGTTCCCATTAAGCAACCGTAATTTTAAGGAAATTTATCCACAAAATTTACTAAAGTACAGCCAGGGTCGATAGAACGATGGGATATGGTCGATCGATCGACATTCAAGGGTCGATCGATCGATCAAATAGTGACAGACCCAGATCGTCTTCTTCATGCGGGTTTCACCATTTTTGTTTTTCTATCTCCCATGGTAATTCACCATATTTTCAACTAAAAATTTCTAATCATTCCTACATATTCTCGGATGATTACTAACAATTTAAAACAACCAAATCATTATAAATTTTGTCCAAATTAACTAAAAATCTTCTTATTATTTAAGAACCCTAAAAATACAATCTTTCCTTGTTTTCATCATAAGTCCATATTTTTAGTTCGATTTAATCATCAAGTCTTCTATGATATCATAATATTTGGAGATTAAAAGCATTCTACATGAAATCCCTATCAATCCTGGATCAAAATCAAGTGTTTACTCCCAAAAATATCATAGAAACCATGTTCTTCATAAAGCTTTTATATGGGTATTATAACTCAATTTATTTGGAAAAATAACCACTTGCCTTATGATTTGTAGGGTCTGATTTCGTGGTTGTTGTTGATGATCGATAATTTTTATCCTTCAGTCCTCCTTCCCAACAAGTTGGTGGTGAAATCACCTTAGAGTTCTCCCTCCTTCCTTCTTTTGCCTTAGGAAATTGTTTTTATCTTCTCTCTAATAGCTATGGTTTATTTTCTTCATCTCTAACCCTAGCCTCTAACTCTTATATTCTGATTTAGGGTTCCAAAATTCGTAGGTCTCGTCACCCATAAATGTAAAGAGACCAAAAATGCCCTCGAATGGTCCCGATTTAGCCCAAAAATGACCCGACACTCAACTAGTACCCCCGGGTACACTATTTTGACTAATTCGTCCCTTTCGGAATCATCTGCGGACTCTAAATTATCTTTTGAGTCTCTTAAAATGTACTTCTCATCTCACCTTAATTTTTTGTCTAAGCGAGACACTCGGTCAAAATAACTCAGGTACGTCCATATAAATCGCTAGGCCGTACATATCAACATTCAAAATTTACTACTCACATTTAGTAATTAGTGTCTAACTTTTATTAACATTACATTACATTAAATTACTCTACTCACGTAATTTAATTTAAAATGTGTCACATTAAATTACACTACTCACATAATTTAAATAAAACGTATTTTATCACATTAATTTACTCTACTCTCGTAATTTAAATAAAAATGTATTTTCCTAACTATGCACAATTACGGGGTATTAAAGCTTTCAAATCTATTTTTCTTGTAAAAACCTTTTAGATGCCCAGCCACGAGGACACTAAGTGTAGGAGTTCCATTCCAATGACGTGTTGTAGCTGCTGTGGAAGTTACATGACCTCGATAGTAGACGCCTCCACTTTCTATCGTGACTCTATTTGAGATTTAGTCATCTGTAGGGAATGTCGCCCCTTTTATTTTAGAGACATCTTATTTACTCAGTTTTCAGACTTTGGGTTGTAATTATTTAAGTGATTCAGACCTTGTATTCAGTTTTATTCAGTATTTCGGATTATTTTCGAGGAGTGTTCCTCCAGATTCATTTATTACTTTATCACTGTAATGTGATTGTAATGTGGTTGTGGTATCATTATTTCATAATTTAATGCTTATTGCATGTTAATCTAATTTAATTAAAATTGACAACTCACTTTTTAAATATTAGGTGGCTAGTAATTGTAAAAATGTTTTAGATAGTGATGCTATGAATTGAACAAACTTGGCATTTTGAATTAATTTGAATAAATAAGTAGCTACCCGGTATTTAATTAGTTGGGGTGTCACACTATCACCATATTTACGGAGGCATAGATTCTCATTAATGTCCATTAGATGAATGTCCAAAGTGTCATTTGACCCTTCATCATTTATATCTTTCATAGATAATAATAATATTTTGTGGAGTGCTTGATTCTCTATTGTAACTCATAAAACTTTATATCTACCAACTCATTGAATGTGGGTAATTTCCCATTCGGGTGAGTAGAGTCTTCCACCATATCACGCACTAACATCTGGTAACAATCCATAACTTTTCACATGCTACATGGTAGCGGTGGTATAATATCATTTCCAAACTTGCTTTTTCCTGAAACACTATTCTTGGGTCCCTAGCACCCTATATTCCTTTTAGGGCTTCTATCCACATAATTAACTGCTTTGCATCGAGCATCCTGAAATCTTCCTACTTGTAAATCCACTTAAGTCCTCCAACCTTAAAGTTTTGGCATAATAATCATGTCTATATTCCACATTGCTCAAGTGAACTCCCTACATGTTCCCTCATGAGTTTCATTGATTAAGTCGACTTTGTACTCCTCAAGTTAGTTTTTCAAGCAGATCTACATCATCCTGGCCTCTGTGGCCTCCTCTTAGACATCCATAGATTTTTCCCTAAAACGTTTGATGTATTATATCAGCTCCTCGCTAGGTTTTTGCACTTCTTGGGCCAAAGACCTTAAAGTAAACACATCTTCAGCCAAAAATAAGCACTACAAGAAAAAAAATAGAATTCGTGACATGTTTTAGCGACATCAGTGTTTTTGCGTTGCGAAAAGGGTATACTTTTGGCGACACATATATTTTTTGTGTAGCGAAAAGTTATTATTTTGGTGGGATCTATACTAAAATCCCCCCCCCCCCCCCAATGTCGTTTACATTCAGCGACAGGCAATTGATGGCGCGAATTTGGTCCCTTACTTTCGGCAACATGTTTTACATGTCGCGAAAGTATCAATTACTTTTGGCAACATGGGTATCATGTTGAGAAATAATATACACGTTTAGCTTCAACACATGCATGTCGCGACATGTATTTTTATTAAATTTTTAAAAATAAAAAATCAAAATTCATTTTCCTCTTCTTTTTTTTCCGGCCAAAATATTAGTTGCCCTTAAAATTTTCTAAAACTCCTTCTTAAATAAAATAACTCATTAAAAAACACCCAAAACTCTCTCTCCACTCAGCATTCTCTCTCCTCTCACCCAATCTCATACCCGTCTCCAACCCATTCTCTCCTCTGACTAAAACCCTCTCTAGCTACAACCCCTCTCAACTAACCCCACTCTTACTCGACGCTGACCCCCACACCACTCCCTACCTCCTTCGCCGCCGACCCACCCACAAACATCTCTCTCCGTTGTCGTCGACCACCCACAAAACCATCTCTCTTATCCGACGTCGACCACCCACAGACCTTTCTCCCCCCCATTCGGTGTTCTTTCTGATTTTGTTTATGTCCAAAAGAAGGGGAGGAGTTTTTGTCGGGCGGAGGGGATTCTTATTCGGGTGAAATTGAAATCACGCGAACAAAGCTCCTGAATCAGGTATTTTTCTGATTTTGTAGTTGATTAGAACATTTTTTTATGAGTTGGATGATTGTAACCCCCTTTTTTTTCTTTTGTGCTATTTATTTCAATTAAAATAATAAAATAAACTAGTAGATTTTTTTATTTCAACTGTTTAATTAGTCTAAATTATTTGTCTAAATTAGTGAGTCTGTTTTAAATCAGATTGTTCGTTAAAAATTTACTATTGTGTGTCTAATGTTAGCACAACCTTTGCCCATTGGTGTGTGATTTTCATTTGTTGCATTTAGATTATCTGTACCAGCTTTTTTGGGACGTGTATAATGCTCTACCTACATTTACTATAAATAAACACATTTACTCCATTTCATCCAGGCTTACATGAATACCAAATCAAAAGATTAAACTCAAAACTCTTATAGGAATTAGCTGATGTCATCTTTACCTTCGATTCACCACCACGCTGTCATCACGACTCTTGTCTAAATCTCCACAGAGCTACAAGAAAATGGTGATTTTTCTTCGCTCTTGTACCTAAATTTGTGGTTTTGTCTAAATATATAACGAGTTTCTAGTTGTTGGTGGTCATTAGCCTACTTTAAAAAAGTTGTTGTCTATTGGAAAAAAAAAAGAACAGGTGAAAAACATACACTTTTTACTTCTTTGATCTATATTTGATTGTATGATATGTGAAGAACATATCAACATCGTATGTAACAAAGAGATGCCAGATTTTTATTTATTGCATTGAGTCAATCTGTACCCATTTTTTTGGACATGTATAATACTCTACATAATTGATTGTTGCTTAAAATGAATTCCGTCATTTGTCACCCAAATAGCATGAATGCCTTTAGGTATGGATCGGGAAATTCGGTATAGACACTTGGAATTCTTTGAATAAATTGATTCCGCATTGAGTACTATAAAGCGTAGTTTGATATACTGAACCATATACATGGTTAGAGGCACCAACAGTCCAACTTTTATACTATGTTGTTTTAGATTGGTTGAAGCCATTAAGATCCTCTAAATTACATATCCTTGGTTCAACAAGATACTCCACAAGGTATATTTCATTAATAAAATAGTTATAGTTAAATGAAATCATCTAACAACCTCGTAATTATTATTTCATCCACAATATTCTTAGTTTAACTTATTTTTTTCCTTCTCAATTTTGCAGTACATAATGTAGCCATTTATTTTAATCATTTTAATAAACATTAAATTACCTATGTATTCAACACATTATCAAGTTTAAGATAAACTGGTGATGAAACGAATGGTTGATTTAATTTTATTTCTTACATTGACATTTTTTTCTTTCCATGAAACATTCACTCTCTTAATTGTATATAAATTAGCATTATCTGAACCTATATGCGTATATGTTCTTTTCTCCATGACTCACTTCAACTGTCACAAAAAGAACCAGATTGAGATCAAGGATTCATCAGTATTGTTTTCTCCCCTGGTTTTTTTCTTGAACAGATATAAAGTACTTTGTATCTAAAAATATATTTCAAACTCAAACTTGAGTAGTCTCTATTGATACTTATTTCATTACATTAGTTCATAATATATGCAACAATGTCATCCATTTATTTATAATGCTCATTTATTTCACTTTTGCTTTAGTAGTTGCAAAAATTCCCCCTAAAAAAAATTATGGGTCAAACCTGGATATAAGACCTATATGGTGTCAGCGTATGAGAAAGAAAAACTGAATAATATTGCAAACAATAAAATGAGAATGATTGCCCTTGGGGTGTATCATTTGGCAAATTCTTTAAGGAGTGTGGTTAAGAAGAACAAGCAGGCGACCTCGGGTAAGAAAAAATAACAAATGTGAGTGAGTATGATGATGAGTATATACCTTTCGATGGGGGGGGGGGGGGGGGAATCTTAGTTTGTATGTCGGAGATGATTCCCATAATGAGTGTATTGATCCTCAAATAGAGAAGTTATCTTACGTTATAAAGTGCATTTTAATTTTATTTTATATCTAATATTGAAGTTAAACTCTAAAAATACACACTCTTCACAATTATTATGATTGCCATCCCTAATTATTTAGCATATATTGTTTTTCAGGTTCCATTTATGGCCCCTGTTAGAAGATCACATCATTCTTCCACACCTATGGATGGGGAGGATGCATCCCATTTGATGTTTAATACTTCGTCACATTCTCCCTCATCCACAGTTGAGGCGGTTGTAACCCTTGCGACGTTTGATACCTCTTTGCATTCTTCTGCACCGATAAATTGGGGTAGTAACAACCCCAGGACATTTAATACTTCGTTTCAAGTGTCCCGACCCATACACTTAGTTTCTAGCAGCATTGGTAATGGATATCTACAACATGTTCACTTAATTTAATGTTGTCAATTTTTATAATATGTTCACTCGATTTAAATTTTGTTGTCAGCTCTTACCAAGAATAACGTAAGGGGACCTACAGTAGGAAAAATTACGAAAAAAGTTGTGCGACGATATGGGAATCTTAAAGTTGAGGTCCCACCTAGTAATGGAGCACCAGTGGGAGAGTTCATCGGGTGGCTATCAAAATGCAAATTATATCTGGTTAGTATTAAAGTCTCAAATTCCCTATAAAAATTACAACATTAAATAGAAAAATTTCCCGAAATAGCCGCAAAAAATAGCCAAATGTAAAATGGCTTAGTTAATGAGCTTATCTAGTCAAATTGGTGGAAGGGATTTGCTCGTGGTTTGGTTGTGTAATTTGCTGTTGTTGTTGAGTTTATTTTAAATGTTAAAACATGTTGGATTTAATGAATAAACAAAGAAAATGTTGTAGAAATTATCTAAATTTAATGACAACACACATTTAAACAGATAAAACTCAAAACAACCCCCAACCGGCCCCGGAAGAGGCACGAACATCTCGCATGGGACCAATACAACTCTTAAGAACTAACCGTGTAGCCACGGGAGTCCCGGTTTCAGAATACAACAATAATTTGCAAAAATACAGACTTAGGCTTAAATCATGTCGTTAGAGCGTAAAAACTCAACAACCCCCAAACTTTCTCTTAAAAGGCACGAACACCTCGCGTGGGACCAATGTAACTCATTGGAACTGACCGCATAGTCCCGAGAGTTTCGGTTTGAGAATACAATGATAATTTGCAAAAATATAGACCTAGGCTTAAAACAAGTCATCAGACGGCTAATACTCAAAACAAACCTCCAATAGCCCCATAAGAGGCACGATCACCCCACACGGGACCAATGTAACTCATAGTAGCTGACCGAATAGTCACGGGAGTTCCAGTTTAAGAATACGATGATAATTTGTAAAAGTCTAGACTTAGGATTAAACCATGCCGTTAGGGGGTTAAAACCCCAAACAACCCCCAAACGGCCCAATAGAAGGCATGACCACCTCCCACAGGACCAACGTAACATGGAGGAATTGATCGCATAGTCACAGGACTCCCAGGATGAGATTACAATGATAATTAACAAAAAATTTGACTTAGGCTTAAAAATATGTCGTTAGAGGGTGAAAATACAAAACAACTCCAAACGGCCCCATAATATGCACGTACACCTCCCACGGAACCAACGTAACACGTAGGAACTTACCTCGTAGCCACTAGACTCTCGGGTTGAGAATATGAGAATAATTTGCAAAATATAGACTTAGGCTTAAAACATGTCGCTAGAGGGTGAAAACCCAAAAAAAATCCCAAACGACCCCATAAGAGTCACAAACACCTCGCACGAGACCAATCTAACACGTAGGAACTTACAACATAGTCATGGTACTCCCGATTTGAGAATGGTATGGTAATTTGCAAAAATTTAGACTTAGGCTTAAAACATGACGTTAGAGGGTTACACCTAAAATAATGCCCAAACGGCCCCGTAAGAGACACGAACACCTCATACGAGACCGCCATAGCACGTAGGAACTGACTGCATAGTCACTGGACTCCCAATTTGAGAATACAACAATAATTTGCAAAAATCTAGACTTTGGCTTAAAAGCACGTCGTTAGCGGGTGAAAACCAAAAACAAGAGCCAAACGGCACTGTAAGTGGCACGGACACCTCCCATAGGACCAACGTAACACGTAGGAATTGATCGCGTAGTCACAAGACTCCCAGGTTAAGCATACAACGATAATTTGCAAAAATATAGACTTAGGCTTAAAACATGTCGTTAGAGGGTGAAAATCCAAAACAGCTCCAAACGACCCCGTAAGAGGCATGAACACCTCCCATGGGACCAACGTAACACGTAGGGACTTACCATATATTAACGGAACTCCCGGTTTGACAATGTGACCAAAATTTGCAAAAATCGAGACTTAGGCTTAAAACAAGCCTTTAGAGGTTCAAAACCCAAAACAATGCCTACACGACCTCATAAGAGGCACAAACACCTCACACGAGACTAATGTAACATGTAGGAACTTACTGCGTACTGACGAAACTCCTAATTTGAGAAAAATGATGATACTTTGAAAAAATCTAGACTTAGGCTTAATACATGTCGTTAGAAGGTAAAAATCCTAAATGCCGAAACGACCCCATAAGAGTCACGAACACCTCGCACGAGACCAACGTAACATCTAGAAACCGATAGCATAGTCACGGGGTTCTCGGTTTGAGAATACGATGATAATTTAAAAAACTAGAATTAGGTTCAAAAACATGCCGTTAGCAGGTTAAAACCCAAAGCAACCCCCAAGCGACACTTTAAGAGGCACAAAAACCTACCAAAGGACCAACATGACACCTAGGAACTTATGTCGTGGCCACTGGATTCTTGGTTTGAGAATACAAGGATACTTTGAAAAATCTAGGCTTAGGCTCAAAAGACATACCGTTAGCGGGTCAAAACCCAAAATGATCGCCAAACGGTCCCGTAAGAGGCACGAACACCTCCCAAAGGACCAACGTAACACGTAGGAATTGATTGTGTAGTCACAACACTCGCAGGTTGAGAATATAACGATAATTTGCCAAAATCTAGACTCGGGCTTAAAACATGCCTTTGGAGTGTGAAAATCCAAAACAACTCCAAAAGGCCCCATAAGATGCACGAACACCTCCCACGGGACCAACGTAATACGTAGTGACTTACCCCGTAGTCACAGGACACCCAAGTTAAGAATACGATGATAGTTTGCAAAATATAGACTTAGGCTTAAAATATGCCGTTAGAGGGTCAAAACCGAAAATAATGCCCAAGCGATCTCATAAGAGGCACGAATAGGTCACACGAGACCAATGTAACACGTAGGAACTTATCGCGTAGTCACGAGACTCCCAATTTGAGAAATACGATGATAATTTGCAAAAATCTAGACATATGCTTAAAACTTGTCGTTAGAGGGTGAAAATTCAAAACTCCCAAACGGCCTCATAAGAGGCACGAACACCTCGCATGAGATCAATGTAACACGTAGCAACTGATCACATCATCACGGGGTTCTCGGTTTAAGAATACGATGATAATTTTAAAAAATCTAGACTTAGGTTTAAAAACAAGTCGTTAGCGGGTTAAAACCCAAAACAACTCCCAAACAACCCCATAAGAGGCACGAACACCTCCCAAAGGACGAACGTGACACGTAGGAAATTACACCGTAGTCACTAGATTCTCGCATTAAGAATATGAGGATAATTTGGAAAATCTAGACTTAGGCTTAAAAACATGCCGTTAGCGGGTCAAAACCCAAAAAGACCACCAAACGGTCCTGTAAAAGGCACGAACACCTTCGAAAGGACGAACATAACATGTAGGAATTGATCACATAGTCACAAGACTCGCATGTTGAGAATACAACGATAATTTGCAAAAATCTAGACTTAGGCTTATAACATGCCTTTAGAGGGTGAAAATCCAAAACAGCTCCAAACGGCCCCGTAAGAGGCATGAACACCTCCCACGGGAACAACGAAACACATAGGGACATACCACGTAGTCATGGGATTCCCGGTTTGAGAATACGATGATAATTTGAAAAAATCTAAACTTGGATTAAAACATGCCTTTAGAGGGTCAAAACCCAAAATAATGCCTAAACGACCTCATAAGAGGCACGAACACCTCCCACGGGAACAATGTAAGATGTAGGAACTTACCACATTGTCACGAGACTCTCAACTTGATAAATACGATGATATTTTACAAAAATCTAGACCTAGGCTTAAAACATTTCATTAGAGGGTGAAAATACAAAACTCCCAAATGGCCCCATAAGAGGCACGAACACCTCGCACGAGACCAATGTAACTTGTAGGAACTAACCGAGTAGCCACGAGAGTCCCTGCTTGAGAATACAACAATAAATAGTAAAAATATAGAGTTAGGCTTAAATCCTGCCGTTAGAGGGTGAAAACACAACAACCCCCAAACTTCCCTCTAAAAGGCACGAACACCTCGCTCGGGACTAATGTAACTCGTTGGAACTCACTGCGTAGTCCCGAGAGTCTCAGTTTGAGAATAGAGCAAAAAATTGCAAAAATATACACCTAGGCTTAAAACATGTCATCAGAGGGTGAATACTCAAAACAGACCTTCAATGGCCCCATAAGAGGCAGGATCACCCCACACGGGACCAATGTAACTCATAGTAGCTGACCGCGTAGTCACGGGAGTTCAAATTTGAGAATATGATGATAATTTGTAAAAATCTAGAATTAGGCTTAAACCATGCCGTTAGGGGTGACAACCCCAAACGGCCCTGTAGAAGGAAGGACCACCTCCCATAGGACCAACGTAACATGGAGGAATCGATCGCATAGTCACAGGACTCCAAGGATGAGATTACAATGACAATTTACAAAAAAAATCGACTTAGGCTTAAAAATACGTCGTTAGAGGGTGAAAATACAAAACAACTCCAAACGTCCCCGTAAGATGCATGTAAACCTCCCACGGGACCAACATAACATGTAGGAACTTATGTCGTAGCCACTGGACTCTCGGGTTGAGAATACGAGAATAATTTGCAAAATCTGGACTTAGGCTTAAAATATGCCATTAGAGGGTGAAAACCAAAAATAATGCCCAAATGACCCCGTATGAGTCACGAACAACTCGCACGAGATCAATCTAACATGTAGCAACTTGCAGCGTAGTCCTGGTACTCCTGGTTTGAGAATTGGACGATAATTTACAAAAATCTAGACTTAGGCTTAAAACATGTCATTAGAGAGTGAAAACGAACAACAATGCCCAAACGGCCCCATGAGAGACACGAACACATCATATGAGACCGACATAGCAAGTAGGAACTGACTGGATAGTCACGGGACTCACATTTTGAGAATACGATAATAATTTGCAAAAATCCAGACTTTGACTTAAAAGCATGTCGTTAGCAGGTAAAAACCAAAAATAACCGCCAAATGGCCCTGTAAGAGGCACGGACACCTCCTATAGGACCAATGTAACACGTAGGAATTGATCGCGTAGTTACAAGACTCCCAGGTTGAAAATACAGTGATAATTTGCAAAAATCAAGAGTTAGGCATAAACCATGTCGTTAGAGGGTCAAAATCCAAAATAGCTCCAAACAACCCCATAAGAGGCACGGACACCTCCCATGGGAGCAACGTAACACGTAGGGACTTACCACGTAGTCACGGGACTCCCAGTTTGAGAATACGACGATAATTTGCAAAAATCTAGACATAGGCTAAAAACAAGCCTTTAGAGGGTCAAAACCCAAAATAATGTCTAAACGGCCTCATAAAAGGCACGAACACCTCACATGAGACCAATGTAACATATAGGAACTTACCGCATAGTCACGAGATTCCAAATTTGAGAAATACGACGATAATTTGCAAAAATCTAGACCTAGGCTTTAAACATGTCGTTAGAGGGTGAAAATACAAATTAACTAAAAATAGCCCTGTAAGATGCACGTACACCTCCCACGGGACCAACGTAACACGTAGGAACTTACCTCGTAGCCACTGGACTCTCGGGTTAGGAATACGAGAATAATTTGTAAAAGCTAGACATAGGCTTAAAACATGCCGTTACAGGGTGAAAACCCAAAACAATGCCCAAACGGCCCCATAAGAGTCACGAAAACCTCGCACGAGACCGACATAGCACGTAGGAACTGACCTCATAGTCACGGAACTCCAAATTTGAAAATACGATAATAAGTTATAAAAATCCAGACTTTGGCTTAAAAGCATACCGTTAGCAGGTGAAAACCGAAAACAACCGCCAAATGTCCCTGTAAGAAGCACGAACACCTCTCATAGGACCAACGTAACACGTAGGAATTGATCGCATACTCACAAGACACAAAAGTTGAGAATACAATGATAATTTGCAAAAATCTAGAGTTAGGCTTAAAACATGGGTGAAAATACAAAACAACACAAAATGGCCCCTTAAGAGGCACGAACACCTCCCACGGGACCAATGCAACACGTAGGGGCTTACCATATAGTCACGGGACTCCCAATTTGAGAATACGATGATAATTCATAAAAATATAGAGTTAGTCTTAAAACGTGCCTTTAAAGGGTCAAAACCCAAAAGAATGTCTAAACAGTCCCATAAGAGGCACAAACACCTCACACGAGACCAATGTAACATGTAGGAACTTACCGCATAGTAACGAGTCTCCCAATTTGAGATATACTACTATACTTTGCAAAAATCTAGACCTAGTCTTAAAACATGTCATTAGAGGGTGAAAATCGAAAATGCCCAAACGGCCCCATAAAAGGCATGAACACCACGCACGAGACCAACATAACACGTAGGAACTAATCGCATAGTCACGGGGTTCCCGATTTGAGAATATGATGACAATTTACAAAAATATAGACTTAGGTTTAAAAACATGTCGTTCCCCACGAACACCTCCCAAAGGACCAACGGGACACGTAGGAACTTACGTCGTGGGCACTGGATTCTCGAGTTGAGAATACAAGGATAATTTGCAAAATCTATACTTAGTCTTAAAAACATACTGTTAACAGGTCAAAACCCAAAATGACCGCCAAAAAGTCCCATAAGAGGCACAGACACCTCCTAAAGGACCAACGTAACACGTTTGAATTGATCGCGTAGTCACAAGACTCACAGGTGGAGAATACAATGATAATTTGCATAAATATAGACTTAGGCTTAAAACATGCCTTTAGATAGTGAAAATCCAAAACAGCTCCAAATGGCCTCGTAAGAGGCACGAACACCTCCCACGGGACCAATGTAACACATAGGGACTTATCTCATAGTCACAGGACTCCCGATTTGAGAATACAATGATAATTTGCAAAAACCTAGACTTTGGTTTAAAACATGTCGTTAGAGGGTCAAAACCCAATACAATGCCCAAGCGGCCTCATAAGAGGCACGAACACCTCACACGAGACCAAGGTAACACGTAGGAACTTCTCGTGTAGTCACGAGACTCCCGACTTGAGAAATATGATGATAATTTACAAAAATCTAGACTAAGGCTTAAAACATGTTGTTAGAAGGTTAAAATTCAAAATGCCAAAACGGCCCCGTAAGAGGCACTAGCACCTGACACGAGACAAATGTAACACATAGGAACTGATCGCATAGTCACGGGGTTCTCTGTTTGAGAATACGACGATAATTTGCAAAAATCTAGACTTAGGTTTAAAAACATGACGTTAGCGGGTTAAAACCCAAAATAACTACGAAACGGCCCCATAAGAGGCACAAACACCTCCCCAAGGACCAACGTGACACATAGGAACTTACGTTGTGGCCACGGGATTCTTAGGTTGAGAATACGAGGATAATTTTCAAAATCTAGACTTAGGCTTAAAAACATGACGTTAGCGGGTCAAAACCCAAAAGGATTGCCAAACGGTCCCGTAAGAGGCACAAACACCTCTCTAAGGACCAATGTAACACATAGGAATTGATCTTGTAGTCACAAGACTTGCAGGTTAAGAATACAATGATAATTTGAAAAATCTTAACCTAGGCTTAAAATATGCCTTTACAGGGTGAAAATCCAAAACAACTCCAAACGGCCCCTTAAGAGGCACGAACACCTCCCACGGGACCAACGTAACATGTAGGTACTTCCCTCATAGTCACAGGACTCCCGATTATAGAATACGGTGATAAATTTCAAAAATCATGACTTAGTCATAAACCATGCCGTTAGAGGGTCGAAACCCAAAACAATACCCAAGCGCCCTCATAAGAGGCACGAACACATCACACGAGACCAATGTAATACGTGGGAACTTTCTACGTAGTCACGTGACTCCCTATTTGAGAAATACAATGATAATTTGCAAAAATCTAGACTAAGGCCTAAAACATGTTGTTAGAGGGTGAAAATTCAAAACTCCCAATCGGCCCCGTAAGAGGCACGAGCACCTCGCACGAGACCAACGTAACACGTAGGAAATGATCGCATAGTCACCGGGTTTTTGGTTTGTGAATACAATGATAATTTGCAAAAATCTAGACTTAGGATTAAAAACATGTCGTTGGCGGGTTAAAACCCAAAAGAACCCACAAATGGCCTCTTAAGAGGCACGGACACCTCCCACGGGACTAACGTAACACATAGGAATTGGTCGCGTAGTCACGGGATTCCCAGGTTGAGAAGACAATGATAATTTACAAAAATCTAGACTTAGGCTTAAAACAGGTTGTTAGAGGGTCACAACCAAAAACAATTCCCAAACTGCCCCGTAAGAGGCACGAACACCTCACACAAGACCAATGTAAAATGTAGGAACTTACCGCGTAGTCACAGGACTCCCAATTTGAGAAATACGATAATAATTTTCAAAAATCTTGACCTAGCATTTAAACATATCGTTAGAGGGTGAAAATACTAAATGCCCAAAAGACCCCGTAAGAGGCACGAACACCTCGCACGAGACCAACGTAACACACATAGCCACGGTGTTCTCGATTTGAAAATATGACGATAATTTGCAAATTTTGAGACTTAGGTTTAAAAACATACGGTTAGCTGGTTAAAACCCAAAACAACTCCCAAACGACCTCATAAGAGGCACGAACATCTCCCAAAGGACAAACGTGTCATGTAGGAACTTATGTCATGGTCACTGGATTCTTGGGTTGAGAATACGAGGATAATTTGAAAAATCTAGATTTCGGCTTAAAAACATGTCCTTAGCAAGTCAAAACTCAAAATGATCGCCAAATGGTCCTGTAAGAGGCACAAACACCTCGCAAAGGACCAACGTAACACGTAAGAATTGATTGTGTAGTCATAAGACTCGCAGGTTGAGAATACAATGACAAGTTGCAGAAATCTAGACTTGGGCTTAAAACATGCCTTTAGAGGGTGAAAATACAAATCAACTCCAAATGGACACCTAAGGGAAACGAACACCTCCCACGGGACCAACGTAACACGTAGGGACTTATCGCGTAGTCACCGGACTCCTAGTTTGAGAATACGATGATAGTTTGAAAAAATATTGACATGGGCTTAAAACATGCCGTTAGAGGGTCAAAACCCAAAATAATGCCCAAGCATCCTCATATGAGGCACGAACACCTCACACGAGACGAATGTAACACGTAGGAACTTTTTGCGTAATCATGAGACTCCCGATTTAAGAAATACGACGATAATTTGAAAAAATATAGACTAAGGCTTCAAATATGTTGTTAGAGGGTGAAAATTCAAAACGCCCAAATGGCTCCATAAGAGGCACGAACACCTCTCACGAGACCAACTTAACACGTAGGAACTGATTGCACAATCACCGAGTTCACGGTTTAAGAATACGACTATAATTTTCAAAATCTAGACTTAGGTTTAAAAACATGTCGTTAGCAGGTTAAAACCGAAAATAACTCCCAAACGGCCCCACAAGAGGCCCGAACACCTCCCAAAGGACCAACATGACACGTAGGAACTTACGTCGTGGCCATTGGATTTTCGAGTTGAGATTACAAGGATAATTTGAAAAATCTTGACTTAGGCTTAAAAACATGCCGTTAGCTGGTCAAAACCCAAAACGATCGTCAAACGATCCTGTAAGAGGCACGAACACCTTAAAGGACCAATGTAACACATAAGAATTGAACGTGTAGTCATAAGACTCGCAGGTTGAGAATCCAACGATAATTTTCATAAATCTAGACTTAGGCTTAAGACATGCCTTTAGAGGGTGAAAATCCAAAATAGCACCAAACGGCCACGTTAGAGGCACGAACACCTCCCACGGGACCAACGTAACACGTAGGGACTTACCGCGTAGTCAAAGGACTCCCGATTGGAGAATATGATGATAGTTTGCAAAATCTAGACTTGGGCATAAAATATGCCTTTAGAGGGTAAAGATCCAATATAGCTCCAAACAGCCCCTTAAGAGGTACGAAAACCTCCCACAGGACCAACGTAACACGTGGGGAGTTCCCGCGTAGTAACAGGACTCCCGATTTTAGAATATGATAATAATTTGCAAAAGTCTAAACTTAGTCTTAAAACTTGCCGTTAGCGGCTCGAAACCCAAAACAATGCCCAAGTGGCCTCATAAGAGGCACAAACACCTCACACGAGACCAATGTAACACGTAGGAAGTTTCTATGTAGCCTGAGACTCCCGGTTTGAGAAATATGACGATAATTTGCAAAAATTTAGACTAAGGATTAAAACATGTTGTTAGAGGGTGAAAATTCAAAATGCGTAAACGACCTCATAAGTGGCACGAGCACCTCGCAGGAGACCAACGTAACATGTACGATCTGATCACATAGTCACCGGGTTTTCAGTTTGAGAATATGACGATAATTTGAAAAAAACTTGATTAGGATTAAAAACATGCCGTTAAGAGGTTAAAACCCAAAAAACCCCCAAACGGCCTTGAAAGAGGCATGGTCACCTCGCACATTACTAACGTAACACATAAGAATTGATCGCGTAGTCACGTGATTCCAAGCTCGAGAATACAATGATAATTTTAAAAAATCTAGACTTAGGCTTAAAACAAGTCATTAGAGGGTCACAATCCAAAACAATGCCCAAACAGCCCCGTAAAAGGCACGAACACCTCACACGAGACCAATGTAACACGTAGGAACTTACCGCGTAGTCACGGGACTCCCGATTTGTGGAATACGACGATAATTTGAAAAACTCTACACCTAGGCTTCAAACATGTAGTTAGAGGGTGAAAGTATAAAATGCCCAAACGGTCCCGTAAGAGGCACGGACACCTCGCACGAGACCAACGTAACACATAGGATCTGATCGCATAGTCACGGGGTTCCCAGTTTGAGAATATGACAATAATTTGCAAAATTCTTGACTTAGGTTTAAAAACATGTCGTTAGCGGGTTAAAACCTAAAACAACTCCTAAACGGCCCCATAAGAGCCACGAACACCTCCCAAAGGACGAACGTGACATGTAGGAATTTACGTCGTGGCCACTGGATTATCGGGTTGAGAATATGAGGATAATTTGAAAAATCTAGACGTCGGATAAAAAACATGTCGTTAGCGGGTCAAAACCCAAAACAACCGCCAACGGTCCCATAAGAGGCACAGGCACCTCCCAAAGGACCAACGTGACACGAAAGAATTGATCGTGTAGTCATAAGACTCGCAGGTTGAGAATACAATGACAATTTACAGAAATTTAGACTTCAACTTAAAATATTGCTTTAGAGGGTGAAAATCCAAAACAACGCCCAACGCCCACGTAAGATGCACGAACACCTCCCATGGGACCAACCTAACACGTTGGGACTTACCTTGTAGTCATAGGAGTCCCAGTTTAAGAATAAAACGATAGTTTGCAAAAATCTAGACTTAGGCTTAAAACATGCCGTTAGAGGGTCAAAACCCAAAATAATGCCCAAGCGTCCTCATAAGAGGCACGAACACCTCACACGAGACCAATGTAACACGTAGTAACTTTTAGCATAGTCACGGGACTCCCAGTTTGATAAATACGATGATAATTTGCAAAAATCTAGAGTAAGGCTTAAAATATGCGGTTAGAGGGTGAAAATTCAAAACGCCCAAATGGCCCCGTAAGAGGCACAGACACCTCGCATGAGAGCAATGTAACACGTAGGAACTAATTGCATAGTCACCGAGTTCTTGGTTTGAGAATATGATGATAATTTGCAAAACTCTAGACATGGGATTAAAAACTTGTCGTTAGCGGGTTAAAACCTAAACTAATCCCCAAACGACCTCGTAAGAGGCACGGACACCTCCCAAAGGACTAATGTAACACATAGGAATTGATCGCGTAGTCACGAGATTCCCATCTTGAGAATGCAATGAAAATTTACAAAAATCTAGACTTAGGCTTAAAACAAGTTGTTAGAGGGTCACAACCCAAAACAATGCCGAGACGGACTTGTAAGAGGCACGAACACCTCACATGAGACCAATGTAACACGTAGGAACTTACTGCGTAGTCACGGGACTCCCTGTTTGAGAAATACAATGATAATTGGAAAAAATCTAGAGCTAGGCTTCAAACATGTCGTTAGAGGGTGAAAATCCAAAATGCCCAAACGGCCCAGTAAGAGGCACAAACACCACGCACGAGACCAACGTAACACGTAGGAACTGATCGCAATACTGGTTTGAGAATGTGATGATAATTTTCAAAGATCTAGACTTAGGTTTAAAAACATACCGGTAGCGGCTTAAAACCTAAAACAACTCCCAAAGGGCCCTATAAGAGGCACGAACACCTCCCAAAGGACCAACGTGTCACGTAGGAACTTACATCGGGCCACCTGATTCTCGGGTTGAGAATACAAGTATAACTTGCAAAATCTAGACTTCGGCTTAAAAACATGTTGTTGGCTGGACAAAACCCAAAACGACCGCCTAACGGTCCCGTAATAGGCACGAATATTCTTTATTTTTTGGTTTGCTCATGCGTAAGAGGTATTTAGGTGTGAAATTCATAACTACTTTGTAAATTTTATACTTTGTAAAAGGTGTCTATTTATTTGGTCTTAAATGTTTTTGTAAAGTTTTGACTGGGAAAACAACTAAATCATTTTGGCCTGTTTTTTTTTCATATGTAATGATGTCGGAGAAGTCCTTGATGCAAGAGGGGTTTGGTGATATCTCAATGTCTCTCACAGGTAGACATCATGACTTTGTTTGACAAATATATTGTATGCTTACCATGTGTTTGAGGAAATATCCATATGGTATCTAACTTTTGTTTTTTACCACATTTCTTGAGATTTAAAGTCAAAATGTATTGGTTTTATTATTGAACCCATTTGTGTTTGATTTAGATGTTTCCTTTAATATTATCCGTAAATGTTGTGCTTGGTTTTTGTATAAACATTGGATCTACCTTTGTTTTCAATATGTGGATGTTATTCTATTATGCTCATTGGATCTATTTTTCTTAGATTGATCCACAAAATCCAGGGGAAGCTATATGGTGTAACATCCCTGTGATCATAAGCCACTCTACCATAGAGTGGCCCTAGAGGTGCCAGACGAGAAGGTAAGAGAACATGAGACACAACTTAAGTTTTGTGGTTCTCATGAGACATGCTCATTTATGTATTGTTCAATTTTTTTAAGCTTGCATTGAATATTTTAATGACTCAAGGGGAAGGTGTGTCTGGTTTGATTTGGGAATTTTTTTAATTTTAACCTTTTACAAACATCTTTCCTATATATTCTCAATTTTTCGACTACTTTTGAATTCATATTTCTTATAGGCTATCAAGCCTTGAAGGCATTGAAGAAAGAATAATGTCGGGGTATTTATGTGCATTTTTCTAAAAATTATTGTATTTCTCTTAAGCGTCACATTTAGTGTAGTTAGACATGCTTGTTTGAACAAAGAACTTAGATAGTTCAGGAAAAATGTATAACACTCACATATAACAACTGATTATCTTCAAAAAGTGAAGTAATTGAAAGTTTGTAAATTTAAGTTGTTGTACTATAAAGAATTGGTGTACTTGGTTCATTATAGCTTAGATCAAGTGGATAAAATCTACCCTCCATGTTTATTCACAGCCTTATGTATAGTAATTTAATGTAGCGTTATGCATAGTATACTATCTATGCTGTACACATTACATTGTAATGTTGGTGTCACAAATATACCAGAACAGGTACATTGTAAATTGGACCTTTTTTATTGTCATTAAGATTTGTATTGGGTATTTTCAATTTCAATTACTTTTATTTTTATTTATGCATTAATTGTAAAGAGATGAAGTGTCAGTTCATATGCTCATGGGTTCTTTAGGTGCTCTTAGCATTCTTTAAAAAATATGCAGTGTGAATAATCTTAGTGTTGTATCATTAATTTGGTGCATGCTCTTCATCTTCCTTGAATGCCACTATCCATCCATATCCAGTGTGAATAATATTACCGTTGATTTTCTCTATCTTTATTTGATTGTTGTGAACTGGTACTACGACCTTGGTTCTATGAACAAGTACTATGATGGAACAGGTACATGGACTTAGAAATCCATTTCAAATGTCAATATCATTTGCTTTCAATACAGAATTCCCTCTTTTAATTTTAGTTGACCAGAATTATTCATACAACACGCTCCTACACGTTGCATCATTAATGCTTATTTACATATTTCACCGTACACATTAGTTGTTAACATGTCTCTTTTCAAACCAAGAACACGGTGATTATATTTCACCGTACACGTTGGTTGGTGTAGCTTCTATAGCAAACATAGCAGGCATAGCTGCTATATCTAGAATATTTCACCATACACATTAGTTGCATAGATACTATATCGATAACTATTGCAGCTTTTATAGCTGCTATAGTTGCCCTAGCTCCCCCTCCCTCCTTTCGGCAGCAACCCTCCTCCTATTCTATTGACATATGAGGTTAACTACATGCCTACCTAATACCTAATGCTAATACCTAATACACTTGAGTTTTTATTATAAAATAGAGTGAAGAGTAGTTACTTCATAATTATTGTTGACCCTTAAGTTACTTCATGGTTTTGATTTCAGTTTTCTTCTTTATGTTGTGTTTGTTTATAGGTGGGCTAAAGAGTAGTGCGAATGGTATGATGGGGTTGCAGGCAATTGAGGAAGTGTGAACACGTGTATTTGTTTGACTATTGTATGCAGGATCAATAGAGACACTTGATTCAGAAATTTCCACTTGGTTTGAAGTTTATCCATTTGGTTTGAAGTTTGAAGTGTGCACACGTGTATTTTTTTTGTGTAGTAATTTGGTGTCTCAAATTTGTTTGGGATTTGATTTTTTCGATACTTATTTGGCTATGGTACTTAAACTAGATAACGTACTGTAAATACATTATAATGAAACCCAAGGTCTGCCGTAATGTAATCTTTTCCAAGGTTTTTATTTCTATAAATACATTGTAAGTGCATGGTTTTTCATTTTATTTTTTTCTTTTTATTTGGATGAAGCTTTCTTTTGGTGGAGGTTGTGGGTAAGAAATCTCTTTAATCAGGGTGCACACGGGCTACGTGTGTGAAGGATCATGCTACTTTAACCATGCGTTTTTATGACCCACGTGGTAAGTATCTAACATATTTTTTATGTAAGTCCCTATTGTGTTATTGCCCCTCTAGTTTTAAATGTGATCTTGAGATTGTATGTTGTGCGTTTTTTAATTTTGTTTACTTTGCTTCATTTCATTATCATTAGTATTAAATTTTTTTTATTAGTTTAATATTGTATTGTATTCATTTAATTTTCTTTGTGCCTTCAAGCATGAAGTCTTTAAAGATGTTGTTGTTGAAGACTATTAAGTCAGGGACTCCAAAGATGGTGCGAGCCCTGGTTCCATCTTTGCCCAGAATCCAGCCAATCAAATATTAAATCAATGCCCGGGTGTAAATAGAATTTATTTTAAAAAATAGAATTGTCTATTGAGAAATATCATATTTTCTTAGTTAAATAGTTGATGATACATGCGAGGTCCGAGATGGACTATTATCATTATTGTTGTGATATTTTTTATTTTCAAAACAGGGTGGATAGTGATATAAACAAAGGAAAATCTGCCCAAATATTAAAAAATATTTGTATTAGGAATGGAACTTGAGCAACGTTTTATTGCACATTACTTGACACTTTAGAACTATATGTGGTACATATGCATTAGTGTTTTTAGAAGTGTACATATGCGACAACTTCGTACTTTTTTCAATACAAATTTTTATTTGTTAACATCTCTTTGCTTTGGGTGTTCACATATGTATATTTTCTCAAACTTGACAGCTCCTCATGTTGTAAAATTTATTTTTATCGTTGTAGTATTTTTTTTGTTCCTATTAATGTTGGACTATTTCTTATTTGACACTATTTTTTAGACATACTCTTTGTTTTGTCGGGGAATGAAAATTTTGTCGTTTTGCAGTTATATACTTTGAATTTTTTTAACGTTTTGCGATTACGTACGTTGGAGAATTTTCTTCAAGCGTTAAATTAAATTGTGTAACACTATATATATATATATATATATATATATATATATATATATATATATATATATATATATAACTTTATAAATTATTTTCGTTTTGCAATTACGTACTTTGGGCATGTTTAACGTTATTCGATTACGAACTTTTTGGAATTTTTCACCATGCCTTCAGGCATAGGCATACTCTGGTATATATATAGCAGGCCTGCTATATATAGGATTGTCATCCCTCACTTTGCCCCCCATTAAGACTGATTCCATCTAGATTCTAGGCGATAAGGTTGGCACAAAAGTAGCGAATTCTCTTGATGCGCTTACGCTTATTCCAACAACAGATTCATAGATCACTGAATGCAATGTGTACTAGAAGAAAAGAAGAAAGTCATTGGGTAGGTAAATAAGCCTCCCTAGTGCCAAGCTAAGTCCCAAGCTAAAGACAAGGATCATATCGATAAGAGAAAAAGAAAATCCATAGAGTACAAGTTATGCCGTATATCTTGAACTCACACCATGACTAACGACTTTCATACCAGGAAATCGAAGATAGATCATTCTCTATCGAAAAGTAGTCTACAACAAATGAAACTGATTCTACTTGAGAATGAAGATGACTCTAGGTATGCTGACCACGGCTTATTTATATATATATATATATGTTAGAGAATAAGCTTGATGAACAAATTGCCAATACGAAATATGAGCCTCTTCAAGCCAATAACTTGAAATTCACTCCGAGTATATTCAACAAATCTAGCACGAAAAGTAAATCTGATGTGGACCTGAACTTCACTCCAAGCTCTTGAACATCACTCCTATATATATATATATATATATGTGTGTGTGTGTGTGTGTGTGTAATGCATCAACCCATCTCCGAAATCCAACGGAGTCCCATCATCCAAGACATCATTTAAATCCACAAATATATAACAACAACATAGATGTTATATAACAACAGCTATAGGATGAAATTTACCTTAATGCAACTCCACGATGCGTTCTATCTTTTCCCATCTATGTTCAATGAGTTAATCCCACTACATATAAAGAGAATTCAAAGACGTGTATTAAGAGATCACAATAATAATTTACTCATCATGCATGTAAAAAAATCAAAATTATAATATACACACGTAGTGCTATACATCTTATCTTTTTCACTCGGTACCGTAATCAATGAATACAACCAATGTCTAGTTCTTGTGGACAAATCAATGATAATAAATACCCAACGGAACCTGCAAAATGAATATTGTCATAATTATATATTACAGAATGTAAGGAACGAAATTAATTTAAGTACTTACATATCTTCGAGATGCTAAAGAATGAAACAAATTTGACTTTTTTTGTAATCTCCAACCTTTTTCCAATAAGTTTAGTTAAACCAATTTTTTTTACTATTGAATGACTCGAGATTGAAGAATTAAAACCCTTCTCGAAAGCACTAAAACTTATCACATAAGAAACTAAAAATATACGTAACTAAATTAGTCACTATGAATTTTAAATAATACAATTGAATTAAGCTATACCACATGTATGCAGCAATCCACGTTAGATCTAAAGGCTTTAATGCAGAAAAGTCCAACAAATCTTTCCTAAAAACATATCATTGATCGTTATCTTCCCAAACATATCTTTCTCTAGTGGATTCATTATTTGATCCATCTTCATTATCAATAAATTATGGGTGAAGGTGGTTATCAAATCGCAATCTACATTCTTTTTTACTATATCACATCTACTTTCACTAAAGAAATCCTTCTCATTATCATGGCCTAGTTTTTTCCCAACTTCCATTTCATTCTGCATTAAATCATGTGAAATGTCAGAAAGAAATGTAATTCATAAGAATTATAGATAAACATAAGAAGGATAGTTTACCTCAGATCCTAACAACACTAACTCTTTGGGCCAAGCAACATATGACCCAATAGCATCTTTCACAAAATACTTTACACTCGAAACGGGTAACAGGAGGATGGCACCAGAAGAGATAGCTTTAGAAATGGAAACTTGAACATTGTTTTCTCCCAAATCTATATTATGAATTCTCCCCTTCGGTCCATTCCTATCGAATATAATCCCCACCGGAAACGATGTTAGCTTTATTGCCAATGAGCAACCTACATTTTCTAACCTAAATTATGAAAAACAATCACATTAAAATTCGGCAATTTATTGGTCCCAACCAAGTAAAAGTACATAACATTCAACACCCTACTAACCCAACCAAGTAAAACTACAAAGTTATCCCCATCCAGAAAAGTGATCCCATTACCTTTGAAGAAGATAATTTTTCTGTACTTTTATTACCAACTATCGAATAAGGTTTCTTACTTTTGACAGCAACTATTGAATGATGTAGTAACTTTTCACTATGTGTTACACCACTATCTTTGAATTGTGCCAAAGAAACACAAAAAAAATTGCAATTAAAACAAAAATAATTAAACCTTAATAGTATGCGCTTGTATAATTATCTTTGTATAATTATAGGTTTGAAGAAAGTGATTGTTTTGCAAAAATTTTCACCCGAACTTGAACGCTATATATTTTCACTTTCACGCATGTATGAAGTAGCTTTCTTAGCTTGGGGTGCTATTATTGGGGTTGCAATAAACAGATCATTTCTTAACTTCAATCGAGATTCCATATCTTTTAATATTTTCTTCGCTTTTATTAATTCAAATTCTAACTCACTAATATGTCTCTTGGAACCATGCTTTGGAAGATTGAAGTACCTTGTGGGAACAACTATAAATCCCAACCCCCAAACACGGCCCGAGTGTTCGGGAGTACCCAATGTAATAGTTATAACATCATTAATTCTTTCGGTGATTAAACTACCACCTTTAACTTGGCTTTTCAATTCAGCAAAAAATGAAGTAGATTCAATAGTTTAGAAAGACATCTAAATATTATCATAATTACAAATCATTCAATAAAAAACAGCAAACAAAGGAACCCGCATCGTAATTTATAAAAACTAACCATTTTATCTACCACGTTTTTTAATGAATCATCTCTATATTCACCATCTTTTTTTCACATCCTTTCAGCCATAAGAAACGCTTGTCATCTTCATATTCTAAAACCATCTTTTTTTTTCCTAGTATCAATTGTAAAATAAAAAATCATTTAATCAAAGAATAATTCAATGTTCAAGTTCAAACCATCACAAATCTAATGAAAATATTAAACAAAAACATACCTAATCTTCAGCAAGACCGACGTAACGCTTATTTCTCATACGATGATTGTATGTGGCCTTGAATTATTTTTCCCTTTGTGCCTCACTTGCAATATTTTAAATCAAAGGAACAAATTAGAAAAGAACAACAAAAAGTACCGCACAAATATTCAAATGTTTTTTCAGTTATACCTGAAATCCCTTAGTTAACCTACTGCAAACAAATTCAGCCCACACCTTTGGACTAATGAATTTCTCATTTTTTGGTGGAGGATGTTTGACAAGCTCGAGTTGGTGTCTAAATGGTATAATCCAAAGTCTCGTGAGATTTGTTTTGAACATCTCCAACCCATAGAGGACAACACCATCCTCTTGCTGATCGGATCAATATCAAATTTGAACTAAAAAATAAATATGTTGAATACAATCAAATTTCCATCAAACTCCAAACATCATGAGAATATAAGAGGAGAAACACTTCAATGTAATGCCACAATTATCCTTTTTATAGAACAAATGTTATTTATTGGTGCCATTTTTCCACAAACCATTGAGGAATGTGCAAATTCATTTCCATGATATCTTTCTAAAGTAACCTAGTAAAATAATGCAAATACTACCCTGATATTACATACATACATATATACATTATATAACAAGTAACAAATCTAAAATTGGTCACAAGAATATTCATACAAACAAAATGCATGATTTATTCAAGTTGTTAACTGTTTTATCGAAAACTGTTGACATCTGCAAAATTTAAGAAATGTTAGTAATTAATCTAGACAGGATATCAGCTAATTGATTATCTTTACCATTTATATGTTCAAATTGTGGGGTAAAACCTTTTCTTGTAATATTATCAATAAAATTTAGCCATCTTTTTGTAGCTGATTTACTTTGATTAGTTTTATCAAAGTATTTTACTATATTATCAGAGTATGTTCTAATTAAAAATTCTTTTCCTAGAAATAGTTGAAATCTTTTTATAGAATTTATTACTCCTAATATTTCCAAGTCAGTTGAGGGTAGTGTGACTCCCCAACTAATTAAATACCGGGTGGCTACTCCGTTATTAAATTAATACAAAAAGCCAAGTTGGTTCAGTTAATAGCATCATTGTCGAAAACATTTTAATGATTACTAACCACCTCGTATTTAAAAAGTGAGTTGCCAAATTTTAAGTTAACTCTGATTAACATGCAATAAGAGGATAATTAAAGAATAACAACCATTCACCATAACGAGGCAATAGAATAACCAACAAAATAATAAGTCCGGAGGAAAACTCCTCACAACAATCCCACAACTGAACTAAGTAACACAATGTAACCTGAATTAATTACATGCCAAAAGTCTGAAAATCTGAAATAGGAAATGTTTCTAATAGAAATGGGCGACATGCCCTACAACTGATGAAATGTGAATAGAGTCAAGATAGATGAAGCGTCTACTAGCAAAGTCCTGTAACATCCACAAGCAGCTACAGCTCATCACCTGAATGAAAATCCTATGCATGGTGTCCTTGTGGCTGGGCACCTAAAATGGTTTTTACAAAAAGTAGATTTGAAAGAAAACGGGTCAGATCCCGAAAGTGGAGAGTATTTTAAAATAGCATGTGCTTTAAAAACATTAAAACAACAAATGCAAAATACATGTTAGGACGTGCACTCACATGAAATACTCACCTCTCGACTAATTTGTGCACTCCTAACGTACTGTACCCATCTAAGTAACATATAAATCTACCCAAACCGTAATAAGTTTTACCCCTTACTACTCGATTCCCAATATACGTTCCAGCGTTATCAACTAAATAGAGGGCCTTACTTAACTCAGGTTCTCAATTATAAGTAATACAATTCATTACAGGTCATACCTTTATGATTTCTCAAAACATTAACATAATTATATTCACAATACCAACATGAAATTTCCCATTATTTAAGTGTATATTATTCACATCATAAATATACAATACAAGCACCCCGAGACTAAACTGCGGTGCACACATACTCTGTTATCCATCCCGGTACATCATGTACATAAGGATCACGCATTCCGAATCTCTCAAGAATCGTTCTCAGATAACAACAATCACAAACAATGGAGGCGAACACAGTCACATCACATGGGTCACGCACATACCTACGCTCCCACGATCAGCAGACTTATTAACATCCCAATAAGTCCTTCTCTGACCTATGTTCTCGAGGCACCAATCTAAATCCGGGCAACACAAGGATAAGAAGGTCCTAAGAGAACGTAAACCTTCCGTGATAGCAAGTATGGTAGGTATGTCATACACATGAAATCATATACATATACTAAGTATACACACATCTTAGTAATCACCGTAATTTATTTGTGGTACCCTTCTCATTCTCGTACCGACTCTAATGTTGCACAATTCACAAGTTCCCGGTTAATTCAATTAATTAAGCCGTCGATAGTTCACGCGTCGTAATATTCACTCACGTCTTATTCCATAATTTCCATTCAATTTAAATCATACTTCTATGTTTTACTCCTCAACATGTCCCAAATATCCCAACTACAACAATTTATCATCAAGGGAATGTTATCTCTACTATTAAACAAGGTTACGGGACACGCGAAATCAAAACAAGCCAAAATGGCCTAAACTGTCAGCTCGTTAGAAGTCTCGTTCGAACGAGGTTGTTCGAACGAGAGTTCGTTCAAACGAACTGGGCATCTAATGAGATCTCGTTCGAGCGAAAGGCGTCGAACGAACATCCCTCTCGTCAGAAAGAAAACTGACAACTCGTTAGGAGCTCGTTCGAACGACTTGGGTAGGTCTTCTAACGAGAAGCCAGTTTCGAGCCCAGATTTTCCCTTTTTCGTTTTTCCAACTTTTCTTCCTCTCTAATCTCATCTAAACATCAATCCAACAATTGTTCAAGGTTTCTAATTGTCCCTAAACATACTTAGGTCACATACTAACGTGTTTTGTGGAGTTAATTCATTCTAAACATCATCCAAATATCAAATCTATACATTTTTCCCCAATTTCAAGAACATCAACCCTAGAAATTGTTAAATCCCCAATGAGCCTAATTATATCCGTTTTTGTTTCATCCAAAATATATTATCATCAGATTAATCATCTACAAACAATTCTACATGCAATTCCTCATCAAAATACAAGTTTCTAATTCCAATTTAATGGGCTTTCAACAATCTCCCAAAAACAATACAATTTTATCAATTTCCTACGCATGGAAGAAGCATTCTCTGCAACTAATGAAATTAAACCACTTGCCTTATGTATATCTTTGATTTTGATGTCAAATTGATGGATGATTCTCTCTCTCTCTCTGCAGAATTCTCCTCTCTCTCCCTCTACAAGCCTTCCTCTCCAAGGTGACAATGGTGGCTAGGGTTTGCCTTAGGAAACTTTGGAACTAATTCTAATAACCCCCGTAGCCCATTTGGTCATAAGGTGTAGTTAGGGGCTTTAGTGGGTAATTACCAAGTGAGATTTTAACTCCTAATTTTCGTTGGTTTTAAATCCCAAAAATTCAAAATTACCAAACTTACCTTTTACGTTGCCGGTATGGCCTAAAAATGCCCCGGGACCCAAAGTAAACCCCCGGCTAGTGTTTTCTGACTATTTCGACCCTTCCGGATGCGTTGGCGCACTCAAAACGACCATATGGTTAGTAGAATTAAAATTCACCTTTTAATTAAAATAATTATATTCCTGATGCGACTGTCACACGCGTCTCAACAAAGTTTCCCAAATTGCCGTATATCAAACTCACGACAAATTTCATAGTTCAATATTCATATATAGCCATATATATTCATTAAAATAAAATACCAACTCGCATCTCGCTAGTATTTTTATCCGGATTAATTTCCAATTAATAAACATTTAATTCAATTAATCCCATAAATAAATATCATAAAAATACGGGGTATTACATACTTCCCCCCCTAATAACAGAATTTCATCCCGAAATTCGGAACTAGAAAGTACCTGGTAAGAACAACTCTGGATAACGTTCGCGCATCTCATCCTCGCGCTCCCATGTGGACTCCTCGACATTATGATGTCGCCACTGAACACGCACTAACGGGACTATCTTTGACCGCAGTTTCCGCTCACTTCGGTCCAAAATAGCAATCGGCCCCTCCTCGTAGGAGCTATCAGGCTGGAGATCGATGTCCTCCAAAGAAATTTGAGAATGATCCAAATCGTCCCTAAGATATTTCCTTAGCGAGTAAATATGAAACACATCGTGAATCCGATGCAAATGCTCCGGTAACCCGAGTCTATACGCAACCGGCCCAATCCGCTCAATAATAGTAAATGGTCCCACATATCTCGATGCCAACTTCCCTTTCTTCCCGAAACGCATAATCCCCTTCATAGGAGATACTCTGAGCAAAACCTGGTCCCCCACTTCAAATTTCCTGAAGGACCAATTCGCATCAGCATAGCTCTTCTGCCTGTCCTGAGCTACCCGAATGCGACTCCGTATCAGCTCTATTCTTACCGAAGTATCCTGAATCACTTCCGGTCCAAGTAGTTTGTTGTCCCCCACCTCCAACCAACATGCTGGGGAACGATAAGGTCTACCGTACATCACCTCAAATGGAGCCATGCCAATGGTGAACTGGTAGGAGTTGTTGTAAGCAAACTCCACCAGTGGAAGATACTGCTCCCATCCACCCCCGAAATCAATGATGCACATACGTAGCATGTCCTCCAACACCTGGTTTGTACGCTCGGTTTGCCCATCGGTCTGTGGATGATACGCCGTACTCAACCGCAATTCCGTGTCCATGGCCTCCTGAAAACTTTCCCAAAATCCTGAAACAAATATCTTGTCTCTGTCAGACACGATATTTAGGGGTACACCGTGAAGTCTCACTATCTCTGCAATAAGGAGGTGGGCATACTGTCCCGTACTATAGTCTTTCCTTACGGGTAGAAAATGAGCGACTTTGGTCAACCTTTCCACAATTACCCAAATGGAGTCGTGACCTCTCTGTGACGTAGGCAACCCCGTGATAAAATCCATGGATATGCTCTCCCACATCCACATCGGGACCTCCAATGGCTGTAGAAGTCCTGTCGGTCTCTGATGATCCACTTTTACTAGCTGACAAGTGGCGCATTTAGAAACAAACACGAAAATATCTCTCTTCATCCCGCTCCACCAATACTGTCGTCTCATGTCTTGTTACATTTTGTCCCCACCGGGATGTACCGCGAACCGTGAGCTGTGCGACTCTGCCATTACCTCGTGCCGCAATTCCTCCCCTTCCGAAACTACCAATCTCCCATTGAAGCATAATCCCCCATCTGAGCTAACAGTATAGGACTCGGCTCCCTCTGCTAGTAATCGAACTATCTGCTCCTGACAAAACGAGTCATCTGCTTGTGCCTTTACCACTCTCGTGAAAATCCGTGGTGTAACAGTCATCACCGACATGAATGATTAGGCCACTGCATCCTGGTGTCCCAACTCCTTCCACTTGGCCATCCACACCCCTGCCACCTCATCTACTGGCCTACGGCTGAACGCGTCTGCTACCACGTTAGCCTTCCTCCGGTGGTATTGGATATCAAACTGATAATCCTTCACGAACTCAAGCCACCTCCGTTGCCGCATATTCAACTCCTTCTGCGTGAATAGGTATTGTAGGGACTTGTGGTCCGTGAACAATCTAAACTTCTCCCCCAAAAGGTAATCTCTCCAAATTCGAAGGGCAAATACCAGTGCCGCTAACTCCAAGTCATGAGTGGGGTAATTCTTCTCGTGAGGCTTTAGCTTACGGGAAGCATAAGCTATGGCCTGACTCTCCTGCTACAACACACCTCCAAGTCCTTACAAGGACGCATCGGTGTAGACTAGATACTCAACTCCCGATCTCGGCAATGCTAACACAGGTGCTGAGGTCAACTTATCCTTCAACTCATCAAATGCCAACGGACAGGCATTACTCCATATGAATGGCACACCCTTACGAGTCAGATGTGTCAAAGGACCTGCTATCTTCGAAAATCCTCGAATGATCCTCCTGTAGTATCCTGCTAGGCCCAAGAAACTACGGATATCAGTCAGTGTCGTGGGCTGTCCCCACTCCCTCACCGCGGATACCTTCCCCGGATCAACAGATATCCCCCGGTCGGAAATAATGTGTCCCAAAAACTGAACCTCCTTCAGCAAAAACCCGCACTTCTCATACTTTGTATACAGCTCGTTCTGACGTAGCATCTGTAAAACCGGCCTCAAATGCTCTGCGTGCTCCTCCTCTGTCTGGGAGTAAACTAAAATATCATCAATGAAGACAATGACGAACTGATCAAGGAATTCTCTGAATACCCTATTCATCAAGTCCATAAACACTGCTGGAGCATTGGTCAAGCCAAAAGGCATAACCCAAAACTCGTAAGAACCATATCTCGTTAAGAACGCAGTCTTCGAGACATCCTCTTCCCTGATACGCAACTGATGGTATCCCGATCGCAAATCAATCTTCGAGAAGAAAGAAGCTCCCCTCAACTGGTCTAATAAGTCATCGATTCAGGGTAACGGATATTTATTCCGTATCGTGACCTTATTCAACTCTCGGTAATCCACACACAACCTCAACGATCCATCTCTCTTCTTTACGAACAACACAGGGGCACCCCACGGCGAAGTACTCCTCCGTATAAACCCCTGACCCAATAACTACTCAATCTGATCCCGTAGCTCTCGCATCTCTGCCGGAGCCATACGGAACGGTGCGCGTGATATAGGTCTCGTATCTGGTAATAAGTCTATGACAAAGTCTATCTATTGACTGGGGGGTAGGCCTGGTATCTCCTGAAACACATCGGAATACTCCCTGACCACTGGGATCAAATCTAGAGGAATCACAACCTCCTTAGAGGTATCCTCCTCTATGTAATACAAATGAGCGGTCGAGACTCCCTCTGGGCGAGGCATCGCCACTATAAACATCTCTTGCCCCAGAATGGAAAAAACAATGCTCCCACCGAAGCAATTAATCATGGCTCTATAAGCTGCGAGCCAATCCATACCGATAATCACATCGTGCTTATGCATATCTAATACCAACATGTCTGCAGGTAATACCAAACTACCAATCTCTACCCCCACTCCCCGGCATATAAAGAAAATAAGTTACCCACTCCCCAATGGTGAGCCTACACATGTCACTGCGCTCTCTGTTGTGGCTAACAACCCTAAGGATTTTGCAAAATGTGTAGCTATAAAATAATGCGTTGTCCCCGTATTAAACAAAAACCGACCCATGGTGCCATGGATAGGAAACATACCCTCAATAGCGGGTGGTGCCTGTGGAACTACTACCTGCTGAAGCTGGTATACTCTCCCATACTGCAGCTGCCCCTGCTGAACTGGGACCGCTGGAATGGGTGGTAATGCTGCCATTTGCGGTGGAGCCGGGAGGGCGATGGGAAATACGGGCCTCTGCGGCTCCTCTCGAGCACCCTGCTACTGCTGCGTGGCCCTGCCCCTATCAGAACTGTCCTGGCATTTATGTCCAGTCTTGCCACAAACGTAACACTTCCCCGGGAAGTTCCCCCCTCTCTGTCCCTGCTGCCCCCAGCCCTGGTGGCCGTTACCGTTCCTTCCCTAGCCTTGCTGGCCCTGCTGAAACTGTTGTTGGCCATTCTGACCCTGCTGGACCTGATGGCCGTTCGGACCCTGATGGCCCTGCCGGAAACCTCCCTGTTCGTGCCTGAAATTTCCTGATCTGAACCTCTTGTGATCCCCCAGTTGGGAACTCTGATCACCCTGCCTCTGCCCCTGAACAGAATGTGCCCCACTGGCACCATTTCCCCCAGTCGTGCCCTGATGGCTGGACTCTCCTGATCTTTTGCCTTCAGCCATGTGAAAGCGATGATCCTGGCAGTGTAACAGTGCAGCGTTAACCACATCAGAGTATGTGGCCAACGATAGGTTCCCCAACAAATGCTGACGGATCCTCCAAGTAAACCCGTCTATAAATTTATGTATCTTCTTCTCTTCTGTCGGTATCTCATCCGGGATAATATTCAACAGATTTGTGAATTCGGCCTCATACTCGGCCACAGTCTTACCTTCCTGTCTGAGATTCATCAACTTCCTCTTCATTTCCGTGTGAACAGCTGACGGAAAGTACTTGCGGTCAAACCGCACCCAAATCTCCTGGATCGTAAGAGTATCTCTCTCCTCCACGGTGGTAATAGACTCCCACCACTGCAGTGCAGACCCCACTAGCTTAAAGGTAGCTAGTATATGCTTCTGGACATCGGTGCACTCATACATCCTCAGGTGCCGCTGAATGTCCTTCCTCCACTGACTCGAAACCACAACATCGGAGCTACCTGCGAACTCTGGTGGGTGTGCTTTCTGAAAAGCATCACGTACATGTTCCCAAGAAGACGGGAATGCTTGTGCCTGAACTGGAGCGGCTACTAGCGCCTAAGGTGGTGCCTGCTGAACTACGGCTAGTGCGGCATTTACCGCCTGGGCCACAATGGCTGCAACCTCGGTGGCATTCATCGTGCCCTGAACCGGTGCAGGCTGTGGTTCTGGCGTAGCATCCCTGGGAACCCGTTGTGCACGTCATGGAGGCATCTGAAAGAAGAATAAAGTTTATAAGTTCGCATTTATAAACTTGAAATAGCTGAAGAATGTAGCGCATACAAAAGAATGCAACAGTCCTAAGATATAGGGCTCTACATCAAAGAAAACTCAGCGGAAACAAAAATAGCCGTAAAGATTCTAAAGGACACTAGAACTTGATGCTCTGATACCACCTGTGACACCCCGACTAATTAAATACCGGGTAGCTACTCCTTTATTAAATTAATACAAAATGACAAGTTGGTTCAGTTAATAGCATCACTGTCGAAAACATTTTAATGATTACTAACCACCTAGTATTTAAAAAGTGAGTTGCCAAATTTTAAGTTAACTCTGATTAACATGCAATAGGAGGATAATGAAAGAATAACAACCATTCACCATAACGAAGCAATAGAATAACCAACAAAAAAATAAATCCGGAAGAAAACTCCTCACAACAATCCCACAACTGAACTAAGTAACACAATGTAACTTGAATTAATTACATGCCAAAAGTCTGAAAATCTGAAATAGGAAATGTTTCTAATAGAAATGGGCGACATGCCCTACAACTGATGAAATCTGAATAGAGTCAAGATAGATGAAGAGTCTACTAGAAAAGTCCTGTAACATCCACAAGCAGCTACAACTCGTCACCTGAATGAAAATCCTATGCATGGTGTCCTTGTGGCTGGGAACCTAAAATGGTTTTTACAAAAAGTAGATTTGAAAGCAAACGGGTCAGATCCCGAAAGTGGAGAGTATTTTAAAATAGAAAGTGCTTTAAAAACATTAAAACAACAAATGCAAAATACATGTTAGGACGTGCACTCAGATGAAATACTCACCTCTCGACTAATTTGTGCACTCCTAACGTACTGTACCCATCTAAGTAACATATAAATCTACCCAAACCGTAATAAGTTCTACCCCTTACTACTCGATTCCCAATATACGTTCCAGCGTTATCAACTAAATAGAGGGCCTTACTTAACTCAGGTTCTCAATTATTAGTAATACAATTCATTACAGGTTATCCCTTTATGATTTCTCAAACATTAACATAATTATATTCACAATACCAACATGAAAGTTCCCATTATTTAAGTGTATATTATTCACATTATAAATATACAATACAAGCACCCCGAGACTAAGCTACGGTGCACACATACTCTGCTATTCATCCCAGTACATCACATACATATGGATCACGCATTCCGAATCTCTCACGAATCGTTCTCAGATAATAACAATCACAAACAATGGAGGCGAACACAGTCACATCACATGGGTCACGCACATACCTATGCTCCCACGATCAACCGACTTATTAACATCCCAATAAGTCCTTCTCTGACCTATGTTCTCAAGGCACCAATCTAATCCTGGCAACACAAGGATAAGAAGGTCCTAAGCGAACGTAAACCTCCCGTGATAGAAAGTGTGGTAGGTATGTCATACACATGAAATCATATACATATACTAAGTATACACACATCTTAGTAATCACCGTAATTTATTTGTGGTACCCTTCTCATTCTCGTACCGACTCTAATGTTGCACAATTCATAAGTTCCCGGTTAATTCAATTAATTAAGTCGTCGATAGTTCACGCGTCCTAATAGTCACTCACGTCCCATTCCACAATTTCCATTCAATTTAAATCATACTTCTATGTTTTACTCCTCAACATGTCCCAAATATTCCAACTATAACAATTTATCATCAAGGGAATGTTATCTCTACTATTAAACAAGGTTACGGGACATGCGAAATCAAAACCGGCCAAAATGGCCTAAACTGTCAGCTCGTTAGAAGTCTTGTTCGAACGAGGCTGTTCGAACGAGAGTTCGTTCGAACGAACTGGGCATCTAACGAGATCTCGTTCGAACAAAAGGCATCGAACTAACATCCCTCTCGTCAGAAAGCAAACTGTTAAGTCGTTAGAAGCTCGTTCGAACGAGCTCGTTCGAACGACTTGGGCAGGTCTTCTAACGAGAGGCCAGTTTCGAGCCCAGATTTTTTCTTTTTCGTTTTTCTAACTTTTCTTCCTCTCTAATCTCATCTAAACATCAATCCAACAATTGTTCAAGGTTTCTAATTGTCCCTAAACATACTTAGGTCACATACTAACGTGTTTTGTGGAGTTAATTCATTCTAAACATCATCCAAATATCAAATCTATACATTTTTCCCCAATTTCAAGAACATCAACCCTAGAAATTGTTAAATCCCCAATGAGCCTAATTATATCCGTTTTTGTTTCATCCAAAATATATTATCATCAGATTAATCACCTAAAAACAATTCTACCTGCAATTCCTCATCAAAATACAAGTTTCTAATTCCAATTTAATGGGTTTTCAACAATCTCCCAAAAACAATACAATTTTATCAATTTCCTACGCATGGAAGAAGCATTCTCTGCAACTAATGAAATTAAACCACTTGCCTTATCTATATCTCTAATTTTGATATCGAATTGATGGATGATTCTCTCTCTCTCTGCAGAATTCTCCTCTCTCTCGCTCTACAAGCCTTCTTCTCCAAGGTGACAATGGTGGCTAGGGTTTGCCTTAGGAAACTTTGGAACTAATTCTAATAACCCCCGTAGCCCATTTGGTCATAAGGTGTAGTTAGGGGGTTTAGTTGGTAATTACCAAGTCAGATTTTAACTCCTAATTTTCGTTGGTTTTAAATCCCAAAAATTCAAAATTACCAAACTACCCTTTTACGTTGCCGGTATGGCCTAAAAATGCCCCGGGACCCAAACTAAACCCCCGGCTAGTGTTTTCTGACTATTTAGACCCTTCCGGACGTGTTGGCACACTCAAAACGACCATATGGTTAATAGAATTAAAATTTACTTTTTAATTAAAATAATTATATTCCCGACGCGACTGTCACACGCGTCTGAACAATGTTTCCCAAATTGCCGTATATCAAACTCACGACAAATTTCATAGTTCAATATTCATATATAGCCATATATATTCATTAAAATCCAATACCAACTCGCATCTCACTAGTATTTTTATCCGGATTAATTTCCAATTAATACACATTTAATTCAATTAATCCCATAAATAAATATCATAAAAAACTGGGTATTACAGGTAGCCTACTTTGTGCTTCATTAAAATTACCTGAACAATATTTACAAATTACTTCTTCATTTTTATTACTATTTTTATCAGGTTTTTTTAACAAAATTCCTGCCGATCCTATTGCTGATGCGTCTTTTTGTATAATTTTATAACTACTTTCTATAGGTAAGAATAAAGGTTATAATTTACTAACTATTTGTTTTATTTTTTGAACTAGTTTTACTTCTTCATTATTAACGTATTTTTGTCCACTTTTACCTAATTTACTATATAAAGGTCCTACTAATTTGGATAAGTTTGGAATAAAAGATCTATAATAATTTAATAATCCTAAAAACGCTTGTAGTTTTTTAGTTTCTTCGAATTTATCTCGGAATTCTAATACCTTTTTTACTATATGTTCTTGTAATTCTATTTTGCCTCCTTTTATGAATAATCCTTAAAATCATATTTCTTGTTTCTCTAATTGCATCTTTTTACTTCTAATTATTAAACCCTGATTTATAAATTCTTTAAAAACAATTTGTAAATGATTTCTATCTTCTTGTTTGGTATTACTAAATACAAGAATATCATCTATATATACTATACAAAAATCTGAGTGTTTTTTAAAGATAGTATCCATTTTATTTTGAAATATTTGAGGTCCATTTTTTAATCCAAATGGCATGACTAACCATTCAAAATGTCCTTCTAGACAAGTAAAAGCAATACATTCTATTGCGTCTTTATTCATTTCTATTTGCCAAAAACATTATATATATATATATATATATATATATATATATATATATATATATATAAAGAGTAGTAGTTTATATCATATATTATAATGGTAATGGTAGTTGTAATTGTGATGGAGGTATCTCTATCTTGGATGGCCTGTTCCACTTCAAGATTTGAGTTTTTTATTTCATCATTTATTCATTACGTGCAATTTTTCAACCTGATTCATGAATGTATTTTTGTCATGAAATTTCATGAGTCTGGATAATTTTCTTATGAACTATATATTTCCGACATATCATGAATTTTACGTCAATCTTATAGTGTATATATTATACTAGCCTTTTTAACGCATCCACGTGGACACATTCTCTGTTGGGAGCATTAGAGTGTGGTAATCCATCAGCCACACCCCTAAGAATAGTATAGTATAGTATAGTATATATATGTATAACAGTATGATAACAATGTTATATATTATACATAACAACTATATATATATATATATATATATATATATATATATAGATAGATAGATAGATAGATATACCTGTATTGCATCCCATAAATCATTCTTCAATTTGGTTGGGCACTTTTGGCCAACTTGGAAAAGTTATCGTCATAAACCACTTCACAATCAAACCCCCATAACTTGATAATTCTTTTTATCTAGTACTTATTGGTTACCCAAGATTGTTATATACAACTCTTATTCGTTCTTCACTCCTCTTTATTTTAATCAATCGCTTTAGCTTCGTCGCACCTCTACCTTTACTACTATATTGTGAAGGTTTCTCTATAGGTTCGAGGTCAATGTCTTCCATTTAAAGTTAAAGAAATCGAACTATTGAAACAAAAAAAAAGATCGATAATATAGATTTCATTAATAAAAGTAAGTCTTAAATACTCAAACAATACAATTATTGAAATATACCACAAATTAAAATTCATCAATTCATTCTATGTTAATTAAAATTCACAAGAGAAAAATTGTTAAATTATTAAGACAAAAATAATAAGCCATAGTCTAGAACAAGTGTCAGATAGCCCATATTTCAAACATTCAATTTCCAATAATCAACTGTTGCAGGTTCCACACAAAAAATAAAAAAGGTTGACAACATCACCAAGTAAGCTTACATTTTAAGCAACTATAACTAATAATAAAGAAAAATTCAAACATTAAGCATCATAAAATTGTCTAATACAATTATGTTGGTGTATTGTTTATCCATGCCCCCTAACAAAATTCTCATGCATATGAGTTTTGAAAGATTCCTCAACCAGGTCAAAAGATTCAATAGTTGGCAAAACGTTGATGAAAATATCATCCCCAAGACATCCATCATTGAGATCATCTTCATCATCTTATCATTGTAATTCCTTTAAGGAGTTGATAATATAACTGAATATTTAGTATTCACTCGGTCTGAAACATGGAAAACTTGTTCTGCTTGAGAGGATAAGATGAAAGAATCGGATTTATGACCAACTCTATCACGATCGACGAAAGTAAAACCAAGCTCGTTAATGTTAATATGTTTTTGTTAGTCCAGTATCCATATCTCCCATATAACACCGTAGAAAATCATATCGTTACGAATAGGATTATTGTCCTTTGCACTAGCTATCTATAGTTTCCTAACGACTAGGCTCACTCCACTATTTTGGGTTACTCATACATCATCATGATCCTTTGTTAGGTAACGAATACAGTTCATAACATATACGTGAACCTTGATGACGTCTTGACGAGGTCCACAAGCAATCTATTTTAAGTCATCTCAGATACTGTTGTTTGGGAGTTCTTACTCAAGAGCAACCTATTATTATAAGAAATCTAGTTACTTACAAAACAAAATTCAAATTAACATATTAAAATAATGGGATATTTCTTCTTTATTCGCACTTTAGTTTTTACTATTAGACTTCACCAACTATTTAGTTTTACTTTACACTTTGCCACTATTTTCCACTAGTTGGTATTAGACTTCGAGATTATTTTTCACTCAGATTTGCGACTAATAAATACAAAAACAGTTGCATTGTTGAAATGAAAACTAAAAAATGGAATGTGTGTTGAAAATTAAAATGGTGGTTAAGTCAACATGTTCCCAAATTAATCATACCATTTTACGTAACGAATGAATAAACATTCAGTTGTTCTCATTTTCAAGCCACTTTTTAATTTTCCCTCTTTGATAATGGGCTTCTTTCAAGTGTTGTACATGATCCCTAATAAGGAATTAATGAGTAACAAAATAGTAGTTATTAATATATATAGAGATAAGTATGTGAGGAACTAACTTCATATTAATGGGAAGTTAGGAAAGTTTACTCTATATAAGGTTGAACATCATTCGTGTTATGTAACACATGAAGATGTGCCTGTTCCAAGGACATGCGATCAACTTCAACGACATCTGAAACTCCTATCGATTTATCATCATCCTTACTCTTCGTAATTTCAATTGAATCTAATTCTTATAAGAACTCGGAACAAAACTCAATAGCTTCTTATGCCATGTAACATTGAGCAATACAACCTTCTAGGTGATTACGATTTCTCACATAACACTTTATTACTTTCATGTACTTAACACATTAAAAACAAACTAAATCCATACACTGATTTACTTATATTAATACATGATAGTAAAGTAGATATCATTCAATTGGGTAAATCCATTGAAAGAAAATAAGATCGTAAAGTTTGACCATCCTCAGAAGATGCACCATTAAATGCACCATAATGTCAAAAAAAGATGGTGGAAAGTATTGTTCCAGCAAACATAATGTGATCACAATTTCATTCTGAACTTCTTTGAGTTTTCTAAGTCTAATACTTTGGCATAAAGGGCATTGAAGAAAAATCATACTCTTATGAACGCATATCTCACATGTTTTGGCAACACTGATCGAATTGCAGTTGGAAGAAGTTATTGCATTAGAATATGGAAATCATGAGACTTCAAGCCATTAAATTTCAAATCTCCCATAGAGACATGTCTTTTAAAATTATAAGAGTACCCATTCCGGACCTTAAGGTCATGTAAAGTTTGGCAAAACATTCTTTCCTCTCTCGATAATGAATAACATGCTAGTAGTAGGTATGTCCTTTTTTCATTAACCTATGGTGCTCACTTACTTCTTAAGCCCATTTCTCCAAGGTAGAGTTAACACTTTACCCCGTCTTTCATTTTTCTTGGAATATTAAGCAAGGTTCCAGTGATGCTATCACAAACATTCTTTTCAATGTGCATGACATCAAAGTTATGTCAAATAGTCAAATCCTTCCAATAAGGAAGTTCAAAAAATATCAATATCTTCTTCCAAAAAATTTCAACCCCGTCATTACTAGGAACGCCTTTTTCAACCCCATTAGCTACCCTCCTCGGTCTCTTAAGCTTAATGATTTATTCAAATTAACCTCCCTTGACTTTTTTACCTTATTTCCCCATGAAACCTCAAGTCTCCTAACCTTTATCAATATTTGTTCACCACATAAAGGTTCAGGGGAGACTTAGAACCATTGCTAACCGCTAAAAGCCTTTTTATGGCTTTGAAATGGATGATTTTGGGAAAGTTATATCCTATGTCCTATATAAACGCACTTTCCATAATGTCGTAATCTAGCGGAATACATTTGTTCACTACATATTGGACAAGCTGTAACAACCCGTGTAATTTTTGGGGTATTTTCAAAATAAAGAGGAAAAAAAAATTTTGAGATAAAATTATTTTTATTGCTCAAACTTGTTGGGTATTATTTTTAAAGGCGAGAATTTCAAACGGTTTCGAAAACGAAGTTAAAATGGTTTTTATATTGATTTTATAATTTTTGTCCCTTACAATTTTTGAAGGCGAACTGTCAGATTTTAGGCTTGATCGATCGATCGATGCCTGGGGTCGATCGATCGACCACACCAGAAAATGTGCGCAGCAGGTAATTTTAAGAAGTTGTTTTGGTTTTCCACTCTTGGTATTTTCACCTTATACAAAGGGATCGTTGGCTACTGTTTTGGAACAGCCTCGGGGAAAAAAATACTCATAAAACATATTTTCTTTTCCTCTCTTTTATACACAAACAGTACCCTTTGATTTATGCATTCAACCTTAGATTTTTGGAGGTGTTCTTGGGTCTGTTTTGAGGTTGATCTTGGAGGACTTTTTTTTTAATGATCTTTGAGGACTGATTTTGATGGTATTATCTGCATTTCTGGGCAGATTGGTGATTGATTCTTTTGGTGGTTTGAGGTATGGGGTTTTACACAATATGCTCCTTAATGTCGCGAGTATTATTCTCCTTGTTTTCTTGTGATTATTAACTCATATTTGAATTTCTAAATTCATTGGAATCTGGAAATATTTGTTGGAATCTAATTTTGATTCATGTGGTATTATATTTGGTGTCGATTATGTTGTCATGAGATTTTAATATGGCACTGAGGTTGGGCACCCGCCAATATGCCTTTTTCCGGATATGCTAAAAAAAATGCATAAGTGTGGTACGTTGGTGAGGTTTGGTGACCCGGTTAATGTGTTGTTGAGAAATTATAGTGATATAAATGCTTATGTGATTCGCATTTGTTTTGAATATTCATATTCATATTGTGACGTTTTATTCATCGCTAACATAATTGTTGAGCATCTTTCCGTTCGTATTGTGTACTTCCCCATATTTTCTTTTAGTGGAAGGTTAGCGCGGATTTTCGGGTGCTATGGAGATTGTGTTTTAGCGAGGATTATTTTGGGAAGATTTTAATACAAGAGAGAAGATTGTATTATTTTGATGTATAGAGCATTGGAGATTCTTATTATATTTTCGAGTTAGTTATTGTATGCAGTTCGAGAGACATTGTATTTATTTTAAGAGATTGAGATTTGTGGATTCTCTTCTTTATATTGTGGGATTGGTTTTAGAGGCTCTATACCTTGTTATTTATGGATTTGATTAGTTATATCGATAGTGGCTCACCGTTCGCTCTCTCCGAGCGGGCGCGGTGTAACAGAATGGTATCAGAGCTTAGGTATAGGACCACCCTCGGGTCTTGGGTTTTGGGTATGTTGCTTTTTTGTGGCACGTATTTTGGAGATAGATTATTACACAAAATTGTTTCGCGTTAGGCATCTAAATTAGATGTGAGGAATTTATTTTTGGGAGACGAGATTATTTTGGAGATTGTTGGCCTGATTTTTGAGAGTTGGGTATTCAGCGAATTTCGAGGACGAAATTCCATTCTTTGTGGGGAAGTGTAACAACCCGTGTAATTTTTGGGGTATTTTCAAAATAAAGAGGAAAAATAAATTTTGAGATAAAATTATTTTTATTGCTCAAACTTGTTGGGTATTATTTTTAAAGGCGATAATTTCAAACGGTTTCGAAACCGGAGTTAAAATGGATTTTATATTGATTTCATAATTTTTGTCCCTTACAATTTTTCAAGGCAAACTGTGAGATTTTAGGCTGATCGATCGATCAATGCCCGGGGGTCGATCGATCGACTACCCCAGAAAATGTGCGCAGCAGGTAATTTTAAGAAGTTATTTTGGTTTCCAACTCTTGGTATTTTCACCTTACACAAAGGGATCATTGGCTACTGTTTTGGAACAACCTTGGGGAACAAAAATACTCAGAAAACATATTTTATTTTCCTCTATTTTATACACAAACAATAACCTTTGATTTATGCATTCAACCTTAGATTTTTGGAGGTGTTCTTGGGGCTGTTTCGAGGTTGATCTTGGAGGAGGTTTTTTTAATGATCTTTGAGGACTGATTTCGATGGTATTATCTGCGTTTCTGGGTAGATTGGTGATTGGTTCTTTTGGTGGTTTGAGGTATGGGGTTTTACACAATATGCTCCTTAATCTCGCGAGTATTATTCTCGTTGTTTTCTTGTCATTATTGACTCATATTTGAATTTCTAAATTCATTGGAATCTGGAAATATTTGTTGGAATCTAATTTTGATTCATGTTGTATTATATTTGGTGTCGAGCATGTTGTCATGAAATTTTAATATGGCACTGAAGTTAGGCACCCGCCAATATGCCTTTTTCCGGATATGCTCAAAAAAATGCATAAGTGTGGTACGTTGGTGAGGCATGGTGAACCAGTTAATGTGTTGTTGAGAAATTATAGTGATATAATTGCTTATGTGATTCGCATTTGATTTGAATATTCATATTCGTATTGTGACATTTTATTCACCGCTAACATAATTGTTGAGCATCTTTCCTGTCGTATTGTGTACTTCCCCATATTTTATTTTAGTGGCAGGTTAGCGCGGATTTTGGGGTGCTATGGAGATGGTTTTTTAGCGAGGATTATTTTGTAGAGATTTTAATACAAGAGAGAAGATTGTATTATTTTGATGTCTAGAGCATTGGAGATTTTTATTATATTTTCGAGTTAGTTGTTGTATGTAATTCAAGAGACATGCTATTTATTTGAAGAGATTGAAATTTGTCGATTCTCTTATTTATATTGTGGGATTTATTTTAGATGCTCTATACCTTGTTATTTATGGATTTGATTAGTTATATCAATAGTGGCGCACCGTTCGCTCTCCCCGGGCGGGGGGGGGGGGGTGTTACACAAGCATTATAGCCCTGAACAATACTTCCAGATAAATATCCATATGCTGGAAAATCATTAATTGTCTATAATAGTATTGCCCGCAAAGTAAAATATTCTTGTCGAAAGGCGTCATAGGCTTGAACTCCTTAATGCCATAAGGTATTTAGATCTTCTATTAACGGAGCCAAATAAACATCTATATTATTTCTCAGTTGTTTTTTATCCGATATCAACATAGCCAACATTGTAAACTTTCTCTTCATACATAATTTCGGTTCAATTTTATATGTGTTCCACTTGACTGGCAAACAACTGTAAATACTATTAAGGGAACTATGAGGATTAATTTCGTTTGCTAATAGTTCTAATTGATGATTTCTTGGTTCTGCTGCAAAATCGTGTCACTTTTGATCAACTAATTTCCAAGATGGTGAGTTTGTTGGGTGACGCAAAAATTCTTCAACGATTATATCATCTACAGGCCATGTCAGACACTTAATGGTCTATTTAGATTGAAACCACCTTTTAAATATCAGAATGGGTGAAAAGTACCACTTTCATAGGAACACCGTGTTTCCCCTCATCCCATTTTGATTCTTTAAAATGATTCTTCTATTTGAACCTTGATGTTCCACAAGTGGGGAATTTAGCATCTTCTTTATACTTTTTTCTATAGAATATACAGTCATTAGGGCATGCTTGTATCTTCTGAAAGTCCATTCTAAATATCGATAAGGACCGTTTTGCCTCATTATTGGAGGAAAACAATACATTATCATCAGAAATCATGTCGGCAATGATTAACGACATATTTGAAAAGCATTTATTGGACATCCCACTCTTCGCTTTAAGATTGAATAGTTTGATGGTAGCGTATAACTTTGTGTACTTGTTACATCATTCATAAAATGGCTTCTCCACGTCTACATGCAACTTCTGGAAGAAAAAATGCATTTCCTATGAAGTTTTATTTTATATCCTCCAAGTCAATCAACTATTCGACATCCTCCATAGTATCCATATTAATATCTTCACATATAGGATCACCTATATTAACAACCGTTAGTTTTTCACGATGATCCTCCTTTCCATGACATTTCATATAGTATAATTTGGATCGATACCCAAACTATACAAATGTTGTTTGATTTCTTTAACACTCATTTTAAATCTATTCTCACATTGATTACAAGGGCGTCGTATGGAGTTCTCATCCAAGGAGTCATTTTGAGAAACCCCAAGAAATTATCAACACTTTTTATGTATTCTTTTGATAATATGTCCTTGCTCATCAAAGACATGTCCATTCTGGTCTAAGTATGTAAACCACCACGAGTGAGAAATAAGAAATAAAAGATATGTAATTGTTAAACAGAATGCAATATTATACAACAAAATAAATTCACACTATTAGAAAATATTATAGAAAGCATAATAAACCTTTAAAACTATCACAACAACTACCAAAGACATTAACACCTAATAGTAATAAAACTCAATCAACCATAAGTAAACAAATCAAGAACACTAACACAACACCCAAACACTATACAACTAAAACCAATTCCAAACATTGAAGAACTTCAATTCAAAAAATTATTATACATATTATACTATGATGTTATATATAATATGTATAACAACATATGTTGTTGTACATATTATACATAACAACAACCACCACTAGAGATTATATACCTACAATATAATGAAGCAATTAATGAAATCACACAATAAAAGCATGGTACAAACAATGCTAAAAATTAATGAAAGCACGCAAGTGAGGCATTAGAGAGTATATGTTATACCTACTAAAACAAGACAATGAAACTTCAAAAGCAAACTTTAACATATCGTAACACACTCTATGGTCCTGTAATCATTGAGACAAACAAACATTAACATAAAATTGGAGGTAAAGATAATTTTCTGGCCATCATATGGTACTAAAATCATTGCATACTTTTCGAATAAGTTTCATCTTCTTGAAATCAAATGTCTCTCTTAATTGTGGAAAAACATTAATGAATCAATTAATTCACAACAATTCTTAATGAATGATCTGTTACAATGCCATGCAAGATTTAGTCAGATTGATATCACACTTTGTTAAACATTAAAGAGTATGGGGATATATACATCACACTTTTATATAATCTAACATAAATTAAATACCATTTATCTCATCTTTGCTAAAAATGTTTAAAAAGATGAAATCACTTGTCCAAATGTCTAATCACAAAACATTGGATCATAAAATACAATAGTCATTGAGTGTATGTGAATATTTAATAATCCATATAAGGATTTTATTAACAGACATTGTTTGATCATATTTTTAAAAACGGGAATTTCATAAAGAGCGACACATAATTTGATAATATAATACAACTGACATGAACCGACCCCGTGTCAAATGAGAATCAAATGAGGGAAATTTAACCAAGTAAAACTAATAATAAAATGTTGTTTAAAGATTTCAAGGGAATAAAAAAATCAACTCCTAATTCCACCCTGATATACAAATACACACATCCACACTAGAATTTATTGCAATCTAGAACATCACACACTGAAATTAATTGCATTCTAGAACGCTGAACATCAAGGTTGATACACACAATAACAGATCTAGGATTTTAATCCAGGAGGGACAAAACTGTAAGGCTGAATTTTTTTCACAACTCAGGAAAAACATTGTTTAACATGATATAATCAACCAGTCTGACTCGAACAAAAACCAAATATGGAAGGTCTGAGTCAAAATATACTCGAATATGAAAGGACACAAGTGCGATACTTCACAAGTAAGTATTAGGAATTAAAAATCATAACCAAAATTCAAGTACTAAGAAATAAATAAATTGAACCTACATTTCTAAACATCTAAATATTATACATTAAGCATACAGTTTTGCTTTACATAAAAAAGTAGATATTTTACATTTAACTTAAATATTTTAAGTCAACCGAGACAATTAATGTTTAGTCCCTAGGAGCTAAGCATACTTTCATTTAGTCCATCGTATCTTTTAATTTTGTAAAAACTACCATGTCTACTTTTTTGATAATTTTTTCTTAAAGTTTAAGATAAAAGAAAAAATAAATGTTTGTAAGTGTTTTATGGGGCGAGGGATCTCTTGGAGAAAAATAATAAAGTTTGGACTATATAATAATTAAAAAATTATCTATGGACTTTTCATCGAATGACCCTACTTTTTTTTTTTGCAACAATTCATTAACCAAAATTATTAATCATTGAACATATAAACTAAAAAGCAAATAAAATTACGCTTGAAACAAAATCAAGTTTTTATGTTTAAGTATAACTTTTTACAAATTTACGTTGTGCACTTAAACCGCGATTCATGTGACTACGCGGTCAATTCCTATGAGTTACATTAGTCACGTCGGAGGTGTCTGGGCCTCTTATGAGACTGTTTTGTGGTTGTTTAAAGTTTTCACCTTTTGACGGCATGTTTTAAGACCAAGTTCAACTGTTTGCAATTTTTCATCGTATTCTTAAATCGGGAGTCTCGTGACTACGCGATCGGTTCCTACAATTTAAATTGGTCACGTACGAGGTGTTTGTAGCTCTTACGGGACCTTTTTGTGGTTGTTTTACATTTTCACCTTTTGATGGCATATTTGTATGCATAAGTCTAACTTTTGCAAATTTATGGCATACACTCAAATCGGAAGCCTCGTGACTATGCGTTCGGTTACTACAAGTTACATTGGTCCTATGCAAGATTTTGTGCCTCTTATCGGACCGTTTTATGGTTGCTTTACATTTTCACCCTTTGATGGCCTATTTTTATGCTTAAGTCTAACTTTTAACAAATTTACGTTGTATAATCAAACCAGGAGCCCCAGGACTATGCGGTCCATTTGTCTCGTGTGAGGTGTTCATGACTCTTACAAGATCGTGTTGTGACTGTTTTACGTTTTCACCCATTAGCAACATGTTTTTATGCCTAAGTCCTGAACTTCTTGCAAATTTACATTATATATTCAAACCAAAATTCTCGTTTCTATGTGATTGCTTCCTATGAGTTACATTGGTTCCATACAAGGTGTTTGTGCCTCTTACGAGACAATTTTATAGTTGTTTTACATTTTCACTCTTTGACGGCATGTTTTTATGCCTAAGTTTAATTTTTTGCAAATTTATGTTGTATATTCTCAAACCGAAAATCCCGTGAGTATGTGGTCAATTTTTATGAGTTACATTGGCCCCGTCATAGTTTCTTGTATCTCTTATGGGACCATATTGTAGTTATTTTACGTTCACCCTTTAACGGCATGTTTTTATGCCTAAGTCTTACATTTTGCAAATTTACATCATAGACTCAAACCGGGAGTCACATAATTACGCGATCGATTCCTACGATTAATGTTGGTCCCGTTCGAGGTGCTCGTCCCTATTACGAGACCGTTTTTTGGTTTTTTTAAGTTTTTACCCTTTGATGGCATGTTTTATGAAAAAGTTCAATTATTTGTAATTTTTCATTGTATTCTCAAAACGGGGGTATCGTGACTACATGGACGATTCCTATGAGTTAAAATGGTGAAATTGGTCATGTATGAGGTATTCGTGCCTCTTACGGAATTGTATTGTGGTTGTTTGACATTTTTTCCATTTGATGACATGTTTTTGTTCTTAAGTCTAACTTTTTGCAAATTTACGTCATACATTCAAATCAGGAGTCACGTGACTATGCGGTTGGTTACTACAAGTTACATTGGTTCCATGTGAGGTTTTTGTGCCTCTTACGGGACCGTTTTGTGGTTGTTTTACATTTTCACACTTTGATGGAATATTTTATGCTTAAGTCTAACTTTTGGTTAATTTACGGCGTATAATCAAATCGGGAGTCCCGTGACTACGTGGTTCATTCCTACAGTTACATTAGTCTCGTGCGAGGTGTTTGTACCTCTTACGGGACCATGTTGGGACTGTTTTACCTTTTAGCCCATTGATGGCATGTTTTTATGCCTAAGTCCCCAAATTTTTGCAAATTTACATTGTATATTCAAACCAAAATTCCTGTGACTATGTGGTGGGTTCCTACGAGTTACATTGGTCCCGTACGAGGTGTTTGGTCCTCTTATTGGAAACTTTTATTGTGTTTGTTTTACATTATCACTATTTGACGAATTTTTTTATGCTTAAGTCTAAGTTTTTGCAAATTTACATTGTACACTCAAACATGGAGTCACGTGACAACGCAATTGGTTCCTACAAGTTACATTGGTCCCGTAAGAGGTTTTTGTGCCTCTTTTAGGACCGTTTTGTGGATGTTTTACATTTTCACCCTTTGATGTCATACAAGTTACATGGGACTCGTGTGAGGTGTTCGTGCTTTTTATGAGACCGTGTTACAACTATTTTACGTTTTCACCCAATGACAGCATGTTTTTATGCCTCATTGCCCAATTTTTTGCAAACTTACATTGTATATTCAAATATGAATTCCCGTCACTATGTGGTCAGTTCCTATGGGTTACATTGGTCCTGTACGATGTGTTCGTGCCTCTTAGGGACAATTTTATGGTTGTTTTAAATTTTCACTCATCGGCGACAGATTTCTATACCTAAGTTTAAATTTTTGCAAATTTACGTTTTACACTCAAGACGAATATCCCATGACTACGTGGTCAATTACGATAAGTTACATTCGTCTCGTGTTAGTTGTTCGCACCTCTTACAGGACCATGTTGTGTTGTTTTACGTTTTCACCCTTTAGTGACTTATTTTTATGCATAAGTCTTACTTTTGGAAAATTTACATCTTATAATCAAACCGAGAGTTTTGTGTCCATGTGATCATTTCCTACGAGTTACTTCCATCATGTACGAGGTGTTTCTGCCTCTTGCAGAACCGTTTTATGGCTGTTTTACCTATTTACCATTTGACCGCATGTTTTATGTCCAAGTCTCACTTTTTTGAAAATTTACATTGTACTCTCAAACCGAGAGTTACATGACTACGTATTCGATTCCTAGGATTTCCATTGGTCCTGTCGGAGGTGTTCGTGCCTCTTACGGTACTATTTTGTTATCATTTTAAGTCTTCACCCTTTGATGGCATATTTTAAGACTAAGTTCAATTGTTTACAATTTTTCATCGTATTCTCAAACCGGGAGTCTTGTAACTACGCGGTCGGTTCCTATGAGTTAAATTGGTCATGAATGAGGTATTCGTACCACTTACGAGATTGTATTGTTGTTATTTTACATTTTCACCCTCTGATGGCATGTTTTTATGCCTAAGTCAATCTTTTTAAAATTTACATCATATACTCAAACTTGAAGTTCTGTGACTATGTGGTTGGTTCCTATGAGTTACATTGGTCCCGTATGAGGTGTTTATGGCTTTTACATGACCTGTTTCTCATTGTTTTTCATTTTCACCCTTTAGCGACGTGTTTTTATGCCTAAATCTTTCTTTTGACACATTTACATCTTGTAATCAAACTGGGAATCCTATTTCTATTTCTATTAGTTCAAGCTCAATCGAAACTCTCTTATGTCGTGCAGAACCTACCCTAAAGCTATTGCCAAATTTCATCTCAAATTGAGTTGTAGTTCTTCTTTCAAGACTATCTAGTGGATTTTATTCCACTATATCAATTCCGTAAGACTTTCATCTCATACAGCTCAAGCAAAACACCTAAGTACTAGTTGGAACGGATATCTAATGGAAAGTTTTAAACTTCATAATCTCTAATTAATGGATGTCTTCATCTTTCTTCATGAAAAATATGTGTAATAATAGCCTTTCTTATTATTATTTTCTTATCTACAATAGGAGCAAACTCCATTTCTTCAAAAGGAGAAACGAACACATATATATATATGTAGTTATAACTGCTATATATATAACTATAATATATATAATTGTAACTATATAAATAATAATTATTTATTAATAGTTAAAGACTATTTATAACAGTTATATATATATATATAACTATTTATTAATAATTAACGACTATATATAACAGTAATATATATATATATATAACTATAACAGCTATATATATGGCAGTTATATGACTGTGACAACTATATATAACAGTTATATATAGATTTCATATAAATAGTTATAACAGTTATAAATAACTGTATAACTGTTACTTTGGTAAAGGTGCAATACATAGAAAATCTTTTATCATCGATATAAATACTTACCAAATCGATACGCAACTAAAGATCCTCTGAATAAGCTCCCTTGTTCTTGATCCTTACGTATTTGTGCAAACATTTGCATCGTGTATTCCTAAAAATCCTCAATTTTTTTATCTTGAGTATCTATCTTCTGTTGTTGAGCATCTACCTTCTGTTGTTGGGTAACATTTATCTCCTCGACTGAAGCCAATTGCTCTATTAGTTGCCTCAACTCTTCATCACGAGCCCTCAACTATCCAATTGTATGTGAAGCTTTAAAGGGATTCAGGCCTATCCCCATCCAACAATATGGCCCAATCTTTTTCCAAAAACTTTTATCGACATCTCCTCTTGTGACATCTCATTATGACCCAATCATTTTGTTGCGAGGATCTATCTTTTAGCTCCACAAACTTCTCCTACCATATTTAAAACAGTATAACCTCATAACATAATTAGTCAACGAATTTTAAAATAACTATATAAAGAAGTCAGAAATAAGGGATCGCTACATATTTTTCCTTGTACTTTGGATCCACCCAATAATTCTTTTTCTCACTCCAATGAGATGATCTAAAGAAGTCAGTAATATGTGGTCTCTCACCGCCCTTTTCTTCAGCCTGTTCATAAATGGAACCAATGAGAGTGTGATTATACATTGCTAAGTAATTAAATTCATAATTTACAAAACGCATCACCTCAATTGACATGGAAACTACAAGTGATCGCGACCCAAAAGTATGATTTCAAGGAAAACTAGCACGTGCTTTTTGACCTTTTAGTGACCATGCCCAATTAAAAACAAAAAAAAATACCAAATGGATCTCCAATATTACAATTTTTAAGGAATAACTAAATTACAAACATAATGAAATATGAATTAGTTACCTTGAACTTCTCATCACTCTAAACATCATCTATCATGTACTTCCAATCATTTGGTGCAACCCCTCGGTATGGATTGATTTTAGGGTTGACTCCATCCTTGAATAATTTCTTGTAACGTATGTACATTTTACTCGTCCATCTGATGTACCTCCATGCACACTTTCTATGAATAACATATCTGACAAACTCATCGTCATCAGAGTTAATAATTTTTGATTTAGCCAGCAAATTTCTTTTTGATTTTAAATACACACAATAACATTCAAATAATATCTAACTGAAAGAATTAAATATAACTACTCGAATCCTGGCAATTACTGCATCTTGTGTCCCCAAATTAATCACTCCAACGAGTCAACCCCTAAAGTGGTGTCGTATTTTGAACCTCAACTACTATTTTTTGCCCTAGATAAGGAGAATTTACACCCATAGGTTCCTCATCACCTTCCACCACACACGTACTCCAAGTTTTCCAAGCTTTTTATCATTTTCTCGACTTTCATTCCATGTGTTAATCCCGCACTTGTTTCTTGGTTTTGGTGACTTTTGAAAAGGAAAGATCATAAAGTAACATAATAAATGTCAAGTATTACACTGTAAACTACTAATGAAATGATCGAAATGACTTACATATCAAGGAAACATCTGAAATATATGCATGTATATCTTCAACAACATCATTGACTGATGTCGTTTATTAAAGACGCATCAAGGAGTGACTCGAGTTTCATATTTTAATAAGAAATTGAGATAAGTATATATACAATAAGTAAATTTAAATAATCTAAACAAAAAGACTTGCGTATCATGGAAACTTGAGGAACAACAACTTGTATATCTTCGACGACATTATCGTTTGATGTTCTTTATTGGGAACACACCGATGAGTGACTCGAATTTCCTGTTTTAATGATAAAGTATGTCAATTATATATACAAGAAGACAATTTTAACAATATAAACAAAAATGACTTGCGTGTCATGGAAACGTCTAGATCATGAACTTGTGAATTTCGAAGACATTATCGTTTGAAGTTCTTTATTGGAAACGAATCGAGTGACTTATGCATCATGGAAAATTTAAACAAAAATGATTTATGCAAGAAAGTAAGATGATTATATATACAAGAATTAAATTTAAAAAATTTAAACAAAAATGATTTATGCATCATGGAAAATTTATTTTTGACAAATCAAATAATGTAAAAAGGTAAAAATTGGGTGAATCATTATCTTTTTGTTATATGTAATTACCCACATTATTGCTCACTTGTGATAATTGTGACACAGTGATTTAGGTGTTGAGTGCCTCCTCAAATGAGGCTTCTCTCATCGTGGGGGAGGGAGAACAATGAAATAATCGTTGTACAAGCACCCTATTCGAGACCTACCAATACAAAATACAGTTTAATTAGTGATGCAATGATGGCTTTACAAGTCCAATAATTTTCCAGCTTTTATAGTCACACATCTTGAGATGCTTGCAGTATAGCCATCTAGATACTTAACTGATTTTAAAAAAGTCATAGAAACACTCCTTATCCTTTAGTTTTAATGTATATATTGCGGGAGGCTTGACATATAACCCATCAAGATGCATTTGTAAGTTCAATTTCGCCCTTATGATTATGTCTTCTAGATAAAGGCATGCTCTTTCTGTGTCCTTGTTCTTCCCATCCATGTTCAATATTGTCCTTGTTCACCCTTTGACGACATGTTTGAGCAAGTTACTTTGCTAATGTATGGGGTGTGCCTCATTTTGTATGTTCATTAGTTGTTTTACATTTTCATCCACCAATGCCCAATTTTCAAACGATTTGTGTTCGACTTAATCAATTCATAATAGTTATTTATTACATAAAATTTTGGTAGAGTTCCCTTTGTTTATTCATGAAATCTAACCTATTTTAACATTATCATAAACCCAACAACAAAAGTCGCAAATAAACAACCAATAAATCCCTTCCACTAATTTAACATCTAAAAATAGTATATACAAGCCTGGACGGCTATAAATACCATACAAGTGTAAAAATAAATTAGAACTCTGAAAATATCATAAAATAAGCCAATATCGGGCATCAGAATAAAAACTAAATATCACAACATACACTTACATAAGTATCTGAGTAGCTACATACCTAGTTGGATTTTGTTGTTGCAGCACCAAACTATTCACCCTCTTCCGCTTATGTTGTGGTCCCATATCAGATGAAGTACATATACCTATTGTAGACACCACATTCTAGGACCCCTTAAGTCTCTCCTTAGACCCCAAGAACTTCCCCTTTCCACCACAAACCTAGATCGCACTCCGTGTACCGATGTAGAGGCCACTCGGGGCCATCGATCCCCATTTAACTATGGTCAACTCTATAGTCAGAGTGAAAAATCTTTGAATCTTTGAAGGTCTTAGAATAAAATTTATAATGGTCTACCTCATGCACAAATCGGCATAACAGTTCGGACAAATAGACCATTTCACTACCAAAAATTGATTAAGAGGCCATCGGGCTCTCCCGAGCCCTGAGTTGACCCCAATCGACTTCACCATCAGAGAGAAAGATATTTGAATCTTCTAAGGGAACTTAAACCCCTTTCAATTTTTCCACTATGTTCCCAAAACAGCACAACCGTTCGAACAAACAATCATTTTTCCCTCAAAAATTGGTTCGGAGGTCAGAAGGTGCTCTCGGACTCTATTTGACCAAATTCAACTCTTCATCTCGAATGATACTGAATTAATCTTTGGAGGTAACTGAATACCATTTCTAATGATCTACCCAGTGAGCGATTCTGACTTAACATATGGACGAACGATCCGTTTTAATCCTAGAGGTCACTAAACGCTTCTGAGCCTCGATTGACCAATGTCAACTTTCTGAACCAATCAAAACTCTTTGGAATGTTAAAGTAAATCTCCTAACCTTTGCAATGTTCCACCCCATGATTTATTATGACTTACCATTCGAAGAAACGATCTATTTTCGTCCGACGATCTCCCATCCAAAAGACTGACATGCGCTTCCGAGCTACATTTGACCAAAAGTCAACTCCGGGACCCAAGAGTAGTCCAAAGGACTCTCTAAGGCCTCTGAAGTACCTTTCTAATGATATGGCCCATGTACAATTCAGATCAACAGTTTGTTCACTATGATCATTTTTCCAAAGACACACCCCGCCAATTATCATAGTGTCAAGGGTTACCTGCCGATAGACACACCCTGGGGCATGTCCTCACTCCCAAGGCTGAGAATAGATCCATCAGCGTCAGTGATCTCAGCAACATTCTTTCAGAATCAGCGAAGTTCCATTTGAGAAGTTCCGCTCAAGCCTAAATACCCATCCTTTTCACACCCAATTTGTAAAATATCCTTATCTCTCATCTACATTCATCAACATACAAAGGAGTTCATCCAAGATCAAAGCTCAAGCTCCAAGGGAAGGTCCAATTCTTTCTCCCTCTTTTTTAATCTTTTGTTTTGAATAAGTACATTAGATTCATAATTTAGTTTCACTTTAGTACATACATATTAACATCTACGCTTTTATTAGTATATTTTATATACTTTATTTTCCATAAAAAACTCAAAAATAAATAAAAGAGTGTTACACTCGTAAATTTGGAACGGAATTATCCATCACACTTTTTCCAAAACCAAAAACACATTTTCTACACGTACACGTATAATAAAATTATGTTTGAATCTCTGGGATAAACCCCACCTCTATTCTACATTCGAATTACGTGGGCTTTTATGCCTTTATAGGCTACGTGGGCATTTCGAATTAAAATTCGAGACTCGAGTCCAATTTTCCAAAAAAAATATTTTCTAAATTTCTCAAAATCCCTCATTTTCATAATTATCATACATATACATATAATATGATTGTTCGAGTTTCATCCAACACATATCATCGTTTCCCAATAATGATCAATATTGTGATAAACGCTCATATTCTTTCTTCTACATTTATTATTTTGGAAAAATTCTTATGGATGACCTCATCCTACCTTTTCCATGTTATAGTTTGAACGATTCCAATCTCCATTATATAATCACATACACACACTTCACAGGAATAAAGCAAAACATTAACATTTGACCATCAGGGACCGAAAGGGCAGTATGGGTTCCTAACACCTTCCCATTCAGTAACTTAGCCGCCGGACCTCCGATCTATGGTTTTCGTATGCATCAGTTTGTCCTTAATGTCGCTCTCTCGAAGTGGAAACATATTATTCTGCCTGTTTTGTGAAAAATAGGTTGGCGAGTCCATCTCTTTACATTCACCCCACACCGGCGATGTCCGAAGCACCTTTTATAGAGGGATGTGAGACCGTGGTGCAGTTCTTTCTTGATGGATCCTCCCCTCCCCCGTGAATGTCACGCTCGGGATGGCCACAGTGGTGACTCCGCTGGGGACTTCTATTTTTAAGAGGGCTAGACTTTGTTTACATGGGTATTTTATTTTCTTGTATATCCTCCTATTTGCATGTTCCCCTTTATTATTCATATGTACCTCATGCTTATGCCACTATTCACAAACTTGCATAAATCTCCGTGTACACTTCACACCTTTTACACCTAGGATCCCGTATATCCACATGTTTCACACATCATTTAGAAATTCAGGCTTAGGTGCCACTAGCACACACCTCCACTTTTTTATGTACATTCTCAACTATCACACTCACTTTTAGATAATTACATATCAATGACACATCAATTATTCTATCTTAGTATATCTTTACTATTTGTACTTGTACCATCCTCCCTGTTTGGCATGATAAAAGAAGATGCTCTCTCCATAAGATACTAATAAAAGAATCATGCATGATTCACACAAAATCACCAAAGAGCATTGCTATTTACCAAATTTTCTCCCGTAACAAGGGAGTCACTTCATGATGGGCACTGGTCCGGAAGGTCGTAGGCAGCCTAAGCAACGTGGCTCTCACATTCCATTGGCCAAGTACCTTCGACGTATAGCAAACGGTTTCCCCCGTACTGTACCGCTTGACCGAAGTCATGACGGGAGGTATATCGTAGGAAACTCGTTCACATACATTGAGTATATCCAATTCTCTCTCACACATATCATCCCCATGAAGTATATGGTGAAGTAATTCACGTACACTCAAGTATATCAAATGGCTTGTCCACACGTATCGATTGCCACCAAAAGAAAGATTTATATCGTGGAAGTCACGCTAAAGGGGGGAACCCCTTATAATTAACCCAACCAATGCATACCCACATATAGGTGTCAAGCTAGGACACATATATTTGATTATCGATTTCTAACCAAAACTCAGACGAATTGACGAGTTGGAATGCCGCCCAAATTTTTGCATAATTTTTAAAATGGGACCCTACCCGTGAGCTTAGTTACAAGTCCAACCATAGCTTTACATATGTTGCAAACCTAATTTTTCCAGGCTTGGGTCCCGTTTGGAATTTCATTTTGCATTTAGGTAAACATGATACAAGTGAGAACCTAATAAACATAATAATCATGCTGAGACCCGTCTCTCGTCTTTTCCTCTCTCTTTTTCCAAAAAGTGTCTAAAAACATCTTTCTTTTTTTTACCAAAAATATTTTTCCTCATTTTCCCTAAAAAAAACAAAAACATTTTCGTCCTCTTCTTTGCCAAAAATGTCAAAAATATTTTCCTCATTTTCCAAAAATAACAATTTTTCTTTTTCTTTTTCGAAAATAAATTCCATTTTTTCTCCTTCTCAGGTCGATCACATACCCTTGGCCTAGCCCCCTATTTTCTTCGGTCTTCAGTTGAATTTCCCCGAAGTTCTGTCATTCCCCTTACTTCCTCTGAGTTCAAGACTCACCTTCCTTCCATAAAGAACACGGATCAAGTGCCGAATGCACAGCCAGATTTGTTGACGGTTATGGCTCAGCTCACTTCAAAAATTGACAACCTTCAAACATAGGTTTATGAGATGCAAAGAAGCCAGGTTACTAGAAAAATTCAAAATGCCCAATATCAAGAAGTTTAGAGGCAGTGGACCCCCGATCGTTCATCTCTGTATCTATCATTGAGCCATGACTCTCCTAGGGGTTTTCAAAGAAATAATGGCTCAAATGTTCCAGTAGACTTTGAAAGGTAGAGCCCTCCGTTGGTTCCTATCCCTTGAGGAATGCAGAATCCGTAGTTGGTAAGACGTTACCCTTGAGTTCATGTCACAATACAAGTACAAGGAGGAGGTAGAGGTAACCCGTTGTGACTTAGAGCTACTTAAATAGAAACCTGGGGAATCAGTTAGCAAATTCATAGCAAGACGGAGAGAAAAAGAAGCTACTATGATTAATCATCCTTCCGAAGAAGAACAAGTTAGCATTGTGAAGAAGAACTTCCTACCCAATATCCGAGTAATAATGGGAGGATAGTACTGCCCTCACTTTCGAACCCTTTGAGATGAAGGAGTAGAAATCGAAGAAGGTCTTGCTAAGATAGAAGTTGAACTGAAGAAAACCTCTGAACAGTTTTCTCCTGAAAGTCTGAAAAGCCTGTTAGTGCTGCAGTTTCTACTATCAATAGCATCTCTCAGCCTTCCGCTTCATGGGCACCAAAAAGTCACCCAAACTCAATCCGGAAGGAATATATCGAGCTTTATGATCCTCTCTCCAAAGTCTACCAGGATCTATTGAACCAAAACCTTATCAAACCCTTGGACACTCGTCAGTTACCAAATCCACTTCTGAAGAACTTCAAACCCGATGCCCATTGTGACTTTCATGAAACTCTTGAGCATACCACTGAATAATGTTTATATCTTCGAAACACAATCCAAAGCCTGGTTGACAGGGGTATCATCACCCCACTAACTAATCATAAACCAAGCACTACCCATAATCCAATCCCGAATCATGCAAATACCATATTCCTAGACGAAAACTAAAAGCTCAACCCATCTGCCCAAATCATGCCAAGTAAATCACTAGTCATACTCATATATTCTCCCAAACCTCTCCAAACAGGACCATATTTCCTCTTACACCCTACTATCTTTGTCAATCAAACCTTATTACTCCACACCAGAGTATGCATCGTTATCCATACCGATTCTGGAGGTAAAGATATGGAATTATCAGAAGTGCTAAACCAACTCCTAGAGTTCAGGCTGAGATTAACCTCTTGGATGACAATCGACTGTCAGAGATTTAGTGGGTTGTTCTCAGAAGCTCAAAAATGGGCCTGAGAGTCATACAGCTAGGTAGTGCCAGCCGACGAAATCAGTTTAGATGACCTTGTCCAGATCATGGAAGATTTATTTCAACAAACTGGTGATATTTGTAGTATATCCCAATTTCTTGATGATTTGAAATTATCAGGGCGCCTGGTCCCTTCAGTCATGCATTTCCCTGTCGAATGGGAAGAATTACACAAAGAGGCCATAAAAGTTGTAAAATGTACTGACTTTTCATGGAAATAAAATATCATTGCCACTGGATGGGGGAAGATTCTTAAGATTCGAATGAAGATCCAGATTCAGGAAAGTCTAGTTTGATAGCCAACCTATGTGGAATAATATCTTTCGAGGAGCTGATAGGAGAGATTAACCAGGTAGTTGAGCAACCCGATATCGATGAAGAAATAGCGTTTCTATTTTTCCCCTCTTCCATTAACCACATGACCAGGTTGGGGAGATATTACTAAAACCCAATCTTACAACCATTAACAAGCGATAAAGGTAAAGGTGCTGAGAGTCTCCCTATTCTAGAAATGACTCTTGAAGAAAGTAAGGTCCTTGATCAATTGAAGAAAACTCAAGCTAACATCACTCTATAGGTACTTTTCATGTCTTCCCAACTACATCAAAATTCCCTATTCATGCTACTCATAGGACCCATAGTTCATCCCTCAACCACACTAGAAGAAACAGTGAACCTGGTAGGATCCCTGGCCTTTACTCAAATAATCTGCTTCTTTGAAGAAGAAATCCCCAAGACTGGTCAAAACCACAATCCTACTATTAATATCTTTATCGAAGTCATGGTAAAAACTGCCCCCCACCCTCTCTCATCGATAATGCATCAGCTCTGAATGCATGCCCATTAAGAACTCTAAATTGTTTAGGGTTTAAGGTGAGTGGTTTCATTCCAACTTCTGCTGTCGTACGTGCCTATGTCGCTAAGTAATGAGGTATATCAAGCTTGTAATAGGGGTTGCCCCTATAAACACCATTATGGAATTCCAAGTCATTGACGTCCCAACCTTCTTCAATCTACTACTCATATGACCATCGATCCACATCATCTAAGGGATGTCTTATTCCCTTCATCAAAAATTGAAATCCTCTACCAACAGATAAGTAATCACCATCTTGGGAGAGAGTGACAACATCGATAATGCAAGAACTAGTAATTCGGTACTTGAGATACAACACAGGGTGAATGATATGCTACTATCAGTCTTCCAAGTTGAACCACTCCTACCCCTAGCATGGGAAGACTTCAAAGACAGGGTTTATCCAGAATATGATCCCTATGGAAACATCATTATAATCTAAATGTTCATAAACATGCACTTCATACTCGAACTTGGGCTAGGGCAAAGACAATAAGGGATAACTGAACCAATTATGTTGAAAAGGGCCTTTCTTCCATGTGGTTTAGGCTATTAGATGTCAGAAGAATAACTCAAAATGATCCATCATCCTCAACTGAAGAAAAATTTAGAATGAGCCAGAACTATCTTGGGAGATTCCCTAAATGGAATATTCATTAGAGATGGTGAAGATTTCCCTTTCTGCGGCTTCCCAGAACCTTGGTATGACCATATAGACAAGAGGATGAAACCAGGAATGGATATCTTTTTTTAAAATAGCTACACGGGGTCCAAAAGTTCCCAGCACTATGTACAACCACTCATTAAAGAGACCATAGCTGATACCATGGATTCTGAGGGCAGTGACTCCGAGGATTCTTTTAAGTTGTAGACATTGGGCTGACACTCTACATGATCCACTCAGGGACTATATGATCAGATCCATCCAACATCAAAGATGTTGATGCACCTCTTTTTAACTGGCATGTTGCACCTGTGCCACCTGTTAATGTTCAACCTAACCCCAATGTTCATCCCATTTCCCCTTTTATTAGTTCCCTTGACTCTGATGTAATCTAGACCTCCTACTATGAGGTTCATAATGGTGTTTTTCCTATCAGTGAAATAAACAAAGATTTTGAGTATCTTATTGTGCCTTACATTAATTGTCTTGATTCTATTGAAAACTTGATGATGAGGACTTTTTGAATGAACAATTCTTAACTGATCTAAATAAGTTAATAACAAATAACATAACTGCGTTCAAGTTAATGAAGATTAAACTGTTGTTATTAACCTCGATTCTAATAGACAAATGCACGAGATTAGGATATGCTTGAGCGCATGCAACTTAAAGAACTACTGAAGGAATTTGTGGATGTCTTCACATCATCCTACGATGATATGCTTGGCATTGATCCTGAGATAGCACAACATGAGATTCCAACTACACCGAATTGTAAACCAGTCAAACAAAAGTTGTGTAAACTCTGCACTGAATTGTCACTCAAATTAAAAGAAGAAGTAGTCAAGGAATTGAATTTGGGCTTCATTCAAGTAATTGAATATCGTACATGGCTAGCTAATATTGTACCTGTGTCGAAATCAGGAGGGAAGGTCCGCACGTGTGTCGACTACTAAGACTTGAGCAAGGCCTCTCTGAATGGGTATTACCCGCTACCTAACATCGATATGATTATGGACAATATAGACAGTCACGCTCTTAAGACATTCATTGACGGGATTGCCGAATATAATTACATCAAGATGCACCCTAATCATCAAGAGAAAATCGTATTTATCACCCCTTGGGGAACCTTTTGCTACACTGTCATGCCATTTGGTCTAAAAAATGCAGGGGCTACCTATGAAAGTGTTTACACAACCATTATGCATGATCTGATACACAATAAAGTCGACATCTATGTAGATGACATGATTATCAAGTCCAAGACTAGAGAAGGTCATGATCTTGCTCTACAAAAATTCTTTGAACGAGTGCAACAGTACCAAATGTGACTTAACCCACAAAAATGTGCCTTCAGCATTACCAAGGGACAACTCTTGGTATTCATAGTTAGTGAGAAAAGGATATAAGAAGATCCTGCTAAGCTGAAAGCCATACTTAAGATGTCACCTCCCCGAATGGAGAAAGAAGTCTGAGGATTCCTTGGGAATTTATAGAACCTCAGTCGATTCATTAGCCAATTGACTTCCATTTCTGAAACCATCTTCAAACTCCTTCAAAATGATTCAACTAAATTCTTGAACAAAGCTTGCCAAGAACCCTTCAACCGAATTAAGCAATACCTAACTCAACCTTCGGTGCTCATGCCACTACATCTTGGTCTTCCCTTACTCCTATACCTAACCGTGATTAATACTACAATTGGGGCTTTGCTAGCCCAATATCTTGAAGAAACCCGTAAGGATAAATCCATATACTAGGATAGTAAAAAATTAGGCATTTACAAATTTAACTACATCGCCTTGGAAAAATCATGTGTTGCTCTTATCTAGGTTACCCAAAAGGTACAGCACTACGTGCTCGCCTTCCCCATCAAACTCATATCCCGAATAGATCCCATCATGTACCTACTCGATCATCCCATCTCATCCATCCAAATTTCCCATTGGGTGATGCTTCTAGTCGAGTTTGATATCATATATATCACACAGAAAGCCATGAAAGGTAAAGAAATCTCTGACTACCTTCCTGACTACACTACGGAAGAAATCGATGTCTGTATTTCTGAATTCCCAGACGAGAATATCCTTTGCACCTCCTAAGAAGATCTTTGATGGCAAATTTTCTTTGACGGTGCTATGGCATTGGAATCCTCCTAATTGTCCCTGATGACTCCCACATTTTCATTGCCATAAAATTGGATTTCCCCTGCACTACAACATAACTGAATACGAGGCATGCATTGTAGGCCTCAAAAGTTGACCTAAAGAAAGGAATTTGATACCTCTATGTATATGGGGATTCATCCCTCATCATAGGTTAAGTACTCATGAAATGGAAAGTCAAGGAGGAGAAACTCTTACACTTCCATGCCCACCTTGAAGAACTAGCTTCCATATTCTAAGAAATAAGCTTACACTACCTGCCTCGAGAAAAAAACAAGCTAGTTGATGCCCTTGCCACCTTAGCATCCATGATTGACATGCCTAAAGTAATAGCCATTTCCCTTTTCCTTGTCCAGAAATAAGACGAACCAACTCACCTCTACGACATCGAGCTCAGCATGGAGGAAGAACCTGAAATAGCCAACTGCTGGTACCTCCTCAAACATGGTCGGTATCCCCAAGGATCTGACAAGAAAGATCGAGAAACTCTCCGCAGACTAGCCGCCCAGTACATTATCTGTGATAAAGCACTGTTTAAGAGAAACTTCGATTCAACCCATTTACACTGCATCGCAGGGGTTGATATTGAAGAAATGATGCAAAAAATCCACAGCGAGGAATGCGGACCCCATATGAACTGCCATATGCTCACCAAAAAGATCATCTGACAAGGTAACTACTGGACTACCATGGTTCAATACTACATAGCCTACGTTCAAAGATATCTCAATACCAACAATACTCTAACCTTTAACACTGGCCTCCGTAATAATTGTACAACTTGACCTCTCCCTGGACATTTTCCACCTGGGGCATCGATATAATAGGGAAAGTTACACTGAAAGCATCCAATGGGCATTAGTTCATCCTAGTCGCTATTGACTACTTCACCAAATGGATTGAAGCTGAGTTATACGCAGTTCTAAATGCCATGAAAGTGGACTAATTCATCAAGAAAAACATCATCTTCCGATATGGGGTCCCACACGAGTTGATATCAGAAAATGGGTCATATTTTGAAGCAAAACTTATGAAAGTGGTCGACGAGTATGGAATTCAAAGACACAAATCCTCTCCATATCGAATACAAACCAATAGATCAGTTGAAGCAGCCAATAAGAATTTCAAAGCCATCATAAGAAAGATAACTGAGAGTATCGAGATTGGGTCGATAGGATCCCTTATGCCCTCGAGGGATATTGTACTTGAGTTTGAACCTCTACTAGGAATATCCCTTACTCTCTAGTCTACATCATGGAAGTATTCCTACCCGTGGAGCTAGAAATCCCTTCATTGCGCATCATGCTTGAAAGAAAAGTCAACAAGGAAGACTGACACCAAATCCGTCTTGACGAGCTGTCCCACTTGGATGAAAGGAGACTAAAATCTCTATATCACATACAAGGGTACCATCACCGTGTAGCACAATCAGTTAAGAAAAAAGTCAAAGATCTTGGTGTCCGAGAAGGGGACTTATCCCTCAAGGAAATAATAGATCCCATCTAGGACCTCAGAGGGAAATTTAAGCCCCATTGGAGTGGCCCATACATAGTAAAGAAGACCCTAGCAGGCAGCGCCGCTATGCTTACCGACCTTGATGGAGAAGAAATGGCGCGTCCCGTCAACCTAGACCATCTCAAAAAATTCTACCCCTAGTTAGAAATGTCGGTGCGCTACAGCTCTTCTTATCTACCTTTTATTCTGAAAAAAATCTCATCATTTCCCCTACCCAAAACTATGTGGGCCTGATCCTCTAAAAACATTTTATTTTTAAAGACCCTGAGAGGTACGTAGGAAACCCATCGCTTCACTTGAGCGCGACCCCCTTCTTTTTCACAAAATATTATCCTTTTATTATCCCCGAGAATGATAGTTTATTTTAACGTGTAGGTGAATAAAAGGTTTATGTATGCCTTAGAGATGAGTATATAGAGTTCAAAATGAAAAATTCATCAGCAGGCACGACTAGATGATCAAAACCTTATTTATTTCATTATTTAAAATTTCAGTACAATTACATTATCTTAAAGAGTCAAATGATCTCCCTCCCCATCCAACACCTACATTTCCAAAAATAAACCCCCACTACTCCTAACCTACCAGAATAACCACAAATAAAACAAAACACCATACAGAAGATTCCCAAAGTCTACCCATAGCTGCTAGAAGAACTTCCTCCATCTCACACATCCTAGGGCCCCCAAACCTCCCCTGACTGGAGGGAATGCCGCTGACGCTCAATTGAGCGACAAGCCCAGACTAGCCTAAAAAAACCACAATACCTCCCTCCTAAGTATCAAATAAGGCAAACCAACTTTGATCGATCTCCATAACCACCATCTTAGCAACCACTCTCCTCCACAACCATTTCATATACTCCACTGAGACATGCCAAACTCGCCTAAAAAATTGAGAGGGATGAGTCGACGAACGTAAGTTCTCCCACAAAGAGCCCATACGAATGCGCATATGCTCCGTTATGTGTCCTCCATGGGAAAGAAATCCAGTGTTCGTGGTGGCACAATGTTCTCCCAACCATATTGATGCAGAAGCTGCCAAGAAAAGTATAAAAAGGTGTGCCTGAGGCCAACCAGACATACTAATACTCTTTGAGCTCTAAAATGGGCAACAGTTCTCCCCACCATAGCACATACAAATGCATGCCTAGAGATCTGTGCTCTGCAAACCATTTCCCCAACTCTCAATATTCAGGCCTACAGGAATGAAATAGAAAGAGAAGAAGTTTCAAACCAATGACAAGGGGTACGCAGGTGGCACCACCATGCGGAACCTCTCAAATAACCACATACACAACATCACGGGGCTCCATCTTAGAAAATCAGTACGACCCTCTCGCTAGGCATCCAAGACATTAAACATCTCCCCGAGTATCATCACCAGGATTGAGATGATAAGACACCCAGGAAACAATAGCTGCTAGTTGGGGGTCCACTAGCGTCTCTCCAGTCACCATCTAAACTTTTGGAACAAACCCATACTGAAGGCCCCAACATATCCAATATCACCCACATTCTGCGAATTCAAGAACCATAAAACCACCAAAAGAGAAATCATCCCTCCCATAACCAACCGCCTAGCTTCCGAAGACAAATCTCATCCAACTCAAAGCAACAGATATGATCCTCAGGATACCAGAAATCGATTGCCACCATCAGCATGTTCCATTTTATGGGCTGGTTATGCCACAAAGATACTCGGTGTATGTGGAAAGCATCATAATCAACATTGTAAGAACACATCGCCTCAAAGGATTAGAGGTAGTTGGAAAACTCAATGATACCAGGGAGAGCCAACTTGCAAGACTAAGAGATAATAAGCAAATAAGAATGTGAGAAAGAAAGGAAAGGAAGGTGTGAGGAGAAAAGCCCCATTTACACCCCTATTTATACCCAAGAAGTCAGCAAACCAAGACAAATAAGCATGTAGAAATCAAAGGGGTGCTTAAGTACCAAAAAAGTGCAATTAAAGCGTTGGGTTGATTGGACTGGACTTATATGCTGATAGGAAAGATAGGGATCATTCCGATCGGCAACCCCCTATCTTAGGAAAATTCCCTTTTTTCCTTTTTTATCAAAAATAAAAACCACCAAAAAAAAAAAACTTGTACCGGATTCCGCTTATACTTATACTTATGTTCCTACTCATCTCATTTTTAATAAAATCAATTTTCAAATCCTTTTTACGGTCTCAATAGTAAAGTAAAAAGATCATGTGCATTAATCACTAAATCAAAGAAAATTAACAAAAACTCATTTTTTATTTGCATATATTTTTTCTGTGTTACATTTTCATTTTGCAGGAAAAGCCACAAAAATAGAAAAACAACGGGACTCAGCCCGAACCCAATTATCTTTATCCTTCTCTCTCTCTTTAAGTTCCCTCATCCCTATGGCACACCCTTTCCCCCTACAGAAAGATAATGTGCCCTTCTTTCGAAGCCAACCCTTCCCCAGATGAGGCAGATGAAATCAAGCAAGAAGGGACCGGAACCACCTCATGAATATGAGAAGACACTGAACATATCCAATCCCTGATGTACTTCAACCAAGTGGTCCAAACACTAATATGCTGCTAGGAAGAGTGGAAAAGATTAAATTAGTCAAGCATGACGAAAAAGAAAGAAATTAAGGAAAACAAAAAATACATACCGCAGGCCGAAGGACCTACTCCATCAAGCCCAACTCCTACGGGTCCATCGCATAAGGACGATGCTGTAAACACACAGACCCCCCATAAGTTCACCGAAGGTTGTAACTAGGAAATGCAGCCGCACAAAATAAGGCCCTGATGTCATCGTTGTCACCGCGGACATGTCTTCGCCACTTGCGTTATGAGAGGACCCCCCCTACCAACTCGAGCCTGCCCTAGGGAGAGGAATCATATCATATATACTAGGAGGCATTAGCTAAATCGAGACAAAGTCCAGATAGTCATACATCACATTTATGTTGGTGTATATAGAGTATGGCTCTCCCATCATCGTAGCCACCCGAGCATCCTCAGACATCTCCCGCATGTGCCTCATGAACACAGGGAGCTTTTTCGGTGGCACTGCAACCTCATCCTCCATGATCTGCCCTAATACCCTCTCCCTAAGATATCGGGAATAAAAAAACTCATGTTCCAGCAGGCGCCTTATTTACGAATGGCCCCCAGTCACCCCGGTGTGCTGAATGGCCATTACCAAGGATAAAAGGTCAATTGCAAATCCACAAAAAAAGGGAAGGATCGATATCAATAAATGATCATCAAAGGAAAATAACAATCTCAAGACAAAAGAATAATTACTCGCTCACTCTCTAGGTCATTCAGGACCTGACGCACTGTCTCCAGAGAAAAAAGTCTTCTTCGATTGCCGGTTAGTCCTCCGCCACCGAAACATCCTGTAGAAGTCCCCCACAGGGTCATGCTTCAAAGAAATCGGTCAGGTGTTTAACCCAATCACCTCATAGAACCACATCTACAAAGGACAAGGATCAGCATTCAATAAATAAAAAAGAAGTGCATGAATCGAAAATGCAAACGCATAAAGGAAAATGCGCTAAATAAAGAATACCTCAAGAAGATACGTGACCCTAGTAAAAGTCAATCGGCAACGCCGACTGAATGCATCCAAATAATAATAAAGGCTTTACAAAGTTAGGATCCCCCATTCATAGAAACGGATGTTCGAAAACACCCTCAGAAATGGCAAAAACCACAAGTGGATGACATCGCCATTTGTCACCACCAGAGAACCTACCAACACCAATAAGATAAACAAGTGGACCATCTGAAGCACCTACTACCCATCGTCCTCAATGATCCTCCTCCTCAAAGAAAGCTCCTTAAAAAAGGAAAAGCGGAGAGAGCCTCAGAACACTACTCTCTCCACATCACCTAAAGCCGCCATCACCGCCTCCGGCATCACCCTCAACGTCCTGTCCACCTCAATCTGGGTACCCTCGTAGTCTTTCCCCAACATCTGTTGTTCATCAATGCGATTCACCGCCATCCCCCTAAAGACAAAATTGTAGGTGTGGGTAATGTCCCACCACCTATCTCCCAAAGAACAAAGAACCGCAGTGGAGCAGGGCATTTCATCTAAAGCAGACGTAAGCCTCCTAAAACCAGCAAAGGACACCATCCAGCATACCACAGGAGGAAGGTGCTCCCAAGTGTCCTTAAGCCCTGTCATACCACGGGCACAAATAGTCAACATGGAGATGTCAAACTATCAAGAAATGAAGAAAACCATTGTTAAATTCAATAAATAAGGCAATCTCATCAAGAAAATAAGAAAGGAATACCAAGAGTCATAGAATAATTACATAGCCACCAGGGTTCACCACCCTAGAAGAGAGATGATGTGAAAGCTCATGCAGAAGGGTATGATCACCTACCACTGGTTCAAACGAGTCAAAAGAGTTATCGCTACCCAATGCGAGGGGAACCTTAGTCCTCCACTCTGACCCAGTCGTCGGCATTAAGCCATGCCATATGGGTTGCACTGCTTGAGAAGTCAGCCATTTTTTATGTTAGGATGATTTGCAGAAGTTTATAGCAGAAGAAAAGACATCACAAAGTTGTGGAAAATGAGGAGAACCCATCCCCTTTCTATAGGAGGCTAAGGGTCAAGCCGATCGGTAGTCCCCTCCACCCACCGATTGGCAATGACCCTTTACCCTCTCGAGGTACCCCAAAAGACTGTGATAATGCCAATTATCACACCTCTATCTATGATGATTGGCACACCCCCAAAGATCGTGACAATGTCGGCCTTGGATCGTCACCTCAGTTAGGTCAGAATTGACCTCTGTCCTCGATCGTCGCCTTTTTTAGGTCAGAATTGACCTCGGTATAGGATCGTAACCTCAGTTAGGTTAGAATTGACCTCGATCCTCGATTATCACATCTTTTAGGTAAGAATTGACCTCGGTCTTGGATCGTCACCTAAGTTATGTCATAATTGACTTTGATCCTCGATCATCACCTCTTTTAAGTCAGAATTAACGTCAATCTTGGATTGTCACCTCAGTTATGTCAGAATTGTCCTCGTTCCTCAGTTGTCACCTCTTTTAACTTAGAATTCACCTCAGTCTTGGATCGTCTCCCTAGTTAGGTCACCTTTTTTAGGTCAGAATTGACCTCGATCCTGGATCATCACCTTAGTTAGGTCAGAATTGACCTCAGTCCTCGGTCATCACCTTTTTTAGTTCAGAATTGACCTCATTCTTAGATAATCACCTCAGTTAGGTCAGAATTAACCTTAATCCTTGATCGTCACCTCTTTTAGGCTAGAATTAACCTCGGTCTTAGATCGTCACCCTAGTTAGGTCAGAATTTGCCTCGACCTTGGATCGTCACCTCTTTTAGGTCAGAATTAACCTTGATCCTCGATCGTCATCTTTTTAGGTCAGAATTGACTTCGCTCTAGGATTGTCACCTCTATTAGATTAAAATTGACCTTAATCCTCGATTGTCATCTATTTTAGGTCAAAATTTACCTCCGACTTGGATCGTCACCTCAGTTAAGCCAAAATTGACTTTGGTCCTCGATCGTCGCCTCCTTTAGGTAAGAATTGACCTAGGTCTTGGATCGTCACCTCAATTAGGTCAGAATTGACCTCGATCCTTGGTCATCACCTCTTTTTAGGTTATAATTGATCTCGATTTGGTATCGTCGCCTCAATTAGGCCAAACGTGACCTCAGTCCTCAGTCGTCACCTCTTTTAGGTCAAAATTGACTTCGATCTCAGATTGTCACCTCAGTTAGGTCAGAATTGACCTCGATCCTCAGTCGTCGCCTCTTTTAGGCCATAATTGACCTCAATCTTGGATTGTCACCTTGGTTAGGTCAGAATTGGCCTCGAACCTTGATCGTCACCTCTTTTAGGTTATAATTGACCTCGATCTTGGATCGGCACCTCAGTTAGGTCAGAATTGATCTCGTTCCTCGATCATCACCTCTTTTAAGTCAGAACTGACCCGAACCCTATGAATCGTTCATCCACATCGCTTAGGTCAACATAATTTACCTGCCTCCATCATGTGGTGTTTATTCGATGGCCATCACTTATTCCAAGCTCACTCAATGAGGGGCTATGTAGACACCACATTCTAGGACCTCCTAAGTCTCTCCTAAGACCCCTAGCACTTTTGCTTTCCATTGTAAACCTAGGTCACACTCCAAGTACTCCGAGAGGTCACTCAATGATTTTGGGCCCTGATTGACCAATGTCAACTTTTTGAACCAAGCAAAACTCATTGTAATATCTAAGTACATCTCCTAAAATTTCCAGAGGTCCACCACGTGCATGATTCTGACTTACCATATGGATGAACGATCCATTTCCTTCCGATGATCTCCTATCCAAAAGATCGATGTGTGTTTCTGAGCCAAATTTGACCCAAATTCAACTCCGAGGATCGGGAGTGGTCCTAAGGAGTCTTGAAGTTTTCTGAAGTACCTTTGTAATGGTATGTCCCGTGCACAATTTGTATCAACCGTTTATGCGCTACGATCATTTTCCTTAAAACTTTTGCACGAGACTGCCAATCGGCAGGTCCTGAGGCTTGCCAATCGGCACAGTGTCAAGTGTTACCTTTCGATAGGCACACCTGGGGGTACGCCAATTGGAACTCCCCTGTGGTCCTATAAATAGAGGCCATGGCCTCACTCCCAATGCAGAGAAGAAATCCATCAGCATCAGTGATCTCATCAACATTCTTTCGAAATCAGCGAAGTTCCATACGAAAAATTTCATTCAAGCCTAAATACCCATACTTTTCACACCCAATTTATCAAATATCCTTCTCACTCATCAACGTTCAAAGGAGTTCATCCAAGATCAAAGCTCAAGCTCAAAGGGAAGTCCAATTCCATCTCCCTCATATTTGATCTCTTGTTTTTGCATAGGTTACATTAGATTCATAATATAGTTTCACTTTAGTTCATACATATTAACATTTACACTTTTATTATTATATTTCACATACTTTATTTTCCATAAAGAAAAAACCAAAAACCAATAAAAGAAGGTTGCATTCGTAAATTTCGAACGGAATTATCCATCACAATTTTTCTAAAACTAAAAACAAATTTTCAACACGTACACATATAATAAAATTATGTTCGAATCTATGGGATAAACCCCATCCTTATTCCACATTCGAACTACGTGGAATTTGATGCCTTTATAGGCTACGTAGGCGTCTCGAGCTAAATTTCGAGACTCGAGTCCAATTTTCCAATTTTTCTTATTTTCCAAATTTCTTAAAATCCCTCATTTTCATAATTATCATACATATACATATAATATGCATGTTCGCATTTCATTTAAGACATATTATCGTTTCCTAACAATGATCAATATCACAATGAACACTCATATTCTATCTTCCACATTTATTATTATTTTGGGAAAATTCATGTGGATGACCTCATCCTACCTTTTCTATGGTATGGGTTGAACGATTCCAATATCCATTATATAAACATACACACACACTTCACGAGGATAAAGGAAAATATTAACGTTTGCCCATGAGAGACCGAAAGGATGGATGGGAGCCTAACACCTTCCCATTTCGTAACTTAGCCCCCGGACCTCCGATCTATTGGTTTCGTATGCATTAGTTTTCCCTTGATGCTAGTGCCTTGAATTGTCAACATGTTTTTTCCTGTTTTATGAAAATTAGGTTTGCAACTCAATCTCTTTACATTCATCCCATACAATGAGTCGTTTTACTGCCCTGCCCTAATAGACCAGAGCAGTGGCTCATTGTGACACCCCACCTAATTAATTACCGAGTGACCAGTCCTTAATTAATTAATCTTAGAATATCAAGTTGGTTCAGATAATGCATCACTGTCCAAAACTTTAATTTTAAATTTAATAAAAACTAGCCACCTAAAATTTAGACATGGTGGTGTCAAAAAAATTTCTCGTTACTAACCATCATCATTAAAGGGAAATAATTTATCATCACAATAGCATAAGGAAGGAACTAACTAAATTTAAATTAAAGACTGGAGGAAACACTTGCAGTCAAAATCCCATACAATATTCCAATAAAAAAAATCAAAGTCTAATGATAGAATAAAATATCTCTAAATCTCTGAATGTAAAATAGGAGGAACGACCTGTCCAACTGAAATAAATGACTAATAGATAAGGAGAAATAGACTCAGAAACGTTTACTAGCAATATCCTGTAGCTTCCATAGCAACTACAGCTCGGCAAATGAATGAAATATCCTAAGTCTGGTGTCCCTGTGGCTGAGCACCTAAAATAATAAAACAAGAAAAGAGATTTGCAGAAAAATGGGTTAGAGCCCTAGTAAAAAACAATTTAAATATCGCAAGTGCTTAAATTGGTTGATTAGAACAAATATTATTCATGTTAACTTAGCGTAGTCACTTACGATGCTTACCCCTCAACTAATGTGAGCCTAGCTACCCATACTAGTCACGATACTATACCTGACTATACGTAGTATACCCCCTATGCCGAATAAAATATATAAATAATCCGGAGACAATATATCTCTATTATTTAGGAATAGGTTTAAAGATGCTTTAGCTCATTCTCATAGCATTATTAATTATCAAATGGTGACCCAATAACTATAGACTTTAATAAAGTAGCCAACATGAAACACATAATATGAACTCAATATACATATAAAAATCTCATTGTGCATACATACTAATACATACATATCAATACTACACCCATGGCTAAGAAACCCCTGGTGCTAAGCATACTCGGCTATCTAGTCCCATTGCAACGCTCACGCATAAAGGACAATTGGTTCAATCTCTCCAGAACCAATAAAACATATACACATAACGGAGGCGAACATAGTCCCAAGCCAATGCACTACACACATACCTACGCACCCATACGACCATCACCACTATCGTTCTCGTAGATAACCCATACCTAGGTTCCATAATCTAGTGGTATGACTCAAAATCCCCCGAAGGCACACAATATATGGTCGCCCATAATGCACTAACCTCCGTTCGATAGCCAGTAGCTAGGTATGTCACACACATAATATTACACATAATAAGCATGCACACAACTTATATAACTTAATATGCGTTCGCGTAACCCAATTCCCATAGTATGTAGGTAATATTAATGATACTACTCTCCACGATATCCATTTATATATAATCTCTCTAGGACTCACATTATCTCCAAGGTTTCCATACGAGTTCAATACCTCGAGGATCATTATACTGTTAATTACCTATAACTTTGGAATTTAAGTTTCCCATTACTCACGTAGGTTAATACACTCGTTTGGATAAGCCTGGGATCGGTTTTAACTAAATCAGACCCAAAAACCAAGTTCTGAAATCTTATTCGAAGTTCCAGGATTCTCGTTCGAACAATGTCATTCGAACAAGTTTGCTCGAACGAAGTTTCCTCTTCGAATGAACTTCATCATCTTTTTAGAAGGGTCATTGGATTTCTTGGTAGAAGTCTCGTTCGAATGACTTGGGCAGGTCTTCAAATGAAAAATCCGAACAGGACCAGTTCTTCCCGATAGTCAATTTTTTAACATATCAAACCTCTAAATCAACCCAAATTTTATCCAACAACCAAGTAGATAGGTATAAACTATTCCTAATCATTATAGGGAACTTTCCAAGACAATCTAGGGTTTAAATCTATATATTTTCAATGGGAAATCTAACAATTTCTTAAATCTCTAAAAATTTGCAAAACATGAACCCAGTAATCTAAGTACTCAAAAACTCTTATTATAATTCACGATTAAGACATAAAATACCAAAATTTAATAGTCTAACAAAGGAAAAAACCTCTACATGCATACCCATCTCCAATTCATAAGATTTCTTTATGATTCAGTCTAATTAACCCTAAGATTTCATTGCACGAAGTTTATAACATTTAATCTAAATCAACAGGAACAATATTTGCTAAAAGAGGAGAAAGATAAACGCTTTCCTTGGAATGAACTTCTGATTCTTGGACTAAAATTAGTATGTACTTGATCTTCTCGTTGTGATCTACACTTTGGCTTAACTTTTAGTGGGAATCCTTGAGTTCTTGCTCTTGTTCTCCAATGGAGTCTCTGTCCTCTCTCTCTCTCTCTCTCATGTAGGTTGAAACTGATAGTAACCTCTAATCCACTTAGTTTTTAATTAAACCAAATTTTCGTCCATTTAATTAATGAAAAAACCCAAAAGACCAAAATACCTCTTCGGGGTGTCGTTTTTGGTTAAAATGACCCGGACTCCAAATATAACACCCGAGTAGTCTTTTCTGAATATTTAGACCCTTCCGAACACACTAGAACACTCAAAACGGACATACGAGATATATAAAAATAATTTACCTTTTTAACCCCCAAATATATAATAGTGACACGACTCATACGCGCCTCCCAAATAATTAGATCTTAACTACCTTGTATCTAGTCCACAGCCATATTACTATTTACGTAGCCATCTATTACGTTACTCACTACGTAATGTTCAACATAGTTATTACTCAACATGATTTCAACAAAATTATTTTTGATAACCACTAACTCTCTTCACGCTAGTAATTATTACCATTAAGTGGGATTAGTTATAAATTAAATTTTCTCTCTTAAATTAATTAATCCCAACTTCCTTAATTTCATAATAAAATAAATATGCGTAAAAATATGGGGTATTACATACTTCCCCCCTAATAACAGAATTTCATCCCGAAATTCAAAAATAAAGTATACCTAGCAAGAATAACTCTGGATAACGTTCACGCTTGTCATCCTCGCGCTCCTAGGTAGATTTCGCAACATAATGATGCCGCCATTGAACACAAACTAGTGGTACTATCTTTTACCTTAACTTCCTCTCGCTACGGTCTAGGATAGCAACTGGCCCCTCATCGTATGAGTTATCAGGTTGTAAGTCGATCTCATACAATTTAATGTGATTATGGGCCAAATCATCTCGAAGATATCTCCTCGGCAAAGAGATATGGAACACGTCATGGACTCTATGCAAGTGCTCCGGTAATCCAAGTCTATAAGGAACTGGCCCAATCATCTCGATAATGGGGAATGGCCCTACATACCTAGGCGCCAACTTCCCCTTCTTTACAAAATGCATAAGTCCCTTCATAGGAAACACCCGAAGTAACTCCTGGTCCTAATATTGAACTCCTGTAAATACTGTTTGGCATCGGCGTAGCTCTTCTATCGATCCTGAGTAACCCGAATACGGCTCTATACCAACTCTATCCTCACCGAAGTATCCTGAATCACCTCCGGGCCAAGTAATTTTTTATCCCCCACCTCTAACCAACATGCTAGGGAATGACAAGGTCTGCCATATAGTTCCTCAAATGGAGCAATACCGATAATAAACTAGAAGGAGTTTTTATATGAAAAATCCACCAGTGGAAGATACTGCTCCCAGCCTCCACCAAAATCAATGATGCACATACGCAACATGTCCTCTAACATCTGATTCGTTCGTTTGGTTTGTCCATCCCTCTGCGGGTGATAGGTTGTGCTCAGCCGCAACTCCATACCCATCGCTTCCTGAAACATTCCCAAAACCGAGACATAAACACTTTATCTCTGTCAGACACAATGTTTAGAGGTACTCCATGAAGTCTTACTATCTCTTCTATGAATATATGGGCGTACTCTCATGTTGTGTAATTCGTCCGGGCCGACAAAAAGTGGGCTACCTTGGTCAGCCGATCCACTATCACCCATATTGAATCGTGACCCCTCTAAGATGTAGGTAATCCCGTGATGAAGTCTATGGAAATGCTTTCCCATTTCCACATAGGAACCTCTAATGGTTGTAGAAGTCCCATCGGTCTCTGATGGTCTGCCTTTACTAGCTAACAAGTGGCACACTTCAAGATGAACTTGGAAATGTCCCTCTTCATCCCACTCCACCATTACTATCTCTGCATATGGTACATCTTATCCCCACCGGGATGTATGACAAATCGTGAACCATGTGACTCTGTCATCACCTCATGTCGTAAGTCTTATCCCTCAGGAATAACCAACCTTCCACTGAAACATAGACCCCCATCTGAATCCATGGTGTAGGACTTATCCCCCTCCATTAGAAGCTGCACTATCTGACTCTGGAAAAAAGGATCAGTTACCTGAGCCTATACTACTCTCGTAATGGTTGGGGTGTAACTGTTATCAGAGACATGAACGATGGATCCACTGCATCCTGGTGTCCTAACTCCTTCCATTTCACTTTCCATACCTCGACCACCTCACCTATTGGCCTACAGATCAACGCGACTCCTAACATTTTAGCCTTCCTGGGGTGGTATTGGATATCAAATTAATAATCCTTCACAAACTCAAGCCACCGACGTTGATGCAAATTTAACTCCTTCTATATGAAGTGGTACTGTAGTGACTTGTAGTCCATGAACAAGCGAAATTTCTCTCCCATGAGGTAATGTCTCTAAATCCGAAGTGAAAACACGGTCTCTTATAACTTTAAGTCGTGAATGGGGTAATTCCTCTCATGTGGCTGAAGCTTATAGGAGGCAAAAGCTATAGCTCGATCCTTTTGTTGACGTACACCACCAAGTCCTAATAAGTACGCATCAATGTAGACTAGATACTCCACTCCCATCCTGGGCAATGCTAACACTGGTGTAGAGGTTAACTTGTCTTTCAACTCATCAAAGGATAATTGACGGGCGTCAAACCAGATAAACAACACCCCTTTGCGAGTCAGGTATGTCAACGGACCCGCTATCTTCGAAAACCCTCGAATGAACCTCATGTAGTATCCATCTAGGCCCAAGAAACTGCGTATCTCGGTCAATGTCATGGTATGTCCCCACTCCCTCATTGCTAACACCTTCCCCGGATCCACGGATATCCCTATGTCAGAGATGATATGCCCCAAAAACTAAACCTCCTTTAGGAAAAACCCAAATTTCTCGTATTTTGCGTATAACTCATAACGACACAGTGTTTGAAAAACTTGCCTCAAGAGTTAAGCATGATCCTCCTTAGTTTATGAGTAAACCAGAATGTCATCAATGAAGATAAGGACAAACTGGTCCTGGAACTCTCTGAACACCCTGTTCATTAAGTCCATAAACACTGTTGGGGAATTGGTTAGCCCAAAAGACATAACCATGAACTCATAAGAACCATATCTTGTAAGGAAGGTCGTCTTTGACACATCCTACTCCCTGATACACAACTGATGGTATCCCGATCTCAAGTCAATCTTCGAGAAGAAGGTAGATCCTCTCAACTAGTCGAATAAGTCATTGATTCGAGGCAATGGATAATTGTTTCGTATCGTGACTTTATCCAAATGTATGTAATCGACACATAACCTCAATGATCCATCACTCTTCTTAATGAATAGTACTGGGGAACTCCACGACGACGTAGTCCTTGGGATAAATCCCTACCCTAACTACTTCTCAATCTGGTCACGTAACTCCCTCATCTCTGTTGGAGCCATATGGTAAGGTCTGCGAGTTATCGATCGAGTGTCCGGCATTAAATCAATAACGAAGTCTATCTCTCTACTCGGTGGTAACCCTGAAATCTCCTGAAACACATCGGCAAACTCTCGAACAACAGGAATCGAATTAAGCAGTACTACCACCTCCATAGACGTCTCCTCCTTTATATAGTATGAATTAGTGGACGATCCTCCCTCAGAGCGAGGCATCGCCACTAGGAACATCTCCTGACTGGCTATGGAAAAAACTATACTCCTACTAAAACAATCAATTATGGACCTACATTTAACAAACCAATCCAAACCTACAATCGCGTCATACTCGAACATATCCAATACGATCATGTCAGCGGGTAAGATAAACCTCCCAATCTCTATACCCACTCCCCCAAAAATAAAAGAAATATCGTAACCTCTACTCAATGGCGAATCCAAAAAAGTAACCGTACACTTTTTTGTATCAAATAATCCCATAGTACGTGCAAACCCCGTGGTAATAAAATAATGCGTGGCCCCCGTGTCAACTAAAATGCGCTCGAAAGTCCCGTGGATATAAAACATACCCTAAATAATGGGTGGGTCCTGTAGGACTGTGGCCTGGTGAAGATTATAAACTCGTCCATAGTGAACTTTCCCCTGCTGAACTGGGATGGCTGGAATAGGTGGTAGTGCTGGCATCTGTGGGGTGCTAGGAAAGCTGCGAGAAATAATGGTCTCTAGGGCTCCTGGCAAGCGCCCTGCTGCTTCTAGACTCTACCCATCTTAGCGAAGTCCTGATGCTTATGGAAAGTGTTACCATAAGTTAAACATGTCCCTAGGAAGGGTCCTTCCCAATATCCCCTACCCTGATGGTCGTTCCCACCCCTCCCTTGGCTATGCTAACCCTGCTGAACCTATTATTGGCCTTGATGGCCCTGATGGTCGTACTGACCCTACTGGCCATGTCTAAATCCTCCATGCCCATGACTAAAAACTCTTGACCTGGACCTTTTAGGATCCCCCTACTAGTAACCCTTATCACTGTGTCAACGCATACCCTGAACTACCTGTGCACCGCAGGCACCATTTCCCCTATCCCGCCCAGCTGGTTGGACTCTCCTACTCGCTTAACCTCTGTCAGATGAAAACGGTGGTCCTGGCAGTGAAGTAGTTCTTCATTAACCACGTCCAAATTGGTGACCAAAGAAATATTACCTATCAAATTCTGGCGGATCCTTCATGTTAACCCATCCATGAAACGCTGAATCTTCTTTCGCTCCGTCGGGATTTCATCTGACACAATGTTCAGAAGACTGATAAACTCTAACTTATATTTTTCCATGGTCTTTCCCTCCTACTTTAAGTTCAGCAACTTTTGTTTCATCTCTAACTGAACGACCAAGGGAAAATACTTGCAGTCGAACCGCACCCAAAAGTCTCGAATAGTGAGCGTGTCTCTCTCTTCAGCGAAGGTAATAAACTCCCATCATTGCAGTGCTTCTCCCACTAACTTGAACGTGTCCAGTATCTAACTCTTCACCTCCATGAACTCATGCATCCTCAAATGACTCAGGATGTCCTTCTTCCATTGGCTCGCTATCACCACATTGGAGCTTCCTATAAACTCTAAAGGATGCGCCTTCTCGAAGGCATCCCTAACATGCTCCCAACTAGAAGGGAAAGTCTGGGCCTGAACTAGGGCCCCCACCAGTGCCTGAGGTGGTGCCTTATGTACAAATGACAATGACGCATTTACCTCCTCAGCTACAATGGCAAAAACTTCAGTGGTATTCATTACACCCTCAGCTGGTGTTGGTTGACGCTCGGGATGGGCATCCCTATGAACTCTTTGTGCATGTCTAGGAGGCATCTGAAAGGACAGAAAAGTTTCATAAGTAAACATTTAGTATCTCAAAATATCTGAAGAACGTAAAATTCATAAGGAGTACAACAATCCTAAAATATAGGGGTCTATATCAAAGGACTCTACGCGAAAACATAATAAGTTGTACAGATCCTAAGGACACTAGAACCTGGCTCTGATACCACCTATAACACCCAACCTAATTAATTACTGGGCGATCAATCCATAATTAATTAATATCAGAATATCAAGTTGGTTCAGATAATGCATCAAAGTCCAAAACTCAAATTTTAAATTTAATAAAAACTAGCCACCTAATATTTAAACAAGGTGGCGTCAAAATTTTATCTTGTTATTAACCATCATCATTAAAGGGAAATAATTTATCATAACCACACATCACAATAGCATAAGGAAGGAACAAACTAAATTTAAATAAAGAACTCGAGTAAACACTTCCAGTCAAAATCCCATACAATAATCCAATAACATGAAATCAAAGTCTAATGATAGAATAAAATAACTCTAAATCTCTTAATGTAAAATAAGAGGGACGACAGGTCCAACTGAAATAAATGACTGATAGATAAGGATAAATATACCCAGAAACGTCTACTAGAAATATCATGTAGATAACACAGCAGCTACAGCTCGACAAATGAATAGAGGATCAATCTCTCCAGATCCAATAAAACATATAGACATACTGAAGGCGAACATAGTCCCAAGCCGATGGGCTACGCACATACCTATGCACCTATACAACCGTCACCACTATCATTCTCACAGATAGCCCGTACCTAGGTTCAATGCTCAAGTGGTAAGACTAAAAATCCCCCGAAAATATATGGTCATCCATAATGCGCTAACCTTCGTTCAATAGCCTGTAGCTACATATGTCATACACATAATATTCCACGTAATAAACATGCACACAACTTATATAATGTAATAGGCATTCACGTAACCCAACTCTTATAGTACGTAGGTAATATTAATGTTACTACTCTCCACGATATCCATTTATATACAATCTCTCTAGGACTTACATTCTCTCATAGGTTTCCATACAAGTTCAATACCTCAAGGATCATTACACCCTTAATTACCTAAAACTTTAGAATTTAAGTTAACCCTTACTCACATAGGTTAATACATTCGTTTGGATAAGCCTAGGATGGGTTTTAACTAAATCGGACCCAAAAATCAAGTTCTGGAATCTCATTCAATGTTCCAGGATTCTCGTTCGAACGAGGTCGTTCGAACGAGTTCAATCAAACGAAGTTTCCTCTGCGAAAGAACTTCATCATCTCATTATAAGGGTCATTGTATTTATCTTTATAAGTCTCATTTGAATGACTTGGGCAGGTCTTCGAACAAAAAATCCAAACAGGCCTAATTCTTCCCCAAATTAAAATTTTCCAACATATCAGACCTCAAACTCAACCCAACTTTTATCCAACAACCAATTAGATACTTCTAAACTATTCCTAATCATTTTGGGGAAATTTTTAACATAATATAGGGTTCAAATCTATATATTTGCAAAGGAACACCCAACAATTTTTTAAATCTCTAAAAATTTGAATAACATGAGCCCAGTAATTTAAGTGCTCAAAAAATCTTATTATAATTCGTGATTAAGACATAAATCCCCAAATTTAATAATCTAACAAAGGGAAAAACCTCTACATGCATACCCATCTCCAATTCACAAGATTTATTTACAATTCAGTCTAATTAACCCTAAGATTTCATTGCACTAAGTTTATAGTAGTTAATCTAAATCAACAGGAAAAATATTTTCTAAAAGAGGAGCAAGATAAAAACTTGCCTTGGAATGAACTTCTGATTCTTGGACTAAAGTTGGTATGAAGTTGATTCTCTCTTTGTGATCTACACTTTGGCGTAACTTTTGGTGGGAATCCTTAAGTTCTTGCTCTTGTTCTCCAATGGAGTCTTCTTCCTCCTGGGTTCTCTCTCTCTCTCTCTCTCTCTCTCTCTCTCGCACGTAGGTTGAAACTGACATTAACCTCTAACCCAATTAGTTTTTAATTAAACCAAACTTTCATCCATTTAATTAATCAAAAATCCCAAAAGACCAAAATACCCCTCTGAGGTGTCATTTTGGGCTAAAATGCCCCGGACTCCAAATAAAACACCCAAGTAGCGTTTTCTAACTATTTTTACCCTTACGGACACACTAGCGTACTCAAAACGTCCATACGAGCTATATAAAAATAATTTACCTTTTTAACCCCCCAAATATATAATAGTGACGCGACTCATACGCGCATCCCAAATAATTATATCTTAACTGTCGTGTATCTCGTCCCCGGCCATATTATTATTTTTGAAGCCATCTATTACGTTACTCATTACGTAATGTTCAACATAGTTATTACTCAACATGATTTCAACATAATTATTTTCGATAACTACTAACTCTCATCACGCTAGTAATTATTACCATTAAGTTGGATTAATTATAAATTAAATTTTGTCTCTTAGATTAATTAATCCCAATTTCCTTAATTTCATAAAAAATAAATATGCGTAAAAAACGGGGTATTACACTTATGTTTCATTACCATCCTCTGTTACTAATTGCTTTCCTTATGACCTATTTTCAAACACCTGCTTGAGAAACAATTCTTGAATGCTCTTCATTTTTTTTTCTTTTTAACGGTGTAGTACAAATATTGATTCATATCTTTACTTTTTTAGGCAATTCTTTCATGTTCTTTTTCTGTTGGTTGAATTTGTTACCACTTTTAGTAAATATGTGGTGGTCTATATCGTGACCAGCTTTAAAACAGTGAGAACAATACAGGGGAATGTCTTCATAGACTATTTGTTTCCAGAAACCTATTTCCCTACATACAATCCAAATCCGATTGGGAAGTGAACCTAACAAGTCTAAATCTACACAAACACGAGAAGTAATTGCCCTAGTAAGAAAAACTATTGAATTATCTAGTTTGAGAGGCTTCCCGACAACCTATGCTATAGAGTGAAAAGACTCATTAGGAAAAAGGTGCATTAGCGTATATTTAATAGAAACAAAACAATCGATCAAACCTACCTAAATGAAACTCAAAGACAGACCCTTGGTCAAAAACATGAAGTAATGATACAAATTGAAAGTAACAAAGAATACAATTGAAAATATGAGATTATGGGACTAAACCTTCGTATATTAACAAGATAATATATTCGTAAGAAGTGGTACACCAAGCTTCGCAAGTAGATGACATTACGGGAAGCTGAGATAGAGCACCAACGAAGGACAAGAAGAGAGAGAGCATCGACACAAGGAAAAGGACTGAAAGGAGTAGGGTTTCGCAGAATATGAGAGGGATGGGGAAAGGAACACAATCTACTTTTTTGTATAATTTTACATACTTTGGTATTTTACATTTAAATATATATATATATATATATAAAACACTTTTGGCATCACAATTTCCTTTGTTGCCAAAAGTGGTCTATTTTTTTCAACACACTCTTATGTTGCCAGAAGTTAGGGAATGTTTGGCAACAAACAACTATGATGATAAAAGATAAAAGTCTCCCCCCTTTTATTTTGCTAGTTTCTCACTTAAAATTTTAACCTTTGGCAACAAGATTTATTTTATGTTTCCAAAAGTACAATGTAAAATGGTCTTTTGGCAACATAAATAAGATTTTGTTGCCAAAAGGGTATCTTTGGCTAAAAAAATGGCTTGTGTTGCTAAATATGGTTTCTAATAATGAAAATTCTTGTAGTGTCCAAAGATCATTATCATGTGGGTTCGGGAGTCGGGTTATTGGGGGGGGAGGTGTTAGGAACCCCACTTTTTATGTATGCTTCCTTAATTCTATGCATATATTGATATTTACATAAATTGCTTTCTTTCAAGATATTGTAGAATTTGTTTAGAGACCTTATTATAAGGATCCTTTAAAATGTAGATGAGCGCTTAGGTTAGGAAATGATATTAGTGAGAGGTATACAAATGTCACTTTAGTCTATATAGGTACATAAGAGTGCTTGTTCATGAGTATTTGCTTATGTTCGTGTCATTAATGGTCGTAGATGTAGATGTGTAAGAAGGCTTGTCTTTGAGGTAGTTTGATATCTCATTCTGGTTTTAAGGAGAGATGGAAAAAGCAATGCGAAATAGGTGCATTTGTGTTGCATAGAACATCAAGACAAGTACTATCGAGGCACGATCCCATGAGAGGGACTCGGTGTTATACCTATGTATCTGAGAGAACTTAGGATAAAAGCCTATGTAGTTCATTCACATAATTGATGTATACGTGTTTGCAGTCTTGTATTTAGAGATATATTTAGGAGGTCTCACCTTCAGATATTTGACATCTCATTTTAGATAAATTAATATCTCATTTTAGAGTCTTAAGTGTCATGGATGCAAGTCGATAGATGGGTGTTTCTCAATGGACATAATATATAATGAGATATATTTTCAAGCCTTTAGCTCACAAAAAATATTTGGAATCTCTCCTACGTACCAAAGAGGACTTGGGATCAAAACCTATGTGGATCGGTTGTACATGTGTTCCAACATGATATGTGTGAATGTTTAAGACTTTTCCTGGATAACGGGGATGGAATTGGGCCCTAAGATCACTGATATTTTCATATAATATTATGATCATTGGGTGATCATTAGCAAGAAGATAACGTCCTTCATACTAGCTTGTAGGTGTAGCGTTAAGGATGCAATTATTAAAACATCCGTCATTATGGAGGTAGAGGTAGAAGTCGGGGGAGTTTGGATAGGGGATGGTGACATCTTTAAGAAATAATACGTCAAGATATTTATTATAATGCTTGGGATTCATGAGTTTAGTTCGGTATAGTGACTACGCACCCAAGAAGACACAAGATCAAAACCAATGTAGGTCCAACAACACAGTTTTATTATATATAGGGGTGTTTGGATTATATGTGATACCCCTCCCTAGAAAAGAAATATTGAATAATAAATTGATGGTTTTATTCGTAGGAAAATTTTTAGGAATAAATATATAAGGGAATTACGCCAAAATGGTACGAAAAGTAATTAAGGAGAAAAAGAATCTCCACATTGCATGGTTCGCATGGATGCGCATTTAAGTCCTAATAGTCCTAGTAAGTAAGTTGATTAAGTTTTATGCAAAAATTCCAATGAATGATTGTGAAACGGTCATGGTTAATATAACGCGATTTTTGTCAGCGCGTGTCGCGCAGGACGCGGACTTGCGCGATTTTTGTAGGACAATTGGAGAAGGATAAAAATAGTATGACTACATATTTGGGACCCGAAAAATACATATAAAAATACCATGAGGTTAAAAGTCAAAAAATAAATAAAAATTATTTTTCGTTAAAAAAATAAAAGTACTCAGAAAAATTTGAAAATTTCCATATTGACTAGAAATTTAATTTTGAGTAACTTTCTCTTCTTTGACAAGCCCAAAAAAATCATTTAAAACCAATTAAGGCCATTTTTCTGTTCGGTCAGACCTCCTTTTTTAGGGGTATTGGGTAGGTAAGTTAAATCTTGTTTAATTCTCAACCATTCATTATGGCACCACCTAGTCTAGCCTAACATCTAACCAAAATAATTGTGTTCTTGAACACTCATTAAATGATAGAATTTTGGGTTAAACAAATGAATTAATTAGTGTGTGTTGGGGTTATATGTTGTATTAACCTTTGGAGTTTGAGAGAAGATAAAGCCATTAGATCTTTGCCATCTCTCCCACTCCCTTAAGCTCTCACAAACTATTAGTAAGTTCCAAATTCGTGGTCCTCCTTTGCCACCACTTTTCCACCATCAAAACACCACATTGGAGGTCCCCAATCTCCATTAAAACACCTCTCAAAGTTGGGACAACTCATAGGAGATTTTGAGATAAGTTTTTGGAGCTCAAAGGAAGTCTTGTTGGGTGATTTTAAAAGGATTTTATCATACTATAAGAAAGAGTAGTTCATAGATCTTGAAGATTAATTGGCATCTTGAAGAGGGGACTATTGTGACTCCCTTTAGGGCCAGCTTTGGAGGTGGGGGGGTCACCCACCTTCTCTACCATTATTTAAGGACATTTTGAGGTGGGATTGTTTAACCTTGGTATAGGTTTATTATTTAGCATAATATCATATTGCTATTTACATATATTAGTTTTAATATATGAAGTATTTGTGTTGATTTTCATCCATGGAGTTCATTGGGTGGGTTTCTATGATTTCTTGAACAGGTGGGTTTTCAAAGAATTGATTTAAATGGGTTTTGAATTTGACAAAATTTTAGAATAGTATTTTCCACCATTTGGGTGTAAATCGTGTAAGAAAATGGTTAAAACCAATTCATGGGTTTATTAGTTAGACTCTTGGTATTTTGTGTAAGGATGGGTATATTTTTATGAAACAATAATGAGGATTAAATGTACAAAAATACTTATTAGTATCATGATTACTATTTCCTATGAAAATGGGTACTTACAACAAGAGATTTAATGGATTTTTAAAATAGATAAATTTCAGCCCCAAATCACAAACATTTTATGGAGTAAAATGTTTAAATTTCAAGTTTTAAGGTGAATAAATGATTTCTTCGGTAAAAGAACATTTAACGCATGTGTACCCTTTTTGTTAGATTGATATAGTGATTTTATGTTTATAAATCATTATAAAGTGCACATATAAACTTTCATTTATGAAGTGTACTATTAAGTTTGTTTAAACTAAGTTTTGGGGTCAAAAGCATAAATACGTGAAAGTGTAGTCTTATTGAGAATTTTGGGTAAAAATGTAAATAATGAGAATATGAGAGACTAAGTTCGAAATAAAAAACTAAGTATGGGTTTTTATGAAATTTGTCATAATGAAAGTGTGTGGCACCATGTTTGAAATTATAAAGTGTCAAACGTGTAAATTTTTCTTAAAATGGAGTTTTAATGTTAAACTCACAAAACCAAGTGCAGGAACTTTAATATGTGAAAGGCATGATTTTATATATTAAAGAGGCTAAAATGAAAAATATGTAATTTTGACAAAGTGAGAAGTTGAATAAGTGTTTAATGACAAAAATGACTACGTGTCGTGAACGGGACTCAAAGAGGGTGTTTTTGTGAATAACACTTGAAAAAGAATAAGGTTGCAAGTTTTGATAAAAAAAAGGGTAAATCGATAATTTACCTAAAGCGGAACATTTTTATGAAATAAAAAAGTAAGTGAATGTTTTTATCCAAGTACGATGAAACTGAATTAAGTCCTAAAATGTGAATCATTTTGGTGTAATATTAACACGTGTGTAAACAAAGGACTTAAAGAGAAGTAGTGATTTTCCAAGTATAATGAAAAAATGGACGACTAAGTCTAATTCTTTGGCTTCGGCCCAAAGGAATGTAAATTCAAGTACAAACTGTGAAAATGTTGAAAAACATTGGCAATATAATGATAGTCGGATGACACCGAGAGAAAATAATTAAGGAGGGCATGACGACCCTACTGGTGAAAGACCCTAAACCAACTGCAGTAGTATATGGCGGTGGAGACCGATGGTGTGAGGGCACGAAGTCCGTGAGTGTGTTGGCAAATCCCAAAGAAAAATAATGCTAATTAATTAATCGAATATTCATGAAAGAGGCATAAATGAATGGCACAAATTCATTGATTTACTAATGCAAGAATAACGCATTGAATGTTTAAAGTTCATATGGAAACATCGAATGGTTTAATGAGGTGACTTAATGAAATTAATCTACCAAAGAACAATTGAATTAAAGTAAACATAAGCGTGTGTTACATGAGGTTTACAAGGGAAAAGAGTATTTTTCTAAACACGGTATATGTGTGTGTTGAATGGAAATCCTAAAATGGTTAAGTAACTTTGGCATGAGTAAATGAACATCGGATAGTAAATCTCCTTGAACATAAGAATAGTGTTTTCCAAACAAATTCCATTTGTTTAAATTGTGTGAGTTAATGGAAAACACGTATAAGTCCTAAGCATGGTAATCCTAATGACTATTTTGTAATGTCAGGGAAGTTAAATGATACTAAATGATGTCTTTAAAATTAACGGTTAAATACATTGGCATATGTATTTTTCAGAGGTATATATGTAGATATATATATTTTTTCATATGCATGTAGTGTAGCGTGTGAGTAATTCTTTCTGCCGCTCGTTTCTATACTGCATTTGTATATGATCCCACTGAGCATTCCTCTCACATCCCTTTTTTTGTTACGACAGGTTGTGTGATATTCCATACTTTGAGAGCACTATACAGGTAAGTAACTATATGCATTTACGATTAGTAGCTCAATTTACTTAGCCTTCGGGGCACTTCCCTTGGGTCATATCACGTAGTGATTGTAATTTGAACTAGCATGCTAATAGGTGTGACATTAAATACTAATAAGAATGGATTAGAAACATTATTTAGGATGTTTCATTGCACTTCACTATTAACGTACGATTCGAATTGGATTAATCCTTAATTAACCTTTAAATCCGGGTCGGGGCGTTACATTATAGATAAGGATACCCGAAGAAATAATATGCCAAGAGACGTATTATAAGGTTTAGGTTTCACGAGTTTAGTTCAGTATGATGCATACATACCCAAGGATACCTGGGATCAAAGCTAACATAGTTACAACAAACAAGGTTTATTTATGGGTGTACGCAATAGGATACCCGGTATAAACGGTACAACATTACGATATTTATTGATCCTAGTCCTTAATTAGCATTTTCATTATGTTGGATTGATATATTTATATGTTAATAAATGCATCAATAAAATATAAATGTATGAAAAGTATTTGTATGAAAACACATATTCTGGGTATCATCGCCAAGATGGGCTTTGTTCGCTCGGAGAAGTGGTGACAGTAAACGAATTTTATGCTTTGGCCTTCATAGTTTTGAGCTAAAACGGCTTAATTGAACTTTCTTGAGAATGATTTTGAGAAGTATGTTTTCATGTTAATGTATTTTAATCATGGATTTTGTTGAGAATTAGTTTACAGAAAATGCAAGTAGAGGTGATGTATCAGAAACCAGGCTTTTCAATTATAAGCATTGTAAATTGCATACCAGTCCTCTAAATGGGGGCCAGTATAAATAAGATAAACATGTATGTATAGTTTATCATAGTATATATATATATATATATATATATATAGTGTTTAGCCCCAAAATTTTTGCAAAGGTTCTTTACCCTTACTACGAAAGATGATTTTTTCCCGAGGGAGTGTTCCCTTCTTTGTGGTAGTTTTCAATCGAATAGAGAGTTATTCCAAAGGGTCTTCCTTGGCGAAATTTATGTAGAGGTTCGATTCAATTTATTTCTAACAAGTGACTTTTCAGAAAGAAGGACCTCTTTTTTTACTCAGAATCTACTTCACAGAAGTAAGAACTTTCATTGAGGGTAAAGAGACTTTTCTGAAGTCCAAGCTTCTTTATGACTTTTAGAATGGGCTCGAGTATCTTGGGTGATTTGTTGAGAAGAAGTTCAAAAAATCGTATGCAGGTTGGGTTTGGGGATCATTTTTTCAAATGTGAGGCATGTTATAAATGCGATAAGCTAATTATTAAGGTGGTAAACGCAATAAGCTAATTATTTTGAACTATTTTAAAGGCATGTTATGAAGAAAGCTGAGTTGAGTCAGTTACAAGTAATTGGTAAAGCATAGTCTATTTTAAACTAATTATCAAAAAGTTAAACTAATTAATAAAGAAATTTAACTAATTAATAAAGCTTTGAAACTAGTTAACTACTTAAATGAGGAAATTACACTAATTAATGAAGCATTTAAACTAATTAACTAATTAATACAACAAAATGAACTAATTGGTAAAGCAATTAAGATCATTATCCATGTAATAAATCAAATTAACCTAATTAACTAATTAAACTAAGATAGAAATTAATTTTCTAGAGAGAGAAAGAGGATATGAATTGGTGATATCAAAAGGAGGTGGTAGGTCCTATTTACAGGAAAAATAAGTGGTATGCTTCGAGGCAAATACATGATAGATTAAAGGCCATGGAGGGTGGATATGAAGTGTGTGACATGTATACAGTTGGACGAAAGATTTGCCGAATTTTACTATGGACGATTTTTAGGGGAATAAATGATCGATCATCCAAATAGGGGAAATTTAATTGATGGATCAAGGTCCGAGAGGGCATGTTTGACTCGTTCGGAGGAAAAAGAGTGAAAAAAATCATTTAACTCATCGATTAACTAACTTAACTCAGCTTTCGTCATAGTTTGGTATTATTTCATAACTTTTGACTTATAACTCCGATTGATGCATGGGTTTTTATTTTTGAAAAGATAATTCAAATCTCAACTTGTTTATGGTTGCAAGTTTGCCTAATCATGAAATTTGATTGTATAAACCTTTAAAGGGGTAAGTAGTGTGAATTTTTTCAGTCCAAGAACCCTAGGATTTTGATACAATCCCTAATTGGCATGTGGACTTCATAGTTAAAAATATATATCAAATATATACAACTTTTGGGTTACCACATTAAAAATTAAAATTTTCCTAGGTTCAAAATATTTATAATGTGATATTTAGGGTTAATTGTATCAATCAGAAATACCGTTGGCTTCGGCATTCAAAGTGAGACAAAAATATATTTAAGGGAGATTTGATAAAGGGTGCTTGGATATGTAGGGTACTTTTGAAATTTGGTTAAGTATATGGTGGACAAATATTTACATATTTATAGGAGTGACCTTACGATTGTGAGAGATTTAGGGTTTCCTTATTGCCGAAGTTGAGAGTTTTAGGAAAGATCCTTATAACTTTTAAAAGTTGGTGATTTATATAAATGAATCGCTATTAAGTATATATGAAAAATTACACACTCCTCAATTTTAAATTGACGTGTCCATAGAGGCGGTCGACAAAGAGGGTGCACGTTGGACACTTTTCGTCGAAATTGATCGTCAAATGATATGACGCAAAAATTATGTATATCACCCATTAACCTACGCATTATTATCCCCCTCGATACCCAAACTGCTATACTCGTATCGCAAGTGCAGTTATAATTTAGGTTTTTGTATTAACGTCGTGAAACGAAGTCAACGATTAGCGTTTTGACGCGACGCTACTTTTCATGCTTTAATGTCGTTGACGGGGAGTGTGTTTTAAATCATAATTATTTTATTATTTCATAGTATTTTCCCTTTTGTATTTGTGTTATTTATTTTAACCATTTTTGCAGGATTGACTATATGAGCGCTAAGAAATTTTGATTCTCTCTTGCACACTTTCCTGCTTGGGTTATTTATCTACAAACAACGAGGTAATCATGTCCTACTATTATAGTTATTACGGTCATTCTAATGATTCATACTTTGGGGATAGTTTTCAAGTTTTCCATTTATAAGATTTTCTTGATAATAAAAGACTTGAAAACATTTATTTGAATGAAAACATTTATTGGGAGCTTGAGTTGGATTCATTATTCGAATCCAATGATGATTTTTATTCTGATAATTTTGAAGACGAGTTTCAACCAAATGAGGAGTCCGAGGCTCTTGAGCCGATGAAGCCTACTTTGGAAGAATATTTTCTTCTTTACTCCCATGGTTTGGAAAGCCTTAATGGTGATGGATTGAGACTTGATGTACTTTGTGATGAGATGGATTCTTTGCCACTAAACAACGAGGAGGGGGAAACTTGTATTTCACCTCAATGTTTCAAAGATTTTGTCATCTAATGTGAATCTTTCTCCCCTAAAATTTAATCTCCTTTTTACTATGAGTTGATTGAGATTGAATTTATTTCATCACCATATTCGTTTTTCGTAATCGAACCATTAGAATTACCGATTGATTCCTATGAGTCGAAAGAAATTATTGAAAATTCTAAACCTTCTGCTGACGAGGACTCTTTGTCGGACTTATTTTTAAGGATGGATGTATCCCCGATGTGTGCACCAGCTCCCATTCCAATTGAAAAACCTTTGCGAGGTGCATCGATTTTTCTTGGATATCAAGTGTTTCTCTCCCCCTTGTTATCCGAATCCCCCATTATCACTCCTAAACTTTTAATTCACAATGGTTCACTTTTTCCACGGCATGCATGCCTTCCGTTGTTCAAACGGAATCCTTATCTTCTGAGAGGCATGTTCAGTTTGGAAGGTCCACAGTTGATCTTTCAAAGTCAAATCCCTTTTTGGGTGGATCCTTCAAAATTTAGACTTCTTGTGTATAGCTAGTTAGAAGTCCAAATAGTAGGTTGTAAATAGTTATCTTTTTAGTCTTTCTTTCTTTAGTTTTTCTTTCCTTTTTAATTTAGTCTAGTGTAATTAGTTAAAAAAATTGTTGTTGCTTTTCGTTATGCTCGGTACTAACTTATTTTGTATATTCTTTAGGCTCGTACTTATTCGGGGATCGCTCCAATTTTTGGTAATATCCTTTTTTTCCTATCTTTTTGTTGTGTTCTTAACGCGTATTGAGGGCAATCGAGTATTAAAGTTAGGGGGTGTGGTATATTTATCCATTTATTTGTTTAGTCCATGGACTTTATCACATGTTAGTTACTAAGTATTCCTTTTTGTTAAAGATTGAAAATTTTCAAAAATATTTTCTTCTTTTTTCTCCTTTGTTGGGCATTTCCCTTTGTTTTCGATGATAAATTTTAATAATTAGTTGATCCAATAAACATTTTAACAATGCATGTTCTCGAATTTAGAAGTTCTTAGACTTCAGTCCTCAAATCATTGATATTATGAATAACTTTATGAATTAAACCTTAATCCCATGAGCACATGCGCTTTTCTTGTTATATTCATTTGGTTTCAGATTTTTATAACTTGATAATCTTTTGTTGCATTGTTTATACTTACACCAAGTAAGCTTTGTACCTTTCATCGTGTGTGAGTGTATACACTATTCTTTTCTCATTGAAAACGTTGAATTCATCGGTAATCTCTCTATTCCTTCATTGTACGTTCATTAACTGAGTTAATATCTTGAAATGTATTACTTGAGCGTGATTTTCATATATTGTTTTGACTCAAGAGTTGCGTAAACTTTATGAAATGATCATAGGCAATCTTTGTTATATCACCCATATCGGCCTTGACCTCACCTTAAATGTTTCCCCTCGCTAACCCCTTTGAGCCTAAATATTAACCTTTCGTTTCATTACCCAAAATCTTATAACCAACTCTGAATTGGAGTTTTAAACCATACCTATTACTGCTCGTGATTTTTTTAGAATGTTTCTTAGGATTAAATGATGTTGTGTAGTGTGGTTCAATTTGAGCATGAAAAGAGCAAGAAAAGAAAACAAAGTGCAGTGAAAAATAAAAGAAAAAGGGAAAAAAGGAAATTAAAAAAGAGAAAACATGTGAAAAAAGAAAGAAAGAGAAAGTTTGTATATATTGTGTATAGTTCAATAATCCTTGTTGCTCTCCAATTGTTATATTTAATGCTTATTTTGGAACTTATTTCCCAATTTTTGATATTGCCCGCATGTTTCCATTATCTTGATTTTTCATTTTGAACACTTTGAATCTGTATAGATACCCTTAATTTCGTAACCTAGCCTAGCCTACATTACAACCCTATACAAGTCCTATGTGATCTTAAGGTGAATTTAATTTAATAGTCAACAGTTTTCATAATCTGTGAAAATGCATTTCGCCTCTTTTAATGTGCGATATCTTTCATTGAGATTCGAAGTTTTTAATTTCCTATATAGAGTTCTTCAATTGTGGCATGTGTGCGGCCAAGTTTCCATTTACATTTACTCTTTATGATCGCATGATCCGTATGTTACCTCACTGTTTCGAGTGAATTCATTTGATGAGTGTAATGCCCGTGAGGATTGAATATATGCTTGCTTTAATGCTTATTTAATTTATTTAAGTTTTTGCCAAATCACGCTATGCATGTGGTCTCCCCCCTCCCACTTTTAAAGTTTCAATTCAATGAGATGCATTCAACCTGTTAATAATAACGGAATTTAGCTTGAATTCGTTTAATATGCTAAAAACGTGTTTGAAATATTTTTCGTAGTTGTTGAGTTTTTCGCATGTTAGGTTGGGCATATTTTGAGGAAACTATTTGATGTTTGTGGGTTTCATCCCTGAAAACCCTCACGAGGCTACACTTGTCCACTAGGTTAACCTAGGGGTTTAACGGCTTATTGCATGCCCTAAATGCAATCGTTTTCTCGTGAAAGTGCCCTTATCCTTTCTTTATCCCATTTTTGTACTTATATCATGCTTCTGGTTTACTTGTAGTTCTTGTTGTCTCCTATCTCATTTCTAGGGACTAGCAATTTCTAAGGTAGGGGGTGTTATAACGAATATATTACATATTTCACCCGTTAGCTTACGCATCATTAGCCCCCTCGGGTACCTTAATCTCTATATGTATTCTCGTTAACCAGGCAACCTCGGATTTCTCTATTTACATGCTTTGCAGGGGTTAATTGATCTTTTTTAGTTATTTTGGTGCTTAGTAAGATGTTCGAACGCATTCCAGCGAGTCTCATGAAAGCGGATTGTTATGCGTTTAATTCAAACCTCTCATATTAAAAGCGGATTGTTATGCGTTTATCTTTCTTTTTCATGAAACTTTAGAGTTTAAAGAGATAATCCGAATTAAATCCGTGTGTGATAATTTTTGATTAAATGTTTAATCCCTAAACTTTGGGTTAAATTCCTCATTACGTGATGTTTATGCTTAATTAAAATTCTCGGTTAAATAGCTTTCGAGATTGAATTCTAATTATTGGTAGTTCGACTCATGTCGTGCGAATGCAATCCTGATCCTCTCTTTAGTTTTTCATAGTGTAACTTCTTCCTTTTTCCTTTTTCCTTTTTCCTCGTGGATTCTCAATGCCCAACTTACAACTATACTTGTATCGCAAGTGTACTCAAAATTTAGGTTTTCGTATTAACACGGTGAAACGAATTCAATGAGTAGAGTTTTGACGCGACGCAACTTTTCACGCCTAATCATCTAATTAGTCCTTATTAGCGTAAGGGTTTTAGTTAATCATCCAAGAAAATGAATGTATGATTGTGGCCCAAAAGGGTTCTATTATGGTCACATGGGGAGCTATGGTAAGAGAGAACCTAGAGGTGCTGTGCAAGATCGATGATGGGTGGGAAAGTTATTTTAGGATTACCTCACAACTAATTAAACTCCTTAGATAGAAGAGACAAAATACAGGATGTTAAAGTGTGAACTCATGGTTATTAAAACAATGTTAGGGAGAAAGATCTTGAGGATTTTGATTATCTCAAGACCACTAATCCTTCCTAGTTAGTGGGAACCAAGGGTTAGGAGATTAACTTTGGGAATTGAGTAACCCAAACACCTAGCCGAAGAAAGATATTATGGTTTTCTGGTCACCTCCTAACTTATTATCCTTCATGGTTCACGAGAACCGGGGGTTATGAGATTATATGTGGAATAGTGTGACCCAAACACCTATGGAAGAAAGCTCTAGGGGATCTCCTGGTCACCCCACGACTAGTTCTTCTTCCTAGTTAGTGGTAATCGAGGGTTAGGATATTATGTCAGGGAATAACATGACCTAAATAGTAGGAGGGAGAAAGCTCCATGGGGTTCCTTGGTCACCTCATGACGGGTTATCCTTCCTTGTTGCGACAATCGAGGGTTAGGAGATTAAATATGGGAATAGAGTGACCTAAACACCTAGAGGGAGAAAGCTCTAGCGAATCCCTTGTCAACTCACGACTCGTTATCCTTTTGGGTTAGTGGGAATCGAGGGTTAGGTGATTAAGTGTGCAAATAAAGTGACCCAAACACATTGAGGAAGAAAACTCGTGGGGATTTTCTACTCACCTCATGACTAGTTATCCTTCTTGGCTACCTAGAACCAGGGCTAAGGAGATTAAGATTGGGTATAGAGTAACCCAAACCCCTGGAAGGAAAAATATCTACGGATTTCTTAGTTAACTCACTACTTGTCATCCATATTTGCTAGCGGGAACAGAGGGTTAGGAGAATAGGTGTGGTAATAGCGTGACCCAAACACCAAGAAGGATAAATTTATGATTGATTCCTTGTCACCTTAATATTGGTTATTGTTCCTGGTGAGCACGAACTGTGGATTAGGATATTAAGTTTGGAAATAGATTTTCCCAAACATCTAGAGGGAGAAACCTCTGAGAATCATTGTCACCTCGTGATTGGTTACCCTTCCCGATAAGTGGGAACCAAGGGTTTGGATATTAAGTGTGGGATTAGCATGAACCAAACACTCGAAGGGATATCTAGGCCGTTTCTAGTCACCTCCCCACTAGTTATCCTTCTCAGGTTTTGATTTGAAAAAGAATTATGAGAATTAAATGACACAAACATAGGAGGGAAAAAGCTCAAAGGGCTTCCTCCTAACCTCAAGAATGGTCATCCTTTAAGGTTAGGGGGAACCAATGATTAGGATATTAAGTGTTAGAATAGGGTGATCCAAACACCTAAATCAAAAAGCTACGGGATAAATGTTCGGCTACCTTACGATTGGCTATCCTTCTTGGTTATCTAAAACTGAGGCAAAGGAGATTAAGTGTGAACATGTGGTAACCAAAATTTTAAGAGAGATAATGTTTCGAAGGTGGGAAAAGTATCCCAATTTTTTACTTTGGCTTTGCAAAGATTCATCTGTTTCCATCCCCTTTCTATTTTAGGTCAGCAGGGGAACATACGTAAAAACATGGGGTTTTGATGGCATCTTGTTGAAACACATGGTTTCTGATTTTATATCGCATATGGGATAGAGTTTCCTATTTTAGGTTGCATGGGGGAACGAATTGGTTTAGAGGGCAGGGAACCCTATTTTATGTCACATAGGGGACGAAATGGATTTGGAGCGCATATCCCCCTATTTTAGGTCACGTAGGGGATAGAGTTATTTGAAGAACATGGCTTTCTATTTAAGGTCACGTAGGGGACCGAGTTGGTTTGGAGTGTAAGGATCCTTATTTAAGGTCACATAGGGGACTAGATTGGTTTGAAGCGCATGGCTTCCTGTTTAAGGTCTTGTAGGGGACCGAGTTAGTTTGGAGCATAGGGTTCCCTTGAGTAGGTCATGAAGGGGGCCAAATTCAAATGAAGCACAGATCTTCCTATATAAGGTCACGTATGGCGGTAAATTGGTTTGAAGCATCGAGATTCCTATTTACGATCACATAGGGTATCGAGTTATTAGAAGTGAAATTTAGAGCATAGGGCTCCCTATTTTAATTCGTGGAGGGGATCGAGTTATTTTATAGCATAGGGCTGCCCATTTTAGGTTACGCTAGGGACATACTTGGTTCGAAGTGCTCGAATTCCTATTTAAGGTCATGTAGGGGACCAAATTAGTTTAAAGCTTCGAGCTTACTATTTAATGTCACATAGGAACCAAGTTAGTTTAAAGCATAGGGATAACTAATTAAGGTACCATAGGGGAATGAGTTAGTTTGGATCAGAGGCTCCTGATTTTAGGTCTCATAAGGGACCAAATTAGTTTGGAGTGAAAGGCTCCCTATTTTATGTCACGTAAGATTTTGGATAATAGGGCTTCCTATATTAGGTCATGTAGAGGACCACGTTGGTTTGATGCATGGGGATCCCTATTTTAGGTTGGATAGTTTGAAGTACATTGCTTTCTTTTTAAGGTCACATATGGGACTGGGTTAATTTTGAGTGCAACGCTTCATATTTTAGGTCGCATAGGAGATCGAGTTGGTTTGGATCATAGGATTCCATATTTTAGGTTACATGGGGGACCGAATTGGTTTAGATGATTTCTTTGGTTTTACAATGGTAAGGCTTTAGTTTTCATTTCTGGGATGGAGACAAAGGTTATTTTGGTATACTTAGAGGAGTTTGAGACATTGTTCATATTATCTTGGATAAAATGTTCCCTATGTGTCTAAGGCCATGATTAGGGATTTTTACAAGAGTCTACGATTCTAGTAAGAGGTTTCCTCGACTCCTATTATGATGTTTATTATGAAGGTTCAGAGCTTTAGTGGTTTCTTCTGAGAATTTCAACGCTTTGGTTAAAAAAAATCCAAGTTAGTGTCCAAGGATTTAAAGTGGTTAGTGGGGTGCTTAAGGTAGTGAGGCTTTCATTTTCTCGGGTGGATTCTAATGCTTTAGAGATATTTTCTCATGGGATTCTGAGGCTTTAAGTGAGTTTCTCATGGTAGTGAGTCTTTTGAGGGGTTTGCTCAAGTGGAACATGAGGTTTTGGGTAGGTTGTCTAAGAGATGTCGGAGGATTTTTATCTGTTCAGGTGGAGTCTGAGTCTTTGGAATGGTTTTTACAAAGGAGCATGAGGCTTAAGTGGGGTGCTTAGTGTAGTGAGGCTTTTGTTTACTAGGGTGGAGCATGGGGATTTATAGAGATTTGGTTCGAGGAGTCTAAGGCTTTATAAGGGGGTGCCTGGGTGGACCCCGAGGCTTTACAATGTTTTGATCAGGTGGTGTCTATGGCTTAAATGGGGTGCTTTAGGTAATGAGACTTTTATTTGCTTAGGAAGTGTCTAAAGATTTTTAGGGGTTTGCTCAGGCGATGTCAGATGTTTTTTAGGAGTTAGTTCAGGAGGTATTTGAGGTTTTGCAGTGGTTTTCATCGACAGTGTATGAAACTTAAGTTGGGTGCTCAGTGTAGTGAGGCTTTTACTTACTTATGTTGAGTTCGAGGATTTAGATAACTTTGCTTAATTCATTTTTAGTCTTTTAGTGAGGAGCTTAGGGTTGTGATGCTTTATAGGGATTTTCTCGGGTAGAGCCTAAGGTTTTGGGTAGTTTGGCTCAGAGGGGTCTGTGTCTTTGGATGGGTTTTCTTAGAGGATTTTATGTCATTTAATCATTTTTCTTCATCGGTGTATGAGGATTTAGTGAGGCGATCTGGGTGTTAAGTCTTTTATTCGCTCGAATGCGGTACGACAGTTTATAATGGTTTGCATAAGAGATTTGTGAGACTTTGGTTATGATTTCTTAGAAGAGTCTCGGGACTTGTATAGATTTTCTCAAGCAGTGTCTGAGGATTAAGTGAGACGCTCAAGGTGTTTAGGCTTTTATTTTCTCAAGTGATATCCAAGGCCTAGGTGAGGTGCTCAATGTAAGGGTTCATTTTGGTTGGAGGCAATGGATTCTTGTGGTATAGATGTAGGTAGTTAATGATTGATGCCAATCCGATATATTTATAGGGGGATGCGGTGTATTTAACGCAATGGTAATGTATAAGGTTATTGTTTTTCAGGAGGCAAATAGTATTTTAAGGTAAAGGGCGCTTTTCGGCGGGCCATGTAATGATTCATCTTCGAAAGTTTTTCATTTGTTTATTCGGAGTCATCGATCACTTCCTTTTCAAAACAAAAATGAGTACTCGTGTGATGTAGAATCGACATGGAGTTTTGATATTTGAAACTGTGGGTGAAGGAGAATGAATGTTTACCATAAAATGGAAAGCAACTCGGAAGACCCTTCTAGACTCTTACATCAAAGTTATATTTTAAAAATATTTTCCTATGCTCAATCTTTGACTAGAAATTATTCCCTGGGATTTGAAGTTTCCCAAGATGGTGGATTTAATCACACCGGGTTGCCTTTGGTTCAAAAGGCTTTGAGGAAAAGGTATATATTTTATGGTTTGGTGGCTAGTATTGTAACTTGAATGGATGTTAGTAGTGTATGATGTTGATACAACACAGATTTTTCTAAATGGGAAATTTTAAATTAAATTTGGAAATCGGAAAAAAATGAAATTTTGAATTTTATAAATTTTATAATTTAAAATGTTGGTTTTTATATTTGAAAAATAAATTTTCAAACGGAATTGGAATCGGAATTAAAATGGAGTTTTAATTGAATTTTTATTATATGGAAGAGTCCTCAAAACATAAAACTTTCTAGTAAAAATAATATTTTTAGAAATTCGACCATCCGATCGAGTTAAATTTTTCACAAGAGTCTTGTCTCGCCGTTCGCTACAATGTAGAAAAATTTAAAGTGATTCTGATGGTTTGATCGTCCGTAATGATTTTTCAAGTATTTATATTTGATTAGGACACTAATTCTTTATGGTATTTAAACATAAAGTGGTGAGTTTAGGCCTTTTAAAACACATTTTAGCCTTCTCAAAAATCAGAAACCTCTCATCTTCTACAACCTCCAAACCCTAGACCCATTAAACATAACTTTCAACTTAAGTTTTGTCAAGATTAACCGGATTTGCTCAAGACGCGACAAGAACAAAGCTTTGTCAAATTTTTGAGAGGAATACACAATCAAGATCAGATTTCTAAACCAACTTTTATTCAGACATGAATATTCTATTCTTTTCCCTTAGTATTATGCGTTTTAAGTGTCGCCTAAACACTTAATTACATATTTTCTTAAAATCAATTAGTAACTTTATTAGAGAAAGTGGACACTAATTATGGGAATGTTTTTATTAAATCTTTTAATCTGAATAATATTCATAACCCTTGGGTACGTAGGATTTATTAGTAGATTTGGGGTTTTATTGGTGTAGGTTGCATGTAGAAAAATCCTAATTTTAAAATAAATGATTTTGGGTGCGTATAACTCACGTAATTTATGTAGGGATAATGAAATTGAAATTTTATTCTATTAATGATGAAATCTCGGTGTATTTAAGTTAAAATAATTAAATGGGATTAACTTGGTATTTTGGGATTATGATAATTAAATTAAAATTTAATTGAATTGGACTTTCATTCGTAGTTGTATATGTTGATTAATTATGATTGGTTTTGTGACTTGTTGGTATTATTTAATTGCCTTTTGTTACGACGGGTTGGTGGGCATTTTTTCCCTCCCTATATTTTAGTATTCCTTATAGGTATGGTACTAGTAGGTAGGCCTTTTGATGCTTTACATCTTCTAGGTATGGGACTAGTGAGGGTAGATTATTACAACTTTATTATGGCGAGGGTGGGCTGATTTTTGTCACTTTATCGTCGTTACTCTAGCCTAGGCATGAAACTAGGTTGAGGTTTATGTTAGAAATTCATCCTATACATAGGGTAGGACGTATTGATAACTTGGGGATCCTTAGGTATGGGACTAAGGGGTATTTTGAGGATCTCACATCTATTAAAAGGGTGTGATTTATATTTATCTAGTTTAATTATCCCGTTTAATTTAAAATATTCTATTGTGATATTTATTGCGTATAATGCTATTGTCTGGGTTCACAGACCCTATTTGAGGGGAGTAGTGTTTATTCATGCTCGGGGCTCTGACCTCGTGCGTTGATTAATATATTCAGATTTTAGTGCTTGAGTTATTATAGGATTTTTGGAGATTATCTTAGAGGCGCAATCGGAGTATTTTAGTTGAGTTTAGTAGTGTAGATAAGTTTTACATTCCTTCGCATTTGTATTGAGACTCGGTTTATGGTTTTGGTGGGCCATTCGGTTCCACAATTGTATGGTTTTACTCAGATATTTATAATGAAATTTTATTCATTGTATATTATTGGAGATTGAATTTATTCGAGTTTTAGTATGATATGGATCTTTTATTGCTTAGTTGGATGGTTTATCTTCTGGAATTGATTGTCCTTTACCTTGTGGATTAATTTTATTTGTCTCATATCTGTCTCATTCTAAGAAAGGAATTTTATTTACTCATGCGCGGCTTAGTTTTGTTGGCGATCGATGCCATAATTGAGCGGGGTGTGACAGATGGTATCAGAGCATGGTCTTAGGTCTCGTAGGTTGTGAGTCCATTTAGCTTTCGCGTTACTGATATTTGATTCCCTTTGTTGATTCGTACTCCTTAAGGTAGAGGGTATAGCATACGTGTTAGATGCGTTTCTTGGAGATGTGAAGCTTTGTGCTAAGGATGTTGTAGGCATTGAGTTTAGAATTAGTAGGCTTAATATGAGGATCCTTAAAATGGATTTTGGAGACGATAATTATTTTAGAGATTTTAGTGCAGATGTTAGGTACGGTATGTATCGGGTTTTGATGTTGAGATTTAATTTGAGGATGTTAGCATTTTGATGACTTTCAGATCTAGGATCGAGTGGAGATTTGTGGGAGCGTGTGGTAAGCCATTATTTTCATAGTTATGCATATGTATATAGGCAATATATATTATTTTGTTGCTCATGGGGTAGGTGCATGTAGAATTGGGTGTATGGACGCCCAATTACGGCATTCTACGGGTAGGCATATGTGAGCCATACTTTCTTTTGCGAGATTTACGCAATGTCTATGCTTTGTCTAATTTCGAGGACGAAATTCTTTGATAGTGGGGAAGTATGTGACAGCCCGAATTTTTTAAAATAGAAATTTTTAAATTAATTTTCAAAATCGCAGAAAAATGAAATTTCGGATTTCATAAATTTTTTTATTTAAAATAATGGTTTTTATATTTGAGAAAAAAAAATTCAAACGAAATTGGAATCCGAATTAAAATGGAGTTTTAAATGAATTTTTATTATATAGAAGAGTCCTCAAAATATAAAACTCTCTAAGAGTCCTCAAAACATAAAACTCTTTAGTAAAAATAATAGTTTCAGAAATTCGACTGTCCAATCGAGCTGAATTTTTCACAGCAATCCTGTCTCACCGTTCTCTACGGCATACTAAAATTTCAAGCGATTCTGACAGTCCGATTGTCCGTAATGATTTTTCGAGTATTTGTATTTGATTAGGACTCTAATAAATTTTGGTGTATAAACATAAAGTGATGAGTTTAGGTCTTTGAAAACACATTTTAGGCTTCCCAAAAATTAGAAACCTCGCATCTTCTTCAACCTCCAAACCCTAGCCCCATTAAACATAACTTTCGACTTACGTTTTGTCAAGATTAACCGGATTTGCTCAAGACGCGACAAGAACGAAGCTTTGTCAAATTTTTTATAGGAATACACAATCAAGATCAGATTTCTAAACCAACTATTATTCAAACATGAATACTCTATTCTTTTCCCTTATTATTATGCGTTTTAAGTGTCGCCTAAACACTTAATTACATGTTTTCTTAAAACCAATTAGTAACTTAATTAGAGAAAGTGGACACTAATTATGGGAATGTTTTTATTAAATCTTTTAATCTGAATAATATTCATAACCCTTGGGTACGTAGTATTGATTAGTGGATTTTGGGTTTTATTGGTGTAGGTTGCATGTAGAAAAATCCTAATTTTAAAATAAATGATTTATGGGTGCGTATAACTCACGTAATTTATGTAGGGATAATGAAATTGAAATTTTATTCTATTAATGATGAAATCTCGGTGTATTTAAGTTAAAATAATTAAATGGGATTAATTTCGTATTTTGACGTTATGATAATTAAATTAAGATTTAATTGAATTGGACTTTCATGTGTAGTTGTATACGTTAATTAATTATGATTGGTTTTGTGACTTGTTGGTATTATTTAATTGCCTTTTGGGACGACCAGTTGGTGGGCATTTTTTCTCTCCCTATATTTTAGTATTCCTTCTAGATATGGGACTAGTGGGTAGGCCTTTTGATGATTTACATCTTCTAGGTATGGGACTAGTGTTGGTAGAGTATTACGACTTTATTATGTCGAGGGTGGGCTGATTTTTGTCACTTTATTATCGTTAGGGTAGCCTAGGTTGAGGTTTACGTTATAAATTCATCCTATTCACAGGGTAGGACGTATTGATAACTTGGGGACCCTTTGGTATTGGACTAAGGGGTGTTTTTAGGATCTCACATCAATTAAAATGATGGGGTAATTTATAAATTGAGAAATTGAAAATTAATGCCTAAAGATAAAATCAGGTATTAAAATTGGTGGCGACATAATGTGTGAGTGTCCTAAAGTTTAAATGGGTCAGCTTGGGCGATTTATGTCGTGTCCTGAGTTGGAAAATTTTCATATTGTAGGGGATCAATAGTTTAAAAAGATTCGACTGGCTATTAGCAAGGGGAAGTGTGACACTTTGGTGGATTACCACCCGGGACGGGAGGTCCGTCATAATAAAAAGTGAGGGCAATTGTAAAATGATCTAATTAAATAAAATTAGCATCGTGGGACTTGGGAATTTAAAATCATATTGGTGTGCCTTTTTAAATGGGGATGTCTACGGGTAGTTAGTGATCTATATTTATTGCATTTAATTATCCCGTTTAATTTAAAATATTTTATTGTGATATTTATTGCGTATATTGCTATTGTCTGGGTTCACAGACCCTATTTGAGGGGAGTAGTGTTTATTCATGCTCGGGGTTATGACCTTGTGCATTGATTAATATTTTCCGGTTTGAGTGCTAGAGTTATTGCTGGATTTTTAGAGATTATCTTGGAGGCGCAATCGGAGTATTTTAGTTGAGTTTAGTAGTGTAGATAAGTTTTCCATTCCTTCGCATTTGTATTGAGACTCAGTTTATGTTTTTGGTAGGCCATTCGGTTCCATAGTTGTACGGTTTTAATCAGAAATTTATAATGGGATTTTATTCAGTTTATATTATTGGAGATTGAATTTATTCGAGTTTTAGTATGAGATGGATCTTTTATCGCTTAGTTGAATGGTTTCTGTTTTTGAATTGATTGTCATTTACCTTGTGGATTAATTTTATATATCTCATATTTTTCTCATGCTAAGAGTGATATTTATTTACTCACGCCCGGCTTAGTTTTGATGGCGGCCGATGCCAGAATTGACCGGGGTGTGAAGATGTCTTTTTAGTTGTGGGAGGGGGGGAGCCAGGGGGTGTGTTCATGTCAAGGCTTTTTATATTTGAAAGTTGAGGCAATAGGAATGTGATTTCACGCTAAGCCTCATAATTTGAGGTCCGGGAATATCTATTTTTACGTCATGTTCTTGAATAATGAGGACCCTGTGGAGTTCAAACACTTTAGAGTACCTTTTATTATTTTTTATTGTTCGTTAGACCATGTAATGTCTTTCTCAACTAAGACATAATAATCATGTTTCTTGTGAAACTGAGTTTGTATATGTGTACAGTGTTTGATGTTTGACTTATCCAGAAGTGATATCTCGAGTTGCCTATATATCTCTGATTCAAAGACTATGTTGTGTCTATATTTGAATGTTCGCGATATAAATATAGCAAAGAATCTTATTTACATATTTCTATTTATTGAAACAGTTAGGGGTTTAAAGGGTTTAGTTGACTTTGAAAGAAAAGTTGGTGGATCAAGTGGGAATTTTATTGTAAAGTTGTGTGTGGTTGCAACATTTTCTCCTGGATTCTTTAGTGTTTTATTCTTTTTTTTTGGCTTACGTTCTTTATGAAATTTTAATCTTTAACCAAGTTTATCTTCTTCTTTTTTCATTTTTATCTTACCTTTAATTTATGTCTCTTTTTACTTTTTCTCTTTTCCTTTTTTTGACACTTACTTATACTCTTGTTGAGGACAAAACTGAGGACAATAAATGTTTGGAACGGTTAAGGTTAAAGGTTTGAGAGAATGTGACCTTGTCGAGGTAATCTAATGTGGCTTCCCAATCGGTGTTTATTTTGGTTGAGAAGGTAGGGACCCTATTATTATGTATAAAATTAACTCTGAAAGTCCGAGAGGGCTTTAGGTTATCTTTTAGGACCAGATTGACCTCTTGGATATTTAATTGATTTCCCATCAAAGGTTATGGTGAAGCACCAATGGTTAAGGGAGGTTCCCATACAAATATTTGGGGCACTCAATGTTTCCCAACTTAATCGCCATTTAATCTCTCTCGATAGGAGTTATACAATCGTTTTGGTTTGGTTAAGATTTTTGAGATACTTTTAGTATCTTTGATCCACAAAGTCTCATTATTAGGTTTGTCATTTGATTCATTTATATCTTACAATTCAGTACATAGTACACAATGTTAAGTACTTAGAACTATTACTTATCATGACATCAAACGAAGGAAAGGAAACTTTAGAGAACCCAGAGAAGTTCAGCTCTTAGGGAGATAGTGGAGACTTGGTTTTCAACTGAGTAGACTTAAAAAGCTACTATTATATTTCAATGGGGCAATCTAAGTGGTGAGGATTTAGGATATATGTAGATGGCCTATAGACGTGCTCAATTTGAGTATGGGTAAGGATGATTAGTTTTTTTTTTACAAATCCATTGTCATTTTGAATGAGCATAAGTTTTATTTTCAAAAAAAATCATGTAATGTATGAATAGTTTTGCTTTAGTCTAGCCAAAGATGACTTTTCTCATTGAGTGGAGGCTTCACAATTTTGACACGTGAGGTGTATTTTGGGAATTTTTAAGGGGGTTTGAATTAATGATTCCAAAAGTCTGATAACTTCAAAACGGTGTAAATGATTATTTATCCCATATTCTTATTTTCCTTCATTTTTCAATTTTGTATGGAAAATATGGTCTAGTGGACACTGAGAACATTTAGGTTTAGGTCAATCCCTAATATAAATGATAGTTCTCCAAAATCCCTTATATGTGCGTGGATTCGGAATTTGGATATGGCTTTAGAAATGGGGGGTGGACGGGGAAGTCGTTGATTAGGTTAGGCATAACAATTTATGTAAGTGAAGGGAGTTTAAAGTCATCTACTGGAATGGTGGTGAGTTTGGAATTCCCTTGCTTGGATTGGGAACAGTAGGCCCTACATGAATGTGGGTGTTTGTTAAGCACCTAGTTAGGGAATGCTGGCTTTTGAGGGGCAGTCTCTCATGGGAGATAATGTCAAAGGAGAGATATAGGATCTTAGTGAAGGTAAAGTATGTTTTTACTCGAAGAATGCATGCGAGACAACAAGTTAAATCCCATAGAGATGTTGGGTGGGTGTCTCACTCAAAATCAGAGTCTAATCTATATTGGGCACGTTGGCATGATTTGCAAGGGTATTTTATGGAAAAGACATCAGATTTCAATAGGCCCGTGGGATGTTTATAGCCGCATCATATGTCTGCAAAGGATATAAGGACTTAGATCGCGAGGGTGTGTGGGAACTCGAGGTACTGAGGGTGGGGTTCAAGTATTCATATGGGGTAAAAGGTACTTGGAAGTGGGGAATCCATTATTAGCACGGGGAGCTTGTGTTGGGATTGGTGTTGGAGGATTTTGAGGGATAGTTGAAATTTCCTTAATAGACATTTCATGCGGTGTACCAATGTTGGGGATTACGATAGGAAAGGGGTCATTACGGTATTATTCTTGCACGCGGGCTTGGATTTTGCTCCGTGACCCGATCTCTGACTACATGGTGTTCTAGGAAGTAGTGATGTTCTCAAGGGTTCTTATAAATATGATATGTTGCTGACGAGACAGGGTCTTCTTCAGTATACATGGATCATATACCGAAGCAGACTTGGAAATCGTTGGTAGGGAGTTCACTAATGAAGACTAGACGACCTCACAGTGTGCGAACTCTGGCTTCTGGGTTAAGACTTAGTGATATTTTTCAGTTGATAGTGATAAATCTGGAAAAACTAGGATCACTTTTGTTAAGGGTTTTATAGACATAAGGACTGATATAAAGACAATACATGGGTGGGAGAATGACTCACATATTCAATCACTTTATCTTATCGTAATACCCCGTACTTTTGACTATATTTATTTTTGGGATTAATTAATTAAATGTGTATTAATTGGAAATTAATCCGGGTTATAAATACTAACGAGATGCGAGTTGGTATTTGATTATGTGCATATATGTTTTGATATATGTACTTAGTATTATAAAATTTGTCGTGAGATCGATATACGACATTTTATAAATTTTGTTGAGACGCGTGGGACCGCCGCGTCACTGTGAAATATTTTGATAATAAAAGTGAATTTAAAATCTATAATCCGTATGGTCGTTTTGAGTGCGCCAACGCGTCCGGAAGGGTCGAGATAGTCAGAAAACACTACCCGGGGGTGTAGTTTGGGTCCCGGGATATTTTTAGGCCATACCGGCAACTTAAAGGGTATTTTGGTAATTTTACATTTTGAGGAATTAAAAGTGACGAAAATTGGTTAATTAAATCTGATGTGGATTTGACCCACTAAGCCCATAACCAACCCATATTAAACCATTAAGCTACGGAGGTTATCTTTAGGTTTACAACTTTCCCCAAAACAAACCCTAGCCACCTTAAGCCACCATTGGAGAAGGAGCTTGGAGAAGGAGAGAAAGAGAGAAAATTCTGCAGAGATTCTTCACCAAATCAACACCAAATCCGGAAACAAACAAGGCAAGTGGTTTAATTATGTTTAATTTCAACAAATGTTCTTTCCATGTTAGAAAATTGAAGATTTATAATTGTTATTGGAAGATGAATGAAAACCCATGATTAATTGGACTTAGGTTCTGAATATTGAGGATAAATTGCATGTAGAATAGTTTGGAGACGATTAATCTGATGTTAATACATGATTGGGTGAAAGAAAAACGGATTAAATTTGATGAATTGAGGGTTCCAAATTCTAGGGTTCATGTTCATGAATGAATTAGGGAAAAGTTTAAGTATTTGTAAATTAATTGATGATTAGGGTGAATTAATCCATAAAAACGTGATAGGATGTGGTTATATTATGTTTAGGATTGTTTAGAGACTTTAAAACAATCGTTGGGATAAATTTTAGAGGTGATTTGAGGAGTAAAAATGGTGAAAAACGTATTTGGAAAAATCTGGGCCGAAACTGGCCAGTCGTTAGAAGCAGTCCCCAGGTCGTTCGAACGAGCTTCTAACGAGTTGACCAGTCTCTTCTAACGAAGGGTAGTTTCGTTCAATATCTCGTTCGAACGAGATATCGTTAGAAGGTGCAGTTCGTTCGAACGAACTGGAATCTCGTTCGAATAGTCTCGTTCGAACGAGACTTCTAACGAGCTGACAGCCCAAACTCGTTCGAACACTCGTTCGAACGAGACTTCTAACGAGCTGACAGTTTGGGCTATTTTGAACTGTTTTTGAATTTTGGAGTCCCGTAAACTTGTTCGAGGATATAGTTAACCTTCTAATGATGATGTAGTGATAGGTTTGGGACATTTGGGTATTTATGAGAAGGAAATTATATACAAGTGAGTTAAATTAGAATGAACCGTTTGGGTTGAGACGTGAGTGTCTATTACGACGTGAGAAAATTATGGCACGTATGATTATAATCCGGAGTAGTATAAATTGTGATAATTATAGTTAGTACGAGAATGCGATATGTACTACGATTAAACTATGGTATTACTAAGACGTGTGTTTACTTAGTATTGGTATATGAATTGTGTGTATGACATACCTACCATACTTGCTATCACGGGAGGTTGCGTTCGCTTAGGACCCTCTAATCCTTGTGTGCCTACGGGGGGGGGGGGGGGATATAGACTGGTACCTCGATGAACATAGGTCAGAGAAAGACTTATTGGGATGTTAATAAGTCCGCTGATCGTGGGAGCGTAGGTATGTACGTGACCCATGTGATGTGACTGTGTTCGCCTCCACTATTTGTGATTTGTGTTATCTGAACTATTCCTGAGAGATTCGAAATATGTGATCCTTATGTACGTGATGTACCGGGATGGATAGCAGAGTATGTGTGCATCGCAGCTTAGTTCTCGGGGTGCTTGTATTGTATATTTATGATGTAAATAATATACACTTAATTAATGAGAACATTCATGTTAATGTTGTAAAAATAATTACGGTATTGTTCCGAGAAACATAATGAGTTAGCTGATAGAGAAATATATTGCATATTGAGCATCTGAGTTTACATTATATCCCTATCTAATTACGAGCGTTATATGTTAATAGGACCGGGTCATAAGGGTAGGAACTATTACTATCTAGCTAGTTATGATGTCACTTAGCTAGTGGTTTATATCGTTGTAGATGGGTACTTACGTTAGGAGTGCACAGTTAGACGAGAGGTGAGAATATCATGTGAGTTCACATCCTAACATGTACCTTGCATTTAATGTTTTAAATGTTTTTAAAGAACTTGCAGGTTTTTAAAATATAACTCCACATTCGGGCTCTGACCCGTTTGCTTTTCAAATCTTTTTCTTGTAAAACCATTTTAGGTGCCCAGCCACAGGGACACCAAGCATAGGATTCTCATTCAGGTGACGATCTGTAGCTGTTTGTGGAAGCTACAGGGATTTGCTTGTAGACGCTTCTATCTTTTGCATTCCAGAGTCACTATCTATCAGTTGTAGGGCATGTTGCCCATTTCTATTAGAGACATCTTTTACATTACAGTTTTCAGACTTTGATTTGTATTGTTTTAGCATTCGGTTATTTATTTCAGTATGGGATTGTAGTGAGGAGTTTTCCTCCAGACATTATTTACTCTATTGTGATGGTTATTCGTTTTACTTCAGTATAGTGAATGGTGTTATTTATTTCTTCATTATACTTGTTGCATGTTAATCAGACTTAAATTAAAATTTGGCAACTTACTTTTTAAATACTAGGTGGTTAGTAATCTTTAAATGGTTTTCGACAGTGATGCTATTAACTGAGCCAACTTGGCATTTTGAATTAATTTAATAAAGGAGTAGCTACCCGGTATCTAATTAGTCGGGGTGTCACACTTATGCAATTCTTTTATCTGTCTTTAATCATTTTTGGATAGTATTTTTTTTAGCTTCTTCATTTGGTAGTATATTTAGAGGATAGGAACTTTAATCGAGTTGCATTGGATTCGGTGAACATGGGTGAGCTATCGATTTTTAAAAATGAGGTGAAAGGAAATAATAGACCGAGGTCTACTATTTTCTGAAAGTAAAATATCGTGATGGAAGTCCAACATAAGAAACCTGTGTTTTGCAGATGTCTTGTGGATTCATACTATTTGTCTTCCTTATAAAAGGGGAAGACATTTTATCTCGAATCTGAGGAGGTTTGGATAAGCCTCTGGACATTTAATAATTTTTGAGAAATTTTGCCATAGCAATTGACCTGTAAGAAACTTGCTCTTTTTGTGCAATAAGATATGTTCATAAAGCTTTTTGTATATACAAAGAGGCAATGTGATGCAGTTACTGTAGGATCACTTTTCATTGCTATGGGTCACAATGTACCAAGCTTCTTAGATAAATAAACCTTTAAGATATGTGTGATACCACTTTACCCTAGTACTGAATAGTTGCGAAATGTAATTCGATATACCTTAGTACTAAACGAGCTTTAAACATTCAATGCCACTAATACCTTGGGATTAAAATATTTTTTTTTCAATATACTAGACGGGTAGGAAAAATAGTGAGGACACTCATTAGTAACTAGACTTTCGGGGAATCAACTTTTCTAAAGTACAAGCTTTATCCGGGGAAGTGGCTTATCAAAAGTAAGAACCTATCTTTAGGGAGAGGTAAATTTTATGAAGTATAAACTTTCCTTTGCATAAAGGGGATTTCCTAAAGTATGAGCTTCTTTCAACTGCCCGCTTTTGGGGGGCCTCATGGGTATCGAGTTTAAATAATATGAAAATTAAGAATATGCAATGCACGATGCAAATAGGTAATCTTTAATTTTTACATACCCTGATGTTTATTTTATTCCAAGGTCCTTTGAACGTACCTATATGTTTGGGAAAATGTACAATCATATACATATGGACCTAAGAACATATGTACATTGTGAGGGACCCTAAATCTATGGCCACTAAAAATTTCTAAGATTTGAATAAAGTAGTAACATTGGAAAGAAATATTAAGCATAATAGAAAGTAAGCGTATTGATTGTTCGATTCTCTAGATTGTATCCCCATCGGAGTCACCATTGTGGTGTTATAGGACCCGAGAAGTGATTCACTTGGGGGCAAAGAACTTGTTTTGATGTTAATGATGGATGGTAGAGTGCTTGTATCCCATTCCACCGCCTCCCCCGAGGCTGAGTTGACAGTTCGAGGTTACAATCGATGACTTAACCCTAGATGTAGTTTGACACCATGTCCCATTTTTTGTGCACGCCCCTGTCAAGTGTGGGTTTCATGTGGGGGTTTTGTGGGTTATTCAGAGTCCCCGATTTATTTTATGTAAAAACAAACAAAAAGGTTAGGGATAGACATTTCGGGGTAATCCTAAGGCAACTATGAAAGTCTACGACTGGTCCAGATATTCTTGTTGTGTGGGTTCGAGAATCAGGTTATGAGTAAGGAAGGTGTTAAGCACCTCTCACATTTTTTATTCTTCCTTAATTTTATTATTATTAATGCACTTTCCATCAATTGATTACTTTTTAGCATTTTTATAATTTATTTAGAGACCTTATCATAAGGATCCCTTAAATTCACGATGGATGTTTAGGATGGGAATCTGTATTATTGAGAGGTATAAAAACATCACGTTAACTGATGTAGGTACACAAGATTTCTTGTGAATGACTTTGTTCATATATTTTTATAACATATGGAAATAGATGTAGATGTGTGAGAAGGATCAAGCTTAAAATATGTTGATATCTGTGACACCTCACCTAATTAAACCTTGGGTGATCAAGCCTTATTTTAATATAAACATGTTTCTTTAATGGTTCATTCTTAGCATCACTGTCGAACGCTTTTTAAACATTTACTAACCACCTAAGTGAAATTAAAACGGTGCCAAATTTTAACTTTCTTAAACAACCAATAATTCATACATTACCAAAACTATATATGAATACGCAGCATGTAAAAGAAATCTGAAAGCAGTTAAAGTCATGCCGTAAACCACGGCCCAAAAAGACAACTACAAATCCATAACTAGAATAAACTGTAATAGAAAAGGTGGAATGACATGTTCCAACAAGGAATAATAAAACTGAGATCCTGCACTAGAACTGAAAAGAAAGAAGCGTCTAAACAATCCCTGCAACCTCCACACTGGCTGCAGCTCCCAAATCTCTGACATGAAATCAAGCTGGGTGTCTTTGTGGCTGGGCACCTAAAAGATTTTTAAAATTTTACATAGCAAGAGTTAGTACTCAAAACATTTGAAAATATTTTGCAAGCGGTTATCACAATTAAGTTATTGATTACACATATTAAGGTTTCGCACACTCCCTTGAACCTCCTCACCTATCTTACATAGTATGTGACTATCGAGGAAACTTAGTCTACCTAGTTATACTGCCCATAACTGTAGTTAACTCATTTACCGTTCGTTACCTTATTCTTGTAATAATTACAACATGCTATAAATTATTACCAGGACATTTATTTATCATAACATTGTCTACTATTCTCAATTTGTAGATTAAGCACATGTAACATTTTATCCCACAACAATGTATATAATATTAGTTACCACTAATATATCCTTTTATTACACACAAAGGACCCTTGGCTCGGAATAATTCATCGACTCCAAGTGAAAGTTGGTTCGGAATGGTTCATCGACCCCAACTATATTCAAATATAAATATATACACATATTCTGGTCCGGGACTCTTTCATCGCGGCACCAGTTCAAAGTTTGGTTCGGCATTTAACATCGACCCCAAATTTAATATAACTTTATGTTAGTTCGGAATGTCACATCGACCCTAACATAATTAATTTAGGTAGTGTTATCTTCACCCAATATCATTTATATAAATTCAGTAGGTACGCACCCGACCTAATAAATCATACCCGTACGTAATATATTTATCGTATATTCTCCTTACTTATTAATTACAATATAACTCACTATTGTATTTATTCGAGTATCCGCGTAACTCTAAGTGTCCTAGTTACCCCTCCCTTAATTCACTAGTTAAGTAAATTTTAACCTACTGGTATTTTCTTTCCGGAATTAAGTCTCACTCTAACCGAAATTAAATTAATCATATCAACTCACGGCGAAGTCAATCGTTCTTTAGTCATTCCATTTCTCCAACATTACTACTCAATCATAAGTGGAGGAACCCTATGGTACACCTACTGGTAATTTTCAAGTCTCCTCATAGGAAAAATATCATTTCTAAGGTTCCCATTAAGTAACGGCAATTAAACAAATTTATACACAAATTCTCTATAGTTCAGACAGGGTCGATCGATCGAAGGAAGATGATCGATCGATAGACTGCTTCGGTCGATCGATACTCCAGGGTCGATCAATCGATCAAGCAGTGACAGACCCAGTTCATCTTCTTCCTACGGGTTTCACCATTTTTACATCTCTAACTTTCATGATAGGCCATCAAATTCACAACCAACAATTTCTAATCATTCCTACATGTTCTGGGATGATTACTAACGATTTAAAACATTAAAATCATTATAAATCTTAGCTAAATTCACTGAAAATCTCTATAATATTCAAGAACCCTAAAACTGCATTCTTTATATTTTTCATCAAAGTTCCAGATTTTCATACGAATTTCTCATCAAGTTTTCTATGATATAAACATACTTGGTAATTCAAAAACGTCCTACATACAAATCCTAATCAATCATGGATTTTTGTCAACTGTTTGTTCCCAAGAATATCATAAAAATCATGTTCTTCCTCAAGCTTAAACATGGGTATTATAACTCAATTATTTTGCAAATAACCACTTGCCTTAAGGTCTGTAGGGTCTGAATTCGTGGTTTTTGATGATGATTGATGATGTTGGTGCCTCAATCCTTCTTCCCAACAATCTTATGGTGAAATCTTCCTAAGATGATCCCTCCTTCCTTCTTGCCTAAGGAATTTGCCTCTCTCTCTCTCTCTAATGGCTATGGTGTAACTCTAATTGTCTAACCCTAGCCACCACTCTTATAATCAGATTTAGGGTTACAAAAATTCGTAGGTCTTCTTTCCCCTAATTGTAAAGAGACCAAAATGCCCCCGAATGGTGCCGGTTTAGCCCGAAAATGACTCGGCACTCAACTAGTACCCCCGGGTACACTATTTTAACTAATTCGACCCTTTCTGAATCAACCGTGGACTCTAAATTATCATTTGAGTCTAGTAAATATTTTTCTACTCTCATCCTTAAATTTTGTCAAGCTACATCCGGTACGTCCGTATAGTCACTAGACCGTACATATTAACATTGAAAATTTATATTCACCTTAATAAATTTTCTATAACACATATTCATCTTTATTAACATAATATCTATTTAAATTACTCTACTCACGTAATTTAAATCAAACATATTTAATCACATAAAATTACTCTACTCACATAATTTAAAATTAAGCAGAATTACGGGGTGTTACATACTTCCCCCCTTACAAAAGGAATTTCGTCCTCGAAATTAGGAAAAATACCTGCTATGAATAATTCTGGATATTGTTCTCGCATATCCTCTTCCCGTTCCCAAGTGGACTCATCCATATTGTGATGTCCCCACTGTACTCGCACTAAGGGTACCAACTTGGAACTTAGTTTGCGCTCACTATAATCCAGGATAGTCACGGGTCTTTCTTCATACGAGATATCTGGCTGGAAATCGATCTCCTCCAGTGGAATGTGCCAGAAGGCTCTCTCGCTCCTCTTGTATTTCTTCAGCGACGCTACATGGAACACATCGTGTATTCGCTGAAGATGCTCAGGGAGTCCCAATCTGTAAGCTACCGGTCCCACTCTCTCAATGATAGGAAACGGCCCTACATATCTTGGCGCTAACTTCCCCTTTTTACCAAACCTCGTAACCCCTTTCATAGGAGATACTCGAATCAATACCTGGTCTCCCACATCTAATTCCACATGTCTTCTGCCGGCGTCAGCATAACTCTTTTGCCTATCCTGGGCTATTCGAATATGTCCTCGAATCAAATCTATTTTGGAGGAAGTCTCCTGTATCATCTCTGGCCCTAAAAGCCTGTTATCCCCCACTTCTAACCAACAAGCGGGTGAACGACAAGGTCTCCCGTAAAGCACCTCGAATGGAGCCATGCCAATAGTGAATTGGTAAGAGTTGTTATACGCAAACTCCACCAAAGGAAGATATGGCTCCCAATTTCCCCCAAAATCTAGAATACACATTCTCAGCATGTCCTCTAGCATCTGGTTTACTCTCTCCGTCTGGCCGTCCGTCTGTGGGTGATATGCCGTACTCAACCGTAAGTCGGTGCCCATGGCCTCCTGAAAACTCTGCCAAAAGTACAACACGAATATCTTATCTCGGTCCAATACGATATTAATAGGAACTCCGTGCAGCTTAACAATCTTTGAAATAAAAAGCTGCGCGTACCGCATAGTATCATAATCCGTACGAACCGGTAAGAAATGTGCGACTTTAGTCAAACGATCCACTATCACCCAAATGGAATCGTGGCCCTTCTGCGAGGTTGGTAACCCGGTAATAAAATCCATAGAGATACTCTCCCACTTCCACACGGGAATCTCTAGTGGTTGTAGCATTCCTGAAGGCCTCTGATGGTCAACTTTTATGGGTTGCCATGTAACACACTTCGAGACAAATTCTGCAATATCTCATTTCATACCTGACCACCAATATACTCGTCGCATATCCTGATACATTTTGTCCCCACCTGGATGTACTGAGAATTTTGACCCGTGTGACTCTGTCATAACGGCCTGCCTCAAATCATCATCTTCGGGTACTACCAGTCTACCGTTGAAACGTAGTCCACCCTCTGAACTGATGGAGTAGAACTCTGCCCCCTTGTCCAGTAACTGCCGTACTTTATCCTGAAAAAATGGGTCTTCTGCTTGTGCCCTCACTATCCGCATCACGTTCTCGGAAGTGATAGCTAGAACTGCCATACATGCTCTTGCCATATCATCCTCGTGTCGGTGCTCACTCCACTTTGCCTTCCAAACTTCAGCTAACTCTCCGATAGGTCTTCTGCCTAATGCATCTGCCACCACGTTAGCCTTACCAGGATGATACTGTATATCAAATTGGTAGTCCTTCACGAATTCAAGCCACCTTATCTGCCTTATGTTCAGGTCCTTCTGAGTGAACAGATATTGCAATGACTTATGATCCGTGAATAGCATAAACTGCTCGCCCAGAAGATAGTGTCTCCAAATCCTCAAAGCAAAAACAACCGCTGCCAACTCGAGGTCATGGGTGGGGTAGTTCTTCTCATGTGTCTTAAGCTTTCGTGACGCATAAGCTATAGCCTTCTCCTCCTGCTGTAACACACCCCCAAGTCCTTGTAAGGACGCATCAGTATAGACTCGGTATTCCACTCCGCTCTTAGGAAAGGTAAGAACGGGGGCTGATGTCAACTTGTCTTTCAATTCATCAAAAGCTAACTGGCAACTATCACTCCATACGAAGGGAATTCCCTTTCGAGTTAGATTCGTCAACGGTCCGGCAATTTTTGAGAATCCCTTGATGAAGCGACGATAATAACCAGCCAAACCCAAGAAACTGCGGATTTCTATCGGTGTCGTGGGCTGTCCCCACTCCCTCACCGCCGATACCTTACTTGGGTCAACTGCAATGCCCCTGCTAGATATGACGTTTCCTAGGAACTGAACCTCCCGGAGCCAAAATCCGCACTTCTCAAATTTGGCATATAACTGATGGTTCTGCAATGTCTGTAGGACCAATCGCAAGTGCTCGGCGTGCTCCTCCTCCGTACGGGAGTAAATCAGAATGTCGTCTATGAACACAATCACAAACTGATCCAAAAACTCCCTGAATACCCTGTTCATGAGATCCATGAATACCGTCGGTGCATTAGTTAGCCCAAAAGGCATCACTCTGAACTCATATGACCCGTACCGTGACAGGAAAGCGATCTTAGGTACATCCTCTTCACGAATGCGCAATTGGTGGTAACTTGATCTCAAATCGATCTTTGAGAAGTATGCAGCCCCTCTCAATTGATCAAACAAGTCGTCAATCCTCGGTAACGGATACTTATTACGTATCGTTACTTTGTTCAGCTCTCTGTAATCTACACACAGACGAAGTGAACCATCCCTTTTCTTCACAAACAGTACTGGCGCACCCCATGGCGATGTACTCCGTCGAATAAAACCCTGTCCTAACTGTTGTTGGATTTGCTCTCTCAGTTCCCGCATTTCTGAAGGAGCCATGCGATATGGTGCTTTGGCAATCGGTCTCGTCACCGGTGTTAGATCAATTATGAACTCTATCTCTTTGCTAGGTGGTAACCCTGGTATCTCCTGAAAGACATCCTCAAAATCCCTCACAACTGGGATTGAGTCCAGAGAAACGATCACCCCATGTGAGGTCTCCTCCTCAATATAATAAAAGTGAGTTCGTGATCCTCCCTCGGGAAGTGGCATAGCCACAAGGAACATCTCCTGCCCCGGGATAGAGAACACGATGGTCCTCTCATAACAATCTACCATTGCCCTATTATGTGCCAACCAATCCATGCCTAGGATGACGTCATATCCCTCCATATCCAGTACTAGAAGGTCCACCGCTAGACTCAATCTCCCGACCATAATGTCCATACCCTTACAAATCGAGTGTATGAGGGACCCACTACCCATCGGTGACTCCACACACATAAGATGAGTGTCTGTTGTTGCTAATAGGCCGGCTGCCCGTGCAAATCTAGTGGAAATAAATGAATGCGTAGCCCCTGTGTCAAACAAAATATTCCCCTCAAGCCCATGAATAGGAAACATACCCGCAACTGCCGGCGGTGCCGGCTGAAATGGAATGTCACGAATGTTGAACACGCGCCCGTACTGCATCTGTCCTGGCTGTGGGGCCTGTACTGCTGCTGGGGCTAATGGTGCCTGTTGCCCCTGTTGCGCACCCTGCTGTTGTGCCCGGTCTTGCTGTGGACAATTTCTGCTCTTGTGACCCTGCTGACCACAAGTGAAGCACTGTCCCTGGAACTGTCTTTGTCCTTGGCCCTGTTGGCCCTGACGTTGGCCCTGTCGCCCTTGGCCTAGTTGTCCCCCATTTTGATGACCCTGGCCCTGTCGACCCTGAGGGACTGGTTGCTGAGGACCCTGCTGGCCCTGTCGGTCGAAGTGATACTTCCCGTGCTTAAACTTCTTGGCAGGGTTCCCCTGTCTGGAATCCTGTCCCAACTGACCTGCTTCCTGCTGCTGTGTTGTGCTGCTGCCACTACCTCCATCTACCTTGCCCGGTTGTCTAGGTTCACCCCTCTTACATCCCTTAGTATGAAAACGGTGATCCTGACAGTGTAGTAGAGCGGCATTGACGACATCTGTGTAGGTTACCAATGCCGGATTACCAATTAAGTGCTGTCTGATTCTCCAGGTTAGGCCCTCCATAAATTTGGACTTCTTCCTCTCCTCATTGCTCACCTCGTTTGGCACAAAATTGGCCAAGCGGGTAAACTCCTCCTCGTAGTCTGCAACTGAGCGATCACCCTGGACCACTTCGCGGAACTTCTTTCTCATCTACGACTCTACTGCTGGAGGGAAATACTTGCGGTCAAACCACACCCAAAACTCAGAAATAGTCAAAGTATCTCTCTCCTCGAGGGTGGTAACTGACTCCCACCACTGTAGGGCCGCTCCTGACAGACGGAAAGTGGCTAGCATCTGTTCCTGCACTCCGGTGCACTCTAGCATGCGCAAGTGGCGCTGGATATTCTTCTTCCAGTTGCACGCTTCTACTACATCAGTACTGTCCTGAAACTCGGGTGGGTGCCCCTTCTGAAACGTCTCCCTGACTCGTTGCCAAGAAGATGGTCCTGCCGGAACTTGCACTACCGGTGCCACAGGGGGTGGCACTTGGGGCTGAGGGAAGTGGGCTGCCATTGCCCTCATCGCTGTCTCAACTGCCTGAGCCACTATCACTACGACCTGAGTAGTGGAGATTAGCTCGGGTGGGGGTGGTGGTATCGGTACCTGTGGCTCCTGATGAGCCTCCCTCACCTCCTCTCTAGCTTCAGCCCTCTCTGCTCTCATTCTCCTTGGCGGCATCTGAAATAAGATTCAAATTGTATAAGTACACAGTTTATACAAAATTTAAGAGCAGAAGTACGATATCGCAACAGTGGAAATTGAGTCAACAATCCTAATAGTAGGGCTCTAATACAAACAAACGTAACGCTGAATCGTAGTAAGCCGTACAGATCCTATGGACACTAGAACCTGATGCTTTGATACCATCTGTGACACCCCGCCTAATTAAACCTTGGGTGATCAAGCCTTATTTTAATATAAACAGGTTTCTTTAATGGTTCATTCTTAGCATCACTGTCGAACGCCTTTTAAACATTTACTAACCACCTAAGTGAAATTAAAACGGGTGCCAAATTTTAACTTTCTTAAACAACCAATAATCCATACATTACCAAAACTATATATGAATACGCAGCATGTAAAAGAAATCTGAAAGCAGTTAAAGTCTTTCCGTAAACCACGGCCCAAAAAGACAACTACAAATCCATAACTATAATAAACTGTAATAGAAAAGGTGGAATGACATGTTCCAACAAGGAATAATAAAACTGAGATCCTGCACTAGAACTGAAAAGAAAGAAGCGTCTAAACAATCCCTGCAACCTCCACACTGGCTGCAGCTCCCAAATCTCTGACATGAAATCAAGCTGGGTGTCCTTGTGGCTGGGCACCTAAAAGATTTTTAAAATTTTACATAGCAAGAATTAGTACTCAAAACATTTGAAAATATTTTGCAAGCGGTTATCACAATTAAGTTATTGATTACACATATTAAGGTTTCGTACACTCCCTTGAACCTCCTCACCTCTCTTACATAGTATGTGACTATCGAGGAAACTTAGTCTACCTAGTTATACTGCCCATAACTGTAGTTAACTCATTTACCGTTCGTTACCTTATTCTTGTAATAATTACAACATGCTATAAATTATTACCAGGACATTTATTTATCATGACATTGTCTACTATTCTCAATTTGTAGATTAAGAACATGTAACATTTTATCCCACAACAATGTATATAATATTAGCTACCACTGATATATCCTTTTATTACACACAAAGGACCCTTGGCTCGGAATAATTCATCGACTCCAAGTGAAAGTTGGTTCGGAATGGTTCATCGACCCCAACTATATACAAATATAAATATATACACATATTCTGGCTCGGGACTCTTTCATCGTGGCACCAGTTCAAAGTTTGGTTCGGCATTTAACATCGACCCCAAATTTAATATAACTTTATGTTAGTTCGGAATGTCACATCGACCCTAACATAATTAATTTAGGTAGTGTTCTCTTCACCCAATATCATTTATATAAATTCAGTAGGTACGCAACCGACCTAATAAATCATACCCGTATGTAATATATTTATCTTATATTCTCCGTACTTATTAATTACAATATAACTAACTATTGTATTTATTCGAGTATCCGCGTAACTCTAAGGGTCCTAGTTACCCCTCCCTTAATTCAGTAGTTAAGTAAATTTTAACCTACTGGTATTTTCTTTCCGGAATTAAGTCTCACTCTAAACAAAATTAAATTAACCATCTCAACTCACGGCGAAGTCAATCGTTCTTTAGTCATTCCATTTCTCCAACATTACTACTCAATCATAAGTGGAGGAACCCTATGGTACACCTACTGGTAATTTTCAAGTCTCCTCATAGGAAAAATATCATTTCTAAGGTTCCCATTAAGTAACGGCAATTAAAGAAATTTATACACAAATTCTCTATAGTTCAGACAGGGTCGATCGATCGAAGGAAGATGATCGATCGATCAACTGCTTCGATCGATCGATACTCCAGGGTCGATCGATCGATCAAGCAGTGACAGACCCAGTTCATCTTCTTCCTACGAGTTTCACCATTTTTACATCTCTAACTTTCATGATAGGCCATCAAATTCACAACCAACAATTTCTAATCATTCCTACATGTTCTGGGATGATAACTAACGATTTAAAACATTAAAATCATTATAAATCTTAGCTAAATTCACTGAAAATCTCTATAATATTCAAGAACCCTAAAACTGCATTCTTTATATTTTTCATCAAAGTTCCAGATTTTCATACGAATTTCTCATCAAGTTTTCTATGATATAAACATACTTGGTAATTCAAAAACGTCCTACATACAAATCCTAATCAATCTTGGATTTTTGTCAACTGTTTGTTCCCAAGAATATCATAAAAATCATGTTCTTCCTCAAGCTTAAACATGGGTATTATAACTCAATTATTTTGCAAATAACCACTTGCCTTAAGGTCTGTAGGGTCTGAATTCGTGGTTGTTGATGATGATTGATGATGTTGGTGCCTCAATCCTTTTTCCCAACAATCTTATGGTGAAATCTTCCTAAGATGATCCCTCCTTCCTTCTTGCCTAAGGAATTTGCCTCTCTCTCTCTCTCTCTCTCTCTCTAATGGCTATGGTGTAACTCTAATTGTCTAACCCTAGCCACCACTCTTATAATCAGATTTAGGGTTACAAAAATTCGTAGGTCTTCTTTCCCCTAATTGTAAAGAGACCAAAATGCCCCCGAATGGTCCCGGTTTAGCCCGAAAATGACCCGGCACTCAACTAGTACCCCCGGGTACACTATTTTGACTAATTCGACCCTTTCGGAATCAACCGTGGACTCTAAATTATCATTTGAGTCTCGTAAATATTTTTCTACTCTCATCCTTAAATTTTGTCAAGCTACATCCGGTACATCCGTATAGTCACTAGACCGTACATATTAACATTGAAAATTTATATTCACCTTAATAAATTTTCTATAACACATATTCATCTTTATTAACATAATATCTATTTAAATTACTCTACTCACGTAATTTAAATCAAACATATTTAATCACATTAAATTACTCTACTCACGTAATTTAAAATTAAGCAGAATTACGGGGTGTTACAATATCTCATTTGGGTTTTAAGGAAAGATAGAAAAGGGATATGTGATGGGAGGATCTATGTGGGGTAATACAGCAAGATATGTATTATCAAGGCTCGAGCTTAAGAGTAGGACTCAATATTGCACTTACGTACATAAGAGGACTTAGGATCAAAGACTATGTAGTTGGGTCAAATAATTGGTGTATTCATGTTCAAATTCTTATATGTGGGGATATGTTTGGGAGGTCCCCCTTAATATAGTTTAATACCTTATTTTAGTTAGATAGGTGTAATGGATGAAGGTTGAGATATGGATGCATCTAGGTGGAGGCAACATATCATTATAAATATTTCCAGGGATTGAGATCACTAGAAAGACTCAGTATCGCTCCTACGTACCCAAGATGACCTGTGATAAAAGCTTACATAGTTTAGTTATACACATGTCCCAATGTGATGTGTGTGCAAGTGTAGAACTTAGCTTGGAGAAAGGGGAACGAGAGTGGATCCTAACATCATGGATATTCGCATATCAATTTATAATCACTGGGTTATCAGTAGCCAAAATGTAATGTCCTTCAAACTATCTTGGAGGTGTAGTGCTAAGGATGTCATGTTTTAAATGGTCATGAGGGATGTTGAGGTAGAAGTAGGGGGAGTTTGGACTTGGGATGGAGACATCCTTAATAAATAATACGTTAAGAAAGTTTTATAAGGCTTGGGATTCACATGATTAGCTCCGTATAGTGCTACATATCCATGGTGACATGGGATCTAAGTCAACGTACTTCCAACAAATGAGTCATATTATAGGTGTGGGCAATGGGATATAAGGTATACAAGGTACAACATTAAAGTATTTATGGTCCCTAATCCTTAATATAACATTTGTTGTGTTGGATTGATATATTTAAATGTTAAGGAATACTTAGATAAAATGCTAACATTTGAAAAGTAATTGTATGAAAACACCTGGATGGTTTTGTTCGTGTGGAAAAGAGGTGAGAGTAGTTGGATTTTAGATTTCGGCCTACAAAGTTTTGGGCTGACAATGGAATTTTTTCGAAAAAGTTTTAAAAAGTATGTTTTCTTGTTGATGTATTTTAATCATAGCATTTGATTAGCATTTGTTTAACATATGAGCATGTTAATAAAATACACAAATAGAGCGGCTAGATCATAAAAAGGATGTTTAAAATATAAAGGATGTAAATTTCATACCTTGTCCCCTAAATGGGGGCTAGGTTAATGAAGATAAACAAATATGTACAATATATATATATATATATATATATATATATATATATATATATATATATATATATATATATATATGTTGGGGGGGGAGGGGGGATTATTGCCCCAAAATATGTGCAGAGGTTCCTTACCCTTGCGGTGAAAGCCGATTTTATTACTCGGGGAGTGTCCCCTTCTTTGTGGTGTTTTTCAATCAAACAGAGTTTAGTTGAAAAGGTTTTTCTTTGGTAATATTTGTGCAGAGGTTTGAATCAGTTTATTCCTCGAAAGTGACTTCACAGAAGTACGAGCTTTCCTTGAGGGGAAAGTAATTTTTTTAAAGTAAGATGTTCTTAAGGACTTCCCGAATAATCTCGAGTATCTTTGATACTCACGGGAGAATAAGTTAAAAAAAATGGGATCGAAGTCAAGTTTTGGGATCATTTGTGTAAATATGAGGCATTTTATACACTTAATAAGTTATTTGTCAAGTTGATAAAAAAAATTAACCTAATTAGTAAAGCAATAAACTATACTAAACTAATTATTAAAGCAATAAACTAATTAAAAAATTAATAGAGAAATTTAACTAAAAATAAAGAATTTAAACTAATTTAAAAAATCAATTAAACTAATTAACTAATTAATAAATCATTTATACTAATTAACTAATTAATAAAGCAATTGAACTAATTAACTAATTAATAAAGCAGTTAAACGAATTAACTAATCAATAAAGTATATTACACTAAAAATTTAAATTAATTTTCCAGAGAGAGAAAATGGAGGTGAATTGTTAAGATTTAGAGGATGTTGTGGCTCTTATTTATTGGAAAAATAAGTGGGGCAATAGGGGGAAATAACCGATTGGTTAAAGGACATGGAGGGTGGATAAGTGGTGTGTGACACATGTACGGCTAGAGTAAATAGTTGCCAAATTTTTCTAACGATGATTTTTTTTTGGGGGGGGGGGGGGGGGGGGGGTAACTGATCAATTATCTATTTGGACGTCCTTTAGCCGACTAGTTAAAGGTCCCAGAGGGCGTATATGGCTCGTTCGGATCGATCTGTTATGTAACTAAGCACAACGTTTGTCAGAATTTTGCATTATTTTAATAACGTTTTGACTTGTGACTCCAATGAACACGTGGTTTTCACATTTGGAAAGATAATTCATAGCTATACATGTTTATGATTCCCAATTTACCTAATCGTGAAATTTAGTTGGTGAAAAATTCCCTTAAAGTGCTAGGTGGCATGTAACCTTCACCGTTGGAAAGATACTTCAAATATCTACAACTTTTGTGTTAATATTTTCAAAAATTATGAAGTTTGGTAGCTCTAAAATTTCCATGAAGTTATACTTAGGGTGAATTATTACAACCGGGACACCCTTGGCTTCGACCTTCAAAGTGAGGAGAGAATGGGCATACTAAGGATTTGATAAAGAATGTTTGTATATTTAGGGTACTTTGTAAACTTGGTAAAGTCCATTTTGTAAGCATGGTTAAGTCCGTGATGGGACAACCTTTCAGATTTACATGAGTGACCTTATGGCCACAAGAGATTTAAGGTTTCTCTATTTCCAAAGTCGAGATTTTTAGGAAATACCCTCATGACTTTGAGAAGTCAGAGATTTATGAAAAGGTCGCTCCATTAAGGATATGGGGCAAATGACCCACACCTTGATTGCAAATAGGGGTGTCCACATCGATAAAAAAATTAAGAAGGGCCTGGATCCTTAGGGTGCAACTTCATCTTAAACACAAAATAACTGGTCTAGTAAAGCAATATATGTGACATTTACGGTTGACGATGAAAGCCTATGAACATAATTGGGATTCGGTGAACTTGAGAATAAATGGTAACTAAGAAAGATAATGATGTCGATAAACTCTAAAATATGAGTTAAAGTATGAAATTAATTATTTGTAAACTAAAGAAATAAAAAGGTTATGCCTAGGTGGATCACAACCCAGGTCTGACACATGTACGTGTGGATAATGTAATATAGTTATAAAGGAACATAAATGATGATAAATGGGTGTTTAAGAAAAAGAGGTTATGGGGAAAGGTCCTCATAATTCTCAAAGTGTATAAGAACAGGACACTCCATATAATTTTATAAATTTAGTCCCTCTACTAAAAACACCATGAAAAATGGTAAAAAAAAATGGTGCCGCTGGCGCGGACCAAACAAATGAACTCCTAAATCTAAACGGACCACGCAAATAAATGCTATTATACCACATGGACTAGAATTATAGGCTTGAAAAGCATTGTCCAATATAGAAAGGAAAATAACCTTAACCTTAATTCTCTATTAAGAAAAATTATAGTGAGGCATAATATCGGGTTTGACAAAATTATGTATAAATCATTATTTTAAACTACTATGTCTGTGTTGAAATACTAATTTTCAGAAACACTAGTCGTGTGTTAAATTAAGTATAAATATCAGAGGAAACATGGTGAATTAAAGATATTTCAAGAGTATGATTTTCCAAAAAATTATATGTACTTGTTAATCGATGAAAGGAATATTTTGAAGATAAATGACAACTTGGGAACACAAAGGTAAATGGTTTTTGACCAAATTTAAAGATATTTTTTTGCAAGTAAAAGATGATTAGTCAATATACCATATAGTAATTTCATGTCGAGTTGGTATGGATCATACTAGTCAAATTTTTCTATTCGTTCTTTATGACATTCATTTCAATATTGCTTTTTATTGGGAACCCCCACGGGCATTGGTTCACCTCGTTCCTTTGTTATAGAAGGTTAGTAATGATTTATTCTTTTGAGAGTTTTTTACTAATAATTAATTCTTTATTCTAATGTTTGAACCTCAAGATTTTTCCTAACGGGTTCGAAACATGTTATTATTGTGTTTAACACTACAAAAAAACTTCTTTTTGAGACGATGCTCCAGCCATCTCAAAAGGTCCTCTGGACATCTCAAAAGCCTTTTTAGATTCCATTTGAGACGGCAAAGGGAGTTTCATATTAGACCCTCATTTTTAAATATTTTTAAGATGGCAATAGCCGTCTCAAAATGTTTTTTTAAGACTTGAAATAGGGTGTCTCAAAATGTCATTGCTTTTAGGACCTTCTTGAGATGGCCAAAAATCTGTCTTTTAAACCTATTGTTTGAGACGACAATAACCATCCCAAAAGAATTGATTGACAAGGTAACAAAGTTGTCTCAAAAGGTCCTCATTTATGGGACCCTTTTGAGACCGCCAAAAAAGAGTCTCTAATAATTTTGGCACCCATATTAGAATTCCATCCATTCTGAAATATATTCTATATAATTGTAAACAAAACCTCTTAAAAATAATATATGACATATTTGGCATCCCATTTCAACATAAATAACATACAATTTTTCGTTCAATTATTATTAGAGTTCATACAAGTAAAATTTCTCTATGCAAACAACAATTCCAACACCGTGTTCACCAATCTAAATATATCTCAACACAATTTCACTAGTCTCATTAGAAAAAAAATACATAAAATTCCATCTACTACTAACACAAAATGATGTAAGAAAAGTAAACGGAAATATTAAAGCATATGACCTCTATAAAAATGACCCCAATGACTTGCCTTGTCCACAAAAGGTTTTCACCGGTAATAAAATTTATTTAGTGTTAGTTACCTTAAACAAAGAAGTAATATTTTTTAATAGTTCCTGTAGATGAAAATCTTTATAAATCTTATTAAATTTGTATATCTTCATATTATTTAATTTTAAAAACACTTAATATTTTTTTTAAAACAAAAAATTGGCAGTCTCCTCTGTCTATTCATGAAAACCAACCTATTTAAACATACAAATTAAATCAAAAAGTTCGATGCAAATATCCATAACACAATAAACAAATAACTGGAAAAGGGAGAATTCTCCCTCCATAAAATATTAAAATATATACAATCAAGTTTCCTTTTATATCATTATATCTGAAAGAACATACGAACAGTCTCGCAGGTCAAGTTCTGACCTTGTTGAATCTTGACTATTGACGTCAAGCATCACTTTCAACTATATTGTTGTCATATGATTTGTAATATCATCTTTTAGAGATCATTTTTCTGCCCACTGCTCGAAACTCACAGGCTTGGAAGATTTCCGGACCTAAGGGAAAAATGGAAATATTATGCGATATCAAAATTTATATTCTTCATCTAATTGATTATCATCAATATGGTTCATGATTTTAACTATCCCATTTTAGAAGTTGATAAAATTATGAGCAATTGCATTTCTTGATTTGTCTATGTAAGCAACAAAGGATTATTACCTCTTACTTGTGAGAATTTAACATATAATTCCATGACCAATTGCTACATTAAGAATTGAAGAGATATAATCATATATATTTAAAGTTGTATTCTACTACATGATTATATTTAAATGTGAAAATATAGTAATAATATACAATTCTCTAACCCAATTCAATTAAATTCAAAATTAGATGTAGACCATCGGGGATATGAAGATATCCCTCCCTCCATTTAGAAATATACTCAGAATATCAAAGTTTGTATATATAGACCTAGTTAAGTTTTCCATGGATATATTATGGGATCCAAAGACTCCAATATTTACAACTTGTCTGGTATTCTTATTCATTTGAGGAAGGCTCCCATTGGTTACGTATCATCCTCCTCCCCTTGGTATGATCAAAATTAACACTGACGGTATGGCTCATGCTTCTCCTGGTATGGTTGCTTGTGGTGGAGTTTTTATAATTTCAAGTGGTGAATTCATTAGGAGCTTCTGCTGGTTTATTGGTATCAAGAATGCTTTTTATGTTAACCTTCAAGATGATATTAGTGCTTCTGGTTTTGATTATCACAAAGGGCGGTCCAACATTTGACTTGAATTTGACTTTTTAAGTCCTTTGATGTGCTTTTATTCGTCCCCTTTCCATCCTCCTTGGCAACTCCTCATGTCTTGGAGTTAAGTTAATTCGATATCAAGTACAAAGTAAGGATTATCAATAGATAATTAGGCCATATATTACTTCAAATTTACAAAGAATAAAGTAATATAAAAGTAAAATTTAAACAATCATGCCCATTTATATGTAATTATTTTCCCGGGTGAATTTAAATAACTTCGTTAAATCAAAATAAATAATAGAAACATAAGCAAAGTGGATTTCGTTACAATGGACGATTGTATGTACTCCATATATCTAAACATTTTGTTTGATTTGGTTTTTCTCCTATTAAGATGGATTTTTAATAAGTGGATTCGTATGCCAGTCACAAATATTATTCATGAAAGGTCTCCACAAGTAAGAGATATGCCTTCTCACTGCATATATGTTCAGGAGATTGAATATGTGAATGGAATTCAGGAAAAATTTTCACATTTAACCATAAACAACACTATAACTAATTAGGGGGAATACCATATTTATAGTACTATCTACATGTGGAATAGAATCCTCAAAAAATCATTTTGACTCTTACATGAAAATATGCATGCATTATGTTCATTTTAACCCTTACATGGAGAATCCCGCGAAATCATGATGATTAACTGCTGAAAAGAGGCACCCGAGTGGTGTTTGGATTCTTTATGTTCCATGCATTATGTACTAATAAGAATGATTTGTACTTATTATTCAATTTTAATCATGCATAAAAGTTTTGGAAACGGACACCTTATGTATATATACGAGCAAGTGCTTTGGGTGGTGTTCGTGGTAGAAAATTAGAAGACATCCTTGAGAAGGTTGTGTTTTGTGATTAAACTTACCATCAAAGCTTAAATTTTCTTCTAGAGAAAATGTTTACCACCACCTAGATGTAAAAAGTGTCCGACTAGGAATTTTTGGGTTCAATTATGAGAGACAAAACAAGATAGGACAGAAAACACAGATATGATATCTAGGTCCATAGCTCTTACCAAAATGCTTCCACGGTGGATGAAGGACCTCGATGTTTGTTTAGTTGAGGACCAAACATTTGAACAAGTGTTACCATATCAACAAAGAGACAATCCTTCCTCCTATATGAATGGGTTATTAAGACTAAACAACGAACTATATATGGGTACCTATTGAGAGAAAAGGCATAATATTACCCAAGAGGTGCATGTTACACCTAATGGGGGCTCGAAAGGGAGAGCAGAGCATTTCTTTTATTGGACAAGCTAAAGAAGGATAGTAATAAATGTGTTCTTAAATGCGATGCATTCCAAAGAAGCAAGTAAAAACATGTTCCTAATCCAGCAACCTCTGACCATACCCAAGGTCCCATGGTACAAAAGTGACTGCCGTGGTCGAATCACAAATGCAAAAATTTTGTGGGCTTGGACTGGTTGACTAAGTACGATCATATATTGGTAATGTGTCATTCATACACAATAGTAGGTATGAAATTTGGAAACACCCTAGTAGTGTCTGGATGCCTTATGTGAAATGCATCATGTATTATTAAGAATGATTTGCACTTATTATTCAATTGTTCTCATGCTTAAAAAGTATTGAAATGACTATCTTATATGTTTCAAATCAATTTCCCAGCCTAAGGTAAAGATAATAGTTTTTTCCAATGCTACAAAGCCCATCTATTTGGCTCACAACTTCAAACCTTGTAAAGAGTTGCCTTTCTTCCTACTCTAATATATATATTTAGTAGGCTATAAATGATCTTAGATTTGAGACTGACTACCCATATTTAGTTAACTTGCGGCATTATAAAACATAATCTCTATAATGTTGCTGAAAAGAGACACCTCAGTGGTGTCTGGATCGATTATGTGCAATGCATTATGTTTATCCTCAATTCCAATTGTCCCGAAGAAAAAACAAAATCCAATTCATTGAAGTTGTTAACATAAAATATATGGAAAAAAGAAAATAAATAATATACTATGTCTTTATGAGACTTAACAGGTGTGAAGACACTATAATTTGTATCAAACAAGTGCAGATCATAAATGAAATGACAAACTATTCTTAGTTTCCGATAGTATAAACACAGAAGAAAATTAGCAAAATTAACATGGAAAGGACAAAATCTTTTATCATATTTCACACACTTCACCTTTTCATTTTCCATAATTTTTTCATAATTTAAATTCAATCAATCTATGATGATGTATGAACAAATACCTTGGATAACATAGTCACGCAATTCTTGATTTTGGATGTAGTAATTATATATGAAGGAGATTGCGGAGCTATGTCCTTGAAATCAAGAACCTGCACATAAAGTATGTTATAAAATTTAGGATACATTAACGAATGACATGCCATAAAGCTTAAGAACTGTAAACCTAAATTGTAGGTAGTTAAATAGATCGCTCAAGAATGTTAATGAATCATGAAGATATAAATAAGTCATCATGAACAACTTATAAAAAATAAAAATACAAATCTCGATATTACGGTTCTTTAAAGGAAAAAAATATAATCCCACTGTCCCAAATTAAGAATCCAAATATTCATAACTCAGGACTCTTAGTTCAGGACATACTATAGAGGGAGTAAAATAGAGAAAAAGTGTTTGTAATAGGCTTTCTAAATAAACTCATAAACAAGATATTTCTTTCAGTAGAAGGTGTGAAGTACATGATATTTATAAAAAGTTAGTGTTGTAGAAGAAAATAATCTTCAATATATAGTAATTTAAATTTATCAGTAGAAGATATTTCTTTCAGTAGAAGGTGTGAAGTACATGATCATTTTCTTGCAGACTTCCTATATCTACAGAGATTACTTTTGTGCAAATTGATCAAATTTAAATTGTTCATTTTCTAAATCAGTAGATTTTAGAAAGTTGAGAGGAAAAAATGAATCTTAGAGCGACACCCCATATTTTTCGTGCCTAGTTGATCCTGTTAATGCACTAAAGCTAAGGGAGAACTATTAAATTTATATCATTTTAAGCGTCAACTTAAATAAAAATGGTAGTAAAAGAAAGTGAACCATTACATAACAACAATAAAGCTTGATAATAAGAATAATTGAACTAAGATAAATAAAACTCCAATAAACTAATCCACTATAATAAATATCCTTTATACAAAAGCCTCAACCGAAGTATAAATACAACTATAACCACCTCTAATTAAATTAACTCATGGATATAAATTATCACGCAAATCAAAAGCAACACTAACTTTATGGACGATAAATCGAATCTTTCAACCACTGCAAGTCTGACTCCTCAACCCTAACATTCCTGTATATAACAAAATTAAATACCTATGGGGGATTTAGATTTGGGTCAGCGCACTAAAGTTGTACGGAATAACTCAAAATATCAAAACGGTGATAATATCGCGACTCATTTACGATAAACATGCTAACAAACTGACATTGACGTGGAAGAGACACTTCACCCATCATCATACGTGAAATAGTACACGGGTGTCCCAACCCAAGGCTTAATAAATACTAATAAGTCGCTATCACTAGACTAGAAAATAATATCACATAACAAAATGCTAACGTGTGAAGCAGTTAACTACACATGTACGACATACAACCCGAAAATTATCTATTACTCATTAAGATACAAAAAATCTCATAAAGTAACATTTTCCCTTGTTTAATAACATTTAAATAAACGTGCCCATTTGTGGGCTAACATAATATGTAGATAATACAATCCCGTACTATCCCCCACTCATATATCCAGAACAATATATGAGTTTATCCGTTAAGCCGTAGGACACCCTCGCCTAATGGATTTGGAAATACAAACAATAAATGAGAATGGGGTATCACTACTTAATCACACCACCAGGTAGTCCGATTCCAAACTCATCCTACTCTTTTATTGATCACGACTCGAATCTTACTGAGATTTCCTCACTTATGCAACTCGTTGTGTGAATGTTTCTCGGTGCTTCCGATACTACAATTTTTTGGCCCTCATTACACCAAAAATAACATTTAATAAGTGTTTTAAACACTTATAAAGATAATTGTAACAGTTTAAAACCACTATAAAATAGGGTGTTATAATTCATTTGTAACCGTTAAAATCGGTTACAGAACTATAACTGTTCAAAACATTTAGAATACATATTTTTGAAAAGTTATAGAATTAACATTTTGGTGTAATGCTAGCTGGCCTTAAATATTGGAATATTTAAGCATTCGATGCCCTATCTCTCTATAATATATACTAGCATCTCAGAATGATCCAAGATGCCTACCCGACACACACTCTCTCCATTGTCCCCGTCCCTATCCATTAGGGAACTGTGTGATTTCCATTACACTCCTGAAGGGTCTGCTAGTCTTAACCTATTTGAGACTCCTTATATGTGCGAACATGTCAACCTTTCCCTTTGCTAACTGTCCTGGTTCCGCCCAAACCTCACAAAGTCTCTATAGCCCAACTGATCTCTAATATTTAGTGAGGTCACTCTATCCCACCATTCTAAAACATCTCTTTATACCATCCATGACTATTCCAACAAAAACGCTCACCCATTCCAAGTGCAATTCCCAAACTCCCTAAAATAATTGATCCAAAAACACTCAAAAAACATCACAGCTGACCTAACATCCGATAGATCACACTCTACACGTGTTGTATCCAAAAGAGGGTTTTAACCACTCATTTACATTTGAACATCTAAGCAGTCTAATAAGGGCCAACTATCACTAATTACCCTGATAATGTCATTATTCTAACACCACACTTGTCCATAGACTACATCATGTAGTTGAGGCCACCCTTAGACACATACTGATAAAAATAACTCAATTATTGACATTATAAATATTTCCTAGCACAAATTTTGTCGTACACTAGGATCAATCCTTCATCGACTAACCAAACCATATTGACATCCTATAAAGTATCCAACCACTAGCTTATAACCCATATAAGTACTCTAGACTCAATAGTCAAGTCCAAAAGGAACATTCATTCCATATGTTAAAATTATCATCATCACATTCACTTTTTGAATGCATAATTTGGCATTTCCATAACCTAAGAATCAATAACAAAGTGCATAGAGTGATCGCGAAACTCAGCAACCGTTAGGGCCCTCATATAATATCATAACTAAATAGCACAACATAGGGTATGTTCACATTTCCAAAAATATAATATATGGGGAAGACACAAATAATATAATCACCCAAACTAAATTGCATATTCACATCCATATGGGGTGGTATCACTCACCGCCAAAGTCATATCCTAAGGAATACTAAAATCATAACCACAATCTTGTATCAATAGCCAATCCACACATAAAAAAGATAACTCTTGGAAAAAAACTACGCCCAAATAAAATGAATCATAAAAAACGTGTATAGATATTAAGAATCACGCGCTTTATTATATACCAAATCAAAGTATTGTTTCAATAGGCAGTCTAGAATGTACACATAGCACTACTTCTAACTCAACCAATAAAACCACATATAACATAACACATATAGGTGTAACCTAGCCTCATATATGAACACAATAGATACAAGCATATATACGTAACCAAAAATAATATATCACAAATTCATGCTTCAACCTGCATAAAAATAGGTACACATAACTATATCTCCACATCGGGATAGTGGGTTTGCATTCTCCCCCGCACCTAGGTAAAACTTCAGCCATAATATTCTAATTAAGGCTAACTCTTAAAATATGCGAAATAAAATCCCACTATCTCATGAGTCATAGAAATCGAAAACAGATGGCAACGTTAACAAACCATATAAATCATACACTTAAAACCTTGAATCATTTCACCCATTCTCAATAAGGTACAACTTATAGGACTCAACTATATAAAATTTATAGGCCTTAAATTAATTTTCTTTGGTTCCTATATATAATATCGAGAATCCTCATATGGGCACTTACCAACTACATATCCATGCACTAAGAGTCTTAAAAAATAATCACAAATCACCTTAGGAGCTATCGATCGTGGTTTTTCTCGCATAACACAAACTTACGTATTCCCACACTATCTTTAATAAGGGTACTTTTAGTTATACACTCATAATTACAATCATCAAATGGAGCATGATCTTCCCCTTTACTTTTTTGAACTTACTCATTCTGTACTTTGTGCATTTGAAATATAAACCAACGATAAGTAAGAAAACTCATTCTCAAAAACTCTTTTGTTAGTTCAGCTCAACCAAAACAACAGGAACATCAATCCTCTCATTTATAGCTTCCCCATACTTAGGTGTACTAACAAATCATTTCTAGCAAGCTCCAACTAATTATCTACAACCACGTAGTGACCCTGCTTCTAGGTCAAAAGTTTTCACACTTTCATCACCCTTAAATATATGAAGTTTTAAACATATATATAAAACTTACACATATCTAAGAGAGGCACAAATTCCACACTCTTATGGGACATAACCACACATACACTCATCATCACAATTCTCTTATTTTGCTAAAATGCATCAATCCATTACCTCTTCTCTTAGGTGCACAAAATATCATAAAGCAGTTTTATTAGCCATAATTTCTATGACAATCAATATCAACATAGGTATAACCAAAATATCAAGTAGGTTGCTTAAAATCTCAACTCTTCATTGTCTTAAAATCATCTCAATGTGAAACAACTACGTTACTTATGCCTGTAAAAATCTCTAAATTGTAGATCTCACTCCAATCACGATTACCCATGTAATCATCCACCTAGTTATAGAGAATGGCCCATTTCAACCACTCATTATATCCTTGACCCCTAACTCAAAATGTTATTCATTCTAATTTCTTTTCATTATTAAGTTCTCCATGAGTATCAACAACACTCAAACAGAAATGAATGATGTCTATAGGCGCATCATCGCGACACTACAATAAAAACCCTATGATAGGATCTAAAGACATGAAACCATGCTAAAAAAGGGAATGGGTAGAACATAAATCCTAAAGACACTATAATCTAGATTCTCTCTTACATATTGTAACCCCCTATTTTCCATGCCCAATTGACCAGTATGATATGCCAAAGATAGGAAAGGGCTAATCAATTTGTATAATTTTCAACATCAACATAAATAAAAATTGAAGTAAAGGAAAACAAACCGTAATATAATAACGATAAAGGATGACCATAAGAATAAACAAACTAAGACAAGATGAAAATCCAATAAACTTACTCCGCTATAATAAATCTCCTTTATACAAAAGTCTCATCTGAAATATAAATACATCTGTAACCACTTATGATCAAATGAACTCCTAGATAAAATTACTATGGAAATAAAACAACAACTCCAACTCTATGGATGATAAATCGAATCTGTCAACCATTGCAAGCCTGACTGCTCAACCCTATTATTCCTATATAAAATAAAAATAATACTGGTGGGGGGAAATATTTATAGATTTGGTTCAACGCCCTAGGGTTGCATGAAATAACTTATTGTATCAAAAATAGTAATAATCGTTTGACTCATTTACTATAAGCAAGCCAACCCCTCGACACTCACATGAAATAGATACATCAACCCTCATTTAGATTAACACGATCTCTTAAGTAATGTTACTTCACAAAATACTAACATGGGATGCAACTAACTACACATGTATCTAATACAACACAATAATCCTCTATTACTCATTAAGACACACATGATCCCTTAACGTAATATTTTCCCTTATTTAATATTTTTAAATTAATGTGTCCATCACTGGGCTATATCATATGTACACAATACGATCCCTTACCACCCCCCACTCATGTCACCCAAGCAATAAGATATACATAATGTCATAATAAAACACACGAATATAACATAGGGCTTTCAATCAAGTGTCCATCACCAGAATAATATCATATATGTATATACGTCTTTAAAAAACCATTCAAAGGCATATACCTACACATGATCTTCTCTCTCTTCTATCAGTAAAACCATAATAGACCCTTACCAAATTGATTTAGAAACATATAGACATAAATGAGTATAGGGGATAACTGAGCAATCACACCACCAGGTAGTTCCATACCAAAACTCGTCTGATGGACACATGATAAGAATGTGTCAACACCTAGTAAGACCTTTAGTTATTTTGTTCGATGGATCGATTCATTCGCGTCTCACCTCGTGAGGCGGTGATCATACCTAACATGTTATCATACAACACCGACATTCGCAATGTATCATGTCATCAACTAGGAGTGCGGTACATGGTCATAACTAATTGAATCAAAACCCTGATCGATTGATTTCTCACAAATGAATGTTATGTTCACATAATCAAACAATATATATATATTTGCACACAATATATAAATATAAGAAAGTTCTTACTTTCAAGCATATCTAAATCATCCTAATATCCAAATGTAGGATTGCCCATTTAATTCTTACATTCAACAACTTTTAAACCTTAATAAAATCCTCCTCCTAGTTTATCACACTATAAACTATGAGTTCACACACACACACACACACACACACACACACACACACACATTATATATATATATATATATATATATATATATATATATATATATTATTTTTATCATAATATACATATACATCTGAACATTGGATTACAATGTTAATTAAAGGCTTATAATCTTTAGAGTCCCTTAATTAACATCGTCGACTTCTTTCCTCGCTAACTTGCATATTATATATATAAATATATATATTTATATATGAATCTTCTCATTAATTTATATATACAAATCACCAAACTAAACGTTACAAACCGAAACCGAATTGAATAATGCAACAAAAGGCCCCATCGCACCCAATCTTTAGTGGCAAATCGATTTGATCTGCTAGAAAATAGTTTACGGTGGTCCCACCCTCTATTAAAATTGATCACAAGCTTCAAAACACATATAAAAAAAATCTCTAAGTATAGAAACTATTTAATCATGATTTTAATCTGATTCCATAGAGAATGACATCCTTCTAACATGAATTACAGTCCAAATCTCTCAAAACCTAATTTAATCTTAACTTCGTCTTGTAAATTCAATTTATTCAATTAAAGATGAGATTTAAAATCCAAACATCAAATTAACATGAGGCTTCAATTTATATAAAAAAAATAAATCCTAAAACATGAGTTATAATCACAAAATCATAACCCAAAACGATTCAATTAAAGGTTTTTGACAAAAATCCCCAATTTTAAGTCCCATTACAAACCCACCAATATTTCAACTTGTAATCCCAATTAAACCCAATATGAATGTGATTAAGGTAGAAAATTAAATCTTTAATCGTGCTTATAAATTTCAAATCAAAATACATGACATTGTGATTATGAATTAGTTACAAATTATATAGTGATAAAGCAAGAAATTTCTTGCCTAGATGGTATGAATGAGGTATGACTCCTCTTGATCCCTTGTTCTTACTCCTCAAAGTTATTCCCATGTTCCCCTAAATCTCTAGGTAATCTAGGGTTTGTGTTTTATGTGTAATGTGTTAAACTAATAAGGGTTAACACTTATAAAATAAGCCTAAATTAAAAGGTCGCTAAAAGGCCTAATTTTGGGCCTCAAAAGGAACCTCAAAATACTACTTAAACTAATCCAAAGCTTAACTCAAAGCCATACCTACATTATTGTGTGACACGCCGTCTAATTAAACATCGGTTTATTAGGACATTATTAAATTAAAACATGTTTCTCATATGGTTCATTCTTAGCATCACTATCGAAAAAATTTCATTTACTAACCACCTAAGTGAAATTACATCGGTGCCAAATTACGTAATTCTTTAAAACGGATAAAGGAACAATGCGGAAATCTAAATTTAGTCATTCGCAATATACTAGAGTCCAACCATCACAATGTATAAATGAATAAAGGTTTGTCGAATAAACCATTGGCAAAAATTTAAAACTAACTACTCAATAATAATAAAATAACTAAATGATTGAAAACTGTCAACAGACAACATGTCCATACATGGCATATAAAAGGAGACGTTACACTAGATCTGAATGGAAGAATCGTCTAATCAAATCATGTCATCAACCACAGTGTTACAACTCTGAATTGTTCGAATGAAGTCATTCATGGCTCCCCTGTGGCTAGAGACTTAAAAGGTTTTGAATTTTCTTATAGCAAGTGTTAGTACAAAAAACGTTTTGAATATATTTAGCAATCGTTTATTACATTAAAATTTGGTTATTGATTAGACATGTTCACGTACACTCTCTCTTGAGTTTTTCCTCACCTCTCATCTATAATGCATGCCTAGAGTTCTATACTTATCCCACCTAGCTATACTACCCAATCTAACCAGACTAAATTATCCAAAGAAACTTATCTACATGTCTAAGTTCCCGTACCGCCCATACAGTACATTAATTTATTAACATTTAACAACATATGTAACATTCCACACATGTTATTTATAAATCACTACATTAATTTTCCCTTTCTTAGTTATCATTTTGATATCTAGAATCATAATTAACATTCACATATGTTATTAGCTGCATCATATAATTAAGTTTCTCAACTTAATTTATTCTCATTAGATATACACTATCTATTTGTCTACTATCACACGCATAGGTAGATAAATTTCACGGTATATATTTCCCACACAATATATACAAATAAGTATATACTTCAAAATAATATCCTTGTATCACACATTAAGGATTCATTGGTTCAGATGTTCCTTCAACCCCAAATTAATCATGTCATTCACATTAGTTCGGATAGCCCTCGACCCCAATGTGTGTGTGTGTGTGTGTGTGTGTGTGTGTGTGTGTATGTGTGTGTGTGTGTGTGTGTATATATATATATATATATATATATATATATATATATATATATATATATATATATATATATATATATAGGTCCAGATGTTCCATCGACCCAAATATTATTTATGTTTGGTGTTGGTCCCTTAACCTCTATTTTCCAAATGACCAAAATGCCCTTAATAGGTGCCAGTTTAGTCTAAAATTGATTCGGGACCGAAACAATACCCCCATGTAAACTTTTTTGACTATTTAGACCCATTGGGAATCATTCGTGACCTCTAAATTTTCATTTGAGTCACTTAAAATATTTTTCCTACTCCCGATTGAGATAAAATAAAATACGCACATATCACTCACTATGTCGTATTACAACAATCAACAATTATTTACTATTCGCACTTAGTAAATTTCATACTATAATTCTAATAAGTATCTATATCCCAATTGATATTTAATAATCACATTAAATTACTCACTCATAAAATTTAAATGCAACATATTTATTACCTGAATTAATTAAATTATAAATCTGCAAAAATACGGGGCATTACATAATTCCCACCTTACAAGAAATTTAGTCCCTGAAATTAGGATATACATGCGATGAATAACTCTAGATACTACTCTTGCATGTCATCCTCCTACTCCGACGTCGACTCATTAGTATTGTGGTGTCCCCACTGAACTCGCACTAGTGGACCACCTTGGATCGCAGTTTATGCTCACCACAATCTAGAATAGCCACATGCTTCTCCTCATATGAGACGTCTACCAGTAAATCAATCTCCTCAAGTGGAATGTTACAGAAACCTCTTTCGCTCCTTATGTACTTATTCAGTGATGACACATGGAACACGTTATGTATCCACTGAAGATAATCTGGAAGTCCCAGTCTGTGTGTTATCGATCCCACCTTCTCTATAATAGAAAACAGTCCTACATATCTCGGTGATAACTTCCCTCTCTTTCCAAATCTCATAATCCCCTTTAGAGGAGATACTCGAACCAACACATGTTCACCAACCTCTAACTCCACATGTCTCTTGTCGGTGTCGGCATAAATCTTTTGTCGATCATGAGCTATCTCAATACGTCCTCGAATCAACTTAATCTTATCAGTAGTCTCCCGGATGATCTCAGCTCCGAATAAATTATTGTCCCCCAACTCTAACCAGTAAGTGGGCGAATGACAAGGCCTCCCATATAATGCCTCGGACGGTTCCATACCGATAGTAAATTGGTAAGAGTTATAATATGCAAACTTTACCAATGGTAGGTATCTTACCCACCCTCCCCTAAAATCTAGGTACATCCTCAGCATATCCTCAAGCATCAGATTCACCCTCTCAGTTTACTCGTGTGTCTGTGGGTGGTATGTCGTACTCAACTGTAAATATGTGCCCATGGCCTCCTGAAATCTCTGCTAGAAGTGTGTCACAAAATTTTTATTTCATTCAGCTATAATATTAATTGGGACCCCGTGCAGCTTAAAAATCTCTGAAATGAATAGTTTTAGGCACTACATCCTCTCATAGTCTATGAGGACTAGCAAGAAATGAGCCTCCTTGGTCAGTCGATTCACTATTACCCTAAACGGCATTTCCCTAAAAATATACGACCCGTATCACAATAAGATAGTGATCTTAGGAACGTCCTCCTCTTGGATGCGCAACTGGTGATATCCGAACATCAATCAATTTTTTAAAAGTAAGGAGCCCCTCTCAACAGATCAAACAATTCATTAATCCTAGGAAATGGATACTTGTTCCCTATCGTCACCTTGTTTAGCTCCCTATAATCCACACACAAGAGAAGTGAACCATTCCCCTTTTTCAAAAATAGTACCGAATCACCCAAGGCGATGTACTCCATCGAATGAAACCCTTAACTGAGAGCTGTTGAATCTTCTCTCTCATCTCCTGCATCTCTGAAGGAGCCATGGGTACGGTGCTTTGGTAATTGGTCTCGTACCTAGTGCTAAGTCGATGACAAACTCTATTTCCCGACTCCGTGGTACTTTGGGTGTGTCCTAAAATACATCCTCAAACTACCTCACTACAAGAATCGAGTCTAAAGGTACCACTATCTCCTTCGAGGTCTCATCCTCAATACAATATAGGTAAGTGTGTTATCCTCCCTCCGACAGAGGCATCTCCACTAGGAACCATTCTTATCCTGGGATGGAGAACACTATAGTCCTTTCATAACAATCCACCATCGCTCAATAACCAATCCATGCCTAGAATTACCTCCTACCCCTACATATCTAACACTAGGAGATATGTCACTAGACTCATTCTACCAATCAAAATATTAACTCCTCTACAGATCGAATGAATCAATGAGACATTACCCATCGGTGACTCGACACATATAAGAATACTATCGATTGTCTCTCATAAACTAGCAACTCAGGAAAATCTATTCTTAATAAAGGAATGGGATGACCTAGTATAAAATAGAATCCTACCCTCAAGCCCATAAATAGGAAACGTACCCTCTACTGTAGGCGGCAACTATGGTGATGGAGGCATCGGTATATCTCGAACGTTTTATACATGCATGAAGTGCATCCGACCCTGTTGTTGCTATGGTGCTGGTGCTGGAGCTATCGAATCCTCTTGCCCCTTTTGGGCAACCTGTTGTTGTGACCTGTCTCGCTGTGGACAAGCTCTACTCTTGTGGACCTGTTGGCCACAGGTTAAAAACTGACCTTGTAACTGTCTTTATCCCTGGCCCTAATGGCCTTGGCCCTGTTGGCCTCCCCCTGGTTCACTTGACCCAGAGGGCCCTGTAATAACCCGCGTAATTTTTGGGGTATTTTCAAAATAAAGAGGAAAAATAAAGTTTTTGATAAAATTATTTTTATTGCTCAAATATGTTGGTTATTATTTTTAAGGCGAGAATTTCAAACAGTTTCGAAAACGGAGTTAAAACGGATTTTAGAATGATTTTTAAATATTTTTAACTCTTGGAGTTGTTTTGACTTCCAACTCTTCGTTTCTTTGCCTTATTTAAAGGAGTCTTTTGGATTCCAACTGTTCATTTCTTTGCATTATAAAAGGAAGTCGTGGGCAACCCTTTTAATATACTTTTAGCACAAATTTTGGCAGCAAATATATTTTATATTCCTCTTCTTTTTATATACACATTGGCCCTTGAGATTTGTGAGTTCCAATCTTACATTAGAGGTGTTATTGGGGCTATTTTGTTGGACGTTCTTTAAGGAGCTTTTGTATATCTTTTGAGTTTATCTTGAGGATGTGATCGTTGGTTTTTCATCATGGTTTGAGGTATGGGGTTTTACACAATATGCTCCTTAAATCTCGCGAGTGTCATTCTCTTTGAATTCTTGTTTAATTGAACTCATATTTGAATTGATAAATTCATTGAAATCTAGAAAATAATTGTTGAAATTATTTTGATTCATGTGGTACGATTTGTGTTGTTGAGCACGTTGTCATGAGATTTTAATATGGCACGGAGGTTGGGCACCCGCCAAAATTCCTGTTTCCCAGGCTATGGCTTGATAAAGCATATATGGATGTGGTGAGGCCTGGTGACCCGGTTAAAGTGTTATTGAGAAATTATATTGATAAATGCTTTGAGATTTGCATTTTGATTTGAATATTCGTACTCGTGTTGTTACATTTTATTCATCGTTAATATATTTGTTGAGCATCTTTCCTGTCGTATTGTGTACTTCCCCATATTTTCTTTTAGTGGCAGGTTAGTGCGGATTTTGGGGCGCTATGGAGATCGATTTTAGCAAGGATTGTTTGGGAAAGATTTGTATTATTTTGATGTATAGAGCTTTAGAGATTTGTATTTTTATTCGAGTTAGATAGTTGTAAATTTTAATTCGAGAGACTTATTGTAATTGAAGAGATTAAGATTGGTGGATTTATATTATTGTTGGTTTATTTAGATGCTCTATACCTTGTCACTTGTGGATTTGGATTTATTTTTATCGCATTAGCGCTCCGTTCGCTCTCCCGGGCGGGCGGGGTGTTACAAATGGTATCAGAGCTTAGGTATACGGCAACCCTCGGGGCTTGGGTTTTGGGTTCATTGTGTGGTTAGCAATTTTTGGAGATAGAAAACTTTAGATGATATTCGTGATAGGTTTCAAGATTAGATGTGAGGAATTATTTTTGGAGACGAGATTATTTTTGGAGATTGTTAGCCTGATTTTTTGGAGTTAGGCATTCGGCGAATTTCGAGGGCGAAATTCCATTGTTAGTAGGGAAGTGTAATAACCCGCGTAATTTTTGGGGTATTTTCAAAATAAAGAGGAAAAATAAAGTTTTTGATAAAATTATTTTTATTGCTCAAATATGTTGGTTATTATTTTTAAGGCGAGAATTTCAAACGGTTTCGAAAACGGAGTTAAAACGGATTTTAGAATGATTTTTAAATATTTTTAACTCTTGGAGTTGTTTTGACTTCCAACTCTTCGTTTCTTTGCCTTATTTAAAGGAGTCTTTTGGATTCCAACTGTTCATTTCTTTGCATTATTAAAGGAAGTCGTGGGCAACCCTTTTAATATACTTTTAGCACAAATTTTGGCAGCAAATATATTTTATATTCCTCTTCTTTTTATATACACATTGGCCCTTGAGATTTGTGAGTTCCAATCTTACATTAGAGGTGTTATTGGGGCTATTTTGTTGGACGTTCTTTAAGGAGCTTTTGTATATCTTTTGAGTTTATCTTGAGGATGTGATCGTTGGTTTTTCATCATGGTTTGAGGTATGGGGTTTTACACAATATGCTCCTTAAATCTCGCGAGTGTCATTCTCTTTGAATTCTTGTTTAATTGAACTCATATTTGAATTGATAAATTCATTGAAATCTAGAAAATAATTGTTGAAATTATTTTGATTCATGTGGTACGATTTGTGTTGTTGAGCACGTTGTCATGAGATTTTAATATGGCACGGAGGTTGGGCACCCGCCAAAATTCCTGTTTCTCGGGCTATGGCTTGATAAAGCATATATGGATGTGGTGAGGCCTGGTGGCCCGGTTAAAGGGTTATTGAGAAATTATATTGATAAATGCTTTGAGATTTGCATTTTGATTTGAATATTCGTACTCGTGTTGTTACATTTTATTCATCGTTAATATATTTGTTGAGCATCTTTCCTGTCGTATTGTGTACTTCCCCATATTTTCTTTTAGTGGCAGGTTAGTGTGGATTTTGGGGCGCTATGGAGATTGATTTTAGCAAGGATTGTTTGGGAAAGATTTGTATTATTTTGATGTATAGAGCTTTGGAGATTTGTATTTTTATTCGAGTTAGATAGTTGTAAATTTTAATTCTAGAGACTTATTGTAATTGAAGAGATTAAGATTGGTGGATTTATATTATTGTTGGTTTATTTAGATGCTCTATACCTTGTCACTTGTGGATTTGGATTTATTTTTATCGCATTAGCGCTCCGTTCGCTCTCCCGGGCGGGCGGGGTGTTACAGGCCCTGAGGAACCTGTTGCTGCTGGGGACCTTGCTTACCCTATCTGCTTATGAAGTATGTTCGAGTATGATGACGGTAGTCGAGGTCACCCCTATTATGGAAAAATTGAGGAGAGTCATTAGTAGAAGTTCTTGAAATGCGGGAATTATGTGTGTTACCTAACGAAGGCAATATATTCAAAGGCTTGGGCATATAGTGGAGTGTGGTGAACTAGAACTGAAAATTTGGGGGTAAAATTTTTCTTGACTTATCGGAGCAAAGTTATAATAGTGGGATTCAACAACCACCACCCACGAATGAGGGTATGTTCTCTATCTAAGGAATTATAAGGCGTATATTGATTTTTGTAGCGATTAATATTATATGGGAAAATGGGTTGCTAAACTTTGACAATAGCACTGTTATTTACATAGACTCACCGACGGGTGTAGGATACCTATATTTTCATGTCATCACGTGGGTTTGATTTTTATCGCGGAATTACTTACTTTGGGCATGTTCGAGCATGATATGACTATCGGTATGCATTTACTTGTGGTATACGAGAGCGTATGTACTACTATTAACCAGCATCTTGTCTTCTAGAGAAGAGTAGTTGAGTAGACTCTATTTGAAATTTAAAAAAAAAACTAACTAAATTTTTTTGTTTAAATCGATAAACTTGATATTTTTTTTCGATAAACCAATTTTTTATATACTATTGACTAAGGACCTTAGGAGTTTTGATGACCGACTACTTTAGGAAGTATTGTATCGGGGTGGTTCCTTGTTTGGATTTCGCTTGCGAGACACCCCACGCATGAAACTAATAATATTTGGGAGTCGAAATAAGTTAGGTCTTTGGGATATGAGTTTATAACCTTTGCGAAAATGTTAATATTGAAAGCGGTACGAGAGGGTGTATGGGCGCCCTGGATGATTGGATTGTAGTAGTTTTCATAATTGGAAAAAAAACAGTAAGTAGTTGGAACTTCAGAATTTATTTGTTTAATACGTGAGGATCATTTCTCCCAAACTTTGCCACGAGGACGGTATAGGGAAGATTGGGTATAATTTAAATTTGATTCAGTTGGAACTATATGGTGAGACTTAGTGTAATATCGATGGGTATTTTCGTTAATGTATTGTATGGGCGGTACTACTTAGATTTCTTACGATGTGAGATTTATACTCGGAGTTTACCTTATCAGTATGGTTCATTTTTCTGAATTTCGGAACCAAATTTTGTTATAAGGGGGGAAGTATGTAGTACCCCGTAATTTTAATGACTTTTAAAATGGGTTATATTTTAAATTAATGGATTAATTGGATCTTATTATAAATTAATTCATTTGGGTTTTATCCGAATTGTGGATATTAAAATGGATGATCCTGAATATTACTTAAATATATTTAGGTAATATATGAATATGATGTCATTATTCTGACGGTGTGATATAATTTCGGTAATTTGGATTTTTTAGTCAGACGCGGTATGGGACGTGTCGGGACTAATTTATTAAATTAAAAAGGAAATTTATTTTCTATCGACCTTATAGTTATTTCAACTGCGTCGTTGCATCTGGAAGGGTTGAAATAGTCAGAAAAGTCTATTTGGATGTTGGATTTGGGTCTCGGGTCATTGGAAATGAAAAGACAACCCAAAAGGGCATTTTGGTTATTTTTACAAGGGGGATAAATAGTGATTTCGGGTTTTGTCTTATTATAAGTATTTGAAGATTAGTTGAATGTGGGTTCATTCATCTTTTCTACACAAAATTGAAAGGTCATCTTCTTAGAGAGAGTGAAAGGTTGCTTGGGAAGAGAAAAGCTTGCTTGGAAAGGAGGAGAACTAAAGACCAAAGGTCACCACCACCAACCACCACCAAAAGTGGCCGAAAAAAGGGAGAACCACCTGTGTTATTCAACTCCAAAGGGTCATATCTTCATTAGAGGCAAGTGTTTGATATTTGCAATTTAAGTTCGTATATTGTCCATGTTAGGATAGTTATAAAAAGAGATGATTTTCATGCTTGGAAGATGAAAGGATATAGTTGTTAATGGATTTTTAGAATCTAAAAATATATAGGAATTAAACTCATGTTGTAGGTAGTTAGTAATCCAATAAATATTCATCAATCTGTAGAAGAAATTGTGAAAATAATTTAGTGTTCTTGAAGTGATATGTTGATAATTTTCTCGAAAAAGAGGCAAAGACGAGTGGAATGAGAAGAGCCAATTTGGAATGTTTAGATCTCCTTTTCGAGTGCATTTGGATGAGATTTAAGAAAAACTCAAAACACATACCTGACTCAATTTTTCGTGTAGAATCCAAATCTGAAGTCGGATTGATGATTCGAATAATTTTTGGATCTGATTTTTCTGAGTATTTAAAATATGAGAATTCATGATGTTGTTTCTTTTTAATGTTGGTTCTTATCCCAAAACTTTTGTGGATCGTTGGTGATTATTAATTGGATATTATGGGACTTAGAGAAAATCAGTAGACCCTTGATAAGATTTGAATTAATTTGATTAGGATTTAGATGCTCTATACCTTGTCACTTGTGGATTTGGATTTATTTTATCGCATTAGCGCTCCGTTCGCTCTCCCCGGGCGGGCAGGGTGTTACAATTTAGTCATTCATAATAGACTAGAGTCCAACCATCAAAATATATAAACAAATAAAGGTTTTTCAAATAAACCATCGACAAAAATCCAAAACCAAATAATCCATAATAATAAATGAACTAAATTACTGAAAACTGTCTACGGACAACATGTCCACACATGGAATAAAAAATGAGATCCTAGACTAGATCTAAATGGAGGAACCATCTAGTCAAATCTTGTCAGCATCCATAATGCAGCTCTGAATTCCTGGAATGAAGTCACGCCTGGCGTCCCTGTGGATGGACACCTAAAGGGTTTTGAAAATATTTTATAGCATGTGTTAGTACACAAAACATATTAACAAATTTATCAAGCGTTTATTACATTAAAATTCGGTTATTGATTACACATGTTCGTGTACACTCTCTCTTGAGTTTTTCCTCACCTCTCATCTATACGGCACGCCTAATGTTTTATACTTAGCCCACCTATCTATACCCAAGCTAAATAGACTAAAGTATCCAACTGAACTTATCTACACGTCTAAGTTTTTTAACTTCCCATACAGTACATTAATTTATTAACATCTAACAACAGAAGTAACATTACTCACATGTTATATTTTAAATCACTACATTAAGTTTCTCTTACTTAATTTTCGTTTCGATATCCATAATCGTAATTAACATTCACATATGTTATTAGTTGGATCATATAATTAAGTTTCTTGACTTAATTTATTCTCATTAGATATACACTATATACAAATAAATTTATACTTCACTATAATATCCTCATCTCACACATTAAGGATTCATTCGTTGAAATGTTCCTTCGACCCCAAATTAATCATGTCATTCACATTGGTGTAGATAGCCCTCGACCCCAATGTAAATGTTATATATATATATATATATATATATATATATATATATATATATATATATATATATATATATATATATATATATATATATATATATATGTTGATACGGATGTTCCATCAACCCCAATATTATTTATGTTCAGTATTGGTCCATTAACCTCTATTCACCAAATGATCAAATGCCCTCAATAGGTTCCGATTTGGTTTAAAATTGACCCGAGACCCAAACAATACCCCCGGGTGCACTTTTTCAACTATTTCAACCCATTCGGAATCATTTGTGACCTCTAAATTATCATTCGATTCACTTAAAATATTTTTCCTATCTTGACCTCAAGTTAGCCTACCAGCGACTCCTGGTTGAGATAAAATAAAATACGCACATATCACTGATTATGTCGTATTACGTCAATCAACAATTATTTACTATCCACACTTGTTGAATTTCATACTATAATATTAATCAGTATATATCTCTTCATTAATATTTATAATCACATTTCTCATTTAATCACATTAAATTACTTCACACCAAAATCACTATATTTATTCACATGCAATATATTTATTCCCCAAATTAATTAAATTATAAATACATAAAAATATGAGGTTTTGCATATAGGCCCAATCAAAATCACTAAAAACACATGTCCAGCTCTCCATATCACACCAGAGTCCATTCCAAATGGTAGTACATCACAATACACGATAATACCCCATGATATAAATGACTATACACAATATATCATTTTACGTGTAGCACATAGTCCAATATCATATAATCAATATCACCCATTAATAATGTATAAGACCTAGCACGAAAATAGCATCACATGAAAATTTTATTTTTTATCTAAATTTATTTTGTTATTACCATGTCGCATAAGTAATAATTAACTCCATTGATTAATTTATTTCTCAATTAATAAATAATAAAATCCATTATAATACACAATATTACATTAAACTTGATTCATGATTTATGAATGCTTTTAAATTAAATACTACATAGCCTAGACTCAATTCTACTTTGTACATATGAACTTCAATGATCTAAGACTCCGAGATCTAAAAAAAGATGTGTTTGATCTATTGAAGAATTCAAGCATGGTGTAGTATAAGGTTGGAGAATATTAATCCCAAATCCAATCGATGGATCTTCGAATGACTTTCTATTGGAGAGTTGTAAATTCCATAGGTAATTTCTTGTTACTTAATTATAGAGAGGTACCATCTTGCATTATACAAAACAAATATTTATATATGACAAGAAACTAGGATGCATTGAGGTTTTTTATACTTAGGAAGAGGTTTTTCCTCACAAAATCTTGCTTGTGCCTTTTTTTAGACTAATATTTATCCTTGTACACATTCCATTGCACATACTCACTTATAACTTGATTTTGATACAACATGATTCGTTATTAAATAAACTTAGGGTGTTTAATTTAGTTAATTACCCTAATTAACTTTTATCTGATCTTAATAAGTTTAATTTTGCTTTATTTATATTATTTTGTCACCTAGTTGCATGCAAATATGGTTGATTTAAAACTTGGCCAACCTTATTCAAAAAATTAATTATAATTCCCTTTAAAACCAAGTCACCACCTCAATTGGTATCAGACTATTTTTCTTCTAAGAACTAACATGTTAGTATTGATCTTGCATATATGACTGTCTATCTTGTCGTTCATTACTATTAGATCTATTTGTATTGTAATTATATTCTTTGATTGATAATGGACCAATACCGTGACAACAACTTCCTGAATAGACCATTGTACTTTGATGGATATAGCTAAAGGTATTGGAAGGTAAAAATGTGCACAAAATTTAGATCCAAGCATGAGATAGTGTTGATATGTTTTGAGAAGGGTTGCAGTTATGTTATGTGTAAAAGTACAAGTATGATCAAAGGCTCCATAGGATTAGGTTGACGTATTCATTGACCAAAACACTTTGAGCCATAGTCTATGTTGTTATAGAAAACTTCTTATTCAAGATTTCAAGGCTGGAGTGCTTCAAATTCATCTGAAAGCTACGTCATGAAATAAGCAATGAAATTTCCTCTTTAATATAAAGGTATAGGACTTAGAAGTCTTTGATTCACCATTCATTCAACATAAATAAAATTTGGATATTCTTAAATTTGAAAATATGTCAATTTGTGTGTGAATTTATTAATATATTTTTAAATATACTATGCAGTATACTTTTCATGTGAAAAAAATATTTTCTTAGAAATTACATCCCTATGTGTGTACGTTAAAATATGAGTATTAAAGGTTAAGAACAAGCATACTTAGATTTTTTGTCAAAATAAGTTAATAAACTTTGGTAGACAAAATATGTACACTTTAATAGTGAAAGATTTCCTCGCTAAGATGAATAACTTTGCACTGATATTGTCCCATGTGTATTTTTCCCTAGAAACCCCCACGACCTGGATTCGTAACAAGTTTTCTCCAATGATAAATTTCTTCACTAAATCAAAGATCTAGAGAGCGTTATATATCTAGAGAAAAAAATAAATCTTTCCTAAAGATTTCTTTCAAAAATGTGTAGATTCTCTTTTGTAGCCATATTTTTTTGTCCCCGGGAATAAACCTATTTTGTTTGGACAAGAATAACTTAGAGGCTTGGAGGTCTTGTGGGAATACGTTTGAAATTCATAGTTATCCCATATTCTTCTCCAAACAAAGTAGGGTTAAGTTTCAAGGTTTTCATATTATTTTATCAAGATAAAAGAAATCATATTTTCTTGAGAGCAAAATCTTCTTTGTATTTTTTAGATAGAATTTGTTGTTATTACAATTTAAAGTCATTTTAAGTTTCATTAATTCTTCTCAAGACTTGAGAAAACATTTGGAAAAATGTTCCTGAGAGACTTTAAATATTTTTAATATTTAAAATAATCTTGTGAGTTTATTTTGATTAGCCAAACACTTTTAAAACTTCCATCGACCTTTAGAACTCTCACATCCTGGGAAATTCGATAATTATTCTTGGATTCTCACTTGTTCCATTGGAACAACATAATTTTCTTCAACTATACAGAATACTTGAAGTTCGATTCAAATGTAGCGATAACAATGAAAGTTGACACCTGCGACATGACGAGTGGTCAGAGAGTGATTTGATCTTCTGACTAAAAGGTGGAAAAAGTAGATTGCGAAGTTTATGCATTATTGAGTCTAGGAGAGGTTGACGTTTGTAAGTCATTTATCACTTTATGTAAATATTTATCTAATTAATGGAAGGTATTGGTTTTAGCCTGATGTTTCTTTCCCAAAGAGGTTTTTCCTTCCTATAAACCCTCGTAATAAGTGCATGATTTATTTTTAAGTATTTTGACTCCCTTTATATGCTCCATGAACATATGTTAGTAAGTTCAATCAATTTTGAAACTATGTTTTCACTTAGACATTAGGATTAATTTTTGTCCAAATTTGAATTATGTAAAAACATTACCTTAAGTTTGGTAATAACTTTTTATTTGGGTAGTTTCTCTTAGATTTCATTTTTCTTCGACTATTTGATCTTTCCATTACTCTACACGTGTCATTTCACTATGATATAGGATGATGGAGTGAGACTAAAACAATTGAGAGTTTATTGATCAGATGCTGAATTTGGAGATTAAAATTACAATTTGATTGTATTCAACGCATTCTTTGTGTCCTTGAGTACAAAAGAGTTTTACTGTGTACTCCATTGTGTATTGGAAAAGGAACAATGGGATATTTTGAGAGTGGCACATGATGAATCACCATGTTTCTAATGATCTAAGTTGTGAAGCATTGCGACTAAGTTTGGGACACTATGATTGACTATGGGAAAAGGCTTTACTAACTACAACACTAGGCTAACCGAAGTAGTGAATGACTCATTCAATCTTGGAGAGAAAAGTCCCGAGAATAACTTGGTCAAGAATTTTTTTATAACACTAGTTTATAATTTTACAACCAATTTTTTTATTATTAAAGAGATTAGACACACCGATACTTATATCCTTGAAGAGCTAAAAGGTTACTTCAAAATATGTGATCAAGAAGAAAATGGGAGTGTGGCGAAATCAAAAAATGATTTTTCATTTGTGGTTGAGTTAACGGAGAATAAATTTTCAATTAAGGGTGATGAGAAACCAAAGGATAGTGTTACAGTGGACATGATTTTATTCATCAAAAGGTTTAGAAGATTTTACAAAAAGAGTAAAAAATATTCCAAAAATGAAAAGGATTTGAATTAAAACCATAAAAACCCACTAGGCATCACTCAAGTGGTGAGAAGAGTGCACCTAAGAGAAAAAATATAGATTTAAACCATTATTATGGCTGTAGTAGAGTAGATCATCACATTAATATTTATTCGTCTCATCTGAAGAAGCCAAAAATGAGTAGAGATGTAGATAAGAATAAAAAGATCTAGTGACTCATAGAGTGATTCTAAAGAAATTACCATAAGTGAGGAGAGTGGAAGTGAAAGATAATTTATGTTTAGACTTGAACAGGGTGAGAATGTGAGTGAAGATAGGATGTCACGTGAGAGTGTTGTGAAGAGGAAGAGGATTAAGGCATCTAGTTATAGATCACTTAGTGATTCACCATCTTGTAGTACCAAGGGTTCACACACATTTTCATTATTAAATCACTAGATGAAAGTGATGAAGAGTTCAATGGTATTTATGAGGCCTTTGATGAAATATATCAAGAATATTTGATGTTGAAGTAATCAAGCATGATGATCCTCAATAAAATGAAAACTTTTCATTTTCAGCAAGATGAGAAAATTTAAAATGTCCAATCGAAATGCTTGAAACTTAAGGAGAAAAATGATTCTTTGAAAAATGATAATGATTCCTTTAAAAACCAAAGTAAAATCATTTGTAAAGGAAAAGAATACATTGAGATTTTTAGAGTTGATTTTGGAAAATTGAAAATAGAGTTTCAAGATATCAGGGATTTAAGGATTGAAATGATTGATAGAACAAATGTTTAAGATAACATGTTAATGACTCGTTGTCAAATGAAAAATGATAAACATTTAATTGGATATGTTCAATGTTCAAAAGAAAAGTTTGTGTCTCGAAATAAAGAGTGGAGATTTCTTATGGTGAAAAGAAAAACAAGGAACAATTCCTTAATTGAAAATGAAGGACGTTACTCCTAAGTGAACATCTAAAACAAAAGTAATCATTTGTTCTTTTATGTCAAGAAAAATCATAATACTAAATTTTGTTTTTCGAAGAAAAATATTAAGAAGGTTGAAAATAGATCCCATGAAGATGAGCCAATGTTAATAAGGAATGTGTTTTTAGTACCTATTTCATATTACGCAGTCATTCAAACTAATGTGTACATACTAGAAGGAAAGGATTAGGAGGATCATTCATTACAGGAACTAGATCATGATAGGAAATGTTAACGCAAAAATTCTCCATCTACAAGGACCAATCAGAAAAGGACACATGTCATCCTACGTGGTAATATTCGACATCCGAGGAGAGTTGGTTGGCACCCTAGGAGTATTAGTCGGCACCGGAGGAGAGTTGGTCAGTACCCGAGGAAAATTAGTTGGCACCCGAGGAGTATTAGTCGGCACCCGAGGAGAGTTAGTCGGCACCCAAGGAGAGTTGGTCGACATACCAACCAGGAAGATCAAAGGATAACTATGCATTTAATGTGCATTAATGAAGATGGCAGCGCATTTAATGAGCCTTAATGTACATTTCTACTGTATTAATAGATGACAACACATAGCATACCAAGCAATTCAGCAATTAGATTCGTTGAATGTAGACATAAATGTCTACAAACAATGAATCTCTTTATCTCCCATCACTATAAATACATGTATCCCCTTAGCCAAAAGGGGGGAGATCAGGGAGATCGAGGAGATCCGAGAATCGAGAGAGACCATACACAAGATCCACACATTTTTCTCTCTCTACACCACATTGTGCTATTGTAAACCCCTGGGAATAAAATAACAGTGGACGTAGGCTTTTTCTTATAGCCGAACCACTTTAAAAATCTTTGTCTCTCATGTGATTGATTGGATTGCTTTCATCTATTTATCTATGATCATAAAAATGGGATTCGGTCCAGTTTTTTGCATCAACAGATTGGCACCGTCTGTGGGAACGTGTTACAAGGATTGTTCTCCATCAAAAGCTAAGTTTTTATTTTCTCTACGTATATTCAATTATACATACATCTGTTGATTCAATCATGATTTTTATGTTTATATACATAAATTAGTTGTCCAATTTTTATTTATGAAATCTGCAAAAATTGCATATCATGATTTCAAAATCATAATTGTTAAATTAATTCTTGTTGAGAAATCTGTGAAATGGTGGATTTCATAAATCAAAACTTTTGGCTTGATTCTCAAGTTAAAATTTTATCTCATGAAATCAATATTTTAAATGATTACATATACCAATATATATGATGGTGGTAAGATTTGATAATTTTCATTATAAATTTTGTAAGATCTTTGATGTCTATTCAAATTCCCATCATATTTTCAATCAGAGAATGTGAAAAGGTTAAAGACAATAAAAAGTTTTCTCATGGAAATCATGACCCAGATCTATTTTCTCTCTCTTCAAGTTTGAGTCTCTTTGCATTCATTTTTATGAACTATATACTTAATTTGGTTCATCTTCCATCTATGTCAATAAAGTCAAATTGATTGATTTTTTATATAAATTTGGTAATAACTTCGATCATTCACCATATTTTTATCTCTCCAAATAGGGAATAGGAAGGGATCAATATAAAAAATAATTTTCTCTCACTAGAAAAATCATAACCCACCTCTTGTAAAAAAGGATCAATAAAACAAATCATGACCATATCAAGACACTTTGGCACAAATTTGATATGTTGGCCCCTCGTTCATCACATCACATGGTTTCTTTATCGGAATCACACGATATAGTGGATTAGATAATTATTCATTTAATTAACATTCTTATGCTTAAATTTTACATCGAATGCGGCATCATCTTGGGCCATATTTTATTAAAGAGAAGCTTAACCAGACCATTTTTGTTTGTCGGAGATAAGATGTGAAGATCCATCAACAACGTTGAAATAATTTTATTCAACTACGAGGTATCTTATTATTGAGCCCCGTATTGTATCTCGGTGGAACCAATTGCAGGTCGACAATCATCTACTTCTTGATCGGCGACATCTCAGTCTTATTCGGAGGGTTCAATTTACTGGTCGACAACTATCCAACCATCCACTTTTTGGTCGATGACATCTAATGTTGTTCGGTGCTGTCAATGCACCATTTTTGTTGATCGGCGAAATTGCTCAGCTGGTCGGGGACCATTTGCTTCTTGGTCGGCACCATATATTCTATAACTTGAGATATCCTTAAATCTTGGTCGGCAACATCCATGCAGTTTTTCGGCAGCACTAGAATCTTGGGGTATTAAAAAATGCGAAGCACCCCAGATATTTCTTTAAACACGAGTTCATCTCGGGGACAAACAGGGGCTTAAGTCTTTTTTAACTTGTGATCACCCCAAAATATTTTTAAAACCAAGTGATAAATAATTTTCAAACAGCAACTTATACCTAATTAGTTGTTGGAGATTAAATAACTTTACAAAAAACTCTACGTCTTATTTATGATGAATATCTGATAAAAAATTATCCATCTCACACACATTTGGCATAAAAATATTATTTCATATTTTGAAATTTTTATTATTTTATGCTGATACACATCACATATTGTTTGGCTGAATAATTATTCTCATGATAATAATTATTTTCTCTAGTCTCGACAGGTGCTCGGGAAGTTTATTAAAATTTCATAGGGACGTGAAAAAACGTTGCAAATTTCCTTTTGTATATAAATATTCAAGAATGATGCGGAAGCGTAAGGTGATGGTTCAATAAAATAAACAAATGCCAAATTTTAATTTTTTTAAACAAAATTAAAATTACACCAAGTGAAGCAAAAATAATCAATTAATATAATCACTTAAACCAATTCACTAATCCAAGTCCTAGAATTTGCCTAAGTCATATTTATCAAAATTAGCAAATTAGGCGAAACCAAGTTTTAGCAAAAGACTTGAATTAAATAAACAATTACCCAATATTTAATTTAAGTCCCAAATTAAATGAGTGTGATAATTAAACCGAATTTTATCTTGAAATTATTCTAAGCATGCGTTCTAAATTATTGTGCAAGATAAAATAAACCAATCACACTACGCCGCGATGTACGAGGAAAAACCCAAGACGGGAAACAACCTCGGACGGCCCTAGCCACAAATCCACTAGATACGGAATTACAATTACAAGACAGATAGATTTACAACACACGACTCGATCCCTCTCAAGCCTCGACGCTTCTTCTTGTAGAAACCTCTTCCTAGCGGATAACCTTGGAACACTACCGCGGTCTTGGAATCCACCGATATATAGTCACCATGACCCGAGCATGGAGCCTTTCTCCGTGTGGGTAAATCATCATAAAAACACTTCTTCTTTCTTTGTGGGTGGTGGAAGCAAAACCCAAAACTTCTCTTCAATTCGGTGTAGAGAAAACCGGTGCCAAACTCCAAGCAATTGATAAGTATATAGAACTTGGAATAAACTCAATTGGGTGTAAACACTAGAGTGATTAAAATATTTCTCTAAAATTCTCACTCAAAACATGAACATTTTCCTAAACAATTTTTGCTCTCAAACTCTCTCTAAGAGATAAGCTAGGATGGAAAAGTTGGAAAAAGTTAAGTTGGAAAACGTCCTTCCCGCACATAATAAAGTCTGAAAAAGTTGGTTAAAAACCAAGTGGGGAAGTGGGTGCAAAACTGCCAAAAACTGTTCCCGCCTGGCATCTCGTTCGAATGACATTTCGTTCGAACGAGATTTCTAACGACGTTCCAGATTGAACTCGTTAGATACCTCGTTCGAACAGAAGGTTCGTTCGAACAACATATCGAACGACATGTCAGTGGCCTATTATGGGAACTCGTTGGCAGGTTCGTTTGAACGACATCTGGTTCGAATGAAAAAACTCGTTCGAACGACATATCTAACGAACGACCAGAAAGTTTGAAAAATCATTTTTAGCCCAGAAAACTTTATACACATTTATTTAAAGTTTTAATAAATTCTTTCTTAAAACAAAACGCAGTTTTTATAAATCCTAACACCCAATAAACTTTGTTCCAAGCTCCTATATATATATAATTGCATTCATACCTTGGGAGCATGGAACCATAGTTGATGACGTAGAAACGAGGCACGCAAACCGGCATATTTGATGAGCCTTTATACTCTTTGTCGCTACGACTTCAAGAAACACTTCATAGGCTTGAGAATATTACAATTAAATATTATCCTATGAATAAATGTTTTTGTCCAGAATTGAGCCAAAACTATATATGGACTCAATTTGAAATTTTTGTCCTTACAGGACGAGATTCAATCCTGATGAAAGCTCTCGTAAACCTCTGGAAAAGTAGTATGGATCGACATCGGGCAATTGTGCCTCGACATATCAGCCAACATATATTATTTCATTTTTTGAAATTAATATTTTTATTTCTCAAGCATATACATATCATATATTGATTGGATGAGTAAATTATTCTCACGACTAATCAATTCAGCCTACACAAATGGTAGAGCAAGATATTAATTTTTACAGGTACAAGACTCAACGCCGACGAATGCTCGAAAACAATCTGGAAACTTTTATCATTCTCAGCATTATGAAATTTCACCTCAGCAAGGAACTATATATTTTATTATTGCTTTTATTTGTGCTCAAGCACGAATTATTCTATATATCCGTTCGGATTCATATTCTATATTCATCTATTCATGGAGCTCGGCGAAATACTTATTATCATATTCAGCTCCGAGGAAAAGCTACAATAGTTATTATATTTCACCCCCAGCGGATAGTTGGTTGGGGCAATTCTTATTTATATTCCGGACCAGATATCGGCTCGAGCACAAATTATTCTATATATCCCTTGGGATTAATATTCTATATTCATCTCAACATGGAACTCGGCATGATACTTATTTTCATATTCAGCTCCGAGGAGAACTATAACATTTATTATATGTCACCCCCAACGGATAGTTGGTCGGGGTAATTCTTATTTATATGCAGGACCAGCAAAGTTCTCGGACATATTCTTATGTTCTGGAAAATATTATTCTTATTCGGCATTATGCAATTGTGCCTCGACAAGATACTTATTCAGCTTTGAGGAGAATTACAACATTCGTTGTATTTCACTCCCAACGAATAGTTGGTCGGATAATTCTTATTTATATTTAGGCCTGACAACATTCTCGGCCATATTCTTATGTTCTGGAAGATCTTATTCTTGTTCGGCATTATATAATTCTACCTCGACAGATCAACGAGGCACTTTATTATTCTTTATATCTATTTGGATGCATATTCTATTCTTATTTCAGCAAGGAGATCTCCAACATTTATATTATCTTATTCCCAATAATCTGTTGGTCAGCTCCAAGGAGGTCTCTAACATTTATATTATCTTATTCCCAACAATCTGTTGGTCAGCTCCAAGGATGTCTCCAGCATATATTATCTTATTCCCAACAATCTGTTGGTCAGCTCCAAGGATGTCTCTAGCATTTATTATATCTTATTCCCAATAATCCGTTGGTCAGCTCCGAGGAAGTCTCTATCATTTATTATCAAAAATGTATTCCTAAAAATGCCGACTTATGTTGGTTAGGAAGTAAATGTATTTCTACGGGAAGTAAAACTATGTATTCCTAAAAATTCCCAATTATGTTGGTTAGGAAGTAAATGTATTCCTACGGGAAGTAAAACTATGTATTCCTAAAAATGTCAACTTATGTTGGTTAGGAAGTAAATGTATTCCTACGGGAAGTAAAACTATGTATTCCTAAAAATGTCAACTTATGTTGGTTAGGAAGTAAATGTATTCCTACGGGAAGTAAAACTATTCCTAAAAATGCCAACTTATGTTGGTTAGGAAATGTATTCCTAAAAATGCCAACTTATGTTGGTTAGGAAGTAAATGTATTCCTATGGGAAGTAAAACTATGTATTCCTAAAAATGCCAACTTATGTTGGTTAGGAAGTAAATGTATTCCTATGGGAAGTAAAACTATATATTCCTAAAAATGCCAACTTATGTTGGTTAGGAAGTAAATCTATTCCCAAAAATGTCAACTCAGGTTGGTCAGAAATAAGAAGATGTCAACTACAATTAGTAGGAAACATTTTATTAGTATGTGAAAGCGATCAAGCAAAAAGCATTCAAAGTTCACATTCCACACTTGGGGGCTTCTATTAAAGATATATTTATTCATTCGGTGGCACATTCTTATAACATCTTGCAGTCGAGCATCAAATTCAACTCCACAAACTCACACGGTTGGGGCCTCGATTAATTATCATTCAGGAGTTGTTTTTTTCTTGCTTAGGAATTATTTTTGATATTAAAGTTCAGGAGGTTATTGAAGTTCATGAGGTATATTGAAGTTCAGGAGGAATTCAGAAGTTCGAGAGGAATATTCAGGAGTTATTATGCACATACTATTGAAGTTCAGAAGTCAAATTTAGCATCTACAGCACTGAGATCTTTACTACTACTGTCCCGACCAACATTGAAGAAGAAGTTGTATGAAAATGTTTCGAAGTCCACCACTAGCTTGGTACTAATCAGATTGAAGAGTTGGGTTCAAAAGCTAGTATGTTACTCGACAAAGTATTCAGAGAATCATAAATCAGAAGAATCAAGCACGTGAAGTTAGCACTCAGTTGCTCGGCACAGGAGGCAGTTGGTCGGCAAGCAAACCAATCAACATACTTGAAGATTATGACAAGCTACAAGATGCATACTATGGCATGGTTGCATCCAACATCCCAGGGGTGATACATAGCATACGGAGTTCCTCAACAGAAAGATTAGCAACCATCGATCAGCCTGCATTATATGTCGTCCAGGAGATAATACACTTTATGTTGAACAAATCAAGAAGGTAGATTAAGAATTTCACGAGCACCGAGAAACACTGCAGAATAAATACTCCATCCATTCAAGTAAACCATTAAGCATAAAGCATTGGGGGCTTCTGTTAACGCAAAAATTCTCCATCTACGAGGACCAATTAGAAAAGGACACATTTCATCCTACGTGGCAATATTCGACATCCGAGGAGAGTTGGTCGGCACCCGAGGAGTATTAGTCGGCACCCGAGGAGAGTTGGTCGGCACCCGAGGAGAGTTGGTCGGCATACCAACCAGGAAGATCAAAGGATAACTATGCATTTAATGTGCATTAATAAAGATGGCAGCGCGTTTAATAAGCCTTAATGTACATTTATACTGTATTAATAGATGACAACACATAGCATACCAAGCAATTCAACAATTAGATTCGTTGAATGTAGACATAAATGTCTACAAACAATGAATCTCTTTATCTCCCATCACTATAAATACATGTATCCCCATAGCCAAAATGGGGGAGATCAGGGAGATCGAGGAGATCCGAGAATCGAGAGACACCGTACACAAGATCCACACATTTTTCTCTCTCTACACCACATTGTGCTATTGTAAAACCCTGGGAATAAAATAACAGTGGACGTAGGCTTTTTCTTATAGCTGAACCACTTTAAAAATCTTTGTCTCTCATGTGCTTGATTGGATTGCTTTCATCTATTTATCTGTGATCATAAAAATGGGATTCGATCCCGTTTTTTGCATCAACAGATTGACGTCGTCCGTGGGAACGTGTTACAAGCATTGTTCTCCATCAAAAGCTAAGCATAACTTGAAATGACATTAATTAAATGATAAACTTAAGAATAACTTGTAATTATTATGACATAATTATGTGCTTTCTATTGATTTTGTGATACATAATTTTTCATAATCATGGCATGATCAAGAAAAAATTGTCTTGTTTTGATTTATATGGAATTTTGAATTTATCGTTAAATTGATTAGTGTTTTTGTTGAATGAGTTATCAATCTGGGTCATTAATCAAGATTTAAATTTATTCATCAAATCAAGTTTATCAGATATTGCCTAATCATTGTCACATTTTTCATATTAGAGTTTATTTGTATATATGTGTGTGAGAGTCCTTTAACTTGTGCATTTTTATATAAAAGTCATGATAAAGTTTCTTGCATGAATTTTTTCTCATTGATTTACATACATTAATATCATTTTTCAAGAGTTTGGACTTTTTGATTCCTTGAATCAGTCTCTTTTTGGATTTTTTTATGTGATGAAGAGTTCTAAATAAAATTGTGTTCACATCTAGCCGTCGGCACGGCTGAACATTAACCGTGCACAGGGAATTCAATGAATTATAGATTTTGGCCTTTTTAAATCAAACTTGGGCTCATTTCGTTCTCATTTCAAACCCTGGACATCCATGACACTTACGTTTGCAATTTTCAGAGAAAATAAAATATTTACATTGCGTGTGCAAGTTTTGATCTATATTGGGCGTATTTGCTAAATTGTGAAGTGAAAACGCTAAACTTTTAGCCATTGTTGGGTTTCTTTTATTTCAAACTCCAGTAAGTATTTATGTCAGATATTTTGTTGATTTACTTATGTTTAGAGTTTATCTAGGTTGATTACCTGATTCTAGGTGTTGATTTGCAATTTTTTAGGTTGGTTTTTCGTTATTCTTGCTTTATATACAATTTCCACCCTATTCACTCTTTTGTATTAATCCCATTTCTATTTTATGTATATTCCACCCAATTTTCTGATACCATGGCTCGTAAAAAATCAATCACACACTAAAGAGTGATGTCTAGACCCCTAAGTGGTATCAATGAGTCTTCCAATTCTAGAGCAACACCACCATCACGTCCGAGTGCACCATGCACTTTTCATGCTTGTACTAAGGCCTCGATATCCATGATAATTTACTTCAAGATGATAGTTATTTCCTCGTCATTTGGTTCAATAGGGTTGGTACCCTTTTACGTCTCAGTTTTGATTCTCTTGTGTTGTGAGACGAGAGATATGTTTCTGAAGCCAACTACCTTCGGGGATCCTCTCGTGGTTTTATCGGTAAGTTTGTAGCATTCCCTCACCTGACGGACTTAAATAAACACACAAATATTACAATGGGGAGATCACTACACGGCAACACCATTAGTTCGTCCCATACCAAAACTCGATCAATGGATCAGGCATATCCTTGTTCTCTCAATACGAAGAGGTGTTTATCCTAAATGTATGATTAAGAAAACCTTCAAAATATCCCGCGTCAATAGACAGGTGTGCGGTATACATCCTTAACCGTTAAAACAACCCCGACCAATAGATTCCCCATGAATAACGATGTGTTCACACAATCAAGAAACACATATATTAATATACACCATACAATACTTTAATACAACTATAGAATGTCGTGGCCCTCACACGCATAACCAAAACTGTCCCAATCCCCAATGCTGATTGTACTAACTACATTAAGGTTTATAATTCTCAAACCTAACTCAAAGTATCTATTCGAGTCCTTCTATTTTTCTAAACTATATTATAAGTTCACAATGATTACCCGAAACTAATTAATCCTAAATAAAATAAAAAACCTCCTTTTACTGCCCAAAATGTCGTTGACACCTTAATCTCCTTTGTAGGTTCCCTTTTTAGGTGTGCTTTAGGTGAAAACAATTTTCACATAAAACTTTTCCAATTTTAATATGCACCAATTTTGTGAATTAATTTTACTTAACCCAACTTTATCTTATTAATCCTAATCATCCATCTAGTGTGATTAAGCAAGTAAAAAAAAGCAAAGTCTACAAAACACACGACGCCGATGTACAAGGAAACCACTAAGGGGAAAAACCTCGGACAGCCCAAGCCAGACAATCACCATGATACGATTTTATAATGTGTAGAAAATAGACTTACTCAATGACTCGATATCCCAAAATCCTTTACACTCTTCTATGCTTCAACCTCTACTCCACAGTGCGACGTGGGAGTCCACCTACGTTATGTACAAAACACACAAGTCCATATATGTCTAGGTGTCTGCTGAACATCTTTAGCAACCGCCTATGATTCAGAAATTGGAGTCCACCGCTTCTTCACCGCAAAACTCGACCAGACAATTTATGTTCAATATGTATGAACATACTCGACCAAGATCTCTATAGCCTACGTATATGAAATATCGAATTTTAAAACATAAAGGATGTTGTTAACTTTGGAAACCCTTGTAAACAAGTGTAGAAAAATGAAAGGTATATGTTCTGTAATTTTGGTTCTGCATATCTCAAAATTCTGAGCAAAAGGCTCCTTAAATAAATAAAAAATTAAGTTGGCATGTCGTTAGAACGATATTGGCATGTTGTTAGAATGAAACTGCAAATCTCATTTGAACGAGATAAGCATGTCATTAGAGCGACCTGCTGATGTCGTTTGGGCAACAATAAATGTCAATTGATCCTTCTAAACACAAGGGAATGATCTATACGACTTTAAAACATGTTTCTATTAAAATAAATGAAGTTAAAATATTTTAAAATCATTTTTTAAACAAAAAAACATCCTTAAAACATTTTCTAAGTCCCGTAAACATTATGCGTTCATACCTGAGAGATACTCGGAATGCAATATGATATGAAAACGTTAAATGTTCACCAATAAACACGAGATGATATATATTTCAAGCTTGTCCTCTACGTCTTCAAAACAACGTCATAGACTATGTGGGAATCATGACAAGTAAAAATCTATCTAATACTCAAAGTTGTTTTTATCCAGAATAATCCCAATACATACAAGTTGACACTATCTGGAAATTTTGTCCTTACAAGTCTCCCCCTTTGACTATTTCATGAAAAACCCAAAACAGATAAATGACTAATCCAGGTCGTCAAGTCGAATGACCTAAATCTCATCCCATAAACCCAAAAAGAAAATACAGGACACAGTCTAGTAAACAAATTTCGGACCAACAGCATGAATTGCCTGCATGTGATGTAGTGGCAAAATATCCAATCTCAGAATAATCACTACACTCACGAAACAAACATATACCATGTGAAGTGTGGATATACAAATGATATAAAGCCTTATGATACGAACTTGTAATACAAATCATTTGCTAAACACGTGAGGAAACCATACGATACCAATTTTTGAACACATTTTTCAATATAGTTCAATCAATGATACCAATATGTAAACAATTTGATCAAAACATGATACAAACAGATGTTCTCATTAAACAAAACTCTCTCACATCATATACTATCTCTCCCCATTTTTGTCTCGAATCGACAACCAGAGAAAAGATAAACAAATAATCATCATATATATCCTATGAATAATCATATGAAGCATATATAGATAAACGATGATGCCAGCTAATAATAATCAGAAGGTACCAAATCGTAGCTAGAAAATAGTCATAAAATATGATACATTAATATCAGGAATGATGTGATTAAACAAATTAATGGAACTTAAAAATAAATCATGAAAAATCAATATTGACTGCATGTAAACTGTCCAAAACAACCCAGATGTACCAAAATAGTGTAAAATTAACATATATGAGAAGCATGTACAAAAAAAACTTAAGAGTCAAAAAGTCAACTGAGGTCGTTCAAATGACAAAGCAGTGTCATTTGAACGATACAGAGAACTCATTCAATCAGGCTAAGAAATGACCCAAAATATAATGACGTCGCATAAATCATCTAAGAGACGACCTATCATGTGACGCATCTAACGACCATACCTGACACTTTTAATATCCTAGTTTCTTAGAACGTTAGATCTAGTCGTCGAACAACATGGATATGTCATTTGAACGACATCCAGAAGTCATTTGAACGACTTCAAAAACTTTGTATTTCAGCTTTAAAAATGTTTAGGATTTGCCGAGTGAATTTTTTCCCTCTAAATAACAATTAGAAATATGAAATAGTAGAAAAGAAGACTCAAAACTGAAAATATGATTTTCATGCTAACAAAGTATCAATGTGCTTAAATATGGATACAAAATGAATAAGCGAGAACTATAACAAATGAATCACAATTTAAACACATCAAAATGATCAAGAAACACTTATTGATAGCTAAATATCATCAAACTAAGTTTTATCCATATGTGACAATTTATATATTGAGCTTAATGAACTAAACAAACAACAGGCAAACAAACCAAAATTTTGATGATTCTATAAATAATAGTGTCACGACACGAATTTTCAACATTAGGAATGACGTCACTATTTTCTCACCTTAGAGAAATCCTATTGGCCCATTTTTGGCACATGTTTCTTTTTATTGCCTTAATTTTTTCTCTCGAGCTTTTTTAATAGTGGCTTTCACGACGAGTTTATTATAATCTCACAACCCTTTCTTGTGGACACTCAATATTTTTTCAATTAAAAAATATCTATCCTCATGGACAACGGTACATGAACACCTCCTCCTAAGTCTAATTACGTATAAATCACAAAATTAAGAGGAGAACGTCTCATTAAACTCAAATATGCATGAAAAGTCAGGCATTCATATAATCTCATTCAAGTGTGTGTGATGGCATATATACAAAGTCAAATTTAAATGCAAATCTACTTCGAAACAACTCCATTAATCAATGGTTAAGATCATTCTAAGCATCTTCAATTATGATCAAATGTCCTATCCACATGGGTAATGAAATGATGGGTGTCCAAGCACACCAATATGCCAAATCACACATGTAAAATCGCGACAAAAGAAATAAATTGAAAATATTTTTGTATTTTTCTCATAAGACTCAATAAAAGAAAAATATAATGAAATAGATACACATGTCATAACTCTAGTAAATATATATCATGAAGCAAAGACCATCATATGACAAACATGGAAAACACAATCATCCATAATAAATATCATGTGAAACATCATGTGATTGCATGTGAGAACAAACTAATCTAGCATTTAGCATCTCTGAAATAGATTTTCTAATCCAAACACGTGTGTAGCTAACTTGACGGGTTTTGAGAATTGACAGGACACTACACTTAAACTTCCTATGATCCTTTCTAAGATCATAGAAAAAATGCCTAAGGTGACCTTTCCTACCGCGATGTGAACATGTGTAAGGACGAAGAGGAATGGAACCTTTAGGTTGAAATTTTATAACACCCCAGGATGTGTTCGATGCTCTAAAACAAACTATGGTTTTGGCTTTAGCAGCGGAAGCACTAGAACATGACAAGACTCTACTATCACTACTTGAGTCGTTTAAATTATTTTTCAACTTCAAAATCTTGGACTCAAGCAAAGAATTAGTCTCCTCAATTTTTAGGGATTCCTTCTTTAAATTTTTAATTACCCCTAGAAGGTTATCTCACTCTCCCGCAATGTAAAAAAAATTATCCATAAGAGTCTTATCATGTGCCTTATAAGAATCAATCAAAACAAATTCTCTTTGGCACAATCCCTAGAATTCTTAAAGTCCTCTAACTCTTTCTCTAAAATAAGGACTCCATTATCACTCTATTCCTTGGCCAACATTAAAGAATTAAAGGCATCATACAAGGCAACAAACTTATCACGAATGATATCTCTTTGAGTTTGAAATGTTAGAAAATATTCAATCCTATGTTTTAAACGACAATTTTCTTCTACAAGAATTTCAATTCGTTTTGAAAACTTCAAACTCAAAATATTTAATTCATCAAAATTTTGAGAATTGCTCAAGATAAAAACAAGCCAAGAGAGGGAAATAAACACAACTACCAAAAAGAACAAAACTAAGACCTAAACAATAACTAAATGCAACCTGCTCTGATACCAACTTGTAGGTCCCTTTTTACATGTGCTTTAGGTGAAAAACATTTCACACAAATCTTTTGCAATTTTAATATGATCCAATTTTTTAACCAATTTTTTTAACCCAATTTTATCTTGTTAATCCTAATAATGAATCTAGTGTTTTTAAGCAAGTGAAATAAAGCAAAGTCCACAAAACACACAACACCTATGTACGAGGAAAATACTAGGGAAAGAAACCTCGAACGACCCAAGACAGACAATCACTATGATATGATTTAACAATATACAAACTGTAGACTTACTTAACGACTCGATTACCCAAAAGACTTGATGATCTTTTATGCTTCAATCGCTCCTCCATAGTTTAACACATAAGTCTACCTATGACAAGTGAACAACACACGAGTCCACGTATGTCTCGGTATCCACTGCATAGCTTTGGAGACTACCTGTAATTTAAAAATCAAAGGCCACTACTTCTTCATTGACAAACTCGACAAAATAGTTAATGTGAAATATGCATAAGCAAACTCCAGATGGTGATAAACCAAGATCTCTATAGCATATGTATATGAAATATCGGATCTTGAAACACAAAGGATGTTTTTAACTTTGGAAACTTTTGTAAACAAGTGCAGAAAAAAGAAAGGATTCTATTCTCTAATTTTTATTCTGCACACCTCGAAATTCAAAGCAAAAGACTCCTTACATATGAAAAAAACTTCAAGTCGGTGCGTCATCAGAATGATATTGGCATATCGTTAGAACGAACCTGTAAATCTCATTTGAACGAGATAAGTATGTCGTTAGAATGACCTGATGATGTCATTTAAATGATAGTAAATGTCGTTTGATCCTTCTAAACATAAGGGAAAAATCTACACGACTCTAAAATGTATTTATCTCAGAATAAACGAAGTTAAAACAATTTAAATTCATTTTTAAACAAACTAACATCCTTCAAGCATTTTTCAAGTCCCATAAACATGATGTGTTGATACGTGAGAGTTACTCTAAACACAATATGATATCATGACGTGGAATGTGCACAAATAAACAAGGCATGATATATCTCTGAATCTTAACTGCTACATCTTGAAAACAATGTCATAGACTATATGGGAATCGTGAGATGTAAAAATCTATCTATGTCTCAATTTGGTTTTTTCGGAATAATGCCAATACGTACAAGTTTACACTATATGGAAATTTGTCCTTACATATTTTGAACGAAGCTTCAATGTCATTCAAACAAAACACATTTCTTCTTCAAATGAGAAAAAAATTTCATTCGAACAAGATAGGCAGGTTCCCTCCTTTTTCCACAAAACATAGATTTTTCCCTTAACCTCGACTATTAACTAAAGAACTTCCAACTAGTAAAACTGACTACACTATATTCTAATATAATCACGGATACATGATCCTAAATAGATTCCACAATGATTGTGGTCCAAATTGCATCTATTAATGGTTTAATCCTTCAAAATTCAAAAATTAAATCTAGTTCACCTTCTTCGTTGAATGGATTCTAATACATATACAATTCCAGATCCAAACATCAAATTTACATGGGGATTCTTATATAATTAAATTAAACCTAAACATGTGTTCTAATAACTTATTCATAGTCCAAAACAATTCAACTTATGGTTTCTTTTTAAAGAGCTTATGTCTTTTCAAGTCATAATTAATTCATGACTAATACTAATTAATCCATTAGCAACACATTTTTAAGATAACATATTAAAATCCTATGCATGCATCTAAATCTAAAATTTAACTACATAATATGAATTAGAAACAAGTTGCAAATTATACATGATAAAGCAAGATATTTCTTGCCTAAGTGTATCAATGACGAATCTCTTGCATTAATCCTTGCTCTTCTTTTCCCAAAATCTTTCGTGATCTATCCCAAAGGTTTAAGGATGATGGGGTTTATTTTTCTAGTGAAACGTAAATTATTAATGATTTTTGAATATTTTAATTAATCTTTAAATCCGCAGATCTATAATAGAAAAAAAAAATTAGGCCTCCAAATTAGTCCAAAATACTACCCTGAATTGTCCAAAACTTAGACTAAGGGTCTACCTACCCCTAGTACCAAACTTGAATGGTAAAATACATATTTGGGCCTCCATATCAATATAGAGTCCTCTCCAAATGGTAGTACCTTGTAACTCAGTAATGCCTCATAAAGTAAAAATAAAATACACATACTTATTTGTTTTGCGTGTAATGGCATGTAGCCCATTCTTACTTAATTTATTTCACACAATAATTAAATATAACATGTAGTATAAACAAAGCACGTAATATGCAAATTTAATCATCATCTAAATATGCTTGTTTATTATTACTAATTTACTCAAGTAATAATAATTCCAAATAATTAATTTGTTCTCATGATTAACCATTAAATAAATACAAGAAAATACAGGGTACTACTTGTTCATTATCCATTACGTGAATATTTTGATACTCAATTTTCCATTATGATAGACTCTCTTTATCGGATGGTTATGTGGATGGCATCTAAATACGATCACTTTGGCAATCGGTTCTTTTAGGTTTATCAGAGTACAAATCATTTGTTGAATATGGTTACTGCTATTGTGCATAATATGATGGGCTTTAGAGGATCTACACTAGCACTGATTATAGACACAACATTATATTACCCCTTAAGTCTCTCCTTAGGTCCCTATAACCTCGACATTTCACTGAAAACCCTGACTCATACTCCGAGTACTAATCTACAGGTCATCGGGAGCTCCCGAGCCCCGTTTGACTCCGATTAACTCTATCGTCAGAGTGAAAGCGCATTGAATTTTAGAAGGGATATGAATCCCTTTTCCAAAGGTCCACCCCGTGCATAAATCGGCATAACGGTTCGGACAAATGGACCATTTTACCATCAAAAATCAATCTGGAGGACAATGGGTGCCCCAGGGCCCCAATTTAACCCTAGTCAACTTCCTCGTGAAAGAAAAAGCTCTTTGAATATTTCAAAGGCAATAAAAACCCCTTTTTAATGGTACTCCCCATGTGCAAAACGACATAACCATTCAGACGAACGATCCGTATTCCCTTGAAAATTGTTCTAAGGGCCACCAGGCACTCTCGAACTCAATTTGACCAAGGTTAACTCTTCAGATCAGATGATACGGAATGAATCTTTGAAAGTCACTAAATACCCTTTCTAGCATTCCACCCCTTGCACAAATCATCAGTACGCTATGGCCGAATGACCCGTTTTACTCCGAAAGGTCATTGGGCACTTTCGAGACCAAAGTCAACTCACTGAACCGAGTGAAGATATTTTGAACGTTGAATTACCTTGAATATCCTTACCAACAGTCCACCCTGTGCGTGATTTTGACTTACAAAAAAATTCATTTACATCCGATGATTTCTCATCCAAAGGACCGATAAGAACTTTCGAGCCCCGTTTGACGCAAAGTCAACTCCTGCACCCGGGAGTGCCCCAAAGAACTCTTGAAGGTCTATAAATTAAATTTCTAGCGTTATGAACCATGTACGATTTGGATTTATTGAAAAAAATCTACGATCATTTTTTTTAAAAAACTCTGTACGAGACTGTCGATTTGCAGGATCATTCCCCTGCCTATCACCAATGTGCCTAGGGTTACATGTCGAATGGTCGGTCTAGGGAGATGCCTAGAGGAACTCCCTTAACCTATAAATAGAGAGCCTGACCTCACTACAAAATCACGCCTTAGATCCATCAATATTAGTCATCTCAGTAACATTCTCTTGCAATCAGCAAAGTTTCCTTGTATGAAATTCTTTTCCATCTCTTATCCCCATCCTTTTCATACCCAATTTAGAAAAATCTCATTCTCTATTATCCAACATTCATCTTAACACTCAAGGGAGGTCATCAAAGATCAAGATCAAGCCTCAATTTTTAAAAGAAGGTCCAAATTATTATCTCTATTTAAATTCTTTATTTTCGCATTAGTTACATAAATTCTTAATCTAGTTTTCACTTTAGTTCATACATATTAATATCTCATCATTTATTAGTTATATTACATATACTTTATTTTCTATAAAAAAACGAAATATATTTTCTACACACACATGGTAAATTCCCATTCAAATTTATGGGATATACCCCACCCTTAAGCGAGATGACTTTATAGGCTACATAGGCGTTTTGGGCTAAAACCCGAGACTCAAGTCCAAATTTCCCATTTTTGCATTTGTCACCATTTCATCTATACATTATTTTAATATATATTATATTTGTGATCCTTATTGCTGTTTTATCCAACATATATTATCATTTCATCATAACGATCAATATCTCTATAAACACATACATCGTATTTTCTAGATATTATTTTGGGAACATTCCTTTAGATGACCTCACTCTACCCTTTTCATGATATCAGTTGGGTGATTCTGATCTCCATTTATATATACACGCACACACACTTCCCAGAGAAATAAGGAAAAATGGTAACACAATACCATAAGAGACTGAAAGGGCATGATGGGTTCATAACACCTTTCCATTCCGTAAGTTAGCCCTTGAACCTATGAACTATTAGTTTTGTAAGCATCAGTTTGTCTGTGATGCCTTTATCTTAAGGTGGCGACATATTATTTTGCTTATTTTGTGCAAAATAGGATGGAGACTGCATCTTTTATATCACCCCACATCGAGGACAGTGGAATCACTCCTAAGAGGAAGAGGGAACAAGAGTTTCACCCCTTTCCCCCTCTAAAAGGTGACGGCTGGTCAAAGTGGCGACTCCACTGGGAACTTTTCATAAGAGGGATAGACTTTATTTGCATGGGTGTTATTTTTTTCTGCTTGTGTGTGTATGAACCTACATGTATGCTCCTTTTTCCCCCTCTATTATTTATTCATATATCTACATCATGCTTATATCACATCTCACTCACTCTTCACTCACACACTTATAGATACTCTCCCATATACACTTGTCACTACTTATGATCACTTATATCCACATGTTACACACACCACTTAGAATATCCATTCTTAGGTCTCACTAAGATAGACCTCAACTTATCACACTTGTATATATACATGCTCACTCACACTTGTCACACACCACTTGTAGTTGATCCATGCTTAGGTTCACTACCACACACTCACTCATAGATAACCTCACATCACTCACCCACACATATCCATGCTTAGTTTAATCTTCATGCTCCATATTAGATTTATACTTTTACATTCTTCCCTATTAGTATTATACTCATCATGCTAAATAAAATACTCTCTCCATAATATGGTAATCAAGAATCATGCATTTTGCACATTACATCACCAAAGATCATGGCTATTGGCCAAACTTTGTCCCATAACTGGGGGGGTCATTTCGATATGGGCGCTGGTCTGACAGGTCGTAGTTCAACTAAATGATATGACTATATCCTTCCACTAGCCAAGTACCTTCTACGTATATTGAATGGTTCCCCACCCCCCCACCCCCACGCGCATCGAATCGCTTTCATGAAGTCATAACGGGAGGTACATAGAAGGGAACTAATTCACATACATCTAGTATATTGAATTCTCTCTCACACGTATTGTCCCCGCGAGCTATATAGTGAGTAAATTCACATACCTGATGGCTTATCCACACATAATGGTTTCCCTCAAAAGACAGACGTATATAATGGAAGTCATGCTAAAGAGGGGAACCCTTACAATTAACCCAACAACTGCATACCCTCATATAGGCGTCTAACCTAGGGCACTCATATTTAGTTTATTGGTTACCACCCGAAACTCGGTCGAAATGCCGAGTGAGCATGCCGCCCAAATTTTTGTGCAATTTTGTCTCTTTCCAAATAGATACCTTATCCACAACCCCGGTAACAAGTCCAACCGTATTTTACATATTTTTTAAACCTATTTTTTCCTGGGTTCGGGTCCTGTTCGACATTTTTTCCGGCATTTAGGTAAACCTAATATAAGTGACAATGTAGTAGTAATAATAATAATAATAATAATAATAATAATAATAATAATAATAATAATAATAATAATAATAATAATAATAATAATAATAATAATAATAATAATAATAATAATAATAATAATAATAATAATAATAATAATAATAATAATAATAATAATAATAATAATAATCATGTTGAAACCTTTTTCTCATTTTTCCTCTTTTTTTACTAGAAGTGTCAAAAAAATAAAATCCCCGTCTTTTATCAAAAAACCAAAAGCAATTTTCCTTCCTTTTACCATAAATATTTCTCCTCCTTTTCACCTAAGAACATTTTGTCCTCTTATTTTCCCAAAATGTCAAAAATATTTTCCTACTATAATAAAAAGGCTTTCCTTCCTCTCTTTCAAAAATAAATTCGAATCATTTTTCCTTCTTAGGTCAATCGCATACCCAATCCTTGACCTGGCTCCCAATTTGCTTTGATTTTTCGTCGAACCGCCCGAGGCTCAATTAGTTCCCTCGGCTACTTCCTCTGAGTCCATAATCCATTTCCACCCTCTTTCCATTGAGAACGCATACCAAGTACTGAATGTGCAGCCACATTTGATGACGGTCCTAGCCCAACTCACTGCCAAGATTGATAACCTTCAAACCGAGGTTTATGAGATGCAATGAAACTAGGTCCCTATTCCCATAGAGCTCGAGATCCACTTCCCTCGCACTATGGGTTCACTCGAACCTAAGACTATTTGGGTCCTCGAGATATATCTGCATCCTCTACGTGCCCCTCCTGATAATGAGCCACTACCAACTCAGCTCCTTATGTTGAATCTTGCCCGGCTAGGGGTTAACATATACATAATCGTGGATCCAAAGGAAGAAGAAATGAACACGGTCAGGGATGACCTTTAGATGTTGACAAAGAAGTTTAACCATGTCCAAATCTCCAAAAACTACATGAATTACACCCATATATCTCTCTATCCTAAAGCAAGGATGCCGCAAAAGTTCAAGATGCCTAACATTGAGAAGTTCAGGGGTAGTAGGACCCTAATTGTTCATCTCTAAAGTTACCACCGCCCTATTACTCTCCTAGGTGCTTTCGAGGAAATATTCTCCCAAATGTTCCAACAGACTTTGAAAAACATCATTCTTCATTGGTTCTTATCTCTCGAGGAGTCCAGTATTCACAGTTAAGAGGATGTTGCCCGTGAATTCACATCAGAGTACAAATAAGATGAGTAGTTGGAGGTTGACTGCCGTGATTTAGATCTTCTCAAATAGAATCCTGAGGAATCAGTCAGTAATTTCATAGCAAGGTAGAGAGAAAAAGTGGCCACCATGACCAATCGGCCTTCCAAACAGGAACAAGTTAGTATTGTGAAAAAGAACTTCTTACCCCATGTTCGAGCAACGATGGGAGGAAAGTATTACCCTCATTTTCGAGACCTTCGGGAAGCAAGAGTAGAGATCAAATAATGTTTTGTCAAGAAAGAAGTTGAGATGGAGAAAGTATCCAGGAAGTTCACTCCCAGAAAGTATGAGAATCCTACTAATATCACGGTTTTAACCATCAACAACATCTCTCAGTCTACCACTTCTTGGGCATTAGCAAGCCGCCCTAACCCAGTCAAAAAGGAATACACCCAGCTTTGTCCTCCCCCTCCAAAGTCTATCAATCCCTTTTAAGAAAAAATCTTATCAAGCCATTAAACCTCGTCCATTACAAAACATACTTCCCAAAAATTTCAAACTTGATGCCCTTTGTCATTTCCATAAAAATGCTGACCACAGTACTGATCACTGTTTCCATCTCTAAAATGTAATCCAAGGTCTGATTAATCGAGGTATAATTTCCCCACCATATAATCCTAAGCCAAACACTGCCCACAATCCACTCTTAAATCATACAAATGTCATCTTCCTCGAAGAAGATTCAGAATTTGATCCATCTACCCAGATTATACCAAGTAAATCACCCATCATACCCATATATTCCCCTAAACCCCTCTAAGTTTGCCCATATTTTCTCCTACGTACCACCTTTTTTTTATCAGGCTTTGTCACTCCTTACGAGAGCATGTATTGATGACTGTACTCGCATCGAAGGGAAAAATATGGAATTGCCAGCGGTATCAAACCAACTTCTAGAGTTCAGGCTGAAATTGCCCTCATAAATTACTATTGATTTCCAGAGATTCATCACGTTATTCTTGGAAGATCGAAAGTTATCTCGAAAGTCAGATAAATAGGCCGTACCTAGTGATGAAGTCATCTTAGATGATGTCGTCCAAATCATGGCAGAATTATTTTGACAGACCGATGAAATTTGTTATATAACCCAGCTACTTAATGCTTGGAAATTACAAGGTCTCCTGGTCCCTTCATTTCTATATATCCCCATTGAGTTGGAGGATTTATACGAAGAGACCATTGAGGTTGTGGAGTGTATTGACTTCTCTTGGGGAAATGATGTCGTTGCCACGGGATGGGGGGACTAATTCAATAATTTAGATGAAGAGAAAATCCCCAAAAAATACTAGATAAATAGTTAGCATATGTGGAATGATATCGTTTAAGGATCTAACATGGTTGTCGAACAAATCGACATAGATGAGGAAATGAGGTTTATATTTTCCCTATTTTCTGTGAGCCATATGATTTGATCAGGGAGGCATTACCAAGTTCTAAACCCAAAACCATCAACAATCGACAAAGGAATAGGTGTTGAGAAACTTCTTATACCAAAAATGACCCTCGAGGATATCAAGATCGTCGATCAGTTGAAGAAAACCGAAGATAACATCACTTTGTGGGTACTCTTTATGTCTTCCCAGCTGCACTGAAATTCCTTGATTAAACTACTTATCGAGCCCACCGTCCCTCTGTCACCCACGCCAGAAGAAATAGTTAATCGAGTTGGATCTCTAACCTCTACTAGAATATTTTCCTTCTTCGAAGAAAAAATCCCTATGTTTGGACCAAATCACAACTATGCTCTCAATATCTCAGTCCAAGTCATGGGAAAGATCTTCCCATTTTCACTTTTTGATAATGGATTAGCTCTCTATATTTTCTCGTTGAGAACCCTCAATTTCTTGGGGCTACAAATGATTGACCTTGATCCAACCTCCATCGTAGTGAGTGCTTATGATAATACTCACGGGGAAGTGATGGGATCCATAAAGCTTACTATAGGTTCTATCCCTACAAATCCCGTTACTTAATTCCAAATCATCGACATCCTGGTTTATTTTAACCTGTTGCTCAGATGCCCATGGATCTATAGTATCAAGGATGTATCTTTTTTCCTCCATCAGAAACTGAAATTCTTTGCAAATGGGTAAGTCATCAACATCTTGGGAGGAAATGATAATATTGAGAGAGCAAGCACCAGTAATTCGATACTAGAGATACAACATGGGGCAAATGATATGCTTCTGTCAGATTTCCAAGTTGAATAACTTCTGGTCCCGGCAATGGATGATTTCAAAGATAGAGTTTGTCCAGAACACAACCCTCATGGTAATGTCAATATGATACAAATGTTCAAAAACATTCACTTTATGCCCGGAATGGGGCTGGGATGATGAGAGTAAAGGATACTTGAAAACATAATACTGAAGAAATCATTTCCTCCTTGTGACGTGGGTTATCAACCATTAGTAAAAGAATCGAGAAAGAACCACCAACCTCAATTAAAGAGAAGGCTAGAAAGTGCTAAGACTGTCTTAGGAGATTCCTTGAACGGAAGATTCATCAGAGAGGGTGAAGATTTTGCCTTTTATGGATTTTTTAAATTTTGGTACGATCATATGGATAAGAAGATGAAACCAGGAATGGAGATTTTTTCAAGACATCTACTTATGGTTCGAAAGTTCCCAGCATAATGTGCAATTGCCCATTGAGAATACTATAGTTTCTTTGAATATTCGAAGGGGTAACTCCGAGGATTTATTCAACTTGTAGACACTAGGGCTCACACTCTGTATTGTCCACTCTATATCCACATCATCGAATCCATCCCACCTAATCAAAGATGCGGATGCACCTCCCCTCAATTGGAACATTGTGCTGATTCCAAGTGCTGAAGTGCAACATAATCCCGATGTTTATCCCACCTCCTCTTTTTCTGCCTATTCTGATGTAATCGAGACCTCCTTCACTGAGGTTCTCAACTCTTTTTTTCCTAATAATGAAATAAATGGTGATTTTGAGTATCTTATTATGCCTTACATTAATTATATTTATTCTAATCAAATTGTTGATGGTGATAATTTTTTAAATGACCAACTCTTAACTGATCTTAATAAGGTTAATGAAAAATTACAAATATGCTTTCAAGTTAATGAAGATGAAACTGTTATTATTAAACTTGGTTCTAGTAGTCAACTACACGAGATTAGAATAGGTTCTACCCTTGATAAGCATGACATTTCTCAACTTGAAGAATTATTGAAGGAATTTGTGGATGTCTTTGTATGATCCTACAACGACATGCCAGGCATTGATCTCGAGGTCACTAAGCATGAGATTTTAACTATCTAAGAATGCAAATCGGTCAAAAGGAAACTACGAAAGCTCCGTACCAAATGTCACTCAAGGTTAAGGAATAATTTTTCAAACAGTTGAACGTGAATTTCATTCATATGATCAAATGTTCCGCATGGCTAGCTAAAATGATACTTGTGCTGAAATTCGAAGGAAAGGTTCGCATGTGCGTTGACTATCGAGATTTGAATAAGGCATCTCTGAATGACGATTACCCGCTACCCAATATCGACATGATTGTGGATAACACAACTAGTCACACTCTCAAGTTATTTTTTGATTATTTTTCAAGATATAATCAGATCAATGTGCGCCTCGATCATTAAGAGAAAATGACATTCAACACCCCTTGGGGAACATTATGTTACAACATCATGTTATTTGGTCTAAAAATGTAGGGTCTACCTATCATAGTGTTGCCATAACTATATTGCATGATTTGATACCCAAAGAAGTTGAGGTCAACATATATGATATGATTATCAAGTATAACACGAGGGAAGGTCATGTCCCCTTTCTCTGGATGTTTTTCGAGCGACTGCATCGATACTATATGAAACACAACCCATAAAGGATTGTTTTTAGAGTTACTAAAGGAATGATTTTTGGATTCATGGTTAGTGAGAAAGGGGAAGAAGAAGATAATGCCAAACTAAAAGTCGTACTCAAAATTCCACCACACCAAACAAAGAAGGAAGTCCAGGGGATTCCTTGGATAATTGCAGAATATCAGTCGCTTCATCAGCTAGTTGACTTCTATCTGTGAGTCCATCTTCAAACTCCTCCAAAAGGATTCAACCAAAGTTTGGAACGAATCTTGTCAGGAATCCTTTGACCGAATCAAGCAATACCTAACCAGGCCTCCAATACTCATGCAACCACAACCTAGGTTTCCCCTATTCCTATACCTGATTATAACAGCCACAATAACTTAGTCTTTATTGGACTAATACCTTTAAGAGTCTCACAAAAAGAGAGCCACATACTATGTCAATTGCATGTTGGTCAGGTACAAAGTTAACTACACTGCCTTAGAAAAAGCACATGTCTACCTTGTTTGGGTCACCCAAAAATTATGGCACAACATGCTCTCTTTTTCCATCAAACTTGTATCCAAAATGGATCCTATCAAATACCTACTCGAGAAACTTTCCCTATCCAGTCTAATGGCCCGATGGTTGATGATACAAGCCGAATTTGATATTTTGTATGAGACTCAAAAAGCCATTAAATGAAGAGCCATCTATGATTACCTCATTAACAATCCTATAAAAGAAACTAATATTTGGATTTTTTTAATTCCTGGATGAAAATATCCTTTATACCTCTCAAAAATACCTCCGCTGGCAAATTTTTTTTAACAATGATGCCAACAGTAAAGGGTATGGAATTGGGGTACTCCTAATTTCCCCTGATGACTCTCGCATTCCCATTGCCATCAAGTTAGATTTTCCATGCACTAGCAACATGACTGAATATGAGGCATGCATGGTAGGCCACAAAGTTGCTTTTGGGAAGGGAATTCGATGCATAGGTGTCTACAAGGCTTTAACCCTATCATCGGTCAAGACCTCATAAGATGAAAAGTTAAGGACGAAAAACTCTTACCCTTCCATTCCCACCTAGAAGAGTTAGCCTCCTAGTTCTAACATATCACCTTCCACTACGTGCCCCGGAGTAAAGAATAACTTAGTAGATGACCTTGATACCTTAGCCTCCATAATTGACATGCTCGAAAGAATAACGATGGACCCCTTCTTAGTCCAAAAACAAGCTAAACCAACCCACTGCAATCACATTGAGCTCATCACAGAAGAAGATCCTGATATAGCCGATTGCTAGTACAATGATATTTGGGGCCTCCTCAAGCATGGTAGGTATCCCCTAGATTCTAATATGAAATACCGAGAAGCCCTCCGCAAACTACATTATCTATGATAAGGCATTATTCAAGAGAAAGTTTGATAAAACCCATTTACACTGCATCGCAGGGGCTGATAGTGAAGAGATGATGCAAAAACTTCACAACGGGGAGTGAGGACCACACACACACACACACACATATATATATATATATATATATATATATATATGTTAATCTAACTCTCTATGAATATGTAAGGCCTTTAAATATGGGTTCTCCCAGCCATATAGAATGAAAAGAGAACAAGACAAACAAAATATATAATAATTGAAAATGAGGAAACCGACATTTTAAACCGCAATTGTTCTCAACTATTGTGGCTTGAAAATATCCTCACCTATAGCTTGAGGATTGATTTAAAGACAACTATAAAATAAAGAGTAACGTAATGGACCGACTGTAGGTATAAATGGTATATATGCTCATCTCTCGAAACATGTCAAAGCCAACTAACCTTAGTCGTTTTGCTTATTTGAGGGCATGTATATAACAAAGCCTATCTCCCCTTATTTTTCAATTCTCGGCCAATATAAATTGGAGAGACTTCTCTCCTTTTGCAAGGAAATAACACACAAAAAATATATCTTTCATCCACCATTGTTTTTGGGTGTTGAACCACAGTATCACAAACACAACTCCCACATAGAATACTCATACCATTTTTGGACTTTGGAGACAAGTTAAACACAGTGTGGAGGAAATGTTGGCATATAATTTCGAGGTGAATTGGTATTATCTTGCAGGTGTATTCATGTATATATATATGGAACTTGAAGGAGTTTTCTAAGAAAGTTACATGTGGAGTTTTCATAGAGGTTTTTGGAGCACACTATTTGCACAACTTTTGGAGGGTTTTATCATTTAAGGTGGGGTTTATTTTATGGTATTTATATTTTGAAAATTTTATTACGCATGCTTTATATATCTTTTTTTTTTTGTGTGTGTGTGTGTGTGTGTGTTAGTGACTGTGTGACAATATACATGCTACTTCTGAAATTATGTCATGATTTCATGTGAAATAAAGTACTAAAAATGGGTATAACATATGGTTTTCAAGTTATTGAATTTTAGAATTTAAATTGAAAAGGTTATGAAGTTATGGAATAATTTCATGTAAAATTAAAATATTTATAGTAAGTCTTGAATATAGTTACAAGTTATAAAATTTTATAAGTGAATTTTTATGAAATAAAAATCCAACTAGTGTGTTAAAGATTTATGTATTCAGGAAAATGCTTATGAAAATGCGAGACTAGAATGCCTTGGATAATTTTCAACAAATTTAGGAATATTGGAGTTATATTCTTATAAAAGTGATGAATAAAAATATATTATTTCATGAATAAAAATATATTATTTCATGAAGAAAAATAATAAATAAAAATGGTTGATACTTTAGGTGTGAAAAGTCATGGAATGTCACATATTATCAATTTGGACTTAAGATACTCGTGCTTAAAGATTTATTTACATGGAATCATTCAAGTAATTTTTTTAAAATATTGTGTGGATAATATAATGTGACTTTAAAGTGAAAGAAAGTATAAAAATATATTGAAATATTTTAAAGCGGCATACATTGAAGTATAGTAACTACTGGTTCAAATGGTAAATCTTTAAATATTTGATGATTAAAGTGATGAAGTGAAAGTAAAACTTAAAATTGATAATTTACACAATGAACCCCAAAGAGGATGAAATCTTTTCTTTTTTCCCAAACATGGTAAGTTGTGATTAAAAAAGGGACATTGTTATACAAGACTTTAAATTAACATTAAATGATGGAAATAGTCCTTAAACCTGAAAATGGAGTAATACTTCAAAAAATAAAAGATGTTGGTAATACATCTAAAATGTGTAATAAGGATTAAATGGTAAAACATGTCGAAATGTATATAAAGGGTGACAAGGTAGCATTTACTTTGGGTTTTGGCCTTTAGTCTAAGTCAAATGGTTAAAGTAACATTCGAGACTAAAACCTGAACTTAAGAAAATTTGTTACAACGACGTAACAAATGAAAAGATGCTCAGAGAAACTAGGAAAGTTTAATGAGGGACTGAAGTCTTAGGTTACGGCTTCAGATTAGACCCAAAACCTCTAGTTAGGGAAGCATATTGCAGCATTTGTGGCAGTCGGTGCTACTTCGTAAACATAAATAAAATTTACTAACTCCGATCAAGAAAGTGAAGAGATAATTCAGAGAATGATTATCTCTAAAGGATAAAAAGTGTAAACGTGTAAGTGAAATAATTGACAAACCCATGGTATATGTATTAAATATTAATGGAAATGAAGTAATAAATGTCTCAATTGGGTGTAGCAATAAACAATAGATGTTATGTCTTCGGGTTGACATTAAAGTTAAAGAAACCTTTTTATACACTGGGTGCATTTGTAAGACAATACTTTTGAAAAATATCACGGGCATTGTGATTAATGTGAAATTGATAACATTCGAAGGGAATTTAGTTAACCTAAAAGAGAGACCATGGAATATAAATTCTTATCTATTAATCGCGTAGATTAATGGATTAAATAATTTTTTTGTAATAAAACGATGAAGTGAGAAATATAAGGTTGATGGATTTTAACTAAAGTTAAACGCATGTTTTTTTAAAAATACATGATTGATGCATATACGGTTCAGTTGTTGTATCATCATTATAGCATCCTTCCTTTGTGACGTTCAGTTTTATATTGCATTTTTATTAGGAACTCCACTGGGCATCGACTTATCTTAGTCCCTTTGTCATGGAATCTTAAGCGACATTTCGTCCTTTAAGAGTGTTTTATAGGTAAGTGATTCATATTGTTTACATTAGTAGTTCTTATTTCATGAACCCTAAGTTATTTCCTAATGGGTTCATCACTTGTTATTGTCTTATTTATACATATATAAAATAGATTTGAATGATCACTCGACTAAAATAAATAACTAAAACAGACTGGAAACATTATATTAGTTAGTTCACATCACTCTACACTTAATGCAACCGAACTGGTTCGGGTTGACCCACGACTGATCCATAAATTGGGGTTGGGGAATTACAAGAAGTGTTTACATCGAACAATCCACAAAAAAATGGTGTAGCAGAAAGAATGAACATGACACTATTTGGCATGGTAATCAAATCAATGATGAGTTGTTCAGAATTGTAGGATTCTTTTAGGTTTTCATTAGGGACAACCACATACATATTAAACTTAGTTCCATTTAAATTGGTCTCAATAAATACCATAGAGCTATAGATTTGGTAGGATTTCCAAACACATGCGATGAGGAAGGATCCTGGGAAGCTGGAATCGGGGATAGATGTATGTCTCTTTGTAGGTCACCTAGAAAGAACAAAACATGGTTAATTTTATGATCCTAGAGACCACATGATATTTGTTAGCACAAATGCTCGATATTTAGAGAGGTATTATATGATAGACCACAAATTCAAGGGTAAGTTGATCTTGCAAAAGATGATAGGCAAATTCCAAGTTATTGCCTTTGAACCACCCATAGAGAATAAAATACAGCTCTATGTCGATAGTACACTGCCTAATGACAGTGGAAGCATTACCGATGATCAGGATTCATGTGTGACGTTTATTGGACCACAAGTGGACCCACATTTTAGTTGGAGAGTGAGGCACCAACCTAATAGGTTGGTATATTTAAGAGTGCGCACGAACTAATGGATCAATTAACACCCCAAAACACAAATTTAAATTTTAATCAAACTCTAATCTTTAATTAATTATGTTGTGCGTGCAAATTATGTCCACATACCAATTTCCAATTTCAAACCTAACATGCAAAAACACACGAGATGAGGAAAAATCCATTTGCAGGGAAAAACCTTTTATTCATCACTATTGACAGTTTTGAATACAATAGACTTACAAAATACTTTTCTACACTAAGTCAGACATGCATAGTCTTCAAAAATCCAACAGATATAACCCAGTTCCACAGTCATCAACAGGTAGCGGCCTATACTCGGTATCCATCGATTAAGGTTTCTTCCTTATTCTAAAGTGAAACTTGGTTTCATAAAGTCAACAGTAGAAAAATTATAGATAAGAGTCAATCACAAGAAACCTTATTTATGTTGGTAAAAGTGATCTGAAATATATCCCGAGGGTGAGGAATATGATATGAGGTATTTGATCATAAAAAGAGAATTCAAAGGATGTTTTTCATTATAAAAAAGAGTTCATGGAATATCTAATCGTGTTCATCCTTTTGATAAGAAGGGACGATAAAAAGATTAAATACAAAAGATATTGGGAAGATAATCATTAATAAAATTTGCGCCGGTCATTCAAACGATGGGGCAGGTCATTCGAACGACAGCTTTAATTCGCTCGAACGACTTTGAACAAAAACATCTAACTAGATTACTGTGAAACCATAAAATGATATCGGCTAAAACTTTTTCAAATTTAATCAAACACAAACTTCTAATGAGAAAATACTATGACCCAAAAGTATATCTCGTTCGAATGACACTAAACCTCATTTAAACAAGGCGTCAAATTTTGAATAAAAAATCTCATTAATAATCTTGAGTACCTTTAAGTAAAATTATTGCCTCATAAAAATAAGTAAAGACTATATAATACTCCTAACCTTTTTACCACTCCAAGGGCATGATTTTTTCTGCGTGCGCTTTAGATCAAAACAATATTTCCAAAAACAAACTTTTCCCAATTTTAATTCGCACCAATTTTTTGAACCAATTTTACTTAAATCAATTTTATCTTATTCATCCTAAACATTCATCTAGGTGAATAAGAAAGTAAAATAAAGTAAAGTCCACAACACAGATCTACGAGAAAATAACTAAGGGAAAAAACCTCGGACGACCCAAGCCAGAAAATCACTATGATACAATTTTACAAAGTACAAATAGTAGTCTTACTCAACGACTCGATTCCTCACAAGTCTTGATGATCTTCTATGCTTCAACCGCTCCTCCATAATGCAACGAAGAAATCCTTCCATGCCAGGTTCACACCACAAGAGTCCACATGCACTTAGGTATCCACCAATACAACTTTGCAAACCATCTACGAATCAGACACAAAGTCCACCACATCTTCACCATAAAACTCGATGACACAAACGTTCAAAGAATGAACAAACTCCAGATGGTGCAAACACAAGATCTGCATTGCATATTTATATGAAAGATTGGATCTCAAAAATCAAAGGATGTTTTTAGACTTGAAAAACCTTTGTAAACAAGTTCAGAAAAATGTAATTGTTTGTGAAATAATAATGGTACTGCACCCCCAAAATTCTGAGAAGAAATTACCATAAATAAAAAACTTTAAGTCGGTAAGTAATTAGAACGAGATGTGTATGTCGTTCGAATGATAAAGCCATAGCGTAATAACAAGATGTCGATGTCGTTTGTGAAAAACTAGTTTACTAAGTTGATAACTAAAAGTTATATTTTAAGTAAACTCTGAATATAGACTCCTTGAACGAAACTCTTTTAAAAATAAAACAAAAGATGTGTAAAGTATATTCTGAATATAAATGACAAATTTGGTAGTTTAGTTTCCTTTGGTTTTTAAAATAAAACCTAAACTATGTCCTTATTATGAAACCAAGCAGAAATAGTAAAGTAAGTTGACACCAAATTTCAGCATGGTAAAACCCAAAATTTAGGAAAACCTCCACGGTGTCCTCTACACCACAAAATAAAAGGTCCACTAAATCAATCACAATATACAAGTTATGTAACTAAGCATGAAAATCAAGATCCAAAAATAAGTTCGAAGATTTATACCTACACGAGTTACTCCACTCTCAAAGGTCTCTGACTAGCTTTAATCTCCCTAGAGCAGCCTCCTTGCTTTGTCCTTGCTTTCTGATTCTAGTGGCTCTACCAACACCAGATCTCTCAAAAGAACCACTAATTCTAAGTGTTCATGTTAGAGTGAGGGTTTATGTGATGTGAACTAAATGCAGAAATGCATCTCACACCTCTCAATTAATTATAGAATAATTCTTATTAATTTACAATCAACTATATGACATGTAGAACTGATTCAACTAATTTTTAAAAATTAGAATTCTTGATTAATAAGATCTTAAACAAATATTTCTCTTTTTTCAAAAACCAAGATCTAATATGTTATAAACTTTATTTCTTTACAAGTTTATTTCAAAAGTTGTGAAATATAATGATAGACACATAAATGTTTAGATCTAAAAATTTATTGACTATCAAAGTCTCTTTTTCAAAATAATTTGAATATCAGAGAGTGGATCTTGAAAGATATGACGATAACATAAAGATCCAACATAAACGAGAAAGAAGCCCTAAGATTTGTGTCTAAAATGTTTCTCACGATAAATCTCACAATTTTTAAAAAGAAATATGAGATTTAAGCAAATATGGGTTTCCTAAGAGGATCTAGGTTGAACAGTGTCTTCAACACGAATAAACCCTCACAACTAATTTCAGAACCCTAAAATCTAAGTACAAGGTTAGATCTTTACTGTCTTTTCATGAAGGCAAAGTTTAGAGGTTTGTGTACGGAGGAAAACTTTGGGGTTACACTCAGACAATTATGTTTTCTCTCCTCCTCTCTTTTGTCCCTTTTTCTCTCTAGTTTTTCTCTCTGGTTTTTCTCTTAAATTAGATGATTTTAAAAACTTCTGAATAGTTAACACAAGGTCTCCTTTTATAATGATCAAGGGGTGGAGTGAGAACATCGAACCAAATACACGGCTGAGATTAACTTTGATTGATTGACTCTCCATCCAAGGGTAAAAAACAAGCGATGATTATTTGATCGATGATTGCTTGGTTTAGTTAACACGGGGATTTTAAAAGACCACATGTAGACCGTAGATAACATTTGAATCAAAGGTTGCGATCAACTCTCCCACATAAGACACAGAATAAACACCAATCGCATCGGTATGAAGCCAACACGTGTATGGTTAGGATCAAACTGCAAACGCATGTTTGGGGTTTTTATATAATATGAATTGCATCCCCATAATTCATTAATGCTTTTATTTTCTACCCTGAACAAATTTTTATGAAAAATAATATTTATGTTTTAACCCCAAACATTTTAAAATCACATATTAATTAATTTCAAATACCATTTTAAATGATTTAAAAATGTTTTAAGTGACTTAAAAATTCCAAAAAATTCCAAAAAAATCATATGATCCTTGTGCACACATAATAACACATATATGAAGTGATTGTGTCCCATTTGTGGGTTTTTTAGACTAATACTTCCCTTTGAAGATCATTTGAGGTTCTTGGACTGGATCTCCGTCTTGAAGCTTGGAATCGTTGAGAGGTGGTAACTCTTAAAAGTCTAATCCTATTTTATCTTAATATAAAAACTATTTGGAACTCCTATATGGCATAGACTCAAGTGAGTCAACCATATAGTGTGTTCTCAATCTCCCCCTTTGGATATTAGAGACAAAATTCCCGTGAGTAACCAGTACTCGTGGGTTAAAATGAAAATCCTAGATTTCCTATACAAAGAACCGAAAATAAGAGGAAATAAAATAGATTACTCAACTAAAATATAGGCCAATACCCCAAATAATTACAACAAGCTACACTATTGGGTCTGAAATACTGCCTGAAAAATATGAGCACTTCAAAATGGCATATTAGTTAAGTTAGTCCTGATATAAAATATGAAATTGAACATCAGGTACTCAAGTTCCTCTCCCCCAATTTTGCCCAAATATACAACGGGGTAAAAAAAAATACAAAATGATGTAAATAATGAATCCAACATAAACGATATCATAAGAAAGGGCAGGTGTATTTTATAGGAACGTCCATTGTAATACCTGTAAGGAAATCTTTATTCATTGTCAATTTGTATGCCGTACGCCGTTACACCGTTGAAGAAATTCAAGATCGCATCTACATCAACGGATTCGAATATCAAAGCGTTTTTCAACATCATAACCTCTGCGAGAATGAACTTGGTAAAGTTTTGTTTTTAAGTTCCTTATGCTTCATACTTAGTATTGGAAAATTTTTATAAAATATTTTTATAAAAAATAAGAAGTAAGTTTCTTCAAGCAAAATAAAGTTTTTAAAAGAATTTTATTTTTCTGGAAAGCCGAACCGGTCCGCCTTCCTACCGGACCAATCCACCTTGCACTAGTGAACCACGGACTGATTGCAAACCGAAGTAGCCTATTTTAAAAAAGAACCGATCCGAGGCTGGACCGATTCGCCTGGGATAAATTATAACAGTTCCGTGTAATGTTTTTCCACCGACTCTTATTTTCTATATATATTCCTACTTCGTTGGAGTATTTTTTGAAGACTTTGAGAAAATGTTTCTAAGAGTACAAACACAATAAGACTTCGATTTTTGATGTACCAAACATCTTTTTGATTCACACACAAAAATTCCAACTACTTTTGTGAATCTTTTGGAACCCTAGAACACAAGCTTTGATATTATTAAACCTTTGTGGGAAGATCTTTGCAATCGAGGGATGTGTGTCATCGCTGAGGGAGTCTCTACAGAGTGTTATGGATGCGTGTCATTGAGGAGAGCTGCGATTCTTCTTTTGTTGTTTGGGCTGACAGTCCTTGGAGGGTGCTGCGTGTATTCTCTTGCTGAGTTCAAGACTGCGTGTCTGTGTGGGTTGGCTGCGTGTTGATCCATTGCAGATTTCTCTATGTAATTGTAAGTTGCGATTTATATATTCATAGAGAAATAAAGGTTATATCCGAAAGGGGTTTTTTCCCGAAATCTATGTCTCAGCATATTTACTGCGTTGCATGCCTTATTTTTTATGGGTTGATTTAGATGCATGTTTAAGGGCTGTATTTATTTGGTTTAAAAGTAGACTTTAATTAAATAAGGGTTGATTTCAAAACTTGCGCATTAATTTAATCAAGTATCACACCGTCGCACTTTACAATACCCCGTATTTTTATGACTTTTAAATTTGGGTTTTATTAAATTTAATTTGAGATATTAATTTAATATTAATCGGAAAATTATTTTAAATATTTACTAGAGTGATAAGAGTTAGTAATTATTGGGATTCTGTAGAATATTACTTAATGGATAAAGTAATATGTATAATCGAATTTATGAAAATTATCACGAGTATATAATTTGATAATTGTGGAAATTAAATCGGGACGCTCATGTGTCGTGTCGGGATTAAAATTAGTATTATTAAAAGTGAATAAATTATAAGTCACCCCTAAGGTCATTTTGAGTGCGCCAATGGGTCCGGAAGGGACGAGATAGTTAAAATAATGTACCCGGGGGTTTAGTTTGGGTCTCAGGGCATTTTTAGACCTAATTAACATCCCGGGAGGGCGTTTTGGACATTTCATTTTTTTGGGCGATTAAACCCACGAATTTCCCAAGGTTATATCAGCTTCTAGGAGTTTTCATCCAGGGTTAACAAAAGAAAAACCAAAGAACGGCCATTGGAGAAGAAGTGGGAAATCTTTCCAAGGAGTTCAAGGCCAAAACCTCCACCGTTTGCACCGCCACCAACTCCAAATCGTAGATCGCGCGACGGGAAACACAACCACACCACTTTCTTCCACATCTCAAAGACTAAATTTCCAGGAAAGTATCTATCCTGCTTTATTTTTTTATTTAAGGTCTCAATTATGTTAGTCTAAGGTTGTTTAGAACTTGTTCAAGAAAGAAAGTGTAGTTTGGAGACTAGAATTCACATGTCGTAGAAGAAGAAATCATATTTTGGACATCTAATTCATATGGAGAGGATACACCATGAAATTTCATGGCTTTAGAATTAGAAAATCTGGAAAATAATTGGAAGAATTGAAATTTAAAGAAAAGATTAGGGTTCTTGAAGTCTATGTAGATTTTACCCCTTTAAATTGTTATACTTGATGAAAACTCACATATTTTACCTAGAAAATCATATATTTGGGTATATAGTGTTTGTAGTATCATTTGTTGGGAGTTTGGTAATCATATGTGGAGATTTGGTTGAGGTTGGAGATGGATTTCCATAACTGAGTTAATGCAGTTTTTGGCATAACTACTGGATCGATCGATCGACCCCCTTCCATCGATCGATCAACCCCTCCTGGAAAACTACATATTCCTCTTATTGTGGTTTATTCAGATTAAAATGCGTAGTAACCCTTGAGTATTATTGTTAGAATATTTTGGAATATAAATAGGACCATTAGGGTTTTAGTAAACCCCAATAAGTGAGAATTTAATGTAAGATGAAATTAAGGGTTAACGGGGAGTGATTTACACATATGTAATTATACGAACATTTAAATAAAAGATTGAGACTCATTAGGAAGTTAGGATAGAAAGTAAGTGAGAGTACCTATTGAAATTATACTTAGGGAGATAGAATTCTTCGAGAGATATGAAGTAAGTATGGAATAACCTATAAAGGAAAATAAAAGAGACTAGTCTGTTATACGGGATAAACGAGTAGAATGTATTAAGAACGGATAATTATAATTATGGGTCGTGGGTGCACCTAATTGAGAAATGTGAACAGTGATATATATATATATATATATATATATATATATATATATATATGACTGTGTGATTGTGCATATATTAAATATATGTGTAAAAATCTTACCCGAGCTACTTGCTATCACAGGGGGTTTCCGCGCCATGACAGTCTTATCTTGATTGGGCCTTTACGGGGGATAACAACTTATACCCTAGAACATAGGATTCCTTAGTACAGGCTATCTGATTCGCCTCCATTTGTTTATGCGCTGACCTCTTAGTGACTTGGAACTATGCTTCACCTCCATTTGTTTATGTTTTTTGTTAATACAGTTCGAGAGTGATTCCGAACTAGTATTTCCCTTAGTACGAGTGATACGGGGACTTGATAGCAGAGTATGCTAGCACCATAAAACTTATGTGGGGTGCTGATAGTACATATATATTATATGAGTGGCTAATATAGATATGTATACTTAAGTATGGGAACGTTCTACTGTGCATAAAGGTAGTTAAGTAATGAATAAATACTCCAATTTTATTATTAAGTGTTTGAGAATTTTGTGACAACACTGGAATATTTTAAAATGAAATGAGATAGATGTGAGAACTTAAATTTCAAAAATTAATTATCCTAACCATAGTAATTGTCGGCATGAAACCTTATGGGATAGTTAAGTTAAAATAAACTTTTGGTGTTAATAGTGCGCTAGGCATGCACACTAGATGAGAGGTGAGAATTTCTCAGGAGAGTGTCGCATACTAACATGGTTGTTACATTAGTCGGTAAACATTTTAAATACTTGCTAAACAAAATTGAAACTGTTTTACAATCGGGCTCTGAGCCATTTCCTATTATCTCTTCTCTCTTGTATATATATGTATATATTGCAGGTGCCTAGCCACAGGGGAATCATGCTTAGGTTCTTTGGACTGGACGTACTCCAGCTTATCTCGGAGTTGCAAGCCATTTTCTTAGACGAACTCGTTGTTGATTCCACTCTTATTTCAGTTCTAATTAGTTGGGCATGTGTCGCCCGTTTCCTTATTTCGTTGGATTTTTCAGAGATTATGTTCATTTATCTTTAGTATTTTTACTCTTTGGGATTTGATTACTGTCAGGATGGTTTTCCTTTGTAGTTTTAAAGTTGGTATTAGTTTATCTAAATGGTTAAATTTATGGGTGTTTATTTCCGGTCTTAATAATTGCGTGATTCTCAAACTGTTACTTATTAAAGGCTTTCATAATTGGATTTAATAAAATGGAAATAATGTTTTAAATGGTTTTGACACTTGGCTTAATTATTTAGGGTGTTTAAAATGGAAAGTTTATTTTGCGACAGTGATGCCAAGAATGAACCAACCATTCACCTTGATTATAATTTAATAAAGGACTTATCACCCAGTATTTAATTATGTGGGGTTTTACAGGTGGTATCAGAGCATCAGGTTCTAGTGTCTTTTAGGATCTGTACGGCTTATTTCGCTTCCGGCTTAGCGTTCTTGATATAGAGCCCTATTTTTAGGATTGATGTATTCTTTTATTTACACTTACGTCTTCAGCTATTCGAGATTTTATAATAACTGTAGGCTAATAAACTTCCTTCTCGTTTCAGATGCCTCTGAGACGTGCACCCCGAGACTGAAATGCTAAGGACGAGCAGTCAGCAGCTCCGGCTCAGGGGATGATGACGCAATCGAGGTAGCCACTATTGTTGCTAAGGCGGTAGTGCAGCAGGCTCCACCTCAGATTCAGGTAGTGGCGTCAGTACCAGCACAGCTTCCATCTTCATGGGAGCGGGTTAGGGATTCCTTTCAGAAGGTGCATCCCTTGGAGTTCTCGAGTAGTTCGGATATCATTGTCGCTAGCCAATGGAAGAAAGATATCGAGAGGCATCTGCGCATGTATGAGTGCACAAACATACAAAGACAGCTGTTGGCTTCCTTTAAGCTAGTGGGGGTTGCTTTGTAGTGGTGGGAGTCCACCACCACCTTGGAGGGGAGGGACATCATCACGATTCAGGCGTTCTAAGCGCGATTTGATCGTAAATACTTCCCATACGCCGTGCAGACTGAGATGAGGCAAAAGTTACTGAATCTGAAATAGGAAAATATGACTGTTGCTGAGTACGAGGAGGAGTTTACTAGACTTCTCACTATATTTCTAGATGAGGCACCCACAGAGGGGAAGAAGATACTGTTGTTTATGGATGGATTGGCCTGGAGGATTAGCCATCATCTCATAGGCAATCTATCATTGAGTACCTACACGGATGTACTCAATTTTGCATTATTACACTGTCAGGATCATCGCTTCCATCTGTAAGGAAGAAAACGACCAGAAGAGTCTAGCCATCAGGGCAGGACAGGGAGCAATAGTACTGGTGGGGCACTAGCAGCCTAGGGGTAGACTCGTCACAGTGAGCAGAGTTCCCATCAGTGGGACCCTGCCAAGCGGTTTCGATTAGGTGACTCCAGACAGGGATTTGGGGGATTTAGGTAGGGCCCGCAGGGCTAGTCTAATCCGTAAGGCCAGCAGGGCCAACACCGTTAGTAACAGGGACAGCAGCAGGGCCATCAGGGCCAACATCATTTTTAACAGGGCCAGTGGCGGGGTGGTAACAGACAACAGGGTCGTGGTCAGGAGGGACAAAGGGAGGTAACTTCAGGGGCTGACATTTTGGATGTGGCAAGAATGGCGATAGGTGCCAGGATTATCCAGAGGGAGATCGGGCCCCACAGTAGTAGGGTACCAATAATGAGCCATAGAGGCCACTCTTTCTAGCCACCCTCCCAGTGCCAGCTCAGGTACCAGCCCTACCATCCATCCCAGCAACTCCAGTACATCAGGGGCAGTTGTAGTACGGACGTGTATACAATGTCCACCAAGCGGCAACTCCTTAGGCATCACCCGCGATTGAGGGTATGTTTCCTATCCATGTCACTATGGGTCGGGTTTTATTTGATACTGGGGCGACACACTATTTTATAGCTACTCATTTTGTAAAGTCCTTAGGATTATTAGCCACAGCAAAGAGCACTGTGACATGCGTAGACTCACCATTGGGGAATGGGTCATTGATTTTCTTTATATGCCAGGGTGTGGGAGTAAAGATTGGTAGCTTGATTTTACTAGCAAACATGTTAGTCTTAGAGATTCATGATTACGATGTTATTATTGGCATGGATTGGCTCGCCACATACAGAGCCATGATAGATTATTTCGGTGGGAGTATTATCTTTTCTATTCTGGGGCAGGAGATGTTTTTGGTGGTGATGCCTCGTCTAGAGGGAGGCCCTTCCGCTCATTTGTATTACATAGAGGAGGATACCTCTAAGGAGGTCGTGATTCCCTTGGATTCGATCCTAGTTATTATTGAGTATTCATATGTATTTTAGGATATGCCGAGCCTACCCCTAGTCGAGAGATAGATTTTATCATAGACTTAATGCCGAATACTCGGCCAATAGCATGTGCTCCGTACCGTATGGATCCAACAGAAATAAGGGAGTTACGGGATTAGATAGAGCAACTGTTAGGTCAGGGCTTCATTCATAGGAGCACCTCACCTTGGGGCACTCCAGTTTTGTTTGTGAAAAAGAGAGATGGTTCATTGAGGTTATGCATCAATTACAGGGAGCTGAACAAGGTCACGATACAGACCAAATATCCATTTCCTCGAATAGATGACATGTTTGACCAGATAAGAGGAGCAACCCTCTTTTTAAAGATAGATTTGAGATCAGAATACAATTAGCTACGGATTAGGGAGAAGGATGTGTCAAAGACTGCTTTCTTGACAAGATATGGGTCCTATGAGTTTCGATTCATGCCATTTGGACTGACAAATTCTCTAGCCTTATTAATGGACTTGATGAACCGAGTGTTTAGAGAGTTCTTGGATCAGTTTGTCATCATCTTCATAGATTACATCCTGATATATTCACACACTAAGGATGAGCATGCTGAGCACTTGAGGTAGGTTCTTCAGACTCTACGAGAGCCTCAGTTGTATGCTAAGTATAAGAAGTGCGGATTCTTGTTACAAGAGGTTCAGTTTCTGGGGCATATGGTGTTAGAATTGGGGATATCAGTTGACCCGAGCAAAGTGTCGGTAGTGAGGGAGTGGGGATAACCCACGACACTGATGTAAGTGCATAGTTTCTTTGGTTTTGTCGGGTACTACAGGAGATTCATCCGAGGTTTTTCAAAGATAGCGGGTCCATTGACGAATCTGACTCGCAAGGGGGTACCGTATATTTGGGACGATGCTTGTCAATTGGCTTTCGATGAGCTGAAAGATAAGCTAACTTCAGCACCAGTTCTTACTTTACCCAAGCCGGGAGTGGAGTATCTGGTTTACACTGATGCCGCTTTATGGGGACTCAGGGGAGTACTTCAGCAGAAGGAGAAGGCTATAGATTATGCCTCCCGCAAACTTAAGCCGCAAGAAATAAATTAGCCCACCCACGATCTAGAGCTAGCAGCGGCCGTTTTTGCATTGAGGATATGGAGACATTATCTATTGGGAGAGAAGTTTTTCTTGTTCACAAATCACAAGTCACTGTAGTACCTATTCACTCAGCGAGAGATGAATATGCGTCAGCGCAGATGGTTAGAATTTGGGAAAGACTACCAGTTCGAAATTCAGTACCATCCGATAAAGGCTAATGTGGTTGCTGATGCGTTGAGCTGTAGAATGGTAGGCGATGCATAGGACGTCTGGAAAGCAAAGTGGAAAGAGTTGGGTCACCAGAACGCGATAGCCCGATCCTTTATATCTGTCATGACAGTCACACCTGAGATTACTACGAGGGTGATACAAGCACAGTCAGCGGACTCATTTTGTCCGGACCAGATTGTACGGCTCTTAGTTGAGGGCGCTGAGTCCTATTCAGTAAGTTTCGATGGAGGTTTGAGGTTTAATGGGAGATTGGTGGTTCCAGAAGGAGAAGACTTACGTCATGCAGTGATGACACAGTCTCACGGGTCCAGATTTACGGTCTTAATAATTGCGTGATTCTCAAACTGTTACTTATTAAAGGCTTTCATAATTGGATTTAATAAAATGGAAATAATGTTTTAAATGGTTTTGACACTTGGCTTAATTATTTAGGGTTTTAAAATGGAAAGTTTATTTTGCGACAGTGATGCTAAGAATGAACCAACCATTCACCTTGATTATAATTTAATAAAGGACTTATCACCCAGTATTTAATTATGTGGGGTTTTACAGGTGGTATCAGAGCATCAGGTTCTAGTGTCTTTTAGGATCTGTACGGCTTATTTCGCTTCCGGCTTAGCGTTCTTGATATAGAGCCCTATTTTTAGGATTGATGTATTCTTTTATTTACACTTACGTCTTCAGCTATTCGAGATTTTATAATAATTGTAGACTAATAAACTTCCTTCTCATTTCAGATGCCTCTGAGACGTGCACCCCGAGACAGAAATGCTAAGGACGAGCAGTCAGTAGCTACGGCTCAGGGGATGATGACGCAATCGAGGTAGCCACTATTGTTGCTAAGGCGGTAGTGCAGCAGGCTCCACCTCAGATTCAGGTAGTGGCGTCAGTACCAGCACAGCTTCCATCTTCATGGGAGCGGGTTAGGGATTCCTTTCAGAAGGTGCATCCCTTGGAGTTCTCGAGTAGTTCGGATATCATTGTCGCTAGCCAATGGAAGAAAGATATCGAGAGGCATCTGCGCATGTATGAGTGCACAAACGTACAAAGACAGCTGTTGGCTTCCTTTAAGCTAGTGGGGGTTGCTTTGTAGTGGTGGGAGTCCACCACCACGTTGGAGGGGAGGGACATCATCACGATTCAGGCGTTCTAGGCGCGATTTGATCGTAAATACTTCCCATCCGTCGTGCAGACTGAGATGAGGCAAAAGTTACTGAATCTGAAATAGGAAAATATGACTGTTGCTGAGTACTAGGAGGAGTTTACTAGACTTCTCACTATAGTTCTAGATGAGGCACCCACAGAGGGGAAGAAGATACTGTTGTTTATGGATGGATTGGCCTGGAGGATTAGCCATCATCTCATAGGCAATCTATCATTGAGTACCTACACGGATGTACTCAATTTTGCATTATTACACTGTCAGGATCATCGCTTCCATCTGTAAGGAAGAAAACGACCAGGAGAGTCTAGCCAGCAGGGTAGGACAGGGAGCAATAGTACTGGTGGGGCACTAGCAGCCTAGGGGTAGACTCGTCACAGTGAGCAGAGTTCCCATCAGGGGGACCCTGCCAAGCGGTTTCAATTAGGTGACTCCAGACAGGGATTTGGGGGATTTGGGTAGGGCCCGTAGGGCTAGTCTAATCCGTAAGGCCAGCAGGGCCAACACCGTCAGTAACAGGGACAGCAGCAGGGCCATCAGGGCCAACATCATTTTCAACAGGGCCAGTGGCGGGGTGGTAACAGACAACAGGGTCGTGGTCAGGAGGGACAAAGGGAGGTAACTTCAGGGGCTGACGTTTTGGATGTGGCAAGAATGGCGATAGGTGCCAGGATTATCCAGAGGGAGATAGGGCCCCACAGTAGTAGGGTGCCCATAATGAGCCATAGAGGCCACTCTTTCTAGCCACCCTCCCAGTGCCAGCTCAGGTACCCGCCCTACCATCCATCCCAGCAACTCCAGTACATCAGGGGCAGTTGCAGTACGGACGTGTATACAATGTCCACCAAGCGGCAACTCCTTAGGCATCACCCGCGATTGAGGGTATGTTTCCTATCCATGTCACTATGGGTCGGGTTTTATTTGATACTGGGGCGACACACTATTTTATAGCTACTCATTTTGTAAAGGCCTTAGGATTATTTGCCACAGCAAAGAGCACTGTGACATGCGTAGACTCACCATTGGGGAATGGGTCATTGATTTTCTTTATATGCCAGGGTGTGGGAGTAAATATTGGTAGCTTGATTTTACTAGCAAACATGTTAGTCTTAGAGATTCATGATTACGATGTTATTATTGGCATGGATTGGCTCGCCACATACAGAGCCATGATAGATTATTTCGGTGGGAGTATTATCTTTTCTATTCTGGGGCAGGAGATGTTTTTGGTGGTGATGCCTCGTCCAGAGGGAGGCCCTTCCGCTCATTTGTATTACATAGAGGAGGATACCTCTAAGGAAGTCGTGATTCCCTTGGATTCGATCCTAGTTATTATTGAGTATTCATATGTATTTTAGGATATACCGAGCCTACCCCTAGTCAAGAGATAGATTTTATCATAGACTTGATGCCGAATACTCGGCCAATAGCATGTGCTCCGTACCATATGGATCCAACAGAAATAAGGGAGTTACGGGATTAGATAGAGCAACTGTTAGGTCAGGGCTTCATTCATAGGAGCACCTCACCTTGGGGCGCTCCAGTTTTGTTTGTGAAAAAGAGAGATGGTTCATTGAGGTTATGCATCGATTACAAGGAGCTGAACAAGGTCACGATACAGACCAAATATCCATTTCCTCGAATAGATGACATGTTTGACCAGATAAGAGGAGCAACTTTCTTTTTAAAGATAGATTTGAGATCAGAATACAATCAGCTACGGATTAGGGAGAAGGATGTGTCAAAGACTGCTTTCTTGACAAGATATGGGTCCTATGAGTTTCGATTCATGCCATTTGGACTGACAAATTCTCTAGCCTTATTAATGGACTTGATGAACCGAGTGTTTAGAGAGTTCTTGGATCAGTTTGTCATCATCTTCATAGATTACATCCTGATATATTCACACACTAAGGATGAGCATGCTGAGCACTTGAGGTAGGTTCTTCAGACTCTACGAGAGCCTCAGTTGTATGCTAAGTATAAGAAGTGCGGATTCTTGTTACAAGAGGTTCAGTTTCTGGGGCATATGGTGTCAGAATTGGGGATATCAGTTGACCCGAGAAAAGTGTCGGTAGTGAGGGAGTGGGGATAACCCACGACACTGATGTAAGTGCATAGTTTCTTTGGTTTTGTCGGGTACTACAGGAGATTCATCCGAGGTTTTTCAAAGATAGCGGGTCCATTGACGAATCTGACTCGCAAGGGGGTACCGTATATTTGGGACGATGCTTGTCAATTGGCTTTCGATGAGCTGAAAGATAAGCTAACTTCAGCACCAGTTCTTACTTTACCCAAGCCGGGAGTGGAGTATCTGGTTTACACTGATGCCGCTTTATGGGGACTCAGGGGCGTACTTCAGCAGGAGGAGAAGGCTATAGATTATGCCTCACGCAAACTTAAGCCGCAAGAAATAAATTATCCCACCCACGATCTAGAGCTAGCAGCGGCCATTTTTGCATTTAGGATATGGAGACATTATCTATTGGGAGAGAAGTTTTTCTTGTTCACAAATCACAAGTCACTGTAGTACCTGTTCACTCAGCGAGAGATGAATATGCGTCAGCGCAGATGGTTAGAATTTGGGAAAGACTACCAGTTCGAAATTCAGTACCATCCGGTAAAGGCTAATGTGGTTGCTGATGCGTTGAGCTGTAGACCGGTAGGCGATGCAGAGGACGTCTGGAAAGCAAAGTGGAAAGAGTTGGGTCACCAGAACGCGATAGCCCGATCCTTTATATCTGTCATGACAGTCACACCTGAGATTATTACGAGGGTGATACAAGCACAGTCAGCGGACTCATTTTGTCAGGAGCAGATTGTACGGCTCTTAGTTGAGGACGCTGAGTCCTATTCAGTAAGTTTCGATGGAGGTTTGAGGTTTAATGGGAGATTGGTGGTTCCAGAAGGAGAAGACTTACATCATGCAGTGATGACACAGTCTCACGGGTCCAGATTTACGGTACATCCTAGAGGAGATAAGATGTATTAGGATATGAGGCGACAGTACTGGTGGAGTGGGATGAAGAAGGACATTGATGAGTTTGTGTACAAGTGTTCTACTTGCCAGATGGTAAAGGTAGACCACCAGAGACCATTGGGGTTGCTTCAGCCTTTGGAGATACCTATATGAAAGTGGGAGAGAATTTCCATGGACTTCATTACTGGGCTGCCTACATCACAGTGGGCTCACGACTCCATTTGGGTGATCGTGGACCGTTTGACCAAGGTGGCTCATTTTCTGCCAGTACGGACAGACTATACCACGGCCAGTATGCTCAGTTGTTCATTATTGAGATTGTTAGGCTATATGGGGTGCTCCTGGATATTGTGTCGGATAGAGACAAGATTTCTGTCTTGCGCTTCTGGGAGAGATTTCAGGAGGCCATGGGTACAGAGTTGACATTGAGTTTAGCTTATCACCCATAGACGGATGGACAAATAGAGCGTACCAATCAAATGTTGGAAGATATGATACGTATGTGTGTCCTTGATTTTGGAGGAGGATGGGAGCCGCATCTTCCACTGGTTGAGTTTGCTTACAATAACTCCTATCAGTTCATAATCAGCATGGCTCCATTTGAGGCATTATATGGAAGGCCTTATCATTATCCAACTTGTTAGCTATAGGTGGGGGATAACAAATTGCTCAGACCAGAGGTAATTCGGGAAACCTCAGCTAGGATTGAGCTTATCAGGAGTCGCATTCGGGTAGCCCAGGACAGGCAGAAAAGCTATGCCGATGCAAACAGGTCTTTCTGAGAATTCAATGTGGGGGACCAAGTATTACTGTGCGTGTCTCCTATGAGAGGAGTGATGAGGTTTGGGAAGAAGGGGAAGTTGGCCCCAAGGTACGTGGGACCATTTCCCATTATCGAGAGGATTAGGCTGGTAGCATACAGATTGGGGCTGCCAGAGCACTTGCACCGCATTCACGATGTATTCCACATTTCGTCATTGAGACGATACCTTTGGGATGATATGGCCCACACCCACATCGCGATAGAGGAGATTGACTTACGTCCCGACAGCTCTTATGAGGAGAGACCAGTGGCTATCCTAGACCATAGCTAAAGGAGATTGAGGTCGAAGGTAGTTCCACTTGTACAGGTCCAGTGGGAGCATCATAATGTGGAAGAATCCACTTGTGAGTGTGAGGCAGACATGCGTGGGAAATACCCAGAGTTACTCTTACTAGGTATGCCGTATTTTCTGAATTTCAGGACGAAGTTCCGTTATTAGGAGAGAAGTATGTAATATCCCGTATTTTTATGACTTTTAAATTTTGGGATTTATTAAATTTAATTTGAGATATTAATTTAATTTTAATTCGAAAATTATTATAAATATTTACTAGCGTGATAAGAGTTAGTAATTATTGGGATTTTATTGAATATTACTTCATGGATAAAGTAATATGTATAATCGAATTTATGAAAATTATCACGAGTATATAATTTGATAATTGTGGAAATTAAATCGGGGTGCGCCTGTGTCGTGTCGGGATTAAATTAGTTTTATTAAAAGTGAATAAATTAAAAGTCACCTGTATGGTCATTTTGAGTGCGCCAATGGGTCTGAAAGGTTCGAGATAGTCAAAATAATATACCCGGGGGTTTAGTTTGGGTCTCGGGGCGTTTTAGGCCTAATTAACATCCCGGGAGGGCATTTTGGGCATTTCGTATTTTTGGGAAATTAAATCTACGAATTTCCCAAGGTTATATCAGCTTCTAGGGGTTGTCATCTAGGGTTAACAAAAGCAAAACCAAAGAACGGCCATTGGAGAAGAAGTGGGAAAGATTTCCAAAGAGTTTAAGGCCAAAAACTCCACTGTTTGCACCGCCACCACGGCCAAATCTTAGATTGTGCGACGGGGAACACAACCACACCACTTTCTTTCACAAATCAGAAACTAAATCTCCAGACAATTATCTATCTTTCTTAATTTTTTTAGCTAATCTCTCAATTATATTAGTCTAGGGTTGTTTATAACTTGTTCATGAAAGAAAGTGCAATTTGGAGACTATAATTCACATGTCGTAGAAGAAGAAATCATATTCTGGACATCTAATTCGTATGTAGAGGATACACCATGAAATTTCATGGATTTAGAAGTAAAAATCTGGAAAAGAATTGAAATTTAAAGAAAAGATTAGGGTTCTTGAAGTGTATGTATATTTTACCCCTTTAAATTGTTATACTTGATGAAAACTCACATATTTTACGTAGAAAATCATATATTTGGGTATATAGTGCTTGTAGTATCATTTGTTGGGAGTTTGGGAATCATATATGGAGATTTAGTTGAGTTTGGAGATGGATTTCCCTAACTGGGTTAATGCAGTTTTCTCCATAACTGCTTGATCAATCGATCGACCCAAGAACATCGATCGATTGATCAACCCCCTTCCATCGATCAATCGACCCCTCCTGGAAAACTGCATATTCCTCTTATTATGGTTTATTCTGATTAAAATGCGTAGTAACCCTTGAGTATTATTGTTAGAACATTTTGGGATATAAATAGGACCAGTAGGGTTTTAGTAAACCCTAATAAGTGAGAATTTCATGTAAGATGAAATTAAGGGTTAACGGGGAGTGATTTACACATATGTAATTATGCGAACGTTTGAATAAAAGATTGAGACTTGTTAGGAAGTTAGGCTAGAAACTAAGTGAGAGTACCTACTGAAATTATAATTAGGGAGATAGAATACTTTGAGAGATATGAAGTAAGTATGGAATAACCTATAAATGAAAATAAAAAAGACATATGCAGTAAGAACGGATAATTATAATTATGGGTCGTGGATGCACCTAATTGAGAAATGTGAATATATATATATATATATATATATATATATATATATATATATATATATATATATAATGCTCCTGTGCGGACTAGTCCGCATTTTAAGAATGCGGACTGGACATGTGTCACCTAACGGTGCGCCAAGAAATTATAGGCACACTCTCTCTCTTTTCAAGGCTCACCGCCAGGTGACACATGTTCGGTCCGCATTCTTAAAATGCGGACTAGTCTGCACAAGAGCAGGACTGTATATATATATGTGTGTGTGTGTGTGTGTGTGTGTGTAAAAATCGTACCCGAGCTACTTGCTATCACGGTAGGTTTCCGCGCTGGGACAGTCATATCTCGATTGGGACTTTACGGGGGATAACGACTTATACCCTCGAACATAGGATTCCTTATAAAGGCTATCTTATTGATAGTCAGACGGTCCTAAGAGACATGAGGGTATGTGCTGACCTCTTAGTGACTTGGAACTATGCTTCGCCTCCATTTGTTTATGTTTTGTGTTAATACAATTCGAGAGTGATTCCGAACTAGTATTTACCTTAGTACGAGTGATACGGGGACTTGATAGCAGAATATGCCAGCACTATAAAGCTTATGTGGGGTGCCGATAGTATATATATATATATATATATATATATATATATATATATATATATATATATATATATATATTATATGAGTGTCTAATATAGATATGTATACTTAAGTATGGGAACGTTCTACTGTGCATAAAGGTAGTTAAGTAATGAATAAATACTCCAATTTTATTATTAAGTGTTTGAGAATTTTGTGACAACATTGGAATATTTTAAAATGAAATGAGATAGATGTGAGAACTTAAATTTCAGAAATTAATTATCTTAGCCATAGTAATTGTCGGCATGAAACCTTATGGGAAATTTAAGTTAAAATAAACTTTTGGGGTTAATAGTGCGGTAGGCATGCACACTAGATGAGAGGTGAGAATTTCTCAGGAGAGTGTCGTATACTAACATGGTTGTTACATTAGTCGGTAAGCAATTTAAATACTTGTTAAACTAAATTGAAACTGTTTTACAATCGGACTCTGACCCGTTTCCTGTTATCTCTTCTCTCTTGTATATATATGTATATATTACAGGTACCCAGCCACAAGGGCGTCATGCTTAGGTTCTTTGGACGAGACGTGCTGCAGCTTATCTGAGAGTTGCGGGTCATTTTCTTAGACGACCTTATTGTTGATTCCACTCTTATTTCAGTTCTAATTAGTTGGGCATGTGTCGCCCGTTTCCTTATTCCGTTGGATTTGTCAGAGATTATGTTCATTTATCTTTAGTATTTTTACTCTTTGGGATTTGATTACTGTCAGGATGGTTTTCCTTTGTAGTTTTAAAGTTGGTATTGGTTTATGTGAATGGTTAAATTCATGGGTGTTTATTTCCAGTCGTAATAATTGTGTGATTCTTAAACTGTTACTTATTAAAGGTTTTCATAATTGGATTTAATAAAATGGAAATAATGGTTTAAATGGTTTTGACACTTAGCTTAATTATTTAGGGTGTTTAAATTGGGAAGTTTATTTTGCAACAGTGATGCTAAGAATGAACCAACCGTTCACCTTGATTATAATTTAATAAAGGACCGATCACCCTGTATTTAATTAGGTGGGGTGTTACATACATACACTAAGTCCTCAGAAACCAATTATTATCAAGAAATTACCGAAGTTATAAGAATTTATGTAAAAAGAAATTATGTAAGAACTATCATTCCTATGGCTTTTCGAAGGAACTCAAACCTGATATTGTCTAAAGCTTTCATAACCAGGTCATCTTTCTCTTTTTTAGTATTTAGATATTCAATATTTAATTCTTTGGAGTCTACAACTTCACGATTAAAATGATGTATTCCCTTTTATGTGCTTAGTTCGTGAGTGCTGGACACGATTTTTAGATATATTTATGGCGCTCGGGTTATCGCAATACATAGTCAATTATTTTTCGGTGATACCCTAATCACTAAGAATCTACTTTATCCATAATAGTTGGGTGCAACAACTACCTGCTGTAATGTATTCGGACTCCTTTGTAGACAGTGATATATATTTTTTTTCTTACTACTCCATCCGATGAGGTTATTACCTACATAATAACAGCCGACAGACGTTCTTTTGTTATCATATGAGCATCTTGCCTAATCGGCACCCATGTATCTTATAATGGAACTAGTTGTGTGCTTTGTATACTAAATACCGTTGTTTAATGTAACCTTAACATATTTAATAATTCTCTTAACACACAATAAGTGGGCTTCTGTAGGTGTACAATGGTATCAAGCATAAATACATATAGAGAAGGAAATATTGGGTCTAGAAGCATAAGGTACAATAGACTTTCTATCATACTTCTATACAGAGTCGGGTTGACATTTTTCCCATGTTCTTCTTTAGATAATTTCATTGACCTGCTCATTGGTGTACGTGCTAGTTTATAGTTATCAAGCCCAGACTTATTAACTAGATCAGTAGCATATTTAGATTGATTGATAAATAACCTATCATTTAATTGTTTCACTTCTAATTTTAAGAAATATTGTAATTCGCCCATTAAAGACATCTAAAACTCAGCGTGCATGATATTAGAAATTTTTTTTACTTGATTTGAACAAGTAATCCAAAAATTATATCATCAACGTAAACTTAGGCAATCAAAATATGTTTATCTGTCTTCCTAACAAATAACGTCGGATTGTTTCCTCCACGAATAAATCCATTTGAGGAAATAAAGGTGGATAAACGCTCATATCAAGCTCTAGGATCTTGTTTTAAACTGTATAAGGCTTCCTTAATCCTAAAGACGTGATCATGATAGGTAGGATCTATAAAGACTTTAGGTTGTTCTACGTATATTTACTCAGTTAAAATTCCATTCAAGAAGGCGGACTTTACATCCATCTGGAAAATTTTAAAATGTAAATGGCATGATATGGAAATGAGTAGACGAACTGACTCAAGATGAGTAACGGGGGAAAACATTTCATCAAAGTCAATTCCCTCTAACTGAGAATAACCTTGTGCTACCAACCTAGCTTTATTTCTAACAACCTCCACATTTTCATCAGTTTTATTCTTAAAAATCCATCGTGTGCCAATAACATTCTTATCTTTCTGTCTAGGTACAAGATACCACACATCACGACTCTGAAACTGGACAAGATCCTCTTACATAGCATTGATCCAGAATGAGTCGCAAAGAGCATTTTTTACAGTTTTTGGTTCTTCAAGAGAAATGAAACATGAAATTTCGCCACTTTTTGAAGTTGCGATCTTATTCTAACTAGTTCAGAAGGATTACTAACAATCTTTTCAAGAGGCTGATCTTTAGATACCCAAGTTGGCACAAAAGAACTCTCAGGTGGCAGTGAATCAATTATCTCTAGAGAGTCAGGAATAAAATAAGTTTCTTCCTCATCTAGGACCACTGTATGACTTTCACTACTCTCAACACTGGTATCATTAGCAATTACATTAAACAACTCAATTATGACTTTGGTTCGATAATTAAACACTCAATAATCCTTACTTGTTTAAGAGTAACCTGAAAATATTCCTTTCTCTTCATGGGTGTCAAATTTTGGGATATTTTATGTATCTTTACAGACATAACATACACTACTGAAGGTTTTGAAATATTTCAAGTTAGGCTTTTTGTGGTACCAAAGTTCATAAGATGTTTATTTGGAATTTTTCCTGAAGTATACACGATTAATGATATGACACGCAGTTTGTACGGATTTAGCCCAAAAATATTTAGGTAAACTTTACACGTGTAAGATCACCCTAGCCATCTCTTGCAGAGTCATATTCTTACGTTCAAAAATCCCATTCTATTAAGGTGTTTTGGAGCACTAAACTCGTGTTTATATCCATTTCCTATACAGTATTATATAACACCTGAGTCTTTGAACTCTCCACCTCTGTCACTTTTGATGTGACATACTTGGGTATCCTTCACATTCTCTATTTTTAAAATAATTTTTAAGAACTCACGGAAGGTATCGGATTTATTTTTCATGAATGAGACTCAAGTATATTGTGTGAAATCTACCATAATAACTAATATATAACTATTACCACAAAAGCTGACAGTCGTAGAAGGACCCATAAGGTCCACGTGGATAAGTTCTGAAGGTTTTGAAGTTAAAATAACTTTAACCTTTTTGTGAATAGATTTACTTATTTTCCCTTCTTGGCAAGGACCACAAACAGGATTAAAAGAATTTTTAATTTTTGGAAGTCCTCTAACAATTTCTTAGAAACATAACCTACAAAGATTGTCAAAATTTGTGTGTCCCAATCGATTATGCCATAGACCAGCATCATCTAATCAGGAAACTTAGCAAGATTCAGATTTCGAAATCACTGTTTAGTAGTTATCCTTATTTTTGTTTCCTGTTAAAATAAAGTTTATTTTTCATTAATCACTTTACAATCATTTTTTTACAAGTTAACTATGTGATTGGAATCACAAAACTGAGATATGTTTAGTAGGTTATCTTTAATACCTTTAACGAGAAGAACATAATTTGGATTGGGGATCCCATATTTGTATAATATTCCCTTACCTATGATGTGGGATGAAACACCATCTCCAAATGCGACACTACCCCCAAGGAAGTTTGTCTTATTTGTTAATTTTTTTCGTCTCCAGTTATATGTTTAGAACATCTGGAATCTAAATACCATCCACATGAAGTGCGTTGAGCCTTAAAAGCAGATATTACAATATTGCACTTGAGTTGGGGTAACAAATCATCTTTTCTCATCCCAATAGGTCTGGTTTTTAAATTTTTATTGTCCTTAGATTTAGAAAAGGTTTGATGAGTTTTTCTAAATGGTTTCTTCTTAGTTTTAGATAATCCTTTCTTTTTATGGTTAGAGTTATGAGTGCTCTGATTTGGTAGAACATACGTCTTCCTACTCTTCCTATAATAGTTAAACTTTTGAAAACTACGTGTGCAAAGTCTCTTTTGAAAACATTCGGTGATGGTGTGTCATAAACATCACAGTATGAACAGTACTGGTGGGTGGAAGGCTTGACTTTATTACTAAAGTCTTTAAAGATAGGTTTGGCCTTATTCGGTATAGTTGTCCAAGTGTCATTAGGCTTAAGTTTTTGACTTTGGTATCTAACAGGTGGAAACATATACATGGTTGGACTACTATGTTGTTAATTATTCAGACCTTGCATTGCCTTAGATACATTTTTGTGTTAAAATTTTCTTAATTAGTGTTCTGAAGATTCTGGCCCTATTTAATAAAAATGACATTTTTGAGATACACATTCGTTTTACTAGTAATAACTTTTTCTCCAAAACCTAGACCAAACTTATCTTCAGAATCAAACTTACTTCCTACAACCATTTCTTCGTAGGACTTATCTTGGGTTTCAAAGTGTAAGCAATTTTTAAACACATTTGATACCTTTTAATTTGACTCTTCTAATTTAACAAGAGTTGTCTTATATCTTTCTTCTAAAACATGATTTTTTCAAACAAATCTTTTATTTTAAAGGTAAACTCTTTAAATTTTGTCTCATGGGTAACGTATTGAGCTGTATAATCTTCAGCATTCTTTCTAATGGTCTGGTTAAGTAAGTATGTTCATTCAGTTAAAATCTTCACCATTTTTTCAAGACGGGAAAAGTTCTTAAATGTTTTCGTGTATAGTTCTTGAAGATCTGGAAGATTATCATTAGACTCACTAAGTGCATCATGTGTAGTGTCCTTTATAACGTTTAATTTTTCTGTGTAACTCACACACGTTCTGTTCGTCGACAATGTTCTCACTTTGACACACCCGTATACTAACATTATCAGGTTTATTTTCATCATCAACAAACACAATACTATCACTAGTAAGTAGAATAGTAATATCAAGAGGCATAATAGAATTATGAGTTGGCAAGCATGAAGAATCATCATTGAACACAATTTTAGAAAAAAAAGGTCAAGCGTGTCTCATTATTTTTGGTTGACTCAGTTTCATCTTCATCAGAATTGGTAGAGTTAACCCATGTCTTACACATGTTATCTCTGTTACTGTTGTTCAGTTTGGTCTTGCATTTATTAGCATAAATGTCTCAGGTTTATTTTCATCATCACGCACACGTTATGTTCATTGATAATGTTCTCACTTTGACACAACCGTATACTAACATTATCATGTTTATTTTCATCATCAATAGACACAATACTATCACTAGTAGGAAAACGAGTAATATTAAGAGGCATAATAGAATTATGAGTAGGCAAGTATGAAGAATCATCATTGTACACAATTTTAGAAAAAAAAGCCATGCATGTCTCATTATTTTGGGTTGACTCAGTTTCATCAGAATTAGTAGAGTCAACCCATGTCTTACACATATTATCTCTGTTATTGTTGTTCAGTTTTGTCTTGCATTTATTAGCATAATGTCCCAGTTTTCCACATCTATGACACTTCACATCTTTTAGGTCAGTCTTGGGTATATCATTTTTATTGGACTGTTTATTATAGTGTCTTTTATGAGGTCTTTTATTTTAATGACCTTGATAACCTTGTCTGCCTTGTTTAGAGGCTACTGCATTTCTAAATTTGATTATCTTTTTGAATTGTTTGCTCAGAAGAGGTATTTGGTTATCAAGATGACCTAATCACGATCATCATTTAGGTCAAGGTCAAAGTCTAATGGACTTATTTTGGGAACAGACATTTGTGATAAAAACACAACATTAAATCTAGTAGGTTTCTTGTTTAGTCAGTTGCTTCTTCTTTTCTTCTTCCATTTCGACAGTCCTTAATTTAGTGCTTAGAAGTTCAAGAGTCAAATTTGGGTCATCCATTTCTTCTATAGCATATCTCTTATTGTCAAATTTGGCAGGTAAAGACCTAAGGATCTTTTGTACAATTTATTTTCTACTGTAGTTTATGCCATTAGCTTGCAGTTTTGTGAAAATATCAGTAAACTTTATGTAAAAGTCATCAAAAGATTCACTATCATCCATAATCAATATGTTATACTGTTGGATTAACATTTGGGTTTTTTCAGACTTAACACGTTCATCACCCTCATGGGCAGTGACTAGTGTGCCCCAGGCCTCCTTAGAAGTAGAGCAGATAGATATTCTTTTAAATTCATGCTTGTTAATGGACATAAAGATATCATTATTTCCCTTACTATTATCCACAGACAATTTCTTCTCATCTTTAGTGAATTCTCTAAGAATTTTCTTAACTCTTATAGGAATTTTTTCAGACAAAGGCTTAGTAGGACGTGTGTAACCAATTTCAATCATTTCCTAAACGTCATCACCAAGAGTTCCTCGAATGAACGCAACCATCCATACATTCGAGTATGGGAAGTTTTGTCCATTAAAGATAGGTGGACATGAGAGGTTACCTAACTTCTCAAATCTTTCATTCATTTTTAGAACTATGATTTCAAAACCAGTTTCTACAGTCTCAATATAAAAAAAAATTGATGAATCTGGCTTTAATACCACTTGAAAAACTTGTTCACCAAGTTCCTAACTAAAAGTTATATTTTAAGTAAACTCTGAGTATAGACACCTTCATTTAAACTCTTTTCGAAATAAAACACAAGGTGTGCAAAGTATATTATGAATATGAATGACAAATTTTGTAGTTTCGTTTCCTTAGGCTTTTAAAATAAGACCTAAAATATATCTTTAGTATGAAACCAAGTGTTGATGCCTAAATATCGAGAATATCATAGTTTAAATATTAAAGTATTTTAAACACTTGCTAAATATTTTCAAAATTTTTTGGGCTCTGATCCGTATTCAAATATTTTAAAAACCTTTTAGGTGTCCAGTCACAAGAACGCCTGGATGAAAATTCGTTCGAGTCAGATGTTGCAGCAGCAGTTGTGGATGCAAGAATGAATTATTTTAGACGCTTCCATCTTTGTGATCTAGATAGGAGGTATTGTGAGTTATATTCTTGCATGTTGCCTAACTGTTGTCATTTATTTTATTTTCTGGCATTTTAGTTGCACACATTCGATATGGTTGGTTATCCTGACCAATAATCCTTATAGCATATATTGTGTGGGAAATATATATACCTTATGATGTCCTACTAGGTACGATAGTAGACTTGTATATGGTATACATATAGATATACATCTATGAGCTAAATTAAGAAGAGAAACTTAATCACAAAGATTGGAAGATATATAGTGATATCTACTAGAATAAATTAAGTAGCGAGACTTAATTATATGATTTTCATCATAACAAAAAGTGTTGCATGAGAAATAAATTATATATGGGATGTTAATGAAAATAATGTACTGTGCAGGAGGTACGAGGAACTTAAGCGAATAGATAAACTCAGTTAATACTATAGTTTAGTTAGATTGGGCAATGTAGCTAGGTGGGCTAAGTATAGAACGTTAGGCGTACATAATAGAAGAGAGGTGAGTAAACTCAAGAGAGTGTACGATAACCTAACATGTGTAATAAATAATCGATTTGGAATTTGTGATAAACGCTTGCTAAATATTTTCATAATGATTTGATTACTAACCCTTGTTATAAAATATTTTCAAAACCTTTTAGGTATCCAACCACTAGGGCACCAGACTTGATTATTCATTACGAAAACGCGTAGGTGCAGCGCTATGGACACTTGTAGGAGTTGAGTGGATGCATCCATATTTCATTCAGATCTAGTGTAGGATATTTTATCAGTTTTTCTATGCATGTACATGTTGTCCGGTGTCATTATTTTGGTTATTTTAGTTTCATACTAGTGTTGGTTTATTTCATTGGCTTTGGATTTTTAGTCGATGGGTTATTTCAGAAAGACTTTGGAGTGACTTGCTCAAAAGAAGGGGGAAGTGAAGACCTAACTTCTACTGCTTGTGGTTGATCGGCAGAGTCCAAGACAAGAGTATAATCCTCTGATCCCCTATCATCCTCAATCTTTTCGTCCAAGTTGGGAGGAGAACCAGAATCATGTCTGAGGAACAACTCAGAGTCCTGGGGTATGCCAACCTCCCTAAGTGTTGTCGACCAACCATACTTAAATCATTTCTTCTTCACAAATTCAAACTAATAAGGGGAAGCACTGATAGCTTTCTCCCAACCTCTATTAAAGGCAGATTTATTATCCTTCAGTCTCTTGACCTTCTCAATAGTCAAATTTTTTTGTAGCTTGACAACCTGCCCTCGAGCAACTGTAGCAACAACTTCAATAACTTTTATTTTGGTTTTCGATTTCTTCTGTTCATTTGTCAATTCCTATTGGGACTCAATCAAGGAGTTATCCAGGCATTCAATGGACTCAAGAACGAAGGATGTCATCCTTATCCAACATCTGGTTAAAATCAAATAGGAACTATAAAAATAAATCAAGCCAAGTCTGTACAAGAGACTATTAAATAAATGAATAGGAAAAAAATAACAACTCTTACCAAAGTAAGGGTTTGAGCATCCCTTTCAGAGATTTTAGAGAGAGGCATTGCAGAAGCAGCACCCCTATGGTCTGGAAAAGTACCAGACTTTATTAATTATCTGGAAAAACCAAGGACAATAAGCATTGGAGATCTAGCATCGGAAAAATCAACTAAGTCTCATTGGTCGGCACCAGAAGTAGTTCCTTTAGCCAGCCTAGAAGGAAGACCCTTACTCAAACGTTTGGCCCCACTAGCAGTAGATTTTGTGGAGCCAGTAGTGGTAATATTTCCCATAATGTTGGGGAAATTTCTCTTCACCATGGTAGAAAAAAGAGGTAAGTTTGAGTCAAGTGAAGATGAGGGGCCTATAGAAGCTTCACCACTGCCAGATACAGTGGCAAAATAAGTCGAGACTAGCTCTTGGTCAAACTTAATCACCAAGGAAGGAGCAACAGAAGTTGGGCGAACAATAAAGGAAGTAATGGAATTTTTATACTCCAACAGATATGATGCTAAACCAATGTGTTCCTCTCCAATTTTCTGGTGAATATCCCAAAAAATTTTTGGCTCGGTAAGTCTAATATCACTCTCCTTGGGACTCTTTCTCTTCTGATCAACTACAGTTAAGAGAAAAGAAACACAATTAGTATTGTAACCAATGAAGTTATTAAGAAAATCTATACAATAATGTTGCAATCTATCCCATGGCCATTTTGAGGGCATCTGGACCCGTGTTATACTGCATTCCCTGTCATGGGTGTATATTGCCAATTCTTGGCAACCACTCCATGATCGAAATAGTTGGAGTCTAGGAGATTAACTACTCAAGCCCTATTTACAACCCTAGTTTTTAAATTAAAAGTGCTATAACTGGTGACCCATTTATAGCCAAACATAATCTCTGGTATGCCTATATGGGTCCCATGGAGCTGATTCAATCAATAAACCCCATTTACAACTCTCCAAGTGTTAGGGGCTACTCTAGTAGGTACAACATTAAAATATTGACAAAATTAACAGCAAAAGGGGTTTGGGGGAAACTAAATCCACATTCAGCAATAAAAAGAGAAGGCAACCAATGGCCCTCATATAAAGAAAAAAGATATACATGTGGATATAGGAGCTCCGAATCCATGTATGAAGGAATATTTCATTTGTTCCTAAATGTATCTTGAGAAACTACTGAATAAACCATGATAGAAGATGAAAAAAATGAGAAAAACAAAGGATTTTTACAAAGACTTAAGGATTCAATAAGAACTAAAGGACAGAAAGAACGATCACACGAAAATGTCAAAAGACACTAGCAAAACCCAGATGGTTTGAGGTAAAAAACAACCGGGATTTTACTGTCTTTACAGATTGCCTCGAAAATCGGTAAAAGTAATTATTACAGGGAAATGATGACTGAAATTTAGGCAGATAAGTTAAAAAATAGGTATTTTCCCCCAAAACGAGTTGTTAAAGTTATGTGTAATTGCAAAAATGCCATCCGTGTTATACATTATTAGCCAAGTTGATAATTTTATAAGTGTGGGAAGTCGGCAGCCGACCAAGTATCAGAAAAGTTGTCCAAGCAACTATTAGAACTATATATAATTATTAGATCATAGATAATAAGTAAATAAAAAAGGCAAGTAAGACTTTTAAAGTGGTTCGACCAAAAGGAAAAGCCTACCTCCGCTGTCTTATATATACTTTTTTTTTTACTTGAATTGTATTTTGATCTCTTTTGCTGTAGGGATTACAATGTATTAATAGCCTACTAAGGGGATCAAGAGTTGGAATGTTAAAGGATGGAATGCCTTTATAAATTAGGAATTTACATCAGTACATATCGTTCATAATACATATGAGTGTTGGCGTTTTACTTGACCATGTTGTTCTGTCTTCCTGCTATTGGTTGGGCTTCTTAAACCATTGGCCAGCATTCACATTGTTGGTCGGCATTCCAGGCCTTGGTCGGAGTTTACTCCTTGTTGGCTAGGATTATTGCCACTGTGGATGACACATGTCTATTTATGATTGGTACAGGTAAGAGGGTGATTTTTGGTATCAATAAAAGCTCCGAATAGATAGTTTTTCGGGATAAATCTTATTTATTATCCAGTACCGACAAAGGGTCAACATATTCGATCAATCAGCAATATTACATTTATGGTATGGAAATCTATATTTCTCTAACAATGTAGGATCATTCTGTCCCATTATGAATTATTTAAAGGCCTAGATCATAACATAGTCGGCACATTGGCCAATCATCATTCAAGAATTACTTATGCGATCGAAGGTCAAAATTCACATTCAGGAGTATTTATGTTATCGAAGATCATAGTCACATTCAGCATATACATAGGTTGGATCTCCATTATTATTATTCCGATCAACACTAAGTAAGAAGTTGTATTTATATATAGATTCTCTATTAGCTCAGCACTAATCAGATTGAAGAACGGGGTTTAAAAGCTAGCATGTTACACCAGCAAAGCATTCAGAGGAGAAAAAATCAGAAAAATCAAACGTGTAAAGTCAACACTCAGTTGGTAAGTTTAGAAGACAATTGGCCGGCTGCCAGCTGACCAACCCACCTAAATATTATGATATCATGAGCCACAAGTTGCAAACTATGACAGAGTTCATTGCTTCGTTCAAATTCCCAAAGGTGATCCATAGCTCAAGTTGCGCCTACTGAGCAAAGTTCCCTAAAAAAAGGATTAGTTTCAATGCAACCATCAATTAACCTGAATCATCCATTGTCCAGGAGATATACCATTCATATGTTGAACAAATCAAGAAGGTCGATCAATATTATCATTATGTACGGGTGCCGAGCAACTTTTCAGAATAAATATTCCATCCTCTCAATAAATCATCAAGCATGGAGCATTGGGGACTTCTGTTCATGCCAAAAAGTACCCGTCTACATGGAACACTAAGAAAGGGACACATGTCATCCTACATGGAAATAGTCACACTTGATCGGCATAGAAGACACTTGGTCGACTCTTAAGGACAGTTGTTCGGCGTACCAACTTAAAGAAGACTTGGTTTATTACACCAAATCTCTACATACCAACGTGGAAAATATTTAGAACCAACTTATACTGGAGTTTACATAAATTCATGAAAAACTCTAAATAATTAAGTCTTAGATATGGCACCCATTTGATAAAAATCTTCTCATGTAATACATATTCATCATATAACATATTATTTCATATTTTGAAATTTTTATTGCCCAAACAGATATATATTATATACTGCTTGACCAAATAAATTATTCTCATGCTAGTGTCTATTTGATTTAGCCTCCACAGATGTTCAGGCAAGTTTTCACTCTCTTCAAGGATTTAATTAGTCTTTATGTCAAGTGGTCTATCAAAAACTACGTTTTGAGCCTTTAAGTCTTCTCACAACTCTTATTCATCACAATCCTTTGTGCTTCAATGTTAGATGGCATGGTGGAGAGTTTTATGTTTGTCTTATTGAGTTATATTGACTCACTGAAAAGATAAGCACATGTATTGATGATGTCATAATTCACACTCTTACTAACATCCAAAGAGGTGTTGGTGGTAACATCAGCATATGCGAGAGGAAAATCAAATTCCTCTAAATTATAGAATCATCAAAATTCTCTCGGACCGTAAAATCTATGTAGTTATTACTATTAGTTTATTCATCGAACTCTGAGTTATTATCATTATAAAAAGTAGCTTGATATACATTTTTTACATCTACCTTAACTCGGTTCAGTAGGAAATTTCTTAGAATAATGTCCGTCAACACCATATGTGTAACATGAGACGTAATTTAGAGAATCTTGCTTCTTCTCCCCACTTCCTAAACTCAAATCAAACCTAAGTGGGTAATATTTTAGGATTGCTTTATCTTGAAAACACTTTTCCCATGTCTTGGAAAATTCCCTAGTGAATAAGGCCACAACTTTTTCACTAATATCAAGCGAACTAGATGAAGGAACCTTGTGAGCTTTTTCTTTAAAAGATATGATCTTTTCTTTAATAGGTTCTCTGGGGCGATAATTAAATTTTTCTTCATATGTTTGAAGTGATCCTATTAATTCATTTAATTTTATAAGAGATTTAAGTAAGGATCTCACTTCTCTGATGACATCAACCTTGACACATAAATTGACAGGTAGGCATCTAAGAATCTTAGCGATGATTATTTTGTCTTTGATGACCGTTCCCGTGTAAAAATTCACATGTTTTTCAATTGAGGTTGATAATGTCCCCATGCTAAGATATGTCGGTCATTAAAATTAAAATATCATTTTTATCCTTTGACAAAAATATAAGACATTTAAAACTTTTCCCATAAGATATGAAATGAGATAATCCAACGATAATAATTTGTTCACTAATATAAAATCCAACACCATGTCAAAACTCCAAAATAATAAAAGTCCAATAATAAGGTGTCATCAACAATATTATCCAAAACTAGAACCATAAACAACTGTGGAATCTAATGACCCCCAAAATCCAAATGTAATTATCTTATAAAATAAATGCGATGGAAAAGAAATATGTTTAAAGCAGTAAAATAAACTTTAGAATCACGTATCGCTACTCGAACCTATGCATCTAACATCAATCTAACCTGAAATATTAGTCAACAACAATGGGTAAGGTCCCACTACAAGAATACCAGCTATGTTTCCCAATAACAGTTATATGAACCTAGACATAAGCACTAAATAAGATAAATACCATAATAGATTGTTTCAATTAACATAAAGCATTTTAAATAAAGAAGAAAATAAATAAACTATCCATATGTCCTCTTACGTCTCTTTAAAAATTTATTATCTTTTTAATCTTATAATCTCAATTGCAACACCACTATAGCTAGTTAGTCTCCTATACGACCTTGTGCATACCATAGTGCTACACATGTATCATCTTAACCATAACCCATACATCATTATATCCTGACTACACATAATCTCACCCACACATACCGTGATATTTATCCACATAAATCTCATCACTATTGTCCAACTGTCCTAGGTACTACACTGATTATGGTAGTTAGATAACCCTAAACACCACGCATACCATGACACACACATAAAACCATTAATATAGCCAGTTTTCTTAGGCCCCGTGCATATTATAATTACTGGCCAACAAAAAACTCTACACATACCATAACACTCACATAAAATCCATCAAGGTAGCTACAAAATGTAGGGCTTGTATATACAATGGAGCCAGTCACTGTACATCCTGCAAATACAATGACTCCATAAATTCGTTAATCTATAATACACATTATTATCTAAGAAATAAATAATATTCTCATTAATTATCACTTTCACTTAAAACACTCAACCATCGCAAACTAATCCAACCCTAGTCCCATACCTAACTATCACAAAAAATCACATGTACTTCTAGTCCCATACCTAGGAAATACCCAAATCCGTAACCACTCCCTAGTCCGATACATAGGAAATAACCAACCGTAAAATTAATCAATCTCTAGTCCCATACCTAGAAAACAACAACCAAAAATAATTTAATTAAGAGTACAAGCTAACGTACGCAACTCGATAGTCCAAACGAACCATTATCCTAACATGTATCAATAGCAACATCATTTAAATCTTTAAGAGAAGTCATAATTCTTTATCCCATATTTATGTATACTCAATTACATGTGAGTTATACCAATTTCGTCATCTAAATTTCAAGATTAATATAATATCCCAACAAGTTGTCAATTTTTAATATTCTAATTCATTGGATTTTTAACCAAATTAAAGTATATAATGGCTTTAACATGCGAACTAACAATTTTAAGCAACAAATTCTAATGTTATAACTTATATTCATCACTTTTTTTATTTTACAGGCCTTAGAGTATTTTTTAGATTCATATAAATTTAACATATAATATGATCCAATTTCCAATATCAACAAAGCCTAATATGTTGGGGTTTTGTTCTTAAAACCATGTAAAGACATTTTATTTTGAATAAATGATTGTGTTATTGATTTGGAAATGAGAATCATCTTTATGAGAATATATATATATATATATATATATATATATATATGTGTGTGTGTGTGTGTGTGTGTGTGTGTGTGTGTGTGTGTGTGTGTGTGTGTGTAAATATATTTTTTCATATGTATGTCAATCAATGGTGCTTAGTAGGAATTTCAGTGAATTAGGTTTGGCTTCATCACAGAAGATCGCAATCTCGGTTCTAGTAATATTGAAAAATAACAATCTAGATAAGGAGCCAACATCCTATCGAAATGGTTATGATGCAACCCTAGTGGTTCATCTCAAACCACATGAACCTATTTGATGGTTTGGGAACTTATACGAAAGTTCAACGAAGGATTGTGGGGCCACTCGTGAGATTTAAGTCTAGGGGTTGTTTTTATTAGACTTATGTAATCTCATATCAATTCAAAAGGTGCATGGAGTCTTAATCCTGAGAATTATGAGGATTGAAAGTCAGTATAATTGTTGATTTAATTGTTATGAGTGTCATTCAATCTTATATTGAATCAAATGATCCTTACATATTGGATGATTGTTGATACCAAAATTTACCCATATACGTGGACCAATTAGAAATGAACATGTGTTATCCATCGTGGCATCAATCCAAGTTCGCAAGTCGTAGTCCCTCGAACAAGTCCAGGAAGGCCTACCAAGTTCGGGAATGTCGACCAACATATTAAAAATCCCAACCAACAGCAGGAAGACCGACCAACTTAGTCAGTAAAGAGTCATTAGTTGTGTATATTATGAATGTTGTACATATGTAAATTCCTAATTTATAAAAGCATTCCATCCTTTAATATTCCGACTCTTGATCTCCCAAGAGGGATATAAATACATTGTTATCCCTACAGCAAAGGGACCAGAAGATAATCTAGCGGGCAATACAAAACAGTGGACATAGGTTATTCCTTTCAATCGAACCACTTTAAAAATCTTACTTGTCTCTTTTATTTATTATTTAACTGTGATCAAATGATTAGGTCTATTCTAGTTTTTTGCGTCAACAGATTGGAGCCACCTGTGGGAACGTGTTTCTAAGCGTTTTCACTTATTCACTATATGGTTGATATTCCAGAGTCCAACACTAGGAATGATGGTATCCTGCCTATTCCTTCTACTCCACCAACTCACAATGATAAATGGAATACTAGCTAGTCTCTCTAGAGAACAAGAGGCTATGCAAGATACCATGAGGCAGTTAGTATAAATCCTGCAAGCCATGCCACCTTCCTTATCTTCTCGTGGAAATATGCACCACCGCCTCCAAGAAGCAGTAGACATAGACAATCCAGGACTACTAGAGATACTTCCTATCTTCCGAGAGCAAGTTCTTTGCTCAGAACATCGGAGCCCTATAATGAACAGTCCTACTCTCTAGAAAGATTGAGTGCCTTAGAGAGAATAAGTTGGGCATCTCCTTTTGATCGCTTGGGACCCAGGAGAACATAAATGTTCCCAGGGCATTATCGAGAAACACTCGACGACCAAACGATCAATGGGAAGGTTCATCCTAGTCTAGATCAAATGCCTTATGAACTTCCCGTGCCGAGCAATAATTAGAGGAAGAAAGTTCAGGACAAATAGATGGTTGGAATGAAAAAACTACAACACACAGATCTGACGTTGGTAGTAATGCATAGAAGGGTTCCGTCCAGAGATTGGAAGATATATTGGGAGAAATGGCAAAGGCCAAGAACCCTTTGTAGATAAGATTTATGAAAGGATCTCCTTTCGTACAAGCTACAGTGGATTTCCCCACACCTTCAAAGTTGAAGGCTCCTGTAGTTACACCCAAATATGATGGTAAAATTGATCCCGTCCTTCATATATAGCAATATCAGGCAGCAATTAACTTTTGTCCTATCCCCAACGAAATGGGATGCAGGGCATTCTCAGGAACAATTATAGGACCTGCTCAGATCTGGTATAACAGTCTTCCTCGAGGGTAGATTTCTAGCTTCCATCATCTTGTCGAGTTATTCATTAGCAAATTTTTCTTTGGAGCTAAACCAATTAAACAAGTTGCTCATTTGCTCATTCTAAGTCAAAAGGTGGGGGAAAGTAGTAGATATTATATACCTCGATTCAATACGGAAATGTTGGAGTCTGTTGATAATGAGGAAAAGACAGCTATTACGCTCTTATGAGTAAATTGCTCTCCAAGAAACTCTACTACACGCTTGTTAATGATCCTCCAAAGATAATGACAGAATTGATGGTGAATACAACCAAGATCATAAACGACGAGGAGGCAATGGAAGCCAAGCAAAGCTCGGGGAAAAAAATTGAAGGTAAAGCTGACAAAAAGGAGCACAAAGATTCCAAAGAGCACAAAAAATCAAAGAAAAAAGGGATTATTGATCGGCTCAAGAAATACAATAATTATACTCCATTGACAATGGGCATCCACCAAGTTTGGAAGGAAATTAAGCATAACAAGGATGTACATTGGCCTGAGAAGCTAAGGCCAAGAGGGATAGATCCAAGTATTGTGAATTTCATAGAGACCATGGCCATACAACAGATCGTTGTATTGCCCTTTAAAATGAAATTAAAAATCTCATTTAAAGGGGAAAGTTAGATAGATTTGTTGATCAACAGAACAAAGATGGATCTTGGCGAAAGTCAAAGTCTCCTTGCAAGCCCAAAGATGAGAAAAAGAGGACTTATGAAGATGATCAGGAGGATGATCCTAACCTACCCAAGAAACCCAGGAAACTAGAATGTGAGGTATTCATGCTCAGTTTTAGTTATTTTAATTGTCAAATGATTACAGGTGGTGATGCAGGAGGATGAAACTATACTACTGAAAAGATGGCTTACCTCAGTGAGGCACACGCTTGTTCCTATATACAGAGGATTAATTGAGCTGAAGAAGATCGACCGAGTAAGGTCAACAAAGACAAGCTGATGATCGCTTTCTCTAAAAATGACCTCTCAGGGGTACTATACCCTCATGATCATCCTCTCATAATTAAAGTCATAAAGGAGGATATAATTTGTTTCGGAGTTCTAGTTGATAATGGAAATTCGACAGACATTAAGTTATATCCTTGTTTTAAAGTTTGGACTTAAAGATCAGCCAGTTGGATCCCTACCACAGACCTTTAATAGGTTTTTTCGACCAAAAAGTATTCCCTTTGGGAATAATTAAGGTATAAGTGTTTATCGGCACATGGACAGCCAGCCGAATGGAGAAGATACATTTTTTTGTAATGGACAAAAATATTCATTATGCTTATAACATGATAATAGGAAGAGTAGGGTTGAAGAAGTTTGAGGTTGTACCGTCTATAATCCATCAATGTCTAAAGTTCCCGACCAACTTTGGAGTGGGAATTATAAAAGGCAAGCAAAAAGTAGCTCGAGAATGTTACTACTCATCCGCCAAGTAAGAAGATCTGATAGAGATAAAGAGAAAAACCGCCATGTATCAGGTGAACATCTCTGAACCTAATAGTGAATCTGAGGTTGAAACCTTAGACCCAATAATAGAAATAAAATTTATGAAGGGACAGGTAGTTGAAGCAACGAAGAGTAGTATGTTGGATGAAGACAAGCCAGAATGCACCACTCACATAGGAACAACGATGGATGATGTTCTTAAATAGGAACTAGTGAATTACCTTAGACAAAAGAAGCATGTGTTCACCTGGAGTCAAGAAGATATGCCCGGGATTGATCCAAACTTTCTTTGTCATGAGCTTAATGTTAATAAGGATGTCAAGCCTGTGAAGTAGAGGCGAAGAGTGTTTAGCCCCAAGAGGCATCAAGCCATTCAGTAGGAAGTTAAAAAGCTTCAAAAATTCATATCATAGATGAAAATTTATCAGGACACTTCATTCTAATACAAAGGAGTGACAAAAATTGGAAAACATTCAATGAGTTTTCCTAATGTCTTTGGAATTTGGTTGTAACATCTCCTATAAAATCAAAATCCTATGAAGAATTTGTTTCTCTAGAAATCAATGGAGAAAAAGTGCCACTAATTTATGGACATGTATAATGATATCATGTCCTTTTATGGACAAAAATTTTGACTTTGCATCTCGACTCCGGATGAATGATTTGATGTCTTTTTATAGACAAAATTTCCAGAAAACACCACCACACCTTTTAGGAATTCTAAATCAAGGACATAAGATATATGATTAAAGGCACATTCATACTTTATATGTATAGTCTCTACAGAGTGTGGACATTATGAACTAGGTGGACTTAAATCTTATCACACTACACGAATACATAGGTGTAATTTCGAGCCTTAATCGTTAGTATTATGCCTGAGAGATCCAAATATATTGTGACGATACACTATTGTCTACTTGGGATACACAATATCTCTACTGGTGGGTTCCCGCATTCACACACTGTCTAACCCCTTCCCCATTCATAACATGGTGTCGAATCCCCATCCCAAATATCTGATAACACATGCAAAGTCCTAAGATGAGTCTGTAAGGGCTCACAATAGCTATTTTAATTTTTTTATATAAAATAAATGAGAGACTCGGATTAACCCCCATGATCTTGCTTAGGCTTACTTTCACACCTTTCACACTAGACTAGTGAAATCATCTAGGGGAGTTACTTGAAACCCTCACAAGAGAGTTTTATCCCTAAAGTGTGGCAAAAAAAGAGTTTAAAACCCTTTCAGTTTCAATTTCATTTCCATATTTGTTGTTTATATTTCAAGTCCAAGTTTCTTCAAATTTAAAACTTGAGTTTATAAATTATTGGTATCAGATCCATTTGGATCACATATTAGATTATTTGAGGGGATATTTGTATATGTGTAATTTCATCAAAGTCGCATAATCTTAGCCTAGGAGTCAGAGGTTGGCGTACAAAGGGAGTTAAGTTATGAAAGCATATTAAAATAAAATTTTCAAGACTTTGATAAGGATTTTTTTTGAAGATTCACTTCCAAAAAATGGAATCTAGCCCAATAAAAATATTCAATAATTAAAAAAGAAATTCTCTCATTAGTATCATGCATGACTAAATTCCAAGATGAATTATTAAATAAAAAATTCTTATTAAGAGTTGACTGTAAAACAACCATATAAGTTTTAGAAAAATATGGTTAAAACCTTACATCCAAACAAATATGTGCTTGATGGTAAGCCATATTGTAAATTTTTTATTTTGATATAGAATATATTAAGGGATAATTGAATTCCCTTTTAGATTTCTTAACTCAATAATTCTTGCAAGGAAAATCCTTGTGATGTAATCACCAGATGGAGGAATATATTATTGGAGAATTAAACTCCCTTTCATATTTCTTAACTCGAGAATTCTTACAAGGAATATCCTTGTGATGAAATCAGTAGGAATGACTATTAGTCTTCGAAGCTGTAAGGACACAAATTTCCAATTAATTCTTAATGTAGTATTGGCTCAATTCCGGACCAAAAATATTTAAGTCATAGGATAGAGTCCATGTGTATCCATCCAAGCCTTTGATGTTTGTTGAAGACGTAGCGGCCAGATTTGGAAAGCTTCATCATTGCCGAGTTTCTAGTGCCTCGTTTCTACGTCATCAACTTGAAGATTCCATGGCCTCCAAAAAGGTATGAATGCATTTATATATATAGGGAGACTTGGAATAATTTTATTATGGGTGTAATTTTATTTTAAAATGAGTTTTATTTTAAAATGAATTTTATTTTTAGAAGGTTATTTTATAACTTTGAATAGAAAAATTTTTTGGGCTTAAAATGAAATTTAAACTTTTTAAGATTCTGTTCGAAATTATTGTTCGAACGAGTTTTTCGTTCAAACGAGAATTTCGTTCGAACGAGTTTGCCAACGATTTTTTCCATTTTGGCCTCCAGTATTTCGTTAGATGGTCATTCAAACGAAAATTTCGTTCGAACAAGATTTATGGGCGGGAACAATTTTGGCAGTTTCAACCCATTTTCTCACTCTTTTGTCCCACTTTCTTTTGGCAGTTTAAAAACTTAGTCGGGACAGATTTTTTCATAGACTTTGGTACCTTAATTGAGAGCATTTTTTAGAGAAAATACACCAACCAAAGTTCTATGTTTTTATGTATTGAATTTCAAAGAAAAATTTTCAACAAACACATAAGTTTACACCCATAGTTTAGTTTGTTTTATCCAAGTATCTCTACACATATATCTATTTCTTGGAGCTTGTTTTTTGTACCATTGGTTCATCTCTACCACAAGAAGAAAAAGTTTGGGTTCGCTTCTATTTCCCATAAAAAAGAAGTTTGGTTTTTGCTGTGGCGTTCTCATACGGTGAAAGGCACCGTGCGTGGTTGAAGGGTTTCAAAAGCTTCATTGGTGGATTCCAAGGTTCCGGTGGAGTTCGTGATTGTTGACTAAGCAGATGTTGGTACAAGAAGACACGTCAGGGGCTTGAAGGGAGTCGAGTTGAGTAAGTCATTTGTCTTGTACTTATAAAATTACGTACTTAGTGGACTTAAGGCTACGGCCGTCCGAGATTTTTTTCGTTGTGAGTTTTTCTCGTACATCGCGGCATAGTGTGTTGTGAATTTATTTTATCTTGCAAAAAATACCTAGAACACATGCTTAGGGTAAAAAATAAAAATTGGGTTTAATTCACAATCTTGCTTAAAATGGTGCATGTTTAATTATTTTGGTAAGTTTTGTTTAAGTTAATTTAATTCTAGCTGGCACTAAATTAATTGGATAATATTCTTGCCTAAGTTGTTTAAACTTGATAATTAAATTAATTTGGTTTGAGTGAATTTAAAGTGTGTGTGTTTACTTTAATTCACTTTATAGTGTTTAATTTTAATTTGTTTTACGAAATTAAAATTTGTGTTCACTATAATTTTTCATCTTTTATAGAAAAGAAAATCAAACGAATTTTGAAAAATTAAATTTTTTAGTAACCATCTTTATTCCTCACTTATAGGAAATTAAAGTGAAAGTTTTTCAAAATTGGGGGTCTACGTTTCCAACAGAAGCAGGAAAATGGTAGAGATAATGCCAGATGAAATTTATCTCGATTCTCAAATTTCATTGCAGGTTGAAATATCATATCCTCCTTTTTCTTTTAAAGAAGCAACTGAGAAAGGAGCCTTATTAGTTCTCCTTACCACACTCTTAAAAGCTTTCACATGTATCCTACCAAGCCAACTAATATTAATGTAGATTATTTGGATTTAATTCTCCATATAGTAATGCTAGGATTATCTATAACCAATGCTACTACTTTCGAAAATTTAGCTCAACTATATCTACTAGGATAATTTTTTCATTCATTCACTCAAAAAAACAATTCAAGGTAAATAAAAGAAACTTAATTTACTTGAGTAATAAAGAATTATCAAAATTACATTAATTACTTCTTATATAAATATTATGTATATCTATCACATGAATTATTGGTATATAGCATTATGATTTAATTAGTGTACTATTCTAAAATGTATTGATGAATTACAGAGCCATCACATTATTCGTAAGTTAAAAATATCAATGAAATGAAGGGAATATATTAAATTCAATAATAGAAAGTAAAGAAAAAAATAAGGCCAATTAATATATAGTCCCCGGTATAAATATATGCTTTGACCATTTATCTAGTTCTCTCTTATTTTTAAAACGCTACGCTAGTGCTTCCCTTTCCTCCCTCCCCCCTTTTCCGGTCGGAGCTCTGACAACAACAATTCGCGCTCCGGTAGCCTCATCGGAGCTCCGGCAATGGGGTGGGTGGGTGGGTGGGTGGAGGGAGGTGGGTAAATGGGTTTGTGTGTATCTTTATTTTGATTGTTTTTATAAGAGTTTTTTTGAAATAAAATAAAAGAGCTTGGATTAAACGTTCATTAATAAATGTTCAAGGGATTATTCGTCAATTAGTCCAAAAAAAATATTACATATTAAAACAATTATTTTTCTAGAAAAGGAATTAGTTAGAGCGCTGGATTATATATGATTTTAATAAACATATTCTTGTAAGAAAAAAATAATATTTTTTACGCCCCAAGTTTGGAGTTCATTATTTCTTTTTGAATTATCATAAATTAAGGGTTCATTTTCTTCTTACCTAATCAATAAACGAAGTTTCATAATATTAAATTAAAATCAATTTAAATTATTAATTGAGTGTATGCTTAGTTAATATAAATTAAAAATAGAGCTTGTATTACCAGCATTTTAACTACGATGAGACTAAATTGCCGATGGTAATGGTCTGAAATATGGTAGACATATTTTAATACTAACAAAGTAGCACACAATAAACATTGCTTTTTCAACAAAAAAAATATTGCTTATTCAGACATCCGCGTGTGTACTGTACATGTACACGTTTAGGAGTATCACTGATGCCGCCATGACAACCCATATGCCACGTAACCCCCATTTGCCCAACATTATTCCCATTAGGGCGGCTACTCTTTTTCAGTCAAAACTCCCTTGACTGCTCACATTATTGTCTGCACCTCTATTCTCTATATAACCACACCCCCCTCCCATCCTCTCATTAACCCTCATCTCACCTCATACAACTCTACTCAGTACATGTACAAATAAAAAAGTGTCAATGGCGCCTAAGGTAACAAAGTCAACGAGGGCTGTGAAAGTAGAGGGAGGAGAAAAAGAGGTGCATTTTAGAGGGGTAAGAAAGAGGCCATGGGGGAGATATGCTGCCGAGATTCGAGATCCTGGTAAAAAAAGCCGTGTGTGGTTGGGAACATTTGACACAGCTGAAGAAGCGGCTAGGGCCTATGATACTGCAGCCATACAATTTCGTGGCCACAAAGCCAAAACTAATTTTCCTATCCCGGATAAAAATAATTTTAAGGAGAGTCCTAGCCAGGGTAGCAGTGTTGAGTCATCTTTTTCGCCTGCTTTCGACCTTAACCTTTGTGTTTTTCCAGCTGGGGATCAAATGATATATTTTGACGCGGTTGTTACGCCTGAGATGACTAATCAAAGTGGGGTCCAGAGTGATTCTGACTCATCTTCTGTGGGCGATTTGGACCATAACAGATGCTTGAATATCGATCTCAACTTTCCTCCACCGGAGTTTGTTTAACGTCTATCGAAGGCGGCAATAATTTTGTGTGTGTGTGTGTTTTTTTTTTAACGTTCGGTTAAGTTTCAGATCGTAATTTCGTTTAACTCAAAAAAGAAAGCTGGAGTAGGTTAATGGAAAAGGTAGTCTTTACGGTTTGATCGACCCAGAGTTGGTTTTTTTGCGACAGTGAGAAGTCGATGGTTTCTACTACTGTTGTTTTTGGCTCCGTACTGACGTGCCTCAGTTGTAATAATTTTCTTTAAGTCGATATTTTTTTTTTCATGGGAGTACTCATGGTTCTTGAAGTTGTTTGTATGTTTTGTTGGGGGCAAACTTTGTTAAAACTTGATATTGTGGCAACTTAATGTTTCCGGCAAGTTATGGTGGTCCAATTGAGTGTCTGATTTTTGACTATAAATTTGTCTTAATATTCGGCCATGTGTTTTTCGTGTCAATACCAATTTGCTTCACCCGTAACTATTAAATCATCACTGCGCTATGATCAATTATAGTTAATAAGTGTTGAGGGTGATATTATGCATACTAAAATTGGTTTGGGTTGTAATTATCCTTTTTAGTGTACCTGCTGTTTTAGTCCTTTCTTCCCCCACGGGTCATTCTTCGTGCGCAGCTGAAAATAAAACATTGTAATCTAAAAGCTATTCTCTCTTTTCACTTTCATTTCAGACATTTCCCTTATTCACATAATGTTTTCCTTTTCTTTATATTTCCATGAGAGCCCAAGAATTTATATCAAATGTATTCTTCGTATTTTGATTGAAGACAATGTATTGACAATTTTAACTTGTGTTTGAGTTGTTAAGAAATGCATAAATGACAAGATGATGCACGAATTTCTCAAGAAAGCCACAAGTAAAAGATCAATAGAGAATACGAACGAAGAACGAAGCCTTTGTTGGGTTGAGAGACCTTCATGCCAAAAAATTTCAAGGTACCATAATTTTTTTTAAAATAATACATACACACATCTAGTAGGGACTGTGCTTTAAATATATTGTATCAAAGTGTGAATCTTATTACGATACAATATATTTAAAGTACATTCGATACTAAATTTGTACTAATCGTTGGCAGTGGCGGAGATTGGAATTAAGGGCTGGTGGGGCACAGTGCATAGACGGGGTTTGGGGGCAGTAGCCCCAGAAAAAAAATTAGGCTTATTTTTACTTTTTTTCAAATATTTAATTGATAATTTATAATTTATATTTTTAGACAATTACATAGCTGAAATTGGAATTGAAAGTTAAATATTAAACAAATTTAGCTCACAAACATTATATACCACATCTTCGTGAGTTTTTTTATAAAACTTTTCCATAGCTGAAATTAGAAGTTTAAATATTAAACAAATTTAGCTCACCAAACATTATATTAAAAAAAAATTAGCTCATACTAATATTGCAAAACTGAAATTTAGCTAAAAAATTCCTTAAAAAAAAGACAAATTGCATATTAAATAATACAATTGGGGCAAATCCCTAAATAAATATTAAATATTAAATAAATACAAGATGTTTAACTTAAGGGATATAGTTGGTCTTACTCTTACATTACAAAATTTGGAAGGAGGAAGAGAATGGCAGAGCAGGGGAGGAGTAACCTAGCAGGGGAGGTAGGGTGGCAATTCGGGTTAGTCGTGTCATTTTCGGGTCGCGTTGATTTTTATTTGAGTATAAGTTTTAGTTACTCTTAAATCTATACAAGTTAATCGTGTCAAGTTCGATCATTTCGGATTATTACCATAAACAGGTTATCGTGCCAAAAATTGACAGCCCTCGGGTGGAGCTTGGAGGTCCGGGTGGAGGTCCGAAGGGAGGAGCAGGGTAGTTCCGTGGGGAGGAGCAGAGCACAGCAGCAGCCGGACGACTCTAGCCACTTTTCTTTTTCCTTGTTATTCTGTTACTCCGAAGAATAGAAAATGCGGGTTAAGTTTGGGGGATGTATATTGTTTGAGGTTTTAACTTTTGCGTCCATTTTCTGGTATATTTTACATATGACCCAAAATATATTTTTCTTTTCCCAAAAAAGATGGCCTGGTCAAGTACCCAGGCAGCCTACAACATGGCTCCGTCTCTGATCGTTCGTGTATGCGACATTACTCAAAATTTTATGGCAAATCTTGTGATAAAAGGATTTAAAGTTTTTTTATAACAATAATTTTTCATTTAATAAAAGTGAGATGTTTAATAGAATTAATAGTAAAAGTGATAAATGTAAATAAATTGATATATATATATATATATATATATATATATATATATATATATATATATAGAGAGAGAGAGAGAGAGAGAGAGAGAGAGAGAGAGAGAGAGAGGGGATCTCATGAAGACCTGTGTTTGCATAACGCTGGCGCGGACCAATTTTGATAAAATAGTAAAAAAAATATTTTGAGCTAATTTTTTTATATAGTTTTTAAACATTTCAGTAGGGCCATATAAAAAAAATCAGCTCAAAATGATTTTTTTTTACTATTTTAAAAAAACCGGTCAAACTTTATTGGTGAAAAACAACTTAAAAACTACCAAAGTTTGACCGATTTTTTTAAAATAGCAAAAAAATTCATTTTGAGCTGATTATTTTTTTTATGGTCCTCTTGAAATGTTTAAAAATCATAAAAAAAAATCAGCCAAAAAATATTTTTTTTACTATTTTAAAAAAATGGTCCTCATTCAGGATTCTCAAACTGGGACCTCACTTGACCATTTCCCTATATATATATAATAGTTTTTAATGAAAAAAATAAATCTTAACAAAAAAAACAATTCTTAACAAAAAAAATAGTGTCCAAAAAAATAGCTTTAACAAAAAAATAACTTACAACGAAAAAAAAAAACAGTTCTTACAGAAATATTTTTTAACAATAAATACATTTCATAACGAGGAAAAAAAACAGATTTTTCAAGAAAAACACTTTGTAACAAAAAAAATAGTTTTTAGCCCAAAAATGAAACAATTATAACACCAAAAAATAGTTTTAAAAAAAAAATACAATTTTAAGATACAAAAACAACTTTTAGTCCAAAAATGAAACAATTTTAACGAATTTTTTGTTAACAAAAGACAATTTTTAATGGCAAATAAATTTTAACAATAAAAAAATAGTTTTGACAAAAATATAACAGTTTTTAGTGAAAACTGTTTTTTAGAAAACACTTTTAACACAAAAAACGTTTTTAACCCCCCCCCCCCCCCCCCCCCAAAACAGTTATAACAAGAAATAAAAAAATAGTTTTTGAAGAAAAATAATTTTTAAGAATAAAAAAACAGTTTTGACAAAAATAAAACAAATTTTTAACAAAAAATAGGTTTTTATTGAAAACCAGTTTTAAAAAAAAATAATTTTAACACAATAAACTTTTTTTATTGAATTTTTTTAAAATTTTAGACCCACCCAAAAATAATAGTTTAACAAAAAATAAAAAACATTAAAACACAATTTTTAACAGAATTAAAAAAATTGTTTTAACCAAGAAAAACAGATTTCAAAAATTAATTTTCATATGGATTACAAATCAGTGAGAAAACTTTTGTCATCTTTTGTAGGTAAGAAAAAATTGCTCACAAATTTATCAAAATGATGACAAAATATGTATGTGGACATGGTATTTATACAAATTTTACCATGAAATATAAAAACTATTAAACACACAAAATAGTGGACAAACTCTTAATTTACTACAATTTCCCACATTTGTCACAGGATATGTGGCCTATCAAATCGATCCGAAGATGAATTGATGATATTTAAGCCATGATTGAAGACTAAAGATGAGAGTACAATAGGCTTAAATGTAAAGGGCGTCTTATTGATTTAATTTTCATTGACACAACATTATTTCTCATATGATAAGATCTAATATAGAATTGGAAAATTTTATAAATTCAAACTCAAGCACAAGGTCATATTGAGTGGTGAATCCAGAAACATGAGTAATGGGGGTTCAAACAATATATATTTATTTTTTGAGGATCAAAAAAATAATTTTTTTATACAAAATTTAAAAGTATAAGATTGAAAATTAAAATTCTTAGGCACAAAACATTATTTTTTTTAGAATTTTCAAGAATGGGTGCAAAAAAGATTGGATTGAAAAATTATATATATATATATATATATATATATATATATATATATAGAGAGAGAGAGAGAGAGAGAGAGAGAGAGAGAGAGAGAGAGTCTCCTATATATCATGCTTCCTACATCACCCATACATCACATTTAGTTATAAGCTCTAAAAAAACTTTTTTTTTTCTAATTTGTTATTTTACTCATAGAGTAAACCTTCCAATCATTACGTTAAAAAAATTAGGTCAAAATCTAATTTCTTGCAATTTTTTAAAAATTTACTAAAAACTACTGAAAATACCTTATTTATAAGTTTGCGCCATCAATTTTTTCTAAGAATAGCTAGAAAACGTATTTTGATCTAAATTTTTGAACATGTGTTGATTGAAAAGGTTAATTTCAATTAAATATAAAAATTTTGGAAAAAAGGTTTCTTAAGGCCAAGAATTATGTGTGATGTATAGAATGTGATGTAGGTAAGTCTCTCTCTCTCTCTCTCTCTCTCTCCCTCTCTCTCTCTCTCTCTCTCTCTATCTATCTATCTATCTATCTCTATGTGTGTGTGTGTGTCTATATATATACAGTACTACTCTTGTGCGAAACAGTTCACATTTTAAGAGGACGGACCGAGCATGTGTCACCTGGCGATGACCATAGAAATTATCGGCTAAATTATATGCACATTCTCTTTCTTAGATTAAGCATAGTTTTCTTAGTTTTTCCTATTTCATTACAACGAAGCTTGGCTTCGTTGCTCGTAATTTTTTTAAGGAAATATTGGTAAAATCTTAGCCTTTTATCGTGAAAACGAATGGTTCTTTCCCTGCATTAATGTTTAAAAAACGCTTTCTCTTCTGCAGGCGCACGCAACCGCCACAACTAACCTCCCATATGACAATTTTTCCCTTCATCATCAAGTTCCCCCTCTATTCTCATTTTTAATAAGTGCATACATGAAGGCAATTGTGGGTTGATAATTCAATACAATCTTGGTTATGTCCAAGTAACACGCTGAAATCGACATTATAGCTCACCTGCCATCAGCGAGGAGGTCTCAGAGTTTTTATGAAATCCGTACAATAAAGAGATATGATAGTACAAGGACATTGATACGTTAGATAAAGTCCAACACAAGCATGCTGGGAGGCTCAAAATCAATATTTATTTCAACTATAAATAGAGGTGATCCACCATGTTGACGGACAAGTTAAATGTTACATTACCGAAACTTCGCATAGCGATAACCTGTAACCTCGCCATTATTAATAAAATTATAGTACCTTTTGCGGCTCACGATAAATTACTAAGTGTATTAAAAATTATAAATTCAAAAAATAAATTTGTATATTGAGACAGATTTGGATGTATAGATTAACAAATGCGGCATATTTAATATATGTAACAAAATAAATTTATAACACAGAGAAAACAAAATTGCTAAAAAGTTATTATGAGTATTTAGTGTATATTTTATGTCTCCTTCCACATAAATCAAAATTTTAATCTTAATTTGGAATTAGAATACACTGGTGGATTCGTGTGAAATCATCTCCACCAAAACTTAATATGTTATGTCGTTTGTGTTTACTATACCGTGTCTTACTGAGTTCGCATCGTGTTCAACCTGCGTATTAACAAAATTATATGAAATTATCAAATAAGTTGTCACCCATACTCAAACAAAATGTTCATACTCAAATTTCTAGTAAAATATTATTGTCTAAGAGCATATCCAAGTGTTTAACCATTTTACTTGACCAAAATACATTAAACCCATTGAGAAATTGGACACAACTCGAACATTTGGGCATTTTTTTCTCTTCGATTTCAATGCTTTTGTCGTACCACTAATAAAGAAAATAAAAAACACTCTGTGTTCTAATTCAAAACTTCTTATTTTATTTTCAATGTTTACTATGAATACAAAATCCATGATTAAAATAAAGACATTATATAATATAACACTTAGTCCATTAATGTATTATAAATAAGAAATAAAGTCTTTCTATATTGACTCATAATTTTAACACATTTGGTTTGATACACTGATGATTCGCACTTGTTACAACAAAATAGATTTTAATCCGGAATATCCCCACAAAATAACAAAATCTTAAAAAATCCCAGGTATACTTAGGCTCGGAAGTCAAATGAATTTAATTTGAGAGGGTACCACCCCTGAATATGGTCCTGCTTTTACACATACTCGGTTATTAATACTAAATACTAATAGAGTATGAATCTCGTTTATCGTACTACTCGGGGTTGAATCATGCAAGTGTTGGTACGCGCTTTGCGAGACCATGTGAAGAAAACAAAACCACCCACAATATAATATCGTCAGTTTGACTGGGCAATATCCTCAAGATTCAAGCGGCTACCACGTGTAACACAGCCGTCTGATCGACTCGTTCTTTATTCATAAGTTGAGATTGTTTTTCAGATTTGAAGGGCCCACATAAACGCGGACGGCGGGCGGGGAAACGCGGCTGGCCCTTTTGGTGGGTCCCCATGTTTGGTATGAGATTATGGAGAGGAGAAGATATCACTGTCAATTCCCCCTATCCCAAATATTCTTTTACTTGTTATTATAATCAGGAGTTCACTAGTCCTGTCTGTTTGTTGGGAAAGTTTTCTACTTTTCTTTATTTGTTTCAAAATAAGTAACTGCATCAATTTGTTGTTCAACTAGAGCTCATGATGCATCATCACGTTATATCCATTTACTATCTTCCGGATTAATTGGTTCATCTCAAAATTTCTTTGGCTATATATGTGTTTTTTTTTTAAAGGGTAGAGCTATTCCACTTCAATTAATTTTTACGGCATTCCAAAATTATATAAAATGATAAAACAATCTTTTGATATTTATACACTTCTATTAACATGTTAAAAGTAAAACATAATTAATAAATTTTTATGAAAAACAGTTTTGAACTATTTTTTTAAGTTGAATAATTACTCTATTTTTTTAATAAAAATTAAAACTGTTGAAATGTATGCCAAATAATAATAAAAAAAACTGAGCAGTCTTTTAAAATAAAATCTGAGTTTTTTTAATAAAAAAATGGGGACATAAAAAATGTCTTTTTTATCAAATTTTATAACACCTGTTTGATTGTTTTTAATAAAGAAAATAAAAGAAGAATTTAAAAAAATCAGAGAATAAATATTTTTTATCGTTTAAAATGACAACATCCGAGAATTTAAAAAAGTGTAAAATGACAAAATAACCCTTTAACACTCACACACTCCTATTAACATGCTAAAAGTAAAATATAATTAATAAATCTTTATGAAAAACAGTTTTTTTTTAGAAAAAAAAATTGTTTTTCTAAACTTTTAAAATAGTTTTGAACTATTTTAAAAGTTATGAATTTTATTATATTTAATGTAGACTCTCGTTTTTATCACCGTCGTTAAAAAAATATTTGCTACGTGCTCTTTTTTTTACATATTTTTTTTTTTGAAAATTTGATTTCTTAGAGACGCGATTATTTTTTTTGAATTTTTTTAATGTCTTAGAGACGCGATTGGTCAATGCCGCAGGCGCGGCCCACATCATTTAATGGATGTGGGTCCGCGCCTGCAACACTAACCAATCACATTTCTAAGACATCAAATTTTAAAAAAAACATATGTAAAAAAAAGATAACATAGGAAACATATTTTTTAACGACAAAAATAACAAGGAGAGCCTACATTAAAAAAACTGAGTCCTCTTTTAAAAAACTCCGAGTTTTTTTTATTAAAAAGGGGACAAAAAAACTATCTTTTTTGTCAAATTTTTTAACACCCGTTTGATTATTTTTTAATAAAGAAAATGAAAGAAGTATTTAAAAAAATCCGAGAATAAATATTTGTATCATTTTTTCTTTACTTTGATAGAATTACTGTAAATAAAGAAAAAAATATTTTGGGAATGTTTATCGTTTTCTATTAAAAACACGTTGTTCTATGTATGTAAAGAAAAAGCGATAAAAAATATTTATTATTGGATTTTTTTAAATTCTTCTTTTATTTTCTTTATTAAAAAACAATAAAACGGGTGTTATAAAATTTGACAAAAAATACACTTTTTTTTGTCCCCATTTTTTTAATTAAAAAAACTCAGATTTTATTTTAAAAGAGAACTCAGTTTTTTTATTATTATTTGGCATACATTTCAATGGTTTTAATTTTTATTGAAAAAATAGAGTAATTATTCAACTTAAAAAAATAGTTCAAAAGTGTTTTTTCATAAAGATTTATTAATTATGTTTTATTTTTAAAATGTTAATAGGAGTGTATAAGTATCAAATGGTTGTTTTGTCTTTTTACATGATTTTGGAGTGCCTTAAAAATTAATTGGAGTGATAATAGTTCTACCATTTTTTAAATAATGAGACAATTTTAGTTTTTTATATTTTGAAGGGGCATGACAATTGGACCCTTGGAAAAAGATTGACCTTTATATCCACTTTTATATTATAATATTTTGTGGTGCCATCTAATTTATATAACTATATAAAAATTGTTATTCCATTAATATGTAACAATAATAAAGACTTGATAAATGAATTTCTCTCTTTACTATTTTTTTTAGAGCATCAAAATTTCTACGCAATAAACTGTTAGGGCCGTTTGGTTGGCATAATTTGCCTAGAAAAATGCCAAAAAATTGGCAAATATGAAAATTTGCCCACATTTTGACTGTTTGGTTGCATAATTTGCCTAGGCATTATTTGCCAATGTACAACACCTCCTATGCACAATCTGTGGGCAAATTTTGCTTACCTATTTGAGTGGCAAATATTTGCCCACAAATTTGCCAACTTCTTAAACGATTTTAATGTTTTAAAAAATAATTTAAAAACTGTTTTAAATAATTAAGAAACTGTTATGAATATTTAAAAATTGTTTTGTAATGTTTCAAAAACTGTTTTAAATATTATAAAAAAATGTTAAGAAAATGTTTACAATTTTTTTAAAAAACCGTATTAACAAAATATTGTAAAAAAAAAAACTGTTTTTAAAAAAGCGTATTAACAAAATATTGTAAAAACTGTTTTTAACATTTTTAAAAACTGTTGTGAATATGTTATAAAAACAGTTTTAAAGTTTTAAAAAATAATTTTAAAGACTGTTTTAAATATTTAAAAAAACTGTTATAAATATTTAAAAACTGTTTTGTAATGTTTTGAAAACTGCTTTTAATATTATAAAAAAATGTTAAGAGAATGTTTTACAAATTTTTTGAAAAATCGTAATATAAAAATATTGTAAAACAGTTTTTAACATTTTTAAAAACTGTTTTGGATATATTATAAAAAATGTTTTAAAATTTTAAAAAACATTTTTTAAAACTGTTTTAAAGAGTTTAAAAAAACTGTTGTGAATGTTTAAAAACTGTTTTGTAATGTTTTGAAAACTGCTTTTAATATTATAAAAAAATGTTAAGAGAATGTTTTACAAATTTTTTGAAAAATCGTAATATAAAAATATTGTAAAACAGTTTTTAACATTTTTAAAACTGTTTTGGATATATTATAAAAACTGTTTTAAAGTTTTAAAAAACATTTTTTAAAACTGTTTTAAAGAGTTTAAAAAAACTGTTGTGAATGTTTAAAATTTGTTTTGTAATATTTTAAAAACTGTTTTTGATATTATAAAATATTGTTAAGAGAATGTTTTACAAATTTTTTAATATTTTTGAATATAATATAAAAGCTATAATATAAAAATATTGCAAAAACTATTTTTAACATTTTTGAATATAATATAAAAATTATTTTTTAAATAAATTAATTGGATTGACTTTAATTTCGCCTAATGTTGTTTAATAGCGTCATCTGAATTTATCTAGACATGTCCACGCTTTTGCCCACTTACAATCAAAGGGAGCCTTAGGGTCCGTTTGGTTCGTGGTGAAATATTTTTTACCGCATTAAAATAAAATTCACCTAGGTAAAATATGTGTTTGGTTGGGCATTTAACACGGTGAAATAAAATGAATATGGTGAAAAGTGAGGTGAAACTTTAACCATTTTAAACCATGGGTAAAGTGAATAATTTAACAGGTGAAAATAATGAAATTTATCTTATTACCAAAGTAACCTTTCTTATTTCCACGTACAATTATCACACATTCATTTCTCCCTCTCAATTAATACGATCATCAAATATTCATTTTAAAAAAATATTTTTTTTCTAAATTTTATTTTTTATTTTACAAAATTAAAAAAAATTAAATATTTTAAATAATTAAAAATTAAAATAAAAAATAAAAAATAGAATAGTTATTCCTACACCCTCTATGCCTTTCCCCACACCCTTTTTAATATTTAAATACTAAAAGATCAAAAGACCCTCTATGCAAATATGATTTGAGCAAATATAATCTTTTGCCCAAAAATCTATTATTTAAAAAAAAAGGTAATATTAAGAAAAAAATAAAACATAATATTTTGAAAATTAAAATCCTAATATTCTAGAAAATTAAAATTTTAATATTCTGAAAATATAAAAATTATAAAAGTTATTTTTTCATTTAAAAAATATTATGTTATTTATAAAAAAACATATTACTTTTTATTTAAATGGACGTTGATAAAAAAACTATTTCGTTATTTATTTTAAAAAATGGACATTCTTTTTATCATTTCTAGTTAAAAAACTGTTTCTTTTATTTATTTAAAAAAATTGTTTCGTTATTTATTTTTTCAGTTAAAAACTATTTTTTTTCTATTTTAAAAATAATCTTTTTACTATACAAAAAAATGGTCCGCGTCAGCGGTATGTATAGGCAGTTCGACCACTTATACATACCGTTGGCGCGGACCAACATATTAGACAAAAATGCTCTGCGCCAGCGGTATGTATAGGTGGTCAGACCGCCTATACATACCGCTACCGCAGATAATATTTTTTAAAAATAGTAAAAAGATTATTTTTAATACAATAAAAAAAAAACGGTTTTTAACCAAAAATAAATTTGTAAATAAAAAATAAAACACTTTTTAAGAAAAGAGTTTCTTAAGAAAAATAAATTTTACGTTTTATATACAGTTTTTTAATAAAACAAATAGATAAGATTTTACGTTTTATAAACAGTTTTTTTTATTATTACTTATAAAAACAATTTTTTTTATTGAAAATATAATTTTTTTGTTTTTATCAAATGTAATTATTTTAGTTGGAGGTGAAAAAATTGGACATTTTGCTTTTATAAATTTAAGGGCGCAATTGTCATTTATTATTCAAAGGGTGTGGGGGAACATATAGAGGGTGTGAGAATATCTATTCCCATAAAAAAAATAAAAAAAATGAATATTTGTTTGGTGCATGGTAATGTGTTGGGAATTTAATTACTAATTGGGACGGTTTCATAGTTGGGAACTATTTTTTTTTAATTCTTTTAATTGGAACACTTTTTTTTTATAGTTGGGACTTTTTTTTTTTAATTGGGATTGCTTTTTTTTCAATGTTGAAAACTTTTCTTTTATTTGGGACTGAGAACTTTTTTTTTTTATTATGGACTACTGTTTTTATAGTTGACTCTTTTTTTTTTTAACTATGATTTTTTTTTTTTACAAATGACAGCTTTTTTTCATTGTTGGAATTTTTTTTTAAATTGGGACTGTTTTCTTTTTTAATAAGGACTTTATTTTTAATTGGTATTGTTTTTTTACATATTTGTCTTGCGTAGCGAAATATGACTAGTTGTGTGTGTGTGGGGTGATTATGTCAAATTTTAGTTTGGGGTAAATGCATATTTTTTAATGGTCATTGACACTTGTGTAATGAAAATCAAAATAGTTATATGCATTTGAAGTATGTGGGTAATATGGTCATTTTATTTTTTCACCATATTAATCTTGACCATCCAAACAACAAATGGTGAAAAAGTTAAAATTTTCACCTAGTAAAAACTCGACCATCCAAACGGAGATGGTGAAAACAAAATCACCGCACTAATAATTCACCTTTTACTTTTAACACGGTGAAAAGTATTTCACCACGAACCAAACGGACCCTTAGAGTTTTGATTTTCCCTCTTCCCAATGAATTACGGCTCCCACTATGCTCACCATGACTCTTAAATCTATCTATTTTGAAGTGAATTTATACAGATCGCCAGCGCCGGAGTCTTATAACCAGCACTTTTCTCCCTTCTATGTTCGGTTAATGGAGATGCCAACCTTTGTTTCGATTGAAGACCAGGTGTTATCGGTGTGGTGAACCCTATTACATGGTGTTTGCTTCTCATAGGGATGTCTCGGTGCATGTGTCGACTTTTGAGAAGAAGATGGACCTGTACACTTTGCTTGACCGATTAAACTCTGTAAAGAAGATCTTCGAGTACAAAGAGATGCGAAGGCATGTGAAATGGATTATGTCAATGACAGTTCTGAGAATGGAAAGAAACCCATTGCATTTTAGGCTAAGAAGAAGAAATACCTCTGGGTTGTATTTCTGGGAAGACCTATGAGCAGCAGGACTCTCACCCCAAATGGATAACTGTAGCCTCTGATCTCTCACACCAATGATAAAATCTGAATAACAATGGTCAAAAGAGGAAGTAAAGTCAACCTAGGTATGCATTGGTATACTTGCTGCATATATTTTTTTTTTGCTTGTATACATGTTTTACTTGCCAAACAACATTTTTTATTACTCTACATGTTTTTAACGTCATTTTTTCTTGGTTGTTCTAAATATGTAATTTAATTTTTAAATTATCATTAGTGGTTATAAGAACTAGTCGATCCCAAATAATTGGGACAAGACTTTGTTGGGTTGATTGATTTGGTTTCAATATGAGATTATTATTGTTAAATTTTTCTTTAATTTCTAAAGCCCCAAATTAATTTATTTTGTTAGTTTTTTTTAACTTTGTATTCAATTAAACCCACGTAAAGTCAATTTAGTGACAAGTCCGAGAAGCCCCATGTTTCGCCTCCCCTTGGTCGAAATTCTGGATCCGCCACTGATTCTCATAGTATTTGTTTTTGTTAAGAGAACATTTAGTGTGAATTGCAACATATTCCCTTAAATACGCAAGTGATTCTCAATCTGAATAATATCAACCTTCACATACCTAAAAAGCACACACGAATAATTTTAAGGTGGGTTTATTATTACTATGTCAAGAATTGCAATTGAATTAATCTTTATATCAAATGGGTTATTAGGATTTTAATTAGGTTTTGTTGTGTGGTGAATGATTAAACTTAGCAGTGCCCCGGGTCAATGGGTTCCAACAACAACTGGATTTGCCAATCTCTGCTACAACTGTAGGGTAATTTTTAAATTTTATTTTTGAATCTTTTCTTTATCAAGATTCCAAATATCGAATAATTGTGGGTGGTGAAAAGTTATTTTTATTTATTTTTGTTACATTTATTTATTTGATACAAATATTTATGGCCATTGAAATAATATATTTAAAGATTTGCGTTGTGAGTTATGTGTGTGTGTGTGTGTGTGTGTGTGTGCGCGCGCGCGTGTGTGTGTGTTCGTGTGTGTGTACTTTAACAAATTTCATATTGTTAAACACTTCTCCAAAATACCACATCGGGTTGGTTTCATGCATCCTCACCCTTAAAAACTTAGCTTAACATGATTAAAATAAAAGAAAACTTAAAACTGAAAGTGCAGGAATTCATAACTAAATCTAGAAAATTGAGAACATGACTTGAATTGGGATTGGAAAACTAGAGAGCAATAATTAATTAAACTAACTATGAAAGTAGTAGAAACAATAAATTAAAATTACTTGCAATGGATGAATGATGATTCTTGAATAGATATTTGAATCTTGAATAGTAGCCAAACTTCAAAACTAGGGTTCTTGGATACAAGAATCCTTTAAAAACTAACTACTAGCCTCCTACTACGTGAAGTAACAAACCTTTTTTCTTCCTACTAGGGTTTGCCCTTTTATATATCTCAAAAATGACTCTTCCCATGCCTCTCCACGTTTTACAACTAATAAAAAGTAATTATACAAGAAATTTCAAGAGTTGAAACTCTTCAGTTTCCAGAATTAATTTCAACTTTGACTTTATGTCTCCAACTTTAAATGGGCATAACTTCTTCACCGTAGCTCGGATTGGGGTGCGTTTTTTCCAATGTTCTTATAATTTAGAGCTCTTCAACATTCTAGTTTTCCCCACCACCGGAATATGGTTGTAAAATTATGAAAATGCCCTTGAACTCCTTATTTCTTGCTTTCTTTCACTGTTTTGCATTCTCTTTCACACTAATTTTCATGAAATACCTGTAAAATAAAGAGATATACAAAATACGAAATACTTGCCAAAATACAAAGGGTTAGCAACATAAATATAAGACAAATCCAAGCTATTTATAATGCCCAAGATCATAAAAATACCGAAATTAAGGGGATAAATGTGAAGAATTTATTCCTAATTAGCATGCTTATCTCCGCATGATATTATATATGTGATTGTGTTTATCAAGTAACCTTACGTCTTACTTATCTAGTTAATTAAAAAATGTAACCATATATCTTAATTATCTACTTAATGAATGTGGGTCCATGCTTCCCTTGGACTTAACAATTATTAAATCCCAAATATTTATAGCTAATCTCTTATTTGTTTAAACTATTTGTGACACATTAATAATTACTTAAATACGTAATAATTAAATAAATATTAAGTCAATTACTAACAATTAATATAAAAATAAAAATAAAACCCTAAAATAGTTTTTAATAGCGTTGGAGATTAACATAATCATAAATCTTAATATTTTAACCAACACTAATCCTAAAATTTAACCCGTAAATTAATCTTTAACTCCAACCAAAATTAACCATAAAACTAACCCTAACATTAACATTATGACATCCCGCCTATTTAAATAACAGGTGGCCAGCCCTCTACTAAAATAAAATAAGAATCTTAGACTAGCTCATTCTTAGCATCACTTTTGAAAACAGATTTAATTACTAATATCCTATTAAGCCCGATGCTAACTTTTAAGAACTTATTAACTTGGCTTAATAAAACTTTCATCGTACAACAAACCATTCCAAATAATACAAATACAGATTCACCACACGAATGAAATAAATTCTGAGAGATAAAATAAATAAATTAATCGTGAAACTCTCAGTAAATCCCACTACAATAATTCGACTGAAACTTATATAAAGTAAAGCATTCATAAAGTAAATACTGTCCAATAATGGGCGAGATGCCTTGAATAGATAGCTGGAATGAAATAGTATCTAGAAAATAAGGATAAACGCATCTAGTCGAGACCTGCAGCCATCCACATCTGCTGTAGTATCATTTGACCTGAAAGATATCTACGCATGGCGTCCCTATGGCCGGGCACCTAAAAAGATTTCTAAAAAGAATTTTGATACCAGTTAGAGCCCAAAACCATTTGAAAATATTTTGCAAGTATTTAAAATTCAATGATACAAGTGCAGCATAATCGTTCATATTTGAACTGGTGTCGCACTCACGTGAGTTGATCCTCATCCCTCATCTATAGTGCACACGTAACGCATGTGTTTTAACACCCTAGTTGTGCTACTCTGCCTAACTAGTACCATCACCCAAACTATCCCACATGCTATATATCTAGCAAAACTGTGCTAAACGTATTTTACTTTACTTTCATTCTCAATGAGCTTTCACATAAGCTATAATATTATAATTCTCAATTATAATCTTATCATTAACCGATTCACGCAACTTTACATAAGTTATAATTTCAATGTTCACACATTCATTTAATTCACACATATGCATAAAACCCTCTTACACGCACACACACACACACACACACACACACACACACACACATATATATATATAACCTCATCCTCATAGATGAGACCTTGCAAATACATTCCCCAGAATTCTATCAGGCTCTAGGTACATCATGTATCACTCCTGGGCCACCGGGTCGGAATCTCACCACCAAATCCAAATCGTAAACACATAACTGGAGGCGGTCATAGACATACATCCATGGACCATAACCATACCACATTACCCCACTAGATTCTAAACTCGCAAATAGTAGTCATGTAACAGTCCTATGACCTAGGGAACCAACCTAACACATGCTGGTGTATATATATATATATATATATATATATATATATATATATATATATATATATATATATATATATATATATATATTATCTCTCTCTGTAAGTAAATGTATATACAACTAGCTAAACGTGCGCAACTCACTAGTAGCACTAGCCTATAATTTTTGAGTCTACCCCTGACTCCCGAATATTCAAGTATTCACTTACTTATAATAAATTTATAAATATCAAAATTCCGGCCATTGAGCTATTGTACTCTACCCCGTAGCCTAGCTCTCTCTGAAATTCCATATATATATATATATATATATACTATCTCTCTCGGTACGTAAATGTATATACAACTAGCTAAACGTGTGTAACTCACTAGTAGCACTAACCTATAATTTTTTAGTCTACCCCTGACTCCCGAATATTCAAGTATTCACTTACTTATAATAAGTTTGTAAATATCAAAATTCCGGCCACTGAGCTATTGTACTCCAGCCCGTAGCCTAGCTCTCTCTGAAATTCCAAACCGATTTCATTAATTTGTATTCCCGTACCCAAATTTATTTCCCATATAACCCTAAGTAGGTTATAACCCCCTTTATGTATTCCAGAAGTTCGAAATCACCTAGTGAACTTCTTAAAAAAAGCTGAACCCTCAACGTCATGCAAAATAATAACCAACAAAAATTGGGATAGCCCTGCCCATCGAACTAGTTTGTAAGGCGGTCCGAATCGTTTCAGTGGGCGAATCGGTTCACCCCTGCCCAGCCGACCGGTTCGATTCCCCTGAGTAGAAAGCCTAATTTTTTAATGGGTTTCTTCTTCATCCCATCAACCATATAAATTCCCAACCTCAATTAAACCAATAATTTAATATTCCTTCCAATCCTAAACGTAAGTGTAATCATTATTACGTCCGAATTCATCCAATAACATTTCAATTCATGGGATTGAACATAGTTATTAAAGGATAATTTACTTTCTAAATTAAACTTCACGATTCTTTCAATTCTCATTATAACCATTCAAGATCACATATTTTTACATGAATCAATCTCAAATTTAACACGGGATCATAACCAAATTATTTCTCAAATGATTTCATTCCCAAAAGCCTGTTTTACATATGAATCCCACCCCAAAATTTTTATTTTATTTAAGATTACACCAACTTTGATTTGAAAGAACATCAAAGAAAGATAAAAACTTGCCTTTAGATTGTTGAAATTCTAATTTTTTTCTATGAATCTTCTTTGCACAAGAGTCATACACTTAGAATTTCTCTAATTCTCTCCCCGTAATGATTTTCTTCACTTTCTCTTGAGTCCCCCTTCTCTTTTCTCTTCTCTCTCACCACTAGGTCTTTTGGAATGGTGTAATGGATGCCCACTCCACCCACCTTCCCTAGATATAAGCTCAATCCCAAAATTAGGCTAAGTGCTAAGTGTAAAATGATTTGAACGCCCTTATACGGGTCCCATTTACTCTAAAAAGTTCACGAAACCTGATTACTACCACCGGGTATCTAATTATGATTATCTTGATCCATTATTGATCATTGATGTACTCGAAATCACCATTCGAGTCACCTAATATATTTTTCTCATCTCATTCCCAACACAAACCCACAAGTGTATTCTAAATGAGATGCCGTCAAACCCATTGATTTTTACTCACTTACGACGTAATATCATTTGACATAATTTTATTTACTTACCACACTCATAAATATATTTTCACATAAATATTAATCCTTTTATCACTAATTAATATTTATTTAATTATCATTATTTCTCATTTTAATTAAATTACAAGCATAAATAATTAAAAAATGCTCCAAAAATAAATGCTAAAAAATACAGGGTGTTATATACTCCCCTCTTTATAACGGGATTTCGTCCCCGAAATTCGGACATACTTGGCATAAAGAGCTATGATCTAAAATAATAACCAGTCTCTCCTTATACGAGATGTTGGGGTGCAAATCAATCTCCTCCAATGGAATGTGCCAATATGCCATCTCACTCCTCTGGTACTTCTTTAAACCGAACACAAAAAATATGTTGTGAATCCGCTGCAGATGCTTTGGCAAGGCGTGCCTATATGCAAATGGCCATATCCTCTTAATGACCGAGAAAGGCCCCGTATACATTTGCACTAACTTCCCCTTATTTTAAAATCCTATAACTCTTTTTTCATAAGAGACACCCGCCACCTACTTCCAACTCTACATGCCTCTTATCAGCATCCATGTAACTATTCTCCCTATCCTGAGTTATTTGTATATGAACTTGAATTAGCTCAATCTTGGCATAAGTGTCCTGGATCATCTTCGGTCCAAGAAGCTTATTGTCCCCCACATCTAACCAACACGTGGGTAAATGATAAGGTCGTCCATACAATACCTCAAAAGGTACCATGCCGATAGTGAACAGGTAAGAGTTATTATAAGAAAACTCTACCAATTGAAGGTACTACTCCCAACCCCCCCTAAAATCCAGTATACACATCCTTAATATATCCTCCACCATCTTATTAGCCCTCTTAGTTTACTTATATGTTTGCAGGTGGTAAGCCGTGCTCAATTGCAACTTAGTCCTCATAGCCTCCTGGAAACTTTGCCAAAAGTGGGACAGGAAGATCTTATCCCGATTGGACATAATATTAAACGGTACCCCATGTAAACTCACTATGTTGGTTATAAAAATATGGGCGTACTGTCTTGTCTTATAATTTGTCCAAACTAAAAAAAAGTGGTCCACCTTAATCAGATGATCCACAATGACCCATATGGAATCATAATCCCTTTGTGATATCGATAGCCCAGTAATGAAGTCCACCAGTACACTCTCTTATTTCTAAATCAAAATCTCTAATGATAATATCCCGGTTGACCTCTGATGGTCTGCCTTTAGTAACTGAGAAGTAACACACTTCGAGACAAACTCAATAATGTTCGGCTTCATCTCAGCCCACCAATACCATCTGCTCATGTCCTAGTACATCCTATCCCCTTCAAGATATACCAAAACTGTGACTTGGGAGACTCTGTCATCACCGCGTGTAAATTCCCATCCTTTTGGATAATAAGCCATTAATTGAAATGTAAGTCTCCCTCTAAACTGATCGAGTAAGACTCCACCCCCTCTACCAATAACTGAGGCACCATGTACTGACATAACTGATCCCCTACCTATGACTTCACAACCCTCATAATGATCTCGGGTGTGATAGTTAACACTACCAAATAAGCCCTGGACATTGCATCATCTTGTTAAAGTTAACTTCACTTTACTTTTCAGATTGCTGCTAACTCCCTGTAAGGCGTCGGCTCGATGTGTCTGCCACCACGTTAGCCTTCCCCAGGTGGTACTGGATGTCAAACTCATAATCTTTCATGAAATTGATCCACCTACATTGTCGTATTTTGAGATCCTTCGGTGTGAATAGATACTGCAGTAACTTATGATTCGTGAGAAAACCAAATTTCTCCCCCAGGAGATAGTGCTTCCATATCCTCAAGGAAAATACTACTGTATCTAGGTATAGATCATGTGTGGGGAAATTACTCTTGTGGAACTTAATATTGCGAGAAGCATAAGCTGTATCCCTGTTCTCCTGCTGTAACACACCCCCAAGTCCCTATAAGAACGGATCTGTGAATACAAAGTACCCCACCCCCCCTAGGCGGTGCGAGTACTGGTACCGAAGTCAATTTGTCCTTTAGCTCATCGAAAGCTAACTAAAAGTAGTCATCCCACACAAATGGCATCCCCTTGCTAGTAAGATTCATCAAAGAACCTGCAATCTTCGAATACCCCTTAATAAAATGGCGATAGTACCCCGAATAATCCCAAGAAGCTACCCACCTCCATCGGTGTTGTGGAGTGAACCCACTCCTTTACTACTGATACCTTAATAGAATCCACTGAAATTCCTCTGTCAGACACAATATGGCCCAAGAACTGCACCTCTCACAACCAGAACCCATATTTCTTAAACTTGATATACGATTGATGGTCCCGTAACATCTGTAGAACCATACACAAATGCTCTACATATTCTTCCTCAGTCTGAGAATAGAGCAGAACTCCGTTTATGAAAATAATTATGAACTAGTCTAAGAAATCTTTGAACACCCTATTTAGAAGATTTATGAATATAGTTGGTGTGTTGGATAACCCAAACGGCATAACCCTGAACTCATATAAACCATACCGCATGAAGAAAACGGTCTTAGGGACATCTGGACCTCTAATGTGCAACTGGTGATAACCCAACCTCAAGTTGATCTTCGAGAAGTAGGTTTCTCCTCTCAATTAGTCGAACAACTCGTCGACATGGGACAATGGTTATTTATTTTGGATCGTGACCTTGTTCAACTTTTTGTTGTTAACACACAAGCTCAGGGATCCATTCCATTTTTCACAAACAATACTGAAGAACCCTACGATGATGTACTCGAGTGAATAAATCCCTGCCCTAAGAGTTGCTAAATCTGGTCTCTTAACTCCTACATATCCAATGGATCCATCCGATACGGAGCACGTGCTATCAGTCTAGACCTATGCGCCAAATTAATGATAAACTCAATATCTTTGCTCGGTGGCGAACTCGGTATCTATTGAAAAAATTTGTAAATCCCTAACCACTGGTGTCGAATCTAATGTTATAACAACCTCCTGCGAGGTCTCCTCCTCGATATAATATAGGTGTGTGATTGACCCTCCCTCGGGAAGAGGCATCGTTGTGACACCCCTCTTATTAAATTAACGAGTGAATAAACCTCTACTAAACTAAAATAGGAATCTCATTTGGCTCATTCTTAACATCACCGTCGAAAAAGAATTAATTACTAACCACCTATTAGTTAACTAAGCCGGGTTGATTTTAACTTTATTAAAATTCCATAAATAAGACCATAATAAAACCATACACCATAACTCATTCAGATGATTAAATAAATCCACAATCAAATTTTTAAATTTGAATATTAGAATCTAATACACGCCAATTGACTGAACAAACAATCGATATTAACTCAATACAGTAATCCCAATAATTGAAATAAAAAAAAACTAAAATATAACTGTCTTTGGGCGACATGCCTAGATAGTAAGTCACTGAATCCTAGTAACTTGCTGAATCCGATCTAGAACATCAAAAATAGAAAGTGTTTAGGAATTCCCTGAAAGCCCTCCATAGTTGTTGCAACTTTGATAACTTGGAATAGATACTCATGCATGGTGTCCCTATGGCTGGACTCCTAAAAGGTTTTGAAAATATTTTGACATGGGTCAGAGCCAAAAACCTTTCAAAAATATTTTTGCAAGTAATTAAAATGCATAATAAATATGAGTACATTCTTTCGTATTTAAATTGGTGTCACACTTCCATGATATGATACTCACCCTTCAACTATAATGCGCACCTAATGTATGCATTTTAACCTCCTAGTCATGTTACCCATCCTAACTAGTCCTAATATAATCATAAGTCCATAAGCTACCCTGTACCACACGTCTTTTATGTAATTAGCTTACACATTCACTAAAAAATTATAATTCTGAATTATAATTAATTAATCAATTCATTTTAAATAACTTTCACTAGTTATTAAATCAATGTTCATACTATATGGTCTTATACCCCTATATAATTTTCTTCAGTTTTATATACATATATTCGTATCACAAGTATACATCCATAAATGTCACTCACTATATATTTATAATCTCAATCCCTCAGAGTATTAACATACTGAATGCGAATCTCTAGTATGTTATCATGCTTCAGAGCATACATATATCATACCGGGCCAGCAGGTCAAAATCTCACCATTGAACCTAAATCATACTCGTAGTTGGAGGCGGTCATAGTTTTAAGTCAATGGGTCATTACCATACCACATTAATCCACTTGGACTCTAACCTCACATAGAGTGGGAATGCACATACCTATGACCATGGGGGGCGATACAACACCTGTTAGGATTCGCTAGGAGAGATCGCCCAGGGCGCGCAACCTCCACCGATAGCATATCAACTAGAGTGGTATGTTTAATATATATATATATATATATATATATATATATATATATATAGAGAGAGAGAGAGAGGGAGAGAGAGAGAGAGAGAGAGAGAGAGAGAGAGAGAGGAAGGCTCACCTACATCATGCACTATACATCACACCTAATTCTAGGCCCTAGAATTTTTTTTTTCAAAATTTATATTTTTTCCTTGAAATTAATCTTCCAATCAATCCATATGCAAAAAATTAGATCAAAAGAAATTTTGTAGCTATTTTTAAAAAATCCACAAAAACTGCTAAAAACACCTTATTTATAAGGGTCCGCGCCAGCAGTTTTTTGTGGATTTTTTAAAAATAGCTACAAAATGTATTTTGATCTAATTTTTTGCATATGAGTTGATTGGAAGGTTAATTTCAAGGGAAAAATTTAAAATTTGAAAAAAAAAGTTTTTTAGGGCCTAGAATTAGGCGTGATGTATAAAGCATGATGTACTATAGCCTGACTCTCTCTCTCTCTCTCTCTCTCTCTCTCTATATATATATATATATATATATATATATATATATATATATATATATATATATATATATATATATATATATATATTGTCTCTATACCCGTATATATATACCCCATATCCCGGCTAATCATGCATATCACTCGTAGCACTAACCCATAAATTTCGAGTCTAAACCCGACTCTAAATTATTAAATATTCACTTATTTAATCAATTTATTCCTACAAATAATATTCTGGACAGGTATTCAATCTCAACCATTCCGTATCCCTTTTATACCGAATTTTCATCACAATTCATTATTTAATTCCCCGAGTATTATTCATCCCAAAATACTCCAAATCTCACCCTTGATATATCCTGATTATCCTAAGGCATTTTATCAGTCTTAAACAAATTTTCTTGCAGTCCTAACTTATTCACGGATTATGACACCCCGCCTAATTAAATACCGGGCGATCACTCCTTTATTAAATTAAATCAAGGTAAACAGTTGGTTCATTCTCAGCATCACTGTCGCTAAAAATACATTTTTCCAATTTAACACCCTAAATAATTAAGCTAAGTGTCAAAACCATTTTTATACATACATTCCAAATTTTAATTAACGAAAAACATTTATTTATTTAAAAATAACATTTCTACAATTAAGAATCACACCACGATAAACCAAATAATATTATACATTCGCCAATCGAATGTCAACATATGAAACTGGAATCACAAATCCATACTGAATAAATCCCATAGAACAATACTGGAAATATCTGAAATATAAATGTCCCAACAACAAATGAAATAATGGAAAGGGCGACACATGCCCAATAAATGAGAATGCTAGAAGTGGAGTAAATAAAGGAAGCCGTCTACGCAAGTGACCTGTAACTCCCACCTAAGCTGCAACACGTTCCTCTCAAAGGATCCTAAGCAAGACGCCCTTGTGGCTGGGCACCTGAAATATATACATATATATACAAGAGAGAGAGAAAAAGAAACGGGTCAGAGCCCGAAAGTGTGTTTGATTTAAAATACGTTTAGCAAGTATTTAAATTGATACAGGCCAATGCAACAACATATTAGTGCGTCACTCTCTTGAGAAATACTCACCTCTCTTCTAATGTGCACACCTATCGCACTAATCTTCCCGACGGTTTGTTTTATCAATTATCGCACTAGTCTTTCTAAAAGATTTAACATATCTTAGATTACTCGTAAGATTTACAATTCACTATTTCCACTATAAAAAGGATGTTCCAATTTGTAACCAAAGTTCTCTATTTTTAACTTTATAAAAACAATAAAGTTTCCAGTGACATATTATACTTTCTCAAAACAAGTATTTATAATTTGAGCCAACAACCATGTCCTACTTATCAAATCTCAGTGGGCAGTTTCAAATATCATAATCTCATATATATATTAACTACTCGTATAATATATATATATATAACAGCACCCCGAATAAAACTATGGTGCGTGCATACTTACACTATCCAAACCCCATACCACTCAAATCAAGGGGAATACAAATTCGGAATCACTCTCGAATTGTATTAACACATATACAAACAATATCGAGGCGAAGCATAGATTCCAAGTCTCTAAGAGGATGGCACATACTCGCGTCTCTTAGGACCGTCTGAACTATCAATTCGATAGCATGTACCAAGGATATCTATCTTCTAGGGTATAAGTCAATATCCCTCATAAAGGTCCCATCGAGATAAGACTGTCCTCGCGCGGTAACCTCAAGGATAGCAAGTAGCGAGGTATGTTTTTCACATGTATATAATATATGTACACACAATCATATAAATATACCACTTTATCATATTAACATAGGTCCTTCACGTTACCCATAATTATACCATTTATCCTTAATTTCACATTTAGAGAAATACGAATAAGGTTTCGTTCCTAACCATAACTCGAAGGGTTTTCTCACTCATTACCTGACACTCGTGGACTATATCCTCACAAATATGAAATTCAGTAAGTGTCTTAATTAGGTTCCAATGTAACTCTCTTACACACATCACCCTTTAAATTTATAAATTCACCAACCCTAAAGTAAATGTCCCATAAATACCATTCTTGTTGAAGATTAAAGGTCCAAACATTTATTCCTATGCCCTACTGGTCCTCAATGTCTCCCAAATAATTTTATCATGAATGCCCAAGAATTATATCACGACAATTTGAATTTAACTCATTTAAAGAGGGAATTAGGAGTCTGCCAGGAGGGGTCGATCGATCGAAGCTTGGGGCTCGATCGATCGAACCTTCGATCGATTGAAGTTCTAGGCTCTATCGATCGATCAAGCAGGTCTGGGCAAAATTCTGCAGAATGCAGTTACGGGTTTCACTAAACTTCTTCATCCAAAACTATGTTTTTCCATTCCAATCGTCCCCAAAATCCTACTATCATCATTATAACATTATACCAGGTGTTTATAACGTAAAGCATGTGTATAACTATCATTAAACATGGATAATTAACTCAAAATCCCATCTAATCATCAAGAACCCTAGAGTTTTCCTTAATCAAGGTTCTAATCTGTTTTTACCAAAAATTCCTTCTAATATATCATCAAAATTTCATGGGTTATATTCCTCTACATGGCAAGGGTTCCAGAATTTCCATATAATCAAAACTACATGCATTATCCTAACACAATTTTGGTTTTCTTCCATAGTTTCCATCTCTAAACAATCCTAGACTAATATGAAGATTGCATTAACGAAAATACGCAAGTCAAATACTTGCCTGGGATTTTTGGTATGCAGATTCACGGCTGATTTTGGTATGGCTGCGTTCCTTGTCTCGCGATCTACGCGGTTGTGGTGGTGGCGGTGCAATCCGGTGGCTTTTTGGCCTTGAATTGCCTTGGAGCTCTCTCCTCTCTTCTCCAATGGCCGTCACTTGATTTCTGGATATTCTAACCCTAATAGGCTAACCTAGTGGCTGATATAGGTTGCTGAAATTCGTGGGTTTAATTACCCAATTATGTAAAATAACTAAAATGCCCTCCCGGGGTACTAATTAGGCCTAAAATTGGCCCGAGACCCAAACTACACCCCGGGTACACTTTTATGACTATCTCGATCCTACCGGACGCGTTGGCGCGCTCAAAACGACCATACGGACAACTTATGAAATATTCACTTTTTATTTAACCAAATTAGTCCCGACGTGACACGAGCACGTTCCGACTTAAATTTCCGAAATCGTCATTTAATTCACTCATGACATTCAATATAACCAATATAGTATATTACTTTGCTCATTAGTAATATTCAACCAATTTCCCATAATTACTAACTCTCGTCACGTTAATAATTATAACATAATTAATTTCCAAATTTTTATTAAATAAATCATTCACATTAAATTTAATAAATCCCCAAATTAATATAGCATAAAAATACGGGGTATTACATACTTCCCCCCTAATAACGGAATTTCGTCCCGAAATTCGGAAAATGAGGCATACCTGGTAAAAATAACTCTGGATATCTCTCGCGCATATCTGCCTCACGTTCCCAAGTGGATTCCTCCACATTATGATGCTCCCACTGGACTCGCACAAGTGGAACTATTTTCGACCTCAATCTCCTCTCACTATAGTCTAGAATAGCCACTGGTCTCTCCTCGTAAGAGCTATCAGACTGTAAGTCTATCTCATCTATCGCAATGTGAGTATAGGCCATATCATCCCGAAGATATCGTCTCAACGACGAGATGTGGAATACATCGTGGATGCGATGTAAGTTTTCTGGCAATCCCAACCTGTATGCAACCGGTCCAATCCTCTCGATGATGGGAAATGGTCCCACGTACCTTGGAGCCAACTTCCCCTTCTTCCCGAACCTCATCACTCCCTTCATAGGAGATACACGCAATAACACTTTATCTCCCACATTAAAACACTCGGAAGAACCATTTCGCATTGGCGTAGTTCTTCTGCCTGTCCTGGGCTACCCGAATACGACTCATGATTATCTCAATCCTCGCGGAGGTCTCCTGAATCACTTCTGGTCCTAGCAACTTATTGTCCCCCACCTCGAGCCAACAAGTTGGAGAACGATAAGGCCTACTATACAAAGCCTCAAATGGATCCATACCAATCGTAAGCTGATAAGAGTTATTATAAGCAAACTCTACCAGTGGAAGATGTGGCTCCCAACCTCCTCCAAAATCGAGAACACACATGCGTAGCATATCCTCTAACATCTGATTAGTACGCTCTGTCTGTGGGTGGTAATCTGAACTCAACCTCAACTCAGTACCCATAGCCTCCTGAAAACTTTTCCAAAAACGTGACACAAAGATCTTGTCTCTATCTGACACAATATTCAGGGGCACCCCGTGTAATCTGACAATCTCCGTGATGAACAATTGAGCATACTGACCCGTGGTATAATCTGTTCGCACCGGCAGAAAATGAGCCACCTTGGTCAAACGGTCTATAATCACCCAGATAGAATCGTGGCCCCGCTGTGATGTAGGCAACCCTGTAATGAAATCCATAGAAATACTCTCCCACTTCCACGCGGGTACTTCCAATGGCTAAAGCAATCCTGACGGTTTCTGATGGTCCACCTTCACCAGCTGGCAGGTAGAACACTTGGACACGAACTCTGCGATGTCCCTCTTCATCCCACTCCACCAGTATTGTCGCCTCATATCTTGGTACATCTTATTGCCTCCCGGATGTACTGCAAATCGGGACCCATGAGAATGAGTCATCACTGCATGACGTAATTCTGCTCCTTCTGGAACTACCAATCTCCCATTAAACCGTAAACCTCCATCAGAACTAACAGAATAGGACTCATCACCCTCGGCTAGAAGTCGCACAATCTGCTCCTGGCAAAACGGGTCTCTGGTCTGTGCCTGTATCACCCTCGTAACAATATCGGGGGTGACTGACATCACGGATATAAAAGAACGTGCCACTGCGTCCTGGTGACCCAACTCCTTCCATTTTGCTTTCCAGACGTCCGCTACATCGTCTACCGGTCTACGGCTCAACGCATCAGCAACTACGTTGGCCTTCCCCGGATGATACTGTATATCGAACTGGTAGTCTTTAACAAACTCTAACCATCTGCGCTGACGCATATTCAGCTCTCGCTGAGTGAACAGTTATTGCAGTGACTTATTGTCTGTGAACAAACGAAATTTCTCCCCCAATAAATAGTGCCTCCATATCCTCAAAGCAAAGACGACCGCTGCTAACTCCAGGTCGTGGGTGGGGTAATTCTTCTCATGCGGCTTAAGCTTGCGGGAAGAAAAAGCTATAGCCTTCTCCTCCTGCTGAAGTACTCCCCCAAGTCCTCGTAAAGAAGCATCGGTGTAAACCAGGTACTCTACACCCGACTTTGGTAGCGCAAGGACTGGCGCTGAAGTAAGCTTGTCTTTCAGCTCGTCGAAAGCCAACTGACAAGCGTCATCCCAAACATATGGTACCCCTTTGCGAGTCAGATTCGTCAATGGACCCGCTATTTTGGAGAATCCCTGAATGAATCTCCTGTAGTAACCGGCTAACCCCAAAAAACTACGCACTTCCGTCGGTGTCGTGGGCTATCCCCACTCCCTCACCGCTGACACTTTTCTCGGGTCAACTGCAATCCCCTGCTCAGAAACAACATGGCCCAAGAACTGTACCTCTCGCAACTAGAATCCACACTTCTCGTATTTAGCATACAACTGATGCTCTCGTAGAGTCTGAAGAACCTACCTCAAGTGCTCGGCATGCTCCTCCTCGGAGTGTGAATATATCAAGATGTCATCTATGAAGACGATGACAAACTGATCCAAGAACTCTCTGAATACTCGATTTATCAAGTCCATGAAAACGGCTGGGGCATTTGTGAGTCTGAACGGCATCACCCTGAACTCATAGGACCCATATCTCGATAAGAAGGCAGTCTTTGAAACATCCTGCTCTCTAATACATAACTGATGGTACTCCAACCTCAGATCTATCTTCGAAAAGAAAGTTGCGCCCCTCAGTTGGTCAAAAAGATCATCGATTCGAGGTAACGGATATTTATTCCGTATCGTGACCTTGTTCATCTCCCGGTAGTCCACACACAATCTTAGTGAACCATCTCTCTTCTTCACAAACAAGACTAGAGCGCCCCAAGGTGAGGTGCTCCTACGAATAAAGCCCTGACCTGACAGCTGCTCTATCTGATCTCGTAGCTCTCGCATCTCTGCCGGAGCCATACGGTACGGTGCGCATGCTATAGGTCTCGTATCTGGCAATTAATCTATAACAAAGTCTATCTCACGACTGGGTGGTAGGCCTGGTATCTCCTGAAACACATCGGAATACTCCCTGACAACAGGGATCGAATCTAAGGGAATCACAACCTCCTTAGAGGTATCCTCCTCTATGTAATACAAATGAGCAATCGAACCTCCCTCTGGGCGAGGCATCGCCACTACAAACATCTCTTGCCCCGGAATGGCAAAAACAATGCTCCCACCAAAGCAATCAATCATGGCTCTATAAGCTGCGAGCCAGTCCATACCAATAATCACATCATGCTCGTGCATGTCTAAGACTAACATGTCAGCAGGTAAAACCAAGCTACCAATCTCTACCCCCACTCCCCGGCATATAAAGAAAGTAAGTGACCCACTCCCCAGTGGTGAGTCGACACATGTCACGGTGCTCTCTGTTATGGCTAGCAACCCTAAGGACTTTGCAAAATGTGTAGCTATAAAACAATGCGTTGCCCCCGTATCAAACAAAACTCGACCCATAGTACTATGGATAGGAAACATACCCTCAATCGCGGGTGGTGCCTGTGGAGCTGCTGCCTGGTGGACGTTATAGACACGTTCATAATGCAATTTCCCCTGCTGCACTGGAGCTGCTGGAATGGCTGGCACCTGGGCTGGAGCTGGGAGGGCAGGTGGAAAGAGTGGTCTCTGCAGCTCATTATGGGCTCCCTACTGCTGTGGGGCCCTATCGCCCTCTGGGCAATCCTGGCGCCTATGGCCATGTTTGCCGCACCCAAAGCATCGGCCTTTGAAGTTTCCGCCCCTCTGACCCTTCTGTCCACGACCCTGCTGGCCGTTTCCTCCACGCCACTGGCCCTGTTGGCCCTGATGTGTACGCTGTTGGCCTTGCTGGCCCTGCTGCTGTCCCTGTGGTCGGTGTTGGCCCTGCTGGCCATGCTGATTAGGCTGGCCCTGATGGCCCTGCCTGAAACCCCCGAATCCCTACCTAGAATCATTTGAACGGAATCGATTAGCAGAGTCCCCCTGATGGGAACTCTTCTCGTGCTGACGAGTCTGCCCATGAGTTGGTGCCCCACTGGCACTATTACCCCCGGTCCTGCCCTCCTGGCTGGACTCCCCTGCTCTCTTGCTTCTCTGAAGATGGAAGCGCTGATCCTGGCAATGTAGTAACGCTGCATTGAGTACGTCAGTGAAAGTACTCAGGGATAGATTTCCAATAAGGTGCTGACGGATCCTCCAAGCTAACCCGTCGACAAATAGCAAAATCTTTTTGCTCTCACTGGGTGACTCATCCGGAACAATAGTGAGAAGTCTCGTGAACTCCTCCTCATACTCAGCTACCGTAAGGTTCTCCTGCTTCAGATTTAGTAATTTCCGCCTCATCTCAGTCTGCACTGCGGGTGGAAAATACTTGCGGTCAAACCGCTCCCAGAACAACTGAATAGGGATCGTGTCCCTCTCCTCCAAAGTAGTAGTGGACTCCCACCACTGTAATGCGGCTCCCACCAGCTTAAAGGAAGCCAATAATTACTTTTGCACGTCAGTGCACTCATACATACGGAGATGCCGCTGGATGTCCTTCTTCCATTGGCTAACTGTAACAATATCGGAGCTACCAGAAAACTCAGGGGGATGCGCTTTCTGAAAAGCATCCCGAACCCGCTCCCATGCCGATGGACGCTGTGCTGGTACTGGCGCCACTGCCTGAACCTAGGGTGGAGCCTGCTGAATCACCGCTATTGCGGTATTCACCGCCTGAGCAATAATGGCGGCTACTTCGTTTGCATTCATTGTGCCTGGTGCCGGAGCTGCTGGCTGCTCGGCTTGGGCACGCCTATCTTTCGGAGCACGTCTCGGAGGCATCTGAAATGTGAACAAGTTTATTAGCCTACAGTTATCATCAAATCTCAAATAGCTGAAGACTTTAATGTAAAAGCAGGAATACAACAATCCTAAAAATAGGGCTCTATAGCAATAACGTTAAGCTGAAAGCGAAATAAGCCGTACAGATCCTATGGACACTAGAACCTGATGCTCTGATACCACTTGTGACACCCCGCCTAATTAAATACCGGGCGATCACTCCTTTATTAAATTAAATCAAGGTAAACAGTTGGTTCATTCTCAGCATCACTGTCGCTAAAAATACATTTTTCCAATTTAACACCCTAAATAATTAAGCTAAGTGTCTAAACCATTTTTATACATACATTCCAAATTTTAATTAACGAAAAAAATATATTTATTTAAAAACAACATTTCTACAATTAAGAATCACATCACGATAAACCAAATAATATTATACATTCACCAATCGAATGTCAACATATGAAACTGGAATCACAAATCCATACTGAATAAATCCCATAGAACAATACTGGAAATATCTGAAATATAAATGTCCCAACAACAAATGAAATAATGGAAGGGACGACACATGCCCAATAAATGAGAATGCTAGAAGTGGAGTCAATAAAGGAAGCCGTCTACGCAAGTGACCTGTAACTCCCACCTAAGCTGCAGCACGTTCCTCTCAAAGGATCCTAAGTAAGACGCCCCTGTGGCTGGGCACCTGAAATATATACATATATATACAAGAGAGAGAGAGAAAAAGAAACGGGTCAGAGCCCGAAAGTGTGTTTGATTTAAAATACGTTTAGCAAGTATTTAAATTGATACATGCCAATGTAACAACATATTAGTGCGTCACTCTCTTGAGAAATACTCACCTCTCTTATAATGTGCACACCTATCGAACTAATCATATCAACGGTTTGTTTTATCAATTATCGCACTAGTCTTTCTAAAAGATTTAACATATTTTAGATTACTCGTAAGATTTACAATTCACTATTTCCACTATAAAAAGGATGTTCCAATTTGTAACCAAAGTTCTCTATTTTTAACTTTATAAAAACAATAAAATTTCCAGTGATATATTATACTTTCTCAAAACAAGTATTTATAATTTGAGCCAACAACCATGTCCTACTTATCAGGTCTCAGTGGGCAGTTTCAAATATCATAATCTCATATATATATTAACTACTCGTATAATATATATATATATATAATAGCACCCCGAATAAAACTATGGTGCGTGCATACTTCCACTATCCAAACCCCATACCACTCAAATCAAGGGCAATACAAATTCGGAATCACTCTCGAATTGTATTAACACATATACAAATAATATCGAGGCGAAGCATAGATTCCAAGTCTCTAAGAGGATGGCACATACTCGCGTCTCTTAGGACCGTCTGAACTATCAATTCGATAGCCTGTACCAAGGATATCTATCTTCTTGGATACAAGTCAATATCCCCCATAAAGGTCCCATCGAGATAAGACTGTCCTCGCGCGGTAACCTCAAGGATAGCAAGTAGCGCGGTATGTTTTTCACATGTATATAATATATGTACACACAATCATATAAATATACCACTTTATCATATTAATATAGGTTCTTCACATTACCCATAATTATACCATTTATCCTTAATTTCACATTTAGAGAAATACGTATAAGATTTCGTTCCTAACCTTAACTCGAAGGGTTTTCTCACTCATTACTTGACATTCGTGGACTATATCCTCACAAATCTGAAATTCAGTAAGTGTCTTAATTAGGTTCCAATGTAACTCTCTTACGCACCTCACCCTTTAAATTTATAAATTCACCAACCCTAAAGTACATGTCCCATAAATACCATTCTCGTTGAAGATTAAAGGTCCAAACATTTATTCGTATGCCCTACTGGTCCTCAATGTCTCCCAAATAATTTTATCAAGAATGCCCAAGAATTATATCACGACAATTTGAATTTAACTCATTTAAAGAGGGAATTAGGAGTCTGCCAGGAGGGGTCGATCGATCGAAGCTTGGGGCTCGATCGATTGAACCTTTGATCGATCGAAGCTCTAGGCTCGATCGATCGATCAAGCAGGTCTGGGCAAAATTCTGCAGAATGCAGTTACGGGTTTCACTAAACTTCTTCATCCAAAACTATATTTTTCCATTCCAATCGTCCCAAAAATCCTACTATCATCATTATAACATTATACCAGGTGTTTATAACGTAAAACATGTGTATAACTATCATTAAACATGGATAATTAACTCAAAATCCCATCTAATCATCAAGAACCCTAGAGTTTTCCTTAATCAAGGTTCTATTCTGTTTTTACCAGAAATTCCTTCTAATATATCATCAAAATTTCGTGGGTTATATTCCTCTACATGGCAAGGGTTCCAGAATTTCCATATAATCAAAACTACATGCATTATCCTAACACAATTTTGGTTTTCTTCCATAGTTTCCATCTCTAAACAATCCTAGACTAATATGAAGATTGCATTAACGAAAATACTCAAGTCAAATACTTGCCTGGGATTTTTGGTATGCAGATTCACGGCTGATTTTGGTATGGCTGCGTTCCTTGTCTCGCGATCTACGCGGTGGTGGTGGTGGCGGTGCAATCCGGTGGCTTTTTGGCCTTGAATTACCTTGGAGCTCTCTCCTCTCTTCTCCAATGGCCGTCACTTGATTTCTGGATATTCTAACCCTAAAAGGCTAACCTAATGGGTGATATATGTTGCTGAAATTCGTGGGTTTAATTACCCAATTATGTAAAATGACTAAAATGCCCTCCCGGGGTACTAATTAGGCCTAAAATTACCCCGAGACCCAAACTACACCCCCGGGTATACTTTTCTGACTATCTCGATCCTACCGGACGCGTTGGCGCACTCAAAAGGACCATATGGACAACTTATGAAATATTCACTTTTTATTTGACCAAATTAGTCCCGATGTGACACGAGCACGTTCCGACTTAAATTTTCGAAATCGTCATTTAATTCACTCATGACATTCAATATAACCAATATAATATATTACTTTTCTCATTAGTAATATTCAACCAATTTCCCATAATTACTAACTCTCGTCACGTTAATAATTATAACATAATTAATTTTCGGATTTTTATTAAATGAATCATTCACATTAAATTTAATAAATCCCCAAATTAATATAGCATAAAAATACGGGGTATTAGACGGATGTCATAATTTAATCTAAAATAAAATCATTAACAAAATTCCTCAAATAAGAAAACCTGGCTGTAACAGGGCTGCCAAATAGGTTTGGCTTGAGGGCGAACAGTTCACCCCTACAGAACAAACCAACTTTGTTCATGGTGACTTTTAATACAGTTTCATCCATCTAACCCACCCATAAATTCAATTTCCTCAATAATTATCATTTCCCATAAGTACTAAACATGAAATCAATTCATTTTCATATTTAATTCATCAACACATGATCAAATATGTGGGATTTATCCTTAGATTTCAAAAATTGTGAAATTCTTAACACTATCCCAATAATTCGTAATTTCTCAATCTTTTTAACTCAAGATTTACTCTTTCTACATGGGATCCTATTTTTAGATTTCAATTTTTATAATTCACGTTTATATTCTATGAAATCATTTCTCTAAAAACCCATTTGAATATGAATCCCACCCAAAATAATTTTCTCTAATTATTATATGAATTGATATACATCCATAATTTACTAAGAAAGTCAATTACTTGCCTTAATCAACTTGTTGAGTCTGAATTTGTGTGAAGAAATATTTTGGAGATGTTCCCAGCCCAAAATTCTCCCACAACCTTCTCCTACTTGTTCTTATCTTGAGTTCCTTTGGTCTACTCTTGGATTTTTTTTGAGTTTTCTTCTATTTTCTCTCAAAATGATCTCTTAGGCTTTTGGTATGATAAGAAAACCTTTTGATATGATAACGTGGCTAATCACCCAACCCTAAACTTTCATAATATAAGTCTAATCCAAAAATTAGGTTAACATGTTTTTTTAAACTGACCCGAATACCGCTATGCAGGTCCCGTTTAGTTTTAAAAGCCTCTGAAACCTAATCACTACCCTTAAGTTAATTTTGACTATTTTGACCTATTCCATATCAACCGTGCACTCGAAATCATCATCCGAGTTACCAATCAAATATCTCCTATATCAACCTAATATCGTCCACACACGTGTTTCGGTTGAGATGTAATCAAATTCCGTCGTGTTTACCCACCTGCAACATAATACCATTTTACATTTATTGATTTACTTTATCACACTAGTAAATATTAAGTCAAATAGATATTAATCCATTTCTCATTAATTAATATTTATTTTAAATTCACATTATTTCCCAATTTATTTAAATTACGTGCACATGTGTAATTTAAATGTCAAATTATAAATACTCAAAATTACGGGGTGTTACATACTTCCCCCTTGAATAGGAATTTCGTCCCCAAAATTCAAGCATATCTAGAATAAAGAGCTCGGGATATTTCTCATGCATATCATCCTCCCTCTCCCACGTCGACTCGTTGGTATTGTGATATCCCCATTGATTATAAACGAATGGCACCACCCTAGATCGTAGCTTACGCTCACTATTATCCAAAATAGCAAACTGTCTATCCTCAAACGAGATATCGAAATGCAAATAAATCTTCTCTAGTGGAATATGCTAATAATCCATCTCGCTCCTCTGATACTTTTTCAACAACAATACATGAAACACTTCGTGAATCTGTTGTAACTTCTCTGGCAAGGCGAGCCTATATGTCTCCAGTCATACCCTCTTAATATTGGAAAAAGGCCCTACATATCTAGGTACGAGCTTCCACTTCTTCTCAAACCTCATAACTCCTTTCATAGGAGACACCCATAACAATACCTGATCACCTTCCTCCAGCTCTACATGTCTCCTATCTGCATTGGCATAACTTTTCTCCTATCCCGAGCAATTCGTATGCAACCTCGAATTAGATCAATCTTGGAAAAAGTATCCTGGATCATATTCACTCCAAATAGCATGTTGTCTCCCACTTCTAACCAATAAGTGGGCGAACGACAAGGTCAGACGTTTAGTGCCTCATAAGGCTCCATCCTGATGGAAAACTGGTAAGAATTATTATATGAAAACTCCACTAGGGAAGGTACCGCTCCCAAACTCCTCTAAGATTTACTATACACATCCTGAACATATCCTCCACCATCTAATTGACCCACTTAGTCTTCCCATCAGTTTGTGGATAATAATCCTTACTTATCCAAAATTCAGTCCCCATCGCCTTCTAAAAACTCTGCAAAAATTGGGACATATAGATATTTTCCCAATAGGACACAATATTAATCGGTACCCTGTGTAGCCTCACTATCTTGCTAAAAGAGCTGGTCATACTTCATCGTCGTACAGTTTGTCTGTATCAGGAAAAAATGACCCACCTTGGTCAAATGATCCATAATCACCCATATGGAATCATGACCCCTTTGTGATGTCGGCAACCCTATGATAAAGTTCATCAATGAACTCTTCCACTTCCACACCGAAATCTCTAACGGTTGTAACATCCTGATTGGCCTCTAGTGGTCTACCTTCACCAACTGACATATAACACACTTTGAGAAAAACTCAACTATGTCTTGCTTCATGTCTACCCATTAAAATTGTCTGTACATATCCTGGTACATATTATCCCCATCCGGATGTACCATAAACATCGACTCGTGGGCCTCTATCATTATAGCATGTCTCAAATCCCTCTAATTTGGGACTATAATTCTCTCATTAAAGCTTAAGCCTCCTTCAGAACTAATCGAGTAAGACTCTGACCCTGCCAATAATTGACATACCCTGTCCTGGAAAAACTGATCCTCAGCTTAAGCTTTCACAAACCGCCTAATAATCTTAGGTGTGATAGTAAATCTTTCCATATAAGCGCTGGTAACTACGTTATCCTGGAAAAGCTCACTCCACATAGATTTCCAGACTGCCTCTAACTCCCCCATAGGCCATCAGCTCAATGCATTTGCTAATATGTTAGCCTTCCCTGGATGGTACTAATTATAATCTTGATAGTACTTTATGATATCCAACCATATACGTTGTCGCATGTCGAGATCCTTCTGAGTGAACAAATACTGCAGCGACTTATGATCCGTAAACAGACTAAATTTCTCCCCAGGAGATAGTGCCTCCAAATCTGTATGGTAACAATTACCGTAGATTACTCCAAATCATGTGTGGAATAGTTCCTCTCGTGAGGCTTAAACTTGTGAGAAGCATAATCTATAACCTGATCCTTATATTAGAGTACACCTCTAAGTCCTTGTAAAGACGCATCAATAAATATAAGGTACTCCACTCCTACCCTAGGCAGTGAGAGAACATGTACTGAAGTTGACTTGTCCTTTAGCTCATCGAAAGATAACTAATAATAATCATCCCACACAAATGGCACCCCCTTACGAGTAAGATTAATTAACAGAGTCATAATCTTTGAAAATCCCTTAATAAACAAATGATAATATCCTACCAACCCCAAGAAATTGTGGATCTCTATCGGTGTCATGAGCTAACCTCACTCCCTCACTACTGCAACCTTACTCGGGTCCACTAAAATGCATCTGTTAGACATAATATGACCCAGGAACTGAACCTTACATAATCATAATCCACACTTAGAGAACTTGACGTATAGCTGATGATCCTGTTACATATGTAAAACCATAAACAAGTTCTCTGCATGCTCATCCTCAATCCGAGGATATATTCGAATATCGTCTGTAAATAAAATCACAAACTGGTCAAGAAAATGTTTGAATACCCTATTCATGAGATCCATGAATACTTCTTAGGCCAAACGACATAACTATGAACTTATACCCATGTTGCGTTAGGAATGCAGTCTTAGGAACATCCTGCTCCCTAATGCGTAACTGGTGATATCCCGATCTTAAGTATATCTTTGAGAAATAAGCTTCTCCTCTCAACTGGTCAAACAAGTCATTAATTCGAGGTAATGGATGTTTATTCGAAATCGTGATCTTATTCAACTCTCGATAATAAATGCACAATTAGAGTGAACCGTCCTTCTTCTTCTTATTCTTCTTCATTAACAACACTGGAGCACCCAATGATGATGTACTCCATCGAATAAAATCCTGCCCCAAGAGCTACTGAATCTCATCCCATAAATCCCACATCTCTAATGGATCCATGCGATATGATGCGCATGCAATTGTCTTAGTCCCACGTGCTAAATCAATAAAAAAACTATATCTTCTGACTCAACAGTAAACCCAGTATCTCTTGAAACACGTTTGCAAACTCCCTAACCAATGGGATTGAGTCTAATGATATATTCACCTCTTACTATGTCTCCTCCTCTATATAATACATGTGAGTGATCGACCTTCCCTCAGGAATATTCATCAACACTAAGAACATCTCTGCCCTGGGATGGAAAACACAATGGTCATACCAAAACAATCCACCATTGCCCTCTGCTCTACCAACCATTCCATGCCCAAAATGATGTCATACCCAGTCTTATCTAATATGAGTAAGTTAGCTTCTAAACTCAGTCTCCTGACATCTATCTCCACCCCTCTACATACGAAGTGAATAAGTGCCCTACTACCCATAAGAAAATCTACACACATAATAATGATGTCGACTGTCTCTAATAAACCAATTATGCGTGCAAATCTAGTAGCAATAAAAGAATATAATGCTTTCATATCAAATAACACTCGACCTATATGCCCATGGATATGAAGTGTATCCTTGACTGCAGGTGGAGCCTGAGGTATCATGGCATTCTGGACGTTATAGACATGCCCATGTTGCATCTGTCCTTGCTACTTTGGGACTACTGGGACTGGTGCTGCAGGTGGTAGCTAAGCTTGCTGCACCTGTTGGGCACCCTAATGTTACCCCTAGCCTTGCTGCGGATAATCTTTCTTCGTGTGACATGTCTTTCCATTTTAAAATCAACAACCTATAAAATCCCCCTGTCTTGGGCCCTCCCAACCGTGTCGGGGCTGTCCTGGTCGCTAGCCTTGGAGGCCTCTGCTCTGCTGCCCCCTATTATTCCCTTAACCTTGTTAGGCCTGAGGAACATGCTGCTGCTGATGCTAATGCTGTGGGCCATGTTGACCCTATCTAAACCCACGTCCATCGATCCTAAGACCCCCAAAATGGAATCTCTTAGCAAAATCCCCTAGATGGGAATCTCACTCCTGATGATGACTAACTACTGCGATGACCCACTAGCACTGTTAGCTCTTGTCCTACCTGACTGTCTATATTCCCCTGCTCTCTTCCTCCCCTTCATATGAAAGAGATGATCCTGACAGTTTAACAATGAGACATTAACAATCTCAGTGTATGTTTACCATGCTGAATTCCCCAATAAATGCAGTAATCCTCCAATTTAGGCCATTCATAAATTTTAGCATTTTTTCTCCTCAGTGTTCACTTCGTCGGACACGAAGTTTGCCAAATAGATGAACTCTTTCTCATACTCATCCATAGACTGACCCTCCTGTGCAACATCTAAAAATTTATTTCGCATTTTCTTCTACATCACTGAAGGAAAATACTTATAATCAAATTGTACCCAGAACTCTGCTATAGTCATCGTGGCTCTCTCCGTAGCTATAGTTACCGACTCGCACTGTGGCCATCCCTCCCCTGGCTTCTTATGGGGTTTACCTTTTTATCTCCTTCTCCTTCTCGGGGATCGGTACTCACGCGTGCAGTGGAGAGAGAGAGAGAGATAGAGGTCTCGAACCGTTCCTAGGAATGCTTCAGCTGTCGTCGATGTGGAGTTATGTAAAGAGATAGTTATGCAACCTATTTTGCACAAAACAGGAAAAATAACATGTTTCTCCCTCGATAGAATGACATCAAAGACAATCTGATGCTTGCGAAACCAATTAGCTCAGAGGTTCGGCGGCTAAGTTTCAGAATGGGAAGGTATTAAGCACCCATCCAACCCTTTCTGTCTCTCATCGACTTATGTTACTAATTTTTTTAATTTCTTTGTAAAGTGTGTGTGCATGTATATATAATTGGAGATCATAATCACTCGACTCATATCATGGAAAAGACAGAGCGAGGTCATACATAGGAATGCTCCCAAAATAATAATTAAAAACTATGATGTGTGCAATTACCGAGATGTTGATCGTTATGATGAAATAATAATACGTGTTGGATAAGGCACAAGTATGAATCATGAGTATGATATATATGAATAATATATGGATAAAATAAGAAAATGATAAAAATACAAAAATAGGACTCCAGTCTCGGGTTTTAGCCTGAGACGCCTACGTAACCTATAAAGGCATTAAAGTTCACATAGTATGCATGCGCAGTGAGGATGGGGTTTATCCCATAAATTCAAACGGGTATTTTATTATATGTGAGTGAAAGAAAAATGTGTTTTTTCTTTTGAGAAAATGTGGTGAGAAATCCCATTGGAATTTATGGGTGTAACCCTCATTTTCTTGTTTTGGTTTTTTATTTATAGAAAATATATTATGTGAGATATAACTCTTAAAGGATTGAGGATTAATATGTGTATAATCTAAAGTAAAAGTTAAATCAAGAATTTATATAACTAATGCGAAAATAAAGAAATCTAAAGAGAGAGAAGAATGTTTGGACCTTATTTGGAAACTTGGAGATTGATCTTGATTGATGATGAGCTTCCTTGCAAGTGAATGAAGAATGTAAGAGGATTTTTGCTAAATTGGGCGTGAAAGTGGTGCGAATGAAAGGTGGAGGAAGGTTTCTGATAAGCACCCAAAACTGTACATTTTATACCCCGAATAGACGTATTTTAGTTGTTAATTCTCGATAATAATAGTCTTATGCGCGTGAATGTTCAATATGCAGGCTTGATTGCAGTTGCGGTGTCAAAAGCATTATTTTGAGGCAATTCGCAGTCAAATGGAGCTAATTTCTCGATCCCGTACCAAACCCGAGCCTAAACCAGTCCCTAAACCTACCCCGCACCCCATGTGTGTTTAGTTTGTGCCTTTTTATATTTTTTATATTTTTAATTAGAGTCGTTTTTTTTAGGTTTTATTTTATATTTATTTAGAATTTCTAGGTATTGTTTTCTATTTTTGTATTTTATTTTTATTAGTGTAATTTTATTTTATTTTGATTAGTTTTTAATTTTTAGTTATCCTTATTTTTTTAGGATTAGTTTTTTTTATTAGGAATTCATTTAATTTTTGTTTTATTATATTTTACTTTTTAGGATTTTAGTTTTAGTTTAATAGATTTCTATTTTAATTTTAATTTTAATTTTAATTTCTTTTTAGTTTCATTTTTTAATTGTGTCTTTATTTTATTTTTAGATTTTAATTTTTAATTTTATTAGTTTTTTTTAGTTAGTTAGTGTTATTTTTTTAGGTGTCCAAATTAAACACACACACTTATCTTAAACCCACTAACACAGACTCATACCATATACCCTACATCTCACACAACCAACTCTCTCACTCACACCCAGCTTCCCATACACCTCACCAACACCCAATCACACCCTCACCCACCTTCTTTAACCTCCAGCATTTATCTCTCTCTACCTCCATTAACACCCACTTTCAAAAGCTTCAAAACCCAACATAACCATCACCATTAAACATCATCTTTCTCTCTCTCTCTCTCTCTCTCTCTCTCTCTCAACCTATACCCACATAAACCCCTGCCATCGGCGACAACTCCTTGTTTGACGGCGTTAAAACCGCTCCTCCAGCCAACCACACCCGCCAAACCCAGCTGCCCAATCGCGACCCTCTAGCAACCCGCGACTAAGTTCCAGCGAGCTTAGCCGGCATGCTCCGACCAATAACCCACCACTTGTTTAACCCGCGAAAATCGACATCCCAAACCTGATACAACTGATTTCGCCTCTAACAATTACCCTTATCACTCCAAGCCTTACACGATTTTTCTTCCACGTGCCAAACCAAAGCCAAGCCAAATCATCCCAAAAAAGACTCACTTGCTTAAAAAACCCACTTAACCCTCTTATTACCCAAATACCCTCAAATTACCTTTTAACTCACCTTACCTCATTTTTCCATCTTACCCTCATATACAAATATGATTTTATCTCCTCACTCAACACACATACACTTGTGTGTGTCACCTAAAATACCCTCCTACACCATAAGCACATGCACACCCCTATCCTATTTACCCAAATTACCCTTAGCTCCATGCCTACTATTTAAACAAGAAGAAGACCCATTTAAGAAGAGATCTCCAAATTAGTTTTTATGTTTTGTGTGATAAATTTCTCTACACTACTCTTTAGAGAGTATTTGTATTTTTAGCAAATATCTCAATATAGAGGTGTGCAGTGAAATTTATCTATAGGATGAATTCTACCTCACCCCTCTATAATGAATTTTTGCACTTTTAGCAATTATTTCATAATATATTGATGTAGTTGAATTCATCCCTTATGGGAGGTAAATTATAAGCCATTCCTTTATGTTGAGATTTTGCATTTTTAACAATTATCTCAATATAAAGTAATGATCTAGAATTTATTTCTTTGGATGATTTCTAATGTACAGTTTTATAATGTTAGGATTTTCATTTTTAGCAAATCTCTTTTATTATTTAATTTTCTATTAAGAATTCATCCACTATCTTTTTTATTTTTATTTTGTAGTTTTTATTTTAGATTCAATAAATACATTAGTGAGGGATTATGATTGAGAGATTTTTGATGTATAATTGAAGATTCCATTTCAGTTTAAGGCTTAAATGGGTTTGATCTCCTCCTCTTGATTACTTTTAGTTTAATCCTCACATGCTCTTTTTTGTATACTTTTATTTTTATTTTTTTGGATGATGATTATTGAGGGCTAATCTCCCATTTATGGGATGAACTTTTGAAGCCCTCATGAGTCCAATTGTGTTAGTTTACTTATTAGGACAATTTTGTTTATCTCACTTTTCTTAAATTAGATTTTACTTCTTAATTAGTAGTTATAAAAATTAGTATAGTTAGTTAGTTAAAAAAAATCCCTTGAAAAATCCACTTGACTTTTGCTAAATTGGGTGTGAAAGTGATGGGAATAAAAGGTGGAGGAAGGTTTCAAATAAGGAAACTTCGATAACTTAAAAAAAATGTTGTTGAGATCACTGAAATTAATGTTTTTGAGGTTCCCTATAAGGCGAGCTCATGCTCTGCTTATATAGGGTTAGAGTACTTTCAATCGACATTGTCCTTTTCCCGCCTGTCAGCAGGTAAGCCTATACACACTGCAGGGATTTGGACTTGCCAATTGCCAGTCTTATGCATATTTTTTGAATAATTGACCGTAAAATGAAATTCGTAAGTCCAAATCACACACGGGGCATACTGCTGGAAAGGTTATTCAAAGAACTTTGAGAATCCTTTGCCACTCTCGAATTTGGGAGTTGACTTTTAGTCAAATCGGGTCCAGAAGCGTCCATCGATCCTTTGGACAAGAGATCGTTAGAGAGTGAAGGATCGTTCGTCCAAACCATAAGTCCGAATCATGCATAAGGCATATCGTTGGAAAGGTTATGTAAAGAACTTAGATGTTATAAAGATATTCGCTCGGCTTGGATAGTTGACTTTAGTAAAAAAGTGCTCGAAATCACCCGAACCTTTCGAAGTAAAATGAGTCGTTCGTCTATATCGTAAGGTTGATTTGAGCATGTGGTGAACCATTGGAAATGGTATTTAGTGATTTCAAAGATTCATTCATTCTTGTTCGAGTTTAAGAGTTGACTTTGGTCAAATGGAGCTCAGGTGCGCATGGTGGCTTTCGGATCAACTTTGGGGGAAAACGAATTATTCATCCAAATTGTTATGCTGTTTTACATATGGGGCGAACCGTTGAAAAGGGGTTTTAGTGCCCTTTGAAGATTGATCTTTCACCCAGACGCTGAAGTTGATTGGGGTCAAATCGGGGCTCGGTAGACCCAGTGGACTCCGGATCAATTTTCGATAGTAAAATGGTTCGTTCGTCCAAACCGTTATGCCATGTCATGCACGGGGCAAACATTTGGAATGGGGATTTAGATCCCTTAGAAGATTCATTGAGCTTTCACTCTGACAATAGAGTTGGTCGGAGCCCGAGAGCCCCCAATGGTCTCTAGATCGGTGCTCGAAGTATGACCTGAGGTTTGTAGTGAATTAAGGAGGTGGTAGGGACCTACGGAGAGACTGAAGGGGGTCCTAGAATGTGGTGTTTACACCCAACACTATAGTGCTGCACCCATTATCATAAAAGTGTTAAGTTTCTTCTTCTAAGTGTCACTACACTTAACCATTCTCAGGTGACGCATAATATCTTTCTTCCACTAGCTGGAAGCTACTACATCGACACTGTCCCAAAACTTCGGTGGATGCCTATTTTGAAAGGATTTCGTCACCCTTTCCCACACATATGGCCTCGGGTGCTCCTACTAAGTCAATGGGTCATTATAGCATTAACTGCTTAAGCAACAATGTTATCCACCTCTGCAGCTGTCACAGTCCCCTGTGGCATCTGCGGTTCCTGTTAAGACTATCCAGTAATGGTCCCTCCATTGGCCATAGTCTATCATGCGCTTCTAGGAGGCATCTGAAACCATATTGAATTTGTATAATTCCACAATTACTAAAAATTAAATTAGCCGAAGAATGTAAATACATAATGAATACAATAGTCCTAATAATAGGGCTCTATATCAAAGAACACTACAGTGGAATCATAATAAGTCCGCGCAGTTCCTAAGGATTCTAGAACCTGATGCTCTGATACCATCTGCAACACCCCGCTTATTAAAATAAAGGGTGTCCATCCTTCAACTAAAATAAAACAGGAATCTCATTTCGCTCATTCTTAGCATCACTTTCGTAAACCAATTAATTACTAACCACCTATTATTTAATTAACCCGTGTCAATTTTAACTTTATTAAAATGCCATAAACAACACCATGAATAAGACCAAACACCATAACTAATTCAGATAATTAAATAAATCCATAACCACATATTTGAGTTTTAACACTGGAATCTAATACACGCTAATTGACTGAATAAACCATCGGTATAATGTAAATAATCCCAATAACTTAAATGAAATAAGCTGAAATAAAACTATCTTTAGGCACCATGCCTAAATAGTAACTGAATAAATCCTATCTAAAACATTAAAGATATAAAGTGACTACAGAAATCCAAGTAAGCACTCCACAGCTGCTACGACTTCGACAACCTGGAATTGATACTCATGCTTGGCGTCCCTGTGGCTGGACACATAAAAAGTTTTGAAAATATATTGACACGGGTCAGAGCCCAAATCATTTTGAAAATATTTTTGCAAATAATGAAAATGCATAATAAATATGAGTGCATTATTCCTTATTTAAATTGGCGTCACACTCCCATGAGATAATACTATCCCCTTAACTATAGTGTGCACCTAGCGTATGGTTTTTAACCTCCTAGTTACGCTACCCATCTGAACTAGTCCGAATATAATCATAAGTCCATACGCTACCCTATTCCACGTGTATTTTATGTAATTATCTTACACTTCCACTAAATTATTATAATTCTCAATTAATCAATTAATTTCAAATAGCTTTCACTAGTTATTAAATCAATGTTCATATCGTATGGTCTTATACCCGTATATAATTTTCTTCACTTTTATATACGTATATTCATATCATAACAACTATACATACATATAATTCACTCATTATATATGTATAAGCGCAATCCCTCAGAGTAATAATTCATTGGATGCGAATCTCTAGTATGCTATCATGCTCCAGGGCATACACACCCCATCCTAGGCCATGGGGTCGTGATCATACCACCAAAACAAAAGCATATACGTAATTGGAGGCGATCATAGTCTTAAGTCAGTGGGTCATAACCATACCACATTACTCCACTTGGACTCCAACCTCATATTAGTGGGCAAACACATACCTATGACCTTGGGGGCCAATATTACACCTGCCGGGATTTATCAGGAGAGATTGCCCATGGCACGTGACCTCCACCGATAGCATATCAACTAGAGTGGTATGTTATATATATATATACTAGGGTATGCCCGTGCCTGAAGGCACGATGATAAATTTACCCTCAGTATTCATACTTGCACTTGCAACATAGCGCCACCACAAACACCCCAATAAATAACCCTCACCTAAACATAAAATTGAACCAATGTATTGAATATAAACACTTCCAAGACTAAATGAGGAAGGTTTTGATTATCAATGTGACTACTCAATTGAGCAAATACACAGTTATAAGCAATCAACATAAAAGAAATCATAAATAAAAGGAATCAGTACGACTAAAATTTTCATTTGAGTGATCGCACTTTTGGTCACGACATGCCATGTGATATAATGTTGTTGCTTTTCTACATCTCGAACCAATTCAAATAATTATGTTGAACCTAAAAAAAAATAGGTTAAACCTAAAACAAACCAACTCCTTACAGTTGAACGTCGTAAAATGGCGAAGAGGACCAAACATTCAAATATGCGTGTAATTTATTTTACTATATTAATGCATACAAAACCTCACTTGTGATTTATTTTACAACTATGATCAAGAAATTTTTTAATGTTCATAATAAAAAGACGCATCAAATAAGTAAACCAAGAGAAGATCATGATTTCATGAAGCTGATAAAGGTGTGTAATTTAGTTACATTAGTCTGATTGGCTCGTAGAAAAGAGAAGCCCGTTATTTCATTTACTTGAGTAACTTTATACATTTTCAACTCTCACTATTCATATGCAAATTCTAAATAACAATACAATATCATCCCCTTCCATGTATAAACATCTTCCACTAGGTTGCTCGTCACCCAGATTATGTCACTCTAGTTACAGGAATAGTCAGATGCGCTGGTTTGACGCCAACAGTGGCTGCCATAGAAGTCGGGAAAGACGTAGCCTTGACCAATAAATAGACCTTAATTACTGGTGGTAACTTTGTCCTACCTCTGGCTCAAAAGCATAACGTGAAGAACATTCTACAATATTCGAGTGTATTCAAGGCTTACCAGAAGGGGCTCTTAGGCGCATAATTTTAACCGCATCAGGTGGGGATTTCAGGTATTAGCCTGTTGAGAAATTGAAAGAAGTTAAAGTAGATGATGATTTGAAATATCCCACCTGGAATATGGAGAAAAAGATTATTGTGGAGTCTGCAACACTTTTCAATAAGAATCTAGAAGTTATTGAAGCTCACTATCTCTACGGCGCTGACTATGATGATATTGAGATTGTTATTCACCCCCATTCGATCATATTCAATGATTGAGACACATGATTCATCTATTCGGGCACAATTGGGATGGAGATCTAGAATATAGAACCCAGTTTCATATATATTATTAGTGCTTCATTCGTTAGATTATATACATACTGTTAGTCACTTAGAACTGCATTTATTTCATACTAACTGCATTTGTTTCATACATACTATCAGTTGCATATGTACTAATTGCATTTGTATGAAACACTAACTGCATTTGAAACACTAACTGTATTTATTTTATACTAACTACATTCGTTAGAATATATTCATACTAACTGCATTTGTGTCATACAAACTTTTAGTTTCATATTTACTAAATGCATTTATTTGATTACTTTAGGTGTATAGAAGGAGCAAATGAGTTCCTGTTGAAGCCCAACAAGTTATCCGATTTAATGAGCCTTCAGTCCCGCCTTCTTCTGCTAAAGACTTTCAAAATAATTTTCTTTAAAATGGCAACAAAAGAAATGGTAGAAATAACAAAAACACCGATTGTAAAAACAAAAACATATAGATAAGAGGAAGGTGGAAATACTTGCTCAACTGATCTGTAATTTCTTCATGCTCACATACTCAGCTTATTCCAACTCCCAGTGCTCAGTGTTGTGGTACTCAGCTTCTTGAACGCGAATGACATGTAAAAAATCATGTCTTGGGTCTAGTTTGTACCTGTTAGTGCTTCATTCATTAAGCCAGTTTCACCTGTATTAATGCTCCATTAGATCTTATAAAGGGGGGAATGGGCATAATGTGAAGCTCTGGGAGCTTTTTCCGTATCAGTGCTCCATTCATTAAGCCAATTTGTTTTTTTGGTCCCTATATCAATGCTCCACTATTCCATAAAGTAGGCGATGCATTAGACAATGAAACCTTGTGACTGCATTTAAGAGGCACTTGCCTAGAAAAAGTACTTTAAAATATTAAACCATGGAACCAAAGTCATGTACATATGTAAAATTACACCAAAGTTGAGTAATAACATAACGAAGTACGCCTAATAAGAGTAATATACACATCAAGATTCCCAAAAACTTGGACCACAATAATATCAAAAATAGATTCAAAACAGAGTGCAAATTTAACCAAAAAACACCAATAACATCTGAAGCAGAGTCGAACAAACATACACCACATGCTAACTGAACACTAAAAGGGATTTTCACTCACGAACTAAAAATTTGGATTTAAAAATGAAATAAACAAAAATATAAACCAAGAAAAAGTAGTTAGTTAAGCAACAATGAACTTTCAAATGGAATTAAAAGTCCAAAAGTATCATTAAATGTCCAAAGATGTATTAAGCTTCCTTTTATAAATACCCAAATATTAAAAATCGTAGTCCTACATGCCCAAAGACATTACTGAAACATTCAAATCAACACAAATGAGGACTAAAACAATCATTCGGACCATGGAAATACAAATAAACAACTTTTGATCCAATAGGTCTTTTGACCTTGATGAGGCTGTTATTAGAAGAAGCCCTCCGCAGAGATTGGTGGTGAACTTGCAAGCTTGACATATTGATATTTCATAAAAAACACTTAGGCACATGTATAACTTCCAATATGTTGATTAGAAGTTAAATTAGGCCATTTCCCTACTCAAGACCGAATGAAAATAGATGCGTAAGTTCTATAACGAAAAGTAGTACCCTCCGTACATTCATTCTCTTATGGATAATCTCAAGAATATATTATACTTGGACCACCAAAGGCCATTACTCATGTTCAGTAATTAAAAAAATAACAGAAACACACCATCAAGGCATACAATGAGAGTCAATTAGTCCCAACCGAAAATCATTTCATAAGAAATGGTTGGGTCCATATTCACTGCCCAGCCGAAAATCATTTTTCCTGGGAAAAATCACTCCATTAGAAGAATCATTGAAAATCATTTCATAAGAAATAGTGGTGTTAAACGACCAATATTCACTTCCCAACTGAGTCACAGAGTACATGTTCATGTGGCATTGAGCGGGTAATAAATGCCCACTCATCGCTTTTAAGAAAGAAGTTTTAGACTCCTTATCTCACTAAATTAATGACAAACATGAAAATTAAAGATTAAAGAAAACGCTAATGAAGTTCAATAAATAAAATTCCACCTTAACATTACATGGTCAAGTTGGGTCCCTGTTAGGTAGATTAACATGTAGATAGAAAAGAAAGTCAGTACACATTTTCTTATAAGAATCAAATGTGGTTCACCATAGCAGCTAGATCATGGCTGGGCAGTACTCTAACAGCAGCTAGATCATAGCTGGGCAGTAGCAGCTAGAACATAACCATATCTATATCTGGTATGACTCAATTGCAGTAGTATCATAGCTATATTTGAGACTTATTAATGAATATAAATTTCCTAAATGACAGATAGTATCATAGTATCATAGCTTTATGGTCAGATCCATGTTCAATACGTATTAACAATGAAAAAAATGACAGTTATGATGAAAATGTTGAGCTCGAGAGAATATCTGAGGTGACACCTTAATGCCATTCCATTTATTAGGTTATTACTACAGAAAACATCTGAGTGAATGTTTTTCTGTAAAATGAAATGTGCATATGCACATTTGAGTGAATGTTATCTGTAAAATGAAATAAAAGAAACTACAGAAAATATCAAATATAAAATATCTAATGCATTAAAACTTAATTTTATTCTAATTGATTGAGGGGTTGAAAGCTCTGCTCACACATGGAAAGGATTCAAATGCTCGAGACTAAAGCCATGACGGCAGGTATTAAGGCCATGACAACATGTATTTCGATAACAATCCTGTAGCAAAGTGTATATTAGGCTGATATAATGGGGTGCACTACCCTCGACTTTCCACCTTAATCTTGGTTTGATATTATACAGATACATGTCAAACAGCAATATGTCAATACATGGCAAATGCATAGATTTCAAAAATACCTATAAATGCAATATGCCAATACCTAAAAAAGCAAAAATACCCAAATAATTATGGAACAAAGTCATGAGGTTATATCAAACAAAGTACTTGCAACTTTGTTTGACCTCCTGATGAATCTGCAAGGGGAGTGGTCGGTTTTTACTGTCATATTCGTTGGGCACCTTGCGTTCCAGTTGCATCAGATAATTCTATGCGAAGTGTCCTATTTCTACTGTCGAAATATAGGTAGAGGAATGTACCTGTAATTGAATTGGGTAAGCTGTCTATAGCAAATTTCGTAACTCAATCAGCAGTTGTATACTTGAGGGCTGCAAAGGAAGGGATTGGTTCGATTTACTTTATGCCATCCTATATTTGAGTTGGGACTTCCTTTCATGTCCCTCAATATAAAGTAACTATAATCCAAATGAAAACACAAATCAAGTTGTGAACAATTCAGCGCTAAAAATAGAAGGAAACAATTGGTGTTACCACACTGTATGATGTGGTAAAAAATGGTGTTACCATACTGCGTCAGGATCATCATAACCACCTCGATGCAATGATATTTCATCCCTGAAAATAGAAGGAAACAAATGGTGTTACCACACTATATGACATGAAGTTATGTTTCATCGACAATGAAGTGTCGAATCTATGTTGTATATTATTGTTTCAATCAATGATGGCATGGTAAATCGTAATTGTAGAACTGTATTACAACCAAGATCGAAATTGAAAACCTTTCGGGAGATAGATAACATAAATGACTAAAATTGATATTAAAAAGAGTATTTATGGTTCAACCAATGGAAAGTGAGCGAGAAAATATTATATACCACCAAATGTAATAAAACAAAATATAAAAGTAAGGAGCATTTACGGTTCAACCAATTAATGGATATGATATATAACATATTGTTTACAAAATAAGAAGGCAGTAAGTTGTGAAAGTACTCAAACTCTCTCTTTAAAAAACATAATAGCATGGAAGATCACCACAATTGCATAATCTCAAAAGATAACATTGTCTTTGGTAATGGCTTGTGGACCATATTTTGTATGTTTGATAGCTTAGTATTCATAAGAACAATGTCTGTAGCTTTGTCTGAAGTTTCCTAAATTAAGCATTGATATGTAAGGTTTCATATGACGTATATATAATATATACTCGATCATCAAAACAATATATTAGAGTAAAAATTCAATAATATCACCCGATTTGTCTGGGAAGTTCTCTTATGACTGGAAAATGTTTATTATAATACATATAGTGTTTAATGCTTATACTTTGAAACATTATACAAACTATACAAAACCAATAGTTAATTTATAACGAACATGAACATATCCACCCCAAGCCACCTCTATTCTAAAATAATAAAAGTGGAACTAACGCAAGAATCTAGGTTAAACAGGGTAATAATGAATCCCACTCCCTAACTTAATTAAAAGACTTATTCATGAGACTCCCAAATTTATCTTTAAATCTAGATAACCAGGTTACTTTTATGATATAATATCCTATGATTGTTTCCTTCTTTTGGTTTCTTATGCAATTACAGTAGCTTAGAAGAAAACACATTAAAGCAAACAAATAATAGTCCTTTTGGGATGGGAAGTCAACCATCTCAAATAATTAATTATTTTAGGTGTTAACTAAAATAAAAATGATATGCGACTCAGGTGTGTATGCATCAACTGTTAGTCCAATAAATAAAGTTAACAATCTACCTAGATTTTTTGCATGGAACTTCTTGCTCTTAACTAAACAGAGTACAAATATGCATAGTGGCATATCACTATACAAAATCTAACACTTCCGAACTTTAATTCGCTGCACATTGATGTGGTAGTAACTCAGTACCACTGATATGAATTTCAAGTTCACAATCTACCCGATGTGGTAGTAAGTCATATCATAAATTTTAGTCTTAACATTGGAAATGCACAGTGGAAATTTGTCATTGTGATATGCTAATTTTAGTCAAACAATTGGCATGCGAAAAATCAATAGACTCTACTTAATATTCAAAGCAAACCTACCTATTTTTTTTATTTCTTTTCCTCTTTCAAACATAATTCTGATATGCACAATGCTATAAACTTGGATAAAGTATAATTTACATTACCACGCGTTTTTTTGGGAACACATTCTACATTTTCCCTTTAATAAACATTACACTTTTACAATCCGTATTCTATATTGAACCAATACAAAATTTTCCAAAACAAGAAAAAAGTATATTAAAACATTTTCCCAAACCAAAATGATTTCAAGATTATCATAATTAGATTACAAACAAAGGAAGGCCCTATATAAGAACGATTTGAATATCCTAAATACCTTTGAGACTTTTATGAAATACAAACTATTAACCCCAAATGCTCTGCCACTCAGATTTAGTGAATTACGTACAAAGCCTATTAGTACAGAAGGAATGTTAGATTTACATTATTTCATCCCCCCACCTCACGCACACACACAAAATAAGGGGGGAAACTATTGGGAATCATAAAATATAATTTAGACCCGAAAGATTTATAAAGACTAAATCTCAAATCTGAGAGACTTGATGGTTTCAAAAAAGAAAAGGAAATGTGATTTTCACGTGCCATGTTTGGTTTTAAAAAAAATATAGAATAACTAACACCCACAACTACATTACACACAACAACAATTAATGTATGCAACAAATGTCAGTCTCCAAGATCACTTTACCTAACAAACTAAAATAAAATTAAAAAAAAACACATATATTAAGTGTTATATACATTCCTATGTATATAAAAAAGACATAGGAATAAGTAGCAAATGCATTGGTTATAAATTTAGGGCTAGATTGTATACCTGGAAGAGAAAAAAAATATATTTATGAAATCAAGTATTATGGGCTTGATTAGATCTGTAAAACAATACAATGCAAAAAAAAATACGTTAGATCCTATATAAACCCAAAGTTGAAAACACATACATTAAATCTGAAATACCCAACCTTAGATCTGAAGAACCCAACGTTAAATCTGCAAACCAAAAATATTTTAGAGCTAAAAATTGAAACCCCACACTAAAAATTAAAACCCTAAAATTCATAATACTTGAACTCGATATGTGGTGAGGGCGGCAGCATGAGAGAAGGAGAGTGATGCCGAGGTTGAGGCTGAGGGTGTATGGTGAGTGCGGGGTGGATATGATAGGGTTTGGGATCTAAATCAGCACCTCTGAACCATCAAAACCATGGTTCGATTAGAAAGAGGGTTTGAGGGTTTGTGGGTTTGTTCTTCAGTTTCAGGTCGTCCGAGTTGTAGAATGAGGATTTGAGTTTGGGGGTAGGGTTAGAGAGAGAGGGAGACACGTGTGTTTGAGAATGAGGGAAGGGTTTAAAGTGGTCTTGGTGTGTATTTACCCAAATAACCTTGTATTTGAATTAAAGTGAAAGAGGGAGAATCAATTAGTTAGATGAAAAAGAGGGGGAAATCAAAAAATAAAGGGTAAAATAGGAAGTGTAGGAAAAATTGTAATAGATGACATCATTGTTGAAGCTTATGATATACATAAGTTTCTTACTTTATTATATATATATATATATATATATATATATATATATATATATATATATATATATATATATATATATTATACACATAGATTTATTCACACATATATATACTGTCTCTATACCCGTATATATATTCAATCTCAGTTAGTTGTGCCTGTCACTCATAACACTAGCCTAAAAGTTTTTGAGTCTAAACCCGACTCTAAATTATTAAATATTCACTTATTTATTTAATCTATCCCTTAAAATAATATTCTGGACACGTATTCAATCTAAAATAGCCCATATCTCTTTTCTACCTAATTTTTATCACAATTCATTATGCTCTGAGTATTATTCATCCTATAATACTCCAAATCTCACCCCGGATATATCCTGATTATCCTAAGGCATTTTATTAATGTTAAATAAATATTCCAAGATTTCCTAACATATTCAAAGACATCATCATTTCATCCGAAATTAAATCATTAATAAAATCCCTCAAATAACCAAACCTGGCCGTAATAGGGCTATCGAACCGGTTTAGATTGAGGGCGAACTGGTTTGCCCCTATAGAACAACCCAAGTCTGTACATGGTGAATTTCAGCAAAGTATCATCCGTCCAAACCGCCCACATCTTCAATTTCCTCAATAATTCTCATTCCCTATAAGTTCTAAACATGAAATAAATTCATTTTCATGTTTAATTCATCTACACATGATCAACTACATGGGATTTATCCTTATATTCCAAAAATTGTGAAATGCTCAACACGATCACAATAATTAATAATTTCTCAATATTTTTAACTAAAGAATTAATCTTTCTACATGGGATCCTATTTTTAGATTTCAATTTATATAATTCACATATATATTCTATGAAATCATTTCTCCAAAAAATCATTTGCATTTGAATCCCACCCAAAATTATTTTCTCCAATTATGATATGTAATGATATACAACCATAATTTACTAAGAAAGTCAATTACTTTCCTTAATCAACCCGTCGAGTTTGAATTTGTGTGAAGAAATACTTTAGTGATGCTCCTAGACCAAAAATATCCCATACCCTTCTCCAATTGTTCTTTTCTTGAGTCCGTTTTGGTTTCCTCTTAGAATTTCTTTGAATTTTTTCTCTTTCCTCTCCAATTTTTTCCTAGGCTTTTGGTATGACAAGAAAACCTTTTGATACGATAAAGTGGCTAATCATTCAACCATAACCTTTCATTATATAAGCCTAATCCCGAAATTGTGTTAACATGTATTTTTAATAACCGAAATACCCCTATACGGGTCTTGTTTAGTCTAAAAAGCCTTCAGAACCCAATCACTACCTTCAGGTACTTAATTTTGACTATTTTAACCTATTTAGGATCAAGCATGTACTCAAAATCATCATCCAAATTACCAATAACATATCTCTTATCTCAACCTAATATCACCCATACATGTGTCTTGATTGAGATACTGTCAGATCCCGTCGCGCTTACCCACCTACGACGTAATACCATTTGACATTTATTGATTTACTTTATCACACAAGTAAATATCAAATCACATAAATATTAATCCATTTTCACTAATTAATATTTATTTTAAATTCACATTATTTCCCATTTTATTTAAATGATGTGCATACGTGTAATTTAAATACTCAAAATTACGGGGTGTTACGATCGCCACCAAAAACTTCTTCTACCCTGGTATGGCAAACACAACGATCCTACTAAAATAGTCCACCATCGTCCTATAATCCACCAACTAGTCCATGTCGAGAATGACATCATACCCCATCATATCCAGCAACACTAAGTCAGTTGATAAGCGTAATCTCCCGACATCTATCCTCATTCCTCTGCAAATGGAATGGATAAGGGGCCCACTACCCAACGGTGAATTGACGTACATAATAATATTATCAGTCGCCTTTAATAAACTGGAACCTCGTGCAAATCTTGTAGAAATAAAAGAATGCGATGCCCCCATGTAAAATAAATCCCGACCTATATGCCCATGGATAGGAAACATACCCTCTACAGCTGGTGGAGCTTGCGATGCCTATGGAATCATCGCATTATGGAAGTTATAGATATACCCATAATGTAATTGCCCCTGCTGAGGTGGGATTGCTAGAGCTAGTGGTGCAGCAGGTAGTGACAACGCCTGTCACCCTTGCTTGGCACCCTGCTGCTGGCCTTGGCCTGCTGCGGACAAGATTTCTACATATGACCCAACTCCCCACAAATGAAGCATCATCTGGTGAAATTCCCTTGCCTCTGGACCTACTGGATGTGTCAAGGATGCCCTTGTCACTGGCCCTGGTGTCCTCGACCATGATGGCCACCCTCATTGTTCTTTTGGCCCTGGTACCCTGAAGAACACGGTGCTGCTGGACCTATCTAAACCCATTGTTGCCTGATCTGAGTCCCCCTAACCATAATTTCTTAGTCGGACCCCCTGATGGGTATCTTCTCATGCTCTCTGCTCGACTATTATTACGGTGCCCCACTAGTACCATTACCTCTCGTTGCCTTGCTGGATGGACTCTCTAACCCTCATGTCTCCCTTTATAAGGAAGCAGTGATCCTGATAGTGAATAAGTGCAACATTGATGATCTCACTGTATGTTTTCAATATCAAATTACCCTGCAAGTGTTATTGAATCCTCTAGTTGAGTCCATCTGTAAACTTCAACATCTTTTTCTCTTCAGTGTTCACCTCATCAGGCATAAAGTTTTCCTGACGGGTTAACTCCTCCTCATAATCGGCCATAATCCAGCCCTCCTATGCTAAGTTCAGAAACCTCCTCTACATCTCTGTCTGAATCACAGATGAGAAGATCTTGCGATCGAACTGCACCAAAAACTCTCTTATCATCATAGTGTCCATTTCTTAAAATGTGTTAACAGACTCCCACCACTATAATGCTTCTCTCATTAACTTAAAAGTGGCTAAGATCTATTTTTGAGTGTCGCTGAACTCAACCATACGAAGATGACGCTGTATATCCTTCTTCCACTGACTGGTAGTAACCACATCTGTATTTTCATAGAAATTTGGTGGATGCCCTTTTGGAAAGCCTCTCGAACTGTCTTCCATAGCAAAGATCCTAGGTGAGCCTGGATGACTGGTGCCACCGACTGCTATGACTAGGTCTGTGGGAACTGTTGTGCGATGGTGGCATTAACTACTTGAGGAATTATAATGGCCACTTCAGCAGTCGTCCCCATCACCTGTGGCACCTGCGACATTTAAGTAGCCTCTCCTGCCTTAGTCCTTATGTTGCCCCTGGATGGACATCCTTTCCTGAGTAGCATTTGAAACTTGACTAAATTTTTATGAGATTACAAGTGATGTATATCATAATCACAGAAGAATGTAAATGCATAAATGAATGCAATAGTCCTAATATTAGTGCTTTATATTTGTAATAAGCCACATAGATCCTAAGGACACTAGAACCTAATGCTCTGATACCATATGTGACACCTCACCTATTTAAATAATGGGTGGCCATCCTTATACTAAAATAAAGAATGAATCTCATACTGGCTCATTCTTAGCATTACTATCGAAAACAAAATTAATTACCAATATCTTATTAAGCTCGATGTCAAATTTTAAGAACTTATTAACATGCCTTGACAAAACATTCCATCGTACAACAAAAGATTCCAAATAATATAAATAGATATTAACCACACGAATGAAAAACATATCGAGAGATAAGATAAATAAATTAATCCAAAAATTTTCAGTAAATCCCAATACAATAATTCGACTCAATGTGGAATAAATTAAAGTCTGCATAAAGTAAAGTCTGTCCAATAATGGCAGGCATGCCCTAAATAGATAACTGGAATGAAATCCTATCTAGAAACCAAGGATAGACGCATCTAGCTGAGACTTGTAGTCATCCACATCTAATGCAGCATCGTCTAACCTTAAAGATAACTACGCCTGGTGTCACCTAAAAAGATTTTTAAAATGATTTTTGACATGGTACAGAGCCTAAAACCATTTGAAAATATTTTTCAAGTATTTAAAATGCAATGATATAAATGTAGCATAATCGTTCATACTCAAATTGGTGTTTCACTCACATGAGATAATCCTCACCCCTCATCTATAATGCACACCTAATGCATGTGTTTTAACACCCTAGTTATGCTACCCTATCTAACTAGTACCATCACCTACATTATCCCACACACTACACATCGAGCCAAACTGTGCCAGGCGTATTTTACTTTCCTTTCATTCTCAATGAGCTTTCTCATAAGCTATAACATTATAATTCTCAATTATAATTTTATCATTAACTGATTAACATAACTTTACACAAGTTATAATTTCAACATTCATTTAATTCACACATATATATAACCTCTTATATACGTATATGCATGTCACATCTCGTGCATATATATATATATATATATATATATATATATATATATATATATATATATATATATATATATATATATATATCACTCGCTATATATGTATAGTTGCATCCTGAGTGATGAGAGCTCGTGGATGCATTCCATAGCATACTATCAGGCTTCAGGTACATCACGTACCACTCCTGGGCCATAAGGTCAAAATCTCACCACCGAACTCAAATCGTAAACACTTAACTCGAGGCGGTCATAGACATACATCCGTGGGTTATAACCATATCGCATTACCCCACTAGACTCTAAAATCACATAGAGTGCTCATGAAATAATTCTATGACCTGGGGAATCGACCCAAAACCTCTTGGTCAATGCCATGGTTGATCGCCCACTGCGTGCAACCTCCAAAAGTATCATCCATAGAGTAGGTTTATTCATACACACACACACACACACACACACGCACACACACACACACACACACACACACACACATATATATATATATATACATATATATATATATATATATATATATATATACAGTAATGCTCTTGTGATAACTATCCCGCATTTTAAGAGTGCGGACTGAACATGCGTCACCTGGCGGTGAGTCCAGAAAAGAGAGAGAGAGTGCCGAAAATTTAGCTGATAATTTCTAAGCTCACTGCCATGTGACACATGTGTAGTCTACGCTATTAAAATGAGGGACAGTCCGCACAAGAATATTATATATATATATACAACCGATTAAATATGCGTAAATCACTAGTAACACTAGCCCATAATTCCCAAGTCTACCATCGACTCCAAAATATTCAAGTACTCATTTACTTATAATAAATTTATAAATATTAAATTTCGCCCACTAAGAAATTATACTCCACCTTGTAGCCTAACTTTCTCCAAAATCACAAACCAATTTCATTAATTATATTCTGATTGCCATTCACCCTAAAACACCTATATTCCCATACCTGGATTTTTTTTCGTATAACCCTGAGAAGGTTATAGTCTACCCTATGTATTATGAGAAGTCCAAAATTGCATAGAGAACTTCTTAAACCAAACTGAAACTTCAATGGTATGTGAAATAACAACCAACAAAAATTAGGATAGCTCTGCCCAACGAAGCGATTTACAAGGCTGCCAAACTAGTTCGGTGGGAGAATCGGTTCGCCCCTGCCCAACAAACCAATTCGGTTCCCCTGAGAAGAAATCTTAATTTTTTGACGTGTTTCTCTTCATCCCATGAACTATATACATAACCAACCTGTCAAACCCATAATTTAATATTCCTACCAATCCTAAACTTAAGTGTACTCATTATTACGTCCGAATTCATCTGATAACATTTCAAATCACGAGCTTCAATATAGTTATTAAATAATCATTTAATTTCCAAATTAAACGTGAAGATTCTTATAATTCTCATAATAAACATTCAAGTTCAAATCTTTTTGCATGATTCAATCTCATATTTAACAAAGGATCATAACTAAATTATTTCTCAAATGATTTCATTCCTAAAGCCCGTTTTACATGTGAATCCCACCCCAAAATTTCTATTTCATTCAAGATTACACCAACTTTGATATGAAATATTGAAACAACCTAGAACATCAAAGCAAGATAAACCCTTGCCTTTGGATTCTTGAAATTATGATTTTTCCTCTATGAGTCTTCTTTGCACAAGAGTGCTATCCCTATAATTTCTCTAATTCTCTCCCTATAATGATTTTCTTCAATTTCTCTTGATTCTCCCTTCTCTTTTTTCTTCTCTCTCAAGTCTAGGTCTTTTGTAGTGGTGGAATGGCTGCCCACTCCATCCACCTTCCCTAGATATAACCTAAATCCCAAAATTAGGGTAAGTGCTAAGCGTCAAATGACCCAAATGCCTTTATATGGGTCCCATTTAGTCTAAAAAGTCCCTAGAACCCAATTATTACTATCTCGACCCATTTTGGATAATTGGTGTAAGAGGGTAGTTTAGATAAGATGGAGGCGTAAACCCTTTTCGAGTATAGTAATGATAAGTTAAATAGCAACACTACAGATTAACCGTAGGACATACAAACACTACTCAATGAAGATAAACTCAGTTTGAACTCATAGATCTATTGCCTGTAATTCAGAAGGCAGTAATAAACTCAGAAGTAACTTAGTTGGAGGGAGAGAGAAGTAAGCACCCTATATACACCTTGGAAGGCAACCAAAACACATCAACCACCCTCAAGAATCTCTGCCAAGTATTAAAAGCTTCGTAATAAATGACAATGGTGGATGAGTAAACTTTTTGGTTTGTAAAAACTCTTTAGTAATCACTTCTGAACTCTCAAAGAAGATCATTCTCTCCTCAGAGGTGGTTGGGGTCCTTAAATAGCCTCCCACACCACCCCCGAGGCAACTCCGTCATTAATGACTGTGAAAGATATCCCTCGTACTTTATGTCACAAACATTAAATACCTGATGCACTACTTGTCTCCACTTCATAAACATTAAATGCCAAGACATGCATTTTGCCTAACCACTGTGTGTTAGGGGGATGTTGTCACAGAGGATGTTCACCAACTATCTGACAACCCCAAATACCACGGTGGTTTACTCAAGTGCAGGTCTGGCATTGCATAGCTGGTTAGTGACATTAGATAAAGTGGGTGTGAAATTAAGTAGAGAGTTGTTTGGCTCACAACTCACCCCCGATGGAACTCCAAGTTTCTCTACCCAAGGTTCCACGGTAACGGTCCTTCGGTGTTTTACCATGTGTATCTAAGATGGTGGGACAAGCCCCAATGGTGCCTCACTTCTCAATCCTCCAAACCAAGTCCCTCTAAATTTCCCACGACGAGGTCATTCGATAGAGCATGAAAGATCTCCCAGGCTCTGCCAAGCCTGGTCTCTCGCGAGTACCGTTTGACCTCACACTAAAACTCATTATTATTCTCGTTACTTCATTGTAACCTTTATAGCATATAGTGAATATAAACAAAGATACAATATGACTAACATAACAAGCTAAAGTATGAGTTACCACGCTAAGCTGCCTCGCTGAGTTGCCACGCTTGAGCTGCCATGCTGAGCTGCCTCAGTTTCTTAATCCCAAGCACTGTTGCTAATGGGGGAATTATCCCTAATCTCAGGATTACCTTCAAGCCCCCTCTACATTTACCCCTTCATGGAGAGATTTGTTGTTGGAACAATAAATGTCTGTACGAAAACATCTCAATCCGATAAACCTTTTTTGTGTGAAAAAATTCTGGCATCTTTTCCCTTGTTAGAACGACCGCGTTAGAATCTTCAGGAAAAAGTAAAATTCTCCACGATGTACCTGAACCGAAGCGTTATGGATTACTGGTGCTTTGGTGAAGGGACATCGCCACTTTTTCCTGACACTGAGCTTTAACCTTTTTAACTTTATTATTTGAAATTTTCTCGAAAGTCCTGCTAACCTTCTCAAATACTCGTTTTAGTTATTAGATAGTGAAATTATCCCTTGTAATGCTTCGCTATGTTCAAAAAAGAATAAATTCTCCCCGATGTAGCCGAGTCACGATTTAAATAGCGTTTGGACTTACGGAGAGGGGACATCGTAACTTTTTTTTTGAACCATTGGGACATCTTTTTCGTTGGGAGTTATTGGATATGTTTGACAAAAACTCTGGTGCCAAAACTCAAACCTACTGAAGAAGGCAACCCCTTTCTATTCCCCAAGTGTCGCTTCATAAATGACGTGGCACTGTCTTTTCAGCCGTCAAAATACCTCCCAAAGTGCCACGTGTCCATTTGAAATGATTATGGGCGGCCTTATATGTGTGATGGTGGGAAACACAACAGACGAGTTCCTTAAAATGTTTCAAATGTCTCTTTTTTCAAACCCTTATCTTTCCTTCATCTTCTTCAAGCTCCTGTCTTCTTTAGTGAAATAACTCTGTGCGAACTCCATTATTTACCAAGCTTCTTCCTTATCTCATCTTTTACGCCACCACCTGTGGTTGTTCTTCTCCCTCTTCATTCCTAACCCTTTATTTACTGAGCTTATTTTTTTCCCATACTTTATTGTTGTCTGCAATGGCCTCATCAAGTAATCCTACCACACCTTCCACTAGTGCTCCACCTACTACCCCTGTTATCACCACCTCTGCTGCCGCCTCATTGACTGCTGCCCGCCAGGACCAGTTGGGATTCTACCACCGATCCCCCATATTCGGTAAAGGTAATGACTTTGCTAGGTCTTTTAAGACTTACATTTTTAATGCCAAGTTTGATGCCCTGACGCCTGGTGATGAAGATGAAAGTGCTGATGACTGGGGCTTTCTTCCTCCCGAGGGGACTCTCTAATTTCATCTTGAGCGAGGGGACTTCCCATAGTCCCACATCGACTTCGAAGGGCCTGGGGGCTCTCCTGTTCACTTTGTTAACTGGAACTCCCATATGCAGAGTTCCTATGCTGACACTCTCACCAAAATTAGGCTTCATCAGGCTAAGTGGTTTGGTGAGTTCACCCTATCCAAGAATAATGCTGCCCTTCCCATTCTGGTGTCTCGCTGTAACGTTAGTACTCATACATTCATTGATGCATGGGGCGAGTTTACAATAACGTTGGAGGATGTGTACGAGCTCCTAGGCCTTGAGGCAACAGGCCATGGGCCCTATTCTGATAAAGCCCTAGATGCCCAAGAGACTTCTGACCGCTTGGAGTTAGATCGTATATGCTGAAGGTGCATCGGTACTCTAAACAAAGAAACCTTCACTCCTCTTATCAACTATTTCTTTAAGGATCCTTCTGAAGGTAGTTCCTTTGAGGTTGACCCTGATCAAGGTACATCACTGAAACTTCCTGCCTACATTCTTGTCATTCTTTCTCATTTTGTTTTAATAGGGAAACCCAACGACCAACCTCGAAGGGACCTCATCAACATATCCTCCGTTTGTCCCGGGGTATCAAGCTTCCTCTAGCTGTAATCGCCTTGGGATACCTCTACACATGGCTTGATAGAGCACTTTTTGACATGGAATGATATCTGGGTTATTATAACCTGGCCAACTTTGCCAACTGCGTCCTCCTAATAGGCTTCCTCTCTGTGCATTTCCCTATCGTACTAGACAAAACTAACCGCCCTCCTTTGGGGGAAATAATTCTTCCCCCACGCTCGTTAGTTTATCACAAGAGACAAAGTCGAAAGGAGTTGACCTCCATCATCGATGATTTTTTGAATTTTATGATGAGGCCCTATGAAGAGGATATCTTTATCTATACTTGTGTGGTTTTTTCAAATATAAAGTAAGAGTGGTCTGGGAAACGACTCTAGACCTCATTATTGAAGACCCTTCACTGGCTGTGGTCCTTCTATTTTTGCCAGGATACCTTCCCTCTTACATCGAGTGGGGATACACCAGCGAGCACTACAATCCCAACCGATGCAACTGTCAGTTTGGTTTTGATCAAGGGGCTCCTCGCCTAGTTTTTCAATCATCTAACCCCAAGGTCTCTTTTAGCGAGGAATGTTCCCTGTTCTCCTCAAGTTCTGCATGGGGGGGTGAGTTCTACAATGGCTGGGCGAGTCACCATTCCCAGCATCACCAAGTAAGGGGACGTGACCCCTCTATTTGTAACAAAGTACTGGTCGAGACAACTGGCCTAAATTTCCGAGTTCATCGAGGGAGACCCCGTGTATCTTCGAGTTCTTTCATTTTACTGCCTTGAAGTTAGGGTTAATGGGTAATTTCGTTCTTGGGATTGAGTTCCCTCTAAGCCAAACCCCTAAAGTACCTCCTACTGAACTTCCTCCACACTTCCCCATGATCTTCATTGCCACGCCCAAGCCCACAGCCTCTGTAACCCCCAAACCACCCGCCCCTTCGGTCGAAGCTGTAATAGGGGAAGGGCCTTCTCAGCCACCTGCTAGAAAGGCCAAGAATTCCAACACTGGGGTTTTCTCAAAATCCAAGCCCAAAGTTTAGTAACAAATTCCTTTGGAGGAATTTCCTATTGCCTCCATTCCCCCTCCTATGTCTGCAAAGGTAAGTGAAGAGTTGAGGAGGCAGGTTCAAGCTGAGGTCGAAAGAATAAACCCTGAGTTTTAAAGGCGTGCTTTCATCGTTCGTCCTTCGACTGCCTTTCCTAAAATCGTGGTTGATCCAATTGAGATAACAGTAAAGAGGAGAAAAAGGTCGAGGGTACCTCAAAGAGATGATGCAATGGGCGCAAGGAAGATAACTCTGGTCACTAATTCCTAGAAGAAATGGATAGTCGAGATACCTCCATCCCCAGCTCCTCCTATTGCTGCCTCCTCCCCACATGTACCAGTGGTTATACCTTCTCGTTCTCCCTCTGAATTTTAGGTATGTGTGTATGTTTTATTCTTGTTCCCCCTTTTCTTAAGGCAAGCTGCATTTGCTTATTTCTTTGATAACTTTGGTGCAGGGAGTTGAAGAAAGGCCCAGTCCGCCTGATTCCCCTGGTTCCCCCGTGAGCTATTTCGTGGGGGGCATTTTGATGTCTCTTATACTCCTCCTCCTCGTTCCTCCATGATAGGCCTTACCTACTCTCAATGTTTGTCCTCCCAACGGGCCACAGAAGCTGCTATAGGAGCTGCCACCGTTGGATTTGTTGAAATATCTTGCCAACCAGAGGCAACTACTCCAGTCTCTTCTGAATTACCATCCGAGCAAGAGGTCCCTCTGCCCATCGTTATGGTCGAGGAGAGTGCCCTTGAGGTAAATTTCTTATTAAGTCTCACATATTTTCCTTCATAAACTCCACCTATATCGGTGACTTAACAATGAAAACACTTGTTAAGATTTTTCATAAACTCCACCTATATCGATGAATTAATAACGAAAACACTTGTTAAGGTTTTTTCATAAACTCCACATATATTGGTGACTTAACAACAAAAACACTTGTTAAGGTTTTTTTTATAAACTCCACCTATATCGGTGACTTAACAACGAAAACACTTGTTAAGATTTTCATAAACTTATTATTTCCTCTAACCGTTCTCAGGTTGATCGGAAGGATTCTCCACCAGTTCTTTCGCCTACCTCCTCACCCTATTGGGAGCTCGTTGTTTCAGAAGACTCCATCCATAATGATCAAGGTTCCATGACTGGTGCTGCTGCTGAGAGCGAATCTGGCTGTGAGCTTCCTCTGCCTGACTTAGCTCCTCATTCCTTCTGCCTGATGGTGCTCCAGCGTTCTCCTCATATGCCTACCAACCATCACTTAGTATTTGATCTGCTTGCAAACCACCATCCCAAAACATTTACCGTGGATTGCCTGCATTCTAACATGTCTGTGATGAGTTATAGGCTTCAAGGCATGGTTACCATTATGGTTGAGATTGTTAGTACTCTAACCTCAACTGTTACTAGAGTCCTCCTCAACCAAATCCTAGGTTACCTGAACGAGTTAGTTCGTGATGGCTTTTGTCTTGATTGTCTTATTACGCATTTGGAAACTTTGAAGAGCGAACGACTGGATAGCCAGAGGGAACTACTCCAAAAACATCAGGAGGATCAACGGGTTGAGGAAGCCAAGTTGGATGAGTAAGCAGCTCTTCTTGAAACCGTTGACAAAGAGGTGGGGGACCTCGAAGAAGCTCTACACATGGTAAAGTTGAAACGAGAGAAGCTCCTCATCGAGCGCACACAAGCGTAAATGAGGCTGGAGGTTTTCATGAATGCCCAACAGTCTTACCTGGCAGCTTCTTCAGGCCTTCTTGGAGATTTTTTCTCTTCCCCAGATCTATGGTTCCTCCTAGGCTAATGGACTTCTGTATATATTTTCCTTCTTTTTTCTTCTTCTAGTGTAACTCCTGGGCAATAGCTCCCAATTTTTTAATTCCTCAAAGTTTATTTATGGAGAAAAATGTCTGTTTTCCATGTTATTTCTTTGTGTTACAACTGCTTGCGTACATTATGAAGTTATATGATTATTTCATCTCCACTTGTGTTATAATAAAAAGAACTTGCATACTCATCATAAAAAAAGTTATGTATTCATAACAACAACTAGATACATTAGTGATTCAAACTTAATTTCTTACACATGAAAGACCTTTAACCATTTATTGTTAATAGTTTATCTTCTTCCATCCTAGAAATTAAGCAATAACCTGAGTCATGAGCTTCTTCTACAATGAAAGGTCCCTTCTAATTTGCTGCAAACATGGGTTGAGGAAGTCCCCTGATGTGTTTCACTACTACTTTTAATATGAGATCCCTATCCATGAACTTCCTTGGTTTTTCTAAGTTGTCATATGCCCTGGAGAGCTGTTTCTTGTACATCTAAAAGTGTTGCATCACATTACCTCTATGTTCATCCAACGCTTCCAGCTGCACATGTCTATTATGAGGGAACATACTACTTCGCAAGGCATATCGAGCAGAGGGAACTTCTAACTCTACTGGGAGAATCGCCTTGGCCCCATAGACAAGGGAGAATGGAGTATACCTTGTGGGCTTTATCTTAGTTGTTCGATAGGCCCACATTACAGCTAGTATCTTATCATCCCACGTTCTTGGGAAATCCTCCATTATTTTAGCTAAGATATTAACAAAAGTTTTGTTAGTTGCTCTGGCCTGACCGTTTCTCTTTGGATATGCCACCGTCGAAGTATGATGGACAATAGAGTATTTATCTGTGAGCATCGTTACTTATGAATTGACGAAAGTGGTTCCATTGTCAGAAAGGATGAACTTTGGGATCCCAAAACAACAAATGATGTATTCTCTAATGAAGTTCCTCACCACCCCCGCTGTTGCCCTTCTTAGTGGTATCACTTTAGTCCACTTTGTGAAGCACTCCATTTCTACTAGTATCCATATCTTCCCCCTCGAAGAAGGATGTGTTGCCTCTACCAAGTCGAACGCCCATGTGTGAAAAGGATAAGGCATCGCCAGGGAGTGTAGGTCTACTGATGGGGCATGGATCATATTTCTATGAAGTTGATAAGTTTTGCATTTTCAAACGAACTCAACAGAGTCTTTTTCCATTATTGACCAATAATACTCCAACATCATCAATTGGTTATATAACTTGGCCCCTCATATGTGAGATGGGTCATGCGCCTTTTTGAGGACCTCGCCTGCTCCTTCCTTTGTGATGCAACACAAAAACCTATTGATGTATCCCCTTCGATAAAGCTTCTCCTCCTTAACGTGAAATCTTGGGGCCCTCCCCTTGAGCCCATCATGTTAATTTTCTGTGTTGGGGTAACTCCATCTCTGATAAAGTCAATATAGGGCCATCTCCAATCAGGTTGAGTTTCCACGAAATGACATTCAGCTGCTTCAAAGAATAACTGGCATTTGTCACATTTTTGTTGTAACTTTGTCGCGTCCTGTTTCATTTTGGGCCAAAAATACCCCTCTCTTTGCATTCTTCGGTAGAGGGGTATCTCAGTTGTCTCGTAGTGATCTTCATGTGTTCTTTTAAATTTCCACTCTGCCTCTTCTGGGCTGATGCATCTCGATAACCATCCTCCTGTATTCCTTAAGTAAAGGTTTCCCTGGTTTGTGAAGTATTGGGCTAATTCCCTCCGCCCCATCTCTCCTTCCCCAAATTCCAATTTCCCTCTAATCTCCCCCTCCAGTATGCATTGTCTTCTATTGGTAGAATTAATTGTATTATTGAAGGAGCTATTATTCGTTGGATCACGATGGCAGTTGTATCGTTTCTCATGACCATTTTTTGGGCAATGGAGCATAGGTGTCTGGGTGACAATTCATCGTTCTGGGCTGTCTTTTGATCTTGGTTCGATGGAACTGGCAGAGGAGCCTCTGAATGATTGTTCTGTATGGTGCTAGGCTCATGTGTTTCAATGCGCACTCTCTATTAACTTGCTGAACCACCAAATTCGAATCACCTTTGATGCAAAGTGAACGAATCCCCGTCCGAAGACACTCTAGCAACCCCAGCACCAATGCTTCATATTTCGCCTCATTGTTAGAACAAGGGAAATCTAATTTGTAGGAAAGGCAAATATCCTCCATTCCTTTTGAGAGAATAACCCCTGCTCCTCCTTTATTTTGTGCTGAAGATCCATCGAACTGCATTGTCCATTACTCATTCGTTGCATCTAGGTGGTTGGCCTGCAAATCGTCTCATGGAATACTTTTTTTGGGTGGATTAAACGTTCTCGAGGGGAAAATTGCCAACAAATCGGCGTACGCTTGGCTTTTGATTGCGCGAGGAACCACACACTTCAAGTCATACTCAGAGAGGATGAGGAACCACCTAGCTGCTCTACGAATAATTATCGTTCTTGCTAGCAAATACTTAATATGATCACATCTAGTTACAATGTGAATTATAAAAGACAAAATATAATGTCTAAGTTTTTGTGCTACAAAGACTAAGGCTAAATAATTCCTTTCCAAGCTACTATATCTAACTCCTGGCCCATGTATGATTCTACTGAGGTAGTAGACTGACCGTTCTTCCCCATCAATCTCCTGTGCCAATAAAGCTCCCACGGACCTCGTGGTGGATGTGAGGTATAGCTACAATGGTATTCCTGCCTGCAGGGGAACGATGATCTGTGGTGAAACGAGAAGCTTCTTCAGCCCAGCGAGAGGCTCCTGGTGAACCCCCTCCCACTTGAATTTCGTGTTCCTTGCTAACAGCTGCATCAACGGATCTGTCATCTCGACTAACCCAGGCACAAATCTGCTAAGATAAGAGACTTAACCGAGGAAGATCTTCAGCTCCTTCACCATTCTTGGACTTGACATATCCAAGATTGCTCGCTTCTTGTCCTGGTTCATCTGCACCCCTTGCCGATCAGCCATGAAGCCTAGGAATTTCCCACTTGTTAGTCTAAAGATGCACTTCAGTGGATTCATCCTCAATTTATACTTCCTACATCGGGAAAACACCTTTATTAAATTGCCCAGATGGGACTCCTCCTTCTTTGATTTGATGACCAAATCATCCACATAGAATTCCACAAATTTATGGAAGAAGTCACGGAAAATGGCCATCATTGTTCTCTGGTAAGTAGCCCCAGCATTCTTGAGTCCAAACGACATTACTTTGTACATGAAATTACCCAATAGGGTCCTGAACACCATTTTCTGTACATCCGAGGGGTCCATCTTAATCTGGTTGTACCCTACATACCCATCCATGAAGCTATACATCTCATGACCAGCCGTTGCATCTATCAAGCTATCAATGGAGGATAGAGGGAACTCATCCTTTGGGCAAGCTCTATTCAAATATCTGAAGACCACGTAGATCCTTATTTGGTTTTTATCTTTCTTTTGCACCGGGACAATGCTAGATAGACAAAGCGGGTGCTGTATCGGTTTGATGAACACTGTCTCCAATAAGCGCTGGACCTCTTCCTTTATCTTTAAGTCTAGATTAGGTTTGTACGTTCTTATTGCTTGTTTCATCGGAATGGGAGAAGGCATTACATTCAATTTGTGACAGCTGACTCCCTCATCCAGCCCTTCCATCTTCGTGTATTTCCACGCAAAAATGTCTATGAACTCTCGAATCAACATAACCAAAGCTTCCCGTTTCTCCTTACTGAGATCTTTCGGGATAAAAATAGGCCATGGGTCCTCTTCTTCTATCGCTAGGTTCAACTGCTCCAGTTCTTGTGCTTGCAGTTTCGGTTGATCCGCCATGTATTCTGGTTCCTCGATGGCTTCCTCCACCAATTCCTGTACATTGGAGTTGTCTATCATCATACATTATCCCCGTTGATCCACTAAAAAACACTCATATATTAGGTCTACCTCATTGTCAGCTTCTTCATCCGCCCGCTCACATTATTATAATTGATATATCACCTTTCCTTCTTCGATGACGACCTTCTTGCACTGTCTGATGGTAGCTGTAGCTTCCTTCCTCTTCTTCTCTCTAGAAGCCTCGACTATTCTTTTTTTTTTATAAATCGGCTCAACACATATTGCCGTTGGACCGCATGCTCCATCAGATCCACTCTGGGCCTCATCCTATCTTTAGGTTGCTTCGAGATTTTTTGGGGATGAGGGATGACCCGGTGAGCTTCCTCGATCATTACTATTGTACTTATTGCAACCTCCTTATTCTGCTCATTCAAGGGCCCCATCCTTTCTCTGATCGAGGGAATCCATGCTCCCTCCATTCTTCTCGTTAGGACCCGAACATCCTCCTCCAACTCAGTGTAAAATGTCGCGTCCACCAAGTGAGCTTCATTAACAGCGAAGGGCCTCTTCATATCCCTAATGGTCACCTCCGTTCCCTTGATGTTCGCCTTAGCATATTAGTGGTATGTACAAGGAACTAGCCCTTGGTTGTGCATCCACACCCTTACTATTAGCAGATGATAGGAGGTTGCACTCTCTATTACGTGGAACTTGATAAGGGAACTCAGATTTCCCATTACAATCCCAACATTAACGTACCCAATGGATTTGGAAAATTAGTTATCATACCCCGAAATCACCAAAGTCATGGGGACCAACCTTTCTTTTGGAATGTTGGCTGCGTGGAAGGAGTTGATTGGCGTAATATTGATGGAAGCTCCCCTATCCATAAGAGTCCTTGAAAAACTAATTCCATTGACGCTGGCGGTCACATACAATGACCTGTTATGAGGGAATCTTACAGCCCTATCTGCATCGCTAAAGGTTACTTCTAAAAGAAACCTCCTTACCAACCTGGCCATGGGTCCCTTCCATCTCAGCGAAAGGACTGCATTGTTCCTCGTAATGTCAAGTATCGCCTGGGTTACTTCTAACCTACTCTTTTTCAGTATCCCCACCTGGTCGAAGAACCAGGTGAATTTAGAGATTTTGAAACTGCACGGTACTCTAGGACTGGGTCTGCTTCCTCACCTTCAACACTGTAAACATCCTCCACGTCTTTGGCGCTTGCCTCATCATAAGCCAGTACTACATTAGCCATTCCCTTCATACAGTCTTCCAGAGCTTCTTCGAACTCCTTTTTCTTCGACGTTGGCTCTCTTTCTTCTTTCTCTGCCTCTTCATCATAGGCCACCACCAGATTGGCCCCATGTGCTGGGAGTGGGTTGTTGTTAACGTTCTGCAGAGGGATCTACAATGTACCTGCCTTTACGTACTTATCGATGATTCTCCTCAGCGTTAAATAGCTCTGTGTTGGATGCTGGATCTTTCAATAAATCGGGAAATATTTGGGATCCGCCCTTATCGCCGCATCGGGTTCCCCCACGGGAATTCTCTTTGGTTCATAGACCGTTCCTCCTTGGACCACTGCATTGGAACAGCTGACAGTCTCCTCCACTATACAAGGTAGTGGTGGTGGGTCCTCCCTGTCTCTTCCAAACTTCTTCTTATTATCCTTCTTCGGTGCCTTGCCCCCATCTTCCCCCTCTGTGTACCCTACCCGTGGGGGCTGAGACCTCCCCCCCACAGGTTGTATCGGCTGCCTAAACATCATGGGGACCACCACCAGATTTGGTCGCACCACCAAGGAGATATTTCTTACCGCTTTTAAGAACGCCGAAATAGTCCCCTCATGTGTTTCATTAATGAGATGGCAGATGTACTCAGGAAGCAGTCTTTCCGCACAGATCTGTAATAACTTGGAATCTTTGGCCTTCTCCCTCACATCGAGGGATATTTCCTCGAACCTTCGAATGTACACATTATTACGTCCAAATTGATCTGATAACATTTCAAATCATGCGATTCAACATAATTATTAAATAATCATTTAATTTCCAAATTAAACGTCAAGATTCTTTTAATTCTCACAATAAACATTCAAGTTCAAATATTTTTTCATGATTCAATCTTAGATTTAAGAAAGGATCATAACTAAATTATTTCTCAAATGATTTCATTCCCAAAGCCCGTTTTACATGTGAATCCCACCCCAAAATTTCGATTTCCTTCAAGATTACACCAACTTTGATATGAAATATTGAAACAACCTAGAACATCAAAGCAAGATAAACCTTTGCCTTTAGATTCTTGAAATTGTGATTTTTCCTCTATGAGTCTTCTTTGCACAAGAGTGCTATCCCCATAATTTCTCTAATTCTCTCCCTATAATGATTTTCTTCACTTTCTCTTGACTCTCCCTTCTCTTCTCTCTTCTCTCTCGACGCTAAGTCTTTTGTAGTGATGGAATGGCTGCCCACTCCATCCACTTTCCCTAGATATAACCTAAATCCCAAAATTAGGGTAAGAGCTAAGCGTCAAATGACCCAAATGCCTTTATACGGGTCCCATTTAGTCTAAAAAGTCCCTAGAACCCTATTATTACTAACTCGACCCATTTTGGATCATTGGTGTAAGAGGTTAGTTTAGATAAGATGGAGGCGTAACCCCTTTCTGAGTACAATAATGATAATTTAAATAACAACACTATTGATTAATCGTAGGACATACAAACACTACTCAATGAAGATAGACTCAGTTTGAAATCACAGATCTCTCGTGTATACTCAAAAGGGAGTAATTAACTTAGATGTAACTTAGCTAGAGGGATAGATAAGTAAGCACCCTAGATACACCTTGCCAGTAAGCCAACCACCCTCAAGAATCTCTGCTAAGTATTAAAAGCTTCATAATAAATGACAATGGTGGTTGAGTAAACTCTTTGGTTTGTAACAACTCTCTAGTAATCACTTATGAACTCTCAAAGAAGATCATTCTCTCCTCAGAGTTGGTTGGTGTCCTTAAATAGCCTCCCACACCACCCTCGAGGCAACTCCGCCATTAATGCCTGTGAAAGACATCCCTCATACTTTATGTCACAAACATTAAATACCTGATGCACTAGTTGTCTCCACGTCATAAACATTAAATGCCAAGACATGCCTTTTGCCCAACCACTGTGTGTCAAGTGGCTATTGTCACTGAGGTGGCTCACCAACTGTCTGACAGTCCCAAATACCATGGTGGTTTACTCAAGTGTAGGTCTGACATTGCCGATCTGGTTAGTGACATCAAATAAAGTGGATGTGACATTAAGTAGAGGGTTGTTTGGCTCATAACTCAACGCCCGATGAAACTCCAAGCTGCTCCGCCCGAGGTTTTGCGATAAGGGTCCTTCGATGTTTTACCGGGTGTATCTGAGATGGTTGGACAAGACCCAACGGTGCCTCACTTATCAATCCTCCAAACCAAGTCCCTCTAAATTTCCCACGACGAGGTCATTCGATAGAACATGAAAGATCTCCCAGGCCCTGCCAAGCCTGGTCTCTCGCGAGTATCGTTTGACCTCACACTAAAACTCATTATTATTCTCGTTACATCATTACAACCGTTATATCTTATAGTCAATATAAACAAAGATACAATATGACTAGCACAACATGCTAAAGTATGATTTGCCATGCTAAACTGCCTCACTGAGTTGCCACGCTTGAGATGCCATGCTGGGCTGCCTCGATTTCTTAATCCCAAACACTATTGCTAATGGGGGAATTATCCCTAATCTATGGATTACCTTCAAGCCCCCTCTAGAATTGGTACACTTAAAATCACCATCTGAGTCACATAACATAATTCTCCCATCTCATTCCCAACACGAATCCTCACGCGTGTCCCGAATGAGATAGCGTCAAACCCATTGATTTTTACTCACTTAGAACATAATATCATTTCACATAATTTTATTTACTTATCACACTCGTAAATATATTTTCACATAAAAATTAATCCTTTTCTCACTAATTAATATTTTTTTAATTCTTATTATTTCTCATTTTAATTGAATTACTTGCACAAGTAATTAAATGTAAGAGCATAATTTGCTCATAGCTTAGGCTAACATAATTTGCACATGGTATAATGATGTTTATAGTTTATAGTTTTTCTTTAAATTTTTTTTGGGATGTTTGAATTTTTATTTAAAGTGAAATAGGATTTTTTCTTTAAAACTCGAGGCATTTTTCTTTAATTTTTTTTTTCAACTGTGCGTATATCATTCAAACGAGATCCTATTTTCACTAGCAGTCTCATTTGAAGTTTACTTCGATTGAACATCGAATGAGGGAGTATTATTTTTGGTCATTTGAAGGTCATTTGAATTTCGTTTAATGAGATGTCTGACTGGTTCACATGATATTCATATCATTCAAACGAATAACTATTCTCGTTCGAGGAGCTTCAAATTCATTCGAACAATCCGCGGCATCCTCAAATTTTTTAAACGTCTTATAAATACCCATTACGTGTTTCTTTTGGAAAAGACTTTTGCCAGAACTATTTCTGCATACCTTTAGCAAAAGCTTTCAACCTTTTCAGTTTGAAAACCCTTTTTGATTAACAATTAACATTATCAGAATATATTTGAGTGAATTAAGTTTAAACCCTACAATTTTTATCCTTGCATACATAGCCTTTTGTGGAGAAGGCGTCTCCATGGCTAACTTGCGAAGGCCAAGGGGTTCATTCTAAAGATTGAGGACTGAGGTTCTTGTTATACTTATGAGGATCATTATTGTAGGAAGGATATAATCTTTTGATTATTGAGAGGATTATAATAGATTCATTTATAAAATTTGTAAGTTGCGATTTGTAATTTTTATAAAGTGAATAAAAGGTTTTACCCGAAAGGGTTTTTATCTTGAAAATCTATTTTGATTGCATGCTTTCTTGATTTACGTTTCGAATCACATAGTTGCATATTCTAGGGTTATAATAATGAAAAATTGGCGTGGGTTGTCATATGAATTTAATAAGTTAATGCCATTAGATAATTACGCACTATCCAATTGGTATCAGAGTAGGTCTCACCAAATTGTTGTGAGATCCTAATTTTTTGTAATTTTTTTTGATATCAATTGTTTTGAAAATTTGACTATGAAAAATCTTGAATTGGAGAACATATATAATAGGATGCCAATTTTTGATGGATCGAAGTATGCCTATTGAAAATCTCGAATGATATCCACTTTAAAAGCCATAGATGAAAGGGTTTGGTTAGTTTGTGAAATATGGTGGACTCCTCAAACAATCATTGTTGATAATGTCATAAATCCAAAACCCGTCTCTAGCTGGACTGGTGTTGAGTTTAAATGGAGCAGTTATAACTCCTATGTCCCTAGATCGATTTTTGGAGCTATAAGCCCTGACGAGTTTCAACTCTTTATGATCTGTACTACGTCTAAGTAAGGATGGGATATACTCTAGTTGACACATAAGGGTACTAATGCTGTCAAGGCATCTAGGCTTCAAATTTAACCATCCAATTTGAGACCGTCACTATGTTAGAGTCTGAGTGTTTCAATGAATTTTATGCTATTTTGGGTGAGAAAATTCCCGAGACTAGGGTCATTAAAAATATTTGGGAGTCACTCCCAACCTACTTTATTCCTAAGGCCACCGTACTTAACTCTTTAGGAATTTTATACACTCTTAGGTTAAAGAACTCGTAGGAGACCTTTAGGCTTATGAGATAGATATGTTCATTAAAACTATTAAACCTAAGGATATAGGGATAGATTTAAAGACTCAAGATAAGAAGAAGGAAAAAGGAGAAATTTTGTGTGTCAAAATCTGAGGGAGATTTTGATGTTGATTACTTGGCCTTATTTGCGATTTTTTTTAAAAAAAGTTCCTCAAATTTTCCACAGAAAATTCGTCCAATAAAGATATTTTTGAGAAAAATAAAAAGAAAAATGATGTCAAGAATAACGGTGAGCAATAGGAAGTGATAAGGTGTTTTGAATGCGATAGTAAAGGGCACAAGTCATATGAGTGTCCCACTATGCGAAAGACAAAGGGCAAGGAGATTGCAAATAAAGTCCTTCTTAGCGATAGTGACTTCTAGTCGGTTGATTCAGTGGAAGAATCACCATATGAACCACACGTTACATTCATGGCTAGTCACCTGAGTACTTCTAATTTGTGCCACGACGATGAGGACACATGTAAATAGGAAAGCCTCGATGATGTCTCGAGCCATTCTAGTGAGAGTTAGGATGAGATTGCAAGTGAGGAAGAAGGGGATCTCCAAAAATCTTTTAGTGATTTGTGTATTGAGATGTTGAAGACCAAAAAATAAAATAAATATTTGTCTTTTACGGTGTTAGAGTTGGAGAAAGTGGTAAAAGTTTTAAGGGCCTGTGAGGCATTGGCGAGTCAACTCTAAAAGTTGAAGATTTCTTTGAGTGAGGAGTTGATCGTCTTAGGCTAGGAAAAGTGTGAATTGACCCACAATGTGCCTAGTCTTACGAGAGATATTTAATCTTCATTGAAGACTCATGAGAAAATTAAAGACCGTGTATCCCAACTTAAGAGATATCTCGAATGTGCTCAGGAGGTCAAAGTCACATTAGATGACACATCTAAGAAGTTTATAAAGATTCTCCTCGATCCTTCTTTGGGTAATGTTGACAGGTTAGGAATAGGTTATGATGATCCTTTCGCTTCCCATGTATCACCTGATTCGGTTCCCGAGTTTGTGTTAGATCTATACATCCTTCAACCTAACCCACCTAAGAGTCTGAATCCAAGTAGGAGAGCTCGTCCTAGATGTTTTGAGAGACTTGAACCCAATCTCATGTATATTTTTTCCTATTGAAAGCAAAGGGGTCACGTTAGGGAATTTTACTTTTAATTAAGGAGACTGTCTAATAGGTATCTTCCACGATATGCTACCATACGAGTTCCCGCACGCACCCCCACCCATGTTACTTCGCATGATCCCTTACACCACATGAGAGATTTTGAGAGTTTTTGAGAGAAAGTAAAGTATTTTGTCAAAACTTCACAAGATTTGATGGAGTTTTTTCATAGGATGTCATCTCTTTTCGAGAACTCCTCTAAATGTTAGTTTTGAGGGAGTTAAGTCGAAGATCAATGGAGGTTGAGACTTTTTTCTAACATATGATGCTTTTCATGTTTATACCATAAGTGCCTATTTCTAGATAGTACTATTATTGTACTTATATTTTCCATTCTGCTATATTTTTTTAAAAATCCATTTTTTTATTTTTCTTGAAAATTTTTGGAAAAATACAAATGGATTTTCGATTTCTTTTGAAGAAAAAAATGATAAAGACAAGAGGATTTTATTTTTGAAAAATCCAAAAAGAGTTATGTATATTTATTACACCATATATGGATGAACATTAAAGATGTACGAGTTACCCATTCATTCCATATCCACCTGGCTATTTTATAGTGTTTCAAGACGTGACTGCATATTATTTTGGTGCTTTATGATGTGTGGAGTCCTTAAGATGTGATTTGATGACTACTTACTACATGTTTGACTCCTTATCACCTTTAGTGCACATGAGCACAAACTTATTTAAGGATTGCACTTACCTTTCACGTGGCTATTGACGTGTTTTCATCTCAATCATACTTTTAAAACTAATGTGAAAGTATTGTTTGTAAGAATCATTGCCCGAATTGAAAAAATAGAAAATCATTTATCCGATAAATTTTGGTATATTTTAAGTAACAAAATTGGACTGCGAAAGATAGGTTGATTTTGCGTGAATATCCACTATGGTGACAATAAATCTCAACACAAATTATAAGCAAATGCGATCACCAGAAAAATAAAGAACATAAAATAGCTGCAATCACACACGCACAAGATATACGTGGTTCAGTAAAATGGCCTACGTCCACAATGGTGCTCTCTGTTTTGTATTTCTCTTTTTTTTCAGGGGAGTGTTTACAATTGCATGCCCTTTGCCCCGGGCTGGGGGGGGGGGGGGTTAATATATACATATAATTCTCAGAGAGTGTGTGTGTTGGGCACCTCCACGTTGGTCCATAATCCCCAAAATATCTCTTGAGAGATTTTAGGGGTTGAATGGGTCATCGCGGAATTAGTTATTTACGAGACCTTATATTTTGGGCCGGACTTTCCTTATCTTTGATAGGGCTTCGTCTTCCTACTTATCTGGGCCAAGAAAATTAAACGAGGTACCCAGAATTGCCCTTAAAATTTTGGGCCACAATTTTGGCTTAATAATTTTAAATAATAGCCCTGATGGAATTTTTGTGAATTGCATAATGCTTTAGGGATGGAAACGTCTTTCTTTAGTAGATTCAGACGATAGATTTGCTTCGTTCTCTGTGTGTTATGATTGAGAGGGCTTAACTTGTTTTGACGAAGTCATTTTTGGTGTCGTTTCACAAACTCTTGAATTCTTAAGATATCCTCTTCTTCCTACTGCATTTTCTAATCTCCAAGTCACTTCTTTCGTCTTCAAGCTCTTCCTTATCTCCCCATCTTCTTTGCTTGTGGCTTTGCATGGTCTTAAGCTGATTCTCACTTCTAAGTTCTCTACACTTCTTCTCCTTTATTTTTTATTGGAATTTCTTCATTATCGCTGCTAGGGTTTTTCTTTTTAAATGGAAAGAATAGGCAATAGGTCGATAGATGAGTTTAGGAAGTTTTACAACATTCCAAACTAGGTGGATATTGAATGTTCCCCTGTTCCTCGTAATGTTAGAGACATTAGGGACGGGCATTGGATTCATGTTCTTCTGTTATCCCAGGGGGTCTAACTTTTCCCCTGAATCACTTGCTTTTACATTTCTTTAGTTATTTCTATATAGTTCCTTCACAGTGCTCTCCAAATGTTTGGAAGATTATCAATGGTGTACATAGAATGAATCTGCTCTATGACCCCAATCTAGGCCTTGTTAAAATTTGTTATTGCTATTCCTTTTCTCAAACAAGTTCTGGTCTCCTCTTTCTGAAAGCTAGTAGTCTTGACAGGGTATTGGTAGTAAATCTACCAGATTCCCATAAGGACTATTGGAAAGAGGGATTTATTACTAAGAACTGACAGTTCCCTCCCCAAACCGAAGGGTCGAGGTATAAGGGACCTATGATTTCCTTTTATGGTGAGGAGTATATAGGTAGGCTTAGCTCTTGTTCTGCTCATTGATTTTCTATTAGTTTATTATCTTTCTTATATTTTCCTTTTTTTTTCTTTCAGTGAAGACAAAGAACTTAGAACCAGCACTTCGTGAAATTTGAGCTACTGAGCTAGTCAAGGTTTGGAAGATCAGGGAATACTTGGCTGACAGTGAGCATTCAAGATCATCTTCATTCCTTTTGGAGTACAAGAACATCAAGTCCAGCTTCATGGCCCCACCTGCGGATAGTATTCCTCATCTAGATATCACATAAGAGGTTGCTGCTGAACCAGTTCAGTTAGACGAGGAGGAAAGCAGCTTTGGTGAAGAGAGTGAGGGAGCTGACAGAAGTGGAGCTGAGGGTGATATATTAAAGAGAGTTCAAGCGATGAAGAATCTTCCAGTTCATAGGAAGGTTTAGAAGGTTCAGAGGTTTCGGAGTACTCGAAGGATTCAGATAATTCCAGCAAGGAAATAATGTCTCCTCCTAGGAAAAATTTGATCTAGGATGAGTATGAAGACAATGTGGTGCTTGCTCACAGGTTGAAGAAGCAGAAGTCTGTGAGTGGTGATACTGCCACTGGCTCCCAAACTATTGCTCATAAGCAGGAGAGGAAGAAGAAAGAGGAGGCATTGGTGAGGAAGAAGGAAGAGGAGAAAAATAAAGAGGAAAAGAGAAGGAAGAAGGAGAGAAGAAGAAAAGAGGAGAAAGGAGGTAAGGACCAAGACAGGGCAGTATCTGTTACCTGTGTCTGCCTTAGTAGAGGGTGATTCTATTGCTCTTTCCCCTCAACTGGCTCCGACGGTGCTCGAGAGAGCAGTCTTGTCAGCTGATCGCCAAAGGTCGTCAAGCATAGGGACCGACTAGTTAGCCCTGAAGGTATGTCACGGGCTAGCCTTAGTAATTCTCTTCTTACTTCTCTATTTTCACAGTTCTTCTTTTAATGTCTCCTTCACTAATGTTCGTTTCCTTTCTGCAGCTTGTATCTGCCTTCACCGTCCTCTATCATAGCCGCGATGAGCTGACGAGGAAGAATGCTGAGTTGGAGGTGAGTTTGAAGGTTGCCAGTGCTGTTTAGAATTCTTCCAACCTTGACTTGGCCAAATCTAATAAGGCAAGAGAGGCAACATCCAAGGATCTCGAGGAGATGAGGCAGTATTATGACTTGGTATGTATGAGCAAGCTAGCGGTGGTTGAGGAGAACAAGGTTCTTACTGGGAAGGTGAAGAAGGTGGAGTCTAAGGTTGCCACCCTCAAGGAGAACTCGTACATTACTAGATGGGTCGCAGCGTATGAGGATGCTGAGACTCAGATTGTATATATTATCTCAACTTCAAGAAGGGTTGGGATAAGGCCTTACTTTTCGTTGAGGTGAATGTTGATTCCCCCCTCTTTGATGAGTATGATCCTGGCCCCAAGCCTGTTGTGGGTGAAGTGCCTCTTCCTGCAGCCAATGAAGGTGTCTCAGCTATCCCGACCGCTACTGTTAATGCTCCCCTTGATCAGGAGATGGTGACTGATCCATCAGAGGGAGGCATATTTGGGGCTTCCGTGGATAAGGGGAAGCAACTAGCGTCCTTAGAGCAAACAAAGGCCGTCAGCTAGTCTTTTTAGGGACCTTTGTATTTTTATCTTTCTCTCGCTCTTTCTTTCTTTTGCTGATGTACTTGAACTTCCTTTTAATGAAATGAAATTATGTTCCCTTTCGCGTACTAATTTATTTGGTGTCTAATGCTTATATGGTTTGTAGCTCATTGATGTTGAGGAATATATCCTGCCACCTCTTAACTAGAAAAAATTCTTGGTCCTGATGCGAGAAATCGAGTTCACCGTGCCTTTGTAAGAATCTGCAAGTCTCTTAGTTCGAAGAATTAAGACTATAAGGACCAATCAGAGCTCGTTGCCAAGCTGAAAGATAGGCTTCAGGAGATGGCTGAGGTCGACCCTTATGTTCAAGAATAAGTGGATGCTCTGAAGGATATGCTTTTGGATGCCTTCGAGGTTAATCAAGTTGAAGAGGTAATATGATGCTCTTAGGAGAGAAGTCTTGCGACTTATGGAGAATGCATCGATCATTGTCCCTCAAGTTCTGCATGATTCCTCTTCATCGACTAATGCACGAGGTGGCACTGATGACAGTGGCTCAGTTAGGGAGATTCTGAGCTTCGAGGTGATGTTTGTAGGCCGTACGTGATAGCTGTCGATCTCCAAAGAGATGATACCTCATCGAGGCACCTGTTCAAGAAAGGTCCTCGGCAGGTGTGGGCTGATGGTTACAGCTAGGGTTGAACCGATTCTCTGACGAAATTGAGGGAGGTTGAAGAGTAGTCTTTCATAAGAGGGTGGTTGAGTGCACTTAGGGAGTTGCAAGTCCCTAGGAACTCTGTCCTCTAGTACCGATATGATATCTCCCCCTCAACTTTAATGTCGAATCCATTCAGAAGGGACGATCGATGGGTTCCCATAGATGCAATCCCAAGGCAGCTCGTGGAGTCGAATTCAGACGAAGTCAAGGAGGAATTAGCTCCTCACCTAGATGATGGCCGAAGAGTGTGAGTGGCTGACTATCTTGCTCAGCGACCTAGTTCTCATTAGGATTTAATTTACTCATCATATGTAACTCTTTTGTATATGTAATGATGTAATAAAATATGTATGTTTTGGGCGATTTGTCAACTAAACATGTGTTGTGTATTTTTTACTTCATTAATTTCTTGTTCAACTATCTTGGGATTTTTACAGCGACTAGACTTGATATAAGTAGAGTTAGTTATTGAGTGAGTTTCCCCCCAGTCCAGTATGCTTTTTAGTGTACCATTTTTCCTTACTTTACCTTTTAGGTTGTGTCGTCAGACTTCCTTAGGCCTAAGCGAGACAATGGCGAGGATACACCTGGTATTAGATGTTCTATCCTAGTAGGATTTTCGAGCCGATCAATGTTGGACACCAACCTGGGTTGGCCATGTTGCCTAAGGGTCCCCTGTAGGGATTCATGTTTGCCAGGGGTAAGCTACGATGTCATTCGTGTTCGTTCACGAATGCTTGAGGAGGGTCATTACATAATGATCCTGCTGTAATAAGTTTCTCGTGATCTTATTTTTGTATGTTAAGAGGGGAGTCTATGACTTATAAAAGAGGCATGAATTATAATGTAGTCGAGAAAAATCAACACTTCATAGGATGCCACTGCCAAACAAATCTTTATTAATCAGAGATGAATTGAAAATTTCAATATTGAGTTTAAAAGAAAAAAGAAAAACTAGAAGTATAATTTCTTCAGATTGGCTGCATTCCAAGCTCTAGGTATCTCCCTTCCCTCCAGCATTTCTAAGTGACAAGATCCTTATAAGTCGTCTCTTATCACCTTGAATGACTCCTCCCAGTTTGGTCCTAGCTTGCCATCCGATGGTTTTACAGCGCTGCTAAGAACTTTCCTCAGGATGTAGTCCCTAATCTGGTATGCTCTTGGATTGACCTACTTGTTGTAGTGCCTTGCTAGCTGTTGTTGATAAGATACTAGTTTCATTAGAGACAACTCTCTTCATTCTTCAGCTAGGTCAAGTTCAGTGAGTAATGCTGCATTGTTCTGGCCTTGGTCAACCAAGGTGGACCTCATGGTAGGGAGGCCAGCTTCCAAGGGGATAATTGACTCCATCCCATATGTTAGTGCGAATGGTGTCTCTCCAGTTGCTCGCCGTGGGGTAGTGTAGTAAGCCTATAGGATGTGGAGTAGTTCATTTACCATGCCCCATTGTCTCGCTTTAAACGCTTATTTAACGCATAAAATACTGTTTCATTGGAAGCTTCAGCCTGTCTGTTGCTCTGAGGATATGCCACAGAGATGAAGTAGTGCCTAATCCCGTGGTTGCTGCAAAAACTATGGAAGAGGACACTTTCAATCCGGGTTCCATTGTTGGTGATTACGGTCTTGGGGATCCCAAAACGAGTGACAATATTCTTCCAGATAAATCTTATCATGTACGAGTCTCTAATGTTTGTCAGTGGTTCCACTTCTATCCATTTGGTGAAGTAGTTTGTTATGACCAACATATACTTGCGATTATTGTCCATAGTAGGAAGAGGCCCATGATGTCCATGCCATATTAGGTGAAAGGCCATGGGCTAGTAAGTGAATTCAGATCACTCTCTAGTTAGTAAACCGTAGGTATGTGAACTTGGCACTTTCTGCATTTTGAGCATAGAGTCCAGCGACTTTTTAAATGTACAGCCACCAGTAACCTTCTTTCATTGCTTGGAAAGCTAACGACCATCCCCCAATGTGAATCCCACAGATTCCTTCATGAATTTCATGCAGGACTTGCTCGACGTCCTTTAGATGAACGCATTGGAGGTAAGGAACTGTGAAAGATCTCTTATACATCTTGCCCTTAGAAGATAAGTTAAAGTGAGAAGCTTTGACTCTTATCTGATGAGCGGTCTTTTTGTCATCTGGTATCTCACCATCCTTCAAATAATCCCTTAGGGGCTCCATCTAACTAGGGGTTCTCTCGATCTGAAGAACATGCCCCACGTTCGACAGCTCATCGATCTAGTTGATACTTGACTAGGCAAGAAAATCAATTGAAATTGTTCTTTTCAAGTCAGAATCGATCGCTGAGCTTAAGGATGCTAGGGTGTTATCATGGATGTTCGATCCTCTGGGAAGCACTTGGACGCTGACTTGTTCAACCTCGGCCATCAATTTTTTCTCTGTGGCAAGGTAGGCTGCCATCCTCTTATTTCTAGCATTGAAATCACCACTTATTTAGTTGGCGACCAACTGTGAGTCCCCAAAAACTTGGAGTTTCTTTGCTCCAAGCGCTTGTTCTTTGTATAGGCCTATTATCAATGCTTCTTATTCTGTTGTGTTGTTGGAGACTTCAAATTTAAGCCTGATTCCTTGCTCAAGGATTGCATCTTCAAGGGTAATCAACACGATGCCTACTCCCGCCCCTTTGGAATTGGAGGCACCATCAATAAACAGTCTCCAGACTCCTGATGTCGTGGGAACTTCCTTTTGATAGGGTTAGTAGCAAGGGTGTTCACCTATAAATTCTGCGATGAAGTCGGAGAGGATTTGCCCTTTGATGGCATTCCTTGGATGGAACTGAATGTTAAATCGCCCAAGCTCGACTGACCACTTTGATAGTCTACCTGACAAGTCTATTTTTATTAGAACTTCTTTTATAGGGTGGGACGTTAATACGATGATGGAGTGGGATTCGAAGTAATGTTTCAATTTCCTTGAATCTACCACTAGCACAAATATGAGATTTTCTAGGGGTAGGTATCATTGTTCGGCGTCCAAGAGAGTCTTGCTCGCGTAATAGACTGGGTGCTAGATACCCATTTTTTTGCATACTAATGTATAACTTATAGCATGATTGGATACTGCGAGGTACATGTATAGAGAATCATTCTCTTGAGGGATTACGGGCAAAGGTGGTTAGCTGAGGTAAGCTTTGAGCCCCTCTAACGCCTTCGAGCAGTCATCGTTCCACTCCATATCTTTGCTCTTCTTCAACAACTGGAAGAAATGCTGGCATCTTTTGGATGACTTTGAGATGAATCGATTTAAGGAGGTGAGCATCCCCATGAGCTTATGCACATCACTTATAGTACGGGGTGGCTGCACTCTTTTAATGGCATCAATTTAGTCGGTGTTAGCTTCGATACCTCTCTTGCTGTCCAAGTACCTGAGGAATTTTCCTGATTGGACACCGAAGGAACATTTGCTTGTGTTGAGTTCCATTATGTATTTCCTGAGGATTTTAAAGGTCCTTGATAGGTCAGAGAGGTGGTCATCCTTGAGCTTGCTCTTGACATGCATGTCATCGATGTAGACCTCCATAGTGCTTTCCATTTGGTCTCTAAACATTTTTGTGACCAACCATTGGTAAGTTGCCCCAGCATTCTTAAGCCCAAAGGGCATGAGCTTGTAGCAATATAGCCCAACTGTGTTTATAAATGTTGTTTTGTCTTAATCCAGCTCATACATAGAAATCTGGTGATACCCAAAATATGCATTTAAGAAGCTCATCCTTTCATGTGCTACAGTGACGTCCACCAGCTGATCAATCTTTGGGAGGGGGAATCTTTCTTTAGGGAATGCCTTGTTGAGGTTAGTGAAATCCATGCAGACTCTCCAGTTTCCCTTGCTTTTAGGGATAACCATTGGGTTGGATAGACATTTGGGGAACTGGACTTCCTGTATGGATCCTGCATCCAACAGTTTTTCAACTTCCTTCTCTACTACCTTGGCTTTTTTGGGTTAGTACGATGAGCTTTCAATGTGATTGTCTTGAATGCTGGATCGATGTGTAATCGATGACCAGTGATGCTCAAATCAATCTCGACAGCTTGTAAGGCTCCCATGCAAAGACATCTAGGTTAATTCGAAGTAGGGTGACCAATTCCCTCTTTTTGTGGTTGGTGAATGAGGTTCCAATCAAGAACTTTCTTTTAGTTGAACTGCTACTAACTGTGACTTCCTCCAAGTCTTCGATGACTCTTTCAGAGGAAAGGATCCTGGTCTCTTCCACTCCTGGTCTTCTATACCTTAGTTTCCATTTATAGGGAATTAGCCTCTCCTACTCTTCATCCTTGCTTATAACTTTTTCAACCTTCTTCTCTACCTTGGGACGCTATAAAGAAGTTCCTCGCCATTGCCTGATCTCCATGGATTTCCACCACTCCTCGTTCAGTCACACATTTGAGTTTCTGATGGTAGGTAGAGGGGATGACCTTCATCGCGTGCATCCATCCTCTACCGATGATTGCTTGGTAGGGGGAATCAATATCGATCACGAGAAACTCGATCATTTTTGAGATGTTTGCTTCCCTTACTGGAAAGACAATCTTTCCCAAGGGGATGGTTACTTTTCCAGTGAAACCAACTAAAGGAACGGTGGCTTCCTTTAGGTCGGCGACACTTAACTTCAACTTCCTGAACAGGTCGAGGTATATTAATTAGGATGAGCTACCTTGATCGATGAGCACCCTGTTGACGTCATAATTAGATATCATGATTGTAATGATCAATGCATCATGATGTGGTGTCCTTACTCCCACCAAGTCCTCATCTGTGAACATAATTTGCTTGTTGTAGTCGACGTCCTCCGCTCACTGAAGCTTTCCTGCTTGCATTTTAGCTGGATCGATTTGAAAAGCTTGCATCACGACAACAAGCTTTTTGACTTCCATCCGAGCTATGTTTCCTTGAATCTGTTTGAGATCGGATGCCCCATGAATTACTACGAACTCGTGGCCTAAGCCTTCCTCGAGCAAGTTATCGGGCTTTTGATCTCCATTAGTAGCTACCTTCCCTGCCTTCTTTTCCACAAATTCACTTAAGTGTCCAGTTTGGGCTAACTGTTCGAGGTGATATTTGAGGGCTTTGCAGTGCTCAGTTTTGTGCCCACCCATTTTGTGAAAAATGCATCTCAATGCACCGTTCCTCTTTGAAGGGTCTCCACCCATCTCCCTGGGCCACTTAATGAACAGTTCGTCTTTGATCTTTGTTAAAATCTTATAGATTGGTTCGTTAAAAACTGTGTTTACTTCTTTGAAATTTTTCTGAGGTATCACTCTTGTTCCCATTCTTAGGGCCTCCCTTTCCGCCATTATTACTTCCTTTCTTTTGAATCTCAATTTTATCGCTGCCATTGTCGGTGAACTTGGCGCGACCATTTTCCCCTGCACTGAGATGGGTTACATCTTCAACTTTGGCATATTTTTCAATACAAGCCATTAAGTCCTCAATGGTCATGGCCTCCTTCTTAGCGAGGGAATGGTATAAGAGGCAAGAACTGGGTAAGCCATCTGAAAGGATGCAATGGTGACCTGCTCCGAGCAGTCCTCGAACTCGTTGAATAGTTCCCAGTACCTCTTAGCATAGTTTTTGAGGATCTCCCGAGGATTTTTTTTCATAGTCAACAAAGCATCCATCCTCTTCGGGTGGGAGCTACTGGTAATGAAGCGAGCTGTGAAGTGATCCGCTAGGGACTCAAAGATTCTAATGGATCTTTGAGGGAGTTTCTCGAACCACTTCTGATCCACGTCATGCAAGCTCGATGGAAAGATCTGGTACATCAATTTGTCCTTGTGGTTTCAGAGGGTCATGGCCTGCCTGTACTTCCTGATATGGTTAATAGGACCGGTCCTTGCATCGTAGATCTTGAACCTGGGCATTGCGAACATCTTGGGAGATTCTTCTCCCTCTATTTCTTTAGAAAAGGGGTTTTCAACTGGGTCCTGAGAGCTCGCCTGGCTAGCTCTCTGGTTGAGCTGGCTCCCCGATGTGCTTGGTGTTGGTCCATTATTCTTTGAACTAAGTTTCATATGTCATCGTTTCTTGGTCTGGGCTCCTGTAATGGAAAGCTGATTGTTGTTGCTCAGACCAATCGTTATCTGACACGTGTCCCTCAATTCTTTGAGATCCTCGTCTTGGGCTCCTTCCTCGATTGCGAGATCTGCTCACCTGAGGTTTAGGAGTGCGATAATGACGCTGCCTTGCGCTGTGATGGAGTTCCCTCTCCATCCTCTCCAGTTTCCTATTGAGGCGAGCATTTTCAGCTTCTAGCTTGCGAGCGGATTACTCTTTCTCTTGGATCCTGGCCTCATAGGCATCGATCAGCCTGGAAACTTGCGTGGACCTAGCTTGTCCCTGACTTTCTTCTGAGGCTTGCCGTTCTGGGCGAGGCCTTGGGTTTGAGCGTCAAACTTCAGACCAAACCCTTTGAGGGGTAGCTTGCTCTTGAATATCCTCTGCTTGAGGGGTATTGCTACTGTGACCAGACATTCTTGGTTATTATTGGTGAAGGTTTTCTTAAAGGAAGAATAATCTCCTCTCACAGACGACGCCAATTATGGTGACAATAAATCTCAACTCAAATTATAAGAAAATGTTATCACAAGGAAAAATAAAGAACATAAAATAGTTACAATCACACACGACACAAGATATACGTGGTTTGGTAAAATGGCCTACATCCATGGTGGTGCTCTCTATTTTGTATTTATCTTTTTTACAGGGGAGTGTTTACAATTGCATGCCCTTTGCCCCAGGATGGGGGGTTTAATATATACATGAATTCTCGAAGAGTGGTTTTGTTGGGCACCTCCACGTTGGTCCATAATCCCTAGAATACCTCTTGAGAGATTTTAGGGGTTGAATGGGTCATCGCTGAATGAGTTATTTACGAGACCTTAGATTTTGGGCCAGACTTTCCCTATATTTTATAGGGCTTCTTCGGGCTACTTATCTAGGCTAGGGCAATTAAACGAGATACCCACATCCACTATTTGCAGAAAGTAGGTCCGTAAAATGAACCAAGCTACTCGAGCTCGGATCGTGTTCGTTCGGAAAAAAGCTCATTCGAGAGTAGCTCGTAAAATAAATTAGCCAATCTTGAACACAAATTTAAGCTCGTTATCTTATTGAGCTCGGCTCGGATTCAGCTCGATCATCGATATCCATATTAAACTAGTGTAAAATAACCAAGCTACTTGAGATCGGCTCGTATTCTCTTGCTTAGAATCTCATTCGAGCTTGGATCGCAAGATAAATGAACCAAGCTTGAACATATTTTTAGGCTCGTTTACATTTACAAATCAAGCTTGAGCAATCTTAAGCTCGTCTCGGCTCGGCTCATTTTCACCCTTAGCAGAAAGAAAAGATCCTAAAACATTAAATGCACACAAAATAGAAAATGCTCGATCAATTTCAAAGAACATTGGTGCTTCTCTACATATGAGCATTCAACAGTTCGTACCCTTACAAATTGGTATCAGAGCATTGATATCTTAAAATAAATTGAGAGAAAAAAATTCAAAATGTGAGTTTTGAGGGAGTGAAGGTGAAGATCAATGGGTTTTCATGTCCTTAAAAATCTCGTAAAGCATTACATACTTTTGGGCATTATTGGTGCAAAAATCACTCGCGATCTTGATTAGTTGAATAGGTTATGTCAGTTGAGTTCACTATTTTTACACTTAAGGTAGACTTTGAGATCTTGAATTAGTGGTTTCTCATTCCTTCATGCACATATATTATGTTTGTCTACGTTGATTAACCTATAGAATGTGTTCACACCCCTACATTCCATTTCCATGATTTTGTTATTTTTATGTTTCTCCATAGTTTGCTGTATTTGTAATTTTTTTTTACTTAAAAAATTTTTAAAATCAAAAATAGTTTGTGGAGCCTTTTAGATTATCATTACTTGATTATTAATTCATATCTTGTTGTGATGAAATCTTTTTATTCCTGGTAATGTTCCTTATTTTTCATGATCAGTTTCTACTCCTTATCTATTTCGAACAAAATAAAAGGGGGATTACAAATTAAGGGAGAGTTTGATTTATGAGTGAGAATGTTTTGTGCGTTTGATTGTTTATGTATGTCAAACTAGAAGTATCATGGGGTATTTACCTTATTTCATGTGTGTAGGTACTTTTAGAAGATCATATTTTCATTAAACTATATGAAGAAAAAGTGACTAGGAGAATTCAAAGAATAAGTGGAGATTCGAAGACTTTATTTTGAGAATATCATTATTATTTTACCTATACATTTTAGGGTTTACGAGGGTATTAGGATTGTATTTATCTTAGGGGATATTCATTGTAATTTGAATTTTGATTTTATGTTTGTACCGGAATAGCTAAAAAAGGGGAGAATTGTAAGAGCATAATTTTCTTATAGCTTAGGCTAGTATAGTTTTTTGGCATATCCTGCTATTGTTTGATTCGAGTAGTCACGAAGATCCAAAGATCCAATACGTCCAACTTACAAGCATCTCCACATCCTGAAAGTATAATGCTATTTAGAGTTTAGATTTATTCCTTAAATTTATTTTGGGATGTTTGAATTTTACTTAAACTAAAATAAGATTTTTTCTTTAAAACTGGAGACATTTTTCATTATATAAAATTTTCAAAATGTGCGTATCTCATTCAAATGAGATGGGTAACTCTATCAAACGAGATCCTATTTTCGTTAGAAGTCTCGTTTAAAGTTTACTTCGATTGAACATCGAACGAGTTTGTATTATTTTAGGTCATTTGGACTTCGTTCAAATGGGATGGCTGATTAGTTCTAATGAGATTTATTTCATTCAAATGAACAGCTATTCTCTTTCGAACGAGCTTCAAAATTCGTTCAATGAGTCGATAGCTCCAAGTTTGTAAACATCTTATAATACCCGTTTTGTGTTATTTTTTCGGAGTTAGTTTTTCAAAACTATTTCTTCATACCTTTAGCAAAGTTTTCAAACTTTTAAGTTTGAAAAACCTTTTTGATTCACAATTAACATTTCCAGAATATATTTGAGTGAATCAAGTTTAAGCCCTATAGTTTGTATCTTACATGTACAACCTTTGTGGAGAAGGCATCTCCATGGCTGACTTATGAAACCTGAGGGATTGACTATTGAAGACGGAGGACTGAGGTTCTTGTGATTCTTGCGAGGATCATTGTTGTAGAAAGGCTGCAATCTTGCGATTCTTGCGAGGATTTTAGTAGATTCATTTATAAAATTTGTGAGTTGCGATTTGTACATTTTATAAAGTGAATAAAAGGTCTTATCTGAAAGTTTTTTTTCTTGAAACTCTGTTTTGATCGCATGCTTTCTTGATTTATGTTTGAATCACATAGTTGCATGTCCTAGGGTTATAAGAATTAAATTTTGGTGCGGGTTGTCATCTGAATTTAATAAGTTAACTCCATTAAATTATTGCGCACTATCATTTAATAATGCTCTAAAAATAAATGCTCAATAATACGGGATGTTATAAACACTAAGATTCAAATTAGAATAAACAACCTAAATTTAAAATCAATAGAAATAAAGAGAAAGAGAGATTACATATGCATGAAAATTGGACAATTTACACATATTGATCCTAGAATTATTAAAGACACAACTTTATCTTGAATTATTTTTTAGCATATGGGAAATTTTTTGGAATTTTTTTTATTTGGAGATAACAAGGACGGAACAAATATTTTTTATGAGTGGAAGCTAAGTTAATAAAGAATTTTGGTAGTTTAGGGGAGGGATCCACCAAGTAGAATTTAGTTGGGGTTATTTTTTAGTTTTTATGAAAGAAGTACTTAAATTTGTAATAATTGAATAAATATTCAATAAACTACCAACAATCAAATTAAATTCTAAAATTCAAAAAGAGTTTTTATAGCTTTAAAGATTAAAAAAATCATAAACCTTAATATTTTAACGAACATGAATACTAAAATATAACCACAAATTAATCTTTAATTTTTAACGAACATTAATCCTGAAATTAACCATAAAGTTAACATTAAGAATCCAAATTCGAATCAATAACCTAAAATTAACACTAAATTTGTAATAAAAAAAGACCAATGAATTTGGACTAGTACATATATTCATCCCAAAGTTTTAATAACATCATTGGCACATGAGTTTTTTTTTTCTAAATATCTTTTTCGTTGTTGTCTGTATGTGACCCCACCTCCCACCCGGCTCATCCCTTACTAAATTTGTCTTTCTATATAAAAATATTACACTTTTATCTTCAGTATACACCTAAAAGCATTAAAATTGTATTGAAATTAATACAATAAATGTGTAAGTATTTCATGTCACACTATACTCATAGTACTTGTTTTCAATCTGGATGATTGTAATTATTTTGATTAGTAAAAAAATTGCATCTTGAGGCTAGCTATAAAAATGATTTACAATAGAGAAAAAGTCTTAGTTCAACTTATGTTCATTTTACACACTATCATATCTCGTTTTTACCCGCTTAAGCAGAGGCTACATGTACCCCAAGACCACTATATTGAAAAGAGTAATGCTATGCTGGTAAAGTTTACATATTGTAATTAAAACTCACACCAGAGCGTTTTATGAAGAAATCAGAAATCAAAATTATAATTTATTTTAGTTTAGTCTACTACTTAAAATTAAATTAGTACCTCATACCATTATCGCAAGTATGAACCACATGATTTGGAATCCAAATAGTTTCTCCACAATAAAAATAAACAATATTACCTCAATTGTTTATAAAATATATAGTAGGCAATCCTTGGGTTGTGTCGCGGAGTAAGTTGTTCTCTTTAAGATGTTTGATAACTTTACCCTCTCTATGAAGGTAGTATAAAGTCATGCCATCCTCAGGATAAAATAAGCCCAGAATCAACTCTGGCTCATATATACACTGTAGTTATATGGTGTACTAACACCCTTACTAATTAATTATTCAATATCCCATTAGTAAAATTAGTGCAAGAAATATTTTCTTTGTGGAAAATTTGCAGAGAGAATTTGATAGAGAGTCATTTTTTTTAAGTCTGACGTATCTTCATTATTTTGTTTTTCTTACTACCAAACCAAGCCCAAACTTATTCCTTATAGCTGGACATACATGGGAGTAATCATTGTGCGTTGATAGTGGGTAGATTAGTGGAAGATAATGGGTGGTTTAGTGAGAGCTAATGGGTAACCATTCAAAATCCATTTGGGAGCATGTTCATTTTTGTAAGAGAAAACATGTGGGTTCCCATGTCAAATTTTGTTCTTTTTTTATTTCAAACATTTACACACACATAAAAAAACTCCAACAATCCCCCACCTATAAATTTTGAATTTTTTTTGAGAAATAATTTATAAAATTGTGCCTAAGTAAAAATGTCTTTTGACTTGAACCTCTATATAGTAATGATGATTCCGAATATACTAGATTAACGATAGTTTTGAACTCTATGTCTGACAACATTCCACACACAACCCTACTTAAGTGTAGTCCTCACGCTATCACCTTACGACCATCTATCCCAGTATGTGAACGCTCTAGGGAATTCACCCAAAATTACCATAGGAAATGACCTCACGTACATAATCACATAGGTGAGTATATCAAGGATACTCCCGTAGCTAGGTACCCCACTCAAAATAGAGCTATAGATCTTCATCAAGAGTTATAATCAACTAAACCTTAACTCTTCTCAGGATATAATGCTCCATAAGGATGGACTCGGAGTATAACCCCGTATACAACAATTATCATTATTCAACCCATATTACTTGTAACTTGTTATTACCATTTGAACCTATTTCTTAGGATTTGAAGTCTATAGTTTGGGTTAGCACCACAAGTGACTCAACTATCAACGAGCTTTAGTCCCATTCCTTTATTGGCACTTTACACATTCTCCCGCACTAGTCCTTTTGCCAAAGGATCAATATGTTTTGTTTTCATTAATTCAAACATAGTTCACGGTCACAATCCAGTATTTATAAATTATTTAACCATGGATTTCTTAATACTTATTTGTCATTCCTTGTCTTTATAATAATGGTTTTCAAATTTTATAATAGCCATGGTTAAATTATTGTTGATAAAATTCTTGGTATCAACCTGTCCCATTAAGGGTATCGTACAATAATTCTTTTAACCTTTTTTTTCTCCCTAGCCATATGTAATGGTGTCATTATAAAATCCATCATTAATTTTGCCAATAATTAATATTTTTTGTAGTTTCGAAGGACATCATAATATGGGTTAGATACATATCTATTTATTGATTCAGATTCAATTCTAGATTCATTGTTTTTATTAAGGCACATAACCTTTCTCGATAGAACAAGGATGCATCTTTTCAATAATAAACCTTCATAGGAACCTAACAGGATAAATAATTCCAAGTCATCTGTATTTAGTAGCGCAATTAGACTACTTAAGATGTTCACATATTCATCTTTCTTAACACTATATAGAATGTTCTTGAATAATTCATACTTGGGTCATATGGAGTGCAAGATTGTTCACCTTTAGCATATATCTATTAAATAGATATTCTTGTATTTCAAGGTACTCGATCCATTAATTATCCATATTTGTCCTTATAATATTAATAAGTAACATTATTCTTTTATCTAAACTCATTATGCTAACATTATGAGTTTACATAAATTTGGTTTGCTTGTCAACAAAATATCATAACCAAATATTTGCTAATTACGCTTGCATAAAAAAATAATATTTCATTCATATTTTAACATGCTTAATGATGAAAATGATTTATATTATTCTCAATATATTCTCATTTGGTGATTTAAATTATCAAAATATATGGGTGCCTTCCATAATCATAAATTCTCCAACTTGAAGTTGGTCCAAGTAGGTTGCCTTACCTAGATCACTATTCAAAAAAAGATATTACATACTTCAATTTTAACTCAATATCATGTATTACACCAATGAAAATCAAATTAAATTAAGAAATAAAATATACGATTTTTGATATATTATTTTTCGTAATGTATAAGATAATATTTTTTTTAGAGTTTTAATCTCTATTCCAAATCATTCGATGAGAATATATTCACCAAAGTAAAGATTGTATTTGCACCACGATCAATTATGATAAAATACTCCAATTATTATCATTTCGACATATGGATTCTATTTATTCTATATGAGGTTCGATACTTGAAATCTCTACTCATTATGTTTATATCATATGCATAAGGTGCAAAGTAATATATGTAATTTTCACAGGTTTCACAAATTATTGAAAAAAAAATACATACTACCTTAGAAAGATTCTATTTGAGAACTACATGACCTTTCAATTTAAAACTTTTAAAATATTGAAAAGAATTAAAATCTCTTTACAATAACAACGGGGTTCAAATTTGCAAGAAAGTGTTTAGGTTCAAAATATTTCATTCAAAAACTTCAACTTTGAAATTTCTCCATAAGTTCAAAATGCTTGCTAAAAACTTTAATAATTCATCCTTTAAACTATTCCAAAAATGGTAATCTGATACGCTGGGATAAGGATAATCTGTCACGTTTTAGAACTATGCCAGATTCTGGAACAGTTTATTTCTAATCTAGCATGGTTTAAAACTTTTCCAGAATCTAGCATGGTTTTAAACCGTGCCAGATTGTTTCATAGTTCATTAAACACAAGCTAGTGCAAATTCCACACCAACTTTCAATCCAACACTAACCGTACTTCTCTCTCTCTCTCTCTCTCTCTCTCTCTCTCAACCTCTCCCACCCTCCTCTCTTAACCATCCAACATCCTATTTAATTTTTTAGTACAATTTTTCACTTATCTCAACTGATTTCAATGTGTAAATAGTATGTATGTTTTTATTTTTTTGTTTTTGTTCCTTATTTAGATCTAGATTGCTCATATGTGTGTACGTGTGGATACTTTCAGCTATTGAAGAAACATGGTTGGAGAGAAGGTGCCTGCCTTGAATAATTTTGCATAATCAATTACTCCTTCAACTAGGATTTATAATTTTTCTTTTCGTGATGAATTTTTGTTTGAGTTTTTGGGTGTATTGTTTATACTCCAAATGATTATTGTTTTGTGTATGTTGCCATTCTTCATAGATATTTCTCTTGAAATTTGATTAATGGTTTAGTTTTTTTTAGTATTGTATTTCCATGAACTTCCTATATTCCATTTTAACAATCCTCGTGATGCTGAAGATGCCATTCGTGGTCAAGACGGCTATAAGTTTAATGGGCATGACTTACGAGTTAGTCACTTATCTTAATTTCTTTCTCGCATATCCTCTTATACTTGTACCAATGTTCGTATCTTTATGATTTTGTCATTTATTTTTTAAATTCATGCTTCTGTGTGTGTATATGTAAGTTGAACTCGCAGATGGTGGGTGAGGATCATCCTCAGCTGATCGCTATAATAGTTATAGTAGTAGAGGTAGTCATAGTGGTGAGGTGTCCAGGCGCTCTGAGTTTCATGGTATAAGATCCTTATATCACCCTTTTATATTAACTTCTAGATAATTCAACTGACTTTTATGTAGCAAGAAAATTTTCCAAATACAGTAAACAAATTTTATATTCATAATTCATGATGGTCTCATTATTGTTTCAAAGGATATGATTATTCCTTATTATCTTATAGTTATAAGAAAAGTCAGTTATAAACTAATTTCTAGTTCATTCCAGGAACTTCAATCAAACATTTATGACATGACTTCTCTAAGGATTTTTGGAATCATTTTTCAATAGCATAAGCAGGCATTTAGTATTAAGTCACAAATCTTAAAATTAAGAGTTATCTTGAACACCAAATCTTTAAATTTTATTGAAATTTGATTTAATTATATTTGAGAGGTACTCGCTTGAGTTCCCTCACTATTCTCTAGGTATAGCGTTGAGAAGTTACATATAAGGTGCCCCCACTATATCTTCAATTCATAAAAAAGTATCTAAACTCAGAATGTTTTAACATTAAATATGAATTAATCTTGTTCCTTTTATCAATACATGTTTCACAGTTTCAAGTATAACCGATTAAAAAAAAATAATGTGACATTTGATGTTTTCGATTTTGAAAGTAATTAGTGTACCCTCTTTCAAGTGTAAAAATAATTATAAATTCTAATTATTTTAGTGGATTATAAATCCATGCATGTACTAGACACTCCCAATAATACGGCTGTGTCAGATAGGGTAAGTAAAGTAGAATTTATATAATACACTTTTACCATATATATTCATTTGTGTGTGACTAAATATTATCGCGATATCGACTTGTTGCATTAGAATTTATATAATACACTTTTACCATATAGCGATATCGACTTGTTGCATTTGTGTGTGACTAAATATTATAGCGATATCGACTTGTTGCATTTAACTTGTTGTCTTGTTTTGTTTCACTTGTTGTTTTATAGCGACATGTTCTATGTAGGTCCACTATCCAAGGACTATTATAATTCTCCCACTTGGGCCACATAGAGCATTCTAAAATTATAAAAACCTTAAGAGCTCAAACATGAGTATAAAGATTCATAACTGACATCCCAAAGACAATATAATATATTAAATCATCAAAGTAAGTCTAGATTTAAAAGAGCCACAACATCGAAAAGCTACTTTGAAGTTTAACATTATAATATAGGATCAGAATCATTTTTCTTGTATAAGTTTCATAAAAATAATTGTACAAACCAAAAATGAGAATACCATAATTAAGGAAAATATATTCTCATATAAACATAAAGATGTGTTATATACTGGAGAAGAATATTTTGAAAGATCACTGAGGGGTTTTGAAATAATTCCAAAATAACATAAGAAAACGAATCCAAGAATTTATCGTTTGTTTTATGGTTTGTCTTGTAAGCATCCTCATATCGATTTAGAACCATGTTTCTTAGCATTCTAGTTTTTTTTTTTTGAAAAATAAAACAAATGATTTCATTCATATTGAATGATCTATTATAATTCACATAATAAAGCTTACAGTATGTATGTTATATAATGGGTACTCATTTTAATCTCTAACATTATGAGATTTTGCATAAACTCTATGTTGAATCCGTTTAATAACTCTTCAAAGTTTTAAAAGAGTTTCAAGCACTAATTCATTAATAGTGGGATCCTTAAGTAAAACTGAATTATAATGATGTGACAACCCACCTAATTAAATATCAGGTGATCAGTCCTTTATTTAATTAAATCAGAATATACAGTTGGTTCATTCTCAGCATCACCGTCGAAAACAATTTCTTTATTAATCACCTAATAGTTAATATGCTAAGTGACAAAAACTTTTTCTATTTTTAATTTAATTAAAACCATTCCATGACACAGAATAATAATATGAACCAACACATCAAAACTGAATTAACTACACCAAGAATAAATGTGACTGAAATAACTCTCCAGTTAAATTATAACATTTACACTAAATAAAACTGATACCCACAATTCTTACATAAATAATTATGACCTCTAGAATCCTGGGCGACAAGTCCTATAAAAAATAAATTCTGTAATATATAAGTGGCTTTCAGACCCTCGAAAGACTGAACATATGATTAGAATGATATGGGAGGGATATGATGAATAAGCCTAGGCCTTAGCCGCTGAGGAGGCTAAAATGGAGGTTGATAACCATATTATTGAAGATAACATTATTGGGTTAATCAATTAAGTTGTTCCATTGAGCTAACTCTTCCCACCGCTTATGAGGCTATTCTAAATAATTGTTAAGATAATCCTCAAGATGTTCCTATATCCAAGGTTTTCTAAGGGGAATGCTTCTTTTATTTTTTCCAGCCACTGAAGATACTCCTACTGCCTGAGATCTCTATTTTGTGTTTGTTTGACGCTCATTTTATAATTGCTCAAAAAACTTTTGATCAATGTTTGTAATTTCTCAACAGTTATTTATGTTATTGACAATTTGATCTGAATCGATGCTTTATTCAAGTGCGAATGTTTTCCACCCTTTTTTTCTTGTCTTCGTGCACGTATTGTTAGTTTTTCTTGATTCTAGTGCCATGTTATTTTTCTATACTAAGTTATTATTCCCCATCTGTAATCAAGTGTTTTTTTTCATATATGCCAAAATATTTTTCACAAAGTTAATGTGGTAAGATTTTGTTTACCTACCATTATTTTTAGTCGTAATATATTATGGTCGGATCTTGTCAACCTAACCTAACTTAATAGCTTTTAGAATTAAAATAGGCCTGCCAGTTTTTTTAGTCTTATGGTGTTACGAGAAAAACCGTGTTCACCTAATGCCACTAGTTGGAAGAACTTGAGTTTCCTTGATTGGGTGATTATAAGTAAAACAAATAAGTTTCCCCTATCAACTTGTATTAAGGTTTAACATTTATTTAGACATCTTACTAGTCTTGTGATTATCTTTTGTTGACCTAGCCATGTGAAAGCACTGATTTTCCCATGATGGGCCAAGAGTAGTTGGATTCATCGCTGGTTTATCCAGCTTACTAGTTAATTGTGGTCAGATATTTTCGACCTGACCACGTGACAACATTAGTTTCCCAATATTGTCTAACTTATTGATCATGACCTGTCTAAGATTGGGCCCCTCATGAGTCGTAGTTAATTTGATCTTTTCAGCTCTGAGATGTTTTTGTCCTGAGCTTTTTAGACATCTCTTACATTGATGATCTTTTTAATAAATAATGGAGGGATTTAAAATAATAACACAATGGAGATGAAACTGTTGATTCTCATTGAAACTTATAAACTTATTACAAAAACTTTAAACATATTAAATAAAAAATTTTCTTTTCTTAAATTCTAGTCATCTCAATGATAGTACTTCCTAAGGTGTCCAAGATATTAGGGTTCTTAAACTGTTCACCCTCTAGTGTCTTAATTCAGTAGGTTCCTGGTCACATAACTGTTGAGACTCTATAAGGGCCACGCCTGTTTGACTCAAGCCTGTTACCTTATTAAATTACTCATTTTAAGAAATAGTTTCCCTCCATCAAAATGATTTATCTTAATTCTCTTATTATAGAACCTTGTTATTCTCTACAAATATATCGAGGAATGCTTGTTCCTTAACGTTTTCCACCAATTTCCAATCTAATCATCGAATGAGTAACTTATAGGCAAGTTGGAATTCAACACCCCATGCTTTGGTAATGCTATCGTTCTAGGTACCATAATCTCCGTGCTAAATGCCAACATGAAGGGAGTTTTACCTGTAGATGTCCTCAAACTCCTTCTATAATCCCGTAATATAGTCTATAATTTATTGATCCAATTCTCCTTTGAAGAGTCAATTATCCTCTTAATTCCATAAAAAAAAGTCTTATTCATGATTTATGTTTTACCATTACACTTGGAATGACTCGGTGCATAATAAATCTTCTTAATCTTGGTTCTACTGTAGTAATCAAGGAACTGATTGTTGTTAAACTGCACCATCATCGGTAATGAATGCATAGGTCATCCCACATCGAAAAATGTAGTTCTTTCATATGAAATAGAAAACCTTAACTTAAGTTATCTCCACTAGTGGCTATACTTTGACCCATTTCATGAAATAATCCATTGCAATGACCAACTATCTGAATATTCCATTCATCTTCAATAGTGGGCCGACCAAATCTATCTCCCATAAAGTGAAAGGCCATGGGTATGTTATCAGTTCTAAAGATGCTCCATGCTTTTTGTGGACTACTGCATATAATTGGCATTTGTCACATTGTCTAGCGTAATGGGCATAATCCTCCTTCATATTTAGACTGTAATACCCCTAAGTTGCGACACTTTTATCCAGTGATTTTCTTACCAAATGTTCCCCATAAGAACCTTCTTGAACTTCTTTGACTAGCTCTAGTACCTCTCTAGGATTAACACATCATAATATGGATCAAATTAATCCTCTCTTAAATATGACCCCGCCCTCCAGCACATACCTTGATACTTTATAATGGAGCCTACGTGCTTCCTTGGTATCTTTTGGTACTACAACGATCTCTAAGTATGATGCAATGGGATCCTCCCAGGGGTGGATTATACTTAATTCCAGCATTTGTAAATGCTTCTCATCAATACTCCGCGATAGTAAAATCTCCATAAAGTCATTCCTCTCGAGTTCAGTTACAGTAGCTGATGTTAGATGATCTAATGCATTTTCTTGAATGTCTTTGCCTCTCAAAATCCATACCATTTGGACATCTACAAACTTTTGGGGTAATAATTTCACTTTTCATAAATACTTTGACAAGGTCTCTTTCCTCTCCTCATGGACTCCCAACACCTGATTTACCACTAGCTGGTAATTATTATGGGTTGAAAATTAATCGACACCTAGAGATGAATCTAATCCTAATCTTATAATAAGAGCCTCATTATTGGAGTCTTCAAAATTAAACCTAAGGGCATATTCCACGTTTACCCTAATAGGTGTAGGGATAATCAATCTGACTCTATTTTTACTTGCACGTGAGAAACCATTAACAAATAATTCCTAACCTAATTGTTCCTTCTCAAGTTCTACTAGGGAGCCATTTTTGAACTACTTCTTCATTTACTCTAAGTCCCAAGATTTTTCCTCCCGCCAGACAGAAGATTTAGGTCTCTCACTATTCGGAGTTAGAGTAGCCTCTTCCTCCACTGGATACTTCTCATCATATGTGAACTCAACTATATTTTATCCTTTGTTTTCTATTCTCGGCTCATAAGTAATATTTTATTCTTCTAGTTCCTTGGTCCAAGCAATTATCCTGTCGGATTTTTTTGGATTATGGATTGCTTTTCGAAGGGGCATGTCCTTGGAAGTATAATTTCATTCTCCTGGAGGCCTAAATTAGTGTCAAAGCTAATTTTTCTAACCTAGCATACTGGATTTATTCTCCACATTAATCTTTGTTGGTGTAGTACACTGATTTCTTCACACCTTCTTCTAATCACACGAGTGTCTAGATCACATCTGATTCTGACACTGCTAGGCACAAGTAGAGTTCATCACCTAGGATCATCCTAGACAATAAGGGCGCATATCCAAGATACCTCTTCTTTAATGCCTTAAAAAATGGTACACACTAATTTATTTCCCTTAAGACAAATCTGTTCAGAGAAATTACTCAACCAATGAAACTCTAAATCTCTTTCTTGCACTTGGGAGGATGCATATTAATCAACATATGTATCTTATTAGGATTAGACTATATGAACTTTCCTATTCTTACTCCAAAAATTATGACACCCCGCCTAATTAAACATCGGGAGATCAGGCCTTCATTAAATTTAAACAAGTTTCTCAAATGGTTCCTTCTTAGCATAACTATCGAAAACTTTTTAATTACTAACGATATACGTGAAATTAGACCGGTGCCAAATTTTATCCTTCATTAACACAATAAATGTACCATGCGAAAACATAAATAAAACTTTCACAGTATACTAGAGTTCAATCCAACACAATATATATGAATGAAAGACTTGCCGATAAACCATCGACTAAAAGTTCAAAACCACAATACACAATACTCAAAAGAACTCAATAACTATAAATCGTCAATGGACAACATGTTCATATAAGGAATATAAAATAAGATCCTACAATAAATAGAAAGGTATAATCGTCTAATCAAGATCCTGTCAGCATCCACAGTGCTATATCTACGAGTCCCTGGAATGAAATCCTCAAGTCTGGCATCCCTGTGGATGGGCATCTAAAAGGTTTTGAAAATATTTTATAGCAAGAGTTAGTACTAAAAAAATTTTGAAAATATTTAGCAAAAATTTATCATAATAAAATTCTGTTATTGATTACACATGCTCGCGTACACTCTCTCTTGAGTTCTCCTCACCTCTCATCTATCGTGCACGCCTAATGTTCTATACTTAGTCTATTGTAGCTACAACTACCCAAGCTATTTGGACTATAGTAATCGTTTGCACTTATCTACAAGTCTAAGTTCTCATACCACCCATGCAGTACTAAGTTTCATTAACACCTCTCATATTGTTAATAAATTTACAAGTAACATTTCACATATGTTAGTTTCTGATTTGAAAGTGAAGTGTGACCATTTAATATTATTCATTAGATGCTCACTATCTAATATTATGTTTTTCCCATTAAGATTTCTCCGCTTAAGTTAATAGTTAGATGTCTTCACGTCATCTCATTATCTACTACTTCATCCTAGTAGATTATTCATATAGTATATATTTCACACACAATATAAACTATAAGGATAATTGACCCGGTCTAATCATTGGCTCTAATTATCCCAATTTATTTATCTTTTAGATGTATGCACATCATATAATCATCTACCATTCTACCCGAGTAGATTATTTATACAGTATATATTTTACACACAATATATACTATAAGGAGTATTGGACTCGTCTAATCCTCGACTCCAATTCTCCTATCATTTATAGTGGCCCGATTTAATCCTCGACTCCAAATGTAAATGAAATAATAGAATATTAGCTCGTTTTAATCCTCGACTCCAATATCATAGAGGCACAGTAGGTATTCACCCAAACTAAGTAAAAAATTTATTGGTATTCACACAACGAAATTATTCGTACTTGTAAGTAATATATTTCTCTTTAATATTCACCATACTTGTTTGCTTTACGAATTTATTTCACTTTCTTATTTATTCGAGTATTCTCTCTACTCTTTATTGGCTCGGACTCATACTTCGATCACCAATTTTTATTTAGTATACTATAGGTATTCACACAACTTATATATTACTATGCATCAGTAGGTGTTCACTCAGCCCAATAATACGCATTAGTACGAAGTTTATATCACTCACATATTTGTTGTACTATTTACCTTACGATTTATTTCACTGTCATATACATAGGAGTGTTCACACAACTCTAAGGGTCCTAGTTACCCCTTGTTATATCAATTCAATAATCCCCTTTGTTAACCTACTGACCCAATAAATTTAAGCTCTCTCATGATTTTTCGTAATTATATTCTTATCATCTTGAATTAGAATATGTCACAATGAAGCCTATGAATCTCCACTTTAATTCTGTCACAAAATTAAAGTCCAACACTCAATCATAGACCTACTTCCATATCATTATTCCATAAATATATTTCATCAAGGTCCCAAACATTTTCACCGATAAATTTTTAGGTATTTGACGCTTAAAAAGAAAGATCTCACATTTTCTCGCAGTCGAAACGAATCATAAATTTTCTGGCAGATTAAACACCCTCTAGTAAAATTTTGATTTCTCACTCTATAGAACTCCGATTGAACTAATTCCAAGTTCATAGGAAATCTAAGAGATATAACTTTCCATACATCTATGATTAAAACTATAATTCAAAGTAAAATTCAAATCATACATGCTTAAAGTCACGTCAAAATTCTGGCAGAGTACTATGTAGGCATATCAAACACCCTGTAGTAACATGTTAATTAGTCCCTCTACAGAATTCCAATTGACCTGATTCCAAGTTCATTGGATATATAAGACATATATATTTCTAGTAATGTATGTTTGACACTCTAATTAGAAGTACAATTCAAATAGAATACGTTTAAAGTTACGTTAAAAATTCAGGCTGATTGACATCTTGTGTTGATCAATTAAACCTTAAGCCATTCAAGATTCATGTTCTTCAACCAGTAACTCATGAAAATTCCATGTTAATTATCAAATATATTCAAATTTAATTTTATATTTACTTATGGATTCATCCTACATGCATTCCTACCCAAACATGTGATCAATTCATACATTTAATTCCAGGTTTTTTAATAGAATTAACCAATTCTTAAAACTCCCTTCACATGGGTATTATAACTTGAATTTGATTTGAAATAAACACTTGCATCATAGTTTGTAGGGTCTGATTTTATGTTGTTGATGATGGATTGATGTTCTTCTTCCTCCATCCTTCTTCATTGGATGATTTGGGTGCAAGATTCAAGTCCAATTCTTCAGGTATCCCTTCTTAAGCTTTGGAATTGGTTTCCCCCTTCTCTCTAATGGCCTCTCTAAGTTTTATGAGTTAATGACCCTAACCCCCAATTCTAATTACCATATATAGGGTGCTAATTTTCGTAGGCCTTTTAACCCTTATTTTTAAAATGACCAAATTACCCTTAAAAGGTGCTGGTCTGGTCTAAAATTGACCCGAGACCCAAACTTTACCCCCGGGTACACTATTCTGGCTATTTCAACCCATTTGAAATCAGTCGTAACCTCTAATTATCTTTTGAGTCACTTAAAATATTTTTTTAATTTGTCATCTCAAAATGTTCTACACGCGACTCTCGGTGAGATAAAATAAAATATGCACATATCACTTGTTATGCCGTATATAAAAAATCCACCATTATTTACTATTCACGCATATAGTAAATATCATAGCATAATACTAATCAGTCTCTATCTCTCGATTAATATTTAATAATCACTTTTATTACTTAAACACATTGAATTACGTCACACATGTAATTTAACTAAAAAGTATTTATCCAATTAATTTCTGAATTAATTAAATCATAAATACGTAGAAATATAGGGTATTACATACTTTCCCCATTACAAAGGAACTTCGTCCCCGAAATTAGGACAAGGCCGATACTAAAACTTAGGATTTTTAAAATCACGACATCCTCTAGTACCCAAATCCAAATCATAATAAGATAAGGGTTACTCCACTATACACCCACTAGTGGTACTCACCTATTACAAGACTTAATAACTGTAGCCTCAAATTTCAACAAACTTTGTCAATTCACTATGTATTGATACTCTCTATCAGTCATATGATCTCAATACTGGCTCTATTGTCTCCATACTGAGAAAAGGCCTCACCTCCCTATGCGCCAATTCCCCTTACTCACCATAAACCAATAATCACTTCATAGGAGGAATCACGATAACTTCTGACCGCTCATGTCAATATTTGGAACTTTGATTCACGGTGGCGTAGCTCTTACGACATTCAAAAGTCACCCAAAATAGTTTGTGGTTCACTACACTCTTAACAACGGACTCCAAATCACGGTCAGTCCAAAAATCTAGTTACCTCCTCACCTCTAATCAATTAGAGGCCATGCTAAACCTCAAAAAGTACCCCGTGCCTGATAAACCGGTATAAGTTATTACAAACACTCTACCAATGGTAATTTCTCCCCGCAATTTCCCTATAAGGTACCACACGCACTACTCGCATTAACTAGCATAATAAACCTCGTATCGTTTAACCCTCGACCTATAAGTTCTACCATATGCCCAAAACAAAACTCCTTCCCCATCGCTTCCTGATAACCCCCATCTGAGGTGGTATTGGAGGATCTCATCCTGATTCATAACAATATTGGGAGGCACCTTGTACCAGTGAAATCCTTATTTTATAGAGAGCATAAAAATCACTTCATCTCAGTTAATCCATTCCATACACTTGGAGGAATTCTTACCTTAGTCACGATGTTGGCAGCCCATCAATTCATTTTAGTAGTCTACCTACCCATTCCGTCACTAGAACCATAGGCTTGTTATCAAATTCTAGTTGATCATCTCGAGCCAACCTTTTTCCATCTATGAGTGGTGCATCCGGAGACAGTCTCACTATGTCTCATCCCCTCACTAATTTCCACTTATAATATCTTAGATTTAAGTTGTGCTTTATACTCCACTTCTTACCCCGGGGTATACCAACAGTCACGGCTCATTTACTTTTTGTAACTGGCACACTTCTTGGGTCTTCTTGCCTTATCATCATCAATATTCTATGTGCGCATGAGCCACTCTCATCATTTGATTGAGTAAATCTCTGCTCTATTTTCCCACAATAGTTGGGACTCGTCTTTATTAAGAGATATCTTTTGAATGGCTTCCCATAATCTTTTAACCTATTTAGAGTGTGCTAGCTCTCTTAGCACATATATACTTGGATCATCGTACTTCTCACACGATGTTCAAGCCTTCATACCATTTTAGCTTAATTGACAACTTCCCCACATGTATACTTTACACGCATTAATTTCCATGACCTTATATATCATACGATTTATAAACCAACTATACAGGGCACCCATACACCCTATAACTCGCGCATATCTGCACAACAATTGCAAACGTCACACACTTTTCTCAAGATTTGCCTCACGTTCTCGACCGAGTTATAGCACATGGGTCTTCTCAATTATCCCATAAAACGTAATTTAATTCTTATTGAGATTTTTCCAACCTTCGACTCATAGTGAGAAGAAGGATATAGTGCTCTTTCCCAGCACTACCAGCTCTACTGGCCTTACACCATATTATAACTCTCAGCTCAAAGTGTTTCCTCAACACGTTCGAGGATTTATATTCAAAACTGATGCCCTGGCATCCATCAATGTTACTCTACTCCTGACATTTTTAAAAGTTCATGCAAATTTTATCTCACATCAGCACCTAGACAAGGAACTTTCTCGAAATGCATTATCACTTAGTAATGGTGGTGATTGAGTTCCATATGCCTTAAACACACAATCGGGACACTCAGATGTTACCACCAACCATATACTTATAAATCCCAACTTCCGTATCTCAAAAGGACTTAAATAACACTGCGCTCTCAGTATCACTAGGCATTATCTCTAATCACAATAATGAGCTTTATCTATCCACTCGATAATAGACCCAATATTCCTTGAATCCTATCATAAAGTCCCTACGCACCGAGATCAACTACAACGAGACATCTATGCTGTCCAAAGTCTCCATCATAATATAATATAAATGCGGGATCAACCCTCTTTCAGGTGTGGCCTCGTCAAACATCACATCCTTCCCTGGAACATTAAACAAGATGGCCTTGCTATTATCACCCTCTATCATTCCACCTACATCGCTAATCAGTCCATACCCAGGGTAATATTATACTTGCTTGACACCTCACTAGAATGAGTAATTCCAACATCCATATACTCCTAGTGTCTGCACCTACCCCCTATGATTAGTACTAAAGAGAGTCCCGCTATACAAAAGCAACTATATACACATTATAGTGCTATCAGTGATATACCCACTAAATTTGTCTCACATGTGAAGCTAGTGCTAATAGAACACCGTGACTTACTCGTGTCACATAAAACTTATCATACTACTTATGGATAAAACTCATACTTCCAATAGTCAAAAATGCTGGTGGCTGAAATGGTTTTTGGGCATAACACCCTTGTCCCAGTCGAACCAAAATTTCTGTAAATAATAGCCCCAGCTGGCCTAAAACTCTTGTCCCCTAACTTAAGGTGGACTAGGGTCACACATGTGTCCCTACTCTTTAAAAGTAAGACACCTCTCCGTGTCATTCCCATTCCTCTATCTCTGCTGGGTATTATATAATGATCCTTCTCATAGACTTGGTAGTCTTGACCCAGGCTGCTACTTCTGGTGTTCCTTGGGTCCCAGTTATCCTATGGAACTCGTTGTTGGCCTTGCCTATCCTAACTAAACCTACCATCACTTGGTAGTAAATTCCATTGATCTAAATATTTCAATGGATCCCTAACATTTATGTAAACTTGCAAACTAAGGATCTTGACGACATCACATTGTTCATCCTAACCGGCGTTCTCATTCACTCCCGGGTATTCTTTCGAAGGTTCAAATCTCTACCTACGGATCCCTTTATCAGGTTCTCGTATCCTTTCGTCGAGTATGAAGTTCACAAGGCCAATCCTCGCCTCCCTACTTACAGTGCTGGATGAGTATGAAGTTGTACCACTATTTTCTATAACGATGTTTGGGAAATTACCATACTCGATAGATTATCCTGCTCGTTATCTACTCTAATAACATTATGATGATCTTTAGTGCGATTACCCTTTCCTTGACACTCCAAGACTTATGCTGAGCCCTTCCCTCCTGGAGTCTTTCTAATGCCCTTCGCTAGCCACCTTACAGTGTTCAGTTATTGATTACACATGTTCGCGTACACTATCTCTTGAGTTCTCCTCACCTCTCATATATCGTGCACGCCTAACGTTTTATACTTAGTCTATTGTATCTACAACTACCCAAGCTATTTAGACTATAGTACTCATCTAAACTTATCTACAAGTCTAGGTTCCCTTACCACCCATACAATACTAAGTTTCATTAACACCTTTCATATTGTTAATAAATTTCCAAGTAACATTTCACATATGTTAGTTTCTTATTTGAAAGTAAAGTCTGACCATTTAATCTTATTCATTAGATGCTCACTATCTAATATTATGTTTTTCCCATTAAGATTTCTCCTCTTAAGTTAATAGTTAAATATATTCACGTCATCTAATTATCTACTAATTCATCCTACTAGATTATTCATATAGTATATATTTCACACAGAATATAGACTATAAGGATAATTGGCCCGGTCTAATCATCGACTCCAATTATCCCAATTTATTTATCTTTTAGATGTATGCACATAATATAATCATCTACAATTATACCCAAGTAGATTATTTATATAGGATATATTTCACACACAATATATACTATAAGGAGTATTGGTCCGGTCTAATCATCGACTCCAATTCTCCTATCATTTACATTGGCCCTGTCTAATCCTTGACTCTAAATGTAAATGAAATGATAGAATATTATCTCGGTCTAATCCTCGAATCCAATATCATATAGTCACTGTAGGTATTCACCAAAACTAAGTAAAAAATTTATTAGTATTTACACAATAAAATTATTCATACTTGTACGTAATATATTTTGTTCCAATATTCACCGTACTTATTTTGCTTTACGAATTTATTTCACTTTTGTATTTATTCGAGTATTCTCTCTAATCTTTATTGGCTCGGACTCATACTTCGGTCAACAATTTTTATTTAGTATACTATAGGTATTCACACAACCTATATATTACTATGCATCAATTGGTGTTCACTCAATCCGATAATACGCATTAGTACGTAGTATATATCTCTCACATATATGTCGTACTATTTACCTTACGATTTATCTCACTATCGTATATATAGGAGTGTTCACACAACTCTAAGGGTACTAGTTACCCCTTGTTATATCAATTCAATAGTTACCCTTGATAACCTACTAACCCAACAAATTTAAACTCTCTCACACTTTTTCGTAATTATATTCTTATCATCTTGAATTAGAACACGTCACAATCAGGCCTATGAATCTCCACTTTAATTCTCTCACAAAATTAAAGTCCAACACTCAATCATAGACCTAATTGCATATCATTATTCAAGAAATATATTTAAACACTTCCCCAATAAAATTTTAGGTATTTAAGGCTTGGAAAGAAAGATCCCACATTTTCTGGCAGCCGAAATGAATCATAAATATCTGTCAAATTAAACACCCTCTAGTAAAATTTTGATTTCTCCCTCTACAGAACTCCTATTGACACGATTCCAAGTTCATTGGAAAGAGAAGAGATAGACCTTTCCATACATCTATGATTAACACTCTAATTGGAAATATAATTGAAATCGTACACGTTTAAATTCACGTCAAAATTGTGGCAGATTACAATGCTGGTAGATTATACACCCCGTGGTAACATATCGATTACTTCCTCTACATAACTCCGATTGAACTATTAAAAGTTCATTGGATATATAAGAGATAGACCTTTCCAGGCATGTATGGTTCACACTCTAATTCAAATTACAATTCAAATGGAATATGTTTAAAGTAACGTCAAAAATTCTGGCGAATTGACATCTTGTGCTCATCAATTAAACCCTAAGTCATTCAAGATTCATGTTCTTCAACCAATAACTAATAAGGATTCCATATTAATCATAAAATATATTCAAATTTCATTTTATCTTTACTTAAGGATTCATTCTCCATGCAATTCGGCCCAAAGATGTGATCAATTCATACATTTAATTCAAAGTTTTTCAATAGATTCACCCAATTCTCAAAACTGCCTATACATGGGTATTATAACTTGAATTTAATTTGCAATAAACACTTTCCTCATAGTTTGTAGGGTCTGATTTTATGTTGTTGATGTTCTTCTCCCCCCATCCTTCTTCCTTGGATGATTTGGGTGCAAGATTCAAGTCCAATTCTTTAAGAATCCGTTCTTAAGCTTTGGAATTGGTTCCCCTCTTCTCTCTAATGGCATCTCTAAGTATTGTGAGTTATTAACCCTAACCCCCAACTCTAGTTACCAGATATAGGGGGCTAATTTTTGTTGGTCTTTTAACCCTTATTTTTAAAATGACCAACCGAATTACCCTCAAAAGGTGCCGATTTGGTCCAAAATTGACTCGGGACCCAAGCTATATCCAAGGGTACACTATTCCAACCCATCCAAAATCATTCGTGACCTCTAAATTATCTTTCGATTCACTTAAAGTATATTTCTCATTTCTCACCTCAAAATGGTCTACACGCGACTCCCGGTAAGATAAAATAAAATACGCACATATCACTCGCTACGTCGTATATAAAAAATCCACCATTATTTAGTATTCATGCACATAGTAAATCTCATAACATAATATTAATCAGTCTATATTTCTCGATTAATATTTAATAATTACTTTTATTATTTAATTACATTAAATTACGTCACACATGCAATTTAACTAAAACGTATTTATCCAATTAATTTCCAAATTAATTAAATCATAAATACGTAGAAAGATGGGATATTACAAAAATGCACTTTTAAGGATTCAATTTCATTTTATATTTTTCAAGTGAGTCAAAATTTTCTGTGAGGTTACAAATGTGATATGTTGCCTTCCTTCTTTTGGTTAGAATATCATCAACATAAAGTTCCATCATTTCCCCAATCTGTCCTTTAAAGACATGGTCGACCAACCTTTGATACATAGCTCTAGCCTTTTTATGCCCGAAATGCATAACATTATAGAAAAACATACCTCGACTAGTGATGAACAAGTTTTTTTCTCGATCTTCAGGTTTAATCTTTATGTGGTTGTACCTCCAATATGAATCCATGAAGATAAGCATATCATTCCCAGCAGTGGCTTTAACCAACTAGTCGATTCTATGTAGTGTATGGTGATCATTTGGGAAGGCTTTATTGAGGTCAGTAAATCAACACACATGCAACATTTGTCATTCGTCTCCATGACCATCACAACATTTAAGAGACAATCAGGATATTTCACATCTTTAATAAAGTTTACTTTCTATAATTTCATCACTTCTTCCTGAATAGACATATTCTTCTCTTCAAAGAACACTAGATGTTTCTTCTTGATAGTCTTCGCATCCTCTATAATGTTGTGTTCATGGCGTGGATCCACGTGGATTTACTATTCTTGTTTGTATGAAAATCTACCAATTCTTTCTTCATAATTGGATTTAGAGATAAGCCAATATGGTTTATCCTTTCTAGATGCTCGTCGTCTAACATAATTGGCACAATATGTTCTATTAGTTCACAAGTGACTAACTTATCTTCATCTAGAGGATCTAGTGTCTTGATCTGGTTAGTTTAGGCCAGTTTCTTCTATTTTTCTAATTCTGCAGACGTGTCGTCGCATCCTTGTGCTTATACTTGGTTTCCTTTCACTGCCCCCATTCAATAACTAGTTAGGAACTTCAAGGACTAGTGAAGAGTGGAGGAAAATGGCTCAAACTTATTTAAACCAAACCTACTAAAAATAATATTTATGTCAATGCTACATTCTTGTATAAGATGAAAAGCACATCATCTCGGTCTGTCAGGTCGGCCACATCGTAATAATGACTTCCAGCTCATTATTGTTGGGGTTTTATTCTTAAAACCATGTATGTAGTTTATTTATTGAAAAAACATGTTTAAAGTACATTTTGAAATGAGAATCATGTTTATGAGAATGTTTTATATTGGTTTTGAATATTTTGTATTAATGTCAAAAAATTGAACTAAGTAGGAATTATGATGAGTTGTGTTCAATTTCATCACAAAAGATGAAATTTTACTTCTATTTTAATTGCACAGTTTGCAGCCTAGATAGGGAGTTGGCATCCTACCGTTAAAGCCGCGGGTAAGATCTTCATATTTCATCTTGGAAATGGGACATTTATGATGGTTCGGGAACAGGACCATGGGTGAGATTCAAGTCAAAGAGTTTACTAGATTAGAATTTCCCATTCTCACAACATCTGCAAAGGGTACATATATTCTCAATTATGAGGATTATTAATATTGTAGTGTGGTTGTAATTATTTCATTTATTATCATGGGTACGATTCAATATATTTGGCCTGAATATCCGCAATGTGGGAAATCACTGTCTGGATATGTTTGAGATCATAATCCGAAGTAATATGCATCTGGGAGATATCCAATATTATAATTTCCCATTGATAAACTCATAAGTTTTTATTTAAACTAGTAAACCTAATCAATTGATTATTTTATAATCCGATTGAGTATCAAATAAGTTCAATTATAAATCAATGAATAAATAAGATGTTGGAAAAAAACAAATTAGTCGGGAATTGAATTTCACCAAGCGGGTATTATATGATGTATGTAGGGAATCGTACCATGAACTATCTAACTTTGAAAACAAGGCTCCTTTATTCGAGAAATTTTGATATATTAAATTGGAGTTCAGTTGTAACTATTTAGCGAGAAATTAGTTACAACTAAATATACAAGAAATAAATTACGGGGTTATAACTTGTGATTTACCAATTCTATTTAGAAGATAATTTAATTATTTAGCATTGAGTCCCCGATATAATATTACTTAAAGAAGGAAGGTTTTTAGGTATCCTATTCCTCGAAACGCTATTAGTCATTATCAGTTCTAAAAATTTGCAAGGGTTTCTTTGAATGAGTTTCCGATTTAAAAGACCAATTTGTTTTAAAATGAGGGAACAAAATTGCACATACAAATCCTCATTTGATGTCAATCTTCTCATAAGATTCCCTCGAGAAAAGTTCTTATTTGAACGAGAGAAGTCATTTTGGGAAACAAGTTGTACTCAAGGGTTTGTATGCTGATAAGTATAAATAAACCCCAAGACGTGTTTCTCAATGATCAAGGTAGCTAAAATAACCTTTCGTAACATCATTCATAAAGATACGTAGAGAGAGATAACGGGAAGTGAGAGACTAAATGAAAGGTGAGGAAAATAAGAGGTTTATACTTATGTAGAGGGGGCTTGAAGGTAATCCTGAGATTAGGGATAATTCCCCGATTGCAGCTCAGCGTGGAAGATCAAGCGTGGCAACTCAGCTAGGCATCTTAGCTTGGCAACTCATACTCTAGCTTGTTGTATTTCTTAGTCATATTGTATATTTGTTTACACCGAATATAATCTGTAAAGGTTGTAATGATGTAACGATAATAATAATGATTTTGAGTATGAGGTCAAACGGTACTCGTGAAATACCAGTCTTGGCAGGGCCTGGGAGAGCTTCCATGCTCTATCGAATGACCTCGTCGGGGGAACCTTAGAGGAACTTGATTTGGAGTATTGAGAAGTGAGGCACCATTGGGGCTTGTCTGACCATCTTAGATACGCCTAGTAAAACACTGAAAGACCCTTATCGTGGAACCTCGGGCGGAGCAGCTTGAAGTTCCATCGGGCGTTGAGTTGTGAGCCAAACAACCCTTTACTTAATGTCACATCCACTTTATCTGATGTCACTAACCAGCTAGGAAATGTCAAACCTGCACTTGAGTAAACCACCCTGGTATTTGGGGCTTTTAGATAGTTGGTGAGCCACCTCTGTAACAACATCCCCCTGACACACAGTGTTTAGGCAAAATGTATTCCTTGACATTTATTGTTTATGACGTGGAGACAACTAGTGCATCACATATTTAATGTTTGGGACATAAAGTATGAGGGATGTCTTTTACAGGCATTAATGGCGGAGTTGCCTCGGGAATGGTGTGAGAGGCTATTTAAGGACCCCAACCACCTCTGGGAAGAGGATGACATTTTTTAAGAGTTCAAAAGTTATTACTAGAGATAATACACATCAGAGGGAGTTATTAAAAAAAACTAGAGAATTTACTCACCCACCATTGTCATTCTTTACGAAGCTTTTAATACTTGACAGAGATTCTTGAGGGTGGTTGGTGTGTTTGGCTGCCTGCCAAGGTGTATCTAGGGTGCTTACTTCTCTCTCCCTCTAGCTAAGTTACTTCTAAGTTCATTACTACCTTTTGAGTTATACACGAGAGATTTATGAGTTCAAACTGAGTCTATCTTCATTCTGTCATCTTTGTATATCCTGCGGTTAATCAATAGTGTTGCTACTAAACTTTTCATTACTATACTCAAAAGGGGCTACGCCTCCATCTTATCTAAACTACCCTCTTGAAGCTCTCATACCCTGAACTCACTTGAGTGTATATTGTATAAGAGTTCATATAGTTTGGAAATTAAGACAAAATTATGTCTATCCTATAAACTAAAGAACCTCAGAGATTGGATTGCTATTTCATTCATTTATCTTGTAGTGATCAAGAACAAATTACCAACACTTACACACAGTAGAATGCATCGTATACATGTCATATTGTATATTAATGTGTGCACATATGTTGAGTATGTTTAAATTCCTAAATTTGATTTTTAAATATTTTTTGGGATTTTATAAACATTTTTTAAATAAAGGTTTTATTAATTAAAACTTAGTTTTAAAAGTTTGTGGGTTCAATCTATAATTATGGTTAAAGGGTTTATTGGCTTAAAGTTGGTTTGGGTAGAAACCAAAAGCGGCAGAGAATTCAGGGTGTGGTTGTAATTACTTTTAGACGCGCGTTTTATATCGCCTTACTGATCAACACCTGTTACTTGCTGATTGGTGTATTTTGTGTTTCTTTAGTGAGTATATAAACGCGTATGCTTACAACCGTTGGATCAAACCTTATCAACGACCTGCATGCTTTCTTTGGTAATCCCTGTGTATCCTTCCTGAACTAATTAGGTGAATTTTAATCACCACATGCTATGAGCCCTTGGATTTAAGTCAATCCAGCTTGACTCAATCCTGACCCTTGTTTTGAACCTGCTCCTCAATCCTTCCCTTGGTCCTATAAAAGGGACCCTTCTCTCAATCGTCTAAGACTTTTGGCTAGTTCATTCCTGAGAGAAAAAAAAAGAAAGTAGAGAGAAGAGAGATAGAAGAGAGAGATGAGAGAAAATAGAAAGAGAGAGGGAGAGTTAGAAACCCTAACCCTAACCCCTATTCGTCAATCCTCTTTTAAACCAAACACTTCTATAAAACTCCTACATATCCAAAACACTACCCTGAGTGTTCTTGAGTTTTTGAGAGATATTTGTGTTGCTGTAACCTCTTGTTCGTTAGATCTTGTTCCCAACTTAAACTGTTTACTTAGATCTATTTTCTTCTTCATAGAAATTTCAGATCTATGTTATGCATGTTACGTCACACTTAGATTTACATGGTTTATTTCTCATCTTGAGAAATATATTGTTGATTCTTTTCTGAAAATCATTTTTTATCTTTAAATCAACAATACATGTTTTCTGTTTCTAGTTCTCTTAAAACTAAACCTTTGACCTAGTTTGGAATCACACTTGGAGGTTTACAATCTCGAAAATCTTTTCAAAACTCTGAGATTGATTAAGATCTTGACTGTCTTCTAAGCAAGATATCCGTGGATTCTGGGATTGATTTAAAGGTAAAAAAAGTTCAAAGTTTTGTGAGAAGAGAGAAAAAGAGAAATCACTATATATAGCCTTATATGTAATTTGATAGGACTGTTTGTACTTAATAAGTGTGAGTATGTGCATGCATGTGTTAGAGAGCACCTCCACAAACACTTTCACCCTACAACACGAAAAGTGTTAGTAATAAGATCTTGTGAACACGAGTCGACGTAAAGTGCTGGAACAAATAAGAAGTTAACAAACTGGGAGAACAACATCTACAATCAGAACTGCAAAGATGTTATAAGGACACCAGAGGGTACATTCCTAAACTTATATAGGTCTGAGTTGTATGCATGTTAGTTATATAGTTTGTAATGGTAAATTTGTTTTAGTGTATTTTTTATTTTACTCCGTAGAGGGAGTCGTGGATGTTTCCTCAGTTGGTGAGGTTTTACCACATAAAAAATCGTGAACTTAATCTTTTTACATCTCCTCATCTCATTCTTGGTTATTCTGAGTTTAAAGTTTGTTTAAACTGTTTTATAAACATGTTAGTCAAATCTTCAATAGATCTCGTACATACTGTTTTATTAAACACATCTTGTGTTCAATAGGTTTATTTTTAAGAAAAGTGTTTCTTCAAAAAACAACTCGGAGTTACTTAAATAGTTTATTTTTAATAAACGGATTTAGTAACTTATTTTCAATTGGTATCAGAGCTTGATAAACTTCTTTTAAAGAGATCCTGTGTTTCTGAAATTATTTTCTGAAAATCAAATATGGACAAGAAAAATGAAAGGTTTGGTAACTTGTCCATACCTCCTATATTTGATGGAACCAATTTTGCTTACTGGAAAGTAAGAATGATTGCTTTCATTTAAGGAACTCTAGGAGATGATGTCTGGGACATTGTTGATAATGGTTACACTTTTCCTACAAAACCATCCACTGAAGGAAGTAGTGAGAGGGTTTAGAAAGCATTAAGTGAGTTCACTCAAGAAGAGAAACAAGTTTCTCGAAATAATAACAAAGGAAAGAATGCCATATTTATGTCCATAAATGAACATGAGTTCAAAAGAATCTCATCTTGTACCACTTCTAAGGAAGCTTGGGACACTTTGGCTACTGCTCATGAAGGTGACACTAGAGTTAAGGCTGCTAAAACTCAAATGCTCATTCAACAGTATAATTCCCTAATTATGTCTGAGACTTAGTCATTTGATGACTTCTATATGAACCTAACTGATATTGTGACCAAACTGCATGCTAATGGGATAACTTATGATAGACAAGAAATTGTATCTAAAATTCTGAGATCATTACCACAGAAATTCGATAACAAAAGATATGATATTGAGGAAATGTGTGATATTAATCTCACTCCTGAACTACTCACTAGTAAATTAAGAACTGTGGAAATGGAACTGGAATTTAAGAAACAATTGACCCAGTCCCATAGGAAACCGACTAGTTCAAATCTAAGCTTTTCTTCTAAATTGATTAAGCCTGAGTTTAATACTTACAATGACGACTCTGATGAGGAATGCGATATAGAGAGTTTGGACAATCAGATTGCCTTAATGTCAAAACAGTTTAAGAAAATCATTAAGTTTAGAAAAAAAATGGCAAATAAACGAGGCAAGTCAAATTATCCAACTCCATCTAATCACAGATCTCATGAGAAAAGCCATGACAAAAATCGCAAGGACTCTCACATTAGACCTAACAGAGACCTTAAGAAGACTGAATGCTATAGATGTGGTAAACTAGGGCACATTGCACAAGACTGTAGAGTTAACTTGAACACTAAAAACAAGCACACTAGTGCGAATATTTGCAAAACATGGGATAATTCAAGTGACTCTGAAAATGAGGAACCTAAGTCATCCGATATTTTTGATCCTTGCATGTCTTTCTTTGCCAAGATTATATAGAATGATGATATGCCTGTGCTTGTTAGTGAGGATGAATCTAATAACTCTATGTCTGATGTTTCGAATATTGCTGTTACTGGTTTAGATGCTTTGATTACTAAGAATATTGCTATCTCTTCTTCGGGGTGTGTGAGTCAAAGGGAAAGCGATAATTACGATGTCAATGGGTGTGTGAGTTCAAAGAATGAAGCCTTAGGGGTCACATCACACACTACACTTAGTGACTCGGACAATGAAGACCTCCCAGACATTCACACACTTTATGCTAAAACTCTCAAGAAAAGTTCTAGACTAGAAAAAATTGTGAAAGATCTCACCAAAAAGTTGGAAGATCTAAGCCTAATGGTCAAACTGAATGCTGAAGAGTATACTACCCAATGTTTAACTCATGAAAGTGAAATTAAAATGTTTGATGAAAAACTCAGAAATTTGACTGAAACAAATGAAACTCTGGAGAAAAAATACAAAGGGACATTGTTAGAATTGGAACAAACCAAAGAAAAGACAGCAACTATTTTCAAAAAATTTACAAAATTTGAAAATAACTCTAACTGTTTTGATGAATTTGTTGCTAAATCTAAAACCAATTCTGATGATCAAACTGGAATAGGGTTTTGTCCCAATTTAAAGAAACAAACAAAATCTTTTGAACCTATCAAGTTTGTGTCAGGAGGTAAAAGACCTATTGAAACATGCCTAGATTTTCATTCCCTAAAAAATGAGTTTGATTCAAAACATCAAAATCTTAACATTGGTGAATCAAGTTTATCTAAACATGAAAGTTCACCTAAGGATAAATACGTCTGCCCCTTTATTAGAAAGAGTGAATCCACATTCAAACCTGTACTACCTAGGAATAGAGTTCAACCTCAAAATTCCTCAAAACCTTTGTTTAGAGACTTTCCTAAGGAGACCCCAATTTTGAGCAATCTTTACTGCTCCTACTGCGACATATACGATCACTCTTTTGATGGTTGCTATGCTAGGAGACTTGTCAAACCTGTATGTAATCCTCATATCTATCAGAATTTTAACTATTTTAGGAGGAGCCGCAACAATTATGTACTTCCTAGACAACCAGATAAAAACTCTAATTATAGGAAGAGAAAGACCAAACCTAAAAGAACATTTCCTAGAAGGATGCCTAAAAATCTTCCTAAACCAAATGCTCAAGTCTTTCACAAAATTTAAAATCATGCGCAAAAAATTTTTAAAAAAAAATCCAATGCTCGCAAATTTTATCAATTGAGAGCTAATAAGCGCAAAATGAAAACTAGAGCAGTTTGGGTTAGAAAAGATGATCTATTACCTCAGATGAAGTGTAACATAGTTGTTACTGCTTTAAAAGCTGAACACACATCATCTGGTTGGTATTTAGACTCTGGATGTTCTAAGCACGTGACTGGTGATGATACTAAACTTTTAAAGAAGACCAACCTTGCTGGTGGTAAAGTCATTTTTGGTGATGGAGTATCAACCCAGATCATAGGAAAAGGAACTCTCCAAGAAGATGGACTTCCTATTCTTGAAGATGTTCTTCTAGTTAAAGGTCTTAAGGCCAATCTACTTAGTATCTCGCAATTTTGTGACTCAGATCATACTGTTACCTTTTCAAAGAATAATTGCAAAATTTTAAATGAAAAAGGTGAATGCATAATTACAGGATTCAGGACTCCTGACAATTGTTATACTGTCATGAACAAGTCTGAAATATGTAATGTTGCCAGAATGGATGACAATGAGATATGGCATAACAGAATGGGTCATATAAATTACGATAATCTTTGTAGACTGACCTCTCTTGAAATAGTTAGAGGAGTTCCTAAAATCAAACCCATACCTAACATTGTCTGTGGTTCTTGTCAGGAAGGTGAAATTATTAAGGCACCTCATAAGAAAGTTAATAATATTCTTACCTCTAATCGCTTGGAGTTCATCCATATGGACCTAATGGGTCCCTCCCAAACTGTTAGTCTCTGTGGACACAGTTATCTTCTAGTTATGGTTGATGACTTCACTAGATTTACTTGGGTAGCCTTTTTAAAACAAAAGTCCGATACTTTTCAAACTTTCCTAAAAATTCTTCTTCGGTTTGAAAATGAAAAGGACACTCAAGTAAATAGAATTCGTAGTGATAGAGGTGGTGAATTCAAAGACACTGGTATTATTGAATACTGTGACTATAATGGTTACAAACACGAATTCAGTGCTCGTAAGACTCCTCATCAAAATGGAATTTCCGAGAGAAAGAATCGTACCCTTCAAGAGATGACACGTGTTATGTTACATGCTAAGAATTTACCTAAATACTTTTGGGTGGAATCTATTCGTACTGCATGTCACATCATAAATAGGGTCTATCTTAGAAAGAATTCCAAACAAACTCCTTACGAACTTTGGTATAATAAAAAGCCGAATCTTAAGTACCTTAGAACCTTTGGCAGTACTTGTTATGTATGCAAAGATGGGTAACACTTATCCAAATTTGAGAGTAGGGGAGATAAATCTATATTTCTAGACTCGCCTAACAGTAGAGCCTATCGAGTGTATAATCTTCGCACTAAAAACTTGATGGAATCCATAAATGTAATTGTAAGTGACACTATTGTGGAGAACAAGACTGGCGAATCAACTATTGATGAAGAGCCTACAAACACTTTAGAAAATGACTCTTCTGAAATAGATAATTCTTTACCAATTGAGACACCTGAAGTACCTAACTGGGTTTCTAAAGATCATCTCGTAAATAACGTAGTTGGTAACCCTAGTGAGCTAGTGCATACAAGATCCCAACTAAGAAATTATGCACATTATGCATGTTTTGTTTTCCTCGTGGAACCAAAGAATGTAAATGAGGCATTGAATGACTCTTACTAGATTTCTGCTATGCAGGAAGAACTTCTTCAATTTGTCATTCATGATATATGGTATCTTGTTCCTTGTCCTGATCACAAAAAGGTTATTGGCACACATTGGATTTTTAAAAATAAGACTGATGAAAATGGGATAATAATTAGAAATAAAGCTAGATTAGTTGCTCAAGGATACTCTCAAATTGAAGGAATAGATTTTAACCAGACTTTTTCCCCTGTTACTCGTTTAGAATCTGTTCGTTTGCTCTTTGCTATAGCTTGCCACTTGCATTTTACACTTTACCAAATGGATGTCAAATCTGCATTCCTTAATGGAATATTGACTGAAGAGACCTATGTAGAACAACATACAGGGTTCATTGACCCTCAATATCCAAATCATGTATTTCGTCTTAAAAAGGCTTTGTATGACCTTAAAAAAGCACCTAGATCTTGGTATGAGCGTCTTTCCAGTTTCCTCTTAGATAAAGGTTTCAAAAGAGGTGGAAATGATCAAACCCTTTTTGTCAAACATTTTGACAAACATATAATTATTGCTCAAGTTTATGTTGACGATATTATCTTTGGATCAACTTCTCCCTCAGAAGTAAAATCCTTCTCTGAAACTATGCATAAGGAATTTCAAATGACTTTTATGGGAGAGTTGAAAATCTTCTTAGGCCTTCAAGTCAAACAAAATTCAGAAGGATTATTTGTCTCGCAATCTAAATACGCTTTAGGGATAGTAAAGAAATTTGGCCTAGAGAGTGCTAAATATGCTAGAACGCCCATGAGTACTACGCTAAAACTTTCTAAAGATGAAAATGGAAAATCCATAGATCCTAATCTATATCGTAGTATGATAGGACCCTTACTATATCTTACTGCCTCGCGTCATGATATTATGTATGCTGTGTGTGTATCTCCTCGTTATCAAAATAATCTTAAAGAGAGCCATTTGAATTCTGTAAAACTTATCATTAAATATGTAAAAGGGACTCTGAATCTAGGACTTTGGTACACTAATGACACACCAAGCACTATAATTGGGTACACTGATGCTGACTGGGCTGGGTGTACTGATGATAATAAAAGCACATCAGGATCATGTTATTATATAGGTAATAACTTGGTAGGATGGAGTAGTAAGAAACAAAACTGCACATCACTCTCGATAGTTGAATCTGAATACATAGCCGCTGGCAGCTGTTGTGCTCAATTACTGTGGCTTAAACAAATGCTAAGTGATTATGGTTTTCAAGAAAACCAACTGCATCTCTATTGTGATAATCAAAGTGCGATTAATATTTCTAAAAACCCTGTTCAACACTCGCGAACAAAGCACATAAAAATAAGACATCACTTTATACGTGAATTGGTTGAATCTAAGGAATTAGAAATCAATTATCTTCCTACTCATGTGCAACTCGCAGATATGATTACCGAACCTATAGATTATAATTGATTCATTTCTTTGCAAAAATCTATCGGTATGGTTTGTGTTGAGTAATATCTTTGCTGTTTATCCAAGTTTTTTCCCTTTATCCATTTGAGACAAAATGGGGGAGAAATTTGAGTCTTTATGAATATTTGTATATATGCTAAATTGCTTGATCTTAGTAATTCATTTCAGGTTTTTGTACAGTTTTTCTCTTCTCAACTGGTGTAATAGGGTATTCAATTGTAAATAGTTGAGTTATGTACTTTTGCTTTCTAGGATTTGGGTAGATGGAATCTTTATAGGAATAGGTTTTTCTTATCTTTTTGTCACCCTACGAGTTCTAGTTAACTCAAAGGAGATTTTGTCTCATATTTCCCTTTGTTCATCTAGTTTGGAAATTAAGACAAAATTATGTCTATCCTAGAAACCAAAGAACCTCAGAGATTGGATTGCTATTTCATTCATTTATCTTGTAGTGATCAAGACCAAATTATCAACACTTACACACAGTAGAATGCATCATATACATGTCATATTGCATATTAATGTGTGCACATATGTTGAGTATGTTTAAATCCCTAAATTTGATTTTTAAATATTTTTTGGGATTTTATAAACATTTTTTAAATAAAGGTTTTATTAATTAAAACTTAGTTTTAAAAGTTTGTGGGTTCAATCTACAATTATGGTTAAAGGTTTTATTGGCTTAAAGTTGGTTTGGGTAGAAACCAAAAGCGACAGAGAATTCAGGGTGTGGTTGTAATTACTTTTAGACGCGCGTTTTATATCGCCTTACTGATCAACACCTGTTACTTGTTGATTGGTGCATTTTGTGTTTCTTTACTGAGTATATAAACGCGTATGCTTACAACCGTTGGATCAAACCTTATCAACGACCTGCATGCTTTCTTTGGTAATCCCTTTGTATCCCTCCTGAACCAATCAGGTGAATTTTAATCACCGCATGCTGTGAGCCCTTGGATTTAAGTCAATCCAACTTGACTCAATCCCGACCCTTGTTTTTGAACCTGCTTCTCGATCCTTACCTTCGTCCTATAAAAGGGACCCTCCTCTCAATCGTTTAAGACTTTTGGCCAGTTCATTCCTGAGAGAAAAAAAAGAGAGAGTAGAGAGAAGAGAGGGGGAAGAGAGAGAAGAGAGAAAATAGAAAGAGATAGAGAGAGTTAGAAACCCTAACCCTAACCCCTATTCGTCAATCCTCTTTCAAACCAAACACTTCTCTAAAAATCCTACATATCCAAAACACTACCTTGAGTGTTCTTGAGTTTTTGAGAGATATTTGTGTTGCTGTAACCTCTTATTCGTTAGATCTTGTTCCCAACTTAAAATGTTTACTTAGATCTATTTTCTTCTTCATAGAAATTTCAGATCTATGTTCTGCATGTTACATCACACTTAGATTTACATGGTTTATTTCTCATCTTGAGAAATATATTGTTGATTCTTTTCTGAAAATCATTTTTTATCTTTAAATCAACAATACATGTTTTCTGTTTCTAGTTGTCTTAAAACTAAACCTTTGACCTAGTTTGGAATCACACTTGGAGGTTTTAAATCTCGAAAATCTTTTCAAAACTCTGAGATTGATTAAGATCTTAACTGTCTTCTAAGAAAGATATCCGTGGATTCTGGGATTGATTTAAAGGTCAAAAAGGTTCAAAGTTTTGTGAGAAGAGAGAGAAAAAAATCACTGCATATAGCCCTTTATGTAATTTGATAGGACTGTTTGTACTTAATAAGTGTGACTGTGTGCATGCATGTGTTAGAGAGCACCTCCACAAACACTTTCACCCTACAACACGAAAAGTGTTGGTAATAAGATCTTGTGAATACGAGTCGACGTAAAGTGCTGGAATAAATCAGAAGTTAACAAACTGGGAGAACAACTTCTACAATCAAAACTGCAGAGAAGTTATAAGGAAACCAGAGGGTACATTACTAAACTTATATAGGTCTGAGTTGTATGCATGTTAGTTATATAGTTTGTAACTGGTAAATTTGTTTTACTGGATTTTTTATTTTACTCCGTAGAGGGAGTCGTGGATGTTTCCTCAGTTGGTGAGGTTTTACCACATAAAAAATCGTGAACTTAATCTTTCTACATCTCCTCATCTCATTCTTGGTTGTGCTGAGTTTAAATTTTGTTTAAACTGTTTTATAAACCTGTTAGTCAAATCTTGAATAGATCTCGTACATAATACTGTTTTATTAAACACATCTTGTGTTCAATATGTTTGATTTTTAAGAAAAGAGTTTCTTCAAAAAACAGCTCGGAGTTACTTAAATAGTTTATTTTTAATAAACGACTTTAGTAACATATTTTCACTTCTTACAACTTATAAAAAAAGGAGAGATGAAAGAGAAAAACATTGCCAAGAGCTTAAAAATCCCAATCTCAACTGGTGTCCGTGAACCGTTCATATGGTGTAGGATCATATACTCAAAGATTGGATTCATCTTTACATCTTCTTCAAATATTGGCCTCCTTATCAGATGACCTAATGCAAGGAACACTGATTCAATCCCTAGATCTAAGCTTCAAACGTCATTTTTTCCTTTACAATCCATTATAAATTAAACATATTTGGGTAGTAAAAGTTTTAAAGTCAATCTCTAGGAATCCCTTCTTGTGTGAGTGTGTGCTATTGGTATGGCTTGGACTCACATGAAAAAATCAATATTGCATTCATGTACGTGTTTGTTGATAAGATTAAATATTATGTAGTTCAAAGCATGATATTGGTTTGGAGATATTTTTATATCACATGGGGTGAATGTAGTAGGTTGGGTATAGATATATGTTATCTTAAGGTGGAGAACTGGATGTTCTTTGAGATGTCGAGCATCTCGAGGGGCATTATTGGGTTATTTATCGAGGGATATTTTACAAGGTCCTATACTAATGAGTGGGATTCAATATTGCACCTACTTACCCCATTTATTAACGACATTAAAGCCTACGTAGTTCATAATATGTTCATGGTAGGCCACAACTTAGTTTTGGGGATTGCTTATAGAAAATGTGACTAAACATATGTTACTCATGATATTTTCCTAAATATCATTTAATTTCTAAATGTGATATTATGTATGTGCTTGAAGTAATGAATCGGTGAGGTGCCCAAAGAGATGTTTTGATAAGCATAGATTTGGGTGATATTTTTCCTCCATAAGATAAATATTTTCCACAAAGGAGGATGTTTTGGGATGGATTGTAGGTTATACTTTGAACACATTCAAATGATACTGGGACATGTTAACCATGCAGGCCCTTTCGTGGATAAAATTTTGTTTAGCAAACAAGGGGTGACGTATGTTTAATCTAACATTTATATAATTACAACAATGATTGCTTGTATTCTTGCCAAAGTGAATAAATTCATTTTGGCTGTGAGGGTTGAATTAAAAGGAACCTAGGGTTTAAGATAATCTACATAAAATCTCCGATTGAGCCCTGGGTCAGAAGTTAAAATGATCTCAGTGATGGAAAGAAATTTTGTGTGTATCACTGTAGAATAAAATTTTTCACTCAAAACCCAATAAATACCTACACAATGTGACAAAATGAATAATAGAAGCAAGTGGTAAGTACGGGTGTCAATCCAACTTTCAAGTGTGAAGAGTAAATGTGTGAAGATAATGGTAAAAACCACTTACATGTTATTATTTTTGGTATTTTTTCTTTATTTATTGTTTTAGAAAAAGGGGTTGAAAACAAACTAAGAAGAAAATGTTAATGAAACAAATATTTTTTTAATTAAAACAAATTGATTTAATATGATTCCTAAAAAAAGTATTAAAACTAATCTAAATGAAAGGAGAACAATATCTTCAATATGTATACATGGGTGAACTCCTAAATACTCATCAATGTTTGAATTAAATTTGCTAAAAATGTCAAACAATCCTAACAAAGATTTGTATCTAAGTATTTCTCCCTCTAGATGAACTCTTAATGCACTATTAAATATTGAGAAACATTTGCTAAAAATACAAACCCTCCCATTATAAATTTGTACATAAAAATTCATCCCAAGTGAGATAAAATTTATCACACCACTCTATATTGAGATGTTTGCTAAAATTGCAAACACTATTTATAGAGTGTTGAGGCATAATCTATCCCATTTTTTAAAATTAAAATAAAGATCCTTGAATTATGAGCTGCCCCTCTTATTTTATACCTCACGAGTTAGCTTTGGAGAGGAGATATTGGTGGGATTTGAAAATTATAAGTCAAAAGGTTTTTTTGGGATGAAGTCTTGAAATTTGGAGACTAACTTGCATGTGGATTTTTTGCAATTTGTTTTGTTGTTCTAGTTTTAAAGGGATAAGGTATCCGAGTTTGAGCAGTCGTCACGATTGGATTTGAGTTTGTGTACGGGTATGGCTATGGCCGGAGCAGGTGATGGGGCCGCAGTTTTCGGGTCGACAGAGGTTACGGGTTTGATATGGGTTGGCCACGGTTGGAATGGGGTATGGCCGCCGATTTGAGGTTCACTGGGTTTTCGAGTTAAACTCAGGTGCAGTTATGAGCTAGGTTTGGTAGAGGTTGGGTTTGGTTGATTTTTTTTTCTTTTCTTTGGTTTAATTTGGGTTTTGATTTAATGGTGGGATTTTTTTTTTGGTTTATGGTTTGAAAATGGTGGAAAGAGGACAGAGAGAGAGTATGGATTTGGTAGGAAAAGGTTGAAGATGAAGTGGGGGAAGGGTGAGGTGGAGGTGTATGCAAGAAAGGGTGAGGGCGAGGATAGGTGGGTGTGTGAGTGTGTGCATGATAAGTTAGTGTGTGTGTGTACCTAAAAAAAAGAAGTAAAAATTAAAATTATCTAAACTAAAAAAATTAAAAACTAAATAATAAAATATAAAATCCTATTTTAAAAAAATAAAAATAAAAATAAAATAAAAATAAAAATAATAGAACCTATTAAACTACAAAGACTCTAAATAAAATAAAAAGAAACAAAAAAAATATATAATAAACTAAAAAAACTAAAATCTTAAATAAAAAAAATAAAAGACGTAAAATAAAAATAAAAATCTATTAAAAATAAAAACTATAATCCTAATGAAATAAAACTGAAGAAAGATAAAATCTAATAAAACTAGAGAATAAATTCCTAAAAACTAACCCTAAATAAAATAAAATAAAATAAAAATGAAAAACTAATAAAATTCAAAATCAAAATAAAACACACTAATAAAAAAAATCAAAAAAAATAAACCTAGAAAAATCTAAATAAATCTAAAATAATTCCTAAAAATAAAATGACTTAAAATAAAATTTTAAAAAAATAATAAAGGTACAAACTCAACACACAGGATGGTGTGATGGACTTAACTCGGTTTAGGCTTAGGTTTGTTTCGGGGATAGGGTTCGGGGCATCGAAACTCACCGGACAAGCTCAAATAGGGACCCTGACTTCGCGGTCATCTAAATTTCTTCGATTCACGCTTTTGATCGCTATTGTGTCGCAATTATACCAATTTAGCAATATTTGATACCACGACATCATATTGACCTGAGAAATAAACAAATACAAACATAAGGTCATTTTTATTCAAATTGAGTGACTAAAATGCATCTATCCGGGGCATAAATTATACACTTTTGGGTGCTTATCACTTAAAAACTCATTTTTAGTACATTTTAACGACACACTACTGTTTTTATTTATCAATTATGTGTATTTTATTAACAATGTGGAAGTTATGCAAAGAGAAAGTCTTTAAAAATGTAATATTTATGTTCGTGAGTTTGGGATTTGGTAAGACCAAAAATATTTGTTACAATGTATTTATATATATTGTATGCAATGTTATACCCTTAATACAGGGTGTTGGAATTGGTCCAGACTTTTATTTGATAGTTGGGAGCTGGGTTTGCAAAGCATTTATATATATTACATGTTAGGATGTACCCTAACATACATGGTTTTAGAAATGGATTTGACTTTTTAATTAACACTAGTGATTTTGGTATGTTTTATGTACAACATAAGTATATACACTTTATGCAGGGTTCTACCCTTTAGGTTTTTTGTCTTAATACCATTCTATGATGCTTTTTAACGAAGAAGTGTTAGGTTCATTTTGAAATAAAAAATGTCATATATTTGTTATAAATATAATGTATGAATGTCGATGAAGCAATATTGGTGAGATGGGTTCAGCCTGATCACAAAAGATCAGAGTTTTGGTTTTAGTTCAATTAATTAATTCAGATACTAGGTGGGGTTGACGTCCTCTCAATAAATATGCATGTAAGTAGTTTATATTAACTACTAGAATAATTTCGATGATTACAAAACTTGTCTGACAAGTCGAAGAGTATTATTTCATCAAAAATGAATTGAATATGACCACCGATGATATTTAAGCCTAGGTTATGGTTAGCTTATGAGGTTCGAATATTTGCACAATTATTACTTTGAAATTTATGGGATCGATTCAATTTATTCGGTGTACATGTCGACAAATTGGGAAATCATATTGTGGGTATGTCTAAATCATATCCTTGAGGAATATGCATCTAGGAGATATTTTGGATTGTGATAACCATAGATTAACATAGGAGTTTTGATTGTACTAGTAAATTTAGCCAGTCAATTTATATTTGGCAAAGTATCAAATAAATTAAGTTTGAGATAAAGGAGGGAAAATTTTTTTAGTGAAAATTAATTAGTAGTTAATTGAATTTCACCAAATACGTATTGTATGCTTCACGCGGAGAATCATATTATGAGCTATCAAACTTTGAAAACAAGGCCTCTTTATTCAAGTAATTATGAGATAATTGAATTCGAGCGTAGTTGTAATTATTTAGTGGAATTAATTGCAACTAAACTGAGAGTAAATAATGTACGTAGTTGTAAGTTGGAGTTTTCATGTTCTAATTGGAGGATAATTTAATTATTTAGCCTTTGGTGCCCAGTATAGTCCATAATAAAGAAGTGAGCTTTAACTATCTTATTACTCTAAACACCTTCATCCAACCTCTATTTACATATTATTCTAAGGTTTCGTGGAATGAGGGACTCCTTTTAAATGAGTGTTTCTATCGTTCAAAATTGTTTGAATGAGGGAATTTCATTTCTCCCAAAAACTCTCGCAGGTTGTCATCTTCTAACGAGGTCTTCTCATGAAAAATTTTCGTTCAAATGAGGTCCTCTTTGGTTAAACGAGGGCCTTATTATGGGTGACGTATTTTATTTGGAGTGTTTTGAGATGCTAAGTATAAATAATTTCTAGGATGTGTTTTATCATCGAACCTAAGTAGAAAAACTTATTTTTCTCAAGCCATACATATAGACACACACATAGAGAGAGAGAGAGAGAGAGAGAGAGAGAGAGAGAGAGAGTTAAATACATAGATAAAACAAAATAAAAAAGAAAACTTCCTTTGTAAGAGATTCAAGATCATAGATGACACCACACATTGTTCTTTGCAGGATGACATACATGAAGATATTAACTACCTATCTTTACATATTAGCATCCGTATTGGACCCGCTACGAGATCGTAAAAGGTATGGTGATATAAACCCTAGATCTATTGGTAAGATATGGTTATTTTTTTACTTTCAGGAACATAATCAATCAAAGTTTTTGTCTAACAAAGTTTTTAATATAGTATAAATCCCCAAAATTTTTTACCAGAGTGGTAGTTATATAGTGATCGTGTATTATAAAGGTCATGTTGTCCACCAGTGAAACCTTAGGTTTGAATGTTAGAAATTATATCCATGGATATGAATCTTTTTTACTAACATGATTTTATAGGATTCTTATTAATCCCTCTATCATGCTCACGTATTTTTGTTCTGTTAATGGAACCTATGGTGGTTTATTCGTAGTTACTTTTACTAGATTTTTTTTTATTATCGAATAAAATCAATGTATGTGGAGGAATTGTGAGGGTATGTAATAGTTTTCTATTAGTTATTTCCTAATATATTTGGGTTTTTTGGATATTGGTAATTCTATGCATTGATCAACCTACTATTTGCTCAAGTTCTAGACATAGAGATGTAGTTTGAATGAGGCCTTCATCGTTCGAACTAGGTCACGGTGAAGGAAAATTTAGTGTATTTTCCTTGTTCCTTTTCTATATGATCCTCAAAACAACGAATGATACATACACATGTCAGAATTGTGATGGATTCCAAACGAATCCCACTTCATAAAGAACTCTAATTGAAAAAGGAGCTGCTTCAAATGGGATTCTAGTTCTTTGAGAGTTATACTTAAAAAATTCTTAGCCATGATGGACAACGATTGATTCATTTTTCTTACATATAATTGCATATTTTTATTTGCTACGTCTCCATCATCTCATGCTTATTACGATAATTTTTTAAATTGTTCATTAAATTGATTAGGGACCCCTATTACCATGGACATCATGGAATTATTTATCTGACTAACCTAAATAATGATTTTTCTAGGTATCATATGTTTATTTGTTCATTTTTAAAATTAAATTAAATAATATAATTAAGTTATAAATCAAATTGTGGTCTCTCGATTTTTATTTTGAAAAATTTAAGTAATGAGATTGGGATATTTAATATGTAAAAAAGTTGGGATACTGGAATTAATTTGTTTTAGGAATTTATAATTGAATAAATATTTCTTTGAACCCTAATGTTTATATTATCAAGCAAGGGAGAGATTTAAACTTAAACCCCTTGCTCTCCATTAGTATTTTAAAAAGGTGACGTTGCTAATTCCTCCGGTTAGCGTCCATTTTCCTCCAAGTTGAATGAAATTGATCACGACACCACAGTATTTTTAAACTTTTTAAGTGATAATTATGGGAAATTCAATTTGAGTAAGTTTTATACCCCCAACAATAAAGTAATAGAGCAACAAATTTAATTTTAAAAATTAAAATGCATGTGCTTCAACACAAGTAATAATATACTCCCCAATGTAGTCAATGCCATTAATTGTGGAACCAAAAAATGCAAGATATTCAATTATGCAAGACAACAGTTTTATGGAATTTTTAGATAAAATATTTGATAGATGAAAAGATTTCCTAATTCAAGGCGAGGTGATTTAATCTCCCAATGAGAATTCTCACTTCGCAAAAGGTAACTAGGATGCTCAATGAGATTCAGTTGAATATGAGGTAGAAGGAAGAAAGAATTACTCTTGATCAAAATTTAATTATCACATATGTAATTGGAATAATTTTTTCAAGGATGATTCTCAGATTTCAAAAATAGTCTCCACATTCATCCCACTCGCTTCAATATTGAAGGAAAACAAATTAACTAGAATGAACTTCATAGACTAGAAAAGTAACTTTGGCATTATAATCACTGCTAATAATTATAAATTTGTTTTAATTTAGCCATGCACTGTCAGACCTAGTGAAGAGGTATCTGAGTCAGTTTCTCGGGCTTACTAGAGGTGGTAAAAATCTTGTAAGATGGCTCGTCACTATATATTGGCCTTTATGATGAATTTATTTCAGAACTAGCATTAAAATATGTCAAATTCTTATAACATTATTGTAAATCCCATGCACATATTAGAGAATCAGAATTGTTCAACAAGACTAGATATTATGGAAAGGTTAGTAAATAGAAAGTTGCATGATGCTACAATCGTAAGGGACCATGTTTCTAAACATGGTGTAAATCATAAGGGGAACAAGATGTCCTTAGATCAGAAATTGATGGAGAAAAACAGATTGAGTTTGTCCTCCAATCACTCCTAGATTCCTTTAAGAAGTTTCACCTAAATAATGCTATAAAGAAATTTGACTACTCCTTATCGCAACTACTTATAGAATCCCTAGTCGTAGAGAATATCATCAAGGAAATAGGTGTTATACATGTTACTGAGCGAAAATAATGTTACCCTGTCCCAAAACGTAAGAATAAGAGGAATGAAATGTTTCTGGTACAACACGTCGTGGTTAAAACAGTGGTTAAACCTCAAGTAATATAGAAACACCTAAAAGGAAAGTGATATATCTACGAACGTTCAGGACATTGGAAGAATCAATGCCCACTATACTTAGAAAATAGAGGAATGGAAAAGGTAATTTCTCCTATATCATTGAGACGTGTTTTTTGCTATAATCTACTAGGACCTGGTGTGTAGATTCGAGAGCCACTAATCATGCTCGCAATTATTTGCAGGATTTCCAGATAACTAAGATGATTAGTAATGGAGAAAATTATATATTTATGGATGATGACTGTAAGACATTAGTATTTGTAGTTGTACATCAATCTTTAGATTTAGTCGAGATGAAGATATAAGATTATTTTTCTTCACCCACTATTAGTAGAAAATATGCATCATTGCTTGAAATAACTCCGCTCCTCTGGTTGTCTATTATTTTCCACATCATCATGAATCCTTCTTTCTTGATAATTAAGCTTATAATTCTATAGAATCATCTTTCACAATCAATTAACTCAAATTAGTGTGTATGAACCTACAAAAAAAATCATAAACCAACAAAGCCTGCATGAACTAGAATCTAAGACTTGAGCCCTCCTTCCCCAAGCCTAATTGAAAGATCTAACAGCCAATCTTAATCGAAAATCGAACCTGTTTAATAATTTTAGTTTCTAGATTAGTGATTTCGAGTGTAAGAAATATCAGAATAAATAATCTAGAAAATAATACAAAGATGAAAGGAATTAATCACACACAAAACAACAAATATATGTTATTCAACAACTTGCCAATGTCCACGGAAAGGTTACTATATTTTATTAGTGTCTCTCAATACTCGAGGTTACATCCACTTGACATGGGCCAGGGTTTATAATTTAGAGATCTGTAAAATAAGATATTGGGTTGTACAAGTAACTGAATTAGATCGTGGATAACTTATGGTGTCCTTGAATATCTCCTCCAAGATTGTTGGTAACCAATTTGAGTATATTTTATGTATTTAAGTGTATGGTAAATATCCGAGTCTTTAATGAATAATTGATTTGGGTTGGATAGTCCACTCTCCATGCTAGGGTCGTCGGCTACTCTCTTAGTCTCAAATAAATGAGTCCCCATAATTTCCCCTAAAATTTTTAGGCTGAATATTTGGGCCAATAGATTTTAAGTGAATCCAAGGCCTATGGTGTAAAATTTGCTCTAAAGCCAGAGTGGAAAACATGCAATTCGTGTGAATTTAAGTGGGAACGCTTGTTTGAAGTCAAACACCATGGCAAATTTGTGGTTTTATTGAAGAAGTATGGATACGCTAATCTGAGTAGGCATTTTAAGTGACAAAATCCTCCTTGGTTCTCGTGCTCCATCATTACCTCGAAGTTCAAATAGGGATACATCACCTCCTTCCGCTATCTTTCAAATAAGTTTTCGTCTACGAAACTTACATGGTCTAATTCTTTAGTTTTTCGTATTCAAAGCCTCCATTGATTCTTGTAAGTTCCTTTCACATTCTCTTTATTTTCACTTCTTTGATTGTTCATTGTTTGTTCCTAGAGATTTTTTTTATCATCCAGGTGCTTCTAGATAACAAATCGACAGTAGAATTTAGGAAGTCGTACAATATTCATAATTTAAGTGGAAATCGACTGTGCTCCCATATTGACAAATGTATGTGACATCGAAGGGGGGCACTGGATTATATTCTATTAATCACATGGGGGGGGGGGGGGGGGGGGGTTGACATTTCCTCTAAACCCTCTTTTTCTAAGGTTTTTCAAATACTTTGATATCGTCCCTGCTCAATGTTCCCCAAATGTTTAGAAGATTATAAATGGGGTTTGTATAATAAATAAATTGTATGAGACCAATTTACGACTTGCTGAGCTCTAGTACTGTTACGCCTGGTCATGCACTAATGACGATATTTTGTTTATGAAGATGAGAAGAGATGATAGGGTTCTTGTTGTAAATGACTCTCATAAAGATTACTGGGGTTATGGCTTCATTGTAAGAAATTGGAAACATTCTACCTTAACTGAGGGTGAGAGGTACTGGGGCCTTTGGATCTATGACTTGGGGTTAGAACATATAGGTCGCTTGTTCTTTTCTTCTATTTTCTTTTTGTTTTTTTTTCTTTTGTTTACTTGCTTGCTACTTCGGTTTCCTGTCCTCTAGCTTATTCTTTCTTCCTCTATTTTGCAGCTCGTGATAAAAATCGAGAGTCTCACTTAAGTGAGGTAAAAGTTGCTAATCTCCTGAAAGCTTGGAGAGTTCAAGAGAGACTTTCAGATGGTGAGAACCCCCGCTCTGCAGCTTATCTTCTAGAGTACAAGAACACCACTAGCAGTTTTATTGCTCGGATGCTTGATAAAGTCCCTGACTTAAAGATTCCTGACATAGGGCCCTTCAAACTAGTTGGGTTAGAGGAAAAGTAATAAGAAGAAGATGAAGGACATGAGGAAGAGAAGAAGGAAAAAGAAGAGGATGAAGGAGAGGAGTAAGAGGAGAAGGAAGAAGAATACGAACAGGAGATTGCACCCCTTATAAAGAGGAGAATGCTTAATATTAATGATGATGACGAGGCTATGTTATCTGATCGAATAAAATCTTTGATAAGAACAAAGGTTGATTCCCAAAGGACTAGTGGCTCTAGCTCGGGATCCAATGGGAAAGAGAAAGAGAAGGAGAAGAAGAAGCGATAAGAAGAGGAGAGAGAGAGAGAGAGAGAGAGAGAGAGAGAGAGAGAGAGAAAGAGAAAAAGAAGGAAGAGGCTAAGAATAGGATGGCCTTGAAGGCCCCCGTAATGCCTTTCTTTACCACTGATACTTAGGGGTCCAGTATAGCCAAAACCCACATTCTTTCCCCTGACCTACTGAAGGGGACTATGCTCGCGGCCGACCGCGAGAACACCTTGTGATCGAGGCCAGTCTAACTAGCACTCAAGTCTTCCCAGGGACTTGCTCTGGTGAGTTTTTCTCTTTTTTCTCCTATCTTTTTCTCTCCATTTGTCCTATTCGTACTGATTTAACTTTTTCTATTTTGTGCAATTTTTGACTAACTTCACTCCTTTGTTAAATGGTTATTGCAACCAATTAAAAAATAACCAGGAGCTAAAAGATGCCTTAAAGAAGTTTGAAAGAGACTTAGTTGATGCTTGCATCACTTTGGGACAGGAAAAGGAGATCTCGATAAAGGCTTATGCCGGTCTCTAAGCGGCCAAGAACTTGGTGGTCACCGAGAAGGAGAAGCTCATAGAAGAGGACCTAAACTTGGTTGGGAAGGTTTAGAATTTGGAGGAGGATCTCCCGATTGAGAAGGACAGTATCTATACCTAAGGCTAAAATGCAGCCTACGATGTGATGAACTCTAGAGTAGGTACACCAAAAAAGTATCCTTAAAAATGTAAGGGATCAAGATTTGGGAGCAGCGCTCTTCCAGCTTTACTCTCCTAGACCAAAACCATTTACATCGTAAGATCCTCCCATTGGTCAGTGTGCCGACCACCTTGAGAATGAGTTTAATGAGGTCGGGACGACCGCCAACCAAGAAAGGAGGATTGTTGAGGAATGGAAGGAAATAGGCACTTCTAAGAAGGTGAAGGAATATAGTCTTTTAGCTGTAGAATTTTTCCTTTTTCTTCCTTTGTGCCTTGTAATCTTCTTTTTTCTTCCAGTTCTATTTTTCAATTAATGAAAAATGACTTTAGTTTTAATAACGCGTTACACACTTTTAACTATGTTTATGTTTAATTACATTCTTATTTGTTTTGCTGTTCGTAGCCCCTCATCATAGAGGATTACATTCCCCCACCTTAAAGTTGGGGATGATTTTTGGACCAAACATTAGCACCCAAGCTCGTAAGGAATTTATAAAGATCTGTAAGTCCCTAAGGGTGAGGATTGAGTAGTACATGGACTAGTGCGAGCAAGTTATCAAGCTTAAGGATGATCACCAGGTCATGGAGGACATTAGTTCATCGATGTAAGAGGATATAAATGGCTTGAGGCATAAGGTATTGGAGAACAAGGATGTGATACAAGAGGGCGAACTGATTTAAGTCCCCGAGGGAGAGGATTGAGCAGTATATGGACTAGTCTGAGCAAGTTATCAAGCTGAAGGATGATCTTCAAGTCATAGGGGACATCAGTTTGTTGGTGTAAGAGGAGATAAATAGTTTGAGGGATAAGCTCTGGGACAATAAGGACGTGAGCCAAGGGGCAAACAGATTTAAATCGAAAGCGATGCTTTGAGGAAGGAGGTTATCGAGATGAAAAAATGATTTTTAGAGGGGATATGTTAATGCAGCCAAACTCCAAATGGACTTCATAAGGTTAAGACACTTGTTTAGAATGGGACCCTAAGAAGCATGAGCGACTAGTTATGATGAGGATTGTAATGTTCCACCAACAAGGCTAAAGGAGGTTGAGGATGGGTGGTTGAGTGCTCTTAAGGAACTCAAGGATCCTTTAGAATCAGACTTATGGTATAAGTACTAGGTTGATTTCCCTACTTATTATCTCCCTTATCGAAGGGTGAAAAATGGATTCCATCGATGGCATTCCTGCCCAGCTCCTAAACCATTAACTTAAAGACAATGAGAAGGCATTCACTCCTAACCCAGATGATGGCCAAAGTGCATGTATAGTAAATTACCTTGCACGCCATCCATAGTTGGTCTAAGTCTTTATATATTTATCTTCTTTCAATTGCACTTTTCAATTTTTGTCAATATATAAAGTTTAATTTATCAAGTTATTCCATATTTTAAGCATGTGATAGCTAATTATGAGTTGGTAACTGTCCTTGTGTTTTGACTGCTAATTGGAAAGGGTTGACATTTATTGACCACTTAGGACCTTTTCCAAACACGTAATATTGTTGATCATTTTAGGCTTCTTGCCAATTAAATGAGTTAGTGTTTACGATTAATCATTTTTGGCTTCTTTCCAATTAAATGAATTAGTATTTAAGATTAATCATATTGGGCTTCTTAGGTGACTAAATAATTCAAGAACAATTGTTAACCATTTTGGGCCCCTGCAGACCAAATGAGATTGTCAACTTTTATTCAAAGATTCTTCCAACCCAACATGCCTTAGCAGAACCGTTCCATTTGCCTTACATTGTAAGGCATGTCATCACACCCCATTAGGTCTAGGTGAGATGATGATGAGAATAATTAGTTGATGGTCCATCAGCCCGATTGGGGTTTTAACGACCAACACAGTTGGCAACTAACCTAAGTGGGGTTTTCTACTTAAGGATCCCATTTGGGGATTTTGCTATTGCCTAGGGCAACTCATGAGGTCTATCGTGTTTGTGATAAAGACCTGAGGGTTATAGAAATTGAAATACTTTAATAACTTATTGTGATTACTGTGAACCCTACTCGGCATAATCAAATCCTTTGATTGAAGTAAGTTTAACAACTTATTATAATCCACATGAGTTTTGTTATGCACGAGGAAGTTCTTTGGCTAAGAAAAGTTAATATCTTTCTACAACTAAAGGTAATCTCTTCCTGTGGTTGAGGGAGTTATAATTTGGAAAGGATGCATAATACTGAGGTCGATAACAAGAAATTTGAAGCAACCGATATACAAATGCGAGATCCAATTGGACTTTATTCATTGAATAATACCTTGCAAGCGACATAAGTTTGAACTAAAAGTTTGCATAAACTAAATGCACTGATAAAAGATAATGAAGGATAAAGGTAGAACTTATTGAGATTGAATACATTCCAAACTCTTAGTATCTTTCTTGCCTCCAGCGTTTCCAAGTGATATACTCCTTGAAGGTTGTCTCTGGTTACCTTAAAAGGTCCTTTCCAGTTTGGTCCCTGCTTTCCATCTAATGGTTTTATAGCACTACCGAGGAATTTTCTTAGGATATAGCCCCCCACTTAATATTTTTTCGAATTGACATTTTTGTTGTACTTCTTGGCCAACTTCTTTCGGTAGGAACCCAACTTGATCATGTCGTGTTCTCTTCGCTCATCCACTAAGTTAAGTTCAATACATAATGCATCATCGTTCAAACCTTGGTTGACCAAGGTGGTTGTCATGGTGGGGAGACCTGCTTCAAGAGAGATAATAACTTCCATTCCATAGGCAAGCACGTAGGGTGTTTCCTAACTTGGTCTCCTAGGAGTAGAAAGGTAGGATCACAGAACATGGGAGAGCTTGTCCACCTAGACTCCCTTTTCTCTTTATAACCTCTTCTTTAGGCCATCGATCATGGTTTTATTTGAAGCTTCTGCGTGGTCATTTCTTTAGGGATATGTCATAGAACATAAATGGTTCTTGAGGCCATGTTCATCATTGAAAGCGTGAAAGGAGCTACTTTCAAACTACGTGACGTTAGCGGCGATAATAGTTCTTAGTACCCTAAAGCATGTTATGATGCCTTTCCTGATGAACCTTTTCATGTATGCGTCACTAATGTTTGCTAGTTGTTATGCCTCTACCCACTTGGCGAGGTAGTATGTGCCAACTAGAAGATACTTGCGATTCCAGGTGCAATAGGTAATGTTCTCATAATATCCAATCCCCATTGCGTGAATGTATAAGTACTTGTTTAGGATTTCAGGTCGCTGACTAGTTGGTGGAACACGGGAGAGAATTTCTTGCAGTTTTCACATCTGCGAACATAGTTACTTGCATACTTTTGCATGTGGGGACACCAGTAGTCTTTCTTAATCGCTCAAAAGGCCAATGACCTCCCTCCTTCATAATTTCCACAAATCCCATCGTGAAGTTCATTGAGAATTTTCTTGGCCTCATTTGGATCGACGCAATGGAGGTAAGGGCCTATGAAGGATCTATTGTAGAGATTTTATCCTAAGGCGAGGTAGAAACGGGATACTTTCATTCTTAGTTGATGAGCCAACCTCTTGTCATAAGAAATCATGTAACTCCATAGATAGGTGACAGTTGGATCTATGTAATTAGGGGCCCTCTCTGTGAGGAGGACTTGTTTGGTGACCACCATCTAGTCAATTCTTAGTTATTCAAGGAATTCTATCTGGATAGTTCTTTTGAGATCAGAGTTCTTTGCTAAGCACAGGGTTGATAAGGCATCAACATGATTGTTCTCCCCCTATAAGAACTATTGAATATCAACCTTATCAAATCCAACCATAAGACCTCTTACAATAATGAGGAAGAATGACATCATGTCGTCTTTTACATTGAAATCTCCACTTACTTTCTTAGAGACCAATTTGGAATTGTAGAATATGTTAAGTCTCCACGCCTCCAGCATTTGGGCCTTGCACAAGCCAACGATTAGTTCATCGTATTTAGTTTCATTGGCTTCAAATACCAGCCTGATTCCTTGTTTGAGGACAACGTCTTTTGGTGTGACAAGGACGATTCCTACTCCTACCTCTTGGAATTAGAGGCTCCATAGCGTCCAGTTCTTAGACTATGCTTCCTTATTTATTGAAAGATCTATTTTTTTATTTTTTGATAGGTTGGTCCCCGTGAACTTAACGATAAAATATATCAGGGCTTGCCCCTCAATCATTGTTCTTGGTTAAAAGTTGATATCGAACCTCTTGAGCTCTACTGACCACTTTGAGAGTCGTCCAGAGAGGTCGACTTTTGAAGAACAACTTTGAGAGGATATGAGGTGATAATTATTATTGAGTGGGATTTGGAGTAGTTTTTCATCTTCCATTAGGTAACCCATAATGAATAAGTAATCTTTTTTAGGGGCAAGTTTCATTTTATGCATCCAGAAGCATCTTATTCGTGTAATAGACATGATATTGTCCGCCTTCTTTCTAAAATACTAGAGTTGAGCTAACAACGCGATCTGATACTGTGAGATAGAGATATAATGGATGTCCATCATCGGTAATCACCAATAGGGGTGGTTTGTTAAAGTAAATATTGATATGCTCTGAAGCTCTTAAGCAGTCACCGTTCCACATGAGGCCTTTGTATTTATTTAGAAGCTAAAAGAATGGCCGATCACAATCTGAGGACTTGAAGATAAAGCGATTGAGTGCTATGAGCATTACAATAAAATTTTGAACATCTCGCAATCTCCATAGAGGTTGAATCTTAGTGATCACATTAATTTGATATGAATTAGCCTCAATTCCTCTTGTGTTGACCCAAAAGCCCAGAAACTTACTCGACTGGACACCGACTGAATACTTACGTGCGTTAAGTTTCGTTATGTACTCCCTGAGAACCTCAAAGGTTCTGGCTAAGTATTTGAGGTGGTTGTGTCTATTATTGATTTTGACTAACATGTCATCGATGTAGACCTCCATTATGTCTCCTATCTGCTGTTTGGACATCTTTATGAACCAACTTCGATAAGTTGCCCTTGCTTTCTTTAGTTCAAATCCCATAACCTTATAACAGTATAACCCAATCGAGATTATGAAGGATGTTATATCCTGGTCGGGTTCGAATAATGGAATTTTATGGTACCTAGAATAAGTGTCCATAAAACTCATCCTTTCATTCGTTGCAATAGCGTCAAAACTAGATGATCAATCTTAGGCAGTGGGATACTATATTTTAGGAAGGACTTGTTGAGGTTTGTGAATTACTTACAGACCTTTCAACTGCCATTGGTTTTTTATACTACCATTGGGTTAGATAACCATTTGAAGAATTGAACTTCCTTAATAGATCATGTATCCTGAAGATTACCTACTTCATTCTCCATCGCTATAACCCTCTTGAGGGTTATTCTAAGTGATCGACTTAAAGGTTAGGTCAATATGCAATTAATGGCATGCTACTTTGAAATCAATCCTAGGCAGATCATATGGATCCGAGGTAAAAACATCCAGATTGCTTCTCAAGAAGGGAATTGACTCTTTCCTTTTGTGATCGGTGAGTACAATTTCGATCATAAACTTTCTTTATGGCAAGTCATCATCAATTCTAACTTCCTTCATCCCAGGTCTCCTCCACCCCTAGTTGTCCGTACTGTAGTTACTATTTACAGGGTGTATCCCCCAGATGGGATTCTTCTGGACTATCTTTTGGTTTCTTTTTCTTTTCCTTCTTGGGGTAGATGGCCATGATAAAGCACTTTCTTGCAGTGGTCTGGTCTCTACGAATCTCTACCACTCCCTCGTCTGTAATGCACTTCAGGTTTTGGTGGTAAGTAGATGGTACGACCCTCATGTCATGATATGGGAACTCTATTTCCACCACTAAGAACTCAATTAGCTTCGAAATGTTTCCTACCTTGACTGTCAGGACTATCTTTCATAGTAGCATTGTAATTCTCCCTCCGAGGTGACCAATAAAACTATGGCTTCCTTGAGGTCGGCTAGGTTAAGGTTAAGGTTATGCTTATGGAATAACTCTAGGTACATCACCTTTGAATAGCTTCCCTGATCCACCAGAAACTTATTGATATCCCAATTTACAATTTCGAGGGTTATTAGGAGCGCATCATGATGTGTACTTCTTAATCTGATCAGATCTTCTTTAGTGAAGATTACGTGTTTGGTGCAGTTGACGTCCTCTATTCATAGATGATTTCGAACTTGGATTTTTATAGATTCAATCTGTAATGCTTCTATGACACTAGTGACCTTCTTCATCTCCATCCTAATAACATTACATTGGATCTCCTTTAGGTCGGATGCTCTATGGATCACTACAAACTCCTATACCATGTCATCATCAATGAAATTATTTGGTTTATAGTCTCCATTAGATGCGACCTTATTAGATTTTATTTCTATATAGTCCTTGAGATGCCCAACATGGGCTAACTCTTCCACATGTGACTTTAGAGCCTTGCAATTCTCAGTTCTGTGGCCTCCCCTCTTGTGGAACATGCATCTCAGCACATTATTCCTCTTTATTGGGTCACTATATATATTTTTGGGCCACTTGTTGAATGATTAATCCTTTATCTTGCTCAAGATTATATAGATTGGTTCTTTGAAGACTGTGTTAACAGGTTGGAACGTCTTTGAATGCTCAGGCTTATTTCCATTCTTAGAGCTGTTCTTGCTCCCGTTCTTGTTCCCTTTCTTTGGAGTGTCTCTCTTATCTCCTCCTTTGCATACCTTTGCTCGATCGTTGTTCCTAGTATTAGAGTGAACCATATCCTCAACCTTTTAATATTTTAAATACGAGCCATAAGGTCATGATGGTGCTGGATTCTTTCTTTGTCGAGAACTGGTGTAGCAGAGATGTGGCCGACAGAGCAAAGTTGAAGGATATAATGGAAACCTCCTCCGAGCAATCCTGCACTTCATTGGAGACCTCCCAGTACCTCTAGGCATAATAAAAAGGCTTTCTTGTTTATTTTTCTTCATCGTGTGCAGTGAATCCATACTATTGGGGTGGGAGATACATGTTATGAATCGAGCAGTAAAGGCCTCTACTAAGGCCTTGAAGCTCTTGACTAACTAGTGGGGCAGCTTCTCGGACCACTACTGTTCTACCTGATGTAGGATAAAAGGGAAAATTTGATAGATTAAGAGGTCATTGTGGATCCACAGGGCCATTGCGTACTTGTAATACTGAACGTGGTTAATTGGATATGTCTTCCTCTCATAAATCTTGAACTCGAGAACGATGAAATTCTTTAGGGGTTCCATTTCTTCAATCGACCTTAAAAAGGGGATTTTATATGAGTGTTGAGAGTTATCTTGGATAGCTACCTGGTATACTTGGATCCTCAATAGGCTGGATGTTGGTCCATCTCTTTACAGACTAAGATTCTGATGTTCTCATCCTAATGATCATTGAATCTATGATGCCTCTATGATCGGACACATTGAGATATATCCTAATCACACATGGAAATCCTTCCTTTATTGCAAGTATTTCTCTTCTAAGGAATAGAAGTCATATCATGACGCTTCTAGGTATCTGTATGAAGATCTCTCTCTATTATTCAAGTCGCCATTACAGGGGGGATTTTCTTCAAGTTGGAGGTATGAGGCCTCCTATTGCTCTTGAAGCCTAGCTTGGTAAGCGTCGACCAACCTGTAGATCTATGTAGACCATGGTGGTCCCTGACTATCTTCCGAAGGATACCCTTCTTGGCGAAACCTAGGATTTAGTCGCTGGCGAATCTCTGACCTGACCCTAGGTGGTACTTTGTCATCTTACATATCACTCGAGGAATGTTACTGTTGTGTTGTGACTTCACAAACGTTTTGTTGATGAATGTATTCGTAGGAAAAAGAATCGCTTCCCACAGTTGGTGCCCATTATGAAGGTAAGAAATATCACAATAAATGATCTAGAAAGTAATACCAAGATGAAAACAATTAATTATACACACGACAGATGATATACGTCGTTCAACAAGTTGCCGACATTTACGAAGAGAGTACTGTGTTTTTCTTAGTGTCTCTCAATACTCAAGGTCACATCCCCTTGCCTCGGGCTAGGGTTTATAATTTATATATGTGTAAAAAATAGATTGAGTTGTACAATCTACTTAATTAGATCATGGATAACTCGTGGTGTCCCTGAATATCTCCTTTGAGATTGTTGGTAACCAATTTCAGTATATCCTTACGTACTTAAGTTCATGTTAAATACATGAGTCTTTAATGAATAACTGATTTGGGCTGGGCAGTCCGCTCTCCATGATGGGCTGGTCGGCTATTCTCTTGGGATAAAATAAATGAGTCCCAGTAGTGATCAATGGATAATCTTTGCATTTCAATAAAGATTTTTTTATCAGTAATGAGAGATCTTTCATTTGTTATGGTACATTGGAAAATTAATTGTATGATATAAATCATGGATCACCATTACTGCTAAATGCTGAAATGAATAGCTCAAATGAAAATAAGCTAAAGATAAAGAAACCTTATAAATTGAATCGATCATATATTTGACCCTGAAACATAAGTGATATTAATATAAATATAATTCAAAGACTGTTTTTTAAAAAGGAATTAAGTTCATTAGAAGTGGAAGCACATCCCGTTTGTGAGAAGGTAAAACGACCAATATGCCTTCTACAACTAAAGACTATAAATCCAAATATGTGTTCCAATTGGTTGGTTATAATTTATATGACATTGTGATTATTTGGTAAAGAAATTGTTATGAGTACTTCTTCACTTTTAATGATGATTGCTCAAGGTTTGGATAGGTTTACCTTATGCATGACAATTCTAAAGACTTCGATAATTTCAAATATTAAGAGGTTAAGGTGTTGGTAGTCATGATAAACTAATGAAAATTCTATGTTCTAATCATGGGTGTGATTACGTCTTGGAAGAGTTTAGTAATCATTTGTTAGATGTGGGGATTACAGTCCAATTTTTTGCACCGAGTAAGCCATAACAAAATGAAGAAACAAAATGAAGGAAAAAGACTCTTTTGGACATAGTTAGATGTATGGTGAGCTATTTGTATTTTTTGAATTCTAATGGGCTTTTGCATTATAGATTGAGACTTATTGATAGAACTTAGTTCCTTATAAAGTGATGTCAACGACTCCCCTAAAATTGTGGAAGTGGCCTAAACCTAGTGTAAGAAGTTACTTTAGATAAGATGGAAGTGTAACCCCTTTCGAAGTATGGTGATGATAAGTTAATTAGCTAAAACCTTGGATTAGTGATAGAACATGCAAACACAAACTCAATGAAGATGAACTCATTTTAAACTCACAAATCTCTCATGTATATCTCAGAAGGTAGTAATGAACTTAGAAGTAACTTCGCTAGAGGGAGAGGGAAGTAAGCACCTTAGATACACCTTGGTAGGCAGGTAGAAACACACTAAACACCCTCAAGAATCTTTATTAAGAATTAAAAGCTTCGTAATAAATAACAATGGCGAGTGAGTAAACCTTATGGTTTGCAATAACTCTCTCCTATTTGTATTCTCTCTAGCAATAACTCCTTAAGCTCTCAAAAGATCTCCCTTTCTTCAAAGGTGGTTGGGGTCCTCAAATAACCCCCCCACACCACCCCCTAGGCAACTCAGTCATTAAAGACTATGAAAGATATCCCTACTACTTTATGTCACAACATTAAATGCCTAATGCACTAGTTGTCTCCACGTCATAAACATTAAATGCCAAGACATGCCTTTTGCCTAACCATTGTTTGTCAGGGGGTTGTTCTCGCAGAGGTGGCTCACCAACTGCCGGACAACCCCAAATACCACGGTGGTTTACTCAAGTGCAAGATAGACATTGTTTAGCTGACTAGTGACATCACTTATAGTAGATGTGACATTAAGTAGATGGCTGTTTGGTTCATAGTCCCACGCCCGATGGAACTCGAAGCTGCTTCGCCCGAGGTTCCACGGTCAGGGTTCTTCGGTATTTTTACCAGGTGTACCTAAGATGGTTGGGACAAGCCCCAACGGTGCCTCACTTCTCAATCCTCCAAACTAAGTCCTTCTAAAGTTCATGTGGCGAGGTGATTCGATAGAGCATGAAAGCTCTCCCAGGACCTGCCAAGCCTGGTGTCTCGCGAGTACCGTTTCACCTCACACTAAAACTCATTATTTCTCTCGTTTCATCATTAAAATCGTTATAGCTTACAGTTAATATAAACAGAAATACATTATGACTAATACACCAAGCTAAAGTATGAGTTGCCACGCTTGAGTTGCCTCGGTTGCTTAATCTCAAACATTGTTGCTAATTAGGGAATTATCCCTAATCTCACGATTACCTTCAAGACCCCTCTACATTTTCCCCTTCGTGGAGAGATTTGTTGGAACAACAGCCTTATATTCGCTTGGAAAAAGTAAAATTCACCCCGATGTACCTGAGTCGAAGCGCCATGAATTATTGGGGCTTGGGAAAGGGGACATTGCCACTTTTTCCTCATGTTGAGCCTCAACCGTTCTAGCTTTATTATTTGAAATTCTCCCAAAAGGACTCCTAACCTTCTCAAATACTCGTTTGGACTTTTGGCAAGCGAAATTCTCCCTGGTAATGCTTGTCTACCTTCGAAAAAGTAGAAATTCTCCCCGATGTAACTGAGTCACGAATTAAACAACATTTGGACTTATGGGGAGGGGACATCGTAGATTTTTTGAATCGTTGTGGGACTGCTTTCATTGGGAGTCATTGGATATGTTTGATAAAAATTCTGGCGCCAAAACTCAAACTTACAGGAGAAGGAAACCGCCCTCCTTTACCCAAGCATCACTTCATTAATGATGTGTCACTGTCTTTTCAACTGTCGAGACCCTTCCCGATGTGCCACGTGCTCATTTGAAATGATTATAGGCGGCCCTCGCATGTGGGATGGTGGGAAAATAAAAATTCAGGTTTACAAACCTTTAAACGTCTCTTTTATTTGAAAACCCTTCTCTTTTCCTTCATCTTCTTCAAGCTTTCAACTTTCTGTATAGAGAGAAATTCTGTGCAAAGTCCATTGCTGCCCCATTCTTTACTCAGTCTCCTCCCTCTTTTATCTTTTGCACCACCACCTACAATTGTGCTCCTCTTTTTTTGTTCTTAGCCCTTCTTACCCATCTATATCATTCATCGCCATTCTATCATGGCTTTTCCAAGTACTTCCAAGGTTTTTGCCATCGCCACTCAGCCAAACTCCCCCCGCCACTTCTGGCGCTGCTGCTGCCCCTAGCACCGCTGCCCTAAATGCTTCTCGTCAATAGCAACTATGCTTATATCCCTCAGCACCCATCTTTGTTGAAGAAGATTAATTTTCTAAGGCATGCAAGACCTGCCATTTCTCCTCCAAGTTCGACCCTTTACTATTGGGTGGCGAGGAAATGGATTCATCGAAGTGGGGTTATCTACCCCCAGAGGGGACTTGGTGTTTTTATTTAGACCGTGGTGACTTCCCCTATTCTCAAATTGACTTCGAAGCACTTGGGGGGTTGCGAGGACATTTTAGTGCCTAGCATGCACATATGCAGAGTTCTCACGCTGCTGCTCTTACGAAGGTTAGGCTGCATCGAGCCTACTAGTTTGGCGACTTCACACTCTCTAAGCACAATGCGACGCTCTAAGTGCTAGTCTCCCAATGGAATATCATAACTCACACCTTTTTCGCTGCGTGGGGGGAGTTTATTATTACACTGGAGGACATCTGTGAACTCCTTGGGTTTGAACCCATGGGTGAGTTCAGCTATGATGATATGGCTCTAAATGCCGAAGAGGCTGCTGATCGATCTGAGTTAGACTAGATGTTCCGCAGTTGAACTAGTTCTTCGAACAAAGCCATGTTCACTCCCCTTATCAACTATTTTTTTAAAGATCTAACTCCGAAGGACGCGAGTGCCATAATGGGCCGAGGTAGAGGTACATCTCTGGAACTACAGGCCAACATACTTGTGTTGCTTTCACGATTCTTTCTAACAGGGAATCCCAATGATCAACCCAAGAGGTACTTAATAAATATTTCTGTCTGTTTGGCCAGGGGTCAACCTTCCTTTAGCCGCCATCGCCTTGAGGTCCCTCTACACCTGGTTAGATCGAAGCCACATTGACATTGAGAGATCACTGGCCCGTTATAATGTGGCTAACTTCGCCAGCACCATTATTTTGATGGGTTTCCTTTGCACCCGCTTTCCTGCTATTTCTGCCAAGTCAGTTTCTTTGCCCATGAGCGAAGGTATCAAGCCCCCATGCCTCCTATGTTTCCACAAGAATCAAAGTCAAAATGAGATAATGGAGGTTTTTGATCATGTTGAATCCTTCATGATGAGGCCATATAGTGAGTCTACCTTTTCCCATAGTTGGGGCTTCTTTCCTTCTGCAGCCACAACGGTCATGTTCAGTCGATTGTAGAAGATCTCTCACAAGTCGTAGTGCTTCTTTTCACCCCGGGGTTTATCCACTCCTACACTAAATGGGATACACCTCACAACCTTACAACACTGATAGATACATCAGGCATTTTGGGTTCGATCAGGGGGCCCCTTGACTTGTGTTCCAGGCCAACCACTCAAAGGTCACCTTCTCTGAAGCCTGCACCTTCTATACTACAACCGCGATGCTTGGTGTAACGTCTACCATAGATGGACGTGTTACCCTCCCTAGTGCCACTAGGAAGGGGGATGTATCCACCTCCTTTACAACCAAGTTCCATCTGAGGCAGTTGGAATAAATCCTGGAGTACATTCCGTCCCCCCCTCAATATCCCCTAGTACTTTCTTTCTCTTCTTCTGCTCTAGGTCTTAAGGGGAACTCCGTACTCGGGGTTGAGTTTCCTTTGAATACAACAATTAAAGAATCTCTCGAAGAGTTATCCCCTTATTGCCCAATGATTCCCACTGCCATCCCAAAGTCCAAGGCCGTTGCAACCCTTAAACCATCTATCCCCTCGATCGAAGCTACCATAGGAGAAGGGCCTTCTCAGCCACCTGCTAAGAAGGCCAAGAAGTCCAAATCCTAGAAGTCTAAGGCCCAAGTTCAAACACAAACTCCCTTGGATGCATTTCCCATTAACTCCGTTCCCCCTCCCATGTATCCAGAGATGGTTGAGGAGATGAGGAGGTGGGTGCAAGCTGAAGTCGACATAATACATGCTGAGTTTCAATGGCGCACTATCACCGTTCCTCCTCCAAGCGCATTTCCCACGATCGTGGTTGATTCCATGGAGCCAGCGGCAAAAAGGTGAAGAAGGACGAGGGTGCCAGAAACTGGTGGTGCAACGGGATCCAGGAAGAATATGCTGGGTACCAAGACCCAGAAGAGACAAACACTTAAGAAACCTCCATCACCAGTTCCCTCTACTGCTGCCTCCTCGCAACCTTCACCAGAAATTGTACTTTATCGTTCTCCCTCTGGATCTGAGTTATGTGTGCATTCTTTATTTTTTATTCCTCTTCTCTTAAGGTGTGTTGCATCTGCCCATTTCTTAACAAGAAGCTATTTTGTTGCAGGGAGTTAAAGGAGAAAGGCCCTGTCCCCCCAGTCCCCCCGTAAGTCACTTCGTGGGGGTGCATTGTGGTGTCTCTCCAGTAGACACTACTCTTCCCGGTCCCCCTGATAAGTCTCACTTATTCTTGTCGTTTATCCTCGCAACGGGCCAAAGAAGCTGCGGTAGAGGCTGCCGCTGTTGAGTCTGCTGAGATGCCTTGTCAACCCAAGGAAGCTACAACTGCCCCCTTTGAGTTACCAGCGGAGCAAGAGGTGTCTCTGCCCCTTGTTGTGGTCGAGGAGAGTGCCCCGCAGGTAAGTTTCCTGCCATTTCTTACATCTTTTATTTGTTTCATTATTTTTTTAATCATGACTACCATGTTAGGCCATTTTAGGTGGAATTGGCGTCACTGATAGCCAACATTCTCCTTCCACCTGCATTGACTAGACCCCTTACTGCAGTTCCTCTTTTTGGTGCCATAATGGGGGTAAGTTAGATGTATTCCTACCCCTTATCCTTTTGTGTTTACTCCTTTCTTTTAACACTTGATTTTACATTTGCAGCTTTCTTCAAGTCTCTCTCCACCTTTTGCCCTTAGTGGTCTTTTCCCTTCAAGGGCCCAGGTTGGTGCTACTGCTCTCGTTGGGGCATCTTTTGAATATCCAGCGTCTTCTTTTGATGATGTGCCTGTGTTGGCTTTAGTTCCTTACATTGGCAAGGGAATTTTGCCTACCGATGAAGCTTCTTCATCCAGGGGCCCAGTCGAAGCTGCTGAGGCAATGAGCCCACCTCCAACCATTTCTTCCATTATGGCCCCCGTGGTAAGTCCCATTCTCACTCCTACTGCTACTGAGGTACTTTGCTAATTTCTCTGTGTTTCTGAGTTTATCATCCTTCACCTATATGGGAGACTTAACGATGAAATCCCTTGTTAAGATTTTCTCAAAAACTCCACCTATATCGGTGACTTGACAACGAAAGTGCTTGTTAAGATTTTTCTCAAACTCAACCTATATCAGTGACTTAACAACGAAAACACTTGTTAAGGTTTTTAAAAAAAAAACTCCACCTATATCGGTGAATTAACAATGAAAGCGCTTGTTAAGATTTTTCTCAAACTCCACCTATATCGGTGACTTAGCAACGAAAACACTTGTTAAGGTTTTTAAAAAAAAAACTCCACCTGTATCGGTGACTTATCAACGAAAGAACTTGTTAAGATTTCTCTCAAACTCCACCTATATCGGTGACTTAACAACGAAAACACTTGTTAAGGTTTTCCTAAAAACTCCACCTATATTGGTGACTTAATAACGAAAGCGCTTGTTAAGAGTTTTATCAAACTCCACCAATATCGGTGACTTACCAACGAAAACACTTGTTAAGGTTTTTTCAAAAAAAACTCCACCTATATCGGTGACTTATCAACGAAAGTGCTTGTTAATATTTTTCTCAAACTCCACCTATATCGGTGAATTAACAACAAAAACACTTGTTAAGGTTTTCTAAAAAAATCCACCTATATTGGTGACTTAACAATGAAAGCGCTTGTTAAGATTTTTATGAACTCTTTGTTTCCTCTAACTATTCTCAGGATGCTCGGGAGGACTTTCCACCATCTTCTTCGCCTATTGCCTCTCTACATCGTGAACTTATCTCCACCAAAGCATCTAGCCAAAATGATCAAGGTTCCATGACCAGTGCCCCTACAAAAAGAGAATCTGGATACGAGCTTCCTCTGCCCGACTTGGCTCCTTATGCCTTTAGCCTGATAGTACTCCAACGTTCTCCCCAAAGGCATGCCAACCATTTCTTGGCAATTGAGCAACTTGTGAGCTATCATCCTGAAACCTTTATGGTGGACTGCCTATGTTCAAACATCTCAGATATAAGCTACAGGCTTCAAGCCATGGGCACCGTCATTGCTGAAATTGCCAATACTCCAACTGTGATCATGACCAGACCCCTCCTCAACCAATTCTTAAGATATATGAGGGAGTTGGGTCGTGATGGGTTCCATTATGACTGTCTCATCGCACATTTGAAGACTTTGAAAAGCTAGCTGTTGGAAATCTATAGGGAGCTCTTACGAAAACATTCGGAGGATCAGAAGGCCGAGGATGCCAAGTTGTCTGAGCTTGCACCTCTTCTTGAAACTATTAATAAAGAGATGGAGGACCTCAAAGAATCTCTACGTGCGCCGAAGTCTAAATGATAGAAACTCCTAATTGAGCACATACAGGTGCAGACAAGGTTGGAGGTCTCTATCAATGCCCAACGGCCTTGTCAAGCAGCTTCTTCGAGCTTTCCTGGAGATTTGTTCTCTTCTCCGGATCTGTGGTTAAGGAATTATCCCTAATCTCAGTATTACCTTCAAGCCTCCTCTACACCTAGTCTGAGACATATTTGGATCTAAGGTTGATCGACACATATACTAAGGAAATATCTAAGGAAGTTAGAAATAATGAAAAAATATTTTTCTTTGTACGTTAGCTAAAAGGAGACTAAGGTGGTCAATTTTATGATGTTAAGGACCAGAGGGTAATTTTGATTACAAATAGCCAGTACTTAAAGAAAGATCATATAATGGACTACAAATCCAGGAGGAAGTTGACCTTATAAGATATTTGAGGAAAATACTAAGTATTTTATTTTGAACCACCCGTATAAGATAAAACACAATCTAATATTGATAATAAACTACCTAATGATAGTGGGAGTATTATATATGATTAGGATACACATGTCAATTATCCTAGACCATACGTGGATCCATGTCATAATGGGAATGTTAGGCTTTAACCTGACATGGTAGTGTATTTGGGTGAACACTTTAGGGAGATCCTAGGGGAACACAATTCAGATCCCAGTAACTACAATGAGGCGCTACAAAATAAGCACTCTAAGATTTGTCTCAAAGATATGAATATCGAGATGGATTTAATTCGAATTAGGATTGGGGACTTGTAGATTTATCGAATAGGATAAAACCCATATGGTGAAAGTGAATCTAGAAGAAACAAATAGGGGTCGAAGGGAATGCACAAGACTTCAAGGAAAGGCTTGTTCTTTACTCATAATAATAGGATTCACTATGAGGAAAACTTCTCGCTGGTAGCCATTCTAAAGTATATCTGGAATATTTGATCCATTTTTGTTCTTCTCAACTACGGTGTTTAGAAAAATGATGTCAAGAATTTATTCTATATTGGTAATCTTGATGAGTACATTATATGACTCAATTTAAGGCATTCATAGCATATAGGCGGGAAACCAAGGTGGACAAAATTAAGAGATCCATTTATGGACTTAAGAAATAGTCCAAGAATTAGAACATCGAGTTTCATTAGGCAATCATATGTTCTAGTTTTCAATCAATGCCTAAATGAAACTTGTGCTTATAAGAAACTTAACAGAATTGTAGTGGTATTTTTGGTTACTTATTTGGATGATATAAACCTAATCAGGAATAATTTTTGGTGTATTATCTAGTCAAAGTCTCGGGATCAAGCTTTTGCATGACAAAAAATTAGGTTGTTGGTATTATGCCAAGTACATCAATGATGTGCTCACAAAATTTAGCATGCAAGGTCCTAAGACCTTTTAGGCATAGAAAAATCTTGTATAAGGATAGTTTTCCAAAGGCACTTGACCAAATGAAGAGGTTGAGGAATATACCTTATCCCTCGGTAGTGGGAAGCCTCATATATGCTATGTTGTGTACTATACCATATATCTTATCTCCTGTTGACATGGTCTATAGATTCCAGTTCAGCGTAGGTGAGGAGCACTCAATTGTTGCAAAGCACATTCTCATGTACATGAAAATGACTAAAGATTATGTGTTGGTTTATTCAACGGACATACTCAGATTTCCAATTGGATAAAAATTCCAAGAAATCCACCTCAAGATATGTGTTTACTCTAGGAGGTGGAGCCATAAGTTGAAGGAGTATTATATAATCTTGTATTGCTGATTACACCAAGGAAGTGGAGTATGTGTCCTCTTTCGAGGTAAAAACAGATGTTTTTTGGCTCAAGAACATCATAAGTGACTTGAGTATGGTTCCTTTAGTGTAGTCATTTATCAGAATTTATTTTTGTAATAAAGGTGTCATTTATAACTCGAAATAACCAAGGAATCATAAGGGGGATAAGCACATTGAGTGCAAGTTTCACTTGATACGAGAGATCGTGCGAAGAAGAGATATAATTTTGACTAAGATTTCTTCCCAGTACAACCTGGAGGATAGTTTACAAAGATATTACTAGTTATGGCTTTCAATAGTCATGTAGAGGGGATATGTATTAGATTTAGAGGGTTTTATTCTTAATACCAAATATGATGTTTATTTTTATTTTTTTAATAAAGGAGTGTTAGGTTCATTTTGAAATAAGAATTATCTTTCAAAGAATTCCTAATATTTATTTTAAATGTACTATGCAAATGTGGATCAATTGGACGAAGTAAGGATTTTGGTGAGTTGGGTTCGACCTACTCATATAAGATTAGAATTCCAATTCTAGTTTAATTGAGTAGTTCACGTCCTACCGGTAAAGCTATGTAAGAAATATTAGTTGTTTATCTTTATAACGAGAACATGTCTTATGGTTTAAGAATTTGCTAATAGTTCAAAGAGTATTTTACCTATACATTAGGAATATATTGAACATGACTAACAATGAGATTTAAGTATAGGCGATGACTATATTAGACTTGAAAAATTTATAACATTTGCAAAGAGTGCATATATTATAAATGTCGAGGATTACAAAGATTGGAACATTTTCACAATTATATGGGCATGTTTGTGATCATATTTCATAGGACTCCACATCCACGGGATTCTAGATGTGATACCCCTTGATAAACTTATAAGTCTTGATTTTACTTGTATACCTGGCCAATGGATTTATATTCAGTAGAGTATTAAATAAAATAAGTTTAAGATGAAGCAATGAATAAGATATTGGTGTAAGTTAATTAATGGAGAATTGAATTTCACAATGAATGGATTGTATGCTTAATATTATTTTTTATCCAACTTTGCAAACGAGGACTCTTTATTCGAGTAATTCTGCAGTTGTAATTATTTAGTAAAATTAATTATAACCATGTAGAAAGGAAATAAATTATGGGGTTTTAATTAGAAATTTTCATTTTTTTAAACCAATTGAATTATTTTTTCTTGGGTCCCTAGTATAGTCCTTATTAAAGAAGTGAGACTTTATGTCTCTCATTACTCTAAAATCCTTTATCCAATCTCTGCTTTTATGTTTTGCTAAGATTTATTAGAATAAGGACCTCTTTTGAGATGACGGCTTCTTTTGTTTGAAATTGTATTGAAAAAATGAATTTCTTTCTAGAAAGTAATATTGGTAAGATGTAAGGTTTTGACGGGGTCTTCTTGTGATAAGTTCTCATTCGAACTAGGACCTCTCTCACTCAAATGAGGGCCTTATTTTACCTTGTGTGTTATATACAACTAAGTATAAATAAATTCTCAGACGTGTTTTCCCAGGGATTGAAAGCCAAAAAAATATTTTTTTTTCAATCTCATACACATATAAAGAAGTAGAAGAGTTATTAAAGGAGTATTAAGGAGAGATATAAAGATCGTTAATTACATATAGAAAATGAGAGAAGAAATAAAAGTGCCTTTTCAAGATCATAAATATCATAGTCTTTAAGTGTTGATTATACACCGATCTTATTGTATATGATCATCTGCCAACAGATTTAAGCTACCTCTACATATTCTTTGTATGTTAACCTCTGTATTTGATCACCTACAAGATTTGCAAAGGTTTGGTGATCTAAACCATAGATATATTCATTACATCTACTTATTTTGTTTCCTTTTTGTTTTGGTGGATTAATTTTGTAAATGAATTTTTGAGTGTGCTAGGAAGGGATTATAGGTTTTTCCAACCAAAACAATTATGCTTAGCGAAACAAATAGTTAGGTGATCGTCCAACATTTTAAAACTTCAATTAAGAAGTCTTTTGGTGAAGTGATAAATTCGTTTTTCTTTAAGATTATTATTAAACTGCAAATTTAAAAAGAATTATTAGAAAAGAAATGTTAAATGCAATTAAATAAAAGATAAAGTACATTTGAAAGTAAAGGAAACTAAATCTACTCAATGGTAAATTAATTAAATCAAAATTTAGGAACTTGAGAATAAACTATAAGTTGAATGAAATGTTATAGATTCTGTAGACAAGAACCAAATATAACCTTACAAACTATTTCAATCAATAACAAGAAATAAATTAACAAATGTAAGTGAAGTAAAATGTTTTTTGATGGTAAGTTATCCTTTATTTTTTCCTACCATTATTTATTTTTAGTCCTCCAATTTATATCTATTGGAAATTGGGTTGATTCGCATCATTTTCCTTTTCAATTTTTAGCGTGTTTTCTCTCGTCTTGTTACTTCTCTATCTTTGTTTATCCATTTTCCAATTTCCATGTCTTCCGGTTAGGAAGATGCATATATTTTTGATCCTCTATCACCTCATTTTTCTCTCATAGGAATTTCATATGCCTCACCTTCAAAACATAATGTTCCATGCCCTCAAAGTCTTTTGTCATAGACCTTAAGTGAGTTTAAATTTCTTTGTTAGGAGGCCTTCGATAAAACATATTCTTCAAATGCCAATTCTTCTGAGGCCACTATTAAGAGGATTGTTACTCTTAGGTTTAGGACATACCATCAATTGGATCTTATTATTAATCCTTCATATCCTTCCATGTAAAATAACTGCATAAACATATAATTTCCTCAAAATGATGTTTGGATATTGTTTTCTATTTTGGATCCCTTTATTGAGGTTAAGCCTCCATAGTTTAATGTTACCTCAATCAATCCTTGGGACCTTTTATCTTAGGTTGACACATCAGTCCTTGGCTCTCATCATCTAAGTCCTTTCATTTCCATAATTTATCAACCCCATATAGTTTAACCTTAAACATCACCATCTACTGAAGGTAGAATGACATGGACTCGAACTTTGATCTTTGTTATACCTTTGGTTCCTCTAACAATGAAGAGGTAAGCTTGACTCTGTCAAATATCTTTTTCTTTTAAAGATTCCTATATTGATGCTATTAAGATCCAAAATTTCAGTCTTTATCCTTTGGTTCATTCTCCTCTCCCTTTTGAGAAATGAACTATACCCCACTAACATCATGGTTAGTGATAATTTTGATTTGGATGTATTTGAGTCCTAATTAGTCTCTAAAAGTCTGCTCTTGATTATGATAACTCCTATATTATGATTCCCTCTCAACTAAATGGAAAACAATTTAAAGGCTTAAGAACCTATTTCGACGATGGTCCTCAAACCAACTCCATATAGTTCACATATGTACTTGTCCACGCATGCACAACTACCTTCGACTTTAGAATTGTATTATTTCATTACTAAAACATCCAAGTGATACATCATTCCATGACCAGTAATAATGCCACATTAGGATAAAGGTGAATTACTTAGATTACTTAGAATACCCATTTTCCTAAATTAGAAATGTGTCAAACTGTTATGTGTGTTTGAGGCAATTTTTTAGATTTTCCATATATACAAGAGATATATATTTCTTATATGAACATATTTTGGAAGGTAACTTTTCTTTATTTAAAACACATGTTTTTGGTTTTAAAAACATCTAAAAACAATGGTGAATGACTCAAATGGTGAAAAATTCTGCTCATGGGCGATACCTGGTTCACTGCCACGAAGGAAGCCTCCATTCACGTGAACAATTTCTCTGTTGTTCCCGTACATAAGCAACATTAAATTTGACAAGGTCTAATGGTTAAGCACCTTTTGGTCTCAAACTTTTTTCAAACCACTTTTTTAGTTAGATGTTTTATGTGGAGTTGATTTAAGCATCTTAGGTTTAGAAAGCCTGTGTCCAAAATATCATTTTTGGATTGTTGGATATATAATGTCTTCTTTTTATCCAAAAAAAAATGCCTTTTTTTTTTTATGAAAACTTGTGTTTTTCAGAGAGATGAACATTTGTTGAAATTCAGGATTCACTAGAACTTGTTTTTAAGATTCTATTATTTTTATACAGACATCCATTGTTGTTATTGCTTTTTAAAGTCATTTTAAGTTTCATTACTTTTCTCAACACTTGAACAATCATTTTCCAAAATTGTTCCTGGGAGGCTTTGAATATTTTGATATCTCAAAAATCTTGTGAGCTCATTTTTATTATCCAAACACTTCTAAAACTTGCACTAACCTTTCGGAATCTCACCTCATAAGAAGTTAGAAATATCATTGGTTTCTTATCACTTGTTTAATTGGAACACAAAGTTTTCTTCAACTTTAAAGAATAATGGTAGACAAGTTTAAACTCGACATTATCATTGAAAGTTGACACCTGCAATATGGTTAATGGTCAGATTATGATTTGTGTTTCATTTCCCTACAAAAAATTCAAAAATGGATTGTGGAGGTTGTGCATTATTTATTCTAGGAGAGTGTCAATTTTTTAACGAGTCTATTACTTTGTGCAAATCTTTACCTATATAGTGGAAGGTGTCGGTTTGGCCCGAGACATTTTCCAAAAAGGTTTTGTCCATGTATAAATCCTCATCTCAAGTGCATGATTTACTATTATTTAATATGATTCAATTATTTTCTTAATGAACATAGGTTAAGAAAAAAATTATTTTGTAAATTCATTTTTATTACTTAGATGCGAGGATAATTATTTTCCCAAATTTGGGTTAAGGGAAAAAATTACCTCAATTTTGGTAATAATAATTAGGGTAGTTTCGTTCCAATCCCATTTAGTCAGCAAACATTCTTAATTGATATTCTTGTTAGACCTATCTTTTATAGGTTTTGCCCCCTTGAGGTAGATCCATTGTGTGTAGAAATGGAACTTCCTATGATTTTGTTTGAAGATTTTCCATTGGGGAAAAATCATAATTTTATCAGACTTGTTAGTAACAAGTTGTTACTCCATCTGCTTTAACTTGTAGTTGTCTTTCCAATCATAAAATGATATCTTTTAAGATGCTCTTATTATTATTCTTAGTCATAATTGTTTCTCCATCCAATTTAGTTTGTCATTGTTTCTCCGAAAATAAATATGAATAGAGTGAGGAAGAAATTGATGATCAAATCTATTAACATTTTGAATCTAAATATAATGAATTCTATGAAGAATTGTTGAAACATGATTTTTTTTATTGTCCTCTAATATAAAATTTTATAAAAAAGAGAACAATGATTTACAACCCTTGTTGTTCAACTTCATGATAACTGTACTCACATGAGTGAGAACATCAAGTTCTTGAAAAAAGAGTTTTCAAAAGTTTATTTAGATTCAACAAATATTTTGAAAGAAGAAAGGAAACTCTTTGGAAAAATGTTAAAAAAGAAAATTTTAAGTTTCTTGAATGAGCTAGAACTTGTAAAATACGACAATGATATTTTATGTGATTTTGAAGTTGGAGGACCTATCCTTTTTTAAAAGCATAAAGTTGTTGATGTCTCTTTTTAGGATCTTTTAGGCTTTTTATGTACGAAGAGATAAGGGAATTGCATCAAAATAAGAGGATGAAAGTTTTGCTAACTTTTAAGAGGAAAGAAAATGTTTTATTTTATCTCTTGAAAATGTTAAGAGGAGATCCATTTGTGTGAAGTTTCCAAGGTCATTTTGGAAAATAAAGTTGAATGTCTGAAAAAGGATTTGATATCAGCAAAAATGTGCAACAGAATTTAGAGGCGAGATAAATAAAAATGGGAGATATGTTTTTAATACTAACCTCGAAAAGGAAATTATAAGGAGGGTTGGATTTTAACAAATTTGATGATTTAAATTACTAAAACAATTTTTTTTTCTATAAGCTTCTTCTCAAATTATGACAACATAAATTGAAAATGAACCCTAAACCTTTCAAGGTAAAAGGAAAAATATTGTCAATTATTTTTTAAAGAAGAAAGATTTTGTAAACTCCAAGTTTGATAATAAAAATCTTGTGCTTCATCTTGACAAAACACATTCGTATAAAGAAACTACCCAGATTAAATTTTTTTACCAAAAGAATGTAAATGTATATACTTAATCCAAATTTGGGAAAAAATTAATCATAGCTTCTAAGAGACAAAAACATGATTTACAAAATGATTCGACTAAAAAACATATGTTAATGAAGCATATAAAGTTAATCAAATCGTGGACTAGTATGCATCTGATATGAGGATTTATATGAGGGAAAAAAACATTCGAGAAAAACCTCAGTCCAAACCGACACCTTCCACTATATAGGTAAAGATTTACATAAGGGAGAAATGACTTACAAACTTTAACCTCTCTTAGACCCAATAATTCACAATATCCCAAAGGCATTTTTTTCACCTTCGAGTGGAAAGAGAAAACACATATCTATCTTCTACCACTCGCCATGTCGCAGGGGTCAAGTTTCCTTGATAATGTGTCATTTGAACTAAACTCCAAATATTCTTTGTAGTTGAATAAAACTATTTTTATCCAATAGAACAAGTCAAAATCCACCAATGTAGTTATAAGTTCTTAAGATTTGAGGTTCCTAAAGGTTGATGGAAGTTGTAAAGTGTTTCTCTAATCAAAATGTTGAGTATTAGAATCGTTTGAGACCTGAGACCCAATAAGTTCACCCAAAGAACCTCGAAAAGGTTAGTGGGGAGATGTGACAAAGTGATAGACATGTATATAAAGTGGTTCAGATCTCAGTTGAGGATCCAACATCCACTATAAAGGGTTTTTCTTTGCATATTAGTCTAATGTCTTTTCAGTATTTATCAGTTGTACAAATTCCCCTAAAAAGTATTTGATGCACTTATCAAAGGTTCCCTTATCCTAGTTTAGGAATCAATAGACTATGCAGTATGCAAGAATATGGAAATGATCTAAATTGTAACTATTTTGTTAATAGTGGGTTGATTGAGTATATCATAATGAGCCAAACCTTAATTGGTATATATGACTAGTTTTCTACTTATATTCAATGATATCATATTCCCTTTAACCATTCATAAGCATCGCATATAAATGAATTTTCTTAGACAAAGAATGAGTAAATTACAGCAGGATGGTCGGGGCTACTCTGAGGTCTGATGGCTATAGTAGTAAGGGGAGTATGGATGTAAGGCTTGAAAGTGGTGTAAGGTAGTTAATTGCATTTAATTTACATAAGAGTCATTTAATACTGGTGGGAGTGAGTGGTGGTGGTAGGCAAAATAGTGATTGTCCGTTCTATTTTCCTGTGAAAGAGGTGGTAGGATATTAGTTGGATTTCTAAAAGGAATCGAAATTATATAGGTTCCTCTTGAGTGGTCAAATGGTGTATTGCAATAATATTTCCTTGGATGAAGGGTTATTGGACCTCTGAAGGCTAGTTCTTATCATACTTAGATCTTTTGTACCAATCTGAGACTAAGAGAAACTTGTGCTGAATCATTATGCTGGGTTCCTAAGATTCAATGGAATGATTGAGAATTTTGGGACTATAGTGAGGTGTCCGAGGTTTATAGTTTCACCTTAGTCCCTTCTTTAAGGTATCTATGGTCCTAGGGGCATAGCACCGATCTCACAGATGTATGTGATGGACCTTAGTACCTATTCTCTTGCATGGGTAAAGATGAAAAGGATTATAAACATTTTGATAACATTAAAATGTGGTATCATGAGTATCACCTTGGTTCTATTTAAAAGAATTACAAGGGGAAATACTTATTCGTTTAAATAAGTAAGGGTAAAAATGTAAACAACTATCAATGTTCTTGTCATTATGAGTGTTGATGCAAAAAACTGGACCGAATCCCATTTTTATGATCACAGATAAATAGATAAAAGCAATCCAATCAAGCACATGAGAGACAAAGATTTTTAAAGTGGTTCGGCTATAAGGAAAAACCTACGTCCATTGTTATTTTATTCCCATGGGTTTACAATAGCACAATGTGGTGTAGAGAGAGAAAAAGGTGTAGATCTTGTGTATGGTGTCTCTCATCCTTGTCGGATCTCCTTGGTTCTCTTGGATCTCCCCCCTTTTTGGCTAAGGGAATACATGCATTTATAGTGATGGGAGATAAAGAGATTCATTGTATGTAGACATTTATACATTATGTCTACATTCAACGAATCTAATTGTTGAATTGCTTGGTATGCTATGTGTTGTCATCTACAATATAAATGTACATTAAGGCTCATTAAATGCGCTGCCATCTTCATTAATGCACATTAAATGCATAGTTATCCTTTTTGATCTTCCTGGTTGATATGCCGATCAACTCTCCTCGGGTGCCGACTAACACTCCTCGGGTGCCGACTAATTCTCCTCGGGTGCCGACTCCTCGGGTGCCGACTAACACTCCTCGGGTGCCGACTAATTCTCCTCGGGTGCCGACTAACACTCCTTGGATATCGAATATTGTCATGTAGGATGACATGTGTCCTTTTCTGATTGGTCCTCGTAGATGGAGAATTTTTGCATTAACAATGAGATTAATTTGGGAAAGTGCTTACATTGAGTGTGTAAACAAAGCCAACAATAGAAGGCCACGACTTGGGTTGCTATAAGTAAACCCCTTGGGCTAGTTTGAAATATCCACTATTTCCTTTAACAATTATTTTCTGTTCTAAATTTTCTCTTGTCAAAATGTTGTTCTCATTTTATTGTTTGGTGATAAAATGTCTTTTGAAAACATATCTCTTCCAAAGCTATGGAATTTTGGGCCAACCCCCAAATTTGTCCATCCTCTTTAGTACTTAAGTAGTCAATTACTTGGAACCAAACCACCCTTAATTTTCAGATGGATTCTAGGTGGCTTCATGAAATACTGAGTAAGACTTGGTGGGGATCTGGTAGAAGTACCAAATCATTGACTCTATTATCTTTAGTGCTACAAAGTCGAATGTAAGACCCAAATCCTTGGTCTTAATGCTTATATGCATCAATGAATGTTTTCTTCTCTGTAAAGATAAGTTTACACTACCTCTACATGTGGTGGAAATTCTGAAGTCTATAGGGCTTAGATCATCTTTAATAATGACAATAATAATGCTCCTAATCAATGGAAGGATAAGTTCTTCTTTGTTGGTGGAGCTTGGGCCACTCCTGACCCAGTGAATACAATATGATGTCCCACCATTTATTTTACTCCTCCGGTCATGAGTAATACCTCATTTTTATCTGTGTTTTTATTTTGTCCTCTGATTGGAGCTTTGCTCATATTTTTATCTTTGTAGTGATAAGTGACCTCAGCAAGGAAGAAAACGACGGGCTGACGAATGCCCTTAAACCATCCTCTCTTCCATTCGAGATTTTGTTGCACCCAAATGACATTATAAGAATGGCCTTGGTCCTCGTCCCAAGGTCATATTATCTAGAATGTCACCTGAGTCCCCAAAGATGGTGGTCGAAGAGTCGATGGGGACTAATCCATTTACCTCGCTCTAGAGGAAATATAAGGCTGGTATTATTGAGGTTTCTAAGGTAACCAAGGCTTCTAAAGGTGAAGAAGACAAGTTCACAAGAGGGGTTGATCTTCTTCCTAGCATTAAGGTTATTTTGCTTATTGTGGAGGGGGTGGTTATCTTAGAATCTTTGTTTAAGAGTCATGACTTTCCATTTTTACTCTTTGTGTAAACCTAATTTCTTGTTGGTTAAGTAGATGAACGCGATCATCATAGAGTGGACCATTTTTATTCCAAAGTACCTCTAATCCATCTTTAATGAATAAAGGGAAGAGATGTAGGGACACAAATCACATCAATTTCAACACGATAAAGGAAATTATGGTACCCTTTGTGCAGCTGGTGAATGAGATTGTGATGAAATTTCAACAAAGTTAAAGATCATTGTTGGAGAAGGATATGAAACTCCTACCTTTGTCACAAGCATCATCGAGGGTAGGTAGGACCTTCAGGGAAACCCAAAGTGCTCTTTCTATTCCAGGGTACTTGTATCCCCTGGTCTCAAAAGTTTTAACAAAAGAGTCTGGTGATACCCCATCTAAGGGTAAAGAAGTTATGGTATCCCTTTTGAAAGTGGTTGTCAATGTCGATGCTTTTTATGTCTCTCGGGAGCCCAGTGGTCCATCTGAAGGAGTTTAATGAGGGTTGAGGTTCTCCAAGGTGGATAAATACTCACCACTCTTTTCTTCAGAGGATAGGAAATTTTATGCATCTATAGTGGAGTCATTGATGTCAATGACAAGAACCAATAGTTTGGATATGGTGTATGCGCCGAGGAACAGGGGACCAAGGCTAATTTGAAGGAGATAGTCCATATACTGGGTTAGTTAACTTCATACTTATTTATTTTCTCTAGTAGTTTATTTTTTCTTTAACAAGACCCTTTTTGATACCTTTTCCTCGAAACACCCTATATCTTTGACTCATTTGAGTCTATATTATATAGGCGATTGTCTAGTTTGGAAATAGAGACAAAATTTGAGTCATAACCCTGTCTTCCAAAGATCTTTAAACACTACATATAAATTCCTCTAATAGTCTCAACGGTAGAATACCAACACTGCACCTAGGATTATATTCATTCATTGCATTCAGTGTAATTTAAGTGTGTGTGTTAATTCCCAAAAATTGTTTTTTTAATAATTTTTGGGATTTTAGAAAATATTTTTAGAAATTTTCAAAACTTTTTTAAACATTTAAAAGTTGGTTTTAAAAATGCTATGGGTTGATTTATAATTTCCTATTCTTCCTAAAACCTTGATTGCGTAGGATCCAAAAGAGGTAGATAATTTTGAGGTGGAAAATGAGATTTTTTAAAGCTCATAAACACGCGCTTGAGGGCTCATCCTTGACTTACACATGTTGATCTGTGAGCGATTGGATTTGTGTTTGTTACCTCTCACAACCTTAAGACGTAATCCAATCCCTTAGATCTTTAGTTATCAACGACCTACTTGTTATTGTAATAACCCTTGAGATAGTTTAGAGAACCAATAAGAGCGCCTTTAATGGTAGTGCATCCTAAGACATTAGATTTACATTGTTTATGTTCGATTTAATTTCAACTGTAGATTCTCACCAACCCTTTCGGATCCTTCTATGAGTAATATAAATAGGGACCAAGTGGGGAATGTTTAGAGACTGTTGGCTCATTTGAGAATTGAGAGAAAAAAGAGAAGAGAGAGATAAAGAAAGAGGATAGAGAGAGAAAGAAAACCCTAATCAAACATCGTCCAATAATTTCTCAGAAAAACCTTTGTGAGTTTGAGAGAGTTCATATTTGTGAATATTCATCCCCTCTAGTCTTTAATCTCTTGTCCAACAAGTCACGAAGTTTAAATCTATTTTTCTTTTCATAGAAAGTTGAGATCTGAAACTGTGTTGTACATCTCACCTATAAATTGCTTAGTTTGATTTCTTTTTTCAAGAAATCTTCATTTATTTGATGATTTTACTTTTACTTGTTGTTTTCAAAACCAGAGCCAACAAATCCATTTTCTATTTACAGTTTATGAGAAAAATGAGACTTTGATCTAGTTAAGATCTTGATTATGGATTTACACTTTTGTAAATATTTCACAATTTGTGAAATAACTGTTTATGTCAAATAAAAAGGAAGTGTTTAGTATCTTGGCTTTTTTTAGTAGTAAGATTCCCTCTTGATCTATGGATAAAAATAAGATAAATAATCTTAGACTCTCAAACAAACTGTGAATCATAAATCATTACTGCATCTTAGAACGTTATTTATAATTTGTTTAGAAATTATCTGTGTAAGTGTGTGTGGGTTGCATGCATGTAATTCGGCACTTCACCACTTACACTTGTCACACTACAATACTAAATAAGTGTTGGTAGATAAATTATTGACTTTAGAGTCGATGTAAATCTAAAAAGATAAGCGGTTACGAAGCTGGTAGAACAACCTCAACATCTAAACCTTCAGAGGAGCCATAATAATCCATTGGAGTTGGTAAACATTCTGGACTTAGATTAGGTCTGTTTGTGTGTTTGGTTTGTTATATAGTTTGTAATCTGTTAACTCTATTTTATTGGAATTTTCTTTTGAGGTGTAGAGATTCCATGGATGTTTCCTTAATTGGGTGGGGTTTTACCAAGTTAAAATCTTGTGTTCTTGCATACTTATAATTCCTCTCATCACCTTCTTGAGACTGTGTTGATTTAGAACCTATATGAATTTTGTTTTTCAGAACTGGCATACCTATACCTTAAATAACTTGTTCATTAAATCTTTTGTACACATCTTGTGTTAGCTGTTTGTTTTGATTAAAGAGTTTCTTCAAAAAACTGTTCGGAGCCATTTAAACTATTTAATCTTGAATGAAACGACTTAAGTGGTACATTTTTTTTAATTAGTATCAGAGCAAGGCTTTAAAAATTCTTTTAGATCTTGAGTTTTTGAAATTGTTTTCTCAAGACAAACTTTGACGAGAAATTTGAGAGATTAGGTAACCTGTCCAGGCCCCCTCTCTTTGATGGAACCAACTTACCATATTGGAAAGTGAGGATGGTTGCTTAATCTAAGGGACATCGGGAGATGATGTCTGGGATGATATTGAAAATGTTTACACTTTTCCAACTAAGCCATCCGCAGAAGGAAGTACTGAGAGGATTAGGAAGCTGCTAAGTGAATACACTAAAGAATAGAAACATGTCTCCCTTAGTAATAACAAAGGCAAAAATGACATATTCATGTCTATAAGTGAACATGAATTCAAGAGGATCTCTTCTTGTACAGCTTCTAAGGAAGATTGGGATAATCTTGTGACTGCACATGAAGGAGACACACGTGTTAAATCTACGAAAAGCCAAATGTTAATCCAGGAGTACAACACTCTAGTCCTGATTGAGACTCAGTCATTTGATGATTTCTACATTAGGTGGACATACATAGTGACAAAACTGTATGCTAATGGTATAACTTATGATAGGAAGAAAATTGTCTCTAAAATTCTAAGGTAACTTCCACAAAAATTTGACAATAAGTGCTATGCAATTGAGGATATGGATAATCAAAAACTCACCCTTGAACTCCTCAGTAGCAAGCTAAGAATCGTGTAAATGGAATTAGAATTCAAGAAGTAATTAATACAGGCTAATAAGAAACAGTCTACCTCTAATATTATCTTTACCTCTAAGTTGACTAAACCTGAACATTATTTGCCTTAATAGACTTAGATTCTGATGAAGACTGTAATTTAGAGAGTTTGGATAATCAGATTTCCTTAATGTCTAAACAATTCAAGAAAATTGTGAAATTTAGAAATAAAATTGCAAATATACACGGCAAACCTACCTATTTAAACGAATCTAATAATAAACCTCATGAGAAAAGACTTGACAAACCTAGTAGAGACCTTAAGAACACTGATTGCTACAGATGTGGGAAGTTAGGACACATAGCTAGTGATTGTAGAATCAATTTGAATAAAAACAAGAACACTAGGGCTAATTTGTGCAAGACTTGGGATGACTCAAGTGAATCATAATCTGATGAACTCGAGTCATTCAATACTTCTGACCCTGTATGTCTTTCTTTGCTAAAATCATATACACTGATGATAAGGAATCTGAGCATGATATGTTGAATGATTCTATCCCTACTGATTTGTCTGCCTTATTACTTAAGAATGCTGATAATTCATCAAACTTTGTGTGTATGAGTCAAATGGAACGATCTATTGTTGATGCAAATGGGTGTGTTAGACCTAAAACTGAATCGCTAGGGGACAATGCACACTTAGTGACTCCGACATTGAGGATCTTCCAGACATTCACACACAGTACTAAAAAACTCTCAGGAAAAGCACTAAACTTGAAAAAATTATTATAGACCTTACACAGAAGATAGAAACCCAAAGCCATATGGTCAAACATAATGCTGAAGAGTAAACTTATCAATTTTTAATTCATGAGAATGAGACTAAAACTTTTGAACAAAAACTGAAAGAGTTGTCTAAATCAAATGAACTTATGGAAAAGAAATATAAAGGGATGTTGTTAGAACTGGAACAAACTAAGGAAATAACTTCAATAGTCCTTAAAAAGTTTGATAAATTTAAAAATAACTCAAAATGTTTTGAAGACTGTGTTATTGAAAGTAAGACCAATTCTAATGATAGAAATATAATAGGTTTTGGCCCCAACAATTCTAAGCAAACTAAAACTTTTGAACCTATTAAGTTTGTATCTGGTGGCAAAAGACCAGTTGAAATTTGCCCAGATTTTCAAGCCTAAAAAATGATTTTGACTCGCAACAACAAAAGTTAGACATTGGTGAATCAAGTAACTTTAAGTGTAATGATGAACATAAGGCTAAATATGTCTGCCCTCCCATTAGAAAAAAATGATTCATCATCCCAACTAGTACCTTAGACGAATAAGGCTATATTTCAATTTTTAGACAAACCTTTGTCTAACAACATTTATAAATCTAAACCCTCTACTAGCTATCTTTATTGTTCATAATATGATGTCTTTGGACATTCTATTGATGGATTTTTTTTAAAATGTCTATATAAACCAATCTATCACTCAACTGTTTACTGTAACTTCAACTATTCTAGGAGAAGCCGAAATAATTATTTCCTACCTAGACAGCCGAACAAGAATTCTAACTACCGTAATAGGAAGAAAAGATAAAATACTAATAGATCATATACAAGAAGGAATCCTAGATTATTCTTTAAACCAAATGATCAAATGTTTTATCATACTGAAAAACGTGTGCAAAAATCTTTTAGAGAAAAGGTTAAAGCTTGCAAGTTTTATCAAATACGAGCTAATAAGCGACGATTGAAAACTAAAGCAATTTGGGTTAAACAAGATGAGCCATTACCCCAGATGAAATTCAACATTGTGATCAGTTCTTTCAAAGATGAACAAATAGCATTTGGGTGGTATTTAGACTCTGGATGTTTTAAACATATGATCGGTGATGATACCAAACTTTCAAGTAAAACTAACTTCTCCGGAGAAAAAATCTTGTTTGGAGATGGTGTATCATCCCAAATCACTGGTAAAGGAACACTCCATAAAGAAGGATTACCTATTCTTGAGGATGTTCTTTTGGTAAAGGGTCTTAAAGCAAATTTACTAAATGTATCAGAATTTTTTTACTACAGTCATACTGTCAACTTTTTAAAGGACAATTGCAAAATTTTAAATGAAAATGGTGATTTCATTATTATAGGAATTCATACTCTAGATTACCGTTATACAGTCAATTCAAGTATAGAGGTTTGTAACATTGCTAGAATGGATGACAATGAGATATGTCATGAGAGGTTAGGTCAAATTATTTACGACAACCTTGATAAATTGTCTTCGTAGGATATAGTTAGAGGTCTTCCTTAAATCAAACCAATTTCAAACATCATATGTGGTCCTTGTCAATAAGGAAAGATTATTAAGGCTCCCCACAAGAAAGTTAAAGAAGTTCTATCCACTAAACCTCTAGAACTCATCCGTATGGACCTAATGGGTCCTTCTCGTACTATTTGTCTTTGTGGCAACAGTTATATTCTTGTTATTGTTGATGATTTCACTCGTTTTACCTAGGTTGAATTTTAAAAACACAATTCATAAACATTTCGTAAGTTTTTGAAAATTCTAGTTCGTATTGAAAATGAAAATGAATACCAAGTAGAAAGAATTCGTAGCGATACAGGAGATGAATTTATAAATTTAGCTGTCATCGATAATGGTTACAAATGTGAATTAATTCCCTTAAGACACTTAAAAAAATGGAATCGCTGAGCGTAAAAATCTCACTCTTCAGGAAATGGTCTTCATTATGATTAATGCAAAGAAATTACCTAAATATTTCTGGGTAGAATCCATTTTTATAGCTTGTCATATAATCAATCAACTATAGATAAGGAAAAACACTAAAAAAAACATCCTATGAACTTTGGTTTAGGAAGAAACCTAACCTAAAATACTTTAGAACCTTTGGGAGTACCTGCTATCTATGTAAGGATCGAGAACATCTGTCTAAAATCGAAACCAGAGGAGATAAAGCTATTTTCTTAGGATATTCACCAAATAGTAGAGTGTACCGTGTCTGAAATCTTCATAGCAAAACCTTAATGGAATCCATTAATGTGGTTTTAAGTGACACTAATGTAGAGAGTAAGATCAAAACTCCAACTATAGTGGATGAATCCGAAAACCCTTTAACTTATGATTCTCCAGAGATAGATGATTGTTTTCCAACTGAGACCACTGAAGTGCCTAAATGGGTTTCCAAAGATCATCCTTTAGATAGTGTAGTTGGTAACCCTACTGAGCCAGTTAATAAAAAAATCCCAACTATGTACTCTAGATCATTATGCATGCTTTGTTTCTCTTATAGAACCAAAGAATGTTAATAAAGCATTGAATGACCCATTGTGGATAAGTGCTACGTAGGAGGAAATTCTTCAATTTGTCATTAATGATGTTTGGTATCTTGTACCCTGGCTATAAAATAAAAGGGTTATTGGGACGGGTTGGCTTTTCAAAAATAAAACAGATGAATCTAGGATCATTATTCAGAATAAGGCTAGATCAGTTGCCTAGGGCTATACTCGCAGATTCAAGGAATAGATTTCAAGGAGACTTTTTGCACTGATCACTCGCCTTGAGTCTGTTAGCATAATCTTTTCAATAGCATGATATTTTAATTTCACACTATATCAAATGGATGTTAAATATACTTTCCTTAATAGTATCTTAACTGAAGAGACCTATGTAGAACAACCTAAAGGGTTGATTGACTCTCATTATCCAAACCACGTCTACCGTCTTAAGAAAGCTCTTTATGGGTTAAAAAAAGTTCTAGGTCTTGGTATGAACGTCTATCTACCTTCCTTCTAAACAACGATTTTAAGCGTGGAGGAAATGATAAAACTCATTTTGTCAAACACTTTGACATAAATATTACTATAGCCCAAGTATACGTAGATGATATAATTTTTGGATCTACCTTCCCAACGGACGTTAAAACATTTTCTGATATTATGCATAAAGAATTACATATGTCACTTATGGGGGGGGGGGGGGGGGGGGGGTGTAATAATTCTTCTTAGGTTTTCGGGTCAAGAAAAATTCAGATGGTTCATTTGTATCGCAATCCAGATGCGCTTTAGAGATTGTAAAAAAGTTCGGTCTAGAAACTGCCAAAGATACTAGGACTCCCATGAGTACTTAGGTTAAACTATAAAAAGACGAACATGGAAAATACATCTACTCAACCTTATACCGTAGTATGATAGGAAGTCTTCTATACCTTACTGCCTCCCGTCCGGACATTATGTATATTGTTTGTGTGTGTGTCTACTATCAAAATAACCCTAAAGAGAGTCATTTACGTTGCATTAAAAGAATTATAAATATGTTAAAGGAACTCTCAACTTAGGACTTTGGTACACAAATGACACAGCTAGCACGATAATTGGCTACACCATTGCTGATTAGGATGGGTCTTTCGATGAGAGTAAAAGTACGTCAAGAGCATGTTATTACATAGGTAATAATTTGTAGGGTGTAATAGTAAGAAACAAAATTGCACTTCCTTATCCACAGCCGAATCCGAATATATAGCCAGAGGTAGCTGCTATGCTTAATTACTTTGGCTAAAAGAAATGTTAAGAGATTTTCGTACTTTTAAAGAGAAATTATATCTCTATTTTGACAATCAAAGCGTGATTAATATTTATAAAAATCTTGTTCAACACTCTCGTACTAAACATATTAAAATACGACATCATTTTATACGCGAGTTAGTCGGATCAAAAGAATTGGAAATTAATTACTTTGCAACACAATTGAAATCAGCAGATTTATTCGCCAAACCTTTGGATAATATACATTTTGAATCCTTACGTAAATCAATTGGGATGGCTGTGGAAGAATTGTAATGTCTTGTTTTTTTTATGCTTTGATAGTTCTCTCTCTTATCTATGTCTAGACCCTTTATCCATTTCAGACAAAATGGGGGAGAAGCTTAGAGTACACTATTGGACAATATTTTGATTACTTCAACTAAAGTGCTTGATATTAGTTATCTAATTTTTAGGATATCAGTACCTCGTGTTATCATTATGTTGTTAGGGTATTGGTTTGTATTTAGTTAAGTAATGTAATTTTCTTTTCTAGGATATGGGGTCGATAGAATTTTGTATAGGAATAGGAGTTTCTTATATTTTTATATCCCTCTGAGTCCTTGATGACTCAAAGGATATTTTGTCTCATATTTCCAAAAGGGGAGATTGAAGCACCCTATATCTTTGACTCACCGGAGTCTATATTATATTGGCGCTTGTCTAGTTTGAAAATAATGACAAAATTTGAGTCATATCCTTGTCTACAAAAGAGCTTAAGACACTACATATCAATTCCTCTAATAGTATCTAAGGTAGAATACACTATAATTTAGGGGTGTGTGTGTTAATTCTCATAAAAATGTTTTTGTAATAATTTTTGGGATTTTCTAAATAATTTTTAGAAATTTTTGAAACTTTTTTAAACATTTAAAAGTTTGTTTTAAAAATTTTGTGGGTTGATTTATAATTTCCTATCCTTCATAAAACTTTGCTTGGGTAGGATCCGAAAGAGACAAAGCATTCTGTGGTAGAAAATAAGATTTTTTAAAACTTATAAACACGTGTTTGAGGGCTCATCCATGCCTTACACGTGTTGGTCAGTGAGCGTTTGGATTTTTATTTGTTATCTCTCGCAACCTTAAGACGTAATCCTGTCCCTTGTATCCTTAGTTATCAATTTCCTACCTGTCTTTGTAATAATCCGTGTGATAGTTGAGAGAACCAATCGAAACGCTTTTAATGGCGATGCATCCTAAAATATTAGATTTACATCGTTTATGTTCGATTTGTTCTCAATTGTAGAGTCTCGCCAACCCTTCCAGATCCTTCAGTGAGTAATATAAATAGAGACCAAGTGGGGAACGTTTAGAGACTTTTGGATCAATTGAGAATTGAGAGAAAAAAGAGAAGAGAGAGAGAGAGAGAGAGAGAGAGATAGATATAGAAAATAGAGACAGAAAGAAAACCTTAATCAAACTCCGGCCAATTTTTTCTCAGAAAACCCTTTTTGAGTTTGAAGGAGTTCATATTTGTGAAGATTCATCCTCTTTAGTCTTTAATCTCTTGTCCAACAAAGCACGAAGTTTAGATTTCTTTTTCTTTTCATAGAAAGTTGAGATCTGAAACAGTGTGAAACATCTCACATATAACTTGCTTAGTTTGATTTATTTTTTCAAAAAATCTTCATTTGTTGGTTGATTTTAATCTTAATTATTGGTTTCAAAACCAGAACCAACAAGTCCATTTTTGTTTACAGTTTATGAGAAAAATCAAACTTAGAATTAGTTAAGATCTTGATTAGGGATTTACACTTTCGTAAATATTTCACAATTTGTGGAATAACTGTGTATAACAAATAAAAATAAAGTGTTTAGGATCTTGAATATTTTTAATAGTGATATTCCCTGTTGATCTGTGGATAAAAATAAAGATCAGTAGTCTGAGACTATCAAATAAACTCTGATTCAAAAATCCTCACTGCATCTTAGAACGTTATTTGTAATTTGTTAGGAAATTATCTATTGGGTTGCATGCATGTAATTAGGCACTTCACCACTTACAGTTGTCTCACAACAAATATAAATAAGTGTTGGTAGAGATATTATTGACTTTAGAGTTGACGTAAAGTTAAAAGGAGAAGCGGTTACAAAATTGGGAGAATAACCTCAATATTAGAACCTTGAGAGGAGTTAGAATAATCCAAAGGCGTTGGTAAACATTCTGGAGTTAGATTAGGTTTGTTTGTGTGTTTGGTTTGTTATATAGTTTGTAATCTGTTAACTCTAATTTAGTGGATTTTGCTTTTGAGGTATAGAGACCTCCGTGGATGTTTCCCCAATTGGGTGGGGTTTTACCACATTAAAATATTGTGTTTTTGAATACTTACTCTTCCTCTCATTACCTTCTTGAGATTGTGTTGATTTTGAACCTATATTATATTTGTTTTTCAAAAATTGCACACCTATACCTTAAATAACTCGTTTATATAATCTTTTATACACATCTTGCTTTAGCTGTTTGTTTTACCTATACCTTAAATAACTCGTTTATATAATCTTTTATACACATCTTGCGTTAGCTGTTTGTTTTAATTAAGGAGTTTCTTCAAAAAACTGTTCGGAGCCATTTAAACTGTTTAATCGTGAATTAAATGACTTAAGTGGTACATTTTTCTATCCTTATGTTTGCAGGCCCAACATTTGACAAGGGCCTGATTGATGCCTTGGAGGTGAACATGGCATGGAAGAAATCCTTAGCCATGGCTGATCAGTGGGACATAACCATGATGTAGTTACACTAGGCAGTCTACGATAATAAGTTAGAGATGAATGCTCTAGAGTACAAGAGGGCAGACTTGAGGTCTAAAATCAATTCTTTTGAGAAAAATCAACTTCTAAATTATAATCCCGTTAGGGAATGGGCCTCTTTTCCTTCTGCTTCTCGGTTGTCATTGTCTAAGGCTGAGTGGTCTAATGTTGTGGAATTTTTCAACCATAGGGAGGAAATGTAAGCTCTCTGAGATGAAATTCTTCTTCTTCGAGCTACCAATGACAAAATTCTCCACTCAACTGAGGGTACTGGTCACCTGAAGCGACTAATATTTGACCTCAAGGAACTAAGGTACCTCTTATGTCTGAAGACCAAAAACTCAAAGAAGGTAATTTTGGAATTCATGTAAAATATGTTGAGATTCATAGGAGGATTAAATTTGTGGTGAATGGTCAATTGGATGCGTATCTATACTTTGAATCCCATCAAAAGTTTCTCTTTCATAATTATTCTATGTGATTTGAAGTGTGCCAGGCTAAGGTTCAGATGTTTTTCCTAGAGGTTGACATCTCTAGTCTCTTTTCTAAGGACCCCCACTATGTCAAAGATAGTTCTAATAGTTAGAGTAATAGTGGCGGTAAAATTTCTAAGGTAACTATTTTAAATGTTATGGAAGAAGTGACTAAGAATGAATCCACTACTCCTTTGAATTTTCTAAGCCCCAATGAGGAAATCTAAAGTCCTTATGAAGGAACCCAATATGAATTCCCTACATTACAAGGGCTTTTAATTTTTTTTGTTATTTTGGACAAGGGAGTTTTGGATGTAACACGCAAAACTCCCTTTTCTTCAAGGATAATGGATTGGGTTTGAAAATTTTGATTTCTCCTTTATTGGAACTTCTTTTAATTTTCTTTGTAAAGGAACGTTTCTTTTTTTTTGAATTTTTCTAATGTATGTGGGGTTAGGTGGTATCCCACTTAACTACCCAAGATTTCTTGGTTAAGCAACGAATCTTAATGACAACTTTTCTGAATTGGATTTGACGATCCATTAACATTTGTATAAATGTGGAAGCCTTTGGTATAATACCACACAAGTTTAAAATAATTTTATTATGAAAACTAATTACTAAACTAGTATTTTTAGGATTTAATTGGAGATTTGTAAAGTTTTGGGAAAATTTTATATAATTATTTTAAGTCAAAACTGAGGTTTTATAATAATTTTTATAAGAAACTTTGACATTAATTTAGACATAATTAGAATTGGAGAAAAGAATCAAATTTAAAATCTTTAATTATGATTTAATATGAATAAAGGATTTATAAATTATTATTTAGAAACTAAACAAAGTTATAAGTTAGAAGGATGAGGTTAATAAGGTAATTGAAGCATACTTAGAGAAATATATAGGGTTACGGTTAAGAAAATAAAAACATAAAAATCAGAGAATTATTATAAGAACTTAAATGAAACCATACTATCTTTTAAACTCAAGATGTAACTTCGAAACTTCACACAAAATACATATTTCCAATCAATAAATTATCCCCTTTTCTCTTACATTTCTAAACTTCATTTTGGGAAAGCATCATTTGGAGGTTCCTTACATTATGGATTTTTGAGGAGTAATTTGAAGAAGTTTTTAGAGTTTCTTTTTTATCTGTCATTTGGGAATTTTTATTCATCTTTCATGGAAAGATAATTCTATTGTATCCTCTCATGATGCAAATAATGATTTCCACCTACATAAGAAATTTATTAATTTTAAAAAAAAGGTAAAAATAATTAGGGTTGTTTGATATATTGAAAAATGGTGATTTCTTTACATAAATGAATTAACCCAATTCTTTAAGTCTTATGTTTAGTTTAAATTAGTTTAATTGAAATTGGGTTAGATAAGTTTATATTCCTATTAGATATTCCTATTGAATTAGAATTTATATGGCAGTCTGCTACTCTTCATGTCTTTGTATATGTCCATTCAAATTCTAATGTATCAATTGGGAAAGGAATTATATGTTGAAATATCACAATTAAATATAGAAAATTTTGGTTTTAAGTAAGTATTGACTTTAATAGCTATCGTAGACCATACTCAAAGAGTAATGGGGGCATTGAACTTTATTTTAGAAAGAAAATGCTGATTTCGAGTTCTGGGCTTGTTACAGAAGATGTAGGATGAACACAAATTTGTTTATGGAAAATTTTAGTTCCGTGCGAATGACTATTATTTTTACAATTTAAACGAGTGTATTTTTAACCACGTGAACGGTCGCATGCGCACGACTAAGACTTTGTGTCGTGTCCACGGATCTAGGGTATTTTATGATTTTATAAATTTTTAAGGACTAGTAGGATAAATTTATAAGTTCACCTTTACTCAGTAAATTCTACTTATATGAGAAATGTTGAGGTTTAAAATATAGTGATTGAAATACTCACCTCGAAGGATTTGATCCCATTAAGGGTGAGATATAATTATTCGACTAATAATTGTATAACTGATTATTTATACTCATGATTGATAGTTTTACTACTCGAGTGCATATCTATTATATTATTGCATTGTGCCTAACCCATCGTATTATTATAGGTACTCCAGGGTACCAGATGTAGCTTTTTTAATGGAGTACTCTGTTGTTACGTTCAATCACTACCGATTTTGATTTCCTTGGTGTTGCAGTTACCCTTAGTTTTATCTTTCATTTATTTTTCTTTATGTCAATAGATGTTAGGTTTATCTTATCATTGTACTCATTCTAGTTTGGAAACGTACTATGCTTTGGAGTTTGTCATGTAATTGTTATTTTTCGCAGGACTCTTATTACTTAGTGGTTTGGTTGATTTTCTCTATATTACCATTTGAAGTTTATCATATGATTATTAATTTTTATTATCATTATTCATTGTTTCCTACTTCATGTTTAGGATTGTATTTACATTTTTTTGACATACTATAATAATTAATAAATATATTTAATTAACCTAATTATTAAACATTACGAGGTGTCATAGTTTGTATCAAAGCATGTTGCTAGGCAAGGTAGGTTCTATTGGTCCATTCTAGTTTTTATAGCATTATTTCATATGTCCTTCTATTTGAACTATTTTTGTAAGATGAGGAATATTAATAATCATTTTATGTCATATTTCAAATGGTATCGAAGAGGAAGACCCGTTCCACTCCACATGCATCCCAACCTAATCCAGCATCACTAGTGCCACCCAACTTTCGATGCCTAAGGGAAATTTATTTCTGGAGATCTTTGATTCACCACAAATAGTGGTACTTGCTCTCATTGCACATTGAGATAAAATTTGTGGCGCGTTAATGAAGAATACTCCACCCACATTTTTAGGATCGACATATTCTATGGTTTCTATTCAATGGAGTCAGGACATCGAGCTCCATATATGGATCTTATCTTATACGAATGTTTTGAAGAAAATTCTATAAATTTTTCACTAACTTGTGATGCTCTTCAGTGGAGGGAGAGTGTTACTACACCCCCTCCGAGGGGTTGGATGACTTATGTTGTGTTCATAGAGAAGTTCAATGAGAAGAATTTCACTATCTCTATTTGCCCATATAAGAGGATGGAATTTTTTTCACTTTAGTATGGAACTCATACGGTTGATGAGAAAGAGAAAGATTTCACAAATTTATCATTGTTTGCTCCAGAGGAAGTGAATATGGAGAAAAATAAGATTGGTTGTTTTGGGAAGGGTCTCATATACCTATTTGTCTGATTTTGGTGGCGAATTTTACTTATTCCACGTACATCCAGATAATTGACGTAGTACTCACCTTTTATAGGGGTCATTTGAGCATTAGAAGAAGTTGGAGAAAGAGGGCCAGGATGGTGGGCCCAAGACTATGTAAGGATTCGACACAGGGTGAAAGGGGAGTTAAGGCGAGCAAGGCCAATAATAGCAGGTGAGGTAGGGAGATACCTCCTAGGGAATTCTTCACTAGTCATGTTTAGTTATAAACGATTTGGTCATAGGAAAAAGTATTGACTAAGTGAGGTCAAGCCAGGCCACCAAAGTCAGAATGGACAGGCCTAACAGGGCCAATTTTCATAGGGCTTATAAGGCTAGTATAGGGAGGTCTAGTCGGGCAAATGGCAGCAAGGCTTTTGGTTAATTACCAACTGCAAGACTAGACACAACAATAGGAGAGGCAATAGCATATGCCAGTCCTTTCAGCTACTCGACAGTAGGCACAAGTAGCAGTTCATGCACTAGTCGCAGTACCTCAACCCTAGCTATTGTATGAAATGTTGTATCAAGTGGGAGCCATGAGTGATCAGGTGCCTAGTCAGGCATTAGATGGTATGATATTTGTTGATAGCACCTTAGTCCGAGTTTTATTTGATATAGGTGTTGCACACTCTATTGTTGAACGAAATTTCATGGGTTTATCGGGGATGGTTCTAACTCCTTGCACTAAGATATTATCTGTCTTGGTCATTTAATCTTACAAGCTAGTTGTTCGGTGTACTGAGTAGCTCGGTACACGGAGTAGCTAGGCACTTTAAGTTGCTCAATACATATATTTATGCCATTCTGGATAACACTTGTCTTAACATAACTGGTCCACATCAGCTGACTGATTTTTGTATCAACAGACGCCCCCAATATTTCTTAGTTGAGGTTGGATGCGAGAGTGTGGAATATTGTACCCAAAAGCTGTTCGGGCATATTTCCCATGTTCTGTTTGGTTACCGACCTTCAACACTTGTGAAATTTTCCTCTTAGCATAATAGTTTTGAGCACAAAGTGGCAAACTTGTAAATATTTCAAATTTTTAGCGAACGCTTGGGTACTTGCGTTTTTTTCCGTGGTTAGCCGCCAGAAATGCAATCGTCGTCATCTGTGATCATTACTTTTCCCATTTTCCAAAGAAGCGTATATAAAGGCGGTAAAAGAATATTAGCTTCTACCTTTTTCCATCTATATTCCCAGACTCTTTTTTTTCTCGCTTTTCTTCTTACGATCATCTTCTTTGTCATCCGCCTTAGCTGATTTCTTAATTTTTCTGTAAGAATTTCTTCCTTCCTTATCCTTTCTTTGTTTTATCCATCATGGTTTGTCTTATCGAATTGATGGATAAGTTTATGGCCAATTTTGTGATTCCTTCTTGGGTTATTCTGGAAAAATATTCTTGCCCTTCCGATTTATTTTCTCTAGCTGAGGGACATTGGTTTCCTTCTATTTTTGTGGCCAAGTGTAGTTTTTCTTTCGCGCATAATCCCATATCTTTGGAATTTTGCCAATATTTTGATATTGTTCCTGCAAGAGTAGTTCCAAATACATGGAGGGTAGTTAATGGCGTACATAGATTGGATCAATTTCGTGGAACTCGTCTATGGATTCTTGAAATAATGTACTGTTATAAATGGGTTACCAGTTACACCACCTTTTATTTAAAAACTAGGTTTTCTAACAGAGCTTTAGTGGTCAATCTCCCTAATGCTAATTGGGATTATTTTGAACACAGGGATGTGATGAAAAATTGGCAACATCCCCAACTAAAGGGTAAAGATGTGTACCATGGTCCCAGATGTCCACTTTATGGCAATGGGATAGGTTGTCTTATTTTTCAAATTAACTCTATTTTTGTTAGATAAAATGTGTCACTGACATTTATTTTTTATATTGCAGTTGACAGCAGGATAAAATCCCCAAAAGAGAGTGATATTAATATAAAAGATTTGAAATTTATTTGGGTTTTGCATCAAGCAATAGTTGGGTAACACGTAAGGTCTGCTTCCTATTTGCTGAGATACAAGAACATGACTTCCTCTTTTTTTGCTCGGCCTCTTGATCCTCCTTTGGTGATTGATCTTGAGTAGGAACCATCATTTTCTTCAATTATTGAAGAATATTCCTCTGATTTGGGCACTTCTGTTGCTTACCTGATGAAGAAGAAGAGGGGAATGCCTGATCTTTTTTCCAAGGTTTCCCCTGGTGATGATGGGGCAAGGAAGAGCAAAGAAGATGTCCCAACTGAAGGGACTAAAAAAAAGAATGTTTCTCCATTTGGAGGAGAAGTCATAACTGGCAAACGAGTCAGTAAAAAGACCCTAGTTGCTCCAAAATAGGCAGTACTTTGATTGAAGGTGTTGCTATTATTCAGGAAGAGAAATCACCTTTGATTAAAGTTGTTCCTCTGAGAATATTGAGATGGGGTCTTGTTGAGAAGACCATGGATGATGATACTGAACCTTATGGGGTTGAGGTACCTTCTTTGAGAGTTAGTTCCCCAGCACTCATTTTTCCTGTCTTGGCTAAGAAATTGATTTGGTATGTAACTCTTCCGGACTACTGAGCTGCGAAGACTCCCACTCCTCAGGACAAGGTCACTGACTTAGCATCCCAATACCTTACATCAGTAAATGTCATTATAGTTATCATTTTTATTCTTCATACAACATTAATTTTATGATATGGGCTTTTCTTCATCTTACAGTTTTTGATGTATTTTAATAATATCTTGGAGAAGGATGAAGCTATCAAAGCTACAACTTCTTCCAGTGGAGTAAAAGAAGCCCTTAATGGGTTGTCAAAATATTTGGAGGAATCCCGACAGAAGTCCAAGGATGACAAAGCTACTTGGGAAAATAAAATCAAGTCTACGGGGATAGCTCAACAAAAATCTGTGGAGGCTTCCAAAGAGGCCGATCTAGCTCGACAGAGATATGTGACTGCTTCACAAGAGGCTGTAAATGCTTCCAAGGAGGCAAAAGGAGAAATTAAAGATAGTCATTTCTAATAAGGAGGAAGCCAGGGGAAAGATTGAAGAGGCTGAACGGCATAAGAAAGATCTTGAATAGAAAGTACAATCTGTTGAAGATGTTCTTAGGGAGAATACTTCTTCAGAGAGGGCGAAGAGAAGAGTTACTGTGAAGAAGTCCTTTATCTCTAGCTAGGAAAAAGGGTGGAACAAATCCATAACTACTTATTCTACCCAAATAGAGTATGCAAGTTTGAAGTTCTTTAGGGATGAATGGGTTGCAGCGTTGAAGGAGCTGAACTTTACTAAGGACTCTGAACTATTTGAGATACATATTAATGGCCCTCCTCCTTCTATTAAAGAAGAAGAAGAAGAAGAAGATGGATCTGATGAATCTTTTTTGTTGATATTAGAATAAACTCCTGCTGCCATTATCCCTTAGTCCTCCGAGAAAGTTCAGCAAGCAACAATCTCTACCGAGCAACGCCAACTGTCGAGCAATAAATTCCTTCTTCAAAACTAGCTCAGGATGTTATTGGAATAAGGAGAAGGTGTAAAGTTGTTTAGCAATTTGTTACTTTTCTTTGTTTCCCTTTTGTTTTGTACCTTTGGTTGTACCCTCTTATCTTATAATCAATAAAATGGACTTTGTTATTTATTCTGAGTTTCTCCTTTACAACTATGCTGTTGTTGATCTGTTTTTACTTTTCTTTGCAAGTTTATTGCCAGTATGGAATTATTATCAGCTCATGATACATAGTTGATAAAGAAGTGTACTAATTACTTCAAACCTAGTCGTGCAGACTTCATTGAATCATAAATAATAGATCTTCTTGGATCTGATGCCTCTGAGGGAGCAATTAATGCTTACCAATACTTAAAATTTTTACTTGATCGGGATGTAGCAAATAATGTGGCTTACTATGGGATGATTAAATATATTCAAGGAATGATTAAAGAACTTCAACTTTAACACAAGGAAGCCACTGCTATTTTACATGAAGGTTATGAGAAGAAATACCAAAAGTTAAGCACTGATCGGGGCTATGACAAATTTATCTCAGCCCATAATAAGAGAGAATGTGTGCTAAAGCTTGAGGTCGAAGATCCCAGAAATATTGCCAAGTTGCTGGAGGAAGAAAATAATTCTTTTAGAGAAGAGTTGAGACAGATAAATATGCTTCGTCCTCTAGAGCTCTGGTCCCAGTCAATGATGAAGGTTTTTCCTTGTTGGAGACTCAAAATGCTTCATTAAGAGAAGAATTAAAATCTTTGGAAAGCGCCAGACCTACATCCTTTTCCCGGGGTAGAGCAAGAGCTGGTCGGAGCAGCATCGAATAGATTAGGAATCAACAGGCATTAGAAAAGTAGGCTGCTCAACTGAAGGCAAAAAATCAAGCTTTAGCTGAGATGTCCTAAAAAATTCAAACTCTTATCGATCAACTTTCCAATCAGTGCTCTGCGTTGGAGGACAAAAAAAGTTTGGTGATGAGTCTTCATCAACATATTGAAGTATTGACTTATCAATTCCAAAAATTGCCTAGAGAGTTTTGTATAGGGGATACGACGAAGCTTTATGTCATCTTGATGCCAGGTTGAAACAATCAAAAAATGAGGGATACAAACAGGGATGGTTGAATGCCTTAAATGTGATGAAGGTTGAGGATGGAAATGGGTTGTGGGATTGGTATGACCCTAGATTACTTGATCTACCAGTACCTCCTTTAAAACTAGATATTAGTTGGATTCCAGTTAGATCCATTCCTCAGTGTTTGATTTCCAAATACCTTGCTGACTACAATTTGCCCGATGATTTTGAGATATCTCGACCTCCACATTTTCTTGACCGACCAAGTACGAGCAATACCAGAATGCTGCGAGATTTGAACTTTATTAATTCTTCTTTTAATTTAGATTATCCTCTAGCTGGAATGGATCCTGTACCTAAATTTGAAGGAAAGAAGCCAGTAGAATAGGCTATTTGGATTTCGTTAGTGATTGTGTAATGACGAAAAATCATCTTTTTGTAATTTTTTTTCCTTGGAAATAAATTAACTGTGTGATTTTTATCCTGTTATCTTGTTAATCTTTATGAGATCAACTATAATAATGCTGTACTTGTGAGTCACTGAGTATATATATAAATTGATAATTTATCCTTTGTTGATTTGGTTTCCTAGATAATGGAACTTTGTCCCTTATGTTTGCCTAGTTGTAGTGACTTATCACCCATAAGTGCCTAAGCAATGGAATTATTTTTGTCCCATATTATTGATTAGTTGTAGCAATCATTTAAGTAAATAATTGCCCTGGTGCCTAGGCAGTGGATATTTTACCCATCTTCTTGCCTAGTTTAGATGCCACTTGGGTCACCCATAATCAAACAGGCCTTGCCTTGTTCGATTACTGTACCAACATTATTGGGTATGCTGATGCCGACTAACTTGTAGTTGGTGATTGCTAATGCCGACCAACTTTGTTGGTGTTTGTGCTGATGCCAACCAACTTTTAGTTAAGAGAAAAACGGGTTGTGTTGTTGCAAAGTGAGTTAAGTGTAGTGTGTAGCACTTGTACGCCAAAAAACAAATATCACAAAGTAATATTGGGAAATCCTCGTTTTCATTCATTCTCAAAACAATGGGGTATATGTATAGTTACATTGATGGTAATACTTTCTCAGGTGCTCTGCATTCCAAGGATTTTTGAATTCTTCCCTTTCTAGAGTTTCCATTCTGTAGGTGTCAGGTCGACAACAGTTGTGACACGATAGGGCCCATGCCAGTTGGCTTACAACTTATTGTTATTTTGAATTACTTTCTTGAACACATAATATCCTTCCTTAAGATCCCACTTCTTGACCCTTTTATTGTAGAACATGGCAGTCCTTTGATGATAAGCTGCATTTTGGATTGCTGCTTCTTCTCTAACTTCTTCGAGCATATCCAAATCCGAGCGTGTCATCAAATTACTTACTGAAGAATTGAAATTGAGCACCGTATGAGTAAGTAATCCTAATTCAGCAGGTAAGACTACTTCACTTCCAAAATCCAACATGTAAGGGGACTCCCCAGTTGCTGTTCGGGGAGTTGTTTGATAAGCCCATAACACTGAGTGTAGCTCATTGATCTAATTCCCTTTAGCATCATCCAATCTTTTCTTTAACTTCGTTAGTAGAGTTCTATTTATCACCTCTATTTGTTTGTTACTTTGGGGATGACCTGGAACCAAATGAATCTTCCGAATGTTGGACTATAACTAATATGCCATAAACTCAACATTGTCAAATTGGGTACCATAATTAGTGATAAAAGCATGTGGGAGACCATATCTGCAAATAATATTCTTCCAGATTAAATGATTGACCATTTCATAGGCCATATCAGTGAGAGGTTCAGCTTTCACCCATTTCATAAAGTAATCAACATCTACCACTAAATATTTGAATTGTCCTCTTGCAGTGGGTAGAGGCTCGACTATCTCTATTCCCCACATATAAAATGGCCAAGGTGAAGTGATTGGTGTGAATAGTGCTTGAGGAATTCTTCGTACAATATAAAATCGATGACACTTGTCGCATTTATTGGCATAAGCTGTATAATCAGTTCGCATTATTGGCCAATAGTACCCCAACGTATTTATTCTCTGTAAAAGAGTTCTACCTTCTATGTGAGATCCACAAGATCCTTCATGAATGTCCTCGATTATATCTTTGACTTCTCCTGGATCAACACATATTTACAGACCAGCTATCACACCTATTCTGTAATAAACTCCAATATTTAAGACGTATCTGGTAACCTTAACCTTCAACCGCTTGGCTATAAGGTGGTCGGCTGGTAAAGTTCCTTATTCAATATAAGCCCTGATGGGATCCATCTAGGAAGGTCCCATATCTAAAGCAATAAAATTCACCATTAAATCTTCATCAATACTTCTACTTGCAAGTATCTCAATGGTAATTGTTCTTCGTAGCTCGGTACTTGTAGCTGAAGCTAATTGAGCAAGTGCGTCTTCCCTTGGATTCTCTAGTCTTGGTATTCTAATCACTTGGCCAACTGCCAAATTGGATATAATATCCATAGTTTTAGTTAAATACCTCGACATGAATTCCCCTTTTGTTGCGTAAAGATTGAGCATCTGATTTACCACTAGTTGTGAATCACTGAACACCATAATTTGATATTCATTCAATGATTTAGCTAAGTTGAGGCCCACAATTATCGCTTCAAACTCAACTTCATTGTTTGAACCCTTTAATTGGAAACATAGAGCATATTCTATATCTACTCCATCTGGACTATTGAGTATAATTCCAGCTCCGCAACCTATTGTACATGAAGAAGCATCAAGGTATAAATTCCATATAGGGATATTATTATCAAACCTTTCATCTGATAAAATCCCTTGATGGAATATCTTATCCTTCCTTTCTTCATCACTCAACTCTGGCCTTTTACTAGAAGATTTTGGTTGATCTGCTGCCATCCCTTATGGAAATTCTGCTGCTGGGAGTTGATCGGGGGGATAATTTTTGTTGATCGTCCATCATCCTTGAGTTTCTCTGCATTAACCCCCTATTGATCGGAGATATATGGGTAGGTAAATTCAGCAATGAAATCCTCCATTGCTTTCCCTTTGAGAGAGGGTCTTGGCTCGTAGATAATGTTATATTCCTCTAATTCCACTGCCCAATACATTAATCTTCTAGACTTTTTCAGCTTATATTGAGCCTGTCTTAGTGGCATGTCAGTGTACACCACTATCATATGGGCTTGAAAATATGGTTTCATAATCCTGCTCGCCTCTATCAGTGCCAATGCTAACTTCTCCTATTTTGGATACCTGATCTCTGCTCCCCTGAATGCCTTGCTCGTGTAGTAAACTGGTTTTTGCACTCCACTTTCTATTCATATCAAAATCGAACTGACTGCACTTTCTGAAATGGCTAAGTACAAATATATTTTTTCTCCCTCCACTGGCTATGGCAATAGAGGAGGCATTCCCAAGTATCTCTTCAACTCTAAGAATTCCTTCTCACATTTATCGTTCCAATCAAAGGTCTTTCTGAGCACCTTGAAAAATGAAAGAAATCTATCAGTTTCTCAGGAGACGAATCTGTTGAGAGCTGCAACACACCCCATAAGGATTTTCACTTCAAGGCTTTTATCTTATCAGGATTTGCTTCAATCCTTTTTTGATTCATAATATACCCGAGGAACATACCTTCTTGTACACCAAAAATGCACTTGGTCGGGTTCATCTTCATCTAGTACTTCTCCAACTGGTCAAATGTTTGGATCAAATTAGCTATATAGTCAGTTTCTTTATTGCTTTTAGTCAACATGTCATCGAAGTATACCTCCATATTTTTGTCGATGTGCTCTACAAACACCTTATTCATCATTCACTGATATGTAGCACCTGCATTCTTAAGACCAAAAGGCATAACATTGTAACAATATGTTCCTCATGGGGTAATGATAGAGCAACTTTCCCTATCTTCTGGCTTCATTTTAATTTGATTGTATCCGGATTAAGCATCCATTAATCTTATCAATTCATTCCTCGAAGTTTCATCTACTAGTTGATCTATCCTAGGCAGAGGGAAATTATATCCTGGGCAATATTTATCTAAGTCTGTGAAGTCCACACACATTCTCCATTTATTGTTCTTATTTTTCACCAACACAACATTAGCTAACCAATCAGGATACTTGACGTCTTCGATTAAAGAAACCTTTTGCAAATTTTCTACTTCCTCTTGAATGGCGTGATACTTCTCCGAACTAAAGACTGTTCTTCACTGATTCACTGGTTTGACCTCTTTGTTGACCTTGAGATCGTGACATAAGAAAGCTGAGTTTATCCTCGGTATACCTTCGTGACTCCATGAGAATACTTATTTTTTGTGCTTCAAAAATGCTACTATCTCTTGCTTTAATATCGGATCAAGTGAAGCACCAATCTGAGTTGTTCTTTTTGGTTTCTTATCATCCAGAATAATGCTTTCCGTTGCCTCCATAACATAGCCTTTAACGAGCTCCATTTCATCTCTTAGGTCAGAGGTTTCAATCTAAGACTCATCATATTCATACACTTGATAAGTAGTAGTTTTCTTCCTGGAATCCTCTAATTCTTCTTGCTCGACAGATGAGTAGTAACATTCCTGAGCTACTGTTTGATAGTCCATCATAATTCCAACCCCAAAGTTGGTCGGGAACTTTAAACACTGATGTACAGTGGATGGAACTTCTTCAAACTTTTTCAAGCCTACTCTCCCCATGATTATATTGTAGGATGATTGGATATTTTTATCCATCACAAAGAAGTGTACCTTTTCTAATCTTCAAGCATGCCAAGTACCAATCAACATGTCTAACTCAATCGTCCCCAGCGGGAAAACTTTTTCTCTAGAGAACCTAATGAGGGGCTTGTGATATGTCTCTAATTGACCAAGTTTCAAGTTCAAACTATTGAAGCAAGGATAAAAAGTTATGTCTACCGAGATATCACTATCCACCAGTAGTCTTGAGATGATTACAACCTTCATTTTATTTTTGATCACTAGAGTATCTTCGTGAGGATACAAAACTCCTTCCAGATCATTTTTGGAAAAATCAATGACCAATTTATCTTTGTTAATCTTCCTAGAGTGATCCTCTTCTGTTAGATTTATTTGCTGTATATAAGAACAAGCTTGTGCCTCATTGAGGTAAGCTTTCCTCTCAGAAGTATGATCACCCCCTCCTGCATCTCCACCTGTAAGCATGTTACAATTGAATGAACCAAAAAGAATTAAAAATACCTCACGCTCAGGTTGTCTTGAATTTTTTTGGAGATCAGGGTCATCTTCATGGTCCCTTTTCTTATCGTCTCTTGGTCGACAAGGAGATTTGGACCTCTATTGAGCTCTGTTGTAAGTCCTCCCACCATTATGGAGATCAACATACTTGTTCGACTTTTCATGTCTAATGAGTGCCTCCATATCATTTTGGATACCTACACACTGCTTGGTTGTGTGACCATGATCCTTATGGAACTTGCAATACTTGGATTTATCCTTTCATTCGGGAGATGTCCTCAGTTTTTTTGGCCAATTCAGTTCCTCACCGTTCTTGATCTCTTCTAGAATGTGGTTTATATCCACCTTTAGGGGAGTATAATTTGCATACTTCCTCAGGTGTTCTAATGTTTCTTTGTATTTTGACTTCTTTCTCCCACCATTATGATTGTGATCTTTCCTCTCCAATTTACCTTAAGTTTTAGTTTCTGCCTTTACCTCAACATTCTTCTTCACAACCATAGCTTTTTTGACATTCATAATTTTGGCTGCTTTGGCCATGAATTTAGCCATGGATTTGGGGGGGATCCTTGGCCAAAGTGTATTACAGTTTCTCTGTTAAAAGGCCACTCATGAGATTCGTGATTGCTGTCTTTTCCTCATAGTCAATGACTTCCAGTTTTTTATTGTTAAAATAAGTGATATAGTCCCTAGTACTTTCTCCTGCCTTTTGTCTTACACTCAATATATGTGCTACTCTTTTGACTGGCTTTGTACCGAAACAAAAATTTCCCATAAATATATCGGACAGTTGATGGAAGGTCGTAATCTTTCCCTGAGGCAGGCTATTGTACCATATATGAGCGGATCCAATAATGGTTCCTGAGAATGCTTTGCACCTCATTTTGTTTGGGACTGCAGATATATCTGCTGCAGCTTGATACTGCTCTATGTGGAGAACAAGATCGGTTTTGCCATCATACTTGGGCGTAACCACAAGAGCCTTGAACTTTGATGGTGTGGGGAAATCCATAATTGTTTGTACAAATGGAGATCTTCCGATAAAGGTTCTTTGGAGAGGGTTTTTATCCTTAACCATTTGTCTTCTAGTCTCTGAATAAAACCTTTCCAAGCATTATTGACAACCTCTAATCTGTTTATTTTAGCATGAGCAATAGAGATCGTGGACGTGTGTGTTGTGGACAGAGATGGTGGAAAATGGAATTTCTGCGTGGGCACTATTGAAGAACGGTTGATGATCAGAAGGAGTGTCAAGACCCGTGGGGATCGAGTCTTAGTGTAAGGCTAATCTGTCTTTGTAAAACCATTATTCATAGTTATTGTTTGGCTTGGGCCGTCCGAGGTTGTTTTCCCATTTTGGATTTTTTCCTCGTACATCCGGCGCTGTGAGTATTCTTTACTTTAATTTACTTGCTTTAATCACTAGATGCATGTTTAGGATTAATCAAGATAAAATTGGTTTAAAGTAAGAATTGACTTTTCACAACTTGGTTTGGTGCATAATTAAAAGTTGGATCTTTTTCAGAGAAAAATTGGTTTTGTTTGAAAATACACATATCGGGCACTCTTCAAATTGGAATCAGAGCCAAAAAACATTTTTATTTGTTTTGTGATCCCGTGTGTTTTCAAAGATGAATTCTGGATATAATGAATTTTCTCGAACTCCTATTTTTTATGGCACTAGTCACACTTATTGGAAGATGAGAATGAGTTGTGCTTTAAAATCTATTGATGAGCGTGTTTGTCTTGCAGTTCAGAAAGGTTGGACACCCCTTGTCACTATTATAGGTGAAGTCACTAGTTTAACGCCTGTTGAGTCTTGGACCGAAACTGAACAAAGGTTTGCACAATATAATTCTAAGGGTTTGCACATTATTGCTTCACATGTCACACACGAAGAATGTAACAGAATTATGACTTGTGAAACCTCAAAAGAGGCTTGGAATATTTTGGCACTCACTCACGAGGGCACTATCATGGTTAGGGCGTCAAAACTTCAAAATCACACTACACAGTTTGAGACCATTAGGATGTTAGAGAGTGAGACCTTTGATGAGTTTTATGATAGGTTGTCCAATATTGTCAGCTCATCATTTAACCTAGGTGAGAAAATTCCCGACAACCGTGTCATTAAGAAAATCCTTAGGTCATTGCCTAGTAGGTTTGATGCGAAAGTGACCATTTTAAACTCCTTGGGTAGGTTAGAGTCAATGAAACTAGAAGAGATTGTAGGTGACTTACAAACCTATGAAATTGACATGATTACCTCCAAGCAAGCTCCTAAGAAAGAAATGGATATTGCTTTGAAAACCCGGAAGGAGGAAATTAAAGTTCCGGATTCTGATTTTGAGGATGTTTCTTTGTTGGCAAAGAAATTTAAAAAATTTATGAAGTTTCAAAAGCAATCGAAAGATGCCAAGAAATTTGAAAAATTCAAGAACAAAAAAGTGGATCCCACCTCTAAGGATAAGTTTGAAAAGCCTAAGAGAGATGAGTCGGATAAGTGTTTTGGGTGTGAGGGGTACAGTCACAAAGTTAAGAAGTGCCCCACTAGACTTAATAAAGAGGGCAAGCAACCCGTTGTCTATAATGCCACCTTATGTGATAGTGAACCGGAAGAGGGAGTGAGTTCCCCCATTGAGCGTAACTTTGTTGGGTTTATGGCATGTCATGTGAGCGACGATGACAATACTCATGTGAATGACACTTCCGAGGAGGTTTTGCGTGTGTCCCATGTTAGTGAGGGTGAAGAGAGTGACGAGGAGGAGATAGACGTGAAAGAATTGCAAAATGCGTTTAATGAGTTGTATGCCGAAACGGTGAAGGTGAAAAAGGTAACTAAAAATTGCAATCGAAGTTGAATGAGCGTGCCATAGAAAATAATGAAAGTTTGATTGAGGATCTTAGGGCAAGATAGAAGAAGTTTAGGGAGAAACTAGAGTTTTTGGAGAAAGAGAGAGACAATCTCCGTGGTTTGATGGAGTCCTTGAAAAAGGAGATTTTAGAGTTTGAGGAGACTAGGCGTTTACTCGAGTCTAGGATTATTGAGTTGGAGGAAAGGTTGAAAGACTCGTTAAGAGTCAAGTTTTATTTGGAGGCTAGGTCGGAGAAGTTAGATAAGATCTTAGGCATCGTCCAAATTAAGGGAGATAGGGGAGGTATAGGTTTTGGTGAGGGAATTGGTTCCATTCCCCCCGCACGTGTGAGAAACACTAGGATGGTTAGAAAAGGTCCACATAAAGGTAATAATTCCCACCACCCCTACACTTTCACATTTTGTGGTAAGAAAGGTCACCTTAGGCGTTATTGTTACGACCTTAGACAAGCTCCTAGTAAGTTTAGGAATAAAGTTGGCCCGGTTCCCCACACCCACATGAGTCGTTTTACACCTACTTGGGTTAGGAAATTGGATTTAGTGGCTTTAGGAATTAAACATCATGATTCTCGTTTGGGTGCACTTGATTCTTCCCATGCTAAATCTAAAGGATGATAGTGTTGCCATATATGTCATATGCTAGTTTTCTTTATGATATTTTCATTGCTAGTATTATGACATGTGTATCATTTTGAATTATAATTTTCATTTGTTTGAGTCTTATTTGAAAAATACAAAAATATTTGGTTTTTGAGAAAACTTTTGAAAATCCAAAAATATTTTTCTTTTCTTTGAGTCAAAATATGTTTCAAAAGCCAAAAAGATTTTCAGTTTTCGTTTTTGAGTTTACATGTTTGATGTGGCATATTGGTGTGCTTGGACCCCACCCCCATCGTTTCATTATCCATGTGGCTAGGACATTTGGTCATTATTATCGATGCTTAGAATGATCTTAACTATTGTTTATATGGGGTTGTTTCGAAGTTGATATGCATCTTGATTCGACTTTGTATATATGCCAATATCGCACACATGCACGAGTTTATACGGATGTTTGACTTATCTTGCATATTTGAATTTGGTGAGGCGTTCTTATCTCAATCTTGTCATATATGCGTAAGTAAACTTAAGGATAAGTGTGCATGTAATAACCGTTTACCATGAGGATTTGTAATTTAAAAAATGATGAGTGATTCACGGGAAAGGGCTACGAGAGTTCAAAATTAACTCGTCGTGAAAGCCACCGTTTAAAGAGAGCCCAAAAAGAAAAAGCAAGATGCTAAGAAAAGGGCCAATAAGATTTTCTCTAAGTTGAGAATGCTAGAAACCTCAAAAGAACTTGAAAAAGTATGTTTATATGAGGGTGTTTGGTTGGAGAAAATTTAAACGGGTTTGCACAACTTATCCGAATGTTGAAACATTGCAATTTGACGCTATTGTTTGTAGAATCGTCAAAATTATGGATTGGTGTGCATGTAGTATGTTTAGTTCATTAAGCTCACACTTTAATTGTCATTTGGCTATGATAAAGTTTGATGATTAATCACTATCAATTAGATCTTCTTGATCATTTCAATGTGTTGGAATTGTGACTCATTTGTTGTAGTTTCACGCCCGTTCATTCCATGTCCATGTTTGAGCACATCGGTACTATGTTTGCATGTAACTCGCATTTTTAGTGTTAATGAGTTTTTGCATTTTGTGTTAAAAGCTTACTGTTTTAGCACTGTTTTGCTTCTGTCAGTCCATTCCTGGAATTTTTTTGTGGAAATTTTTTCACTAGGCAATACTTTATAATATTCTGGGAAGGAAGTCATTCTAACGACATTGCATCTCGCACGAACGACTTTTGTCCTTCGTTCGAGACACTTCCTCATCTCATTTGAGCGAAGTCCCTGGCTCGTTCGAACGACAGGTTGAAAAATGCCTTCTGATTGGTTTGCAGTCCTCTGGCTTAATTTGATATATTTTTGGTACTGCAGGAAGCATTTTTTGGATTAATTGGTTTATATGGAGGTTCTTTTATGTTCCAAATTGGTACTTTGCATATATGAGTCTGTTTATCACACTTGATTTAATTTCTATACTCTTTGTGTGATTCCTTGATTTACTAGCTACAGATTTGTCATTGCATGATCGTTTTTAGCTGGTTAATTCATGTTATCTAGCGGTTTTCATTTTTCAAAATTGGTATCAACTTGATTATATTTGGTATCATATTCTCATGCTAGATATTTCATATTGGTTTATCTTTTCACCGGATTGTCTATTCAAGACAAAAAGGGGGAGAGATGTATGTGATGTAGGGGGAGATTTGTTGAGCGCTTATATTTGTTTCAAATTGGTTTCAAATATTTGCTCACATGTTTCAAATGATATGTTCTTATTGAATATATAAATTGGTTTCATTTGTTCCTCCATAGTTCACTTGGTATTCGTTTGTCTGTTTCATGTGTGTAGGAATGCTTCAGCGATTTGAGACTTCAAGTTTACATCACATTCAGACATTTCATGCTTGCCGGTGCTACATATATTGGTCTGTGTCCTGTATTTTTTATTTTGGGTTTATGGGATGGGATTTAGGCGTCATACGGCTTGACGGCCCGGTTAGGCATTTCACTAGTTTTGTTTTGTCCCGGAATAGTCAAAGGGGGAGATTTGTAAGGACATAAATTTCCAATTGAGTCCCTGTATTGTTTTGACATAATTCCGTGAACAAAACTGTGTTTGTAATATGTCATAGGAAGAATTTTATTTTGTTACGATCCCACTTGGTCTATGACGTATTGAAGAAAATGAAGACGTTGCTACAAAGCTTCAAAGAAATAATCATGTCGATGTTTATTTGGTGCAAGTTTACTCATCTTCAAAGTTAATTTCATTCCGAGATCACTCAGGTATGAATGCGTATAATTAATGGTGCTTGGAATTATTTTATAAAAGATAAGGATGTAATTTTTATATAGAAAAATGATTTTAAATGTTTTAAAAAGTGTTTTAATGGTTTAAACTTCGTTTTATGATGATAATCTCGAAATAAAGTTTTACTAATTTGTATCTCTTAATTAAGAGGCGTTTTTATATGAAAGTCAAGGAAAGTCAAATTTTCTCAAGGTCGCTCGAACGACATTGGATCTCGTTCGAACGAGATACAATGTCGCACGAACAACATGCTTAAGTCGTTCGAACGACACGTTTTCCAAGGTGGCATTTAAATCCTATTTAAACAGTGTTTGCATCATAATTTCGTAAGTGTGCTTTCTAGAAAATAGTTTTGCGTATCAGAACCTTGTTTGCACATGTTTTATAAGGTTTAGAAGTCTTTAACACATCCTTAGAGTTTGCAAAGATCCGAGTTATCATTCCTATATGTTTAAGTGATCTTGCGGCACCAAATTTGTTTGTTCTACACATTGAACACAAAGGGTTTTGCGGTGAAGAAGTGACAGACATCGTGTTCGACACAGTAGACGTATCAAAGCCATATCGGTGGACACCGAGACATACGTAAAAGCGTGTGTTGTTGAGAGAGATCGTGGAAGATGAAATTTCTGCATGGGCACTATTGAAGAACAGTTGAAGATCAGAAGGAGCGTCAAGACCCGTGGGGATCGAGTCTTAGTTTAAGGCTAATCTGTCTTTATAAAACCATTATTCATAGTGATTGTCTGGCTTGGGCCGTCCGAGGTTGTTTTCCCATTTTGGGTTTTTTCCTCTTACATCCGGCGTTCTGAGTATTCTTTACTTTACTTAACTTGCTTTAATCACTAGATGCATGTTTAGGATTAATCAAGATAAAATTGGTTTAAACTAAGAATTGACTTTTCACAACTTGGTTTGGTGCATAATTAAAAGTTGGATCTTTTTCGGAGAAAAATTGGTTTTGTTTGAAAACATACATATCGGGCCCTCTTCAGGTTCCATTGCTCCTAATGTATGAATACATTTTAATAAATATATATATATAGGAGCTTGGAACATTTTTATTAGGTGTAATTTGTTTTGAAAACTGTTGTTTATTTTCTGAAAGATTATATTAAAACTTTAAAATAAAGTATATAAAGTTTCTGTGCTAAAATCAAATTTTTTCAACTTTCTGGAAGTTTGTTCAAATTGTCGTTAGAACGAGTTTGTCGTTCGAACAACCATGTCATTCGAACGAGTTTGCTAATGAGTTCCCCAAAAGGCCACTGGAATGTCGTTCGAAGTGTCGTTCGAATGAGCTTGATGTTCGAACGATATTTCCAACTAGATTTCTAACGAGTTCACAATGGAACTTCGTTAGATGGCTCGTTCGAACGAGACTTCATTCGAACGAAAATCTCGTTCGAATGAGTTTTGTCGGGAACAGTTATTTGGCAGTTTTGAGTAGTTTTTTCCCACTTACCCACTTCTTTTCCCACTATCTTTTGACAGAACTTCTTAAGTGCGGAAACCAAGATTTTTAACTTAACTTTTCATACTAGTACAACAAAAAGAGAGAGTTTTTGAGTGTTCATTTTTCCAAAGAAAAGTTCATTGTTTAAGTGTATATTTTTTCCAATAAAAATCTTTTAAACACTTGTTTCACACCCAAAGTTTATTTATCCAAGTTCATCCATATATATATATATATATATATATATATATATATACTTTTCTTGGAGTTTGGCACCGATTTATCTCTACATATTGAAGAAGAGATTATTTGGGTTTGCTTCTATATCCCACACAGAAGAAGAAGTTTGCTTTGATTTACCCACTTGGAGAAAGTCTCCTTGTTCGGGTGACAGTGACCACATAATGACCGATTGGTGGATTCCGAGATTGTGGTGGAGATCCGTGGTTATTTTCTAGGCGGAGGTGTATACAAGAAGGCGCGTCGGGGCTTGAGAGGGATCGAGTCGAGTGTTGTAAGTCAACTGTATTGCATTTGTAACACCGTACATTGTGATTCATTGTTTAATTTTATCTTTCTATATCACCTAGAACACATGCTGAGGTAAAAAGATAACATTTTCTTTATATCACTACATAATTTATTTTGGTGCTAAATAAATATTGGGTAATGTGTAGTTAATTCAAGTCATTAATTTAATTTGGTAGAATTGGTGTGGCCTAATTTGGTAAAATTGGAAAATATGACTTAGGCAAATTTCTGGGACTTGACTTAATTAATTGTGTTTAAGTGAAATTATAATTGTGTGTGTTTTAAACTAATTTCACTTGGTTTAATTTTAATTTGGAAAGAAATTAAAATTTGTTAATTTCTTTAATTTGAACCATCTATTTTTCCGCATATATTTAAAAGAAAATTATGTTTTGTAGTAGAAGATTTTAAAATTGGGGGCCTACTCCTTTTCAAAGTGGTATCAGAGCGGGATCGCTAAATTATTGCGTTTAAGATCATTTAAATATTTTTGGCTAAAATCGAATTTTCCTCATTTTCCTCATTTTCTATTTTCGATGGTTCTAATTATGCGTATTGGCAAGCGCAAATGAAATCGGCACTAAAATCTATCGACGAGAGGGTTTGGATGTCTGTTGTAAACGGGTGGTCCCCACCTACTCATTGAGTAGATAATGAACGTGTTCCCAAACCATCCGATAGATGGAGTGAGAATGTATTTAAACTTTCAAGTTTTAATTCCCGTAGTTTAAATGCCTTGTTTAACGCTGTCACATCGGATGAATTCCGATGCATTATCACGTGTAAGACAGCTAAAGCAGCTTAAGATATTTTGCAACTCACTCATGAAGGTACAAGTGTCGTTAAAGCTTGGAAACTCCAAAACCTCACCACTCAATTTTAAAACCATCAAAATGAACGAAAAATAAACTTTTGATGAATTTTATGCTAGACTTTCCGATATTGTTAATTCATCTTTTAATTTGGGAGAGAAAATACCCGACAACCGAGTTGTAAAGAAAATTTTAAGGTCCCTACCCGATAGATTTATTCCAAAAGTGACCATTTTAAATTCTTTACCAACTTTAGCCTCTACAAAATTAGAAGAGCTTGTAGGTGATTTACAAATCTATGAACTGGGCCTTTTTCCCTCTAAAATTAAAAACAAAATTGAAAAGGGCGTTGCTTTAAAAGCCCGAAAAGAGGAAAAACAAGTAGTATAGAGCGAGAGCGACAGTGACTCGTAAGATATGGCCTTGTTTACTAGGAAATTTCGAAAGTTTCTTAAAATTAACAAAGATAAATTTAAACATGACTTTAAGAAATTTGAAACTTCTAAGCATGACAATGCCGAGAGGATCCCTAAAACTTCTAAAGAAACTTTAAATATGGATGAGTCAAATAGGTGTTTTGGTTGTGAATGGTATGGCCATAGAGCTTCTAAGTGTTCCACTAAACTAAGGAGAGAGGGTAAGTGACCCATTTCATTTAATGCAACCCTTAGTGATAGTGATAATGAATAGGGGCCCGATTCCCCCACTAAACCCAACTTTGTAGCTTTTATGTCTAGTCATGTGAGTGATAGTGAGAACTTGTTTATTGATTAAACTTTAACCCATGACACTTCCAAGGTCATAGTTTACGATTCGCTTATTTTTTATGGTAATGAGAGCGAAGAAGAAAGAGAGAGTGAAAATGAAGAAGAGGTTGATGTGTGTGAACTTCAAAATGCTTTTCAAAAACTTTATGATGAATCTATTAAATTAAAAAGGGAAAATTTGAAGTAAGAAGCGAGGTTAAAAGAGCGTGTCAAGGTCGTTGATGATTGTGTGTTAGTGAAAGACCTTAGGACATAAGAGAGAACTTTTCGAGAGAAGCTTGAATACATAGAAGGCGAGAGAGATAGCCTTATATGTTTAATGGAATCCTTGAAAAAGGAACTTCTTGAGTTTGAAGAGAGAAATGTTTTATTAGAGTCTAATATTTTAGAATTGAAAAATAAATTAAAAGACTCTGAAAAGTTAAATTTGATTTGGAGTGTAGGTCCAAAAAACTAGATAAAATCTTAAGCATGGTCCAAATAAAAAATGACACTTGTGGTTTAAGCTTCGATACTTGTAATGAATCTACTCATAAAGCCAAAACCAATGTTTTAAGATAATCACCTAGGAAAGCCTTTAGAGATCAATCCTTAGGTCCCAATTTTTGACGTGTTTTTACTTGTGCACATTGTGGTCGAAAAGGTCATCTTATGATTTTTTTTTTATCTTAAACGAGTTCCTAGAAAATCCAAATGTAAGGCAACCGAGGTAGCCAAGATTCCTACACCCCTAGATTGTCATTAATCATTAGTTTGGGTTAGGATATCTGACTTGGTAGCTTTACAAGATAGGGTTTTTGATTCTCATTTACTATCACATGCTTACTCACTTGCTAAATCTAAAGGTTGAATGTGTTAGTTTTGTTTGCATAATCTAGTTTTTTGTGCTTCATATTATATATCATTGCTAGGTGTATGCATGTTTAGTCATTTTCTAGTCATTGCTTTATTTCATATCTAATGCTAGCAATCATGACTTGTTTATCTTTTTTATTATATTTCTTTTGTTTGCATTAAATGAAAAATACAAAAAGATTTTTGTTTATCATTTGTGTTTTTATCTTTTGGTAATTTAAGCTTAATGAAAAATTCAAATGATTTTTTGTGTGTCTTTTGAGTATATATTTTTATTTTTGATTAAAAAATTAAAAAAAAAACTCAAAATGATTTTATTTTGTGTGTATTTTATTTTGACACACTTTATGTGGCATACACTTGTGTTTGAATCCCATATTTTTCGTACCCACATGGCTAGAACTTTTTTTTTAAATTGTCAATTCCTATTATGTTCTTTACCATGCTTACATGGAGTAGTTGGATTTTATGTTGATTTAATGGATTCTATTTTTATATGCCTCTATTCACAAATGCACGAGCTCTCTTGAAATTTAATCGTCAAATGTTATATTTGAGCTTTGTGAGGTGTTCTCCTACAAATCTTATCATCTACATATTTGTGACCTATGAGGACTAGTGCATGTCAAAATCCGTTGCACGTGAGATTTGTGTGACATATAAAAAATGATAAATATATATGTGCACGGGTAAGGGCTCCGAAAGGACTTATTATCCTTTGCGAATAATTAGCCACCGTTTGTTTGGACTTAAAAGAAATACGTGGTCCAAAGGCCTAAAAATAGAAATATGGCATTAAAAAGAAAAATAATTTCCAAGGTCTGTTTTTATTGATATATTCATTAAAATAATATATGATTATTGAGGAAGAATTGGATGGTATATCAATGGTTTGCACAATGTCCGTTTATCCTAGTTGCGCTTTCAATGTCATGAGTCTATTGGTTTGTAGAATCATCAATATGCTAGGCTTGTATGCGTTGTGTATGTTTGTTCATTGAGTTCAATTTATATTGTCACATGAGGTTATATTCAAATGTGATGAAGTTTTCAATCAATTGAGAACTCCGTGAGCATGTTTTTTAAGTTATTGGGTCTAAATTTAATTGTTACTAGTTCACACCCCAACACTTCCGTTCACATATGACACATTTTCCCCATATGAGTGTGAAAAGATTATCTTATTTTGTGTCATTTGTGTGTTTATATCTATATGTGTGTACTTATACTTAACTTGTATCTACTGTGTATACATATATATGATATTTTGCTTAAGTCTTGGCCATGATTAGCTTGTCCATTTATGCTTCAATTCATTATTAGTACCTTGTCTGTTGCGTAGTTTGTTTGATATCACATGATTAGAATCTTATTTGTCAATTTGGTATCATTTGCTTTTGCATCATAGTTGGTATTCATTTGTTGGATTAGTTATGAGTTTTTGTTGCCTATGTGCTTTAATGTTCTCATCACATTATGCACTATTGCATGTTTAGCTTGTTATCCCATTATATTTATCCCTTGTTTAGTTTAAGAATGCTATATTTGGGGGAAGATAAGTTAGCTTTTAATTCTTTAGCCTTTGTCTATTCCTAAACAAAAAGGGGGAGAATGATAGGGGGAGAAATGGTATATATTCCTATTATAATCTTATGTTAGTTTGGGGGAGATTTATCTTAGGGGGAGACGTCTTTCTAAGTAGGTCATTTGTTTGATAAAGGGGATAATTAATTTAGGGGGAGTAATTATTTAATTGTATTTAATATTTTGATATTCCCTATGCATTTAATGTGTTTTCTTAAGTGTGCACTGGCAACTTTCACCGGTAAAGATTTTGATCCATGGGTTGTTTGAGTCAAGCATTGTTTTTTTATTTTGGATGGGACATTTTTGTCAGTCTAGTAGAGCTTGAAGTTCCTTTAGAACTTTTGTTGGTTTTTGTCCCGGAATATCCAAAGGGGGAGATTTGTAAGGACATAAATTTCCAATTGAGCCCTTTGTAGTTTTGGCTCAATTCTAAACAAAAAGGTTTGAGTCATAGGATAGAGTTATTGATCATACTTGAAGCCTATGACATACTAAAGTTGAGGACGTAGCGACCAAGTTTAAAGCTTTATCAAAATGCCGAGTTTAATGTGCCTCGTGTCTACGTCATCATCATGGTTCCATTGCTCCTAAGGTATGAATGCATTTTATTATATATATATATATATATATATGTATATATATATAGGACCTTGGAACATTTTTATTAGGTGTAATTTGTTTTTGAAAACACTTGTTTATTTTCAAAAAGATTTTATTAAAACTTTAAAATAAAGTATATAAAGTTTCTGTGCTAAAGTCAATTTTTTTTCAAATTTCTGGAAGTTCGTTCGAATTGTCGTTCGAACGAGTTTGTCGTTCGAACAACAATGTCGTTCGAACGAGTTCCCCTAAAGGCCACTGGAATGTCGTTCGAACGAACTTGATGTTCGAATGAGATTTCCAACGAGATTTCTAATGAGTTCACACTGGAAATTCGTTAGAAGGCTCGTTCGAACGAGACTTCATTTGAACGAAAATCTCGTTCGAATGAGTTTTGGCGGGAACATTAATTTGACAGTTTTGAGCAGTTTTTCCCACTTTCCCACTTCTTTTCCCACTATCTTTTGACAGAACTTCTTAAGTGCAGATACCAAGTTTTTTAACTTAATTTTTCATACTATTACAACAAAAAGAGAGTTTTTGAGTGTTCATTTTTCCAAAGAAAAGTTCATTGTTTAAGTGTATATTTTTTCCAAGAAAATTCGTTAAAACACTTGTTTCACACCTAAAGTTTGTTTATCCAAGTTCATCCATATGTATATATATACTTTGCTTAGAGTTTGGCACCGGTTTATCTCTACATATTGAAGAAGAGATTGTTTGCGTTTTCCTCTATATCCCACACAGAAGAAGAAGTTTGGTGCTACATAAGTATTGGGTAATATGTAGTTAATTCAAGTCATTAATTTAATTTGGTAAAATTGGTGTTGCCTAATTTGGTAAAATTGGAAAATATGACTTAGGGAAGTTTCTAGGACTTGGGTTAATTAATTGTGTTTAAGCGAAATTATAATTGTGTGCATTTTAATCTAATTTCACTTGGTTTAATTTTAACTTGGAAAGAAATTAAAATTTGTTAATTTGTTTAATTTGGACCATCTATGCTTCCGCATACATTTAAAAGGAAATTACATTTTGTAGTAGAAGATTTGAAAATTGGTGGCCTATAAGGGAATTATATTTGGACCCTCAGGTGAGTAGTCCACCAGTTTCTGTGCTTGAGAAGACTTTGGTCAAACCTCCGGTCAGTAGCATTCTTGCTCCGGTTGCTGAGGAGACTCTAACAGGTATCTTAGTGGGCAGCTCTTAGGTAAATACTTAATCTGTCTTGATCTTTTGATCTTATGTTTCCTATGAAAATACTTGCTGGCATTTACCTATTTCCTATTTTTAGGTTAGCACAGTGATTGAACCTCTGACTGTGGAACAACCAGGGGGAACTACTTTGAGTCAAGTATTATACTGTCATACCTTACACTTTCCTTTTTTCCCCTTTTCTTTTCTTGCTTTTACTGTGCAAGTTGGATCACCTTCACATTGTTATTTATTTGTTTTCAGGTTAGTGAGGTGGCCGTCCCTAGTTTCGCGGGACCTACTATGAGTTCTATATTGTGCACTCCCCAGTTATTGAACTGTCATACCTGGGTTATTGATGTCTGTTAAAGCAAGTACATTTATCTTTTTCCTTATCCAAAAATAAAAAATACTAAGTCTTATCTATTTTTATTAGGCTGGTGCTCAAGGTCATGTGGTGGCCCCTCGCTTGGGTGACAGTATATTTACTCCATGGATATTGAAGTAAACTTTCCATGATCTTTTTTTAATTCAGGTATTAGTAACTCAACTCTTGCTACTTATATTCTTTGCAACTTATCTCCTTTTCACTTTTTATCCTGCAGGATCCAGTTGATGAGCTTGCTAAGGCCACTGGTGAGGCTGACTAGAGTTTCGGCGTGCCCCATGATATTGGCTCTGGTGATGATTCTTCTATCCCTCTTTCAGAGCTTAAGTCCTATAACACAGGCTATGATGATATAGAGGTAGAGGCTCCTGTGAATTTTATGAGTCTGTTGTGGTGTTCAGAATTTCCTTCCCGATTTATTACACAGGATCGAAAGGTGTTGGAAAGGCTTTTGGAGAACCACCATGAGGCTTTCACCTCCCAAAGTGTCCTCAATATTTATAGCCTCACGATCTTCAAATTAAAGGTCTTATCTAGCCATCTCCATGAATTCTTATCTACCTCTCCTATCAATATGACTACTAAGAGAATTGCACTATTTCTCCAGGCTCTTCACAATCTTAAACGCTTCTAACATTTCTAACTTGATTGCTCGAATCTTTAGTTCGTCATTTTTTTGGTACTAACTTTATGAAGATAATGAAGCTCCATACTTCCAGGAAGACTAGGGCGCAACAACATCAATTTGAGGCTACTCGAATTCAGTCTCAGATTTAGTATCTCTAGGATAAACTAAACAAACTAGAGGCTAGTGTTGCTGAGGATGAGGCTGAGATGGATATATTAGAGGAGTAGCTTGTTGAGGAGGTTGGTCTTTCTTACATAGACATGCCCTCCCGCCATGATTTATTTTTCATGTTGTTTAGTGGGTAGATAGCCCCGTGGGTTAGACTTTCTTTTGTACACTTTTTTCACATGTAAAGAAATTTTTCATTATTAATGAAAAAGTATTTTGTTTATTTCTATCATCTTGATCATCTTCTTTTATATGGAGATTAATATCTTATTAGTATGGCCTGCTCTAATTTTTTGTGGCCACTTCATCTGTTTGAATTTTACCATCTAACTGTGGGATACTTGCATATTGGAACTGTCCCCTCTAACTCTGGGGTACTTGTATATTATCTGAGAAATTAATATTTTTAGAAATATCCCCTCTAACTATGGGGTACATGCATTTTATACAAGGAAGTAAGATTTTTTAGAACTGCCTCCTCTAACTGTGGGGTACTTGCATATTATCTGCGCAAGTTATCATTTTAGGAATAACCCCTCTAACTATGGGGAGCTTGAATATTTTCTGAGCTAATTATCATTTTTAGAATTGTCCCCTCTAACTGTGGGGTATTTTATCATGGTTATCATTTCTTAAGGAATAGTTGGGAGATAAAGGGTTAGCTTTTCTCCTTCACTCCAACTCTTTTTTTTTTAAAGAAATTAGAGTAGGGGAGTGTAAGTCCCCTTTTCTTTATATATTCTATGGACTGGTCAAATAAGGCATTTTCTTTGAGAACGAAAGTTAAAACTTGTTCTCTAGGAAATTAAAAAAAATATTTGTTGTATTTTTTTTTATTATGACTTGGAGGGTGTTCTCCTACTTGTATGGTGACAAGATCAAAATAATTTGTCTACTATTCATGGGGAGACTTTGCTCAATATACTTTTCTATCGGGATGGACGTAACCCCAAGCTTAATGAGAAAATTTCTGTTTATCTTGGACTCCCTTTTAGTCTAGTAGAGTGTATAAAAAGGAAATATTCTGATGGATCTAACTTATGCCATAGGTAAACAAGAAAAATTAGAATCATCGTGCAATGATAAAAAAGAAGCTACTATTCATTTATTTTCATTTTCTATATCATTTACGAAATTGTATTGGCCTATTATTTAAAAAAAAAGAACTTTTCTAGTGCTAGGGCAGGCTGCTGAAATTCTTCAACAGAAATATTTTTTTTTAACAATGTAAGCATAATACCTCTTCACCACTTTCAGTTAATGGACTGGAGGCTATCACTCTCTGGTTCTTAAATATGGCAATAACCTGACTTGCCTACCCCTCTCACGACAAAGGGGACTTCCCAGTTTGCTTTGAACTTTGATGCCGACATGCCGCGGAGATGGTTAGTGGACGCTCGCAAGACTAAGTCTCCCACATAGACCTCCCTAGTCTTGACCAAATTTATGTAGTCTCTGGACAATTGTTGGGTGTAGACTTCGAAATTCTCTTTCTCTTTGTCTCTATGTTCGTCTAGTACCTCCAGCTGCACATGTCGTGGGTCAAAGATGAGTTCATTGCTCAGAGCAACTCTGGCTAAGGGTACCACTAACTCCACTAGTAATACAACTTCAGTCATGTATTCAACAGGGTGAACCCGGTTAGTTTTCTCTTTGAGGTACGATAAGCCCATAGCACCATGGGCAGTTTCCCATCCCATGCCCTGAGCATGTCCTTTAGCATCTTCTTCAAGATGTTGATCAGGGTCTTATTGGTAGATTTTTCTTGGCCATTACCCTTAGGCTGGGAGATAGTTAAACTGGTGTGCACGATTTTGTACTTGTCTTTGAGGTGGTCCATCTCATTGAATACAAATTTCTTCCCATTATCTGTCGAAATTACTTTGGGTATGTGAAACCTGCATATGATATACTCTTTGATTAACTGGGTTACCACTTAGGAAGTCACTCTCCTTAGAGGGACGGCTTCTGCCCATTTGGTGTACAGTTATGTAGCCACAATAATGAAAACTTTGCCACGAGAAGCTGGGTTAATTTTTCCAACAAGGTCAAATACCCATATATGGATGGGATAGGAAGCTGCTAGGCTTTATAAGCTGACTAAAGGAGCATGTATCATATTTCCATGTACTTGACAGTTTTTGCACCTCTTCACATTACCATTGGAGTCAGCCTCCATAGTTGTCCAGTAGTACCCATCAGGTTATCATGGGCTTCTTTCAGCAATCTCTCCGTGTCTCCGTTAGCTATATACCTCAGTTCCATCTCATTGTACCCCTTCCTATAAAACTCTCATTTCATTCGCTCTTTTTGTGGGTAACTCACCATCTTTCAGATATGCTATGTATGGCTTCCTCCAATCTTTGAAGGCTTCCATAAATTTAGCTTCTGCTAGTTGGTCAAAATGGTACTAGAACTTGAAAAAACCTTTTTGCGAATGAGTAGTCTTCGTACTCATGGTGGGCCAATAGTAGCCCCTGCACTGGGACCAATGATAAAGAAGGATATGAGTGTCCCCACAATTATTTTTGTGCATCTTTTCCAACCTTTCTTTACCTTCTTATTCTCCCACACATCTGGATAGGAACCCTCTAGGGCATTTGAAATAAAGTTTTCCCTACAGTAGGTGGTATTTAGCTAGTTCTAACATCTTCACTATCCCCTCTCTGGTGTCTAACTTCTTCGTAACTTCGTACCTTCAATCTTCTTATTCATTGCTTGGGAACAAATATTTTCTTATTTTCGACACTCTTCTTTGTCGTACTGTGCTCGTTGCTTCTATATCATCCATGTTTAACTTTTGCGTTATCGTGGCTAGTGCATCAGGGTACCTATTCATTATTTTTGCATGTCTCTCCACAGTTACTTCCAAGAACTGGCCCAACAATCTCTAAATCATGTATATTTAGGGTTTCAGGTTGGCATGCTTGAGGGAGAACTCCCCATCATCTTGTTTTACTACTAGGCTTAAGTCCCCTTGTATGTACAACACTTTGACACCTCTTCTGAGAGCCTCCAACATCCTCAAAATGAGGGCTTCATATTCATCCTCATTGTTATAGCATTTAAATCTGACTTGAAGGAGAGAGTGATCTTCTCCTTACTATTTGACAGTATAACACCAACACCTCCTGTTCATTGAGCACTAGAGCCATCGAAATCCGTTACCCACTTTTCCATTTCTTCTGCCATGCATGTTTGGAAGTTCTCGCTAGGTAATTCTTCAGTAGGTGGCTCAAAGTTCCCACTTGAAAAATGGGCGAGCACATCTTCTACCTCTTGACTTTTAATGGATTTGGGTACTATGAATTTTAAATCATATTCTAACAAGATTAAAAACCACCTTGCTGCTCATCCCATAATTATCGTCTGTGCGAGGAGGTACTTGATGGGGTCACACTTAGTGACTATGTAAACTATGAAAGATTGTAAATAATGTCATAACTTCTGAGCAATAAAAACCAGGGCAAGACAGTGCCTCTCTACGCTGGTGTATCTATATTATGTTCTTGAGATCACCCTTGACAAGTAATACACTAGTTTTTCTACTCCTTCCTTTTCTTAGGCCAACAGTGCTCCTATGGACATTTCTGTTAAAGTAAGGTAGAGCAGTAGTGGCGCCCCTGCTTCTGGCAGATTCATTGTAGCTCGGGAGGATGATATTCCTTTGATCTTTTTAAAGGCATGCTTCTTCTCATTTCCCTAAATCCACTTGGCTTTATCTTTTAGAAGGGGTTTAAATGGGTGAGTCACTTCTTCCAGCGTAAGTATGAACCGCCTCAGATTGGATACCTTTCTCAGGAAGCTCTTAAGCTGCCTCTGAGTCTTGGGGGTGGCATCATCATTATGGATTTCATTTTTTCTACGTCAATTTTCAACCCATGCCTGTTCACAACAAACCCTAGAAACATTTGTGTGGTGACCCCAAAGGCACACTTTGAGGAGTTCACTCTCATCTTGTACCAATGGAACCTCTTGAACACTCTCATGAGGTCTTAGATGTTTTGCTTTCTTTCTCAGATTTCACCCCTAGATCATCCACATAAAATTCTAATATATCATGAAATAATTCATGAAAAATTTCCATCATAGTTCTTTGGTATGTGGCCCCAAGATTCTTCAGTCTGAATGACATGACTGTATAGTGAAAATTTTTGAGGGACGTGTGGAAGGAAGTCATCTCCGCTTCTGACGAGTCCATCTTAATCTGATTGTAGCCAATATACCCATCCACGAAGTTGTACATCTCATGGCCTACAGTAGCGTAAACTAAGCTATCTATGCCTGTCAGAGGAAATTCTTCCTTGGGCATTTTCGATTCCGATCACAAAAATCCACACAAATTTGAATTTAGCTTTTTTCCTTCCTTGCCATCGACACTATGCTCGAGAGACACACATGATGCTGAATAGGCTTGATGAACCCTTATTACAACAACTTCTCTACCTATGGTTTTATCTTCAAATCGATTTCAACTTTGTACGTGCGAGTTACTTTCCTTACTGGGAGAGCATTAGGAAGAAGATTCAATCTGTGAGACCTCACCCGTAGGTCTATCCCTGGCATTTTCGTATATTTCTAAGAAAATACGTTAGTGAACTCTTTGAGCAGGCATGTAAGCTCTTTATTTTATTTTAGGTCTAGGATCTTGGAGATTATAATGGGTCTACTTTCACCCCCTTCCACCCCTAGGTTGATATCCTTCAACTCTTTTAGTTACTCCCCAGGTCTGTCCTGCATGCATTCTGGAGCTTCCTCTAGTTCTTCAACATGCTTAATGATATGGTATTCATCAACAATAAAAAATTCTGATGGGGGGTCGGTGCTCTCATCCCAGAACACCACCCGCGTAGACTCTTATAAATGATAAATAACTTTTCCATTGGGTAAGACAACTTTCCTGTAGGTTTGAGGAGGTTTAACCACCTACTCCACCTTTTTCTTGCCTTTTGCTATGTGGGGAATCAACCTCCCCCTAAACGATAATGTACATATTTCCTTGGTTGGGCGATTCCTCTAACAACTTGCTTTTCTTCTAACTTTCTTATTGAATTCGTTCTCTCCTCATCCAGTTCTGTATAGAATGTTGCGTCTACCAGGTGGGCCTCCTTAATGGAAAAGGCTTTTGTGTGGATTTAATTATGATATATGTTCCTCTGTTGTTTCCCTTCGCACACTTATGTTAGGTTGAGGGAACTATGCCATGGGTATGCATCCATACCCTCCCATTGAGGAGTTGGTAGATGGTATTGGCATTGATGACATAGAATTTGATGTGGAAAATGAAATCTCCAACTTAATTCCTACATTCACTTATCCGAGGATTTCATTTTAGTGATGTCGAGTCCCGATACCACTAGTGGTACAAGCACTACCTTCTCTTGATCAATCCCTGTCTCATATAACGTGCCGATTGACATAATGTTAATAGATTATCCTACATCCATTAATTCTTTGTGAAATGAGACTCCATTAATCATAGCTGTCACATATGGTGGGCAGTTGTGGAAGTAAGGCACATGCCTATTTACCTCAGAAAATACCACTTCAGAAGTATACCTCTTGATGAGACTGCCAATCAGGCCTTACTAACTCAACAAAGGGTCTCATCTTTTCTATACCGCCTCAAAGACTTTTCTTATTATGACTACCCTATTGTCATATTTTATTCCTATTTGGTCGAAGAAGCACTTGAACTTGGGGCTCCTAAATATGGCTTCGCATTCAGAATCAAGATCCAGTTCATATGATTGAGCATTGCAAACGTATTTTGCATCAGATGCCCCCCTATCCAGGGCAAGGATGACATCCGCCTCGCACTCTAGGAGGTTGACCTACTCGAGTTCTTATCTCCCTTTTCTTCTTGGTTTGAGGTGAAAACCCACTCCTCGCTCTTTCTTTCTATCTCAATTCTCTGCTTGTTTCTCAGTGATAACCTTCCTAACGCGTCATATATCCTCTCAATATTTTCCTTCTACATAAGGTCTTGGCTTTCTTCTGTATCGTACGCTACTACAATATTGGTAGTGGCATAATGATGAGCATGAAGTGGGTTCTTATTCACATCCATATGAGGTAACTACAAAGTGCTAATGGCTACAGTCTCACCAATAATCCTCCTCAAGTAGTAATAGTCCATGGTAGAGTGTTGCACCTAATGGCGCAACTCGCAATACTTAGGGTTAGCTTTATCATATGCTATTAGAGTTTCTCCATTCATGTGAGGGGGCCCGTACCCCCTCTCCTACTAATGTATGATAGCAATCCATATCTTTCGTTATGCTGCAACATCGGGTTGGCTCGAACGGTGGACTCACGTGATGGGAAGCTGTCCCGTTTTGTGGCGACGGTCCAAGATATGTTCTTATTTGTGAAGCGTTCATCGGGCGGAAAATGTAAGGGTAAAGGGATGGATAAAGTGGTGGAGGAGGAGGTGAAGATGCATGATGATGAGTAGGTGGACCTCTCTGCTTCATCACCGATACATGCGGACTTTGATGATCCACTCGCCTATTTGGCTCCCCTCAACTGATCGATGTCGACACTTGGTTTGCTGAGCGTGTTTATAATGGACATATTTGTTGGTCAGCGGATAGGACGGGGCTTGAGGGACCCAAATATCATCCAGGGAGCACTAGTTCATGGACGTTCGCTTCAAGATATCGAGTCCAAGGTGCTCGTCACGCATGTGATACCCGGGAAGGAGAACTCCCCATTGTGGTTGCGCAAACAATGAGACATGATGCATATTTCTAGGTGTGTCAATTCATATATTGTGTGGCCTACTCACCTCCTCAGAGTTAACGTTACCCCAGACATGTAGTGACATTATTTGAATTGAATTATTTTAAGTTATAACATTTGAATTATATCGTGATGCATATTGTTTTGAATGTATATTTACATTATCTCTATTTTATTTGGATATATTATGTTCGAATAGGTACAACGTTACTATAACAGGTACAATTCTGCCCAACAGATTTTTTGAATAGGTACAACGTTGCTATAATAGGTACAACGTTGCAATAACAGTGGCCGTACTACCCAGTAGTTTTTTTTCAATTCTGCCCAGAATTGTCACGGTCAATGACTGTGACAAATATTTAAAGATTATCATGGGTTTGTTACGGTTTATGACCGTGACAAAACCTATCACGGTCATGTCACAGTCTATGACCATGACAAGTATAGCGAACTTATCACAATCAATGATCGTAACAAGTCCGTGACAATAAATTTTATCACCCCCAGACTTGTCACGGTTATTGACCTTGATAAGTTGGGCTTGTCACGGTCAATGACCATTACAAGTTAAAAAATTTGGTGTAGTGGTAGCGGTAGGGGATCATATTATCCAAAATTTATCTTGTTACGTGGGTTGTTATTGTTGGACTCGAATCCTCCCTTCTTACCTTTGGGGATCCCATCCACATAGTTGTCTGCCTGTCTCTTCGTGACTTGAAACCATCCAGAAGTCAATGGAATCTGTGTCCTCCAACTCGAGGACCCCGACTTGATTATTATGGCTATATTTCTGGAAGCCTTAGTGAACTCTCTAAAGGTTCCATATCTAGTTTCATTGATTAGATGGAGCTTGTACTAATCCAAGAGCCTATCAAAATAGATTTGAAGCAGCCTTGCCTCGGCTACCTCCTCATGTACATCAAGTTCCCTCTCACAAAAGCGCTTGATGTATTTCATTAACTCCTCCCCGGGGTTTTTCACCTCTTGTTCTAGGTGTCTGAATGTGAAATCATCTTCTATCACAAAGAACTTTTAGAGGAGTTGTTTATGCATCTCTTGCCATGAGGTAATGATATTGGGCGCCATGTGGGAATACCACGTGTAGGCTTTTCCCGTGAGGCTCTTGGAGAACTCCTTCAAACTCAAGTTCTTGTCATTTCCATTAACCCTAGGTTCTCAATGAATATTTTCACGTGCTCTCTTGGGTTTTCTCCTTTGCCATTAAACTTAATGAATTTTGGTGAACATACCCATTTGGGTATGGTTTCTCATTCACATCCTGAGGATAAGGATCTTGCAGCTCATAATATAGACGAGGTGTTTCCCTTTGAGTGAAGGAGAGTACATTTCTCACCTCCTCTATTGTAAATGCTTTGGAAAGGGATTGTTCCAAACTTATGGACTTTGTTGCTGGTGAGCTAGATGGTGGGACAATCTACTCTGGCACCACCTTTTATGATGAAATCATCTCTACTGGAATTGCTACTAGAGTGGCTACCCCTCCAGAGGGGATAGCTACTGGTGTCACACAACCTTGACCCAACCTTGATAGGTGTACATTGTTTTGCTTCAAAAAGTCAAAAAACAAGATCATAAGACACATACCTATCATCAGAGTTGCTGTCAGTGAGATAGTTTTCCCTCCTTGAGGAGCATGTGTCTTTTCTTCGATCATCACCACATCCTTATAGGCGGTTTGGTCACTTTGACTTCCATTCCCAAGTGGAATGTCTTCAAAAACTAGCAGCTTGGAAACATTGAAACCTTCTTCATCCATTAAAGAAAGAATACCTCCCGAGTGGATCACTAAATGTAAGAGGGTAGCTCTACTGGTCTATGAATAACTGAAAAGGGTGAGGCGTGACCCACTCCAATTGACTCGGCCTTCAAAGTCTTTCAAGAGCATCTTGAGCAACGTCTGGTAAGAACTTCTCTTTTTTGGTAAGAATGAAAACAAAGTAAGAACTATTACCTGTAAAAACATGAACTTCACAATAATAATAGTAACTTTTTCTCAATAGAAAAGTCCGAAGAGTGATGGTTGTCAGCGTAGAGTGAAAGAACAAGTCACTTACCACTTAGAGAGAGAGAGCAGGGAGAGAACACTAGGTATCTGGGGTGATTTTGACAGAGTAATGATATGAATTGTGTTGTATATCTGACTTGACTTTACCCAAGGGTCCTATTTATACTTGGGCACTAGGGCTGAGCTAACACTTTTTGGGCACCAAAACTTAGAGGGTTGGTGAGGGATAATGTCTCCAATGTACCTTTTTCCCTATTTGCGTTTAGTCACCTGTCCCCTCTGACAGTCGCCACCTGGTGTAAACCAAAGTTAAAAAGTAAATGTGTCAGCTCTTGAAGACAAAATATCTGATTTGGTAAATATCTTTTAAAACGGTAAGTTATTGTAAAAGCTTTGTGAAACTTGAAGAGGGGTTAAAGGACCACCCTCTAAAATGTTTTTTATAAACTTGAGGAGGAGCCTCAAGGACCACCTCCTCTAAAATCGTTTACGAAATTGAGGATAGCTTTCAAGGACCACCTCATTTCAAATAGTTTTATAAACTGTTACTTTCTTATGAGAGACCCCTTAGGTTATCATTCAATTATGATTAGTTGTGAACTATGTAAGGACTGGATGACCCCTAGGGTCTATGTAGTAGTGTTCTTTAAATATTAAAGTTCTAAATAGTTGATCTTTTCTCAACAAACCTTGCTCCTCAGCCACCAAGTCGAAACTCCCCAGAGATCCCATCTTACCTATTTGAGCCATGCCTACTCAACTAGGCTACATGCACAAGAAAGTGACATGTTAGTACTTTGGGACTTATGTGAGTAACAAAACTTGGGTAGGAAGTCACTCTAGGTGGATCTCCTCACCCACTAGTTATATTCTGTACTAGGAATGGGGATCTCCTCCTGTTAAGACTCCTCCTTCGTAGTGTATTACTGTATTTTTGAATAATCTAGGAAGAGGAACTATTCCTAGTGAACCTCCTCGTCTAAATTCCATGTTGTGAGTCGTGGTCATCTTGGGGTGAGGAGCCCTTCTTAGTGGGCCTCCTCGCCTCAGTTCAATTTCTGCAAACTTTGATTAAACTATCAAAAGGAAACTTTCCTTCTTGTCCTCCTTTCTCAAGTTTAAATTCTGGGATCTTGGGGAGATTGGGGGCAAGGAACCCTTCCTGTGGCGCTCCTCGGCCAATCTGCTAATTTTGGGAATTTGGGCTGAATTGGGGTAAGGAGCCTTTCTTTGGGCCCTCCTCTCCCAATCTGTTAATTCTGGGAATTTTGGGGAAATTGGGGGCAAGGAGCCCTTCCAGGGGCCCTCCTCACCCAATATACTAATTCTGGGAATTTGGGGAAATTAGGGCCAGGAGCTCCTCATGGGTCCCTCCTTGCCCAACTTCAACTTTTGAGAACTTTTAGGAGCATTAGGGAGAGGATCCCATCTCGGGGCCCTCCTCTCCCAATTAAGATTTTAGGAAGTTTTGGGAAAATGGGGCGTGGAGCCCTTCCTGGGGCCCTCACTGGTGCTCGTGGTGAAGCCATCCTCACTCATTGGGCCTTCTCGCCGAGGCCTTTAACATTTAGTATTTTGAAGAAAGGAATAATTTGTCTATGGTATTAGAGAAAAATTGGTTCTGTTTAACAACTCTCTCAGTAGGACTTTGAAGTTCTATACATGTTCTTGTGGATTCCATATCTAAGTCATCTTGGATCTTTCTACGTTGGCCTCTATGCAAAATTTGTTGAGCATAAAGCCCAAGAATTTGCCCTTAGGTTTATAATTTTTTTTTTGTTGAGGCTCATCTGATTTCATCTCATAATGGAAACGATGTATTTCATGTTCTATCCATGATCGTGAGCCTCTAAGACTTTAACTAGCATGTCGTTGACATAGACCTCCATGGATTTTAGATTAGGCCTTTGAATATGGATTTCACTACCCCTGGTTTTTATCACGTGCATTTTTAGTCTATAAGGAATAAATTTTTATTTTAAGTACATTTATTTGTGATGAATGAGGTATTCTCCTAAAATATGAGACTGATTCCAATTTGATTGTGTATAGAATATGAATTCATAAAGGAGATGAGATCATGGACACTAGTGGAATCCACCAATGTGTTAATTTAAGGCTAGGGATAACAGTCTATATCACAAGATTTGGTGAGGTCAATGAAGGGAACACACGTCTGCCTTGTGTTGATGTCTTTTGGCACCAGCACCACATCCTGAAGCCTCTCTAGTTATTGCCCTTATCTCATAGCTTGTCAACCTCCTTAGCATGTGGTTTGTTCCTTTCAGGGTCGAAGAACCTCTTATTTTTCTATACTAGCCTATGATTTAAGTACACACTAAGGTGGTGTAACCTGACCACATGGTCTACCGTAATCATATATGAGTGATAACCATTAAACACACCTTTATTTTCTTTAAAGAATTGGTTTATCCCCTATTTAAGGTAGGAGTTTAGGACAACCCAAATTTTGATGACGTCGATGAGTTTCTCTTAATCAAAAAGAATGGGTTTTAGAGACTCTATTGGTTCACCCTTTCGTTTTTTCTATTCATATCCTGTATCCAGAGTGTCTAATCATCATCTCTGTGCCCAATCTCTCTAGTGGGAGCTCAAGCATCTCAAGTGGCGGAGGTAGGACGTCTTTAAAGACTACAACACTTCTTTGTGAACTTTATAGGACATAGAATAATCTTTGGGAAGTCTATAATTTTCTCTGATGGAACTATTATAGCATTCCTTCACTTTTTTGGTTCCTAAACACTTCTCCTACACCCATGGGGGTGGGTAACCTCATCAACATCCTCCGAGTTGACACGATATCATCCATATAATCAAGTGAAGGTTTTCTTATGATCATTTTATAGGCAAAAGGTAAGTCTACCACTATAAACTTATTCCAGATGATAGAGAAGCGATCCTTGGAACTATCCGTATGGGGCAGAGTGGATAACACACTGAATAAGTATGTTCTCTATTTAACCCAATTGAAGGGGGTTATGATAGGATGCTTGTTCTTTGTACTGAGGACCACGGCCTTGATGTCATTTAATAATAAGATGCCCATTGAAGTCTTTGTTCAAATAATACAATCTTCATATTTGGGTTGCCCATGATCACCCTGATGACTAGAGGATCATCGTGAGGGAGAATGATGATTCTGAGGTTTGTATCTAGAAAAATCATCATGGGAACCTCTTTAAGTGATTGTCTCTAATGTTACACACTGTTCACATTCACTCGTACATGATGCGTACACCCGAGGTGATATTTTATCGTAGTTGATGAAGGTACAACCTTAGCAAATCCTTTTAAGATGGTGTTCACACTAATTAGGGTGACATTGTTTTTTCTTCTTGTTCTTCCATAGACCTTTGCCAGTGTCCTTTGACACAAACTCCTTGAGACATCCCCTTTGAATTTTTCATTCAACATCTTCTTTGAGTCAAAAGAAATCATTAGTGTAATGCGCGTGGTCTCTATGTAATCAGTAGTAATTGTTCTTATCCCTCATGTCCTCTTAAGCTATCATGGGTTGAGGTAGAGGTAGGAGATCTTGAACGTCCGCTACTGCAAATAACTATTTTGTAGTGGTTGTGAGTGTAATGGTTTGTTTCACTTCCGGAGGTCCATTCTTATTTCATCTAATTTTTCTTTTCTTGGCTTTAACTACCTCATGGGACTCTCCGAGGAGAGATAATACATCTTTCTTCTTTCCTAGTTAGGGGGAGACCATGGAGCGCCTTATCATGACTACATCCTCAACATTCATGTATTATTTAGTTCTCTCAAGAAACTCTATCATGGATGGATAGTGTATTCTGTTGAAGGACCTCAATACATCCTCTAATGCAGGGCTTGAGATGAAGGTCTCCACATAAATAGTGTAATTTAGATAATTAAGATGTAAATCTTCTTGGTTTAACCACTTTGTGTAGTCTCAAAGAATTTTTCTAGATTTTTATTTGAAGTAAAGGAGAGAGGTAACTCGCATCCTCATCTTCTGGGCCCTTATGAAGTGGCTGATAATATACTTATCCAACTCTGTGAAGATTTCGATAGTCCTTGGTTTGAGCACATAAAACTCCCATAGAGTCATCCCCATTTAAGGATCATGACGGATATATAAGTCTCCATATGGTCTACAGGTTATTAGGATCCATCAAATGGCTTAATACTAGGCATCCTACACTTAGGGGGAAGAGCATAGTGTTCGACGTCGTTGGAGAATGGTGGAAACATATTTTAAAGGGACAAATCAGTCTTGCATTTTCATTATCTGGTTCTCATAAGGTCTAGTCGCCCTTGAACCTCCTTGGGACTAATGTGGATATTTGTTGCGCACTTTTATGAGCTCTAACTATGTCCTATATATAATTTACCCTTACTAACCAATGCTCACAGTTTTCTTCAGTTCCTCTATGTTATAACCCGGTTGGTTCCTCTACCACAGGTGGTAGAAAAGTACTCCTAAGAATGTCATTGAGTTATTCTTAAAATCCTTCTGACGGGCTTCTATATTTTTAAAACAACGAGATAACTTGACATTGATTGTCATCCTAGAAAAATCAAAGTCTGTATATATAAATTGACTAAAACTTTTCATTCCCACAGATGGTGCCAAACTGGTGAGTATTGAAATAGTTTTAGACCTCAAACCCAATAGGTGCGGCCTACGGGACCTCAAAAAGGTAATTAGAGAGATGTTTCAAAGTGATAGACAAGAATGTAAAAATCTTTGAACCTCTAATGAGGATCTTATGTCAACTGTAAAGGGTGTTTCTCTATATATTTGATTATAAAGGAGGAATTTACAATCTAAAGAATTCTTGGGCTTTGGCACAAAAATTAATAGATGTATGCTATCATTATTACTAGTGTAGAGGCCTTTAGGAAGTAGTTGATGGACATATCTAAACGTTCTTAAATTTTCGTTTAGGACATAGCAGACTATACAATATCTATGAAGATGGAAATGGTTCAAACTCTAACTATTTTACTACCATCAGTGGGTTAATTACGTATATCACAATAATCCGACCGTGATTCATCTATTTTCCTCTTGTTCTAATTTTATTCGTTGATATCACATGTCGTTTATTAGTTTACAAGCCTCCCATATATATATGTATTCTTTTAGACAAAGAATAAATGGACTCTAGCCGTATGGTTGGGGACACTCTAAGGTCTACCGACTATAATAGATAGGTGGAGTGTGGGAAAAAGACTTGAAGGTGGTGTAATGTAGTTGTCAGGAGCATTTGATGTGGATGGTAGTCATCAATGCTAGTGGGAGTGAGTGGTGGAGGTAGATAGAACAATGATCATTCTTTAACTTGGAAGCCAGAGAGATTTTAAGATCTTAGCCAAAAATTTATATGCTTTGGAAATGGTAAATGTTCTTCCTTGTGTTCAGAAAAAAATTTGGATTCATATTTTAAAATGTGGATAAATTTTAGCCCTAAATACCTTATATTAATCATTTATTATAAAGAAAAAAAGAACTTGGTTTAAACATGAATACTAGGGTTTCAAGAATTCATACACTAGCGAATCTCGTTTTGATTTCTATGAAGACATGTTTTTATGATAAAGATAAAGATTCTTCCCGTCTAAGTTCTCCAAGAACTTTCTTAACCTTTTGAAAATCTTGGATCTTCTAGTGGATGATCCTGCCCGAAGCAGGATAGGTGTGTTGAAAACTTATTAGATGAAAATCCTTCCTTATGAGTGAGATATCTCCTCTCCCTCTAGGCTTCTTCATAAAAATGTGAATAGTGTTTTCTATCATGCCTCTTAACCTAAATGATGACTAATAATGATTAAAACCATCTCTCACACCTTTATATATAAGTACACAAGATGGGCTTATGACAAACTAGTTGGGTACGTGGACAACATTATGTACCGAAGACAAATAATTAATTTGGTTTAATATAAATACTCAGAAATCCCAATTAAAATTACACTAAATCATTTCCTTTATTTATCAAACTATAATTAATTCCACTAAATAATTATAACTGCACTCCAATTTAATCATCTAAAAAATAGTCGGATATTTTAGAGGTCTTACTTGCAAAATTGATTATGGCAAATAATATGATACCACACGTTAAGTATCCAATACTCAACTTTTCAAATCAATTTATTGTTAATGAATTTTCACCAACATCAAATCAGTTTCCTTAATTCTCAAACTTAACTTATTTGCTACTCCACCAAGATTATAAAATAATCCACTGCTCAAGTTTGTCTTGGTGGAATCAAATCATATAAGTCTTTCAAAGGGATATCATAATCCACAGTATCCCTTAGATACGGATTCATCTGTATTATGATTTTAGACCTGCCCATATAACTATTACCCAATATGTGTCTATCATTTGATTCAGTCTAAAATTGAATCGCATTGATAACAATCAAAGAGACAGCTATATAAGGAGTACAATCCGTATAATTCTTAAGATTAACAATCTATGCACGCTTTTCAAGTGGTGTGACTTTTCCTGATTCTAATGTAGATAACATTTAGACTCAAATATCTTGGGTGGTCCAGTCCAATACATTATTGAGATAAACCGATCATAGTCCTTTATTGAACTATCACACAAGTTCCCGCACCCTTACACTGGCTCACCATACTTTGAGATAAAATATTAGGAGTGCAACACAATCGTTCGGATAGGATGTTAACTCCATGTATAGGTCATGGATGTTTCAAAAGTTCTAGAACTAGAATCTAGATCTCCTAGAAATCAATCCGATGACGACTCACAAGAATTCCTAGTGAGCTCTGTTGATCGACATGTCTACTATATAGTTAAACAATATACAAGTCATTCTTATACCATTATTCTTCTTTCAAAATTAACTTGCACATCTTTATTTAAAAATGATTTTCATATATGCTTTTAATAATAAAAACCCAACACTTGGGTGGTCGTATAGCGCGTTGCAAAAACATTTCCCTGGATAGTTGTTCATAGCACCTCTAAGGTGTGTTATGCCAGTATGAGACTAAGATATACTAGTACTGAGGTCTCTAAGGTGGTTTCCTAAGTTTCGATGTAATATCTGGGATTTTTGTACCATAGTGTGGTATAGAAAGCTTATGATTACACCATCGTCCCTTCTTTAAGCCACCTATTGTCTTGGAGTCTTAGCTCAGTATGGCGGAGGTATGTGATCGACTTTAGGATCTCAATCTTGCATTCCACCATTCAATTGTGGTATCATAACGAAATAAACTCATAACTATTTTTTAGATATAAAAAATATTTAAAGTCTCTAAAGAAAAAAAATTCAAAAATCTTGTTCAAATATTAAGAATATGTAATCAAAGTTCAAATGATTTAAAATAGTAGTGACAATAATGGATATCTCAATAATGTTTTTTCTTCTTAGATGATCTTATTTCCTTGTCTTGATAAAAAAAATTAAAAGATTAAACTAAAAAGCCTTTTATTTTGTTTGGAGAAAAAGATGAACTAAATAAGAATTTGAAACTTGTAACCAAAAGCGCTAGAAGCCTCTTATTCTTATCCATAAACAATATGACGTTTCCCAACACAATAAAAGATATGGAAACAGAATCGATATATTTTTCAAATAAATCTTTAGAAAATATTACATTTTTGCGCCAAATTTGGGAACTTCGTTGGATCTTGGATAACACTCCTCATTGTAGAGAACCTATGATAAATCAAGGTAATGGTAAATACTAGGGATTTTAACAAAAGAAAAGTATAATTAAAAACTTGTTTATTGAAGCTAAGGAAACCTTCGTTGAAATGAAGGCTATGTATTAAAAATTTACCAGTATCTTTGTTCTCAACTTAGAACACTCAAGCTTAAAATACACATACAACATGAAATTTCAAGGAAAGTAGTTTTTTTAAATGAAAAGTATATTGCATTGGACATTTGACAATTCATCTAAATATCCACACACAAGTTTTACACATTTTTCACTTTAAGAAAATCTGAATTCTAGTTATGTTAAATCAAGGATGAACTATGTGTTCTAAGTCATTTACCTTTATCCTAAAGTTGCATTCTCATTGGTCATGGCATGAGGTAGCTCTCAGATAAAGATGATGAGGCCTGGTCTTTTAATTTTGAGCATGAAGTTTTCAAGATCCACTTGGATTATGTCTCAAAATTTTTTGGGATAGAGTAAGAAAATAATCTTATGGATATTTTCATCATACCTATGCTCTTACGATGTTCCCTTTTATGGAATTTATGATAAAACTCATAAAACAAAAGTTTACAAACAAATGAATCAAATATATCACTTATGACATCACTCATAAAATAATGAAAGGCAGGCTCTAAGGAATCTCCAGAGATTCCTCAACCATTCGAAACTCTTGAAGCACGTTTCTTATCATGCACAAGAAAATAAATCAAGGTGTAAAACAAATATCGAGATACCCTAAGTAATGAGATGAATAAAATATATATTAATGTAAGCATGGTTCATCTAATCACTAAAGAACGAATACAAGGTTTGTCTAATAGTTCAACACGATTTGATATATATATATACATAAATACATATACATAAATACATACATATACATAAATACATACATACATACACACACACACACACACACACACACACACATATATATATATATATATATATATATATATATATACTAGGATATGCTCGTGCCTGAAGGCACGATGAAAATTTTCAAAATGTATGTAATCGCAAAACGACAAAATTTTTCAAAGTACGTAATTGCAAACCGAAAAAAAATTCGTACCCCAACAAAACAAAGTGTAATTTTAAAAAAATTTGTCATAATTTCCAAAGTCGTGCGCGTGATTGAAGGAACAACGACAATTATCCTATGTATGAATCGTGTGGTCAAGTCATAAATGTTTTGTATGCTCATGCTTAAAGGCACGGCGCAAAATTTTCAAAACTAACATCGTTAATTGGACCATACGTCGTATTTATATACCTATAGAAATCGTATTTATGTACATACATACATACACCGTGGTACGCACATTTTATGTTAAAAAAATTACAAAACATAATTGTAAACAATTTTTAAAAATTAATCAAATTTTCATATGTTTATATGACTATTCAACGTGTTTAATCAATGGCTTAAGGCATGGCAATATTCAAAAAAATGCAAAGGGTTGACAAAAAAATTACAATCAACCCGATTTTTATTAAACAGTTTTAATTAAACAACTTTTGTTTATGCTTTAATTTCAATGGCAAAGATGTCATTTACATGTGCGAGATAACTGTTAAAGATGTCACGTAACGGTCAAATGAGTCAACTGACGGTTTCCTCTAGTTTTGGACACAACGAACTAATAAGGAACCTCTAGTTTTGGACACAACGAATGAATAAGGAAACTAATGTACCCCAATTACAAAATATAATAAACGAACATACCCCTAACACTAATCAACGGCAGCTAAGGAAAGTGCGTAAAAATTTAAAAGAAGGCACCAATATAATTTGACTTCGCACCTTCAAATGTAACAAACACAAATTATTATTTACTTTTCAATTTCCACTAAATATTTCCGTTTACCTAAACATAAAGGTCCCTCAAATTTAGTACAATGCCAACTCAAGTAACACCACCACCTCAAATTTAATTTAAAAAAGCAATACAATAAAACTAAAGTATTCACATTAAAATAAATTTATATTGCTTGCACACAACTTTGTTCCCCAACAATATTTAGTCAAATTTTAGTTTGTGGTCCTACATAATTGCTTCCACGCAATTTAGTTTGTAAACAACCAATCCCCAACCTTTCTCTAGAAAAAATAGTTCATAAATAAAATACAAAAGACATGTACAAAAAAAATTGTGTATCTATAATTGCCCAGGATGAACCTGTAGTGACCACAAATCAATATTTAGTCAAGTCAAGCCTTATTTTCCAAACACGATTCAGATGAACTTAATTTCTGCACAGGTCGATCCAAGACTTTAACATCCACCGTAACTGAGGAAAAAAACATATCAGAACATAAATTTGATCAGAAGACCCATATATTAAAAAAGATGAATAAAACACCATAATTTAATCTTTTCACTCTCTCTGTCTCCCCTATCTAGAGATTTCTCTCGAATCATAGTGGGTGATGAGCTTAAACGTGTAAATTTTTTTTACTCTTTACGTCTCCACTTTTTTTACCCTCTATGTCTCCATTTCTCTCGAATCATAACTTTTGTATATGATCTATGGTGTCTGTAAAAGATGAAATCATACCAATAACAACATGTTGTGCCAAAACCATTCTTTGTAAGTACTTGACCTATGACCATGTGAGACGACTGGAATGGAGAGAAAAATAAATAAATAAACAAATATAAAAAAAATGATTAATACTAAAAACTATGAAAGTAAGATCAATAGATATGTAAAAGAAAAGATAAATGAGTTCCACTGCACATCATTTACATCCTTAAAATTAATGAATATGATACTTCTTAGAAATTAGGGGAAAAGTGGCACAAAAATAAACTTTATCAATGGTAAATGCATGATCCTGAACCAAAAAAAATATTGAACTGCAAGCATTCTTGGTGAAAACAACATTGGAACCATAGCTTCCATTTTTTATACTTACCACATACGTGTGTTATAAAAAATCCACAAAATCAATTAATAGGTTAAACAGAAGAAATTTCAACAAAAATGAATCGTGTGTTGAAATATTGAAAAAACACCACCACAATGGTTCAAGGTCTTCAGATCTTTAGATCTATGGTCAAAATATCAAGGAAAATGAGAAATATGAAAATATGATAAATTAGTTCACATTCACCAGCAGAAATTCCATTACAAATGCTTTCCAATAATTTTGTCCATTAGAGAGACCTAAAAACACAACAAAAATGAACAAAAGTAGTAATTTTAATCGAGAATAAATAACAACCTAGGCTGGTTGTCGAGCCAAGTGCCGATGTTTTTAAACCCAAACCGATCAGAGTTGGTTGGAAATGAACAAACCTCCATGTGGATCTATAAGGTTTGTGAGATGAGGGGGAAGTGCAGAGAGCAGATGAGGGGCGAAGCGAAATAGAGGAGGGGGTAAAGGCGGACACTGTGAAATGGAGGAGGGGGCAGCGTGAAATAGGGGGAGGGGATAATGATTAGGGAGTGGGAGAGAATGAGGAGACCAATAAATAAAAATCAATCTCGTGGGTTTTGAGATTGCAGAGCTCAAGAGAGACTCTGTAGAGAGAGAAAGAGAAAGATAAAGAGAGAGAGAGAGTTTAATTTAAAGTGAAGATGGGTCTGATAGCGTGTAGAACTATGGATAGCGTGTAGATTTTAAAAGAGACTAAAATCTTTTAAAAGATCCCTTCGAATTTTGTGCACACTTTCATTTCTTACGCTGCCGGCCAAATCACAACCACAAATAAAGGGTGACAGATTTCTATGGTAGGTATACAGATATACACAACTTTTGACGCAAAAACATTAATTGAATTGTGGGTGAATTGTGCGTGGTAGTCTGAAAGTAGCGGATCAATCTCTGGCTTCCATTTTAACAAAATGCGCAAGGATGGGGTTTTATTGGCTTCTATCTAGACCGTTAAATATCTTCTCATCTTATGAACAGTAAAAACACCCTTACTCGTTATTATATAGATATATAATTTCTATATAAACTACTTCATAATATCACATAATGATACTTCCTCTAGATTCATTATTATTTCCCAAGAAAGGCTCCCCCTCAAGGAAACACTCTCCCCCTTAGAAGGATATTTGTCCCTCTTGGAAGTTGTGTCCCCCTTTCAAAGATCCTCTCCGCCCCTTTTTCATTAAATCGACAAAGGAAAAGATGATTGAATTAAGAAAAAACATCATTAGGAACATAATGAGATTTTTTTCCAAAGAAATGAACTAGTAAATATTAACCAACTATTGAAACAAATAAATCACTGCATATAGTTGAGATAAAATATGATATGAACATAAGATAACAATATATAAGGCAAAAATGATAGCTATGAGATAAGCAACGACGTTAATATATATGTCACCAAAAGCTGAAAATCTATTATCATTAACTGAACTCTCCCTAAGATGTTATAGCGTAACTAAGAATAAAAGTTTTCTCTCTTTTTATCCTATAGGTAACTTTCTTTTGTCACAAATTGGTTCTCCCCCTTAATAAAGTCTTATCTCCCCATAGGAAACTTCTTCCTATTTTAGGAAAGATGAAGAAATTGAGAAACCGAATTAATACGGACACAGGGAATATATTTATATGAAATAATTAGACAAAAATAAACTTATAGTGAGAACAAGGCGATGTAGAAATATGGAATATCAATCACATGATACAATACATAAAGGAACATATGATCAATAATGATATAACTCAAGAAAAAATTTATTGACTGGCATCATGATTTTAGTAAGAATACCCAAAATGTACTAATAATGAAATTACGCACATTGAGCAAAGCATATAGGATATAAAATATATTAGTAGATATTTGTGGGGGCAAAATATATGCCTACGGAATAACATGACGTGTGGGGAGCACCCCGGTGAAGATGGTGACGTGCCAGCAATATAGGGATGACTAAAGTCCTTAATAGACGAGAAGACCAAGGAGCAGTATCGGATGGGAATGAAACTCCACGAAGATAGGGCTCATCCATATTTGTTACCCATCCATATTTGTAACCTTAATGTAACCCCTAACTCTATATAAAGGGGAAACCCCCTATTGTGAAAGGGGGCTTAGAAGTTAGAGAAATACCCTCATGTAAAACTCTCTGATCATTCTAATGAAACACACCAACAGCACCATGGACGTAGGCCATTCATGGTCGAACCACGTAAATCTTTTTCTCTCTCGTATTTATTTTTATACTTGTATCATGATGAATTGGCATCCCCCGACGGGTGAGATTTTTTGCACCTACAATTGGCGCCGTCTGTGGGAACGACACAAAAAGCCTTCCCTTTCTTGCTAGAAGAGATTTAGATTTACGTTCAAGGTGGCGAGTTTAGTGATCAAGGCTAGCTCACCTGATCTATCAGCTGAGTAGTAAGCCTCCTAGGGAGAATCAGAAATATATCTTCCTCTCCAAATTAGATTAGGAGGGCGCCCTTATCTTGTCAGCGGTAGCCTTAAAATAGGTGGCTAAGACGGGTAGCCTATTCCAATAGCTGGCAGACGGGCTATTATGCCTATTTAACATATTCTGATTGTGATACAATTCCATTGCCTGCTCCTATTCATGTTCGTGCTTACTTGTATGCCGGAACTTCAAGGTCGATAAATAAGGAATCCTATCCTAGGTATGACAGTGATGCCTACGCTATGCACATAATCAAAGTGAATATGTGAGAAGAGTCTCCAAATATTTGGACTCTTATAGGTCAAGCATATACGATCACGATCTGGGCATGCTCTCTCTCTCTCTCTCTCCCCAGATTTTTGGAAGCATATACCAAAGATCTCAATTATTGGGTCACATAACACCGACTTTTGAGGCGGGCATCTTGGATATGCCATCTTCCAGTCGGGTACACGGACACGCCCACTTGAGATAAAAGGAATCATCAGAAACTGGCCCATCACAGCCATCGTCACCAACCCATGGAGATTCAATCCTCATCACCGAATTTACATACATCCGCCCCTGGTGGTCAGATTTCATGTACAATAAGAATTTCCCTCCGTTTTTCTCTACGGTCAGTGTCGTCCAGCCTCTTCAGGAGTTATGGGGGATTTGCACCCAAGACTATTTTTCGGTCGGCCTGCGATCACTGACCTCTTCGGAATAAAATCTCTTGGGGGATGATTTAAATCGGAAACACCATGTTTCCTCTGTCTGGTCGGCAACCACGACGACGAGCCCGAAGAAGATCATCTAGCATCAGCGAGCATCAATGACCTCACCTCCGGCTGTTCTCCGACCTACAACCTTTCTGGTCGAACAAGCCCCTGCGGTCGGTGACCTGTTTGCGATCATAATTGCTGGTCGACTAGAGGGCATCAGAAACAAAATGAGCTCGGAGGACAGAGCAACCCAAGCGACGAGATCGGCGAACACTATGCCAAATTACTGGCCGACGGTGAGCACGCCCGGGGTTCTCTCTGTGGGGCATTGACGAGCAACAGCGAGTCTTCGACGAACATCACCGATCTATGATAAACAAACCCCCTGTTGGTTGGCCTCCAACGAGCATCGTTGGACCACCAATAGTGGACGGCGACCACTGTGCAGTAACGCTTTCGTTGGTCGGCGTGGTGGGGACATTGGGCATATCCCATACGACCTGGGCACAAATCAAGCTAAATGAAGTTTTCGAAAGTGAAACCCACGAACAGAGAAGACAATATCTAATTCCTTTCACTTTTCTTTTTGTGGCAAACAAATTTGAGAATTACCCTCATACTTTATACTTTACAAATTTATGTGAAAATGAATTTTTGAAACCGAACTTGTATTTGGACTTCAAATAATTTTACAAAAATTCTCAACTGATCCTTGTCTTACACTTGGAATATATTTGACTAATGTTTACATTGCTCGGTTCTCCCTAAAAATAAAATTATTTTAAGGGACCATGTGATTTTATTAAAACGATTTTAGTTGGCCCTTTTTATGCGACCTTATTAAAAATTATTTTGCTCACATAAATAAATGGGGTGCAGTGATATAGCACTCATGTCATTTATTCTAACATTTTAATTTTCAATATTGTCATCCAGCTACAACAATTTAATCTCACCAGAGCGAGATTATTGGTTATTTAGCTCAGTCCCGATGGATGCTCGGGCACAGTTATCTCAGTTAGATTTTTATGATAAAAATCATTGGATCTTTATTACATTCATACGCGACTATGAATTTTTTTCTCGACAAATGGCCGAGCGGATGCATATCTTATATACTTTGTTGAACATATTATTTTCATAATAACTTCCATTTTGATTTAGCCTCAATAGATGGCCGGGGAATTTACTAACTTCCACAGATACAAGATTCAGTCCCGACGGATGCTCGATAATAATAAGTCCTTGGAAATATCATCGATGTTTCGACGAATGCTCGAGCACGAATTGCTCGATATATCTACTTGGTATTCTATAACTTTTCCCCGACGGACTATTCAGGCATCATTCATTTTATTAATGCTCCGACAGATAGTCGAGCACACTATAGCACCTTATACCTAAAGAAACGCTTGGGCAAAATTATCATTACTCCGTCTGAAGCTCAGATTCTATGATTCGGTAACCTGAAGGGATGTCAGGCACATTCGAGATTCATCTTGGCATATAATCGGCAAAATATTTCTATATATTTAGTCCCGAAGATATTTCCCTCGCATGTCGCATTTTATCCCCAGTGGATAGCTGGTCCGGATAATTCTTGTATTTAGCACAATCCCACTTGATGGATACACACATTTATTTGTACATTGCTCATTTCTATCTCATAATACTTTATTTGCTCACAAATTATGCTCACGATTTTTATCATCACAAATTTTTTAGCAGGGGGCTATCTATACTCTATACTTCACATGAGAAAAACAATTGATTGCCACTACACAAATTTTCTGTGAAAATAATTTTTTGAAACCAAACTTGTATTTTAAGTATTTGCTTAAATCTATTTGTACAAATTCCAAATTAACTCATGTGCCATACATCTGGATATATTTGATAAATTTTGCATCTTTCATTTGACTTTATTACAATTATTTTGTCCACATAAATATTGGGGCGCACTTAGAAGAGCACTCATGTCATTTATCCGGTCATTTAATTTTCAATATTGTCGTCTAGCTATTATTGGTTATACCAATGAATGGTCGGTGTAATATCTTTACTCATACTTAGCGTAGCCCCGACGGATGCTCGGGCACGATCATCCTCGTGATATTTTATCATAAAAATTATGGGATCATTCATGTCATTCATTTAATACTATGAATATTTTCCTCGGCACATGCTCGAACAGATGCACATCATATTGCATGATAAATTCTATTTGAATTAGCCTCGATAAATGATCGAGCAACTTATTCATTTCCACAGGTACAAGATTCAGTTCCGACGAACGCTCGACCATAATCTTAAGCTCTTGGAAATCTTATTAATACACCGATAGATGCTCGAGGGCGAATCACTCTCTATATCGACTCAGACCTGTACAACTTCACCTCGCAGACCTGTCTGGCACCACTTATTTTGTTAATGCTCCGACGGATGGTTGAGCATTTTACACCACTTTGGACCCAACACATGCTTGGCCAATATTATTTATAACAAACAGATGCTCGGATGTTGATATTTCGTGAATTTCAAAATTCATTGTCTAGCTCTATGATTCTTGACATGAAAGACGATCAGGCATATTCAAGGTTCATCTCATCAAATGCTCGGAAAAATATTTCTATATATTTAGTCCCGAGGATATTTGCCACACATGTCGCATTTTATCCCCAACAAATGGTTGGTAAGGATAATTCTTATATTCAGTCCCAATAGATGGTTGGCACAGTCGATTAATAATCAACATTGCATTTATTGGAAGGTTAGTTTTCACTAACAATACATGATCATTCGTAATACTTTCTCGATCCTCTTTGCCTCGACGGATGCTCGAGCTTGGATCACCCGCAATATCTACCAGATCCTCTCTAGTTTTTGCCTCGACATGCATTCAGGCATCATTTATCCCATCAATACTCTGACAAATGCTCAGGCATGGATCGTTCGCAACATCTACTAGGTCCTTTGCAATTTTGCCTCAACGGACCCTCAACTTCGACGGATAGTTGACATTGTGTGATCACGTCTCAAGCTCCAAGAAACAGTTAGGAAATACAGTTCTTATTTAATTCAACCTCGTCGAATGAAAAGTTGGGCGATTTCTACCACAAAGATCCCGTAACACATAAAACATCATGAAGAGAAATGATCATCTATACTTATCAACAAGGACGAATCCAACTTGTAAGAAGTCACACGACTAGAAAAATCACAGTCAATGAGCAAGACATGTTGATAAGAACACGAGACCATCCTGAATGTATCGGGTAACATCGTCAGACAACCCACGGTGATCAACGACCACCAAGCAACTAATTAACGCATCATCAACACTAAGATATTCACTCTAGAGGAACAATGTTTCTTGAACACCATATCAGATCAACGCATTTTTTCACAAGAATACTTTGAACTCCTATCAATCTCTTTAGGTGCACGAGCTATATGGAGTCTTCCACAGCCTCCTGGAACCACCATGCATGGCCAGCGAACAAGTGTACCCCAAGGAACGATAAAATACGTGAAGAGATATGAGCAGGGTAATCCTTAAATATATCCAGATTATAGAGTATGGATATCGACGAACGATCAACGCGATACTCTTCAACGCAACGAAGCCTCAAGAAACAATCGGGCACACTTATCATCCCGGTTATACAGATCAGATGAACCAATGGACGGTCAGGCAGCCTCCTCTTCACAACCCGATTAGGGGCTACATAGCAGCGATGGCACGTGAATAGATTCACAACAACATTTAAAGCAAAATAAAGGAGATCAACTCAGGACAGATGCCAACATGGTTAACACCGGAATTATTCTTTCAAATTACGATCATGATCAAGCTTGATTTAGTTACAACGGCCTTCTTGCTTGTTCTCACTAAATTAAGTACGTCTACAGGCCTTTGTTATCTCCAAACACAAATGGCCTCACGAGTTGCCCAGGAAACAATAAAAGCCCTACGGGGGATCCCTAGGCAAAAAACTAACTTAGGTTGGTCGCCAACTATGTTGGTCGGTCAAAATCCTGAATGGGTGGATGACCTCAGGTGCACTTTTTCCATCGCCTTTTAGGCCTAAGGAAGTGTGACAACACAACCTAAAAGGTAAAATAGGCGGATATTTACATACGAGGCATTAAAAAATGGAAAAATTACATTAAATTATGGAAAGAACCTAAGTCAGGATCTTACCCCTACTAGGTACATGCTCGAGCAAGGCTCGACGCATAGGCTTCTGGTCGGCCTCTCCAATTGGACCATATGAAAAACCTAAGGAAGGATCTTACCCCTACTAGGTACATGCTCGAGCAAGGCTCAACGCATAGGCTTTTGGTCGGCCTCTCCAATTGGACCATATGAAAAACCTAAGGCAGGGTCTTACCCCTACTAGGTACATGCTCGAGCAAGGCTCGACGCATATGCCTATGGTCGGCATCTCCAATTGGACCATATGAAAAACCTAAGGCAGGGTCTTACCCTACTAGGTACATGCTCGAGCAAGGCTCGACGCATAGGCATGTGGTCGGCCTCAACAAATGAACCATAGAGACCAAAATACAGGGAGATGCCCTAAACTTGATGCACGCTCGATAAAGCCTCAACAAAAAAATTCTGAACAGGCCAGTGGTCAGCCTCACAAATTGGGCCATACAATAAAACAGATAAAGAACTACGTTCGACCTGATCCCAAGAGGGTATGTAGGCAGCTCGACACTCTCAAGTTCGGTTCCCATATCGATTGAACGCCTCTCAACTAAAGACAAGCATTAATCTAAAAACATATAAAGGAGAGAGGATCAACCAAATAAGGCTTAAAAGTTGAACGACAGATCAAAGAATGCCAGTCCAGTTCACACCACCAACTGCATATGTTTAAAGAGATTGTGGACCAGCTCCCAGCTCATCTCAAAATCAACTCAACTGAACTGCGACCTATGGGGATATTGTGGGGGCAAAATATATGCCTACGGAATAGCATGATGTGTTGTGAGCACCCCGGTCAAGATGGCGATGTGCCAGCAATATAGGGATGACTAAAGTCCTTAACAAACGAGAAGATCGAGGAGAAGTATTAATTGGGAATCAAACTCCACGAAGATAGGGCTCATCCATATTTGTTACCCATCCATATTTGTAACCCTAATGTAACCCCTAACTCTATATAAAGGGAACACCCCCCATTGTGAAAGGGGGCTTAGAAGTTAGAGAAATATCCTCATGTAAAACTCTCTGGTCATTCTAATGAAACACACCAGCAGCCTCGTGGATATAGTCCATTCATGGTCGAATCACATAAATCTTTGTCTCTCTCGTATTTATTTTTATACTTGTATCGTGATGAATTGGCACCCCCCAACGGGTGAGATTTTTTGCACCTACAATATTCATTCATACAATCAATCCCAAAAATTTAAACGTAAATACAATTATAGATACCAAATTATAACCCATGATAAGACAAGTATATTTCAAGTATGCCTAAGAAATATACAAAGGTGAAGCATGGGTAATATCATATAAATAGAAACAACTAAAGATACATTAAGATATAGTGAAAATTAATTTTATCATACTATCAAATATGATCAAAACAAAGCTGATCAAATACCATTTGTATGTACCATATTTATTCCAAATGTAAAGCAATGATCTCAATATATATGGAAATTTTGTATCAATATAAAAGTGAATATTAATATGACATTCTCATAGAACATGAATAAGTAACCTCAAGTATAAAGACAATTAAGACTAAACAAGAGAAAATGTATACCAAAATTAACACTTAACAAAAAGAGATATCCGCAAACATGCATTTCATATCAATCATTTGAAGAAATGTGAAACATATACTACACGGGGAAAATTATAATAAAATGCAAAGAAAAAGATACATATTGGGCTTCCAACAACTTATCTCAAATAATAGGTTTTATAAGGAACAACAACATTTATGCGATAAGAGAACAACTCCAAGACACTTTTTGATAATAAAAAATATAGGCAATATCATCACACGTACCAAATTTGATTTTTTATCTCTAATGGTCATTATAAAGAAAAGATTATTTATTAAGGGATAATAACTTGATGAAAGTATTAATCACTAACATAAGATCAAATATCAATCATGCAAAACAAAAAGAATGAACACCATTGAGATAAATGTACAATATCAAGTTAAATTAGGATAATGGATCACAAACAAAGGGCAAAAAGGTTTGAATCAACTAAAATCTCCAACACGCTTTTAAGGATCATCTCTAACTACCACTTCGCCCCCCCTCCCCAATTTAGCAATTGGTTAAAAACTTATGTCTCATATCTTTAGTGTTACTGAATGTTAGATACATAATTTTTTTTAGACATTTATTTTTTCAAAATTCTATTGCATGTGGTTGAATTAACTCAATCGAAAAGATAGGATACTATTTCTTATTTTCAAAGTTAGCATCATCCATCGAAGTAGTATCCCTGACCGCATTATCACTCGCGATTTTTTTAGATAATACAAACCTTTTCAACTTCACCAAAATCATGAAATGAAATTCCTCACATAGACATGCAAGAGTTAGAATCTCACATAGACATGCAAGATTTATTGCCGGATACGAGACCTATAGCACGCGCACCGTACTGTATGGCTCCGAAAGAGATGCGAGAGCTACGAGATCAGATTGAGCAGCTATTAGGTCAGGGCTTCATTCGTAGGAGTACCTCACCTTGGGGCGCTCCAGTCTTATTTGTAAAGAAGAGATATGGTTCACTGAGATTGTGTGTGGACTACCGGGAGTTGAACAAGGTCTCGATATGGAATAAGTATCCGTTGCCTCGAATCGATGATCTATTCGACCAGTTGAGGGGAGCAACTTTCTTTTCGAAGATAGATCTGAGGTCAGGGTACCATCAATTACGAATTAGAGAGCAGGATGTTTCGAAGACTGCCTTCTTGTCGAGATATGGGTCCTATGAGTTCAGGGTGATGCCGTTCGGACTCACAAATGCCCCAGCCGTTTTCATGGACTTGATGAACCGAGTATTCAGAGAGTTCTTGGATCAGTTCATCATCATCTTCATAGATGATATTTTGATATATTCACACTCCGAGGAGGAGCATGCCGAACACTTGAGGCAGGTTCTTCAGACTCTACGAGAGCATCAGTTGTATGCTAAGTACGAGAAGTGTGGATTCTGGTTGCGAGAGGTACAATTCTTGGGCCATGTTGTTTCTGAGCAAGGGATAGAAGTTTACCCGAGCAAAGTGTCAGCGGTGAGGGAGTGGGGGCAGTCCACGACACCGACGAAAGTGCGTAGTTTCTTGGGGTTAACCGGATACTACAGGAGGTTCATTCGGGGATTCTCCAAAATGGCGGGTCCATTGACAAATCTGACTTGCAAGGGGGTACCATATGTCTGGGATGACGCTTGTCAGTTTGCTTTCGACGAGCTGAAGGACAAGCTTACTTCGGCACCAGTCCTTGCTTTACCGAAGCCGGGTGTAGAGTACCTGGTTTACACAGATGCGTCCTTACGAGGACTTGGGGGAGTACTTCAGCAGGAGGAGAAGGCTATAGCTTTTGCTTCCCGCAAGCTTAAGCCGCATGAGAAGAATTACCCCACCCACGACCTGGAGTTAGCTGCGGTCATCTTTGCATTGAGAATTTGGAGGCACTATTTATTGGGCGAGAAATACCGTTTGTTCACAGACCATAAGTCACTGCAGTACCTGTTCACTCAGCGAGAGCTGAATATGCGTCAGCGCAGATGGTTAGAGTTTGTGAAAGATTACCAGTTCGATATACAGTATCATCCGGGGAAAGCCAACGTAGTTGCTGATGCGTTGATCCGTAGATCGGTTGACGATGTAGCGGACATCTGGAAAGCAAAGTGGAAGGAGTTGGGTCACCAGGACGCAGTAGCACGTTCTTTCATATCCATGATGTCAGTCACACCCGAGATTGTTACGAGGGTGATACAGGCACAGACCACATACCCGTTTTGTTAAGAGCAGATTGTACGACTTCTAGCCGAGGGTGATGAGTCCTATTCTGTTAGTTCGGATGGAGGGTTGCGGTTTAATGGGTGATTAGTGGTTCCAGAAGGAGCGGAGCTATGTCATGAAGTGATGACTCATTCTCATGGGTCCCGATTTACAGTACATCCGGGAGGCGATAAGATGTACCAGGACATGAGATGACAGTACTGGTGGAGTGGGATGAAGAAGGACATCGCTGAATTTGTGTCCAAGTGTTTTACTTGCCAGCTAGTGAAGGTGAACCACCAGAAACCGTCAGGATTACTTCAGCCGTTGGAAGTACCCGTGTGGAAGTGGGAAAGTATTTCCATGGATTTCATTACCGGGTTGCCTACCTCACAGCGGTGCCACGATTCTATCTGGGTGATTGTAGACCGTTTGACCAAGGTGGTTCGTTTTCTGCCAGTGAGGACAGATTATACCACGGGTCAGTATGCCCAGTTGTTCATCGCTGAGATTGTCAGATTGCATGGGGTGCCCCTGAATATTGTGTCAGATAGAGACAAGATTTTTGTGTCACGTTTCTACGAAAGCTTTCAGGAGGCTATGGGTACAGAGTTGAGACTGAGTTCATCTTACCACCCACAGACAGATGGACAGACAGAGCGTACTAATCAGATGTTGGAAGATATGCTACGCATGTGTGTTCTCGATTTCGGAGGAGGTTGGGAGCCACACCTTCCACTGGTAGAGTTTGCTTATAATAACTCCTATCAATTTACGATTGGCATGGCTCCATTTGAGGCTTTGTATGGCAGGCCTTGTCGTTCTCCAACTTATTGGCTCGAGGTGGGGGACAATTAGTTATTAGGGCCAGAAGTGATTCAGGAGACCTCCGCGAGGATTGAGATAATCAGGAATCGTATTCGGGTAGCCCAAGACAGGCAGAAGAGCTACGCCGATGCGAAACGGTTCTTTCGGGAGTTTAATGTGGGAGATCAAGTGTTGTTGCGTGTATCTCCTATGAAAGGAGTGATGAGGTTCGGGAAGAACGGGAAGTTGGCTCCGAGGTACGTAGGACCATTTCCCATCATCGAGAGGATTGGGACGGTAGCATACAGGTTGGGATTGCTAGAACATTTACATCGCATCCACGATGTATTCCACATCTCATCACTGAGACGATATCTTCGGGATGATATGGCCCATACGCACATTGCGATAGATGAGATTGACTTACAGTCGGATAGCTCTTACGAAGAGAGACCAGTGGCTACTCTAGACTATAGTGAGAGGAGATTGAGGTCGAAAGTAGTTCCACTTGTGCGAGTCCAGTGGGAGCATCATAATGTGGAGGAATCCACTTGGGAGCGTGAGGCAGATATGCGCAAGAGATATCCAGAGTTATTTTTACCAGGTATGCCTTATTTTTCGAATTTCGGGACGAAATTCCGTTATTAGGGGGGAAGTATGTAATACCCCCCTATTTTTATGCTATATTTAATTTGGGGATTTATTAAATTTAATGTGATGATTTATTTAATAAAAATCCGGAAATTAATTATGTTATAATTATTAACGTGACTAGAGTTAGTAATTATGGGAAACTTGTTCTATATTACTAATGAGCATAGTAATATATTATATTGGTTATATTGAATGTCATAAGTAAATTAAATGACTATTTCGAAAATTTAAGTCGGGACGTGCCCGTGTCACGTCGGGACTAATTATGTTAATTAAAAAGGGAATATTTTATAAGTTGTCCGTATGGTCGTTTTGAGTGCGCCAACGCGTCCGGAAGGGTCGAGATAGTCAGAAAAGTGTACCCGGGGGTTTAATTCGGGCCTCGGGGTGTTTTTAGGCCTAATTAATGACCCGGGAGGGCTTTTTGGTCATTTTACAAAATAGGGTAATTAAACCCACGAATTTCAGCCATCCTTAGCAGCCATTTAAGTCAGCCTTTTAGGGTTAGAACATTCAGAACCCTAGAACGGCCATTGGAGAAGAGAGGAGAGAGCTCTCAAGGTGATTCAAGGCCCAAAAGACCAACGATTGAACTGCCGTCACCACCAGAGCTCTCAAGGAGAACGCAACCACACCAATATCAGCAGGAAACCAGAGCTCTGAAATCCCAGGCAAGTGTTTAACTTGCGTATTTTCGTTGGTGCAATATTCATATTAGTGTAGGAATGATTAAGAGTATAACCCATGGAAGAAAACCCCAATTTTGATAGGGATTTGCATGTAAAAATCATTATAACCATATTCTGGAAATATTATGTGAAGTAGATGATTAACCCATGAATTTGTAATGATTTGTTAGAAGGAAATTCTGGAGAAAACTGATTAGAACAAAAGTTAAGAAAACTTTAGGGTTCTTGATGATTAGATGAAATTTTAGGTTGTTTAACCATGTTTAATGATGTATACACGCATGCTGAACGTTAAAGATATCTGGAATTATGTTAGAATGTTAGCAGTAGACTTTTTTGGTCGATTAGTGTTGGAAAATATGAGTTTTGATGAAGAACTTTAATCAATCCCGTCATTGCAATTTCTGCAGAATTTTTGCCTAGACCTACTTGATCGATCGATCCAGCATAGAGCTTCGATCGATCGAAGGTTCGATCGATCGAGCCAAAAGCTTCAATCGATCGACCCCTCCTGGCAGACTCCTATTTCTCTTGTTTAATTAGTTAAATTAAGTTTATCGTGGAATAACCTTTGGGCATTCTAAATAAAATGATTTGGGATATATTGAGGACCAGTAGGATATATGGATAAATGTTAGAACCTTTAATCATCACTGAGAATGGTATTTATGGGATATGTACTTTAGGTTGGTAGATTTATGAAATTAAAGGGAGAGGTGCGTAAGAGAGTTACGTTGGAATTAAATAGAGTCACTTACTGAATTTCAGATTTGCGAGGATATAATCCATGAGGGTTAGGTAATGAGTGAGAAAACCCTTCGAGTTAAGGTTAGGAATAAAACCTTATACGTAATTCTATAATTGTGAAATTAAGGATAAACGGTATAATTACGGGTGATGGAAAGAACCTATATTAATATGATAATGGTATATTTATATGATTGTGTGTACATATATTATATACATGTAAAAAACATACCGCGCTACTTGCTATCCTTGAGGTTACCGCGCTGGGACAGTCTTATCTCGATGGGTCCTTTATGGGGGATATTGACTTGTACCCTAGAAGATAGATATCCTTGGTACATGCTATCAAATTGATAGTTCAGACGGTCCTAAGAGACGCGAGTATGTGCCATCCTCTTAGAGACTTGGAATCTATGCTTCGCCTCGATATTGTTTGTATATGTGTTAATACAATTCGAGAGTGATTCCGAATTTGTATTCCCCTTAATTTGAGTGGTATGGGGTGGATAGTGGAAGTATGCACGCACCATAGTTGTTCGGGGTGCTGTTATATATATATTATACGAGTAGATGATATATATATATATGGAAATTGAAACTGTCTACTGCAATGTGATAGTAGGACATGGTTGTTAACGCATATTATTAAATATTTGTATTGAAAAGTACAATATGTCACTTGAAAACTTTATCATTTTTATAAAGTTAAAATAAAAATAGAGAATTTTGGTTACAAATTGGAACACCTTTTAAAATGAAGTCGTGGATTGTAAATCTTGCGGGTAATCTAAGTTAAGTTAAAGTTTTTAGAAAGACTAGTATGTTAGATGTTAAAACGAACCATGGGGAAGGTTAGTGCGATAGGTGTGCACATTAGAAGAGAGGTGAGTATTTCTCAAGAGAGAGACGCACTAATATGTTGTTGCATTGGCCTGTATCAATTTAAATACTTGCTTAACGTATTTTAAAATAAAACACACTTTCGGGCCCTGACCCGTTTCTTTTTCTCTCTCTCTTTTGTGTATATATATGTATATTTTTAGGTGCCCAGCCACAGGGGCGTCTTGCTTAGGATCCTTTGAGAAGAACGAGCTGCAGCTTAGGTGGGAGTTGCAGGTCACTTGAGTAGACGGCTTTTGTTATTGACTCCACTCCTACTACTCTCATTTATTGGGCACGTGTCGCCCTTTTCATCATTTCATTTATTGTTGGGATTTTTATATTTCAGTTATTCCAGTATTGTCTTACGGGATTTATTCAGGATGGTTTATGATTTTTAGTTTTATTATGTTGACATTCGATTGATGAATGTATGGTTTTATTTTAGTTCATCGTGGTGTGATTCTATATCGTAGAAATGTTGTTTCGTGTATATAAATCTTTTCTTTAATTAAAATTTGGAAGTTTGTATGAAAAATGTTTTGACACTTAGCTTAATTATTTAGGGTGTTAAATTGGAATTTTTTTTTTATCGACAGTGATGCTGAGAATGAACCAACTGTTTACCTTGATTTAATTTAATAAAGGAGTGATCGCCCGGTATTTAATTAGGCGGGGTGTCACAGTAGTGTGATGTAAAGTACAACAAGTTATGAGAGTTTATTCTTAAGAATAAATTTTCTTAAATTTTAAAATACTTACAAGAAAATTGAGTCCATATCATGAAAATCATGTCATATTTTCAAACAAAGAAACAATGATCAAATAATGCATTTTGACATGCAAAAATATGTAATGGAATATATTATTTAAAAAAGCATAAATATGATTTTATCAAATATCCTTTTGAATTATTCATTGAAGGATAAATAAAAACAAAAAAGATCATGATATAGGATTAACTAATTGGTTTCACTTTACAAAATGTAACAATTCCCTCCAATGGAAGCATTAAAATAGCGACTCTATTGTAGGTGTTGCTAAAACTGGTATCCTCAGCCTTGTTGTAATTGGGCATGGTTCCACTAGCCATAATTCGCTAGGTTTGAATGGCCATATAAACTTTAATTGATTGATCCTGGGAACCTCTTAGGTTCTGCTTCCTACAACACAGAATCTTCTGCTGGAGAAAGTATTGCCGTCTTGGGGATATGCTACCCTTTATATAGTGTTTAGATATTAACTTGGTCCCCAATATTCTCAGTATTAGGAACTCTACCCTTAAGAGATATGTGATGCTTTCGACAATATATAAGGAAACTTCAACCACCTGGATGTAAGTAGTCAAATATTGGTAATCCAAAAACACCAATTAAATCCTCTAAGTAATAAATAATTGCTAATGAAATATCTCTTCTAATAAGGTTGCTAATAACGAAACTATCCTTCTTGACTTTTGGATCAATCCTTTTTTAGTGCAGAAAGAAAAATATAGCTGACCCCCCTCATATAGGCTTACCACACGACTTCCCTAATGAGGTCTTAAAAACATTCTCCTCAATCTATTTCGAATGGTGAGTGGAGACACTTTCCCCCAAACTACATACTAAACCCATACTAAAGGTATCACACCCAATAGTCCTTAACTTATGACCAAAATCAACCTCATGCGTGGGACACCTCTTAAAGGAAATCTAAATAAGGAACCCTCCTGATACACTTTGGTCTATTCGAATCATTCGTCTGGTACAATTGTACAAGTCCCTAAAGCGATTATCATTATAATTAGTACAACCCTAAATGCTAAATTTCGAATGTAGTTAAAGAACGCAACATGGAAAAAGAAACGGATGCTCTCAAGACACAAGGAAATTAGAACCTGGAATTCTCTGATACCAAATGTGATACCCTATTAAATCCATAATTAGATTGATCATGTCTAATAAAAAATCATGGGAATCAAATACTTATGGTAACATTCTCAGCATAATGAATGAAATAAATCAAAGTAAGTAAATGCAATATAAGAATATTAAATCATGAATCAAATAAAACGTCTATGACACCATTCACTGACATAAGAATCCAATCAAACTCTAAAATTTTAAATTTATTTGTACAATATCCAACACTGAATTAACACTCCAATAATAATGTATCCTATACAAATGTTCAACTCAAAAAATCTAAAATAAAACAACTGATAGTTAACAAAAATAAATTAATACATAAATGTAAATATCCTACTATTCTCGGCTCCTACAAGCTGAGAACGATAAGTAAAATAATGATGGATAAATTAAAGCCACCGTGGCTAAAACCTGTGAAAAAACATTTCAAGAACGAGGATAAGGTCTAACAAGTCTATAGTGAGTAAGAATATAAATATATTTGGGCAATAATAATAATAATAATAATAATAATAATAATAATAATAATAATAATAATAATAATAATAATAATAATAATAATAATAATAATAGTAATAATAATAATACATATTCCACACATATTAAATAAATTTTAACTTATTTAAGTTACCCAACCCTAACAACCTAAAATAAACAAGTCGTTCTACTCCTATGTGACATAGTTTCGATGTTTAATAAAGTATCTCCACTTTAATAGTCTTAAGTTAAGCTATTTTTTAAAAATCTTGTAATTTAGGATAACTCAATGGAATTTCCATGAATTATTTACTAACATGTCTTTCTAGTATTAACCATCCCACATTATACTTTTAAATATTTATCTCTCCAATGCATCAATCTTAAACTTTCTCAAGTCACCGTGCAACATATACATATATAGTATATCGTACTATATGATTACCTAGTCATAATCTCAAACATGTACTTTTATACTACATAACGTAATCCAATACAACTAATCTCAAGTTATGACTATGGGGAACCATTTATTAGGTCCATGCGGGTAACCGACCGACCCAGTCTGCCTAAGGAGTTGCCTATCTCAAATAAGATATCTAATTTACTTACGTGTATTTCAAACATGCTGGAACACCTAAGGATAGATTCAAATTGGTTACCAACAATCTTAGAGGCGATATTGAGGGTTACAATAAATTATTCATGTGTTAAATGAGTTCCTGGTACAACTCAATCTCTTAGTTTATGCATCTATAAATTATAAACCTTGACCTAGGGTAAAGTGATGTAATCTCGAGAAATGAGAGGCACTACAATGAAACAATAACCTCTATATGGATGCAGGCAAGTTATCGAACCACTTATATCGTTGTTTCATGTGTGATTTTACATTCTGTTTATGTGATTGCTTCGTGTATCTTTATTGTGATAATTCTTTTACTCACAATTGGCGCCATCTGTCAAAAACGATTTCTATTCTTGTAAAAACATTCACTAACAGAAAGCCCGTAATATCTCACCATAATGAAAATACTCCTCGGGTTGGCAACATGCAAGAAGACCCAGTCCCACCCAAGGTTAGCTTAGAGAGTCGTCAACACACAAATCCCCCATGTTTCGCTAAGAAAGGCAACCTTTCGAAGAAAGCCAAGGACCACCTAGGTATATGAAGATCTCACGGATGAACGCCGCTTACAAAGTCAGGATTCAAGAACAAAAGGAGTCGTGACACCTTTAGGTGGAAGAGAATGCTCGCCTTCAAAGGCGACTTGAAACGATGGAGAAAGATATCCATAAAGATACAAGGAAACGTTTTGATAAGACTCCTAGTCCTCAGGTGAGTAATACTCGAAGCCGAGGGATGATATCCAAGAGAGAAAATAATAGAACTTAACATTGAAGATCAGAGCATGGTCAATCAGAGTGTGGCTAGTCAGAGAGGCACCACATGATAAATAATCGACAGAATGAGGTTATCATGATTCTGGGTCGTGAGGAGATGGACCAATAACGAACCTATTGAGGTGCCTGGACTACCAGGGATCTAGATAGGAGAGCTCTCAATAACAAGATGAAATCCCCATTTTTAAGGGCGATCGAAATAGAGGAACCACAAAGAAGTTTGTTATTCTCAGGTTCAAAATTTCAGACGAGAAGATAAATCCCATAGACCACGTTCGGCAGTATAAAAAAGCGATGACCTTATGGATCCACAACGACGCACTATTGTGTCAAATTTTCCCTTTTATCCTACATGATGTAGTACAAAAGTGGTTTAAGAATCTACCTCACAAGTCGATTAGGAACTTCAAGTCCTTAGCAAAGGCTTTTACTACTCACTTAATAACTAGTAGCTCCCATGCCAAGCTAATGGATGCACTTCTCCCAATAAAGAAAAATATGCAAAAGAGCCTTTGAGATTATGATAATAGGTATTTGGAAGTGTTAAACGAAGTGGATGACTAATTGGAGAAAGTGGCCGTTGCATACTTTAAAATTGGTTTGCCGACTATATCTTTGATGCACCAGTAAGTGGATAAGAAAGAAGAAAACATAATACAGTCTCATGGATCATATTAAAAAAGAGGCAAAAGTGGAAGATAGGGTTCACTCTAATAAAAAGGGACAATGGTCGAGCAAAGGTAACTCTAATAAAAGAGTGATAATCCAAAGAAGGGGAACAAGAACGGGGGCAAGAACATCTCCACGATATGGAACAAGGTTGATCCTTCTATGGCATTCTAGGCTTTTAATACAGTCTTCAAGGAACCTATTTACAAGATCTTGAGTAGGATGAAAAAACAATTATTTGTCAAGTGGCCCAAGAAGATGGGTGGCGACCCAACGAAAATAAACAACGCGCTGAAGTTGGTCACCTCAATGAGTACATAGATAAGAAAGAAGATAATGTTATAGCCAGTGGAGACCAAAAGCTGAACAATGTCCTTGATAATGACATGGGACAGGAGTTCACAGTGGTCCATGAGGCATAATTGCTTAAGAAGATCTGAGGGAATGCTGTTCGGATGGAGATTAAAAAGGTCACCACTATCATGGAGGCATTTCATATTGACCCTGATATAACCCAAGGTGTCAAGCACCGACGACCAGAGGACATGAACTATACCAAGGCCATCATCTTCAATGAAGAAGATTTGGTCAGAGGGAGGAACAAGTCATGATGCACTGGTAATTACCCTCAGAACTGTAAATCAAGACAATAATAAACTGCTTGTGGATGAGGGAAGTTCATCAAAATTGATGCGCATGTAGTTGTTCCATAAGATGAAGCTCAACCTCACCGACCTTAAGGGGGCCATAATTTTGTTGGTCAACTTTGCAGGGAAAATCATAATGCCTCTGGGAAAGATAGTCCTGTCAGTAAGAGCAGGGGCATCTCAAAGCTATTTAAGTTCTTAATGGGGGACATTGAGTCCCCATATCAGGTCATTTTAGATAGAGGCTGGTTGCATGCCGTGAGGGCCAAACCATATGCCTACCACCAAAAGATGAAGTGTATCATCAATCAAGGCGTGGTAAAAATTCAGGATGACATGGCCACTGCCAGGAAGTGGTTCATCACAACCATCTATCCTAGGAAGGAGAAGAAAAAAGAACTAAAGGATGCTCAAAAGGAAGCCCAAGAGGGTGATATACCTTCTAAATTTACATTACAGTACGATCGACCAAGGATGGAGGAGACCAGGGTAACCCCACTAACACGACCATTAGAAGCCTAGAGGAAACTAGAACCGATGATAAGTTTCTAGGGAGAAAGTTTTCGATCAGATTCACGCTTATCGATCACGAAAAGAAATAACTGATTGCCTTCTTGAGAAGCAATATTGATGTTCTCTCTTGAGAACCATATATTTTTCCAAGGATTAATTAAGAAAGAAATATGGATGTTCATTACCCAAATGGATATCTAACCCAGTAGTGGTATAAAAGGGGAATGATAGTTGGAGGGCCTATATTGATTTCACAGAGCTCAATAGATTATGTCCCAAAGACAGCTTCTCAGTGCCAAAAATTGATGAGTTGGTAAACGCTATGATTACATATGAAAGGATGACTTTTATGGATGCCCATTCAGGGTACCATTAAATTCCGTTAGTCGACCCTAACCAGGACTAAATGTCCTTCGTAACCCCTATTGGGTTATACTATTACATTGATATGCTAGTTGGGCTAAAGAATGCAGAGGAAACATATCATAGGTTGGTCACCAAGACGTTCAAGAAATAGATGGAAGACATAATGGAGGAATACATTGATGATATGTTAGTTAAGAGCAATAACAATGGAGACCACCTTACGAACATAGCCAGAAGCTTTGATATCTTATAAAAATACTGGATGAAGTTTGATGAAAGTAAGTGTTCATTCCATGTTTAGTCAGGATGGTTCTTGGGATATTTGGTCAGTAAAATGAGAATTGAGGCTAATCTAGATTATATTGATGCGATCATTGGGGTCTAGACTCCACCGACATTACGAAATGTTAAAAAGCTCACTGTTATGCTCATGGATCTCAATAACTTCATATCCAAGTCTTTGAAATGTTGCTGACCATTGTTCAAGCTCCTGAAAAAGTAGAAATGGATCATGTGGAACGATGATTGTTCAAGAACTTTGGAGTAAATCAAATCCTACCTTAGTAAATTGCTCCTTCTAGTGATTTCAGGAGATGGGGATCCATTGTATCTTTACATAGCCGTATCAGGCCATGCTATAAGCTCTGCCCTGGTGTGTGATAAAAAGGAAGGACGACACCCTGTTTATTATGATAGATTGGCATTTATGGACATAAAACAACGTTACTTTCCCCATAAATAGCTTGACTATACAATGGTGGTTGCCTCAAGAAAGATGAAATATTACTTCAAAGTTCACTCAGAAACAATGTCTAATACCCCATAATTTTATTGATATTTATTTAAGGGATTAATTAAATTAAATGAGAATTAATTGGAAATTAATCCAAGTATAAATGCTAACGAGTTGTGAGTTGGTATTTGATTATGATGTTAAAATTTTATTATTTACGAGAATGTTTGGTAATGCATGAGTATTGATGATGTCTAAATTGTCACGAGGTAGATATATGGCAATTTGGGAAATTTAATTGGGGCGCGCGTGTCAGTCACGTCAGGAACGTAATTAATTGAATTAAAAAGTGAATTTTATTTTTATCAACCGAATGGTTATTTTGAGTGCGCCAACGTGTCCGAAAGGGTCTAAATAGTCAGAAAAGACTAGCCGGGAGTTTAGTTTGGGTCCCGAGGAATTTTTAGGCCACACCGGCAACCCAAAAGGGTAGTTTGGTAATTTTAAAAATAGGGGAATTAAAACCCACGGATTTTAGAGGTTATATTTAAATTAGAAAAGAACCCACTAATCCATTATCAGCAGTTGGGAAGTTAGAGGGCTACGGGAGTTATAGGGAGGAGTTGGAAGAAGTTCCAAAAAGGAAACCCTAGCCACCATCACCATCTTTGGAAGAAATTTGTAGAGAGAGGGAGGAGAATTAACATTCAATTCTTCAACATCAAATCAGAACATCTAAGGCAAGTGGTTTAATTACATTAATTTCAAGCGAATGTTTCTTCCATGCTTAGAATTGAATAATTGTCTTATATTGGATGTTTGATGAAAACCCATGAAATTGGAGGTAGGATTCATAATATGATATAGGGATTGCATGTAGAATGTTATTGGATGAATGTCATATACAAAATATATCTTTTGATGATGTGAAAACGGATTGATATGGAGAAATTGTATTTATTAAATTCTGGGTTCATGATTATAGGGTTTGGGACAAGGTTTGGGAATTTTGATGCTTATATGTTAATTTAGGAAGAATTGACACCAAATATATGTTAAATAGTGACTTATGATAACTTATAATAGTTTATTCACGTTACAAATCATTTGGGATTAGTATGACTTTAAGGGAGCGAAATCGAAGAAAAATGAATTGGGGAAATTTCTGGGTGAAAACTGTAATCTCGTTAGAAGACCTGCCCAGGTCGTTCGAACGACCTCGTTCAAACGATCTTCTAACGAGATGACAGTGTCACTTCTAATGAGTTGGTAGTTCATTCGAAGACTTTCATTCGAATGAACTCGTTCGAACGACCTCGTTCGAACGATAATTCTAACGAGTTGACAGAATGGCCTTTTTGGCATTATTTTATTTTAAACGTTCCGTAGACTTATTTAATTGGAGTATTAACCTTCCCTTATTGATTAGTGGGTATAATTGTGAGAATTGGGGTACGTTGAGGAGTAGAACTTAGAACCTTATAATAAAATTGAATGTCAATTGTGGAGTTGGAAACGAGTATCTATTATGACGTGAGAAGAGTTGATAATGTTAATATACAAATCGGGGACTTGTGATCGTATAACATTAAATGACAGTATAAGAATGATAAGTATACCTATATTAAAAATACAAGATATCTAAGATGTGTGAATGCTTAGTATATGTGATTTTATGTGTATAACATACCTACCGTACTTGCTATCATGGGAGGTTTGCGTTCGATTAGGGCCATCTAATCTTTGTGTGCCTATGGGGGGATTTAGATTGGTACCTCGAGGACATAGGTCAGAAAAGGACTTATTGAGAAGTTAATAAGTCTACTGATCATGGGAGTGTAGGTATGTGCGTGACCCATGTGATGTGAACTATGTTCGCCTCCATTGATTGTAATTGTTGTTTATTGAAAATGATTCCTCAGAGATTCGAAATACGTGGTCCTTATGTACGTGATGTACCGGGATTGTATAGCAGAGTATCTGTGCACCGCAGCTTAGTCTCGGGGTGCTAGTAATGTATATTTATGATGAGAATAATATACTGTAAATTGAAATGAACTGTCATGACTAAATGCGAGTATAATTATAGCAACGTTATGTAAAGATAAAATGGATGATCTCTAGTATATTAGTATTGCTAATAATTGGGAAATCGAGAATTAATGTAAAGCTCTCTATTTAATTGATGATGTTAGAATTAAAGCGTGAATCGTATATAAATGTTAGAATTTATTTAGGACTAGTTATATATGCGAATCACTAGAATGGGTACGGGTACGTTAGGAGTGCACAAATAGTCGAGAGGTGAGTACTTCATGTGAGAGCACGTCCTAACATGTATTTTGGATTCATTGTTTTATTGTCATTACAACACCTGCTATATTTTAAACTGTTTTCCACAATCGGGCTCTGACCCATTTTCTTTCAAATATCTTTTCTTGTAAAAACCTTTTAGGTGCCAGCCACAAGGACACCAAGCATAGGAGTTCCATTCAGGTGACGTGTTATAGCTACTGTGGAAGTTACAGGATCTTATCAGTAGACGCCTCCATTTTCGATCTTGACTCTATTTATAGATTTCCTTATCAGTTGGGCGTGTCGCCCTTTTCTTTTAGAAACATTTTATATATTCAGTTCATTTCAGATTTTGGGTTGTAATTAATTTAGTGATGCAGATTTAGCATTTGTTTATTTCAGTATTCGGATTGTTGTGAGGAGTATTCCTCCATTTCCATTGTTATTGCATGGTTATACTTGTCATTTCATTGCGGTGGATTATGTTAGCATTTCTTATCTACTTGCTTGTTAATCGGATTTAATTAAAATTGACAACTCACTTTTTAAATACTAGGTGGTTAGTAATTATTAAAACGTTTTCGACAGTGGTGCTACGAACTGAACCAACTTGACATTTTGTATTAATTTCATAAAGGAGTAGCTACCAGGTATTTAATTTGTCGGGGTGTCACAGGTGGTATCAGAGCATCAGGTTCTAGTTTCCTTAGGATCTGTAAGGCTTATTTTGTTTACGTTGAGCTTTCTTTGATGTAGAGCCTTATATTTTAGGGTTGTTGTGTTCTTTTGTGTATATTTCTCTCTTCATCTATTTTGAGATAATAACTGCGAAATTATAAGACTTTACTCTTATTTCAGATGCCTCCATGATGTGCACAACGAGTTCCTAGGGATGCACAACTTGAGCCATAACCTGCACCAGTTCCGGGCACCATAAATGCCGCAGAGGTTGCAGCCATTATAGCCCAAGCGGTGAATGTCGCTCTCACAGTTGTATAGCAGGCACCACTCCTGGCACCGGTAGTCGTGCCAGTTTAGGATCATGCATTCCCGTCTTCTTGGGAACGCGTTCGTGATGCTTTTTTGAAAGAACACCCTCCGGAGTTCGTAGGTAGCTCCAACGTTGTTTTGTCCAGTCAGTGGAGGAAGGACATTCAGAGGCACTTAAGGATGTACGAGTGCACAGATGTTCAGAAGAAGATACTGGCTACTTTTATGCTAGTAGGATCAGCATTGTAGTGGTGGGAGTCAATTACCACCGCGGAGGAGAGGGAAGCCCTCACTATTTAGGAGTTCTGGGTGCGATTGAACCGCAAATATTTTCCGTCAGATGTTCACACTGAGATGAGGAGGAAGTTGATGAACCTCAAGCATGAGGGAAAGACCATAGCCGAGTATGAGGCTGAGTTCCCCAATCTCTTGAACATTGTTTCAGATGAAATTCCAACCGAGGAGAAGAAATTCAGAAGTTCACGGATGGATTGACTTGGAGGATCCGTCAGCACTTGTTGGGGAATCTCTCGTTGGCCACTTATTCTGATGTGGTTAATCCTGCACTACTTCACTGCCAGGATCATCACTTCCACATGTCTAAGAGAAAGAGATCAGGAGAGTCTAGCCATCAGGGCAGGACAGGGGGAAATGGTACCAGCGGGGCACAATCTGCTCAGGGACAACACAAGCAGGGTGATCAGGGTTCCCAATGGGGGATCATAAGAGATTCAGACCCAGGGGTTTCAGGAATGGTCAGGGAGGCTTCAGACATGGCCATCAGGGTCTGAACGGCCAGCAGGGCCAGAATAGTCAGCAACAGCAATTTCAGCAGGGCTAGCATGGTCAGGGTAGGAATGGTAACTGCCAGCAGGGCGTGGGCAGCAGGGACAGCGAGGGGGAGACTTCCCGGGGAAGTGCTTTGTTTGTGGCAAGACTGGCCACAAATGTCAGGATTGTCCTGATAGGGGCAGGGTCGCACTGTAGCAGCAGCAGGGTGCTCGACACGAGCTACAGAGGCCTATGTTTCCCACCGCCCTCCCAGCACCACCACAGATGGCAGCACTACCACCCATTCCAGTGGTCCCAGTCCAGCAGGGACAGCTTCAGTATGGGAGAGTGTATTAGCTCCAGTATGCCTCAGTCCCACAAGATCCACCTGCTATTGAGGGTATGTTCTCTATTCAGGGGACTATGGGGCGTATTTTATTTGATACGGGGGCACACATTATTTCATTGCCATGAGATTTTCACGCACTATTGGGTTGTTAGACACCGCAGAGTTCACGGTTACTTGTGTAGATTCACCGTTGAGTAGGGGTTCTGTGATTTCCCTTATTTGTAGTGGTGTGGGTATAGAGATCGGGAGGTTTACTTTACCCGCTGATATGTTAGTGTTAGAGATGACTGAGTATGATGCGTTTAGATATATGGATTGGCTAGTTGCGTATCGAGCCATGATTGACAGTTTTAGTAGGAGTATTATATTTGCCATTCCCGGGCAGGAGATGTTTTTAGTGGCGATGCCTCGCCCTGAGGGAGGATCGTCCACTCATTTGTACTATATAGATGAGGAGACCTCTAAGGAAGTGGTGCTACCACTCGATTCGATTCCTGTCGTGAGGGAGTTTGCTGATGTATTTTAGGATATACCTGGATTACCGCCTAGTAGAGAGATATATTTTGTAATCGATTTGATGCTGGTCCCATGGCGGATTGCCCGCACACCTTACCATATGGTTCCGGCAGAGATGAGAGAGTTACGGGATCAGATAGAGCAGTTATTGGGTCAGGGGTTTATCCGGAGGAGTACTTCTTCGTGGGGTGCCCCTGTGTTGTTCCTAAAGAAGAGGGATGGATCGTTGAGGTTGTGCGTAGATTACCGGGAGTTGAATAAAGTCACGATATGGAATAAGTATCCGTTGCCCAGAATCGATGACTTATTTGACCAGTTGAGAGGAGCTTCCTTCTTCTCAAAGAATGATTTACGATCAGGATACCATCAGTTGCGTATCAGGGAACAGGACGTCTCGAGGACTACTTTCTTAACGAGATATAGTTCCTACGAGTTTCGGGTTATGCCTTTTGGCTTGACCAATGCTCCAACCGTGTTTATCGACTTGATGAATAGGGTGTTCAGAGAGTTCCTAGACTAGTTCGCCATTGTCTTTATTGATGACATTCTGGTTTACTCCAAAACAGAAGAGTAGAACGCCGAGCATTTGAGACAGGTATTACAGACGCTACGTCAGATCGAGCTTTAATCAAAGTATGAGAAGTGTGGGTTTTGACTGAAGGAGGTTCAGTTTTTGGGACATATCATTTCAGATCGGGGGATATTTGTTGATCCAGGGAAAGTGTCCACGGTGAGGGAGTGGGGACAGCCCATGACACTGACTGAGATCTATAGTTTCTTGGGCCTAGCAGGATACTATAGGAGGTTTATTCGGGGTTTCTCAAAGATAGCGGGTCCTTTAACACATCTGACTCACAAGGGTGTGTCATTCATCTGGAGTGATTCCTGTCAGTTGGCATTCGATGAGTTAAAGGACAAGTTGACCTCAGCACCTGTGTTAGCATTGCCCAGACCGGAAGTTGAGTATTTAGTTTACACCGATGCATCCTTACAAGGACTCTGAGGTGTACTGAAGCAGGAGAGTTAGGCCATAGCTTATTCTTCCCGTAATCTTAAGCCTCACGAGAGGAATTATCCCACCCATGACTTGGAGTTGGCGGCAGTCGTATTCGCTCTTCAGATTTGGAGACACTATCTCCTGGGGAGAAATATCGGTTGTTTACGGACCACAAGTCTTTACAATACCTCTTCACGTAAAAGGAACTGAATATGCGTCAATGACGGTGGCTTGAGTTTGTGAAGGATTATCAGTTTGATATCCAATATCACCTAAGGAAGGCTAACGTGGTAGCAGATGCGTTGAGCCGTAGGCCAGTAAATAAGGTGGCCGAGGTGTGGAAAGAAAAGTGGAAGGAGTTGGGAAACCAAGATGCAGTGGTTCGATCGTTCATGTCTGTGATGACTGTTACACTGCAGATTGTTACGAGAGTGATAAAGGCCCAAGAAATTGACTCGTTCTGTTAGGAGTAAATAGGGAGATGATTCCTATACCGTTAGTTCAGACGGGGGATTACGCTTCAAAGGGAGACTAATTATTTCAAAAGGGGAAGAGTTGCGACACGAGGTTATGGCAGAGTCGTACGACTCAGGATTCGCGGTACACCCTGGTGGGGATAAGATGTACCAAGACATGAGACACCAGTATTGGTGGAGCGGGATAAAGAGAGATATTCATGATGTGTTCCATATTTCCTCGCTAAGGAGATACCTTAGGGATGATTTGGCCCATACCCACATTGCTTTGGAGGACATCTATCTTAAACTAGATAGTTCCTACAAGGAGGGTCCGTTTGCTATTTTGGACCGAAGCGAGCGGAAACTGAGGTCAAAGATAGTACCATTAGTACGTGTTCAGTGGCGGCATCATAATGCCGAGGAGTCCACATGGGAGCTCGAGGATGAGATGCCCGCGCGTTATCCAGAGCTGTTTTTACCAGGTACTCTTTAGTTTCGAATTTCGGGATGAAATTCTGTTATTAGGGGGGAAGTATGTAATACCCCGTAATTTTATTTATATTTATTTAAGGAATTAATTAAATTAAATGAGAATTAATTAGAAATTAATCGGGGTATAAATAGTAACGAGATGTGAGTTGGTATTTGATTATGATGTTAAAAATTTATTATTTCCGAGTATGTATGGTAATACATGAGTATTGATGATGTCTAAATTGTCATGAGGTAGATATACGACAATTTGGGAAATTTAACTGGGACGCGCGTGTCAATCGCGTCAGGATTAATTGAATTAAAAAGTGAATTATATTTTTATCAACCGAATGGTCATATTGAGTGCGTCAACGTGTCCGAAAGGGTCGAAATAGTCAGAAAACACTAGCTGGGGGTTTAGTTAGGGTCCCAGGGCGTTTTTAGGCCACACCGGCAACCCAAAAGGGTAGTTTGGTAATTTTAAAAATAGGGGAATTAAAACCCACGAATTTTAGAGGTTATTTTTATATTATAAAAGAACCCACTAAGCCATTATCAGCATTTGGGAAGTTAGGGGGCTACGGGAGTTCTAGGGAGGAGTTGGAAGAAGTTCCAAAAAGGAAACCCTAGCCACCATCACCATCTTTGGAAGAAATTTGTAGAGAGAGGGAGGAGAATCAACATTTAATTCTTCAACATCAAATCAGAACATCTAAGGCAAGTGGTTTAATTACATTAATTTCAAGCGAATGCTTATTCCATGCTTAGAATTGAATAATTGTCTTATATTGGAAGTTTGATGAAAATCCATGAAATTGGAGGTAGGATTCATAATATGATATAGGGATTCCATGTAGAATGTTATTGTATGAATGCCATATACAAAATATATCTTTTGATGATGTGAAAACGGATTGATAAGGAGAAATTGTAGTCATTAAATTCTTGGTTCATGATTATAGGGTTTGGGACAAGATTTGGGAATTTTGATGATTATATGTTAATTTAGGAAGCATTGACACCAAATATATGTAAAATAGTGACTTAGGATAACTTAGAATAGTTTATTCACGTTAAAACTCATTTGGGATGATCTTAGTATGGATTTAAGGGAGAGAAATTGAAGAAAAACGAATTGGGGAAATTTCTGGGTGAAAACTGTAATCTCGTTAGAAAACCTGCCCAGGTCATTCGAACAACCTCTTTCGAACGAACTTCTACCGAGATGACAGCGTCCCTTCTAACGAGTTGGTAGTTCATTCGTAGACTTTCGCTCGAACGACCTCGTTCGAACAAGACTTCTAACGAGCTGACAGAATGGCCTTTTTGGCCTAATTTCATTTCAAATGTTCCGTAGACTTATTTAATTGGAGTATTAACCTTCCCTTATTGATTAGTGGGTATAATTGTGAGAATTGGGGTACGTTGAGGAGTATAACTTAGAACCTTATAATAAAATTGAATGTCAATTGTGGAGTAGGAAACGAGTATCTAATTATGACGTGAGAAGGGTTGATATTGTTAATATACAAATCGGGGACTTGTGATCGCATAACGTTAGATGACGGTATAAGAACGAGAAGTATACCTATATTAAAAATACGAGATATCTAAGATGTGCGAATGCTTAGTATATGTGGTTTTATGTGTATAACATACCTACCGTACTTGCTATCATGGGAGGTTTGCGTTCGATTAGGGTCATTTAATCTTTGTGTGCCTACGGGGGGATTTATATTGGTACCTCGAGGAAATAGGTCAGAGAAGGACTTCTTGAGAAGTTAATAAGTCTGCTGATCATGGGAGAGTAGGTATGTGCCTGAACCTTGTGATGTGAACTATGTTCGCCTCCATTGTTTGTGATTGTTGTTTATTGAAAACGATTCTTGAGAGATTTGGAATACGTGGTCCTTATGTACGTGATGTACCAGGATTGGATAACAGAGTATGTGTGCACCACAACTTAGTCTCGGTGTGCTAGTAATGTATATTTATGATGAGAATAATATTCTGTAAATTGAAATGAACTGTCATTACTAAATACGAGTATAATTATAGCACCGTTATGTAAAGATAAAATGGATGATCTCTAGTATATTTGTATTGCTAATAATTAGGAAACCGAGAATTAATGTAAAGATCTCTATTTAATTTATGATGTTGGAATTAATGCGCGAATCGTATAGAAATGTTAGAATTTATTTAGGACTAGTTAGATATGAGAATCACTCGAATGGGTACGGGTACGGGTACGTTAGGAGTGCACAAATAGTCGAGAGGTGAGTATTTCATGTGAGAGTACGTCCTAACATGTATTTTTCATTCATTGTTTTATTGTCATTAAAACACTTGATATATTTTAAACTGTTTTCCACCATCGGGCTCTGACCCGTTTGCTTTCAAATATATTTTCTTGTAAAAACCTTTTAGGTGGCCATCCACGAGGATACCAAGCATAGGAGTTCCATTCAGGTGACGTACTGTAGCTGCTGTAAAAGTTACAGGATCTTGTCAGTAGACGCCTCCATTTTCGATCTTGACTCTATTTATAGATTTCCTTATCAGTTGGGCATGTTGTCCTTTTCTTTTAGAAACATTTTATATATTCAGTTCATTTCAGATTTTGGGTTGTAATTAATTTAGTGATGCAGATTTAGCATTTGTTTATTTCAGTATTCGGATTATTGTGAGGAGTATTCCTCCAGTTCCATAATTATTGCATGGTTATACTTGTCGTTTCATTATGGTGGATTATGTTAGAATTTCTTATCTACTTGCTTGTTAGTAGGATTTAATTAAAATTGACAACTCACTTTTTAAATACTAGGTGGTTAGTAATTATTAAAACGTTTTCGACAGTGGTGCTACGAACTGAACCAACTTGACATTTTGTATTAATTTCATAACGGAGTAGCTACCAGTTATTTAATTAGTCGGGGTTTCACACAATGATAAGTTCCTACACCCTTAAAGTGGTTGTTTGGAAAGTCGACTTCTCTGGACGGCTTTCAAAGTGGTTAGTGGATCTCGACAGATTCGAGATCCACTTTTAACTAGGAAAAATAATCAAGGGATAAGTCCTGACTGAATTCATTGCTAAATTCATAGGGGAGTAGAAGAGTCAAGAGATAAGGAAGCATAGTCTAAGAACTGGACCCTAGTCTTTGATGGAGCCTCCAATTCTAAAGGGAAGAGAGTAATAATCATCCTCATCATTCTAGAAGACGCTGTTATCGAATTGGGAATTAGATCAGGAATTGAGGTCAAACCATCAAGTTGTATATAAAGTAATAATTATTGCCTTTCTCAAGGCCTAACTACTAGGGGCAAAGCACCTCCACGTATTTAGATATTCAAAACTCATCTCCAAGCTAGTGAACGGAGTCTTCAACACAAAAGGTAATAGGACGGCAACCCCCCTCACCGTGGTAAGAGGACTTATGGAAAGATTTGAAAATGTGGACATTTAACAGTTTCCCCAAGAGCAGAATAGTCACACAGATGCCTTAGTGGTCTTGAACTCAATAGTCCACTATCATCTAAGAATATCCATTCAGATTGAGTTCCTCGTACAGCCAAGCCTTGACTAGACGGTCGTAGTTGAGATAATCCTTCTCACGGAAAAATCCCCCAATTGGATGGATCCCATCATCGCCTATATAGGGAGCGATATACTGCCCGACGATAAGAGATTTGCTCATTTAGTAATGATGGGAGATGCTCATTTTTACTTCACCCCTGGAGGGAAGTTCTGCAAGAAGTCATTCACAGACCCTTACCTCCAGTGCTTGCACCCACATGACACTGAGGAAGTACTTAGCGAGATTCATGAGGGTATTTGTGGGAGTCCCATAAGAGGGAGATCATTGGTCTTCCAAGTAATTAAAGAGGGTTACTGGTGGCCTCACATACAAAAGGATGCAAGCACTTATGTTCGCAAGTGTGGAAAATTCCAGAAGAACTCTCTTTCGGTCCACCAGCCAGCTAGCGACTTGAAATCTCTGATAATCCCATGGACATTCACGCAATGGGGACTAGATATCATGGGAACACTACCTATGGAATTTAGAAATTTCCAGTATCTATTGGTGGACATAAATTACTTCACCAAATGGATAGAGGAAGGACCATTCATGAACATATACGAGGTAGATGTGACCAGGTTCATCTGAAAGAGAATTATAACACACTATGGGATACCAAGGGCTGTCATCACCGATAATAACACATAATTTGATAGAAATTTCGTTCAAGGTTTATGCGATGAGCATGGCATCAAGAACTACTTCATTTATGTTGTGTATACCCAAAGTAACGATGGAGCAAAATATTCTTATAAAACCATGCTTGATGGACTAGAGAAGTGGTTGGAAAAAGGTAAGGGTGCCTCGGTTGATGATCTCCCTCGCGTCTTATAGGATTACCAAACCACTCCTAGGAGACTAAATGGGAAATACAAGTCGCACTTACTTATGAAATAAAATCAATCAATTCTCTTGAAGTAGGTCCCCCATTATGTGAACCACCTTGACCGACCAAGGCCTTAATGATGATGAACTACGCACTGAAGTTGACTTAGAAAATGAGCGAAGAGGACTGGCTATGACCAATTTATCTCCCTATCAACAACAACTAGTTGGGAAGTATAAGAATAATGTCATTTTGAGGAATTTTCTACTTGTTTTACTATATCCTAAAAAAAGTCCTCGATACTGCTGTAAAACCATCGTATGGAAAGATGGGACCAATCTGGGAAGGACCATTCAAGGTTATAAAGGATGGCCTTCAATGAGCATATCACTTGGTAGTGTTGGAGGGCAGGGAGATACCAAGATCTTGGAATGCATCCAATCTTAAGAAATTCAACTTTTAGTCTTCTTTGTCTTTTGATTAACACATTTTGTTTAAGAAAAATTTCATTTTCAAACTTATATCGCTTGCAAGTTATTATTCAATGAATAAATGCTAGTTGTCCCTCACATTTTGATATTATATATTGGCTTCTTGGAATTTCTTGATCACATTTGAGTATTATAACAAGTTGTTCAACTTTCTTCAATCAAGAAATTTCATGTGCTGAGTAGGGTTATCAGTAATTATACCCAGTTAATAAAAGTGTTTCAATTACTATAACCCTCAAGTCTTTATTGCACACACAATGGACCTCATGAGTTTCCCCAGCAACAACAAAAGCTCTATAGGGGATCCTTAGACAATAAAGGAAATTCAGGTTGGTCATTAACTCTGTGGGTCGTAAAAAGCCTACTCGTGAGAATGGCCCATCGACTAGTTACATTATCGCCATAATCTCACTTAGGGATAAAGGGGTTTGATGACATAACCTAAAAGGTAAAGTAGATGGAATGATACTTCTAAGGCATATTGGACAGGGAGAATGTTCAAACACATGGTAACAAATGGCTAATAATTGTTCTTAATATCATTTAGTCAACTCAAAAATAAAAAATGATCAAAATTAAGTACTAGTCAATTTAATTGGTAAAAGGCCTAACGTGGTCAAACAATATTGCTTGGTTGGTAAATATTTGATGTAATTGACAAACAACCTCTCTTTCTAATTAAAATACAACCAACAATTATTGACCCATGTTTAGTCAACACTTTCTCAGAATATGGAAAAATTAAAAAAAAAGGTTTTTACTGATAAAAAATTAGAATCATAGTTACATCAAGATAAAAATACACAAGGATCAAAGATGGCCCAAGATGGCAAAGAAGATATTCTGTAATGAGCTCTCTTTGACTATCATTAAATTTGGGGCGAGCTCCTCCACATCATCTTCAATGTCTTGTTAGGAGATTTGGGCAGGGATAACATCAGATGGGATCAAATTATCATGCTTCGAGAAAGGGTTCTGGAGGTAGGATCCACACTCGGCCTGGTATTTATACCATAATCTGGACACCTTGGGTGTCTTAACCTCCCTAAGGTCACTCAACAACCCGTGAGTAAAGGTAAATTCCTCTGCCTCCTGGATCCTTTATGGGGAATCTTCCCAGCCAACATTATAACCCTCTACCCAAGATTCTTGAGATCCTATTTGAATGAAAGCGTCATCATTTTGACATACTCCTATAGACCAGCCACAACTTCTTTCAGCCCAACATCCTTCATCAAAGTGTCATTCTCTGCGTGGAGAATTTCACCCATTTGGCCTACTTCAGTGGTCTCTATGAGTTTAGACCTTAGAGCATTTACCTCATCCTAGAATGAAGTTCCAATCTCATTCATGGCTTGAAGATCGTCTTTCAGCATGGCTGTAACAATAATTTTTCTATCATTGTTCATGGCATAGCTTTAGGCTAGTTTCGCGTATCCCGTTACAAATCATTTCACACTGTCAAGACGAACCGAACTCAATCATCTCCAAGGTTTAAGACTTTATGGCACCCCAAAAGGTATAAAATGATTTAGAGTTTGAATTAATTCATATAATCATATTTGGGATGTTTAATTTTTATCAAAAAATATGAACATGTTACTTTGCAAAAATATGTTTTTGGAAGACGTGTGTACTTTTTGACATGTGTACTTTTTGTATTATACTTTTCTTTAATTGATTCATATTTGAAAAATACAAAAACATTTTTGGTTTTATATTTTTTTTTTAAAATAGAAAAATATTTTTTTTTTGAAAAATATTTACAAAAATTCAAAAAGATTTTCAGTTCTTTGTGTATTTTAGTTTTACTCATTTGGTATGGCATATTCTTGTTTTTGAATCCAATTCACTACGCAATTTCCATGTGGCTAGGAAATTTGGTTATGACTCTAGATGCTTAGATTGATCTTAACCATGTTTATGGACTTATTTCAAAATTGACTTGCTTTATGGATTCGACTTTGTTCATGCCTCCACACACACATTCACGAGCTTATTAGATTTTTACTTCATAATGTACATTTGAGCCTGGTAAGATGTTTTACTATCAATTTAGTCATCTAATTTTTTTTACTATGGAGGATTTGTTCATGTAAGAACCGTTAGCCATGAGGAATTTATTTAATATTGAAAAAAACTATGAGTGTTCACGGGAAAAGTCTATGAGAGTATAATAAGCTCATCATAAAAGACACCATTTGAAAAGAGTCCAAAAAAAATTAAGGCAATAAAAATAATAATATGCCAAATAGAGGCCAAATTTGTTTAGTTTGATATGTTCATTCGAAAGAAAAGAAATGAATAATATTTTGAGGGAGTTTGGATGGAAATATCAATGGGTTTGCACAATGATAATGTATCCTAGTTAAGATTATTTTATCATGATGCTATTGATTTGTAGAATCATTAATATTATAGGCTTGGGTGCATTGTGCTTGTTTTGTTGATTAAGTATAACTTTATTTGTCACTTCAGGTTAAAGCTTAGTTTGATAAAGTTTTGCGGTCAATTAGAACTTCTTGAACGTTTTTGAGAGTTTAGGTTATAATTCTTTTGTTTCTAGTTCACACCCATACAATCCATTCCACATGTTTGGACACATCGATACTATGCTAGTGTGTAAAGCTTGTGCGTTTTGATGTTTTGTGATCTTTTATACCTATATATGTGTGCCAAAATTTCTTTGATATATTTTGCACATATTATATATGGTATATTTGTTGTATTTGTGAAATTTGCATTTTCTTGAAAAATTAAAAATTTTCAAAAATAGTTGGTTGTATTAGCCATGGAGATGATCATTACACATGCTTGATTTAAATCTTTTGTGATGATATTTTTTCTTCGTCGTGATTCTTTGACTATTTTTGATAAAAACAAAGGGGAGAGCCAACTAAAAAGGAGCCTATTTTGAATTACGGGGGGAACTTTTATTTATGAATTATATTTTGTTTCAAACTCAATGCATCACGAAGGTATTTATTTTTATCTCATGTGTGTAGGTTCCTTTCAAAATATTCAAGAAACACGTATGAAGACTTAGGTTGGGAAGAAGTTGAAGTTTGAATATGAAGAATTATATGTCGTTTCGTTCTAGGGTTGGGAAGGGTATTAGTATACTTATATTAGGAGATTTGATTTTAATTTAGTGTTCGGTCTATTTGTTTGTTTTGTGCCGGAATTGCAAAAGGGAAAGATTTTTAAAAACATTTTTTCTGTCAATGTTCATAACATAGCTTTGGTATATTTTGGTGTATCCCATTACCAATCGTCAAGCACCGTCAAGACAAACCAAACTCAATAATCTCCAAGTTTGAAGACTTCTCGACATCCCAAAAGGTAAAAAACGATTTAGAGTTTGAATTAATTCAGCGAATCATATTTGGGATGTTTAATTTTTATCGAAAAGATGAACAAGGGTTTTACTTTGCGAAAATAAGTTTTTGGAATACCAGTAGGCAGATTTTTTTGAAAAATTTCAAAGTTTTGTTTATGTCATTCAAACGACATTCCATTGTCGTTCAAATGACATTGAAAGTCGTTCAATTAACATGCTCCTGTCGTTTTAACATCATGCAAAAGTCGTTCGAATGGCCCTACTGACTCAATTTTTTTTATATAAACCTGTTTCGTGAAGTTGTTCATTCAAGAATTTTGCGAAAACGTTACTCCATACCAGTAGAAAAATTTCTTCAAGTTTTGTGTGTTCAAATCACTCTTTTAATTCACAAAAAGCATCCATGAATATTGTTCTTGTGAATTAGTTTAGAACCCCAGAAAATTTTGCATCTCTTAAAGGAAATCTAAATAAGGAACCCTCCTGATACACTTTGGTCTATTCGAATCATTGATCTGGAACAATTGTGCAAGTCCCCTAAGCGATTATCATTATAATTAGTACAACCCTAAACGATAAATTTCTAATGTAGTTAATGAATGCAACGTGGAAATAGTAATGGATGCTCTCAAGACCCAAGGAAATTAGAACCTGGAATTCTCTGATACCAAATGCGATACCCTATTAAATCCATAAATAGATTGATCATGTCTAATAAAAAATCATGGGAATCAAATACTTTTGGTAAGATTATCAGCATAATGAATTAAATAAATGAAAGTAAGTAAGTGCAATATAAGAATATTAAATGTTGAATCAAATAAAACATCAATGATACCATTCATTGACACAAGAATCCAATCAAACTGTAGAATTTAAAATGTATTTGTACTATATCCAACACATAATTAACACTCCAATAATAATGTATCATATAAAAATGTTAGACTCGAAAAATCTAAAATAAAACAACTGATAGTTAAAAAAAATAAATGAATACATAAATATAAATATTCTACTATTCTCGACTCCTATAAGTTGGGAAAGATAAGTAAAATAATGATGGATAAATTAAAATCATCGTGGCTAAAACCTGCAAAAAAACATTTCAAGAACGAGGATTAGACCTAACAAGTCTATAGTGAGTAAGAATGTAAACATATTTCGGCAACAACAACAACAACAACAACAATAATAATAATAATAATAATAATAATAATAATAATAATAATAATAATAATAATAATAATAATAATAATAATAATAATAATAATAATAATAATAATACATATTCCTCACATATTAAAGAAATTTTAACTTATTTAAGTTACCCAACCCTAACAACCTAAAATGAACATGTCGTTTTACTCCTATGTGACATAGTTTCGGTGTTTAATAAAGTATCTCCACTTTAATAGTCTTAAGTTCAGCTCTTTTTTAAAAATCTTGTAATTTAGGATAACTCAATGGACTTTCCATGAATTATGTACTAACATGTTTTTCTAGTATTAACCATCCTACATTATACTTTTAAATATTTATCTCTCCAATGTATCAATCTTAAACTTTCTCAAGTCACAGTGCAACATATACATTTCTAGTATATCGTACTATATGATTCCCTAGTCATAATCTCAAACATTTACTTTTATACTACATAACGTAATCCAATACAATAAATCTCAAGTTATGATTGTGGGGAACCATTTATTATGGTCGATGTGGATAGCTGACCCGCCAAGTCTGCCTAAAGAGGTGCCTGTCTCAAATAAGATATTTAATTTACTCACGTGTTTTTGAAAGATGCTGGAACACCTACGGATACATTCAAATTGGTTACCAACAATCTTGGAGGAGATATTGAGGGACACAATAAATTATTCATGTGTTAAATAAGTTCCTTGTACAACTCAATCTCTTAATTTATGCATCTATAAATTATAAACCCTGACCCAAGGCAAAGTGATGTAATCTCAAGCATTGAGAGGCACTATAATAAAACAATAACCTCTATATGGATGTAGGAAAGTTGTCAAACCACCTATATCGTTGTTGCATGTGTGATTTTACATTCTGTTTATGTGATTTCTTTGTGTATCTTTATTGTGATACTTGTTTTACTCACAATTGGCACCATCTTTCAGAACCGATTTCTATTCTTGCAAAAACATTCACTAAGATAAATCCCGTAATATCTCACCATAATGAAAATACTCCTCTGGTTGGCGACATGCAAGAAGACCCAATCCCACCCATGGTTAGGTTAGAGATTTTCCAACACACAAATCCCATGTTTTGCTAAGAAAGGAAACCTTTTGAAGAAAGACACGGACCACCTATGTCTACGCAGATATCACGGATGAATAAAACTTACAAAGTTAGGATTCAAGAACAAAAATGAGTCCAGACGCCTTTAGGTGGAAGAGAATGCTCGCCTTAAAAGGCGACTTGAAAGGATGGACAAAGATATCCATAGAGATACAAGGAAAAATTGTGATAAGTCTCCTAGTCCTCTCGTGAGTAATACTCGCAGCAGAGGGATGAGCTCCAATAGAGAACATAATAGAAATCAACATGGAAGATCAGAGCATGGTCCATTATAGTGTGGCTAGTCAGAGAGGCACCACATGATAAATAATCAAAAGAATGAGGATATCATGATGTTGGCTCGTGAGGAGATGGACCAACATCGAACCTATTGAGGTGCCTGGACTACTAGGGAGCTAGAAAGGAGAGCTCTCAATAACAAGATGAAATCCCCTTTTTTAAGGGCGATCGAAGTAGAGGAACCCTAGAGAAGTTTGTTATTCTTAGGTTCAAAATTTACGACGAGAAGACAAATCCCATAGACCACGTTCGGTAGTATCAAAAAGAGATGACCTTATGGATCCACAACGATGCACTATTGTGTCGAATTTTCCCTTTTATCCTACATGATGTAGTCAAAAAGTGGTTTAAGAATCTACCTCACAAGTCTATTAGGAACTTCAAGTCCTTAGCAAAGGCTTTTACTACTCACTTAATAACTAGTAGCTCCCATGCCAAGCTAATGGATGCACTTATCACAATAAACAAAAATATGAAAAAGAGCCTTTGAGATTATGACAATACGTATTTGGAAGTGTTAAACGAAGTGGATGAATAATTGGAGAAAGTGTCCATTGCATACTTTAAAATTGGTTTGCCGACTATATCTTTGATGCACCAGTACCTGGATAAGAAAGAAGCCAACATAATACAGTCTCATGGTTCGTATTAAAAAAGACGCAAAAGTGGAAGATAGGGTTCACTCTAATGAAGGGGACAATGGTTGAGCAAAGGTAACCAAAGGGGGAGAAAAGAGTGATACTCCAAAGAAGGGGAACAAGAACGGGGGCAAGAACATCTCCACGAATGGGAACAAGGTTGATCCTTCTATGGCATTCTAGGCTTTTAATACAGTCTTCAAGGAACCTATTTACAAGATCTTGAGTAGGATGAAAAAACAAGTATTTGTCAAGGGGCCCAAGAAGATGGGTGGCGACCCAACGAAAATAAACAACGCGCTGAGATGTGCTATCCATAAGGAGGGGGGCCATAGGACTAAAAAATTACAAGGCTCTGAAGTAACACTCAGAAGAGTTGGCCGAAAGTGGTCACCTCAATGAGTACATAGAGAAGAAAGAGGATAATGTTATATCCAATGGTGACCAAAAGCTGAACAATGTCCATGATGATGACATGGGACAGGAGTTCGCAGTGGTCCACGAGTCATCATAACTTAAGTAGATCTAAGGGAATGTTGTTCGGATGGTGATGAAAAAGGTCACCACTATCATGGAGGCATTTAATATTGACCCCGCTAAAACCCAAGATGGCAAGCACCGATAACATGAGGACATCAAATATACCAAGGCCATCATCTTCGCTGAAGAAGATTTGGTTGGAGGGAGGAACAAGTCATGATGCATTGGTAATTACCATCATAATTATAAATCAAGGAATTAATAAACTTCTTGTGGATGAAGGAGGTTCATCAAAATTGATGTACCTGGAGTTGTTTCATAAGATGAAGCTCAACCTCACCGACCTTAAGGAGTCCACAATTTTGTTGGTTAACTTTGCAGGAAAATCATAATGCCTCTGGGAAAGATATTCCTGCCAGTAAGAGTAGGCACATCTCAAAGATAATTAAGTTCTTAATGGTGGACATAAAGTCCCCATATCAGGTCATTTTAGATAGAGGCTAGATGAATACCGTGAGGGCCAGACCATATACCTACCAAAAAAGGCTGAAGTATATTATCGATCAAGGCATGGTCAAAATTCATGATGACATGGCCACTACCAGGAAGTGGATCATCACAACCATCTGCCCCCGGAAGGAGAGGACAAAGGAACTAAAGGATGCTCGGAAGGAATCCCAAGAGGGTGATATGACCTCTAAATTTACATTATAGTACGATCGACCAAGGATGGAGGAGACCAAGGTAACCCCACTAAGAGGGTCATTAAAAGCCTAGAGGAAATTCGAACCGATGAAAATTTTACAGAGATAAAGTTTTCGATTATATTTGTGCTTATCGATCATGAAAAGGAATAACTGATTGCCTTCTTGAGAAGCAATCTTGATGTTTTCTTTTGAGAACCATGTGTTTTTCCAAAGATTGATTAAGAAAGAAATATGGATGTTCACTACCCAATTTAGATTTCACAGTCTTCAAAATGTTGGTGACCATTCTTCCATCTCTTAGAAGGGGCTCATGTGGAATGATGATTGTTAAATAACTTTATAGTAAATCAAATCCTACCTTAGTAAATTACTTCTTCTAGTGATTTCAGAAGACGGGGATCCATTGTATCTTTACATAGCCGTATCAGGACATGCTATAAGCTCTGCCCTGGTGTGTGATAAAAAGGAAGGATGACACCCTGTTTATTATTCTAGCAAGACATTTCTGGATGTAAAACAACGTTACTTTCCCCATGAATAGCTTGCCTATGCAGTGGTGGTTGCCTCAAGAAAGATGAAACATTACTTTAAATTTTACTCAATAACAATGATCAGTTTCTACCCCCTTAAAGCGGTTCTTTGGAAAGTCGACTTCTCTGGATGGCTCTTAAAGTGGTTGGTGGATCTCGATAGATTTGATATCCACTTTCAACTAGGAAAAAAATCAAGGGACAAGTCCTGACTGAATTCATTGCTAAATTCACAGGGAAGTAACCAATCGATCAATAGGGAGTGGAAGAGTCAAAAGATAAGGAATCATAGTCTAAGAACTAGACCCTATTCAGTGATGGACCCTCCAATTATAAGGGGATGAGAGTAACAATCATCCTCATCATTATAGAAGACGTTGTTATCGAATAGGGAATTAGATCGAGATTTGAGGTCTCCAACCATAAAGATGAATATAAAGTACTGACTATTGGCTTCCTCAAGGCCTAACTACTAGGGGAAAATCACCTCCACGTATTTAGAGATTCCAAACTCATCTCCAATCTAGTGAACGAAGACTTCAACACAAAACATAATAGGATGGCAACCTACCTCACTGTGGTAAGAGGACTTATTGAAAGATTTGAAAATGTGTACATTTAACAGTTTTCCCAGGGGAAGAATAGTTACTCAGATGCCTTAGTGGTCTTGAGCTCAATAGTCCACTATGATCTAAGAATAACCATTCAGATTGAGTTCCTCGTACAGCTAAGCCTTGACTAGACGGTCGTAGTTGAGATAATCCTTCTCACAGAAAAATCCCCCAATTGGATGGATCCTATCATCGCCTATATAGGGAGCGATATACTGCCCGACGATAAGAGATCTGCTCATTTAGTAATGATGGGAGATGCTCATTTTTACTTCACCCCTGGAGGGAAGTTCTGCAAGAAGTCATTCACAGGCCCTTACCTCCAGTGCTTGCACCCACATGACACTGAGAAAGTACTTAGCGAGATTCATGAGGGTATTTTTGGGAGTCCCACAAGAGGGAGATCATTGGTCTTCCAAGTAATTAAAGAGGGTTACTGGTGGCCTCACATACAAAAGGATGCAAGCATTTATGTTCACAAGTGTGAAAAATTCCAGAAGAACTCTCTTTTGGTCCACCAGCCAGCTAGCGACTTGAAATCGCTGATAATCCCATGGACATTCACGCAACGGGGACTAGATATCATGGGAACACTACCTATGGAATTTAGAAAATTCAAGTATCTATTGGTTAGCATAAATTACTTCACCAAATAGATAGAGGAAGGACCATTCATGAACATATACGAGGTAGATTTGACCAGGTTCATCTGAAAGAGAATTATAACACACTATGGGATACCAAGGACTGTCATCACCGATAATGACACATAATTTGATAGAACTTTCTTTCAAGGTTTATGTGATGAGCATCTCATCACGAACTACTTCATTTATGTTGTGTATACCCAAAGTAACGATGGAGCAAAATATTCTTATAAAACCATGCTTGAAGGACTAGACAAGAGGTTGGGAAAAGGTAAGGGTGCTTGGGTAGACGATCTCCCTTACGTCTTATAGGATTACCAAAGCACTCCTAGGAGACTAAATGGGAAATAGAATTCACACTTACTTATGAAATAAAATCTATCATTTCGATTGAAGTAGGTCTCCCAATTATGTGAACCACCTTGGCCGACCAAGGCCTTAATGATGATGAACTACGCACTGAAGTTGACTTAGAAAATGAGCGAAGAGAGCTGGTAATGACCAAGTTATCTCCCTGTCAACAACAACTAGTTGGGAAGTACAATAAGAAAGTCATTTCGAGGAATTTTCTAGTATTTTACTATATCCTAAATAAAGTTCTCGGTAGTACTGTAAAACCATCGTATGGCAAGATGGAACATATGTGGGGAGGACCATTCAATGTTATAAGGGATGACCTTCAAGGATCATATCACTTGGTCATGTTGGAAGGCAGGGAGATACGATGATCTTGGAATGCATCCAATCTTATGAAATTCTACGTTTAGTCTTCTTTGTCTTTTGATTAACACATTTTGTTTAAGCAAATTTTCATTTTCAAACTTATAACGCTTGCAAGTTATTATTCAATGAATAAAAGCTAGTTTTCCCTTGCATTTTGATATTATATATTGGCTTCTTAGAATTTCTTGATCACATTTGAGTATTACAACAAGTTGTTCAACTTGCTTCAATCAAGGAATCTCATGTGCTGAGTAGGGTTACCAGTAATTATACCTAGTTAATAAAAGTGTTTCAATTACTATAACCCTCATATCTTTATTGCACACACAATGGACCTCATGAGTTTCCACAGAAACAACAAAAGCCCTATAGGGGATCCTTAGACAATAAAGGCAACTCAGGTTGGTCACTAACTCTGTTGGTCGTAAAAATCCTACTTGTGCGAATGGCCCCTCGACCAGTTACATTATCGCCAAAATATTGTGTTCCTATTTATGTGTGCCAATTTTTTTTTGATATATTTTGCACATATTATATACGGTATATTTTTTGTATTTGTGAAATTTTCATTTTGTGGAAAAATTAAAAAAATTCAAAAATATTTGGTTGTGTTAGCCATGGAGATGATCACTAGACATGCTTGATTTAAATATTTTGGGATGATATTTTTTCTTTGTCGTGATGCTTTGCACTTAATGTTTATTGTTTCAACTTCTTTGTCTATTTGTCGATTTTGGATAAAAACAAAGGGGGAGAGCCAACTAAAAAGTAGCCTATTTTGAATTATGGGGGAACATTTATTTATGAATTATATATTATTTCAAACTTGATGCATCACGAAGGTATTTGTTTTTATCTCATGTGTGTAGGTCCCTTTGAAAATATTCAAGACACGTAGATGAAGACTTAGGTTGGGAAGAAGTTGAAGTTTGAAGATGAAGAATCATATGACGTTTCTTTCTAGGGTTGGGAAGGGTATTAGTATATATGTATTAGGAGATTTGATTTTAAATTGGTGTTCGGTCTATTTGTTTGTTTTTTGCCGGAATTGCCAAAGGGGAAGATTTGTAAAAACAATTTTTCTATCATTGTTCATAACATAGCTTTGGTACAGTTTGGTGTATCCCGTTACAAATTGTCAAGCACCGTCAAGACAAACCAAACTCAAGAATCTCCAAGTTTGAAGACTTCTCGACATCCCAAAACGTATAAAACGATTTAGAGTTTGAATTAATTCAGAGAATCATATTTGGGAGGTTTAGTTTTTATCGAAAAGACGAAAAGGGGTTTTACTTTGCGAAAATATGTTTTTGGAATACCTGTAGGCAGATTTTTTTTTAAAAATCTCAAAGTTTTGTGTATGTCATTCAAATGACATTGAAAGTCATTTAAATGACATGATCCTGTCGTTTAAACATCATGCAAAATTCGTTCGAACGACCCTGCTGACTCAATTTTTTTATATAAACATGTATCGTTAATCTGTTTGTTCAAGAATTTTGCGAAAATGTTACTCCATACCAGTAGCAGAATTTCTTTAAGTTTTGTGGTTTTAAATCACTCTTTTAATTCACGAAAAGAATCCATGAATATTGTTCTTGTGAATTAGTTTAGAACCCTAGAAAATTTTGTATCTCTTCCATACACCTTGGTGGAGAGGCAATCCATTGTTGATTTGTGATACTTGCGGTAATTCACTGCAAAAGACGAAGGCTGAGGCTGACGGAGAACTTCGGTCCATTGTGGTTCTCAAGGGAATTATTACTGATTTTTGGATGCAGTGTGTGAGATTTTTTTGGAAGATTCATTAAATATTTCATTGTGTAATTTGTAAGTTATGATTTGTGTTACATAGTGAAACAAAGGTTTTAGCCAAATGGCTTCTTTATGATACTTGGCCTTGTCATATTTGCGTAGTTTGATTTATTTTATCCCCATAGATTCATGAATAGGATGAAAATATAAAATCAATTTAATATTCGCTTCCGCATTTAAAATTGGTATTGCAATTTTTATTGAAATCACCATTCCCAATTATTTTTTATTCTCATTGCAGACCATCTCGAACTGATTTTTGTATTGGTCTGTCCTCTCCCTCAGAGACATGAAGATCTTTACAAACGCCTTGCGAGATTTCACACTAATATTGGTTCCAAGGATCATCGCCAACTGTAAACTAGAGAACATGTAGTCCTCGTCGGACTACAAATAACATAAGTAAAATCACAAGCATATATCAGTATACATGAAATGAGTACATTAACAAGAGTAAAGAAATTCCTCTTTCATTGATTAATAAAGGGGTGGCCAAAGGATAATAAATTCAGAGCGACACGAAGGATTTCAAGGCTTCAAAAGTAGAACAAAAAGAAACTCCCAATCTAGATACCCTAGTCCTTCACGTGCTCAACTTTAATAATGGCCTTCCCCTTCTCAGCAGCCCTTTGATCCTGACTAGCATCCACGTTGACCTTAGAAGGCACATCCTCACTATGGCCGACAGGTGACGATTACCCTCTTCCTCCTCTTCAAAGGGGTTGAGCCTAGGAGAATAAAGGCCAAAAAGTTTAAAGTCAGCAGGATCCCCCCCATAGCTTTCATGTCCTGGGCCTAGCCTTTTTTTAAGGCCACCTTTATCCCATAACTGAGATGAAGATTGACATCATTATATACTTTCTCAAAGCCCTCACGATAGCTTTCATCCTTCTCTAAAGGGAGATCCTCCTCCACCCTAAAAATTTTGTCGAATAAACCCTGATTCTCCTCAGCTAGTGTTTCCTTTGCTACGACCACCTCCTTTCGCGATGCCTTGAAGTTAGCATAGGACTTGAAAGACTTCTCCTCTCCTACTCCCATGCTAGGCACGCATCAGCAAATGAATTTTTCTATTTATTAAAAGAATATTTCAACTCTTGATTATTTCTGGACTGATCGGCCTAATCATTCAAAAGGGTTGTGAAGTCAAACAAAAACTGCACAGAAAGAAAGAACGACAAGTTAGTAAGAAGAAGGAGAAAGTGCAGAAGAGAAATAATTCAAGGAAACCATGAAGATACTTACCAAAAAAATTGCTTGAGAAGATTTGATGTCAATCTTGGATGATCACTAGCTTGAAGAGTGCTCGCGATCATATGACACCCCGCCTAATTAAATACCGGGTGATCAGTCCTTTATTAAATTATAACCAAGGTGAACGGTAGGTTCATTCTTAGAATCACTGTCGCAAAAATAACTTTTCCAATTAAACACCCTAAATAATTAAGCTAAATGACAAAACAATTTGTAAATTTAAATTTTAAAACAAATATTAAAAACCTTACATAATCCATGGTTTAAAAATCACACAAAAATCTGTTTGGAAAATATAATCCAAGCAATTTAAACATTCAACTAAATAAGTCCAACATTAAAACTTAAAGGAAAAACATCCTGACAATAACCATTCCAAAATGTAAATACTGGAACTAAACAAATAACAATCTCTGATAAAAACAACTGAATAATGGAAAAAGGCTACACATGTCCAACTGGATAAAATAGAACGAGAAGTGGAATCAATAATGAGGTCGTCTAAACAAGAGGCCTACAACTCCCACCTAAGATGCATCACGTTCCATCCAAAGGACGATATGAAAGACGCCCCTTTGGCTGGGCACCTGTGATATATACATATATATACAAGAGAGAGGAGAAAATAGGAAGTGGGTCAGAGCCCGATTGTAAAACAGTTTAAAATTCAGTTTAGCAAGTATTTAAAATGCTTACCGACTAATGAAACAATCATATTAGTGCGGCACTCCCTTGAGAAATGCTTACCTCTCTTCTAATGTGCACACCTATCGCACTAATACACCAAATAGTTTACCTATCTTAAATTACTTGTAAGATTTCATGCCGAAAATTTCTAATGTTGAAAAGGTTAATTTTATTTAAAAGTAAAGTTCTCACATAACCCTCATTTGATTATAAAGTTTCCCAGTAATGTAATCATACTTTTCAAACACTAAATCCCAAGTTGAAATAATTATGCATTTCTTACTTGCCATAGTAACAGTAGATAGTTCCCAAACTCCAAGTTTAAATATATATATATTCTACGGCACCCCACATAAATTTATGGTGTCGGCATACTCTACTATCCAGTCCCCATATCACTCGTACTAAGGGGAAATACTAGTTCGGAATCACTCTCGAACTGTATTAGCACAAAACACATACAAATTGAGGCGAAGCATATATCCAAGTCACTAAGAGGTTAGCACATACCCTCACGTCTCTTAGGACCATCTGACTATCGATATGATAGCCTGTACCAAGGATTCCTATGTTCTAGGGTACGAGTCAGCATCCCCCATTAAGGTCCCATCGAGATAAGGCTGTCCCAGCACAGTAACCTTAGGGATAGCAAGTAGCGTGGGCATGATTTTTACACGTATAAAGTATATACACAAACACAATCATATATGTATAATACTATTCCCATTTCAAATTTAGGTACACCCACAACCCATACTTATGATAATTATTCTCAATGCACAATACTAGATTATCCCGTATAACAATTTGTCTCTTTTATTCTTATTTATGGCATTATTCCAACTTACTACGTAACATTCGTGAATTCCTATCTCCCATAGTGTAATTTCAATAGGTACTCATTTATTTTACAACATAACTTCCTCACGAGTCTCACCCTTTAAACACACATTCCCATTGTTTCTTAAGTGTAAAATACCTTTGTTAAGGATTAAATCTCGTCTTAGATTAAGGGTTCCATTTTTATAAAGTCCTACTGGTCTTCTTTACCTCCCAAAATATTTTAACAATAATGTCCAAAAATTTCCATTAATTTACGTTGGGACCACCTATTTAAAAAGGGAAATTTGTGTTTTCTAGGAGGGGTCGATCGATCGATGTCAGGTGCTCAATCGATCGATGGGTCGATCGATCGATACTCCTGGTTCGATCGATCGATCAAGAATGTATGGCAAATCTACAGAATTTCTAGTTACGGGTTTCCTCTTCCAAAATCATCCAAAATAATATACTTGACTTACAAACTCCCAAAAATTTATACTATGAGTATTATATTCTAAAATAAAGGGTATTCTACGTAAGGCATGCGAATTTTCATCATGAATAATGAATTAAATGGGGAATAATCCATAAAAATATCAAAACTCTAATATTTTCTTTGTTTAGTTTTTCCCATTCTTTTACCAGATTTTGTACTCCTAATTTACTGTAATTTTCGTGGTTCAATCTCTACATGTGAGTTTGATTTCCAGAATACACCTATTACCCATATATCATGCAATTCAAGTCTCCAAATAGGTTTTTCTTTCACAAAAACTAGTCCTAAACAGTCCTAGGCTAATATTATTGAAGAATTAACTGAAATAGAGAAAGATAGATACTTGACTGGGGAATTCTTGGTTCGGATTTGTGGAGATATTGGTGTGGTTTTGATCCTCGTTGCGCCATCTAATGTTTGGCGGCAACGGCGGTGCAAACGGCGGAGTTCTTGGCCTAGAACTCCTTGGAAAGCTTCTCCTCTTCCTCTCGAATGGTCGTCTTTAGTTTATGGATGTTCTAACCCTAGAAGATGACTCCTATCATCTGATATACTCTTAGAAATTTTGTGGGTTTTCATGCCCAAAATTGTATAATGTCTAAAACTCCCTCCCGAGATGTTAATTAGGCCTAAAAATGCCCCGAGACCCAATCTAAACCCCCGGGTACATTATTTTGACTATCTCGATCCTTCCGGACACATTGACGCACTCAAAATGACCATACGGGTGACTTATAATTTATTCACTTTTAATAGTCCAAATTTAATCCCGACACGACACAAGGGCATCCCGATAAATTTTCCAAAATTATGAATTTAAATTCTCGTGATAATTTTACTAAATTTAAATGTACCTCTTACTTTAATCATAAAGTAACTTACATCAAAATTCCAATAATTACTAACTCTCGTCATGCTAGTAAGTATTTAAATGATTTTTTGGATTAATATTAAATTAATATCTCTAATTAAATTTAATAAATCCCCAAAATTAAAAGTCGTAAAAATACGGAGTATTACATACTTCTCCCCTAATAACGGAATTTCGTCTCGAAATTCGAAAAAAATAAGGTGTACCTGGAAAGAATAGCTCTCGTTACTTCTCACGCATGTCTGCCTCATGCTCCCAAGTGGATTCCTTCACATTATAATGCTCCCACTGGACCCGGACAAGTGGGACTACCTTTGACCTTAATCTCCTTCCGTTATGGTCTAGGATAGCCACTGGTCTCTCCTCATAAAAGCTATCGGGTTGTAAGTCAATATCCTCAATCGCAATATGGGTGTGGGCCATGTCATGCCGAAGGTATCATCTCAACGACGAGATGTGGAATACATCGTGAATGCGATGTAAGTGCTCTGGCAGTCCCAATCTGTATGCTACCGGCCTAATCCTCTCGATAATGGGAAATGGTCCCACATACCTCGGGGCCAATTCCCCTTTGTTCCCGTACCTCATCACTCCTCTCATAGGAGATGTACGTAGTAATACTTGGTCCCCCACATTAAATTCTTGGAAGAATCATTTTGCATCGGCGTAGCTTTTCTGCCTGTCCTGGGCTACCCAAATGCGACTCCTGGTAATTTCAATCCTAGCGGAGGTTTCCTGAATCACCTATGGTCCGAGCAACTTGTTATCCCCCACCTCTAGCCAGCAAGTTGGGGAACGGCAAGGCCTTCCATACAATGCCTCAAACGGAGCCATGCCAATCATGAACTGATAAGAGTTATTATAAGTAAACTCTTCCGGTGGGAGGTGTGGCTCCCAACCTCCCCCAAAATTAAGGACACACATGCGTAGAATATCCTCCAACATCTGATTGATACGCTCTGTATGTCGATCTGGATATGGCTGATAAGATGAACTCAACCTCAACTCAGTACCCATGGCCTCCTGAAAACTCTCCCAGAAACGCGACACAAAAATTTTGTCTCTATCTCACACAATATCCAGGGGCATCCCATGTAATCTAACAATCTCACCAATGAACAACTGAGCATACTGGCCCGTGGTATAGTCGGTCCATACTGGCAGAAAATGATCCACCTTGGTCAAATGGTCCACAATCACCCAGATGGAGTCGTGGCCCTGCTGTGATGTAGGCAACCCAGTAATAAAATCCATGGAAATACTCTCCCACTTCCACGCGGGTATTTCCAACGGCTTAAGCAACCCCGAAGGTTTCTGGTGGTCCACCTTTACTAGTAGGCAAGTAGAACATTTGGACAAGAACTCAATAATGTCCTTTTTCATACCACTCCACCAGTATTGTCACCTCATATCCTGGTACATCTTATCTTCCCTAGGATGCACTGTAAATTAAGACCCGTGAGACTGGGTCATTACTGCATGACGTAAGTCTGCTCCTTCAGGAAACACCAATCTCCCAATAAACCTCAAACCCCCATCGGAACTAAAAAAATAGGAATCAGCACCCTCAACTAAAAGTCGTACAATTTATTCCGGGAAAAATCGGTCTGTTTTCTGTGCCTGTATTACCTTCGTAACAATCTCGTGTGTCACTGTCATGGCAGATATGAAGGAACGGGCTACCGCATCTTGGTGACCCAACTCTTTCCACTTTGCTTTCCAGATGTCTGCTGCATCGTCAACTAGCCTACGACTCAACGCATCAGCAACTATGTTAGCCTTTCTCGGATGGTACTGTATGTCGAACTGATAGTCTTTCACAAACTCTAACCACTTCCGCTGACGCATATTCAGCTCTCACTGAGTGAACAGATACTGCAATGACTTGTGGTCTGTGAATAAACATAATTTCTCCCCTAATAAGTATTATCTCCATACCCTCAATGCAAAGATGACCGCTGCTAACTCTAGGTTATGTGTGGGGTAGTTCTTCTTATGCGGCTTAAGCTTGCGAGAGGCAAAATCTATAGCCTTCTCTTCCTGCTGAAGTACTCCTACAAGTCCCCGTAAAGAGGCGTTGGTGTAAACCAGATATTCCATGTCCGACTTGGGTAAAGCAAGGACTGGTGTCGAAGTCATCTTGTCTTTCAGCTCATCGAAAGCCAATTGAAAAGTATCGCCCCAGACATATGGTACCCCCTTGCGAGTCAGGTTTGTCAATGGACCTGCTATCTTGGAGAACCCTCGAATGAATATCCTGTAGTACCCGGATAACCCTAAGAAACTACGCACTTTGCCGATGTCATGGGATGCCCCCTCTCCCTCACCGCTGACAATTTACTCGGGTCCACCCCTATCCCCATTTCAGAAACAACATGTCTCAATAATTTCACTTCCCCACTACACCAAAACTGGAGATTGGTCACGGCCAAAATCCCTGACCAAAGCTGTGGGTCGCGGACTTGGGCCGTGACCATTTCGGGCGTGACCATTTTCGTCAATTTTTGTGGGTCGTGGCCCAAGCCCGTGACCAAAAAATGGACACGGCCGATAGGGGTCACGGCAGATGGTCGCAGACTTGGGCCGTGACCCATACCATGAAGGGTCGCGGCCCTCATCCGTGACCCACAACCGTGACAAATTAGTCGCGGACTTTGGCCGCGACCCACGTCCGTGACAAAAAAATATAAAAAATTGGTCACGACCCTCATCCGTGACCCACAACCGTGACAAATTGGTCGCGACCAAAGTCCGTGACCCACAACTATGACAAAAAAAATAAAAATAAAATGGTCACGGACTTTGGCTGCGACCATTTTTATGCGCGATGAAAAAAATTAAAATTATCATGGACAAAGTCCATGACCATATTCAACTATAATTTAAAAATATATATATATATATATATATATATATATATATATATATATATATATATATATATATATATATATATATATTTTGGTCCAATCCAAAAATAGGGGGTCCTGTGGGTGCACCGTCGGTTGCTACGTGTAACGTTGGACGCGTACGAGGTATTACAAATATTTATTATTGGCAAAACAATAAAAAAATCACAAATTGCCAATCGAGAACGTTGTTAATAAACAAATATATATACAAACTTATAAATATTACACGTCTTAATAATCCACCGGCCAAAAAAAAAATTGGGCAGAGTTCCCTCTATTTTCTTGACATTCCAAAACCTGTAAATATAAAACCTGCTTATTATAAAGCCCGCACGGCCATAAAATTCAACAATCAAATTATAAAAGCCAGCACGGCCATAAAACTAAACAATAAAATCCGGATGGCTATAACACAAAAAACAAAATCCTGAATGTCCACAACATATAAACAATCTTCATGTTGTAGACCATTGACACCTTCGTTTGTCCCGCGTGCAAAAATCTTACAAATGATAGGATACATAAAAAAAATATCAGTAACCAAGTAGTTTTACAAAAAAATTAATCAAGCTGAAAAATTGCATATATGAGTTAAAATTATCACTAACCAAGTAGACATATGCAAATTATGATCGTATTCTGAAATCGGGAGTCCCGCAGTTGCGGGGTCAGTTCCTACGAGTTACATTGGTCCTGTGGGAGGTGTTGGTGCCACCCACGGGGACGTTAGAGGGATTTTTCGAGTTTTCACCCTCTAACGCCATGTTTTTAAGCTTAAGTCACGAAATATGCAAATTATTGTCATATTCTCAAACCGAGAGTCCCGTGGCTGTGGGGTCAGTTCCTACGAGTTACATTGGTCCCGTGGGAGGTGTTGCTGCCACCCACGGGGCCGTTCGGGGGATGTTTCAAGTTTTCACCCTTTAACGCCATGTTTTGCTTAAGTCTAGAAATATACAAATTACCGTCGTACTCTCAAACCGAGAGACCTGTGGCAACGGGGTCAGTTCCTACGAGTTATATTGGTCCCGTGGGAGGTGTGGGTGCCACCCACAGGGCCTTTGGGGGCTGTTTCGAGTTTTCACCCTCTAACGTCATGTTTATAAGCCTAAGTTTAGAAATATACAAATTACCGTCGTATTCTCAAACCGGGAGACCCGCGGATGTGGGGTCAGTTTCTACGAGTTACATTGGTCCCGTGGGAGGTGTTGGTGCCACCCCGGGGTCATTCGGGGGCTGTTTCGAGTTTTCACCCTCTAACGTCATGTTTTTAAGCCTAAGTCTAGAAATATGCAAATTACCATCGTATTCTCAAATCGGGAGACCCGCGGTTGTGGGGTCAGTTCCTATGAGTTACATTGGTCCCGTGGGACGTGTTGGTGCCACCCACGGTGCCGTTAGAGGGCTGCTTCGAGTTCTCACCCTCTAACGCCATGTTTTTAAGCCTAAGTCTAAAAATAGAAAGTTAACATCCTATTCTCAAATCAGGAGTCCCGCGACTGCGGGGTCAATTACTACGAGTTATATTGGTCCAGTGGGAGGTGTTGGTGCAACCCACAGGGCCGTTCGGGGGATGTTTCGAGTTTTCACCCTCAAACGCCATGTTTTTAAGCCTAAGTCAAGAAATATGAAAATTACCGTCGTATTCTCAAACCGGGAGTCCCGCGGCTGTGTGGTCAGTTCCTATGAGTTACATTGGTCCCATGGGAGGTGTTTGTGCCACCCACGGGGACGTTCGGGGGCTATTTCGAGTTTTCACCCTCTAACGCCATGTTTTTAAGCCTAAGTCTAGAAGTATACAAACTACGTCGTAATCACAAACCGGAAGACCTGCGGCTGCGGGGTTAGTTCCTACGAGTTATATTGATCCCGTGGGAGGTGTTGGTGCCACCCACTGGGACGTTCGGGGGCTGTTTCGATAATCACAAACCGGGAGACCTGCGGCTGCGGGGTTAGTTCCTACGAGTTATATTGATCCCGTGGGAGGTGTTGGTGCCACCCACTGGGACGTTCGGGGGCTGTTTCGAGTTTTCACCTTCTAACGCCATGTTTTCAAGCCTAATCTAGAAATATGAAAATTACCTTCGTATTCTCAAACCGGGAGTCCCGCGGTTGTGTGGTCAGTTCCTACGAGTTAAATTGTTCCCGTGGGAGGTGTTTGTGCCACCCACGGGGACGATCGGGGGCTGTTTCGAGTTTTCACCTCTAACGCCATGTTTTTAAGCCTATGTCTAGAAATATGCAAATTATCGTCGTATTCTCAAACTGGGAGACCCGCGGCTGCGGGGTCAGTTCCTACAAGTTACATTGGTCCCGTGGGATGTGTTGGTGCCACCCACGGGGATGTTCTGGGGCTATTTTGAGTTTTCAGCCTCTTACGCCATGTTTTGCTTAAGTCTCAAAATATGAAAATTATAGTCGTATTCTCAAATCGGGAGACCCGCAACTGTGAGGTTAGTTCCAACGAGTTATATTGGTCCCATGGGAGGTGTTGGTGCCACCCACGGGGACATTCGGGCGCTGTTTCGAGTTTTCACCCTCTAACGCCATGTTTTTAAGCCTAAGTCTAAAAATATGCAAATTACCGTCATTTTCTCAAACCGAGAGTCCCGCGGCTGCGTGGTCAGTTCATACAAGTTACATTGGTCCCGTGGGAGGTGTTGGTGCCACCCCCGGGGCCGTTCGGGAGCTGTTTCGAGTTTTCATCCTCTAACGTCATGTTTTTAAGCCTAAGTCTAGAAATATGCAAATTACCATCGTACTCTCAAATCGGGAGTCCCGTGACAGCGTGGTCAGTTCCTACGAGTTACATTGGTCCCGTGGGAGGTGTTGGTTCCACCCATGGGGCCGTTCAGGGGCTGTTTCGAGTTCTCACCCTCCAACGTCATGTTTTTAAGCCTAAGTCTAGAAATATGGAAATTACTGTCGTATTCTCAAACCGGGAGACCCGCGGCTATGGGGTCAGTTTATACGAGTTACATTGGTCCCGTGGGAGGTGTTGGTGCCACCCACGGAGACGTTCGGGGGCTGTTTCGAGTTTTCACCCTCTAACGCCATGGTTTTAAGCCTAAGTCTAAAAATATGCAAATTACCATCGTTTTCTCAAATCGGGAGTCCCGCGGCTGCGGGGTCAGTTCCTACGAGTTACATTGGTCCCATGGGAGGTGTTGGTGCCACCCACGGGGACGTTCGGAGGCTGATTCGAGTTTTCACCCTCTAATGCCATGTTTTTAAGCCTAAGTTAGGAAATATGCAAATTATCGTCTTATTCTCAAACCGAGAGACCCGAGCTGTGGGGTCAGTTCCTATGAGTTACATTGGTCCCGTGGGAAGTGTTGGTGCCACCCACGGGGGCGTTCGGGGGTTGTTTCGAGTTTTCACCCTCTAACGCCATGTTTTTAAGCCTAAGTCAAGAAATATGTAAATTATCGTCGTATTCTCAAACCGGGAGTACCACGGCTGCGGGGTCAGTTCTTACGAGTTAAATTGGTCCCGTGGGATGTGTTGGTGCCTCCCCACAAGGACGTTCGGGGGTTGTTTTGAATTTTCACCCTCTAACGCCATGTTTTGCTTAAGTCTAGAAATATGAAAATTACTGTTGTATTCTCAAACCGGTAGACCCGCGGCTGCGGGGTCAGTTCCTATGAGTTACATTGGTCCCGTGAGAGGTGTTGGTACCACCCACGGGGCCGTTCGGGGCCTGTTTCGAGTTTTCACCCTCTAATGTCATGTTTTTAAGCCCAAGTCTATAAATATGCAAATTACCATCGTACTCCCAAACTGGGAGACCCGCAGTTGTGGGGTCAGTTCCTACGATTTACATTGGTCCCGTGCGAGGTGTTGGTGCCACTCACGGGGCCGTTCGGGGGCTGTTTCGACTTTTCACCCACTAACGCCATGTTTTAAAGCCTAAGTCTAGAAATATGCAAATTATCGTCGTGTTCTCAAACCGGGGGGTCCCGTCATCGCGCGGTCAGTTCCTACGATTTACATTGGTCCCGTGCGAGGCGTTGGTGCCCCTCACAGGGCTGTTCGGGGGTTGTTTCGGCTTTTCACCCACTAACGCCGTGTTTTTAAGCCTAAGTCTAGTACTACCAATATCTTTCAATGGCTGACAAAGCCAAAGCCAAAGGAAACGTGGCCTTCGCCGCCAAAAACTTCACCGATGCAATTAGATTCTTCACAGAAGCAATCCAACGTTCCCCCACCAATCATGTCCTCTACTCCAATCGATCTGCCGCCTACGCCTCCTTAAACCAATACACACAAGCCTTAACCGATGCTAAAAAAAATTTCCAACTAAAACCCGACTGGTCTAAAGGCTAATCCCGCCTCGGCACCGCTCATCTCGACCTTCACAACTACGGCGATGCCGTTTACTCTTACAAAAAAGGTCTCTAAGTAGACCCCAATAATGAACCCCTCAAATCCGGCCTCGTCGATGCCCAATCCGTCACCTCCAAATCACGCTCCCCCCCCAGCCTCCTCAAACCGGGGAAGCATTTTCCGGCCCCGAGATGTGGGCTAAACTAACATCCAATCCCTCAACAAGAACATATCTTCAACAACCGGACTTCGTTAAAACGATGTAGGAGATTCAGAAAAACCCCACCAACTTAAATCTCTACCTAAAGGATCAGAGAGTTATGCAGGCGCTTGGGGTTTTACTCAATGTCAAACTTTCCACGCGTATTCCCGACGATATGGAGATGAACGATTCAATTCCGGAGAGAAATGGTGAGCCCGCCAAGCAGCCTGAGCCTGAACCTGAGCCGGGATCGGAACCGAAACAAGTACCGGATGAGGAGAGGGAAATTAGAGAGAGTAAAGCGGAGGCGCAGAAGGAGAAGGAGGCTGGGAATGCGACTTATAAGAAGAAGGATTTTGATACAACGATTGGGCATTATACAAAAGCGATTGAATTGGCCGATGAGGATGTTTCGTTTTTAACTAACCGAGCATTATATTGTTATATATAACTGTTATATATATAACTTTATATAACTGTTATATATAACAGTTATAGCTGTTATATACTGTTATATATATAACAGTTATATATATAACAATTATATACTTTTATAATAACAGTTATATATTGTTATATATAACAGCATATATATAACACTGTTATATATAATACTGTTATATATAACAGTTATATATAACACTGTTATATATAACACTTTTATATATAACAATTATATATAACATCATATATATAACTTATATATATATATATACACAAGTTATATATATATATATATATATTTGTCTTTCCATCTTTACATTATGTTGAATCACTTTATGTCTAACTATAGAGTAACTTGAAATTCTTGGTATCACTTTCTCAAGCATCATATAAGTAAGAGGAGCAGGGGTTTAAATCTTAGAAGCAGGTGTTAAGGTAGTAGAAGCAGCATAAGCAAGAGGAGCAGGGGCCTGGGGCAGGGGCAGTAGCACTAGTAGGGGGATACTGTCAAGAATTTCTCGAGTCTTTAAAATTAACAGTTAGTATTGATTGTCGAACAGTTGAACTTGTTGACATTATATACTGTCAAGAATATCACTATGTACTTGTGCTTGTACAAGACCACCATATTGTGCTAAGTTTTATTACCAGACTAAAAGTTTTCCACGTACACTTGATCATTAACTATTATAATATAAACGGTTAACTATTTTTAGTTACGGCAGTGTTGGTCTCAAGGAAGCTGATCTTGTATGTTGAATTCAATAATGGATATGCCCTCGAGTGGAATTGTTTAACCTATGAGAAATTCTTTAAATATCTATTTGAAATTCATAAGATCATGATGACATTATAAGGTAGGGATTTCATAATATTATTTGTACAAATTTACGTCGTACACTCAAATCGGGAACCCCGTAACAATGCGGTTGGCTCCTACGAGTCACATTGGTCCCGTGCGAGATGTTCGTGACTCTTACGGGACCGTTTTGTGGAAGTTTTACGTTTTCACCCTTCGATGGCATATTTTTATGCTTAAGTCTATTTTTTACAAATTTACGTCGTACACTCAAACTGGGAGCTCCGTGACTACGTGATCGGTTTTTATAACTCACATTGGTCCCGTGTGACATGTTCATGACTCTTACCGGACCGTTTTGTCGCTATTTTACGTTTCACCCATCGATGGAATGTTTTTATGCTAAAGTCTAATTTTTTGCAAATTTAAGTCGTACACTCAAATCGGTAGCCCCGTGACTACGCGATCGGTTCCTACGAGTCACATTGATCCCGTGTGAGCTGTTTGTGACTCTTACGGGACCGTTTTGTGGTTGTTTTACGTTTTCACCCTTCGATGGCATGTTTTTATGCTTAAGTCTAATTTTTGCAAATTTACGTCGTACACTCACCCGGGAGCCCCGTGACTACGGGGCCGGTTCCTACGAGTTACATTGGTCCCGAGCGAGGTGTTCGTGACTCTTACGGGACCGTTTTGTTGTTATTTTACATTTTCACCCTTCGATGGCATGTTTTTATTCTTAAGTGTAATTTTTCGCAAATTTACGTCGTACACTCAAACCGGGAACGCCGTGACTATGCGGCCGGTTCTTACTAGTTAGATCGATCCCGTGAGAGGTGTTCGTGACTCTTACGGGACCGTTTTATGGTTGTTTTAACATTTTTACCCTATAAAAGTATGTTTGTATGCCTAAGTCTAACATTTGACAAATTTACGTTGTATGCTCAAAGCTGGAGTGCCTTGACTACGCGGTCAGTTCCTACGAGTCACATTGGTCCCGTGCGAGGTGTTCATAACTCTTACGGGACCATTTTGTGTTTGTTTTACGTTTTCACCCCTCGAAGGCATATTTTTATTCTTAAGTCTAAATTTTTTGCAAATTTACGTCATACACTCAAACTGGGAGTCCCGTGACTACGCGGTAGGTTCCTACGAGTCACATTAGTCCCGTACGAGGTGCTCGTGACTCTTACCGGACCGTTTTATTGTTGTTTTACGTTTTCACCATTGGATGGCATGTTTTTATTCTTAAGTCGAATTATTTTTAAATTTACGTCGTACACTCAAATCGGAAGCCCCGTGACTACGCGGTCGGTTCGTACGAGTCACATTGGTCTCGTGTGATGTGCTCGTGACTCTTACGGGACCGTTTTGTATTTGTTTTACCTTTTCACCCTTCGATGGTAAGTTTTTATGCTTAAGTCTAACTTTTTATAAATTTACATCGTACACTCAAATCGGGAGCCCCGTGACTACGCGCTCAGTTCCTACGAGTCACATTGGTCCCGTGAGAGGTGTTCGTGACTCTTACGGGACCGTTTTGTGGCTGTTTTACATTTTCACCCATCGATGGAAATTTTTTATGTTTAAGTCTATTTCTTTTTGCAAATTTAAGTCGCACACTCAAACCGGGATCCCCGTGACTACGCGATCGGTTCATACGAGTCACATTGGTCAATTGGGAGGTGTTCGTGACTCTTACGGGACCGTTTTTTTACTATTTTATGTTTTCACCTTTCGATGGCATGTTTTTATTCTTAAGTCTAATTTTTCGCAAATTTACGTCATACACTCAAACCAGGAATGCCGTGACTACGCAGCTGGTTCCTACGAGTCACATTGGTTCCGTGCGAGATGTTCGTGACTCTTATGGGACCGTTTTGTTGTTATTTTACATTTTCACCCTTCGATGGCATGTTTTTATTCTTAAGTGTAATTTTTTGCAAATTTACGTCGTACACTCAAACTGGGAATGCCGTGACTACGCGACCGGTTCTTACGAGTTACATCGATCCCGTGAGAGGTATTCGTGACTCTTACGGGACCGTTGGATGGTTGTTTTAACATTTTTACCCTATAAAAGTATGTTTGTATGCCTAAGTCTAACGTTTGTCAAATTTACGTCGTATTCGCAAAGCGAGAGTGCCTTGACTACGCGGTCAGTTCCTACGAGTCACATTGGTCCCGTGCGAGGTGTTTGTGACTATTACGGGACCATTTTGTGTTTGTTTTACATTTTCACCCCTCGAAGGCATGTTTTTATGCTTAAGTCTAATTTTTTTGCAAATTTACGTCGTACACTCAAACTGGGAGTCCCGTGACTAAGCGATCGGTTCCTACGAGTGACATTAGTCCCGTATGAGGTGCTCATGACTCTTACCTCACCATTTTAAGGTTGTTTTACGTTTTCACCATTTGATGGCATGTTTTTATACTTAAGTCGAATTGTTTTTAAATTTACGTCGTACACATAAATCGGGAGCCCCGTGACTACGCGGTCGGTTCCTACTAGTCACATTGGTCCCGTGCGAGGTGCTTGTGAGTCTTACGAGACCGTTTTGTATTTGTTTTAAATTTTCACCCTTCGATGGCATGTTTTCATGCTTAAGTCTAACTTTTTACAAATTTACGTCATACACTCAAACCGGGAGCCCCGTGACTACGCGGTCCATTACTACGAGTCACATTGGTCCCGTGAGAGGTGTTCGTGACACTTACGGGAACGTTTTGTGGATGTTTTATGTTTTCACCCATCGATTGCAATTTTTTATGCTTAAGTCAATTATTTTTGCAAATTTACGTCGTACACTTTAATCGGGATCCCCGTAACTACGCGATCAGTTACTACGAGTTACATTGGCCCCATGCGAGGTGTTCGTGACTCTTAAGGGACCGTTTTGTTGTTGTTTTACGTTTTCACCCTTCGATGGCATGTTTTTATTCTTCAGTGTAATTTTTTGTAAATTTATGTCGTACACTCAAACGGGGAACGACGTGACTACACGGCTGGTTCCTACGAGTTACATCGATCCCGTGTGAGGTGTGCGTGACTCTTACGGGACCGTTTAGGGTTTTTTTAACATTTTTACCCCATAAAAGTATGTTTGTATGCCTAAGTCTAACGTTTGACAAATTTACGTCATATGCTCAAAGCGGGAGTGCCTTGACTACGCGGTCAGTTCTTACGAGTCACATTGGTCCCGTGCGAGGTGTTCGTTACTCTTACGGGACCATTTTGTGTTTGTTTTACGTTTTCACCCCTCGAAGGCATGTTTTTATGATTAAGTCTAAATTTTTTGCAACTTTACGTTGTACACTCAAACCGGGAGTCCCGTGACTACGCGATCGGTTCCTACGAGTCACATTGGTCCCGTATGAGGTGCTCGTGACTCTTACCGGACCGTTTTAAGGTTGTTTTACGTTTTCACCATTCAAAGGCATGTTTTTATTCTTAAGTCGAATTATTTTTAAATTTATGTCGTACACTCAAATCGGGAGCCCCGTGACTACGCAGTCGGTTCCTACGAGTCACATTGGTCCCGTGCGAGGTGCTCGTGACTCTTACGGGACCGTTTTGTGTTTGTTTTACGTTTTCACCCTTCGATGGCATGTTTTCATGCTTAAGTCTAACTTTTTACAAATGTACGTCATACACTCAAACCGGGAGCCCCGTGACAATGCGGTCGATTCCTACGAGTCACATTGGTTCCGTGAGAGGTGTTCGTGACAGTTATAGGACCGTTTTGTGGCTGTTTTACGTTTTCACCCATCGATTGCAATTTTTTATGCTTAAGTCTATCTTTGTTTTGCAAATTTACGTTGTACACTCAAATCGGGATCCCCGTGACTACGCGATCGGTTCCTATGAGTCACATTGGTTCCATGTGAGGGGTTCGTGACTCTTATGGGACCGTTTTATTATTGTTTTATGTTTTCACCCTTCGATGACATGTTTTTATTCCTAAGTGTAATTTTTCACAAATTTACGTCGTACACTCAAACCTGGAACGCCGTGACTACGCGGCCGGTTCCTACGAGTTACATTGGTCGCTTGAGAGGTGTTCGTGACTCTTACGGGACCGTTTTGTGGATGTTTTACATTTTCGCACCTCGATGGCAAGTTTTTATGATTAAGTCTAATTTTTTGCCAATTTATATCGTACACTCAAACCGGGAGGCCCGTGACTATGCGGTCGGTTTCTAATAGTCACATTGGTCCCTTACGAGGTGTTCGATGGCATGTTTTTTATGCCTAAGTCTAACTTTTTGAAAATAAAATAACAAACCAGTGAACAGTTTAAAGACAAAGAGAGTAAATATATATGTAATGTATGATTGAAGAATTAAGCAAATAACTCAAACCTTGAGCATCCACCAAAAGAATTGAGTTGAGAGTGCACCTCACACTTTAACCATGGCATTTTCTCGAGAAGTTTCTAGAAGCAAAGAAAACAAACACCTGGAATAATAAATGTTTTCTCTCATCAGCTACACATTAAACATAACAATGTAATGTTGTGAATGTTTCTTAAAATTATTATCATTTCATATTTTATTAAACAATTGAATTCATGTTACTTAGGAGACAACATTTATGACTTAATCGTAAATAATCAATTTCATCATTAATAATTTGAGGAGAAACATTTCTAAATAACTTGAACTAGTAAACATTGAACATTTGGATGTCAAAATCTTAAAAGGGCATAAAAAACATAAAAGTTAATAAGTACCATAAGAGTTATGGGACACCTCTTAAAAAAATACCCGACAAATTCACCCCCTTAAATATTAATTCGTTGTAATTAATCCTAGAAACCGGATTCCCTCCATTTTTTACCTAAAAGAGAAAAAAAATATTCCAACCCAAAAATAAAATAAAATAATAAAAAAGTAAAAATAAATAAAAAAATCTCCCATCATCACAATCCCTTCAATTCCTCTTCCTTCATTTCAACTACCACCTCACCTTTAGCTTCTGCCCCCCGCACTCCCTCCAACCAACCACCACCATACCAAAACCCTACCGCCAGCAACCCCCGACCAACCAATCCCTTGTCTAGCTTTAATCGGCACAAACCCAATGCAGATCTGGTGCCGACCGCTCACCTTGATGTCTGGATCTAACCCCGACATATAGAAATTAATGTAGGTGTGCGTACGTGTGTTCAGTTGTGCGTTTGTGCGTGTGGGAGAGGTAGATATACGAACCCGCTATGGTGGTCGGTGGAGTGGAGATTCAACCAGCAGTAGAGCAGAGATCAGCCGGCGGTGGTGTATTTGTTCCATGTCAAGTTGTAGCCTCCTAATATCTTGACATAAACGTAAAAAATGCACATTAATCAGAAGATACATGATATACTTTTTCCTAGGCAAATCAAGAGCACACCCAACAAATTTAATAAGATGTACATTTATCGACACTAGTATCAATTCAATAAATTCAACATAGTATCCAACAACCAAGCCAACAATATCTCACTATAGTAATGTGCAAACGTGTTTGCGACTCGTATGACAAAATAATCATTTAATCATATTTTGTCAAAAAAAAAGACAAGCATATTTTGTCAACAAAAGTACATACACATACAATCTAGGATTTATTGACATAATCTATACATACACACATACAATCTAGGGTTTACTTAAACCCTAATATTTTTTTGACATAAATCTATGCATATATATAACCCACAAAAAGGCAGATGTAATTTTTTTTTTTACTTATTATAAATCCATTTAATTATATTTTGTCAAAAAAATATAATGTCTAGAGTTTTGAATGATATTTTGCCCAAAAAAATAAATACATACAATCTAGGGTTTATTGACATAACCTATACATACACACATACAATCTAGGGTTTATTTAAACCCAAATATTTTTTTGACATAAATCTATACATATATACACATACAATTACACACATAAAATAACAAAACTTAAATTAAAATATCTGTATTTGTATCTCATCAAACAAAAATCAAAACAGATATATATGATTGTATCTCATGAAATCGAAATCAAAAAACCAATAACCCTCATTCAAATATATGTATCTCATCAAACAAATCAAAATAGAAATTAAAGTAAGCTAACCTTACTGGTGGCAGCAGGGGTCGGCACCAGAGAGAGAGAAAACCCACCGGTGTTTGACGAGAGAGAGAAGCCACAGCTTTGTCTTTGACGAGAGAGAGAGAGAGAAGCGGGTAAATGAAAATGAAAGGGGTAAAATGTTAAAGTGCATTTTTTTAGGAATTATATGGTCACGGCCATCAGCCGTGACCCACCTCGTAACCCATAACCTTGCTGCTGCTACATGAATGGCCAATGGTCACGGCCTACAGCCATGACCCCCATACGCGACCAATGTCAGACCTTGAATTGAAGGTTGGTCACGGACCATAGCCTTGACCCCCATGCATGACTAGTTTCACACCTTGAATTGAAGGATGGTCACGACCCATAGCCGTGACCCATAACAATAAATGGTCATGGCCCATAGCCATGACCCTCAATCAGTGATACGCAACACTTTTTCATTAACCCTATTGCTTGAATGATGTATGGTCATGGCCCATTGCCGTGAACCATACCAAGAAATTGTCATGACCCTAAGCCGTGACCCCCAATGTGCGTACTATCTTCTTCGTCATGCCATCGGTCACGGACTTGGGCCATGACCCCTTCGCGACCAATCTTCGAGGGAATTTTGGCGCGAGTTTGGCACCAAGATGGTCACCACCTAAATCTGCGACCATCGTGGTCACGAACTTGGTCCATGACCACTTCTAGAGCATCGATAATTTAGTGTGATAATAAATATGGTCACGCTAAATATTGAGTGGGTCACGGCCCAAGTTCATGACCAGCTGGTCTCGGACTTGGGTCGTGACCCACTGGGCGTGACCATTCGCAGGATTTGGTGTAGTGCCTGTAGCTAGAATCCACACTTCACGTACTTACCATAGAGATGATGCTCTCGTAGAGTCTGAAGAACCTGCCTCAAGTGCTCAGCATGCTCTTCCTCAGTGTGTGAATATATCAGGATGTCATCTATGAAGACGATGACAAACAGATCCAAGAACTCTCTGAACACTTAGTTCATCAAGTCCATGAATATGGCTGGAGCATTTATGAGTCCAAATGGCATCACTCTGAACTCAAAGGACCCATATCTCTTCAAGAAATCAGTCTTAGAAACATCCTGCTCCCTAATACGTAGCTGATGGTATCCTGACCTCAAATCTATCTTCGAAAATAAAGTTGCACCTCTCAGTTGGTCGAACAGATCATCGATTCGAGGAAAAAGATATTTGTTCCATATCATGACCTTATTCAACTCCTGGTATTCCACACATAGTCTCAGTGATCCATCTCTCTTTTTCACAAGCAGCACTAGAGCGCGCCAAGATGAGGTACTCCTACGAATGAAACCCTGACCTAACAGTTGCTCTATCTGATCTCTTAACTCCCGCAACTCCACCGTAGCCATACGGTATGGAGCTCATGCTATCGGTCAAGTATCTGGTAATAAATCTATGACAAAATCTATCTCTCGACTTGGGGGTAGGCCTGGTATCTCCTAAAATACATTAGAATACTCACGAACAACTAGGATTGAGTCTAAGGGAATCACGACCTCCTTAGAGGTATCCTCCTCTATGTAATACAAATGAGCGGTAGAGCCTCCCTCTAGGTAAGGCATACCCACTACAAACATCTCTTCCCTCAGGATGGCAAAGACAATACTCCCACCTAAACAATCTATCATGGCTCTGTATGCTGCAAGCCAATCCATACCAATAATGACGTCGTGCTCATGCATATCTAAGACTAACATGTCTGTAGGTAAGATTAAGCTACCAATCTCTACTCCCACACCCCAGCATATAAAGAAGATTAACGATCCATTTCCCAGTGGTGAGTCTACACATGTCACAGTGCTCTCTGTTGTGGCTAATAACCCTAAGGCCTTCGCGAATTGAGTAGTTATAAAATAGTGTGTCGCCCCAGTATCAAATAAAACCCAACCCATAGTATTATGGATAGGAAATGTACCCTCAATCATGGGTGGCTCCTGTGGAGATGCTCCCTGGTGGACATTATAGACACGTCCGTACTGTAACTGCCCCTATTGCACTAGAGCTGCTGGAATGGCTGGTAGGGCTGGTGCCTGAGCTGGTACTGGGAGGGTGGCTGGAGAAAGTGGCCTATGTGGCTCGTTATGGGCACCCTACTGCTGTGGGGCTCTATCTCCCTCTGGACAATCCTGGCGCCTGTGACCATTTTTACCACACCCGAAGCATCGGCCCTGAAATTGCCTCCGCTCTATCCTTGCTGATTACGGCCCTGTTGGCCGTTATCACCCGCTATTGACCCTGCTGGCCCTGGTGAAAACGCTGTTGGCCCTGATGGCCCTGCTTCTATCCCTGCGGCTGACGATGTTGGCCTTACTAACTTTGCTGATTAGGCTGGGTCTGCTGATTAAGCTGTCCCTGCTGACCCTGCCTAAATCCCCCAAATCCCTGCCTGGAGTCACCTGATCGGAACGGCTTGGCAGGGTCCCCCTGATGGGAACTCTGCTCATGCTGACGAGTCTGCCACTGAGATGTCGGTGCTCCACTAGTACCACTACCCCCTGTCCTACCCTGATGGCTGGACTCTCATGCTCGCTTGATTCCTTGCAGATGGAAACGGTGATCTTGACAGTGTAGTAAAGGAGTATTGAGTACGCCCGTTTAGGTACTCAGTGACAGATTACCTATGAGATGCTGACGGATCCTCCAAGCCAACCCGTTTACAAACAGCGGTATCTTCTTCCCCTCAGTGGGTGCCTCATCTGGCACTATAGTGAGAAGTCTAGTGAACTCCTCTTCGTACTGGGCAACAGTTGAATTCTCCTATTTTAGACTTAGTAACTTCCTTTTCATCTCAGTCTGCACAATGGATGGGAAGTATTTGCTGTCAAACCGCGTCCAAAATGATTGAATAGTTATAATATCCCTCTCCTCCAAGGTGGTAGTGGATTCCCACCAATGTAAAGCGGCCCCCACCAGCTTAAAGGAAGCCAACAGTTGTTTCTGCACGTCCGTGCACTCGTACTTGCACAGATGCCTCTGGATATCTTTCTTCCATTGGCTGGCTACTATAATGTCTGAGCTACCCGCAAACTCTGGGGTATGCGCCTTCTGGAAGGCATCCCTAACTCGCTCCCATGCAGATGGAAGCTGTGCCGGTACTGGCGCCACTGCCTGAATCTGGGGTAGAGTCTGCTGCACTATCGCTAGCGCGATATTCACCGCCTGAGCAATGATAGCGGCTACCTCGGTTGCGTTCATCGTTCCCTGAGCCAGAGTTGTTGGTTGCTCTTCCTGGGCATGCCTATCCCTAAGTGCGCGTCTCGGAGGCATCCGAAATGTAAACAAATTTATTAGTCTATAATTATTATCAAATCTCAAATAGCTAAAGACGTAATCGTAAAAGCAAGAATACAACAATCCTACAATAGGGCTCTATTGCAAGAACATTAAGCTGAAAGCGAAATAAGCCGTACAGATCCTAAAGGACACTAGAACCTGATGCTCTGATACCACCCGTGACACCCCGCCAAATTAAATACCGGGTGATCAGTCCTTTATTAAATTATAACCAAGGTGAACGGTTGGTTCATTCTTAGCATCACTGTAGCAAAAATAACTTTTCCAATTAAACACCCTAAATAATTAAGCTAAGTGATAAAACCATTTTTAAACTTAAATTTCCAAATTTAAATTTTAAAACCAATATTAAAAACCTTACATAATCCATGGTTTAAAAATCACACAACTATCTGATTGGAAAATATAATCCAAGCAATTTAAACATTCAAATAAATAAGTCCAACATTAAAACTTAAAGGAAAAACATCCTGACAATAACCATTCCAAAATGAAAATACTGGAACTAAACAAATAACAATCTCTGATAAAAACAACTGAATAATGGAAAAGGGCTACACATCCCCAACTGGATAAAATAGAATGAAAAGTGGAATCAATAATGAGGTCATCTAAACAAGAGGCCTGCAACTCCCACCTAAGCTGCAGCACGTTCCATCTAAAGGACCTTATGCAAGACGCCCCTTTGGCTGGGCACCTGTGATATATACATATATATACAAGAGAGAGGAGAAAATAGGAAGTGGGTCAGATCCCTATTATAAAACAGTTTAAAATTCAATTTATCAAGTATTTAAAATGCTTACCGACTAATGAAACAATCATATTAGTGCGGCACTCCCATGAGAAATGCTTACCTCTCTTCTAATGTGCACACCTATCGCACTAATACACCAAATAGTTTAACTTATCTTAAATTACTCATAAGATTTCATGCCGACAATTTCTAATGTTGAAAAGGTTAATTTTATTTAAAAGTAAAGTTCTCACATAAGCCTCATTTGATTATAGAGTTTCCCAGTAACATAATCTTACTTTTCAAACGCTAAATCACAAGTTGAAATAATTATTCATTTCTTACTTACCATAGTCACAGTAGATAGTTCCCAAATTCCATGTTTAAATATATATATCAAATACTCATATAACACACACACACACACACACACACACACACACACACACACACACATATATATATATATATATATATATATATATATATATATATATATATATTCTACGGCACCCCACATAAATTTATGGTGCAGGCATACTCTACTATCCAGTCCCCATATCACTCGTACTAAGGGGAAATAATAGTTCGGAGTCACTCTCGAACTGTATTAGCACAAAACACATACAAATTGAGGCAAAGCATAGATCCAAGTCACTAAGAGGTCAGCACATACCCTCACGTCTCTTAGGACCGTCTGACTATCGATTCGATAGCCTATACCAAGGACTCCTATGTTCTAGGGTACGAGTCAGCATCCCCCATAAAGGTCCCATCGAGATAAGACTATCCCAGCCCAGTAACCTCACGGATAGCAAGTAGCGCGGGCATAATTTTTACACGTATATAGTATATACACAAACACAATCCTATATGTATACTACTATTCCCATTTCAAATTTAGGTACACCCACAACCCATACTTATGATAATTATTCTCATTGCACAATACTAGATTATCCCGTATAACAGTTTGTCTCTTTTATTCTTATTTATGGGATTATTCCAACTTACTATGTAACATTCATGAATTCCTATCTCCCCAAGTGTAATTTCAGTAGGTACTCATTTATTTTACAACGTAACTTCCTCACGAGTCTCACCCTTTAAACACACGTTCCTATTGTTTCTTAAGTGTAAAATACCTTTATTAAGGATTAAATCTCATCTTAGATTAAGGGTTCCATTTTTATAAAGTCTACTGGTCTTCTTTACCTCCCAAAATATTTTAACAATAATGTCCAAAAATTTACATTAATTTACATTGGGACCACCTATTTAAAAATGGAAATTGAGTTTTCCAGGAGGGTCGATCGATCGATACTCCTGGTTCGATCGATCGATCAAGCAGGTATGGCAAATCTGTAAAATATCCAGTTACGGGTTTCCTCTTCCAAAATCATCCAAAATAATATATTTCACTTCCAAACTCCCAACAATTTATACTACCAGTGTTATATTCTCAAATAAAGGGTATTCTACGTAAGGCATGCGGATTTTCATCATGAATAACGAATTAAATGGGGAATAATCCATAAAAGTATCTTGAAACCTAATATTTTCTTTGTTTAGTTTCTTCCCATTCTTTTACCAGATTTCATACTCCTAATTTACTATAATTATCGTGGTTCAATCTCTACATGTGAGTTTGATTTCCAGAATACATCTATTACCCATATATCATGCAATTCAAGTCTCCAAATAGGTTTTTCTTTCACAAAAACTAGTCCTAAACAATCGTACGCTAATATGATTGAAGCATTAACTGAAATAGAGAAAGATAGATACTTTCCTGGGGAATTCTTGGTTCATATTTGTTGAGAGATTGGTGTGGTTTTGATCCTCGTTGCTCGATCTTGTAAGGACATTTTTCTCATGTCCAATATGTTTCATTTATGTATGTCGTACGCCGCTACATTTGGCTCGTCACCTCAAGATCGCACATGACGGCCTCTATCCGAATTCCGGGAATCAAGCATTCAACATCTCCATTAATGTATCCTACATATGCCTCAACGACTTCACGTTCCACGATTTTAGGGACTTAATGCAAGTGGTACGCAAGGGAAGTCAAAACAGTGAAAAAAGGCTTGATAGGGAAGTTCAAGGGCATTTTCGTAATTTCACATCCATAGTTAGGAGGTCTGGTCAACTGCAAAGTTGAAGAGCTCGCCGCAACGAAGATACTGGAAGAAACGGCACCTCAATCCGAGCTACGGTGAAGAAGTTATGACCTTTTGAAGTTGGAGAAAATTCCTTGAAAAATGCTGTTTTTTTTTAACCTCATACCAGAATGGGAACACCAAACCGGTTCGGTGTACCCCAGATGGGGTTCGGTGTACCTGTACGCTGATAAGTTTTTAAGAGTTTTAACAAAGCGGGATTCTTCATATTTTTTCCTATAAATACCAACTTCGGGGGAGTTGTTTTGCAAGACTTTAGAAGACGTTTTTGAGAGTCCAAATACCTCTAGTCTTCATATTTTTGAGTCCCAAGACTCATGTTTTGATTCACACAATTGCCAAACCTTTGTGAATCTTTTTGGTAACCCAAGAACACAACCTTGTGTTTGTTCAAACCTTTGTGGAGAGATCTTTGCAACCGAGGGCTGCGTGTCATTGCCGAGGGAGTCTCTACAGAGATTTATGACTGCGTGTCATTCAGGAGTGCTGCGGTTCTTCCTTTGTTGATTGGACTGAGGTTCATGTGGGTTCGCTGCGTGTGGATTCATTGCTGTATTTCATTGTAAATCTTGTAAGTTGCGATTTACTCTTTATAGTGAAATAAAAGGTTTTGCCCTTGCGGGGGATTTTTCCTTATATTTGTGTCGCATGATTTAATTGCTTATGGGTTGACACACACACGCACTTTTAGATGCATGTTTAGGGGCTGAAATTAAATAAGTTTTCCAAAGTTGAATTTTGCGAAGTTTACTTAATATCACGCATTCTCAAATTGGTATCAGAGCGGGTTACGCTAATTTATCGCGTGATCCTGATTTTTCAAGGATTTATGTTTTTGTGATACAATTTGACTTCTCACGTCGTCAAATTGGTATCAGAGCAGGTTGCGCAAATTTATCGCGTATTCCTATTTTCCGCAAAAATTGTGTGATATTGATTTTAAAAAAAAAACAGTTTTATGAAAAATCGCAATTTTTCAATGGAACGCCCATTTAATGAGGAGCCTATTTTTGAAAAATTTCACGACCGTGCTGAAAAATTAAAAAGTTTGAATTTGAAACTTTGCAAAAGAATTAAAGTTTTGGAAAAAGAAAATTCTCTCTTTAAAAGTAAGATTGAATATTTGCAAGAGTTTCAAACTCAAAGTGATATTTGTCGTGAGCACTTTGGTAATTTGTGTACTGATTTTGATTCTTTAAAAATTGCCAAAAAGAAGAGTGATGAGAGAGTCCTAGTTTTAGAGAAGGAATTGGAGGACTTAAAAAATTCTAGGGTTCCCGTTTGTGCCGTCGAGGATAAAAAATTAATCGATGATTTTACGGCACGCGAAAAGACTCTTAGGAATAAGTTTGTTTTAATTGAGGGGGAGCGTGATAAACTGTTAAGTTTAATTGATAATTTGAAGAAGGCGTCCCTTAATTTGGAAGAGTCTAATTCTTTGCTTGAGTCAAAAATTTTGAAGTTAAAAAATGATTTGACAGACTCAAGTAGGTTTGATAGTGATGGTAATGGCTCATCGTGTTCTCATGCTTCTAATGCTAAAGCCAAAACCATTATTTGTTTTATAGGGTCAACTAATTCCAAGGACGCTAGAAAAGATCACACTTTCGGTGTCATCCCACCCGTTTACACATGCTCATATTGTGGTAGGAATGGTCACCTTAGGCGATTTTGTTTTGATCTTGGAAGAGGTCCTTGGAATTCGAAGTCTAGTATTTTGTTGGTTCCCAAAACCCCTTGTCGACGTGTTTCATCCATTTGGGTTAGGAAATCACTTTTGGTGGAACTAGATTTTAGACAAGTTGATTCCCGTTTGCTTGCACATGATTCTTCTCTTGCCATATCATATAGATGATTGTGTTTGCATGTTTGTCATACGCTAGTTATGCTTTTTGATATATTTTTGCTAGCGTTGTGACATGTACCTTTTGTATATATTTTTTTGAAAAATTTTGAAAAATACAAAAAGATTTTTTTTGTTGCACCGTTTATGGATGAACACTTTGGATGACCGAGTCACAACATCATTCCATTTTTTCAAGTGACTGTTTGATAGTGTTTTGAGACAATAGGTCAATTCATCCATGTGCTTTATAATGTTTGGAGTCATTAAGATGTAATTAAGTGTTAATTCCTACATGTTTGACTCACTTTATCCTTTATTGCACACATGCACGGATTTGTTTCATTATTGTGCTTGTCTTATCACATGTTGGTTGGGTGTTTTCACTTCAATCCTGTCCTTAAAACGAACCAAGCGCGATAATTTTTTGATAAGGAAACTGTGCATATAAAAACCGTTTTGTGAGTTTGTGTGCTTTGTTTGAAAACGGGGAAGGGCTGCGAAAGGTTCATTTTGACCTTTGCGAATACTAAGCCACCGTTAAAAAGGACCTAAAAAATGGAGGAATTTTATTATCCGGGGTCCAAAGGGGTTAAAAGAGCCCGAAAAAAATTGAAAGGCAATAAAAAGAAATTCATGCCAATTATGGGCCATTTAGGTTTTTGCACCAATTCTCCAATGTTTGAGAATTTAGATTACCTCTAAAAGAATATATATATGAGGGAGTTTGGTTAGAGAATTTAAAACGGGTTTGCATGTCCTTGAAATTCTTGAAAATGCGCTTTATAGTTTTGGACGTTATTGGTGTGGAAATCATTTGACTTTGATTTGTTGATTTGCATAAGACGATGTCATTTAAATTCAACAAACGTTTACACTTAAGGATACCTTTGATGTTCATTCGTTAGGAGTACACGTATGCATCGTGCACATATGATTGATTGAGTTGATTTACCTATCGAATGTGTTCACACCCATTCATTCCATTTCCATGACTTGGTTGTTTGAGTCTAAATCCATGATGTGATTTTTGTTTCATATTCGTTCATATTGGTATCTTATTTTTGTACGAAAAATTTGAAAAATCAAAAATAGTTTGTATTTTTTTGTATACCGTGACACCCCGATTTTGCTTATTTGATTCATTCTTCTCATTTGTCTATTTGGGGACATCATAAAAAGGGGGAGAAAGAATTATCATATTTTGGGGGAGTTTTTGAGATGTTGCTTATGTTTTTATCATATATTGATATCCATGTTATCTCATTTCAAACTCGATATGTCACGTGGTATTTGCTTTGTCTCATGTGTGTAGGTATGAAGATTGAAGATCTATATGTTGCACACCCTGATGAGAAAAGATTTTAGATTCCTGAACATTCGAAGAACAAACGATGAAGACTATTCATTTGTACCTTTTTCAGTTTTGGGTTCATGGGAGGGTAGATTTGTATAGGCAATTTCATATTTGATAATTCGGATTTTTTATGTTTGTACCGGCATAGACATAGGGGGAGATTTGTAAGGACATTTTTCTCATGTCCAATATGTTTCATTTATGTATGTCGTACGCCGCTACATTTGGCTCGTCACCTCAAGATCGCACATGACGGCCTCTATCCGAATTCCGGGAATCAAGCATTCAACATCTCCATTAATGTATCCTACATATGCCTCAACGACTTCACGTTCCACGATTTTAGGGACTTAATGCAAGTGGTACGCAAGGGAAGTCAAAACAGTGAAAAAAGGCTTGATAGGGAAGTTCAAGGGCATTTTCGTAATTTCACATCCATAGTTAGGAGGTCTGGTCAACTGCAAAGTTGAAGAGCTCGCCGCAACGAAGATACTGGAAGAAACGGCACCTCAATCCGAGCTACGGTGAAGAAGTTATGACCTTTTGAAGTTGGAGAAAATTCCTTGAAAAATGCTGTTTTTTTTTAACCTCATACCAGAATGGGAACACCAAACCGGTTCGGTGTACCCCAGATGGGGTTCGGTGTACCTGTACGCTGATAAGTTTTTAAGAGTTTTAACAAAGCGGGATTCTTCATATTTTTTCCTATAAATACCAACTTCGGGGGAGTTGTTTTGCAAGACTTTAGAAGACGTTTTTGAGAGTCCAAATACCTCTAGTCTTCATATTTTTGAGTCCCAAGACTCATGTTTTGATTCACACAATTGCCAAACCTTTGTGAATCTTTTTGGTAACCCAAGAACACAACCTTGTGTTTGTTCAAACCTTTGTGGAGAGATCTTTGCAACCGAGGGCTGCGTGTCATTGCCGAGGGAGTCTCTACAAAGATTTATGACTGCGTGTCATTCAGGAGTGCTGCGGTTCTTCCTTTGTTGATTGGACTGAGGTTCATGTGGGTTCGCTGCGTGTGGATTCATTGCTGTATTTCATTGTAAATCTTGTAAGTTGCGATTTACTCTTTATAGTGAAATAAAAGGTTTTGCCCTTGCGGGGGATTTTTCCTTATATTTGTGTCGCATGATTTAATTGCTTATGGGTTGACACACACACGCACTTTTAGATGCATGTTTAGGGGCTGAAATTAAATAAGTTTTCCAAAGTTGAATTTTGCGAAGTTTACTTAATATCACGCATTCTCAGATCTAAAGTTTGGCGGCGACGGCGGTGCAAACGGCGGAGTTTTGGCCTAGAACTCCTTGGAAAGCTTCTCCTCTTCCTCTCCAATGGCCGTCTTTAGTTTATGGATGTTCTAACCCTAGAAGATGACTCCTATCATCTGATATACACTTAGAAATTTAGTGGGTTTTCATGCCCAAAAAATCTAAATTGTCCAAAACGTCCTCACGGGATGTTAATTAGGCCTAAAAACTCCCTGAGACCCAAACTAAACCCCTGGGTACATTATTTTAACTATCTTGACCCCGTCGGACACATTGACACACTAAAAATGACCATATGGGTGACTTATAATTTATTCACTTTTGATAGTCCAAATTTAATCCCGACACAACACAAGCGCATCCCGATTAATTTTCCAAAATTATCAATTTAAATTCTCGTGATAATTTTACTAAATTTAAATGCACCTCTTACTTTACTTATAAAGTAACTTACAACAAAATATCAATCATTACTCACTCTCATCACGTTAGTAAGTATTTAAATGATTTTTTGGATTAATATTAAATTAATATCTCTAATTAAATTTAATAAATTTCCAAAATAAAAAGTCATAAAAATATGGGGTATTACAGATCAGCAGTGAGCACTGCCCCATTTAGTAAATTCGGGGCAAGGTAAGGGATATCACCCATGCTAGTCCCCTCAGTCTTAGCAACATGGGAGGGGACTATAAAATCCCCTAAGACTAACCAGGTCTTGGCCTCATTCCCCCCCCCCCCCCTCTCTTATTTTTTTCCTCTTTCTTTCTTTCCCTCTCTCTCTTTTCTTCTCTCTTCTTCTTCTTTTTCTTCTTCTCCTCTCTTCTTCTATTCCTCATTCTCTTTACCCTTTCCTACTAGCCTAGAACATATAACCCTAGGGGAATCAGTCTAAGATATCTCCAAAGACTTAATCCTAACATATAAGGTTGTCTATTCGTTATCATCATCAAACCTGAATTTTCTCCTCTTAGTGAGGGGAGCCATATTTTCTTCTTCTTCTTCCTCCTCTCCTCCTCCTCCTCCTCCTCCTCCTCTCATTCTTCCTTATCTTTTTGCAGAATTGGGTAAATAGGACAAACTTCTAAAGCTTTTAAATTGGGGACCTTATCAATCAGCCATGCAATAATGCTCCTTGTTGCATTTTTGTATTTATGGAAATAGGATGCCGACCTTGGATGCTCACCATTAGAAAGACTTTTTTAAATATTCCAGGCCTTCAAAAGTTTAGGAAGATTAATCTTCCTTGTATCATGCTCTTGATTTCTAGAGCAGGCATCGAAATGAAGGAAAAAACATTAGTTCGTAAGGACATTTTTCTCATGTCCAATATCTTACATTTATGTATGTCGTACGCCGCTACATTTGGCATGTCTCTACACGATCTCAGACGATTGCCTCAATTCGAATTCCAGGAATCAAGAATTTGACATCTCCATCATGTGTCCCACATATGCCTCAACAACTTCACGTTCCATGATTTTAGGGAATTAATGCAAGTAGTACACAAAAGAAGTCAAAATAGTGAAAGAAGGCAAGATATGGAAGTTCAAGGGAATTTTGGTAATTTTATAGCAATCATCTGGAAGAACGATCAACTGGAAAGTTGTAGACCTCATTGCAATGAAGATACTAGAAGAAACGGCTCCACAATCCGAGCTATGGTTAAAAAGTTATGGCCCTTTGAAAATGGGAAAAAACCTTTGGAGAATGCTGTGTAATTTTTCCCCAGACTAGCGAACTTTCTCGAACCGCAGGCCAAACCGATTCTGTGGGAGAACCGGTTTTCAATACACTTGAACCAGTTCGAGGTACCTGCATGCTGGCAGAGTTCCATAATTTTAAAACTCTCTTTTGGTTTCCTTATAAAAGCCAACTTCTGGGGAGTTATTTTGCAAGACTTAGAGAGACATTTTTTAGAGTTATATTAGCTCATGTCTTCATATTTTTGAGTCCTAAAACTCATGTTTTGATTCACACATCATTATCATACTTTTGTGAATCTTTTGAAACCCAAGAACATTTCTTTGCTTTTGTTCATACTTGTGGAGCAGCCGTTTTTCTTCTTCATTGCTGCCCTCCTGGAAAGGGAAAGTTTCAGTCGACAAACTTGTGGAGAAGACGTTTCTCTTCTTCATTGCTGAACACCTGGAGTTTCGGCGGGAGATTTTAGCCGACGACATAGGAACCGACACCTGCGGGTATTGCTGTATCACACTGTATTTTTATAGTAATATGTGTAACCATTTCTTATAATATTATAGTGAAAATAAAGGGTTTTTCCCTTTTGGGGGATTTTTCCTCACATGTGCGTGTTTGAAGGCACTTGCATGATTTCATCTTATTCAATCACACCTTGATTCATGTTTAGACTTTGATTTTGGAAAACTGAATTTATTTAAATAATTTCTTTATTTGAACACACGTGCACTCCATTTCAAATTGGTTTCAGAGCACTTAAACTAATTTATCGCGTGATCCAATTTTTTTGAGGATTTACTTTCTAATACAATTGGTCTACTCACATTTACAAATTGGTATCAAAGAGGGTTACACTAATTTATCGCGTGATCCTGAATTTTCAAGAATTTATTGTTTTTGATACAATTTGACTTCTCACGTCATCAAATTGGTATCAGAGCCTGTTGCACTAAGTTATTGTGTTTTGATCCTGATTTTTCACCAAAATGACTTTTGATGGTTTTGATGATCTTCGATGTCAAATTTTTGAAAAAGTTACTTGGAAAATTCACACGAACTCTTGTTTTAAATATTTTGTTGAAAACGAATCAGAGAAGTGTTCTTGTTGTGAGTGTGTTTGTCACACGTTAAACGAGTGTGCCACTAATTTAAAGAAAAAATTGAATAAACAGGTTTCTCGTGTTTCTACACTTAGTGATTGTGATTCGGAAGAAGAAGTTTTCTATGCCTCTAGGCGAGAGCTTCCCACCCATATGATTAGTGATGATAGTGAGGGTGATGGGAGTGAGGATGAAAGTGAGGATGAAAGTGTTGCAAACTGCTTTCAATGAACTTTATGTTGAATCTTTGAAAATGAAGAAAGAAAATTTGAAATTGAAAGTTCAATTAAAAGTGTGTGCCTTAAAAAATAATGATTTTTCAGTTGAAGAACTTAGGGAACATGAGAAAATTTTGAAAGAGAAGCTTGAGTACGTCAAGGGTGAGAGAGATAGTCTTAGAGGGTTGATGGAGACTATGAAAAACAACTTTTAGAGTTTGAGGATTCTAGACGGGTACTTGAATCTAGGATAGGTGAACTTGAGGTGAAATTGAAAGACTTAAAGTAAGGTGAAATTTGATTTGGAGTCTAGGTCTGAAAAACATGATAAGATTTTAGTCACCATCGAGATAAAAGCGGATAGGGGTGGGATTGGTCTTGAAAAATATGTTGCACCCATTCCCACACATGTGAGAGAGCCTCCTAGAATTGTTAAGAAAGAGGCACCTAAGTTTGTTAGGAAAGAGCCCCCTAGGAACATCGTGAGAGATCCTCCTAGGATCATTAGAAGAGTGCCACCTTGGCAAATTCGGAGAGATCAACCGAGAAATTTGAGGAGAGGGCCACCTTTAGGTAACACACACCGCCCGATTTACACTTGCACACATTGCGGTGGGCAAGGTAATCTTAGGCGCTTTTGTTAGAAGCTTTTAAATGGTCCTATGAAGGTTAGTAAAAGAATAAATTCGATTCCCCAAACCCCCACGTGTCGTTACAAATCTATATGGGTTAGAAAATCAAATTTAGAGGCATATGGTCTTTTTGTTCACAACTCTTGTTTTCTTGCACGTGATTCACCCCATGTGAAATCTTTTGGTTGATTGTGTTGGATGTTTGTCATACAATAGCTATGCATCATGTTATATTCTTTCTAGTGTTATGACACACTTTGATGTAGCGCACATTGGTTTATTTTTTGCTCATATCGATATTATATGCCTACTCCTGGTTGTGTCATTTTGTAGTTATATTTTTTTCTGTTTGAAAAACTTTGAAAAATACAAAAATATTTTATTTTGATAATTTTTTTGAAAATCCAAAAATTATTTTTTTTGGCACCATTTATGGATGAACGCTTACGATGACCGAGTCACAACATCATTCCATTTTTTATGTGACTCTTTGATAGTGTTTTGAGACAATAGGTCGAATCATCCATGTGATTTATAATATTTGGAGTCATTAAGATGTAATTAAGTGTTACTTCCTACATGTTTTACTCATGTTTCCTTTATTGCACACATGCATGGATTTGTTTGATTATTGTGCTTGTCTTATCACATTTTGGTTGGGTGTTTTCACTTCAATCATGTCCTTTAAAACGACCCAAGCGCGATAATTTTTAATAAGGAAATTGCGCATATTAGAACCGTTTTGTGAGTTTGTGTGCTTTGTTTGAAAACGGGGAAGGTATGCGAAAGGTTCATTTTTCCTTTGAGAATACTAAGACACCATTTAACTGGACTTAAAAAATTGAGGATTTTTATTATTCGGGCTCCAAAGATGTTTAAAAGAACCCAAAAAATTTAAAGGCAGTAACAAGAAATTTGTGCCAATTATGGGCCATTTAGGTTTTTGCACCAATTCTCAAAAGTTTGATAATTTAGTTTATACACCTATAAAATAAAATATATATGATGGAGTTTGGTTGGAGAATTTAACCGGGTTTGCACGTCCTTGAAAGTCTTAAAAAAGCGCTACATAGTTTTGGACGTTATTGGTGTGGAAATCACTTTGACTTTGATTTGTTGATTTGTATAAGCCGATGTCATCTAAATTCAATAATTTTTACACTTAAGGATACTTTTGATCTTCATTCATTAGGAGTACACGTATGCATCGTGCACATATGATTGATTGAGATGATTTGCCTATCGAATGTGTTCACACCCATACACTCCATTTTCTCGACTTGGTTGTTTGAGTTTAAATCCATGGTGAGATTTTTTTTGGGTATCTTATTTTTGTATGAAAAAAATTGAAAAATCAAAAATAGTTTGTGAAGATTTTTTGAGTGTCTCTTTGCAAGAGCACATTTGCCATCTGAATGATGCATTATTTTGAATACGGTGACACCCCGACTTTGATTATTTGATTTATTCTTCTCATTTGTCTATTTGGGGTCATAATAAAAAGGGGGAGAAAGAATTATCGCTTTATGGGGGAGTTTGAATTTTGGGAGAGTTTTTGAGATTTAACGTATGCTTTCATCATAAATTGGTATCCATATTTATCTCATTTCAATATCGATACGTCACTTGGTATTTTATTTTTCTCATGAGTGTAGGTACTACATTGATGATCATACATTACACACCCTGATGAGAAAAGATTTAAGATTCTTGAAGAATTGAAGAACAAACGATGAAGACTTATACATTTGTATCTTTCTAGTTTTGGGTTCATGGAAGGGCAGATTTGTATAGATAATTTTGTAGTTGATAATTCGGATTTTTTTGTATGTACCGGCATATACATAGGGGGATATTTGTAAGGACATTTTTGTCATGTCCAATATCTTACATTTATGTATGTCGTACGCCGCTACATTTGGCACGTCTGTAAATGATCTCAGACGATAGCCTACATTCAAATTCTGGGAATCAAGCATTCAACATCTCTATCACGTGTCCCACATCTGCCTCAACAACTTCACATTTCACAATTTTAGGGTCATAATGCAAGTGGTACGCAAGAGAAGTCAAAACAATGAAAGAAGGAAATATATGGAAGTTCAAGGTAATTTTGGTAATTTTGCAACCACCGTCCAGAGGACCGGTCAACTATAAAGTTGAAGATATCTCCACAATGAAGATATTAGAAGAAACGTCACCTCAATCCGAGCTACGGTGAAGAAGTTATGTCCCTTTGAAAATGGAGAAAAACCTTTGGAGAATGTTGTGTAATATTTCCCCAGACCAGTGAACTTTCTCGAACCACAGGCCAAACCGGTTTGGGGTACGGATCGATTCGCAGTACACCAGAACCGGTTCAGGTTACCTGTACACTGGAAGAGTTCCGTAATTTTAAAACTCTCTTTTCGTTTCCTTATAAAAGCCAAATTCGGGGGAGTTATTTTGTAAGACTTAAAGAGACGTTTTTGAGAGTTCTATTAGTCCCAAAACTCATGTTTTGATTCACAAATCATTCTCATACGTTTGTGAATCTTTTGAAACCCAATTACACTGCTTTGCTTTTGTTCATACTTATGGAGAAGCCGTATTTCTTCTTCATTGCTACCCTCATGGAAATGGAAAGTTCCACCCGACAAACTTGTGGAGAAGCCGTTTCTCTTATTCATTCCTGAACATCTGGAGTTCCTGTGAGAGATTTTAGCCGACGACATAGGAATCGACACCTGCGAGTATTTTTGTGTCCCACTGTATTTTTACTGTAATCCATGTAACTGTTTCTTTCAATATTATGGCGAAAATAAAAGGTTTTGCCCCTTTGGGGAATTTTCCTTACCTGTGTGTGTTTTAATGTTCTGGCATGCTTTAATCTTATTCAATCACACCTAGATGCATGTTTAGGATTTAATTTGATAAAATTGAAATTAATTAAATAATTTCTTTATTTGAATGCACGCGCACTCCCTTTCATAGTTGGAGGTCGGGAATTAGAAACAGAACAACTAGTAAACTAAAGAAAAGATAAAGAGACCTATGTGATCATTTAAAAAATCTAAAATTAGAGGGCCTCGATGCCTTTTGCCCTCAAGAAGAGCCATAAGTTGCCAATTTATGGAAATGAAACCATGGACCAAGTAATCCTTGTACGAGTCTGGGAGGTTTACCACAAGTACCCTATCAGCCTTCCTAGTCTTCAAGTACATAATGCCATCATCGTTTTGGGAACATATATAGAAATAAAAGAGCACAAAACACCTAAATTAGTCCTATCCATGGTATTTATCCTACGAACCCTATTAACTATTTTCTAGACATTAGAGTCACATTGGACACGAACAATTTTAAAGGATTTAAAGAATCTAAGGAAAAGAGGGTTTGGGGGTCAAACCCCTAGTGTTATCAAAAGGTTGTAAATAAAGTTTCCTTCTTCAATATCACAGACATCTCTGGGAAGGGGGAAAAGTCAATTTATAGCCAGTCGGGAATGTTATAAGTTTTCCTAAATTCAGCTACTGGTTTGTTATCTTGATTTGTCATGAGCACTCCAATAGAAGAAGACCCGTAGCTACAGTTACAAAATAATTCAAACAAGAGGAAAAATAAGAAAAGGTGATCTAGACCTATAGGAATTAATGAAGGCTTGGAAAAAATGGAACACTAAAGGAGGAGAACTCTGGAAAGCTTAGCGACGAAAATAGAAGTGTGAATTTAGTTGAGAGAGGAGATGTATCTACGGCTTGAACTACAACACCAATGATAAACATGACATCCTAGGATGATTTTTGGCACTTCATCTAGATGGTCGGACATTGGTACCATTGCTCATTTAAAGAAATTTACAAATATGTCATAGTGTTTGGATGATGACGAGCGTACCTCCCATAAGTTCATCAGATCTACAAAAATTTCAGTCAGTTGAAAGAATGAAAATTTGAGGTTTGAGGCCTTTAATTCACTTAAAAATTATTATCCCAGAATTCACAAAGCCCAAAGTTTTTAGTGGTAAGTATGGGGACCCATTTATTATGGTCCATGAGGGTATTCTACCATCCCAATCTCCCGAAAGAGATGGCCGACCCATATAAGATATATAATATAATCACGTATTTGAAACATGTTGGAACACCTACAAATAGATTCAAGTTGGTTACCAACAATGTCGAAGGAGATATTCAGGGACACCATGAATTATCCATGTGTTAATTGAGTTCCTTGTACAACTCAATCTCTTACTTAAATGCATTTAAATTGTAAACCTTGACCTGGGGCAAAGGCATGTAATCTCGAACATTGAGAGATACTATAATAAAGCAGTAACCTATCTGTGGACATAGGCAAGTTGCTAAACAACGTATATCATTATTGTATGTTTGATTATACATTCTGTTTCTTTGATTATTTCATGGATCTTTATTGTGATAATTCTTGTACTCATAATAATAAATATGAGTATCACATAATCTAAAATATTCGTAAGTATACACAACTTAAATTAAATGACATGGTTTATGGCCAAGCCCACAAGTTAACGATACAAAGGCCTATCCTTATTACGTTTGGGGATAACTCGTGCTTACTAGGTATAGTTATAGGTGGTACCAAACCAATAACCTTGAAGCATCAGTAAAGGATAATCACTATGCATTATCATCTATATCATGATCTCCATACCCAAGGCTATACAAATCCTTATTATAACATCCTATGATTTTCCATAAAACCTTACCAAAAATCCCCATACGAGAACCCTCATTCTATTCCCCCTACCCAAAAAGACCAGCGTGGGACTATTTTATATCGTGCGCACTATTATACAATAAATATGGAATGATCCATGGACGAGCTAGAGGGTGACACTTATCCCCACTTACATGTCTATAATAATGTGTTCTTCCAGAGTAAATAATATGGTTAGGTCATAAGGTGCTTGGCTCGATCGAGGTTAATAGGACATTTGACTTTATTAATTGACACTTCTAACTAACACCATTAAAGCAATCACATACTTCGTGATCAGATGGCATCAACAACTTGAATCATGTGCACATGGATATGATATAAAAATATTCTCCCTTATGTGCCATTAACTAACTTGTGATAATTCTCTCACTGTAATTGTAAAGCTCGTACTCCCCTAAAGTATAAAGGTGAGCTACGTATCTCACTCCTTTCTCTCTCCCCTAATAGCTTATAAATAGCACATAACCATACCACGTGGGTGTCTTATGAGACTTTACTTTATTGTTATGCTACCCAATACTATAGAGAACTTAAGATCTTGTATAATTTACTCTTCAATGGTGTTCACCATGTAATGAATGGAATCACCAACACTTGTTGACATAGGAACCTGGGCTAAACCACATAAATCTAATTCTTATTTTTTCTCTCTTTACTCTCTAGTTTATTCATGTGGTAATTTCTCAGTGATTCAGTTTCTTAACTATATATTTTATGGTCATTGGTACATTTAGCGAAGAGAAACCATATGCCAATTTCTAATAATAATGGATTTATGTTGTGGAAGACGAATTGCCATTTTGTTTTCCACCATTTTTTATTGATAGGGATCAAGGATAACTGATTTCAATAAACCTCTGAATTAAAAATTGATTCACCTTAGTTTCAAACAATTAGAGATGCATCAAAGCAATTTTAATGTGATTAGAAAAATGTTCTTTGATCGCTGCTTGGATCTTATTTATTGTTCTTTAAATATACATTCCGTGTGGACCGATTTACTTTATATTAGGACACTCTATTTTTTGCCTAGATTCAATTGATTTTTTTAAAATTCGAAGAGTAGTTGGGATGGAGAGTGATTTCCTCCCTTAACACCAGTTGGATTGGGTGAGTTTTAATCTTGTAGAACCTAGCCATGTAGTAAAATATAAAGCATTTGACTCAAAGTATCATGGGTTGGTAGCACCAGACATATTTAAACAATATCACTCCTATTTAGAGGAGAACTCGAATCAAAGGAGATAAATGTCACCTCTAACCCCTCATACGCATGGTAGGTAGGTACACCATGAACGAGCTTTGGAGAACCTAAATAGTTGGATTTGGATTCAGCTAGTGAGAGGAGTAGGTATGGAAGGATGATTGAGTCCAATCGAGATTATCGGTCTTATAAATCGGAACATACCTTAAAAATCCAATCGAATATCACTCCTACATGATCAAGCGACCTAACATTTTGGAAAGGTAAAAAATTGGGTGCTTTCAATAGTTTGGGGCCAAATTTGAGGGTCCCTAGAGGACATTCATGTAGAAAATGTAGTGAGGATTCCTAGAGACTAGAAACTACGAAAGTTACCTTCTCGGTCAGATCTAAGAAAAGTGAGGAAAATTTATCCAGTTTTGATCATAGTTGTAGGAAGCAGGAGAGTTAATCTGAAATTCAGAAAAGAGTCGAGAATAAAGTAAAGGCGTAGCATAAGAAGAAATAATTGTCTTAGAAATGATCCATCCAACATTTGAAATAATGATTAAGGTACGTGATAAACACTAAAAACCCTTAACATAGGGGTTAAGTGCAAGGATTTTCTTTTTGCAATGTCAAACATGAGTTACTAGACCCCGACTAAGTTCGATACACCAGTGATAACATAGAGGTATGGTGGGAGAACTAACCTAATACACCATATTGATTAGTACCAAACTTACTTAGATATATATCCCATTCCTAATGAAATGAGATACATGAAATTTTCCAATACTCTAACTAAATCAAACCATATGTGGTACAACGTGCTCCTAAGGGGATAGATAACCAATATTAGACAGCTATCCAACCAGTTTATTAGCAATGTCGATGTTATCACAAAACCTAGAAAGAGAGCTGCTCACTTTCTCACTGTTAGAGAAAAAGGAAGGAGATAATGCGGGAGAGTACATTATCAGGTTCAATACTAAGAAACTAGAAACGATGGACTATAATGACAAGATACCTATCACAACCATATGAGAGGTATCCTTCTAAGTAAGTTGTATTAGGTACACATTAAAGAGGCACTATATATGATGGACAAAATCCTAGCTAAGGTTGGGAAGATCATGAACGCTAAGGAGGCAGTGGCAGTCAAGGAATTTAGTCATACAAAATTTAATTTTGGAGGAATCTCAGATAGGATAGATAGTGATGATAAAATATTTAAGAAATGGTATTCCAAGAGTTATCAGACCCCCATGCAACTTCCTTTATGAAATTCCATAGTACTTAAGGTCAACCCTCGACTACTGTGAAACCAATTATAAGCCCCCAAGACCTCTACTCCCTTAAAAAAAGGACAACAAGGCTATCACAACCTTTAACTACCTCCGTAATCCCCCAAAACACCCAATCATTCGAACATATCTCTGTAACCAAGCTCTAAGACCTTAGCAATAACATTTGGCCATGTGGACATACACAATAGACCTCAGTCGAAAGAGAAAAGGGATCCTAAGGACATATAGCTGTTGACACCATATTTCACCTATTTTATTGTGTACCTATTTTTCAACACGTGGGGCTGGAAATTAGGATAACTTAGATACAATTATACGGTGGCTATTATAGTCTTTTAAATTGAAGTTGAAGGTGTTTTAAGGTAATTATTATCTGAATTTGAATTGGAGTTTATTTGAAAGCAAAAGAGATAGTTATTGTAGTTACTTAATTCAAATTTGAATTGCCAGTTACGTGTAGCCAAATAACAGTTAGTTATTGTAGAGAATTCATTTGAATTTAAAATGGGAGTCAAAGAGAAGTAGTTATTGTAGAGAAGTAATTTAATTTCAAACTGGGAGTTACTTAGAGAAAAAGAGAAAAAGTTATTTCCGATAAGAAATTCAAATTCAAATTGGCAGTTATTTGGAGCCAAATAAGAGTTAGTTATTACAAAAAAGGAGGAATCTTTAATTGGACAACCACCCAACAGTTATGTTCCATGACAAGAAACACAATAAATAATCAATTAACCCTATAAAGAAGAAATGACTCCCTCACCAATAAAGTATTTACAATACTTTTATTTTTTTTTCCTTTTTCTTTCTTAAATTCCATTATTTTTTTAATTATACAAGTAGATTGTAAGGTAATTGTAGTCATTTCTTTCAAAGTGTATTTAAAGTTCTTTCCTTTACAATTATTATTCATTACTTTCCCTCACATATATACTTTACTCGCAATATTTACTTTATTGCAAGTCATTACTTTAACTCTATACCAAATCTTGTGAATAGTCACGGAAGGGGAGTCGCGAATTTGGTGCATGACCAGATGGTCATGACCCAAAGCCGTGACCATGTACAGCATAGGCATGACTAGATCCATGACCAAGTGTGGTCATGGAAGTATTTGGAGCTGGTCACGGCCTTGAGCCCCGACCATATGTGTCACGACCCTTATCCTTGACCATGGCATGACCATCATTGTGCTACACTCACGCCAAAATTCCCTCCAAGTGTGGTCATGGTCCTAGGTCATGATCGTGTCCGTTACTGATGTCAAAATTCCATCCGATATGATCACGCGTTGGGCCGTGAGTAGTTAAAAATGGTATCGAGTGTGGTTCATGGACTAAGTCCATGACCATAACGATTTCAATGCCTTGGTCACGACTAATGATGTGTAAAAAAATATGGTCACACTTAAGTGTAACACCCCGTATTTTTGGTACATTTAAAATTTAATTAATTTGGAAATTCTAAATTACTAGTGTGTTGTAATTTAATGAATTAATTATGGTAAAATAATATATAAATATTAATCTGGGATTGAATGGTTAATATTTAGGGAAATTTATTTACTAAGTGAATAGTAATAATGTAATTACGTCGTTTCGAGTATTAATGACGAGGTATGTATTTATCACATCCGGAAGTCGGTATAGACTATATTGGGTGGGGGATAAGTATTTTTATAAATTAATTCGGATGCAAATTCTGAGTGTACAGTTGAGTCCGGATGGGCCGAGATAGTCGGAAAAGTGTACCCGAGGGTAGTAAACAGACATAGTCGGGCCCACTCAGGGGCATTTAGGTCACTTGGGCTTGGCCCATTAGTCAAAAAATGGGATTTGGGTAATTAACCTAATAAAAAGAAGTAAGGGCGTGGCTGAGCTTAATTAGAGAGAAGAATTAAAGGGTTAGGAAACCCTAACAGCAGCCAAAGCCATTTGGGGATCTCAAAAGAGCCAACAAAGGTCATCTTCAACCTTGGAATCCATCTCAAATTCAAACACTACGAAACCTAAGGCAAGTGAATAACTTGCAATAGTATTAAATCTTTCTTTCAATTCATATTTGTGTGAGGTAATGAATTAAAATTCGTTTTGGGGTTTCATGGCATAAACATGGGGTTTTGAAAAACAAAAGAAAATATTAATCTCATTTGCCAAAATTTATGAGGATTTATGTAAAAATCTGATATTGGAATATTGATGTGTATTTGTTAGAATGATATCCGGATAAATTAGAACGAGTTTGATGAAGAAATTTGGGGTGTAAATGTGTTTAAGGATAAAGATAGATTTTTCCTCAAAATTATAAATCAGTAGTTTATGGACGAATTGATGATTGTTGTGGACTTTCTGGGGGATCCTAATAAGGTTTCTGATATGTACTTGTGATAAGAAGGATTATAATTCATGTTAGAAGAGATTAAGGTTTAAGTAAATTCGTCCATGGCTGCCCTGTCTACGCGAAGAAGACAAAGAGATGTTCGATCGATCGATCGACGGTCTGGGGTCGATCGATCGACGGTCGTCAGAACTTGGCAGTTTCGCCAATTAATTATATAAAAGGGGAAATTCATATAAAAATATTATGTAATTAATTATTGAGAAATTAAATACAGGAGTTTAAATCTAATTAATTGTAGATAAATTAATTAAGGTTTGAGGCAGAAAAATTTGGTTGTCACGTCATGATGAAATACGGAGCTATTGTCGAGTCCGGGGATATTGGTTGAGCGAAACCGAAATGTAATGATTTAATTAGACAGAGGCTAATAAATTAGAGTCGGGGATTTTGACTCGGGTAAATTTATTTTGGGCTACGAGAGTAAGTCCAAATTTATGGTGGGGGCGACACCAAAAGTAACTTAATTAATTAAGGTGAAATTTAATTAATATTTAGAGTTGGACCATAAACTCTTAATAATTTTAATAGGCTTATGTTACGAATTTAGCGCACGGTAGAGCCGGGACTTTTATATTTATATATACGGATGTGATAGTATATATATATGGTGTGTACATTAATATCAGTGATTAGATATTTTATACTATAGTGCTATATGGGGAGGTTGCGCGTAGTGGATGAACCCCCTAGCTTGAGGAGTAGGGTGAGTATATTCCCGAGGTCATAGCGTCCATTATATGGGTGAGGGACATCTCACTTTCAGGGAAGGAATATGACCGCCTCCAATTATTTATTTTTATCAAGTTGGTGTGAAATTCTGACTTGGGATAACTAGGCTATGTGATTGTACCTAGTGGGATAGCACTTTATAGAATTTACATTCTGTGAGTATTTTACTCGGGTGGATGTAAGTTGTTAAATATATTACAGTATGATTGTGAATGCTGAAATATGATTATAAGTATATAATTGGATAATTAATTATATACGGGTTATTAATGAAAAATATGAGTTGTTTCATATGTATAACAAGTGTCGAAGTTATATGAATTTAAAAAGGTAAATGTTTTAGTTAAGTTGATGTTACTAATAACTTAAAAATCATAATCACTATATACTCAGTTAGAGTAGGGTGGGTATAAAGGAACTTTGTTAATTATCTAGTCATGAGATGAATAACCCGGTAATTTAATTAAAGTGTTAGTAGTGTACATTAGAGGAGGGGTAAGGAAGTCCTCAAGAGAGTGCGATACTAACTAGAATATGAAGAGCATGCATATTTATTTATTACTACAAGTTAATCATTTGTTAAATGTTTTCCAAATGTTTTGGGTACTAACCCTTGATATAAATCTATTTTCAAAACCTTTTAGGTGTCTAGCCACAGGGACGCCAGCCTTGACTCAATTCCAGGGATCCGTTGCCGCAGCATATGTGGATGTTGCGGGGTTTTGATAGACGCCTCATTCTTCATTCTTAATGTAGAAATTCATGATTAGTTATTCGAGCATGTTGCTCACATTCCGTTTATTTGTATTAGACTTGTTGGGAGTTCATTCTTGTCTTTTGCGGGATTTATTATTTGGACCGATGGTTTATTCGGTTAATTATTCTTACTTGTGGATGATTATTTCAGTTATCTGTGATTGTTGTATTGTTTTATGTTTCGCATGGGTTTTTGTTTAAAAATGAAAGATAAAAATTGGCACCAGTCTATTTTTCTCACTTAGGTGGTTAGTAAATTAATAAGACGACAGTGATGCTAAGAATGAACCATATGAGAAACCTGTTCTAACTTGATTTAGGACTGATCACCCGGGATTAATTAGGCGGGGTGTCACAGATGATATCAGAGCATCAGGTTCTAGTGTCCTTAGGATCTGTGCGGCTTTTTACATTTCAGCGTAGCGTTCAGTTGTTATAGAGCCCTATTATTAGGACTGTTGATTATATTTTCCGCTTGTGAGATATCGTATTCCTGCTATTAGTTTTTGTATAAATTGTGTACTTATACAATTTAATCTATTTCAGATGCCACCAAAGAGACAGAGAGCGGAGAGGGCTGAGGCTAGAGATGAGGTGAGGGAGGCTCCCCAGGAGCCACAGATACCGCCACCACCACCACCACCCGAGTTTATTTCTACCACTCAGGTGGTAGTGATAGTGGCCCAAGCGGTCGAGACAGCGATGCGAGCTATGGAAACTCATTTTCCACAGCCCCAGGCACCGCCTCCAATGGCTCCAGCAGTTCAGGCTCCAGTGGGACCACCGTCTTGGCAGTGAGTGAGGGAGACCTTTCAGAAGGGTCACCCACCTGAGTTCTGAGGTAGCACCAATGTGGTGGAGGCTTGTGACTGGAAGAAGAACATTCAGTGCCATCTGCGCATGTTAGAGGGTACAGAGGTGCAGAAACAGATGCTGGATACCTTTCGTCTGTCGAGGGCAGCCTTACAGTGGTGGGAGTCCGTTACCACCGCTGAGGAGCAGGATTTGATGCCGATTTCTAAATTCTGGGTGCGGTTTGACCGCAAGTACTTCCCTCCAGCAGTAGAGTCTGAGATGAGAAAGAAATTCAGCGAGTTGGTACAGGGTGACAGGTCAGTGGCAGAATATGAGGAGGAGTTCACCCGTTTGGCAAACTTTGTGCCAAATGAGGTGAGCGATGAGGAGCGGAAGAAGTCAAAGTTCATGGATGGCTTAGCCTGGAGGATCAGGCATCACTTGATTGGAAATCCGACGTTAGTGACTTATACAGATGTCGTTAATGCCGCACTTGTACATTGCCAGGATCATCGTTTCCATGCTAAGGGGAATAAGAAGGCAGGTGAGCCGAGCCAGTAGGGCAAGGTGGTTACTAGTAGTGAGACAAGTGGCACACAGCAGTAGGTTATCATTCAGCAAGGGAATCAGGCTAAGAAGTTTAAGCCTAGTGGGTTCTGACCGGGAGGACAGGGGTTCAGGTAGGGGCAACTAGGCCCTAATCAGCAACAACAGGTTCCTCAGGGCCGTCAGGGCCAAGGGAACAACGGGGGAGGCCAACAGGGCCAGCAACGTCAGGGCCAACGGCAGGGTGACGACCAGAAACGCTGTTTCGCCTGTGACCAGCCAAGACACTTCAAGAGGGAGTGCCCACAGAGGGGCTAAGGCCATCAACAGGATGCCCAGCAGGGGCAACAGGGTCAGATACCGCCAGCAGCACCAGCTCCACCCGCCCCATAGCAGCAGCGGCAGATGCACTACGGACGTGTGTATAACATTCGGGATGTTCCCAATCCTCCAGCACAGCAGGCGCCGCCAACGGTTGAGGGTATGTTTTTCATTCATGGGCATGAGGGTAGCATTCTTTTTGACACGGGAGCATCATATTCATTCATTAAATCTAATTTTGCTAAATGGGCTGGTTATTAGAGACAGCGGGTAGCCTCCGTATGAGTGTAGAGTGGCCAGTAGGCAGCGGGGCTTTGATTCGCTCGATTTGTCGAGGAGTAGACATTTTGATTGGGAGGCTTAGTTTAGCAGCAGACCTCTTAGTGTTAGATATGGAGGGGTATGATGTCATCTTGGGCATGGATTGGTTGGTAGGTTACCGGGCTACAGTGGATTATTGTGAGAGGACAGTCGTGTTCTCCATTCCGGGACAGGAGATGTTCCTCATAGCAATGCCGCTTCCTAAGGGAGGGTCGCGCACTCACTTATATTACATTGAGGAGGAAACCTCACAGGAGGTGGTAGTCCCTTTAGACTCTATTCCTATAGTGAGGGACTTTGAGGATGTATTCCAGGAGATACCAGGATTACCACCCAGCAGAGAAATCGAATTTGTTATCGATTTCGCACCGGGAACGAGGCCGATTGCTCGGGAACCTTACCGTATGGCCCCTTCAGAGATGCGGGAATTGAGGGAACAGATTCAGTAACTACTGGGTCAGGGTTTTATTCGGCGGAGTACATCGTCGTGGGGTGCGCCGGTGTTGTTTGTAAAGAAGCGAGATGGTTCACTCCGCTTGTGCGTGGATTATAGGGAGCTGAACAAGGTGACGATACGGAATAAATATTCGTTACCTCGGATTGATGATTTATTTGACCAATTGAGAGGGGCGTCTTACTTCTCCAAGGTCGACTTGAGGTCAGGGTATCATCAACTGCGTATCCGAGAGGGGGATGTTCCTAAGATCGCTTTCTTGTCGCGGTATGGATCATATGAGTTCAGGGTGATGCCCTTCGGGCTCACCAATGCACCAGCAATGTTCATGGATCTCATGAACAGGGTTTTCAGGGAGTACCTAGATCAGTTTGTCATCGTGTTCATTGATGACATCCTAATCTACTCGCGCACCGAGGAGTAGCACGCAGATCATCTGCGCATGGTTTTACAGACACTGAGGGATCATCAGCTCTACGCCAAATTAGGAAAGTGTGGATTCTGGCTACGGGAGGTACAGTTCCTTGGTCACGTCGTGTTAGATCAGGGTATTGCAGTGGATCCGAATAAGGTGTCGGCGGTGAGGGAGTGGGGACAGCCCCTGACACCGAACGAGGTGCGCAGTTTTCTGGGTTTGGCCGGTTACTACAGGTGATTCATTAAGGGATTTTCTAAGATTGCAGGACCTTTGACGAATCTGACTCGGAAAGGGGTACCTTTCAAGTGGGATGATAATTGTCAATTAGCGTTCGACGAGCTAAAGGACAAGTTGACATCTGCACCCGTGCTTGCATTGCCAAAGGGAGGGCTAGAGTATCGGGTTTACACAGACGCATCCTTACGGGGTCTTGGGGGTGTGCTCCAGCAGGAGGAAAGGGCTATAGCTTATGCTTCCAGGAAGCTAAAGCCCCACGAGAGGAATTACCCCACTCACGACCTAGAGTTGGCAACGGTCATTTTTGCTTTGAGGATATGGAGGCATTATCTTCTAGGAGAGCAGTTTACTCTATTCACGGATCACAAGTCACTTCAGTATCTCTTCAAACAGAAGGATCTGAATATGAGGCAGAGGCGGTGGCTAGAATTCGTGAAGGTGTACCATTTTGATATTCAGTATCATCCTGGTAAGGCCAATGTGGTAGCAGACGCATTGAGCCGAAGGCCGACTGGGGAGATATCGGAGGTATGGAAAGCGAAGTGGAGAGAGCTTCGATATGAGGATGACATAGCCAAGGCTTGCATGTCAGCATTATCCATCACACCCGAGATCATTATGCGAGTTGTGAAGGCTCAGGCAGAGGATCAGATTTACCGGGATAGGGTGGTCCAGTTGTTAGCTGAGGGAGCAGAGGGTTACTCAATTAGCTCAGAAGGAGGCCTACGCTTTAATGGAAGGTTAATGGTCCCAGAGGATGAGGATTTGAGGCACGCTGTTATGACAGAATCCCATGGTTCGAAATTTGCGGTACATCCCGGTGGGGATAAAATGTACCAAGATATGAGGAGGCAGCATTGGTGGGCAGGGATGAAACGGGACATAGCGGAGTTTGTTTCGAAATGTGCCACGTGTCAGCTTGTGAAAGTTGACCACCAGAGACCATCAGGGATGCTACAGCCGTTAGAAATTCCCGTGTGGAAGTGGGAGAGCATCTCCATGGACTTCATCACAGGGTTACCTGAATCACAGAGGGGTCACGACTCCATACGGGTTATTGTAGATCGGTTGACTAAGGCGGCCCACTTTTTGCCGGTACGCACCGACTTTGAGACGATTCATTATGCACATCTATTCATAGCAGAGATTGTTAAGCTGCATGGGGTACCAATAAATATTGTATCCGACCGAGACAAAATCTTTGTCGCCCACTTTTGGCAGAGCTTTCAGGAGGCAATGGGCACGGAGTTGCGCTTGAATACAGCGTATCACCCACAGACTGACGGACAGACTGAGAGAGTTAATCAGATGCTGGAAGACATGCTCAGAATGTGCATTTTGGACTTCGGGGGAGGATGGGAGAAATATCTTCCGTTGGTAGAGTTTGCGTATAACAACTCTTACCAATTCACGATTGGCATGGCACCGTTTGAGGCACTGTACGGGAGACCTTGTCGTTCACCCGCTTGTTGGTTAGAGGTGGGGGACAACAAACTCTTGGGGCCGAATATTGTCCAGGAGACATCTGCCAAGATAGAGTTAATTCGAGGAAGGATTCGGATAGCTCAGGACAGGCAGAAGAGTTATGCTGATGCTTCTCGAAGACATGTGGAGCTAGAAGTTAGGGACCAGGTTTTAGTCCGGGTATCCCCTATGAAAGGGGTGATGAGGTTCGGCAAGAAGGGTAAGTTAGCACCGCGGTACGTAGGACCTTTCCCTATTATTGAGAGGGTGGGACCGGTGGCGTATAAGCTTGGGTTACCAGAACATCTTCGGCGGATACACGATGTATTCCATGTGGCATCACTGAAGAAATATCGAAGGAGCGAGAGAGCCTTTTGGCACATTGCACTCGAAGAGATCGACTTACAGCCAGACATCTCGTATGAGGAGAGGCCGGTGGCTATTCTGGATCATAGTGAGCGGAAATTACGATCCAAGGTTGTTCCATTGGTTAGAGTACAGTGGGGTCATCACAATGTTGACGAGTCTACCTGGGAGCGGGAGGAGGATATGCGGGAACAATATCCAGAGCATTTTACCGCAGGTACGATCTAATTTCGGGGACGAAATTCCTTTGTAAGGGGGGGAGTATGTAACACCCCGTATTTTTGGTACATTTAAAATTTAATTAATTCAGAAATTCTAAATTACTAGTGTGTTGTAATTTAATGAATTAATTATGGTAAAATAATATATAAATATTAATCTGGGATTGAATGCTTAATATTTAGGGAAATTTATTTACTAAATGAATAGTAATAATGTAATTACGTCGTTTCGAGTATTAATGACGAGGTATGTATTTATCACATTCGGAAGTCGGTATAGACTATATTGGGTGGGGGATAAGTATTTTTATAAATTAATTCGGATGCAAATTATGAGTGTACAGTTGAGTCCGGATGGGCCGAAATAGTCGGAAAAGTGTACCCGGGGGTAGTAAACAGGTCACGGGACGTTTTTAGACATAGTCGGGCCCACTCGGGGGCATTTAGGTCACTTGGGCTTGGCCCATTAGTCAAAAAACGGGATTTGGGTAATTAACCTAATAAAAAGAAGTAAGGGCGTGGCTGAGCTTAATTAAAGAGAAGAATTAAAGGGTTAGGAAACCCTAACAGCAGCCAAAGCCATTTGGGGATCTCAGAAGAGCCAACAAAGGTCATCTTCAACCTTGGAATCCATCTCAAATTTAGACACTACGAAACCTAAGGCAAGTGAAGAACTTGAAATAGTATTAAATCTGTCTTTCAATTCATATTTGTGTGAGGTAATGAATAAAAATTCGTTTTAGGGTTTCATGGCATAAACATGGGGTTTTGAAAAAGAAAAGAAAATATTAATCTGATTTGCCAAAATTTCTGAGGATTTATGTAAAAATATGATATTGGAATATTGATGTGTATTTGTTAGAATGATATCCGGATAAATTAGAACGAGTTTGATGAAGAAATTTGGGGTGTAAATGTGTTTAAGGATAAAGAGAAATTTTTCCCCAAAATTATAAATCAGTAGTTTATGGACGAATTGATGATTGTTGTGGACTTTTTGGGGGATCCTAATAAGGTTTCTGATATGTACTTGTGATAAGAAGGCTTATAATTCATGTTAGAAGAGATTAAGGTTTAAGTAAATTCGTCCATGGCTGCCCTGTCTACGTGAAGAAGACAAAGACCTGTTCGATCGATCGATCGACGGTCTGGGGTCGATCGATCGACGGTCGTCAGAACTTGGCAGTTTCGCCAGTTAATTATATAAAAGGGGCAATTCATATAAAAATCTTATGTAATTAATTATTGAGAAATTAAATACAGGAGTTTAAATCTAATTAATTATAGATAAATTAATTAAGGTTTGAGGCAGAAAAATTTGGTTGTCACGTCATGATGAAATACGGAGCTATTGTCGAGTCCGGGGATATTGGTTTAGCGAAACCGAAATGTAATAATTTAATTAGACAGAGGCTAATAAATTAGAGTCGGGGATTTTGACTCGGGTAAATTTATTTTGGGCTACGAGAGTAAGTCCTAATTTATGGTGGGGGCGACACCAAAAATAACTTAATTAATTAAGGTGAAATTTAATTAATATTTAGAGTTGGACCATAAACTCTTAATAATTTTAATAGGCTTATGTTACGAATTTAGCGCACGGTAGAGCCGGGACTTTTATATTTATATATACGGATGTGATAGTATATATATATATGGTGTGTACATTAATATCAGTGATTAGATATTTTATACTATAGTGCTATAGGGGGAGGTTGCGCGTAGTGGATGAACCCCCTAGCTTGAGGAGTAGGGTGAGTATATTCCTGAGGTCATAGCGTCCATTATATGGGTGAGGGACATCTCACTTTCAGGGAAGGAGTATGACCGCCTCCAATTATTTATTTTTATCAAGTTGGTGTGAAATTCTGACTTGGGATAACTAGGCTATGTGATTGTACCTAGTGGGACAGCACTTTATAGAATTTACATTCTGTGAGTATTTTACTCGGGTGGATGTAAGTTGTTAAATATATTACAGTATGATTGTGAATGATGAAATATGATTACAAGTATATAATTGGATAATTAATTATATACGGGTTATTAATGAAAAATATGAGTTATTTCATATGTATAACAAGTGTCGAAGTTACATGAATTTAAAAAAGGTAAATGTTTTAGTTAAGTTGATGTTACTAATAACTTAAAAATCATAATCACTATATACTCAGTTAGAGTAGGGTGGGTATAAAGGAACTTTGTTAATTATCTAGTCATGAGATGAATAACTCGGTAATTTAATTAAAGTGTTAGTAGTGTACATTAGAGGAGGGGTAAGGAAGACCTCAAGAGAGTGCGATACTAACTAGAATATGAAGAGCATGCATATTTATTTATTACTACAAGTTAATCATTTTTTAAATGTTTTCCAAATGTTTTGGCTATTAACCCTTGCTATAAATCTATTTTCAAAACCTTTTAGGTGTCCAGCCACAGGGACGCCAACCTTGACTCAATTCCAGGGATCCGTTGCTGCAGCATATGTGGATGTTGCGGGGTTTTGATAGACGCCTCATTCTTCATTCTCAATGTAGAAATTCATGATTAGTTATTCGAGCATGTTGCTCACATTCCGTTTATTTGTATTAGACTTGTTGGGAGTTCATTCTTGTCTTTACAGGATTTATTATTTGGACCGATGCTTTATTCGGTTAATTATTCTTACTTGTGGATGATTATTTCAGTTATCTGTGATTGTTGTATTGTTTTATGTTCCGCATGGGTTTTTGTTAAAAAATGATATATAAAAATTGGCACCAGTCTATTTTTCTCACTTAGGTGGTTAGTAAATTAATAAGACAACAATGATGCTAGTATTTTTGCATTTTTGTGTGTACATGTTTGTGTTTAATTAGTGTATGTGTGTGTGTACTGTGTGTGTGTGTATTGTGTTATGTTTTGTATGTGTACTGTGTGTGTGTGTGTGTGTGTGTGTGTGTGTGTTAACATTATCATTGAATATATGATAATACCCACAAAGTATTATGCAAAAAATAACCCATGTGTTGGTTCAAATTTTAAGGAGATTTTGGGCTTCAAATTTTGTGTTTAAATTTGAGGGTTAAATTTTATTGTAAAATTTTATACTAATGTATTCTATTTTTTTAGTAATTGATGTGTGTTAACATTATTATTGAATATATGAGGAATTTTAAGATATAAATAAAGAAACCTCGAATATCCGGTGATCAATACGAACTTAGTAGCCACTCATTAGGAATCCTGGTTCCGTCCCTAATCTCCTTCTATATTTACTTTAATAGACACACATGTTTATGTTTATGTTTATGTATATGTCCTTAATCTTCGTGTATATTTAAAATTGAAACCCTAATCTTCATGTATATGTTTTTGTATTTATTTTAACCCAAATTAATAATTCAAACCCTAATATTCATGTATACGTTTAATGAGAAATGACCCTACTTTAGTGAGATATTATGATCATGGGTTTGTGTTTTATCACGTAGATGATATAAGGGGTACAAGATAATTATTAGTTGTTGGTTAGTTGTTGGATAATATGTTGGATTTCTTAGATTGATAATACACATATACTTTTGAACTCTCCAATAATAAACATTAACGTAATGTGTCATAACACTTACAAGGGGTTGTTGTTTGGATTTCACATCGTTGACATCCAACATGCCCCGGGTTAAGAGAAGGGCATTAATGAATCAAAACCTTATTCAAATAATATACCATATACCTCATATGTTAGAATTAATAATTATTACTGAATTAGAGTCCTCATTTGTAGGAATCGTATTCACACCATCGTATATTTTCTCAGGAAAATGAGGAACGGAGATAATCACTAGCAACAATATTAAGAGAGGTTGCAATTGGACTGCACATATACTTCTTTTATTACTGCACTCCATATAGAGGATATTCCTATTTATAATTATGGGAATAAGAATATCAAACAATTTAACTACCTTGCAAATCGTGGAGTTAATCTCTAGCAAGAGTACCCGTTCGATCGTATTCTATTTTACATACTAGAAAGATTTGATGAAGCTATGGAGAATATATTCCACACATATAATCTCCACGTATCCCTGACCTTGCTCATGATATTTGAGAAGGTAGAAAAATATTGACACATTATGGATACAATAACGTAGAGAGAGCGTTGACACGGACTATGATGTCTCGCGCCATATTCACGTAAAATTGAATCTTCCCAACAAGTTGAAAAAGATGGGTTTTAGAGTTCATACCATGGATTTCTATACATCAATCATCAATACGCTTCCTTCTAGTTGGCCACGTGCAAAAATACATAAGCTTTTAAAAACTAATACCGAATGGATGGTGATTAGGCACATCAAACATATTCTAAAGTCCACTCTAAAAAGGTATGTATATAATAAGGAGTTGGTGTTTTTTTCTATTCCATACGACATAAGACAATTAGAGTTGGAGATTAAAGCCAACAAGGCACTAAATTATGGGTTAGATCACAATTAATACCATAATCACTACAAGTCACTATACCTGATTTTATAATTTATATAGCATTTACAGTTTTAACCTACTAAAACTTACTTTCCCCCTCATTTTCCATCTAAAATTTCAGTATGATTCAAATATCAAGGGCATATTAGTAGTACACTAATAAAGAATAATTTAGGACTTATTCAACACACTTTTACTGCACACATTTTTCGAGGCAGACCTCTTCTTCACACATGAGAACCCTCTCGTCTCTATGATTTCAAATGTATTCGTTTATCTTTGTTTTTTGGGTTTAGAGATGTTCTCTATAAACACGAATTCCTTTTATTCCTTGTCGGTTCACTCTAATCCACTTTTTACAGTATCTATCTCTAAACAAATAGGTTTCTCCATCCCTTTACTCTTTCGATCCTTGCCAGCTGCACCTCTATCTGCCGATCCCCTCACCATCGTAAACCAGCACCTCTACATACTCCGTATCTAACGCCTTTGTGGTTGCATTCCAAGTTAATTTCTATAGGCTTTGGAGCAGGTGATTCCATCCTCCTAGGTAATTTTTTTTGTGTTTTTTTGGGGACCACCACTATTTTCAATGAGATAGAGCATTTTCATGTCTATATTTTTTATTGTTGGGACCACCACTGTTTTCTTTGTGCTAGCGCATTTTCTAATACCATTTTCGTAGGCCCCTTTTTCAAAGTGTGCTTTAGGTGAAAACTATTTTTCTTTCAAAAACCTTTATTGAATTTTTAATTACGCGTCAAGTTTGTGAACCAATTTTACATCAACCCAATTTTATATTGTTTAATCCTAAACACGAATCTAGGTGAGAAAATCAACTAAAATAAAGTAAAGTCTACAATGCCAGATGTACGAGGAAACCACTTAGGAAAAAAACCTCGAACGGCCCAAGCCAGACAATCACTATGATACAATAATTATAAAGGAAGATAGAAAGACTTACACAATGACTTGATCTCCACAAGCTTTGACGCTCTTCTTCTTTTCAATTTCTCCTCCACAGTACCCACGCAGAAGTCCTTCTACGATATTCGTCTACAGCACATGCATCCAGAAGTGCCTAGGTGTCCACTGATGTAGCTTTGGCAACTGTCTATGATTCGAAACATGGCTTTCACCATTTCTTCACCGTAAAACTCTAACGAAACAACTTGTTCATTATGGATAAACAAACCAATGGTTCAAACAAGATCTTTATGGCATATGTATGAAATCTCGGATATTGAAAACTATAAGTATGGTTTTAGCTTTGAACTCCTTAGAAAACTTGTGCATAAAAACACAACTATTCTATTCTGTATATTTTGGTTCTGCACACGTCAAATTTATGAGAGAAAAATGCCTTAAATAAAAAAAACCAAGACAGTAGGTCATTCAAGCGATGCCTCCATTTCGTTTTAACGATATAGGCATGTCGCTTGAATGACAATGAGATGTCATTCGAATCACTCTTCATGTCGTTTAAAGTATCTAAACACAAGGAGAGAATCTATATGACTCTAAACAGTGTTTATCTTAGAATAAACGAATTTAAAATATTTTAAAACATTTATAACATTTAAAAAAAATAACATCCTTAAAACATTTTTCGAGTTCGACAAACATTATGCGTTCATACCTGAGAGTTTCAATGTGCACCAATATCTTTGAAGCTGGGCTACTACATCTTCAATACAACACGTCATAGACTTATATGGGTATCGTAATAAGATAAAAATCTATCTATGACTTAAACAAGTTTTTCCCTAAATTAAGTTAATTACATACAACATAACTCATTTGGAAATTTTGTCCTTACAAATCTCCCTCTTTGACTATTCTGGGACAAAACCAAAATAATGAATCCTAAGCCAGGCCATCAAGTCGTATGACACCTAAATCCTGTCCCATAAAACCCAAAATAAAAAATTACAGGACAATAACTAGTATATGCAAGTCCAGTAAACATGAGCTGTCTGAATATGATGTAATCTCGAAATCTCACATTGCTAAAGAATACCAACTCACATGAAACAGATAAATACCCAGTGAAGTATGGAGGAACAAATGACATAAAAACACTAATATGTGAAACTAACCATTGGTTAAACGAGAAAAACATTATACCAATTTGTGCAAAACAACATGATACCAATTTGCAATGCAAAATGAACATATGTATTCATCAAACAAACTCCCCCTACATCAAATACCATCTCTCCCCCTTTTGTCTCAAATACATAATAAGTGAAAAGATACAGAAAAGTCATCATATCTAAAATGAAATAATCACATGAATCATATCTAGATAAACATGATTATATAGCCAACTAAAATAATCAGAAGATACCAATATATACCTAGCAAATAGTCATATAACATTAATCATGAATGTTAGGAACGATGTGACTAAACGAATCAATGCAGCAAGTGAATTAATTAGGAATAATCAAAGCCCACTACTTGTAAACAATACAAATGGACCCAGAAGTACCAAAATAGAATGAAATCATCGCTTATACAAAGAAAGTACTCAAAGAGAATAAGGACTAAAAAAACCAAATAGATCATTCGAACGACTATGCCATGTCATTTGAACGACACAGGCATGTCGTTTGAACGAGGTAAAAAACAACATAAACCATAAAGTGACGTTAGAAGCAACTATATAAACACCCTAAAAATGACCCTTCTCACGACCATACCCGATGTAGTTACCGCCTTGAAATTCATGACCTTCGAACTATACTTTAATTGATTTGGACATGTCATTCGAATGACTTTAAAAAATTTGGCATTCTCACACTAAAAATTGCAAAGTTTTGCCTAGTGAAATTTTTTCATGAAAATATGTAACAGAAATAGGAAACAATAGAAAAATAGACTCAAAATAGAAAAATAAAACAAGTTATAGTTTCATGCTAACATAGTATCAATGTGCTTTAATATGGATGTGGAATAAATGGGCGTGAACTACAGCAAATGAATCACAACATGAACACATAGAAACGATCAAGAAGCTCTAATGGATACGTAAATGTCATCAAACTAAGTTTTATCCATATGTGACAGTTAATATATTGATCTTAATAAACTAAAAGAACAACATGCACACAAATTCAAAATTTTGATGATTCAACAAGCAATAGAGTCATGACACAATTTTTAATATTTGGATTCGTGGTGCAAATGTGTTGTTATTTTTCCATCCAAACACTCTCATATATTCATACTTTCTTTTTTAGTTCTTTTGATGTTTCTATTTTCCTCAACTTAGAGAAATAATATTAGCCCTATTTTGGCATATACTTCTTTTTATTGCCATATTTTTTTCTTGGGCTCTTTTAAACGGTGGCTTTCACGATGAGATTATTTGTCTCTCGCAGCCCTTTCTCGTGAACACTCATCACTTTTTCAATTTAAGAAATGTAAATCCTCATGGAAAACGGTTCTGATGTGCACACCTTCTCCTAAGTCTAATTAGGCATAAATGACAAAATTTAGAGGACAACGTCGCACCAAACTCAAATACGCATCGGAAAACGTTCACATAAACTCGTGCATGTGAGTGCGATGGCATATATACAAAGTGCAATCAAAATGCAAATAAACTTAGAAACATCCCCATTTAGCCATGGTTAAGATCAATCTAAGCATCAATAATCATGACCAAATGTCCTAGCCACATGGATACATGAAATGAAGGGTGTCCAAGCACACCAATATGCCACATCAACCGTGAAAATGTATGATATAAATAAACCAAAAATATTTTCGTGCTTTTCAAAATATATTTTTGGCTCAAAATATAAAATATTTTTGTATTTTCTCAAAAATATATAAAACCAAAAATCTCTTTCTATTTTTCAATAAGACTCAAATAAATGAAAAATATAATACAAAGAGATACAAATGTCATAATACTAGCAAGATATATATCATGAAACCTAGCGTATGAAAACATGAACATCCAAGAAATCATCCATATGATCATGTGAGGCATCATGTGATATCATGTGAGAGTCAAACAACCTAGAATATAACATCTCCAAAATATATTTCCTAACCCAAATAGGTGTATACCTAACACAACGGGTTTTTGTAACTGGCAGGATACTACACTTAAACTTCCTAGGGTCTTTTCTAAGATCATAGCTAAAACACCTAAGGTGACCTTTCCTACCACAATGCGGACATGTGTAAACGCGACAAGGAACGATACCTTTAGGTTGACCTTCTCTAACACCCTGGGATATGGTTAACGCTCTAAAACAATCTATGGTTTTGGCTTTAACAATCAAACTACTAGAATAACATGAGCCACTACTATCACTATTCACATTACACAAGTCTCTTAAATTATTTTCCAACATCAAAATTGTAGATTCAAGTAGTTAATTAGGCTCCTCAATTTTTAGATATTCCTTCTTTAAATTTTCAATTACCCACAGAAGTTTATCTTTCTCCCCCTTAATGTGAGAAAACTTATCCCTAATAGTCCTCTCACGTGCCTTATAATCATCAATCAACACACTATCCTCTTTGGAACAAACCCTTGAATTCTTAATGTCCTTTAACTTTTCTCTAAAATAAGGACTCTCTTCTCACTCCCTTCTTTGGCCAATTTTAAAGATTCAAAGTTATCGACAAAACCACAAACTTGTCACAAATGATATTTCTTTGAGTTTGAAACATTTGCAAATATTCAATCATATGTTTAAAACGAGAATTTTCTTCTTCAATAATTTCAATTCGTTTTGCAAACTTCAGATTCAACAGATTTAATTCGTTAAAATTTTGAGAATCCATTGAGAGAAAAGAAAACCAAAAGTGATAAACAAACATGACTATCAAAAAGCGCAAAATATGGATCTGCATAAAAAAGTGTTTCTAGCTCTGATTACCAATTTTTTGGCCCCTTATTCAAAGTGTACTTTAGGTGAAAACAATTTTTCTTTCAAAACCCTTTTTACAAATTTTAATTACGCACTAAGTTTGTGAACTAGTTTTACTGAAGCCCGAAAGTATCTTGTTTAATCCTAAATATGCATCTAGGTGATTAAAGAAAGTAAAATAAAGTAAAGTCCACAATGTCAGATGTATGAGGAAACCACAAATGGAAAAAACCTGAGATGGACCATGCTAGACAATCACTATGATAAGATAAAATTACAAAGGATGAAAAAAAAATTACAAAACTACTCGATCCCCAAAAGCGTTGATGCTCTTATTCTCTTTAACCGCTCCTCTACAGTGCCCACATAGAGGTCCTTCCGTGATATTTGTCAACAACACATGCGTCCACGAGTGCCTCAGAATCCACCAATGTAGCCTTGGAAACTGTTTATGATTCGAAACACGACCTTCACTATTTTTTCACTACAAAACTCCAACTAAACCAGTTATTCAATATCGATAAAAAACTAATGGTGTAAAGAAGATGTCTATGGCATATGTGTGCGAGCTCGAATCTTGAAAACTATAATGATTGTTTTAGCTTTGAACTCCTTACAAAAGTTGTGAAAAAATGTAACTTTTTTATTCTTTATTTTGGTTATGAACAAATCAAATTTTTGAGAGAAAAATGCCTGAAATAAGTAACATAAGTTAGCATGTTGTTCGAGTGATATATCCATGTCGTTCGGTCGATATAGACATGTTGTTTGAACGACTATTCATGTCATTTGACATCTCTAAAATTAAGGAAAGAATTCATACGTGTAGACACCACATTCTAAGACCCCCTTAGTCTCTCCTTAGACTCCTAGCACTTCCCCCTTCCACAGTAAACCTAGGTCTCACTCTGAGTACGGATCCAGAGACCATCGGGCACCCCCGAGCCCCATTTTACTCTAGTCAACTCCACCGTCAGAGAGAAAGATCTTTAACTCTTTAAAGAGAACTGAAACCCCTTTACAATGGTCCGCTCTATCCATGAAAAATCATAACCATTCAGACGAACATTCAGTTTTCACTCAAAAAATAATCCGGAGGCCACCAGGCGCTCCTGAGCTCCATTTTACCAAATTCAACACTTCATCTCGAATGATACTGAATGAATCTTTAAAGGTCAATCAATACCCTTTCTAATTATCTGTCCCGTGTGCATTTCTGACCTACGGTGCAAACGAATGATCCGTTTTACTCTGAGAAGTCACCGGGCGCTTATGAGTCCCGGTTGATCAATGTCAACTTTCCAAACCGAGTGAAACTCTTTGTAATGTCGAAGTACATCTGCTAACCTTTCCAACATTTCTCCCTGTGCGCGATTCTTACTTACCATGTGGACGAACGATCCATTTGGGTCCAACAATCTCCCGTCCAAAGGACCGATATGCGCTTTCGAGCCACATTTGACCCAAAGTCAACTGCCGGACCCGGGAGCTGTACAAAGGACTATCGAATGCATCTAAAATAAATTTCTAATGGTATGCCCCATACCTAATTCGGATCAATGGTTTGTCCTCTTCAGTTATTTTTTTTAAAAGTTCACACGAGACTGCCAATTGGCAGGTCCTGAACCCTGCCTATCGACACAGTGTCAAGGGTGACCTGTTAATCGACACCCCCTGAGGTACACCGATCGGTACCCCCTGACCTCATTGAAAAGGGAGAGAAAAAAACCCATCATCGTCAGTGATGTCAGCAAACATTCTCTAAAAGTCAACAATGTTACATATGAGAAATCCCAATCAAGCCTAAATACCCATCCTTTTCACACCCAATTTGGAAAATATCATTCTCTCTCATCAGCATCCATCAAAATTCAAGGGAGTTCATCCAAGATCAATGCTCAAGATCCTAAGAAGGTCCAATTCCTTCTCTTCCTCTTTAAATCTCTTACTTTTGCATAAATTACTTTAGTTTCATAATCTAGTTTCATTTTAGTTCATACATATTAGCATCTATTCTTTTATTAGTATATTGCACATACTTTATTTTTCATAAAAAACCTAAAAACAAATAAAACAAGGTTACATCCGTAAATTCCGAATGAAATTATCCACCATACTTTTTCCAAAACTAGAAACACATTTTCTACACACGCACACACACCCTAATAAAATTCCGTTCGAATCAATGGGATAAACCCCACCCCTATTCTACCTTCGAACTACATGGAATTTCATGCATTTATAGGCTACGTAGGTGTCTCGGATTAAAATACAACTCAAGTCCAATCTCTTAGTCTTGCAATTTCTATCATTTTCATAACTTATCAAATCCCTCATTTTCATCACACATATACATATGTCATATGTCATATGATTGTTCATGTTTCATCCCACATATATTATCTTTTCCTAATAACGATGAATATCACGATGAATGATCATATTCTATCTTCTACATTTATTACTATTTTGGGAATATTCCTACGGATGACCTCACCCTATATTTTCCATGGTATGGGTAGAAATATTCCAATCTCCATTGTATAAACACAAGCACGCACTTCACGGGGTTAAAAAGGAAGATATTAACATTTTCCCGAGAGACCAAAAGGGTTGGATGGGTTTCTAACACCTTCCCATTTCGTAACATAGCCCCCGTACCTCTGATCTATTGGTTTCGCATCTATTAGTTTTGTCATTAATGTTGCTCTTTTGAGGTGGCAACATACTCTTTTGCCTATTTTGACAAAAATAAAGAAAAATAGGTTGGGGACTCTATCTCTTTACATACACCATACATAGACAACGACCGACGCTCCTTTTTCGAAGAGAAGGGTACGAGACCGTGACGCAGTTTCTTCTAAGGGAATTCTCTTTCTCCTTTTTTCCCCTAGAATAAATGCCGCGCCGACCGGGATGGCCACAGTGGCGACTCTGCTGGGGACTGTTTTTAAGTGGATAGACTCTATTCACATGGGTCTTTTATTTTCTTGTATATTCACCTTATTTTTCATGTTCCCCTTTATTATTCATGTGTACCTCATGATTATTCTACTATTCACACACTTGTAAAAGAATCTCCATGTACACTTCACACCACGTGCACTTAGGATCACGTATATCCACATATAGAACACACCACTTATCCATTCTTAGTATACTATTGGTACTTGTACTCTGCTCCCTATTTTCCATGATCAAGAAATATACTATCATCATAAGATACTAATAAGAGAATCATGAATGATTCATACGACATCACCAAAGAGCATTGTTATTGACCAAACTTGGTCCCATAACTAGAGAGTCACCTTGTGATGGTCGTTGGTCCTGCGGGTCGCAGTTAGCCTAAGCGATATGACTCTCACCTTCCATTGGCCAAGTACCTTCGAGTTATATTAAATAGTTACCCCGCATCGTACCTCTTGATCAAAGTCATGATGGGAGATATATCGCAAGGAACTCATTCACATACGTCGATTATATGGAATTCTCTCTCACACGTACCATCCCCACGAGGTATATAGTGAGAAAATTCATGCACACTTAGTTATATCAAATGGCTTGTCCACACGTACCAACTGCCCTCAAAAGCAAGACATATATCGTGGAAGTCACGCCAAAGGGATGAACCCTTTCCAATTCATCCAACCAACTGCATACCCGCTTATAGGTATCAAGCCTAGGACACACATGTTAGATGCTCGAGTTCGACCCGAAACTCTGCCAAAATTTCGGGTCGGCCTACCATCCAAAATTTTGTGAATTTTTAAGATGGGACCCTTCCCGTGAGCCTGGTTACAAGTCCAACCATAGCTTTACATATGTTACAAGCCCAACTTTTCCAGGCTTGCATCCCGTTCGGTATTTCATTTTGCGTTTGGAGAACTTAATACAAGTGGGAACCTAATAAACATAATAATCATGCTGAGACCCGTCTGTAGTCTTTTCCTCTCTCTTTTTCCCAAAGGGCGTCCAAAAACATTTTTTCCTCTTTCATTAAAAATACCAATAACATTTTTTTCTCATCATTTTCAAAAATGTGAAAAATATATTCCTCCTCATTTTTTCCCAAAAATAACGAATCTCCCATTCTCATTTCCAGAATTAAATTTTAATTTTTCTACTTCTCAGGTCGATCGCATACCCTTGGCCTGGCTCCCTATTGGCTTCGATTTTCAGTCGAACAACCCCGAAGTTCTATCAGTCCCTTTACTTCTTCTGAGTCCGAGACTCACCCACCTTTCATGGAGAATACGGATCAAGTGTCGATTGAACAATCAGATTTGTTGACGGTTGTGGCTCAGCTCACTGCCAAAATTGACAACCTTCAAACCAAAGTTCATGAGATACAAAGAAATCGGGTCCATGTCCTCGAAGATCCTGAAGTCATTTCCCCTTGTGCTATTGTTCTGCCTACACCCGAGCCTATCTTTGTTCCTAAAGAATACCATCATGCTCCACGGGCTCCTCCCACTAATGGGCTGCCACCAGCCCATCTTCATATGCCAAACCTTGCTCAGACTGGGGCTAATTTATCCATAACAGTTGACCCAAAATAGGAATAACTGAACAAGGTCAAGGAATACCTCAAGATGCAAACCTAGAAATTTGACTAGGTCCGAATCTCTGGGAACTACATGGACTACACCTATATGTCTCCCTATCCTAAAACTAGGTTACCAAAAAAATTCAAGATGCCCAATATCAAGAAGTTTGGAGGCAGTGGACCCCCGATCGTTCATCCCCATAAATATCACCATGCCATGACTCTCCTAGGGGCTTCTCAAGAAATAATGGCTCAGATGTTCCAGCAGACTTTGAAAGATAGCACCCTTCGTTGGTTCCAATCCCTTAAAGAATCTAGAATCCATAGTTGGGAAGATATCGCCCGTGAGTTCATGTCACAATACAAGTATAATGAGGAGCTAGAGGTTACCCGTCGTGACTTAGAGCTACTTAAACAGAATCTCGGGGAATCAATTAGCAACTTCATAGAAATATGCAGAGAAAAAATAGTTACCATGACCAATCAACCATCCGAAGAAGAACAAGTCAGCATTGTGAAGAAAAATTTCCCACCCCATGTCCGAGAAATAATGGGAGGATAGTATAATCCTTACTTTCGAGCCCTTAGGGAAGCATGAGTATAAATATAAGAAGGTCTCGCTAAGACAGAAGTTGAACCGAAGAAAACCTTTGGATAGTTTGCTCCTAGAAAGTTTGAAAAGCCTACTTGTACCACAATCTCTACTATCAATAACATCTTTCAACCTACCACTTCATGGGCACCCGAAATTCGCCCAAACACAATCCAAAAAGAATATATCGAGATTCACGCTCCCCTCTCCAAAGTCTACAAGGCTCTCTTAAATCGAAACCGGATCAAACCCTAGAACCCTCGTTCGTTACCAAATCCACTTCCAAATAATTTCAAACCTGATTCCCATTGTGGCTATCACCAAACTACTGGCCATACCGCCAACCAATGTTTCCACTCTCAAACACAATCCAAAGCCTAATTGACCAGGTTATCATCGCCCCACCAGCTAATCCTAAACCTAACACTACCCATAACCCACTTCCAATTCATACAAACACCATCTTCCTAGAAGAAGACTCAGAACCCGACTCATCTACCCAAATCATACCAAGTAAATCACTAGTCATACCCATGTACTCTCTTAAACCTCTCCAAATATGCCCATATTTTATCTTACATCCTACTAACCTTGTCGATCAAACCTTATCACTCATCACTATAGCCTTCATTGTTGTTCGTACCCATTTTGGATGTAAAGACATGGAACTGTCAGAAGTGCTAAACAAACTCTTAGTGTTTGGGCTGAAATTGCCCTCCCAGATGACCATTGACTGTCAAAGATTTATTGGGTTATTCTTACAAGCTTGAAAATGGGCCCGAGAGTCAGACAATGGGGTAGTGACAACCGACGAAGTCAGTCTAGATGACCTGGCTTAAATCATGGCAGATTTATTTAAATAGACTAGTGATATTTGTAGCATGTTTGAGCTTTGTTCCCTCAGTCTTGTATTTCCCTGCCTAATGGGAGGAATTATAATAAGAGGCCATAGAAGTTATAGAGTGTATTGACTTTGCATGGTAAGACAATATCATTGCCACCGGATCGGGGGATGATTTTGAAGACTCAGATGAAAAGCCAGATTCTAGAAAGACTAGTCTGATATCTAACCTATGCGGAATGATATCATTCGAGGAGCTTCTAGGAGAGATCAACCAGGTAGATGAGTAACCCGACATTGATGAAGAAATAAGGTTTCTATTTTTCCCCTCTTCTGTGAACCACATGACCAGGTCAAGGAGACATTACCAGAATCTGAGCTTACAACCATCAGTAAGCCACAAAGGGAAAGGTGTTGAGAATATACCTATGCCAGAAATGACCCTTAAAGAAATCAAGGTCCTTGATCAACTGATAAAAACTCAATCTAACATAACTCTATGGGGATTTTTCATATCTTTCCAACTGCAACAAAATTCCCTAATCAAGATACTCACAGGACCCACAGTTCCTCCTTCAACCACACCAGAAGAAGCAGTGAACCTAGTTAGATCCTTGACCTATAGTCGAATGCTCTCCTTTTCTGAAGAGGAAATCCCTAAGAATGGTACCAACCTAAATCATTCTCTCAATATCTCTATCTAAGTCATGGGGAAAATTGTTCCCCTCTCACTCGTCGATAATGGATCATCTCAGAACATTTACCCATTAAGAACCCACAATTGTTTGGGACTAAAAGTGAGCGACCTTGCTCCAACTTTTATTATCACGTGTGCCTGCAAAAACACCCCCGAGAAGTAATGGGATCTCTCAAGCTTGCAATAGGGGCTAACCCTATAACTCCTGTTGTTGAATTCCAAGTCATTGACATCCTAACCTATTTCAATCTGCCACTCGAATGACCGTAGCTCCACAACATCAAAGGGTTATCTTCTTCCCTTCATAAAAAAATGAAGTTATTTGCTAATGGACAAGTTATCACCTTCTTGGGAGACAATGACAATACTGAGAATGCAATCACCAGTAATTTGGTACTCAAGATACAACACGGGGTGAATGATATGCTGCTATCGCGCTTCCAAGTCTAACCACTCTTACTCCCAGTAGGGGACAACTTCAAAGATAGGGTTTATGCAGAATATGATCCTCATGGAAATGTCAACGTAATCCAAATGTTCAAGAATATGCACTTTATGCCCGGAATGGCGCTAGGGCAAAGACAGCAAGGGATAATCGAACCTATTATATTGAAAGAGACTTTTCCTCCCTGTAGCTTGGGCTATCATACATTAAAAGTAGAACTCAGATTAATCCATAATCCTCGACTGAAGAGAAAGTTAGAATGCACCAGAACAATCCCGAGAGATTCCCTAAACGAAAGATTCATTAAAGAGGGTGAATATTTCTCCTTCAGCGACATCCCTTAACCTTGTTATGATCCTGTAAACAAAAGGATGATACTAGGAATATAGATATTTTTTTGAGATAGCTACCCAGGAGCCGAAAGTTCCCAATGTTGTGTGCAACCACTGACTGAAGAGACCATAGCTAAAATTGGGGATTCTGAGGACAGCGATTCCATGGACTCTTTTAACTTGTAGATACTGGGGCTGGCACTCTGCATGATCCACTCAGGGACTACATCATACAATCTATCCTACCTCATCAAAAATGTTGATGCACTTCTTATGAACTGGCATGCTTCACCTATGCCACCTGCTAATATTTAACCTAACCCTGATGTTTACCCCCTGTCCCCTATAGTTGTTTTCTCTCACTCTGATGTAATCGAGACCTCCTTAGATGAGGTTCTCAATGATGTTTTTTCTATCAATGAAGTAAATGAAGATTTTGAGTATCTTATTGTGCCTTACATTAATTTTCTTGATTCTAATCAAACTCTTGATGATGAAGACTTTCTAAATGAACAATTCTTAACTGATCTAAATAAGGTTAATAACAAACAACATAAACACATTCAAGTTAATGAAGACGAAACTGTCGTTATTAATCTTGATTCTAGAAGATAAATGCACGAGATTAGGATATGGACTACCCTTAATGAGAACGATCGCACGTAACTCAAAGAACTACTGAAGGCATTCGTGGATGTCTTCGCATGGTCCTATGATGATACGCCCGGCATTGACCTTAAAATAACACAACATGAGATTTCAAAGCTCTCGGAATGTAAACCAGTCAAATAGAAGATACGAAAGCTCCGCACCAAATGGTCACTCAAAGTAAAAGAAGAAGTAGTCAAGAAAATGGATGTGGGATTTATTCATGTAATTGAGTATCCCACATGGCTAGACAATATCGTACCCGTGCCGAAATCAGGAGGAAAGGTCCGCTTGTGTGTTGACTATCGAGACTTGAACAAGGCCTCTCCGAAGGATGATTACCCGCTACCCAACATCGATGTGATCGTAGACAAAATAGCCAGTCATGCTATTAAGTTGTTCATTGACTGATTTACCACATATACCATATCAAGATGCACCCTGATCATCTAGAGAAAACTGCATTCATTACCCCTTAGGGGACCTTTTTCTATACTATCATGCCATTTGGTTTCAAAAATGCAGGGTCTACTTACCAAAGGGATACCACAGCCATTATGCATGATCAGATACATAAGGAAGTCGAGGTCTATGTAAATGACATGATTATCAAGTCCAAGACTAGATAAGTTTATGTTCCAGCTCTCCGAAAATTCTTAGAACGACTGTAAAAGTATCAAATGTGGATTAACCCACAGAAATGTGTCTTCGATGTTACTAAAGGGAAACTCTTAGGATTCATGGTCAGTGAGAAATGGATAGAAGAAGATCCTTCCAAGCTAAAAGCCATACTTAAGATGCCACATCCCCAAACAGAGAAAGAAGTCCAAGGATTCCTTGGTAAATTATAGTACATCAGTCGATTCATCAGCCAATTGACTTCTATTTGTGAACCCATCTCCAAACTCCTCCGAAAGGATTCAAGTAAAGTATTGAATGAAGGTTGGCAAGAAGCCTTCGACTGAATTAAGCAATTCCTAACCCAACCTTCAATGCTCATGACATCACAGCCTGGTCTTTCCTTACTCTTATACCTAACCATGACTAATATCGCACCTAGGGCTTTTCTATCCCAATACCTTGAAGAAACTCATAAGGATAAAGCCATCTAATATGACAGTAAAAAATTGGATGGTTACGAAGTTAACTATATCGCCTTTGAGAAGGCATGTGACCCTCTTGTCTGGGTTACCTAAAATTTATGGCACTACATTCTCGCCTTCCCCATCACACTCTTATCCCAAATGGATCCCATAAATACCTACTCGAGAAGCCCGCCCTATCCATCTGAATGGCCTATTGGTTTATGCTTCTAGCCGAGTTTGATATCACCTATGTCACACAAAAATCCATGAAAGTAAGAGTCATCTCTGACTACCTTGTTGACTACCTTATGAAAGAGGTCGATGTTTAGAGTTCAGAATTCCCAGACGAGAATATCATTTGCACCTCCCATGAAGATCTTCGATGCCAAACGTTCTTTAACGGTTATACCAACAAAAAAAGGATGTGGCATTGGGTTTCTCCTAATATTTCATGATGAATCCCACACTCCTATTCCCATCAAATGGTATTTCCCCTGCATTAATAACATGAATGAATATGAGGCATGCACGGTAGGCCTCAAAGCTTCCCTCAAGAAAGGAATTCGATACCTCGATGTCTATGGGGATTCATCCCTTATAATCGGTCAAGTACTCGGGAAATGGAAATTCAAGGACGAGAAACTCTTACCCTTCCATTCCCACCCTGAAGAACTAGCTTCCCAATTCCAAGAAATCACATTCCACTACCTGCCCCGAGCAAAACACAACCTAGATAATGCACTTGCCACCTTATCCTCCATAATTAAAATGCCTGAAGGAATAACCATGGCTCCATTACTTGTAAAAAAATAGATAAACCAACCCATTTCTACCATATCGAGCTCTACATAGAGGAAGAATCCGAAATAGCTAACTATTGGTACTATGACATTTGGCGCCTCCTCAGACACGATAGGTATCCCCAAGGAGCCAACAAAAAAGGCCGAGCAACTCTTCTTAGAGTAGCCGCCTAGTACATTGTTTGTGATATAGCACTATTTAAGAGAAACTTCGATGGAACCCATTTGTAATGCATCACAGGGGCTGACATTGAAGAGATAATGCAGAAAATCCATAACGAGGAATGTGGACCCCGCATTAATGGAGATATTCTAGCCAAAAAGATCATCCGACATGGATACTACTAGACCACCACGGTACATGACTGCACAGCCTATATACGAAGATGTCTGAAATGCCAATAGTTCTCCATCCTACAACATCTGCCTCCGTGAGAACTATATAACATGACTTCTCCCTAGCCATTTTACACATTAGACATCGACATCATAGGGAATGTAACACCGACGACATCAAATGGTCATGAGTTCATCCTAGTCGCTATTAACTACTTCACCAAACGGGTCAAAGTTGAGTCATACGCAGTTCTGAATGCCAAGAAAGTGGACAAATTCATAAAAAAAAAAGATTTGTCGATATAGGGTCCCACATGAGCTGATATTAGATAATGGGTTACATTTTGAGGCAGAGGTTACGGAAATGGTCGACGAGTAAGGAATTCAGAGACATAAATCCTCCTTATATCAACCTCAAATGAACGAAGCGATTGAAGCAACTAATAAAAATCTCAAAGCCATCATCAGCAAGATGACCGAGAGTTGTCATGATTGGGCTGACAGGATTCCTTACGCCATATTGGGCTATCGCACTTTAGTTTGAACCTCTACTGGGGATACCCCTTACTCTCTAGTATAGGACATGGAAGAAGTCCTACATGTGGAGCTATAAATACCCTCATTGTGCATTATGCTTGTGAAGCAATGTCAATGAAAAAGACTGGTGCCAAAGACGTCTTCATGAGCTGACCCTCCTAGATGAAAGGAGATTGAAATCTCTATATCAAATACTAGGGTATCATCACTGTATAACGTGATCATTTAATAAGAGAGTTAAGGACCGAGGTGTTCGAGAAGGGGACTTATCCCTCAAAGAAATAGTAGAGCCCATCTGGGACCCCAGAGGGAAATTCAAGGCTATTTGGAGTGGCACCTACCTTGTGAAGAAAATCCTCAGGTGGCTCCACTGTCCTCATCGACCTCGACGGGGAAGAAATGGCGCACCCAGTTAACCTGGACCATCTAAGAAAATTATACCCCTAGTCCGAAATTTCAGCGTGCTACTAATCTTCTCATCTCCCTTCTATTATAAAAAAAAAAACTCTCTATTTACCCCTACCCAAAATTACATGGGCCCAATCCTATAAAAATAGTTTCAAAAATAAATTTCAAAATTTTTCAAAACCCTTAGAGGTATGTATGTTGCTCATTCTCTTCGCATGAGCCCAGACCCCTTCTTTTTTGTAAAATGCTATTCCTTTGTTGTCCTTGAAAACAATAATTCATTATAACATAAATATGAACAAAAGGATTATGTATTCCTTAGAAATTGATACAGATAATTGAAAATGTACAAAAGCAATCAAAAGTCACAACTAGGTGATCAAAAACTTATTTATTTCATTTTCTAAAATTTTCTTATGATTACATCGGAATAAGGTGTCAAACGACTTCCCATTCCAACACTACACCTACTAAAAAGAACCCCCAGATAATAAAAAGCCCCACTACTTCTAAAAATCACCCCAAATATTCCCACAAAACACAAAAATAACATCTTGGACTCCCTAGCCTCCCTTGCATGAATGGAGTATCGCATATGCTCCAGGGAGCGATAACCCCGAACCAACTTGGGGTAGACCACAATGCCACCTCTATGGTATTAGATATAGAAAACCACATTTGGCTAGTCTCCACATCTAGCATCCTATCCACTACTTTCTTCCACATTCACTTCATGTAATCCCTGGAGATATGCCAGACTCTCCCAGTAGACTGAGAAGGATGGGTTGATGGACGATGATTTTCCCACAGGAAACCAAGTCGCATCCACATATGTTATGTCAGATCCTCCACATGAAAGAAGTTTGGCGTCCGTGGTGGCACAATTTGCTCCCAACCATATTGGCGTAGCAGTCGCCTTGGAAATTAGAAAGAGGTTTACCTAAGGCCAACCAATCTGACATACTTGTATTCTCCAAGATTCAGAATGGGAAACATCTCCCCCACTAAGGCATGGACCAACATAAACCTCGAGCCCCGTGCTAATGAAATAGCGTGAAAAGAAGTTTGGAATCGTCGATAAGGGATACTCAGGTGGGACCACCATACAAAACCTCTCTGACAGCCACATAAACAACATTACAGGTCTACCCCTCTGAAAGTTGGAACGAACATCCCGCCAGGCATCCAAGCCATTTAAGGTTTCGTTAAGTATCATAGGTGCAGGGTTACGATGGTACAATAACCAAGAAACAATAGCAGCAAGTTGGGGGTCCACTAGCATCTCTCCGGTCACCAACAAAACTTTGGAAATAATACCTAAGATGACGGCCCCGGCATATCGGGCATCACCCACATTCTGCGAATGTACGGACTGCAACACTATTGGGAGGGAAATGATTCCTCCCGTGACCAAAGGCCTGGCCACCGAAGGCGAAATATGAAAAAGCCTAGTCAATAATTCCTTAGGATAATGAGAAAACTCAGGCAGAGTCGCAGCAATGCGAGAATTTATCCCTAGCATGGAAAAAAATTCCTCGTAGGTAGGAAAAATCTCATCCAACCCGAAGCGGAAGACATGATCCTCGGGATATAAAAACTCGATAGCCGCCATCAACGTGTTCCACTCAATGGGCCGGTTGCGCCCCAAAGAGAATCGACGCATGTGAAGGCATCACAATCAACATTTTAATAACACATTGCTTCCAAGGCTTCGAGGTAGTTATCGAAATCAATGATATCAGGGAGAGCTATCTTGGAAAACTAAGGGATAGTAAACAAATAAAAATGTGGAAAATAAAGAAAGTGAAAGTGTGAGGAGGAAATCCCCATCCACACCCCCTTTTATATTTGGGAACTCTAAAGACAAGACAAGGAACCCTGCAGAAATTGGAGTAAAACTTGCCTCACCAAGTACCAAGCAATTGAAGAAAGTACAATTAAACCCTTAGATTGATTGGACTGGACTGACATGCCGATAGGAAGAACAGGGGTCACGCCGATCGAAAACCCCCCATTTTGGGAAACCTCCCTTTTTCCTCTTTTTTGAAAAAAAAAACAAAAATAATTTCTATCTTTAGGGAATACCGAATTTCCTTTATACTCATGCTTAACTAATCTCATTTCAAATAAACTCCTCCTCAAAATCAATCTTCAAAAAATTCTTTTTACGGTCTCAGCAGCAAAGTTAAAAGAGCATGTGCATTAATCACTACACAAAGAAAACTAACAAAAAACATCATTCTTCAGTTGCATATATTTTACTGTGTTACGTTAACATTTTGTAGGAAAAAAAATAATGGGACTCAGATCAAACCCAATCTCTCTCTCTCTCTCTCTAAGATCCCCCATCTCTATGGCGAACCCTTTTCCCTTGGCTGCGAGATGACGTGCCCCCACATCCAGAAATCAATACTTCCCCAGACAAGGTAGACGGCACCAAGCAAGAAGGAGCTAGAACTACCTCACGAATATGAACAGTCGCCAAGGATATCCAGTCCCTGTTGTCCTTCAGCTAGGTGGTCAAAACACTGATATGCCACGAGGAAGAATGGAAAACATCAAATCAGTCAAGCACGAGGAAAGAGAAAGAAATTAAGGAAATTAAAGGAAAAGATGTACCAGAGGCCGAAGGACCTCCTCCGTGAAATCCAACTCCTCTGTGTCCATCGCATGAGGGTGATGCAGTTATAGCTAGGAGAATTCATCCATACAAAAGAAGGCCCTGAAGTCACCGCCACCATCGCTGACGTAGTCGCACCACCTGCGCTATGAGAAGACCCTTCCTGCCGACTCGAGCCTGCTCTAAGGAGAGGAATCACATCATGAATTCTAAGGGGAATCATTCAACTCATGATGAAGTCCATGTAATCATACATCACTTATACGTCAGTGTACAAGGATTATGGTTCTCCTATCATCACAGCCACCCGAGCATCATCAGACATCTCCTCATGAACATAGGGGGCCTCACTGGTGGAACAACAACCTCGTCCTACACACTTTATGGAACTAACCTCTCCCAAAGATACCAGGAGTGGACGAACTCATGCGCCAGCACGCACCGCATCTGTGCACCTCCCCCAGTTACCCCTGTATGCTGAACAACCACCCCAAGGTTAAAAGTTCACCTAAAAATACGCATTTAAAGTGAAGGATTAGTAGAATTAAAATGTCATCAAAGGAAAAGAATAGTCTCAAGGACAAAAGAATGCTTACCCGCTCGCTCATCAGGCCATTCACGACTAAATGCACTACCTCTAGAGAGAGGTTCTTCTTCTATTATCGGTTAGACCTCCTCCATTGGAACATCTGGAAAAAGTCCCCAACGGAGTCATCCTTCAAAGAAATCAGTTTGGTGTTCAACTTAATCACATCGTAGAACTACGTTTGCAAGGACAAGGATCATCATTCAAGAAATCAAAAGGAAGTGCATGAATAAAAATGCGAACGCATAAAGGAAAATGCACAAAATAAAGAATACCTCTAGAAGATACGTGGACCCAGTAAAATTCGGCCAGCAGCACTGACTGAATGCATCCAAAGAATAATAAAGGGTCGCAAAAGTCAGGCTCCTCCAATCATAGAGGCGGATATTCGAAAACATCCTCAGAAATGGCAGAAACCATAAATGGACGACGTCACCACTCGTTGCCACCAGAAAACCTCCCAACACCAGAAATATAAACAGGTAGGCCATATAGCACACTTTCTTCCCATCATTATCGGCAATCCTCCTCCTCAACAAAATCTCCTTCAAAGATGAGAGGCAGAGGGAATCTACAGAAACCACCCTCTCTACGTCACCAAGAGCCGCCATCACCGCATCTGTCATCCCCGCAATGTCCAGTCCACCTCAATCTTGGCACCCTCGCAGTCCAGTCCTAGTAGATGCTGAACATCAATGGGAGTCTCCATCATCTCCCCGAAGACAAAATGGAAGTTGTGGGTAATGTCCCATAACCTCTCTCCCAAAGCACATAGAACCGTAGTGGAGTGGGTCTTCTCATCCAATTCCGACGCTAGCCTCCCAAAACTCGCAGAGCACACCATCCAGCGCACCATAATAGGAAGGTGATCCCAAACATCCTTTAGATATGTCATACCGTGGGCACGGAAGGTCGACATAAAGATGCCATACTGTTAAGAAATGAAGAGAATCCTTGTCAGATTGAATAAATAATGCAATCTCGCTAAGAAAAGAAGAAAGGAATACCAAGAGTGATGCAATACTTACATATTAATGGATGCAATTATCAACTTTCCACTACCTAAATCTTTACTCAAATCCAGGTGGTGTGTGTATGGGTGGGGGGGTATGTTTACAATATATTTTACTACTTTAATTGCCCAAAAATTCTGAGAAGTTAGAGGTTGTTACATGGTGGCTGTTGCAATAATTTAAATGGAAGTTGAAGATGGTTCAATGTAATTATTATTTCAATTCGAATTTTAGTTTATTTGGAGGCAAAAGAGGTAGTCATTACAGATACTTAATTCAAATTCAATGTAAAAGTTACTTGGAGGCAAATAAGAGCTAGTTATTTCAGAGAATTCATTTGATCCTAACTTAGGATTTTATTTAGAACCAAAGAGAAGTGGTTATTGGAGAAAATTATTTCGAATTCAAACTAGGAGTTAGTTGGAGGCAAAGAGAAGAAGTTATTGCAGAGAGGTAACTAAAATTCAAATTAGCAGTTATTTGAAGCCAAACAAGAGTTAGTTATTGCATAGGAGGTTTGAATTATTGAGTGGGTAACCACCCATAAATTATAGATTAGTTACATTATATGGTAGAAAATATATAAATAAGCAATGAATCCAGTAAGGAAGAGAGGACTCACTAACCAAAAAAGCAAATACATTACTTTTAACCTCTTTTTCTTCTTTTTTTCCTTTTTTTTTTCTTTATTTATAATAGTTCTTTCAATTCTACAAGTAAAAAGTAATTTATTTGTAATATTTTCTTTCAAAGTTTACTTCAAGTTTCTAGCTTTTACATTTGTTATTTTTTACTTTCCCATAAATCTTTACTTCGGTCGCAATTTACTTTCTTGAAAATCTTTACTTCAATCGCGTTTTATTTTCTCCAATTTTCTATGTTTTACTTTTCTTTCAATACATGAAATTTACTTCTTTTTTCCTAGTTAATTACTACAACTTAGAACTCACCCAAAGTCCTGCCAAGGGAAGAAAAATTCCTCTTAATTGAGGCATCGCACGAAACACAATCGCTTAATAACTGTCGCTAGACTAAATATTGGTTGGTTAAGACCAAAAAATATTGCTTCTCATGTTGTTAAACCTAATTAACTTTAATTATCAATATAGTGAAAATAACCTAAACATATTTCTAGAATGCCTGGTGGGTTCGAAGTGTTATTTAATGGTTTCTCATAGCTAGAGCGCAAATTGTGAAAATGATAGGATAAGTCTTTTTCATTCATTAATTAGAGCAATATTTTGTTGATGATGAACTTTAATGGGGTATGAGACAAACGTTCAATTGTGTCAACCATTTATCCCAAATTCATGACAATTTTGTAAATATCTTTGGATTTTAGTTGTAAGAGTCCCCATCACACCAACTTTTTACAAAGAACCTATTTTGAAAAGCACTAATGGAAATCAAATTGCCATGAATTTTCAGAAAAAATGTGATGATGATCCTTAATCGTTTGCATTTAAAAATCAAAATGCTGGTTTAGAACTCGGGCTTGGAAGATCATCAAAGCATTTTAAAGCCTGTGGGTATAAAGAATTTGGTTTGAAGAAAAATTTTGGGTGGAAATTTTTTGGCAAACATAGTTAGATTAAAAAAAATATTGCCCAAAATATGTTCTTTGAACCAAACCACACCGGGTCTGTCAAAGTTGCTATGAAAAATAATGAAAACATAGAAGATCAATGCGATGTTCATCATTCGAATCGACTCTTATGGATGGTGAAGTACGATGTAGGTCATTAACTATTGGGTAGGATGTTATTTATACAATATCTATAGACCGATTGTCTTGAAAAATGGATCCATGTCGAATACAATGAATTTGATAACCAACAATTGTAATCTTAATGACTTGAAATTAGCCGTGATTTCATTTTCGATTTGTACAGTAAACCAAAATGCATTTTATTAAAACAATCATAACTCCCTCTATAGAGGCCCAACGGACGAGCCATATTTTTTATTGGAAGCTTGACTTACATAGTTTTTGTTAGGTGTATGGCTAGTTCCCGATCTCAATATACACAAATAACACCAATGTTAGAAAATAACACCAAATTTTTTGTCTATTCTAAAAATCTTTGGTGAGCTTCGAAGTTAAACAATGTTAAAATTATTCACCACCTTTGGCGAGCTTTCAAAGCTTCAATTTTTTGTGATTATTCACCATCTTTAGTGACAATTTGAAGGTTAACTTTTTGTGATTTTTAATTACAGTTGGTGAACTTTGAGGGTAAAAACATGTTGCCATTATTCAATATCATTGGTGATCCTTATAAGTCTAAAATGTTTTCGAATTATTACTCATATTTTGTGAATTTTAAGGTAAGACAATGTGACAATTTTCACCATCTCTAGCGAACCTTAGAAATAAAAATTATTTGTGATTATTTAACACTGCTTATGAACTTCAAAGGTAAAAAATGTTGCAATTATTCACCATCTTTGGTGACCTTCTCAAGTGATTTTTTTATAATTATTCACTATGTTCAGTAAACTTCAAATACAAAACATGTTACAATTACGCATCATCTTTAATGACCATTCAAAGTTAGAGTTTTTATGATTATTGACCATATTTTTAAGTTTAAAAGTTTTGTGATTATTCACCATCTTTGGCAACCTTCAAATGTTAAGAAATATTGCAATTATTTACCATCATCGATAACACTTAGAAGTTAAATTATTTGTGATTATTGACCATCTTTCTTGGCTTTCGAAGGCAAAATAGATTTCAATTATTCAACATCTTTAGAGACCTTCAAACTTGAAAAATGTCGAGATTATTCACAAACTTTAGTTACCTTCGAATATTAAAAAAAAGATGAAATTAAGAGGAATTTTATTAATGGATGCAATTATCAAGTTTCCACCACCTAAATCTTTTCTCACAATTCAGGTGATGCGAAGGTATGTTTACACCATACTTTAGTAGTTTTATTCGCTATTAAGTTTTGACATGTGTATGGAAATTATGACAAGTTAGAGGTAGATTATGGTGGTTATTATAGTAATTTAAATGTAAAATGAAGGTGGTTCGATGTAGTTATTATTTGAATTTGAATTAATTTGTAGGAAAAAGCGGCATTTATTAGGGATACATAATTCAAATTTGAATTGGGAGTTACTTGAGGCAAAGAAAAGTTAGTTAGTACAACGAATTCATATCAATACAAATTGGTATTTATAGAGCCAAAGAGAAGAAGTTATTGAAGAGAAGTAATTTAACTTCAAATTGCGTTTTATTTGAGTCAAAATATTAGTAATGTATTGCAAACAAGGCATGAATATTTAATTGTGTAGCCACCCGTTAGTTATAGAGAATATATGTTGCATGGAAATAAATACTAAAAATAATCAACGAACCCAACAAGGAATAGGGTACTCCCTCGCAAAAAATGCATTTACATAACTTATATCCTCCCTTTACTTTTTCTTTATTTCTTTGTAATATTTCTTTTAATTCACAAAGTATATGGTAATATAGTTGTAATATTTTCTTTCAAAGTTTATTTAAAGTTCCCCGCTTTTACATTTATTGCTCTTTACTTTCCCGCAAGTCTTTACTTCTCTCACAATTTACTTTCTTGCAAAGTTTCTACTTTAATTGCATTTTCTTTTCTTTTATTTTCAAAGATTTACTTTTCATCCAATACTTGAAACTTACATCCTTTTATCAAGTTAATTACTTCAACTTAGCACTCACTCAAACTCTTGTTTAAGAGAATCATAAGTCCTCCTAATTAAGGCATCAAATGCCACACAATTTGTAATAATTGTCATTACGATAAAATATTTGGTTGTCAAGACAAAAAAACATTGCCTAGCATGATGTTAATCCTAATTAACTTTAATTATCAACCTAGTGAAAATAACCCAAACATATTTATCGCATGCCCTGTGGGACCAAAGATGTATTTAATGGTTTCTCAGACATTGAGTATAAATTTCCAAAATGATAGAATAAGTCTTTACCTTTCATGATTTAGACCAATATTTAGTTGATGATGAGATTCATTGGTGCATACGATAAATGTTCTATAGTGTCAACCATTTTGGCCAAAGTTTAAAACATTTTTCTAAAAATCTTTAAAATTTAGTTATAATAGTCCCCAACAAGCCAACTTTTTACAAAGAGACTGTTTTGAAAATGACAATTGGCAAAGAAATGGCCACAATTTTTCATAATAAATGTGATGATGATTCTCAATCATTTGCATTAAAAAATCACAATGGTAGTTTAGAATTCGGAGATTGGAAGATCATCAAAGGATTTCAAAACAAGGGGTCTAAAGAGTTTAATTCCAAACAAAATTTTGGGTAGCAATAATATTTGCAAACATTTGTAGAGTTGCAAAAAATATTTCCCACAATATGTTCTTTAAACCAAAGTGGGGGGGGGGGGGGGGGGGGGGAGGGGGAGACGTAAAGGTTTATGTGGAATATGATGATATAATCTGAATTGACTCTCATGGATGTTGAACTACAATGAAGTTTGGTAAGGATTGGGTAGGATGTTATTTGTGCAATATTTATAGCCCAATTGGATTGAGAAATGGATCCGTGTCCATGTAGAATGAATTTTAATACCAACAATTATAATATTAATGGCTTAACATTAGCCTTTCTTTCATTTTCAAGTTGGGCAGTCACCCAAAATGTGTTTTATTAAAACAATCATAACTCTCTCTATAGAGACCCAAATGACGGACCATGTTTTGCATTGGAAGCTTGACTACCACATATTTCTTTTGGTTTATGGATAGTTTACTAACTCAAAATACACAAGTGACACAATTTTTTTAAGTCACACGAAATTTTTGGACTATTACAGAAATGTTTTGTGATGTTCGAAGGTATCATCACCTTTGGTGACCCTTCAAAGGTTAAAATTTTTGTGATTCTTCACCATTTTTTATGACAGCTTGAGGGTTAACTTTTTGTAATTTTTCATTACATTTGGTGAAGTTATAAGGTTAAAATATGTCACCATTATTCACCATCATTGGTTATCCTTATAAGTTTCAATTTTTTTTAATTATTAATCATATTTAGTGAACTTCGAAGGTAAAACAACGTGATAATTTCTAACTATCTCTGATGACGCCTTGAAGTTAAAATCATTCAGAACTGTTTGTGAACTTTAAAGGTTAAAAAAATGTTACAATTATTCACCACCTTCGGATACAAAAACGTGTTACAATTATGCCCCATCTTTAGTGACCATTAAAAGTTAGATTTTTTTGTAATTATAGGTCATCCTTGGTGACCCTTATAAGTTAAAAAATTTCTATTATTCACCATCTTTGTTAACCATACAAGATTAAAAAAAAATTGCAATTATTTACCATCTTTGGTAACCCTTAGAAGTTAGAATGTTTGTGATTATTTCCCATCCTTAATGACTTTCTAAGGCCAAACGCATTGCAATTATTCACCATCTTTAGTGCCTTCAAACTTGAAAAATGTCTAGATTATTCACAATCTTTGATGAAATTCCAATTTTCAAAAAAATTGAAGTTATGAGGAATTTTATTCACGGATGTAATTATGAAGTTTCTACCACTTACTTTAGTAGTTTTGTTGTCTATTCATCTTCTGACACGTGGCTGGAAATTGTGAGAGGTTAGAGGCATTTTTATGGTGGTTATTATAATAATTTAAATGGAAGATGAAGGTGGTTCAAGGTAGTTATTGTTTGTATTTAATTAATTTATAGGAAAAAGGGGTAGTTACTGGAGATACTTAATTCAAATTCTAATTGGGAGTTACCTAGAAGAAAATAAGAGTTTGTTATTATAGAGAATTCATTTTAATTAAAAGTGGTAGTTACAGAGATAGAGAAGAAGTTATTGCAGAGAAGTAATTGAACTTCAAATTTCTAGTTATTTGGATCCAAATAATAGTTATGTATTGCAGATAATGAAAGAACATTTAATTGAGTAATCACCCAATAGTTTTAATGCAGCTACGTTGCATGGCACGAAATACTACAAATAATCAATCAACCCAACAAGGAATATAGGACTCCCACATCGAAAATGCATTTACACAAATTGTATCCTCCCTTTCCTTTTTCTTTCTTTCTCTATAATATTTCTTTCAATTTCTTAAGTAGATAATGAGGAAGTTGTAATCTTTTCATTCAAAGGTTAATTGAAGTTCGTCGCCTTTGCTTTTGTTGATATTTAATTCACTCACAATTTAGTTTCTTGAAAATCTCTACTTTAATTGCATTTTTTTTCTTCTTATTTTCAGAGCTTTAGTTTCATTTTAATACATGTAACTTACTTCTTTTTTCCTAGTTAGTTACTACAACATAGTACTCACTCAAAGTCTTACATAAGGGAATCATAAATCCTTTTAATTTGAGGCATTGAAATCAACAAAATCGCCTGATAATTGTCATTAGGATAAAATATTTGGCTGTCAATACAAAAACCTTACCTTCCATGTTGTTAATCCTAATTAACTTTAATTATAAGTCAAGTGAAAATACCCCAAACATATTTATCACACGCCATGTGGTGCTAAAGTTATATTTAATGGTTTCTAATGGATAGAGTACAAACTGCCAAAAATGATAAAATAAGTATTTCTCTTTCACGGTTAAACCAATATTTTGTTGATGATGAATTTCAATGTTGTATAAGACAAACATTCAAAAGCGTGGAACCATTTTTCCTAATATTTAAAACATTTTTCTAAAAATCTTTACAAATTAGTTGTAACAGTTTCATGGCATTAAATTTTAACAAAGAGCCAATTTTGGTAAAGACTATTGGCAAAGAGATTGACGCTAATTTGCAGAACAACAGTGATGATGATCCTCAAATGTTTGCATTAAAAAAATCATAATGTTGATTTATAACTCACGGGTTGAAAGATCCTTAAAGGATATCAAAACCCTGGGGTCTAAAGAGTTTAGTTTTGAAAAAAAAATTAGGTTGCAAGAATATGTACAAATATTTGTAGAGTTGAAAAAAAAATCCCAGAATATGATCTTCTAACCAAAGCACGGTTGTTCCATCATAGTTTTCCTTTAAAACAATGAAAACCTTAGTTAATCCCCGCGATGTTTATCATCCGAATTGGCTCTCATGGATGGTTAACAATAATGGAGGTTGGTTGGGATTGGACGGAATATTATTTTTACAATATTTATACATCAATTGGTTTGAAAAAACTACATCCATGGCAATACTGAATAACCTTTAGCTCCCACAATTGGAATCTTATATGCTTTACATTAGTCTTGATTTCATTTTCGAGTTGTGCGGTCACCCAAAAATACGTTTTGGTAAAACAATCGTGACTCTATCTACAGATGTCCATATGATGAACAAATTTTTATAGTAAAAGTTTGACTTCTAATTTTTTCATTTATTGTATGGATCATTTTCTAGTTTATAATATTCCAACTCCAAACATGTGAAGTAAACCCAAATTTATATATTGTTATAGACATCTTTGGTAATATTCAAAGGTAAACGATGTTACAATTATTTACCATATTTGGTGACCCTTCGAAGGATAACTTTTTTATGAGTTATCTCCACATTTGGTTAACTTTGAAGGTAAAAAATGTCCCCATTATTCACCACTTCTCGTGATCCTTCAAAGTAATAAATTTTTCGCGATTATTAACCATATTTGGTGAATTTTGAAGGTACAACAATGTGGTTTATCACCATCTCAAGTGACCCATTGATGTTAAAATTATTTGTGATTATTCACGACATCTGTTGAAATTCGAATTTAAAAAATATTACAATTATTCATCATCTTTGGTTACCCTTCAAAGTTAATTTTTTTTGTGATTATTCTGCACCTTATGACCATTCGAAGTTAAAGTTTTTACGATTATTATCCCTCTTTAGTTCCTTCAAAGTTTAAAAGCTCCATTGATTATAAACCATGTTTGGTGACGTTCGAAAGTTAAAGCATATTTCAATTATTTACCATTTGCGGTGAACCTTCGAAGTTAAATTTTTTATGATTATTCACTATCTTTGATGACCTTCCAAAGAAAATATTATTGTTATTATTCACCATCTTTGGTGTCCTTCGAAGTTGAAAAATCTCGGGATTACTCACTTTGTTTGGTGACCTTCGGTGTTAGAAAAAGGCAGAAGCCATGCAAAACTTTCTTCGCGACTGCAATTTTAAAGTTTTTACCACCTAAATCTCTGCGCAAAATTCGAGTGGTGAAGGAGTATGTTTACATCATGTTTTACCAGTTTTATTTCTTAGTCATTTTTCGATAAGCAATTGAAAATTAGGAGAAGTTATAGGTAGTTTTATGTTTATTATTTTTTTAATTTAAATGGAAGTTGAAGGCAGTTCAAGGTAGTTATTATTTGAATTTGAATTAGAGTTCATTTAGAGGAAAATGAGGTAATTATTACAGATACCTAAAATGAACTTGAATTGATACTTACTTGGAGAAAAATGAGATTTAGTAAATTTAGAGAATTCATTTGAATCGAAACTCGGAGTTACTTGAAGGCAAAGAAAATAAGCTTTTGCAGATAGGTAATTCAAATTCAAATTGCTAGTTATTTGCATCAAAATACAAGTTTGTTGTTGTAGGGAAGACGATAAAATTAAATTGGATAACCACGTAGTAGTTACGTTGAATGTCTAGAAACAATATAAATAACAACGAGCCCAACAAGGAAGAGAGGACTCCCATACCAAAAAATTGCATCTGCAATATTTATTTTAATTCTGAAAATTGATTGTAAAGTAGATGTAATATTTTGTTTCAAACATTACTTAAAGTTTCTTTCCTTTATATTTGTTGTTATTCATTTTTTCACAAATCCTTACTTTGCTCACAATTTACTTTCTTCCAAGTCTCTACCTTAATCTCAATTTTTTTCTCTTATTTATAAAGCCTTACCTTTTCTTTCAAGACATGTAATTTATTACTTTGTTCACAGTTAATTACTACAACATAGCAATCACTCAAAGTCTTCCATAAGAGAAGCACAAGCCCTCTTAATTAAGAAATCGAACTCAATATAATTGGTAGATAATTATCATTAGACTAAAACTTGGGTTTGTAAGACCACAAAATCTTTCCATGTATGCTCTTAATCCGAATTAACCTTAATTATCAATCCACTAATGATAACCTACACATATTTTTGGCACACCAGGTGGGACCAAAGTTTCATTTAATGGTTTATCATAGCTAAAGCGTAGATTGTCAAAATGATACGAGTCTTTCTCATTCAGGATTTAGACCAACATTTGGTTAATGATTAACTTCAATGTTGTATCAGACAAAGGGTTAAAAGTATCAACGACTTTTCCCAAAATGTATAACATTTTTTCTAAAAATCTTTGCAATTTGGTTATAAGTTCCTATCACACCAACATTCTACAAAGATCCTGTTTTGTCAAAGACTATGAACGAATAAATTGCCAGGGATTTGTAGAAAAAATGTGAAGATAATCCTCAACCTTTTGCAATAAAAAATCATGAGTCTAGTTTAGATCTCGGGAGGTTGGACGATCATCAAAAAATTTCAAAACCCGAAGGGTTTAAAGGGTTTGTTTTCTAACTAAATATTGGGCATCAATTACATGTTCAATCATATATATATTTGCAAATAAAATCTGAGAATATGATCTACGAATCAAATCATGATGGTTCTTCAAAGTTTCTCTGGAAAACAATGAAAAACCTTTAGCTAAGCCTCGCAATGTTTATCATCTGAATCGACTCACATGGGTGGTGAACTATAATGGAGGTTGGTTGGAATTGGGTAGGATCATATTTCTATGATATTTATACATCAATTATATTTTAAAAAATGGGTCCATAAACATGGAGAATTAATTTGAACACCAAAAATTCGAATCTCATTCACTTGACATTAGCCTTGATTTAATTTTTGAGTTGTGCAGTCAGCTAAAAGGTGCTTTAGTAAAACAGCCATAACTCTCTTTGTAGAGGTCCAAATGACGAACCATTTTATGCACTAGAAGCTTGAATTCTAGATTATTCTTTTGGTATGTGGATCGTTTTCTAGTTCAAAATACACAAATAACACGAATCTTAGTAAATGAGACCAAATTTATGGACTGTTATAAAAATCTTTAGTGATATTTGAAGGTAAACAATGTTACAATCTTTCACCATCTTTGGTGACCCTTCGAAGGATAATTTTTTTTCCAAATATGGTGAACTTCAAAGGTAAAAATTGTTACCATTATCCTCCATCTCTGGTGATCCTTCGAAGTTATAATTCTTTTGTGATTATAAAGCATATTTGGTGAACTTCAAAGGTAAAATAATGAGAAAAAATTTCACCATCTCTAATGAGCCTTCAAAGTTAAAATGTTTTGTGATTATGCATGACATTTGGTGAAATTCGAAGGTAAACAATGTCACAATTATTCATCATCTTTGGTCACCCTTCGAAGTTCTTTTTTTTATTATTATTCTACACCATCGGTCAACTTCGTATACCATAATATGTTACACTTATGCAACATATTTGGTGACCATTTTAAGTTAAAGTTTTTATGATTATTCACTATTTTTAGTGACCCTTAGAAGTGAAAAAAATATTTTTATGATTATTCACCATCTTTGGTGACCTTTGAAGGTTAAAAAAATTCAATTATTTACCATCTTTGGTGACCCTGCACAGTTAAACTTTTATGATTATTCACCATTCTAGTGACTTTCGAAAAAAAATATTACAATTATTTGCCATTTTTGGTTACCTTCGAAGTTGAAAAATGTCGAGATTATTCACCATATTTGGTGACTTTCAATGTTAAAAAAAGGCAGAAGTCATGTGAAACATAAATCATGACTGTAATTATAAATTTTCCATAACCTAAATCTTTGATCAAAATTCAAGTGGTGTGGGAGTATGTTTACATCAAATTTTACTAGTTTTATACCCTAGTCATTTTTTGAAATGTGGTTAGAAATTACTTGGAGTTAAAGGAAGTTTTATGGTGGTTATTATAGTAATTTAAATGAAAGTTGAGGGTGGCTCAATGTAGTTATTAATTAAATTCAAATTAGAGTTTATTTGGAGGAAAAATAGGTAGTTATTGTCATTACTTAATTCGAATTGAAATTGGTAGTTACATAGAGACAAATAAGAGTAAACTATTGGACAGAGTTCATTTGAATTCAAACTCGGAGTTGCTTGGAGGAAAAGAGAAGAAGTTTTTGAAGAGAAGTAATTCAGATTCAAATTCCTAGTTATTTGAATCAAAATAAGAGTTAGTTATTGCAGAGAAAGCGGTGAATTTTAATTGGATAACCACCCCACAATTATGTTAAATGGAAAGATACACTATCAATAAGCAATGAACCCCATAAGGTAGATAGGAATTCCACACCAAAAATGCATTTACATTATGTTTATCCTCTTTTTCCTTTTCTTTCATTTTCTTTCTTTATTTACAATGTTTCTTATATTTTTACATGTTGATTGTAAGGTAGTTGTAATCTTTTCTTTCAAAATGAATCTAAAATTGTTGTTTTTTACTTTTTCACAAATCTTTACTTCACTCACAATTCAATTTCTTTCAAATTTTTATTTTAATTACATTTTTTCCTCCTATTTACAAATCTTTACTTTTATTTCAATACATTCAATTTAGTACTTTTGTCCTAGTTAATTTCTACAACTTAACACTAATAGTCTTCCCCAAGAGAATCATAAGTTCTTTTAATTGATGCCTCACATGCAACACAATCGCATGATAATTATCTTCAGGATAAAACATTTAGTTAGTAAGATCACAAAATTTTACGTGGCATGCTCACAATCATAATTAACTTCAATTTTTAAGCTACTGAAAATAACACATTTCTTGCACGCCCGATAGGACTCAAGAGCTATTTAATGGGTTGTCATGGCTAGAGTGAAAAATTGTCACAATGATAGAACGAGTCTTTCTCATTCATAATTTGGGAGAATATTTGGTTTATGATGAACTTCAACAGTGTATGAGACAAATGGAGAAAATTCAAAATGATTTTCCCCAAAGTTTACAAGATTTGCTAAAAATCTTTTTAATTTAGTTATAACAATTCGTATCACACCAATTTTTTTCAAATAGCTTGTTTTTGCAAAGATTAATGGAAATGAAATTACGACGAATTTTTATAGAAAATGTGATGATGATCCTCAACCCCCTGAATTAAAAACTCACAATTTTAGTGTAGATCTTGTGAGGTTGGAATACCATCAAAACATATCAAAACACCGGGGGTCCAAAGAGTTTGATTTCAAACTAAATTTTGACAAAGCAATAATGTGTTCAAACATATGTAAGTTAAAACAAAATGTTTACACGAATATGTGCTTCTAACCGATGAACGGTCTTATGTGGAAAATAATGAAAACCTCAGTCAAGCCCCATGATATTTATTATACAATTGACTCTCATGGATGGTGAACTACAACAGAGGTTGGTATGTATTGGGCAGGATGTTATATCTACAATATTTGTAGACCAATTCTCTTAAAAATGGATCCAGACCCATGGAAAATGAATTTGAACACCAACAATTCGAATCTTATTGGATTGAAATCATTATTTATTTCATTTCGAGTTGTGCAATCACCTAGAACACATTTTAGAAAAATAGTCATAACTATACCTACAGAGGTTGAAATGATAAATAGTTTTTACATTAAAAGCCTGAAATCAATATCTTTCTTTTTCTATATGGCTCATTTTCTTATTCAAAATACACAAATAACACCGAGATTAAGAGGTCAGGCATAATTTCTAGACTTTTAACGAAATCTTAGGTGATCTTCTATGGAAAGCATTTTACAATTACTCACTATATTTAGTGACCCTTTGAAGCTTAAAGGTTTTATGATTATTCATTATCTTTGGTAACCCTTCGAATGTTAAATTTTTTCTGTTTATTTACCTCTTTCTGTGAACTTGAAACTATAAAATGTAATAATTATTCACCATATTTGGTGATCCTTAGAATTTTGAAATGCTTTGTGATTATTAACAATATTTGGTGAACTTTTAAAGTAAACATATATGGAAATCTTTCACTACGGTGACCCTTCGGAGTTAACATTATTTGTGATTATTCACTCCCTTTGGTGAACTTCAAAGGTAAAAAAATGTGACAATTATTCACCATCATTGGTGAACCTTTGAAGTTAAATTTTTTGTGATTATTCACAACTTTTAGTGAACTTAGAATATAGAAACGCATTACCATTATGCTCTTTGTTGACCATTTGAAGTTATACTTTTTCTTATTATTCACAATCTTTGGTGACCCTTTAAAGTTCAAATTTTTTTATGATTATTAACCATGTTTGGTTACCTTATAAGATTAAAATACCCTACAATTATTTGCCATCTTTGGTCACCCATAGAAATTAATTTTTTTGTGACTATTCCCCATCATTGGTGAACATTTAAGAAAAAAATATTGAAATTATTCACCATCTTTGGTGACTTTCGAACTTAAAAATATCGAGATAATTCACCATCTTCGGTGAGCTACGAAGTTAAAAAAAGGGAAAAAGTTATGAGGAAGTTTATTCACGAGTCCAACTATCATGTTTCCACCACCAAAATCTTTTCTCAAAATTAGGGTGGTGCAAGGGTATGCTATACCATATTTTACCAGTTTCATTGTCTAGCCATTTTTTGACACGTGGATCAAAATTGGGAGAAGTTAGAGGTAGTTGTATGGTGGATATTGCTGTAATTTAAATTTTAATTTGAAGGTTGGTCAAGATAGTTATTAATTGGATTTGACTTAGATTTTAATTAGTTGCAAAAATGGTAGTTATTGCAGATACTTCATTTGAATTCGAATTGACAGTAACTTGGAGCCAAATAAGAGTTAGTAATTACAGAAAATATATTTTAATTCAAAGTGGAAGTAACTTGGAGGTAAAGAGAATCAATTATTATAGAGAAGTAATTCAAATTGGGAGTTATTTGGAGGCAAACAGAAAAAGTTATTGCCGAGGAGTAATTCAAATTTAACTTGGCAGTTATTTAGAGCCAAATAAGAGTTAGTTATTATAGAAAAGGCGGAAACATTTAATTGGGTAACTAGTCAAAGGTTATAGAGAAGTTATGTCTCGTGGAAAAAAAACACTATAAATAAGAAACGAACCCATCAAGGAAGAAATGAACCCCTCACGCAAAATGCATTTGCATTGCTTTTGTCATAGTTTTCCTTTCCTTTTCTTTTTCTTTCTGTATTTACAATATTTCTTTTAATTATGCAAGTATATTCTAAGGTAGCTGTAATCTTTTCTTCCAAACTTTATTTAAAGTTCCTTCCTTTTCATTTATTGTTATTTGTTTTCTCGTAAATCTTTACTTTACTCCCAGTTTAATTTTTTCTAAATCTTTACTTTAATTGCATTTTCTTTTCTCTTATTTATAAAGCCTTAATTTTCTTTCAATACATGTAGCTTCTTTTGTTTTAGTTAATTACTACATCTTTGCACTCACTTCAAATTCTTCCCTTAGGGTATCATAAGTCCTTTTAATTGAGGCATGTAGCACAACGAAATCTCCTGATAATTGTCACTAGGATAAAATCTTTTATTGGCAAGGCCACAAGTCTTGCCTAGTACACTCGCAATCCTAATTAACTTTCTTATTAAACCAATGAAGATAACCCAAACACTATCCCTTATCCCTGATATATATCCTTGAAACTTACCTTCTTACCCTCATATGACCAACCATTAATGGTTTTAGACCTCCTAAACATCCTCTTGGGCTCCAACAACTAGTTTTGTGGGTATGTGAAAAGAAAGGAATTATTACCCTATCCCCACCACTCAGTTACACTTTCATGGATGACTTTCATCTGAATTAAATGCACCCAGTACCTTACACCACATGCGAAACCTTTAACCCACACTCCACCCCGATCTGACATCGTCAGATCGACAAGACACCATATCCATTATGTGGAAATCTATTCATTCTCTCTCCTAGAGAATATATTTATAAGGGCAGTTGGACAATTGTTAAAGACAGGTTGGAATCATCAAACATAAGTAGAACAAAGAGTTTTAATTTATAAAAGTGTTTACTCATTGTTCTAAACTCTCGCAACCCAGTATTGTGGGCCTAAATCTATAGATTGGATCAACTTAAATTATCTCACACATTGTATTCCTTATTGAGACCTAAATTATAACTTGGGAATCCTTAAAGAAGTCAGTTAATTACTTCCTAAGATTCTTCAAATTAGTGACAAAGGCCACAGGTAACTCAAACTCTCTTGTCTAAATTCCAAGAGGTCTTTTAGACTATAATAACTCTTTTATGATCTAATACGTTACCGAAACACTCTTTTAACTATGTACGTATGATCCTCAACTGAGGTTTAAATTGTTTAAAATACTTATCTTTTACTTTGCTAGTCCTCCCCTTAACCTTTGTGAGGTCCTGAGGGGAGAACCTGATGGGTCTGAGGTCATTTACAATTTCAATAGCCATCAATTTGGCACTGTCTCTGGGAACAAAAAGTTTCATCTCTTTCATAAACAAACCTTGGAATTTTTAAGTTGCCCGTCAACATTGTCTCGACCATTTCTTTCAAGGACATGGAACCTCTACAAAACAGCTCCAAGAGTAGATAAATGACACTTACATAAGATTTCATTTAACACATGTGGTTGAGAAATTAGGTGGATCAGAACATAGTAGAACCGGTGAAAACCGAGAACCCAAACTGGAAGGAGAAATGATCTAAAAGGTGTTCCTAGAGCAACCCAATGATCAGTGATCCACATGCTAGTGGAGGATAGGTTGTCAATCTTCTCATATAAATCTCAGCGGAGTTCTAAGGTGTTTAAGACCCGGGAAAATGATATAAATAGATATGGAACCATTTAGGGAATTTTCTCAACCAGTACATGAGACTAACTCCTAGAACCATTGATTTGGTACTTCAAAAGACATTATCTGTCTTGTCAAACAAAATTCATCATTATATGTTCCCCCAAAGTGGATCATGATTGACATGGCACCATTTGATAGTTCTAAAGACTATATACACCATCTAGAGACATATATATCACTCATACTCCTCCAATACACTAGTTTACCTTTCCCTCTAACCTAAGGGGAATGGCTAGGAACTAGTTTACCTAGATCAATCTAGGAATGATTGGGAGCTTTACAAAGTTGGAAAGATCAATTGTCATCCATTTAATAGGAGCTCATAATATGAGGAATCATATTACCTCCCTCCAACATTTCAATCAAAAAATTTATGAGGCGCTTAGTAAGTATGCCAAGAGATTTGACTAAAAGTCCCTCCAAGTTGATAATTTGAACGACATCATCTATGTGGTGGCTTACACATCAGGCTTCAGCTCAGAAGATTTTTTGAGATCTTTCAGTAAGAAGCCTCTTAGATCCATCACTAAGCTACTCGATAGATCTCAGAAGCCTTCATAAGTTCTAGTGTCATAAAACATTTTGAAGCCATTTAAAATGTAATGAATGAAACCTCAATTACGGCCCCTTTATGTAACTATGATAAAAATGCATTCAAGATTCATCTTATTACTCCATTAACCTTTAAAATCCGTCATTACTAAGACATTATTTATGATGTTTTTTTTATAACCATCATAAAATGAACTATATATTTTTTCATGATTACACTAAATACTAAAATCGTGATACACATCACGGGAAACCGTCATAATATGTCTTCAGGCATTTGTAATATATTTCTGAATTTCTAAAATTGTTGTTACCAAAAGCGTTGTTAACCAAATATTCATTTATTTTTGTACTAACTCAAAGCTAACTATATACTCATAAATTGATAAGATAAACCTAGATCGTATAACTGTACAATCCAAACTTTCTAATAGCAAACTAAAATCTAATAATGTTATCACAAGTCTTTCATGCATCATAAATGTTATAGTACTTAAAAATTAAGCTTTAATCCTATATGTTTGTCCATGATCAATCAAGTATGCAACAAGCTCCCTATAGAATCATTAAGCATATGTAACTGTCTCTCTTTCGAAACTCAAAATTTTTGTCAAGTAATAAAAAGTTAAAATTAGAGCATATAAAAAATAAACATGCGAAAACAAAGATAACAATGTCTCACAACTGATATGGAGTCGATAAATTCCGATTTAATAAAGAAGACTTTTTATACAAATAAAACACTAAAATCAGAGTGCAAGTTACAAATAGTCATGCGCATATTACTAATTTGTGTCATGTGGTGTAGTGTTCTTGTGATTCAATGGGTACTTTGATCTCATTAGCAATAACATATTCCCTGTGGTTAAAATTCCAATTAATTCCTAAACTCTCATCATGTGAACGAGGTTGAGCTCAATAAAATATTTATTTCTAAACATAGAATTGAACCACGACCATTCTTACCTGTCATTCATTTCAATTTTTAACAAAGAAACGCAAGATCAATGGAAATTCAATTTTGACTCTATGTTTTTGAGTGAACTCAATGAACTCTTGTTGAGTTCATTGCTCTCATAAGTACCATATGATAATTTCCAGACCAACTCCTTCACCTGAATAATTGAAAGAACAATATTTGTTGATACGAGAAATCATCCACTTGTCATTCTCTTACCCGCAAGTCAATTGTAGAATACATAATAACCAGATAAAGATAGTAAAGGGAGATAAAAGATAAGATATAGAGTGGTTCGGCTATTAAAATGAGCCTGCATCCACTTTGGTGATACAATCTCATTATCTGCGTTGTATTACCAATTTACAATGCCATAATAGGCGTACAATGTAGATGAGAGAAAAGAATACATGGTTGTGATGATTTTAGGAGAGCCAGAGAGATGGTCGTGATCCCTGTGAGTAGACCCCAAGCTATAACGAAGGGTGTAGAGTGTTTGGAAATGCCTCCTTAAGTGTAAAAAATGAGCTCGGATTCGGTCTTGATTAGGTCAAGTTTTATAATATTGAGGTGTGGACCTTAATTTATAGGAGATGTAGGAGCTGTATTGAAGCTGTGAATGAACATGGATGCGGTCAGGTAGGAGCAAAGGCTGGGGCCGCACCCTAGAGTATGTAGGTCTGCACCCTATGGTATGTAGGGTCGTACCCTATAGTGTATGGCTGCAGCCTCAGTATGTAAGGCCGCGTCTGTAAGGCTTCTATGCATGCCTATCATAAGGCTTTCATTACCTTTCCATCATAAGGTCGTGGCCTTCATTACGTTTCCGAATCCTTGAGAGAAAATCGAGAGCAATGTTATGCTATTTCATCCTTTTACTTTTCTAATGATCTTCAGGTGCTTGTTGAAGTGGTTCAAGGTTGAGAAACACCCAAGTCTTACTTTCTCATTAGTTTCCAGGAAACAAATAAAAACTCCTTGATCTCAGCCTCTTTTTGACTACTCTTGTTAACTAATTGTTCTTCCTGATTTCTGTTTACGAATTCACTTTTTTGCTGAACCATTTTAAATAACTAATTTCGAATTGAATAGATATTGCTAATATTTATGTTAAAATGAACTCATTTGAGACCATTAATTTGACTAGATCATAATAGATAACTAAAATGTTGATATAACTCTTCAATCTATGAAATGAACTGTCAATGCCCATGCTAGCTCAATAAATTATTTCTGACTTAGACTTAAGTTTTTGAGGCTTTTTAATTCATTGTTCTTGTGTAGGCTCAAATTTACTAGCTTTCGAGTTTCATAGGTTGAAAACGTACCATTCTGTTCCTAATGTTCTTGAGAAAAATGTTTTAAATTCTAGGGCTTTGATCTTTAGATTAGGCAACCTTCACTATTTAACTGTTTAGGAGTTTGGCGACGTAAGGTAACATATTCTTGTGCTATTTGACTGCGGCCACATGTCAATACTTGTATGATAAATACCCTTTTACCTTTAGGGTTTAGCCTTAGGCTTGTAGCCGATGATTATTTTCCAATAAACTAAAGGACTGCGGCACATAAGGACATACCTTATGTCTCTTTCCCAAAAATAATGCCCCACGACAGTATTTGTTGTAATCTCTAGGATTCCAAAACCCAACACTTGGTGTAGTTAGGTAAAATTGTTAAAAGTTCAATTTTTTTTCCAAACTTGTAATTACGTTGTTCCTGCCACGACCTCTAAGAGGCTTATCTGACCATGTTGGCTACATCACCTAAAAATGGAATTTTTGCTTTTCAGGTCTCACTGCAGCCATATGAGTTAGAATCCTAACGAATTTTTGAAGGATTTATGGAATAAACATTTTGCATTTTCTCCTCTCAAATTCCCTTACGTGCACCCTTTAAAGACATTTGGGCCTTTGATGATAAAAAAATTCCTAAATTACTTCACTTTAGATTTTGACTCTGTAGATTCCACTTTTAGGAAGAAGACTGAGGTAGCCCACTCAAGAACCAACCAAATGGACATTGATGATGTGGCTGTGGGCCTTCAGAGGCTAGAGACGTACATGCTAGCCCATCAAATAGAATAAAGAGACCCACTGCAACCTTAAACGTCCACAGCATCATGACTCGTGAATGGGTTGACTAAGTTGCTGAGGCATTTGATTTCCCAAAGAATGTAATTTCCTTATCACGTACCACGGAGTTGAGGCCATATAACGCTCTTGATGATGATGGGGTCTTCTTCCACCTCCATGCTTTTATATATGGGATGCGACTATCTATGCTAGTCTCAATTAAGATAATATTCCAGGCTATGAAGCTATCCCCATCCCAACTAGATCAAAATGGTTAGAGGGAAATTCTCTCGTTCGTAGGGCTGTAGGAGAATAGGTTAAGAGGGAAATAACTCTCGTGGAATTCTTCCACTTTTTCATACCAAAGGAGAACTATCTAAAATTTTTGAGGTATAATTACTTCAACCTCCGTGTCAATGATGATACCCTCTATAATGGTAGACCCACCTGTGTAAAAAAATGGAAGGTCAAGTATTTATATGGCTGAGGAGTATGGGAGATCCATCTAAACGAGTCTAAGATAAAGAAATAATTCAAGATGCCACAACAACGGGGACCCCCATCCAAATTAGGTAATAAGGTTGCGGGCTTTTGAGTGCATATCGCGTCCTATTTCCATAGTTTGTATTCCTTCTATTATTTTTTTCTAACATTGAACTTTTATGCAGCTCTTGAAAATTTACCACTAAGAGATCGGCAGGAGAGAAGAATAAGAAGAGTTGCGGCCATAAGTGCTGACGACAAAAATTTTAGCACCTTAGTGACTTCAGCGTCAATTTTTGAAGGAGGTTACTTCACCAACAAGTCTGTGCCAAAGTGATGGTTACGAAAGGTATTAACCCTTTACTTCATTAATGCCATGACATGTATTTTTTTAAACCTTCCAATTTTAACTATGCTTCATTTCTTCTTCAGGTGAGGAGATAGATAGGGAGATCCTAGAATCTCAATTAGATGAAATGGATTAGGAAGCAACTTTTCTCAATAACGCTTCCAGAAAGAAGAAGATAAAAAAGACTAAGTCCAAGCGTCCTGTCATGCCCACTATGGGTGACCAAAGAACTCCTATCGTACCCACAATTCAGGTTGAGGAGTTTTCTCCTTAAGAAAGGCCTGAAGGACAATTTGATGATGACATCGACATACATGTAGCCACGGTAAGCTTAATGACTTATGGGTCTGAGCTGCAACATGACCGCGGAACTTCCCAAACTAACACTTCAAATTCACCCCCTCCTCCAATAGTAAGGGTTGTTAATGCCAACGTGGAACCTGCACAAAGTCGTGACAGTGCTGGCCTTGATGGCCGTCGAGATCCTTAATCATCCTAGGGCATAACTTCCTAGGTAGTTCACAAGATGCGGAGGGTTGCTGATAATATAGACCACGACCGCTTAGTGGAAGAGGACCATGAGCATCTTGAAGAGTATGCTCTTCACTGCCTGCTGAGGGTAAGTGAAAATTTGCATTTTTAATTCATTCTTGTAACTCATTTTGTTTCTAAACTTGAATTTCTTTTTAGGCCACGAATGTTGTAGTGTCCTAAAATTTTAAATATGAAGGCCTCTGCATGCTAAAGGAGGCCGCAAAGAGGATGCATGCCATTGACCTAGAGAATGCCAAGAATTCTTCAATTGAGGCTGGCAAAGAATATGCTATCATGGAACTTCAAGAAACATAAATTGACCTTGAAGCTGCTCTTAAAGCCAAAAACGATGTTGAGGCAAAGCTGACAACATCCATAAAAGCTCTCCAAGTTGAACAAAATAAGGCTGCAGAAGCCTCTCTTCACGCCTCCAGTCTTAATTCCTAGATGAAGGAGCTCCAAGAAAAATACAGTCAGTGGGAGACAAATCATGTCATAGCCCTTAAAAATTGGAGGATTCTAACTCCGTAACTCTCAAGCAGGCTGTATAAGTTATTGTGGCAGACTACAAATATTCCAGAGATTTCATATGCATCTACCAAGAATTAAGATACAGGGTGACCAAAAACTTCTTAGATGAAAAGGACAAAGTTATGTCCTAGAGTGATGATGATGCATAACACAATGCCTGCATTGCTGAAATGAGGTATGTGGTAGAAAAAAGAGCAAGAAAGATTCTAGAGCAGGCTGTAGCAGATGATGAGGAGATGGAGACTTTCGCGCAAGGTTAAGATGGAGACGTTGAGGACGATGCAAATTATTACACTTAGGAATTCCTCCATTTTTATAATGTACCTTGGGTTGCGGCCTCTAAACATTTGAACTTTATTTAGGCTACATCCCTTCGTCTTTACTGGATAACTTGATATTTTATTTACAACCTTTAGCCAAGGTTGAGAACTTTAATCTAATTTCTCTTAATTGATCCTTTGTATATTCTTTTGTTACCTGATTTGATTATTGAATGAATGTCGCCTCCACATAATTAATTGTTCGAATGAGCAACTTGCAAATATACCTCTTCAGTCACTAAACTTAAATGTAGATATAAGTCCGCGACAACACCTTGTAAATTGTTCTTCTAAGTAGGGTGAAACCTCTTGTATTTTGCCTTGGATTTTTCAAAATTTCACCCCATATTTGTGGTTGTCATCCCCCAAGATACGGTGGAAAATAAAAATGGCTTTCGGGTTGCGAATTGACTTTCTTTTCCTTAGTTAACTTTTCTGTCAATTTCCCAAGTTTTGGCTTCAACTCAGAGGCTGCGGTGGGTTTGAAGTCCTGCCGTAGAATTTGAGAAATTCAGAGTTACCATTTCTTCTTATGTATCTTCTAAATGAGTGAATGGACTCCATAATGGCTGCAACCATATTGATAAGGCTTCGACGCCGTTCATGCCCATATCAAGAAATTGATGACAACATATTGGACTGAGGCCAACTTCTTTCTGTAGCATTATGATGCTTCATGATGTTAGCATCCTTTAGTCGCTTCAATTGCATTTCGTGGCTTTCCTTTAGTCGTGTTATCCCGAAAATACTTTTGCAGATTCTCTTAGTCGCTTTAATCAGACTCTATAGCTTATTTTCTCGCTTTTATTATAAAACCACTTTCGTAGCCGCTTTTAGTCTCTTTAATTGGGATCTATGGCTTCCTTCAATCAATATATCATGAAAATCTCTTAGTCTCTTTGATTGGGTTATTATCAGGCTTCCCCGGGCTAGTATTATAAAGCTTCCCCAAGTTATGTTTGGATATATATAATTCCTTCACAGGCTATAAATGGATTATCCGTAGACAATTAAGTCTCCGGGCCCTTTAAATATAGGATTATTAGCAAACAATTACGTCTTTGGACCCTGTAGGTTATTATCAGGCCTCTTGGGCTAGGTATTATAAAGATTCCCCTGTTATGTACGGGACAATTTCAATCCTACCTAGGCTATGTTTGGATATATATCAAGCCATCCCTGGATAATTGAAGCACCCCAGAAGCTGAGTGGGGGCAATTTGAGCCCTTGAAGCTGATAGTAGCATATATCGAAGGATGGTTGACTTTATGAATATACGAATATATCCTTGCACCACGAGTGGCATTATTATCCAACTAAGGTTGTCATTTTTTAACCATTGGATCATTCCCGGAATAAATAGTCTTCTAAGATAACTAGCCATCTTTCCCTTGAAATCTGCTTAAGATGAAGGTCATTCGTATGATTTATATAAATGGGAAATCAAGAGATAGAACATGGATATATATATATATATATATATATATATATATATATATATATATAGCTGTGTGTGTATGTGTGTGTGTGTGTGTATGTTAAGTTTGTAAGGAAATACAACGCTTGTGTTGTAACGATAACACTTCAAATTTAATAGAAAACATAGAATAAAGTGGGCTTAACCATCTGGCCTATTTGGTAAAGATTGCATCCTCTAAGCCTATTTCAGGAATTACTACAGCATCCCCTACCTCATAAGCCTTTCAATTTCATCTTTCATCGTAAAACATTTGCCAGTGCTATGCCCATGGTCCCTCTGGAAGCTGCAATATCTGGTTATGTCCCTCTTATGAGGAGGGGACTTCAATTTCTCAGGCCAGCAAACAATTTGTCTTATTTGATGTTCTCCAACACCTCTTCATATTCGTAAATCAGTGGAGTGTAGGCTTTGAATCCCTTTTCCACATTTTCAACTTTCCACTTTTGACTCTTTTGGTCCAGGGTTGCGGCCTGGGGACAGTAGCTATTGTGGTCATGACCACTGAATCCCGGTCAACAGCTTTGGACGTCGCGACCTCTATCATAAGAATTTGGGTAAATAAGTTGACCTAAGTCTGGAATGAAGCGTGACTGTCATACAGATGATTGAGGTGGTTGTACACTTGACTCTGGAGTGAGCCTGCGGCCAGTAAGGCACATAGGCGCACTTCCATTTCCCTTGAGTTGAATTCACCAAGGTTAAACTCGAGGTCACTTGAGTCCATTCCCTGATGATTTGAAGTTGCTTTAAACCAACTGCACTAGTAGGGGCTTCTGTAAAAGGGCAATCAAATTACCAGGTCACATCCCCTCTTGGGAAGGAATGAGAAATCCCAGAATTAGAACCTAGAAACTGAGTTTTACATAAAATATGTGGAGAACATACCTACTAGGGTCTATCTAGGTAATAACGGCCTCTTGGTGCATGAATAAGGGCACAATTATGGTAGCAAACCCTAGATCATAGGCTGAGAAAGTAGCAAACGAGAAAATAGATCTCATCCTTAGTTACCCACCTTTGTGAGGCTATTGCCCTTTGCAATTTTCAATGTTATCTTGGTGAGGTAACACCATTAAGGTATTCCAGAAATAGATCTAGGGTTGTAAAAGGGAGGCCTATAAACAGATCTGAATATATGCGACACTTATTTGAAGGTAAATATGAGTACAATAACCAAAATTTACCCATGAGATAATGATCCAAAGGATCCCCATGAATAAAATAAGGTGTTTAAGAACCCTAAATATAGAGAAATAAGATTGAAATACCTCACTTCCCATAGACGACGCCAGATTGATGATACGAGAAATCGTCCACTCGTCGTTCTCGTACCAGCAAGTCAAGTGTAGAGTAAATAATAAGTAAATACAACTAGTAAGGGGAGATAAAAGACAAGATATAAAGGTGTTCGACTATTAAAAGGAGCCTATATCCACTTTGGTGGCATACTCTCATTATATGCATTGTAGTATAGGTTTACAATGTTGTAATAGGCGTACAATGTAGATGAGAGAAGATAATACATGTGTACAATAATTCTAGGAAAGCCGGAGAGATGATCCTGATGCCTATGAGTAGCCCCCAAGCTGACCCGATGGGTGTAGACTCTTTGGAAATGCCTCCTCAAGTGTAAGAAATGAGCTCGGACCTGAGCTCGATCAGGTCAGGTTTTTTAATCTCGAGGTGTGGACCACTATTTATAGGAGATGTAGGAGTTGTATTGTTGTTATGAATGGAGAGGGATACGTCCATCTAAGAAGAACGGCTGGGGTCACACCCTATAATATGTAGGGCCGCACCCTATGGTATTTAAGGCCGTACCCTATAGTGTACGGCTGTAACCTGTGTATGTAGGGTTGCATCAGCAAGGCTTCGGCCCATGCCTATCACAAGGCTTCCGCGGTAAGGGCTTATATTTGCCATACCAATTTGTATTGTACATATCCCAAATAAACCAAAGGGGAAGCAAAATAAAATTTAAAATCATATAACCTTTATTTTGGTAGATTTACATTGATCTTCCATTTGATTCCTCACGAAATTCAATACATAGAAACCACATTTAGTTGCCATAGTTGTTTTGGATCTAAGATGATAGATGATGAAAATATTATAGATGTCTAAATACTAAAAAAATATGTTAAAAGAATATTAGTAGAATTAAATTACCTTAACATTCTTCCTATCTAGTAGTGATCTTATGCCGTTGACTACTAATAGTAATCTTATTAAATTACAATAAAAGAATTAAAACTATAATTTTATTGAAGGAAAAATGCATAAGATAACATTACTCACAGGCTCACATAGACTTAAAAATCTAAAGTTGGTTCCACATGTAAAGTATCCATACAAAAACATTTTTTGAAATAAAGTATATTACAATCAAAACCCAATGATATCTATGAGGTGCAGAGGTCACAAGAATTATTTGAGTTGTAATTTATGAAATATAAACATATACGAAAAGGTAATAGGATAAAAAAAACTTACAATGTGTTGAATGAAATTAAGAATAACTGATTCTCCGAAGAATTCAAGGTATACATGATTAATTGATGCATCCTATTTTTAGTAAAATCCCCATGGGCATAAAGAGGATTGCCAAACATAATATCTTATCCCATGCATTCAAATTTCTCATATAAGCATCACTAGAAACTGATATGTTAGTGTAGACAACCCATTCTTTTACCCCCTAACTCTCCTTAGGTCCCTAGTACCTCCCTTTACCACTACAAGCCCAGGTCATACCCCGAGTACTGTCCTACAAGCCATCCGGCACTCCCAGGCTCCGTTTGACAAAAAAGTCAAACTCTTCAGCTCGATCGAGACTGAATGAATCTTCGAAGGGCACTGAAATGCCTTTCCAATGGTCCGCTCCGTACGTGATTCCGACTTACCATGTGGACAAACGATCCGTTTGACTCCAAGAGGTCACTGAATTCTTCCAGGGCCTGGTTGACCAAAGTCAACTCCCCAAACTAGGTCAAACTATTTGGAATGTCGAAGTACATCTTCTAACCATTCCAACAGTCCACCCCGTGGACGATTCAGACTTACCATGTGGACGAACGATCCGTTTGAGTCCGAACGATTCCCCGTCCAATGGACCAACAGACGCTTTCGAGCCATATTTAACCCAAAGTCAACTCCTGAACCTGGGAGCGGTCTAAGGGACTTTCAAAAATCTCTGAATTACCTTTCCAACGGTCAACCACTTGCGCAATTCTCACCAATGGTTTGCCCTCGGCAGCCAATTTTTCGAACAGTCCTGAAACACACTACCAAATGACAGGTTCCAGACCCTGCCTATCGGCAGGTATCGATAAGAAGGACCAGGTCTATGCCGATCGGCAGTGACCTGGGCCTATAAAAGGAGGCCTTCACCTCATTTGCAAGGGGAGCCCAGATCGGATAAAAAATTCTCTCAGCGAATCCCAAAAACCTCTCTCGAAGACAACGCATTTTCAACATCTAAATCCCTTTCTAACTTACACTTTTCACCATCCTTTTCATCAAACTTGGTTAATTATCCACTCTCCATCATTATCCAAGTGCAAGGGCTTCTTTCCAACATTCAAGATCAAGCTCCAGATCTTCAACAAGGTCCAACTTTCTCCACTTTGTCTTCAAATTCTCTTAAATTCGCAATAACTTGTTTTATTACCTAGCACTTTTATTATCTCATCTCACACATCCTAATATACTTTTTATTTGGTATTATTGCACATCTTTTATTTTCATATAAATAAAACCCCAAAAACAAGAAAAAGAGGGTTTGCTCATAAATTCAAAATAGGGATTATCATACTTTTCTCACACTTTTCTGACAATTAAAACACTTTTTCTACACACACACACTCACAAATAAAGGATCCCCCATTTGGATTTATGGGATAAATCCCACGCCTCATTGTATGCGAACTATGTGGTTTTTTATGCCTTTATAGACTTCATAGGCGACTCGGGGTAAAACTCGAGACTCGAGTCCTATTCTCGCTTTCTCTCTCATTTTCTATCTTCTCTAAATCCAATATTCTTATATTCTATATACTTGTTCCCAGTGACGTATCTACGCCTTCTCAGGTCAATCGCAAGCCCTTGGCTTGGCTCCCTATTGGCTTCGGTCTTAAGTAAAATCACCCTAGAGTTTTGTCCGTTCCTCTACTACTTCTTTTGAATCCGGAATCCATCCACTTTCCATGGAGAATATAGATCAAGTACCAGTCATACAGCCAGATCTGACGATAGTCCTAGCTTAGCTCGTGTCCAAGATTTACAACCTCCAAACTAAGGTATGCGAGATTAAATGAAACTAGGTTCCTATTCCTCAAGAGCCCGAGGCCCTATTCCCTCGTGCTATGGGTCTATCCGAGCCTATCTGGGTTCCTAAAGAATATCAGCACGATCCACGTGACCCTCATGCTAATGGGACGCCGCCTGCCCAGCTTCCTATGTCGAATCTTGCCCATCATGGGGCTAACTTTCCTATGGTCATTGATCTAAAAGATGAGGAGTTGAATCAAGTAAAAGAGGATCTCAAGATGCTCACTAAGAAGATCGACCAGGTTAGAATCTCTGGGAGTTACATAGATTACACCAACATGTATCCTTATCCTAAAGCTAGGTTAGCCGAGAGATTCAAGATGCCAAATATCGAGAAGTTCAGAAGGAGTGGGCCCCCGATTGTTCATCTTTGAAGTTATCATCGTTCCATAACTCTACTAGGGGATTCTGAAGAAGTGATGGCCCAATTATTTCAGCAAACTTTGAAAGATAGTTCCCTCCGATGGTTTTTATCTCTCGAAGAATCCGGAATCCGTAGCTGGGAGGATGTTGCTCGAGAATTCATGTCGAAGTACAAATATAATGAAGAGCTTGAGGTCACCCATCGTGATTTAGAGCTACTGAAATAGAAGCCTAGGGAATCAGTCAGTAACTTCATAACTCGGTGGAGGGAGCAGGCAACTACCATGACCAATCGTCCATCTGAGGAAGAACATATCAACATAGTGAAGAAGAACTTCTTGCCCCATGTCCGAGCGACAATGGAAGGACAATACTATCCCCACTTCTGAGCTCTCAGAGAAGTGGGAGTAGAAATCAAGGAAATCCTTGTTAAAATAGAGGTTGAACCGAAGAAGGTGTCTATACAGTTCACCCTAGAAAGTGTGATAAGCCTTCCAGTGCTACAATCATAACCATCAATAACATCTCTTAACTAACCACATCATGGGCACCGCAAAGCCTCCCTTCCCCCATCTGAAGGGAATAAACTGAGCTCCATTCTCCCCTCTCTAAAGTTTACCAAGCCCTATTAAGCTGAAACCTCATCAAACCCTTGGATCCCCGTCCATTGCCAAATCCACTCCTAAGAAACTTCAAGTCCGATGCTCATTGCGCATTTCACCAAATTACTGGCCATACCACCGACCAATGCTTTCACCTCCAAAATATAATCCAATATCTCATTGACCAGGGTACCATTGCCCCACTGGCCAATACTAAGCCAAACACTACTCACAATCCACTCCCAAATCATGCCAATGCCATCTTCTTAGAAGAAAACCCAGATTTCGAACCCTCAACTCAAATCACACCCATATACTCTCCTAAACCTCTTCAGATTTGCCAATATTTCCTCCTACACCCTACTAGCCTCGCTGATCAAGCACTGTCACTCCTTACCAGAGCATGCATCGTTGTCCGTATCCGTTCTGAAAATGGAAATATGGAATTGTCAAAGGTGTTAGACTAACTCCTAGAGTTCGGGCTGAAATTTCCTTCGCAGATGGTTATCGATTGCCAAAGGTTCAGTACACTGTTCTTGGAAGCACAAAAATGGGCCTAAGATTCAGATAAGTGGGTGGTACCAACCGATGAATTCAACCTAGATGATGTTGTCCAAATTATGGTCGAATTATTCGGGCAAACCAACAACATTTGTTGTATCACCGGGTCACTTGACATTTTGAAGCTATAAGGGCACTTGGTCCCTTCAACCATACATATCCCCACAGAATGGGAAGACCTATATGAAGAAGCCGTTAAAGTTGTGGAATGCATTGACTTTACATGGAAAGACAGGCTTGTTGCCACCGGATGGGGGAAGAATTCAAATATTCGAGTGAAGAACAAGCTTCAAGAAGAACTGCCCTAGTAACCGACATATATGGGATGATATCATTTGAAGAACTCCTTGTAGAAATAAACATGTTAACATAGAAACCTGAGATTGATGAGGAAATGGGATTCATGTTCTTCCCTTCTTGAGTAAATCACATTACCAGATCAGGGAGATATTACTAGGTTCCAAGCTCACTACCAGTAAATGACAAAGGGAAGGGCATTGAAAACCTTCCAATGCCAGAGATGACCACCGAGGAGAGCAAGATCCTCGATGAACTGAAGAAAACTCAAGCTAACATCACTTTATAGGGGCTTTTCATGTCTTCCCAGCTGCACATAAATGCTTTAATCAAGCTTCTCACTGGACCCACAGTTCCTCCTACTACCACACCAAAAGAAGTAGTAAATCTGGTTGAAATCTCGACCTCTACCTGAATGCTATCGATGTCTGAAGCAAAAATCCCCAGAATTGGTCTGAATCACAATCATGCACTCAATATCTCCGTCGAAGTTATGGGGAAGTCCGTGCCACTCTCTCTTGTCGATAACAGATCCGCCTTGAATGTCTGCCCACTGAGAACTTCAAGTATTTAAACCTAAGAGGAAGCGACCTCGCTCCAACCTCCGCCGATGTACGTGCCTACGTTAGTATTAAAACAAATATTCTTGTTAATCAAAATCAATTAATTCATTAAAACTAATTATCCCACGTTAGTATTAAATCACAAACCAACTCTCAATGCAAATGTAGTTTTAATAATAAAATTTTAGAAAATTAAAGTCAACACTCCTACAACTCTTGACACCAAATATTCTAGTTAATCGAAATCAAATAATTCATTAAAACTAATTATCCCACGTTAGTATTAAATCACAAACCAACTCTCAATGCATATGTAATTTTAATAATAAAATTTTAGAAACTTAAAGTCAACACTCCTACAACTCTTGAAAAGTAGATCTAAACATCATTCAACAAATCACCTGCTATGATCGATTTGTTAAATTAGTTTAAATCATGAAAAGTATCATATAGTTGAATTTCAAAGAAATAAATTCACTTTTTAGAAAAATCTATCTCTTGTTCAATTCTAAAATGGAAAATAAGACTAGAAATTCGATCTTCTCTCGAAAATCATTTACCCTCTTTCAAGGCGTAAATTAAAATGTAAGAGTGCAAAGTGAATCATTAAAGGGACATTTAATTTAAATAACCTAATTAAAAATAGGATTAACATCAAACAGTGGATAATTCCACCCCTTAAAAGGGAATTTAGCTTAACATGATATTAAACATTAATGACAAATAATCAAAGGCGTCAAAATAAAATAGAAGAGAAAAGAGAACAAATCTTCAAATAAGTCTCATTGGTTTGCCAAATTGAACTCTAAATCTTCATTGAACTTTAGTAATATCCATCCAAATTAAGCTTACAAATATTTTTAAATAAATATATATACTCAATTGAATCTCTCGATACACTTTGATCTGTCACTAATCTCTAAAAACTAAAATAGAAGAAATAAAATAAAATACTATTCTACTATTTACATAAGTCTCTCTCCCCCTCTAGTCTCTAGAATTATCTTTTTTTAGCCTAATTGGTCTTGTCTTATTGTATAGTGCGACTCCAATGGGGAAAGGGTATTTAGGGAAGGTGAAAGAATATTTGTGCATTGGGTGTGAGGTGATGAGTGGGGGTTAAAAATATGATTTGCACATGGGGGTATTTTGGAGTTTTAAAAGGTGCATGTGGAAGAAGTGGGTGTGAGGTGAGAGGGTAATGTAAAAACATGTGCATGTGTAATGGGCGAGGAAAAAAATTGATTTCCTTATCAGGGTATTTTGTGGTTTTAGAAGGTGCAGGTGGTAAGTGGGTTTTTTGGAGATGGGTTTGTTCTTAGTTTCATGGACGAGTTTTAGATTGTATTCGGGGTTGAGGACATTTTGTTCAAGGAAGGTGGTTGTGGGTTCGAGTTGGAATCAAGTTGGTCTAGGGGGTTCAGACCAAGTTAGGGGTTTAATTTCGGGTTATGGCCTGGTACGGGTCGAGTTATGTGAAGCGGGTCAACGGGGCTTTGGCAGGAGTTTTCGGATGGAAGTCATCGGCTTACATCTTGTCGAAGGTGCATTGGCAGGTGGAAGAAGGTCCAGCAGTTGAGGTGGGTAAATGGTTGGGTTAAAATCTTTGGTATTTTCTGTTAATGGAGGTGAGAGGATGGTTTGGGGATGATAATGATGGGAGCTGGTATTGGGGTGTTTTGTAGAAGTGTGTGGGTGAGGGTGTCGGATAGGGATGTGTTTAAGGTGTGAATATGGTGTAGGTTAGTTAGTTGTGTATGTGTTAAATTTGTGACCCATAATTAAAATAACACACGTCAAAAAATATAACACTAACAAATTAAAATAAAAAATTAATATCTATTAAAACTAGAAACTAAAACTTAAAATTCTATCCTCATAAGTATTTACAAATCTTCATAAATTCTAAACACTTAATTTCCTAATCCTAGAATAAATAAAGAAACTTAAAATAAAATAATACTAATAGACCTACCCTAATAAAAATATTAATAAAAATGAAAATCAAATCAAATAAAAATAAAGCTCACACGTATAGAAAAATATATAAAAATAGTCGACGCATAAATAAATCCTAAGACTATACAATATTCTAAATAAAATCTAAAATAAATCCTAAAAATTAAAAGTGAATAAAAATAAAAATCTAAAATTTAATAAAAATACATGCTACACACACACAAGGCTCATGATAGGTCTGGGCTCGGTTTAAGCTTATGTTCAGGGATAGGGTACGATTATGGGAGTTAGTGTTAGCACTTTTTAGATGCAATTTGCCTATATTTGAGCGCTAGAACTTCGCAACAAGCACCTGACCTACAAAATATACATATAAGCTCCTAAGACCCATTTTTTCACGAATTAACAATTAAAAGTCGTCTATTCGGGGTATTATTTAAACACTGTTGGGTGGTTATCACTAACAATTGGAACCTCATAGATAAAGATATTAAAGATGACATCTACGAGCAAGTTAACAAATGATTTCATTTTCTGCAAACTCAAAAAATAAGGTCCCTTCTCGGGTTACCAAACAACTCCGAACATATCGAAGAAAACTTAAACAAGAGTATTTCCTTAAGGCAAAATCGAGCTCTGATATTTTCGCACTCAAAGAAAAATTTCCTTCGAACGTTGAGATGCCACTGGGTCAATGGAATGATTTTCTGGAAAATGAGGCGAATGACTCAAAAATGATGCAAAGGGAGAAAAACAAGAAGAATAGGTTCAAAAAACTAATGTCCACTAGCTTGATTCAAAATATTATGAAGATTTGAAGAACGAGTGGTTGAGAAAGACAAAAGGTTGTCCCGATGAAGTAAAGGTACTGAATCAGGCCAACTTGTGCGTGCTTGCAAGACGAGATAAAGATAATAAATTCCCTCCTAACGTGAAAAAGACTCTAGAATCAATAAAATATTTGAGTCGTTAGTCAACTTCAAGCCGATTAGACGACCTTGGCAATGATTCCCTTGCACAGACATTAGGGAAGAACCATAGAGGGAGGATGAGAGGTATGGGGTCGCATATCTCAAAAATAAGATTCAAACACATCGAAACTCTCGTGGATGAGTTTTCTTCTGTTAATAAGCGTTTCTCGTCCAATGATGAATGTCATTCCAGGATCAAAGGTGATTTAATGGGGCTTCGAAATGAATTAGGTGGCATGAATGAGAAACATTCACAACCGACGGTGACTTTGGCGAGAAATACTATATGAAGGACCTGAGCGGTGAAACTGTCGTTGGGGTGTTTACATATAAGAAAGAACAAACAATTTAGAATGAAAAATGATATCGTGAAAGAATGATAATCACTATAGTGATAATGTTGAGTTATTCACCACGTTCACTTTAATTTTCTCGAACACCTAGGGGAGAACATGGATGTTTATGGGTGACGGGGAAATGAAATGGGAAGAATATGATGAGATATGTTGTATAGGATGGTGAGGGATGTTTGATGGATGTGTGGGAAGAGTTTTCTATAGTTTAGGCACAAATGCCTTTATTTCACAAGGACTTGTCTACAAAGTTTCTTCTTTTTTTATTTTCTTTTATTTTCTTTTATTTTCTTTTCTTTTTCTTCTTTTTTTTTCTTTTGCTATTTTTTTCTTTTTCTCTTTTCTTTCCCTATTATACTCTCAACATGGGTGACATTTTATATTTGGGAAAGCACACTTTTTCTCAAAATGATGGATGATATATGAATGGAGATGATAAATGGATGGTGTGGGGGAATATGTGGGAATATGGGAATGTAATGAGTGAAGTGAATAGGTGAAAATCTAGTGCTTGGGAAAAATTTCGAGGTTCATGTTTCCTATAAATCAAAAGTGATGTCGTTCTGAGTGATCAAGAAAAAAAATTTAATGAAGAATAATGAGATCATACAACGATTTAAAGTGCAGATCCAAATGAAGTTGAATCAACTTGTGACTCGGAGATTGCGTAAAACACTCTGAATGGGTTAAAGGTACAAATCTCACAAGCTAAAGTCTTTACTAGTGATCCTTAAAGTTTTCTTGAGAATTGTAGTCGACTCTAAGCCGTAGTTACGTGATAAGTACGCAAATTTTGTTGAGTCTAGAATTCAGGGTACAACATGCCTTGATATGTATTACATAACCTACTTAGAAAAATTACCCTCCAACTTGCTTCCTAGACTAAAAAATGGATGATAGAAAATTCACATCAATGAGTGAGATGAAAGAAACCGCACGAAATTTTAAAAATCAAGTTTTGAAATTTTTCCAAAAGAGGTACAATTTTGATAAAATTCCCCACCACCATACAAAAAGGAACATCGTCCTCGATGTTAAGTAAAATGATTTCTAAAAATTGAGAGCAAAAGGGAGGAAATAGATTACCAGAATCAATCGCTAATGAAATACATCAGATGAAGCCAAGATGGAACTTGAATAAGTTATAAAAAATGTACAAGTGCACACCACCCCCAAATAGGATAAGACTCATACTCAGAAACAACATGCTGCCTCTTGATAGCGCTATGTTTATTGTCTGCATCCAGATCAAAGGGAACTCACCCTAAAGAAAAGATCTATAAAATCAAGGAGTGGCAGAAAAATTAGGTGATGATAAACACCCCCAAACAAGACTGAAGCGTCAGTCTTGTTGGATAATGGATAAAATGGTCAATGCACTTGTATGGAAAAGTGTATCACACGATGAAAAGCATCAGTGGACCATGGGGGAGGGGGTATTAGGGTAAGGGTGAGAAAGGCAAGGGTGAATAATCATCGATCTTGGGACTTATTGAGAAGAAAGTTGAGGGCAACAAGGGTCTATATACATTGTTCTCAAGTTGGATAAGAAGGAAAAATGTTTTGGAAAGGGGAATGGAATGGGGCTCATAGAAATTGCACGACCATTCTATAAATGGACAATGATAATGGTCATGCCGTGACACATTGACGAGCTGACAATGGGAACAATCAACAATAAAAAAGAGTGGAGGGTATGGAGTAACAAGCTCAGTGTCATGAAAATGGAGAGTAGGACCACAAATACTCTCATGGATGGTTGAGGGTGGTTTCAAGTGAGGACTCATATACATGGATGAGAACATGAAGGGTATAATATCAAGGTTCAGATTAGGTGGCGGGGTAGAAGGGACAATGGGAGGCTCAAGAGGGATAAAGGGTGGGTCGAGTGGGATAAAGAGCGGTTCAATTAGGATAAAGGGTGAAGGAAGATGATCCAACTCAAGAGTACGAGACAGACACTCCTCATAAGGCTAAGAGTGATCCTCAAGGGCACTCGTAAGAAGAGGTGTGGATGTAAACGAGTGAGTGATCAACTCATCTACTTGAAAGTCAACATCAGAAGTGGTGGAAAAATCAAACGAGGCACTAAAATCAGAGATAGAGAAATCACTAGAGATAGTGGGCTCAAAGGGAGCCATGAAAGGTGGAACAGGATCCATATCCGTAGAGGTAGAATCCATCTCAAATTCAATCTTGAGAAAATGCTGAGCACTCATAGCCAGAGCGAACCTGTGATGAAGTGGCCCCTTGGGAACAGACGAAGTGGGGTCAATTAGTGTAGACTCGGGCATTGTTTTGGATTCATCGGAATAGGAAATAAGAACCTCAATGATGGGTTCTTTTGGACAATGTGGGGTTTGATTAGTCTCATAATTTTTGTATAAGTCAAAACAATTGTCAACTTGAGGACCGAACCATGGAATGGTTTCATCTTCGAGATTCTAGGAATGATAGCATTGGTCACACTCAAAATAAGTGTCACAAGACAACTCATTATCGTTCCACGTGGGTGTAATCCGAATCTCTCGCACACTCAAAATCATTAATACGTTGTTCAAGCCATTAGAGAACTTGATCTTGATATTGAGTGGCTTGCTCTTGCCCGAGGATGAACTTTTGCAAGAGACTTTCGAGAGTGGATGTGCATGATGCTGGATTGATGGGTGGTGGTAGTGGTGGAGGTGGACACAACTCACTATGGACATTAGGAAATGGAGAATACTCATATAAAGAATGGGGAACGGGGTCAAGTGTGTGATGCATGGGAGAATCATCTCCGTGAGAGACAACAGGATGATAATCATTGGATGCATAGTAAGGGAACTGATTGGGATGGGGTGCACTTGAATGCCGTGATGACTGTTGGAACGTGTGAGAATCCACAATGTTGGGTTGGCATTCGTATTGCGTGGGAGGGTGATCAAGCCTCCACAAATATCTTGGTTGCTCACACCATCCGGGATTGGATATATATAATGACAATCGGTCGAGGTGGGTTACGAAACAGTGTCATATGGATACACATGCTCCATGGTGGGTTCAGACAAATAAGGAAGGTACAATCACTCATGGGACAAGTGATCGGCGCGAAGGTAATAGGTGTATGCCGAAGAATTGAATGCGTTGATACTCATCATCGAAGGCAATGTAATGTGAGATGCGTATGTGAACGATGCATGAGTATCAATGGAGTGGGTATGATAGTTGAAAAAAATATATAAAGTGTGAAGATTCGACTCGGGCTCAATGTCAAACATGCTTAGAGAGACTGGAAAATGGCCAAAGTATTCTCGTAAAAGAAGTTCGTCTTGCATGAGGAGAGATATATTTTTTTGGATTTTTAATGGTTTTTTCGAAAGGAAAGAAAATATTTTTAGGTTTTTTTGGAAGAAAATATGGGAACAAATATTTAGACTCTTTTATTTGGACGAACTCACTAAAATGGACTACTACAAAATTGAATTGGACACACGCAAGTTAAGGATGAATCCTAACTAGAAGATAACCAATTTTTATCTTCAAAATTTAGTGAAAGGGTAGTCAAATTGTAAATAATTCCGTGGGTAATAAAAATCATGGAATTTATCTTTGTGATCGCCTTAGAAAAAATGTTCTCCTATTGGTCTAGCTAGTCGATTGACTTTAAATTTAATGATAGCTAGGGTACCACACAAAGGATAAGCGAGTGAATCAAGTGATTAAAACCCTTCTCGTGAATGATTGGGTGTAAGTCTTAATTGATTAATTTATCACACACATTAAAAAATAAATGCGATAATAAAAATTAAATAAGAGCATGTAGTCACACAAAAAATTGACTCATTTACAGAAGCTTCACGAGGGTTTGATAAATATACCTCTTATAGTTTTTGCATCGTGGGGTGATGAACGATTTTAGTGAACCGGGGGGAGATCTCGCCTATCTCAATTGGCTCCGGAAGTCCTCTCGACCCAAATTAGAGGCTTCTTTTCCTCACCTTTGGACGCCATCTCTCTACCTTATCCAGTTTTCCTATCACGCTTTTCTTTTTTTTATTAAAATTTTTAATGAAAAACAAAATAATGGTGTCTCCAAGAACAAAATAAAAAGACAAGTAATAAAATCCGAATACAGGCCTTCTAGAAAAAGGAAAATGGTACAAAAAGTAAAAATGGAATACAAATTAATCACAAGTAATTTGAAATAATCTCAACTGATTCAAGCTCCAATCATCGGCAACGATGCCATTTGATAACTTTGATTTTTTAGTTGTTTGTTGTTGTTGAAGCCAAGTTAATCAATACCTTCAAATACCTACAAAAATATAATAAACTAGAGTGTAGAGGTAAGTAAGGGTGTCGATCCTAATCTAAGGATGAAAAATATGAGAGAAGAAAAATGTAACTCATTTTCATTTAATTTTTTTTAGACTTTTTACTTTTTCTATTTTTTTAGGCTTTTTAATATTAAAACATTTTTTGTGATGAGGGTGAATTAAGACTAAAATGAATCAAAGGTCTAAGGACTAACTAAAAAGTGTGATGATAAATAAGTGAAATCTATCTAAATAAAATGTAAAATATAAGATCAATGAGGAAATCAAAGTAAGAGCTAACAAGGGATAGGGTGACACCAAATATTCTAGTTAATCAAAATTAATTAATTCATTAAATGTAATTATCCCAAGTTAGTATCAAAATCACAAATCAACTCTCGTTGCAATTGTAATTTTAAGAAAAACATTTTTGAAAATTAAATTCAACACTCCTACAACTTTTGAAAAGTAGATCTAAACATCATTTAATAAACTGCTCGCTTGGATCGATTTGTTAAATTAGATTAAATCATGAAAAGTAGCTTAGAGTTAAATTTCAAAGAAATAAATTCACATTTTAGAAAAATCTATTCGTAGTTCGATTCTGAAATGGAAAATAAGACTAGAAATTTAATTTTCTCTCGAAAATCATTTACCATCTCTCAATAAGTAAATTAAAATTTAAGAGTGCAAAGTTAATCATCAAAGCGACGTTTAATTTAAATAAGCTAATTTAAAATAGGATTAACATCAAAAAGTGGTTCATCCCACCGCTTGAAAGGAAATTTAGCCTAACATGATACTAAACATTAATGAAAAATAATCAAAGGATTTAAAATAAAATAGATGAGATAAGAGAACAAATCTTCAAATAAGTCTCCTTGATTTGCAAAAGTGAACTCTAAATCTTCATTAAACTTGAGTAAAATCCATCTAAATTGAGCTTCCAAACATTTTTAAATCAATATATACACTCAATTGAATCTCTCAATTCACTTTGATTTCTCACCAATATCAAAAAAATAAACTCGAAGAAATAAAATGAAATTAAATAAAATACTATTATACTATTAACGTAAGTATCTCTCCCTCTAGTCTCCATAACTATATTTTTTTATCCTAATGGGTCTTCTCTTTGTTTATAGTGTGGCACCAATGGGGCGAGGGTATTTAAGGAAGATGTAAGCATATCTGGCATTGGGTGTGAGGTGATGAGTGGGGATATTTTGGACTTTTAAAAGGTGCATGTGGAAGAAGTGGGTGTGAGGTGAGAGGTGAAAGGGTAATGCATAAACACGTGCAAGTGTAATGGGTAGGGAAAAAATGATTTTCTTATAAGGGTATTTTGGGGTTTTAAATGGTGCATGTGGGAAATGGGTTGTTTGGAGATTGGTTTGTTCCTCGTTTCATGGCGGAGTTGTAGATTGTATTCGAGTTTAAGGATTTTCGGGTCAAGGTAGGTGGTTGTGGGTTCAGGTTTGAATCAGGCAGGTCGAGGGAGTCCAAACCAGGTTGGGGGTTTTATGTTTGGGTTATGGGCTAGTATGGGTTGAGTTGTGTACAATGGGTCAAGGGGTATTTGGTCGCTGGTTTCGGATGGAGGTCGTCGGCTTACAGCATGCTGGAGGTGCATTGACGGGTGGAGGAAGGTCCAGCGGGTGAGGTGGTCGGATTTAGATAGGTAAATGGTTTGGTTTAAAGCTTCGAAGTTTTATGTTAATGGAGGTGAGAGGATGGTTTGGGGATGATGATGATGGGAGGTGGTATTGGGTGTAGTGGGGTGTATGGTATAAAAGTGTGGGTGAGTGTGTTGGATACGGATGTGTTTAAGGTGTGAAAAGGGTGTAGGCTAGTTGTGTGTGTGTGTGTTAGTTTGTGACCCATAATTAAAATAACACACCTAAAAAAATAAAACTAACAAAATGAAACTAAAAATTAAAAGATATTAAATTTAAAGACTAAAACTTAAAATTCTAACCTAATAAGTATTTACATATGTACATAAATTCTAAAAAAATAATTTCCTAATCGTAAAAAAAATAAAGAGACTTAAAATAGAATAATACTTATAAACCTAACCTAATAAAAATAGTAATAAAAAAAATCACATCAAAAAAAGTAAAACTAACACCTATATAAAAACATATATAAATAGCCGACGCATGAATAAATCCTAAAACTACACGATATTCTAAATAAAATCTAAAATAAATCCTAAAAATTAATATTAACAAAATAATAAAAATCCAAAAAATAATAAATATACAAACTAGACACACAAAGGCTCGGGATAAGTCTGGTCTTGGTTTAGGCGTAGGTTTGGGGACATGGTAAGGCTACGGGATTTAGGTTTAACACTTTTTAGCCAAAGTTTGCCTAGATTTGAGCTCCTGAACTTCGCAACCAGCACATGACCAACAAAATATACATATAAGCTCATCAGACCCATTTTGTTTAGAATTAGAAATTAAAAAAGTCTATTCAGGGTATTATTTAAACACTTTTGGGTTCTTATCACTCACAATTGGAACCTCATAGATAAAGCTATTAAAGATGATATCTACGAGAAACTCAACAAACAATTTTCATTTTTCACAAACTAAAAAATAAGGTTCTTTCTCGGGTTGCTAAACAACTCCAAACATAACGAAGAAAACTTAGGGAGAAGTATTTCCCTAAGGGAGAATTGAGCTCCGATATTTTCGCGCTCAAAGACAAATTCCCTTTGAACGTTGAGATGCCAGTGGATCAATGGAATGTTTTTTTAGAAAATGAGGCAAAGGACTCTAAATTTCTGCAAGGGGAGGAAAATAAGTAGAATGGGCCAAAAAACTAATGTCCACTGGCTTGGCTCAAAATATTATGAAGATTTGAAGAACGAGTGGTGGATCAAGACAAAAGGCAGCCCGATGAAGGAAAGGTACCGAATAACTTGTATGTGCATGCAAGATGAGATAAAGATAATAAATTCCATCCTCGCTTGGAAAAGACTCTAGAATCAATAGATTTTTTGAGTAGTCAGTCAACTTCAAGCCTTTTAGACGATCTTGGAAATGATTCCCTTGCACAGACATTGGGGAAGGACCATAAAGGGAGGACAAGAGGTATTGGGTCGCATATGTAAAAAAATAAGATTCAAACACACCACACCTCTAGTGGACGAGATTTCATATGTTAATAAGAATTTCTTGTCCAATGATGAATATCATTCTAGGATCGAATGTGATGCAATGGGTATTCGAAATGAATTGGGAGGCATGAATGAAAAACTTTAATAAATTATATCCCTTTTAACCCGTCATAAGCCCCTACAGCCCCCAATGCATCACGGTTTCCCTTTACATCCTAAAAAATTTCCTCCTTCACCATTCCCCTAATATATGTCGATTCATCCTTTAATATTCCCCTGTTCAGTGCCTCAGCATGTCAAAGGTGTTTCATCATTGTCAACAACCCATGGCCACTTTGGTGAAAAATAGTATTTGAAGGACTTGAGCAATAAAATCTCGTTGGGGTGTGCACGTTCATCTACACTCAAGTAGGAACTTTAGCACATAGTCGGCCTTTGCAGGAGGGTGAGTGTCAGATCGTGTTTAATAAAATATTTGTCGATTTCGAAGTTGCTCTAGTGAACCTCAACAGTGGAGAAGGTAATGGGTTGAAAAATTATTTAAACTGTTTTATTACTTGGCCAGTTCATCTTTTGATGAAAATGTTATAATATTTTCTTATGTTGTAATAATATCACTAGAAAATTTATTTAATTTGAGTTTAAGTTTTTTTATAGTATCATTGATTGGTGTGTTCTTGTATTTGAGATAGATTAATTGGTGCTTTGTTGACACAGTGTTAGTTCTTTACTTTGATTTGCACTATATTATTGCATAGTTTGTTTGATTGGTGCATTGTTGACACTATATTTGTGCTTTACTATGCGGAATGATATTTATGCAACATGATATTTACAACCGTCGATGGCTATCACTCCTGGGAGACTACGTTGCTCCACTAGTTTTCTTGAAGTTTTGTCTGCATTGTCTTTGGACCATATCCCTGGCTTTTTACAGCTATAGTTATTGATTTTATTACTAATTTTAGCTGGCGGAGTCCAATTTTGTTAAGGAGAGTGAGGGGAAGTAAGGTTTGTTATGAAACTATAGTTGATTCCATGATCTCCTTCTCAAATGCCATATTGTTGGTGAGAATTTTCATTCTAAAGTGAAGACCTAATATGAGCGAGAAAGTAATCGCTATGTAAAGGAGATCATTGGTAGGGTAAAAAAGATTTTCACGACCTGGGTCGTACCATTCCTTGCTTCAATTACACGCTATGTCAGTTGCGGAATTATATTTGCGCCTCCATATGGCCTAAAGTGGTGAGATCTATTTTGGGAGTACTCGACCTGAAGTGACTCCCCAATATAGGAGCCACGGCTTTGGTCCTTGACTCCCCAAACCAGTTTTCATATTTCCCTCTCTCCGGCGATTTCGACGATTTCCAATATCAATCTCCCATTTCAATCATAATCTCAATCTCAATCTCAAAGGTAATGGCATTATCTTCCAAACCCTAAATTTTTTTATAGAAATCTTTGTGTATGTGTGTATATTTGTGTGCGTATTTATGTGAGTATGTGTGTATTTCTAAGTATATGTGTGTGTATATGTTTATATATGTGTGTATGTATGTGTGTGTACGTGTATATGTGTGTGTTGTGTATATGTGTGTATACTATGTATATGTGTGTGTATTGTGTATCAATGAGATCCAACATGCACGGGATTCACGCCCTCGTACATAATAACTAATAAATTAAATGGATTTATTTCTACAACGTGATATTTATTTTATCATGTTAACATAGGACTGCAATTTGAAGATTATTTAATGAATTTTCCATAATATAAAGAGTGGATATGGGAGACTGACCGAATAGCTAATAGTTATGTTAAAGGCGTTCAAGAATTTATTATATACACTTTTAAGAACCATAAAACTGAGAAGATTACGTGTCCGTGCACCCATTGTATGAAGAAAAAATATAAATCTTTAGAAGATATTGAGTTACATTTAATAAAGTGGGGAATTTGTCAAGATTGTAACAAATGGGCATACCATGGTGAAAAACATGTACCTTATGTTCCCGAAGAATTCTCGATAACCGATCACGTCATAGAACACCAACGAGTGGAAGTGGTAAATGATTTTGCCAACACACAGTCCATTGACCGATGTAATTGACGATGCTTACGGAGTCCACCATGACCAAAATCACTAACTTGTGGAGAAACATAATGTGCACAATGAACAATTTGATACTGAACTACCGGGAGATTGAGAACATATATAGTTAAAAGTCGATGCATCTAGGACGTTGTATAAAGATTGCGATGAATATCATTCGATATTATAAGTAATGATTGGTTTTCATAATTTAAAGAGTCATTTTAGTTTTTATGGGAATAACGTAACCGGAATTCTTAAGTGGTTAAATAAATTCTCCCATAAGAGAAGATGTTACCATACAATTATCTTACCATGAAGAAGAGTTTGAAGGGTTTGGGATTAAAATACAAATCTAGTCATGCATGCAAGTATGATTTCATATTGTACTGCAATGAGTACAGAGAGAAGGATGAATGTCTAGTATGCGGTTTGCCTAGATATGTTGTTTATGAGAAAGTAAAGGACAAACCTACAAAATATCAAAAGTTCACTCAAGTCCCACAAAAGGTTTGGAATTGTTTTCCACTTGGGCCACAGTTAAATTTTTTTTATTGTACCATGGATAGCGAAGGCCATGACATAGCACACTCGATCCAAGGTGGGTTGGAATCTCATGCGTCATCCGGTTGATTAAATCATCTGGAAAATTTCAAATGCACAACACCATGAATTTGCAAAGTAACAACGCAATGTTCATCTTGTAATGTCAATTGATGCGGTTAACCCTTTCAATAATTTAAGTACTATTCAGAGTTATTGGCTAGTTCTCATGGTGCCTTCAAGTCTCCCTCTAACAATGTGCATAAGAAAGAAGTTAACATTATTATCTTTGTTGATACCCAGTCCGAAGGCTCCAATCGATGATACTGATATATTTCTAGCTCCATTAATCGAAGAACTTAAAGATTTGTGGGATAAAGTCCTGACAACATTCAACTCGCACAAGGGTGAAGAGTTCACACTTAAAGAAATTGTGATGTGGCCGATCCATGACCTTCCTACTTATAGGACCTTGTCTGGTTGTCATGTTCATGGTTATTATGCATGTCTTATATGTGGGGAGGAGACTGAAGCCAGTTGGACACAACATAGTAGTAAGATGAGTTACACGGGCCATCGTATATTTTTGTTGACATGTCACCATTTTAGTAATGACAAGTCAGAATTTTATCCTATTGGTCACGAGTAAATTATACCACCTGCTTGACTTTTTGGCCAGTAGATCGAGGAGAAAGCATCCACTGAGACTGCGAGAAATAGGTACGTAGGAAAACAACCCCAACTTTTTAAACCTAAATTGTAAAGCAAGGGGGGAAACTAACGACCCTTGTAAAGTAAAACCATGATCCAGGCAATCAATATTTTTTTTTATTTTGTTTATTGGAAACATCATCGTGTGAGGCATGTAATTGATGTGATGCACACAGGGAAGAATGTTGCAAATATCTGATAGGAACATGTATGGGTGGATATCATTCCAAAGATTGAGATCGGGATTGTTGAGATCTACAGGATATGAAGATAAAGAAGAAACTCTGGTTAAAAAATGATCCTATAATAGGAAGAATATCTACCACTTTGGATGCTTTCACTTTAACTACTAGTGAGAAGAATATCCTCGTAAACATGTTTTTCAACTTGAAGACTCCAATGAGTTATTCGGGTAAATTATGTAGGGTAGTAATCCACCAATAAAATGACTTAAAACACCTCTCATGAGATCAATGTAACCCATAGGAACCGAATGTGTAATCACGGGACACCCAGTTTGATAGCATGACCAACATTTGCAAATTGTTACACTAAGGCTTAAAAACATGCCGTCAAAGGGTGAGAACATAAAATAACCAGTAGACGGACTTGTTAGAGAAATAAACACCTCACATGGGACCAATGTTACCAGTAAGAACCGATCGTGTAGTCACGGGACCCCCGGTTTGAGAACATGACCTAAATTTTCAAACTGTTAGACTTAGGCTTAAAAACATCTTGTCAGTGGGTGAGAATGTAAAACAATCACTATAAGGCCCCTTGAGAGGCACGAACACCTCGCACAGGACCAATGTAACTTATACGAACCGACCGTGTAGTCACGAGATCCCCGATTTGAGAGCACGACAAAAAATTACAAAAATGTTAGACTTACGCTTAAAAATATACCGTCACAGGGTGAGAACATAAAACAACCACTAGACGGCCCTGTACAAGGAAGGAACACCTCACACGAGACCAAAGTAACCCATAGGAACCGAATGCGTAGTCACGGGACCCCGATTTGAGATAATGACCAAAATTAGCAAAGTATTAGACTTAGGCTTAAAAAATTTCCATAAAAGGGTGAGAACATAAAACAACCACTAGACGGCCTCATAAGAGTCATGAACTCCTCACACTAAACTAATGTAACCCATAGGAACTGATCATGTAGTCACGTGAATTCGGATTTTAACAGCACGACAAGAATTTGCAAACTTTTAGACTTATGCTTAAAAACATGGCATCAAAGGATGAGAACATAAAATAACCACTAGACGGCCTCGTGAGAGGCACTAACACCTTGCAAGGGACCAATATAACCCTTAAGAATCGACCACATAGCCATGGAATCCCCGATTTGAGAGCACAAGCAAAATTTACAAACTGTTAGACTTAGGCTTAAGAATATACCGTCAATAGGTGAAACACAAAATAGTCACTAGACGATCCCGTGAAAGGAACAAACACCTAGCACATGACCAATATAGCCTGCAGGAACTGACCGCGTAGTAAAAAACTTTCAGTTTGAAAGCATGACTAAAATTTGATAAATGTTAGACTTAGGATTAAAACATGTCGTCAAAGGGTGAGAACACAAAAAAGCCACTAGACGAACCTTGAGAGGCACGGACATCTCGCAGGGGACGAATTTAATCACCTAGAACCTACCGCATAGTCAAGGGACCCTTGGTTTGAGAGCACGACCAAAATTTTCAAAATGTTAGACTTGGGCTTAAAATCATGTTGTCAAAGGGTGAGAATGTAATACAACCAATAACTGGCCCCGGGAGAGGCACGAACACCTTGCACAGGACCAATGTAACACACATGAACTGATCACGTAGCCACGAGACCCCCGATTTGAGAGCAAGATTAAAATTTACAAATTGTTAGACTTAGGCTGAAAACATGCCCTCATAGGGTGAGAACGTAAAAAACCCACTGGACAGCCATGTGAGAGGCACGAACACCTCGCACGGGATCATTGTAACTCACAGGAACCGATAGTATAGTCACAGAACACCCGATTTGAGAGCACAACCAAAAATTGCAAATTGTTAAACTTTGGCTTAAAAACATGGCGTCAATGAGTGAGAACATAAAAAAGTCACCGGACGTCCCCGTTAGAGTCATGAACACCTCGCACGAGACCAATGTAACCCTCAAGAAGTTACCACGTAGTCATGGGACCCCCGGTTCGAGATAATGACCAAAATTTGCAAATTATTAGACTTTGGCTTAAAAACATGCCGTCAGAGGGTGAGAATGTAAAATAGCCACTAGATGTCACCATGAGAGACACAAACGCATCTCATGGGACCAAATTAACCCCCGAGAACTGACAGAGTAGTCATGGGACACCCAGTTTAAGAGGATGATCAAAATTTGCAAAATGTTAGACTTAGGCTTAAAACATGTTGTTAAAGGGAGAGAATGTAAAACAGACACTAAACGGCCCTGTGAGAGGCCCGAATACCTCGCACGAGACCAATGTAACCCGTAGGAACTGATCACATAGTCATGGGACCCCCAATTTGAGAGCATGACCAAATTTGCAAACTGTTAGACTTATGCTTGAAAACATGCCGTCAAAGGGTAAGAACATAAAACAACCACTAGACGACCTCGTGAGAGGCACTAACACCTCGCACGGGACCAATGGGACCCGTAGGAATCGATTGCATAGTCATGGGACTCCCAGTTTGAGAACATGACCTAAATTTGTAAACTGTTAGGCATAGGATTAAAAACATCCTATCAGAGGGTGAGAACATAGAACAACCACTAGACATCCCCGTGAGACGCACGAACACCTCGTATAGGACCAATATAACCCACAAAAACCATCCGCGTAGTCACGAGATCCTTGGTTTTATAGCACGACCAAATTTCCCATTCTATTAGACTTAGACTTAAAATCATGTCATCAAATGGTGAGAACATAAAGCCTCTACTAGACGGCCCCATGAGAGGTAAGAACACCTCATACGGGACAATGTAACACACTAGAACCGATCGCATAGTCACGGGACCCCCAGTTTGAGAGCACGACAAAAATTTTCAAACTATTAGACTTAGGCTTAAGAACATGCCGTTAAAGGGTGAGAATTTAAAACAGCCACTAGACGGCCCCATGAGAGACACGAGCACCTTGCATGGGACCAATGTAACCCGCAAGAATTAACTGCATAGTCACACGAGCCTCGGTTTGATAACATAACAAAAATTTGTAAAATGTTAGACTTAGGAATAAAAACATATCGTTAAATGGTGAGAATGAGAAAAAAATACACTAGACAGCCCGTGAGAGGAACAAACACCTCGCACAGGACCAATGTAACCCATAGGAACCGACCACGTAGTCACAGGATCCCCGGTTTGAGAGCATGACGAAAATTTACAAACTTTTAAACTTTGGATTAAAAACATGTTGTCAAAGGGTGAGAACTTAATACAGTCACTAGAAATCCCCGTGAGAGGCATGAACACCTCGCACGGGATCCATGTAACCTATAGGAACAGACATCGTAATCATGGGACCCTCAATTTGAGAGCACAATCAAAAATTTCAGATTATTTGACTTGGGATTAAAAAGATTTCGTCAAAGGCTGAGAATGTAAAACATACACTAGACGTCCCCGTGAGAGGCACGAGCACCTTGCATGGGACCAATGTAACCCATAAGAATCATTCGCGGAGTGATAGGACCACCCAGCTTGAGAGTACGACCAAAATTTGCAATCTATAGGCATAGGCTTAAAAATATGTCGTGAAAGGGTGAGAACATAAAAGAACCACTAAATGTCTCCATGAGAGGAACGAACACCTCGCACGGGACCAATGTAACCCGCAGGAACTGACCGCGTTGTCCCGGGACTGCCAATTTGAGGACACAACAAAAACTTGCAAATTGTTAGACTTAGGCTTAGAAACATACTGTCAATTGGTGAGAACATAAAACCGCCACTAGACAGCCTCGTGAGAGGCACGAACACAATGCAATGGACTAATATAACCCGTAGGAACGACTGCATAGTCACGGGACCCCTGATTTAAGAGCACAACCAAAATTTGAAAAATGTTAGACTCTGGTTTAAAAACATGCCATGAAAGGATGAGAATGTAAAATAGCCATAGGATGGCCCCGTGAGATACACGGACACCTCACAAGGGACCAATGTAATACGCAGGGTATAAGGGTCATTTTACACATGAAGGGTATTTTAGTAATTCCACACTACATATTTTTAATATTTCTTTGACGTCCTCAAAAATATTTTATTTACAAAACGGTCCTTTTCTATTTTTATTTTGGTCCCTAAATTTTTTAATTAAAATCAAGTCACTAAAGTTTCATAAAATTACATTTTTTAACCCGAAGTTATCATTTAGCTTAATATGTGTCATAAAACATTAATTTGACCCATTTTACAATTGACTCTTCAAATTTAAAATGGGCTTTGTCATATTAAGAACCAAGAATATCACATATGTAATAATACAACATTTATCAGATAATAAGTGACACACAATTGTAAAAATGAACTATATATGAGCATATAGAAGTGGGGTCATTGCAATTTTGGAGGGAACTGTGGCACGTTTTTTACCAAATAGGTGGTCACGGTTTTTTTACCACGACCCACCTATGACCAATGACCATTTTGGTGGTAATTTTGGTTCCCTTTTCACCATGTGGATGGTCTCGGTTATGGAACAGGACCCACTCGAGACCAGTGGGATCCGATCATGGTTATAATTTTGAGCCATGACCTCCACCTTATTGGGGTTGGATTTTCTACGAACACATGGTCATGGCTATAGACCTTGAACAATGGAATGGCATGAATAGGTCGCACTTACGGTCACGGTTCCAGACCATGACCAAGATAGTAAGTTAAAGAATCATAGGAATGGGCACGGCTCACACTATGACCATTATTGGGCTATAAAAAGCACAAAGAGTTCTTTCATTTCATGTTTAAATGCTCTCTATCTCATGTTACCTCACTCACTCTCTCTCTCTCTCTCGCGGTTCAGTCTCCTTCTCTCACCTTCACTCACGGATACCACCTCTCTCACCAATTCTACCTTCCTTCAACTAATGGATACCACCATCGCCGCTTACTCCCTCTCTCTCTTATTGTGATTTATCTCTTTCTTGTGTTTTTGTGTGTGTATGTATATATATTTGCGCACCAGTGCATGTATGATACAGGGTATCTGAAATGGATATATAAGCATTATAATAGTAAAATTTGGTGTGTTTAATTCGGTATATACGTATTAAAATAGTGAAATTGGGTATCAAAGATAAAATATATACACTTTAGAATAGTGAAATTGGCTATATACATGAAATTGGACTAATATATACACACATACTCATACATGCACATACATGTACATATATATTCACGTACGCAACAAAAGAATTCCTATATATACATGAAGTCCCTCGTATACTTACACATGAACATGTACACACTTACACACACATAGATATACTTTTGGTAACATTTTATATTGACTAATATGTTAACATGTTTTCTACTAGTTCCCTGTGCGCATGCAATTGGAGAATAATTATTGATGCTTAACTGATTTTGGGTGATTTTCTTTATTCAGATGATTTTATCTTTCTTTTCTTTTATGTAACAATCTTAGATATAGTTATGACTAATTATTTAACTCTTATGGTTGTATTCACCCCTTCCTTAAATTGTTTATATTTGGGTGAATCCGAATTGATGGAAGGGCTTGCACATTTGGTGTATATGCTCTAATTTTAGGATTTATTTAATTAAAATGAACTTAAATTGGACTTATTCATGTTGTGTGGTTGAATATTAATCCATTTATTTATTTGGTTAATTGTTGTGGACGTATTTACCCCTTCCTTAAATGATTGATGTTTGGGTGAACACAAATTGGTGTAAGGAATTGCACATTTTGTGGACACGTAGTAATTTTAGGACTAATGTAATTAAAATGAAATTAAAATGAACCTATTGGACTTGTTAATACTATGTGATTGACTAATAATGCAGATACCTATTTGGTTAACTATTGTGGTCATGTTATCCCTTTCCTTAAGGGGTTGATGTTTGGGTGAACACAAGTTGGTGAAGGGCTTGAACATTTGGTGGACACATAGTCATTTAGGATTAATTTAATACAAATAAAATTAAATTGAGTTATTTATATTGTGCAGTTGAATATTGATGCATCTATCTGTTTGGTTAACTATTTTGTCCACGTTTGTCCCTTCCTTAAGTGGTTGATGATTGGGTGAACAAGTTGGTGGAAGGGATAGCACATTTGGTGGGCACTTAGTAATTTTAGTATTAATTTAATTAAAATTAAGTTGGACTTGTTGATACTGTTCATTTGAATATGAATGCATATATCTATTTGGTTAACTACTGTGGTCATGGTCAACCCTTCTTTAAGTGCTTATTGTTTGGGTTAACACAAATTGTTAGAAGAGCTTAGGCATTTGGTGGACACGTAATAATTTTAGGATTAATTTAATTAAAATGAACTTAAATTTGACTTGTTGTGTATGATTGATCGATTAGAAAACAATGATTAGTTTAGGATTAGTGAGAGCCATAACCTCTAGGATTCATCTTCATACCCTCTTTCGATATATTTTCTCAGGAAAAATGTGTCATGATAATACTTACTTTCAACAAGAGTACCAGAGGTTAAAATTGGACCGCATAAAAAAATCTATAATTAATGCATGCCATATAGAGGCAAGTCATATTTACAAGTATGGGTATAGGAAAATTCAAATGTTTAATGACCTTATAAATTATGAAGTTGATCTCTTACAAGTGTACGTGTTTAATCGTATTATATTTTCCTTGCCAGTACTCTTGGATGAGGCAGTATAGAATATGAGAGTGCCCTATATCCCACTGGCCTTAACTTATTTAATTAAATGTCAACACAAATTTTAATTCCTTTAAACCCTAGTACAAGAAACTTGGTGATCCAAAGCACTAACTAGATAAATCATGTAAGGAAAACAAAATTTCAGGAAAAATCCCCAAAGGGATAAAATCTTTTATGTTACTATAGTTTACAAATAAAAACTTGCAATTACAATAGAAAAATACAGCCCAACGAATATGCTGCAGGTGACCTTTATCTTTCTCCAACAATGAATTCCCACAAGAAATCACAAACACCACAGTCCTCCTTCAGCAATGATTCCCATAAGAATTGCAAGAGCAGCAATAGAGACTCCTTATCTACAAGAGTAACATAAATAAAACATTGTTTTGGGTTTCACAGACGATTCACAAATGTATATAGGAGAGATTGTGTGAATGAAAAAAATATTCTTTCAAAAGTGAAGACTTTTAATAACAAGTCCGCTATTTTTGTAAAGGCAAAGTCTTAATAAAAAAACTACAAGAAAAAGGTATTTACAAGAGAACATAAAAAATGAGGCGGCGTAGGGTCGTATGAATGACACTATGAGTTTGTTCTAATAGCATGCAGATGTCGTTCGAATGACATAAGTTTTTCTTCTAAAGAGATCAAAAAATTCAAGATATTAATCCCTAGTTTGATCCAAGCTTCAAATGACCTTCTAGCAAGATCCAAGTTTGTTCTAATGAGATTTCCATCTTGTTTTAACGAATCAGGAAAAAAATAAAAATATTTTTATTTCCGAAAAACTGTTCAAAATAATGCCTCGTTTTGTAAAAAACCTCCCAATACTTATGTAAACAATCCATGAAATGAAAGAAACAACTATACCAATATTACTTGACATTGGTGAGAATGTTGACGATAAATTAGAGCATGTTGGAGATGCACTTTGTGATGCTTGATAATCGAATTCGTCTTCTTGAATGTGAGAACGTGAAGTATCATGACACAAGTAACGGGATATACCGTACTCGATGTAACCTAGATTCGATGGACAATTCCTAGATAATCTGGGCAATGACAAAAAAATTACCTTGGAAACCTCTCCCTGTGGCTATTCGGTTGCAAAATAAAAAATTCGAATTATCCAACAAATCCTATACAAATATAATAACTTCCCAGAAACCCACAAATGGAAAGATACTACAAATTTACAAATCTTCAAAATCTTCAACTATGTAGATCTTCAATTCTCTTGCTTTCTCTATACACCTTTGTCTTACGTGTACTTTGCATATTCTCATCAAAGTGTACGTGTATACAATATACAAAGAAATATTCCTAGTGACGCATCGAGTTTGAAATATGATAAAACTCATAAATAAATTTATCCCCATAAATCAAACCTAACATGTGCGCACAAAGGAATGAGACACCACTAATGCATGATATCACAGTCTACCCCGAAGGTAAAATGGTGAACTCAAGTAAAATATACTCAACCTATTCAACTAATAAAGATCCTGAGTGATTTTCACAACATTAATGCCCAAAACTATGTAATTCTTTTACGAGACTTTTATTGAGGATGTGCAAACCCATTGATCTTTGACTAAATTCTCTCAAAACTCACATATTGAATATTTCTCTCAACAATTTTGTTTTGAATAAATCAACGCTCATATGTAGTGAAGCATCAACGTTCTTTGAAATTGGCACTTTATATTTTTTCTTTTTATGTACCTTTATTCATTTAGGCTTTTTTTTATTTTGCATGTGGTCGTTATTCACGCAAAGACAACTTGTCTCTAATAGTATGATTCCATTGATTCAAATATAACACATTTACCTGAGATATAATTTACAATTTTTCAATGCGAGCAACATTTCTTACAATCACTACTTTCATTATCTTATTTTACCACATTTGTGGTTTGAGATAAAAACACTACAGTCGACAGGTGAAATGTAAGTGCAATACTCAAATAATTTTGTGCTCGTGTGCATTAAAGGAAACAATTAGTCAAACATGTAGCAAGTAATCATCATATGACATCTTATTGACTCTAAACATTATAAAGAACAATCATGAAATGATGTCACATCTCAAAACACTACTAAATGGTCACATGGAAATGGAATGAATTAATGACTTGGACATCTTTAATGCTCACACACATATGCTTTAAAAATAAATACAAAACTCCTTTTGGATTTTTTAAAATTTTTTATCTAAATATTATTTTTCCTTTTCACTTTTTCTTAAAAGGAATCGAAAATCTTTTTGTATTGTTACAAAATTATTCAAGAAAAATATTCTTGGATTTTCGGAAAAATATATCAAAATGGAAAAAATAACTATAATGATAGTACACACCAGTAAAAGGAAGGTAGAATATGGGCATGGAAAACATCGTATGCTAGCAAATAAGTTGAAGCCTCAATCATTAGGCCAATAGGAGTTCTTCAATGGAGATGACGCCCTATGAAAAACATCTATCAAATCATGTGAAGTTTTGAGTAAATACCCAACTTGCTCTCGAAAATGCTCAAAATCTCTTATGTGATGTGCAGAAGCATGTGTAGTAACATGTGTGGGAGGGCATATGGGAACACATGTAGTAGCATATCATGGAAGATACCTATGTGACATACTATCCAACTTAAAAAAAATCCCTAAGGTTCCCTCTTTGCTTGAAATGGAAACAAACATAAACGGGCCAAGTAAAACCTCTCTCAAAATGTCTAAGATGCGCTCTCCTACGGGGAAATGGATGCCTAGGTGTGTTAGGTAGTGTTGATACCAAATTTAATCTGCTGACATGGACCAATCATATGAAGACACGTGGCTAACAACAAGCACTTCCGAGATGATCACACGCTCCGAGGAACCATGTTACTCTGAGGAACTCATACGCTCCGAGGAATAGCCCACTCCGAGGAACTCTTTAGAACCGAGAAGCTTAGGCGGTCCGAGATTCATTTCGAAAAAAGCATTAATAGCTGGATAACCAACAGTTCAACTGATTCATTAAATGCTTATCATTCAGACGCACACGCAAAAAGGGGATTAAATGTATTACCCTTTCACATGTATATCATTTAATGTATTACCCTTTCACATTACAGCCTCAGGGATATAAATACATTATACAATCCTCATTGTAAAGTATCTGAATCCAAACCCTGTAATCGAGAGAGGAATTTCTTGAGACAATTTGTAATCGAGAATTCCTAACACTCAGCAATAACACAACAGTGGACGTAGGACATTCTTATAAGGCTGAACCACTTTAAAATATTTTGTCTCATTTATTTATCTGTGATTGAATTATTAGAGTGATCTAATTTTTTACATCAACAGGTAGATAGCCAAATGGATCTATCACAAATTCGGGAACCAGAACGAGTTCATCATGAGAAGTGGATGCACTGTCATAACCTAACATTACCTAAAGCGGGACCGAGGAACATCTTTTAAACCTACTTAAATGTGTCTTCTAAAGTGACCTTGACCTCCGGGGCATGTTAGAGATCTCTCTTAAGTTCGGATACACGAGCTTCGAGATTGATGATCTCCCATGAGACTAGCTATAGTGTTGTTCAATTCACATTTCTACTGGCCTAAGACGATCAACTGCTCACATAAAGAAACCTTCAACTTCTTGAGGTGACTCATATACTCCTCACACACCCTCAAAACCTTCACCTCTATCTTCAAATCTAACACCTTAAGACTTAAATAGTAATTCAACTTTTTAGTTTTCAACATCTCAGAGTATAAATCACTAAAGGATTTTTGGAGATCCCTTTCTCCCTCACTTGCAATTTCATCCTCATACTCACTCGAATGGCTTGAATGATGATCAAGGCTCTCACATTTACATGTTTCCTTATCGTCGTGGGATACTATAAAAGTAATCAGGTGAGACACCATTAAAAGAATGCATTTTTCATGTGTCGATTTTTCCCATGAATCGAATCAATGTCACTATCGCTAAGAGTGGCCTTATTAGCAATATCTTTTCCATTTCTCTTTAGCCTAGTGGGACACTCATGTGTCTTGTGTTTTTTACCATTCAATCAAAGCATCTTATCTCTTCCTCTTTCTCACCTCTATTGTTGACCTCATATTTCTTTTTATTTTTTTGAAAAACCTTATTATTTGAAGAATTACTTTTGGAAATTTTGAGAAATTTTCTAAAATATTTTGCAAACAAGGCGAAGTCATCAACATTAAACTCTCCTTGGGATTCAGACTCAGTTTTCCTTTTTCTTAATTTGAGCCTTTAAAGATACCCCTCTATCATAAGGATTAATGGTTTGGGGAAATATGTCGATATTATAAGTTTGAAAGTCTCCTATGAGTTCTTGTAAACAAAGAGTACAAGACCCCTAAAGAGTTAAGCACAGTGACCTTAGGAATAAATTAGGAAAAGTGTGATATCAAAACCTTTTTCAGGAATCATGACTCCTTAATTTTATCACTTAAATTAAAACTAGTGTTTACAATGTCCTATAACCCAACATAACATTAACCAAAACTCTCAGACTCTAAGGTAGTGATGGTCTTAAATAAGGTGGTTAAATTTTCAAAATTATATGCCTTGACAAGATTGGTACCCTCATATGTCAACTCAAGGATATACCATGCTTTCTTAGACATAGTGGATGTCATGATGAAGTGGAACTCATCAGGGGTGATAGATCCAGAACTATCCCTAAGCTCGCAGGAGTTGTAGATACTCCATTTAAATACCTTATAAGGAACAAGATTGGAATTGATGATATTAATGAAAGTGACCATGGGAGGAGTCCACCCTCTTTGATAAAAAAGCCAGACTCTTTCATCAATTCCTTTTAAAGTGGATCTCATACTGTCTTTCTAATATGCATAATTAGATCCATAAAAAATTAGCATCCTATTATATAAGTTCTCCATCATATACTTTGTGATTTTTCAAAATCAATTTTTAAAAAGAATCGACATCTCAGAAAACTTTTGTGAAAAATCAATTACACGATAAAGGTGGGTACTGGCCCTGATACCAATTTGAGAGTGAGCTATAGTAAAATGGCATTAACTTATTTAATTAAATGTCAACCCACACTAGTTTTAATTCCTTTTAACCCTAGTATATGAAACTAGGTGATTCAAAGTACTAAGTATATAAAGCATGCAAAGAAAAATCTCCAAAGGGGTAACCTTTTACTTCACTATCGTTTGAAAAGCACAACTTACAATTATAATAGAGAAATACATCTTGTAAAAACTCCTATAAGTGACCTTTGTCTTCTTCAGCAATGAATTTCCATAATAACTCACAAAGGCCGCAATCTTTTTTCAGCAATGATTCTTGCAAGAATCACTAGAGCAGCATTAGAGACTCCTTGTCTACTAGAGTAACTTCAATACAAAAGTGTTTAGGGTTTCAAAGATGATTCAAAAAATTATATAAGAGAGATTGTGTGAATTAAAAATATCTTTTACCCTTTTAAATGTAAAGACTTTTTGCAACAAGTCTGTAGTTTTCGTAAATGAAAAGTCATAACAAAAAAATATGCAAAAATATATTTATAGGTGGACACATATATCGAGGTGCCATTGGGTCCTCCCAATGAGACTATGACTTCGTTCTAATGACATGTTGATGTTGTTCATTCGGCATTCGTTTTTCTTATAACAATAGCAAGAAATTTCATACTATAAGCCCTCTTTTGATCCATGCTTCAAATGACCTTCTAACGAGATTCAAAGTCATTCTAGAGAGATTACCATCTCATTTGAATGAAGATGGAAAAAAAATATATTTCTATGTCCAAAAAACTATTCGAAATACTTCCTCATTTTGTAAAAAATAATTTTAAAAAATCTCCTAATACTTACATAAAAAATCAACGAAAACCAAAGCAAAAACTATACCAAGATTACGTGACATCAAGGAGCATGTTAAAGATAAATTGGTGAATGTTGGAGATGAAGTTCATGGTGCTTTATAATCGAATTTGTCTTCTTGAATGTTAGAACGTGAAGTACAATGACGGAAGTAACAGGATATTCCATACTCGATTTAAACTAGATTCTATGACAAGCCCTAGATATTAGGGGCAATGACTGAAAATTTTCCCTTACATAATATATTTCTCGTTTATAATCCCGACAAGGCACCGATGTTGGTGATACCATTAGAAAAAGCTGGAAAAGATATTCAACCATTATGGATAAACCTCCTTAAAAAGAGCATTCATCCAGACTGTGACATCTTACCACATATGCACATTAAAAATGAGCTTCATAAATAAGTATAAGAAAACTGGATTCATATTTATTTTAAGGGAAATTTATAAGTCAATCAAAAATATGCATCCGTCGTGGTGGCCGCATGTAAAATTTCATAAAATTTTAAAAACTAATACCGATTGGAGGGAAATTGGGCACATTGATTATGTTTATAAAGTTGTTGAAAGGGTATAAAGATATATATAGTTATAAACATGAATGTCATACATTCGTCGCTAATTTTTTTTAATGTAGGCAGTGTTAAACATAAATGGAAATGATCAATAAAATAACAGAACACTGCCAACTCGGCACTCTCCTATATAACCAACCTTAATTCTCATCACCTGTGGATTGGAAATACTTTAATCAGGCACATACCACATCCACCACTCCATATCTGAGTCATTAAATTCAATAAACCCCTATTAATCAAACACCCCCACCTCCTGTTATCGAGAATCCATAGTCAATGATAATATTCCCGTTGTGTTCTTAGTGATCGGGAATCATCCTACTTGTTATAAACCGGACATCCAGATTTTTAAATCTTGTTATCTGTCACTTAAAAAGATAATTGTGGGAAATAGAGCATTGAGAACTAGAAGAAGGTCGATCCTACCATAGAGGATGTGTGACACCCCGACTAATTAAATACCGGGTAGCTACTCCTTTATTAAATTAATTCAAAATGCCAAGTTGGCTCAGCTAATAGCATCACTATCGAAAACATTTTTATTATTACTAACCACCTAGTATTTAAAAAGTAAGTTGCCAAATTTTAATTAAAGTCCGATTAACATGCAACAAGTGTAATGAAGAATAATAACACCATTCACCATAACGAAGTAAATAAAATAACCATCACATAATGTAAATAAAGTCTGGAGGAAAACTCCTCACTACAAATCCACAACTGAAATAATTAAACTGAATACCGAATCAATACATGCCAAAATCTGGAAACTGAAATGGAAAATATAACTCTAATGGAACTGGGAAACATGCCCTAAAACCGAGGAATACTGAAGATGGAATCCAAATGATAGAAGCGTCTACAAGCAAATCCCTGTAACTTCCACAAACAGCTACAGCTCGTCAACTGAATGAGTATCCTATGCATGGTGTCCTTGTGGCTGGGCACCTAAAATGGTTTTACAAAAAAAAATAGATTTGAAAGCAAACGGATCAGAGCCCAAATGTAGAGATATTTTAAAAACTTGCAAGTGCTTTTAAAACATTAAATGCAAAGTACATGTTAGGACGTGCACTCACATGGAATTCTCACCTCTCGTCTAACTGTGCACTCCTAACGTAAGTACCCATCTAACCACTAGCTAAGTGACATCATATCTAGCTAGACTGTCATAGATTCTACCCTTATTACTCGGTTCCCATTAACATTATAACGATCGCAATTAAATAGGGGCTTAACGTAAATTCAGGTTCTCATATAAAAGTAATACAACTCATTATAGATCATCCCTTTTATTTTATTCCATAGTTACACACAATACCATATGAAAGTTCTCACTTTATTAAGTGTATATTTTTCCACAACATAAATATACAATATAAGCACCCCGAGACGAAGCTGCGGTGCACACATACTCTGCTATCCATCCCGGTACATCACGTATATAAGGAATCACGTATTCCGAATCTCTCAGGAATAGTACACAGATAACAACATCACAAATAATGGAGGCGAACACAGTCACATCACATGGGTCACGCACATACCTACGCTCCCACGATCAGCGGACTTATTAACATCCCAATAAGCCTTTCTTTGACATATATTCATCGAGGTAACCAGTCTAAATCTGGGCAACACAAGTATTAGAGGGCCCTAAGCGAACGCAAACCTCCCGTGATAGGAAGTATGGTAGGTATGTCATACACACAATTCATATACCAATACTAAGTAAGCACACATCTTAGTAATCCCGTAGTTTAATTGTAGTACTTATCGCATTCTCGTACCAATCTAATATATATACAACTTATATAATCCCTGTAAATATTTATACGCGCTATAATTTATTCTCACGTCGTAGTAGGCACTCACGTCTCGACTCAAATGTCTATTTGATTTGATCCACGCTTATATAATTTACTCCTCATTATAACCCAATTGTCCCAAGTATACTAATACACCATCAAAGAAATATTATCTCTATCTTCGAACAAGTTTACGGGACTCCCAAAATCAAAACATGCCAAAAAGGCCTAAACTGCCAGCTCGTTAGAAGTCTCGTTCGAACGAGGCTGTTCGAACGAGATTTCAGTTCGTTCGAACGAACTATTCCTTCTAACGAGATCTCTTTCGAACGAAGTTATCAAACGAAATTCCCTTTCGTTAGAAGTGACTGGTCAACTCGTTAGAATCTCGTTCGAACGAGCTCCTTCGATCAACCTAGAGAGGTCTTCTAACGAGGGACCAGTTTCGGCCCAGATTTTCTCCAATCTCGTTTTTCATCCATTTTAACACCTCAAACCTCTTCCAAAGTTCATCCCAACAACGTTTTAGGGTCTCTAATTCATCCTAAACATATTAAAGTCACCACCTAACATGTTTTAAGGAATTAATTCGTCCTAAACATCATTAAATCACAAGTCTCTACACTTTTCCCCAATTTTTCAAGAACATGAACTCTAAAAGTTTTAGATCCTTAATTTATCCAATCAAATCCGTTTTTGTGTCTTACAAGATATATCAACATCAGATTAGTCCTCTAAATATGATTCTACATGCAATCCTTTCATCAAAATTTAGTATTCTACTTCCAAACTCATGGGTTTTTTATTATCTTCCAAGAACGAACATAAATTTGAATTATCTAACATAGAAGGAACATTCTCTGAAATTAAATGGAATTAAATCACTTGCCTCGAGTGTCTCTGAATTTGGTGTTGATTTGGTAAAGCTTTTCTGCAGAATTCCCTTCTATCTCTCTCTCTCCAAGCTTATCTCCAATGGTGGCTAGGGTTTTCTTTGGGAAAGTTTTGGAAACCTAATGGTAACTCCCGTAGCTTATTGGGTCATTAAGGGTTGGTTAGTGGGTTTAGTGGGTCTATTCCCAATCAGATAAAGACTCCTAATTTTCGTCGTTTTTAATTCCTCAAAATACAAAATTACCAAAATACCCTTTATGTTACCGGTATGGCCTAAAAATACCCCGCGACTCAAATTAAACCCCCGGCTAGTGTTTTCTGACTATCTCGACCCTTCCGGATGCGTTAGCGCACTCAAAACGACCATACAGTTAATAGAATTTTAAATTCACTTTTATAATTAAAATAATTATATCCTGACGTGACTGTCACACGCGTCCCAATAAAATGACCAAATTGTCGTATATCAATCTCACGACAAATTTCATAATTCAATATTCACAAATTTCATAATTCAATATTCATATACCATCATATACACTCAATATAGTCAAATACCAACTCACAACTCGCTAGTATTTTACCCGAATTAATTTCCAATTAATTCTCATTTAATTAATTAATCCCACAATAAATATAGCCAAAAAATACGGGGTATTACATACTGCCCCCCTAATAACTGAATTTTGTCCCGAAATTCGGAACTAGAAAGTACCTGCTAAAAACAACTCTGGATAACGTTCGCGCATCTCATCCTCGCGCTCCCATGTGGACTCCTCGACATTATGATGTCGCCACTGAACACGCACTAACGGAACTATCTTTGACCGCATCTTCCTCTCACTTCGGTCCAAAATAGCAATCGACCCCTCCTCGTAGGAGCTATCCGGCTGGAGATCGATGTCCTCCACAGCAATGTGAGAATGAGCCAAATTATCTCTAAGGTATTTCCTTAGCGAGGAAATATGGAACACATCGTGAATCCGATGCAAATGCTCCGGTAACCCAAGTCTATACGCAACCGGTCCGATCCGCTCAATAATAGGAAACGGCCCCACATACCTTGGTGCCAACTTCCCCTTCTTCCCGAAACGCATAATCCCCTTCATAGGAGATACTCTGAGCAAAACCTGGTCCCCCACTTGGAACTCCCTGAAAAATCTCTTTGCATCAGCATAACTCTTCTGTCGGTCTTGAGCTACCCGAATGCGACTCCGAATCAACTCAATCCTTGCCGAAGTATCCTGAATCACTTCCGGCCCAAGTAGTTTGTTGTCCCCCACCTCTAACCAACATGCTGGGGAATGACAAGGTCTACCGTACAACGCCTCAAACGGAGCCATGCCAATAGTGAACTGATTGGAGTTGTTGTAACCAAACTCCACCAGTGGAAGGCACTGCTCCCATCCACCCCCAAAGTTAATAATGCACATGCGCAGCATGTCCTCCAACATCTGATTTGTGCGCTCTGTTTGCCCATCGGTCTGCGGATGATAAGTCATACTCAACAGTAATTCCGTGCCCATGGCCTCCGGGAAACTCTCCCAAAATCGCGAAACAAATATCTTGTCTCTGTCAGACACGATATTTAGGGGCACACCGTGAAGTCTCACAACCTCTGAAATGAAGAGCTGGGCATACTGTCCCGTAGTGTAGTCAGTCCTTACGGGTAAAAAGTGAGCGACTTTGGACAACCTGCCCACAATTACCCAAACGGAGTCGTGACCCCTCTGCGACGTAGGCAACCCTGTGATAAAGTCCATGGATATGCTCTCCCACATCCACACCGGGACCTCCAACGGCTGTAGAAGTCCTGTCGGTCTCTGATGATCCACTTTTACTAGCTGGCAAGTGGCCCATTTCAAAAAACAAACTCAGCAATATCTCTCTTCATACCGCTCCACCAATACTTCCGTCTCATGTCTTGGTACATTTTGTCCCCTCCGAGATGTACCGCGAATCGTGAGCCGTGCGACTCTGCCATCACCTCATGTCACAATTTCTCCCCTTCCAGAACCACCGATCTCCCATTGAAGCGTAATCCCCCGTCTGAGCTAACGGTATAGGACTCGACTCCCTCTGCTAGTAATCGAACTATCTTCTCCTGACAGAACGAGTCATTAGCGTGTGCCCGTACTACCTTCGTGACAAGCTGCGGTGTAACGGTCATCACAGACATGAAGGATCGGGCCACTGCATCCTGGTGTCCCAACTCCTTCCACTTTTCCTTCCACACCTCTGCCACCTCATCTGCTGGCCTACGGTTCAACGCGTCTGCTACCACGTTAGCCTTACGTGGGTGATACTGGATATCGAACTGGTAGTCTTTCACAAACTCAAGCCACCTACGCTGCCGCATATTCAACTCTTTCTGCGTGAACAGGTATTGTAGGGACTTGTGGTCCGTGAACAATTGGAACTTCTCCCCCAAAAGATAGTGCCTCCAAATACGTAGGGCAAATACCACTGCCGCCAACTCCAAATCATGCGTGGGGTAATTCTTCTCGTGAGGCTTAAGATTACGGGAAGCATAAGCTATGGTCTGTCTCTCCTGCTGTAATACACCTCCAAGTCCTTCCAAAGACGCATCGGTGTAAACTAAATACTCAACTCCCGATCTCGGTAATGCTAACACAGGTGCTGAGGTCAATTTATCCTTCAATTCATCGAATGCCAACTGACAGGCATCACTCCAGATGAATGGCACACCCTTACGAGTCAGATGTGTCAAAGGACCTGCTACCTTCGAGAAACCCCGAATAAACCTCATGTAGTATCCTGCTAGACCCAAGAAACTACGAATCTCCATTGGTGTCGTGGGCTATCCCCACTCCCTCACCGCGAATACCTTCCCCGGATCAACAGATATTCCCTGGTCAGAAATAATATGTCCTAAAAACTGGACCTCCTTCGGCCAAAACTCGCGCTTCTCATATTTTGCATACAACTCGTTCTGACGGAGTGTCTGCAAAACTTGCCTCAAATGCTCAGCGTGCTTCTCCTCTGTCTGGGAGTAAACCAGAATATCATCGATGAAGACAATGACAAACTGATTTAGGAAATCCCTGAACACTCTATTCATCAAGTCTATAAACACTGCTGGAGCGTTGGTCAAACCAAAAGGCATAACCCGAAACTCGTAAGAACCATATCTCGACAAGAACGCAGTCTTCGAGACATACTCCTCCCGGATACGCAACTGATGGTATCCCGATCTCAAATCAATCTTTGAGAAGAAAGAAGCTCCTCTCAACTGGTAGAATAAGTCATCGATTCGAGGCAACGGATACTTATTCCGTATCGTGACCTTATTCAACTATCGGTAGTCCACACACAATCTCAGTGAACCGTCCCTCTTCTTCACAAATAAAACAGGAGCGCCCCAAGGTGAGGTACTCCTGCGAATAAAGCCCTGACCTAACAGCTGCTCTATCTGATCTCGTAGCTCTCGCATCTCTGCCGGAGCCATACGGTATGGTGCGCGTGCTATAGGCCTCGTATCTGGAAATAGGTCTATAACAAAGTCTATCTATCGACTGGGGGGTAGGCCTGGTATCTCCTGAAACACATCTGAATACTCCCTGACGACTGGGATCGAATCTAAAGGAATCACAACCTCCTTAGAGGTATCCTCCTCTAGGTAATACAAATGAGCGGTCGAGCCTCCCTCTGGGCGAGGCATCGCCACTACGAACATCTATTGCCCCGGAATGGCAAAAACAATGCTCCCGCTGAAGCAATCAATCATGGCCCTATAATCAGCGAGCCAATCCAGACCGATAATCACATCGTGAACATGCATATCTAATACCAACATATCTGTAGGTAATACCAGACTACCAATCTCTACCCCCACTCCCCGGCATATAAAGAATATAAGTGACCCACTCCCCAATGGTGAGTCGACACACATCACTGTGCTCTCTGCCGTAGCTAACAATCCTAAGGCTTTCGCGAAATGTGTAGCTATAAAACAATGTGTAGCCCCCGTATCAAACAATACCCGACCCATAGTGCCATGGATAGGAAACGTACCCTCAATCGCAGGCGGTGCCTGTGGAACTACTGCCTGGTGGACGTTGTAGACACATCCATACTGTAGCTGCCCCTGCTGAACTGGGACTGCTGGAATGGGTGGCAATGCTGCCATCTGTGGCTCTGTGGGGAGAGTGGCGGGAAACATAGGCCTCTGCGGCTCCTGGCAAGCACCCTGCTGCTGCTGCTGTGGGGCCCTGCCCCTGTCAGGACAATCCTGTCGTTTATGGACAGTCTTGCCACAAACAAAACACTTCCCTGGGAAGTTCCCTCCTCTCTGCCCCTGCGGTCCCCGGCCCTGGTGGCCGTTACCGTTCCTCCCTTGGCCCTGCTGGCCCTATTGAAACTGCTGCCCATTCTGCCCCTGTTGGCCCTGATGGCCGTTTGGACCCTGATGGCCCTGACAGAAACCTCCCTGTCCCTGTCTATAGTTCCCTGATCGGAACCTCTTCTGATCCCCCTGTTGGGAACCCTGCTCACCCTGTCTCTGCCCCTGAATAGATTGTGCCCCACCGGCACCATGTCCTCCTGTCCTGCCCTGATGGCTAGACTCTCCCGACCTCTTTCCCTAAGCCATATGAAAGCGGTGGTCCTGGCAGTGTAACAAAGCAGCGTTAACCACATCAGAATACGTGGCCAATGAAAGGTTCCCTAACAGATGCTGACGGATCCTCCATGTCAACCCGTCGGTGAATTTCTCAATCTTCTTCTTTTCTGTTGGTATCTCATCCGGAACGATATTCAATAGATTTGTGAACTCGGCCTCATACTCGGCCACAGTCTTACCCTCCTGCTTCAGACTCATCAATTTCCTCCTCATTTCTGTATGAACAGCGGACGGAAAGTACTTGCGGTCAAACCGCACCCAGAAGTCCTGAATAGTGAGAGTATCCCTCTCCTCCATGGTGGTAATAGACTCCCACCACTGCAGTGCAGATCCAACTAGCTTGAAAGTAGCTAGCACCTGCTTCTGAACGTCCGTGCACTCATACATCCTCAAGTGCCTCTGTATATCCTTCCTCCACTGGCTCGAGACTACCACATCTGAGCTACCTGCAAACTCTGGCGGATGTGCTTTCTGAAAAGCGTCACGTACACGCTCCCAAGCAGACGGAAATTCATTTTCCAGTACTGGCGCGGCAACCGGCGCCTGAGGTGGTGCCTGCTGAACAACGGCAATTGCGGCATTTACCGCTTGGGCTACAATAGCTGCAACCTCAGCGGCATTCATCATGCCCTGAACTGGAGCGGGCTGTGGTTCGGGCGTTGCATCCCTAGGAACTCGTCGTGCACGTCGTGGAGGCATCTAAAATAAGAATAATGTTTATAAGTTCACTGTTTATAAACTTAAAATAGCTGAAGAATGAAGCATACACAAAAAGAGTACAACAGTCCTAAAATATAGGGCTCTATATCAAAGAAACTTAGCGGAAACATAATAGCCGTACAGATCCTAAAGAACACTAGAACCTGATGCTCTGATACCACCTGTGACACCCCTACTAATTAAATACCGGTTAGCTACTCCTTTATTAAATTAATTCAAAATGCCAAGTTGGCTCAACTAATAGCATCACTGTCGAAAACATTTTTATTATTACTAACCACCTAGTATTTAAAAAGTAAGTTGCCAAATTTTAATTAATGTCCGATTAACATGCAACAAGTGTAATGAAGAATAATAACACCATTCACCATAACGAAGTAAATAGAATAACCATCACATAATGTAAATAAAGTCTGGAGGAAAACTCCTCACTACAAATCCACAACTGAAATAATTAAACTGAATACCGAATCAATACATGCCAAAATCTGGAAACTGAAATGGAAAATATAACTCTAATGGAACTGGGAAACATGCCCTAAAACCGAGGAATACTAAAGATGGAATCCAAATGATAGAAGCGTCTACAAGCAAATCCCTGTAACTTCCACAAACAGCTACAGCTCGTCAACTGAATGAGTATCCTATGCATGGTGTCCTTGTGGCTAGGCACCTAAAATGGTTTTACAAAAAAAATAGATTTGAAAGCAAACGGGTCAGAGCCCGAATGTAGAGATATTTTAAAAACCTGCAAGTGCTTTTAAAACATTAAATGCAAAGTACATGTTAGGACATGCACTCACATGGAATTCTCACCTCTCGTCTAACTGTGCACTCCTAACGTAAGTACCCATCTAACCACTAGCTAAGTGACATCATATCTAGCTAGACTGTACTAGATTCTACCCTTATTACTCGGTTCCCATTAACATTATAACGATCGCAATTAAATAGGGGCTTAAAGTAAATTCAGGTTCTCATATAAAACTAATACAACTCATTATAGATCATCCCTTTTATTTTATTCCATAGTTACACACAATACCATATGAAAGTTCTCACTTTATTAAGTGTATATTTTTCCACAACATAAATATACAATATAAGCACCCCGAGACTAAGATGTGGTGCACACATACTCTGCTATCCATCCCGGTACATCACGTACATAAGGAATCATGTATACCGAATCTCTCAGGAATAGTACACAGATAACAACATCACAAATAATGGAGGCGAACACAGTCACATCACATGGGTCACGCACATACCTACGCTCCCACGATCAGCGGACTTATTGACATCCCAATAAGCATTTCTCTGACCTATGTTCATCGAGGTAACCAGTCTAAATCCGGGCAACACAAGGATTAGAGGGCTCTAAGCGAACGCAAACCTCCCGTGACAGCAAGTATGGTAGGTATGTCATACACACAATTCATATACAATTACTAAGTAAGCAGACATCTTAGTAATCCCGTAGTTTAATTGTAGTACTTATCGCATTCTCGTACCAATCTAATATATATACAACTTATATAATCCCTGTCCATATTTATACGCGCCATAATTCATTCTCACGTCGTAGTAGGCACTCACGTCTCGACTCAAATGTCTATTTGATTTGATCCACGCTTATATAATTTATTCCTCATTATAACCCAATTGTCCCAAGTATACTAATACACCATCAAAGAAATATTATCTCTATCTTCGAACAAGTTTACGGGACTCCCAAAATCAAAACAGGCCAAAAAGGCCTAAACTGCCAGCTCGTTAGAAGTCTCGTTCGAACGAGGCTGTTCGAACGAGATTTCAGTTCGTTCGAACGAACTGTTCCTTCTAACGAGATCTCGTTCGAACGAAGTTATCGAATGAAATTCCCTTTCGTTAGAAGCGACTGGTCAACTCGTTAGAAGCTCGTTCGAACGAGCTCGTTCGAACGACCTGGAGAGGTCTTCTAACGAGGGACCAGTTTCGGCCCAGATTTTCTCCAATCTCATTTTTCATCCATTTTAACACCTCAAACCTCTTCCAAAGTTCATCCCAACAACGTTTTAGGGTCTCTAATTCATCCTAAACAATTTAAAGTCACCTCCTAACATGTTTTAAGGAATTAATTCGTCCTAAACATCATTAAATCACAAGTCTCTACACTTTTCCCCAATTTTTCAAAAACATGAACTCTAAAAGTTTTAGATCCTTAATTTATCCAATCAAATCCGTTTTTGTGTCTTACAAGATATATCAACATCAGATTAGTCCTCTAAATATGATTCTACATGCAATCCTTTCATCAAAATTTAGTATTCTACTTCCAAACTCATGGGTTTTTCATTATCTTCCAAGAACAAACATAAATTTGAATTATCTAACATGGAAGGAACATTCTCCGAAATTAAATGGAATTAAATCACTTGCCTCGAGTGTCTCTGAATTTGGTGTTGATTTGGTAAAGCTTTTCTGCAGAATTCCCTTCTATCTCTCTCTCTCCAAGCTTATCTCCAATGGTGGCTAGGGTTTTCTTTGGGAAAGTTTTGGAAACCTAATGATAACTCCCGTAGCTTGTTAGGTCATTAAGGGTTGGTTAGTGGGTTTAGTGGGTCTATTCCCAATCAGATAAAGACTCCTAATTTTTGTCGTTTTTAATTCCTCAAAATACAAAATTACCGAAATACCCTTTATGTTGCCGGTATGGCCTAAAAATACCCCGGGACCCAAATTAAACCCCCGGCCAGTGTTTTCTGACTATCTCGACCCTTCAGGACGCGTTGGCGCACTCAAAACGACCATACGGTTAATAGAATTTGAAATTCACTTTTGTAATTAAAATAATTATATCCTGACGCGACTGTCACACGCGTCCCAATAAAATAACCAAATTGCCCTATATCAACCTCACGACAAATTTCATAATTCAATATTCACAAATTTCATAATTCAATATTCATATATCATCATATATACTCAATATAGTCAAATACCAACTCACAACTCGCTAGTATTTTACCCGGATTAATTTCCAATTAATTCTCATTTAATTAATTAATCCCAAAATAAATATAGCCAAAAAATACGGGGTATTATAGGATGATATGTGGGAACAACTTTGTAAGATTTTGTCATTCCTATCTAGTTCAAATGCAAAGGTTCTTTACTGAGTGACGGATCAATTGAAAACCTATCGTAAGAACCTTTGGAAGATGTTTTAAACAAAGGGGCATTAAATTCTCACATTTTGAAGTTAAAAGATCGTGTTCTCCTAAATGTCCAAATGTCCACGGGCTAATGGAATGACTTCTTAGAGAATGAGGTAAGGGAGGGAAAATAGACCGAGAGGGAGAAAAATAAACTAAACATGTCAAAGAAATTGGTGTCCATAAACTTGCAGACAAATCAAGTAAGATCCTGATAAGGTTTGTAAATATGCCCTAGATCCTTAATAAATGTATTTCCTACTCCACCATCCATGACTAACATCCCTCTAAGGATCATAGACATAGAGATGATGAATGTAGATACCTTAGTTCCTTGAAATGAGGATAAGGAATAAATATGTGAGCCTGTAGAGGCCCTTATCACTATTTTCATTTGCCAAAGAGGATCCTACAAAGGTAGTCCAAATTTGGGATGACCTGAACTCCCCATCAGAGAGGAGCTCACCCACATTCTTTGAGAAAACAAATATGTGGTCGCTTAAATCCACTCAGATATGATCAAAATAGATCCCGAGGTCATGTTCCACCACCTTAGTGAGGACCCAAACAACAAGCCTATTTGACAAAAGAAGAGATTATTTGGTCTAGAACAGAACAATGTTGCATTAGAAAAGGTTAACAAGCTTTTGGAAACTAGTTTCATCGGAGAGGTGAAATATTTGGAATGACTCTCAAACGGGTACTTATTCCTTGTGAGAACAAAAAGTGAAGATTGTGTGTTGAATTCACTAACCTCGATAAGGCAGGTCCGAAAGACATCCACCCTCTGCTTTAAATTGATGCTTTGGTTGACTAAACAACATGCCATCAGCTCCTCTTAGTCATGAATGAGTACTCTAGTATAACCAGATCAAGACATCATGTACTAATAAAGAAAATACTTCGTCATTATACAAAAGGTACTGATTATTATAAAGTTATGCCTTTCAGACTAAAGAATTTAGGTGTGACTTATCAGAGGGCCGTAAACTCTATTTTCAAAGACCTCATTTTTAAATCCATAAAGTTATAAGTTGATGACATGCTAGTCAAAATACTATAATCTCACGACCATATTTAGGACCTCATAGAGACCTTCGACATTCTTAAAAGGAAATAAAAAAGCCTCAACGCAAAGAAATGTGATTTGGGCTTGTTATAGGCATGTTTCTTTATTTTATGGTCACCAAATGAGGCATAAAGGTCAATCTAGAAAAGATTCAAGCTCTACTAAATATGTAGTCCATGAGGATAGTTAAATATGTACATAATCTCACTAGGAGAGTTACTTCCTTCAACCCGTTTTTCTCCAAATCCATAAAAAATTCTCACCCTTATTAAAATTAGTGAAGAAGGCTTTTCAATGGACTCTTGAGGTTGAAGAAGTCTTCCAGAGCCTCAAAAAGTATTTTCTAACAATCACGGGGGAAGATCTATACATGTACCTTACTTCTTCTCCAATCATTATCACGTTATCTCTGATTCGAGAGGAATTTTGAGTCCAGTATATTGTGTATTATGTAAATCGATCTTTTTAGGGGATAAAAGCATGTATCCAAGGATGGAAACACTTGTATTTTGCGTCAGCACTTCAGTTACACATTTGATGCCCTACTTATAATCTCAATCCATTTTGTTCATGTCCAATAAAACCTTTAAATAGATCATCCAAAAGACCAATACGTCAAGAAGGCTTGTAAAGTGGTATATGGTGTTTGGTTAATTTGATATAAATTATCAACCACGAAGTGCCATCAAGGCTTGGACCATAAAAGACTTCACCGTAGAGTGCAAAAATATAAAGGAGTTAGAAAAAGAGGCCAAGAGCCCTGAGGCAGAAGCATCAGTGTCTAAGGAACCTAAATAACCATTGTTAAAATAAACAAACCTCATCTCTCCAATATGAGTTTTGTATACGGATAACCCTTATAATAGCCAAGGTATTGGATCTGGACTTCACTTGGTGATTACAAAAGGATATACCATCTCTCTTGATCTAGATTTTTAATTCAGAGCATCCAATAATGAGGCAGAATATAAAACCTCAATGGATGTCTTATGCCTGGTCATCCATTTGAAAGCACAATAAGTAGAAGCCACTAACGAGTCTCAATTGGTGGCCAATCAGTTCACTGAGGTCTATCAAGTCGAAGGTGATAGGATGGCATGGTGTTTAGAAATTATGAAGAAAATAATCCAAAGAATCTAAAGATTATGCATCAGAAGGACCCCATGAGCAGAAAACTCAAAGGCCGACCACCAAATGTGAGTAGCCTTATTGAATGAGCTAGATGCATAAGTCTTCATTATTAACCTAGACCATCTTAGCATCACAGAACTCCATATCAACACTACTGAGGTCGATCAGAGCTCTGATTAGATGACTCATATCAATGCCTCTCTTAGTGATGAAATCGGGCCTAAGCATGAGCTCCCAGATAGACGACTAAATTATTTGGCTTATAAATACTACCCGAAGAGTGGGGTACTACTCAAAAATGGATATTTCTCAGCTTCGTCGAAAGGCCTAAGTACATCTGAAGCCATATATATTCCTTGAGACCTATATAAAGGTGTTTGCAGGGCTCACATGGCCCCCAAAACCATAGTCTATAAAGTTCTAAGTTAAGGGTACTTCCGACCTACCTTGGCGAAGGAATTTAAGGAATTAGTTCAGCGTGATGATAAGTCTCATAGTTTTCCTTTTCCAAATCAACCAGCGGAGAAGATGGCCCAAATTTTTTATAAAGGTGGAAGGTATAAACTTTTTAAATAAAGGTTCAGATGTCTCAGAATCCATCGCACAACCTCAAACATATACTACAAGGCTACCAACCTACTGGACAAAGGTTCAGATGTATCAGGACCCTAAGAGTAACCTCAAACTTATATCACATGTTTTTTATCCTAGTTGACTAAGGTTTAGAGGCCTTAAGACCCTTTATGTAACCTCAAAATATTTTCGTAAGGCTTTTAACCTAGTGGGCTAAAGTCCAGAGGTCTCATGACCTATTGTGGGACCCCAAAATTTAAAACGTCTTAGTCTAGAGGTCATACGACCCATTAGGAGACTTCAGGTTGTAAAAATTCCTATATTCTAAGTCTAGAGGTCATACGAACCTCAGCATAACTATTTTTTTTCCTTACTCTTTTATCCTTAGGAAAACACGTTGCAAAGGTTTTAGGACCTTTACTTACTTTAAAGTTTAATTATGAAACTAAGGTCTAAGATCCTTAACAGGTTTACTTTTTGACTTCCACACCTAAATTTTTATGGGATAGATGTTTGTGGACAAACATTTTTGGGATTTTATCTTGAAAATAATACAAATTCAAAAGTTTTTATGATTCTAAAGTCTAATTTTAGATCCTTAGTCTTTACTTTAAAATTTGGGCAAATATATAGCAAATGTCTATAGACCCTCAACTATACGTTAATAATTTTAGTTCCCAAGTTATTTTTCTTTACCAAGAGATCTTGGGGATAAGTGGGAATAATACCTACTTAGAAGACCTAGGATAGATAAATACAAATGCAGAAATTCCTTAGCAAAGGAAACAAAAAGAAATAAAAATAGACTAGAAATTAGAAGTCATAAGTTTAAAAAAAACTATTGTTGCATCAATTCATTATGTAAGGTAAATGTGGGTGTTACATGAAATTCCCATGGCCTAAAAGAGTTTAAAAAAAGGAAAATATATAAAAATACTTCTAATATCTTTGGATTGATGTGCTTTTCCTTCATAGGGTTCTTGGAGGGTATATACTCAAGTTGAGGAGTAGGGACTTCCTTCGGGACCTCTTCTTCTTCCTTGGCAGAAGTGGGAAAGTGTACAGCATCATCACTCTCTCTAATCCTCTTATTGTCGAAACTCTCATAAGTAAAGTGGGTGGCTTCAAAACACCGACCAAAGATATACACCTTATGAAAGAGATCTTTAATATTTTATTTGTAAGCCTCAAAACCTGATGCATATTTTAATAAAATAATCTTTTTATACATCTATGACTCAACATAGGAACCCTGGTTACTCATCAAAGTACTATGGATTATCCCTTAGAGCTCAGTGTGCTTCACCAAAAGTGTGGAGTACTATTTTTACAGCTATTAGCCCTTGGACATCAGTAAGTCCTTCATAGAATTAGGATCCACAATGTATTGCTTCAGAAGTTCCACGTCCTTATCATCCTGAAGAAGTCTGTCTGAGGAACTTTGAAGCTTGAGAGTTTATCCCTAAAGTTACTCCACCACTAGTTTATGCTCAATCTGAGACAAAGCATGGGTTTCCTCAACTTTAGCCAAGGAATATCGGGCAGAAGCAACAAGGGAAAAATAATCCCTAAAGGTCTTTCTATTGAGAAGCCATCCCTACTCCATTGTAATGATATACGACCTCTTGTGAACTCTCTCCTTATCTAGAACAACCACCTTGAATTATTAATTGCAAATTGTTTGGTTCAGCTCCAGCAATGTTATGTCCCATTGATTAACCATCTATACCACCCCATATTTTTAGGATAGAGAATTTATTTAAATTAGTGAATTAGAATTTAAACTAAATTGATGATTTAGAGAATTTATTTAATTTGGAAGATTCAATATATTTACAGAATTAAGATTTAAATAAATTCGGGTTATTTCTTTTTAATAAAACATGTGCCATAATTTGAGTTTGAAATTTGAGATTTTAGTTAGGTAACTCTGATGGTGATTCAAAGGGCACGGTTGAGTCCAAAATGGTCGAAACTGTCTGGAAAGAGTACCAGGGGTAGTAATTGGGTATCGGGGCATTTTTAGGCTTAATTTTGGGATTCACCTAATAAAACCTACGTGAGAGAGGTTGTGGCAGACACAACTCAAATAAGAAAAATCCTAGTTATAGAGGAGAAAATGCCCGATCAAGTGGGAGACCTTTTGGAAGACAAAACAAGAAAAGATTCGTGTGTTCTTCATACAAAATATTGTCTACAACAAAGAAATCAGACTCTACAAATTATCCAGGCAAGTAGTTAAACTTTCTTTCAATTTAATTGAAATAATTCGATTCATATAATAATGAGTGTGATAAAGAAATTCGTTTTTGGGACTGGGTTATTTTATGAAATGGGTTTCGATGATTTGAGGAATTTGTGTAGATTAATTATGTGATTGATGATTTTCTATGATTTAGTGAGGTTGGAATTCGAATTATATTAGATATCCAATATAATATCTAAAGTAATTGGTATTATAGAATTGAAATTTTGAAAACGATTGTATGAGACTGTGAAAACCCAATTCGAGGATTTAATTACATATAATGAAAATAGATGATGTTTAAGGTTACTATGATGATTATAAGCCATTTAGAGGTGGGTTTTAGGCTATCTTCATCGGGTTACATTCAAAGAAGCAATAGAGAAGCTTCCGTGGATTAACAATGGAGGAAAAGAGATCAGCAAAGAAGAAGAACCTGCATAATGCACTACAAACGACATTGCAAGTCGTTCAAACGACATTGCATCATTTAAACAAGATTAGTATCTTGTTTAAATAAGATTCTTATCTCATTCTAATGATATTATTAACTCATTGGTTTTGAGATAGATCTTTTCGTTTCGAACACGTGTTCGCGAGTTTTGTATTTTTTTGGTGTTTTTTAAATTAGTTATGATTGTATTAAGGAAAGGTGTCTGAAATAGAAATTCTTTGGGAGAAATCAAATTTGGGTTATTTAGAGATGTCCGTAGATGAGTGTATAACTATGGAAAATATTAAGTAACATTATTTTAACTTTGGAACTGGATTATTTATGGATGTCCATAGTTTTAGTACTCAATTATTTGTTTGATCATTGTGTATTCCGATTATTGTTTCAGTTCACTGTTGTATTTTATTATTGAACAGATAGTTTATTCTGTTACTTGTATTTATATTATTCATCGGTGTTGGATTTATTTATCAGATTGTGATTGATGGTTTAATCCTTATTTACCTTAGCATTTTTTAACTAATAAAAGATAAAATTTGGTACCGGTCTAATTAAATTACTAGGTGGTAAGTAACTTTAAAAAAAATCAACAATGACGTTGAGAACGAGCCATATGAGACAAAGGTTTTATTTTGATCAAGGGATGGTCACCGGGTATTTTAATAGGCGTGGTGTTACACCATATGTATATCCTTATTCCTGCCTCTTTGGCCCTAAATATTATTAGTTGTCTGGGCCCTAGAAAAGTGTTAACCCTATAAAAAAAAGGTCGAAATATATAAGAACGTGGAATCAAGTAGCATATTTACCGAGGAAAAGTCAAAAATTTTATGAAAGTACCTTGCCTGGAAGGCGAATCAACTCTTGATGATTAGATAAAGACCCTCGACACCTCAGCATGGCTACTATATTAGAGTTTCGATTTAATGTAATTCCTTCATAACTGAGGCATAAGAGTTTCGATAAAAGAAGGTATTGAGTATCACTCAACTCCAAAGTTTAGTTGATCTTCTTTCTCTACATTAGATGAACCTTTGACAAGAGGCCTTAGTGGGACCTGTCAGGGTCCCCTCTTTCTAAGGGGACACCATTACCTCTATCTATTTTAAAAGGGTATCACAAATAGCTTCCTCAATATTTGATACTTGGGGATCCAAGTGCCATAAAATATAATCACTACTCTAAATTACCCTAGAGATCCCACCTTCCCTCGATTATGATTGCAATAATAACAAGATTTTAGCAACACACCCCCTCTGTGGGACTTCACTAGAGAAAGACTTTATATCGACCTCCTCCACCAGTTTGATTCTAGAAATCAGAATATCCACCGCCATATTGAACTTTAGGCACTTGTTGGTCTTTAACCACTTTCCATTTTTAACCACAGTCTCAGAATAAGATTTCTTATCAAATAACCTGGCCATCTATTACTCCTTTTGTTCATGCATTGGATTGACAGTAAGAACAAAGTCGATTATCAAGAGACAAAAAAGGAGGGTAATAATAGAAAAAGATAAAATTCAAGCTACATATTGGTTAAATAACCAGAATCTATCGGGATTGCAACTTCAGAAGTGGGGAGGACCTCTTTAATTTTGGGGGAGCTCAAACTTACCGCTAATCTTGTCATCCCTTCTATTAGAGGCCTTAGGAACCTCTTTAATAAGGGGATATTGATGATATGATATATAATCCCTAGTATTCCAAGAGTTCTTATAGCCCTTCGCTTCCTTCATGAAAGGATTGAGGTCCTAAGTTCAACCCCTGACCTTTGTTAGACCACTCCTAACCCCTAAGACTTGTGTGGCCTTCAATAAATGACCACATGGGTTCCACGAACATTAGCTACCTCATCAATCCTATAGAATTATCATTCATTCCAGAATATCTTTGTAACCAATCTTTAAGACCTCAGCACCAGCAACTTGATATCTCTAACGTACACAATAAACATCATTTTGAATAAAAAAAGTTTTCGAGGGACATCAAGCCCTTGCCACTGAGAAATATCATTTTAACCTATCTTCTAAGAACCATATGACCAACCAATCATGGTTCCAGGACTCTTAGACATCTGGTTAGGATCCTACAACTAGTCTCGCGGATAAGTGAAATGAATGGCACTATTCCACCTACCTCTACCACTCAGCTCCACTTGGATTGATGACCCTAATTCACATTAAATTCTCTCATTAACTACCTTAAATAACATTAAAAACCATTAACCCAAACTCTACCCCCACCTATTTCCCTCAGGCTGCAAAGACATCATAGCCATGATGTGACATTCCACTCATTCTCTCTCCTAAAGAATGGATAAATAAAGGAAAATAGAGAATGATTAAACACATGTTCAAATCATTACATATCAAAAGAATAAAGATTTTTATCTTATACACATGTTTACTAATTGTTCTATATTCTCTCAACCCACTGTTATGAGCCTAAAACAAGAATCTGGATCAAATCCACTTATATTATTCATTGTATTCTTTATTAAGCCTTAAATTAGTACTTGGGATTCCATAGAGAAGTCCATCAATTACTTACTAAGGTCCTTAGTATTCGTGACAAAGGTTTTAAGGACCTCATACTCTCTCTGCCAAATCCCAAGAGGTGTTTTAGATTATGATAACTCTTTTATAATATAATAAAGAAGTGAAACGTCCTTTTGACGATGGATGTAGGATCCTCACCTGAAGTCTGAACCATATTAAATCTGTGTCTTATGCTTTGAGATTCTTCCCCATAACCTTCCTAAGGTGCTGAGGGGGGCACCTGTTGGGTCTCAGGTTATAAATAATTTCAATAACCATGAAAGAGATCTAAGAAATCGAAGTTATACTGGACAAATAAGTTCAACTAATAGACAACTCTTAATGTAGGAGTACATTACATCCTCAATGAGATTTGAAGAAGTGAGAAGTTGAGTTAGCACGAATACCTCAAGACCCCAATAAAAATGATGAATAAAAGCTAGTGGTGTGACTTCCACAAAGATCACATAACACAACAGATAAATGATTATCGTTGAAAAACAAGATTGTGACACTAACCAGAAGAGGTATGTTGATTAAATAAATATATAAGTCAGGCTGAGTAGTTGATCCCAGGGTTGATCCAAATCTTCTAAGACGATTAAAGTCTCCTTACAAGGGAAATGATGGCAATATATCAGAGCGTGATGATGAAGCTTTGAATGTAGGAAGCGATGGTGACTTACCCCAAAAGCCCAAGGATAAAAAAGATAACAGTATCATGATTTCATTTAGAATGCATTTAATTATTAGTCAATAATAAGAAGAGTTGATGCGCCAATAGAAAGAAAACCATACCTAAATGAATCGAAGGTTTGTGAATAAATGGGTAAGATGAGGTGAATTTAGATGAAGACACCATAAATTGAACAACCATATATTAATTACAGGTTTATCAAAGGATGATAAGAATAGCTTCTTGTATTCACGTGATGACCCATTGGTCGTGAGCCTAATGGTCCATGAAAGGATTTTTTAGAGGATTCTTACGAATGATGGGAGTTTAGAAGATGTATTATTCTATTATTTCTTCAAAAATCTTGGGTTGTCCGAAAGAAAGTTGCAAACCTACCACGATCCACTCATTGGATTCTCATATGATATGGTGTAACCCTTGTACACCATTGAATTAGAAGTTATAGTAAGGACATGGATGACTTGGAGCACGCAGGTGATGAAATTTGTTGTGATAGCTAACAATGTGGCTTTGTCCTATAACATAATTTTGGGTAAACTAGGCTTAAAGAAGTTTGAAGCAGTTACCTATATAGTGCACCAAGTAATGAAATCCACCATAAGATTTGGGATGGATCAGGTGAAAGGATCCTAGGTGGTACCATATGAATGCTACTTAACCTTGATCGTAGAGAATGAAAGGTTATGACACACTTATCAATTGAGATTGTATATCCTCAAGATGAACAAAAATTTGTTACAAGTGAGGCAACTGAGAAAATACGTTGTTGATCCTCGATGATTAGCATCTAGAAAGGACAGTGCAGTTCGACTTGTCTAAGGATCCGATGTTAAAGAAAAAGGTTAAATACTTCCTAAACAGAGGAGAAATGTATTTGCATGGATCCATGCGAACATTCTTGGTATCGATCCAGATTTACTATATTATGATCTCAATATAGAGAAAGATTTTAAACCTATGAAACATCAGTGCAATGTACTTATATAAGGAATAAAATATGGCCATTGAAGTGGAAGCGGATAAACTCAAGAATGATAAGTTCATTAAGTATGTGAAATACCCCAGTTGGCTATCAAATGTCGTGAAGGTAAAGAAGAAGAAGAAGAAGAAGAAGAAGAAGAGGAATGAAAAACTAGCGAATGTGTTGACTTGACAGACCTCAGTAAGGCATGTCCAAAGGATCATTACCAATTTTCCCGAATTGACCAGTTGGTCGATGCCACAATTGGGAATGGGTTGCTCAGCTTAATGGATTCTTATTTCGGGTATAATTAGCTCGAGTTGAAATTGGAATCAAGAGAGAAAACCACTTTCATAACCATGAGAGGTACTTAATACTACAACATTCTGACCTTTGTGATAAAAAAAAAAAGCTAGAGTGACACATCGGAGGTTGGTTAATAATAATATGGAGATGCACGTCAATAACATTTTGATTAAGATCAATAAAGAAGATAATCACGTCCCTGACCATGGCCAAACTTTCAATGTTATGGAGAAGTATCAAATGAAGTTGAACCCTATAAAGTATGTTTTCGGCGTCTGAAGAGGGAAATTTTTTAGGTTTATCATCAACCAGAGGGGTATTGAGGTTAACCCCAATTAAATTAAAGCCCTTATGAACATGCAATCTCCCAAAAGAAAGAATAAGTTTCGGATAATGAGAAGTCACGTTACAGCACTCAAAAGGTTTATATCGTGGGCTACTAAAAATTCCTTCCATTAGTCAATGTTCTTATAAAGACCGTTAAATGGAATGAGGAGTGTGAGAAATAATTATAGGATTAAAAGAGATATGAGTATCCCCTAATTTACTATTGGGGTCGATCTTAGGAGATACGATATGTTTTTACCTTGTTATGCCAAGGTCCATCGTGAGCTCGGCCCTCATGAGATGTTAAGATGGGGTACGAAAGCCAATTTACTCCACAATAGAGTCATCGAGGGGAACGTAGATTCGATAATTCGAACTTAAAAAGTTGGCACTAGTTCCCATAAAATTTCAAGGACAATAAATACTTATTTCTAGGCTCACACGATTATCACGTATACTGATATACCCTTTAAAAATGTATCCACAAACGAGAGAAGTCTAGAAAGTTAATATCTTGGGACGTGGAGCTAGGGTAATATGACATTGCGTATGAGTTGAGAACAACCACAAAAGAGTTGGCAGTTGTGGATTTTGTACCAGAGACTACTTATAATGAGGAAGCAGTTGAAAATATATCCAAAGCCAAGGTTATAGAAAGTCTGATCAATAAAGGCAAAATCATCTACAAGACCAACAAAGAGGTCTCAGGATTGGAACCAATGAAAAATATATTCAAAAATGGCTCATTGGTTGAGGATAGTTTTGACATAGGCACACCAATTTGGAAGCTTTTATGGATGGTTCCTTGTACACTAAAAATTGGGGAATAGGTCTTGATAGTTACTACTCCAAAAGGGACAAATGTTAAGTATGCCCCGAGATTTAATTTTATAGCCTCCAATAACGAGGTCCAGTATGATGCCTCAGTCAAGGTCTTGGGGTAATCCCCCTCATTAGGAGCTCAATAATTGTAAGCTCATAGCAAATCCTAGTTAGTCATCAACTAAGTGTTGGGAATCTACGAAAAAGGGGAATAGACGATGTCAATATACCTATAGAAGGTTAAGATGCTACTACATAAGTTCACAAAAGTACAGATGGTTAGAAGACTCGGAATAGGGAATTCCTAAATTGATGCCTTGGTTTGTTAGGCATTGATGACTAGGGCCAACCTGAGAAGAACGCCTTCATTGGAAATACTATTACATCATATTATCAAAGAGGAAAGAACAAATTTGATGGGTTTATAATGGGACAAGCCTAGATAGATCCAATCAGGTCATACCTGGTAATTGGTGAAATTCCAAACTATTCTAAAGAATCTCACAAACTACCCTACAAGGTAACTTGGACTGTGCTGGAAAGAAGATTATTTTTCAAAAAGGATTTTATTTTATCTATACTGCGATGAGCCCATCCCAAGGAGGTCCAAGACTAGATCAAAAAAGTGCACAAGGGATCATGTGGTGCGCAATCCTCGGGAAGATCATTTGTTAAAAGTGTGGTAATCAAGTTTAGTATTAGCTGACCCTGAATGGAGATTGCATACAATATTCTTGAATTAGTAATAAACGTCAAAGGTTTACTATAATTCATCGAATTCCTTCTACAGCTTCGACACCCATTATATCCTTGTGGTCTTTCACTATGTGGGGAACACACCTAGTCATCCCATTATCTAAAATAAAAGGGAATTTCAAATATTTGGATATAGTAGTGGATTATTTCATCAAGTTGTTTAAAGTCTAGCCCTTGCTGAAGATGACACGGCCGAAGGTCTTTCATTTTATAGGGAAGAACATTATTTGTCGATGTAGGCTACCAATTTCTTTTATCACAGACCATGATACTCAATTTATTAAAATTAGTTTGAAGCGTACTACATCAGGTCACATATCAGAAAACTACATTCTTCATCGGGTAATCCTCAGTGCAATGGAGAACCCGAAATCACTAATAAAAGTTTGCTGAACGGAATGAAGAAAACACTTAGAGACTCAAAAGAAATTTTGATTAATGAGCTATAATGTTTCCTATTGTCCAATAGGATGACCCTAAGTAACACCACTAGGGAAACCCCATCCATTTTGACCTTCAGCTCTAAAGTTTTTGTAACGATGTAGATCGGCTTATTGAGATAGAGGGTTTTGAATTTAAATTCACCTTGGAGAAGCCTTATGCATCATGTCAAATTGAATTTGGGGGATAAAGAGAGCAGGCAACCCTTAGGGTCGTCGTATTCCATCAAAGGATGTCTAGATTCTGCAGTAAAATAGTGAAGTCGAGCATCCTAAAAGAAGGCAATTTAGTTATGAATTAGGTGTTTCATAAAGGAAATGAGTTTGAGGGAAACCGGAATGGTACCACAAACTCAACGCAGTAATACCACACGACACATAGAGTATTAAAATGATAAAAGGAGATACTTTTAGAAAACCCTGGAATACCGACCCTTTGTAATAGTTTTGTTGGTTATTAATGAAAGTTAAGCCTTTTCTACAGACTATTATTATTAAATTTCAACCATTATGTTTTAATAATAAGTAGAATCAAGATATGGGCAAGAAGCATAAGTTGAAGACATCTCAAGAAAGCTTAGCAGGATAAATAGACTATAACTAGATCACATTTCTTGAGGGTCCTAGTTCTTTGTACATATCATAATAAAGAAATTCGTCGACCTATGGCAAACAAATATTGTTCTAGGTTCAAGTTATTCATAAGACGACCTAATAGACCAGGAAGTTTACTAAAGCATTGAGGTGGCATAGTACATACGAGAACGTCGTTGGCCACGACAAAAGATTGCATAAATATAGATGATATGATAACTATAAGTTAATTATATACTTATAAATACCCTATTTGGAAAACACATGTTCATCAAATGATAGCTAGCATTTAGTTCAGGTTGCCTAAGAGCCGACCACAAGACCATGTAATGACTCAAATATTGCCAGCCCCAAATAAACTCAAACAACTATTTCAAAAATAGTTTCTAAACTGATTCCGTGAAAAATTTACATGTTAAAATAAGCCCTAAAAACATAAGTTACATAAGGGGGGCTATCAATTTGGTTGAGCATGAACCAACGATGAAGTTTAACACGAAAACAAATAATAAAACAAAAAGCAGACTATGAGACAATTTTTTTAATATTATGCAAATAAAAAAAATATGCGACTAAATAAAGGTTTTTGTTTTCGTTTTGGTTTTTTAATTTTTTTTAGGAACTAACTATAGATAAGATGAAATTTGGAGATTTTAAGAAAATAATTACGAATTTTTCAAATTATTATGTCTTTTTATGATAAAACTACCAGTTACTAAGAACAAACTTAAATATTATATCTAACTAATTACCAAAAATAAATCCTGAAAATTTCAAAAAAGTATAAAATATATTTTTATTTTTTATTTCATAATTTTTATGTATTTTATGAGTTTTATTGTACAGAGAGTAAAACTAGTTCGAAAGTCAGTAACTTTTAAAATGGATACAAATACATGACAACGACGTGAAAAACTTGTTGTCAAATTATAAATTATTAAAGGTGAACGACTATTATAATTTAGTCAGTGTAAGTACGAGTCAAATAAGGACTTTACAAAAAGACATATGGGTGTAGAAATAAGATGTAGAGATAAGATAAAATAAATAAAAATAAATGAGAGACACGAAGTATGAAACAAATATGGAAGAAAATACTATAATTCGGATCCATTTATCCTTTTGATTAATTGTTCTAACTCACATTTCCCTTTTATAACTCAAAATTATACCGACTCTCATAGTATAAATTTCAGAATATAAAAATGTGAAAGTTTACTCAATTGTTTTATATCTCTTTTTAAATGCTAAAAATTTATATTCCCTTCAAAATGTCAAACATAAGCATGGACTATCAAACAATATAACATAAGCATAATCCATCAAATGTACGTACAAATAACTATAGGATTTGAATTAAATTTACTACTTATAAGCATTTTATGTCATACATTAGCATGGACCATCAAATAATTTAACATAATCATAGTCCATCAAACATAAGTACACTAATTTAAGAATATAAATAAAACAATTAATTTACAAGGTTTAAAATATCTCTCGTGACTATTTTAATGAGTGATTAATCTTTTAAAAACGTATTTAAAATAAATAGGGAATTTAATGAAATTCCTAATTAAAACATACATTAAGTAATTATGGTAAATTTCATCTAATCTTAGCAATTAAATTAAGCTAGCATTCGTAATTAAAACACAAAAATTATAAGATAAAATAATAAATTTCATTAATAACCAGTTACAAAGATTTAAGTTCCAACACTTGAATGTCGATACTAAAAGTCTCCCCAAATCTTGAACAAAAATAACCTCGCAAACACTGGAAAAAAAAATGCAGAGTTTTGATTTTTTTGGTGCTACGAAAGTAAACTCAGAAATTTATTCCCACATTATGTGCAAAATTCTGACCAAACATCCCTCTCCTAAATTTTCTCCTAATGGTCCTTTTTATAGGGTTAGTGAGAAATATTTATTAGTGTGGGAGATAGAATAAAAAATAAGAGAATGGGAGAAAGAATAAAATAAAATGATAGGAGAAAGTGTAATATAAAAATGATGAAATAAAGAATATAATATTAGAATGGTGGGAGAAAGAATAAAATAAAATAAAAAGGAAGACATGTGGTTGAGGAAAATTGGAAAGAGCATGTGGGAAAGTTGGGAATAAGAAGTGATGATGACGGTGGTAGGGTAACATATATTTTTATGGTACCACTGGCATCGTGCCACGTGGAAGCCTTGCCTATCGAATGTTTTTGCTCACAAAATTAAATGCAGTTATGTAGAATCGAATACAAGACTTACAGCCTTCATTATCTCTTAATCATAAAGACAAGAAATCATTTGAAAAGTATTTTACCTCCATGAATCAATCTCTTGTTTTCAATCAAGTTTCTCATATTTTCACTTTACACCCCAAAGCTTTGTAACTTCCTAGTTTGACCTTTATTCCTCACCATTTTGCAATAATAACATTGAAAATATAAATAAATGTAATTAATTCAAATTTAGGACCATGAAATTTAAAAAAATTAGAAAATTATCCTTTTTTATATTTTAGTCCCCTAAGTTCATATCTCACTCATTTTAACTCGGAATTTAACAAATTTTTAGGAATAACTTCATATTACTCGGGTAAATATTTAGAAATTATTTTATCTACACTTTTGTTTATTAAATCATAGTTTTACCTGTTAAGATTGCAAAATTGGCATTATTATCTTGAATTCTTTTCAAACTTATATTTTTCTTCTAAATAAGAAAAACGACTATAAATGCTCATTAATTATGTAAGAGCATGATATGTATCATTTTATCATAGATAGGCTAATTGAGTTTTTGGCATATCATGCTACCGTTTGATTCATTTGAGCCAACATGAAGTCCGAAGATACAATATCCTTAACTTTCAAGCATCTCCACACTATGAAGGTATAATGTTATTTAGATTTTAAATTAATTCCTTGAATTTATTTTGGGATGATTGAATTTTTATTAAAATTGAAACTAGATTTTTTCTTTAAAAAATTGAGGCATTTTTCTCTATTTAAAAATTTTCTAAGTTCACGTATCTCATTCAAACGAGATGGGAATCTCGTTCTAATGAGATCCTATTATTATTTGGAATCTTATTTGAAGTTTACTTGGATCGAACAACGAATGAGGGCATATTATTTTAGGTCATTTGAACTTCATTCAAATGATATGTATTCCTCATTCTAATGAGATTTATTTTGTTCTAATGAGTTATTTTTATCATTCAATTGAGATTCCAAAGTTATTCGAACGAGCTGCCACCTCGAAATTTGTGTGCGTCTTATAAATACTTGTTTCGTGTTCATTTTCATTAATACTTTTGTGAGAACTATTTTTCCACATATTTTGCGAAAGTTTTCAACCTTTTATGTTTAGAAAACCTTTTTGATTTACAAATCACACTCCTAAAATTTGTATGAGTGAATCAAGTTTGAAACCCTATACCGTGTACATTGCATACACCTTTTTGGAGAGGTATATTCACGGCTAAACTTGTGATACTTGAGGGAACTCATTGCTAAATATGAAGGTTGATTGGTGGATTCCGAACGAAGAAGGCAACGTGTGTACTGCTCCTCACCAACTAGTATTCGTTAGAGATTTACGGAGACCATGTGCATTATACTTATAACTGGTATTAACTAGTCTATAAGTCGATAGTCTTGTAGATTTCTAAAGTGCTGAAAATAAAGGATTTACCTGACAGAGTTTTTTCCTTAATTTTCCTTGTTTATTTACATTCCTTATTTTATCTACTTTTTCACCTAGATGCCTGTTTAGGATCAAAAGGATAAAATTTGGGCTTGTTTTTGGTTGACACTTAATCATATAAATATTCCATTCAAATCCCAATAGTGCACTCTAAAATTGGTAATAGAGCCTATTGTAAAAAAATACTTTTTGATCCTTTTTGAAAAAATATTTTTCTTTGATGTCCATCGTTTTTTCAAACAGTGGATCTTTGAAAAAAATGGATTTTAATGGAGAAATTGTATTATTGAGTGCCCATATTTGATGGTACAAATTATGCATATTGAAAAGCTAAGATAATGGCTGTCTTAAAAGTTATAAATGACAGAGTCTAGTTAGTTTGTGAAAGAGGGTGGAATCCACCCATGATCACTATTGATAATGTAACAAATCCTAAACATGTTTCTTTATGGACTAATGAGGAATTTAAGTGCAACAATTTTAATTCTCGTGGACTTAGTGCTATTTATGGAGCCGTCACCCTTGATGAATTTCATCAGATCATGATGTGCACTACATATAAGGAAGCATGGGATAGCCTCAAGCTCACTGACGAGGGTACCAATGCTATAAAGGCGTCAAAGCTTCAAAATTTTACCAACCAATTTGATACCATTGATATATTAGAGTCCAAGTCATTTGATGAGCTTTATAAGAATTTATTGGACATTATTAATTCAACTTATAATTTTGTGGAGAAAATTGTAGAAATGAGAGTTGTGAAAAATATTTTGAGTTCACTGCCTACCCATTTCATTACTAAGGTCACCGTGCTTAATTCGTTAGGAATCCTGGACACTCTTCGTTTAGAAGAGCTCGTAGGTGACTTTTAGACTTATGAGATAGATATGTTTCCTAAAGCTATTAAACCTAAGGAAGTAGGAATGGATTTAAGTACTCAACCAAATAAAAAGAAGAAAGATAAGCTTTGTGAGTCTGAATCTAAGGGTGAATATCACTTTGACGACTTGGCCTTATTTGCGATTTTTTTTAAAAAGTTTCTAAAATTTTCCAAATAATAATTCTTCCAATGAAAAGATTATTAAGAAAATAAAAAGAAATATGAGGATATAAGGTGTTATGAATGTGAGGGAAAAAGGAACAAGGCACATGAGTGTCCCACTAGCCTAAATAAAAAGAAGGCGAAAAGTTTGCAAAGAAAGCCACTATTTGAGATAGTGACCTCGAATCGATTGATTCAGGGGGAGAGTCACCACATGAACTTTGAGATGTCTTCATGGCTAGTCACGTTAGCACTTCTAGTTCATCTCACACCAATGAGGACATATCTAAACGTGAAAGACTCGATGATGTTTCGACTCATTTAGGAGATCGTGAGTGTGAGGATGAGATTTTAAGTGAGGGATAAAGGGATCTCCAAAAAGAGTTTAGTGATATCTAAACTGAGGAATTGAAAATGAAAAAGATTAATAAGGGTTTATCTCTTAGGGTGTTAGATATGGAGAGAGAGAGAGGTGAAAGTTTTAAAGGTATGTGAGATGTCGTTGAGTCAACTCGATAAGGTAAAGGTTTTTTCATGTGAGCAGTTGATCGCTTTATGCCAAAAAAGAGTGATTTGACAAACCCCATGCCTAGTTTTATGGGAGATATTAAATCTCTATTGGAGACTTATGAGAAACTTCATCCCATGTATCCTAACTCGAGAGAGATATAGAACGTGCCTGGGAGGTCAAGGTTATGTTATAGGATAAATCTAAGACAGTAGGAAAAATGCACCTCGATGATACTTTAAGTAACCTTGAGAGTCTAGGAATAGGTTATGATGGTGAGTCCACTTCCCATATTGCACCCGATCCAGTTCTCGAGTTTTTCTTGATCCATATGGCCCTTGATTGAACTCACCTAGGAAAGAACAACGTAGACATTTTAAGATGGGTGGACCCAAGCCCGTGTATGTTTGTTCCCATTGCAAGAAAAAAAGTCACCTTAAGGAAATTTATTTTAAGTTAGGGAGTGTTTATCATCGGTATCTTCCATGATATGCTACTACACGAGTTTCTACACGCACTCCCAGGCATGTTACTTCGCACATCACATGATAGATTTTGGAAGTTTTTTAGAGCAAGTAGCGTATTTAGTCACGACTTCACAAGATTTGATGGATGTTTTTCATAAGATGTCATCTCCTTTGGAGAACTCCTCTAGGCCTAATGATTGAGGTTGCAAATTGTAACTAGATTAAGGTATTTTCATGCTCATATTTTATATCCCCATTAATAGTGTGTACTATCATTAGACTTATATATTTCTTATTTTGATCTATTTTTCAAAAAAATCCAAAAAGAGTTTTGATTTTCTTCAAAAATTTTGAAAAATGCAAAAAGATTTCATTTTTTGATAAATTTTTTGAAAAAGACAAAAGTGGATTTGTATTTTGTTTACTCCGTATGTGAATGAACATTAAATATGTCTGAGTCACCCATTCATTTCATATCCATGTGACTATTTTGTAGTGTTTTGAGACTTGACATCATTTTATTTATGTGCTTTATAATGTATGGAGTCATTAAGTTATGATACGATAACTGCTTATTATATTTTTGACTCCTTGTCACCTTTAATGCATAAGAGCATGAAATTATTTATTTCACTTACCTTTCACATATCGATAGTACTGTTTTCATCTCAATCCTTCTTTTAAAACAAACCGAATGTAAACAATGAGAAAATAAAAGTTTTGCATGTAATTTGATATATTTTAAGTAATGGAATCGTGTTGCGAAGGACAGGTTGACTTTGTGTGAATAGTCGCCAATTACAAAAAGCAAAGAGCCTGGAAGATTTGAGGCACATAAATACAGAAGTGACAGGCCAATTTATAAGAACATTGATGCTTCCCTACATCTGAGCATTAATTTCTTCAAAATGAATTGAGAGAAAAAATTCAACATATGAGTTTTGAGGGAGTTAAGTCAAAGATAAATGGGTCCACACATCCTATAAAAATCTCGTTAAGCATTACATACTTTTGGGTGTTATTGTTGTGAAATTCCCTCACAATCTTGATTAGTTCATTGGGTTAAGTAAGACTTTGAGATCTTTAGTTAGTGGTGTCTCATTCCTTCGTGGACATATGTTATGTTTGTCTACATTGATTAACCAACAGAATGTGATCACACCCCTATATTAAATTAAGTCATATATTATGTTGGTCTATCTTTTGCTCATAGGTAGGCTAACTTAGTTTTTGGCATATCCCACTACAGTTAGATTCATTCAAGAAGACACGATGTCTAAAGATCCAACATATCCAACTTTTAATCATCTCCACAATATGAATGTATAATGATATTTAGAGTTTAAATTAATTCCTTGAATTTATATTGGGATGTTTGAATTTTTATTCATATTGAAATATGATTTTTCCTTTAAAAACCCGAGGAATTTTTCTTCATTTAAATGTTTTCTAAGTTCACGTATCTCGTTAAAACTAAATGGGAGTCTAGTTCTAACGAGATCCTATTTTCGTTCAATGTCTCATTTAAAGTTCACTTCGATCGAACATCGAACGAGGGCGTACTGTTTTAGGTCATTCGAAGGTTGTATGAACTTCGATCAAATGGGATGGCTTCTTCATTCTAACAAGAAGTATTTTGTTCTAACGAGTTTATATTCTCATTCAAACAACCTTCAAAAGTCATTTTAATGAGTTTCCTCCTCAAAATTTATGTTCCTCTTATAAATACTTATTTCATGTTGGTTTTTGTTAAGAATTTTGCCATAACTATTTATGCACCTATTTTTAAAAAGTTTTTAACCTTTTATGTTTAAAAAACCTTTCTGATTCAAAACTCACATCCCAATAATTTATTTGAATGAATCAAGTTAATCCATATATCTTGTATCTTGCATAAACCTTTGTGGAGAGGTAACTTCATGGCTAAACTTGTGATTCTCAAGGGATGTTACTGCTGAAGACAAAGGCTGGCCGAGGGATACCAAGCGTTGAAGACCACGTGTGGAATGCTCCGCACCGAGTAGTAATCTTTAGAGACTTACAAAGACAATGAACATTATACTTGTGGATGGTATCAAGTAGTCTGCAAATTGATAGTCTTGTATATTTCTAAACTGTTAAAAATAAAGGTTTCACAGAAAAGGACTTTTTTCCTCCATTTTCCTAGTTTGTCTCTATACTTCATTTTATATGTTTTATCACCTAGATGCTTAATATAGGATAAAAAGATAAAATTTGGATTTGTTTGTGTTAGAAACTTAACTATACAAATATTCCATTAAAATCTCTATAGCACACTCTCAATTTGTGATACAATGAAACTAACAAGGCCTAAATGTGGGCATAAATTTTACAACCATGGGAGAATGTATTACATCTTCTTTTAACCAATAAAACCTTCTAAGAGAATCGATGCACGTTCAAAAAGTTTCCAAAGATCGAGATTCTGAGCTCCTCAAACCTATGCTAGCGGTTTTTCCTAGGCATGTGCCTAATTATATAATTCCTATTTTATAACGTTCTTGATTCAATAAATCAATTTATGATAACTAGAGATATTTTTATTTCTACATATTGATTTTGTGTAACTAGACATCCAAAACTACAACATGCAAATCTGTAAGAGAGCTTTATTTACCTTACCAATTCTCAAGATTGTTTGGCCTAGTCCAAACCATCCTAGTGACTAAAAAGATCTTTGAAAATTGTCTCCCATGTAACCAAAGATGTCATTTGGAGATCTTATTAAGAAACCAAGATGTGCTTCGTATTGGGGATCAATATACGCAAAAACATCTCAGCCCAAAATATTTAATTAATAATGCTGAGAAAGTTTAAAAAATAGGTTTAAGAGAGTAAAGATAGGGTTTTAAATACAATATATTTGGGGATTCGATTGCAATACATATGTGTAGAGAATGTATTTTCTAAGGATGAAGGGTTTCCTCCTTTTGTTCCTCCAAAGGCTTACTCGTGTCCATTGAAACGCTTCGATCTTAAAGTATATGATCATACCAAAGATAGGATGGTGTGTGGGCACCTTTCGAGATGAAAGCCTTTTGGTTTTCAGTGATATATGGACCTATCTCTTAAGTCTCTTCAAATAAATGTGCACAATATTTTATCTTTCCCTCTCTAACCCTTAATAATTATGCACCTTAAAATTCTAGCTTACGCCCATATATATATATATATATATATATATATATACTATAATTTGTGGGCTTTGGTTAAAATGCACTTTCATAGAGTTTGGGTCTAACTACCATGGTATATGGATTATACTAGGGACCCAATAAAAATAATTAAATTTCCTTCCAAATAAATACTTATATATCCCAAATTATAACCCTGTAATTTATTTCCTTTCTTTATTTAATCATAATTAATTCCACTAAATAATTATGATGGGACTAAAATTTAATTATCTTAAAATCATTCGGAATAATGACGTCTTATTAGCAAAGTTGATAATGCACATAATGTTATTATCCGTATTAATCTCCTAATACCCGATTGGTCAAATGAATTTGTCGTTAATGGAATTTAACCAACATCTGACCAAATCCTTCATTCTCAGACTTAACTTATTTTTCTACTCCATCGGATTATAAATCAAATAATCAGGTTTACTAGTGGAAACAAATCTTAGAAATTTATAAACGGGGTGTCACAATTTATGATCTTTATTGGACTCGGGCTCCTCTCAATTATGAACATGAACTTACTCAGACAATTGTTTCCCAACTTATGATCATCTATTAACCCAATATAACATTGAATCGCATATATAGAAATCAAAGCAACAATCATGAAAGCATTATAATCCAAATAAATCTTTGGAATGAGAATATATTCTCCCTTTGTAAATGATGTGACAATACCAAAGGCTAATCAAAACATTCCTCACACTTAAATCTCATAGGCGGTCCTATTTAATACATTCGTGGATATACCCATCACAATCCTCTTTTGAGCTATCATACATGTTGTTGAACAATTATACAGGTTCCAAAATATTGAGATAAACTAATAATATTGTACATGCATCCATGCTAACAGGATGTCTACAATGTTATGAAATGTTAGTTTGTTCTAAAACTAGAATTTCGATCTCCTATAATCAAACTATACCATGATCATAATAATTTTTAGTAAGTATAATTGAGCGAAATATAAAATAATATATTTAAAACATAAATATAAGTCATTCTCAAAAACATTAATCTCATTTGAAATTAACTATAAAATCCTTTTATTAATAAATAAAATGTCATTACATGGTTTTTAGAATAAAACCCCAACATTCTCCCATTTAGTCTTAAAGCCATGTACCTATTCATTTGACACTCATTCGCTCTACATGACTCTCAAAAGTCTTAGTTTCTATTCTCTTCATAAAAGAATCCTTCTTATTTTCGACATCGCTTCTCTATATGATATTTCAAATCAGGACATACTTAAGCTCAATGTGCTTCCCACTCTTGTGAGTCCTTGGTTCTTTCAAATTTGTAACCGCACTGCTATTCTCATAATATAGTGTAATAGCCAATTTCATTAAAGGTACCAAGCCCAACTTAATTAGAAAATTTCAAAGCTAGGCAGTCTCTTTTACTGCCTCCAAAGTTGAACTTATTCCGCTTCCATGGTCGAATTAGCAATACACGAGTGCTTAATACGCCTCCATCTTATGGCTTCACCTCCTAGGTTAAACATATATCCTAAGTTCGATCTCCACGAATCCTTATTCCACTAAAAATTTGGTTTGTTATACCCAATGCGTACTAGACTATCCATTGAGTAAACCAACAAATAATGTCTACTCAATTTCAGGTACTTGATAATCTACTTAATAGAAATCTAGTGCTCTTCACAGGGTTAGGCTAGAATTTGCTGACCATGACAACGATAAAGATGATATCCATTCTTATACACCACATAGGATACATAAGGATTACTTATCCAATGTGAAATGGCATCTTAGGTCACTAATCATTAAAAAAATAAATTCCATGTCTAAAAGAGAGAACACTTTCTTGGAATCTTCTGTGCGAAACCTTTTCATCATATCATCGATCTAAGTGGATTGGGATAATCCTAAAATCCTATCTTTTAAATCACCCATATGCTTGGTCCCAAGGATGTGACTTGCTTATCCTAAGTCCTTCATATAATATTAGTTCACTCTGATTTATGTGGCCCAATAACCATTGGACAAGAGGGCATGTTTACATTATGCATAAATGGTTTGAAGACTTTGATAAGTTTAAAGTGTATAAAGGTGAGGTGGTGTATACACATGGTAAACTAATCCAAACTTTAAGATCTTATCTTAGAGGAGATACCACTTAGGAGAGTATTGTAATCACTTATCGAGTATTGAAAGTACGTTCTAATTTTTTGCACCACACACTTCACCTTAAAATGGTGTAGCAAAAAGGAGGATCATAACTCTTTTGATCATGTTTAGATCCATGATGAAATATTCAAATCATACAGATTTTTTTTGGGATTATGTATTAGAGGATGATACTTATTTATTGAGATTAATTCCTTCTATGATCTGAATAACACCCACAGAACTACGAACGGGGTGTAAACTTTTTCTAGGACATGTTTGGATTTAGGGTTGCATTACCCACGTGTTGATGAAGGATCCCGATAAGTTACAATCAAGAATGAAAGTATGTTTTATTATTGGCTACCCGAAAGGAAGTAAAGGTGGTTTATTTTATAGTCTTAAGGAACAAATGGTATTAGTTGGTACTAATACTCGGTAACTCGAGGAAGATTATATTGTAGACTTAAAGTCCATGATCAATTTTATCTTATACGATCTAAGAGGTCAAGACCAAGTAATTTCTTATGAAGTAGCTGTAGAGGGTAAAATACAACATGATATCGATTGTACACTTCCTAGATGTAGTAGGAGTATTATCGATGATTAATTTACAAGTGTCACTTATACTAGACCGTAATGGATCCATGTGATCGTATGATAGTCAGTCATCAATTTGATCAATTAGTGTATTTTAGTGAACACCTTAGTGAGATCCCATAGGAACAAGAAATGGATCCCAAGAACTACAAGATGGAACTTTAATAAAAGAACAGTGAGCTTTGGCTAAAGTCTGTGAATATCGAAACGGACTTGATGTATTAAAATTAGGTTGGGAGCTTGTAGACTTTCCAAATGGGATAAAAATCATAGGATGAAAGTGAATATACAAGAAGAAAAGAGGGGTGGCTGGGAATCTAGAAACCTTCATGGAAAGTCCTGTTATGAAAGGGTTTACTTAGAAATAGGGAATCATTTACGAGGAAAACTTCTTCCTGGTAGCAGTGCTAAAGTTTATCCAAATTCGTTTATCCATTGGGTTTCGACATAATATCAAGATTTGGAAAATGGACATCAAGAATGTGTTCTTGAATGGTAGTCTTGACTATTTTATCTATATTATGCAATTCAAGGGATTAATACAAAATGTATATCTTAGCAAGGTTTGCAAGATTAAAATATTCATTTATGGGCTTTAGCAAGCGTGAGGGGATTGAACATCCATTCTTTATCAAACAATAAAGTATATAGATTTGATCAAAGCATGGGTGAAACTTGTGTATATTTGAAGCAGGAAGAAAATGTGTTGTTATTTCGACTACTATATGTTGATGATATTCTCATAGTCACGAAAGATATGGCCGTATTTTCTAATTTAAGAATATGGTTGTGCTATCAGTTCAATATGAAGGACTTATGAGAGGTCAGTCACATCATAGGGGTGAAGTTTATTCGTGATTAGAAAAAGAGGAACCTGAATTTATTATAGTCACTTATATCGATAATGTACTCATAAGATTTATCATGAAAGATTACAAGAAAGAGTTTCTCCCTTTTAGTCATGAAATTTATTTATTTAAGAATCATTGTCCCAAGACACTTAGTCAGATAGAAAGGATAAGGAATATACAATATGCATTGGTAGTAACAAACCTCATGTATGATATGATGTGTATAAGACCAGATATTTGCTTTCCCATTTTCATGGTTAGAATATTATAGTCCAACCCGATTAGGAAGCAATTGACTGTAGTAAATAAAGCACATTTTAAAGTACCTGAAAAGGACTAGAGATTATATGTTGACTTACTTAGCAGATATTCTAGTACCCATTAGGTATACAAACTCTAATTTTCAGTTGGATATACATTTAAAGAATTTGACATCGGGGTATGTTTTAACCTAGAAAGTGGAGACACGTCATTGATTTGAATATCAAGTGATCAATCCTTTATTAAAATGATACAAGGACCCAGTATAATTTCATTCTCAACATCCCTGCCGCAATAAGTAATATAATATAAAACAAATGAAACCATGAATCCAAATTAAAATACACAATAACTGTTATGCATAAATAAATAATGTGAAACAAATAAACAATCAACCATATGACATAAAAGAATTTTCGTCCAACTACGTGCAACATGTCCAAAAAAAATACTGAAAGGAAACTAATTCATGTCTAGATAGAAAGAAGATGAGGCGAATAAATCAATATATTAGCACCCACAGCTACTGCTCCGAATGGCATAACTGATATACCCCTATTGTCCCTGCTACTACTTCTGCACAATGAGGGTTTTGAAAAGAAAAAAAGATTTTCCTTTAGGTCAAAGCCCATAAGACCTTTGCAATTATTTTGCAAGTATTTAAATGCTTTAAATAAAAACATGTTGAGTTTTGGCTTCACAAGTAATTCATCGATCGCACTCACATGATACTAACCTAAACTTTCAACTATAGTGCCCACCTAATGCATTCATTTTAGTATCCTAATTATGTTACCAATCAAACCAAGACAACAACCGTTATCAAAGCCTATCCTTATAATAAGCACCATTAGTTAAATGTATACTACCCCGACTTAGTACACTATCATAAATAATAACATAGCTACACATGTGTTATGAATGGACACATATCATATAACAACATATCTACACCCGTACTATAAATAAATCTATATGCTATTTCATAAACACATACATATATATATAACCAGATTCGCAGAGCCAAGGCCTCACGGATGCATCCTTTGTGTGCTATCAAGATCTCGTAACATCATTCATCACACTGAGTTACTGGGTCGAAATCTCACCACCGAACCTAAAACGTAAACACAAATGATGGAGGAATTCTTAAACGTATGTTTGGGGGTCACAACCATATCACATCGCACCCAATCGGTCTCCAAACTAACACCTATCCTCACACATGTATAGTGGTCGTGCAACAGTACTATGAATTAGGGAATTAATCCATCACATGTTGGTCAATGCCAGGGTGGACTGTCCATGATGCGTAACCTCCTAACGATAGCACTATCGAGTAAGTATGTTCAATATAAACCAGAAACAATCAAACATATATATAAAAGTCACCCACATATATATAAAGTACTGACTATGTACGGAAATCACACAGCTTACTAGTCTACCAATCTCGAAGTTCAAACTAATTTTTTGATTACATATTTAAGTGCACATTCATTTATATTATCGATTTGTCTCAATCAAACCCAACAAACCATTGGTCTAACACACGTACAAAATCCTAGAAACATTCTCCCGTAGTCCCAATCTACCCCAAAAGTCCATACGTCAATTTCCCAAGAAATAATTGGTTAAACCAACGCACAACAAAAAATCTGGGCAGGCCAGGAAACTGATATGATTTGCTTGGTAGACCAAACTGGTTCGCTTCCCCATCAAATGGGGTTATTTTGCAGGGCTTCTAATCATCTTTTTCCTCGAGTTTCCACCTCTTAAACCATTCAAAATAGGTTCCAAGCCTCTCAAAACCTAAAACGTATAACCTATATTAATACATAACTCACCCAAAAGAATGATAACATCAAAATGTTCCCGAATCCTTAATCAAAGTCCTAGGATTCCTAATCATTCGTTTACTTAAATAACTCAGAATTAATCAGACCTTGAAATTTATTGATTTCTAACAACCTATCAATATAATCATCTTTATAATCATAACCCCAAAATTAAATCGCATAATTCTTAACAATTAATTATCAATCATCATCAACTATGATCGGAGGTTAATACAAAATAAGTACATTTAATCAATTCTCAAAAGCATTTATCTTCTAAATCTCAAATTTGTTCTAAATCAATTATGAATTTAATTAATTGCAAAGAATGCAATCTAACATAAGTAAAAGATTTCCTTTTTAATTGAATCTGAAGTCTCGACCAAATGATTTGAATTCGGATAGGTTCTTCATCTCTTATCCAAGTTACCTTCTCTCTTTCATTCCTTTTTATCTTCTTTTAAGCTCTTCCTTAATCAAAATTATGAAGAGGCAAAAGTGGTGTTGTCATCCACCTCCTTAAACCTTATATACTTCTTAATTACACCCTAATCTCTCTTTTGAGTGTAGACCTCAGGGTAAAAAGACACCCATACCCCTATAGGGACCACACTATGCTAAAAAAATCCCCTCATAACCCGTTCATAACCCTGGGTACCTATTCTAAAGTATTTTTACTCATTACGGACCACCTGTGCACTAAAAATACCATTCGAGTAACCTAACTAAAAATATACCATCATCTCATTAACCGAGCCCGACATGTTTTATAGTATGCATCACCCGTAATTACAAAATGTTTTGATGTAAGTCGCTATCGATGTAATATAGTAAAATGTCACTTTTCACTTATAAATGGCATACAATAGGTCACATTTCTATTTTAATTATCACATGAAAGTAAATCGTAATAATAAATATTAATCCTTAACTCGCTAAGTAATATTTACCGAAGCCATTTTAATTTCCCCAATTAAATTAATAATTAAATGCCCGAAATTAAATACTCATAAAAGTACATGATATTACATTCTCCCCCTAATAACAGAATTTCATGCCTAAAATTCGAACATATCTGCCATAAAAGGTCAAGATACTTTTCCCGCATGTCATCCTTGCACTCCCACGTCGACTTGGAGACATTGTGGTGTGTCCCCATTGTATATGCACTAATGGTACCACCTTTGATCGAAGATTCTTCTCACCAAGGCCAAAAATAGCAACACGTCTCTGTTGATAAGAAATAGTAGTTTTAAGTTAATTTTCTCCAACTCTACATGATGGTGAACCACGTCATCTCTAAAATACCTCCTCAATAACGACACATAAAACACATCATGAATCAGTTGCAAATGCCCTGGTAAGGAAAGCTTATATTCAACCGTTCCTACCGTCTCAATGATGGGAAATGTCCCCACATACCTAGGTGCCAACTTCCCCTTATTCCTGAACCAAATCAATCCCTTTATGAAAGATACCTACAATAGAACCTGATCACCCACTTAAAATTCCATGAATATTCGATTTGCATCAACGTAACTTTTATGTCGGTCTTGAGCTATCAAAATATGACTCATGATCAACTCAATCTTAATCGAAGTCCCTTGAATCATATCTGGCCCAAAAAGCTTGTTGTGTCTCTCCTCCAATGGATAACAAAAACTCTAATGGTTCCCTACCAATAGTAAACTAGTGCGAGTTATTACATGCAAAATCTGTAAATAGTAAATATTTCTCCCAACTTCCCTTAAAATTCAAAATACACATCCTCACCATATCCTTTAACATAAAATTAACTCTATCCATCTTCCCATAAGTATTTATGTGACATGCCATGCTTAAATGAAACTATGTCCCCATCGCCTCCTGAAAACTCTGTTAGAAATGGGAAATAAAGATCTTATCCTGATCTAAAACAATATTGAGTGGAACGTCATGCAGTCTCACTATTTTTGCAATTAAAAGTTAGGCATACTAACATATCGTGTAGTCCACCCGAACTTGTAAGAAATAAGCTACATTAGTCAACCGGTTCACAATAACCCAAATGGAATCATGACCCCTTTACAATATTGATAACCCTGTCATGATGTTCATTAATATATTATCCCATTTCCACACCAAAATCTCCAATAGTTGCAAAACCCTGGCTAGTATCTGATGATCAAAATTCGCCATCTAACAAGTGGAGCACTTAGTGAAAAACTCTATTAAGTCATGCCTTATATCGGTCCACAAATGCTATTTCCTTAAATCCTTGTACATCTTATCCCCTCCCGAATGCATCGAGAATCATGATCCATGTGCCTCTTCCATAACTCAGCACCATAGGTCCTCGTCGTTTGGGGGAATAAATCTCCCATTGAAGCCTAAACCACCCTCAGAACTAACTGATTAGGAATCCAATCCACCTTCCATTAAGTACTATATCCTCACCTGATAAGAAGGAACCCTGTTTGTACCTTCATATCCCTCAAAATGATCGTACGTGTGATGATCATCACTTCCGTGTAAACTCGACCTACCTCCTCCTCCTTACAGCCCACTTTTCCTTCCACACTACTCCTATGTAAGCTTGGATGATACTGAATGTCAAATGGGTAATCCATTATGAACAGAAACCATCAAAATTTCTTTATATTCAACTCTTTCTGCGTGAAAATATATTATATTAATTTATGGGTCATTAACAATCGGAACTTCTACCTCAAAAAATAATGCCTCCATATCCTTAAAGCAGATATAATGTCGTTAAATCCAAATCATGAATAAGATAGTTCTTCTCATGGGTCCTAAGCTTGAGAGATGCATAAGTTATAGCCCAATCCTCCTGCTATAGAACTCCCCTAAGATGCAACAATAAAAATAAACTACTCCACTCCACCCCTAGGCAATGTGATCACTGGTGTTCAATTCCATTTGTCATTTATCTCATCAAAAGCTAACTGACAATGGTCATCCCAAATAAAAGGTAATCCCTTACGAGTCAAAATTTTTACCAAAAGAGGAAGGTTTTCTACTAGAGTTTCTCTTGAGACTTTGAGAACCTTAAAGACAGAGTCCATTAAAGTGAGTCAAGCCTCATCCGTCCTAGTTCTTCACAGACCCATTTACACCATCCTCCTATATTTGTCAACTTCGATGGGGAGGTATCCTCATTGCCAAGGGCATAGAAGGTTATAATGTTTCTAAATAATTCTTTTTGAAGATACTTCAGCTAGTAATGGAGTTTAGAGTGATCAGACCACACAAGAGGATGTGGTAGTAATGGGAGTTAGAGCACCTTCTACTCAAGTACGATAGACTAGAATAACAGAAGCAACATCGTTGGCGGTTATGAGCTTACTAAGTATGTTTTTTGAGTTTTTGAAGAAAATGATGTTAATTCGAAAATTTGAACCAATCATGTATGACACCAGCGGTAACCGCTGTTAAAGAAGTAGTCGTTGTAATGGTAGCAATCGTAGGAGCAACTTCCCCTTAGAAAGTGGTGCTGGAGCAACTAGTAGTGCCAATGAGTTCACCAACAGTGAATAAAGTTACCTTAGAGGAGTCTCCCTCCAAATCTGTTACCATAGAGGAAGTGAAGAAGTTTATTTCCTCTCAAATGGAATCCTCTCACTTGTATGAGGCTGCAAAATCCCTACCATGAGAGCATCAATAAGAATCCCTACCCTTAGGGATATGTTGCACTGAAGTTCATAAAATCCAACAGTAAAGGAGAAAATCATAGAGAGCATATAAAGTGGTTTTTGGAATACTTGGGTGTTCATGGAAATGATAAGGACTTGAACTTGAGGGAGTTGTCCAAGGCACTTATGGGAAGGCGTATACGTGGTATTCTCACCCTACACCCAGTAGAATTCCCATATGGAAGGAGATGTACAGGCAGTTTCTCCAAAACTTTTTTGTAGTGGAAGATAAGTTCACATTGAGGCACCTCGCCCAATAAGTCCAGAAGCCAGATGAAAAAATAATACACTGCATGAAACGTTTTCACGAGAGGGCGTTGGATGTTCACGATAACAAGGATGAAGTGAGGTTACTGCAAATCTGTGTTGAGGGCTCCTAAAGGAGTACAAACTTCATCTAGTCAATAATATGAGAGATGGAACATTCAAAGAATTCACCCCGAGAAACTAGTAATATTTCCAAGACCAAAAGACGCAAATAGTCAAATTGGAGGACACATGTGCCTCTGACCTTATGGAGGCTCTAGATCTCTTGAGGCAAGTTGTTAACTATATAGATGGGAACTCAAAGGATAAGAATGTAGGTTCAGGATTCAAAGGAGATATACCGAAAAATAAAAGGAAGTTTGGAGATGACATCCCACCACCACTACCTTATAGTGTGGTGAAGGCCATGGATTGTAATCACACCTTGGTGCGAGAGGGGATAGAAGGTCCACTCACTGTAACGGGCAAATACCAATAGCAATAGAGAAGATATATGCCAAAATATTGTGATTTGCACCAGAAAGTACAAGACGCCACAAAAGAATGTTTAAGCCTACGGAGGATTATTGGCAAACAAGTGGTCAATGATACTTTGTAGATACCACTTGTGGTTGGCAATGAAATCCTATTCCATGCACTTCATTATGGCATATCTAATATGGTGGTGGCATATGATGAAGAAGAGGAATATCTAGAACCAGGAAAATGGTGGAGTAATGAGAGGATGCATGAATAAAGGTTTTTTAACCTGGATTAAGAAGAGGTTGAACATGAGGAGGTTGTGCAAGTGAATCCCCCAAAGGTAAAGTTAATATAGTCCTTATTCTTGATGAACGATGAACATCAGAGGCATATTATGTCTATAATGATCAAACATATGAAATAGAGTTGGACTCCGAGTGCGAAGCCATAATAAGGAGTCCTAAGTTCAAATGTTTTTAGACTGGATTGGGGTGAAGTATGACACTCGAATGGTCATTAAAAGAAGATTATGGAATCAGTGCAACTTCTAAGGGATCCCCCTTTTACATTGGTAGGTATCCATTGGGATTTTTATCAAAAGATACACTTCAGAGGCAGTTTGTTCTGAGGTAGATAGATAAGTATCATATTTTCACAACCTCCCACTCTATGTGACATCTTTGATCAATGGGATTGTTTTTACCAGGGCATTGATGGATGGAGGAGCGTCCATCAACATCATTCCCATCAACATGTTATATGAGACTAGCATCTTTCAAGAAAAATAGTGCTTATACCATTGGTTATTTAAGGTATTAATAGTGTAGGCAGGCACTCACATGGGTAAGTGAATGTGGGAACCATGATAGGGAACTTCACTTCCCATATTAAATTTCATATCATCAATGCCCATATAATCTACTAGCTTCTCATGGGGAAAGTGTGGATGCACACTCATGGGATGGTTCCCTCCATATATTAATAATGTTCTAGAGACAATATTTAAGCTATCGATATTATTATCAAAACAACTAAAAAACCATTTTCTATTAACGAAGTCCATTTTATGGACATGGAATTCTATAGTGAACTTGACAAAGAGAGAAAGACTTGATAAGAAAATCAAAGGGGATGAAAGTGATTGGAGGAGATACTCATCTACGAACGTCTATTCATAATCACTTGGGTCGAAGAGTGATCACCCAAATGCAAAAAGAAAAAAATAAAGTTGAAGAGGTAGCCAAGCCCCCTCGAACATGTAAGAAAGTCGTCCTTCCAAACAAAAAAAAGTTATATACCATTTACAATGGTCTTCACGGGTAGCGTTATAGGATGAGATCCTCGACCTGGCACTATGATGTTTCGTGGTGGATTAGTAACAAATTATAGAGCACGTAGAGAAACCTGAGGAAGCATAAAAATGCATTCAAGACGGTCCACGATAGTAGTTACAGGAGCTAGAATAGATAAACCTAGGTTTAGAAGGGGTTGAATCTAGACCCATTCTAATTTGTAGGGGTTGGATTCAAATCAAAGAGAAGATATCATTTTTTTAAGAAAAACGTGATTTATTAGAAATCAGCAAGTGGGAAAAATCCCCCCATCGGTGGCTACATCAAATCTCAACAATGTGAGCACCTAAAAAAGAAAAAGCTTCTATAGTATCAATACAATATCGAGTTTTTGGTCCCTAAAAAGGAAAGTTTATAAAAGAAACTTTAATCTACCCACAAATCTGAGTGAGAATAGACGATTCCTATATTGTCACTCCCTCATACATACTTTTATTCCGAGCACACCATAAGTACCAACAAATGAATGTTGGAATCATCTGACAAAGAATGACTCTAATCTTGTCACCTTTAGAATTAATCCACCAGTTCATTAGATTTCGATTAAAATTTGATGAATTGTATCTTATCCCCAGAATAGCGTAGAATCTTTTCCAAAGATATTGGGCAACTCATTTTCCCCAAAATAGATGATCTCGATCCTCTTCACAAGCCACACTACAACATTTACAATTAGACACAAAAGTAATATGCAGATTTTTAGTGAATTCATTTATAGCAATCCCTTTATGAATCAATCGCCACATGAAAACCGATTTTTTTTGGGATTCTCGTATCGCAAATTAGAGAATAGGACTTTTGGATACAACCTTTCTCTCTCACCAAGTGCCAAGCTAATTTAAATGTGAAAATTCTATTTTTTTTTTCTAATGTCCATTTTCCAAAAATTAAATCATTATTTTTTGAGAAGTCCTCTCCAACATTTTGCATTCTCCTCCACACCTGTGATGAAAGTGAAATTGTTCCCTTAAAATTATGAGCCTCCAGTTTTTTGTATTTATCATGCATAAATTGGGGCCAAAGGGAATTTGTATTAAAGAATTTCCACCACAAACTATGAGCATATGCTGATGAAAGGTAAATCATTGATCTGAGATTTAGCCCGCCTTCTTCTTTGGTGTTGCTAATAACGTGCCAATTCACCCAGTGAAATTTTGCCTTCTCTTCTTATTTCCCCAAAAGGAATCGAGCAAGTAAATTATTTATATGAGTGAGAACGTTTATAAGAGGATTGATGGAGGCCAGGAGATGAAGGTGTATGGATTTTGCCACAGATTCGATAAGAGTCAATGTACCTGCTTGATAAATACAATGGTGATTCCAATGATTTAGTTTCCCTACTATTTTGTTGATGTATTATGAAAAGTATGCTTTATTTTTCTTTTCGGAGAATAATGGAATCCCCAAATAAACAATGGGGATATTTTTTCTTTTGAACCCAGTGATTTTTTCAATGACTTTTTTCGCTCCTTTTGCCTCATTTCCTGGAAGATGAAAGCAAGATTTATTGTAATTAACCACTTGCCCCGATGCCTCTTCATATTTCTTTAATAACTCCATGAGATGCTTGAGAGATCGTTTATCACCATTTGCAAATATTAGGGTGTCATCTGCAAAAGAAAGACAAGAAATAATGGGGTACCCCCTTGTTAGAGCAAAATGAGTCATCTTCCCAGTTTCCATCATTTTTTGAATTCCCCGATTAAGCACTTCTGAGGCTATCACAAAAAGAGCCAGTGATAATGGATCCCCTTGTCTGACCCCATTTTTTTATTTAAAGAAACCACGGGCCTTCCCATTAACAACTATAGAATACCAACAGCTCGAAATCAATCTCCAAAATAAGTAAATCAATGTTTCTAAGAATCCAAAACTCCTTAGAGTTTTAATGATGAAAAGCCAAGACATTCTACCATAAGCTTTAGACATATTTAACTTTAAAATAATATTTGAACCCCTCACTTTCTTTGTAAAAGTTGTCATCATTTCCTAGGCAAGCGAAACATTCACCCATATCGATCAACCCTTGATAAACCCATATTGAGTAGGAGAAATGATTTTAGGAAGAATATGTCCCAGTCTTTTCGCAAAAAAATTTGAAATAATTGTAGACGAAAAATTACATAGAATAATAGGACGAAGTTCTTCAAAGATTTTTAGGTTGTCATTTTTTGGTATTAAAACTACATTAGTGGAGGTCCAACTAATTGGCAGCTCCTCCCCAACAAAAAAGGAACCAATGGATTTATGAAGATCCTCTTTGATAAAGTGCCATTAAGTTTTAAAGAACATACCATTAAACCCATCTGGGCCCGAGGCCCCCTCACTGTTCATATCAGAGACTGCCTCCTGAATTTCTTTTATATTTGGTACTGCACTCAGGATCACGTTATCTTCTTCTAAGAGTGGTTTTGGAATGCATTTCCATATGTTAGACGTCGCGGCTTCACTCGTACCGTTCCTGTATTGATATTAGTTGGTATTAGTGCCACTGCCACTACTTTGCGTGTTATTTTTGAAGCATAGTAGGTTCTTGAACCATGACACTATCCCAGTTTCCAGTTCCTTGTCTTCCATCACCCTCTGCCTTTTCTGATTTTGAAGCTTAGTTATTGTTAGCGCTGACCCTTTTTTCTTAGTTATGGCATGGAAAAACTTTGAATTTGCATCACCATCTTTTTCCCATCTCAGTCTAGCTTTCTGCTGCCAAAAGTTCTCTTCAATTTTAAAATCTCTTAAGTATTCCACTTCTGTTTTGTGAAACTTAACACGATTTTCCACAGAGGTATTCAAGTCAAACTCCTTTTCTATCCCAAGCATGTCATCCTCTGCTTTATGGGAATCTAGAAAAATGTCACCATATTTTCTTCTCGACCAAATGTTTAGAAAGGATTTAACCCTTTTAAGTTTCTCAGCAAAGATATTTAGAGGCTTACCTTGAACGTCATAATACCAGGATTGTTTCATTACTTGGATGAATTCGTCAATTTTAGTCTAGAATGACAAAAATTTAAACGGTCTTGGGTTCTCTTTATCTTCGTCTTTGATTTTTATAAGAAGGGGGCTGTGCTCCGAATTAGTTCTATGTAGGTGATCCCCTGAGCTAGAAAATTTTGCATTATTCAATTCTACATTCCCCACCACTCTATCCAATCTTGCCCAAATCCGATCATTATCCTCTCTATTGTTGCACCACGTAAATCTAGAACCGTTAAATTTAATTTCTTAAAGCCCAACATTTATCATAGACATATTGAAATCCATGACTCCCTCCCAATTGACCTCATTACCTCCAATTTTTTCTTCACTAGTAGATACTATATTAAAATCCCCACCCACTATCCATTTCATTTCTCCAATCCCGGATATGAACTCTCGCTCGTTCCACAATTCGAATCTTTCTTCTATTTTTCATTTCTCATATACCGTCGTAAGAACAAATGGATTACCAAGAAAAGGATTATCCAACCAAAGAGAGATAGTTTGAACCCCATTACGAGCTAATTGCACCTTCCAATTTTTTTCCATAAAATCCATATTTTATTCTTATAGAATTCATAGTCGTGTTTGCCTAGAAATAAAAAGAAATGCCTGGGATAGATTCGAAGGTTAGTTCCTATAAACTAAATATTCTTTTGAATGCTCTACCGATGAGTCAAGCCTCTTACACGTATAAGGAAAAGTTAGACCTCAAGATCAAAGTAAAGGTGAAAAAGTTATTAGCAGTAGGGTTCATCAAATCCATCCACCATCTCATATGGCTTTCAAATATTATGTTGGTGGCAAATAAAGGAAAAAGTCAAATACAGATTTTTGTGGACTTTCGTGATTTGAACTGGGCCTTCACAAATGATGAATTCCCATTACCCAATATTGACTATTTAATAAACACTATCATGGGTCATGAAATTTATAGTTTCTTGGATAGGTACGTTGGCTATAATTATATCAGAATGTATCCAACCCATTCAGAAAAGGTTTCCTTCCACACACCATTTAGAAATTTTCAATATACAAACATGCCATTTGGGCTTGAGAATGCGGGTTCCATGTATAAGGCACTATGATGGCAATATTCCATAATTTGATTCATGACATATTAGAGTTCTACATGGATGACCTAGTAGTGAAATCAAACAAGGAGAAAAAGCATATCCAAGACCCGAGGCAGGTGTTTGAAAGGCATTGCAAGTATAAGATGAAAATGAAACCCTAAAAATGTGCTTTTGGAATAACGGTTGGAAAGATCCTGGGTTTTGTAATGAATCAAAAGGTGGTGCAAGCAGGCAAGGAAAAGAAGAAGTTCATCTTACTCATGCCACTATCGAAGAGCTAGACGTAGCTTAGAAGTTTCTCAGCCAAGGTTTCTTACCTAAGATGGTTTATACCATCACTAGTAGAGGTGTCCCACCCGCTCACTCTGTTATTGAAGGAAAATGCGAAGTGGGTTTCGGAAGATGAAAGTAAGAAGTACTTTAATAAAATTAAAGAAATATTAGCATCACCCTTAATTATGTTGCCGCCAAAGGAGGTGCACCGCTGTGGCTCTATGTGACTTTGAAGAAAAGGTACATAGGGGGCCTTACTTGCCTAATAAAGAGTAGAGTTAGAAAGGCATGTTTACTATTTGTTGCGCTTAATCTCTAGCACTAGATCCAGGTACACTAGTGTGGAGAGGCACTACCTAGTAATTGTATGTATTGCCCAAAAGTGGAGGCATTACCTAAAGGCCTTCGTAGTGCATATCATCACCAGGTGCGATCACATCAAGTACCTTCTTGTGCGAACAGTCTTGGTAGGAAGATAAGTGTGGTGGTTCGTGATTTTGTATGAGTGTGATATGAAGTTCATGGCTCCAAACGTTTCCAAGAGTCCAGCAGCATCAGGTCTGTCACTACAAGAAATATTGGCTTTAGTGACGTTTTGTAAATGGTCGGATAAACTCTAAAAATGTCAGAAATCAAAATTCCAACCTTTGGACAACGTTTTAAAAAAACGTCGGTGTATCTATACTCGAGAAATAAGCATTGTTTGTTGGAAACGCCGAATACACATTTCTCGATGCTTCTTGCTAAATTTATTAACCATCGGAAATTATCCCCGCCTAATAGTATATATGTTACTTTTTTTAAATGTTGGGTTTTGTCTCAACATTTCCACAAAAGCGTCGGGAATATTAATTAAGATATTAACACAAAATTCAATCATTTACTTGAAAACATCACAATGTTAACTAACTTTTCCCATACTATATTCCAAATTTTTTTGTAAAGCTTAAATATTTTAAGTGCCATATAAAATCTAGTCAAACATCATTAATATTATAATTGTTCCCTCAAAGAAATTCCCAATCAACCAAAAAAAACTCTATACAATTATATCTAATCATCCCACAATAAAATGAAGAAGGTATATCTTCAAACATCCCAAAGTTGACTACTAATAAGTTTAAAATTTGTACCCAAATATTCCAAACAAAATTTGAACCATATATTATCATAAAAATAAATGCTAGAGTATTGTTCATAACAGTCAATATTATATATCAGCGACCATGGGCATGACAAACCACTTGTAAAAAGAAAGAAAATAAGTATTAAAAAGTAAGCAAGTCAATGTAAAATTGATGCACAAAAGAAAAATTAAAGGTGGTTAAGGACTTACTTTCCAATTCAAATTTTTTCATTAGTTGATATTTTTTTTCTTCTTCATCCGTTCTTAAAATTTGAAAAAAAAAAATAGTTAGAAGAGGTATAGTAATTAGCTTCAATGTTTTCAAACCAACAACTTATGGACTAATAATGAAAACTTACAACAACTTGTACAATCAAACTGAAAAATAATGATGTATATAACTTTAAAATATATTTTCAAATACAAAAGAACAAAAAAAAAATGAAATATGTAAGCAAATAATATTTCCATATAGTTTATGAAGTTTGCAACCCAGCCCAAATAAAAACTCTAAGCCACACCATCTAGGTCTCGTAACATTTTTATGTCCAAGTTAAAAGATTAATTTTCAAATGGGATCCTTAAAGTTTTAATATTTTTTGTGAAAAATGGTGATCAACGCATTATTATAAGATTTATAAAAATAGACGTAATAGTTTGTAAATTACATTTTTCGTTGTTGGCTGCTATAATATATTTTGTTTTTTCCTTGCATTCGAATAAGTGAAGTGACAAAAACATATGGATGTTAATAAAGAAAATAGTTAAATATTAGAAAAACATGTTTAACAAAGTTATTATTATTTTTTTAAATTCGATAGAGAATCCTTTCTTTATTCATGAGAACCAACTTTTTTTAACATTTAAAATTACCTCAACAACAACCACCAAATTAATAAATACCTTCCACCAATTTCAACAAATGCCATTGGAACGAGTATAGCAATCATGTATATATATATATATATACATGTATATATATGGATCAAACGACAAAAATATTAATGCTATTGCTTTAAAATGTGCCACGAAGAATTTAGAGGTAACAATACAAACCCCACAATAGTTATTATGTTGAATTTGCGATATGATTTTTGGTGGTGCCTTCAATGAGGATTGCGATCAACGTTGCGATTGAACCTCAAATGTTAACGGTTGCAGTTGTGGTGATGCTATAGGATCAACATTGTCTTTGAGAGGAACCTATCAATTAGAATATATAAAATATTAGATGTAGTGCATAAATTTAAGAAATTATACTCATACATGCAATGATTAATAAAAGTTGACATGTTTAATGCCCAAAGAAAGATCTCACGTAGATTGGATAAAATCACCCATAGAACGCATACGGTACTCCATAAAATCCCGTATATGATCTTCCATTTTCTCTTTCATTTCAGCTTGTTTCCTCCCATATTCTTCCTATATCTCACGCCACATCCTCTCATGTTCAGCCTCTATCTCACGTCACATCCTCTCTAGCTCTTGTCGATGTTGTGTCTCGATATCTCTCAAATCATATTGGGATTTCTTATATGATGGTCCAAATATCATACTCGGAGAGACATCGATTACAAATGTGGGAACACTCCCATGTCTTTTGAGTCCCATAAGTTGCCCAAATATATCATCCCGTGCAACTCCAGTCTCCGCTGTCTCTAGATGTTGCGATTCAAGATCATCAATTTATTGCTATAAAATTCAACCCTAGATCTTATAAAAACTTCAAGTTAGAACATACATATGTAAGAATCTCTATATACATGATTTAAGTTTCCATTAAGATGCACGTATATAATTAATAATATGGAACAATAAATCGAAATTGAGTTCATAATCATGAAAACTCAAATTCAAGAATTTTATGTAAAATTTATTAAAACGAGTCCCCAGTGCGTTCAGGAAGAATTGAAATCTAATGACCATTGATCCGAAGGAGGAAGAATTGAACAAGGTCAATGAAGACTCAAGATGTTGACCAAGAAGCTCAACTAAGTCTAAATCTCTAGAAATCACATGAACTAAACCCTCATGTATCCCTTTCCTAAAGTAAGGTTGCCGAAAAAATTCAAGATACCAAACATCAAGAAATTCCAGGGTAATGGACCTCTGATTGTTAATCTCTGTAGTTACCACCGAACCATAACTTTCTAGGTTACTCCGAGGAAATTATTGCCCAAATATTCTAACAAACTTTGAAGGACAACGCTCTACGCTAGTTCTTATCCCTCGAGGAGTCAAGAATCCATAGTTGGAAGGATATTACCCATGAATTCATGTCATAGTACAAGTATAACGAAGAGTTCTAAGTCACCCTTCGTGATTTAGAGATACTTAAACACAGTCCTATGGAGTCACTCAGTGATTTCATAACAAGGTAGAGAGATAAAGCAACCACCATAACCAACTGGCCTTTCAAAGAGGAGAAAATCGGTATCGTGAAGAAGAAATTCTTACCCCCATGTCTAAACGATGATGAGAGGATAGTACTGCCCTCATTTACGATCCCTCTGAGAATCAAGAGTAGATATTGAAGAAATTCCTTCCAAAACTAAAGTTAAACCGATGAAAGTATCTTGATAGTTATCTCCCAGAAAGTTTAAAAATCCTGTCAATACCGCAATCTCAACCATTAATAAAATCTCTCGGCCTGCTACTTCATAGACACCAGAAAGTCGCCCTAACCCAGTCTGAAAGTAATATACCGAGCTTCATGCTCCCCTATCTAAAGTTTAATAGGCTTTCTTAAGCTAAAACCTCATCAAGCCGTTAGAGCCTCATCTATTACCAAACTAACTTCCTAAAAATTTTAAACCAGATGCCCATTGTGACTTTCATCAAATTGCCGTCCATACCACCGACCAGTGTTTCCACCTCCAAAATATGATCCAAGGTCTAATTGATCGGGGTGTCATCTCCCCGCAAGATAATCCTAAATCAAACACTACCCACAATCCACTCCCGAATCATACAATTGCAATCTTCCCAGAATTTGACCCATCTACCCATATCATACAAAGTAAATCACCTGGCATACCCATTTCCTCTCCTAAATCCCTCCAAACTTACACATACTTTCTTTAACACCCTACTAGCTTCGTTGATCAAGCCATGTCACTCCTTACCAGAGCATACAACATTGTTCGTACCCATTCGAGAGGTAAAGATACGAAATTATCATAATTTTAAATCAACTTCTAGAGTCTGGGCTAAAATTTCCCTCCTAGATGACCTTTCACTGCCAGAGATTCAGTGTGTTGTTCTTAGAATCTCAAAAATGGTCTTGAGATTCAAACAATTGGGTGGTACCACCTGATGAAGTCAGTCTAGATGATGTGGTTTGGATCATAGAAGACTTATTCTGATAGGCCGATGAAATTTCAGTACGTCTGAGCTACTTGATGCTTTAAAACTATAAGGGCGCTTAGTCCCTTTACGTCCACATATCCCCGTCGATTGGGAGGAATTATGCGAGGAGACTGTTAAAGTTTTGGAATGTATTGACTTTTCATTAAAAATGATTTCATTGCCACTGGATGGGGTGACAAATTCAATGATTCAAATGAAGAGGAAGTTCTAGAAAAGACTAGTCTGATAGTCATCATATGCGGGATACAATCATTTGAGGATCTAATAGGAAAAATCAACAAGATGGACGAGCATCCCATGATCGATGAGGAGATATAGTTTCTGTTTTTCCTTCCATCTGTGGACCATATGACCAGGTGTGGGAGGCATTACTAAGTACCAAACCTACTACCAATAGTGAGAAAATAAAAATCTTCTTGCATCTCTCTGTTGAAAATCTTCTTAGCCAAAAATGACCCTCGAGGAAATAAAAATCCTCGATCAATTGAAAAAGACCCAAGTTAACATCTCTCTGTGGGGATTCTTTATGTCTTCCCAGATGCACCGAAATTCCTTAATTAAGCTACTCACAGGATCCATAGTCCCTCCTTCCACCACGTAAAAAGAAGTAGTGAATTTGGTTAGATCTTTGACCTCTAGTAGAATGATCTCTTTCTCCGAAGAAGAAATCCCTAACATTGGGCCAAACCAAAATTATGCTCTTAATATCTCTATCAAAGTTATGGGGAAGACTGTCCCACTTTCTCTTGTCTATAATAGATAAGCTCTTAATGTCTGCTATTTGACGACTCTAATTGTTTGGGACAGAATGTGAGCAACCTTTCTCCAACCTCTAACGATGTACACGCTTATGATAATACCCTTGGAGAAGTGATGGGATCGATAAAACTCGTCATAAGGGTTGGTCTTATAAATCCTGTTGTTGAAATCCAAGTCAATGATATCCCATCTTGTTTTAATCTGTTGCTTGAACAACCATGGTTCCATAGTATCACAGCCTTTTCTTCCTCTCTTCATCAAAAACTAATGTTCTTCGTCGAGGGTTAGGTCATCATCAATCTTGGGCGACGACAATAATACATAGAAGTAAGAACCAACATTCCAGTACTTGAGATACAATACGCGGTGAATCGTATGCTTTTATTAGGCTTTAGAGTTAACCCACTTCTGCACCCAGTAAGGTCTGATTTCAAAGATAAGGCTAAATGCCAATGTGATCCAGGTGTTCAAGAACATGTACTCATGCCCAGACTGGGGCTGGGGTGATGACAATATGGGATACTTTAACCCATTGTGTTAAAAAATATTTTCCTTCTTGTGGCATAGGCTATCAACCGTCAACAGAAGAACGTCGAATGATCCACTAACCTCAACTGAAGAGAAGTCTAGAATGCGCCAAAACTTCCCCAAGAGATTCCTTGAATGGAAGATTCATCAGAGAAGGTGAATATTTCCCTTCTGTGGATTTTTGAAATCGTGGTATGATCATGTGAGTAAGAAAAATAAAACCAGGAATGGAGATATTTTTTCGAGATAGCTACTCATGGGCAGAGAGTTCCCAGCATCATGTGCAACCACTCATTGAAGTGATCGTAGTCAATATCGTAGATTATGAGGAAAGTGACTCTGAGGAATCTTTTAACTTACAAACACTGGGGCTAACGCTCTGTATGACCCACTTAGGGGATACATCATCGGATCCATCCCACCTAATTAAACTTGTTGATGCACCTCTCCTCAATTGGCATGCTGCACCAATTCAACCTGCTAATATTCAACCCAACCCTGATGTTTATCACCTTTTCCTTTATCTTATTGTTCCTGCTTACTTTGATCTAATCGTTACCTCCTTTGATAAGGTTATCAATGTTATTTTCCTATCAATGGAAAAAATAAAGATTTTGAATATTTATTTATTCCTTACTTTAATTATCTTGATTCTAATCAAACTCTTTATGATGATGATTTTGTAAATGAATAATTCTTAAGTGATCTTAATAAGTTTAATAGCAAACAACATAACCGCATTCAAGTTAGTGAAGGTGAAATTATCGTTATTAATCTCGATTCTAGTAGCCAACTGCACGAAATTAGGATAGGGGTCACCCTTGATGAGCATGAGCGTGTGCAACTCGGAGAATTACTGAAGAAATTTATGGATGTCATGATATGCCCAACATTGATCCCGAAATATCTCAGCATGAGATTCCAACTCTCCCAGAATGAAAATCGATCAAGTAGAAGTAGAGAAAGCATCGCACCGAATGGTCACTCAAGGTTAAGGAATAAGTGGTCAAACAGTTCAACATGGGTTTCATTTATGTGATCGAATATCCCACATGGCTAGCCAATATGGAACCCATCCCAAAATTAAGATGAAAGGTTCGCATGTGTGTTGACTACCGAGAATTCAATGAATATTATCCGAAGGATGATTACCCGCTATCAAATATCGACATGATTGTGGATAACACAATCAATCACACACTTAAGTCATTCATTGATGGATTTTTTGGATATAATCCGATCAAGATGCACCCGGATCATCAAGAAAAAATTGCATTCATCGTAATGCCATTAGGAAACCTTTTGCTACATCCTAATGCCAATATGTGTCTTCAAAATTACCAAAGGGAAACTCTTGGAATTCATGGTTAGTAAGAAATGGATATAAGTAGATTCTCTCAAACTAAAAGCCATACTCGAAATGCCACCACCCCGAATGGAGAAGGAAGTCCAGTGATTCCTCGAGAAATTGCAGTATATCAGACGACTCATCATCCAATTAACTTTTATTTGTGATCCCATCTTCAAACTCCTCCGAAAGGATTCCACCAAGGTTTGGAACGAAGCTTGCCAAGAAGCGTTTGATCGAATCAAATAATACCTAACCCAACCTTCGGCACTCATGTCACCGTAGCTTAGTCTTCCCTTACTCCTATACCTAATCGTAACAGATACTGCAGTTAGAGATTTTCTAGACCAATACCATAAAGAAATTGACAAAGAGAGATCCATCTACTACACCAGTCACAAGTTGGTTGGATACGAATTTGACTACACAACCTTAGAAAAATAATGTGTCACCCTTATCTAGGTCACCCAAAAATTACAGCACTACATGCTCGCCTTTCCCATAAAACTTTTATCCCGAATGGATCTTATCAAGTACCTACTCAAAAAAATGACCCTTTCTAGTTGAATGTCTTGATGGTTGATGCTTTTAGCCATGTTCGATATTATGTATGCCACATAGAAATCCATGAAAGGAAGATCCATCTCTGACTACCTCGCCGACTACCCTATGGAAGAAGCTGATGTTTGAATTTTTGAGTTCCCAGATGAGAATATCCTTTCAACCTTCTGATAAGACCTTCGCTAGCAAATGTTCTTTGATGGAATCGCTAATAAGAAAGGATATGGAATTGGGATACTCCTAATTGGCCCTAATAACTCTCACACTCCCATTACCATCAAACAAGATTTTCCCTGCATCAACAACATGAATGAATATGAGGAGTACATGGTGGGTATCAAAGTTTCCCTCAAGGAAGGAATTCGATACCTATATGTCTATGGGGATTCATCCCTCATCATCAGTCAAGTACTCGAAAGATTGAAAGTCAAGGGAGAGAAACTATTACCCTTCCATTCCCACCTATAAGAGCTAGCCTCCCAATTCTAAGAAATCACCTTCCACTAACTGCCCCGAGTAAATAACAACCTAGTAGATGCCCATGCTACCTTAGCCTCCATGGTTGATATGCCCAAAGAAATAACAATGTCCCCTTTCCTAGCCCAAAATCAAGACAAATTAACCCACCGCAACCATATTGATCTCTTCACGGAAGAAGATCCTAATCTATCCAATTTCCAGTATTATGATATTTGGCACCTCTTCAAACATGGTAGGTATCCCCAAGGTTCTGACAAGGAAGACCTAGAAAACCCTCGCAGACTGGCTACCTATTACATTATCTGCGATAAAGCACTCTTAAAAACTAACTTCTATGGAACCCATTTCATTACATCGCAAGGGCTGACATTGAAGAGATGATGCAGAAGATCCACAAAGGGGAATGCAGACTCCATATCAATCGCCATATGCTTGCCAAGAAAATCATCCTACAGGGTTACTATAGGAGTACCGTGGTTTAGGATTGCACCTCCTGTGTTTGGAGATGCCTTAAATTCCAGTAGTTTTCCAACCTTCAACACTTTACTCCGTGATAATTGTACAACATGACTTCTACCTGACCGTTATCCACATTGGGCATCGATATCATAGGCAAAGTCACACTCAAAACCTCCAATGTGTATGAGTTCATCCTAGTTTCCATTGACTACTTCACTAAAGGGGTTGAAGCCAAGTCATACGCAGTTATGAATGCCAAGAAGGTGGACAAATTCATCAACAAAAATATCATCTACCGATATGGGGTTCCCCATGAGATGGTATGAGATAACAGGTTATATTTCGAGGAAATATTCACAGAGGTGGTCAATGAGTATGGGATTCAGAGACACACATCTTCTCCTTGCCGACCTTAAAATAATGGAGTGGTTGAAGCCTCCAATAAGAACCTCAAATCCATCATCAGAAAGATGACTGAGACTTGTCAAGATTAGGCTGATCGGATCCCTTACGCCCTCTAGGGATACCACACTTAAGTTCAAACATCTATTGGGGTTACCCCTCACTCTCTGTTTCACATCATGGAAGTAGTCCTACCCGTGGAGCATGAAATTCCTTCACTACGCGTCATGCTTGAAAGAAAATTCAGTGAGGAAGACTGGAATCAGAGTCGTCTTTATGAGTTGTCACACTTAGACGAAAGGAGACTGAAGGCTCTATATCATATACAATGGTACCATCGTTGGATAGCGTGATAATTCAACAAGATACTCAAGGATTGTGGTCTCCGAGAAAGTGAATTTACCCTTAAAGAAATTATAGAGAGCATTTGGGATCCCAAAGGGAAATTCATACCCAATTGGAGCGAACAATACATCATAATGACGATCCTGTCAGGCGGCACCTCTATGCTCAAGGACGTTGATGGAGAAGAGATGGACCGTCCAATCAACCTTGATCGTCTCAAGAAATTATACCCCTAGTTCAAAATCTCTATGGGTTACGACTCATTTATATTCTAAAAAAATCTTCATTTCCCTCTACTCAGAACTACGTAGGGTCTAATCCTCTAAAAATATTTTTACTTTAAAAAAATGAATTTTTGAAAATTTTCAAAACACTTAGAGGTACGTAGGGAACTCATCCACTTACGTGAGCACGGTCCTCTTATTTTTCATAAAATGATATTATTTTCTTATCTCTGAGAATGACAGTTCATTTTATCATATACATGGACAAAAGGATTATGTATGCCTTAGTGATTGCTATAGGTAATTGAAATGAAAAATTCATCAATATGCACAACTAGATGATCAAAAACTTTTTTAATCCATTATTAATAAATTTCAGTACAATTACATCGGCATTGGGAGCCCTTATCTTGCCAACCTACTGCTACCTTCCAAAAACCAAAATAAAAATAAGTCCCACTATACCAAAAATAACCCTTCAATTATTCCTAAACACCCATTCAAAAATCTTCATAAATAAACTCCATAGGCGTCCCTCCCACAGTTGCCAGAGGAACAAACCCCATCATCACCCACATCCTGGGGTCCCCAAACTTCCCTTGCCTGAATAGAGTGCCGCAGACGCTCCATAATACCGGACTAGCCTGGGGAAAACCATAACACCTCCCTCCATAGTGTTGAGAATAGCAAACCATCTTTGTCCAGTCTCCATAAGCAGTATCTTGGAAACTAATTTTCTCCACACCCACTCCATGTAGTCCCTTAAGATATTCCAGACTCTACCAGCAAAATAGGATTGATGAGAATGGTCGAAGATTCTCCCATAAAGAGACAAACTGCATGCGCATATGCTCTATCAAGTCCTTTATAGGAAATAAGTCTAGTGTCGAGGTGGAACAATGTGTTCATGACAAATTGGCACAAATGCCGCTAGGGAAAGTAGAAAGAGGTTTTTCAGAGGCCAACCAACCGAACATATCGGTATTCCCCCAGTTCCATAAAGGATAGTACCCCTCCCTCCCACACACACACCAAGGCAATGACCAATGCAAGCCTCCAGCCCCGTGTTCCACAAATCAATTCTCCTAGCTTTTGATGTCAATACCTACACTGATAAAGTAGTGTGAAAAGAAGTTTGGCACAGTTGGCCTAGGAAGCTTAGGTGGGACCGCCATACGGAATCTCTCTGATAGCCACATGAATAGCATTATGGGGCTAACCCTCTGGAAGTCAAAATGACCTTCCCACTGGGAATTCAGACCATTCAAAGTCTCTTCCAATATCACCGCCAATGGGTTGCGACAGTAAGACATCGAAGAAGAAATGGTCGCAAGTTGTGATTCCACCAGAATCTCCCCAGTCACCAACAACAATTTTAAAACCAAGCCCAATATGACGGCTGTAGCATAGACTGCATCACCAACATCCTGCAAATTCTCAGAATGCATCATAACAGGAAGAAAGATCATTCCTCCTGTAACTAGTGACCTAGCCACCGAAGGCAAGATATGAAGGAGTCCCACAAAAAGCTCCCGAGAAGATGGGGAAAAATCATTCATAGCCATCGCAACACTGGGATTTATCACCAACATGGATGAGAACTCCTCATATATCGGACAAACCTCATCCAACCCAAAGCAAAAGATATGGTCTTTGGGGTACAAGAACTCTACCACTCTCATCAGTATATTCCACTTTATGGGTCGGTTGTGCCACAAGGAAACTCGACGCATGTTGAAAGCGTCATAGTTAACGTTATAGGATCACATCACTTCCAAGGTTTCAAGGTAGTTTGCAACCTCAACAGTAATGGGGAGAGCCATATCGCAAAATAAGAAGACAGTAAGCAAAGAATAATGAGGAATGTGGAGGTGTGAAGATAATTCTCCACCCACACCCCTATTTATACTTAAAAACTCTCAAACAAAGACAAGGAACCCAGGAAAAATCAGAGAAAAACTGACCCCGCCAAGTACCAAGCAATTGAAGAAAGTGCAATCAAAGACTTGGATTGATTGGACTGGACTGACATGCCGACAGGCACGACAGGGGTCAGGTCCATCGGCAACCCTCTATTTTTGAAAATTTAATTTTTTTTGTTTTTTGTCAAAACCAAAAAACTCATTAAAAATAATTTATATTCTCAAAAGAATTCTAAATTTTCCTCTCTTTATGCTTTTTACTTGTCTTGTTTTTGAAATAAATTCTCTGCCAAATCATTTTTAATCCTTTTTACGGTCTCAGTAGCAAAGTAAAAAGATAATGTGCATTAAGTAACTATAAATTTAACCAAAACTTTATTTTATTTGCACAGATAATTATTGTGTTACATCAATTTTGGAAGAAATAATGAAAATACAACGGGACATAACCCGAACCCCCCATTCTGTCCCTCTCTCTCTTTCTAACTTCACCTGCACAAATCATCTCTATCTCTTTCTATCTCTTATCTTTCTATCTATATCTCTAGGAACCTCCTTCCTCGCAGTGCACTCTCTTCCCCCGACGACGCGATGACGTACCACCACTTCCCGAGTCAGACTCTTCCTCAGATAAGGCAGATGGAACTAGACCAAAAGGAACCGAAATTGCATCCCGAATATGGGCTGTTGACGAAGATATCCAATCCAGAATATCGTTCAGCCAAGTGGTGGCGACCCGAATGTGCTGCAAAGACAAACAGAAAATAACAAATTAGTCTATCCAAGGCAAAACAAGAAATCAGAAAATCAAATAAATGAGAAATATACCGCTAGCTCAAGGACCTCCTCAATCAAACCCATCTCCTCTGAAACCATCGCATTAGGATAGTGCAATAAATGTATCGACCTTCTATCATCCTGTTGGATATTATAAGAAACCTCTGAGGTCATCATCGTCGATGATGACGCACCACCTTCACTTTGGGAGGACCCCATCGGCTGACTCGAACCCTCCTGGGGGAGAGGCATCACGTCATATATGATAGTAGACATCAACCATCTCAATGCAAAGTCTAAATAATCATACACCACCACCCTTTCGGTATATAACGAATAAGTCTCGCCCATCATTGTCGCTACATGCACATCATCCTCCATCTCCCTCACTAGCCCCATATACACTGGGGGCCTCACTGGTGGCACCACAACCTCATCCTCCACAACCTTCCAGACTACTCTCTCCTCGAGATACTAGGAGTAGCCAAACTCTTGCACCAATAAATGCCACATATGTGCATTCCCCCAGTCAACCCTGCATGTTGGATAGTCGTCTCCCATGGATAGAAGGTAACCTATAAATTCCCCAGCAAGAGAGGATAAAGATCAATATCGAAAAAGATTATAAAGGAATGACAGTCTCAAGGGAGAAGAAGAATTTACCCGCTCATTCGTCAAGTGATTCAAGACCTAACGCACTATCTCCAAAAGAGAGAGATTTCTTCTACTACCAGTTGGACTTCCTCCACCAATACATCCGGTAGAAGTTCCCAATAGACTCGTCCTTCAAAGATATAAATGGCATGTTAAACCCAATCAACTCATAGATCCACGTCTGTAAAGGATAAAAAGTTAGAAAATCAAGAATAAAACGCGCAAAGGAAAATGTCAAAAATAAAGAATAACTCAATAAGATAAGTGGCCCCATTAAAAAAATTAGCAGCACCGGTTAAACGCATCAAGAGAAGAATAAAGGGTGTCCAAGGTAAGGCTCCCCCAGTCATAAAGAGGAATGTTTGAAAAAACCATAGAAGTGGTAAAAACCACAAGTGGACGACATCGCCAGTCGTCACCACTAAGAAACCTACCAACACCAGCAGAAAAACAAATGGGCCACCTTTCACACCTGTCGCCTATCACTCTCATCAATCCTCCTACTCAACAATAACTTCCTCAAAAGATACAAACAAAGAGAATCCTCGGAGACTACACTCTCCAGATCACCTAACCTCACTGTCAACTTCGCTAGCGTCACGCTCAAAGTCCAATCCACCTCAATCTGTATCCCATCAAAATCCAGACCCATAAGCTACTGTACGTCTACAGGAGTCACCATCATCTCCCCAAAGCCAAAGTGAAAGGTGTGGTTGGTGTCCCACCACCTCTCCCCAGAGCACATAGAACAACTATAAAATGAGGCGTCTCATCTAGAGAAGATGCCAATCTCCCAAAATTTATTGATGACACCACCCAACACACCACAAGAAGGAGGTTCTCCCAAACATCCTTAATCCCCGTTATCCCTCGAGCACGCAAAGTCGACATAGAAACAACAGACTGTCAAAAGCAAAGAGGAGAAACTCTTGTCAAAAATTCAAGAAATAAGGAAATATCGCAGAGAAAAAGAAAAGAATACCAAAGGTCTAATAATTATATAGCCACCGGGGTTCACCACCCTAGAAGAACGATAACAAGAAGTCTCGGACAAGAGGATCCGCTCATCCGCCACAGGCTTGAATGAGTCGAAGGATTTTAGCTGCCCATTACAGGGGGCACCCTAACCCTACATTCCAAGTTTGCCCAATCATCAACATTAAGCCACGCTATGTGTCATTCTCTACTTGAGACATCAATCATCTCCTGACTTTATAATGCTAAAACACATGCAGATGTTAATTTAAGAAGAAGGCAAGTAAGAAGTTTGAGAAAAATGGGGAGAACCCTCCCCCTTTTTATATGAGGTTAAGGGGCATGCCGATCGGCATCTCCCTGCCACCCACCGATCGGCACTATCCCTCCACCTACTCAAGGTAAATATAAAAACCATGCCACTGCCGTTTGGCACCCTGCTAACCATTTCGATCGGCACCTTATCTGAAATTTCATATAAAAAGTCCCCAAAAAATGCTAAAAAATCTAAAAAACTCCCAAAAAAATCCTAAAATTACCAAAACCTTTTTCACCAAGAGAAATTTTTTTACCACACTCATCTCCCATCAAAACTCTTATATCCCTAATGGAATTCTCAAAACAATTTGATATCCTCCTTATCAACATCTCCAAAGGACACCAAAAAAATAAAAATAAAATCTAGTTAAGAAATATCTAACCTTTGAATCATTCCCTCTTCCCCAACGGAACTTAAAATAAAATGCTTCCACAAATCCCCAGCAGAATCGCAAGATACATATCCCCGATGGAGTCTCCAAATTTCCCCAAGAAAACTTAAGCCCTCAGAATTGTCTTTTACTGATAGAATTGCTCATCTCTACTTAAGCCCACCTAATTGGTCATCTCTATCTTAAGCCTGTAGAATGAGCTTTGACCCTCAAAATCGGTCGCCTCTCCTTAAGCCCTCAGAATTAGCTTTGACTTATAGAATTGTTCACCTCCACTTATGCCCCCGTAATTGGCTTCGACCGTCAAAATAGGTCGATTCTATCTTAAGCCCGCAGAAATTGTCTTTGACCCATAGAATTAGCCACCTCTATCTTAACCCCCAGAATTTTCTTTGACCTGCAGAATTGGTCATCTCTATCTTAAGCCCGCAGAATTGGCTTTGACCCTCAAAATTGGTCACCTATATCTTAAGCCCCCAGAATTGGCTTTTACGTGCAGAATTGGTAATCTCTATGTAATCCCTCAGAATTAGTTCAACCTGCAATATTGGTCACTTCTAGTTAAGCCCTCAGAATCGTCTTTAACCCTCATAATTGGTCACTACAATTTAGGTCCTTATAATAGACCTCGACCCACATAATTGGTCCCTCCCTACCTTTGACCTCAGTCGTCACCTCTTTCAAGTCCTCAAAATCATTCATCCCCATCATTCACCTTAGGTCCTCAGAATCGACATGGACCCTCTGAATCGGTCATCCTTCTCCCTTAAGTCTGCAAAAATGACCTCTTTTCAAAATATTATGTGGTGTCTATTCGACGGCTTTCACTTGTTCCAAGCTCACCCGTGAAGGGTATCTATAGACATCAAATTCTAGGACAACTTAAGTCTTTCCTGAGGTCCCTAGTACCTCCCCATTTCATTACAAACACTAGGTCAAACTTTAAATACCAATCTAAAGGCCATCGGGTGCTCTCGAACCCCATTTGACTCAATTCAACTCTATCGTCAAAGAAAAATCTATTTGAATCTTTTAAATGCTTTGAATCCCCTTTCCTATGATCCAAACTGTGTGTGAATCAGCATAACGATTAGGAAGAACGAAGCATTTTACTATAGAAAATCGATTTGGAGGCCACTAGTGCTCCCAAGCACCAATTTGACCCCAATAAACTTCATCATCAATTAAATATCTTTTTGAATTTTCAAAGGGCACTGAAACACTATTCTAACGGTCCGACCCGTGCGTAAAATGGCATAATCATTTAGACGAACGATCAGTTTTCCCGTAAAAATTAATTTAGAGGAAACTGGGTGCTCCCGATTTCCGTTTGACTAAGGTCAACTCTTCATCTCGAATGTGATCGAATGAATCTCTGAAGGTCACTGAATAACCTTTCCAACGGTTTGTTTCATGCACAATTTTGACTTATGGTATGGATGAACGATTTATTTTACTATGAGAGGTCATCGAACGATTTCGGGCCCCGGTTGACCAAGGTAAACTTCCCGAACTAAGTAAAACTCTTTCAAATATCGAAGTAAATATCCTAACCTTTCCAACTGTCCACCCCGTGCGCATTTTTTACTTACCATGGCGATGAACAATCCATTTTCGTTCGACGATCTCCCATCCAAAGGACCGATGTGCGCTTCTGACCCACGTTTGACCCAAAGTTAACTCTGGACCCGGGAGCGGTCCAAAGGACTCATGAATGGATCTGAATTACCTTTCTAATAGTTTGCCCCATGCGTGATTCATATCAATGGATTACATTATAGGACCATTTCTCTAGAAAAATCTATACGAGATGACCAATTAGCAGGTCTTATTCCCTTCTTATCGGCAGTGTGTCTAGGGTCACCTGCCAATAGGGAGGACTAGGTCAATGCCAATTGGAAGCACCCCTCACCCTATAAATAGAGGGCATGACCTCACTCCCAAGGCACACCAGAGATCCACCAGCTTCAGTGATCTGAGTAACTTTCTCTCAAAATCACTAAAGTTCCACCACGTGAAGTTTCACTCAAGATTATATTCCCATTCTTTTCATACCCAATTTGGAAAGATCATTTTCTCTCTCATCTAACCTTCATCTCACATTCAGGGGACTTCATCCAAGATTAAAGAGCAAGCTTCAAAGAAGGTTCAAATCCTTCTCTCTTTCTTTAAATTTCTTGTTTTGCATAAATTTCATTAGATTCATAAGTTAGTCCTTACATATTAATATCTAGATTTTTAAGAGTATATTGCACATATTTTAGTTTCTATAAAAAAACAAAAGAAACAAAAAGAGGGTTACACCTATAAATTTTGAACGGGATTATCCATCATACCTTTGCAAAACTAAAATCATTTTTCTACAAACACATATAATAAAATCCCATTCGAATTTATAAGATAAACCCCGCCCTTATGCCACATGGGAACTAAATGGACTTTTATGCCTTTATAGGCTATGTAGGCATTTTGGATTAAACCACAAGACTCGAGTCCAATTTTTCAATTTTCCAAATCCTCCAATTTTTTTAAACACCCCATTTCCATATTCTTGCATTAGTATACATATTGAATTTGTTAGCGTTTCATCCAACACATGTTATCATTCCATCATAACGATCAATATCGTGATAAACACATAAATCATATTTTCTATTTATTATTTCAGGAACAATCCAATGGATGACCTCACTCTATCTCTTCCATGGTATGAGTTGGGTGATTCCAATATCCATTATATATACATGCACACACACTTCATGTGGAAATAAAGAAAAATAATAACACTATCCCATGAGAGACTGAAAGGGTGGGGTGGGTTCCTAACACCTTCCCATTTCGTAACTTAACCCTCGAACCCTTCAAACGAAGGGTTTTCTATGCATCATTTTGTCTTTGATCTCGTTCTCTTGAGGTGGCGATATTTTTTTCTGCCTTTTTGTGCCAAATAGGCTGGCGACTCCATCTTTTTACATTTACACCACACTAATGACGTACGAAGAATTACTAAGTAAGGCTTGAGACCTTTCAATCCCCCTTCCTTGCCCATCCCCCTTCAAGAGGTAGAAGAGGAAGCAGTGCACACCATAATTGGAATGGCCATAGTGGCAATTCCATTGGGGACTTTTTGATAAGAGGGTTAGACTCTATTTACAGGGGTGTTTTTTTTCTGGTGTGCGTATGCACCTATCTGTATGTACCATTTTATCTCCTCTATTATTTGTTGTACATATATACCTCATGCTTATATCACTACTCACTCAAACACTTGTAGATATTCTTCGTATACACTTCACACCACATGCACCTAGGATCATTTATATTCACACATTTCACACACCACTTAGAATATCCATTCTTAGGTGTCACTAACACACACCTCCACTTATCACACTTGTATATATCCATGCTCACTCATACTTATCATACCCCATTTGTAGGTTATCCATTCTTAGGTTCACTACCACACACTCACTTGTAGATAGCTACACATCCCTCACTCTCACAAAATCCATGCTTAATATAGATTTATTTTTTATACTTGTACATTATCCCCTGCTTGGCATGATGCTCATCAATAAAGATAATATCTCCATAATGTACTAATCAAGTATCGTGCCATTTGCACTCTACATCACCAAAGAGCATTGCTATTAACCAAATTTTATCCCGTAATAAAGGGGTCACTTTGTGATTGGCGTTGGTCCGACAGGTCGCAGTTAGCCTAAGTGACATGACTTTCACGTTCCATTGCCCAAGTACCTTCGACGTATATCAAACGATTCCCCCCGTATCGTACCTCTTGACCAAAGTCATGACAGGGGGTATATCGTAGGGAACTCATTCACGTACGTCGAGTATATCAAATGGCTTGTCCACACATACCAATTTCCCTCAAAATCAAGATGTATATCGTGGAAGTCATGCCAAAGTTGGGAACCCTTCCAATTAACCCAACTACTACACACCCGCATATCGACGTCAAACCTAGGGCACTTATATTTATTTTTCCAATATCCACCCGAACTCTATCGAAATGACGGGTCAGCATAACGCCCAAATTTTTGCGCAATTTTTAAAATGGGACCCTTCCCATGAGTCTGGTAACAATTCCAACCATTTTTTTACATATTTTTTAACCCCAATTTTCGCAGGCTTGGCTCCTGTACGTCATTTCTTTTCTTTTTGCATTTAGGTAAAACTAATGAAAGTGAGAACATAATAAACATAATAATAATCATGCTGAGACTTATCTCTCGTCTTTTTTCTTTTTTTAACAAAAAGTGTCAAAAACATTTTTCCTTCTTTTATAAAAAATACCAAAAAAAAATTCCTTTCCTTATACCAAAAATATGTTCCCTCCCTTTTACCCAAAAATATTTTGTTCCCCTCTTTTCCAACAAAATGTCAAAAATATTTTCCTTCTTTTTTCAACTTTAATAGTTTTCCCTCTTTCACTTTCAAAAATAAATTCGTATTTTTCTCCTCCTCATGTTGATCACATACCCTTAGCATGTCTCCCTAGTGGGTTTGACCTTCTGTTAAACTGCCCCAAAGTTATATCAGTTCCCTTACTTCTTCCTTCGAGTTTGGAATTCATTCGCTTTCCATGGAGAACACAGATCCAGTACTAAAAGTACTACCTAATTTGATGATGATTATAGACCAACTCACTACCAAGATTGACAACATTCAAATCGAGGTTCATGAGATGCAACAAAATCATATCCTTATTCTCGAAGAGCCAGATGTCCTTTTCCCTTGAACTATGGGACAGCACGCTCGACATGACCCTCTTGTTAATGGACCACCACCAGTCCAACTCCCTATATCGAATCTCGCCCAGCCAGGGGCTAACTTACTCATGACCACTGATCCGAAGGAGGAACAATTCAAAAAGGTCAAGGAAGGCCTTAAGATGTTGACCAAGAAGCTCAACCAAGTCTAAATCTCTATAAATCACATGGACTACACCCATATGTCACCCCATCCTAAAGCAAGGTTATCAAAAAAATTCAAGATACCCAACATCGAGAAATTTGGGGGTAATGGAACTCTAATTGTTCATCTTTGTAGTTACAACCGAGCCATAACTCTCATAGGTTCTTCTGAAGAAATAATTGCCCAAATTTTATAACAAACTTTGAAGGACAATGCTCTTCGCTGGTTCTAATCCCTCTAGGAGTCCAGGATCCGCAGTTGGGAGCATGTTAACTATGAATTCATGTCATTGTACAAGTACAAGAAAGAGTTTCAAAGTCACCCCCCGTGATTTCGAGCTACTCAAAGACAATCATGGGGAGTCAGTCAGTGAATTTATAACAAGGTGGAAAGAGAAAGCAGTCACTATGACCAACTGGCCTTTCAAAGAGGAGCAAATTAGTATTATGAAGAAGAACTTCTAACCCCATGTCCGAACGATGATGGGAGGACAGTACCACCCTCATTTACCAGCCTTTGAGAAGCAAGAATAGAGATTGAAGAAAATCCTGCCAAAACTGAAGTTGAACCAATGAAACTATCTCAATAGTTCGCTCCCAAAAAGTTTAAAAATCTTGTCAATACCGCAGTCTCAACCATTAATAACATCTCTCATCCTGCCACTTCATGGGCACCAGGAACTCACCCTAACCCAGTCTGAAAGTAATATACCGAGCTTCATGCTCCCCTCTCTGGTGTCTACAAGTCCTTCTTAAGCCAAAATCTTATCAAGCCATTAGACCCTAGTCTATTACCAAATAAACTTCCAAACAATTTAAAAACAGATGCCCATTATGACTTTCATCAAACTGTTGAGCATACCACCGAATAATGTTTTGACATCCGAAACGTGATCCAAGGTCTGATTGAGCGGGATATCATCACCCCGCCAGCCAATCCTAAACCAAACACTACCCATAATCCACTCCCGAATAATAAAAATGCCATCTTTACAGAATTTGACCCATCTACCCATATCATACAAAGTAAATCACCTATCATACCCATTTACTCTCCTAAACCCCTCCAAACTTGCCCATTCTTTCTTTTACACCCTAGCATCTTCGTCGATCAGGACATGTCACTCCTTACCAGAGCATACAACGTTGTCTGTACCCATTAAGGAGGTAAAGATATGGAATTATCAGAAGTGTTGAATCAACTTCTAGAGTTTGGGATGAAATTACATCCCTGATGATCGTTGACTGCTATAGATTCAGTGTGTTGTTCTTAGAATCTAGAAAATGGGATCGAGCTTCAGATAATTGGGTGATACCTACTAATGTATTCAGTCTAGATGATGTGGTCCAGATCATAAAAGACTTATTCTGATAGGCCGATGAAATTTCAGTACGTCCGAGCTACTTGATGCTTTAAAACTATAAGGGCGCTTGGTCCATTCACATCTACAGCTCCCTACCAAATGACATGATTTATATGAGAAGGTTGTTAAATCCATGGAATGTATTGACTTTTTATTAAAAATGATGTCGTTACCACTGGATGGGGTGATGAATTCGATGATTCAATTGAAGAGCAAGGTCTAGAAAATACTAGTCTGATAGTCATCATATGCGGGTACTATCATTTGAGGATCTACTAGGAAAAATCAACAAGGTGGATGAACAACACAAGATTGATTAGGGTTTCTATTTTTCCCTCCTCAATGAACCATATGACTAGGCCAGGGAGGCATTAGAATGTCTCAAACCTTCTACCATCAGCGAGCAACAAAGGAAAGGATGTTGAAAATAAAATACCATTTGAATATAAGGGATAAACCCCACCCTTATGCCACATGTGATATACATGGACTTTGATTACTTTATATGCTATGTAGGCATTTCGGATTAAAATTCGAGACTCGAGTCCAATTTTCCAACTTCCCAATTTTTAACTTTTTCTGGAATTTCCAATTTTTCCAAATCCTCCAATTTTTCTAAATCCCCCATTTCCATATTCTTGCATTAGTAGACATATTATATTTGTTCGTGTTTCATCCAACACATATTATCGTTCCATCATAACAATTAATATCACCATAAACACAGAAATCATATTTTCTATATATTATTTTTGGAACATTCTTATGGATGACATCACTCTATCTCTTCCATGGTATGAGTTGGGTGATTTCAATCTCCATTATATATACACGCACACACACTTCATGGAGAAATAAAAGAAAACAATAACACTATACCATGAGAGACCGAAAGGGAAGGATGGTTGCCTAAAACCTTCCTATTCTGTAAGTTATCCCCCGAACCCTTTGAACTGTTGGTTTCATTTGCAGCAGTTTGTCTTTGATGTTGTTGTCTGGAGGAGGTGACATGTTCTTTTGCCTTTTTTTTCCAAAATAGGATGGATACTCCATCTCTTTACATTTACCCTACACCGATAAAGGTTGAATTGTCCCTAAGTCGAGCGTGAGACCTTTGAATCTCCCTTTCTTTCCCATCCCCCCTTCGGGGGTAGAAGAGGAAGTGGTGCGCCCCTTGATCGGCATGGCCACAGTGCCTGAGTTTTCCATGTCATTCAAATGACTCACCATGTCATTCAAATGACAGATGATGTCGTAGGAACGAGGCCCAAGTTCGTTCGAATGACGCCTGGTTTTTCTCCCTCTTTTCCTTCTACTACGATCCATTCGCCAAAAAAAATATCCTTCAAGCGTTATAATTTTTTTCCTAGATACTTCTTTCGAACTCCCCTTAATAGTTAATCGATTTCCACGAGAGTTTTAAGTCCTAACTGCATATTCCGCTATCAACCCAAGTTTGATAAATACTAATAAACATTTGTCCATTTACAGGTTCCAAATTTGTCTCCAAAAATTTAATAACTCTAAATACATGATATTTAGAAGCCTCTACCTCAATTTGATTTCACCGATCATTAATAAAAGGATATAAATTTTATTAGTTTAACTCACAAGTCTTAAGCCCCCCAATAATATTCTGAGATATCCATTTTTCCTAAGAATTTACATATAATGTTCCACACTATGAAAACCTAATTTGTATGTCAACCCAACCCAAAAATACTAAATTTCATCAAAGCCACTATCATATCAATCGATTATCACAATTTTACTTTAAAACAAATTAACCACTTTCCTGTATCTGATTTGTAGTGTATTATTATTTTGATGAAGATGATAGATTTGACTCCCAAAAGTTCCCAAATTTCTCCCTCTTTTCTTGTCGATAAGACTAAGGTTTTCTCTTTGAATTATGCCTACCGCAATCTCTCTAATTTGGGTTTTAATATCCTCCTATTAGAGTTGTATCTACCTCAAACTCTCAAATTTAGATTTTCTAATGCCAATCTATAAATTAGACTTGTGAGCCAAATTAAAAGTGTCAAACACCCCCATGTGGGCCCGATTATGCCTTAAAAGGCCCCGAAATCCATGTACCACCCCCGGGTACTCTTTTTCTCCTACCCCAACTTAGCCGGAATCAACTGTGCAATCAAAATTGCTATCCGAATTACTTTATTTCATTCTAAAATTTTGACCTCAAAATGGGACGCATGTGAAATCTAAAATGATCCTAGTTAATTAAATCATAATTCACCAAATCAAATAATTCCTCTAATTTAAAGAAATTATCTAAATCATAAATGTAAATTTCTCAAAATTAAATAAGTTTTGTTTCTCCCAAAAAAAATTAATTTAATGTACTCGAAATTATAGGGGGTAACATAGGGTTCCAAAGGAAACAAATAGATCCATATGATAGTTGAACGATCCCAAAAATAACCTCAGGAGGTTTATAGAAGATCTTCTCCGCAAGAAAAAAATGCATGTACTTTCACCGTAAAATGATCACTCAAACCATTAGGGGTACCATATGCTTAAAAGATAAATATCATATGAGCAATCTGGATGATTATGAACTATGTTACTTTTTAATCGTATTGTTAATTTGTAAAGTGAAAACATGAATGGAAAATCACAATTCATGTTTATATGTTTTATGGTATTTTTGGAGGCTCTTTAATATGTGAAGATAATATTATAAGCCAGGTGTTTTTTTCCATTTATTCCCCAGCTGCTAAGATTCACTGACAATGTTTCTAAATATAAAGAATTTATAATCCATAAATTCAAGCTCCAAATGAACACTCCCAGCCCCAAGTTTATCATTGAACAGATCAATTCATAGAAAAAAAAGAACCAAAAATTAAAAAGACAAAAGAATACCACCACTAGTATTTAAAAAGAACTGCTCAGTATGTTGGATTACATTGCTAGGGGAATTTATCTTTCTCTAATATTGGGTCAGTATGAACTATATTATCTGTGGCAATAAATATCCTTACGTAATAGCATGACACGTGGTGAGCACCCCGGTCAAGATGGCGAGCAACAGACGCGCCAGCAATATAGGAACGACTAAAGTCCTTAATAAACTAGAAGATCGAGGAGTAGTATCTGATTGGAATCAAACTCCATGTAGATAGGACCCATCCATATTCGTTACTCATCCATATTTGTAACCCTCATGTAAACCCTAACTCTATATAAATGGGACACCCCCACATTGTGAAAGGGGGCTTAGAAGCTAGAGAAACACTCTCATGTAAAACTCTCTCATCATTCTAATGGAACACTACAGCAGCCCCGTGGACATAGGCCATTCATGGTCAAACCACGTAAATCTTTGTCTCTTTCTCGTATTTATTTTTATTGTATCGTGATGAATTGGCCCCCTCCAACGGGTGAGATTTTTTTCACCTACAATTGGCACTGTTTGTGGAAAACGACGCGAAAAGTCTTTCTTCTTGTTGTCGGGACGAAGATTTACGTTGCGACGCAATGGTTTACACACACATAATCAAGAGATAAGTTTTCTTATATTAATCTGTGCACTAATAGTTATATGTTTTATACACAATTATTTGTTCTGCACGTTCATTGTTTCATTGGTGTATGATTTTCGAACATTTATGTTCATAATCCTTACACTAGGCATATATTTATCTGTGAATCTGCATAATCGCAGTTTATTTTTGACAAATCTGCATAACGTTGGGTTTCATGATTATGAGTTTTAAACAAGCTCGTATAAATATGGATTCTTTCAATGTTTTTATGGGTATACACGTTATTTTCTGGGTTACATCATATATTATGATTCCCATATCCCATATTTTGTGGCACGAGATAAGCGTTAAAAGCGTCCCTCTCTCACAAAAACATTGACCACATCTTTACGAACATATCTGATGATTTTCTTTCAATAAGGTATTTTTCACAAAGATTTATTGGTTCTGGTCACACGCGCAGTTCAAGGTTGACATCTCCATTCACAAAATTTGTTCTGAGATGAGATATACATGATTTACTAGGGCAGTGGATTATCTACGGCTGAGGCCGTCTCCAACCTATCCTTTGATGTTATCTGTCATCCAGCCAAGCTCCACCAGCAGAGGGTTGGCTCTTGGTAGAACTAATGCACTCAGGTCAGCATAGTCGTCTCTTCGATCGGGCACCAGTAAATTTTCTGGTCTCCACTCCGGTTACGCTAATTAGTTCATTCCAAAAAAATATCAACAATATCTCCTAGCCTACTATCTCTTGGGCACCAGAATGTCACCCTAGTCTGGTTAGAAAAGAATTCACAAACATATTTACTCCCTTATCCAAAGTTTACCAAGAGTTGTTAAGTCGAAACCTCATCAAACCCTTGGGTCCCCATCCAACACCAAACCCACTTCCTAACAACTTCAAGGCTGATGCCCATTACGATTTCCAACAGTTTTCCGGCCATACTACCGACCAGTGCTTTTATGTACGAAATGTAGTCCAAGGTTTAATTGATCGGGATATCATCACCTCACTAGTCAATCCTAAACCTAACACCACTTGTAACCCACATAAATGCCATCTTTCTAGGTAATGACCCGGAATATGATCCATCTACCCAAGTTATTCCTAGTAAAGCACCCATAATACCCATAATCTCACCCAAACCACTTAAAGTCTGCCCATACTTTCTCCTACACCCTACCTCCTTCACCGACCAAGCTCTATCACTCCTTATAAGGTCTTATATTTCCACTCGTACCTAATCCAAAGGCGTTATATGGATTTACCAGCTATTATGAACCAAATCTTGGAGTTCGGGCTGAAATTACCCTAAAAAATGACTGTTGACTATAAAAAAAAATTCAGAAGCTTATTCATGGAAGCTTGAAAATGGGCTCGAGAATCATATGAGTGGGTGTTACCCATTGATCAAGTCAGCTTAGACGATGTGTTACAGATCATGGTAGATAAGTTTTGATAGACCAACAAGATTTGAAATATTAATGAACTACTCACTACTTTAAATCTTTAAGGGCAGTTGATCCTTTCACTCATGCACCTCCCCGTCGAGTGGGATTATTTATATGTGGAAGCCATTGAGGTCGTGGAATGCATCAATTTCACTTGGACAGAATACATTGTTGCCATCGAATGGGGGGACGAATTTAATAGCTCAGATGATGAACCGAGTCAGGAAAAAGTCAATCCAGTAGTCAACATGTGTGGAATGATATCTTTCAATGACTTGTTGGGGGAAATTAGTTAAGTAGCCATTCAGCCAGAAATACACGAGACTTTATTCTTCCCTACCTACGTAAACAACATGACCAGATAAGGAAGACACTACTATTGTCTGAATCCTCCATCATCAAGAACAAATAAGGGAAAGGGAGTGGTGGCCGAGAAAATTTCTCATGTCAAAAATGCCCGTTGAAGAAAGTAAGATTCTCGACCAACTCAAGAAGAGTCAAGCCAACATCACCTTGTGGGGATTATTTATGAATTCCTAATTATGACAAAATGCTTTGATAAAGTTTCTCAACGGGCCCACATTCCCTCTTTCCACCACTTCAAAAGAAGCTGTAAACCTGGTTGGATCCTTAACCAACACTAGACTCATTTCCTTCTCCAAAGAAAAAATCCCAAAGTTCTGCCCTGACCATAACTATGCCCACAACCTCTCTGTTAAAGTGACAGAAAGACAGTCCCAGTCTCACTCATTAATAATGGATCCTCCATCAATGTTTTCCCATTAGTAAATTTCAAATTATTGTGGTTGAAGGTAAGTGACCTTACTCCTACTTTTACCGTAGTGGGTAACTATAATAATACTCATCAAGAAGTGATGGGATCCATAACACTCATAATATGGGTTATCCCTATCAATCCCATTACTGAGTTTTAAGTTATTGACATACTCGCATGCTTCAATGTGCTGCTTGGTCGACCGTGGCTTCATAGCATCCGAGGGGTATCCTCTTCCCTTTACCAAAAATTGAAATTCTTTGTTAAGGGAGAAGTCATTACCATATTCGGGGACGATGATGGTACAAAAAATGCTAGCACCATCAATCTGATACTAGAAGTACAACATAGGATGAATGATATGCTTATCTATGGCTTTAGGGTTTATCCCCTTCCCCTTTCAGTGGGGGAGAATTTCAAAAACCGAGTTTATTCGGAGCACAACCCTCACGACAATGTCAATGTGATACAAACGTTCAAGAATATGCATTTCATGCTCAAAAAGGGGCTGGGGCGACATCAATAAGGGATACAGGAGCCCATGATCCAGAAAAGAACTTTCCCCAATGTGGCCTGGGTTATTAGCCTTCACTAGAAGAACGCAAAATGCTCCACTAACCACGGCTAAAAATGAGTTTAGAAAATGGCAAGACTGTTTTGAGGGATTCTCTAAATGGAAGATTCGACAAGGAGGGTGAATACTTCCCGTTTTGTGTCTTTCCTAAACCATGGTTTGACTAGGTGGATAAGATAATGAGGCCGGGGATGAAAATATTATTTCAATACAACTACTCCTATACCGAAGATTACCAGAATAAAGTGTAACCCCCTACCGAGAAAGCCGTAGCCATTGTAGAAGTCTTTCAGGAAAGTGATTCCACAGACTCATTCAACCTGCAGACACTCGGGCATACCTTCTTTATGATCCATTCAGGCGCTACATCGTCAGACCCATCCACTCTGATCAAGGCCACTAATGATCCCCTTCTAAACTGGAATGTAGTCCCAGCCCCACTTACTGAGATGCAACCCAACCTTGTTGTTTATCAAATTTCTTCCTCTATTGTTGTTCCTCCTTTTTTCGATAATAATGTAATCGATACCTCTTTTGACAAGGTTCTCAACGCAATTTTTTCTTGAAAGTGAAATAAATGAGGAATTTGAGTATCTTGTTGTGCCTTACATTAATTTTCTTGATTTTAGTCAAACTTTTGATGATAATGATTTTGTAAATGAATAATTCTTAACTAATCTTAATAAGGTTAATAACAAATAACATAATCGCATTCAAATTAATGAGGATGAAACTATTATTATTAATCTCAATTGTAGTAGCCAATAACGCAAGATTAGGATATGGTCCAGCCTTAACGAGCTTAAGCATGCACAATTCGAAGAGCTGATGAAGGAATTTATATATTTATTCGCAGGTCTTGTGACGACGTACCCTAAATCGATCCCGAAATATCTTGGCACGAGATCCTAAATCTCTTAGAGTAAAAGACGATCAAATAAAATCTACGAAAGCTCCATACTGAATAGTTACTCGAATTCAAGGAAGAGGTAATCAGATAATTTAACGTAGGCTTCATCCGGGTGATCAAATATCGTACTTGGCTAGCCAACATTATACCCATACTAAAATTAGGCGGAAAATTCCGCATGTGCGTAGAATGATGGGATTTTAGTAGACCCTCTCATAAGGATGATTACCTATTGGCAAACATCGACATGATTTTGGACAATACTACTAGTCACGCCCTCAAGTCGTTCGTCGATGGATTCATCGGATATAATTAGATCAGGATGTACCATGATCATTACGAGAAAATCGCATTCGTCACTCCTTGGGGAATCTTTTACTACATAATTATGCCATTCTTGCTCACGAACACTAGATCTACCTACCAAAATACTGATTTGATACACAAGGAGGTCGAATTCTAATAGATGACATGCCTATTGAGTTTAAAACTTGGGAAGGCCACGTTCCTTCCCTCCGAAAATTCATTGAACAACTACGATGATACCAAATGCTGTTAAATACATTTTTGATGTCACTAAAGGAAAGCTTTTAGGATTCAAGAATAGCGAAAAGGGAATCGAAGCAGACCCTACCAAGATAAAAGATATACTCAAAATGCCACCACCCCAAATGAAGAAGGAAGTCCATGGATTCTTGGAAAAAATTCAGTATATTAGTCGGTTCATCAGCCAATTGACTTCTATTTGCTAACCCATTTTCAACCTCCTCCGAAAGGATTCTACTGAAGTCTAGAATGAGGCCTATCTGGAAGACTTCGACAGAATCAAGTAATACTTTACTTGCCTCTAGTAATTATGCCACTGTAGCCCAGTCTCCCTCTACTCTTATACTTGATTATAACATTTACTATGGGTTTTGCTAGCCAAATATATCAAAGAATCGTGCAAAGAATGGGCCAAATATTATGCCAGTAAAAATTAGTTGGGTACGAAGTCAACTACATCACCTTGGAGAAAGCATGCGTCTCCCTGGTCTGGGTCACTCAAAAGTTATAGCACTACATGATTGCTTTTCCCATTACACTTGTGTTCGAATGGATCCTATAAATTAAATGCTAGAGAACCCCACCATGTCTAGACGAATGGCCTAATGGTTAATGATACTAGTTTATTATGATATCATGTATGTCACATAGAAAGCTATGAAAGAAAGAGATAGATTTGATTAACTTACTGACTACCCTATGGAAGAAGTTGATGTATGTGTCTCTGAAGTCCTAGATGAAGATAGTACCTATACCTCTTCAGAGGAACTCCGATGATAAATGTTCTTTGATGGCACCCCCAACAAGAAATGATACCACATTGGGATACTCCTGATCTACCCTCTTGACTCTCACCCTCCTATTGCCATGAAGCTAGATTTTCCCCACACGACAATATGATCGAATATGAGGCATGAACTCTAGGCCTCAAAGTCTCCCTCAAGAAAGGTATCAAACACATGGATGTCTATGGGGATTCTTCTCCAACTATAGGCTAGGTCCTTAGAAGTTGGAAAGTCAAAGATAACAATCTCTTACCCTTACATGCCCACTTAGAAGAGATGTTATGTCAATTCCGTGATATCACCATCCACTAATTTCCCCGCGTAAAGAACAATCTGTCTTATGACCTTGCTAGCATGGCCTCCATGGTCGACATGCTCGAAGTAATAAAGATGTCCCATTTCCCAGTCTAAAAAAAATCTATGCCAATCCACTACTACCACATCATGCTCATCATAGAGGAATATTATGATATGGTCAATTTCTCGTACTATGACATTTGGTGCCAACGTAAGCATGGTAGGTATCCCCAAGATGCCTATAAGAAACATTGTGCAACCCTCTGTAAATGGGATGCCCAGTACATCATCTGCAATAAATCACTGTTCAAGAGAAACTTCGATGGAACCTATTTATACTGCATTACAAGGGATGGGATTGAAGAAATGATACAAAAGATCCACAACTAGGAATGCGAACCTCACATGAATGGTCATATGCTTGCTCAGAATCTCATCTATCATGGGAATTATTGGATCACCATGGTTTATGATTGCACTGCCTACTTCTGAAGATGTCTCAAATGCCAATAGTTTGCTAACCTCCAACACTTACCTCATCGAGAATTGTATAACATGACTTCTCCCTAGCCATTCTCCACCTGGGGTATTGACATCATGGGGAAAGTCACACCCAAAACTTCAAATGGGCATGAGTTCATCTTAGTCTCCATTGATTACTTCACTTAATGGGTTCAAGTCGAGTCATATGTAGTAGTGAATCTAAGAAGGTTGGCAAGTTTATCCAAAAGAACATCATCTATCGATATGGGATTTATCATGAGATAGTATCAGATAATGGGTTACACTTTGAAGTCAAGGTCATAGAACTAGTCGATGAGTATAGGATTCATAGGCATAAATATTCTCCTTACCGACCCCAAACCAATGGTGCAGTCGAAGCTGCCAATAAAAAATTTAAGGCCATCATTAACAAAATAATCAAGAGTTATCAAGATTGGGCTGATCAGATCCCTTATTCCCTTTGGGGCTACCGCAATTCAGTCTGGAAATATACTAGTTATACCCCGTACTCTTTTGTATACGACATGGAATTAGTACTACCCATTGAGCTAGAAATACCTTACCTATGCATTATGCTCGAGAGAAGAGTCAACATGGAATATTGACCTTAGAGCCATTTTGGTGAACTGTCACTCTTGGATAAAAAGATGCTAAAGGCATAATACCACATACAATGGTATTGTCACTGGATAAAATGATCATTAAACCGAAGAGTCAAGGATTGTGGTCTATAAAAAGGAGACATGGACCTCAAGGAGATCATAAAACTTGTCTGGGCCTAGATTAAAAATCAAGTCGAACTGAACTGGCCCTAACATCATGAAGAAGATTATCTGAGGAGGTGTCTTTGTGGTCACATACCTCAAGAGAGAAATTCTAGCACGTCCAGTCAACCCGAAATGTCTCAAGAAGTTAAACCCTTAGTCTGAAATCTCGACGCATTAAGAATCTTCTCAGCTCGCTTCTATTCTAATAAAAATCTCTTCATTTCTCCGTGCCCAGAACGGGGGGCTGATCCTCTAAAAAACTTTGGCTTTTAAAATGTAACTTCAAAATTTTCCAAGCCCCTAGATCTATGTAGGCAACTCATATAGTTTATATGGGCATGGTCCCCTTCTTTTTCACAAAATGCTAATGCTCCAAGAACGACGATTCATTTGATCATTTACATGAACAAAAGGTTTATGTATGTCTTAGCGATTTGTATAGATAATTTAGATGTAAAACTCACCAAGAGGCACAATAATATGATCAAAATCCTTCAAATTCAAATAAGGAAGTTCGGTACCATTACACGAAGTATTAGCAAAGGTAGTCAAACCATCCACCCTTCTTCGCTGACGAAACTATTTTTAAACAAGCCTTACCAAACTTCACAAAATTATAAATAAAACCCCAAATACAAAAATATACCATAAAGATTCAAATAAAATAATCCCATCTTCACAAAAACCTATCCATGGCTGTTAAAAGATCCTGCCCCATCATCATCAGCCCTCGAAGGTGCTCAAACGTTCTTTACCAAGATATTATTCTGAATACGTTCCATAGAGCGGTACGCCCTAATTAGACTGGAATAAACTACCTCTAGCCAATCTCTTATGCCAAGATCTTCGCCACTACTTGCTTCCACAACCATTTTAAATAGTCCCCATATAAATGCTAGAGTTTACTTACAAATTGAGATGGACGGTTCGATCGTCGACGATTCTCCCACATAGAACCTAGCCTCATGTGCATGGATTAGGTTAGGTATTCCACAAGAAAGAAGTCTAGTGTTCGAGGAGGCACTATTTTCTTCCATCAAACTTGACATAAAAGTTACCAAGGGAAATATAACAAATCCTGTCACATGAAAACTAATGAATCATACTAGTATTTTCCTAGTTCCAGAATAGGCTGCAATTTCCCCTACTATGGAACCGATCAAAGGAGGAATTGAGCCCCGTGCTACACGAACCAATTCATCCAGTTCTCTATAAATGGGGCAAAACTAATAAAGTACCTAGCAAAGAAATTTAGCACGCTGACCAAGGGATACTTAAGAGGAATCACTAGGCGAAACCTCTCATCCAGCCACATGAACAACATTACAATCCTCCCTCTCAAAAAATTCGATGGACCTTCCCTTAAATCATTAAGACCATTTAAAGACTTCACTTGTATCACCATCACATAACTGCGATGTTAGGACATCCACGTTTTTATCACAACCAATTAGAGATCCAATATTAAGTCCCCCGTCACTAGTTAGAGCCTCGAAATAAGGCCCATGACAAGAACTAAGGTATAGCCCACTTCATTGCAATCCCTCAAGCATATAGAATGCATGATAGCCCAAAGAGAAAACTTACCTCCAGTAACCAACGGTCGAGCCGTCGAATGGGAAATATGGTGCAACTCCGCTAACAATGCCAAGAGTGATCGAAAAAATTTAGGTGTAGCTTTCGCCACACTAGGATTGATTCCAAACGTGGTTGAGAATTATTCATAATTCGGGTATACCTCATCTAAATCAAAATGGAAAACACGATCTTGGGGATACCAAAACTACACCACCGCTAGCATATTCCCGTCAATTTCTCTCATATGCCATAAGGAGACTTGACCAAGTTGAAATCCTCGTAGTCCACGTGATACAAACACGTGGCTTTAAGATATTTGAGGTAGGATGAAAATTATGAATGCATCGGAAGGGAAATTTGGGCAATAAGGGAGAAGAAGATAATAAGCAAGAAGTAAGAAGAAGAATGTGGGTATGGATGGAAAAACTACACTCCTTACCTACACTTTTATACACAAATGGCTTGGCAAAAGTCAAGGGATCTTAGGAATCCGAATAAATTCCTATCGTACTGAGTACTCTCATTTGCAGGAAAATGCAATCAAAGACTTAGTGTGACTTGACTTGACCCATATGCTGATATGCTGGATAAGGTGTATGCCGATCGGTAACCCCATATTTTAGAAGATTCTATCGTTCATTTTTTGTCAAAATCAAATTCTCAAAAAATAAATCCTTATTTTAAAACCTCCGAGTTATTTCTTTTTACTCATCTAATTTTATTTATCATTTCCAAAATAAACCATTTTTCTTGAGTTAATTAAGCTCTCCTTTCTAAATAAATATCCGGTCATTTTTATAGTCCCAGCACCAAAGTAAAAGTACATATAGAATAAGTCATTAAAACAAGAATTAAAAATAAATATCTCCATCATATATACATAAATTGGTTAATGACATTTTTCAGGTAAAGAAGAAAACCAGAAAAATAAAAACAATAGGACTCAGTCCGAACCCACAATCTCTCTCTCTCCTAAACCCGCACCCCTTACAGCAAGCACACTTCCCCCAACAGTGAGTAGTAGAATCTCCACTAGAGAATTCGATCCCTCTTCTAAGGTGGAAGATATTGCCAAGGAAGAAGAAACGGAGTCCATGATGTGTGCATTAACATAGTCCACCTAGTCCTTGATATCCTTTAGCCAAATGGTCGACACCCTAACATGCTACAGGCAAAGAAGAGAATGACTAATGAGTTAGTAAAAATCGATGAAATAACCAAAAGAGACAAGACAGTAAAGGGGAAAATTATACCTTAAGTTGAAGGATGTCATCCATAGACTCCATCAATCTTGGCGTCGCTACATTAGGACGACGCATCATGCTCAGTGTCCCCCACTAGTTAACTAGAAATTATAAGAAGGGGGAGTGACCTAAATAAGCGGACCCTCCTATGTCGTTGCCATCGCCAACGATTTTCCACCCATGCTTTGGACCGATCCCACTAGCCTGTTGGTACCCCTCCCCAAAGATGTAGAAGGTGGAGGCATGTTCACCTCATCATAATTACAAGAGGGAACCAACCAGCTCGTCACAAAATCCAGATAATCATAACCCATTGTCGTCTCCATGTACATAATATAAGCCTTGCCAACCATCACCGACGGCCTAGCCTTAGCAGACATCTCCCTCACCTGCCTCATGTACATTGGGGGCATCGATGGTGGGACCACCAACTCAAACTCAATGATTTGTCGCACCACCCTCTCTCCCTAGTGCGAGGCATACCCAAAGTCACACACCATCAACCTCCACATCTGTGCATGGATACTTATCACCACTGTATAATGAAGAGCCATTCATCAAGGGTAAAAGTTCACCTGCAATCATAAAAAAAAGGTCAATATTCATGCAAATAAAGAAAATTCCAGAAGAGGATTAAAAAGAAAAGAAAAATAACCTAATCACTAATCAGCGTGTTCTGGGCCTGGTGGTTGAAGGACTGATTCAATCGCCTGTTGGAATTCTGCCATCTATACATCCTGTAGAAGTCCCCCAAATCCTCATACTTTATGGATATCAACCTCACGTTGATCTGAATCACCTCATTGGACCCCATTTTTTACAGGGGAACACCTACTGAACGTGTCTAGAGAAGAATTAAGGGTTTCTAAGGTCAATCTCCTCCAATCATAGAGCGGGAAATCCGAATACGTCCTCAAAATGGATAAAAACTAGAGATGGACGACGTCACCACTCGTCTACACTAGCAAACCACCCAATTGAAGGAAAATAAATAATCGGGACATCTGTCTCAACCGGTTTTCTTCAGTCTCATATATCTTCATACTCAAGATCCACTCCTAAAGAGAATACATGCATGTAGAATCCCGAGAAATGATCCTACCGACATCCCCGACGCCGCCTGAAATGCCTTCAGAGCCACTCTCACGATACGATCCACCTCTATCTATGCACCCTCAAAATCTATCCCTAGCAGATGCTGAGCATCAATGGGAGTAACAATTATCTCCCAAAAACTGAAATGGAAGGTGTGGATAGTGTCCCGCCACCTCTCTCCCAAAGCGCACAACACCGCAGAGGAACATGACTTCTCTTCCAAAGCCTGCACTAGACAACCAGAACCAGCAGAAATAACCATCCAGTGCACCACCATTAATAGATTCTCCAATATATCCCTTAACCCATCCATTCCCCTAGAACACATGCTTGAAGGAGCCATGCCTGTCTGCCAAACCTAAAAATAAGAAAAACATTTCATCAGCACACGAAAGAAAAGAGAAATGGAAAAAATGACAAAGGTAATCATACTTACATTGCCTCTAGGGTTCCTCACCCTAAACTAATGGGGGTGTCCAGTCTCATGTAGAAGAGTTCTCTCATCATCAAAAGGATCAAATAAGTCAAAAGAATTCTCATTACCAAAGGCAAGGGCCACCCTTGACTTCCACTCTAGGCTAGCCTAGTCATCAACACTCAACCACTCCAAGTTGTATCCCTCGATGGAAGAGCAAGCCATTTGAAGCCTTAAAGAACAAAATACATAGTAATGGTTTTTAAAGAGAGAGGAAACATAAGGTTTATAGGTTTGATGATGTGAAAAATGAGGAGGGATCGCGCCCCTTTTATAGGGGACTAAAAGAGATGCCGATCGGAAGACCCCGTTTACATACCAATCGGCACCTTTCTATTCATATTCCTAAGGAAGCCCAGGAATCCATTCCATTGCCAAGCAACAACCCCTAAAATATGCCGATCGGTAGTCCCCTAAGAATTTTGTACAAAAAATACTAGAGACTTCCAAAAGTTTCCTAAAAATACCTAAAAATGCCAAACAAAGTTTGGAACATATCTTCATCAACAAAACCATTTTTTGGAACACTAAACTCCTTACAAACTCCTGAAGTCCATAAAAGATTTTTATTATGCTCTTACTCCCAACATAAACCCTAAACAATATTCCACAAACAGAATCAACAATACACCTACATCCCAAGTCCAACTGAAATTCCCCTACAGAATCTCAAATCTCAAGTATTCCCCAGTAGAACCCAAATGTCTCTCCACTAAGATTGTAAAATACTACTTTCCCAATTTACCTAATAGAATGTTCAAGCTAAAGGAAAATTTTAGGATGCACCTACAGACAAAATCCATCATAGCTTCCCCAACACGACTATCCCCACCCGAATGTCTCAATGGAAATAATTTCCCCAATAGAGTCTCAAAATATCACAATCCCCCGTGGAATAATAGGTGCATCTGCATCCCCAAGATAAGATATCAATTACCCAGGAAAATAACTCCCTTTGGCCCTCAGTATCGATCATCATAACTTTTGGTCCTCAAAATTAATCTCGACCCTCACAATTGGTCACTACAACTTTAGGTCCTCAGAATTGGCCTCGACCCTCAGAATTCGATTGTCACAACTTTAGGTCCTCAAAATTGACCTCGGCCCTTAGAATTGGTCATCAAAACATTAGGTCCTCAAAATTGACCTCGACCCTCAGAATTGGTTGTCACAACTTTAGGTCCTCAAATTTGACGCCGGCCCTCAAAATGATCATCACAACATTAGGCCCTTAGAATTAACCTTGTTACTCAGAATAAATCATCACAACTTTAGGTCCTCAGAATGGGCCTTGACCTGAAAAATCGATCATTAAAACCTCAGGTCCTCAAAATTTAATTCGATCCGCTGAATCAGTCATCACAACTTTAGGTCCTCAGAATTAATATCGACCCATAGAATTGGTCACTATAACTTTAGGTCCTCGGAATTGATCTCAACCCTTAATATTGGTCGTTATAACTTGAGATCCTCATAATTAACCTCGATCCTAAGAATTGGGCGTCACAAATTTATGTCCTCAAAATTATCATTGGCCATCAGAATTGGTTGTCACAACTTTAGGTCCTCAAAATTAAACTCACCCTCAGAATCGGTATCCACAAATTTAGGTCCTTAGAATTAACCTACACCCTCAGAATCAATCATCACAACTTTAGGTTCTATAAATTGACCTCAGCCTTCAGAATCGATCAACACAAATTTAGGTCTTTAGAATTGTCCTCAAACCTTAAAATTGGATGCTATAACTTTAGGTCCTCTGAATCAACCTCAGCCCTCAGAATCAGTTGTCACAACTTTAGGTCCTCAGAATTGATCTCAACTCTTAGAATCGACCTCTATAACTTTAGGTCCTTAATATTAACCTCAGGCCACAGAACCAGTCATCCCCAGCAACACCCTCGAGTCTCTAAACGGGTCTCCCTCGACCTTCTGAACCAGTCGCCCTCTTCCCTTTGATTTCTAGAATTAACCTTAAACACTCTTTCTCCTTATATTAATGTGGTCTTTATTCGACAACTTTAACTTATTCAAACTCTGTAGAAACCACATTCTAGAATCCCCGTAAGCATCTCCTTAGGTCCCTAGCACTTTTTCCATCACCATAAAAACCTCGAGTCATACCTTGAATACCAATCTAAAGGCCACCGAATGATCGAGGCCCTGTTTGACACTAATAAACTCTCCCACTTGAGTGAAAGCTCAGTGAATGTTAGAAGTTCCCTGAATCCCCTTTCCAATGGTCTGCCCCATGCATAAATCATCCATACGGTTGAGACGAATGGTCTATTTTACTGTTAAAAACTGATTAGGAGGCCAATGGGCACTCTCGATCACCGTTTTGACATCAACCAATTTTTTTCCTGAGCAAAATTTGAATAAATCATCAAATCTTCATGAATCCCGTTTGTAACGGTCCATCCCATGCATAAATCGGGCTTGTAGTTATGATGAACGGACAATTTCCTCCTTAAAATCGATGGAGAGATCACTGGGTGCTCTCGGGATCCATTTGACTCCCATCAACTCTTCTAATTAAATGAGACTGGATGAATCTTCTAAGGGTTGTGAATACCCTTTCCAATGAACTTCCCCATGCATGAATCAACCTTACGGTATGAATAAACGACTAGTTTTACTCTGAAGGGTCATTGGGTTCTTTCGGTCCATTTTTTACCAAGGTCAACTCTCCAAACTGAACATAGTTCTTTAGATTATTGAAGCACTCAACGGTTTGTTCCTTCTTGAAACGGCCTTACGATTCGGGCAAATGATCCATTTTCCTTCAGGAATTTCTTGTCCAAAAGATCGTCGGGCACTTCTGAGCCTCATTTGACCATCCTCAATTTTTGAACTCGAGAGCTGCCCATGGATTCTTAAAGGTATTTGAATACCCTTTCCAATGGTTCATCCCATGCATGATTTTTACTTACAAATAGTATTTTACTCCCAATTTTTTGTAAGATCTTCCTAAGACTGCTGAATGGTAAATCCATTTCCCCCGCCTATCGTTAATGTGTTTGGGGTTTCTTGATAATAGGCCTGCCAAGGACAATATCGATCGGCACCGCCTTGAACCTATATAAAGTGAGCAAGATCTCACTTCAAAAGGCACCTCAGAAACATCCCTCTCAGTGATCTTAACAACATTCTATCGAAGTCAGCATTATTTCTATATATAAACTTCTCTCTCTCTCATTCCATTTCGATCATTTTCTTACCCAATTTAGCAAATTACATTCCCTCTCCTCTTGCCACCTCCATCCACTTGCAAGAGCAGACCTTCAACTATCAAGATCAATCTTAAATCTTTCGAAGAAGGTCCAAATACTTCATTCTCTCTTTAAATTCTCTTATTTTTGCATTAGTTATTTAACTTTTACTTTAGCCTTTCATCTTTATTAGATAACACACATTAACTTCCAACTTTTTATTAGTAGTATTGCACATACTATATTTTCTATAAAAACCCAAAAACAAGAAAAAGAGAGCTTGCTTATAAATTCCAAACGGGGATTTCTCACTACATTTTCTTACTCCGTTACTCCTTACTATTCTCCACAGCATTTCATCCCCAGACATATGGCCAAACTAGACCGAGGTCATCAATAGGAGTCTGGGGGCCTTCGCTTCCTTATCTCGGAGTCTCCAAAACATTGGGACGTAGTCGTCTCTAAAGATGAGTTTGAGATCAATAATGCGATTAATCGTTGTACTGGATTGTCCCAAGTTTAATCAGTGCTTGGTACTTTAAAACAACCTTTTTTTACACATAGACATATAATAAATTCCTCGATTTTATTTATGGGATAAACCCCACCCCGGTGTTGTATGCAAACTACGTGGACTTTGATGCCTTTTTAGGCTACATAGGCTTCTTGGGTAAAATTCAAGATTTGAGTCCTCCTTTTCTATTTTTGTTCATATATTATTTCCATATATTATATTTATGATTCGTGCTCACATTTTTTCCAACCTATACCATCGTCTTTTTATAACCGATTGGTGACTCGATAAATGCACACATTATATTTTTAATTTACTATTTTGGGAACACTCCTAGGGATCACCTCACTCCACCTTTCTCCATGATGCGAGTTGAGTAATTCCATTCTCCATTTATACACACACACACACATACACACACACACACTTCATGAAGTTATTAAGCAGACGAATAACACATGCCCATGGGAGATGAAAATGGTGGGATGGGTGCCTAACATGTTCCCATTTCGTAACTTAACCCTTGAATCCTTAAACTAATTGATTTAAAAAGAATCAATTGGTTTTTGATGTCGTTCTCCAAAGGAAGCAACATTCCTTTTGTCCGTTTTGTGCAAAATAGGCTGGCAACTCGATCTCTATTCATCACCCCACATCGACGACGACAGAAGTTCCCCGAGGAAGGGCACGAACACCCCCACCCGTGCGCATCGATCGGGAGATGGGATGGCCACAATCTCAATGGAAGTGAAGAGTTAAAGGTACAAGTCTAGATTTTAAAGTTAAAGAATATTTCAATTATTTAAATAGGGATCATATCATATGAATAAATTAATGGACTATAGGGTTTGTAATAAGGAGAAAAAAGTGCAGTATCCCTTACCTTTAATGGACCAAGTCCAACTACTATCCTTCAAATCTATCTTTTTTTTATTTCAACACATAAAATTTCGTACATGCATACCTTTCATGTATTTGTACCTCACATGAAACAACTTTTCATCCCCTCTACCCCCCCCCCCCATGAAAAATCCCAAAAGACACCCACACGTTTACTAAAAATCACCTATCAAACTAAGTGAAATTGGAAAAATGTAATTTACTTTACTACTATTTTTTAACCGGACGATTAAATACCCTTTAATCAAACAAATTTTGTTATGCATCAAATAATAAACCTAGTTTTATTGGAAACCATGATGAACGGGTGATTGGCCGAGAGACTACAAATCTAGTCCCACTTCCATATAAAAAGGAACTCTTTGCCAAGGAAGAACGGACATAATAAAAATATAAGGAACCCAAAATCTGATCAAGAATAAAGATAAATTTAGGGGAAAATGATAAATTCCAACACTGATCATGCTACCCCTTTTTAGTATTTACACTCCTCAAAAGTTTTGGGTTTCGAGAAAAAAATCCCTAATGATATGTATACCAAAGTAAAAACACACCTTACTACCAATGTACACTTTGTACCTCTTACTAGTATTTTATTTGCCCAATAAAAATGTGAGATATATAAATACTACTTTGATTTCACTAATCCACCTTGGCTCCACTAGGAGGAAAGGTACACATCTTTGTGTTGGGGATCCATAGGCGTGGGAAAATTTTGTGCCCAAACAAGAAAGTGAAGCACGAAAACTAGGTTTAAGGCTTAAACATAGGGTTTCAATTACAATACCTTGGTCGATGTTTTTGGTCATCCGTATGAGAAGAAAAATGTATTTTAATAAGATTAAAGGGATTCCCTTTTCAAGTGCTCCAAAAGATTTCTAGAACACATCAAAATCCTTAGATGTTTTATTATATGATCTTCCCAATGAAGGTTATGTGTGTCAGTACCTTTCGAGATAAAAGTGTGTTTTCTCTCCCTCTCTTATCCTTAAAGATGAATATTCAGTTTAACCCTAGATTAAACCAATATATATAGGTATAAGTTATGGTATTGGTATAAACTAGATTTTTCAAGAGTCTTATCCTTCTACTTGGGCATATTGACTATACTAGGGACCCAAGACCAAATAATTAAATTTTCTTCGAAATAAATACTCAAAAATCCCAAATTACATTCCCATAATTTATTTTATTTCTTTACTTAAACATAATTGTATAATATTCCCGTATTTTTCATGGATTATTTAAATCTAAAAAATAATTATTTGTGCTTGTTATGACACGTGATATCGCTATTTATAATTTATATGTTTTATAAAATTCATAATTAAAATTAGAATAAATACATAATAATGCACAAATAAATATTTAGGAAGTGACTTGGGATTATGGGTGACTACATAATAGTCAAGATCTAGGTGTTGAGGGTTTCCTTATTTGGATCATTGCCTCAGTATTGGATCCCACTGATTGTAATGTAATATCTTATAATTTCAAGTCGCACGGAATTAATTAATTATTAAATTTTAATGAACTGTACTAATACCAACTTATAAATTAATTTAACGAGTTAATATCTTATTAGAAAGATTCTTCTTTTTTTTAAAGTTGGGACACGTAGAAAGTCCTTTTTAACTTAAAATAGAGGTTTTGAGTCTATTAGGTTAGTACACGGCTTGGGTACAACTTTGGGCCATTTGGAGTGTTATTTGTAGTTAATCGATTGTGTCTTATATTGGACCCAATGTTAATTTCATGGGAAGATGGTTTATTAGTCATTAAACTTAATTTGAAACATTTATTTGTCACTAGAGAAACCCTAGATCATAAGGAGAGAAGAGGCACGTAGGAATTAAAGAGATTTTGGGATTTGAGGACTTTGACTTGTTAATCAGTCCAAGGTAAGTTTATATCGATTAAAAATTTAATTGGAATTATGATATAGTAGTAGTAGTTAGTGGAATATAGATTAAAATGTGAATATATGATTTCTATTCGCTTAAATTTAATTTTTGAAATTGGTTTAATGGCTATATTAAGCTTAAAACTCATGTTAATGACTTTCAATGAATTGATGTTAAGTATCAAGAATATGATATTTTAATACCATAATTGTTAAAAAATACTTCATGTCGATGAATCAAGTAAAATCCGTTGTTTTAATTCAAAAATCAATCCAAATACGAGTTTTTTTAGGTAGGATATGAACCTAGGGTTCTAAGTTGGATAATCTAAAATTAATATGTAATTAATTGTTGTAATCACCTATTAGATTTTTGATTAGGTTGGTATTATTGTTAGTTGACTTATATATGGAGAATAGTGGGTTTAGGATCAATTAGAGTTAGTAAAATTCAATATTAGATTGATAATGGCTATTTTTCACACTCGGAGAAGATGGGTTCTCCATCAATCTTGTTAAAACGAGATTAGGGCTTCGTTCAAATGAGGTAGGTTATTTCATTCGAATAAGGTTTGACACTTTTGACCAAGGTACATTATCTCTTTTTAAGGAGGTTTGAACTCGTTGGAATGAATTTTTTGGGGGCAAGCACATGGCTAGAATATGGCCCTGTAACCAAAGCTGGATGTGTGGTGGTTTTTGTAAAGTGGGGTTCGGGTGATGGTTTATGGAGGATCTTTGGAGTTAGTTCTTACCTAATGACAAGTATGTGAGTTATAACTTAAGATACTTTAGGAATCCGTGAGTAAATGGGATCGCTATATAATTGAGGACCTTGAGTATAGGAGCGAGAATTATAGTACATCGGGAGTGTGATAGATGCTTAGTCATTGTGGAGATCAACAATTCATATATGATGATTTATGACCCATTGGATAGGGTATCCATTAATTTAAGATAATTCTTTTGTAAGATAGGTGTGAGACGATACCTAGATTTGGATAGCCTTGGGAGATGGGGATAATCTTTGATATAACCGATTTTGTTAACATGCATTTTAACTAGTACAAATAAAATAGACATTACGTTGTGTAAAGTTGTATTTTCTTATCTTAACACGATTTTGAAGGGTTGTGATTATTTTCATATTTTTTATGCAGTCATGCCAGAGTGGTGTGTGTTCTCTAGGGTGACATACTGGGAGGGATTTGATGGGGCTGTACGACATCGGCTGCATGTGGTATTTCTCAATGATGTGATGGGATTTGCCTAGGTCCTTTTTACCCCGATCCTATCTACTGAAAGTTCTCGTCTATAGATTTAAATGAATAAGAGGATCCTCTTGCATAACCTTGGTATTGGGGCCCGTACATTTGGTGTGAAAGTGTAGTGATTTCCTATGTGCTGATACTATGAGGTTATAGGGTTGGTATGTCCTATAGCTATACCTAGTATGCACAACTGATTTGAAGTGTTTAGGATGTGCATTCATATATGTGAAAGATCATGAGTATCCTATTTTCTTGTACGTTTCGGGGACCATACTTATGTCGATGTTAGACATAGTGATATTATTTCCTTTGATTTAAGTGACTTTGTGTTTCATTACTTGAGGGGTCGTACTGGTATATGAACTACACTAAGGATGTATATGATTTGTATTATAGATTTATAACTATATACTTACGAATCGAGATTTATGTAACAAATATATTAGGCACACACACACACACACACATATATATATATATATATATATATATATATATATATATATATATATATATATATATATATATAACATTAATACCATAAGATTGCCTGAGACAGATAGATTGGAGACACGCATTTAGCATCATATTTAGAGGATGTTAGTGATACTATGATTATTTGTTGATGTTCTCTTAAGATAAAGATTACAAAAACTAAATGATTCTAAATACAATAAGTTGATACAACAATAAAAAATAAGGAATTTAAGCTAAGAGAGGAATTCTAAGCAGATGGGTCACATATCGGTTTGGGAGTAGATTTCACATGTTTATTTTAGGTTGTTTGGGTTAGGTAACTTAAATGACTTAAAATCAACTTAAATAGGGATACAAATGTATTATTAGTAGTATTATTGTTTATGTTGTAAACTTTTTATTTATGTTGTTGAATTTAACTTCCATTAGTCTTAAAACGTTATTTCTTCCATAGAATTGAGTTATGTTGGGGAAGTATCTCTAGCAACATTCCATTAATCATTCCTAGGTTGTAGAACTTGAGCATTGTAACTCATTTACGTCCTCGTATTCATTCTATATTTCACTACAGGAAGTTGTATTCATATAGTTTACCATGAGTTAGAGATTTTACTGGTGGTACTTGTATTAAGATATATATATAAAGTAATAAACTTATGTATGTCATAAGATCAAAAGATGATGTCATGAGATGATTTTTTTAACTTTCTATTTTGCCCTTAAAATTTTTGGATTCCTCCTCTTTTTACACACACTAATTTATTTGCCCCCTTTCTTCAAAATTAAAAAACATGGGTAAGAAAGTAAATTTCATAATCCAAAACTTCGACCGCACACACGCACACTAACTCGTTCTCCATCTACTCATAACAGAAACCTTATTCTCTTATTCCCCCTCATGCATCCCCTCTCTCTCTCTCTCTCACACACACACACATACCAACCATTAATGTAGATATGTTGGTATGGATTTGAGAATGTGATCTAAAAATATGTGGTTCGATTTTGATGTTTTCTTATGTAGATTTACTTTTTAGGGTTTTTTGTATAATCGGCTCGACTCCCGTTTAATGTTGAATGTTGACACCTTTATTTTTTGTTTTGTAGTAATAGGCTCAGATTTGAGATTTGCGATGTGAAAATATATGGCTCGATTCTGAATTTTTATGGGAGTTTTGCCTGATTATATTATGTATATGAACTATAAGGGATCTTCATTCCAAAAATGTTGTTAATTATTTAATCAGTTGTGTGGTTTCATTCTTCCCAGAGCAGCTCAATGAAAAATGACAGATTTTTATGTAGTTTTCTATGTTTATTGGTATTAATAGATGTAAGGATTAATGATTTTTGGAGAATTAGTGAGGCTCCAGTTTCTATACATAATTTGGCCATTTAATCGATTAGATTTACTGAAATTTCCTAAAATAGATTAAATTTACTGAATGGTATTCATTTGTTTTATGTTAGGTTAAAATATATTAAATTTACTGAAATTTTGGACTTCGTATGCTTGCCTATCGTACTCACATTCCTGTAGCTTTTATAGTCTAAACAAGGACCCTGGAATTCAACAAGATTCTTAAGGCAATTGGTATGATGTTTAAATCCCTTTTGTTTCAATTTGTGTTTTTGTTACTATATACTCTTTGTTCAATTTTGAGTTTTTTAAGCTAGCACCTATGTGGTATTGATTACTGCTCACTAAATAGTTGATTACATTCTTTCGCAAATTTATAAAGAAATTGATTTGGCAATTGATTGTTCATCCTTAAATATATATATGTAATCTATTTTGGGTTCTAATTGTCTACAATGGAACATTATACCACACATGTGTAACTGATTATGTTGCGTATACGAGGTTTATGACGGACTATTAGTATTGTTGTTGAGTTTATTTTTATTTTTTAAACAAGATGGATAGTTTTATAAACGAAAGAAATTTTGTCCAAAATTTCTAAATTATTTACACTTATTCTGTTGAAACAATGACTTAAATTATTCACGATTCAATACTTTGGATAAGTTTGTGCATCAGAAGTTATTTTATTTATTTATTGATGTGTTTATGTTTTTTCACGACTTGATTTAATTAATTATCGATGTATTAGTAATGTAGGAGTATTTTTTATTTCTTAAACACAATGGATATTACTATTAACAAAGGAAATTGTGTCTAAATTTTATTTATTTATTGATACATTAGTTGATGTTTATATGAGGCCGAACATATAAAACATTTATACATTTGTGTTGTAAATTTTTTTTACTTAAATTTACTTGATTCTATATTTTAAAAATTTACACTTTTAACATATAAAACATTTATTATTTATATTATACACGACTGTATGCTTTTCAAAATTATCAGCGTGCCTTCAGGCACGAAAATACCCTAGTGTGTGTGTGTGTGTGTGTGTGTGTGTGTGTGTGTATATATATATAAGATGCATTTTACATTCATTAGATGAAGTTGATTTGTCTTGGGAGTTAGATGGTATCAAAGATGGTTTGTTATTCAGAATTTTTATTATATCATAATATTTAGTTTTGTAGTTTTATAATTAGTACGTTATGCTTAGAATGTTAACAAATGTTTTTGAGTCTAGTGATTTTTTGTATTAGAACTTATCAATATATTTATGAATTTTACAAGGTGTGATAAATTAATTCACTGAATAAATAGGACCTCACTCCTATTTAATTATCTCAAAATCACTCCGAGTAATGAAATGGTACATAATAGTCTCTTGGTTATATTAATTTTTCTCTAATTGATTTTAACCAACATCTTATTCATTACTTGATTATCATACTTAATTTACTTGATACTCCACCATATTATAAAATAATCCTCTAATTCAGGTAACTGGTTGAAATAGTACTCATAAGTTTATCAAGGGGTATTAGAGTCCAAGATCATTCCATGAACTGAATTCTGCCAAATTATGATTTGCCTTCACAAAGATCGACCAGTGTGTAGAGATTGAGATCCAATGAAATTAAGTTTTTCCCATAAGAGTCAAAAAAATAATTAGGCAAGAATTCCAATCCTCAAAATTCTCAGGATTAAGAACCTATGCATCCTATGCAAACGTCGTGAGATTGCCCAAGTCTAATGTTTTCAGTACCTAGACTTTAATCTCACGGGTGGTCCAAACTCAAGCATTCCACTGCTTATGATTTAATGATACTCCTTCAAATTATAGTGTAATAACTCGTGCTTTTATGAGTATTTAATTTCCACGTATGCATTTAAATATTAATTTAATTGGGCAAATTAAATTGGTTTATATATATATATAGGTAGAGGTTCATAAGTGAAGCTAAATGATGAACATTTTAATGAACTTTAAGAAAAAACACCATAACAACCCATTAATTTTAATTCCTATGTTGTAATTGGTTCGCGCCAACGACAACCATGCGTGTTTTTTCATACACACACCTATCCCCCCCCCCCCCCCCCCACCCGTGTGTTCGTTGTCGTTGGAGCAGACCAATTACAACATAAGAATTAAATTTAATGGGTTGTTAAGATGTTTTTTTTTTGTTAAGGTTCATTAAATGTTCATCTTTTAGGTTCACTTTTGAACCTCTCCCTATATATATATATATATATATATATATATATATATATATATATGATTTTTGTTGATTTATATTGAACATACCTACTCAGTATTACTATTGGTGGGAGGTTGCGCGTAGTGGGATGTTCGCACTGGCGTTGAGCAGCAGGTGTTGGATTGATTCCCCATGTCATAGTACTATTGCATGGCCACTATCCATGTGTGAGGATAGGTGTTCGTTTGGAGATCGATTGCGTGCGATGTTGTACGGTTGCAACACCTAGATCTATGTTTATGACTGCCTCCTGATACGTCATGAATATTGCATTTCTCACCCCTTATACTTATGCATTTTAGCCCCCTTGGGTACCTTAATTCTTATATTTATGCTCATTAAGCAGACAACCTCCATTTTATATGTTAACATGCTATATCATGTATAATTGAGCTTTTTTAGGTATTTTGGTGCTTAGTGTGAAGTTTGGTTGCTTTCCCAAAAAGTTTCGTTAAAGATTACAGTTTTGAGGGCATTTTAGTAATTTTAGCATTTGGGTTTTAATCCCAAACTCTTCACAGAAGTTGAATCCCTTTGATTTCCCTTCGTGTGGCCATCGGCGATGCACGATTCCGATGTATAATGAGGGGGATATGGAATTTTTAGGATGGTTTTGACTTCAAAAGCACACCCAAGGGAACATTCAAGGGCATTTTATTCATTTTATAATTTATTTTTTTGTCCTGATGTCTTCTTGAATGTTGTAGCCCTCTGAGTTTCTTCACGTATCCTCTGACCGTGCCTAATTCCGAATTATAACGAATAAGTTATGATATTTTTTGTAAAGTTGGACAAAGCTGAGAAATGAAGACTGTAAGGTGTGAATCGATTTGCTAAAGTGAGAATCAATTCTATTTGGCACCAGATCCTACAACTTTATTTCCCCTATTTTTGAATCGGTTCGATTTATACCGAATCGATTCGGTCCTGCATATTCAATTTTCTTTTAATTGCAAGTTTGAAATTAGGGTTAATGTATAAAACCAATCCATCTCATTTTGGGAAGAAATATATTCATTTATAGATTAGTTTTGTTAGCGTTTAGTGTTGGTATCCACCCTCCACTCCATTTTCCTTCGGGCCTTGTCCATTTTGTAATTTTTGTACTCCTATTCATCTTTTTACTTCTTGTATTTATCGTCCCAGCTCTATTTCATTTGTGTATTTCATTTCCATGCCTAGTTAATCTTTATTTTTGTTCCTTTATTTCTCTAATTCATTTAGTTGTAGTTTCATTAGTTTAATTCATGCCTAGTCCCTAGTTATATATAGGGTCGGGATTTTGTTTCCGCCATTAATGGGTTTCGAGCTCCGAAAGTTAGTTTTTGTATAAAATTGCATTTAATTGAAACCACGTGCATTAAAGTTGGAATATTATGGGTTTAAATTTCTCTGTCATGCAACATTATTATTTAAAGAGATAGTCCGAATTTAATCCGTGTGTGACCATTTTCGGTTAAATGGTTTATCTCACAACTTTGAGTTAAATTTCTTCTTACGTTATATTTACGATTAACTAAAAATGCCTGGTTAAATGTTTTTGAAGAGAAATTCTAATTATTAGTTATTTAGCCCATGGTAGGTAGGCGATCCCAACTCTCACTTTTATATTGTTTAGAATTAACTTATTATTTTTCCCCTTTCTTTATAACCACTCCATCATCTTTTTCACTTTTATTATTTAAATAATAAATCGATTATAATCTATACGACACTCAATGTGGATTCGATCCCTACTTGCCGTTACACTTCCATTAGTGTACGAAGTTGTGGTATTTATTTTGTATATGGCGTAAACACCCAATGACATGTTTTAAATATATAGTTTATGCCTCACCAAAAAACGGCGTTGTTGTCGGGGAGTGTGTTTTAGATTGTAGTTGATTTACTATTTCGTAATATTTCTTTTATTCATATTTGTATTCTTTATTTTATCCTTTCTTTTTTACTTGTGCTAGATTATTTCGAGAAATTGAAGTTTTGTCCTTTCTTTTATGGGACATATACCAAATAGTCCCTCGAACATTTTTTAATACCCATTTAGTCCAAACTTTTTTATTTTGCCTCAAAAAGTCCTTTGCCACATATTTTGGAGAGGGAGTGCTGTTGGCGCGGACCTCTAAAAATAAGAGGATATTGAGTGCTTGAGGGACTAAATGGGTTAAACTAAAAATATGTGTCCTTTTTAAAATATATATATTTATAGTAGGGACTATTTAATAATTGACCCTTCTTTTATTCATATAATTACACCGATTAAGATTTTTACCTTCATCATTTATGAGTGTTATAAACTATTCTTTCCTCATTGAAAACGTTTAATTCGTTGGTAATCTCACTAATCTATCATTTGATCATTTACTATTTGAGTTCATATTTTGAAATGTGTTACTTGATCATGATTTTTAAAATTTATTTTGACTCGAGAATTGCATAAACTTTATGAAATGATCATAGGCAATCATTTTATATCACCCGTATTGGCCTTGACCTCGCCTTATAATTTCCCTAGTCAATCCCTTTGAGCCTAAATATAGCCTTTTGTTTCACAACCCAAAATCACATAACCAACTCCAAATTGGAGTTATATACCATACATATTACCTTCCATGCCTTTGTTTGGAATGATTCTTGGGATTAAATGATGTTCTTGTCTTGTGGATGCAATTAAGCATGTGTGAGTGAGAAAAGTAAAGAAAAAAGTGAAAGTGAAAAAGAAAAGAAAAAGCAAAAACAAAAGAAAAAGTGAGAAAAAGAAGAAAACAAAAGAGAAACATTTGTATATGTTGTAGATAGCGTTAAATAACCCTTTTTACTCTCCTATTTCATATTTATTGCCTATTATGGAAATCATAATCCAATTTTGAAATTGTCCAGAATTTACCATTATCCCAAGTTTTTCATCCCCGAACACTTTGAATCCGTAAATATGTCCTTCGTTTCGTACCCTCAACCCCAACCCTACATTACAAACCTATAAAGTCCCATGTGATCCTAGGGTGACTTTAATTTGAAAGTTTAAATAGTTTTCATAATCTGTGAAAATGCATTTCGCCTCCTTTAATAAGCAGTATCTTTCATAGAGATTACAATTTTTCATTATATATATAGCGTTCTTCACTGGTGACATGTGCACAGCCTAGTTTCTATTTCCATTTAGTCTTTATGCCCGCATGTCCCTTGAATTACCTTCCTTTTCATAGTGATTTCATTTGTTGATCGTAATGCCCGGTGAGGATTGATATATGTAGGCCTTTATGTTTATTCAGTTTATTTAACTTTTGGCCAAATCATACTATTCATGTTCTTTCTCTCCTCCCACTTTTAAGGTTTCAATTCAATGAAGTTCGTTCTATAATATTAATAACGACAAACTTTTGTTTGAATTCATTCGATACGCTAATAACATGTCTGAAATCTTTTTCGTATTCTTGATTTTGTCTCATATTGATTGGGCATATTTCGGGGAAACTATTTGATGTTTGTGGGATTCATCCCTCAAAACCCTCACGAGATGGCACTCGTCCGCAAGGGTAACCTAGGGGTTTAACGACTTATTGTATACGCTAAATGTTGTTGTTCGCCCACAAAAGTGGCTTTTGTCTCTTTTGTACATATCTCCTTTTTTATGGTTTACTTCTTGTTATTCTTGATTTATACTTCGTTGCTAGGGACTAGCAATGAGTAAGTTAGGGTGTGTGATTCGGCACGAATATTGTATTTTTCACCCCTTATACTTATACATTTTATCCCCCTTGGATACCTTAATTCCTATATTTATGCTCGTTAACCAAACAACCTCCATTTTATATGTTAACATGCTATATGAGGTATAATTGAGCTTTTGTAGGTATTTCAGTGCTTACTGTGAACTTTGGTCGCTTTTCGAAAAAGCTCCATTGAAGATTGCAGATTCGGTTGCATTTTAGTAATTTTAGCCTTTTTTTAACCCCCAAACTCTGCACGAACCACCGATGATGCATCATTCCGATGTATAATGAGCGTGTTATGAGATTTTTAGGATATTTTGACTTTAAGGGAACATTCAAGGGCATTTTAGTCATTTCATTATTTAGGTTTTTGGCCTTACGTCTTCTTGGATATTTTATCCCTCTAAGTACCTTCGCGTAGCCTCCGACGGTGCCTCATTCTGAGTTATAACGAAAAATTTACGGCATTTTACTTAAAGTTAGACAAAGTTGAGACTCGCAGAATGTCAGGTGCGAATCGATTCGATTTGGCACCAGATCCCACTGTTTTACTTCCTCTGTTGTGACAACCCGTATATAATTATGATAAATTATATTTAAATCATAGTTATCCTATGTGATATGAATAATGTGTTATTAGTATATCTAATGTTAAGTGATTATGGTTAGTATAATTCTACTTTCATAAATCATGAAATGTCGAATTATTTACAAACACAAGATTTGGTTATTTTCGATAGAAATGTTCCTGTTTAAGACTAGTTTTGACCCTTGTAACATTAAAATTGACTTGAGGTGAAAACTGCATAGTTGTATACATGTGAGTTAGGGTTGTAACACAAAAAATGGTGCATCAAACAGATGGTCGAGTAAGAAGTTAGGCCGAAATTACGAACAAGGGGCAAACCTGTCAGTTCCCTTAAGTGGTAAATTGTCTTTTATTAAACCAAATGTTTTAATTTGATTGGATGGATTGGGAGGCAGCCTTGGCTGACTTAAAACTATCCCTTAACCTTATTTCTTCATCAAATAAGTCCTTAGGTTCAGTTTGAGGTGTTATTAGCTTAAGGAAAGAGAGGTAGAAGTTAAGGAAGAAAGGGTTACAAGGAAAATCTAGGAAAACAATTCCAAGAAAATCCTTAAGGTGGTTCCAAGGTAAAATTATTTGTTAATATTGTTTTAATCTTGTATTATTCTTATTTTAAATATATAAATCGTGAAGTATTGATTAAAATTCCATTCTCCTTTGTGATAATACGTATTGGTTCATATGTGAGATAAGTGGTGTTATAGGTCATATTGGTTTGTATTGAAACCCTTTGTATTCAAACTTCCATATATCTTTCTGTGATTACTGGAATTCATAAATTCCAGTTGGATAGGAAATTAGACTCATATATTCATGTCATCTCCGAGAATTAGAATTTAAATCCTTGTGGTTAGGCGTTAGTGACGGTTGCAAGTTGGTATATGGTTCCTAGTTGTAATTTCATTTCGGTATTCCATGAGTTTGGTCAAGATTTTGAGATAGCAAATGAAGTAAAAATATTATGAAACTTTACTTATTTACTCTTCAGTATGTGTACTGAAAGTGTGTTGATAATCATGTAAAATTACGCTGGAGAAAAATTATGAAAATTCTTGGAAGTTAAAGAAACAATAGAAGAGCTTGTAGGGAAGATTTCTTGTGTTATAAAGAAATAGTCATAACTTGCCCTAGGGAGCCTGAAAAATTACACCATCACTTGTGATGAAAATTATATTCATATATACTTTCATATTGATAAGTTTGGACACCTGTATGTGTGCCATTAATGAATATGGGAAGGTTAAGTATAGAGGACAATAATTTCAGGTCATACTGGATATCCCATGAAAGAATACTTTTATTTGCTCATTCCCAATGGTATTTTGAGTACATGTTTCATTTGCATATATATTCAGAAGTATATTTTTATGTTTACTCAAGTTTAGTTATAAATTCCTTATGAGGTAGTTTCTAGGGTTGAATGTTCATGACCTTATTAACATATATACCATCGTTTCGTCTTTAAATATGTTTCATGGAATATGACTTGAGTAGAGTCATATTGTGGTTGTGTACTCATTTAAAGTTACATAATTGTATTAATATTGTGGTTGAGTTTCAGTACTGATTTTGTTGGGTTAACAGGTGTAAGGTCAAATCAACCAAGTTCAGCTCCACCCGAGGGATATATGAATACATAGTTGACAACACAAGGTGAGTGTACTTACTGAGATGATTTGGGATATGATGTGTAAGTATTATATATTGAGATGATATGGCTTATTAAAAGTCATGAGATGTTAAGATGTTATGGCTTATTATAATCCAAGAGATGTTGAGATGTTATGGCTCATTAAAAGCCAAGATATGTTGAGTTGCTATGCAATTCAGGAGATGTTAGGTTTTTAAAACCTATGGATATGATTATTGCCTTTGGGCAGGAGATGTGGGCTTTATTAAATCCAGATATGTATATGGCCTAATTTGGCACAGAGATATATATATTGTTATGTTGAGATGCTAATATAGTACTTTAACTATAGATAGCCATAGTACATTCACTGAGTTTTTAAACAAATGGTTTTATATGTTTACATTTTCATGTTTTCTAGCTGCCACTGCCAGGTCTAGGAGGTTGAGTAAATAGAAGTATGGTCTTGTTAGTTTGTTTTATACACTGTACTAGTTGTAATTAGGTTAAATGATAAGTGAGTTTTGTTGAAATTATTTCTCCTTAAAACGATTGGATTTTTAGTATTCCGCATTTTAACCTTGAAGTTGTTTTAATGTGTATCACCAAATAACTAAATAAATAATAAGTGTGGTTTGTGAACTATTGAGTTAATTATATCCTAATGGGGTTAGGGGGTGACACCTATTTTCAAATTTATTCAGTTTAAACTGAATCGATTCGGTCCTACAGATTGCATTTTCTTTTAATTGCAAGTTTGCCAATAGGGTTTATGTATTAAACCAATCCACCTCATTTTGAGATGAAATATACTCATTTGTATATTAGTTTTGTTAGGGTTTAGTGTTGGGATCCAACCTTTCCTCCATTTTCCTTTGGGCCTTGTCCATTTTGTAAGCTTTGTACTACTATTCATCTTCTTCCTTATTGTATTTATTGCCATAGATTTATTTCATTTGTGTATTTCATTTCCATACCTAGTTAATCTTTATTCGTGTTTCTTTATTTATTTAATTAGTTTAATTCATGCCTAGTCCCTAGCTATATATGGTCGGGATTTCGTTTTCGCCATTAATGGGTTTGAGCTTCGAAAGTTAGGTTTTGTATAAAATTGTGTTTAATTGAAGCCGCGTCTATTAAAGTTGGAATATTATGCGTTTAACTTTCTTTGTCATGCAACGTTAGTGTTTAAAGAGATATTCCGAATTTAATCCGTGTGTGACCATTTTCGGTTAAATGTTTGATCTCGCAACTTTGAGTTAAATTTCTTCTTGCATGATGTTTATAATTAACTAAATATTCTCGGTTAAATGTTTTTGAACCGAAATTCTAATTATTAGTTGTTTAGCCTGTAGTGGGTACGCGATCCGGACTCTTGCTTTTATATTGTTTACAATTAATTTCTTATTTTTTTTCCCTTTTCTTTATAACCACTCCATCTTCTTTTTCACTTTTATTCTTAAAATAATAAATCGATTATAATCTATACGACACTCCCTGTGGATTCGATCCCTATTTGTCGCAACACTTCCATTAGTGTACCAAGTTGTGGTATTTGTTTTGTATAGGGCATAAACACCCAACGCCATGTTTTAAATATAAAGTTTACGCCTTACCACCTCCATCATTTGTGTTTACATTTTGGGTTCGGTGGTGATATTCCCACCCAGTAGCTCAATGTGATGTGTGATATGCCTGAAGCTTGATAGCACAAAAGAGAAGCATCCGCAAAGTCCGGGCTCTAGGGATGCCATTATACATGTAAAATGAGTTATATACTGGCATATGTTTATGAGATAGTGTGTAGATCTATTTATAGCATGGGTGCAGCTACGTTATTATATGATCTGTATCCATTTATGACAAGTGTGTAGCCATGCAATTATTTATGAAAGTATACTTAATGAGGGTAGTATATATTTAGCTAATGTTGATAATTAATGGGATGGACTTTGGTATCAGTTGTCATGCTAGTTAGACTGGGTATTATAATTGGGATAATAAATTGAATACGGTAGGTGCGAAGTGTAGATGAGAGGTAAGGTTCCTCTCACGTGAGTATAACCGATGAATGAATTAAGAAGGTAATTCACTGCATGTTTTTGTTTATGGCATTTAAATACTTGCAAATTATTTTCAAACGTTTTTTGGTTTTGACCCACGGGAAAATCTATTTTTCTTATCAAAACCCAGGCGTACAGTAGCAGCAGTGGTAGATCTTTCATGTGGTTGTGAGCAGTAATTATGGATGCAAATAGATTGATTTAGTTGCCTCAGCTTCTTTCTATCTAGATATTACTCAATTTCCTCAGTATTTCGTTTTAGGCATGCTGATTGCAATTGGACATGAATTATTTATTATCAGAGATATTTTTTATTTATTAGTTTTCATTTATGTTGGATGTTTTTTTATGGTGACCGGTGATTTATTTAATTGACATTACTTATTTATGGATATCAGTTATTTTGTATTTTCATTTGGATGTGTGGTTTCATTTATTTTATATTATATTTATAGGACGGTGGTGTAACTGGGGTTTGTGAAGAATTGGAACAGGTGAAGCGTGACCCACTCCAATGGACTATGTCTTCAAGGTCTTGAAAGTCTCAAGAGCCGCTCTGGTAGAAAACCTTCCTCTTATGGTAAAAATGGAGTAAATCATAGGACCTCTTCTTGCAAAAAGATGAACTTCATAAATAATGATGGTAACTTGGAGAGATATTTTGATAGTGAGCAATTATCCAATGGTGTAACATAGTTAATGAAATGTCAATCCCACAAACAAATTTTAATTCCTTTAAATCCTAAAACATGCATCGAAGTGATTCAAAACACTAAGTAGATAAACCATGCAAGAAAAATAAATTTTAAAGAAAAATCCACAAAGGGGAAAAAACGTTTATTTCACAAATACAGTTTACAAATCACAGCTTACAACCTTATGAGTGAAATACATGATAATGAATCTCTCGTAGGTGACCTTTGTATTCTTCAGCGATGGTTCTATCAAGTCCCACAAAGATCGCAGTCTTCCTTAAGCAATGATTCCATAAGCATCAGTAAAGACTCCTTCTCCACAAGGTTAGTAGTGAAAAATCATTCTTCAAAATTGCAACTTTACTATAATAGTGTTTTGGCTTTCAAATATAATTCATAAAAGTATATATATACGAGAGTTTTTTTAATTAAAAACGTTCTTTCCCCTTTTAAATGTGAAGACTTTTACAGCAGTCTGTAGTTTTCATAAATGTAAAGTCTGTTAAAAAAGGTATTTATAGGCAAACATAAAATTCGAGGTGATGTAGGGTCGCTCGAACAAAACATCAATGTTGTTCTAATGAGATTACCATCTCGTTCAAACGAATCGGATTTCTCTTCTAACAAGATCCAAAAATTTAAAACAGTACGCCCTCATTCGAACCTCATTTAAACCATGCATCAAACGACCTTTGAACAACGTGCAAAATTGTTCTAACAAGATTACCACCTCGTTTGAATGAAGCTGGAGAAAATTAAAATATTTTTAAGTTTGAAAAAACTTCCTCATTTTATACGAAACATTTTTACAAAAAATCCCCCAATATTTTGTAAAAAATCCACGAAATCTGAAGTGACAACTATACCAATATTATGTGACATCGTGGATCATGTTGAAGACAAATTTGCACATTTTGGAGATTCAGTTTGTGATGCTTGATAATAGAATCCGTCTATTTTAACATGTGATCGTGAAGTACCATGACAAAAGTACTGGGATATTCCATACTTGATGTAACCTAGATTCTATGGACAAGTCCTAGATACTAGGGGAAATGATAGAAAAATTTTCGTTTACAAATATCCGCCTTATGTCTATTCTCGTACAAAATAAAAAATTCTAATTAGATAAACATACAAAAAATATTATACTAATCTAATACCCCCCCCCCCCCCCCGAAACCCACAAATGGAAAGATATTAAAAATGTACAAGTCTTCAAAATCTTCAACTATCCAAATATTCAATTCTCTTTATCTACTTTTTGGGAGCTTTGTCTGATGTGTACTTTGCATATTCTCATCAAAGTGTACCTGAACACAATAGACGCAATAGAAAAAAAATATACCTTGTGATGCATCGAGTGTGTCACAATTAAATTTCATCCCCATGAATCTAGGTCACAACTAAAACTCATAACTAAATGTCTCCCCCATGAATTAAACTCTCACTAACCCATAATTCGTTCTCTCCCTTCTATTTGTCCAAAATATACAAGGAAAAGAAACTAAAAAAAATTAACGGGAGTGTGTCATAACAATCATATAATATCATTAAAAATATAAGGCAATAAGGATCAAGTAATGACAAACTAAGCAAAACCAACTATTTTTTATTTTTTAAATTTTTTCAAGAAAAAAAAAATAATTTTAAGAAAACAACACAACATGGAGAAACACAAAAATGACCGAGTCATGGAAACGGAATGTAGGGGTGTGAACACATTCTATTGGAAAATCAATGCATACAAACATAATGTACGTGCATGAAGGAATGGGACACCACTAATGCAATATCTCAAAGTCTACTTAGGTGAAAACGAGGTGAACTCAAGTGAAATTGATTCGTTCTATTCATCTAATCAAGATAGTGAGTGATTTTCACAGCAATAATGCCCAAAACTATGTAATGCTTTTACGAGACTTTTTCAGGACGTTCAAACCCATATATATTCGACTAAACTTTCACAAAAATCACATATTGAATATATCTCTCAACTCTTTTATTTTGAAGAAATCAATTCTCATATGTAGCAAAGCATCAATGTTCTTTGAAATTGGCATGGTGCTTTATATTTTTCTTTTTTTGTTCCTTTAATCTTTTAGGATCTTTTCCTTTTGCAAATTTTTTCTATTCACGCAAAGACAACCTGTCTCTCACAGCCCGATTCAATTTCTTTAAAAACAACACATTTACTGAAGATATGTTTTTCAAATTTTCCAATCCGTGCAATGGTTCTTAGAAGCACTACTTTCATTATCTCATTTTTATCACATATGGTTCATTTTAAAAGAAGGATTGAGATGAAAACACTACAACTTACATGTGAAAGTTAAGTGTAATACGCAAATAAGTTCGTGCTCATGTTCATGAAAGGTGGCAAAGAGCAAACATGTAGCGAGTTGTCATCATATCACATCTTAATGTCTACACACATTATAAAGCACAAAAATAAAATGGCACGTCTTAAAACACTACAAATTAGACACATGGATATGGAATGAATGGGTAACTCGGACATCTTTAATGTTCATTCACATATGGTGTAAAAAAATACAAAACTTTTTTTGGATTTTTCAAAAATTTTATTAAAAAAAATATTTTTGGCGTTTTCACTTTTCTCAGAAAGGAACCAAAAATCTTTCTGTATTTTTCCAATTTAAAAATAAAAAGAAACTCTTTTTTTTGGAAAAATATATCAAAATGGAAAAAATAACTACAATGATAGTACACATTAGCGATAGGCAAGAAGATATAAACATGAAAATCATCATATGCTAGCAAACAAGTCTGAAACCATAATCATTAGGCCCAGAGGAGTTCTCCAATGGAGATAAAATGCTATGAAAAACATCCCTCAAATCATGTGAAGTTTTGACTAAACTTAACTTGCCCTAAATAATTCTCAAAATCTATCATGTGATGTGTGGGAGCATCAGAGTAACATGTATGGGAGTGTGTGTGGGAATACGTGTAGTAGCATATCATGGGAGGTACTTATAAGACACACTACCCAACACAACCTAAAATAAAATTTCCTAGGGTGTACTCTTTTCTTGCAATGTGAACAAGCATAAACGAGCTTAGGACCACCGTTCTAAAAATAACTAAGACGTGATCTACTAATGGGAATTGAATGCCTTGGTGGGGTAGGCCGAGACCCATATGGATCTATAAAAAAATAGAGAACCAACTTGGGTGTAACATGGGAAGTGGACACTATCATAACCAATGCTTTGTCTTTCAAACTTACCTAAAGCGGGACCGAGGAACATCTTCTTAGCTTTCTTAGATGTGTCGTCTAATGTACCATTGACCTCCTGAGTATGCTTGAGATATCTTTCGATTTAGGATACATGGGATTCAAGTTTCTCACGAGTCTCCAATGAAGATTGAAGATCTTTCGAAGACTACCTATAGTATTGGTCAATTCACCCATTTTCCACCCTAAGACGATCAACTCCTCACACAAAGAAACATTCATCTTATCGAGTTGACTCGTCGATGCCTCACACGCACTCAAAACTTTCACCTCTCTTTCCAAATCTAACACCCTAAGACTTAAATCTTCGTTCAATTTTTTTGGTCTTCAATGTCTCGGTATATAAATCACTAAAATATTTATGGAGATCCACTTCTCCATCACTTGCAATTTCATCCTCACACTTACTCGAATGGATTGAAACATAATCGAGGCTCTCATATTTACATGTGTCCTCATTGTCATGGCAATAAAATAGAAGTACTCACGTGACTCTCCATGAAAGCAACTCACTTTTCATGTGATGATTCTTCACTTGAATCAACCGACAAGATGTCATTATCTATATGAGTGTACTTATTAGCAACATTATTGCCTTTTATCTTTTTCATAGTGGGACACTCAAATGACTTGTGACCTTTACCTTCTTATTAAAAACACCTTATCTCTTCCTCTGTTTCACCGGGATCCTTGACCTCATATTTCTTTTTATTTTTATAAAAAATCTTTCTATTGGAAGAATTATTTTTGGAAAATTTGAGAAACTTTTTAAATATTTTCACAAACAAGTCCAAGTCATCAATGTCAGAATCTGCCTCAGATTCAGACTCACAAACTCTCTCCTTTTTCTTCTGCTTAGCATGAGTCATTAAATCTACCCCTACATCCTTAGGTTTAATGCTTTTAGGGAGCATATCTATCTCATAACTCTGAAGGTATCCTACGAGTTCTTCTAACCTAAGAGTCTTAAAATCCCTAAAGAGCTAAGCACGGTGACCTTAGGAATAATTAGAGAAGGGAGTGACCTCAAAATATTTTTTAACGACTCAGTCTCAAGAATTTTCTCACCAAAATTCAAACTTGTGGTTATGTTTTCTGACAACCAAGGATAAAATTGATCAAAACTCTCAGACTCTAATATAGTGATGATCTCAAATTGGGTGGTCAAATTTTAATGCTTAGATGCATTGGAAGCATTGGAACCATCATGCCCCAACTGTAAGCTATCCAATGCTTCCTTAGACGTAGTGCACATCATAATGTGTCGGAACTCATTAGTGGTGATGGGTACAGAAATAGCACTAAGGTCGTGAGAGTTATAAGTTCTCCATTTTTATTCATCATCGGACCAGGTAGAGACAAGTTCAAGATTTGTGACGTTATCAACAATGATCATGGGAGGAGTCTAGATTCTTTCACCTGCTAACCAAACCCTTTCATCTATGGGTTTTAGAGTGGATCTCATATGGGATTTCCAATAGGCAGAGTTCGATCCCTCAAAAATTGGCCTTCTATTATATAAGTTCTGATTCAGAAATTTTTATATTTTTAAAAATCAATTTTCATAACAATTGATATCACATAATTTTTTTTAGAAAAATCAATTAGACGGTAAAATTATGTAACTGGATCTAATACTAACTTTAGAGTGCTCAGTTCTCAAGTGGTGTAACTTATTTGATTAGATGTCAATCCCATAAATAAATGTTAATTATTTAAATCCTAAAATATGTATCAAAATGATTCAAAGTAGAAAGTAGATAAATCATGCAAGGAAAACAAAATTTCGAGAAAAATCTCCAAAGGATCAAAACCATTTATTTCACTAATACAGTTTGGAAATCATAACTTACAACTTTATGAGTGAAATATAGCTCGAGGAATCTCCCGTAGGTGACCTTCTTCTTCTTCATATGTAGTTCTTTCAAGTACCACAAAGACTGTAGTCGTCCTTCAGTAATGATTCCCGTAAAAATCACAAAAGCACTAGTAGAGACTCCTTCTCTAAAAGCTCAGTAGTAGATACTCCTTCTTCATAATTCTAACTTCAATATATAAGTTTTGTGTGTTTCAATAATGATTCACCAATGTATATATGAGATATATGTAAATTAGAAGCGTGTTTTTCCCTTTTAAAAGTGAATACTTTTTGCAGCAATTCTATACTTTTCATAAATGTAAAGTGTTATAAAAAAAATCCTACCAAAAGAAGGTATTTATAGGAGAACACAAAATTCGAGGCAACATATGGTCTTTCGTATGAAGCATTAGTGTGGTTATAACGAGATTACCATCCCGTTCAAAGGAAGTTGATTTCACTTCTAACGAGATTTAAAAAATTAAAACAGTACACCCTTATTCGAACCTCGTTTAAACAATATATTAAACAACCTTTGAATGACAGTGCAAAGTCGTTCTAATCATATTTCCATCTCGTTTGATCAAAGCTCGCGAAGATTAAAATATTTTTATGTTCGAAAAAACTGCCTTGTTTTATAATAAACATTTTTATTAAATAGACCTCCCAATACTGTGTAAAAATTCCCCAAAATCCAAAGCGATAACTATACTAATATGACGTGCTGTTATGGAGTATGTTAAACATAAAGTGGCACATGTTGGAGATGAACTTCGTGATTCTTGATAATCAGATAAATTTTATTGAATGTGTGAACCTGAACCTGAAACATTACTTCGAAGCTCATACGATCATCGTCCTTACATCACACCCCCTCAAGGCTATCCTAAGGAAGGCGGATTTGTCGGGCAGACTATCTAAATGGTCAGTCGAGCTCAGACGATTTGACATCCAATTTCAACCAAGGACAGCTATCAAGGGTCAAATCCTTACTGACTTCATAGCTGAATTCACAGGCGAAGAACGCATCGACCAGCCTAAGCCAACAGGACAAAACAACCAGGCTACAGGGGGAAGCTGGAAACTATTCGTTGATGGAGCCTCCAACTCAAAGGGGGCAGGAGTAGGAATTGTTCTCATCACTCCAGAAAATACAGTCCTCGAGCAAGGAATCGGGCTAGGATTTGCAGCCTCCAACAACGAAGAAGAATACGAAGCCTTAATAGCAGGTCTCCAAAGGGCGCAAACTCTGGGAGAAAAGCATTTACAGGTATTCGGAGATTCGCAACTAGTTTCCAATCAGATAAGTGGAGACTATAACGCGAAGGATGAGAGGATGGCAGCCTACCTCTCCTTGGTAAAAAACATAATGACGAACTTTGAAGACATCAACATCCAACAGTTTCCCAGGGGGCAAAACAGCCACACTGATGCCTTAGCAACCCTGAGCTCGGCGGTTGATTCCATCCTTAAATGGATCATCCCAATCGATTTCCTCAGCTGCCCGAGCATCTACCCCAACTGCGAGCTGACCAAAGCAAAACAAATACTCCAATTGGAACCAGCCCCCAGCTGGATGGATCCCTTGAGAGACTATTTGAAGAACGGAATGCTCCCAGAGGATAAGAGAACTGCCCACCAGAAAAGACTCAAAGATGCTCGCTTTCACTTATCCACGGGAGGCGACTTGTATAAAATATCTTTCTCCGGCCCCTACCTTAGGTGCGTTCACCCAGGCGATGTCAAGGCAGTGCTTCACGAGCTTCACGAAGGAATCTGCGGAAGCCACGTCGGAGGAAGGTCTCTAGCCTTCCGAGCAATGAAGGAAGGTTATTGGTGGCCATACATGCAAAAGGACTCCGCGGTATTTGTTCGCAAATGCCTAAAATGCCAACTTCACGCTGCCATGGTCCACCAGCCCGCCAGTGAATTAAAATCTCTGACCATTCCTTGGCCCTTCGCCCAGTGGGGAATGGACATCGTGGGACCACTGCCCACCGCTGCCGGCAATCACAAATACCTGTTGGTTGCAACTGATTACTTTACCAAGTGGATCGAGGCAGAACCACTGGCAAACATCCGAGATGCTGACATGATGAGGTTCATATGGAGAAATATAATCACTCGATTCGAAATCTCCAGAACCATCATCACTGACAATGGAACACAGTTCGAGAGTGGCCCTTTTCAGGACTTCTACAACAAACACAGAATCAGGCATCACTTCAGCTCAGTGGCGTACCATCAAAGCAACGGACAAGCTGAAGCTTCTAACAAGATGGTGATATCTGGATTGAAGAAACGGTTAGAGAGAGCCAAAGGCGCATGGACAACCGAGTTACCACATATCCTATGGGCGTATAGAACGATTCCTAGGCGAGCAAAGGAGAAACGCCATTCTCACTAGCATATGCAATGGATGCGGTCATCCCAATCGAAGCAGGATTACCTACAATGAGATCCGACCTAGTCGAGCAAGGCAAGAACGATCAGGCCTTGCTCGCTGAACTCGACCTGGCCGACGAGCGCAGGGAACATGCCTTAGTGAAACTAGCAAGCTATCAGCAACAGCTCGCGAAGCACTACTGCAAAAGGGTCAATCCAAGGAAATTCAAAGTTGGGGACTACGTCCTAAGAAAGGTCCTGGGAAACACAGCGAAGCCATCAGACGGTAAACTGGGCCCGAACTGGGAAGGACCTTATGAGATAATTAGATATGACCTGCGAGGTGCCTATCATTTGAAAACAATGGAGGGCAGAGAGATACCACGAGCATGGAACGGGGCTAATCTCAAGAAATTCTATTTTTAGGAGTTATATTGTTGGATCTTTTTATTGTACTCATCTTGTGAAAGGAAAGTTCATTCTTCATTCGCCAATGAAAATCTCTCAGTTGATCACTCTCTAAAAAGTAACAATTTTATCTTATCACACATCCTTTTCAAATCACATGCATAATGGTTGACATAGCAGGGGAAGCACCCCTCCTCAAGTCATCGTCATGAAGCACGACAGACCTCTTAGCATTGCCCATGGCAATATATGAAGCCCTACAGAGTATTCTTAGGCAACAAACCTACTTTGGTTAAACAAAATCCTGACCGGATAAAGACATCCAATACCAGGTGTGTCCTCACCAATTGCCTTACTTAGGCCTAAGGGAGTGTGACGACACGATCTAAAAGGTAAAGGGAGGGCACAATGGTATTCTTATACTGGACTGGGCGGACACTCACATGACAAAAGCTACAAGAATATAAAAGGATTGATGAACACGTTTAGTCGGCAAAATTGCCCAAAACTCGAACTTCTCATTAATCTTTTATATTTACAAACAGTAACAGTACATGTTTAGTCGGCAAAGCTCGCCCAAAGCATTTACAATACAAGAATATAAAAGGATTGATGAACACGTTTAGTCGGCAAAATTGCCCAAAACTCGAACTTCTCATTAATCTTTTATATTTACAAATAGTAACAGTACATGTTTAGTCAGCGAAGCTCGCCCAAAGCATTTACAATACAAGAATACAAAAGGATTGATGAACACGTTTAGTCGGCAAAATTGCCCAAAACTCGAACTTCTCATTAATCTTTTACATTTACAAACAGTAACAGTACATGTTTAGTCGGTGAAACTCACCCAAAGCATTTACAATAATTAAAAAATCTCAAGAAGGTGGAAGCCTCCGAGCAAGATAGTCAGTAACTTTAGCTCTCCTTCCATCATCAGGAGCAGGGGAGAGCTCCTCCACGACCTCATTTGCGTCCAATTCCAATAAACGTCGGGGAATAGCATCAATGGGTATCCATCGATCATCCCGCCAGAATGGATTGGGCATCAAAGTAGAGGAGGACATCTCTTGTCGACACCACAGCGTCGAGTTCCTCGGGACCTGCAGGTCTTTGAGGGTGCTCAACCACCCCCTGATGAAGGATAACTCTTCAAACTCTTACAGTCTCGTCGGAACATCCAGCCAGCCTTGATCGTAGCCATCGGACCACACTTGACGAGGATCGTTCTTGAACAAATGCCGGAGACAGGTGACGTCCCTCTGGAGCCCAGCAGCAATCACATATGCTCGCCGAACATCGTCGCGCAGCTCCTCCATTTCCCTCTCACGCTGCTCCTCGACTTCCCTATTCCTACCCCTGGCACTCCTACCAGCACGCGGGAGGGGAGGCCGAGCAGCTCGCGACGAAGAAGAGCCTTGTAGGACTGTCGAAACGGTGCTCGGCGAATGCTCCTTAAGCTTCGAGACCTCCCGCCTTCGGTCTTCATTCTCCCGCTGCAGAAACTCCCCAACTTGGTTGACCTCTGTGGCCTCCAGTAACTTCGCTCTCAGTTCGTTAACTTCTTCTTGCACTGAAGCATCGATCTCTTCCATTTCCTGGAGCCTGTCCTTCAACTTGGCCACTAGCTCGGACTGATCGTTATATTTCTGGTTCCGTGACTTAGCAAACCTAAAAATCCTAGTGAAGGCCTGGCGAACTGCAGGGCTTGCATTAGGACCAAGATTCCTACCTAGTTGGGAGGTAACATGAATATAGTCATCCACATCAACCAACTACAAGTAAAAGACAGAGATTAGCATAAGCAAAAATGAAGTCTTTTCATTGATAATGAGCGAGGTTACATCAGATCAAAAAAGAAAAAAATTATAAAAAAGCCCTATCAATTAGCAACCTCGGATGGTCCCTTGTCCTTGTCAGCATCAGCGGGGGTATTAACCTCTGCAGGGACGCCCTCTGTCCTCTCGACCAACAGAGCGTCAGTAGAGGTCACCCGAGAGCCAGGGTTGGTGCCTTCAACAGTTGGGGCTGGGTCCTCATCTACGACTGGCTTTGGCCCTGGGTCATGCTCGTCAAAGAGGGGGGATGCAATATCCACCCCAGCAACCACGAGAGCCTTATTCCACCCTTTCTTGAAGTTCAGACGGCTGATATATCCTATCTGAACCTCAGCGTCCTCATACGCAGTAGCCCAGCGAGAGTTGTACGAATCTTCCTTAAGAGTGGCCGCCTGGGCTTTCTCCGCCTCCAGCTGCTCGGCCAGAACCCTGTTCTTCTCTGCAAGGTCTAGCTTGCTCGAGCACACCAGGTCGTATGCCTTCCTCAGCTTGCCAAGCTCCCTGACAGCGTCATCTTTCTCGCGAGAAGAATTACCAAGGGCCGAGACAGATGAAGCTCAAGCTGCATCAGCAGCCTTCAGATCGGCCTCCAGCTGAGAACCCCTGGCTACCAAAGTAGACTTCTACTGCTCGAGCTCACCGTTCCTTCTCACCAGCTCGTCGCGAGAGCGATAGAGCACAGCGAAGTCGGTCACAAACTACAAAAAATAAGGAAATTATCAGAAAGAAGAGACCATCAAAACTGGTTAAAAGAAATGGAGGATTAGAAGAGAACTTTACCAAGGCGAGCCTCTGGCTAGCCTGCAGAGCCAACTGATCGGACCCCAACGCCCTCTCGCGATCTTCAGGGAGAACTGCTCTCTCGAGCAGCGCAGGGGCAAGCAGAGGAGAGGCGGCAACCGAATCCCCCTTGGGCAAAGCAGACACTGGGACCAGGGCTTGACTCTTCTTGGTCCTCGATTCCACCATCCTCCTCTCCTCCTCTTTTTCTCTCTCTCTTCTCTTTCTCTCCTCTACTTTCTTTTTCTCCTCCACTTTCTTCCTCTCCTCCTCCTTTTTCCTCTCTCTCTCCCTCACCTACTCCTCCTCTCTCCTCTTCTTCTCTTGCTCTTGAGAAGAAGGCCGGGAACCAGTAGCTATGGCCCCAGAGGCAGTCTTCATTTTCTTAGACCTCTGTGCGAGGAGCACATCATCATCATCGTCATCTCTTCAGAAGAACTGCTGGTAGTGCTCGACGAGTCTTGAGCCTCAGAATTTCCTTCAGAAGAACTGCTACTGCCAGCACTTTCTGCACCCAAATTACTCACAACGCCTGCAGGTTCACTCTCTGAGCTGCTCTCTTCTTCATCCAACTGGATGGGCTCAGCCGAAGTCTCTATGGAAGAATCAAAGTCAGGAACACTATCCACAGGTCGAGCTATGAAGCTGGAGCATGTGTTCTTGTATTCAAGCAAAAAAGCAGCAGCCCTAGGATGCTCGCCGTCAACCAAAGGCTCCCTAATATTCCAAGCTTTCACCAGCTCTGAGATACGGACCTCGCTGAGAGCAGGCTCCAAATTCTTTGTCCTCGCTGTGAAAGAAAAAGCAAAGAGAGGTTAGAAAAATCACAAGTCAGCAAAGATTGAAGCAATAATATAACATCTACCTATATATTCTTCCCCATAAAAGGGAACAGTGAACCTCTCAGACCTCGACCCTTCAGAATGGGGGGAGAATTGCCAATTCCTAACAAGAAAACCTTCTTGCCAGTAGTCCTTATGGGAATCAGGTAGATTTACTACCAATACCCTATCAGGACTCCTAGCCTTAAGGTACAAAACACCTGAACTCGTACGAGAAAAGGAGTAACAAAAGCAGACCTCGGCAAGCCCTAACCTTGTGCCGTATAATTGATTTATCCTATGCACGCCGTTCACTATTTTCCATACGTTGGGCGAACATTGTGCAGGCACAATACTAAAATAGCTAAAGAAATGAAGAAACAGATCGTTAGGGGGAAATGTAAGTCCCCCCTGGGAGAGCAACAAAACGTGAATCCAATGCGCATCCTCTATATCCCTAACGTCCCTAGGAGGCGAGGCGCAACACTCAATCTCTACCCACTCAGGAACGTTGTAGAATTTTCTAAACTCAATGACTGACCTATTCCCAATCTTCGCCATTGGAAAAACACAAGAAAAACTATAAACTCAAGAGAAAATAAAAAGGGCACGAGAGACTTACAAGACAGAAGATCAGGTCAAATGGCGAAGAAGCAACGAGAGTAAAGATCAAAAACAGAAGGTACAAAGCTTAAGAGTTCTCAGAAGATAGAAGATTGCTGGAAAAGCTGAAGCGACGAAGAGAAAATGTGTCTTATTCTAACGAGCCTTCAAGTCTAATCATAACGCACGGATAGCGAAGCGGGTGCCGCCAAAGCAACTTCACAGTTTTCAAAGAAATCAACCATAATAGCTGATTATTTAAATTCATTGGACCTGTAAAAATGGCCCAACAAATTTAGGGGCAATTGTGGGTACCCTGAATTTAGCATCATAGGCCTGGACGAGTATCCTCTCCTTAGCGGCCCAAAGCCCAGGCCCATCACCTTTAGTATTGATCCGATTACCCCACGATCCCATGAAGAGAAGTTGTGCGGGAGCGCGATCCCATGTAGGGGAGATGGCTAATAAGGAGGAACCCATCACCCCCACTACTCCAACATATACATGTATAAATTAAACCCCAAGTCCGGGGAAAAAGGGAAGTTGTATTCTCTGTACTTATTCTTCATAATATAGAGAAATAACACTGACTGCACCATCGTGGACGTAGGCACATCTTTGCTGAACCACGTACACCTGTTGTTGTGTGATTGCCATTTTATTTATCTTTTCTTGGTTGTTACCTCTTTCATATTTATTTGTGTTGCATAATAATTATCACCACAAATGACATTTCAACGGTAACAATTTTCTGACTGCTTTGACCAGTTTTGTTCCTATTTCCCACTACTTTTTCCCACTAAGTTTTTCCTGATCAAATAAAGTTCAGGAAAGAGATTTTTTTTAAGAAGTATTTTTGTAACCTTGAGAGCTTTGGAGAGGAAAATACTTCCAACAAAAAGTACCTTTTATGTGTTTAATTTAAAGACCAAATTTCTTCCAAAAACACATGTTTACACTCAGGTTTGTGTGTGTGTGTGTGTGTGTATATATATATATATATATATATATATATATATATATATATATATATATATATATATATATATATATATATATATATATATATATATATATCTTTGCTTGGAGATTATTTGACACCGAGTTTCTTCTCTACCCATTAAGGAGATAGTTTGGGTTCCTTATCTACCTAAAAATGAGATTGTTTTGCTACGGAGTTCTCACACGGTGAAAGGCACCGTGTGTGGGTGGATGGTAGTTGTGCCCCATTGGTTAATTACAAGATTCGAGTGGACTTCGGAGTTGAATATTAGGCAGAGGTGGATGCAAGAAGAAGCGTTGAGGCTTTAATGGAGTCTAGTCGTGTGTTGTAAGTGTTTTATCTTGTATTTATAAAACCATACTTAGTGGACTTATAGGCTGCGCCATCTGAGGTTTTTCCTGTTGTGGGTTTTCCTTTTACATCATCGCATAGTGTGTTTGGATTTATTTTTATACTACAAAATTCTCACGTAGATGCATGTGTAGGTTAATAAGATAAAAATTGGTTTAAATCACAACTCATGCTTAATTTGGTGTTATTTAAATATATAGGTAATTTTAATTTAATTTAATTTAATTCAAGTCGACGTTAATTTAAATTGATAATATTCATGATTAGTTATTTAACATGAATTGGATTGAATTTTGTTTGAAACTTATAATGTTTGTGTAGTTTAATTTCACTTTATGTTTAATTAAAATTTTCAAGTGTTTGATTGTACTTTTAAAGTGAAAAATTAAATAATTTTTGAAAAATTAAAATTTTGTATATCATTGAACCATATCATAATTTGAAAGTTTAAAATTTGGGGGCTTTTGCCTCACAAAATAGTATCTAATCCTTTGAAATTTGGGGCGATCAAACTTAAGGGGAGACGTATTTCTAGGAAGATAATTTTTAGATAAAGGGGGGAATTAACTAAAGGGGAGTATTTAATTTTACGCACTTTATTCTATCATATTTCTTATGCGATTTATGGTGTGTTCAAGTGTGTCGAAATTCAGTTTAGCAAAAAAAATTGGTTAAAGTGATAAAAAGCATCTATGAGTCGAGTCAAGCGTCCATTTTATATTTTTTTTCTTGGTTGGTATTGTTTCTTGGCGTGCTTGACTTCCCATAGGATTTTTGATTTGGTTTTCTCCCGAAATAGCCAAAGGGGTGGATTTGTTAGCGCAAATGTCCAATTGAGTCACTTTGTAGTGATGACTTAATTCCGGGAAAAAATCTTTGAGTCATAGGAGCAATGTCGTTTGCCCCTAAAGCCTACGATGCGGCCAAGGCAAAGTCTAGATATCATTGTCGGTTTCAAGTGCCTCATTTCTTATCATCAATATTTTGTTGCCAAGCTCTCCAAAGGTATGAATTCATTAATATATATATATAGGAGCTGTAAAAATTATCTGGGCATTCTTTTTTATTATTTTTTATCGTCAATGACTTTTTATTTTTCTCAGAAAATTATTTTAGAACTTTTCATTAAAGTTTTAAGGATTAAAAAGAAATTTAAGGATATTCTGTAATGTTGTTCAAACGAGCGTGGATTCTCGTTCGAACAAGATTCCCGGGTCATTTGAACGAACTTCAAATGATATTGTGCACAATTTCTCTGTTTTCTTGTTAGAAGTTCGTTGGAACGAAGTCATTGGAACAAAATATTGAACGAGAAGTTTTTGAAATATCGTTCGAATGAACTTGGAAACTATAATCTTGAACTCAAAATGTCGTTCGAATAACATTTCAGCGGGAACAGTTTTGAGCAGTTTTGTTCTTGTTTTGCACTAATTTTTTCCACTAACTTTTTCCTAATAAAATAAAGTGCGGGAACACGAATTTTCTAAAGAAGACTTTTTACATCCTTGAGAGGAAAATATTTCCAGAAAAAAGTCCCTTTTATGTGTGGAATTTAAAGATAAAATTTCTTCCAAAAAACACATGTTTACACCCATGTTTACACCCATGTTAGTTTGGGTTCCTTCTCTACCCAAAAAGAATATTATTTTGTCGTGGCATTCTCATACAGTGAAAGGAACCGTGTGTGGGTTGACAATAGTTGTGCCCCATTAGTGGATTCCAAGATTCCAATGGACTACGGAGTTGTTGACTAGGAGAAGGTGGATGCAAGAAGAAGTGTAGAGGCTTGAAGGGTGTCAAGTTGTGTGTTGTAAGTCTTTTGTCTTAAATTTGTAAAATCACAATTACGGGAGTTCTAAGTAGGGCAGTTCGAGGTTTTTTCCGTTGTGGATTTTCCCCGTACATTGCGATGTAGTGTGTTTGTGATTTATTTTTATCTTACAAAATTCTCACTTAGAGGCATGTGAAGGATAATAAGATAAAAATTGGTTTAAAGCAAAACTCATGTTTAATTTGGTGCTATTTAAATATATGAGTCATTTTAATTTAATTTAATTCAAGTCAACATTAATTTAATAATATTCATGCTTAGTTGTTTATCTTGAATTAGATTTAATTTTGTTTATGTGAAATTTATAATGTTTGTGTAGTTTAATTTCACTTTATGTTTGATTTAATTTTTCAAGTGTTTGATTGTTCTTTTAAAGTAAAGAAAATTAATTAATTTTTGAAAAATAAAATTTAGTATATCATTGAACCATCTCAAAATTTTCATGTTTAAAATTTGTTGGCTTTCGCCTCACAACAACTGGTAATTGAGTGGGAACACTAAATTATTACGCTAAGATCCTTATTTTTGTTTGGTTTAAAAAATGGAAAATTCCCTATTTTTGATGGTTAAAATTAGTTGTATAGCGCAAATGAAATCAGCACTTAAGTCCTTAGATGAGAGGGTTTGGCAATCTGTAGTTGATGGGCGGTCTGCACCTACGTGTCAAGTTGAAAATGAGTGTGTGTCTAACCCGTAAAGAGATGGAGTGATAATGAACTTAAGTTAGAAAATTTTAATTCTCGTGGTTCGAATGCCCTCTTTAGTGCGGTTACACCCAATGAGTTCTGCCGGATTATGACATGTGAAATGTCTAAGGAGGCTTGGGATATTATCCAGCTCATTCATGAGGGAATAAGTGTAGTTAAAGATTTGAAACTCCAAAATCTCACCACTCAATTTGAAACCATTAAAATGCTTGGAAGTGAGACTTTTGATGAATTCAATGCTAGAGTTTCCGATATCGTTAATTCAACTTTTAACTTCAGAGATAAGATACCTGACAATGGTGTAGTAAAGAAAATTTTGAGGTATTTACCCGATAGGTTTATTCCAAAAGTGATTGTTTTAAATTCTTTACCCACTTTAGTCTCTATGAAACTTGAAGAGCTCGTAGGTGATTTGCAAAGCTATGAACTTGACATGTTTACCTACAAGGATGGGAAGAATAAAGATAAGGTCATTAACTTGAAAGCTCGAAAGGAGAAAAACAAGTTTTAGATGATAAGAGCGAATTCGAGGATATGGTTATGTTTGCTAGGAAGCTTAAAAAATTTGTTAAGTATAATAAAGACAATCTTAAAAGGATTTTAAGAAATTTGATAAGTCTAAGAATTTCAAAGTCGAGAGATTTCATAGAAATCATATTGAAGACCTCAATAGGGATGAGTAAAATAGATATTATGGCTGTTAGGGTTATGGCCATAGGGCAAGAGAGTGTCCCACTAAATAAAGGAAGGAGGTCAAGAAACCAACTTCATACAATGCACCCTTAGTGAGAGTTAAAAGGAAGAGGGACCTGATTCCCCCATTGATCACAACTTTACCGCATTCATGGAAACTCATGTAAGTGAAATTGAGATATCATTTAATGATGACATCTTAATACATGGCAATTCTGAGGAAACTGTTTCTGAATCCCATAAAGTTGACGGTAATGAGAGTGGAGAAGTAAGTAAAGGTGAGAATGAAGAAGAGGTTGATGAGAGTGAAGCTCAAGTGGCCTTTAGTGATCTATATAAGGAATCACTAAAATTAAAAAGGGAAAATTTAAAGTTAGAAGAAAGTTTGAGTGATCTTTCCAAGGAAAATAATGAGAGTGGTTTAGTAAAAGATCTTAGGGAACGTGAGAGATCTCTTCGTGAGAAGCTTGAGTACATTGAAGGTGAGAGACATAGACTTAGAGGTTTAATAGAGGCTATGAAGAAATATCTTCCTAGGTTTGAAGAGAGTAGGTTATTACTTGAGTCTGGAGATTTAGAGTTAGAAGAGAAATTGAGAGATTCAAGTAGGGTCAAATTTGATTCAGAATGTTGGACATAAAAATTAAATAAAATACTTGGAACCTTTGAAATTAAAATTGACTTGTGTGGTATTGGATTCGATACTTAAAATGATTCTACTAAAGAAACCAAAGCCATAAGTTTGATAGAATCTACTAGGAACACTTTCAAAGGTCAATCCTTAGGTACTACTTTTTTTCCGATCTTTGCGTATACACATTCTGGTCGAAAAGGTTACATTAGGAAAAAAAAATTGATCTTAAAAGGGACCCTAGGAAGTCCAAAGGTAGAGTCACCAAAATTCCCAAATCCCAAGAATGACACACTTCAATAGTTTGAGTTAGGAGATCCGATTTCGTGGCTTTACAAGATAGGATTTTTTATTCTCATTTGCTTTAATGTGGTACCTCCCTTGCTAAATTTAAAGGTTAAAGGTGTTAGATTTGTTTACATACTCTAGCTCATGTGCATCATGAAATAATCTTGCTAGTTCTATGTTTGTTTGTCATTTTTTAGTCTCTGGTTCCTTATAAAAATTATGCTAGAATTAAGATATGTGTTTCTTTTGTATTTTATTTCATTTTGTTTGGTCTCATTGAAAAATACATAAAGATTTTTGTTTTCTTTTTAGTTGAATTTTTTTTATTTGGTGAATAATTTTTAAAAGCTCAATTATTTTTTATTTTTGTGTATTTTAGTTTTACACATTTTGTGTCGTATATACTTGTGTTTGAATCCCATATCATTGCCGCTTCCATGTGGCTAGAATTTTCGGTTAAGATTTTCAATCCTTAAAATGTTGTTTATCATGCTTCCATTGAGTATTTTGATATTGTGTTGCTTAATAGATTCTATTTTTATATGCCTCGATTCACACGTGCATGAGCTTATTTGAAATTTAATTCCATATGTATATCTGATATAGTTGAGATGTTCTCTAATTAAATTAGTTATCTATATGTTTCTATGACTATGGAGGATCTGTGCATGCAAGAACCGTTTTTGGGATTTAAAAAATTGAGAAATATTTATCCGGTTTAGTTGTTTATCAACGGAATTGAGATGCGAAAGACAAAATTACTTTGTGTGAAAAGCCACCATTGAAAGTTGGCCTAAAAAGTGTGGCATAAAAAAAATTAGCCAATGCCTACATTATTTAATTGGTATGTTTATAAAGAAAAGAAAAAGAAAAAGAATATGTATGAGGAAGTTTGGTTGGATATATCAACGGGTTTTCACAATGACTTTGTATCCTAGTTAAACTATTTTTGTCATGACTCTATTGGTTTGTAGAACCATGAAAATTCTAGGCTTGTGTCATTGTATGTTTGTTCAGTGAGTTCACTTTATCTTGTCACATGAGCCTATATTTAAGTTTGATAACGTTTTGCAATGAAATGAGAACTCCATGAACTAGGTGAGTGGGTCTAAATTCTTTTGTTTCTAGTTCACGGTAACAACCCATCCTATTGGAGATAATTAAATTCCATAATTGGATATAAATTAGAGATTTGAGGAATTTCTTGAAATAGTGATTTTGGGGATTTTTAACGATTAGATGATTTTCTATTGGTGTTGTAATTACTTTGGGGATTAAATAGGTCGAAGTATTTTAATTATATGTCGCCATTGAGTAAGGCGACAAAAGGTAAGATTTTTATTTGGAAAACCCGCATTGAAACATATTGGGTTAAAATAGTGATTTGCGGTCAAGTACCTCGGATAGGAATTTTGACTGTGTCGTAAGTCTCGAAATGGCCGAGATAGTCAAAAAAGAGTGTTCGTTTGTCAAAATGGAGTTTTAGAGAATTTTAGAGTTAAAAGGGCTCGTAATTGAGTAAACGAGTCATTTTTGGGTTTTAAGGGCTGAAACCCTTTTTCTTTCTATATAAATAGGTAGAGATGGAGAAAAGAGAAGAAAATAGAAAAAAAATAGAGAAAAGAGAGAGAAGAGAGAGAGGAGGAGAGAAAAGAGGAGAAAAGGGGAGATTCCGGACAAACTCCACGGGATTCGGCTATAGGTCGTCGGATTATATCCACGAGGTAAGTGTTTACTTGCTTTATTTACTTTTGAGCATAAATCTCATATCGTAGTTTGGTATTAATAAACCCTATAGATTTTGGGTTGGGTTTTCGTGGATAAAACGGGTTTTCGGGAGTTAAAACGAATAAACTCAATATTTTTCTAATTGGAGAAACTTAGAAATTAACTTAAATTAATTGGTGATTCAGGGTTCTAGGAAGTTTATAACCCTTATTAGAAGTGTATTTGTTGTTGGTTGATGTTGTGGGCCATTGGGTGAGGAGATGAAAGCTTGGGAGAAGCTTTCATGGCCAAAACAGCTTCTCGGAGAAGAAGCTGCCCGCCATGATCGATCGACAGCCAACGGTCGATTGATCGACCCCTTTTGAAAGATAGTAAATTTTTCCTAGGGTTAATTGGATGGGTTGGATTCCAATTCATAATTCTTCGAGGTTATTTATGTGATAACATAAGGGACCTCTTAGGACTATATGGTTCTCTAATTAAGGAATTCTAGGAGGCTTAAATGAGGGTTTTAATGTATAACCCTTAAACTATATTTTCGAGAAAAATAGAAAAATTGTAAAGGTTGAAGATTTAAGGTTCCTAAGTTAGGGTGGGGACCTTTAAGTGATTATATGAACAAGATGTACTCCTTGGTTTCATGGAAATGAAATCCATAACCCACTAAATATAAGGTTGTTCAGGAAAGATAAATCCCTAGGATATTTTTGTGGGCTTTTAGGCCTATATAATTTATGCGTATAGGAAAGCATAATTATGTTTATGATTGGGTGAATCCTATGAGAGGATTAGAATGAAATTTGGTAATATAGATATATATTTGCTTAGTGAGAAATGGTATAATTGGAGATATCCAATAAATCCTTAGATGGGATGAAGGTATGTATTATTTATCAAAGTAAGGAAATACTTTGGCTTTAGTATCATGCGTATATGAATGCATGATTATGATTCTTTGAGAGAATCTTTGGGATTATTGGTCATCGCTAGATGCTATTGGCAATTATGGCCATATATATATATATATATATATATATATATATATATATATATATATATATATTCGAGAAGGAGTATATGGTATATATATACAATGTGATTAAAGTATATATATGATATGATATGAATGACTTTTGAAAATGTAAAATATGAATGATTTCAAAATGGAAAACAAATGATTTTCATAAATGATAATTTATGGGTACACACCTCTCTAAATCTCTATCATAAGGGAAGTTGTGCAAGTGAGGTGAAGCCCCCTGACTAATGAATGCAGGGTGGATATAGTCCTAGGCCATATGAGTGATTATTATATGTTTTTTTGCGCTGGTGAGGTAATTCTGGGTGTGGTTATGACTCTCCCACAGGCATATGCCCGCTTCCCGATGTTTCAGTAGGTTCCCATGTTGTCTCGTTTGATAGGACCTGAAAGATGATAGTCATTTAGGGGAGCGTCCAGTGGGGAACCTCGGAGGGACGGTCTTAGATATGTTAAAGCAATTCATGATAATGGATTGGCTTTAAATACATTTTCCGGATGGAAGAAGGGAAATGGGATAAACGATTTGGCTTCGGATATATTTCCCGGATGGAAGAAGGGAAATGGATGCATGTGATATGGAAAAAGCATTTTTATGATAATAAAAATGGCTTTTAAATACATTTCCAGGATGGAAGAAGGGAAATGGGATGTCATAAAATGGAAAATCATTTTTATGATAATAAAACTGGCTTTTAAAAATTTATATGATATGTTAAAGGAATTCATGATAATGAATTGGCTTTTAAATACATTTCCTGGATAGAAGAAGGGAAATGGGAAGTTTGAGATAAAAAAAAAGAAAATAAAAATGGAATTGGTATACACATTGTAAATGAATTCTCATTCCGGGAGATATATCTAGACATGTAACATGATACGTATATTAAAAAAATAAGTACGTATAAATTGATTTCTGAGGGTCTAATGAATCTCGACCATCGACCTTACCGTGCAGTAGTGTATCGGGGTGTTCCTTGTTTGGATTTCACTCTGCGAGACACCCCACACATGAACATGGCTTATTGTTGAGACTGGGGAGAAGTTTAACCCTTAGTGCTCTAATATTGAGATTTATTATATGGTGTATATATATATGTGTTATGTACTGAGGGTCTAATGGTTCCCGACGATCGACCTTGCCTCGTAGTAGTGCATCGGGGGGGTTCCTTATTTCTATTTCTCTTTACGAGACACCCCACACACGAACTTGGAACAGTGTTGAGACTGGGGAGAAGTTTAGCCCTTAGTACTTGGACTATCTAGGGTTGATAGTAGTTGGGTGATAGACTAGTTTAGCATGGTATCTTGACTAGGATGTTTAGAGGGATGCGATAGGAGTGCACTATTAGAAGAGAGGTGAGGGATATCTCACGGGAGTGCGATACCAAATTTAAATATGAGATAAAACCTTTTTCTAAAAATAAGGCATTTATGCACTTTTTAAATATTTTCAAAACTCGGGCTCTGACCCGTTTATCTACTTTTCCCTCTTTATATATATATATATATATATATATATATATATATATATATATATATATATATATATATATATATATATATATATATATATATATATAGGTGTCCAGACACAGGGACACCTGGATGGCACTTCTTTCGAGTCAGACGTCAACTGCAGCAGGTGTGGATGCGTGCAAGTTCTCGATAGACGCTTTGATCATTATACTCTAGATATGAGGTACTGTATAAACATTCGGGGCAATGGCCCAATTGCATTTATTTATTCCTTACCACCTTTTAGTGTGGCATTAGATATGGTTGTATAGTTGAACGAGTGTTTGGTTATTTTATTTCATTTCAGTTTCATTTACGCAAACTGTGTGGATGTTTTAATTGTAGTTGTTTAAAAAGAGTAGTTAAGTAAAATTTTGACGCCAACCTAATAGGTTATTAGTAATTAAAATGGATTTTCGTTAGTGATGCTAAGAATGATCCATATGAGACTCCTGTTTTAATTTGATATAGGAGTGATCGTCCGGTATTTTATTAGGCGGGGTGTCACATTCACACCCCTTCACTTCTGTTTACCACATGTATTTAAACACATTTTTTCCATATGAGTGGAAAAATTAATTTATTCTGTGTCTTGTGTGGTGTTTTTACCTATGTGTATGTATATGTGCGTGTGCGTTATTGGTATATATATATAAATGGTATTTCTTTTGCGTCCTTCCCTTTCTTGCAAGTCCATGAATGCTTTGAATTCAAAATTGGTTTCTATCTTGTTGTGAATTTTGTATGATATCCCATGCTTATCACAGTATATTTTAATGCTATCTTTTGGCATTGCATCATAGGTGATATTTATTAATCTTTGTATGGATTAGTTGTATTTCATTGTTTCCCACATGCTTTGATTCTCTTATCACTTTATGAACCATTGCATATTTAACTTGTTTTTTCCTTATTACATATCCCTTGTTTAGTTTATAGGTAGTATTTGCTTTAAACTCCAAGAAAAGACACACACACAAACACACACACACAATTTTGAAGTGTTACTTATGTGTGTGTGTCTGTGTCTTTATCATTTAAGTGTTACTTCCTGCTGTGGGATTAACCCCTCTATTATCTATTGAGGTTCTATCATTTTTGCCTGGATGGGATCGATGATGCGTTTCGTGTTCCATTCAGAAAGATGATGAGACTTCATACGTCCAGCAAGTCTAGGGCTCAGCAGCGTCAGCCTCAGGGTACTCGGATCAAGGGTCAAATTCAATCACTCCAGGGCAAGTTGGCTAAGCTTGGCACTGGTGATAGTGAGGATGAGGCAAGGATGGATAGGTTGGAAGAGCAGTTTACTGAGGAGGCAAGTCCATTTTATCCAGATGTGTGCTCTTAGAAGGATCAATTTTCTTATCCAGCTGATAGTTTATTTTGATATGTAGACTTTGCCTTGTTTATCGCTTTCTTTCCATATATATGAAATGCTACTTGACATTAATGAAAACCATTATTTTGTTTCCGTTTAGCCTTTTCATTTCTTGCCTCTATTATTCTTTGGCATCAATTTACTATGATCTGCTTTATTTATAGTGAGCATTTTGTCAATGAAAATTTCCCTATTTTCTGTGGGGTACTTGCCTATGATCTGGACAAGTTATTATTTTAGAGCTACCCCTCTAACTGTGGGGTATTTGCATGTATACACATTTTTAGAGAATAGATTGGAGTAGAGTTACCCCCTTGTCCTTCCCAAATACATAGATGATAATCATTAAAAAAGTAACTAAGCAAAGAAAATAATTATTTCTTTATACTGAAAAATCCCTTGGTCTATGGGGTCCTTGTTCCAAACATTAACCCGAGAACATTTAACTATGATTTTTTTTAAATCTCCATTTTAGAAAGGGGGTAGACTCCCTCCATCACATTTTAATATAAAGTAGAAAGTAGAGCTTACTTTATTGAGAACATAGGTTAGAACTTGTTCTCTAAGTTATGAATTTAAAGTAAATTTTATTTATTTATAGGATGATCTCCTGCTAGTCTATGGAAATAGTTATACTATTGTGTCTGTAGGGAATTTTCTCACTATACTTTGCCTATGGGATGGATGTATCCCTGAGTATATGAAGGAAAGTTCCTTTTGTCAAGGAACCTCATTTAATCTAGTAGAGAGTGTTATTATTCTTGTTTTTAAGAAAGAGAAAGCATTAAACGGGCATACCCACCTCATTAAGTAGATAAATAAATAATTCACAAATTATCATGTAATGATCAAAATAATTGGCATTCATTTGTTTTGTATTGTATACTGTTTACAAAACATTTTGCATGACTATCTTTACAAAGAAACATTTCTGAATTAGAGCAGGCTATTTAAACATTCAAAATAAATGGAACTTGATGAGAACTAGGCACAATCCTTTTTCAATTAGTTACTATTGATAGATTGGAGACATTCATTCTTAGGTTCAGATATTTACCAGTAACTAGACTTTCCTACATACTTCAAAGTTGGTGAATGGATGTACGTAATACCAAGTCCCTTACTTAAAAATTCATATGCTTGACAAAGTTATCGTAAGCGCTAGATAACTGATGGGTATAAACTTTGAAATTCTCTATTACCTTGCCTCTATGCTCATCCAATGCCTCTAACTGCACGTGCCAAGGATCTAGTATGAGACCATTTCTTATAGCAATCCTAGTTGAGGGTATTTCCAGCTCCATCAGTATGATAACTTCAATCCCATGGACCAACGAAAATAGAGTAAACCCCATCGATTTGCTCTTCGAAGTTTTGTAGGCTAATAACACCATCGGTATCTTTTCATCTCAAGCTCCTAGAATGTACTCAAGCATCTTCTTTAGAATTTTAATCAGTATCTTATTTTTAGCCTCTGTATGGCTATTCCCCTTCAAGTATGAGATGGTTGAGCTGTTATGCATAATCTTGTATTTATCACTCAGGAGCCCTATCTCCTCACATAAAAATTGCTTCCCATTATCCGTCAATATTACATTAATATATTCCTTGATGAACTGGGCCACCATTTGAAAGGTTAGCTCTATAGCAACAATAATGAAAGTCTTATCAGGAGAGGTTGGGGTGATCTTTCCAAATGCCCAAGTGTGTAAGGAATAAGGAGTCTCTTGCCTTTGTAGGCTTATTGAGGGGGCATGAACCATCTTACCATGCACCACACTTCTTGACGTGCATGATAGAGTCAACCTTCGATGTCGATAAGTAGTACTCCAGCGCCATCAGTTGATCATGTAACTTGGCACCTCCCATATAAGAGGGCTCATAGTCCTCATTCAACACTCATTCTATGTATTTTTAGACACAAACTTTAGTTCCTTATCATTATATCCTCTCCTGTAGAGCTCCCCTTCAATAAGTTTGAAGAGGATCACTCTCTTCTCAATATAGATATAATATGCTCTTATATTGGCAGCTCTTCATCCTTCATGTATGCTATGCAGGGTGCCCTCCAATCTTTAAACACTTCTACGAAATTGGCCTCAACTGGTTGATCAAACTAGGTCTAGTACTTCAATAAGCCTTGTTGTAGACGAGCGACCTCAGCGCTCATGGTAGGCCAATAGTAGCCCTCCTACAATTGACGATAAAGGGGTATGTCTGTATCCTCACAATGCTTTTCATGCATTATTTCTAGCCTCTCTCTGGCCTCTTCTTATCCCACACATCTGGTTGAAAATCTCCCCGGGCTCTTGAAATAGATAGATCCTTGTAGTAGATGGTAGTTTGATAACTCCAACATTTTCATTATTCCTTCCTTGGCTTCCAACTATTTTACATTCGGTCACTTCCAATCCTTTGGTTCTTCACTAAGAAATAAAGACTTAACTATGGTAGCCACTATTCTTTATCGTATCATTATGGTTACTTCTGGCCCATCCATTTATAACTTTTGGGCTACAGTGGCTAGTGCATCTGGGTGTCTGATCATCGTGTGAGCATGCCTCTCAATGGTGATCTTCCAGAACCGACTCAATAATTTCTAGATAATGGACCTGTAAGCTAGTAAGTTGGCATGTTTGAGGTCAAACTCCCCGTTAACTTATTTTATTACCAAGTTGGAGTCCCCTCGTATGTGTAGCACTCTACTATCTCTTCGTAGTGGCTTCAACAATTCAAGGTTGACAGGTTCATACTTAGCCTCCTTATTTGAACATTTAAAGTTAAGCTTTAAGGATAGGGTGATATTCTCCTTCCCATTTGAGAGAATAATGCCCGCTCCACCTGTCCCTTTGGCGCATGAATTGTCAAAATCCATCTTTCATTCTTCCATTTCCTCAGCTAAGCAGTCTTGAAGTTCTTTCCCGATAATTCTCCGTTGGGAGCATCGAAACTCTGGCTTGGGAAGTGAGATAACACACTACAAGAGAAATTTGTTTTGACGACTTTTTTGGTCGATGCTTGTAAAAACATCGTCATAGAGAGGATATATTGGCATTTTTACTACGTTTGGATTAAACGTCAGATATTGATAACGTTTATTAAAAATGTGGGATATTTTTCGTCATTTTTTGTAAAAACGTTAGGTATTTGGCGCCTTCCCTCCAAAAAGTTTTTGGTAACCTCCTGAAAATCAACAATCCCTCCATATCTCCACTTCCCCAATATCCGTTCCTAAAAATCAACAATACCTCCATATCTCTATTTTCCATTCGTTATGCGTTTTATTACGAAACACAAAAATGTATAAATCAGCAATCCCTCCATATCTCTCTTCCCCATTTGTTCTGGATTTTCTCTCCATTCCCCTTTCCATCTGAAATCTTTGATTACTGAGACGATTTCTTAATTTCAGCAATCCCTCCATCTGCTCTTGATTTCAGGTGCTAATTTCTCATTGTTGGTAACCTCATTCCCACTGATTAACAGGTAAACAAATGTTGGTTTCGAGTTTTTGGATTATAAGTGGTTTAGAGTATTCAGTGATTTGAAAAGTTGTGTCTAACAGGTTATTTAATTAAACTATATCTTATTCATCTTGGCTTCGTTTGTTTACCTATTGATTATTATCCATTTTTAAATATTGGTTGGATGGTTGATTAAACAAAATTAATTTACTTGACAATCAATACCCATGTGATCATTCTTTAACTACAGTGCATTGCAACTAATAAGCCATTTTTAGCCCCTATTTATCTTCTACTCTGTTCATTGTGATGAGAGTTTCACACATTAATTTAGTTTGTCCTGAAATATGAACATTTTATTAGAGTAGAGATCAAATTTGGTTGAGACCTACACAAATTGTTATAGTGTAGACTATATAGGTAGTAATATCTTTTTTTGATTCATTTTTTTCATGGAATCATGAATTAAATTGCAAAATATTTTTCATTATTGCTTACTAAGAAATTTACCAGAAATAAAAATCGAGTGTCAATGCAAAGGAGTCCATCTGGCGTACATATTCATATAGCATCCTAAAACAACAGTTGCAAAAGCGAGAAGAATAGCAGTGTATATACATTACTGAACTAAATTCTACATACCTTTATTCACTAATTCAGAAATAATTAAACTCGATACATAATATTTTTCTCCTCTCGATTGCAACTGATATGTAGAAAACTATACCATGCTCCCATTTATTTTGAGTCACGCATTATGTGTAAATCTAACTACAATAATATCATTCACTTGTTGAATATACCTGCCAAAGTTTAGGTGATTTCATTGAGGGAAAATACATCTAATAAGAAATACATTAGACCTATCTCCCTATTTTTTTTTGTCAACCACGTTGTCAAATAATTCGCCGAATATAGAGTGGGTGAATAGAGGGTCTTTCATTATTAATGTTACTACCTTGTGTAATGCTATAATTTCAGCCATTGCAAAAGTGAAATCAAGGAATTTCATACCCCATTACTGTTATTGTTGCTCTTGTTTTTCTTTTTGGTTATTTGATTAAGACGGTGGGTTGTCAAACCTTGTTTCTATTATTACTTGCTTTAATTTCCTTTTGTGTTAACAACTCTCTGATTTATATCTTTTGTTATGATAATCATATCCTAGTTTTCAGTATATTATGTACTTTTTGCCATAAAACTCTAATAAATTTTACTTTGATGTGTCTTGTTTTAATTTGACAACCGCTCAAATTTAATATAATTATCACGCCTCAAGATTTTTTGCTATGCACATAAGAAAATATTATACGTTTTAAACGTTTGCCTTGATGTTCGATGTGTTATACGTATAGATTACTGTGGGGAATGTTTTAAAATTAGACTTCAATGCTAATTCTGATGATTTTTACATTGCTTTATATACATTCGTCATTGATTAACATGGTTTTATCCTCATTCCCCTTTGTTATGTAAGGTGGCTTGATGAATTCAACTACAGAAGATTTGTGATATCTTAATAAAATTAAGGATCTGCTATAAAAGCTATAGTTATGGCGGATATTTCTTATCAAGTTGGAGTATAAATGGATTTAATATTTAGTAGCAAGTGATTCTCATAAAAGGACCAATATACATGTTACAGCTCCCTTGTGGCATTTTAAGAAATCCTTGTTCCTCGCTCTTTCAATGAGTTTATTTACTCATTCATATGTCCAATCCATCATTTGTAATTGGATTTTGGTCCTTAAAGAAATATATGTACTCACTAGGTAATGTTACTATTGGGTTGTTGTTGAATTCCTTTGACATGTATTCCAAAGAGAACTTTGGGACACATCTCTATGAAATTTTTAACACGTCTCCTAAAATTTTTAAATCCCTTTGTAGAAATGTTAACATACGTCCTAAAATCACCTTCGTTCTCACAACTAGTTGTTGTTTCATCAAATGTTGAATTTAATTCATTTTATTTTAGTTTTAACTTTTTAATTGACTTATTTAGATTATTATAGCTTGTGTATGATTATAGTTCGTCTTCCTTTGATATGTATAGGTGTGTTAAACACTGAACTTTTGACAACAATCATTTGGAAAAAATATAAGAATGGCACCAAATTGCCATTCCTCAGAATATCAATTTCAAACCCAAATGTCAGGACTTTCAACCCAAATAGCCTTTCAAAAGTAGGCAAATATAAAATTCAAATAAAGTCTTTGAAGTAAAACTCTTATTTTGTGCTTTCTACTAGGTAAATATAAATATTTTGACTATCATTTGTATAAATATTATTAAGGTATATATTTTTTTTTGCTATACGCATGTAGGGCTCAAGAAACACGAAGATATTGTTGACTTATTGAACTGAAATCCTCTGTGCTTTTGATTTTTACCTTGTTAGGTAAATAATTCTGCCCTAATATTTTTTATTCAAGCTCCTGATCTCTCTGACGCCCCGAATATTTTTGCATTATTAGATGTGCTGTTATTGATTTTTTCCCTAACTCAAGCTCGATCGAATTATGTAAAATAATAATAATCATGTATTCCTCCCACTTTCCTTCATCATTATCCAATTAGTCTTTTCTTGTTTCTCAATTTTTAATTGTTGGCCAAATGAGATTTTGTTAAACTGCTTGAGATAATGATTTATTCATTTCCTTATCTAACCCTCAGAGTGTGTATTGATTATTGAGTTTCTTAAAGACAATGCATTTCATATCTGTTGATGGGTGTGGTCCAATTATTTTTTTTTTGAGGAGATATGATGCCTGACTATGTGAAACACGTCACATAATACCAACTTTCCATGATGAATAGATACAAATAATACAAATTTGATTATAGATATTTATTTTTTTTTGGTATTTTATTTTTTATCTTTGTATTTTGTTTGTCAATGGCGTTGTAATGATTTTAACTCCCCAAAATTTCTAACTCTTTAATTTCTCTCCTTTTTTTTGCCTATATCTTTATATAACAACAAATATTAATTTAATGATATGCAAGATATTAATGGAATGAATTTAAATTTGTTGACAAATATCTTCCAGTGTTACGACTTTTAGTATTGTATCATATTACTAAATTATTTCCTCACCCGTCTTGATTATTCTTACTTTTAAGGTCATCTCAAAAAAAATATTGCAACGAGAAATTGATTAGGGCTATGGTTTAATAGTCGTGTAAATTAAAGTTATCCCTTCAAATGAGGAACTGAAATATACTATTGGTTCATTAGAATTAAAATCATATTTCTTGTTTTGTAATCTCATAGTTCTGTCTTGAAATAAAGGCATAATCAACTGATTTACAAATTTATGCATTTGTTTCTCATTTCAATGTGTGACATAGATTTACAGATGTATTCATTTGTTATTTATGATTATTGGATTAGATTTTAATGTTGAGTTATGTTTATTGTGGGGACGAAGTGAAGTTTCAGTAGAGAGTATTGTTGTGGTGAGCCCCATCCAATTTTATAAATCTTATCTCAATAGTGGCTTTTATATATTTTTGTTTCATTGACAAGATGTTTAATCTTTTCTTTTTGTATCCTAATATATTGTTTAAAAGAAATGAAAAGAATATCAAGTCGACCATATTTTTTTTGCTCTCTATTTTTTTATATATGGTAATCTTAGACCATGATGTTTGTTAAAAAATAAAAGTCGTGTTGCATGGTACTTTTTTTTTTATCTTTGTGTTGAACTTACTAAATGACAAAATTTTGTTATGTTGTTCATTCAATTAGGTTAATCATACTGATAAATAAGATTTGGATTAATATAACATGTAGAGGTCATCCTTCGTATGAGAAAGGAGCCAAAGAATTCGTTAAGTTTGCCTCTGATAATAAACCTAACGCTGAAACAATATATTGTCCAAGTAAGAAATGCAACAATATGCTATATCTGAAGAAAGATGATGTTGTAGAGCATATATTGCTAAATAGGTTTTTAGATAGCTACACACGTTGGACTTATCACGGGGAATCTACCTCATCTCCAGTTCCTTATTTTGACTCGGTTATTAGTGATTAAATGCGAGAGATGATACATGATGCTTTTGGAATTCCTCCTACAAGTTAACTTAACTTTATGTGTGGTGGTGATGCGCATCAAGATATGGATGGCCCTGATGAAGAAGCCAAGAAATTCTTCAATTTGATAAAAGAATCTGAAACAGAGTTATACCTAAATTTTAAGAAGTATACAACTCTCTCGTTTCTGCCCTGGTGGGTTGAGTGACAAGACATTCACAATGTTTCTTGAATTATTAAAAGATGCATTTCTTGATGGTGAAACATCGCCAAAGTCTTTTTCCAAAGCAAGGACGTTGTTTGCAAACTTAGGGCTAGATTACCAAAAGTGACACGCATGTGCTAACGATTTCATGCTCTATTGGAATAATACAGAACGAGAGAAAGAATGCTGGAAGTGTCATACCCCAAGATACAAACATGTAAATGGTCAATCATATGATGATGCCATTATAAATCAAAAAATTCTTGCAAAGGTGGTACGATACTTCCCTTTGATACCAAGACTTCAAAGGCTTTTTATTTCATCAAAGGCAACATCACATATGAGATGGCATGCCGATAAGCGTGCTAATCATGAAAATGTAAGGTATCCAACCGATTCTCTTTCTTGGAAAACATTTGATGATATTCATCCCGAGTTTTCACTAGAATCGCGGAATGTCATGCTTGGATTATCCAGTGAAGGGTTCAGCCCATTTAAGAGCATGAGTATTGTCCATAGCATGTGGCCCGTAATTGTAATAATATATAACTTACCTCCATGGTTGTGTATGAGATAACCATATATGATATTACCAATAATTATTTATGGTTCTCGTAACCCTGAAAATTAAATTGATGTTTATTTGTGCCTTTTAATTGATGAATTAAAGAAATTATGGGTTGGGGTAAACAATTATGATACATCCAGTAATCAAATGTTTGAAATGCATGCATAGTTGTTATGGAAAATTAGTGATTTTTTAAATTATTCAAATTCATCGAGGTGGAGCACAAAAGGTAGATTGGCGTGTCCCTATTAGCATAAGTACACTTGATCCCATTAGTTGTTTAATTGAGGTAAGCAATTATACTAGTGTCATGGTCGATGGTTGCTTGAAGGTCATATATTTAAAACATACAAAAAAGCCTTTAATGGTACAATTGAGTTGGATACAAAGCCCACCCGATTATTTAGAGCTGAAGCATATCATGAGGTAAACGCTTTCAATAATAATTTTGGGAAGAATACAGATGTAAGAAGTAAGAGGAAAAAGGGTTGATGAGGGAGATGAAACCTTAACACATAATTGGAAGAAAAAAATTATATTTTTTAGTTTGATTATTGAAAACAATGTTTTACATTTAAATGTATTATTACATAACTATTGATTGTAATGAATCTTTTTAATAAAATAGGTGAGGAAGTTAGTCCGGGCAAAGAATACAGATGCATCACAAGAAATTTATATTTTAGCTCTGGGTCCCCTAAAAGAAGCAAAAACATTCACTGGATATATTATCAATGGCGTTAGGTATCACACTAGGGCTTGTGAGAGGAGAAGAGCCATGAAAAATAGTGGAATAATGTTAAATGCAAGGACTAAAAGTTACTCATGCAAGAGACAATAATACCGTATCTAGAAATATCAATTTTTATGGAGTTTTGACAGATATCATTGAGAAGCATTATTAAAAAGACAACAAGTTCGTGTTGTTCAAGTGTGACTGGGTTCACAATAGTAGAGGTCTTATTGAGCAATATGACTTTTGATTCACGCTTCTAAACATCAATCATTTGTTGTATCCTAGGCATTAAAAAGCTGATGAACCATTCATACTTGCATCTCAGGAAAATAAAGTATTTTGTGTACAAGTCCTCGTGGAGAAAGAGTGTCATATTGTTGTTAAAACAAAGCCTCGAGTCTTTTTTTATGTGCTTGGGAAATAGTTAACAACCGATAGAACTATGAATGATGAAACAGAGGCATGGAGTGATCAATGTTTGGAAGATACAACATTGAAAAGTGATGATGATGTTAGTTGGGTTAGACAAGGTGTGGCTGGAGTATTAGTTGACGAGGAAACCACGAGGCATATGAATGAAGATGAATAGATTTGTGTTCATTAGTCCATTTTCTTATTTTTGAACTTTTTTTCACATGTTGCATGCAATGGTAACTTGATTTTGTGATTTCTTATTTTTAATATTTATTTAAGATTTGCATCATCATAGGCTTGAAGTGTGTAGCATTCTTGTTGCGTGAAGAGCTTATGCTTTTTCACTTCTATTGTTAATTTTTTATTTATGTAAACTACTCTTAATGACCGAAGGTGACTAATGTGGGAATGTCTAGATGTATACTAATGGAATAAATGCACTTTTAAAGGTGGATAATATAGGTGCAAAAAATCTCACCCGTCGGAGGGTGCCAATTCATCACGATATAAGCATAAAAATAAATACGAGAGAGAGACAAAGATTTATTTGGTTCGACCATGAATGGACTACGTCCACGGGGCTGCTGCAGTGTTCCATTAGAATGATGAGATATTTTTACATGAGAGTGTTTCTCTATATTCTAATCCCCCTTTCACAATGGGGGGTGTTCCATTTATATAGAGTTAGGAGTTACATTAGTGTTACAAACATGGATGAGTAACAAATATGGATGGGTCCTACCTTCATGGAGTTTGATTCCAATTAGATACTGTTCCTCGGTCTTCTAGTTTATTAAGGACTTTAGTCGTCCTTATATTGCCGGTGCGTCTGTTGCTCGCCATATTGATCGGGGTGCTCGCCACATGTCATGCTATTACGTAGGCATATTTATTGCCCCCACAATAGCCTTACAGGTCGCAGCTCAGCTGAGTTGATTCTAAGATGAGCTAGGAGCTGGTCCATAATCTCTTTAAAGGTATGCAGTTGTTGATGTGAACTAAACTGGCGATCTTTGAGCTTTCGTTTAACTTTTAAGCCTTCTTTGGTTGATCTTCTCGCCTTCATAGGTTTTTAGATGAATTATTGGCTTGATTTGAGAGACATTAAATTGATATGGGAAACGAACTCGAGATTGTCGAGCTATCTACGTACCCTCTTGGGATCAGGTCGAACGTGGTTCATTGTCTATTTTATTGTATGGCCTAATTCATGAGGCCGACCACAGGCATGTTCAGAATTTGTTCATTGAGGCTTTCTCGAGCGTGCATTAAGTTTAGGGCATCTCCCTATATTTTGATCGTGTATGGTCCATTTACTGAGGCTAACCAAAAGCTTATGCGTCGAGCCTTGCTCGAGCATGTACCTAGTAGGGGTAAGACTCTGCATTAGGTTTTTCATATGGTCCAATTGGATAGGCCGACCAAAAGCCTATGCGTCGAGCCTTACTCGAGCACGTACCTAGTAGGGGTAAGACCATGCATTAGTTTTTTCATATGGTCCAATTGGAGAGGCCGACCAAAAGCCTATGCGTTGAGCCTTGCTCGAGCACATACCTAGTAGGGGTAAGACCCTACATTAGTTTTTCATATGGTCCAATTGGAGAGGCTGACCAAAAGCCTATGCGTCGAGCCTTGATCGAGTATGTACCTAGTAAGGGTAAGTCCCTGCATTAGGCCTTTCATATGGTCCAATTGGAGAAGCTGGCCAAAAGCCTATGCGTCGAGCCTTGCTCGATCACGTACCTAGTAAGGGTATGACCCTTCATTAGGCTTTTCATATGGTCCAATTGGAGAGGCCGACCAAAAGCCCATGCATCGAGCCTTGATCGAGCACGTACCTAGTAGGGGTAAGACCCTACCTTAGTTTTTTTATATGATCCAATTGGAGAGGATGACCAGAAGCCTATACGTCGAGTCTTGCTCGAGCATGTACCTAGTTGGGATAAGACCCTACATTAGATTTTTTGTATGGTCTAATTGGAGAGGTCAAACAAAACCTTATGCGTCGACTCTTGCTCGAGCACGTACCTAGTTGGCGTAAGACCCTACATTAGGTTTTTCATGTGGTCCAATTGGAGAGGATGAACAGAAGCCTATGCGTCGAGCCTTGCTCGAGCATGTACCTAGTTAAGGTAAGACCCTTCATTAGGTTCCCGCAATGTAATAACAATTACGTTTGCATTTTTCCATTTTATAATGCCTTGCATGTAAATATCCGCCTATTTTACCTTTTAGGTTGTGTCGTCACACATCTTTAGGCCTAAAAGACGATGTCAAAAATGCACCTGGTTTAAGGGCCATCCACCCGTTTAGGATTTAAACCGACCAACATAGTTGGCGACCAACCTGAGTTGGCTTTTTTTCCTAGGGATCCCCGTAGGGCTTTTATTATTGCCTGGGAAACTCGTGAGGCCATTTGTTTGTGGAGATGTCAAAGGCCTATAGACGTACTTAATTTATTGGGAAAAAGCAAGAAGGTTGTTGTAACTAAATCAAGCTTGGTCTTTATCGTCATTTGAAAGACTAATTCCGGTGTTATTCATGTTGGCATTTATCCTGAGTTGACCTCTTCTATTTTTCTTTAAATGTTGCAGTGAATCTATTCATGTGTCATTGTTGCCATGGAGCCCTAAATCGGGTTGTGAAGAGAAGACTGCCCGACCGTCCATTGAGTCATTTGATCTGTATAACCGAGATTATAAGTGTGACCGATCATTCCTTGGGGCTTTGTTCTATTAAAGAGTCTCACGTTGATCGTTTGTCGAGATGGATATTATTAAGGATTATCTTGCTCATATAGCTCCATGTAATGTATCATTCCTCGGGGCACACTTTTTCTTCGACCATGCATGGTGGTTCCAAGAGGCTATGGAAGACTCCATATAGCTAGTGCACTTAAAGAAATTGATATGAGTTCAAAGCATCCTTGTGCAGAAATGCGTTGATCTGATATGGCGTTCAAGAAACGTTGTTCCTATGGGGTGGATATCTTAGTGTTAATGGCGCGTTAATTTATTGCTTGGTGATCGTCGATCATCGCGGGTTGTCTCACGATGTTGCTCGATACATTCAGGGTGGTCTAGTGTTGTTATCAACATGTCTTGCTCGTTGACTATGATTTTACTGGATATATGACTTCTCACAAGTTGGATTCGTCCTTGTTGATAAATATAGTTGATCGTTGCTCTTCATGCTGCTTTATGTGTTATTAGATCTTTATTTTACAGATCACCCAAATTTTCATTCGATGAGGTTGTATTAAATAAGAATTGTATTGCCCAATTGTCTATTGGAGCTTGAGACATGATCACATAATGTCAACTATCCATCGAAACTGAGGGTCCGTTGAGACAAAATTGCAAAGGCCCTAGTAGATATTGCGAACGATCCATGCTCAAGCATCCGTCGGAGCACATATAAGATGAACGATGCGTGAATGCTTGTCGAGGCTACAATTATAGATGATTGGGCAGATATTGCGGGTGATCCATGCTTGAGCATCCATCGAGGCAAAAAGGACCGAGCAAGTATTATGAATGATCCTGTAGTGTTAGTGAAAACTAACTTTCCCATAAATGTAATGTCAATCATTAATCGACTGTGCCAACCATCTATTGGGACTGAATATAACAATTACCCCGACCAACCATTTGTTGGGGATAAAATGCGACATGTGTGGCAAAGATCTTCGGGACTAAATATATAGAAATATTTTGCCGATCATTTACCGAGATGAACCTTGAATATGCATGATCATCCTTCATGTCAAGAATCATAGAGCCAGATAATCAATACTAAAATTGAAGAAATATCAACGTCCGAGCATCCGTCGGTTATGACAAATAATATTGCCCAAGCATTTGTTGGGTATAAAGTGGTGTAAAGTGCTCGAGCATCCATCGGAGCCTTAACAAAATAAGTGGTGCCATGCTGGTCTGCCGGGGTGAAGTTGTATAGATCCGAGTAGATATAGAGAGCGATCCGTGCTCGAGCATCTATCGATGAATTATAATAAGATTTCCAAGAGTTTAAGATTGCGGCTGAGCATTCGTCGAGACTGAATCTTGTACCTGTGGAAGTTAATACATTGCTCGACCTTTTGTCGAGGCTAAATTAAATAGAAGACGATAATATTGAAAATTAAATGATCGAATAAACGACATGAGTGCTCTATAAGTGCCCCCTAATATTTATGTGAATAAAATGATTGTAATAAAGTCGAATAGGAGATGCAAAATGCGTCAAATATATCCAGATGTATGACATAGGAGTTAATTTGGAATTTCTGCAAATAGATCTAAGCAAATACTTAATATTAAGCTGATTTCAAAAAAATGTATTTATAGAAAATTTGTGTAGTCACAATTGTGAAGTATGTGGTATAGATAGCCCCCTGCTGACAAATTTATGATGATACAGATCATGAGCATAATTTGTTATCAATAAGATATTATGAGACAGAAATGAACAATGCAAAAATAAATGTGGATATTCATCAACTGGGGTTGTGTTAAATATAAGAATTATCCTGACCAACTATCCGTTGGGGATAAAGTGCGACATGCGTTGCGAATATCTTCGGGACTAAATATATAGAGATATTTTGTCGATTATCTGTCGAGATGAATCTTGAATGTGCCTGACCGTTCTTCAGGTTAAGAATCATAGAATTTGAGCTTCAGTTGGAGTAACAATAATTTTTCCCGAGTAGATATAGTGAGCACTTCATGCTCGAGTATCTATCAAAACATCGATGAGATTTCTAAGGACTTAAGATTGTTGTCGAGCATCTGTCGGGACTTAATCTTGTACCTGTGGAAGTTAGTAAATTGTCCGACCATGTATTGAGGCTAAATCAAATAAAAGTTATCATGAAAATGATCTGTTCAGCAAAGTATATAAGATATGCATCCGCTCGGCCATTTGCCGAGGAAAAATTTCAAAGTAGCATATGAATGTAATAAATGTTCCAATGATTTTTATGACAAAAATTACACTAAGATAACCGTGCCCGAGCATCCGTCAGGGCTGAGTTAAATTTAAATAGTTGTAGCTAGAGGACAATATTGAAAATTAAATGATCGAATAAATATCGTGAGTCCTCTATAAGTGTGCCCCACTATTTATGTGATCGAAATAATTTGTAATAAGGTCGCATAAAAAGTGTCAACTAAAATCGTTGTAACAAAATCACACGTTCCCTTAAAATAATTTTATTTTTAGAGGAACCGAGTAATGCAAAAATTAGTCAAATATATTCCAAGTGTAAAACAAGGATTAATTCAGAAGTTTTCCAAAGTTATTTGACGTCCAAAGTGAATACTCAAATTCAAGTTTGGCTTCAAAATTCGTTTACACGTAAAGATGTGAAAAGAGTTGGTGTAAGAAATCGAAGCTCTTATTAGCAAGGGTTTTATTTTTTATCTTTTTGAAAGTAAAAAATGCTTGGGAAAGACCACAGCTTTCCATCAAAATCCCTACGCGATAAAGCGGTGTAAGGATCTCAATGCTAGTAACTTTCTTTTGACGCCGACCAGTAGGGGCGAATTTGTTGCTGTCTTTCAAAATTTTTCGCCGACCTGCGATAATCAGATGGTGGCTCCAACCTTGATCATCGCGTAGTGGTTACTGACCACTAGGTGTGGTCTGCTGATGTAGCGGTCGTCGATTATGAGGGTTTGTTCAGCGATGTTCCTCTTCTTCGCATAAGAACACCATCCAGCAGGGGTGGAGCAGATTGAAGTTTTTCATGTCATTCATTCAATAGCCGAATTGAAGATGATCGATGAGGAGGGAGGCAGGTCGGAGAGTAACTGGAGTGGAGACCAGGGATTTTACAGATGCTCAATTGAAAGGATGACCGTGCTCGTCTTCGCCGCCGACCAGTTATTTGGTCGTGGTGATCTCCTCCAACCTCGTCACTGTGGCACGCTATTCCTCGACCTCGCATGGTGGTTTAAATCACTTGTTGTTCTCGACAAGATGCGTATCTAGGTATTATCAGGTTTTCCTCATTGTGGATGTCGACTAGACAGAGGAAAGACGTTGTAGATGAAAATTAGCTCTAGAAAAATTTTCTCTGCGCTTTGATCTTTTATTGCCGATGTGTGATAATTATGGTTGTAAACAGGTCACCGACCACCGGGGCTTGTTCGCCCAGGAAGGTTGCTGGTCAGAGTCTTCTTCGGTCCGTCTTCTACATTGGTAACATTTTCCTCAATTTCAACATGCATTTATCGGAGAGCTTAAAATTTTGGAAAATACAGACCTCGCGTAGTCGCTCGGATACGAGATAGGAATTTTTTCTTCACGATGTTGACTTGTTCTTCTTTGAAGGGCCGGTTAGTCTTGGTGGAAGTTGTGACACCCCGCCTAATTAAATACCAGGTGATCAGTCCTTTATTAAATTAAAAATCAAGGTGGACGGTTGGTTCAATCTTAGCATCACTATCGCAAAATAAAATTTCCAATTTAACACACTAAATAATTCAGCTAAGTGTCAAAACAATTTAAAACCTTATTTCCATTTTTTATTAACTCCATATATGATAACCTTTTTAATAACCAGCAGTTTAAGACGTCATAAATACTAAGGATGAATAATATCACACAAGAATTTAAATCATCCAAATAAACCAAACCAATTTAAAACTATAAATGAAACCATCCTGACAATAGTTAAAACCCAAAGAGTACCAAATACTGAAAATAAAAGAACATTAATCGCTGAAAAATTCAACTGAATAGGGAAACGAGAGACACATTCCCTAACTAAAAAGAACAAAAAATAAGAGTGGATTCAACAATGAGGTCGTCCAAGCAATGGCCTGCAACTCCCACCTAAGCTGTAGCGCGTCCATTCCAAAGAATCTAAGACTGATGCCCATGTGGCTTGGCACCTATAATATATACGTATATATATACAAGAGAAGAGAAATAACACGAAACAAGTCAAAGCCCGAGTGTAAAACATTTTAAAATTAGTTTAGCAAGTATTTAAAATGCTTACCGGCTAATGCAACAACTAAGTTAGTCTGCGTCACTCTCTTGGAAAATTCTCACCTCTCATCTAGTGTGAACGTCTACCGTACTATTAACCTCAAAAATTCATTTCAACTTAACCTTCCCATAAAGTTTCATACCGCTAACTACGATGGCTAAGATAATTAATTTCTAAAATTTAAGCTCTCATATATATCTTATTTTATATCAAAAATAGCCGAGTGTTGTCAAAAAAATTTCAAACACTTATAATAAAGTCAGAGTATTTACTCATTACATAACTACTTTTATGCATAGTAGCAAGTTCCCATACTTAAGTAAAAATATATATTATCCACTTATATAATATATATACTATCGGCTCCCCGCATAAAATCTATGGTACAGGCACACTCTACTATCAAGTCCTCGTATCACACATACTAAGGGAATTACTAGTTCGAAATCATTCTCGAATTGTATTAACATAAAACACATATAACTGGAGGCGAAAGATAGTTCCAAGTCATTAAGAGGTCAGCACATACCCTCACGTCTCTTAGGACCGTCAATCAAATAGCTTGTACCAAGGAATCCTATGTTCTAGGGTACGAGTCAATATCCCCCATACAGGCCCAATCGAGATAAGACCGTCCCGGCGCGAAAACTCCCGTGATGGAAAGTAGCCAAAGTATTATTTTTATACAGATATATAATATATGCACAATCACACAGTCATATATACATATATATATATATATATATATATATATATATATATATATATATCCACATTTCTATTTTAGGTGCGCTCACGACCCGAAATTATACTTATCCGTTATTAACACATTTTACTTGATTATTTCGCATAATGGACTCGTCATTGTTATTCTCATTTCTATTTTAGGTGCGCTCACGACCCGAAATTATACTTATCCGTTATTAACACATTTTACTTGATTATTTCGCATAATGGACTCGTCATTGTTATTCTCATTTATAATTCACGTCATACTCACTTCTCCTCTATCGAAAAATTCTAAGTATAATTTTAGTAGGCACACACTCACCCACCTTCTGGTCTAGCTCCCTTATGAGCCTCGATCTTTCTATTAAACGTACACCCATTTTGTTATACGCAAAAATAATTCCTTGTTGACCCAAAATCTGACCCTATAATAAATTTCACTCAACGGGGTCTACCTAGATCGTATGACACCTCGCCTAATTAAATACCAGATGATCAATCCTTTATTAAATAAAAAATTAAGGTGGACGGTTGGTTCATTCTTAGCATCACTGTCGCAAAATAAAATTTCTAATTTAACACCCTAAATAATTAAGCTAAGTGTCAAAACAATTTTGAACCTTATTTCCATTTTTTATTACGTCTAGATATGATATACGTTTTAATAACCAACAGTTTAAGACGTCATAAATACTAAGGATGAATAATAGCACATAAGAATTTAAATCATCTAAATAAACCAAACCAGTTTAAAATTATAAATGAAACCATCCTGACAATAGTTAAAACCCAAAGGGTACCAAATACTGAAAAATAAATGAACATTAATCTCTGACAAATTCAAGTGAATAGGGAAATGGGCGACACATGCCCTAACTAATAAGAACTAAAAATAAGAGTGGATTCAACAATGAGGTCATCTAAGAAATGGCCTGCAACTCCCACCTAAGCTGCAGCGCGTCCGTTCCAAGGAATCTAAGCCTAATGCCCCTGTGGCTGGGCACTTATAATATATACGTATATATATACAAGAGAAGAGAAATAATAGGAAACAGGTCTAAGCCCAAGTGTAAAATAGTTTAAAATTAGTTTAGCAAGTATTTAAAATGATTACCGGCTAATGTAATAACCATGTTAGTATGTGTCACTCTATTGGAAAATTCTCACCTCTCATCTAGTGTGCACATCTACCTTACTATTAACCTCAAAAGTTCATTTCAACTTAACCTTCCCATAAAGTTTCGTACCGCTAACTACGATGGCTAAGATAATTAATTTCTGAAATTTAAACTCTAATATATATCTTATTTTATATCAAAAATATCCTAGTGTTGCCAAAAAATTTTCCAAAACTTATAATAAAGTCGGAGTATTTACTCATTACTTAACTACTTTTATGCAAAGTAGCAAGTTCCCATACTTATGTATAAATATATATATTAGCCACTCGTATAATATATATACTATCGGCACCCCGTATAAAATCTATGGTGCAGGCATACTCTGTTATCAAGTTCTCGTATCACACATACAAAGGAAAATACTAGTTCGGAATCACTCTGGAACTGTATTAACATAAAACACATACAAATGGAGGCCAAGCATAGTTACAAGTCACTAAGAGGTCAGCATATACCCTCACGTCTCTAAGGACCGTCTGACTATCAATCAGATAGCATGTACCAAGGAATCCTATGTTCTAGGGTATGAGTCAATATCCCCCATAAAGGCCCAATCGAGATAAGACCATCCCGGCGTGGAAACCCCGTGATAGCAAGTAGCCCGAGTATGATTTTTATACAGATATATAATATATGCACAATCACACAGTCAAATATATATATATATATATATATATATATATATATATATATATATATATATATATATATATATATATATATATATATATATCCACATTTCTAAATTAGGTGTGCTCACGACCCATAATTATACTTATTCGTTTTTAACACATTTTACTTGATTATTTTGCATAATTGACTCATAATTTTTATTCTCATTTATAATTCACGTCATACTCACTTCTCCTCTCTCGACGTATTCTAAGTATAATTTCAGTAGGCACACACTCACTCACCTTCTGATCTAGCTCCCTTACGAGCCTCGATCTTTCTGTTAAACGTACGCATGTTTTCTTATACGCAAAAATAATTCATCGTTGACCCAAAATCTCACCCTAAATTAAATTTCAGTCAACGGGGTCTACCTAGACCCTATGACACCCCGCCTAATTAAATATCGGGTGATCAGTCCTTTATTAAATTAAAAATCAAGTTGTACGGTTGGTTCATTCTTAGCATCATTGTCACAGAATAAAATTTCCAATTTAACACCCTAAATAATTAAGCTAAGTGTCAAAACAATTTAGAACCTTATTTTCATTTTTTATTAAGTCCGGATATGATATCCTTTTTAATAACCAGCAGTTTAAGATGTCATAAATACTAAGGATGAACAATAGCACATAAGAATTTAAATCATCTAAATAAATCAAACCAGTTTAAAACTATAAATGAAACCATCCTGGCAATAGTTAAAACCCAAAGAGTACCAAATACTGAAAATAAAAGAACATTAATCTCTGACAAATTCAACTGAATCGGAAAATGGGCGACACATGCCCTAACTAATAAGAACTAAAAATACGAGTGGAGTCAACAATGAGGTCGTCTAAGCAATGGCCTACAACTCCCACCTAAGCTGCAGCGAGTTCGTTCCAAGGAATCTAAGTCTGACGCCCCTATGGCTGGGCACCTGTTATATATACGTATATATATACAAGAGAAGAGAAATAAAAGGAAAAGGGTCAGATCCCGAGTGTAAAATAGTTTAAAATTAGTTTAGCAAGTATTTAAAATTCTTACCGGCTAATCTAACAACCGAGTTAGTATGCGTCACTCTCTCGGTAAATTCTCACCTCTCATATAGTGTGAACGTCTACCGTACTATTAACCTCAAAAGTTCATTTCAACTTAACCTTCCCATAAAGTTCCATACCGCTAACTACGATGGCTAAGATAATTAATTTCTGAAATTTAAGCTCTCATATATATCTTACTTTATATCAAAAAAAGCAAGTAGCCCGAGAATGATTTTTATACAGATATATAATATATGCACAATCACAAATTCATATATATATAAATATCCACATTTCTAAATTAGGTGCGCTCACGACCCATAATTATAATTATTCGTTATTAACACATTTTACTCGATTATTTCGCATAACGGACTCGTCATTTTTATTCTCATTTATAATTCACATCATACTCACTTCTCCTCTCTCGAAGTATTCCAAGTATAATTTCAGTAGGCACACACTCACTCACCTTCTGGTTTAACTCCCTTACGAGCCTCGGTCTTTCTATTAAACGTACGTCGGTTTTCTTATACGGAAAAAATAATTCCTCGTTGACCCAAAATCTCACCCTACATTAAATTTCACTCAACGGGGTCTACCTAGACCCTATGACACCCCGCCTAATTAAATACCAGGTGATCATTTCTTTATTAAATAAAAAATCAAGGTGGACGGTTGGTTCATTCTTAGCATCACTGTCGCAAAATAAAATTTCCAATTTAACACCCTAAATAATTAAGAAAGTGTCAAAAGAATTTAGAACCATATTTCCATTTTTTATTAAGTCCAGATATGATAACCTTTTTAATAACCAGCAGTTTAAGACGTCATAAATACAAAGGATGAGTAATAGAAAATAATAATTTAAATCATCTAAATAAACCAAAACAATTTAAAACTATAAATGAAACCATCCTGACAATAGTTAAAACCCGAAGGGTACCAAATACTGAAAATATAAGAACATTAATCTCTGACAAATTCAACTGAATATGGAAATGGGCGACACATACCCTATCTAATAAGAAGTAAAAATAAGTGTGGAGTCAACAATGAGGTCGTCTAAGCAATGGCCAACAACTCCCACCTAAGCTGCAATGCGTCCATTCCAAGGAATCTAAGCCTAACGCCCCTGTGACTGGGCAACTGTAATATATATATATATATATATATATATATATATATATATATACAAGAGAAGAGAAATAATAGGAAACAGGTCAGAACCCGAGTGTAAAACAGTTTAAAATTAGTTTAGCAAGTATTTAAAATGCTTACCGGCTAATGTAACAACCATGTTAGGATGCATCACTATCTTGGGAAATTCTCACCTCTCATCTAGTGTGCACGTCTACCGTACTATTAACCTCAAAATTTAATTTCAACTTAACCATCCCATAAAGTTTCATAGCGCTAACTACGATGGCTAGGATAATTAATTTCAGAAATTTAAGCTCTCATATATATCTTATATTATATCAAAAAAAGCTGAGTGTTGTCACAAAATTTTCAAACACTTATAATAAAGTCGGATACCTATGTATAAATATATATATTGTCCATTCATATAATATTTATACTATCGGCACCCCGCATAAAATCTATGGTGCTAGCATACTCTGCTATCAAGTCCCTGTATCACACATATTAAGGGAAATACTAGTTCGGAATCACTCTCGAACTTTATTAACATAAAACACATAAAAATGGAGTCGAAGCATAGTTCCAAGTTACTAAGAGGTCAGCACATAACCTCACGTCTCTTAGGACCGTCTCACTATCAATCAAATGGCCTGTACAACGGAATCCTATGTTCTAGGGTACGAGTCAATATCCCCCATAAAGGCCCAATCAAGATAAGACTGGCCCGAAGCGGAAACCCCTGTGATTGCAAGTAGCCCGAGAATGATTTTTATACAGATATATAATATATGCACAATCACAAATTCATATATATATAAATATCCACATTTCTAAATTAGGTGCGCTCGCGACCCATAATTATAATTATTCGTTATTAACACATTTTACTCGATTATTTCGCATAACGGACTCATCATTTTTATTCTCATTTATAATTCACATCATACTCACTTCTCCTCTCTCGAAGTATTCCAAGTATAATTTCAGTAGGCACACACTCACTCACCTTCTGGTTTAACTCCCTTACGAGCCTCGGTCTTTATATTAAATGTACGCCGGTTTTCTTATAAGGAAAAAATAATTCCTCGTTTACCCAAAATCTCACCCTACATTAAATTTCACTCAACGGGGTCCACCTAGACCCTATGACACCCCGCCTAATTAAATACCGGGTAATCAGTCCTTTATTAAATAAAAAATCAAGGTGGACGGTTGGTTCATTCTTAGCATCACTGTCGCAAAATAAAATTTCCAATTTAACACCCTAAATAATTAAGAAAGTGTCAAAAGAATTTAGAACCATATTTCCATTTTTTATTAAGTCCAGATATGATAACCTTTTTAATAACCAGAAGTTTAAGACGTCATAAATACAAAGGATGAGTAATAGCAAATAAGAATTTAAATCATCTAAATAAACCAAAACAATTTAAAACTATAAATGAAACAATCCTGACAATAGTTAAAACCCAAAGGGTACCAAATACTGAACATATAAGAACATTAATCTCTGACAAATTCAACTGTATATGGAAATGGGCGACACCTACCCTATCTAATAAGAACTAAAAATAAGAGTGGAGTCAACAATGAGGTCGTCTAAGCAATGGCCTACAACTCCCACCTAAGCTGCAATGCGTCCATTCCAAGGAATCTAAGCCTAACGCCCCTGTGACTGGGCACCTTTAATATATACATATATATATATATATATATACAAGAGAAGAGAAATGATAGGAAACAGGTCATAACCCGAGTGTAAAACAGTTTAAAATTAGTTTAGCAAGTATTTAAAATGCTTACCGGCTAATGTAACAACCATGTTAGGATGCATCACTATGTTGGGAAATTCTCACCTCTCATCTAGTGTGCACGTCTACCATACTATTAACCTCAAAATTTAATTTCAACTTAACCATCCCATAAAGTTTCATACCGCTAACTACGATGGCTAAGATAATTAATTTCTGAAATTTAAGCTCTCATATATATCTTATTTTATATCAAAAAAGCTGAGTGTTGTCACAAAATTTTCAAACACTTATAATAAAGTCGGATACCTATGTATAAATATATATATTGTCCATTCATATAATATTTATACTATCGGCACCCCGCATAAAATCTATGGTGCTAGCATACTCTGTTATCAAGTCCCCGTATCACACATATTAAGGGAAATACTAGTTCGGAATCACTCTCGAACTTTATTAACATAAAACTCATAAAATGGAGTCGAAGCATAGTTCCAAGTTACTAAGAGGTCAGCACTTAACCTCACGTCTCTTAGGACCGTCTGACTATCAATCAAATGGCCTGCACAAAGGAATCCTATGTTCTAGGGTACGAGTCAATATCCCCCATAAAGGCCCAATCAAGATAAGACTGACCCGACGTGGAAACCCCCGTGATAGCAAGTAGCCCGAGAATGATTTTTATACAGATATATAATATATGCACAATCACACATTCATATATATATAAATATCCACATTTCTAAATTAGGTGCGCTCACGACCCATAATTATAATTATCCGTTATTAACACATTTTACTCGATTATTTCGCATAACTGACTCGTCATTTTTATTCTCATTTATAATTCACATCATACTCACTTCTCCTCTCTCGATGTATTCTAAGTATAATTTCAGTAGGCACACACTCACTCACCTTCTGGTTTAACTCCCTTACGAGCCTCGATCTTTCTATTAAACGTACGTCGGTTTTCTTGTCCGGAAAAAATAATTCCTCGTTGACCCAAAATCTCACCCTACAGTAAATTTCACTCAACGGGGTCTACCTAGACCCTATGACACCCCGCCTAATTAAATACCGGGTGATCAGTCCTTTATTAAATTAAAAATCAAGGTGGACGGTTGGTTCATTCTTAGCATCACTGTCGTAAAATAAAATTTCCAATTTAACACCCTAAATAATTAAGAAAGTGTCAAAAGAATTTAGAACCATATTTCCATTTTTTATTAAGTCCAGATATGATAACCTTTTTAATAACCAGCAGTTTAAGACGTCATAAATACAAAGGATGAATAATAGCAAATAAGAATTTAAATCATCTAAAATAAACCAAAACAATTTAAAACTATAAATGAAACCATCCGGACAATAGTTAAAACCCAAAGGGTACCAAATACTGAAAATATAAGAACATTAATCTCTGACAAATTCAACTGAATATGGAAATGGGCGACACATACCCTATCTAATAAGAACTAAAAATAAGAGTGGAGTCAACAATGAGGTCGTCAAAGCAATGTCCTACAACTCCCACCTAAGATGAAATCCTGTGACTGGTCACCTGTAATATATACATATATATATATAAGAGAAGAGAAATAACAGGAAACGGGTGAGAACCCGAGTGTAAAAAAGTTTAAAATAAGTTTAGCAAGTATTTAAAATGTTTACCGGCTAATGTAACAACCATGTTAGTATGCGTCACTCTCTTGGAAAATTCTCACCTCTCATCTAGTGTGCACGTCTACCGTCGTATTAACCTCAAAAGTTAATTTCAACTTAATAATCCCTTAAAGTTACATACCTCTAACTACGATGGCTAAGATAATTAATTTCTGAAATTTAAGCTCTCATATTTATCTTATTTTATATCAAAAATAGCCCAGTGTTGTCACAAAATTTTCAAAGACTTATAATAAAGTCGGAGTATTTACTCATTACTTAACTACTTTTATGCACAGTAGCAAGTTCCCATATCTATGTATAAATATATATATTGCCCACTCATATAATATTTATACTATCGGCACCCCGCATAAAATCTATGGTGCTAGCATACTCTGCTATCAAGTCCCCGTATCACACATATTAAAGGAAATACTAGTTCGGAATCACTCTCGAACTGTATTGACATAAAACACATAAAAATGGAGTCGAAGCACAGTTCCAAGTTTCTAAGAGGTCGGAACATACCCTCACGTATCTTAGGACCGTCTGACTATCAATCAAATAACCTGTACCATGGAATCCTATGTTCTACGGTACGAGTCAATATCCCCCATAAAGGCCCAATCGAGATAAGACTGACCCGACGCGAAAACCCCCATAATAGCAAGTTTCCCGGGTATGATGTTTATACAGATATATAATATATGCACAATCACACATTATATAAATATATATATATAAATATCCACATTTCTAAATTAGGTGCGCTCGCGACCCATAATTATAATTATCCTTTATTAACACATTTTACTCGATTATTTTGCATAACGGACTCATCATTTTTATTCTCATTTATAATTCACGTCATACTCACTTCTCCTCTCTCGAAGTATTCTAAGTATAATTTCAGTAGGCACACACTCACTCACCTTCTGGTTTAACTCCCTTACGAGCCTCGATCTTTTTATTAAGCGTACGCATGTTTTCTTATACGGAAAAAATAATTCCTCGTTGACCCAAAATCTCACCCTACATTAAATTTCACTCAACGGGGTCTACCTAGACCCTACTGGTCTTCTATATATCCCATTATACCCCAACAATAATAATCAGGGGTTTCTATTCATTTTAACCAAAATAAAACATCGGACGAGAATTATGCAGTTTTCCAGCAGGGGTCGATCGCCGATCGTCGATCGATCGATGTTCTTAATCGATCGATCGATCAAGCAGTTAATGACGAAACTTGCTATTTTCTAGTTACATGTTTACCTCTACAACTTCAACTAAATCTCCATTAACGATTCCCAAACTTTCAATTAACAATACTACAAGTATCATATACCTAACAGCAAGATTTCCTACGTAAAATATCTCCGAATTCATCAAGTGTCATGATTTAATATGGTAAAATTCATATAAACTACAAGAACCCTAAATCTATTTTAGTTTCCATTCTTTGAATTCTTTCCCAGATTTTTACTTCTAATCCCATACAAATTTGTGGCTTATCCTCTATATGTGATTTACATGTCCAGAATACGTCTACTTCCTCTTCACATATGATTTGAAACCTCCTAAAATATAATTTCTTCCATGAAACACGTTCTAAACAACCCTAGACTAACATGATTGGAACATTATATAAAATAAAGCAAGATAGATACTTGCCTGGAATTTAGGTTTCTGAATTGTGGATGAAAGTGGTATGGTTGCGTTCCTTATCGCGCGATCTACGCTTTGGCTGGGGTGGCGGTGTAAACGGTCGAGTACTTGGCCTTGAGTTACTTGGGAAGCTCTTCAACCCCTTCTCCAATGGCCATTCTTTGCTTTTATTTTTGTTAACTCTAGAAGGAAACTCCTAAAGGCATATTTATCCTTATGAAATTCGTGGTTTTAATTACCCAAAAATGTAAAATGTCTATAATTCCCTCCCGGGATGCCAATTGGGCTTAAAAATGCCCCGAGACCCAAACTAAACCCCCAGGTACATTATTTTGACTATCTCGATCCTTCCGGACACATTAGCTCACTTGAAATGACTATACGGATGACTTATAATTTATTCACTCTTAATAATAATAATTTAATCCCGACACGATACCGGCGCGTCCCGATTTAATTTCCATAATTACCATTATATTCACTCGTGACAATTTTAAAAAAAAATCAATCTTATATATTACTTTACTCATCCAGTAATATTCAACAAATATCCAATAATTACTAACTCATATCATGCTAGTAAAAAAATAAACTTTCGAATTAATATTAAATTAATATCTCAATTAAATTTAATAAATAAATCCCCAATTTTAAAAGCCATAAAAATACGGGGTATTACAGAAGCTTTCGCCATCCACCTCATTTTGTAGTTGCTGACAGTTTCCATAGGGTTCTGGATGAAAAGCTATAAATCATGGTGTGTAACCTCTAGTTCGTCGTTGTACTTGAACTATGATCTGAAGTTTCGAGCGACAGCTTCCCAACTGCAGATTTTGGATTCTTCAAGGGATATGAACCATCGTAAGGCATTGTCCTTCAAAGTTTGTTGAAAAATTTAGGCCATTATCTCTTTAGAGGTGATAAAAGGGGTCATGGATCGGTGATAACTATGAAGGTGAACAATTAGGGGCCCCTTTCTCCCAAACCTATTGATGGATGCATCTTGAACTTTTTTGACAATCTTGCTTTAGGGAAAGGAGACATGCGGGTGAAGTCCATGTAGTTCTCGAATATTTTAACTTGGTAAAACTTCTTTGATAACACCTTTAGGTCTTTCATACCTTATTTAGTTCTTCCTCTTTCAAATTAATGGGTACTATAAAGTTAGTACCTCATTAAGCAAGGTTTGGCATAAGGAGCTGAGATAAAGGTGGCCCACTGGCACGTGGGGCACGCGGAGCATGCTGATATTCTTCTTGCACCCAAACAGGATCGGTAGCGGGTGTACCCATGGCTTGAGGAAAGTGAACCTCGGGTTCTTCGAGAACTTGGACCCGATTTCACTGTATCTCATCGAGCTCAGTTCGAAGGTTATTAATTTTATCACTAAGTTTGACTAGGACTGCCATCATATCAGACTACACAGTTGGTGATTGATTAGCTTCCATGAAGGACTGGTGAACATATACCCTAGACTCAGATGAAGTAGCAGAAGAACATGTAGATCTTTAGGGTAATTTAACGAAAGATTGAAGCCAATAGGGAGCCAGACCAAGAATCGAGTATACAATCAACCTGAGAAGGAAAATGATTGAAACTTATTTTTGAAAAGTGGAAGGAAAGGTTAATGATGTTTTTGGTAAAAAGGAGGGAAATTTTTTTTCGTAATTTTTATGAAATGGAGAAAAAATGTTTTTTGTTTGTATGTTTGATAAAAAGGAGAAAAAAAGTCTTTTGGTATCTCGATTTTTTTAGAAAGAAAATTAAAAGCGAGAGAAGAGTCTCAGCTTGATTATTATTATGTTTTCACTTGTATTAGGTTTACATAAATGGGAAAGAAATTTCGAACAGGACCCGAGCCTGGAAAAATTGGGTTTGAAAAATAGGTAATATATGGTTTGACTTGTTTCCAAGCTCATGCTTAGGGTCCTATTTTGAAAAAATGATGAAATAGCACAAAAACTTAGGTAGCATTTCGATATAGTTTCTTGTGGTAACAAAAAAAGTAAATATGAGTGTCCTAGGTTTGACGCCTATATGAGGTTTATGAAATTGGTGGGTTAGTTGAATGGTTCCCCCTTTCGCATGATTTCAACAATATACTTTTTACTTCTAAGGGAAATTATTACGTGTGGATAAACCATTCGATATACCTGAGTTTACGTGAATTGCCTCACTACATACCTCGTAGGGACACTACGTGAGAACGAATTCAATATACTCAATGTATGTGAATGACTCCCCTGCTATATAACTCCCATCGTGAGTTCGGTCAAGGAGTACGATGCGGAGGGGACCGTTCGATCTATGTTGAAATTACTAGTCCAATGTAAGGTTAGAGTCATATTGATTAGGCAAAACTGTGACCTGCCAGAACAACCCCCATCTTAAAGTGGCAGCCCAGTACATGAAAAAAATTTGGTAAATAACCATTCTCTTGTTGATGTAATGTGAAAAATGCCTAATTCTTGATTAGTAAATTATGGAAAGAGTCTTTTATTTAGCATGATGAGTAAAATAAGCACTATACAAAATGGGAAGAATGTATAAGTATCATAAAAGTAAATCTATCATGGAAAATGAAGACTACACCAAGCATGTATATAAGTGAGTGAGTGATATGTGAATATTTACAAGTGAGTGTGTGGTAGTGAGCCTAAGCATAAATCTACTACAAATGGCGAGTGATAAGTGAGCATGGATTTATACAAGTGTGATAAGTGGGGGTGTGTGCTAGTGAAACCTAAGCATGGATAATCTAGGTGGAGTGTGAATCACGTGGGTATATGTGATCCTATAAGAGTAATTAGTGTGAAGTGTAAATGGACGGTATTTACAAATGCGTGAAGGTGAAAAGTGATATATACATGAGGTAAACATATACAAGAAGTAATAAAGGAAAAAGGGAACATACAGATAGGTGCATAAGCACACATAAAGAAAATGATAACACCCACATGAGAATAAACTCAAGCCCTCTTATAATAAACAAGTCCACAATGGATTCTCCCCTGTGGCTCTCCCATTTCCCGATTGGTGTATGAGCGCATAGGGATTTTGCACCCTTCCTCGAGATGCTTCGGTTGTCGCCGATGTGGGGTGATGCATAGAGATAGATTCACCAGCCTTTTTTGCACAAAACAGACAAACGAAATTTTACTGCATCTAGAGAACGGCATTAAAGACAAATTGATTCTTCCAAAATTAGTTAGTTCCAGGATTCGGGGGCTAAGTTACGAAATGGGAAGGTGTTAGGTGCCCATCCCACCATTTCGATCTCTCATGGGCATGTGCTATTATTCTCCTTACTAACTCCGTGAAGTGTGTGTGCGTGTATACATAAATGGAGAATGGAATTACTCAACTCGCGTCATGGAGAAATGTGGAGTGAGGTCATCCGTAAGAGAGTTCCCAAAATAGTAATTAAAAATATAATTTGTGTATTTGTCGAGTCACCAATCGGTTATAGAAAGACGATGGTATAGGTTGGAAAAAATGTGAGCACAAATCATAAATATAATATATGGAAATTATATATGAACAAAAATAGAAAAGGAGGACTCGAATCTCGGATTTTACTCGAGATGCCTACGTAGCCTAAAAAGGCATCAAAGTCCATGTAGTTTGCATCCAACACAGGGGTGGGGTTTATCCCATAAATCCAATCGAGGACTTTATTATATGAGTATGTATAGATAAAATGATGTTTTGAATTAACAAGAACTATTCAAAATGGGGACAAACCAGTAAAATGATTAATCGTATTATTGAACTCCAACTCAACTTGAGAGAAGACTATGTCCCAATGTTTTGGACCTTCTTCGCAAGCTTTGTGATCGATCTTGATTGTTGAAGGGATTCTCTTGAAAGTTGATGAAGGTGGTGTTGAAAGGAGTCTCTTTAAAGTTGATGGAGGTGGTAGGAGGAGAGGGAATGGAATTTGGTAAATATGGTAAGAAAAGAGTGGAAATGGAATGTTGGGGAGAGGTTTTAATATAAAACCATGATGACTTTGAGAGAATGTTATTGAGATCATTGAAAGGGATGTTTATAAGGTGCCTCTGGAATTGATCTCATGCTCCCTTTACATAGGATCGATGGGAGGGACTATCGACATTATCCTTGACATGCCTATCGGCAGGCAACCCTAGACACACTCTTAATATGAAGGAAAATGGGTTTGCCATTCGACAATCTCAGGCATATTTTTTTGGAAAAGTAGTCATAAAAATCAATCCGTAAGTCAAAATTGCACACGGGATGAACCATTGGAAAGGGTATTTATATCCCTTGAAGAATCCATTGGGTTGTTCCTGGTTTCTAGAATTAATTGTGGTCAAAAGGGTCTCGGAAGTGCTCAATGGTCTTTGGATAAGAAATTCTTAAAGTAAAATTGATCATTCGTCTGAACATTAAGGTTAATCCGTGCATGGAATGGACCTTTGAAAAGGTTATACATATGTCTTCGATGTTCCAAAGGGCTTCGCTCAATTTGGAGAGTTGACCTTGGTCAAATAGGGCTCGAAAGCGCCGGTGACCCTTCGAAGTAAAACACGACGTTCATCCTACCGTAAGGTTAACCCACATATAGGGCTGACCATTGGGAAGGGTATTCAAAAATATATAAAGATTCATGCAGTATTATTTGAGTTAAAGAGTTGACGGGAGTCAAATGGACCTCGGCAGCGCCCGTGGCCTCCGTATCAGTTTTTAGGGGACAATGGTTCATTCTTCAGAACCGTAAGGATGATTCATGCCCAATGAAGACCATTGGAAAGCATATTCATGGACTTTTGAAGTTTCATTTAGCTTATGCATAGGCAAAGAAACTTATTAGGGTCAAAATGGGGCTTGGGAGTGCTGGTGGTATCCTGTTCGATTTTTGACAACAAAGCGGATCGTTTGTCTGAACTGTAAGGCCGATTCATGAACGTGATGGATCGTTGGAAAGGGGATTAAGAACTCTTTAGAGATTCATTAAGTTTTTGGTTGGATGAGAGAGTTGATCGGAGTCAAATGGGGCTCGATAGGATCGGATGGCCTCTAGATCATTACTCAGAGTATGACCTGGGGTTTATGGTGAAAGAGGAAGTGCTAGGGACCTATCATGATGCTTAAGAGGGTCTTACAATGTGGTGTCTATAGATATTCTTATCCAAGGTTTATCTAATGCATATCTGTCATTTTTTATTATTTTGGGAGTTTAGGCTTGGGTGTTGTTGGAAGTTCTTTGTGGTGTCCTTCATGTTATTGAAGGTTTTTCTCTTGAACCTTTCGTATGTATGTACCTTTTATACTCTAAGGGTGTCGTGGCTAGAAAATTGAGGTCCACTATATTGTGGAATCTCGGGCTAACCTATGAACTTCTATTTATTGCTTAAGGTTGGGGAAAAAAGATAATGGATTAGCTCGGCTCACCTTTTTGTTTATAATTAAGACGAGAGGATGGGATAAAAGAAAAAATGGAAGGATTTAGAAGGTTCACCCTTGAAGTTCATAGGGGAATTGGTTATGGGTTGTTCCATGACTAGGAAAAGACACTAGAGTAATGCCTTGGTAACTGGAGTGTAATACCCCGTAATTTTAAATGACTTTTAAAATGGGTTATATTTTAATTTATGGATTAATTAGATTTTATTATTAATTAATTCATTCGGGTTTTATCCGGACGGTGGATATTAAAATGGATGATTCCGAATATTACTTAAAGGTATTTAGGTAATATATGAATGTGATGTCATTGATATGACTGTATGATATAAATTCGGTAATTTATATTTTTAGTCAGACGCGGTATGGGACGTGTCGGGACTAGTTTATTAAATTAAAAAGTAAATTTATTTTCTATCGATCTAATAGTCATTTCGACTGCGTCGTTGCGTCCGGAAGGTTCGAAATAGTCAGAAAAGTTTATTTGGATGTTAATTTTGAGTCTCGGCTCATTTGGAAATGAATAGACAACCCGAAAGGGCATTTTGGTCATTTTTCTAGGGGGGATGAATAGTGATTACGGATTTGGCACTATTATAAGTATTGGTAGATTAAGTGTATGGGGGTTATTCATCTCCTCTTCACAAATTAGAGCAGCCATCTTCCTAGAGAGAGTGTAAGATTGCTTGGGAAGGGAAAAGCCACTTGGGAAGGAGAAGAACTAGAACCAAGGTTCACCACCACCAACCACCACCAGCCACCACCGGAGTTTGACCGGAGAAGGGACAACTAACTGAGATAAACTACACCAAAGGATCAGACCTACACTAAAGGCAAGTGTTTGATAATGGCAATTTAAGTTTGTATATTGTCCATGTTAGAATAGTATGAAAAGAGAAGATTATTCATGTTTGGAAGAGATAATGGATCATTAAATGGATTTCTGGAAAACTGAAATGATATAGGAATTTAACTCATGTGTTAGGATAATAATAATCCACGAACTAGTCATGAATCTGTTGAAGAAATGATGGAAACCATTGATGTGTTCTTGAAGAGGTTATGTTAATAAATTTCTGGGAATAAGAAGATAAACATACTTTTTAATCCAATCCCTTGATGATTCTAGGATGTTTAGTGTACTGGAAATCGTTCATATATGTTGGGATATCATGTAGAAATAATCATAACTCATTTTGGAGATTAATATGAAGGTTTGAATGTGTATAAATGGTGAAACCCGTAGTTGCAGAAAATGCAGGAAATCAGGTCTGGACCTAAGGGATCGATCGATCGACCCCTACCTTCGATCGATCGACCTCCCCAGTTTAAGTAAAGTTGTTTCTTTTTAAATGTTGATTCATATCCCAAACCTTTTGTGCATCTTTGGAGATTATTATTTGGATATTATGGGACTTAGAAAATATCAGTAAACCCTTGATAATATTTGCATTAATTTGATTTGGATTCAAGTGATTAAAATGATGAAAATTATATCGAATGGAATTTTGGTTTCTAGATTCATTTGTTAAATTCTAATTGGAGATGTATGAGGATTAAAGATAGGACTAGTAAAGGTGATTGAATATAACACCTGGGTATCCTTAAGTTTACAAGAGGGTTTAATCCTAAGTGAAAGAATATGTGTTTATGAGAGATTTGAAACTATCGATTTTAACCTTAATGAAAAGGAGAATTTAACTTGTAGTAATTCGGGAGAAATGATGTTATGGACCAGTAGGATATTAGTGAATTCTTACTGAATATATGTTGAGGAAAAACCTATTTGAATCTTGTGTATTGAGTGAGGGTAGCCTTAGGGTTACAATTTGAACATCAAGGACTGAGTTTCAACTCATTATTGATTACGCAAGGACTGAGTGTAGTACAAGAGCGTAGTGGTATGACTCCTGGATAGAGGTGGGAGTTTAAAACACTTTTGGGTTGAAAGAGGTATGAGGTTATCCCAATCGCATAGTTGTAGTTGTCGGACCTCCTCGATCGACAAAGTTAAGTAGTAGTGTATTGGAGGGGTTCCTTGTTTGGATTTCGCTTTGCGAGACGCTCCGCGCATGAACCTTAACGACGTCGGGAGTGGAGGGATGTTATAGGATGCGAGGATAATTAAATTATGAAGTAAAGTTATAATATGTTAATATGTGGGATTTAAAAGAAATATAATGCTACGTATGGGAAATATCTTAGGGTAGTGATAATTACCTTATTGATAGTATATTATAGGTATGATAATGCCTATTTGATTGATTATTGATTTATGTGTATGACATACCTAGCTTACTTGCTATCGGTGGGAGGTTTGCGCGTGAGGGTAGTCATATCCTGATGAATCCATGGGATCTTTGATTTGTCGCTCAAGAACATAGGTCTATGAAAGACTTATCGGGGAGTTGATAAGTCCGTTGACTGTAGGTACGTAGGTATGTGCGTGACCCATAGATACGAGAACTATGTTCGCCTCCAATTTGTTTGTTGTTGATTGTGGTTCGTGGAATCTTACCGAACCTGTAGTCCCCTATTCGGTGACCTGCGATGATAGGACATGATAGCAGCGTAATGCATTGCACCACAGCTGTGACTCGGGATGTCGTATTATATATGAATATATATATATATATATATATATATATATATATATATATATAACGGATTAAATGATTAAATGGTTATATATTGTGGTTAAATCTATCTACGATCATAATTGTAGATAACGGTGAATAGAGAAAGATAATGGAATTAAGTTAATAAAATTTTATGCTTATAGAATTGAAAAGCTTAATTCATATTAATGAGAAATGATTCATGTTAATGAGCAACGATTCAATTAAATGAAAAATGTATAAGAATGATTATGTGACGTATGGTATGGGACATACGGGGATTATGATATGGGAATGGAATTTATATATGGAGACTAGGAAAGAGGAACCATTAACTAGGAGGTTAATAGGAAACATTAAGTGTGCACTCTAGTTGAGAGGTGAGAATTGCAAGTGAGAGTTGGATCTAACATGTACATAATAAATGCTTTATTGCACTTGTTAAATACTTGCTGTTTTAAAAATAATCTACACATTCGGGCTCTGACCCGTTTCCTTGCATATTTTCTCTTCTATTGTATCTCTATACCAGGTGTCCAGAAACCGGGACGCCAATGTTACCGGATTATGTCAAGCTATGGATTGATGGAGTTTTGCCTAGACGCCATCCATCTTTTGATTCACAGTATTCTTAGTTAGGGCATGTCGCCCAAAGGATTCAATTATCTTTTCTATCGAGGTCAAATATTATTGTATTCGGGACTTTTTAATACATTTAACATTGTGGGGATTATTGTAAAGTATTTATATTATTTGGGAATGTTTATTCCAATTGCATTTAAATTCTTTTGAGATTATTTATTGTGTTATCTGTGTTCTAGAATAAAATGTGTTGTGTTATTCTTAAACTAAAAATGGTTTTGTTGAAATTTAAAATTTGGAAAGTTTTTAACACCAGCTTAATTGGGTATTGGGTGTGTTGTAAATGTTTTCGACAGTGATGCTAAGAATGAGCCAACTGTATATTCTATTTTAATTTGGTACGGGACTGGCCACCCGGTATTTAATTAGGTGGGGTGTTACATGGAGGTTTTGAATAATCCCTACAACTCCACATACGAATTTGTATAGTTAGTTTCGTAGGCTTGGAAATCCATGTAAATCTAAGGTCTCTCTAGTGGACCTATCTTATGGTATGAAGGATGATTGTCTTGTCGCGGTTTTCTTGGGCAGCTAGAGCTTTGGTTTGAGGGGTTGTGAAAAACTACGGCGATCGGTGGAGTTGAATAAATTAATTAATATTGATATAGTTTATTTTTTATGATTAATATATAAAATCCAAAATAAATTACTAGTTCGATTGAATCCAATTAAGATTTAAGTCTAATTTTATATTTACCTAATTTAATTATTTTATATCCAATTTTCCATGGTGACGCAATTAAATTATTGTACAAATATTAAAAGTAACGCACAATGAACAACACAAGTTAATGTGGAACCCCAGTGGGAAAAATATGGAAGCCCTCAAACCAGTAAGTCCACTAGTAAAATATTCAATCATAGCAATTACAAAAGTCCATACCGTATTATTGATAGACTCGTATTGCAACATGAATGTTCTCTTACTACATGTTTACTTCCAACTTCTACAGCACTACATTTTATTATTCTCTATGTTATCTTTGTAAAAAAAATATGCACAATTTGTATGTCTTGCTATTGATTGACCTCAATGTTGGATTTATCATAAAACATGATCTTGAATTGTATCTCAAGCCTTCAGCACATGGATCTCTAATAAGATTGAAATCCACCAAATCCTTCACCAAATATTTTATAATAAAGTATGTAGGATATGGTTTAAGAAAGATATACAGATTTAGTTTTATTGGGAAAATGATTTTCTTTAATCAACACAGGAAAACAACTAAAAGGGGTTCATGAGAGCCACAAAAGATTATCAAAAAATCTCTTTTTCAAGATAAGTCAAAATGTTTCTCAAAAAGCATACATCTTTAGTTAAAAACTCATAATGTATTTAGAAAGAAAATAATACAACAAAAATAAGATAAATGAGACAACACCCCAAATCTGTGATTGGCTAAGCCAGTCACCACCATAATGGCTTTGTTCCCGAACAACCATTATGGTGGTGATTGTTTAAGTTGTAGTTGCATGCCTATTCTACTTAGAGTTGAATTTTTTTTTAAAACATGTCTAACACTTGTAAACTTTATTTAAAATTTTCCAAGCATCACTAAAATGTCGCTAACAAAATTTCTAGCAATCCACTATGTTCAAAAGTCTTTAAAAATATTTTCAAAGCCAATTCAATTTATTTTTCAACAACATTTTTCTCTTGCAATAAATAAATGTTGTGGATCAGGCATTGGAGATCAAGAATCTTTTTGTGTCATATAATGACATATGTAGGATTCGATAAAATTAGAGCTTTTGCCTTCCTCAACGACACATATAAAGTACACATATGTTTTTTTCCAACTGAAATATGACAATGAAACTTGTACATAAAATTAGTACTACACACTCTTATTATTCAAGGTTGTTCCTATATTTGTAAAATAATTGTTCATATTGATTATGAGCATTATATAGTAATTTCATTTCTTTCACTATTGATATTAGTAGATATGTATGCTACTATCTTTGTTGGAAAGTATCGAGTGATGTGATGTATTAGATCCATTACTTAACCATTTTAGTGTTCATTCATTTACATCATTGATTTCTCGGACTAGTGGAATAAAGAGATCTTAGGGGCCACAACTTCTTGAAAAATGGCTAAGGATTTATTAGTATATTATGTAGGTAGCGAGTATATTTACTTTTTTATTCCTTTGGATCCTCGTGGATATCCACTCTGAAATTGTAATTTCAAAATAAATATCTTATTATAAATCATAAGCTTGATTATATTATTGGGATTTTATTCTTAAAACCATGTATCACATTTTTATTTATTAATAAAATGATTATCTAGCTCATTTTGAAATGATAATCGTCTTTGTGATAATGTTTTATATTTATGTTTATTAAATATATTGTTCTTTATATTTTAGTCAATTGTACTTAGTAAGAATTTTGATGATTTTGGTTCGTCTTGATCACACGACATCGAAACTCCAGTTCTATTACTTTTGATAGTTCACAACTAAGATAAGGAGTTGACATTCTATTGGAACGAATTTGTTACAATCTTAGGGGTTTACCTCAAAATACGGGAACCTGATTGATGGTTTGAGAACTCGCTTGATAGTTCGAAGGAGGATTTTGACCGCATCATCTAAAAATGCATTGAACAAGATCACACGTGATATTTTAAGTTTAAGGGTTATCTTGATTAGAATTATATAATCTCACACCGTTTGTAAATGGTGGATATATTCTTAATTCTGATAATTATGAGGATTGGAATGCTTGTACAATTTTTTCTTTCATTCCCATGTGTGTGATTGGATTTTATAAAAGGTTATTAGAACCCCTTATATTGGGTAATAGTCATGTGGGTAGGTCTCATATCATAATTCGAAGGTATCCAAATCTAGGGGATACCTTGGATAATAATACCCCCATGATAGACTTATAACATTTATTTCCACTGATTAAAACCTGATCAGTGGATTATTTTGTAAAACGGTGCACTAAAAAATAAGTTAAGTCTGAGAACTGAGAAAGTGATTAGATGTTGGATAAAATTGATCAGTAACAAATTAATCTGACTAAGAAGGTATCTGAAGATTAACGTAGGGAATCATATTATGTAGCATAATCAATTTTGCAAATAAGACCTAATTATATCCGAGTAATTTTGAGATAATTAAATTGGAGTGCAGTCATATTCATTTAGTGGAATTAAAAATAATTAAGTAAAAAAGGAAATAAATTACGAGGTTGTAATTTGGAATTCTATGTATTTATTTGAAAGCCAATTTAATTATTTATCTTAGGTACCTAGTATAGTCCATATACCAAAGTAGTTAGGTCCATATTCTCGAAAAAATATGTTTTCACCATATCCATAACTTATAAAACTATATATTTGTTGAAATTAGGGTTTATAATGCATTATTCCGGTTTAAGAGGGAGGAGAGAAAACACTATTCACATTTTTGTGAAGAAGACAAGAGAGAGAAAGAGAGGAACATATCTCACTAAAAATAAGTGTTTTTTATCTCAAGAAGTGGCCACACACCTACCTAATTTTTGGTGGATCATATATTAGAAGTTCCAATAATTCGGGAGTGTTATCGAAATATTTTGGAGGATCAAAATAAGGCATCCCCTATTCATCAACAAACCCCTTTATCTATATCAAATTGCAATCAGTTCCATAAATATATTGTATTTTTAACCCTAGGTTTGGGATTCAAACCTAGTTTTTGCATTTTTTTCTTCCTATTTAATAATTATTCAAAGATTCATGGGTTAAAAAACTGTATCCCAGTTATATAGGTCCCCATCAGGTGGTAAGAGAGAACATGCGATACAATGATTATGTTTTAGGAAGAACCCATGTTTTCTACATTGAAACCCTAGGTTATATAATAGAAATCGTATTTGTGTACCAATATGATTTTTTAAGATGTGAATATATTTATCTCTTTCATCAAGGTCACGTGAATGTTTTTTTTATGAATGGATCCTATGAAGGTTTATCAGTAGTTATTTTTTACTATATATTGGATTTGATTGTAATAATTAAATTTTTGTAATTATTATTCTTTATCGATGTAGTGGAAGAGAATGTAATGGGGTGTAATCTATAATATCATATTTTGCCTTGGGTTTTATACGCAGATGAATTTCGTAGGGTTCTACAATTTTGGGATGCCATCCATGGAGGTTGCAAAGGTTTACAGAAAGTTTTGAGGGTGATGCTCTAGAAGAAAAATAAAGAAAGAAGAAGAATCATAGAGGAACTCAAAAAAGGAAAAAAGAGGAGTTGGGATTTCACTGAAGATGCTATAGCGAACAGACCAAACCATTATCGTGGAGGTCGGCACCATTTTAGCAGTGGAAAGAACCGCCATGGCGACAGGAGAAGACTGTAATCACAGGGGTCAGCATCGCGATTGCCTCAGTGAACAAAGTTGGGCATTTCCTTTTCCAGGGAATCTCAACAAAAACAAAATTATAGAACTTTTCTTCAACAAATTTCTTCTCAATTAAGGATTCTTTTTCAAAGAATCCTTGTTCTACAAAGATTCTACCCAAACTGAAATTATAGGCCATGATGCAAAGGAGCAGTTTTTTCCTTCTATTTGATTCTATAATAACTTATTTGTTTGCATGTCCCTTTATTATATTTTTATTGCATGATTTCATGTTCAGATAATATTGTTTATTATTTAGAGACCAGTCTAGATCATGATTTTTTGGAAAATTTGTTTTAATTTGTCCTTTTTTAAATTGGTAAATTAAAATTGTGAGATATGGAAGTTTAATTTTAGCAAAATTGGAAAATTTCCAAGATTTTTATTCGGTCTTTCAAAATTGAATAAATTATTTTTTCATAAACAGTCAAATTTAAATAGTATGTGAGATATGGGTTTTAACACAAACTTTGCGATCTCCTTTGGTGTTTTATGAATGTGATCTCACGTCATCTAGTTTGGCCCCCTAACTGATGGAATTAATCAAGACATCTCGCTTTATTAAAACCCATTAATTATAATTCCTAAAATTGGAATATAAGTGGGTTAGACCCCCCCCCCCCCCCCCACCACCACCACCACCCCGGTTAGGGAAATTCCTCATGAGCGAGTTCTAATTCAAGAAAATAACCAATGGTATACACTTAAACATAATTAATTATATTATCCTCAACGGACTCATTGTCATTAATTATGGGATTAAAAGATGTCGACTATTCAATTAAGATGGATAGAGGTTCCTTAACTATCAGGAGTACATAATATAAAGACGGAAGTCTACCTAGCTAAGGGTGAAGTTGTGACACCACATATATATCAATAATTAGGTCGATTAAGTCTATTTATTAAATCTATATAGGTGTTTAAAATAATTCTAGATTCACCTTAGCATGAAAGGGGAAACAATGAAAAATGATGATCCAAAATAGAGTACGACATGAATTGCCTCAAATATCATAATTTAAAATAAAAGAGGAAATCATCACCTTTAAATACCTACAAGGTAATACTATGTTTTAATGACATCCAAAAATAAATACATGTTGAAAATGTCTCCACTATCTTATGATAAAATCCCAAAATTGGAGTACATAAACTAGAGAGGAAAAGGTAAACCTCACACCACTCAAAGAAGTAACAAAATAAAAGTAATGCAACTCAAGTAACAAAATTGACTGGGATGACTGGGATGGATAACTAGGTGCTTAAGATAGAAAGCAAAGCTAGATGGATGGGAGCACCTGGAACAACGCGGCGGGTCAAGGCCGTCGCAACAAGAAAAATGTAATGCAACTCAAGTAACAAAATTGAAAATCATGCACATAAATAGTAAATCCACAGTTATTAAATATTATAACCAATCCTTATCGGTGTTAATCTTCCATAATATGTTTTATAACATATCCTAGTGGTTCTCATTAATGAAAATATGACTATTATACCTAATACCCATAATAAAATAACTGGGATTTACTCCCAAACAATTGTATAACAGACACACACACACACACACACAAAAATTCATGAAACTGGGACTAGCCTCCACTAACCATGGGGTCACTAGTACAACAAATAATCTTTACCCAGTCCTCGATTATTACAACATCACTAGCATGTAAATATGTTATTTTCTAGCTGGCATAGAAAAAATAAATTGGCACACCTTTCTACCCCCTTCCATAATAATACCAGCACACCCCTATGCTTGCCCCCATAATAACCAATAGACCCTCATCCCGCTCCATATTTTATTTTTTTAACACTTTATCTTCCCAACGATGTTAAAGGGCAATGTCATGTGTAATCATAACCAGAAGCTAAATCCCAAGTCCACTTTGTTGTTAATATTTTGTATATTACATCTCACATGATGAATGTCAATCATGTGAAAATATCCAACAAAATCGAAATCAAAAACAATTGCCTAATACCCATTAACTTATAACGACTTATCTTTTTAATGTATTTATTATTATGATTGTATTAGTTCCATGAGAGGGTTAAATCCTTTAAGCTACAATTACGGAGATTATGTGAATACAGATCTTTAATCACAATTCAAACTAAGAGAGGGATTTACATGAATATACATGATTTTCACAACATATTAACAATGCTCTAAATTGAAATCCCAAACTTTATGCATAGGATGAATTATCATGTAATTACTCCAATTATCACAATTTAGTAGTACAAGGGAAATTTTTAATTAAGTACCAAGAGGGAAAATATACTCCCATTTTAATCCACAAAGTCTGAAATCAAAGAATCATGTTTACCCACTCAATTGAATTAAGAACATGCTTATTTCAAGGTTTAATTAAATTAATATGAGTGAATTGGATTAACTAGCGTAGAAAACATATGAATTAAAGAATACTCATTTTTATAGAAAAGCCTTAATTTAGAAGAATGGTTCATTCAAGAATTAATCATACTTGTTTCTACTCAAATTTCATTATTTATAAAGAATATTTAGGTAAAAGTTACTAATTATAAGCACGAGAGGAGAGAGTAGTTTTATCTTGCCTCAAATGCTGAAAAATATAGAATTTGAATACAAGAATCAAGATTCCAATCCAAGCTTCAAAAGTGTGAGACTCCCTCTTGATTAGTGTGAAAATTCTTCGTCTTTCTTCTTTCAATTCTTCTTCCTTCTTGTGTGGAACCCTTTTTTTAATCTTCTTAGCACTTAATTTCTTTTGAAAAGTTTTTTTTAAGTTTAGGAGGATGATTAGGGTTGTGGATGTGAAGAGTTGGGAGGATAACGATTTTAAAAAGCAGAAAATAGTGAATCAAAGTGATGAAAAATGAGGTTTTATAACCCTTTAAATCAATAGGCTAGCACACCCTACCAGGTAGCTTGTGGACCGGTTTGGTCATGAGCGCATCCCCTCCGCACGGTGCCTTCCCTTTTCTTTTCTTTTGTTTTATTTTTATTTTGTTCCTCCGCAAAATATTAATCTTCCTTATTTGTTTACAACTCACACTTAGCCAACTAAACCCTAGTTTTCCTTACTTGTTCCCCAAGTTAGTGTCAATTTACTTATTTAGCCTTGGATTAGATTGTATATTTCTAACCTGACCAGACCCAAACTTTCCTTATATAAAGTAACCAAATCCAAATAAATTAAGGCCCAAACAATTAAACTAATATCAAAACAGTTAAGCCCAATTTAACTTATAGCAATTATTCTATTTAAACAAAATCAAATAAATTACTTTAATTTATTAATTTAAATCCTTTTTCTTTTCAATTTTATTATTTAAAAATATCCTCAAAATTATGGGGTATTATAGGAGTGGTTTAAGCTTCTAATGAGGAATATCACTTCATAAGGTAACTAGGATGTTGAGGGGATTTTAGTTTAGTTGGCATTAGAGGATTCCACTTTAAAATTATATTGAAAGTAATTCTCACGTGTATGTTTTCAAATTGATTCGTTTTCAACATTTATGATTCAAAGATTTAAAAATTGGATCTTCATTCAACCCACTCGTTTCAATCTTAAAGGATAACAAACTTACTAGCATGAACTATATAGACTAGAAAAGAAACCTAGACCTTGTCCTAAATGCGAAGAACTATAATCTTGTTTGAAATTAAACCTTCCCAGACTAGCCTGAGAAAGGGGAACTTGAAAGGAATGTCCAAGCCAATCAGAGATGGAAAAAGGTTGATCAGAGAGCTTATTCCTACATATTGGCATCTATGACAAGCGTGTTATAACACCACCATTAGCACATTTCAAACGATTATGGTCTGATTTTGATACTCAAGGATGTGTTTGAGAACCATAATCATGATGCAAGGTTTGATGAATGGCAAGGTTGGTCAACACCAAGATACTAGATGGTAAACTCGTATGCGAGAATGTTCTTAAGATGAGGTCCATCTTACTAGAACTGGAGGTGCTTGGATCTAAAATATATGGGGAAACTAAGGCTAATTTCATGATTGGATCACTATCGAAGACCTTCAAACTATTTTGATTAAACTATTCTATGAATAAGTTTGATTACTCTTTGTCTCAACAGCTTAAAGAACTACCAGTTACGGACAATATAATCAATCATAAGGGTGTGGTTAAGATTTCTAAGAAAGGCTCATCTTCTTATGTTCCATAAGGTAAGAAGAAGGTAAAGTCTCAGGCACAACCGATGAAGGTCAAAAATACTTTTAAGACTAATTGAAAAGCTAAGAAGTCGAATGGAAACTGTATTATGTGCAAATGTTAAGGATACAGAAAGAAGTAGTGCCTAGTGTTTTTAGCAAAGAGGGATGGAAATGATAATATTTTCTTACTCATTGAGAAATATTTTATGATCATAAATCGTGTTTGCAATTCTTTACAGGGTTTTAGGAAACTAAAGAGTTAAGTGATAAATAAATGTATCTACTTAAGGACGATAACAATAAGGCAGCACTTTTGGGAATCCAAATATGTGAAATAAAATATTTCAAACCCTTGAAACTTTGATTAATCATAGAACCAAAATTGAAAAAGAAAAAAGTAGGTTTGAAAAAAAAGCGAGGCTTTTGAATAAAATACACTTGTCAATCCTGTTGCACCCCATGTGGATAAAGTTATTTGTTAATGATTTTGGGTTGCTATGATTTGGTCCTCCCAAAGTTTGCTAGAATGCTTCAAAATGCTTGGATATTCTATTATATAATCCACCAAAAGTTCGATAGGTGTGTGGGTACCTCTTGAGATGGAAACTCTTACTTATGAGTGAGATATGGTCCTCTCTCTCTGACCTTTTCAAAACATATGTGAATAGTGTTTTTATATCCTCCCTCTCAAACCCTAATAATGAATTATGCAATTTAAAACCCTAACCTAAACCAATTTTTATTAGCTTAAGTGGCCACATTGAGCCAAACTGGGTTTTTTTAGAATCTTAGCCTAACTACTTGGGTATATAGACCATAGTAAGGACCTAAGACAAATAAGTATGAATGTACTCTAATTTAATTATCTTAAAGTCATTCATAAATAATGAGGTCATATTTAGAAAGTTGATTATGGTGCACAATATGAGTCCCCACCTTACGCTTTTGATACAGAGTTGGTCAAATCAATTTGTTATTAATCGACTTTAATCAGCATCTAATCAAGTTTTTGATTCTCAAACATAACTTATTTTCTACTCCACCGGATTATACAATAATTCACTGATAAGGTTTTAACTGGTGGAAACAAATCTTATAAATCTATTTAGGGTGTATCACAATTCAAGGTATCCTCGGGATGCAGTTTTCTCTTAACTATGATTTCAGACTTACCTACATAACTTTCACTCAATATGAGGGGATCTATTAACCCAATATAAAATTAAATCGCATCCATGGAAATCAAAGAGACAACTATGCAAGCATTACAATCCTCATAATTGTCGAAATTAAGAATCTATGCACCCTTTTCAAATGGTGTGAGATTACCTAGGTCTAATCCATAACATCCCTTAGACTTAAAGTCTCATGGCTTGTCACAGTTAATGCATTTCTTGATGCAACGATAAAAATCCTCCTTCGAACTATCAAACGAGTCCTCAAGCCTTTAATCATGTTCCCTTAATTTAATTTAAAATACTAGGATTGTGCTAGAAATGTTTCGATAGGATGTCAGCACCCCATCTAGGTCGTGAATTATTTAATAATTCGCAAACCAAAATTCTGATATCCTAGGATTAAGACAAACCCAACTCAGTGGAATTCCTATTAAGTATCATTGACTAACATATACAGAACAATATATATATATATATATATATATATATATATATAAAATGAACATAAATATAAATCACTCTCACAAAAATGATTCTCATTTCAAAAATGAACTTGACGAAACCTTTTATTAATAAATAAATAAAAGTGTTTACATGGTTTTAAGAACAAAATCCTAATAATCTCCCTCATAATATTAAATCAATGCATCCACGCACTTGACACCCATTTCCTCTACATGATTTTCAAAAGTCTTAATCGGTAATATTTTCGTAAAAGAATGTGTCAAGTTACAATCTTGGCCACAATGACGTCTCCCATCTCTACGATGTCCAAAATTAGTTGATACTTGAATTCAATGTGATCAGTGCTCTTATAAGTACTTAGTACTTTTAAATATGCAGCTGCCCTGCTATTTTCATAATAAAGTGTAAAAGCCACCTACACTGAAGGAACCACATCTATGTTTTCTGGAGCCAAAAAGGAATAAAATATTCGGCTTCCATGGTCAAAACATCAATATATAATTGCTTGATACTCATCCAACTTATGGATCTACCTCCTAGGGTAAACACATATCCTGAGGTCAATTTCTTGAAATCCCTATCCAACTAGAAATCTAAATTTGTCTACCCAATGGGTATAAGACCATCAGTGGAATAAACTAGCACATAATCACACAACACCAAATATGGTGTTTTATAAGTGTTTAAGCGCTTACGAATAAAACCATAACGGTTTTGAATTGTCATAAAACAGGGGTTTATAATTTATTTGTAACTTTTCAAAACATTTACAAAGAGAAATTATTAACAATTCAATCAGTTAATACTTTCGGAGGTATGTGTATTATAGTTAGCCCATTATAAGTGCTTAAAATTGTTATTATTTGACATTTTACAAGTGCTAAAAAATGTTCCCCTTAGATAGTTTATAAGTGTTTAAAACCATTACTGTTTGAAGTTTTTTAAGTGTTTCGAACTGTTACTATTTGACACTTTATTAGTCTTTAGAACAATTATTGTTTTAGACTTTATTAGTGTTTTGAACGGTAATTGTTTGACACTTAATTAGTGCTTAAAACCGTTACAAATATTAATATAAATTACCAAAATTATTTAACGAGCAAAGCCTCATCCAAAGCAATTTGATCATATGAATACAACAACCACTAACAATATCAAGACATTTTTTATCCTATAACCACAACCCCTAACATGAACAGAATATCAAATAAAACCCTACTCAAAATTAGAAGCTACAAACTAAATTAAAATGAGAAATAATTTCATCTATAAAGTAGTACTAAAATTCATCCATTATATGTAAACAAAGAAGTAGTAATAAAAATTGTGCAATGCAACTTCAAATATCTTACCGAGATGATAAAAAATAAGTAACTAAAATCATCCAACCAAACACCAATTTCTAAATGTCCCTAACTGTCAGTGTTCCATATAAGCAGCCTCATATCAATAGCCTCCAAAGTGATAATATGCCATGAAACCTGAAATTTAATAAAAAGAATTAGAATTCTCTTAAATCTAATTTTATTATAAAAAACAAAATTAGATAATTACTTTTGAAGTGAAATTTAGACCCACAAATTTACAGTTATTGGACTTTGGCACTGAGTTTTTACTATTTCATAATTTGCACATCATAAGTAACCAAAATATCAAAAGGCGTTGTTTAATTATATAATTACTTTAGAGTGAAAAGCATATGGTGTGTGGTTAAACTAAAAATTATATTGATCATTTGATATGAGATGTAATGGTTAACTAACAAAATTTTTAAAATAAGGGCCAAAGTTCAATTTAAAACCTTTTGAGAATAGCATCAATTCCATCCTAAAATTCGGGGGGGTGGGGGGTGGGGGGAAGTCAAATGTCCCTATCACTTATTTAAATAATGAATTTATTATCATATTATTAAGACATATGTGATTCCTAAAGTTTCCATTAACGTCCTTAAGAAGTTAGGCCACATGATTAAGATAATTGCAAGAGAAAGCTTGGGGTAAAATATCACGGTGCATTGTAATTCCCTAGAGATGCTTCCTAGGTATTCCTAGCTTGAGAAGCAAATGGTCTCCGCCACACATCATTGAAGGGGCCCCAAAAGTAATATCTAAAAGCAAGGAAGAAGGCGGGACCTATCCTCTTTCAACAAAAAGAGATTTATAATTAATCACAAGCTTACCCCCAAAAAATTCCCGGTAAAATGGAAGGAGGCGCCATCACCATGACGTTTTAGATGCGTGTGGAGTTCGGGAAAAAATTTCTCGTAAATCCCTCTATGCACGAGCACATCTAATCGACAAACACATCTAATCAACCAATAAAAGTTCCCGTGCATAGAGGTAAAATGGAAGGAGGCGCCATCTAATCCACGAGCACGTCTCGTATAGACCTCTTTGCACGAGCACATCTAATCCACAAATAAAAGAATAACAAAAAGATTTTAAAAAACTGGAATGTTAATTATTACTCCATTATGGTACGTTTATATAAGAGCAGCCTTATACATTGTATTCATCAATTCTTAATAAAAACATTTTAATAAATTCATCACTTAATGTGATTTCTGAATTCGTTTCCAAAGGTATACCTCAAATTGAATGGGCTCAAAGAGTGGATTGGCTTTCCATGATGCCATTGTCTCGAGCCCTATAAGTTGATATATGTTACCAATAAAATGCACGGCAATACCAAATATTAGCAATGAAATAGAATTCATTACAAGTTCTTAAAAATTCTACACATCTGTCCTCGATTAGTCTGAAATTTAATTATAAAATAAAAGCAACCCCAATTAGTAATTCCCTCACCTAAACAGTGTATACATGCTAATTCGTAGTGAGCATTTCATTGAATAACTTTGAATCCTCAAACTGAGTAAGATTGGTATGAGTAGCATCGATATACACACCTACCAATTCATCTGTGAAAGAAGTGAGCACAACAAGTTTATCAAGTAGGTGAGAATTATCCAAAGAAAATCTTGATGAGCATAGAATCCAATTGGAGTTAAAATCAATACTAAAGAAATTCATTTTGAATTCTAGGAGATTTAAAAGTGACTTTAGCACAAGAGGAAGAAATTAAATGGCAGGCCTTATTAGTGATCAAACTGTAGTTCATATTTGTGCCTTCAAAATTCTATGGTTCCTATAAATCCATATAGACCACAGCACCACACCAGTAATGATCTCAAACAAGAATTTCAAGTAATGTTGTCTTCGATTTCTCATTCACCAAGATATAAGAAAATAATTAAGAGATGAGAAATTGATTTGTATATCAACCAGAGTAGTAAAGTAGTTTCAAACTTCAATAGCAATGGGGATTTGAATGAGTAAATGAGTCACATCTTCTATTGACTTGGAACAGCATCTACATATAGAAACTATATGAACCCACATCCTTTGAATGTTTTTAACAAAGGGAACTACATTATGAAGACACTTCCATAAGAATATGGAAACATTAGGATGGTAATTAGCATTCCAATTAGTTTTGAACGACAAAGAACAGGGATTATCAATTCATTAAAATGATGGGACTAACATCGTCATAGCACTAATGCACTTAATGACCCCGTAATACACTCTAATACTCATGATAGGCTGTCTAACCTGATTCGTAAAATGCATGTCATTCATCATGGATTGTACGACATTGCAACACCACAATAGTTTTAATTGATCATACCCTAAGGTGAATAAAAGAAGCATAGAAATGATATAAGTTGAAAGAAATATCGATGAGATGTATATTTATAAAACAAAAAAATATCACCAACCTAGAAATGTAGATTCATTTTCCTTTTGTGATATACGTAGCTTTGTGTTGATGGTGTTTGAATTAAGCATATAAATTTTCACCAATTTCCCAGAATTTGTTGATTTATGGAAGCTTGTACATAAAAATTCAATTAATAAAATGCATTTTATAGATACAAAAAACATTAAGTTATTAAAATAGTTGGAAAAAACTACCTTGATACGACCGAGGTAAAAATGTAGTTATTTAGGCAGTAACCGAGATCAAAATGTCCATCATCCTATTACTACTTAGTTTCCATCTTCTGCATAATACATAAACCATAGAAGAGAAGGAAATACCACATTTTACAGTGTTATTGCATTTAAGACAGTAATATAATTTGTGGAAGTATATATTGCATTTAAGACAGTAATATAATGTTTTACTGTATGTTCTTATCACGAAAAAATCGAATAGTAAAATGATTAAAACATACTTTATAGTGAGTGACTGGGTCTAACTAACATCGAGATACTATGGCCCTTTCCTAGTCATTGGAAATGCAAATTAAGATGCATATAAGATACATTAACCAAATGGAAGAGAAATTCATTTGATGTTCCATGTCTCATAACTCAAGAAAGATCTTGGCCACAACAACAAACTAACATCCCACATGCCTTTAGTGTGGTCAGAGGTCAAACGGGTGGAACTAATTGAGATATAGATCGAAGAATCATAAAATTGGGAAAATGATCATAGCTTAACTGTTAATCTATCGTTCGATTCGATTCCAGAGGATGAGAAGTGAAAGGATGGCCAATTCATCTAACAACATTTTCCTTAAATCAACCCTGCAGGGCAAGGTTCTTGTAAATATGGTATAATTATCATAGTCAGCTAGTATGGTAATGGTATTGCACCGTCAATTCATGAAAGGTTTTTGAAAGAAATCGATGAAGCAGAAACTAGGGTGAACTCTTTAAGAAACTCTCCAAGAAACTATGGTGAACTCTCCTTCTCCCTTTGACCAGCGATTATATTGAATAACCATGGCCAACATGGTTGTTCATCCAATAGTCACACTCATCCCTCCTAAACCCCTAGACCCATCCAACGTCTAGACAAAATCCTTCGCAAGTGTCGTGATGAACAATACATCCAAAGAACCTGAACTCAAGACCCACATAATATTTAGAGGAGAACCAACAGTAATTTTTTCTGAACAAGACATCATATCGTTATCCGAACCATTCAAGCACTCCATCTTGGGAAAATTCTCACACGAAAGACTAGATATAGAAATAATTCGAAAAACTTTTCTCACATTTTCCCTCAAGGCGGCTAATAGAATTGGCCTCATTGACTTTAAACATATCCTTATTTGGCTGAATTGTTGTGACAACCCGCCTACTAAAATAATAGGTGGCCAGCCCAATACTCTAATAATCACATGAATCATAGATGGTCCATTCTCAGCATCACTGTCGATTAAAATAATAGTACGAGATAACCACCAATCATTTTAGAAAACGGACTGTCAATAAAAGAAAATTTTGAAAGTAAAAGAAAAACATTTAGACAATCTCATTTGCAAAAACGGTGGGTATCAAAAACCAACAATAAAAATGATAATATCATAAATAATCACCGAATAAGCTGTCGGTCCACAGACTAATACAAATAGTTACACCGAGTATTACATTTAAATATTTACAATATAGTAAATGAGTGCAAGACTTGGACAAACACGTCCGAATAAATAACTGAACATAACTAGAGTACCAGGGAAAGAAGCGACTAAACAAATAACCTACAACATCCGCAATATGTCGTAGCTCCATGACAACCGGAATGGAAATGTAAATACGGGTGTCAATGCGGTAGAGCACCTGTAACGGCAAAGAGTAGGTGCAGAAACAAGAAATATTAACGGGTTAGGGCCCGGTTTGATATGATTCCCATGTGAATAAAATGCATGACAGTTAAGTGCGTAATTCTCTCGCAGTTAACAATAACATTTCTCACCTCTCAATCTAAAAGCAACCTAGCGCAATATCAATGATGATGTTCTAGTTAAACAAAGAACAGAAGGCTCACTTCTCTCCAGTCTCAACACTATGCCCGTATTCGTGTGTGGGATGTCTCGCAAAGCGAAATCCAAACAAGGAACCCCCCCAATACACTACTACTAAGAAAGGTTGATCGTCGAGACACATTAGACCCTATCCTAATTAATCTAAGTACTAAAGGCTAACTTATTCCCAGTCACAACACTATGCCCTTATTCATGCGTGGGGTGTCTCGCAAAGCGAAATCCAAACAACGAACCCCCCCCCCCCCCCGATACACTACTACTAGGCAAGGTCGATCGTCGGGATCCATTATACCTTAAGCACAAAATTGTCATATTTAATTATCTAATTTAAATTCCCATTTTCATAGTACTAAGGGCTAAACTTCTCCCCAATCACAACACTATGCCCTTATTCGTGCGTGGGGTGTATCGCAAAGAGAAATCCAAACAAGGAACCCCTCCCCCGATACACTACTACTAGGCAAGGTCGATCATTGAGATCCATTATACCCTCAGCACATAATGAATATATAAATAAATGAGAAGTCATCATATGTAAATGGTACAACATTTTATCAAATGTTTACCAAACAATTTCATCCTGTACACTAGTTCATTTCGTGCTTCCATTCCTTATCAGGAAATATAATCATAGTTTTTATGCTCTTTGTGGCGTTTCATTGTGCTCTTTATGGCACTTTGTAAAAATAACTTCCTTATCAGGAATATCATCATCATCGTATGCTCTTTGTGGCATTTCTTTGTGCTCTTTATGGCACTTCATCATGCTCTTTATGGCATTTCATACATCAAGTCCAACTTGATTCAGAATAGTTATAATTATATGTATATAACGATTCTAAGACCGTCCGTCCGAGTTTCCCCACTGTGTGCGCCCCTAAATGGTTATCATCTTCCAGGGCCTATTTTTTTTTTACAACCTGGGATTCTATCGAAACGTCGGGAAGCGGCCATGTGCCTGCGGGATAGTCAAGACCACACCCGGAATCTCCTACCCATCGCAGAAAAATATACAATCACAAACGCTCACATGGCCTAGGGACTATATCCACCCAGCATTTTTAGTCAGGGGACTTCACCACAACGCGTGAACTTCCCTTAAGATAGCGATTTAGAGAGGGTGTGTATCCATACCTTTTTTAACATTTATGAAAATCATCTTCATTTTCATTTGAAAACATCCATTTTTACATTCTCAAAATCGTTTGTACTTATTTATTAGTACAACATTTAATAATATTCATTTCTTAGTCTTAGAGTCATATTTAATTAATGACTTAAGACCCGAAGTGCCATTAACCTCAAGTAGTCCCCAAGACTTCAATATAATATCATAAACCATTTAAAATGAATCTCCCTCAAGGAGTTTCTCCCAAATGTCTCATCGTAAACATTTTTATCTCCAATTCATCTTTAGGTTAACTCCTAAATCATTCGGAAATTAACCTATACACTTTAGCCCTCGGGGTAAGCCCAATCATCCCATTAATATTAGGACATTTGTCTACCTAAAAACCACCTTCTTGGACTCCCCATACTTCCCAAAGGAAGGCCCATAAACCTTGGACCTAAAAGAAAAAGGGCTAAAAATCAAACTAAGAAAATCTCACAAAAATAGGGGAACCGAATCAATTCGCCCCTTGGGCCGAATCGATTCGCCCTTGCGAATCGATTCGCTAAACAGCCGAATCGATTCAATGAGCAAAACTGAATTTCTACAATTGTCCAAATCGATTCGGTCTTAACCCGAATCAATTCGGTCTGCCAAACATGTAGCCTACCCCTTATCCGAATCGATTCGGTCCTGAAATCTTGCCCAGTTTGGGCTACGGGTTATATGAACCCTAAAATCCCAAAACCTCATATCTTTGATTTTATCCAACACCAACAACATCTAATTCTCCCAAATCATTTCTACACCATTAATAACTAATAGTTTATCCTCAAATCAAATTAAAACTAAGATTTAAGGGTTAAATCCTCAAAATCAACAAAGAACCCTTTTAGAGTTTAAACCTCCAAAACTTAACTACACATGCAATTTATCACATTAAATCACATCTAGCAAGTAATAAACTTGCCTCGAGGTTTGTAGTCTCGGATCATCTTCCGGTAGCAACGATTTCCGGCCTCAATCTTCCATTTCTCTATCTTCTCTCTCTCTCATTTGGCTTTTCTCACAAATGAAGAAAAAGGGGTGGGGGACTTAAACGGGTCTTAAAACATAAATGCCCGCTTTTAACTGCTAATACACCATTTAAAATGACTCGTATCCACATAATTGAGTCATAACACCCCAAAAGTGCCCGAAACTCAAAAATACATCTTGGCACTTATTTTGACTATCTCGACTATTCTAAAAATAGCCGCACCCCTTATTTTGGCATTCGGGAAAGTGTGAACAATTCTTATATTCCAATTTTATTTTATTTCATTAATTATACCTCAATTTAAATATGAGTCATAACCGCCGTTTTACATATAACGACGCAATATATCACAATATAATGCCATTTACCTTCTCATACGGTAAATCGACAAAACATAGTAAATATTATCCCTTAATATCACGCGAAACAATATTTACTCCAACATCCCCTATTTTATAATATTAGCCCATCGGGCAAAATAATATAAAATAGCCGCCCAAAAACCTGGGTTGTTACATTTGTGAAGAGGATTACGCTCGCTTATGGATGAGGGATCAATGGTACATTGTAAAATATTCAATGAGAACCTTCAAATGGTCTTAATTTTAACCCTCTAGAGGAAAGCCAAAAATCTCCTCTGTGGATCAATCTGCCTAAACTACCCATTCATTTTTACGCAAAATCATCACTATATTCCATTGCACAGTTAATATGGAAACCTCTCAAACTGGATGCATCAACTACCTATATTACAAGACCTATCATAGCCATAGTTTGTGTTAAAATCAACCACAATTAAGAAAGAATCCATAGAATATGGATTGGAAGTGGTTCCAAAGGTTTTTGGCGACAAATGTTGTATGAAAACCTCCCTTCTTTTTGTCAATTCTGTAAGAAAAATGGAAATCATGAATCCAAGTGTATCTTTAAACACCCTATCCTTAACAAAACACCCAAGAAAGTTGTTCAGACTCAAATTCAAGTTCAAAAACCTCTTCAAATAATGCTGCAAATGCCAATATTATTACTAATATTTCTATCAATCCAACACAAATTCAACTAATATAGGAGGTCAATTTAGTCAATAAAGATAATAGATTTCAATAACTTCAATATTTTCTCGAAGATAAGGATGAATAAATTCCTCTAGACAGCCAAACTCTCAATACAAATGTTGGTCTATCAATAATTAACATTACAAACTACAACAAAATAATTTCAGTGGAACTTTTGGATAAAACACATCATGGGGAGTATACTTCTGAGGAAAACTTTCTTGTAGACAAATTAAACATGTCTCCTAAAGGATCTATAATTCCTCCCTCAGAAAAGCACTCAACAATGGATAAAGATAATCAATCAGAAAATAAAGAGGATGTTAATGGAATCCTAATGATGAAAGAATTTAAGAACTTTGCATCTTGGTTTGAAATCAAATTCAAGAAAATTCAAGATCATAAAGCTATAGCAGAAAAGAAAATGAAAGATCCAGGTAATCTTAAAGTATCAGATGCGGCTCAACTATTATGTACAAACTCTAAACCTAAACCTTATTGATCCTCCATATTAGAGATTCGCAAGATCATATGGTAAGTCCAAATCTCAACTTAACTCAATCAAACCTTGCATGTTAAACTTCATTTATTGGAATATTAAAAGAGTTATAAAAGGGACAATAAATAAAAGAATTAAAAAACTTATCAAAACTCATAAACTTCCTGCAATTGCTCTTCTAGAGCCCAAAGTTGATTAAAAAACATTATCCAAATATCAAAACAAAAGGTCTTTTCCTAATAGTCTTTGCAATAGTTCTAGCAAAATATGTTTTTTTTGGTCTAATGATCTAAAATTCCAACTAGAAAAGGATATGGATCAACTATTTTGCTTAAAAATAAACATTCGTTTTTTAGATAATTCTATTATCTTAGTGATTGTATATGCAAAATGTATTAATGCTGAGAGAATACCTCTATGGTCAGAACTAGAGCTAGTTTCTTGTAGCTTCCCAAGTTTTCCTTGGCTAGTTATATGGGACTTTAATATAGTGCATGATGAGTCATAAAAAATTAGTGGGAATCAAATTTATTTTCATCCTACTGAAGATTTTAAAGATATGATTGATTCTTATTCCCGCATTGACATTGGTTACTCAGGTTCTAGGTTTACCTGGACAAAAAATAGAGTCAATGGTACAATTTTCTACAAACTAAACAGAGTTGTAGTAAATTCCCATTAGACGTCTCAATTTCCTAATACTTCTATTACTCATCTACATAGATCATTTTCATATCATAAACCCTTATTGCTCTCAATTAAAACATCAATTGATCATTTTCATAAATCTTTCAAATTTCTCTCCATGTGGACAATCAATTCCAATTTGAGAGACATTATTGAATCACATTGGTCTATCCAAATTAATGTTCCTCATATGGCTTCTTTTGCTTTAAAGCTAAAATATTTAAGACAAAACTTAAACTCTGGAATCAATATAAATTTAAAAATATTTTCCAATCTATTAAGGATTTGGAGGACAAAATTCTTATTCAAGAACATGAATTTGAAATTAGTCCCAGTGATTCATCTAGAAGTATTCTGAATGAATTTAGACGTCATTTCAATATTGCTTTAAAAATATAGGAGAGCTATAGGTATCAAAAAATCCATTTAAAATGGTTAAAAGAAGGATATAACAATACCAAACTCTTTCATGCTTCTGCCAAAGCTAGATATAGATAGCTGAACATTTAAAGAATTAAAAGTGATAATGACTAATGAATGGAATCTAAATAAGATATAGAGAACACATTTCTAAAACATTTTTAAAATCTTTGGTCTTCTGATCATAATCCATAAAACAAAGACCTCTTGGAAGTCATAGATATTGCAATAACTCCTGAGATGAACTTAATGCTAATTGATTTCCCTCAAGAGGAAAACATCTACTCAGTTATTAAGGGATTAGACTCTAATAGTGCCCCAGACACAGATGGTTTTTGTGGTTAGTGCTTTGTTAAATTTTTCGATAATATAAAGATAGATCTAATAATTGCAATTCAGGCTTTCTTTGCAAGAGCAGATATGCCAAGAAGTTGGTCAGCTACTGTTATTTCTTTAATCCCCAAAGTTACAAATCCAACTACTTTTTTTCAATTTATACCTATTAGCCACTGTAAGTTTTCAAATTAAATAATTTCAAAAATAATAAATGATAGACTTTCTTCTATTCTTCCCTCTAAAATTTCGACTAATCAAAGGTGATTTGTAAAAGGGAGAAGTATTCAAGAAAATATCCTCTTAGCTTAGGAAATGGTGCAGTACATTGAAAAAAAAACATGGCAATAACACAATCATAAACCTTGACATGGAAAAGTCATATGAAAAAGTCTATTGCCCATTCCTTTGTGAAGTGCTAAGAAAATTTGGTTTTAATGCATCATTGATTGACTTAATATGGATAATTGTATCTAATAACTGGTATTCTCTTGTGATAAATGGTCACAGTAAGGTTTCTTCAAATCTTTTAGGGGTCTAAGGCAGGGTGATCTTATATCACCCACTCTGTTTATATTAGCTTCAAAATGTTTGATTAGAAATTCAAACAAGCAATTTACTCAAAATAAAGCTATCCCATTCTCCTACCCTCTAAAGTGTCAGCTCATCTCTCACTTAGGATTTGTTGATGATATAATAATTTTCATCAATAGGGAAAGTAAAAGTCTGAAATCTTTTTTCAATATTTTTAATCTTTATGAAAAAGCTTCAGGTTAACAAATTATTTTTTCTTAAAGTTCTTTTTATGTGGATAGAAAGACTAGTCAGTCTAGAATCAAAGCCATCTCCTCTTCAACTAGGCTCACTCATAATAATTTTCCTATAAAATATTTAGGATTCTTTATTATCAAAGGTAGATAAAAACTTATTCACTACTCAGACTTGATATCTAATATTAGAAATAATTTATCCTCTTAGTCTTCTAAGCTAATTTCTCAAGATGGTAAAGCAACTCTCATCAGACATGTGCTGATTTCAATTCCTGTATATAACATGGTTATTTCCAACCCTACCAAAGCAGTTACTCAGAGCATTAATAACATATTTAGCAAATTTTATTTGGGAGGTACTACAACAAATAAGCCATTGCAATGGCCTAAATGGTCGGAGCTGTGCTTTCCTTTTGAACAGGGTGGTCTGAATTTTCGAAGGTTAGAAGATATCATAACAGCCATCAGTATCAAGCTATACTGGAAATACAAATTTGACCAATGCCAATGGGGATCCTTTATAAGGAACAAATTATATAATGGTCTAAATCTATCCATAGGTTCTAAAATCATCAAAAGGATACCTACTATTAAGGACTTAGCTAAAGAACATATCAAAGAAGATATTCAAATCTGGAGGCCTTCTCCTACTGGAGACTTTTCATTCAAGACAGCTTTCAATATTTGTAGAAAAAAATCCTATATCTATTACATGGAAATACAACTGGAATACAGAATGCCCCATGAAAATTTCAAGTATCTTATGGAAATTGTTACATTAAGATGTTTCATTTGAAACTGATATTCAAAAGTTGGGAATCATATTGGCTTCTATTTGCAGGTCATGCTATGATAATTAAGACATCAGATATCATGTGAATAGATTGCAATGTAGCTAAAGAGGTTTGGTCTTAATTTTCTTCTTTATTTCATATTCAAATTTACTATTCCTCTTTAACATCTATCCTTTTATCATGGTGGATGTCCATTAATAATGAAGATTACCTCAAAAGTCTCTCCTCATTTATGCCTAAAATCATTTTTTGGCCATTATGGAAAGCCAAGAACAAAAAATTGCAAGTTTCAAATTTATCTTAACATTATTCAACAAACTATCTCCCTCGCTTCTGACATTATGTCCTATTGCAAGTTTTATAGTAAAAATTTATCCATTTGAAACTTTTTTAACTCAAAAATGCAACATCAATCTTAGACTAAACAGATTCAGATTATCAAAGGTAGTTGGTCTAAACCTCCATTGGGTTTATCAAAATCAATATAGATGGTGCTTCTAAAGGTAAACCTAGCCCAAGTGGCATAGGAGCATCATTAGAGACTCTTAAGCCTTTGTTATTGCTGGTTTTGGTAAAAATATAGGTGTTCAAAAATCTTTCATCTCAAAATGCATGTCTCTAGAGGAAGGTATGAATCTTCTATATCATTTAAAAATTCAAAATGCTATTACAGAATCTGATTTCAGTTTTCTAGTTGATGTAATCCCAAAGCAAGCTAAACCTCCTTCGAATTCTATTGAAACCATCAACAACATCAAAAATCATCTTCCATTCCAACTAAATCATATATGGAGAGAATGGAACACTGTAGCTGATCTCTTTGCTTCAAGAACTGCTCAAGATATTCATCTTGTACTTATTTGTAATTCAATAATCTAGCTAAAAAAATTAAAGGACAAATCAACATGGATAGGTTGAACTTTCCTCATATAAGAATAGGAATATAAAATTGTAAATGGGATTAAAATAAAATCCCACATTTATATATTCAAGTTTACTTATATGTTATGGGGCTTCTTATAAAGCACTAATTTTAATTTTAGTTTTCTCTAGGGTATTAGTCCCAACCTATAGAATTAGGAAAGCTACGGCTTGTATGCTACGAAGAGAATTTTTCTCTATTATTATTTTATAAATAAAATGTGTGGGGGTACCGTACCTCTTTGATAAGAAAACGTCATTTCATGCAATGTGAAATTTAGTTATCTAGTTTGATTATCTAGGAGAGTAATTGAGATAGCATTCCTTTAGATCAACTGTGAACATAGTTAAGCTCAATTGTATAACGGGAGCCTATATTTTATCTATAATTTTAATGGTTAATCAATTTTATCTATAAATCATTTTATCAATAATTTTCGGGGTGAATCAATTGTAAATGCGGTGTGATACCAATTGATTTAATTCGCAAATTCACTTATTTAATTAGTTTACTCGGATTTAACAAAACCAAATTCAAATTAAAATCTTCCCATGTGTGTGCAAGTGTAAATGAAAATAGTCAAGCAAATGACACGGTAATTCAGGAAAAAATCCCCTCAGGGCAAAACCTTTTATATTCTAGAACTTTGACAAGGTTACACGACCATTTACTTACATACAACTTTCCAAAAGTGTAATACATGATGTCTATGTCAAACCTTCAAAGCTTGAACTAGAACTGTGCAGTGGCGCACTCACAGTCGTACCAATTTGGACACGTAGTCTTGATTCCTTGTAGGATCTCCCTCCACAATAGCTCTCAGCTCTCCAGTTGTAGAGTTCTTCTCACAATGGGTTGAACTTTAGGCAAAGTATGGTCTGGATTCCAATAAATAACTAACACAAAATAAACTCTCTGGGATTTGTGAATTGTGAAAACAATTTTGAACCCTTAAAATTGTGTTAGAGAAAAGGAAAACTCTCAAAAACGTATTCTGATCAAAACAAAAAAAATTCCACACAAAATACAGAACCCTGACACCTTATTTATAATATCTTTTAAGAAGTTAACGTGTCAGGTAAAAAGACATCTCCTTTGAACGAACTGACATGTCGTTTGAACGACGTCTGGTCTCGTTCGAACGAGATAGGATCTCGTTTGAACGACGAGGCACAAATCTCAAGATTTGTTTTATAGAATTTTAAAAACATTTGGAGACTTAGAAACTAACACTCTTATGAATCTGACAACAACAATCAAAAAGATTTTATGATAAAAATGTTTTTTTAAAGATAAAAATCCATTTAAAATAATTTCAAAAATCATTTTTCATAAAAGAAAAATATTTCAAGCTTTTATAAAAAAAATACCAACATTTTTTATTGAAACGGTAAATGGAACTTAACCAATTTACCAAGTTCATCCTTGTTGGGCATGATTGTTGAAGATGTCTTGAAATTCAGATCATCAATTGTAGATGTGCGCTTTTCAATGCTTGGACAAACTTGTAGCAGTATACGACATACTAAATGTGATCGACAATGTTCTTACAAATCTCCCCCTATGTCTATGTCGGTCCACGAGAAAAACTATCTGAATTATCAAACTCAAAAATGACCTATACAAATCTACGCTCCTATAACTCGAATGTGGAAAGATAAACTGAACAAGTCTTCAATCAAACATGGCTTCAACAAAAAAAATTCAAATCTCAAAGCTTTTCTCATCAAGGTGTGAAATGCAAAGAATCTTCAATTGTACCTACACACATGAGACAAAGAAAAAATCAGGTGACGTATCGAGTTTGTAATGATTAACAGAAATATATTAAATTGAGGCAATAATCAAATCTCCCCCATACAAAATATTCCCCATAATTTATTCTCCCCCTTTTTATTTGTCTCAAATAGACAAGGAAAGAATAAACACAATAAAGCACAAAGGAGTGTCGTGGGAAACAAACCAAACACACTATTTTTCAATTTTTTATAAAAAAACAAAAAATATCGAATGCCGTGAATTTTTGCTAAGACGGACAAATCATGAAAAAGAAATGGATGGATGTGAACAAATTCGATAGGAAAATCAACTCAATCATATCATATGTGCAAGATTCATAAGTGTACTCCTAACGAATGAACATCAAAAATAGTCATTTCGTGTAAAAATGTTGAATTTAGATAACATCTCCTTAAATCAAAGTCAACATGATTTTCACACCAGTAACATCCAAAATGATTTCATGCTTTTTCTAGATTTTTAAGGACATGAAAAGCCATTTTAATTCTCCAACCTAACTCCCTCATATATATTTTCTTTCTGAGGTGATATAAATTCTCAAACACCGGAGAATTGGTGAATAAACTGAATGGCCCATAATTGGCACATATTTCTTTTTACTGCCATGCATTTTTTTCGGGCTCTTTCAAACCTCTTTGGACCCCGGATAATTAAAATTCCTCAATTTTTTAGGTTCAATTTAAGCGGCGGCTTAATCGCAAAGGATAGATGTGTACCTTTCATAGCCCTTCACCGTTTATAAAAATTCACACACTCACGACAAACGGTTTAAGCATGCACACCTTTATTATCTTGTTTTATCGCATTTGGTTCATTTTAATAGACAGAATTGAGATGAAAACACGTAACCAACATGTGATTTGTCAAGAACAATCATCAAACAAATCCGTGAATGTGTGCAATAAAGGACAAAGTGATTCAAACATCTAGATAGCAACACTATATCACCATAAAGACACCAAACTTTGTATAGCACACAAATGACACAATTTATTGTCTTAAAACACTATCAAACAGTCACATGGATATGGCATGAAGTTGTGACTTGGTCATCCAAAGTGTGCATTCATATAAGGTGCAAACAAAAGACAAGACTCTTTTTGAATTTTTCAAAACTTTTTCTAAAAAATATGTTTTGATATTTTTCAAACTTTTTCTAAAAAAAAATCTTTTTGTATTTTTCAAAAACTATTCACAAACAACCCAACAGTACCAATAACATATAACCAGAATAAATAGGGACTGCCAACAAAATTCCATGGGGTCGTTCGAACGAGAAGCCATGTCGTTCGAGCGACAGGCGATCTCGTTCGAGCGAGATGCAATCTCGTTAGAATAAGAAAAAAAAAATTCCCAGATTATCCATAATGTAATGCAATTTTGTCCAGTGAGAAAATTTTGTAAAAAACATTTCCTGGAATGGGCAAACTGATCCAAAACAGCTCTAAAATATTACCAAAACTAATAAAAGTAAATAAAGATGCTAACTAAAATGAAACAAATGGTACACACTAGCAATAGGCAAAGATGTCATCATGTAAATTTCCCTACGCTAGCAAATATGTATAGTCCTCAACCGAGAAGTGCGGTGGAGTTTTTTCAAAGATGGTGACATCTTTTGAACCAACTCCATTAGATCACGTGTAGTCTTGACCAAAAAATTTACTTGCTCATTAATATGTGCAAACTCTCTATCATTATCTACAAGCAAAGTATAATGCGTGGGTGCATGTGCGGGAACATGTGAAGAGGCATGATGTGGCACAAAACCCAACTTAAAATAAAACTCCCTAAGGTGTCCTCTCTTCTTGTAGTGGGAGCAAACATAAACCGGTCTAGGAATTAATTTATCAAAAAATTTAGGATGAACTTTCCTCGACGGACACCCATGAGAATCACTCACCAAAGTGGAGATAGGCTCGGGTGCATTAAAAGTATTGCATGCACCATCATAACCGTTTCCAACATGCTCTCCTGTAAGGACACAAATTTCCAATTGAGTCCTTTGTAGTTTTGGCTCAATTCCGAAAAAAAATATTTAAGTCATAGGATAAAGTTATTGATCTTCCCTTAAGGTTATGACATGCTAAAGTTGAAGACGTAGCGGCCAAGTTCATAAAGCCTCATCAAATGTCGTGTTTCTAGTGCCTCGTTTATACGTCATCAACAATGTTATGTTTACTCCTAAGGTATGAATGCATTTTAATATATATATATATATATATGGGAGATTGGAACATTTTATATTGGGTGTAGTTTATTTAAAATTGTTGTTTCTTTTCGGAATGATTTTATCAAAACTTTGAAATAAAGTATATAAAGTTTATGGGCTAAAACTAAAATTTTTAACTTTCTGGAAGTTCGTTCGAAATGTCCTTCGAACGAGTTTGTCATTCGAACAATATGTCGTTCGAATGAGTTTGTCATTCGAAAAATATGTCGTTCGAACGAGTTTGCCAACGAGTTTCCCAACAGGCCACTGGAATGTCGTTCGAACGAACAAGATGTTCTAACGAGATTTCCAATGAGATTTCTAATGAGTTCACACTGGAACTTCATTAGAAGCCTCACTCGAACAAGATTTCGTTCGAACAAAATTGTCGTTCGAACAAGTTTTGGCGCGAACAGTTAATTGGCAGTTTTGAGCAGTTTTTTCCCTCATTCCCGCTACTTTTTTCACTAACTCTTTTCCTGAATATCTAAGTACGGGAACCAAGTTTTTTAACTTAACTTTTTCATATCCTCCATCTCCAAGAGAGAGTTTGAGAGCTTAATTTCAAAAGGAAAAAGTTCATTGTTTAAGTGTTGTTGTTTTGGAAGAAAAAATCTTTTAAATATTTTTTTTACACCCAAAGTTTGTTTATCCAAGTTCCTTTATATATATACGTTGCTTGGAGTTTTGGCATCAGTTTACCCTACATATTGAAGAGTTCCTTTGGGTTTTCTTCTACATCCCACAAAGAAGAAGAAGTTTGCGTTGATTTATCAACATGGAGAAAGGCTCCTTGTTCGGGTGACGGTGACCATACAAAGTCTGATATGTGGATTTTGAGACCGCGGTGGAGCTCCGTGGTTATTCGCTAGGCGAAGGTGTATACAAGAAAGAGCGTCAGGGCTTGAGAGGGATCGAGTCGAGTGTTGTAAGTCTAATATCTTGTGCCATACTTAGTGGATTTGAGGCTAGGGTCGTCCGAGGTTTTTTCCCGTTGTGAGTTTTTCCTCGTACATCGCGATTTAGTGATTCATTGTTTAATTTTATCTTGCTATATCACCTAGAATGCATGCTTAGCTAAAAGATAAAATTTGGTTTATATCACTACTTAATTTATTTTGGTGCTAAATAAATATTGGGTAATGTGTAGTTAATTCAAGTCATTAATTTAATTTGTCAAAATTGGTTTGGCCTAATTGAGTAATATTGAAAATATGACTTAGGCAAATTTATAGGACTTGGATTAATTTGGTGTGTTTAAGTGAAATCAAAATTGTGTGTATGTTTCACTATATTTCACTTGGTTTAATTTTAATTTGAAAGGAAATTAAATTTTATTGTTCAATTGAACCATCTTACGCTTCCGCGTCTTTAAAAGGAAATTATTACTTTTTGAAGTACAAAGATTTTAAATTTGGGGGCCCTAGACTTTACAAATTGGTATCAGAGCCAAAACGATAAATTATTTCGTTAAAGATCTTTTTAAATATTTTTGGCTAAAATGGAGATTTCCCTATTCTCAAAACTTCCTATTTTCGATGGTTCTAATTAGGCGTATTTGAAAGAGCGAATGAAATCGACACTTAAATCTATCGACGAGAGGGTTTGGTTATCTGTACTTAACGGGTGGTCTCCACCAACTCATTTAGTAGATAATGAACGTGTTCCCAAATCGGTCGATAGATAGAGTGAGAATGAATTTAAACTTTCAAATTTTAATTCCCGTGGTTTTAATGCCTTATTTAGTGCTGTCACACCGGATGAATTCCGACGCATGAAGGTACAAGTGTCATTAAAGCTTCGAAACTCCAAAACCTCACCACTCAATTTGAAACCATCAAAATGAACGAAAAAGAAACTTTTGATGAATTTTATGCTAGTCTTTCAGATATTGTTAATTCATCTTTAATTTGCGAGAGAAAATATCCAACAACTGAGTTGTAAACAAAATTTTAAGGTCTCTACCTGATATATTTATTCCAAAAGTAACCGTTTTAAATTCTTTACCAACTTTAGCCTCTACAAAATTAGAAGAGCTTATAGGTTATTTACAAACCGATGAACTGGACATGTTTCCCTCTAAAACTGAAAAGAAAATTGAGAAAAGCATTTCTTTAAAAGCCCGAAAAGAGGAAAAACAAGTAGTAGAGAGCGAGAGTGATAGTGGCTCGGAAGATATGGCCTTGTTTGCTAGGAAATTTTGAAAGTTTCTTAAAATTAACAAAGATAAATTTAAAATGACTTTAAGAAATTTGAAACTTCTAAGCATGACAATGTCGAGAGGATCCCTAAAACTTCTAAAGAGAATTTAAATAGGTACGAATCAAATAGGTTTTTTGGTTGTGAAGGGTATGGCCATAGAGCTTCTTAGTGCCCCACTAAACTAAGGAGAGAGGTTAAGTGACCCATTTCATTTAATGCAACCCTTAGTGATAGTGATAATGAAGAGGGACCCGATTCCCCCACTAAGCCCAATTTTATGGCTTTTATGGCTAGTCGTGTGAGTGATAGTGAGAACTGATCTATTGATAAAACTTTAACACGTGACACTTCCAAGGTCAAAGTTTATGATTCCCTTATTTTTTATGGTAGTGAGAGTTAAGAAGAAAGAAAGAGTAAAAATGAAGAAGAGGTTGATGTGAGTGAACTTCAAAATGCTTTTCAAGAACTTTATGAAGAATCTATTAAATTAAAAATAGATAATTTGAAGTTAGAATCGATTTTAAAAGAGCGTGTCAAGGTCATTGATGATAGTGTGTTAGTGGACGACCTTAGGACACGAGAGAGAACTCTTAGAGAGAAGCTGGAGTATCTAGAAGGAGAGAGAGATAGCCTTAGAGGTTTAATGGAATCCTTGAAAAAAGAGCTTCTTGAGTTTGAAGAGAGAAAAGTTTTATTAGAGTCTAATATTTTAGAATTGAAAAAAAAATTAAAACACTCTAGAAAAGTCAAATTTTATTTGGAGTGTAGGTCCGAAAAACTGGATAAAGTCTTAGGCACGGTCCAAATCAAAAATTACACTTGTGGTTTAGGCTTCGATACTTATAATAATCTACTCATAAAACCAAATCTAATGTTTAGGAGAATCACCTAGGAAAGCTTTTAGATATCACTCCTTTGGTAAGTCTTTTCACCGAGTCTTTAAGTGCTCACATTGTGGTCGAAAAGGTCATCTTAGGAAATTTAGTTTTGATCTTAAACGAGTTCCTAGAAAATCCAAATGTAAGGCAACCGAGGTAGCCAAGATTCCTACACCCCGAGATCGTAATTCATCATTAGTTTGGGTTAGGGGATCCGACTAGGTAGCTTTACAAGATATGGTTTTCGATTCTCATTTACTATCACATGCCTCCTCACTTGCTAAATCTAAAGGTTGAATGTGTTAGTTTTGTTTGCATACTCTAGCTTTTTGTGCTTCATATTATTAATCATTGCTAGGTGTATGCATGTTTAGTCATTTTCTAGTCATTGCATTATTTCATCTCTCATGCTAGAAATCATGACTTATTTATCTTTTGTATTATATTTCTTTTGTTTGCATAAAATGAAAAATACAAAAAGATTTTTGTTTATCATTTGGGTTTTTATCTCTCGGTAATTTAAGCTTAATGAAAAATTCAAATGATTTTTGTTTGTCTTTTGAGTATGTATTTCTATTTTTCGTTAAAAATTTCAAAAAACTCAAAAAGATTTTCTTTTGTGTGTATTTTAGTTTGACACACTTTATGTGGCATATACTTGTGCTTGAATCCCATCTTTTATGCTCCCATGTGGCTAGAACTTTTGGTTTAGATTGTCAATCCTTATTATGTTCTTTAACATGCTTACATGGAGTAGTTGGATTTTGTTTTAATATAATGCATCCTATTTTTATATGCCCCTATTCACACATGTACGAGCTCTTTTGAAATTTAATCGTCACATGTTATATTTGAGCTTTGTGAGGTGCTCTCCTACTAATCTTATCATCTACATATTTGTGACCTAGGAGGACTAGTACATATCAAAATCCGTTGCTCGTGAGATTTGTGTGAGAAATATAAAATGATAAATATTAATTTGGACGAGGAAGGGATCCGAAAGGATTTATTATCCTTTGCAAATAGTAAGCAACCGTTTGTTTGGACCTAAAAGAAATACGCGGTCTGAAGGCCTAAAAACAGAATTATGGCATTAAAAAGAAAAATAATTGCCAACGCCTATTTTTGTTTGATATATTCATTCAAATAATATATGCTTATTGAGGAAGACTGGATGTTATATTAATGGTTTGCATAATTTCCATGTAACAACCCGAGGTCTTGGAGACGAGGATTTATTTATTTTGGGAGAAATAAATAATATTTTATTGGAGAATAATTAAATTTGGCACTTGAGGTCAAAACTTGAAGTCATTATAAGTATATCAAATGGCGATTCAAAGGGTGTAGTTGTGTCCAGAAGGGTCGAGAAAGTCGAAATGACTGTACTTGGTGTCTATTTAGGTTCCGAAATAATTTAAGTCAGTTTAACTCGAATTAAAGTCACCGAGTCATTTAAAGTGTGTATTATCATTTAGAGATGTGTATCTTGGGAGTTAGGGCTTAAAAAGCCTACGGCAGACTTATTTCTCCAAAGAGAGAAAGAGAAATATAAAGAAAGAAATAGAGATGAAGAAAGAAGGAGAAAAGAGAGAGAAAGTGGACTTTTCTGGCCAATACGCGATCTCAAGGCGGATTCAGACCCTACGAACACGAGGCAAGTGATTAAACTTGCTAAATAATTGTTGTGTACCATTTATTGTATGATTTGTGTATTAAATCTTGGGTTTTAGGTTTAGTTTGATAAAAACCTAACTTTTGGGTAAATCTTAGATTTGTTATGTAGATCTTGGATTTGATGGTAGAAATTAGTTTATATGTATTCTAGGATGAATATTGATGTTATATATGTGATTGGGTTGAAGAGAAATTAAGAGAAAATGATTAAAACAAATTTTGGGATTTTGGTTACATAAAAAATAGCCATTTTCAAGAGTTCTGAAGGGCCAAATCGATTCGCCCTCCTACCAAATTGATTTGGAAATATCCAGGTGCCCAGGTCTGAGTGACCGAATCAATTCGAACCCCAGCTGAATCGATTCGGCCTGAGACAGAGTCCCAGGTCTGATGACCCGAATCGATTCGCCTTCCTGGCCGAATCGATTCGCTAGGCCGAATCGATTCGGAATTGGCCTGAATCGATTCGAAAATAGGGCTTTTGGAAAAATGCTTTTCTAGGGAGAATTTCATTCCAATTTGTTCAAAGTTATCGATTGGGAACCTCTATAGGAGATATTTGGAGTATGTTTTGGAGACTTTTAGCGAGTTTCCCTTATAAGAAATTTTTTGAGTCATATTGACTAAATTTGAGGAATACCGATTAGATATTATGGTATTTTATAAGTGGGGAAGCCCACCTTGATTGGAGACTCTATTGGAAGATAATTATAAATCCATATAGAAGAATGACAATAAGTTTAGTGATATTGGATTTTAGTATCCAATCCCAAATGGGATAACTTTAAAAGGTTCATAAAATGAATTGAACCCTATTATGGATGGAGAATTACAAATCCTATTTGATGTGCATAAGGATATAGAAGTATCCTTGTTGATGTTTAATTTGGGAGATGTCTCACACAATGAGAAATGATAATTGAAGACCATTAGGATAAAAGAATATCCTTAACATGAATTGAATTGAGAAACTATTCATTATTAGAAGCGACTTGTGAGCTTCAAGCGAGAAATATTATAATGTTTACTAAGTGGGGTTAATGTGTGAGAATTGACGGTTAGTGTATCAAAAGAGAGTGATATACTAAATAATGATATTAATTCAACTATGCCTAAGTGCGTAATGCTGAAAATGTAAATGATATGACAGGTATACCTTATATGACGGTATATCTTTATATGTTGTGATGATATATGTATAACTTATATGATGGTATATATATACACATAGTGAAGCATACCACCTCCTTGCTATCATTGGGAAGTTGCATGCGTTGAGGGTGAGCATCCTCGCTCAAAGAGCAGGGTGTGGATATTCCCCAGGTCATAGTCGTCCATTGTGATTATTATGCGATATATATATTCATTCTTTTGGGGGTGAGAAGTTCGGGGTATGTGACGTTCTCACTTGCCAGTTAGGAGCTATGTTATCTTCCCGGGACATTGTGTGTGTGAGTTGATCACGAGGTGGGTGCCGTTGAACCCCACCAGGTGGCCCCAGTTTTCTACGTGTATGGGTAGCTGGAAGATGATAGAATCTGAGCCTGCCTCCTCAAGTTATAGCTCGGTTGGATGGTTATTGTTGATTGTTCTTGTACATGGGTATCAAGGGCATAATGGACCACAACGACTAACATTGCCAGGATTAGTTTATCGGGGGGGTTCTTATTTGGATTTCGCCTCAGTGAGACGTCCCATGCACGAACCGCGGTGTAATATTGGTAGTAGGGGAGAAGTTATTCCTAAATGATCGTACTTATACATATATCACCTATCCCGACAATCGACAGTGCCAGGAGTAGTGTAACGGGGGGTTTCTTGTTTGGATTTCGCTTCGGCGAGATGTCCCACTCCTGAAATGCCGTGTACTGTTGAGAATTAGGAATATTAATTAATTAAAAAATGAGAAATAATAATTTTGGGTTACATGCATTGAGGGCATAATGAATATCGAGGATCAGTACTGTCAGGAGTAGTGTAACGGGGGGTTCCTTGTTTGGATTTCTCCTCGGCGAGACGTCCCACGCACGAAACGTAGTGTCGTATTGAGAATTGGGAGAAGTTTTGTCCTTAACTCTTGATGCTAATAACTCATATAATTAACTATATATATGTTTAAATGCCAAATGATGGCATAACTAGAATATATGAAATTCTAGTAAGAGAATGTTGATGTATTGTGATTATGTTAAATTGTGGATGGTTATGTGACTTTATATGTTCAACAGATGAACAAATATAAAGAGAACTATAACATTTAAAATAAGTAATGTTGTAGATAGAACTTAGATAAGGGTAGATTGCGAGATAAGTTAGATAATCTTAATTGAGTCTGCAGTATGGGATCTAGTTAGATTTTATTTGCCTAATTAGAATTGGGCATCCATTTGGAGATCACGTGCATACGTTTAGTTGTGCGCTTTAGTTGAGAGGCAAGGGAAATTATCATAGAGAGTTCGATTCCACCTTAATCATGTAATAATGCATTTATAATTATTATGCATTTTAATACACTTTCTATAAAATATTTTTAACTCGGGCTATGACCCATTTATATTTTCTCCCTCCATGTATATATTGTATTACTTTAGGTGTTCCTCCGCAAGGACGCCATTGATGTTCATCCATCCAGTGTTTTCGTGGAGTTGTGGCATTAGCGGACTGTTGCGGCATCTTGTTTACACGATTCCTATCTTTGATGTATCTAGATTAGGATTTATTTTGTATCTCGAGTTTATACTCAAGTGTTGTAGATTAACACTTTTACATTTCTTTCCTCAGATTATTTGTATTGTCTGTGACCCGACACCTTATTCGGGTATTTTATTGTAGAGATTTTATTTTACATTGTATTGTACCCCTTTTATATCATTGGAGTTTGCTCTTATCACTCATCACAGTTAGATGTGTGTTGCTAGGTATGTTTGCATTATTGGTTTTTTTGTTGTTGTTAAATAAAATTTTTAAATTTTTGACAATCCACTTTTAAATGATTTCGGGTAGTTAGCCTTATATTATTTAGTGTTGTCTGTTGATGTTAAGACTGTGCCCCCTGAGATACCTGATTTAATGTAGTATAGGGTTGGCCACCCGTTATTATTTTGAGTGGGTTGTCACAGTCCGTTTATCCTAGTTGAGCTTTCATTATCATGACTCTATTAGTTTGTAGAATCATCAAAACTCTAGGCTTGTATGCATTGTGTATGTTTGTTCATTGAGTTCAATATATATTGTCAAATGAGATTATATTCAAATGTGATGAATTTTGCAATCAATTGAGAACTCCGTGAACATGTTTTAAGTGATTGGGTCTAAATTTAATTGTTAGTAGATCACTCCCCAACACTTTCGTTTCCATATGACACATTTTTGCCATACGAGTGTGAAAAGCTTATCTTATTTTGTGTCATTTTAGTGTTTATATCTATATGTGTGTACTTATTCTTAGATTATATCTAGTGGGTATACATATATATGATATTTTTTTTAATTCCTTGCCATGTTTAGCTTGTCCATTTATGCTTCAATTTATAATTGGTACCTTGTTTGTTGCGTAGTTGTTTGCTATCACATGCTTAGAATGTTATTTGTTAATTTGGTATCATTTGTTTTCGCATCATAGTTGGTATTCATTTGTTTAGATTAGTCATGATTTAGTTGCTTATGTGCTTTAATGTTCTCATCACTTTATGCACAATTGCATGTTTTTAGCTTGTTATACCATTCTATTTATTCCTTGCTTAGTTTAGAGGGTGTATATTCTTTAATTAGGGAAGATAAGTTAATTTTTCATTCTCTAGCCTTTGTCTACTCCTGAACAAAAAGGGGGAGAATGATAGGTGGATAAATGGTATCTACTCCTATTGTTATCGTATCTTAGTTTGGGGGATATTTATCTTAGGGGGATAGGTCTTTCTAAGTAGTTCATTTGTTTGATAAAGAGGAGAATTAATTTAAGGGGAGTAATTATTTTAATTGCATTTAATATTTTGATATTCCCATTGCGTTTGAAAGTTTGCTTAAGTGTGCATGAATTCTTCTTGATGGCAACATCCATCATCGGGCAAAATTTAAGGGGAGTAATTATTTTAATTACATTTAATATTTTGATATTCCGTATGCGTTTGATAGTTTGCTCAAGTGTGCAGGAATTCTTCTTAATGGCAACGTTCGTCATCGGGCAAAGATTTTGATCCTTGGGTTGTTTGAGTCAAGCATTGTAATTTTATTTTGGGTGGGAAATTTTTGCCAGTCTAGTAGAGCTTGACGGCCCTTTAGGATTTTTGTTGGTTTTTATCCCGGAATAGCCAAAGGGGGAGATTTGTAAGGATAGATATTTCCAATTGAGTCCTTTCTAGTTTTGGCTCAATTCCGGACAAAAACGTTTGAGTATAGGATAGAGTTATTGATCATCCTTCAAGCCTATGCCATACTAAAGTTGAAGACGTAGAGGCCAAATTCATTAGGCTTCATCAAATGCTGTGTTGGTAGTGCCTGGTTTCTACGTCATCAACAATGTTCCGTTTACTCCTAAAGTATGAATGCATTTTAATATATATATATATATATAGGAGCTTGGAACATTTTATATTGGGTGTAGTTTATTTAAAATTGTTGTTTATATTCAGAAAGATTTTATTAAAACTTTAATATAAAGTATATAAAGTTTCTGGGCTAAAACTAAATTTTTCAACATTGTGGAATGTCGTTCGAACGAGTTCGTCGTTCGAACAATATGTCGTTCGAACGAGTTTGCCAACGAGTTCCCCAACAGGCCACTGGAATTCCGTTCGAATTGTCGTTCGAACGAACATGATGTTCGAACGATATTTTTAATGACTTCACACTGGAACTTCGTTAGAAGCCTCATTCGAACGAGACTTCGTTCGAACGAAAATGTCGTTCGAACGAGTTTTGGCGGGAACAATTAGTTGTCAGTTTTGAGCAATTTTTTTCCTCATTCCCACTTCTTTTTCCACTAACTCTTTTCCTGAAAATCTAAGTGCGGGAACAAAGTTTTTGAACTTAACTTTTTCATATCCTCAATCTCCAAGAGAGAGTTTGAGAGCTTAATTTCAAAAGAAAAAAGTTAATTTTTGAATTGTTGTTGTTTTGCAAGAAAAAATCTTTTAAACATTTATTTTACACCCAAAGTTTGTTTATCCAAGTTCCTTTATATATATATATATATATATATATATATATATATATATATATATATATATATATATATATATATATATACATTTCTTAGAGTTTTGGCACCGGTTTACTCTACATATTGAAGAGTTCGTTTGTGTTTTCTTCTACATCCCACAAAGAAGAACAAGTTTGCGTTGATTTACCCACTTGGAGAAAGGCTCCATGTTTTGTTGACGGTGACCATATAAAGTTCGATCGGTGGATTTCGAGACCGTGGTGGAGCTCTGTGGTTATTCACTAGGCGGAGGTGTATACAAGAAGGAGCGTCTAGGCTTGAGAGGTATCAAGTAGAGTGTCGTAAGTCTACTGTCTTGTATTTGTAAAACCATACTTAGTCGATTTGAGGCTAGGGCCATCCGAGGTTTTTTACCGTTGTGGGTTTTTCCTCGTACATCGCGGCGTACTGATTCATTGTTTAATTTTTTCTTGCGATATCACCTAGTACGCATGCTTAGGTAAAAAGATAAATTTCGGTTTATATCACTACTTAATTTATTTTTGGTGCTAAATAAATATTGGGTAATGTATAGTTAATTCAAGTCATTAATTTAATTTGTTAAAATTGGTTTGGCCTAATTGAGTAATATTGAAAATATGATTTAGGCAAATTTCTAGGACTTGGATTAATTTTGTGTGTTTAAGTGAAATCAAAATTGTGTGTGTGTTTCACTATATTTCACCTGGTTTAATTTTAATTTTAACGGAAATTTAAATTTGTTGTTCAATTGAACCATCTTACACTTCCGCATCTTTACATCTCCATCATTCAAAACGGGATAGGGAACCATCTTATCAACCTTCTCATATGCGTTCCCTAAAGAGACTTGGACCTCTCGTGGCCGTTCAAGATCATCCTCGAGATGGGATACACGTGTCATCAAACTAGACACCGTGTTGGTCAAGTTATATTTTTCCCTTTTTAGCTCATCATTCTCTTCCTTCAACTCAAAAATTCGAAGAACTAGATTCTTATTCGACGTTTTTTCTTTCATGATCTTGATAAACAACTTTCTAAAAGATTTTCGGATCACACTTTAATCTCCGTTCTCATCCTCACTCTCATATTCACTCGACTCATCGTCGACGCTCTCGTGGATGCTCTCATCGTGGGAAAAAGTGGAAGTATTCACATGACTAGTAAAGGCAACATTCATCCCTTGTATTAAATCTTTTTTGGACTTATTGTCCTCCTTTTTCTCTTCTCCCTCACTATCGCTTAGGGTAGCGGGCATGGAAACTTTCTTTCCCTCTCTCCTAAGTCTAGTGGGACACCCAAATGACTTATGCCTTTTCCTATCACACTCAAAACATCTTATCTTCTCAAGCTCCTCATCATTCTATTTTTCATTCTCACTGCTTTCTTTGGCCTTCTCTTTCTTTTTGTTTTTTTCTCCGAAAACGTTTTATTGGGATTTCTTTATTTTGAAAACTAGAGAATTTTTTTGAAATTTTTGGAAAGTGGGGCCATGTCAAAGTCGTCATCAGATTCAGATTCACATACACTCGCTTTATTTTTTCTCTCTCTTCTTTTATCCTCACTAGATCTCGACTGTGTCCTAAGTGCGACCCCCTTAGGCTTAACAGTTTGGGGAAACATATCTAACTCATAGGTTTGAAGATCACCTACCAACTCTTCTAACTTAAATGTGCTCAAATTCCCCCATCGAGTTTAAAACAGTGACTTTTGGAATAAAACATTTTGGAAGAGATCTCAAAATCATTTTCACAAGCCATGTGTTATAAATTTCCTCACCCAAATTAAAGCTAGTGTTGACTATGTCCGAGCATAAAACTTGTCAAAAGTTTCAATCTTTGACATAGTGAGTGTCTCAAATTGAGTGGTAAGATTTTGTAACTTAGATTCTTTAACAACGATGGTACCCTCATGTGTCAATGTTAAAATATTCCATGCCTCTTTAGACATGGTGCACGTCATAATTAGGAGGAACTCTTCGGGACTGATGGCTCCAGAGATAGCACTCAAACCACGTGAATTAAAATTGGAAATTTCAAAATTGTCCTCAGTCTAGTTTGAAACAGGTTTTAAAGAGGTGATGTTCTCAACAGCAACGTTGGGAGGAGACCAACCATTTTCAACCAACAACAAAATGCGCTCATTTATAGCTTTTAAAGTAGATTTCATGCAAACTTTCCAATAGGCAAAATTATTATCGTCAAAAGTAGGTGTCTGATTATATAAGTGATCCATTAAAGTTTAAAAGAATTGTTATGACAAAAACTTATGCAGAAAATAGGAGTTCACAGTAAGATAGTGAAGCCTGCTCTGATACCAGTTTGTAAATGCGATGTGATACCACTTGATTTAATTCGAAAATTCACTTATTTAATTAGGTAACTCAGATTTAACAAAACCAAATAAAAATTAAAACCATCCCGTGTGCGTTCAAGTGTAAATGAAAATAGACAAGCAAGTGACACAGTAATTCAGGAAAAATCCCCTAAGGGAAAAACCTTTTATATTCTAGAACTTTGACAAGGTTACACGACTATTGACTTATATACAACTTCCCTCAAGCGTTACGCACGATGGTTATGTCAAACCTTCAAAGTATCAGCTAGAACTCAGCAGTGGCTCACTCGCAGTCGTACAAATTTGGACACGCAGCCCCGACATGCACTCTTGATTCCTTATAGGATCTTCCTCCACAATATCTCTCAGCTCTCTAGTTATAGAGTTTTTCTCACAAGGGTTGAACTTTAGGCAAAGTATGGTTTGGTTTCCATAAAACAACTCACACAAAATAAACTCTCTGGGATTTTTGAATTGTGAAAATAAATTTGAACCCCTAAAATTATGTTGCTGAAAAGGTAAACTCTCAAAAACGTATTTTGATCAAAACAAAATTATCTCCACACGAAATACAGAACCCTGACACCTTATTTATAATATCCTTTAAGGCGGTGATGTGTCAGGTAAAAAGACATCTTGTTTTTACGAACTGACATGTCATTCGAACGACATCTGGTCTCGTTCGAACGAGATAGGATCTCATTTGAACGACCAGGCACAAATCTCGAGATTCATTGTACAGAGTTTTGAAAACATTTGGAGACTTATAAATCAACACTCTTACGAATATGAGAACATATATCAAAAAGTTTTTATGATAAAAATGTTTTTTTTTTTTTGAAAAGATAAAAATTCATTTAAAATGATTCAAAAATCATTTTTCATAAAAGAAAAATATTTTAAGCTTTTATAGCAAATCCCAGCATTTTTTATTTAAAAGGTAAATGGAACTTAACCAATTTACCAAGTTTATCCTTGTTGGGCATCATTGTTAAAGATGTCTTGAAATTCGGATCGTCGATTGTAGATATGCGCTTTTCAATGCTTCGACAAACTTGTAGAGATATACGACAAACTAAATGTGATGAAAAATGTTCTTACATACTTTATTAATAGAGTCTAGTACAGTACAAAACAATTTTAAATCCAATCCAAAAAATTAAAAAAATTGGCTCCCAAACTAAATAAGATTAATAGAGTCCATAATGTATTTATATGCAATTAAATTTCATCGCATCATATCAACAGTAGTTCTAGTAAGTTCTGGTACAATACAAAACATTGACGATGAAGACTTAGTGTGGAGGATATGGATCTCATATTGGAATGAGAGAGATAAAAATGAAACTTAGAAGGTTGAGATGAATTTTGGGGTTTAATGAGTTGATGAAACAGTGGATAATGCATTAGAAGACGCCAGGTAAGTAATGAATTTGCGAGCATTTATGAAATGTAAGTTACCTATGTTTTTCTTTGATCAGAGTGAACATGAAAAGAAATGCCACTACCAACACAATGGAAAACTTATCGTTTTTGAGTGTGGAATGAATGATGTAAAACTGATAGGAAAATACAAGACAAAGATAAGAAATAAGACATGGAAACGAGAAACTTTTATGGTGGACAATTATTGTGTGTGTGTGTGTGTGTATGTGTGTGTGTGTGTGTGTGTGTGTGTATGTGTGTGTGTGTAGGAATATATTTTTGGTTATGCGAGTAATTGAAAATATAGAGACCATTATATGTTATATTCACGTTATACCTTACACTCAGTAGACCTGCGGTAGAGTTTTGAAGCAAGCTCTATTGTGCATTCGACAGAAATAATATAGCGCATTAGAATTGATGGATGGAAGTGTGATAATTATGTTTAATTTTTTCTTTTGTCTGACGGATCTTCACTGATGGACGAATATGCTAATGGTTACAATAGTTGTGGTGGTTTATAACTTATTACTTATAATTGATGATTACTGCAATTTATCCAATTTTAAACTAATAGACAATTCCTCAACTCTCATATTTTTATCTTTTTCTCCGAATTTTACATATGGTTTGAAATTCATATGATTGGATCTACGAATTTGTACACACAAAGCAATTTTATAATTCCATATTCCACTGTCCCGACCCAAATCTATGAAAGGACCCCACGGGCACCCAAACCTACAAACTAATTATCCCTTCTAACTTATTAACTTGGGAAAAACAGTTAATGAAATTATTAATTTCAACAGTATATATTTATGTCTAAAGAAAATAATGGGTTACCTTTTATAGGAAACTCCTCAAAGCTTGTTACTTATTTTGAACAGCTCCCGAGACCAGAAGATGTACTTGCTCTTGGAAGCTCAATAATGGAAAAATATTTGCTTATCTTCTCCGAGTCTTCATGTGAATTTATATTCCCCTCTTGGTGGTTTATGGAGCCATTGGTGGTTTTCACAATACCTTTACAGGTCCAGCTACAATCCGATGTGGAGTAAGGCAATTGATGATGATTTGGGGTTGCCTTACTTTGGTGCCCCAAAATCTTTTTAGAACACATCCAAATTCTAATATCTGCTATTATATGATCCATCAAAAGTAAAGTGGGTGTGTGGAAACTTCTTGAGATGAAAACCCTTGCTTATGAGGAGATATGGTCCTCTCTCTCTTGTCGTCTTCAAAAAAATGAGAATGGTATTTTATATCCTCTCTCACAAACTAATAATGAATTATAATATTTAAAACCCTAACTTAAACCAATATTTAATAGTTTATTTAAGTGATTGGATTGGGTCAAATAGAGTTTCTTGAGAATCTTCGCCTAACTACTTGGATATATAGACTATAGTATTGAACCAAGACAAATAATTAAATTGGCATTCAAATCATTAATCAGAAATCCCAAATTACAACTTCATAATTTATTTTCTTTATTTTTTTAATTATAATTAATTTTACTAAATAATCAGGACTGCACTCCAGTTTAATTATCTAAAAAATCATTTAGATATAATAATTTTTTATTTAGAAAGTTTATCATGGTGCATAATGTGATTCCTTTTATTAAGCTCTTGGGCAAATCAAATTGTTGTTAATCGACTTTAACCATCTTATTAATTCCTAAATTCTTAAACTTAACTTATTTGTTACACCACCAGATTCTAGAATAATCCACTGATTTGGTTTTAACTAGTGGAAACAAATCTTATAAGTCTATCGAGGAAGTATCGCAATCCAAGGTATCCCTCGGACACGAATCCATCCATATTATGATTGCAGACCTACCTACAATACTTCACCCAATGTGTGAAGATCTATTAACCCGATATAAAATCAAATCGCGCCATGGCAATCAAGCAGACAATTGTTCAAGCAATTCAATCCATATAATTTTCTAGATTAAGAATATATGCACCCTTTTCAAATGGTGTGAGATTACCTAAGTCTAATCCACAACAACCCTTAGACCTAAAATCTTATGGGTGATCATGTTCAATGCATTCCTCGATGTAACAATCACAATCTTCCTCTTAGTTATTATACAAGTCCTCAAACCTGTAATACCCCGTAATTTGAATGGCTTTTAAAATGAGTTAAATTAAAAGTTAATGGGATTAATTGAAATTAATTATAAATTAATTAATTGGGATTAATCCGGATGTTATATTACATGTGGATATTGAAATATATGATTCTGAATATTACTTAGTGATATTTAAGTAATATTTAAATATGATGTTATTTATATTGTCGTGAGTTACTAATACGGTAATTATAAAACTTTAGTCGCGACGCGGTATGGGATGTGTCGGGACTAATTTAAATAAACAAAAAGGAAACATTATTTTATATCAACCTTATGGTCGTTTCAAGTGTGCCATTGCATCTGAAAGGGTCAAAAGAGTCAGAAAAGTCTATTCGGGTATTGGATTTGGGTCTCGGGTCAATTAGGAGATGAAAGGACACCCCGAAGGGACATTTTAGTCATTTTATTTGGGAGATGAATTGCAATTTCGGGATTTGTCTTATTATAAAGGTGATGGATTAGAGGAACGTAGGTTTATTTCATTTTATCACAAAACACTTGAGAGGTATTAATGTGAGAGAAAGTGAAGGGTTTCTTGGGAGGAGAAGAGGTTGCTTAGGAAAGAGGAAAGACTTTTGGGGCAATCCAAAGGGGATTAACCACCTTCTACCACCAGCACCACCATCGAAAAGTCACTGAAAAATAAGGAAAGGATTTTAAACCATCATCACCAAATCTTCAGACCTATATAATTAAGGCAAGTGTAATTCTTGCTTTATTTTATTTCTTACAATATCCATGCTAGATAGGTTAAGTAAGAAGTATGAACTTACATGATTTAAGGATGAACTATAGAGTTTTCTGAATTAGTTCTTGATATTAAAATTAGATAGAATAAATATCTTTTTTTTTAAATGATTTAAGCCACGAATCGTGGAAAACCTACCCTCATGACGGCTCAGCCATCAAACCCAGCCATGTCAACAACCCTTCCTATACCATTCCCCAAGCCTAAACCTCCTAATAGAAACGCAGTCAAGTCCATTGTCGACCTGTTCTCTATCAAAACTTCTTCAGTTGATCAGAAGTCATTTATTCCTCCCTCGCTCTACAAGGGAGAAATCTCCATTATTTTCTTAGAAGAAGACATCATCTCATTGGCAGCTCCTTTCAAATATACTCTTATAGGGCAATTTCATCATGGATGACCGTCATTAGAGACTATCAAGAAAAAGTCCTCAACCTTTTCTCTAAAGGCAGGATTCACTATCTACCTTTTGGATGCAAAAAATGTGTTGATACATCTAAACTGTGAAGAAGGTTATCACCACATGTGGCTAAGAGATATATGGTATATCCATATATTTTCGACACGTGTCATAAAGTGGTCGACAGATTTCCAAGCTAACAGGGATAGCCCTTTCGTACCTTTCGGTGAATCTTCCTTATTTTCCTATTCATTACTTCTCAAAATCCGCCTTGTTTTCTATAGCCAACGCGATTGGTAACCCTATCAAGCTTGATGAAGCCGCAAGAACTCTAGCTCGCTATAACATGGCTAGGGTTTGCGTAGAGGTTGATGTGTTGAGACAACTATCAAAACGCACTTGGTTAGGTACACCAGATAAGGGTTTTTGGCAGAGAATTTTCATTGAAAACATACCTTTTTATTGATGTTTGTGTTCAAAATTGGGTCATGACAGCATAGACTGTAATCAAGAAGATGGGAACATAAGACCTCTCACAGTAGATACAGGCAAAACTACTATTGCTAATCATCAATGCTAGATAAACCTGACTTGGAGATCGGCACAATTAGGTACAAAATCAACAATAGAGACTCCTGGGGATGATCGTACAGCAACTCGCGTTTCAATCCAAGAAGAAGAGATTACTAAAGATTTAGTGGAGGAAGTCACAGAAAATAATGGTAATATGGCAGGAAGAGTCAATGAAGATTTACTGCAACTCTCAAACAACAACCCATTTGAACTTTTGGCAGATGAAAATTTGAAATTAGAGGAAGGTGAGATACAACCAGTGTTGGATTATGGAACTATTCTTAATCAGGTTGCATGGAAACCTACAGACCTGCCAACGCGATGCATGGGAATTTAATAAGGCCGACGTGCCTAAAGTAAATACAGTGAAAATGGATCCAATGGAAATCAAAAGTTATTTTCTCTCTCCTAGAGCTCATAGGTTATCAACTGAACGTTCATGTGCGGAAGATTGGCGGCGTCATCTTTCTGCCTCAGATTCTGAATCAACTTTGGTGTGAGAAATAAATTATGATTGGGAGTTGTTTTCTAAAGGACTGTCTAAAAAGTTCCCAGGGCTAAGCGAGAAGAATTCTTTAGAAGATTCAATTCTGGTAGAAGAAGAGTTTACAATTGTTAAAATGAAAAGGCCAAGGAAAGACTACAAGGCTCTAAAACCCTCAATAATTCAAACTCGTTCTGGAGGTAAGGTGTCAAAAACTTTACATTTTGCGGTTTCCAAATGATGCAAGTCCTTTTTTGGAATATTAAGGGGGTTGGAAATGGTCCTTTTATTATTCGAATTTACTCAATAAGCTTGTTAGCCCTCATTAAACTAAAAATTAAAGAATCTAAAATTGAAGAGGTGTGTAGGAAAATTAAATTTGTGGGGAGTATGGCCAATATTTCCCTTAAAATTTGGATTCTGTGGAATAATAATTGGAAGGTGGACTTAGCCCATAATGGGGACCAATCTTTATCCATTTGGTTGAAATACAAAAAATTTCAATATCCCATTTTATTCACGGCTATTTATGCTAAATTTACAAAGGAAGAGAGATCGGACCTTTGGGAGGATCTTGAAGTGGTGTCTAATCTTGGGGAGATAAAATGGATTGTAGGAGGGGACTTCAATATTGTGGCAAATAATGAAGAAAAAATTGGTGGGAATGGGATTAATTAGAAAGGGGTTCTGGATTTTAATATATCCCTTCTTAATGTTGGGTTACAGGAAATTCCTTACAAAATCTCGAGACTTACGTGGTGTAATAATAGAGAAAGGAATGCTAGAATTTGGGATTGGCTTGATAGAGTTGTGGGTAATTCTAATTAGATGAATGGGGATTTTGCTAGCTCAGTTGATCATCTTCGTAGAACTAAATCGGACCACAGTCATTTACTTCTTATGGTTAAAGGGGTTAATAAAACCCTCTTTAAACATTCAAATTTCTCACTTTTTGGACTAAACATAAGGAATTTTTTATAGTGGTGAAACAAGCTTGGGGATTCGAGATGGAAGGTAGGACTCTTAAAATTTTACGGAGAAGCTTAAAAGAGTTAAATATTTCTTTAAATTACGGTCTAAAACCAAATTTGGTGATATTTTCCAAGTAGCGAGGAAAGAAGAGGATGATACGCTAGCTTCAGAGGTGATATTTGATGCTGACCCATCTATGGAAAACAGAGAAAAGTTTCCAAAGTTCAAGCCAACTACTTAAAAAATTTGAAGACGGAGGAAGAATTATGGGAACAAAAAGCTAGAATCCAATGGGTGAAAGAGGGTGATGATAATTCAAAAAATTTCCATGCAATAACAAGGAAAAAAAGAGCAGCGCTTAACTTAACTTGTATAAGTAATGATCGAGTACAGTGGGTGACGGATGGGGATGCTATGGAACAGGAAGTTGTGGACTGGTTTTAGAAGATGTTGTCTAAAGACAGCAGCATGGTAACTCAGCAGGTGACGGTCAGAGCTACAGGTGGTTGTAATGATGAGCATCAACCAGATGAATTTAATCGGGGACTAAAAATTATTTATCCCTCACAATCAGGATTTATCAAGGGGCGATCTATTCTGGAAAATGTTCTTTTAGCCTCAGAAATGATGATGATTTTTAATAAGAAAGTTAGGAGATCAAATATCATTGTGAAGCTCGACGTGTCAAAGGCGTATGATAGGATGTCATGGATTTTTATCATCAAGACCTGTAGATGTTTTGGGTTTTCAGAGACGGTGATTGATTTAATTTGGCGTCTGATATCAAATTGATGGTATTCTATAATGATTAATGGGAAAAGTTTTGAATCCTTTAAATCTAAAAGGGGAGTGTGACAAGGTGACCCACTATCTCCGGCATTATTTATAATAGCATCAGAAGTTCTTAATTGTGGGATTCAAAACATGATGGAAGATGGGCGTATGAAAATTTTCTCTCTAACAAGGGGGTGTCCCATTATTTCTTCTCTTTGTTTTGCAGATGATACTCTAATTTTTGCTAATGGAGAAACGCGGTCCCTTAAATATTTAATGGGATCTCTTAAAGCTTATGAGGAGGAATCAGGCCAAATGATTAATTGCGATAAAACTTCCTTTTATCTTTCGGATAATGCATCTCGTTCTCTGAAAACTAGTGTTAAAACTGTTACAGGTTTCAAGTTCAAAAATCTTCCAATCATATACTTGGGCATTCCTCTATTTTTTGGGTGAAAGAAGAAAACGTATTCCGTACCCTATATAGACAAGATGGTTGGAAATTCAACTTTTGGAATCATCAAACTATATGACAAGCAGGAAGACTCACTCTCATCAAATCAGTCGCAGAATCAATGTTCATGCATCTCCTTGCACCATCGAATCCTCCAAGGTGAGTCCTTAACCATATAAACCACCTTCTTGCTCGATTTTTATGGGGTACCAAAGAAGAGAAGTTGAAACATCAATGGGTGAAATGGGAAGATATTTGCAAACCTAGGGAAGAAGAGGGGATAAATTTAATATCGATGCATGATTTGTCCCTTGCTTATACTCACAGCTTGTGGTGGAAGTTCTTTAATTCAAATTCTTTATGGTCATGGTTTATGCGTAGTAAATATAAAAAATTGGTGATACATAACTTTAGAGGATCAATCTCAACTTCATCTCAAGTTTGGAAGAGAATGCAAATAAATTGGGAGGATTTCTTGAATAATTTTGATAATCATTCCGGGAAATGGTCTTTGACAAAAGATGGTATCTTCACAATTAAATTCTCTTGGCATTTGGTAAGGTAAAATAGTTGCACTCAACGATCCTTTTCTCTAATCTGGGATAAGAGGATCCGCAAAAAAATCTCCATTTTAATTTGGCGATTACTTCTTAAAGGGATTTCAATAGATTAGTACATCAAACGACTCAAAATTCCCATGATGTCAAAGTGTAAATGTTGTTTGGTGGATTGTGAGGAAGAGAGAGATCATATTTTTTGGAATAGTCCCATTGCTCAAAATTTTTGGAGGCGATTTTACAACCTCATTGGATTGAAGATCTATTCATCAAATTTTAACGGTAACCGGATGACCTGGTGGCTAAACTCTAAGAGCAACAAAATTAGAGGGATCATTTGTCGTATCATTCCTGCCTACATCTATTGGTACTTATAGTGTGCTAGGAACAAAAGCATGTATGAGGGAATGCCAATAACAAAATCCTCTATTTTTAATCAAATTTGCGGGGTGATTAAGCTTACTTTTCGAACATTTCCTTTTTTGGGCACTAAACTAGATATTTTATTGATATTTTAGAGACTTTTTCTTCTATTGGTGATCATATTGCAAATCTTTGATGTAAGCCACCGGTGGAGGGCGATTCTCCACTATTGATATCTAATAAATTTGGGGATCTCTTATCCCCTTAAAAATAAAATAAAAATAAAAAGATTTAAACCACGAATTTTGGGTTTCAAATGATAGAAGAAGATTGAGTTATTATGATTTTTGGATAAATAAGAACCTATGAGAATTCTGGGAATAATAGGATTTAATCCGAACTATTTGATGATTTTAGTTTGTTTGATTATTAGAATCTCATCATATATCTTGCTATATCAATTGATATTAATTAGGAGAAGTTTTGGATTGATATGTGTTGGTTTTGATGAGAAAGAAAATGGATAAGACGCATGAAAAAAATTATTGAAAAGGACGAACATTATAAGATAATTTTACGTCAGGTTTAAGAGAAAATTAGGAGTGTGCGAGCGAGTTTCGGTATAAAATCATGTTCTGCACAACTTTGCAGTTTTAAGTTTTTTCAAAATCGGAGCAGAAACGCCTCAAAATTGTAACTTTATATTTCTGGCATAATATACCTTTATCGGAAAAAAATAATAATTGGAAAATGGTGATTTGGCCTATGGTGAGATTTTATTAATTTTGGTATGTTAACAAGGAGCGAGGGACTTGTATTAATGTTAAAAAATTATTTGGATTTGAGGATTAAATTTTATGAGAGATATCTACATAATTATATTACGTTTTAAAGGAGAATAATGGTTATATCAAGTAAGGGTAATATTGATGATATATTTACGGGTACTTAGATCAGATAAAATATTATGTGAGTGATAACTACATAAAAAAATATGATGATAATCATGATTACAAGTGTCGATAGTATTCAATAAATACGATGGGTACTTGTGATACGATGAATTCCTAATATGATGTAGGTAGTGTAAGTACCTAATTTTATATAGGTAGATGATAATGCCTATTTGATTGATTGATAATTTATGTGTATGACATACCAAGCTTACTTGCTATCGACGGGAGGTTTGCGCGTGAGGGCAGACATATCCTGATGAATCCATGGGAGTTTTTACTTGTCGCTCGAGAACATAGGACTTAGGTCGATTACCATTAGTGAGAACAATGGTATAAAATCGTCATTTAGGTGTGTAGGTATGTGCGCAGCCCAAAGGCTTAGGACTATGTTCGCCTCCGTTATTTGTGATTTGATATTTATGGTTTGAAGAATCTTTACCGAACATATAGTCCCCTATACGGCGACAATCTATACTGGGACATGATAGTAGAGTAATGCATGCACTACAATTGTGTCTCGGGGTGCCATATTGTATTTTATATATATATATATATATATATATATATATATATATATATATATATATATATATATAATGAATTGAATGAATATGTATATACTGGTTAGATCTATCTTCTGTGTGAATTAAGTAAAATTGAAAGATAATATTTTCTGGAAAGTTTATTCCAGTTGCATTTAAATTCTATTGTGATATCTATTCAATTTATTGTTGTTTTGGAATGGAATGTGTAGAATTGTTCGAAATGGTAAAATGAAAGTTTTATTGGAAATTTTTTAACACGAGCTTAATTGAGTATTAGGTGATAGGAAAATATTTTGACAATTATGATAAGAATGAACCAACTGTATATTCTGATTTAATTGGGTATGGGACTGATCACCCGGTATTTAATTAGGCGGGGTGTTACAGGTGGTATCAGAGTATCAGGTTCTAGTGCCCTTTAGGGTCTGTACGGCTTACTATGCTTTCAGCTTAGCTTTCTTTGTTGTAGAGCCCTATCATTAGGATTGTTACATTTCTATGAGACTATAGACAAAAACCTTTTGGGGATTTATTTGTTTTAGACATGTCCTAGTATAAGAAGATTATCGGCATGGATTGACTTGTTGTATATAAGGCCAAGATTGATGGTATAGTCAGCGTATTATCTTTAGCAAGAGATTGAATAAGTAGACTTATATATAAATAGACAAAAACATGTTGGGAAGTTATATACTATAGACTAAGGACCTGAGGAGTTTCGATAACTGACTATTTTAGGTAGTAGTGTATCGGGAGGGTTCCTTGTTTGGATTTCGCTATGCGAGACACCCCACGCATGAAACTAACGAACGTTGGGAGTCGAAGTAAGTTGGTTCTTTAGGATAGAAGTTTATAATTTTTAATATTATATGTATATATATTAATCTGATAGTTATGAGTTGTGCATGATTTGAGGCTAATGGAATCGCCAAATGTGAATGTGGAAATCATGGTGATATGGATTATATTATAAGTAGTCAGTTAATTAAGGGCAAACTTACAAAGGAATCACATTCATTTAGATTTTGTGATGGAATGTACACACATTGGGTGTATGGGCGCCCTGGATGGTTGGATTGTGGTATTTTCCATAATTGTACGAAGTAAGTATTCTTGAGGTTAAGGAAAGTAGAAGTTATGACTTTAGGATTTATTTGTTTGATGATTTCGGACCGCTACTCCCCAAAATTTTCCACGAGGATGGTATAGGAAGTATTGGGTAAAGTTTAACTCGATACAGTTGAAACTAAATGGTAAGGCTTGGTGTATAACATCAATGGGGGTATTCGGTAATGTACTGTATGGGCGGTACGACAGAGATTGCATGAGATGTGAGATTAATACCCGGAATTGTCCAATATAGTTATGCTTTATTTTTCTGAATTTTGTGATGAAATTCTATTATAAGGGGGGAAGTATGTAATACCCTGTAATTTTAATAACTTTTAAAATGAGCTAAATTAAAAGTTAATGGGATTAATTGGAATTAATTATAAATTTATTAATTAGGATTAATCTGTATTTTATATTACTTGTGGATATTGAAATATATGATTCTGAATATTATTTAGTGATATTTAAGTAATATATGAATATGATGTTATTTATAATACTGTGAGTTATTAATACGGTAATTATGAAACTTTAGTCCCGACATGGTATAGAATGTGTCGGGACTAAATTAAATAAATAAAAAGGAAACATTATTTTATATCAACATTATGGTCGTTTCGAGTGCGTCGTTCCATCCGAAAGGGTCGAAATAGTCAGAAAAGTCTATTCGGGTGTTGGATTTTGGTCTCGGGTCAGTTAGGAGACGAAAGGACACCCCGGAGGGACATTTTAGTCATTTTATTTGGGAGATGAATAGTAATTTCGGGATTTGTCTTATTATAAAGGTGATGGATTAGAGGAACGTAGGTTCATTTCTTTTGATCACAAAACACTTTAGAGGTATTAGTGTGAGAGAAAGTGAAGAGTTTCTTGGGAGGAGAAGAGGTTGCTTTGTAAGGATGAAAGACTTTTGGGGCAAGCCAAAGGGGATTAACCACCTTATATCACCAGCACCACCACCAAAAAGTCACCAGAAAATAAGGAACGGATTCTAAACCATCAACACCAAAGGTTCATACCTACATAATTAAGGCAAGTGTAATTCTTATTTTATTTTATTGCTTACAATATCCATGCTAGATAGGTTAAGTAAGAAGTATGAACTTACATAATTTAAGGATGAACTATAGAGTTTTTGGAATTTGTTCTTTATACGAAAATTAGATAGAATAAATCTCTTTCTGTTTAAATGATTTAATCCATGAATATCGGGTTTCAAGTGATTGAAGAAATATGAGTTATTATGATTTTTGGAGAAATAAGAACCTATGAGAATTCTGGAAATAATAGGATTTAATCCAAACTATTTGATGATTTTAGTTTTTTTTTATTATTATAATCTGATCATATATTTTGCAATATCAATTGATATTAATTAGGTGAAGTTTTGGATTGATTTGTGTTGGTTTTGATGAGAAAGAAAATGGATAAAACGCATGAAAAAAATTATTGAAAAGGACGAACATTATATGATAATTTGATGTCGGTGTTAAGAGGAAATTGGTAGTGTGCTCGCGTGTTTTTGTACAAAATAACGTTCTGCACAACGTTGCAGTTTTAAATTTTTTCAAAATCGGAGCAAAAAAGCCTCAAAATTGTAATTTTATATATCTGGCATAATGTACCTTTATCGAAAAAAATAACTGGAAAATGGTGATTTGGCCTATGGTGAGATTTTATTAATTTTGGGACATTAACAAGGAGCGAGGGACTTGGGTTAATGTTGAAAAATTATTTGGATTTGAGGATTAAATTTTTGTGAGAGATATCTACATAATTAGGTTACGATTTAGAGGAGAATAATCGTTATATCAAGTAAGGACAATATTGATGATATATTTACGGGTACTTGGGTCGGATAAAATATTATGTGAGTGATAACTACATAAAAAAATATGATGGTAATCATGATTACAAGTGTAAATAGTATTCAATAAATACGACGGGTACTTGTGATAGGATGAATTCCTAATATGATGTAGGTAGTGTAAGTACCTACAGGTAGATAATAATGCATATTTAATTGAATGATAATTTATGTGTATGACATACCTAGCTTACTTGCTATCGAAGGGAAGTTTACGCGTGAGGGCAGTGATATCCTGATGAATCCATGGGATTTTTGACTTGTCGCTCGAGAACGGACTTAGGTCGATTACCATTAGTGAGAACAACGGTATAGAACTGTCATTTGGGTGTGTAGGTATGTGCGTAGCCCAAAGGCTTAGGACTATGTTCGCCTCCATTATTTGTGATTTGATATTTGTGGTTCAAGTAATGTTTACCGAACCAATAGTCCCCTATACGGAGACAAGCTATATTGGGACATGATAGTAGAGTAATCCATGCACTGCAGTTGTGTATCGAGGTGCCGTATTGTATTATATATATGTATATATATTGAATTGGATGAATATGTATATACTGGCTAGTTCTATCTTCTGTCTGAATAAAGTAAAATTGAAAGATAATTGCATGTAATTAATTAAGTATGATAATGCTTAATTATGTTGAATAAATAAAAAGGATTATCGATGTTGAATCTTATTGGATATATGTAAATTATGCGGGATAGATATGGGTTATGATTAGTTGATACAGTTATGAACTACTTAGAATGGAGAATAATAACTAGTATGATTTAGAGGTACGTTAGGTGTGCACTCTAGATGAGAGGTGAGAATCTCAAGAGAGAGTCCGATAATCTAACATATATATTATAAGTGATAAATATTGTATTTATTTACTTGTTGTTTTCAAAACTATTTTTACCATCGAGCTCAAACCCGTTTCCTTGCATATTCTCTTTTCTCTCTTATATCTTCTATATCAGGTGTCCATCCGCAAGGACACCATCCATAGAGGATTATGATGGTTGACGAGCTATGGAGCTATGGAGTATTGTTTAGACGCCTTCATTTAATTGATTCATACTCGGTAGTGATCTTTCATTTAGAGCATGTCGCCCCAGAGGATTTCAGCTGTTTCTTTTCTACTTGAGTGAGGATTTTGTACTCGTGTCATTGTGTTACATTTACAATTGTTGGGATTTATGTATTGAGATATTTTCTGGAAAGTTTATTCCAGTTGCATTCAAATTCTATTGTGATATCTATTCAGTTTATTGTTGTTGTGGAATGGAATGTGTAGAATTTTTTGAAATGGTAAAATGAAATTTTTATGGGAAAATTTTTAACACGAGCTTAATTGAGTATTAGGTGATAGGAAAATATTTTCGACAATGCTACTAAGAATCAACCAACAGTATATTCTGATTTAATTCGGTATGGGACTGATCCCTCAGTATTTAATTTGGAGGGGTGTTACAAAATCTACAACCAAGTTCCTCTAGTTTCAGATAAACTACTAGGATTGTGCGATGTCAACTCCCCATTTAGGTTGTGAATTGATCAATAATACTTGAACCTGAATTCTGATCCCCTGTGATCAAGCCAAACCCAACTCAAAGGAATTTGTAATAAGTATAATTGACCATCATTTACACAAAAATATATTTAATGAACATAAATTTAAAGCCTTCTCAAAATCATGATTCTCATTTCAATATGAACTATACAAAACCTTTTATTAATAAATAAAAAAAGTTTTAACATGGTTTTAATAATAGTATCCCAATAATCTCCCACATAGTACAAATCCCATATGAATCCACGCATATTCGATACGAGTCCACCTTACAAAAGTTTTTACAAAACCATTAATGTTCATAATTATTTGTAAGAAGATATATAATTTAGACTATCGGTGCTTTTCATTATAACTTGACTTACAAAAATTAAAGAATCTTTCAATTTTTCTCTTAATAATGTTTGGTTTCTTATTTTGCATTGATTAATTTGCTTTTGTTTTAAAGTAAAACTTGGTCATACTTCATCCAAACATTTGACAATGGTAAATTTTCCTTATAAATGATTAACAATAAGTTATGAAAATTATATTTTTGTTTCTTTCTAACACTCTAGTCAATGACAATTAAGGGCATTAGCTAGTAAATCCCCTAAAACTCTATTTATATACAATCACTACAAGGGGTATTCTTCTTCGTATCTTTAACCCATAAACTTTTCGTGTAATTAATGATAGATCCACGTGCTACAACACATATGCACAATTTACCTATTCTAACCTTATTGAACGCTTAACCCTCTTTACCCTCTTTACCCTCTTTACCAAATCACATTGAAGTTGAAGTTGCAAAAAAAAACACTACGACGGCTGAAATGTCTCTATTCTCTCAACATCCAATAGATGAATTTTCTTCTTACTCTGTTTTTGTACATTATTTGAACTTGGGAAAAACAAATATATATCTATATATTTACCAACTAAACATATATATATAAATAAAGACACAAAAGAAAAAAGAAAAGAATTGGTGATTATATAGAATATTTTAAACATGTTTACACGGATAAACGACTTTTATCAAACGTTGATGATCTACAATCATTTATTCTAATACAATAGGGTGTCGACAATAACATTATGTATTTAATCTTTGAAGATGATTAAATGGATTTAATTATTCATATTGCAGAAAAACTCAATAAAATTAATAACTAAACATGTTAAATTGTTATTCATGATTTCTCGATAAATGTAATTTTATATTATATTGTTGTTGTGATGATATAATTGAATTTTTTTTTATCATGATAACTTACTCATTATATAATTCATTAATGAATATGAAAAATTTAGATCAAACAAATGTTTTTCTTAATATAAATTATTTGTTAAAACTGTAATTGTACATCTATCAATATAGGTATAACTATTTTACTGTAAGTGTTTGTTATGGTTTATCAATATAAGTGCTTGAATGCACATTTGAATATGAAATATATTTACTTAATGTGACAATTGCAGAAAATTTGTAACTATATTTATTATTTGTTGTAACTATGTCTATTTTATTGTAAATGTATATGTTTGTAACTGTATTTTGTATTCTTGTAAGTATATCTATTTTTTTTTTTTTCAATTGTATCCATTTTTATTTAAATGTGTTTGTTTTTTTGTAACTGTTTTCATATTGTGTACCTATATGAAAATTTTTAAAACTATATCTTAAAATTTTGGTTATATATATTTTCCACATTGTATGGAATTAAGGGCAAAAGTAACGGAATCGACTGCGAAACAAAATTTTGTTTTGTGTGCAGATGTGGATAAAAAAAATACAACAACTTGTGTTGGAATTGAGGTCGTGGTTTATCTCACGTTAATGTTCATCAATCTCAGACGATCATTGTCAACCATTTGTTATTGTTAATTTACACAAACAATTATGTTATTGTGGATATTGGAAAATACATGGTTCCCCTTCTGCTCATGTTGTGGATGTAATACTTGGCAGTGATCAATACGTAATGAAATTCGTAGAGTTTTATTTTCATATCTTATATTGAATGTACTATGATCTACCAATTTTTTCAGAATCTAATGTATACAATCCTTGCCATGAAGGTGGTGTAGCAATAGTTCCTCCAATTATAAAAAAATGGTCATCTGAAGAAAAATAGGTACAAAAATAAAGGAGAGACAACAAGAAGAATACAATATGACAAAAAAAATCTTATAAAGCATTGATTAAGTAATCAAAGTTTGATTAAAGAAAATGACACCGATCAGTACAATTTACTTTCCATCAGTTAACTATGCTACTATATTTGTTCCTAAAAATGGTAATTATATTTTTTTTAATTAAAACTATTTATCTAGGCTCCCAATTGTAACTATTTTTCTCACACAAAAGTATAAATGAATTTTTACACATTGACTACTAAATGTTGTAAACTAAAAGAGGAACAAATAGAATTTAGAGGGATTGAGTCTTTCATTTCATTATATATCAATACTCAACGGGTATGACCCATATTTATAGTAAAAGATAAGGCAATCCAATAGACCCCATAATAATTGTGAAATACGAGTGGACTAGAATGCAAGTGGACATCCACTTAATAAACATTTTATAACACTCCCTCTTGAATGTATAATATAAAGCAGTCTATATATATGACTCACTTGAGTCTAAAATATAGGAGCTTATCTAGTTTGGAAATAGAGACAAAATTGTGTCATCCTATGTCTAACCTTAAGCCTCATGCCTCTTCATGATTCGCATCAAGAATAATCAAGGCTGGAAAAGGTAGTAACCAACACAACTCACAACACCTAGAACAACATTTATTTGACATTTTTTGTGTATGAGGTGTGTGTGTGTGTGTGTGTTCACTTTGTCTTAAAAATATTTTCAAATACTTTTAAAGAATTTTCTGGAATTTTTAAACATTTAAAATCTATTTTTTAAACATTTAAAATTTGGTTTTACAAATAATTGGACCATTTTATAATAATTCAAAGTTCTTAACTTTTCCTTGGGTAGAATCTGAAGGTGACAGAGACATTTGGGGTAGAAAAATATAATTTTAAAAGTAAAAAACACGCATTTCACAATCAATCTGGATCACACACGTGTTGCCTTCTCAATGCTTAGATTTGTGTTTCTTTCCACTCTCATAACTGAGAGTTAATCTGAACGATGGTTTGAATTTAGCAATGACCTGCATGCGTTTTAACTCAATTAATGTCATACCTATTTGACCCAATCACAGAGAGTTTTATTGCGGTGCATCTTGAACCATTAGATTTACAACCATTTGCTCGAATTAATCTTGACCCTTGATTTGAGTCCCCATTCCAGATCCTTCCATCATTCAATGTAAATAGGGTCTAAGATTCATTCGTTTCTAACTTTTGGCAAGTCTAAGAATTGGGAGAAAATAAGAGAGAGAGAGAGAGAGAGAGAGAGAGAGGGGGGGGGGGGGAAGAGGAAAATTAGAGAGAAGAGGAAAATAAGAGAGAAAAAGAAAAACGTAAATCAAACTCTGGCCAAAGTTTTCCAGAAATCTTTTAAGAGTCTAAGAATTTCTTTTTTGTGTTCGTGGTTCCAAATCGTTTCTGGTTTACATATCTTGTCTAACACTTTCACCAAGTCTGTTCGCTTCTCATATCTTTGGAATTTCTAGATCTGACTAAGTGATACAGTCATGATTTATGGATAGGGCTGATTTTTTCATTAGAAATCATCTCTCTGATGGGTTTTAGTTTTAAAGCCTTTTTATCAAATATTTCCCAACATAACTCCTTTTTCTATTTTCAAGTTTTCTTAAAAAACAAGACTTCAAAATTTTCAGATCTAAAGACGTTTATGTCTCCCAATTTGTATTTCACATTTTGTGAAATAATTTTGTAAATAAATAAGAGTGGGACATATAGGATCTTGGATATTTTATTATAGTAAGATTGTTTTCTGATCTGCCTTTAAAAGAGAAATCTATTTTCAAGAAAAGTTGATTCAGAACTCTTACATGTCATTTTAGATAAAATTTGTAATTTGTAGGAAATCGTCTGTATAAGTGTGAGTGAGTTGTATGTATGTGTTAGGAACATCACTTCACTAAACTGTCACACCACAACACTAAAGTTGTGTGGTATAGAGAATTTTACCATCAGAGTCAACATAAAGATGGAGCTATGGAGTAAAGCTTGTAAGACTTTAAAGACAACAGTCAGACGCCAGAAAAGTCCGAGAAAAACTAGGAGTGATGGTATAATTTCTTGACTTAGTTTTAGGTCGGTTTGGTTAGATAATACGTTGCTTGGTTGTACTCTATAACTCATTCTAGTGGGTTTTTTGTTTTACTTCGTAGAGGGAGTCGTGGATGTTTCCCCTATTTGATAAGGGTTTTAGCAGGTTACAATAGTTGTCGTGTGTGAATATTCTTTATACTTGTTTTACTTTCGCTATCACTATTATAGGTGTTTAAAATTCTTTTAAACCTTTAAGTTTCTAAGCAAATGAAATCTCTTGTTCAAAAACAATTTCTAACATAACTTCAGTTTTCCTTCGTGTTATTAAAAGAGTTTCCTCAAAAAAACATTCGGACCCTTGTTAACTGTGTTAAATTTTGATTAAACGACTTAGTAAGGGATTTTCAATTGGTATCAGAGCGGGTTCTTGTTTTTCAAAACAACTTTTTGGAATCCTATGTTTTTGCAAACTGTTTTAAAAACACCTCATTGACAAGAAATTTAAGAGACTGGGAAACTTATCCCAACCTCCCCTCTTCGATGAAAATAATTTTCCTTACTGGAAAGTAAGTATGATTTCTTTCATCCAAGCAGTGCTGGGAGATGAAATCTGGGATGACATAGAAAGTGGTTACTAATAAGAAGCTTTTTGCGTATATGATCGTTGTCTTCAAAAGTCACTCTCAAAATTCCTTTGAGTACCTACAAAACTTGTCTAAAAATAACTCGTATTGCGGTAAGTACAAGTATCAATCCTACTTTCAAGGTGAAACAATTAATGAGAAAATGTACAATTCAAAAAAAATTTTATCAAAATATTTTTTTTATTTTTCTTTTAAAACAATTTCAATGGAAAAATTAACTAATTAAATGCTAAAATTATAAAATGACCAAATAATGAAAAAATGTGCAAGCGAGTGTGAAATATGTGAGAAGGTCAAGAGATGGGATTACACTGCATTTTCCATTATTCTAATTTCTCAATTTATTAATTTGAAATATTTTGAGATAATATTAAATCGATAATCTAACTCTAGTTAAAAATATAAATTTAATAAAATCTTTTTTAGAAATTTAATTTAAAAATGTCACACGATGAAAAATTAGGACTACACTATTTTCATAAAATTACCCGCTAGGATCAATTTAATGAAAAAAATATCAATCCTCAAAATTTCAACACCGAATTAATATTCAAATGTAGGAAAAACCTATCTAGTTCGATTCCTAAATTCAAACATTAATTTGTTCAATTAATTTACTAACTCTCGTTACATAAATTAATTGGTGACAGTAAAAATTAATTTACCTAGAAATATAAAATTAATGAAACTTATTAATTAAATTAACATCACTCGCAGTGCATCCCACCCCTTGAACGGGGTGTTTAGCCAAACATTCTCATGTTAGAATAAAAACCATTCAATAATATAGCAAGAATGAAAAGGAAAGGGAAAGAAATTCAATACGCAAAATTTCCTTGTCGAACTTGTTCATGAAAATGCATCTCAATCTTCTCACAAATCCAACACTTGATTACACCAAAAAGAATAAAAACTAAACCTAAAAATTATTCTAAAGCTAAACTATTTTTTTGTTTTTTTCTGGATTTTTTTTTTTATGACCCTAAACTTTACATAATATACACCTTGTTTCTCACTCTCTGCATCTCTTTTTTTTTTCTGAGAGTCCTCTATTTTTTAAATGAGATGCCCTTCTCTTTTATTGACCCACTATCTTTGTTGTTTAGAGGAGATATAGGTGGGATTTCATTTGGTTTGGGAATGTCCGATTTTTAAGGGATTTGAGATGGAGATGGTAAGTGGGTTTTCAGTTTTGGGCACGATCAGGTAGTGGGATCGGACACGGGTTTGTGGTTGAGCTAAGGTCTCAGGTTGGACACCGATTGGGTCGGATCGGCGCTGCTGGTTGGGTATGGAGGGTCGTGCAGGGGCATCGACGGAGCAGGTATGGCGGTTTGGTCCAGCGCTACTAGGTTGCCGACGCCGGCAGGGGCTGGTCTCCGAGTTTAGGTGATTTTAATCCAGGTCTCGGGTTGTTTTTTTTTTTAATTTGGTTTTTGATTTGGTTGATTTGGGTTATGATTTATGGTATGGAAGAAAGAGGAAAAGGGTTAATAGTAAGTAAGAGGTGTGGGGGTATAAGGGTGGTGATGGAGGTTTAGTTTTGTTAATGGTGGAAGGTCAGAGAAAGTCGATGAGAGGTTGAAGATAGGTGGGTTTTTTTGTGTGGTGAGGTGTAGGGTAGGATGGTGAGGGTGAGGTAGTATTTGTGTGTTTGTTTGGCGTTGGGTTTAGGGTGTGGGTGGGTTGTGTGTGTTTAATTTGTACCCCTAAAAATTAACAAAACCTAAAAAATAAAACTAAAAGTAAAATAAAAGAATCATAAAATCTAATAAACTAAAAAAAACTAACATCTCAAAATAAAAATTAAAAGCCACTAAAAAATATGAAAATGAAAATAAAATAAAACTCTATTAAAACTAAAAAATAATAATCCTAATAAAACTAAAATAAAAGAAATTAAAATCTAATAAAACAAAAAATTAAATTTCTAAAAACAAATCCTAAAAAAATAAAATAAAGATTAAAAATTAAAAACTAATAAAAATGAAGAATTAGAAAATAAATCCTAACAAATTCTATATAAATCCAAATAAATCCTAAAAATAAAATGACTAAAAATAAAAATCTAGAAAAATAATAATGGTAAAAACTCAACACACACAGGGCTCGGGGAATGGTCTGGACTCGGTGTAGGCTTAGGTTTGCATTACGGAACTGGTTCAGGTTATTCGGATTACATCTCGGCATGATCAAATTGGACTCCAGACTTCGCGATCTCCTTTGATTTCTTCGATGCACGCTTTTGACCGCTTTTGAGTCGCAATTGTACTGATTTAGCATTATTTGTACCGCAACTGCGTATTGACCTGAGAAATAAATAAATACGAACATAAGGTCATTTTTATTAAAAACGAGCGACTGAAATGCATCTATTCGGGGTATAAATTAGACACTTTTGGGTGCTTATCAGTTACTTACATACTACCAAACCTTTAGCATAAGGCAGTGAAATAAGAATCAAAAAACTTCTCACTGAATTTATTAAAGAGGAGAAATAGGCCTCCTTCAGTAATAATAAAAGCAAGAATGAAATATTCATGTCTATAAATGAGCATGAGTTCAAAATAATCACTATATGTACCACTTCCAAGGAAGCCTGGGACACGTTGGTCACAGCCCATGAAGGTGATACACGTGTTAAGGCTTCCAAGACTCAAATGCTCATTCAACATTATAACACCCTAGTTATGACAGAGGATGATTTTTATATCAAACTAACTGATGTCGTAACTAAGCTATATGCAAATCGCATTGTCTATGACAGAGAGAAATTATCTCTAAAATCCTAAGATCACTTCCACAGAAATTCGGCAGTAAAAGATATGCAATTGAGGAAATGGAAGATCTAAATTTTACCCCTGAACTCCTTAGTAGAAAATTAAGAATTGTGAAAATGGAATTAGATTATAAGAAATAACTTCTTGGATGTCTTAAGAAAAACAGTAGTTCTAATGTGGTGTTTCAATCTAAAATTATTCCAAATTTTGAAATCCAATCTGATGATGAAAGTGACTTGGATGAATTGGATAACTAAATAGACTTAATGTCTAAACATTTCAAGAAAATACTGAAGTTTAGAAATAATGTTGCTGTTAAACAAGTAAAGGCTCCTTATTCAAATCAATCTAATAACAGACCTCATGAGAGGAGACTAGAGAAACACAAGAACAACACTAGACCTGGCAAGGACCATAGCAAGTCTGAATGATTTAGATGTGGTAAAATAGGTCACATTGCCATTAACTGAAGGTTCAACCTGAAAAGACATAATAAGGCCAATTTGTATAAAACATGGGATGATTCAAGCGATTCAGATGATGATGACGATGAGCCTGAATCATCTAACATTTTTTTACCCCTGTATGTCATTTTTTGCAAAGATAGTATATTCTGATAATGCTGATGAGAGTTTGCCTAATAATGCTTTGAATGTGCCTGTTAATGGTTTATCTGCTTTGTGTCTTGAGATTGCTAATAATGGTTATACTAATAATAGTAGCTCTATTATCATGTGTGTGAGTCAAAGGGATCGTATTAATGACAAACTAAATGTGAGTGTGAGTTCGAGAAATGAATCGATATGGGACAAATCACCCACCACACTTAGTGAGTCCGATAATCACGACCTTCCAGAAATCCACACACTGTACACAATGACGCTTAGGAAGAGCAATATATTAGAAAGAATCATTAAAGACCTGACTAAAAAGATAGAATATCTTAGTCTTGTGATTAAAAAAAATACTGAAGATTACACTAATCAATGTCTAGCCCACGAAACTCGAACTAAGGTCTTTTCTGAAAAAATCAAGGATCTTTCTAAATATAATGGAATTATGGAAAATAAATCCAAGGCCACGTTGTTAGAATTGGAACAATCAAAAGAAAAATCTTCAACAGTCTTCAAAAAGTTTGCAAAAATTGAAAACAACTCTAATTATTTTGAAGACTTTGTAGCATCCAGTAAAACCAATTCTGAGGACAGGACATGTATTGGATTCAACACTAACACGCAAACTAAAAATCTACAAACCTTAACATTCGTGTCAGGAGAAAAAAGTCCTACGGAAGCTTGTCCATATTTTCAGTTTATAAAAGCTAATTTTGATAATTAAAAAAAAATAAAGGGAAAGACATTGTGATAAGCAGTGAGTATAAAGCTAATTCTGAATCTAAGACAAAATCCCATCCCCCCCCCCCCCCCCCCCCCCGCACACACACACACACCAGCATGGCAAGGAGAGTCTCTTTCCAACCTATCGATAGAGACATAGGACTAAAAACCCACATTTAGACAAACCCTTATTCAAAGGTCTTCAAGACATTACGAAATCTTCGAGCCACCCTTATTGATCCTATTGTGTTGTCTATGGACATTCACTTGAAACATGTTTTCAATAACGTCTAGGCAAATCCATATCTTACACTCCCGTGTATAGAAACTTCAGATATACTGTGACACCCCGACTAATTAAATACCGGGTAGCTACTCCTTTATTAAATTAATTCAAAATGCCAAGTTGGCTCAGTTAATAGCATCACTGTCGAAAACATTTTATTATTACTAACCACCTAGTATTTAAAAAGTAAGTTGCCAAATTTTAATATAAGTCTGATTAACATGCAACAAGTGTAATGAAGAAATAAGTAACACCATTCACCATACTGAAGTAAAATGAATAACCATCACATAGTGTAAATAAAGTCTGGAGGAAACTCCTCACTACAATCCCATACTGAAATAAATAACCGAATTCTAAAACAATACAAATCAAAGTCTGAAAACTGTAATGTAAAAGATGTCTCTAATAGAAATGGGCAACATGCCCTACAACTGATAGATAGTGACTCTGGAATCCAAAAGATAGAAGCGTCTACAAGCAAATCCCTGTAGCTTCCATAAACAGCTACAGCTCGTTACCTGAATGAGAATCCTATGCTTGGTATCCCTGTGGCTGGGCACCTAAAAGGGTTTTACAAGAAAAAGATTTGAAAAGCAAACGGGTCAGAGCCCGAATGTGGAGTTATATTTTAAAAACATACAAGTGCTTTAAAAACATTTAAAACATTAAATGCAAAGTACATGTTAGGACGTGCACTCACATGATATTCTCACCTCTCGTCTAACTGTGAACTCCTAACGTAAGTACCCATCTGGAGTAATACAGACTACTAGCTACGTGACAACATATCTAGCTAGACTATCATAGGTCCTACCCTTATTACTCGGTTCTCTTAACTTAATAACGCTCGTAATTAAGTAGGGGTTTAACGTAACTCAGATGTTCAATATGCAATATATATAACTATCAGTTAACTCGTTATTTTTTTTCCCGAAACAATACCGTAATTATATTCACATCATTAACATGAAGGTTCTCATTAATTAAGTGTATATTATTCACATCATAAATATACAATACAAGCACCCCGAGAACTAAGCTGTGGTGCACACATACTCTGCTATCCATCCCGGTACATCACGTACATAAGGATCACATATTCCGAATCTCTCAGGAATAGTCCAGATAACACAAATCACAAATAGTGGAGGCGAACACAGTCACATCACATGGGTCACGTACATACCTACGCTCCCACGATCAGCGGACTTATTAACATCCCAATAAGTCTTTCTATGACCTATGTTCATCGAGGTAACCAGTCTAAATCCGAGAAACACAAGGATTAGAGGGCCCTAAGCGAACGCAAACCTCCCGTGATAGCAAGTATGGTAGGTATGTCATACACACAATTCATATACCAATACTAAGTAAACACACGTCTTAGTAATACCGTAGTTTAATCGTAGTACATATCGCATTCTCGTACTAACTTATAACTATCACAATTTATACTATTCCGGTTTGTAATTATACGTGCCATAATTCATCCTCACGTCGTAGTAGACACTCACGTCTCAACCCAAACGGTTCATTGAATTAAATCTCTCGTAATAAATTTACTCCTCATAATAACCCAAAAGTCCCAAATCTATCCTTACATCATAATAGGAATGTTATCTATATCCTCGAACAAGCTTACGGGACTCCAAAAATCAAAATAGTCCAAAAAGGACCAAACTGTCAACTCGTTAGAAGTCTCATTCGAACGAGACTGTTCGAACGAGATTCCTTTGCCAACTCGTTAGAAGTCTCGTTCGAACGAGGCTGTTCGAACGAGATTCCAGTTCGTTCGAACGAACTGTACCTTCTAACGATATCTCGTTCGAACGAGATATCGAACGAGATCCATTCTCGTTAGCAGCGACTGGTCAACTCGTTAGAAGCTCGTTCGAACGAGGTCGTTCGAACGACCTGGGTAGGGGCTTCTAACGAGCTACCAGATTCGTCCCAGATTTACTAAGTTACGTTTCTCACCATTTTTAACACCTCAATCCTTCTCCAAAGTTCGTTCTAACAAAGTTTTAAGTCCTCTAATCATACTACAACATGCTAAGGTCATAAACTAACATTGTTTAATATATTAATGCCTCCTAACCATCATTAAATCACAAGGTTTTATACTTTTCCCCAATTTTATCAAGATCATGAACCCTAGATTTATAACATCATCAAATCCCAGCATTTAATCCGTTTTAATTTCTTCTAATCACAATTATCATGAGAGAAATCATATACCTATCATTCTACATGAAATTCTCTTCAAAATGTTCAAGTTCTAAACTCCAAACTACATGGGTTTTCATTCATCTTTCAAGAACAATTAAAATTCCTCAATTTCTAACATGGAAGAGACATTCTCTGAAATTAAATGGAATAAAGTCACTTGCCTTGATTCTCTCTGAGTTTGGTGTAGGTTTGGCAGAACGTTTCTACAGAATTTCTTCTCTCCAAGCTTCCTCTCCAATGGTGGCTTAAGGTGGCTAGGGTTTTGATTTGGGAATTTAGAAAACTCTTCTAATAACCTACGTAGCCTTATAGGTTAATATGGTTTGGTTAATGGGCTTAGTGGGTTTAATTCACATCAGATTTACATCTCTAATTTTCGTCACTTTTAATTCCTCAAAATGTAAAATTACCAAAATACCCTTTAAGTTGCCGGTATGGCCTAAAAATACCCCGGAATCCAAACTACACCCCCGGGTAGTGTTTTCTGACTATCTCGACCCTTCCGGACGCGTTGGCGCACTCAAAACGACCATACGGTTTATAGATTTTAAATTCACTTTTATTATCAAAATATTACACCGTGACGCGGCGGTCCCACGCGTCTCAACAAAATTTCTAAAATGCCGTATATAAATCTCACGACAACTTTTATAATACCAAATACATATATCAAAACATGTATGCTCATAATCAAATACCAACTCACATCTCGTTAGTATTTATAACCCAGATTAATTTCCAATTAATACGCATTTAATTAATTAATCTCAAAAATAAATATAGCCAAAAGTACGGGGTATTACATATACTAGGCAAAATGGAAATTACTACGTCCTTCCTAAACAGACTAATAAGAACTCTAACTATCGAAATAGGATGAAATAATCTAACACTAAAAAAATCCAAGAAAAAGGAACCTAGAATCATGACAAACCAAATCCTCCACAATCTACCAAAAATCAGTTTAATGCACAAAAATCTTTTAAAGAAAAATCTGATGCTCGTAAATTTTATCAAATCCGAGAAAATATAAGAAAACGTTTTAAAAATAGAGCAATTTGGGTTAGGAAAGATGATCTAGTACCCCCAAATGAAGTGTAATGTGGTTATTAATTCTTTAAAAGTTGAACACACTTCATCTGGATGGCCTTTGGACTCGTGTTGTTCTTAATATATGATCGGGGATGAGACAAAGCTAACCAACAAAATCGATTTCTTAGGAGGAAAATTTTTGTTTGGAGATGCAGTCTCTACCCAGATTATAGGGAAAGGGACACTCCAAGAAAAAGGTCTACCTACTCTTGAGAACGTTCTATTAGTAAAGGAGTATATCGCAATTTTATGACTCAAACCATACTGTCACATTCTTAAAAATCGATTGTAAAATTCTAAGTGAGAATGGAGACTGTATTATTACAGGCCTTAGGAAATCGGATAACTGTTATACAGTAAATATCGGAACTGAGATCTACAATATAGCTAGGATATAAGATAATGAAATCTAGAACAATAGGTTAGGTCACATAAATTCTGATAGCCTTGGTAAGTTAAGGTCACAAAAAATTATTAGAGGTCTTCCCAAGATCAAACTTATTTCCAATATAGTATGTGGACCTTGTCAAGAACGAAAGATAGTTAAATCTCCTCATAAGAAAGCGAAATAGGTGATATCCACCAAACCTCTAAAACTAATCCATATGGACGTAATGGGTCTCTCTCGTACTGTTAGTCCTTGTGGCAACAGTTACATCCTGGTTATGGTTGACAATTTTACTCGATTTACCTGGATGGCCTTTTTAAAATAAAAATCAGAAACTTTTCCTAAGTTTTTGAAAATTTATTACGAATTGATAATGAAAATGACTCCCAAGTAATTAGAAATCGGTGTGATAGAGGAGGTGAGTTTATAGATTTAAGAATTATTGAGTATTTTGACTACATGTAATACCCCATATTTTTGAGAAATTTTATTTTTAATTGCGGAATTAGGATTAATTAAATTAAATGGAGAAAATTTATTTATAATTAATCTGGATTTAAATGTAATAATTACCAGCGTGATGAGAGTTAGTATTTATTGATGATAATTATGTTAAATATTACTTAGCGAGTAAAGTAATATATGATTATGAAAATATTAATATGGATGGGAGTAAAAAATACGACAGTTGCAATACACTTAGTTGGGACACGCATGTGAGTCGTGTTGATATTACTTTATTGGGTTAAAAAGATAATTTAATTTCAAGTAACTCGTATGACCATTTCGAGTGCGCCGATGAGTCCGAAAGGGTCGAGATATTCAGAAAACTCTACTTGATTGTTTTAGTTGGGTTTCGGGGCAATTTAGGCCAAACTGACACCCTGAGGGGGTATTTTAGTCTTTTGAGATTTATGGGAATTAAAATGGATGAAAATAGAAAATTAAAAAGGAAGAGTACGTGGGTAATAGTCTATCTGTGAGTTTCCAAACCCCCGTGATAGAGAGAGAGAGAGAGAGAGAGAGAGAGAGAGAGAGAACCAAAGAGGAAGAAGAATAACTCCATACGAGCCCATAGATAAAGACTCAAGCTCTCACACCAAAAATTACACCAACGTGTAGATCGTGAAGAGAGGATCACCCCTATACCAATTTCATCCCGCGAATCATAAGTTCACAAATAGTCAAGTGTTTATCTTGCCAAATTTTAGGGCATATATGATTCATGTTAATGTAGTTAATTGAATCACCATGATATTATGAATTTGGGATTGAAATTGGGTAATAATCTTTAATTAGGAGTATAGGTTTGCACGTAAATGAATAACCATGTTTTGGGTATGATAATTATGGGTTTTATATGTTTATTTTATGAAATTAAATCTAGGATTAAATGGTTATTAATGAAGGCTATGTGAAATTAGGGGGGCTTGTTGAAGATTTGAGAAATAAATCGAAACTTATGTTATAATTTTAGGGATTTCATATTAAAAATGGATGGTAAAGTGTTATAATACTAGGGGATATGGTTTAAAGTTATTAAAATTGGATTTAAATGAGTTTGAAGTGATTTTTTTATTGAATGATTTGGAGAAAATAAAAAATTTGGAAGACAGCGAAGCTCTCTGAATTCTTGTTCAAAGACCTGCTCAGGTCGTTCGAACGACCCCGTTCGAACGAGAATTCCAATGATATTACTAACAAGATTTTTGAGTTCCTTCGAAGTGAAAATATCTTTCGAACGACCTCATTTGAACGAGAATCCCAAGGTTCTAATGAAATTTCAAAAACTCCAATTTTTGCCCAAACGAGTTAAAAATTCTTCTAGGTTCATTTACGTGAGAGAATAGGACCCACACTACTCTGAAATAGCTTCATTTTTATAATTTAGTAGTGATATGAATTATGTAACTACTAAGGGAATGGGTTGGAATGAGAGAGCTTTAAAGAGTATATGCGATAGAGAGTTAAGTCATACGTTTATAGTATTGAGAGTAGTAGAGACTATGAGACTACTTATGAATTTGGGAACTTAGGTTGCGTGAATACTTAATGAATATAATAATTTGTGTGTATACTTATTGATTGAACTATTATGTGTACGACATACCTACGTTGCTTTCTATCGAGCAGAGGTTGCGCATTGTGGACAATCATGCCTTGAGGAGCCTTCGGGTGGGATTTCAATTTGTGCCACTAGAGCATAGAACCTAGGTACGGGCTATCTGTGGGAATGATCGTGATGACGGTCATATGGGTGCGAAGGTATGTTCATAGCCCATCGTCTTGGAACTATGTTTTCCTCCAATATGTGTGTTTATTTTCATGGTTCGCGAGAGATTAAACCTTTAGTTCTTTATGCAATGAGTGATGCACCAGGAAATGATAGTAGAGTATGCATGCACCTCAGTTGTGCCTCGAGGTGGGGTATTGAATATATATATGTATATATATATATAAAATAAAGCGTGTGTATATATATACTTGTGATACTACCTACTATGTGAATTAAGTAGACATGTATAATAATGGAATCTGAAATGAACTAAGTTGGTGCACACTTTACCTATATTAAATTGAAAGGGCGCTTATCCATATTAAAGAGACGTTGATCATAGGTGTTATGTATGTTGCGAGGGAAATACGTGGGAACAATGTTGGGTTAAGATTGGATGTTAGATTAAAAAGGTATAGTTAGCATGGAAATAGATACTACCTAAGTCCGATGGTATGTTAGGCATGAAAATTAGATGAGAGGTGATCATATCAAGTGAGTACGATAATCTAACATGATTAATATATGTGCTATAAACTCTTTTTAAGCACTTGCTGATTTTTAAATTATTTTTAACTCGGGCACTGATCAATTTTCTGCAAATCTCTTTTTCTTGTCAAATTATTTTAGGTGCCCACCCACAGGGACACTAAGCATAGCAGTTCCATTAACTCGATGAGTTGTAGCTGTTATGGAAGTTGTATGAGTTTGGTAGTAGACGCCTCTATGTCTATCATTTCTTCCCTTTTGAGTTATTTCATCAGTTAGTGCATGTTCCCCCTTTTCTATTAAGATATTCAGAGATTTTGGATTTAGATATTTACTTCATTCAGTTGTTGGGGATATTTATGTTGGATTATTTTATTTGGGACCTAGGGTGGAAATGTTTTCTCTAGTTTCATTTATTATTGTTGTTATTTCCTATCATATGAGATTGATGTGAATGGTGAATGTTTAATTATTTCATTAACCTAGTTTTATATTAATTAAAAGATAAAATTTTGACATCAAGCATTTTAAATATTAGGTAGTTAGTATTTATTAATAAAGTTTCTGACAGCGATGCATAATCGGAGTCAACAGGATATTCTGATTTAATTTAATAAAGGAATGATCATCCGATATTTAATTAGGCGGGGTGTCACACTACAATGGTTACAAATATGAATTTACTGCCCCTAAGAAGCCCCAACAAAATGGGATAGTTGAGCATAAAAATCACACTCTTCACGAAATTACTCGTATTATGATCCACGTAAAGGATTTGCCTAAATACTTTTGGGTTGAAGCCCTTCGTACATCTTGTCATATAACAAATAGAGTCTACCTTAGGAAAGATACCAAACAGACACCTTATGAACTTTCGTACGGGAAAAAAACTAACCTAAAATATTTTAGAACCTTTGGTAGTATATGTTATGTTTGTAAGGACATAGAACATTTGTCCAAATTCAAAACTAGAGGTGATAAAGCAATTTTCTTAGGTTATTCTCCAAATCGTAGAGCCTACCGTGTCTATAACCTTTGTACCAAAACCTTAACGGAATCCATCAATGTAGTAGTGAGTGACACTAATGTAGAGAATAAGAATATAGGACCAACCGTTATTGATGAGTCTAAAAACATTTCTACCCGTGACTCTTCGGATATAATTGAGTCTTCACCTAATGAGACCCCTGAGGTACCAAATTAGGTTTGTAAGGATCATCCTTTTGATAATGTGGTTGGTAACCAAGAAGATTCTGTTCGAACAAGATTCCAATTACGTAATACTACACATTTTGCATGCTTTGTTTCTTTTATAGAACCGAAGAATGTGAATGAAGCCTTAAATGATTACTATTGGATAGGTGATATCCAAGAGGAACTCATTCAATTTAAAACTCATATGAGTTATTATCACTAGATGGATTTTTAAAAATAAAACTGATGAAACAGGGATGGTTGTTAGAAATAAAGCCAGACTTGTAGCCCGGGGTTATTCTCAAATTGAAGGGATAGACTTTGAAGAAACTTTTGCCACAGTAACACCTCTCGAATATGCGTGTCTCTTGAAATTCACCTTATATCAAATGGACATAAAGTCTGCATTCCTTAATGGCATTTTAATCGAGGAAACTTATGTAAAACAGCCTAAAGGGTTCATTGATCCTCACCATCCAAATCACGTCCATCGTCTGAAAAAGGTGTTATATGGGTTCAAACAAGCCCCTCGCATTTTATATGAATGATTGTCTACTTTTCTCTTAAATAAAGATTTTAATAGAGGTAGGAATGATCAAACTCCTTTTGTCAAATAATTTGAGAAAAATGTTATAATAACCCAAGTATACGTAGACGACATTATTTTTGGATCTATCTCCCCGTCTGAGGTTAAAAAAAATTCTAAAGATATGCATGGGGAATTTCAAATGTCTCTTATGGGGGAGTTATAATTGTTTTTAGGTCTTCAGGTAAAATAAAACTCAAAAGGTTTATTTATATCGCAATCCAAATACGCTCTAAAGATAGTAAAGAAGTTTGGATTAGAAAATGCCAAAGATGCTAGGACACCCATGAGTACTTCAGTAAAATTATCTAAAGATGAACATGGGAAATCCATCAATCCTACACTGTATTATAGCGTGATAGGAAGTCTTCTATACCTAACTGCCTCACGCCCTGACATTATGTATGTTCTTTGTGTGTGTTCTCGATATCAGAATGCCCCTAAAGAGAGTCATTTAATGTGCGTTAAAAGAATAATAAACTCTGTTAAAGTAACTCTGAACTTAGGACTTTGGTACACAAATGACACATCCAGTACGATAATTGGATACACCGACGCTGATTGGGCCGGGTGGTCTGATAACAGTAAAAGAACATCAGGAATGGTAATAACTTAGTAGGCTGGAATAATAAAAAATAAAATTGCACTTCCTTGTCCATAGTTGAATCCGAATATATAGCCGCAAGAAGTTGTTGTGCTCAACTATTATCGATAAAAGAGATGTTAAGCGATTATGGGATTAACAAAGAAAAAATACATCTCTATTGTGATAATCAAAGTGCGATTAACATTTCCAAAAATCCTATCCAACACTCACATACCAAACACATTAAAATCAAACATCATTTTATACGCGAGTTATTCGAATCTAAGGAATTGAAAATTAATTATTTACCTATTGATCTTCAATTAGCAGACATATTCACAAAACCTTTGGATCATACTCGTTTTAAATCATTAAAAAAATCCATAGGTATGGTTATAGCATAATCGAATATCATCATTTAAATTTATTATGTTATGCTTATATCAGATAGTTATTTTTATGATTTTTTCCTTCATCCATTTGAGACAAAATGGGGGAGAAATATTTGAGTCTATCTTGGACATTTATTGTATATTTCTTCTAAAAAGCTTGATCTTAGCTATTTTATTTACACGAATCAGTACCTTTTTGTGCATCTGGATATTTTTAGGGTGTTGATATTTAATTAGTTGAATTATGTATTTTTCATTTCTAGGATATGGGGTAGATAGAATTTTTGTATAGGATTAAGGTTTTTTATTTATTTTTTTTGTATCCCTATGAGTCTTAGATGACTTAAAGGAGATTTTGTCTCATATTTCCAAAGGGGGGATTGAAGCACTCTATATATATGACTCACTTGAGTCTAAAATATAGGAGCTTATCCAGTTTGGAAATAGAGACAAAATTGTGTTATCCTATGTCTAACCCTAAGTCGCATGCCTCTTCATGATTTGCATCAAGAATAATCAAGGATGGAAAAAGGTAGTAATCAACACAACTCATAACACCTAGGACTGAATTTATTTGACATTTTGTGTGTATAAGGTGTGTGTGTGTGTGTGTGTTCACATTTGCTTAAAAATATTATCTAATATTTTTTATAAAAAATTTGGAATTTTAAACATTTAAAATTTATTTTTTACACATTTAATTTTGGTTTTAAAAATGTTTGGGACATTTTATAATAATTCAAAGTTTCTAAATTTTGCCTTGTGTAGAATTCGAATTCGGCAGAGACATTTGGGGTGCAAAACAGTATTTTTAAAAGAACAAAAACATGCGTATTACAATCGATCCAGATCACACACGTGTTTCCTTCTCAACACTTAGATTTGTGTTTCTTTCCACTCTCATAACTGAGAGTTAATCTGGAACATTGGTTTGAATTCATTAATGGCCTACATATGTTTTAACTCAATCCATATCTTACCTGTTTAATCCAATCACAAAGAGTTTTATTACGGTGCATCTTCAACCATTAGATTTATAACCGTTTGCTCGAATTAATCTTGACCCTTGATTTGAGTCCCTATTCCAGATCCTTCCATAGTTTATTATAAATAGGGTCTGAGGGTCATTCGTTTCAAACTTTTGGAAAGTCTGAGAATTGGGAGAAAATAAAAGAGAGAGAAAAAAATATGAAAAACAAGAGAGAAAAAGAAAAACGTAAACCAAACTCTCGCCAAATGTTTCCAGAAATCTTTTGAGAGTTTGAGAATTTCCTTTTTTTTGTTTGTGGTTCTAAAGCCTCTCTCATTTACATCTCTTGTCTAACACTTTCACCAAGTTTGATCTCTTGTCATATCTTTAAGATTTGTAGATATGACTAAGTGATACCGTCACGATATATAATAGGACCGATTTCTTCATTAGAAATCATATCTCTGTTGGGTTTTAGTTTTAAATGGTTTTATCAAAAAATTTCCAACATATCTCCTTTTCTGTTTTCAAGTTTTCTTGAAAAACAAGACTTCAAGATTTTCAGATCTAAGGACGTTTATGTCTCCCAGTTTGTATTTCACATTTTGTGAAATAATTTTGCAAATAAATAACAGTGAGACATATAGGATCTAAGCTCTTTTATTATAGCAATATTGTTTTCTAATCTTCCTTAAAAGGAGAAGTATATTTTCGAGAAAAGTTTGTACAAAAATCTTACATGTCCTTTTAGATAAAATTTGTAATTTGTACAACATTGTCTGTATAAGTGTGAGTGAGTTACATGCATGTGTTAGGCACATCACTTCACTACATTGTCACACAACATCACTAAAGTTGTGTTAGTAAAGTGAATTTTACCATCAGAATCAACATAAAAAAGGAGCTAAGAAGTAAAGCCTGGAGGAGTTTAAAGATAACAGTCAGATGCCAGAAAAGTCAGAGTAAAACTAGGAGTGCTGGTATAATTCCTTGACTTAGTTTTAGGTTTTATTTGGTTGGATAATACGTTGCTTGCTTCAACTCTATAACTCATTCTAGTGGGTTTTTTTTTTTACTCCGTAGAGGGAGTCATGGATATTTCCCCTATTTGAGAGAAGTTTTACCACATTAAATATTTTTCTTGTGTGAATGTTTTTATACTTGTTTTGCTTTTGCTATCACTCCTATAATTGTTTAAAATTCTTTTAAACCTTTAAGTTTTTAAGTAACTGAAATTTCTTGTTCAAAAATATTTTCTAAGATAGCTTGAGTTTTCCTTGGTGTTATTAAAAGAGTTTCGACAAGAAAACATTTTGACCCTTCTTAACTATTTTAACTTTTGACTAAACGAATTAGTAAGGGATTTTCATACTATATCCACCATTCAATGATTCTTGCCTCGATAAACCTTACTAAGGGAAAACCCAATGAAAAAAACCAAAGAGAAGATAAAAGAGTACAACTTTTGTGACCATTGAATTGGTGTTGGATTCTCTTAGTGTTGCCTCATTAAAAGCTTTAGCTGAAAAACCTAATGGGAAAAAACTAATTAAAGAAAAGAGAGTACAATGCGCACATGTCCAAAACATCTTGTTCTTAGATTCTCCCCTAATCAAATGCACCCCTAAATATATAGTGCTCCTGAATATGATATTTCTCCGATGATTGAGTCGATGCATATCAGTCTCATACACAACCTTCAAAAATGTTTCTTTGACATGGTGAATAGATTTGATTTTTTGTTACTTCAATTTCATTTTTATTCAAAAGTTTGGCTTCCATGAGACTGGGGTGAAGAGGGATGAACATGACACTTTATCAGATCCATTTGACTTCAATAGCATAACTCATTTAGAGTTTATATATTGCATAACTCTTCTTGACTTCATAGATGTAGAGAAAGTGAAATGTGTTAATCATATCTCCCTTAATGCAGCCTTTTAAACTGTGGGCTATACAATAACCATTTCCTTCATAAGCAGTAGTAGGAATATATGTTATTTGAGGCCGGTCATAAATTGTTTAATTATTCCTTATGAGAATTCTTGAGATGACCTGTGTCTATATAAATAACTAGACATAGATGGTTAGATATAAAAATATCAGATGATATGATTGATATTAATCCCATGCTATGCAAGTTAATGGTAATTATTTTTCACCAAGATATTGGCTACGATTATAATATCCAGTATCATGCATTGTGTTATTTATATCAATATACTAATAGAATAAAAGTATGGTACTTCCAGACCAAATTCTATAATAACATGCATTTATGGTACTTCGGGACCAAATTTATTTTTGTCATCCACCTTAAGATGATATGGATAATTTAATATCTACATACCAGAGACCACAAGGAAATTAAAATTGCATGCATATTATATGTTGAAGCAATACAACACTTTTCAGTCCAATTAACTAATAGATATGAGTTTGACATAAATCATTTTTGATCTATAGGCTGGAACAATAACTAGTAACCCCAAGGCCATTCATTTTTGAATTCCTTATTTAGATATTTTGCATTTTAGTTGAGCTCTTCAGGAGCACGTCCATTTAAGGATATTTTTTCTTTTCAACTGAGATATTCAGGAGCACATCCATTAAGGATATTTTATAATGGCACATTTGCATATATGATTGTCTTCATACCCTTCCTTAGACCAATATTTACTAAGACAGTTGTACCTATGTCCATTTGGATTATATGTTGTACAATGAGCGTCTTACCGCATTTAAGTACATACTCCTTATCTTTATTTCTGACAAAGAAAATCCTTATAGGATTTTTATATATATTCTTTGTCTAAGTATTACATATATAAGTAGTTATAATATTAACAAGTCTCACATAATATATTTTAAAAAACTGCTAAATTAGTTATATATCTGAAAAGTATTTACAGCCTTAAACAGATAGTATGTTTGTATATGATCAATTTTTTATTTCAGAAAACCTTGTGCCATTAATCATGCATGTTTAGTGAGTTTTAACACTTCACATGCTTATAAACACCCATTTGTAACCTCCATGAATAACATCTTTTGAAGTTTCTATTACATGTCCAAATACACCACGTGTGTTAAGAAACTAGGATTATGCCATCATGGTTGTGGGTACCTCGTTTAATTTTCTTGGCTCATATAAGTATCCCGACGAAGCCCTATCAAAGATAGGGTAAGTCTGGCCCAAAATCTAAGGTCTCATAAATAACTAATTCAGTGATGACCCATTCATCCCCTAAAATCCCTCAAGAGACATTCTAGGGATTATGGACCAACGTGGAGGTGCCAAACACACCCACTCTCTGAGAAATTACATGTATATATTAAACCCCCAAACCCAGGGCAAAGGGAATGCAACTGTAAACACTCCCCCGGAGTAAAAAGAAATACAAAACAGAGATCACCACAGTGTATGTAGGCCATTTTTCTGAATCACGTATATTTTATGTCCTGTGTGATTGCATCTATTTTATGTTCTTTATTTTTTTTTTGTGATTGAATTTGCTTATAATTTATGTTGAGATTTGTTGTAACCACAATTGGCGTCGTTTGTCAGAAGCATTTTTTCTTCCTTTAAGAAATCCTTCACAAACAAGAACCTAGAATGTCTGGTCACAGCAGTAATGCCCCTCAAGCAGGGGATATTCAAGATCAACCCATTCTTCATAGGGTTAGATTTGAAGTTTGATGCTCAAATCCAAGGCCTCATCTAGAATGTCACTCCTCAGAGGAAAGCCAGGGACTAACTAGGTTCACGCAAGTCTCCAGTCTCCAAGAGCAAGAGGAAGCTACTCGCAAGGAGGAAGCCGACAACTCTCGCCTCAAGAGAAAAGTGGAGAAGATGGATAGAGAACTCCATCACAACACAAGGCAACGTTATTATCGCACTCCTTGCCCTCAGAAGAGCATATCTTGCCGTCAAGGAAGGAGCCCAAGATGTGGATCTCAATGAATTGAGGGACATGGGTCAGATAATGACTTGACCGAGTGACAACCAGTATACCATAGCTGGTGAATGGTCACGGCCAAAATCCCTGAACAAGATGGGGGGTCACTGACTTGGGCCATGACCATTTCGAGCGTGACCAATTTCGTGGGTTGCGTCCCAAGTCCATGACCATTCTAGGGTCACGGCTCCGAGAGGGTCACGGTAGATAGTCACGGACTTGGGTCGTGGCCCACAGCGCGACGGGAAAAAAGGTCACGGCCAAAGTCCTTGACCCATAACCTTGATGAAAAATGGTCGCAACCAAAGTCCATGACCCACACCACAATGAAAAAAAAAAGGAAAAAAATGGTCACTGTCAAAGTTCGTGACCCCTAACCATGATGAACAATGGTCGCGGTCAATGTTTGTGACCCACACGACGATGAAAAAAAGGAAAAAAATGGTCGCGGCCCAAGTCCGTGACCATTTTTCATCACGATTGGGGGTCATGGACATTGACCGCGACCATTTCTAAGCGCGACGAAAAAATAAAAATGGTCATGGACAAAGTCCATGACCATATTTAACTATAATAAAAAAATTATTTTTTTTTGTCCAATCCAGAAATTGGGGGTCCGCTGACTGTGCGGTCGGTTGCTACATGTAACTTTGGACGCGCGCCAGATGCTTCAAATATTTATTATTGGCAAAATATTAAAAAAAATTACAAATTGCTAATCGGTAACATTGTTAATAAACTAATACACATACAAACTTAAAAATATTATAAGTCTTAATAATTCACAGACAAATAAAATTGGGCAGAATTTTCCTTGTTTTCAGGACATTCCAAACCCTGTTAATATAAAACCTGCTAATTATAAAGCCCACACGGCCATAAAAATTAACAATCAAACAATAAAAGCCCGCACGCACATAAAACTAAACAATAAAACTATAAAAGCCCACATGGCCATAACACATAAAAAATATAATCGTGAATGTCAAAATCATATAACCAATCTCCGTGTTGTAAATCATTGCCTTCTTCATGTGTTCCACGTGAAAAAAACCAAATTATACAATATTAACTTGCAAAAAATAGGATACAAAAAAAATGATATCAGTAACTAAGTAGTTTTAGAAAAATCGTATTCAAGCTAAAAAATTGCATATGCGAGTTATAACTGAGAGTTTAGAGAGTTTTCTTGTAAAATTAATAGTTTAAGGACTTAATTCCAATTTACTCTACATATAATGTGAAATTGAGAAGTTGAAAACTTACTGTTAATATCATCGACAACGATGGGATGGGGATGTAATAAAACTATGGTTTGAGTGTCATCAAATTTTACTAATTTTACACCTATGATACCTGAGAGCAACAAAGAAACCAAAAATTATCACTCAAGTCCCCTAATTAGACCCTAAATCATATATATAGCAGTTATATATAGAACGTCATGCTATAGCAGCTATATATAGCTACTATATATAGCTTCTGCAGCAGATGTAGATTATGAGTTTATTATTATCAACCCGAAATAAATGACGTCTACGTAGAGTAGTGTCCAGTATAGCCGATCTAACCTGCAACAATAACAATAGGGAATGTTCTTCTCCTTGATCCGAGACAACACATTGTCAATGTAGAACTGTGCTGGAGCATACTTGGGAATGTTTTTTACTGTTCGTCTAGTATGCATAACACGAGATTTTTTAGAAATATAAATTGGAGCTGTACCACACTGATAGTAAAATGAGTCCCAAAAAAATATACAATATATTCCCCAGAAGCATGGGTAGCTTTATTTAAAAAAATCTAATAGAATCCAAAAAATCCATTCCAGTAAAACTACAACCTTGGTTGAATTAGGAACATAGCCATTCCGCAAAGTTCAAATTAGACTCACAACACTAAATCGAATAATTAGAATAATAATTATATAAAGGCACGACATTTCGCAGAAGAATCTAAATTTTCTTAGAGAGAGTACCTAAGGTCCCTCCTGACCTTTTCGCAGATGGTCCTGCATTTAAACTTGCATTTTCACTAGGATTCTGAAAACAAAAGCATTAAATAAGCAACATTCTTGGAAAAAGAAAAAATAAAGAAAGAAAATTATACAAACACCTACTCGTCCTCTAGAACTGGCACCAATCTGAGGATAATTCAATATAGTCCAATCAAACACATAGTCAAATTCATAAACCAACAAAGTGGGATAAAATCAGATATAAAAGATGAGAATATATAATTATCGAAAGCCTAAATACTCATATAGTACATAAAAAATAAAAATAAAACTCATTTACTTGCTTTAAAAAACTTTATAGTTGTACTTTCTATTTACCTTCACGAATAAATAAGTCTCGAACAATACCCGATTACACACAAGTCATATCAGCAAAGTGAGAGTGGCTAGTGAGTCTACCACTATAATAAATGCAAAACATTGGATATATGCTTATATATGCCCACTTTCAAAATGAATTAGTGAAATTTGACTCTACAAAAATACAGAACATCACTCATCTTTGTGAATAGGCAGAGAAAAACAAAAGGTAGAATTGGTATAAAACTCGAATTAACCCAAAACCACTCAAAACGTTGGCCCCCGACCAAAAATCATTGATCCTCCACTTAACCTTTAGGCTATCATACTTGAGGTTGCATCTGCACTTTATACATATATAATCAATTGCAACTTAAAGTTAAAAAATTAAGAAAGATACTTTATTTAGGAGGAGCCCTCCTAATATTAAAGTGTGAGAGTGTCATGTTTTAAAATTATAGTGTTAAACAGTTATATTACCAGTATATATAACTATTAAATTAAAAAAATAAAAGAAATTGATACGTGTTTGTTTAGAGAGATGGGGGGTACCTGAGGAGGGTAAATTAAGTTGACCCCAAAGCAATTGAGTGCTCGAGCCATCACCTGTGTACACAACGCAATCGAGATCCGAACTTTCTTCATGTATGGCTTTCACTATACACCAAAGAACTCTCTCTCCTCCACCGCCGTCGTTGGTGTATGGGTGAAAGAACCCTACAGCCTTCTTTCTGTTTCTGCAACTGTTTACAACAATCAAAATTATTCTTAAACAGATTACGATCAATATAGTTGAACCCCATTCTCCATTTAACCAACTTACCACAGGTGGTCTCGACCTTTAGTTTGCCAGAAAATCCACAGTCCCATCTTGGAGCTTTGAGTGTGGCTATTTCGTTGATGGGAAATGAAAGAAACGGAGGCAGTGTACTGAATGAGGAAATGAAGGCAGCGTCTTTATTTTTTTTAGATTGAACCTGGTGACGGCTCTCAGTCATGACCCACTAGCCGAAACACTTTAATAAAAAAAAAGACCCCATCAAACTGTAGATGGTGACGGCCTAGAGTCGTGACCCTCGCCAAGAAATGGTCACGGCCCCCAGTCGTGACCCTCACTGTGTGTGTTTTATGTTTCGCCATGCCTATAGTCACGGCGCAAATTCGTGACCCATCTGTGACCAAGATTGGAGGGAATTTTTATGCGAATTTAGAGCCAAGATGGTCATGATCTGGTCAGGGTCCAAGTCCATGGCCCACAATGGTCAGGGACTTGGGTCGTGACCACTTTCAGAGCATCCATTACTCAGGGTGATAATGAATATGGTCACACAAAAAATTGAGTTGGTCATGGCCTAAGTTCGCAACCAGCTAGTCGCGGACTTGGGCCGTGACCAACTGAGAGTGACCATTCATAAGATTTGGTGCGGTGAATAATCATCTCGTCGTTATAAGAGTTCAGGCCGAGGAAATAATGACATACGAAATTTGGTTCGAAGATAAATGGACCAACACCTAGCACATCGGGGTGCCAATTCAACCAGGTAGCTAGACAGGCGATCTCTCAGGACCTAGATGAAATCCCCTTTTTCAAAAGAAATAGAGGAAGAAGAAGCTCTCAAGAAGTTCATAATGCCCAGGTTCAAGATCTATGATGGAAGAACTGACCCTATCGACCATGTTAGGCAGTATAGGCAGCCATGACCCTCTGAAACCACAAGGATGCATTGATGTGCTGAATCTTTCCATCGAGCTTGCACGATATGGCTCAAAACTTGTTCGAGAAACTCCCTCACATATCCATTAAAAACTTCGAGTCCCTGGAGGATCTCTTCATATCTCGCTTCATTACTAGCAGTTCCCACCCAAAGAGGATGGATGCTTTGTTGACTATGAAGAAAAAGCCTCAGAATATCCTCAGAGACTATGCGAAGAGGCACTGGGAACTGATCAACGAGGTCGAGGACTGCTCGGAGCAGGTCTTCGTTGCATCCTTTAAGATTGGCTTACCCGGTTCTTACCTCTTACACCAGTCCCTCACTAAGAAGGAGGTCATGACCATTAACAGCTTAATGGCTCGTATTGAAAAATATGCCAAAGTTGAAGATGTGACCCATCTCAGAGCAGGGGAAAATGGTCGCGCCAAGTTCACCAGCAAGGGCAGCGACAAAATAGAGAATCAAAAGAAAGGAAGAAAGAATGGCGGCAAGGGAGGCCCTAAGAATGGGAACAAGAGTGAAGCCTCGAAATCATTTCAAGCAGTAAACACAGTTTTTGAATAACCAATCTCAAAGATTTTGGCAAAGATAAAGGATGAACCATTCATTAAGTGGCCCAGGAAGATGGGTGGAGACCCATCAAAGAGGAACAACGCACTAAGATGCGCTATCCACAAAGAGGGAGGGCATACAACTGAGCACTGCAAAGCCCTCAAATCTCACCTCAAATAGTTATCCCAAACTAGACACTTGAGCGAATTTATCGAAAAGAAAGAAGAGGAGGTAGCTGCCAATGGAGATAAAAGTCCCAACAACGTGGTCGAGGAAGATGTTGTCCATGAGTTCGCAGTAATTCATGGGCCATCTGATCTCAAACAGATTCAAGAAAACATAACTCGGATGGAAGTCAAAAATCTTACAGCTATAATGCAAGATTTTCAAATCGATCCAGTCAAAATGCAAGCAAGAAAGCATCGGCGATAGAGGACATCAACTACAAAAAGCACATCATATTCACAAATGAGGATCTAGTGGGAGTAAGAACCCCAAATCATGATGCATTGATCATTACACTTAGGATAGCTAACTATGATGTCGATATGTTGCTCATCGACCAAGGTAGCTTATCCGAAGTAATGTACCTCGGCCTGTTCAGGAAGTTGAAGCTGAGTGTTATCGACCTAAAGGAATCCACCGTTCCTCTAGTTGGTTTCGCTGGGAAAGTAACCATCCCCTTGGGAAAGATCATCTTGCCAGTCAGGGCAGGAAATATCTCGAAGACGATAGAGTTTCTTGTGGTTGATAATTATTCACCCAACCAAGCAATCCTCGACAGAGGATTACCGTACACGATGAAGGCCATCCCATCTAACTACCATTAGAAACTCAAATGTGTGACTGAACGAGGAGTAGTCGAGATCCATGGGGATCAAGTGAGGGCAAGGAGGTTCTTTATAGCATCCATTCGCCCCAAAGCAGAACAGAAAGTTGAGAAAGCCACAGAGAAGGTTGAAGAACAAGAAGGTTTGATACCTTCCAAATAGAAGCTCAGATATGGAACATCTGCAGTGGAGAAGACCAAGATCCTCCCCTCTGAGAGGGTCGTTGAGAGCCTAGAGGAAGTCACAGCCAGTGGCGATAGTAAAGATAGGATTTTTTTATCAGAACATCTCTCACAGATCAAGAGAAGAAGGAAATGGCAGTACTTTTCTGGAATAACTTGGACATCTTTGCGTGGGAACCCTACGAGTTGCCTTGGATTGATCTCAGTGTGACTTGTCACCAGTTGCACGTCGATCCGTCTTTCAAGTCGATTGTATAAAATGCACGGCAAAATGCCTCCGAAAAACCCAAGGCTATGGAGAAGAAAGTGGAAAAACTATTGGATGCAGGATCCATTTAGGAAGTTCAATTACCCAAATAGTTGTCCAACCCATTAGTAGTCCCGAAAAGCAATGGAAGGTGGAGAGAATGCATTAACTTCGCTAACCTTAACAGAGCTTTCCCTAAAGACAAATTCCCCCTTCCGAAGATTGATCAGCTCGTGGACGCCATTGCAGTACACGAAAGGATGAGTTTCTTATACGCATATTTTGGGTATCACCAGATCCCTCTGTACGAGCCGGATCAAGACAAAATAACGTTTATAACTACAGTTGGGTTATATTGCTACAAGGTCATGCCCTTTAGGCTCAAGAATGCAGGGCAACTTACCAACGGTTGGTCACAAAAATGTTCAGAGACCAAATGGGAAGCACTATGGAGGTCTACATCGATGACATGCTCATAAAGAGAAATCTCCAGGATGACCACCTCTCTGACCTATCAAGAACCTTTGAAATCCTCAGGAAATTCTGAATTAAACTCAACGCGAGCAAGTATTCCTTTAGTTTCCAGTTAGAAAAATTCCTCGAGTACTTGGTCAGTAAGAGAGGTATCAAAGCTAACCCGGACCAAATTGATGCCATTAAAGAGTGCAGCCCCTCCGTATGATAAGAGACGTGCATAAGCTCACGGGGATGCTCGCCACCCTAAATTGGTTCATCTCAAAGTCATTCGAAAGATGCCAACCGTTATTCCAGTTGTTGAAGAAGAGCAAAGATGTAGAGTGGAACAATGATTTCTCGAAGGAATTAGAGGGTCTCAAAGCTTACCTCAGCACACCACCTTTGATCGTAATCCCTCAAGGGAATAATTCTCTATACATGTATCTTGTTGTATCCAGTCATGTTGTAAGTTCTGCACTAGTATGCAAAAAAATGGGGATCTAGTACCCGGTCTATTACGTGAGCAAAACTCTCTTAGACGCCGACCAGTGATACCTACCACTAGAAAAGCTTGCCTTTATGCTAGTAGTAGATTCAAGGAAATTGAAACATTACTTTAAAGCCCACTCCATCATCGTATTAATATCCCACCCTCTTAAAGAAGTCCTAAAAAAAGCAGACCTGTCAGGTAGACTATCAAAGTGGTCGGTCGAGCTTGGGCAATTTGACATTAAGTTCTAGCCAAGGAATTCCAGCAAAGGGAAGGTCCTCCACGACTTCATCACAGAATTTATATGAGAACATCCTTGTGACCAACCCCATCAGAAGGAAATTCCCTCAGCGTCAGGCATCTGGAGACTATTCGTTGATGGTGCCTCCAATTCCAAAGGGCAAGGAGTAGGAATCATGCTGATTACCCCTGAAGATGCAATCCTTGAGAAAGGAATTAAGATTTTATTTGAAGACTCCAACAATGAAGCGAAATATGAAGAACTGATTACAGGCGTAAAGAAAGTATGAGTGCTTGGAGGAAGGCATCTCCAAGTGTTCGGAGACTCACGGTTGGCCTCCAACAAGATAAGTGGCGATTTCAATGCTAGAGATGAAAGGATTGCAGCGTACCTCACCACGATGAAGAAATTTATGGCCGACTTTGAACAAGTCAGCATCCAATAGTTTCCCAGAGGATAGAACAGCCAAGCTAATGCCCTTGTGGCCTTAAGCTTAACGATCAATTCTGACTTGAAGAGAATAATTCCGATTGATTTCCTCGCATGACCAAGTATCAACCAGATCGAAAAACTATCGAACGTAGGGAATTTTCTCCATATTGAGATAGCCCCCAGTTGGATAGACCCCCTAAGGGATTATTTGAAGGATGGTGCGCTACCGGACAACCAAAAAACCGCTCAGTAGATAAGAGTCAAAGCTTATCTGTTTCACTTATGTTTTGAGGGCAAGCTATATAAGAGATCTTTCACTGGTCCTTACCTCCAATGCGTTCATCCAAAGGACGTCGAGCAAGTCATGCATAAACTCCATGAGGGAATCAGTGGGAGTCACAGTGGGGATAGGTCACTAGATATTTTAGCAATGAAAGAAGGTTACTGGTGGACGTACATACAAAAAGACGCTGGACTCTATGCTCAAAAATACAGAAAGTGCTAACTTCACGCACCTATGGTTCACCAGCCAACCAATGACCTAAAGTCACTTACCAGCCCATGGCCTTTCACCCAATACGGCATGGACATTATGGTCCCTCTTCCTACCATAATCGGTAATCGCAAGTATCTCTTGGTCACAACAGACTACTTCACCAAATGGATAGAAGCCAAACCATCGGTAAACATTAGAGACGAAGGCCATGATAAGATTCATTGGAGGAACATTGTCACTCATTTTGGGATCCCCAAGACCATCATCACTGACATTAGAACATAGTTTAAAAGTGGCCTCTTCTAGAATTTTTGCAGCGACCACGGGATCAGGCACTACTTCAGCTCTGTGGCATATCCTCACAGCAATGGACAGGCTGAAAATTCCAATAAAATAGTAATTGATGGGTTAAATGTACTACCCCACATTTTATTACCTAATCCCACTACCCCACGGAGAGCAACTGGAGAGACACCATTTGCACTAATATATGGGATGGAGAAAATTATCCCCTTGGAAATTGGCCTCCCTACCATGAGTTCTACCCTGGTCGACCAAGGCCAGAACGGTGCAACATTGCTCGCTGAACGTCACCTAGCTGAAGAACGAAGAGAGTTAGCTCTAGTGAAGCTAGCATCTTCTCAGTAACAGCTAGCAAGGCATTACAACAAGAAGGTCAATCCAATAGCATTCCAGGTTGGGGACTACGTCTGGAATAAAGTTCTTGGCAGTGATGTAAAACCATTGGATGGAAAGTTAGGACCAAACTAGGAGGGGCCATTCAAGGTGATAAGAGACTACCTACAAAGAGCCTATCACTTAGAAACGCTAGGGTACCAGGAGATAGATAGAGCTTGGAATGCAGCCAATTTGAAGAAATTCTATTTCTAGTTTCTCTTTTATCTTTGTAAACTCAATGTTGAAAATTTCAATTCACTTATGATTAATAAAGATTTGTTTGGCAGTGGTATTCTATGAAGTGTTGATTTTTATCAACTACATTATAATTCATTCACCTTTTCTAAGTTACAATCTCCCTTCTTAATATACAAAACTAAGATCACGAGATACGTACTAAAGCGGGATTAATATGCAATGGCCCTTCTTAGACATTCGTCAGTAAACACGAATGAACTCTTAGTTTGCCCCTGGAAATATAAAAATCCCAACAGGGGACCCTTAGGCAATATGTCTAACCCAGGTTGGTCGTCAATATTTTTTAGCTCAAAAATCCTACTCGGATAGAGCATCCAATACCAGGTGTATCCTCGCTATTGCCTCACTTAGGCCTAAGGAAGTGTGACGACATAACCTAAAAGGTTAAGTAAGGCAGAATGGTACAATAAAAGCATACTGGACTGGGAGAATACTCATTCAACAAACCAACTCTGCCTAAATCAAGTCTAGTCGGCTGGAAGAGCCCAAGATAGTTGAACAAGAAATCAATGAAGTAAAAAATATACAACACATGTTTAGTCGAAAAATCTCCCAAAACATAACTATTTTATTACATTATTACATATGCAAAGAGTTACATAGGCATAGTAAATTAAATCCTAACAAGAACTAGGTCGCTAAGCAAGATAGTCATCCACTGGCGCTCTTCGGCCATCATCTGAGTGAGGAGGTAATTCCTCCTCGACTTTGTCTGAATTTGGCTCCACGAGCTGCCTTGGGATTGCATTTATGGGGACCCATCGATCGTCCCTTCTGAATGGATTCATCATCAAAGTTGAGGGGGAGATCTCATGCCTGTACTAGATAACAGAGTTTCGAGGGACCTGCAACTCCCAAAGAGCACTCAACAACCCTGTTACGAAAGATAACTCTACAACCTCCCTCAACTTCGTCGGAGCATCAATCTAACCCAGGTTATAACCATCAGCCCACATCTGTCGAGGACCTTTCTTGAATAGATGCCTCAGTGAGGTAACATCTCTTTAGAGATCGGTAGCTATCACGTACGCCTTGTGAACATCACCTTGAAGCTCGATAATCTCCCTAGCTGAGCCATTATTATTAGTACCAGTTCGCAGTCCAGTCGATGAAGAGGAACTACACAAAACTCAAGGGGTAGTGCTCAGTACATTCTCCCTAAGTCGCAGAACTTATCTCCTTAGAGCATGAAGCACCTTCTCTTGACTCACTTGAGTCTATATCGTATAAGTGCTCATCTGGTTTGGAAATAGAAACAAAATTGAGTCCCATCCTTAAAACCAAAGAGCCTCAAACCTTCTCTACATTTTATTCCTCTTGATCTAAGGTATATTTACCAACACTCACACACATTAGTATTGTATTCATACATAGCATATTTCATATACTCGGTTATGTGTGTATTGGTGTAACACCCTGCTCGCCCGGGGAGAGCAAACGGAGGGCTAATGCGATAAAATAAATCCAAATCCATAAGTGACAAGGTATAGAGCATCTAAATAAATCCACAATAATATAAATCCACTAATCTCAATCTCTTCAATTACAACAAGTCTCTCGAATTAAAATTATAACTCGAATAAAAATACAAATCTCCAAAGCTCTATACATCAAAATAAATAATACAAATCTTTCCCAAACAATCCTCGCTAAAATCAATCTCCATAGCGCCCCAAAATTCGCGCTAACCTGCCACTAAAAGAAAATATGGGGAAGTACACAATACGACAGGAATTATGCTCAACAAATACAGATTATCAACGAATAAAACGTAACAACACGAGTACGAATATTCAAATCAAATGCAAATCTCAATATAATTTGATCAATAAATTTCTCAATAATACTTTAACCGGGTCACCAGACCTCACCACATCCGTATATGCTTTATCAAGCCATAGCCCGGGAAACAGGAATCTTGGCGGGTGCCCAACATCCGTGCCATATTAAAATCTCATGACAGCGTGCTCAATAACAATATAATGATACCACGTGAATCAAAATAATTTCAACAATTATTTTCCAGATTTCAATGAATTTATCAATTCAAATATGAGTTTAATTAACAAGAATTCAAAGAGAATGACACTCGCGAGATTTAAAGAGCATATTGTGTAAAACCCCATACCTCAAACCATGATGAGAAACCAATGGATCAACACAAAAGATCTATAAAATCTTCTTCAAGAACCTCCAACAAAAATATCCCCAAGAACACCTCTAATCTAAGGTTGGAACTCACAAATCTCAAGGGCCAATGTGTATATAAAAAGAAGAGGAATATAAAATATATTTTTTAAAGTATCTTAAAAAGGCTTCCCACGACTTCTTTTATAATGCAAAGAAATGAAGAGTTGGAATACAAAAGACTCATTTAAATAAGGCAAAGAAATGAAGAGCTGATAGTCAAAACTACTCTTGAAAATTACTTAATGTTCGCCGACTTAGAATTCCAAGAGTTAAAATATCTCAAAATCATTTTAAAATTCGTTTTAACTCCGATTTCGAAACCGTTTGAAATTATCGCCTTTAAAAATAATATTCAACATATTTGAGCAATAAAAATAATTTTATCAAAAACTTTCTTTTCCTCCATTTTCCAAAAATTAATTAAAATAGCCCAAAAATTACGTGGGTTGTTACAATTGGGTGTATCGATTTCCCTTAATTTGGATTTTAATAATTTTTTGGGAATTTTTAATGATTTTTAAAACAACTTTTTAAGATTAAAATTGGTTTTAAAAGTCTTTGGGGTCAATCTGCAATTTTGAATTAGTGATTTTATCTCTGGAAGTTCACTAGGGTAGAAATCGAAAGCGCTAGAGACTTCAAGGTGTTTGTGTAATTATTTTCAAAACACGCATTTTAGAATTAATCTTAGCCTTACACCTGTCAGCCAGATATCGGTCTGTTTTGTGTTTCATCTGAGAGACATAAGCCTTGCTCATTTCCTGCCCTTGGATTGTTTTAATCAACAATCTGCATGCGTTCTGGCTTAAACCTTGTGAACCTCTCTTAAGCCAATCAAAAGCGTTTTAATCCACCGCTTCTCTTATATCTTTGGATCAAAGTCAACTGCCGAAGACTAGATCGTAGCCCTTGATTTTGAACCTTGTTCTCGAACCTTCTCAGCCCCCTATATGAGGAGCTTTACCCTCAGCATTTTAAAAATATTTTGTTACTTTGTCATTTCTAGAGTGATAAGAGAGTAGAAAGAAATAAGAGAAAAGAGAGAGAAACTAGTTAGAGAGTTAGAAACCCTAACCCCAAATCGTCCAAAACCCCTTTCAAACCCTAACCTCTTTCAAAACTAGTTATATACCAAACACAATCTTGAGTGTTTAAGAGTTTGAGAGTTGGTTTTTAAGTTTTTTCGTGCTGTAACCTCTTTGTTTTAAGATCTTGTTTTCAACTTAAACATTAAGTTTCGATCTGTGTTTCATACTCAAAATCAACAATAATATTTTTTGTTTCTAGTTCTTTTGCAAAAAGTCCTTTGACCTAGTTGTAATCGTACTTGGTGGTTTTCAATCTCAAAAATATTTTCAAAACCCTGAGATTGATTAAGATCTTGATACGTCTTCTGAGAAAGATAGCCGTGGATTTTGGGTTAATCTTAAAGGTCAAATTAGGTTCAAAGTTTCCTAAGAAAAAGAGAAACTGAAAATCATAGCATATAGATCTGATTTGGAATTTGCTAGGGCTGTTTGTAAAAATAAGCATGAGTGTATGAATGCATGTGTTAGATCACCATCACAAACACTTACACACTACAACACTGAAAGTGTTGGTAATAAGATCTTGAAATAAGAGTCGACGTAAAGACTGGAACAGAGTGAAGTTAGCAAACTGGGAGAACAACATCAACAATCAGAACTGCAGAAAAGTTATAAGGACACCAGTGGGTACATTCCTAAACTTGTATAGGTATTATTTATGTACATGTGTGTTATATAGTTTGTAACTGTTATATTTGTTTTAGTGGATTTTTCTTTTTACTCCGTAGAGGGAGTTGTGGATGTTTCCTCGGTTGGTTAAGGTTTTACCACGTTAAAAATATCTTGTCATTAATCTTTCTACATCTCCTCATGTCTTTCTATTTAGTGTGACAAATCTTGAACAGATCTCGTGCATATTTTTTAAACACATCATGTGATTAAACTGATTTGATTTCTAGAAAAGAGTTTCTTCAAAAAATAGTTCGGAGTTACTTAAATAGTTTAATCATTTATTAAAAGGCTTTAGTAACAGTCTTTTCAATTGGTATCAGAGCTTTGGAAATCTTTTTAAAATATCTTTTGTTTCTGAAATTGTTTTCTTAAAATCAAAACAATGAACGAGAAAAATGAAAGATTTGGTAACTTGACCAGACCCCCACTCTTTGATGAAAACAACTTTGCTTACTGGAAGGTAATAATGGTTGCTTTCATACAAGGAACCTTGGGAGATGATGTCTGGGATATTGTTGAAAATGGATACACTTATCGTACTAAACTAGCCACTGATGGAAGTAATGAGAGGATTAAGCAAGCATTAAGTGAGTTCACACAATAAGAGAAGCAGACTTCTCGAAACAATAACAAAGGCAAAAATGCCATCTTTATGTCCATAAATGAACATGAGTTCAAAAGGATATCATCTTGTTCCACTTCTAAGGAAGCTTGGGATACACTGATCACTGACATGAAGGTGATACTAGTGTCAAGGCTGCTAAAACTCAAATGCTTGTTCAGCAGTATAATTCCCTAATTTTGTCTGATTCTGAAACCTTTGATGACTTTTAAATGAAATTAACTGACATCGTGACAAAATTTCATGCTAATGGGATAACTTATGACAGACATGAAATTGTATTTAAAATTCTAAGGTCGTTGCCACAGAAATTTGATAATAAAAGATATGCTATTGAGGAAATGTGTGATAAAAATCTCACTCCTGAATTACTCAGTAGTAAACTTCGAACTGTGGAAATGGAATTAGAATTTAAGAAAAAATGACCCAGTCCCATAGGAAACAGACGAGTTTCATCTTGAGTTTTTCCTCTAAGTTGATGAAACCTGAGTTTACTATTCCCACTGATGATTCTGATGAGGAATGTGATATAGATAGTTTGGATAATCAAATTGCCTTGATGTCAAAACAATTTAAGAAAATTGTCAAATTTAGAAATAAATTGGCAAACAGGTAAGGCAAGCCAAATTATCCAAGTTAGTCTAACTACAAACCCCATGAGAAAGGTCAAGACAAACATCACAAGGGCATGAGACCCAACAAAGACTTCAAGAACATTGAGTGTTTTAGATGTGGAAAACTAGGACACATAGCACAAGACTGTAAAGTGAAACTAAACACTCCCAATAAACATACTAGGGCCAACATTTGCAAAACATGGGATGATTCAAGCGATTCTTAAAATGAGGAACCAGAATCTTCTGATTATTTTGATCCTTGCATGTCTTTATTTGCCAAAATAATCTACAATGATGATATGTCTATGTATGAGAATGATGCTAGTAACTCTACTTCTGCTATTATGAATCATGTTGCTATTGGCTTAGATGTTTTACTTTCTGAGAATATTGTTAGTTCTACCACAGGGTGTGTGAGTCAAAGGGAATGCGATAATGATGATGTCAATGGGTGCATACGTTCAAGAATTGAATCCTTAGGGGTCACTTCACACACTGCACTTAGTGACTCAGACACTGAAGACCTCCCTGGCATTCACACACTTTATGCAAAAATGCTTAAGAAAATCACTAGACTAGAGAAGATAGTGAAAGATCTCACTAAGAAATTAGAAGACTTGAGTCTGATGGTCAAACTTAACGCTGAAGAGTATACTACCCAATGTTTAACTTATGAAAATGAAGTCAAAATATTTGATCAAAAATTGAATAATTTGATTGAAGAAAATGAAACTCTGGAGAAAAAATATAAAGGGACATTATTAGAATTGGAACAATATAAAGAAAAGACAGCAACTATTTTCAAAAAATTTGCAAATTTTAAAAATAATTCAAACTATTTTGATGGATTTGTTGCTGATTCCAAAACCAATTCTGATGATCGAACTGGAATAGGATTTTTCCCCAATTTCAAGACTCAAACTAAAATCTTTGAACCAATTAAGTTTGTGTCAGGAGGCAAAAGACCTGTAAAAACTTGTCCAGACTTTCATTCTCTGAAAAATGAGTTTGACAAAAACCAATTTAAGTTTGATATTGGTTAATCAAGGCGCTCTAAGTGTGAAAGTCCGCCTAAGACGAAATATGTCTGCCCCTATTAGGAAGAGTGATTTGGTCTTTCAAATTGTACTCCCTAGGAATAAGGTTCGACCTCAAAAATTCATCAAGCCTATGCTTAGAGACTTTACTAAAGAGATACCAACTTCGTGAAACTTGTTTTTCTCTTACTGTGACTTGTATGGTCATTCCTTTGAAGGATGCTACTCTAGGCGTTTCGTCAAACCTATCTCTATTACTTCTGTGAACCAAAACTTTAACTATTCTAGGAGAAGCCGTAATAATTATGTTCTTCCTAGATAACCAGACATAAACTCTAACTATTGAAGGAGAAAGACTAAACCTAAAATATCATTTCCAAGACGGATTTCAAGACACTTTTCTAAACCAAATGCTAATACTTTCCATAAAATTCAGCCTCATGCACAAAATATTTTTCAACAAAAATTTAATGCTCGCAAATTTTATCAACTAAGAGAAAATAAGTGCAAAATAAAAACAAGAGCTGTTTGGGTTAGAAAAGATGAGCTATTACCCCAGATGAAGTGTAATATTGTTATTACTGTTTTAAAATCTGCACACACTCCATCTGGTTAGTATTTAGACTCTGGATGTTCAAAACACATGACTGGGGATGATACCAAACTTTTAAACAAAACCAACTTTGCTGGAGGAAAAGTTATTTTTGGTGATGGTGTATCATCTTAAATCATTGGTAAAGGAACACTCCAAGAAGAAGGATTACCTTCACTTGAAAATGTTCTTCTAGTAAAAGGTCTTAAGGCAAATCTACTCAGTATCTAATAATTTTCTAACTCAAATCATAATGTCACCTTTTCAAAGAATAATTGTAAAATTTTTAATGAGAAATGTGAGTGCATTATTATAGGACTCAGGACTCCGGATAATTGTTATACTGTTCAAAATAGTGCTGAGGTCTGTAACATTGCCAGAATGGATGACAATGAGATATGGCACAATTGTACGGGTCACATAAATTACAAAAATCTTCGTAGACTGTCGTCTCAAGAAATAGTTAGAGGGATTCCTAAGATCAAACCTATTTCTAACATTGTTTGTGGTTCTTGTCAAGAAGGAAAAATTGTTAAGGCTCCTCATAAGACAGTCAAAGATATTCTTACCTCTAAACCCTTGGAGCTCAACCATATGGACTTTATGGGTCCTTCTCGAACTGTTATTCTCTGTGGACACAGTTAGATTCTAGTTATGTTTGATGACTTTACCAGATTTACTTGGGTAGCTTTCTTAAAACCAAAGTTTGACACATTCTAAACCTTTTTGAAGATTTTACTTCGAATTGAAAATGTGAGACTCTCATGTAAATAGGATTCGTAGTGATAGAGGTGGAGAATTCATAGATACTTGTGTTATAGAGTATTGTGACTAAAATGGTTACAAACATGAATTTAGTGCTCCTAAGACTCCTGAACAGAACGGTATAGCTGAGAGAAAGAATCGTACCCTTCAAGAGATGGCATGTATTATGATTCATGGAAAGACTTTACCTAAGTATTTTTGGGTAGAAGCCATTCGTACTACGTGTCACATTATTAATAGGGTCTATCTTAGAAAGAATTCTAAACAAACTCCTTACGAACTTTGGCATGGGAAGAAGCACAATCTTAAGTACCTTAGAACCTTTGGTATTACGTGTTATGTCTGCAAAGATAGAGAACACTTATCCAAATTTGAGACTCGAGGAGATAAAGACATCTTTCTAGGATATTCTCCTAACAGTAGAGCTTACCGTGTTTATAACCTTAGCACTAAGACCATAACAAAATCCATAAATGTAATTGTAAGTGACACTACTGTTGAGAGTAAGACTAGAGAACCAACTCTTATAGAAGACTCTGAAAATATTTTAGTAAACGACTCTTCTGAAATAGATGATTCTTTACCTATTGAGACACCTGAAGTACCTAATTGGGTTTCTAAAGACCATCGCATAAATAACGTTGTTGGTAACCCTAGTGATCATGATCATACAAGATCTCAGTTAAGAAACTATGCTCATTATGCATGTTTTGTTTCCCTTGTGGAACCAACGAATGTTAATGATGCATTGAATGATCCTCATTGGATTTCTATAATACAGGATGAACTTCTTCAATTTGTTATTCAAGATGTTTGGTATCTTGTACCTAGGCCTGATAACAAAAAGGTTATTGGCACACGTTGGATATTTAAAAATAAACCTGATGAAAGTGGGATAGTCATTAGAAATGAATCTAGATTAGTAGCTCAAGGATACTCTCAAATAGAGGGAATAGATTTTAACGAGACTTTTGCTCCCGTTACTCGATTAGAATCTGTTCGTCTTTTCCTTGCTATTGCTTGCTACTTACATTTCAAGATTTACCAAATGGATGTAAAATCTTCCTTCCTTAATGGAATATTGACTGGGGAGACCTGTGTAGAACAACCAAAAGGGTTCATTGACCCTAAATATCCAAATCATGTATTTCGTCTTAAAAAGGCTTTGTATGGCCTAAAATAAGCCCCAAGAGCTTGGTATGAGCGTCTTTCCAACTTTCTCTTAGACAAAGGTTTTAAGAGAGGTGAAAATGAACAAACCCATTTTGTCAAAATTTTGACAAACATATCATTATAGCTCAAGTATATGTAGACGATATCATCTTTGGATCAACTTCCCCTACTGAAGTTAAATCTTTTTCTGAAATTAGGCATAGAGAATTTCATATGTCTCTCATGGGGAAGTTGAAATTTTTCTTAGGTCTTCAAGTCAAACAAAATTCAGAAAGATTATTTGTATCGTAATCAAAATACGTATAAGAGATTACTAAAAAATTCGGCCTTAAGAGTGCAAAAGATGATAAAACTCCCATGAGTACTACTGTCAAACTATCTAAGGACGACAATGGAAAATCCATAGATCCAACCCTTTATCGTAGTATGATTGGAACCTTACTATATCTTACTGCCTCGCATCCTGATATTATGTATGTTGTTTACGTGTGTGCCCGTTATCAAAACAATCCTAAGGAGAGTCATTTAACTTGTGTTGAAAGAATTATAAAATACATTAAAGGCACTCTAAACTTAGGACTTTGGTACACCAATGATACTCCTAGCACTATAATAGGATGCACCGATACTGATTGGGCAGGGTGTACTGACGATAGCAAGAGTACATCAGGCGCATGTTATAATATTGGTAATAATTTGGTAGGTTGGAGTAGTAAGAAACATAACTGCACTTCTTTATACACTGTTGAATCTGAATACATAGCCCCTGGCAGTTGCAGTGCTTAATTACTTTGGCTTAAGAAAATGCTAAGTGATTATGGTATTAAAGAAGAAAAATTAAATCTTTATTGTGATAATCAAAGCGCGATCAATATCTCTAAAAATCTTGCTCAACACTCGCGAACAAAACACATAAAAATAAGGCATCACTTTATTTGCAAATTAGTTGTGACTAAGGAATTAGAAATCAATTATCTTCCCACTAATTTGTAACTCGCAGATATGTTTACCAAACCTTTGGATTATAATAGGTTTATTGCCTTGCGTAAATCAATTGGAATGGTTTGTGCTGAATAAACTCTTGGATTTACCTAATTTTTCCCTTTGTCCATTTGAGACAAAATGGGGTAGAAATTTGAGTCTTATAAGAATTCATTTATGTTATACATATTCTAATGAGCTTGATCTTAGTGATTATTTGCAGGATTCTGTACAGTTATTCTCTTCTATGTTCAAAGTTGTAATAGGGTATTGAATTGTTAGTTCAGTTTTGTAATTTTCTCTTCTAGGAAATGGGTAGATAGAATTTTTGCATAGGAATAGGTTTTACTTTTTTTTTTAGTTTCCCTACGAGTCCAAGTTGACTCAAAGGAGATTTTGTCTCATATTTCCAAAGGGGGAGATTGAAGCACCTTATACTCTTGACTCACTTGAGTCTATATTATATAAGTGCTCATCTAGTTTGGAAATAGAAACAAAAATGAGTCTCATCCTAGTAACCAAAGAGCCTCAAACCTTCTCTACATTATATTCCTCTTGATCTAAGGTATATTTACCAACACTCACACACATTAGTATTGCATTCATATATTGCATATTACATATAATTGGTTATGTGTGTATTGGGTGTATCAATTTCCCTTATTTTGAATTTTAATAATTTTTTGGGAACTTTTAATGATTTTTAAAACAACTTTTTTAAATTAAAATTGGTTTTAAAAGTCTTTGTGGTCAATCTGCAATTTTGAATTGGTGATTTCATCTCTGGAAGTTCACTAGGGTAGAAATCGAAAGCGCTAGAGACTTCAAGGTGTTTGTGTAATTATTTTCACAACACCCGTTTCAGCCTTAATCTCAGTCTTACACCTGTCAGCCAGATATCGGTCCATTTTGTGTTTCTTCTGAGATACATAAGCCTTGCTAATTTCCTTCCCTTGGATTGTTTTAATTAACAATCTGCATGCGTTCTGGCTTAAACCATGTGAACCTCTTTTAAGCTAATCAAAAGAGTTTTAATCCACCGCTTCTCTTATATCATTGGATCAAAGTCAACTGGTGAAGACTAGATCGTAGCCTTTGATTTTGAACCTCGTTCTCGAACCTTCTCAACCCCATATATAAGGAGCTTTACCCTCAGCATTTAAAAAGCTTTTGTTACTTCGTCATTTCTAGAGTGAGAAGAGAGTGGAAAGAGAAGAGAGAAAAGAGAGAGAAATCAGAGAGAGAGAGTTAGAAACCCTAACCCAAAATAGTCCAAAACACCTTTCAAACGTAACCTCTTTCAAAACTAGTTATATACTAAACACAACCTTGAGTGTTTGAGAGTTTGAGAGTTGGTTTGTTAAGTTGTTACGTGTTGTAACCTCTTTGTTTTAATATCTTGTTTTCAACTTAAACATTAAGTTTCGATCTGTGTTTCTTATTCATAGAAATCATAGATCTGAACAGTTTATGTTATATTTCACACAGATATGCATTTATAGTTTCTCGTCTTGAGAAAACTTTTGTTGATTCTTTTCTGTAAATGTTTTCATACTCAGAATCAACAATAACATTTTTTGTTTCTAGTTCTTTTGAAACAAAACCTTTGACCTAGTTGGAATAGCACTTGGTGGTTTTCAATCTCAAAAATATTTTCAAAACCCTGAGATTGATTAAGATCTTGATATGTCTTCTGAGCAAGATAGCCGTGGATTATGGGTTAATCTTAAAGGTCAAATAAGGTTCAAAGTTTCCCAAGAAAAGAGAAACTGAAAATCACAGCATATAGATCTGATTTGTAATTTGCTAGGACTGTTTGTAAAAATAAGCGTGAGTGTGTGCGTGCATGTGTTAGATCACCATCACAAACACTTACACACTACAACACTGAAAGTGTTGGTAATAAGATCTTGAAACAAGAGTCAACGTAAAGATTGGAATAAAGTAAAGTTAGCAAACTGGGAGAACAACATCAACAATTAGAACTGCAGAAAAGTTATAAGGACACCAGTGAGTACATTCCTAAGCTTGTATAGGTTTGATTTGTGTACATGTGTTATATAGTTTGTAACTGCTATATTTGTTTAACTGGATTTTTCTTTTTACTCTGTAGAGGGAGTCATGGATGTTTCCTCAGTTGGTTGAGGTTTTACCACCTTGAAAATATCTTGTCATTAATCTTTCTACATCTCCTCATCTCGTTCTATTTAGTGTGCTAATTTAAAACTGTTTTAGTTTTGTTTATCAAAACTTGTTAACAAATCTTGAACAGATCTCGTGCATATTTTTTTAAACACATCCTATGATTAAACTAATTTGATTTCTAGAAAAGAGTTTCTTCAAAAAATAGTTCAGAGTTACTTAAATAGTTTAATCTTGTATTAAACGGCTTTAATAACAGTCTTTTTAGAGTATCATTATCTTATTTAAGTACTTAACCAACTTGATTAAACTTAAAGGCATCCAAAAGCTTAGCTTTCATATCATCCACTTCTTCTTGAATAGAAGCGCCGACCTCCTCCATCTCCTGATGTCTATCTTTTAGCTTGGCAATGATCTCAGACTGGTCCTTATAATTTAAATTTCTTGACCTAAGCGACTTGCAGATTCGTACAAAGGCACGACGAACTCAATTTCTTGCATCAGGACCAAGAATTTTCCCTAATTGAGAGCTAGTTTGAATATATTCCTCAACATCGATGAGCTATAAAGCAAATAATTTTTAGAGAACAAATAAATCAGTACGCGAAAGGTAACAGAATTTCATTTAATTTAAAGGAAGTTCAAGTACATCAGTAAACGAAAGAATAACATAAAGACAAAAATATAAGGGTCCCTAAGGATGTGAGTCGGCGACCTCAGTCTGCTCTGAGGACGCTAGTTTCTTCCCCTTATCCACGGTAGCCCCAGATACGCCTCCTTCAGATGGAGAAGTCATCGTCCCCTGACCAAGGAGTGCGTTAGTAGGAATGGTCGGGACAACAGGGACACCTTCATGGATAGCAGGGAGAGGCACGTCATCTACAGTAGTCTTGGGGCCAGGGTCATGCTCGTCAAAGAGGGAGGAATCAATATCCACCTCGACAGCAAGAAGGACTTATCCCAACCCTTTCTGAAGTTGAGACGGCTAATATATCCAATCTGGGCCTTAGTATCCTCGTACGATGTGACCCATCCAGCATTATACGAACTCTCCTTGAGGGTAGCATCCTCAAATTCCACCTTTTTCACCTTCTCAGCAAGCACCTTATTATCCTTAACCACAAACATCTTGCTCGTATAGACCAAGTCATAAGACTGCCTCAGTTTGTCGAACTCCTTGGACGTTACCTCTTTTGCCTTGTTAGCTTTGGCTAAGGCAAGGTCGAAAGACTTCTAAGCAGCACTGGCAGCCTTTAAACTCGCCTCCAACTAAGCATTCTTCTTCGCCTGCTCATTATAACTGTGATAGAGGACGATGAAGTCAGATACAAACTATATAAAGAATAAGAACATTAGAAAATAAGACATTAAAAGAAGAACTGCGAAAATAGAAAAATAAAAAGAGACTTACCAAGGCTAGCTCCTGACTGGCCTTCAGGGATAACTGGTCGGTCCCTATGCTTGATGACCTCTAGTAATCAACTTGCAAAACTTCTCTCTCAAGCACCGTCGGAGCCAGCTGAGGGCAAAAAGTAATAGAAGCCCCCTATCCTAAGGAAGATACAGGCACTAGTGACTATCCCTCCTTGGTCCTCACCTCCTCTCTCCTCCTTTCCTATTCTCTATACTTCTCCATTCTCTCTTCCTCTTTCTTTTTCTCCTCTTCCTTCTTCATCCCCAATGCCTCCTCTTTATTCTTCCTCTCCTTCTCAAAAGAAACAGTCTAGGAGTTAGTGGTAGTATCCCCACTCCCAGACTTCTACTTCTTAAACCTACGATAAAGCACCACATTTTCCTCATCATCATCCTGGATTAAATTTTTCCTAGGTGGAGCCATAGTTTCCTCGCTGGAGCTATCTGAATCCTCTGAGTCCTCTGGAACCTATGAACCTTCTGAACCCTCCTCCGAACTGGAAGACTCTTTACTGCTTGAACTCTCCTTGCTATAATCACCCTCACCTCAACCTCAGTCAGCTCAATCACTCTCTTTACTGGAGCTGCTTTCCTCCTCGTCTAACTGAACTGGTTCATCAGCAACCTCTTGTGACACCCCGCCTAATTAAATACCGGGCGATCACTCCTTTATTAAATTAAAATCAAGGTGAACAGTTGGTTCATTCTTAGCATCACTGTCATTAAAATACTTTTCCAATTTAAACACCCTACTTAATTAAGCTTAGTGTCAAAACCATTTAAAACCTTATTCTCATTTTATTAAATCCTGTTATAAAACCTTAAACCATTAACATCTAAAGAGTCACGCAATAAGTAGAAGAATAAAATGAACATTTAAGATTTTACCCAACAATAATAAATCCCAACATTAAAATACTAAGGAAAACATCCTGACAGTAACAATTCCGAAATAAAGGTACTGAAAGTAAAACTTACAATCTCTGACAATACCAACTAATTAATAGAAAGAGGGAGACACATGCCCCTGCTGGATAAAACTGAACTAGGAGTAGAATCAAATGGATGAAGTCGTCTAAACAACACGCCTGCAACTCCCACCTAAGCTGCAGCTCGTTCCAGCCAAAGGACCCTATGCAAGACGCCCCTGTGGCTGGGCACCTGTAATATATACATATATATATACAAGAGAGAAAGAGAAATGGAAACGGGTCAGAGCCCGATAGTGTATATGATTTAAAAATTCGTTTAGCAAGTATTTAAATTGATTACAGGCCAATGCAACAACATATTAGTGCGACACTCTCTTGAGAAATTCTCACCTCTCTTCTAATGTGCACTCCTATCGCACTAACCTTTTTTTATGGTTTATCTCGTCATATACCACACTATCTTTCCCCAATGATTTAACTTATCTTAGGTTATTCGCAGGATTTACAACTGAACAACACAAGTATTTAAAATGTAAGATTTCAATTTGTAACCAAAGTTCTCCTTTTAACTTTATTAATCAATAAAGTTTTCCAGTGTCATATTATACTTTCTCAAAATAAGTATTTATAATTTGAGTCATCAACCATGTCCTACATATCAAATCACAGTAGGCAGATCCAAATTTCAGAATTTCATATATATATTAACTACTCGTATAATATATATATATCATAACGTCACCCCACATAAAAACTATGGTGCGGGCATACTCTGCTATCCAATCCCCGTATCAATCACACTAAAGGGAATACAAGTTCGGAATCACTCTCGAACTGTACAAATACATACACAAACAATATTGAGGCGAAGAATAGTATCCAAGTCCAAGAGGTCAGTACATACCCTCACGTCTCTTAGGACCGTGACTACCGATTCGATAGTCTGTACCTAGGATTCCTATCTTCTAGGGTACGAGTCAATATCCCCCATAAGGCACACAAGATAAGATCGTCCCAGCGCGGTAACCTCAAAGATAGCAAGTAGCGCGGGCATGATTTTCACAAGTATATAATATATACATACACAATCATATAAATATACCACTTTTATTATATCAATTTAGGTTTATCTCATAACCCATATTCACAACATTTATCCTTATTTTCCCAATATTAGTTATCACGTATAATGGTTCGTTTCTCACTTTAATTCGAAGGGTTTCTCCAACTTACTACGTAGCCCTCATGGACTCTATCCTTCCAAAGGTACAATTCAGTAGGTATTCATTTATGTTACAACGTAACCCTCTTACGTGTCTCTCCCCTTTAACATATACTTAAATTGTCCCTTATGTAAGATATCCCAAAAATATAGATTTCGCCTTACATTAAAGGTCTCTTATTCATTAATGAATCTTAGTGGTCATCATTATCTCCCAAATTATCTTAACAAGGATATCTAAGGAGTTTTCTTCATTTCGAATCAATTCAACAATTTTAAAAGGGGAAACTTAAGTCTGCCAGGAGGAGTCGATCGATCGAGGTCTGGGGCTCGATCGATCGATCAAACAGGTATTTCGGAAATCTGCAGATTTGCAGTTACGGGCTTCATCTTCTAACCTTCACCAAATCCATATTTTTCAATCCCAATCGTCCCAAAATTTATACTACTAACATTATATCATCATACCAAATATTTCCAACGTAAAACATGTAGATTTCTATCACTAAACATGGATTAACAGCCCAAAACTTATTATAATTATCAAGAACCCTAGAAATCTCTTAAACATGGTTTTAACCAGAATTTTCCAGAATTTCCTTCTTGTAAACATCATAATTTCGTGGTTTACTCCTCTACATGACAAAGGGTTTCCAGAATATCATTTAAGTCATCACTACATGCAATTTCCTATCTTAAATTGGGTTTTTCTTCCATAAATCTCACCCTAATCATCCCTAGACTAACATGAGTTATGCATCAACCAAAATAAGCAAGATAAACACTTGACTGGGGTTTTCATAAGTCTAGTTTGGTGCCGAAAATGGTGTGGTTGCGTTCCCCGTCTCGCGATCTACGCGTTGGTGGTGGAGGCGGTGCAAACGGATGGATTTCGGGCCTTGGATTGCTTTGGAAGCTCTCTCTCCTTCCCTCTCCTATGGCCGTCACTTGTCTTTGGTTGTTCTAACCCTAGAAGACAACCTTAGACATCTAATATAACCCTTGAAATTTCGTGGGTTTAATTACCCAAAAATGTAAAATGACCTAAATGCCCTCCCGGGGTCCTAATTAGGCCTAAAAACGCCCCGAGACCCAAACTAATCCCCCGGGTAAACTTTTCTGACTATCTCGGCCCTTCCGGACGCGTTGGCGCACTCAAAACGACCATACGAACAACCTATAAAATATTCACTTTTATTAATCAACATTTAGTCCCGACACGACGCAGACGCGTCCCGACTTAAATTTCCATAATTGTCATTTTATTCACATGTGATAATATTATAAAATAAATCTCATATATTACTATACTCATCGAGTAACATTCAACAAATAACAAATTTCCAATAACTACTACCTCTCGTCACGCTAGTAAATATTTAAAACAACATTCCGGATTAAAATTAAATTAATTTATCTCAATTGAATTTAATAAATCCCATAATTTAAAAGCTATAAAAATACGGGGTATTACATACTCCCCCCCTAATAACGGAATTTCATCCCGAAATTCGGAAAATAAAGCCTATCAGGTAGCACAATTCTGGAAATCCTTTTTCGTACACAAACTATCTACATAGTACGGCGCTCAATCATTATAGCTTTTTCCTCACACCAACTTTGTTTTACATTCTCATTGGAGACACTTCACATTGTGCTCCCAACCGACAACATTCGCATAGGTCACGCCTATACGTTATAATTTCCTTATCTCACTATCATTAGGAGGCCGCACCTCACTACATGACAATTACTCGGATTTACTCATATACGAAACTCCCATTCTGAGAAAATTATACGAACATTTGATCACTCTTGCTCGCCTAAAACAGTCGTGAAATTCTACCACAGTTATCGGATGTTCTCTCGACCGATCCAAAAATTCTGATTATTTACTCACCTCTAAGCATACGGAAGGAGAATAGTCGAGGTTCTTCCATAACAAAACCTTAATAAGCACCTTGTACGCGACAAACGGGTACGAGTGCTTCTACCGAGCATTCCTGAAATCATCGTACCAATATTCCAAAATCTCCTTCACGTGGCTCCACAAATCTTTAATTACCGTGCGCCCATTCCCTGGCTACGAGTGATACATCCTATTCGAAATGAAACCTTATCTCCGCTGGTTTCTGAAATCCCATACCAAAGGTGGGATTCACCAATCTCATCCTGATTTAGAAAGTTATACTGCGCCGGATCATGCACTGGCGCGATCCTTCCTTTCAAAGGAAGTCTGGGGCATACTAGTTAATATTGTAAGTCAGCTTAAAGGAGTATCAATGACCTCCTTCTCGGCGACTTTATTCACATATTTGGGATGAACCTTTGATCTTGTGTTGAGGATGGCAACCCATCTAATAACTGCACCGACTTTACCGACCTCTTCCAAATTCAGGAATTGTAGCTAAACACAAAATTCTTTAGTTGATTCTCCTCTTTCAACCCAACCTTACCAGTGGGCAGTGCATGTAGAGACTATCACTACGTCCCGCTAAACATCGATTCTTCCTTGAAATGTCTCACATTAAGTGACACGTAATACTCCCCTTCCTTCTTTCGAGTAACCCGAAAGTTCCGACCCGTGCTCTTCTCTCCACGAAGCGCACTTTTGGATCTCTTATACTATACTAACATCATCACCCTTTGTATGTGCAAGTCTCTCTCATACTTGCCTACTAACAACTCCGTTCCGAGTGTTCTTCATAATCATTAAATTCTTCCATTCAAGGAATACTCTTCTTAAATGACTTCCCACAGTCTTCCAATTCAAATTTGAGTGTGCTATTCTAATTACACACCTATGTATGGATTATCGCCCCTCATGTGACGTTTAATCCACTCTATCACTTCCACTTCGTTTAACTAGTCCCACAAACATATATGATACATGTCCATGACCACGTCCCTTCGACTCGAACGATTTTAACTACAATTAACCGAGATGTCCACATTCTTGCAACACCCCGATCGTCCTATAAGAGCGAACGGCGTGCGACTCATCCGTAGAACGAACTAAATTCAAAGAAATAGAAGGAATAGGGCATTCAAATTCCATGATGATAAAAGAGGAATAATAATTCTCAACCCTCTTCAGATAAGTATAACAATTTTCCCAAATAGGTACAACAACCAAAATAAATCAGTAACTCCAGATAATCCATGCTAAAAAAAAAAAAAAAAAAAGTTCTTTCCAGATAATCCATGCTAAAAATCATTCTAACTCTTTATTCGCCTCATGATTTGAATGCGGTTACGACATTTGGGTACTCTCAATCACCCTAGAAATCAAAATCCTTAAATTCTCCTTATCATCGTTCCACCCCTCAACTCGTGGGGTAACTTTCAATGCTTTCTTACCACAAGATCCGGCTTCCAATAGCTTTAAGACAAAATTCAACTTCCAACTTACATACATAATTACTTGATCCCATTTCGACCAGGGTACCGAACTCATGGAATAGTGACCAAATGTCTCCCTATTTCCAACCTTACGCTAAGTTTCATGCGTGGAATGTCTCGCAAAGCGAAATCCAAACAAGGAACCCCCCTGATACACTACTGCCTAGAATTATCGATTATCGAAATCCGTTAGGTCCTCCGTCCATAGTATATACCCCTTTATTCCATCCTTTGACAGAAAAGATACAATTTCTCCCGTAATTATGCTTAACAAAGAACATTTCACTAATTGCACTATTGTTCAGTATAGGTTTGTGGTAATAGCATTCCATAAACCTCGAATACATACAATCGGAATTCTCGAAATTCCTTTCCCTAATAATAGGGGTATAAATATTAACTCCCACATCTCTAAAGGATAAATATAACAATGCACTCTTCCTATCACTAAGTCCGGAGTGCTAAACATAATACTGGGTCAAACCCTTTCGCCCAACGGTAAATCCCGATACATACGGAATTATACTGACAAAGTCTATACATACTTTGGCATCGAATATCTCGAGCCCACTATCTCCTCCGAAGTCTCTAGGATAGATAACATAAGTGTGAGTCCAACCTTCTCACAGGTAAGGCCTCGCCAAAACAAACATAAAACATGTTGCACTAATGCAACTACTCCGATAGCTCTGCAATAAATGCCCACTATCATACTACCCATTTCTATAACATTTTAACAAAGATAATATCATACTCATGTATCGCATAACTACAACGAGTAACCTCAATAAAGTATAAAACGTTGTTAATATACTCATTCATCCTCCGCGAATAGCACTAAAGAAAAATCCCGCTACACTAGGGAAAAAAATATTCACATAATAATAATACGTTTAAAATGATATGCATTAAGATCGTCTCACATGCTAATCTAGCAAGGAACAAAATATAGTGACTCGCTTGTGTCACATAAACACGTCGCATCCTCTGAGGATACAACTTAGACTTCCACCTTGCCAATCGTCTTGACTGCGCAAGTGGTTTCTGGACGTAACACGTCTACTTAAACCAAACAAAATTACTTTAATCATTGTCTTTTACTAGGCACTGTATTCTTGTCCTTTTACTCACTTTCGAACATATTATCGCGAGCGATCTCACTCGGCACAAAATACCTCAACACATAATCCACTTACCACCTGTCCTACTAACCAGGTTAGGATTATCCTTCTCTCGGACTTTAGTAAGCTCGATTCCTGTTAACCATCCCGGTTGCTCCCTTAGCTTTTTAGGTCATAATGATCCTGTTACTATCTATAATAGTACTTACTGAATTTACCATCACTTGGTAAGAATTCCATTATCTGAATCATTTAAAAGGGTCCCCTGATGTATATCCACATCCCTTTGTGGTGCTATATCACCACCGTTGCATTCAGTCTTATTCTCGACTAAATTCTTCGATTTCTTTAACTTCCCCCACTCACAAGCGTTATCATCTATATTGACAAAATATGACATTGTCAACCTCTGAATCGGTCGTCCATCAGAATTTCCTACTCGAGTATTATCAACTATTATTACGAGTTGGTCTCCCACTTGGAGTTGTTTCCTCCACTAGTATCTACCTCTTTCGATACAAAATTTGCTAACGATTAGGATTTATATCCACAATTGGACTTCTGTCATGCCATCCTGTGATGATTTCAGAACCACGTTTGCTTCTCATCCTGAACAGTTGAGGAAGGAACATACGGTCAGCACTGTACCTAAGGTTCTCCTATAGGCATAGCATTCCATTTCTAAAATTTCCCATTGACAGTCACACGTTTTTGTAATACGTTGGGTAAGTTTACCCTCGCACCTCATTTGACTATAACAGCATTTGGAAATCACTGCTACGCCTTAGTCACCTTTCGAGTCTTGGCTTCTCGCACCATAATGGAGGTGAACTCGACTACGGTCATCATCCTTGGATATATTTTATAATCTCAACTGAGCCCTACCTCCTGATGTCCGCTTAACAGTCCTCTTCTGACATCCGTCATCGCTCGGCACACGCACACATTCGAACGAAATTAGAATTCACTAATGTACACACATATAGCAGGAGAACGAAATCTCGTCAAAGAAATCGACAATCCTAAACATAGGGCTCTATATCAAACAAAGCAACGCTGAAAGCATAATAAGCCGTACAGATCCTAAGGACTCTAGAACCTGATGCTCTGATACCACCTGTGACACCCCGCCTAATTAAATACCGGGCGATCACTCCTTTATTAAATTAAAATCAAGGTGAACAGTTGGTTCATTCTTAGCATCACTGTCGTTAAAATACTTTTCCAATTTAAACACCCTAAATAATTAAACTAAGTGTCAAAACCATTTAAAACCTTATTCTCATTTTATGAAATCCGGTTATAAAACCTTAAACCATTAACATCTAAAGAGTCACGCAATAAGTAGAAGAATAAAATGAACATTTAAGAGTTTACCCAATAATAATAAATCCCAACATTAAAATACTAAGGAAAACATCCTGATAGTAACAATTCCGAAATAAAGGTACTGAAAGTAAAAATTACAATCTCTGACAATACCAACTAATTAATAGAAAGAGGGCGACACATGCCCCTGTTGGATAAAACTGAACTAGGAGTAGAATCAAATGGATGAAGTCGTCTAAACAACAGGCCTGCAGCTCCCACCTAAGCTGCAGCTCATTCCTGCCAAAGGACCCTATGCAAGACGCCCCTGTGGCTGGGCACCTGTAATATATACATATATATATATATACAAGAGAGAAAGAGAAATGGAAACGGGTCAGAGCCCGATAGTGTATATGATTTAAAAATTCGTTTAGCAAGTATTTATATTGATTACAGGCCAATGCAACAACATATTAGTGCGACACTCTCTTGAGAAATTCTCACCTCCCTTCTAATGTGCACTCCTATCGCACTAACCTTTTTTAATGGTTTATCTCGTCATATACCACACTATCTTTCCCCAATAATTTAACTTATCTTAGGTTATTCGCAGGATTTACAACTGAACAACACAAGTATTTAAAACATAAGATTTCAATTTGTAACCAAAGTTCTCCTTTTAACTTTATTAATCAATAAAGTTTTCTAGTGTCATATTATACTTTATCAAAGCAAGTATTTATAATTTGAGTCATCAACCATGTCCTACATATCAAATCACAGTAGGCAGTTCCAGATTTCAAAATTTCATATATATATTAACTACTCGTATAATATATATATATCATAACGGCACCCCACATAAAAACTATAGTGTGGGCATACTCTTCTATCCAATCCCCGTATCAATCATACTAAAGGGAATACAAGTTCAGAATCACTCTCGAACTGTACAAATACATACACAAACAATATTGAGGCGAAGCATAGTATCCAAGTCCAAGAGGTCAGTGCATACCCTCACATCTCTTAGGACCTTGACTACCGATTCGGTAGTCAGTACCTAGGATTCCTATCTTCTAGGGTACAAGTCAATATCCCCCATAAGGCACACGAGATAAGATCGTCCCAGCGCTGTAACCTCAGTGATAGCAAGTAGCGCGGGCATGATTTTCACAAGTATATAATATATGCATACACAATCAAATAAATATACCAATTTTATTATATCAATTTAGGTTTATCGCATAACCCATATTCACATCATTTATCCTTATTTTCCCATTAATAGTTATCATGTATAATGGTTCGTTTCTCACTTTAATCCGTAGGGTTTCTCCAACTTACTACGTAGCCCTCATGGACTCTATCCTTCCAAAGGTACAATTCAGTAGGTATTCATTTATGTTCCAACGTAACCCTCTTATATGTCTCTCCCCTTTAACATATACTTACATTGTCCCTTATGTAAGATCCCAAAAATATAGATTTCGCCTTACATTAAAGGTCTCTTATTCATTAATGAATCTTACTGGTCATCATTATCTCCCAAATTATCTTAATAAGGATGTCTAAGGAGTTTTCTTCATTTCGGATCAATTCAACAATTTTAAAAGGGGAAACGTAAGTCTGCCAGGAGGAGTCGATCGATCGAGGTCTGGGGCTCGATCGATCGAAGCTTTGGGCTCGATCGATCGATCAAACAGGTATTTCGAAAATCTACAGATTTGGAGTTACGGGTTTCATATTCTAACCTTCACCAAATCCATATTTTCCAATCCCAATCGTCCCAAAATTTATACTACTAACATTATATCATCATACCAGATATTTCCAACGTAAAGCATGTAGATTTCTATAACCAAACATGGATTAACAGCCCAAAAATTATTATAATTATCAAGAACCCTAGAAATCTCTTAAACATGGTTCTAACCAGAATTTTCTAAATTTCCTTCTTGTAAACATCATAATTTCGTGGTTTACTCCTCTACATGACAAAGTGTTTCCAGAATATCATTGAAGTCATCACTACATGCAATTTCCTATCTTAAATTGGGTTTTTCTTCCATAAATCCCACCCTAATCATCCCTAGACTAACATGAGTGATGCATCAACGAAAATAAGCAAGATAAATAGTTGCCTGGTGTTTTTAGAAGTCTGGTTTGGTGTCGAAATAGGTGTGGTTGCATTCCCCATCTCGCTATCTACGCGTTAGTGGTGGAGGCGGTGCAAACGGATGGATTTCGGGCCTTGGATTGCTTTGGAATCTCTCTCTCCTTCCCTCTCCTATGGCCGTCACTTGTCTTTGGTTGTTCTAACCCTAGAAGACAACCTTAGACATCTGATATAACCCTTGAAATTTCGTGGGTTTAATTACCCAAAAATGTAAAATGACCTAAATGCCCTCTCGGGGTACTAATTAGGCCTTAAAACGCCCCGAGACCCAAACTAAACCTCCGGGTACACTTTTCTGACTATCTCGACCCTTCCGGACGATGTTGGCGCACTCAAAACGACCATACGAACAACTTACAAAATATTCACTTTTATTAATCAACATTTAGTCCCGACACGACACAGGCGCGTCCCGACTTAAATTTTCATAATTGTCATTTTATTCACATGAGACAATATTATAAAATAAATCTCATATATTACTATACTCATCCAGTAACATTCAACAAATAACAAATTTCCAATTATTACTAACTCTCGTCACGCTAGTAAATATTTAAAACAACATTCTGGATTAAAATTAAATTAATTTATCTCAATTGAATTTAATAAATCCCATAATTTAAAAGTTATAAAAATATGGGGTATTACACCTCTTCTGTGATATCTAGATGAGGAATACGATTCACTGGTCGGGCGATGAAGTTGGACCTGATGTTCTTGTACTAAAAAAGGAATGGAGATGATCGCGGATGATCGTCGTCTGCCAACTATTCCCTAATCTTCCAAGCCTTGACCATCTCAGCAGCTTGAATTTTGCAAAGTGCGGGTTCTGAGTTCTTTGTCTTCACTGAAATAAAAAAAGGAAAATATAAGAAAGACAGTACACTAACAGAAAACCAATGAGAAGAACAAGAGTTGTGCCTACCTATATACTCCTCCCCATAAAAGGTAATCATAAGTCCCCTGTACCTCGACCATTCAGTTTGGGGTGGGAACTACCTACTCCTGGAAACAAGCCCCTCTTGCTAATAGTCCTTGTGGGAATCAGGTAGATTGACTACCAATACCCTATCGGGACTCCTAGCTTTCAGATAGAGTAGACCAAAACTTGTTCGAGAGAAGGAATAGCAATAACAAATTTCAGCAAGGCCAAAATTGGTGCTATAGAGATGATTTATTCTATGTACACCATTGAAGATCTTCCAAACATTTGGAGAGCACTGTTTAGGATCTATATAGAAATAACTAAAGAAATGAAAAAATGAGCGATTTGGGGGAAAAGTTAGACCCCCTTGGGATAAGAGAAGAACATGAATCAAATGCCAATCCTTAATGTCTCTAACATTATGAGGAACAGGGATAAATTCAGTATCCACCTAATTTCGAATGTTATAAAACTTCCTAAACTCAGCTATCGACCTATTGCCTATTCTTGACATCAGAAAAGAAAAACCCTAGAAATGATAATGAATTAATTCTAACAAAAATAAAGGAGAAGAAGTTTAGAGAACTTATGAAGTGAGAATAAGCTTGAGATGATGCAAAGCCACAAGAAAATAATATGGGGAGATAAGAAAGAGCTCGGAGAAGAAAGAAGAGCCCTGGAGATGAGAAAATGCAGTATGAAGAAGAGAATATCTTGGGAATTCGAGAGTTAATGAAATGACACAAAAAATGGCTTCGTCAAAACAAGTTTAAACCCTCTCAATCATGACGCACTGAGAACGAAGTAAATCTGCCACCTGAATCTACTGAAGAAAGACGTTTTGATCCCCAAAGCATTATGCAATTCATAAAAATGCCATTAGGGCTATTATTTAAAATTATTGAGCCCAAATTAAGACCTAAAATTTTAGGGACAATTGTGGGTACCTCGTTTAATTGTCTTGGCCCAGACAAGTAGCCCAACGATGCCCTATCAAAGATAGGGAAAGTCCGGCCCAAAATCTAAGGTCTTATAAATAACAAATTCAATTTTGACCCATTCAACCCCTAAAATCTGTAACACCCCGTGTTTTTTATTTATTATTTTAATTAATTAATTGGAATTTTCGAGAAAAATAAATTTTTGAATTTTAATTTTTTTTATTGGCTAAGTATGTTGGTTATGATTTTAGAAGAACATAACTTCAAGCGGAATTAAAATCGGAGTTAAAACGGATTTTATATTGATTTTACAATATTTTTGCCTTATGGCATTTTTTGGGGAAACTGTCAGTTTTTCGGGGTGATCGATCGATCGACGGGGGGTAGATCGATCGACCCTCCCAGAAAACGTGCGCTGTAAGCTGTTTTATTAAGAGTTTGTGTAGGATTAGGACTCCTAATCACTATATAACCTTGTTAATCCGTAGGGGGACTTCTCATAATCACTTTTTCTCCAGTTTTTCACTAGAGAACACTTCCAAATATTTTTCCTCTCACTCATAATCATCAACCTTCAACAAAATCAAGTTTTTGTCACAAGTTTTGGCACAAGTTTTTGAAGGCTTAATTGGGGTTTAATCAAGATCGTTCAAGAACACTCTTTTGCTAATTTTTCGAGAGGAATCCATATTTCTAATCAGATTTTCAACACGATTTTCACAGGCATGAATACTCTATTCTTTTCCTTTAGTATTATGCGTTTTAAGTGTCGCCTAAACACTTAATTACATGTTTTCTTAAAAATAATTAGTAACTTAATTAGAAAAATTGAATACTAATTATGGGGTTGTTTTTATAAAATCTTTTAATCTGAATAATATTCATAACCCTTTGGGTACGTAGGATTCATGAGTGATTTTGGGTTTTTATTGGTGTAGGTTGCATGTAGAAAAATTCTAGTTTTAAAATAAATGATTTTTGGGTGCGTACAATTCATGTAATACATGTATAGATAATAAAATTTGGTTTGATGAATTTATGATGAAAACTTGGTATATTTAATTTAAAATAATTAGATGAGATTATTTGGGTATTGTTGACGTTGTGATAATTAAATTAAAGATTTAATTGAATTGGACTATCATGCGTAGTTTTATATATTGATTAATTATGCTTGTTTGTGTGACTTGTTGGTATTATGATGTTACCTTTGTGACGACGGGTTGATGGGTATTATTGCTCTCCCTATATTTTAGGATGCCTTCTAGGTATGGGACTAGTGGGTATGCCTTTTGATGATTTACGCCTTCTAGGTATGGGACTAGTGAGGGTAGATTATCGCGTTTTTATCATCTTGAGGGTGAGCTGATTTTTCTTACTTTATCGTCGCTACGGTAGTTTAAGAACGAGACTAAGTTAAGATTTATGTTAGAAAATCCTCCTATACATAGGATAGGACGTATTGATAACTTGGGGACCCTTAGGTATGGGACTAAGGGGTATTTTGAGGATCTCACATCGATTAAAAAGGGTGGGGTAATTCATAAATTGTGAAATTGAGAAATTGAGAATTAATGCCTAAGATAAAAACGGGTATTAAAATTTGTGGCGACATAATGTGTCGGGGCTGACAGTTTAAACGGGCCAGAGGGCGATTTATGTCGTGTCGTGTGTGGAACCTTGTCATGTGTCGGGGCCGACAGTAAACGGGTCAGAGGGCGATTGACAAGGGTAACCTTGTCATGTGTCGGGGCCGACAGTAAACGCCAGAGGGCGATTGACAAGGGGGAAGTGTGACACTTTAATAAAAAGTGAGAACAATAATAAAAGTTGGTTAATTTAATTAAATTAACATCGTGGGACTTGGGAATTTAAAATCATATTGGTGTGCCTTTATAAATGGGAATTTTTGTGGGTAGTTAGTAGGTTATAATTATCGCGTTTAATTATCCCGTTTAATTTAAAATATTCTATTGTGATATTTATTGCGTATAATGCTACTGTCTGGATTCAAGGATCCTATTTGAGGAGAGTAGTGTGTATTCTTGCTCGGGGCTTTGGCTCTGACCCATGCGTTGACTAATCTTTTTCAGGATTTAATTTGGAGAAGCTGCATAAGTTTATCGGAGTTATCATTGGAGGTGCAGCTGGAGTTATTTACTTTATGGCATAGTTTAGTTAGACTTTCTTTTCCAGTCGTATTATGAGACTTCATTGGAGTTTTATTGGGCCATTCGGTTCCAAAGTTGTTTAGAGGATTTCTGTTAGGATTATTCAGGTTTTAATTAATCATTATTGGAGATTGGATTTTTTGGAGTTAGCATGTGATGGGTCTTTTATCGCTTAATTGTTTATGATCATTTGAGATTAATTCAATTATGTATCTTATGGACTCATTTATTTATCTCTCATATCTGTCTCATGCTAAGAATGGTATTTTATTTAGTTCACGCCCGGCATAGTTCGGCGACGGTGGCTGGCCACCCCGTCTGTCGGATTTTGCGGGGTGTGACAAAATCTCTCAAGAGATGTTCTAGGGATTATGGACCAACGTGGAGGTTCTCAACACACCCACTCTCTGAGAAATTGCATGTACATATTAAACCCCCCGGGGCAAAGGGCATGCAACTGTAAACACTCCCTAGGAGTAAAAATAAATACAAAACAGAGAGCACCATCGTGGATGTAGGCCATTTTGTCGAACCACGTATATTTTGTGTCGTGTGTGATTACAACTATTTTATGTTCTTTATTTTTTCTAGTGATTGCATTTTATTATAATTTTTATTGAGATTTATTGTCACCACAATGGCATTTTCTCATTTTGTCCAATATATTATTTATCAACATTCATTAATTGTACATGAATTTGTAGTATCATTTCCCTTTAATTTTTATGTATCTACAACATATATAATTATACCATCGATGATCATCCTTGTTGATTCCATTTTCTCTTGTATATATATAAACATAGATATCTCATTTAATATTAGGTACCTTTGCCAACTTCAAGGTCTTTATAGTCACTTTAATGACTTGTATCTTTTTATAAACAATAACGTCTTCTGGGGTTTTAGAGAAAGTGGATCTTTTATTCATAACGTCTTTTGGAGCATTATGTATAACTTCTTTTTGAGAGTTATTTTATCTAACCTTCACTTTTAAATAGTCAAGTTGTTAGGGCCTACAAGGTTGCCACGCTTCTTCCATGTAATAAATTTATTTGTTGCCAAATTTATTTTGTCGTTTTGGGACAACGATTTTGGCAAGAATATTGGCAAACTAGGCCATGTGACATTTGATGTTGCAATATAATTTTTCAGTTCATTTTCGCATTGAATGATACAGGGGATTATATGAGATAACGTGGAAGTATTCCACGATAATTCTATTCGTTCTTCAGGAACGGGCCGTTCTTTAAAAATAATTTGTACTTATATTCTATCCTCTCCCTAACGGTGAGAATAGTGTCTCATCAAAATGAAATTGCTAATATACAATAAACATTTTATTCATCAATGGTTTAATAGAGGGTGAATCATAAGAACCATATATACCCTTGTTACAAATAACATTTGCATTCACAACGTCTTATGAAAAATAATTAAGGTGACAAAAATGGTCATTGTATACTACTAAATAATTGAACCATGGAGCTCCAGGTTCATGGAAAAGTGCAATTTTTCAATGTTAAATATTGTGATGGAACACGAGGCCCCTAAATTTTCAAAATCTTTTTACTTCAAAGAGTAAAGTCCTTATTAAATAAATGCGGAAGCGTTGATGGTTCAATTAAACAATAAATTTTCATTTCTTCTCAAATTAAAATTAAACCAAGTGAAATAAGATTACATCCAAACAAATTAAATTCCACTTAAACCAATTACTTCAACCTAAGTCCTAGAAATTTACCTAAGTCATATTTTCAATATTTCCAAATTAGGCCAAACCAATTTTATCAAATTAAATTAAATGACTTGAATTAAATTAACATAAACATTACCCAATTAATTATTGTAGCACCAAATTAAACATAAGTAGTGATTAAACCAAATTTTATCTTTTTACCAAAGCATGCGTTCTATGTGAGTTTTGCGAAAGATAAAATAAACAATGAATCATTACGCCGCGGTGTAGGAGGAAAAACCCATAACGAGAAAAAACCTCGGACGGCCCTAGCCTTAAGTCCACTAAGTATGGTTTTACAATTACAAGACAGATGACTTACATTCTCGACTCGACCCCTTTCAAGCCTTGACGCGTCTTCTTGTAAACACCTTCGCCTAGTCGACAACCCCGGAGCTCCACCGAAATCTTGGAATACACCAATAAGATAATAGGTACACCGTCAACTACACATGGTGTCTTTCACCATTTGAGAATGCCGCAGCAAAACAAACTTCTTCTTTGTGGGATGTAGAAGCAAACCCAAACTTCTCTTCAATATGGTAGAGAAAAACCGGTGCCAAACTCCAAGAAATGAATATATATATATATATATATATATATAAACTTGGATAAACAAACTTTGGGTGTAAAACAAGTGTTTAAAAGATTTTTCTTGAAAAAAAACAACACTTAAACGATGAACTTCTTCCTTTTGGAATTATACTCTCAAACTCTCTCTTGGAGATGGGAAGATATGAAAAAGTTAATTAGAAAAAGTTGGTTCCCGCACATATTAAGTCTTCCAAAAACTTTAGTGGGAAAAGAAGTGAGAAAGTGAGAAAAATTGCTCAAAACTGCCAATTAACGGTTCCCGCCAAAACTCGTTCGAACGAGCCTTCTAACGAAGTTCTAGTGTGAACTCATTAGAAATCTCATTGAAAATATCGTTCGAACATCATTCTCGTTCGAACGACACTTCGAACAACATTCCAGTGGCCTATGTGGGAACTCGTTGCCAAACTCGTTTGAACTACATTATTGTTCGAACGACAAAATCGTTCGAACGATAATTTCGAACGAGCTTCCAAAAAGTATAAAATTTTGATTTTAGCCCAGAAACTTCATATACTTTATTTTAAAGTTTTAATAAAATCTTTCTGAAAATAAAAAACAATTTTATAAACAAAGTACACCCAATACAAATTGTTCCAAGCTCCTATATATATATATATATATATATATATATATATATATATATATATATATATATATATATATATATATATTAAAATGCATTCATACCTTAGGAGCAATGGAACCAATGTTGTTGACGTAGAAACGAGGCACGCTAAATCGGCATTTGATGAAGCTTTATAAACTTGGCCGCTACGTCTTCAACAAACACATCATAGGCTTGAAGGATGGTTAATAACTCTATCCTATGACTCAAAAGTTTTTGTCCGGAATTGAACCAAAAGTACAAAGGACTCAATTGGAAAATTATGTCCTTACAAATCTCACCCTTTGGCTATTCCAGGACAAAAACCAACAAAATTCCTAAAGGGACGTAAAGCTCTACCAAACTGATAAAAAGTCCCACCCAAAATAAAAATACAATGCTTGACTCAAACAACCCAATGATCAAAATCTTTGCCGGTGAAAGTTGCCACTTAGAATATAATAATTCCTTCACACTTAAGCAAACACATTAAATGCATAGGGAATATTAAAATATTAAATGCAATTAAATAATTACTCCCCCTAAATTAATTCTCCCCTTTATCAACTGTGATCTACCTAAGAAGGTCGCGACTCCCCCTAAGTGAAATCTCCCAAACTAAGATACTATTACAATAGGATTAGATACTATTTCTCCCCCTTTTTGTTCAGGAATAGACAAAGGCTGAAGAATCAAAACATTAACTTATCTTCCCCAATTAAAGCAAATACAACCCTTAAACTAAACAAGGGATAAATAGAATGGGATAACAAGTTAAACATGAATTAGTGTAGAAAGTGATGAGAACATTAAATCACATAGGCAATAAAATCATAACTAATCCATACAAATGAATACCGACTATGATACGAAAACAAATGATTCCAAAATGACAAATAAGATTGTAAGCATGTGATATCAAACAAACTACGCAACAAACAAGGTACCAATTATGAATTGAAGCATAAATGGACTAGCTAAACATGGCAAAGACTTAAACAAAATATCATATATATGTATACACAATAGATACAGGCTAAGCACAAGTACAAACATATCGATATCAACACCAAAATGACACAAAATAAGATAAGGTTTTCACAATCGTATGGCAAAAATGTGTCATATGGAAATGGAAGTGTTGGGTATGAACTAGTAACAATTAAATTTAAACCCAATCACTTAAACATGTTCATGGAGTTCTCAATTGATTACAAACTTCATCACATTCGAATATAACCTCATGTGACAATATAAATTGAACTCAATAAACAAACATACACAATGCATACAAGCCTGGCATGTTGATGATTCGACAAACCAATAGAGTCATGACATTGAAAGTGCAACTAGGATAAATGGACATTATGTAAATCGTTGATATACCATCCAATCTCCCTCAATAAGCATATATATTTGACTAAATATATCAAACAAAAATAGGACATGGCAATTATTTTTCTTTTTAATGCCATAATTCTATTTCTAGCTCTTTGGACCACGTATTTCTTTTAGGTCCAAACAAATGGTGTCTTACTATTCGCAAAGGATAATAAATACTTTCGAAGCCCTTCCCCGTGCATATTTATATTTATCATTTTTTATATCTCACACATATCTCACGTGCAACGTATTTTTACATGCACTAGTCCTCCTAGGTCACAAATATATAGATGACAAGATTGGTAGGAGAACACCTCACTAAGCTCAAATACACATATGAAGTTAAAATTTGAAAAGAGCTCTTGCATGTGGGAATTGAGGCATATAAAAATAGAATCCACTATATCAACACAAAATCCAACTACTCCATGTAAGCATGGTAAAGAACATAATAAGGATTGACAATCTAAACCAAAAGTTCTATCCACATGGGAGCGAAAAAAAGTGGATTCAAACACAAGTATATGCCACATAAAGTGTGTCAAACTAAAATACACACAAAATAAAAATCTTTTTTAAGTTTTTGAACTTTTGAAACAAAAAATAAAAATCTATACTCAAAAGATAAATAAAAATCATTTGAATTTTTCATTAAGCTTAAATTACCAAGAGATAAAAACCCAAATGATAAACAAAAATCTTTTTTGTATTTTTCATTTAATGCAAACTAAAATGAAAGAAATATAATACAAAAGATAAACAAGTCATGATTTCTAGCATTAGATATGAAATAAAGCAATGACTAGAAAATGACTAAACATGCGTACACCTAGCAATGACATATAATATGAAGAACAAATAGCTAGAGTATGCAAAGAAAACTAACACATTCAACCTTTACATTTAGCAAGTGAGGAATCATGTGATAGTAAATGAGAATCAAAAATCGATCTTGTAAATCTACTAAGTCGGATCTCCTAACCCAAACCAATGACGAATGACGATCTAGGGGTGTGGAAATCTTGGCTACCTCGGTTGCCTTACATTTGGATTTTCTAGGAACTCGTTTAAGATCAAAAAAAATTCTTAAGATGACCTTTTCAACCACAATTTGAGAACTTAAAGACTCGGCGAAAACACTTACCAAAGGAGTGATATCTAAAAGCTTTCCTAGATGATTCTCCTGAAATATGGGTTTTGGCTTTATGAGTAGATTCATTAGAAGTACCGAAGCCTAAACCACAAGTGTTATTTTTAATTTGGACCGTTCCTAAAATTTTATCTAGTTTCTCCGAACGACACTCCAAATCAAATTTGACTTTTCTAGGGTCTTTTAATTTATTTTGTAATTCTAAAATATTAGACTCTAATAAAACATTTCTCTCTTCAAACTCTAGAATCTCCTTTTTCATTGACTCCATTAAACCTCTAAAGCTATCTCTCTTACCTTCTATATATTCAAGCTTCTCACGAAGAGTCCTCTCACGTGTCCTAAGGTCTTCAACTGATACACTATCATCAACGACCTTGACACGCTCTTCTAAACTCGCTTCTAACTTCAAATTAGCTCTTTTTAATTTAATAGATTCTCCATACAATTCTTGAAAAGCATTTTGAAGTTCACTCACATCAACCTCTTCTTCATTTTCACTCTCTCTTTCTTCTTCACTCTCACTACCATAAAAAATAAGAGAATCATAAATTATGACCTTGGAAGTGTCATGTGTTAAAGTTTCATCAATAGATGAGTTCTCACTATCACTCACATGACTAGTCATAAAAGCCACAAAGTTGGGCTTAGTGGGGGAATCGGTTCCCTCTTCATAATCACTACCACTAAGGGTTACATTAAAAGAAATTGGTTTCTTACCCTCTCTCCTTAGTTGAGTGGGACACTCTTTTTCCCTATGGCCATACCCTTCACAACCAAAACACCTATTTGACTCCTCTCTATTTAAGCTTTCATTAATAGTTTTAGGGATCTTCTCGACTTTATCATGCATTGATTTTTCAAATTTCTTAAAATCATTTTTAAATTTATCTTTGTTAAATTTTAGAAATTTTCAAAACATTCGAGCAAACATGGCCATAATTTCCGAGTCACTATCACTTTCACTCTCTACTACTTGTTTTTCGTCTGTTCGGGTTTTTAAAGCAATGCCCTTTTCTATTTTCTTTTCAGTTTTAAAGGGAAACATGTCCAGTTCATAGGTTTGTAAATCACCTATGAGCTCTTCTAATTTCGTAGAGGCTAAAGTTGGTAAAGAATTTAAAACGGTCACTTTTGGTATAAATCTATCGGGTAGGGACCTTAAAATTTTCTTTACTACTCGTTTGTCGGGCATTTTCTCTCCCAAGTTAAAAGATGAATTAACAATATCGGAAAGTCTAGCATAAAATTCATCAAAAGTTTCTTTTTCGTTCATTTTGATGGTTTCAAATTGAGTGGTTAGGTTTTGAAGTTTCGAAGCTTTTACAACACTTGTACCTTGATGAGTGAGTTGTAAAATATCCCAAGCTTCTTTAGCGGTTTCACACGTCATAATGCGACGGAATTCATCCGGTATGACCGTGCGAAACAAGGCATTTAAATCACGGGAATTAAAATTTGAAAGTTTAAATTCATTTTCACCTAATCTATCGGCCGGTTTGGAAACATTTTCATTATCTACTAGATGAGTTGGTGGAGACCACCCGTTAACTACAGATAACCAAACCCTCTCGTCGATAGATTTAAGTGCCGATTTCATTTCACGCTTTCCAATAAGCGTAATTAGACCCATCGAAAATAGGAAATTTTGAGAATGGGGAAAATTCCATTTTAGCCAAAAATATTTTATAGGATCTTTAATGAAATAATTTATCGTTTTGGCTCTGATACCACTTGATGGAACACGAGGCCCCCAAATTTTCAAAATCTTTTTACTCTAAAGAGTAATGTCCTTGTTAAATATATGCGGAAGCATTGATGGTTCAATTAAACAACAAATTTTAATTTTTTTCTCAAATTATAATTAAACCAAGTGAAATAAGATTAAATCCAAACAAATTAAATTTCACTTAAACCAATTAATTCAACCCAAGTCCTAGAAATTTGCCTAAGTCATATTTTTAATATTTCCAAATTAGGCCAAACCAATTTTATCAAATAAAATTAAATGACTTGAATTAAATTAACATAAACATTACCCAATTAATTTATGTAGCACCAAATTAAACATAAGTAGTGATCAAACCAAATTTTATCTTTTTACCTAAGCATGTGTTTTAGGTGAGTTTTGCGAAAGATAAAATAAACAATGAATCACTACGCCGCGATATACGAGGAATAAACCATAATCGGAAAAAACATCGGACTGCCCTAGCCTTAAGTCCACTAAGTATGATTTTACAATTACAAGACATATGACTTACTTCCTCGACTCAACCCCTTTTAAGCCTTGACGCGTCTTCTTGTAAACACCTCCGCCTAGTCGACAACCCCGTAGCTCCACCGGAATCTTTGGAATCCACCAATGAGACAATAGGTACACCTTCAATAACACATGTTATCTTTCACCATGTGAGAATACCGCAGCAAAACAAACTTCTTCTTTGTGGGATGTAGAAGCAAACCCAAACTTCTCTTCAATGTGGTAGAGAAAAACCGGTGCCAAACTCCAAGCAATGAATATATATATATATATATATATATATATATATATATATATATATATATATATATATATATATATATATATATGTGTGTGTGTGTGTGTGTGTGAATATGAACTTGGATAAACAAAATTTTGTTGTAAAACAAATGTTTAAAAGATTTTTCTTGAAAAACAACAACACTTAAACAATGATTTTTTTCCTTTTGGAATTATGCTCTCAAACTCTCTCTTGGAGATGGGACGATGTGAAAAAGTTAATTAGAAAAAATTGGTTCCCGGACATATTAAGTCTGCCCAAAAAGTTAGTGGGAAAAGAAGTGGTAAAGAAAAAATTGGTTCCCGGACATATTAAGTCTGCCCAAAAAGTTAGTGGGAAAAGAAGTAGTAAAGTGGGAAAAAATAGCTCAAAACTTTCAATTAACTGTTCTCGCCAAAACTCACTCAAACGACATTTTCGTTTGAACGAAGTCTCGTTCGACGAGCCTTCTAACGAAGTTCCAGAGTGAAGTCGTTAGAAATCTGGTTGGAAATCTCGTTCGAACATCATTCTCGTTCGAATGACACTTCGAACGACATTCCAGTGGCCTATGTGGGATCTCGTGGGCAAACTCGTTCGAACTACATTATTGTTCGAACGACAAACTCATTCGAACGACAATTTCGAACGAACTTCCAGAAAGTATAAAAATTTGATTTTAGCCCAGATACTTTGTGTACTTTATTTTAAAGTTTTAATCAAATCTTTCTGAAAATAAACAACAGTTTTAAAAACAAAATACACCCATTACAAACTGTTCCAAGCTCCTATATATATATATATATTGCAATGCATTCATACCTTAGGAGCAATGGAACCAATGTTTTTGACGTATAAACGAGGAACACTAAATCGGCATTTGATGAAGATTTATAAACTTGGCCTCTACGTCTTCAACAAACACATCATAGGCTTGAAGGATGGTCAATAACTCTATCCTATGACTCAAACATTTTTGTCCGAAATTGAGCCAAAACTACAAAGGACTCAATTGGAAATTTGTGTCCTTACATATTGTATAGTATAACCCCTTGAATAATGTAACGATTATTTTCTAGTGTAAGATTTTGTCTTCTAACACTATAAGTAATGCAAAATTACTTTTCGCTATTTCTTTCAATATGTTATCCATGTATAGTGATGCCATAAAACTAAGAAAATTACTTCAGGAATTGCCTTCATATAACTCACCACATATGAATGGGCAGGTACGACATAACAACATTACATGGACTCTTCTGGAGCCTTAGGTTCAACAATGCTTGAATATTTTTTTACTATATTATATACCGAGTGTAAAGAAACTTTAAATTTTTCAGAATAGTGTGAGTTGTTCATTGTCTACTAGACAAATGTCATTATATAATGATAGTTCACAATTATCAAAGACAAATTTCCATATAGATTGTGAAATATGTGTTAGTTCAAATTATATATGAACAATAATAATCTATGTTATGATCTTTTGTGACCAACCATAAACAAAAGGAAGTATTTAAAAAAAAATTCGTATCAAATAATTATCAAATATTCAATTAATTGGATGGAAAATAAAAACTTTGCCAATTAAAGGTTAGAGCTTTTGGTTGATAAATGGTGAATCAAAATTTGATAATGTTATGATATGTCTGAGATTTCAGTCTCGAAAATAAGAAACTTTAGGTTTTCAAGATATAACTAGGTCCATTAAAATAGTTATGACAAATGGATCATTTGAAAGTAATTAGAACTTCAAGTTCTCTATTTAATGTTATATGTATATGAATCTTGGGGTTCATATAAATTATAAAATTAAAATCTAGGACTTCATGTCCTACATTAAAATAAATCACAAAGGGGGTTCATGTAATTTATAAAATTAAAACCTAGGACTTAATGTCCTACACTAAAATAACTCACAAACTGCTCGGTGCCAATTAAGTATAAAATTTTAAGTTTTATCATTTATATGTGAGAACTTTTGGTTCTATACAAGTATTTTAATTCAGGTTCAATATTACTAATCAAAGGACATTAAATTTTCTACACTTTTGTATCAAAACTTTAGGTTTTATTAAGCTGTAAAAATGTTAGAGAATCTTCCAAACAATTATTGAATATTTTTATTAACTTCGACGAATAATAATCCAAGTTCTTTATTAAAAAAAAATAAGGGTCTTAATATTTCACATTTTCGACATTCTAATGTATAGTAAATGATTGGAATGTGAAGAGTTGTTAAAATTAAATATCATTAAAAAATATAATTTAATACTCAAATGAACCAAAAGGTTAAAAGACAAAACTTTAATTCTAAAATCATTAATAGTATACTTAAAAGGACCTTTAACCAATATTAGAATATCTAAAAGGACCTTTCATTTAAATAAAGAAAATGAAAAGCTAGGAATTTAAAAAAATCGTAGTTAAATACTTAATTGATTTTAAAACTAATCCCCCCCCCCCACCCCCAAAAAAAAAAAAAAAATATATATATATATATATATATATATATATATATATTCTAGATTTTCATATCTAACTTATAAATAATTATTTTGAGAACTTTTAAAATTCATAACTTGTAAATAATCAAAACTTTAAGTTTTGAATTTATAGTATATTTTTATAGAAGACTCTGATCCAAATATTTTAAATAACTCAAGAACTTCAGGTCTCATATTTTATATCTCAATGGAAAATAAGATTTTTTGAACTTGAGATCAGAATAATGAATATAGATCTCCATATCAAAAACAAAAGATAATTGGGGAATCTTGATCTATACCCTTTCAATTTGACACTCAAAACTTCAAGCTTGATTGTGATATGTTTGCTTTTGACACATAGGTCCAAATAATTTACGGGCTTCAGGTCCTAATATATGAATGAAAAAAAAGTTCAATTTCCATACTTGAAGAATGATAAGGTAACTTCAAGTCCCAATTATAAATAATTAGGATAACTTCATATCACAACATTAAAATGTTCAATGACTTTAAATGCCCCACCCAATTATACCCAAACTTCAAGTTTGATAATGGGAAAATTGTTTGAAACTTCAAGTCCAAAATATGAATAACTATTATAGAACATTTAATGTCCTTACCCTTATTATATAAATACATAAAACTTCATGTTTGATTACAAAATTATTGGAGCTTGCAGTTCAAATTCTAAATAATTATTATGGGACTTTTAGTATTCCTTGTCGCATTATAGGATTAATCAAAACTCCAGGTTTGATTTTAGAGCATGTTTTATTATCATGTCCAAACAAGTTGACTAATAACTGAGAACTTTCTCTCCCGATATAAAATGATTTGGAAACTTTTAGTCCGAAATTAAAATTTTACATGGGATCTTATGGTGCCAAATGAAAACAATTACCTCAGAACTGCAGGTCCCTAATTAAAATAATTTTGTCCAGGGAAGAGGGAGAGAACTCCCACACATAAGGGTCATAACCAATCCACAAAAATTTATAAGGTTAAGTGTTTATATGAAAATATGTAGAATTAAAATGGATCAATATAAAAGCAATAAAAGTTTAGGTATAACCCATTTGTGATTTATGTTGTAAATTAGTGCCCAAATAATTGTAAACTAAAAGATAAGAGTCATAACAAGTTTGGGTATAACCCATTTGTGGTTTATTGACGAGAGGCATTCGGGATGATAATGTGCTGTAAAATAAAAGAGGGACATAAAGAATTTGGAGGGAGGGAGTCTTTCATTTCATTGATATATCAATACTCAATGGGTGTGGTCCATATATAAAGTACAAGACAAGATAATCTAGTAGACCCCTTAATAATTGTGAAATACCATTGAACTAGATTACAACTGGACGTCCACTTAAAACATATTTTATAACACTAAATTATTTTTTACAACTATAAAAAATAATAATAGTTGTCACAATATCTAATTGTAAAAATGTATACAACAAATTGTAACTGAATTATTTTCTAACTGAATGTTTCAAAGGTAACTGGATATAATTTTGTAACTATTAGATAAAAAATTAACTGTATCTAATTTTGTTACTGTAACAAAATATTACAAAAGTAACTGTATCGGATTTTTTAACTATATCTAGTTTTACATTTGTAACTGAATGTTACAAATATAACTATATCTAATTTTGAATCATTTTTATTGTATCTAATTGTATAAATTTAAATAAATATTTTTTTATATATCTCTATATAGATACAATATTGCAATAGCTTTTTTAGTAAATAGGTGTAAGTGAATTTTTACACAATTGTACATGAAACACTTATTCCATAAGTGTAACTGGATTTTGAACAATTGTAGCTGATTTTTCAAAATTATTAATTATTTTTTAAAATAATATCAAAAAATATAAATTGATATTTGTTGCTATAATATTTCCTACAAATTGAGTTCTTTTCTTTTACAAATTTCTATGTAGACATATAAATGTAACTGCTTTATTTATAGAAGTGTAACTGAATTATGTTTTACACAATGGTAGTTGGATTATATAAAAGTGTAACTAAATTGTCTTTTCAAATTATTTATGAATAAACTCAATTTTATCTTCTTCTATTTAAAGAATTGTAATTAACTTTTTACGCAAAGAGTAACAGACAAATATTCTAGATAATGGTAACTGAGTTTTACACAATTGTAACGGAATTTCCTCATAACTGTAACCGAATTAATTAATGCAACTATATATATGATTACAATTGTAGATATATTCATTTGTATTAGGTGGATTTTTTCATTTAGGAACTTTTACTTACACAGACAATTCTAACTCATTTATTTGCAGGAGTGTAACTGAATTAATTTTTACACAATGGTAATTGTTATTGTCTAAAATTGATTTTATAGTTTTATTTTAGCTAGTTGAGATTTAATCCGAGACCACAAACACATAAATATTAAATGTAGAAATATAAAGATCAAGTGAGAATAAGACGGATTACATAAAGAGTTACATGGTCCTACCCTCAAGAATGACTTCACGTCCACAGGTTGTCTTTTAATACTAGGTTTCAATTGAGTGGAGGTCCCAGAATAATCCAATCACTCCATCTCTATGTTTAGATAGTTAGAGTGTAAGAATATATCTATGCCCGTTAATCGATTAGTTGCCTTATAATCCCAATGGGGGATCTCACCTTTTATAGTGAATAATTACGGAGGAATGTTTGTTGAACTAGTATGGGCTAGATTGGAGCATCGTTCACAAGATATGTAATAGTTTAATGTTTTACCCATTAAGGGATGTTTCTACACTTGTTGATTGTCTGTGATGCCACACACATTCCATTAGCCTCCCTTTTATAGCGTTACTAAAGTTACATTTGTTAGTTACCCTTGCTGGCATCGACCTAATATGTCCAAGTGGAAAGGAAACCAGCCTCTTTGTTGAGACGAGGTCATTCCTTGGTACCTATTCGACCGGGGATAACATATTTCACTTGATATTGAATGGGTTTATTAAATTCTCTTCAGATCATGAAATGATAAAAAAATATATGGTATAACAAAGTCCCACAAGACATTGTTCATAAGTATAAAGAAGCGGGTGAAGTTTTTTACAAATGGTTCTGTGTTAATATATTTAGGTTCAAAGGTGGACATTTACTTGGTTTAGTCGGCTGAGTAGAATGGCTTATAAGTTTTATTGATGAAATTTGTAAGGATAACCACACAACCCCTAGATATTACTGTTTTTATCATCGAAAGTCTAATACCAAATAAGTCCAAGTCACCCAAACTAGCAATCATAACTGGAAAATTAAGTTTTTATGTATCTCTGGTGCATGGGAGTTCTTTTTCAATAACCTAGAAAGAGGGATCATCATTCTGAGGTACTCGTTCTCCCCAAATTTGATTTTTAAGAGGTCCCTATCAAAGTATTTTGAGTATGTATATTTCCCCAAGAAGTTTGAGGCCATAACAAACTATATGAGCATTAGTGCTTTGATCTTAACACTAATAAGGCACTAAGGCCAGATGATAAGAAGGAGGAGATTTTTTAGGAATAGGAGAAAAATGAGGTGGAGGTCGGCATAGTTGAAGGTAATTACGAAGAAGACAATCTGGAGGTCGAAGAAGGTGAGAAAATTTTACAAGTCTTAGGTCATCCTTCTTTTTTATGTGCTTGTGTATTTCATATCAAATTGATTTTAACTGGTTTTATCCATTTTTTTGTGCATCTTCAACTCCAAATTCTAATACCGTTGTCATGGATCCAGCCAATATTTCCCATAATAAATTGAAGGAAATTCAATCCAAACAGCTCAAAAAGCTTGAATAATGAGCAGCTGATAAAAAGGCTAAGGAGGAAGCTCGTACTAAGAAGAGAAATAATGATAAAACTCAGCTTACTAATGTTGAGGCAACAAAATTGGCAGTTGAAGAGGCCAAGAAGAAGAAAATAATTAAAAACGGCAAAAGTAAGGTATAAGAGGAGAGGCAAAGCATCAAAAATAGGCCTTTGGATGATCTATCTATCAAGGATCCCAAATTACCGAAGTTTAATGCCAAGGAAATGATTCCCATTAACGGTCGACCTTCTTAGAGGCTATCCAGAAAGGGGAATCCTCGTTTTGATATGGTCATGTTGAGACCTACGAGATTGACCCTTTAATGACCAAGGAGAAAATCCTTGAAGGAAAAAATTCCATTCTCTAGAATTCTTCTAACACTGAAGTCTTGGGCTATGTGGGCTATACACCTGACTTTGACTTCATGTGCAATTTGGATATAGATGATCTTTGGAACTTTGCTTCCCATAAAGCATTTATGATGAGTTGAATCTTATTGAATTCACATGTTCTCTTTCGAACCGATTAATTTTCCTTTTAGATAATTTGTTCCATTTCTTCTTATATAGGGTAACATGTCCACCACAACTTTGAGGGAGAAGGTTTAATTTACCTTGAATTCTTGTGATGAGCTGAGGAACACAAAGGAGGGTCTTAAAGAGAAAATTAGAGTTCTTAAGGCTGACCTCTCTAAAGATCATACCAAGCATCAAGAGGTTGATGACTAGATGGTGATCATGGTTAAAGACCTTTGTAAAGTCAAGGAAGATATCAAGCATCAGCAACAGGACCTCCAGGTTACCAAAGACCAACTTGATGGTTTAAAAGTTCAACTTGGTGAGGACTTGGTTATAGCTTCCATGGCTAGAGAAAAGGTTGATAAATCCTTTAAAAAATTTAAAGAATACATCATTGACACCACCATGTCCTTCCTCAAAGGCTATGACAAACTAAAAAGTATGGCAGCTAAACACTACCCTAATATTGCTAAAGTCGTCATATCTTGGTAGGGGATGATGATCAAGACAAATACATGGATAAATAAGAAGAGGCCACTGGAAGAGTTAAAGCGGGATCATCATCTAGGATAATCTCTAGTTCGTTGAGGAGGAACAGGTCGCTGAGGAGGAACAGGTTGCTGAGGAGAAGCTTCCTTCTACTGAAAACTCAGAGTTAGTCCCTAAAGATGCTTTTATTTAGCCTTCTTTTTATATTTTTTTAGTTATTGTGTAAACATTATTCCTATAGGAACTTATTTGTGAACGAGAATAGCTTATGAAGAACTCACTATTTAATATTAATGAAAGTAGTTTACCTCATTCATCAAGTACTTTATATATTTTATTTTCCAAGTATTTTTGTTCGTGGATTTAGATGATTGGATCTAGTCAATTTTTTATTTTAATCCAAATTTTATTTAGGTTTTGCTAGTATTTCTTAGCCTTTTTTACCTTGTTGTCAGATCTTGTCATCACAACCTAGGCTTACTAGTTCCCTAGAGATGAATTGTTTTAGTTGTCCAGTTAAGAAAGGTATATGGTCGGATCTTATCGTCACACCCTCTGCCAAAGGTTTTGTGAAGTCAAAGACGTGAATTTAGTCAATTAGGATGGCTTTAGCTGATTTGATCTAACATTTTTTAGCAGTCAAAGTTGTGCTTTGGTCAATTGGGTTGGCTTGAGCCAACTTGACCTAAGATTTTCCAATACATGTGTTAAGTTTGTACCTTAAAATGTCAACGACTAAATCTTTTTGCTAATTTCCTTGAATGAACTTTAATTGTAGGAACCAAAAAAAAATTTGGTAATCATAAAACTGTAATTGGTATAACATTTATTCTTATTTAATGACTTCTACTCATATAAGCATTGTAACTTCACACTGCATTAATCTTATTCAATAACTAAAAGACTTCTTTAATGATAATACATCTTAAGGTTCTCAGAGTTCCAAGGGCTTTTGAACAGCTCCCATTCTAGAGTTTCAATCCGATAGGTACCAGGCCGTACGACTTCATCCACACGGTAGGGACCATGCCAATTTGATTCCAACTTATTTGATTTTTGTGTAACCTTTGTCTATATGTTCTCACCTTCTTTGAGTGTACTGAGCTTGAATATTTTGTTGTGTAATTTTGTTGTGTGTTATTAGTAGGATATTACCATAAGTGATGTTACTTCCTTGACTTCATCGATTAGGTTTAGATCCAATCTTCTTGTAAAACCACTTTTGGTACAATCAAAGTTGAGGACCCTATTGCTTAGGAAGTTGACCTTAATTAGGACCATGGCTTCACTTTCAAAATTCAATATGTAAGGGGTTTATCCTGTTACTATTCACAGTGTGGCCCTATAAGCCAACAGCACACTTTGTAGTTCAATTATCCTATTCCCTTTGGCTGGATCCTATCTTTTCTTCATTCCTTCTAGTAATGTTATGTTCATATCCTTTGTCTTCCCATTTCATTGTGGATGAGTTGATGACAAATGCAACATTTTGATCTTGGCCTTATAATAAAAATTTTGAAATTCATCGTTGCCAAACAGGGTGTCGTAGCCGTCAATGATAGCATGTGGGATCCTATATATTCATATTATATTTTTCTATATAAAATGTAAGACCTTAGAATACGTTATCTATATGAGTGGTTCGTCCTCCACCCATTTTGTAAAGTAATTCACAGCTACCACCATATACGTGAATCTTCCTTTAGTCTGCGGCAGTGGGGCGACTAAATTCAAACCCTAAATGGCAAAAGTCTAAGGATATGTGATCGGCACTATCTCGAAGTTTTTGGTCTCTTGTGTATTAGTCCAAATCTTTGGCACTTGTCTCACATTTGCGTGTATTCTTCACAGTTTTTCCTCATAATTGACCACTAATATTCTTGGATTTTTGCACTTTTTACGAATGTCCGACTTGTTACATGGGCACCACATGATCAATTCTTTAACCAGGTTTGGCACTTCTATGGGGTGAATATATCTCATCTTTGAGATAGTAAAACCACTTATGTATAGCACTTCCTTTTCCATGACAAACTTTGCCTCTTTGTAACAAAGTCTTATCGTTTGCTTCTAATCTATCAGTAGAATACCTTCCCATAAGTATCTTCTAATTGGGTCCATCCACGATGGGCCCATGGTCAGCTTTAGAAAGTCAACTTCTTCCATGTTAATTCTCCTTCACCACAGTATCTCTACGGGCACAGTTCTCCTAAGATCAGCCCATATGGATGAAGTAAGGTGAGTTAAATGTCTTCTATGGTATTTTCAACTATGTGGAGTTTGGTCATTTGGAGTGCTTTTAGCTTTGAAAATAGCAATTTCACTCTTCCAATATATTTTATCAAGTTCGATTCTCTTGATTTATATTCTGTGAGTCACTGTGAGCCATTATCTGCTCATTTCCAAGTAATACAACCAACTCCAGTCAAGCCATTAAAGCCACATATTCTGCTTCATTATTGGATGTTTCAAATTTAAAATAGATATTATATTTTATATCAGCTCCATCAAGTGTGTTGACTATCAACCCATCTCTGATACCAGTTGCGTCTTCGTGTACTAAGGAATCATCTTTAAACTGTTTTGTAGAAAACTCGTCCTACAGCCAATATTGTTTTATTCGAATGAGGACTCAACTGATCTTTGTATATGCTCTACTAAAACTATAATAGGTTGCTCGGATGGTTTGTTTTACTCAAGCGTACATATAGTAGCTTGCTCAGTCGATATTTTTTCCTTATAGGTAAATTTTCAAAGAAATCTGCTATGGCTTGGCCTTTAATTGTAGTCCTTGGCTCATATATGCTATCATATACACCCAGCTCTATTTCCCATGCCATCAATATTCTATACTTCTCAAGTTTATGGATGGTTTTTCGAAGTGGGAGATTCGTGTAGACCACTATAGAGTATGCTTGGAAATATTATGCCAATTTTCTTGATAACACTATCAGAGCTAAAGATAATTTCTTCATTATGTAATTATAGTATAGTATTTTCTGAATTCATTTATCACTTCTGATCAGAGTTGATCTAACTGCTGACTTTGACATTACCAAATACTAGGATTGGCCTTGACAACAATGGGTCAGATCTAGGTATCTTTTCAACTCTAAAAAAGCAGCTTGACATTCCTCTGTCCATTTGAAAGAATTTTTAATAACCTTGAAGAATGGGAGGCACTTATTTGTTTCTCTGGATAAGAATTTATTCAAAACTACCACCCGACATGGTAGCCTTTAGATTTTTTCTTAATTTTCGGATGCTGGATCGTATTAGGGTTCGCCTCTATGCCCCTTTAATTAATAATAAAACCCAAAACATTTCCATCCTTGAATTCGAACATACACTTAACTGTATTTAACTTCATTTAATATTTATCTAACTCGTCGAAGGTCTGGGAGAGGTCTTTGATATGGTTGTCTGCCTTCACGCTTTTGGTCATTATGTAATACACGTAAACTTCCATATTCTTACCTATTTACTTTTCAAACACCTTTTTAACCAGCCTTTGATAGGTGGCACCTGTATTTTTTATTCCTAAGGGCATAACATTATAACAAAAAGTACCTCGATTGGTGATGAAGCGGGTTTTCTCTTTGTCTTTTGGCTTCATCTTAATCTAGTTATAACTAGAATAACCCTTAAAACATGCCTTATTTTTAATCTATGAAGTCCACACCATCCTTTATTTGTAATTTTTCTTAGGTACCAATACAATGTTTTCTATCCAGGTGGGATACATCACATCTTCAATAAAGTCGTACTTCTTTATCTTGGCCACTTTTTCTTGAATTATCATATTATTTTCTTCAAAGAGTACCCATTATTTTTTATTTACTTGTTTTACTTCCTTGGTTATATTGAACTCAAGACTAATAATGGTTGGATGAACGCCAAACAAGTTTTCATAGCTCCAAGCAAAAATGCTTTTCGTAGCTCATAGGAAGTCAACCAGTTGCTTTTTGAGGGAGGGATCCAGGGATGAGCCAATCTAGGATGTCATTTCACGATACTCATCATCCATTATTACTAGTTCTATTTACTCAATTTCTTCTCCAGTTATCAACTTATCTTCATCTCTAGGATCTAATAAGTTTAATATAATTTCTTCCTTTCTTCCTCGTTGGTCGAAGTGTAGTAGCATTCATGTGCTTCGACTAAATTTCCCTATACCACTTTGCACCGAAATTAGTGAGGAACTTTAGGCAATGGTAAAGAATTGAGGATATAGCATCAAATTTCTGCAGATACACTCTTCCAAAAATAATATAATAGGATAATGAGATATTCTTGCCAAGGACGGAGAATCTCATAATCTTAATTATGTAAGTCAGCCAAGTTCCAATAATAACTTCCAGTTCAATTGTGCCCAATGGGTATACCTTTTTGCCTGAGAATCCGATTAGTGGGCAATAAAAAGCTTATAATTTTCTTTCGAAAATCTTCGTCCTCTTGAAACAGTCATAGAATAATACATCGACTAAACTCCCATTGTCTACCAAAATTCTCTTCACACTCCTTTCATGAACCATCATAGTCTTTACCAGTGGGTTAGCATGAGGATATAACAATACTGAGGGGTAGTCTCTGGAAAAACCTACCGCTAGTCATTTTTTAGTGACCATATGAGGTCGGATATCAGTTGCCATTGCCATATAGATCTCCATGCTAGTGGCACAAGCCCTTGCTTTATGGAGCTATGACTTTGTCTCAGTGGTTTCATCACCAACACCAGAAACACCTCCTGCTTTTCAACTGCACAACAGAGAAATCATATTCAGTTCACTTATTGGCTCCTTAGGCCTTATAGGGAGGTCTATATCTTCCTCATCATTGTTCTCCGGAGCTATTTTGTATCCTCATTTCCTACATAAGGTTATCTTAATCTTCTCCTTGTCTTCTAACTATCATGAGCTAGTGTTGGTCTGCCATTTTTCTCCACGTATTTGTTTAGCTTCCATCCTTTGATGAGGGCTTCAATTTCACCCTTCAAAGCTAGTCAATCTTCAGTCTCATGCCCGTGGTCTTTGTGGAACTTGCAAAATTTATTATTATTAGTTCTTCCAGTTGGAGTTTTTAACTTCTTCGACCACTTAAATTCACTATTTCCTCGAATCTCTCAGAGGATGTGGTGTACTCGAATTGTCAAGGGAGTATAATCATAAAAAATGTGGTTTGGTCTCCTGACATTCTTTAACTTGGGCCCTTTTTGAGCTTTTCCCTTCTTTCTTTGTTGTTACCTTCTTCAAGTTTTTTAGGGCTTAACTCTTTCGTAGCCAATGCTTCTTCTGTGTTCATGATCTTTTGCTTGGAGGCTCTATGGACAATGCCCAATATAACTTTTCGGTAACAACCCAGAAATAATTGTTGTGATGGTAATTCCCTCATTGTATTCAACCACTTCTAATTTTTTGGTATTAAACCTAGTAATATACTCTTTTGTCATTTAATTCTCGTGTTGACGAGTGTATAATAAGTGAGATACCCTCTTACCAAGTTATGCTTCAAAACAAAACTTATTAATAAAGATATCGGATAATTATTTAAAATCAAAGATCTTCCCTCTTAGTAACCAATTATACCTGATCTAAGTAGGTCCCATGAGAGATATTAAAAAAGCTCTACAATTCATTTCATCGGCTACTGAGAATATATTGCATGATGTCTAATATTGCTCGACATGAAAAATTATATCTGATTTTCCTTCATACCTGGGAGTGATCATAGGTGTATTGAATTTTGTAGGTGTGGGATGGCTAATTACAGAAGTTGTGAATGGAGATCGCCACATAAACCCTCTTTGGAGTGCATTTTTAGTTTTAATCAAGTCCCTAGGAGATTTTCTATCCTTTGGGTGGATCCCCATCATGGTTGGGCATTAATTATTTGTGTACCTTTATCAGCTCATTCATGACTTTTAAACGAGCTCTATTCTCTTTGGCCACCTTGTTCAGACCTACTTGATATTCTAGCATAATATCAAAGACTGGTACTATATTGAGCCTTTTGAAGGCACTTGTGTTTCAGTTGAATATGGCTAGACATCATCATACTCAGTTAACCACATGGTCGAGGTTCTACCTGGTTAGTAGGAGGATTTTTCATGTTCTGGCCCACTTATCCGAGCATATATTCTCGTATCGGACCATAAATTTAGCCTCCTGGGGTTTTCCACCGCTTTACCTCGGTTCTTTTTCCTCATATATCTATAGGGGTAGGAGAAGGTGATCCCCTGCATTTATTTTTGTTTTTATCCACAACTAGGGTTATCAAAACTAGTTCTAAATGAACTGGTCGACTTTGTGAGGCTGGAACACTTTGGGTGAGTTGTCTCATATTTTCTTGCATAAAATCTTAGCTCTTGACCAAGTTGTGTAAAAGTCCTACTAGATTCCCTATTCCAAATAGGGTTGAAGGTGACATAACTTCTTTCTCCCTGCTACTTTTTTAGATGTTTAGTAATTTCATACAAAATACCCAAAAAACAAAGTATGATAATAAGAAAACAGAGTATGACTGAATACTTATAAAACTAAAAGTGTAGAAATTTTTTTGGGATAGAAATCAATGTATCTAGGTTTGGAATACACTATGATGGGCAATGGAATAGTAAAGTGAGGATTTAAAGTGAGAATTCTAATTTGATCAGCGAGATGATTGCCAATAAAATTTGAAGGTGTTTTACGAAAATTCCAGAATCTTCTCCATTGGAGAATAAAATTAGATGAGAAATAACTTGGCCTTAGTCGTTCTCACAGACGATGCCATTCTGTTATCATCGAAAATTCATTTCAAGGTTTTATCTTAGCTATTTGAGATTCAATCCAAGACAACAAACAAATAAATAGTAAAATTTTGATGTAAGAAGATAGAAGTGCAAATAATAATAACTATACACATAGTTACGCAGTTCATCACTGAAGAATGATCTTATGTCCACAAGTTATTTTTTAGTACTGGGTTTCAATTAACCATATGTCCCAGAATAGTAAAATCACGTAATATCTTTGTTTAGATAATTAGAATGTAATAATATCTCTCTTCATGTCAGTCGGTTTGTTACCCCTTGATCCCAATGGGGGATCTCACATTTTATAGTGAATGATTGTAATAATTATTTGTTTAGTGGACCAATATAGGCTAGGTTGGATCACCTTCTGAATGGAGCACCCATAAAATAAATAGCAGATTAATGTTTTATCCATTAAGGAATGTTCTTGTGTATGTTGGTTATCTATGATGCCATGCACATGGCATTGTCTAGTCTTTACCCTATCCGTTAAGATGGAAAGGCAGCCAACCTCTTTTATGAGTTGAGGTCCTTCCTCGGTATTTGTTTGGCCCGGGTCGAGCTCTTTCACTTGATATTGAATCTTTTTATACAATTCTCTTCGAGTCATGAGATGATCATAAATATGCCATAACGATAACTAAATTTTTTAAAAGTGTTATTAATTGATTTTTAAAATTCTTTATGTACAAACTCAATTGTATCTTCTTTTATTTAAAGAATTATAACTGATTGTTTACAAAAATAGTAACTGGTATCTTTTTTAGACATTGATAACTATTTTTTACATAAATGTAATTGAATTGTGTCAAAACTGTAACTTAATTAATCAATATAACTGTATCTTTAATTACAAGTGTAATTAAATTCTCTTGTATAAATAATATTTTTTTTCTTTGAGCAATTATATCACACACATACAATTGTAACTTATTTATTTGCACAAATATAACTGAATTATGTTTTACATAATGGTATGAATTTTACATAAGTGTAACTGAATTATTATCTAAAATTGTTTATGTAATTACACTGAAATCATCATCTCCAGTTGCGGTGAAATCATTATCTCCAGCAGCTTCCTTTGACTTCTTCTCTAAACATTTAAAGCTGATATTTTTTATATCAGTGCTCGTCTTTTTGTATTCACATCACTTAATTTCAAAGAAACATCGGTCGATTAAGACTTCGACCCAAACATAAACCTCGATTTTATTTTTGATACATGAAAAATAATTCCAAATGTTAAAATTTAACAAACACAATGAAAAGAAACAATTTCTAAATTAAGAAGTATGTGTGTATTTGTTTTTACAACTGCAATAGTATATATATGAATGACTGTAACCGTATTTTTTTTCATTATTGTAAATGTATCTAACATAATGAGTGTATCTGTAATTACAATAACAATATAACAATGACAAAGCAAAAAAATCACTTATATATAGATATTAGTGTTATATAAAATAACACAACAAACATTATTATCTAAATTATACACTGTTAGAAAATTATATACAACTACAAACATTTATTATTTATATAAAGTAAAACTTAAAACTCAACTCAACTCAACAAAGTCTTTTATCAATTATTTGGGCACGAATACATGAATCCTATTTTTCTTCTTTCCATCATGTTCAATACAATATCTTCGATTAAACCACGTGATATCATGTCTTTTTTATAATATCCCACCACCAAGCCAGTTTATGTCTACCATTACCCTTTGCGTTACCATTAATACTAACTAAATCACTTTTCCTTACGAAGGCATCCATTGATCTATGCTTGATGTGTCCAAACCATCTAAGTCGATTTTCTCTCAATTAATCTTCAATAGGAGCTACTTTTATCGTTTCTTTATTTATTTCTAATTTTATCCTTCTGAGTTTCACCACAAATCCATCTTAGCATTCGCTTCTTTGCCACACTCATTTTCTGCACATTTTATTTTTTAATTAGCCAACACTCTGGTATACGCTTGATAGTCATCTTATGTAATTTTCCTTTTAACTTCAAAGGTATACACATGTTACACAATATCCCGGCGCTTATCGACTTAACATGGCCTTCTTTAACCTTGTGAGTAACATCACCACTAATATCTCCATCTTTTTGTATAATTGAGCCTAAATAATGAAACTCGTCATTTATAGGTATCTCTTAAACCTTCAATTTCACCACATCCTCCTTTATCCTTCTATTACTACTAAAATTGCACTCCACATATTATGGTTTAGTCCTACTAATTTTAAATTATCTTGAATCTAGAGTTTCTCTCCATAATTCCAATCTAGCATTAATCTTCGTCTTATTTCCATCCACTAAAATAATATAATCTCCAATTAGCATACAACACAGCACCACATCTTGTATTTATCCATTCAACTCATCCATAACAAGAGTAAACAGATAAGGACTTGATGATAAACTTTTGTTTAGACCAATGATAATTGAGAATTCACTATGTTTTTAGTTGATGTTCTTAATATATTCATGGTTGTTGATGTCTAAAAATGGATGGGGTACTAATTACAGATAAATAAATATAAACAAGCCAATCAAACACATAAGAGACAAGATTTTTAAAGTGGTTCAACTATAAGAAAATTCTACATCCATTGTTGGTATTATTGCAGGTGCTTACAATAGCTCAGTATGGGGTATGATTGTCCTTGGTTGATTCTCTATAAGCATAGTGAAATTATGGAGAAGAAAGGCTTGAGAAGAGAGCTTATAGAGTTTCTCTCCACAATTTCACTATGCTTTCTACTTGCTGTCATTTTTTATCTCTATAAGCTCTCTTTCCTTTTTTTCCCGCCTATCAGTCATGATGTACATTGTAGATGACAATTCCTATGAGGAATTTAAGGGGGAAATGAAAATTCTCAGTTGTGCAGGGTTAGAAATTGCCCATGGACATCTTGATGTATATTCTTTGGCTAAGGGTCACGGGATTTATACTTTCTTCATTGCTGAGTGTGGCATCACTTTTCCTAAACCCACTTTATCTTCTATTATGTCAATATTTTTATGTCGTTCCAGCAAGAGTAGCCCCAAATAACTAGAGTGTCGTGAATGGGGTGAATAGGCTACATGAAATTCATGGGACCCACATTGGAATTTTTTAACTGATGTTTTATTATAAGTGGGAAACTATTGGTGATAGTATTTATTTTCTAATGAATAGACAGGACGATAGGGCATTGGTGGTTAATTTGTCATATTCTACAAAGACTACTGGGATTATGGCATTATTGTAAAAAATTGGCAATATGCCTCCCTTATGAGGGGGGGATATACATTGGACCTAGGTGTAACACCCCGCCCGCCCGGGGAGAGCGAACGGAGCGCTAATGCGATAAAATAAATCCAAATCCACAAGTGACAATTGACAAGGTATAGAGCATCTAAATAAACCCACAATAATGTAAATCCACTAATCTCAATCTCTTCATTTACAACAAATCTCTCGAATTAAATACAACATCTAACTCGAAATAAAATAAATCCCAATGCTCTATACATCAAAATAAATAAATACAAGTCTTCTTAAATGTATTAAAAATTCTTCCCAAAATATCCAAGATAAAATCAATCTCCAATAATCCATAGCACCCAAATCCACGCTAACCTTCCACTAAAAGAAAATATGGGGAAGTACACAATACGACGGGAAAGATGCACAACAAATATATGTTAGCGATGAATAAAGCGTAACAACACGAGTACGAATATTCAAATCAAATGCAAATCTCAAAGCATTTATCAATAAATTTCTCAACAACACATTAACCGGGTCACCAGGCCTCACCACATCCGTATATGCTTTATCAAGGCATAGCTCAAGAAACAGAAATTTTGGCGGGTGCCCAACATCCGTGATATATTAAAATCTCATGACAACTTGCTCATCAACAATATAATGATACCGCATGAATCAAAATAATTTCAACAATTATTTTACATATTTCAATGAATTTATCAATTCAAATATGAGTTCAATTAACAAGAATTAAAAGAGAATGACACTCGCGAGATTTAAGGAGCATATTGTGTAAAACCCCATATCTCAAACCATGATGAGAAACCAACGATCACATCCTCAAGATCAACACAAAAGATCTACAAAAGCTCCTCCAAGAAACTTCAACAAAATAGCCCCAAGAACACCTCTAATCTAAGGTTGGAACTCACAAATCTCAAGGGCCAATGTGTATATAAAAAGAAGAGGAATATTAAATATATTTGCTGCCAAAATTTGTGCCAAAAGTATGTTAAAAGGGTTGCCCATAACTTCCTTTTATAATGCAAAGAAATGAAGAGTTGGAAGCCAAAAGACTCCTTTAAATAAGGCAAAGAAATGAAGAGTTGGAAGTCAAAACAACTCCAAGAGTTAAAAACATTTAAAAATCGTTTTAAAATCCGTATTAACTCCGTTTTCGAAACCGTTTGAAATTATCGCCTTTAAAAATAATAACCAACATATTTGAGTAATAAAAATAATTTTATCAAAAACTTTATTTTCCTCCATTTTCCAGAAATTAATTAAAATAGCCCAAAATTACGCGGGTTGTTACACTTCCCCACTAACAATGGAATTTCTCCCTCGAAATTCGCCGAATGCCTAACTCTAAAAAATCAGGCCACTACACTATCTCCAAAAATAAATCACGTCACCAAAAATAAATTCCTCACCTCTAATCTCGAAACTTATCACGAATATCACCTCAAATTTTCTATCTCCAAAAATTGCTAACCACGCAATGAACCCAAAACCCAAGACCCGAGGGTTGCCGTATACCTAAGCTCTGATCCCATTTGTAACACCCCGCCCGCCCGAAGAGAGCGAACGGAGCGCTAATGAGATAAAATAAATCCAAATCCACAAGTGACAAGTGACAAGGTATAGACCATCTAAATAAACTCACAATTATATAAATCCACTAATCTCAATCTCTTCAATTACAACAAATCTCTCGAATTAAATACAACATCTAACTCGAAATAAAATAAATCCCAATGCTCTATACATCAAAATAAATAAATACAAGTCTTCTCAAATGTATTAAAAATTCTTCCCAAAATATCCAAGATAAAATCAATCTCCAATAATCCATAGCGCCCAAATCCATGCTAACCTGCCACTAAAAGAAAATATGGGGAAGTACACAGAAAAAGATGCACAACAAATATATGTTAGCGATAAATAAAGCGTAACAACACGAGTACGAATATTCATATCAAATGCAAATCTCAAAGCATTTATTCTCAACAACACATTAATCGGGTCACCAGGCCTCACCACATCCGTATATGCTTTATCAAGCCATAGCCCGGGAAACAGGAATTTTGGCGGGTGCCCAACATCGGTGCTATATTAAAATCTCATGACAACGTACTCATCAACAATATAATGATACCACATGAATCAAAATAATTTCAATAATTATTTTCCAAATTTCAATGAATTTATCAATTTAAATATGAGTTCAATTAACAAGAATTAAAAGAGAATGACACTCGCGAGATTTAAGGAGCATATTGTGTAAAACCCCATAAACCATGATGAGAAACCAACGATCACATCCTCAAGATCAACACAAAAGATCTACAAAATCTCCTCCAAGAACCTCCAACAAAATAGCCCCAAGAGCACCTCTAATCTAAGGTTGGAACTCACAAATCTCAAGGGCCAATGTGTATATAAAAAGAAGAGGAATATTAAATATATTTGCTGCCAAAATTTGTGCCAAAAGTATGTTAAAAGGGTTGTCCACGACTTTCTTTTATAATGCAAAGAAATGAAGAGTCTAAAGCCAAAAGACTACTTTAAATAAGGCAAAGAAATGAAGAGTTGGAAGTCAAAACAACTCCAAGAGTTAAAAACATTTAAAAATTATTTTAAAATCCGTATTAACTCTATTTTCGAAACCGTTTGAAATTCTCGCCTTTAAAAATAATAACCAACATATTTGAGCAATAAAAATAATTTTATCAAAAACTTTATTTTCCTCCATTTTCTAGAAATTAATTAAAATAGCTCAAAATTATGCGGGTTGTTACACTAGGTGTCCCCAGAAAGGGCATGGCATAGGTCATAATTTTACATTTAAATTTCTTCTCCTGTTTGCTAACTATTTAAAGATTTGCCGATTACCTGCCTTATTTTGTTTCTGTGCAGAGGAAAGCAAAAAAGAAGTTCCCCAAGGAGACTAAGGGTAATATCGATGACCTCAAATATTTTTGGGCTATTAATAAAGAGTAGGAGAGAAGCATCCTCGAACAGACTCTAACCTATTAGAATACAAGAGCGTTGTCACTTCCTTTAATGCACTGGTTTTTCCTTAGTCATCGATTAACTTGGAAGAGGAACCTGTGTCCACTTCTTTTGTTACTGAATCAGGTGGAGTACAGTTTGCCCAAGGAGGAACTTCTTATTACTTTGAGTCTCTTGATATCACTACTATTCCCACTTCACCTACTAAAGATATAGTGAAGAGAAAGATTCTGAATATGCTGGCTGGAAATGGATATCATCCCCTTCCTTCTAAAAATACCACAACATATGATAAAAGGTATTAGGCTACTGAAAAGAGGCCTTAAGTCTTTACTACAAAGGAGACCCAAATTATTGCACCTCAGTACAAGAGGTTGAACAAAGGTATACCAAGCCGTTAAGAGTTGGTCAAGAAGTTTACTGCCGTGTAAGGCAAATTGAATATGCCTCTATGACAATCAACCCTAAGCTAGCTAAGGGTTTGATAAAGGTTGATACTCTTCCAGTAGATAGGTCGGTAGTATCCCCTATGACCAGAGCTCGACTAGTTGAGAGGGATAGCCAGACTTTGTCATTTCTAAGTTCATAATTATCCTATTTGATTTTCATAATGTTTATTGCATTTCTTCTATACTGAAGTAACATACTTATTCTTTTGCAATTCTTGGAAGACTTTAGCCAGATATTGGAGAAAGAGGACCAGCTAAAGGCCTCCTCGGCCGATGTGGAGTACGCATTTGAGGGTTTGTAGAAATCCTTGAAGACCTCTGGGGAATATTTATAAAGAGCGAGAAAAAACCGGAAGGACGAGGTTAAAGCTATAGAGGACAAGGCTAAGGTAGCAGAGGACCAATGAAATATTGCCCATGATAACTTGACCTTGGCCGATCAAAAACTTACAGAAGCTAAGAGCAGGCCAAAGGCTATTGAAAATAAAATTTCCAGTCTAACTGCTGATAACATTGCTATGAAGACCAAAGGTAAAAAGGACAAAGAAGTGACTGCCAATAAAGGTTGGGTTAAAGATTTTACTGCAGCAGCCATTCAAATAGTGTGCAAAGAAATTTTCCTATAAAGATAGATGGTCGGAGGCTTTAAAGGAGGTCTACACCCAGGCAGACTCTGAGTTAATTTTTAGACATAACCCAAAAACTCCTTCTAACCTAGATGGGGCTTTGATAATGAGGAGGGTTCTATAAAATCTTCTATAGTGCCTGCAGACACTATCGAGCTTCCTGCTGCTGACCAAGACAAGGCCAAGGATAAGGAGAAGGTTTATCTCCTTTCCACTAGTTTGTTTTTTCCTATTTCTCTTATGGATTTTCCATTTCTTCTTCTTTATAATGGGGTTAGCTCTGTAACTCTTGACTTACCAATGAAATGACATAATTTTGTTCAATATTTCCATCTTTATTTTGGTGTTGATTGCTTGTTTGATTTATTACTGATTATTTTTCTTGGTTAGGCTCATATACTTATACTTATAAATTTCCAGTTTGACACCACGAAGAATGTGATGATTTCTATTGAATCTGACCTGCTGAGGTGATGTAGGAGTCTTCTTGAGGCTGGTCATGTACCTTTAACTGAAGAAGAGTTAACGGGGTTACTCGGCCAAGATGCTTCCGAACAAGTAAAAGATGCGTATGTTCATCTTCACTGTCTTCTGGATAGAGTAGTGGCGAACAACGTAGGTTATTATGAAAAGATTGAACAATTACAATATGACCATAAACTTTTTATGGCGTTGCACTATTCTGATTATTAAGCTAAATACAAATCCTGAAGCGAAGGTTGGGATTTTGATAAGAATGTGCAAGATATTACTTCTTCTCTAAACAAAAAGGAGATGGTGTTAAATAAAAAGGCTGAAAATGCTCGGGCAATTATTGCATTTCTAGAGAAAGAAAATAACGCTTTAAGAAATAAACTAGACAGTCTAAATAAGTCAACTAATACTAGGAAAGATGAAAGAGTATCCTTTTTGGAAATAGAGAATGACAGGATATTGGAACAGCTGGAGAACCTAAAGAAGAAGAAAACCAAATCTGGTCAGTCTTTTAGGCAAGTCATGGTTGCTCGGCCAACTATAGATGAAAAAAGAACCAAGAAAACTTTAGCTGATCAATTTACTCTACTCTAAGAGAAGGATAAGGCTATTACAAAACTACAATACAGGGTGGATCGAGTAACTTTCCACTTCTATAAGCAACCCAGGGCTATTTGGATGGATGGGTATGGTAAAGCCTTAACTTATTTTGATAAACACATAGAGCAGGTTAGGTCGGATCGATATAAATGGGGTTAGTTGAACTTTCTTGGACTACTGAAGATACTCGAGGCAAATGAATTATGGCATTGGCATGGTCCAAGCCTCCTACTGGAATGAGCAAAACTGAAGGAAAACATCTTGTAGGATAAAATTGTATTTCTTGATTTTTGGATCTTCACTTTGTAACACACAATTCGTGGAATGAAATGAAGTTATCTTTCTCGATGTATGGTTTTGATAACTTATCATCTTTATTTAAGCTTATGATAAGTATTAATCTGATTGTCGACTAGGTAATCTGTCTAATAATTAGTTAATTGGCTTGTCCATTAAGTAATCTACTTAAATGATAAACGATTTATTTATGGTTAAATTCATTTGTACAGCCTAATATTCGACTCATGTACATAAATAAAACTGCAAGTAGTTTTGTCGAACTAAGTTTTTACATTAGTTATCAGTGGCAACCAAATGTCTTTGGAATGTATACCTATTCATGTGTTTAACTTGGTCAGGTAATACCTCTTGTGTTTAACTTTAAGTCATACATGAAGTTTTACTAACTTCTTGTTCTTGATTTGTAGAAGAAGAAATCATACATGAAGTTTGAAAATAATCACAAATTAAACTTTTTTGAAGTTTAAAAAGTTTAAATTAGAAATAAACTTTTCAGAAGTTCGAAAAGTTTGAATTAAATAAAATCACTTTTCTGAAGTTAGAAAAGTTTGAATTAAATAAAATCACTTTGTGTTGACAATATCACCGTACTTCGAAAAAAAACATAAAAAGGAAGAATAATTGGTAGAAAATTACAACTTCATTGAATTGAATAATCAATTACATTAAGACTAAATTACTGATAATATTCGCGAAGGTGGTCGGTGTTCCATGGATTCTTAAATTCTTCATCTTCCAGTGTTTCCAAGCAATATATTCCTGGTCGGATAACTGTCGAGATACGATATGGGTCGTGCCAATTGGGCTTCAACTTATTGCTCTTATGGATTACCTTCTTAGGTACCAGATCTCCCTATTTTAAGTTGGTCTACTTGACCCTCCGATTGTAGGACCTATTGTAGTCCTATAAGCCCAAAGGATATTGTGAAGTTCATTGATCAAATTACCTTTAGAATCATCCAATCTTTTCTATAATCTATCGAGCAGTGTCTTGTTAGTTTATGTTCGATCGTGACACTGTGGATGTCTAGGTGATGAATGAAGCTTTGTAATTCTAGACCGGATGAAATTTCCTCAAACTCATCATTATCGAATTGGGTACCATGGTCGATGATGAAAGCATAATTCATCCTATAACGGCATATAATTTACTTCCATATAAACTGGAAAACCCTCTCATAAGGCATATCCACCAAAGGCTCAGCCTCCACCCATTTGGTGAAGTAATCCACTGCTACAACTAGATACTTGAACCTTCCTTTTATGGTCGATAATGGTTTGACCAAGTATATTCCCCAAATAGCAAAAGTTGAGGGAGAAATGAAGACAGTGAGGGTATTCCCCGATCTTCTATGGATAGTAGCAAATTTTTAGCACTTGTTGCACTTTTTGATGAAAAAACACAATTTGCTTTCATCGTCACCCAGTATTAGCCCTACATAGCTATTTTTTGTACTAATGGTCGGTCAGATGAATGAGCTCAACATGATCCTTCATGTACATCTTTAATCAGATCATTTACTTGGGCTGGATTAACACAACAAGGTAAAAAAGACAGTGTAACCCCTTCTATATAGAACACCATTTTCCAAAACATAAGTGGCTGCCTTATATCTCATCTTCCTAGCTTATTTCTGGTCAGATGGTAACAAGCCACTTTCAACGTAATCTTTGTTCGGATCAATCCAAGAAGGACCCAATTATACATAGATTATACTGGAAGCTTCCACGTCAATACTTTTATGGGTGAGAATTTATATTAGAATGATTTATCTAAGCTCTCTATGAGTTGCTGAGGCTAGCCGAGCAAGGGGCATTTTCTCAGTCATTCTCTACCCATGGAATTCTGATCATCTTGACTGCAGGAAACAAAAACATAACCTCCATAGCCTTGTTCAAATATCTAACCATTGTTCCTCCTTTAAATCTATATATCTGAGGCATTTGATTGATAATAAGTTGAGAATAACTGTACGATGTAACCAGCTCGGACCAAGTGATGAAGCTAGTTCCAACCCTATAATTAATTCCTCATACTCGGCTTCATTGTTAGAAGCTTGAAACTGAAACCAAAGAGCATATTCCATATATAAATCATCTGGAGTGTTAAGGATAAGTCCATCTCCACTAACAGTCACGCGTGAAAATTCATCTATAAATAAATTATAGACTCGAATGTCATTGGTGAAGTCTTTCTCTGATAGCACTCCATATCTGAATATCTTCTTGCTTTTTTAGACATTCGTTGAACTCTTTCTTGAGCAACTGATGATTCTGGTTTGTCAATAATAATCCCAATTTTCTTTTGAGGTGAGCCCTCTTTCGAAGAAGTATGCTCGGCAGGCAAACTTCGATTATTTGGAACCTATGCATATATGAACTCTGTAATAAAGTCTGCCATCTCTTGCTCTTTTAATACAGTTCTTGGCTCATAGACAATCTCATATTCCCCACGCTCAGATATCGAAGACATCAACCTTCCTAACTTTTTAGGTTTGTGCAAATCTTGTCATAGAGGTATTTCAGTGTATACCATAATAGTATGGGCCTGGAAGTATGGTCTTATTCTTCTAGAGGATTCAATAAGTGCCAATATCAGCTTATCTAAGCTTATATTTATAATTTCTTCTCCTCAAAATGCTTTGCTAGTGTAGTACATTGGCTGCTGAACTCCTCCCTCTTGTCAGATCAAAGTTGAGATAACAGTTGACTCTGAGACAGCCAAGTATATATACAACTTTTCTCCCAGAACTTATCAGGAGAAATGGTGAAGATCCCAAATACTTCTTTAGCTCTAGAAAATCTTTCTCATACTCAAAGGACTTTTGAACACCTTAAAGAATGGGAGACATTTATCTATTGCTCGGGACATAAAATAATTTAGAGTTGCCACTCTTTCAGTCAGTTTTTGCACGTCCTTCTTGCTGGTCGGGGACTGCATCTCCATTAAAGCCCTTATTTTGTCAGTATTGGCTTCAATTCCCATTTAGTTCACAACATATCCTAAGAAAATTCCTTTTTGTACCCTGAATATACATTTAGTCGGCTTGAGCTCAATATGGTGCTTTTCCAATTGGTCAAATGTATGGGCTAAATCTAGAATATGATCAGCAGTAACCTTGCTCTTGGTGAGCATGTCATCCATATACACTTCCATATTCTTGCCAATATGGTCTTCAAATACTTTATTTAATAGCCTTTGATATGTTGCTCCAATATTTTTTAACCCAAAGGGCATAACATTGTAGCAATATGTTCCTTAGCTAGTGATAAAGAACGTGCTCTCCTAATCCTTTGGCTTCATTTTAATCTGGTTTTAACCAGAATAAGTGTCCATAAAGCTAAGTAGCTCATGACTTGCAGTTGCATCTTTCAACTAATCAATCCTTGGTAAAGGAAAATGATCCTTTGGGCATGCTTTATTGAGGTCGGTGATGTCTACACATATGCGCCACTTGTCATTCTTTTTTTACCATCACCACATTATCCAACCAACTGGGATACTTGATATCTCTAAACTGAGCTCTCTATAGTTGTTACAATTCCTCTTAGATTTCCATGTTCTTCTCGAGAATAAAAACTCTGCATTTCTACTTGACTGACTTAGAGTACTAGTAAATGTTGAGCTCATGACAGATGAAAGTAGGATCAATCCCCTGGCATATCCTTATGGCTCCAGGAGAAAACATTTTTCTTTCTCTGAAGAATGCAATCAATTCCTGTTTTAAAGAAAGGGATAATCTTGAACCAATTTGAGTAGTTCTTTATGGCTTCTCGTCATCAAGAACAACAGTCTCTGTCACTTCCATAACCTACCCCTTCACTAGATCTTCTTCCTCCCGAGGATCCAAAGTGTCGATATGATAGGTGATGGTGCTTTTCTAGACTCCTTGTTAGTCAGATGAGGTATATTATCATTCTCTAGCTTGACATTCACTATGCCGACTCCATAATTAGTAGGAAACTTTATGCACGGATGCACAATAGATGGTGATTTAATCTGCTGACATAGCTCAATTGAATGAAGACGCGTGGCAATCTACGTGGAAATAATAAACAATTCCGAGGAACTCAGACGCTCCGAGGAACCATACTACAATGAGGAACATTGCTTCCCTAAGGAGCTCCGAGGAACAAGAACTCTACGAGGAACTTTTGAGTACCAGGGAACTCTTGAATACCGAGCAGCTTAGGCGGTCCGAGATGCACCTCGAACAAAGCATTAATAGCAGGATGACCAACAGTTTGACTGTTCATTAAATGCTTATCATTCAGATGTATACGCTTAAGGGGCATTTAATATATTACCCTTTCACATTACAGCCTCAAGGCTATAAATACATTGTACAATCCTTATTGTAAGGGGATCGAAATTTCTTGATTGAACTTGTAATCGAGAATTCCCAAACAGTCATCAATAACAGAAACAGTGGACGTAGGGCTGTACAATGTATATCCGGATAAATTAAAACGAATTTGATGAAGAAATTTGGATATAAGGCTGAACCACTTTAAAAGTTCTTTGTCTCATTTATTTTATCTGTGATTAAATAATTAGATACAATCTATTTTTATACATCAACAGATGGTATTGCTTCTAACTGCTTCATTCCCACTCTACAGAGAATTATGTTGTAAGTTGAAGGTATATTTTTGTCAAGCATAAAGAAATGAATCATTTCCTTTCTACTCGTCGACCAAGTTCCGACTAACACATCTAGCTTAATTGTTCCTAGGGAATACACCCTTTCTCTTGAGAACCTTATGAGAGGCATGTAATATGGTTCTAGTTTATTGTCTCATAGACCTGTGTTGTGGAAATATTTGTAAAACATCATATATTTAGAACTCCCATTATCGATCGGGATTTTTTCTACTCTACCATGGTGAACTCTACAAGTGATGACTAATGGATCATCATGAAGATGGAGTACTCCATTCAAATCATTCTTAGAGAAACCGATCACCAATCTGTCATTGTTAAAGGCTGACCATTTATGCATTTAGACATGTCAATATGTCTAATAGAAGGATAAGAATTTACGTCATTCAAATAAGATTTTCTCTCAACAATCTCATCTCTTCCATCAGCGTCTCCTCCTGCAATGAAGTGACAGCCAAAGGAAATCATTCATACCTCCACTTTCGGATCATCAGGTATTTTCGACAAATCAGGATCATCCTTATAATTTTTTATTGCATGACCTTTTCATGTCATCCTTCCCTGGGTCAGGTGACTCAGATCTTCTTCTGGCATCTCGGATACCATTCCAATTAATAAATTTAGTTAATTGTCAGCAGTGTGCAATTGTTAGTAGTGTTCCCACTTCACTCTTCTCCACTTCATTCTTCAGGGCGATGCGATTGTCAGTAATGTTCCCGTGATCTCTCTAAAAATTACAGTATTTGTATTTATCCATCCTCTTGGGAGGTGACTTTATCTTCCTAGAACAATTTAAGTCTTTGTTGCCCCTAATTTCCTCCAATATGTGATGGACACCCTTGGTGAGTGAAGTGTACTCATCATACTTTTTGATTTTGTCAACCTTCTTGTCTTTATGATCTTTCTTGATCAAATTCTTCTGACTTACGATTTTCACCTCTAGAGTTTCTTTAGCAACCATAGTTTCCTCGGCGTTCATAATCTTCCCAGCCTTATCCATCAGCTCTATTATAGTTTTGAGAGGATTTTTTGCTAGAGCATAGTTGAGATCCTTGGTGAGTAATCCACTCATTAGTGCTGCTATGGCTATCTTCTCTTCGTAATCTACGACCTCTAGTTTATCATTATTGAAAGGTGTGATTCACTCCCAAGTACTTTCTTCGGGTTTTTTATGCACGGTCAAGAGATTAATAATACTATTAATCGATTTAGACCTAAAATATAAGTTATCAATAAATAGTTCGGCCAAGTGATGGAAACTAGAAATTTTACCTTTGGGAAGATTATTGTACCATATCTCGACTGGACCTGTGATGGAACTAAAGAAAGCCCTGCATCTCATCTCGTTAGGTACAAAATAGATGTCAGCAACAACCAGATATTACTCAATATGGAGGACTAGATCAGTTTTCCCATCATACTTGGGAGTAACAACTAGTGTCTTGAATTTAAAAGGTGTGGGGTACTCTACAATAGCTTGAATAAAAGGGGTTCCCTTTACAGAACTTCTTTTCAAAGGATTCTTATTTTTGGCCAATTCTTCCAGCCGATCTTCTAGTCATTGCATGGATCCTTTCTAGGAATGTTACTCTGGTTTAGACTCGCTTGAAGCATCTTTTTTGGCTAAACTATGCACATGCGTTGAGCTCTCTTTTTAAGAAATCTGCTCGGCACGCATAGAGACTCTCATGCTAGCCCTAAACCTCACGGATCCCTCTTTGTGCCCGGGAGGTTGCTCGTGTTATCTATGATGGCCTTATATTCCTCAGGGACCCAAACGATCGAAGGCAAATCCCTACTCAGTTGTTCCAACACGATCGGTCGCTCGTTGGAGAAATATCGACCATCATAATAATCCATTAATCAAAATGATGACATTGCTTTAAGATGGTATGATTTGTCATGAGAAGACTTGTAGTGGTGAATTCTCTCATTCCTTTGTGACGGAGGTGGCATGTCCCTCTTAGAAGGTTCATTAGTGGATTTTTCTAACAACGTACGAGCTAGTTGCCTGACTAACTCCTGCATAACTTCATGTCCGTTAGCCAGATTGAGCAAAATTCCCTGAAGATCTACCACATTAGGGGGAGAAAATGGATCTGGATTATTACCTGCAGCCGCAAGGCTTCTCTCAGGAACAGTGGTCATTCTTCACAGAAATTCCAGAAAAAATAAAAAGGAATATAGAGGTACAGAATGATGATAAGCAATCATTACCACAAACGGCGCCAATCTGTTGATGTCTAAAAATGGATGGGGTCCAAATTTAGAATCACGGATAAATAAATATAAACAAGATAGTCAAACACACAACGGACAAGACTTTTAAAGTGGTTCGGCTATAAAAAAAAAGGCCTACGTCTACTGCTGGTATTATTTCATGTGATTACAATACCTCAGTATGGGGTGTGATTGTGCTTGGTTGAATTGTCCCCTTAAAGGGAGAACATGCATTTATACTGGTTAGAAAACCAAGAGATGAAATGCCTTTATATTTTTAGGCACTTACATCTGTATACAATAAATGAGACTCTTGATTTTCAATTTCGGTCGCCATTTCACCCAAGTAACCTTTGTTTTTCATGATGGTTCATTTTCTGGGTATTAATCGGCATTCTAACCAACAAAGTGTTTCTGAAGCCGACTAAGATAGTTTAATGGCCACATAGGAGAATGGGTGTCTACTTTTCATTGGTCCACATAGGAGAGTACTTTTTCATACAACAATGGCCCCATCATATATATCCTTGATCGCATCAATATATCTACAAGTAACTCCTATCATACGCCTTCTTTAAATCTATAAAAAAAAAATTGAAGGTCTTTCTTTTCATCATTGTACCTCTCCATTAATCTCCTCAATAAATAAATTATTTTCATTATTGACCTCTCAGGCATAAACCCAAATTGATTCTCAAAAATAATTGCTTTCAATCTCAGTCTATATTCAATCACTCTCTCCCAAAATTTTATTATGTCCCCTTTGTTTTTATAAATAGGTACTAAAACACTCGTTCTCCATTCATTGAGCACCTATTAGTCATTATTATTTTATTGATAAATTTGGTAAGCCAAGATACTCCTGCCTCCCCTAAACTTTTTCAAACCTCATTAGGGATACCATCTTGTCCTCAAGCCCTCCCTGTTTTCATCTTTTTTTAGAGAAGTCCAAACCTCTATTATAATTTTATCTAATTAAATAAATGTAACTATATATGTTTTTAATATTGTAACAGTATTTAACCTAATATGTGTAATTGTATGCATAGTAAATAATGTAATTTTATCTAACTTAACAAATGTAACTGTATCTGATTTCAATAATATAACTCCATCTAAATTAATAAGTGTAATTGTATTTGTTATCACTCCTATAACAATATATATGTGCATGAGTTCAAATGTATATGTTTTCATTATTCGAACTATTACTATCATAATGAGTATATCTGTAATTACAATAACAATATAAAATTTATAAAATATAATAATCACTTATATTTATATATTAATATTGTGTAAATTAACGCAATAAATATAATTATCCGAAATTATAAACCGTTACAAATCATTGGTATTTATACTAAGTAAAACTTAAATCATATTATAAATGAAATAAATGTAGCTATATTTATTTTCAACGTTGTAAATGTATCTCCATTTTATCATTGTAATTGTATCTAATTAAGTAAATGTAACTATATATTTTTAATATTTTAATTGTATTTAACTTCATATGTATAATAGTTACAATTATCAAAATAAATCTAATATAAATAAATACAAATCACAAACATTTGTAACTACAAACTTAAAGCACATAAACATATAGAAACACTTAAGATGTATAGTTTTCCCTATTTCTACTCATTCTCAATTAATAAATGTAAATGTAATTGTATTTGTTTTAACTATTGCAACAGTATACAAATTAATAATTGTAACTAAATCTTTTATTAACTTTATAACCATATTAAGTTTAGCATAATAACTGTGTGTAGTTACAAATACAACTAAAAATAGGTACAACTATATGTGAAGTAGATACAAAGACAAATTGTTACAATTGTCGAATAATCAAATATAAATGAATACAAGCCACATAATATATAACTAAAAACTTAAAACACATTAAAAATGTATACTCAACTCAATTCAACAAAATCTTTTGTCAATTATTTGGGATCGGCTACATGAATCCTATTTTTTTATTCCATTCTGTTCCGCGCAATATATGCGGTTAAACCACGTGATGTCATGTCATTTGCGTAATATCACACCAAGTCAATTTACGCCTACCTCTATCCCTTGTGTTACTATCAATACTAATTAAATCACTCTTTCTTACGGGAGCATCCATTAGTCTACGCTTGATGTGTCCAAACTATCTAAGTCGATTTTCTCTCAATTTATCTTCTATAGTAACTACTTTTATCGTTTCACGAATTTGTCCATTTCTAATTTTATCCTTTCGAGTTTTACCACAAATTCATCTCAGCATTCACATCTCCATCACACTCATTTTCTGCACATTTTATTTCTTGGTTGCCCAACACTCTGTCCCATAGCGGGTCTAATGGTCGTCCTATAAAAATTTTCATTTAATTTTAATGGTACGTTGGTAACAATTCTCCATTTCACTCGCTCTACGTTAATCTTATGAGTAACATCATCACTAATATCTCCATCTTTTTGGATAATCGATCATAAATGACGAAAATAATCATTTCTAGGCATCTCTTGACCCTCCAATTTCACCACATCTCCATTTGTCCTCCTATTACTACTAAAATTGCACTCCACATATTTTGTTTTACTCCTGCTTATTTTAAAACCTCTTGTCACTACACCAAAACTGACGATTGGTCATGGTCAAAATCCCTGACCAAAGCTGTGGGTCGCGGACTTGGGCCATGACCATTTAGGGCGTGACCATTTTCGTGGGTCGCGGCCCAAGTCCGTGACCAAAAAATGGTCACGGCCGAGAGGGGTCACGGCAGATGGTCGCGGACTTAGGCCGTGACCCATGTCGTGACGGGTCGCGACCCTCATCCGTGACCCACAATCGTGAAAAATTGGTCGCGGCCAAAGTCCGCGACCCACAACCGAGACAAAAAAAAATTTTAAAAAATGGTCGCAACCCTTATCCGTGACCCACAGCCGTGACAAATTGGTCGCGGCCAAAGTCCGCGACTCATTACCGTGACAAAAATAAAATAAAAAAAATTGGTCGCGGCCAAAGTCCGCGAACCACAACCATGACAAAAAAAATGGTCGCAGCCCAAGTCCATGACCCACGCGGACTTTGGCCGCGACCATTTTTATGCGTGACGAAAAAATAAAAATGGCCATGGACAAAGTCCATGACCATATTTAACTATAATTTAAAAAAATTTATTTTTTTGGTCCAATCCTAAAATTGGGGGTCCTGTGAGTGCACCATCAGTTGCTACGTGTTACGTTTGACGCGTACGAGGTGTTACAAATATTTATTATTGGCAAAACAATAAAAAAAAATCACAAATTGCGAATCGAGAACGTTGTTAATAAATAAATATATATACAAACTTATAAATATTACACGTCTTAATAATTCACAGACCAAAAAAAATTGAGCAGAGTTTCCTCTATTTTCTTGACATTTCAAAACCTGTAAATGTAAAACCTACTTATTATAAAGCCTGCACGGCCATAAAATTCAACAATCAAATTATAAAATCCTGCACGGCCATAAAACTAAACAATAAAAGCCTGCATGGCAGACAAAATCCTGATTGTCGACAACCTATAAACAATTTTCATGTTGTAGACCATTGCCTCCTTCATTTGTTCCACGTGCAAAAATCCTACAAATGATGGGATACATAAAAAAAAATATCAGTAACCAAGTAGTTTTACAAAAAATTTAATCAAGCAGAAAAATTGCATATATGAGTTAAAATTATCAGTAACCAAGTAGAAATATGAAAATTACCGTCGTATTCTCAAACCGGGAGTCCAGCGGCTGCGGGGTCAGTTCCTACAAGTTACATTGGTCCCGTGGGAGGTGTTAGTGCCACCCACGGGGACGTTCGGGGGCTGTTTCGAGTTCTCACCCTCTAACGCCATGTTTTTAAGCCTAAGTCTACAAATATGCAAATTATCGTCGTATTCTCAAATCGGGAGTCCCGCGGCTGCGGGGTCAGTTCCTACGAATTACATTGGTCCCGTGGGAGGTGTTGGTGCCACCCACGGGGCCGTTCGAGGGATGTTTCAAGTTTTCACCCTTTAACGCCATGTTTTTAACCCAAAGTCAATAAATATGCAAATTACTGTCGTATTCTCAAACCGGGAGTCCCGCGGCTGCGGGGTCAGTTCCTACGAGTTACGTTGGTCCCGTGGGAGGTGTTGGTGCCACCCACGGGGCCGTTCTGGGGTTGTTTCGAGTTTTCACCTTCTAACGCCATGTTTTTAAGCCTAAGTCTAGAAATATTCAAATTACCATCGTATTCTCAAACTGGGAGACCCGCGGCTGCGGGGTCAGTTCCTACGACTTACGTTGGTCCCGTGGGAGGTGTAGGTGCCACCCACAGGGCCGTTCTGGGGCTGTTTTGAGTTTTCACCTTCTAACGCCATGTTTTTAAGCCTAAGTCTAGAAATACGCAAATTACCGTCGTATTCTAAAACCGAGAGACCCGCGGCTACGGGGTCAGTTCCTACGAGTTACGTTGGTCCCGTGGGAGGTGTTGGTGCCACCCACAGGGCCGTTCTGGGGCTGTTTCGACTTTTCACCTTCTAACGCCATGTTTTTAAGCCTAAGTCTAGAAATACGCAAATTACTGTCGTATTCTCAAATCGGGAGACCCGCGACTGCATGGTCAGTTCCTACGAGTTACGTTGGTGTCGTGGGAGGTGTTGGTGCTACCCACGGGGCCGTTCAGGGGATGTTTCGAGTTTTCACCTTTTAACGCCATGTTTTGCTTAAGTCTAGAAATACGCAAATTCCCGTCGTATTCTCAAACCGGGAGACCCGCGGCTGCGGGGTCAGTTCCTACGAGTTACGTTGGTCCCGTGGGAGGTGTTGGTACCACCCACGGGGCCGTTCGGGGGCTGTTTCGAGTTTTCAGCTTCTAACACCATGTTTTTAAGCCTAAGTCTAGAAATATGCAAATTATCGTAGTACTCTCAAACCGGGAGACCCGCTGCTGTGGGGTCAGCTCCTACGAGTTACGTTGGTCCCGTGGGAGGTGTTGGTGCCACCCACGGGGCCGTTCAGGAGTTGTTTCGAGTTTTCACCTTCTAACGCCATGCTTTTAAGCCTAAGTCTAGAAATATACAAATTACCATCGTATTCTCAAACTGGGAGACCCGCGGCTGCGGGATCAGTTCCTACGAGTTACGTTGGTCCTGTGGGAGGTGTTGGTGCCACCCACGGGGACGTACGGGGGCTGTTTCGAGTTTTCACCCTCTAACACCATATTTTTAAGCCTAAGTCTTGAAATACGCAAATTACCGTAGTACTCTCAAACCGGGAGACCCGCAGTTGCGAGGTCAGTTCCTACGAGTTACGTTGGTCCCGTGGGAGGTGTTGGTGCCACCCATGGGGACGCTCGGGGGCTGTTTTGAGTTCTCACCCTCTAACGCCATGTTTTTAAGCTTAAGTCTACAAATATGCAAATTATTATCGTATTCTCAAACCGGGAGTCCCGCGGCTGCGGGGTCAGTTCCTACGAGTTACATTGGTCTCGTGGGAGGTGTTGGTACCACCCACGGGGCCGTTCGGGGGATGTTTCGAGTTTTCACCCTCTAACGCCATGTTTTTAAGCCTAAGTCTAGAAATATGCAAATTACCATCGTATTTTAAAACCGGGAGTCCCGCGGCTGCGGGGTCAGTTCCTACGAGTTACATTGGTCCCGTGGGAGGTGTTGGTGCCTCCCACGGGACCGTTAGGGGGCTATTTTGGGTTTTCCCCCACTAACGCCATGTTTTTAAGCCTAAGTCTAGAAATATGCAAATTATCGTCGTATTCTCAAACCGGGAGTCCCGTGGCTAAACGGTCCATTCTCACGAGTTACATTGGTCCCGTGGGAGGTGTTGGTGCCTCCCACGGGGTCGTTCGGGGGTTGTTTTGGGTTTTCACCCTCTAACGCCTTGTTTTTATGCCTAGGTCTAGAACTATGCAAATTATCGTTATATTCTCAAATTGGGAGTGTTGTGGCTACGCGGTCAGTTCATACGAGTCACATTGGTCTCGTGGGAGGTGATGGTGCCACCCACGGGGCCGGTTGGGGGGCTGTTTCGGGTTTTCACCCACTAACGCCTTGTTTTCAAGATTAAGCCCTCATATTTTCAAATTATCGTCATAACTCAAATCGGGAGTCCCATTATCGAGTAGTCAGTTCCTACGTGTTACATTGGTCTCGGGAAAGGTGTCGGTAGCTCTCATGGGACCCTACGAGGGCTATTTCGTGGTTTCGCCCTCTTCGTCTTGTTTTCAATCTATATAGCAGCTATATATGGCCATATATAGCTATTATATATGGCCATATATAGTAGCTATATATTGCCTTATATTGCAGCTATATATGGCCATATATAGCAGTTATATAGGCTCATATATGGCTGCTATATATAGGCATATATAGCAGCTATATATGAGCCTATATAACTTCTATATATGGCCATATATAGCTGCTATATATGGCCATATATAGATGCTATATATGGCCTTATATTGCAGCTATATATGGCCATATATAGCAGATATATAGGCTCATATATGGCTGCTATATATGGGCATATATAGTTGCTATATATGGGCATATATAGCTGCTATATAGCCATATATAGCTGCTATATATAGCTGCTTTATATAGCTGCTATATATGGCCATATATAGCTGCTATATAGCCATATATAGCTGCTATATAGCCATATATAAGCTCAATGGTGGTGTTCAGTCTATTCAATGTAGCTTTGTATATGCTAGCTGTATCAAACTTGAAAGAAGAGTCATGTGGGAGCATTTGTCAGATATCTGTACTGATGCAGCTTGGATGATATGTGGGGACTTCAACATTATAACTGATCAGGAAGAAAAGGCTGGTGGGAATAATATTAATATTAGAGCTATGTTCGAATTAATTGAGTGCATAGAAGAAAATGGTCTAGTAGACTTGGGTTATAAAGGTACAAAATTCACATGGCACAACAAGAGAAATGGAGAGAGCAGCATTTGGTGCAGGCTTGATAGAGTTTTAATGAATTAACAGTGTATAGATTTTGGCATTAAATGGTAAGTTAACCACCTAAATCGCAGTATGTCTGATCACAACCCCATATTATTATCAGGTAAATCAATTAACCATCAGATTCCAAAAAGCTTTATTTTCCTTAAATTTTGGACTGAGAAAGATGCATGCATCAAAATTGTGGAAGAAACCTGGAGGGAAGTGGAGTGCTCTAACCCTATAATAGCTATATCCTTCAAGCTCAAAGATATCAGAGGAAAACTTACCATGTGGAGTAGATCCTACTATGGGGATATCTTCCAGGCTGCTAGGAATGCTGAAGACTTACTCCTACAAGCTGAAATTACATATGAAAATAACCCCTCTGAGTTTAATAGAGAGGCTCTTTCTCAGGCCACAGCTTCCCATAATCATGGTCTCAAAATAGAACATGAATCCTGGTCTCAAAAGGCGAATGAGAGATGGGTTCAAGATGGGGATAGGAACACTGCTTATTTTTATAAGAGTGTTAAAAATAAGCATAGAAGATTAGCTATTGATAAGATAAAGAAGGCTGATGGAACGTGGATTCATACAAAAGAGGAGATAAAAGCTGAAGCAATTGATCATTTTTCTGCAGTTTTTCGAACAGAAGAGGTTATGAGTCCAGAAGGGGAACATGAATTGCTTAGACATATTCCAAAAACCATAAGTGAAGACATGAACAAAGAATTGATAGTGTGGCCAGAAATGGAGGAGGTGGAACAAGCTATAAAAGGTCTAAATGCTTCCAGCAGTCCAGGTGTTGATAGCTTCCCTAGTTACTTCTTTAGTTTTTTTTGGGATATTATAAAATTTGATGTGTTGAAGGCAGTCCATAGTTTCTTTGCAGGCTCTATCCTCCCAAAAATTTCAACAACTATAAAAATTGCATTGATCCCAAAGACTTTAAACCCTCAATCGTTTAATGAGTTCAGACCTATAAGTATACAAAACTTTGTCAATAAAATCTTCTCAAAAAATTTAAATGACAGACTTTCAAAGTTTTTGAATCAAATCATCTCTCCAGTTCAATCAGGCTTCATCAAAGGCAGGTCCATTACAGAAAATGTTTTGTTGGATCAAGAATGTCTCTCTCGTCTACATCACAAGAATTTTAGAGGCAATATCATCCTTAAATTGGACATGACTAAGGCATATGATAGGGTCTCTTGGTTGCTCCTTATAAAGGTTATGAGAAGAATGTGGTTCTACGAGATATGGCTAGATTATATCTGGAGGATTATCTCTAATTCATGGTTTACTATAATGATCAATGGAGAGAACTCTAGATTTTTCAAATCTTCTAGAGGCTTAAGGCAAGGGGACCCTTTATCCCCTAGCCTATTCATTATGATGGCAGATGTCCTATCCAAAAACCTTGAATTCTTTCCTTCTAATTTAACTTATGTGGGGTATAAAATGCCAATTGGCAGCCCTAGATTTAATCATTTGTCTTTTACAGATGACATTATCATTTTTAGCTCTGGCTCATTGAAGGAAGTGAAGAAGATTATGAGGGTGTTAAGACTCTATGAATAGGTGTCTGGGCAATTAATCAATACAAGTAAGAGCAATGTCATGGCTTCGAAGCATATTAGCCTCAAAGCTCTCAATAAAATTAAGGAAGTTTCTAGAATGCAATTGAAGTCTGATCCTATAAAGTGTGACACCCCGACTAATTAAATACCGGGTAGCTACTCCTTTATTAAATCAATACAAAATGCCAAGTTGGTCCAGTTAGTAGCATCACTGTCGAAAACATTTAATATGATTACTAACCACCTAGTATTTAAAAAGTGAGTTGTCAAATTTTAAATTAAATCTGATTAACATGCAATAAATGAAATATAGAAATGTAACACAACCATTCACGATAAAGTCCAACTATAATGAATCAACAATTAAAGATGAGTCTAGAGGAAATACTTCTCACAACAATCCCAATATGAAAGGAAATAAAACAAGTCTGCGTCCTGAATTAATTACAAACCAAAGTCTGAATAACTGAAATATAAAATGAAATGTCTCTAAAATAAATGGGCGACATGCCCTACAACTGATGAAATTTGAATATAGAGTCAAAGCAAATGAAGCGTCTACTAGCAAGGCCCTGTAACTTCCATAACAGCTACAGCTCGTCACCTGACTGGAAATACTATGCATGGTGTCCTTGTGGCTGGGAACCTAAAAATGGTTTTTACAAAAAGATAGATTTGAAAGCAAACGGGTCAGAGCCCGAATGTGGAGAGTATTTTAAAACCAGCAAGTGCTTTAATAACAATTAAAACAATGAATGCAAGATACATGTTAGGACGTGCACTCACATGAAATACTCACCTCTCGTCTAACTGTGCACTCCTAACGTTCCTGTACCCATTCATGTGTTATTTATCTAACTAAACCATCATAAGTTCTAACCCAACTACTCGATTCACAATATGAATTCCCAATGTTATTTCTTAAATAGATAGCTTTACTTGAACTCGGATTCTCAATTGTTAGCATTACCGTTTACTGGAGGTTATTTCCTTATTTATCTTCTCAAGGAGTTACTATAAATGATTCCCATAAATAAACATCACAATTCCTTTTCATTCAACCGTATATTATTCACATCATAAATATACAATATAAGCACCCCGAGGCTAAGTTGCGGTGCACACATACTCTTCTATCCATCCCGGTACATCACGTACATAAGGATTACAAATTCCGAATCTCTCAGGAATTGTTAGAATAAGCACAACACGCAAAAATGGAGGCGAACATAATTCAATATATCCATGGATCACGTACATACCTATGCTCCATAGTCAGCTGACTTAATAACTCACAATTAAGTCATTCCCTTGAACTATGTCCTCTAGGTACCAAACTAAGTACGGGCACACAAGGATTAGAAGGCCCTAAGCGAACGTAAACCTCCCGTGATATCAAGTATGGTAGGTATGTCATACACATAAGATCATATACTAAGCATGCACACATCTTAGATATCTCAATATTAATAAAAGTATTTTCTACATCCTTATACCATTATTCCAATTGTATACATTTTTAGTCTCCCGATAATATATAATGTAGACTGTCGACACATCTCATGTCATAGATTCTTATACTTAAAACCTATCTCAAAGGGGTTATTAAGTTTCCTATTATTCCCACATATTACATCATTATTCTTAAGGTCCTTACTTCTGCCCCAAACCTCAATTCATCAATTTATTCAAAATTACTCTTTTAACCCTAATATTATCTCACTCATCGAGCTTCATTAGCTTTTAGAATAATTCCTCAAATTAAATTCTAATTAAGGTCCAAACTTTATAACCATACCTACTGGTCTTCCTTAAGTCTAAGGATATTAATAAGGTCTCCAATAATATTTTCCAAGGGTTAACATCATTAAAATTTAACTAGGGGAAATTTTACTCTTTCTGGGAAGGTCGATCGATCGATCTTGACCTTCGATCGATCGATGGTGGTCGATCGATCTTGACCTTCGATCGATCGATGGTGGTCGATCGATCGACTGATGAATGTCGATCGATCGAACGCACCAGGTAGGCTACGGACTGCTTCGTTTTGCAGTTTTCAAATCATCTCAAAACACCATTAACAAGCATAAAACTCTAAGATAACGTTATAATATCATCATACAACCATCCTACAACAGTGTTAACGTTCTAAAACCAATAATTCATCATTCAAGGACTTTGTTTGGATCAAAACTTCATCAAGAATTCCAGTTTTCTATTTCTTTCAAGAACATTAATAAATTTCTTCTAAAATCCGTTTTTAGATCATCAATGGTTATGTTTTGAATGCATAATTCATCCAGAATGTTTCTACATGCAATTCCTAACATAGTTCATAGTTTTAATCCTCAAATTAATGGGTCTAATCAATCTTCCGAGATAAATTTGATGATTATCCTAAACATGGAAAAGCTTAGCATTGAATCAGTTATAATTAAACCACTTGCCTCTAATCTTTCGCTGAATTTGATGTTGAATCTTGAAGGCTGAGTTGTTCTCTCTCTCTCTCTCTCTCTGCAGAATTCTCTTCTCTCTCTCTCTTTCTACAAGTTCTTCTCTAAGGAGGATGACAATGGAGGTGGGGGTTGGTTTTTGGCAAGTTAAAACTATTTCTTAACTTCTCCCGTAGCCCATTAAGTCCCTTAGTGTAGTTAGTGGGTTTAGTGGATAAAGAATAAGTCAGATTTTTATTTCTAATTTTCGTGGGTTTTAATTTCCAAATTTTCAAAATTACCAAAATGCCCTTTTTAGTTACCGGTATGGCCCAATAATGCCCCGGGACCCAAACTTAACCCCCGGCTAGTGTTTTCTGACTATTTCGACCCTTCCGGACACGTTGGCGCACTCAAAATGACCATACGGTTAATAGAAATAAAATTTACTTTTTAATTAAATAATTACTTTCCAAACACGACAGTCACACGCGTCTCAACAAAATTTCCCAAATTGTCGTATTTCAATCTCGCGACAATTTCAATAGTTACAATATTCGTATATTTCCATATATACACATTATAATCACATACTAACTCACATCTCGTTAATATTTTATCCGAATTAATTCTCAATTAATTCACATTTAATTCAATTAATCCCATAAATAAATATCGATAAAAATGCGGGGTATTACATACTTCCTCCCTAATAACAGAACTTCGGGGGTGGATGGGAGCAGTATCTTCCACTGGTGGAGTTTGCTGTCCCGAGTTACGTTGGAGTTTGCTGGTAGGAGTTGTTGTAAGCAAACTCCACCAGTGGAAGCTACTGCTCCCATCCACCCCCGAAGTTCTGTTATTAGGGGGGAAGTATGTAATACCCCGCACTTTTATCGATATTTATTTATGGGATTAATTGAATTAAATGTGAATTAATTGAGAATTAATTCGGATAAAATATTAACGAGATGTGAGTTAGTATGTGATTATAATGTGTATATATGGCAATATACGAATATTGTAACTATTGAAATTGTCGCGAGATTGAAATAAGGTAATTTGGGAAATTTTGTTGAGACGCGTGTGACTGTCGCGTCAGGAAAGTAATTATTTAATTAAAAAGTAAATTTTATTTATATTAACCGTATGGTCATTTTGAGTGCGCCAATATGTCCGGAAGGGTCGACATAGTCAGAAAACACTAGCCGGGGGTTAAGTTTGGGTCTCGGGGCATTATTGGGCCATACCGGTAACTAAAAAGGGCATTTTGGTAATTTCGGAAATTTGGGAATTAAAACCCACGAAAATTAGAAATAAAAATATGACTTATTCTTTATCCACTAAACCCACTAACTACACTAAGGGACTTAATGGGCTACGGGAGAAGTTAAGAAATAGTTCTAACTTGCCAAAAACCAACCCCCACCTCCATTGTCATCCTCCTTAGAGAAGAACTTGTAGAGAGAGAGAGAGAAGAGAATTCTGCAGAGAGAGAGAGAGAGAACAACTCAACCTTCAAGATTCAACATCAAATTCAGAGAAAGATTAGAGGCAAGTGGTTTAATTATAACTGATTCAATGCTAAGCTTTTCCATGTTTAGGATAATCATCAAATTTATCTCGAAAGATTGATTAGACCCATGAATTTGAGGATTAAAACTATGAACTATGTTAGGAATTGCATGTAGAAACATTCTGGACGAATTATGCATTCAAAACATAACCATTGATGATCTAAAAATGGATTTTAGAAGAAGTTTATTAATGTTCTTGAAAGAAATAGAAAACTGGAATTCTTGATGAAGTTTTGATCCAAACAAAGTCCTTGAATGATGAATTATTGGTTTTAGAACGTTAACACTGTTGTAGGATGGTTGTATGATGATATTATAACGTTATCTTAGAGTTTCATGCTTGTTAATGGTGTTTTGAGATGATTTGAAAACTGCAAAACGAAGCAGTCCGCAGCCGACCTGGTGCGTTCGATCGATCGACATTCATCAGTCGATCGATCGACCACCATCGATCGATCGAAGGTCAAGATCGATCGATCGACCTTCCCAGAAAGAGTAAAATTTCCCCTAGTTAAATTTTAATGATGTTAACCCTTGGAAAATATTATTGGAGACCTTATGAATATCCTTAGACTTAAGGAAGACCAGTAGGTATGGTTATAAAGTTTGGACCTTAATTAGAATTTAATTTGAGGAATTATTCTAAATGCTAATGAAGCTCGATGAGTGAGATAATATTAGGGTTAAAAGAGTAATTTTGAATAAATTGATGAATTGAGGTTTGGGGCAGAAGTAAGGACCTTAAGAATAATGATGTAATATGTGGGAATAATAGGAAACTTAATAACCCCTTTGAGATAGGTTTTAAGTATAAGAATCTATGACGTGAGATGTGTCGACAGTCTACATTATATATTATCGGGAGACTAAAAATGTATACAATTGGAATAATGGTATAAGGATGTAGAAAATACCTTTATTAATATTGAGATATCTAAGATGTGTGCATGCTTAGTATATGATCTTATGTGTATGACATACCTACCATACTTGATATCACGGGAGGTTTACGTTCGCTTAGGGCCTTCTAATCCTTGTGTGCCCGGATTTAGTTTTGTACCTAGAGGACATAGTTCAAGGGAATGACTTAATTGTGAGTTATTAAGTCAGCTGACTATGGAGCGTAGGTATGTACGTGATCCATGGATATGTTGAATTATGTTCGCCTCCATTTTTGTGTGTTGTGCTTATTCTAACAATTCCTGAGAGATTCGGAATTTGTAATCCTTATGTACGTGATGTACCGGGATGGATAGCAGAGTATGTGTGCACCGCAGCTTAGCCTCGGGGTGCTTATATTGTATATTTATGATGTGAATAATATACGGTTGAATGAAAAGGAATTGTGATGTTTATTTATGGGAATCATTTATAGTAACTCCTTGAGAAGATAAATAAGGGGATAACCTCCAGTAAATAGTAATGCTAACAATTGAGAATCCGAGTTCAAGTAAAGCTATCTATTTAAGAAATAACATTGGGAATTCATATTGTGAATCGAGTAGTTGGGTTAGAACTTATGATGGTTTAGTTAGATAAATAACACATGAATGGGTACAGGAACGTTAGGAGTGCACAGTTAGACGAGAGGTGAGTATTTCATGTGAGTGCACGTCCTAACATGTATCTTGCATTCATTGTTTTAATTGTTATTAAAGCACTTGCTGGTTTTAAAATACTCTCCACATTCGGGCTCTGACCCGTTTGCTTTCAAATCTATCTTTTTGTAAAAATCATTTTTAGGTGCCCAGCCACAAGGACACCATGCATAGTATTTCCAGTCAGGTGACGAGCTATAGCTGTTATGGAAGTTACAGGGCCTTGCTAATAGACGCTTCATTTGCTTTGACTCTATATTCAAATTTCATCAGTTGTAGGTCATGTCGCCCATTTCTTTTAGAGACATTTCATTTTATATTTCAGTTATTCAGACTTTGGTTTGTAATTAATTCAGGATGCAGACTTGTTTTATTTCCTTTCATATTGGAATTGTTGTGAGAAGTATTTCCTCTAGACTCATCTTTAATTGTTGATTCATTATAGTTGGACTTTATCGTGAATGGTTGTGTTACATTTCTATATTTCATTTATTGCATGTTAATCAGATTTAATTTAAAATTTGACAACTCACTTTTTAAATACTAGGTGGTCAGTAATCATATTAAATGTTTTCGACAGTGATGCTACTAACTGGACCAACTTGGCATTTTGTATTGATTTAATAAAGGAGTAGCTACCAGGTATTTAATTAGTCGGGGTGTCACATAAAGTACCTAGGCTGACCTATATATAGTGGAAGGAAAAGGAGTAACTATTTTATAGAGATGGTTCAGAATATAAAGAATAGAATTCAAGGTTGGAAGTCTAAATGTTTGAGCCTTGGAGGTAAGATTGTTCTCATTAACTCAGTGCTCTCTTCAATGTATGTGTACATCCTATCTGCCTTGAATCCTCCAAAAGAGATTCTCAATAAAATTTTTGCTATTATTGCAAATTATTTTTGGAGCAATATCTTTGGGGAGTCTAGGCATCATTGGTGTGGCTGGGGGAAAATTTCTAAGCCCATAACTGAAGGTGGTTTGGGTATCAGACATATATATGATGTACATTCTGACCTTAGTATGAAGTTATGGTGGAATTTTAGACAACAAATATCTATTTGGGCAAAATTCATGATGACAACTTATTGTAGGAATCAGCATCCTTGTTCAACTCCTATGAGAGGGTCAGCTCAGACTTGGAATCGTATGTGTTATGTGAGGGACAAAGCTGAAGATCACATGATTTGGGCTATTGGAGAGGGAAATATCAATATAGCCAAGGATAACTGGGGTGTTCCTGAATGTAAGCTATCAAATGAGGCAGAAGCTGGTCAGATTAAAGAATTCTGGAACCAAGGCCAAAAATGGGAAAAAGGGAATTTAGAGCATGTCTTAAACGCTTCTATCACTTATAAAGTGTTGAAATTCGAAGAAATTATGCCAAATTCCACTGATACTCTAATTTGGAAACCTTCAAGTATAGGATCCTTCTCTATAACCTCTGCTTGGAACATTTGCAGACAGTCAAGTCCATCTAGTTTGAGCTCGAAGTTTATCTGGCATAAACATCTTCCCATAAAGATGTATGTATTTATGTGGAAGATGTTGAATAATCTTCTTGCTACCGATGACAAGATAAAAGCTATTGGATTTAGAGGGCCTTCAAAATGTTGTTGTTGTCAAAAGCCTAAAGAAGAAGATGTTGATCATATTTTTGAGGCTGGAGAAGTTCCTTCTGCAATTTGGGATCAAGTAACTAGAGAATATGGGATTAAAAGAACAAAAGGTGGAGGTGTGCGAAACCAGCTATTTTAATGGTGGATTCATGGGGTTAAGATAGATAATTTTGCTAGCAGAGTTGTGCCATCAATTGTATGTTGGTATTTATGGTGCTATAGAAATAAATGTCGATATGATGATTGCTCTCCTAGTGTTGCTTCAATTTTGATCCTCATTAAACATGAAATTTCCCTAAATATAGTTCCTTGTATAGCTCATGGGACAAAAGATATAATGTTTATAAAGTGGAATCCTCCTATAAATGGCTCTTTAAAGCTAAATGTTGATGGGAGTGCTATAGGGAATCCTGGTCCGGGAGGTGGAGGTGGCGTGCTTAGGAATCAATCAGGAGATATGGTATGCGCCTTTCATGATCATTTTGGAGTGGTGTCTAATATGGAAGCTGAAGCATTGGCCTTACCAAAAGGCCTTGAACTCCTCTTAGACTTAATTGGATATGATCTTATCCATAAGGCCTTCAAATTCCAGCATAAGTGGATTCAGGATTCTTCATTTTTGGAGATTATTTCAAATTGCTGTTGGTTTTCAGTTTGATTTTAAGTACTGCCTTATTTTGAAACGTATGCACATTTATGTAAAGATGTTTTTACCACACTTAGTTTAAGTTATACTTTCATCTGTCACTTCTTTTGTCTGGTATCATTGTTATCCTTCTATTTTATGTTTAGTTTACTCTAACTTATGTAGAGTTGGATGGAACTTCGAGGATTTAGAATATTTTTAATCTTTGAAGATGCTTTTTCATTAAAAATTTTAGCTTGGTGTGTGCGATATGTTTATCTGGTATCTATCCAGTTTGTGTGTGTTTATTGAAAATAACGTTACGGATTGCCATTCAAATAAAGTTTTATAGTTGGTCATGACTTATTATCGGGGAATGCATTGTGTAATTGGGTTATTGGTTAAGATATATACTTTACTCAGTTATGTGCGTGTATATAAAACTTATGCATAATCTAATATCTGCTATGTTCCCTTCTAAAGTTGTCATTGAAAGGATGCATAATCTAATGGCAAAGTGTTTTTAGAGTTCAAATTATGGGGAGAATGGGCATCGATGGTGTAAATGGGAGGACATTACAAGGCCTACAAATGGAGGTAGTCTGGGAGTCAGGAACTTCCATATATATAGAGAAGGCAACCAGGTGGCGGACTTTTTAGCAAAAATGGGAAGTAAAGAAGGGATTAACCGTTTTTCACCCTCTAACGCCTTATTGTCAAGCTTAAGTCCTCATATTTTCAAATTATCATCGTATTCTCAAATCGGGAGTCCCGTGATCGCACGGTCAGTTCGTACGTATTATATTGGTCCCGTGAGAGGTGTTGGTGCCTCTCACGGGACCGTACGGGGGCTATTTCATATTTTCCCCCTCTAAAACCTTATTTTTAAGCTTAAGTCCTAATATTTTCAAATTATCGTTGTATTCTCAAACTGAGAGTCCCGTGATCACGGGGTCAGTTCCTACGAGTTACATTGGTCCCGTGAAAAGTGTTAGTGCCTCTTAAGGGGCCGTAGGGGGCTGTTTCGAATTTTCACCCACTAACGCCATGTTTTTAAGCCTAAGTCTAGAAATATTCAAATTACTGTCATATTCTCAAACCGGGAGTCCCATGGTTGCGCGGTCAGTTCCTACGAGTTACATTGGTCCCGTGCGAGGTGTTGGTGCACTCACGGGGCCGTTCGGGGGCTATTTCGAGTTTTCACCCACTAACGCCTTGTTTTTAAGCCTCGGTCTAAAAATATACAAATATTCGTCGTATTCTCAAACCGGGGGTCGCGTGATCGCGCGGTCAGTTCCTATGAGTTACATTGGTCCCGTGCGAGCTGTTGGTGCTACTCACGGGGCTGTTCGGGGGCTATTTCAGCTTTTCACCCTCTAACGCTATGTTTTTAAGCCCGAGTCCAGAAATATTGAAATTATCATCATATTCTCAAACCGTGGGTCCCGTGATCACGCGGTCAGTTTCTACGAGTTACATTGGTCCAGTGCGAGGTGTTGGTTCCATTCACGAGGCCGTTTGGGGGTTGTTTCGGCTTTTCACCCACTAACACAATGTTTTCTAGCTTAAGTCCTCATATTTTTAAATTATCGTCGTATTCTCAAATCGGGAGTCCCGTTATCGCGCGGTCAGTTCCTACATGTTACATTGGTCCCGTGAAAGGTGTTGGTTCCTCTCACGGGACCGTACGGGGGCTGTTGATACCAAATTTAGTCCGCTGACATGGCTCAATTGGGTGAAGACACGTGGTAATCTACGTGGCAACGACAAACACTTACGAACAACACCTTGACTCCGAGGAACCATACTGCAACGAGGAACCCTACTTCCCCGATCAACTCAGACGCTCTGACCTACAAGAACTCTTTGAGAAACTTTTGAGTACCGAGTAACTTTTGCGTACCGAGGAACTTTTGAGTACCGAGGACCTTAGGCGGTCCGAGCAGCTTAGGTGGTCCGAGCAGCTTAGGCGGTCCGAGCTGCACCTCGGACAAAGCATTAATAGCAGGATAACAAACAGATTGACTGTGCATTAAATGCTTATTATTATCATACAGATGTATACGCTTAAGGGGCATTGAATGTATTACCCTTTCACATTACAGCCTTAGGGCTATAAATACAGTGTATTATCCTCATTGTAAGAGATCCGGAATTTCTTGAGAAAACTTGTAATAGAGAATTCCCAAACAGTCAGCAATAACAGAAACAGTGGACGTAGGCCATTCTCATAAGGCTGAACCACTTTAAAAGTTCTTTGTCTCATTTTATTTATTTGTGATTAAATAATTAGATATAATCTAATTTTTTACATCAACAGAATGGCGCCGTCTGTGGAAAACGACTGGTAATATCGTTTTTCATCAAAAACAATTCATCACAAATGGTTGATATTCCAGAACCCAGCAATCGAAACGCTGGAAGCCCTCCAAATCCATCTACTCCGCCCAATATTCCAGATCTGGCTGGAATAATGACAAATCTGGCCCAGGGCCAGACGGTCATGCAAGAAACTATGCGACAACTCATACGAACCCTCCATGGCGGTGCACCAACCCATTCAGAATCACGAAGTATTCAAAGAAATACTCGTTTACCTTCTTCGCGTACTAGGCGTACCGATTCATATCGTACTGAGGAGTCTGAAGATTTTTCTTATCAACCTGGACGAACTTCGTCGGTACGAGCCACAGATACTGAACAAAGTATCACTCTCTCTCCAGAAAGGACCAGTGCACTAGAAAGATTAAGCAGAGTATCTCCTTTTGATCGATTAGGTCCTAGGAGGAGCAAAAGTCCTCCTAGAGCCGCATCGAGGAGTTTTCGATGACCATCAGACTTAAGGGAAGGATCTGCCCAGTCGCGACCAGCTGCTCGTCAAGATAGATCCCAGAAGCCACATCAACACGATCAGTTGCTCGAACCAACAGGCCTGAGGAAGGAAACGATGCGTGGAAAGGCTCTATTCAGAGGATGGAGGATAGATTAGGGGAAATGGCTAAGGCCAAGAACCCTCTACAACGAACTTTTGTTCAAGGAACACCTTTTGTCCCGGCCATTGTAGATTTTCCAACACCATCAAAGTTCAAAGCACCTGTTGTGACCCCCAAATAAGATGGAAAGACTGACCCTGTCCTTCATATAGAACAATACCAAGCTGCAGCCGACATCTATGCTGTTCCAGATGAGATGAGATGCAGAGCATTCTCAGGAACTCTTACCGGATCTGCTCAAATATGGTATAATAATCTTCCTCGAGGTAAGATCTCAACTTTTTTCCAACTAGTCGAGTTATTCATTGGGAATTTCTGTTTTGGGGCAAAGCCAGTTAAATGAGTAGCGCATTTGTTAAGTGTTAGACAAAAAGCTGGTGAAAGTACCAGAGATTATATAACTCGTTTTAATAACGAGAAACTCGAAGTCATTGATTATGAGGAAAAGACAGCGATTACCGCCTTGATGAGTGGATTACTGCCCAACAAGTTGTACTACACTTTGGCCAAAGATCCACCTAGAACCATGTCAGATCTGATGGGAAAAGCAGCCAAGATTATGAATGCCGAGGAGGCTATGGCTGCGAAGAAGAATATGGATGCCAAAGAAACCAAGGTGGAAGGTGATAAAGCTAAGAAGAAAGAGCATAAGAACAATGGTAATGATAAACACTCAAAAATAAGGTCGTCATGGGAAGTATAGAAGAAATTTGATAATTACACTCCTTTGAAGAAAGATATCAACCATGTTCTAGAAGAAATCAAGAACAACGAGGAATTAAACTGGCCAGAGAAAATGAAGGCAAACCCAGACAGGAGAAATAAAGCAAAATATTGCGAGTTTCACAAAGATCATGGCCATATGACCAAAAATTGCATAGCTCTTCAGAATGAGATTGAAACACTCATCAGACGAGGAAAACTGGCAAAGTATGTTGATCTAAGGAATGATAGAAGAAACAACGACCGAACAAGAGAGAGGTCTAGATCTCCTCGTCGAGCAGAGGAGAACAAGAAAAGAGACCATGAAGTTGATCCAGAAGACGACCCCGATCTTCCCAAGAGACCAAGGCAGCCAGAACGTGAGGTATTTTTAATACGCTTCGGGTCATTTGACTGTAATGTTATTACAGGTGGAGATGCAGGAGGAGGAGACCTTAATGCCGAGAGAAAAGCTTACATCTGTGGGGCTCAAGCTTGCTCATACATTCAACGAATAAATCTAGCTGAGGAGGATCGCCCGAGAAAGGTGAACAAAGAGAAATTGGTCATTGGCTTCTCAAAGAACAACCTCGCAGGTGTTCTATATCCTCATGATGACCCATTGGTGATCAAAATGAGGATGAAGGAGGTAATGATTTCAAGAGTACTGGTAGACAATGGTAGCTCGGTAGACATCATGTTTTACTCGTGCTTTGACAGTTTAAATCTAAAGCTATCTCAACTGGAGCCTTATCATAGACCCCTCCTCGGTTTTGCCGGCGAGAAAGTATTTCCACTTGGGACGATCAAATTGGATATATTCATTGGTACGTGTCCTGCTTGTCGAACAGAAAGAATACACTTCTTCGTGATGGATAAGAATGTTCAATCATCATACAATATCATCATGGGAAGAGTAGGATTGAAGAAGTTCGAAGTTGTACCATCCACGGTACATCAATGCCTAAAATTTCCAACAAATTTTGGAGTAGGAGTTGTGAAAGGTGATCAGAAAGTAGCTCGGGAATGTTATTATTCATCCGCCGAGCAAGAGGAAATGGAGAAATCAAGGAAAAAAACCACCACCTATCAAGTGGATGAAGGTGCAGAAATTGAAACATTGGATCCTAGAGATGAGTCGCAACTCGTAAAGGGTCAAGTGGTGGAAGCTACTGAAAACATCATTCTGGACGGCGAGCACCCTGAATGAACTACTCAAGTAGGTTCGTCGTTGGAAGCCTCACTAAAGAAGATTTTGATAACTTTCCTAAGAAGCAGAAAGCAAACTTTTGCGTGGAGTCATGAGGATATGCCTGGGATAGACCCAAAGTTCTTATGTCATGAACTCAATATGAATAAAGAGATCAAGCCTGTGAAGCAGAGAAGAAGAGTATTCAGTCCCGAGAAGAATCAAGCTATACAGGAGGAAGTCGAGAAGCTCCAGAAAGTTTTCTTTATTGAAGATGTTAAATATCCATACTGGTTAGCAAATGTGGTAACTGTGTCCCGAGAAAAGTTTTCTTCAATACCTTGGATCTCGGGAATGATCCAAGTCTTCACCGAGCTCATAGCAGAGCTCGGGGGAACAAAAGTGGGAACACCATTAGTCTGGGGCTGAGAGATGGATTCAGCCAAATTGACAGAGGATCTTTTCTTCAGCCTCCTCAGAGGAGCATCAAATTTCTCAACTAACGTTGTAGTCTTAGTCGGATAAATGACAATCACCTCGCCTGGAGCAGCAGCCTTGCTCGGGGCCACTGGGGGCTTCTTGACCACCTTCACAGGAGAAGCCGAGGGAGGTGCATTAATTTTCTTTGTCCCTTCTCCTGGGACATCAAGCTTACTTCTTTTTGCCTCTCCAACACCAGAGGCAGTTTTCTCAAAAAGGGTAGGAGGTCTTCTTTTCTTCATCCTTTCACTTAAAGGAATATGTGACTCAGGTGAAGAACTTGTAGAGGCTGGTATTGGTTCTGCATCGCTTATCACCGGACGAGTAGTAAAAGAGGAGGTGTAACTCTTATACTGAAGCAAATATGAAGCTGACCTAATATGCTCGTCGGCAACAGTCTGGTGCAAACTCCAGATAAGTTTTAAATGCCTTATATTAACGTCTGCCTCTTTTGGAGATTTTCTTTTGCTGTCAACTGCAAATAAATCAAAATTAAAATATCAGTGGCACATTTTATCAAACACAAAGGAAGCATAATTTTGAAAATAAAATAAAAATAACATATCCCATTGCCATAGGAGGACATCTGGGACCCTGGTAAACATCATCTCCAGTTAATGGAGGGTGTTGCCAATTTTTCATAACAACCCCGTGCTCAAAGTAGTCCCTATTGGCATCTGGGAGATTGACCACTAAAGCTCTATTTAAAAACCTAGTTTTTAAATAAAAAGTATTATCCCCCACATCCCATCTATAACAAAACATGATTTCAGGAATTCCTATACAGGTTCCATGAATTTGATTTAATCTATAAACACCGTTAACTATTCTCCACGTATTGGGAGCTATTCTTGCCGAAACTACGTCAAAGTATTGACGGAATTCCAGACATAGAGGGTTTGGGGGAAAAGAAAAGCCACACTCAGCAACAAAGAGACTGGGGAACTAATGTCCCTTAGCCAAACGAAAATAGTCTGAAGGTTCAGAAAGCTCTTCCAAAATAACCCATGAGGGAATAGAGAAATCAGAACGAAACTTATCAATCATTTCTACAGGATAAACCATGATGAAAGAAGGAAATCAAAGAGAAAGGAGAAAGTCTTACAGGAAATGGATTAGTTTTTTGACAACAAACGATGGAAGAGATGAACGCACAGGAGAGACAGACGATGGAAAACTCGTAGAGACAAATTTGAAAAAGTAGAAGACGATGGGATTTTCTGCAACGTTTAAATACTTTGCCTTGGGAAAGGGTAAAAGTAATGATTACAAAAAGAGACGGTTATGTTACCGGCGGCTAAAAAGACAAAAGAGGGGCGGGAATCGAAGCGGTTAGAAAAATTCAAAAAAGAGCAATTCTACGAATTTGGAAGAAGAAATAAATACAAAAGAAAATACTCCTAAATTTCAGGATAACCATTTAAAACCGTCATATATCGAGAAAGAATGTTCCACACTCCTCAAATTTCGAACTATGAAACATTGGGGGCTTCTGTTGATACCAAATTTAGTCTGCTGACATGGCTCAATTAGGTGAAGACACGTGGCAATCTACGTGGCAACGACAAACACTTATGAACAACACCTTGACTCTGAGGAACCATACTGCAATGAGGAACCCTGCTTCCCCGATCAACTCAGACGCTCCGACCTACAATAACTCTCCGAGGAACTTTTGAGTACCAAGGACCTTAGGCGGTCCGAGCTGCACCTCGGACAAAGCATTAATAGCAGGATAACCAACAGATTGACTGCGCATTAAATGCTTATTATTATCATACAGATGCATACGCTTAAGGGGCATTGAATGTATTACCCTATCACATTACAGCCTTAGGGCTATAAATACATTGTATTATCCTCATTGTAAGGGACCCGGAATTTATTGAGAAAACTTGTAATCGAGAATTCCCAAACAGTCAACAATAACAGAAACAGTGGACGTAGGCCATTCTCATAAGGCTGAACCACTTTAAAAGTTCTTTGTCTCATTTTATTTATCTGTGATTAAATAATTAGATATAATCTAATTTTTTACATCAACAGGGACTGTTTCGAGTTTTCACCCTCTAACGCCTTGTTTTTAAGCTTAAGTCCTCATAATTATCCCGTATTCGTTCTGATTATCCGATACTCCTTCTAACATACTATCCGACAAAAAGCCAACAACCAATAATTATTCAACAACCAAACCAAACAAAATCAATAATTATCCCGTACTCCTTCTATCATCTAAAATATTTAATAGATAATGTATATCAATTATATAACTACTTTAGTTAAAGTAAAGAGTACCTGGTGTGTAATGAAGAACTGGTATGTAATGAAGAACTGGTATCTAATTGGTTAGATCTGCAATACATAAACAATGTGTTATGAAGAAGGGGTATGTAAAATTAAAGAAATTACCTCACAAAACCACTGAAGAATTAGATGTGCTGCCTATAATATGTCGTAGATTTACATATGACGTAGATTTATTCCCCCATTTTAACATCGCAATTCGAACGAACATGAGCAACCTGCTGCCTATAATATGTAAAGAAAAGTACACAAAGGCAAAGGAGAACAAAAATGTATAATATCAACCCGGTGCCTATAATATCAATGTAGTTGTGATTATTACGCCGCCATTTTAAGGCTTTAAAATACATATCGAATCAAGTTGATCACAACAAATCTCAAACTAAAATAAAACTGTATAAAATCAATAGAATTGTGGTATACATGTCAAGTTAAAATATGAATGAACGGAATCAAGTTTCCTTTGTTCCATGTCAAGTTGTAGCCTCCTAATATCTTGACGTAAACGTCAAAAAATGCACATTAATCGCAAGATAAGTGATATACTTTTTATAGGCAAATCAAGAACACACCCAACAAATTTAATAACATGTACACTTATCGACACTAGTATCAATTCAATAAATCCAACATAGTATCCAACAACCAAGCCAACAATATCTCACTATAATAATGTGCACACGTGTTTGCGACTAGTATGTCAAAAAAAAATCATTTAATTATATTTTGTCAAAAAAAAATCACGACATGCATATAACCCCCAATATAATATGATGACATGCATATAACCCACAACAAGGTGGATGTAATTTTTTTTACTTATTAAAATTCTATTTAATTACATTTTGTCAAAAAAAATATAATGTCTAGGGTTTTGAATAATATTTTGTCAAAAAAATACACACACATACAATCTAGGGTTTATTGACATAATTTATACATACACACACATACAATCTACAGTTTATTGACATAATCTATACATACACACACATACAATCTAGGGTTTTCTAAACCCTAATATTTTTTTTGCCATAAATCTATACATATACACACATACAATCTATACATACACACTCATACAATCTAGGATTTATTGACATAAAAAATAATTTATTTGTTCATAGTTACATACATAAACACACATACACACATAAACATATGCATACACACATATATAAACATAAATTTATACATAAACACACATACAAACAAGAATAATAACCCAAATAGAAATTGATTTTCAATGGCCTACAATCAGTTTTAGGTGACGGCTTATGCTAGCACAAATACACGCATACCTTTCAAAACTCATCAAATTGAAATGCACACAGCTCCCACAAATCATCAAATCGAAATGAACACACACATATACACACATACCTTTCAAAAATCTTAGCAAAGAAATCGAATCGTAAAAATCGCCCCAAACCCTCTTTGACGAAATCGCAAACACCCAAATAGGAAATGGGACTGAGATAAGCGGCTTTTTTTTTATTGGCTATATCTGGTCACGGCCTAAAGCCGTGGCCCACCAGCGCAACCCATTAGTTCTCCATCTGCTGAATGGTCACGGCTTAGAGCCGTGACCCCCATCCACGACCACCATAAGGGATATCATGTGTGACCTGCTGATGCTCAAATGAGGGATGGTCACGGCCCATAGCCGTGACCCATACCAAGAAATGGTCACGGCCCCAAGCCGTGACCCTCAATCTGTGGTGCGCAACCCTTTTTCATCCACCCTAGTGCTTGAATGAGGTATGGTCACGGCCCATAGCCGTGACCCACACCCAGAAATGGTCACGGCCTTTAGCCGTGACCCTAAATGTGTGTACTTTCTTCTTCCTCATGCCATGGGTCACGGACTTGGGCCGTGATCCACCCGCGACCAAGCTTGGAGGGAATTTTGGCGCGATTTTGGCGCCAAGATGGTCACGACCTGGCCACGCCCCAAGTCCGCGACCACTGTGGTCACGGACTTGGTCCGTGACCACTTTCCGAGCGTCGATAATTTAGTGTGATCATAAATATGGTCACGCCAAATTTTGAGAGGGTCACGGCCCAAGTCCGCGACTAGCTGGTCGCGAACTTGGGCCGTGACCCACTGGGCGTGACCATTCGCAGGATTTGGTGGTGTGTTTCACTCCAGAGTTTCAACCTATCATTAATCTTCGACTTAATCTCATCCACTAAAACAATATCATCTACAAATAGCATACACCTCATAGCATTTCATCTTGTATTTGTCCACTCAACTTATTCATATTACGTTTTATACATTTTTGGTGTTTATATATTTTTTAAGGGTATGGTTATTCTCACTCTAACAAACTACTTAGGCACTCCATTTTACTCTCATATATTAGGGAATGACCTATATACCCTTACATATTCATATGATAAATTCCTCCTCCCCCCTCTCTCTTACTCCAAAAAGTAAACTAAAAATATTTTGAAAAATAGTTTTTTTTAATTTGTAACATACTCAAAAATAATAGTGGGCCATACATGTATAGTGATTTTTATATCAATATATAATTAATAAATATAAATGTACAAACAATGACCCAGTTGAAACGGGACACGACACTATACAACACGATTTTTTTTAAAAATATAACATGGATACCACTCAAATAAAAGAGACACGACATGATATCTTTATTTTTTACTTAACACGAATACATTCTTACAATTTTTTTATATTTTTATCTAGTTAGAACGACACAAATAAAAGATGCACACGATTTTTTTTACCAAACACGCATGACCCAATTATTCAAAGACACGACACATGACATGAAATATTTATTTTTTACTTACCCTGAACACAACCCAAATAAAAGCGACACGACACGAAAAATAAATCTTATTATTTTACGAAACGCAAACATCAGTGAATTAAAAAAAGACATGGCGCATAATAGGAAATATTTATTTTTAACTCGTGTTGTCTTTACTTCAGTTGTGTTCGTGCTAAGTAAAAAATAAAGAGCAGGTCCGATATTGAAAATGCCCCCAAACATCTGGTTAAATTTACATTCTACCCTAATTTTTATATTAATATATAACTAATAATTATAACTACAAATAATGACTCAATTAAAACGTGACACGACATCATACATCGCAAATCTTAATTTTTTTTATCTAATAAGGACAACACTCAAATAAAAGAGAAACAGTATGATATACTTTTTTTTTACTTAACAAGAACACATCCTTATTAAGATGCTTCAAGAAATTTTATATTTTTACCTAGTACGGACGACTCAAATAAAAGCGAAACATAATTTTCTTTACCAAACACTATGACCCAATTATACAACGATACGACACATAATAGGAAATATTTATATTTTACTTACCACGAACACAACCCAAATAAAAGTAACATGACAAAAAAAAATCTCTTTTTTTAGGAAACGCAAACATGAAACACGAAATCTTTATTTTTTACTTAGCACAAACACAACTCAAATAAAAGCAGCGCGGGCTAAAAACAAAAGATTTCATATTATGTGTCATGTCTTTTTTTAATTGACTGGTGTTTGCGTTTCGTAAAAAAATGAGATTTTTCTTTTGTGTCGTGTCGCTTTTATTTGGGTTGTGTTCGTGGTAAGTAAAAAATAAATATTTCGTGTCATGTGTTGTGTCTTTGAATAATTGGGTCGTGCGTGTTTGGTAAAAAAAATCGAGTGTCGCTTTTATTTGTGTCGTTCTAACTAAATAAAAATAGAAAATTTTTGTAAGGATGCATTCGTGTTGTAAGGATATATTCGTGTTAGGTAAAAAAAAAAAATATAGTGTCTTGTCTCTTTTATTTGAGTGATGACCATCTTATATTAAAAAAAAAAGTATTTTGTTGTATGATGTCGTGTCACGTTTCAATTGGATCATTATTTGTATATTTATATCTATTAATTATATATTGATATAAAAATTACTATACATGCATGGTCCACTATTATTTTTGAGTATGTAACAAATTAAAAAACTATTATTTTTAAAACTTTTTTAACGATATTTGGAGGGTTAGTTTACTTTTGAGAGTAAGAGAGAGAGGGGGATGAGGAATTTAAGGGTATATGGATCATTCCCTAATATATGAGAGCAAAATGAAGTGTCCAAGTAATTTGATGCAGTGGGAATAATCGTACTCATTTTTTAATTAAAAGAATATGTATTTTTAACATTGTAATTATATCCGTTTTAATTAATGTAATTGTATCTTACTTAATAAATACATTTAAATCGGAAAATCTATAAAGAACATTACTAAACTCATTTTCTTAATTGTTTACCCAACAAATAGTAAAATCTATAAAGAACAAAGTTTCTTGTGCGAAAATTTTATTTAGGAAAATTTTGCTTGATTTTTTGTTTTCCTCTTTTCTGTCCAACACGCCCTTGCATTTGTGACTGCCGGCTAGCTAGGGTACCAACCATACCATGAAGCTGGTCCATCTGCAAAAAAGGATCAGACGAATCTGGTGGCCTCTGCGTCTGCCTGTGCCTCTGGCTGCTGCTGACGCTTTATTAGGTAGAGAAAGGTGGGGACTTGCGTGTCTCTCTCCCATCTCTTCCTCTTTTCCCATACCCCACCACCTGTCACTGTTCCTCCAACCTCTTCTCGCTATTTTATTCATTCATAGCCCCAATACCTTTTTTTCTATTGACTATTTTACACATGTGGGCCACTTCAAATTCGCCTCAGAATCTTGGGACATACTTTATTATATGAACATAATCATTATTTTTTGAAGTGGCTCCGGATAATTTAGTTAAGGCTCTCTTATACTAATATCAAGGATTGTCCTAATTTATAGAATCAGGTTGTAGCGGTAAATTTCGATATTTGGATTCGAATTTTGATAGTGGTGCACTGGAGCTATACATCGTAAAAATTAAATGTCTGTTATAAAAAATTTTGTTCAAAAAGAAAGAATTAATCCGAAGTATGCGTTCGTTAGCTAGGATTACTCTTCTATACAAAAAAAAAAAGGCTCTGTCAGAGTTATTTTTGTCTCAACATTTTCTCTCCTTGAACAGAATTGTCATTTATCTTATTCTGTTATAAGAAATTTTTTAACTTTGTGAGTCCAAAACACAAAGCTTATTCTACAAGCCTAATCATGTTGGATTAAGGTGGGAATTGGATGTTGATCCAGTTGTTGACAGCATAATATCACCTAATGGTAAACTAAACATTACCTTTCTTAATAAAACTAGAAAATAAGCAATACAAATTTTTTTGTCTGATAATCATAATCCCTTTAGCCAATTCTAAGTTCATCATTATATTATCAAACAACCAAATCTTTGGTCGATGTTGATATACTCCTACCTCCTTAAACTACCTACTATTGATGATTAAAATTTAAATGAAAAATAATTTCTTTAATATAATTATCAATGAATATTCAAATTCAATTCATATGTTAAGAAATTTGAAATATCATGAAAAGTGGCATCTAGATCTAAAATAGCAAAAAAATACCATGAATCTATGTATTAGTGAGAAAATATGCCTTCTATGGCAAAACAAATATTATAAACAACTGTGTACCAACATATGGTGGCCGTCTCATCTCCTTTCTCTAATTTTCTTAATTGTCTTTATCAATCATCTATTTTAATATTTCGAGGAAAAATTAAATAGTAGAATGCTGCAACCTTCATGGAAGAGGAAGTCACACCTAATAATACCAAATTGATATAATCAGTGCGTCAACACCATTAACATAGACAGAGAATTTAATACATATGTTTAAACTATTGGCATTGTGATAGTGGGAAAAGATCATCTCTAGTAACTAAACATCTAAAAGGATCACTCTCATATTACCCCACCCAACGCCAAAGAGAACGTGATGTCAGTTGTTCTAGAGGGAGTCAGTCACATAAGTTCCTAAGCAGTGGATTGATGACAATTTTTTGTACGACACACTAGGTTGGTGTCTGATTGTTTTTTGGTATCTAATAATTAGAGGGCTGATAAGATAATTTAACAATTTACTATATAATAATAGAACACTGTAATTTAAAATTAAACTAAAATACACTAATAATCTCTAAGTTATTATTCGGGTAAAAAAATCGAGTCAAATTAGTTCTTAAACTATTGTTTTAATCCCTTCATTATATTTGTTTCAACTTAATCCTTAAATTATATTAAGTGTTTCAACTCAGTTCCTCATACAAATTTTAAAATTGTCATAAATTATTACTTGCTCACATTAGATTTCCAAAATTTATTAAATTTTTAAAATTTGTGCGAGGGATATAATTTAAGAACTGAGTTGAAACAAGTATAGTTAAGGGACTAAAATAATAGTTTAGAGACTAGATTGACACAATTTTTAATTTATGGATTATTTTAAAACACGAGTGATAATTTAGGGACTATTAGTGTATTATACTCTTAAAATTATTGATTTTTTGCAATAAATATAATTTGAACACATTAATAAATCTCTCGCAAACCCTTTTCATACTCTCCCAATTCTTCATATTAAGTCGGAATACCCACCATTAGTGGACTCCCCTCAAAATACATTCAAAACTTGTAATTATCATCGAGTGTTATTCCTAAGTTGAGAATACATATATAGGGGGGATGGAGAACGGTTGAAGACATGTTCAAATCACCATACACAAGTAGAACGAAGGGTTTTTAGCTAATACAAGTGTCCCTCATTATTCAATATGCTCCCAACCCACTATTGTGAGCGTAAAGCCATAGTTTGGATCACTCCTCGATATTTTATTCATTGTACTCCTTGTTGAGCCCTAAATTAAAACTTAGGAATACTTAAAGAAGTCCATCGGTTACTTTATAAGGTCATCTGGATTGGTGACAAAGGCCGCATAGACCTCGGACACTTTTAGTCAAAGCCCAAGAGGTCTCCTATATTGTAATAATCATTTTATGATCTAATAAATAATGAAACACCCTTTGACAATAGATGTAGAATCCTCGACTCTAAATATTTGTCTTTTACTTTGACACATCTCCTATTAATTTCTAAGGTCCTGAGAGATCGCCTGTTGGGTCTAAGGTCACTCACGATTTCAATACCCACCAATGTTGGTGAAAATAAATTAGTGAATAGAATTTCTTCAAATGAATATTATATGCTTCACACAAGGAATCATATTATGTATTATCTAACTTTACAAACAAGACATCTTTATTTGAGTAATTCTGAGATAACAAAATTGGAGTGCAATTGTGATTATTTGGTGGAACTGATTACAATTAAATATAGAAGAAAATATATCATGGGGTGTGATATGGGATTTTTATATTTCTGTGTGGAAGCCAATTTAACTATTTACCCTTAGGCCCCAGTATAATCCTTATTAAAAAAAAGGTGTGCGTTTAATTCACTCACTAATCTAAACACCTTCAACCAACCTCTACCTTGACATTCTACTAAGGTTTCTTGGAATGAGGACATCGTTTGAAATAGGGGTTTCTCCCATTCTAATTTGCTTTAAATGAGGGACTTTATCCTCAGCGAAAACTCAATACATTGTCAGTTTCTCACGAGGTCTTCTTGCGATAAGTTATCATTCAAACGAGGGCCACTCTCATTTTAACAAAAGCCTTATTATGGGGAAACATGTTTGTTGATGCCTAAATTTGAATTACTTATCTTAGCCCTTAGTTACCAAATATATCATCACAGATAATAGAGAAAATGAAAATTAAAAGAAAGACACCAGAGACTTTTACATGATTCAGCTCAGGAATGGAGCCTACATCCACAGGGCAATAGTATTTAGGGTTTAGTTTCGATCTCCAAGTTACAATTGAAAGGTTTAGCATAAGTCTGGTATGTTGTAGCCTGTCCCCCTCAGCTGGGGAAATGGTGTATTTATAGCAAGTGCCATAAGAGGTGGAATACTCTTATAGCTTCAAGCACTTACACCTTTACACAATAAAATGCAGTTAGACGTTTTTCATATGCATGTGCATCTGCATGATGACTGTGAGAATACACTATATAATTGACTTACTTGAGTCTACATTATATAGGAGTTCCAACTAGTTTGGATATTGAGACAAAGTAGGATTAGTTTGATGAGTTACTCCATACCCAAAGGTTCAAGAAGAAGGAAGAGGAAGATGAAATCAAGTCCAAGCAAACTTTATAGGGAAGTTATTTCAAACCTTAAAACCACTAATAAGACACTCTCACTGCATCATATATTTCTCCTATTTGCATTAATGGTTTTACAACACTTTAAGTCTTTTTAAAAATCAAATTAATTCAGTTCAAAACATTTTATACAATTTTAAAGTAATTTTGAATTAATTAAAACTTGATTTTAAAAGTGTTATGGATAAAATTTGAATTTCAAAAAAAAAATTGTTCGCTGAAAGTTAGCCTAGGTAGAATATAAAAGCGCTAGAGACTATAAGGGGTCTTTGTAATTATTTTATAACACCCGTTTTACTTTCATCTTGTCCATACACGTGTTGGTAGCTAGACGTGTAGATTTTTTTTTTTTTTTAGACTCAACTTCGATTATAATTCTCAACCCTTGGATTAGCTTTATCAATGGCCTGCATGTGTTGTGTTATAATCCCAGTGCTTAACTCTCATCCAATGAGATTCATTAATTTCACTGCTTGGTTATAAACCCTTGGATCATTAGTCAACTGTGTGGACTAAATCTCAGCCATTGATTTCAAATGTAGTTACAGATTCTTCCTTCACCTACTATAAAGTCGAACTTACTCTCAGCATTTTGAGACTTTTGTTCAAATTGTCCCACAGAGAAAATAAAAGAGAGAAGAGAGAGAAAGGGAAGAAATTCGAGAAAAAACAAAGAGAAAAGGAAGAAGATAAATCCATTTTCGTCCTTCATCACATATGAGTGAATCCCTTCAACCCAAACAGTTTTAAACTTCAAACACCTTTACCAGAAAACAAAAACTATGAGAGATAGAGCCAATCTAGGGTTTCTATGGGTTTGGTAGTTGGGTTGACGTCCGTTAGAAGACCTCTTTCGTTTTAAGTCTTTCTCAAAATAGCTCTCTGAGAAAATAGCAAGTTTCATATATTGAACCTTGAGATTTTGTAAAGAGAACATCACACGCCTAATTTTTCCAGTTCCCTTTTTGGATCTCTATCTTCAGATCCATTCGATTCCAAAGTTTTTGAAAAATAAACTTCTAAGGTTTCAAGAGAAAAACCAGATTCTTAAGAGCATTTGTGTTTCTTGGTTTTTATTTCACATTTTGTGAAATAAACGTGTTCAAAAATAAAAAAAATATACATAGGACCTTGGCTATTTTTGAAAGCAAGGTTGTTCTTCTAGATCTGATCTTGAGTTAGAAGTTTCTTTTACAAAATCGTTTGAATCATTTTCTGCATGTTATTTCTGATTCTATTTTTACTATAAAGACTTCTAGTCTAGTTAGGATCTCAATTGGTGGTTTATAAGTTCAAAAATATTTTCAAAATATTGAAATTGTATAAGAGCTTGGCTGTATTCTGAGCAAGGTAACCTTGAGATCTGTTGATTAATAGAAAGATCAAGAAGTCTTTGTTTGTAAAATATAGATTTAGAAACATCCTATTCACTTTTGACCTGTTTGTAATTTGATAGGAACGTCTGTATAAATAATTTTGAGAGGGTGAGCTTCATATCTGTATATAGTGCACATCACAAACACGTCTCACACGAACACTTAGACATAGTGGTTTGTTTGAGACTTAAAAGTTGAAAGAGTTGCTGGAGTCTGAATTCAAAGAGAAGGAGGTTAAGGAAAAGGAAAAGAAGAGATCAGCTCTAGTCAGAAACCTTTGGAGTGGAGTAGCTCGAGTAGGTATGATTTTTGAAGTTAGATTTAGGATCCTTGTGTGTTTTCTTATGTGCTGTAACTTGATTCTTTATTCTAGTGAATTTTTGTTTTGTGCCATAGAGGGCACCGTGGATGTTTCCCTTGATTAAGGGTTTTGCCACATTAAAAATTCATGTGCCTATTCCTATGAATATTCTTAACTGTTGTTGTGATTGGGACTGCATGGTAACTTTAGTAGATGTTTCTTAAAATTTAAAAAGAAGGTAATCAACTATCGAATCTAAACCATACATTCAGAAAGATTGTATAACACATCTTGTGTTCTTTTCAAAAAGAATTTTGTCCAAAAAGTTTATTCGGAGTTTACACAATTTATAACAGTTTGTTATTAACCTTGCTAGAAAGCTTTTAGCATTAAGGCATTTCTTCAACTGGTATCAGAGCAGGAACACCTTTTGTGATCCTGAAACTTGAGAAATTATTTTCGAAACTTCTTTCTGAAAATTTCTGAATATGAAGGAAAGATTTGAGAAGTTAGGTAACCTATTCAAACCACCACTCTTTGATAGAAATAACTTTTCATACTGGAAAGTACGAATGACTTCTTTCATTCAAGGAACCCTTGGAGATAAAGTCTGAGAAATGATTGAAACAGGGCTTGAACATCCTACTAAACCTACTTCTGCAACTGATGCAACAAGAATTAAGAAACTTCTCAGTGAATATACTAAGGAAGATAAAAAAGCATCTCTAGATAATAACAAAGGAAAAAATGCCATTTTTATGTCCATTAACGAACATGAATTCAAAAGGATATCCATATGTTCTACTTCAAAAGAGGCATGGGACACGTTAGTCATTGCTCATAAGGGTGATGAACGTGTCAAAGCTGGAAAAACTCAAATGCTCATCTAGCAATATAACACCCTGATTATGAATGAAAATGAATCCTTTGACGACTTCTATATAAGGTTAAGTGATATCTTTACAAAACTTCATGCCAATGGTATAACCTACAATAGAAAGGAAATTATTCAAAAGATTCTTATGTCATTTCCATCTAAATTTGACAATAAGAGATATTCTATTGAAGAAATGAATGACCCTAATATGACTCCTGAATTACTTAACAGTAAACTGAGGACTGTAGAATTGGAGCTAGACTTCAAAAAGCAATTGACCAGACAGACTAATAAAGCCTCTAGTTCAAATGTTGCGTTTTCTTATAAATTGCCAGTGCCTAAATTGAACACTCTAGATTTTGACACTGACTGTCTTGAAAATTGTGATTTGGAAAACCTTGACAATTAAATATCTCTTATGAGCAAGCATTTTAAAAAGATTTTGAAATTTAGAAATGATGTAGCCTCTAAACAAGGAAAATCAAATTATCAAGGTAACAAATTTCGTACACCCCATGATAGAAACAATACCAAAAACACTTATCACAATAGGAAGAACTATGACCCCAACAGATCTAAGCCTGACATAAAATATGTTAAATGTCACCATTGTGGTAAAATGGGTCACTATGCTAGTAAATGTCCAACTAGTCTTAATAACAATAACAAGGCCAATATATGTAAGACCTGGGACTACTCTAGTGATTCTGATGAGGATAAAATTGAGTCAACCCAAATAAATGAGTACTGCATGTCTTTATTTGCTAAGATAATATATAGTGATGATGCATGCTTGCCTTCTAATGAAAGTGATATGACTATTGATGTTGTTAATGATATTGATGATAATTCTATTCCTATTACTGCTAAAAAACTGTGGGTGAGTCAAAGTGATAATTTTGATGACAAATTGAACATGTATGTGAGTAAAAAACCTATCAAAAATATAGGGGCACTTCACACGATGCACTTAGCAAGTCTGATGATGATCTGCCTGATTTACATGAGTTATACATGAAAACGGTTAAGAAGATTGCTCGCCCATAAAAAATGATAAAAACCTTAAGTGAGAATATTGATTTGATTAACCAGACTATTAGGAAGAACACTGAAGATTATAGTGCCCAATGTGTTTGTCACGAGACTAAGATTGAAGATTATGCCTTGAAAATAAAAGATATAACTCAAAAGAACAATGAATTTAAACAGAAATACAAGGCAGCCCTTGTTGAACTAGAAGAGTCAAAGAAAATGGTTTCAAATGTGTTTAAAAGATGCCAACACTTTGAAACACAGACTAGTCTTATGAAAAATTTGTTACTGGAAGCAAATTTGACTCTGAAGACAAGATTGGCCTGGGCTTTGGAGAAATAGTGCACACAAGTAAGACCAAAGTTTCTCATGAAAATGTTACTTTTATATAACAAGGCCAAACTTGTCAAAATTTTCAAAAAGGTGAATCTAGTCTCAATGTTTCTCAAGAAACACATAATCAGTATAATCAACAGATGAATCCAAAAAGTCAAACCAAATATGTTTGTCCTTCTGCTAGAAACCAAAGATAGAAACCTAAAACCAATGACAACTGGACTACTGTACCCAATAGATCCAAGCCAATTTTCAAAGACTTTTGCAATAAAGTCAAGTCCTATAACCATCAATACTATTCCTATTGCGATATTTTCGGTCATACTCTTGATGAATGTTTCCAGAAAAGGTTATACACCCCGACTTATCTAAACTTTAACTATTTTAGGAAATCAAGAAAAACATATGTACTTCCTAGACAGGCCACAAATAACTCTAACTATAAAAAGAAAAAGGGAGGGTCCAAGACTAAGAAAAAATCATTTAGAAAGATCCCTCAAACCTTTTCTAAATCAAAGGCCACAAAACTTTTAAAACTAGGCCTATTTGGATTAGAAAAGATGATCTATTACCACAGATTAAGTGTAACATTATCATTTTTGCTTTAAAGGCACAAAGCACTTCAACTAGATGGTACTTAGACTCTGAATGTTCTAAACATATTACCGGGGACAAAACCAAATTGAAAAACAAGACAGACTTTCTTGGAGGTAGTGTCATATTTGGAGATGGTGTTTCATCCTAGATCATAGTTAAGGGAATATTGAGTGAGCATGGGCTTCCTGAACTAAATAATTTTCTCTTAGTTAAAGGCCTTAAAGTTAATCTCTTAAGTATATCACAATTTTGTGACTCCAATCACTCAGTTACCCTTTCAAAAAATGATTGCAAAATTATGGATGAAAAAGGTAATTATATTTTAATAGGAAACAGAACCCCGGAGAACTGTTACACAGTGATCCCCAATTCTCAATCGTTCCATGTTGCTAGATTAGAGGATTCTGATTTATGGCACAATAGATTGGTACAAACAAATTATGATAACCTTAGAAGATTGAGTTCCCAAGAGATAGTTAGAGGTTTACCTAAAATTAAAAATTCTTTTAATCCTATATGTGGACCTTGTTAGGAAGGCAAAATAAGTAAATCTCCTCACAAGAAAGTTAAATATGTCCTGAACACTAAGCCTCTAGAACTTATCCACATGGACATTTTGGGTCCTTCAAGAATTATCAGTTTCAGTGGAAGCTATTACATTGTAGTTATAATGGACGACTATACGAGATATACATGGGTAGCTTTTATAAAATAAAAATCAGGCACCTTCAATGAATTCTTAAGAATCCTTTTGAAAATTGAGAATAATACCCATGTGTGTCGAATTAGGAGTGATAGAGGTGGAGAGTTCAAGGACTCTGGTATTTCTGAGTATTGTGTAGTTAATGGATATAAACACGAATTTAGCGCTACCAAAACGCCGCAGCAAAATGGTATACTTGAACGAAAGAATAGGACTTTACAAGAAATGGCTAGGGCTATGTTACATGCTAAGAATCTCCCTAGATATTTTTAGGTAGAAGCTGTCCAAACCGCGTGTCACATTATTAATCGTATCTACCTCAGAAAAAATTCTAAAGAAACGTCTTATGATATGTGGTTCCACAAAAAGCCAAACCTAAAATATTTAAAACCTTCGGGAGTATTTGCTACATCTGCAAAGATATAGAGCAACTTTCAAAATTTGATACCCGAGATGAAAAGGGAATTTTTCTTAGTTATTCCCAAAACAGTAGGGCTTTGAGTGTTTTTAACTATCGAACCAAAACTATTATGGAATCAATTAATGTAATTGTAGATGACACTAATATAAGGAAAAGTGACAGTCAACCAGTATCATTTGATGAGGACGAACTTAATTTATCCACTGATCCTCAAAATGATACTGCTTCACTGCCACCTGAGAGTCCTTCTGCACCCACTTGGGTTTCTAAAGATCATCCCATTGAAATCATTGTCAGTAATCCTTCGAAACTAGTTCGAACTAGATCGCAACTTCGACAAGTGGCACAATTTTCTTGTTTTGCTTCTCTTGAGGAACCAAAAAATGTTAATGATGCCCTTACTAACTCATTTTGGATAAATTCTATTCAAGAAGAGCTAGTCCAATTTCAGAGTCACGATGAGTGGAATCTTGTTCCTAGACCAAAAGACTCGAAGGTTATTAGCACAAGATGGATTTTTAAAAAACAAACAGATGAAAATGGGGAGGTAATTAGAAATAAATCCAGGTTGGTTGCACAGGGATACTCCCAAATTTAGGGAATTGATTTCAACTAAACCTTTTCACCTGTTACTCATCTAGAACCAGTTCGTCTCCTTCTTGCCATCTCTTGTCATATACAATTCAAATTATTCCAAATGGATGTTAAATCCGCTTTTTTAAATGGAATCTTATCTGAAGAAGTATACGTAGAACAACCCAAAAGATTTGTTAAACCTGTACACCCGGACGACGTCTTTAGGCTTAAGAAAGCCTTATATGGTTTAAAACGAGCTCCTAGAGCTTGGTATGAGTGACTGTCTACTTTTCTAGTGTCTCACAAATTTGCCCATGTCGAAAATGATCAAATGTTGTTTGTTCGAAAGGAAAATCAACATATCTTAATCACACAAGTACATGTCGACGATATTATTTTCAGTTCCACCTATCCTAAACAAGTCGAGATTTTTTCTAATATCATGCATACCGAATTTCAGATGTCACTAATGGTTAAAATATAATATTTTTTGGGTTTACAAGTAAAACAATGTAGTGATGGGCTTTTTATTTCTCAATCCAAGTATGCTGCAGATTTAGTTAAAAAAATGGCTTAGAAAACGCTAAAACTTATAGAACCCGCATGAGTACTTCGAATAAACTTTCTAAGGATGATAATGGGAAAAGTGTTGATCCCACTCTTTATAGAAGTATGATAGGGAGTTTGTTATATCTTATCGCATCTCGACCCGACAAATCCTTCGCTGTCTGTATCTGTGCTAGATATCAAAGTAACCCTACAAAAGATCACTTATTAAGTGTGAAAAGAATTATTAAATATATTAAGGGTATTATAAAATTTGGTATTTGGTACACAAATGATACAACTAGTTCTATTATAGGGTACACCGATACCGATTGGGCCGGTTGTTCTGATGATAGTAAAAGCACTTATGGTGATTGCTACTACATAGGCAATAATCTCGTAGATTGGTCGTGTAAGAAACAGAATTGTATCTCCTAATCCAGCACCGAATCTAAATACATAGCAGCTGGTAATTGTTTTTCATAACTATTATGGATTAGAAAAATGCTTAGAGATTATGGTATCACCGAAAATCAGTTAACCATGTTTTGTGATAACCAAAGTGCTATTAATATTTCCAAAAATCCTATAATGCACTCCCGAACTAAGAACATTAAGATTAGATATCATTTTATCTGTGACCTTGTCGAATCCAAGGATCTCATTATTGAATATCTGAACACTCAAAAGAAGCTCGCAGATCTCTTTACCAAACCATTAGACAACATACGTTTTGAGTATTTACGAACAATTATTTGCATGATAACTCTTAATTAATTTTTATCACATTTATCATAACATAGGTATTATCTTGTTTATAATCAGTTTCTAAAGTTTTAGGGCATCGTTGTTTGATAAATGACTATAGGCACCTCCTAACACTATTTCATGTAGGAGACCCCTGATTCTGCCATGTTTATGATATATTCTATGATTGAATCTGTTTTTTTTTGTGCTCTATACCCCTTGTATATCTGAGAAAAATTGGGGGAGAAGATCTTGAGTATTTTTCTATCTATTCCTGATTCTAACTCAACTAATATGCCATTCAGTGTTTATTTTAATATAGACATTTCAGGCTCGTTGTATAGCTTCTTACACTTTTGTAGGGTATTGGTCTGTATATATAGTTGCGTGATGTATTTTTTTACCTTATTTTCGGTTCTAGGATGGGAATGGGTAGTTAGAACCTTTGTATAGGACAACTAGGATTTTTCAATTTTTACCCACGAGTTCAAAATACTCGAGGGAATTTTATCTCTAATATACAAAGGGGGAGATTGAGAACACACTATATAATTGACTTACTTGAGTCTACATCAAGGTTCTAAAAAATGCGCGGCGTGACCGAGGAGTGGAGGCCAAGCCTTAAGCCTTAGAAGCCTAGGCGTGCCTTAGGCGTAAAAAGGCGTGAAAAGGCGTTTAGCCCTTTTTAATATATTTTCATATTTTTTTACCATAACAAGGCTATTAAAATACTAAAATTGTACATATCATAAAAATATGTCGGAATATTTGCAAATTAAAATACTATTTGATTATTTTGGATGAGATAATGGTCCGGTTTGTAAAAAAATCTTTAAAAGGCGATATCATTTCACTAACGCATTGTTGGTTTTAGAGAAAAAGTGCGCCTTAAGGGTATTACCAAGCATAAGGCGTCAAAAGCTTAAGGCGGGGCGTTTCTCCCAAGCCTCAAGCCTAGGCGTGCCTAGGCGTGCCTAGGCGGAGCCTATGCGGGTTTTTTAGAACAGTGGTCTACATTATATAGGATTTCCAACTAGTTTGGATATTGAGACAAAGTAGGAGCAGTTTTATGAGCTTCTCTATACCCAAAGGTTTAAGAAAAGGAAGAGGAAGTTATTTCTAACCTTAAAATCACTAATAGGACACTCTCACCGCATCATATATTTCTCCTATTTGCATTTATGGTTTTATAACACTTTAAGTCTTTTAAAAATCAAATTAATTAAGTTCAAAACATTTTATAAAATTTTAAAGTAATTTTGAATTAATTAAAACTTGATTTTAAAAGTGTCATGGTTAAAAATTGAATTTCAAAAACTATTTTTATTCGCTGAAAGTTATCCTGGGTAGAATATAAAAGCGCTAGATACTGTAAGTTGTCTTTGTAATTATTTTATAACACGCGTTTTACTTTCATCTTGTCCACATGCGTGTTAGTAGCTAGATGGGTAGATTTGTGTTTTCTCACAGACTCAACTTCGATCACCAATCTCAACCCTTGGAATAGATTTATCAACGGCCTGCATATGTTTTGTTATAATCCCAGTGCTTAACTCTTATTCAATGAGATTCGTTCATTTCACTGCTTGGTTATAAACCCTTGGATCATTAGTCAACTGTGTGGACTAAATCTCAGACATTAATTTCAAACATAGTTTCAGATTATTCCTTTACCTACTATAAAAGCAAACTTACTCTCAGCATTTTGAAACTTTTGTTCAAATCATTCCAGAGAGAAAATAAAAGAGAGAAGATAGAGAAAGGGAAGAAATTGAGAAAAAATAAAGAGAAAAGGAAGAAAATAAATCCATCTTCGTCCTTCATCACCTCTGAGTGAATCCCTTCAACCCAAACGGTTTTAAACCTCAAACACCTTTACCAGAAACCAAAAACTACGAGAGATAGATCCAATCTAGGGTTTCTGTGGGTTTGGTAGTTGGGTTGACGTCTGTTAGATAACCTCTTTCATTTTAAGTCTTTCTCAAAACAGCTCTCTGAGAAAATACCAAGTTTCATATATTGAAACTTGAGATTTTCTGAAGTGAACATCACACGCCTAATTTTCCAGTTCTCTTTTTGGATCTCTGTCTTCAGATCCATTTGATTCCAAAGTTTTTGAAATATAAACTTCTAAGGTTTTAAGAAAAAACCAGATCCTTAAGTGCGTTTGTGTTTTTTGGTTTTTATTTCACATTTTGTGAAATAAACTTGTTCAAAAATAAAAAGAGATACATAGGACCTTGGCTATTTTTGAAAGAAAGGTTGTTCTTTTAGATCTGATCTTGAGTTAGAAGTGTCTTTTACAAAATCGTTTGAATCAATTTCTGCTTGTTATTTCTGATTCTATTTTTACTATAAATACTTCTAGTCTAGTTAGGATCTCAATTGGTGGTTTACAATTTCAAAAATATTTTTGAAATACTTAAATTGTATAAGACCTTGGCCATCTTCTAAGCAAGGTAAACTTGAGATCTGTGGATTAATAGAAAGATCAAGAAGTCTTGATTTGTAAAATACAGACTTGGAAATATCCTATTCATTTTAGATCTGTTTTTAATTTTATAGTAACATATGTATAAATAATTTTGAGAGGGTCAGTTGCATATCTGCATATAGTGTACATCACAAACACGTCTCACATGAACACTTAGACATAGTGGTTTGTTTAAGACTTAAAAGTTGAAACATTTGATGGAGTCTGAATTCAAAGAGAATGAGGTCAAGGAAAAGGCAATGGAGCAATAAAGAAGAGATCAGTTCTAGTCTGAAACCTTTGGAGTGGAGTAGCTAAAGTAGGTATAATTTTGAACTTATATTTAGGATCCTTGTGTGTTTGCTTAAGTGATGTAACTTGATTCTTTATTTTAGTGAATTTTTGTTTTGCGTCGTAGAGGGTACAGTGGATGTTTCCCTTGATTAAGGGTTTTACCGTGTTAAAAATTAATGTGTCTATTCCTGTGAATATTATTAACTATTGTTGTGATTGGGACCGCATGGTAACTTTAGTAGATGTTTCTTAAAATTTAAAAAGTAGGTAATAAACTATTGAATCTAAGCCATACATTCAAAAAGATTGTATAACACATCTTGTGTTCTTTTCGAAAAGATTTTTATCCAAAAAGTTTATTCGGAGTTTACACAATTTATAACAGTTTGTTATTAACCTTGTAAATAATCTTTTAGCATTAAAGCCATTCTTTGGACTGTTGAATATCCCACATATCTCTGATGGTTCAATTTCTTGGCTCTAAATGTCAGGGCAGTTAACCAAAGGGTACCTTAGACGATCAATTTTTACCAATCGTGGAAAGCTACGGGACGATGTTGACAACTGCCACTGTTTTATCGGTTTAGGTGGCCTAATTTTTTTAGGCTAGAACAAAATCCCCCAATACTGCATACTTGAAGGTTGAATTAATGAATAGAGTATTCATTTCTAAACTTCTTCTCCTTTTAAAGGTTCTGGTTGGCAGCCGACCTCATGGACTTGTTAAATTTTCCTTTGCTTGTATTGAAGCGGTGGTAATTTTGTAAATAACTTGGAAAATAGAGAACCGTCGAAGGGTATGCTTGTCTTTTTATATTTTGGGGACTTGGCGTGCGATTGACAGTTCAAACGTTGGTACACTGAATCATTTCAAATTCCAAACATCAAGAGTCATCATTGTACCTATAAAAGATTTATTTCCCTCCATTTTTCATCAATTCTGCAATCTCGAATTCTTTTTCAGCCATTGTTGTCTCTCCACCTTGATGCTTTATGGATTTCTTCACTGAGCTTACAACTGTAAGAAGCTCCCTCCTTTAATTTTTTTTCTTTTTGAGCTATTAGAATGGTTTATATTATTGGCAAAAATTCTTTAGAGGTGCTTATAGAGAAGAGAAAAGTCCCATATTGGTTCTTTATAGAGGTGTTTTTTGGGCCTTGTGATTTGTATGACTTGGATGAGGGTCATTGGTTTCCCACCATATTTATTGCGAAATGTGGAGTTACTTTCCCTCCAAATATTTCCCCCTGACTTTGAAGTCAATATTGTGGACTTTAAGTTTATTTGGTCCATCCAACGGAGAATTGGTGAGGACCATCCCCGGTCTGCTTTTATCTTGTTGGAATACCAAAGTCCCATTACTTATTTTGTTGCTTAACCTATGAAAGACATTCTTATTTCTCCAATTGACTTGGAAGATTCTGCTTTATCTTCCTCCATTACTGTATATGAGTCCCCTCTGCCAGGAGAAGGTGGTTATGCCTTTGGAGGAACTTCTTCCTCGTTTGACTCTTAAGATTTGTCCACTATTCCAACCATTCTCTCTTCCACGAGAAAAATGGTTAAAATAAATATCCCCAATCTTCTTATTGGATCTGTGTCCCCCTCTAGCTGAGAAGAAGAAGGTTATAGGGAAAGGTTCCAAATGACCAGTATTAGTGACTACTAAGGAGATGAAGAGCACAGAGACTCAATTAAAGAGATTATGAAAAGGTCCTTACCCATTAGAAGTTAGTTCAAAAGACCCAGGCCGACTAGGCCTCTACAGAAGTTGCATCTGTGGCAGTGAACTATAGTTTGGCCAGGGGTTTGATTAGTTCTGGGGTTCTCCCTACTAACAGGTTGGTTGCTTCTCCTTTGTCCAGGGCGAGGTTATTAGAAAGAGATAACCAAAATATAGATTTGTTAACTATCTTGACATACTTTGATTCCCTATTTGTCAACCTTTATACTTATTATTTGTTGATTGCTTATGACCTTCAAAATTTACAGTTCTTGGTGGACTATGATCAACTCCTAATATGAGATGATAAGCTCAGGGAGTCTTTTACTGATGTTGAGGAGGCTTTCAAATGCATGAAGTAATTATTGGATTCCAATAAATTAACCCATAAGAAATACCTGGAGAAGTGGCAGGTCTAGTTCTATGCTACCGAGAAGAAGAGGATTGATGCCGAGAATGTTGCTTTTGATGCTGTTAAGGCCACCATTGAAGTGGCGAATAAATACCAAAATTTAAAGGCGTACATGAGAAAAGGAAAGGAAGACACCTATACTCGTGCGTGGGATAAGACTTTTGCCACTGCTACATTGCAAATCAACTATTTAAAGAAGGCCTCCCTCAAGGAAGGTTAGAATTCTGCACTAAAATAGGCAGGCACTACTCCCGACTCAGACCTCTTCTAACAGTTCAATCCTGGTACCCTTCCTATCATTGCTGAAGAAATGGAAGATGAGGAGGGTACTGGTAAATCATTAATGTTGTCTGAGAATTTAACGGTGGTCGTTCAGTCGTTAGAAGTAATAGCCAAAGAAGAGGAGAAGGTGTAGACTCCTTAAGATTATTTAGCATTTCTAGTTTTTTGCTTTATAATGGATCGTATCTTTATAACCTTAAATATGTATCCTTTTGATGTACAACCTTATATTTTTAATAAGATTGTTCTTTATTTTTGTTTCATAGTGTTGATGTCGATGCACTTGCATCTTGAATTTTTTACTCATATATTATTCTACAATTCAAATTTAGGAGTACTGTTATATCAGCAGCATAGAGTGACCTTTATTGGAGGAGTGTTCATGTTTTGGGGGCTGATCATGAGGACCTAGCTGAAGATTATTTGGAAGAATTCCTCGGCCTAAACGCCTCTAATTAGGTTAAAAATGTAAATTCACCTGAACAGTCTATTTGATCAAGTTGAAGCGACCAATTTTTTTTACTATAAGATGTTTCTTAAAATGCAAGAGGACTATAAAGCATCCCTTACAGATCTGCATTCTGATTATGAAGCAAAATATGCTCGGATTTGCAGCGAGGCAGGTTTTAACAAGGCTTTTTGGATCAACCTACTCCTACTTTTAAGTTGGACACCAAGTGGATTCCTACCGTTGCTATACCCATAAGTTTGGTTAGTAAATATATGGGTGACTATGGCCCTCATGTAGAAGACAGACTTATTAGACTGTTGTTTTTATTGGATAAACCAAGCTTCAGTAGGTAAGAAAGACTTAGAGAGTTGAAATTCATTGTCCTTCCTTCTGCTTCTTCTCTAGATATTCCCCCAGTGGGAATGGAGAAACCTTTGGGAAAACGTCCAATCAAATGAATATGTTTTCCCTCTTTTTACCTTTGTTGCTTTGAAAAGTATTTTGTAATGAAGTTCGTTTATCTTTTGAATAAAAGATAATATATGTTCAATACATGTTACTTTTGATGTTGACCGACAAGTAGTTAATAATTATGATTGAATGATAAGCCTTTAACCCATTCATCTGCTTTATTAATTATTGATTTGAATGAACATGAGTTGTCTAGCCTTAGGTTCTATTAATACACTTATGGTTATTAAAATGGATCTTTGTCATTTTAGGATAAGTGTTTGAATTAGTTACCATAGGTGACCAAATTTTATAGGCTTTTTTCCTTAACTTGGTCTGGTAAAACTTCTTGTTCTTGACTTTGAGTCATACAAGCAATTTTAAAGTTTTGGACTTCTTGTTCATGGCTTGTCAAAGACGAAGTAAAACATGAAGTTTTTGTTTAAATTTTTATTGTCTGATTATTTTTGTGATAATAGTCCGAGATAGTTACATCTTCCATTCCCTAAAAAAACATAAAAAGGAAGTTTACTGATGACAATCCAACGAATTCTCATTCAATGTAATTGAAACTTCAATCTAGAATTACTGATAATACTTCCTAAGATGCTCGACATTCCATGGGTTCTTGAATATTTCTCCTTCAAGTGTTTCTAGACAATAGGTACCTAATCGGATAAGTGTAAAGATACGATATGGACCACGCCAATTGGCCTCTAATTTGTTTCCTTTTGGGAGAACTTTCTTCAAAACATAGTCTCCTTCTTTCATATTGCTCGGCTTCTCCCTTCTATTATAAAACCTGGTCATACATTATTGATAGGCAGTTTTCCAAAGTGTAGCTATAGACACCACATTCTAAGACCCCCTAAGTCTCTCCATAGGTCCCTAGCACCTCTTCATTTTGGTGCAAACCCTAGGTCACACTCCGAGTACCGATCTAAAAGACACCAGGCTCTCTCGGGTCTTGATTTTCTCCCAATCAACCTCACCGTCAGAGAAAAATCTCTTTGAATCTTCAAAGGGGACTAAAATCCCTTTCAAACGATCCACCCCGTGCGCGAAACGGCATAATCGTTCCGAAGAACAATCAGTTTTCCCCCAAAAATTAGTTTGGAGGCCACCAGGCGCTCTCGGGCTCCGTTTGATCAAATGAGGCTGAATGAATCTTCGAAGGTCATCGAATACCCTTTCTAACGATCTACCTCGTGTGCGATTCTGACCTATGGTACGGACGAACGATCCATTTTACTCCGAGAGGTCACCGGGAGCTTTTGATCCCCGGTTGACCAAGATCAACTTTCTGAACCATGAAAAACTCTTTGGAATGTTAAACTACATCTCCTAACCTTTCCAACAGTCCTCCCCTTGTGCAATTCTGATTTACCAACGATCCATTTTCGTCCAGCGATCTCCCGGCCATAGGACCGACGTGCGCTTCCGAGCTACATTTGACCCAAAGTCAAGTCCCGAACCTGGGAGAATCCCAAAGGAATATTAAAGGTATCTATAGTACCTTTCTAAGGGTATGCCCTGTATGCAATTTGGATCAACGGATTACGTTAAACGACCATTTTTTTAAGAAAATTTGCACGAGACTGCTAATAGGCAGGTCAAGATCCCTGCCTATTGGTAGTGTGTCTAGGGTCACCTTCCGATAGGCAGAACAAGGTAAGTGTTGATCGGCAACCCAATGAACCTATAAAAGGAGGGCATGACCTCACTACCAAGCATACCAACACCAGAGATCCATCAGCATTAGTGATCTCAACAACATTTTCTCGAAATCAGCGAAGTTCCCCATGTGAAGTTCCATTCAAGCTTACATTCCCATCCTTTTCATATCAAATTTGGTAAAATCATATTCTCTCTCATCCAACACTCATCTCACATTCAAGGGAGTCCTATCCAAGATCAAGCTTCAAAGAAGGTTTAATTTCTTCCCTCTCTCATTAAATTCCTTATTTTTTCATAAATTTCATTAGATTCATAATCTAGTTCCTACTTTAGTTCATACACATTAATATCTATATTTTTATTAGTATATCGCACATACTTTATTTTGTATAAAAAAACAAAACAAAAAAAGAGGGTTATGCCCATAAATTCCGAACGGAATTATCCATCGCACTTTTACAAAAACCAAAAACACATTTTCTACACACATGCATCTATAATAAAATTTCGTTCATATTTATGGGATAAACCCCACCCCCATGTTGCATTCTAACTACGTGGACTTTGATGCCTTTATAGTCTACGTAGGCGTTTCGAATTGAAACCTGAGACTCGAGTCCAATTTTCTAACTTTCCAGTTTTCTAATTTTCTCAATTTAACAAATTACCCATTTTCCTAAAATCTCCCATTTCCACATTTATCATATGCTTGTATTACATAGTATGCTTGTTTGTGTTTTATCCAACACGTATTATCGTTTCATAATAACGATTAATATCATAATAAATGCACAAATCGTATTTTATATATATTATTTTAGGTACATTCATATAGATGACCTCACTCTACCTTTCCCATGGTATGAGTTAAACGATTTTGATCTCCATTATATATACACACGCGTACACTTCACGAAAAAATGAGGTAAAATAATAACACTAGCCCATGAGAGACCGAAAGGGTGGGATGGGTGCCTAACACCTTCCCATTTCGTAACTTAGCCCCCGAACCTTCGATTTATTGGTTTCGTATGCATCAGTTTGTCCTTGATGCAGCTCTTTCGAAGTGGCAACATGTTGTTTTACTCGTTTTGTGAAAAATAGGTTGGCGACTCCATCTTTTTACATTTAACCCACACCGACGACGGCTGAAGTGCCTCAAAAAATGGCACTTCACCCCCTTCCCCTCAAAGATTTTCCCAGGATGGTCACAGTGGAAACTCCGTTGGGGACTATTTTACATAAGAGGGCTAGACTCTGTTTACATGGGTGTTTTTGTTTTCTTAAGTGCGTGTACCCCCATTTATATGTTCCCCTTTTCTCTCCTTATTTCCTATACATACACACCTCATGCTTATGCCACTACTCACACACTTGTAGAAATTCTCTATGTACACTTCACACTACGTGTACACCACTTAGAAATCCATGCTCAGGTGTCACTAACACACACCTCCACTTGTATATATCCACACTCATTTGTAGATAATCACACACCACTCACACATATCCATGTTTAGTATTGATTTATTTCTTATAAATCATCCCCCTGATTGGCGTGATGCTTATCAATAAACATACTCTCTTCATAAGATACTAATCGATAATCATCACGAAAAGGCATCCATATTGACCAAATTTTATCCCGTAACTGGGGGGGTCACTTCGTTATGGGCGCTGATCCGGAAGGTCGTAGTTAGCCTAAGCGATATGAGTCTCACCTTCCATTATCCAAGTACCTTTGACGTATATCGAACGATTTCCCCACATAGTACCACTTGATTGCAGTCATGACGGGAGGTATATTGCGGGAAACTCGTTCTCGTACGTCGAATATATCGAATTTTCTCTCACACGTACTGTCACCACAAGGTATATAGTGAGGCAATTCACGTACACTCGGGTATATCAAATGGATTGTCCACACGTACCGATTGACCTCAAAAGAAAAGACATATATCGTGGAAGTCATGCCAAAGGGGGGAACCCTTAAAATTAAACTAACAACTGCATACCCGCATATAGGTGTCAAACCTAGGACACGCGTATTTAGTTTGCCGATTTTAACCCGAAACTATATTGAAATTCCGGGTCGGCATAACGCCCAAATTTTTGCGTATTTTTTTTAAAATGAAACCCTACCCACAATCCTAGTAACAAGTCCAACCATAGTTTTTACATACTTTTTAAACCCATTTTTTTCCAGGCTCGGGTCCCGTCTGGCATTTCTCTTTTTGCACATACGTAAACCTAATAATTGAGAACCTAATAAACATAATAATGATCATGTTGAGACTAGTCTCTCGCTTTTCCTTCTTTCCTTTTCCAAAAAGTGTTAAAAAATATTTTTCCTCTTTTACCAAAAATACCAAAAATATTTCCTTCCCTTTACAAAATAAAAATATAAATAAACATTTTGTGCTCATTTTTTCCAAAAATGTCAAAAATGTGTCTTTCCTCTTTTCAAAAAATAAAATCCCAATTATTTCTCCTTCTTAGGTCGATCCCATGACCTTGGCCTGGCTCTCTATTGGCTTCGGTCTTCAGTCGAACTGCCACGAAGCTCTGTCAGTCCCCTTACTTCCTCCGAGTCCGAGGTTCATTCACTTCCCATGGAGAACACAGATCAAGTACCAAATGTGCTGTCGGGTTTGTTAATATTTTTATCTCAGCTCACTGCCAAGATTGACAACCTTCAAATCGAGGTTCATGAGATGCAAAAATATCGGGTCCCTATTCGCCCGGGGTCCTCTTCCCTCGCGCTATGGTTCCACCTGCACCTGAACCTATTTGGGTTCATGATGAATACCAGCATGCTCCACGTGCTCCTCTTGCTAATGGGCCACCGTCAGCCCAGCTCCCTATACCGAATCTTGACCAGCTGAGGGCTAACTTACCCATTACCATTGATCCAAAGGAGGAAGAATAGAACAAAGTCAAGGAAGATGACTTCATAATGTTGACCAACAAATTCGACCAAGTCATACTCTTTGGGAATTACATGGACTACACCCACATGTCTCTATATCCTAAATCCAGGTTAATAAAAAAGTTCAAGATGCCCAACATCGAGAAATTCGAGGATAGTGGACCTCCAATTTTTCATCTTTATAGTTATTAGCAATCCATGACTCTCCTAGGGGCCTCCGAGAAAATAATGGCCCAAATGTTCCAACAGACCTTGAAGGATAGCGTTCTCCGTTGGTTCTTATGTCTCGAAGAGTCTAGAATCCGCAGTTGGGAAGATGTTGCACACGAGTTCATATCACAGTACAAGTACAACAAGGAGTTAGATGTTACCCATCGTGATTTAGAGTTGCTCAAGAAGAATCATGGGGAGTCAGTCAGTGACTTCAAAGCAAGATGGAGAGAGAAAGCAGCCACTATGACCAATTGTCCTTCCGAAGAGGAACATGTCAGTATCATGAAAAAGAACTTCTTACCCCATGTCCGAGAAACTAAGGGAGGACAGTATTACCCTCATTTTTAAGGCCTTCGAGAAGCAATAATGGATATCAAAAAAGATCTGGCCAAGACAGAAGTTGAACCGAAGAAAAAAACTGGACAGTTCGCTTCTAGAAAGTTTGAAAAACCTACCACTACCGCAGTTTCCACCATTAACAACATCTCTCAACCTACCACTTCATGGGCACTAGAAAGTCGCTCTAACCTAGTCCGAAAGGGATACATCGAGCTTCATGATCCCCTCTCCAAACTTTACCAGGCCCTCTTGAGCCAAAATCTTATCAAGCCCTTGGACCCTCGTCCATTACTAAACCCACTTCCCAAAAATTTCAAGCCAGATGCCCGTTGTGACGTCCATCAAACCACCGACCATACCACCAACCATTGTTTTCACCTTCGAAATGTGATCCAAGGCCTGATTGATCGAGGTATAATCACCCCACCAACCAACCCTAAACCAAACACTACCATAATCCACTCTCGAATCATGCAAATGCCATCTTACTAGAAGAAAACCCAGAACTTGACCCATCTTCCCATATTATACCAAGAAAACACTAATCATACCCACATATTCTCCCACACCTCTCCAAACTTGCCCATACTTTCTCTTACACCCTACTAACTTTGCCGATCAGGCCTTATCACTCCTCATCAGAGCATGCATTGATGTTTGCACCCGTTCTGGAGGTAATGACATGGAAGTGTTAGAAGTGTTGAACCAACTCTTAGAGTTTGGACTAAAATATCCCCCCAGATGACCATCGACTATCATAGATTCAGTATGTTGTCCTTAAAAGCTCGAAAATGAGCTCGAGAGTTAAATAATTAGGTGGTTTCGACCGATGAAGTTAGTTTAGATGATATGGTCCAGATCATGGTGGATTTATTTCGACAGACATGTGATATTTACAGTATATCCAGGATACTCGATGCTTTGAAACTACAAGGGCATCTAGTCCCTTCGCTTCAGATCTCCCACCGAATGGGAGGACTTATATAAAAAGGTCGTTGAAGTCGTGGAATGTATCAAATTTTCATAGAAAAATAATATCATTGCCATCGGGTGGGGGGACAAATTTGATGATTCAAATGAAGAATAGAGTTCAGAAAAGACTAGTCCGATAGTCAGCATGTATGGGATGATATAATTTGAGGAGTTACTATGAGAGATCAACAGGGAGGATGAACAACTCGATATCGATGAAGAAATATAATTTATGTTTTTCCCTCCGTCTGTGAACCACATGACCAAGTCAGGAAGGCATTACCAAATCTCAAGTCTACAACCATCAACGAGCGAAATTCCCTGGTCAAGCTACTTACAGGACCCACAGTTCTTCCCTCAACCACGCCAGAAGAAGTAGTGAATCTAGTCGGATACTTCACTTCTACTAGAATTCTCTCCTTTTCCAAAGAAGAAATCCCCAAGATTGGTCCAGACCATAATTATTCCCTCAACATCTATGTCAAAGTCATGGGAAAGACTATACCACTCTCTCTTATAGATAATGAATCAACTCTTAATATTTGCCCGTTCAGGACCCTCAATTTTTTGGGATTGAAAGTGAGCGACCTTGCTCCAATCTTTATCGCCGTATGTGCCTAATATAATACCCGTCGAGAGGTAATGGATTATATATAGCTTGCAATAGGGGTTGGCCCTATAAATGCTGTTGTTGAATTCCAAGTCATTGATATCCCATCCTATTTTAATCTGCTGCTCGAATGGCCGTGTCTCCATAGCATCAAGGGGGTACCTTCTTCCCTTCATCAGAAGCTAAAATTCTTCGCAAGTGGGTAGGTCATCACCATCTTGGGTGATGACGACAACACCAAGAATGCATACCCCGATAACCCAGTACTTGAAATACAACACGGAACAAATGATATGCTTCTGTCAGGTTTTCGGGTTGAACCACTTCTACTCCCAGCAGGGGATAGTTTCAAATATGAAGTTTGCCAAAATATGACCCCTGTGAAAACCTCAATATAATCCAAATGTTCAAGAACATGCACTTCATGCCCAGATTGGGGCTAGGAAAAAGATAACAATGGATACTTAAACCTATTGTGTTGAAGAAGGCCTTTCCTCCCTCTGGCTTGGGCTATCAGCCCTTTGAAGAAGAACTCAGAATGATTTATCAGCCTCGACTGAAGAGGAGGTCAGAATGAACTAAAACTCGGGAGATTTCCTAAATGGAAGATTCATCAGAGAGGGTGAAGATTTCCCCTTCTACGGCTTCCCCCGAACCATGGTATGACCATGTAGATAAAAAGATCAAACCAGGAATGGAAATTTTCTTTCAAGACAACTACCCATGGGCAGAGAGTTCCCAGCACCGTGTACAACCGATCACTGAGGAAATCGAATATTTTAAGGAAAGTGATTATGAGGATTCTTTCGATTTACAGACAGTGGGTCTAACACTCTGCATGGTCCACTCGGGGGCTAACTCGTCGGATCCATCCCGTCTGATCAAAGTTGTCCACTAGAAAAAAATATCAATTCGTGGCACTTTTATTAGTGGCTAATCATTTATTTCCACTAAAATGTATATTTTGTTGCAAAATCTATGTTTTCTACAAAAAGATAATGTGTTAGTGGCAACAAATTAAAATTACCACTAATTTCCACAAAATGTAAAGCGGGATAAATTGGATATTTACTGGGAACAGAAAATTCTCATTAGTTGCAAACTTAAAATATTTTCCACTAATGTAGGTTTATTAGTAGAAAATATATTAGTTTGCCATAAAAAAAAATTAAAATTCACCCAATTTACCCTCCAAAATTAATTTCATACTAAAAAATATGTTACATGGATTCCCCCTAAAATACTTCCAACCAGGGATTCTTCAACCTCTCCCATCCATCCCCTAACTTCTCTTCATCTTCCATTCATCCACAACTCCCATTTTTTTATGCCCCATCTTCTTCCATTCACCCCCCTTTTAATGTCGTGATGTATAAATTGGGGAGCTTCTGCTTGTTCTAAAGGTAATAATTTATGCCTTTTAATTTATGTCATTTCTAATTTATGATGTTTTCGCTTAATATCGATTATGTTCTTTCATCGTTTATCCTTGTTCATATTTAAGATTCATCTTGTGGGAAATAAACTGATAACATATGTAAGATTGTGGTCCGATTCATATCGTGAGATTCTATATACTTCAGGCATTAAATTTATTTTTAATATCATTTATTTCATTTAGGTTTAATAGTATTAAACTTCAATTTGGGAGATCAATAGTGGTGCTTTTTGTACTTGATTTGGTTTACAGTACTGGGTTTGATTTTTTTCTTCTATTTAAAATTTTAGGTTTCTTTTTCTTTATGTTTATGGTGGTAGTGTTGGAGGCTAGTCGTAGATGGTGGTGGTTAGTGGAAGTAATTGAATATGGTGGAGTTAGTGTTAGGAGGTGAAACTGGAAATTGGTGGGAGTTTAAGAGTCATGGTAGGTAGTGGTGGTGGCATGTGGTAGAGTAATAAAGATGTGGCCTTATTTTTTCTCTTTTTGTTATTGAATAATCTATTTTGTGTACCATAACATCTATTTTGTGTAGTTCACTATTACAAATTCTACGTTCATTATGTATTAAACCTAATTTGATTGCATATGGGAAATAAGGATGCAATAGAGAAAGAGCGTGATGGGTTGTATGTTTGGATGCCCAATGTTATTTTTTACTTTATTTTGAAGTGCTTCAATAGACCATGAATTGAGTATACGTTATGTATGTGACTTAGGGCAATTCACATAAGATGAATAGGGGTTACTGTGCAGAAATAAATGAGCTCAAGAAACACGGTGGTAAGGTAAGAAGTACATGAAATGTTCACTTTTCAAGCTTTTGGGTGATCATTTATGGTTGTGAATTTGGATTTTATTTTTTGTGCAGATTGGAATGGGAAATAAGATTATGATTTCGGAAATGGAAGCTGTAAAATTTCCTTCATTGTAAGTGAACTGCACAGATGGTAAAAGTATTAAGTTTGTCATTTACATTTGATGGAAATGATGCAGATGCCTCCCAGTCAAATGTTCAGAAAGCATTTTTGTTGTGTCTTTTGTACCGAGCAAGTTCACATGTTTGAGTTCTTTGTGACTCTACTTTCTTTTACATTGAATAGAATTACTCAAATTGTAATTGTAATTTTAATTTGTTCCATTCTGAACTTTCAAATTTCCCCTTCAATGTGCTTGAAATTTTTATCCCAATGTAAACAACATAGCTTGCAATGTTGATCAATAGTTTAATCATTTTTTTTAGTTATGCTTGCAATGGTGGAAGAATTTTCAAGGGGAATAGTGTAATGGAGTGGAACATTATTGTACTTCAATGAACCAGTTAGGGGTGTGGAACATAGCTACTATGATATGTACAACTTTATATCAGCAGTAAAATATATAAAAATATAATGTAGACTCTGGACCTGTCTGAATGGTTGTTAGGGATCTTCTTATGCTGTGGTAAGGGTAATAAAGTGTAAGGAGATTCAATGTGGAGATGTTAGGGGATAGATAAAGGCTCATGTTCAATGTGGAGATGATATGGGATAGATAAATGCTCATGTTCAAATGAAAAATGTCTTAGGGTGGGATTGCATTGATATGGATCAATTAGGATCAATTATATTGAGATATCATACTTTAATGGTTGTTTCCTCAAGTAAAGTTATTTGAAGTAGTTTTTTTATAGAAAATTAGTTTACGCATAAATTAGAAATATGGAATGATATGTGGATCAATTATATGGATTCAATGTGTTTCCTTTTTTATTATTTTTTGATAAGTTAGGGTATCCAGTCCTCCAAGAGGATCATGTAAGTGATATTCAGGGTAATTAATATTCTAACAACATTAAATGGTTAAGTTTATACCTAGTTTTCAAACAGAGATAAGGTAGATAAGTGATATAAAGGGTTAATGGTCTCCAAGTTATTTACATATTAGTAATTCTTTGGTTCATATATATTATTGATGTCATGACAAGGTTGTTAGTATTCAGGGATGGCTATAAGGGACCTGGATGCATTCGGCCCCAAAATTTTGAAATTTTGTAGTTGTCAACCCCAAAATATTGTACATTTCCTGAAATGACTGAATAAACTAATAATTATCGGGAAAAAACTATGTTAGGATAAGTTTCTGCAATAAGTAGTAGATAAAAGGGAAATGCATGCACATGGGCAAGGAATTAGGGAAACAAGACATGTCTTAAGCTGTAGTTAAGATGCTTACTAACTTTACAAAACTTTCTAAGCTGTTGGTTTTCACTTTACAAATTCAAGTGTCTTTGATCTTGCATAGTATATTAATTCACTATAAATCATGCATATATGCATAAATGTAAAGATATGAATAGATAGAATGTGATAACTATATAATAATATAATAGATATAGTAACTATTTATATTAAGTAATTAGTTTTGTAGTATTGTAATATTATTCTTATTTTGTAGATTGGATTTCATTTGGATTGTGATAATTTGATATTGGGAACATAGGAATAATTGTTATAATTAAGTAATATCATTATCCCTAAAACCTCAATATGATCTAAAATTTTATGTAATTATCTATTATTAGTTTAGCATTTTCACATTCTCCTAGTTCGAACGTTAACTAAATTGTTGAACCAGTGATCGTTAACCTAATTCCTTTACACATTATGATATGTCTCGTGTGGTTGCTCGTAAGGGAAGAAATGGTTGGTTCATTGACAAATGTCACATTTGGATCATAAATCCTATTACATGGGAAGTATATAACAGCTACGATTCTAAAATTAAGTTTTACACCTACTGCGATTCTCAAATGAAGTATATACGTGATGCGATCGTATTACATGGGAAGTATATACCTGCTGCACTTCTAAAATGAAGTATTTACCTGTCACATTTAGTAAACTTCATTTACTAAAATGAAGTTTTATACCTGCTACGATTCTATGTACCTGCTGCGATTCACACATGTCCCGATTCTTTTTTTATGCAATTCTTTTTTCACACATGTTTTGATTCTTCATTAAATTTTATGCAATTATTTTTTCATGAGAATTATTTTAATTAGTGAAAATAAATGCCTTATGTCATTTTTAAAAAAAAATGAAATTAACTCAATCATTAGATCAAAGCAACAAATTCTGCATTGTATTGGAATTAAAGGTTTTCGTCAAATGGAGTATGAGATGGTAACATATATTTCTTAAAAACGTTATGTTTGGTAAAAAAAATTGGTTGTTGGTTATGATACTTTATTTATCTTAAAATTTGTATAGCGTGACAAGGAAACTGGAGATCCCACGCCTATGACAAAGGTGTGGTATACGACTCATTGGAGCAAAAGAAAGGACAATTGGGTTACTTCAAAGGCTGAAAGTGTATATGTAAGATGTTTTCATGTTTTTTTACAAAAAAAAATTATAATAACATTTTATTTAATTATACATTGTTTACAACTGTTAATAGGATGAGGTGAAAGAAATAATTGCATCATAATCTGAAGATGGTGTGGACATGGATGATGCATAAGCATTACAAAATGATTTAGGGTATTTATCTGGCTATGTATGTGGACGACGAGTTTGTTCTAAGACCAAACAACTTGAAGCTATTCCAAGGGAGAAAGATATTGGGAGGGATATACAAGTTACTGGGGTCAGGAGAAAAGCTGATGAGGTGAGAAGGGAAGCTGACGAGGTGAGGAGAGAAGTAAATGAAGCTCGAAGGGAGAACACTGCAATGAAAGAACAAATTGATGACCTTTTTGGAAGATTTGAGGAGTTATCTAATCGCATAGCTCGTAATAGTACTCGAGTGGCAGAAGAGATGCATGAAGTATAAATAATCAATAGTCTCATATGTATTTCTTTTGTACTTGTTTTTTTGTGAACGATGAAACGATTTTTGTAAATGATGCATTTGCTTTGATTTTGATGTGGAGTATTATAAATACATTGAGTATACAATATTATAAATATATTTTGTGAAGATATGAAGCAAATTGTCTTAATTTTCTCAAATATTAAATAAGAAAGTTGAATGCATTTAGTATAATTGGTTGATTATTTTATGCATCAAATATGAATATTAAATACAATAATTATTACTGGAGGCAATAATTTGCTACAGAAAATATTTTTAGCAACAAATTTTAATTGTCACATATCTATCTTGACCTTAAGCAAAAACATAGTTTTGGTAGCAAATCTTATATTTGCTACAAAAAGAACCTTTTAGTGGCAAATTTGAATTGCTATAGAAATATCTTGACCTTAAGCAAAAGCTTAGTTTTGGTAGCACATCATATATTTTCTACAAAAAGAACCTTTTAGTGGCAAATAACATATTTTTTGTGACAATTTTGATTTTTTTGTAGCAAATAATTTATCACTAAAAGTACGTCATTTAGTAGCAAAATATGTTTGCCACTAAATTCGTAACATTTAGTAGCAAACGCCAAAAAATTGCCACTAAAGGTATTAGCAGCAGGTCTTTAGTAGCAAAGCTGTGACAAAAAAGATTTGACACTAAATGATTTAGTGGAAAATTTTTAATGATTAGTCATAATTTGGTTTTGCAACTAAAAGTCTTTTTTCTTGTAGTGATACAGCTCTCCTCAACTGGCATGTTGTACCAATTCCAGCTGCTAAAATTCAACCTAACCCTAATGTTTATCCCCTTTCTTCTTCCTTAGTTGTTTCCCCTCACTCTGATGTAATCAAGACCTCCTTTGATGAGGCCCTCAATGCTATTTCTCCTATCAATGAAATAAACAAAGATTTTGAGTATCTTGTTGTGCCTTACATTAATTGTCTTGATTCTAATCAAACTCTTGATGATGATTATTTTGCAAATGAACAATTCTTAACTGATGTATATAAGACTAATAACAAGTAACATAACCGCATTCAAGTTAATAAAGATTAAACTGTTGTTATTAATCTCGATTCTAGTAGCCAACTGCACGAGATTAGTATAGGGGCCACCCTTGATTAGCATGAGCACGCTCAACTTGAGGAATTACTAAAGGAATTTTTGGATGTCTTCACATGGTCCTATAATGGCATGCCCGGTATCGACCCCGAGATAGCTCAGTATGAGATTCCAACTCTCCCCGAATGCAAACCGGTCAAACAGAAACTGCGAAAGCTCAGCATTGAGTGGTCACTCAAGGTTAAAGAAGATGTAGTCAAACAACTGAACGTGGGCTTCATTCAAGTGATTGAATACCCAATATGTATATCCAATATCGTACTCGTGCCGAAGAGAAGGGAAGGTCCGCATGTGTGTCGACTACCAAAACTTGAACAAGGCCTCTCCAAAGGACGATTACCCGCTACCCAATATCGACACGATTGTGGACAATATGCCCAGTCACGCCCTCAAATCATTCGTTGATGGGTTTACCCGATAAAACCAGATCAAGATGCACCTCGATCACCAAGAGAAAACGGCATTCATCACCCCTTGGATAATCTTCTTCTACAATGTCATGACATTTGGTCTAAAAAAATGTAGGGGCTACCTACCAGAGGGCTTCCACAACCATTTTTCATGATCTGATACACAAGGAAGTCGAGGTCAACATAGACGACATGATTATCAAGTCCAAGACTAGGGAGGGTCATGCTCCCGCTCTCCGAAAGTTCTTTGAGCAACTCCGACAGTACCAGATGCGACTTAACCCATATAAATATATCGTCGGTGTTACCAAAGGAAAACTCTTGGGATTCGTGGTTAGTGTGAAATGGATAAAAAAAGATCATGCCAAGATGAAATCCATACTCGACATTTGGTCTAAAAAAATGCAGGGGCTACCTACCAGAGGGCTGCCACAACCATTTTTCATGATCTGATACACAAGGAAGTCAAGGTCAACATAGACGACATGATTATCAAGTCCAAGAGTAGGGAGGGTCATGCTCCCGCTCTCCGAAAGTTCTTCGAGCAACTGCGACAGTACCAGATGCGACTTAACCCATATAAATATATCTTCGGTGTTACCAAAGGAAAACTCTTTGGATTCGTGGTTAGTGTAAAATGGATAAAAAAAGATCATGCCAAGATGAAATCCATACTCGACATGCCACCACCCTAAATGGAGAAGGAAGTCCGGGGATTCCTTGGGAAATTATAGTACATCATCTGATTCATCAGCCAGTTGACTTCCATCTAAGAACTCATCTTCAAACTCCTTCGAAAGGATTCAACCAAGGTCTGGAATGAAGCTTGCCAAGAATCCTTTGATAGAATCAAGCAATACCTAACCTAACCTTCGATACTCATGCCACCGCAGCTTGGTCTTCCCTTATTCCTATACCTAACCATAACCAATACTGCAGCTGGGGCTTTACTAGCCCAATACCTTGAAGAAGACCACAAAAAGAGGGCCATCTACTATGACAGTCTCAAGTTGGCCGGTTAGGAAGTTAACTACACCACCTTGGAGAAAGCATGTGTCGCTCTTGTCTGGGTTACCCAAAATCTATGGCACTACATGCTCACCTTTCCCATCAAACTTTTATCCCTAATAAATCCTATTAAGTACTTGCTCAAGAAGCGTGCCCTGTCCAGCCGAATAGCTTATTGGTTGATGCTCCTTGCTAAATTTGATATTACATATGTCACGAAAAAGGCCATGAAAGGAAGAGACATCGCTGATTACCTTTTTTTACTACCCCATGGAAGAGGTCGATGTTTGGATCTCTCAGTTCCCAGATAAGAATATCCTTTGTACCTCCTAAGAAGACCTTCGATGGCAAATGTTCTTCGATGGGGCTGCCAACAAGAAAGGGCATGGCATTGGAATAATCCTAATTGCCCTGATGACTCTCACACTCCCATTGCCATCAAGCTAGATTTTCCTTGTACTAACAACATGATTGAATATGAGGAATGTATGGTAGGCCTCAAAGTTTCTCTTAAGAAAGGAATTTGATACCTCGATGTCTATAAGGATTCAGCCCTCATCATTTATCAAGTATTTAGAAAATGGAAAGTCAAGGACAAGAAACTCTTACCCTTCCATTCCCACCTAGAAGAGCTAGCATCCCAATTCTAAGAAATCACCTTCCACTACCTACCCCAAGCAAAGAATAACCCAGTATATGCCCTTGCTACCTTAGCCTCGATGATATACATGCTCGAAGGAATAACCATGGCCCCTTTTCTTGTCCAAAAGCAAGATAAACCAACCCACTACTGCCACATTGATCTCATCACAGACGAAGATCTCAAGAAAACCAACTACTGGTACTATGATATTTGGTGCCTCCTCAAATATGGTAGGTATCCCGAAGGTTCTAATAAGATATATCGGGAAACCCTCTCCAGACCGGCTGCCCACTATATTATCTGCAATAAAGCACTGTTCAAGAGAAACTTCGACGGAACCCATTTGCATTGCATTGCAGGGGCTGATGTAGAAGAAATGATGCATAAAATCCATAGCGGGGAGTGAGGACCCCAAATGAATGGCTATTTGCTTTCCAAGAAGATCATTCGATAAGGATACTATTGGACTACCATAGTTCAAGATTGCATAACCTACGCTCGAAGATGCCCCAAATGCCAGCAATTTTCCTACGTCATCACTTGCCCCTACGGGAATTGTACAATATGACCTCTCCATAGACGTTCTCCACATGGGGCATCGATATCATAGGGAAGGTTACACCCAAAACCTCTAACAGGTATGAGTTCATCCTAGTCACCATTGACTACTTCACTAAATGGGTCAAATCTGAGTCATACACAGTCCTTAATGCCAAGAAAGTGGCCAAGTTCATCAAGAAAAACATCATTTGTCGATATGGGGTCCCACACGAGCTAGTATTAGACAATGGGTACACTTTGAGGCAATTACAGAAGTGGTCGACGAGTATGGAATTTAGAGACACAAATATTCTCCATATCGACCTCAAACCAACGGAGCAGTCGAAGTAGACAATAAGAACCTTAAAGCCATTATCAGTAATATGATCGAGAGTTGTCGAGATTGGGCCGACAGTATCCCTTACGCCCTCTAGGGATACTGCACTTCAGTTCGAACCTCTACTGGGGATACTCCTTACTCTCTAGTCTATGGTATGGAAGTAGTCCTACCCGTGGAGCTGGAATATAAGGGTACCATCGTCGTATAGTTCCTTCATTCAATAAGAGAGTCAAGCCCATCTAGGACCCTAGAGGGAAATTCAAGCCCAATTAGATCGGCCCCTACATCATGAGGAAGGTCCTGCTCGGAGGAGCCACTATGCTCACCGGCCTTGATGGAGAAAAAATGGCACGTCGAGTCAACCTGGACTGTCTCAAGAAATTCTACCCCTAGTTCGAAATCTCGGTGCACTACGACTCTTCTCACCTCCCTTTTATTCCAAAAAATAAATTCTTCATTACCCTCTACTCAGAACTATGTGGGGCCAGATCCTCTAAAAACCTTTTTCTTTCAAAAAAATGAATTCCAGAAAAATTTCAAAACCCTTAGAGGTATGTAGGCTGCTCATCCGCCTTACATGAGCACGACCCCTTTAATTTTTTACAAAATACTATTCTTTTCTTATCCCCGAGAAAGATAGTTCATTTTTACATATACATGAACAAAAGTATTATGTACGCCTTAGCGATTGGTATAGATAATTCAAATGAAAAACTCATCAGGGGGTACAATTAATAAAAAACTCCTTTATTCATTATTCAAAATTTCGGTACGATTACATCGGCATAGGGAGTCAAACTACTTCCCGTGTCAGCCTACCAGACGGATGATAGAATTATAATTTATTTTTAAATCCTACTAAATTGATTCCTGAAGCGACTGACACACGCGTCCCAACTTAATTTCCCAAATTATCATATTTATGACTCGCGACAATTTTAATAAATTCAATAACCGTATATTACCATATTTACCCAGTAATAATATTCAACATTATCATCATAATCAAATACCAACTCACATATCGCTAATATTTAAATTCGGATTAATTTCCAATTGATTCCCATTTAATTTAATTAATCCCATTAAATAAAATCAATAAAATTACGGGGTATTACATACTTTCCCCCTAATAACAGAATTTCATCCCGAAATTCGAAAATACAATATACCTCAGAAAAATAACTCTGGATAAAGCTCGTGCATCTCATCCTCGCGCTCCCAGGTAGACTCCTCGGCATTATGATGCCATCACTGAACACGTACTAACGGTACTATCTTCGACCTCAGTTTCCTCTCTCTATGGTCTAGAATAGAAACTGACCCCTCCTCATAGGAACTATCTAGTTGTAGATCAATATCCTCCAAAGCAATGTGAGTATGGGCCAAATCGTCTCGAAGATATCTCCTCAGTGAGGAGATGTGGAACACGTCATGTACCCTATGCAAGTGTTCTGGTAACCCAAATCTATACGCAACTGGCCCAATTCGCTCAATAATAGGGAATGGCCCCTTATATCTAGGTGTTAACTTTCCTTTCTTCCCAAAATGTATAATCCCTTCATAGGAGACACTCTGAGCAGCACTTGGTCCCCCACATTGAACTCTCGAAAGGACCTCTTGGCATTGGCATAACTCTTCTATCGGTCCTGAGCTCCCCGAATACGTCTCCGTATTGTCTCTATCCTCGTCGAAGTATCCAGAATCATCTACGGCCCAAGGCATTTATTATCCCCCACCTCTAGCCAACATGATGGGGATCGACAAAGTCTACTGTACAACGCCTCGAATGGATCCATACCAATAGTGAACTGGTAGGAGTTATTATAGGCAAACTCCACCAGTGGAAGATACTGCTCCCAACCACCTCCAAAGTCTAGGATGTACATATGCAACATGTCTTCCAACATCTGATTCATTTACTCGGTCTTCCCATCTGTTTATGGGTGATAGGCTGTACTCAATCGCAAATTCGTTTCCATGGATTCCTGGAAACTCTCCCAAAACCGTGACACAAATATCTTGTCTCTGTCGAACATGATATTGAGAGGCACCCCGTGGAGTGTCACTATCTCAGCTATGAAGATCTGGGCATACTGTCTCGTAGTGTAGTCTGTCCAGGTTGGCAAAAAGTGAGCAACCTTTGTCAACTAATCCATGATCACACATATGGAGTCGTGGCCTCTCAACGATGTAGGTAATCCCGTGATGAAGTCCGTGGAAATGCTCTCCCAGTTTTACATAGGAATCTCTAATGGCTGTAAAAGTCCTGTCAGACTCTGATAGTCCACCTTTACTAGCTGACAAGTGTCACATTTCGAAATGAACTCGGTAATATCTCTCTTCATTCTGCTCCACCAGTATTGTCACCTCATATCCTGGTACATCTTGTCCCCACCAGGATACATCGCGAATCATGACCCGTGTGACTCTGTCATTACCTCGTGTCACAAGTTCTCCCCCTCAGGAACAACTAACCTTCAATTGAAGAGTAAGCCCCCGTATGAACTAACACTATAGGACTCGTCCCCCTTTGCTAACAATCGTACTATCTGCTCTTGACAAAATGGGTATGTTTCCTGGGCCTGTATCACTTCATGTAGTCCCCGAAGATGTGCCAGACTCTACCCATAGATTGGGAGGGACGGGTCGACGAACGACGATTCACCCATAAAAAACTAAGCCTCAAGCTCATACGCTCTGTCAGGTACTCCACAAGAAAGAAGTTTGGTGTCCGCGGTGGCACAATTTGTTCCCAACCAAATTCGTGCAAAAACCTGAGGGAAAGTAGAAAGAGGTCTTCCTGAGGCCAACTAATCGAACATATTGGTACTCCCCGAGTTCTAGAATGGGCAGCAGCTCCCCCCCACCAAGGCACTGACTAGCGCAAGCCTCGAGCCCCAAGCTCTATGAACCAACTCTCCCAGCTCTCAATGTCGAAGCCTATGCTGATGAAATAGCGTGAGAAGTAGTTTGGCACCGCAGACAAAGGATACACAGGTGGGACCGCCACACGGAACCTCTTCGACAGCCACATGAATATCATTATAGGACTACCCCTCAAAAAGTCGAAACAACCTTCCCGCCATGCATCCAGACCATTTAAAGTCTCCTCCAGTATCACCATTATAGGATTATGACAGTACGACATCCAAAAAATAATAGCTGCAAGTTGGGGATCCACCAGTACTTCCCTAGTTACTAATAATAGTTTTGAAACCTGGACCAGAATGACGGCACCAGCATGACCAATATAACCAACATCCCGCAAATTCACAAAATGCAACACTAAAGGAAGGGAAATCATTCTTCCTGTGACCAACGACCTGGCCGCCGAAGGTGAAATGTGGAAAAGTCCCGCCAACATCTCCTTAGGGGACCGGGTATCTCTAACATAGCCGCTGCAATGCTGGGATTTATCCCCAATATGCCAGAAAAGTCTTCATAAGCCAGATAGATTTCTTCCAACCCGAAGAAAAAGACATGGTCTTCGGGGTACCGAAATTCCACGGTTGCCATTATCACATTCCACTCTATGGGTCGATTACGCCACAAAGAGACTCGTCACATGTTAAAAGTGTCGTAGTCAACATTGTAGGAACACATTGCTTCCAAGGTTTCGAGGTAGTTCACAAACTCAACACTACCAGGGAGATCATATCACAAAAGAAGAAGAAAGTGGGCAAAGAAGGATATAAAGGAAAAAGAATGTGGAATTGTGAAGAAAATCTCCATCCACACCCCTATTTATACTTGAAAACTCTCAAGAAAAGAGAATAAACCTTGCATAAATCGGAGGAAAACTTACCCCACCAAGTACCAAGAAATTGAAGAAAGTGCAATCAAAGCCTTGGGTTGATTGGACTCCACTGATATGCCGATAGGTAGGACAGGGGTCATGTCGATCGGTAACCCCCTATTTTTGGGAAATCCCTTTTTTCCTCTTTTGTCAAAGTTAAAAAACCTAATAAAAATAATTTTTTATATTAAGGGAATTCTGAATTTCCTTATCCTTATGTTTTTACTTATCCTATTTTAAAATAAAATCCTTCTCAAATCATTTTTAATTCTTTTCATGGTCTCAGCAGAAAAGTAAAAAGAGCATGCGCATTAATCACTAAAAACAAAGATTCACAAAAAAGCTCATTTCACTTGCATAGATATTTGTTGTGTTACATCAGTGTTGCAGGAAAAATAAGAAATACAATGGGACTCAGCCCGAACCCAACTTTCCTTCTCTCTCTCACTTTCACCCACATTTCCTCTCTCTCTCTCTCTCTCTCTCTCTCTATTCACCTACAAACTCTCTCCCGCTCTTTTCTTTCTCTTTCCAAGAGCCTCCCTCCCTACGGTACGCCCTCTTCCCTCTGCAACGAGACGATGTGCCACCACTCCCAGGGCTCAACCCTTCCTCGGACAATGCAGACAACACCAGACAAGAAGGAATTGGAATCGCATCCGTAATGTGGGCAGTCTTTGAAGTATCCAATCCCCAATATCCCTTAGCCAAGTGGTGGAGACCCGAATATGCTGTAAAAGAAAACAGAAAAGAGCAAATCAGTCAGTCTGAGGCAAAGGAAGAAATCAAGAAATCAAAAGACAAAGAGGCAAAAAGTATACCGGAGGTCGAAGGACTGAATCTTTCAAGCCTAACTCCTCCGGGTCCATTTCATTAGGATGGTGCATCATACGCACTGACCCTCCATCTACCGCCGAATGTTCCAACCAGGTGAGAACAGTCGTACAAAGGCAAGAACCACGTCTATAAAGAACAAAGGGTCAACTCATTCGGCACGAATATTGTATTTTCCACCCCATACACTTATGCCTTTTATCCCCCTTGGGTATCTTAATTCCTATATTTATGCTCGTTAAATAGACAACCTCTGTTTTATATGTTAACATTCTATATGAGGTATAATTGAGCTTTTGTAGCTATTTCGGTGCGTGGTGTGAAGTTAGGTAGATTTTCGAAAAAATTCCATTAAAGATTGTAGTTTTGGGGGCATTTTAGAAATTCCATCATTCGAATTTTAATCCCTAACTCTTCAAAGAAGTTGAAGACCTTTTATTTCTCTTCGCGTGGACGCCGACGGTGCATGCTTCCAATGTATAATGAGGGAGTTATGGCATTTTTAGGATGGTTTTATCGTCAAAATCACACTCAAGGTCACATTCAAGGGCATTTTAGTCATTACATAATTTGGTTTTTTTGCCTAATGTCTTCTTGGATTTGTATCGTTCTGAGTTATCTTCGCGTAGCCTCTGACCGTGCCTAATTCTGAGTTATAACAAAGAAGTTATGGCCTTTTCCGTAAAGTTGGACAAAGCTGAGAATTCAGCACTGTTAGGTGCGAATCGATTCGGCTGAAAGTCCGCAAATTTCATTTTTTAAGTTGTTTTTTGGTGGGTTATTTGTATAAAACATTGTATTAAGTTAGAGACTTCAATTTTTACATTAGTTAGGGTTAGAAATCGTATTTTTGGGGGATTTTTATTGGAGCTTCCCTCTCCTCTTTTCTCTTTGGGTTCATCCCGTTTATGTAAGTATATTACTATTCATTGACACTTTCCTTTGTTTAATGCTTCTTTACTTGATTTCTTTCTTTGTAGTTACTTTTATTACTTAGTTAATTAGTTGTTGGTAGTTTAATTCTTGTTTACTTGGGTTAATTAGTTGTATTTATTGTTCTAGCCATGTTAAATACCTAGATATATAGGGTGGGGTTGTGTTCAGCCATTAACGGGCCTCGAGCTCCGAAAGTTGGTTTTTGGGTAAAATTTTATTTAATTGAAACCTCTCGTATTAAAAGCGGATTGTTATGTGTTTATCTTTCTTTTTCACGCAACATTAGAGTTTAAAGCGACGATCCGAATTTTATTCGTGTGTGACCTTTTTTGATTAAATGTTTTATCAAGTATATTTGAGTTTAAATCCCTCCATGCGTGATGTTTATGCTTCATCAAAGTTCTTGGTTAAATAGCTTTTGAGCCTTAATTCTAATTATTAGTAGTTCGACCCGTGTGGTGTGATGCAATCCCGATCCTCGCTTTACTTTCGCGTAGCGTTACTTCTCTTTTTCTTTACTTCCTTTATACCCCCCCCCCGATTACCTTGTACACTTTTATTTCTAAAGTAGTAAATTAATTCAAATCTGAAATTCAATCACTCCCTATGGATTTTTTACGATACCCGACTTACCACAGTGCTTGCCTCGTAAGTGTAGTAGTAGATTAGGTTTTTGTAGGTTGGCGACGAACCTAAAACAATGATAATGTCCTTACCCGAACACTCAGTTTGTGCCGCATAAAAAATGGTGCCATTGTCAGGGAGTGTGTTTTATATTGTAATTGTTTTATTATTTCGTAGTATTTTTTTCTTTTGGCTTTGTATTCTTTGTTTTATCCGTTTTTGCAGGCAAGCATATTTGAGCGCTGAGAAACTTTGATTCTTTGTTTCTCACTTCCTTGCTCGGACTCTCGATAGACAAACAATTAGGTAACCATGTCTTATTTTTATAGTTTAGTAGGTCACTCTAATAATTCTTACTTTGGGGATAGTTTTCAAGTGTTCCATTGTCAAGATTTTCTTGAGAATGAAATACTTGAAAATATTTATCGGAATGAAAATCTTTATTGGGAGTTTGAGTTGGATTTATTATTCGAATCCAATGACGATTTTTATTCCAATGATTTTGAAGACGAGTTTCAACCAAATGACGAGTCTGAGGATCTTGAGCCGAGGAAGCCTACTTTGGAAGAAACTTTTCTTCTTTACTCCCATGGAGTAGAAAACCTTAATGGTGTTGGATTGAGACTTGAAGCACTTTGTGATGAGATTGATTCTTTTGTGCTAAACAACGAGGAGGTAAAAACTTGTGTTTCACCTCAATTTTTTCAAAGATTTTCTCATCAAATGTGAATCTTTCTCCCCGAAAATTCAATCTCCTTCCGATGATATGTTGATTGAGATTGAATTTATTTCATCACCATATTCGTTTTCCATTATTGAACCATTAGAATTACCAGTTGATTCCTATGAGTCGGTAGAAACTTTTAAAATTTCTACACCTTTTGCCGATGAGGACTCTTTGCCAGACTTGTTTTCGATGGAGGTTATCCCCGCGTGTGCACCATATCCCATTCCAAATGAAAAACCTTTTGGAGATGAGTCAATTTTTCTTAGACCTCAAGTGTATTTTTCCCGCTTATTATCCAAATCCCTCATCGTCCGACCAAAATTTCAAATTGGTGATGGTTCACTTTTTTCACCACCCGCATGCCTTCCGTTGTTCAAACGAAATTCTTATCTTTTGGGAGGCATGTTCACTTTGGAGGGTCCACTATTGATCTTTCAAAGTCAAATCCCTTTTTTGGTGGATCATCAACTATTTGGACTTCTAGTGTATAGTCTAAATAGTAGGCTGTAAATAGTTAGATTTTTATTCTTTCTTTCTTTTTTATTTTTTTCTTTCTTTTTAATTTAGTCTGATGTAATTAGTTAAACTTTTTTTTATTGATTTTCATTATGCTTGGTACTAACTTGTTTTGTAGATTCTTTGGACTCGTTCTTATCGGGGATCGCTCCAATTTTGGGTGTTATCTTTCTTTTTCTCTCTTTATGTTGTGTTCTTGATTAGCATTGAGGACAATGCAATATTTAAGTTAGGGGGTGTGGGATATTTTATCCATTTATTTGTTTTGTCCATGGATTTTATCACATGTTAATTACTAAGCATGTTTTTTGTTAAAAATTGTATAAATTTAAAAAAAAATTCTTTCTTTTTTCTTCTTTGTTGGGCATTTTGGCTTGTTTTCGATGATAAATTTCAATAATTGCGCGGTCTAATTGACAACTCAAGGATGCATGTTATCAATTTTAGAAGTTACTAGACTTTAGTCCTCAAATAATTCATATTATGAATAACTTCATGAATTAAACTTTATCCCATGAGCACATGCACTTTTCTTGTTCTATTGATTTGGTTTAAGATTTTTATAACTCGAGAATCTTTTGTTGCATTGTATATACTTACACCGAGTAAGCTTTGTACTTTTCGTCATTTGTGTATACGTTATTCTTTCCTCTTTGAAAATGTTAAATTCGTCGGTAATCTCTCTATTATTTCATTGATCGTTCATTAATTAAGTTTATATCTTGAAATGTGTTACTTGAGCATGATTTTCATATATTATTTTGACTTGAGAATTGCGTAAACTTTATGAAATGATCGTAGGCAATCTTTGTTATATCACCTATATTAGCCTTAACCTCACCTTATATGTTTTCCCTAGTCAACCCCTTTGAGCCTTAATATAGCCTTTCGTTTCATTACCCAAAATCCCATAACCAACTCCTAATTGGAGTTTTAAACTATACATATTACCTTCCATGCCTTTATTTTGAATGTTGCTTGGGATTGAATGATGTTGTGTAGTGTGGTTGCAATTTAAGCATATGAAAAGAGTGAGAAAAGAAAAAAAAGTAGTGAAAAAGAAAAGAAAAAGAAAAAAGAAAAAGAAAAGAAAAGAAAAACATGAGAAAAAAAGAAAAGAAAAGAAAGAGAAAGTTTGTATATGTTGTATATAGTGTTCAATAAGCTTTGATTACTCTCCTATTTCATATTCAAATGCTTGTTAAGGAATCATCTTTCAATTTTAAAAGTGCCACTATTTACCATTATCCCGAGTTTTCATCCCCGAACACTTTGAATCTGTACATATACCTTTCTTTTCGTACCTTAACCCCAACCCTTCATTATAACCCTATAAAGTCATATGTAATCTTCAGGTGCATTTAATTTAAAAGTCATAATAATTTTGATAATCTATGACAATACATTTCGCCTCCTTTAATGATAGGTATCTTTCATTGAGATTACAGTTTTTATTTCCTACATAGCGTTCTTCATTTGTGACATGTGTGCAGCATAGTTTCCGTTTACATTTACTCTTCATGTCCGCATGTTCTGTATGTTACCTCCCTATTTCGAGTGAATTCATTTGATGAGCGTAATTCCCGTGAGGATTGAATATATGCTTGCTTTAATTCTTATCGGATTTATTTAAGTTTTTGCCAAATTATACTATGCATGTGCTCTCCCACCGCCCACTTTTAAAGTTTCAATTCTATGAGGTGCATTCAACCTGTTAATAACAACGAACTTTAGCTTGAATTCGTTCACTTTTCTAATAACGCGTTTGAAATCTTTTTCATTGTTGTTGAGTTTGCCGCATGTTGATTGGGCTTATTTTGAGGAAACTGTTTGATGTTTGTGTGTTTCATAGCTGAAAACCCTCACGAGACAACACTCGTCCACTAGGGTAACCTAGGGGTTTAACACCTTATTGCATGCGCTAAATGCCATCGTTCGCCCATGAAAGTGGCCTTATCTTTTCTTTCCATTTTTGTACTTGTATCCTTTTTTTGGTTTGCTTGTAGTTATTCTTTCTTTGTACTTCATTTCTAGGGACTAGCAATGTGTAAGTTAAGGGGTGTGATTCGGCACGAATATTGTATTTTTCACCCCCTTATACTTATGCATTTTAGCCCTCTTGGGTACCTTAATTCCTATATTTATACTCGTTAACCAGAAAACCTCTGTTTTATATGTTAACATGCTATATGAGGTATAATTGAGATTTTGTAGGTATTTCGGTGCTTGGTGTGAAGTTCAGTAGCTTTTCGGAAAAGTTCCGTTAAAGATTGCAATTTCGGGGGCATTTAGGTAATTTTAGAATTTGGATTTGAATCCTGAACTCTTCATGGAAGATGAATCCATTTGATTTCTCTTTGCATGGCCGCCGACGGAACATGATTCCGATGTATACTAAGGGAGTTATGACATTTTTAGGATGGTTTTATCTTCAAAATCACACTCAATGTCACATTCAAGGGCCTTTTAATCATTTCATAATTTTGTTTTTGTTCCAAATGTCCTCTTGGATTTTGTATCCCTCTGAGTTATCTTCACGTAGCGTCATACCTTTCCTAATTTCGAGTTATGATGAGGAAGTAACGGTATTTTTCGTAAAGTTGGACAAAGTTAAGAATTCAGCATTGTCAGGTGCGAATCGATTAGGCTGAAAGTCCGCAAATTTCATTTTTTAAGTTAGTTTTTGGTGGTTTATATGTATGGAAACATTGTATTAAGTTAGAGACTTCATTTTTTACATTATTTAGGGTTAGAAATCAGATTTTTTTGGGGATTTTTGTTGGAGCTTCCCTCTCCTCTTTTCTCTTTGGTTTCATCCCATTTATGTAAGTATATTACTATTTATTGTTACCTTCATTTGTTTAATGCTTGTTTACTTGATTTTTTTCTTTGTAGTTACTTTTATGTCTTAGTTAATTAGTTGTTGTTAGTTTAATTCTTGTTTGCTTTGGTTAATTAGTTGTATTTGTGTTCCGCCATTAACGGGCCTCGAGCTTCGAAAGTTGGTTTTTGGGTAAAATTACGTTTAATTGAAACCTCGCATATTAAAAGCGGATTGTTATGCGTTTATATTTCTTTGTCATGCAACGTTAGAGTTTAAAGTGACAATCCGAATATAATCGGCGTGTGACCATTTTCGATTAAATGTTTTATCAAGTATATTTGGGTTTAAATCCCTTCATGCATGATGTTTATGGTTAATCAAAATACTCGGTTAAATAGCTTTCGAGCCTTAATTCTAATTATTGTTGTTCGACTCGTGTGGTGTGATGCGATCCCAATCCTCGCTTTACTTTCACATAGCATTACTACTCTTTTTTTCTTTTTTTCCTTTATAATCCCCCCCCCCCCCCCAATTACCTTTTACACTTTTATTTCTGAAGTAGTAAATTAATTAAAATCTAAAATTCAATCACTCCCTGTGGATTTTTTACAATACCTGACTTACCGCTATGCTTGCCTTGCAAGTGTAGTAGTAGTAGTTAGGTTTTTGTATGTTGGCGATGAACTTAAAACAATGATAGTGTCCTTACACGAACACTCGATTCGCGCCGCATCGTCATTTTTTATGAAATCAAGAATAAAACGCATGAAGGAAAATGAAAAAGTATAAAGGAAAATGAAAAAAATGAAGAATAGCTCAAGAAGATACGTGGATCCAGTAAAAGTTTACCAGCATGAACGACTGAAAGCGTCAAGAGAATAATAGAGGGTCTCGAAGGTCAGGCTCCCCCAGTTATAAAGACGGATGTCAGAAAACACCCTTAAAAATGGCAAAAACCACAAGTGCATGACGTCGTCACTCGTCACCACTAGAAAACCTCACAGCACCAGCAAAATGAACATACGAGCCATCTGACGTACCTACCGCCCGTTGCTCTCATTAATCATCCTCCTCAATAAATACTCCCTCAAAAGTGACAAGCGAAGAGATTCCATAGAAACCACCCTCTCAACATCACCCAACGCCGCCGTAACCGCCTCCGGCATCACCCTCGATTTCCTATCCACCTCAATCTAAGTACCCTCGTAATCCAACCCCATGAGATGCTGAACGTCTATGGGACTCACCGTCATCTCCCCAAAGCCAAAATGAAAGGTGTGGGTGGTGTCCCACCACCTCTCCCCCATAGCATAAAGAACATTCGTAGAACAGGGCGTCTCATCTAGAGCAGACGTTAGTCTCCCAAAATCGGTTGATGACACTATCCATTGAACCACAGATGGAAGATGCTCCCAAACATTCTTAAGCCCCGTCATCCCTCGAGCACACATAGTCAACATAGAAACATCAGACTGTCAAAAGCGAGATGCAAAAGAAAAATCTTCGTCAAGTTCAAGAAATAAGGAAATCTTGCCAAGAAAAAAAGGACGAGAATACCAAAATTCATCGATACTTACATAGCCACCAGGGTTCACCACCCTAGATGAGCGATGACACGAAGGCTCGCACAAGAAAGTCCAATCATCTGCCACTATCTCGAATGAGTCAAAAGAGTTTTCTCTGCCCAAAGCAAGGGGCACCCTAGCCCTTCATCCAAGCTTTCCCACTCGTTAGCATTAAGCCACACCATATGTGTTGCTCTACTTGAGAACTCAACTATCTCTAGATTTTATAACATTGGAATGATTTGCATAAGGTAATTGCAGAAGAAGGCAAGTCGGAAAGCTATGAAAAATGAGGAGAACCCACCCCCTTTTATAAGAGGCTAAGGGGCATAGTGATCGGCATCTCCCTGTCACCCATTGATTAGCATTATCCATCCACCTACTCGAGGTATCCCAAAAGATCATGCCACTACCATTTGTCACTGTTGTCAATTTTATAAAATACCGCAAGTGCACGGGCTATTATAGAATAGCGAGTGTAAGTACGGGTCGAACCCACGAGGATTTGTCAATTTTAATTATTAAAAGAATTACAACTGTCCAACTAGATCAAATGGGGTAGAGAATAATTATAAATTGTACAAAATAAAAGCAACTACGATAAATGAGAGTAACGCAAGAGATTTGTAAACAATTAGGAAATAATTAGGATTCGGGGTCCATTTATCACGTAACTAATATTGCACACTAATTTAATGTTGTCATTCCCTTTTTATAACTCAAATTAAACCGGCTCTCGCCGCGTTTAATTCGGAAAATATGACGGTTATGATCAAAATATTTTTAACGTCTCTAATAGACGGCTAAAATCCCTATTCCCTTAGAAAATACAAGTTTTAAAATTCGCAAATGTATTTAAGCATGGACTATCAAAACAATCAAAGTGCAAGCATAATCCATCAAAAATTACTATTTTTAAATCTCAAAACTTGATTTGACAAAACAATCTTGAAGGTTCTAAAACACACTCTCGTGTCGCTTTAAAATGAATACCGAATCTTTAATAACAATTAAAACAGGTAGGGAATAAACAACAATAAAATTAACGTGACAATATTAGTTAACTATGATAAACTTCACCCTACTCCTAATATAAGAATCAAGCTACCATAATGAAAGAGAAATTGCAAGAATGAGTAGAGATATTCATTAATAAACCAAACTTACAAATAGTTGTCTCACAACAATCTTGAATCCTCTAAAAAAATGATAAAAACTTGGCCCTCAAATTGATTACAATCACTCAAAGTTGCTCCCCGAAATCCTCCACGAAAGTCCTCTCTAATTGTCTCCGAAATTATGATCCCAAGGGTCCTTTTTATAGGACAAGTGGTGAGGTATTTGAGTTGTGGTGGGACTCTTTCTGATTGGCCGAATAGTGTTGGTAGCTATCTCTTCACCTCTTTAATCTTTGGATCGTGATAAGGGACGGAATTTCCCTCCACTCGAAAACTCTTATATTTTCTCGTTGAACACGTATGCCGAGTTTCGTCCAAATCGGAGAATAAAAATTTCCGACTTTTTTACAATTTCACAAGTGTAAAAACAGCATTTTTTCGAACGACCGTAAAAATCAGCTTTTTCGCGCCTTTTTTGAATTGATCATCAATTTGCACCAAATTCCATCATTATCTGCAAAAATTTCACTAGGCAGCTTTTTTCACAAATTAGCACAAGAATATTATAAAATTATCGAAGTGCCCATTTTTGAGTTAAAATTACCATTTTCAATATGAATTCAATCATTCTCGCATTTTTTCCTCTTTTTAACAAAATAGTCCTAAGAAATTATTAAATACACTAAAATGGGACTAACAAAGTATAAATTTGGGTATAAAATATACAAAATAATGCACTCATCAGTCACCCCTCTATCTATGTCGGTCGGCACCCCTATAAAATTTCGTTCAAAAGCCTAAAAAAATGCCAAAAAAATTCCCCGAAAAATTCTCAAAATTCCCAAATGGATTTGAGAACCTTGTCCACCAAGAAAAACATTTTTCACCACTCATTTCCTTGGCATAACTCTTATCTCCCCCAGCGGAAATCCCGAAATCAATTTCATGTCTCCCCAACAAAGTCTCCAAAGGACACCACAAAATTCAAAAATTCCCCGGCTGAGCAACATCCAACCCTCGGATCATTCCCTCTTCCCCAGTGGAACCTAAAATCAAATGCTTCCCCAAATCCCTAGTGGAATTACAAGATAAGTATCCCTAGTGGAGTCTCCAAATTTCCCTAAGAAATTTAAGCCCGCAGAATTAGTCTCCCCTAAGTAAGGCCGCATAATTTATCACCCCTACTTACGCCCACAAAATTGGCTTTGACCCACAGAATTGGTCACCCCTACTTAAGTTCGCAGAATTGGTCGCTTCTACTTAAGCCCTCAGAATTGGCTTTGACCCGCAGAATTGGTCTCTCCTATTTAATCCTGCAAAATCGGCTTTGACCCGCAGAATTGGTCACCCCTACTTAAGCCCACAGAATTGGCTTTGAACCGCAGAATTGGTCACTCCTAATTAAGCCCTCAGAATTATCTTCGACACGTAGAATTGATAACTCCTACTTAAGCCTGTAGAACTGGTAGCTTCTACTTAAGGCCTCAGAATTGGCTTTGACCTGCATAATTGGTCACCCCTATCTTAAGGCCACAGAATTGGCTTTAACTCGTAGAATTTCTCACCCCTATCTTAAGCCCTCATAATTGCCTTTAACCCGTAGAATTGGTCACCCCTATATTAAGCCCACATAATTGGTCGCCACATTGGTCACTCCCTACCTTTGACCTCAGTCATCACCTCCTCTTAGGTCCTCAGAATCATCCATCCCCAGCATCCCCTTAGGTCCTCAAACTTGACCTCGACCCTCTAAACGAGTCATCCTCGTTCCTTAAGTCCACAGAACCTACGTCTATCATATGGTGTTTATTCGATGACTTTCACTTGTTCAAAGATCATCCATCGAGGGGATCTGTAGATACCACATTCTAGGACCCCTAAGTCTCTCCTTAGGTCCCTAGAACCGAGTACCAATCAAAGGCCACCGGGTGCTTTCGGCCCTTAATTTGCCCCCAATCAACCTCACCGTCAGAGTGAAATCTCTTTGAATCTTCAAAAGAGAACTAAAATCCCTTTTCAACGGTCCTCCCCGTGCGCAAAATGACATAACCATTCGAAAGAACGATCAATTTTCCCTCAAAAATTGATCTGGAGGCTACCGGGTGCTCCCAGGTTCCGTTTGACCAAGGTCAACTCTTTAGCTCGAATGAGACTACATTAATCTCCTAAGGGTAATGAATACACTTTTTAACGGTCTGTCTCGTGAGAGATTCTGACCTACGGTACGGACGAACGATTCGTTTTACTCTGAGAGGTCACTGGATTCTTTCGAGCCCAAGTTGACCAAGGTCAACTTTCCAAACCAATAAAAACTCTTTGGAATGTCCAAGGTAATCTCCTAACCTTTTTAACAATTCGTCCCGTGCGCAATTCTAGCTTACCATGCGGAGGAACGATTCGTTTTCGTTCGGCGATCTCTCGCCCAAAGGACCGACATGCATTTTCGAGCTACATTTAACCCAAAGTCAACTCCCTGACCTGGGAGCGGCCCAAATGACTCTTAAAGGTATCTGAGGTAACTTTCCAAAGGTATGATCCATGCACGATTCGGATCGACGAATTATGTTAAACGACCATTTTTCCAGGAAAATCTGTACGAGACTGTTAATTGGCAGGTCTAGATCCCTGCCTATCGGCAGTGTGTCTAGGGTTACCTGCCAATAGGCAGGACAAGGGATGCTTTTTTTTTGTACTCAAGTCCCCATTTATTTTTAACTATTTCAATTTGGGTGCCAAAATTTGCAATAATACATCTTTGATCCCCAAAGCCAACATAAAATCTCCAAAAGTGTCCCTATAAGTTATTTTTAGAGTTAAAGTACAATAGGCCAGAATAAACGAAGGCCAAAATCCAAAGCACCCAAAAAATAAGTTTCAAGATGTAAATTTTAATATCCTAAGAAAACTCAACAGTTTAGTTTGGTGGTGGCCTTCCATTCAAATTGTCCTTTGAATTGCCATGGGGTGTTGTTGCTCCTGAGAACATCTCCATGACAGATCTCAAAGTCCCAAAAAGTTCCTCAAGCATTTAATCTCCAAGATTGACATTTATGTTCCTGCCTATTCTTATCTCTGGCTTAGTAAATGTCTCGGTTATGCTACCTCCTTCAGGCCCGTTTGTGAATGTTATCCTTAGTACAGATTTGAATCCATGTTCATAAACATGCTCGCGATATCAGAGGGCACTACACGAAATCTGCACTATTGTCATAGTCATTGACCTTGACAAGTTGGACTTGTCAAGGTCAATGACCGTGACAATACTGGGCGAGACAACTTTTTTTGTCACGGACGTGTCACGATCAATGACCTTGACAAGTTCGTTAGAATTGTCACGGTCGTGTCACGGGCTATGACCGTGACACGTTTAGTCACGATTAAAAACCGTGACAAAGCCTTGTCACCTTTTAAAAAAATTGTCACGGTCATTGACCGTGACAAGTCCGTGACAACTTTTGTCTCGGACTTATCACGGTCAATGACCGTGACAATTCTGGGCAGAATTTAAAAAAAATCTGCTGGCCAGTATGGCCACTGCCACTGCCCAGCAGTATATTTGTACCTGTTAAAGCAACGTTGTACCTGTTCAAACATCATATATCCAAACAAACTAAAGATAATGCAAATATATATTCAAAATAGAAACTCTTTAAGAAGAAACAACATCACCATCAATTATCTCAAATCTACAAACTATTTAGCTGGAAAAGAGATTTTGTACCGCGACGCTCGGGGACACCTCCTTATCCTTCCCTTCTCGTTCGAATAGCCACATAAGTATCGAGCATATGTGGCCTACCCTCAGGGCCACTCCCTGCCCCCTGAATTGAAATAAAGTAAAATTAGTATCCGTCCCGCAAATATAGATAAATATAAATCAAAATTGAAATCGAAATCAAAATTGACATATAAATATAAATACATTACCTGTAGTGTCACCCAAACAGCTAACTTGAGCTCATATGACACCTCCTTCCAACTAATGTACCCCAAAAAATCGTGTCAAATATAATTCTCTTCATATCTAAACACTAAGAAATGCCATAATCCTATGGAGTTATGCGCTGCAAATTCCTTCCAACCGTTGTGTAGCCAAAAATCAGCAGTTGAAGTTGTCAATTCCTCCTTTCAATGGTCTCCCATGTTTTGCTGGAGGTTCCAAGTGGTGGGGTATGGAAAGTGGAATTGACAACTTCAACTGGTGATGTTTGGCTACATAACGGTTGGGAGGAACTTGCAGAGCATAACTCCAAAGGATTATGGCATTTCTTAGTGTTCGGATAGACGAAGAGATTCAGTCTCCTCTCCACAAATAGGACACCCCAAATAACTATGCAATAATCACCTATTAAAGGTAAGAAGCGTATATTCATGGATTAGTATAAACAAAACTTAGATGTAGTTGGAATATTTATGTATTAATCTCCTATCCACACACGCACACCACACAAGAGTGAAAATGATAAAGTGCAAATCAATTAAAATCATTAAAAATGGATGTTTCAGTACAAATTGAAATATTTATTACAAATTGAAAAATTATTTCAAATTCGGGTTATCATAAAAAATGGATTGATATTCGGTAGGAGCAGCCAAGTCATCCACACTACTAATTAGACGCCTTGGAGCGTGTTGGACAATTGACCACTGCACATTATTGATATACTCGGAATAAAACACTTGCTTAACCTTTTAAAATGCACAAACAAACGGCTCATCGCTCACGTGGTCGTTGCTCTTCAACTTGGACAAGTCAAACATGATCAAATTGGTGATAGGATCAACTTTACAAGCATTTTTATCATCAACTCTTACCCAGTCACAGTAAAATACAACCTCTTTGAAGCTTATATAATCCAATTCAAATATATTTTGGATTACACCATAGTAAGTCATTTCAGCTTTAACAAGGTTTTTATTTTTTGCTCTCGCTCGAAAGATAGTAAGAGCTTTGCATGAAATTCCCGAGTTTTGTACATTTGTACTTTCCTCGTATACTTTAGCGCCGAAAATGTAACCGTTCAATCAATACTTTTTGTACTCTTGTACCACGAACAAGGGTCCAGTGTCTAGACGAGCAAGCCTTGATGTCGCATCACCCGTCTTTAGGAGCTGAGAATATAGATAAATTAATTATATTAGTGGTAAAATTTGAGTGTAATGTAACGCTATATAATGACTGTTTTCATTATAATTACCTCTTGTGTCAACCACAACCTAAATTCGCTGTCTGATTGTACCATTATTTTTCGTCTTTTATTGTTCTCACAGGCTTCATATTTTCTGCATATTACAAAATTAATCATGTATAAAATAATCTAAAATAATGTTAAACATTATAATAATCAAAACTTACTTTTTCCATTCTTCGACATCTTCATGTGTGTCAAATAGATAATGAGCTACTTGTTCATGTTGCAAACTCGTTAATTTCACTCGTTTTCCCATCACATGACCACCATCATCGACGAATTCATAAGTGTCATCAACGCTGGTCGAGTTAGGCATATATTCCCGAGTATATATTGATGACTCCACAGTGATGTATTCCTCTGCAATTGATCTTGCAATGTATCGCGTATTCGTGACGTAATATTTAAAAACTTTCATCAATCTTTCAAATGTTCTAACTGGACCACAAAGAAGTGCCTCATCACATAGGTGTACCAACAAGTGAACACTTATGTCAAAGAATGCTGGGGGAAAGTACTTCTCCAATACACAAATCGCTTCGATCATAGCTAATTTTGAGACCGCTATATGTTCTCGATTCACTACCTTCTCACACAAGAGGGAGAAGGTAATACTAATTTGCATAATATCCCTACGCAAATCCTTGTGCTTGGAGAAACAGTGATTAAACAATAGAGGAACCAATTGCATGATCACATGACAATCGTGGGACTTACACTTATGTAAATCATGAGTAGAATAATTCACAATCCTTTGCAAGTTGGATGAAAAAGTAGATGGGACCTTCAAATTATATATTGTGTCTAGAAGCACCTTCCTTTCCCCACTCGTCAAAGTAAACGCACCAGGGGGAATTATTGTCCTTCCCCTACTATCTTCTTTCAACCATAGTTGTGGCTTAAGTTTTAACGTTTTAAGGTCTTTTCGTGCATTTTCTCCATCCTTCGAATGACTCCCCCCAAGGCAAGTACCCTCAATATGTTCAGCGAAGTTCTTCTCTGCATGCATCACATCTAATACATGGCGCACCAGGTTATTCTTCCAATAAGGCAAGTTAAATAAAATTGACCTCCGAGACCATGCCTTTCTTATCTTAGTTTCATTCCCAGTTGGGGTCTTCTTATGCTTGATATTATTAAATTTGGGATTCTTACCTAGCATATTAGGGCCACATTCAGAAGATTTACTTTCAATTTCTGAACCCGAAAGATGTCTCGGCGGTAGCCTATGTTCAACTCCGCCCAATAACAAATTAGAACCTTTCTCAGATCTGAAACTATGAGCTGGGGGTAAAAACCTCCTGTGGCGATGGTATACATGTTTTAAGCTAGAGGATAGACGAAGAGATTCAGTATCCTCTCCACAAATTGGACACCCCAAATAACCATGTACTACACAACCGGATAATGTCCCATAAGCTGGAAAATCATGAATTGCCCACATCAACATAGCTTTCAGCGTAAACTCTTCTTTTCTAAAAGAGTCAAATGATTGCACACCCTCTTCCCATAACTCATTTAATTCTTCTACCAAAGGAGCCAGGTAGACCTCATTGTCATCACTTGGTGCCTTTGGCCCAGGTATCAACAAAGCCATCATCGAAAATTCAGGTCTCATACACTGTGAAGGAGGGAGGTTGAGTGGGTCTAGGATCACTGGCCATACACTCTGATTGGTGCTTAGATTTTCAAATGGATTGAAACCATCTGTTGATGTAGCCAAACGAATGTTGTGTTTTTCTCGAGCAAAATTGGGATACTCAAAATTCATCCTCCGTCAGGCAGTAGAATCAATAGGATAACGCATGATATTACCCCTACTTCTGCCCTAGCATGCCAAGTCATTGCCTCTGCAATCCATGGTACTGTGAAAAATCGCTTTAATCTAGGCCCAACGAGAAAATATTTCAATACTTTTTGAGGCACTTTTGAGCTTGTGCCTTCCTTATTAGTAGATTGGACATATCTAGGTTCATCGCATACCGGACAACGATCGAGATTTTCATACTCCTTTCGGTATAGTATGCAGTCATACACACAAGCATGAATCGATTTATACTTCATTCCCAAACCTTTCAAACTGTTCTTCATAACAGGATAGCTATTTCAAAGTGCATTCACCTTGGGTAATAAGCCCTTCACCCATTTCAGAATTCTCGTCACGCTATTTCCAGACAAACCGTATTGCGTCTTCAAACTGTGCAAACCAACCATGGCATGTAAAGTTGTTTGATCTTTCTCACAGCCAGAGTATAACGGTTGGGTCGCCTTAAATTTTAAACTTTGGTAGTCATCGTCAAGTTTTATCGTGTTATCTTCATGAGCACTTGAATCTTCTACATCATCAGTAACCTCATTCTCCTCTGCTTCATAAACTCCGTACGCATCATCTACTAAATCCTCTAACATATTATGATCTACGTCGTACCCTTCTACATCTATTCTACTTGTTGAAGGTTGTTGTGAAGGTTGGTCGGGGACAAAAGGAACTTTTAATTCACCGTGAAAACTCCAAAATCGATAACTATCTTGCATACTCGATCTTAACAAATGTAGTTCAACTGTTTTCCACTCAAACACCTTACCATTCTTACACCTAGCACACGAAAACGGAAACTCTTCATCATTATGACATCTCTTTGCATATTTCACAAATTCGTTAGCACCTCTATGAAACACATCCCCCAGTCTCACCCATCCACTCTTTGTATTTCGGATATCCCATCACATCTACCACAACTAAACACCTATTAAAGGTAAACAAAACTTAGATTTATAGTATGTTTTATTTAATTATCCCATCATTTAATTATCCTATTAAAGGGTGAGTAGTCCTATCCCATTCAAGACTACATTTTTCTGTAATATACTTAACAGCTCATGCACATTGTTACGATTTGAAAAAATTCGACAGCATATCCCCGTAGTTCTCCAAGTACACGACGTAGATTGGCAGGTGTGAGTGTTGTTTCAATTGATCAATTGAAATAACAGTCACACTTGTCAATCTAGTATGTACCCAGAGAACATTAAGATACGACTGCAGAACTTCCTCCAAAAGTAACAACTTTAAGCCAATAAGAATATTATACAGAAATTATACAGTCTCAAACTGTCCAAACAGGACAATTCGAGAGATCTCATTACAGGGGTAATGACTCTCTAACGGGTCTAAGGGCTATTGAATGCGTACGCATAAGAACTAGAAGGCTAGTATCTATGCGCACTATATTTAATTTCAAGTATGTTTCATTTAATTATCATACTATATATATATTGTTCGATATACAGAGTAATTTTCAAAAAAAGTTGAAAAATCCCACCCCCATATGGACAATAATCCAGTGGTCATGCCACTTTTAAAACTAACCAACCAAACATTTACTAAACAAAATAATCCAACAGCAATGTCAACAACAAATGTATATCCCGTACTCCTTCTAATTCATCTACTCAATTAATTCATTTCATCAATTAAACTAACAATTAACGTATATAATTATTAATTTACTAATTTACACTGAGGGACAATCCTACTTTCATATGAAATGGGCACTAATTATTAATTTACTTTCATCTAAAACTGTTTCATTTATTAATTATATTTTAGTGGATGTAATTATAGAATCTATGGATGAATTCAATTTAATTTTACTATGTGAATGTTTTTATCTACAATGAGTTAACCTTGAAACAATATATATTATCTCATAGAATCATCAAAACACGATATTAAGAGAATTACAATGGTACCTTGACTTACCCCGCCTCCCCACCCCCACCCCCACCTCCCTCCACACCCCCCACTCACCACATACACCCACACCCACCACATACACACACACACACACACACACACACACACAATAGCCCCCCACCCTGCCCCACCTCCCTCCACACCCCACACCCCCTACCCCCACCCTGCCCCACCCCCCCACACGCGCACACACACACACACATATATATATATATATATATATATATATATACACACAAACATATATATAAATGGAAGAGAGAGAGAGAGAGAGAGAGATAAATCTGAAAGTAGAGAGAGAGAGAGAGAGATAGAGAGAGAGAGAGAGAGAGAGAGAGAGAGAGAGAGAGAGAGAGAGGGAGGGAACGACGGGAGGGAAAAAAGAAGGGGTAAGGGTTTTTGCTGTATAAGTTGTCATGGTCGTGTCAAGGTCATTGACCGTGACAATTCTTTGTCACGGTCGTGTCAAGGTCAATGACCGTGACACAAAACGCGTGCTTTTTATCACGGTCAATGAACTTGACAAGGGTGGCCGGCTGAAAGGTGACAGTTTTGTCATTTTGGTGTAGTGGGGGATGCCATTAGCATTGAATGGCATGGAGGTAAAAGGTGGATGCCTCCCATGCCACCATAGTGCTGGGGTTGCGATCCTCGGGGCTGCTGCTAACTCCCCCTACCCAGGCAATACTCAAGGGGACCTCTGTGATAGAGCTGCTGGGGAGCCATTCCACCACATTGTTCCCCTCCACCATAGCCTCCACGACCTCCATGTTGTGGCTGAGTGTAATCTCGACCACCACCACCAGGTGGTTGTTGCTGTTGTTGTGCCCGTGGCCTTTGGGCACCACCACGCCCGCCACTGGCTTCCTGAGGCCCAGAGCTCTCACCCCCATCAGGAATATCAGTCCTCTTTTTCCTTACCATGGTAGCAACTAAAATATAGGGGAAAAAACAATATAAAAAAATCTCAATAGGAGGTGTGAGGCATCAAATGGTGTCTAAATAAGAAGCAGTAACTGTTTTTTGTGTAAACACCATAAGAAATTGTCAACTGAATGTACTTGGCTCTGTCAAGACAAAGAATAAAAGTCAAGTTCCAGAATGGAACAGCAAATAAAACACCATACCCACGAAAATAAAGCAAATAAAAAACATATGGGCATGCCTCCGAGAAAAATAATATATGAGCACAAGAAGTTGTATATGTAAAAATTATTGATGATAGAGAAACATGTACTTAAGTTCATCATAGGAATCTTCTTTTAAAGGGAAGGCAACTAATATGATATGGACAACCCAATGCGACTATAATAGAATAATGATTTCCATTAGCATGCTAAAATCAAAATAAGCATAAGTTCAATTTCTTGTGTACATATCTACCAAAATAAGGTGATAACTCCAATTTCATACACCAAACTAAATGCCCAATGGACAACTACGTATATATTTGTTTATTTACACCAAATTTTGATACCAGAAACAGATAGATAAAGGCCCCGTGTGATATTTAACATTAAAATAAAATTATAAAATTCCTAAAAGAAATTATTTGGATTACCGGACGATAAGCAAAAACTTTCCAGACAGTAACAAATAAGAAACACACCAATTGTAAAAAAATCAGTCATTACCACTTCCACCTAGAAAATAAAGTTATCTTAAATCAAAACACTTTCCAAAAGTAGGTGAACCTATTTTTTGTATAAGTAAAAGTAGGTGAAACTATGTAGGCATCAACAAGTCAAACAAAAACCAAAAAAAGCTTCGAAACTATACCTAACTCAATGATCAAACAGAAATTTCATATAAGAAAAGCACAAATCCGAAACATCATAAACGAACTCTTAGACCTCATAGAGATCGTGCAAAAGCACCACATAAACACACACGTAGTAAAATAGACACAGATCACAACAAAATCCGTTTGCTAAACTGAAAAATTACAAGATCCAACAAAACGGGCAATAAAAATAGCAAAAAAAACAGATAAGTTCGGAACAAAGTGAATAGCATTCTGAATAGCTGGAAAAATCGGTTAAAAGCTAATACCGCTATCGTTACCTCAAACCACTCTCGGAATACCGCTTTCCGTGTCCATACACCGTAAAGTTAAAAAGCAGTGAGTATAGACCCGTCACTGTGCTTTTGATACAAGTACGGGAAGACACTCTGTGATGACATTCGGGTCGAGATAGGAACAGACTGAATCATTGCGGAGAGAGAGCCATAGGTTTGTATGGGAGAGAGAGACCGTGTATGAATGAGGTTATATAATAAAGTGGAGAATATGAATAGGTTTGAGAGAATCGGGAAATAAAAGAGAAGGATTGAAGAATGGAGAGATGGGTTGAAGATTTGATTAGGTACCAAATATATAAAACGGTAGACAGAGAGATAAGGCCCACTGTACATATGTGGGAATGATGTCTATTATAATTTCTTTCAATTTGGTGTTGACGTGGATACGCTCGGTGCAAAACAAACTTAAATGTTTGTCTAGCATTTTATAGTATTATAGAGATTGCAATCAAATACTAAATAACAAACTTTAACTTGATGAAATTTTCATGGAAAAAAATTGATATGAAAAAAGTTTGGCTTGGAAAATTTTATATTTTTAATTTTTTTATCAAACAATCCCTTACTTTGTGTTACAATGAAGGTTGCACTTGTAAATATCATTACTTTATTTTTTCAAACAAGAAAGTGAATCACAACTACAAAAAAAAAAGTTATATATATTTTTTGGAAGGGACATATACCAAATAGTCCCTTTAATTTTTTTTAATACACGTTTACTCCAAGCATTTTTATTTTGCACCAAAAAATCATTCACCATGTCAAAAAAGTTTCACCATGCGGCTGACATAGACCTTTAAAAATAAGAGAATAATAGACTTTTTGATACAAAATAAATATCTTATAGTAAATGTGTATTAAAAAATATTTGAGCAACTTTTTGATATTTGATCCCTTTTTTTTTTTTTACATTTTACGCCTTTCACAAAATTATCATTTTAGGAAAATATTTATCGCATGTATAGACAATCAATAATTCAAGGGCTTTTATGTAAAATCAATTTAAGCGCTATTAAAGAAAAAAAGAAAATATGTAGGGACAGAGATTCCGAGGTGACATAGAGAGGTGAAAGCGACTTAAAAGCCGGCACCTTACAACGCCAACAGCCAAACTTATCCACACATTTATTCAACTCGGTCTTACCTCATGAAACATCATCACAGTATCACTATACGGATTTCATGTCCATATATATATACATAAAATTATAGTACACGTGTATATATTGCTTTATAGCATTCGCAGATTACAACAGGCTTCGTATCATGAAATGTGCCCTTATTATCTTATATATAACTTCAATTACTTTTGAGTTAAATTATTTTTATTATCAAATGTTTCAACATAATTTAAACTAAATGTTTATTTATAATGCCAAAAATAAAGATTTAAACTTTTTCAAAATACGACTTTAGAGTTACGCTCATAACTAATTTAAAAATCGTGAGTAAAGTAAATAAAAAATGATTTATAACATTCAACCCATGGCCATACCCCTACAGTATCCAAAATTATCCAGATGAAGTTATCAGAAACACAGAAGAAACTTTGTTCCATCAAGCAGAAAAGTTAAAACTACTTGCACACGCTTGCTTCTCGTCTCTGCTACGCAGTAACTTCATTTAATTTACAGCAACTCCTTTCAACCAAAACCTCTTTTCTTGCGCGTGAGGATCACAACCTTTATCACTACATCATTAATTAACCATTTAAAAACATCCTTTGGAACATAGGTTTGTTCGATAGTAGCAAAAGATGCCACAATTATTTGAAGTCTTTTAAATTTGTCATACCAACTTAGGGTGGGAGAGGCCAAATCTTGACATGGCAATGTCACTGACGAGTGCATTACAAATAACTCCGAATGTTTCACTGATAGGAAAGATTGAAGGGTTTCATTCGAATTTAAGCCATAAACAGCGCTGAACTAGTTAAATAAAGATCTAAAGAGGTTTAGTTTCTTAAAGAGAATACCAAACACGTATATACAAAATGATCCAGCTCTCTCTCTTAAAGCATAAAACAGCAAGGGACAAAATGGGGAAAAAAACAGTTAGGTGATTCAAAGAAAGCAGTCTGATTGAATGCAAAGTTCATCATTCACAGCCACAAGGGCGGAGGCTCATTCAAATCTATAGGCAACCCACGTCTGACAATCCCAAAATAGCTGCCCGGACCATGAATCTCTGGCATAGGAACTTCACCAGCAACACCCACGGGACGATCATTGCTAACGGATGAGTCACAGCTTTTGGAGTCTACTTCTTTGAGAACACCAGTTTGCAGAAACTCACCGATGACGAGACGGCCGGATGGATTCGCCCAACGATGTTCGGAAGGGACGTTGAGATCAAGGGTCAGGCCAGTCGATGGCCCCGGAAAGTTGGTTTTAGCTTTAGCTCCACGAAGGGACCTAGCAGCACCATCATAGGCCAAAGCAGCTTCTTCTGGTGTATCAAAAGTGCCTAACCAAACTCTAGTTTTCTTCCAAGGGTCACGTATCTCAGCTGCGTAACGACCCCATGGCCTCTTTCTCACTCCTCTATAGTGACCTTCCCTGGTAGAAGCCATGAAAGCAAGAGAGAGAGAGAGAGAGGGAGGGAAGGTTGAGAAAGAAAGTGAGACGGGCAAGGGGGGACTAAAAGGGGAGGGACAGAATCGTGTATTGTGTGTATGTATAAAGTAAGTGGGTCCTACAGAGTCTCCCGTAATCGTCGGCTGGACGGCACGACCTCTCCTTAAATAAACAACTCCAATCTATTCAGTGTGCCGCAAAGACCAAGTCTTTTCGGTAACATGGACCGTCCACTTTTAGATCTCTCAACTTGGGTCGTAAGATGGCGCTTATCACTTAATAGGAAACTCATATTTCTAAACAAATAATGTCATCATGTCACATACTCACATAATCGGTCTTACTTTCAATTATTGTGTTAGTTCCCAATTTATATTTTATAAAGATTTCTGATAATACTGTAAGAAAATTATTAATTAATTTTCATGTTGCTTAATAATTTTAATATTATTTTGAAATATGATTATTGGTATTTTGATTTGTAATTAAAATATATTATTTTCTAATAAAATGATTCATATTTTGAAATCGAAATGAATATTAAAATGAGTTAAAAATTTAATTGAATTTCTATCTTGATGGATGGTTGAGATTAATTTAACTTTGGAATTTAAGGCGTCTCTCCACCTATAAATAGATGACTTCCTTCCATCAGGTTTTCACGAAATACACATATAAGGTTTATAGGCAAGTAGAGAGAAGCCAAAATTCTTCATTGAAAGACTGCTAAGGTGGTCGGTTGGCAGCATGCAGCGGCAACAAATAGCGACATCGTATCAATGGCAATGAAAGGATGTATTACATTATCTTTCTTTTCACATACCTATTAAGTGGTTATCATGATGTTCACGATCTTAGAATTCATGTAAATAAAATGTTCTTACATGTGGTATCAGAGTTGATGTTTAAGAACACGTGATTGTCCATTAAATATGTTATATATGAATCGTCCCATAACTGTTGATAAATTGTTATAAATTATCTGTTTTTCATGACTACTTAAACAGTTTATGTTTTCTATTTCTTCATAATTCGTTAAAACAATATTGATTTATCCTCTATTTATCATGACTATTAAAACAGTTTGTGTTTTCTATTTTTTATAATTATTAAGGCAGTATCCTAATAATTATATCCGTCGGATAGGGCCTGACCACTTACTTGAAATTATGTTTATTAGATTTCATGATATTATGTCTATTAGAATTCATACTTCCATGTCTTTTAGAATTCATGCTACCATGTCTTTTAGAATTCTCAAAATTATGCATTTTTTGCTGTTTTTGAAATTTTATGACCTTTTGGAATTCTTGAAATTATATCCCTTCAAATTCTCGAAATTTATTACTTTTACAATTCTAAGTTTTGGAATTCTTGACTTATGAAATTCTAGATTGTACACCTTTTGCTATTCAAGACTTTTACAATTATGTAATTTTATAGGCTTTGGAATTATATGATAACATGTACATCACTATCGATGAATGTAATTGTATCAGTAAGGTTAGGTGTCACCACAATGATCCTTATTATACACATTCCAAATTAGCTATTTATTACCATTATAATGTTTAAATTTGTTTGTTTAATACATATCAATTTGTTGCCCACAGGTATACTATAATCATGTGTTTGATCAATAATTAAGGAGTGCTTGTACATGTGTAAACCAAGGATATCCCCAGATACCTTATTAAAATTAAATAGATACATTAGTCAATTATGCATGTTGAATATTATAACCATTAATGGTATTAAGTTAAATTTGCAATGACTATCCACAACATCATGTTATTTTCATGTCGTAAAATATTCAAATCTTACAATGTGTTAATTAAAGTTTTAAAGTCTTATTAAAAATTGTTATATCTCTAAATTGCAGCCCTTTTCCTGCTCAATTGACTCCATATGCATCTTTTGTCCATATTCTTAGGGGAACCAACTACTCAGAATGGAAAGAGCAAGTTGAGTTCACCTTGGGGGTACTTGACTTGAATCTGAATTTTCACATTGAAAGACCAGTTGCACTTATAGAAATAAGTATTGATAAGGAAAAGACTCTTCATAAAGCATAGGAGAAGTCTGACAGATTAAGCATAATATTTCTACGAATGACATTTGCAAGCAATATCAAAACATTACTTCCTAAACCTGACAATTCTAACGATTACATGAAAGCAATAGAAGAAAGGTTTAAGACTGCTGATAAATCCCTTGCTAGGAAACTAATGGCAGATCTTACAACCATGAAGTTGGATGTCACTCGCTCAATGCATGATCATGTCATTGAGATGACGAACCTTGATTCCAAGCTAAAGAATTTGGGGATGATAGTAGATGGTTCATTTCTCGTCCAATTTATCCTAAACTCTTTACTTACTCAGTATGGACCTTTCCATCTCAATTACAACGTCGTTAAGGATAAGTGGGCGATGAATGAGTTGGCTAACAAATTGGTTTAGAAGGTAGCTAGGCTGAACCAACAAGGTATTAAGGTTGCACATCTTATCCAAGGAGCTGGATCATCGAAAGCTAGAAAAATATAAAATTCAAGCCATAAAAGAGCACCACCCAGAAATAATGATGTTAATCAATCTAATGTGAAGAAGGCAAAGAAGGATGATAATATGTGCAAATTTTGCAAGAAACCTAGACACTTTCAAAAAGGTTGCCTAAACGTAAAGAATGGTTCGAAAAAGAAAGGTAACCCTATGGGTTTCGTAAATTTTTTTGAATCAAATATTACTTTTGTTTCTTTTAACACTTGGTGGCTTGATTCTAGTGCCAACGTTCACGTTTCTAATTCAATGTAGGGCTTCCTTAGACCCAAACCATAAGCCCAAGTGAAAATTTTCTGTTCATGGGAAACCGAGACAAAGTCCAAGTTGAATCCATTGGAAGTTATCGTCTCATTTTGAAGAATGGATATCATTTAGATTTGTTTCAAACTCTTTACGTTCCTTCTATTTCCCGTAATTTAGTTTCAATAAGTAAACTTGATCAAGCTAGTTATTCGGTTCATCATGGAGATGGTTGTTTTAATTTGTTTTTGACCTCAATTCATATTGGTTCTGGAATTTTAATTGATGGTCTTTATAAATTTCACTTTAATAGTCAATTTGCTGAAACTCAACTCACACTGCATTCTAATGTTGAAACAAAACGTAAGTCTCATAAAAATAACTCTTATTTCTTGTGGCATAAAAGGCTAGGACATATATCCAGTGATAGAATCAAGCGATTGGAAAAAATTGGAATTATTTCAAGTGTTGATTTTACCAATCATCAAGTGTGTGTGGATTGCATTAAAGGAAAAACAACAAAACACCTAAAGAAATGAGCCACAAGAAGTCAACACCTTCTTGAAATCATACATACAGATATTTATGAACCTTTTGCGCTCCAACCTTTGGAGGGGAGAAGTATTTCATTACTTTATCGATGATTATTCACGTTATTGTTATCAATAGTTGTTGCATGACAAATCTCAGTCTGTGGATGTTTTAGATGTGTTCATCACTGAAGTCGAAAGGCAATAAGATAGAAAAGTGAAAATCATAAGGTCAAATAAACTTGTATTGTTCGATTGTTTAATATTTTTTTCATTATTTTACTTCAATATACGTAATGTCACCGTAAGTTCGCTTCAAAAATTTTAGTGTCATCATTTAAATAAATGTAATGTCACTGTTGTTTACTAATATCTGTTAAAATCAATTAGTCGGTTCAAACTTTATATTAAATATAATAAAAAAAAATTATCACAATGATGATCTTACAAGAACAAAATGAAAAAGGAACTAAGAAAACGACACACAGTTACAAGCACAAAAAATCTGAATTCATCAACCAACCATTTCATCACCGTGGGTGTTCAAAATGTGATCCGCCAAATCATCCCGGAATTGCTGATGTTTAGCTACATCTCTTATCTTAGCATCCCGTGTGAGGTAGTGATAGAAATTAGTTTGACCCCTTATTATATCAGGTGGGTCATCATTCTATTCATATTCATTTTGCTATGAACAGTCTCTATATTTATCATCAATAATCATTTATGAATTATAATGCAATATTTAATTATGGTTGTTAGGGACGCCCTATTCCATAATTTACAAGGTTCATGAACGAAAGAGAATCGTGCTTGCAGTACACCAAAAGCACGCTAAACATCTTTTTTGCATGCTTTTTGGTACTTGCAAAATATTTTTTGTTTTTTTGTAATCCCATTTTGGTGCCTAAATTTTTTAACGATTAAAACGTAGGGAGGGTAAATGTCATCACTAAGGTAGTACTCCATATCATATGAATTTTCGTTAATAGTGTAATTAACGGGAGCCGCAGTCCCATTGCGCAATTCCTGGAAGATGTTAGACAGGTGCAAGACATTTAAATCGTTGCAAGCCAGGCACCCCAAAGAAAGATTTTCAAATCCAGAGGTCGTATAAGGCAACCACTTCGAGGATTATAGTTGTTGATTCTTTTTGTCCACTATATTGAGCGTGCCAATGAATGCAGTCTATGCTTCCTAGCATTCCTGGAAAACCTCAGTTCACATTTTGTTCAAGTAACTTGGTGACGTCGCATGCTGTCGGATTTCTGTCATACTAGGGACCGAAAATCCTCATTATTGCCTCTGTGAATCTAATAACAGTTTTTAATAAAGTGGTTTCGCTTATTGCGTACTGCTCAAATCACATGTCATGGAAACATCCGTTAATCACTAGTCGAATTGCCCCCAACACTTTATGATGAGAGCTTAAACCTTGACGACCGCACGCATCCATCTTCTGAACAAAGTAGTTATCATAAAGACAAACATAATCGAGGATGCGATTGAAACCACTATACCACATCATAAATCTCCGTCGAAAATAATACTCTCTATATAGCTTATCTTCACCAAAAGTAATCTTCTCATACTATTGCATGTCCCTTTTCTCTCCTTTGATTACTTGACGTCTGGTTTCGAGTTCTTTCCCATCTCGAATTATATTTTTTTTCAGCAAACCAGCGTGTAATCTCCATATAAATTATCATCTCATTTGAATCATCTGATGATGCGCCATTATTAAATTGAGCATATTGGAGCATATGATTTCGCCCCTAATCACTAAAACTGGACGAGTCCATGATTTAATTTGTCACAAAATATTATAAATCGAGTTATGTTATGGAGTTCAATAAATAACAAGTTGGTGACTATTTATAAATGTGCCATTGAGGTTCTACACATTTCTTAAGAAACGTTCTATGAAATAGTAAATGTGCCATGAAATAGCAATTCTGATACATAAATAGTGAAAGAGTGATGGGTGATTTTGTTTTCACTGATAGAGTGAATCTTCACATTTATTTTTACTTCTCTTAACATTTTTTAAAAAATGTGTCGTTGTAAAGTGAATGAGATTGGTGAATAAGATTGCAAACTCTCAACTGTGATATTTTTCTTTTCATAAGAAATGTGCCAATGAGATTGATAAATTTTGATAGTCTGCAATTTATTTGTTAGAGTGCCTATAAATTGGAGAAGTGATCAACATATTTTAGAGTACCTAGTCCATTTCTTATTTTAGTGTTGATATAATGAATTACCAAATGTGGTCAACTGCAGAGGATTATTACTTCCTCAACGAAATAACATATACATGTTATATCAAGGTCATGGAATTGGTTACCCATGATGGAATACGTCGAATTATTGTGCGTTGGACGAAAATAGCCTAGGATTTTCTCCTCGTTTTTTCCATGTTCACGAATTTGAGAGGAGATGGAGTGTGTTAAAAGATAAATTAGACCTATACTAGTAAGTGGTTATGACTGGCGGGAGTGATTGGGATGCATCAGCCTTCACACTAATTGTGCCTAATGACGAGGCGTGGGGAAAGTTGTGTGAGCAAGTCCCATGGTGTAGAGATGTCCTTGGAGAGCCATCGCATTTATTTAATGAATTTAGGGGTGCTCTTTACCAGACTGTTTAAAATGTATGAGTTCTGATTACTATGTGTAATAAATGGGTTGTTCTCATTCCATGGGTCATAAAATTGTAATAAATTGAAAATAATAAGTAATATAAGTTGACATTATTGCGTGTGCCAGAGGTTTATGAGTGCCAAAGTGGCACAAAATTATGTGTGCTAGAAGTGCTATAAAATTTTAATAAAGTTATGGAGCCCTGCAGTAGCCTCAAAATAGTGTGCCACTTTTTAATTTAGTACAAAAAATTGCAGACTTTGTTACTACAGGAGCTTATGGTCTATTTTACTATGGTATGTATGCCAGTTTGTATTTTACCCACATGTTTTTTAAGTTAAAGTTATTTTACTACATTATGGCCTGCAGACTATATTATTACTCATGAGCAACCTTGTATTGTGTGCATTAGCCCACTATTTTATTACAAAGCGTTCACAATTTAACGCTCATTTACGTTTTCATTTCATCTATGTTATTTACAATTTAACATACAATAATCATGGATTAGTCATTGCGATTATGGTATACCATCATGCGAAATGAGTATTTAGTTATGGGGTCGCATTCAACAATTCAATGGATCAACACTTGTAGGCCAGCCACAACCATAACATTGGTTAAGTTTACGTATTTATTTTTAATACCCATGTTTAAAATTAATATGTAGACACATTTTATTCAATAAATTTTATTTTATTATGTATAGGTGGTTGGTGCAATGAAGGAATTTGCAATGATTCCTCTCGATAATGCATCTTTATTGTTGGAGGATTCGACGGGCACAATAAGGGTTGACCTTGACTATAAAGCATTCACGGAGGGTACACTGACACAAAAAATAAAGATAGGATGTGTCGTTGTGCTAATTGATACCAGATTGTACAATTGTAATAAAAATCAATGTATTTTAGGCATAACAAATGCTAATCTCATCAATGTGATTGAAGGAGAAATAGATCTATCAAATTTGTCCCCTGTAAGACGTGGGCTATTTTAGAAACATTTACTACGATTTATACGTTAATAAATTGTGACAATGAAACATCTCAATTACTGGGAATTTAAACATATTAATAAGTTAATAAATTGTGACAATGAAATCTAATTGAAAAAAAATTCACGTATTGATTTCAATACACAATGAATACATCCATTGATAACATATATTAAGGTTACAATTAAAGTCACTGTTGTCCTTGCTCAAATTCAAAATCCTGACCCAAATCCATGTGCGATCCCATCATCGGATCGTCACCAAACTGGGTGCCCTAACTCTGTTGCGATTGATATGCCGCGTATGGGTGAGATGGTGGGACTGGTTATAGTACGTAAACATCGTCACGGGTGTAACTCGACCCACTAACCTCAGGTACAACACCGTGTACATTTAAGGCGGCAGGTTGTCGCTCGAGCTCCTCAATTCGATCATCGCATGCTCTGATGATATCCTCACGCTCTTGAATCTCAGTACGTAGTAAATGACGGAGACCGCGTATATTATATGCTGTGTCGATGCATGTCTTACGCCATTCTAACTATGATAACGACTGAGCCGGAGGAGCGTTGGTTGGAAACTTCGATTGAGGCACACTCCGTTTGTATGAGGCACCCTGAGGTAGGCCGACGTCTACCCTCCAATTCTTCATAGGCGCCTGTATCTTTGTAGGACTAGCTGACGCAAACTGTGTATGATATTAGATAGATGGTTAATCGGTGCTGGGGCCGTGGGAGGATGCGCAACTTCGTGGGACACAACTGATTATGGTTATTTGCGGCCGACCAATTCTGGGTAAAGGCGACTTGGAATTTTTGTTCTGCGACTAAGCCTAAATTAGGCCGGGGAGGGGGGGAGGGGTTGTCTGGTATACATATTTGGCCCGTCACTTAGTGGATGCCCCGGTTGCCCAAGTACCAAAAATTCTTAAATAAGGGATCCCAAAAATCATATGCAACCCGTATAAATAATGAGCGTATATGATGACGTCATTATGTTGGTACATCGACGTCTCGTACGGATGCCAAATTATGGATTCGGGTGACTGCATCTCAAGATGATGTTGGGTGCCTGAGATATTAAACCATCGAGCGCACTTTACCCAACTTCTATTCTGCTTGACCAATGAAATATCCGGCCAGAATCAGACATGCTGTCGCCATGTACTCGTGATGTAAATACTGCAAAATATGTAAATACATTAAATTGATAAGAATACATTAACTATTATTTTAAGGAAACATAAAATTCGTAACGTTTAAATAAGAATTTTAAAAAATATACCTCTATTAATTGCCACATGCACTCGACACTGGTTAATGATCGTCGACTAACTGTGTCCATTGACTAGGTAATACAAGTATAAATAGCCAAATCCCAATCATAGGCCCCAGTCGTCGCAATGTCCTCCAAATAATGTAAATGCCCGAGGTCGGAGGTGGAATTGACATTTGAAAAGAATAAACTGCCAATTACGTAAAACCAAAATGCCCGAGCAATTACTAACCACATGTAATCAGGTAGATTTGGTTGTTTCACAAAATTTTCAATGTATTTCTTAACGTCGAAAATCGGAATTCCCGCACTTGTAAATCGTTGTATATGAATTTCTGAAAAAAAATCGTTAACGGTATATACAAATTTTGTGTATTTTTCGTTTGATAAGTATTAAATGGGTAACCCTTGCCCAATCGGGATACTTGTACATAATTATAACTACATGTCATATATACAAATAATACGATAATTATTGTAACACGTTCAATTAATTTAAATATAATATAAATAAAATTAAATAATGGATTTAATAAGAAATAATAATTATCGAAAAGCATCGTGAAATCGAAAGGAGTGAACGCGATTTCAACATACGGTAGTTGGACGGTATGCGTCGTGTCCCATCAACGTTCGATCATCGCTATCACAATGCATTAATAGAATTCGGCGTCACCTTAAAAAATAAGTTGGACATAATAAGGACATCGTCGATAATTTCTTTTATCAATGGTTTATTTTCTCTGATTATTTTGTATAATTTCATTGGCCTGCAATACCCCGAAATTCAAATTTATTTTCGTTAATAATTGGCGTCTCCCCATCAGACGCATGTGTTTCTCGATCGAAAATACGGGTGTAATGCTTATATACATGATTAGAAGATTCACTCGGAGCAGCTTGTGTCGGAATTATCGTTGATATGAAGCTGTGTTCTTTGCATTCTCCATTATTCAAGTATTTTTTCCATCTTTTTCCATCAAAGATGTAAATAAATATAATTTTGAGAAATAAAGGACTATTTTGATGGATTGAAGGATTGATTTTAGTAAATTATGGGAAATCAAGCCTCTTGGTCCATTGGTATAAGGTTGCCACTGGGACAGTCTTGCGGGTGGATTGAGTTTGGTCCCAGTTCGATCCCTGTCACTATTAAAATAATGCTTGGCTAGCGGAAGCCACGAACCGCGAATGTTGATTAGTCGAGGTGCGCGCAAGCTGGTGCGGACACCTCATGGTATGCCACAAAAAAAAAGAGTAAGGGGACTGATTTTTGGGATTAAGGAACTGATTTTTGCAAAAATTGCGAGACTGATCAGAATTGAAGGAGGTTGAAGATGAAGGAGTGAAAGAGGACGAGGAGCTGCCATTTATTTATCACGTACCAGAGTTGTTGTTTATTTATCACGTACCAAAGTTACTGTTTATAGTCGTTATTACGTACTACGAACTTCTGAAGTTTGTAGAAATTCTATGAACTTCTAAAGTTTGTAGAAATTCTATGAACTTCTTTTGTTTGTAGGAAGGCTTTGACTTCTATCCGAGCGAAAGGTAAATGAGCAAAATGAATTTGCAAACTCCCTTTCGTGACATACCTGGATGCTCTTATAAGTCAATAATTTTAATTAACGTAGATTTTGCAATAAGTTTTATTTTGAGAAACAACATTAGTTAATTAGAATAAAAATTAAATATCGTTTAGGATTGCAAATAGATGATGTTTTTTGTTCAATATCATATTACTTTGGAAGAAAGAAGAAAAAAAAAATTGACCGAAGAAAAAAATCGTTATTGCACCATTTGTTTTCCCGAGTGGTGTATATTACTTTTTAAAGAAATATGAAATTTGCTTTGGCAACCCAATCCGCCTTTGCTGATATTTGGTCTGAATGTTTGGTAGCACTTGGCAATAACAGTGATTATTGTTAATTGAACAACCGTGAAGGATTTAACAGGTGGGGGAGAGTAAGTGGCATAAGTACTCGCGAGGAGCAATGATAAAAAAGAGGGTGTGGAGTGGGGGCCACATTAAATAAGGCAGGAAGTGCCGCCGCCTGATAAAACGTGTCGGAGTGGGTCATGTGACTAATCCAACACGGCGCAGTCTTACGTATGCCCTACATCTTGTACGGCGCTGATTTATCCTAAACAAATGTATCAAATAAAACAAATTCGTGGTGTTTTTTTTTTTTAATAGAATTCAACATTTTTTATACTTTGATTCACAAAACGAATTACATATAAAACAACTATATTAAATAAACTGTACAGAATTAGCATTTTATAAGATAAATCTCGATTAATAAAATTACAAATTCAAGAATAATCATTAAAAAATGAGCCTCTAAACTTGTAAAGACAACTTCGTGAACAAATTTTACTGCAAGATAACCCAAAAATTATGCCTCTAATGAGTTAATGACACATGTTCCTTTTAATTTAAATACTATTTTTAAATATAATTTCAAAATATAATTTTTATAGTTAAAAATATTAGTGCACATTTGGTAAATTTATTTTTAAATATAATTTTTAAAATTTTTCACAAAATTGGCAAATATATATTTATAACATACATATATGTATGTGTGTGTATAATGATATTTCATGTATAATTCATAATAAAATTGTATACATATATGAATTGATAATATTTTTAAATACATATGTACTATATGTAATAATACATATATAGAACTATATATAAGTATCATGTATATATTGATAATATTATTTAACATATAGATCTTACTATATTTATTATATAATATAATAAATATAAATATATATAATTTTGTGTATATGTACATATATATTTTTTATTTATAAGAATTACACACATATTAATGTATTATGTAATTATATTATATATTAAGGTATAACTGTATTAAAATATTAAGAATAAATAATTTTGAGTTGAGAAATAAAAAACAGAAGTTATATTTTGCTGTTTTTTACAAAACTTGATTATAACACATAAATTTTATAATTCAGTGTTTAAAACCAGGTGTGCCAAATGCAAATTTTTATCATAATTATATTTAAATATATAAAATAAAATTATAATTGCAAACCAAATATGCTCTTAGTTTTTTTGACCATTAGTTGTAAATTCAAAGTTGTGTTTTCAAAAATATATATTTATATAAAATTATGCAAATTACAAAGTTATCAACCAAACAATGTCCATGCGAGAATGATGATCTCAGTGCATGTCTTGAATTAAAACGTATTCATCAATTTTAAAGTAGCATTCCCTCCGTTCAAAATTAAGAGTCCATATTTTTATTTTGTATAAATTAAGAATGCACTCAATCAACGGTCAAGATTAACTCTAATTCACTATTGTGTAATTTGAGTTGTTGATTATATAAAAAAAAAGTAAACTCTTAATTTAGGACAATTCAAAAAAGAATAGTAATTCATAATTTGGAAAAATTGGAGTATATTAAAACTTTAAAAATATATTTTTTGACTTTAATGGAAGTTAAAAGGTTAAAAATATAATATGATATTTTGTATTAAATTCAAATTTAGCATTTGGTTGCAAATTTGAAAGTGGCGCCCGAGTTTATTGAGAGCAAAATGCTTATCTCACACGACACATCATGTTTCATGAGAGATATAATGATTTCCCTAATACCCTCACGCGACACATTATGTGTCACGCGAGATGTATTTTTTGGTTGACCTGAATGTCATATTTAACCTAAACCCACTAATCTAATTTGCTAACTCAATTGCATGTGTTAGCATAGAAAAATATATTTTGTCTATATCCATTACGGATGCTCTTATAATGATTATCTCTCAAACGACGACTAATAATTTGAGATAGAAAAAGTAATTGTATTTTATACTTTTGTAGTATGATTATTAGTTTAAAAATTTACTTTAAAATTAGTACAAAAATTAATTCTGGCTAAATAAGCTTTTGATAATTGAGTGTAAATTTTGGAAGCTTTTCAGTATAATACATAATGAATAAGATATTTTGTCTTCATTTATTTAACATATTTTTCGGTATTAAGATTTCTCATCCTTAATATATACAGTGTATATTTCGTACACAAACCTAACGTATGTGCATTATATATATATATATATATATATATATATATATATATATATATATATATATAGAGAGAGAGAGAGAGAGAGAGAGAGAGAGAGAGCCAAGCTATAGTACATCATGCTCTATACATCACCCGTGTGTCACACCTAATTCTAGGCCCTAATTTTTTTTTTTCAAATTTTATATTTTTTCCTTGAAATTAACATTCCAATCAAACCATATGCAAAAAATTAATTCAAAATACATTTTGTAGCTATTTTTAAAAAAATTCACAAAAAACTGCTAAAAATACTTTGTTTATAAGGGTCTGCGCTAACAGTTTTTTGTGGATTTTTTAAAAATAACTACAAAATGTATTTTGACCTAATTTTTTGCATATGGATTGATTGGAAGGTTAATTTCAAGGAAGAAACTATAAAATTTGAAAAAAAAGTTTTCTATGGGCTAGAATTAAGTGTAATGTTTGGTGTGATGTATAGTGCATGATGTAGGTGAGTCTCTCTCTCTCTCTCTCTCTCTCTCTTTATATATATATATATATATATATATATATATATATATATATCATCTGCCTATACATTATAAAAAAATCATATAAATATTTTAAAATTTTATGCATACAAAAATAAAAAAAAATTAAGTATACATTAATACACAAAAACAACGCTGAAAAGGCATTAAATACCATTAACTTTAATTTAGAGTATTTTTATTATATCCTGACAATTGAAAAAATTATCTACTTTGAAGTAAAGCAAAAAAAAAAAAAAAGAGGTCAATTATAAATATTCCATGTCTCAAATTAACAATTCACATTTTTATTTTGTATGAATTAAGAATATCCTCAATCAATGATCAAGATTAACTCTTGTTCACCAATACGAAATATGGTTCACTGATTATATTCAAAAAATAAAAGTGAACTCTTAATTTGATATAATTCAAAGGAATAACGAAATCTTAATTTAAAATGGAGAGAGAGTATAATATTATCACGTGTTTAAATTTAAATGAGTGTTGCAATAACGTTTAATTTTTTTTTTGAGTAAAATATCAAACTTGTATGATTAGTAATACTTATATATTTTTATTTGATATAATTATGTTTAATATTAGCCATAAATAACTAATAGCTTTTGTATAAAAGCAAAAAGTTTTTTAATAAAAATAAATAAATAGAAAAAGAGGAGAAAGTGTGCTGTCGTATTGTTACTTGAGGGTTGTCATGTCATGAAATAATAAGTCACACTAAATAGATTTGTTATTTGTGCTTTAACACATAAATAGTAGGATGGGATTAGTCAACAAAATGGTGACTTTAGGATGAATCAGAAGGTAGGTGAGGAGGAGGGTGTGGTGTCGGCCAGTGATTGGAAAGTACTGCTTGGTGTGTGTGTGTGTGTGTGTGTGTTTGTGTGTGTGGTGAGATATTGAAGCTGTTGTCAGGTGTCCCCACGTGGAGAGGTCCATTACGTGGTGTCTGATGGGTAGGAGACAGCCGAGTTAGGTCTATTTCTTGAGGCTTCAGTTTTCTTGACTCGGATGGCCGGTGAACCGGTAGCACACTATCCCTAGCTGTGTTGTAAACTCGCTTCTAGTGGGTTCACACTTTTGACTTTTGGCCAATTTTTGTGAGGAATAATTTTATCGAGCAAAATTTTATATAATACAATACAATTTTGTTTGTTATGGTTCAATTTTATTTTAAAGATACTTCATTGAGCTCCTTATTTTTAAGACCAAACGATTAATTGTTATTTGATTTCTTAGGTGTTAATTTTTTGAGGCTTTTACATAAATGTTACATTTAAAAATATTTTTCGTAAATAAGTCTCATTGGCTTATTAACCATAAAAAAGATCTTATTATTATTTTTTGAGATTCTTATTTGATAAATTTATTCATTTTATACCAATAATATGTAACTATTGGGAGGAAGTTACTTAAGAGTTTGAGCTTTATTTTTTCACATTTTTTAATCTTCAAATGATTATAACTTTTATTTACTAGTTATTGTTTTGCAAAACTTTTATTTTTGAAATCTACTTACCGAAATCTATCAAAGATGATTCATGAACATTATAAAATTATGAAAAAAAAATTACACAAACAATATATATTTATTCTGTTTACCAGAAATGAAACTTTTTTATATTTGGAATGTTTTCATAGATAGTAAGTATTTACTGTGCTGATATTACACAAACAGTAAATATTTACTATCTCCAAAAAAAGGAAGGAAACACATTATTTTTATTTTTTACTATTTTCTATTGAATATGGATCTTATTTTACAGGGCTCGATTAGTAAAAATAAAAAAATTGAATTTCGTAAATTTTGAATTTGCATATCGAAAGTAACAGTTCTTTAAAGTTTGAAAGGAAAAATAATAACTACCACTTAAAATTTGAAGGAAATATTGGGAAAGGGGTATATTTGTAAAGAAAACATTCGTAAATTCAAAAATATGATTTAATTAATGGTTAACTAACCAATAGGACTTAAATAAGAAAATGCACTTTAATTTGGTTTGAACCAAGTTAAATACAATTTTTCATCTATGTCTCTCATCCCTCTCTATTCTTCCCAAGTAGGCATGTTGGTAGTAATTATTTCTTTATTTGTTATAATTTTTTATTAATATATTACAACTAAGATCCATAAATCCATATGCCAATTTCAGACGATAATAATAATATATATTTTTAGTGACCTTCTAGACTAATCAATATAAGACCCACAGTCATTTAAGACAAGTTTGGGTTAAAACATATACTATTGTGCGAGTAAATTTGTGATATCCCATAAAATTTAAACTACAGTGATCAGGTATAAAGTAAATAAAAAGGAGTCTAACAATTTAGTATGATTCTAAGCATGACTAGAAATAGATAACATCATATATAAATAAGTAACTCAACATCAAGTGGTGAACCATGCAAAACTCTAATACTAAAAACAACATAAAGTAATAGAACCCTTTCATATACAATCACTGTTTACCAATACATGCCAATACCAATATAAAATAGCAACTAACTCAAGTGTAAAAATCGACATAACTGATAAAAGGAATATAGAATATGAGCACGCATGCTCGACACTTACATACTATAAGATCAACAATGGAGAGGATATTAAGGCTGGATTAGGGATGGGGTTGCACTGGTGGCATATGACCTGAAAAATTATTACAAACCTAAGTAGTATAACAATATAATTGGTTTTGAGCTACATAGTAACTTGTAACACGCTGTAATTTGAGGATTTAGTATTTAATTATTTTTGGGAGAAATAAAAATATTTAAATTGGAGAAACTTAAATTTATGATTTGGACAATTTATTTAAGTGGGTCGAATTAATTATAATTGGCGACTTTTAAGTTTAATTGTTCGAATTAAAGTGTGTCGCATTTTGAGGTCAAAATTTGAGAGCGTTATAAAGTATTTCGGATGACAATTCTGAGTAGGCCTGTCAATTGAGCCGAGCAGGCCCGAAGCCCGCTTGCTCGGCCCGCTAAATTTGGGCCGAGCTTTTATTGAGTTTGAGCCGAGCCGAGTTTGAGCCGAGATAGTAAGCCCGAATTCAATTTGAGCCGAGCGCGAGCGAAGCACTTTCAAGCCCGAACTAGGCTCGGCCCGAAATAATATATCTATATATATACAAAATTATTTTATTTTCTATGATATGTAAAAAATATTTTAAAACAAAATAATTTTTATAATTTTATCCTTATGCAAATAAACTATTGGAAATAAACTATTGGACTTAATATTAAAGAAACAAAAATAAGGTCGATCATTTATTAATTTACTTTACTTAATCTTACGGGACTTGTCAATATTAGTGCTAAAATTTATTTTTTTAGTGCTGAAATCTGTTATTTTAGTGCTGAAATGGGGGGTTTTTAATGCTAAAATGTCAATATTAGTGCAAAAATGTGTTTTTTTAGTGCTGAAATGTGTTTTTTTAGTGTTTTGAAATCAGTTTTTTAGTGCTGAAATGCGTTTTACTAATGCTGAAATGTCAATATATTAGTGCTGAATTAGATTTGTTTTAGTGCTGAAATCTGTTTTTTATTGCTAAAATATATTTTTTTATTGCTGAAATATGAATATTAATTATTAAAATAAATAAATATGTATTGAAATATTCAATTCGGGCCGGCTCAAATTGGGCCCGAAGCCCGATTTACTTTGTGAGCCGAGCTTGAGCCAAGCATTCTCAAGCTCGTTCGGGCCGAGCTTGAGCTTGAGCCAAGTAAATCAAAATTGGGCCGAGCTTGATCAACAATAGGCTCGGCTCATAGAGCCCGATTGACAGGCCTAATTCTGAGTACACGGTTGAGTCCGGATGGGTCGAGATAGTCAGAAAAGAGTGTCTGGGGGTAGTAATTGGGTCTCGGGATATTTTTGGACATAGCCGGCCAACACGGGGTGATTTTGGCCATTTTAATTAGCCCGTATGACCTAAAACAGGATTAAGGGTTTTAATACTAATTGGGGGAAGTGTGAACGACAGTTAATACAACTCTAAACCTAAGGTTTGAGAGAGACACAGAAGAGACAAATGAAGAAGCCAATTGGGAGTCTTTTGGAGTCAAATTAAGGGACGGATTGGGGTGTTCTTCATCAACACCTTCACTACACCAACGGATCAGACTCTACGAATCATTCCAGGCAAGTGGTTAACTGTTGTGATTCTTAAATTTATGATAATCAATTCATATTATAGAAGGTGTAAACCAAAATTCGTTTTGGGTGGGTTATTACATGAAATTGTTTTTTTTTTATGAAAATTAATCTGTTGAGTAATTAGACAGTCAAATTAATGTTATAGAGGTATTCGGTATTGATTGGTATTATAATCATAACAGAACTCCAGTGTTAGAGATGAATTCATTGGGATTTTCGGATCAGATTTGTGAATGATAATTAGGATCTTACTATAAGAATTTGTGTTCTTGAGGGAGGTGAAGATTTGTAAAAATTAATGATACTTAAAGGTTTAGATGATGATTATAATTCATGGTGGATGTAAAGAGATGATAAAAATGCTGGATTGAGGTTGTGATTTAAGAAAAGGAAACTTAAAATTTCGTTAATGGCTGAACAACAAGCCGGAGAAGACGAATCCCTGTTCGATCGATCGATCGACCCAGGGGATCGATCGATCGAAGGTACCAGAATTTTGGCAATTCGGCCTATTTATATATGTAAGGGAAATTAATTTAGAATTTAATCCCCTACTTTTATTTAGTGATAAATGCATATGTGACACATTCTCCTCAACAATTATAAGGGGATATAATTGGGTTTAGGAGGATGAAAATTGTATGTCACGGGAGGATTCAATTTCGAGAATTTATTTGTGAGTATTGATTTTGGACCGAGGAAAAATATTCGGGTATTGTAGTTGAGTGGCACTACATTATTAAAGGAATCGAGGTGTAATTAATTAGTTATGGAGCGAAATATGGAATTGGGTATTAACGATGGTACGGGCCAAGTGAGCGAGTCTGGGTATAATGGTTGGGCGACACCAAGTGTTAAATCAATTAATGTGTAAATAAATTAAATTAGAGTCGGACCACAAACTCGGATTGGTAATTAATTAATGTGTAAATTAATTTAATTTAGAGTCGGACTATAGACTCGGATTGGTAATTAATTAATGTGTAAATTAATTTAATTTAGAGTCGGACCACAGGCTCGGATTGGTAATTAATTAATGTGTAAACTAATTTAAGTAGAGTGGGACTATAGACTCAGATTAGTATTAATTAATTAAGGTGTAAATTAATTAAATTAGAATCGAATCAGAGACTCGGGTAAATATTATATAAATCAATGTGAAAAATACTTATATAAGAGTCAGGCCATAGACTCGAGGAAATATTATATTAATTGACGTGTGAATTAATAAGTGAGAAAATTAATTAAGTTGAGTCGGGCCACAGACTCAGGAAATTACAGACTAGTGTTATGGGATTTTGAGTACACGATAAAGTCGGAGTTTGTATTATATATATATACGGTGTAGTGATAGTATATATATATATATATATATATATATATATATATATATATATATACGTGTATCTATTGTGTGCGCTATTAAATATCAGTGACTAGATATTTATTTAATTTATATACTCTAGTGCTATCAAGAGAGGTTGCGCTATGTGGGTGAATCCCCTAGCTTGAGGAGTAGGGCGAGTATATCCCCAGGTCATAGCTTCCGGTATATGGGTGAGGGATTTATCTCACTTTCAGGGAAGGAATATGACCGCCTCCACTACGTTTATATTTTGGGCCAGGTTGGTGAGCGATTCCAACTTGGGGAACTAGGTTATGTGAGCACACCTAGTGAGATAGCATTTTAGAGGGAATCATCCGGTGAGTGTATACTCGGAGGGATGGATGTGTATATATATATGGGTTGATGTTGTGATAAAGGTACGTATATAATGGTAGTAAATATTATATGCGGGTAATAATACCGTATGTGTTGGAATTATTTTATATAACTTGGGTCACAGTTATATGTTATTATTTAAAGAAAATTAATTAAGTTAATTTGTGAGATAACTTATAACCCATGGATAATAATACTCGGTTTAGAGTGGAAAGGCAAAGGAGGATTACAAGGACTAGTTGGACGGGGTAGTACAACTAGGCGGGGTTAAGGAAATCGTTAGGTGTGCACTTTAGTGGAGGGGTGAGAATGTCCCCAAGAGATTGCGACACTAACTTAAATATGGAGCGCATTCATATATTTTAAATTACTGCAGTTAATTCACTTGCTAAATATTTTCAAAATGTTTCGGGTTCTAACCCTTGCTATAAAACTATTTTCAAAACCTTTTAGGCGTCCAACCACAGGGACACCAGGATTGATATTCTATTTCAGGGACACGGAGCTGCGACATATGTGGATGCTAGCAGGAGCTTGGATTAGACGCATCGTTCTTCCATTCCTAGAGTAGGAATCATTTATCAGTTCAGTTTTCAGATTTTTATTCAGGTGTTGAATATTTGTGTTGGACTATTTATTTTGGTGGCCGATGGTTTATTCGGCATGTCGTTTTATTATTTGTTTAGTTCATTTAATTCAGTTTTGTGAATGGATTATATTTATTTCCGCATGTACTGTTTCGTTTAATTAACAAGATAAAATTTGGCACCAGCCTTTTGGAATACTAAGTGGCTAGTAAGTTTTAAAAAGGTTTTCGACAGTGATGCTAAGGATGAACCAACTGGGATTCCTGTTTTAATTTGGTATAGGACTGATCACCCGGTATTTTATTAGGCGGGGTGTCACATAACTATGCATCCTTTTCTAGTCGTTTAGTTTCTTTTAAGTTAACCCAATCCCAAAAAATGGACCTATCATATTCGTCTGCTCCTGTGCCCATATGTTCCCCATAATTAAGTCTTATTCATCACAATATACTTTTATGTGACGATTCAACTTTTTACAGTTATGCATCATAATATTATAATGTCATAGGGATAAGTAGTATCTACATATACATCCATATAATATAAGTACAGTCCAATATACATACCAGATAAAACGTCTCATCTCAAGCCCATATAAAACTAAGGCCTACCTGTAACACCTTTTATTTTTATGATATTAAATAATTATGAGATTAATTATTATTGTTGGATTAATTAAATTAAAAAGGTGAGAAATTAATTTGTTAGTTAATTAATTCTGATTAAAATTATTATTAACTAGCGTGCCAAGGGTTAATACTTATTGATGAAAATTATGGTAAATTACTATGTGAATATGGAATATGGAATTATGAAATTTTATAAATTGTTAAGAGAGAAAAATACGACAGTTTGGTATACTAAGTCGGGACGCGCGTGTGAGTCATGTCGGGACTAATTTAATGGATTAAAGAAATGAATTATTTTTAAGTAACTCGTATGGTCATTTCGAGTGCACCATTGAATCCGAAAGGGTCGATATAGTCAGAAAACTCTACTCGGGTATTCTATTTGGACTCCGGAATATTTTCAGGCCTAACCGGCACCCCATAGGGTTATTTTTGTCCTTTGAATTTTTGGGAAAACATTATGGACGAAAATTAAAGAAAATAAATAATGTAAACATGGGGAATAAAGGGTCTGTCAGTTTCAAAAAATACGAGAGAGAAAAGAGAGAGACACAGAGGAAGGAAGAAGGAGTCCATAGGTGTTCTTGGTGCATAACTCAAGGACTCACATAACAAATCCCACCAAAGCGTAGATCGGAAGATGAGGAACACGTCTATACCAATTTCATCAATGGATCAGAACATCATATTCGAGGCAAGTTTTTATTGCTTGCTTGCTTTAGCGATAATTGTGTTCATGTTAGACTAGGTATTTACCCCATTATTATGAAGATGAATATTGTTGAAAATTTGGGAGAATTGATCATAAATTAGGACTGATTTGAATAAAGTTTGATTCCCTCATGAAGATAGGATTATGTCCACGAAATTATGATAATTTGATGATTAAATCTGGGCTTAATTTGGAGTGTTGCATATATATTTGAGAACTAGGGTTCTTGATATATTAATTTGGGGATTTCAATTTTATTAATGATTAGTGATGATTAAACGATGATATATTGTTGGAAATCATGTATAGATGTTAGGTAGTAGATGGGAATTGAATGATTGGTGTTTGGGCTGATTATTTTAGAGGTTTTAGGCTTAAAAATGGTGGAAAACGGAACTGTTAAGGGTGTAGAACGTAACAGGTCTGGTGGGGGAGAAGAATGTTGAATCTCGTTCGAACGAGATTGAGCTTCGTTCGAACGAGAAAGTTGATGTCGTTCGAACGACATCTGACCTCCTTCGAATGACAAGTCCACAAATCAGAGAAATTTCCAGTTCAGTCCAATGCGAGTTACACAGTTATTTTGAGTAAGGAAAAATGTGAGTTGATGAATTTAGTATAATGTAGAATTCTTAGGAGGTAATTGTATAATGATACTTTATATAATGGGAAAACTGATTTAACCATGGAAATTTCGAGAGAGAAAATAATTGAAATAATAATATTATAAGTAGTAATTAGAGAGTATTATGTGTGTAAAATATATGTATGGGTTGGGTGATTACCTAATAAATTTGTAATAGGATGTGTGAATCCCTATTATATGATTTTATTTGTGTGTATAACATACCTAAGCTGCTTTCTATCGATAGGAGGCTTCGCGCAGTGGATAGTCTTATCCTGGGTGACCCAATGGGGGGATATCTGATTTGTACCTAGAGCATATGAACTTGGATACGTGCTATCTGTTACATAGGATAGTTTCGACGGTTGAATGGGAGTGTAGGTATGTGCGTGACCCATTTAGCTGGTGAGTATGCTCGCCTCCAATATTTGTGTTATGCGATTTATGGTTCGTGAGAGACGCCGAGCCAATTGTCCTTTATGAAGTGAGCGATGCACCGGGACATGATAACAGAGTATGCATTGCGCTAAGTGGTCTTAACCAAGGGGTGCAGGATTAGTATATAGTATATATATATATATATATATATATATATATGTGTGTGTGTGTGTGTGTAGGGATGATGTAACTATATGTATATATATTATGTGCTGGTGGATATTTCTACTTTGTGAAACTCGTAAATACGGTAATAATAATAATTGCTTTGTGCCGAGTGGTTTTAGCCACGCGGTGCAGGTGTAGTATACATATATAGAGATTATGTGACTATATATATGAATAAACTTGGGAAAATCCTACTTTGTGAAATTAGTAGAAATAGTAATAATGAGAAACAAAATACTCTTAATTGGTAAAAGATTAACCGCCCGGACGGTGAATAAAGATGTTTAGTTATGAGGGATAAACTATTACAATAACGTATTTTATGGGCGATACGGATATACTACTAGTGACGTAGATGATGGTATGGTGACTTCGAATTAGTTAGGTTGGGTTGGATTAGATGTACGTTAGGCGTGCACAATAGTGGAGAGGTGAGAATCTCGTATGAGATTTCGAAACTAACATGCACATAATACTTGCTTCATCGCAGTTTTAAATACTTGCTAAAACAAATATTTTTACAACTCGGGCTCTAAACCGTTTCTTGCTATTCTCCTCTCTTTTGCTATATATATATATATATATATATATATATATATATATATTATTTATCAGGTGCTCAGCCAAAGGATTGCCACCAGACTTAGACACATGGATCATTTGGCGAGCTGCAGCTGTTATGGAAGCTGTAGGTTATTGAGATTAGACGCTCCTATCTTTCCATTCAGTTTTAGTTCAGACATTTCAGTTAGGGCATGTGTCGCCCGCTTCCAATTTAGTTATTCAGAGTTTGTACTTTTCTTAGTATAATTTTTTCTATTGTTGGATTGAGTAGTCTTAGATGTTTGGTTTGAGAATTTGAACTGGAATGTTTTTTCCTATCTTATTTAATTTAGTAATTATTTTCTGTTCAGTATTTATTTTATTCTAGTGGAATGCAAATAGTTTTTATTTTAATAATGAAAATTTATTAACGAATTATTTGGGTATAATTCAAATTAAATGTTTTGACACTTAGCTTAATTATTTATTAGGTGATAAATAAAATAAAATTTGTTTTTCGACAATGATGCTAAGAATGAACCAACCGGACACTGTGATTTAATTTAATAAAGGACTGATCAGCCGATATTTAATTAGGCATGGTGAGGATCGCTCGCGCGTACTAGGCATAGTTAGGTTGTTCTATACCTATAACCACTCAAGTATATACTAAGGATAATAATTACTCCTTCACACCAGTTATATATCCCTATACCTTGGGATATATAAGGGATCAACATGTGAACCTTATATAGATACAATGGGAATTTCAACACGTAATGTCTGGGGTACATATAACCAAGTCAAACTCATCATCATCACATTAGGGTACTGATCTCCATCGATCATGTCCCCATCAGTATATCCCCTACAATACGTATTCCATAAGTACACACGCCCGGTATGTTTCATATAATATACCAATCAAGTAATCCTACATAATTAAGGGTTACAAGACTTAATGAAATTTTTATTACTTAATTAACCTTAATCAATTAAGATTACTATTAACATTAACCAAATCAGAATTCTTATTATTTTATGTAAAATTACGACAGGTAAATCCCACTATAAACTAGGCTTACAAACCAATCAAGCATACCCCTAACCAAACTTCGGTAAAACTGAAAGGGTCGATCGATCGACCAGTCAATCGATTGACTATCCCAGATTCCTCATCTTCTTCCTTATGGACTTTTCATCTCCAAACCTACCTTAAAGATTATCTAAACTCCCAAATCAGCAATACGGAATACCTTAATCATATCTACAAGTCCCAACATCATTCTTAATATTTAACAAAGGTTTTCTCAACTTTTTAAAATAAAATTAAAGGAAAGTTTCAAAGTTAATTCAAGAAACCTTGATTCATAGTTTTGATCAATCAAATTAGTACAATTATTGATTATCTCAATAATCAAAGGGATTTTGATGCAATTCTATTACCTAATAACATTATAATCATTCTAATCCGTTAAAATTTAATTTTATGAAGAATTTGCACTAAATGCTTAACAATTTCATCACATAATTAATAATTTAATTAGTTGATTAACTTTTTTACAATTCAGATTAATTCAGTTATATTAAGAATCAAATAAGTAATCACACTATAACAAAAATTCAATCATACAATTATACTGAATAAACTTGCCCCTAAATTTAGTGGGTTGAATTCCAAGCTAATAATCCCAATTCCTCTTCTTCTCCACTTAGCCTCTTCTCTTTAGCTCTAAGGTTCTCCTCCAAGATGTAAAAAGTTATATAACTTTGATCTAAGGTACTTTTTATAATATTAACCACAAAATTAGGGTTAGAGCCCATATGGACCCTGACCCAATGAGCCCAAAACTAAATCCAGATAGCTTAAAGTCTAGCCTAAGTCATATACTAACCTATGGGCCTTTAGACCCAATCTTTTAAGGTGTAAATGAACCTTTTACACCTAACAAAAGTTACCCGAATAATTCCATCAACATAATTATTTGTATTCGTTAAATAATTATTATACTGTGGAATTTTTAATTTACTTCCAATTCTAAATAATAAATAATAACATAATTTTAGCGACGTCATTAGTCACTGCAGATAATCACATAGATAATTACACACAATTATAATTAAGTTAATATACTTTAAATTACGGGGTATTAAATTCTCCCCCCTAAAACGAGGAATTTCGTCCTTGAGGTCCAAATTTTATACATGACTATAATAACTCTAGATATCTTGTCTGTTTGTAATCATCTTTCTCCCAAGTAGACTCCAACTCACTATGGTGTCCCCACTGAACTCATACTAACAGAATGACCTTTGATCGCAGTGTCTTCTCTCTCTCCGGTTAAGTGTGCACTGTGGTTGCTCCTCGTAACTCGCATTGGGATGAAACTCAGTCCCATTGAGGTTGATGTGCTAGTAGGTATCCTCGTCCCCCTAAAAATTCCTATGCATCGATCCGTGAACAACATCATGTACTTGCTGTAGTGGTCAGGTAAGACGAATCGATATATCGCCGGACCTACCCTATCCAAAATTGTGAAGGGGCTAATGCAGCGGTGTGCCAACTTCCCCTTGGATCAAAATCTGACAACCCTTTTCATCGGGGGAACCCGTAAAAGGACCTGGTTCCCTACTTGAAACTCCAGTTTTATCCATCTCTTCTAGGTGTAATTCTTCTGTCTATCCCGTGCTATCTTTATCCATGTTCGGATGAGTGCCACCTTCTCTAAGGTATCCTGAATAATATTCGACCCAAACATTATTTTCTCCCTAAACTCCAATCAAAACCTCAATAAATGACATGGTCGTCCATACAGTGCTTCGTAGGGTGCCATACCAATAATCTTCTAATAATTATTATTATAAGAAAACTATACGTGAGTTAAATGTTGATCCCACTCTACTTTGAGACCTAATACAAGCTCAGAGCATATCCTCTGGTTCATCCTCTTAGTCTGACCATCAAACTGAGGGTGAAAAGCCATACTCATAATCAGATGTACTCCCATAGCCTCCTAAAAAACCCTAAAGAACCAAAATATGAAAGTGTTATCCTGGTCGGATACAATATGTGGTACACCATAGAGTTGTACACTCTTTACTGTAAATAATTTGTTGTACTGCTTGGATGTGAAATATGTCCGAATTGGAAGGAAATGAGACACATTCGTTAACCTATCAACGATGACCCGAAATTGAATCATGGCCTCTCTAGGACCGTAACAGCCCCACTATGAAGTCTATGGAGATGCTCTCCCACTTTCACTCGAGAATATTTAAAGTATGTAACTCCTCCACCGGTCCATGGTGTTCCACCTTTACTAGCTGACAAGTGGCACACTTAGACATAAATTATACAATATTATTTTTCATCCCGACCCATTAAAACATTATGCACATATATTTATACATCTTATCCCCTCTCAGATGTATTATGAACCGTAAGCTTCAGTTAAAATTTGTCTTTTCAAGTCCAAATTGTTCGGCACAAACAACCATCCATAAAATCTCAACCCTCAATCTGAACTAATTGATAATTAAGGAACTCCGACTGACACCAACCCTCACACCTTCTCATGGCATAATGAGTTTGATGACTGTGACTATATCGCTCGCATTACCATAGCTGGCATAACAATCATTTATCCCCCAAAAGGCATCCTCCCAATCCAAATCTCGATTGGACTTCCACCATGCTGCTCAAATATGTGGTAAGTTACCCCATATTCGACCCATAATGCTGCCAAAGTAACTATCGTTCATTGACTAAATGCATCTGCCACCTCATTATCCTTACTTGGGTGGTATTGAATCGAGAAATGATAATCTTTCACAAAATCCAACCATCTTCTCAACCTCATATTCAATTAACATGTATTAGAGACTATTGTGATCGAAATACAACGTGATACTGTCACCCAAAAGATAGTGTATCCAAATATGAAGGGAAAATACTATTTTTTCCAAGTACAAATAATAGGTAGCTTAATTACCCTCACGAGGCTTTAACTTTTGGGATGCATAAGCTATCCGCCTCTCCTGTATCAGCATACCTCCTAAGCCTTGTAACGATGCATATGTAAATACCAAATACTCTACATCGCCCTTTGGTAACAGAGGGAAATGTTTAGTGGTAAGATTCTTCTTGATCTTCTAAAAAGATCTTTAGCAATTGTTCCACCCAAACACTACTCCCTTTTGAGTGAGATGTGTTAGTGGTTTGAGAATCTTCAAGAACCCCAAAATGAATCTCCTGACCTATGTAGGAGTTGTGGGACGTCCCCACTTTACAATTGTAGAAACATTCCTAGGATCCACCAAAATCCAAGCCGTAGTTACAACATGGACTAAGAACTATTCCTCTTGAAGCCACAACCCACACTTAGAGAATTTAGAATACATCTTATATTCCCTCAGTGTTTGCAAACCAATCGCAAATGATCTGCATGCTCCTCTTTTGACTAGGAGTATATCAAGATGTCATTAATAAACACAACAATCAATTGATCCAGAAATGGTCGAAATACCTGATTCATCATATCCATGAACACTTCACATTGGTCAACCCAAATAGCATGTGTCAAAACTCGTATGAAACATATCGTGTTAAAAAGCCGTCTTTAGAATGTCCTCCTCTCAACTACGTAACTGGTGATACAACGAGCACGTGTCAATCTTGGAAAAGAATGACATGCCCCTCAACTGGTCGAATAAATCATCGATACGCAATCACGAATATTTTTTTATTTCGTGACTTTATTCAACTTTTGATAATATATACTATGGGGTGCAAATCGTAATGGCTCAAATTCCAGCGACTCAAGTGGGCCTAACCCATAAATATAAAGCGTATCACTCAAGTTGATATTAATATCACATGGGATAAACATAAAGAGCTCAATATTTTTACCTAGAATCTCGAAGGAGATCAACACAAATCAGGAAATGAGTCAACCCATGGCTGGGAGAAGTTTAACATAACTCAATCGCCTCTGTAGGTATAAATATAACCCTCACCCCTGGGCAATGGGGCATGTAATTCCCTGTTCATGAATTATAAGAATTAATATACAGAGAGAAATACCCTGTGGACATAGGCACTTACCGAGCCACGTAAATCCTTTTTATTGTGAGATTGTTTTATTCCCCATTTTGTTCAAAATTGCTTAAATTCATTCATTCTGATTATCTGCACTCATAATTGGCGCTGTCTGTGGGAAATAATTCTTTTTCCTAAGAAAATCAAAACTAGCAAGTTAACTGATTTTTCACCCTCATAATGTACCTCTTGCAGGCTATCAGCAAGGCGGGCTCTCATTACATAGAGTCAGGTCTGAGATCCATCTGGATAAAAATTTGGCCATCGGCCATCCGCAATTCTTCCCACAAGAGTAGCCTTCTAAGAAGAGCAATGAGTAACCCAAATCAACTCAGATCTCTCAATTGGTCGACGCATATGAAGAATGACTCCTTCAATAAAAGGAGGCAACACGGCTCTAGGTGGAGGAAAATGCGCGTCTATAATGACGCTTGAAAAATAGAGCGAGGCATATGTGGAGATAAATACAAGCATCGTGGTCAGATGCCTCGCCCTTAGACGAGTAAAACTTATAGTCAAGGAAGGAGTTCACACCGCAAGCAGGAACAATCAGAACTAGAAAGCCGTCCGGTAAGGCAAAAATAAGACGAATGACAATGTAGACATGATATCCGAAGTATTGTTAGAAGGGAGATGGATAAACACCTAGTTAATTGTGGGCCTAGATCCACGAAGGAACTAGAGAAGAGGGAAATCATCACCCAAATGCAGTCTCCCTTCTCGAGGATAATTGAGGACGAAGAGCCCTTGAAGAAGTTCACAATCCTACTGCTCAAGATATATGATAGGGATATCAATCCTATAGACCATGTGCATTAATATAGGAAAATGATGGCTCTATAGAATGATAACGATGCCCTCATGTGTTATATATTCCCATCTATCCTAAGAGATGTCGCACATAAGTGGTTTGAGAGGCGACCTCATAGGCCGGTCAAGAATGTTAAATCACTTGAGGAGGCGGCATTCACAACTCCCTTCACAACTCAATCGGAATAGAATAACTTCCACTAGTCATTACACTATCCACATCTTAGTGTTATCTATCCCGTATATAGCGATCTCGTCTTATAAACGTATATCACATTTTAATTCCGAATTTTATATTCCCGGATGCTCTAGAAATTATCTCACATGACATCATTTAGCTTAATCCATGTATATATATAGGTTCTCACATCACATATGTATACATATTATATTATACACATCAAGTATATCCATGCTTACATATCAGATACTATATAAGTATAATTACCATTCCTCAGAGCTATAACTCAATGGATGCAGTCTCTACAATGCTATCATCTTCCAGGGAATTATTTACATATCATTCTGGGTACCAGCGATCGGACTCTCACATCGACTTAGTAAAAATCAAATCATAACATATGGGAAGCGGTCATAGATCCTCATCTAAAAGTGAGATCGAATCATACCCAAGACATCTCATCCATAATAAAGTCACACAATATAAACAATGGACGAATATGACCTGGGGACTATACGCTCCTTACTTCTCAAGCTTGGGGCCTTACCCACATCGCGCAACTTCCCATGATAGCACAAGAGGGGTATGTTTCACATAAATATACCATTCACACATAGATATATTTATATACTCTCTCTCTCTCTCTCTCTCTCTCTATATATATATATATATATATATATATATATATATATATATATATATATATATATATATATATATATATCGTCATCATAATCATTATCAAATCCACCTATTCATGCCTATCTCTCATGGAATTAGCCCATAATCCCAAATATACAAATTCGCATAATTCATAAGTATTCACTCACTTATGTTAGAATCCTCGCATTCATAAATTTTCTAATATTAGCTTATCACCCTAGATAGTGTTCTACATCCATCCAACTCACACATTTAGATTCACTTAATAATAATCGGTATATATATATATATATATATTACGTGAATAAACGTATATATAAATACCTGCCGAATAATCTCCCAAGTTCCGTTCGTCCCAAACATTCTTAAAATTAATATCCTGAATTCATTTTCATCTAACCCGAGTTAAACAGTATTCCTAAATATTCTTCAAACTCCTTCACTCATCTTCGGACATCCCAAAATAACCCAGATTGATTTCCCAATGATTATTTCGGTCTCAAACACCCTTCAGTAATAAATTCATAACTCATTAAAAAATAATCAGAAAAATACGAGGTCGCGCCCATGAAACCGTATAAAAAAGATCTATAACTTTCATTTTTTGACAAACTGCTAAATCGGACAAGTCCGATCCTTGAGGGCGGAACGATCCAGCCCCAGGAAAATTCTAAGAAGGGAATACCATGGCTGTTATGGCTTTTCTCCCAATTTCTTCACCAATATCACTCCCAAAAGTCATCCCAACATCATCCACCATCAATCGAATCATCTACACACTATGATATACAAAACACATCAATTAATTCAAGGGATTCATCAATCTATACAAGAATTAAACTCTAACTCCATTTTTATTCAATCCTCCATATTTCTAACCATTAACATTAATTTTAGTTTAGAGTACACATAGAGTTGTTATCACACCATTTCCATGGGATTAAAACCACAAAATTCCATTTTTATTCAAGAATCCCAAATCCCAAATCCAAAATTTTCATCTCACCAACTTTGATATGAAAAATAAACACACTAAATGATTAAAGCAAGATAAATGCATACCTGGTTGGATAAATTCGACGACCTCATGCCGAGAATCCGTCGGAGTTGGCCCGAGCTCCTCTCATCTTCCTTATTTCCTTTCTTCTTTTTTTCCTCTTTTCTTTCTTTCTCCCATGCTCTTATAAGAGAGAAATAAGGGTTATTCCTTATTAAACCAAAATTGACTTTTACACATAATTTTGAGTCCCCACTAGTCCAAAAAGTCCTCGAAACCCAAACACTACCCCCGGGTACTCTATTCTGACTCTCTCGGCCCTTCCGAGACCAATTGTGCACTCAAAGTTCCCATCGGAGTCACCTATAAAAAATTCACCTTATTAATTCCAATACAACCCCGCACTTATTTTTTGAATAAAATATTACTCCTTGTCTGTTTGCCCAACCGCGACCTGATATTAACTTGTATGTAAATACAGAACACATCAATAATAATCAAACACTTAAAATTCTCAAATTAATAAATTACACTCACTTATGTAATTTAAATATCCATTAAAGTACGGGGTATTACATACTCCCCCCCTTACAAGAGAATTTCGTCCTCAAAATTCGGATACAACCGATACTAAGAGTGAGGATCTTACAACACCACATCCTTCAGTACTCAAAACCAACTTCAAAGTAAGGCTCAATCACTATAGCCTCAGCTTCACAGCAAGCTTGTACAAACTCTTGATACTAATTTTCTGCATCAGTTATAAGGTCGCACCTAAAAAATGACACATCCCATTGTGCTCCTACCAGTGACATTCGAATAAGACGAGCCCATTCATCACTAGCCCTATTATATCAATATTATTGGTAAGCCACACATCACGAAGTGCCAACTTCTCATATCCATCCCAACACAACATTCGCATACAGAACGAGAGACCACACTAATACCTGACCACTCCGGTCAGTTCTTTAAGACATCAGTTCATGGTGACGTAACTCTTACGATAGTCAAAAGTCACCCAAAATAGTTTATGGTTAATGCCCCTATTAACAATGGACTCTAAATCACGTCCGAACAAAAGTCTAGTTATTCGCTCACCTCTAAGCAACCAGGGGAGAATAACCAAGCTTTCCCACACACAATCTTAATAGGAACCTTGTCTACGGCAAACAAGTACGTGTGTCTGCACACAACTTTACCAATCAGAAATTTCTCCTCCCAATTACCGTACCATGTTTTACTTCTATTAGTAGCTAGGTCAGTTACGAAAGTACAATAACTATAGTGACTCCACAATCGCATTCATACAGCTTTACTAGTCGTTAATCACCTCCCGTCTACTCATTGGGCTATATGTGACACGACTTGCCCAAAATAAAATGTCATACCCACTACTTCTTGAACTTCCCTTATCGGATGTGGGGTTCACGGATCTCATCTTGATTTACAACAATATTGGGTAGCCCCTCACACCGGTGCAATCCTTCTTTTCAAATAAAGGTTTGACCACACCAATCTATTTCCATTTATGTGTGGTGTATTTGGAGACAACTCACTATGTCCCGCCTAACACCATTTCCCCCCTATAGTGTCTCATATTAAGTGGTACTTTACACTCCCCTTCTTCTTCTAGGATATACCAAAGTCCATACCCATGCACTTTTTACCACAATGCGCACTTCTGGGCCCTCTTCACCTTTTAGGAATCAACATTCTATTTATGCGCAAGTCACTTTCGACATAAAAGTTATATCTCCTTTTATAATTCCATTTTAACAAAGGACTTTCCCCTAATTTCACTTCACTCAACATTGGTGGTAAATAATTTCCATTAACCTCAAATACATAACCGGGGCCCTCAAAATCTTATCCTCAGACATATAAATATAAATCTCATCTCCCACATCTCTAAAGGATAGATATGATAGTGCTCTCTTCATATCACTAAATCCCGAGCGCTAAACATAATAACGAGCTAAATCTCTCTCCGCTCAATAGTGGATCCAATATACCTCGAATCATATTAATAAAGTCATTACACACTGGGATAAAACATCTCAAGACAAACATACTCTCTGAAGTCTCTATGATAATATAATATAAATGCGAACTCGAACCTCTCGCAGGTGAGGCATCGCTAAAACAACACATTCTGCCCTAGTGTAGTACCCTCGATAGCCTTATAATATCTGCCCACTATTGTTTTAACCATTAATATAAAATCATAACCAGGATAATATTATACTCGTATAACACTCCACTAAAATGAGTAATCTCTATAAAAATATATACCACTATCAATACACCTGCTCGCCGGCGGATGACACCCGAATAACCCCAATCTACCATGGAAACATACACATAATAATAATGTTATCGATATACGCACTAAACTCGTCTCACACGCAAATCTAGCAAAAATCAAAGTACCATGACTCATTCGTGTCACATAAAACATGTCTCATTCTTTCGAGGTTAGAACTCGTATTTCCACTTTCCCAATCGTCCTGGCTATTCAAATGGATCCTGGATTTAACACGCTTATCCGAACCCAAACCAAAACTACTTTAATCATTTCCCTTGCCAGGCACCATGCTCTTGTCCTTTCGCTTTAGGAAAAACTAGGGCATGTGGTCCTACTCTCCACAAAGTACTTCTATATATAACCCACTTATTTTCGACCATACTGACCATATTAAGGTTGTCCTTCTCTCTGGTAGTCTGAACAGTGGTGGCTACCCCCGTTGTTCCCTTCACTTCACTGGCTTTAAGGAACACACTGTTGACTTTAACAACTCGGACTAAATTCTTCGTCAGTTGGTATGAATTCAGCTATCCAAATCATTTAAATGGGTCTCCCCTGTGGTGTTTCACTAACACCGTTACATCCAGTCTTACTCCCTGACTAAATCCTCCAACTCTTTTAGCACCTTTCACATATAAGCATTGACATCCTTGTTGTCCAAACACGACGTGTTCGACATCTGACTCAATCGCCCAATCAGAAACTCCCATAGTGCTGGTGACTCTTCCCATGAGTCCATCACCCCTTAAGGAATCTTTTCTCCATTGTACCTACCTCATCAGGTACAATGTTCACTAGATAATTGAATTCATTTTCACAATTGGACCTTTGTTTGACCCCGCTATGAGGAGTTCATAACAGCGTTCACATCTCCTCCTGAACATCTAATGAAGGAACTTGCGGTCTAACCGTATTAAAGATCCTTCTATTTACACAACATCTCACTTTAAAATGTGGTGGTTGACTACCACCATTTTAACTTTGCTCTAACGAGCCAAGAAAAATTTACCTCAAATTTTAACTTCCGGGTATACCACATTTCACCATATGCCAAAACCTCTAGATATCTAACTTCCATTGTCTAACACACACCAGCTCCGCACTTTCTAAAATTCCCACGGATGGTCCTTTTCAAATAATTATTGGGTGAGTCTAAATTTGCACCACTTCCTACTATAGCGGTACTTGAAAATCATATGCTGCACCCTAGTGGTCCTTAAAGCTCCTAACTTACCGAGCAACAATAGGGGTGACCTCAACTACGGTCATTATCCCCAAAGTATTTTACAACTCCAACTGAGCCCTACCTCCTGCTGTCCACCTAATGGCCCTCGTCATACTTCATCATTTGGAACACGAACACACCCAAATGCAAATAAGATTCACTAATATATATATATATATATATACATTATAGCAAGAGAACGAAATCTCACCATAGAAGTCAACAATCCTAAACATAGGGCTCTATATCAAATAAAAGGCCACACTGAAAGCGTAGTACGTTTGTACAGATTCTTAAGGACACTAGAACCTGATGATCTGATACCACCTGTGACACCCCGCCCGATAAAATATAATGTGATCAGTCCTATATCAAATTAAACATGAATGTCGCGTGGTTTCATTCTTAACATCACTGTCGAAAACCATTTAATTACAAATAACCTATTAGGCCACAGTGTCAAATTTTAAACTTTTTAATATTTTTAAACTTAATTGCACAAGTCAACCATTCACCCCAGAATATAAACAATAAATGTACTGAAATAAATAAATAATCGATAACTCTTTGTAAACATAAATACAACTATATTGAATGAAAGTCTGAAAATAAATGAAATGACAACAGTTGGGCAATAGGCCCGAATACAACTCAAACACAACTCAAAGTACCTCCTATCTAGATCACAAGTATATAAGCGTCTTCACAATCTCCTGCCCACATCCATAGTTACGGCAACAACATCAGACTCGAAATGAATAGCATCCAGGCGTCCCTGTCTGGACACCTAAAAAGGTTTTGAAGAAGATAGAAAAAAAAATAAGCGGGTCAGACCCGAGGTTTAAAAATAATTTTAGCATGTGTTTAAAATACTTTAATCTTTAAAATATGATATTCTCCATATTTAAACTGGTGTTGCACTCCGATGAGATACTCCTCACCTCTCATCTAACAGTGTACACCTAACGCATGTATTTTAAGCACCCAAGTTACGCTACCCATCCTAACTAGTATCGCACCAAACCATCTAACATCACATGCTATCGCAATAACCCGCATATGTAATATCCTACGCTTTCGCCCGCTATGCTTCCTCCGATCATAAATAACTCTCGCTTATACTAGCCAAAGATCTTAAAATGAAATTTGTTAACTAGGACTCCCAACCATGTACTAAAGACCAAACATCTCCCCGCTTCCAATGTTGCGTTAAGCTTCGTGCATGGGACGTCTCGCAATGTAAAATCCAAGAAAGGAACCCCATCAATACACTAATACTTAACATTTACGGTCATTGATATTCGTTTGGCCCTCTGTCCACAGCATATACCCCTAAATTCCCGTCTCTCGTCATAAAAGTACATTCATAAAAATTCCAACTCTTTTTATTATCAATTTAAGTCTCATCTCGTCAAAGGGATACACTAAATCCCATCAAATTATTGATATAGTTATGCTAAGAACAATAATCCAAAATATTCTAGGGTCTAACATCTCCTAGCTCCTGACCTTTGCTACTTTCGTTCGTGGGACGTCTCGCAAGGCAAAATCCAAACAAGGAACATTCCTAATACACTAATATGTAGCTCTATCAGTTATTGAGATATGTCGGTCGAGGACCTAAGACTATTACTTTATCCAAATAGAATAACTTCCACTAGTCATTACACTATCCACATCTTAGCGTTATCTATCCCGTATATATCAATCTCGTCTTATAAACATATATCACATTTTTATTTCGGATTTTATATTCCCGGATGCTCTAGAATTTATCTCACATGACATCCTTTAGCTTAATCCATGTATATATCCAGGTTCTCACATCACATATATGTATGGACATTATACTATACACATCAAGTATATCCATTCTTATAGATCACATACTATATAAGTATACTAACCATCCCTCAGAGCTATAACTCAATGGATGCAGTCTCTACAATGCTATCATCTTCCAGGGAATTACTCACATATCATCCTGGGTACCAGCGGTCGGACTCTGTAAGGACATAATTTTATAAATGTCCGGGGTAGAATCTAGGAATTTTATATTTTTCCTAGATCATAGTATGTATGTCTGATACTGTTACATTCGACACGTCAACACGATCATCCACGATGGCCTTGATCTGAATTCATGCATCCACCATCTTCACACGTGCATCATGCTACATGCGATGGGCTGCTCAACCGTTCTCAGTAATCCATGACGCATTATTGGTAAAATGGTTTATTGGAGTTGTTAATATTTGCATAAATATTTGGGAATGTTTTAAAAAATATTTTCGAAGTCTGATTTATTTTTAACACAAAAGTAGAAATTTTTCTAAGTGTAGAAGCAGACTTTTCTTGGTCGTCGAGCTCATTCAAACAACATCGCTCTGTCGTTCAAGTGACATGACGATGTTGCACGATCTCTTTCGAGCGACACGTGGCCTCTTTCGAGCGACATGCCTATGTCATTCGAGCGATGAAGCCACCTCAATTTTTGTATAAATATCTATACCCATTTTGCACGTTTTTCCAAGTCTTTTTGTACACGTTTCTACGATTTACAGCCCAAAAAATAGACTTCAAGTTTTTAAGGTTTAATGCCTTTTGATTCATTAAACCATTCCCATATATGTGTGTGAATCTTTAAACCTTCAAAGGATCATTTTTACTCATCTGGAGTAACTTGTGTAGAAGCCGACTCTTTTCCATTGCTGCCCATCTGGAGTTCTTGTGGGAGATTCCAGCCGACGACATCGGAACCGACACCTGAGGGTATTTCAAATGTCATTCATGTTTTCAGTATAATCCGTGTAAACCGTTCTTTACAAATTATAGTGAAACAAAAGGTTTTGCCCCCTTGGTGGATTTTTCCTCATTTGTATGTTTGTTTATGATTGAATATTCTTGCATGATCATATTGTCTTCAATCACACCTAGACGCATGTTTTAGGATTTAATTAAAAAAACTGAGTTTAATTACATAATTTCTTTGTTTGAAGAAAAGCGCACACTCAAATTGGTATCAGAGTCAATTACACAATTATACCGTGTAATTTTCCGCAAATTTTTTCTAAAGATATCAATTTTCTAAAAAATTGATTTTTGAAAAAAAGATCGTGTTCAAAATGGAGAAATTATATAATAAAATACCAGTTTCTGACGGGACAAATTATGCTTATTGGAAAACTCGTATGAAATATGCTCTAAAAGCCATAAATGAAAGAGTTTGGGTATTGGTTGAAAGAGGGTGGACACCTCCCTCCATCACTATTGACAATGTGGCAAATTTGAAATCTGCGACTGCATGGACTGAAGAAGAATTTAAATGGTCAGCTTTTAACTCTAAGGGTCTTAGTGCTATTTCTGGATCCGTCACTCCTGATGAGTTCTGGCGGATAATGACGTGTACCACGTCAAAAGAGGCATGGGATGTTTTACAGCTTACCCATGAGGGAACTAATGCTGTGAAAGAATCAAAATTGCAAAACTTATCAACTCAATTTGAAACTATCACCATGCTTGAATCTGAATGTTTTGATGAATTCTTTGCTAGATTATCTGATATTGTAAATACTATCTTTAATCTTGGTGAACACATTCCTAATGCTAGAGTTTTTAAAAAGATTCTAATATCACCACCTAAGCGTTTGATCCATAAAGTCACTGTGCTAAATTCTATGGGTAATTTAAACACGCTTAAATTAGAGGAATTAGTAGGAGACTTACAAACGTATGAAATTGATATGTTTCCTAAATCTGTCAAGCCTAAAGATAAGGGAATTGCATTTAATGCCCAAGATAGGAAGAGCAAGGGGCCAGCAAAAAGGAGAGTAGAGTCATCTATATAAAGGGAGATAGAAACGTCTGATTCCGAGTGTGATCTTGATTTAGATGATTTGGACCTATTTGCAAAAAAAATCATGAAAATTCTCAAATTTAAGAAAAATGGAAATTTCAAAGATAAAAAGAATTTTGAGAAAAATAAGTTTGAAAAGAAAAATGAAAAAGATTTTAAAGATCATCCTAAGAAAGACGGTGAGAGATGTTATGAGTGTGACCATAAGGGTCATAGAGATTTTGAGTGTGCTACTAGGCTGAACAGACTTGCCAAAGGGGAAAGATGTCCTTAATACTACCCTTAGTGACGACAGTGAGGTCGAGTCGGTGGACTCTGGAGATGAGTCATCGCATGAGTGTGACTTCACCGCATTCATGGATAGTCGTGTGAGTACCTCTAGTGCTCCTCATGAGGATGAGGATGCTACTTCACAAGGAGACCTTGACAGTGAGAACGATGTGTGTGAGGGGGAGGATGCTGTAAGTGAGAGAAAGAATAATCTTTAATGTGCCTACGCTGAGTTATATATTGAGTCATTTAAAACCAAAAAGCATAACAAAGAGTTAGTTCTTAGGATCACCGCTTTAGAGGAAGATTTAGGAGAAGAGAGAGAGAGAGAGAGTCCTCCACCTGCACTACCTTAAGAGAGAGAGAGTCTGCCTATGTTGAGAGAGAAAATCAATTTAGATAAAGACTGAGACTGTTTGGAGAGAGATAGAGTTGTTTTGAGAAAGAGAAAGTGGACTTGACAAAACAAGTGTCTAGTCTTACGAGTGAGATCCATTCCTCCCTGGAGACTCGGAAGAAACTTGAAGCCCTTATAGCCCAGCTTACTAATGATCTTGAGAGAGCACTGGAAGTCAAGGTTCAAATCGAGGACAAATCTGGAAAAATGGGAAAGATGCTCCTCGATCCCGCTTTAGGTTTTGGTGATAGGAAGGGAATAGGTTTTGATGGTGCCTCCACATCCCAAATAGCACATGGACTAGTTCCTAAGTTTACTACAACTCCATATGGCCATCGTAAAAAACCACGAAGGAGAGTTTGATAAGGAAAAGTAAACCAAGGTCTGCCTAAGACTGTGTACTTGTGTACCTACTATAAAAGAAAGGGCCTCCTCAGGGAGTTTTGCTATAGTTTGGGTCAACACGATGTACTACTTCTCCACCACATCGTACTGATGATTTTACCAGTCTGAGAGAGCATGCTGAGTTTTTACCTGCCACATCACAGAGTTTGATGGAAGAATTCCGACGGATGTCGTTATCGTCAGTAAATGCTTCCCACATCCTGGCTAAAACCAACAACAACAAGGGTAAACAAAAGGTTAACACTTATTGGTTACCTAAGAAAGACGAAAAGGCCCTTGTTGTTCATGTCTCTCTCAAAGCGCATAATACCTCACAGTGGTATTTCGATAGTGGGTGCTCCAGACATATGACCGATGATGTCTCATTTTTTACCTACCTAGAGGATCATAAGGAAGGTAGAGTCACCTTTGGAGATGGGAGAAAGTCTAGCATCGTAGGAAGAGGTATAATAGAGTTACCAGGATTTCCTAAGCTAGAGAATGTTTTGTTCGTCAAAGGTTTGAAAGCAAACCTTCTCAGCATTAGCCAGATGTGCGACACTAACTTTACCGTAAAGTTTGATCGGGATGCATGTAATGTCTATCATCAAGCCGGTAAACTTTTAGTACAAGGGGTAATAAGGACAAAGGATAATTGCTATGGGACTGTGCCCAAGTCCTCACTTGTCTGCAATAGAGCCACGATCACACCTATAGATCTGTGTCACCAACGTCTAGGTCACGTGAACTTTAGAGATTTGACGCGATTAGCTAAAAAGGACCTAGTACGTGGCTTACCAACACTTGGAAAGCCAACTTCTACGGTTTGTGGACCCTATCAATTGGGAAAGAAAATCCGTAGCCCTCACTGGAAGTTGAATTCCATTACCACTTCACGATTACTTGAGTTAATACACATGGATCTCATAGGTCCTACTCGTACAGAGAGTCTAGGTGGTAAGAGGTACATCCTAGTGATGGTAGATGATTTCTCCAGATATTTGATTGTAGGTTTTATGAGAAACAAATTCGATGCCATTGAGTTTCTGACGACCAAGTGCCGTGTCCTATAAAACCAACATGGTGTCACTATCAATAGAATGTGTAGTGACAACGGCACTGAATTTACGGAGCAAAAAGTATATGTTTACGGTGATAGCCTAGGAATCAAACATGAGTTTTCTACTGTGAAGACTCCTCAGCAAAATGGGATTGTTGATAGAAAGAAGATGACGATTCAGGAAATGGCTAGATCTATGCTTCTAGGTCGTAAAGTTACTAGGAGATTTTGGACAGAGGTAGTGTCTACTGCATGCCATACGGTGAATGGGGTTTACCTTAATCCACACACACTTAAAACGCCCTATGAATTGTGAACTGAAAAGAAGCCCAACCTTGCATATTTCCATGTTTTTGGGAGTAAATGCTACATCTTACGAGATAAAGAACAATTAGGAAAGTTAGACTCCCAAAGCGACGAGGGAATATTGCTAGGATATTCATGAAATAGTAGAGCGTACCGGGTTTTTAACCTGAAGAGCTTTAAAGTTATGGAGTAGGTAAACGTTACTGTACAAGATGATGAATCATCGACGTCTGTTGACTCCACCCATTTGAGTGAGGATGACACACTCCTTTTTGATGATCCCACCGCGTCTCCCACATCCAGGGTGGACCCTACTCTTATTCTAGGGGACACACCTGCTTGGGTTCACAAGAGTCATGATCCTTTTGCCATTATTGGTGATCCCACTTTTGGGGTTAAGACTCGTGCTCAGCTAGAGAATGTTGTTAGCCATGTCTGCTACACATCTAAAGTTAAGCCCAAGAATCACAAATAAACACTCAAGGATGAACACTGTATATCTACTATGTAGGATGAGTTGCTTTAGTTTAAAAAGAACAATGTCTGTGAACTTGTCCCCCGACCTAGTGGGACGAATGTGATAGGTACCAGGTGGATTTTTAAGAATAAAATGGATAAAAATGGTACCACAATCAGAAACAAGGCTAGGTTGGTCGCTCAAGGCTATAAACAGATAGAGGGTGTATACTTTGGGGAGACTTTTGCTCCTGTTGAGAGGCTTGAGTCTGTCCGCTTACTGCTTGCCATCGTATGTCATCTGCGCTTCAAGCTATATCAGATGGATGTCAAAAGTGCCTTTTTAAATGGAATTCTACAAGAGGAGGTCTAAGTGGAACAACCAAATGGGTTTGAATACCCTAATCACTCTAAGCACGTCTACTATCTGAGTAAAGCCTTGTATGGTTTGAAGCAAGCACCCCGTGCTTGGTACGAGAGGCTTACGTCCTATCTCTTAGCCCGTGGCTTTAAGAGAGGGGGAGTTGATATGACGTTGTTCGTCAAGAGATGACGGTGCTATTTTGGTTGCCTAGGTCTATGTGGATGACATAGTCTTTGGATCCACATTCTCCCAACATGCTCACCACTTTGAGGAGGAGATGAAAAGTGAGTTTGAGATGAGCATGGTAGGTGAGCTTACTTTCTTCCTTGATCTCCAGGTTCGTCAGCTAGAGGTTGGGATGTTCATATCCCAATCCAAGTATGCTAGAGACCTAGTGAAGAAATTTGGTTTAGACTCTGCTAAGCATGCACATACACCTATGAGTACTTTTATCAAGCTTAGTAGGACACTTCAGGCAAGGACGTAGAGCAAACCTTGTATCGGAGTATGATAGGTAGTCTTCTCTACTTGACTGCTAGTTTCCCCCACATAACCTTTAGTGTTCGAGTCTATGAGCGATATCAAGTATCCTCGAAAGAGTCACACTTACTCACTCTAAAATGTATTATCAAATATGTGAGTGGGACTCTCTCCTACGGTATTTGGTATTCCTTTGATAACAATGACCGTTTGTCTGCCTATTCGGATGCCGATTGGGCTGGGGATATAGATGGGTGTAGGAACACTTCTGGTGGGTGTTTCTACTTTGGTTCTGGTCTTGTCTCCTGGATGAGCAAGAAGTAAAACTCCATCTCTTTATCCACTGCGGAGGCTGAGTACATCATCGCCGAGAGTTATTGCATGCAATTCTTGTGGATGAAGCAAATGTTGGAGGATTATGGGATTTCACAGGACACCATGACCATCTCCTACGATAACACGAGCGCGATTCACATATCTCGTAATCCGGTCCAACATTCATGCACAAAGCACATCAGGGTACGCGAGCACTTTATACGTCAGTTAGTTGAGGAGAAAGTCGTATCCCTGAGTTTCGTATCCACCGACCTCCAGTTAGCTGATATTTTCATGAAACCTTTAGATGTCCTTAGATTCAAGAGTCTTAGGAAGTCTTTAGGGATGTGCATAGTTGACTGAGGGGATAGTCCGTGTCTAGGATAGGATGCATTGTCATGTTCATATCACATGATTCATATTGCTAGTTTGTATCATTTTTATTGTTAATTTTTTTGCTTTGTATATTTTTGTTGAAAAATCCAAAAAGATTTTCTTTTTATAAAAGTTTTAGAAAAGCACAAAAAGATTTTTGTATTTTGTTTACACCGTTTATGGATGAGCATTTAAGATAGCCGAGTCATACCTTTCATTTCCATTTATCACGTGACTGTTTGATAGTGATTTTAGATGCTACACCATTTCATCCATGTGCTTTACATTGTTTGGAGTCTTTGAGATGTGATTAGTGATATCTTTCTATATTTTTGGCTCCTTATCTCCTTTATTGCACACACGCACAACTTTATTTGATTATTGTACCTGTCTATCACATATTGTCTTGAGTGTTTCCATCTCAATTCTGTCTATATAACGAACCATATGTGATAAAACTTGACAAGATTGGAATGCATGTAAAAAACGTTTGGTGAGATTGTGTGGTATTTTAAAACGGGTAAGGGCTGCAAAAAGTTCATTTGGCCTTTGCGAACACTAAGCCACCGTTATATCGGACCTAAAAAATTGAGGTTTTTTAATTATCCGGGTCCAAATAGGTTAAAAGAGCTTGAAAAATTTAAAGGCAATAAAAAGCAATACATGCCAAATATGGGCCATTAGGTTTCACCATCAATTTCCAATGTTTGAGAATTTATATCACCTCTAAACAAAATATAAATCTGAGGGAGTTTTGTTGGAGAATTTAAACGGGTTTGCACTTCCTTAAAAGTACTGATAAAGCATTAAATAGTTTTGGACGTTATTGGTGTGGAAATCACTTTGAGCTTTGATTTGCTGATTTGATTGAGTCAATTTTTTATAATTCCGTCTTTTTACACCTGAGGAAGATGTTGAGTTAATTCGTTAGAAATATTCGATATTCATCGTGCACATATGTTATGTTTGTATGCATTGATTTTCCTATCAAATTTGCTCACACCCCTACATTTTCGCTATCATCGACTTGGTTATTTTTATGTTCTTTCATGGTGTGACTCTTTGTTGTATATTTTGTGTGAAAGATTTTGAATTTTTTTGAAATAGAACGTTTATTACCTTGTGACATTCTCCATTTGCATTTATTTGTGCTTCTCTTATCTGTTTATTTTGGGACATCATAAAAAGGCCGAGAATGAATTATGGGGAGGAATTGTTTGGTTGATTTATCAATGATTTGCTTAAGCTTAATTGATCTTTTATTTTTGAATGTCATTATATTTCAAACCGTTACTTGTCACGGGTATCTGCTTTATCTCATGTGTGTAGGTACAAAATTGTTGATTATTGGATTGCACACCCTGATGAGAAAAGCTTTGAGAGTTTCTGAAGATTTGAAGAAGTTTGATTGTCGACATGTCAGTTAGTATTATCATTTTGAGGGTTTAATGGGGGATATTATCTTATATGTCATTTGCCTTATGGAGATAGCATAATTCGGATTTTTTTGTGTATGTACCGGCATAGACATAGGTGGAGATTTGTAAGGACATAATTTTATAATTGTCCGGGGTATAATCTAGGAATGTTCTATTTGTCCTAGTTCACAGTATGTATGTCTGATACCGCTACATTCATCATGTCAACATGATCATCCACGATGGCGTTGATCCAAATTCATGCATCCACCATCTTCACACGTGCATCCTGCTACATGCGACGTGCTGCTCAACCGTTCCCACTACTCCATGACGCGTTATTGGTAAAATGGTTTGTTGGAGTTTTTAATATTTGCATAAATATTTAGGAATGTTTTAAAAAATATTTTTCGAATTCTGTTTTATTTTTAACACAAAAGCATAATTTTTCTGTGTAGAAGCAGACTTTTCTTGGTCGTTGAGCTCATTCAAACGACATCGCTCTGTCATTCAAGTGACATGAGGATGTCACGCGATCTCGTTCGAGCAACACGTGGTCTTGTTCGAGTGACATGACTTTACCGTTTGAGCGATGGTGCCACTTTGATTTTCGTATAAATATCTGTACCCATTTTGCACATTTTTCTAAGTCTTTTTTGTACACGTTTCTACGATTTACAGCCAAGCAAATAGACTTGAAAATTTTAAGGTCTAATGCCTTTTGATTCACAAAACCATTCCCATATATATGTGTGAATCTTTAAACCTTCAAAGGATCGTTTTTACTCATCTGGAGTAACTTGTGGAGAAGCCGACTATTTTTCATTACTGCCCATCTGGAGTTCTTACGAGAGATTCTAGCCGACGACATCTGGAGTTCTTGTGGTAGATAGTGTTCTAAATCCATCCTGCTCACACATTCATATTCACTCAATAATAATCGACACACATATATATATATATATATATATATATATTTTATATGCATAAACATATATATAAATACCCGCCGAATAATCTCCCGATTTTCGTTCGTCCCAAACATTCTTAAAATTAATATCCTGGATTCATTTTCATCTAACTCGAGTTAAACAATATTCCTAAATATTCTTCAAAGTCCTTCACTCATCTTCGGACATCCCAAAATAACCCAAATTGATTTCCCAACGATTATTTTGGTCTCAAATACCCTCCAGTAATAAATTCATAGCTCGTTAAAAAAAATTAGAAAAATACGGGGTCGACACCCATGCAACCGTATAAAAAAGATATACAACTTTCTTTTTTTGACAAATTGCTAAATCGGACCGGTCCGATCCTGGAAGGGCGAACCGGTGCAGCCCAAGGAAAATTCTAAGACGGGACTGCCATGGCTGTTATGGCTTTTCTCCCAATTTCTTCACCAAAATCACTCCCAAAAGTCGTCCCAACATCATTCACCATCAATTGAATCATCTACACACTATGATACACAAAACAAATCAATTAATTCAAGGGATTCATCAATCTATACAAGAATTAAATCCTAACTCCATTTTTATTCAATCCTCCAAATTTCTAACCATTAACATTAATTTTAGTTTAGAGTACACATAGAGTTGTTATCACACCATTTCCATGGGATTAAAACCCCAAAATCCCATTTTTATTCAAGAATCCCAAACCCCAAATCCAAAATATTCATCCACCAACTTTGATATGAAAAATAAACACACTAAATGATTAAAGCAAGATAAATGCATACCTAGTTGGATAAATTCGACGACCTCGTGCCGAGAATCTGTCAGAGTTGGCCCGATCTCCTCTCTTCTTCCTTATTTCATTTCTTCTTTTTTTCCTCTTTTCTTTCTTTCTCCCATGCTTTTATAAGAGAGAAATAAAATTGACTCTTATACATAATTGTGAGTTACCACTAGTCCAAAAAGTCATCGGAACCCAAATACTACCCCCGGGTACTCTATTCTGACTCTCTCGGTCATTCCGAGATCAATTGTGCACTCAAAGTTCCCATCGGAGTCACTTATAAAAAAATCACCTCTTTAATTCCAATACAACCCCGCACTTGTTTTTTGAATAAAATATTATTCCTTGTCTGTTTGCCCAACCGCGACCTGATATAAACCTGTATGTAAATTAAGAACACATTCATAATAATCCAACACTTAAAATTCTCAAATTAATAAATTACACTCACTTATGTAATTTAAATATCCATTAAAGTATGGTGTAATACAGCTGTATGGAAGAAAAGAAAATAAATCATCTGTAACTGTATAATAGAGTAAAACTCAAAGCAAGAGGAAATAATCTAGCCTATTTCCCTCCCCTATCCAGGCAAAGAAACCCTCGGTACTTCTCGCCCTCAGAAATATGTGGGTGTTGCTAATTTCTGGTAATGAAATCTTGATCCCAATAACTCTTATTAAAATCAAGAAGGTTGACAACTAATACTCTATCAACCTTCCTCGCCTTTAAATATAAAGTCACATCCGTTGTGTGGGACCAAGAATAGAAGTATCTAATCTCTAGAATCCTCATTTTAGTCTCATAAAGCTCATTGATTCTATGGACTCCGTTGATAATCTGCCATGTGTTTGGGGCACATTGGGTGGGAACCACCTCAAAGAACTCACAAAATTCCATAAATAATTAATTTAGGGGAAATGATATTCCTCCTTCAACCACTGAGAGGGTATGAATCCAATGACCACCCTCAATAGAAATATAATTTCTAGGGACTGGGACACACTCAATAGTTACCCAAGAGGGAATTGAGTTGTGACACCTCGCCTAGTAAAATACCGAGCGGCCTGCCCATGATCAAAATAAAATGCTGGTCGCCTATGCCTCATTCTTAGTATCACTATCGAAAAACTTTTTTAAAGTTACAAAACACCTAGTAGTTTAAATAGACTGGTGCCAAATTTTATATTTCATTAATTAACAATAAGCGAAAATAAATAACAATTAAACCACCACACAAATTAGTAACTGAAATCCAACACAAATGAATGATATAAACAAAGAGGACCGAATCAACTATCGCTTCAATAATGAAATACAACAGTAAACTGAAATCATAGCCTAGATACACAATGTAACATACATAAACTGAATATTGAATCCGAGGCGACATGCTAAAATGTGTATTGAAATAAAGATCCTATACTAGGAATAAATAAATTAAGTGTCTATTGCAAAGTCCTGCAACTTGCACATGAGTTATAGCTGGGCATTACGGGATAGAATCTTCAAATTGGGCGGCTGGACACCTAAAAGTTTTTGAAAAAGGTCTTGACACGGGTCAGAGTCCAAGTAAAACATTCTAAAAATATTTAGCAAGCACTTAAATTGAAATAATTATATATGCATGCACACTTTTCATATTTAAGCTAGCGTCGAACTCTCTTGAGGTATAGCTCACCCCTCATCTAATGTGCACACCTAAGGCTTGCCTTCTAACCTTCCTAGTTAAGCTACCCCCTCCGAACTAGACACATAAAACCTATTCCTACCACACTAATCTAACCTGAGTATTCTTATTTTGATTATTAATTTATCTTATCCTCAACTTATTAATCGGTTCAACTATATTAATTCATATAACATTCACCCTAGTTGTTACATCATATAACTTTCACACTAGTTATATCAACAATATATTCACATTTATGTATTAATCCTGTATATAGTTATCTACTCATATTATATACGTACTACTATTCTACAACATTCACACACATGCTAAGCATAATATCCATCCTCCCGAGTAAGGACTCACCGGATATTTCTCTAAAATGTTATCACCCAAGGTATACTCATCCACCTGAACAACCTTATACGAATAACTCCCCAAATTAGTAAAACAAAAATAAACATAGTAGAGGAGGCCATAGTTCCCCGACTATGAGAACGAATCATACCCAATGCGTCTCACCCCGAAAAGAAATCACAATAGATAAATATTGGACGCCTATGACCTGGAAATTATACTCGCCCTGCATTCAGTAGCCAGGGGATTCAGCCAAATCGTGCAACCTCCTGTGATAGCACTAGAGGGGTATGTATTCCTATAAATATCATTCATACCGATATCTATAAAGCACACAAATATATATATATATATATATATATATATATATATATATTACTAACTATCACACTACCGTATACATATATTTAAATAAAAGTTCGGTTAACCCGTGCCTAACACCCATAACACTAGCCCAAAATACCCAAGTCTATATCCTGACTTGTAATTTTATTAATCACACCTTAATTATTTTCACTAAAGTACGGTCACTTATCTACATTTCCCAGACTCACTCATTCAGTCCGTCATTAAACAATTATGAATTTATTTCACTCAATTTATTATTTAGGTTCCTCTTTTTTTTTAACTTTCTAGGCTCATATACATCTACCTATAATCCCTAGGTAAAATAATCCCAGGCATCCATACCCGAATTTTATTTCTGACCATAGATTTCGATCGCGGACACCCTTTTGTAGAAAAATCATAACTAATTCAAAGAAAATCAGAAAAATACGAAACTCAAGGCCACGCGTTCGTAACGAAAAGATGTATCTCTATGTCCAAAACCTAGGGTCATTTGAATGAGATATCAACCTCATTCGTGCGAGATACTAATCTTATTTGAACGACTTCCACTATCATTTGAACGACCTGCAATGTCGTTCGAACGACTATTAAAGTCGTTTAACACAGTGCTAATCACTTCTTCTTCTTCCTTGTGCCACTCTATGCCATTAATGAATTAAACCAAGCTTCTAAATCTTCACCCACCTTAACTCATTTAAAATAAACCTAATACACGCATCTAATGTTAGAATTAATCCTCAAAATAACCTTTAAACATCAACAATTTATAAAAATCTTAATTTACTACGTCTGGGGTTTCCACGAGTTTTAAAAATTATTTTCTACAATTTTGTTTGATTGTCCCAATTAGCTCACACCCTCTTCTGGGTTTCTCGCATACTTTAAATTTCTAAAACAATGAATCATTATATCACCTTAGTTGAACTTTAATTTTACATAACTACTCAATTCATAAAAACCTTTTTTATGCAACAATGCACCCAAAACCAATTTTGATTTACACCCACTATGATTTGAATCGCAATACTGCAATTAAATTGAAATCAAGTTTAACTACTTGCCTGGATAATTTCGTTGGGTCTTATTTCCTTTGATGCAGATGAATATTTGATGAAAAACACTTTAATTTCTTCTTGTGGTTTGGCTCCCAAAAGCTCTCCCAATTGCTCCCTATTTTCTCCTCTGCAAAACTAGGGTTTTCAATGAGTTGTGTATGCCACAAACTCCCTAATGTAGGTTTTATAGTGCTAATTCCGAAATTGATCCTATGGGTCAAATTAAAATCACCCAAACACCCCCGTGTGAGCCTGGTTATGCCTAAAAATGTCCCGAGATCCAGTTACTTCTCACGGGTACTCTTTTTAGAATATCTCAACCTATTAGGAACAAACTGTGCACTTTAAATCATCGTCCGAGTTACTTAACTAAAATGTCCAACCTCAACCTCAAATTACGACACATGTAATTCTTAAAAAAAATAATCCGAATTAATTAAATCTCAATTCACTAATTTAATTAAATCCTTCGGATAAATTAATTCCCGTATCACCAAATTAAATAAATTCTATATCCTAATAAATATGGGGTGTTACATACTTTCCCCCTTGTAAAGGAATTTTGTCCTCGAAATTAATATGAGTATAGCACTCCAAGCCTCAAATAATTCCATACTCACATGCCTTTAAGATCGCAATACATATCTCTATCCCTTCTAATTGCGAATTGAATAAAATTTGTTTTTATTACCCAGGGTGTCCATACACCCTGTACTCGTGCTTAACTGCAGAAATGTTACCCGATTCCACTAGCCTTAAATCATAATATAACTTTCAACTTACAATTCTAACTACATATATGCATAATAACAAAGACACCAAACCCGTGTCCTAATGACCACACGTCTCCCTACTTCCAACATTTCTCTAAGTTTCTTGCGTAGGACGTCTCGCAAAGTGAAATCCAAACAAGGAACCCCCCGATACACTACTAACTAACATTTTCGATCGTAGAGATCCGATAGAGCCTTAATCCATAGCACATACCCCTAATTTCCCATCTTCTAACATAAAAGTATACTCTTCCACTATCATGTTAAAAAGGACATCATACAATACATTTCCCTTTACTATCAGTAGGTTCTTTGCGATAACCAATCACGAGCTATATCTCACCTCTCGATAATAAGCCTTATCCACCCTGAATCCCATCAGTAAACATCCGTATTCCCCGGGATTAACTATAACATTACAAACATGTTCTCATAAGTCTATTATGCAACACACCATAACAAATATACACATATATATATAAACTAGACCTTCCTTCAGGTGATAACTAGCACAAGTAAATCATCCTTGGAACAACGAACACAAAGTCCCACCATACTATATAATATAGTCCAAACATCCCGTCATAAATGTCACTAACATCTCGTACGTAATGTATTTATCTCAAGCTCAGCTCTGCACTCTTGGCGTGGCTATCTTATACAGTTATTCTTGATTACCCCACAATGAAATTTAATTCTTCTCGATACTGCCCCAACCATTAACTTTTGGTGCAAAAGTTCTCTCAATGCTTCCTTCGCAGCACTACCCCTCTCTTCTGCCCATATATCATAATATCTCTCAGCTGTGACACCCCGACTAATTAAATACCGGGTAACTACTCCTTTATTAAATTAATACAAAATGCCAAGTTGGTTCAATTAATAGCATCACTGTCGAAAACATTTTTATGATTACTAACCACCTAGTATTTAAAAAGTAATATGTCAAATTTTAGAATTAAGTCTGATTAACATACAGTAAAAGGATAATGAAAGAATAACAACCATTCACCATAACGAAGCAATAGAATAACCAACAAAATAATAATAAGTCCGGAGGAAAACTCCTCACAACAATCCCACAACTGAAATAAGTAAAACAATGTATCCTGAATTAATTACAATCCAAAAGTCTGAATAACTGAAATAAATGAAATGTCTCTAAAAGAAATGGGCGACATGCCCTACAATTGATGAAAGCTGAATATAGAGTCAAGATAGATGAAGCGTCTACTAGCAAAGTCCTGTAACTTCTACAAACAGCTACAGCTCGTCACCTGAATGAGGATCCTAAGCATGGTGTCCTTGTGGCTGGGCACCTAAAATGGTTTTTACAAAAATAGATTTGAAAGCAAACGGGTCAGAGCCCGAAAGTGGAGAGTATTTTAAAAATAGCAAGTGCTTTAATGATATTAAAACAATGAATGCAAAATACATGTTAGGACGTGCACTCGCATGAAATACTCAGCTCTCAACTAATTGTGCACTCCTAACGAATAACACCCATCTAAGTGATATTTATATCTAACTAACTGACATGAGTTCTATCCTTTCTACTCGGTTCTCATTATACATTCTAACGTCATCAATTAAGTAGAGGGCTTTACTTAAACTCAAATTCTCAATTATTAGCAATACAATTCATTACAGTTTATCCCTTTATAGTTACTCAAAGCGTTTCCGGATTTATACTCACAATACCAACATGAACGTTCTCATTAATTTAAGTGTATATTATTCACGTCATAAATATACAATACAAGCACCCCGAGACTAAGCTGCGGTGCACACATACTCTTCTATCCATCCCGGTACATCACGTACATAAGGATCACGCATTCTGAATCTCTCAGGAATCGTTCTCAGATAACAACAATCACAAACAATGGAGGCGAACACAGTCACATCACATGGGTCACGCACATACCTACTCTCCCACGATCAGCAGACTTATTAACATCCCAATAAGTCCTTCTCTGACCTATGTTCGCGAGGTACCAATCTAAATCCCCCCGTAGGCACACAAAGATTAGATGGCCCTAAGCGAACACAAACCTCCCGTGATAGCAAGTATGGTAGGTATGTCATACACATAAAATCATATACGTATACTAAGCATGCACACATCTTAGTACTTAACATATTTTATTAGTGGTATACTTCTCATTCCTATACCAATATACGTATTCCCGATTTATATATATACATCATCCATTATCCTCACGACGTAATTTGTTACTCACGTTCTAACCCATAAATATCATTTGGTTCAAACCACACTTCTATGTTTTACTCCTCAAAATATTCCAAATGTCCCAACTATATCGATTAGTCATCAAGGAATTGTCATTTCTACAATTAAACAAGGTTACGGATGACTAGAAGTCAAATTAGGTCAAAAAGAACAAACTGTCAACTCGTCAGAAGTCTCGTTCGAACGAGGCTGTTCGAACGAGAGTTCGTTCGAACGAAGTGGGCATCTAACGGGATCTCGTTCGAACGAAAGGCATCGAACGAACATCCCTCTCGTTAGAAGGCAAACTGTCAACTCGTTAGAAGCTCGTTCGAACGACCTGGGCAGGCCTTCTAACGAGGTGACAGTTTCGAGCCCAGATTTTCTTAATTCGTTTTTCCAACTTTTCTTCACCTCTAATCTCATCTAAATGTCATTCCAACAAGGTTTCAAGGTTTCTAATCATCCCTAAACATATGAAATTTGTATTACAACATTTATATGGGGTCTAATCATCCCAAACCACATCTAATCATCAAATCTCTCCAATTTTCCCCAATTTTCAAGAACATGAACCCTAGAAATTTAAAGTCTTCCATAGTTATAATTAAATCCGTTTTTTGGTAATATAAAAGATGTATTTCTATCAGAATAATCACCCTAACACAATTCTACATGCAATCTCCTCATTAAAATGTAATTTTCTAGTTCCAATTCAATGGGTCTTTATCATTCTCCAAGAACAAAACAATTGTATAAATTTCCTACGCATGGAAGAAACATTCTTTGCAAATAACATAATTAAACCACTTGCCTTATGTCTTTCTCTGATTTTGATGTCGAATTGATGAATTGTTCTCTCTCTCTGTAGAATTCTCCTCTCTCTCTCTCTCTCTCTACAAGTTCTTTTTCTCCAAGGTGACAATGGTGGTTAAGGTTGCCCTAGGAAGCTCTTGAAACTAATTCCAATAACCCCCGTAGCCCATTAAATCATTAAGTGTAGTTAGTGGGTTTAGTGGGTAAAGGTTAAATCAGATATTAATTTCTAATTTTCGTGGGTTTTAATTCCCAAAATTCCAAAATTACTAAACTACCCTTTTACGTTGCCGGTATGGCCTAAAAATGCCCCGGGACCCAAACTAAACCTCCGGATAGTGTTTTCTGACTATTTTGAGCCTTCCGGACGCGTTGGCGCACTCAAAATGACCATACGGTTAATAGAAATAAAAATTCACTTTTTAATTAAAATAATTATATTCCTGACGCGACTGTCACACGCGTCCCAACAAAATTTCCAAATTGCCGTATTTCAATCTCATGACAAATTTCATAATTCTATATTCATATATAGCCATATATACTCATTAAAATCAAATACGAACTCGCATCTCGCTAGTATTTTTATCCGGATTAATTTCCAATTAATACACATTTAATTCAATTAATCCCATAAATAAATATCATAAAAATACGGGGTATTACATCAGCTTAAAGTGTTTCTTCTACACGTTCAATAATTTACGATTTAAAACCGATGGATTAACATCCAACAATGTCCCACTACCTCCAACGTTTGTTATGGTCCATGTGTGTAGCATACCATAACAAAGCTCAAAGGATCTTTCCCCACTGCACTATCCCCTAGCATTGTTGATCATCGAACTTCGTGGGTCCAAAGCACATAACTAAGATATCACCAATTCTATCTATCGACACATAAGTCAAATCATCTATGCCCATGTCTCTCAAGGGGTCACACGATATGGTTCTTTCACTATCACTTAGTTCTCAACACATAAACAATAATGAGCTAAAGACTTTTCTCTCAACGGTAAACTTGATATACCTTGAATCACATCAGTAAAAGTCCCCACGCACCGGGATCCCATATAACTAGACAACTGTACTCTCTGAACTCTACTTTATAAAAATATCACCACGAGCTCGACCTTTTTCCAAGTGAAACATTGCCAAAATATCTATCATGTCCCGGAATAACAAAAGTCTTGCTGTAACCACCCACCATCTCTTAATAGTCCATACCCAGGATAAACCATAACTTGAATATCACCTTTCAAAATGAGGTAACCTCATAAAATATGTCCTCTCAGTGTCCACACCTGCTCCCCTATAGATGGAACTAAAGAGAGCCCCGTTACCTCAATGGTGAATATACACACACTATAGTGATATTAACGATACCTCTACTAAACCCGTTTCACATACGAATTCAGCACATAAAACAGGCCCCAATCACTCTAGGATAAAACTCATACTTTCAATTGCCAATAGCACTTGCGGCTCAAATGGTTCCTAGACATAACACCCTCATCCCAACCAATCCAAAAACTTCTTATAAGTGTTGCCCCTACTCGGCATCCCATCCTTGTTTTCCAATTCGCTCTGGACAAGATCCACACATGTGTTCCTACTCTTCACACAAAATACACCTCTTTGTGTCATTCCCCTTTCTCTGGACCCACTGGTCAAATCGGGGTTGTCCTTCTCACGGACCTAATAGACTTGACCCTAATTGCTACCCCTGTTGCCCCTTTGGATTCGCTAGCCCTATGAGACTCATTACTAGCCTTGACGGCCCTGACTGAATCCACCGTCACCTGGTAGGAATTCTATAGATCTCAATGGGCCCTCTACCGAGTATCCCCTCATATGGTGCCTTATTAGCACTGTTAATTATAGCCTTGCCCTTCGATTAGTTTCTCCAACTCTCTTGGCTTCCTTTTCATGACAATGACAACAACTGTACTCATCGTTCTATCCAAATTTCCCCATCCATGCTTGTGTATTCTATCCATGAGCCCATTATTCACTTAAGGACCTTTTTGATTCTCCGTATCCACCTCGTTGGGTACGAATTTTGCTAAACCCATCAACTTTCCTTCATGACCGATTACTGCACGGACATTCTAAAATAAGTATTGAAATCTCCTTTGCCTCTCTATCTAAATAGCTGATGAGAAGATCTGTGGTCAAACCCCACCTCAAATTCTTTATTATTCATCGTATATCTCCATGGTTATGGTGACTGATTCCAATCACCACAATGCTGCTCCTATGAGCCAAAATTTCACCTGAAATTTAATCCTGGGTGCCATTTCACTCCACTCTACACAGTTACCTTTGGGTTTACTTCCTTCCATTGACCCATCACACTCCCTTTATTCCCCTAATCCTTACGGATATCTCTTAGGAAGTGTTACTCTGACTCCCCCTCCTTTACCGAGTACGCTGGGTGAGTCTAAATTTTCACCACTGCTTCCTACTACGATGCTTTTAAGGAAACTAATGAACCCTAGCGATTATCCCAACACCATCTGCCTAAATAATAACAATGTTAAATTTTATTGCGATCACCATTCCCCGAATATTCCACAATTTCTGCCGAGCCTCTCCCCCTCCAGTCCTTCTAACGACCCTCGGTAGTCATCCAAAAATATTCCGTGTATGAAGCCCAACCGAACTCATATATGAATCGCATCAATTATACTTAATAGCAGGAGAACGTAAGTCTCATACATAAAGGAATACAGTAATCCTATAATAAGGCTCTAGAACCTGATGCTCTGATCCCATCTGCGACACCCCACATACTATAATACCAGGTGGCCATCCCATGATAAAAAATAAAACGTTGGTCTCATATCCCTCATTCTTAGCATCACTGTCGAAAAACTTTTTTAAAGTTACTAACCACCTAGTAGTTGAAATAGACTAGTGCCATATTTTATCTTTCATTAATTAACAACATGTGGAAATAAATAACAATTAAACCATCACTCAATTTGGTAACTGAAATCCAACACAAATGAATGATATAAATTAAGAGGACCGAATCAACTATTGGTTCAACAATGGAATACAACAGTAAACTGATATCATAACCTGGATACACAATGTACCATAAATAAATTGAATATTAAATCTAAAGTGATATGCCCAAATGAATACTGAAATACAGGTCCTACACTAGGAATAAATAAATGAAGCGTCTATAGCAAAGTCACGTAACTTTCACACGAGCCGCAGTTGCGCATCCCTGGATAGAATCTTCAAACTCGACGTCCTTGTGGCTGAACACCTAAACGGTTTTGAAAAAGGTTTTGACATGAGTAAAATCCCAAGTAAAACATTTGGAAAATATTTAGAAAGCAGTTAAATTGCAATAATTAAATATGGATGCACACTTTTCATATTTAAGCTAGTGTCGCATTCTCTTGAGGTAATGCTCACCCCTCATCTAATGTGCAAAACTAACACTTTCCTTCTAACCTTCCTAGTTAAGCTAGCTCATCCTAACAAGCCACATAACACCTCTTCCAATGGCACTACTCTAACCCGCGTATTTTTACTTTGATTATTAAGTTATCTTCTCCTCAACTTATTAATCGGTTCAACTATATTAATTCATATAACGTTCAACCCAGTTGTTAAATCATATAACTTTCATACTATTTATATAAGAAATACATTCACACTTATGTATTAATCCCGTATATAATTATCTACTCGTATTATATACGTGCTAGTATACTACAACATTCACACACATGTTAAGTATAATATCCATCCTCCCTAGTATGGACTCATCAAATTTTTCTCTAAAATGCTATCACCCAAGGTATACTCATCCACCTGAACACCCTGATACGGTTAGCTCCCCAAATCAGTAAAACAAAAATAAACGTAGCAGAGGTGGCAATAGTTCCCCGACTACGAGAAAAAATCATACCCAAAGCGTTTCACCACGAAAAGAAATCACAACATATAAATACTGGATGCCTATAATCTGGGGATTATACCCGCCCTGCATTCACTAGCCAGGAGATTTACCCACATCGCGCAACCTCCCGTGATAGCACTAGATGGGTATGTATTCCTATAAATATCATTCACACCGATATATATAAAGCACACAAATATATATACTATCACACTTCCGTATACATATATTTAAATAAAAGTCCGGTTAAGCTGTGCCTAACACCCATAGCACTAGCCCGAAATACCCAAGTCTATATCCCGACTTGTAATCTTATTAATCACACCTTAATTATTTTCACTAAAGTAGTGTCACCCACCTACAATTCCCAGGCTCACTCATTCAGTTCGTTATTAAATATTTATGAATTTATTTCACTCAATTCATTATTTATGTTCCTCTGTTTTTTTAACTTTCTAGGCTTATATACATCCACCTATAATCCCTAGGTAAAATAATCCCGGGCATCCATAGCTGTATTTGATTTCTGACTATAGATTTCGATCACGAACACCTCTTCATAGAAAATCATAACTAATTAAAAAAAATAAAAAAAGTACGATTCGTAACGAAAAGATCTATCTACATGTCTAAATCCTAGGGTCATTTGAACGAGATATCAACCTAGTTTGAACGAGATACTAATATCGTTTCAACAACTTCCACTGTCATTTGAATGACTTGCAAAGTCGTTTAATGCATCGTTGATCAATTCTTCTTCCTTGTTCACTCTATGCCAGTAGCGAATTCATATAAGCTTCTAAATCTTCACCCACCTTGACTCAGTTAAAACCAACATAATACACGCATTTAATACTGAATTTCCATGTCTGGGGTTTCCACGAGTTTCAACGAATTATTTTCTATAGTTTGGTTCGATTGTTCCACACCATCTTCTTGATTCCTCGCATAGTTTAAATTTCTACAACACTTAAATATAATATCACCTTAGTTGAACTTTAATTTTCATTAACTGTTCAATTCATAAAAACCCTTTTTATGCAATAATCTACCCAAAACAAATTATGATTTACACCCACTATGATATGAATCGTAATACTGCAATTAAATTGAACTCAAGTTTAACTACTTGTGTGGATAATTTCGTAGGGTCTGATTTCCTTCGATGCAGACGAATATTTGATGAAAAACACTCCAATTTATTCTTGGTTTGGCTCCCAAAAGCTCTCCCAATTTCTCCCTCTTCCTCTGTAAAACTAGGGTTTTCATAATGAGTTGTGTCTGCCACTAACTCCCTAATGTAGGTTTTATTGTGCTAGTCCCGAAATTAAGCCTATGGGTCAAATTAAATGACCCAAACACCCCCGTGTGAGCCTAGTTATGCCTAAAAATGCCCCGAGAACCAATTACTACCCCCAAGTACTCTTTTCTAACTATCTTAACCTATTTGAAACCAACTGTGCACTCAGAATCCTCATCCAAGTTACTTAACTAAAATATCCAACCTCAACCTCAAATTACGACACATGTAATTCTTAAAAAAAAATAACCCGAATTAATTAAATCTCAATTCACTAATTTAATTAAATCCTTAGGATAAATTAATTCATTTATCACCAAATTAAATATATTCTATATACTTAAAAATACGGGGTGTTACATGAGTATATTTTCCTAAACTCTCCCACAGTCCTCTCATTAACAACGTAAATTATTTTTGAGAAAGAAGAAGTAAAAGAAAGGACTACTAAATGAAGATAAATACGAATTGAAAAAGTTACAAAGCTAAGAGAAATTGCAAGAAAAATAAATAGAGACAAAGAGAACTTACAGGAAAAATGTGAAGACAAAGGCTCCAAATGCTCTTTTTGAATGAAAGTAAGTTCGCAAATGACGGTGCATATTTTTTCATTAAACAGAAGAAAAATTCCAAGAGTTTAATCATATGGAACAGAGTCCATGTTCATCAATGCAATTGGAGATTCATTTTTAAACTCTGTACCAGCATGCCCCCGCAAAAACCCAATGCTGAATTATCATGTGATGACCAATCATTTGGGCCAAGCAAGCATACAAAACTCTTTGGCCCATTTTTGCCAAAGACTTTTGGGGTAATTGGGGGGTGTAAACCAAAATGGACCAAATTCCAGCGACCCAAGTGGGGCCAACCCATAAATATAAAGCGTATCACTCAAGTAGAGATTGATGTCACATGGGATAAACATGGAGAGATCAATCTTGTCACCTAGAACCTCGGAGAAGATCATCACAAATCAAGAAATGAGCCGATCTATTGCTGAAAGAAGTTCAATATAACTCAACTTCCTCTATGGTTATAAATAGATACCTCACCTCAGAACAAGGGGGCATTTAATTTTTTGTTTACGAATTATAAAAATCAATATACAGAGAGAAAAACCCTGTGGATATAGGCAGCTGTCGAGCCATGTAGATCCTTTTTGTTGTGAGATTTTTTTATTCCTTTTTTGGTTCCAAATTTCTTAGACTCATTCACTGTGATTATTTTCACTCACATATACATAATCAAAGCAAACCATCTATCTTCTTCACAAATAAGATTGGATCTCCCCACAAAGATGTACTCCTCTACGTGAACCACCGGTTGAATAATTGGTGGATCTTCTCATGCAACTCTTTCATTTCTAATAGAGCCATCCGGTTTGGTTCCCTCACAATGGATCTGGTACCTGACATCAAATCTATAGAGAAATCTACCACCCTAGTCGATGGTAATCTTGGTACCTTCTTAAACACATTCAAAAAGTCATGGATAATAGGTATCTCATCTAAAGGCACAATGACCTCCCTAGTTAAAGTTGTATCAATATAATACAAATGGGGGTTGGACCCCCTTGAGTCCAAGCATCGCTACTAAAAACATTTCCCACAAAGTAGTAGAAAATGTAATCTCTTTCCCACTACGATCTATTTGTGAATGATACCTAGCTATCCAATCCATACCCAATATAATATCATACGTATCCATATCTAAAAGCAACAAGTAAAAAAAAAACACAATTGACCGATCTTAACTTCCACACCTCTACACTTATAATCCAAGATAATAACCCAACCTACTAGGGTATTAGCATACGAAGATACATGCTTAGTTATATCTACCAAAGCCAATGTAAATGCAAATGTATAACTAGTAAAAGAGTGTGACGCCTCCATGTCGAATAAAACATGTGAATAACTATAAAAAAACATAAAATATAGCCTCGATTACTTGAGGCTATACTGGATGATCTACCTGATGAACATTATACATAGGTACACAATGAAGCTGAAGGCCTTTTTGAGTCAGACATACTACATGAGCTGGTGACAAAGTAGGATACTAAGATGGGACTGGAAGAGCCTACTGATGCCCCTAATGTCCTTCCTGGTTACCCTTAGGGAAATTACAAAAAGAATTCATCCACTCCCCATAAGTATATCATTGTCCCCTGATGGTATGCTCCTGGCCCTGACCTAGTTGTCCCTGTCCCTGACCTAGTTCTCCCTGTCCCTACGGACTCTCCTGATGTCGTTATCCTATCCCCTAATGGAATTGACCCCTTTGTCCCTACTAGTCGTGATGTTCCTGTCCACGGTAACCCTATCATTGGCCAGTCTGCTTGCGAAAACCATCTCCTCCTTTAAAACACTTCAAGGGATACTCCTCTGAATTGGTCCTCTCTGAAAGTGTGGGCCTCCCTGCACTCAGGATGAATTCCCCATTTCTCTTACCCGTGGCCTTTCGATGTCACCTCCCTTTTCTTTCTTGGGTTTTCTCTCCTTCTGAACTCACTAAAATTATTAGAATTCCTAAGCCCGACTTCCACTATCTGAGTAAATTAAGTGCATGTCAGATTCCCCATCAGTATACACCTAATCCCCCATGACAGGCCTCTCATAAATCGATTTATCTTCCCCACCTCTGAATCCCTAATATCTGGGTAAAAGTGTGAGTAAATTCCTTATCATACTCCACCACTGTGTGATCATCCTGCTTTAATTTATTAAAATTATCTCTTAAAGCTTCCTGCTATCATGGAGGGAAATATTTCCCCTTAAATCTCTCATAATCTACAAAATAGTCATTTGTGCCCGATCTTCTACGGTGGTAACAAAATCCCACCACTAGAAAGCTTCCCCTATAAGTCTGAAGCTGAATAACATCTCGCACTAGATATCGACACACTCCAGTAGTTATAGATGTCTCTCAATGTCACGTATCCAATGTAGTGCAATAATAGGGTCTGTAGATATCGAGAACTACTTGATGGGCACCTTTTCTCAAAGGCACTACTAGATCTTTCCCGAACTAATACAACAGGCTAGGTAGGCTTAGGTGCTGCCACGGGTGATGGCGGTGGTTACTACTGCATGGATGCCATAGTCGCAACTACAACATATGCAATGATAGTGCCCAAGTCGACCTATGGAATAATAGGTTCTTATCCTCATTGTGGTGGTGGAGGTGGCTGCTGCTACTGCTGGGGTGCTTCTGCCTCAGAGTTAGCGCTAGCAACTGGTCACCATTGGACAACTAGTTGGAGTCCTGTGTTCACCATCTGAAAATATAGGACAACTAAATAAATAGCTCTAAAGTGTCAAAGAACTCTACACAAAAAGAAATGGACACATGCAAGATCCCTAGGACACTAGAACCTGGATTGCTATGATACCAACTACTACACCCCATAAAATTTAAACTAGAGTGATCAAGTATAAAGTAAATAAAATAGGAGTCTAATAATTTAATATCATTATAAGCGTTACCAAAAATAAAAAGCAATGTATAAAAAAAAGTAAATCAACATCAAGTGTAGAACCATACAAAACCTGATACCAAAAGTAACATAAGGTGATAGAATCCTCGTATACAAGCATTATCTACTAATACATGCCAATATCAATATAAAGTAGAAAATAACTCATGTGTAAAATCGACATATGTGATAAAAGGATTATAGAATATAAGCACACATGCTTAACACCTACATCCTATAAGATTAGCAATGGAGAGGAGATCAAAACTAGATTAGGCATGAGGCTTCACTACTGGCCCATTACTTGAAAAATGTTAATGGGAAACATGAACAACAAGCCTAAGTAGCAAAAAATAATAATTGATCTTGGGATAAAATGAAATTATGCATCCTTTTTTAGGATTTTAGTTGCTTTTAAGTTAATCGAACCCAAAATAACCTTAACTATCACATTCGTCTACTCTCGAGTCCATATGTTCACAATGATTAAGTCTTACTGATCATAATATATTTTCATGTAACAAGTCCACCTTTTCAATTTATGTGTCATAATTTTATAATGTCACAGTGAAAAGTAGTATGTACATTTACATACACATAATACAAGTACGATCCAATATAAGTAGCTCATAAAAGGTCTCATCACAATCCCACATAAAACTAAGGCCTATACTAATGCCTTTGAGGATCGCTCACGCGTACTACACATAGTTATATGTTGTCCCATACCAATAACCATTCAAGTATGTACTAGGGATAATCATTACGGCTTCACACCAGTTATATATCTCCACATCGAAGACTATATAAAAAGATCAACATGCGAACCTTACACAAACATGCTGGAAATTTTAGCACATAATGTTTGGGGGTAAATATAACCAAGTCATACCCATTATCATCGCATCAGGGTACCGGTCTCCATCGATGGTGCCCCCACCAAGATGTCACCTTTATTACGTATTTCACAAGTACATATCACAGTTAAGTTGAAAAGAATTAGCTCAATTTTATTACTTAATAATCATCAATTAGTTAAGATTATTATTCACATTAACAAAATAAGAATTATAGTGATTTTATGTTAAATTACTATAAGTAAAGACCATCTTAAACTAGGCTCACAAACTAACTACGCAAACATAAACTTAGGTAAAATTGACCCCTGTCCCAAATTCCTCATCCTTTTACTTACAGACATTCCATTTCCTAACTCCCATTAACAATTATCCATGCTCCTAAATCACTAATACAGAATACCATGATCATATTTACAATTCCTAACATCATTTCCAATTTAGGAAAAGGTTTTCTTAACTTTTCAACATGAAATTAAAAGGGATGTTTCAAAGTTAATTCAAGAACCCTTGATTCATAGTTTTGATCAATTCAATTCTTATAATTATCAATTCTCTCAAAAATCATGGGCTTTTGACATAATTCCAGTAACTAATCAAATTATAAAAATTCTAATCCATTTAAATATGATTTAATGAAGAATTTCTCCCTAATACTTAACAATTTCATTATCTAACTAATAACTTAATTAATTGATTAACTTTACTAGAATTTTAGATTAATTCATTTATTTTAAGCATCAAATGAGTAATCATACTATAACAAAATTTGAATTATACAATTATACTAAATAAACTTGCCTATAAATATAGTGGGTTGAACTCCAAGATAATAATCCCGATTCCTTTTATTCTCCACTTAGCCTCTTTTCCTTAGTTTTAGGGTTCTCCTCCAAGTTGTAAAAAGTGATATAACGTAGCTCTAATCTTTGTTTTATAATGTTAACCACGAAATTAGGGTTAGAGCCCATATGGACTCTGACCCAGTAAGACCAAAACTAAATACGAATAGCTTAATGTCTACACGAAGTCATGTACTAATCTATGCGCCTTAAAACCCAAAATGTACCTTCTACACCTACCAAATGTCACCCAAATTATTCCATCAACATAATTATTTTTATTCGTTCAATAATTGTAATTATATTGCCATATTTTTAATTTGCTTCAATTCCAAATAACAAATAATAACATATTTTTAGTGATGTAACTAGTTACTGCAGATAATTACATGGATAACTACACCTAATTATACCAAATTGTAATTTATTTAATTTACTTTAAATTATGGGGTATTACATTCTTCCCCCTAAAATAAGGAATTTCTTCCTCGAAATTCAAATTTTATACTTGAACAGAATGACTCTAGATATCTTTCTCACATGCCATCCTCTTTCTCCTACATAGACTCCGCCTTGCTTTGGTGTCCCCACTGAACTGGTACTAACGGAATGACCTTTGATCACAATGTCTGCTCTCTCTGATCAAGTATGCACCGTGGTCGGTCCTCATAACTGGCCTTGGGCTGCATATCAATCCCATCGAGGTTGATGTACTGGGCTTGGCCTTGGCCTTGGGCTGCATAGAAAAACTCAATTATTTTTTTTCGTGGATTGTTGCTATTTTCTATTAGTTTTCAGAACATGAGACAATATGGTAATATGAGCTTTGAAGATAAACGGGACCTACTGGAGTAAAAATATTTTATTGCTTGTTAATATAAAAAATAGTGAGGAGGGACAATCTTACCCGATCCAACCCGAAGGGTGAAAATGTAAAATAACCACAAAACGGCACGAGCAACTCGTACGGGACCAATGTAACTCATACGAATCGACCACATAGTCAACTGACTCCCGATTTGAGTATATGACGAGAATTTTCAAAAAATTAGACTTGGGCTTTAAAACATTCCGTCAAAGGGTGAAAACATAAAATAGCCACAAAACGGTCTCTTAAGAGGCACGAGCCCCTTACACGGGAGAAATGTAACAGGTACGAACCAACCGCTTAGTCATCGGACTTCCCGCTTGAGTATACAAAAAGAATTTGCAAAAAGTAATACTTAGGCTTAAAAGTATGTCGTCAAAGGGTGAAAACGTAAAATAAACACAAAATGGTCCCATTAAAGGCACGGGCACCTCGCACGGGACCAATATAACTCGTAGGAACTGACCACATAGTCACGAGACTCCCGATTTGAGTATAAGATGATAATTTGTAAACAGTTAGACTTTGGCTTAAAAATATACCATCAAAGGGTTAAAACGTAAAACAACCACAAAACGATCATGTAAGAGGCACGAGCACCTCTCATGGGACCAATGTAACTCCTACGAATCGATCGCGTAGTAATTGGACTCCCGATTTGAGTATACGATGAGAATTTGCAAAAAATTAGACTTAGGCTTTAAAACATTTCGTCAAGTGTTGATGACCGGGCGGAAAAAGTGTGCGTGTGTAAAGTGCACAGTCGTCGTGAGTTTCGCCGCCGCGATACCAAAGAAAACCTAAGCTACTACTACACTTGACAAGCAAGTACAGCGGTAAGTCGGGTATCGTAAATCCACAGGGAGTGATTGAATTTTAGATTCTAATTGTTTAATTACTTCAGGAATAAAAATGGTGTAAAAGAAATAAATGAAAAGGTGATAGGGTGGTTGTCGTGACAAAAGAAAAGAATAAGTTACGCTAAATAAAAGTAAAGCGAGGATCGAGATCGCATTCTACCAAACAGATCGAAACAACTACTAATCAAGATTCTGGCTCGAAAGCAATTTAATCGAGCATTTACAATTAAGCATAAACATCACACAAGAAGGAATTTAACCCAAAGTTGCGAGATAAAACATTTAACTGAAAATGGTCGCCCGCGGATTAAATTCGGATAATCGCTATAAACACTAACGTTGCATGACAAAGAAAGTTAAACGCATAATAATCCGACTTTAATACGCGAGGTTTAAATTAAATGCAATTTTACACGAAACCCTAAATTTCGAGGTCCGAACCCGAAAATGGCGGAAACGCAATCCCGACCCTATTTATCTAGGGACGCATAATGAATTAAACTAATTTAAACTAATTAACTAAGAAAGCAATAAATTAAAGCAGGAAAACCTAATTAGAAAGCATGGAAATTATCTAGAAAGCAAGGAAAGAATGAAATACAACTAGATTAAAGGAGAGGGAAGATGAATAGTCAATCTTACAACCAATTAGTGTGTCAATCCAAGAGAGGAAGAAGAAGAACCAATCAAAACCCCTCCAACCCTAACTAAACTAAGCTAAAATCGTATAAGGGCTGGTCTCCCTGTTATTACAACAAAATTTGGCTTATATAGTAAGTTAGAATAAAAGAAAAGAAGAAAGAAAAGAAAAGAAAATATCTGCAGAAAAACAGGGGATCGATCGATCGACCCCTTTAGTCGATCGATCGATCAAGGGAAAATATCGATAATCCTGAAAGGTCGATCGATGGACCAGAAGCGTCGATCGATCGATCAAGCAGGGCAGATTGCAGCAGCAGCAGCCCCTGCTTCTTTTCTTCTTCTTCTTCTTCTTCTTCTTCTTCTTCTTCTTCTTCTCTTCTCCTATTTTGCTTTCTCGTATTTCCTCCGCAAGAAACGCCGTAACTTCTTCGTTATGTATCGGAATCGCGTACCGTTCTTGGCCACGCGAAGCTAGCGAGGAGGGATACAACTTCCGTGAGATGTCGGGCCAGGTACCCAAATTGTGAAAAGACTAAAATGCCCTCGAACGTATGGTTGTGTACGGAACTTCACCGGAATGCATCCGAACTTCATACTAAGCATCCAAACACCTACAAGAGCTCAATTAACCCATGCAAAACATGTTATCATAGAAATCCGAGGTTGTCTAGTTAACGAGCATAAATATAGGGATTAAGATACCCGAGGGGGCTAATAACGCGTAGGTTAACGGGTGAAATATGCAATATTTGCGTCGTATCACACCCCCTAACTTACACATTGCTAGTCCCTAGCAATGAAATAGGAAACAACAAGAACTACAATCAAACCAAAAGCAGGAGAAAGAATAAAAGTATGGTATAAAAGCAATAAAAAGATAAGGCCACTTTCGCGGGGGAACGATTGTATTTAGCGTATGCAATAAGCCGTTAAACCCCTAGGTTACCCTAGTGGACGAGTGTCGTCTCGTGAGGGTTTTCAGGGATGAAACCCACAAACATCATATGGTTTCCTCAAAATATGCCCAACCCAACATGCGACAAACTCAACAACAACGAAAAAGATTTCAAACAGGTTATTAGCATATTGAATGAATTCAAGCTAAAGTCCGTTGTTATTAACAAGTTGAATGCACCTCATAGAATTGAAACTTTAAAAGTGGGAGGGGGAGAGAAAATGCACAATATGATTTGGTAAAAACTTAAATAAACCGGATACTAATCAAAGCAAGCATACATTCAATCCTCACGGGCATTACGCTCATCAAACGAATTCACTCAAAATAGGGAGGTAACACACGGGACATGCGGGCTAAAGAGTAAATGTAAATGGAAACTAGGACGCACACATGTCACAATTGAAGAACGCTATATATAAAATGAAAAATTGTAATCTCAATGAAAGGATACCGCACACTAAAAGAGGCGAAATGCATTTTCACAGATTATCAAAACTATTTAAACTTTTGAATTACATCAACCTAAGATCACATAGGACTTGTAATAGGGTTGTAATGTAGGTATGATTAAGGTACGAAATGAAGGAATGTATGTACGGATTCAAAGTGTTCGGGATGAAAACTCGGGATAATGGAAAAATGCGGGCAATATCAAAAATTGGAAAACAAGTTCCAAAACGGAATTAGATATATCATCGGGGAGAGTAATCAAAGCTTATTGAACACCACAAAGACTATAAACAACTTTCTCTTTCTTTTCTTTTCTTCTTTTTCTCATTTTCTCTTTTGTTTTCTTTTGCTTTTTGCTTTCTCTTTTTCTTCACTTTTTTTTTTACTACTTTCTTTTCTTTGCTTATCAAACTCTCATATGCCTAAATTGCAACCGATATCATAACAACATCATTCAATCCCAATTAACATTCCAAACAAAGGTATGTAAAGTGTATGTATGGGCTAAAACTCCAATTTGGAGTTGGTTATGGGAATTTGGGTTATGAAACGAAGGGCTATATTTAGGCTCAATGGGGTTAACGAGGGTAAACATATAAGGGTGAGGTCAAGGCTAATATGGGTGATATATCAAAGAGGGCCTATGATCATTTCACAAAGTTTACGCAATTCTCGAATCAAAACAATATATGAAAATCATGATCAAGTAACACATTTCAAGTATGAACTCAATTAATGAACGGTCAAATGAAAGAATAGAGAGATTACCAACGAATTCAACGTTTTCAATGAGAAAAGAATAGTGTATAACACTCACAAACGACGAAAGGTACAAAGCTTACACGGTGTAAGTATATACAATGCAACAAAAGATTACCGAGTTATAAAAATCTTAAACCAAATCAATAGAACCAGGAAAGTGCATATTCTCATGGGATAAAGTTTAATTCATGAAGTTATTCACAATATCAATGATTTGAGGACTAAAGTCTAATAACTTCTAAAATAGAGAACATGCATCATTGAGTTGTCTATTGGATCGGGCAATTATTGAAATTTATCACTGAAAACAAGGCAAAATGCCCAACAAAGGAGAAAAAAGAAAGAAAATATTTTTGAAAATTTTTAAATTTTTCACAAAAAGGCATACTTAGTAACTAACAAGTAAGCAAATCCATGGACAAAACAAAGAAATGAATAGAATATCCTACACCCCCTAACTTAAATGTTGCATTGCCCTCAATGCGCATTAAGAACACAACACAAAGAGAGGAAAAGAACGATATTACCCAAAATTGTAGCGATCTCCATAAGCGCGAGTCCAAAGGAATCTACAAAACAAGTTAGTACCGAGCATAGCAAAAACAAATAACAAAAAGTTAACTAATTACACTAGAATAAATATAAAGGAAAGAAAAATAGGAAAGAAAGAAAATTAAAAAGCTAACTATTTACAACCTACTATTTAGACTTCACACTAACTATACACTAGAAGTCTAAATAGTTGAGGGTCCACCCAAAAAGGGATTTGACTTTGAAAGATCAACGGTGGACCCTCCAAAGCGAACATGCCTCCCGAAAGATATGAATTTCGTTTGAACAACGGAAGGCATGCAAGCGGTGAAAAAAGTGAACCATCGCCAATTTGACATTTTTGAGGGACGATGGGGGATTTGGATAACAAGGGGGACAAGAACACTAGAGGACCAAGAAAAATCGATTCATTTCCCAAAGGTTTTTCAAATGGAATGGGAGATGGTGCACACATGAGGATAACATCCATCGAAAACAAGTCCAGTAAAGAGTCCTCATCGGCAAAAAGTGTAAAAGTTTTAAAAGTTTCTACCGACTCATAGGAATCAACCGGTAATTCTAATGGTTCAATGACGGAAAACGTATATGGTGATGAAACAAATTCAATCTCAATCGACACATCGTCGGAAGGAGATTGAATTTCGGGGGAGAAAGATGCACACTCGATGAGAAATTCTTTGAAAAATTAAGGTGAAACACAAGTTTCCACCTCCTCGTTGTTTTGTGCATAAGAATTCATCTCATCGCAAAGTGCACCAAGTCTCATTCCAGCATCATTTAGGCTTTCCAAACCTTGGGAGTAAAGAAGCAAAGTTTCTTCCAAAGTAGGCTTCCTCGGCTCAAGAGCCTCGGACTCCTCATTTGGTTGAAACTCGTCTTCGAAAGTAATGAAATAAGAATCGTCATTGGATTCGAATAATGAATCCAACTCAAGCTCCCAATAACGATTTTCATTCCGATAAATGTTTTCAAGTCTTTCATTTTCAAGAAAATCTTGAAAATGGAAAACTTGAAAACTATCCCCAAAGTATGAATCATTAGAATAACCGTAATAACTATAATAGTAGGACATGATTACCTCGTTGTTTGTAGATGGAGAATCCGAGCAAGAAAGTGAGCAACCGCGAATCAAAGTTTCTTAGCGCTCAAGTATGCTATCCTGCAAAAAAGGTTAAAACAAAGAATACAAATACAAAAGGAAAAATATTACGAAATAATAAAACAATTACAATAAAAAACACACTCCCCGGCAACGGCGCCATTTTGTGACCGGGCGAAAAAAGTGTGCGCGTGTAAAGTGCACAGTCGTCGTGTGTTTCGCCGCCGCGATACAAAAGAAAACCTAAGCTACTACTACACTTGACAAGCAAGTACAGCGGTAAGTCGGGTATCGTAAATCCACAGGGAGTGATTGAATTTTAGATTTTAATTGTTTAATTACTTCAGGAATAAAAATGGTGTAAAAGAAATAAATGAAAAGGTGATAGGGTGGTCGTCGTGACAAAAGAAAAGAATAAGTTACGCTAAATAAAAGTAAAGCGAGGATCGGGATTGCATTCTACCAAACGGATTGAAACAACTACTAATCAAGATTCCGGCTCGAAAACAATTTAATCGAGCATTTACAATTAAGCATAAACATCACACAAGAAGGAATTTAACCCAAAGTTGCGAGATAAAACATTTAACTGAAAATGGTCGCACGCGGATTAAATTCGGATAATCGCTATAAACACTAACGTTGCATGACAAAGAAAGTTAAACGCATAATAATCCGACTTTAATACGCGAGGTTTCAATTAAATGCAATTTTACACGAAACCCTAAATTTCGAGGTCCGAACTCGAAAATGGCGGAAACGCAATCCCGACCCTATTTATCTAGGGACGCATAATGAATTAAACTAATTTAAACTAATTAACTAAGAAAAAAATAAATTAAAGCAAGAAAACCTAATTAGAAAGCATGGAAATTATCTAGAAAGCAAGGAAAGAATGAAATACAACTAGATTAAAGGAGAGGGAAGATGAATAGTCAATCTTACAACCAATTAGTGTGTCAATCCAAGAGAGGAAGAAGAAGAACCAATCAAAACCCCTCCAACCCTAACTAAACTAAGCTAAAATCGTATAAGGGCTGGTCTCCCTATTATTACAACAAAATTTGGCTTATATAGTAGGTTCGAATAAAAGAAAAGAAGAAAGAAAAGAAAAGAAAATATCTGTAGAAAAACAGGGGATCGATCGATCGATCGATCAAGGGAAAATATCGACAATACTGAAAGGTCGATCGATCGACCAGAAGCGTCGATCGATCGATCAAGCAGGGCAAATTGCAGCAGCAGCAGCCCCTGCTTCTTTTCTTCTTCTTCTTCTCTTCTCCTCTTTTGCTTTCTTGTATTTCCTACGCAAGAAACGCCGTAACTTCTTCGTTATGTATCGGAATCGCGCACCGTTCTCGGCCAAGCGAAGCTAGCGAGGAGGGATACAACTTCCGTGAGATATCGGGCCAGGTACCCAAATTGTGAAAAGACTAAAATGCCCTCGAACGTGCGGTTGTGTACGGAACTTCGCCGGAATGCATCCGAACTTCATACTAAGCATCCAAACACCTACAAAAGCTCAATTAACCCCTGCAAAACATGTTATCATAGAAATCTGAGGTTTTCTGGTTAACGAGCATAAATATAGGGATTAAGATACCCGAGGGGGCTAATAACGCGTAGGTTAACGGGTGAAATACGCAATATTTGCGTCGTATCAGTTGAAAACTTCAAACAACCACAAAATGGTCCCGTAAGATGTATGAGCACCTTGCATGAGAAAATTGTAACTCGTACGAACTGATCGCACAGTCACCAGACTCCTCGTTTGAGTATACGACGAGAATTCGTAAACAGTTAGACTTAGGCTTAAAAACATGCCATCAAAAGGTGAAAACATAAAACAACAACAAAACGGTCCCGTAAGAGGCACTCGTACCACACATGGGATAAATGTAAGTTATAGGAACCGACCGCGTAGTCATTGGACTCCCGGTTTGAGTATACGTTGAGAATTTGTAAACAGTTACACCGGGGGTTAAAAACATGCCATTAAAGGGTGAAAATATAAAACAGTCACAAAACGGTTCCGCAAGAGGCACGAGCACATCGCACATAATCAATCTAACTCGTACGAATAGGCCGCGTAGTCAACGAACTCCCGATTTGAGTATACGATAAGAATTTATAAACAATTAGTCTTACGTTTAAAAACATGCCGTCAAAGTGTGAAAATGTAAAATAACTACAAAATGGTCCCGTAAAAGGCATGAGAAACTTACACGGGACCAATGTAACTCGTACAACCGACTGCTTAGTCACTGGAGTCCCGATTTTATGATGAGAATTTGCAAAAAAATTGACTAAGACTTTAAAACATACCGTCAAAGGGTGAAAACATAAAACTTCCATAAAATGGTCCCATAAGAGGCATGACCACCTTGCACGAGACCAATGTAACTCGTACGAATCGAGCCGTAGTCACCGAATTCCCCATTTGAGTATACGATGAGAATTTGCAAATGGTTAGACTTAGGGTTAAAAACATGTGGTCAAAGGGTGAAAATGTAAAACAGTCACAAAATAGTCCCATAAGATGCACGAGCACCTCTTACGAACTAACTGCGTAATCATTAGACTCCCCTTTTGAGTATACGATGAAAATTTGCAAACGGTTAGATTGAGGCTTAAAAACATGTTGTCAAAGGGTGAAAACATAAAACTGCCCCAAAACGGTCCCATAAGAGGCATGAGCACCTCACATGGGACTAATAAAACTTATAGAAACTGATCGTGTTGTAACGGGACTCCCGATTTGAGTATATGATGAGAATTTATAAATTGTTAGGCTTAAGCTTAAAAACATGTTATCAATGGGTGAAAATATAAAAGAACCCCAAAATGATCATGTAAGAGGATCGAGCACCTCACATGGGACCAATGTAACTCTTATGAATAGACCGCGTAGTCACCGGACTCCCCGTTTGAGTACACGATGAGAATTTGTAAAAATTTAGACTTAGGCTTTTAAACATGCCGTCAAAGGTGAAAACATAAAACATCTGCACAACAATACCATAAGAGGCATGAGTATCTCACACGAGACCAATGTAACTCGTATGAATCGACCGCATAGTCACCAGACTCCCCATTTGAGTATACGATGAGAATTTACAAATGGTTAGACCTAGGCTTAAAAATAAGCCGTCAAAGGGTGAAAACGTAAAATAGTTACAAAATGGCCCTGTAAGAGGTACGAGCATGTTTCACCTTGTACAAGATCAATGTAACTCATAGGAACCGATCGCATACTCATCGGACTCCCGGTTTGAGTATACGATGAGAATATGCAAAAATTTAGACTTAGGCTTTAAAACACGCCATTAAAGGGTGAAAATATAAAACAACAACACAGCAGTCTTGTAAGAGGCATAAGAACATTGCACGGGACCAATGTAACTTTTAGGAACTGATCGCAGAGTCACGGGACTCCCGATTTAAGTATACAACGAGAATTTGTAAAAATTTAGACTTAGGATTTAAACTATGTCATCAAAGGATGAAAATGTAAAATAGCCACAAAACGGTCCTCCCGTAAGATGTACGGTCACTTCGTATGAGATAATGTAACTCGATAGAAATTGATAGCATAGTCACCGAACTCCCAGTTTGAGTATAAGACGGGAATTTACAAATGGTTAGACTTAGGCTTTACAACATGCCGTCAAAGGGGAATGAGCACCTCGCACGGGACCAATGTAACCTGTACGAACCGATCATGTAGTCTCTAGACACGCCATTTGAGTATATGATGAGAATTTATAGATGATTAGACTTACGCTAAAACATGTCATCAAAGGGTGAACATGTAAAACAGCCCCAAAAGGTCTCGTAAAAGGCATGAGCACCTCACACGGGACCAATATAACTAATAGGTACCGATCGCATAGTCATGGGACTCCCGATTTGAGCATACAAGGAAAATTTGTAGAAGTTTAGACTTAGTCTATAAAATATGCCATCAAAGAGTGAAAACGTAAAACAACCACGAAAAGGTCCTGTAAGAGGTACGAGCACATCACACGATATCAATGTAACTCGTACGAATCAACTGCGTAGTCACAGGACTCTCGATTTGAGTATACGACAAGAATTTGTAAAAATTTAGGCGTTGGATTTAAAACATGCTGTCAAAGGGTGAAAATGTAAAACAAACACAAAATGGTCCCGTAAGATGCATGGGCATCTCGCACGGGACTACTGTAACTCATATGAACCGACCGCATAGTCACCGAACTCCCGATTTTAGTATTCGATGAGAATTTTCAAATGGTTAGATGTAGGGTTTAAAACACGTCGTCAAAGGGGTAAAGCCTTAAACACCTAGAGAACAGTCCCATAAGAGGCACGAACACCTCGCACGGGACCATTGTAACTCATAAAAATTAACTGCTTAGTATTTGGACTCCCTGTTTGAGTATACCATGAGGATTTTCAAATGGTTAGACTTAGGCTTAAAAACATGTCGTCAAAGGGTGAAAATATAAAACAACCATAAAATGGCGCCGTAAAAGGCATGAGAACCTCACACGGGACCAATGTAATTCGTACGAACCGATCGCATACTCACCCAACTCTCGGTTTGAGTATACGATGAGAATTTTCAAAAAAATAGACTTAGGCTTTAATACAGTCCGTCAAAGGGTTAAAATGTGAAACATCCATACAACAGTACCGTAAGAAGAACGAGCACCTCGCATGGGACCAATGTAACTACGACAAACCAACTGCGTAGTCACGGGACTCCGTGTTTAAGTATATGAAGAGAATTTGCAAACGATTAGACTTTGACTTAAAGCACGTCATCGAAGGGTGAAAATGTAAAATAACCATAAAATGGTCCGTAAGATCCACGAGCACCTCGCACGAGACCAATGTAACTTATAGGAACCGATCGCTTAGTCACGAAACCACCGGCTTGGGTATACGAAGGGAATTTGCAAAAGGTTAGGTTGAACCTTAAAAACATGTCGTAAAAGGGTGAAAATGTAAAACGGCCACAAAACGATCCCATAAGAGACATGAGCACCTCTCACGGGACCAATGTAACTTGTAAAATGGACAGTGTAGTTACATGACTCCCTATTTGAGTATAGAATGAGAATTTGTAAACTATTAGACTTGGGCTTTTAAATAGGTCGTCAAAGGGTGAAAACAGAAAACATCCTTGAAACGGTCCTGTAAGAGGTACGAGAACCTCACACGGGACCTATATAACTCGTACAAATGGATCGTGTAGTCACAAAACTCCCCGTTTGAGTATACGATAAGAATTTGCAAAAACTTATACTTAGGCTTTAAAATATGCTGTCAAGGGTTAAAAATTAAATCATCAATGAAATGTCTCGTAATAGGCATGCACACCTTGCACGGGACCAACGTAACTCGTAGGAACCGATCGAATAGTCAATGGATTCCACATTTGGGTATACGACGAGAATTTGCAAACAATTAGACTTAGGCTTTAAAACCTGTCGTCAGAGGGTGAAAATGTAAAACAAAGATAAAACTATCCCCTAAGAGGCACGAGCACATCACACAGGACCAATGTAACTCGTACGAGCCGATCACATAGTCACTGTACTCCCCGTTTGAGTATATGACTAGAATTTCCCAAGGGTTAGACTTAGGCTTAAAAATTAGCCGTCAAAGGATGAAAACATAAAACAACCACAACACAGTCCTGTAAGATACACTGACCTCGCAAGGGACCAATGTAACTCAGAGGAACCGATAACGTAGTTAACTGACACTCCATTTGAGTATACGATGAGAATTCGCAACCGGTTAGACTTAGGCTTAAAACATATCGTCAAAGGGTGAAAACATAAAATAACCATAAAATGGTACCGCAAGATGCACGAGCACCTCGTACGGGACCAATATAACTTGTAGGAACTGAACGCATTGTCACGGGACTCCCGTTTTGAGTATACGATGAGAATTTGCCAAAAGTTATAATTAGTCATAAAATAAATCGTAAAATGGTGAAAGTGTAAAATAACCATAAAACGGTCCCATAAGAGGCACGATAACCTCGCACGGGACCAATATAACTCATAGAAACTGAACGCGTAGTCATGGGACACCCAGTTTGTGTATACTATGAAAATTTGTAAACAGTGAGACTTAGGCTTGAAAATATGCCCTCAAAGGGTGAAAACATAACATAGACACAAACGGTCCGATAAGAGGCACTAGCACCTAACACGGGACCAATGTAACTCGTATGAATGGACTGCGTAGTCATCGAACTCTCGATTTGAGTATACGATGAGAGTTTGCAAAAGTTTAGACTTAGGCTTTAAAACATGCCGTCAAAGGGTGAAAATGTAAAGCATCCACAAAAGGTCCCATAACATCAATGCCCACCTTGCACGGGACCAATGTAACTCGTAGGAACCGACTGCATAGTCAATGGACTCCCCATTTGAGTACACGATGAGAATTCGCAAATGGTTAGACTTAGGCTTTAAAGCATGCCAGTAAAGGGTGAAAATGTAAAATTAGCATAAAACGGCCCCGTAAGAGGCACGAGTACCTTGCACGAGACCAATGTAACTCAGATGAACCGATCTCATTGTCACCGTGCTCCCCGTTTGAGTATACAACAAGAATTTTCCAACGTTTACACTTAGGCTTAATATACCATCAAAGGGTGAAAACATAAAACAACCACAAAATGGTCCCATAAGATGCATGAGCACCTCACACGGGACCAATATAATTTGTAGGAACTGAACGCGTAGTCACGGGTCTCCTGTTTTGAGTATATGATGAGAATTTTCCAAAAGTTTGACTTAGGAATAAAAACAAGTTGTCAAATGGTGAAAATTTAAAACAACCACAAAATGGTCCCGTAAGAGGCACGAGAACCTTGCACGGGAACAATATAACTTGTAGGAACTGAACGCATAGTCACGGGACTACCGTTTTGAATATATGATGATAGTTTTCCAAAAGTTAGAATTAGGCATAAAATAAGCTGTCAAATGGTGAAAATGTAAAACAACCACACAACGGTCCCATAAGAGGCACAAGCACCTTGCACGAGGGCAATATAACTCCTAGAAATTGAACGTGTAGTCACGGGACCCCCGATTTGAGTGTACGATGAGAATTTGTAAACAGTTACTCTTAGGCTTAAAAACATGCCATCAAAGGGTGAAAACATAAAACGACCACAAATCGATCCCGTAAGAGGCACGAGCACCTTACACGGAACTAACGTAACTCATATGAACGGACCGCGTACACATCGAAATCTCGATTTGAGTATGTGATGAGAATTTGTAAAAATATAGACTTAGGCTTTAAAACATGCTATCAAAGGGTGAAAATGTAAGGCATCCACAAAAGGTCCCATAAGATGCATGCACACCTTTCACGGGACCATTATAACTCGGAGGAACCAACCGTGTAGTGAACAGAGACCCCGTTTGAGTATATGATGAGAATTTACAAATAGTTAGACTTAGGCTTTAAAGCATGCCGTCAAAGCATAAAAATGTATAATTACCAAAAAACAATCCCGTAAGAGGCATAAGAACCTCACACGAGACCAATATAACTTGTACGAATCGACCACATAGTCATCGTGCTCCCCGTTTGAGTATACGACAATAATTTTCCAATGTTTACACTTAGGCTTAACATACCGTCAAAGGGTGAAAACGTAAAATATCCATGAAATGGTCCCATAAGATGCACGAGCACCTCTCACGGGACTAATATAACTTGTAGAAACTGAACACATAGTCACGGGACTCCCAGTTTTAGTATACAATGAGAATTTGCCAAAAGTTAGACTGAGAATAAAAAAACCCGTCAAATGGCGAAAATGTAAAATAATCACAAAACGGTCTCGTAACAGGCACGAAAACCTCGTACGGGACCAATATTACTAGTAGGAACTGAACGAATAGCCACGGGAATCCCAGTTTGAGTATACGGCGAGAATTTGTAAATAGTTAGGCTTAAAAACATGCTGTCAAAGGGTGAAAACATATACACTACACCAAAACTGGCGATTGGTCACGGCCAAAATCCCTGACCAAAACTGTGGGTCGCGGACCTAGGCCGTGACCATTTCGAGCGTGACCATTTTCGTGGGTCGCGGCCCAAGTCTGTGACCAAAAAATGGTCACGACCGAGAGGGGTCACGGCAGATGGTCACGGACTTTGGCCGTGACCCATGCCGTGACAAGTCGCGGCCCAAGTCTGTGACCCACAACCCTGACAAATTGGTCGCAGCCAAAGTCCGCGACCCACAACCGTGACAAAAAAATAAAAAAAAATTGGTCGCGGCCCTCGTCCGTGACCCACAACAGTGACAAATTGGTCGCGGCCAAAGTCCGCGACCCATAACCGTGACAAAAAAAATTAAAAAAAATTGGTCGCGGCCCTCATCCGTGACCCACAACCGTGACAAAAAAAATAAAAAAAAATGGTCGCGGACTTTGGCAGCTACCATTTTTATGCGCGACGAAAAAAATAAAAATGGTCATGGACAAAGTCCATGACCATATTTAACTATAATTTAAAAAATATTTGTTTTTGGTCCAATCCTAAAATTGGGGGTCCTGTGAGTGCACCGTCGGGTGATACGTGTAACGTTGGACGCGTACGAGGTGTTACAAATAATTATTATTGGCAAAACAATAAAAAAAATCACAAATTGCGAATCGATAACGTGTTAATAAACAAATATATATACAAACTTATAAATATTACATGTCTAAATAATTCACAGGCCAAAAAAAAAATTGGGCAGAGTTTTCTCTATTTTCATGACATTCCAAAACCTGTAAATGTAAAACCTGCTTATTATAAAGCCCGCACGGCCATAAAATTCAACAATCAAATTATAAAAACCCGCACGACCATAAAACTAAACAATGAAAGCCCGCACGGCTGTAACACAAAAAGCAAAATCCCGAATGTCCACAACATATAAACAATCTTCATGCTGTAGACCATTGCCTCCTTCGTTTGTTCCGCGTGCAAAAATCCTACAAATCATAGGATACATAAAAAAAATATCAGTAACCAAGTAGTTTAAAAAAATATTAATCAAGCTGAAAAATTGGATATACGAGTTAAAATTATCAGTAACCAAGTAAAAATATGCAAATTATCTTCGTATACTCAAACCGGGAGTTCCGCGGCTGCAGGGTCAGTTCCTACGAGTTACATTGGTCCTGTGGAAGGTGTTGGTGCCACCCACGGGGACGTTCGGGGGCTGTTTCGAGTTCTCACCCTCTAACGCCATGTTTTTACGCCCAAGTCTAGAAATATGCAAATTATCGTCGTATTCTCAATCCGGGAGTCCCGCGGCTGCGGGGTCAGTTCCTACGAGTTACATTGGTCCCGTGGGAGGTGTTGGTGCCACCCACGGGGACGTTCGGGGGCTGTTTCGAGTTCTCACCCTCTAACGCCATGTTTTAAAGCCTAAGTTTAGAAATATACAAATTATTTTTCGTATTCTCAAACCGGGAGTCCCGCGGCTGCGAGGTCAGTTCCTACGAGTTACATTGGTCCCGTGGGAGGTGTTGGTGCCACCCACGGGGCCGTTCGGGGGCTGTTTCGAGTTTTCACCCTCTACCACCAAGTTTTGCCTAAGTATAGAAATATGCAAATTACCTTCGTATTCTCAAACCGAGAGTCCCGCGGCTGCGGGGTTAGTTCCAACGAGTTACATTAGTCCCGTGGGAGGTGTTGGTGCCACCCACGGGGCCGTTCGGGGGCTGTTTCGAATTTTCACCCTCTAACGCCATGTTTTTAAGTCGAAGTCAAGAAATATGCAAATTACCTTCGTATTCTCAAGCCGAGAGTCTCGCGGCTACGAGGTCAGTTCCTGTGAGTTACATTGGTCCCATGGGAGGTGTTGGTGCCACCCACGGTGACGTTCGGGGGCTGTTTCGAGTTCTCACCCTCTAACGTCATCTTTTTAAGCCTAAGTCTAGAAATATGCAAATTACAGTCGTATTCTCAAATCGGGAGACCCGCGGCTGCGGGGTCCGTTCCTATGAGTTACATTGGTCCCGTGGGAGGCGTTAGTGCAACCCACGAGGCCGTTCGGGGGATGTTTCAAGTTTTCACCCTGTAACGCCATGTTTTTAAGCCTAAGTCTAGAAATACGCAAATTACTTTCATATTCTCAAACTGGGAGCCCCGCGGGTGCGGGGTCAGTTACTACGATTTACATTGGTCCCGTGGGAGGTGTTGGCGCCACCTACGGGGCCGTTCGAGGGCTGTTTCTAGTTCACACCCTCTGACGCCATTTTTTAAGCCTAAGTCTAGAAATATACAAATTATCATCATATTCTTAAACCGGGAGTCCCGCGGCAGCGGGATCGGTTCCTACGAGTTACATTGGTCCCGTGGGAGGTGTTGGTGCCACCCACGGGAACTTTTGGGGGCTGTTTCGAGTTTTCACCCTCTATAGCCATGTTAGGCCTAAGTCTAGAAATATGCAAATTACCTTTGTATTCTCAAACCGGGCGTCCCGCGGCTGCGGGGTTAGATCCTACGAGTTACATTGGTCCCGTGGGAGGTGATGGCGCCACCCACGGGGCTGTTCGGAGGCTGTTTCGAGTTCTCACCCTCTAACGCCATGTTTTTAAGCCTAAGTCTAGAAATATGAAAATTATCATCGTATTCTCAAACCGGGAGTCCCGCGGCTGCAGGATAATTTCCTACGAGTTACATTGGTCCCGTGGGAGGTGTTAGTGCTACCCACGGGAACGTTTGGGGGCTGTTTCGAGTTTTCACCCATATAGCCATGTTAGGCCTAAGTCTAGAAATATGCAAATTACCTTCGTATTCTCAAACCGGGAGTCCCGCAGCTATGGGTTCAGTTACTATGAGTTACATTGGTCCCGTGGGAGGTGTTGGTGCCACCCACGGGGACGTTCGGGGGATGTTTCGAGTTCTCACCCTCTAACGCCATGTTTTTTGGCGTAAGTCTAGAAATATGCAAATTGTCATCGTATTTTCAAATCGGGAGTCCCGCGGCTGCGGAATCAGTTCCTACGAGTTAAATTGGTCCAGTGGGAGGTGTTGGTGCCACCCACAGGGCCGTTCGGGGGCTGTTTCGAGTTTTCACCCTCTACCGCCATGTTTTGCCTAAGCCTAAAAATATGAAAATTACCTTCGTATTCTCAAACCGGGAGCCCCACGGCTGCGGGGTTAGTTCCTATGAGTTACATTGGTCCCGTGGGAGGTGTTGGTGCCACCCTCGGGGCCGTTCGGGGGCTGTTTCGAATTTTCACCCTGTAACGCCATGTTTTTAAGCTGAAGTCAAGACATATGCAAATTACCTTCGTATTCTCAAGTCGGGAGTCTCGCGGCTACGCGGTCAGTTCCTGTGAGTTACATTGGTCCCATGGGAGGTGTTGGTGCCACACACGGGGACGTTCGGGGGCTGTTTCGAGTTCTCACCCTCTAACGCCATGTTTTTAAGCCTAAGTCTAGAAATATGCAAATTACAGTCGTATTCTCAAATCGGGAGACCCGCGGCTGCGGGGTCTGTTCCTACGAGTTACATTGGTCCCGTGGGAGGCGTTGGTGCAACCCATGGGGCCGTTCGGGGGCTGTTTCGAGTTTTCACCCTATAACGCCATGTTTTTAAGCCTACGTCTAGAAATACGTAACTTACCTTCGTATTCTCAAACCGGGAGTCCCGCGGCTGCGGGGTCAGTTCCTACGAGTTACATTGGTCCCGTGGGAGGTGTTGGCTCCACCCACGGGGCCGTTCGAGGGCTGTTTCTAGTTCTCACCCTCTAACGCCATGTTTTTAAGCCTAAGTTTAGAAATATGCAAATTATCGTCATATTCTCAAATCGGGAGTCCCGTGGCTGCGGAATCAGTTCTTATGAGTTACATTGGTCCCGCGGGAGGTGTTGGTGCCACCCACGGGAATGTTTGGGGGCTGTTTTGAGTTTTCACCGTCTATAGCCATGTTAGGCCTAAGTCTAGAAATATGCAAATTACCTTCGTATTCTCAAACCGGGAGTCCCGCGGTTGCGGAGTCAAACCCTACGAGTTACATTGGTCCCGTGGGAGGTGATGGCGCCACCCACGGGGCTGTTCGGGGGCTGTTTCTAGTTCTCACCCTCTAACGCCATGTTTTTAAGCCTAAGTTTAGAAATATGCAAATTACCTTCGTATTCTCAAACCGGGAGTCCCACGGCTGCGGGGCTACTTCCTACGAGTTACATTGGTCCCGTTGGAGGTGTTGGTGCCACCCACAGGGCCGTTCGGGGACTGTTTCGAATTTTCACCCTCTAACGCCATGTTTTTAAGCCGAAGTCAAGAAATATGCCAATTACCTTCGTATTCTCAAGCCGGGAGTCTCGCGGCTACGCTGTCAGTTCCTATATGTTACATTGGTCCCGTGGGAGGTGTTGATGCCACCCACGGGGACGTTCGGGGGATGTTTCGAGTTCTCACCCTCTAACGCCATGTTTTTAGGCCTAAGTCTAAAAATATGCAAATTATCGTCGTATTTTCAAACCGGGAGTCCCGTAGCTGCGGGATCAGTTCCTATGAGTTACATTGGTCCCGTGGGAGGTGTTGGTGCCACCCACAGGGCCGTTCGGGAGATGTTTCGAGTTTTCACCCTCTAACGCCATGTTTTGCCTATGTCTAAAAATATGCAAATTACCTTCGTATTCTAAAACCGAGAGTCCCGCGATTGCGGGGTCAGTTCATATATGTTACATTGGTCCCATGGGAGGTGTTGATGCCACCCACGGGGACGTTCGGGGGCAGTTTCGAGTTTTCACTCTCTAACGCCATGTTATTAAGCCTAAGTCTAGAAATATGCAAATTAACGTCGTATTCTCAAATCGGGAGTCCCGCGGCTGCGGGGTTAGTTCCTACGAGTTACATTGGTCCCGTGGGAGGTGTTGGTGCCACCCACGGGGCCGTTAGAGGGCTATTTCGAGTCTTCACCCTCTAACGCCATGTTTTTAAGCCTAATTCAAGAAATATGCAAATTACCGTCGTATTCTCAAATCGGGAGTCGCACGGCTGTGGGGTCAGTTCCTACGAGTTATATTGGTCCCGTGGGAGGTGTTGGTGCCACCCACGAGGCCGTTCGGGGGCTGTTTTGAGTTTTCACCCTCTAACGCCATGTTTTGCTTAAGTCTAAAAATATGCAAATAATCGCCGTACTCTCAAACCGGGAGACCAGCGGCTGTGGGGTCAGTTCCTACGAGTTACATTGGTCCCGTGGGAGGTGTTGGTGCCACCCACGGGGCCGTTCGGGGGCTGTATCGAGTTTTCACCCTCTAACGTCATGTTTTTAAGCCTAAGTGTAGAACTATACAAATTACCATCGTATTCTCAAGCCGGGAGTCTAGCGACTGCGCGGTCAGTTCCTACGAGTTACATTGGTCCCGTGGGAGGTGTTGGTGCCACCCACGGGGAAGTTCGGGGGGTCTTTCGAGTTCTCACCCTCTAACGCCGTGTTTTTAGGCCTAACGCTAGAAATATGCAAATTATCGTCGTATTTTCAAACCGGGATTCCCGCGACTACGGGATCAGTTCCTACAAGTTACATTGGTCCCATGGGAGGTGTTGGTGCCACCCACCGGGCCGTTCAGGGGATGTTTCGAGTTTTCACCCTCTAACGCCATGTTTTGCCTAAGTCTAAAAATATGCAAATTACCTTCGTATTCTTAAACCGGGAGTCCCATGGCTGCGGGATCAGTTCCTACGAGTTACATTGGTCCCGTGGGAGGTGTTGGTGCCACCCACGGGGCCGTTCGGGGGCTGTTTCGATTTCTCAACCTCTAACGCCATGTTTTTAAGCCTAAGTCTAAAAATATACAAATTATCGTCGTATTCTCAAACCAGGAGTCCCGCGGCTGCGGGGTATGTTTTGACGAGTTACATTGGTCCCATAGGAGGTGTTGGTGCTACCCACGGGACCATTCAGGGGTTGTTTCGAGTTTTCACACTCTAATGCCATGTTTTGCCCAAGTCTAGAAATATACAAATTACCTTCGTTTTCTCAAACCGGGAGTCCCGCGACTGCGGGGTTATTTCCTACGAGTTACATTGGTCCCATGCGTGGTGTTGGTGCCACCCACGGGGATGTTCGGAGGATGTTTAGAGTTCTCACCCTCTAGCGTAATGTTTTTAAGCCTAAGTCTAGAAATATGCAAATTATCATCGTATTCTCAAATCAGGAGTCCCGTGGCTGAGGGATCAGTTCCTACGAGTTACATTGGTACCGTGGGAGGTGTTGGTGCCACCCACGGGGCCGTTCGGGAGCTGTTTCGAGTTCTCACCCTCTAACGCCATGTTTTTACGCCTAAGTCTAGAATTAGGCAAATTATCATCGTATTCTCAAATCGGGAGACCCGCGGTTGCAGGGTCAGTTCCTACGAGTTACATTGGTCCCGTGGGAAGCGTTGGTGCAACCCACGGGGCCGTTCGGGGGCTATTTCGAGTTTTCACCCTCTAACGCCATGTTTTTCAGCCTAAGTCTAGAAATATGTAAATTACCTTCGTATTCTCAAATCGGGAGTTCCGCGGCTGAGGGGTCAGTTCCTACGAGTTACATTGGTCCCGTAGGAGGTGATGGCGCCACCCACGGGGTCGTTCGGGGGCTGTCTCTAGTTCTCACCCTCTAACGCCATTTTTTTAAGCCTAAGTCTAGAAATATGCAAATTAGCGTCGTATTCTCAAACCGAGAGACTCGCGGCTGCGGGATCAGTTCCTACGAGTTACATTGGTCCCGTGGGAGGTGTTGGTGCCACCCACGGGAACGTTTGGGGGGTGTTTCGAGTTTTCTCCCTCTCAAGCCCTGTTAGGCCCAAGTCTAGAAATATGCAAATTACCTTCGTATTCTAAAACCGGGAGTCCCGTAGGTACGAGGTCAGTTACTACGAGTTACATTGGTCCCGTGGGAGGTGTTGGTGCCACCCACGGGGACGTTCGGGGGATGTTTCGAGTTCTCACCCTCTAATACCATATTTTTAGGCCTAAGTCTAGAAATATGCAAATTATCGTCGTATTTTGAAACCGGGAGTCCCGCGGCTGCGAGATCACTTCCTACGAGTTACATTGGTCCCGTGGGAGGTGTTGGTGCCACCCACAGGGCCGTTCGGGGGATGTTTCGAGTTTTCACCCTCTAACGCCATGTTTTGCCTATGTCTTAAAATATGCAAATTACCTTCGTATTCTGAAATCGGGAGTCCCGCGGTTGCGGGGTCAGTTCCTATATGTTACATTGGTCCCGTGGGAGGTGTTGGTGCCACCCACGGGGCCGTTCGAGCGCAGTTTTGAGTTTTCACCCTCTAACGCCATGTTATTAAGCCTAAGTCTAGAAATATGCAAATTAACGTCGTATTCTCAAATCGGGAGTCGCGCGGCTGTGGGGTCACTTCCTACGAGTTACATTGGTCTGGTGGGAGGTGTTGGTGCCACCCACGGGGCCGTTCGGGGGCTGTTTCGAGTTTTCATCCTCTAACGCCATATTTTGCTTAAGTCTAAAAATATACAAATAACCGTCGTAGTCTCAAATCGGGAGACCAACGGTTACGGGGTCAGTTCCTACGAGTTACATTGGTCCCGTGGGAGGTGTTGATGCCACCCACGGGGTCGTTCGGGGGCTGTTTTGAGTTTTCACCCTCTAACGTCATGTTTTTAAGCCTAAGTCTAGAAATATGCAAATTACCGTCGTATTCTCAAGTCGGGAGTCTAACGACTGCGCGGTTAGTTCCTACGAGTTACATTGGTCCCATGGGAGGTGTTGGTGCCACCCACGAGGACGTTCAGGGGATGTTTCGAGTTCTCACCCTCTAACGCCATGTTTTTAAGCCTAAGTCTAGAAATATGCAAATTACCGCCGTATTTTTAAATCGGGAGACCCGCAGCCTCTGGGCCAGTTCCTAAGAGTTACATTGGTCCCGTGGGAGGTGTTGGTGCCACCCATGGGGCCGTTCGGGTGATGTTTCGAGTTCTCATCCTCTAACGCCATGTTTTTAAGCCTAAGTCTAGAAATATGTAAATTATCTTCATATTCTCAAACCGGGAGTCCCGTGGCTACGGGATCAGTTCCTACGAGTTACATTGGTCCCGTGGGAGGTGTTGGTGCCACCCACAGGGCCGTTCGGGGGATGTTTCGAGTTCTCACCCTCCAACGCCATGTTTTTAAGCCCAAGTATAGAAATATGCAAATTATCGTCGTATTCTCAAATCGGGAGTCCCGCGGCTGCGGGGTCAGTTCCTACTGAAGCCCTTATACTTTTGACTCATTTGAGTCTAGACTGCATAAGAGCTCATCTAGTTTGGAACTTGTGACAAAATTATGTCCATCCTAGAAACCAAAGAGCCTCAGAGATTGGTTTGCTTCTTCTCCTATTCATCTTGTAATGATCCTGAGACTATAGCCATCACTCACACACTTAGAATTTAATTCTTGCATTTCATATTGCACCTTTATGTGTATTAATGTGGTGAGTGTGTTTTAATCCCTCAATTTGATTTTTATTAATTTTTTGGGAATTTTAAACATATTTTAATTAAGGTTTTATTAAATTAAAACTTGATTTAAAAAGTCTTGGGGTTAATATCTAAATAGGTATTGTTGTGATTTTTGGCCTTAAGTTACTCTGGGTAGAAACCGAAAGCGCCAGAGACTCCAGGGTTGGCTTTGTAATTATTTTGGGACGCGTGTTTGCATTCGTCCTATGGCCAACACTTGCTGCTCTCTGATTGGACAGAGTTGTGTTTCTTTACAGAGACAAAGCCTCGCATGTTTTCAGCCCTTGGATCATCACTTATCAATGGCCTGCATGTCGCCTGAGTGAATCCCCGTGTAAACCCTTAAGCCAATCACAACCTGTTTAAACCACCGCCTGTTGTGAACCCTTGGATTGAAGTCAAAGAAACTTGACTTAATCTCAGCCATTGTTTTTGAACGATGGTCTGGAATCTTCTTCTCTTCCTATTTAAAGGCCTCTCATCTCAGCCTTCGAAAGCTTTTGCCATTTTGAATTTTCTCAGAAAAAGAATAGAGAGAGAGAGAGAGAGAAAAGAGAAGAGAGAAGTTAGAGAGAGAAACCAGAGAGCCAAGTTAGAAACCCTAACTTCGTCTAAAAACTTCTCCAACCTAAACCACTTACCTCTCCATAAACACCATAACCAAATAAACACTATCCTTAGTGTTTTCTTGAGTTTATGAGAGTTCGAGTTGAGTGATTTTGGGTTTCTGAATCCTTGTGTTCATAAAATCTTATTTCCAACTTAGACACTTACTCAGATCTTGTTTCTGTTTCAATAGAAATCATAGATCTGAAGTTTTTCATGTCACAACACACTTAGTTGCATTTTTTTCTCATCTTGAGAATTTCGTTGTTGATTGTTTTCTGTTAAAACCTTTTCTTTCTTCAGAATCAACAAATAAATGTTTTTCTGTTTCTGTTTTTACAAAACTTAACCTGACCTAGTTGGATTCGCACTTGGAGGGTTCTCAATCTCCTAAATATTTTCAAAACAGATTGAGAAAGGTCTTGACCGATTTCTTAAGCAAGATCTCCGTGGAATCTGGGTTATTTTGAAAGGTCAAAAAGGTTCTTGGTTTTGTAAGAAAGAAAAATAACAAACACACTGCATATAGACTTTATATGTAATTTGTTAGGATTGTTTGTAACTAATAAGTGTGTGTGTGTGCATGCATGTGTTTTAGAACACTTTTCACAAACATCTTCACACTACAAACACTGAAAGTGTTGGCTATAAGATTTGGTGAACATAAGTCGACGGTTACTGCTGAAACAAAGGAAGAGTTGACAAACTGAGAGAACTACATCAACAAACAAGATCTGCAGAAAAGTTAAGGACGCCAGAGGGTACAATCCTGAACTTGTATAGATTTGTTTTTGTGTGCATGTTAGTTAAATAGATTGTAACTCACATATTTGTTTTAGTGATTATTTTTATTTTACTCCGTAGAGGGAGTCGTGGATGTTTCCTCAATTGATGAGGTTTTACCACGTTAAAAATCCTGAGTATTAATTCTTCTACATCTTCTCATCCCATTCGGATGTGTGCTGAGTTTAAAATATTTTAAACTGTTTACTAAAACTTGTTATCAAATCTTGTCCATATCTCGTACATAATTTTGTTAACACATCTTGTGTTCAAAATCTGTTTGATTTAAGTAAAGAGTTTCTTCAACAAACTTTCGGAGTTGCTTAAATAGTTTATTTTCTATAAACGGCTTTGGCAACGCTATTTTCAATTGGTATCAGAGCTTTTGGTGAATTTTTTCAAAAAGATCCTGAGTTTCTGAAACTGTTTTCTCAAAATCAATTATGGACGAGAAAAACGAAAGATATGGTAACTTGACCAGACCCCCAGTCTTTGATGGAACCAATTTCTCTTACTGGAAAGTAAGAATGATTGCTTTCATTCAAGGAACTCTGGGAGATGATGTCTGGGACATTATTGAAAATGGATACTCTTATCCAACTAAACCAGCCACTGAAGGAAGCAATGAGAGAGTTGAGAAAATATTAAGTGAGTTTACTCAAGAAGAGAAACAAGTTTCTCGAAATAATAATAAAGGAAAGAATGCTATATTTATGTCTATAAATGAACATGAGTTCAAGAGAATCTCATCTTGTACCACTTCTAAGGAAGCATGGGATACCTTGATTACTGCCCATAAAGGAGACTCTAGGGTTAAGGCTGCTAAAACTCAGATGTTAATTCAACAGTATAATTTCTTAATCATGTCTGAATCTGAGTCCTTTGATGATTTCTATATGAATCTGACTGATATTATCACTAAACTGCATGCTAATGGTATAACTTATGATAGACAAGAAATCGTGTCTAAAATTCTGAGATCATTACCACAGAAATTTGACAATAAAAGATATGCTAATGAGGAGATGTGTGATATTAATCTCACTCCTGAATTACTCAGTAGTAAATTAAGAACTGTGGAAATGGAATTGGAGTTTAAGAAACAATTGACCCACACTCATAGGAAACATACCAATTCCAATCTTAGCTTTACTTCTAAGATGACTAAGCCTGAGTTAAACACTTCTAGTAATGATTCTGATGAGGACTGTGACTTAGAAAGTCTAGATAATCAGATTGCCCTAATGTCAAAACAATTTAAGAAAATTGTTAAATTTAGAAACAGTATTGCAAATAGACAGGGCAAGTCTAATTATTCAACTCCTTCAAATCACAAGCCTCATGATAAACCTCATGACAAATAGAACAAGGACAACACAAGACCTCACATAGACCTCAAGAAGACTGAATGCTATAGATGTGGTAAACTAGGACACATTGCTCAAGACTGTAGAGTTAATTTAAATACCCAAAACAAACACTCTAGAGCCAACATCTGCAAAACATGGGATGACTCAAGTGATTCTGAAAATGAGGAACCTGAGACATCTGATGGTTTTGATCCTTGTTTATCCTTCTTTGCCAAAATCATATATAATGATGATATGCCTGTGCTTGATAGTGAGGATGAGCCTATTAATTCTAGTTCTGTTGCCTTGAATCATACTTTAACTGGTTTAGATGCTTTACTTACTGAGAACTTTAATACTTCTTTCTCGGGGTGTGTGAGTCAAAGGGGAATCGATACTGCTGATGTCAATGGGTGCGTGAGTTTAAGAAATGAAACCTTAGGGGTCACTTCACACACTTCACTTAGTGACTCAGATAATGAAGATCTCACAGACATTCACACTCTATATGCCAAAACTCTTAAGAAAAGCACTAGACTAGAAAAGATTGTGAAAGATCTTACCAAAAAGCTAGAGGATCTAAGCTTGATGGTAAAACTGAATGCTGAAGAGTATACTACTCAATGCATGTCTCATGAAAGTGAAGTTAAAGTGTTTGATGAAAAACTGAAAACTTTGACTGAAGCTAATGAAATTCTGGAGAAAAAATACAAAGGGACATTATTAGAATTGGAACAAACAAAAGAAAAGACAGCAACTGTTTTCAAAAAATTTACAAAATTTGAAAATAATTCGAACTGGTTTGATGGATTTGTTGCTGAATCTAAAACCAATTCTGATGATAGAACTGGAATAGGATTTTGCCCCAATTTGAAGACACAAACAAAACATGTTGAACCTATCAAATTTGTGTCAGGAGGCAAAAGACCTATTGAAACGTGTCCAGACTTTCATTCACTAAAAACTGAGTTTGATCATCAAAACACTAACACTGGAGATGCAAGTTGCTCTAAGCATGAAAGTTTACCAAAGGGAAAATATATCTGCCCCCCAATTAGGAAAAGTGAACCTGCTTTCAAACCTGTGCTACCTAGGAATAAAATTCAACCTCAAAATTTCTCAAAACCTCTGTTTAGAGACTTTCCTAAGGAAAACCCCATTCTGAGCAATCTTTATTGCTCCTATTGTGATATATACGGTCACTCTTTCGATAATTGCTATGCTAAGAGACTGATTAAGCCTATCTACAACACTCCTATGTACCATAACTTTAACTATTCTAGGAGGAGTCGTAACAATTATGTCCTTCCCAGGCCACCAGACAAAAACTCCAACTATAGGAATAGAAAGACTAAACCTAAAAGGACATTTACTAGAAGGAATCCCAGAAACTTTTCTAAATCAAATGCTCAGGTGTTTAAATTTACCCCAAATCATGCGCAAAATGTTTTTCAACAAAAAACTAATGGTCGCAAATTTTATCAAATGAGAGCAAACAAGCGCAAACTAAAAACCAGAGCAATTTGGGTTAGAAAAGATGATCTAGTACCCCAGATGAAGTGTAACATTGTTATTTCTGCCCTAAAAGCTGAACTTACATCTTCTGGTTGGTATTTGGATTCTGGTTGTTCCAATCATATGACAGGTGATGATACAAAACTTTTAAATAAAACCATCTTTGATGGTGGAAAAGTTGTTTTTGGAGATGGAGTATCATCCCAGATCATAGGCAAAGGAACTCTTAAAGAAAAAGGACTTCCTGTTCTTGAAAATGTTCTCTTAGTTAAAGGTCTTAAGGCTAATTTACTTAGCATTTCGCAATTTTGTGACTCAAACTATACTGTTACCTTTTCAAAGAACAATTGCAAGATTTTAAATGAAAAGGGAGAATGCTTAATTACAGGATTCAGGACTCCTGACAATTGTTATACTGTCATGACTAGTTCTGAAATCTGTAATGTTGCCAGAATGGATGACAATGAGATATGGCATAACAGAATGGGTCACATTAATTACGAGAATTTGAGTAAATTGTCTACTCAACAAATAGTTAGAGGAATACCAAAAATTAAACCTATTCATAACATTGTCTGTGGTCCCTATCAAGAAGGAAAAATTGTTAAAGCACCTCATAAAAGGGTTAAAGATATCCTTACCTCTAATCCCTTAGAACTCATCCATATGGACCTAATGGGTCCTTCTCAAACTGTTAGTCTTTGTGGACACAGTTATATTCTAGTTATGGTTGATGACTTCACCAGATTCACTTGGGTAGCTTTCTTAAAACAGAAATCCGATACTTTTCAAACCTTTTTAAAGATTCTTTTACGGATTGAAAATGAGAAAGACACTCAAGTAAATAAAATCCGAAGTGATAGAGGTGGTGAATTCAAAGACACTGTGACTATAATGGTTACAAACATGAGTTCAGTGCCCCTAAGACCCTTCAACAAAATGGTATAGCTGAGAGAAAGAATCGAACTTTTCAAGAGATGGCACGAGTCATGCTCCATGCCAAGAACTTACCTAAGTATTTTTGGGTAGAATCTATTCGAACAGCTTGCCATCTTATTAATAGGGTCTATCTTAGAAAGAATTCCAAACAAACCCCTTATGAACTTTGGTACAATAAAAAGCCTAATCTTAAGTACCTTAGAACCTTTGGTAGTACCTGTTATGTGTGTAAAGATAGGGAACACTTATCTAAATTTAAGAGTAGGGGAGATAAAGCCATATTCTTAGGATATTCACCTAACAGTAGAGCTTATCGGGTGTTTAATCTTCGCACTAAAACCTTAATGGAATCTATAAATGTAATTGTTAGTGACACTACTATAGAAAGCAAGACTAGTGAACTAACTATAGAAGAAGAATCATCAAATGTTTTAGAAAATGACTCTTCTGAAATAGATAATTCATTACCTATTGAGTCACCTGAAGTACCTAACTGGGTTTCTAAAGACCATCCCATAAAAAATGTAGTTGGTGACCCTAGTGAGCCAGTACGCACAAGATCCCAACTTAGAAATTATGCACTTTATGCATGCTTTGTTTCTCTCATGGAACCAAAGAATGTAAATGAGGCATTGAATGACTCTCACTGGATTTCTGCGATGCAGGATGAACTTTTACAATTTGTCATTCATGATGTATGGTATCTTGTTCCACGTCCTAATCACAAAAAGGTCATTGGTACTCGTTGGATTTTCAAAAATAAAACTGATGAAAATGGGATAGTAATTAGAAATAAAGCTAAACTAGTTGCTCAAGGTTATTCCCAAATAGAGGGAATTGATTTTAACGAGACCTTTGCTCCTGTTACTCGTTTAGAATCAGTTCGTCTGCTTCTTGCTATAGCTTGTCACATGCATTTTACATTATATCAAATGGATGTAAAATCTGTTTTCCTTAATGGAATACTTGCCGAGGAAACCTATGTAGAACAACCTAAAGGGTTCATTGACCCTAATCATCCTAATCATGTGTTTCGGTTGAAAAAGGCTTTATATGGTCTTAAGCAAGCTCCTAGAGCTTGGTATGAGCGCTTGTCCAGTTTTCTACTGGATAATGGTTTCAAAAGAGGTGGAAATGACCAAACCTTATTTGTCAAACATTTTGACAAACACATTACTATCGCTCAAATCTATGTTGACGATATCATATTTGGATCTACTTCTACCTCAGAAGTAAAATCTTTTGCTGAAATCATGCGTACGGAATTTCAAATGTCCCTTATGGGGGAGTTACAGTTCTTCCTAGGTCTCCAAGTCAAACAACAACCAGATGGATTGTTTCTATCGCAAACTAAGTACGCATTAGAGATCGTTAAGAAATTTGGCCTCGAGAGTGCTAAAAGTGCTAAAACGCCTATGAGTACTACAGAAAAATTGTCTAAAGATGAAAATGGAAAATCTGTAGATCCTACTTTATATCGTAGTATGATTGGCACATTACTCTATCTGACTGCCTCGCGTCCTGATATCATGTATGCTGTGTGTGTTTGTGCGCGCTATCAAAACAACCCCAAAGAGAGCCATTTAAACTCTGTTAAACGGATAATTAAATATGTTAAAGGCACTCTAAATTTAGGAATTTGGTACACGAATGACACACCTAGCACTATTATTGGGTACACTGATGCTGATTGGGCTGGTTGTACTGATGATAGTAAAAGCACTTTAGGCGCCTGTTGTTATATTGGTAATAACTTGGTAGGATGGAGTAGTAAAAAACAGAACTGCACATCTATCTCAACTGCTGAATCTGAATACATAGCCGCTGGTAGCTGTTGTGCCCAATTATTGTGGCTTAAACAAATGTTAAGTGATTATGGTATTCTAGAAGCCACACTTCATCTCTATTGTGATAATCAAAGCGCGATTAATATTTCTAAGAACCCGGTTCAACACTCGCGAACTAAGAACATTAAAATAAGACATCACTTTATTCGTGAATTAGTTGAAACCAAGGAATTAGAAATCAATTATCTTCCTACTGATCTACAACTTGCAGATTTATTTACCAAACCTCTTGATTATAATAGATTCATTTCTTTATGTAAATCTATTGGTATGATTTGTGTTGAGTAAATACCTGTTCTTTTTTTTCCAAGTTCCTTCCCTTTGTCCATTTGAGACAAAATGGGGGAGAAATTTGAGTCTATTTCTGCATATACTAAAAAGCTTGATCTTAGTAATTCTTTGCAGGTATTCTTCTTGTACAGTCATTCTCCTTTGTAATAATAGGATGTTAAACTGTATATAGTTGAGTTATGTAATTTTTTCTTTCTAGGATTTAGGTAGATATAACTTTTATAGAAATAGGTTTTCTTTTTTGTTGTCGCCCTACGAGTTCTAGTTGACTCAAAGGAGATTTTGTCTCATATTTCCAAAGGGGGAGATTGAAGCCCTTATACTTTTGACTCATTTGAGTCTAGACTGTATAAGAGCTCATCTAGTTTGGAAATTGTGACAAAATTGTGTCCATCCTAGAAACCAAAGAGCCTCAGAGATTGGTTTGCTTCTTCTCCTATTCATCTTGTAATGATCCTGAGACTATAGCCATCACTCACACACTTAGAATTTAATTCTTGCATTTCATATTGCACCTTTATGTGTATTAATGTGGTGAGTGTGTTTTAATCCCTCAATTTGATTTTTATTAATTTTTTGGGAATTTTAAACATATTTTAATTAAGGTTTTATTAAATTAAAACATGATTTAAAAAGTCTTGGGGTTAATATCTAAATAGGTATTGTTGTGATTTTTGGCCTTAAGTTACTCTGGGTAGAAACCGAAAGCGCCAGAGACTCCAGGGTTGGCTTTGTAATTATTTTGGGACGCGCGTTTGCATTCGTTCTATGGCCAACACTTGCTGCTCTCTGATTGGCCAGAGTTGTGTTTCTTTACAGAGACAAAGCCTCGCATGTTTTCAGCCCTTGGATCATCACTTATCAATGGCCGGCGTGTCGCCTGAGTGAATCCCCATGTAAACCCTTAAGCCAATCACAGCCTGTTTAAACCACCGCCTGTTGTGAACCCTTGGATTGCAGTCAAAGAAACTTGACTTAATCTCAGCCATTGTTTTTGAACGATGGTCTGGAATCTTCTTCTCTCCCTATTTAAAGGCCTCTCATCTCAGCCTTCGAAAGCTTTTGCCATTTTGAATTTTCTCAGAAAAAGAATAGAGAGAGAGAGAGAGAGAGAAAAGAGAAGAGAGAAGTTAGAGAGAGAAACCAGAGAGCAAAGTTAGAAACCCTAACTTCGTCTAAAAACTTCTCCAACCTAAACCACTTACCTCTCCATAAACACCATAACCAAATAAACACCATCCTTAGTGTTTTCTTGAGTTTATGAGAGTTCGAATTGAGTGATTTTGGGTTTCTGAATCCTTGTGTTCATAAAATCTTATTTCCAACTTAGACACTTACTCAGATCTTGTTTCTGTTTCAATAGAAATCATAGATCTGAAGTTTTTCATGTCACAACACACTTAGTTGCATTTTTTTCTCATCTTGAGAATTTCGTTGTTGATTGTTTTCTGTTAAAACCTTTTCTTTCTTCAGAATCAACAAATAAATGTTTTTCTGTTTCTGTTTTTACAAAACTTAACCTGACCTAGTTGGATTCGCACTTGGAGGGTTCTCAATCTCCTAAATATTTTCAAAACAGATTGAGAAAGGTCTTGACCGATTTCTTAAGCAAGATCTCCGTGGAATCTGGGTTATTTTGAAAGGTCAAAAAGGTTCTTGGTTTTGTAAGAAAGAAAAATAACAAACACACTGCATATAGACTTTATATGTAATTTGTTAGGATTGTTTGTAACTAATAAGTGTGTGTGTGTGCATGCATGTGTTTTAGAACACTTTTCACAAACATCTTCACACTACAAACACTGAAAGTGTTGGCTATAAGATTTGGTGAACATAAGTCGACGGTTACTGCTGAAACAAAGGAAGAGTTGACAAACTGAGAGAACTACATCAACAAACAAGATCTACAGAAAAGTTAAGGACGCCATAGGGTACAATCCTGAACTTGTATAGATTTGTTTTTGTGTGCATGTTAGTTAAATAGATTGTAACTCACATATTTGTTTTAGTGATTATTTTTGTTTTACTCCGTAGAGGGAGTCGTGGATGTTTCCTCAATTGATGAGGTTTTACCACGTTAAAAATCCTGAGTATTAATTCTTCTACATCTTCTCATCCCATTCTGATGTGTGCTGAGTTTAAAATATTTTAAACTGTTTACTAAAACTTGTTATCAAATCTTGTCCATATCTCGTACATAATTTTGTTAACACATCTTGTGTTCAAAATCTGTTTGATTTAAGTAAAGAGTTTCTTCAACAAACTTTCGGAGTTGCTTAAATAGTTTATTTTCTATAAACGGCTTTGGCAACGCTATTTTCACCTACGACTTACATTGGTCCCATGGGAGGTGTTGGAGCCACCCATGGGACCATTCGGGGGCTGTTTCGAGTTTTCACCCTCTAACGCCATGTTTTTCCCAAGTCTAGAAATATACAAATTACCTTCGTATTCTCAAACCGGGAGTCCCGCAGCTGCGAGGTCAGTTCCTACGAGTTACATTGGTCCCATGGGTGGTGTTGGTACCACCCACGGGGACGTTCGGGGGATGTTTCGAGTTCTCACCCTCTAACGCAATATTTTTAATCCTAAGTCTAGAAATATGCAAATTATCATCATATTCTCAAATCGGAAGTCCCACGGCTGCGGGATCAGTTCCTACTAGTTACATTGGTCCCGTGGGAGGGGTTGGCGCCACCCACGGGGCCGTTCGGGGGCTGTTTCGAGTTGTCACCCAATAACGCCTTATTTTTACGCCTAAGTCTAGAAGTTTGCAAATTACCTTCGAATTCTCAAGTCGGGAGTCCCACGGCTGCGGTGTCAGTTCTTACGAGTTACATTGGTCCCGTGCGAGATCTTGGTGCCTCCCACGGGGCCGTTCGTGGGCTGTTTCGAGTTTTCACCCTCTAATGCAATATTTTTAAGCATAAGTCTAGAAATTTGCAAATTATCGTCGTATTCTGAAACCAGGAGTCCCGCGGAGGCGGGGTCACTTCCTACGAGTTACATTGGTCCCGTGGGAGGTGTTGGTGCCAACCACGGGGCCGTTAGACGGCTGTTTCGAGTTTTCACCCTCTAACGCCATGTTTTTAAGCCCAAGTCAAGAAATATGCAAATTACTGTCGTATTCTCAAACCGGGAGTCCCGCGGCTGCGGGATCAGTTCCTACGAGTTACATTGGTCCCGTGGGCGGTGTTGGTGCCACCCACGGTGCCGTTCAGGGGCCATTTCCAGTTCTCACCCTCTAACGCCATGTTTTCGAGCCTAAGTCTAGAAATATGCAAATTTCCATCATATTCTCAAATCGGGAGACCTGCGGCTGCAGGGTCAGTTCCTACGAGTTACATTGATCCCGTGGGAGGTGTTGGTACCACCCACGGGGACGTTCGGGGGCTGTTTCGAGTTCTCACCCTCTAACGCCATGTTTTTAAGCGTAAGTCTAGACATATGCAATTTATCATCGTATTCTCAAACCGGGAGTCCCGCGGCAGCGGGATCAGTTACTACGAGTTACATTGGTCCCGTGGGAGGTGTTGATGCCACCCACGGGGCCGTTCGGGGGCCGTTTCGAGTTCTCACTCTTTAACGCCATGTTTTCAAGCCTAAGTCTAGAAATATGCGAATTACCTTCGTATTCTCAAGACGGGAGTCCCGCGGCTGTGCGGTCAGTTCCTACGAGTTATATTGGTCCCATGGGAGTTTTTGGTGCCACCCACGGAGACGTTCGGGGTCTGTTTCGAGTTCTCACTCTCTAACGCCATGTTTTTAAGCCCAAGTCTAGATATATGCAAATTACCAGCGTATTCTCAAATCGGTAGACCCGCGGATGCAGGGTCAGTTCCTACGAGTGGCATTGGTCCCGTGGGAGGTGTTGGTGCCACGCATGGGGCCGTTCGGGTCCTGTTTCTAGTTCTCACCCTCTAACGCCATGTTTTTAAGCCTAAGTCTATAAATTTGTAAATTATCATCGTATTCTCAAACCGGGAGTCCCGCGGCTGCGGGGTCAGTTCCTACGTGTTACATTGTTCCCGTGGGAGGTGTTTGTGCCACCCACAGGACCGTTCGGGTGCTGTTTCGAGTTTTCACCCTCTAACGCCATGTTTTGCCCAAGTCTAGAAATATAGAAATTACCTTCTTTTCTCAAACCGTGAGTCCCGCCGCTGCGAAGTCAGTTCCTACGAGATACATTGGGCCCGTGGGAGGTGTTGGTGCCACCCATGGGGACGTTTGGGGGCTGTTTCGAGTTTTCACCCTCTAACACCATGTTTTTAAGCCTAAGTCTAGAAATATGCAAATTATCGTCGTATTCTCAAACCGGGAGTCCTGCGGCTGCGGGATCATTTCCTACGAGTTATATTGTTCCTGTGGGAGGTGTTGGTGCCACCCACGAGGACGTTCGGGGGCTGTTTCGAGTTCTCACCCTCTAACACCATATTTTAAGCCTAAGTCTAGAAATATGCAAATTATCGTCGTATTCTCAAATCGGGAGTCCCGTGGCTGTGGGTTCAGTTCCTACGAGTTACATTGGTCCCGTGGGAGGTGTTGGTGCAACCCACGGGACCGTTCGGGGGTTGTTTCGAGTTTTCACCCTCTAACGCCATGTTTTTAAGCCCAAGTCTAGAAATATACAGATTATCGTCGTATTCTCGAACCGGGAGTTTCGCGGCTGCGGGATCAGTTCCTACGAGTTACATTGGTCCCGTGGGAGGTTTTGGTGCCACCCACGGGGCCGTTCGGGGGCTGTTTCTAGTTCTCACCCTCTAACGCCATGTTTATAATCCTAAGTCTTGAAATATGCAAATTATCGTCGTATTCTCAAATCGGGAGTCCCGCGGCTGCGGGGTCAGTTCCTACGTGTTACATTGGTCCCATAGGAGGTGTTGGTGCCACCCACGGGACCATTCGGGGGATGTTTCGAGTTTTCACTCTCTAACGCCACATTTTTCGCAAGTCTAGAAATATACAAATTAACTTCGTATTCTCAAACCGGATGTCCCGCGTCTGCGGGGTCAGTTCCTACGAGTTTCAATGGTCCCGTGGGTAGTGTTGGTGCCACCCACGGGGACGTTCGGAGGCTGTTTCGATAACTCACCATCTAACACCATGTTTTTAAGCCTAAGTCTAGAAATATGCAAATTATCATCGTATTCTCAAATCGGGAGTCCCGTGGCTGCGGGATCAGTTCCTACGAGTTACATTGGTCCCGTGGGAGGTGTTCGTGCCACCCACGGGGCCCTTCGGGGGCTGTTTCGAGTTCTCACCCTTTAACGCCATGTTTTGACGCCTAAGTCTAAAAATATGCAAATTACCTTCGTATTCTCAAGTCGGGAGTCCCGCGGCTGCGGGGTCTGTTCCTACGAATTACATTGGTTCCGTGGGAGGTCTTGGTGCCACCCACGGGGCCGTTCAGGGGCTGTTTCGAGTTTTCACCCTCTAATGCCATGTTTTTAAGCCTAAGTTTAGAAATATGTAAATTACCGTCGTATTCTAAAATCGGGAGTCCCGCGGCTGCGGGGTCACTTCCTACGAGTTACATTGGTCCCGTGGGAGGTGTTGGTGCCACCCACGGGGCTGTTTCGAGTTTTCACCCTCTAAAACCATGTTTTTAAGCCCAAGTCAAGAAATATGCAAATTACAATCGTATTCTCAAACCGGGAGTCCCGTGGCTGCGGGATTAGTTCCTACGAGTAACATTGGTCCCGTGGGAGGTGTTGTTGCCACCCACGGGGCCGTTAGGGGGCCGTTTCGAGTTCTCACCCTCTAACGCCATGTTTTTAAACCTAAGTCTAGAAAAATGGAAATTGCCATCGTATTCTCAAATCGGGAGACCCGCGGCTACAGGGTCAGTTCCTACGAGTTACATTGATCCTGTGGGAGATGTTGGTGCCACCCACGGGGACGATTGTGGGCTATTTTGAGTTCTCACCCTTTAACGTCATGTTTTTAAGCCTAATTCTAGACATATGCAATTTAACATCGTATTCTCAAACCGGGAGTCCCGCGATTGTGGGATCAGTTCCTACGAGTTACATTGGTCCCGTGGGAGGTGTTGGTGCCACCCACGGGGTCGTTCGGGGGTTGGTTCGAGTTCTCACCGTCTAATGTCATGTTTTTAAGCCTAAGTCTAGAAATATGCAAATTACCTTCGTATTCTCAAGTCGGGATCCCGCGGCTGTGCGGTCAGTTCCTACGAGTTACATTTGTCCCATGGGAGGTGTTGGTTCCACCCACGGGGACGTTCGGGGGCTGTTTTGTGTTCTCACCCTCTAACGCCATGTTCTTAAGCCTAAGTCTAGTAATATGCAAATTACCATCGTATTCTCAAATCAGAAGACTCGCGGCTGCAGGGTCAGTTCCTACGAGGTGCATTGGTCCCGTGGGAGTTGTTGGTGCCACGCACGGGGCCGTTCGGCGGCTGTTTAAAGTTCTCACCCTGTAACGCCATGTTTTTAAGCCTAAGTCTATAAATATGCAAATTATCATCGTATTCTCAAATCGGGAGTCCCGCGGCTGCGGGGTCAGTTCCTACGAGTTACATTGGACCCGTGGGAGGTGTTTGTGCCACCCACGGTACCGTTCGGGTGCTGTTTCGAGTTTTCACCCTCTAACGCCATGTTTTGCCCAAGTCTAGAAATATGAAAATTACCTTCTTTTCTCAAATCGGGAGTCCCGCGGCTGAGAAGTCAGTTCCTTCGAGATACATTGGGCCTGTGGGAGGTGTTGGTGCCATCCATGGGGACGTTCGGGGTCTGTTTCGAGTTTTCACCCTCTAACACCATGTTTTAAAGGCTAAGTCTAGAAATATGCAAATTATCGTCATATTCTCAAACCGGGAGTCCCGCGACTGCGGGATCATTTCCTACGAGTTATATTGTTCCCGTGGGAGGTGTTGGTGCCACCCACGGGGCCGTTCGGGGGCCGTTTTGAGTTCTCACCCTCTAACGCCATGTTTTTAAGCCTAAGTCTAGAAATATGCAAATTATCGTCTTATTCTCAAACCGGGAGTCCCGTGGCTGTGGGGTCAGTTCCTACGACTTACATTGGTCCCGTGGGAGGTGTTGGTGCCACCCACGGGACCGTTCGGGGGCTGTTTCGTGTTTTCACCCTCTAACGCAATGTTTTTAAGCCTAAGTCTAGAAATATGCATATTATCGTCGTATTCTCAAACCGGGAGTTCCGCGGATGCAGGATCAGTTCGTACGAGTTGCATTGGTACCGTGGGAGGTGTTAGTGCCACGCACGGGGTCGTTCGGGGGATGTTTCTAGTTCTCACCCTCTAACGCCATATTTTTAAGCCTAAGTCTATAAATATGCAAATTATCATCGTATTCTCAAACCGGGTTTCCCGCGGCTGCGAGGTCAGTTCCTACGAGTTACATTGGTCCCGTGGGAGGTGTTTGTGCCACCCATAGGACCATTCAGGTGCTGTTTCGAGTTTTCACCCTCGAACGACATGTTTTGCCCAAGTCTAGAAATATGGAAATTTGCTTCTTTTCTCACACCGGGAGTCCCGCTGCTGCGAAGTCAGTTCCTACGAGATACATTGGGCCCATGGGAGGTGTTGGTGCCACCCATGGGGACGTTCAGGGGCTGTTTCGAGTTTTCACCCTCTAACACCATGTTTTTAAGCCTAAGTCTAGAAATATGCAAATTATCGTCGTATTCTCAAACCGGGAGTCCCGCGGCTGCGGGATCATTTCCTACGAGTTAAATTGTTCCCGTGGGAGGTGTTTGTGCCACCCACGGGACCGTTCGGGTGCTGTTTCGAGTTTTCACCCTCTAACGCCACGTTTTTCCCAAGTCTAGAAATATGAAAATTACCTTCGTTTCTCAAATCGGGAGTCCCGCGGCTACGAAGTCAGTTCCTACGAGATACATTGGGCCTGTGGTAGGTGTTGGTGCCACCCATGGGGACGTTCGGGGTCTGTTTCGAGTTTTCACCCTCTAACACCATGTTTTAAAGGATAAGTCTAGAAATATACAAATTATCGTCATATTCTCAAACCGGGAGTCCCGCGACTGCGAGATCATTTCCTACGAGTTATATTGTTCCCGTGGGAGGTGTTGGTGCCACCCACGGGGCCGTTCGGGGGCCGTTTTGAGTTCTCACCCTCTAACGCCATGTTTTTAAGCCTAAGTCTAGAAATATGTAAATTATCGTCGTATTCTCAAACCGGGAGTCCCGTGGCTGTGGGGTCAGTTCCTACGACTTACATTGATCCCGTGGGAGGTGTTGGTGCCACCCACGGACCGTTCGGGGCCTATTTCGAGTTTTCACCCTCTAACGCAATGTTTTTAAGCCTAAGTCTAGAAATATGAAAATTATCGTCATATTCTCAAACCTGGAGTTCCGCGGATGCAGGATCAGTTCGTACGAGTTGCATTGGTCCCGTGGGAGGTGTTAGTGCCACGCACGGGGTCGTTCGGGGGCTGTTTCTAGTTCTCACCCTCTAACGCCATGTTTTTAAGCCTAAGTCTATAAATATACAAATTATCATCGTATTCTCAAACCGGGTGTCCCGCGACTGCGAGGTCAGTTCCTACGAGTTACATTGGTCCCGTGGGAGGTGTTTGTGCCACCCATAGGACCATTCGGGTAATGTTTCGAGTTTTCACCCTCTAACGACATGTTTTGCCCAAGTCTAGAAATATGGAAATTTGCTTCTTTTCTCACACCGGGAGTCCCGCTGCTGCGAAGTCAGTTCCTACGAGATACATTGGGCCCATTGGAGGTGTTGGTACCACCCATGGGGACGTTCGGAGGCTGTTTCGAGTTTTCACCCTCTAACACCATGTTTTTAAGCCTAAGTCTAGAAATATGCAAATTATCGTCGTATTCTTAAACCGGGAGTCCCGCGGCTGCGGGATCATTTCCTACGAGTTAAATTGTTCCCGTGTGAGGTGTTGGTGCCACCCACGGGGCCGTTCGGGGGCTGTTTCGAGTTCTCACCCTCTAACGCCATGTTTTTAAGCCTAAGTCTAGAAATATGCAAATTATCGTCGTATTCTCAAACCGGGAGTCCCGCGGTTGTGGGGTCAGTTCCTACAAGTTACATTGGTCCCGTGGGAGGGTTGGTGCCACCCACGGGACCGTTCGGGGACTCTTTCGAGTTTTCACCCTCTAACGCCATGTTTTTAAACCTAAGTCTAGAAATATACAAATTATCGTCGTATTCTCGAACCGGGAGTTCCGCGGCTACGGGATCAGTTCCTACGAGTTACATTGGTCCCGTGGTAGGTGTTGGTGCCACCCACGGGGCCGTTCGGGGGCTGTTTCTAGTTCTCCCCCTCTAACGCCATGTTTATAATCTTAAGTCTAGAAATATGGAAATTATCGTCGTATTCTCAAATCGGGAGTCCCGCGGCTGAGGGGTCAGTTCCTACGAGTTACATTGGTCCCATGGGAGGTGTTGGTGCCATCCACGGGACCATTCGTCGGCTGTTTCGAGTTTTCACCCTCTAACGCCACGTTTTTCTCAAGTCTAGAAATATACAAATTAACTTCGTATTCTCAAACCGGGAGTCCCGCGGCTGCGGGGTCAGTTCCTACGAGTTACATTGGTCCCATGGGTGGTGTTGGTGCCACCCACGGGGACGTTCGGGGGATGATTCGATAACTCACTGTCTAACGCCATGTTTTTAAGCCTAAGTCTAGAAATATGCAAATTATCATCGCATTCTCAAATCGGGAGTCCCACGACTGCGGGATCAGTTCCTACGAGTTACATTGGTCCCGTGGGAGGTGTTCGTGCCACCCACGGGGTCGTTCGGGGGTTGTTTCGAGTTCTCACCCTCTAACGCCATCTTTTTACGCCTAAGTCTAAAAATATGCAAATTACCTTCGTATTCTCAAGTCGGGAGTCCTACGGCTGCGGAGTCAGTTCCTACGAATTACATTGGTCCCATGGGAGGTCTTGGTGCCACCCACGGGGCCGTTCGGGGGCTGTTTCGAGTTTTCACCCTCTAATGCCATGTTTCCAAGCCTAAGTCTAGAAATATGAAAATTACCACCGTATTCTAAAACCGGGAGTCCCGCGGCTACGGGGTCACTTCCTATGAGTTACATTGGTCCCGTGGGAGGTGTTGGTGCCACCCACAGGGATGTTTCGGGTTTTCACCCTCTAACACCATGTTTTTAAGCCTAAGTCAGGAAATATACAAATTACCGTCGTATTCTCAAACCGGGAGTCCCGCGGCTGCTGGATCAGTTCCTACGTGTTACATTGGTCCCGTGGGAGGTGTTGGTGCCACCCACGGGGCCGTTCGGGGGCCGTTTCGAGTTCTCACCCTCTAACACCATGTTTTCAAGCCTAAGTCTATAAAAATGCAAATTTCCATCATATTTTCAAATCGGGATACCTGCGGCTACAGGGTCAGTTCCTACGAGTTACATTGATCCCGTGGGAGGTGTTGGTGCCAACCACGGGGACGTTCGCGGGCTGTTTCGAGTTCTCACCATATAACGTCATGTTTTTAAGCGTAAGTCTAGACATATGCAATTTATCATCGTATTCTCAAACCGGGAGTCCCGCGACTGCGGGATCAGTTCCTACGAGTTACATTGGTCCCGTGGGAGGTGTTGGTGCCACCCACGGGGCCGTTCGGGGGCTATTTCGAGTTCTCACCCTCTAACGTCATGTTTTCAAGCCTAAGTCTAGAAATATAAAAATTACGTACGTATTCTCAAGCAGGGAGTCCCGCGGCTGTGCGGTCAGTTCCTACGACTTACATTTCTCCGATGGGAGGTGTTGGTTCCACCCACGGGGACGTTCGGGGGCTGTTTCGAGTTCTCACCCTCTAACGCCATGTTTTTAAGCCTAAGTCTAGAAATATGAAAATTACCATCGTATTCTCAAATCGGAAGACCCGCGGCTGCAGGGTCAGTTCCTACGAGTTGCATTGGTCCCGTGGGAGGTTTTGGTGCCACGCACGGGGCCGTTCGGGGGCTGTTTCTAGTTCTCACCCTCTAACGCCATGTTTTTAAGCCTAAGTCTATAAATATGCAAATTATCATCGTATTCTCAAATCGGGAGTCCCGCGGCTGCGGGATCAGTTCCTACGAGTTACATTGGTCCTGTGGGAGGTGTTGGTGCCACCCACGGGGCCGTTCGGGAGCTGTTTCGAGTTCTCACCCTCTAACGCCATGTTTTTAAGGCTAAGTCTAGAAATATGCCAATTATCGTCACATTCTCAAATCGGGAGTCCCGCGACTGCGGGATCATGTCCTATGAGTTATATTGTTCCCGTGGGAGGTGTTGGTGCCACCCACGGGGCCGTCCGGGGGCCGTTTTGAGTTCTCACCCTTTAATGCCATGTTTTTAAGCCTAAGTCTAGAAATATGCAAATTATCATCGTATTCTCAAACCGGGAGTCCCGTGGCTGTGGGGTCAGTTCCTACGAGTTACATTGGTCCCGTGGGAGGTGTTGGTGCCACCCACGGGACTGTTCGGGGACTGTTTTGAGTTTTCACCCTCTAACGCCATGGTTTTAAGACTAAGTCTAGAAATATACAAATTATCGTCGTATTCTCGAACCGGGAGTTCCGTGGCTACGGGATCAGTTCCTACGAGTTACATTCGTCCCGTGGGAGGTGTTGGTTCCACCCACGGGGCCGTTCGGGGGCTGTTTCTAGTTCTCACCCTCTAACGCCATGTTTATAAGCCTAAGTCTAGAAATATGAAAATTTTCGTCGTATTCTCAAACCGGGAGTCCCGCGGCTGCGGGGTCAGTTCCTACGAGTTACATCGGTCCCATGGGAGGTGTTGGTGCCACCCACGGGACCAGTCGTCGGCTGTTTTGAGTTTTCACCCTCTAACGCCACGTTTTGCCCAAGTCAAAAAATATACAAATTAACTTCGTGTTCTCAAACCGGGAGTCCCGCGGCTGCGGGGTCAGTTCCTACGAGTTACATTGGTCCCATGGGTGGTGTTGGTGCCACCCACGGGGTCGTTGGGGGGATGTTTCGATAACTCACCGTCTAACGCCATGTTTTTAAGCCTAAGTCTAGAAATATGCAAATGATCATCGTATTCTCAAATCGGGAGTCCCGCGGATGCGGGATCAGTTCCTACGAGTTACATTGGTCCCGTGGGAGGTATTCGTGCCACCCACGGGGCCGTTCGGGGATTGTTTCGAGTTCTCACCCTCTAACGCCATGTTTTTACGCCTAAGTCTAAAAATATGCAAATTACCTTCGTATTCTCAAGTCGGGAGTCCTGCGACTGTGGGGTGAGTTCCTATGAATTACATTGGTCCCATGGGAGGTCTTGGTGCCACCCACGGGGCCGTTCTAGGGCTGTTTCGAGTTTTCACCCTCTAATGCCATGTTTTTAAGCCTAAGTCTAGAAATATGCAAATTACCATCGTATTCTAAAACCGAGATTCCCGCGGCTGCGGGGTCACTTCATATGAGTTACATTGGTCCCGTGGGGGGGTGTTGGTGCCACCCACAGGGCTGTTTAGAGGGCTGTTTCGGGTTTTCACCCTCGAACACCATGTTTTTAAGCCTAAGTCAGGAAATATGCAAATTACCATCGTATTCTCAAACCGGGAGTCCCGCAGCTGCGAGATCAGTTCATACATGTTACATTGGTCCCGTGGGAGGTGTTGGTGCCAGTCACGGGGCCGTTCGGGGGCCGTTTTGACTTCTCACCCTCTAACGCCATGTTTTCAAGCCTAAGTCTATAAAAATGCAAATTGCCATCATATTTTCAAATTGGGAGACCCGCGGCTACAGTGTCAGTTCCTACTAGTTACATTGATCCCGTGAGAGGTGTTCGTGCCACCCCTGGGGACGTTCGCGGGCTGTTTCGAGTTCTCACCATCTAACGTCATGTTTTTAAGCCTAACTCTAGACATACGCAAATTATCATCGTATTCTCAAACCGGGATTCCCACGACTGTGGGATCAGTTCCTACGAGTTACATTGGTCCCGTGGGAGGTGTTGGTGACACCCACGGGGCCGTTCGGGGGCTATTTCGAGTTCTCACCCTCTAACGTCATGTTTTCAAGCCTAAGTCTAGAAATATAAAAATTACCTTCGTATTCTCAAGCAGGGAGTCCCGCGGCTGTGCGGTCAGTTTCTACGACTTACATTTCTCCCATGGGAGGTGTTGGTTCCACCCACGGGGACGTTCGAGGGTTGTTTCGAGTTCTCACCCTCTAACGCCATGTTTTTAATCCTAAGTCTAGAAATATACAAATTACCATCGTATTCTTAAATCGGAAGACCCGCGACTGCAGGGTCAGTTCCTACGAGTTGCATTGGTCCCGTGGGAGGTGTTTGTACCACCCACGGGGCCGTTCTGGGGCTGTTTCTAGTTCTCACCCTCTAACGCCATGTTTATAAGCCTAAGTCTATAAATATGCAAATTATCATCGTATTCTCAAATCGGGAGTCCCGCGGCTGCGGGATTCAGTTCTTACGAGATACATTGGGCCTATGGGAGGTGTTGGTGCCACCCATGGGGACGTTCAGGGGCTGTTTCGAGTTTTCACCCTCTAACACCATGTTTTTAAGGCTAAGTCTAGAAATATGCAAATTATCGTCATATTCTCAAACCGGGAATCCTGCGGGTACGGGATCATTTCCTACGAGTTATATTGTTCCCGTGGGAGGTGTTGGTGCCACCCACGGGGCCGTTCGGGGTCTATTTTGAGCTTTCACCCTGTAACGCCATGTTTTTAAGCCTAAGTTTAGAAATATGCAAATTATCATCGTATTCTCAAACTGGGAGTTCCGCGAATGCGGGATCAGTTATTACGAGTTACATTGGTCCCGTGGGAGGTGTTGGTGCCACCCACGGGGCCGTTCGGGGGCTTTTTCGAGTTCTCACCCTCTAACGCCATGTTTTTAAGCCTAAGTCTAGATGCGAATTACCTTCGTATTCTCAATCTGGGAGTCCCGCGGCTGTGCGGTCAGTTCCTACGAGTTATATTGGTCCCATGGGAGGTGTTGGTGCCACCCACGGGGACGTTCGGGGGCTGTTTCGAGTTCTCACCATCTAACGCTATGTTTTTGAGCCCAAGTCTAGAAATATGCAAATTACCATCGTATTCTCAAATCGGAAGACCCGCGGCTGCAGGGTCAGTTCCTACGAGTTGCATGGTCCCATGGGAGGTGTTGGTGCCACGCATGGGGCCGTTCGGGGGCTGTTTCTAGTTCTCACCCTCTAACGCCATGTTTTTATGCCTAAGTCTTTAAATATGCAAATTATCATCGTATTCTCAAACCGGGAGTCCCGCGGCTGCGGGGCCAGTTCCTACGAGTTACATTGGTCCCATGGGAGGTGTTGGTGCCACCCACGGGACCATTCGGGGGCTGTTTCGAGTTTTCACCCTCTAACGCCACTTTTTGCCCAAGTCTAGAAATATACAAATTACCTTCGTATTCTCAAACCGGGAGTCCCACGGCTGCGGGGTCAGTTACTACGAATTACATTGGACCCATGGGTGGTGATGGTTCCACCCACGGGTACGTTCGGGGGCAGTTTTGATAACTCACCGTCTAACGCCATGTTTTTAAGCCTAAGTCTAGAAATATTCAAATTATCGTCGTATTCTCAAATCGGGAGTCCCGCGGCTGTGGGATCAGTTCCTACGAGTTACATTGGTCCCGTGGGAGGTGTTAGTGCCACCCACGGGGCCGTTCGGGGGCTGTTTCGAGTTCTCACCCTCTAACGCCATGTTTTTACGCCAAAGTCTAAAAATAAGAAAATTACCTTCGTATTCTAAAATCGGGAGTCCCGTGGCTACGGGGTCACTTCCTACGAGTTACATTGGTCCCGTGGGAGGTGTTGGTGCCACCCACGGGGCTGTTTCGAGTTTTCACCCTCTAACACGATGTCTTTAAGCCTAAGTCAAGAAATATGCAAATTACCATCGTATTCTCAAACCGGGAGTCCCGCGGCTACGGGATCAGTTCCTACGACTTTCATTGGTCCCGTGGGAGGTGTTCGTACCACCCAAGGGGCCGTTTCGAGTTCTCACCCTCTAACGCCATGTTTTTAAGCCTAAGGCTAGAAATATGCAAATTGCCATCGTATTCTCAAATCGGGAGACCCGCGGCTACAGGGTCAGTTCCTACGAGTTACATTGATCCCGTGGGAGGTGTTAGTGCCACCCACGGGGACGTTCGTTGGCTGTTTCGAGTTCTCACCCTCTAACGTCATGTTTTTAAGCCTAAGTCTGGACATATGCAATTTATCGTCGTATTCTCAAACCGGGAGTCCCGCGACTGCGGGATCAGTTCCTACGAGTTATATTGGTCCCGTGGGAGTTGTTAGTGCCACCCACGGGGCCATTCGGGGGCTGTTTCGAGTTTTCTCCTTCCAACGCCATGTTTTTAAGCCTAAGTCTAGAAATATGAAAATTACAGTCATATTCTGAAATCAGGAGTCCCGCGGCTGCGGGGTCACTTCCTACGAGTTACATTGGTCCCGTGGGAGGTGTTGGTGCCACCCACGGGGCTGTTTAGAGGGCTGTTTCGAGTTTTCACCCTCTAACACCATGTTTTTAAGCCTAAGTCAAGAATTAAGCAAATTACCATCGTATTCTCAAATCGAAAGACCCGCGGCTGCAGGGTCAGTTCCTACGAGTTGCATTGGTCCCGTGGGAGGTGTTGGTGCCACGCACGGGGCCGTTCGGGGGATGTTTCTAGTTCTCACCCTCTAACGCAATGTTTTTAAGCCTAAGTCTATAAATATGCAAATTATCATCGTATTCTCAAACCGAGAGTCCTGTGGCTGGGGGGTCAGTTCCTACGAGTTACATTGGTCCCAAGGGAGGTGTTTGTGCCACCCATGGAACCGTTCGGGTGCTATTTCGAGTTTTTACCCTCTAACGCCATGTTTTGCCCAAGTATAAAAATATGCAATTTACCTTCTTATTCTCAAACCAGGTGTCCCGCGGCTGCGGAGTTAGTTCCTACGAGATACATTGGGCCCTGGGAGGTGTTGGTGCCACCCATGGAGACGTTCGGGGGCTGCTTCGAGTTCCCACCCTCTAACACCATGTTTTTAAGCCTAAGTCTAGAAATACACAAATTATCGTCGTATTCTCAAACCAGGAGTCCTGCGGCTGCGAGATCATTTCCTACGAGTTATATTGGTCTCGTGGGAGGTGTTGGTGCCACCCACGGGGCCGTTCGGGGGTTGTTTTGAGTTCCCACCCTCTAACGCCATGTTTTTAAGCCTAACTTTAGAAATATACAAATAATTATCGTATTCTCAAATCGGGAGTCCCGCGGCTGTGGGGTCAGTTCCTACGAGTTTCATTGGTCCCGTGGGAGGTGTTGGTGCCACCCACGGGACCGTTCGAGGGCTGTTTCGAGTTTTCACCCTCTAACGCCATGTTTTTAAGCTTAAGTCTAGAAATATGCAAATTATCGTCATATTCTCAAATCGGGAGTTCTACGGCTGCGGGATCAGTTCCTACGAGTTACATTGGTCCTGTGGGAGGTGTTGGTGCTACCCACGGGGCCGTTCGGGGGCTGTTTCTAGTTCTCACCATCTAACGCCATGTTTTTAAGGCTAAGTATAGAAATATGCAAATTATCGTCGTATTCTCAAACCGAGAGTCCCGCGGCTGCGTGGTCAGTTCCTACGAGTTACATTGGTCCCGTGGGAGGTGTTGGTGCCACCCACGGTACCATTCGGGGGTTGTTTCGAGTTTTCACCCTCTAACGCCATGTTTTGCCCAAGTCTAGAAATATACAAATTACCTTTGTATTCTCAAATCGGGAGTCCCGCGGCTGCGGGGTTAGTTCCTAAGAGTTACATTGGTCCCATGGGAGGTGTTGGTGCCACCCACGGGGACGTTTGGGGGCTGTTTCGAGTTCTCACTCTCTAACGCCATGTTTTTAAGCCCAAGTCTAGAAATATGAAAATTACCATCGTATTCTCAAATCGAAAGACCCGCGGCTGCAGGGTCAGTTCCTACGAGTTGCATTGGTCCCGTGGGAGGTGTTGGTGCCACGCACGGGGCCGTTCGGGGGATGTTTCTAGTTCTCACCCTCTAACGCAATGTTTTTAAGCCTAAGTCTATAAATATGCAAATTATCATCGTATTCTCAAACCGAGAGTCCTGTGGCTGGGGGGTCAGTTCCTACGAGTTACATTGGTCCCAAGGGAGGTGTTTGTGCCACCCATGGAACCGTTCGGGTGCTATTTCGAGTTTTTACCCTCTAACGCCATGTTTTGCCCAAGTATAAAAATATGCAATTTACCTTCTTATTCTCAAACCAGGTGTCCCGCGGCTGCGGAGTTAGTTCCTACGAGATACATTGGGCCCTGGGAGGTGTTGGTGCCACCCATGGAGACGTTCGGGGGCTGCTTCGAGTTCCCACCCTCTAACACCATGTTTTTAAGCCTAAGTCTAGAAATACACAAATTATCGTCGTATTCTCAAACCAGGAGTCCTGCGGCTGCGAGATCATTTCCTACGAGTTATATTGGTCTCGTGGGAGGTGTTGGTGCCACCCACGGGGCCGTTCGGGGGTTGTTTTGAGTTCCCACCCTCTAACGCCATGTTTTTAAGCCTAACTTTAGAAATATACAAATAATTATCGTATTCTCAAATCGGGAGTCCCGCGGCTGTGGGGTCAGTTCCTACGAGTTTCATTGGTCCCGTGGGAGGTGTTGGTGCCACCCACGGGACCGTTCGAGGGCTGTTTCGAGTTTTCACCCTCTAACGCCATGTTTTTAAGCTTAAGTCTAGAAATATGCAAATTATCGTCATATTCTCAAATCGGGAGTTCTACGGCTGCGGGATCAGTTCCTACGAGTTACATTGGTCCTGTGGGAGGTGTTGGTGCTACCCACGGGGCCGTTCGGGGGCTGTTTCTAGTTCTCACCATCTAACGCCATGTTTTTAAGGCTAAGTATAGAAATATGCAAATTATCGTCGTATTCTCAAACCGAGAGTCCCGCGGCTGCGTGGTCAGTTCCTACGAGTTACATTGGTCCCGTGGGAGGTGTTGGTGCCACCCACGGTACCATTCGGGGGTTGTTTCGAGTTTTCACCCTCTAACGCCATGTTTTGCCCAAGTCTAGAAATATACAAATTACCTTTGTATTCTCAAATCGGGAGTCCCGCGGCTGCGGGGTTAGTTCCTAAGAGTTACATTGGTCCCATGGGAGGTGTTGGTGCCACCCACGGGGACGTTTGGGGGCTGTTTCGAGTTCTCACCCTCTAACGCCATGTTTTTAAGCCTAAGTCTAGAAATATGCAAATTGTCATCGTATTCTCAAATCGGGAGTCCCGCAGCTGCGTGATCAGTTCCTTCGAGTTACATTGGTCCCGTGGGAGGTGTTGGTGCCACCCACGGGGCCGTTCGGGGCTATTTCGAGTTCTCACCCTCTAACGCCTTGTTTTTACGCCTAAGTCTAGAAATATGCAAATTACCTTCGTATTCTCAAGTCGGGAGTCCCGTGGCTGTGGGGTCAGTTCCTACGAGTTACATTGGTCCCGTGGGAGGTCTTGGTACCACCCACAGGGCCGTTCGGGGGATGTTTCGAGTTGTCACCCTCTAATGCCATGTTTTTAAGCCTAAGGCTAGAAATATGCAAATTACCGTCGTATTCTAAAACCAGGAGTCCCGCGGCTATGGGGTCACTTCCTACGAGTTATATTGGTCCCGTGGGAGGTGTTGGTGCCACCTACGGGGCCGTTAGAGGGCTGTTTCGAGTTTTCACCCACCAACGCCATGTTTTTAAGCCTAAGTCAAGAAATATGCAAATTACCGTCATATTCTCAAACCGGGAGTCCCGCGACTGTGGGGTCAGTTCCTACGAGTTACATTGGTCCCGTGGGAGGTGTTGGTGCCACCCACGGGCCCGTTCGAGGTCTGCTTCGAGTTTTCACCCTTTAACGTCATGTTTTTCTTAAGTCTAGAAATATGCAAATTACTGTCGTACTCTCAAACCGAGAGACCCACGGCTGCGGGGTCACTTCCTACGAGTTACATTGGTTTCGTGGTAAGTGTTGGTGCCACCCACGGGGCCGTTCGGGGGATGTTTTGAGTTTTCACCCTCTAACGCCATGTTTTGCCTAAGTCTAGAAATATGCGAATTACCTTCGTATTCTCAAACCGGGAGTCCCGCGGCTGCGGGGTCAGTTCTTGGGAGTTACATTGATCCCGTGGGAGGTGTTGGTGCCACCCACGGGGACGTTCGGAGGCTGCTTCGAGTTCTCACCCTCTAACGTCATGTTTTTAATCCTAAGTCTAGAAATATGCAAGTTATCCTCGTATTCTCCAACCGGGAGTCCCGCGGCTGTGGGGTCAGTTCCTACGAGTAACATTGGTCTCGTGGGAGGTGTTGGTGCCCCCCACGAGGCCGTTCGGGGGCTGTTTCGTGTTTTCACCCTCTAACGCCATGTTTTTAAGCGTAAGTCTAGAAATATGCAAATTATTATTTTATTCTCAAACCGGGAGTCCCGCGGCTGGGGGATCAGTTCCTACGAGTTACATTGGTCTCGTAGGAGGTGTTGGTGCCGCCCACGGGGCCGTTCGGGGGCTGTTTCGAGTTTTCACCCTCTAACGCCATATTTTTAAGCCTATGTCCAGAAATATGCAAATTATCATCGTATTCTCAAACAGAGAGTCCCGCGGCTCCGGGGTTAGTCCTACGAGTTACATTGGTCCCGTGGGAAGTGTTGGTGCCACTCACTGGGCCGTTCGGGGGCTGTTTCGAGTTCTCACCCTCTAACGCCATGTTTTTAAGCCTAAGTTTGTAAATATGTAAATTACCTTCGTACTCTCAAATCGGTGTCCCGCGGTTGCGGGGTCAGTTCCTACGACTTACATTGGTCCCGTGGGAGGTGTTGGTGCAACCCACGGGGTCGTTCGGGAGCTGTTTTGAGTTTTCACCCTCTAACGCCATGTTTTTAAGTAATTGTACATAGGTTGATTTAGTGTAAATTTACACCTGCCTAGATTATAGTAACGAGAAGCGTCTAAATCAACTTGTATATGATTACTTATTACTTATTTCCTTTTCACCCTTGTTACTTATTATATATATATATATATATAGAGAGAGAGAGAGAGAGATTTACCAAAATGTGTGTAAAGAGAGAGATGGTAGTCGAAATATGTGAGAAAAAGGAAAGGAGTCACCGCTGCTGTAACCAAAAGAGAAAAAAAATATATTAAAACTGATCTGTCTGAACTCATAATAGAGGCGAAAGGAAATTATCCAAGAAAATTAGCTCCAGAACCTTGTACATACACACTTTTGGGCCACCAGGTAAGATGCAAAGGCAAATGGGCATAGTCTAAACTTTAGCTCATTTGTATATAATTGAAAGAAGAGTTATGAGTAACCTTGAAAATCATCCACACTTTCTCCCACAATCTACTTTAGTTTCAACAAATAAAAAAAGGAAATAAGATTGTCAAAATGATTTCAGCTATTGCATTATTGTTTACCTATTACTAAAATTTTTTATACCAAAGCTCCTCTGGTAGGGAAGGAGTAAGAACACGTGATGAAAACCTAAACAACAAACTTGAAATCATTTTTAACTCTCTATTTCTTTATGACTTTTCAGGATTTCAAACAATTACAAAATGGATTTTAAAAAAAAAAGGATATGAAAAAACCTTATGAGTTTGAGTATGAGGAAACTAACCTGAGTTCCTCAGATTTATTGTTCGATCTAGATCCGTGAATCAAATCTTCACACAAACTTATGAAACCGAACTCAACATTACGCCTACAAAAAATTGGTGTGAAGCACCCAAAACTAGCCATTTGAGATTGAGGAGAATCCAAAAAAAAAAAACTAACCTGCGGTGACCCATTCGTCTGAGATATGGAGAGGAAAGATCTGGAAATACCACACCCCACCTTAGTGGCAGATCCAGAATTTTAGTGCAATTGGACCCAAATCCAATAAACAAAAAATCAACGAAACTAATAAATAATCAAGCATAGAAACCAACAAGCGATAAAACATAAATATTTAATTGGGGTTTAATTTAAGTTGTATTGGGATTTATGCTTAGACTAACGGTGGTCATGAATGAAAAATGATGTCGTGCTTTTCATGGCCAAGTGTATCACTTGTCATGAAGTGAAGATCGAGCACCAGAAGCCAGTAGGGTTGTTGCAACCCCTACATGAACACGACACAACTCGAACTCCGATACAACATGACATGGCTATTAACTAATTGGGTATTGGTTGAGTAAATATTGACACTAACCCGATAGAACATCACACAAAAACCCAGTATGACATGGCACACCCTAAAATTGAATAATTATTGGTTGAGTAACTATATTTTCCCACAGTTTCTCATAGAAAATAAAAATTAAACTGTTTTTCAATTTTCCTAACTTTGTTATCCAAACACACCCTAAAACTAATTACTAATACGAAATAATAAAAAAGAACTAGAGCGGAGGGTAAAGCAAACTTACATTGGTGGTGCTCTTTGGACATGGAAAGCTCTAGCCCTGCAACCGCAGAAAAAACTAGAAACAAAAATCAAAGAAATTCCCATTCATTAACATCCCAAATATCCACTTTCATAACCCCAAAAAACAAAAATTGCACAAACCACCTCATGTACCTGAAATTGCATTAACACACCAAATTCAATGTAATAAAATAATGAAATGTTAAAACTTTGAATATAAGAAACACCAAATTGGGTTTAGACCTTGCCAACAGTATCTTCAATACGATCAATACAAGGCTCGGGAAATGCAGTCCCGTCATCCCACGTCAACTCATCATTTACAGGAAGCTGAAACAAACCAAAAAATGAAAAAAAAATAGAGTTAGGGATTTGTTTGTTTGTGATTTTGTGAGTAAAAAAATAGAGTTAGGGCTTACGGGTTTATCGGGGACGATGTGTTTGCCGACGGGGAGGTCCATGCCGGAGCGAAGGCGGAGAGAGGAGGAGATGGAGCGAGAAACGACGCTGCTCGTCCCCACAAAATCTCACCTGCTACCCACGAAATCTCCTTACTCTATACCAGCTCCTTCCTCCATAACAAATATCGCACCTGCTACCCATGAAATCTCTATCGCTTCCATACCAGCGTTTGGGGAAGAAAGGAAATAAGATATTAGTGGGGAAATGAAAATATGAAGCGCCTATTTTTTTTAGGATTGACACTGGTCACGGCCAAGAGCCGTGACCCATCAACTGCGACCCATAAATGAAGCTAAGTTGTGTGGTCACCACCTATTGGTCACGGCCCATAGTCGTGACCCATGCTAATAAATGGTCACAACCTCTAACCGTGACCCAATATATGTGTGTTTTGTGCTTCGTCACGCCTATGGTCACGGACAAAGTCCATGACCCATCAGCGACCAAGCTTGGAGGGAATTTTGGCGCGAAGATGGTCACGGCCTGGTCACGGCCCAAGTCCGTGACCCACAGTGGTCAGGGATTTGGGCTGTGACCACTTCCAGAGCATCCATGACTCAGTGTGGTAATGAATACGGTCACGCCAAAAAATGAGATGGTCATGGCCCAAGTCCACGACCAACTGGTCGCGGACTTGGGCCGTGACCCACTGGGCGTGACCATTTGCAGGATTTGGTGTAGTGATGATAACCAGAAAATGGTCCCATAAGAGGCACGTGCATCTCACACGGGACAAATGTAACTCGTACGAACGAACTGCATCGTCACCGGATTCCCAATTTGAGTATATGACGAGAATTTGCAAAAATTTAGACTTAGGCTTTAAAACATGTCGTCAAAGGATGAAAATTTAAAGCATCCACAAAAGGTCCCGTAAGAGGCATCCACACCTTGCATGGGACCAATGCCACTCATAGGAACCGACCGCATGGTCAACGGACTCCCTTTTTGAGCATACAAGGGGAATTTGTAAATGATTGGACTTATGCTTTAAAATATGCCATCAAAGGGTGATAATATAAAACTTCCACAAAACGGTCCCGTAAGAGGCACGAGCACCTCGAACGGGACCGATGTAACTCATATGAACCGATAGCATAATTACTGTACTCCCCGTTTGAGTATATGACGAGAATTTGTCAATGTCTTGACTTAGTCTTAAAAACATGTCATCAAAGGGTGAAAATGTAAAACAACCACAAAATAGTCCCGTAAGATGCACGAGCACCTCGCACGGGACCAATGTAACTCGGAGGAACTGATCGCGTAGTCAACGAATTCCCTATTCGAGTATCCAATGAGAATTTGCAAATGGTTAGAATTATACTTGAAAGCATCCCGTTAAAGGGTAAAAATGTAAAACAATCACAAAACGGTCTCGTAAAGGCATAAGCACCTTGCACGAGACCAATGTAACTCCTACAAATTGATCGCATACTCCCCGTAGTCCCCGTTTGAGTATACGAGAAGGATTTGCCAACGGTTAGACTTAGGCTTAAAAACATACCGTCCAAGGGTGAAAATCTAAAACAATCACAAAAAGGTCCTGTAAGATGTATGAGCACCTCGCACGGGACCAATATAACTTGTAGGAACTGAACGCGTAGTCACGAGACTCCTTTTTTGAGTATACAACGAGAATTTGCCAAAATTTAGACTTAGGCATAAAAACATGCCGTCAAATGCTAAAAATATAAAACAACCACAAATTGGTCTTGTAAGAGGCACGGGCACCTCATACGGGACTAATATAACATTCATAACTGAACACATAGTCACAGGACTCCCGATTTGAGTATACAATGAGAGTTTGTAAACAGTTAGACTTAGGCTTGAAAACATGCCGTCAAAGGGTGAAAATGTAAAATATCCACAAACTGGTCCTGTAAGAGGCACAAGCACCTCACACGGGACTAATGTAACTCATAGGAATGGATCACATAGTCATCGGACTCTCGGTTTGAGTATACGATGAGAATTTGGAAAAATTTAGACTTAGACTTAAAAACATGCCATCAAAGGGTGAAAACATAAAGTAACCATAAAAGGTCCCGTAAGAGGCATGCAAAACTTGCACGGGACCAATGTAACTCGAAGGAACCAATCACATATTCAACGGACCCACCGTTTGAATATACGATGAGAATTTACAAATGGTTAGACTTTGTCTTTAAAGCATGCCGTCAAAGGGTGAAAATATAAAACTACGACAAAACGATCCCGTAAGAGACATGAGCAGCTCGCACAAGACCAATGTAACTCATACGAACCGACCACATAGTCAATTGTACTCCCCGTTTGAGTACATGAGAAGAATTTTCCAACGATTCGACTTAGGTTAAAAACATTTCGTCAAAGGGTGAAGACGTAAAACATAAACAAAATGATCCCGTAAGATGCACGAGCCCCTCACACGGGACCAATATAACTCATAGGAACTGAACGCGTAGTCACACAACTCCCGTTTTGTGTATACGACGATAATTTGCAAAAAGTTAGACTTAGGCATAAAAACAAACCGTGAAATGGTGAAAATGTAAAACAACCACAAATCGGTCCCGTGAGAGGCACGAGCACCTCGAACGGGACCAATATAACTCGTAGGAACTGAACGCATTATCATGGGACTCCCGGTATACGAGAATTTATAAACAATTATACTTAGGCTTGAGAATATGCCGTCAACGGGTGAAAACATTAAATAACCATAAAACGTTCTGTAAGAGGCACCAATACCTCACACGGCACCAATGTAACTCGTACGAACAAAATGCGTACTCATCAGATTCCTGGTTTGAGTATATGATGAGAATTTGCAGAAACTTAGACTGAGGTTTAAAGATTATTTGATTGCTAATATCATTTTTATTTTTTGTCTGATATTGTTTTACTGGTTTACATTTCATCATTATATTTTTTTCACGCACATGAACAAATCAATGGATTGAGCTAGGTAGAATGTGTATTTATTATTGTTGTTGATATGAGTGTTTTTTTCAATTTTTTTCCTACAGTTCGGGCTTTTGGGTTTATTAAACAGGTTAATTTTCATATATAAACAAAGGAGACTCTGGCAATTTAAAAAAAAAAATTGTTAAGAAATATGGGTATGCAAGATTGTTGTTTTTAAATCTTTATGGCCGTGCGGGATTTTTTGTTGATTACACATGTGGGCTTTCTTGCATAAACAAAGGAGACTTTGTCAATTTTTTGTAAAAATTGTAAAGAGTTGTTGATATGCGAGATTGTAATTTTTAATTTTTAATGGCCGTGCGGGCACTTGTGTTGATTAAACATGTTGGTTTTAAGGTATGAACAAAAGAGATTTTGTCGATTTTTTTTAAAATTGTAAAAAGTTGTTGATACGATTCACTAATATATTTGAATATTTATTTTACTATAATATTATTTTGATAAAATGATTATTTATTGATTGCAGGTTGTGCACAAGAAGTTGAAGAGACATGATTTTGAGCGTGTCTACTATATGTGACACAGAGAGAAGTTTTGTAGCATGACAATTATATTTTTTGTTTTTAATTTGACGACGAGTTTTCTTTTGACAATTGTATTTCTTATTAATTAGTATGATTCGTTACTCATTTAAATATTTTGACTTAAATGTAGTATAATGGAAGAAACTGTTATTGGATACGTGTTTCAATGGTGCAATTGATATTTTGCGTTTACGATCGGTTGCTTTGACTTATAATGATAATTAGACGTCATTTATTATTGCAGCATAAAGCATATAATAATATAATTATTTATGACATTTTTTTATTAATCGAGAATACCTTTAGGGACGATTATAATCCATCCCTAATACCCATTTTGTATTATTTGAGAATACCTTTTGGGATGGTTGTGCCGTCCTAATTGGGTTATCAATTGGGACGGTTCTAAACCATCCTGCTTGGGTTTGCCAGCATCTGAGTAGTGTTAGGAACGGATTAACCGTCCCTAATAATACTTGGGGGAGCGCGAATTTTTTTCGCTGGAATACCTTTTAGAAGGAAAAAATCCATCCCTAATTCCAAACGTAGAGCGTCCATGAATTAGCATTTAGGACGGTAAAATCCATCCCTAAAATATTTGTGACGCCAGTATAAGGGACGAATTTTTACCATTGCAAAATCCATCCTCAGTACTCTTTTGGGACGTATTTTGTGCTTTTAGGGATTGATTTTTACTGTCCCTAATACTCAATTTTCTACCTACCTACCTACCTACCTACCAACCTACCTACCTATCTGTCTGTCTGTCTGTCTATCTATCTATCTATCTATCTATCTATCTATCTATCTATCTATCTATCTATCTATCTATCTATCTATCTATCTATCTATCTATCTATCTATCTATCTATCTATCTATCTATCTATCTATCTATCTATCTATCTATCTATCTATCTATCTATCTATCTATCTATCTATCTATCTATCTATCTATCTATCTATCTATCTATCTATCTATCTATCTATCTATCTATCTATCTATCCATCCATCCATCCATCCATCGATCTATCCATCTATCTATCTATCTATCTATCTATCTATCTATCTATCTATCTATCTATCTATCTATCTATCTATCTATCTATCTATCTATCTATCTATCTATCTATCTATCTATCTATCTATCTATCTATCTATCTATCTATCTATCTATCTATCTATCTATCTATCTATCTATCTATCTATCTATCTATCTATCTATCTATCTATCTATCCATCCATCCATCCATCCATCCATCCATCCATCCATCCATCTATCTATCTATTGAAAACATAAGGAAAACGTTGATTTATATGAGAAAGATGAGCTCAAGTACGTGAAGATAGACGACCTTACCTTCTATTATATTAGTAAAGGACATTTAGGCTTGGCTAATATAATAGAATATAGAGGTCCGGCTAAGGAATGGGCAATATTCGTCCTATTCGTTGAATCCAATTTGCATTTCATTCGGGAAAACCCATATTTTTCTTACTAATGTATTTGTCATTTGATCCAATAGCGTTCCGTCAGATATGAACAAATTTGATAAATACTGATAACTCTCGGATAGAGTATTAGAACAAAAAGATCCATTAGATCATAAATTATTGGTAATATATCTATATATCTATCTACCATAAACAAACACGTGTAAAGCGTAATGCCCTAAACCCTCACAATCCACTGCCCAATTAACCCTCGCCCACATGATCTCTCATCATGATATTATTTCTCTCCCCCCTTCTCTCTCTCTCTCTCTCTCTCTCTCTCTCTCTCTCTCTCTCTCTCTCTCTCTCTCTATCTCTCTCTCTATCCATATATATAAGTGTGTGTGTATGTGAGTGTATACATATAACCATGTGCCCCACATCGGTTGTAATATCTTATTTATATCCTCATCAAAATATTCTCGAGAATGACCACAAGATCAAAAGACACAAATGGAACCAAAATAAGATATTACTACTGACGTGGGGCACATGGTTATATATATACACTCACATACACACACACACAAATATATATACGTCGGTTGTAATATCTTATTTTGGTTCCAAAATACACTTTGTGTCTTTTGCTCTTGTGGTCATTCTGGAGAATATTTTGATGAGGATATAAATGTTGAATTTCTTTTAGCCCATGAAATTTGATTGATTGTGTTTCATAAAGTAAACAAGAATAACTAGAATATAGGGTTTGAATAATGATACCTTTGCGAATCTTGTAGATGATCCGGAGAAAAAATTGATGAAAAAGTTGATGTTGCTTCTCTTTTCCACCTCCAAAACCTTCATTCTATGTGCAATACGACATAGATGTTATAGCATATGATCCACCCAAACCAATCCATATGTGTGGGAACTTTCGAAGATGAAATATTAGTGAAATATGATAGAAGTCACTTGCTCTCACCTAACCCCTTCACAAAAACATAAATATTGTCTTCCCTCTCCTTGTCTAACCCTTGTGAATATTTCATAAATCTTTAACTCCTTCTATTGACCCATATATATATAGGTACTTGAATTGGGCTTAGGCCAAACAGGGTTTTCAGAGAGTTTTGGGCTTGCTACTTTGTATGTGGTCTATACTAGGGACCCAAGGCTAATAATAATTCACTTCCAAACAAAAATCTAAAAATTCCATATCACATTTCAGTATATTTTCCACATGCGAATCCCCTTGGAATATAATCTCAGACATACCCACATAATAATTGCCCAACTTGTAGAGATTTAGACCCAATAAATTGAATCATGACCATGATAATCTTGTGAATATTCCTACCCCTAGAATTAGGAATCTATGCACCATTTGGAGAATTTATAAGATTTTAAAAGTCTAATCTAGTGAGAACCAAGATTTAAATAGCCCGTGTGATCTTATTCAATATATTATGATGCGTCAGTACTATCCTTTTTAAACTATCAGAAAATTTCATAAATCCTTAGATATTTTTCGTAGTAAAGGTAAACGACTAAGATTATAACCAAAACTTTACTGATAGGATGTCAACTCTCAATCTAGTTTATGAACTATTCAATTATACTAGAAGGAAATTCTGATCTTGTATGATCAATTCAAACCCGATTCATTGGGTTGAATGGAATAACAATATATAATATTTTGTCCATACCGACCCCTTCTTGATGGCGTGTGTGCTAAAGGCAACACTTTTGCGCAAAGTGGCAAAGGGATATAAAAACCCTCATCCACTGTGTGAGGTGTGTGAAAGTGTAGAGATAAAATTTTCTAACCTATTTTACTTTAAGCAGGAAAAAGAAGGAGCCATATAAAAAAAGTACCCGAAAGACAACTAGTTTATGCGAAACTAAGTTAGAAATGGGCTCGAAGACTATGATACATAGTGGGAAGGTGTTAGGAACCCACTTCGCCCATTCAGACTCATGGGTTCTATGAAATTTTCTCATTCTCCTAAATGCATGAATATGTGTATATGTGGTAAATGTGTCGTGTGTGCGTACTGAACAAAGTGGATATATACATGGATGTGCAAGTGTGTGTGGGGAGTAGAGTCATCATATTTACATCGTAGGAAGGATGTGTATGAATCCTCCTAAGGAGATAGAATGCAATTGGGGTCCCGAAAGTATAATTTCACTATAGAAAGGTGAGTACGATATACATGATAGCTAGAAAATGAGTAAACTAACTAAACATGACTAATATGCTAAAAAATATATAAAATCAATAAAAATGTGGGCGACGCCTCGAAACCATAATCTCACTAAGGATAATAAATGTAAGATAAGTAACTACATGAGTAGAATATACCAACTACATGAGTGAGATGGTAATATATGAAAATAAAATAAATGAAATAGGGAAAAAAATTTGAATCCCAAAATATCTTAAGGATGCTTATGTGGCCAAAAAAGGCATGAAAGTCACTGTAGTTCTCATAATGAACAAGGTTGGAGTTTAAACCATATTACGATCGGGTTGTCTCTTTTGATTTACGAAAATTAGGTGAAATAGGGTGAATGTGTAGAAATGTGTTAGAACACTGTAAATTAGGAATTATGGCTGAAACCCTATTTTTGGGTTTTTTTTTGTGGAATTATAATTGAGTATATATATGGTAGTAAAAAGGTAGGACTAGAGTTAGAAATAGATAATAAAAATATAAATGGAATAAGAGCAATAAAATAAGCAAAAGGGCACATATGAGAATAATAAAATGTAAAAGGATTTGGATCTTCAAGAACTTTTAAAATTTGTTTAGGCTTTTTCTTGTTGATTTCTAGTGTGTGGATGATGGTGGTGGAGTGGTGGTAAAAGGTGGGTTAAGATTATGTAAAGGAATGTATGAAATAATGTTGATAAAATGATTTATGCTAAATTTGGAATGTTTGTTACACTAAAATCGAGGTCCTGCGCAAAAGAGGTCATGGTTTCCTTATATAAAACCCTAAGAGGCAAATAAATAGGTCTGCCCTTAGTCACTTGCCAGTCATCAAGGCCCCTGGCCTGCCTGTCGGCATGGGTTTTAGACTTGCATGTTAAGAAATATAACTTCTTGTAAACTATTGAAGTTTCGTGCTTATAAACAGGTCTTTACATAATTGTATTTTTTCCATAACTTTTGAATTGTAAGTCCAATTCGTGCATGGTAAGGACCAATAAAAATATGATTAAGAGATCTATGATTTTGTTATGGAATGAATCTCATGTTAGAGAGTTCACCAAAGTCAAACAGTCTCAAGGAGAGCATTATTGTTCTCTAGTCATGGTTTGAAAGGGGACTAGGGGTTAAAGATTGAAGAGTTTTTTTTGGACCATATGAAAGTTTTAGGCATGTTGTGATAAGTTGTCTACAGATCCTATCAATGGGAAAGCTTAGATGAGTAAATGAACATTGAAAAATAGGCACCCGATAGAAGTTATGAGTGTTGAGTATCATTATGTTAAAACTCTAGTAGTTATTGGTCCATTAAGTGAGCACAAGTTATGTTGTAAAAGGACTGGGTCTTTCTTAAGATAGTAAGGTTTTTTATAACTGGCTGAGGGCATGGCCATATTATGAGAGTTGAGGTCTAATTCTACGAACCTATGTAGTGTATGCATGGGTGATATATTGATTATGAGGTCTTAGAATTAATGTGAGGATTGTGTCCTAATTATTAGGGACTATAAAGAGTGTTATGAGAATTGTGTCATAATTTTAAGCACTATGGTATTTTAAGTCCATTCTAAGGTTATAACTTGATTTTGAGATTTGAGGTGTATGCAACCAAGGAAGGGATCACGGCTTAATTCTGAGGGCCAAGGTCTATTATGAGTACTTACGAAGTCTATCCGACCAAAACGAGAATCATTGCCCAATTTGGAGGCCTATGTCTAATTTTAAGGATCTAAAGAGTGTGTGTGAACTATACGGTGGTTGAGAGCTAATTCTGAGGGTTGAGATCAAATTCTAAAGACCTAAGGAGTGTATGAAATCAATGCAGGGATGAATACCCAACTTTGTGGGTCGAGGTCTAATTTTGTGTTCCTAAGGAGTGTATGCAACCAATACGGGTGTTAAGACCTAGTTCTAAGGGCCAGTCTCTAAAACTGGGGACCTATAGAGTGTATGTGATCAATACCAGAGTCATGGCTTAATTCTGAGTACCAAGGTCTAATTATGAGGACCTAAGGAGTGTATGCAACCAATCAAAGTGTCGCAACCTAGTTCTAAGAGACAAAGTATAATTCTGAGGACCTACGAAGTGTACGCGATTGATATGATGGTCGCGGCCTAATTCTGAGGGCTAGGGTCTAATTTGAGGACTTGGGGAGTGTATGAAGTATATATGGATGTCGTGACATACTTATGGGGGCCAAGGTGTAGTTATGAGGACCTAGGGAGTTTATGTAACTAATATGGCGATCGTGACCTAATTATAAAGGCTAAAACCTAATTTTGACGACCTAAGGAGTGAATGTGACCAATATAGGGCCACAACATAATTGTGAGAGTTGAGGTCTAATTCTAATGCCTAAAGAGCATATGTGACCAATATAGAAATCAGGGCCTAATTATGAGGGTCAAGGTATAATTTTGAGGACCTAAAGGTTTTGTTTGACAAACACGGGGATCAAGACCTAATTCTGAGGGGCAAAGTTTAATTCTGGGGTCCTAGGGTGGTTTTATTGGTTTGGCAGGTGGATGTGAATGACGTGCGACATATGGTGCATCTTTTTATTATGTTTATGATGGGGACCACTATGTTGGGAAGAGTGGGATAATGTCCACTTATAGTTTTCTTCCTTATTTATGAGACTTCACCTTGATGGATCATTATGACTTGGGGATTTTAACATTAAAGTCACTCTATTCTTCTCTAGATTCTTTAGTCGTTGTCCTCCCACTGTCACGGAGATGCCATATCTCTTAGAGGTATTTTTATTGCATTATTTTTTAAGTTTATTTATTTTTGAATGTTTCTGTAATTTTCTATATTTTAGGTTCAATTTTATAAGGTGATTAGATTCAACAACCATTTTATGCGCTTATGGAATTGAAGGTCGATTCATGGTCAAGAATGAGGATGTGGAGGAGGGAGAATAGGGTATGAAAGACCCTTCCCACCTTCAAGGGTGTGAGTAATGTTCTGAACAACCTCACGAGCGCTCATGTTGATTATTATTTTGGATTCTTGGATTTTCTCAATTATTCTGTTATTTTTGGATTGAATTTTTGATGAATGGAATTCTTTTAGATACGTGACATTCTTCTGTTGGCGTCGTAGGATAGGGGATATGGGTGTCATCGGCATACGCAAACAAATGTTCTGACTCTTGTACCTAGGGGAAAGAGTTATTAGGCATAGTATGGTAGGAGGGATGGTGGTTCTACCAACTAGTCCTCGGATCCATATGCGGGATCCAAAGAGGATGTCTAAAGAGGTGTGGGTGGTGGCCATGATCGGAGATGACTAATCAAGATACAAAGATATTGTAGAGACATCGAGTACTTTGGACTTTATTGAAATTTGGTTTATGTCTCCGTCAATTTATAATGTGGATGGGACAATGCCTCTGAAGGTTAGAGTGGGAGGTAGTGGGGTACCTGGATTGTAGGGTTATTCATTGTGTAGTGGTTTTGGAGAAGTGGAATCTCCTCCACTTCATGGGTCAGGGTTTCCTTCCCAGTGTCTTCTAATGTGAGAGGGGAGGGGAGAGAGAGGAGATCCCTTAATTTTTGCATACTGAGTATTTGGGCTTTCCTCCCTTGCCACCAGAGGATGCACATATAGATGTAATTATATTAACAATTTTCTTATTTTTTGCATTTAGGCTTCTTCTCTATATCTTTTGGCTTCGTGTATTTTCTTGTTCTTCTTTTCAGACAATATCCATGTGAACATCTTGGGTGCAAGATGTCCATGATTGGATGGCTTCAGATACCGAGCATATTAGAATGTTCATCTGCGCATGCGCTGCTGTAGTTTCTAATGATTAAACCCCTTTCTCTTATAACTCTGGGAATGAAGGTTTTTACATTTTTTTACCACGGGAAGCATGTTTGTCATGAGCAACTATAGATGATGGTTCAAGAGAAAATTTCGGGTTACATACCCATAATTTTAGATTATTATTATTATTATTATTATTATTATTATTATTATTATTATTATTATTATTATTATTATTATTATTATTATTATTATTATTATTATTGTTATTATTATTATTATTATTATTATTATTATTATCTTTATTATTATTACTACTACTACTATTATTATTATTATTATTATTATTATTATTATTATTATTATTATTATTATTATTATTATTATTATTATTATTATTATTATTCCTGTAATGTACCTTAAAATTCAAATCAATATAATAGAAATGGTGCATTTTTATTTGATTATCTTAATCAAGTGACTTACTCTTCATGCACTTTTACTTTTCCACTAAGGATTTATGGGTTTTGAAAAAAATATATACGTATTTGAAATTTTGTGAGATTTTGATAAGGATAAACAAAAGAACAATCAGAACCTTTCTGTGATAAGAATAATTAATTGGGGGATCATTTTGATGAAGAAGGAAATAAGTACGAAAAATAAAACTTTTCTAACATGAGATGTGTAGTCAACATGTCCCCTAGCTTGCCTGCCGGCATATTAGTGTTTAAGTACTTTATTCTTTGTTGTGGCTGTGATGATGGCGAATAGATCCAGTTCTCTGTGATGGTCTATGTCATTGTGGGGTGAGTTGACACCCATTTTGCAGTTGGAAAACTAACATTATGCCCAGCTTGTGGGCCTTTGCTAGACTTCTCTCAATATTTGTCGGAGACTTCTGCGATAAGTAGGTTAGGAGTAAATTGTCCCTTCTCGTGTAAGCCACTTATTCCTTACAAAGGATTTGACTAAATCATTGAGGATGTTTTTGGGGAGTTTGTGGCAACAATAAAGGCCTGTTCGATATCAACCTAATTTGTGAGGGACGATTTTGTGGTGTCAGTTGGTTGTTTAAAATTACTATAGATGGACCTAGTTTTGAAGGTATGTGTAGAAGAGTCCAGTGGACGGTGGCTTGCTAGGGGATAGGTATTTGAAAGTGGTGTATTGGATCCCATAAATCTTTTCAAGGTGTATCGTCGCATTGAGCATGTATGGGTACAAACCTAGAGTGGAGATCACTGGAGTTTCATTGGCTTGGTTGGTTTGTGAGACAACATACAAAGAAAGGTTATGGTCTAGACAACCAATTGATTATCTTAGCCTTGTAATAATTAGGCGATTGTGTACCGTTCTATGCTTCAATTAAGAAGACCTATGACCCAATTATGGAGACTTTTAATTAAGTGCTAAATAAGTTTATAAACTAAATTAACTAGAATCTAAGGAAAAAGTGGAAAAGTGAATAAAATAAAGATAAAGTAATGTTTGAAACAGTTAGGACAATAAAGTAAGTAAATTAAATATTACAGGAAAATAATTTACACGAAGGAATGTAAAGAAAGTTAGACTAAGAAATATAAAGGAAAGGCAATTTTTATAAAATATAAAGAGTATTACAATAAATCTACCCTATAAACTATTTCAAATAAGAAGAAAAACTGTAAAGAAAACAAAAAAAGTAAAGAATATTAAAGGGAAAAAGATTTAAATGAGTAACTGTATTCTTTTTTTATATTGAGGGATTCCTCTTTTACTTCATCCCTGAGTTGATTACTTACAGAATCCTTTGCCATGCAACTACTATTGTAACCAATGATTTGTTACCATTTGAATGTCCTTGCATAGGTGAACTCACTCCCCTAAAACCTTCACTTAAGTTGTTTCCCCACGCATAGGATCTTGATAAGTGACAATTTTTGTACTGACAATTGTATTAACATAGCTTTTTATATGTCTCAACTATAATAACTAGTTTGTATTTCCACTTAGTGGTACTCCATTCCTTAATAATAATATGGTGCATACATATCCCTCGCATTAATTTTTGAGCAAAAATAGTTAGTGTACTTTTAAACTTCACTCACCACATCCCCAAATTTAGTCATCATTATTATGTTGTCAATGTTCCTTAAGTAGATATGTTTGGTGGTAAAAGGGTTTGAATAATATATCCTTCACTCATTTACTCTTTTTGTCTGAACTCTTGTCTGTTATCCTTCCATCTTCTCCTCTTTCACAAAAACAGCCTTTAATTGACATGACAATAGCACCGCCATAGATATTTTGGAGTTTAGATCATTTTCTTCTCCAAAATCAGCTGGTAACAATCTAGACCTTTAGGCTGTTGCCATTGCCTCTTTAAAACAGTTATGCGATGATGAGTAGGATCAAATTGCATTTTTAAGTGTGATCTAACTTTGTATTTTGACTTCCCTTCTCCTCCTAATTTGTGTGGAATTGGTTCTGGTACAACTAGTAGACCTCCTACTGCGATTAGAGATACTCAAATTGAAGATGAAAAGAATTCTGATGATGTTACGAGTGTTGGGGTTTGTGATGGTTATGTAGTAGAAGTTAAGGAATATTGACCTACTACCACATGCCTATGGAGTCAGATGACTACAGATAACATCTCACCGTGGTCCCTTACCAACTCCTCTTCATCCTTCATGGGAAGCACGTGTTAAAGATTCTATAACACCCTCTATTTTGCACGCCCACTAGATCAAGCTGAATTTCGAACACTAGGAGCACTAAAGAATTTATATTATTCTCATCATCAACTTTAGTAAAAATGGCATTAAAATAAAACCAACCATAATATAATAATGATAAAGTATGATTATAAGAATAACTTAAATGAGATAACATGCACCTCTAATAAAACTGAATCCTCTCTTAAAAATCTCCTTTATACAAAAGTCGTAATTTAAATATAAATACAAATGTATACCTCTAATTAAATGGACTTTTGGATAAAAATGACTGCTTTAAATGAAATAACAACTGCAACTCTAAGGATGATAAGATGACTCTCTAACCACTGTAAATCTGACTACTCAAACCTATGATTCTTGTATATGACCATAATATAAACCAATGTTTTTTTGTGTGCGTGTGGGGTGTAGGGAGGGTTATAGATTTGGGTCGACGCCCTAAACTTACTAGAATTGACATACAAATATAAAAAAGTAATTAACACGCGACTCATTTACGATTAACATGTGAATACGTCAACACTCACATGCATGAGATACCTCACCCCTCATCATGAGTAGAATGCCACACGAGTTGGGACACAATGAATAATCAATACTAGTAAGTATCTATCACTAAACTAGTAAGTAATATCACATAACTAATTGCTAACATGGGTGTAACTAACTACATATGTAAATAATACAACCAATTACTAACTTCTACTCATTTAGATACACAAGGTCTCATAACGTAACATTTTCCCTTGTTTGATATATTTTAAATAAATATGCCCATCACTGTACTATATGATATGTACACAGTACGATCCCATCCCAAGCCCCTCTCATGTCGCCCTTAAAATAAGATATACATAATGTCTTTTCAAAACAAATAATGTGACATAGGTATTTCAATTAAAGTGTCCATCACCACACTAATATTATATACATGTATATAAGTCTCATAACAACCACACAAAGGCATCTAATGTTGGGGGAAATTCTCTTGCTTCTATCCGTAAACCCATAAGAGTCCCTCACACTACGAGAATATTGATTTTTCCTGGTACAACTTAAGTGCCGAGAAAAGAACTGAAAATGACCGAAACACTTTTGGCGGCACTTTTGGTGCACAAGTGCTATAATATACATTGTGGTAAAAGAACAACGACATTTTAAAAAATGCCTTGAAAAGTTAGCGGCCTTTTTAACAGCATTACTTAAATTGTTGCCAAAAAACTTTTTGGGCATTTATATTAATGCTGGTAATAACCTTTTTGTGGCATTGAAAAAATGATGGGACTAACCTTTTTGCAACACCTGTTAAATGCTCAATACACTTTTGATGCCACTAAAAATATGCCGAGAATAATAGTAGCGGCATTAAACAAAATGTTGATATTATTTTGCAATACATGACTAGGAACAAGTGTTAAAAAAATCATTTATAACCAGTATCGTATTCATGTGCAAATACACTACCATAACATTAAATTAGGAGGGCGATAATAAAATTAAAATGTCATTAAATTAAAACCAATATCATTCATCGTAAATAAATATAATTGCAATTGGAACAATTATCCATCCACAAAATAAAATGTATTACATGTCCAATAAGAAAAAATGGGGAAACATGAAGCGTAACGAAATTTAATATAATGTACGATCCTCGTCCATCAAAATCAAGCATCCTTTTCGACTTATAAAAAAAAAGTTAATCGTTAGTCATTGATACTTATTCTTTAGTATTTTAATTAAAAGATTAAAATTAAAAATTAGTACATTAGCAACATGCCATGCTAAAGTTGAATACTATGCATCTCAATTTGTGGACTGGTTTCCATAAAGTCTAAGAAATGGTTCATTTGTTATAAATGTATTCTCAATATATACTTCCCGAAATTCTTCACCCAAAGGCGTACCCCCTATTTTTGTGGTAGGGTCCTTGCTCACAATGAATCCATGTTCCATAACCACTTTTGGAAGTCCGAAATTAATAAGGTCTATAGTTTTAGGAAGTGAATTATTTGAGACCCTTTATCATGGTTGATGGTGCTTCTTCTTATTCGTTGATGGTTCTTTCCACAAATAAGATAAATATGTCATCAACTATATATTTCGGGAAAAAAAATCGGTAGAGTTTTATTTATTTTTAAGACATCCCAAAATTTTTGAGACTATATACGACCAAATAAACCAACAACCAAATTTCAAGTATACATAAAATCCCCAAGGAAGCGAAAATGTATTGTACCCATTAAAATCCTTTAAATTAGTAACATACATGAATTGAAGTTGCATTTGTTTTTTCACTAACATGAGCAACCGTCTCAGGGGTAGCAAATTGTTGAGAATTGACAATCTACAAAAAATAAATTATTTCATTCATGAAAATGTAAAGTCTTAAATTATGATTTTAAAAGTTAGTTATCTACCTACCTATTGAGATGGAGCTAAATGATGATTTGATTATGGTACTACTACAAGCTGAAATTGGTTGACTTTTTCTAATTGTTGCCCGAGTTGCAAAATAGACCTATGTTATAGTATGTTTTTCTTGTTGGAAGATTGAGGAACCTGTTAATAGCATGATTTAATATTAGCATATACATTTGTATATACACTATATTTAAGCATGAAAGATAAAAGTGTACTTATTAACCTGGTTGGATACAACGAAAGGGCAAGTCATCATGTGTGTTCATATCAAATCAAACTGAGCCTCTAAATGATCAAATTCACCCTGAAATTCAGATTGAATATCATCTCTTAGTTCCATGCACATCAGTTAGACATGGTCCATTCCCATAAAGCTCGACAATGACCATGTTTATTAACTCCCAGGACTTCATAAAATATCTCGTCTTTATGAGTAACGGATTCAGTACAATCTGTCGAACGTTGGTATACTTTTTGCCTCATCTTTGACTGAAATGAAACAATTCTTATTATTTAAAACAAAAATTATAATCATTCATTCACAAAATCAAAATCGTATAAAGATCCCAATATATCCCCACCACTAATTTTAAATGCTTCAAATTTTTATTTCATGCATAATTTTAACTTTCTTAAATAATAAAGTTATTTAATTATTAATTTAATCCTCATCTGTGTATGATATATATTATCCTCTAGGGAGGGGTGTTTGGCAGAATGTTGTAGTTGAAAGATGAGGATTTGTTCCTTGCATATATTCCTCTGAATCATTACACTCAAATATTCCTCTGAATCATCACCAGTTGCAGGCCCACGTATTTCAAAACAAGCATATGCCTGCTTAGCACAATTATGTTGAACAACTTGGCAAAGCTTGTAAGCATATGAATAGCTCCCACGACATTCAACCAAGCCTCAAACTCGTCAATCTGTTTATCTATTTAAGCCTCAACCACCATAATTTTTCCTCCTTCCTTCAGTTTACTCTGAAGTGCTTATACAATATCACTGATGTTAAAGACATGTGTCAACGTAAGTTGAGATTAAAGCATCAACGAATAACTTCAAATCAATTTTTGAAATAATTATTATGTCCTCCTTTAAAATAAATGTGCCATCACACATGTGCACATGAACACAATGCCTGCTTCCCCAATACATGAAAACATTTGTTCCATAGGCTTATAGATTAATTTAGCTGCACCCTTCTTCTCGTCACGAATAACATTTACTCCATCCACATTAAAGACTACCACTATGATAGTTTTGTAGCCTTTAAGAACAAAATGTTTAATCAATAGTGCACCAATTTTCCCTGTATAGATTACATTACTCTGGGGCCTACTGCATTAGAACCCCGACCCCAAAGAGCTGAAAATTTGGTCAAAGCTAATTTATTAGCTCCTGACTTAAAGAAATTGAGTCAACTATTCACTTCAGAAAAAACATTCTCAAATAATGTTTTCATGATTCTTCCAAAATCTATCGAAAGTATTCATTAATAAGGAAGTCATTTTGGATAGAAAAGGATTCATTAATAACCTTAGTCATATCCAAAACTTGACTATATTTCGTGAGGTATGCTGAGAACATCCACCACTGGAGCTCAATTTCAAGCCAAACATATTGTGGCAGTGTCAATGGGCGGCCATATGAAATAAATACCATCGAACCACAACTCTGCATGTCGACACAATACATGGAAAATCCTTGAATGCCACATAGATATACAAACCCTCCAAGTAATATACTACAAAACCCTTAACGTAGTTTTTTCCAAAAATGCATAGACCAATCTAAAATGGAGACCAAACACTACCCTCGGTCTATACAAACGCATCAAACTACCCAAATAAAAGAACAACACAATACACTAACCACGAAAAATCATTTGGCATTGTAATAAACCACTATAGACCTCAAAAACATATTTTAGTTTTTTCCTACGTGGGACTTTAAACAACAACAATTAGTGAACTCGAATTTTCAAAAAATTGGTGATGTAACAGAAAGTTGGTACAAAAGAGTGGGCTAAAGTCAAAATGACGCTAAATAATCTATCCAAAGCAACAAAAATTTGAAGCAATACATGAAGGACCAGAGAATAATATTTTGGGACACACAATAGGCAGTTATGAGGTATACTTTGTATATTATCACACTTAAAATGTATGTGTGCGGAATCAATCATAACATTATTTGTGGTCTCACTCTCAAAATAACAAATCCATAAGCACACATAAATCCACATAGTAATATCATAGATTGAACCGTTACAAGAGAAACATTCCCAAATTAACTACACATAACTATGTATATGTAACACATATAGGCATTAACTATGGGGGTAAGTTCGAGAACAACTTTATGAATCTACATAAATGGAATATAATATAATAAATTCACATATCAAGGAAACATAAACTGAAAGTGTAAAAATTTGGTCTAACCAAATAGATCCGAAACATACCTCACGGATCTGTTAAACTATGTGACATATCTAACAAAACTCCATCGATATAATGCTACGAACAAACTGATTAGAAACAATAAGCTCCATATAAATAAAACGATTAGCAAAGGAGCATTGGTTAATTAAATAAGATGAAGCTATGGTCGTAAATCAAATCCAATTGCAAGTGTGAGCAACATATACCGAAAATAGTTTGTTATTGAATGAGCATTTTGGTGTATTGAATGGAAATTTTCATCTGCTGTATTTCTTTGTAAAACTTTCCTTGCCCTATTTTGTTTAGGCCAAGGTGGACCTAGTCAGTTTTTTTTCTTATTCAACACTTTTGAGATGGATGAGGTCTCTTCCAGTTTACTTTGTCTCCACGTTATGGACAAGGCCTCCACCTCAGATTATCTACTCGAGTTTCCCTCTAGTACCAATCACTTCTCAGTAATTCTCGACTTAGAATCTCATCGGCCTAAAAACACCACCTACTACAAGTTGTTTACAAGTATCATACTCCTAAAATCACTTAAGGATCATACTCCTAAAATCACCCTTGTAATGACTCATGGAGTTTAGCACAATTTTTCTTTCCCTTTCCTTGCATTTTTTGTTAACAACTTCAGTGAGTATGTTTTGGTTATTTACTATAAAATGTAACAATCAAATGACATTACGATAAAAATATGCGGATCAAAATTTACGAACTAAAAATCTTTGTTGGGTAAAATTCAATTTTAATCCAAACTATGTGATTTAAAACACCAATGTCCCTTTCTTTCTGCCACAGGGACTTTGTCTGTACCTTTAATCTTTCTTACATTTCTCCACTGCATTACACCTATATCTTTAACATGATACAAGTGATTGAGATTGTGTTTTTTTTTTTGCAGAAAATTCTCAAATCAAAGTCATAATTAAAGAAGCTCTCCAGTGGCTCGTTCCAATAGCTAATAAGTATATAAAGTCATCGAATATATTTTCTTCATCAATGTTTCATTTACTCATGGTGTAGTTTAATAAAAAATATGTAATGTTTTTCATCTTGAATTTTTGAGCAATTGTGATGTATCCGATCGTTATTACATTTTTGGCCGGAGTTAGCATTTGGCTTGTGAGTTTCTAGAGAAATATTTTACTGAGATATGTCTGTTCAAAACCCAGAGTTTGAGGATGAAAATATGATATTCATAGGCTAACTCAAAACCTTTAGCAATATTATAAGAAACAAAACTACAAAATAGGAGATCATCATCAGCTGAAGGACAGTAGAGGAAGTCCAATCAGCAAGGCCAAATTAGGGGAAACAGTGGTAGTGGATCATCATCAGCTGAAGGACAGTAGAGGTAAGGTGAACAAAATTCGTAACAAGGGGATTATGCTAAGCGAATGAGATCGGGAAATTTTCATTTTGGGTAGGGAGGTAATAGATAGGGCCACCAGGGCCAGCAACACAATCAACAGGGCCATTAGGGCCAAGGGAAATGTCGAAATGGTCATTAAGGATGCGATCAATAGGGTCAAAATAGGGACAATTTGCAGGTTGATGCTTAACTTATGGAAAAATTAGGCAAAGGAAGCGGGATTGCCCAGATAAGGATAAGATACCCCATCATCAGGGCACACATAAGGAGCCATAAAGGCCTATGATTATCGCTACCCTTCCATCACCAGCACAAATGCCAACCTTACCTGCCATTTCTCCCACAACCCCATCATAGCAGGGGCAGGTATATTATGGGCGTGTGTACAATGTCTAACAGGTAACAGTTTAGCAGCCTTCGACCATAGTTGAGGGTATGTTTTCTATCTCGAAGACTATGGGGCATATTTTGTTTGACAAGGGGGACTCACATTATTTCATAGCCACTAGATTTGCAAGGGCCACAGGATTGTTACACACGACCAACTGTACTATTACTTATGTAGGCTCACCTATGGGTAGTGGGACAGCTATTTTCTTTATATGTCGGGGTGTGAATATAGAGATTTCGAGTCTGATTTTACTAGATGATATGATTGTGTTAGACATGTACGGATGGAATGTCTAGTTACTTATAGATCCACTATTAATTGCTTAGGTAGGAGCATTATATTTTCTATCTCGGGACATGAGATGTTTTTAGTGGCGATGCCTTGCCCTGGCGAATGATCATCCTCTCATTTATATTGCATAGAGGAGGAGACCTCTAGAGGAGTTGTTATTCCCCTTGATTCGATACCAGGTTTTAAGGATTTTGGTGACATATTTCAGGGCTTACTAGGGCTACCGTCGAGTAGGGAGATTTATTTTATGATTAATTTAGTACTGGGCACTCGTCCAATTGCTTGTATGCCTTAATGTATGGCTCCTGCAGATATGAGGGAGCTAAGAGATCCGATAGAGAAGCTTCTAGGGTAGGTTTTCATTCGTAGGAGTACCTTACCTTGGGTCCCTAGTGTTGTTTTTAAAGAAGAAAGATGGTTGTTTGCATTTGGTTGTTGATTATCGAGAATTAAATAAAGTCATGATTCACAATAAGTATCCATTTCCCCACATTGATGACTTATTTGATTAGTTGAAAGGAGAACCTTACTTCTCTAAGATAGACTTAAGGTTTGGTTATCACCAGCTACGTATCAGGGAGCAGGATGTGTCTAAGACTACTTTTCTGATATGGTATAGATCTTATGAGTTTCGAGTTATGCCATTCGGGTTAACCAACGCGCCAACTGCATTTCTGGACTTAATGAATAGGGTGTTCAAAGAGTTCTTGAATTAGTTTGTAATTATTTTCATAGATGACATCCTGGTTTATTCTCGTATGGAAGAGGATCATGTCGAGCATTTGAGATATGTCCTATAGGCAATATGTGAGCATCAATTGTATGCAAATATGAAAATTGTGGGTTTTAGCTCTAGGAGGTGTATTTTCTGGGGCATATAGTGTCAGAAAGTGGTATAGCAGTGGATACTAGAAAAGTACAGCAGTAAGGGAGTGGGGATAACCCACGACACTGACAGAGGTCTGCAGTTTCTTAGGACTAGCTGGTTACTACATACGATTTATGCGAGGCTTTTCAAAGATTATAGATTCAATGACCAATCTTACTCGTAAGGGCATACCATTTATTTGGGATGATCCGTTTCAGTTGGCATTTGATGAACTGAAGGATAAGTTGACTTCTGCACTGGTACTAGCACTGCCTAGGCCAAGAGCGAAGTACCTAGTTTACACTGACGTATTGTTACATGGACATAGTGGGGGTATTAAGGCAACAAGAGTAGGCTATAGCTTACGCCTCTAAGAATCTTAAGCCACATGAGAATAATTGCCCCACCTATGACTTGGAGCTAGTAGCAGTTGTGTTTGCTCTGCGGATATGGAGACATTATTTGTTTGGTGAGAAATTTTGCCTATTCACTAATCACAACTCACTACAGTATTTGTTCACCCAAAGGGAGATGAACATGCATCAGTGTAGGTGGCTTAAATTAGTGACGGATTATCAGTTTCGGATTCATTACCACCCGGTGAAGGCTAACATAGTAGCAGACGCATTGATCCGTAGGTAAGATGATGAGGTGGCCGAAGTGTGGAAGGCGAAATGGAAGGAACTGGGACATTAGGATGTAGTTTCCAGGTTATTTATGTCAGTTATGACCGTTACACCCTAGGTTGTGACAAGGGTGGTACAGGATCAGGCAGCAAACCCATTTTTTCAGGAGAAAATTTGACAGCTTTTAATCGAAAAAGCAAAGTCTTACTGAGTGAGTTCTGAGGGAGGCTTGCGCTTCAATGGGCGATTGATTTTTCCTAAGGGAGAGGATCTGTGACTCGTGGTGATGACAGAGTCGCATGGATTCCTATTTGTAGTACATTCGGGTGGGGATATGTTGTATCAGGATATGCGGCGACCGTATTGGTGGAGAGAGATGAAGAAAGACATTGTTGTGTTCGTCTCTAAGTGTGCCACCGGCCAGTTAGTAAAGGTGGATTATCAGAAGTCAGCAGGGTTTCTTCAGATATTGGAGATCCCAATGTGGAAATGGGAGAGCATTTCCATGGATTTTATCAGTTGGTTACCTACTACTCAAAGGGGTCATGATTCCATATGGGTAACTGTGGATCGGTAGACTAAGGTAGCTCATTTATTTTCGGTTTGAACTAATTATACTATGGGACAATATGCGCAACTCTTTATAGCCAAGATAGTGAGGTTATATAGAGTACTTCTTAATATTGTGTCCAATCGGAATAAGGTTTTTGTCTCCCAATTTTGGGTGAGTTTTCACGAGGCCATGGGTACCGAGGTGCGATTGAGTACGACTTATCACCCTTAGACAGATGGGCAGATCGAGCGTACTAACCATATGTTGGAGGATATGTTACATATGTGTATTCTGAAGTTTAAGGGAAGTTGGCAGAAATATCTCCCACTGGTGGAATTTGCGTATAATAATTCCTATCAGTTCACTATTGGTTTGGCCCCATTTGACGCTTTATACGGTAGGTGGCCTTGTCTCCCTCCCAGATGTTGGTTAGAAGTAGGGGATAACAAGCTACTTGGGTCAAAAGTGATTTAGGACACGTCTGCCAGGATTAAAATGATCCAGAGTCACATTCGGGTAACCCAGGATAGACAGAAAAACTACATTGATGCTAAGCGATACTTCAGGGAGTTTAACGTGGGGGACCAGGTGCTATTACGGGTATCTCCTATAAAGGGGATAATTAGATTTAGTAATAAAGGGAAATTGGCACCAAGATATGTGGGACCATTTTCGATTATTAAGAGGGTTGGATCAGTAGCTTATAGAGTTGGGCTGCTAGAGCACTAACATCGTATACATGATGTGTTCCATATTTCTTTGCTGAGGCGGTTTCTCCAAGATGAGTTGGATCACATTCATATTGCATTGGAGGAAGTTTATTTTCATCCATATAGTTCCTATGAGTAGCGATCGGTAGTGATCTTAGACCTCAGCGAGAGACATTTTGGATAGAAGATAGTTCCGCTCGTGCGTGTTCAGTGGGCGCACCATAATGTAGAGGAGTCTTCTTGGGAGCATGAGGATGAGATGCCCGATTGATATGCAGACTTATTTTTACCAGGCATGCCCTTTTTTGAATTTCGGGATGAAATTCCATTGGGGGTGGGGGTGGGGTGGGTGGGTGTGGGGGGGGGGGGGGGAGTATATAATACCCCGTATTTTTAATGATTTATAAAATGGGATTAATTAGAATTAATTATGGGATAATTAATTAATCCGGATTTAAATATTACTCAGGAATAAAGTAATATGTGATTTATGTTGAATATTACTTAGTTATTACAAGTAATATATGATTATGACTTTACATATGATTATGATTTAATAATATTGTCGAGAGTTATCAATACGGCAATTACGGTAAATTAAGTCGGCACGCGCGCGTGAGTCGTGTCAGAACTAAATTTAAGTTTAATGAAAAGTGAATTATTTTTATATCCTCCAAATGGTCACTTTGACTGCGCCAAAGTGTCCGAAAGGGTTTAAATAGTCAAAAAAGTCTACCTGGGGGTTTGATTTCGGCCTCGGGGCATTTTGGAATCGAATAGACACCCCGGAGGGGTATTTTGGTCATTTTCCAAAGTATGTGAATAGTACCTAGGAATTTTGGAGTCATCTTATATAAGTTTAGAATTTATCAAAGTAAGTTTCATTCACCAAAAATCAAGAGACAAGTCTGTGTGGAGAGTGAGAGGCTTTTCTAGGAAAGGAAGAGGCTTTCTAGGAAACTAAGGACCAAAAGTCATCCCGCACTACCACCACCGTCGAAAGTTGTCCGAAAAAGGAAGGAACACCAGTAGAGTATCGTCCCCAATGGGTCAGACCTACAATCTTAAGGCAAGTAATTTAACCTTCGCAAACTTAGCATGTATATTGTCCACGTTAAGATAGTTATGAAATTCTGGAAAGTTGCATGATTCAAAGATAAAATATTGTGATTTTAATTGATTCCTTGAAATTAGAATTATGTAGGATTAATCTCTTTTTGAATATGTATTTTAATTCAAGAAAATTGGGAATCATTTGGTGAAGAAAAATATGGGTTTTATGGGTGTTCTTGTATGTGTGATATAATAAGGAATTTCTTAATTTTAAGGGAAAACATCATGATTAATTCAAAATGCTTGATGGATTTATGTTGTTTAATGATTAGAGATCACTTATATATCTTGTTATATCATTTGGGATGATTTATAAGGAGTTTGGGATCATTTGATAATGGTTTTGGTGATTAAAAGTGAAGAAGCCTGTAGACATTAAAATGTAGAATTCGCAGACTTGTAGGGGGCGAATCGATTCGGCTGCTTAGTTTTGGCCTATTTTTTTTCTACGCTTCCCACATCCGGCTGCCCAATTTTGGGCAATCGATTTAGACCAGGACAAATCATATGACATGCCTACGAAGCTTGCTATTGGGGTGGTCGTTTCGCATTGTGGACGATCTTATCCAGATGAGCCCATTAGGGGGAATTTTAGATTCTTACCCTGAGCATAGGACCTTGGACACATTCTATCGGCTGGGAAAGATAGTTTCGACGGTTGAATGGAAACGTAAGTATGTGAATGACCCATTCGGTTAGGGAGTATGCTCACCTCCAAATATGTGTATTATGTTATTTATGGTTCGGGAGAGACGCCGAGCCAATAATCTTTTTTACAACTAGAGATGTTAGTGGACATGATAGCAGAGTATGAATGTAGCGTAGCTGTGTTTGGGAGGTGCCATATTAGTATATATAATAGTGTGATGAATGTATATAGTGTGATGTGATCTACTATGTGAATTAGTAGATGAAAATGAAAAATCAAATCAGAAATGAATTAAGTGAGTAAATACTTAATCCTAGAAAGCCTTAGTGTGGGAATTGTGTTTTTTCGTTGGAATGTTTCGCATGCCAAATTCGTGTTAATATGTTGTGAGAAAAGTGGAAATAAGATATGATAGAGGCGAATGCGATGAATTTATATCTAATTTATGAAGATAGAAATGAAGGATAAAACAGAACATAATATTACTAGTAATAAGAAAATCAAAGTTAAATGAAATAAAAGAAAATTTAATAAATTAACATAAAATAAAAAATAGAAAATAGAAATTAAAAATTAAAAAACTTAAAGTAACAATGGCAAAAATGGTATAACAATGATGAATTAGTGAAGGAGCTCGTATATCTTATTTGTCCTCTTTAGACAACCTTGTATAGGAATAGTGAAGATGACAACTATGGGGGTGATGAAACTTTGTGGGGCGCACATGACTCTTTATAATTCCTTGACTTTAAAGGGAACTTCTTTAGACAATTTTCTAAACATGTACTTTCACGATTTCAATTATCCCCTTTTGATGAGAATAACCAAAAGGTCATGAATTTAAGAAAGTGAAGCATATGTTCGAAATGAGAGAGATCTAGAGGGAGAGAGGGTGGATGTAAGATTATCTCATGACTGATTAACTTTTTTAGTTAGCTAGAACTAAAGAAAGATAATTTAACTCTGAACATATGATAATTACAACACTGAGAGGTTGAAAGAGGCAAAGAGTTTGGGATTATGTCATAACTGATAAAAATTTAAGTTAATGGTAACTGAAGAAAGATAATGTAAGTGTGAACGTATGATAGTTAAAACATTAAGAGGGAGAAAGATCCAGAGAGTTTAGGACTGACTCATGACTTATTAACCTTTTTAGTTAGTGGGAACTAGAGAAAAATGGTTAAAGTGTGAACATATGATAATCAAAACACTGATAGGTAGAAAGATCTGGAGAGCTAAGGATTGTCTCAGGACTAATTAACCTTTTTAGTTAACTGGAATTAAAGAAATATAGTTTGAGTGTGAATGTATGATAACTAAAGTATTGAGATGGAGAAAACTCTAAAGAGTTTAGGATTATATCACGAGTGATTAAAATTTTAGTTAGATGGAACTATAGAAACATAATTTATGTTTGAACATATGATATTTAAAATAGAAAGAGTTAGAAAGATACAAAGGGTTTAGTATTATCTCATGACTGATTAAACTTTTTTGGTTAGATGGAACTAAAGAAAGATAGTGTAACTGTGAACGCATGAAATTTAACACTGAGAGGGAGAAAGATATGGAAAATTAAGGATTAACTTCTTTTATTATATGAAACTAAATAAATATAGTTTAAGTGTGAAAGTATGAGAATTAGAGGCAAAAAGCTCTAGACCTTAGGACTATCTCCGAAGTGATTAACCTTTTTAGCTAGATGGTAGTGAAGAAAGATAGTTTAAGTGTGAACATATGATAATTAAATCATAGAGAGGGAGAAAGCTCCAAAGGGTTTAGGATTATATCATGACTGATTAACCTTTTTATTTATCATAAACTAAATAAATACAATTTAAGTGTGAACGCGTGCTAGTTAAAACAGTGAGACAGAGAAAGCTCTAGTGAGTTTAGGATAACTGACAAATGATTAACCTTTTTAGTTCGCTGGAGCAGAAGAAAGATAGTTTAAGTGTGAACGTATGATAATTAAACCACTGATGGAAAAATCTCATTTTCATGTTGTTAATATATATATATATATATATATATATATGAACCCCTGATCCGAGCAAGCTAAACTGCCTACAAGTGATACAACACTCACACATACACACACACACACACACATATATATATATATATATATATATATGTGTGTGTGTGTGTGTGTGGCACACACACACACACACTCACACACACACACACACACACACACACACACACACACACACATATATATATATATGTGTGTGTGTGTGTGTGTATGTGTGAGTGTTGTATCACTTGTAGGCAGTTTAGCTTGCTCGGATTAGGGGTTCATTTAACTTGGTAGGGAGGGCTGGGGGTGAGGGTGCCACTATTCATGTGTGATTTTGTCTATGCCGTGGAGTTAGGTATGCTATAGGATTGCTTGCCTAAAATAAAATTTTGAAGGTTCTAGGCAATCATGGATATATTGGGGGAGCGTTAGTGGGATACCACCAACACTTTCCACCTACTAGTGGGGGAGATGACTATAAATCTATTGTATTTATTTTCCTTCACATGTTTTTCAGTTCAAGGAGATTTTATTGAGGCTAGTGTATTGAGTTATCATTTGGAGCAGGTGGGGGATCATGGGTTTGCTGTATTTATTTTTTATCGGGAAGTTTTTATTCTTTGCTTATGTTTCTCTAAACACTGTTATGCCTAGGATTTCAGAGTCGATGGATAAAATTTTACCTCTCTTTGCTAAATATTGGCGGGTTTATTTCGGCCAGGGAAGACAATGAGAGTGTATTTAAGTAATATGATAGAAGATAGGGTACCTTTTCTATTAGTTGTGTATTCTTTATGTTTCGTACTTCATATTTTCTTTTTAACATGTATTGGGAATTGACCTGCCATGTGTTGGAGGTGGGAGGTGTGGCCTTGAAGTTGTCATATAGGAGGTTGCTTTTGAGGGATCCTCACCTGGTTATTTTTTTTACTTCAAGGAGCATGTGACTAGATTATAAATATTGGGTTTCCAAGTACATGTGTCATTCCCTCGTCCTTACATAGAGAGGCACGTTGAGGAGTTGGTCGTGGATGATTACCAGGCGTTAGGATAAGGTGTCTGTTTTGTCGATTTTCTCAGAGAGGGTTTTAATTACCAGGTTTTTATTTGTGGGGAGGGTGTGATGGTTCCCATACCCGTGTCGTTCGAGGATATATTGGCACGGGTAGGTGCAAATCTGTCAATAGGAGAGCCATCAGTTGTGGGGGAGGTCATGTAGCCCCAGATAGAGGGTAGGAGGTAGTGGAGGGGTTGAAAAGGGATGATGATGGGGAGGGTACTTCTAAGGATATACTTTGAAAATTGGTTGGGGAAGGTGATGAGACACTTACTATTATCTTAGAGGATGATGCGATGGTGAGGTGGAGAGTTTGTTTAGGGATATCTCAATTGTTTTGCCAAGAACAGGGTGGGTGGGGTGGAGTGGGGTGGGGGTGAGACTTTGGGGTATTAGGGTTGACTTATGCTCAGGGTCTGATTGGCTGGGCCACTTTGAGACTGCTTTTCCAAGCTTTCGGTAAGTGGGTGACATTTCTCATATCGGGGAAAGTAGGGATTGTTCTTCCCATCTGGAGGAAAATGAAGTCTGAGGATATATATATATATATATATATATATATATATATATATATATTAGAACGATTATGGAGTTTTTTCCCTCCCTAGCATTGGGAGGATGGATGTCGAGTCTTGGCACACATAGGAGGAGGTACATACTATGTTGGTACGAGTGCATGTTGAGGGATCAAAAGAGGCCTAGTTCTAAGTTGAAGAGGCTGTTACAAATCTCATTGTGGATATGGAGTCCCGTATGAGGATTGTTGAGAGATCCCTTATGGAGAGAGCACGATCAAGAGCACCTGAGGCGAATGTGAGGAAGTTGGAAGGAGGGGCCTCTGGGCGAAACTAGCAAGGGAGTTTCATTCAAGGGATGCCCATCTTAGAATGTTGGACATCGATACATATCAGAAGTTTCTGCTGGTTATTTTGTTTGGTTCCTCTATCCACAACCATTGTGGATCAATATGCTGATGGGTTACATTCATACCTAGTAGTGGATGAGGTATATTTTCCCTTTTATTTATTTTTTAACTGCTTCTGCTTTCCTTATTTCAGTTTTTATAGTGTTTATTATTCTTATTCGTTTTATCTTTCTGTTTTAGGATGTGGTGCTATCGACATCTAGCCTTCCAAGGGTGTTGACCATTTAGTATTTTCTCAATTAGAGATTGGCACATGCGGTACAACTTTGGACCAATGAAGGCATTCAAGTAGCAGGCTCAGACTCTGGTGTCTCAATCTCACTCCGGTATAACTATACCTCCTAAGGTGATTTAAGACTTGTGTCTAGTGTCAGTGAACATCTTTTAACCGGTGTTAGGCTCCCTCCCATGACTCAGACCATTCCCAGGTCACAAGAGGATGGAGAGACATGTGATGATCATGAAGGTAAAGAGGCACATCGGGCCAAGAAGGATTGCCATGATGAGTAGATGGTTTGACTTTTGTCTAGGTGGGGGGACTTTCTTCACAATTCATTCATTTAACTCTCTTTCCATATTCTGTTATGGGTGCACATTCGATATTCTTTATTATTTTTCGGGATTTGATAATTGGGATTTGATATTTGTCGCATTTTCCTGTTTTTATGATTTTACTCTTGCCTTTATTCATGAATATTTTTTTATTTTTTCCATGGGGAAAGACTATTGTTAATGATGAATGAAACAATAGGTTTGATGATATTTTAATTTACAAGGAAAATAATGCAAAATATGCATATGAACAGAGTGAGTTTAAGATCTCTTATTTGAAATGGTAGTTACATACATACATTTTATGCAAAACTAAAAGGGATATATATATATATATATATATATATATAAACTCGACAATAAAAGTTCCCCGTATTTTTGGGACTTTTGTTTTGGAGAGAGACGTCTTCATCTTTTCTTCAGCACGTTGTTTGTAATGTTGTCATCACAATACGCTAAGAAGGTTTCCTTTGTATGTTTAAATATTTTTTCTCCCAGTGTAGGGTTTTTTGGGAAGGGTATTTTTTCTATTTCTTTCTTTCGAAAGAATTACGAGCTGTGGTGTCTTTCCTAATAGGCATTTTTTGATGGCTTCTTTCATAAATTAAACTTTTTGTAATGTTTCTTAAATAAGGAGAACTTTACGAACTTCCAAAATGCCTTAGAATACTAAATTATTTACTTGACGTTCAGTTTATTTAGACCGTGTCAACTACTTTGAAGCAATAACACAATTAGAATAAAAAGGTTTTCCTGTAGGAGGGTTTCTTACATATCTTCGATTTAAAGGAAATTGAGTGTTTATATTTTCATTGTTTGTGATAATAATATAGCAAAGATTCAGGTATTTGTAGTTCTTTTGAATGAAAAAGTTTGGGGCCCGAAGTTTTGAGCTGGATTTAAATGAGTCATTAGTTGTTAAAGTGAGTTTTTTAATGCAGTGTAAGAAATGTGTATGGTTTTATGTGGTTTTCCTTTCTTGTTATGAATGGTTATTTTTTCATTAAATAGGTTTCTTCCTTTTCGGCACAGGTAGTATCAAGGAAATAATTTCATTAATTGGTCAAGAATGAAAGGTTTGGAAACCACAAATCCGTTGAGATCAGATAAGGTAATTTATCTGTCAGAGTTTATTTTAGTGATGTGGTAAGGTCCAACCTAGTTTCTCCTTAGGGAGCGCTCATGTTTGAGGCTTTTTAAGACTAGTTCTCGACCCTCTTATTAAATTTTTAGGTGATTTGTTAATGGTATCCATGATTATGATAATCATCATTTAGCCTTCTTATGCCGTGGAGAGTTAGTTCATCATAGCAGTCAGTTTTGGCCACTTGGATTTTAATAATCAACCTTAACTAATGCATCTCTATTTCAATATGTTAGAATACCTCCATGCCACAAACTAATGAGTAAGGGGTGGCGCTATCGACTTTCTCTCTGTAGTGCAGTAACCCCAGAGGGAATATGGGTGTTTATCTGACCGTTTTTTCTTGGTCTTTGTTATCTTGCTAGTGATGCTTTTGACATTTTTGTATCTAGATTCTATTTCTCCACTGGTTTGAGTTTTTTATATGGATGAATTATACAGAGTGATCTCGTACTCGTGTAATAAGTTGGATACCTCTTTTTCAATGTGATATACTCTGTACGGTCCTTTTCATGGTAGTCCAGTAGTATGACTATCAGAGTATTTTCTTGGAGTGGCTGTGTCCAAACATGTGTTGGCCGTATTCTCCATTATGGATCTTGTCCATGATCTCAATGGTCTCATCCTTATTGAATCACCTTAAGTGTACTCCATCGAAACATCTTTTGTAGATTTAGACCCTGCTGATGACCTGGGCACCCGATTATTATAAGGAGAATCGATAATTCAGAGAGGAGTCTGATGGGAAACTATTTTTGTATAGTAAGTTCCATATGTCGTAGTACTAGATTATATGTCATACTGTCATTTCCTTATTAACGTCGACCTCAAAGAAGTGGGAAGGGGTGCTTAAGCTAATTACGATAAATATGATTTCCTTAGTCCATTCTGGAATATCTATCATTAAGGCTAGAGGGAGAGTACATCTGTAAAGTTTCTTTTATCCCAAGGAGAAAATTGAACTCAATATGCTCGAATCATGAAGCCAACTCTTCTAGGTAGGTATGCTAAGACTGTACTATATCATCATGGATTCTCCATTTTCCTAGTATCTAACTAATGACCATGCTTGAGTCCTTATAGGCTTTGAGTTCTGTCATTACCATTTCTAACACAATTTCAAGACCCAAAATGCAAGCCTCATATTCGACCATGCTGTCAGTGCATTCATGAGTGATTTTGATAACCTTGGGGAGTCGATGTGAATTTGTGGATATTGATAGCATTTCGATGTCGAATGCTATTTTTTTGGAGGCCCCATTAAAGTAGAGTTCTCGTGTTTCTCTATCGTCTGAGATGAAGAGGTCCTCAATCGAGATTTATGACTCATTTTCTTTTTCCTCATATGACAGGGGATGTTATGTGTGAAATTCCAAGATGTCTCACCCTTCGATGGAAATTTGCATGTGGTAATAGATATCCAATTTAGACAACATTAGTATCCATTTGACCATCCGACTAGAGAGAGCTAGTTTTTTGAACAGATATTTTAGGGGACCCATCCTAGAGATGAGTCGTTTGTTGAATAACATCAGATAATATTGGAGTTTAGAAGTGCTCCATACTAGAAATGTGAGAGACTTTTACAAGGTGTTATATTTGGTCTCATAGGTACTAACTTCTTGTTGAGATAGGTGATGGCGCCTTTAGAAACTTTCTGCGTATTAGGCCAACATGGCTCCGGTAGGGGCGTCAGTTATAGCCACGTAGAGTAGTGAGGGTTTTCCCCATTGGTGAGGAACCAATACAAGGGGTGTGTGAGGTAATCATATATTTTCTCCAACTCTTCCTATGATTGAGCGGTCCAATCTTTAGGCGAGTCATTTTATAGTATTTGAAAGATGGGTTCGTATATGGTGGTAAGTTGGTTGATGAACCGACTTATGAATTATAATTGGCCCAAGAATACTCTGACTTCTTTATCCATTTTGGGGGTGTGTATTTTCTTGTATGTACTTAAGGTTGATAGGTTATACCTTTATTAAGTGTTTGGTGATGATAAATCCAATTACTTTCCCTTTGGAAACCCCGAATAAACATTTATGAGGATTCAACCTCAGATTGAAAAGGCGAAGCGTTTAAAAGAATTTTTGGAGTCTCACAATGTGTCCCTCATAGTATTTAGATTTTATGATCATGTCATACATATAGACTTCCAGTTCCTTGTGTATGAGATCATGAAGGATTAGTTTTTTTCTCTCTGGTAAGTATCTCCCAAATTCTTTAGATCGAAGGCCATAGCCATGTAACAGTATGTCCCCCTTGAGGTGATGAATCCGATCTTTTCTTAGTGGTTGGGATACATCTTTACTTATTTATATCCAGCAAATCCATATATACAGGATTTAAGCGTGTTGATCGCCATAATGTATACCAATAGGTCTACATGTGTTTGAGAGAAATTATCCTTAGGGTTGGCTCGATTGAGATCTCTATAATCTATGCACATTTAGACATTTCATTTGGATTTGGGTATACCTACAATGATGGCCAACCATGTCAAGTATTCCACCACTAAAACAAATTCAATGTTAAGTTGTTTCTCTACTTATTCCTTAACCTTTAAGGAAGATTCGAGTATCATATTATGAGTTCTCTATTTGATAGGCTTTCTGTTAGGGAGAGCTGGTATATCGTTCATAACGATAGCTATTGGGGCATACGATTAGTAGGTAAAATATGTAGTTAAGTGTTTATGACCTATAAAAATAAATACCACAAATTGGCTCGCTATATATGGAATTATTGTGGAAAGTAAGGGTCAAATACATAAGGAAAATTATTTAGGATGAAACTGATTTAGTAGATAGAATGGGTAAATGTAAAAGATGATTTGGGTTGAAAAGAATTAACACTAGGCAATAAGTAAACCAAATTAAATTACAAAAATAAGATTAATATCATTTCCCCACCATGAGTTTACAACAGGTAATAAGAAATTTGGTTATAAAACAACTAACCAAGCATACTCAATCAATTATAAACATGAAACATGAAGAAAATTAATTCAAAGATGAGAAATTAAACTTTCCGTCCAATATGGTCACAAATGAATTATGGATGCAATATTTCTGTAAACACTACTGCTACACGACGAAGGAAGTTAAACGCATAATATCCCGACTTTAACATTCAAGGTTTCAATTAAAAGTCAATTTAACCAAATCATAGATTTTAAAGATTAATATCCATCAATGGTGGAAAAATGGTCCTAACTTTTAAAACTAGCAACTAAACATGGTAAAATGATTAATACAACTAATTAACAATGAAAAAACTCAAATTAACCAACCCAAACTGCAATACTTGCACCCAATATTTTATTATTTCTCCCATGTGAATTGTAATTGTTTGAAACTCTTGGGATTTGAATCATTATATGGGGCTTTTATCTCTTTATCCAATTATTCTTTTGGCCTTGATGTTAATTATTGGAAGTTATTTTGTGAAATATGAGATTTAACGAATCTGGGTAGATCGAACGAACTTTAAGGTTGTTCAAACAAGGTTCTTGACTTATTCGAGCGATAATACTACTGGTTTCAATAAAAAAATGCTCCTCGTTTGAAGTGGAAATCTAACAACGATTGAACGACCCACCACTGTATAGGTGCACAGCCTCATTAGAAGTTCGTTCGAAAGGCATATCGAAAAAGAATCCCGTCTCTTTTGAATGAGGTCCCTTTCTCATTTGAATGACCTGGGCAGAAATCGATCAAATCGATTGGGTTTGGTGTGCTGTCACATTTTTAACTATTGGATGAATGACATTTTAACTTCTGGTGGCCTTGATGCGCAGACACATTTTTGGTGTGTTTGGGGGAGGTTTTTTAATTATTTTTTATGGGTCTTATTTGGGGTGATAAGAGGAGATAAGGTGGTTTGTTTTCTCCCTCACATTTTCAACATCCCTCTCCCTCTCTCTCATTTCCAGAATGTTTCATCTTCCCCAAAACCCCCCACCATTGCTACACAATTCCACCACCATCCATTCAACTTGTGCCACAATATTTCACAAGTATTCCACCATATTATGTACCGTATACACCCATTTCCAACATGGTTGAACAAAGTTACGAATTTATGGAGTTGTTAGGGTTCTTGAAAAATAAGTATAACTTTATGGAGTTTTGAATGAGGTGTTTATTAGATCTTTTATGGATCATTCTTGTGGAGTTAGGCAACCTCTTTAAGGCCACCTTAGGAGGTGGGAGACTGCTATCTTATTCTACCTTCATCCTTCCATTTCTAGAGGCTATATTAAGGTGAGGAAAACTCTACTATTAGCTTAAAACTCTATTTTTCCAGAGTATTAGTCTTGTGGTTTAGTTTGTAAGAGTAGGAAGTGTACATGGTTTAAAGAAGTTATATTCTCTTGATTTTGTGGAAAAAAAATCAAGAACAAAACAAAAATGATGATTGTTGTAAGATCCTAAGAGTTTTGAGAAAAATGTTGTATTCCTAAAAATCTTGATACATAAACATTTAATTACAAAATGTTTGAAGTAGTATTTATTTATTGAAATATTTTAAGGGCAAATGAGTAAAGATTTTCTGGTGAAAATTTGGGATTTTTGTATCAATAGACATCTATTCAAGTTTTCAAGAAACAAAAATGATTTTTTCCTTTAAAAAGTATATTTGTGCAAATATTATGAAATTTCTAGAATAAATCATATGTTAGACCCATTTAATAGAATTTTTTGACTAAAAATTCATCTTCTCATGAATATAAACTTGCAGTATTCTGAGGATGAACATATAAACAAGTTTAATGAGTGTCTTATTGGGTTTAAACATGAATTAAAAAAAATATACATTTCATCCCTAAAAGTGTGTGAAAAACTGTTGGAAATATGAGAAGTGTACGGTCCAAAACTACATATATTAATAAGGATATTAGAGAAAGAAGGTAATGAAATAAAAGAGGTTTCCATATTGAGATGTATGTTGCTCCAAAGTGTTAAATAAGTGTTAGGGAGTTTAAACCATTTAAGAAGTCACTGTGTGTGACTTAATAACATTTTGGGAAAGCACAACTTTGAAAATGGAGGAAAAGGACAAGTTTTGAATATATGGGTAAAATGGTAGTTTTACGTAATTTTTATAAAGTAAAAATGTTGGAAAAGGTGTTATACAAATTGGTTCTAAATGAACTTGATTTTCGGGATATAATCAATGCTAGGGTCTAAAGCATAAGAAATGATTAATTTAAAGTGTGACACAGGTTTGGGTGAAACCCTAGTTTGGGCTTTGGCCGAGAAAGAAAAATTGGAATAATGTGGACATTTGTTATTTGTTAAAACACATTAATATGGAGGCGGATGACATAAGGAGAATCAAGGAGAGCCCCGACCTCTAGGGTAAAAGACCTAAAATCACTGGCCAGAGCATATTCTAGCATAGCCGCTGGTGTGGAGCTTGTTAAAGTATGCGCAATTTATAAGATTCTCAGAAAAAGATAATGAAAATGGAACATGTTAAGAAATGGGTTGTGTGGCGAATATAAGAGAAGACAACTTAACTTGATTGAATTAATAAATGTTTCGATAAAGGATAACATGGACAAGTAAATGTGCAAATTGATTAATGTCCGTAAAGCAAAGGAACGATAGGGTGAAATGTTTAACTGGAAAGTTAAGCAACCTAAAGAGGTTAAACCAATAATTAACACAAGAACGTGTTTGTGAAAGGTTTTCCAAGAAAAATAAGTATTTTTTTAGTCCATGTTTGCTTGGGTTAAAAGGTAATTTTTAATGAATATATTAATGTGAATTCGGTATGAACAAAGTGGAAAATACGGTGATGGAGATGCTTTTTCTTAAACATAGGGTATTTGTGTAAAGTATTAACCGGTTGTGTTAAATCAAGAAATAAATGTCAAGACCAGTAAAATGGAAATTCTCTTACAAGATTAAAGAGAATTAATCGAGGTAAGAAAGGTTTGGAATTGAATATAAGGTCGTTGCATGTTCACATAGATATAACGTGTATTGCATTGTTGTAATTTGCCACTGGGCATTTGGCTCATTCCCTCATCTTTGTTACGGCAGGTTGGGTGAATTTTCGTATTTAGGAGCAATGAAGAAGTAAGTCTTCTTTTTATTTTTACGTTTGTTGCTCTGTATGCTTGAATTGTGGGGACGCTGCCCACGAGTACCTCACGTAGATTGATTTAAATGAAAATTGCATGATAAACAAGTGAAATATTAGTTAAATAAAAATGGGCTACCAACATTATGTAGGTTGTTTCACTAGACTTCACACCTAACACTCGGGTTAGACCGAGTTAAACACGGGTAACCCATAAATCCAGGCTGGGGCGTTATAAAAATAAATTATATTAAACTACAACTATATTACAAAGAAAATAAACAATATAATAGAGCCTGAATTGAGGTAAAAGAAGATAAATAGTAACTTACAATGGCAAAAAATGGCAAACCCTATGAGAGAGAGTCAGAAGCCCGCAAAACCATCTCTCAACCCTTACCAAACTAAAAAAAATGATGTCTATTTGACACCCCGCCTATTTAAATATGAGGTGATAAATCCTTTTTAAAAATAGAACATGAATCTCATATGGTTGATTCTTTAGCATCACTGTCGAATATATTTTTAAAGTTTACTAACCACCTAGTATTGAAAAAGACGGTGCCAAATTTTATCTTTTTATTAAAAAAAACAACATGCGGAAACAAATACAATAACCAAGACATTCGCGTAGTAATAAAAATTTAAACCAATCACAAGATAAATAACTGAATAAAAATTAAACCAAATAAACCATCGGTTCCCAATACAAAAGTGGAACAAAATATCTAATGAAATAAACCGAGTCCACAAATACAAAGTCTGACAAACTAAATAAAATGAACCAATTAAAGAGGAGCTAAATGGAATAACTGAACTGTATTCTACTCTAGGAATGAAGTGACTTAAGCATCTAATCCATATCCTGCAATCATCCATAAGTGATGTAACTACGCATCCCTGGAACAAATCATCAAGCTTGGCGTCCCTGTGTCTGGACACCTAAAAGGTTTTGATAATATGTTGCAAATTGGTCAGAGGCCAAAGCATTTTGAAAACATTTAGCAAATATTTATCTCAGTTTGAAAGAAGTTATTGATTACACATGTTAGTTTAGCGCATACTCCCTTGAGTTCCTCACCTCTACTGTAATGTTAACCATACCCACTAGGTCTCATCAATAACTATCTAACCACTAACATGTTTGGCTCCCTTATACCGCCCATACAGTACGCTACAATGTCCTAATCCTTACTCATTTGTCATCAGTTAAATGTCTCTTTAACTTCCACTGTACCGCCCATACCGTACCCTATAGTATCACTAATAATTAACATTACCTCATATGTTATTATTAACCCATAATTTACATTTAACATATGTTATCAGTAAACCATTATCAATAATTTAAGTATGGTATCATTAAGACAATTCCTAAAATTGGTATACTTAAATCGTTTTTAGATATACACTATCTAACTTTACTACTATCATCCACTATGTAGATTATCTCATACTTACATCACTTTTAGATATACACTATCTATCCTACGTACATTAAACACAAGTTGGAGAAATATGCATGCATGTCTATTTATGTCACATTATTTATATATACATCTCCAGCATCCCCGGAATAAGAACCGCGGTGCTAGTATGCATACTTTGCTATCAAGTCCATGTACCTCTCGTACTAAATCAAGGACTATGGGTTAGGGTGTCACCCTCAAACCATAATCAAATCAATACATATTGAATGCAAATATAGTTCTAAGTCTATGGGTCACGCACAAACCAAACGTTCCCAATTGACCGTCAAAACTATCATACACTCAGATAGCCGGTACTAGGTTCTATGTTCTAAGGTGCAAGTCTAAAATCCCCCAATGGGCTCATCAGGATAAGACTGTACACGATGCGGAACCTCCCATGATAGCAGGCAACATAGGTATGTTTACACACATAAGAAAGCACATAATAGGCATATACACAACCTATACCTATGTCGCATATAGGCATACACAGAACCTATAAATATAATTCGTATAGGTATACACATAACCTATAAATATAAACCAAATAGGTATACGCATAAGCTATAACTATAATCCGCATTGGTATCCACACAACCTATAATCCGTATACATATACACTCAACCTATAATTATCCTTTGTACATTGTATATATATATATATATATATATATATATATATATATATATATATCTTGAACACTTACCGTACTTCTCAATTTTTGATATATTACTCTCTATTAGATTTCCTAAGTATTATTCTCTACCCGAAGGGACCTTGTTACCCCTTAAGTTATTTCTGTAGTTATACCCTCGTACCCTACTCGTCTTTATCATAGGATCACTCATTCTCATTCTCTCGAATTCAATAACATTAAAAATTATGCCCAATTATTCTTAGTCTTAATTATTCTCAAATATGACTAAGTCCCAACCCTACCATTAGCCTACTAGAAATTAAAATATATCTCACTATATTTTAAAGTTACCTCAAAAGTCCACCCGATCATTAATCATAAGCTCTAGGCTTTAAAAGGGGAAAATTGCCAAAATGTAGAAAACTGAATTGATTCGCCCAAGGAGTGAATTAATTCTCCTTACCGAATCAATTCTCCATTGGGCTGAATCATTTTGAAAACTATCAGTTATTTTCTTCTTCTACGTTGTTACGTTTGTTTTGAATTTTCACTATTACAACTTTCTCAATTCATTATGAAACTTAACCAAATTTCCAATCAACCCTGGTAAATATTATATAAGTGTGTAGGAATTATTTCCAACACAAATCTAACATTGAGTTATCAAGAGTTTAATTGAAGAACCGATTTTCTTCTAAAATCATTAAAACCCCAATTTTCATTGTTCTTCAGCTATTTCAATCAAAAACTTAGATTTCTTCCATTATTAACATCACTTATATACTGATATCATTTTTTTATACGCATAAGGATCCAATCTACATGGATATCCTACCCAAGATTCATGTGTTTAATTTTCAAAATTCCAGGAACATCAATTTATCATCAAAATATAAATCCTAAACTAGATGGGTATTGTAACCTTTTATAAACATGAAATATGAACACTTGCCTGGAGATAACTGGTATGATTTTTTGTGGAAAGGTGTTGGGGTTGTCTTTCTCTCCTCCCAATCTACACTCCGGTGGTGGCGGTGGTGCAAAAATGGTGTAGAAAGCCTTAAAACTCCTCTCCTTCCTCCTCTAGTGGCCCCCTTTAGATTTTGTAACTTCTAACCCTAGAACCATCAACCTATATAATTGTATAACTCTACCAAACTCGTAGGTCCCTTTACTTTAAAAATTCAAAAGACCAAAATACCCCTCCGGGCTTCTGGTTTGGCTTAAAAATGTTCTGGGACCCAATCCAAACTCCCAAGTATATTTTTTTTTCTATTTCGACCCTTTCGGACACACCGGCGCACTCGAAATGACCATTTGGATTACCATAATTATGTTACATATTATCTCATAAATTTATGTCCCGACACGACAGACACGCGTGTCCCGACTAACTTATCATAACTATCGTATTTCTCACTCACGACAATCATAATACGTTCTTATTTAATTATTACCCATTAACTAAGTAATAATAAATATAAATAAATATTAATCCTTGTCTCGTTAATTAATATTTATTTTAAATCGTATTTATTTCCCATTTTCAGTTTAATTAATACCCATATAAAAATCATTAAAAATTACGAGGTGTTACAACCTGCCTCGTAAAAGAATTTTTACATATAAATGCCAAATAGAAAGACCCCTAAAAATTAATTTTTTACAAAATTGTACAGTACTCGAATCGATTTGGGCCAACTCAGAATCGATTGGAGCCTCACTATGCGCTTTCTCACTTTGATCCAATTATGTCGTGTCACACGGAAACAACTATAAAATCTTCATACTGACTCAGAATGACGCATGGTCAGAAGGCAAGCAAAGATAATTCAATGATATACAGCTAGTTCTTTGAAACCCTCAAATTTATGAAGTATGAAATTACCAAATTACCCTTAAAGTGGATGATATGCCAAAATATTCCTTCTCAGAAAGCCCAAATATCCATAACTTTCTCTTTCGGGATCAGAATGACGCACGATCGGTGGCCACACAAAGTTAATGTGATGATATATATGTTGGAACTTTTAAACCATCATAAATATGCAATTTAAAATTACCAAATTCCCCTTGAAGTTCAGTCTTGAGATAAAACTTTAGCAAAACACATCCAACATGGCACTATGCATCCATAATACCTACAAAACCTCATTTATACCTCAAAAGCGTATAAACATCAATAATAGAGGTTCTTCAAAATATAGGAGTTAACATACAAGAAAGTGCTAAAATGCACAAAAATAAAGGATTCTAAATGTAATATTGATGACTAATCACACCCCTAGCTTACACATTGGTAGTCCCTAGCAATAAAGATGAATAAAAATGAGAAATAGAGACAGACCCATCAATATACATATATAAATTATAAAAATCCACTTTTGTAGGGAACACAATTTCATTTAGCATATATAGTAAGACGTTAAACCCCTAGGCTACCCTAGTGAACGAGTTTTGTCGCATGAGGGTTTTCAGGGATGAAATCCACAAACATCAAGTTCCCTAAAAACATACCCAAACAATCCAATATGCCAATGATCTAAAACAACAACAAAATATTTCAACATGTTAATAGCATAAAGAATGAATTCACCCTAAAATCCAAAATAATCAACATCAACATAAAACTGAAACGTTAAAAATTGGAGGATAACGCCACATGAAAATGTCATGATTCGGAAATAACTCCTATAATAAGGAATGATTCAATTAAAGCATGCTTGAACTCAATCCTCTCAGGATATTATCCTTATCAAATGAAATCACTTAAAATAGGCGGTAATACATGGGATATGCGAGCATAAAAAAATATCATCCCAATGAAAGGATACCGTTCCTCAAATGAGCTGAAATACATTATAACAAATTAGGGCACTTAATATGATGTTGAATCAAATTCCCACGAGGATCACATAGAACTTTTAATGTGTTGTAACATTAGTTTGGGGTTAAGATTATGAAAGTAAGGAAATCTTTACGAATTCAAATTACTAGGAGAAAAACACTTGGGATAATGGAAATTTGGAGGCCATTTCAAAATTGAAATATAAATTCCAAAAAAAGAAAGTAGACATGACATTGGAGTATGACTAAATTATCTAATGGATACATGATTCTTCTTATTTGAATTCATTCATTTTTCTTATTTTTATTTTTCTTTTCTTTTTTCTCTGGCATTTTACTTCTTTTTTTGGAATCTCTTTCTTTTGTTTTAATTTTCACGAGAATAAAATCCAAAGAATATGCTTAATTGAACCACAAAACTAGAACATCATAAAATCGCAAGTATCATTCGAAACAAAGGTATGGAAGGTGAATATATGGTTGAAAAAAATTCAATATGGAGTTGGTTATGTGATTTTGGGTTTTGAAATGACATGAAAATATTTAGGCTCGAAGGATTTGACTAGGAAAACAATATGAGGTGGCGTCAAGGTCAATGGAAGTGTAATAACAAAGAGCGAATATGATCCCTTCCTAAGGTTTATGGAATATTTATGTCTAAAAAATGTTGAAAATTAGGCCTAAGTAACACATTTCATAGTAAGCTCAATTAATGAACGATCAATAAAAGAATAGTGAGATTACCAAGAACCTTAATATTTTCATGAGAAGGAAGGAGTGGTGTATAAACACTCACGAACGAAAAAAACACAAGACTCACTCAATTTTAGTGTACACAGAGAAAAAAATATCCTAAACTATAATTGTACTACCAAATCATTTGCAAGAAATGCGCATGTGTACAAGCGAAAAAAAGTTTCAATTCAAGCATTTATTCCAAATCGACAATTTGCAGATTAAAGTCTAATAACATGAAAGAAATATAGTATATGTCATTGATTAGAATTTGGATAGGGTAATTATTTAAATTTATCATTAAAAACAAATTCAAAATGACCAGTAAAGGAGAAAAGGAGAAAAGGGAAAGAAAATATTTTTTGTAATTTTCAATTTCTTACAACAAAGACACATTTGGTAGGAAAATGTTATCAATCAAAGAAAATACCAACGAATGGGAAGAATAAGCCACACCCCATAACTTAAATGTTGTATTGTCCTCAATGCGAATCTAGAACACAAGTTAAAGAGTGTGAAATAACGATATTACCAAAAATAGATCGATCTACGAATAACAAAAGTACATAACATGTTAGAACCAAGCATACCAAAAAGGAGAAATAAAAACTTGAACTAATTTCACCAGACTGTAAATAAAAAGAAAAATAAAACAAACTACTACTTATAACCTACAATTTTAACTTCTAACTAACTTTACTCTAGAAGTTAAAAATTTTAAGGGTCCGCGCAAAATAAGATTTGAATTTTAGGGATCATTTGTGGTCCCTCAATTGAGTGTATTCCTCCCTATGAAATAGGTTCTGTTTATGCAATGAAAGACATTTATATGGTCAAAGAAATAAACCATTACCAATTAAAAAAATTTAGAGGACGATGGGGGGTTTGGATTCAATAAGGGAAAATATTGAGTCGATGCCAATAACGTAAAAATTACCTCCTAAACGTTTTTCAATTAGAATGAGAGCTCGGAAAGTAAGAGTCAATAAATGATTAAATGAAGCATCTTAAAGTAACAATGCCATTCAAAAGTAAGGTCAAGGTCCTCAAGACCTTAATTCAAGCCTCGAGATAGTTAGAATGGTTCGATAATGGTTGGAAACAAATAAAATAAGGACTTTAACCTCAATAAAATTTGAATCATATAAAAAGGTTGAAATTCGAAAGTACATGGATCACTCTTAATGATTTTTTCTTCAAAAATTAATGAAGGGGAAACAAAAGTTGTAACCTGAATCGAGCTTTTGGAAGAAGAAATCATATCATCGAGTTGGACATTTTTTTTCATTTGTCCAAGATTTATGACTCTTGAATTGGTCGTTCAATTCCTTTTTCCCACTTTGAAAAGTTTTCCACTCGCTTTTTGAATGCTCACATTTTCAAGAATGAAATCACCCATCGTCATTGGTGGTGAAGAATTTTTTCCATGCTTAATGCTTTAATTTGTAAGAATTTAGAAGAATTCACTCATAGTCTTGGGAATGTAACTTTGAAAGGTGTTATCATAACAATTATAACTTTATAAGGGGTTATAGTGATTCATTTTGAAGTGGAAAATTCAAATATGTGTCGAGCACCCAATTTCAAGTTTGTTAAAATAATTTAGTACAAGTCAAGTAAAAAGAATATGCACACAGTTCTAAATCACTAAAATCATGGAATGAAATATTCCCCAATAATGAGGCCATTTACTTGGTTCTTAAAAAACTATGTTTGATTCAAATTCAAATCAATTGCGATAAGTAATTTCCGGACAAGTCTGGGATTGATTTCCACACGGATTGGACACTTAGAAAAGGAATTGTTTGGGTTATATAACTTTACTACATGTCACAAAAATAAAATGTAAAAGTTGATCATATTGGGAATGGTAAATTACATCTAACAAGTATCTTAGCACGCACTAAAATAAATGTGAAAAAGGTAAAATGAATGTGTGAGTGAAATTTAGAAAAGAGATTAGAGATAATTCCCCCACCTGAGACAAGATAAGGAAATGAGGGAATTCAATTTAATTCAATTTTAATAGATCATACACAATTAAGTACAAACATCAACCATTTAGAGATCAAACATAGTAACGGAAGAATAAGGTTTAATTAGTTATGGTAACAAAATGGATTTATTTTGTAGTAAAGCTTCAACCACTACCTTTATATGCTAAAGGAAGTTAAGAGATTATGATACTCAAATATGAAAACACGACTACCAATTAAAATGAATCTAAATCTAATTTTGAAGTTCATTCATCTATGGTGGGTTTATGAACCCTAACATATGAGAGTTACCTATTCATGGAAAACATGATAAAAATAATGAAACCTAACTTTAGCAAAAAAGGGAACATAATTAAAATAAGTAACCAACTGAATCTTCTTGAATAAATTCAAAGACAAATTATACAAGCAACAAAGTAATTAGTAATAAGCTACAAACGTGAATATATAACAACTTTTATCTATTTAATGGAAGAAAAGAGAGATAAAGAAGAATTTCAATGTTAACCTATGAGAGAGAAAAATGTAGAATGTATGGTAATATATTTTGAAAATAAAAATATTCCAATGCAAATGAAAGGGAAAAAATATATATACAATGGTAGGGTAGTGACAAATTATGAAAAAAAATCCAAAGACAAAAAATGGGACCAAATCAATTTGAGACAGAGCCAAATCGATTTTGATAAGAAAAATTTGAAGTTGCTAGGGTTCGAATCTATAAAGAATTGAGCCAAATCTATTCGGCACCTAATGGTGAAAGAGATGCCCCTACTGCCTTACTTTATACATTGATCATCACACGGAATCCACCATTTGGAGGCACCACAAAGATAACTTGCAGATATACAACTTCCTTGTAGAGCTCGAGCCCGAAGCCTAAGTGATAAAATTAATAAAATGCCCCCAAATTTGCATTTGTCTATGAAACATTCTCGAAATTCGACCAAACTTCACGTCGAGAATTTTCAATACCTATAAAAGCACATATAAACCTTGCATCAGATATATACAATGAAAATAGAGGTTCCCAAGTAAATGAGCATCAATATCGGTATTAATGCACGCATGAATGCTATAATGTGTGAAGTTATGGGGTTATAAATTCAATATTTGGGACTAATCAATAAACTTCTTTTGCACGATTTTGTATAATCAAAACACACAAACCAAATAAGATAGAGAAACAAATTTTTGCCATGCCTAATCTTACAATAGTGCTATACAAGCTCTTATCATGGCTAGAACAAGAAGGAACTATGAATGTACAAAGAATGTTGGTGGAATTGGTTCAACTAGACATCATGTCACCATCACATATCAAGTAGTGGTTGAAATTGGTCATGAAAAGAGATCGAATGTGAAAAAGCAGTATTTAAATGTAACAGCTGCCCCAAGGGACAAAAATTCAAGTAGAAGACCTATAATAGGTGTGTCCTTTACCACCCAAGATCAATAAATAGATTAGTCAAACTCAGTACTTGATCACATTGGGAATATAGTGCAAAATATTGGTATAATGATCATAATAGTAGCTAGTAGGTTTGCTCTTCTTACTGTGATAGCATCTAACGGTCAAGGGTATGCACTATATATTGGTGTAAACATGACCACACAACCTAATTATTTCCAACATGCGTATTATAGAACTAATCTTGGGGAAACCAATTTTGGAACAAACCCAAGGATAAGAAAATGCACTAGTGGTTTAGGAATGAACAACCAACTATAGGGTTTAGGAACATCTATCACTTGCCAAGAAACATGTTATAAAAAGAAATACGGAGGATTCATTTAGCTTAAGTTGAAAGGACTAGGTCATACTATAATGAGACAAATTTAGGTTTTCCAAGGGATTGAAACTATGGAGTATTCACCAATCCTATATTTGGATATGAACACGGGGGGTTGGGAAATAATAAAATATTTATTAATTTTCTCTCCAAATGGCAGAAAACCAAGTTCCTTCGGCATCTCAACGACCTCCTTTTCCAAAAAAAATGCTGCTCTACAGATCTCACACCCAATGGTGCAACCAAAAAAATCGATAAATCACAATGTTGCCCAACCGAATATGAAATTACCTAGGGTACTAGGGAGAAATGAGATTATGAATATCATAGATCAGATTTAAGTAACAACGACTTGAGGGGTGCACACACCCTTCTATAGAAAGCCATACCCTGAATGCGTGGATAGGATTGAAATTCCAAAGGTATTTATGTTCTCAACTTTCTCCCTTTTGCCAGGAGATGGGAATCAATTCATAATGTACCATATAGTTAGCAAGGTTCACTAGTCGATGTACTAATACAGGAACAGAATTTTTACTCAGTAGTACATTTGTTCTCTATTTCCCTTATGGGTAACCTTCTCTTAGTTCACAATCCTAGCACCTCATATTGTTCAGACTTAGCAGCACATGGAAGATATGTTTCACGTCCAGTTCTTCTAAACTAAAGCATAATTATTTATGTTTAACATGGTGAGACTAAGACAAAATCCATATGAAAAGGTGAATTACTTTATAAATAAGTTTAAATTTAGGAACAAATGCAACATAGTGTTACTTGAAACTGCGTTCGTCAAATTGGCCGAAAATGGGATGAAATTTAGACTTTGAAAGAAGTTCGATGCCCGAACTCAGAGACTTGGTGGAGTTAACTGCCAAAGTGTTCAGATTTGAGGCTTTACTAAAATATTTTCATGAAAGAAATACATCTTCTTTCAAATTATATTATAAGGACAAAAATTTGGAGATACATGTTGTTGAAATTAGGTTAAAAAGAATACATTAGTAAAGTCTAATGCACCCAAATAAAAAGGGATGATTAAGAAATATTCCTGAGATATATATAAGGTGGAAAAAATCTTTGACTATCTTATACAAGTCATAAAAGTGCCTGATGATATGAAAATTCCGAGTATAGATAATATGAAAGGGATTTTTTTTGTAAATGATAAAGCTAGCTGATGGTGTGAAAATTATAATTATAGATGATATGAAAGGGAAAAATTATTGTGAAAATTCTAATTATAGATGATAAAACTATCTCAGGATGTGAAAATTCTAACATGACTCGATTAATGGATTTCTTATAAAAAATTTATCCAATTTGGATCTCTACCACAAAAAGTGTGAATCAATATGGAAGTGATCCTCCAAAAGATATTTGAAGCTCGAGAGGGGCCAAAATTAACAAAGACATAAATGGACGAAGATGAGCATTAAGAGGTAGACAACTTAATATACATGTGCATGCTTTAGATCTCATATATGGGTTCGAAGATTCTACGAAAGATATGACCAATTACATTCAGCCTTTGTTGGTAAAGTTTTGGGTAAATGGAGTATTAATAAATAAAATATTAATAGATAGCGACACTGCTATTAACATAATGTCATACTCCAGGATTTCTATAATAAATAAATATAATGTAAAATTAGTTCAATATCAATTCATAATCTCTGGTTTTTGTGGACCTAAATATTCGACCAAATGTGTACTATTAGTAGAAATTGAAGTAGGCACAAAAAAGGCTAAAAATTCTTTCTTTATCATGAGTAGTAAACCGAGATTTAATCCTTTACTTTATAGAGATTGGATCTATTTTAATAAATGTATCCATTCTTCCAATCATCAAAAACTACTATTGATGGAGGAGAATGGGAACATAGAGGAGGTGAAATAATATGCTTTGCTATTGCACATCAACTCTAATTGTGTTGAAGATGAAATTTACCAGAAAAATATAGTGCCTATCAATATGGATGCAATGATACTCGAGGCATCAGAAGCAGAAGGCCCAAATGAACTTTTGGAGTAACAAGCCTTTAGTCTAATGGGAATAAACAAAAAAATACAAGATCATTGATTAATGGCTAGGACGCTTATTGATTTAAAAAAAGGACAATGAGACTTTGTCTATTGTGTTGTAAAAACTTACATATTTTGACTTGAATACCAAAATTAGTGAAGGAAAGACCATATCTTTGTCCGACTACATATTCAAAGAAGATAGAGAGGATGAAAAAACTCAAGACAATGGTGATTCAATAAATTTTCCAATTGAATATGAACTTATAGTAAACAAATTGGATCCTTTGTTGGAAGTGAACTTAGGGACCAGACAAAAAAGTGGGTGACATAATCCGTGCAAACCTGAGTAAAGAAGGGCAATAATTGGTTGTAAAGCTTTTACATAAGTATAAGTGTATGCATAATTTATCTATAATTGTTCATAGCATAACTTCAAACTAGTTTGGCATATCCCGTTACAAATCATAACGCACTGTCAAGATGAACCGAACTCAAACATCTACAAATTTGAAGACTTCTCGACGTCTCGTAAAGGTATAAAATAATTTACAGTTTGAATTAATTTACAGAATTATATTTTGGGGTGTTTATTTTTTATCAAAAAAAAAGAGCAGTGCTTTTTATTTTTGAAAATATATTTTCTGAGTTTACTGTAGGCAAAATTTTTATTTTTTATTGACATCATTCAAATGACATCTCCGTGTCGTTCAAATAACATTGTAGGTCATTGGAAGTATGTGTTGAAACGTACATCACACGAGGCTTAGTGTTTTGGTTTTTGTTACGTCGTTCAAAGTTAGATAACATGTCATTCAAGCGAGATATATATCTCGTGAGAACGACTGCTTCATATCGTTTGAATGGTGCGCGGCCTTAAACTGTTTCTAAAGACCTCTTTCATGTTCAGAACGTTTAATACTTTTTCCAGATGAATTTTTGCCTAACCTTTGAGTAAGTTCTTCATATTTTTATGTTTAAAACCACTATTTTATTCATAACAAAACATCCTTGAATATTGTTCTTGTGAATTCATTTAAAACCCTAGAAAGTTTGTCAAGATATTGTTGTCCGTTATCAATTTGTATGTCGTGTACCGCTACATCGTCGAAGAAGTTCTAGTTCACGTTCACATGAAGACGGATCCGAATAATCAAGGTTCTTTTGCATTCAAGACTCTACCGGATTTACTTTGGTAAGGTTTTGTTTTAGAGTATCTTAATAATACACTTAGAGTATTGGGATATTTTTCATAAAATATTTTTTAAAGTGTTGGTGTGAAGCTTTAATTGTTTTTCGTCAAAATATGTATTTTTCGGAGTTTGAGGTGGTGCATTTACTGAAAGGATAAATGAAGAAAATTATTTATTAAATAAATGTCGTTCGAACGACATCGTTTGTCGCTCAAACGAGACGTGATGTCGCTCGATACATCAAACGACATCGTCTCTCATTCTAATGACACCACCGCCTTAAAGTTACTATAAATTGGACTTTTCAACTTTGTTTTTCTCAAGACCCTTTTCACGTTTTTCATTTTGCAAGCACTCCATATCAGCAGAATACTTTTGGATTCTTCATTTAAGGCTTAAAACCTTTTTTGTTTTCAATTCACAAAATCCTGATATCTTTATGTGAGTTATTTTGGAACCCAAAGAACATACTTTGCAATTGTTCATCCTTTGTGGGGAGATCTCTACAACCGAGAGTTGTGTGCTATTGTGAAGGGATTCTCTATTGAGTTTATGACTGTGTGTCATTGAGGATCTTTCGCATGTTGATTCTTTACTGAAGATTGCGTGTCCTTGTGGTACAGCTGCATGTGAACCATTTTTGATTTCTAGCCGTTTCTTTGAAGGTTTGACGAAGTCACCATGCGTTTCACTTGTGGGTGATTATCCGATTGTATTTAATTCAATGGTCTTGTAAACTTGTCAAATTTCCAGAAATAAAGGTTTTGCCCTTCGGGGATTTTTCCTTAATTTTGTGTCGCATGCCTACTTGATTTCTTTTGATACGTTGTTGCTTATTTTAGGGATGAAATAAAATTTGTTTAAAATTAGGGAATTTGTGAAAACCACTGAGGCAATTAATATTTTTCACTCTCAAATTAGTATCATAGCCTGTTGCACTAATTTACTATGTATATCCTGTAGTGCAATTTTTTTTGTGATTATATGTGTTCCTCTCCAGATTTGTTTTCTCGAGGGATTCTCATACTATTAATGTTGTTAGTCGAGATGAGTTTGATAAAGTTGACGACCATACGGAAAAATTAACTCTTTTGAATTTGAAACTTTGCAAAAGAATTAAAATTTTGGAAGAAGAAACTTCTCCTTTTAAAAATAAGTTTGAATATTTGCAAACATTTCAAACTCAAAGAGATATTTGTCTTGAACACTTTGGTAATTTTTGTATTGACTTTGATTCTTTAAAAGTTTCCAAAAAGGAGAGTGATGACAAAGTCCTAGTTTTAGAAAAAGAATTGGAGGCCTTAAAAAAATTTAGGATTCCAGTTTATGCCGTTGAGGATAAAAAATTAATTGATGATTTTACGGCACGTGAAGAGACTCTTAGGGATAAGTTTATTTTAATTGGGGATGTGAGAAATAAACTATTAAGTTTAATTAATAACTTAAAAAAGAAATCCCTAACTTTTGAAGAGTCTTCTTCTTTACTCGAGTCTAAAATTTTGAAGTTGAAAAATAATTTGAAAGACTCGAGCAGTTTATGTTGTGATGGTAATGGCTGATCTTGTTCTAATGCTTCCATTGCAAAAGCTAGAACCATTATTTGTTTTATAGGGTCAACCGTTCCTAAGGACGTTGGAAAAGGTGAACCCATAGGTGTCATTCCACCCGTTTACATTTGTTCACATTGTGGTAGGAAAGGTCATCTTAGGCATTGCTATTTTGATCTTCAAAGACGTCCTAGGAATTTTATGTCTAGTGTTCCCGTGATTCCCAAAACCCCCACACGACGCTTCACATCTATTTTAGTTAGGAAATCACTTTTAGAGTAAATAGATTTTAGAAAAGTTGATTCCCTTTTACTTGCACATGATTCTTCTCTTACCATATCTTATAGATGATTATGTTTGCATGATTGTCATACGGTAGTTGTGCTCCTTGATATATTCTTGCTAGTGTTATGACATGTGTACTTTTTTTATTAGATTTTTGTTTTTCAAAAATTTTGAAAAAATACAAAAAGATTTTATTTTGATAAAATTTGAAAAATCCAAAAAGATTTTTGTATTTTGTTTAGCACCATATATGAATTGACATTTAGGATGATCGAGTCACAATTTCATTCCATTTATCCATGTGACTATTTGATAGTGTTTTAAGACAATAGGTCATGTCATTCATATGCTTTATAGAGTTTGGAGTCATTAAGATATAATTAAGTGTTATTACCTACATGATTGGCTCAATATATCATTTGATGCACACGAGCACGGATTTATGTGAATATTGTTCTTGTCAAATCACATTTTGGTTACATGTTTTGATCTTAATTATGTCTATTAAAACGAACCAAATCCGATAAAACAATATAATAAAAGGTGTCCATGTTTTAAGCGGTTTGCCGTGAGTTTCTATGAATTTTAAAAATGGTGAAGGGCTACGAAAGGTACACATCTATCCTTTAAGATTAAGCCACCGTTTAATTGGACCTAAAAAATTGAGGTATTTTAATTATCTCGGGTCCAAAGAGGTATAAAAGAGCCAAAAAAATTTAAAGGAAATAAAAATAAATTTATGCCAAAAAGGGGCCATTAGGTTTATTCACCAATTCTCCAATGTTTGAGAATTTAGATCACCTCAAAAAGAAAATATATATGAGGAAGTTTGGTTTGAGAATTAAAATGGCTTTTCACGTCCTTAAAGTCTTGAAAAAGCGTTAAAAAGTTTTTAGATGTTATCGTTGTGAAAATCATGTAGACATTGATTTGTTGATTTTGATTTTAGACGATGTCATCTAAATTGAATACTTTTACACATAAGGACGATTTTGATGCTCATTCATTAGGTATACACAATATGCATCGTGAACATATGACGTGATTGAGTTTTATTTTCTATCGAATCGATTCACACTCATTCATACCGTTTTCATGATTTGGTTTTCTTAGTATGAATTCATGGTGTGTGCTTGTAACATTTTTGTATAAAAACTTGAAAAATCTAAAATAGTTTGTGAAGCTTTTTTGAGCATATCCTGCATTGAGCACGCTTGTCATATTTTTTTGCCTTGTTTACCGTGACAACCCATTTGATTTATTTGGTTCGTTCTTTTCCTTATCTATTTGGAACAAATAAAAAGGGGGAGAACAAAATATGATATTATGGGTGAGTTTACGTATGGGGGTATTTGATTATGCTTACATGTTTTCTGTCTATATCATTTCGAACTCGATACGTCACGAGTATTTTTTGCTTTGTCTCATGTGTGTAGGTATAATTGAATATTTTTGGAGTCATACCCCGTTGATGAAAAAAATGTTTTAAGTTTGTTAAAGATTGAAAAGTTTGAAGACTTGTCATTTACCTTTTCAGTTTTGGGTTCATGGGAGGGTAGATTTGTATAGGTTGTGTTTTGATTGATAATTCGAATGTTTTTATTTTATACCGGCATAGACATAGGGGGAGATTCGTAAGGACAGTATTGTCCATTATCAATTTGTATGTCGTATACTTCCACATCGCCGAAGAAGTTTAAGTTCACATTCACATCAAGACGGATCCGAATAACCAAGGTTCTTCAACATTTAAGTCACCGCGGGATTTACGTTGTTAAGGTTTTGTTTTAGAGTACCTTAATAATACACTTAGAGTATTGTGATATTTTTCATAAAATATTTTTATAGGTGTTGGAGCAGAGCTTTAATTATTTTTCGTCAAAATATAAATTTATCCGAGTTTGAGGTGGTGCATTTATTGAAAGGATAAATGAATAAAACTACTTATTAAACATATGCCATTCGAACGACATCATTTGTTGCTCAAACGAGACGTGATGTCGCGCGATACTTCAAAAGACATCGTCTCTCGTTCGAACGATACCACCGCTTTAAAGATCCTATAAATTGGACTTTTCAACTTTGTTTTTCTCAAGAAGTCTTTCACGTTTTTCATTCTTCAAACACTGCATATCAGCAGAATACTTTTGGCTTCTTCATTCAAGGCTTAAAACCCTTTTTATTTTCAATTCACAAGACCCCGATATCTTTATGTGAGTTGTTTTGGAACCCAAAGAACACACTTTGCAATTGTTCATCCTTTGTGGGGAGATCTCTATAAACGAGAGCTGCATGATATTGTGGAGGGAGTCTATACGAATTTTATGACTATGTGTCATTAAAGATCTTCTTCATGTTGATTCTTTGCTGAATACTGCGTGTCTTTGTGGTATAGCTGCATGTGAACCATTGCTGATTTCTAGCCATTGGTTTGATGGTTTGACGCAGACACCATGCGTTACACTTGTGAGTGATTATCAGGTTGTATGTAAGTCAATGATATTTTAAACTTGTCAAAGTTCTAGAAATAAAGGATTTGTCCTTCGGGGATTTTTCCTGAATTTTGTGTCGCATGCTTTATTGATTTGTTTTGTCATGTAGTTGCATATTTTAGGGATGAACTAAAATTGGTTTTAAAATTAGGGAATTTGTGAAAACCACCGAGGAAATTAATATTTTTCATTCTCAAGTTTTGTATCTTTGCATACACCTTGTGGAGAGGATCTCAATGTCTGACTTGTGACACCTGCTGGAGTTCACTACTGAAGACTAAGGCTGAGGATAAAGGTGGAAGACTACGGTGTTTGTGGTTCTGTAGGGAATCATTGTTGTCGATTACGATTATTGTGGTTCTTGTGACAATCATTGCTATATTTCACGTATAAGTTTGTAAGTTATGATTTGAAAATTACTAGTGGAATAAAAGGTTTATCCCCATGGGTATTTTTCCTTAAACATTTCCTTAGTTGATTACTTTGTCAGATTTATCTGCTTTATCACAATAGATTCATGTTTAAGATAAAAAGATAAAATTTGTTCAAAATTTCCTTCGTAATTTATAAATGATTTAAGAGTACTAATTATATCATATTGTATTAATTATTTATCTATTGTGTGTAGGTGCATTTTGATGATCATATGAAAGGAACACATTTGACAAAGCTCCCAAATTGAGGTCAAAGATAGCGATGAGAATGAGGAAGAGATAAGGTGCTTTGAGTGCAAGGGCAAAGGGAACAAGGCTTTTGAGTGTCCCACTATACTAAAAAGAAAGGGCAAATCAATTGCTAATATGGCCACTCTTAACGATACTGACATCGAGTTGGATGATTCAGAGGGAGAATCAACACATGAAAACTGTGTTACTTTTATTGCTATTCACGTGAGTACTTCTAGTTTGACCCACATGTAAACGTGAGAGCCTCGATGATGTCTCAAGCAATACGAGTGAGTGCAAGGATGATATTACAAGTGAGGTTGAAGGTGATCTCCAATAGGCATTTAGGGATTTATACACCGTGAGATTGAGGATGAAATAGATGCATAAGGAGTTGTCTCTTAAGGTGTTAGATTTGGACAGAGGGATAAAAGTTTTGAGGGTGTATGAGGCGTCGAGAGTTAACTTAAGAAGGTGAGAGTTTCTTTAAGTGAGCAGTTGATCATCTTAGGCCGGGAAAATAGTGATTTGGCCAACAATGTGGCTAGTCTTATGGGAGATGTTCAATCTTCAGTGAAGACTCATGAGAAACTTGAAGCCTGTGTATCCTAACTCGAGAGAGATATCAAACTTGCCCAGGAGGTCAAAGTTACTTTAGAGGACACATCTAATAAAGAAAGAAAGGTGTTCCTAGGTCTCACTTTAGGTAATGTTGACAGACTAGAAATAGGTTATGGTGGTGCATTCACTTCCCATGTTCCACCTGAGCCGGTTCCCGAGTTTGTGACATATTCTTATGGCTCTCAACCTAAGCCACCTAGGCATCCGTTTACCCTTTGGAAAGCGCATCCTATTTTTTTTGAGAGAGGGGTTACTTGGCCCGTGTATGTTTATTCCTATTACAAGAAAAGAGGACACCTTATGGAATTTTCTTTCACAATATGCTACTACATGTGTTCCAACATGAACTCCCACACATGATACTTCGCATGCTCCCGCACATCACAAGAGAGATTTTGAGCATTTTCATGAGAAAGATGAGTATTTCGTCAAAACTTCACATGATCTGATGGATGTTTTTCATAGGATGTCACCACCTTCTGAAAACTCCCCCGGATCTAACGATTGAGGTTTAGATTTGTTTGCTAGCATAGGATGTTTTTTAATGTTTATATAATTCATGCCTATTGCTAGTGCGTACTACCATTGAATTTAGCATTTTCCATTTTGATATATTTAAAAAAAAATCCAAATGAGGTTTTTTTTTTGAAATTTTTTGGAATAATACAAAAAGATTTTCAGTTTTTGTGTATTTTGGTTTTACACATTTTGTGTGGGATATTGGTGTGCTTATATCCAATTCAATCCGCAATTTCCATGTGGGTAGGACATTTGGTTATGACTTTAGATAATGAAATTGTTCTTAACCGTGCTTATGGAGTTGTTTCAAACTTGATTTTCTTACTGGATTCGACTTTGTATATGCCTCCACACACATGCACGAGCTTATTGGACTTTGACTTCATGATGTATATTTAAGCTTGTGAGATGTTCTCCCATCAAATTTGTCATCTACATGTTTATTTTACAATGAAAGATTTGCGTATATAAGAACCGCTGCCCGTGAGAGTTTGTTTATTATTGAAAAAAATTGAATGTACATGGAAAAGGGATGCGAGAGACAAGTTGACACGTCGTGAAATCCACCGTTTGAAGAGAGCCCAAGAAAAGGTCCAGGCAGTAAAAAGAATAATATTTCAAAAGGGGACAAGTAGTTTAGCTTGTTTGATCTTGCAAAAGAAATCACTTCAATATAAAAGAATAGAAAATATAGTTATATTTATCTTTTGAGGGTGTTTAGTTGAAGATCAACGGATTTGCATAGTGATACCTAGTTACGCTAATTTTATCACGACACTATTGATTTGTAGAACCATTAATATTCTAGGTTTGTGTGCATTGTGCTTGTTTTGTTCATTAACTTCAACCTTATTTTCCAATTGTGACTAAAGCCTAGTTTGATAAAGTTTTCCTGTCAATTAGAACTTCTTGAACTTATTTAAGTGTTTGGGTTATAATTCATTTATTACTAGTTCACACCCATTCATTCCATCCAACGCGTTTAGACACATCGATACTATGCTAGTGTGTAAAGCTTATGCATTTGTGTCATATTTTGTGGTCGTTTATACCTATATATGTGTGTCGAAGTTTCTTTAATATATTTTGCATATATTATATATGCTATTGTTTTGTATTTGTGAAATTTGTTTTTTTTAGAAAAATTGACAATTTAAAAAAATAGTTAGTTGTGTTTTCCTTTGAGATAATCATTTCACATACTTAATTTATATCTTTTTATGATGGTATATTTTCTTCAACGTGATGCTTCGTATTTCCTGCAAATGTTTCTACTTCTTTATCTATTTTAGAATAAAGCAAAGGGGGAGAGCAAATAAAAAATGTGTTTGAATTATGGTGGAGAATTTATTTATGAGTTTTACTTTGTTTCAAACTTGATGCATCACGAGAGTATATGTTTTTTTATCTCATGTATGTAAGAACTTAAATAGGAGTTAAATACACACAGATTAAGACAAAGTTTTCCAAAAAGGGAAGAAGAAGAAGTTTGAAGACAAAGAGACTTATGCCATTCCGTTCTTGGGTTCGGAAGGATGTAAGTATTCATGTCACAAGAGATTTTGATTTTAATCCGGTGTTCGGTAATGTTTGTTTGTTTTGTACTGGAATAGCCAAATGGGGATATTTGTAAGAACAATTGTTCATATCATAACATTATGCTAGTTTGGCATATCTCATTACAAATTGTCACCCATCGTCAAGACGAACCGAAGTCAAGCATCTCTAAATTTGAAGACTGATTGACATCTCATGAAGGTATAAAAAAGTTGAGAGTTTGAATTAATTTACGAAGTTATATTTAGGATGTTTAATTTTAAAAAAAATAAATAGGGATTTTTATTTTAGAAAATATGTTTTTTGAGTTTACTGTAAGCATAATTTTTATTTTTTACTGAGATCGTTCAAACGACCTCTCCATGTTGGTTAAACAACATTGCTAGTTCATTCAAAGTATGTTTTCAAACATACCTCAAAGGAGGCTTACCGTTATGGTTTTTGCCACATCGTTGAAACTAAGAGAATATCTCATTCGAGAAATTTCTAAATCTCGTTAGAATGCCCACTTCATATTGTTCGAAGGAAGAGCCACCTTAAAGTTTTTATAAATATCTGTTTCATGTTTACAATGTTTAAGACGTTTTCCAGACACATTCATTCAAAACTTTTGTGAAAGTTCTTCATGTTTTTGTATTGAAAAACACGGTTTAATTCACAGCAAAACATCTTTGAATATTATTCTTGTGAATTCTTTCACAACCCTAGAATGTTTTGTATCTTTGAATACACCCCGTGGAGAGGATATTCATGGGTGACTTATGATACCAATAGGTATTCACCGTCAAAGACTAAGGCTGAGGCTAAAGTAGGAAGAGTGTAATCTTTATGGTTCTTGAGGGAATCATTGTTGTCGACTGCGGTCATTATGGTTCTCGTGAGAATCATTGTTATATTTCACTTATAAGTTTTTAAGTTGTGATTTGCAAATTATTAGTGTAATAAATTTTTTTATCTTGCTAGGTTTTTTCTTTAAACCTTGCCTTAGTTGACTACTTTGTTTGATTTATCTGTTTTATCACAATAGATGCAAGGTTAGGATAAAAAGATAAAATCTGTTTAAATTTGGTTTCCGCATTTATAAGTGATATAAGATCACAAATTATTTCATACTTTATAAGAAGGTGTATTTTTCTTGGGAGCATGATGAATTGACCGGTTTAGATAGAAAATTTATAGAGCATAGAATGCCAATAAAAAAGGATATAAGCATGTTAAACAACTCTCACGCCATGCGAGACTACTACAGAAGTCAGAACAAAAATAAAAGAGGATATTGAAAGGTTATTTATGGAAATCTTCATTAAAATTTGTTGGCAAGTTTAGTATCTATTTAATATAGTGCCAATTTTTAAGAAAAATGACAAGCTAAGATTGTGCATTGACTTTTAAAGAAACCACCCCAAAGGATGAATATCCATTTCCACTGGTAGACATATTAGTTGCTAAATATGTCAGTAATGCTATAATGTATATAATAGATATCCACTCATGATACAACCACATATTCATAATTTAAGGAGATTTAAATAAGATTGCGTTTAGATGACCTGGTAATTTAGGGACCTTTGCGTGGATTAAAACACCATTTGAATTAAGAAATGCAAGAGCCAGTTACCAAAGGGTAATGATGACCATTTTTAATGACATGGTTGGAACCTTTTTGGAATGTTATAATGATGACATAATCGTAAAATAAAACGCAATGAATGGTCAAATAACACACCTATAAACTTCCATAAAAATGAGACTTTATGAACTTAAAATGAATCCTTTAAAATGTTCCTTTGGTGTCTATGCAGGGAATTTCTTAAGGTATTTGCTACACCGACGAGTAATTATAGTTCATATAAAAAAGGTTATGTACTCCATATTATCACCTTCCAATGAGAGTTTTTCGCGTGGAATTATAAACCATAAATTATAGCTGAAGTATAATGCGATAGTTCAATGTAAAGGGCGACTCAAACTCTTGACAACTATCAATTTTGGATGGTGGATCAAGCACTAACTAATGTTTATTATGTCAATTTTGGATGGGGGATCAAGCACTAACGAATGTTTATTAGGGAAGTTAAGCACTTAGGCTGGAAAGTTCAATTGGGTAACCACCCTGCACTTGCATGGATAGGAAATCTATAAATAAGAAGGTCGAGGACAAAGGAAAAAAAGGCCCTCCCTCAATGAAAAACTACATTTACTCATCTTATTCATTTTTACTTTAATTTCCTTTTTTTAATTTATATAAATCTTTTCTTTCATTCGAAGCAGTTTGTAAGGTAAATTGTAACTTTCTTTTTTGTTCATTAAAAGTTTTCTTCGCCTTTAAATTTGATTTATTTCATTTTCATTCACGTAATCCTATTTTGTATTTCAAAAAGTAGTATTTTTCTTTTATTACATTTGTTTTTCTTTAATTTCAAATCATTATTTTAAATTTAGTTTATGTTCGTCACCATTTCTTCTTTATTTTTAGTTAATCACAAAAATTTAGGATTCACATAAAAGTCTTCCCTAAGGTAAGACTTCTTAATTGAAGCATCGAACGAAACAGAATAGACTAATTATCACAAGGCTAAGATAATAAATTAGTTGGAAAGCCATAACCTTGTTCGACACTCTCACAATTAACCAAAATACACAAAGCAAGCCAAGTGACACAAACATATTTTTGGCATGACTGGTGGGACATGGTGTTAAAATGTTGTCTACCATGGCTAGGATGAGAAGAAGTGCGGATGCTACTAAGAAATTTGGTGAAATTAGTTCAACCATCCAACACAACATTAAGACAAACAAAATAATGATTGAAACTTCCTATGAGTTAGACAAAATACTTTAAACCAAGAGTTGAATGTAATAACGGCTCTAAGGGCTAAAAATATTTACACAACACATGTTGTTGGTGTAACCCAAAATGCTCACGATCAACTGATAAACCAATTAAACCCAATTCTCGATTATCTTAAGAACATGATGCAAAGAATTAACACCATGATCACAATAGTAACTAGTAGGTTTTACATGCCTACTATTGTATTGTTCAATTATCAAGGATATGCACCACAAATTATTTTAAACATCACTACTATATCCAGTCCTTATCATTCTTTGCATTACAAGCCTAGTATAGGTGTAACCAACTTTATAACCAAAGGACAGAAAATTATCATAACTCCAATGGTTTAGGTGTGAACATCCAACACTTATCGACAGTTGGGTTACAATAACCCAACAGGGATAACACCTCTCCCACAGGTAGGGAGAACTAGTCCATACAAAAATGAAATCAATTTAGGCTTTGCAGGTTCTTCAAACTTTGGGATAATCAAGAATCATGTGTTATAACAAGAACTTTGGGGTTGGGTAACAATAAGAGGTTTGAATATAAAATTCGTCAATTATCTCAAACAATTCCCTTTTAAACACAAAAAAATATGCCTCCCCAAATTCCACCACCATTGGTGCCACCAACGCCCATAATGAACCAAACCATTTACCCATTAAACAAGCGGTTACCTAGGGGTGTTAGGAGAAAAAAAATCATGGATATCATATATGAGATTTGTGGAACAATAGATTGGGGTGCCAAATCTAGTGTATAGGAAGCCATATACTGAATGAATATATTAGATTGCACTTTGAAAGGCCTTTAATTTCCAAACTTACTTCTCTTTACGAGAGATGGGCGTTAATCCACTATAGAGCGCATTGCTAACTTCACTAATCAATATGATGATCTTGTGACAAATGAGTATATAAAACTACATTTATTTTCTAGTTTCCTCACTAATGTAGTTTTTCCTAATTCATAAGTCTGCCTCCAAATACTGTCCAAACGTGGCAACAAATAAAAAGATAAGTTTCATGCACAATCCTTCCAAACTGAACTAGAAGTTTTCATAGATGATTTGGATAGACAAAGACAAAAGATGGATGGTGATATGCCCTAAGTGTAACCTCGGCCCAGTGACACCAACCTCGGACGAGGTGATGGCCGAGATATTGATCGACCCTGGATGAGCCATGGTCCCACGATATCAGCCCTCGGCCTTAGTAAGGTCGTCCCAGGCCGACACTTCCACCTACATTTCCAATGGACACTACGCGCATCACGGGAATAAACAACATTCTCATATACCTGGGTATGGAAACCTCGGCCGAGTGTAGGCCGAGGTGACAAGAAGCCTTGGTAACCTTACACATGGTATCAGTCCAACCTCGACTTGGGCCGAGGTGACAAGAAGCCTTGGTAATTTTCAACATGGAATCAGTCCAACCTCGACTGGGGCCGACCCCAGCATAATGTCTCGGCTGAGATCAGGCCGAGACTCCCTATGGCACATCTCGGAAGACGTTTATCGAGCCTTTACAGCTCGGCCTCTCCCAGGCCGATGTCATGCACCAATATGGCAACCGAGCATCTGTTGACATTTGGATAAGGACACATGGGCACAAATCAGTTGTAACAAGATTATTCTCCACACGTGGGGAGGATATTTCATCATCATTCCTTACATGTGACAGTGACAGATGTCACTCCCACATTGGTGAGGCTACCACACACATGCTCATTACATGCATGGGGGGTACATTACACCCCCTAGGTACTATATATAGGGGTCATACCCTACCTTGCAAAAGGATCCCAGATATTAAACCCTAGGAAAAACTCTATCTAGATATACAGTAGAGAGAGAAAGCTTGAGAGGTTGTATCCATGGCCATTAGTGCCTTCATTCAGTGATATTACTCACACACACTCACAGTGGACGTAGGCCAAATTGGCTGAACCACTTATATACCGGTGCCCTCTCCTCTTATCCTCATCTCAGTCTCATATCTCTTTATATAACTGTGCTCCCATTGTTATTCTTATATTGAGCTTGAAAACACCTTACCTGGTGGTGCTAATTTCAGCATCATCATTTTGGCGCCGTCTGTGGGAACGAGAAGCTATCTCTTCCTCTTTTTCTCCTTAACCTCATCGGAGACTCTGGTGGTGAAACAGGCCTCCCCCTAGCGTGGAGCTGTTTTACCATTGAAAGAGGTTCTGTGAGGTGCTAAGCTCATTTTCTACCCAAGCTCTATAGTGTTAACATATGGCACCAGAGTTACCACCGCCCGGAGGTGGAGGGCCTAGTTCCAGTCAGGCGCCCCCAGTCCGAAATGGCGGAGGTAGCAGCGGCCTTGAAATTTTTAGCTGCAACACAACAAGCCATGAAGGAGCAATTTGCTCAGCTCAGTCAAACTATGATGAGGCCACCTGGAGTCTCACCGGATATGATCACTCCGGCGGTAGTTTAGCCTCATCCTGACGCCAGGGGACCACCCCAGGCGCCAATGAAAGACCAGCCTGCACCCCAGCGGAGAAGGGACGTTACTGACATTAGGCGCTTGCGCTTGGGGAGGCTGGGAAACCCTTGCCCAGAGGACAAGTATGATGACCTAGAAGCTGAAGAAGCCCCAGAAGACTGCTGGGAGGCGTATGAGGTGTCAAATAACACTATACGACCTCTTAGGCAGAGTCAAGGATGTGTCGGCCGAAGAGGAGAAGAGTCCCAACAAAGAGGGTCGGCCTTTGATAGGTTGAGCAGAGGGTCGGCCTTCGAGAGGCTGGGCCCGGTGAATGACCTAAGACAGAGGCTGTCGAGGTCAAGGAGCGCACCAGGCTCTCAAAGAGGGGGTAGGCAGGGTCAGCCAGACCAAGGCCGACGCTGTGAAAGAAGAGGCCGAGAACAGGAAGAGGTCAACAGCCAACGTGTCGCGGTTGGGGAACCCTCTGTCCATTGCAGGGAGGTGGCAGGGGATAACCTCTGCCAAGTTGATGACAGAAGACCCTGTAATGATTCTATCCAACGCCTTGAGGAGAAGATAGGAGAACTCATTAAAAGCAGGGACCCATTACAAAGGGGTTACTCAGAGGGCTCCCCATTTGTGGCTAGGATAGTGGGGTTCCCAACCCCAGCCAAGTTCAAGCCTCCTACAGTGACTCCCAAGTATAATGGCAGCACTAACCCTGTACACCATATCGAGATGTATCAGTCGGCAGCATACATTTACTCGATACTCGATGAGATGAAGTGTACGGCCTTCTCAGGGACGTTAACAGGGGCAGCGCATAGTTGGTTCACCTCCCTTCCAAAGAACTCAATTGAGAACTTCAAAGGCTTGGCTGAGAAGTTCATCCACAACTTCTGCTTTGGGGTAAGACCCCAAAAGAAGACTACCCACCTGCTGTATGTCAAACAGGCCAAGGGTGAGAGCCTAAGAGTCTACATAGCAAGATTCAACAAAGATAAATTGGAGGTGGAAGATTATGAAGAGAGCATAGCCATGACCGCCCTTATAGGAGGCCTCCAGAAGGGGAAGCTATTGTGGAAACTGGCGGAAGACCCCCTAGGTCCATGGCGGAGTTGCTAGAAATCGCAGGGAAAGTGATGAATGCGGAAGAGGCAATGGCCGCCAAGTATGAGGAGGAGAACCGCGGTATCACAGGAAAGTCCCAAGGTATGAAAGAGGGGAAGAAGAGGTCAGGAGATGACAAGTTTGCTCATTACACTCCTCTGACTATGAGCTGTGAGCACATCCTCAATGAGATTAAGACTGACCGGACTCTGAGGTGGCCAGAGAAACTGAAGGCCCCTCCACATAAGAGGAACAAAAACCTATGGTGCGAGTTCAATCAGGATCATGGCCATGTCACAGATAGATGCTTCGCTTTAAAGGATGAGATTGAGAAGATGCTGAAATCTGGAAAGCTGAGGAAGTATGTGGATGGTAAGGCTCCAAAGGGTGGAAGAGATGATCGTAAGAAAAGAAGAGATGACAGATGGCGTGGCAATGTCCCAGCCAGAAGGGATGATGATTTAGAAGGAGATGATGAAGACAACCTGGATCTTCCGCCAAAGGATGACAACACCCCGGTGAAGAGGGTCGGTATGATATCCTTTGGTGTTAGCACCATATGTGGGGGATTTGCAGGAGGTGGCTCTGAGGTAACCGACAGGAAGGCTCATGTAGCAGAGGCCAGGTCATTGGCCAAGATCGAAGTTGTGAATCTAACGTCTTCTGATGCAGTGCAGAAGAGGAAGAAGGTAGATATGGACACCCTCATAGTGGGGTTCTCCAGACTAGACTTCAAGGGTATCTTAGCCCCCCATTATGACCCTTTGGTCATAACAACAAGGGTGCATGGGTATGAGGTACGGAGGATCCTCATAGACGGGGGAAGCTCAGCAGACGTGATGTTCTGGCCTTGCTTCAAGTGCCTGGGTCTTAGCAGGGCAAGGGTGGTGCCCTATCATCACCCATTTATAGGCTTCAGTGGCGAAAAGGTCCACCTATTGGGCATGTATGAGATGGATGTACGGATGGGGGATGAGTGGCCTAGGAGGCTGACCATGAAGTTAAACTTTTTCGTTATGGACAAAAACGTCTTCTCAGCCTACAACCTCATCATAGGAAGGGTGTCCCTTAAAGAGTTTGAAGCTGTGCCGTCGACGGTCCATCAGATGCTAAAATTCCCGACTCCTTATGGAGTAGGGGAAGTGCAAGGGGAACAGACCACGGCGCGAGAGTGTTACTTCAACTCGGCCGAAGAGAGAGAAGCCCATAAGAGAGCAACCACCACTTACAGCATTGACACTCTTGACCCAAGAGACGAAACAAAATTGAAGAAGGGTGAGGCCGCGGAAGAGGTGGAATCCATCATCCTCAATGAGGGCGAGCCGAAAAAAACCGTTCAGGTCGGTAAGGCTCTAGAGCCTGGAATCAAGGAAGAGCTGATAAACTTCCTCAGGAGGAGACAGAGTGTCTTCGCATGGAGTCACGCAGACATGCCAAGCATCGACCCTGAGGTCATGAGCCACAAGCTCAACGTGGACAGAGATGCCAAGCCAATCAAGCAGAGACGAAGAGTCTACTCCAGGGAGAAGTAAAACGTCATTCGGGAAGAGGTAAAAAAGTTAGAAGAGGCGAGTTCAAAAGAGAGGTTACCTACCCGGAGTGGTTCTCAAATGCAGTCATCGTGCCTAAGGCCAATGGGAAGTGGCGAATGTGTGTAGATTTCACTGACCTGAACAGGTCTTGCCCGAAAGACAGCTATCCCTTACCTAGGATAGAACAGATGGTGGACGCAACGGCAGGGCACGAGCTCATGAGCTTTATGGATGCTTATTCAGGCTACAACTAAATCTTCATGGATGCTGAAGACTCTGAGAAGACAGCCTTCATTACTGACAAAGGGACGTACTGCTACAAGGTGATGCCCTTCGGCCTGAAAAATGCGGGGGCAACGTATCAACGTCTTATCAATAAGATGTTCGAAGAGAAAATAGGTAAGACCATGGAGGTATATGTAGACGATATGCTAACGAAGAGCCTGAAAGCATGTACTCACGTAGCAGACCTTGAGAAGACCTTCGATGTCATGGACTCATACAGAATGAAACTCAACCCAGCAAAGTGTGTCTTCGGAGTAGGAGCTGGGAAGTTCCTGGGATTCATTGTTAATCAGAGGGGGATTGAAGCGAACCCTGAGAAAATCAAGGCATTACTCGACATGAAGATTCCTAGGAGTATCAAGGATGTCCGGAGACTCATGGGAAGAGTGGCTGCCCTTAACATGTTTATTTCTAGGGAACGGATAAGTGTCTTCCATTCTTTAAAGTTCTAAGAAAGGCCTTCCAATGGGACGAAGAGTGTGAAAAAGCCTTTAACCAACTCAAGTCCTACTTAGGGTCTCCCTTATTGCTGTCTCGGCCCATCACGGGGGAAAGGTTGTTTGTGTATCTGGAAGTCTCTGAATCAGCCATCAGCGCGGCCATCATATGGGAAGAGGATGGGGTCCAGAGGCCTGTGTACTTCAATAGTAAGGCCCTTCAAGGGTCTGAACAAAATTATCCCCGAATGGAGAATTTGGCTTATGCCCTAATACATGCCTCAAGGAAAATGAAGCCTTACTTCCAAGCTCACTCCATGGTAGTCCTCACTGACTCCCCACTAAGGCAGGTTCTGCACAAACCTGAGAAGTCCGGAAGATTGATGACCTGGGCCATCGAACTAGGAGAATATGATCTTACCTACCAGCCTAGGACAACTATCAAGGGGCAGGCCCTCGCAGACTTTCTCGCAAAATTCACCTGGGAAGAGGCCGGTAGAAGTTTAGAAGAGGCCGAGACAGTGAAAGGCTTAGATGACGATGAAGAGTTGAACCTTAGTGTCTTCCGAGATTCGGAAGAGAAGAACCGTAGTGTCTTCCAATATTCGGATGAGACGAACCGTAGTGTCTTCCGAGATTCGGAAGAGACGAACCGTAGTGTCTTCCGAGATTCGGAAGAGACGGCACCAAACGTCTTCCGAGATCGGGAAGAGGTCATCTAAGGCAAAACTCGGAGAGGAATAGAAGAGAACGAAGAGGATCGATACCTCTTCAAGAAGGGGGTTATGAGAGAAGGGGTCTTCTCATTAGGTACAGACGTCTGGAGCCTCTTCGTTGATGGCTCTTCCTGTGATAGTGGAAGCGGGGCGGGACTAATACTCTCAGGTCCAGATGGCGCCAACATTGAATACGCCTTGAGATTCAACTTCCAGGCCTCAAACAATGAGTCCGAGTATGAGGCCATGATAGCAGGTCTCTTATTGGCAACAACTCTTCGAGTAAAGCGACTCCTACTCCATAGCGACTCAAGGTTGGTTGTCAATCAAGTATTGGGGGTATACGAGGCCAAAAACGAAAGGATGGCCAAGTACTTGAAGAAGGTAAGAAGGTTGTTAGAATATTTTGAAGAGGCAAAACTGAAGAGAGTGCCTTGACAATCACGCTGATGCATTGGCAAGGCTGGCCTCAGCAGTAAAGACAGATATGGGAAGGACCATTCCAATCGAGGTCTTAGGAAAGGCAACGATCGAGGAGGACGAGGTATGTAGCCCTTGTCACAATGTGAACCTAGGAGACTCATGGATCGACCCGCTCATCAGATACCTAAGAGAGGGAGAGCTTCCTGAGTCCAAGCTAGAAAGGAGAAAGTTGAGGTACAGGGCTGCCAAGTTCTCAATGATAGGAGACGTCTTGTACAAAAAGGGGTTTCTATTGCCTCTCCTCAGATGTGTGCATCCCATGGAAGTACACCGGGTCTTACGGATGGTTCATGAGGGTTCTTGCTCTAGCCACATAGGGGGAAGGCCCTTAGACAAGAGGATCATCACTCAGGGATACTGGTGGCCTACCTTGTCTAAGGACGCTGCAGACTATATGAAGAGGTGCGACAAATGTCAAAGGTTCGCCACTATCCCTCATCAACCCCATCAGCCAATGACGTTAATCTCTTCTCCATGGCCATTTTCGGTATGGGTAATTGACTTGGTAGGACCTTTGCCAAGAGCTGTCAACAACTATAGATTCTTGATAATTGCCATTGACTACTTTTCAAAGTGGGTGGAGAACCGATGATAATAATTACAGAGCAGAAGACCTTCCACTTCATTTGAAAGAACATCATATGCAGATATGGCCTCCAAAGCACTCTCATCTCGAATAATGGGACCCAGTTCAAGAACTCCTCCTTAGAAAAGTATTGCCTAAAAGTGGGGATTAAACAGTTCTTCTCATCTCCTGTTCGACCTCAGGCAAATGGCCAGACCGAGGTCACAAACAGGACCATCTTGGACGGAATCAAGAAGAGGTTAGAAGATGAGAAGGGGAGATGGACAGAAGAGGTCTACGCTGTGTTATGGGCCTACAAAACCACGGCAAGGACACCAACAGGAGAAACCCCATTCATGCTGGCACATGGCTCAGAGGCCGTCATACCAACGAAAGTAGGACTACCAACTCATCGGATTCAGACCTACGACCCAGATAGCAATGGGGAAGAGAGGAGGCTAGACCTGGATCTTATCGAAGAAAGAAGAGAAGACGCAGAGGTCAGAAAAGCAGCCTACCAGCAGCGGGCAGCGAAATTCTACAACCAAAGGGTGAAGTCAAGACCCATTACAGTAGGAGACCTAGTGCTAAAAAAGACCCTACAAAAGGCAAATAAGCTACACCCAAACTGGCATGGAACCTACAAAGTAACAGAAGAGGTTGTGCCTGGCACTTACAGGCTAGAAAACCTAGAAGGAGAACCTTTCACCAACCCATGGAATGCTGACCACCTAAAGAGATATTACATATGATGTTGCGTAGAATTTTATGTAAATTTACCATCTTACTGAGAAGAGGTTATTAATAAAGATCAGTTTCCATGACAATTCTTGCTTCATTCTTAGACCAGAGATGTATTATGGATAACGTCTTAGGTGACGACCTCAGACCTTCATAACATCACTCGGTGGTGATGAGGTCTGAGATCAGACACCTTAGCATATGACCTCAGACCCTTAACATCATTAATTTGGTGACATTAATTATGAGGATAACGTCTTAGGTGACGACCTCAGACCCTCATAACATCACTTGGTGGTGACGAGGTCTGAGCTCAGACACCTTAGCAGATGACCTCAGACCCTTAACATCATTAATTTGGTGAAATTAATTATGAGGATAACGTCTTAGGTGACGACCTCAGACCCTCATAACATCACTTGGTGGTGATAAGGTCTGAGCTCAGACACCTTAGCAGATGACCTCAGACCCTTAACATCATTAATTTGGTGAGATTAATTGTAAGGGTAACGTCTTAGGTGATGACCTCAGACCTTCATAACATCACTCGGTGGTGACGAGGTCTAAGCTCAGACACCTTAGCAGATGACCTCAGACCGTTAACATCATTAATTTGGTGAGATTAATTATGAGGATAACGTCTTAGGTGACGACCTCAGACCTTCATAACATCACTCGGTGGTGACGAGGTCTGATCTCAGACACCTTAGCAGATGACCTCAGACCGTTAACATCATTAATTTGGTGAGATTAATTATGAGGATAATGTCTTAGGTGACGACCTCAGACCCTCATAACATCACTTGGTGGTGACGAGGTCTGAGCTTAGACACCTTAGCAGATGACCTCAGACCCTTAACATCATTAATTTTGTGACATTAATTATGAGGATAACGTCTTAGGTGACGACCTCAGACCCTCATAACATCACTTGGTGGTGACGAGGTCTGAGCTCAGACACCTTAGCAGATGACCTCAGACCCTTAACATCATTAATTTGGTGAGATTAATTGTGAGGATAACGTCTTAGGTGATGACCTCAGGCCTTCATAACATGACTCGGTGGTGATGAGGTCTGAGCTCAAACACCTTAGCAGATGACCTCAGACCGTTAACATCATTAATTTGGTGAGATTAATTATGAGGATAACGTCTTCGGTGACGACCTCAGACCCTCATAACATCACTTGGTGGTGAGGATGTCTGAGCTCAGACACCTTAGCAGATGACCTCAGACCCTTAACATCATTAATTTGGTGACATTAATTATGAGGATAACGTCTTAGGTGACGACCTCAGACCCTCATAACATCACTTGGTGGTGACGAGGTCTGAGCTCAGACACCTTAGCAGATGACCTCAGACTGTTAACATCATTAATTTGGTGAAATTAATTATGAGGATAACGTCTTAGGTGATGACCTCCGACCTTCATAACATCACTCGGTGGTGACGAGGTCTGAGCTCAAACACCTTAGCAGATGACCTCAGACCCTGAACATCATTAATTTGGTGATATTAATTATGAGTGTAACATCTTAGGTGACGACCTCAGACCTTCATAACATCACTCGGTGGTGACGAGATCTGAGCTCAGACACCTTAGCAGACGACCTCAGACCGTTAACATCATTAATTTGGTGAGATTAATTATGAGGATAACGTCTTAGGTGATGACCTCAGAGCCTAATAACAATTCAGTGGTGAAGAGGTTTGAGGTCAGAATTATTGACTGAGTATAAACAAGACATCACTACAACAAAATAATAGAAGAGATTACGTGACATTCAGTAATGGGAAGAGATCATATAGCATTCAGAGGCATTGTTACAAATATTCCTTGAATACAAAATTCCTTGAATACAAAATACCATGGTGTTACAAGTTACGAGTTACAAATTATAAATTATTTGTTACAAGTTACAAATCCTAAAGGTTTGGGGGGGGGGGGAACATTAACAGCCTCGGCCTGATTGGCTTGAACAGCGTTAGTAACCACGGCCACGTCATCAGTATGGTCTGCCCCTCCGACCTCGGTTCCTCCTAGAGTTGCAGTCTCAGCAGGGGCAGCAGCCTAGTCCTCCACCTCTTGAAGCGCCTGAGCAAACTGAGGGTCAGCAAAATCGAGACCCACAAAGTCAGAGGCCTTTAGAGCACCGATCTCCTTCTCTCTGACTTCAGCCCATTTGGTAGTAGCCTTGATACCTCTTTCGAGATATTCAAAGACAAAACCCATGAATTCGTCCGAGGCTTTGTAGTCAGAAATTATTTTATCCGAGGTATCTTCAAGAGCAGCCTTGACAGCCGAGCTGACCTTCTGCTGCAGAACGTCATCTTTGGCCTTCAGGGCTTTGGCGTGATCTTTGACGAGTAGGGAAATGTCTTTCTCCAACCCCTTAACCTTATTTTTAGAGTTCTGCAGCTCTGATTTCAGACTATCGACCTCAGCATTTAAGGCACTCTGAACCTTCTTGGCCTCTTGCCCCTTCTGGATGAGGGGGAATTTCCTCAGATGCCACTTTGATAGGTGGTGCATAGCAGTCACTCCCTGCACATTTAATGAAGAGGTTAAGCTGGAGAAAAGTCAGATATTGCACTTATAAAATTTTGACGAGGGGACAATTCATACCTGGATGGCTCTGTGAAGGCCGAACTCAATCAGCAGGGGGTGCCCATAGCCCTGTAAAAGCGCTTGTCAGCCTCGGTCATTACAGAGCCGATGGCATCCACGGCCTGCATGCTGTGGCCGACCACACTATCGGTTAACTTCAGCTGATCCAGACGTGCCGTCAGGATGTCGGCCGAGGATATTGGAATTACAGCTTCAGAGGCCTTCTTTTGTCTCAAGGTCGACCTCTGATCCTCAGAGGCATGGGCTTCTGGGGCCCTCTTCTTTGAGGCCTGAAATTTGGATGTAGAGGGAGCTGGGGGAGGAGCGTTCAGACCAGCTTTTTTGGCAAGTCTCGCTAAGCTCGGTGCAGCCATCTCCCACAGTTCGTCTGTAATGCCTTGTGGTCGCTCTGCAAAAGTTAAAAGATATGGGTTAGAGATCATATATGAATGAGTTCAGAGGTTAAACTTAAAAGAAAAATCCTTACCAAAGTCAACAAGGGGACTTCCACCTAGACCCGTCCCCGAGAGATAATGGGGAGTCAGCAAATGTTCTAACTTAACAAAAAGACCATGTGCCCCTTGGTCTTGCAGGGCCTTCAACTTCTGGATATTCTGAAGACTTAGACCAGGGTCGGCCCTGGCAGACATGGAGACCTTACCCCATTTGAGGGGTATCCTCGACTCAAGTGTGGAAGAGGGAACGCATGGGCCAAATTTCCATGGTCCAGAGGCGAAAAAATAGCGGGGCTTCCAATTATGGTTTGAGGTCTGAGTCACCTGGAGCATTTTCATCTCAAGCCTCCGAGCCACAAAATGATAGTAGCTCGGATGGTTTTTGGCCGAGGTTGGGACATAACAACCAGCAAAGACCTGAACTAGGAGGTCAGAGTGGTGGACTGCCCTCCATAAGATAATGGCCCCTATGATAACTCTCCAGGCGTTGGAGGATAGCTGTGAGGGAGCCAAATTGATATAGGAGAGTATGGATTTGACGATGGGATGAATGGGTAGGCGAAACCCTAACTTAAACATCTGCTCATACAGGCAAATTTCTCCATCTTGGCCGTGATAGGCCCTCTCTTCCCTCAGAGGTCTACTTAATTTTATGGAGGGACTAAGGGAGTATAAATATCTGAAGCACAGTATATCCACCTCAGTTACCTTGCTCTCGATCTCGGCCGCCTCAGAGATGTCCACATCGCTTTCAGCATCTTCATCATCATCAAGCTCAACGTCGGCCGGAGCAGATGTAGATGGGTTACTAGCAAATCTTTGAACGAACTCCGCCCCTATGACGGCCGCCAGGGGGATGGCGTCAAGAATGGGTGGCACAGCCACACTCGTCTCAATAATTTCAACCTCTGAAGAAGAGGCTGAGGTTCTTGAGCCATTATAGGATGAGGCTCGGCTGGAGACCTCGGCCTGATCAGGGGCCTGACCAGGCCGAGGTGTGAAATCCATGGCTTCCTGAAATGAGTCCACAGACATGGGGTCTGAGGTAGAAGATTTAGACTCAGACATAGGTATTGGATCAGCAGGAACCCCTGTCTGATAGAAGTTCTCCGGGGGGTCCGGATATATCACTCTCAGAGGTGGTAGAAACAAGGGTCTAATGGGAAAATCTTGTGACCTACGAGCTTCCTCCTGAGCTCTCTCTATTTGCCTAATCTTTTCTAGGGTCTTCTCTCTAAGAGAGGGGAAATCCTCAAAAAGCTGGTATAAAGGTCTGAGCATCAGAGGACGACGCTAAACTTGGGAATAACTCCTAAAACTACAAACAGGATTGACTTGTAAAATAAAGGGGTCTAAAGATCAAACTTAGAAGTTTAAAGCGAATATTGTTCGCCGGAAAATATGGTGCTCACCGGAAAACGATGAAACTCGCCGAAAAATGCAAACCAAATACGAGAAACATAGGAAATGGAAAGGAAAAAGTACCTGGAAATGAAACGATGAAGGCAAATGAAGAAAACTCGCAAGAAAACTAACAAATGCCTCTGCAGAAGAGCGTTGATTAGAGAAGCTTTAGAGAGAGAAAATCGTAAGAACAAATCGTGCACAGGAATGAAGTGAAGAAGAAAGAGGGAAAAGGGTTTTGAAACCCTTAAATACATGGGCACGTTTCCTAAGGCCCATCATTGCCTTGGGAGCCCCAAAGGACGTCTGACCGGACACGCCTACAAAGTAAGCACGTTCTAGCGGTAGACAGGTGTTAGGCAGGTATTGGCTTGGAACAGACAGGCCTCGGAGGTGTAGTAATCCCCTAGCCACTTGCTCTCACATATGACTAAGGGCTGGGGGGTGATTGATATGCCCCAAGTGTAACCTCGGCCCAAAGACACCAACCTCGACCGAGGTGATGGCCGAGATATTGATCGACCCAGGATAAGCCATGGGCCCACGATATCAGCCCTCGGCCTTAGAAAGGTCATCCCAGGCCGACACTTCCACCTACATTTCCAATGGACACTACGCGCATCACAGGCATCAACAACATTCTCATATACCTGGGTATGGAAACCTCGGCCGAGTGTAGGCCGAGGTGATAAGAAGCCTTGGTAACCTTCAACATGGTATCAGTCAAACCTCGGCTTGGGTCGAGGTGACAAGAAGCCTTGGTAATCTTCAACATGGAATCAGTCCAACCTCGACTGGGGCCGACCCCAGCATAATGTCTCAGCTGAGATCAGGCCGAGACTCCCTATGGAACATCTCGGAAGACGTTTATCGAGCCTTTACGGCTCGGCCTCTCCCAGGCCGAGGTCATGCACCAATATGGCAGCCGAGAATCTGTTGACATTTGGATAAGGACACATGGGCACAAATCAGTTGTAACAAGATTATTCTCCACACGTGGGGAGGATATTTCATCATCATTCCTTACATGTGACAGTGACAGATGGCACTCCCACATTGGTGAGGCTACCACCCACATGCTCATTACATGCATGGGGGGTACATTACACCCCTTAGGTACTATATATAGGGGTCATCCCCTACCTTGTAAAAGGATCCCAGTTATTAAAAGCTAGAAAAAACTCTGTCTAGATATACAGTAGAGAGAGAAAGCTTGAGAGGTTGTATCCATGGCCATTAGTGCCTTCATTCAGTGATATTACTCACACACACTCACAGTGGACGTAGGCCAAATTGGCTGAACCACTTATATACCGGTGCCCTCTCCTCTTATCCTCATCTCAGTCTCATATCTCTTTATATAACTGTGCTCCCATTGTTATTCTTATATTGATCTTGAAAACACCTTACCTGGTGGTGCTAATTTCAGCATCATCAGATGGAATGGAAAATGATTCATAAATAGGTTATAAAGGCTTCTAAAATAATTCAAAATAGTCCTATATGAGTCCGAGTTTATCAAATTAGACCAAAATGGTTAGGAATTTAGGCTTAGAAACAAGTGTGATGCAATAGAATCCGAATATTTTATGGAATTAACTACCAAAGTATCCAGATGTGAGGCTCTTCTAAAAGAAGAGTTTAAAATAACCAACTCGTCTTCTAAAGTATATGTTGTTGAGATTATATGAACTGAAACTATAGTTTGTTAATCATATTTCAAATGAATATAACAACAGAGTCCTTTACACCAAAATCAAAAGGGTTGATTAAGAAATATTACTTTGACATCTCAAAGGAGGGAGAATTTTTTTATTATCTCTTCAAAGTCACAATTTTAAAACTTCCCGTTGACACAAAAAAGACAATTAAGTTAAAGGAAAAACTATTATAAGTGGAACACTGTTTTATCCCAAACAACTAGGGCCTGTTTTTTTTTCCTAATCAGGTTCAACAGTTGACTGGGAGAGGGAAACTCAAGATTCCTATAAAATAAGAAAAATCATGGGGTTGATGAAAACCCATTACCCAACGTAAAGAAGTGGGAACAAACATTCAATCTGTTCAACTTAGTCGAAAGAAAAGGGCATGTTGAATTCAAAATGAAGGCAAAGGATGACTTAAAGTATTCAAAGCTTGAAACTATTGTGAATCCAAACAAAAATTTATGAAACACCTATGCATCAGGTGAGAACAACGATACGATAAAATGTGTGACTTTGTTGCTTTGAGGGGAAACGACAGCAATAAGTTGAGTGGAATGGTAATAGTGGTTGTGTTACCGAAGCCCAAGTGTTTTAATGCCAAGGAATTTTCCATACATTATGCCTGGTTTTAATGAAGCTAAAGCTCTTAATTATTTATGAGTTTCAAGGTCAATGAAAATACCAAAATAAGTTCCAATAGTAAAAGGAGTGGTCAATTGGTTTGTTGCACAAGACCCAAAAGTGTCATATTGACTTAATGAAATTCATATAAGGACAAAAATAATGATGCCTCAGAAAGTAGCTTCTAGTATGTGGCATTTGGTTCAGCCACCAAAATCAATAAAGAGAGAACTAAACATTATGATTTCTTGAATTCAATAGAGGAGAATCCAAACAAATTAAAGGTCTTGGCAAGAAGCTTAAGAGATTCTGCACCCAATAGGATTAATTGGTTTTCTTATTCATCATCTAAGCCAAGCCTAAGGTTCCATAGGAAGCCATATGGGAGTCCATCTTCATCAGACTTGCTTGTTGAAAAACTTAAAGACTTGGAGAAGGCCAATATTTTTTATGGAGATAGTTTTCTAGACATAGCTCATCTAGTTCGAAAGAAAAGTAAAAAATGGTGATTGTGGATGAAATATGACTTAATCAAGTAATTATGCAACAAAAAATCATCCAATTTGGGTATCTGCCTTAACGCTTTCCAATTAACATGGTGATGATCCTTCAAAAGAGGTTCGGAGTTGAGGAGGGATAAGAGCCTCTAGAAATGAAATTGGATAAAGATAAGATATTACAAGTAGATAACTTTGACTTATTTGTATTAGCTCTGATTTGATATATGGGTTCAAAGAGCCGACTAATAATATTAAGTCCTTGTTTACAATACCTAGGATAAAAGGAGTTTTAACCAATAAAATATTATAAGATAACGACACTGATGTTAATATAATGCCATACTCCATGCTTTCCAGAATAAACAAAAAATAAGAAAAGACAAATTGGTGTAGGCTCGAAGTATAATATATAGTTTTGCTGGAGATAAAAAGTCGAACAAAGGTGTACTACTAATTGATATTGAATCATACACTAGGAAATCTAAAACTATTTTTTATAATTAAATGTAAACTAAGATTCAATGCATTACTTGGAAGATATTGAATTCACTCAAACCAATTTTTCCTTCTTCCATGCATCAAAACTAGTTTTGATGAAGGGTGATGGAAATATAGTGGAGGTGGAGGCATATCCTTTGCCTTTTCACGTTATCTCTAACTGTGTAGAGGCTAGGCCTTACTTGTAGAATGTGGGACTTATGAAGGAAATTGCTTTGGTTCCAAAATCCTTAGAAGGAGAAGTCTCAGATGACGTTTGGTAAGAATTAGTTCTTGTTATCACAAGACCAACTAAAAAAGATAACATGAGTGTTTAATGGATAGTACACCCATGAATGCTTGAAAGGCCAGTGAAATTTTGACCACATTTTTGTATGAATTCAAAGAACTAGATTTAAGTACAAGTATTAGTGAATAAATGACCAATAATTAGGCCGATTACATATTAAGAAAGATAAAGAGTTTAAATATGCTTACAACAGTGGACAATTAACAAGTTCACCCGTGGAGTATGGAGAGCTTATGGTAAATCGTCCAGATCCTTTGTTATAAGTAAACTTGGAAACCGAGCAAAATAAGAAGGTGACATATATCGTGCAAACCTTAGCAAAGCAGACCAATAATTGGTTATTGAACTTTTATATCAATACAAAGACTGCTTTTCTTGGGAATATGATCACTTTCCTCACTTCGACAGGAAATTTGTGGAGTAAAAACTTCTAATCAAATAATGATTCAAACTTGTGACATAATTGCTATGACAAATGACTTCAGAAGTCATAGTAATGATAAAAGAAGAAATTGAAAGGTTGTTAAATATTGAACTCATTAGAATATCCTAGTGTATTAAATGGCTATCTAATATAGTGATAGTTATTAAGATAAATGGAAAATTAAGAGTGTGAGTTGATTTTAGAAATTTAAATGCCACCAATTCAAAAGATAAATATCCAATGTCAGTAGTAGACTTATTGCCTAACATGTATATTGGTAATGTTATAATGTGTTTAATTCTTGGTCATTTAGGTTACAACCAAACATGCATACCTGAAGAAGTTGTGCATAAAATTTCTTTTAGTTGACCTGATAATTTGGGAAACATGGATAAAAATCACATTTGGATTAATGAATGAATGGGAAACTTACTAAAGGGAATTGAATACCATTTTCCATGCTAAGGTTGGCTATTTTAGAATGTCATATTTTTGAAATAATGGTCTACTAAAATATAGTAATAAATCATATAACAGAATTGAAAGTCATTCGAAAGAATGAGACTTTATCAACTTAAAATGAATCCTTAGAAACCTACCTTTGGAGTTTTTGTAGGGAATTTCCTATAATATTTAGTATATCATATGGGTATACAAGTTGATTAAAACAAAAATAAGGCTATAATGGAAAGCATAACTCCTAAAAATAAGAAAGAATTGCAATGGTTTGTGGGTCAAGTTAATTTTCTACATTTTATTGATGCTAATATATCAAGAGGAAACTTATTAAAAAGAGGAACATGAGATGGATTTCCAAACACTCAAGACTTACTTGGTCATGCCACTTGTTTTGGTACCTCCAAAAGAAGATAAGCAACTAAAGTTGTATGTTTCAGCCTCTAATGTTTCAATTGGAGTTTTTTGGCTCTAGATTGCGAGAACCACAAATGCCAAGATGTGTAGTATCTTAAAATATTTCTAAATGATTATGAATGTAAATATTTTGTAATGGAAAAACTATGTTTGACTTTTTATTGCGTCGCTATGAAGCTAAAATATTACTTCTTGCCAAAAGAGGGTTATCCTATTTCGAAGCTTGATTTAATCAAATATATGTTGAATACGCATATTTTGTTAAATAGAATTGGTAAATAAGTTTTGTTGCTATCTAAGTTTTCCCTAAACTATGATCCTCCATGAGAAATAACAGATCAAGCTTTGGCTGACTTATGGACATATCATCCATATGAGATATATCCAAAATAAAAATGTGAAACATGATCTCTCTCTCTCTCTCTCTCTCTCTCTCTCTCTCTCTCTCTCTCTTTGTATAAATAAGACAATGGAAGTTATGGTTTTAAGACTAAATTAATACCAGGAATATGAGTAATTATTGAGTCCCCTAAGCATATTGAAACTAAACATGGATATATATTGGTAGAAACACATGTTCGAACAATCAAGTGGAATATGAGGCTATAAGATTTGGGCTAGAAATATTTTTAAGTAAAGATTCAATAGTAAAGATCTACGGGGATACTTAATTGGTTATAAGACAAGTAACTAGTAAATAAAAGTGTGTCCATGGTGAATTAGATTTCGATAAACAGGCGGCCTTAGATTTACTATCCAAATTTAATAGGGTCACACGAAATTATAGTTTGAGATTTATGAATTAAGAAGACCATTAAATGGCTCTAAAAGCATCATGTTTTTAATCTTGGTGATAATTGTAAAGCAAAGTTAAAACTTAGTTCCACTGATGGATTCTAAGCACTTATAAATACCAAGTGGCCCTTGGTTGAAATTAACAATATTAATATTCATGAAGATCAAAGAAAATGAATTATTGAATATCTTCTTGGACCATATGTCAAGAGTGATAGCGTCGTTAGAATACAATAAACTAACTGCATTATTTATACTGGAAATCATTAAAAAGAGGTACTGACAGAATAAGTCTAGAGTGCTTAAGTAAAAATGAGGATCTAACAACATTGCCTAAGTCCATGAGGGAATTTTTGGAGCTCATTAAGCTGTTCCAAATATACGGTGGTTGTTAAGAGGCATGGATTATATTGGCCTTCCATCTTAAAAGATTTCATAAATTTTGCAAAAGGGTGTCAAAAGTTCTAACATTGTAGTCCTTCAAAACACGTTCCTTCTATTAACCTAAAGTATGTAGTGAAGCCTTAGACTTTAAGAGGACGGGAGATTGATATCCTAGGTATAATCTACCTTATATATTCCAAGTTTCATAGCTTTGTTCTTATTATAACATATTACATTATTATATGGGTGGAGGTAAACGATTTAAAATCAGTTAGCCAAAATGAGTTGGTAAATTTCTTGCAAGATATTGTGTATACGGTTGGGATTCAAAAAACCATATCTCGGACAACGGTGTTATAATTCACTTAAGGGTTAGGTATAACTTCGAAATAAGAAAAGCCTTACTTTGTTCAATTAAATGGCCAAGTAGAAGCTACAAATAAAGTAATAAAAAATGACATGAGCAAAGTGATTGAGAAAAATTTATTGTCGAAAGTATTATGGGCTTAAGTAAACGGTCAAGTATGGGGGTAACACCATATGACTTAGTATATGGTCATGGTTTTTTCTTACCTGTCAAAATAACTCTAAATTCACTAAGAGTGGATGCCTAAAATGAGTTGACAGTGGAAGGTTATGATCAATCTATGTTCATGGAGATGGAAAACATAGATAAAGATAGGGTTAAAAGAAGAAATTTAAAAATAAGAACTTTAATATGGAAAACTAGGTTTGGAAAACCATTTTACCTCAAGGATTAAAAGATAGAGCTTATGAAAAGTAGTGTCCAATATATGAAGGGCCATTGAAAATTTATAGGGCGTTTAAAAGTGGATAATAACTTTTAAGAAACATTAATGGTCTCATTAAGATGAGGAAAACAAATGTCAGATTTCTGAGGCCATATTACCTATTCATTTGGGAAACAAGAACAAAATGAATATATATATATGTATGTGTGTGTGTGTGTGTGTGTGTATGAGTGTGTGTTTCTTGGCTATTAAATGTTAACAAAAGTATCTTAATACAAACGACCTAAATTAGGTCCAAAAATCCTAGTACAAAACCCTCTTAGTTCTAATTTGAACTTCATTTTCTTCAAAAGAGTATGCATTACTAGTAGATCCTTCATGTCTCTTGCCAATTAGTTCAATCTCATCTAGAAGTTAGCTTCCTCCATAAATGTCAATTTTAGATCAGTATTGACTCGTACCAGTTTCTTATCTAAATCTTTTTTCTCAAATAGGAGGATAGTTCATTTAACTCAAACAACTTTCAAATATTGAAAATCTTTGGTTCCTTTAACTTTTATGATTCGAAAAATAGGCTTAATCTCTATGTAGAAAATTTTCCTTATCTTTTTCTTGGGTCGTAGGGCTTATAAAATAGGAAAGGGTCATGACATTGGTGTCGAAGGTCTTCACAACACACTCCTCCAAGCCTTAAAGTTGATAAGTGCAAGAGTAAGATGTTTTCAGCCCACTTGGAAAGGTAAAGTCAGTAAGATCCTCAAATGTCACCTTAGAAAAGCTTTAAAGCATATGCCAAACTTAAAAAGCCTTCAATTTCCAATGAGGAAGAGTTGGTTGAGCTTTCATAATGTAATTCAGTTGTTTTTCACAATAATTGTAAAGATATCCAAGGTTCTAACAGGATCTTAAGAGATAATTTGTTAACGTTCCATATGAAAATCAATGACTTTAATTGGCATCATTAAGTCAGGAAGTTCCTTAATTTAGGTATCATCCTTTGTTTAGGGGGATGCCCCCCTTAATGGGGGAAGTTCTTAGCACTGGAATATCTTCAATAATTAAGGGAGCTACAAGTCACTTTGGGGTATTATCAATAGTAGTGGTACCTTAATTGGGGTCTTCTTTCATGGGGGGTGAATTATTAACAACTTTACCAATAAATATTGGAGTGAAAGTAAGGGAATAATAAGTAATTAGGGTTGGTTCCATGGCGTGACTCGAAAAGTGTCTCTAATGAGCGTTCACTCTAGGCTCAAGTGCAAGCCTGTCGCATTAGTAATAAACCCGGTAAGTCAGGATCGCATCCAGAGGAAAAAAGGACAACGAAGTTGCAACGATGGGAAAGATGAGTGAATCCTAACTCTGACTCTAAAACAAAAAAGAAAAATGATTTGGTTTGAGGAATAACTACACTAGATGCAATTTATGAAATTATGAAGAGATGCAAGTATACTAAATTACCTAAAATATGAATGAAAGATTGATTTGAAACTTTAAACTATGTGATGAGAAAAACAGGACGAAAATACAATCCCCCAACCCTAGTGTATTGCAGTTATAATACTAATCGTAAATTTAACTGATTAATTTGACCCTGAATTTAGTACTCCCAAGCATTACGTATATGAGGTTCAAGCACGCATCATACTTAATCCGAGGACGAGTAAATCAGTATCGCACTAGTTATACTCGAATTGCATTCTAAAGCATCCCGATTACCCAGAGGCAAATGAGATCTAAATATCTACAATTATCGTATTCCTATGCAATACGGTTATAATAAATCACTAAATTCAGAGGATTAATGTTATACACATGCACTAACACATCAGGTTGGGTTCATGTATCCCGACCTTATAAAATCTAGCCTAGCATGCTGAAAGTAATGAAAACAGTGTTTGAGGTGCAGAAAACCATAATTGAACTAAGAAAAAGTTGTGGAATGATGTAGAAGGGAATTGGACTGAAGAAAAGTAACTCCTAATCTTGCCAAAGAAGTAATAGCAGCAATTAAGAACACTTGTAATCAAAGAATTTCTGAATAATCTTCACTATTGGAATTAAAACTACAAAGTGTATCTAAACTAGGGTTTCTAAAAAAGAAAGGAAAATTATATTAATTCTCCGTGCTAAGAATGATAATAAAACGGGTTTATATACCCTGCAAGAATCCAGGAGTTATTGTTGCACTAGGACTCTTCTTAGGAGAAGATAAGATTACAAAATCTCGATAGCCGGACCGGTCCGGGGCTTAGGCGGATCAGTCTGCCTTCTATGCGGATCGGTTCTTTTATTTTCTGGCGGAACGGTCTGGGGCGGATCGGTTCTTTTTATTTTCATCCTTATTCGGTTGGCTTTCGATCCGAGGTCTTCTGGAGTTTTGCAGAGCGGACCGGTCCGGACTGGGGGCGGATCGGTCTGCCTATTTGACTTTTTTCTCAACTTTGACCGCTCATAACTTTTGTTCCGGGACTCCGATTGAGGTGCCGTTTCTTCCTATATGCTCATGAATTTGATATCTTCAACTTATCTTCAGGTGTCTCATCCGAATTCCAAGTAGAAATTACACTTTTACCCTTTTGACTTTTCTTCTTGTGTTTCTTGATTCTTTCGATTTCTTTCTTTCATTTCTTGACTTCAAATACCTGTAAAATCACTAAAAAAATACCAGAAACTCGGTGTACTCATTAGGATAAGTCAGTAGAAAGATTATGAGATAAATTCAAATTGATTATGTTGTTCGAGGTGCTAACAGTAACTAAATTGAGGGATAAATTGGGAAGAATATATGCCTAATTAAACCCCCTAACTTAGAACTTTGCGCGTCCGGAGCAATGTAAAAGAATCTTAGCACGGCTTAACTCTTGAAAAACATTTTATTGGGATAGAATACCTTTTTTGTGGGCAAGCGATTGCATTTAGCATAAGCAACAAGCCTTTAAACCCCTAGGTTACCCTAGTAGGACGAGTTGTGTCTCGTAAGGGTTTGTAGAGAATATACCCACAAAATTTGGCTCCAAGAAGATTCAAACTATGCAAAAATTGTGTAATTCAAATTTTTCTAGAAACTAGTCATCATCAAGTCATATTTACAAGTCTCAAACCGTAGTGTGTTTGTACGAAGCCGGAAATATAACCGCTAATTTCCACCGATTAATCATCACGTTACTTACCCGAAAATTCGTTTTGATTTCAAAATCTCACGGGATGATCTCATAAACGAACCTCTTGGATTGTGGCTATTCTCTCAGTATGCGTGATATAAAGAGTAAATATAATGGACGCAAAATCACGCGTACAAGTAGAAAGACGAAAATTTTATGGTAATAGGATCTCATCAACGGATTACGGTTTTAAAAATCGAAACATTGCCTCTTTTTCGCGCATTCAATCTCTTTTATTATCTTTTGGTATATTAGCTCTCTATGCGGTAACCAATTTCGCAATTTCGACTCGGTTAGGAATTTTTCGGGTTTTAAGGTATATGGGGTAAAATGAAAGAGGCAGGGAAGGTTGGAATTGGAAAAGTCATTTATGATGTCCATTTGTGCTTTTTCCAGGCTATTGCTCATTTTCTTCTTCTTCTTCTTCTTTTTCTATATTTTTCTATTTTTCACTTCTTTTCTTTTCTTGCTATTTTTGTTGAGCATATCTATTTTTTTCTTTCCCCTATATATGCGCTTTTTGGACTTAATTCTGAATTTTTCTATTTTTCGCAATTCCGGGCTATTTGGGTTTTTTTGGGTTGTCAAACGAAAGGGAAAATCTATTTGGCTCAATTTGGGTTACAAAAGGGGTGATTTTTCGCATCTTTTTCTGGCCAATATTTTTGGGTGACAAACGAGGGCCTACTTCATTGTCCAAAATACCAATTGCGTTACCATATGCGTTTCGAGATGAATTAAAGTTTAGTGATCACTTTTGGCACATTTTTCAAAGCAATATCACACACGTTTTTCATAACCAATCAAAGTGAAAGGATTGAGATCCTCGATGACCTTTTAGGTGCTGAAAAGAACTTTGAGTGAACAATTAACTCGGATTGATTTAAAAATTCGCAAAAAGTGATAGGCTCGAATCTCATCGGGTTTGTTAATCTCCACACTTATTCGTTAAGTCGTCAATTTTCGCTCAATTTCCATCTTTGGTCAATTTTCTCTTTGTGTATGTTGAATTTTTACAACTTGAGACTTAAATCCGAATTTTAATGATATTTTTGAGAAATTTGGATTCCAATTTTTAATTATTTTGAACAAAAATATTTTTGGGTTTTTTCAAAATTTTATGATTTTTTTTTGAAATTTCAGTGCATTTTGAAAATTTGTGAAGTTTTAGAAATACGCACTCGTGATCCCCCCCCAACTTAGACTTTTGCATTGTCCTCAAGCAAAAAGGACTAAAATCTAAACAAGTCAAAATAATAAGTACGATAAATAAAGCAAACAAATGGTGAAAATGCAGATTTTATAGCAAACAAGACTGTGGTACAATTACAAGAAAAAGCATACACCCTTGTGAACAGGAAAAGCAAATAAAAAACTGTCACAACCAAAATACAGCTTCACTGGGGCGGGGGTTGGGAAGAACCGGGCGCGTCGGGGCCATAGGGATCATAGTAATAGGAGGGCAATGGCTCGTTGGGATCCCCTTTATGTCGGTGGATGTCTGCTTGGAAGCGGAACATCAGGCTCGTGTCATGACGATAATCGGTCATAAAGTTGTCGAATCTTGTCTCCAGCGCCGCCATACGGTTTGTGAGGTCACTACCTGCCCACTCAAAATCTGGGTCGTCTTCTTCGTCCGCCGACTCTTCATTCGGACCGACATCCCCCATTTCGACATCCGCACCGACTGCCTCTTCTTCCTCTTTTTTGCTCTCGCTCGAGGCAGCCTCTTCTTCACTATCACTTCCCCACCTTGCTCGAAGGACATCTAGTTGTTTGGCGCTATTAGTGCGGGTTCCCTATCCAGGAGGACCAGGAATGCGAGTACGATCGAGCGGCGCCGCTATGATAGCATCCTTGAGGATGGAGGTGATCAATCTTGCATAGGGAAGTGGGGAAAAACCTTTCTCATCCAAGGTCGCGGTGATGATGTCGGCATATAAGGTGCGGGCCAGGTTGATGGAAGTGTGAGGGTCAAAGAGGTGGTAAGTCAAGGTGGCTTGACGGGGCCGCATTGCTGAGTCGTTTGATGTTTGCAATATGTTCGCACACATGATTTGGAAGGTGAGGCGGGCCTTCTCATTGAGGCGGCCCACCGTGACAGTTTGCCCCATCCATGCAACATCGGGGGCAATGCGGGCCATGATCAATTTTTTGGCGACCGGGGCGACGTTCCTCGGATAGATGAATTCTTGGACGTCGAGAACATCGTATTCGGCCAACTAAGCTGTGAGATGGGCCAATGAAAATGGGATGACCGTACCATCCACGTACGCTTGAGCCTCAAATTGGCCCGTCCGAACAAGGGTGCCATAAAAGGATCAGACCTCGACTGCCCAAACCTCTTCATAGGGTTCATTGAGGAATCAACACCAACCCCTAGCCATGCATAGGGCGATGACGGAGTTGGGTAGACTGGTCCATTGGATAGCGCGCTCCATATGGAGTTTGCGATCCGGGCTGAAAAACCGATGGCACCACTGTTCCTCTTGGCGGGAACAAAACTCCCCATGGCCGGAGGGGAGGATGTCGGCGGAGTCGTACTTGGTGGGGGCATCTCTTTGGGCCATGAGAATAGGGAGAGGGTTGTATGTAAAATTAGGGAGGGAGAAGAGAGGAGTTTTGTTGAAGGTGTGGGGGAAAAGGGAGGGTTTGGTTGTGTATTTATAGGTGAAAGGGTGTGGGTAGGGTTTGGATTTTGAGGGAAAAGGTTTGGAGGGAAAGGGGGGTGAATTTGGGAGGGAAAGGTAAGGGTTGGGATTTGGGGAGACGAATTGGAGAGAATGAATTGGATTGGGGAGAAGGGGGTGAACTTTAGGAAAGGAAAAAACTGAACTGCAGAAAGCAGACCGGTCCGGTCGTTTGATTTTTAGGCAAATTTGACTGCCGGACCGGTCTGGCTTAAAATTAGAGGAAATGATCCAGGGCGAATCGGTCCGGCCCTAAAAAAAATGAACCGGTTCGGCTTTGGTATTTGAGTTGCATTTCTCGCCGAATTTACTTTCGATCGCTCTTCTCCGAAATGCTTCACCTTCATAACGTGCTCCCTATCAATTTGAACTAAAACCCTCTCGATTTCACTGGTCAACGCCCTTTGACTCAATTTCCTAAAAATGTGAATGCTCTTTCCCAAATGTACCCTAATCCTATCGACGCTCACTACACACACGACTCTCACTACACACACGACTCTCACAACACACGACTCTCACCCCATACGCGTCGGGGGTGAGATGACCTCATTATAATAGCTCACCCTACCCTGTAAACGGGGTCCGACAACAAAACGGTGTCGACTTCTTCCACACACACCTCTAGATATGGATTTAGGCGTTGACCATTTACTTTGAATGTATTTCCCCCTTTTAAATCGTCTAATTCAACAGCTCCGTGAGGTAAAACATTCTTCACAACGAACGGGCCAGATCATCGTGATCGTAATTTTCCCGGAAGGAGATGAAGCCGAGAGTTATAAAGAAGCACTTTTTGCCCGGGACAAAACTCTTTGCGTCGAATGATGATATCATGAGCGAGTTTCATCCTTTCTTTGGAAATTTTAGCATTCTCATACGCATCATTGCGTATCTCTTCTAACTTATTTATTTGAAGCTTGCGAGCTTCACCGGCCTTATCCATGGCATAGTTTAACTCCTCAATTTCCCAATACGCCTTGTGTTCTAACTCCACGGGAAGATGGTAAAGTTTTCCATACACAAAGCAGAAAGGGGACATGCCGAGTGGATTTTTATATGCGGTGTGATAGGCCCATAGCGAATCGTTCAATCTAAGTGACCAATCTTTTCGAGTAGGATTGACGGTCTTTTCGAGAATGTTCTTGATTTCTCGATTTGCTAGTTCGGCCTGCCCATTCGTTTGTGGGTGATAAGTCATTGCAACCTTGTGAACGAGACCATAGTTTCTCATTAGCTTCTCGAATGGCCTATTGCAAAAGTGCGTGCCATTATCGCTGATTATCTCTTTCGGCGCACCCAAGCGGGAAAGTATGTGTTCCTGCAGGAACTTAATCATCACTTTGTTGTCATTTGTCTTGGTAGATATAGCTTCCACCCATTTATACACGTAGTCTACCGCAACAAGGATGTATAGGAAACCAAAGGACGGGGGGAAGGGACCCATGAATTCAATACCCTAATAGTTGAAGATCTCAATTATGAGTATGGGGGTAAGAGGCATCATGTCTCGTCGGGTAATGGCTCCCATCCGTTGGCACCTATTTCAAGATTTACAAGAAGCGTTTACATCCCAGAATATTGTGTACGAATAGAGGCCGCATTACAGAATTTTAGCGGATGTATTTTTTGTCGAAAAGTGGCCTTCACAAGCTTCCGAATGACAAAACTGGATGACTTTCGGGATTTTGTCATCCGATACACATCATCGGATGATTTGGTCGGTGAAATATTTAAAAAGGAAAGGATCGTCATAGAAGAACATGCATGAACAATTAATAAATATCATCTTATCTTGCGGTGTCCAATCGGGAGGGACGACTCCCGTGACAAGGTAATTCACAATGTCCGCAAACCAGGGCAAAGAAGTGCTGGCAAAAAGTTGCTCATCCGGAAAGTATTAGTCTATGGGTATGGGATCACTAGGTATGTCGGATGAAAACCGTGATAAGTGGTCGGCAATGATGTTTTATACTCCTTTCTTATCTTTGATGGAGAGATTGAACTCTTGTAGGAGTAGGATCCACCTAATGAGGCGCGACTTTGCATCTTTCTTTGCAAGTAGGTATTTTAATGCCGCGTGGTCGGTGAAGCAAGTAATGGGAGAACCGATAAGGTATGATAGGAATTTATCAAGGGCAAAGACTACCGCTAGTAACTCTTTATCCGTGGTAGAGTAGTTGAGTTGTGGTCTGGTAAGAGTCCGACTAGCTTAGTAGATGACATGAGCTTGCCTATCTTTTCTTTGGCCCAAAACATCCCCTATCGCATAATCGGTAGAATCACACATAAGTTCGAATGGTAAGGACCAATACAGAACTTGCATGATGGGAGGGGACACAAGCATGGTTTTTAGTTTTTCAAAAGAGCTTTAGCATGCTTCTGTCCACTCAAATGGGGTGTCGTTCATGAGTAGGTTGCTTAAGGGTCTAGAGATGGCACTAAAGTACTTAATGAATCATCGATAAAACCCCGCGTCGCCCAAGAAGGAGCGCACGTCCTTAAGAGATTTTAGTGGGGGAAGATCAACTATGACATCTATTTTTGCCCTATCAACTTCTATTCCCTTGGATGATATAATGTGGCCAAGAACTATTCCCTCGGTGACCATGAAATGGCATTTCTCCCAATTCAGCACTAAGTTCTTTTCCACACACCGGGCAAGTACTTTTTCCAGTTTTTATAGACAACGATCTAAAGAGGTTCCAAAAATGCTGAAATCTTCCATGAACACTTCGAGTCCTCTCTCGACCATGTCGGTAAATAGGCTCAACATGCACCTTTGAAAAGTCGCGAGTGCATTACACAAGTCAAATGGCATACGTTTGTAGGAAAACTTACCAAAAAGGAAAGTGAAGGTCATTTTCTCCTGGTCAAGTACATCTACCTCAATCTGGTTATATCCGAAATAACCATCAAGGAAGCAATAGTAAGGGTGGCCCGCGACTCTCTCAAGCATTTGATCAATAAATGGCAAGGGGAAATGGTCTTTCCTAGATCCCGCATTGAGTTTTCGGTAATTAATGCAAACGCTCCACCCGTTGGTGGTACGTTGGGGAACTAGCTCTCACTTTGCATTCTCAATCACTGTCATACTCGACTTTTTCTGGACGACTTGTATAGGGCTCACCCACTTGCTATTCGAGATTGGGTAGATTATCCCGGCATCCAATAACTTGATAATTTTGGTTCTCACAACTTCTTTCAGATTGGGATTTAGTCTTCTTTGCATTTCTCTTGAGGGCTTGACATACTCTTCGAGATGGATTTTGTGAGTGCAAATTAAAGGACTTATCCCCTTCAAATCAGCAATGCATAAACCAAAAGCAGTTTGGTGCTTCCTCAGAATTTTCAATAGTTTACCCTCTTGCTCTTCGTCTAGGCTAGAGGAGACAACAACAGGAAATGTCTCATCCTCTCCTAGGTAGGCATATTTAATATGGGAGGGGAGTTTCTTCAATTCGAGGGTTGGAAATTTTTCGTCGGAGGGAACCATGCGTGTATCCCTCGGAGGCAACTCCTCGAATCTAGAAACCCAACTTACATCTCTCACGTCCTCGTTCGACGCTCTCTCATAGAGTTACTCTCTCAACTACTCAACCTCCCTCTCGAAGTCCATGTACGTCCCCTCACTCTCGTGTCTCTCCACCAAATAGGGCCCTAAGGCATCGCCATAATAATTCTACTCAAAGTACTCCTCTACTATCTTATTTGTGAATCTCACTGCATGAAGATCATTTTCTTCCCCCGTATGTTGGGCTATGTGGAAGATGTTGGTCTCCAAGGTCATGTTCCCAAAGGTGAGTTGCATTCCACCATTCTGAGTATTAATGATTGCGTTAAACGTAGCTAAGAATGGGCGCCCAAGTATTATGGGAACATGGTTGCTCGAGGTGAAGGAGGGCTCCGTGTCCCAAGTAGAAGGTGTCAACTTGGACGATCACGTCCTCGACTATGCCTCTTGGGATCTTCACGGTTCGATCCGCTAATTAGAGAGTGACCTTTGTGGGCTTGAGGTAGCCCAAATTAAGTTGCTTATAGATAGAGTAAGGGAGGATATTGACACTTTCTCCCAAGTTAAGTAAGGTTTTTTCAATTTTGTTTATGATGCAGGAAATGGTGGGTGCACCGGGATCTTTAAATTTAGGCGGGATATCATTCAGTAGAATGGAGCTAACATTTTGTGCTAGAAAGACATTTTTTTTACCTTCATCTTTCTCTTTACCGTCAACAAGTCCTTGATGACTTTTGCATAAGCTGGAATTTGCTTAATGTCATCAAGGAAAGGTAAGTTCAACTTTACTTGCTTTAGTACTTCTAGCACGTTATCACGCGGGTTTCCTTTATGGGAAGGAATTAACCTTTAAGGAAACGGTGACGCGGAGGGAGGTTTCACTACTACCTCGGGCTCACTAGTGTCTTCTTTGTCACTCTCATTCAAGGGGACATCTTCAGCCTCTTTCGTGCCGGGTGAAATCTCCTTGTCTTTCATTGTGTCGTGTGGGAGAGGCGATAAATCAACAACTCTCCCACTACGAAGAGTGGTCACAACTTGACATTGCTCCTGATGTTCAGTAGAGGTGGAGCTAACACTAGTTTGACCTTGGGGAGGTTTTTGACCATGGGCAGGAAACTTGCCTTTCTCTTGGACACTCAACGAGGACTGTATCTTTGACAGACTTATATTTATGTCGCTGATTAGGCGATCATATGTAGCATTGGTCGCAGTTTGTCTAGTGAAAAATTGATTCATAGTATCCTCGAGAGTTCTCTACGATGGCGGAATGTATGCTCCTTGAGGTGGTGGTGCTTTCACATGTCCTTGCATGTGTGGAGCTTATTGAAAGTGTTGTGGTGGAGGAGAGGCAACATGGGAAGTAGGGTTCATCCCAGCATGTTGTTGCCCATAGCTAAAACCAGGATGGTTTTTCCATGAAGGGTTGTAAGAATTTCCGTGCGGTGTACCGAAATTACCCTTAAATCCTCCTATACCACTAACTTTCTCTTGAAGCATTACTTTGGTCCTCAGTTGAATGACCCGCCTAAAAAATTGCACACACCTTCTCGACGGGGGTTGGTATGGATCCATTTGGTCCTCTTCCATATACCTCACATAGATCTCTAAATCCTTTCTCCAGCGTATCTAATCGACTGTCCATCATAGAACTCTTACCTACGTGAAATAGCTCGAACGCCGCTGGAGTGGCGGTCACTTGACGATTTCAATTTTGAGCATTAAGATCAGATGTATCCCAGGATTGGGTAGTCTCGGCGACATACCTTAAATGAAACTCAGCACCGTGGGCATCTAAATCGACAAACGGACCACTTACATGGTTTCAACGAGTTGCTTGGAAGTAAGGTTCAACACATTATAGAGAAAATATATGATTTGTGCCGTATCAAATCCATGATGGGGGCACGAAGCAACTAACTCATTGAAACTCTAGTGACATCGATGAAATGGCTCACTTTCAGAATGCCTGAACGCTTGAATTTGAGCCTTTATGGAGATCGTTCGATGTGGTGGGAAGAATTTCTTGAGAAATCTAGATTGCAACTCGTTCCAAGATGGAATCGAGCTTGGAGGTAGAGACCATAGCCAGGTCTTCACTTTATCTTTTAGCGAGAAGGGGAAGAGTTTGAGGTGGATCACCTCTTGTGTGCAAGTTTGATCATTGAGAGTATCTCACACATGCTCAAATTCCCTGATATGGAGATATGGCTTTTCAGAATCCATACCATGGTAATGGGGTAACATATGGATCATCCCATTTTTGAAACGGAATTTCCCGGCATTATACGGGAGTATAATGCATCCTGGAGTGACAGTACGCTCAGGATATAAGATTTCTCTTTGCAGGCGGTATGGGGCCTCTTCCTCACCGGCTGCTGCACTACCATGTTGAGACATCTCTCTCTCTCTCTTATGACTCGGTTCTCTCACTTGGTGTGCTCGAAGTGTGCTTTGAGGTGTATCCTAAGAAGGAAAACGAAGTGTTGTTTGAGATTGAGTGTGACGGTGTGGGAGGTGGAATCCAAAACTGTGGGGCGTTGGGAGTGTGGGGGCTATCAGGATCCTACTAAACTACTGGATTTTCGTGAATACTGGTTGGAGTATTATGGGGTGTGGGAGTGAGTTCAGAATTTTTCATTAATAGCTTATGAGAGATGGTGATGAATCTTTTTGTGATTTTTGATTTTTTTTTATGTTTTTGGATTTTTTGAAATTTTTGGTCAAAGTTTTAGATTGACTCGATCTAATCCTAAGTTTACCTAATTCCCCGACAATGGCGCCAAAAACTTGGCACGGGTCAGAAAGTGTCTCTAATGAGCGGTCACTCTAGGCTCAAGTGCAAGCCTATCACATTAGTAATAAACCCGGTAAGTCAGGATCGTATCCACGGGGAAAAAGGACAACGAAGTTGTAACGACAGTGAAAGATGAGTGAATCCTAACTCTGACTCTAAAACGAAAAAGAAAAATGATTTTGTTTGAGGAATAACTAAAATAGATGCAATTTATGAAATTATGAAGAGATGCAATTATACTAAATTACCTAAAATATGAATGAAAGATTGATTTGAAACTTTAAACTATGTGATGAGAAAAACAGGAAGAGAATACAATCCCACAACGCTAGTGTATTGCAGTTATAATAATAATCATAAATTTAACTGATTAATTTGACCCGAAATTTAGTACTGCCAAGCATTACATATATGAGGTTCAAGACCGCATCATACTTAATCTGAGGACGAGTAAATCAGTATCGCACTAATTACACTCGAATTGCATTCTAAAGCATCCCGTTTACCCAGAGGCAAACGAGATCTAATGATCTATAATTGTCGTATTCCTATGCATTACGGTCATAATCAATCACTAAATCCAGAGGATTAATGTTATACACATGCACTAATACATCAGGTTGGGTTCATGTATCCCGACCTTAGAAAATCTAGCCTAGCATGCTGAAAGTAATGAAAATAGTGTTTGAGGTGCAGAAAACCAGAATTGAACTAAGAAAAAGTTGTGGAATGATGTAGAAGGGAATTGGACTGAAGAAAAGTAACTCCTAATCTTACCAAAGCAGTATTAGCAGCAATTAAGAACACTTGTAATCAAAGAATTTCTGAATAATCTTCACTATTGGAATTAAAACTGCAAAGTGTATCTAAACTAGGGTTTCTAAAAAAGAAAGGAAAATTATATTAATTCTCCGTGATAAGAATGATAATAAAATAGGTTTATATACCCTACAAGAATCCAGGAGTTATTGTTGCACTAGGACTCTTCTTAGGAGAAGATAAGATTACAAAATCTCGATAGTTGGACCGGTCCGGGGCTTAGGCGGTTCGGTCTGCCTTCCATGCGGATCGGTTCTTTTATTTTTCCGACGGACCGATTCTTTTTATTTTCATGCTTCTTCGATTTTCTTTTGATCTGAGGTCTTCTGGAGTTTCGCACAGCGGACCGGTCCGGACTGGGGGCGAATCAGTCTGCCTGTTTGACTTTTCTCTCAACTTTGACCGCTCATAACTTTTGTTTCGGGACTCCGATTGAGGTGTCGTTTCTTCCTATATATTCATGAATTTGATATCTTCAACTTATCTTTAGGTGCATCATCCTAATTACGGGTAAAAATTACACTTTTACCCTTTTGACTTTCCTTCTTGTCTTTCTTGATTCTTCCGATTTCTTTCTTTCGTTTCTTGAGATCAAATACCTATAAAATCATTACGAAGTACCAGAAACTCGGTGTACTCATTAGGATAAGTCAGTAGCAAGATTATAAGACAAAGTCAAATGGATTACGTTGTTCGAGGTGCTAAAAGTAACTAAATTGAGGGATAAATTTGGAAGAATTTATGCATAAACATTCCGCTAGAGAAACTAGATTCAAAGTTGGAACTGAGCTCTGGATAATAGGATCTACGAGATCATTTACTGTGATACTAGAAGTGGTATCATAGGATCTTTAGATGACATAGGCTCCTCCATATTAGCTAAGGTATAAGTTAAATTTATGATACTATAAAAATAGTTCAAAGTCAGATTTCTTGGTCTAATTATGCCAAAATGTAAAGAGTTGCTGCGAAGAGAAAGTACTTCGGTATATATGTGATATGGACTTTATGAATAGGTTTCCTAGCCAGTGTTTAGACCTGTTCAATTTTTCTTTGGAAATATTTAACGTTGTCAATATGGTAGGTTCAACAAGTTTAAGAGTTCCTGAAGAAGTGATAACTGGGGCATCAGAAGACGATTTTGTCCTCCTAGTCAAGCAAGAGGAGCCTCTTCTTTAGCCTCTTCTTACGCTCTTAAAGGCTCTTCTTCATTAGGAGTTAATTTTATCTTACAAGAAGAAACATAATAAGTTGTAGATGGAGCTTATACAAGAACCCATAATGTCTAATGAAAAGCTCAAACATATAAGGACAAGATTATAAGAAGTGACAAAAGCTTTTCTAGAAGAAGGGGGTTTCGAAAGCTCTTTAGAATTATGTGATGGCTTCAGGTGAAATTTAATGTAGTTTGATCACCAATCTGCAAGGACTTTATTCACTCTTGCATTAAATTCATCTGCGACTATGATTAAAAATGCTTTAATTTGATAATAATTACGAAGACCCCGATTTAAAATTAGGGATCATCTCTATCCTCCCTCGAACACCGAAAGAGTTATGACGAGGTGGAAGTCAATATAACTAAATAGATGGTCAAAGTGCATATAATAATGTATTCTCCCATGAATAATTCGTGGTAAAAATAGGAATTTTCTAAAGTTCCAAGCCAAAACCCAAAGGCATATGACTTCTCCTCATCAATCGCACGAATAATGCACAACAACTGCAAAATTTAACATCTATTTCTACTCATTAAAAAATCTCATAAGATAAAAAATATCCATCCAAAAATGATCCAACCCTACATGCGTCCTGCCCCATTGTAACACCCCGCCTAATTAAATACCGGGTGATCAGTCCTTTATTAAATTAAAAACCAGGTGAACGGTTGGTTCATTCTCAGCATCACTGTCGCAAAATAATATTTCCAATTTGAACACCCTAAATAATTAAGCTAAGTGTCAAAATCATTTAAAACCTTAATTTTCCTTTATTAAATACCATTATGAAAACCTTTTTAATAATAACAGTTTGAGAGTCACATAAATAAAAGGATAACAATAACTATACTACCATTTAAACCATCTTGATAAACCAAATCAAGTTATGAACTATAAATGAAATCATTCTGACAAGAGTTAACTCCCGAGGAGTATTGAACGGTGGAAATATCACAAATCTCTGACAAATCCAACTCGAATAGGAAATCGGGCGACACATGCCCTAACTATGAAGATCTAAAGTAGGAACTGATTCAATTACGAAGTCGTCTAAAGCAAGGGCCGGAAACTCCCACATAAGCTGCAACACGTCAATCCAAATAACCTAATCATGACGCCCCTATGGCTGGGCACCTGTAATACATACATATATATACAAAAGAGAAAGAAATGACAAAAAACAGGTCAGAGCCCAAGTGTAAAACATTTTTAAAAATAGTTTAGCAAGTATTTAAAATACTTACCGGCTAATATCACAACCATGTTAGTATGCGACACTCTCTTGAAAATTCTCACCTCTCATCTAGTGTGCACGACTATCGTACTAATAAATTTCATCAGTTTACCTATCATATTCTCCAATAGGTTTTATCATGTGAAAAGAGAGGTTATGATATTTACTTTAGGAAATCATTATCTTCCATTTTCTTACATTACTTATAACCACTCATTATCGTTACAAAATTCACGAACACTTGTTAAAAAGTTGAAGCATTTATTCATTACTTAACCACTTATACCCACAGTGTAAAGTTTCCATATATAATCATATATATGTGTATATATATATATATATATATATATTAATCACTCACATAATATATATATACTATCGAAACCCCACATAAATCTATGGTGCTGGCATACTCTGCTATGAAGTCCCCGTATCACTCACACTAAGGGAAATACTAGTTCGGAATCACTCTCGAACTGTATTAACACAATACACATACAATTGGAGGTGAAGCATAGTTCCAAGTCACTAAGAGGTCAGAACATACCCTCACGTCTCTTAGGACCGTCTCACTATCGATCGAATAGCTTGTACCAAGTATTCCTATGTTCTAGGGTACAAGTCAATATCCCACATAATGGTCCAATCGAGATAAGACTGTCCCAACGCGAAAACTTCCGTGATAGCGAGTAGCACGAGCATGATTTTTAAACAGACACATAATTTATGCACAATCACACAGTCGTATATATAAATATTCACATTTCCAAATTAGGTTCGCCCATGACCCATAATTATTATTATCCGTTCTCAACACAAATTTTACTCAATTATTTCTCATAACGAATTCGTCTCTTTTATTCTCATTTATTATTTACTTCATACTTACTTCTTATCTCTCGAAGTATTCTCTCTCACTAAGTATAAATATCAGTAGGTATACCCTCACTTACGTTCTAGTCTAAATCTTGCATGACTCTCAATCTTTTAGTAAACGTACGCACAATTTCCAATGCATGAATAACTCCCCGTTGACCCAAATTTCATCTCATATTAATTTCACTCAACGGAGTCTACTTAGACCCTATTGGTCATCTTCATAACCCATTATACTCTATCAATAATGATCAAGGGTTCCTACGTATTTTAACCAGACTAAACAAAAAGGAAAAAATATGCAGTTTTCCAGGAGGGGTCAATCGATCGATCATCGATCGATCGATGTTCTTGAGTCGATCGATCGATCAAGCAGTTCTGGCCCAGTTTTCTGCAATATTCAACCTATGGGTTCAACCATTTTAACCCTTCCAAACCTATATAAATTTCATCCTAAACTCCCATCAAAGTAATCCAAGTGTAAACCAATGTACATAAACAAGTTCTAACGTAATGACATCAATAAATCCTCAATGAATCAATCAAAAAGGGGTTTAATCTCAAATCTCTTTATAAAACCAAATTTTGCATGAGTAATCACCACCCTCTATTTTAATCAATATTTTCTTCCCAAATATCATAATAAATTCATGGGTAATCCTCTACATATGATCAAGATTTTATACTACATGGGTTCTCCCTACAACACTTATAAATTCTCTTCCAAAATATATAATTTTCCATTGAAACATATGATTTTCATTCCTAGACCAACATGGAAGGTATATTAACTTGGAATTTATCAAGATAGATACTTGCCTCGGATTCAAGGGTCTGATTTGTTGATAAAAAAATATGGTTGCGTTCCTCGTCTTGCGATCTACATTTTGGTGGTGGTGGTGCAATCGGGTGAGTTCTAGGCCTTGGATTGCTTGAAGACTCTTCACCTTCTTCTCAAATCTCTTCCCCTTCTTCTCTAATCACTTCACCTTCTTCTCTAATGGATGGCTTAGGCTTTGTGTTTGTTAAACCCAACAGACAACTCTAAATGGCTAATAAATACTAAGAAAATTCGTGGGTTTAATTACCCAAAAATACCAAATGTCTAAAGTACCCTCCCGGGGTGTCAATTAGGCCTAAAAATGCCTCGAGACCCAAACTAAACCCCGGGTACACTTTAATAATAATAATTTAGTCCTGACACGACACAGGCGTCTCCCGAATTAAATTTCCATAGTTGCCATTTTATTCACTCGCGGTAATTTTAATAAAATCAATCTCATATATTACTCTTCTCATCCAGTAATATTAAAAAAATTCCCAATAATTCCTAACTCTCGTCACGCTAGTAAATATTTAAAATAAAATGTCGGACTAATATTAAATTAATATCTCAATTAAATTTAATAAATCCCCAATTTTAAAAGCCATAAAAATACGGGGTATTATATACTCCCCTCCTAATAACGGAATTTCATCCCGAAATTCGGAAAAATAAAGCGTAAATGGTAAGGACAACTCCGGGTATTAATCTCACGTCTCATGTAATTTTTCTTCGTACCACCCATACAGTACATTACCGAATACCCCCACTAATGTGATACTCCAAGCCTTACCATTTAGTTTAAATGATCTTGACTTAAACTTTACTCAATCCGTACTATGCCATCCTCATGGAAAAATTATGGGGAGTAACGATCCTAAGTCATTAAACAACTAAATTTGGAAGTCACAACTTCTACTTTAATTAACCTCAAGAATACTTACTGTGACACAAACATGGAAAATACTACAATCAAACCATCCAGGGCGCCCATACATCCAATGTCTGTACATTCCATCATAAGGTCTAAATGAATGTGATTACTCTGTAAGGTTACCCATAATTAAGTGACTACTTAGTCTATAATCCGTATTTCTATGATTTCCACATTCTCATTTGGCGATTTCATTTGCCTCAAATCATGTTACAACTCATAACTCTCTCTGATTAATACAAATATATACATATAACGGCAAAGGTTATAAACTCATAATCTAAAGGCCTAACTTACTTCGACTTCCAACGTTCTTTAGTTTCATGCGTGGGGTGTCTCGCAGAGCGAAATCCAAAGAAGGACCCCCCGATACACTACTACCTAAAATAGTTGGTCATCAAAACTCCTCAGGTGCTTGGTCTATAGTATATAACATCCCAAAAGGTTTTATCTATTTATATAAAAGTCTACTTATTCACTCTCTTGTCAAAGAAAATATGCTGGCTATAATGATCATTCTTAGTCTCATATACAACAAGTCAATCCATGCCGATAATCACATCCTACTCGGAAATGTCTATAACAAGTAAATCCCCGATAAAATTAAACTCACGTTTTGATATATACAAGAAAATAATAGGCGTCCCACTACCCATCGGTGAGTCCACATAAATAATAAAGCCAATGGACAAGTCTAGTAACCCTATGGTCCACGCAATTCTAATAGCTACAAATGAATGTGAGGTCCTAAAAACAATCATTATGCGCCCTATAATTCCATATATAGCAAACGTACTCTTAATCGCAGGCGGTGGTTGTTGACTCCCACTATTATAACTTTGCTCCGATGAGTCAAGAAAAATTTTACCCCAAATTTTCAGTTTTAGTTAACGACACTCCATTATATGTCCAAGCCTTTGAATATTTTTCCTTCGTTGGGTAACACACCCAATTCCCACATTTATAGAACTTCTACTGATGACTCTTCTCAATTTTCCATTTGACCCTCTCCCAAGCGTACTATGTTGGGTGAGTCTAATTTGGCATCACCTTCGACTATAGAAGCACTTGGAATTTATAGGCTACGTCCTGACCTCTCGTGCCATACTAGGGGTGGCCTTGACTACAGTCATCATCCTCGTACATACTTCATACCTCCTAAGTACGACCTCCGCTATTCGTTCAATGGCCCTCATCTGCCATACTTCTTGTACGAACACGCCCGAAAGCAAATAAGATTCACTAATATATACGTTATAGTAGGAGAATTGAATCTTACCATTGAAATTAACAATCCTAATCATACGTCTCTATATCAAACAAAGTAATGCTCAGCTGAAAGTATAGTAAGCCGTACAGACCCTAAAGGACACTAGAACCTGATGCTCTGATACCACCTGTAACACCCCACCTAATTAAATACCGGGTGATCAGTCCTTTATTGAATTAAAAACCAGGTGAATGGTTGGTTCATTCTCAGCATCACTGTCGCAAAATAATATTTCCAATTTGAACACCCTAAATAATTAAGCTAAGTGTCAAAACCATTTAAAACCTCATTTTTCCTTTATTAAATACCAATATGAAAACCTTTTTAATAATAACAGTTTGAGAGTCACATAAATAAAAGGACAACAATAACTACACTACCATTTAAACTATCTAGATAAACCAAACCAAGTTATGAACTATAAATGAAATCATTCTGACAAGAGTTAACTCCCGAGGAGTACTGAACGCTGGAAATATCACAAATGTCTGACAAATCCAACTGGAATTGGAAATTTGGGCGACACATACCCTAACTATGAAGATCTAATGTATGAAATGATTTAATGACGAAGTCGTCTAAAGCAAGGGCTGCAACTCCCACATAAGCTGCAGCACGTCCAATCCAAAGAACCTAAGCATGACGCCCCTGTGGCTGAGCACCTGTAATACATACATATATATAGAAAAGAGAAAGAAATGACAGAAAACGGGTCAGAGCCCGAGTGTAAAATAGTTTTAAAAATAGTTTAGCAAGTATTTAAGATTCTTATCGGCTAATATCACAACCATGTTAGCATGCGACACTCTCTTGAAAATTCTCACCTCTCATCTAGTGTGCACGACTACCATACTAATAAATTTCATGAGTTTCCCTATCTTATTCTCCAATAGGTTTTATCATGTGAAAAGAGAGGTTATGATATTTACTTTAGGAAATCATTATCTTCCATTTTCTTACATTACTTAGAACCACTCATTATCGTCACAAAATTCACGAACACTTGTTATAAAGTTGAAGCATTTATTCATTACTTAACTGCTTATATCCACAGTGTAAAGTTTCCATATATAAGCATATATATATATATAGATATTAATCACTCACATAATATATATATACTATCGACACCCCGCATAAATCTATGGTGCTGGCATACTCTGCTATTAAGTCCCCGTATCACTCACACTAAGGGAAATACTAGTTCGGAATCACTCTTGAACTGTATTGACACAATCACATACAAATGGAGGCGAAGCATAGTTCCAAGTCACTAAGAGGTCAGAACATACCCACACGTCTCTTAGGACCGTCTGACTATCGTTCGGATAGCCTGTACCAAGGATTCCTATGTTCTAGGGTTCAAGTCAATATCCCCCATAAAGGTCCAATCGAGATAAGACTGTCCCAACGCGGAAACCTCCGTGATAGCAAGTAGCCTGGGTATGATTTTTACAAAGATACATAATAGATGCACAATCATACAGTCATATATATAAATATTCACATTTTTCAAATTAGGTTCGCCCACGACCCATAATTATTATTATCCGTTCTCAACAAAAATTTACTCAATTATTTCTCATAACGAATTTGTCTCTTTTATTCTCATTTATTATTTACTTCATACTTAATTCTTACCTCTCGAAGTATTCTCTCTCACTAGTCTAAATATCATCAGGTATACCCTCACTTACCTTCTAGTCTAAATCTTTCATGAGTCTCAATATTTTAGTAAACGTACGCATAATTTCCAATGCATGAATAACTCCGCGTTGACCCAAAATTTCATCTCATATTAATTTCACTCAGCGGAGTCTACTTAGACCCTATTGGTCATCTTCATAACCCATTATACTCTATCAATGATGATCAAGGGTTCCTACGCATTTTAACCAAACTAAACAAAAAAGAAAAAAATATGCAGCTTTCCAGGACGGGTCGATCGATCGATCATCGATTGATTGATGTTCTTGAGTTGATCGATCGATCAAGCAGTTCTTGCCCAGTTTTCTGCAATATTCAACTTACGGGTTCAACCATTTTTACCCCTCCAAACCTATATAAATTTCTTCCCAAACTCCCATCAAAGTAATCCAAGTGTATAAGCAATGTACATAAACAAGTTCTAATGTAACGACATCAATAAATCCTCAACGAATCAATCAAATAGGGGTTTAATCTCAAATCTCCTTATTTTTTTTTAAAGAATTACAATTTTATTAATCAATTAAAGAGAAGAGCCCTCTCTAAATGTCTTACAATAATTCAGAAGAGAATACTTTAACAATAAGGAAAACTTTGAGCATCTAGAATAAGAGCTCCTCTAATTCTTCTAGGGACACTAGACGCTTCAATAAATTGGATATCTGAATGAGCATTATCAGCTAGATTATAGATCAGATCAGCAACCAAATTGACTTTAGAGGAACACAAGTAGAAGGAAAAATTAATAGAGGAATACATGTCTTGGATATCCTTTATAATTCTTCTGATCAACAACGAAACGCTTGATTGGAATTTTAAAATCCATTTGAGGATAGGCTTCGAACTAAATTCCACCTCTATATTGCTATCCCCTCAAAGATGACTGAAATCCAAAGCTTTTTTGACCGCTAAAGCTTCTTCCATGTAGAAAGATCCTCCGATTACAAAGTTAGATCTGACCTATATAATCCTGAACTATCTCTCAGAATTGAACCCATTCTCATATTGCCATTGACATCTGACCACCCTCTATTTTAATCAAGATTTTATTCCAAATATCATAATAAATTCATGGGTAATCCTCTACATATGATCAAGATTTTAGACTACATGGGTTCTCCCTATAACACATATAAATTCTCTTCCAAAATATATAATTTTTCCATTAAAACATATGATTTTCATTCCTAGACTAACATGGAAGGTATATTAACTTGGAATTTAGCAAGATAGATACTTGCCTCGGATTCAAGGGTCTAATTTGTTGATGAAAAATATATGGTTGCGTTCCTCATCGTGCGATCTATGTTTTGGTGGTGGTGGCAGTGCAATCGGGTGAGTTCTAGGCCTTGGATTACTTGAAGACTCTTCACCTTCTTCTCAAATCTCTTCACCTTCTTCTCTAATCACTTCACCTTCTTCTCTAATGGCTGGCTTAGGCCTTGTGTTTGTTAACCCCAAGAGACAAATCTAAATGGCTAATAAATACTAAGAAAATTCGTGGGTTTAATTACCCAAAAATACCAAATGTCTAAAATACCCTCCCGGGGTGTTAATTAGGCCTAAAAATTCCCCGAGACCCAAATTAAACCCACGGGTACACTTTTCAGACTATCTCGATCCTTCCGGATACTTTGGCACTCTCAAAAAGACTATACGAACGACTTATGATCTATTCACTTTAATAATAATAATTTAGTCCACGACATAGGCGCGTCCCGAATTAAATTTCCATAATTGTCGTTTTATTCACTCGTGACAATTTTAATAAAATCAATCTCATATACTACTCTTCTCATCCAATAATATTCAATAAATTCCCAATAATTACTAACTCTCGTCCCTCTAGTAAATATTTAAAATAAAATTCCGGATTAATATTAAATTAATATCTCAATTAAATTCAATAAATCCCCAATTTTAAAAGCGATAAAAATACGGAGTATTACACCTATACCCAACCGCGTTACACTTGTCGCCTACAATCAATCACACCATCATTAACCACACAATTGATGCGCATGTCCCGAAAGCTATAAATATAGACTCCAACATCTTGAAAATGCATCCCTTAGACCAATATTGATTTGGTTTTCTAACCTTCTTGTACCCTGAGTATCTAAGAATCTCGAGTTCTATATAGAATCCCAAGAAAATTCTTGAATTTTTGAAATCTTACTTCCGTTGATAAATAGAGTTAAACCTCCCTGCGCACCCCACATAACTCAGCTTTTCCAAATTAAGCTCTACCAAAATGGTTCCACCTTTTGGGAAAAAAATCCTTTTGCGCTACAAGGGTGAAGAAATTGTGCAAAACATTAGTTCAATATCATAAATACAAAACTATAATATAGAACTGTACATATCTATCGCAATCACTTAGCTCGGCTCCTATTAGCGAGGCAGGTCTACACTGTACAATATATTTTAATGCCTAGTTTTTTCCCATTACCTCTATCTTTTGAGCTAGATAACATACCCATATGCTAAATAATGTTAATTAAAATTGGTACGAGTAAGTATGACAAGAAAATATACTATTTAAAACTCTTCAGGGGGAACTGTCTGTGGATCAAGTTACACCAAAACTTTGGTAAAATAAAAGTCTAAAATTGGAATATTCTGCAACACTTCTTCGAGCGAACATTCCTGTCTCAACGGCGCCCCCCACGAATACGAATTTTCCTTGAATACATATCAAAAACCTATGTTTGATAACATATTTTTAACATATAAATATGCTCTCCAACTCATAACGAAAATGCTATATAAGGACTAGGCTCCATAAATACCATAATGTTGTATATTGTACCCGGTATCCTATTGTTTACACCAATAAATATGCCTCGTTAGTTGGAAGTATGCTAACTTTAATCCCATGAGGTTTTCGGTATATAGGCATAATATCGAGCTGTACTCATGTGTCTAAGACTTATAATATGTCTCTCAACATATAATATATTAGGGATGCTTCCATATTTAGTCCAAACTCCCTTTATCACATGAAGAGATCATATCGATCACTTCAGATCCTCCCGAGGACCTATCCGTATAAAACCTCCAGGATTTTAGTAATGCCGATAAGGGATATATATCACTCTTTCGATGAGTTATGGTTCACTCTAATACTAAAGTGTCATGCACAAATAAACTTTGCAACCCTAGAACATGACATCGTTAGTATAACGCACTCCCATTTGTAACACCTCGTATTTTTAATGATTTTTAAAAATGGGACAAATTAGAATTAATTATGGAATAAATTGAAAATTAATTCAAATTTAAATATTACTTAAGAATAAAGTAATATGTGATTTATGATGAATATTACTTAGTGATTAAAAGTAATATTTATGACTATGACTGTGACTATACATATGATTAAGATTTTATAAATTGTCGTGAGTGACGAATACAACAATTATGATAATTAAGTCGGGATGCATGTGTGAGACGTGTCGTGACTGTATTTTAGTGAAATGAAAATTGAAATATTTTTATGCCATCCAAATGGTCTTTTTGATTGTACCGAAGTGTCTCGAAGGGTTTAAATAGTCCAAAAAGTCTACCTAGGTGTTTGATTTGGGTCTCGGGACACTTTGGAACCGAATGGACACCCCGAAAGGGTATTTTGGTCTTTTTACTTGGCAAGTGAATATTATCATTAAAATTGAATATTATTTATAAGTCTAAAAAGATGTTAGGTTCATAGTTCATTCACAAAACTTAGAGAGAAAGCTATTTAGGAGAGAGAGGGACTTCGCTAGAAGAGGAAGCGTTTTCTGGGAAAAACCAATGGGCTAAGAGACACCTTGCACCACAACCACAACCACCACAGGAGGTTGATCGGAAAAAGGAAGAAGGAGTATAATAACAATCTTATCCAATGGTGCAAACCTACGAATTAGGGGCAAGTGATTAACTACTGCAAGTTCTTGAATGTATTTTGTCCATGTAAGGTTGTTTAGAAATTCTGAAAAGTTATATAAATCACTTTTTCATTATATGGCTTAAACCACGAAATGTGGGAATCATTTAGTGAAAGGAAATCTTGGATTTATATGTTGTTCTTGGAGAAATAATAAAAGATGGATTTTTTGGAAATTAGGATAAATAACATGTTTAATCCAAACCTATTGATGTTTTTGGTTGTTTAATGGTTGGAAATCATTTATATGTATTATTATATCATGTGGAATGAATTATAAGGAGTTTTGGATTTTAATGTAAATATTTTGAGGATGATAAATGTTAAAACCCGTAGGTAAAACATATACAGAATCTGGGAAATTATCTGGTCGATCGATCGATCGACTCAATAATGTAGATTGATCGACCTGGAACAGTCGATCGATCGACTCCCCTTGGAAATATGATTTAATTCCTATTTAAATATTTGTTCAAATCCCAACTTTGAGAAATATTTGGTGATAATTAATTGAACAAATTGGGACTTAGAGGAGGGCAATATGGTATACTTAAGACCCGAAAAATATTATTTTGTACGGATGGAATAGGGGAAATTAATGAGTATGAATTAAATTCATTAAGGCGGAAAATAATAAATAAATAAATAAATATATATATATATATATATATATTGGGATTTAAATCGAATAGAGGAGGATTTAAGGTTAGGACCAATAGTAATAGAGTTATTATTTCCGAAATAACCTTAGGCTTATGTGGGATTAACCCTAATAGGTGAAATAAATAGTTTAATATTGAATTAGGAATTATCGAGAAATAAATATAAATGAGGATGATCTTAATTCATCGAAATTAGAATGTTGTGACGACATGGACTTGTAGGACGTGAGAGATTACCTACTGAATTTATATGAGAAATAGATGATTACCCTTCGAGTAATGAGAGAAGCTCATGAATATAATTTAAGAAGTAAAGTCATAATCTGTAAATATGTAGGATATGTGAGATAAATATACTACATATGGAAATATTTCTATGGGTTGTGCCCGTGCCCTATTGTTAATATATATAGGTGGGGTGAATACCTATATTATTTATATTGTGTGTATAACATACCTACGTTTCTTGCTATCGAGGTGGAGGTTTCACATTACGTACGATCTTATCTCGATTGGAACCATTTGGGGGTATTTAGATTCGTACTGTAATACCCCGTATTTTTATGGTATATTAATTTGGGGATTTACTAATATTAATGTGAATTAATTATTTAATAAAAATCCAGAAATTAATTATGTTATAATTATTAACGTGATGAGAGTTAGTAATTATGGGAAAATTTGTTGAATATTACTAATGAACAAAGTAATATATAGTGGCCATATTAAATGCCACGAGTGAACAAAATGACAATTTTAGAAATTTGAGTCGGGACGCGCCCGTGTCGCGTCGGGACTAAATATTGATAAATAAAAGTAAATATTTTATAAGTTGTTCGTATGGTCGTTTTGAGTGCGCCAACGCGTCCGGAAGGGTCGAGATAGTCAGAAAAGTATACCCGGGAGTTTGATTTGAGTCTCGGGGCGTTTTTAGGCCTAATTAGTACCCCGGGAGGGCATTTTAGTCATTTTGTATTTTTGGGTAATTAAACCCACGAAAATTAAAGGGGTTATATCAGATGTTTAGGTTATCTCCTAGGGTTAGATAACTCAAAACACTAGAACGGTCATTGGAGAGGAGAGGAGAGAGCTCTCAAGGCATTCCAAGGCTCAAAACTCACCCGTTTGCACCGCCGCCACCGCCAACACGTAGATCAAGAGACGGGGAACGCAACCACACCAAATTCAACATCAAACTAGATTTCTGAAAATTCCAGGCAAGTGTTTATCTTGCTTATTTCGTTGATGCATCATCCATATTAGTTTAGGAGTTATTAGGATGAGATTTATGGAAGAAAAACCCAATTTGAGATGGAAAATTTTCATGTAGTGATGATTTATATGATATTCTGGAAACCCTTTGTCATGTAAAGGATTAAGAGTTTGATTAAGAAAAGAGCTCTAATCAGATACAAACACTAAATTTTTTTTTTATTCCGGACGATCGGACCGTTGGAATTGGATGAAATTTTACAGAAAATTAGCTGAAGACGAGAGGAAGCTACAGAAAAAAATTCACTTCGATCGGACCGTTCAATATTTTTTAATATTTTTTTGCTAGACAGTTTTATGTTTTGAGGACTCTTAGAGATAATAAAAATGCAATTAAAACTCCATTTTAATTCCGATTTCGAAACCGTTTGAAATTCTCATCTTTGAAAATAAAATTCAAAATCCTTTAATGTAAGGCGAAATCTACATTTTTGGGATATTTTGCATAAGGGATAATGTAAGTATATATTAAAGGGGAGAGACACGTAAGAGAGAGTTACGTTGGAACATAAATGGATATCTACTGAATTGTACATTTGAAAGAATAAAGTCCATGAGGGTTACATAGTAAGTTGGAAAATCCCTTCGAATTAAAGTTAGAAATGAACCATTATACTTGATAAATAATAATGGAAAAATAAGGATAAATGTTGTGAATGTGGGTTATTGGATAAACCTAAATTGATTTAATAAAAGTGGTATATTTATATGATTGTGTATGCATATATTATATACTTGTGAAAATCATTCCTGCACTACTTGCTATCCCTGAGGTTTCCGCGCTGGGACGATCTTATCTCGTGTGCCTTATGGGGGATATTGACTCGTACCCTAGAAGATAGAAATCCTAGGTACATGCTATCGAATCGGTAGTCACGGTCCTAAGAGACGTGAGGGTATGTACTGACCTCTTGGACTTGGAAACTATGCTTCGCCTCAATATTGTTTGTGTATGTATTTATACAGTTCGAGAGTGATTCCGAACTTGTATTCCCTTTAGTACGATTGATACGGGGAATGGATAGTAGAGTATGCCTGCACCATAAAATTTTATGTGGGGTGCTGTTAGAATATATATATTATACGAGTATTTAATATATATATGAACTTCTGAAATATGGGAAACTGCCTACTGTGTTATGGTAAGTAAGACATGTATAATGACTCAAATTGGAAATACTTGTTTTGAAAAGTATGATATGATATTGAAAAACTTTATGAATCAATAAAGTTAAAATGAGCGTTTTGTACTAAATGAAATTATCCTTTTTAAACCATGATGTTGTTAAATCTTAAATTTTGAGAGTCACCTAAGATAAGTTAAATCCTTGGGGAAGGATAGTGTGATATATGATGAGATAAACCATTGGGAAGGTTAGGAAGATAGGAGTGCACATTAGAAGAGAGGCAAGAATTTCTCAAGAGAGTGTCGCACTAATATGTTGTTGCATTAACCTGTATCAATTTAAATACTTGCTAAACGAATTTTTAAATCATATACACTATCGGGCTCTGACCCGTTTCTATTCCTCTTTCTCTCTTGTATATATATGTATATATTACAGGTGCCCAGCCACAGGGGCGTCTTGTTTACGATCCCTTGGAAGGAACGTGCTGCAGCTTAGGTGGGAGTTGCAGGCCACTTGCTTAGACGATTTCATTTCCTTGATTCCACTTCTATCATTCTCCTTATTGGGCATGTGTCGCCCTTTCCACTATTTATCTGTTTTATTGGGACATTTGTATTTCAGTTATTTCTAGTACTGTGACTTTGGGATTTATTCGGCATGTATGTTTTACTTTAAGTTTTAAATGCTGGGATTGGGTTGTTAAATTTTAAAATATTGGATTGATTGTTTAATAAAATAAATAAATAAAATTGGAAAGTAATGTTTAAAAAATGGTTTTGACACTTAGCTAAATTAAATAAGGGGTTAAATTTGGAAAAGTTATTTTTACGACAGTGATGCTAAGAATGAACCAACTGTTCACCTTGATTTTAATTTAATAAGGGAGTGATCGCCCGGTATTTAATTAGGCGGGGTGTCACAGGTGGTATCAGAGCATCAGGTTCTAGTGTCCATAGGATCTGTACGACTTATTTTCGCTTTCAGCTTAACGTTTTTGCTATAGGGCCCTATTTTTTGGATTGTTGTATTCCTGCTTTTACGTTTACGTCTCCAGCCATTTGGGATTTGATAATGACTGGAGACTAATAAACTTCTTCACGTTTTAGATGCCTCTGAGACGTGCACCGAAGGATAGGCGTTCCCAGATCGAGCAGCCAGCAGTTCCGACACAAGGCACTATGAATGCTAATGAAGTAGACGCCATTGTTGCTCAGGCGGTGAATGCCGCGCTAGCGGTGGTTCAGCAGGCTCCACCCCAGATTCATGCAGTGGCGCCAGTACCAGCACAGCTTCCATCTGCAAGGGAGAGGGTTAGGGACGCTTTTCAGAAGGCGCATCCCCCTGAGTTCTCTGGTAGCTCAGATATCGTCACAGTCAGCCAATGGAAGAAAGACATCCAGCAGCATCTTCGTATGTATGAGGGCACTGACGTGCAAAGGCAGTTGTTGGCTTCCTTTAAGCTGGTGGGGGCTTCTTTGCAGTGGTGGGAGTCCACTACCACCTTGGAGGAGAGGGACACGATCCCTATTCAGTCATTTTGGGAGCGATTTGATCGCAAGTACTTTCCACCCGCTGTGCAGACTGAGATGAGGCGGAAATTACTGAATTTGAAATTGGAGAACTCTACCGTTGCTGAGTATGAGGATGAGTTAACGAGACTTCTCACCATAGTGCCAGATGAGGCACCTACTGATAGTAAGAAGATAATGTTTATTGTGGGCGGGTTAGCTTGGAGGATCCGTCAGCATCTTATAGAGAATCTATCTCTGAGTACTTTCATTGATGTACTCAATGCTGCGTTACTACATTGCCAGGATCACCGCTTCCATCTGCAGGGAAGCAGGAGAGCAGGAGAGTCCAGCCAGTAGGGCAGGACCGGGGGTAGTAGTGCTAGTGGGGCACCATCTCATGGACAGACTCGTCAACACGAGCAGAGTTCCCATCAGGGGGACCCTGCTAAGCGATTCCGTTCAGGTGATTCCAGGCAGGGATTTGGGGGTTATAGGAGGGGCCAGCAGGGCCAGCCTAATCAACAGGGCCAACAGGGCCAATAGCGTGCTAATCAGGGCTAACAGGGCCAGTGTCGGGGAGATAACGACCAGCTGGGCCGTGGTCAGAGGGGAGATAACTTCAGAGGCCGGTGTTTTGTATGCGGTAAGCATGGTCATAAGCGCCAGGATTACCCAGAGGGTAATAGGGCCCCACAGCAGCAGGGTGCCCGTAATGAGCCACAGAGACCACTTTTTCCAGCTGCCCTCCCAGCTCCAGCCCAGGTGCCAGCCCTACCAGCCATTCCAGCAGCTCCAGTGCAGCAGGGGCAGTTACAGTACGGACGTGTCTATAACGTCCACCAGGCAGCAGCTCCACAGGCACCACCCGCGATTGAGGGTATGTTTCTTATCCATGGTACTATGGGTCGGGTTTTGGGCGACACATTGTTTTATAGCTACGTATTTTGCGAAATCCTTAGGGTTGTTAGCCACAGCAGAGAGCACAGTGACGTGTGTAGACTCACCACTGGGGTGTGGGTCGCTTATCTTCTTTATATGCCGGGGAGTGGGGGTAGAGATTGGTAGTTTGGTATTACCTGCAGACATGTTAGTCTTAGATATGCATGAGCATGATCTTATTATCGGTATGGATTGGCTCTCATCTTATAGAGCCATGATTGATTGCTTCATTGGGAGCATTGTTTTTTCCATTCCGGGGCAAGAAATGTTTGTAGTGGCGATGCCTCGCCCAGAGGGAGGTTCGACCGCTCATTTGTATGATATAGAGGAGGATACCTCTAAGGAGGTTGTGATTACTTTAGACTCGATCCCAGTCGTTCGTGAGTCTTCCGATGTATTCCAGGAGATACCAGGCCTACCCCCTAGTCGAAAGATAGACTTTGTCATAGATTTATTGCCAGATACGAGACCGATAGCACGCGCTCCATACCGTATGTCTCCGGCAAAGATGCGAGAGTTACGAGATCAAATAGAGTAGCTGTTAGGTCAGGGCTTCATTCGCAGGAGTACCTCACCTTGGGGAGCTCCAGTATTGTTTGTGAAGAAGAGAGATGGTTCACTGAGGTTATGTGTGGACTACCGGGAGTTGAACAAGGTCACGATACGGAATAAGTATCCGTTGCCTCGAATCGATGATCTGTTCGACCAGATGAGGGGAGCAACATTCTTTTCGAAGATAGATCTGAGGTCGGGGTACCATCAGCTACGTATTAGAGAGCTGGATGTTTCAAAGACTGCCTTCTTGATGAGATATGGGTCTTACGAGTTCAGAGTGATGACATTTGGTCTCACAAATGCTCCAGCCGTGTTCATGGACTTAATGAACCGAGTATTCAGAGAGTTCTTGGATCAGTTTGTCATCATCTTCATAGATGACATTTTGATATATTCACACTCCGAGGAGGAGCATGCCGAGCACTTGAGGCAAGTTCTTCAGACTTTATGAGAGCATCAGTTGTATGCTAAGTACGAGAAGTGTGGATTCTGGTTGCGAGAGGTACAGTTCTTGGGTCATGTTGTTTCTGAACAGGGGATAGCAGTTGACCCGAGTAAAGTGTCAGCGATGAGGGAGTGGGGACAGTCCACGACACCGACGGAAGTGCGTAGTTTCTTGGGGTTAGTCGGATACTACAGGAAATTCATTCGGGGATTCTCCAAAATAGCGGGTCCATTGACGAACCTGACTCGCAAAGGGGTACTATATGTTTGGGATGATGCTTGTCAATTGGCTTTCGACGAGCTGAAAGACAAGCTTACTTCAGCACCAGTCCTTGCTTTATCGAAGCCGGGTGGGGAGTACCTGGTTTACACCGATGCCTCTTTATGGGGACTTGGGGGAGTACTTCAGTAGGAAGAGAAGGCTATATCTTTTGCCTCCCGAAAGCTTAAGCCGCATGAGAAGAATTACCCCACCCTCGACCTGGAGTTAGCAACAGTCGTTTTTGCACTGCGGATATGGGGACACTATTTATTGGGGGATAAGTTCCGTTTGTTCACAGACCACAAGTCACTGGAGTATTTGTTCACTCAGCGAGAGCTGAATATGCGTCAGCGCAGATGGTTAGAGTTTGTGAAGGACTATCAGTTCGACATAAAGTATCATCCGGGGAAAGCCAACGTAGTTGCTGATGCGTTGAGCCGTAGACCGATAAATGAGGTAGCGGACGTCTGGAAAGCGAAGTGGAAGGAGTTGGGTCACCAGGACGCAGTAGCCCGTTCCTTCATATCTGTTATGACAATCACACTCGAGATTGTTACGAGGGTAATACAGGCCCAAACCACATACCCATTTTTCCAGGAACAGATTGTACGACTTTTAACCGAGGGTGCTGAGTCCTATTCTGTTAGTTTTGATGGGGGTTTGAGGTTTTATGGGAGGTTAGTGGTTCTAGAAGGGGCAGAATTGCGTCATGCAGTGATGACCCAATCTCACGGGTCCCGATTTGCGGTACATCCTGGAGGAGATAAGATGTACCAGGATATGAGGAGGCAATACTGGTGGAGTGGGATGAAGAAGGACATTACTGAGTTCGTGTCCAAGTGTTCTACCTGCCAGCTGGTGAAGGTGGGCCATTAGAAATCGTCAGGATTGCGTCAGCCATTGGAAGTACCCGCGTGGAAGTGGGAGAGTATTTCCATGGATTTTATTACAGGGTTGCCTACATCACAGCGGGGCCACGACTCTATCTGGGTGATTGTAGACCGTTTGACCAAGGTGGCTCATTTTCTGCCGGTGCGGACAGATTATACCACAGGTCAGTATGCTCAGTTGTTCATTGCTGAGATTGTCAGATTACATGGGGTGCCCCTGAATATTGTGTCAGATAGAGACAAGATTTTCGTATCACGTTTTTGGGAAAGCTTTCAGGAGGCTATGGGTACTGAGTTGAGGTTGATTTTAGCTTATCACCCACAGACAGACTGACAGACAGAGCGTACAAATCGGATGTTAGAGGATATGCTACGCATGTGTGTTCTTGATTTTGGAGGAGGTTGGGAGCGACATCTTCCACTGGTAGAGTTTGCTTATAATAACTCTTATCAGTTTACGATTGGTATGGATCCATTTGAGGCTTTGTATGGCCGGCCTTTTCGTTCTCCAACTTGTTGGCTCGAGGTGGGGGATAAGAAGTTGCTAGGACCAGAGGTGATTCAGGAAACCTCCACGAGTATTGAGATGATCAGGAGTCGCATTCGAGTAGCCCAGGACACGCAGAAGAGCTACGCCGATGCGAAACGGTTCTTCCGGGAGTTTAATGTGGGGGACCAAGTGTTACTGCGTGTATCTCCTATGAAGGGAGTGATGAGGTTCGGGAAGAAAGGGAAATTGTCCCCGAGGTACGTAGGACCATTTTCCATTATCGAGAGGATTGGGTCGGTAGCATACAGATTGGGACTACCAGAGCATTTACATCGCATTCACGATGTATTCCACATCCCGTCGTTGAGACGGTATCTTCGGAATGATATGGCCCATACTCACATCGCGATAGATGAGATAGACTTACAGCCTGAAAACTTTTACGAGGAGAGATCGGTGGCTATCCTAGACTATAGTGAGAGGAGATTGAGGTCGAAGATAGTTCCACTTGTACGGGACTAGTGGGAGCATCATAACGTGGAGGAATCCACTTGGGACCGCGAGGCCGATATGCGCGAGAGATATCCAGATTTGTTCTTACCAGGTATGCCTTATTTTCTGAATTTTGGGACGAAATTCCGTTATTAGGGGGGAAGTATGTAATACCCCGTATTTTTATGCTATATTAATTTGGGGATTTATTAATATTAATGTGAATTCATTATTTAATAAAAATTCGAAAATTAATTATGTTATAATTATTAACGAGATGAGAGTTAGTAATTATGGGAAAATTTGTTGAATATTACTAATGAGCAAAGTATTATATAATAGTGGCCATATTAAATGTCACGAGTGAATAAAATGACAATTTTAGATATTTGAGTCGGGACGCGCCCGTGTTGCGTCGGGACTAAATATTGATAAATAAAAGTAAATATTTTATAAGTTGTTCGTATGGTCATTTTGAGTGTGCCAACGCGTCTGTAAGGGTCGAGATAGTCAGAAAAGTATACCCGGGAGTTTGATTTGGGTCTCGGGGCATTTTTAGGCCTAATTAGTACCCCGGGAGGGCATTTTAGTCATTTTGTATTTTTGGGTAATTAAATCCACGAAAATTAAAGGGGTTATATCAGATGTTTAGGTTATCTCCTAGGGTTAGATAACTCAAAACACTAAAACGGCATTGGAGAGGAGAGGAGAGAGCTCTCAAGGCATTCCAAGGCTCAAAACTCACCCGTTTGTACCGCCGCCACCGCCAACGCATAGATCGCGAGATGGGGAACGCAACCACACCAAATTCAACACCAAACCAGATTTCTGAAAATCCCAGGCAAGTGTTTATCTTGCTTATTTCGTTGATGCATCATCCATATTAGTTTAAGAGTTATTAGGATGAGATTTATGGAAGAAAAACCCAATTTGAGATGGGAAATTTTCATGTAGTGATGATTTATATGATATTCTGGAAACCCTTTGTCATGTAAAGGATTAAGAAAAGAGTTCTAATTATATACAAACACTAAAAAAAAATTTATTCCGGACGATCGGACCGTTGGAATTAGATGAAATTTTACAGAGAATTAGCTGAAGACGAGAGGAAGCTACAGAAAAAAATTTAGCTCGATCGAACCGTTCAATATTTTTTAATATTTTTTTTTGCTAGACAGTTTTATGTTTTGAGGACTCTTAGAGATAATAAAAATTCAATTAAAACTCCATTTTAATTCCGATTTTGAAACCGTTTGAAATTCTCATCTTTGAAAATAAAATTCAAAATCCTTTAATGTAAGGCGAAATCTATATTTTTGGGATATTTTGCATAAGGGATAATGTAAGTATATATTAAAGGGGAGAGACACGTAAGAGAGAGTTACGTTGGAACATAAATGGATATCTACTGAATTGTACATTTGGAAGAATAGAGTCCATGAGGGTTATGTAGTAAGTTGGAAAAACCCTTCGAATTAAAGTTAGAAACGAACCATTATACTTGATAAATAATAATGGGAAAATAAGGATAAATGTTGTGAATGTGGGTTATTGGATAAACCTAAATTGATATAATAGAAGTGGTATATTTATATGATTGTGTATGCATATATTATATACTTGGGAAAATCATGCCCGCGCTACTTGCTATCCCTGAGGTTTCTGCACTGGGACGATCTTATCTCGTGTGCCTTATGGGGGATATTGACTCGTACCCTAGAAGATAGAAATCCTAGGTACAGGCTATCGAATCGGTAGTCACGGTCCTAAGAGACGTGAGGGTATGTACTGACCTCTTGGACTTGGAAACTATGCTTCGCCTCAATATTGTTTGTGTATGTATTTATACAGTTCGAGAGTGATTCCGAACTTGTATTCCATTTAGTACGATTGATACGGGGATTGGATAGCAGAGTATGCCCGCACCATAAAATTTTATGTGGGGTGCTGTTAGAATATATATATTATACGAGTATTTAATATATATATGAACTTCTGAAATATGGGAAACTGCCTACTGTGTTATGGTAAGTAAGACATGTATAATGACTCAAATTGGAAATACTTGTTTTGAAAAGTATAATATGATATTGAAAAACTTTATGAATCAATAAAGTTAAAATGAGCGTTTTGTACTAAATGAAATTATCCGTTTTAAACCATGATGTTGTTAAATCTTAATTTTGAGAGTCACCTAAGATAAGTTAAATCCTTGGCGAAGGATAGTGTGATATAGGATGAGATAAACCATTAAGAAGGTTAGTAAGATAGGAGTGCACATTAGAAGAGAGGCGAGAATTTCTCAAGAGAGTGTCACACTAATATGTTGTTACGTTGCCCGGTATCAATTTAAATACTTGCTAAACGAATTTTTAAATCATATACACTATCGGGCTCTGACCCGTTTCTATTCCTCTTTCTCTCTTGTATATATATGTATATATTACAGGTGCCCAGCCACAGGGGCGTCTTGTTTAGGATCCCTTGGAAGGAACGTTCTGCAGCTTAGGTGGGAGTTGCAGGCCACTTGCTTAGACGATTTCATTTACTTGATTCCACTTCTATCATTCTCCTTATTGGGCATGTGTCGCCCTTTCCAATATTTATCTGTTTTATTGGGACATTTGTATTTCAGTTATTTCTAGTACTGTTACTTTGGGATTTATTCAGCATGTATGTTTTACTTTAAGTTTTAAATGCTGGGATTGGGTTGTTAAATGTTAAATTATTGGATTGATTGTTTAATAAAATAAATAAATAAAATTGGAAATTAATGTTTAAAAAATGGTTTTGACACTTAGCTAAATTAAATAGGGTGTCAAATTTGGAAAAGTTATTTTTACGACAGTGATGCTAAGAATGAACCAACTGTTCACCTTGATTTTTATTTAATAAATGAGTGATCGCCCGGTATTTAATTAGGCGGGGTGTCACACGTACCCTGAGCATAAGACCTTGGACACGTGCTATCATTGTGAACGATAGTTTTGACGACTGAATGGGAGCGTAGGTATGTGCATGACCCATTAGGCTGGGGAGTATTCTAACCTCCAATATTTATGCTATGAGATTTATGGTTCGTGAGATACGCTGAACCAATTGTCTGTTATGAAGTGAGTGATGCACCAGGACATGATAGCAGAGTATGCATGCACCGCATCTGTGTCTGGGAGGTGCCGTATTAGTATATATAATAGAGTGATAAATATATATACTATGATGTTATCTACTAGGCGAGAATTGTAGATTGAACTATATATGGGGATGTAATCTACTGTGTGAAATTTATAGATTAACATATATGTACTATGAGGTAATCTACTGTGTGAAATTGTTGATCAAGATGGATAATGAAATTTGATTATATTAAGTAAGTGAATACTTAATCTTAAAGCTGCAAAACCCTAGTTCATAATAAAGAGAAATGAATATATTTAATTATCATACGTATTATGTGGGAAATACGGGGAAATGATATGGGATAAAATCTTAATTGAGAAACCTTAAATTAAGAGATATTAAGGTACGCTAGGCGTGCACACTAGATAAGAGGTGAGAATTCTTAAGCGAGAGCCCATGAATCTAACATGTACATAATACCTTGTCAATTGCATTTGTTAAGCACTTGCTATTTTTAAAATCTTTTATAATCAGGCTCTGACCCATTTCTTTGCGTATTCTCTTCTCTATATTATATTGTACAATAGGTATCCAGTATTAGGGATGCTAACATAGAATATGGACATCTCGACGGGTTATAGATGCTAGTGGAGAGGTAGATTTGCTTTGGTTCTTCCATTCGGTTGATTTATACATCTGAAGTGTCTACTTTCATTTAGGGCATGTCACCCAGGATTTTAGTTATTTCATTTCTATTCTGGATATTGTAATTAGTTATGTTAGTACCGTTGATATCAGTTTTATTTGATGGTAATGAAATATTTTAACTGGAGTGTCATTCCAGTCACATTTATTCTTGTTTAGTTTTTATGTAATGTTGTCTATTATCATTACACTTTGTCGAATGCTTTTACTTAAATTAAAAATGGAATTTTTTTGACACTAGATTAATTATTTATTAGGTGAATTAATAAAGAAATTATTTTTCGACAGTGATGCTAAGAATGAACCAACAGGATATTCTTATTTAATTTAATAAAGGACTGATCACCCAGTATTTAATTAGGTGGGGTGCCACTGGTGTTATCAGAGCATCAAGTTCTAGTGTCCTTAGGATCTGTATAGCGTTTTACGTTTCAGCGTAGCATTCTTTTATGTAGAGCCCTATTTATTTACATGTTGTATTCCTATGTGTATTACGACTTACGTGCTGCTACTAGAAACTATTATTGATGAAATTCTTAAACGAGCTTTGTCAGGCATCGAGGAGTAGTGAGGGTCATTAAAAGAACATCTGGAGGAGGACTCAGATAAAGATTTAGAGCATTTTGGGAAATGGTGATTGAGATAGAACTCATGAAATTTTTTGTTCAGGCTTGAGGACGATAAAGGCATCATTCGGGAGATGTAGTTTCCCAAGCACCGGCGTAGATGACGTTTGGGACATTCTAAACTTACCCAACAGTCTCAGTGAAGGATGAGGTAGTTGGAAGGACTTTTGTGAAGGAATAAATCCAAAGACAATTACGTTGGGTGAAGTGTAGTAACACCCAAGACTTGAAAATTTCGGGAGAAATTTGTTGCCCATAGGTGCAATCTAAAGTGATAAGAGACAAACATCTCATATAAAGAATATTGTGTGAAGCTAAAATGAGAAATTTGGTTATGGTTCGATTGTGAAATCGTTCATTTGTTATTTTTACCGGGATATGTATGGAACTTCAAAATTTATCTCATATGGGCAAGAAAGAAAACCCAACATGGGAGTTGAGTCAACTTGCTTAACAAACTCCTCACCCATCCACTAAGGGGTATATAGAAGATAACAAGAGTTCCTTGTTGTGAAATGACTCATGAGATAAATACTAAAGTGTGGTTCAGATATATGACGAAGAAAACTAGGGCCAATGTCATCAAGGAATTTATAAACACTTCTAGAAGAAAGGGTTCCTAAAGGGTTGGGAAACCTAGCTGAAGGACAAGATTGAATTAAATAGTGATAGTGAAACATTATCAAAAGGTATACCTATTCGAGAACCAATTTAAGTCCTTACTAACCAGTGATGAATTAAGCCAAGACCAGCGAGGCCGATAATGTGTTCGATAGGAAAAGTGCATACAAAGTAACAACGAGGATAGCAATTGGGAGTAATACTACCAAGTCCGAGGAAAGGACATTCCAAAATGGTAAGTGGGACCAGTGATGGGGAAATGGCTAGAAAAATTTCCCCACGTGTAGAGAGTGGGACTACAAGTGTTGAATGTGTCCATGTTGAGAAGTGAGACCGATAAGTTTGAGAATCATAAACCATGGCAGGTAGGCATAATAACTTGAGGAGTGAGATTTCTAGCGAAAGAATTGGGCCTAGGAATTTACACCCGAGAGTGGTGGGTTTAGGCAGAGAATTGAGGCCTAGAGATTTTGGGCCAACATTTTAGAGTGGGTGTGTAAACCATAGAGCATAATATATTGCCCACTATGAGGAGAGGAAACTATTAGATGAAATCATAGATGAATAGTGATTATAAATGATCATGGGTCGTGTTGGTGGCTACGTTCTGGGACCATACGAAACAAGTAAGACTAATGAATCTTTGTTTCATCCTTGTGAGTAAAGGTCTAATTCAAGTGAAAAGTGTGTCATAATATATATACATGAATTGTTAACACTAAAATTCGCGTGCGAGTCGAGTTTAGTGAGTACATTAGTTTTAACAGTCTGGTTACAAATGTATTTATCATTAGTATTAGGATTTTGATGTCACCGTGATATAGCCAGTGGGCACTACGAGAATTTTTTATCGCTATATTTTACTACTGTTTTGAGTTAGTTTGTAGAGCCTATTGTCGTAATGGGAGTAATAATTACCGAATGTTTGAACGATGGTAGATTGAGTGATAAGACTAACGCGCCGGATACTCCGAGTGAGTAATATTACTGTTGTGAGGCACCACTTGAAGAAGGGTAGGGCCTATATATATATATTAGGGTGTACCCGTGCCGATGGCAGGACGATAAATTTGTTCCCGTGATATTTTTTACCTGTGATGATGGCACATCAATTAATTTGTTCCCGTGATATTATGTACCTGTGCCGATGACACGATATAAATTTTTTCCCATAATATTTTGTATTTTAAAATTGCTCGTACCAATGGCACGATGGCGCACTTCGCGTTGAAAACATCCTCAAATTTACATTCACCTGATGGTTATTCACGTACAACAGGCGACCCAAAAATATGAAGTGATAGTTTGAATTTTTTTTAAAAAGAAGTTACTTTCTTATTTTTTTCTTATCATGTCGCTTTTTGATTTATTTTTTTACTTAACTGGAACACGACACTATTTATGTGAGTCAAGTTTTTTTTAGGTAAAAAAAATAACATGTCATCGTGTTGCAATTGGATAGTGTTCGTATTAGATATAAAAAAATTGTGTCGTTTTTATTTTGGTCATTTTAATGTTAGGTAAAAAAAATTGTGTTGTGCCGCATTTTATATGGGTTGTACTCACGTTAAGTAAAAAAAATTGGTTCGTGTCATGTTTTAATCTAATGTGTTTGTGTTAAAAAAATGCAACTACATGATATATTTGAGTTGTATTTGTGTTAGATAAAAAAGTACAATTTTGTGTAATGTTTTATTTGGTGTGTGGTTCTGTTAGGCCGAAATAAAAAGAATTTGTGTCGAGTTCAAGTTCGAGTTATGTTAAAAAAAATATTGTATCTTATTCTAATATGAATTATTCTAAGCAAGTAAATATGAATTATTCTAATATATATTAAATTAAACAAAGTACCAATATAACAAAGTATCTTATTCCCTAACAATGTGCCAATATAGCATACCAAGAACCAATATAACAAAGTAACAATATAAAATCTTCCGTTAACAAATTTTCATAACCGAGTATTCAAACAGGAATGTGATGTTATAAACCAATATACAAAATCTAAAGCTGAAAAGACAACCCATTAACCTAAATTGCACCTACTGTTGTATCCATTTTAACGCACCAAAACCATACACACCTAATTTGAAAAACTCGTGGTCACCAACTCAAAACACACATCAACACACACACATGCACACATATACACACACACAAACATATAATATATATATACACACACAGAGTAAATTTTCTGTAAATGCATCAAAAATATTTTCAGAAACATTACAACTATAAGAAAAATTAGAGAGGAAATACATGGACTCATGATAAAACTTGAGAATTTAAAAACTTGAAGACCTCCCACACCGGAACGTCTCTTCATTTTCAAGGACACAACCCTGTTAAATAAAATCAAGCATTAAGAGATTAACACTTGCAGAGCCATTTGATAGCCATTTGGTAACTCCTTAAACATGTAGTTACAAATGTGTATGCCCTGAACTTTCATAGCCCAATATCATTGCTGCTCCGACCGACCTAAAATATTAGTATCTAGTCAACAAAATGATAATATAATTCAAAAAAATAATACCAGATTTGTGTAGCTGAAAAACTAACTGTGTAGGGATCGTATATGTGAGAGAGAGGTTGTGTGATATGAGAGTTTTACACTGCTCGAGGTACCCCGTTGATAACTTTTGTACGTTTATAACTTTGTGTGCGTATATATCAATATAATATGATATATATTATACACATTACCTTAACCCACCTACAACTCCAAAGAAAACCCACATACACCATCTTTACAAACATACAGTAGCCCACCACCTATTTCCTCTCGTACCTCACATAACCTAATCCTACCCCTGTACAGCAACAAAAGTAGCATGGTTTTGAGCCCCCGTGTCTAGTCCACATCATGCCAAGGTATAACCAACCAAACCAATAGACAGTCACCATCGTGCTATACTAAATCTGTAGGAAGGTAGTGGGACTGGGGTCTATGAATAACTGGAAAGGGTGAGGCGTGACCCACTCTAATGGACACTGTCTGCAAGGTTCTCAAGAACTCCTGGAGCAGCTTCTGATGAGACCTTCTCCTTCTGGTAAAAATGGAGCTCAAGCTGGAACTCCCTCCCTGCAAGAAGATGAACTTCCACAACAATAATAGTAATTTTCTCAAGAGGAGCTCCTGAGAGTGATGGCTGCCAATGGGGAGTGAAAGAACAAGGCACTTAGCACTTAGAGAGAGAGCAGGGAGAGAATACTAGAGAGGTTCTGGTGTGATTTTGACAGAGTAACAGTGCTGATTGAGTTTTTTTCTTCTTTTTCTATGACCTTGCCCAGGGGTCCTATTTATACTTGGGCACTAAGGATGGGTGGCACTTTTGGCACCAAAACTTAGAGGGTTGGTGAGGGACAAAGTTTGCAGTGTACTATTTGTCCCTACCTGCAGGAAGCTCTGCCTGTCCCTTTTGGCAGATGCCCCCTGGTGCCAACCAAAGTTCAGAAGCAAATATGTCTTCTAATGGAGACAAAATATTTGATTTATAAAATATCTTTTGAAACGGTAACTTTTGGTACAAACTTTGTAAACTTGAGGGGGGGTCTCAAGGACCACCTCCTCTAAAATCATTATAAGCTTGAGGGGGGTCTTGAGGACCCCCTTCTAAAATCATTTTTCTTGAGAGGGGTTTAGAGGACCCTCTCCTTTAAAATCATTTTATAAAGAGTTCTTTTCTTGTGAGCAGCCAGCCCTTTGGCTGCTCACTTCACTTGTGACTAAGTGTGCGGTGTGTGAGGACTGGGTGACCCTAGGGTCTCCTACTAGTATTCTCTCAATCCTATAGTGTTAAGTGGTTGAGCTTGCTCAACATACCTTGTCCCTCAGCCACCAAGCCAAGACTCCCAAGAGATCCCAACTGGCCTACCTGAGCCCTGCTTGCTCAACTAGGCAACCTGTACAAGAATAGAAAAGTGTTAATACTATTGTTCTTTTAAATAATAACGTTTCATGATGAGGAGTTGCTCATGGTAGCCACTCCTCATCTTGGCCGCCCAAGGAGGGTTCCTTCTCGATATGAGATTCTGCCGGATCCTTTGCAGTGGCACTTCTCAATCTTGGTGTGACACCCCGACTAATTAAATACCGGGTAGCTACTCCTTTATTAAATTAATACAAAATGCCAAGTTGGTCCAGTTAATAGCATCACTGTCGAAAACATTTTAATGATTACTAACCACCTAGTATATAAAAAGTGAGTTGCCAAATTTTAAGTTAACTCTGATTAACATGAAAATAAAAGGATAATGATAGAATAACAACATTCACCATAACGAGACAATAGAATAACCAACAACATAATAATAAGTCTGGAGGAAAAACTCCTCACAACAATCCCACAACTGAACTCAATAAAACAAAGTATCCTGAATTAATTACATGCCAAAAGTCTGAAAAATCTGAAATAGGAAATGCTTCTAATAGAAATGGGCGACATGCCCTACAACTGATGAAAGCTGAGTATAGAGTCAAGATAGATGAAGCGTCTACTAGCAAAGTCCTGTAACTTACACAAACAGCTACAGCTCGTCACCTGAATGAAAATCCTATGCATGGTGTCCTTGTGGCTGGGCACCTAAAATGGTTTTTACAAAAAAATAGATTTGAAAGCAAACGGGTCAAAGCCCGAAAGTGGAAATTATTTTAAAAACAGCAGGTGCTTTAATGACATTAAAACAATGAATGCAAAATACATGTTAGGACGTGAACTCACGTGAAATACTCACCTCTCGACTAATTTGTGCACTCCTAAACGTACCGTACCCATCTAAGTAACATACACAACTAACCAAACCATAATAAGTTCTACCCCTTACTACTCAATTACCATTATACATTCCAACGTTATCCATTAAATAGAGGGCTTTACTTAAACTCAAATTCTCAATTAGTAGCAATACAATTCACTATCGGTTAACCCGTTATGTTTTCTCAAAACATTACCATAATTATTTTCGCAATACCAACATGAAGGTTCCCATTATTTAAGTGTATATTATTCACATCATAAATATACAATACAAGCAGCCTGAAACTAAGCAGCGGTGCACACATACTCTGCTATCCATCCCGGTACATCACGTACATAAGGATAAGGCATTCCGAATCTCTCAGGAATCGTTCTCAGATAACAACAATCACAAACAATGGAGGCGAACACAGTCACATCACATGGGTCACGCACATACCTATGCTCCCACGATCAGCAGACTTATTAACATCCCAATAAGTCCTTCTCTGACCTATGTTCTCGAGGTACCAATCTAAATCCGGGCAACACAAGGATTAGAGGGCCCTAAGCGAACGTAAACCTCCCGTGATAGCAAGTATGGTAGGTATGTCATACACATAAAATCATATACATATACTAATTATACACACACCTTAGTAATCACCGTAATTTATTTGTGGTACATTTTTCATTCGTACCGACTTATAAAGTTGCACAATTCATAAGTTCCTAATTAATTCAATTATTCAAGCCGTCAATTGTTCTCACGTCGTAATAGACACTCACGTCCTAATCCATAATTTCCATTTGGTTCAAACCACCCTTCTCTGTTTTACTCCTCATTATATTCCAAGTATCCCAAATATATCAACTAATCATCAAGGAAATGTTATCTCTACAACTAAACAAGGTTACGGGACACACGGAATCAAAACAGGCCAAAAAGCATAAACTGTCCTCTCGTTAGAAGTCTCGTTCGAACGAGTCTGTTTGAACGAGAGTTCGTTCGAACGAACTGGGCATCTAACGAGATCTCGTTCGAACGAAAGGCATCGAACGAACATTCCTCTCGTTAGAAGGGAAACTGTCAACTCGTTAGAAGCTCGCTCGAACGAGCTCATTCGAACGACTTGGGCAGGTCTTCTAACGAGAGGCCAGTTTCGAGCCCAGAAATTCCCTTTTTCGTTTTTCCAACTTTTCTTCCTCTCTAATCTCATCTAAACATCAATCCAACGATTGTTCAAGGTTTCTAATCGTCCCTAAACATACTTAGGTCACATACTAACGTGTTTTGTGGGGTTAATTCTTTTAAACATCATCCAAATATCAAATCTATACATTTTTCCCCAATTTCAAGAACATGAACCCTAGAAATTCTTAAATCCCCAATGAGCCTAATTAAAGCCGTTTTTGTTTCATCCAAAATATATTATCATCAGATTAATTACCTACATACAATTCTACATGCAATTCCTCATCAAAATACAAGTTTCTAATTCCAATTTAATGGGTTTTCATCAATCTCCAAAAATAATACACTTTTATCAATTTCCTACGCATGGAAGAAGCATTCTCTGCAACTAATGAAATTAAACCACTTGCCTTATGTATATCTCTGATTTAGATGTCGAATTGATGAATGATTCTCTCTCTCTCTGCAGAATTCTCCTCTCTCTCTCTCTACAAGTCTTCTTCTCCAAGGTGACAATGGTGGCTAGGGTTTGCCTTAGGAAACATTTTGGAACTAATTCCAATAACCCCCGTAGCCCATTAGGTTATTAGTGGGTTTAGTGGGTAATTACCAAATCAGATTTTTAATTCCTAATTTTCGTTGGTTTTAATTCCCAAAAATTCAAAATTACCAAACTACCCTTTTACGTTGCCGGTATGGCCTAAAAATGCCCCGGGACCCAAACTAAACCCCCGGCTAGTGTTTTATGACTATTTTGACCCTTTCAGACGCGTTGGCGCATCAAAACAACCATACGGTTAATAGAATTAAAATTCACTTTTTAATTAAATAATAATATTCCTGACGCGACTGTCACATGCGTCTCAACAAATTTCCAAATCGTCGTATTTCAAACTCACGAAAAATTTCATAATTTCCATATTCATATGTAGCCATCTATACTCATTAAGATCAAATACCAACTCGTATCTCGCTAGTATTTTTATCCGGATTAATTCCCAATTAATACACATTTAATTCAATTAATCCCATAAATAAATATCATGAAAATACGGTGTATTACATACTTCCCCCCTAATAACCCCCTGTGACACCCCGACTAATAAATACCGGGTAGCTACTCCTTTATTAAATTAATACATAATTCCAAGTTGGTCCAGCTAATAGCATCACTGTCGAAAACATTTTAATGATTACTAACCACCTAGTATTTAAAAAGTGAGTTGCCAAATTTTAAGTTAACTCTGATTAACATGCAAATAAAAGGATAATGATAGAATAACAACATTCACCACAACGAATAACCAACAACATAATAATAAGTCCGGAGGAAAAACTCCTCACAACAATCCCACAACTGAACTAATTAAAACAAAGTATCCTGAATTAATTAAATGCCAAAAGTCTGAAAAATCTGAAATAGGAAATGCTTCTAATAGAAATGGGCGACATGCCCAACAACTGATGAAAGTTCAATATAGAGTCAAGATAGATGAAGCGTCTACTAGCAAAGTCATGTAACTTCCACAAACAGCTATAGCTCGTCAGCTGAATGAAAATCCTATGCATGGTGTCCTTGTGGCTGGGCACCTAAAATGGTTTTTACAAAAAAATAGATTTGAAAGCAAACGGGTCAGAGCCCGAAAGTGGAAATTATTTTAAAAACAGCAAGTGCTTTAATGACATTAAAACAATGAATGCAAAATGCATGTTAGGACGTGCACTCACATGAAATACTTACCTCTCGACTAATTTGTGCACTCCTAAACGTACCGTACCCATCTAAGTAACATATATAACTAACCAAACCGTAATAAGTTCTACCCCTTACTACTCAATTCCCATTATACATTCCAACGTTATCGATTAAATAGAGGGCTTTACTTAAACTCAAATTCTCAATTAGTAGCAATATAATTCACTATCGGTTAACCCGTTATGTTTTCTCAAAACATTACCATAATTATTTTCGCAATACCAATATGAAGGTTCCCATTATTTAAGTGTATATTATTCACATCATAAATATACAATACAAGCAGCCTGAAACTAAGCAACGGTGCACTCATACTCTGCTATCCATCCCGGTACGTCACGTACATAAGGATCACGCATTTCGAATCTCTCAGGAATCGTTCTCAGATAACAACAATCACAAACAATGGAGGCGAACACAGTCACATCACATGGGTCACGCAAATACCTACGCTCCCACGATCAGCAGACTTATTAACATCACAATAAGTCCTTCTCTGACCTATGTTCTCGAGGTACCAATCTAAATCCGGGCAACACAAGGATTAGAGGGCCCTAAGCGAACGTAAACCTCCCGTGATAGCAAGTATGGTAGGTATGTCATACACATAAAATCATATACATATACTAATTATACACACACCTTAGTAATCACCGTAATTTATTTGTGGTACACTTCTCATTCGTACCGACTTATAAAGTTGCACAATTCATAAGTTCCCGATTAATTCAATTATTTAAGCCGTCAATTGTTCTCACGTCCTAATAGACACTCACGTCCTAATCCATAATTTCCATTTGGGTCAAACCACCCTTCTCTGTTTTACTCCTCATTATATTCCAAGTATCCCAAATATATCAACTAATCATCAAGGAAATGTTATCTCTACAATTAAACAAGGTTACGGGACACGCAAAATCAAAACAGGCCAAAAAGCCTAAACTGTCCTCTCGTTAGAAGTCTCATTCGAACGAGTCTGTTCGAACGAGAGTTCGTTCGAACGAACTGGGCATCTAATGAGATCTCGTTCGAACGAAAGTCATCGAACGGACATTCGTCTCGTTAGAAGGCAAACTGTCAACTCGTTAGAAGCTCGCTCGAACGAGCTCGTTCGAACGACCTGGGCAGGTCTTCTAACGAGAGGCCAGTTTCGAGCCCAGAAATTCCCTTTTTCGTTTTTCCAACTTTTGTTCCTATCTAATCTCATCGAAACATCAATCCAACGATTGTTCAAGGTTTCTAATCGTCCCTAAACATACTTAGGTCACATACTAACGTGTTTTGTGGGGTTAATTCATTCTAAACATCATCCAAATATCAAATCTATACATTTTTCCCCAATTTCAAGAACATGAACCCTAGAAATTCTTAAATCCCCAATGAGCCTAATTAAATTCGTTTTTGTTTCATCCAAAATATATTATCATCAGATTAATTATCTACATAAAATTCTACATGCAATTCCTCATCAAAATACAAGTTTTAATTCCAATTTAATGGGTTTTCATCAATCTCCAAAAATAATACAATTTTATCAATTTCCTATGCATGGAAGAAGCATTCTCTGCAACTAATGAAATTAAACCACTTACCTTATGTATATCTCTGAATTTGATGTCGAATTGATGAATGATTCTCTCTCTCTCTGCAGAATTCTCCTCTCTCTCTCTCTCTCTACAAGTCTTCTTCTCCAAGGTGACAATGGTGGCTAGGGTTTGCCTTAGGAAACTTTTTGGAACTAATTCCAATAACCCCCGTAGCCCATTAGGTTATTAGTGGGTTTAGTGGGTAATTACCAAATCAAATTTTTAATTCCTAATTTTCGTTGGTTTTAATTCCCAAAAATTCAAAATTACCAAACTACCCTTTTACGTTGCCGGTATGGCCTAAAAATGCCTCGGGACCGAAACTAAACCCCCGGCTAGTGTTTTCTGACTATTTCGACCCTTCCGGACGCGTTGGCGCACTCAAAACGACCATACGGTTAATAGAATTAAAATTCACTTTTTAATTAAATAATAATATTCCTGACGCGACTGTCACACGTGTCTCAACAAAATTCCATATCTCCGTATTTCAAACTCACGACAAATTTCATAATTTTCATATTCATATATAGCCATCTATACTCATTAAAATCAAATACCAACTCGCATCTCGCTAGTATTTTTATTCGTATTAATTCCCAATTAATACACATTTAATTCAATTAATCCATAAATAAATATCATGAAAATATAGGGTATTACATACTTCCCCCCTAATAACAGAATTTCGTCCCGAAATTCGGAACTAGAAAGTACCTAGTAAGAATAACTCTGGATAACGTTCGCGCATATCATCCTCGCGCTCCCATGTGGACTCCTCGACATTATGATGTCGCCACTAAACACGGACTAACGGAACTATCTTTGACCGCGATTTCCGCTCACTTCGGTCCAAAATAGCAATCGGCCCCTCCTCATAGGAGCTATCGGGCTGGAGATCTATGTCCTCAAAAGCAATGTGAGAATGAGACAAATCGTCTCTAAGATATTTCCTTAGCGAGGAAATATGAAACGCATCGTGAATCTAATGAAAATGCTCCGGTAACCCAAGTCTATACGCAACCGGTCCTATCCGCTCAATAATAGGAAATGGTCCCACATATCTCGGTGCCAACTTCCCCTTCTTTCCAAATTGCATAATCCCCTTCATAGGAGATACTCTAAGTAAAACTTGGTCCCCCACTTGGAACTCTCTGAAGAACCTCTTCGCATCAGCATAGCTCTTCTGCCGATCCTGGGCTACCCGAATGCGACTCCGTATCAATTCTATCCTTGCCGAAGTATCCTGAATCACTTCCGGCCCCAGTAGTTTGTTATCCCCCACCTCCAACCAACATGCTGGGGAACGACAAGGTCTACCGTACAACGCCTCAAATGGGGCCATGCCAATGGTGAACTGGTAAGAGTTGTTGTAAGCAAACTCCACCAGTGCAAGATACTGTTCCCATCCACCCCCGAAATCAATGATGCACATACGTGGCATGTCCTCCAACATCTGGTTTGTACACTCGGTTTGCCCATCGGTCTGTGGATGATAAACCGTACTCAACCGCAATTCCGTGCCCATGGCCTCCTGAAAACTCTCCCAAAACTGTGAAACAAATATTTTGTCTCTGTCAGACACGATATTTAGGGGCACACCGTGAAGTCTCACTATCTCTGAAATAAAGAGCTGGGCATACTGTCCCGTACTGTAGTCTGTCCTTACGGGTAGAAAATGAGCGACTTTGGTCAACCTGTCCACAATTACCCAAATGGAGTCGTGACCTCTCTGTGACGTAGGCAACCCCGTGATAAAATCCATGGATATTCTCTACCACATCCACATCGGGACCTCTAATGGCTGTAGAAGTCCTGCCGGTCTCTAATGATCCACTTTTACTAGCTGACAAGTGGCGCATTTAGAAACAAACATGAAAATATCTCTTTTCATCCCGCTCCACCAATACTGTCGTCTCATGTCTTGGTACATTTTGTCCCCACCGGGATGTACCGCGAATCGTGAGCCGTGCGACTCTTCCATTAACTCGTGCCCCAATTCCTCCCCTTCCGGAACTACCAATCTCCCATTGAACCAATCCCCCGTCTGAGCTAACGGTATAGGACTCACCTCCCTCTGCTAATAATCGAACTATCTACTCCTGACAGAACGAGTCATGTGCTTGTGCCTTTACCACCCTCGTGATAATCTGTGGTGTAACAGTCATGACCGACATGAATGATCGGGCCACTGCATCCTGGTGTCCCAACTCCTTCCACTTTGCCTTCCACACCCCTGCCACTTCATCTACTGGCCTACGGCTCAACGCGTCTGCTACCACGTTAGCCTTCCCCGGGTGGTATTGGATATCAAACTGATAGTCCTTCACAAACTCAAGCCACCTTCGTTGTCGCATATTCAACTCTTTCTGCGTGAATAGGTATTGTAGGGACTTGTGGTCCGTGAAAAATCAAAACTTTTCCCCCAAAAGGTAATGTCTCCAAATCCGAAGGGCAAATATCACTGTTGCTAATTCCAAGTCATGAGTGGGGTAATTCTTATCGTGAGGCTTTAGCTTACGGGAAGGATAAGCTATGGCCTGACTCTCCTGCTGCAATACACCTCCAAGTCCTTGCAAAGACGCATCGGTGTAGACTAGATACTCAACACCCGATCTCGGAAATGCTAACACAGGTGCTAAGGTCAACTTATCCTTCAACTCCCCAAATGCCAACTGATAGGCATCACTCCAGATGAATGGCACACCCTTACGAGTCAGATGTGTCAAAGGGCCCGCTATATTCAAAAATCCCCGAATGAACCTCCTGTAGTATCTTGCTAGGCCCAAGAAAATACGAATCTCGTTCGGTGTCGTGGGCTGTCCCCACTCCCTCACCGCGGTTACCTTCCTCGGATCAACAGATATCCCCTGGTCAGAAATAATGTGTCCCAAAAACTAGACCTCTTTCAGCCAAAACCCGCACTTCTCATATTTTACATACAGCTCGTTCTGACGTAGCGTCTGCAAAACCTGCCTCAAATGCTCTGCGTGCTCCTCCTCTGTCTGGGAGTAAACCAGAATATCATCAATGAAGACAATGACGAACTGATCAAGGAACTCTCTGAACACCCTATTAATCAAGTCCATAAACACGGCTGGAGCATTGGTCAAGCCAAAAGGCATAACCCGAAACTCGTAAGAACCATATCTCATTAAGAACGCAGTCTTCGAGATATCCTCTTCCCTGATACGCAACTGATGGTATCCCGATCGTAAATCAAGCTTTGAGAAGAAAGAAGCTCCTCTCAACTGGTCGAATAAGTCATTGATTCGGGGTAACGGATATTTATTCCGTATCGTGACCTTATTCAACTCTCGATAATCCACACATAACCTCAACGATCCATCCCTCTTCTTTACGAACAACACAAGGGCACCCCACGATGAAGTACTCCTCCGTATAAACCCCTGACCCAACAACTGCTCAATCTGATCCGGTAGCTCTCGCATCTCTGCCGGAGACATACGGTACGGTGTGAATGCTATAGGTCTCGTATCTGGTAATAAGTCTATGACAAAGTCTATCTCTCAACTGGGGGGTAGGCTTGGTATCTCCTGAAACACATCTGAATACTCCCTGACAACTGGGATCGAATCTAAAGGAATCACAACCTCCTTAGAGGTATCCTCCTCTATGTAATAAAAATGAGCGGTCGAGCCTCCCTCTGGGCGAGGCATCGCCACTACAAACATCTCTTGCCCCGGAATGGAAAAAACAATGCTCCCACCGAAGAAATCAATCATGGCTCTATAAGCTGCGAGCCAATCCATACCGATAATCACATCGTGGTCATGCATATCTAATACCAACATGTCTGCAGGTAATACCAAACTACCAATCTCTACCCCCACTCCCCGGTATATAAAGAAAATAAGTGACCCACTCCCCAATGGTGAGTCTACACACGTCACTGTGCTCTCTGCTGTGGCTAATAACCCTAAGGCTTTCGCAAAATGTGTAGCTATAAAACAATGCTTTGCCCCCGTATCAAACAAAACCCGACCCATAGTGCGATGGATAGGAAACATACCCTCAATCGGGGGTGGGACCTGTGGAGATGCTGCCTGCTGAAGCTGGTATACTCTCCCATACTGCAGCTGCCCCTGCTGAACTGGGACCGCTGGAATGGGTGGAAATGCTGCCATCTATGGTGGCGCCGGGAGGGCGGCGGGAAACACGGGTCTCTGCTGCTCCTGTCGAGCACCCTGCTGCTACTCGGGGGCCCTTCCCCTCTCAGGACAGTCCTGGCGTTTATGGCCAGTATTGCCACAAATGTAACACTTCCCCGGGAAGTTCCCCCCTCTCTGTCTCTGCTGCCCCCGACCCTGGTGGCCGTTACCGTTCCTCCCCTGGCCCTGTTGGCCCTGCTGAAACTGCTATTGTTGACCATTATGACCCTGCTGGCCCTGATGGCCGTTCGGACCCTGATGGCCCTGCCGGAAACCTCCCTGTCCGTGCCTGAAATTTCCCGATCTGAACCTCTTGTGATCCCCCTGTTGGGGACCCTGGTCACCCTGTCTCTACCCTTGAACAGATTGTGCCCCGCTGGCACCATGTCCTACAGTCCTGCCCTGATGGCTGGACTCTCCCGATCTCTTGCCCTCAGCCATGTGAAAGCGGTGATCCTGGCTGTGTAACAGTGCAACGTTAACCACATCAGAGTAAGTGTCCAATGATAGATTCCCCAACAAATGCTGACGGATCCTCCAAGTCAACCCGTCTGTAAATTTCTGTATCTTCTTCTCTTCTGTCGGTATCTCATCCAGAACGATATTCAACAGATTGGTGAATTCGGCCTCATACTCGGCCATAGTCTTACCTTCCTGTCTGAGATTCATCAACTTCCTCCTCATTTCATTATGAACAGCTGACAGAAAGTACTTGCGGTCAAACCGCACCCAAAACTCCTGTATAGTGAGAGTATCTCTCTCCTCCACGGTGGTAATAGACTCCCACCACTGCAGTGCAGACCCCACTAGCTTAAAGGTATCTAGTATCTGCTTCTGGACATCGGTGCACTCATACATCCTCAGGTGCCGCTGAATGTCCTTCCTCCACTGACTCGAAACCACTACATCGGAGCTACCTGCGAACTCCGGTGGGTGTGCTTTCTGAAAAGCATCGCGTACACGTTCCCAAGCAGACGGGAATGCATGTGCCTAAACTGGCGCGGCTACTGGCGCCTGAGGTGGTGCCTGCTGAACTACGGCTAGTGCGACATTTATCGCCTGGGCCACAATGGCTGCAACCTTGGCGGCATTCATCGTGCCCTGAACTAGTGCGGGCTGTGGTTCTGGCGTAGCATCCCTGGGAACCCGTTGTGCACGTCGTGGAGGCATCTGAAATAAGAATAAAGTTTATAAGTTCGCAGTTATAAACTCAAAATAGCTGAATAACGTAGCATACACAAAAGAATACAACAGTCCTAAAATATAGGGCTCTACACCAAAGAAAGCTCAGCGGAAACATAATAAGCCGTACAGATCCTAAAGGACACTAGAACCTGATGCTCTGATACCACCTGTGACACCCCGACTAATTAAATACCGGGTAGCTACTCCTTTATTAAATTAATACAAAATGCCAAGTTGGTCCAGTTAATAGCATCACTGTCGAAAACATTTTAATGATTACTAACCACCTAGTATTTAAAAAGTGAGTTGCCAAATTTTAAGTTAACTCCGATTAACATGCAAATAAAAGGATAATGATAGAATAACAACATTCACCATAACGGGACAATAGAATAACCAACAAAATAATAATAAGTCCGTAGGAAAAACTCCTCACAACAATCCCACAACTGAACTAAATAAAACAAAGTATCCTGAATTAATTACATGCCAAAAGTCTGAAAAATATGAAATAGGAAGTACTTCTAATAGAAATGGGCGACATGCCCTACAACTGATGAAAGCTGATAGAGTCAAGATAGATGAAGCATCTACTAGCAAAGTCCTGTAACTTCCACAAACAGCTACAGCTCGTCACCTGAATGAAAATCCTAAGCATGGTGTCCTTGTGGCTGGGCACCTAAAATGGTTTTTACAAAAAAAATAGATTTGAAAGCAAGCGGGTCAGAGCCCGAAAGTGGAAATTATTTTAAAAACAACAAGTGATTTAATGACATTAAAACAATGAATGCAAAATACATGTTAGGACGTGCACTCACATGAAATACTCACCTCTCGACTAATTTGTGCACTCCTAAACGTACCGTACCCATCTAAGTAACATACATAACTAACCAAACCGTAATAAGTTCTACCCCTTACTACTCAATTCCCATTATACATTCCAACGTTATCGATTAAATAGAGGGCTTTACTTAAACTCAAATTCTCAATTAGTAGCAATACAATTCATTATCGGTTAACCCGTTATGTTTTCTCAAAACATTACCATAATTATTTTCGCAATACCAACATGAAGGTTCCCATTATTTAAGTGTATATTATTCACATCATAAATATACAATACAAGCACCCTGAAACTAAGCAGCGGTGCACACATACTCTGCTATCCATCCCGGTACATCACGTACATACGGATCACGCATTCCGAATCTCTCAGGAATCGTTCTCAGATAACAACAATCACAAACAATGGAGGCGAACACAGTCACATCACATGGGTCACGCACATACCTACGCTCCCACGATCAGCAGACTTATTAAAATCCCAATATGTCCTTCTCTGACCTACGTTCTCGAGGCACCAATCTAAATCCGGGCAACACAAGGATTAGAGGGCCCTAAGAGAACGTAAACCTCCCGTGATAGCAAGTATGGTAGGTATGTCATACACATAAAATCATATACATATACTAATTATACACACACCTTAGTAATCACCGTAATTTATTTGTGGTACACTTCTCATTCGTACCGATTTATAAAGTTGCACAATTCATAAGTTCCCGATTAATTCAATTATTCAAGCCGTCAATTGTTCTCACGTCGTAATAGACACTCACGTCCTAATCCATAATTTCCATTTGGTTCAAACCACCCTTCTCTGTTTTACTCCTCATTATATTCCAAGTATCCCAAATATATCAACTAATCATCAAGGAAATGTTATCTCTACAATTAAATAAGGTTACGCGACACGCGGAATCAAAACAGGCCAAAAAGCCTAAACTGTCCTCTCGTTAGAAGTCTCGTTCGAACGAGTCTGTTCGAACGAGAGTTCGTTCAAATGAACTGGGCATCTAACGAGATCTCGTTCGAACGAAAGGCATCGAACGAACATTCCTCTCGTTAGAAGGGAAACTGTCAACTCGTTAGAAGCTCGCTCTAACGAGCTCGTTCGAACGACCAGGGCAGGCCTTCTAACGAAAGGCCTGTTTCGAGCCCAGAAATTCCCTTTTTCGTTTTTCCAACTTTTATTCCTCTCTAATCTCATCTAAACATCAATCCAACGATTGTTCAAGGTTTCTAATCGTCCCTAAACATACTTAGGTCACATACTAACGTGTTTTGTGGGGTTAATTCATTCTAAACATCATCCAAATATCAAATCTATACATTTTCCCCAATTTCAAGAACATGAACCCTAGAAATTCTTAAATCGCCAATGAGCCTAATTAAATCCGTTTTTGTTTTATCCAAAATATATTATCATCAGATTAATTACCTACATACAATTCTACATGCAATTCCTCATCAAAATACAAGTTTCTAATTCCAATTTAATGGGTTTTCATCAATCTCCAAAAATAATACAATTTTATCAATTTCCTACGCATGGAAGAATCATTCTCTGCAACTAATGAAATTAAACCACTTGCCTTATGTATATCTCTGATTTTGATGTCGAATTGATGAATGATTCTCTCTCTCTCTGCAGAATTCTCCTCTCTCTCTCTCTACAAGTCTTCTTCACCAAGGTGACAATGGTGGCTAGGGTTTGCCTTAGGAATCTTTTTGGAACTAATTCCAATAATCCCCGTATCCCATTAGGTTATTAGTGGGTTTAGTGGGTAATTACCAAATCAGATTTTTAATTCCTAATTTTCGTTGGTTTTAATTCCCAAAAATTCAAAATTACCAAACTACCCTTTTACGTTGCCGGTATGGCCTAAAAATGCCCCGGGACCCAAACTAAACCACCGGCTAGTGTTTTCTGACTATTTTGACCCTTACGGATGCGTTGGCGCACTCAAAACGACCATACGGTTAATAGAATTAAAATTCACTTTTTAATTAAATAATAATATTCCTGACGCGACTCTCACACGCGTCTCAACAAAATTCCAAATCGCCGTATTTCAAACTCACGAAAAATTTCATAATTTCCATATTCATATATAGCCATTTATACTCATTAAAATCAAATACCAACTCGCATCTCGCTAGTATTTTTATCCGAATTAATTTCCAATTAATACACATTTAATTCAATTAATCCCATAAATAAATATCATGAAAATACGGGGTATTACACTTGGATTTCTGCGGTGACCCTTGCGAGTGACCTCTCGAATGTCATTGCTACAGTGACCCTTGCGGTGGCGCTGACCCTTGCAGTGCCACTTCTCAATCTTGGACTTCTGCGGTGGCCCTTGCGAGGTACATATCGAATGTCATTACTGCAGTGACACTTGTAGTGGCGCTGAGCCTTGCAATGGCACTTCTCAATCTTGGATTTCTGTGGTGACCCTTGCGAGGCACCTTGTGAATGTCATTGCTGCAGTGACCCTTGCTATGGCGCTGACCCTTGTAGTGGCACTTCTCAATCTTGAATTTCTGCGATGACCCTTGCGAGGCATCTCTCGAATGTCGTTGCTGCAGTGACCCTTATGGTGGCGTTGACCCTTGTAGTGGCACTTTTTAATCTTGGAATTCTGCGGTGACCCTTGCGAGGCACCTCTCTAATGTCATTGCAGAAGTGACACTTGCAGTGGCGCTGACCCTTGCAGTGGCACTTCTCAATCTTGGACTTCTGCGGTGACCCTTGCGAGGCACCTATCGAATGTCATTGCTGCAGTGACCCTTGCAGTGGCGCTGACCCTTACAGCTACACTTATCAATCTTGGACTTCTGCGGTGACCCTTGTGAGGCACCTCTCGAATGTCAATGTTGCAGTGACCCTTGCAGTGGCACTTCTCAATCTTGGACTTATGCGGTGACCCTTGCGAGGCACCTCTCGAATGTCATTGTTGTAGTGTCATTTACAGTGACGCTGACCCTTGCGGTGGCGCTGACCCTTACAACTGTAGTGACCCATGCAGTGACGCTGACCCTTGCAGTGGCGCTAACCCTTGTAGCTGCAGTGACCCTTGCAGTGGCGCTGGGGGTTCCTGCTCAATATGAGTTTCTGTCGGGACCCTAGGTGGGTTCATTCTCAATATGATCTGCTGGGACCCTGGGTGGGTTCCTTCTCAATATTTCCAAAAAAATGTTTTTATTTATATTTTTTTTGTAGGTAGACACCCTTCTACAAAATCCAACTACATTTTCAAGATAGTGGTCAAATTGTAATTTTACCAACAATCATAAGTATCATCAACAGTCACCATCGTGCTATACTAAATCCAACTCCAATAAAATGTTAACACCATATCAACCATTGAAAGCCTAAGGTAAATTACCCACAAACATTTACCAAACATTTAATATATGCCAATATTGAAATATAAATAAGTAGTGTTTATTAATGCAAGTAAACCAAATTTAGAAATATAAATTAGTAGTGTTTATTAATTATTTTAATGAACATACATAGTATGATAAATCAATATTTAAGGTCCGAATAAAAATTTCATGCCTGATAATGATTCCTCAACATTATAAACCCAATTAAACATTTCATAACATAATTAGTTCAACAAATTACATGCCAGTTGCAGTTGTCATAACACCTATGTTTCAAAGTATTCAAAAGTCTGCATTCAAAATCTCCATTCCAAGCTTTAATCTGCATCATCACTTAATAAGTCTGCATTTAGTACACTTATATCACGCCTTTAAACGTTTTCTCTCAATCGATAAACTTTGAAAATAAAAAGCTCAAACAAACATTTTGCAAAAAATGCTTAATATGCCAATATAGAAATTAACTTGATGTTTGGAAAAGTAGGCTGGATTAGTATGTAAAAAGGAAATCATGAAAGTAAACCCAATATAGATATTAAAAACAAAAATTGTACGAATAAACATAAAATCTCATGGAAGACTCTTAGGCACTAAAGCCTGGATATCAAATCATATACAATACCCACTGATATGAATCCATAGAATCAGAGGCGTTAGAGTTGTATACACCTCTTCTATCTTCACCAATAGTACCAAATACTAAAGAAAATATACTACTTAGTTTTTTTTGGCAAAGAGCAAGAAGAAAGAGGTGAGAAAGTTTTCTTTGAACAGAATTGCCACTGCGAGGTGAAGAGTTAACCTTAAGCAGATAAAGAGCGTACAAAAGTTTACAAACTTGACAAAATAATTTCCCAGAATATAATACGATATATAACATTACAGGGAGGATATAGAAATCACCAAAATCTAAAAAAGAAAAGATTATTGTCACTGAGAAAGGAAGACATCGCCTGAATATTATACCATGGAATATATACAGTTCTCATCTATAAAACCAACTTTTGAACACTATACCATGGAATATATACCGATCTAAAAAAAAAAGAATGACTAAATAAATCGTTTCTTACCCAAACCAACGATCTTTGGTCCAAACCCAATGAATCAGGTTGACAGCACCGGACCGAACAATTGTAGCGATCTTTGGACCAAACCTAAAAAATCAAGTTTGCTATCGGAGATACACTTTGAACTGTAGCGATCCATGTAAGCCTTTATTGTTTTTGGAGCGGTAAAAGAGAAAAATAGAAAGAGTGAATAGCAGAAAAAAGAGAGAAGGGTTTTGTTAAGAGATGGAGGGGAAAACGTACCCAACAGTTTTGTTCACCCCTCTTTCTATTTTTATTTGTATCAAGTTCTATACCACCCCTTCAATAAAAAGTAAAAAAATACTTGAACTTGGGAATGGATGACGTTTATCCATACTGGGATATGGATTCATTGCATCCATCTGTTGCTATGGATCAAAGATAACAATTTGACTTCCTGAAAAAACTCACAGATATTAAAAAAAGTGAGAGTTGTGATTTTGGAGGTTTACACAATAACTTCAATTTATTCAAGTTACAAACGTAGTTATACCAAAGCATTGATACACCAAAGGACTGATACACAATGATTCACAAAGCATGCAAACCCAAATAGAACTAACCATAAAAACACAAAAAACCCACTTTCATAATGGCGATATCTGTTCAGCTATACACAGTTACAAAGTGAAGGATGACTAACCCACCTTGAAGATATGGAGCCTCTTGTGGAGCAACTTCAGTAAATGAAAGGTAGTGTGATAGTGATATTTTCCTTGGGTATATCTCTTTGTTGTACTCTAGCCAGTGAAAATATGGACAAAGTCTATCTTAGGTGGTACTCTAGCCAGGCTAATAGTTTTGAGTCCCAATGAGAAGTTACATACCTAAAGGTTCTTAAGATTGTCCAAATAAATATTGCATTATTCAGCTGAAAATGAGATTACCCTTAATCGTAGTCATCCACCTTTGATTGATTCTAAGCCATTGGATTCAAAGCCCTCCCATTCAATCTCAACCACCAGTTGATAAAGACCAAACCCACCAAATATAATCTGATCCGTTAGTTGGGAAAGACCAAACCCCCTCCTCCTTTATTATATATATATATATATATATATATGTATAAAATAAGTAATAAGGGTGTTTTTACTGTTTAATAAGTTTATAAGACATTTTATGGTGAGAATGAATGCCAACAAGAAACGAATGAATGGTTGAGATAGATTGGAAGGGATCTTTTAAAATATCTTAGTCTGCTACACGCTATCAGACATATTCACCTCACCCAATACATTTCACATCTTCACTTTATTTCAAACTCTCTTTCTCTCTCCACGGACTCTCTCTTGACCCATGAGATTGAGTCTTTTTTGTTGGTCTCCTTATTCTCTCCCTCTCCGTTTTGCGCCGCCCCATCCTCCATTTTAGCCTTCCACCTCTGCCCTCTCCTCCATTTCACATAGCCCCTCCTCTCCTCCCCATATTTCCCCCTTCTCTCATAAACAATAAGGAAACAACAAGTGAGTTTAGTAGCAGCGGTGGATTTAGTAAACACAAACCAAACACGACGTAAATAAAGTAAACAACCACAACAAAAACCCTCACGTAGGTTTAGTAGCAGCGGTGGATTTGGTAGAAAAATGGGAGAGCCAGTAAGTGGGTCTTGAATGCAGAAGATATTCTACAGTGTTTATGAGAGCCAACAAGCCTCACGTGTTTGTATGTTTTTTGTTGTAATATCACGTGTTTGATTTCTTTGCTATTGTTTGTTCCCAATTTTTTGTAAGGTATGTATGGATCTGTGACAATGGTATTTTCTCTCTCTCTCTCTCTCTCTCTCTCTCTCTTAAATCCGGGACTATGTGAGTGAGTATGTAATCTTTTTTCATTAATGTGATCTCTTCCATCTTTGTGAAGTTTTTTATATCTTTCTTTGTCTACAATTACATATATGAGTTTGTATTTTTCAGATCTTGGATTTTTTGGGTTGTTTTTTTTATTTTAAATGTTCTATAGTACAAATTATAAACGTTGTTAGCATAGATTTTTTTTTTAGTTCTTTTTAGTTAAAAAATAAATTTATTGTTACCGACTTTCTCTATCTCTTCTTCCTCATGAACAATCTAACTTAAAGAGGTACTGTTTTAATGGTTTCAAGTTAATTTTTTTTTGGTTTATGGATTTGGGTATGGAATTAGTTATTTAGTTCATGAACCACGTTTTTATTTGTCCTGGTGCTTTCATTTTGTTTCAGGGAAGTTTAGGTATGGAATTAGTTATTTAGGTCTATTGATTCAATTTTTTGTTTCATGGGGGGATACATAGTTCCTTTTCAGGTAATTTTGTTCATTCATGGTTTATGGTTTTAGATATGGGCACTTGGATATGGGCATTTTGCTTAAAACGGATATTTGGATTTCAGATATGCATATGGGCATTCAAAGTTTTTTTTTTAATTTAATAAACTCCGTCAGCAATTATTTATTTTTTTCTTGAAGAAAAACTCATTATAACTTGATTGTTTAATTCTTTAATTGGACATATTCATTTTATATTTATATATACAGTGATTACACTGGTGCTTTCATTTTTGTTTCAGGGGAGTTTAGGTGTGGAATTAGTTATTTAGGTCTATTGATTCAATTTTTTTGTTTCAGGAGAGTTTCTTACTTCATAGTTCCTTTTCAGGTAATTTCTTTCATTCATGGTTTATGGTTTTAGATATGGGCATTTGGATATGGGCATTTTTCTTAAAACTGATATTTGGATTTCAGATATGGGCATTTGGAGTTTTTTTTTTAATTTAATAAACTCTCTCTAACAGTTATTTATTTTTTTCTTGAAAAAAAACTCATTATAACTTGATTGTTTAATTCTATAATTGGACATATTCATTTTATATTTATATATACAGTGATTATATTTTATACAATGTAATGATTCATTTATAGATATTAAGTAAAAAAAAGTATTGTTTATAATAAATATAACTCAATCTTTCTCTTCGTCATTTTAGGGCCAACATTTAGCTGATGTATAAATTTACGAAACTTGCATTGCTGACACTCTAAACTGTTACCAAAAGTACGTCTCAACATGGGTCCTTAGCCACACACAATTTTCATGTCATTACTATGCGCCGTAGATGATGGGATTTATCCATCTTTTGGGTTAAAATATTTCTCGAGCCTCACAAAGATTCTAATAGAAAAAATATCTAATATCTACATGATGGCCACAACACTTCGGAATCTTTTTTTTACAAGTGGGTGGACTATGCTTCTTAGTAAAGCAGACATGGATGGGAGTCACACTTGGGAAAAGGCAAGAGGGCATGGGCTAACATAGTGAGGCGGGACACATTTTGTCTTGGGACAAGAGACTTTTTGTTTTAAATCAACTTATGAAAATATCTTCTTTTTTTTTGCTTAATAGGTATTGCTTACTAAGATTATTTTTAAAAAAACTATCCAGCTATAGGTGTGTTTAAAATAGCGAGGCGGGACACATTCTCACACTTTTAGGTGTTGTTGCAGGATGGGTATAACATGACTTATAATTTTCACATTACATTAAAATATTATTTGACATGAATAATACGAATAAATTTTTTTTTTTTTGATAATTAAATGATATACGAATAAAATTATGAATTAATCCTGTTATTATATTTTGATTTTTATATTTTTGATTATTATTTAAAAAAAATTGACGTTAGTTATATTGAAAAAAACAAACTTGACATCATTTCTTAATAAACGCTCGACAATTTTTTTAGCATAAACTATATTTTTTTTTTAAACTTTGTTTTTTCAAAATTTTATAAAACATAACTTTTTTAAAAAAATGTATTTTTTTATACTTTCTTTTATAAAACATAATTTTTTTAAAAAGACGTATTTTTTTTGCAAGACACTAAGTTTTGACTTTAATACATGACTAATTTTTTTACACATTAATACACTACACGATCAACGTGACTTATCATAACATGATTAATTCGTGACTTATAATAACTTATAATGACTTATAATAACTTATAATGACTTATAATATCTTATAATACCCTAAAAACATGATTAATTCGTCGAGTTTTTATTAAAAAAGCGATATCCAATTTTGTTGTTTAATATAACTAACGTCAACTTCTTTTTGAATAAAAATAACGTCCATTTTTTAAAATAAATAATGAAAGTCACAAATTTGAAATACTAACTCTTTTACATCTCTAACACAAGTCACAAATTTGAAATGAATATAACACGTTCATTGTTGGGAACTAAATATGATGTATGGTCCAATCAACGTCGTATAATTTCAAAAATTTGAGACGTGCCTTCAGGCACGGGCATACCCTAGCATATATATATATATATGAAAATTTCATGGTGTCATAGACTTTAGTGAGTGTGTTGTCTAATTATATGTAATCTCGGAGCGTAGGAATTTATTTACTGATGTGACTCAGGGTACAATGTGTTCTTTATCGAGCAACGAGATATAGCTCGTGATATATATAACGCCGCAAACTTGGGGTAGTGAGAGTGCCATATTTCATCTGATTTCTAAATGCCATAAGTAGATTTTTGTGACAACAAAGAAAGAGTTTTGGAAGTTATATATTATAGAATGAGGGCCTTACGAATCTCGATAACTGACTATGTTAGGAAGTAGTGTATCGGGGGTTTCTTTTTTGGATTTCGCTTTGCGAGACATCCCACGCATAAAACTAACAAACGTCGGGAGTTGGAGAGAAGTTTGGATGATAGTGCATGGGATTAGTACCTTAGTTACTCTACATATACGAGAATATAACGGAGACTTGATAATCCACTATGATGTGAAAATATATATTTCATTTGTGAAACAATGAACAAGGAATGGGGTGTATGGGAGCCCTAAGAAATTGAATCTTGATTTTGTTCCCATTTGGGACGTATGGGATAAAGTAAATGAATATAAAAGTTGAGATATCAGGACTTGATGGTACGATAATGAGGATGGTACTCTATCAGGCAGTAGACTGTGATTGCCATGTAAATTCGACAACATTTAGTCGAATTTTAGAGGGGGAAGGACTTGTGACACTCAGTGAGGAAAAGTAACTTGGATCACGATTAGAGATACATTCGGGTAAACATAAAATGTATGAGGTATGAATGACAGTGGTGATGGAAATTAATATTTGTTTAGCAATGGGTCGCCTGTCTGTTTGTAAAGGGTGGACCATCCGAAATGAACGGGAGTTTCTTTAACCATTAGGTATTCCTAAGGAGTAATGGAGGAGTATTCCCAAGGATTTTTTCGCGAAGGTGGTTACGGTTCTATATGAGTGATAGTGGATCAGTTGACCGAAGTAGCTCACGTTATGTCTGTTAGGACTGATCATACTTCGGGATAGTATACGAGATCTTTATAACCGAGATTGTGAAGTTACATGGGGGTACCGTTTAATGTTGTGTCCAACTGGGACGAGATCTTTGATTCTTCTATTTTGGAAGAGTTTACATGAGGCTATGAGTACCGAGTTGTGATTGCGTACGGCCTATCATCCATAGATGAATGGAAGATCAAGATAATTAATCAGATGTTGGGAGATAAATTATATGAGTACCCTTGGATCTTAGGGGAGGATGGGAACAGTACCTTCCACTGGTGGAGTTTATGTGCAATAACGCACATAAGTTCGCTTTTGGTCATAGTGTCAGTTGAAGTATGGCAAGGTAAGCCTCGTTGTTCTCCTGCTTGTTAGTTAAAGGTGGGGGACAGAGTACTATTGCAACAATCAGAGTTGGGCTGATATTTAAGAGTATATAATGTGTGTAAAATATATACTACACAAATAACCTATTTGTGTACGATCATCGAGAGATGAGATCGTATGTATCTAAAGAACGATTAATCTACTAAGGTGCGAATAGTAGAACACTAATATATAAAATAAGTTTAAGTAGTGAAACTTAAACGGTAAGGCTTGGGCAAGAACCGATGTGGCAGGGTAACCTCGAATTTAAAACAAACATATGTGAGGTGTTCATTATTCAGGGTATTTGATAGCGAACTGTATGGGTGGTACGTAGTAGTTTACTCGTGAGCGCGAGGATGCGATGCGCAACATATAGCCACAGTTGTTCTTATCTAGTACATTTTTTGAACTTCGAGACGAAATTCCGTTTTAAGGGGGGGAGTATGTAACACCCCATATGTGTAATGATTTTTTAAAATGGGATTAATTAGAATTAATTGTGGGATAAATTAAAATTAATCCGGATTTAAATATTACTTTAGAATAAAGTATTATGTGATTTATGATGAATATTACTTAGTGATTAAAAGTAATATATATAACTATGACTTTACATATGATTATGATTTTATAAATTGTGGCGAGTGACGAATATGACAATTATGATAATTAAGTCGATATGCACGTGTGAGTCGTGTCGGGACTATATTTTAGTGATATGAAAAATAAAATATTTTTATGTCATCCAAATGGTCATTTTGACTGCATTAAAGTGTCTGAAAAGGTTTAAATAGTTGAGAAAGTTTACTTGGGTGTTTGATTTGGGTCTCGGGACACTTTGGAATCGAATGGACACCCCAAAGGGGTATTTTGGTCATTTTACTTTGGAAGTGAATAGTACCCACGAAAATTAAAGATTATTTATAAGTCTAAAAAGGTGGTAGGTTCATAGTTATTCACAAAAATTATAGAGAAAGCTATTAAGGAGAGAGAGGGACTTCTCTAGGAGACGAAGAGTTTTCTGAAAACCCAAGGGGCTGAGAGACACCACCACCACTACCACCACCACCACCACCACCACCATCGGAGGTTGATCGAAAAAAGGAAGAAGGAGTATGAGAACAATCTTATCCAATGGTGCAGACCTACGAATTAGAGGCAAGTGATTAACTACGACAAGTTCTCGGATGTATTTTGCCCATGTTAGGTTGTTTAGAAAAGTCTGAAAAGTTATATGAAATAAATGATTTTTGATGAATCCTTGATATGAGAATAATGAAGGATAAATATATTTTTGAATATATGGTTTAAACCATGAAATTTGGGAATCATTTGGTGAAGGAAAATCTGGGATTTATATGTTGTTCTTGGAGAAATAATAAAAGATGGATTTTCTAGAAATTAGGAGAAATAACATGTTTAATCAAAATCTATTGATGTTTAACGATTGGAAATCATTTATATGTATTGTTATATCATGTGGAATCAATTATAAGGAGTTTGGGATTTTAATGTAGAGATTTTGAGGATGATAAATGTTAAAACTAGTAGGTAAAAGGGATGCAAAATCTGGGCAATTATCTGGTCTTTCGATCGATCGACCTGGAATAGTCGATCGATCGACTCCCCTGGAAATGTGATTTAATTCCTATTTAAATATTTGTTTAAATCCCAACTTTGAGAAATATTTGGTGTTGATTAATTGGACAAATTGGGACTTAGTGGAGGGCAGTAGGATATACTTAAGACCCGAAAAATATTATTTTGTATGGATGGAATGAGGGAAATTAACGAGTATGAATTAACAGTGGAAAAATATTTATATATTGGGATTTAAATCAAATAGAGGAAGATTTAAGGTTAGGACCAATAGTAAGAGAATTATTATTATCGAAATAACCTTAGGCTTATGTGGGATTAACCCTAATAGGTGAAATAAAAGGGTTAATATTGAATTAGGAATTATCGAGAAATAAATCTAAATGAGGATGATCTTAATTCATAGAAATTAGAATGTTGTGACGACATAGACTTGTAGGACGTGGGAGATTACCTACTGAATTTATATGAGAAATAGATAATTACCCTTCGAGTAATGAGAGAAGCTCACGGATATAATTTAAGAAGTAAAGTTATAATCTATAAATATGTAGGATATGTGAGATAAATATACTGCATATGGAAATATTTATATGGGTTGTGCGCGTGCCCTATTGTTAATATATATAGGTGGGGTGAATACCTATATTATTTATATTGTGTGTTTAACAAACCTTCGTTGTTTGCTATCGAGGTGGAGGTTTCGCATTATGTACGGTCTTATCTCGATTGGAACCATTTGGGGGGAATTAGATTCATACCCTGATCATAAGACCTTGGACACGTGCTATCGGTGTGAATGATAGTTTGGATGGTTGAATGGGAGCGTAGGTATGTGCATGACCCATTAGGCTGGGGAGCATTCTCACCTCCAATATTTGTGTTACAAGATTTATGGTTCATGAGAGACGCCGAACCGATTGTCTGTTATGGAGTGAGTGATGCACCAGGACATGATAGCAGAGTATGCATGCACCGCATGTTTGGGAGGTGCCGTAGTAGTAGATATAATAGTGTGATAAAAATATATATTGTGATGTTATCTACTAGGCGAGAATTGTAGATTAAACTATATATGGGGATATAATCTACTGTGTGAAATTTGTAGATTAACACATTTGTACTATGAGGTAATTGTACTGTGTGAAATTGTAGATCAAGATGGATAATGAAATCAGTTTAGATTAAGTAAGTGAATACTTAATCTTAAGGCTGCGAAAGCCTAGTTCATAATAAAGAGAAAGGAATATATTTAATTATCATACTTATTATGTGGGAAATATGGAGAAATGATATGGGATAAAATCTTAATTGAGAAACCTTAAATTAAGAGATATTAAGGTACATTAGGCGTGCCCACTAGATAAGAGGTAAGAATTCTTAAGCAAGAGCCCAGGAATCTAACATGTACATAATACCTTGTCAAATGCATTTGTTAAGCACTTGCTATTTTTAAAATCTTTTACAATCGGGCTCTGACCCATTTCTTTGCATATTCTCTCATTTATTTTATATTGTACAATAGGTATCCAGTATCAGGGATGCCGACATAGAATATGGACATCTCGACGAGTTATAGCTGCTAGTGGAGAGGCAGATTTGTTTAGGCGCTTACATTCGGTTGATTTATACATATGAAGTGTCTACTTTCATTTAGGGCATGTCGCCCAGGATTCTAGTTATTTCATTTCTATTTTGGATATTATAATTAGTTATGTGAGTACTGTTGACATCAGTTTAATTGATGGTAATGAAATACTTTAACTGGAGTGTCATTCCAGTCACATTTATTCTTGTTCAGTTTTGATGTAATATTGTCTATTATCATTACGCTTTGTCGAATGCTTTTACTTAAATTAAAAATGATTTTTTTTACCCTAGCTTAATTATTTATTAGGCTAATTAATAAAGAAATTATTTTTTGACAGTGATGCTTAGAATGAACCAATTGGATATTCTTATTTAATTTAATAAAGGACTGATCATCCAGTATTTAATTAGGCAGGGTGTCACTAGTGATATCATAGCATCAAGTTCTAGTGTCCTCAGGATCTGTATAGCTTTTTACGTTGCAGCATAGCATTCTTTGATGTAGAGGTCTATTTATTAGGATGTTGTATTCATATGCATAGTACGACTTACATGCTCCTACCAGGAAATATTATTGATGAAATTATTATACGAGCTCGGTCGGGCATCGAGGACTTGCGAGGGTTGTTAAATAATTGCAGGAAGAGGACTCAACCAAAGATTTAGAGCATTTTAGGAAATGGTGATTGAAATAGAACTCACCAAAATTATTGTTCAGGCTAAGGACAATAAAGGTGTCATTCGGGAGTTATAGTTTCCAAAACTCCGGCATGGATGCCGTTTGGGTCGTTCCAAACTTACCCAACACTGTTAGTGAAGGGTGAGGGTGTTGGAAAGACTTTTGTGAACAAAGAAATCCAAAGACAATTACGTAGGGTGAAGTGTAGTAACATCCATGACCTGAAAATTTCAGGTGAAATTTTTCTCACATATGAGCAATCTAAAGTGATTAAAGACAGACATCTCACCTCAGTGGCGACTCTAGTAAGGACACACATTAAAAGTACCGAGCACAACACATTTCTTAATCCGCGTCAATTAATCACGGCTCGGGGTACATAACACAACAGTGGCGACTCTATTAAGGACACATCAAGAGAGGCAACCAATCCTTATGCCTAATTATAGTATCCTTAATATCTTTTTAATTAATGACTACTTTATGAACATTTTAGAACTCTCTAGAGGTCTTAATTTTCGAGTCTCTCTAGACATAGATATGTGGCTAGGTCCCCATGTACTACATTATACGTTCATCCAAATGTATAGGGGAGTACGGTATACCATGATCCATGGATATGAAGATCGATCCACCGATCACCGATTTGTATCATCTTTTTTCGCATAGAGAAAAAATCTAGGTACACACCCTAATCCACAAAAAGAACAAATACTTACGGGCCACTCTCTTTGACGAATTTTCCTAAAAAAATATCAAATGACTGGAGGTAGATCGAGAACCCCTCAGATTCTAGGCTAATTGTCTTACCTTTTTATATAAAAGATGAAAGTATGAATATACAATTCATAGACAAAGAAGAACTCCCTTACGTTTGGTTCCTCGATGATATTTTATTAAAATAAATTATGAACCACAATCCATTACTTTCTTGCTTCTTGCATGAAATTCGAGAGCGTACCCTAGTTCACCGAAATATAAGGGGACTCTGCACAATTCTTATCCATAGAAGATACGACCAAATAATAATAATACAAAAAACAAAGTACCATCCACATATGATAAAAAATAGGTAAAAGAATTGCATCAAAGAAGTTATATAAGGGAATATTAGTGCTCTATGCATCCATTTACGATTTGTTAGTGAGCTCCCCACTCATAAATGTCAAGTTTGCTTTGTAGTACGCCCCATGTCTATGGAAGAAGATCAATATTCGACTATAATAGATCATATTTTTTGGTAGTTGGGGAATATAACCTCCTCTCTAAACACCATCCACTAAAACATTGGGCTACTAGGATGAGCATAGGTCTACCTTCAAAAGACTACTACTACACCCATAACTGTAGAGAATGTACTCACGTCTCTATCCCCAACACTAGTATCCCACCTACGAGAGATGTCAAGATGGTAAAAACAAACCTTAGGACCCACATGCACTAATGCCATCGATGTCTCCCCTTATTAATGTCGAGGCTCCCTAATTACATAAGCCATTTTCCCGCGGTTACTTCTAACCATACAATCAGTACCCTCACCAAGACTATCAAAGCACCTCACAAGAAAAATAAGTAGCTCCTTAACTAACCGACGAGATTGCTTCTCCTTCTCCACCAAGCCAAGAGATAATTAAAGTCCAAACTTAATTCCACCTACTCTAAGAAGCCATCAACAAATGACTAACCTCTAACGAGTTATCTGATATAAAAAAGATGGACCTTTATCGAGAGGCCCGACTATCAGATAAATTCAAGATGTCTGTCTTTAAGACATACAAAGGATTACTCTACCCCTCTACACATTTGTCAACCGACCACCTCCCAATGCAAGTCTAAAACCCATAGAATTTTTTCCGCGACCACTGACTCAAACGGGTTAGTATTTTATTCGGGTAAATTCAAAGATCAAAAGACCTAGAATACAAAGAGTCCGTCTCAAGAATGTTAAGAACATAATGGGAGTTCAGAGACCCTAAAGTCTAACCCAAACCAACAAAATTCATTTATTTGGTAAACATTGAAGATTGATTCAGTACAAGATCGGTTACCTAGTTCAAATCCAAACAACTATGTGAATTCAAATGGGCTCGATTAGATGGGAAATTGCCAGAAACAAATATAGACGAAGAATCATTCAGTTACAATATGAACATACCAGAAATACAAGTTCAGAAAGCAGCAAACATGATTGCAATCCAACTAAGCACATTTAACTCATGATCACAAGTTCAACAGGTATAATTCAAGATTGGTTGATTCACAAAGGCAGAGATTCAGAAGTTCAGTTGATAAATTGTGAATTATGAATTGAAAAAGCTATTAAAGAGGTTTTTAATTGAAAAAACTACCCAAAAATAAAGAAACCACCAATTCCCAACCTCAAACCACCTTCAAATGCCTTAGAACCACAACTCGCAGCTATTAGAGATCGCTAGAAAATGTAAGAGATAAATATGCAACAATTTACTCTCGATATGCTCTCAAGGATTTGGTAAACATAATAAAGTCCACGGTCAGTACATTTTATATAAGAGGGCGCGAGAAGGCGAAGCGTTGCCTTGGAAGTACCACGGAATCTTGAGAAGACTTAACTACTCAGCCACATCCCCAATCACAATCTATTGGCATTATGACTTGGGGGTATATTGATAGCACATATATTGCACCACCTGCCACGGGCCATTAATACCAGTGTTATCATCTATCGATCGTAACCCTAATTCATATTGAATTAATAAATACCTTGCATACATGCTGCAGTCTTTAACATATAGTATATAGTCTTATTCTCTACCTACCGCAACCCTAAACATATAGTGAAAACCCATTTAAAATAGATGCCGTAGTCCCTAAGCTCATTAATCAGGTGGTCGCAACATCTCTCATCATAACAATAGTACATTGCACACATCCTATACATAGAGATTCACACCTCGAGAAGAGGGGGATCCATTTTTTCTTACACCAATACTTAGCTTAGAACTGATTATTCTCTCCTTGACGGTCTCCAGACCACTTGGTCCATCTTGGAGGCTACTCATCGGCATCGTAGCGATCTCTCCGGCACATCAAAATCCTCATAAACATGCATTCTCTTCTATTAACATGTTCTACGCCTCTTTACGCATAACTACTATGTACCAAACAACATATATAATGAGAGTGTGGCACCAAAGTGGACGTAGGCTCATTATTATAGCCGAAACACGCTATATCTTTTCTTTTATCTCTCTTACTTGCTTTATTTTCTTATAATGCACTTTATACTTGATTTTATGGTACGAGAACGACAAGTGGACGATTTCTCATATCATTAATTAGTACATCCAAAAGACATTACTAGGAATTCAAAATGTCCATACCAAGTTCAAAATGCCATTTTTGGTATGTCTTCCACTTTTACTGATAGAATGATACCCCGTTTGTAAGTTAATTTATGAAAATACCCTTTCTCCTCACAGTTGATTAAATAAATTGTTTATCATAGGTAATTGATATTTATTCTTAATTGTAACCCGATTCAATCTACGATAATTGATACATAATCAAAATGATCCATTCTTTTTTTTGACAAATAGATCTGGAGATCCCCATGGTAACGTACTTTGTCGAATGAATCCTTTGACTACTAATTCATCTTGTTGAGTTCTGTGTTCTTGTAGTTCTAAGGGGGCATTCTATACTGTGGTATAGAGATAGGATAAGTGTTGGGAAAAATTGATTACAAACTCGATTTCTCTAGGTGGAGGAATACTGGGTAAGTCTTCAGCTAATACATCTTCATAATTATCGAGAACTGAAAGAGAATATGAATATTTATCAGGAGTATTCCCTGAATGTTTCCCTTAGAATTCACACTTCATATTTTGGGAATTCTAAAAAATACCTTCCAGGAATAATAATTAATTTAGGCATTCTTTCTCGATAATGTATCTAACCCAATGATGATATCGAATCCTAGTATATACAAAACTACTAAATCAATGACAATTTTACCCTCATTGATTTTAACTTCACAATTTATGCAAACCTCGTGTGTTCTCTCAATAATATCGGTAGGCATACCTTTGGATATCGGATATCTAAGGTAGAGGGAGTGAGATTTGGTAAAATCATAAATGTAGACCTAATAAATGAATGAGATGATCTTGAATCAATTAGTATATGAGTCGTAAGATAATTAAAGGAGATTTTACCTTCAATAACATCATGACTATCAGATTGTGTCAGAAGAACAAATGTTCGGCCTTGGGTTGCGTTACCTGCTACTGGCCCTATGTTATTGAGATTCCATAGGGGTGAGTTATACATAGCTTTTCCTAGAGGCCCTGGGGGTCTCCCTAATGGTCCTTGGGATTCAGTGTTCCTTCCTGAATATATGACTGGTTATTGGCTAAAGTTAAATTTACGAAGCTTGGGATATTGGTATTTAATATGTCCAGGATTATTACTCGTATGGAAATAAATTATGGCATGACTGTTTCTATGAGAGATTTGACTATATGCTCGACCCTCGTTATTTTTTAATATAGGATGGTTTCAGATTGGAATGTTCAGTGAACGAGTATTGAAAAATTATCTCAATATTGTGAGAAGTTCCGCTCGAGGTTGGTTTCTTTTAAATGGGATTTTCTACCTCGATCATTCTACTAAACTCTCAAATTTGTAAGGGGATAAGAGCGGTCTTGATACTGACTTTCAGTCCATGTACAAAATGTTTGCATATATATATATATATATATATATATATATATATATATATATATATATATATATATATATATATATATTCCTGTGCATAACGAGTAAGTTTCATGTATTGCGACTCGTATTATGCTATAGTCATATTTTGTTATTATAGTCCTAGAAATTCCACAGTCAGTTGGTCATGTAAAGATTACGAAAATTAATTTTTGAAGAATATGTCTTCAAATTATAGCCATGTTACATTCTCTATGTTGTGGGCACGTTTCAATGATTGCCATTAGTGATCAGCTTCACTTCAAATAGGTATGTTTCTTAGTTTACGTGAAGCTCTCGTGATATTCCTACTCCGTTTATATCTTTTAATGTCTTTTGAAGCCATCACTCGACTTTGAATGCTCCAGGTTTCCTATGAAAAGTTGGTGGTCGTTGGTACAAAAACTGCATCGAAGCATTCATCCTTCGATTTTCGACTGTTATTTGTATTATAGGAAAAGGATTATGATGTGCTAGTTTTAACATCATGAGTTATTAAATACATTGGGCTATATTATCAATAGCTGTGGGTGAATTTGTTTGAATCATTTCTTATTCCCATGATGTTGGTACTGGCATGTTGGCGTTGCCTGTTCTTACCATCCTACATGAGTAATATTTTTTTAAAATAATAGCATATAATAAGAATGAGCTATAGCAAAATTAGTTATATTATTAGACTTTTTATGCGAGTACGACTGATCCCTAAGAACACAAAACATCATGATTTTTGTCTAAGGCACTAGTCTTCAAAATTAACTTAGGCTACAACAGTTATCACACTATATTAGTAGTTAACATAACACCCCATTTGCCTTCCACCGCCCGTTCTCATGCTACATCCACACATACTCCTACGAGTTTATTTATATACTATTCTTGAGTCTATTTAAGGATTTTATTCCACTAGTGGCACTAGATGGTATTCTCCCTCCAATATTGGATCCAAATGACGAAGTGGTTGCATCTAAAGATGGTAATTCTGGGCCATATTCGCTAGGAGATACTGGTGGAGTTGCATGTAGTTCATCTGCCGATGTTGAGTTCCACATGCCAAATGAATTTCTTATTGGAAAAATTATCCGTCTTTAGCAAATCGACAAGCCTGCTTCATCACTTATTCCTCACCCATCAATCGACAAGTTAGAAAGTTGTGTTTGCTATTTGAAGTTGATATAGATAATTTTTTATCGATATCTCGTATTATTTTACATAGTTTATTCTTGGCTCTATCCCAAATTATTTGGCAAAGCTGGACTTAGTCAATTCCATTGGGGTTCAGATAAACATTGCCCCACACATTTATAGTCGAAGATAAATATTAATGTCGAAAAAATCTAAAGAAGTTACAAAAATAAACAAACTATATTTCTTAAATAAGTCTCACATAGGAGTACTAAACCTAACGCTCGCTTTGATACCATGTTGTCACATCTCAGGTTTTTGGGGTGTATAAGGATTTAGATAATAATAATAAAAAGGTTGGAAATAGAACATATATAAGATAATATAGGTTTATATTACATCATACAAGTGATAGTGACCATGCACTTTATTCATTACACACTTACTAGGGCTATTCTTACATTACATAATGATACTGAAAAAGGGAAAGAAGAAAATACTACATATGACTAGTACAACGTGAAGCTACAACATGGCGTTACAACATAAAGTTACATCATATTATAAATAGTAACATATGAATTTATGACTGGTTTTTCAGAATCGGTCATGACTTTCCATGAGTAAATGATTGTTAGAGATACACGAGAAAATGCATTATAAATTCTGGGATCGGGGGACTTGTTGCGTTCTTTGTGCCCTGGATCTATCTGGAATTTCAAAAATATAAGCAAATATTACCCAGTAGATAATTCTTATTCTATACGGTGTTAAAATAATAGGAATAAGGATTAGTAATAATCAGTGGATCATAAGAATTGAGATTCAATGGCTCAAATTAGATAGCGCAATAACACATGATGATATTTGCTAAAACTAGAAATATCAAGGCTAGAATCGATTAAAGGTTGTGGATGGTTTCTAAACAAATATTCTTACATACAGCAACTCAATCCAATGAATTAGAGATAAATCAATCCAGATAATTAGAGATAAAGTAAACAAGCTAAGTCAATCACATACATTCCATATGGTAGAAAAACTAGGTCCTCAAGCATCTGAGTCCTACAGGACAAATAATAAATTCGTGGGTAGAACGAAAGATTATTCCTGTAAACGCAATATCAATCGAGTTTGCAATTCTCCAATGGAATCAAACACACTTATTTAATTAGGTGCCCAAATTTCAACAAACCAATTCAATTTTAATTTAGCCCATATGCATGCATCGAAGTGTCATAAAGCATTAAATCATTCAAATCATGCATATAAAGCAAAGATGACAAATTCAGGGAAAAAAACCCTTTTGGGTAAAAACCTTTTTAACACTTTGAAATGTTTACAAGACTATTGACTTACATATAACCTGATAATCACCCACAAGTGTAACACACGGTGTCTTCGTCAAACCTTCAAAGATAAGAGTGACAGTGAAAACCCCACATGTGTCGGTTCGTCGTCTTCGGCTCATCAACACCCAGAGATCTACACTCGGTGTTCACCGATTAGATACGGAGATGCTTTCTCCACAGAGGTTGAACAATATCACTGTTGTTATTTGGCTTCTAAAAGATTCACAAAAGATATCGGGAATTTCCTCTGGGAATCGAAAAGATGTTTGGGACACCAAGAAATGAAGTCTTGTTTTGTTTGAACTCTCAAAAACTTTTTCTCAACGAATTCCCAAAATACACCCCTAAAAAAGGTATATATAGGTTTTTAGAAAATCTGAGGCGGCACGAAATTTATCAGGTTCGGACCGGTTTGGTTTTCATCATTATCAGATCTGTCCACTCAGACATAATTCTCTACATAAAAATGCCAACTGGGTCGGTTCATTTTTATTATTAAATGGATAAGTCCGTTCTGTAAAAAAATATTTCTTTTTCCTTAAGTTGCCTCGGACTTATAAAAACATTTAAGTAAAAATTTCCCAAAACTAAAATGAAATATTAAAGAAGTTAAAACCCAACCTTACCAAAGTTAATATCATCGAGGCTTGAATGTTGAAGAACCTTGATTATTCGTATCCGTCTTGACGTGAATGTGAGATTGAACTTCAATGATGATGTATCAGTATACGTCATACTAAATGGAAAGGGACAAAAATGTCCTTACAATTCCCTGGTCATAATGTATGCTATAATCAAACTGGGTAAAATTGCATCATATCAAATACTATGATTTCATAATCATCATTAAAATCTGAATCAATTATATGTAAAGGGTTAAATTACTCAAATGAGTTCCTCAATGAGAATGTGATACACTAGGTCTAGCACATGGTGATATCAACAAAAGGTATACACAATAGCATTTTGTGAAATTAATACTGAATAAGAAGGACCTATTCATTTTTATGGCTTGTCAAAATAGATTCTATTTAGTTAGGGCAGGGTTCCATGAAAGTCTAGAAATAAGAAAAGCATTGAAGTAAGGTTGGTTTATAAAGACATAGCGATATAAATAAAAATTTAAATCATGTCTAATTAAAGTTTCGAGGTTCAATATGTAAAAAAGTTCCGAATTTATTTCTTAGACTTCCTTAAGGTTTCAAGTTTAGTGGTAATAGACTTTTTTTCTCCCAACGGTGTCCAAAATAGGTCGAAAACGTTTGGAGAGAAAAATCAGATGTTAAAAAACTTCAGGGGTTTAAGTGTTGAAGTAAATTAAATGTTTAAAATTTAAGTTTAGGGGATAATTTGAAATAGTTTTTTGGTTTACCAAAAACGGCTTTATAATATACCATTTTGAACCAATAATTAAAATAAAATTTTTAAAAATTTTCGGAATTTTTTGCTTGGACACGCGCTGAATCAAACTTCACACGCACTGATTTTGACCCTACTCGAATGTGTGGCTTACACTTCATCTTCAACCTTCCGAATTTTAAATTCATTACGGAATACCATTTGAGATGATTCCAAATCCATTGTTCCTATTTTTTCACAAGGATTCCCAAAAATTACTTTTAAGGGTTGAGGTTAATAGTAGCTTCTTCTCCATAAACTATAAAATTTTGAAAGTTTTAGTTTTGTTTTCACGGAATTACACTAAAATTCAAAGTATGAAGGTGATATAGTTTCATTTTCGTGTGAATTTGGAAAAAAATAGTTTTGATTTGATATTTTAATTCACAGTTAACCAAGAGAATTCGAGTTTTGAAAATTCTACTACGAAAATGAACAAACTAGATTTTGGGGCATTTAAGTTTACTATAATGCAATTAAAACCATGGTGGTGTTTCTACAAGTCTAAGGACAAATATTCCCACCTTGAAACTATTCCATGTCCAGGAACTCGAAATCTGCCACTAACCTCAAGCTTTCATGGTGTTTTCTAAATTTTGAACCTTAATTATGATTTTCTACGTGAAATATTGCATGTAAATACATAATTGAAGTCTAAACTACAGAAGAAAACTAATAGAATTGAAAAAAGTAAGTTTCCTACATAAAATATTATTATACTCAAAAATGATAAAATTTGGAGTTGATTTTTGGCTTACTAAATCAGTGGATTTCTCTGAACTAAGATGTGCCTTTCATATGGGAGGTAGGGTTGGGTTGATTGGTTGAAAATCAAGGCAAGTTTGGCTGGTCTAATAGGAGTTCTTTATGCGAGAAGTTTGGACATATATGGAGGCATGTGCTCCCTAGGCTACCATTGGTTCCCAGGAAGGTTAGGCGTCATTTTATTAGTTCAGATGATGAAGAAGAGGATGAAGTTTTAGGTTTTAGTCCTTGGAGGTCTTTGGTTGAAGTTTAAGTTCATTTTCTAGGTTTTTCACACTTTTGGAGGCTTTTGTGTAATTTCAAAAACTTAGGGGATTGATGTTAGGGGTTGGTTTATAATAAGGTGTTTATAAGTTAAAGTGTGGAATTGTTTTGAAATGTATAGCTCATTTGAATGGTTTAAAGGTCAGTTTATAACTTTAGGGGTTGCTTTGCAATATTTAAAACTTTGGGGCTATTTCCTAGTCTAGGTTTTTTAAGTTTCGTTTTGTAAATATGCAAGATCCATAGGTTCAATAATTCTTGAATAGGGTAAGGTTATGAATTATTTACAATTATATATATATAGGAAAGCTATCATTTTGCCAATAGAGATACAAGATGTTATTTATGGATCCATATAGGATGATCCTAATCCTATTGAAGTCGTCCAATACCCTGAAATATATCCTAGAGAAGATCTTTTCAAGCCCTACATTGAGTTAAATCTACTTTTTCTACAATTATTATTCGACATCTTAATACTCGACATATCACCCTGAGTATATATCGCACCAATGTGGGTCCTAGCTATGGAAGCACATATCAAGATATGTCCCACACCATTGGAGTCATCGGCTTGTAAGAAGAAATGACCCTCCAAGGCCATTCCGCCCCTAAAGTTCTCCCACTAGGAGATATTCAAACAACTTGGGGACAGAGTTGGACAACCCCTCTCTCCATGACCATTCATAATCAAAGTTTAGCATCATTAGTGATTGTTAGGTTTGTCATGGGACATTCACCATGGAAGACAAAATATATAGATTATCGATACGATTATGGGGACATATACATGGAGAAGTAGTGAGCAGAGTATGGGAGTTAATCGCAAAAATATCTAGAGCATCTTCGGAAAATGAAGACCTCAAAAGACTGCCTAAGATAAGGACATTTATTTAGGATCATCCACACCTATTGGGTCACCCTTTGATACGCAAAATCGGAAGGATGATAAGGTCCTCTCAAAGGTAGAAAAAATCCTTACCCATGCCCTTGATTTTGGCATGACTATACGTGAGATAGAAGGCACTATATTACTAATTCTTTCCCAAACTCAGAAAAGCCCCCTCTGTCTCAAATCAGACTCCCATCCCTGATTGCGAAAAGTTGATTATCTCATATCCAACACAACCTGCCTCCAATCCTATATCCTTAACCAACCTCGTACTACTCCTAAAGAAAGCCAAACAAGGTCATGGGTAGAGCCCATACTCTCCTCGAATAAGGAGTTTGACTTCCTCACTCGATCTGGATGACATTCCACTTTTTCGAACACATATAGTAAAAAAAAAGGTTCAAACAAAGGAACTGTCAGTCCGTTTACTCATTTTATCAGTAAAATACGAGCACCACCGTCATATGTCATCTAATATTACCATCTCAGAGTTACTGTCTATATCCCGAGAACATTGAGCTTCCCTAATGCATTTATTGTGTCAAGCTTCTGTGCCTTAAGACTGGAGACTTGTAGATATGTCCTCCACCATTGGGTCCATTACCAAGAAAAAAATATAATATTTTCTCATAAGAATATCCCTGTGCAAGGTTATAGACAATGATTCTTTCTAGACATAACCACCGAATCATGCAGAAAAAATATTCCCTTAGTTATGATGGAAAAATGGCCCACCATAAATGCATGCCCCCTTCGCACTGCACCAATTTAGGATACAGTGACTTCGAGGTTACGCAATCCTCCATAGCCATTGGGGCCTATATCAATACTTATTGAGTGGTTTTGGTTGCTGTCTCCCTCCAGTTCATAGTAGAGACCATAAAATGTCACATAGAGTGTCAAGTTCTCTACATTCCGTCTAGCTTCAACCTTCTAGTAAGAAGAGCATGGATATATCCCAAGGGGGCATTACTATGAAATTCAGGTTACAATTCGACACATAGGTCACTACAATCTAAGGGGATAATGGTTAGAAAATAGTCGCTAACACCAACACTATTCTGCCCTTGAATAACCATAATAGCAACAATGACATATGCCTCAACAAATTTTTGGGGTCCCGCCGCACATATGATAAAGGAGGAGCAAGTTATTCACATTGTAATCTCCCAAATCACTCACAATATGGAGTGCGTTCATGGATTCTAAAATAGAAAGAATCAATAAAGAACCCTCGAAGCCGTCGTAGCCACAGAATATAATGGAAAATATGGTCTTGGCTACACTCCTAATGGAAAACTTGAACCTCCGATCCCAAAGACCTTCATCGTGAGTGAAATGTTCACATCCATCTTAAAAGGTAAGACTTTCCTTCTAACGACCTCCTAGAACCTTGGTGGGGTGAACATAAATCCTTACAAATTTATGAGGAAAGACTAAATGTGGATTCTGAGAAAATTAATAAAGTTAGATATAACAAAATCTAGGTCTCATGGGTCATAGAGGAGCATAAAAAATGACCAGAGTTACCGCCTAAATGGGTACCACCCGCCTTATTTATCGAAGAAACTTCATTAATCTCCATGATGGTATCCTTGGACATAAGTCCGATAGAACACTTCCACGACTTGTACACCGCCTATGTTCCTCATCATAACACAATGGAGAAAGGATAACTAATAAATATCCCCAAACTTAATCTCTCCTTCGTAAACCAGATTCAATAAATCCACTATCTGAGACACTAACTTTGGCCTAATCTCAAAATACAACCTCTTAACCTCTCAAGGACTTAAGTGTAAAGAGGAAATCAACTAGCACTTACTGCAAGCCCTCTCAAATACTCTCCCCTAAACTAACCTCATGATGTAACTAACTAATAACATTATTGAATCATTTGATGAAAAGACAACCTATCTCAAAGAACAACGATTGCCCAAGCATAGAGTCTGCGCTAAGGGTCTAGATCACCCAAGAACATTCTAAAGTTCCTATGGGATAATATAACCCTCCTCATCAGATACATCAGGAGAGCAACTATATCGAGTAATTGGACCTTTGAGAGATGAATATCGACATCCATCATCCAAAATCCTTTTGAGTATGTTTTATTGAACATTAAGTCCCCCTTGCCTCCTCTACTTATGTATCCCTCAAGAAAACAGACTTCTTTGATATTATCAATGGTGTTCTTCCTCCACTTGATGGAAAAATAAATTTTGATTTCCAATATTTACATTCTTGTGTTGCATGTGATAATTATGAATCCAATGATGGATTAAGACTCACACCTAATAATGACGATTTTGCAGATCTAAAATAATTAAAGTACTTTATAAAACTTGACCCAAGTAAAAATAAACATATGTCTCCCATCGAGCATGGCACAATAACCATAAACTTGGACACTCCCCAAAACCCTAAACAACTAGAAATATGGTTTTCCCTTAGTGAAAGTGAAAAAAAAATAGTTCACTGACCTTCTCGCTAATTTCATTGATGTGTTCTCTTGGTCGTACATCGGCATTCCCAAAATTGACCCAAGTATTTATTAGTCATGAATATTGTATTTAGAACCCTTTATTCTTGTGCATTTTATATATCTCATGTATATTAATTCCTATATTAATGCTAATTAACCAAAAAAACACTATTATTGATGTTTATATGCTTTGGAGGTTTAATTGAGCTTCCCTAGATGTTATGGGTGCATATTGTGAAGTTAGATGCATTTCGCGAAAGTTTCATCGCAATATGCAAATTCAAGGGAAATTTGGTATTTTTAAACTCCATATTTTGGATGGTATAAAATTACGAACATGTAGATCATTAAATTATTTTTGCATGGCCACTAATAACGCATCATTCCATTCATGAATAAAGAATTTATGGTTATTTAGGATTTCTATGTAGGAACATTTTGACATATTCTTCTACTTTAAGAGTGGTTTGGAAATTTCATATTGCATAAATTTTAGGGTTTCAAAATCCCGACATGTATATAATTGAATTCTCTTCACGTGGCTTCTGACCGTGGATCATCCCAATCCCGTACAAAGATTTTATTACTATTTCTCTGTGACGTGTAAGGATTGGAATAAAGAGAGAAAGAGCACTGTTACGACCGAATTGATTCAAAATTGTCCCGAATCGATTCGATTACAGTACGTTTCCATTAAAATATATTTTTGTTTTTTTCCTTTGTTATATATATGTCAACACTTTTTTAAGTGGTGGACATCAAATTGTTTTAGTTTAGGAAGGGTTGAGAGCTAATTTTGGGGGTTCTCACTCTCTCTCTTAGGGTTTCCTATATTTGGCCATTATAAGTTACTATGTATCTTATTTTAAATTAACTCAATCTATCTTATTTTGTTTACTTTCTTTGTAATCTAGTCGTAGTTCAATATAATTGGTTTTGGTAGGTTAATTTGTTATTTTCCATTGTTAATTAGTTGTACTAATTGTTTTACCATGTTTAGTTGGTAGTTTTAAAGGCTGGGATCATTTTCCCACCATTATTGGGTAGTGATATTTAAAATCTACATCCTGGGTAAATTAACTATTAATTGAAACATTGTATATTAAATTCGGGAAATTATGCATTTATCATGCAACAATAATGTTTATAGTGATATTGTGACATGAATCCATTTGTGACCATAATTGATTGAAAGATTAATCTTTCATCTTTGAGTTAAATTTCTTCATATTTGATGTTTATAATTAATTGAGTATGTTTGGTTAATTTTTTTTCAACCAAATTCCTTATTACATGTTGTAAACTCATGGTGGGGAAATTATCATAATCTCATTTATGTAATTTAATTCAATCGTTTGCCAATGAAAGTGAATTTGATCCATTTTACATATCTACTACTTGTGGTTTTACTTATGATTCTTCTTTATATGTGCTTCATTTATCAGGACTTGTATTAATCAAGAATTTCTTTAAAACCTCTTAACTTTACGCATTATAGCATTCCCCGGCACATTAATCGGGTGACTTATACTCATTTATTGGAAACCTCTCTCTCTCTCTCTCTCTCTATATATATATATATATATATATATATATATATATTGTGCAAGGTTTATTTGAGCTTTATAGGTGTCAGGAATGGTATGTGTGAGGTTTTGCTGAATTCCGGGATTGTTCCTTCGATAAATTAAACTTCAAGGGAAATTTAGTAAATTTAAACTTAGGCTTCGGGAACAGGATCTGCACGGAATTCGTAGAGCTCTTAGTTAATTTGTGTTTCCTCCTATGGTGCATGATTTTGACCCTTAAATAATAAGTTACAGAGGTTTCAGTGTGATAATCAATAAAAAAAAAGTAGGGGAGTAATGGCATCTCATTCAATAATAAGTATCGAATCGATTCGGCTGTGATCCGAATCGATTTGGACTTGGACCATTGGAGCCTAAAATTATTTTTGACGTGAATCAATTTGTCTCGAGTATGAATCGATTAGGTTCTTATCTGAATCGATTCAGTTCCCCATTTTGTCTTTGGTTGTATTTACACAAGTTTGCCACTACCTATTGTTGTATGTATTTTTTCTCTTCTATTTGTAATGGGGATAGTTTTATTTTTAAAAGATTTTACCAAGCATTATACTCCTTTCTCTCTCCTAGGTTAGCATTGAAAATTTTATTTCTCTCTTTTGTTCCATTACATAGATAAAAATTGTTGTGTATTTATGTTTGTAAAGTTGTTACTAATTACTTTTTTGGTCATATAAGTTGTCTTTGTATTTATTGATGAAGATTTGTTTGGTTACTTTATTTAATATTGTTCTCTTTCTTGTTAAAGATATGTTTCATTATTTGTATCATGTTTTCCATGAGTAGGTGTATCTCAAAAGTTAGGGATCATAAACCCACCATGGATGAATGAACTTCAAAATTAGGGTTTCAGTTAGATTCATTTTAATTAAAACTCATATGTTGATATTGGAGTATCATATCCTCTTAACTTGAATTCCCTTGTTATTCAATGGTAGTGATTAAAGCTTTAATACATACTCAACCCTTTTGTCACCATAACTAATTCCTCAATCTTCCATTGTTGAGATTAATCTCTACGTGGCTGATGTTTGGACTTAATTGTTTGTTATTGATTAAAACTGAATTGAATTGAATTCTATCATTTATTTACCTAGTCCAAGGTGGGGAGTGATCCCTAATATTTTTTCTCTATTTCACACACAAGTTCATTTTACATTTTTTCGCATCCATTTTAGTGCATGCTAAAATACTTGTTAGTTGTCGTTAACTATTCACTCTATTACCATCTTTTACACTTTAGTTTTATCACGTATAGTAAAGTTATTTAACCCGAACATGTTCTTTTTCTTAGTGTCTAGTACGTGTGAAAATCGATCCCGAACTTATCCGAATATTACTTGTTGCGATTCATTTTTACTTGAATCAAACAGAGTTTTTAGAGCACAAATTATGATATTGCCAACAATTTGATCATCTTAGCCTCGCAATAATTAAGAGACTGTGCACAGTTTGATGCTTCAATTAAGAATACCCATGATCTAGTTAAAAAGACCTTTCAGTGAGTGCTAAATAAGCTTGTAAACTAAATTAACTATAATCTAAGTAAGAACATGCAAATTGCATAAAATAAAGATAAATGAAGGTTCAAAACAATTAAAATAGTTAAGTAAGATAATGAAACATTAATCGAAAACAATATACGCTAAGGAATGTAAAGCAAGTTATTCTAAGAAATGTAGAGACTGCTTAAAGGTAATGGCAAAGGCATTTTCCATAAAACATAAAGATAATTACAATAAATATACCTTACAAAGTGCTTCAAAGAAGAAGAAAAACATTAAAGAAAAGAAAAATGAAAAAGGTTTAAACGAGTAAATGTAGTTTTTTTATGAAGTCCTACGTCTTTGAGTTGCGTATTTAGTTAATCCTTTTCCATACAACCGCTATTGTAAATACTAGGCAGTTACCCATTTGAATGTTCTTACCTAGGTTCACTCACTCCCTATAACTGTCAATTAGGTGGTTACCCCACATATAAGGTATTGACAATCGTCAATTTCATGTGCATCCATTTGTATGAATTTGGCTTTTTATATCTCTTGACTATAATAACTGATTTGTATTTCCACATGGTGACACTATATATGTCGGTAATAATTGTTTGAAAAAATAACTTGGGATTGAGATTTAATGCAATGCCCCAACCCGAATTTATGGGTTACCCGTAGTTAACCCGTTCTGACTCAAGCATTATATGTGAAGTGAAATGAGCAACCTAAATAACATTGCTACTCTAGTTTTATTTTTAATTAACGTTTCACTTGTTTAGCATGCGATTCCAATTTCAAATCAAATTACGTGAGGACAGTGGGGAGCCCCCCGAAGTCCAAGTATTAAGAGCTACTAACGTAATATAAAAGAGAGTACTTACCTGTATAATGCTCTCAAAATACGAGACCACACCGAACAAAATGAGGGAGTGAGCCAAATATTAAGTGGAAAATATACAAAATACAATACAGAATCGAATGGCAAAAATAAAACTCTAACACGTTATACCTACATGCACATGCAACTACCTTATATATATATATATATATACACACACTTAAATATACATGTACTTAATGTATAAAACCATTTTACTTTCAAACAATTTGTATATCCTGATTAATTCACCTTAATCGTGTAAATGACATCTTTTTTCTCATTTGACATTTCTCCATTTATTTAATACATAAGGCTAAATACTTGAAACAACTACCTTGGTTTTACCAAAATCCATTTCTTTACCAAAATTACCCTTTTTATTTATACCAATCCACGTTTGTATTTTTTATTAAAAATAACCCTTTCGACACACACGAACACCGTGTTAGAATATACTTATTTAGCCTATGAAAAAATGTTTCACAACACACCCTTGTGTTAATTATGGTTTAAACCTCTTAGATTGCTGAACCACAAGTTTAATCACTTTCTTTACCCTTTTTCTTTACCTTATGCACATTAATCAATTTCACAGTTACTTGTACATTTTACCTTTACCGAAATATTTATTAATTCATTCAAGGTAGGTTGACTCAACACATTTTCACCACACAAAACTTTTCTTTACATGTTCCTTATTCCTTTATTTTTTTCTTGTAATCTTCCAACAACCGCGTACTGTAACGGGCACCGCCGGTGTTGCTACCATATGCTTTAGCCAGTGTTTTGTGTCTTTCACCCCAGGACTTTAGGATCTTCTTAATTTTTCTGGTGTCATCCGAGTTCCTTTTTAATGCGTTTTAATATTTTTCTAATGTCCACATTATTTCACTTTTCCTTTTATCCGACCGAAGCCAAAATCTGGGGTTTCACCCCAACTTGTGTTACACTTTGAAAATCATCATTTCGTGTCCTTTACACTTTAACTTTGATTTTACTTCAAAAATCAGGTTCATTAGGACTATCATGTGTAACAACTTTTTCAAAATTTTAATTTCATAAAAATGTTCCACTTTACATCAAATTACCAAAAGACCCTTTTTTTTCTAAATGTACCTTTTACTCCATTTCACGAGTGTTAATTTTCCAAACAGCATTAAGTTACCCACACTAACTTCTTAATAAAACATCTTTGTTTCAACACTCTTATTTTCAATAATTATTAAAACATAAGAAAACAACATATCTTTATTAATACTTGTAGTCTTATAACCTTACACTTTCATTACATCACAACACCCATTACAGGCACTTTAAAGGCTATTTTTTTTAATTTCTTTATTTCATGTTAAAACCCAATAAAATCTTCTTTAAACTTGTTTATATGCTCATTAACTAGATAATATAACTTTATATACATGAGAAGATGGATTTTAAATCCAAATCCTAATTGATGGGGTAAATATATTTTTAATTCTATAAATTCATAATATTTTACAAAAATGAATTTTCAATACCCAAAGGGCATTTTATTCATTTAAACTCAATAATGCCCATTTTTCATCAAATCTTCATTTTTGCAAGAAACTTTGGAATATTTTTTGACCAAATATTTTAGCAAATTAACATCATTTCTCAACATATAATTTCATAAAATTTTCACCATTAGATTTCTAGAAAATACACTATTTTCATAAATATATCAATTTTTATATTTCAATGCATTGAAATATTTACTCATCCTTTATTTCAAGTAAAATAACATTTTCCAAAATTTTTATTCCATAAAAATGTTTAATGTTAACATACTAGAAACCATCATTTATTCATGTGCATCCTACTTATGTAATCTAACAACAAGACTACTACTAATGTAAATATAGTCTTAAATGCTGTGGATAGATTTTCCCACCTCAAAGACTTCAAATGTTGGTAGAGAAGTTAGTGTAGGACGAGTAATCCCCACCTCTAAAGGTGGCCTCACGGGGTTACCAAAAACATCCTCCATGTGTGCTCCATTTAAACTCCCAAGCAAATCCCCAACAAAACTCTTTTCAAACTCCCTTAAAGATCCCTTATCCATCTTCAAGAACCCCTTAAAAAGCTCTACAAATTTCTATCTCCACTCAACATTGGGGGGAAATGAGTGTTATAGGCTTGAATATAGGGGAATACTGATATGCCCCAATTGTCACCTCGGCTCGAAACTACAACCTCGGCCAAGATTTTGCCGAGGTTGGAAATGCCTTGGATCAGTGATAACAGGCCTCGACCATAACAAGGTCGGCCCTGGCCGACACCACTACAAACCTCATCTAGGGGAGACTGCATGTATCATGGGGGTCAGCAGTTTGTCTGTTCACCCGGGAATGACAACCTCGGCCAGGGGTAGGCCGAGGTTACAAGGAGACACCTCTACCAAGGTCAACCCCATTAGTGAATCAGCCGATGTTCCAAGTACATTCCAGCTTAACCTTGGCCCAGGACGACCTTAATACCTTACCTCGGCTTAACTTAAGCCGAGACCATAATGGCTCATCTCGGATAGCATGGGAAGCTAGACCTTACCAACCTCGGACTCTTCCATCCCAAGGTCATGACCAAGCACTGAGGCCGAGCACTTATTGACATGTGTGGACAAGGACACATGGACACAAATCAGTTATAACAAATCATTCCCCCCACGTGGGGGGGAATATTTCATCATTATTCTCTACATGTGACAGTGACAGGTGTCTTCATCAGATTGGCTATATCAACACACACATGCTCATTGCATGCATAGGGGGTACATTACACCCCCAAGGTACTATATATAGAGGTCATACACTACCTTGCAAAAGATCCGAAACCAGCAACCCTAGCTGAAACTTTGTTTAAATACACAATAGAGAGAGAAAGCTTAAGAGATTGTATCCATGGCCATTAGAGCCCTCATACAGTGATACACATCATACACTTGCATAGTGGACGTAGGCCTGATTGGCTGAACCACTTATATTCCGGTGTGAATCCTCTTCTCCTCACCTCCTTCTACTATATGTGTATGTACTCTTATGCTGCCATTGTTAACATTTAATTGAGCTCATAATCACCTTGAAGGGTGGTACTGTTTCCAGCATCATCATTTTGGCATTGTTTGTGGGAAGAGAGAAGTTATCACTTCCTCCTCTTCAGCGTAACCTCATCGAAGACTCTAGTGGTGAAATAAGGCGTCGCCCCTTGCGTGGAGCTGCTTCACCATTGAAAGAGGTCCTTTAAGGTATTAAGCTCATCTGCTAGTCAAGCTCTTTATTGTTAACACATAGCACCATAATTACCACTGCCTCTTCTGCCACCTGGTGGGGGAGGGCCTAGTTCCAGCCAGGTACCGCCTCAGTCCGAAATAGCGGAGGTAGCCGCAGCCTTGAGGTCTTTGGTTGCAACGCAACAAGCTATACAGGAGCAATTTGCATAGCTCAGCCAAACTATGATGAGACCACATGGGGTTGAACGGAAAATGATCACTCCAGCGGCTGTCCAGCCTCATCCTGATGCCAGGGGCCACCCCAGGCACCAATGAAGGACCAACCTGCACCCCAATGGAGGAGGGACATTGCTGACCCCAGGCGCTTATGCCTGGGGACCATAGGACTGGTATGATGCTCTAGAGGCAAAAGATGTATTGGAAGAATGTTGGGAGCTGTATGAGGTTTTGAATAATACTGTACGTCCTTTTCAGTACAGCCGAGGCTGTGGCGACCGAAGAGGTGAAGAGGCCCAACAGTGAGGATTAACTTTTGATCGATTGAGCAGAGGGTTAGCCTTTGAGAGGTTGGGCCCAATAAATGACCTAAGACAAAGGTTATCAAGGTCAAGGAGTGCAGCTGGCTCGCAAAGAAGGGATGAACAACGTCAGAATCACCAAGGCCAACCTCATGCAGAAAGAGGATGAGATCAGGAATAGGTCAACAACTGACGTTGTGCTATGGCTAGGGAACCCTCAGTCCACCCCTCGGAGGTGGCTGGGGACAACCTCGGCTAGGCTAATGTTGCGAGACCATGGAATGACTCCATCCAACATCTTGAGGATAAGATAGGAGACCTCATCAAAAGTAGCGACCCACTGCAAAGGGATTACTCAGAAGGCTCTCCATTCGTGGCTAAGATAGTGAGCTTCCCGACACCTGCTAAGTTCAAACCACCCGTGGTGTCTCCCAAGTATGACGGTATCACAGACCCTGTACATCATATTGAGATGTATCAGTCAGCGGCGAACATCTACTCGATACCTGATGAGATGAAGTGTAGGGCCTTCTCTGGGATTCTGACAGGAGCAGCACACAACTGGTTTACTTCTCTTTCGAAGAATTCAATTGAGAACTTCAAGGGCTTTACTGAACGATTCATTCATAACTTCTACTTTGGGTTAAGACCTAAAAAGAAGATCACTCATCTACTGTATGTCAAGCAAGGCAAGGACGAGAGCCTAAGGGACTACATCGCCAGGTTCAACAAAGAAAAACTGGAGGTTAAAGATTACAAAGAGAATATAGCCATGACCGCCCTCATAGGAGGTCTTCAGAAAGGGAAATTATTATGGAAACTCGCGGAAGACACTCCCAGGTCTATGGAAGATCTACTGGAAACTATGGGAAAAGTCATGAATGACGAAGAGGAAATGGCTGCCAAGTATGAGGATGGGAACTGCGGTAGTAGTGGGAAGTCCTAAAGAAAGAAAGATGGAAAGAAGAGGTCAGCCGATGACAAGTTCGCACACTATACTCCTCTAACTGTGAGCTGTGAGCATATCCTCAACGAGATCAATAATGACAGGACTCTAAGATGGCCGAAGAAACTGAAGGCCCCTCAATATAAGAGTAACATAAACTTATGGTGCGAGTTCCACCAGGACCATGGCCATGTCACGGACAGATGCTTCGCCTTGAAGGATGAGATTGAAAAGATGTTAAAATCTGGAAAACTGAGGAAATATATTGATGGCAAGGCTCCTAAAGGCGGAAGGTATGACCCTAAAAAGATGAGGAACGACAGATGCCGTGATGATGCCCCAGCTAGAAGAGACAATGATTCGGAAGGTGACAATGAAGACGGTCCGGACCTTCCGCCAAAAGATAATAATACCCCGGTGAAGAGGGTTGGCATGATCTCCTTTGGTGTTGACACCATATGTGAGGGATTCGCGAGAGGTGGCTCTGAAGTGGCTGACAGGAAGGCTCAAGTGGCAGAGGCCAAGTCAATGGCCAAGCTTGAAGTTGTAAATCTAACATCTTCCGATACAGCTTGGAAGAGACAAAAGGTGGACATGGACACCCTTATAGTTGGGTTCTCTCGACTCGACTTCAAAGGTATCTTAGCCCCACCTGATGATCCTTTAGTAATAACAATAACGGTGCATGGATGCGAGGTGCAGAGGATCCTCATGGACGGGGGGAGTTCAGCAGACGTGATGTTTTGGCCTTGCTTCAAGAGTCTAGGTCTTAGGAGAGCTAGGCTGGTACCCTATCACCATCCTTTAATGGGCTTCAGCGGTGAAAAGGTCCACCTATTGGGCATGTATGAGTTGGACATATGGATGGGTGACGAGTAGCCTAAGAGGTTGACCCGAAAGATAAATTTTTTCATGATGGACGAAAATGTCTTCTCGGCCTATAACCTCATTATATGAAGAGTGGCCCTTAAGGAGTTTAAAGTTGTGCCGTCGACGGTCCACCAGCTGCTAAAATGCCCGACCCCCTTTGGGGTAGGGGAAGTGAAAGGTGACCAGACCATAGCACGAGAATGTTACTTCAACTCGGCCGAAGAGAGAGAGGCCCATAAGAGGGCAACCACCACTTATAGCATTGATACACTTGACCCAAGAGATGAAATAAAGTTGAAAAAGGGAGAGGCCGCAGAAGAGGTAGAATCCATCATCCTCAATGAGGACGAACCGAAGAAAACCATCCAGGTCGGCAAAGCCTTAAAAGTAAAAATCAAGGAAGAGCTGATAAACTTCCTCAGGAAGAGGCAAAGTATCTTCGCTTAGAGTCACGCAGACATGCCCGACATAAACCCTGAGGTTATGAGTCACAAGCTCAACGTGACCAAAGATGCCAGGCCTATCAAATAAAGATGAAGAGTTTACTCCATGGAGAAGTAAGATGTCATCTGGGAAGAGGTTAAAAAATTGGAAGAGGCTGAGTTTATAAGAGAAGTCATATATCCGGAGTGGTTATCGAATGTAGTCATTGTGCCCAAAGCCAATGGGAAGTGGAGAATGTGCGTTGATTTCACTGACCTGAACAGGTCTTGCGCCAAAGACAACTATCCCTTACCACGAATAGATCAGATGGTAGATGCTACTACAGGGCACAAGCTCATGAGCTTCATGGATACGTATTCAGGCTACAATAAGATCTTCATGAATGCGAAAGACTCGAAGAAGACAACCTTCATTATCGACAAAGGGACGTACTGCTACAAAGTGATGCCCTTCAGTCTAAAAAATATGGGGACAACATACCAACGTCCTATGAATAAGATGTTTGAAGACCAAATTGGTAAGACTATGGAGGTGTATGTAGACGATATGCTGACGAAGAGCTTAAAAACCTGCACTCATGTGGCAGACCTTGAAAAGACCATCGATACTATGGACCTGTACATAATGAAACTCAACCCCGCAAAGTGTGTCTTCGGGGTAGGAGCTGGGAAGTTTCTTGGATTTATCGTCAATCAGAGAGGAATTGAAGCGAACCCTGAGAAAATCAAGGCTTTGCTTGATATGAAGACACCGAGGAGCATCAAGGACGTCCAAAGACTCACGGGGAGAGTGGCCGCACTCAACAGGTTTGTTTCCAGAACAACGGACAAGTGTCTTCCATTGTTTAAAGTTCTTAGAAAGGCCTTCCAGTGGGACAAAGAGTGCAAAGAAGCTTTTAGCCAACTCAAGTCTTACCTTTGGTCTCCTTTGTTGTTATCTCGGCCCATAGTAGGAGAGAAATTATATATGTATCTAGCAGTCTCTGAATCGGCTATCAGTGCAGCCATAGTACGGGAAGACGTTGGAATCCAAATGCTTGTGTATTTCAGCAGTAAAGCCCTTCAAGGGTCTGAACAAAATTACCCTCGTATGGAAAAGTTAGCCTACGCCCTGATACATGCTTCAAGGAAGATGAAGCCCTACTTCGAAGCCCATTCCATGGTCGTCCTCACCGATTCCCCACTAAGACAGGTTCTATATAAACCGAAGAAGTATGGAAGATTGATGACCTGGGCCATTGAGTTGGGGGAGTATGACCTTACCTACCAACCTAGGGCAGTTATTAAAGGGTAGGCCCTCGCAGACTTTGTTACTGAGTTCACATGGGAAGAGGCCGAGGTAGAGAATGACCTAGTGGGAGCTTAAGGGTCAAACAATAATGTCTTACGAGAACAGGAAGAGGTCACACCAAATTTCTTTCGAAATCGGGAAGAGGACATGAGGAGCAGGGTAGCGGAGAACGAGGGGGATCAGTACCTCTTCAAACAAGGAATCATGTCAGAAGGGACCTTCTTATTGGATACAGACATTTGGAATCTCTTCATTGATGGTTATTCCTACGACAGTGGAAGCGTTGCAGGGTTGATACTTTCAGCTCCAGATGGTGCCAACATTAAATACGATTTAAGGTTCAACTTCAAGGCATCTAAAAATGAGTTAGAATATGAGGCCATGATAGCAGGTCTCTCATTAGCAAAGACTCTGGGAGTAAGGCGACTCCTACTTCATAGCGACTCTAGGTTAGTTATCAATCAAGTACTAGGGGTCTATGAGGCCAGAGACGAAAGGATGGCTAAGTATCTGAAAAAGGTAAGAATGATGCTAGAGTGTTTAGAAGAGACAAAACTAAAGAGAGTGCCCTGATAAAATAACAACCACGCAGATGCATAGGCAAGGTTGGCTTCAGCAATGAAGACAGACATCAGAAGGACAGTTTCGGTCGAGGTCTTGTCAAAGGCGACCATTGAGGACGAAGAGGTTAACAACCCTTGTCTCAATATGAACCTAGGAGAATCATGGATGGACCCCCTCGTCAGATATATCAAAGGGGGAGAGCTACCGAAATCCAACCTAGAGAGGAGGAAATTGAGATGTAGGGCTGCCAAGTTCTCCATAGTAGGAGACGTCCTGTACAAGAAGGGATTTTTGATACCTCTCCTCAGATGTGTGCATCCCACCACAGTTCCTCGCATCTTACATGAAGTTCACGAGGGCTCTTGCTCCAGTCACATAGGAGGAAGACCCTTGGCCAAGAGAATTATTACCCAAGGATACTGGTGGCCAACCTTGGCCAAAGATACTGCAGCTTACGTGAAGAGGTGCGATAAATGTCAGAGATTTGCACTATGGGGATTTACTTAGTAGAACCCCTACCAATAGCTGCCAATAATTACTAGTTTCTGATAGTTTTCATTGACTACTTCTCAAAGTGGGTGGAGGCAGGGCCGATGATAATGATCACAGAATAGAAGACCTTCTAATTTATTTAGAGGAACATCATATGCAGACATGGACTACCAAACACTTTTATCTCGGATAATGGAACCCAGTTCAAGAACTCCTCTTTATAAAAGTATTGCGAAAGAGTGGGGATAAAGCAGTTCTTCTTATCTCCTGGCCGACCTCAGGCAAACAGTCATACAGAAGTCACAAACAGGACAATCCTCGATGGAATCAAGAAGAGGTTAGAAGAAGCGAAGGGGAGATGGCCTGAAGAGGTTTACGTTGTGTTATGGGCCTACAAGAACCACGACAAGGACACCAACATGAGAAACCTCATTGATGCGAGCACATGGCTCAGAGGCCGTCATACCAATAGAAGTGGGACTCCCTACTCATAGGGTTTAGACCTATGACCTTGATAAAACTCGGGAAGAGAGGAGACTAGACCTAGATCTGATTGAATGAGAAGGGAAAACACAGAAATTAGACAAGCAGCTTACCAGCAGAGAGCAGCGAAATTCTACAATTAGAGAGTGAAATCAAGACCCATTGCCGTGGGAGACTTAGTACTGAAGAAGACCTTACAGAAAATGAACAAGCTCCACCCAAACTGGTATGGTCCCTATAAAGTGATAGAAGAGGTTGTGCCTGGGACCTACAGGCCAAAAAACCTAGAAGCGGAACCTTTCGCTAACCCCTAGAATGTTGATCACCTAAAGAAGTATTACATATGATATTGCAAAAAGTTATGTAAATGTACCATCTTTTGAAGAGGTTATTAATAAAAGATCAGTTTCCATGACGATTCTTGCTTCATTGTGCTCTAATGGTAGAAAGTATGAGGGTAACATCTTAGTTGATGACCTCAGACCGTATAACATCATGATTTGGTGACAAGATCTGAGGTCATACATCGTACTTGGATGACCTCAGACCCTTAACATCATTAATTTGTTGAAATCAATTATGAGGATAACATCTTAGTTGATGACCTCAGACCCTTATAACTTCATTAAGTGGTGACAAGGTCTGAGGTCAGACACCATACTTGGATGACCTCAGACCCTTATAACGTCATTAAGTGGTGACAAGGTCTGAGGTCAGACACCGTACTTAGATGACCTCAGACCCTTAACATCATTAATTTGGTGAAATAAATTATGAGGACAACATCTTAGTTGATGACCTCAGACCCTTATAACATCATTAAGTGGTGACAAGGTCTGAGGTTAGACACCGTACTTGGATGACCTCAGACCCTTAACATCATTAATTTGGTGAAATCAATTATGAGGATAACATCTTAGTTGATGACCTCAGATCCTTATAACATCATTAAGTGGTGTCAAGGTCTGAGGTAAGACTATTAATTTAGTTTAGAGAGACATCATTGCAATAAGACTTCAGAGCTAAAACATCGCATGGCTAAGGAATTGAACAAGCAAATCAACAAACGAAGAAATAGAAACCCTCCTCAGAGGCTGTCATCCAATGGTAAAAATTCAAAAGCATATGTTGACAATGTCCTTCAGAAGTTACATCCAATCAGGGGTTATAAAAAATGTAGAGAGCTTCACAAATAGCCTAAGGGTTTGAAGGGAGAGTGCTGGTGTCCTCGGCCTGATTCTTTTAGACGACGTTGGTCACCTCGTCCCCATCTTCTCTGAGGTCAGTTACCTCTATCTCTATACCGTCCAGTGGTGTAGTCTCTATAGGGGCAGCGACCTCCTCTTCTACCTCCTGAAGGGCTTGGGCAAGTTAAGGGTTTGCAAAACCCATACCTACGAAGTTAGAGGCCTTCAAACTCCCTGCCTCCTTTTCCTTAGCAGCCGCCCATTTGATAGTAGCCTTAATACCTCTTTCGAGGTACTCAAAGCTGAAGCTCATGAATTCATCAGAATCTTTATAATCGTCCAGTATCCCCTCAGAGGCATCTTCAAGAGCTGCCATCACAGCAGAGTCGACCTGTTATTGGAGAACATCGTCCTTGGCCTTCAGAGCCATAACATGGTCCTTTTTAAGCTTGGAGATATCCTTCTCCAGCTCCTTCACCTTCTTCTTAGACCCATCAAAGGCAGACTTCAGGCGGTCTATCGCTGCATTCAGAGAGTTTTGCACCTTCTCAGCCTCTTAACCCTTCTGGCTGAGGGGTAACTTTCTCAGAGTCCAATTGGCGAGATAATGCATAGCAGCTAGGCCCTGCAAACTATGTGGTCATGTGTATGAGTTAAAATTCAAAATAGAGGTTACACTTTAAGCTATACTGAAGTATTAAGTCATACCTAAATAGACCCATGGAGACCAAATTTAACCAGCAAAGGTGTGTCCATTGATCGAAAAAAACGTTGGTCAGCCTCGGTCATGGCAGAACCGATGGCATCCAGTGTCTGCAGACTGTGGCCTATGATTCTTTCGTTTATCTTCAGCTTCTCTATATGAGTAGCCAATGCATCTGCAGAGGATATAGGGATGGCAGAATCCCCTCCTTTCTTCTTCTGCCTCTGATCCTCAGGGGCAGGGTCAGTGGCATTCCTCTTCCTTGTGGCTTGAGCTTTTGAGGTTGAGGGAGGGGGAGGAGGAGCATTCAAACCAGCCTTCTTAGCAAGATTTGTCAAACTCGGTGCTGCCATCTCCCAAAGCTCATCTGATATTCCCTTCGAGAGCTCTGCAAAGTAGAAAGGTCTGAGTCAGAGAGTCAGACACGCATAAACTCAGAGGTATAACTTGAATAAAAAAACTTACCAGGCTCTGTAAGAGGACCTCCCCCTAAACCAGTCTCAGAGAGGTAGTGGGGGGTCATCAGGTGTTCAAATTTTACAAGCAGACCATGCATCCCCTGATTCTGAAGGTCCTTAACCTTCTAAAGATTTTGCAGGCTTAGATCGGGGTCGGCCTTGGAAGACATTGTGACCTTACCCCATCTTATAGGCATTCGCGGCTCTAGTGGGGAAGAGGGAGCACATGGGCCAAATTCCAATGGCCCTGAGGAAAAGAAATAACGAGGCTTCCAATAATGATTAGAAGTCTGAGTTATTTGGAGCATCTTCTTCTCAGGTTTTCGAGCTTCAAAATGGTAATAGCTCAGATGGTTTTTGGCAGACGAAGGGACATAGCAACCTACAAAGACCTGGACTGGAAGGTCTGAATGATGAACATCCCTCCATAGGACTATGGCCCCAATTATTACCCTCCAAGCATTGGGTGACAACTGGGAAGGGGCCAAGTTGATGTAGGCTAGTACAGACCTAATGATGGGGTGGATGGGCAAACGAAACCCCAACTTGAACATCTGCTCGTACAAACAGATCTCACCATCTCGGCTATGGTAGGCCCTCTATTCCCTCAGAGGTCTCCTGAGCTTTATGGAGGGACTAATGGAGTATAAGTATATGAAGCAAAGAAGGTCGACCTCACTAACGGTACTCTTGATCTCGATCGCCTCAGAGACGTCGACATCACTCTCAACATCATCATCATCGTCATTATCTAACTCAACGTCGGCTTGAGCAGACATTGGAGGATTGCTTGGGAACCTCTAAGCGAACTCAGCCCCTGTGATGGCCGACAGGGTAATGGCATCAAGTATTGGTGGAATAGACACTCTTGGTTCAACAATATCAACCTCTGAGGAAGAGGACGATGTGCTTGAATTTTTATGGGACGAGGCCCGACTAGAGACCTCTGCTTGATCAGGGACCTGGTCTTATTGATTTGAGAAGTCCATGGCCTCTTGGAAAGAATCCACAAACATAGGGTCTGATGTGGAAGACTCAGAATCAGACATTGGTGAGCGTTCAGAAGATACCTCGGCTTGGCTAGTTGGTTCTGATGGTTCAGTGTATACTACCTTCAGAGGTGGTGGAAAGATAGGTCTGAGGGGGAATTCCTCTGACCTACGAGCTTCCTCATGCGCTCTTTCTATTTGCCTAATTTTCTCGAAAGTCTTCTCTCTGAGAGAAGGGAACTCCTCTAGGAGCTGGTAAAGAGGTCTGAGCATAAGAGGCAGACCCTACACTTACAACTCTCTTAAACAACAAACAAAGACTGGCACATGGAATGATTCGACTAAGGATCAAACTATCAAAATTTAAGCAATTACTACGAAGAACACAAAGAACAGTTCGCCAGAAAAAATGGAAACCTCGCCGAAAACCTCCAAAAACTCACCATAAAATGCAAAAATAAGAAAACTCACAGGAAAAATGAAGGAAAAAAGAATGGAAGAGGATACGTGAGGATGAAATGGTAAGGGAGAAGGAAGAACATGTGAGGAATCACCACCAAAAGCTTCAAGCCAATGTCTTTCTAGAGAGAGAAAGCTACAGAAACGAGTTGAGCCAGAAAAGAGAGAAATGAGAAGGAAGGAGGGAAAATAGGGTTTAAACCCTTAATATGATTGAACGCTTCCTAAGGCCCATCATTGCGTTGGGAGCCCCAAAGGACGACTCACATCACATGCTTGCCAGGCACGCCACACACTTCAGCATCGGATAAGTGTCAAATGGACATTGGCACAAGGGAGACCTCGGAGATGTAGAGACCCCACAGTCACCTGCTCTCACATGTAACTAAGGGCTGGGGTGTAATACCCCGTACTTTTGGCTATATTTATTTTTGGGATTAATTAATTAAATGTGAATTATTTGGAAATTAATCCGGGTAAAATACTAGCGAGTTGTGAGTTGGTATTTGACTATATTGAGTATATATGATGTTATATGAATATTGAATCATGAAATTTGTCGTGAGATTGATATACGGCAATTTGGTCATTTTATTGGGACGCGTGTGACAGTCGCGTCAGGATATAATTATTTTATTTATAAAAGTGAATTTAAATTCTATAAATCGTATGGTCGAGATAGTCAGAAAACACTAGCTGGGGGTGTAGTTTGGGTTCCGGGGTATTTTTAGGCCATACCGGAATATAAAGGGTATTTTGGTAATTTCGTATTTTTAGGAATTAAAAATGACGAAAATTAGAGAAGTAAATCTGATTGGGAATAGACCCACTAAACCCACTAACCAACCCTTAATGACCCTATAAGCTACGGAGGTTATCATTTAGGTTTCCAACTTTCCCAAAGAAAACCCTAGCCACCATAGCCACCTTTGGAGAAGAAAGCTTAGAGGGGGAGAGAAGGAGAAGGAATTCTGCAGAAAACCTTTACAAAATCAACACCAAATTCAGAGACAATCGAGGCAAGTGGTTTAATATCATTTAATTTCAGAGAATGCTCTTTCCATGTATAGGAATTTAATAAAATTGATTTGTTCTTGGTGTAATATGAAAACCCATGTATTTTGGAACTTAGAACTTGAAATCTTGAGGAGAATTGCATGTAGAATGATAGGTAGATGATTATACTGAGAATATTAGTGATTGGGTGAAATTAAAACGGATTTTTATTGGGTTAATTCACGAATTAAAATTTTAGGGTTTGTGTTCTTGAATAATTGGGGAAAGTGATGAGACTTGATGATTTAATAATGATTGGGATGAATTAACCCAGTACGTTAGTTTATAACCTTGTTATGTTTAGGAGTGATTAGAGACCTTTAAACATTGTTGGGACGAAGTTTAGAGGAGATTTGAGGAGTAAAAATTGATGAAAATCGTAACTGAGAAATTCTGGGCCGAAACTGGTCCCTCGTCAGAAGACCTTCCCAGGTCATTCGAACGAGCTCGTTCGAACGAGCTTCTAACGAGTTGACCAGTCGCTTCTAACGAGGGGAGACTTCGTTCGATACCTTCGTTCGAACGAACTGTATTTCGTTTGATACATTCGTTCGAACGAGATGTCGTTAGAAGGTACAGTTCGTTCGAACGAACTGGAATCTCGTTCGAACAGCCTCGTTCGAACGAGACTTCTAACAAGCTGGAAGTTTAGGCCTTTTTGGCCTGTTTTGATTTTGGGAGTCCCGTGATCTTGTTCGAGGATATAGATAACCTTCCTTTGATGATGTATTGATAGGTTTGGGACGTTTGTGTTATTTTGAGGAGTAAATTATATATGAGCGATTTAAATTAAAGGGATAGTTGGGTTGAGACGTGAGTGTCTACTACGACGTGAGAATAAATTATGGCGCGTATGATTATAAACCGGAATCGTATAAAGTGTATAAATTATATATTGGTACTAGAATGAGAATAGTACTTCAATTAAACTACGGGATTACTAAGATGTGTGTTTACTTAGTATTGATATATGAATTGTGTGTATGACATACCTACCATACTTGCTATCACGGGAGGTTTGCGTTCGCTTAGGGCCCTCTAATCCTTGTATTTCCCGGATTTAGACTGGTTACCTCGATGAACACAGGTCAGAGAAAGACTTATTAGGATGTTAATAAGTTCGTTGATCGTGAGAGCGCAGGTATGTGCGTGACCCATGTGATGTGACTGTGTTCGCCTCCACTATTTGTGATTTGTGTTATCTGAACTATTCTTGAGAGATTCAGAATATGTGATCCTTATGTACGTGATGTACCGGGATGGATAGCAGAGTATGTGTGCACCGCATCTTAGTCTCAGGGTGCTTATATTGTATATTTATGTTGTGGAAATATACGCTTAATAAACTGGGAACTTTCATATAGTATTGTGTGTAACTATGGAATAACATAGAGGGTTAATTTATAACGAGCTGTATTACTCTTGTATGAGAACCTGAATTTACGTTAAGCACCTATTTAAACTGAGATCGTTATAATGTTAATGAGAACCGAGTAATAAGGGTAGAACCTATGGCAGTCTAGCTAGATATGATGTCACTTAGCTAGTAGTTGTGTCATTTTAGATGGGTACTGACGTTAGGAGTGCACAGTTAGACGAGAGGTGAGAATATCATGTGAGTGCACGTCCTAACATGTACTTTACATTTAATGTTTTAAATGTTTTTAAAGCACTTGCAGGTTTTTAAAATATCTCCACATTCGGGCTCTGACCCGTTTGCTTTCAAATCTATTTTTCTTGTAAAACTATTTTAGGTGTCCAGCCACAAGGACACCATGCATAGGATACTCATTCAGGTGACGAGCTATAGCTGTTTGTGGAAGCTACAGGGATTTGCTTGTAGACGCTTCTATCATTTGGATTCCAGATTCGTTATCTATCAGTTGTAGGGCATGTTGCCCATTTCTATTAGAGACATCTTTCCATTTCAGTTTTTCAAACTTTGGCATGTATTGTTTCAGTATCCAGTTTAGTTATTTCAGTTGTGGTATTGTAGTGAGGAATTTTCCTCCAGACTTTATTTACATTATGTGATGGTTATTCTTTTTTACTTCAGTATGGTGAATGGTATTATTATTCTTCATTACAATTGTTGCATGTTAATCAGACTTAAATTAAAATTTGGCAACTTACTTTTTAAATACTAGGTGGTTAGTAATCATTAAAATGTTTCGACAGTGATGCTATTAACTGGACCAACTTGGCATTTTGAATTAATTTAATAAAGGAGTAGCTACCCGGTATTTAATTAGTCGGGGTGTCACAGGTGGTATCAGAGCATTAGGTTCTAGTGTCCTTTAGGATCTGACGGCTTATTATGTTTCCGCTAAGTTTCTTTGATATAGAGCCCTATATTATAGGACTGTTGTACTCTTTTTGTGTATGCTACGTTCTTCAGCTATATTAAGTTTATAACTGCGAACTTATAAACTTCATTCTTATTTCAGATGTCTCCACGACGTGCACGACGAGTTCCCAGGGATGCAACGCCCGAACCCCAGCCCGCTCCAGTTCAGGGCATGATGAACGCCGCTGAGGTTGCAGCTATAGTAGCCCAAGCGGTAAATGCCGCAATTGCCGTTGTTCAGCAGGCACCACCTCAGGCGCCGATTGCCGCGCCAGTACAGGCAAATGCATTCCCGTCTGCTTGGGAGCGTGTACGTGATGCTTTTCAGAAAGCGCATCCGCCAGAGTTTGCAGGTAGCTCAGATGTGGTAGTCTCGAGCCAGTGGAGGAAGGATATGCAAGGGCACTTGAGGATGTATGAGTGCACGGACGTTCAGAAGCAGGTGCTAGCTACTTTCAAGCTAGTTGGATCTGCATTGCAGTGGTGGGAGTCTATTACCACCATGGAGGAGAGGGATACTCTCACTATTCAGGACTTCTGGGTGCGGTTTGACCGCAAGTACTTTTCGTCGGCTGTTCACACGGAAATGAGGAGGAAACTGATGAATCTGAGGCAAGAGGGTAAGACCGTGGCCGAGTATGAGGCCGAGTTCACGAATCTGTTGAATATTGTTCCAGATGAGATACCAACATAGAAGAAGAAGATTGAGAAGTTCACGGATGGGTTGACATGGAGGATCCGTCAGCATCTGTTAGGGAACCTTTCGTTGGCCACGTATTCTGATGTGGTTAACGCTTCTTTGTTACACTGCCAGGACCACCGCTTTCATATGGTGAGGGCAAGAGGTCGGGAGAGTCTAGCCATCAGGGCAGGACTGGAGGACATGGTGCCGGTGGGGCACAATTTGTTCAGGGGCAGAGACAGGGTGAGCAGGGTACCCAGCAGGGGGATCAGAAGAGGTTTCGATCAGGGAACTACAGACAGGGACAGGGAGGTTTCCGTCAGGGCCATCAGGGTCCAAACGGCCATCAGGGGCAGAATGGGCAGCAGTTTCACCAGGGCCAGCAGGGCCAAGGGAGGAACGGTAACGACCACTAGGGCCGGGGACCGCAGGGGCAGAGAGGAGGGAACTTCCAAGGGAAGTGTTTTGTTTGTGGCAAGACTGGCCATAAGCGACAAGATTATCCTGATAGGGGCAGGGCCCCACATCAGCAGCAGCAGGGTGCTCGCCAGGAGCCACAGAGGCCTATGTTTCCCGCCGCTCTCCCCGCACCGCCACAGATGGCAGCATTGCCACCCATTCCAGCAGTCCCAGTTCAGCAGGGGCAGCTACAGTATGGACGTGTCTATAACGTTCACCAGGCTGCAGTTCCACAGGCACCGCCCGCGATTGAGGGTACGTTTCCTATCCATGGCACTATGGGTCGGGTATTATTTGATACGGGGGCTACACATTGTTTTATAGCTACACACTTCGCGAAAGCTTTAGGATTATTAGCTACGGCAGAGAGCACAGTGACGTGTGTCGACTCACCATTGGGGAGTGGGTCACTTATATTCTTTATATGCCGGGGAGTGGGAGTAGGGATTGGTAGTCTGGTATTACCTGCAGATATGTTGGTATTAGATATGCATGTTCACGATGTGATTATCGGTATGGATTGGCTCGTAGCTTATAGGGCCATGATTGATTGCTTCAGCGGCAGCATTATTTTTGCCATTCCGGGGCAAGAGATGTTTGTAGTGGCGATGCCTCGCCCAGAGGGAGGATCGACCGCTCATCTGTATTACATTGAGGAGGATACCTCTAAGGAGGTAGTGATTCCTTTAGATTCTATCCCAGTAGTCAGGGAGTATTTGGATGTGTTTCAGGAGATACTAGGCCTACCCCCCAGTCGAGAGATAGATTTTGTTATAGACCTATTACCAGATACGAGGCCTATAGCACACGCACCGTACCGTATGGCTCCGACAGAGATGCGAGAGCTATGAGATCAGATAGAGCAGCTGTTAGGTCAGGGCTTTATTCACAAGAGTACCTCACCTTGGGGCGCTCCAGTTTTGTTTATGAAGAAGAGGGACGGTTCACTGAGATTGTGTGTGGACTACCGAGAGTTGAATAAGGTCACTATACGGAATAAGTATCCGTTGCCTCGAATCGATGACCTATTTGACCAGTTGAGGGGAGCTTCTTTCTTCTTGAAGATTGATTTGAGATCGGGATACCATCAGTTGCGTATCAGGGAGGAGGATGTCTCGAAGACTGCGTTCTTGTCGAGATATGGTTCTTACGAGTTTCGAGTTATGCCTTTCGGTTTGACCAACGCTCCAGCAGTGTTTATGGACTTAATGAACAGAGTGTTCAGGGATTTCCTAGACCAGTTTTTCATTGTCTTCATTGATGATATTCTGGTTTACTCCCAGACAGAGGAGGAGCACGCCGAGCATTTGAGGCAGGTTTTGCAGACACTTCGTCAGAACGAGTTGTATGCAAAATATGAGAAATGCGGGTTTTGGCTGAAGGAGGTCCAGTTTTTGGGACACATTATTTCCGACCGGGGAATATCTATTGATCAGGGGAAGGTATCCGCGGTGAGGGAGTGAGGACAGCCCACGACACCGACTGAGATTCGTAGTTTCTTGGGCCTAGCAGGATACTACAGGAGGTTTATTCGGGGTTTCTCGAAGATAGCAGGTCCTTTGACACATCTGACTCGTAAGGGTGTGCCATTCATCTGGAGTGATGCCTGTCAATTGGCATTTGATGAGTTAAAGGACAAATTGACCTCAGCACCTGTGTTAGCATTGCCGAGACCGGGAGTGGAGTATTTGGTTTACACCGATGCGTCTTTTCAAGGGCTTGGAGGTGTATTACAGAAGGAGAGACAGGCCATAGCTTATGCTTCCCGTAAGCTTAAGACTCATGAGAAGAATTACCCCACGCATGATTTGGAGTTGGCAGTAGTGGTATTTTCCCTACGGATTTGGAGGCACTATCTTTTAGGGGAGAAGTTCCAATTGTTCACGGACCACAAGTCCCTACAGTACCTGTTCACGCAGAAGGAGTTGAATATGCGGCAGCGTAGGTGGCTTGAGTTTATGAAGGACTACCAGTTCGATATCCAGTATCACCCGGGTAAGGCTAACGTGGTGGCAGACGCGTTGAGCCGTAGGCCAGCAGATGAAGTGGCAGAGGTGTGGAAGGCAAAGTGGAAGGAGTTGGGACACCAGGATGCAGTGGCCCGATCTTTCATGTCTGTGATGACCGTTATACCGCAGATTGTCATGAAGGTAGTACGGGCACAGGCTAATGACTCGTTCTGTCAGGAGCAGATAGTTTGATTACTAGCAGAGGGAGCCGAGTCCTATACCGTTAGCTCAGACGGGGGATTACGCTTCAATGGGAGATTGGTGGTTCCGGAAGGGGAGGAATTGCGACACGAGGTGATGGCAGAGTCGCACGGCTCACGGTTCGCGGTACATCCCGGAGGGGACAAAATGTACCAAGACATGAGACGCCAGTATTGGTGGAGCGGTATGAAGAAAGATATTGCTGAGTTTGTTTCGAAATGCGCCACTTGTCAGCTTGTAAAAGTGGATCATCAAAGACCGGCAGGACTACTACAGCCGTTGGAGGTCCCGGTGTGGATGTGGGAGAGCATATCCATGGACTTTATCACGGGGTTGCCTACGTCGCAGAGGGGTCACGACTCCGTTTGGGTAATTGTGGACAGGTTGTCCAAAGTCGCTCACTTTTTACCCGTAAGGACTGACTACACTACGGGATAGTATGCCCAGCTCTTCATTTCAGAGGTTGTGAGACTTCACGGTGTACCCCTAAATATCATGTCTGGCAGAGACAAGATATTTGTTTCGAGGTTTTGGGAGAGTTTCCAGGAGGCCATGGGCACGGAATTGCGGTTGAGTACGGCTTATCATCCACAGACCGATGGGCAGACCGAGTGCACAAATCAGATGTTGGAGGACATGCTACGCATGTGCATTATTGACTTTGGGGGTGGATGGGAGCAATACCTTCCACTGGTAGAGTTTGCTTACAACAACTCCTATCAGTTCACTATTGGCATGGCTCTGTTTGAAGCATTGTATGGTAGGCCTTGTCGTTCCCCAGCATGTTGGTTAGAGGTGGGGGACAACAAACTACTTGGACCGGAAGTAATTCAGGATACTTCGGCAAGGATTGAGTTGATTCGGAGTCGCATTCGGGTAGCTCAAGACAGGCAGAAGAGTTATGCTTATGCGAAGAGATTTTTCAGGGAGGTCCAAGTGGGGGACCAGGTTTTGCTCAGAGTATCTCCTATGAAGGGGATTATGCGTTTCGGGAAGAAAGGGAAGTTGGCATCAAGGTATGTGGGGCCATTTCCTATTATTGAGCGGATCAGACCGGTTGCGTATAGACTTGGGTTACCGGAGCATTTGCATCGGATTCACGATGTGTTCCATATTTCCTCGCTGAGGAAATACCTTAGAGATAATTTGGCTCATTCTCACATTGCTGTGGAGGACATCGATCTCCAGCCGGATAGCTCCTACGAGGAGGGGCCAATTGCTATTTTGGACCGAAGCGAGAGGAAACTGCGGTCAAAGATAGTCCCGTTAGTGCGTGTTCAGTGGCGACATCACAATGTCGAGGAGTCCACATGGGAGCGCGAGGATGAGATGCGCGAACGTTATCCAAAGTTATTTTTAGCAGGTACTTTCTAGTTTCGAATTTCGGGACGAAATTGAGTTATTAGGGGGGAAGTATGTAATACTCCGTACTTTTGGCTATATTTATTTTTGGGATTAATTAATTAAATGTGAATTATTTGGAAATTAATCCGGGTAAAATACTAGCGAGTTGTGAGTTGGTATTTGACTATATTGAGTATATATGATGTTATATGAATATTGAATTATGAAATTTGTCGTGAGATTGATATACGGCAATTTGGTCATTTTATTGGGACGCGTGTGACAGTTGCGTCAGGATATAATTATTTTATTTATAAAAGTGAATTTAAATTCTATAAACCGTATGGTCGTTTTGAGTGCGCCAACGCGTCCGAAAGGGTCGAGATAGTCAGAAAACACTAGCCGGTGGTGTAGTTTGGGTTCCGGGGTATTTTTAGGCCATACCGGCAATATAAAGGGTATTTTGGTAATTTCGTATTTTTAGGAATTAAAAATGACGAAAATTAGAGAAGTAAATCTGATTGGGAATAGACCCACTAAACCCACTAACCAACCCTTAATGACCCAATAAGCTACGGAGGTTATCATTTAGGTTTCCAACTTTCCCAAAGAAAACCCTAGCCACCATAGCCACCTTTGGAGAAGAAAGCTTAGAGGGGGAGAGAAGGAGAAGGAATTCTGCAGAAAACCTTTACAAAATCAACACCAAATTCAGAGACAATCGAGGCAAGTGGTTTAATGTCATTTAATTTTAGAGAATGCTCTTTCCATGTATAGGAATTTAATAAAATTGATTTGTTCTTTGTGTAATATGAAAACCCATGTATTTTGGAACTTAGAACTTGAAATCTTGAGGAGAATTGCATGTAGAATGATAGGTAGATGATTATACTGAGAATATTAGTGATTGGGTGAAATTAAAACGGATTTTTATTGGGTTAATTCATGAATTAAAATTTTAGGGTTTGTGTTCTTGAATAATTGGGGGAAAGTGATGAGACTTGATGATTTAATGATGATTGGGATGAATTAACTCAGTAAAATACGTTAGTTTATAACCTTGTTATGTTTAGGAGTGATTAGAGACCTTTAAACATTGTTGGGACGAAGTTTAGAGGAGATTTGAGGAGTAAAAATTGATGAAAATCGTAACTGAGAAATTCTGGGCCGAAACTGGTCCCTCGTTAGAAGACCTTCCCAAGTCGTTCGAACGAGCTTCTAACGAGTTGACCAGTCGCTTCTAACGAGGGGAGACTTCGTTTGATAACTTCGTTCGAACGAACTGTATTTCGTTTGATACATTCGTTCGAACGAGATGTCGTTAGAAGGTACAGTTCGTTCGAACGAACTGGAATCTCGTTCGAACAGCCTCGTTCGAACGAGACTTCTAACGAGCTGGCAGTTTAGGCCTTTTTGGCCTGTTTTGATTTTGGGAGTCCCGTGATCTTGTTCGAGGATATAGATAACCTTCCTTTGATGATGTATTGATAGGTTTGGGACGTTTGTGTTATTTTGAGGAGTAAATTATATATGAGCGATTTAAATTAAAGGGATAGTTGGGTTGAGACGTGAGTGTCTACTACGACGTGAGAATAAATTATGGCGCGTATGATTATAAACCGGAATCGTATAAAGTGTATAAATTATATATTGGTACTAGAACGAGAATAGTACTTCAATTAAACTACGGGATTACTAAGATGTGTGTTTACTTAGTATTGATATATGAATTGTGTGTATGACATACCTACCATACTTGCTATCACGGGAGGTTTGCGTTCGCTTAGGGCCCTCTAATCCTTGTATTTCCCGGATTTAGACTGGTTACCTCGATGAACACAGGTCAGAGAAAGACTTATTGGAATGTTAATAAGTCCGCTGATCGTGGGAGCGCAGGTATGTGCGTGACCCATGTGATGTGACTGTGTTCGCCTCCACTATTTGTGATTTGTGTTATCTGAACTATTCCTGAGAGATTCGGAATATGTGATCCTTATGTACGTGATGTACCGGGATGGATAGCAGAGTATGTGTGCACCACATCTTAGTCTCAGGGTTCTTATATTGTATATTTATGTTGTGGAAATATATGCTTAATAAACTGGGAACCTTCATATAGTATTGTGTGTAACTATGGAATAACATAGAGGGTTAATTTATAACGAGCTGTATTACTCTTGTATGAGAACCTGAATTTATGTTAAGCACCTATTTAAACTAAGATCATTATAATGTTAATGAGAAGCGAGTAATAAGGGTAGAACCTATGGCAGTCTAGCTAGATATGATGTGACTTAGCTAGTAGTTGTGTCATTTTTGATGGGTACTTACGTTAGGAGTGCACAGTTAGACGAGAGGTGAGAATATCATGTGAGTACACGTCCTAACATGTACTTTACATTTAATGTTTTAAATGTTTTTAAAGCACTTGCAGGTTTTTAAAATATCTCCACATTCGGGCTCTGACCCGTTTGCTTTCAAATCTATTTTTCTTGTAAAACTATTTTAGGTGCCCAGCCACAAGGACACCATGCATAGGATACTCATTCAGGTGACGAGCTGTAGCTGTTTGTGGAAGCTACAGGGATTTGCTTGTAGACGCTTCTATCATTTGGATTCCAGATTCGTTATATATCAGTTGTAGGGCATGTTGCCCATTTCTATTAGAGACATCTTTCCATTTCAGTTTTTCAAACTTTGGCATGTATTGTTTCAGTATCCAGTTTAGTTATTTCAGTTGTGGTATTATAGTGAGGAGTTTTCCTCCAGACTTTATTTACATTATGTGATGGTTATTCTTTTTTACTTCAGTATGGTGAATGGTATTATTATTCTTCATTACACTTGTTGCATGTTAATCAGACTTAAATTAAAATTTGGCAACTTACTTTTTAAATACTAGGTGGTTAGTAATCATTAAAATGTTTCGACAGTGATGCTATTAACTGGACCAACTTGGCATTTTGAATTAATTTAATAAAGGAGTAGCTACCCGGTATTTAATTAGTCGGGGTGTCACATGGGGGTGATTGATATGCCTCAAGTGTCACCTCGACTCAGAAACTACAACCTCGACCAAGATATTTCCGAGGTTGGAAATGCCTTGGATCAGTGATAACAGGCCTCGGCCATAGCAAGGTCGGCCCTGGACGACACCACTATAAACCTCATCAAGGGGAGACTGCATGTATCATGGGGGTCAGCAGTTCGTCAGTTCACCCGAGAATGACAACCTCGTCCAGGGGTAGGCCGAGGTTACAAGGAGACACCTCTGCCAAGGTCAACCCCATCAGTGAATCAACTGATGTTCTAAGTACATTCCAGCTTAACCTCGACCTATGCCGACCATAATACCTTACCTCAGCTTCACTTAAGCCGAGACCATAATGGCTCATCTCGGATAGGATGGGCAGCTAAACCTTACCAACCTCGAACTCTTCCAGGCCGAGGTCATGACCAAGAACGGAGGTCGAGCACTTATTGACATGTGTGGACAAGGACACATGGACACAAATCATTCCCCCCACGCGGGGGGAATATTTCATCATCATTCTCTATATGTGACAATGATAGGTATCTTCATCAAATTGGCTAGATCAACACACATATGCTCATTGCATGCATAGGGGGTATATTACACCCCCTAGGTACTATATATAGAGGTCATCCTCTACCTTGCAAAGGATCCGAAACCAGCAACCCTAGATGAAACTCTGTTCAAATACACAGTAGAGAGAGAAAGCTTAAGAGATTGTATCCATGGCCATTAGAGCCCTCATATAGTGATACACATCATACACTTGCATAGTGGACTTAGGCCTGATTGGCTGATGAGAACGTATGTGCTTGCGTTCAAATGAGCAAATTATATATTAAAAGCCTTTTAACCCAAACAAACCCTAAACATGCAACAGTATGTGATTGAATAAGATGATAATCTAAGCAAGAACATTCAAACACATGCAATTGAGGAAAAATCCCCCAAAGGAGCAAAACCATTTATTTTCATTATAATATTGTAGGCTATACAATTTCGGATTACAATGAAAATATAAGTGACTAAGAATTACCCTCAGGTGTCGGATTCTGTACTCGCGGCTGGAACTATCCCTTTCCAGTAGGGCTGAAATGGAGAAGAGAAACGGCTTCTCCACAAGGGTTGAACAAACCAAAGTTGTGTTCTTGGGTTGCAAAAGGATTCACAAATATTTGGCAAGGATGTTTGAATCAAAACATGAGTCTTGGGACTCAAAAAATATGAAGACTAGAGGTATTTGGACTCTCAAAAATGTCTTATAAAGTCTTGCAAAACAACTCACCCGAAGTTGGTATTTATAGGAAAAAATATGAAGAGTCCCACGTTCTTAAAACTCTAAAATTCTATCCAACGTAAAAAAAAACAGCATTCTTTAAGGAATTTTCTCTATCTTCAAAAGGTCATAACTCCTTCACCGTAGCTCGGATTGAGGTGCCATTTTTCCAGTATCTTCGTTGCGGCGAGCTCTTCAACTTTCCAGTTGACCAGACCTCCTAACTATGGATGTGAAATTACGAAAATGCCCTTGAACACTCCTATCGTGCCCTCTTTCACTGTTTTGACTTCCCTTGCGTACCACTTGCATTAAGTCCCTAAAATAGTGGAACGTGAAGTCGTTGAGGCAGATGTGGGACACATTAATGGAGATGTTGAATGCTTGATTCTCGAAATTCAGATAGAGGCCGTCATGTGAGATCGTGAGGTGACGTGCCAAATGTAGCGGCGTACGACATACACAAATGTAACAAGTTGGACATGAGAAAAATGTCCTTACAAATCTCCCCCTATGTCTATGCCGGTACATACATAAAAAATCTGAATTATTAAATACGAAATTGCCTATACAAATCTACCCTCCCATGAACCCAAAACTGGAAAAGGTACAAATGAATAGTCTTCATCGTTTGTTCTTCAAATATTCAGGAATCTCAAATCTTTTCTCATCAGGGTGTGCAATTCAAAGATCATCAATGTAGTACCTACACACATGAGATAAAGAAAAAAATACCAAGTGACGTATCGAGTTTGAAATGAGATAAACATAGATACCAATATATGATAAGCATACGTCAAATCTCAAAACTCCCCCAAAATTCAAACTCTCCCATAAAATGATAATTCTTTCTCCCCCTTTTTATGATGTCCCCAAATAGACAAATAAGAAGAATGAATCAAACAAGCAAAATCGGGGTGTCACGGTATACAAAAAATACACAAACTATTTTTGATTTTTTTTTCAATTTTTTTTTATACAAAAAATAGATACCATTTTGAAAAAAAAATGTAAAACATGATACAAAAATCACACCATGGATTTAAACTCAAACAACCAAGTCATGGAAACGGAATGAATGGGTGTGAACACATTCGATAGGTAAATCAACTCAATCAATCATATGTGCACGATGCATATGTGTACCCCTAACGAATGAACATCAAAAGTATCCTTAGGTGTAAAAAAAATTTATTGAATTTAGATGACATCGTCTTATGCAAATCAACAAATCAAAGTCAAAGTGATTTCCACACCAATAACGTCCAAAACTATGTAGCGCATTTTCAAGCATTTCAAGGACGTGCAAACCCGTTTTAAATTCTCCAACCAAACTCCCTCATATATATATATATATATATATATATATATATATATATATATATATATATATATATTCTTTTAGAGGTAATCTAAATTCTCAAACTTTGGAGAATTGGTGCAAAAACCTAAATGGCCCATAATTGGCATGATTTTTTTTTATTGCCTTTAAATTTTTTCGGGCTCTTTTAACCTCTTTGGACCTCGGATATTAAAATTACTCCATTTTTAGGTCCTTTTTAACGGTGGCTTTTGCGCAAAGGATAGATGATTACCTTTCGCAGCCCCTCCCCGTTATACAAAAACACACAGTCTCACCAAAATGGTTTTTACATGCATTTCAATCTTGTCAAGTTTTATCGCATATTGTACATTGTATAGATAGAATTGAGATGGAAACACTCAAGCCAATATGAGATAGACAAGTGCAATAATCAAATATAGCCGTGCATGTGTGCAATAAAGGATATAGGAGTCAAACATGTAGGAAGATATCACTAATTACATCTCAAAGACTCTAACCAATGTAAAGCACATGGATGAAATGATGTAGCCTCTCAAATCTCTATCAAACAGTCACATGGATAAATGGAATGAAGTTGTGACTTGGCTATCTTACATGCTCATCCATAAAAGAAGCAAAAACATAAATCTTTTTGGATTTTTCAAAAATTTTATCAAAATAAAATCTTTTTGTGCTTTTCTTAAAATTTTTCTTAAAGGAAAATCTTTTTGTATTTTTCAAAAGAAATATAAAAAGCAAAAAGAATAAAATAAAACTGTACAACTAAGCAATGGTATAAATAAAATAGACTAGAAATAGGAAGCATATGATATGAACATGAAGAAGCATCATATTCTAGACATAGACCAACCCCTCAGTCAACTGTGCAAATCCCCAAAGACTTCCTAAGACTCTCAAATCTAAGGGCATCTAAAGGTTTCGTGAAAATATCGGCTAAGTGACGGTCGGTGGGAACAAAACTCAGGGATACAGTGTTCTCCTCAACTAACTGACGAATAAAGTGCTCACGTATCCTGATGTGCTTGGTGCGCGAATGCTGAACTGGATTGCGGGATATGTGTATCGCGCTCGTGTTGTCACAGGAAATGGTCATGGTGTCCTGTGAAATCCCATAATCCTCCAGCATTTGCTTCATCCACAAGAGTTGTGTGCAACAACTCCCGGTAGCTATGTACTCAGCCTTCGCAGTGGACAAAGAGATGGAATTTTGCTTCTTGCTCAACCAGGAGACAAGAGCAGAACCAAAGTAGAAATACCCACCATAAGTGCTCCTACATCCATCTACATCCCCAGCCCAATCGGCATCCGAATAGGCGGACAGACGGTCATCGGTATCAAAGGAATATCAAATTCCGTATGAGAGAGTCCCACTAACGTATTTAATAATACGTTTTAGAGCAAGTAAATGTGACTCTTTTGGGGATGCCTGATATCACGCACAGACTCCAACACTAAAGGCGATGTCGGGACGACTGGCAGTCAAGTAGAGAAGACTACCTATCATACTCCGATATAAGTTCTGCTCTACGTCCTTGCCTGAAGTGTCCTTACTAAGCTTGGTAGTGGTACTCATAGGTGTACGTGAATGCTTAGCGGAGTCTAAACCAAATTTCTTCACTAGGTCTCTAGCATACTTGGATTGGGAGATGAACATCCCATCCTCTAGCTGACGAACCTGGAGACCAAGGAAGAATGTAAGCTCACCAACCATGCTCATTTCAAACTCATTTTTCATATCCTCCTCAAAGTGGTGAGCATGCTGGGAGCATGTGGATCCAAAGACTATGTCGTCCACATAGACCTGGGCAACCAAAATAGCACCGTCATCTCTCCTGACGAACAACGTCATATCTAATCCCCCTCTCTTGAAGCCACGAGCTAAGAGATAGGAAGTAAGCCTCTCGTAATAAGCATGGGGTGCTTGCTTCAAACCATACAAGGCTTTACTCAGATAGTAGACGTGCTCAGGGTGTTGAGGGTCTTCAAACCCTTTTGGTTGTTCCACATAAACCTCCTCCTGTAGAATGCCATTTAGAAAGGCACTCTTGACATCCATCTGATACACCTTGAAGCGCAGATGACATGCGATGGCGAGCAGAAGACGGATGGACTCAAGCCTCGCAACAGGAGCAAATGTCTCCCCAAACTCTACACCCTCTATCTGTGTGTAGCCTTGAGCGACCAACCTAGCCTTATTTCTGATTATGGTACCATATTCATCCATTTTGTTCTTGAAAATCCACCGGGTACCTATCACATTAGTTTTACTAGGTCAGGGGACTAATTCCCAGACATTATTCTTTTTAAACTGAAGCAACTCATCCTGCATAGCAGATATCCAGTGTTCATCCTTGAGTGCTTCTTTATGGTTCTTGGGCTCGACTTTGGACGTGTAGGAAAGATGGCTAACAATGTTCTCTAGATGAGCACGAGTCTTTACCCCTAGAGTGGGATCACCAACAATGGTAGAAGGGTCATGACTCTTGCGAACCCAAGCAGGTGTGTCCCCTAGCGTAGGAGTAAGGTCCATAGGGTGTGTGAGAGGAACAGGTAAATCACTGTGAGAACAATTCTCATCCTCACACAGAAGGTTAGGATCAATAACCGTCGAAGGTTCGTCATCTTGCACGGTAACGTTTATTGATTCCATAACCTTAGAGCTCTTCAGGTTAAAAACCCGGTACGCTCTGCTATTCGACGAATATCCTAGAAATATTTCCTCGTCGCTCCGGGAGTCAAACTTTCCTAGTTTCTCTCTATCCCGTAGGATGTAGCATTTACTCCCAAAAACACGGAAATACGCCAGGTTGGGCTTCTTTCCAGTCCACAACTCATAAGGTGTCTGTAGTGTGTGTGGACGCAAATAAACCCTATTCACCGTGTGGCATGCAGTAGACACTGCCTCTGCCCAAAATCTCCTAGAAACTTTACGACCTAGAAGCATAGATCTATCCATCTCTTGGATCGTTCTATTCTTTCTCTCAACAATCCCATTTTGCTGAGGAGTTCTCACAGTAGAAAACTCATGTTTGATCCCAAGGCTATCACAGTACAAATCCACCTTTGCTTCCTTAAATTCAGTGCCGTTGTCACTACGTATTCTGTTAATAGTAACACCGTGTTGATTTTGCAGGACACGTCACTTGGTCGTTAAAAATTCTACAGCATCGGATTTCTCTCTCAGAAAACCTACAATGGAGTACCTAGAGAAATCATCTACCATCACGAGGATGTACCTCTTACCACCTAGACTCTCAGTACGAGTGGGACCCATAAGATCCATGTGAATCAACTCCAGAACACGAGAGGTGGTAATGGAATGCAACTTCCTATGAGGACTACGAATTTGTTTTCCCAACTGACAGGGTCCACAAATGGTCGAAGTTGACTTTCCAAGAGATGGTAAGCCACGTACTACATCGTTTTTAGCTAAACGATTAAGATCTCTAATGTTCACGTGACCTAGACTTTGGTGCCACAGATCCATAGGAGTGATCGTGGCGCTGTTGAAGACAAGTGAGAATGTGGGATCAGTCCCATAGCAATTATCCTCGGTCCTCACCCCTTGCATCAAAAGTTTACGGGCTTGATTGTAGACTTTACACGCATACCGGTCAAACTTTACTGCAAAGTCGGTGTCGCACAACTGGCTAATGCTGAGAAGGTTTGCTTTCAAACCTTTGACGTACAAAACATTTTCTAGCTTAGGAAATCCAGGTAACTCGACAGTACCAGGTCCTATAATGCTAGACTTGCCCCCATCTCCAAAAGTGACTCTGCCATCCTGATAGTCCTCAAGAGTCGTAAAAAATGAGGCATCACCTGTCATGTGTCTGGAGCACCCACTATCAAAATACCACTGAGAGGTATTATGTGCTTTGAGAGAAACATGAACAACAAAGGCCTTTTTATCTTTCTTAGGTACCCAAGCAGAGATGACCTTTTGTTTGCCTTTGTTGTTGTTGGTTTTAGATGAAATGTGAGAAGTATTTACTAACGGCAAAGACATCCGTTGGAATTCTTCCATTAAACTCTGAGTCGTGGCAGCTAAGAACTCAACTCGCTCTCTCAGACTAGAAAACTCATCAGTATGACGTGGTGGAGCAGTAGTACGTCGTGTCCGACCCATGCTATAGCAATACTCCCTAAGGTGTCCTTTTCTTTTGCAATAAGTACAAAAGAGCACAGTCAAAGGCGGACCTTGGTTTGCTTTTCTTGGTTGAACTCTCCTACGAGGTTTTTGACGGTGACCATAAGGAGTTGTAGTAAACTCAGGAACTGGTCCAGGTGCAATTTGGGATGTGGAGGCACCATCATATCCAATTCCTTGTCGATCACCAAAACCTAAAGCGGGGCCGAGGAGCATCTTTCCCATCTTCCCAGATCTATCCTCGATTTGTACCTTGACTTCCCGTGCTTTCTCAATATCATGAGTCAGCTGGGCAACAAGGGCTTCAAGTTTTTTCGAGTCTCCACGGAGGAATGGAGATGAATCGTAAGACTAGCCACTTGTTTAGTCAAGTCCCCTCTATCTTTCTCTAAAACACACTCTCTCTCTCTAAACAGAATCTCTTTTTCGACACAGGCAGATTCTCTCTCTCTCAGGGCGGTGATGGTGGAGGATTCTCTTTCTCTCGCCTTTCTTAAATCATCCTCTAAGCCGGTGATCTTAAGAACTAGCGCTTTGTTACGTTTTTTAGCTTTATAAGACTCTGAATATAACTCAGCGTAGGCGCGTTGAATATCACTCTCGCTCTCACTTGAGTCACCCTCCCCCTCACTCCCATCGATCTCACTGTCGAGGTGTCCCTGTGAAGCATCATCTTCATCGTCGTGAAGAGAACTAGGAGTGCTCACTTGACTGTCCATGAATGCGGTGAAGTTACACTCATGCGGTGACTCATCTCCTGAATCCACCGTCTCGACCTCACTATCGTCACTAAGGGTAGCATTAAGGACAGCTTTCCCTTTCTCTCTATTCAGACGATTGGCACACTCAAAGGCTCTATGACCCCTACCATCGCACTCAAAACATCTCTCACTTTCTTTCTTAGGAGTATTTTTGGAGTCTTTTTCATTTTTATTTTCAAACTTATTTTTCACAAATTTCTTTTTATCTTTAAAATTGCCATTTTTCTTAAATTTGAGAATCCTCTTGAAATTTTTTGCAAAAAGAGCCAAATCATCTAGGTCAAAATCACACTCAGAATCTGACGTGTCAGTCTCTCTCTTTCTAGATGACTCTACCCTTTTTCTAGTCGACCCCTCACTCCTTCTCTTTTGGGCTTTAAGAGCAATTCCCTTATCTTTAGATTTAGCAGTTTTAGGGAACATATCAATTTCATAAGTTTGCAAATCTCCTACAAGTTCTTCCAATTTTAGCGTATTTAAATTACCCATAGAATTTAGCACAGTAACTTTAGGGATAAAATGCTTAGGTAAAGAACGAAGAATCTTTTTAACAACTCTAGCATTAGGAATATGTTCACTAAGATTAAAGCTAGTATTCACAATGTCAGAAAGTCTAGCATAAAATTCATCAAAGCATTCAGATTCATGCATGGTGATGGTTTCAAATTGAGTTGTCAAATTTTGCAACTTAGATTCTTTCACAGCATTAGTTCCTTCATGGGTGAGTTGTAAAACATCCCATGCCTCTTTTGACGTGGTGCACGTCATTATGCGTTTGAACTCATCAGGTGTGACAGACCCAGAAATAGCACTTAGACCCTTAGAATTAAAAGATGACCATTTAAACTCTTCCTCAATCCAAGAAGTGTCAGGTTTCAAGCTGGTCACATTATTAACAGTCACGGAGGGAGGAGTCCACCCTCGTTCAACCAGAATCCAGACACGTTCATCAATGGATTTTAAAGCCGACCTCATCCGGGCTTTCCAATAAGCATAATTTGTCCCGTCAAAAATAGGCATTTTATTATACAACGTCTCCATTTGAACACGCCCTTTTTCAAAAATCAATTTTTTTAGAAAATTGATATCTTAGAAAACTTTTGCTGAAAATAGGAATACGCGATAGATTAGCGTAACCTGCTCTGATACCAATTTGAGAACGTATGTGCTTGCGTTCAAATGAGCAAATTATATATTAAAAGCCTTTTAACCCAAACAAACCCTAAACATGCAACAGTATGTGATTGAATAAGATGATAATCTAAGCAAGAACATTCAAACACATGCAATTGAGGAAAAATCCCCCAAAGGGGCAAAACCATTTATTTTCATTATAATATTGTAGGCTATACAATTTCGGATTACAATGAAAATACAAGTGACTAAGAATTACCCTCAGGTGTCGGATTCTATACTCGCGGCTGGAACTATCCATTTCCAGTAGGGCTGCAATGGAGAAGAGAAACGGCTTCTCCACAAGGGTTGAACAAACCAAAGTTGTGTTCTTGGGTTGCAAAAGGATTCACAAATATTTGGCAAGGATGTGTGAATCAAAACATGAGTCTTGGGACTCAAAAAATATGAAGACTAGAGGTATTTGGACTCTCAAAAATGTCTTCTAAAGTCTTGCAAAACAACTCCCCCGAAGTTGGTATTAATAGGAAAAAATATGAAGAGTCCCACGTTCTTAAAACTCTAAAATTCTATCCAGCGTACAAAAAAAAACAGCATTCTTTAAGGAATTTTCTCTATCTTCAAAAGGTCATAACTCCTTCACCGTAGCTCGGATTGAGGTGCCGTTTTTTCCAGTATCTTCGTTGCGGTGAGATATTCAAATTTCCAGTTGAGCAGACCTCCTATATATGGATGTGAAATTACGAAAATGCCCTTGAACACTCCTATCGTACATTTTTTCACTGTTTTGACTTCCCTTGCGTACCACTTGCATTAAGTCCCTAAAATCGTGGAACGTGAAGTCGTTGAGGCAGATGTGGGACACATTAATGGAGATGTTGAATGCTTGATTCCCGAAATTTGGATAGAGGCCGTCATGTGAGATCGTGAGGTGACGTGCCAAATGTAGCGGCGTACGACATACACAAATGTAACATGTTGGACATGAGAAAAATGTCCTTACAGCTGAACCACTTATATTCCAGTGTGAATCCTATTCTCCCCACCTCCTTCTACTATATGTGTATGTACTCTTATGCTGCCATTGTTAACATTGAATTGAGCTCATAATCACCTTGAAGGGTGGTGCTGTTTCCAGCATCATCAAATACTATATGAATATGGTGGTTTATGGTGATGATATGGTGGAGAGAAGCCAACAATGGTGGAACACTAATCCACCCTCTCTGCCCCTCTTCCACCTTCTTCTTTCTTCAAAAATGCCCCAAATGAACCAAACAAACCCTTATAAAAACCTTCAAAGTCCTTAAATTTCAATTTTGCATAATTTGGGATCACTAGAGCTCGACACCTCATCAAATCAACAGTCTAGAGCCTGACAGCACACAAGGGCAATATGATTGTTAAAATTTGAAAATATTGTTCAAACGACATTGAGCCTCATTCGAACAAAAGGGGAATATCATTCGATCCACGACTTTTAACAACCTTCAAATGACCCTTAAAATTGATACAGTGGGATCTCATTTGAAGCTCGTTCGATCCCCTCCTCATAACGAGATCCAAATCTCATTAAAAGTCATTATTCCTACGAAAGGTCAATACTACCGATTGCCATGTTGGCCAGTCAAAAAGGTCACTATTCCTTAGAAAGTCCAATACTATGAAGAAACCATGTGGCCGAAAGCGCACCCACCCGTACAAAGAATTTTATGCAATATCAAGAATACCTCTGATAAGCTGCACTCAGTTTTTGACTTGCGTTGACCATACCCAGTCCAACCGCACTATACCATGACTAATCCGAGTTATCACATACTAAAGAATACCAATCCCCGATTGCCAAAACCTAAAGGGACACATAAGAGTCATAAGGACCAAGTAACTTTTTTGAGAAAGTCCAGCCCATACGCGTCAGGCTATGATTTATGAAAGAGAATCTATGCTATAAGCCCAAAGTCTTATCACTCATTCCCAATGTTCTCACCAAGTACCAACCCTAGCCACATCCCTAGTTTGGGTCACTAATCACGATGAATCTAATCACATCCTTTTATTCTCACAACACGAAAGCAACATAAAAATGTGTAGTTCTCTATGAAGTCAAACTCCCTACTTCCCTCCTTGGGAGTGAGGCCATTCCTCTCATATCCTTGGCACACATGAACTACTCCAATTGACGGATGCCTCGCACGCTTTTTTATACCGACCTTCCCCATTCACTACTGATGATGGCACCTACCTACTACACCTAAGCCATGTTTTTCCTTTCTGTATCGTGATTGCAACTTTAAATTCCCTTAGGCAATATTCTGTTCAATAGAGACATTCTCCTTATTGTGTTGTATGACTATGAGAGATAATTACTAAGGCAACTTCTGATTTCTACCCAAACTGAACTCACATGATGACCATATAGGCCATCATTGGCATTTTAAGTGTCGTAAGTACCACCTAAAGATATATTTTCTAATCAATGCCATCTTGGTAGTACGTGCCAAGAGGTAATCCTTGCACACCATCGACACATGCGAAATTCTAATCATGATTCGATATTACCCCACCTTAGTTTCAATTTTAAAGCCTCCACATGACATCATCAACCTAAGCCTCAAAAACATTTCTTAATATTCCTCCAAATCAAGTGTCACACTGCCACAACTAGTCATTCCATGATGCTCGGGCTTTATGCCCCACAATGACACAAGCTTCCAAGTTATCTTAGGGATTACACTACCTATTTATGCCGATTCGAGAAGTCACACCCGACACATACTCTATATGACTCTTCTAAAGCTTGACCAGCAACTTGATATCATTACCCTACCCTCTCCATAATCATTACTATGATGCTAACGCTTCTTTATATAATAACTAAATGGTGTCCTAAGGGAACCCAACACATTCTATGTAAAATTCCCCAACACCCGTCAAGATTTCATCATCCATACCTTAATCATTATAGGTGCACTCCACAAACCTTTCAATACTCTCACCATTATTACTAGGCAATCATAAGAACAATGGTCCACGAGCTTCTATACATGGCGCACCCTAACCATAAAATACCTCAAGGCGTCACAACTGTCGATTCATATCCCCAATGATGCCACACACCATTAGGGCTACGGACACTCCAGTATACCCTTAAACCACCCTCACACTAAGGTTACCTCGCACCTAGACATAACCTTAGTGACTAAAATGAGCGTTTACACTTAGATAATGATCATATCTTTCTTTCAAATAGTTGTGACCTCATGCCATGCACTAACCACAACTAACACTACAAAGGGTTTTGGCAGGACATAGGAGGATGCCTATAACATATAAACCTCTAGGTTTTCATCACCAACATCACTAAAGATCCTATTCCTTGAAATCACATTACATTTTCTAAATCGTCATCTTATAAGACTACCTAGTGTTTACCCCTATATCTCCTAAACCATCAATGTTGCGTATGTGATATACTTATCATAATTTTCCCATAACTCTCATCATAGCCTATGAGGAACAACTTTCAATCAAGAATAACCCGAGAACTTACTTGTAACAATACTATCTTACCGACCTAAATCGGGTACACATTAAGTGTTGACTAACATGGCTCATCATGCCGACTAAATTATCAATTACCTTACGATGTGATATTATCCCAAGGATTGAATTCACCTAATCACATTATTGGTACTAACCACTCGAAGTACTTAGTCAGAGTGAACTGAGCGCATTCCTATCACCATTCAACACTATTTAGGTGTGATGCACCATCCACCTAATCTCCACAGTTGACCTTACATGATTCGTATTTATAACTCGATAAAAGTTATTCATCATTTTCTACCACTACACCAAAATGGGCAAATTGTCACCTTTCAGCCGGCCAGCCTTGTCAAGGTCATTGACCGTGACAAAAAAACACGCGTTTTATGTCACGGTCATTGACCTTGACACGACCGTGACAACGAATTGTCACGATCATTGACCGTGACAAGTCCGTGACAAGTCCGTGACAAGTAAATTTGTCACGGACTTGTCACGGTCAATGACCGTGACAATTCGTGTCACGGTCAAAGACCTTGACACGACCGTGAAAATGTTCGCAGCAAAAACCCTATCCCCCTTCTTTTTTCCCTCCCGCTCCGTTCGCTCCATCTCTCTCTCTCTCGACGCTGCTCTCTCTCTCTCTCTTCCATTTATATATATATTTGTGTGTATATTTATGTGTGTATGTGTATATATATATGTGTGTGCGTGGAGGGGGGCAGGGGGTGGGGAGTGGGGTGGGGTGGGGCAGGGGGTGGTGGAGGGGGCAGGGGGCAGGGGGTGGGGCAGGGTGGGGCGGGGTGGGGCAGGGTGGGGGAGGGGGTGGGGTGGGGTGGGGTGTGTGTGTGTGTGATGGTGTGTGGTGGGGGAGGGGGTGGATGAGGGGTGGGGCAGGGGGTGGGGTGGGTGGGGTGTGTGTGTGTGTGGTGGTGGTGTGTGGTGGGGGAGGGGGTGGGGTGGGGTGGGGTGTGTGTGTGTGTGTGGTGGGGGAGGGGGTGGTGGAGGGGGGCAGGGGGTGGGGTGGGGTGGGGTGGGGTGTGTGTGTGTGTGTGGTGATGTGTGGTGGGGGAGGGGGTGGTGGAGGGGTGGGGTGGGGTGGGAAATCATATGAAATGAATTCAAATTATTGTTGTAGCACTAAGAGAATAAATGAAAATGAATTGAAACTATGAAATTGTTATGGAATATAATAAATTTGGAACTATTGTCTTTTCAACCATCCAATAAAAGTTTTCCTTCATGGAATGTTAGAATTGTTTCTAGGATAATAATCCTACTATAAGATAATTGCTCAAAATAAATATTAAATAATAATTACTAAGATATCAATTCAAATAAAGTCTTAATAACCTAACCAAAAGAAATAAAATAAAATATCAAATAAATTATCATCCACCTCATAGACATTCCCTACCAATCATTTTAAGATAATTTTTTCCTTATAAAGATAAATACCTTTGATTGCAAACCATGCACTTGTATTATTATTATTATACAACATGTATTATTTCGACGTGTAATTCTAAAATCTCACCTAGTTTTGTATACTATTTTTAAAATCATACTATCAATTCACGAGACACTAAACAAGAAAGAGGGCATATTAATTTGGAAATGCTTGTTTTTCTTTCTAGAGATCCGTGTCGTCAAAACTTGGTAGTGTTCGAGTGTGTTTTTATCACTAAATTATTATTTCACTAACAAATACTCCTTATATCCTAGATTAAGAGTCCATATTTAATTTTTGTACTTACTAATAATACACTTAATCAATGGCTAGGATTAACCCTTATTCACTATCATGAAATTTGGTTAATTGATTATTTAAAAAAAAAAACAAAAGTAGACTAACTTGAATGAATTAATAAATGTTTCAGTAAAGGTTGAAGTGGACAAAAAACGTGTGAATTGATTAATATCCATAATGTAAATAAAAGGTAAAGTAAGTGTGTAAATGGGTGGTTGAGCAAGCTAAGAGGTCTAACCCATATTTAATACATAGGTGTGTTATGAAAGGTTTTCAAAGGGTAATTAAGTACTTTCAAATAATGACCCCGAAACATAGAAATTCAATCTCAAGCAATTTAATTTCAATCTCTACAAATTTATGCATGTATTCAAGGGATTTATGAAGGATTAATATTAAAATTCAATTCCTATACATAATCTAAAAATTATAACTCATATTCAACTAGAAATAAACCAAACCAAAGTTAGTTAAATAAACCAAAGGATTAATATTAAAATTCAACTCTATTAGTTAAATTATAAATGTAATAGAATTAATCCATATAAATCACATAGGCTCGATACAAATATTCTAATTAACTTGCCTCAAATTTTATGAATAACAAGGGCTAAAAGTATTGTTCATTTAATTCAATTAGGTAAAACCCATGATAATGAAATTTATGCTACAATTATAATTATCTCATGTCATAATTTTATTGATAAACAATATATGTAGTTGTCACGGTCGTGGTGGGGGGAGGGGGTGGGGGTGGGGTGGGTAGGGGTGGGGTGTGTGTGTGTGTGTGTGCGTAGGTGTGCGTGTGTGTGTGGCGGGGGGAGGGGGCAGGGGTGGGTCACCCATTTAATAACTCTTTAAATATTTGGAAAAAACATAATATTACAAAATTGAAACGAAATGGTATTGACGGAACTTACACATACATTATAATATAGACGGAACATTTTTTTATCTGTACTAATAACATTTTTTTATCTGTACTAATAACATTTTTTTTACAGCAAAAATGTCTCCTTCAGATGTTAGGGCGAAGATGATGATGCTGTTTATGATGATGTCGTCGTCTGGGTTCGGTGGTAGCGGAGGCGACGAGGACTCCTCCGCCCCTAGGCTCCCCAAATATGGAAAATTTGGGATTACCGTCGAAAACAAGTCGGAGCTTTTAGCGAGATCCCTCGAGCTGCTAAAGACGGTCATCGGCCCGGGGTTTATGAGTTGGAAGGAGGTGCCGTATGAGCTCAAGTTAGCTGTTTGGGCGGCACTACAGGTAATATTTATATGAATATTTCAATTTCAATTTATATTTATATTTATATTTATATTTATATTTATATTTATATTTATATTTGTATTTATATTTATATTTATATTTATATTTATATTTATATTTATTCGCAACTAACATTGTATTTGTTGGACAGGAACAATTCAACTTGGATCCAAAGCTACGCGATTCCGTCTTGGAGCAGTTGAGGGAGCAACACAAGACGTGGAAAAAAAATATGCGGACACGGTACTTTGGAAAAACACGAGAGACCATTTTACAATGGCGCGGATCCGTCCCGCCCAAGGAGCCGATCTCATTGGCACAATGGCAAAAGTTCATTGACAATGACATCGAGGATCGACAATTGGCATCTCGCCAATCGGGGAGGGAAAATCTGGCTAAAAAGACGGACGTGCACTACTCCGGCCGGACCTCTTACGCTGAGGTGGAGCATAGGATGAAGGTAATATTTAATTTATCTATAACTACAGAAATATATTATTGGATATTATTTTACTTTGCGGGGCCGATACTAATTTTACTTTACTTTATTTTATTTCAGGGGGTAGGGAGTGGGCCAGGGGGTAAGCCACATAGGCTCGATACGTATGTGGCTCTTCGGACGAAGAAGGGGAAGGACAAGGAGGTGTCCCCGAGCGTCGCGGCCACGATTGTAAGTAATCCGACAGTTTAATTATTGTTAATTACGTTATAATTTTTTAGTTTACTTATTTTACTAATCATGTGCTTTTTGTCATTTCAGGCAAAGTTTAAGGAAGTGCATGAGTCGCAGTCTGATGCCGACAAGGCATCTTTGTCCACAGACGCACTCAGCCAAGTGCTTAGCTTTGATCGCAAGGGGAGGACAAGGGGAGTGAGCTCGCGGGTGGCCAAATCTAGGATCATCGGATTGGAGACGAGCGACACCGGGTTGGCTCGAACGGTGGATTCACACGACGCGAAGCTGTCCCATTTGGAGGCGACGGTCCAAGATATGTACGTATTCATGAAGCGTACGTTGGGTGGAGACCGTAAAGAGAAAGGTAAAGGGAAAGGGAAGGAGAAGGCGGTGGAGGAGGAGGTGCCGGAGGACGAGGAGGTGCGGGAGGACGAGGCGCAGGATGACGAGGATGTGGACCTCGCTGCTTCATCACCGACACGTTCGTACTTCGACGATCCACTTCCCTATTTGACGCCCTCCAACAGACCATTATCGACAATTGGTTGGCCGAGCGTGTTCATATTGGACATATTTGATGGCTAGCGGATAGGGCGGGGGTTGAGGGACACGAATATCGTCGAGGGTGGAATAGTCCATGGACGTGTGCTTCAACAAATGGAGTCCAGGGTGCTCGTCACACATGTCATAACCGGGAAGGAGAACTCCCTATTGTGGTTGCGCGAACAATGCGGCACGACGTATATTAGTGGGTGCGTCAATTCGTATGTCGTGTGGCCTACTCACCTCCTCAGTTTTATCCAAGACATGTAGTAACATTATTTTCTAGTTTGTCCATTTTAATTATATTTGGATTATATCGTCATGTCTATTATTTTTACTTTGAAGATTTGGATTATACTGTCATGAATATATATTTGCATTATCTTTAGTTTGTGTTGGATATATGATGTTTGGAACAGGTACAACGTTGCTATAACAGGTACAAATATACTGCTGGGCAGTGGCAGTGGCCATACTGCCCAACAGATTTTTTTTAAATTCTGCCCAGAATTGTCACGGTCATTGACCGTGACAACATTTGTCACGGACTTATCACGGTCAATGTCCGTGACAATTTTTTTTTAAAAAGGGTCACGGCTTTGTCATGGTTATAAACCGTGACAAACGTGTCACGGTCATTGACCTTGACACGACCGTGACACAAAACGCGAGTTTTTTGTCAAGGTCAATGACCGTGACAAAAAAGTTGTCTCGCCTCGAAATGTCACGGTCATTGACCTTGACAAGGTGAATTTGTCAAGGTCAATGACCTTGACAAATGGGCAGATTTGGTGTAGTGTACACCTCAATTGGCTTTTCGTAGCACTATGGATTGACACACATGCACCCCATACTGAAACCTGCAGTGTCGCCACTATCGAGTTGCATGGACACTCGCAACCTATTAGCATATCTAAATCAAAAATGCGAAAGAGATTAACGACAACTAACTTAGTTGCCTACCACTCGACAAATAATTAACCCTTTGTGCTAACCTCTTTGACTTCACCATCGAGGGCACAAACTATACCATCAACAAAGCTACTGTGACTGACCCAAACCAACACTGACGTCGAAATATCCACTACCAGCCTCACCACATCACACCCCAAAGGAATCTTGAACCTAGAAATATGATACCATTTGTAACACCCCGAACCGAATTTATCGCTTACCGTAGGCAACTCGGTCCGACCCGAGTGTTAGGTGTGAAGTGTAATGAACAACCTATATAATGTTGTCACTCTGATTTTATTTTTTTATTAACATTTCACTTGTTTAGCATGAGATTGAAATTTCAAATCAAACTACGTGAGGGATCGTGGGGAGCACCCCGGAGTCCAAGAATTTAGAGCTACTAATGTAATATAAAATAATGTACATACCTGTATAACACTCTCAAAATACGAGACCACAGAAAACCTACAACAACAAAATGAGGGAGTGAGCCAAATTCTCAATTGGAAATATACAAAATACTGTATAGATTCGAACGACGGAAACAAGACTCTAACAAGTTATACCTACATGCACATGCAACTACCTTATGTGTGTGTTTGTGTTTGTGTGTGTGTGTGTGTGTGTGTGTATATATATATATATATATATATATATATATATATATATATATATATATATAGAGAGAGAGAGAGAGAGAGAGAGAGAGATTGAGAAAGAGAGACATACATATACATATACATATACTAATTGCACGAAACGGTTTTACTTTCGAAAGCATTGTTTATCCAGATTAATTTACCTCAATCTTGTGAAGGACTTCCTTTTTCTCATTTGAAATTACTTCATTTACTTAACACACACGGTTAAATACTAGAAACAAATACACTTGGTTTGACCAAAAGTCATTTCTTTACCAAAATTGCCCTTTTCATTTAAACAAATTTACATTAGTATTTTTATTGAAAATCGCCCCTTCAATACACGCGAACACCATGTTAAAAAATACTTATTTAGCCTTTGAAAAAACCTTTCGCAACACACCTTTGTGTTAATCATGGGTTAAACCTATTAGGTTGCTTAACCACCCATTTACTCACTTACTTTACCATTTTTCTTTACTTTATGGACATTTATCAATTTTACATTTACTTGTCCAATTTAGCTTTACCAGGACAATTATTAATTCATTCAAGTTAGGTTTTCTAAACAAATTTTCACCACACAACCATTTTCTTGACATGTTCCTTATTCCATTATTTTTTTCTCGGAATCTTCCAATAACTTCATACTTTAACGGACTCTACACCGCTGATAATGCCACTATATGCTATGTCCAGTGCTTTGGGTCTTTCACTCTAGGTGTTCAGGCCCTCCTTAATTTTATCAGTGTCATTTGAGTTCCTTTTTAATGAGTTTTAACATTTTGCAAATGTCCACATTATTTCATTTTTCCTTTTATTCAGTCGAAGCCAAAACTCGTGGTTTCACCTCAATTTGTGTTACACTTTGAAAATCATCTCATGTTCTTTACACTTTAACTTTGCTTTTATTCTAAAAATCATGTTCATTAGGTCTATCATGTGTAACACCCTTTCCAATATTTTTATTTCATAAAAATGTTCCACTTTACGTAAAACTACCGATTTACACTTTTGTTTCCAAGTGTACCTTTTACTTTATTTCACAAATGTTAATTTTCCAAACAACATAAAGTTACCACACTAACTTATTAATTAGAAACATCTCTATTTCAACACTCTTTTCTCAAGAATAATTTACACATAAGAGTACTTTATAAGAAAAACAACATTTCTTTTTTAACACTTGTAGTCTTATAACCTTACACCTTCAACACATCACAACACTCATAGCACAGGCTTTAAGGTTTGAATTCTCTTATTTCTTCATTTCATGTTAAAACCTAATAAAATCTTCTTTAAAATTGTTCATATTCTCATTTACCAAATACTGCATGTTTATATGCATGAGAAGATGAATTTTAAATTCTAAAATCCTATTATATGGGTTAAACATGTTTTTCATTCAAGAAATTCATATTACTTTGCAAAACTGCAATTTCAATGCCTAAAGGACATTTTATGCTTTCAAACATAGAAAATTTTCATTTTTACAAGAAACTATCAAATATTATTTCGCCAAATATTTTAGCAAATCAACATCATTTCATAAAATGTTCACCATTAGATTTTTTGAAAATACACAATTTTCATGAAAACATCAATTTTTATATTTCAAAACTTTGAAATATTTACTCATCCTTTATTTCCAAAATAATAATACTATCCAACATTTTTATTCCATAAAAATGTTTAATATTAATCTACTTGAAACCATCATTTATTCATGTGTATCCTACTCATGTAATCTAACAAGAAGACTACTTATAATGCAAATAGAGACTTAAACACTAAGGATATATCTTCCCACATCAAAGACTTAAAATGACAATAGAGAATTTAGTGTAGCAAGAGGAACCCCCACCTCCAAAGGTGGCCTTAAGGGTTACTAAATGCATCCTCCTTATGTGCTCTATTTAATCTCCCAAGTAAGGCCCCAACAAAACTTTCTTCAAACTCGATGAAAAATCCCTTATCCATCTTCAAAAACCCATAACATGGCTCCAAATATTCATAGCTGCACTCAACAATGGTGGAAATGGGTGTTGTAGGATTGAATATGGTGGAATACTATAAGAAGGTGGTGGTTTATGGTGGAGTGAAGATAATAATGGTGGACTCCAGCTTCTCTCTCCCTCTTCCATATTTTTCTCTCATAAAAAATGCCCCAAATGAACCAAGCAACGCCTTATAAAAAGCCTCTAAGGCCTAAAATTCCTATTTTTCCCAATATGGTCTCACCAGAGCTCAATAGCTCATCGAAGCAAGGGTCTAGAGTTTAACATTACACTAGGGAGACAAAATTCCCAAATGCATTGTTCGAACGAAATTGAACCTTGTTCGAACGACAAGGGCATATCATTTGATCTATGACTTTAAACGACCCTCACATGTGATAAAGTGGGATCTCGTTCGAAGGTAATTCGAACCCCTTCTTTTAACGAGATCCAAATCTCATTTGAACGGCCCTACACTCGTTCGAAGTTTCCCTTCTTCTCATTTTCTCCAAATTATAATTTTTACCTACCATTTCAATAATTATCATCAATCCCTACTTAAAAATAATTTATACATAATTTAAATGAAACATTAGGACATGGTATTACCTTTAAAGTGCGAAAAAATTCAGCCTTAAGTATCTTTGATTTATTATGAGTTGAAAAGAAATCAAGATCTAGGTTTAAAGATTAGACCTAGGGTTCAAGAATACAATTCCATGACAATGTCCCCCGCTTTGGATAGTAGGTAAGATCTCTCTCTAGGGATTTTTTTGAACCCACTCCACTGTCGTCACCCCTTACCCCCTCTGACTCCGGTGCTTTCCCCAAGCCCCTTTTTTAGATTCATATCCCTATCATTGAAGCTATTTTGGTCTTATTTTTCTTCATACCAGGTGAGGTTTGGGTGTGTTCTCCCTCTTAGTGGTTCCCCTTTTTAGTAGTGTTCCTTCCACATTTTTGGATCTACTTCTCTTCTCTCTATTGTTATCTTTTTAAGCATAACCAAGTTTCCTCTTAAGTGGTAACAACTTTTTCCTCCGTATATATTTCGAAGTAGAAAACATGGAATCCTTATATATTGAGAAGCTAGTCTTTGTGCCTAAAAGGTACTAGACTCTTAGATGGAAATTTGTTGATCATGCCGAAGGCATAACTCTTTTTGGTCTTTGCACACCATATCTAGCATTCATGAGGCATCTCATGGTCGGAGAATTAGGTGTATTCTTCATTCCTTAAATCTAATAAAGTGACTTAATACATTCGTTCTTAGACAAAATGATTCCACTCTTGAAAATAAACTTGTTTCATGGAATCATGATGCTAATATTATGACTATGATATCCATATAATCCCAATATCCATTGTATATGATCTTGTGGAAGCTTGATTATAAGGATGTTCTTGTCTTGTTTTAATCTCTATATATCAAAATTCCAAGACAAACGCACTACTATGTAAGAAAATATCCCACCTCATTCCTGATTGGACAAGATTTTCCCCAAATTGTACTTAAAAATTCCCTCACGTATCTATCATGCTTCTTATACAAATTAGTGTTATTCGAGAATTTATCAAAATAAAAACTTGATTACCTAATGAAACTGAGTGACCCAAGACCTTGATCTTATCTTAAATCCATAATGGATATCACAATCTTACATCAGTTTTCTTTCTCGACTTCTTATTATGAACGTATCAAGACGATTATTTAAGAACAAAATATTTATGTTAAAAGAATCCCGACATACTTTAGCATGGATTCCATAAAAATATTTTCTCATAGTCAATCCATTTATTTCTGAGTAACATCTTTAGCAATGCTTGCCTTGAAGGTTTTTATCTTCCTATTCGTCTATCTTTTAACTTATTGTAGGTGCAATTGTGCCCATTGGGTATTACCCCATTAACATGTCTACAAGTCCCAAAACTTAATTTTAATACATCGAATCTTTTTTGGTATCTATACTCATATGTCAAAGAGAAATTCCTTGTCTTGGAATGTTGTGCTGTAGTTCTTAGGATCTGGTTTGTGTTTGCATTGGATCTCATCAAAACGATCACCCAAAACACTAACCATCCTGGATGACTTCTGATCCTCCCACTAAGACTTGACCCCACTTGCTATTCTATATAAGGGACGAGTGTACCCTAATCATCGCACTCCAATTATGATAAGGTAATGTAATATCGATTTTAGGTTGTATTTGATCCCATACACGTGTTCTAGAAACATCGGTAATAGGATGTTCCGTTACATCTTGTAAGCCCAACTTACAATTAGGCCTGCGGTTTATTACTTAATCCTGTTATAAGAACCGATCATTGATGAAATAAATGTCCTTATTATACTTAGGAATACTATATAAAATATCTTTATGTCCTTTGGGATAACCATCAAAGAGACATATCTTTATACTTCATTTCAACTTCCTTCGTTCGTTCCACAACATGAGTACAGGGCACCCTAGGATCCGAACATGTCATAGAATGAGCTTGCACATACTCCAATGTTCAATGGTAGTTTAGGAGACAACTTAAGAAGAAACTAAATATAGAATGTATATACTCGTCTCTCATGTAAAATTCGAAAGGGAATGTCGCAGTCATGAATAAGTAACCATAGATCTTATCATATCCAAAAGATTCTAAAGCCTACTTTCTTTATCTTTAATGATAGTCCATAAATGTTTTTAATTCCACTATTTACCAGTATTAGTGACATAAGAATCTTATAATATTTAAATTACTTTCCATTGTACCAAAACAAATAAAGAAATCCAATACTAATAAAGCTAATTTATAAAAACAATCAAATATCTATTCAAAAATAATTTAGAAAATTGAAAAAAAAAATTCAATTACCAGGTACTTTAATAATTTACCTACATTAACTTATTTCCTCACTATAATCTATAAAAGATATCCTTTCGATAATATCGCTACCTTATTCTAATTTCCAAAAATTAGGAACATCTCTCTATTAAGTAACTTCTCGGTTACTTGGAACATCTTCAATGAGTTATAGTCCCAATTTGTTCTTCCTGAGTCTATATACTAGGTTACCGTAGATCGAAATATAAATCATGAATTTACTTTGGAAAGATAAACCATTACAATGTCTTTTTTCTTACACAACAAGGACAATCAGACACTATTGCGATAAAAGTTCTAACTAGTTGTGATGAGAATGCATGTTGTTTTGCTATTTCACCGCTACCTAGGAAAATGAACTTTTTTTAACCCAAAGGGTTTTAATTAAGACTTAGCATTAACCTCCTACTTCCCTTTTGGGAAAGAAGTAAAACGCTTTCTCAATAACTAGTACCAATCTTTGCGTGTCGATGATCCCGACTCCCAGATTGCTAAATAATACCGAGTTTCCCCACCATGCCTAATCCAAAGAATCCTTAGTTCAATCAATGATGGAGATAATTTCAAGAACATAATTCTTACTCTAATGTCATCAACCTATCTGGGTGTTTACTAATTCTTACTGCCCAATTCCTTATAGTTAAACATGTACACATGGAATTTTCTCGTTTAGGGGGTGGGGGGTCGAACATATGTATCACTGAATTTAAAATTATTACCATATATTTTTAAATACTGTTGTTTCATGATTAAAACCATCCATTTGGAGGGGGGGGGGGGGGGGGGCAGACGAACTGGTATGAGGAGTTAATCACATTACAATTTTAAAATATTATTGTGAATCGTGGAATAAAATAGTTTATTACAACCTTGTGTTATAACAACGTCGAATTACAGTTATAGTCCTTGATACTTATTCCAATTAAAAACTTTAATATTAATACTAGTGAGAAAAAGTTCAATTCATTTGGAAATGTTAAACTTACAAAATTGAAAAACATTTCAATTTAAATAAAGAGAATTAATTCGATTGAATTTTAAAGTGGCATCCCTCAACCGCTAAATTTAAAACTAATCCTTCGGATATTATAGTTTCCTTATGCGGTAAGATTTCCTGGTGGGGTCTTAAATGGAACAATCATGAACTAGACGATTTTTCATCTTTCATTATAGCATCCACACATTTCAGGATCCATTGTCTAAGATAATGAATATTCAAGGACTGTTGGTCCCACTACCAATGATAGTTACTCCATTGGGTAAGATATCAAAAGTTATGTCTACATGTATACCACCAGTTCATTCCTTCAAATTGAAACTTCTGATGAAGGAATTGACCACTGGGGACGGGGTGAATCGAACTCAACCACACTCGAATTATCAAAATGATCACTCATGAGCTTTATTAATCCTTGATCCCATATTAATTCCATTCGCTAGGGGGAGAGGGGCCGGCCTAATGTTGACTTGAGGAATTTGACTCACAAAACACCAATGGAGACTGCATGATATATGGTTAAACACCTCCACCAATAATTATTTTAAAACTTGAGCATTTTGAAGAACAATTGATTCCATTCTAATAGACCTAATTTAAATCCGTGGTAATTTGCCAATTTATTTTTACAAAAAGAAGTAACTGATCGCATAATTTTAATTTTAGAAAAATAAACCATTTTAAATTAAAATAAAATCCAAAGATAAAAATTTGATTTATACCTAAAAGTAATTACCTTGTTTAAATTAAATTTAGAAAAGAATAAATAATACTTATTTTTCTAGAAAAATGGTGATCTAGATCCGTCTCAAAATTAAATCCATGTTGTTCATAAAATAGGTGTTCCTAATTAATCAATTAACATGACAAATTATGCAACATAAAATAAATATATAATGCGAAAATAATTAAATAAATGAAAAAAGAAATAAAATAATAAGGACAAAAATTCCCTTAAGCATCATGGACAAAATCTTCCTTCAGTTGAGTCATGTAGGTCACAACCTCCTTGAAATGTCCACCCTCTCTATCTAACCTTTTAGAACATCAGAGTCCTAAAAAAACTATAAACAAAAGATCTTGTTAATCAGAAATGAAATTCTGGAAAGACCTTATTGAACAAAAATGTGGAATAAAGAGTGCCATGTATGTAAATCTCTTAGATGCAAGGCACCTAAAGATATCATATGGAATAAAACTTACTTTGCCTCCAATGGTTGACAAAATCACAAGATAAGCTACTAAAAAAAAATGATTTATGTTTATTCACTTTGTATTGTGATGCATGGGTCCACTAGAATCATCCAAAGGACTAGTAAAAAATTTCTCTTTGATTTAATCAAACATTGTTGTGAAATTACATGTTCAACACACAATGCTCCCATTTAAATATAAAACAAAACCAAATTCCCCATGGAGTTCCACTATGCATGCATGGATCCCAAATTTACAATGTCCCCAATACGACTGGAAAATTATTTGGGAAAATAACTTTTGATTGACATTTACAATCATCCATTAAAAGAAATAAATAACTAGGTTAATCATGCATTAAAAAGAAATCAATAACTATGTGAAAGATTAAATATCGGGTTAAAGAATAAAAAACCATAATAAATCATGTTGTGATTCATATGAGGATACAATGGTTAAAGATGATGAAATGTTTTCTTCCCTCAAAGGTCTCCAAAAACGTTTCAAGAAAGGTCTGAACATCTCGAATATTCTAGCATATGACCCACCCAAAGTAAGTATTATGCTTGGGCACTCTTGGAGATAAAACCATGATATAATATGATACAATTCATCTTCTCTCCCCTCACCCCTCTAAAACCATGTGAATAGTATTTTTCCTCTCCTTCTCTAACCCTTCATAATGTACTTTTAACTCAAAATCCTAGCTTAACCCAATATATATAGGTATAGTTCATGGGCTTTAGTCAACTGGGCTTCTAGAGAGTGTTATAACTATTACTTAGGCAATGGACTATACTAGGGACCCAAGACAAATAATTAAATTGTCTTCCGAATAAATACTCACAAATGCTAATTACAATTATCGTAATTATTTTGTTTTTTTATTCAATCGCAATAAATTCCACTAAATAATCATGACTATACTTTAATTTAATTATTTTTAAATCACTCAGAATAAAGAAGTCTTATTTGCAAAGTTGATTATGGTACATAAAATGTTTCCCACGATAAGTGTCCAAAATCTTCTGGGTCAAAATAAGTTTCATTTAGTCAATTATAATCAATATCTAATTAATTCCTTGATTCTAAAACTTAAACTATTTGCTACTACAACGGGATTGTAAAATAATCCACCGACCAAGTTTTATTGGTGAAAAAAAACATATAAGTCTACCAAGGGCATATCACACTCAACAATATACCCTAAACGTGGAATAATCAGAATTGTGATCTCCGACTTAGTCACACAACTGCCACCTAATATGCAGAGATTATTTAACACGATATAAAATAATATCGTACTCATAGCAATCAAAGTTACCTTTGCGAAAGAATTTTAATATTGATAATTCTCGGGATTAATAATCAATGCAACTTTTTCAAATGGTGTGAGATTGTGAGAGTCTAATTAAGACATTCCTTAGACTCATATCTCGATGGTGGCCCTGTTTAATAAATTCTTGGTATGTACCGATCATAATCCTCTATCGAACTATCGAATAAGTCTCGAACCATCATACAGGTTACCACAATTTGAGATAAGATACTATCATTTTATTACAGCCGTTCCAATAGGATGTTAACTCCCTGTTTGGGTTGTAAACATTTCAATTATTCAAGAATCTGATTTTTAATCTCCTCTTGATCAACTCGATGATAACTCACCCAAATTTCTAGTGATATTTATTGACTGATATACGAAAATTAAACTAGATATACAAAATCTTTGCAGCCATGATACTTATTTCAAAATGAACTGACACTCCTTTAGTTAAAACTAAACTACATGTATGTTAAAGAATACAACCCCAATAATAACTTGCTGTAAAATATTGGGGGCTTCTAGAGGAGGGTAGTGATGTTGATAATGAAAAAATAAGTATTTACGACTCTTAGCATGGTTGATTGGTGAGGATTTGTGTGTAGCTTGTGGAAAATGGTGAAGGTTTGGTTATTGTTATTTTCAGTTTTTGTTTTCATTGCTTTAGATTTGATGTTGGAAAACAGTTTTATGTTGGTGTTGGAGTATGTTTTAATATTGATTTAGGTTAGGTTTTAATGTTGGCTTTGGTGTTGTAATAGAGGGGATTTGTGGTTATGTTGTTTCACTCTTATTTTGAATAAAATATGTCTTTAAGTAATAAATGTTTATTCTTAGCATATCTTTATAATGCATTTATTTTTGAATTACTAATCTCTATGGCATACATAATCCTTTTGTCTACTTTACAGTGATGAGAATACCTATGCCTTTTGATGATAGAAACGCGGAGATTTATTGAAGAAGAAAGGACCACAATCAAAGTCACTATATGGTTTTCCTACATATCTCTGTGGGGATAAAAAGAAGTTTTTGTTGTAAGATTAGTTTCATGAGGATCAATTCCTTCATAGTTCTTGTGGATTGAGGAAAAAATAGTTATTTAGAATGGGAGAGAGATGAGAAATGAGTAGTGTGGCGACAAGCAGATAAAGGATATAACATTTTGAGATAATCTAGGCTATTTGGACGTATCATTTCCTACCTGCCAAGGTCGTTTAGTATAACTACATCAACTAATGACATCTTTTTTAGAAGGTATGATCTACTCCAGTTGGCGTTGAATTTTCCCTGAGGGTCCCAAATGGGTTTTATAATCTCCTTAAGGGGAAGGCCCCTTATCTCACTCTATTGTCTTTCAACTTATGGTATGATCATGAATTCTGGTGAGGATACCCTATTTTATGGTATAATGCTCTTAATCTTTTATCAACCAAGATTTATAAATCATCATAGCGATTTTGGAGCAAAAAGACTTCTCTTACTTAGAGTTCGAGCATGGATTAGCCGGAAGGTATCTCAATCTCAATAGGTGAATTGACCTACATGTCACAAACTATGGTGTATGGGATAGCATCAGTAGGAATTTGGATGGAAGTGCGGTAGTCTCAGAGAACGTAAGGAATTATTTCGGCCCAATCTCAATAGTTGTTACTCACATTACTAATGATTGATTTGTTCTTATTACAACTTCAACAACCCCGTTTATTTGTAGTTTATGTGGTGAGGACTTGTGTTTTTGAATACCATAATGTTTGAACAATTTTATGATTTCTACTTCAAAATGGAGACAATTATCGTACTTGAGATCATGAGGTACCTAGTTGAAGAAGATGATATTCTTTTGATTGAATTTGGATACCTTCATGGCATTTAACACGATGTATGACTCGACTTCGACCCAGTTGGTGAAGTAATTAATGATGCGGCAGGTAGTTTAAATAAATTCATGCTGCGCTCCCTACATGGGTAGGTGTTACAGAAGGTTCAAAACATCAAGGAACGGACTCAGGTGGTCTCCAGCACAACCTTGGTGAATATCATTCAAAGGGCACGGCAGTGCACCTATGTGCCATACTGGTCACGACCTCAATAACAACACTATGTACCAGTGCAACGCGGCATCCCCAGTTCCTACTTGGTCACTCTAATGTTTCTGTGATTACTCACTTCTACTAATTTTGTCTCAGATTATATATTTTTTGTAAAGACTAACAAAAGAACTAAATGGAAGGAGAGTCCATCCAGAGCACAGAAATCAAAGATGAGATTGTGCAGCTGTACAATCACCTCAACCACCGCTGTGACAGTCATGCCTCACTCCATACCTAGGTCAACTATCTCACTCAGAGGGTGCTAATGCTCGAGGTCGCGGACTCACCCAATGTGGGTGCGGCACCCAAGATCATTGCTTCAGCAGCATTTACTTCCGCGGCAGTTCAAGAGGATCCAGCCATGGAATCAGTCAGCGGGTGCTAAAAAAAGGAGAGTGGAGAAGGCTGAGAAGAAATTTAGTACCTACACTCTGTTGGCCTTACCAATTGAAACAATCTTTGAGTTCATCAAAGAAGACAAGCTGCTAAGGTGGCCAGAAAAGCTGAGAGCTCCACCCAATAAGAGGAACAAAGATGCTTAGTGCAGATTCCATCAGGACCATGGCCATGACACTGAGCAATGCTATGCTCTGAAGGATGAAATTATACCATATGCCCATTTTTCATTTTCATCTCTTATATTCCATATGTCTCTACTTTACAGTGACAACTCCTCTTATGCTGTTTTAAACTAAACTTTGTATTATCCTTACAAAGCTATATATATATATGAGTAGTTGTAAAATCATGTTCGCTTCTATAGTCTCATACTTTGATTCTTATTTACATGAAATTTTATCTTATAAAGACCATTTTATCTTAAACAAATCTCGATTCGAGACAACATGTTATCGGGAATGAAAATTCCAAAATGGGTGATAGCGCCTGACAAGACGCCTAATTTTTTTAGAGCTGATGATAATTGAAAATAATAAAAGCAAATACTGAAAGCAGTTATCCAAATTGGATTGCAATATCCCTCATAAGGGTCCACAGAACCGGTTCTTAGCTTTCAGGATGCGTCATTAGCTGCAAGGGCTTACATTGCTCGTTCTTATCTCTCGGGATGCGTCATTAAGTCGAGAGACTTGTAATATCTAGTCAGGGATGGATTTATATATATCCATAGCTGTGGGTGACTTAATAACATAACCCAGCCTGGGGAGGCTTGAAAGTATCCTATATGTTAGCTATTGGTGGCTTAATAACATAACCCAGCCTGGAAAGGCTTGAAAGTATCCTATATGTTAGCTGTGGGTGGCTTAATAACATAACCCAGCCTTTGGAGGCTTGAAAGTATCCTATATGTTAGCTGTGGGTGGCTTAATAACATAACCCAACCTAGGGAGGCTTGAAAGTATCCTATATGTTAGCTGTGGGTGTCTTAATAACATAACTCCGCCTGGGGAGGCTTGAAAGTATCCTATATGTTAGCTGTGGGTGGCTTAATAACATAGCCCAGCCTGGGGAGGCTTGAAAGTATCCTATGTGTTAGCTGTGGGTGGCTTAATAACATAACCCAGCCTGTGGGGGCTTAAAAGTATCCTATATGTTAGCTTTGGGTGGCTTAATAACATAACCCAACCTAGGGAGGCTTGATAATATCATATTCATGATGCTAAAGAAGAGGAAAGCCATGAAAGCCAATTGTTGTTTTGCTGCAATCACAAGAACATACCAAAGGCAAAGGCAATTGTTGTTTTGTACATGAGCCATACGCATACGCATTATAAAGAAGAGCATACGCAATTGTTTTGTACAAAGGCAATTGTTGTTTTGTACATGCACAATACGCATACGCATTATATGAGGCAAAGGCAATTGTTGTTTTGTACATGCTAAAGAAGAGCATACGCAATTGTTTTGTACAAAGGTGTGTTGTACATGAGCCATACGCATTATAGCCGCATCCTATGACCTATACGTATAAAGGTGCCGCAACCCAATGAGTATGGCTGCAGATACTAAAGGGTTTAATGCATTCGCTAAAGTTCCACGACACCTCAAGCGTTTGACTACAATAAAGATGGAAGGAATTAAAAAATTAAAGAAGAGTGGCCACATCCACATGTCCACACAGGCAAAAACACAACAGGCTGTAACTATATTTGTGAGCAAAACATTTATATATTGGTGCCGCAGAAAGATCATTTATTCAAGTAATCAAATCTCAAAGCTCAAGTTATATATTCAGTCAGTAGAACAAAAATCACGCGAGTATTGAAACATTTATGCAAGTATAGAGCATGCGAAAGTGGTCGTAGCCTTGATAGTGAAGGTCAGAAATTAAAAAACTTTGGCAAATATTAAAGGTTATAGATAAAAAGGCAGCAGCCTTAGTTAAGGAGTACAAAATTGAACAAGGGGCGTAACCCCATATTGATAGTTCCAAAAATTACAAGATTACAAAATCATGAAGCTGCATCTTCACAATCATCTCCCTCCTCGCGTTCCGCGGTAGTCTCAATTTCCTCATTAGCTGCCGCTGCCTCAACTTATGCTTTAAGCCTAGATTTCTCCTCGATCGTGGCCTTGAGCTCAGCGATGCATTCTTAATGCTCAGAATCAGTAAGTCTCCAGGCAAGAACCTTCTCCTTGGTCTCAGGGAAGTTCATTATTATTCTCAGACGTAACTCCTGATAGCCACGAAGGTAGGCCCTATTGTTGATGAGGAAGAAGTCCCTAGAGTCCTTGAATGACTCCACGGTATGGTCAATGGCCAGCTGGAGAGCGTCGCCATGATTTGCATCCATTTTCTTTATTATCATGGCATGGTTTAGGGCATCTTGGGAAGACTTAGCCTCCATCTCTTCGTACTTGTTTGAAGAATTACGAGCTTATTACTGAAAATCTCTGCAGTCCGTGCAACTTCTGCGGTCTGATCCTGGGAGGCTTTAAGGGATTCTGTGACCTGTTTGAAGTTTTCCTCCGCCTCTTCCCTTGCGTGATTTGCAAAATCTAAGTCCATTTGGGCCGCCTAAAGAGTCGCGGAAGCAGACTGCTTCCCAACCTCAAAAGATAAAGTCCGTACAGCCTCCAAGTCAGCGGCATGCACCCTCTTAGCTTCCTCTTTCAATTTATAATGGGCCTCATACTTCCTCTTCTGGGCCACCATGACATCCGCTGCCTAAAATTATAAGGTTAATACAAAATATGGAATGCAAAATCAAAAGGGAGAAAGCACCAGCACTTGCCCTCAGAAGACTATAGAGGCCACAATCCTCTAGATCGTCATGGTCTTCCTCCACTAACCTGTCAAGGTCCGTGGCATCTAGGGCCCTCTTCATTCTTAGTGCGGCCTTCGTAGTAGTGTCCCATTATGACTCAGGGTCAGGTTGTCTTAACTGAGGCTACGGACGACCATCAGGACCAACTCCACCATGGAACTGGGGAGGTGCCAAGTTGGCATTAACTGCCACTACAGGCAGTGGTGGAGGAGAAGCCAAATGGATGGGAGCATCAAACATGGAAATCAATCCCACCGCGGCCAAGTTATCTTTGATGTCATCATTGAACTCAGTTTGGGTTTCAATCACATCAAGGTTTCATTTTTTTGCTGCCAAGTTTGGTGTCTCGGATGGAGGATTCTGATCACTGGAAGGAGCCGTGGTAGGTGCCTTGGCCTTGCACCTCTTCCTCTTCCTTCTCTGCATAGTATTATTGAGAATGACTGCATCGTCGTCCATTTCTGCTAGCTGAGCAGCCACCCTATCAACTTCCTTACCTGAAAGAGAAACAACAACTCTAAGCATTTGAAGTGGACTTACTGGAAACATAAGTTGCTGTGAACAAAATTTGGCAATCTTTTTATTAGAATCCGTGGACATTCTTGGAATGGACTTGCTGGGGAAGAAACCTGCCTCGAATACAATTTCAGATATTACAAGGATGCTGAATTTCTTCTCTTCAGCAGGAATGGTTGCGGCCTCAGCAATTCTTTTCTCTTTCCGCTTTCTCAGTTCTAAGTTATCAAGAACTGCAGAAAACATTTCAAGGGTTAGTACAAAGAATGAACAATTAGAAAAAAAAAAAAGGGATGCGACTATTATCAAATTACCTAGCTTAGAGGGAGAATCCCCTTGTCGCAGCATCCTAAATGATTTTTCCCTATCGTTCTCCTGAGGGTGTATCTCCCATCCCTCTATGGTGATGTAAAAATACTTACCCTTCCAGTTCTTCACGATGGTCGGCCTCCCAGAGTAAAAGGTCTCATCCCCGCCACGAACGGAGAAATAATAGTACCCGACGAACTTCACGCAGTTTTCCTTTGGGGGGTAAAAATGAAAAAAACTCTATGGGAGTAATGTCCTTTTTGAATTGGTTCTCCCAAAGAACGACCGCGGAAAGTATGGCCCTCCATCCATTAGGATCCAACTGGATTGGTGCCAATTTTATGGTCTGGAAAATTCGTCTGATAGGAAAAGGAACAGGCAATTGCAAACCGTAATTAAATGCATGAAGTGGGAAGCAAACTCCATCATTAGCCAGTGCTATGCAAGGTCTTTGGTTCACGGTAGGTGCTGAACACATCAAATTTTCTAAGAATTCAAAGGCCTCAGCCACTTGGTCAACCTAGTCTTGGGTCATGATGCTGCGAATATCAATCGCAGCTAGGGGTCTCTCAGTACTCCCAAATGGACCAGCTGGGTTATCCTTAACTTTCGCGGCATGATCTCCTACATCCAATGAATTATTACTTGAATTGGTCTCCTCTTACATTGGTGGGGACTCAAAATCTTTCTTGCAGGTTTCGCAGAGTCTGAGTCTAGTATCACGTAGTTGGGGTAATCCCTCAGTTGGCAAGGCCCCATTGATCTCAGAGGAGTCACAAAAGGAAGTTCAGGCGAAGGGGCTCCGGAGTGTTTTGCCCATAAACCTCTCATAAATTCATCTGGGTCAAAGCTCATATGGCTGCAGCAGTACCTAAAAAGCAGAGTCCGCAGTTAGTGTCACAACCAGTATGGTTCGAAAAAGACTTTAAGAAATCGCGTCAAGATTATATATACTAATATTGAATAGAAGTGACCAACAAGGCTGGCCAAATGTGAAGTGTGGGACTCAAGACCTAAAAGACAATTAGCACCGCGACATATTGATTTGATGGTCATTATGTCCCTACTGTAGTTGCTAATGGGCTAAAACACTATTGACCCTATTTATTGAACCTAAGGGATTACCCTCTGACCCTACCGGTTGCAACCATCTCCTATATCAACAATAGAGCTTATTGTTCCGCGGCATCTTACTCAAATAAGGGATTAGAGTCTGCAGGCCGCAGCCATCTCTAAAATTACTAAAGGTATATTCTTCCATGTCGGGGCTATTCACACAAATAAATGTGTACCTAATGATTACTCATTTAAAGATTAAAGTGACAGAATACGAAGAGTTTGTTCAAGAACATTAAGAACAATTATATGGTTCAAGGAACAAATTGGCAACAATTACACAATACAGAGGTTCACAGATGCTTTATCATGCATATATGTTCGATTTATCAAGAGTATATGTTTGATTCTTGGAACATAAATCCAAACAATGACCCAGATTCATGTATTCAGAAATGGAAGGGTTTGACAAATCAAGGAATTGGGGTTTGTTCAGAAATGGAAAGGTTCATGCGTTCGATTATTAAAGAAGTACAAACTACAAAAGCTATTTCTACAAAGATGAATGGTTGAAAAATTACCTGGAAATAGAGAAACCAGCAATGCTCAGCCTCAAACCGCCTTGCGCCACCACACACAGCCTTGGAAGGTTGCCGAAAAACACAAGAAGATGAACACACATAATTTCTCTCTCGGTTTTCTCTCAAAGTTTTTGAAACGTAATAAAGTCCACGGCCTAAATAATTTATATAAGAGAGCGCAAAAGATGAATCGTCGCCTTTGAAGTATCACGACACCTAAGAAGACTGAACTAAGCTGCAACCCCAATCAAATTCTCTTGGCACTATAACTTGGGGGCTTATTAATAGTACAAATATAACACCCTACCACGGAAGGTATTCTGCACTGCATAAGATACATACCGCGGCCCATCTCAACATAGGGCGCAACCCCTATTGAACTTGGGATACTGCTCAATCGAATATAGGGTGCGTGACCCTCCTTATCACAGGGCGCGACCCTCATCAACATGCCGCGGAAAAATCCAGTACAGCGCAAAACACCTTTGTCTCTAGCTAGTTAAAGAATCTGGCACTTACGTTTTTTACCTTACATGTCACATCCCTCTCCATTACAACCCCCGACTTTAAGTACGTCACGTGCTCATTGCACGCGGGCATATCTCTTATAAATAGATGACCAAACCTTGAAAACAGGGAGATTGGATCAATTCCACACACACCCGGGGCAGGTTCTATAGTACCGATTCTCTCTACACGACCTCAGAATACAACTTGGGGGTTGTTCATCCACATCGCAGCCACCTCTCCGGCACATCAGAATCCTTGATCATCATGTACTCTCCTTTATTCATATACTTGTACGCCTCTTTAGTTACGATTATATTGCACAATGAAATACATATAATGAGAACGGAAAAACACAGTAGACGTAGGCCTATTTTAGAGGCCGAACCACTATATATCTTGTTTTCTCTCTATTTACTTGCTTTGTTATTCGTTACATGTTTTACACTTGACTTGTTGATACGAGAACAACTAGTGGACGATTTCTCATATCATCAACCATGATCAACGAATGCCAATTATATTCTATGGGAGTGTATTCCCCAATGGTATCCATGCCCTATGTTGAGAAAGGCCATGGATACGTCATGTTATATAGATCGTGGGGAGGAGAATGTTGGAGATTAAAGAATTGATGATATATAAAATATCACTTAATGTACGATGTGCACTTATAGAGCCTGGTATACCAATAATACCCTTATTGGATGATCTTATTGGTAAAAATGAGGTCGTTCATATCGAGTCCTTATTCCCCACTTTGGATTTTTTGTATGATCTCTTCAACGTTAGCCCCTACTAAGCTTTATAAGTGGGTACCATCAAAATTTCTCATTAATAGAGATTTATCAAAAATGATGTACTGAGATGCAATTTCTAGAGAGTCATGCAGTCTTTGTTGAGATCCTTTTTTGGGTATTCACTATACTTGAGGAGGAGTCAAATGTTATAATACAATATCTCAACCTTTTTGAATCTTTCTTGGTGCTATTAATGGGTTAACTCATATTATTTCTAACTATGAAAGGGGAAATCATTATTTCATCGAACATGTCAACCATAAAGGATAGTTTTGCCTATATGATTAAGTGAAGCTAATTCTAAAATGGTAAAGGTAATGGAAGTGAGATCTTTGAATTCTGAGGTGAGCCCTTCCAGATGAGCATGTAATGATAGGATCTTTTCATGCCTAACTTTACATTTCTTGAGAACCTTTCCATGGTGATAGCCTAATCTCCATATGAACTAAGGTATTTGATATCCCTTTAGAGAACAACTTTTATCCTAACCATTCATGCCTCTTATAATTCCATGTTCTTAGTACGGGGGAAGTCTAGCATGATGGAGATGGGAGTATGTGATTCGGTAAGCACAATCCATAATAGGCCAATTCCATATCATTTTTTGTTGGTTTTTCTATCAAAGAACAATTGTCACTAGATCTCTCTAGGAGTAATTCATATGATCTCTTCATTAAGAGTTTTATGGTCCATAGTTATCCTTCCTCCACAGGGTGGTTTACTAAGTAGTCAGAGATAACTCTTCATTTGTTCTACTATTATGTGACATAAACAGTGTCAAATTCAACTAGTTGGAATAACCATTGGGCCACGCAAATTGACAAGGAGGGTTTCTCCATGAAGAAAATCATGGGATCCATTTAGGACACCAATTTATTGGTGAAGGCAAGAATATAGTGTCAAAGTTTCTGGATGACCCAAACTAGGGATACCCACACCTTTTCCAATGTGGTGTAGTTCACTTTATATCCGCCTGCCTTTCAATTAACAATTAAATGGATCTTTCGTTGCATAACTCCTTAATTTATTAGTCTAATATATTCCTAAAAATAGTATCAGTTATAGAGAGGTAAGACAGGTTGCGAAGGCATGAGCAATAATGGTAGGGTAAGATATCGCTTGATGTTATCGAAGGCCTATTGACATGGATCATTCTAGAATTTGATTTATTCCTTTCGGAGAATATTGGAGATAGGTTCACATATTGAAGTAACTATTAGGGATTGTATACATGGGAAAAAAATTGCCACAAAAATTTGATTGATCATACAATAGAAAGTAAAACAAGCACAATGTTTAGAGCATAAACGTAGGTTTTCGAATCACGATACCTTAGCGAATCTTCTAGGTGATTCGAGGGAGGAGAAATAAATTTTGAAGAAGATTAAGAGGCTTCATTTTCTTATTATAAAAAAGCATGCCAGAACACATCGAAAGCCCTAGATATTCTAGTATATGATCCTACTAGAGAACAATACGTGTGTGGGTAACTTACACAATTATATATAGTTATGACTCTCGAGCTTTGGCTAAATTGGGTTTCGAGAGATTATAGGTATTTTACTCAGTTACATGGAATATACTTGGGACACAAGACTTAATAATGTAATTATCTTCAAATATGTACTCAAAAATCCCAAATTTCATACCCGTAATCTCTTTCCTTTCTCCACTTAATCGCAATCAATTCCTATTAATGATTATGACTACACTCCAATTTTATTATATCAAAATCACTCAAATAATGAGACCTGGTTTAAAAAGTTATCATGGAAAATATTATCATTCCACGTGTTAAGCATAAAATACCTGATTGGTAAAATGAATTTGCCCATCATCGATTTTCACGAACTTGTTATTTATTTCATGATTCTCATACTTAACTTATTTGATACTTGATCACATTATAAAATGTCCACTAATCAAGTTTTTTTGTATAATTAAAACTAATAATCATATTTTAAGAATACTCACTTATTCATTTGTGCCCTCATAGGTTATTGTCGTGCCTCTCCAGAAATTTTCATCAATATTCATGATCTTAAGGCAGATTTTATCATCCTCATGACTCATTGATTATATTTTTGAATGATAAAAGGTTAGAGAAGCCCTACACTCATGTCATCCATTTTTATAAAACTTTTGGATGTTGGTAAAATCTTTTGTGCATGTTACACTTGAATTTTGCCTCCTTTAATTTGATTATTTCAAAACTCTTTTATATATGGAAATTAAAAAAAAAAATTGGTGAAGCTTTTCAGCTTCGCTGGTTGCGAGCTAACAATGCTCCTTTTGAAAAAAATTTGGAAGAGTTTGGGTAAAAAATTCATTGAAACTACGTCGCATCGAAGGATTTTTCTATAACAATAATTTGATTTGCTAAACGTATAAACCATTGAAGGCCATTTAAAATTTTTTGGAAAGATAAACATTTTGATTCGCTACAATATCTCACCAACAGAATTTTTTTTCCCTCAAACAAACTTGTTAATGACATGTCCTATAAGTGAATTTGCTTTGGGGATATTTGTAGAATCTTCTTGATTTTTGTATATAAAGTCACTTTTGGGATTCTGATTGGACATTAGAGCTCCCAACAACTCTCTCACAAATACTTTGTGTAGTAGATGTGACTTTGTAGCTTTCCATGGTAATGGGTAATCCCATTTGCATGGCTTTTCTTATTTAAAGCTATTATTGATCTTCATTTATATATATATATCATGCCTTTCAAGATAAAAATACCTAGAGATCTTTTTGTGTATTCCTCTGCATCTTCCTTTCTAAGTGTATAAGAACACATCTTTGAAAATAGGGAACCTATTTTCGAAAGCTAGTTCACCTTTTTCCATGCCCTTTCTTTGAATTTAATCTCCTATTTTTTTGGACGTTGATTAATATCGAAGAAGATGAAGATTTTACCAAGATAACTTTTATAAAATTCATCTAGTTTCATACAAATTAATTTTTTTTACCCAGAAGTATTGTGATCTTTGTGTCTCTTTTTGAGTTCAAATTTTTTATGAACTCGAATTTCAAAGATGAAGGCTTGTTTAATATTGTTGATGTGTGTCAATCCATTAGCAATGTTGAGAACTTTTATCAGTAAATAAAGATCTTTGGTTTTCTACATATTGGTGAAAAAAGTGTGAGGTATGTGTAAGCTCAGAAGGAGTGCTAGTCATTACTCCCCTCTGTAACTCTTTACCATTTTTTTAGTGAGAATGTTTTATTAGCCCTACATTTTTCCCATTAGTGTATTTTTTCCTCGTACACCTGGTGTTATGTTTCAATTTAGTATTTTCGCATTTTTTTACCCACATGCTTAAATAAGATTAAAAATTTATTTGATTGATAAAACAATGATGAATATTGTAACATAGACTTTTAGGTATGCTAATTTTTTTTGGGTGGGTGTACATTTTAGTATGCAATATGCACTCTCAACTAGTATTAGATCTTGGTCCTATTTTTCTAAGGTTAAAAAACAAAGGGGAAGATTTGTGTTCATATGAAGATAATGTAATGTTTAAAGGTATTGATATGTTTTAGGAAATTGTTCAAACTACCCATGTTTTTGTCTCGTTTGATGGTGTTTTATAAAATGATAATGAACTGTGACAATCTTCATCTTTTGATGATGAATGTTCTACAAAGATAGGTAGCTTATATTATTCTGGTTATTCTAGTGATGGTTCTATTAGTGGATAAGATGGTGAAATTAAACATGATTGTGAAAAATGATTTTTGTGAAATATATAAACTCAATAAAAGTTTGTTGAAAACTTCCATTAGAATTAAGAAATATTGAAAAAATGCTCATTTGAAATGAAAGGTTTTCTTTTCAGAAATGTGTAAGATCAATGATCCACTATTAGCGAGAGTCCCCTATTAGTGGAGCATGATAAAATGATTTACATGTACGATTAAATGTTTTTCAATGTGAGTAAAAAGGAATGTAAAAGTTATAATAACTCTATGAATGAGAAAATAACCTTTCTTAAACATAATCTATTCACCACCATGAATGTAAAAGTTACCATAGAAGATATACCAAAAAACTTGGGAAAATGCTTCTATCTCATACTCAATCTTCTGGTGAAAAAGGTGGTATTGGATTTTTTGAATCTCAAGTGCAATCTAAATTTGAGGAGAAAATCATTTTTATGAAACCTTATCAAAGGACTCAAGTGCCTAAATATTCTTCTTCATTTCTTAAGAAATAAAATGTTTCAATTCTGTCAAAGAAAATCCATAATTGTTTTATGTATCATTGCGCATTTTGTAAATGTGATGGTCATGTGAAAGATTAGTGTTATAGGATTAATACAAACTCTAGGGTGACTCAGAAACCTCACTTGGATGAAATATCTTATTTGAGGAATCATTTTGATCCCCTTTTTATAAAATCCCAAACCATTTTGTTACAATTTGAAAATATTTCAAAATACAAATGTGTTCACACTAGTTCAAAATATTTTTGAAAGAATATAAGGACAAAGACGGAATTTACCGAAAACGAAAAAAATGTCTTGTTATTCACACGGACTTCGTTGCCAAATATGACTCACAAGGGTAAATTAATTGTGGGTTCTCATAGCATATGACTAAGAATGCCTTTTTTTCTAACGTTGTTAATAAAAAATTTGGTTCGGTTATGTTTGGGGATGAGAACAAGTCTAACATTATATGGAAGGGTAACATAGAGATTGGTGGCTTTCCTAGACTAGATAATTTTCATTTGGTTGATTTCTAAAAGCCTAACTTGTTTAGCATATGTAAAATGTGCGATGATCGTCACAATGTTCTTTTCAATAATAAAGAATGTAAAGTTCTTAATCACAAAGGTAATTTCATTTTAAAGGGCACTAGGACGACGAAGAATTTTTACATTATCAATGTTTCTCCAAGTGTTCTTTTAAATTTATCTAAGTAGGATATATAAGATCTTTGGAATAAGAGGTTAGGTCGCGCGAACTTTAGATATATTTGTAGACTTTCTTGGAAATAACTTGTTCATGATTTACCTTATTTGGAATCAATTTCTTCTTGTGTGTGTGTTACTTGTCAAATGGGAAAAAAAATTTATAACCCACATAGGGATTTTAATGTAGTTGCTACCTCGCATGAGCTCGACCTGTTACACATATACCTTATGGGTCCAATGCGCACAAAGACATTAGGTGGTAGACATTATGACATTGTGATTGTAGAAGATTTATCTAGATTCATTTATGTAGGATTTTTTGCGTTGTAATACCAAATAAAAGGACATGTTTTTCCAAACTACAAACAAATTCAAAATAATAAGGGATGCATTATTATTAGAATTCGTTGTGATCACAGGAAGTCATTTGAAGGAAGGGGTATACAAGAGTGGTTTAGTGAACATGGAATACCCTATAAGTTTTTGGTCTCCTAAAAGACATAAGATATAAAGAAGTTGAAAGGAAAAACTGAACCATTCAATAGATGGCTACATCAATGATTATTAACAAAAATATTCCTAAGAGATTTTGGGCGGAAGAATTTCACATGAATTTCAACCAAATTTGTAGGAGGTACGTTACCAACCAAACTCATTATGATATTTGGAAAGATAAAATCCCATACTCAAGAACTTAAGAGTCTTTGTAATAAAATGTTATATACTCAAAGATAAATAGTACTTGACAAATCTTGACTCTAGGAGTTATGTAGTCATTTTTCTTGGCTATTACACTAATAGTCATGCCTATCATTTTTAAAACTGCATTTATTACAAAATAAAGGAGCACATTAATGTCATCATCAATGATACTGATCCTATAAAGGAGCACATTATTATGAAAACAAGACATTCTTATCTTCCCATGTTAATGATGAGAGGGAAGAAGAAGTGAATGAATGTGAAGAGGCGACTTCACCAATGAGTAAGGTTATGAATGTAGGAGATACAACTCCTTGGGTTAGGAAATGCCATGATGTTACCAAATTCATTTGTAGGCCTAATGCTAGAGTGAGTACACGTTCTCAAATCCAAGAATAAGTTAACTTTATTTATTACACATAAACTATTGAACCCAAGAATTTGAAGGATGCTTTGTTCTATGAATTTTGAATCAATGTTATGCAAAAATATTAGACCAATTTGCCAAACAAGAATTTTTGAATCTAGTCCCATTGCCAAAATATGTTCATGTCATTAGTACTAAGTGAATATTTAAGAACAAGTGTGATGACTATGGTGTTATTTTGAGTAACAAGGCAAGACTATTAGTTGTAGAATAAACACAAGTTGAGGGTGTATACTTTTATGAGTCTTTTGCCCCCATTGCTAGGCTAGATTATGTGCCTTAGACTTTAATCTCCATCAATTGGATGTGAGAAGTTCCTTTCTTAATGGAAATTTTTAAGAGAAAGTCTATGTGCCATAACCTAGGGATTTGAGAATCCCAAATTTCTAACACACGTTTATCTCATCAAAAGGGATTTGTATGGACTTAGACAAGCACATAGATCTTAGTATGAGAGACTGAACCCATATAATTTAAGAAAAGGTTTGAAAGGTAGAAGTATGGACAAGACTTTGTTTTTACAATCATGGGAGAAATACAATGTGGTAACCCAAGTATATGTTGATGATATTTATGGGAACCCATTTATTTTGGCCCAGGAAAATAGCCAACCAGTCCAATTTTCTTAGAGGAGTGATCAGGACAAATCCAATATTAATTAATGGCTCATGTATATTACAAACATTAAAAGACTCATGGATAAATTAAAACCAGTTTCCAATAATCTCGGAGAAGATACTCAGGGACACCATTAATTATTCACGTTTACATTGAGTTACTTATATAACTCAATCTCTTATGTTAACATCTATAAATTGCAAACCCTGACCTGGGTTAAAGGGATGTAATTTGATGATTTGAAACCATAATAAAATAATAACCTCTCTATGGATGTACGCAAGTTGTCGAACCACATATATCATTTTTGTGTGTGATCTTTACCTTCTGCACTTCGTAATTATTTTTGTGGATATTTCTATTGTGATATTTCTTTCACCCGCGCTTCGATCCATCCATGGGAATAAATTTCTATAACTATAAAATCACTCATCAATAAACAGCCCGTGATGTCTCACCACGATAGCAAGATTCCTCAAGTTAGCGATGTATAAGAAGACTTAGTCTCATCTAGGGTCAGGTCAGAAATTCACCGACAAGCAAATCCATGGTTTTGCCAAGAAAGGGAGTCTTTTGATGAAATCCAAGGACTAGGTCTACCCAGATCTCCAAGTTTGTCGATGCTTATGAAGGCAGGTTTTGAGAATAAGAGGAGCCCACACGCTTTTAGGTGGAAGAGAATTCTCGTCTTCAAAGGAGAATTTAAGGGATGAATAGATATCTCCATAGAGGTAAAAATAAATGTCGTGATAGAACCCATAGTCCTCATTCAAGTAATACTCACAGTCGAGGGAGGATATCGTGGAGCGACCATGATTGATACGAATGTGGTAGATTAGATCATGATCGATCAGAGCATGGACGATCAGAAAGTCTCCACATGAGCAATATTCGGTAGAAAGAGGAAATCCAGTTTTAAGTTCGTAGAGAGATGGACCAACATCCAACCCATCGAGGATCCAGGTCTACCAGAGAGCTAGATAGGAGAGCCATCACGACTCAGATGAAGTTCCCCTTTTTAAGGGTGATTGAGAAGAAAAACACCCAAAAATGTTTTTCGTTCCCAGGTTCAAGATCTACATCTAGATTATAGATCCCATGGAGCACGTTCGGTAGTACAGGTAGTCAATGAACTTATGGAGTCATAATGACACATTGATGTGTCAAATGTTCCCTTCTAGGCTACATTACAAAGAACAAAAGTAGTTCGAGAAGCTAACTCACAGGCCAGTAAAGAGATTCAAGGCCCTAGAAGAGGATTTTACTACTCACTTCATAACCAGCAGCTCTTATCCAAAGTAGATGGATGCACGGCTCAGAATGAAGAAAAAGACACAAGTAAGCCTTTGAGTTTATGCCAAAAGGTATTGAGAAGTGTTTAATGAAGTGGGGGACTAATCGGAGACAGTTTAAGATTTGTCTATTGACCACATCTTTACCGCACCAGTCCCTAACAAAAAAAGAAGTCAACACCATTGATAACCTTATGGCATGTATTGAGAAATATTCCAAGGTTAAAGATGTGGTTCACTCTAATGTAGGGGACAATGATCGAGAAAAGTCAACCAAAAGAGGAGATAAGAGTGACACTCCAAAGAAGGGGAATAATAACGAGGGAAAGAACGGCTTTAAGAATGAGAACAAGGTTATTCAGTCAAAGGTATTCCAGGGTATTAACACCGTCATTAAGGAACCTATATACAATATCTTGAGAAAGATCAAAGACTAATTTTTCATCAAGTATCCCAAGAAGATGGGTGATGACCCGATGAAGAGGAATAATGCACTGAGAGGTGTATTCCACAAGGAAGGCATCAAGAGACTGAACATTGCTAGGCTATGAAGTCACACTTAGAAGAATTGTCCCAAGTTGGGAATCTCAATTAGTTTATAGAAAACAAAGTAGATAAGGTCACAATTAAGGGCGACTAGAGGATAGACAACATCCTTGATAATGAGATGGGATAGGATTTCACAATGTTCCATGGAGCATCAAACCTAAAGTAGATCTAAGAGAGTGTCATTCAAATAGAGATGAGAAAGATCACCGCTATCATGGAGGCATTCTGAATTGACCCTATAAAGAGACAATATAGCAAGCGCAGATGACCAGAGGACATTGACTACACCAAACACATCGTCTTTACTAAAAAATATTTGGGCAGAGTGAGGAACCCACATCGTGATGCACTAGTGATAACCCTCATAATTACAAATTAGGACATAGACAAACTTTTGCTGGACCAAGGAAGATCGTCAGAGGTCATGTACCTAGATTTGTTCCATAACCTGAAGCTCAGCCTAGCCAACCTCTAGGTGGCCATAGTTTCATTGGTCAGCTTCACACGTAGAATCACAATGTTGTAGAATCACAGTTTCATTGGTCAGTTTCATTAGAGCAAACAACATCTTAAAGTTTATTGAGTTCTTAGTGGTGTACAAAGAGTCCCCATATCATGCCATTCTAGGCAGAGCTTGGTTACATTCCATTAGGGTTGTACCATCTACCTACCATAAAAAACTGCAGTGTATCACCATCTAAGGTTTGAGATTTGTTACGATTGAGCCACTTCAAGGAAGTGTTCATTGCAGCCATCCGCCCTAGGAAGGAGAAGAAGAAGGAACTAAAGGGTGATCAGGAGGAAGTCTAAGAGGGGGGTACATAATTTAAGTCATAATTACTGTACGACCGACCAAGGGTGGAGGAAACCATGGTACGCCCCACTAAGAGGGTCGTTGAAAGCCGAGAGGAAGTTAAAGCTAATGACATCTAGCCAGAGAGGATGTTTCTAATCGAAACTACAGTCGTCGATTATGAAAATAAAGAATTGATTGCCTTCTTGATAAGTAAGATAGATATTTTTTCTTGGCAACCATATGATCTGCCTGGGATTGATCCCAATGTATTCTTTCATCGTCGGCACATTAACTCGTCGAATAGCCCCCCAAAAGACTAAAGTCATATAGAACAAAGTGGGGAAGCTTCTCGATGCAGTATCCATTAAGGAAGTTTAGTTACACAAGTGGCTATCTAACCCTGTAGTGGAATGAAAGAGCAATGGCAATTGGAGGGTCTATATTGAGTTCACAGATCTCAACACAACATGTCCCAAAGATAGCTTCCCACTATTTAAAATTGATTAGTTAGTTGATGCCACAACAATACATGAAAGGATTAATTTTTTAGACACCTATTCAGGATACCATGAAATCCTCTTATTCGTCATTAACCAAGAAAAAATGTTCTTTATAAACCCCATTAGGTTATACTGTTAAAGGTCATGCCATTTGTCTTAAACAACACATGGGTAACTTATCATTCGTTTGTCACGAAGATGTTCATGAGAGAGATGGGAGACACAATGGAGGTCTATATCCATGACATGTTAGACAAGAGTAAGAAAAAGTGAGACTACCTTATAGACTTAGCCAGATCTTTAAGATCCTCAAAAAAATTGGACGAAACTCAACACAAGCAAGTGTTCATTCGGTGTCTAATCAAGAACATTTCTGGGCTATTTGTTCAGCAAAAGAGGAATTGAGGCCAATTCAGATCAGATCAATGAAATCATTAGGGTCCCGCGCCCACATACATTACAATATGTTCAAATGCTTATAGGTATGCTCGTGACGCTCAATCGCTTCATCTCTAAGTCTTCGGAATGATGCCAACTATTCTCCTAGCTCCTAAAAAAGGACAAAGGCCTCATATGGAACGATGATTATTCAAGTGCTCTGGAAGAGATAAAATCCTATATTAGCAAACCACTTCTACTAGTGATTCTAGAAGATGGAAACCCATTATATCTCTACCTTGAAGTATCAGACAACGCTGTAAGCTCAGCTCTCGTGTGTGTGAAATAAGGAGGGCATCATCTTGTTTATTATGCTAGAAAGACACTTCTGGATGCAGAACATCATTACATGCTCGTGATATTTCTTTCTTGTGCACTGGTGGTCACCTCAAGGAATCTAAAACATTATTTTTAAGCTCACTCAATAACGATGATCACATTTAACCCCCCTAATGTTGTTTTTTGGAAAGATGAGCTTTCTGAACGGATCTCAAAATGGTCAATGGAGCTCGACAGATTCGATATCCACTTTTAGCTAAGATAAATAATTAAGGGACAAGTCCCGATAGACTTTATTACTGAATTCATGAGGGACAAGTGTATCGACCCACAAGAAGCGAAGCAGGCAACAGATAAGGAAGAAGAGTCTAATGATTAAAACCTTTACATCGATCGAGCCTCCAATTCCAAAGGACAGGAATAAGAATTGTACTCATTACACCGAAAGATTATATCATTAAATAGGGAATCAAATTATGATTTGAGTCCGCTAACAACAAAGCTGAATACGACGCAAAGATGGTTGGTTTGCGTAAGGCCAAACTACTATGGGAAAAGTGCCTCAACTTGTTCGGTGATTCCAAACTGGTCTCCAAGCATGTGAATGGAGGTTTAAACATAAGAGATGGAAAAATGGAAGACTACCTCACTGTGGTAAGAGGTCTTATGGAAAGATTTAAGAAGGTTAACATTTAACAGTTCCCCCGGGATAAAATAGCCAAGCAGGCGCCTTAGCGGCCCTGAGCTCAGCAGTGGACTCTGATCTGAGAAGAACTATCCAGATAGAGTTCCTTGCCCATCCAATTATTGACCAGATAGTTGCATCCGAGCAAGTTCTCCTCACAAAGAATTCCTCTAGGTGGATGGATCCCATTATCGCTTATCTACGGAGCGACATATTGCCTGATGACAAGAGATTGGCTCATCAAGTGAGGGTAAAAATTGCCCATTTTTACCTAGACCTAGGAGGAAATATCTGCATGAAGTCATTCACAAGACCTTACCTCCAATGCATCCACCCACATAACACTGAGAAACTGCATAACGACATTCACGAGTGTATTTTTGAGAGTCATGCAGGAGGGAGGTCGTTGGAGTTTTGATAAATTAAAGAGAGTTACTGGTGGACTCACATGCAAAAGAACATAGGCACCCATGTTTATAGAGAAAAAAAAATTCCGAAAGCACTCTCCTATGGTCCACCATCCAGAAAGTTACCTGAAGTCTCTGACAAGTACTTAGACATTCATGTGGTGGGGCACTAGATATCATGAGACCACTACCTACTGCACCAAGAAATCATAAGTATCTACAGGTCGGTACAAATTACTTCACCAAATTGGCATAGGTATAACGATTGGCAAACATTCGCGATGCTGACATAAATAGGTTCATTCGAAAAAGAATCATAATAGGCTTTGGGATACCAATGCCTGTTATCATCGACAATGGCATGCAATTTGAAAACAGTTTCTTTTAAGGTTTCTTTGATGAGCATGTAATCAAGAACCACTTTAGTTATGTGGTATATCTCCAAAGTAAAGGTTAAGCAGAAGCTTCAAACAAGACCAAGATTAATGGACTAAAAATAGGTTGGATAGGGTTGAGGGATCTTGGGTGGATGATCTCCACCATGTTCTATGAACCTACCGTACAACTCCTAGGAGACCAACTAGGGAAACACCCTTCGCGCTCACCTATGGAATGGAAACAATTATTCAACTGGAGGAAGGCCTCCCCACTATGAGAACCACCTTGGTTTACCAATGCCTTAATGATGATGCTCTATGCACTTAACTTGACTTAGCACACGAGTGAAGAGAACTATCCATAGTCAAGTTGGATTCCTATCAACAGCAACTGGCCAAGCAGTACAATAAGATAGCCAATTCGAGGAAGTTTTTAGTAGGGGACTATATGCCAAGGAAAGTCCTCGACAGTGCCGTAAAACAATTAGATGGTAAGATGGGACCAAGCTACGAAGGAACTTTTAAGGTGATAAGGTATGACCTTTAGGGAGAATATCACTTGGAAACAATCGAGGGAAGGGAAATACTAAGAGCATGGAACGCAACCAATCTCAAGAAGTTTTACTTTTAGTCTACTTTATATTTTTTTAGCACATTTAGTTTATGAAAATTTTCATTTCAATCTTCCGATTCTTGGATGTTATTTTTCAATGAATAAAAATCAGTTGGTTCTTGCACTTTGATATTATACATTGACGTTTTACAAATTCTTAATATCTTATTAGTATTATGCACCTTTTCCAAATGGTAACTCCCTTGTGAATAACAGAACTCCTGGGGATTACAATAAGTTAGTTTATGAAAATTTCTTGTTCTACTTGTTTCAATCAATGGATCTCGCTTGACGAGTAGGGTTTGCACTAGTTAAAATAAGTTAATGAAATAGTTTCAATTAATACAACCCTTAGGTGTTTGTTGCAAACACAACCGACCTCGTGCGTTATCCCGTTAATAATAAAATCCCTACAAGGTATCCTTTGGCAGCAAACCCAACTCAGGTTGGTTGCCAACTACGTTGGTCATAAAAATCCTGCTCGGGTGGACGACCCGTCGACCAAGTACATTATTTCCATCATCTCACTTAGGCCTAAGAAAGTGTGACGACACAATATAAAAGGTAAAGTAGGCGGAATGATACCGCTAAATCATATTGGACTGGGAGAATGTTTAAACACACGATTAAAAATGGTTAACACTTCTCTCAATATCATTTAGTTGGATGAAAAACACCAAAAGATCAAACCTAACTACTAGCCCATTTAAATAGCAAAAGTCCTGAGATGGTCAAATATAATTGTTATGTTGACAAAGAGTTTAAGTTAATAAAGAGCACTAGTCCTTTATATTTTGAATATAAGCGATAATTATTTTCTCGTATTTAGTCAGCACATGCTCAAAATATGGAAAAATTAATAAATTAAGCTTTGTATTGACAAAAATTTGGAATTACAATTACATCAGGACAAAAATACACATGCACCTAAGATGACTCAGGATGGCTATCAAGATAATCTACAATGCAAGATATTTTACGATCATTTGGGTTAGGAGATAACTCGTCCACATTATCTTCTAGGTAATCATCTAGTAGTTGAGCAGGGATAATATAAATTGGGATCCATTTGTCTTCCTTTGAGAATGGGTTATGGCTATGGGCCACACACTCAACCTGGTTCTTGTACCATAAACTGGAATTCTTAGGTATCTTAACCTCCCTAAGGTCACTTACCCACCCATATGCAAAAGTCAGATCTTCTCCCTCTTGATCCTTACTAGGGTATCAACCCAGCCCGCATTATAGCCATCTGCCAAGGCTTCTCGGGGTCCTATTCTGAATAGATTCCTTAGCCGTGTGACTTCTCCCTAACTTATCGTGACGTCTCTCTAGAGTCCAGCTACTATCACATATTCTCTTCGGACATCTCATTTTAGCTCAGCGACCTCTTTCCTTAAGGCATCATTATCTGCTTGGAGCACTTCACCTACTTGAACTTCTTCAATGGCGTCCATAAGCTTGGCCTTCAACACGTTACCCTCATCTTGAACTAAGGCACCGGTATTATCCATGGTGCTTCATCATGGATAATAGTTCAGACTGATTCTTATATTACTCAATCCTCTCCCTTGAGGCTTATAAATTTTTATAAAAGTCTTTCAATCTTGAACACTATTATTTGGCCCCAGGATCATTTCCATCGTTGAAGTAGGGGGAATATAGTCCTCACCAGGCTATAGATAACACAACATGTGAAACCATAAAAAGGAATAAATACAAATAGAAGAAGCAAATCAATAGAAAAATAAAAGGAGGTTATCTTTCATTCATTTGTAAGAAGGGGGACAGAGGCTACTACAGTCAAAGAAAAAAAGAAAATTACAGGCCATCAAAAAAAGATGTATAGGAAAAATGAAAAAAATCATAATGTAGAGGCCATATTACTTCAATTGCCCAAATTCAATCATTTTGTTCCCTTTCTCGGCAATCCTCTAAACCTGGTCAGCATCTTATTCGACCTCAGCAAGCACATCTTCAATATGGTCGATGGTTTGACCATTATAATTCTTTCCCTTTGTAAAGGTTTTTGGCCTAGAATAATGGATACCAAAGAGTTAAGAATTAACAGGAGTCCTCACAGCTCCCAATGTCGGGTCCTGACCTTTCTTGAAGGCTACCTTCTTGGCATAGTCCAGTTGAAGGTCGACATCATCTTATGATGCATCCCGGCCCTAAGTATATTTATTATCCTTCTCGCATGGGATTTCCTTATCTAGCTTCTAAACTTTACTAGATAAACTCTTGTTCTCCTTAGATAGTTCCTCCTTCTCTAAAACCACCACCATCTTGGACTACTCAAGGTCGACATAGGCCTTTGCCTACTTCTCCTTTTCTTGCTCCCAGGAAGTGCAATCATTAGAAAAATGATTTCTCAGACTTTCAAAGAGACTCTTTCATCTCTTGATTAACCTTTGAATGTTCGGCATGATCGTTAAGAAAAGTTATGAAATTGGTAAAAAATTGCAGGAAAGAAAAAAAGCTAAGTCAGTAAAAAGAAGAAAAAATGCAGAACACGAATTATTTAGAAATAAAGAGAAATAATAACCAGAGCAAGTTCTTGAATGGACTTGAGAGAAAGTTGGGCAGACCCCAACCGTGAGGGATGCTCGCGGTATACAGCGAGCACACCCCCTTCAAGAGATCAGGGGAAAAGGTAGGGGTGTCCTCCACACCGGCCCCCTCAATTCTAGTAGTGCATAAGGAGACTGCAGGGGACTTTAAGACCAATATTCTTTTGGCCTCTTCCCTCATCTTCTTCTCCTCTCTCGTTTTCTCCTCACCCTCTCTCTCTCTCTTTCCTCTTCTCTTCTTCTTATCACCTATTCTCTTTATCTTTATCTTCTCTTTCCCTTAGCTATTGGGCTAGAACCACAAGCCCTTGTGGAATCAACTTTTGATGTCTTCAATAACTTGACTCGATTAGACAAAGACTGATCCTCATCATCATCAATCCTCAATTTCCTCCTCTTAACTAAGGGATCCATATCCTTTTCCTCTTTTTTTCTTCTTCTTCTTCTTCTTCTTCTTCTTCTTCTTCTTACACCTCCTCCTTTTCTTCCTCTTCTTCTATCACAACTAGTTCAGAGGGACCAACTTCTAGAGACTTCGGGACGGGAACTTTGTTAATCGGCTGAGCAATAAAATTTCTTATTGTATTCTTACACTCAAGTACTTAAGCTACAAACCTTGGATGATCGCCGTTCGAAAGACTCTTTTTAACCCTTCAGGCATTCTAAAGTTTAGGAACGTTAACCTACTCCAATCAGGCTCTTGATTTTAGGCACAGTCTATAAAAAAATAGGAAGAAAAACATCTGTTAGAGGACAAAAATCAGAGAAAAATAACAAGAATATCAAAGACAAAATAAAGCAACCTATTTGATCCTCCCCAAAGTCTATAATTAAGGGTCCCCGATGTCTCTCGCCCTCGGGAAGAGGAGGACGTTGTCAATTTCTGTTAATAAACTTATGGACCCAGTAATCTTTATGATAATCTCGGAGTTTTACCACCAGGACCCTATCAACCTTCCTGGTCATCAGGTATAGAATACCATCATTAGTTCGTGACCAAACATAACAGTAATAGCGCTCAGTAAGACTCAATTTTTTCCCATACAATGTGTTTATCCTATATACCCTATTCATAATTTTCCAAATGCTAAGGGCACATTGGGTAGGGACAACATCAAAGTATTTAAATAATATCAGAAAAATAGGGTTTGGAGGAAACATCAAACCACCTTGGGTAACCAACAGGGTGTGAATCTAGTGCCCCTTCAATATCACGAACATCTTTAGGGAGAGGAGCACATTCGATTTCTACCCAATCTAGAATATTATGAGATCTCCTAAACTCAGATACTTACTTATTATCTAATGTCACCATGGACACTTTCAAGAAAGATAAAACCCCAATTACTTTTGAAGAACAAATTTTCAAAGGGGAAAACTAAGGGAATATAAGCTGAACTTCCAAGGATGGATGGAGCTCTATGGAACACTGAAGAAGAAAAACTATGGAAACTTTAGAAAATAGGGAAAGAAGTGAAGGGTCAACTGATAGAGGAGATTTATCTTCAATTTGAACTTCAAAGCTAATGATAGGTTCGACATCCTAGGCTGATTTTGGCACTTCATATAGCTGTTCGGACCAGGGTACCATCGCCTCTTTAATAAAATTACAAGTATGCCATGGTGTTTGGCTCAAGTTGAGTGTACTCCCTTGAATTAATCAAAAATATGAAACTTCCATTCCAAATATAAGAATAGAAAGTTTCAAGTTATGGGCCTTAATTCCTATTAAAATTTATTGGCCCAAACATTCATCCCAAAATTTTTAGGGGAAATTATGGGAACCTATTTATTTTGGCCTAGGAAAGAAGACGACCAACCCAATCTGCATAGAGAACTTCCCGGTACAAATTCGATGTTCATTAATGTTTCATGTATTTTATAAGAACTAAAAGACTCGTGGATAAATTCAAATCAGTTACCAAAAATCTAGGAGGAGATATTCAGGGACACCATTAATTATCCATGATTAGATTGAGTTGCTCATATAATTCAATCTCTTATGTTAACATTTATAAATTGTAAACCCTGACCTAGGGAAAAAGGATGTAATCTGAGGATTGGAGAGACACTATAATAAAATAGTAACCTCCCTGTAGACGTAGGCAAGTTACAGAACGACGTACAACTTTATTGTGTGTGATCTTTACTTTTTTCACTTAGTAATTGTTCTCATGGATATTTCTATTATGATATTTCTTGAACTCGCAATATTGTTTTTTGTTCCACAAATGAGAAACATGTTCATTATTATACAATTATTATGAAAAAGGAATTTGAGATGAGCATAGTTGAGGAACTCACTTTTTTTCCTTGGTCTCCAAGTCCGTCAAATGGATGATGGAATTTTCATTTCCCAATCTGAATATATGCAAAGAACCTTGTGAAGAAGTTTGATCTTGACTCTTCTAAGCTTAAACGAACCCCTATGGGTGTTTTCATTAATCTTGGAAAGTATGCCAATGGAAAGAATATGGACGAAATGCTTTATCATAGAATGATAGGTGGTTTCTTGTACCTCAAGTCTAGTCATACCAACAAATCATTTTGTGTAGGAGTGTGTACTCTCTACCAATCTTCTCCTATGGATTCCCATTTAAAAGTAGCCAAGTGTATTATCAAATATGTAGGTAGGACTATGGACTTTGGTATTTGGTATCCTAAGAATACCAATACTTCTTTAGTTTGATTATTTTGATTCTGATTGGGCATGTGATGTTGAAGGGAGAAATAATACTTCCAATGGGTGTTTCCACCTTGGAATGTCTTTGGTTTTTTGGAATGTCAAGAGCAAAATCGCGTCTCATTTTGCACCACCGAAGTAGAGTATATTATGGCAAGAAATTGTTGTGCTCAATTACTATGGATGAAACAAGTGTTAAAACACTATAATATTGATCAATAATGCATTATTATTTATTATGACAGTACTGGTACTATTGATATTACCAAGAATACCATTCAACATTATAGAAACAAATCATATAGACATACGACATCATTTCATTAGAGAACTTACTGAAGAAAAAGTTATGCCTTTAAGCTATATTTATACTAATCTTGAATTAGATTGTATTTTAATGTAACCTCTTGATTGAACTAGATTTGAGTTTCTTAAATCATAAATGGGTATTTTCATCGTTGGTTGAAAGATTTGACAAGATTTTTAGGATTTGTGAGGCTTTGTAATGTTGTATTTTCTATCCTATCCCATGTTGTCTTTTTTATGACAATATGTTATATTTCTTTCCAAAAATAATTTGTTAGATACTAGGGGTGGTAAACGGACGGATACGGATCGGATACCATGTTTTCCATATCCGTATCTGCTATCTGAATGTACTATCCATATCCGTATCCGTATCCGCCCGGATAGTTAAAACAACTATCCATATCCGTATCCGCTCGGATATCTCGGATTCGGATAATATCCGTATCCATTTACATTATTTAGACATCGCAAAAAATAACTATTAAAATATCCAATCCAATCCAAATAAATATATAACAAAATTACTGCCTCCTAACATAAACAATTATGGATTCCATAATAATAGTATCAATCCATAATGATAATATGGTTAAAGCCATCCATATAAGCTTAAAGCAATTCAAAGAAAGATAACATTCGCATTCCATGACAATAGAAATAAATATGCACCTTTTAGATGAAATCAAATTTATTGAGAATGATAACCTCATGGTCCTTTTGTTTTCAAAACATACTGATATTTTTATTATAATAAGTACATATTTTTATTTTGTATATAATATACCTGTTTTTAACTTCAGTTCTCATCACAATCAAAACCATCTCTTTACTTTTCTGTTTCTCTTTTATATTCTATTATGTTTCTCTCTTATATTCTTTTCTGTTTCTCTCTTACAATTATTTATAATTAAGGAAAATAATAAACAACCACATGAGGGTTTCTTTTCTATTGTTTTGTACAAAAGATAAATGAAATGAAGTTAGTATTTTTTTGTTTTGAGTGGAGTATATATTCTTAAGTGTGTGTATGTTGTGTGTGATAGGGTGTATTGTAACTTTAGTATAACTCCATGATAATATACCCAATAAAATAATAATACATGACATTTTATAACATACCCAATAATATAATAGCTTTAGGGATTTTTTGTTTTGAGCGGAGTATATGTTTATTTTGTTTTAGGTAATAAACGATTAAGTTTTTTTAATATTATTTTATTAGTAATACTAATACTAATATTATTAGTAATATTTTAAACATATGTTTGAGGGATACGGATATCCGGTAAAACGGATATCTGATAAAATGGATACTCCGCATCGGATACGGATTATCCGTGTCGGATACTAGTACTATCCGTATCCGTATCCGTTTTCTCGGATATTTTTATAGAGTATCCATATTCGTATCCGTTTCCATATTTTCGGATAAGTATCCGCAAATTCGGATTCGGATATCGGACGGATGCGGATTTTCGAATATCCGTTTACAGCCCTATGAGATACAATCATTCATATTCTCTTTAGATGATATACATATATAATCTAAAGAGCATATGAGTGATTGTATCTAAAAAATTATTTGTGGTAAAAAAAAAACCTACCCTTTGCCCTTTTTTGTTCATCAAATGGTTATTTTTTATTACTTTTTCCTTTTATTTGGATAATGTGATCTCATACATCATAAGATAAGTTTCCTTTTTAATTTATAGTCTTATAAACTTTGAGGAAGGTTTTGTTGAGGACACGTGCTCATATCTTATTTCACTTTACACCAGACCACATATTGAGTTGATGCCACTTTGAGGATGTGCGTTTAAAGAATATGTGTTCACTCTAAACAAAATTGGAGGGGAAGGGGCGAATAGGTTTAATATCACCACATGGTCAAATTTTGATTGATGTTAAATTTTCTTTCAATTTTAATTTCTCTAGTGCATTGGACTACTATGTGAGGTGATGAAAGCTTTAGATCAACAACACAGTGAGTTAAATTAGCAAAATCTATAACAAATAAATAGAATTAAAGCCTTAATTCCAATTCTAATGAATTACAATAGATCTAGGTGTAATCTAAGTATAATGTGTTACCAAAGTGTACAATTGAACAACAAATATAAACAATCAATCAATACGACGGATTTATAAAGGAAAACCCCCACATAGAGGTTAAAAACCTCTACACACTCTAATTTCAATTTCAACCCGAAAAGAGTTTTTACACAAAGAAAGAATGTACATCTCATTCATGCCCTCAATAGTAGTTACAAACTTTAAACTTTCCCCCAATGAATGTAGAAATGCACCCTGAACTCCACCATGTGAATGAGAATTTCATTATTCTCATTGGAATCATGTCATGCTCTAATTCCTCCAATAAATCGAATTTTATACCTAGGAGTGATAGATCTCCAATTCAAGTACGTATATTGAATTGAACATGTCTATTATGGATCTGAATTAAAACACCCTAAATTCTCCCTTAAAATCATAAATAAGGTATATACGTACATTTTATCAATTTTTTAGGGAACAAATGATATTGGAAATAAGAGAGGCAATTCAAAATGTCTCAACCTCAAAAAACTATTACTAATGTGTTAGAGTTGTGATGATACCCTATTTCAGACTTAGTATTTAGAAGATCCTTAAGATTCTCAACTGCCTCCATAATAGAGAAGAGGTTCCATAGTTAACCCTTTTTCTTTTGAAAAACTACTACTTTCCTTCTAATACTTCTATTGTTCTCAAGGGTGAGTTATGGTGCAGTATGTAACATCTTATATTTTTAAGAATACATAAACTATACATATCGTAGTAATTTAATTAAATTGAAAAAGTGAATTCAATTAAATATTAATTATCTAGAAATGGATTAATATTTATGTTTTGTTATAATTACTTATGTGACAAGTAAATGAAATTGCACTATTTTATATTACATTGTAAGTGAGTAAAAGCGACGGGTTGATACTATCTTTTATTCGGGACGCATGTATAGGGTCGTGTTGGGAATAAGATGGTAAATGGATGATGGGTGACTCAGATGATCATGTTGAGTGCACGGTTGATCCAGAATATGTTAATATATTCCAGATTATGTACCCGAGGATAGTGATTGGGTTCCAAGGATTTTTTAGACTAGTCGGGACCCTATTAGGGTATTTTGGATAGTTTAAAAATATGTGAAAAGGAAATTTTGGGATTAGGCTTATATAAGGAAAAGTTAGGGTTTAGTGATTAGCCATTTTATCATATCAAGAGGTTTCCTTATCACAATAAAAGCCTAAGAGAGAATTTAGAGAAAAAATAAAAGGAAACTCAAAGAATTTCCAAGAGGAGACCAAGGGGACTGAAGAGAAGATTATTTGGGAGAAGATTACGTTGGAACTCTAGGAAAGAATCATCACTAAAAGGACTTCTTCAAAAAAAATTAGACTCTACAAGTGATTAACTTTCTTAGTAATTTATGTTTGCATTTCTATTCATACTGTAGTTGGTGAAAATTGATTTCAGTGGGATTCATATGAAAATGGGTTTTGGGGACATAAATTCATAGAATTGAGATATGAATTGAAATATGAAAATAGGAACTAATGTAGAAAGATTGAATCTTATGTAAAAAGGTTTGGGTTTTACCAATTGTTGGGTTAATGCTAAAACTACACAATTGTGGAAAATAATGATGAATCCCATGTAGTTGATCGTGAATATATGAATTAAATAAGAAAATGGATTAGTTTCATGGTGAAGACTATTGGGAAATGGAAGTTATTGATGGAATTGGATTTGTTGAGAGAATTGAATTGGTGGAAGTTGCTCAAATTCGCAAATGGGAAAACTGGGTTATTCTACAGGAGCGAACCGATTCGTCATCAAGATGAACCAATTTGGCAACCCTGTTATGTCTAGGCTAGTTTATTTAAGGGATTTTGTTAATGAATTAGTTTCAAGGTAAATTATGATGTCCGTGAATAAGTTAGGACTTCTGGAAAATTAGTTTAATACTGATAAAATGCCTTGGTATGGTCGGCATATATCTTAGAGGAAATTTAGAGCATGTGGGGACGAATAATACTCGAAAAAGTAGACTAGGAAATTGTGATAAAAATTTGATAAAGGGGGATATGGGCTCGTTGAGAATGGTTTCGTGTCCAGAATTTTATTGGGAGAGATAAATAAATAAATTATGTTATTATTTAATAATTAGGAGTCAAGTTTAGACTTAGAAGTATGGGTTAGTTCTACGAGTGACATGTAGAGTTAGTCGGCGTATTGGATTTTGTATATGGGTATAGAAACAATATATATATATATATATATATATATATATATATATATATATATATATATATATATATATATATATATATATATATATGTGCGTGTGTGGGGGGGGGGGGGGAATGATATATTTATATAAAACATACCTATCCTAGAGGATATGCTATCGGTGGAGGTTACGCGCTATGGGTGATCTCTCCTAACGAATTCCAGCAGGTGTTGTATCGGTCCCCTGAGTCATAGGTCTATGGCATAACCACACTATGTGAGTTAAGAGTTTGTTGGGGGTAATGTGATGTTGATATGGCCCACAATTGTATGACAATGACCGCCTCCGTGGTACATTTATGTTTTAGGTTCCGTGGTGAGATTCCGACTTTCTTGCCCAAAGAGAGGTGTGTATTCCCTCGAGCTTGATCGCATGCTAGTGATTTGCATCTGCAGGGTAATGCTATGGGGATTGTGGTTACACAAATAAAATGAGTGATATACATATTTATGTGCACTTGATGTGACATCAAAATATGTATATAATAGTCAAGAAAATTATATAGGGGCATAGAACACTTTGGTATAAACATTTAATTAATAACTAGTGAAAGTCATTTGAAATGGATTGATTAATTATAATCTAGAATTATAATTGTTAAGTATGTTTGAAAGGTAATTATATACAATACGTTTAGACACCCAATTCTGTTACCCCTAACTCTCCTTAGGTCCTTAGTACTTATCTTCATCACTACAAACCCAGGTCATACCCCGAGTACTGACCTAGAAGCCATCAGGCACTCCCAAGCTCCATTTGACCAAAAAGTCAAACTCTTTAGCTCAATCGAGGCAGAATGAATCCTCGAAGGGCACTGAAATCCCTTTCCAACGGTCCGTCCTGTGTGACTTACAATGCGGACAAACGGTCTGTTTGCGTTCAAAACTTGATCTAGAGGCCACCGGGCGCTCCCGGGCTCTGTTTGACCCAAGTCAACTCTTCAGCTCGACCAAGACTAAATGAATCTTCGAAGGTAACTGAAACCCCTTTCCAATGGTCCGCTCCGTGCACGATTTTGACTTACCATGCGGATGAACGATCCGTTTGACTCCAAGAGATCACTGAATACTTCTAGGTCCCGGTTGAGCAAATTTAACTCCCCAAACCGAGCAAAACTCTTTGGAATGTATAAGTACATCTCCTAACCTTTCCAACGGTCCACCCCATGTGCGATTCGGACTTACCATGCGGACAAACAATTCGTTTGCGTCCGAACGATTCCCCGCCTAATACAAACGCTTCCGAACCATATTTGACCCAAATTCAACTCCCAAACCCGGGAGGGGTCCAGGTACTTTCAAAGGTCTCTGAATTACCTTTACAACGGTCTTCCCTGTGCGCGATTCTAACCAACGGTTTTCCCTCGGAAACTAATTTTCCAAAAAGGCCTAAAACACACTGCCAAATGGCATATTCCAGACCCTGCCTATCGGTAGGTGACGATAGGCAAGACCAGGTATATGACGATCGGAAGTTACCTAGGCCTATAAAAGGAGGCCTTCGCCTCATTTTCAAGTGGATCCCAGATCTGATAAAAATCGCTCTCAGCGAATCCCAAAAACCTCTCTCAAAGACAGCGCGATTTTAACATCCAAATCCCTTTCTAACTTCCACTTTTCATCATCCTTTTCATCAAACTTGGTGAATTAGACACTCTACATCATCATCCAAGTGCAAGGGCTACTCTCCAACATTCAAGATCAAGATCAAGATCAAGCTCAAGATCTTCAAGAAGGTCTAGCTTTCTCTTCAAATTCTCTTAAATTCGCAATAACTTGTTTTATTATTTAGCACTTTTATCATCTCATATCACACATCCTAATATATTTTTTATTTACTATTATTGTACATCTCTTATTTTCATATAAATAAAACCCAAAAAACAAGAAAAAGAGGGTTTGCTCATAAATTCCAAATAGGGATTCTCATACTTTTCTCACAACTAAAACACTTTTTCTACACACACACCCACTCAGAAATAAGAGATCCCACATTTGGATTTATGGGATAAACCCCACCCCTCATTTTGTATGCGAACTACGTGGACTTTGAGAGAGGTTTTTGGGTAAAACTCGTGACTCGAGTCCTATTCTCACTTTCTCCCTCATTTTCTATCTTCTCTAAATACAATTTTCTTATATTCTATATACTTGTTCTTAGTGACGTATCACCCCATATGCGTTATCGTTCCGTTAGAACGATCAACGTAAGGGTAATCGCGTAAATCTTATTTTCTAATATTATTTTTTATACCTTCCTACGGATGACTCGCTTTATCTCTTCCATGATACAAGTCGAGGATTCCTATCTCCACTATATATATACACATGCACACATATCACGGGGAAAATAAAAAGGGAAAATAGCAAACATCCATGACAGACCGAAAGTGCAGAATGGGTTCCTAACACCTTCCCATTTCGTAACTTATCCTCCAAACCCTTCTCAAATCATTTTGGTTTCGTATGCATCAGTATGTCTTTGGATGCCATCCTTCGGGATGGCTTCCTCTTTTTCTTTTGTCTGTTTTGAGTAAAATAGACCGGCGACTCTAAATCTCTATACATTTTTACTCCTCATCTCAAACGACACCGGTCGAAGTTCTCCCGAGAGGGACGCTCGAGACCCGATGATCCTCCTACACGTGACCGATCGCGGCGAGGATCAGGGATGGCCATAGTGGCGACTCTGCTGGGGACTTGTATGCTTTGAGGGCTTGACTCTATTTACATGGATGGTATATTTGTTTATGTTTCCCCTATATCTGCATGTTCCCCTTTTCCATGTGTATCCCATGCTTATGCTTCTGTTCACACACTTGTAGAAAATTCTCCATGTACACTTCACACCACGGGCACATACGATCACATATATCCACATGTTGGACGCATCACCCATTCACCCTTGGTGTACCTTTGGTACTTGTAATTTGCTCCCTGTTTGGAATAATCAAGAAAAGCATTCTCATCATAAGATACTAATAAGAGAATCATGCATGATTAACACGACATCACCAAAGAGCATTGTTATTGACCAAATTTTACCCAGTAACTAGAGGGTCACTTCGTGATGGGCACTGGTCCGGCAAGGTGCAGTTAGCCTAAGCGATATGGCTCTCACCTTCCATTGGCCAAGTACCTTCGACTTATATCGAACAGTTCCCCCGCATAGTACCTTTTGATGAAAGTCATGACGGGAGGTATATCGTAGGGAATTCGTTCACGTACACCGAGTATATCAAATTAGCTCTCACATGTACCATCCCCACGAGATATATAGTGAGGCAATTCACGTACACTTAGGTATATCAAATGTCTTGTCCACACGTACGGATTTTCCGCAAGAGCAAGACGTATATCGTGGAAGTCACGCCAAGGGGGGAACCCATTCCGATTCACTCAACCAACTGCATACCCGTATATAGGTGTCAAACCCAGGACATGCACTTTAGATTTCCAGTTTCAACCCGAAACTCTGTCGAAATTTCGGGTGGCCTGCCGCCCAAATTTTCATGCATTTTTAAAATGGGACCCTGTCCGTGAGCCTAGTTATAAGTCCATCCGTAGCTTTGCATATTAAAAACCCCATTTTTTCAGGCTCGGGTCCCTTTCGGCATTGCATTTAGGAGAATTAAATACAAGTGAGAACATAATAATCATAATAATCGTGCTGAGTTCCGTCTCCAAAAACATTTCTCCCGTCTTTATCAAAAATCCAAAAATAGTTTCTTCCTTTTTTCTCAAAAATAAATTCCATTCTACACCTTCTCAGGTCAATCGTAAGCCCTTGTCCTGGCTCCCTATTGGCTTCGATCTTCAGTCGAATCACGCTAGAGTTTCATCCGTTCCCTACTACTTCTTTCGAGTTCGGAATCCATCCACTTTTCATGGAGAATACAGATCAAGTACCAGTCATATAGCCAGATCTAACGACATTCCTAGCTCCGCTCGTGTCTAAGATTGACAACCTCCAAACTGAGGTCCGAGAGATGCAACGAAACCAGGTTCCTATTTCTGAAGAGATAGAGGCCCTATTCCCTCATGTTATGGGTCCACCCGAGCCTATCTGGGTTCCCGAAGAATATCAGCACACTCCATGTGCCCCTCCTGTCAATGGATCCTCGCCTGCCCAACTTCCCATGCCAAACATTGCCCAATCTTTGGCTAACTTGCCTATGGTCGTTGATCCAAAAAAGGAGGAGTTGAATAAAGTCAAAGAGGATCTCAAGATGCTCACCAAGAAGTTTGACCAAGTTAGAATCTATGGGAATTACATAGACTACACCCACATGTATCCTTATCCTAAAGCGAGGTTACCCAAGAAGATTAAGATGACGAATATTGAGAAGTTCAGAGGGAGTGGACCCCCGATTTCTCATCTTAGTAGTTATCATCATTCCATGACTCTACTAGGGGATCCTGAAGAAGTGATGGCCCAATTATTTCAGCAAACTTTGAAGGATAGTGCCCTTCGATGGTTTTTATCTCTCGAGGAATCTAGAATCCGTAGATGGGAGGATGTAGCCCAAGAATTCATGTCGCAGTTCAATTACAATGAAGATCTTGAGATCACTCATCGTGATTTAGAGTTTCTTAAATAGAACCTGGGGAATCAGTTAGTAACTTCATAACCCGGTGGAGGGGACAAGCAGCTACCATGACCAATCAACCGTCTGAGGAAGAAAAGGTCAACATAGTGAAGAAGAACTTCTTGCCCCATGTCCGAGTAACGATGGGAGGACAATACTATCCCCACTTTCAAGCTCTCAGAGAAGCGGGAGTAGAAATCGAGGAAAGCCTTATTTAAATAAAGGTTGAACCAAAGAAGGTGTCCAAACAGTTCACCCCTAGAATGTATGACAAGCATGCCAGTGCTACAGTCTCATCCATTAATAAGATCTCTCAACCAACCACATCATGGGCACCAGAAAGCTGCCCCGCCACCATCCGAAGGGAATACACTGAGCTCCATGCTCCCGTCTCCAAAGTTTACCAAGCCCTGTTAAGCCGAAACCTCATCAAACCCCAGGATCCCCGCCAATTGCCAAATCCACTCCCAAGAAACTTCAAGGCCCACGTTCATTGCGCCTTTCACCAAACTGATGGCCATACCACCGACCAATGCTTTCACCTCGGAAACATAATCCAATATCTCATTGACCGGGGTACCATCGCCCCACCAGCCAATCCTAAGCCAAACATAACTCACAATCCTCTCCCAAATCATGCCAATGCCATCTTCTTAAAAGAAAAACTAGATTTCGATCCCTCAACTCAAATCACACCCATATACTCTCCTATACCTCTTTAAATTTGCCCATATTTCCTCTTACACCCTACTAGCCTCACTGATCAGGCACTGTCACTCCTTACCAGAGCATGCATCGCTGTCCGTACCCGTTCTGAAAATGGAAATATAGAATTATCAAAAGTGTTAAACCAATTCCTAGAGTTCGAGCTAAAAGTACCCTCATAAATGGTCATCGATTGCCAAAGGTTTAGTACATTGTTCTTTTAAGCACAAAAATGGGCTCGAGATTTAGACAAGTGAGGGGTACCAACCGATGAAGTCAGCCTAGATGATGTTATCCAGATTATGGCAAAATTATTCGGGCAAACCAACTGTATTTATAGTATCACTGGGGTACTTGACATTTTGAAGCTAATAGGGCGCTTGATCCCTTCAACCATACATATCTCCACAGAATGGGAAGACCTGTATGAAGAAGCCGTTAAAGTTATGGAATGCATCGACTTTACATGGAAAGACATAATTATTGCCACCGGATGGGGGGGAGAATTCGAAGATTCGAGTTAAGAACAAGCTTCAGGAAAAACTGTCCCAATAGCCAACATATGTGGGATGATATCATTTGAAGAACTCCTCGGATAAATAAACAGGTTGATAGAACAACCTGAGACTGACGAGGAAACGGGATTCATATTCTTCCCTTCTTTAGTAAATCACATGACCAGATCAGGGAGACATTACCAAGTTCCAAGCTCACTGCAATCGAATAATAAAGGGAAGGGCATTGAAAACCTTCATATGCCAGAGATGACCATCAAGGAGAGCAAGATCCTCGATCAACTGAAGAAAACTCAAGCTAACATCACTCCGTGATGGCTTTTCATGTCTTCCCAGCTGTACATAAATTCTTTAATCAAGCTGCTCACTGGACCCACAGTTCTTCCTTCTACCACACCAGAAGAAGCGGTAAATCTGGTCGGATCCTTGACCTCTACCCAAATGCTCTCATTTTCTGAAGAAGAAATCCCCAGAATTGAGCCAAATCACAATCATGCACTTAACATCTCCGTTGAAATTACGGGGAAGGTCGTGCCACTCTCTCTTGTCGATAACAGATTCGCCTTGAATGTTTGCCCACTGAGAACCTTCAAGTGTTTAGGCCTGAAAGAAAGAGAACTCACTCCAACCTCCGTCTCTCTACGTGCCTACGATAATACCTACCGGGAGGTGATGGGATCCATAAAACTTATAATAGGGGTTGGCCCTATAACCCCTGTCATTGAATTCCAAGTCATAGACATCCCAGATTGTTTCAACCAGTTGCTCAGACGATCGTGGATCCACAGTATTAAGGGTGTGTCTTCCTCACTCCATCAAAAATTAAAGTTCTTTGCGGACGGGCGAGTCATCACCATTTTGGGCGACGATGAAAATTTCAAGGGTGAAAGCACCAGCAGTCAAATCCTTGAGATACATCACGGTTCAAATGATATGCTCCTATCAGGATTTCGAGTTGAGCCACTCCTACTCCCGACAGGGGATGATTTCAAAGAAAGGGTTTGTCCAGAATATGGCCCTCATTGAAATTTCAATATGATTCAGATGTTCAGAAACATGCACTTCATGCTCGGAGGGGGACTAGGACAAAGGCAACAAGGGATACTTGAGCCCATTGAACTGAAGAAAACTTTCCCTCCTTGTGGCTTGGGTTATTAACCATCAGAACAAGAACTCAGAATGATCCACCAGTCTCGACCAAAGAGAAGATTAGATTGCATCCAAACTATCCCAGAAGGCTCCTTGAATGGATGATTCATCAAACAAGGCGAATACTTCCCTTTTTTACGGTTTTCCAGAACCATGGTATGACCACAGTGACAAGAAGGTGAAGCCTGGAATGGAGATCTTTTTCCAAGATAGCTACCCATTGGCTGAAAGTTTCCAACACCGAGTACAACCGCTCATCACAGATACCGAAAAGACTCAGTAAAGTGATTATGAAGATTCCTTCAACTTACAGACACTGGGGCTGGCACTTTGCATGGTTAATTCAAGCACTACATTAATGGATCCATCCCATCTGATTAAAGCTGCTGAAACCCCCCTCCTCAACTGGCAAGTTGTGCCAGTTCTACCTCTTGAAATCTCCCCTAACCCCAATGTTTACCTTATTTCTTCTTCTCTTGTCTATCCTTGTTCAAATGTAATCGAGACCTCTTTTCATAAGGTTCTCAATGTTGTTTTTCCTATCAATGAAATAAACGAAGATTTTGAGTATCTTGCTCTGCCTTACATTAATTTTTTGGATTATAATCAAACTTGTGATGATGATGATTTTGCAAATGAACAATTCTTAACTGGTCTAAATAAGGTTAATAATAAACAACATAATCGCGTTCAAGTTAATGAAGAAGAGACTGTTGTTATTAATCTCAGTTCTAGTAGCCAACTGGGCGAGATTAGGATTGGGGCCACCCTTGATGAGCATAAGCGCGCATAACTCGAAGAATTGCTAAAGGAATTCGTTGATGTCTTCACATGGTCCTATAATGATATGCCCGACATTGATCCTGAAAGATCTGAGCACGAGATCCCCACTCTCCCAGATTACAAGCCGGTTAAACAGAAAAATTGAGAAAGCTTCTCATCAAATGGTCGCTCAAAGTAAAAGAAGATGTGGTCAAACAGTTGAATGTGGGCTTCATTCGTGTGATAGAATATCCCACATGGATAGCAAACATAGTACTTGTGCCGAAATCAGGAGGGAAGGTTTGAATGTGTGTGGACTACCGAGATTTAAACAAAGCTTCTCCAAAGGATGATTATCAGCTACCCAATATCGACATGATCGTGGACAACACAGCCAGTCATGCTCTCAACTCATTCGTCGACGAGTTGTCCAGATACAACCAAATCAAGATGCACCCAGACCACCAAGAAAAAAACGCATTCATCACCCCAAGGGGAACCTTTTGCTACACCGTCATGCCATTTGGTCTCAAGAATGCTAGGGCTACCTACCAAAGGGCTGCCACAACCATCCTGTACGATCTGATTCACAAAAAAGTCAAGGTTTATGTGGATGGTATGATTACCAAGTTCAAAACTAGAGAAGGTCATGTTCCCACTCTTCGGAAGTTCTTTGAACGACTGCGACGGTATCAGATGAGACTCAATCCATAGAAATGTGTCTTCGGCATTACAGAGGGAAAACTCTTGGGATTCATGATCAGTGAGAAGGGGATAGAAGAAGATCATGCTAAGATGAAGGCTATACTTGAGATGCCACCACCCCGAACAGAGAAAGAAGTCCAAGGTTTTCTTGGGAAATTGCAATATATCAGTCGGTTCATCAGCCAGCTAACCTCCATCAGTGAACCAATTTTCAAACTCCTCCAAAAGGATTCAACCAAGGTTTGGAACGAGGCCTGCCAAGAATCTTTTAGCCAAATCAAACAATATCTGACCCAACGTCCAGTGCTCAAGCCACCACAACCTGGTCTCCCTTTTCTCCGATACCTAACCATAACTGACACTGCAACTGGGGCTTTTCTAGCCCAATTCCTTGAAAACTCCCGCAAAGAAAGAGCCATCTATTACGCTAGTCACAAATTGGCCGGGTACGAGGTTAACTACACTGATTTGGAAAAGGCGTGTACCGCACTTGTCTGGATCACCCAAAATTTGCGACACTACATGCTCGCCTTTCTCATCAAACTTTTATCCCGAATGGATCCCATCAAATACCTGTTGAGAAACCCTCCTTGTCGAGTCGAATGGCCCGATGGTTGATGCTCCTAACCGAGTTCGATATCATGTACGTCATGCAGAAAGACATTAAAGGAAGATCCATCTCTGACTACCTTGAAGAAGAAGATGTCTGGATCTCTGAATTCCCAGATAAAAATATCCTCTCCACCGCTCAAGACAACCTTCGATGGTAAATGTTCTTTGACGGCGCTCCCAACAAAAAAGGATTTGACATGGGATACTTTTGATCGCCCCTGATGACTCCCACACTCCCATCGCCATCAAATTGGATTTCTCTTGCACCAATAACATGAAGGAATACGAGGCATGCACAGTAAGCCTCAAAGTTGCTCTCAAGAAAGTTATTCAATACCTTGATATCTACGGGGATTCTTCCTTCATCATCGATCAAGTGCTCAGAAAGTGGAAAGTCAAGGACGAAAAGATCCAACCCTTCCATGCCCACTTAGAAGAGTTAGCATCCCGATTTCGAGATATCACTTTCCATTACTTACCTCGAGCAAAGAATAACCTAGCCGATGCTCTCGCTACCTTGGCCTCTATGGTCGACATGCCCGAAGGAATAACTATGACCCCCTTCTTAGTTCAAAAGCAAGACAAACCGACCCACCGCTACCATATTGAGCTTGTCTCCATCGAAGATCCCAAACTAGCCGATTGCTGGTACTATGATATCTGGTGCCTCCTCAAACATGGTAGGTTTCCCTAGGCTTCCAATAAGAAAGACCGAATAGCCCTCCGAAGACTGGCCACCCAGTACATCATCTATCATAAAGCTCTACTCAAGAGGAACTTCGATGGAACTCATCTACACTGTATCGCAGGGGCTGAGATTGAGAAGATAATGCAGAAGATCCACATCGGGGAATGAGGGCCCCATATGAATGGTCACATGCTTGCCAAGAAGATCATCCGACAGGGCTACTACTGGACCACCATGGCCCAAGATTACACCGCCTATGTCCAGAGATGCCTCAAATGCCAACAGTTCTCTAATCTTCAACACCTGCCTCCGCAAGAATTATACAACATTACCTCTCCCTGGTCGTTCTCCACCTAAGGTGTCGACATCGTAGGGAAGGTTACACCAAAGGCTTCAAACGGACATGAATTCATCCTAGTTGCCATTGATTACTTCACCAAATGGGTCGAAGCTGAGTCATACGCAGTACTGAACGCCAAGAAAGTGGCCAAATTCCTCGAGAAAAATATCATCCGCTGATATGGGTCCCGCGCGAGTTAGTGTCAGATAATGGGTTTCACTTTGAAGCAGAAGTCACAGAAGTAGTCAACAAGTATGGGATTCAGAGACACAAATCTTCTCCCTACCGACCTTAGACCAATGGTGCAGTTGAAGCCGCCAACAAGAACCTCAAAGCCATCATCAGCAAGATGACCGAAAGCTATAGGGATTGGGATGACCTAATCTCGTATGCCCTCTGGGGCTATCGAACCTCAATCCGAACCTCTACTGGGACTACCCCTTACTCTCTGGTCTACGACATGGAAGCCTTCCTACCTGTGTAGTTGGAAATACCCTCGCTACGCGTCATGCTCGAAAGCAAAGTTAACGAAGAAGACTGGTGCCAAAGCCATCTCGACGAATTGACCCTCCTAGTTGAAATGAGATTGAAAGCTCTTTACCCCATATAGGGGTACCATCGCCGAATAGCGCGATCATTCAATAATAGAGTCAAAGATCGTGGTGTCCGAGAAGTGGATTTAGCTCTCAAGAAGATAATAGAACCCATCTGGGACCCCAGAGGGAAATTCAAGCCCAATTGGAGCGGACCCTACTTTGTGAATAAAATCTTATCCGGAGGTTCCGCCATGCTCACTGACCTAGATGGGGAGGAGATGGCTCGTCCAGTCAACCTGGACCATCTCAAAAAATTATTCCCTAGTCCGGAATCTCTGCGCGCTACGACTCTTCTCATTTCCCTTCTATTCTTAAAAAAAACTCTCTTCATTTCCCTCTACCCAGAACTACGTAGGCCTGATCCTCTGCAAAAACCATTTTTCAAGAATTTTTTTTTTTTTCAAAATCCCCAGAGGTACGTAGGCAGCTCATACATCTTAGAGGAGCACGACCCTTTCTTTTTCATAAAATCCTATTCTTTTCTTATCTCCGAGAACGGCAGTTCATTCTAATAAATACTTTAACAAAAGGATTATGTATGCCTTAGCGATCGGTATAGATAATTCAAAAATACAAAATTCATCGAAAGGCACAACTGGATGATCAAAAACTTCCTTATTTCATTAATAAGAAATTACAGCACAGATTACATAAGAAAAGGAACAGATAACTCCCTTCCCCCTACTGCCATAAAAAGCCAAATAAAATCCCCATATCTATTCCTTATTACCCAAATAAACTCTCCAAGAGTCCTACCCACAACTACCAGAGGAGCCTGCACCCTCATCATCTGAATCCTGGGGCGCCAAATTTCCCCTGCTTAAACAGAATGCCGTAAACACTCCATAGACCGATAAGCCTGAACCAGCTTCGAAAAAACCACAACACCCCCTTCCATGGTGTTAAATTAAATAAACCACCTTTGTCTTGTCTCCATTGACAACATCTTGCTGACTACTCTCCTCCACAACCACTTCAAATAATCCCCAGGTACATGCCAAACTCTCCCGACAGACTGAGAAGGACGGGTCGATGGATGCCGATTCTCCTACAGAGATCCAAGCAACAGACGCAGGCGCTCGGTCAAAATGTCTACCGGAAAGAAATTTAGTGTTCGAGGTGGCACGACCTGTGCCCAACCAAATTGGCGCAGAAGCCGCCAAGGGAAATAAAAAATGGTCTGTCTGAGACAAATCAGCCGCACATATGAGTACTCTCCTAGCTCCAGGACAGGCAGAAACTGCCCCCACTAAGGCATTGACCAGCACAAATTCTGAGCCCCATGCTCCACAAACCAATTCTCCCAGCTCGCAATATCCAGGCCAATATAGAAGAAGTGATGCGAAAAGAATTTGGGTACAACCGATAAAGGATATTTTGGAGGGGCAACTAAGCAGAGTCTTTCAGATAACCACATGAACAGCATCACGGGACTACCCCTCAGGAAGTCAGAATGACGTTCTGGCCAGGCATCCAGACCATTCAACATCTCCGCCAGTATCACCACCATATAATTGCGATGATTTGACATCCACGAAGTAATGGATACAAGTTGCGGGTCCACCAGCAGTTCCCCAGTCACCAGAAGCAATTTTCAAACCAGGCCCAGAGAAACAGCTATAGCAGAGACATCATCACCTACTTCCCGCAAATGCACGGACTGTAACATTGCTGGGAGGGAGATCATTCTTCCAGTAACCAGTGATCTGGCCATCGAAGACGAAATATGAAGAATCCCGGCCAACAAGTCCCTGGGAGAATGGGAAGATTCGGGCAAAGACGCAGCAACACTGGGATTTATACCCAGAATGTCAGAAAATTCCTCATAGGTAGGACAAACTTCATCCAACCCAAAGCGAAATACATGGTCTTCGGGGTACCAGAATTATCCTGCCACCATCATCATATTCCACTCAATAGGCCGATTGCACCATAAGGAGACTGGACGCATATTGAAAGCATCATAGTCGACATTATAAGAGCACATTGCTTCCAAGGCTTCGAGGTAGTTAGCAAACTCAATGCCACCAGGGAGAGACATCTTACAAGGCTAAGAGATGGTGGGAAAGTAAGTAAGAATGCGAGGGTGTAATGAAAACACTCCACCCTTACCCCTTTTTATACTTGAGAACCCTCACAAGAGACATAATCCCTGAAGAAATCGAAGGTAAACCTACCCCACAAAATATAAAAGGATGAAGAGGGTACCATTCAAAGCTTTGAATTTAAGGGAATGGACTGAACTGCCGATAGGCAGGACAGGGTGCTTGCCGATCGACAACCCCCTATTTTTAGAAATTTCCCTTTTTTTCCTCTTTTGTCAAATTAGAAAACTCAATAAAAATAAATTGATATTCTCAACAGAATTTCAAAATCCCTTTTTCTCCTTATATGATTTCCCCTTTTAATTAAAAAAAAATTCCCTCAAAAATTCCAAAAATACTCCTTTTACGGTCTCAGCAGCAAAGTAAAAAGCGCATGTGCTTGGATTCATTCATCATTAATAAAAGATAATAAAAAAATCCATTGCATTGCATCTATTTGTTTCTGTGTTATAGCAATTTTATAGGAAATAAAAAGAAAAAGCAAAAACAACGGGACTCAGCCCGAACCCACATTCTCTCTCTCTCCCTCACCTACCTTTCTCTCTACGAGCTTCCACCCCCACGACGCGGTCTCTTTCCCCTATGGCGAGATGATGCACCACCACTACCGAGCCAGAGTCCTCTCTGGACGAAGCAGATGGCACCAAACAAGAAGGAACAAGAACCACATCCCAAATATGGGCAGTCGCTGATAATATCCAGTCTCTGATGTCTCTTCGCCAAGTGGTCGACACTCGAACTTGCCGCAAGAAAAAGGCAAAAGCAGTATCAAAGCAGAGATGACCAAAATAGAAAAGAAAGAAAGAGAAGAACAAAAAGGTATACCGCAGGTCAGAGGACATCCTCTGTCAAACCCAACTCCTTCGGATCCATCGCATGAGGACGATGCAGAATAGGCACTATCCCTCCATCGGCCCGTCGAATATTGTATGAAGGAGTGTGCAACCGCATGAAAGGAACCTCTGAATTCATTGTCACAGATGCCGTCGGACCACCGCCACTGTTAGAAGATCCCACCGCCCGACTCGAACCCGCAGGAAGGAAAGACAGGGCATCATATATTCTGAGCGCCACCAACCAGCTCGTCACAAATTCCATATAGTCATACGGCGCAGCCGTATCAGGATACAATAAGTAGGACTCATCGATCATCTCCATGATCCTCACATCCTCTGACAGTTGTCTCTGCCACCTCATAGACGTAGGAGGCTGCGCAGGTGTCACCACCACCTCCTCCTCAGCGATCTAGAGAACCACCCTCTCCCCGAGATACTAGAAATGGCAAAACTCATGTGCCAGTAAATGCCTCATCTGCGCGTTCACCCCGGTCGTCCCCGCATCCTGAATGGTTGTCCCCAGGGATAAAAGGTCACCTGAAAATCTCCAAGAAGGCATAAATTAATAAAAAATCCGAAGGCGCACAAACTAAGACTGAAAATGGAAAGAGTCTTACCCTGCCACTGGTCAGGTAATTCAAGACCTAACGCACCGCCTCCAGAGAGAGATCCTTTCAACTCCCGATTGGCCTTACTCCATCGATACAATTAGCAGGAGTCCCTAACAGTTTCGCCCTTCAGAGCGATCAATGGGGTATTGCACCCAATCACCTCATAAAACCACGTCTGCCAAAGATAAGAATTCACAAATAAAAAGAGACGCATAAGGAAAATGTGAATGCATGAAAGGAAAATGCGAATGCATGAAAATAAATGCGCAAACTGAAGAATACCTCAAGAAGGTACGTGGCTCTAGTAAAGGTCTACCGGAAGCACCGACTGAATGCATCCAAGAAAGAGTAAATGGTCGCCAAAGTCAGACTCCCCCAATCATAGAAAGGGATGTTCAAAAACATCCTCAGGTACGACAAGAACCACAAATGGACGACGTCGCCGCTCGATGCCACCATAAAACCTCCCAACACCAGTAAAATAAAAAACTAGGCCATCTGCCTCACTTGCAGCCCGCCTCCACATCAATAACCCTGCCCAACATAACATCCTTCAGCAATGATAGCCGGATAGAATCCCTAGAAACTATCCTCCCTACATCACCAAGTGTTGCACGCACTGCCTCTGGTCTCACCCGCAAAGAGCGATCCACCTCTATCTGCTCTCCATCACAATCCAGCCCCAGCAGTTGCTGCACATCTATGGGAGTCATAGTCATCTCCCCGAAGTCAAAATTAAAGGTGTGAGTAGTATCCCACCACCTCTCCCCCAAAGCACATAGGACCGCTGTCGAACGAGGTGTCTTATCCAACATAGATGCCAACCTCCCAAAACCCGCTGATGATGTCACCCAACGCACCACGGGTGGGAGATGCTCCCAGATATCCCTGAACCCCACCGTCCCGCGGGCGCGCATGTTCTTCAAAGAAATATCAAACTGGAAAAAAGGAAAAATCTCATCAGAAGTCAAGAAAGAAAGAAAAATCACCAAAAAGAAAGGAATGCCGAAGGTCGGGTTACTTACATAACCACCAGGATTCACTCTCAAAGAGCGATGACGCGACGACTCCCACAGCAAAGTCCGCTCATCCGCAATAGGCTTAAACACATCAAAGGAGTTCTCACTCCCCAGAGCAAGAGGCGCCATGGCCCTCCACTCCACATTCGCCCAGTCATTAACGGTCAACCACTCCCTGTGGACTGCAGTGCTCACAAAGGCGACCATTTCATCAAAATCAGAATGCTAGAACGATTTGCAGAAGAATCGCAGAAAGAGAGAAAGGAAAGAAGCTGTGAAAAAATGAAGGGATTCGCCCCCTTTGTGTAGGATGCCAAACGCCATACCGATCGGCACTGACCCCAGCCATACCGATCGGCACTGACTCCTTACCTTCCCGAGGCAGTCCAAAAGTGTGTGCCACTGCCGAATGGCACCCCTCTTAAATTTCGTACGAAAATTCCCCGAAAATACCAGAAAGCCCCAAAAAATCCTTAGAAAATTCCCAAAAATCCCTAGAAGGATTCAGAACATTTTCACGAGGAAAATTTTGCATTCCCTCAAGCGAAACCCCTTTTTCCGAGCGGAATCCTCAAAAACCAAGTGAATCTCCTCTCGACAAAGCCCGGGAGGATCCCTAAGGATCGCCTTATCACTTCCCTAATCGAGTTTTTATAATACCAAAATTGGTTGTTCCCCCCTACGAGGCCTCCTTAGGAAACAAAAGCTTCCCCAGCTATCATCTCCCCAGCTCAGACCAAAATCACAAATCACTTTCTCCAGCAGAATCAAAATCCAATATTTATCCACTCTTAAGTCAGAATTGACCTCGGTCTTGGATCGTCACCTGAGTTAGGTCATAAATGGCCTCAATCGTCACCACTCTTAGGTTAAAATTGACCTCGATCTTGGAGCGTCACCTGAGTTAGGTCAGAAATGGCCTCGATCCTCGGTCGTCACCACTCTTAGGTCAAAATTGACCTGGGTCTTGGATCGTCACCTGATTTAGGTCATAATTGACGTCGGTCCTCGGTCGTCACCACTCTTAGGTTAGAATTGACCTCGGTTTTGGATTGTCACCCGAGTTAGGTTAGAAATGACCTCGGTCCTTGGTCGTCATCACTCTTAGGTCAGAATTAACCTCGGTCTTGGATCGTCACCTGAGTTAGGTCAGAATTGACCTTGGTCCTCGGTCTTCACCACTCTTAGGTTAGAATTGACCTCGGTCCTGGAACTTCACCTGAGTTAGGTCAAAATTGACCTCGATCCTCGATCGTCACCACTCTTGGGTCAAATTAACCTCGGTCTTGGATCGTTACCTGAGTTAGGTGAGAATTGACCTCGATCCACGATCGTCACCACTCTTAGGTCAGAATTGACCTCGGTCTTGAATTATCACTTGAGTTAGGTCAGAATTGACCTCAGTCCTCGGTCGTCACCACTCTTAGGTCAGAATTGACCTCGATATTGGATCATCACCTGAGTTAGGTCAGAATTGATCCTGGTCCTCGATCGTCACCACTCTTAGGTGAGAATTGACCTTGGTCCTAGATCGTCACCTGAGTTAGGTCAGAAATGACCTTGTTCCTCGGTCATCACCACTCTTAGGTCAGAATTGACCTCGGTCTTGGATCGTCACCTGAGTTAGGTCAAAAATGGCCTCGGTCCTCGGTCGTCACCACTGTTAGGTCAGAATTGACCTCGACCCTGGACCGTCACTTGAGTTAGGTCAGAAATAACCTCATTCCTCGGTCATCACCACTCTTAGGTTAGAATTGACCTCATTTATTATATCTTCACCCTAAGCCCGCAGAATTGGCTTTGACCCACATAATTGGTCACCCTCATCACTTAAGCCTATAGATTTGGCTTTGACCCACAAAATTGGTCATCCTCCAGCATCACTTCAGGTCCTTGGAATAGACCTAAACCTTTGATCATCATTCAAACTATCCCCATTACACCCCTCAGGTCCTCAGAATCGGCCTCAACCCTCTAAATCGGTCATGCTCCCTCAAAAGCATCATGTGGTGTCTATTCGACGGTTATCATTTATTCTAAACTCACCCATCGAGGGGCTCTGTAGACACCCCATTCTGTTATTCCCTAACTCTCCTTAGGTCCCTAGTACTTCCCTTAATCACTACAAACCCAGGTCATACCCCGAGTACTGACCTAGAAGCCATCGGGCACTCCCAAGCTCTGTTTGACCAAAAAGTTAAACTCTTCAGCTCGACCAAGGTTGAATGAATCTTCAAAAGGTACTGAAATCCCTTTCCAATGGCCGGTCCCATGCACAATTTTGACTTACCATGAGGACGAACGATCCGTTTGCGTTCGAAACTTGATCTAGAGGGCACCGGGCACTCCCGGGCTCTATTTGACCTAAGTCAACTCTTCAGCTCAATCGAGACTAAATGAATCTTTGAGGGGCACTGAAACCCCTTTCCAATGGTCCACTCCATGTGCGATTCCGACTTACCATGCGGACGAATGATCCATTTGAGTCCAATAGGTCATTGAATACTTCCAGGGCCCAGTTGACCAAAGTCAACTCCCCAAACTGGGTTAAACTCTTTGGAATGTCTAAGTACATATCCTAACCTTTCCAACAGTCTGCCCCGTGCGCGATTTAGACTTACCATGCGGACGAACGATACATTTGCGTCCGAATGATTCCCCGTTCAATGGACCGACAAACACTTTCAAGCCATATTTGACCCAAAGTCAACTCCTGAACCTGAGAGCGGTCCAAGGTACTTTCAAATGTCTCTGAATTAACTTTCCAATGGTCTGCCCCGTGCACGATTCTGACCAACGGTTTACCCTTGGGAGCCAATTTTCTGAAAAGGCCTGAAACACACTGCCAAATGGCATATTCCAAACCCTGCCTATCGGCAGGTGACGATAGGCAAGAACAGGTATATGATGATCGGCAGTTACCTATGCCTATAAAAGGAGGCCTTCGCCTCATTTTTAAGAGGATCCCAGATCTGATAAAAATCGCTCTCAGCAAATCCCAAAAACCTCTCTCAAAGACAGCGCGATTTTAACATCCAAATCCCTTTCTAACTTCCACTTTTCATCATCCTTTTCATCAAACTTGGTGAATTAACCACTCTCCATCATCATCCAAATGCAAGGGCTTCTCTCCAACATTCAAGATCAAGCTCAAGATCTTCAAGAAGGTCTTTCTCGACTTTCTCTTCAAATTCTCTTTATTTCGCAATAACTTGTTTTATTATTTAGCACTTTTATTATCTCATCTCACACATCCTAATATACTTTTTATTTAGTATTATTGTACATCTCTTATTTTTATATAAATAAAACCCAAAAATAAGAAAAAGAGGGTTTTCTCATAAATTCCAAATAGGGATTCTCATACTTTTCTCACAACTAAAACAGTTTTTCTACACACACACACTCATAAATAAGAGATCCCCCATTTGTATTTATGGGATAAACCACACCCCTCATTTTGTATGCGAACTACGTGGACTTTGATGCCTTTATAGGCTATGTAGGCATCTCGGGGTAAAACCCGAGACTCGAGTCGTATTCTCACTTTCTCCCTCATTTTCTATCTTCTCTAAATCCAATTTTCTTATATTCTATATACTTGTTCTTAGTAACGTGTCACCCCATATGCGTTATTGTTCTGTTATAACGATCAACGTAAGGGTAATCGCGTAAATCTTATTTTCTAATATTATTTTTTATGCCTTCCTACGGATGACTCGCTTTATCTCTTCCATGATACAAGTCGAGGATTCCTATCTCCACTATATATATACACATGCTCACATATCATGGGGAAAATAAAAGGGAAAATAGCAAACATCCATGAGAGACCGAAAGGGCGGAATGGGTTCCTAATACCTTCCCATTTCGTAACTTAGCCTCTGAACCCTTCTCGAATCATTTTGGTTTCGTATGCACCAGTATGTCTTTGGATGCCGTCATTCAGGATGGCTTCCCATTTTTCTTTTGTCTGTTTTGAGTAAAATAGATTGGCGACTCTAAATATCTCTATATTTTTACACCTCATCTCAAACGACGCCGGCCAAAGCACTCCCGAGAGGGACGCGCGGGACCCGAGGATACTTCTTCATGCGCTCGCTCGCGACGAGGATCGGGGATGGCCACAATACGCGTGACACAAGGTAGCTTATGGAATCCAGACTTACATTGAGACTAGTTAGTCGTGGTATCATACCTAGGATGTTAAAATGTATACTTTAAGTGTGCACTATAGTTTAGGGGTGAGGATTACCTCATGTGAGTAAGACACCACTTTAAATATGGAACAATGCACTCATATTTTAATTACCCAGTCATCTGCCTCTCTCCCTAAACCTAGGAATCCCTAACCCTATATAGGGTTTCATCGCAACCTTCATCCTCCTACCCCAAACACTATCAATTCCAAGCCTCCAGATCAATCTAACCCATGGCATAAATCTTTTGCAAGTGTTCTCAAAGGATCCTCCTTTTCCCATGCAATCAACATTCAACACTTATCAAAATTCAATGTAGATCATGTAATAATTTTTTCCAATGAAGAAGTTGAACAACCGGGTTTACCTTATAAGCATTCTATCGTAGGTAAATTCTCTCATGGAAAACTTACAATGGAATTCATACATAAATTTTTTGAATCATTTGGACTAAAAATAGCCTGCCGTATTGGTTTAATTGACCAGAAGCATATCCTGATTAGAGTGAACGGTGATGAAGGACCAATGGTATGTAGGAAATATCCCTATGAGAACTTTCAACTAGGCTCCAAAATTTAGCCTAGATCAAGAAAGCCCTGTCATTCCAACATGGATAAAATTCCCAAACCTTCCAGTGCACTTGTTCGCAAAGAAAGATCTCTTATCAATTTCTCAATCACGTGGCAGTACCCTACAAATTGATAATTCAACAACCAATGTGAACAGAGTTTGGATAGGACAAGGAGAAGATGGATTCTATAAGTCTATTGAATTTTAAGCATTACCTCACTATTGTAATCATTGTTGTAAACTTGGTCATCGAGAACGCAAGTGTGCTTTTAGAATTGAGGAAAAAAAGAAAATTTATAGAGATAGTAGTTCTGAAGGAGATCCTAACCAAGAAGACAACATAACATCAAGAAACCTTTGATGCTCTTAGTATCAAACATCAATAATTTATAAGGAATACGGTTTACAAGGTGAAGAAGATTAATGAAGAAGCCTTAATAAGTAAGATTTATTACGATGGTCAAAAGAAAGGGTCCTAAATAGGTAATCAAGAAGTATAACCTTTAAGAAGCCCCCAATCTCTTAAAAATAATGTAGCAGTCCCATCAAAACCACATGACTTAAGTGAAATTGCTTAAGATGGGCATGCAGAAGATTGTGTTAATGAGCAGTTGAAAGAAGGAGAATGGAAAACAGAAGATGAAGAATATAAAGAAGATATTATCATTGATGATCTTCTTAATTCTAAAAATAGTAATTTTTAAGACCTATATCTAAGCAAAATTTCACATGAAAAGGTGGAAAAAATGTAGATATGGGAAAAATAACAAGCAAGGGGTATTACTCAGATAATGAAGTTGAAAACGGCAATCAAGATTCATCTTTCGAGATCTCATACAATTCTCAGTTCAGGTTTTTGAGAAATTAAATGATACCCAAAGTCAAGTGGAGAACAAGAAGGAAAAAAGTCTTGGTAAAACAGTGCCTACAAATCAAGAACAAACAAAATTGGGGAAGAAAATAAAAAAAGATGGATAGAAGGAATTCAATAAACAAAAAAAAGAATCACACGGTCTATTAGCAAAGGTAGCAAAAATGTTGTAACTTTAATCTCTCAATGATTAATGCTATAATATGGAATGGCAGAGGTTTGGGAAATAAATGTACTAGGATAAGGTTAAAAAGACTTCGCAAAGTTGACAATTTGTCTTTTTAGCTATTCTTAAGCCCATGGTAGATAATTTAAATATTGAGGATCTTGGAAAAATTTTAAATTTTGAAGGCTTCTATTTCATATCTAAAAATCAAATTTGGTGCTTTTATAAACATGGAGTTACAAGTGAAGTTTTGGTAGATGAATGGAAAATTTTGTGAATTAAAATTCAGCATCCACAATTGAAGAAGGAAATAGGGGTCAGTTTGGTCTTTGGAAAGTGTACAAGGTAGGAGAGGTTTGTGTTATGAGAGGATATTAATAAAAGTTCAATAGTTTGTTCAAAATATCCTCTGATTGTCATTAGGGATTTGAACATTGTTTCAAATAGTGAAAAAAGGTTAGAGGTAGAAGCATAGATATTAAAGATGCTACTGACTTTAATGCATGTATATCTAGTAGCTCTTTATAATATATGGGAGGTTTTAAATTCATTTGGTTGAGAGACTCAAATGGTTCTTTAACTTATGAAAGCCTGGATATATGGTTACTGAATTGACAATGGCTTAATTCATTCTCCAGTTCTATAATAAAACATTTAAATAGGAATTGTTCAGACCGCGGTTGTCTTATATTATCAATTACAAGTCCTCAAGATTTAGTAATTGATATGCCCAGTACTGGTCGCTGCCTAGAACAAACAGGACGCATCCCTGTCGCTTTTAACCTCAAGAGTTTGTCATCCAGATCCAACACATGGTTAACATTAGCCCCTTCCTATGTCCAAATAGGCTACGACACTCATCCTAGTATGTCCGGGTTCAAATTGGCCACGGCACCTACTCTAAATTCGATCACTTGATAGTTGTCCAATATTTTAGAGGTATTCCTTTCTCCTCCAACTTTATTATATATCACGTGATCTAGGAACATGACTCCACCTTTAGGAATTCTATAAATAGAAGTTCTCAACTCACTATTTGGGGAGCGAAAACACTAACCATATCAAACTCTCAGCTCTCTCTCTCTCTCTAGAGATCACCACATCTGGGGGATCACCCTTTATCGTAGTCGCACTGGGTCAACCTTCACATGTCCCATCCCGTGCTTCCAGCTTAGCTAAAATCCTATACTCTCTTCCCCTCTCTCTCTCTCTTGTACGCCTCTAATGGCATTAAAACTTTTAACAATAAAATATATATAATGAGAGTAGTGCACTAAAGTGGACGTAGGCTCATTTTTATAGCAGAACCACTCTATATTTTCTATTTTTCCCCTTTTACTTATTTTATTTATGCTTTACACTTGATATGGTGGTTTAAAAGGATGTGTGTCCAATTTCTCATATCATTATTCTGGCGTCCTCTATGGGAAATGGGGTATTAAATCTAGTTTTCATTTTTACATTTTAGGGTTCCTTACACCTTATCTCATCCATGTCCCCCCTAGTCCACTGTACTATGAGTGAGATCTAGGTTGCGTGACTCATATTTCTACATATGAACTCCTATGAGGGGATTTTTTATTTACAGATCATTTATTGGTCTTCTTTTTTATGACCTCAGATATATTTTCTATGCCCGGTGATTTTACCCTACCTAAATAGTGTTGAAAAGAACAAAAGGCTATAGCCTCATGAAGGTGGGTAACTAGGGATGAGTTCTATTTACTCATTTCTACTCTTTGCACCCATGATCTAGGGTTTGCTACCAGATTTGGGTTATTTTCTTCACTTAGGGACTGTTTTGTCCTTGGAAGACACCTAGTAGGCCTTTTTAGTACATTTTTTGTGCTAAACTCAGGTTATGGGTCCAATTTCTGGATCGCACCCTGCCTCCACTACCTCAGGCAGGATGAGCGTGTCAGTTTAATTGCATTTATGTTGTAGCCCTTCTATTGTAGTTGGTGCATATCTTCAACTCCTTCAGTTCGCCACCTGGGAAAGAGGCTTATGGTAAATTTTCCTCAGACCCAACTATGATGAATTTCCCCTTAGTAGTGCCATGACATAAACTTTATGTGTGTAACGAGCCGCGACCACAACAATGTAATTTTGCAGATTATAAAAAAATACACGCTTATCACTATACTTGGTTTTTTCTCTACATTACTTGATTTCCCACCCCTATTTAATTCATCTCAGAGTATATATTTCTAAATATTGACATATCAGAAGTCATGGAAGGAATCTATGGGTTAGGTTCACAATAAAATGAAGAGATAGCCCAACTACTGAACTACATCAACCACTTGTATGACAATCAAGCCTTTTTCAAAGGTCAAGTCAACCTCCTGGCGTAGAGGGTTGTAATGTTGGAGTCCGCATCCTTAACCTCCATGCAAAAGGCCGTAGTACCAGATGTCACAGAGGACAAGTCTCCAACCAAATCTCCCAAGAATAGGAAGCTAGAAGAACCTAAGCCAGAGAAGGAAAATGAAAACTACACCCCACTGACTAGAAGTACTAAGTACATCCTTGAAAGGATCAAGGACGACCAATTGCTAAAGTGGCTCGAGAAGCTGAAATCCCCTCCCCACTAGAGAGACTAGATGGTGTAAATTTCACCAAGACCATGGCCATAACACTAGTATTTACTTCACCTTGAAAGATGAAATTGAGAGGCTTGTTAGTCAGAGGATGCTCTAGTGATTCACAAAGGGCACAACTTACAACTGAAAGTGCATTCTTAGTTTTAACTTAAAAGAAATTATGTTTCTCATTTTGTGAAGCTCTTCGTAGTTATTACCCGGAGACTTTTTATTTTAATAACAAAGTAAAACATAGATATATAAATACATGAATGGCAGAATTAGTCATATATTATTTCTCGATTCTCCTCATCTATAATCTCGCGAAAGACCTTCATCTTAAATATGTTCCAAATGAAAATTGACAAGTTATCTTGGAAGATCATTTATTTTGGGATGGATATGTGGAGGAAAGGGTTGATGACCTTAATTGTCTCATAACGCCCCTCACGATGCACAAACATATGAAAGTGTAGGATGCTTATGCTCGTAAAGTCGGTCATCTTTTGGGATGCTTCTGTTAACCTTTGGGGCTCAAGATACCCCCGTTGAGCTGTCGGGATGTGTCAATTATCCTTGAGGGATCATAATACTCATTATTAGCCGCAGGTAGCTTTATGTACCACCCAGTCTGTGGTGGCTTGAAAATACCTATCCTGGGGAGGCCAAAAAATAGCTATCAGCCGTGGGTGGATTATTAACAACCCAGCCTGGGGAGGCTTGAAAATTCCCCAAAATAAAGAAAGGAAGGTGGAATTAATTTTATAAAAATGGGCCAATGACATTATTATCTGTGGTAAGGTAAATTGTTCCCCATAGTCCACCATATCAACATTGTTGTGGAAATATTTATCATTCAAGTTTAAAATGGGTCGAGGACATTATTATTTACGGTAAGAGAAATTGTTCCCCTGAGTCCACCATGCCAGGATTGATGTGGCAATATTTCTCTTCCAAGTTTAAAGTGGGCTAAGGACATTATTATTCACGATAAGGGAAATTATTCCCCACAGTTAATAAGTTCAACATTACTGCAACAACAATTCTAATCCTGGACCAGTTGGGAAATCGGAATCTTATTCCCATAGCCTCTTGGGCCATAAAAAAAGTTTAACAAGATCTACATAGCTGCAGCCTATCATTAAATTTTACAAGCTTATGTTTTATTATCTAGAACAATTGGGCAAACATGCAAGCATTCAAAACACAATATAGAAAGCATTATGTAAACAAAGGTGTCGTAGCCCAATATAAACAAGGAGTAGAAGTTCAATGTTAATAAATTACAAAATATGATCAATGTGTCCGCAGCCTTAAAAAATATGGCATCCGCTCAAAAATGATTAGAAGCAGAGAAAATTAAAATCAACTATGAGGTTGCGTCCTCATCTTCATTTTCTTCCCCATCATCTACCACAGTATTCGTCTCATTATCACCCGTGGGATCCTCCATTTTCTTCCTAGATCTCTCCTCCGAAACAGCCTTTAGCGATGCCACGTACTTCATATGCTCAGCATCGTTGAGCTTCTAGGAAAGGACTTTTTCCATTGATTCGAGGAATTTTTATATCACCTTTTTCCTTAGCTCCTGGAAGCCAGGGAGGTAGGCGTTGTTATTAGTTAAAAAAAAGTCTGTTGAAGTCTCATAAACAACCACAACATCATCTACATCCTTCTCTAATGATGCAACATAATCATCATCCTTCTATTTAAAGGTTGTGGCGTGATCATTAATAAGTTTTTTGAGTGCTGCATAGCGACTTTCAACCAGCTCGTTATTCTTATTCTGGACCAAGTTGAACTTTTGTTTAAAGGATGAGGCTTGCCTCATAGCCTCCACAACCTTGGCCTCAGCATCTGCAATGGATTTTGTTGCCTTTACAAAATTTTGCTATGCTTCATCTTTTACCTTAGTAGCATATTCAAGATTCATTTTGGTCGCTTCAAGGGTTGCGACGAAGGAGCTTTTACTGTCTACAAAGGCGGTGGTCCGGGTGCTTTCAAGTTCATCCTTGTGGATTGTCTCCACATCTTGATGCTGATTGTATAAATTCTTATATCTATCTCTAAAGGCCAAAGTAGAATCCGTATCCTGAAAAGAAAAGTACAAAAGTCAAATATATGAAAATAAAGTTCAGAGAAGGCTAAAAGTGTGGATAATTACCCTCAGCAAACTATGGAGAGTGTAATCATCCAGATCCTATGCGCTTTCCATAGTGAGACGAGAAACATTATAAGCCTTCATGATATTTTTTATTCTTGAGACAGTTGTGGCTTTTATATCCCAAGGCAATTATCGGTCAGGCTTCCTCAGTTGTGGCCACAGACGACCCCTCACATCTTTTATCCAAGGGGTTGATAAATTTGCATTGATATCCACCACCCTCAGCGGTGAACTTCCACTGGTGGAAATGTGAATGGGACTATCCCCAAGAAAATTTGTGCCTTGGCCATTAGATCGGCCGCAGTAAGTTGTTCCCCAATTTCATCATCCATGAGGGGTTCATTTTGTTGATCCACTATCACGAGGTCTCCAATAGTGGTATCTTTTGCAACAATAAAATTTGCCTCATTTTTAATGGCCGCAGACCCATTAGCAACTGTGACACCCTCCTTGGGTGCCCTCTTTCTCTTTTCCCCTTCTATTTGGGGGTTTGATTGAGGCCAAGAGTATCCTCATCCATGTCATTAAGTTGGGAAACAAGGAGTTCACGATCAATTTCCTCCCCTGAAGTGGAAAAAATCAGTTAAAATAAATATCATATGAAAGTCATAGCAAAGTATATCAAACAAGTATTATTAAGAGTTACATTCCATAGACATTTTCTTTAGTTGATTCTTGGACACAAAATGGCCTTGTTAACAAATGAACATAAAGGTGAAAAGCTCAAAACAGTTCTTCTCGTTATCAGGTAACTTGGCATCAGAAAAAACTTGCTTCACCTACCTTCTATTGAACTTCAGGCCGTCAAAAACTGTATCACAAGACAAGTATTCATATGAGCCACGAATAATATATTACAACATGGAAAGAAAAATGCTTAAGTATAGCCTTTCTCTCTATCAGTTTTGTTGACATGGAAGGACGTCCCCATGTCAACAGCATCATATAGCCTTTCTCTCTCTCAATTTTTTTTGGGAAGATTTCCCAACTGTCCTCGAACACAAAAAAGAACTTGCCCTTCTAGTTTTTTCACACTAGTGGGTCTCTCAGTATATAGGTACTTCTTACCATTTCACCTTGTGAAATAATAGTACCAAGGAAAATCTTTTGCATTTTCCTTTGGCCTATAAAATAAAAAGAACTCCACGGGTGTGATATCTTTGTCGAAGTGCTTCTGCTAAAGTACCAGAAAGGTAAGGATTTCCCTCAATCCATTAGGGTCTGGTTGGGCTGGGGCCATATTCATTGCACTTAAAATTCTCCTACCAGGGACAGGAACAAGTAGCCTTAGCCCCAGGAGAAAGGCTTGCAAAGGAAAATAAACCCCCTCATTGGGGACTGCGAAACATGACTCTATTTCTTGGTAAAAAGTGTGCAGCTGGTCCATTTTTGAAACACAAAGGCTGTGTCAACCTGAGTAATCAATTCCTTATCCATGATCCACCAGAATTCCAGTGTCGCGAGAGCTTTCTCATTTGATTTCCCAGAGGGTTCAGCTTAAATATTCCTGCTCTCTGGTGGGACAACAAAGTCCCAGTAGCGACCACAATAGTTATTTCAAAAGGAAGGGTTAATGATAGAATGATTATCTTCATCCATTGTGTCTAAAGCCTACCTAAGATCCATATAGTTGGAAGATTATGCAAAGTCAGAGTCTATAGTGACACAGTTGGGACAGTCCATAAGTTGGTAAGACCCACTAGCTTTCAAAGGTATTTTAGGAGGAGGTACGCCGAAATGGTTTTTCTAGAAGTACTCCAAATACTTCGAAGGGTGCCAACTCATAGAGTCACGGTAATACTTAAAAAGCAGAAGGGCTTCGCAGTTAGGTGTCATAGCCACTATGATCAGAAAAGCCTAGTAGAGGCCGCGTCAGATACAATCAATAAAATAAAAGGATGCGGAAAATAAAATGTTTTGGTTGCAACCCTACAACCCAAAAACAAGCTACAAGGAATTTTTTTGTAAGAACCAAAGGAAAAGTAAAGGCTGTAGCCATAAAAAAAAGACCAAACAAGTTACATCACGACGGAAATTTGAGGTCGTACCCAATCAATTCAAGATCTAAAGACTGCGACCATATGGTGTTGTGATTTTATAAGGATTGAGAGAAGGACGCCGCAATATAACATAATTTTACTACAAGTCATGACAAAGTGCATAAACAGAAAAATGATTGTGATGATGCTGGAAATAGCACCACCAGTAAAGGTATTTTGTAAGCTCAATCCAGTGATAACAATGGAAGCACAAGAGTATGCTAAATATAAGAGATTGAGATGAGGAGGAGAGGATGAACACCAATATATAAGTGGTTCAGCCAATTAGGCCTACGTCCATTGTGCAAGTGAGTGAGTAAGGTCACTAAAAGAAGGAACTAACAGACATGGATACAAGCACTTAAGCTTTCTCTCTACTATATAATTTGACAGAGTTTCATCTAGGGTTGTAATTTCAAATCCTTCTCAAGGAAGAAGAAGATAAGTATATATAGTGTTTGGGGGGTGTAATGTACCCCCCATGCATGCAATGAGCACGTGGGTCATGATCTAGCCATCTAATGAAGACATCTGTCACTGTCACATGTAGATAATGATGATGAAATATTTCCCCACGTGAGGGGATTGATTTGGTTAGAATTGATTTTGCCCACGTGTTCTTACCCTTGCATACGCCTACAAATGCTCGGCCTTATCCTTGACTGGTACAACCTCGACCTGAAAGAGTACAAGGTTGGTTAAGTCTGACCGTTGTTTCATCCAAGGTTATTCATAATGATCTCGACCAGGTAGGCTGGCCAAGATTAGCTCGGAAGAGTTGTAACGTCAGCCTGGGATGATGATATGGCTTTTGGATGGTTTCCCTATGTAACACTACTTATCTCGACCATTTGACTATAATGTCGGTTAGGGTCGATACTGATGTTAGAGGGTGGCTCGGCCCACGAGTCTTTACTAAAATCGGCTGATACCCAATCAAGGTTGATGTATGGGGTAGATGTGATGTCGGTTGTGGACGACTTGATGGATAACTGACCCCATGAGTCCTACAAACCTCGGTTGTTGCCTGATTGATGCATACATAGTAACATCGACCTTAGCCGACCTTATACTGGACGACATCACTGATCGTCAGTCTTGAACCCCGTTACCTCAGCTGTCATGCTATCTGAGGTTGGTGCCTTGAGATGTTAGGCATACTTTGGGCATATCAATCACCCCCTATCCCTTAGTTACCTATGTGAGTAGGTGACTAAGGGGGATGCATGTTCGAGGCTGTATTTTCCTTGTGTACCAGCATTTCTTTGACAAGTGTCAACTTTTGAAGGAGATTGCGTGCCTGGCAAGTGCAATGATGATGTCCTTTTGGGTTCCCAAGGCAATGATGGGCCTTGGGATTTGTGCCAGCATGGTTTGGGTGTTTAAACCCTTATTCCTTTTCTTTCCTCCTCACTTCTCACATTTTCCCGCCTGAGTTTCATGTGCCCTCTCTCTCTCTCTCTCTCTTCAAGAGATCCTTCGCTGCTGAGTTTTCTGATTTTTTATTGTTCTTAATCCTCCTATTCCTCATCTCACACTCCCCCAGGTACTTATTTTTATCCCATCTTTCCATTTTCAACCTTATTTTTCTATTTCTTGCATTTTTCAGTGACTGTTTGAATTTTTCGGTGGTCATATGAGTTTTTCGGTGACTCTTTGAGTTTTCTGGTGACCTTTGTTCTTGGCTTGAACTTGGTTTGAATTTTATCAAAACTAGGTTTTGATCTCGAGTTTAGCTTGCGTCTAGTTGTTTATTTTTGGTTTAGGGTTCCAAGTGTAAGGTCATCTTCCTATGCTTAGACCTCTTTATAAACTTATTAAGGATTTCCCTTCTCTTAGAGAGACGACTTTTGTAAAAATTAGGCAGATAGAGCTAGCCCAAGAGGAAGCTCTTAGGGTAGAGGCCTTTCCCCTAAGACCTATCTTTCCTCCACCTCTGAAGGTAATATACCCTGAGCCAGCCGAGCCTGCTGAGCTAGCAGAGGGTCTAATAGACCCTTCTCCAATGTCTGAGTCTGAGTCATTTACCTCAGACCCTACGTTTGTAGATTCATTTTAGGAGGTAATGAATTTCTCCATTAGGCAAGATCAGGTCCCTAATCAGGCTGAGGTCCAAAGTTGCATATCATCCCACAACGGTTCCAGCACTTCACGGACATCTTCTGATGTTGAAGTTATGGAAACGAGTGTGGCTATTCCTCCCCCCCCCATCATTGATTCTATTCCCCTATCGATCCCCACAGGGGCTAAGTTTGCTCAGAGGTTCCCCGAAGGTGTTCCTACACATGCCCATGCCGATGTGCTAAGGATGAGGTTGACGATCATGAGAGTGACGTTGATACCTCGAAAGCAATCGAGAGAAAGAGTACTGTCACTGAGTTCGATCTATTAGCCTTTAGGCACCTTTATTCCATAGGTCCTTCTATCGAACATAGAGACCTCTGAGGGATGAGAGGGCCTTTGGTGGTCGAGATGGGGAAATCTGCGTATATGAGCAGACGTTTGAGTTAGGATTTTGTCTCCCCATCCATCCAACAATTAGAGCCATACTATCCCATATTAACTTAGTCCCTTCCTAATTATCTCCCAATGCCTGGAGGGTGATGATTGGAGCCATCGTCCTATGGAGGGTAGTCCATCACTCAGACTTTCCTGCCAGGGTCTTCATAGGGTGCTATGTGCCATCCTATGCCAGGAACCATCCGAGTTACTACCACTTTCTAGCTAGGAAGTCTGATAAGAATATGTTGGTGGTTACCCAAACCTCAAATTATTACTAGAAACCACGATACTTCTTCATCTCAGGGGCATGGGAATTTGGTACTTGTGCCCCCTCTTCATCTCTAGAGCCGAGGACCCCTCTGAGGTGGGGAAAATTATCATTGGATGCCAAAGCCGACCTTGGGTTAAGCCAGGATAACCTACAAAAGGTCAAAGACCTTTAAAATCAGGGGGATCTTGGTTGTCTAGTTAAGTATGAGCATCTGATGACTCCCTACTACCTCTTTGAGACTGGCCTGGGGGGGATTCCTTTATCCGAGCTTCGTAAGTTCTTATTTTGCAAAGTTGTATATCTGATTTTTAATGTCTCTGATTTACTAACTCAGACATATTTTTTGCAAAATGCCCTGAAGGTATCTCAGATGACTTGTGGGAGATGTCTGCACCAAGTCTTATCAAGTTGGTGAAGAAAGTGGGGCTCAATGCACCTCCTCCTTCCCAACCAAAGTAGTACGTCGGCACTTCTAAGGTCGATGCTACAAAGTAAATCCTAAAAGGGTGATCGTGCCATCCCCATCTCATTCGATGATGCACTGGTTGCTGGTTTGGAGCAGTTGAAGATGAGTAACAACATTATTGGTCATGGTCGATGGATAACATTGGCTCTGTAATGACCGATGCTGACAAGTGCTTTTTACGCTCTATAGATACTCCTCTACTGGCCAAGTTTTGCCTTCACATGTCCATCCAGGTAGAGATTTTATCTTTTTTGGTACCAAGTGTAACCTCATCCTTTATTTTGGTAGTCTTGATCTCATACATTTGACTTTTTATTGTAGGGTATCCTGTCCATGCACCAATTTATTAACTGGACCCTGAGGAAACTGCCCCTTGTTGAAAACGGGAGAGAGGCCCAGAAAGTGGAGGACTCTAGAAATGCTGAAGTTGAACATCTGAAGATAGCCTTGGCTGAATCTAAGAATAAAGTGAAGAAAAGGGACAAGGACATTGCTAAGCTCCAGAAGGACCACACCTCTGCCCTGAAGGCCAAGGACGACGTTCTTCAACAAAAGGTTGATGGTGCAGTGAAAGCTACCCTTGAATATGCCTCCGAGAAGATCTTGGCCGAGTACAAGGTCTCTGACCAATTTATTAGCTTTGACTTTGAATACCTTGAAAGAGGTGTTAAAGATACAGGTAAATGGGCGTCCTTCAAGGAAAAAGATTCAGGGATCCTGACAGCCTTAGACTTTATTGGTCTGGATTTTGATAACCCTCAGTTTGCTCAGGCATTACAAGAGGTTGAGGAGGAAGTTGCTGCTCCTAGAGAGATTGCCTAGCCAGAAGCTACAGAGACTGAGGATGACATCCCTCAAGATGATGGGGTCGAGGTTACCACCATCGGCCAAAATGATGGGGCCGAGGTTACCAACCATGTGGCTGCAGACACCTAGACCATAATTTCTGAAGCTTCACTTGTAATTTTTGCTTTTCATCTCTGATAACATACTCTAAGGCTTGATGACTTATAATTTTGACCATGTTATATCATCCTCTTCATATAATTTTGCTTCTTTTGATGAATTCTCCTTTGAATAGTTTTATAAGTCATACGATGGTGTTTGTATTAAGGTTTGAAGTCTTGATATAATGGTGTATTTATTAATTTCACCAAACTAAGATGTTTCACCTCATAAATTTCACCAAATTAATGATGTTTAAGGTCTGAGGTCATCAAACTAAGATGTTACCCTAAAAAATTTCACCAAATTAATGATGATTAAGGTCTAAGGTCACCAAAATATGTTGTTTTACCTCAAACCTTGTCACCATATTATGATGTTTAAGGTCTGAGGTCATCAAACTAAGATGTTACCCTCATAAATTTCACCAGATTAATGATGTTTAAGGTCTGAGGTCATCAAAATATGATGTTTAAGGTCCGAGGTCATCAAAATATAATGTTTCACCTCAGAACTTGTCACTAAACTAATGATGTTAAAGGTCTGAGGTCATCAAAATATAATGTTTCACCTCAAACCTTGTCACCAAATTATGATGTTTAAGGTCTGAAGCCATCAAATTAAGATGTTTCACCTCATAAATTTCACCAAATTAATGATGTTTAGGGTCTGAGGTCATCAAAATATGATGTTTCACCTCGTAAATTTCATCAAATTAATGATGTTTAAGGCCCGAGGTCATCAAAATATGATGTTTCACCTCAGGCCTTGTCACCAAATTTACGATGTTTAAGGTCTGAGGTCATCAAAATATGATGTTTCACCTCAACATTTTCACCAAATTAATGATGTTTAAGGTTCGAGGTCATCAAAATATAATGTTTCACCTCATAAATTTCACTAAAGTAATGATGTTTCAGGTCTGAGGACATCAAAATATGATGTTTCACCTCAGACCTTGTCATTAAATTAATGATGTTTAAGGTCTGAGGTCATCAAAATATGATGTTTCACCTCAGACCTTGTCACCAAATTATGGTGTTTAAGGTCTGAGGCTATCAAATTAAGATGTTTCACCTCATAAATTTCACCAAATTAATGATGTTTAAGGTCTAAGGTCATCAAACTAAGATGTTTCACCTAAAAAATTTCACCAAATTAATGATGTTTAAGGTCTGAGGTCATCAAATTAAGATGTTACCCTCATACATTTCACAAAATTAATGGTGTTTAAGGTCTGAGGTCATCAATCTAAGATGTTAACCACATAAATTTCACCAAATTAATGATGTTTAAGGTCTGAGGTCATCAAATTAAGTTGTGTCACCTCATAATTTTCACCAAATTAATGATGTTTAAGGTCTCAGGTCATCAAAATATGATGTTTCATCTCAGACCTTATCATCAAATTATGATGTTTTACCTCACACCTTGTCACCAAATTATGATGCTTAAGGTCTGAGGTCACACTATAATGATGTTACCTCATAATTTTACCATTAAAGCAATCCAAACAAGTATTGACATAGGAACTGCTCTTCTCATTAATATTCTCTTCATAACATGATACATTTACATAGAAACAACTAGAACATCATATGTAGTACTTCTTGTAAGGACATAATTTTATAAATGTCCGGGGTAGATTCTAGGAATTTTCTGTTTTCTCCTAGATCACAGTTCATATGTCTGATACCGCTACATTCAGAATGTCAACACGATCATCCTCGACGACCCGTATCCGAATTCAATGCATCCACTTTATTCACGCACATCATGCGACATGCAATGTGCTGCTCAACTCATTCCCACTACTCCACTACGCTCTATCAGTAATATGTTATATTGGAGCTTTAAATATTTGCATAAATATTTGGGAAATGTTTTTAAAAATTATGTTTGAAGTTTGGATTAATTTTTTATCAAAAGCATAATTTTTCTAAGTGTAGAAGCGAATGGCCTCAATCGACGAGCTCGTTCGAGAGACTTTGAAAGTCGTTCACGCGAGATAGGCATGTAGCGCGATATCGTTCGAACGACTTTTGTCTTTCGTTCGAGTGACATGGCTATCTCGTTCGAACGAGCCACCGCCTCAATTTTTGTATAAATATTTGATCTCCTTCTACACATTTTACAAGTCTTTTTGCAATCTCAAAATTCTGTGAAAACTGCCCAGAATTAGACTTCACCTTTTAAGGTTTTCTAAACCTTTTTGATTCACAAAACCATTCCCATATATGTGTGTGAATCCTTAAACCTTCAAGAATATCATTTACTCATCTGGAGTAATTTGTGAGGAAGCCGCTTTCTTCGTCACTGCTGCCCTACTGGAAAGGGATTGTTCCAGCCGCCGACAACTGAACCGACACCCGAGGGTATTTTTGTGTCACTATATTTTCATTGTAATCCATTGTAAGCCGTTTATCTTACAAAATTATTGTGAAAATAAAAGGTTTTTCCCCGTTGGGGGATTTTTCCTCATATATGTGTTCTTCCATGTTTCATCGTCGTATTTAATCACATATAGATGCATGTTTAGGACTTAAGTGGTAAAAACTGTGTTTAATTAAATAACTTCCTTATTTGAACGCAAGCGCACTCTTCTCAAATTGGTATCAGAGCCAGTTACACAATTTTATCGTGTAATTTTTCGCAAAATTTTTCTAAGATATCAATTTTCTGAAAAATTGATTTTTGGAAACGATTGTGTTCATTATGGAGAAGTTATATGATAAAATGCCAATTTTTACGGGTAAAACTATGCATATTGGAAAGCCCGCATGAGATCTGCATTAAAAGCCATTGATGAACGTGTCTCGATTTTGGTTGAAAGAGGGTGGACACCTCCCTCCGTCACTGTTGATAATGTGATCAATTTAAAACATGTCACTTCTTGGACTAAAGACGAATTTAAATGGTCATCATTCAATTCTAAGGGTCTAAGTGCTATTTTTGGGTCTGTCACACCTAATGAGTTCAAACGCATAATGACATTCACCACATCAAAAGAGGCATGGGATGTTTTACAACTCACCCATGAAGGAAATAATGCTGTGAAAGAATCTAAATTGTAAAATTTGACAACTCAATTTGAAACAATGACCATGAATGAGACTGAATGTTTTGATGGCTTTTATGTTAGGTTTTCTGACATTGTTAATACTAGCTTTAATCTTAGAGAACATATTCCTAATGCTAGAGTTGTTAAAAAGATTCTTCGTTCTTTGCCTAAGAGTTTTATCCCTAAAGTCACTGTGCTAAATTCTATGGGTAACTTAAATACGCTAAAATTGGAAGAACTTGTAGGAGATTTGCAAACTTATGAAATTGATATGTTCCCTAAAATTTCTAGGTCTAAAGATAAGGGAATTGCACTTAATGCCCAAGAAATAAAGAGTGAGGGTCGGCTAAAAAGAGAGTAGAGTCATCTAGAAAGAGAGAGACTGACACGTCAGATTCTGATTGTGATTTTGACTTAGATGATTTGGCACTTTTTGCAAAAAATTTCAAAAGGATTCTCAAATTTAAGAAAAATGGCAATTTTAAAGATAAAAAGAAATTTGAGAAAAATAAGTTTGAAAAGAAAAATGAAAAAGTTTTTAAAGATCCTCCTAAGAAAGAAAGTGAGAGATGCTTTGAGTGCGACGGTAAGGGTCATAGAGCCATTGAGTGTGCCACTCGTCTGAACAGAGAGAGGGGGAAAGTTGTCCTTAATGCTACCCTTAGCGACGACAGTGAGGTCGAGTCTGCGGACTCTGGAGTCGAGTCACCGCATGAGTGTAACTTCACTACTGCATTCATGGCTAGTCATGTGAGCACTTCTAGTTCTTCTCACGACGATGAGGATGCTGCATCACAGGGACACCTCGATAGTGAGATCGATGTGAGTAAGGGGGAGGATGACACAAGTGAGAGCGAGAGTGATATTCAACGTGCCTACGCTGAGTTATATTCTGAGTCATTTAAAACTAAAAAGTGTAACAAAGATCTCGTTCTTAAGATCACCGACTTAGAAGAAGATTTAAGAAAAGCGAGAGAGAGATAGTCCTCCACCTGCACCGCCCTGAGAGAGAGAGAATCTGCCTGTGTTGAGAAAGAAAGTTTGTTTAGAGAGAGAGAGAATAATTTTGAGAAAGAGAGAGGGGACTTGACTAAACAAGTGACTAGTCTTACGAGCGAGCTCCATTCCTCTGTGGAGACTCGGAAGAAACTTGAAGCCCTTGTTGCCCAGCTGACTCATGATCTTGAGAAAGCACGGGAAGTCAAGGTACAAATCGAGGACAGATCAGGGAAAATGGGAAAGATGCTCCTCGGCCCCGCTTTAGGTTTTGGTGATAGGCAGGGAATTGGTTACGATGGTGCCTCCTCCTCCCAAATTGCACCTGGACCAGTTCTTGGATTTACTATGAATCCTTATGGCCATCGTCAAAAACCTCGAAGGAGAGTTTGACTAAGAAAAGCAAACCAAGGTCCGCCTTTGACTGTGCTCTTTTGTACTTATTCCAAAAGAAAAGGCCACCTCCGGAAGTTTTGTTATAGCATGGGTCGGACACGATGTACTAATGCTCCACCACGTCATACTGATGAGTTTTCTAGTCTGAGAGAGCGTGTTGAGTTTTTAACCTCCAGATCACAGAGTTTGATGGAGGAATTACGACGGATGTCATTACCGTCTGTAAATGCTTCTCACATTCAAGCTAAACCCAACAACAACAAGGGTAAATAAAAGGTTACTACTTCTTGGGTGCCTAAGAAAGATATGAAAGCCCTTGTTGTTCATGTTGCTCTCAAAGCACATAATACCTCACAGTAGTATTTTGATAGTGGATGCTCCAGACACATGACAGGTGATGTCTTATTTTTTACCCACCTTGAAGATTATAAGGATGGTAGAGTCACCTTTGGAGATGGGAGCAATTCTAGCATTGTAGGACTAGGTACTGTACAGTTACCAAGATTTCCTAAGCTAGAGAATGTGTTGTACGTCAAAGGTTTAAAAGTAAACCTTCTCAGCATTAGCCAGCTCTGCGACACTGAATTTGCAGTGAAGTTTGATCGGGACGCGTGTAATGTCTTCAATCAAGCCGGTAAACTTTTGATGCAAGGGGTGAGGATCGAGGATAATTGTTATGGGACTGTGCCTACTTCCTCACTTGTCTGTAACAGCGCCACGATCACTCCTATGGGTCTGTGGCACCAACGTCTAGGTCACGTAAATATTAGAGATCTCACTCGCTTAGCTAAATAGGACCTAGTACATGGCTTACCATCTCTTGTAAGTCCAACTTCGACGGTTTGTGGACCCTGTCAGTTATGAAAACAAATTCGTAGTCCCCACAGGAAGTTGCATTCCATTACCACCTCTTGTGTTCATGAGCTTATACACATGGATCTTATAGGTCCCACTCGTACCGAGAGTCTAGGCGGTAAGAGGTATATCCTCGTGATCCAGATACTCCATTGTAGGTTTTCTGAGAGAGAAATCCGATGTTGTAGAGCTTTTAACGACCAAGTGCCGTGTCTTGCAAAATTAACACGGAGTCACTATTAATAGGATACGTAGTGACAACGACACTGAATTTAAGGATGCAAAGGTAGATTTATATTGTGATAGCCTTGGGATCAAACATGAGTTTTCTGCTGTGAAGACTCCTCAGCAAAATGGGATTGTTGAGAGAAAGAATAGAACGATTCAGGAGATGGCTAGATCTATGCTTCTAGGTCATAATGTCTCTATGAGATTTTGGGCAGAGGCAGTGTCTACTGCATGCCACACAGTGAATAGGGTTTACTTGCGTCCACACACACTTAAAATTCCTTATGACTTGTGGACTGGTAAGAAACCCAACCTGGCGTATTTTCGTGTCTTTGGCAGTAAATGTTACATCCTACGGGATAGAGAGCAATTAGGAAAGTTTGACTCCCGGATCAACGAGGGAATATTGCTAGGATATTCATCGAATAGTAGAGCGTACCGGGTTTTTAACCTGAAGAGCTCTAAGGTTATGGAATCAATAAATGTCACGTGCAAGATGACGAACCTCCGACAGCTATTGATTCTAAACTTCAGTGTGAGGTTAAGGATGTTTCTAGCAGTGATTTACTTGTACCTCACCCACACCCTGTGGACCCTACTCCTGTGTTAGGGGACACACCCGCTTGGGTTCGCAAGAGTCATGACCTTTATGCCATTGTTGGTGATCCTACTCTAGGGGTCAAGACTCGTGCTCAGTTAGAGAACGTTGTTAGCCATTTTTACTACACGTCGAAAGTCGAGCCCAAGAATCATAAAGTAACACTCAAGGATGAACACTGGATATCTGCTATGCAGGATGAGTTGCTTCAGTTTAAAAAGAATAATGTCTGGGAACTTGTCCCCCGACCTAGTGAGATAAATGTGATATGTACTAGATGGATTTCAAGAATAAAATGGATGAAAATGGTACCATAATCCGAAACAAGGCTAGGTTGGTTGTTCAAGGCTACACACAGATAGAAGGTGTAGACTTTGGGGAGACATTTGCTCCTATTGCGAGGCTTGAGTCCGTCCGTCTACTACTCGCCATCGCATGTCATCTGTGCTTCAAGTTATATCACATGGATGTCAAGAGTGCCTTTCTGAATGGCATCCTACAGGAGGAGGTTTGCGTGGAACAACCAAAAGGGTTTGAAGACCCTCAGCACCCGGAGCACGTTTACTATCTGAGGAAAGCCTTGTATGGTTTGAAGCAAGCACCCCGTGCTTGGTACGAGAGGCTTACTTCCTATCTCTTAGCCCGTGGCTTCAAGAGAGGGGGAGTTGATATTACGTTATTGGTCAGGAGAGATGAAGTTGCAATTTTGGTTGCCCGGGTCTATGTGGATGACATAGTCTTTGGATCCACGTGCTCTCAACATGATCATCACTTTGAAGAGGAGATGAAAAGTGAGTTTGAGATAAGCATGGTTGGTGAGCTTACTTTCTTCCTTGGTCTCCAGGTTCGTCAGCTAGAGGATGGGATGTTCATCTCCCAATACAAGTATGCTAGAGACCTAGTGAAGAAATTTGGTTTAGACTCCGCTGAGCATGCACGTACACCTATGAGTATCACTACCAAGCTTATTAAGGACACTTCAGGCAAGGACGTAGAGAAAACCTTGTATCGGAGTATGATAGGTATTCTTCTCTACTTGACTGCCAGTCATCCCGACATAGCCTTTAGTGTTGGAGTCTGTGCGCGATATCAGGCGTCCCCGAAAGAGTCACATTTACTTGCTCTAAAACGTATTATTAAATAGGTGAGTGGGACTCTCTCATACGGTATTTGGTATTCCTTTGATACCGATGACCATCTGTCTGCCTATTCAGATGTCGATTGGGTCGGGGATGTAGATGGTTGTACGAGCACTTGTGGTGGGTGTTTCTATTTTGGCTCTGCTCTTGTCTCCTGGCTGACCAAGAAGAAAACTTCGATCTCTTTCTCCACTGCGGAGGCTGAGTACATAGCCACCGGGAGTTGTTGCACGCAACTCTTGTGGATGAAGAAATTGCTGGAGGATTATGGGATTTCACAGGACACCATGACCATTTCCTGTGAAACCACGAGCGCGATACACATATCCCGCAATCTAGTCCAGCATACACGCACAAAGCACATCAGGATACGCGAGCACTGTATACGACAGTTAGTTGAGGAGAAAGTCGTATCCCTGAGTTTTGATCCCACCGACCGTCAATTAGCCAAAATTTTCACGAAACCTTTAGATGCCCTTAGATTTGAGAGTCTTAGGAAGTCTTTGGGGATTTTCAAAGTTGACTAAGGGATTGGTCTATGTCTAGAATATGATGTTTTTTCATGTTTATATCATATGCTTCCTATTGCTAGTTTGTTTTATATGTACCATTGCTTTGTTGTACAGCTATTCATTTATTCTTTTGAAAAATTCCAAAAAGATTTTTTTTTATAAAATTTTTGAGAAAAACACAAAAAGATTTTTGTATTTTATTTTTCACCTTTTATGGATGAACATTTAAGATAGCCAAGTCACAATTTCATTCCACTTATCCATGTGACTGTTTGATAGAGATTTCAGACGCTACATCATTTCATACATATGCTTTACATTGTATGGAGTCTTTGAGATGTAATTAGTGATATTTTCCTCCATGTTTGACTCCTATCTCCTTTATTGCACACATGCACGGCTTTATTTGATTATTGCACTTGTCTATCACATGTTGGCTTGAGTGTTTCCATCTCAATTCTGTCTATACAACATACAATATGCGATAAAACTTGATAAGATTGGCATGCATATAAAAACCATTTTTGGGAGACTGGGTGTTTGTTTAAGAACGGGGAGGGGCTGCGAAAGGTAATTATCACTTCTTTGCCCAAAGGCCACCGTTCAAAAGGACCTAAAAATGGAGGAATTTTATTATCCGGGGTCGAAATAGGTTAAAAGATCCCGAAAAAATTTAAAGGCAATAAAAAGCAATACAGGCCACATATGGGCCATTTAGGTTTCACCTTTAATTCTCCAAAGTTTGAGAATTTAGAAAGCCTCTATTCAAAATAAAAATCTGAGGGTGTTTGGTTGGAGAATGTAAATGGGTTTGCACTTCCTTGAAAGTCCTGAAAAAGCATGAAATAGTTTTGGACGTTATTGGTGTGAAAATCACTTTGATCTTTGATTTGTTGATTTGATTGAGTCAATGTCTCATATTACCAACTTTTTTACACCAAAGGAAGACTTTGAGTTCATTCGTTAGGAATATCCGATATTCATCGTGCACATATGTCATGTTTGTATGCATTGATTTTCCTATCAAATTTGATCACACCCCTTCATTTTTGCAATCATTGACTTGGTTGTTTTTGTGATCTTTCATGGTGTGATTCTTTGTTGTATACTATGTGGGAAAAAATTTGAAAAATACAAAAATAGCAGTTTACTCCTGTGTGTCATTCTCCATATGCATTCATTTCTGCTTCTCATATCTAACTATTTAGGGACATCATAAAAAGGGGGAGAAGAATTATGGGGGAGAATTGTTGGTGTTTGGTTGATTTATGAATGATTTGCTTAAGCTTAATTGATCATCAATTTTTGCATATCATTACATTTTCAATCTGTTGCTTGTCATGGGTATTTGATTTTTCTCACGTGTGTAGGTACAATATTGCTCATTAATTGATTACACACCCTGATGAGAAAAGCTTTGGAAGATTTGGAGAGCTGAAGATTTGGAAGACATGTCATTTAGTACTCTCAGTTTTAGGGTTTAATGGGGATATTATCTTGTATGTCATTTAATTGCATAATTTGGATTTTTTATGTATGTACCGGCATGGACATAGGGGGAGATTTGTAAGGACATAATTTTATAAATGTCTGGGGTAGATTCTAGGAATTTTCTGTTTTCTCCTAGATCACAATTCATATGTCTGATATCGCTACATTTGGCATGTCAACACGATCATCCTCGATGGCATGTATCCGAATTCAATGCACCCACTTTCTTCACGTACATCATGCTACATTCAACGTGATGCTCAGTTCATTCCCACTACTCCACTACGCTCTATCAGTAATATGTTATATTGGAGCTTTAAATATTTGCATAAATATTTGGGAAATGTTTTTAAAAATTATGTTTGAAGTCTGGATTCATTTTTTATCAAAAGCAGAATTTTTCTAAGTGTAGAAGCGAATGGACTCGATCGACGAGCTCGTTCGAGCGACTTTGAAAGTCGTTCGCGGGAGATAGGCATGTCGCGCGATATCGTTCAAACGACGTTTGTCCTTCGTTTGAGAGACATGGCTATCCCATTCGAACGATCCACCGCCTCGATTTTTGTATAAATATCTTATCTCCTTCTACACGTTTTTCAAGTCTTTTTGCAATCTCAAAATTATGCGGAAACTTCCCATAATTAGACTTCAACTTTTAAGGTTTTCTAAACTTTTTTGATTCACAAAACCATTCCCATATATGTGTGTGAATCCTTAAACCTTCAAGAAGATCATTTACTCATCTAGAGTAATTTGTGAGGAAGTCGCTTTCTTCGTCACCGCTGCCCTACTGGAAAAGGATTGTTCCAGCCGCCGACAATAGAACCGACACCTGAGGGTATTTCTGTGTCACTGTATTTTCATTATAATCTGTTGTAAGCCGTTTCTCTTACAAAATTATTGTGAAAATAAAAGGTTTTGCCCCGTTGGGGGATTTTTCCTCATATATGTGTTCTTGCATGTTTCATCATCGTATTTAATCACATATAGATGCATGTTTAGGACTTAAGTGGTAAAAACTGTGTTTAATTAAATAACTTCCTTATTTAAACGCAAGCGCACTCTTCTCAGTTCTTCAGGTGATCAACATTCCATGGATTGGAGAAAGGTTCCCCCTCGAAAGTTTTTAGCCGATAGGTACCAGGTACAACCTCATCGACAAATTTATTGGGACCATGCCAATTTGGGTGAAGCTTGTTTGTCTTTTGTAACCTCTTCTTCGGCACCAGGTCTCCTATAGCTATAGGTCTTGATTTCACCCTTTGATTGTAGAACTTTGATGTTCTCTGCTGGTAGGTTGCCTGTCTGATCTCAGCGTCTTCCCTACTTTCCTCAATCAAATTTAGGTCAAGTCTCCTCTCTTTTCCATTCTTCTCGGGGTTATAGGCCTGAAGTTTGTGAGTGGGGAGTCCTACTGTTGTTGGTATGAGGGCTTCTGAGCCATGTGCTAACATAAATGGGGTCTCCCCCATTGGTGTCCTTGTCATTATTCTGTAGGCCCATAACACTGTATAAACCTCTTTCGTACATATCCCTTTGGCCTCTTCCAACCTCTTCTTAATCCCATCGAGGATCCTTCGGTTCGTGACCTCATTTTGCCCATTAGCCTGGGGTCGACCAAGAGAAGAGAAAAATTACCAGATCCTGACTCTCTCGCAGTATTTCTCCAAGGAAGAATTATTGAACTAGGTTCTGTTGTCTGAGATGAGGGTGTTCGAAAGACCATGTCTGCATATGATACTCTTCCAGATGAACTTGAAGGTCTTCTACTCTGTAATCATGATCATCGGCTCAGCCTCTACCCATTTAGAGAAGTAATCAATTGCAACTATCAGAAATCGATAATTGTTCGCAGCTCTTGGCAATGGTCCAACCAAGTTAATCCCCACACAGCAAAAGGCCAAGGAGAACTGATTGACGTAATATATTGATGAGGTTGATGCAGGATGGTAAAGAATCTCTGGCACTTGTCATACCTCTTCATGTAGGTTGCAGCATCTTTGGCCAAGGTCAGCCACTAGTTCCCTGCGTGATTATCCTCTTGGCTAAAGGTCTTCCTCTTATGTGACTGGAGTAAGAACCCTAGTGTACCTCCTGTATAACGTAGGGGACCTCTGTGGGGTGGAAACATCTGAGAAGAGGTAGTAGAAATCATTTCTTATATAGAACATCTCCTATTGTTGAGAACTTTACGGCTCTGTATCTCAACTTCCTCCTTTCTAACTTGGACTCTGGTAGCTCTGCATCCCTGATATATTTGATAAGGGGGTCCATCCATGAGTTACCTAGATTAAAGTTGAACCAAAAATTGGCAACCTCTTCTTCCTCAATGGTCAGTTTGAGCAAGATCTCAACTGGTACTGTCCTTCTGATGCCTGCCCTAGTTGCTGAAGCCAACCTTATAAGCGCATCTGCATGACTGCTGTTTTGTCTAGGTATCCTCTTCATCTTCACCTCTTCGGTGCCTTCTAGAGTCATTCTTTCCCTCTACAGGTATTTAGCCATCATTTCATCTTTAGCCTCATATACTCCAAGTACTTGGTTGATAACCAACCTTAAGTCACTATGAAGTAGGAGTCGGTAAACTCTAAGGGATTTTGCCAAGGAGAGTCCTGCTATCAAGGCCTCATATTCTGACTCATTGTTCGATGCTTTAAAGTTAAACCTTAGTGCATATTCAACATCGGTACCATCTGGAGCTGACAGTATCAGCCCTGCACCGCTTCCACTTTCACAAGAAGACTCGTCAACGAAGAGGTTCCACACATCTTCATCTAAAGAGAAGTGACCCTCTGACAGGGTTCTTTGCTTGAAAAGGTATGTGTCTTCCTCATTCTCAACCACTCCTTTTCTAGCTCTGCCGGACATAACCTCTTCCAGGTCTCAAAAGACGTTACTGTTTGATCCCTCCGTAATCTCCGAATTATTCTCAACCTCGGCCTCTTCCCATGTGAACTCAGCAATAAAGTCTGCGAGTGCCTGCCCTTTAATGGCCACCCTGGGTTGATAAATAAGGTCATACTCTACCAACTCGATGGCCAATGTCATCAATCTACATGACTTCTCAGGCTTGTGGAGGACTTGCTTTAGTGGGGAGTCAGTGAGGATAACCATAGATTGGGTTTGGAAATAGGGTTTCATCTTCCTAGAAGAGTATCAAAGCGTAGGCCAACTTCTCCATCCGAGCATAGTTCTGTTAAGACCCTTGAAGGGACTTATTATTGAAGTATGCAGGCCTCTGTACCCCATTATCTTCCCGTACTATGGTTGCATTTATAGATGACTCTGAAACTGATAGATAGACATACAACTTCTTTCCCCAAATGGGTCAAGATAAGAGCAGTGGGGATTCGGGGTAGGACTTGAGATGTTTAAAGGACTTGTCACACTTTTTGTCCCATTCGAAGGCCTTTCTAAGCACCTTAAAAAATGGAAGGACTATATTCCCCTTTGATTGACTATAAATCCAAGAAACTTCCCAGCTCCTACTCCGAAGACACACTTGGCAGGATTGAGCTTCATCTTGTATACGTCCATGGTGTCAAAAGTTCTCTCCAGGTAGGCTACATGAGTGCAGGCCTTCAAGCTCTTCATTAATATGTCATCTACATACACCTCCATGGTCTTGCCAATCTGATCTTCAAACATCTTATTCACAAGACGTTGATACATGTCCCCTGTATTTTTTAAATCTAAGGGCATGACCTTATAGCAATAGTTCCCCTTGTCTGTGATGAATGTTGTATTCTCTAAGTCTTCATCATCCATGAAGATCTAATTATATCCTGAATACACGTCCATAAAGGTTATAAGTTCATGCCCTGCCATGGTATCTACCATTTGATCAATCCGAGGTAAGGGATAGCTGTCTTTTGGGCAAGACTTGTTCAGGTTGGTGAAGTTTAGGAACATCCTCCATTTTCTGTTGGCTTTAGGCATAATGACGGCGTGTGATAACCATTCTGGGTATATGAACTCCTTGTTGAATTCTGACCTCTTCTCTGATGACATCATACTTTTCTCTGGAGTAAATTTTTCGTCTTTGCTTGATTGGCTTAGCAACCTCTGCCACCTTGATTTTTTGGCACATAACCTCCGAGTTGATGCCATGCATATCTGCGTGGCTCCAAGCAAAGATACTCTGCCTCTTCTTCAAAAATCTTATCAGCTCTTCCTTAATTCTTGATTTTAAGGCCTTTTCGATTTGGACAGTTTTTTTTAGTTCGTCCTCAATGAGGATGATGGATTCTACCTCTTTCATGGCCTCTCCTTTCTTTAATTTTATTTCATCCCTAGGATTAAGTGTATCAATGTTATACGTTGTTGTTTCCCTATTATGTGCCTATCTCTCTTCTGCCGAGTTGAAGTAGCATTCTCGTGCTATGGTCTGGTCACCATGCACTTCCCCTACCCCATAGTGGGTTGAGAATTTTAGCGTTTGGTGGACCGTCGATGGCACGGCCTCAAACTCCTTAAGGGATACTCTTCCTATGATGAGGTTATAGTCCGAGAAGACATTTTCATCCATAACAAAAAAATTGATCTTCCTGGTCAACCTCTTAGGCCACTCGTCTCCCATTCGTACATCTATCTCATACATGCCCAATGAATGGACTTTTTCACCGCTGAAGCCCATCAACGGATGATGATAGGGTAGAAGTCTTGCTCTGCTGAGGCCTAGGATCTTAAAACATGGCCAAAATATTACGTTCGCTGAACTTCCTCCATCTATGAGGATTCTCTGTACCTCACATCCATGAACTCTTGTTGTTATTACCAAGGGGTCATCATGCGGAGCCAAGATACATTTGAAGTCGAGTCGGGAGAATCCAACTATAAGAGTATCCATATCTACCTTCTTCCTTTTCTGCTTAACCTCTCAAGACTCCATATTCATAACCTCCACTTTGGTCACTGCCTTAGCCTCTGCAAAATGATCTTTACGGTTGACTACTTCAAAGCCACCCCCTTCTAGTCCCCCACATATGGTGTTAATACTGAAGGAGATCATTCTAACCCTCTTCACAGGGGCATTGTCATCCTTTGGTGGGAGGTCTGGATTGTCCTCATCATCATCATCGGAGTCCTCATCTCTTCTCGCTGGCGTTTCATCTCGACACCTGTTGTTTCTCTTCTTTTTAGGATCATCTTTTCCCTTCCCCGGAGCCTTGCCGTCGACATATTTCCTTAACTTTTTAGATTTCAACATCTTCTCGATTTCATCCTTTAAGGTAAAGTAACTGTCTGTCACATGCCCATGGTCTTGGTGGAACTCACACCACAGGTTCTTATTCCTCTTATGCGGAGGAGCCTTCAACTTTTTCGACTATCTTAGGGATCGGTCATTCCTGATATAGTTAAGGATGTGTTCGCAACTCACAGTTAGAGGAGTATAATGTGCAAACTTATCATCTACAGACCTCTTTTTTCCATTTTTCTTTCTTTGGAACTTCCCGCTGCCACTTTCGATCTCATCCTCATACTTCGCGGCCATAGCCTCTTCAGCGTTCATGACCTTTCCTGTAGTTCACAACAGCTCTGCCATGGACTTGGGAGGGTCTTTCGCAAGCTTCTAGAGCAACTTTCCCTTCTGGAGTCCTCTAATGATTCTGTCATGGCTATATTCTCTTCATAATCTTCAACCTCTAATTTTTTTTGTTGAATCTAGCAATGTAGTCTCTTAGGCTCTCGTTCTTGACTTTCTTAACATACAACAGGTGGGTGGTCTTCTTTTGAGCTCTTACCCCAAAACAAAAATTATGAATGAACCGTTCAGCCAAGCCCTTAAAGTTCTCAATTGAGTTTTTCGAAAGAGAGGTAACCAGATGTGTGCAGCTCCCTTCAGGGTCCCAAAGAAAGATCGTCACGTCATCTCATCCGGGATTGAATAAATATCCGCTATAGACTGGTACATCTCGATATGAGGTACAGGTTTGGTACTACCATCATACTTGGGAGACATCGTAGGTGGCTTGAACTTAGCAGGGGTTGGGAAGCTCACTATCCTGACCACGAATGGGGAGCGCTCTGAGAAACCTCTTTGTAGTGGGTCTCAGCTTTTGATGAGGTCCCCTATCTTCTTTTTGAGACATTGAATGGAACCATTCCATGTCTTTACAACGTCGTCCTGACCGAGGTTGTCCCTAGCCATCTCCAAGGGGTGGATTGAGGATTTACCGGCCGCCTCACAATGTCAATTGTTGACCTCCTCCTGATCCCTGTCTCGACCTTACTAGGGTCGGCCATGATGAAGCCGATGTTCCCCCTCTTCACTTTGTGAGCCTGCTACACTTCTTAACCTGGATATCCTCTACCTCAGGTCATTAACTAGGCCGAGCCTTTCAAAGGATGACCCTCTGCTCAATCGATCAAATGCTTATCCTCTTTGTTGGGCACCACCATATCTTCTGTCCCCACAGCCTCGACTTTGGTGGATAGGACGTACAGTGTTGTTCGAAACCTCATACGGCTCCCAACAGCCCTCTAGAGCATCTTCTGCCTCCATATGGTCATACCTATCTTCTGGGCAAGGGTGTCCTTACCTCCCCAGACGTAAACGCCTAGGATCAGCAATGTCTCTCCTCCGTTGAGGTGTAGGTTGGTCTTTTCGCGGTTCCTGGGGTGGTCCCCTAGCTTCAGGATGGGGATGATCAGCCGCCGGAGTGAGCCCCCAGGTGGCCTCATCATATTTTGACTAAGCTGTGTAAACTTCTCCTTCATCGCTTACTGTGTTGCAGCCAAGGACTTCAAGGATGCAGCCACCTCAGTCATTTCAGACTGGGGTGGTGCTTGGCTGGAACTAGGTCCTCCAGCCCCAGATGGAGGAAGAGGTGGTGGAAACTCCGGTGCCATATGTTATAACCAAAGAGCTGATGAAGAAAATGATCGTAGTACCTTTTAAGACCTCCTTCAATGGTGAAACATCTCCAAGCAAGGGGTGAGGCCTGGTTCACCACTAGAGTCTTTGGTGAGGTTAATCTCGGAAAGGAAGAGTTATGTCTTCTTGATCCCATAAACGGTGCCAAAATGATGGTGCTGGAAATAGCACCACCGGACAAGGTGTTTTGTAAGCTCAATCCAGTGATAACAATGGCAACACAAGAGTATGATAAATATAAGAGATTGAAATGAGGAGAAGAGGATTAACACCAATATATAAGTGGTTCATCCAATTAGGCCTACGTCCACTATGCAAGTGAGTGAGTAAGGTCACTAAAAGAAGGCACTAAAGGTCATGGATACAAGAACTCAAGCTTTCTCTTTCTACTGCATAATTTGACAGAGTTTTAACTAGGGTTATAATTTTAGATCCTTCTCAAGGTAGGAAAAGACAAGTATATATAGTGTTTGGGGGTTTAATGTACCCCCCATGCATGCAATGAGCATGTGTGACATGATCCATCCAATCTAATGAAGACATCTGTCACTGTCATATATAGAGAATGATGATGAAATATTCCCCCACGTGAGGGGATTGATTTGGTTATAACTGATTTTGCCCACGTGTTCCTACCCTTGCATACGCCTACATATGCTCGGCCTTATCCTTGACTGGTACAACCTCGGCCTAGAAGAGTACGAGGTTGGTGAAGTCTGACCGTTGTTTCATTCGAGGTTATTCATGATAACCTCGGCCAGGTAGGCTGGCCGAGATTAGGTCGAAAGAGTTGTAACGTTGGCATGGGCCGATGATAGGGCTTCCTAATGGTTGCCCCATGTAACACTATTGATCTCGTCCATTTGACTGTAATGTCAGCTGGGGCTGATACTAATGTTGGAGGGTGGCTGAGCCCACGAGTCTTTGTTAACATTGGTTGATACCTAGCCGAGGTTGATGTATGGGGTAGATGTGATGTCGACTATGGACGACTTGATGGATAACTGACCCCATGAGTCCTGCAGACCTCGGATGTTGCCTGATTGAAGGATAAATAGTGACGTCTATACTGGATGAGATCACTAATCGTCAGTATTGAACCCTTGTTACCTCGGTCGTCATGCTGGCCGAGGTTGGTACCTCTGAGCTATCAGGTACACTTTGGGCATATCAGGTTGGATTACCAACCTTTAAATATTAAAAAACCAATACCCTAGGGTTTTGGCTAAGAACAAGTTCTAGGTGTTCTTGCCCAAAAACAAATCCAAAATGGGGTCAAGGTTTTTATTGAGCCCAGAAAACACAAAATTCTAACTCAAAGCCCATCAAATCCTACTATATTTGCCTAAAAATCAAAACCATAAGCCCTAATTCCTACTAATCTATTAACAAAGACTAATCAGTTGACCCATTTTAATTCTTAACCCAACTATTCAACAAATAAAAACCCTAATTTCTACAATCAGTCGAGAATCAAAAGGAAGAAAAATGGATTCACAAAATTCAACCAATCGATTCAAATATAGGTTTATAGAACGTGAATTTATAGAAAATGTATTTGCAAAATTCATTAAGCAAGAAAATTAAAAGTCGAAAAAGATGGTTACCTAGAAATCAGTGAAAATAGTACGAACACGAGTTGCTCAGCCTCAGACCATACCTTAAACTTCCTTTGGACCGCCTGAGGATTATCGAAAAATGCAAAAGGGAAGAAGGACAAAGTCTTTCTCTCTATTTTCTCTCAAAGTTTTGGCTATGGTAATGAAGGCCACGACCCAATCCCATTTATATAAGTGGGCGCTGGAACATGAAGTTTCACTTTACATTGGCCATCGAAACTGGTTATGTCCCTTTAAAGTTTTATAATACAAACAATGACACTACAACAAGGGCATAAAACTCAATCGCAACACCAACTCGCCACCTCTTGGCAGTGCGAATTGGGCGCTTATTGATATGCCCAATACTAGCCACTGTTTGGAACAAACAGACTGCGATCTATCCCTTCCAACCTTAAAAGGATGTCGTCTAGAACTAATAATTGGTAAACATCAGCTACTGTGTAGGGCCAAATAGGTCGTGACACTCATCAAAGTATGCATGGGTTCAAACAAGCTGTGGCACCTACTCTAACGTCGATCACTTGAAAACTTCCCAAGATTTTAGATAGATTCCTTGCTCATCCAACTTATCCACATATCACGTTCTCCATGAACATGATATAACCTTTATGACTTCTATAAATATAAGTACTCATCTCACTATTTAGGGGACGAAATCACTTGGCAAAGTCCTTCCAAACTCTCATCTCTCTCTCTCTAGAGATCACCACATCTCGAGGCTTACCCTCTACCGCAGTCACACCGGGTTAACCTTCATAGGTTACATCTTGGATGCTAACTTTTATAAACTCATGTATTATCCTCCCATCTCTCTCTTTTACACCTCTAATGGCCTTACATCTTTGTAGTACGCAATGTATATAATGAAAGTAGTGCACCAAAGTGGTAGACATTAACTTATTTTTATAGTCAAACCACTCTATATTTTATGTTTTTCTCCTTTTATTTATTTTATTTATACTTTACACTTGATATGGTGGTTGACAAGGTTGTGTGTCCAATTTCACATATCATCAGTGAAAATAGGAGGAATATGGGTTGCCCAGCCTCAGACCGCCCCTTTAATAGTCTTGGAACCGTTTGCGAATTATCAAAAATGCAAAATGGAAAAGGACAAAGTCTTGCTCTTAATTTTCTCTCAAGTTTTGGCTAAGGTAATGAAGGACCCGACCCAATCCCATTTATTTAAGTGGGCGCTTGAATATGAAGCATCGATTTACATTGGCCGAAATAATTGGTCATGTCTCTTTCAAGACTTGCAAGACAAATAATGACACCACAGGAACGGCATAAAAGTCAGTTGCAACACCAACTCAACACCTCTTGGCACTACGGCTTGGGGGATTATTGATATGCCCAATACAGGCACCTGCGGGGAATAGATAGGTCGCAGTCATATGCCTTCCAACCTCAGGATGCTGCCTTCTAGATCAAACACATGGTCAACATCAGCCACTGCCTCGGGGACAAATAGGATGCAACACTCATCCAAGTATGACTGAGTTCAAATAAGTCGCGACACCTTCTTTAACCTTGATCACTTGACATGTATCCAAGATTCTAGAAAGGATTACTTGCTAAGACAACTTATCCACATATCATGTGCTACATGCACGTGACACACCTTTATGACTTATGAAAATTAAAGTGTTCATATCACTATTTGGGGGACGAAAACAATTGGCGAAGCCCTTCCAAACTCTCAACTCTCTCTCCTTCTCTAGAATCACCACATCTGGGGGCTCACTCTCTGCTGCAACTGCACTAGGTCAACCTTCACAGGACACATCCCGAGATTCTAGATTATCTAAACTCATTTATTCTCCTTATCTCTCACTCTCTAGTACACCTTTAATGGCATTACAACTTTGTACTTTGTAATGTGTATAATGAGAGTAGTTCACCGAAGTGGAAGTAGGCTTATTTTTATAGTCGAACCACTCTAAATTTTTTATTTTTCTCCTTTTACTAATTTTATTTCTTCTTTACAAATTAAATGGTGGTTGAGAAGGATGTTTGTCCAATTTCTCGTACATAAGTAATCGAATGCTTCAAATTTCATAATATATGGGCTCTACATTAAGACTTTTTAAAATTAGTTTAGATATCTTGGCAAGAAGAAGATACTAGAAGTTACATGGAAGTTTTCGATATCAAACTAAGGAGGTTGAAATCATGTCGTAAAAGGTGGAGTAAAGATGTAATTTAAGAAATTTTCAAGGAAATTCAAACTTTTAAGGATACCCTTCTTTAAGAAGAATCAGCTTTGGAATTAAATTCAAGTGAAGATCAAAAGGAGAAAGTGTTAAAATTCAAAGCAGACCTTATGCTCTATAAAAGGAAGAAATTTACTAGCATCAATAGTCTATAAGTGATTAGCTGATGGACGGGGATAAAAACTAAAAATTTTATCATGCTCAAGTTAATCAAAGTAGAAGGAGTCTGGCCATCTACAAAATCAAAGATGATGAGGGCGGCATCCATGATGAAAGAAACTTAAATTCTAACTCTTTTATATCTTATTTTGCAAAAAAAATGTAGGTCATCAGGAGGATAAAGATCATTTGAAATTAATCCCAAAGTATATTAATGAGGAGCAAAATAGAATTCTTTCAGAGATTCGAGAAGAAAAGGAGATATGGAAGGCAATCATCATCATGAATAAAAATAATACAGTAGGATCTGATGGATTTAATGGCTTTTTCTATGTAAATTGTTGGAAGATCATCAAAGAGGACTTCATTAAGGCTATTCAAGATTTGTTCCTAGGTATAGACATTCCTAAATCCTGGAGTTCCACTCACATATGCCTCATCCCAAATACTCTCAAACCCTCATATTATAAGGATTTTAGACATATAAGTTTTTGCAACTTAAGCTATAAAATTATTTATAAAAATTCTGACACCTAGATTGAGCCCAACTCTTCCTTTAATAATATCTCCTAACGAATCAGGATTTGTTCAAGGAACTAATATTCTTGAAAATATCCTTTTAGGTCAGGAAAGGATTCATTATTTAGATAGGAAGGTTATCAAAGGTAACATTATTTAGATAGAAGGGCCACATATAGGGAAGGGTTTTCAGTGACGAGGTCCATAGTAGTTGGTTGGACCACCTTTGCCCCGTGTTAAAAAAATCCCAAGTGTGGAGAAAAACTTCTTCAGCGTATGACCTCATATCAAAACTTTTGGGTTTTTTGAAGATGGGCAATATGTCCTTATAACTCTGTTTTTATCATAACAATACAAGCAATGGGTCCTGATGAGGATGATTGGAGTTGGTAGATATAGAAGGGAAACGACTATAGAGAAATCCCATGAGAAGTATAGTGTTGGAAAAATTGGCTAGGTTATAATGGCCAAGGGACCTTTCCATGTCCATGTGGGTCCTGTCTAGCCAAGTATAGAGAGGCCCCAAGGCCATGGCTGCTAGATCAAGTTTGAACCCTGACTAAATGAACGAATATGTCTATAGGGTCCCTCGTGGGATAGTTATTCGGTTTTCCAAGCAGCACGAAATGGGAAAGAATAACAAGAATTTAAGCTGGCAATTCTAGAGATATATCTTTTCCCTTACCAACAGCAACAGAAACATCTTTACCAAAGGGATCTCAAAAGAAGTCATTGATAAGAGGGGAAAAAATGGCTTTGTTTGATAACCCGGTGCAACTTAGGCAAATTTTATCCAACTCTGATCGATCAGTAGTTTCTTCAACGTCTAGTGCCTCGTCAGAATAAGGCATGATACCTATGGGATCAAGCCCCAATAGTTCATAAACGTCCTCGAATATGGTAGTGAACTCACTCTAGTCAGCAATAAAATTATGGGTGGTAATGTTCCAGCGAGAGACCAGAACTTTGAGTATGATGTTATGTTTGGAGAGGGTGAAGTTACCAAAGCACTTTACCCAATGCAACCTGATCTTGATAAGACCATCAGTATAAGTGTTATGCATATAGGAATTTCAAATAGAAAATATGGTTCGAGAACATCCTGACCCCTAAAATCAATTTAAGAATAGGGAAAGTCACCACGGTCCAAATGAAAGCGCAGAGTTCCCACAAGGGGAAGGAAACCCAAATCTTCCACTTTATCATCTTCATCACCAAGTGTTAAGGGGTCACACTTAGTAGGGAGGACAACCAACTTACATATGGAGGAGTAATAATCATACTCACCGAAAAAAGGAGAATGATGGTAAAAATGTAGTTATTCCTAGAGATCAGCCACCAAGGCGATGGTTTCCACAAGGGCAGCAGTGGTGGTGGCAAGTGGAGCACTATCATAGGAGCAACATGAGACCTTGAAGAATACATGAGAGATGGTGGGAGGATTTTAGAGAGGAAAAATAGGGGAGTAACAAGAGAATAAAGAAGCAAATGGCAAAGTAGAAAGAAGACAAAGAAAAAGGAGTAGCAACAATAATAAATAGCAATTTTCTCTCTCTAAAAATCTCTGTAAGTACTAAGGCAAGTAAAAAGGCTAAGATGGGAAAACTAAGTGTTGATAATGAGTCGTTTGAAATCAAGTGGACGTTTGAGTTTCCCACATAAGAACGTGCAAGTGGTCAAAATCATTTCCAGGAGACACATGGCACTTAGGGCAGCCTTTAACAGTTGAAAATACTGGATCACGTCATTAATGAGGTGACATTTGGGAAAAGGTGAGTTTCTTCGAAGAGGAGTTAAGTTTTGGCGCCAAAAATATTTTCAATCAAATAGAGGCCCCATGCTAAAAACCCGAGCTGAGTCAAAACGATTTGAAGAGTCATCCAAGAGAAACGTTATAGGAAAAGCCCCACGTAGGACGGTTCAAAAGGTTCACGATGTCCCCCGAGACAAGATCGTTTGGAGATACTTCTAGATCAGGTACATTGGGGAGAATTTTAGTTTTTGAGAAACACAAAAGAATAATAAAGGAATGGCAAAAACTAGGGAGAATTCAAGTTTAGACGGTTACTTTGGGAGAAGTATAGGTAGGGTAGAATTTAACTTTTGAACGGCAAGAACGGGTCAGCACTTTCCTCAGAAGCTTTGGGAGAATCCCAAACGCTAGTGAAGAAGGCAGAACGAACGCGATGTCGAGAATCTACAAAGCTATGGATTGATACATTGGGGAGAATTTTACTTTTTCCTGGCACAACTAATGGCAGAAGTTTCAATGAAGATTGAGAGGCAATAATTTTCTCCCCCAAGCTTAAGGTTCATCAGATTGAGAAGTTTTCATGCAGATATTTATTGTTCCCACAACAAATCTCTACACAAAGAGGCAAATGTAGGGGGGCTTGAACATAATCTCTAGATTAGAGATAAGCCTCCCGAACTAATAGAATAGACTTTAAGGGAAGCAAACATCATGAAGACATCGAGGCAACTCAACGTGGCAACCCAGTATGGAAGCTCATCATGGCAACCTAGTGTAGAAGCTCACTATGGCAGCCTAACCAGGAGATCGGCCAATACAACTTATCTTTTACTTCATATTTGTTATTTAGTTAAATTATTAACATTGATTGCAGTGATGTCATAATCGTCGTACTTAGTGTGAGGTCAAACAGTACTCACTAGAGACCTGGCCTGGCAGGGCCTAGAAGAGCTTACAAGCTCTATCAAATTACCACATCATGGGAACTTCAGAGGGACTTTGTTTAGAGGATTGAGAAGTAAGGTAACATTAGGGATTGTCCTGGCCATCTTAGATACACTTGGTAAAATACCAAGAGACCTTTCATCGTGGAAGCTTGTGCGAAGTAGCCTTGAGTTCCATCGTTTGTTAACCCTTGAGCCAAAAAGTCCCTTACCTAAAGTCACATCTACTTTATGTGATGTCATTAACCAACTAGTCACTGTCAAATCCAAACTCGAGTAAACTACTGTTGTATTAGGGTTGTTAAACAGTTTGGTGAGACACCTCTGTAGGTGTTAGTCCTCTGACGCACAGTGGTTAGGAAAAAGGCATGTCTTGGCATTTAATGTTTATGACGTAGAACTGACTGGTCCATCAGGTATTTAATGTTTATGACATAAAGTATGAGGGGATGTCTGTTCACAACTATAAAGGACTAAAGCATCTCGAGAGTGATGTGGGGGCTATTTATTGGCCTCAACCACTTCTGAGAGATAGATTTCTTTCTAGGGACTACTTTTAGAGAGAGAATTTATTGCAAACCAGAGTTATTTCTCGTCCACCATTCTCAATTATTACGAAGCTTTTAATAGCTAACCGGAGATCTTTAAGAGGTTGTTGGTGTGTTGGATGCCTGCCAAAGCGTATCTACGGTTCTTACTTCTATCTCCCTTTGAATGGGTTACTTCTAAGTTCCTTTTATTATTATTTTGAGTTATACACGAAAGTATTATGAGTTCAATCCGAGCGCTGATCATATATAATATTATGGTCTTACTTGTGTTTATTAAATATTTTTTGGGTTATCATTTATCACTATACCTATAGGAGTTACATCTCAATTAGTATTACCATACTCAAAGGCTACAAGGGGACTACCCTCTTACAAGTACAGTCAATAGCCTCTAAAATTCTCTCTTAGAAGTCAAAATCCATTTGAATGGGAAGAAAAGTATATTGAATTCAATATGTTAGTTGATAAATTCCTCCTTATTCCTTGTTACCCTTCCAAACTGATCATCAACTCAATAAACCAACTATTCGGTTCATTTTTTTGGGTGTTAATCAACAGTTTAGGAACAAATTTCATTCGACCAGTTGGAATTCAGTATGTCTGCTAAAAATGAAGGAGGTTTAGGAGTAAGAAACTTGTTCTCAGTTATTGATGAATCCAATCTCAAATTGGCTTGGAAATTAAAGGAGGTTAATAGTCTATGGGATCAGTTTATGAAGAATAAGTATACCAACATGAATTGTGGTATAGTCTCTATGACTTTTAAAAGCATTCTCTCAAAAAGAGATTCCTTGGATAGAAACATAATATATATTAATGATTCCATGATTTTGAAGCCAGCTACAAATGGCAAATTCTCTATTTAATCAACTTATAACCTGGCTAGAAACCCAAAACTCTCTGCTTTGGCCTTCAAGTCAATATGACATTCTCAACTTCCTCTAAAAATGTCAATTCTTATATGGAAAGTCTTATCAAAATGTGTTCCAGTTGAAGAAATTATTCAATCAGAATTGCTTTAAAATGTCAATATCGTTAATCTGCTACAGAATTAATTTCATATTTTTTTATGACAAGACCTATTTCTCAACCAGCCTAGGATTACTTCAATTAGTTAATGGGAATAAAAAAATCCATTCCCGTCACTTCATAGAACTCTGATACAGTGGTGGCTTCACTCTAGTTCTTCAAAGCTGACTAAATGGTTATTTAAGATGATTCCACTTTGTATAATTTGGGAAATTTGGAATAGTAGAAATAAATTTCTAATTGATTCCATCCCTATGAAATCAAATATCACTATTCATAGAGTTATCTCTACTGTATCATATCTTTCTAAATTTATGAATTGTAGAGGCAGTGTGGAGGTGCAAAGTCACGAAGTTCGTAGATTTTTTTCGTTGAACCAATATCCTCAATTTCTTGGTAAGATAGATAAACGGTAGATACCTTTGAGAGGATGTTTAAAACTCAATGTTGTGGACTCCTCTGAAAGCAAAATGTTGCAAGGATCAGGAGCAATTCTTAGAGATGATCAAGGAAGTCATACTTGGTCCGATTCAAATTTTCTCATTAGCCAAGTTCCTTTACATGCCCATACTAAACATTTAGCTACAAATTTTGCAATCTCACATTTCATATTATTTCACCAGTAATACTCTTTCAAATCTCTGTACATTTTGGTACCTCCAGGATGCATAGAGTAAATAGAACTATGTGCCTCGTCCAATATATCCTCCTTTAAGAACGGATCATTCGGTACACAAATTCTGTTTTTATAACACAACGATTCATCCTTCTTAATTTCGAAGTCACTCTCTTTACCATCCAGGATTTCCCGTTTCTTCTTTTCAAGGAATGGATCACTGACTTGCAAATTTCGTATGCGTTCTGCCAGTAAAGGTCTCACTGTAACGTGTGCAAATAACGCCTTCATTTTAGATAAGTTCAACTCGACTCCCATCAGTCTTAATTCCATAATATTGCCAACTCGTGCACATTGAATACAAGATAACCTCCCCAATGACTTTTGACTCAGAGCATCTGCAAAAACATTGGCCCTCTCGGGATGATGGTGAATGGTACAATCATAATCCTTAATTAACTTCATCCAACGTCTTTGTCTCAAATTCAAGTCTTTCTGTGTAAATAAATAACTCAAACTTTGATGGTCAGTGAAAATTTCACACGTCTCTCCATACAAATGATGTCTCCATAATTTTAAGGCAAAAATAATAGCCGCAAGTTCTAAATCGTGCGTAGGATAATTACGTTCATGCGTCTTTAACTGTCTAGATGCATAAGAAATTACCTTTCCATGCTGCATGAAAACACAACCCAGACCTTGATGTGAAGCGTCAGTATAAATCATAAAACCTTCTCCACTGGATGGAACAGTGAGAACTGGAGTTGATACTAGCCTATTTTTCAACTTTTCAAAGATGTGCTGACATTCATCACTCCACACAAATTTAACTTCCTTTCGGGTCAATTTAGTCAACGGCAAGGCTATAGATGAAAACCCCTTTATGAATCTTCTATAATATCCAGCTAATCCTAGAAAACTCCTTATCTCCGTTACATAACTCGGTCTTTCCCATTGCGTAATTGCCTCTACCTTCTTAGGGTCAACATAAATTCATCTCCTGAAACAACATGCCCCAGAAATACTACCTGATTTAACCAAAACTCACATTTGCTAAACTTCGCAAACAATTGACTATCTCGAAAAACTTACAATACCACTCTTAGATGCTTCTCATGTTCCTCTTGGCTAGGTGAGTATATCAAAACATCATCGATAAAGACAATCACAAACGAATCTATGAAAAGATGAAATACTCGATTCATTAAATCCATAAACACCGCAGGAGCATTTGTTAACCCAAACGACATTACCAAAAATTCATAATGACCATAGCGAGAACTAAAAGCTGTCTTAGAAATGTCACAATCTCTCACCCTTAATTGATGATAACCCGATCTCAAACCAATTTTTGAAAACACTTTAGCACCCTGTAATTGATCAAACAAATCATCAATACGAGGCAATGTATATTTATTTCGAATAGTCACCTTGTTCAACTATTGATAATCAATGCAGAGTCGCATGGTGCCATCTTTCTTCTTCACAAATAATACTGGAGCGCCCCATGGTGATACACTGGGTCGAATAAAACCTCTATCTAGCAAATCTTGCAGTTGAACCTTTAACTCCTTTAGTCCCACAGGTGCCATTCTATATGGAGAAATAGAAACTGGAGTTGTACCAGGCACTAAATCGATAGTAAACTATACCTCTCTGCTACGTGGCAATCCTGGTAATTCATCTGGAAACACATCTACAAAATCCTTAACGACTGGGATATCTTCTAATTTTTGCAATTCCCTGTTTGTATCCACAATATATGCTAAAAAGCCTTGACAACCCTTATTTAACAATTTCCTCGCCCGAAGGGCTGAAATAAGACAGTTCGGAACCATATTTCTTTCTCCAGTAAATTTGAATTATTCCTCCCCCGGCATATTAAATGTAGCCTCCTTACAAAAATAGTCAATTGATGCATGGTAGGAAGATAACCAGTCCATATCCAAGATAATATCAAAATCTCGAATATCTAGGGGAATTAAATCAATGGTCCACTCCCTCTCCCCCATATACAATACACAATTTTTATACACAATCTCCAATAACATCACATCCCCCACAGGTGTAGAAATATATAAACCACAATCTAGATAAGAACATAATCTACCCAAATTCATGGTAAATGATAGTGCTACAAATGAATGAGTAGAACCTGGATCAATAAGCACGTAAGCATGTTTGTTCATGACAGAAAATGTACCTGTCACCACCTCTAGAGTAGCCTGAGCATCCTCTAAAGTCATAGCAAATATCCTTCTCGGAGCCCTGGATCCATTAGCCTGTCCTCTACCTCATCCTCTCCCTGTGCCTCCAGGTGATGAGCCTCGACTAGTAGTAGCCGATGGAATCCATCCCAGTAGCATAGGACAGTTCCTTTTGGTATGACCAATTTGGTGACAGTGATAACACTCTACCCCCTTTAACTTGGGAAATCTGGACTGACATGGCCCTCAACTTTGCAAAAATAGCATGTAACGGGCTTAGACTGCCCATTGTCATTCTCCTGTCGTCTATTCTGTTGGCCCATCGATCCTGCACCCCTAAAATTGCTTGGTGTCTTATTCTGAACATAATTTCCAGTCCCTTTACCGCGTTGAAATCTTTGACTCCCTTGTTTTGAGTATTTTACATTGCCTTCCTTTTGCTGAGATGGATCAAATATACTCCTCTTTCCCCTTTATTCCCTATTCTTTATTGCATCGTTAACATCTCCTTCAACCATCATAGCTTTGTTAACTAAAGAAGAATAATCTACCATCTCAAGTGTAGTGAGTCTAGACTTGATAACCAAATTCAACCCATCCTGAAATCTGTTGCATTTATCCTCCTCATTGTGTAAGAAATGTAATAAAAATCGAGACAAAGATATGAATTTAGTTTCATACTCCCTGACCGACATATTCCCCTGAGTCAATGATAAAAATTCTCTCTCTTTTTGCTTCTGATACATGCGAGGAAAATACTTTTCATATAAGGTTTTAATAAAGGAATCCCAAGTAATTACCTCACCTACCTCCGGAGTAAGCAATAAATGTTTGGAAGACTCCCACCAATATTTAGCTTCCCCCTTGAACATAAAAGTAGCCAAAATTACCTTCTGTGCTCCAGGTACATTCATCACCCCAAAGATAGTTTCTGTGTCTCTAACCCAAGCCTCAACTTCTAAAGGATCTACAGAGCCTGAGAATGCTAGGGGGTTCAATTTGATAAACTTCTCGTACAGAGTATTCTTCTCCTCTCGTTGTATTTCCCTTTCTCTTCTGGCCAAAGTCTGCTCCTCCAAGTACTTGGCTTGTTGTTCTGCTATTTGCATCATAAACATGTTTTGTTGTTCTGCCATCAAAGTCAGGGCACTAGCCATTTTCTGCATATATGTAAGCTGTTCATGAGCCCCCTCTATATTATTTGGATTTTGTTGGTTTACTGTATTTGAAGACTCCTCATCCACCCTCTCATGAACATTTGCTCCTTCCATAGCTTACTATCTGTCATAAACCACAATTATAGAAACAAGAATACAACATTTATTTCTAACATAATGGTTAGTATTTCTCACAAATTAATATAAATGACCCACACAACGCTATTTCTGCCACTGCCATATCTAGACTCTCTAACCCCAGAATATAAAAACCTAAAGCTCTGATACCAAGTTGTCACCCCCTAACCCCATTAGGATATAATTAACTAAATCGTTTACAAACCACAATTATAACTTATTTATTATTTAGGTAATACATATTGAAACAACTTCAAGGTTAAATTGCGGAATATTAAAAAATTCCAATCGTTTTAAGGAGACATAATTTCAACAGAACTCACATATCATTTAACTTAATTACAACTAGTGCAGTGTATAAAACAAACTAACAAGACCCTAGTTTTATGTACTCAACCTCCTAGACCTGGTAGTGGCAGCTGGAAAACCTGAAAATGTAAACATATGAAACCATGAGTTTAAAAACTCAGTGAATGTACTACATCTCTATATAGTAAAAGTATTATATTAACATCTCAACATATTAATATATACATCTCTGTGCCAAATTAGGACATATACATATCCGGAGTTAATAAACCCCACATCTCTTGCCCGTAGAAAATAATCATATCCATAGGTTTTAAAAACCTAACATCTCCTGAATTGCATAGCAACTCAACATATCCTGACTTTTATAAAGCCATAACATCTCAACATCTCTTGGCTTTTAAATAAGCCATAACATCTCAACATCTCAACATCTCATGACTTTTAAATAAGCCATATCATCTCAACATATAATACATATACATCATATCCAAAATCAACTCAGTAAGTACACTCACCTTGTGTTGTCAATTATGTATTCACGTTTCCCTCGGGTGGAGCTGAACTTGGTTGATTCGACCTTACACATATTAATCCAACTAAATCAGTAATGCAACTCAATCATAAGTATTATCTTAATATAATTATGTAACTTTAAATGAGTACACAACCACAATATAATTCTACTCAAGTCCTATTCTATGAAACATATGTAAAGATGAAACGATGGAATAAATGTTGATAAGGTCATGAACATTCAACCCTAGAAACTACCTCCTAAGGAATTTATAACTAAACTCAAGTAAACATAAAAGTATACTTATAAATATATATACACATGAAACATGTACTCAAAATACCCTTGGGAAGGAGCAGATAAGAACATTCTTTCATAGGGTATCCAATATGGCCTCAAATCATTATCCTCCATACTTAACCATCCCATATTCATAAATATCACCCATAAAGATGTCCAAGCTTATCAATCTGAAAACGTATTTGAATATACTTTCCGTTACAAGTGACGATGTAATTTTTCAAGCTTCCTAGGGCAAGTTATGGCCATTTCTTTACAACATAAGAAATCTGCCCTACAAACTCCTCTATTAATCCTTCGAATTCCAAGAATTTTCATAATTTTTCTACAGTATAATTTTCCATGACTTTCAACACACTTTCAGTAGACATACTGAATAGTACATAATTAAAGTTTCATAATATTTGGACTTCATTTGATATCTCTAAAGCTTGACCAAACTCAGGGCATACCGAAATGAAATATACAAACAAAAACTATATACCAACTTCTAACCATCACTAAAGCCTAACCATAATGAGTTAAATTCTAATTTTCGGATATGATATGAATACATGATTCTATTTTCATATACAATTGGAATTTCTGAATTCCAGTAAGCACAGAAAGAGATATGCAAGTTTTAATACAAAGGGTTTTAATACAAAGAAATATGACCTATAACACCACTTATCTCACATATGAACCAATTCATATTATCACAAAGGAGGATGGAATTTGGATCAATAATTCACGATTTATATACTTTGAAATAAGTATAATAGAAGATTAAAACAATATTAACACATAATATTACCTTGGAAACACCTTAAGGATTTTCTTGGAATTGTTTTTCGAAATTTTCCTTGTAACCCTTTCTTCCTTAACTTCTACCTCTCTTTCCTCAAGCTAATTACACCTCAAACTGAACCTAGGGACTTATTTACTGAAGAAATAAGGTTAAGGGAGAGTTTTAAGTCGTCCAAGGCTGCCTCCCAATCCATCCAATCAAATTAAAATATTTGGTTTAATAAAAGACAATTTATCACTTAAGGGAATTATCAGGTTTGCCCCTTCTCGTAATTTTGACCTAACTTCTTACTCGAACATCCGTTTGATGCACCGTTTATTGTGTTACAACCCTAACTCACATATATACAACTATGTAGTTTTCACCTCATGTCAATTGTAATGTTACAAGGGTCAAAACTAGTCTTAAACAGGAACATTTCTATTGAAAATAACCAAATCTTGTGTTCGTAAATAATTCGACATTTCATGATTTATGAAAGTAGAATTACACTAACCATAATCACTTAACATTAGATATACTAATAACACATTATTCATATCACATAAAATAAGTATAATTTAAATATAATTTATCATAATTATATACGGGTTGTCACATGGAATGTCCAAAAGATTGATCCCCCTAGGCCAAAAATCCCACAACATCTGCAAAATTTTGTAGCTCCTTGACACTAGGAAGGAAAGATCAAAGTGGACGCCCTTGTGGCGGAGCACCTGAACATAATTAAGAACCACAGAAGAATGCAAATATAAACGGGTCAGGGACCGGTTTGATATGATATATGTGTGAATAAAATGCATAACAGTTATGAATACTAACATCATAAACAAGATAAGTTCGCTCTCCATTATAATAATCATCCTCACCTCTCATCTAATTACACATCCTAGCGCTATACCATTTCATTAAGCTAAACTACCCATCCAATTTAAGGAAAAATAGCCTAATTCTTTTTAACATGCTTAATTTTCCAATTTGTAATTATATCTTCACAAGTCAATCAGTTATTGGGGATCACATGCCATAAAGTTGATTTATAGATTCATTAACTCATTCAGATGAAATGCCATATTTTTAAGAGCAATTACAATTATAATATAACAGTTCTAAGACCATCCTTTAGGGAGTCACCCCACTGAACGCACCCCTAAATGCTATCATCTTCCAGGGCCTATAATCAAGACCACCTGGGTACCCTAAATTGTAACGCATGGAAAGCGTCCATATACCTTCGACAGTGAGTCATAACCATACCCGAAATTACCTCACTTCAAATAAAACAGTCATACAATGTAACCACTGGTCCTATGGCCCGAGGACTATATTCTCCCTGCACCATCAGCCAGGGGATTTTCCTCATTCGCGTAACTTCCCTTGTGATAGCATTTAGAGTGGTATGTATATACATGCCATGATCACAAAATATACCAATTAAAATGTACATCTCTTATTTCCGAAACCATATGTGCATAACGATATGAGCTACAAAATATAATTACCCTCATACTAGCCCCCGAAAGTCCAAAACGATACTACCCAACTCTACCCTAGTCCTAGACTCATTTACTAAACGAAATGAGACATTAAGTTCTACTATATAGTCCCCAAAATTAGCCCAAATGTCCCCTTACTATCCTAGGGTATTAGTCCCCCTTATGTGAGACCTTAATACTCTTTATTACATCATATGAGAAGGTTCCTAAGCCTCAAACCTAAAAAAAGGAGAAGAAATCAAGTTTTAAAATTCTTATAAAACAACAGGATTTCGAATCGATTCGCCTAAGGCGGAATCGATTCACCCCTGAAAGCGAATAGATTCGCTCAAAAAGCGAATCGATTCAGCGGAGATAACCAATCTTCTGCCTAAGCCCGAATCGATTCAGCCTTAACCCAAATCCATTCGGTTCCTCAGACTTGTAGCCACCATTTTAGCGAATCGGTTCACTGAGGAAGGCGAATCGATTCGCCCTGGTCGAGAAGCCCAATTGTGGCTACGGGTTGTATAAACCCTAAATCCCCAAAACCTATTTTCTTCCATCTAAAACCCAATACCATCAACCAACACCACCTACAAACCCTTCCACAGTACATTTAACTATTATAACCCATTCAATCAAGTCTAGATCCTAAACCTTTAGATTTAAACAACAAACTCATCAAAATTCATAAATGGTTCAAACTCAAGAACACCAACTGTAAATACAAATTATTCACACTCAATCATACATTTATGCAAGTTAGAAACTTGATTCAAGATTATAGCCTCGAATTATCTTCTCGTTGCAACGATTCCAAGTCCAAATCACCAAACTCTCTATTTTCTCTTCTTTCTCAAGCTCTCTCTTCTCTCTAACTCTCCATGTTTAGAAATACACAAATGAGCTCTAAATGCTCTTGCAAGATTAAAATACCCAAAGCATCCAAAATACATTAAGTCCAACATTAAATGCTACTACATACTTAAAATGACTCGTAACATCATAATTAAGTTATAACTAGTCAAAAGTACTCCGGAACCCAAAAATTCACCTGACACTTATTTTGACTATCTCAACCATTTCCGGACTAACCGTGCCCTCTAAACTGGCATCTGGGATATCGTTCATTAATTTTATGTTCCAACGTCATATTAACTCTTTAATAATAACCCGATTGTAATATAAATCATAATGGTCGCTTAAAAGCACAAAGCACAATAATGCAACAAAATATAATGTTATACTATTTACATTCGCTTAACGGTAAATGTGCAAAATTCAGTAAATATTATCTCATTAATCACTTAAAGTAATATTTACTTCAACCTCCCTTATTTTATATAATTAACCCACAAGGCAATTAAATATAAAAATAATTACTCATAAATAAGGGGTATGACATAAAGAAGTTTGGGGTCTGATTTCTATTTGTACAAAAAATTAAAAAAAAAAGGTCGTTAGTGGCTGTTACAAAAGAGTTATTGCTACATATATTTATTTATTTGCAATTTACACTTAAGCCCTTGTTTTTAATTTTTAAACAATTAAGGACAATTTTCTATCAGGTATACATGTTATGCCACTAGCGCAGATTTTTACAAGAAGAGAATTGGTGGACCTAAGTATTTAAAATTTATCAAAATTCCTTTAGTGTTTAAAATTTGTTTGCGAGGGACCTAAGAGTACTTTCCCTTTTATTTATTCATTAAAGCTGAAGGGAGACAATATGTCGCGCACAATAGTTGGGCAAATAATAATTTAGTGCCCAGTATTATGGGGCCTATTTGCACACTGTCTGTCCACAATGTAAATTTGTATGGTGATTGCACATTTAAATTTGAGAACATGCATTGTTTTTTATCCATTGTGGGAAGAAACAATGCAAAGTTTAAACTTTTGCATCTCTTAGGCCCTGTTTAGTTGTGAAAAAATGCGTTTTGTCTTCTATTTTCAGATTTCATCTTCATTTCTAATTTTTTTTTTCATAGGAAAATTTCGTAAAATAGAAAATATATTCATTTGATAGAAATAAATTACTATTTTCAGGATGTAGTTTATAGAAAATTTAGGTGTGAAATGCAATTTACACAAAGTTTAGGGTTATAACGTAATAAGAGGATCCTAATTTTATTTACAAAAAGTCGAGGGGCCAATATATACGTTATAGAATTTTAGGGGCCAAAATATAATTCTCAAAAATTTCAAGTTCAAAACGTAATATTTAGAAAATGAAGAGATTAAAATATAATTTACCAAACAGTTAAGGATCTAGATATAAGTTAAAAAAATTAAGAGTTAATTTAGGACTTTTGAAAATTGTGAAAAATTTGATAAAGTGATTTTTCAATTTTTTGAAATATTAAAAAATTTGAAAAACTCTTTTCTAATTTTTGAATTTTTTTTTAGAAACAAACTTTTTTCCTGTACCTAAACACGTAGTGTTTTGCCCTTTGATTATTATTGAATTTGATGCCGCTAAAGTCCAGAACCATCACATCAGTTTACAAATCACATTTTATATTACTTGACTATATATAGGTTGTAATTTTTGAAAAGTCAAGAAGGGAATTTCTCCCTAATATACCATGTGGATCTTGCTTACAGGCAATTCTAGAACCCATTGACTTATAACATGCATCACATAGGACCAGTTACATGGGGACCAGTTAAGTGGACTAGATGAACGCATCATAGCTCTGAGTAAAGGTAGGTTTGAGTTTTCGTATGAATATATCCGGACGTCATTGGTCGGAAGAAATTGCTTCTGTTTTGTGGGAGAAGTATCGTCTTGTGAATGCATCTGTTACGTAGACTTTGTCACGTGAGGTATTTTTCGTCGTTTGACTTTTGTGGTATGGGAAGATGCTTTTATGATTTGAGCAATTACAGCTTTAGATATTCGACTTTGAAGTATGGAGTGAACATTTGTATCGTGCATCAGAGTCATTAGTCGGTTGTCTTTGCTTGTACGGATATAATTAATTTGTAATACAATTCTATCCTCGTACAACCACCAGCAAGATAGATTATTTAGATTTAACAAAAACGGATTTCGGTAGTTAACAAACAATATAATGAGTCTCACTGGTGTGAACCTAATTGTACAAGATAGAACTTACTTACACGGTTATACACATAAAACCGACATGAGATGACCCGGCTGTGCTAACCATAAATGAGCTGGGAATTGATGGAGCCAATCTTGCCTTACATGCGACCCAAAATGACACAGTAGCAGCCGAATTTATGACCAATATAATTACTTTTATTATTATATATGTAATTTAATAGATTTTATCATTTTTTTTTTGTTTTAACTGATTCTATATATCAAATTTTTTAGCTTTTATAAGTCATATTTGTAAACATATATTGAATAATTAATATATATATTGAATTTTTTTTATGATAAGATTTATTAAGAAATGTTTTATGTAAATATGATTTATTTGTCAAGCTTCCAATTTATTTTGATGGTGGCTAATCCCGACACACTCTCCAAACCCCCACACACTTCAAAAGAAGTGAAGAATAATCTATAAACACGGAAAGTGGTATATATTGGTTAAGAATCGTATTAGATACTAGTGTGTCCGATTTGTTTGACATTTTATGAAAGATTAACAAGATGATGATACGATAAAAAAACTTGTAATATAATCTTTAAAAAATTCACTAGTCATTACAAAAACATAAATATTTTTGGGTGTTTCTAAAAGTAATAAAAAGTTTGAAGAATAAAGACATCTTTACCCTTATCCCAACCCGTATTATTGACATATTTAAAAAAATCAAATGGAGATGTAAAGTGTATGAAGAGTACTACGATTAATCTTACTTAATAGGATAATTCAAATTAAGATTGTAGGGTTGTCAACCTACAATGTTTAATTGAAGTATTTGGCCAAAAGAGCTATACAAAATTTAAGAAGACACCAAATATAATGTAATTTAGAAAGTCGGTATTTGTCGCATCTACGGGAAAATAAAGGGGTAAGTGCCTTATAAGATATATTAACTTAGAGCGCTAGGAATACTAGCTCACAGTCCAAGTGTGTATTATTTTACATATTGTCAACATGTGTCCTTCTCGTAATGGGGGGTATTAGTTATAAAATTACTAACTCTTAACCCTGTACAATTATATTCGTGCTTTGGTTTAGATTTCGTTTAAACTTAAGGTCTTCTCTTTTATATTCAGTATTTTTTCAACTTACTGTCATCTGTACATTTTTTGAATTATTTCATTTGAATGTGTTTTTAAGCTAGCTAAAGTTTGATTCAGATTAGTTTACTCGTTAAATCGTATTTGCTCTGTTACACTCTGTTTCTGTATTAAAATTTTATATAGTTAATTGTCAATGAGATTTGTTTGCTTCCATTGCGTATCTCTTTTTTACCATCATCTTAAGTTGCTAAAGTTTCGAGTTTTAATTTATCTTATATTCTTTCATGTTTTGTACTGTAGAATATATGGTCTTGTTATCGCATATCTATGTGTAAATAAATTGAGTTTCTTTTGTTATTTTGTTTAAAGTTAGATGGATAAAAGTTGAATGCACTAAAATGATCGATTTTGTGAGAAGTATGTGATGGGAGTTAGATCATTCATTCGATTTGCGAATGAATCATATGTGGCAAAAAAATGAAACTAGCGATTGCTTGAATATTGATGTTAGAAATATCGATGAAGTGGAGGATCACTTATTTTAGAAAGGTTTTTGCACAACTTATACTCAATGGATATATCATGGGGAGCGCTCTGAACGCTTGGTGTATGGTAATGCAAATGTCGATGTAGATAGTGATGATGTCGATGAAGAGATAACAGACCATGAAGAGGACAATGGTGATGAAATGCGTGATATGTAAGAAGACGTACATATAGGAATATTCATAGATACTAGTGGTCCATTTGATTCGTCGCATGGTGATTCTCCCATAGATGTTAGTGGTGGGGAGAAGAAAAGCTTTGAAAAATTACTGAGCGAAGCTGAACGTGAATTTTATCCCAATTATAAAAGATTCTATTCATTGGATTTTCTTGTCAAGTTGCTACACATGAAGGTAATTAATCACTGGAGTGATAAAGCACTCAACATGTTGCTTGAGCTATTGAAAGAAGTTTTCTTAGATGGTGAGACCCTTCCAAAGTCATATTATTAGGCGAAAAACATTTCACGTGATTTGGGATTAAGATATGTGTCGATTCATGCTTGTAAAAATGATTATTCGTTATTTTGGAAGGAATTTGAGAATATGCAAGAGTGCCCAACATGCGGGGAGTCTAGATGGATGATCAATGACGACAAGGGTAAGGGGAATCCACATAAGGTGCTTCGTTATTTCCCCCTAACACCAAGACTCAAAAGATTGTTTATGTAAAAAAAAATAACTGGCACAAAGAGAAGTGTGTAAATGATAATGTGTTAAGACATCCCGCTAACTCTAATGGTTGGAAGGAATTTGATAAAGATCATGAGTGGTTATCTTTAGACCCTCGTAATGTGTGGCTTGGCCTAACAAGCAACGAGCTCAACCTTTTTGGTAACATGAATAACTCATATAGCATGAGACCTGTTATACTCATACCCTACAACTTACCTCCATGGAAATGCATGAAAGAAATTTTTTTCATGATGTCATTGCTCATTCCTGGACTCAAGGCACCTGCTAAGAATATCGACGTGTATTTACAACCATTGATTGATGAATTGAATGAATTATGGGATGTTGGTGTGGAGACATATGACATGTCTGGGGGAAAGATATTTCAAATGCATGTCGCAGTTTTATGGACAATAAATGACTTTCCAGCCTATGGTAACTTATCCATATGGAGAACTAAAGGATACATGGCATGCCCTACTTGTAACAAGCATACTTATTCAGAAAAATTAAGAAGTAAGATTTGTTATATGGACCACCGTCGATATTTGGAGCCAAACCTTAAATGGCGGAAGAGTAAAAAATTTAATGGCTTGCAGGAACTTCATTCAAATCCCATGGAGTTTGCTGGGAAAGATGTGTTGGAATAATTGAAATATCTTAATGATTGTATGCCTAGGAAACACTTCGATAGTAGGAAGCAAAAACTTACACCCGAAGAGATGAATTACAACAAAAAAAGCATTTTCTTCCAATTTTCGTATTGGGAGACACTGAAGTTGCGCCCTAATCTTATTGTCATGCACATTGAGAAAAATATTTATGAGAGTGTACTTAGGACATTATTAAACATCGAAGGGAAAATAAAAGACAAGTATAAAGTGAGACAAGATTTGGAGGATATGAAAATAAGAAAGGAGTTACATTTAAAGCGAAATGGTGATAAAAAAAAATTTGCCTCTCGTACGTCCTATTTGTAAACATATATTGAATATTCACTATATGTATAAGTAAGACCTATTGAGAATTTGTTTTATGATAGGGCCTATAAAGAAATGTTTTATGTAAATATGACGTATTTATCAAGTTCCCAATTTATTTTGGTGGTGGCCAAACTCAACCCACTCTCCAAATCCCACGCAGTTCACAAGAAGTGAAGAACACTCTATAAGCACGAAAAGTGGTATCTATTGGTTAAGAACCGTACTAGATACTAGTGTGTCCGACTTGGTTAACATTTTGTAAAATATTAACACGATGATGACAGGATAATTTTTTTTAATATAATTTAAAAAATTCAATAGTCGTTACAAAATCATAAATATTTTTGGGTGTTTCTAAAAGTAATAAAAAGTTTGAAGAATAAAAACACCTTTACCCTTATTCCAAACCATATTATTGATATATTTAAAAAAATCAAATTAAATAAATTTAAAAATGCAGACTTGAAAACTAAACAATGACTAAATCTAGAAACATATGTAATACAAAAAATCTACATAGAAATGTGAAATCAAATCAAAGATGCTAGGGGGACTTCTTTAAATTAAATGGTTAACAAATAAAGGGACGTTTAATGTTTAGTCCCTTGGAGCTAAGTATATTTTGCACTTAATCCACTTAATTTTTTTTATGTTTCAAAACGTCCCTTGTCATTTATTTTAATAATTTTTTTTCTTAGGCTTTAGAGTAAGAGAAGAAATTGTGTTTGTGAGTGTTTTATGTAGTGAGTAATTTTTTGGAATAAAATAAAAAACGTTTGGACTAAACATTAATTAAAAAATGATTAGGGACTTTTCATCAACTTGACCCACATAAGTGAAAGAATATAATATAATATAGAATAGTTGATCTTGGGGAATGTGATGGGATGTCTATCTTTTCAACACAACTCATGTTTGAAGCAAGATAAAGATTTTTTTTAAATATAATATGTGTTCATTGATCTTGATAAATAGAGAATGCTTTACTACTTAATGTAGTATACTTGATGGCAACACCATCATTAGTTATGTTTTAGCTTAATCAACTGACATTTGAATATCTGCATGTATGTAGTTTGCTAGACTTTGGGTTCCCCTCACGAGGTTAGGATTGTAATGGTTTTTGGTAGTTATTAGACTTAGAGGTGACAACTCAGGTGTTTTGTATTGAGTCATGTTCACATCGTGTCTAACACTGATACCCTAAAACCCAATATATTTTATGATTGCACCAAATGCCTTCAAACTAATTCGATCGGATTATTAAACATTTTGTGTGTGGAGATGCATAACCAACAACGCAAAAACCTAGGACTACGAGCCCATGCTCTCTCAACTAAGCACACCACTCGTAAGTTGTTTATATATTAGCAAAACCAAGTACAAAATCACATTTTTGTGTTGTGTATGATTAAATTTCGTGCTTATAGGTCTTCCAACAGTGTGTATCATGTTTTAAACATAAATTCAAATTGTTATCATGTGAAGGGTGAAGAAAATATATCATATATATACCCACAGTACTATCGAGCTTTAAAACTAATTTTTGGTGCAAAAAATATACAACTCCAATTGATATATGGTCATTTGGTTACGTTCTTGCTGAACTTCTTCTAGCCAACCATTGTTTCGTGGATAAAATGCAGCTAACCAGCTTATACGGATTATCAACGCGTGGATTTTCTTTTTAAATATTTTTTTTGAAATGTTATTAAACAATAGAAGTCGTGTTTTGATGTTATAGTTATCTTATATTTTGTCATCTAGGTTATTGGCATGCCGATTGGGGAAGGAATTCGATGTATGAATCCAAATTATATCAATTTTAGGTGGATTGGCATAAGGTATGCCTTTTATTCTCCTACATCGTGAAAAAACGTTCACCATACACTAAATGGTTGATGGATTTATCATCAATTGTTAAATATAACTAAAATTCATCTTGCAACGTAATTTCTACTTTTTGTCTTTTGTTTTCTTTTAACGGCCCTTGAGTTAAAATCTCAACTACTGTTTAAATAGAATAACAGCTGGTAATCTTTTTTCACTCACTATATAAATTAAAAAAATAAATGGCCAACGCCCGATAATCACACACATGAAAAGCTGAAACAGTCCCAAGACAAGCAACCTCCGTCTTATAAAACTTAGTTGCTCTGAATAATATTCGATATCAGCACTTGTTGCTAGTGACACTACATTATGTAACGGAAGAATTGCACACCAAAAATATTGAATTCATCAGTGAATATTAAAGAGAGCTATAAGGACTAATTATAGGAGCCAATGAATTTGTCTCCAAGTAACTTAAGATGACAAAATTAAACTAACCTAACTAATTTTTTTGTATTGGATGATTTTTATTCTTCTTTTATAAAAAAGAAATTAACATTAAAATCAAAATTGTATTTTCTCTTAGACGCAATCCATGCTCCACACATTTCAATCCACATATAGACCATTCTCCCATCTTTGAAGAAAGGTCAACCATAATTTTAGGAGAAAATTGAAGCCCCCATGTGGTATGAGTAAATATTTTGGCTTTGTAATTTTCATCCAAATTGATTTTCTCTTAAATTTGTTTCCCTAAGTATTAGATTTCTCCCCAATTAATATTCGTTGCCTCAGTAAGTCGCGACCCTCGGCAGACATTGGTCTACTCCCTGACTGTTGGAAGTGTTAGGTGAATCATCCTTCTATGCTTAGATATGATGACGAGAGGAGTGCAAGTTCAAAAGCATGGTTTTATAATGTCATATGGTTCACTAAGTCCCCCTCTCCTCCCAACCATTTTTCCAAATCCAGATTTGAACTGATTAGTCAACAACTCTAATTAACCCGCTATTGATGATAAGATAGATGACCAAGAGGCATAGGAATATTCTTGAAAGAATGCTACATCACTCATGTTGAGTATTCTTCTGATTTTTACTACACACATGAATACTATATTTCTATTACATCTACACCATGCCTTGATACCAATGTGACATATACACTACACAAAGGAATACTTACAACAAACAAATGAAATCCTTTTGTTTAATCCATTGTCATTAATATTCATGTCATAAGTGATTACAAAAGATAACGTTTAAGGACTATTTACAAGTTGTAAGCAGCCCTACACGATATATGTTTAAACTAACCCTTAACTAATTAATGTTTGAAATTAATATGCTCTATTCTTCCTAAATAAAGAAAAAATTAAATTTGCAATTCACATTGTACTTTTTTTACCTGATCCATCCTCTATAGGGATCAACCCGCATGTACATCGTTTTTACTCCCGTCCCAGGTAATAGTTATGTTTCTAAGATTTAAGCTCTGTATATATGTTATTACTACTTTAGGAAAGATAATGCAATATTAATTGAACCTCCCACTTTAGAAAAGCTGATGAAATACAAATTAATATTATCTAATAGTTTACAGTTCCCTTGATTTTAGGAGTCACTAGGGGGATTGTTAGAACTTATGGGTTTTCTTAAGTCAACAAAATCAGATTTTGGTCAAGTTTGGGGTCAATTTATTATGAAACCCATACGTTTTTCGTGACAACTCAAAGTGGTAACTCGTTTACCTTCGCAAGGAGTATAATGTGGTATACTCACATACAAAAAACCATAAATTATTAAATGAGAAATCGTAGCTCAAAGTACTATCTTGGAACATGGAAAATGATTGAAGTGTTTAAGTTAAAGCTTGTCTCACATAGGAAGAATGTGTAAAATGGGTGTAGTATGACATAAATTAATTTGGTTTAAAGGCCTGGTGCCCTTGGGGTATCCCAACTCTTTGAAGGAGAAATGACTTACATGGGCTTGGTTTGGCTTCCAAGCCCACACGCGCGCACGCGCCGCTACCGCCCACTCGGGTTCGTCGGCCTTGGGGCTTTAACTTGGCTAAATTATAAACTTTTTGGGCCAAATTCTATTAGGCATTTTTATTTAATTTCGGGTTTCTTTTCTTTTATTTTGACCCATCTTTATCCTGGACCTGTCTAGTCCAGTTTTTATTTTTATTTTTCATTTGAGAGTTAAATTCGGTTATTCCCAACGATTGACAGTTGGGATTTCCAACCGTTTTTAACTGCTACTTATTTTTGTATAAATAAGTGGCCTGGGGTCTCATCTAAAGGTTAAAAAAATAAGACTGTCCAGTCCATATATTCAATTTGTTCATATGAGAGTTCTCAACGGTTGGTTAAAATAGACATGAAAATTGGAGTGCTGCTTTTGGAAGTGAAGATTGTTGTATCCTGGGAGAAGATTGCCACTGCATCCGAGAAGCACTAATTCGGGGAAAAATTCATTTTAAGGTCAGCGTGTTTAACAGTTGCCTCAATCTATTTTTTTTTTATGTCAGGGCATTAAGTTCTGTAATTTTTCTTTAAATGTTATGTAATTAAAAATTTCGTAATATTTGTAATATTATAAAACTTCACCTGGATAACAATCTTAAGACGAATTTATTTTTTTAAATATTTTTATTCCACAATGGTTTTTTGTGTTACTTAATTACAGAAACATTTTATGATGCTTGATGTGTTAAGAAATTATTTCTAGTATTACAAAATATTGTTTTCACATTATTTAAAGGAAAAAATTTCCTATTATATAGAAAATTTAAGTTATTTATGGAATGTATTTCTCTTACTCAGAAAATTAGTATACTACGATTTATTTTCTACTGAATTGCCAACAAGTTATATTTCATTACATTTGTGACACTATATCAATATAATTTTGACTCACATATCCTATTATAAACATACATTTATTTATGTTAAAAATAGAAATGGCAACTACTTTTGCTTTGCTCATTGCGGTACTACCAACTAATGTTGGACATAGTGAAAAACCCAAAAAGTTCAAAGGGAGTGATTTCAAACGTTGTCAACAACAATTGTTATTTTATTTAACAACTTTGAACTTGAAAAATTTCCTAAATGAAGAGGAACCAACTTTGAAAGAAGGTAAAACTGATAGGCAAATAATTTCCGCTGTGGGAGTCTTTGAATAAAAAATACAAAGAGCCGTGTGAACCAAGTCGGACCAAACAAAGGCCTAAAAGTGGAAACTTTAAAAAGTTCGATGGAAAATGTTTTGTGTGTGACAATCCGGGACATCTTGCTAAAGATTGTCGTAATCGAAAAAATGAAGGAAATAAGAAACATAAGCACAAGCCAATGTCACTGAAGTTGAGAACATTTCTGAAAATATTAATTATTTGAGCCTCTCGGCCATCATTTTTGAAGTCAACATGGTGGGAAACACTAGGAAATGGTGGGTGGACACTGGGGCCACTCGTCACATATGTTTAGAAAAGAATATGTTTACTTCTTACCAACACTCTAATCACAAGGAGCAACTTTTCATGGAAAATTCTTCTACTTCAAATGTCGAAGGAAAAAGGGAAAGTCATACACAAGATGACTTCGGGAAAGGAAATTACTCTCAATGACATGCTTCATGTCCCCGATATTCGAAAGAACATGGTTTCAGGATCACTGCTTATCAAGAAGGGATTTAAACATGTATTTGAATCTGATAAATTTGTACTCACTAAGAGTGGCATGTATGTGGGTAAAGGATATTTGAGCGATGGGCTCTTCAAACTCAATGTAATGACTGTAATGCCTATTAATAATAAGAATAATGTATCTTCTGCTTATTTTCTTGAGTCTAGTAATGTTTGGCATTGTAGATTAGGTCATGTTAATTATGATACAGACTTTGGGGTCAATTTATTATGGGACCCCCACATATTTTGCGACAACTCAAAGTGGTAACTCGTTTACCTCCGTACGGAGTATAACGTGGTATACTCACATAAAAAAAAACTTAACCTATTAAATGAGAATTTGTAGCTCAAAGTACTCACTTGGAACATGGAAAATGGTTGAAGTGTTTAAGTTAAAGCATGTCCCACATAGGAAGAATGTGTAAAATGGGTGTAGTATAATATAACCGAATTTGGTTTAAGGGCTTGGTGCCCTTGGGGTATCCCAACTCTTTGAAAGAGGGAGGACTTACATGGGCTTGGTTTGGCTTCCAAGCCCACATGCGCGCGCGCTGCTGTCGCTCGCTCGGGCTCATGGTCCATGGGGATTTAACTTGGCTAAAGTATAAATTTTTTGGCCCAAATTCTATTGGGCCTTTTTATTTTATTTAGGGTTTCTTTTATTTTATTTCGGCGCAGTTTTATTTTGGCCCAGTCCAGCTCGTTTTTTGTTTTTATTTTTTCTTGGACAGTTAAATTCGGTTATTCCCAACAATTAACTGTTGGGATTTCCAACAGTTTTTAAATGCCATTTATTTTTGCATAAATAAGTGGCCTAGGGTCTCATCTAAAGTTACGAAATTTAGATAGTCCAGTCCATATATTCAGTGTGTTCATATGAGAGTTCTCAACGGTTTGTTCAAACAGACATGCAAATTGGAGTGCTGCTTTTGCAAGTGAAGATTGTTGTATCCTGGGAGATGATTGCCACTGTGTCTGAGAAGAACTAATTCAGAGCAAAATTCGTCTTATGGTCAGAGTGTTCAACACTTGACTCAATCTAATATTTTTTCTGTCAGTGCATCAAGTTCTGTAATTTTTCTGTAAATATTCTGTAATTAATTTTTTTGTAACATTTGTAATTTTATAAAACTTCATTCTTGATAACAATCTTAAGACGAATTTAATTTTTTATATATTTTAATTCCAGAATGGTTTTTTTGTTACTTAATTAAAGAAACATTTTATAATACTTGGTGTGTTGAGAAATTATTTCCAGTATTACAAAATATTATTTTCACATTCTGTAAAGGAAAAAATTTCCTATTATACAGAAAATTTAAGTTATTTATTGAATGTATTTCTGTTAGTGAGAAAATTAGTATACTACCATTTATTTTCTACTGAATTGCCAACAAGTTATATTTCATTACATTTGCGACACTATATCAATATAATTTTCACTCACTTATCCTGTTATAAACATACATTTATTTATGTTTAAAACAAAAATGGTAACTACTTATGCTTTGCCCGTTGCGATAGTACCAACTAATGTTGGACATGGTGAAAAACCCAAAAAGTTCAAAGGGACTGATTTCCAACGTTGGCAACAACAAATGTTATTTTATTTAACAACTTTGAACTTGGGAAAATTCCTTAATGATGAGGAACTAACTGTGAAAGAAGGTGCAATTGACAGGAAAATAATTGCCGCTATGGGAGTTTTTGAATAAAAAATACAAAGGGCCGTGTGAACCAAGGCGAACTAAACAAAGGGCCTAAAAGTGGAAACTTTAAAAAGTTCGATGGAAAATGTTTTGTGTATCCGAACTCTTTTGAAGGAGGGAGGACTTACATAGGGTATCCCAACTCTTTAAAGTCTTAGTGACCTTGGGGTATCCCATCTCTTTGAAGGAGGGAGGACTTACATGGGCTTAGTTTGACTTCCAAGCCCACATGCACGCGCGCACACCGCCACCCACTCGGGCTCGTGGGCCTTGGGGCTTTAACTTGGATAAAGTATAAACTTTTTGAGCCAAATTCTATTGGGATTTTTTATTTAATTTTGGGTTTCTTTTATTTTATTTCGGCCCAATTTTATTCTGGTTCAGTCCAGTCTGTTTTTTTTTATTATTTTTTTTATTTTACAGTTAAATTCAGTTATTCCCAACAATTGACTATTGATATTTCCAACCATTTTTAACTGCCACTTATTTTTGTATAAATAAGTGGCCTTGGGTCTCATCTAAAGGTTAGGAAATTCAAGCACTCAAGTCCATATATTCGATGTGTTCATATGAGAGTTCTCAATGGTTGGTTCAAACAGACTTGAAAATTGGAGTGCTGCTTTTGCAAGTGAAGAATGTTGTATCATGGGAGACGATTGCTACTGCGTCCGAGAAGCACTAATTCGGGGAAAAATTCGTCTTAAGGTCAGAGTGTTTAACACTTGCCTCAATCTAATTTTTTTTTGTGTTAGTGCATTAAATTATGTAATTTTTCTTTAAATATTCTGTAATTAAAAGTTTAGTAATATTTGTAATATTATAAAACTCCATCCTGGATAACAATCTTAAGACGAAATTATTATTTTTTATATATTTTTATTCCACAATGGTTTTTTGTGTTACTTAAATACAGAAACATTTTATAAAACTTTGTGTGATAAGAAATTATTTCCAGTATTACAAAATATTATTTCCACATTCTGTAAAGGAAAAAAATTCCTATTATACAGAAAATTTAAGTTATTTATTGAATGTATTTTTGTTACTCAGAAAATTAGTATACTACCATTTATTTTCTACTGAATTGCCAACAAGTTATATTTCATTACATTTGTGACACTATATCAATATAATTTCTACTCACATATCATGTTATAAACATACATTTATTTCTATTTAAAATAGAAATGGCAACTAATTCTACTTTTCCCATTGTGGTAGTACCAACTAATGTTGGACATGGTGAAAAGCCTGAAAAGTTCAAAGGGACTGATTTCAAGCGTTGGCAACAACAAATGTTATTTTATTTAACAACTTTGAACTTGACAAATTTCCTAAATGAAGAGGAACCAACTTTGAAAGAAAGTGAAACTGACATGCAAATAATTGCCACTGTTGGAGTCTTTCAATGAAAAATACAAGGGCCTTGTGAACTAAGGCGGACCAAACAAAGGGCCTAAAAGTGGAAACTTTAAAAAGTACGATGGAAAATATTTTGTGTGTGACAAGACGGGACATCATGCTAAAGATTCGCGTAATCATAAAAATCAAGGAAATAAGAAATATAAGCAAGCACAAGCCATTGTCATTAAAGTTGAGAACATTTCTCAAAATATTAATGATTTGAGCCTTTCGGTCATGGAATCTGAAGTTAGCATGGTGGGAAACACTAGGGAATGCTGGGTGGACTCTAGGGCCACTCGTCACATGTGTTCTCAAAAGAATATGTTTACTTCCTACCAACACTCTGATCACGAGGAACAACTTTTCATGGAAAATTTTTCTACTTCAAAGGTTGAAGGAAAAAGGGAAAGTTATACTCAAGATGACCTTGGGAAAGGAACTTACTCTCAGCGATGTACTTCATGTCCCCAATATTCAAAAGAACTTGGTTTCAGGATCACTTCTTAGCAATAAGGGATGTAAACATGTATTTGAATCTCATAAATTTGTACTCACTAAGAGTGGCATGTATGTGGGTAAAGGATATTTGATCGATGGGCTTTTCAAACTCAATGTAATGACTGTAATGCCTATTAATAATAATAAGAACATATCTTCTTCTTATTTGCTTGATTCTTGTAATGTTTGGCATGGTAGATTAGGTCATGTTAATTATGATACTATTCATAGATTAAATAATTTATACTTAATACCAAAATTTTGTATTGACTCAAGTCACAAGTGTGAAACGTGTGTGGAATAAAAGTTAACTAAAACTCCTTTTAAAATTGTTGAAAGAAGTACAAACCCTCTTAAGTTAATTCATAGTGATATATGTGATTTAAAATTTATACAAACAAGAAGTGCGAAAAAGTATTTTATTAATTTTATTGATGATTGTACAAGATATTGCTATGTACATTAGCTTAGAAGAAAGTATGAGGCGGTAAATATTTTTAAACATTATAAAAATGAAGGTGAGAATCAACTTAGCAAAAAGATTAAAGTAGTTAGGAGTGATAGAGGAGGTGAATATGATTCCCCTTTTGAATAATTTTTTTCAAAATACAGAATTATTCATCAAACTACCTCTCCTTACTCACCTCAATCTAACGGGATTGCGGAACGCAAAAATCAAACTCTAAAAGAAATGATGAATGCTATGTTGATAAGTTCGGGTTTCCCTCAGAACATGTGGGGGGAAGCTTTACTTTCCGCAAACTACCTTCTTAACAAAATGCCTCATAAAAAATCACAAAAGACACCATATGAATTGTGGAAGGGTCGAACACCTTACTAAAAATACCTCAATGTGTGGAGGTGTCTAGAAAAGGCAGTGGTTCCTGATCCTAAAGGGATTAAGATAGGACCAAAAACCATTGATTGCATATTTACTGGATATGCGATTAATAGTAGTTCATATCGATTTCTTGTACGTAAATCTGAGATTCCTGATATACATGTAAATACTATAATTGATTCTAGGTATATATATTTCTCTGAAAATATATTTCCTAATAAAAATAAAGTGGCTGATTCAAGTTCTTATAAAAGAAATTTTGATATTGCATTTAGTAGTCATCAAAATAATATGGACAAAGATGATGACCTCGAACCTAGATGCAATAAAAGGACAAAGGCTTGAAAATCTTTTGGTTTAGATTTTCTAACATATATGTGACAAAGTGAGCCTGGAAACTTTGCAGAAGCAATGTCAACTCCAGAAGAACCTTTTTGGAAAGCGGCTATGAGTAGTGAAATTGAATCCATCATGTAAAATCATATGTGGGAACTAGTTGACCTTCCACCAAGATGTAAACCTCTTGAATGCAAGTGGATATTTAAGAGGAAATTAAAAGACGATGTATCAATTGATAAATACAAAGCTAGACTTGTAGCTAAAGGCTATAGACAAAAGGAACGACTGGATTACCTTGACATTTACTCACCCGTTACGAGAATAACATTCATTCGAATGTTAATAGCCATTGCATCATTATATAATCATGAAATACATCAACTAGATGTAAAAACTTCCTTCTTAAATGGATAGGTAAATGAAGAGATATACATGGAACAAACAGAAGGATTTAATGTTCCTTGTAAAGAAAAGAAAGTGTATAAACTTGTCAAATCCCTTTACGGATTAAAACAAGCACCTAAATAATGGCATGAGAAATTTGACAATGTAATGATGTCAAATGGATTTAAAATAAATGAGTGTGATAAATGTGTATACATTAAAAACACTACAAGTGGCTATATCATTGTTTGTCTCTATGTAGATGATATGCTTATTATTGGAAATAATAAGGATATTTTTAAATCTATTAAGAAAATATTGTCCAGTAAATTTGATATGAAAGATATGGGTATTGTCGATGTTATATTAGGAGTTGAAATTTCTAAAACATCGGAAGGACTTGTTTTGTCTCAATCTCATTATTTTAAGATGATACGTGATAAGTTCGATAAAGGTAATGATAGCATTGCTAAAACACCGATTGACCCAAATCTTCATTTATATAAAAATAGTGGAAATGGTATATCTGAATTAGAATATTCTCGTATCATAGGTAGTTTACTGTATGTCATGAACTGCACTCATCCAGATATTACCTACTCAGTTAGTAAATTGAGTCAATATGCAAGTAATCCAGGTGAACACCCTTGAAAATATATAATAAGAGTTCTTAGATATCTAAGATTTACTCTTAATAATGGATTGCACTACATGAGATATCTAGCTGTACTTGAAGGATACAGTGATGCAAATTTGATATCTGATTCAAAGGATTCTAAATCCATAAGTGGTTATGTATTTACACTTGAAAGTGTAGCGGTGTCTTAGAAATTCTCCAAACAGACTTGCATTTCTAGGTCAACAATGGATTATGAATTCATTGCTTTATATAAAGATGGAAAAAAAACATAATGGCTTGGAAATGTTTTAGAGGATATTCCAATGTGGCCAAAACCTGTGCCTGCAATTTGCATACATTGTGATAGTCAATCGACAATTGGCAGAGCACAGAGTCATATGTATAATGGTAAGTCTCGACATATACGTCGAAGACATAATACTGTTAAACAACTTTAATACAATGGAATAATTTCCATTTATTATATTAAGTCTAAAGACAATATAGTGGATCCGTTAACCAAATGGTTAAATAGAGATCAAGTGTATAATTTATCGAGGGGAATGGGAGTAAAGCCTACAAAATAAAGAGTTGTCTTGATGGCAACCCTACCTACATGACTGGAGATCCCAAGATTTAGGTTCAAAAGGACAATCGAGTCTTGACTGACTCTTTGAAAAGAGCACTAATGAGTTTTAAACTCATACCTATTCCTATGATAAAATAGTGTTGGCTACAAAGTAAGTAAGGATAAGCTTAACTTTTAATTACTGATATACTTTGGAAATTCAAGTGGGGTATAGTAAGATACTCTTAATGGGAAGTCACCTATGTGAGTGTGAAGGGGCCACTTCCATGAGAATTCGAAAGACTGAAATTCTCTAAAGCACTCATGAAACCACCAATGTTCAGTGCCAAAATGAACACAACCGAAAGAACCAAATTTGTTTGAAAAATTACTGTGTGAAGTCTATTGACTTGATTTACATAAAACACTGAACAGTTCAAGACATCGCGTTCACTGATCAGTTAGTAAATTCGATAGTCTTTCACTTGGGAAGATTCAAAGCCAAAAGCTATCTCTCCCGATATAGGAATTTTTTGTAGAACTCTCTTAGTGTTTGTATAGTTATTTATGTTAATCCAACTAATTTTCATTCATGTGAGGGATTATTAGAATTTATGGGTTTTCTTAAGTTGACAAAATAAAATTTTGGTCAACTTTGGGGTCAATTTATTATAGGGCCCACATGTCTTTCGAGACAACGTGGTATACCTCGTCTACCTCCGCAAGGAGTATAACGTGGTATACTCACATACAAAAAATCATAAATCATTGAATGAGAAATTATAACTCAAAGTACTCACTTGGAACATGGAAAATGATTGAAGTGTTTCAGTTAAAACTTGTCCCATGTAGGAAGAATGTGTAAAATGGGTGTAGTATAATATAACCCAATTTGTCTTAAAGCCTTAGTGCCCTTGGGGTATCCCAAATATTTGAAGGAGGGAGGACTTACATGAGCTTGGTTTGGCTTCCAAGCCCACATGCGTGCGCGTGCTACTGCTGCATGCCCGATCGGCCTGGTTGGGCTCGGGCTCGTTGGTCGTGGGCCTTGGGGCTTTAACTTGACTAAAGTATAAACATTTTGGGCTAAATTCTATCGGTCCTTTTTATTTAATTTCGGGTTTCATTTATTTTATTTTGGGCCAGTTTTATTCTGGCCCAGTCCTGTCCGTTTTTTGTTTTTATTTTTATTTTTTCTTTGATAGTTAAATTCGATTATTCCTAAAAATTAATTGTTGGGATTTCCAATCGTTATTAACTGCCATTTATTTTTGTATAAATAAGTGGCGATGGGTCTCATCTAAAGGTTATGAAATTCAGACAATCCAGTCCATATATTCAGTATGTTCATATGAGAGTTCTCAACAGTTGGTTCAAACAGACTTGCAAATTGGAGTGCTGCTTTTGCAAGTGAAGATTGTTGTATCCTGAGACGATTCCCACTGCGTTCGAGAAGAACTAATTCAGGGTAAAATTCGTATTAAGGTCATAGTATTTAACACTTTCCGCAATCTATTTTTTTGTGTGTCAATTCATTAAGTTCTGTAATTTTTCTATAAATATTCTGTAATTACAAATTTCGTAATATTTGTGATATTATAAAACTTCATTCTGGATAGCATGTTTCTCTCTATTCATTTATTTTGAGTCATTTGTGTTTTGACCCACAAATTATATGTCAAAATTTTATTTAGTCTACAAAGTTTTTAATTATTAGACTTGGACGACCATGTTTTACTGTTTAATTAGTCAACTATTTCCAAATTATAAAAAATGTCTAAAATAACAGGAGTTCTCTACATAATCATGTGATATGATATTTCTCATTTTCTAGACAACCAAGTTGTGAATTTACTAATTATTTCATTTAGACTCTATTGTCATGATGTCAAAGTGCATTATGGAAAAGTTTAGATATTTTATTCAATGGTTTGAGAGATGAGGAATATGTTGGCATGTTCATGTTAACTTAATATGCGGGTCCTTGAATTTCACATCACTTTTCTAATGAACCTATTAGATAATGAGATAATGAGATAATGAGAAAATGATACAATATATATATACTAGTGGATACCCATGCCTGAAGGCACGGAAAAATTTTCGAAAGTACATAATCACAAAACAACAAAAATATCGTTCCCTAATTGTAATTTTTAAAAATAAACTACTTGCATACATGTGTGGTGGTGGCGGCAACAATCGTGGGAGAATGAATGCCATAGCATGTAGTGTTTATCGTGTAAAAAATGCACATAAAAAATATAACTCTCACAATAGAAATATTTATTCAATCCAGCGCACAGAACAAAATACAATGCCCTATTTATCGCATCAATGACACACATAACAAAATATAAGGCCTTGTTTATCGCATCAACATCAGACATAACAAAAATGTCATAGAACACTTGATAAATATATTAATAGATTCATTACATATTTACAACTTTTTTTAGACAATCTATTTATTACTAACTACTATAAATTTTTTAAACTTATTAATACATTATTTTAAAACATATAAACAAATTAATACATGTTATATTAAAAAAATAATGTACACAACCTTCAAGTTTATACAAATTTAATACAAATTTAGCACACAACCTTCAAATTTATAAACCTTAAGTTGTGTAATAAAAAAAAGCAGCCTAAAGAATTTTTCATCCTTGAGTTCCATAAAACCCAATATAAAATTCCATCTGCGCTAAAATAAACTGCAGAGAATGGCTTCCAAATAATCAAAGACAACTTCAAAATTTATAAACCTCAAGTTCCATCACCAAGAATAAGATTGTCATGAGATCAATTTTGTCATCCAGTAGAAGAAACTTGTAAAACACAATAAAGAGCAGAATAAAGACGAACACAATAAAGAGCACAATTCCAACTAAAATCAATATTTTCTCTAGTAATCTGTTTAAGACGGACACAATAAAGAGAGAAACAGAGCATACATGAAAATTAGACCTCAGAGCAGTTGATCCCTTATGTCACTTGGTGGATCTTCTACTTCAACGTAATTCATCTCTTGTAACTTGCCCAGTTATCCATTTTTTCGGCACACTTGTTCCTCTCGCTTAATATGTGAGTCACCCTAGCACCGGTGTCCCGAGATAGTTCAATGCAATCTTCAATTAGAGCACACAATGGGTGATTTTCTGCATTTTTCTTGGAAATCAATTGCACCGCCAAGGCTCAATCTATCTCAATTGTTGTTCTAGATTTCATTTATGAGTTTTAAACCATGATAGATCCATTCCAGTTCATCTTGGAGAATAGTCGCTTTACCCTTCATATTGCCGTAGAATCTGACCACCCAAGCTCCTAGATCATTCCTGACCATGCCTCCATAGCTGCCTCGTCCCGTGATATTATTACACCCTCCCTCTGTATTTCTTTTCATAGTACCTGCAATAGGAAAGTTCCACACTATTAGATCCAAGTTTGGTTCCTACACTTGTGGGGGCCTTTTTGAATAGCTTAAAACTATCTCAATTTATATTCAACTACTAAAAATTATCTCAATTTATATAAAGATGATGATAATTCCTAGTTGAACCCATGCAGTCAGTCTTGTGTGTTGCATTCAGTTGGCTGTACACCTTTGTAAATCAGTGTCGTACACTGTTATAAATCAGTCTTCACGCATTCGTTGGCCAGGTCATACACTGTTATAGATCATTCCTCACACAGTCGGTCATGTGTGTTGCATTCAGTTGCCCTTTCATCCACATTTCTAGTCATTGTCTCAAGTTCTCTTTCAAGATGGCTAATATTTGTCATTAAAAATAGTATTTATTATTTACGATACGAAGAAATTCATTACAAAAGGCATAAAAAGCACCAAGTAAATAAAACCGTTACTTTAATCCAAAGTTCTATTTGTTCATAAAACAAACAATTTGTGTGCATAATTAGATCAAGTAACCAAACATAATTAGCTAAAAGAGTAGATATTAAACATCAAACATAATTAAGATTTAATAAATGAATAATATAAGAACATAAACTTGATTATTCGAATGATAGGACAACTATACAACTGTTTGAGTTGTTAGAACATAAACTTGATGATGCACTGTTTAGGTTATTAGATAAATATTCAAATGAAAAGACAATTAGACAACTAAAGATCCTAAGGTATTACTTTCAAATCAGGACAAAACTATAACTAGACAATCACATTTTTCTGAGACTTACCAGTTTTTTCAGCAGTTGTTAAGCTTTCATGGTGAATTTCTTCAGGTACATATGTAGAACCTTATTAATATCGATAAGTTACAATTCACAATCACAATTTCACCAGAAAAAAAAATAAATAATCACAACTAAACACAAACGAAGTATAATTAATCACAACTAAATACAAAAGCCTAACTACAATTATCTCCAAGAGTACGTATGATAGGATGCATATTTTTACATCATTACTATCAGGCATTCAAACATGGGATATACATATTCAAATAATGCGTGAATTAAAGTAGTTTTACATGGGATATATATATATATATATATATATATATATATATATATATATATATATATATATATATATATATATATATATATATATATGCTAGTAGTTTTAAATAAATATATTTTTTCTACCTCAAAAAAGCCAAACAGAAGTTAGCAGAGCAAATTAAAACTATGGATCAAATGGAGATGGTATTTAAAAAATATATCATAAAATAATTTGGTAAAAACTTATGACCACATTGCCCAATATCTCATAAGACAGTTTAATAAGAAAATACAAATAAGCCAACAAATTATACACCAAATATGGCAAGTGATACTATTCAATGCTAAACAATAGAAAACGTATAATCAATTGAACAAAGCAAGAACTTTTAATAGGTTTCACCAAAATTCTTTAGAAAATAGGAGTAGCATAGACTAACCCAATCAGAGTTAGTTATTCACTTAATGAAATGCATTCATCAAGATAACCCACCCAAACTATTTGGTGCTTATAACCCCTTTAATGTGGATAACAAACAATTATTAGTACTAATATTAGAAGAATAGAAAAAAATTGACAATAGTAACTTTAAAATCCCATAATATATCAAAGTAATATCACATAAACATTAATTAATTATGTTTTATGTGTATTTAACATTACAAAAGAACTAACTAAGAAAAAAACTAAAACTAAAGCAACCAAAAATCTAGAGAGTACATATTCTCAAAGAGAGGTGGTCGAGAGACATGGGTAGGTATATGCAAAGAGCTTTCAAGCTATCAAAAAATGGAGGAAACAGAGAGGGTAAGAGAGAGGTGTGCATGAGATAGTTAGAAACATACACCAGCCCAAATGTAGTTCTTTTCTTTTTCGTCCACCCCAAATGAATACTCGTGTTTCTTTAAATTGTATATGAAATTAAGTTTATGGGGACTGCATGTTCTTCACTGTTTTCTTTGTACTCATTATATAGCAAACCAAGGGCATGGAATTTTCAAGTTGTGCAAGTGTGGTTTCAGTCAGTGATTGCAACCAAGGATTTTATCTACTTTATTTACCACCTAACTTTTGTCACTTCACATCTTTAACTCAAATTTTCTTTGATTCTCGTTTTATGCCGAGCCCTTGAACATGTTTCCAATTTCCTTAGGTGTAATTTCATCCATTCCCCTTGTACAGGAAGTATTTAGAAGAGCCTTATGTGTGGGTGGAGTCGAACACAACTACTCTCAACATACTGTCATCGCAAGCTGAGATTGGACTGGGATTCCTTCTAATAATCTCTCTTTTCTCGTGGAAACACAACATAATACTGACATTCATATAGTGGCGGCTATTAAAGCTCATTTATAATGCTCCGGTGACTGCTGGTTACCATCAAAGTGTATGGTCCAAAATTGGGAGAACAGTTAGGTCACTCGTCCATTAGTATGCCCCATTCAAGAACACTCCAATTTCAGCCATGCAGAGATGGTGGTTGAGGTGAAAATTCTTGAAAGATGAAGCTAATGGATAACAGGAATCTTATAGCATGAAAATTAATCTACACAAGATTTTTCTTTATGTGTCTTGTATATTCATTTTGAAATAGACGTGAGTTTAAATATATGTCAAAGCAGTTACCTTGAACTGAATAGGTTTGATTTAATTTCCTACTAATAATCTCTAAGGAGCACTTTTTTGTATTAAACTCTTACAAATACAGAAAAATTTGATTAATTAGGTGGTAGCTCCACTTTTATTTTAAAAAAAAAGTTTGATAACAAAGTTACGCAACCAAGTCCGTTTTCATAATTTGAGACAGTACAATATATAGACTAGACAAAATCTAATCTCACAGTGTGATGAAAAATAGTTTGATGGAAAAAACTTGCACCTCCATCGTTCTACTGTTGAAAGAACTCTTGTATGCACCTCCATCGTTCTTGACTCTTAATTAACTAAAATAAAGCCAACATAACCCTCATTAATTGATAGATAAATGAAACTAACAAAAATATCCTAATTAATGTTATACCATAAGTAAAAGGATAAACTAATCAATAACCACGACCTACAAATTTACACCGCTTTTCTACTACAAATGCTACTTGGTTGGAATAGCACAAACCAATAATGACAGTGCATTATAGTTAAGAAGAGGCAGCTTTCACCAAAAACTAATACAATACGGTTTCATTGTCAGGAATGTCCAAGGGAAAAAAGATTAAAAACATTATATCTTACAAAAGTAATAACCATCACCAACTAAATTTGCACGTATCGTGGGTTTCCAAATTTAGCAAAAACTATAAATACTCTATATTTTCAATATCCAAGTATTTTATTTACTTTCTAGTCAACCAAGCAAAAAATGGGTAAAGACTATTAAGAGTATATAGGAAAAATGAACCTGAAAATAAAAGTAAAATGGAGTCGACATGTTAATAGGACATCTGCTTCATTTCCAAAAAAAAAGATATCAAACTTTGAAAAGTTACTTTTCCTTCCCATTTGACAAATTTGAATTATGAATTATCTCTAGGATTGATTACCATTAAGTGAAATACAAAAAAAAAAGATTAACATTGCCTCAAAACGTCTGCATTTCAAAACAAAGAGAAACATTCTAATAAGAATAAATGTGACAACTGCATTCAAAATCTAGTTTAGATAAAACAGCTAGTGAATTTAATCAATCCCATTTCAGTTTTCTTTACCGATTCTTATAATTCGATATCATAATAAGATATTTAAAGCAATTTGATCATACATATTGTGTATGTGTGTGTGTATGTGTGTTTGCGTGTGTGTGTGAGAGAGAGAGAATACCCTTTGAACTTCAAATTGAAGACATAATACACACGGATCGAAAATCCAACACCCACAAATGCTCAAAAAACGTAACAACCATATCAAGATATATACAAAACATGTTACATAAGAAATAGAAAGAATTACAAATCTGGAAAATAAGATTTCAAAAGGAGAAACAAAACTCACCTCAATAGAACCATCGATTAAAACTCACCTCAAACACAAATTTTTATCCCTAACCGAACTTAAACTATAAACCCTATTTAAAAATCTATAAATTAAACCCATAAAAAATTGATTGGACAAAAATCCTAATAGTTGAATCCTCAAAAGCCCTAATCCTAAAAAAAATCAAACACAATTTTTTAGCCCTAACCAAACTTAAACTATGAACCCTGTTTCAAAATCTATAAATTAAACCCACAAAAAATTGATTCGACAAAAATCCTAATAGTGGAATCCTCAAAAGCCCTAATTCCTAAAAAAATGAAAACCCTAAACATTTCAGATAGAGAGAGACCTAAGAATGAGAAATGTAGAGCGAGAATACCTATTTCGAACAAAAAACCCTAAAGAGAGACCTATCATATATATTGTGTATGGGTGTGTGTTTGTGTGTGTGTGTGAGAGAGAGAGAATACCATTTGAACTTCAAATTGAAGGCATAATACACAGGGATCGTAAATCCAACACCCACAAATGCTAAAAAAACGTAACAACCACATCAAGATATATACAAAACATGTTACATAAGAAATAGAAAGAATTAGAAATTTGGAAAATAAGATTTCAAAAGGAGAAACAAAACTCACCTCAATAGAACCATCGATTAAAACTCACCTCAAACACAAATTTTTAGCCCTAACCGAACTTAAACTATAAACCCCGTTTAAAAATCTATAAATTAAACCCATAAAAAATTGATTGGACAAAAATCCTAACAGTTGAATCCTCAAAAGCCCTAATCCTAAAAAAATTCAAACACAATTTTTTAGCCCCAACCAAACTTAAACTATGAACCCTGTTTCAAAATCTATAAATTAAACCCACAAAAAATTGATTCGACAAAAATCCTAATAGTGGAATCCTCAAAAGCCCTAATTCCTAAAAAAAATGAAAACCCTAAACATTTCAGATATAGAAAGACCTAAGAATGAGAAATGTAGAGAGAGAATACCTATTTCGAACGAAAAACCCTAAAGAGAGACCTATAATATATATTGTGTGTGTGTGTGTGTTTGAGAGAGAGAATACCCTTTGAACTTCTAATTGAAGGCATAATACACACGGATCGTAAATCCAACACCCACAAATGCTAAAAAATGTAACAACCATATCAAGATATATACAAAACATGTTACATAAGAAATAGAAAGAATAAGAAATCTGGAAAATAAGATTTCAAAAGGAGAAACAAAACTCACCTCAATAGAACCATCGATTAAATTAAAACTCACCTCAAACATAAATTTTTAGCCCTAACCGAACTTAAACTATCAACCCTGTTTAAAAATCTATAAATTAAACCCATAAAAAATTGATTGGACAAAAATCCTAACAGTTGAATCCTCAAAAGCCCTAATCCTTAAAAAAATCAAACACAATTTTTTAGCCCTAACCAAACTTAAACTATGAACCCTGTTTCAAAATCGATAAATTAAACCCACAACAAATTGATTCGACAAAAATCCTAATAGTGGAATCCTCAAAAGCCCTAATTCCTAAAAAAAATGAAAACCCTAAACATTTTAGATAGAGAGAGACCTAAGAATGAGAAATGTAGAGAGAGAATACCTATTTCGAACAAAAAACCCTAATGAGAGACCTATCATATATATTGTGTATGTGTGTGTGTGTGTGAGAGAGAGAATACACTTTGAACTTCAAATTGAAGGCATAATACACACGGATCGTAAATCCAACACCCACAAATGCTCAAAAAACGTAACAACCATATCAATATATATACAAAACATGTTACATAAGAAATAGAAAGAATTACAAATCTGGAAAATAAGATTTCAAAAGGAGAAACAAAACTCACCTCAATAGAACCATCGATTAAAACTCACCTCAAACACAAATTTTTATCCCTAACCGAACTTAAACTATAAACCCTATTTAAAAATCTATAAATTAAACCCATAAAAAATTGATTGGACAAAAATCCTAATAGTTGAATCCTCAAAAGCCCTAATCCTAAAAAAAATCAGACACAATTTTTTAGCCCTAACCAAACTTAAACTATGAACCCTGTTTCAAAATCTATAAATTAAACCCACCAAAAATTGATTCGACAAAAATCCTAATAGTGGAATCCTCAAAAGCCCTAATTCCTAAAAAAATGAAAACCCTAAACATTTCAGATAGAGAGAGACCTAAGAATGAGAAATGTAGAGCGAGAATACCTATTTCGAACAAAAAACCCTAAAGAGAGACCTATCATATATATTGTGTATGGGTGTGTGTTTGTGTGTGTGTGAGAGAGAGAGAGAATACCCTTTGAACTTCAAATTGAAGGCATAATACACAGGGATCATAAATCCAACACCCACAAATGCTAAAAAAACGTAACAACCATATCAAGATATATACAAAACATGTTACATAAGAAATATAAAGAATTAGAAATCTGGAAAATAAGATTTCAAAAGTAGAAACAAAACTCACCTCAATAGAACCATCGATTAAAACTCACCTCAAACACAAATTTTTAGCCCTAACCGAACTTAAACTATAAACCCCGTTTAAAAATCTATAAATTAAACCCATAAAAAATTGATTGGACAAAAATCCTAACAGTTGAATCCTCAAATGCCCTAATCCTAAAAAAAATCAATCACAATTTTTTAGCCCTAACCAAACTTAAACTATGAACCCTGTTTCAAAATCTATAAATTAAACCCACAAAAAATTGATTCGACAAAAATCCTAATAGTGGAATCCTCAAAAGCCCTAATTCCTAAAAAAAATGAAAACCCTAAACATTTCAGATAGAGAGAGACCTAAGAATGAGAAATGTAGAGAGAGAATACCTATTTCGAACGAAAAACCCTAAAGAGAGACCTATAATATATATTGTGTATGTGTGTGTGTTTGAGAGAGAGAATACCCTTTGAACTTCTAATTGAAGGCATAATACACACGGATCGTAAATCCAACACCCACAAATGCTAAAAAAACGTAACAACCATATCAAGATATATACAAAACATGTTACATAAGAAATAGAAAGAATAAGAAATCTGGAAAATAAGATTTCAGAAGGAGAAACAAAACTCACCTCAATAGAACCATCGATTAAATTAAAACTCACCTCAAACATAAATTTTTAGCCCTAACCGAACTTAAACTATCAACCCTGTTTAAAAATCTATAAATTAAACCCATAAAAAATTGATTGGACAAAAATCCTAACAGTTGAATCCTCAAAAGCCCTAATCCTTAAAAAATTCAAACACAATTTTTTAGCCCTAACCAAACTTAAACTATGAACCCTGTTTCAAAATCTATAAATTAAACCCACAACAAATTGATTCGACAAAAATCCTAATAGTGGAATCCTCAAAAGCCCTAATTCCTAAAAAAAATGAAAACCCTAAACATTTTAGATAGAGAGAGACCTAAGAATGAGAAATGTAGAGAGAGAATACCTATTTCGAACAAAAAACCCTAATGAGAGACCTATCATATATATTGTGTATGTGTGTGTGTGTGAGAGAGAGAATACACTTTGAACTTCAAATTGAAGGCATAATACACACGGATCGTAAATCCAACACCCACAAATGCTCAAAAAACGTAACAACCATATCAAGATATATACAAAACATGTTACATAAGAAATAGAAAGAATTACAAATCTGGAAAATAAGAATTCAAAAGGGTAAACAAAACTCACCTCAATAGAACCATCGATTAAAACTCACCTCAAACACAAATTTTTATCCCTAACCGAACTTAAACTATAAAACCTATTTAAAAATCTATAAATTAAACCCATAAAAAATTGATTGGACAAAAATCCTAATAGTTGAATCCTCAAAAGCCCTAATCCTAAAAAAAATCAAACACAATTTTTTAGCCCTAACCAAACTTAAACTATGAACCCTGTTTCAAAATCTATAAATTAAACCCACCAAAAATTGATTCGACAAAAATCCTAATAGTGGAATCCTCAAAAGCCCTAATTCCTAAAAAAATGAAAACCCTAAACATTTCAGATAGAGAGAGACCTAAGAATGAGAAATGTAGAGAGAGAATACCTATTTCGAACAAAAAACCCTAAAGAGAGACCTATCATATATATTGTGTATAGGTGTGTGTTTGTGTGTGTGTGTGTGAGAGAGAAAATACCCTTTGAACTTCAAATTGAAGGCATAATACACATGGATCGTAAATCCAACACCCACAAATGCTAAAAAAACGTAACAACCATATCAAGATATATACAAAACATGTTACATAAGAAATAGAAAGAATTAGAAATCTGGAAAATAAGATTTCAAAAGGAGAAACAAAACTCACCTCAATAGAACCATCGATTAAAACTCACCTCAAACACAAATTTTTAGCCCTAACCGAACTTAAACTATAAACCCCATTTAAAAATCTATAAATTAAACCCATAAAAAATTGATTGGACAAAAATCCTAACAGTTGAATCCTCAAAAGCCCTAATCCTAAAAAAAATCAAACACAATTTTTTAACCCTAACCAAACTTAAACTATGAACCCTGTTTCAAAATCTATAAATTAAACCCACAAAAAATTGATTCGACAAAAATCCTAATAGTGGAATCTTCAAAAGCCCTAATTCCTAAAAAAAATGAAAACCCTAAACATTTCAGATAGAGAGAGACCTAAGAATGAGAAATGTAGAGAGAGAATACCTATTTCGAACGAAAAACCCTAAAGAGAGACCTATAATATATATTTTGTATGTGTGTGTGTTTGAGAGAGAGAATACCCTTTGAACTTCAAATTGAAGGCATAATACACACGGATCGTAAATCCAACACCCACAAATGCTCAAAAAACATAACAACCATATCAAGATATATACAAAACATGATACATAAGAAATATAAAGAATTAGAAATCTGGAAAATAAGATTTCAAAAGGAGAAACAAAACTCACCTCAATAGAACCATCGATTAAAACTCACCTCAAACACAAATTTTTAGCCCTAACCGAACTTAAACTATAAACCCTGTTTAAAAATCTATAAATTAAACCCACAAAAAATTGATTGGACAAAAATCCTAACAGTTGAATCCTCAAAAGCCCTAATCCTAAAAAAAATCAAACACAATTTTTTAGCCCTAACCAAACTTAAACTATGAACCCTGTTTCAAAATCTATAAATTAAACACACAAAAAATTGATTCGACAAAAATCCTAATAGTGGAATCCTCAAAAGCCCTAATTCCTAAAAAAACTGAAAACCCTAAACATTTCAGATAGAGAGAGACCTAAGAATGAGAAATGTAGAGAGGGAATACCTATTTCGAACGAAAAACCTTTAAGAGAGACCTGTCATATATATTGTGTATGTGTGTGTGTTTGAGAGAGAGAATACCCTTTGAACTTCAAATTGAAGGCATAATACACACGGATCGTAAATCCAACACCCACAAATGCTAAAAAAACGTAACAACCATATCAAGATATATACAAAACATGTTACATAAGAAATAGAAAGAATTAGAAATCTGGAAAATAAGATTTCAAAAGGAGAAACAAAACTCACCTCAATAGAACCATCGATTGAAACTCATCTCAAACACAAATTTTTAGCCCTAACCGAACTTAAACTATAAACCCTGTTTAAAAATCTATAAATTAAACCCATAAAAAATTGATTGGACAAAAATCCTAACAGTTGAATCCTCAAAAGCCCTAATCCTACAAAAATCAAACACAATTTTTTAGCCCTAACCAAACTTAAACTATGAACCCTGTTTCAAAATCAATAAATTAAACCCACAAAAAATTGATTCGACAAAAATCCTAATAGTGGAATCCTCTAAAGCCCTAATTCCTAAAAAAAATGAAAACCCTAAACATTTCAGATAGAGAGAGACCTAAGAATGAGAAATGTAGAGAGAGAATACCTATTTCGAAGGAAAAACCCTAAAGAGAGACCTATCATATATATTGTGTATGTGTGTGTGTTTGTGTGTGTGTGAGAGAGAGACAATACCCTTTGAACTTCAAATTGAAGGCATAATACACATGGATCGTGAATCCAACACCCACAAATGCTAAAAAACGTACAACCATATCAAGATATATACAAAACATGTTACATAAGAAGTAGAAAGAATTAGAAATCGGGAAAATAAGATTTCAAAAGGAGAAACAAAACTCACCTCACTAGAACCATCGATTAAAACTCACCTCAAACACAAATTTTTAGCCCTAACCGAACTTAAACTATAAACCCTGTTTAAAAATCTATAAATTAAACCCATAAAAAATTGATTGGACAAAAATCCTAACAGTTGAATCCTCAAAAGCCCTAATCCTAAAAAAAATCAAACACAATTTTTTAGCCGTAACCAAACTTAAACTATGAACCGTGTTTCAAAATATATAAATTAAACCCACAAAAAATTGATTCGACAAAAATCCTAATAGTGGAATCCTCAAAAGCCCTAATTCCTAAAAAAAATGAAAACCCTAAACATTTCAGATAGAGAGAGACCTAAGAATGAGAAATGTAGAGAGAGAATACCTATTACGAACGAAAAACCCTAAAGAGAGACCTATCATATATATTGTGTATGTGTGTGTGTGTATGAGAGAGAGAATACCCTTTGAACTTCAAATTGAAGGCATAATACACACGGATCGTAAATCCAACACCCACAAATGCTAAAAAAACGTAACAACCATATCAAGATATATACAAAACATGTTACATAAGAAATAGAAAGAATTAGAAATCTGGAAAATAAGATTTCAAAAGGAGAAACAAAACTCACCTCAATAGAACCATCGATTAAAACTCACCTCAAACCCAAATTTTTAGACCTAACCGAACTTAAACTATCAACCCTGTTTAAAAATCTTTAAATTAAACCCATAAAAAATTGATTGGACAAAAATCCTAACAGTTGATTCCTCAAAAGCCCTAATCCTTAAAAAAATCAAACACAATTTTTTCGCCCTAACCAAACTTAAACTATGAACCCTGTTTCAAAATCTATAAATTAAACCCACAACAAATTGATTCGACAAAAATCCTAATAGTGGAATCCTCAAAAGCCCTAATTCCTAAAAAAAATGAAAAGCCTAAACATTTCAGATAGAGAGAGACCTAAGAATGAGAAATGTATAGAGAGAATACCTATTTCGAACAAAAAACCCTAATGAGAGACCTATCATATATATTGTGTATGTGTGTGTGTTTGTGTGTGTGTGAGAGAGAGAGAATACCCTTTGAACTTCAAATTGAAGGCATAATACACACGGATCGTAAATCCAACACCCACAAATGCTAAAAAAACGTAACAACCATATCAAAATATATACAAAACATGTTACATAAGAAATATAAAGAATTAGAAATCTGGAAAATAAGATTTCAAAAGGAGAAACAAAACTCACCTCAATAGAACCATCGATTAAAACTCACCTCAAACACAAATTTTTAGCCCTAACCGAACTGAAACTATAAACCCTGTTTAAAAATCTATAAATTAAACCCATAAAAAATTGATTGAACAAAAATCCTAACAGTTGAATCCTCAAAAGCCCTAATCCTAAAAAAAATCAAACACAATTTTTTAGCCCTAACCAAACTTAAACTATGAACCCTCTTTCAAAATCTATAAATTAAACCCACAAAAAATTGATTCGACAAAAATCCTAATAGTGGAATCCTCAAAAGCCTTAATTCCTAAAAAAATGAAAACCCTAAACATTTCATATAAAGAGAGACCTAAGAATCAGAAATGTTGAGAGAGAATACCTATTTTGAAGGAAAAACCCTAGAGAGAGACCTATCATATATATTGTGTATGTGTGTGTGTGAGAGAGAGACAATACCCTTTGAACTTCAAATTGAAGGCATAATAGACACGGATCGTAAATCCAACACCCACAAATGCTAAAAAAACGTACAACCATATCTAGATATATACAAAACATGTTAGATAAGAAATAGAAAGAATTAGAAATCTGGAAAATAAGATTTCAAAAGGAGAAACATAACTCACCTCAATAGAACCATCGATTAAAACACACCTCAAACACAAATTTTTAGCCCTAACCGAACTTAAACTATACACCCTGTTTGAAAATCTATAAATTAAACCCATAAAAAATTGATTGGACAAAAATCCTAACAGTTGAATCCTCAAAAGCCCTAATCCTAAAAAAATCAAAAACAATTTTTTAACCCTAACCAAACTTAAACTATGAACCCTGTTTCAAAATCTATAAATTAAACCCACAAAAAATTGATTCGACAAAAATCCTAATAGTGGAATCCTCTAAAGCCCTAATTCCTAAAAAAAATGAAAACCCTAAACATTTCAGATAGAGAGAGACCTAAGAATGAGAAATGTAGAGAGAGAATACCTATTTCGAAGGAAAAACCCTAAAGAGAGACCTATCATATATATTGTGTATGTGTGTGTGTTTTGTGTGTGTGAGAGAGAGACAATACCCTTTGAACTTCAAATTGAAGGCATAATACACACGGATTGTAAATCCAACACCCACAAATGCTAAAAAAAGTACAACCATATCAAGATATATACAAAACATGTTACATAAGAAGTAGAAAGAATTAGAAATTTGGAAAATAAGATTTCAAAAGGAGAAACAAACCTCACCTCAATAGACCCATCGATTAAAACTCACCTCAAACACAAATTTTTAGCCCTAACCGAACTTAAACTATAAACCCTGTTTAAAAATCTATAAATTAAACCCGTAAAAAATTGATTGGACAAAAATCCTAACAGTTGAATCCCCAAAAGCCCTAATCCTAAAAAAAATCAAACACAATTTTTTAGCACTAACCAAACTTAAACTATGAACCCTGTTTCAAAATCTATAAATTAAACCCACAAAAAATTGATTCGACAAAAATCCTAATAGTGGAATCCTCAAAAGCCCTAATTCCTAAAAAATGAAAACCCTAAACATTTCAGATAGAGAGAGACCTAAGAATGAGAAATATAGAGAGAGAATACCTATTACGAACGAAAAACCCTAAAGAGAGACCTATCATATATATTGTGTATGTGTGTGTGTGAGAGAGAGAATACCCTTTGAACTTCAAATTGAAGGCATAATACACACGGATCGTAAATCCAACACCCACAAATGCTAAAAAAATGTAACCACCATATCAAGATATATAGAAAACATGTTACATAAGAAATATAAAGAATTAGAAATCTGGAAAATAAGATTTCAAAAGGAGAAACAAAAATCACCTCAATAGAACCATCGATTAAAACTCACCTCAAACACAAATTTTTAGCCGTAACCGAACTTAAACTATAAACCCTGTTTAAAAATCTTTAAATTAAACGCATAAAAAATTGATTGGACAAAAATCCTAATAGTTTAATCCTCAAAAGCCCTAATCCTAAAAAAAATCAAACACAATTTTTTAGCCCTAACCAAACTTAAACTATGAATCCTTTTTCAAAATCTATAAATTAAACACACAAAAAATTGATTCCACAAAAATCCTAATAGTGGAATCCTCAAAAGCCCTAATTCCTAAAAAAAAATGAAAACCCTAAACATTTCAGATAGGGAGAGACCTAAGAATGAGAAATGTAGAGAGAGAATTCCTATTTCGAACGAAAAACCCTAAAGAGAGACCTATCATATATATTGTGTATGTGTGTGTGTTTGAGTCTGTGTGTGAGAGAGAGAATACCCTTTGAACTTCAAATTTAAGGCATAATACACACGAATCTTAAATCCAACACCCACAAATGCTAAAAAAACGTAAAACCATATCAAGATATATACAAAACATGTTACATAAGAAATAGAAAGAATTAGAAATCTCGAAAATAAGATTTCAAAAGGAGAAACAAAACTCACCTCAATAGAACCAACGATTAAAACTCACCTCAAACACAAATTTTTAGCCCTAACCGAACTTAAACTATAAACCCTGTTTAAAAATCTATAAATTAAACCCATAAAAATTTGATTGGACAAAAATCCTAACAGTTGAATCCTCAAAAGCCCTAATCCTAAAAAAAATCTAACACAATTTTTTAGCCCTAACCAAACTTAAACTATGAACCCTGTTTCAAAATCTATAAATTAAACCCACAAAAAATTGATTCGACAAAAATCCTAATAGTGGAATCCTCAAAAGCCCTAATTCCTAAAAAAAATGAAAACCCTAAACATTTCAGATAAAGAGAGACCTAAGAATGAGAAATGTAGAGAGAGAATACCTATTTCGAACGAAAAACCCTAAAGAGAGACCTATCATATATATTGTGTATGTGTGTGTGTTTAGGTGTGTGTGTGTGAGAGAGAATACCCTTTGAACTTCAAATTGAAGGCATAATACACACGGATCGTAAATCCAACACCCACAAATGCTAAAAAAATGTAACAACCATATCAAGATATATACAAAACATGTTACATAAGAAATAGAAAGAATTAGAAATCTGGAAAATAAGATTTCAAAAGGAGAAACAAAACTCACCTCAATAGAACCATCGATTAAAACTCACCTCAAACACAAATTTTTAGCCCTAACCGAACTTAAACTATAAACCCTGTTTAAAAATCTTTAAATTAAACCCATAAAAAATTGATTGGACAAAAATCCTAACAGTTGAATCCTCAAAAGCCCTAATCCTAAAAAAAATCAAACACAATTTTTTAGCCCTAACCAAACTTAAACTATGAATCCTGTTTCAAAATCTATAAATTAAACCTACAACAAATTGATTCCACAAAAATCCTAATAGTGGAATCCTCAAAAGCCCTAATTCCTAAAAAAAATGAAAACCCTAAACATTTCAGATAGAGAGAGACCTAAGAATGAGAAATGTAGAGAGAGAATTCCTATTTCGAACGAAAAACCCTAAAGAGAGACCTATCATATATATTGTGTATGTGTGTGTGTTTGAGTGTGTGTGTGAGAGAGAGAATACCCTTTGAACTTCAAATCGAAGGCATAATACACACGGATCGTAAATTCAACACCCACAAATGCTAAAAAAATGTAAAACCATATCAAGATATATACAAAACATGTTAAATAAGAAATAGAAAGAATTAGAAATCTGGAAAATAAGATTTCAAAAGGAGAAACAAAACTCACGTCAATAGAACCATCGATTAAAACTCACCTCAAACACAAATTTTTAGCACTAACCGAACTTAAACTATAAACCCTGTTTAAAAATCTATAAATTAAACCCATTAAAAATTGATTGGACAAAAATCCTAACAGTTGAATCCTCAAAAGCCCTAATCCTAAAAAAAATCAAACACAATTTTTTAGCCCTAACCAAACTTAAACTATGAACCCTGTTTCAAAATCTATAAATTAAACCCACCAAAAATTGATTCGACAAAAATCCTAATAGTGGAATCCTCAAAAGCCCTAATTCCTAAAAAAATGAAAACCCTAAACATTTCAGATAGAGAGAGACCTAAGAATGAGAAATGTAGAGAGAGAATTCCTATTTCGAACGAAAAACCCTAAAGAGAGACCTATCATATATATTGTGTATGTGTGTGTGTTTGAGTGTGTGTGTGAGAGAGAGAATACCCTTTGAACTTCAAATCGAAGGCATAATACACACGGATCGTAAATCCAACACCCACAAATGCTAAAAAAATGTAAAACCATATCAAGATATATACAAAACATGTTAAATAAGAAATAGAAAGAATTAGAAATCTGGAAAATAAGATTTCAAAAGGAGAAACAAAACTCACGTCAATAGAACCATCGATTAAAACTCACCTCAAACACAAATTTTTAGCACTAACCGAACTTAAACTATAAACCCTGTTTAAAAATCTATAAATTAAACCCATTAAAAATTGATTGGACAAAAATCCTAACAGTTGAATCCTCAAAAGCCCTAATCCTAAAAAAAATCAAACACAATTTTTTAGCCCTAACCAAACTTAAACTATGAACCCTATTTCAAAATCTATAAATTAAACCCACAAAAAATTGATTCGACAAAAATCCTAATAGTGGAATCCCCAAAAGCCCTAATTCCTAAAAAAAAAATGAAAACCCTAAACATTTCAGATAGAGAGAGACCTAATAATGAGAAATGTAGAGAGAGAATACCTATTTCGAACGGAAAACCCTAAAGAGAGACCTAAGAATGAAAAATGTACAGAGAGAATACCTGAAATTGTGTGGGCACCTGAAGGTGTCGTAGTGGTGGTATGCGATCTTGAGAGTTGTTAGTTAGATTAGAGAAATAATGAGAGAGAATTATAGTTCCTAAATGGGCATGATAGAAAAGAAATGATGATTATGAATGGTGATGGGTAAGGTGAAATTGGTAGTGAGCTTGGGTTGGATGATAAATTGGAGCGGTCCTTTTAGGTGGGATAATGAAATCTAAGAGTTGATCACAGGCCCTCATTTATTCTAAGAGAATCTGAGCCGTTATTGTGCTTTTACAATTTTGCCAATTCCAAAACCATTCCATCTTATTTTATATATATATTTATATATATATTTATTTATTTATTTATTTATTTGTGTCCGTGGCTAATATTATTGGGTTTAAGGTTTGATCGTCTTTAAATAATCAATGAGTTCTTTCAAATATTTACCCTATTATCTTAATCTCATTGTTAGAATGAAATTGTTATTCTATTTGGACACTAGACACGGAGTGTCTATGATATGTACGTTGGAGATCAGGCATAACAACTGTCAAAAAATAAGACATGGACATTTCTATGTATATATTTGTGTAGATATAATTTTTCAATATAGAAATATAATCTTAAGTACTCTAAACTGACGCGACTCAAAAAGTGTCTCTAGTGCGGTTGAATACGGCTCAAGTGCAAGCCGGTGGCGTAAGAAATATTACAAGTAACTCGGGTATTGAACTCAAGGATTAAGACGAACACTCATGATGACTACTAAGAAAGATGTCTAAAACCCAATGATCGACTCACAAAATTGAAAAGAAAAGGTGATGATTTTATGGGAAAGTCTAATTAACTAATATGAACTAAATAATAAATGTGAATTAACTAGGTATGCAAGAACAAAAGAAACGTTTGATTTTAAACTATGCGAGAAAAGTGGGATTTGAGTACACTAACCCGAATGATTAATAATTATGTACGATATAAAACTTTAAAGAATCAAATATATAATTGAGAAAAGACCTGAAATTTATCTAAGCACTTTGTATATGAGAAGTTTTCTCCGCACAGTACATAGTAAAAAATAAATCTAAAGCGAATGATAAAATTGTCGAGATGCGTATCGCACCCTTAAACACTCTGGTTACCTACAACAAACGAAGCTTAAAGGCTTATAATACTCGTACTAACAAAGTATCAAGCCTCTAATTATTTATTTAATCCAATCATGTTTTATATCTATTCATAATACCTAGGTTGGGTTCATGTATCCCAACCAACCAAAAATCTAGCCGGACATGGAAAATCTAATACTATGCATAAATTCTACGTTGCATGTGAAAATTGTGACATAAAGAATGCCAGAACACATGTACTTGATCACTATTGCAGAGGAAATAACAATTATAACCTATAAAGTTTAAATCTTGAAAAGAAAATAAAAGAAAAAAAATACTTATATTGATGAATAAATTGCAAAATAATGACAAAATAATAATATCTTGATGTTCTTCTTGCCTCCTATCTTCCTTACCTCTAAAGCTCTCTAAACTATGTGAAACGTTGTCTCCTTAAAGTCTAGTTGCAAAACTACTACGCTTAGAGTCGTTTTTACAAGTGTTTAAAACAAAAACAAACTCTCATTAAAAATTAATGATAAATGACAAATTCGTGAACAAGTCTTACGAAAGTGTTTGCTTTGGCCTCGAACCAGTTCATTTCTAGAACCAATTACCTTAAATCCAAACCGGTTTGCTTGCTGAATTAATTACAAATTTGACCCTAGATTCTTCTCTACTTCAAATGCTCATAACTTCTCAACCATAGCTCGGAATTAGTTGTCGTTTTTTTTCAGTGTGCTCGTGAAGTCAAGCTCTTCAATTTTTATAGGCTTCGCATCCGGATTTAGACTATAAAATTAATTTAAATACCCTTAAACTTGCTTTTCTTCTTTTCTTCTTTATTCCAGTTTCTCTTTCGCATTTTTTTTGTAGGAAATTCCTGTAAAATACATGAGAAATGCACGAAACAAGTATTATACATATCGAATAGGGTCAGTAGCATGAATATGAGATAATACCATCCTAATTACACTGCACCAGAGAGTAAAAATACCTAAATTATGGGGGTAAATATGAAATATTTATGCTAAATCAAACCCCTCTAACTTAGAACGTTGCTCCTCCTAAGCAATGTAAAAGAATAAGACTGTGGTCTAAACACTTCTAAAATAATTTATTAGGATAGAATACCTTTTTCGCAGGCAAGTGATTGCATTTGGTGTATGGAACAAGTCTTTAAATCCTTAGCCTACCCTTGTAAGATGAGTGGTGTCTTGTGAGAGTTTCCAGTCAATTTACCCACAAAATTCTCTTCTTTTTTTAACTCAAATAAAATATCAAAATAATTAAAAAGCATATAATTTACACTCTTTCAAAATAATCACTTTAATTTTTTTTCTAGAATCTCAATTCATACGTGTGTGTGCGCAAAGTCGAAATTTAAATCGCTAACTTCCATTGATTGATCATCACATTACTTTTTGAAAATTCGCATTGATTCAAATTATCACGTGATGCTCTCACAAACGAATCTCTCGAAATGCGACATTTTCTCTCGATGTGCGTGATACTAGGAGTAAATGTAATGGACATAAAGTCACGCACACAAGTTGAAAGACAGATTTATATGGGCGGAAAAATCTCATCAACGGGTTAGGGCCACTGAAAAAAAGGAAACATTATCCTTTATTCATACCAATTAATCTCTCTTATTATCTTTTCATGTTTTAGCTCTCCATGCAGTAATTAATTTTGTCATTCGGACTTGGTTAGGACTTTTTCGGGTCGTAAAGTGTATTGGGTAAAAATATTAATGTTTGGAAAATTTACTTATGATGTCCGTTGGCGCTTTTTTGGCCTTTGCTCAGTTTCACTTTTTTTTTTTTTTTTTCTCATATTTATTTATTTATTTTTCTATTTTTGTTGAGCATTGTTTTTTCTATTTTTCTTGCCTTTTTTGTATGCACCATTTGGACATAATTCATGAATTTTTTTATTTTCACAATTTCAGACAATTTGGGTTTTTCGGTTGATAAGCGAAAATGAATTTTTTTAGGCTCAATTGGGCTTGCAAAAGGATAATTTTTCACAACTTTTTATGACTAATATTTTAGGGTGACAAACGAGGGCCTAACTTCATTTATCCGAATTATTAATTATTTTACCATATGCCTCCCGAGATTTAATTAATTTAAGATAGTTTTAGTGCGTTTTCAAGACGACATTTCACTCGTTTTCCGTAACGGATCAAAGCAATGATTCAGAGATCCTCAATGACTTACTTACATACTGAAATGGAAATTGATATTTAATTACTCTCAAAAAGTGATAGGCTCAAAATCTACACACTTATTCATTAAGTCGTCAATTTTCTCTCAATTTCCATCTTTGATTAATTTCGGCTTAGTGCTTTTGTTTTTTACAAATTGAGACTTTAAACAAAATTTTTGGTGATATTTTTGAAGAATTAAAATTCCAATCTTTATTTATTTTGAAAAAAAATATTTTAACTTTTTTTCAAACAATTTCATTTTTTTTGAAGTTTCTAATTTTTGGGGATTTTTTTGCCATTTTTCATTATTTTGGCATTTTAAACTTTGTGAAATTTTAAAGACGTGTGTGCCCCCCCCCCCCCCCCCCCCCCAACTTAGACTTTTTTAATATTTTCATGCAAAAAGGACGAAAATCTAAATAACAAAGAAAAGTACGTAATAAAAAAGAACAAAAAAAATGCGGATTTTTAATCGTAGCAAACACCAATTACAAAGCGATAAGAGATATGATTACATAGTTCTTGCAAATAAGAATTACAATGCAAAAACAAAGAGATACATAACAAAGGAAACATGAACAATTGAGTTTTTAATGAGATGAGCTAGTTTCGTTTAGGTCATGGGCATAAAAATTATAGAATTAACCTGGGAATTGTGCATTGGGACCCATTTGGAGACGGTACATTTATGATTGGAGACATATCATCATGTCTGTGTCCTACTCGTATTTGCGCCTATCTTCATGGTACTCGGATATGAACCCGTACAATCGGGTCTCTAAATCCTCAATTCGACGATTGATAAATGCTGAATGGTAGCCACCCTTATCAACATCGGGCTTGTATTCCAAGTCCTCTTCTTCCTCCTGTGGGTACCCGAAATTAGGACCATGGTCCTGGACGAGTAGCCCAGTCCTGGTGGCCCAAAGTCCAGGCACCTCATCTCTTATTTTGATCCGATCTCACCCCACGTTCTCATTAAGGGAAGTTATAGGGGAGATGGAAGACATGGGGGAACCCATCACCTCCATTTACCTACATGTACATGCATATATTAAACCCTAGGTCCGGGGCAAAAGGACAGCTTTTATATTCTCTATAATTACTCTCCGGAGTATATATAAATAATATCGACTACACCACCGTGGACGTAGGCACATCTTTTCTGAACCACGTACATCCTTTGTTGTGTGATTATCATTTTATATTCCTTGTTCTCACTTGGTGAATGCTTTCTTCTTATTTATTTGTGTTGCACAATAATTGTCACCACAATTGGCGCCGTCTGTGGGAAGCGTTCATCTTTCCCTGAGAAGAGCCCACACCAAGAAAGGAGTTTAAGATGTCTGGTCACAGCAGCAATGCCCCTCAGGCAGGAGATATTCAAGAGCCATCTGCTCCTCGCAGGATTAGGTCTGAAGTTCGAGGTTCAAATCAAAGAGCTCGCCTGGAAAGGCTAGCCTCGGAAGAAAGTCAGGGACCAGCGAGGTCCACACAGATATCCAGATTGATTGATGCGTATGAGGCAAGGCTCCACGAGCAGAGGGAGTCTTCCCGCAGATACGAGGTTGAGAATGCTCGCTTGAGAAGAAGACTGGAAAGACTGGCGAGGGAGCTTCATCCTGATAACAGGAGACGTTCATACCGCACTCCTAGCCCTCAGGCAATCAAGTATCGTAGCCAAGGAAGGAGCCCTAGGAGATAATCTCAAAAGGTCGAAGGAGGCGAGTCAAACGACGACCTCTGTGAACGGCTGCGAAAAGCTCGACGCTGCTAGAGCCCTCCTCGCAGCGACGAAAACATATGAAATCTAGTCCGCAGGGAGATGGACCAACATCCTGCTCACCACGGAACAAGATCAACCAGAGAACTCTCAAGGCGAGCTCTCAAAACCCAGATGAAGTCACCCTTCACGAGGGAAATCGAAGAGTAGGAAGCCCCCAAGAAATTTACCATTCCAAGGTTCAAGATTTACGACGGAAAGACTGATCCCATAGATCACGTCAGGCAATACCGACAGGCCAAGACCCTCTGGAATCACCGAGATGCCCTGATGTGCCGCATTTTTCTCTCAAGCCAGCATGATGTAGAGTAGAAGTGGTTCGAAAGGCTCCCCCACCGGTCGATCAGGAATTTCGAATCCCTAGCCAAACTTTTTACGGCCCGATTCATTACCAGTACCTCCCATCCCAAAAGGATGGATGCTTTACTAACAATGAAGAAAACGCCTCAAGAGACCCTCCGAGACTACGCGAAGAGGTACTGGGAGTTATTCAATGAGATCGAGGACTGCACAGAGGAAGTGGCAGTGGCCTCCTTCAAAATTGGGTTCCCTAGTTCTTCCCTCCTATACCAGTCCCTGACGAAGAAGGAAGCTATGACTATTGACGACCTAATGGCCCGAATTGAGAAATATGCAAAGGTGGAAGATGTCACGCGCCCTAATACAGGAGAAAACGATCGAGCTAAGCTCACTACCAAGGGAAGTGAGAAAATTGAGAACCAGAAGAAAGGAGGAAAGAACGGAGGCAAAAATGGCTCCAAGAACGGAGGAAACCATGACGCATCGAAAGTATTCCAAGCGGTCAACACCGTCTTCAAAGAACCAATTTACAAAATTCTTGCGAAGATAAAAGATGAGCCATTCATCAAGTGGCCCAGGAAAATGGGAGGAGATCCCTCGAAGAGGAACAATGCATTAAGATGCGCTTTTCACAAAGAGGGAGGACATAAGATCGAGCACTTCAAAGCTCTTAAGTCTCACCTCGAGGAGTTGGCCCAGTTCGGGCATTTGAACGACTTTATGGAAAAGAGGGCAGAGAAAGTGGCTGCCAACAGAGAGGCGAGACCCGACAACGTGCTGGAGGATGATACTGGACATGAGTTCGCAGTTATCCACGGAGTATCTGACGTCAAGCAGATACAAGGTAACTCAGCTCGAATGGAAATGAAAAAACTTACAGCGGTAATGCAGGCTTTTCAAATCGATCCAGCAAAGTCACAGCCAGGAAAGCGTCGACGAGAAGAGGACATCAACTATAACAAGCATATTGTTTTCACGGATGAGAATTTGGTGGGAGTAAGGACCCCACATCATGATGCCCTGGTCATTACACTCAGAATAACCAAATTTGACATCGACAAGCTGCTCGTCGATAAAGGAAGCTCATCCGAAGTAATGTACCTCGACCTATTCAGGAAATTGAAGTTGAGCACCGCCGACCTAAAGGAAGCTATTGTTCCTTTGGTCGGCTTCGCTGGAAAAATGACCATGCCATTGGGCAAGATAGTACTGCTAGTGCATGCTGAAAATGTCTCCAAGATGATAGAGTTTTTGGTAATTGACATCGACTCACCGTACCAGGCCATCCTCGGCAGGGGATGGCTTCATGCGATGAAGGCAGTCTCCTCGACCTACCATCAGAAGCTCAAATATATAATCGAGCGAGGAGAAATGGAGATCCGCGGTGACCAAGCGATGGCAAGGAAGTGATTTATAGAAGCCATCCGACCAAAGCCAGAGAAGAAGGCCGATCAACCCAGCGAGAAAGTTGAAGAATGTGTGATACCTTCCAAGTAGAAATTAAAGTACGGAATACCTGAAGTAGAGGAGACCAGGATCCTCCCCTCTGAGCGTGTCGTCGAGGACCTGGTAGAAGTTATGGCTGAAGTTGGTGACAGTAGCAGAGTCTTCTTGATTGGAGCATCTCTCACCGACCAAGAACAGAATGAGTTGACGACCTTGCTGAGACACAACATAGATGTTTTCGCATGGGAACCATACGAGCTGCCTGGAATCGATCCTAGTATGGACTGTCATCAGCTGCACGTCGACCCTACATTCAAGCCAATCACGTAGAAGGCACGGAGAGCTGCTCCTGAGATGGCTAAAGCGGTCAAAAAGGAAGTAGAAAAACTGTTGGATGCAGGATCCATACGGGAAGTGCAATTTCCCCAGTGGTTGTCCAACCCAGTAGTAGTTTCGAAGAATAATGGGAAGTGGAGAGTTTGCATCGACTTCACTGACCTCAACAAAGCATGCCCTAAGGATAGTTTCCCCCTCCCAAAGATAGACCAACTAGTAGACGCCACTGCAGCTCACGAGCGAATGAGTTTCCTGGACGCATACTCAGGATATCACCAGATCCCCTTGTATGCCCCAGACCAGGACAAAACGGCGTTCATCACGATAATTGGGTTATATTGCTACAAGGTCATGACCTTTGGGCTCAAGAATGCAGGGGTAACCTATCAGCGTTTGGTCACTAAAATGTTCAAGGATCAAATGGGAGACACAATGGAGGTCTACATCGATGACATGCTCGTTAAGAGCAAGAAGAAGGAAAATCACCTCTCGGACCTGTCAAAGACCTTCGAAATCCTCAGGAAGTACCGGATGAAACTTAATGCGAGAAAGTGTTCATTCGGTGTCCATTCAGGAAAATTTCTTGGGTACTTGGTCAGTAAGAGAGGCATAGAAGCTAATCCAGACCAGATCAATGCAATCAACATGGTGCAACCCCCTCGAACAATTCGAGATGTACAGAAGCTCACTGGAATGCTCACCGCCTTAAATCGCTTCATCTCCAAATCCTCGGAGAAGTGCAAGCCTTTTTTCCAGCTTCTAAAGGGGAGTAAACCGATAGAGTGGATCCCAGACTGCTCGCGAGCTTTGGACGAGCTCAAGTCCTACTTAAGATCCCCACCGCTGCTTGTTATACCACAACAAATGGATTCTTTGTACCTGTACCTCTCTATATCCAATCACACTGTCAGCTCTGCGTTATTATGCGAGGTTGCAGGAATCCAACACCCCATTTACTACGCAAGTAAGACCTTATTAGACGCAGAGCAAAGGTACCTGCCATTGGAGAAGCTCACCTTTGCACTTGTAATAGCCTTGAGGAAGCTGAAGCATTATTTCGAAGCTCATACTATCATCATCCTTACATCGCATCCCCTTAACGCGGTCCTAAGGAAAGCGGACTTATCGGGCAGACTGTCTAAGTAGTCAGTCAAGCTCGGTCGGTTTGACATCCAATTTCAACCAAGGACAACTATCAAGGGTCAGATCCTTGCTGATTTCATAGCCGAATTCACGGGCGAAGAACTCTCCGACCAACCTCAACCAACAAGGCAAGAGAAGAACCAAGCAAAAGAGAGAACCTGGAGACTCTTCGTTGATGGAGCCTCCAACTCAAAGGGGGCAGGGGTAGGCATTGTCCTCATCACTCCAGAAAACACAATCTTCGAATAAGGAATCAAGCTTGGATTTACAGCCTCCAACAATGAAGCAGAGTACGAAGCCCTAATAGCCGGTCTTTAAAAGGCATAAACTCTAGGAGCAAAATATTTACAGGTGTTCGGCAACTCTCAACTAGTCTCCAATCAGATAAGTGGAGATTACAATGCAAAGGATGAAAGAATGGCAGCCTACCTCGCTTTAGTGAGAGAATTAATGTCAAGCTTTGAAGAGATCAACATCCAGCAGTTTCCTAGGGGCAAAACAGTCATGCTGATGCCTTAGCAGCCTTGAGTTCGGCAGTTAACTCTGACCTTAAGAGGGTCATCCCCATCGATTTCCTCATTTATTCGAGATTTAACCACAATAGCAAGTTACCAAACATGGAACAAATACTCCATGTGGGATCAACCCTCAGCTGGATAGACCCCTTAAAGGACTATTTAAAGGATGGCATGCTCCCAGATGACAAGAAAACTGCCCACCAGATAAGAGTCAAAGCTACTCCCTTTCACTTATCCACAAGAGGCTACATGTATAAGAAATCCTTCTCCGGTCCCTACCTTAGATGCATCCACCCAGGTGATGTCGAGCAAGTGCTACAAGATCTTCACGAAGGAATCTATGGAAGTCATATAGGAGGAAGGTCTCTAGCCTTTCGAGTAATGAAGGAAGGCTATTGGTGGCCATACATGCAAAAGGACTCTGCAGTATATGTTCACAAATGCCCAAAATGCCAATTCCACGCTCCTATAGCCCACCAACCCACCAGTGACCTGAAGTCCCTGTCTAGCCCATGGCCCTTCGCCCAAAAGGGAATGTACATCGTGGGACTGCTGCCTACTGCCGTCGGTAATCACAAATACCTATTGGTTGCGACTGACTACTTCACCAAATGGATTGAGGCTGAATCCCTGGCGAACATCCGAGATGCTGATATGATAAGGTTCATATGGAAGAATATAATCACTCGGTTTGGAATCCCCAGAACCATCATCATCGATAATGGAACGCAGTTTGAAAGTGGTCCCTTTCAGAACTTCTGTAACAAACACGGGATCAGACACCACTTCAGTTCGGTGGCCTACCCTCAGAGCAATGGCCAAGCTGAAGCTTCCAACAAAACTGTGATCGATGGATTAAAGAAACGATTAGAGCGAGCCAAAGGCGCATGGGTAACAGAGCTACCCCATGTTCTATGGGCGTACCGAACCACTCCTCGGTGAGCAACAGGAGAAACCCCATTTTTGCTGACATATGGCATGGAAGCAGTCATCCCACTAGAAGCAGGTTTGCCAACAATGAGATCCAACCTTGTCGACCAAGGCCTGAATGATGAAGCATTGCTCGCCGAACTCGACCTAGCCGATGAGAGCAGAGAGCTAGCCCTGGTGAAGCTAGCGAACTATCAGCAACAGCTCACGAAGCATTACAACAAAAGGATTAGCCCGAGGACATTCCAAGTTGGGGACTATGTTCTAAGGAAATTCCTGGGCAACACAGTGAAGTCGTCAGACGACAAGCTAGGCCCAAACTGGGAAGGACCCTTTAAAGTAACTAAAGACGATCTGCAAGGTGCCTATCACTTGGAAACGATGGAGGGCAGAGAAATACCACGAGCATGGAACGCAGCTAATCTCAAGAAATTCTATTTTCAGATCTTTTTCTTGTATTCTTTTGTTATGAAAACAGAAGTTCATTTTCCTTATTACTAATGAAAGTTACTTAATTGATTACACTCTCATCAATAACAGCTGCATTTATCGCACATCTTTTCCAAATAACAGGTACGATGGTCACTATAGCAAGGGAATACCCCTCCTCAGGTCATCGTCATAAAACACGAGAGACCTCTTAGTATTGCCCCTGGCAATATATAAAGCCCTACAGAGGATTCTTAGGCAATACGACTAAATCTTATACTGGTCATCAAACCTACTTCGGTTGAACAAAATCCTGATTGGATGAAGACATCCAATACCAGGTGTGTCCTCTCTAATTGCCCTACTTAGGTCTAAGGGAGTGTGACGACACAACCTAAAAGTTAAAGTGGGGCACAATGGTACTTTGGTATTATACTGGACTGGGGGGACACTTGCATGACAAAACAGAAAAGATCATAAAACAACAAGGATATGAAAATTAGGATATACACGTTTAGTTGGAAAAATTTCCCAAAACACAAACTTTTCTTTAATCCATCATACTTACAACGATGATAATACATGTTTAGTCGGCGAGCTCACCCAAAGCATTTACATTATCAAAAAAAAAATAGCAACTAGAAAAATCTCAAGGGGTGGAAGCCTCCGAGCAAGATAATCAGCCACTAGAGCTCTTCGTCCGTCATCAGGAGAAGGAGAAAACTCTTCCATAACCTCATTCGCATCCGAATCCAATAATTGCCGAGGAATAACATCGATGGGGATCCATAGATCGTCCCTCCTGAATGGGTTGGGCATCAGAGTGGAGGAAGAAATCTCATGACGATACCATAGCACCGAGTTCCTCGAGACTTGCAGCTCCTTCAAGGCACTTAGCCATCCCCTGATGAAATAAAGCTCCTCGAACTTAGATAGCCTTGTTGGAGCATCCGACCAGCCTTGATCATAACCGTCATCCCACGCTTGTCGAGGACCTTTCTTGAACAAGTGCCGCAACCGGGTGACGTCCTTTTGAAGCCCAGCAGCAATTACATATGCTCGCTGAACATCATCGCGGAGTTCCTCCATTTCCTTATCACGAAGCTCTTCCACTTCCCTATTTCTGCCTCTGGTGATCCTACCAACTTGTGGAAGGGGAGGGCGAGTGGGACCTCGCGGCATAGGAGTAACATTATGACCAGATCTAGCTCGCGATGATAAGGAGCCTTGCATAACTGCTGGAATAGTGCTCTTCACATGCTCCCTAAGTTGTAAGACTTCTCTCCTCAGGTCTTCATTCTCCTGCTGAAGAGCCTCCCCAACTTGGCTGATCTCGGTGGCCTCTAGTAGTCTTGTTCTCAGCATATTGACCTCCTCTTGCACTGAAGCACCAATATCCTCCATCTCCTGGAGCCTGTCCTTCAACTTAGCCACCATCTCGAATTTCTCCTTATACTTCTGATTTCTAGATCTAAGGGACTTGCAAAGCTTAACGAAGGCCTGGAGAACTTCAGGACTCGCGTTGGGACCAAGGGTCTTACCCAATTGGGAAGTAGTAGGAATGTAATCATCTACATCAACTAACTACAAATGAAAGGAAGATAAAGGAGAGAAAGAGACAAATCAGTACAAGTAGAAATAAAGCCTTTTTCATTAATAAAGATTGAGGTTACATCAAACCGAAGAAAGAAAGTTTACAGACTGGAAAAAGCAAAAAATACAAAGCAATCCTATCAATTAGCAACCTCAGGTGGCCCAGAGGTGGATGGCCCTTTCTCAGCATCTACAGGAGCACTGCCCTCGGCAGGGGTGGTCTCTGTTACCTCAACAAGAGAAACATCAGCAGAGGTCACCTGAGGAGCAGGATCAGAGACTTCAATGGCTTGGGTAGGGTCCTCATCCACGACTGGCCTCGGCCCTGGGTCATGCTCGTCAAAGAGTGGGGATTCAATATCCACCCCAGCGGCTATGAGAGCCTTGTTCCATCCTTTCTTGAAGTTCAGATGGCTAATATGGCCTATCTGAACTTCAGCATCTTCGTATGCTACAGCCTAACCGGAATTATAAGAGTCTTCCTTGGCAGTGATAGCCTCGGACTCCTTTTTCTTCAGCTCTTCAGAGAGCACCCTTTTCTCCTCCACGATAGCAAGTTTGCTCGAGCAAACCAGGTCGTAGGCCTGCCTCAGCTCCTCCAGATCCTTGACTGCCGCATCCTTCTCCTTACTAGCGGTGGCAAGAGCCAAGTCGGATGAAATCCGAGCAGCGTCAACAACCTTAAAATTGGCCTCGAGCTCCTTACCCTTCACCTTCAGGGCAGAATTCTCTTGCTCTAGCTCACTGTTCTTCTTCACCAGCTCATCGCGTGAATGATACAGCACGGCGAAGTTAGTAACGAATTGCGAAAAAGAGAAGGCATTAGAAGAAGAAAATGAGGGAAGCTAAAATAACATAAGAGAAAAAGAAAAAGAAACCTTACCAGAGCAAGCCTCTGACTAGCCTGAAGGGCCAAATACTCTGACCCCACTGCCCTTTGGCAATCAGCCGGGAGGACAGCTCTCTCGATCAGGGCCGGGTCCAGCTGAGGAGAAATTGCCACAGAGGCCCCCTCGGGCAGAGTGGACACTGGGACTAAGGCCTGCCCGGCCTTCGTCCTCACCTCAGACCTCCTCTCCTCCTCCTCTTTCTCGCTCTTTCTCTTTTTCCTCTCCTCGACCCTCATTTTCTCCTCCAATTTCTTCCTCTCTTCTTCCTTTTTCCTCTCTCTTTCTCACCTGCTCCTCTTCCTTCCTTCTCCTCTCCTGCTCCTTAGCGGAGGACCGAGAACCAGTAGCCACGGCCCCAGAAGTAGATTTTTGCTTCTTTGACCTCTGTGCAAGAAGCACGTGGTCCTCATCATCATCATCCCTAATCAAGTTCTTCCTTGGAGGAACCATCTCTTTACTTGAACTGCTAGAAGTGCTCGACGATCCCCGAGCTTCAGAAACCTCCTCACGGTCAGAGGAACTGTTACTATCAAAGCTCCCTCCACCCAAATTACTCACGGCTCCTGCAAGGTCACTTTCAGAGCTGCTCTCCTCCTCGTCCAACTGGATAGGCTCTACAGCAGTCTCTTTGAAGGAGTCAAACTCTGGTATACTATCCACATGCCTTGCTATAAAGTTGGAGCTAACGTTCTTGTACTCGAACAGAAAGGCAGCAAACCTGGGATGCTCGCTGTCACCTAGAGGCTCCCTGATATTCCAAGCCTTAACCAATTCCGAGATACGAACCTCGCTGAGAGCAGGCTCCAAATTCTTTCACCTCACTGTGGAAGAAAAAGCAAAATAGGAGTTAGAAAGGTCATAAATCAGCAAAAATTGAAACAATAGTATAATGTCTACCTATGTATTCCTCCCCGTAAAAAGGAACAAAGAACTCTCAGACCTCGACCCTTCAAATTGGGGAGGGAACTGCCAATTCCTAACGAGGAAACCTTCTTGCCAGTAGTCCTTATGGGAATCAGTTAGATTTGCTACCAATACCCTGTCAGGGCTCCTAGCTTTGAGGTAAAGGACACCAGAACAAGTTCGAGAAAAGGAGTAACAGAAACAGACCTCAGCGAGCCCTAACCTAGTTCCATTCAATTGATTTATCCTATGGACGCCATTTACTATTTTCCACACATTAGGCGAGCATTGTGCAGGAATAATATTGAAATAGCCAAAGAAATGCAGGAACAAATCATTGGCAGGAAAAGTGAGTCCCCCCTGGGAAAGAAACATAACATGGATCTAGTGAGCATCATCTATCTCTCTAACGTTTCTAGGAGGGGAGGAACAACATTCAATATCTACCCACTCGGGAATGTTGTAAAACTTCCTAAACTCAGAGACCGACCTATTCCCAATGTTCTCCATTGAAAAGCCCTAGAAAACTATAAACTCAAAGAGAAAGCACAAAGAAAAGATACAGGGAACTTCCAAGATAGAAGACCAATTCGAACGAGGAAGAAGCACAAGCCCAAGCGACAACGAAGAAATGAGATTGGAGATTGAAAGAAGAAGGTACGAAGTGCTAGAACTCGCAAGGAATGAGAAAATGCTGGAAAAATTGGAACGACAATAGAGAAGTACCTATTCCAAGAAACCTTCAAATTCTACTAATCATAGTGCACAAGATACGAGGCGGGTGCCACCAAAATCATCTTCACTGTTTCCGAAGAATTGCAAAACATCCATTATGGCTAATCATTTAAATCTATTGAGCCCATAAACACGACCCAACAAATTTAGGGGCAATTGTGGGTACCCGGAATTAGGACCATGGGCCTGGACGAGTAGCCCAGTCCTGGCGGCCCAAAGTCCAGGCCTCTCATCTCTTATTTTGATCCGGTCTCCCCCCACGTTCTCATTAAGGGAAGTTATAGGGGATATGGAAGACATGGGGGAATCCATCACCTCCACATACCTACATGTACATGTATACATTAAACCCTAGGTCCGGGGCAAAAGGACAGTTTTTATATTCTCTGTAATTACTCTCCGGAGTATATAGAAATAATATCGACTACACCACCGTGGACGTAGGCACATATTTGCTGAACCACGTACATCCTTTGTTGTGTGATTGTCATTTTATATTCCTTGTTCTCGCTTGGTGAATTCTTTCTTCTTATTTATTTGTGTTGCACAATAATTGTCACCACACCTCCCTATGATCTTCTTCCACCTCGGGTTGTCCCCCTTCTTCTTGTATTTGGACATCTTCCTCCATGTGTTCTTCCTCTTCAAAAATTTGTAAGGGAGGGTGGGCCACTTGCATTTTGCGCACGCTTCGATTGGTGGACATGCGCTAATAAGTTTGGGAAATTTGATATTTGATTCGGGGGACCTAACCATGGTATCATGTAGGATCTCCTTGATTAGTCGTGCATAAGGAAGATATACCTTGCAGGTGTTGTCATATGCGGTGTGAAGTATTTCTATGTGGAAGAACCGGGCGAGGTGGATTTCTCTTGCATCATCAAGAAAGTGGTAGAGGAAGTTGTCGTGGCGGATGCTGACAACCAGGTCATTAGTCGTTCGGAGGATTGTACTTCATGTAATTCGGCGCACATATCGGACTCTCTCAGGAAGTCATCCCATGGTAAAAGTATCCATGAGCCATTCGTCGTCGGGTGCCATACAAGCGATGCACTCGGCTTTGGTGAGGGGCATGCCGGAAGTTGGGTAGGCGTATTATTGGGGAATAATGACCCCATTTTTCCTGTATTTTTCTTTGGATGATGGTGAGGGGGAACGGGAAATGGATTTCACCGGCGTAAGCCTTATGGAGTGTGTCCGTCTTTCGCATGAGGGTGCCATATAAATGATGAACTTCCCGCTCATACACGATGTTTTCACGACAATTCAGGAAGTTGCACCACTCATGTTGGTGGAAAAGGGTGGTGTTGTATTCGAGGACCTCGTCTCACTTGATTTTTTGTTCCACATGGATAGTGCAGGTGGGATTGAAAAATGCGTAAACCCCATCGCGCTCTTTATTTGAGCGATAAATGTGATCGCCCCCCTCATCGAGGATATCGGTGGAATCGTATTTAATAACACGCCTTGTCATTGGAATACTTGGGAGTGATCTTGGATAATTTTGAGTGAGGAAGAAAATGTGATTTTTGTTTTGGTAGAGAAGGTGTGTGGGGGGGGGTATTTATAGCTATGAAGAGTTGGAATTTGGTGGGAAATTAAAAGGTGGAGGTTGGAAATGGTGGAGGTATGTGAAAATGGTGAAAGAGTGGGTGGGGGGAATTTTTGTAGGGGCGAATTTCGGATTGGAGGGGTGGTGAAATGGTGAATTGAATTTAGTGGGAAATGAAAAAAAGATGGAAGAATCTTCATATAGGGAATCTGAACTGGTTCGGGCCTTGGGTGAACCGGTTCGATTTTTGAATCGGCTTAGGCCTAGGGTGAATCGGTTCCCGCTTACTACACTGGTCTAATGACCCTTTTCCCTTTTTTTCCATAGGCTAAGTGTTTCAAACCCCATTTTCTCCTCTCTAATGAAACCTAAGATTGCCCTAGGGACACCTCGAGCTCTCTCTGTAATATGACGTACGCTCTCTCATGTATCGTGCATCGTGGTGGTCCTCCTAACCTTCTCCTATCGCGGAGTCTACAGACCTCTAAACTACCCTAAACCTAACGCAACTCTATAACATACAACAAATATCACCCCATACGTGTCGCTGGTGAGACAACCTCTCGAGGAAGCTTATTCAAGCCCGTAAATGGGGTCTGGCAACCAAATTGTGTTGGCTTCCTAAACACACACCTCGAGATATGGATTTAGGGGTAATCCATTAACTTTAAAGGTGTCCCCACCCTTTGGGTTTTCAAATTCTATCGCGCTGTGGGGAACCACCTCTTTTATGATGAACGGGTCGGTCTTCCTCGAACGAAACTTGCGAGGAAATAAGTGTAATCGTGAGATGTAGATAAACACTTTTTGACCCGGATGAAACTACTTTTGATTGATAGTTCATTCATGTGAATCTTTCATTCTTTCTTTGGATATGCGACTGCTTTCATACGCGTATAGTGTATCTCTTCCAACTCGTATAATTGTAGTTTTTTCACTTCACCAACTTTGTCAAGATTAGGGTTCAACCTCTTAATGTCCCAATACGCTTCGTGTTCAAGCTCAAAAGGGAGATGACAAGGTTTTCCATAGACAAAGTGGAATGGGGACATACCTAGGTGATTCTTATATGTTGTCCGATAAGCCCATAGCGCATCGATTATTAGAGTAGACCAATCCTTTAATTAGGATCCACGATCTTTTCAAGAATTAATTTGATCTCTCGATTTGCTAATTCGGCTTGACCGTTCATTTTGGGGATCGTAAGTCGTCCCAACCTTGTGCACGACTCCATACTTCCTCAAATATCTTCTTACAAAAGTGTGTGCCATTATCACTAATGATTGCCTTCGGAGCATCGAAGTGAGAGAGTATGTGTTCATAAATGAACTTTATCACCACCTTACTTTTATTCATCCCCATATCTATTGCCTCAACCCATTTTGACACATACTCTACCACAATGAGGATGTATAGGAAACTAAACGAGGGAGGTAAAGGACCTATGAAGTAGATGCCCCTACTGTCGAATATCTTGATGACGAGAATAGGGGTCAACGACATCATGGCTCGTCGAGTAATAGCTCCTATTCTTTGTCACCTATTATAATATTTTCAATGGACATTCACTTCCCGAAAAAATTTGGGCCAATAGAGACCACTTTGAAGAATCTTAACGATCGTCTTTTTTCGTGGAAAAGTGGCCCCCACAGGATTTCGAATGAAAAAACCTGATGACACTAGGAATCTCGTCATTCGATACACATATCTGGATTATTTGGTAGGCGTAATACTTAAACCAATATGGATCGTCGTAGAAAAACATACGCGACCACGTAAGAAACTTCCTCTTCTCTTGCAGTGACCAATCAGAAGGAACAACCCCGTGACTAGATAATTTATGATATCCGCAAACCAGGGGGAGAGGAATTTTCAAATAATTGCTCGTCTGGAAAGTACTCATTTATGGGTAAAGAATATTGAGTTACTTTGGATCAGAGCCTAGACAAATGATCAGCTAAGACATTTTCTACTCCTTTCTTATCTTTAATGGAATTGTCAAACTCTTGGAGTAGTAAGATTCACGTAATGAGGCGCGGCTTCGCATCCTTCTTCGAAAAGAGTTATTTAAGAGTCGCGTGGTTGGTAAAGCATATGATGGGAATCCCACTAAGATGGGAGTAAAACTTGTCAAGGGAGAATACTATAGCTAGAAACTCTCTCTCCGTGTCGAAGTAGTTAAATTGAGGCCCAGTTAAGGTCGGTCTAGCATAGTAAATGACGAGGAATTTCTTGTTTCTTCATTACCGCAGAATATCCCCAACTTCAAAGTCACTTGCATCACAATTAAGCTCAAATTCAAGGGTAAAATCTGGAGCTTATGGGAGTAGAGACTAGCATTCTTTTTTAATTTTTCAAAATAATCTTTGTATGCTTCACTCCACTCAAAGGGGGAATACTTTATAAGTAGGCTGATGAAGGTCCTAGAAATATAACTAAAGTCCTTAATAAACCTATGATAAAACCCCGCGTGTCCCAAGAAAGATGCACATCCTTTAGTGACTTAGGTGGGGGTAAGATCGACTATAACGTCATTTTTTCCCAATCGACTTCTATACCTTTAGATGACACAATGTGTCCAAGAACTACGCCTTCAGTAACCATAAAATGACACTTCTTCAAATTTAGTACCAATTTATTTTTCACACATCAGGCTAACACTTTCTCGATATTAGCTAGGCAATGATCAAAAGAGGAGCCTAAGAAAATAAAATTGTCCATGAAAACCTCAAGGCCCCTCTCGACCGTGTCGCTAAATATACTAAGCATTAACCGTTGAAAGTTTGTGGGTGCATTACACAATCCAAATGGCATATGTTTGTAGGCAAACGTGCCAAAGGGACATGTGGGTACAGTCTTCTCTTAGTATAACACGTCCACCTCGATTTGGTTATACCCAGAATAAGCATCTAAAAAGAAATAGAAAAAGTGGGTTGAGACTCTGTCAAGCATTTGGTCCATAAAAGGAAAAAGGAGGTGAACTTTTCTAGTCTCGACATTGAGCTTCAGGTAGTCAATGCAAATGCGCCACCCGGTGGTGGTGCATTTTGGAATAAGTTCCCCCTTAGTATTTTCATCCACGATCATTCCCAACTTCTTTGAGAAGACTTGAATTGGAATCACCCATTTTCTATCCGGGATGGGATAAATAATGCCTGAATATAATAATTTAATGATCTCTGCTCTCACGACGTATTTCATCGTCAGGTTCCGACGCCTTTGCATCTCTCTCGAGGGTTTCACGTCCTGCTTGATATGGATTTTATGGGTATAAATTAAAGGAGTTTTACCCTTAAAATCCATAGTTCTCTAACCAATATCACTTAAGTGCTTCCTTAGAATGGCCATAAGCTTTCTCTCTTGCTCTTTACTTAGGCTCGAGGAGACAACATGATATGTCTCATCCTCACCCAAGTAATCATATTTGACATTCAAAGGAAGCTTTTTCAATTTGAGGGTAGGAAATTTCTCATCGGAAGGAACCGTGTACGACTCCCTCTGTGCTAGTTCCTTGAATCAAGAAACCCAACTAATATCTCTCACGTCATTATTATTGTCACTCGCATCCAACAACTCTCCTATCTCACTCACCTCTCACTCGAACTTGGTGTACGCACTATCGCTCTCACTCGCTATAATAAGACATGCCTCTGATGGATCCCTAGTGTGATTAACCTTAAAGTGTTCATTTACTACCTCCTCTATAAGATCCATCTTACATAACTCGTCCTCATCATCCATTTGCTTGGTGATGTTGAAGATATTAGTCTCGAGTGTCATATTCCCAAATGTGAGTTGAATTTGCCCCTTTCGTGTGTTAATCAAATCAACCACCATAGATAATAATGGGAGGCCAAGGATTACGGGAACATGATGGCTCAAGGGAGAGGATGTTTCTATTTCCCAAATGAAAAAAATCTATCGAGAACTAGAAAGTGTTGACTTGGACGATCACTCCTAAATAATCCCTCGAGGTATCTTCACAGAACGATTAGCAAGTTGGAGAGTAGTGTTTATGGGATTAAAGTCCACTAAATTAAGATGTCAATAGATGGAGTAAGGGATAATATTAACACTAGCTCCTAAATCTAATAGTGTTCTCTGAATTTTTCTCTCTCCCATGGTGCACAAAATGGTAGGTGCACCCAGATCTTTATACTTGGGCGGGAGGTCGTTCAAAAGTATAGAACTTACATTTTGTTATAAGAACACCTTGTTCTTTATCTCTAGTCTACGTTTCTTCGTAATCAATTCCTTAAGAAACTTTTCATAAGTGGAAATTTTCTTTATTGCCTCGAGAAAAGGTAAATTAATCATTACTTGCTTAAGCACTTCTAAGATATCATCACGGGTTCCCCCTTTAGAAGGAGGGACCAACCGTTGAGGGTAAGGAGAGGCATTAGGGGGTTTTACTACCACCTCGGACCTAATTGTGTCCTCTTTATCACTCTCTTCCAAGGTGGCATCTTCGACCTCTTTCGCGTTGGGTGAAACCTCCTTGTCATTTTCATAATTGTGTGGGGGAGGTGACAAGTCAACAACTCTCCCACTACGTAGAGTGGTAACTGCTTGACATTGCTCTTTATTCTCGTCGATATTAGAGCTAAATTTTTTTTGACCTTGGGGTGGTCTTTGGCCTTGGGCAGGAAACTTTACCTTCTTTTGGATGCTTAGGGAAGATTACAACTTAGATAATGACGCCTTTAAGTCGACAAAATTTTGGGCATTTTGAGCGTTGATCGCTGATTGAGTTTGCATGAATTGGGCTAAAGTGTCACCGATACTCTTCTGCTATGGGATTATATATGGCGCAGGAGGGGGCGCTTACATAGGTAGAGCTTGTTGGTAAGGTGGGAGTGGTGGCTGTTGTTGGGCAACATGTGGATTCAGATTCATTGCTGCATTTGGTTGCTTATAACTAAAATTGGGATGGTTTCACCACGAAAGATTGTATGAATTCTCGTGAACGACATTAAATTTAACTTTATAGGATCCCACTGCCACAACTTTCTCTTGGAGCCTCACTTTGTAGGTAGTTATCGTTGAAAATTCCTTTGTTAAATGTCTCACCTCACATATAGCGCACACGTACTCTCTCATTGCTCGAGTGGAGTCAAATACGTCTCTCCCCTAGCTTCGACCATGTCTTCTAACCTCTTGGATAGTTGATTAATTTGAAGTTTTACTTCATCTTTCTTCTCCAATTGATAAAGTTTGGATGCAAAAGGATTCGTGAATGTGTGTTGAGCTTTGGGTTAGATTTTTGGATCTAATGTGTCTAACGCTTGAATAGTCTCGACTACATACTTAAACTGGGCATTTGCATCATCTGCATCCAACCCTAAGAGCTCTCCCGAGCAAATGGTTTCAACAAGTTGTTTGGAACTTAAGCTTAGCCCATTATGTAAGTAGGAGATAAGTCGCCACTTCTTAAAAATCCTTATGTGAGCACATGATGATTAACTGATTGAACATGTCCCAACATCTATCGAAAGTCTCATTTTTGTTTTGCTTAAAGGTCATAATTTGAGCTCTGATAGAATTGGTCCAACACATAGGTCCGAAGGATATCCTCCAAAATATGGTTCACCTTCTCAGTTTGTCCGTCGAACTAAGGGTTAAATTTTGTACTCAAGCTCAATTATACTAACCAAGCACCCTCCTATAGAACCGAGATATGAAAGTATTGCCCCGTTTGGATTGAGTGTCACATATTACACCATGAAGTCGCATAATCTTATCTATAAATAACTTAGTGTACTACTCAGTAGAAAAGTCTGTTGGAACTAGAAGAAAATGATTCACCGTCATCAACCTAACCGTGAAAACCTAATTGAAATAATAACCTCGGCATTCCACTACTAATTCCATATAGTTTCTCTCCACTTCCACTCGGAGTTCCAAAATTTGTAACTCCCACGTCGGTCTTTGGTGCTCCATATTTACTATTTGGTAGGTGGAATAATTTGACGTGAAATCTTCCACATCCTTCTTCATCCCGATTCACTAATACATTCATCTTATATCCTCGTACACCTTATCCCTCTAAGATGTACCACTTAGGATAAAACTTCTCTCATCCGATCAGAATTATCCTGCACCACTAATCATCCCTGAAATCTCATCCTACTATCCGAACTGATCAAGAATGTTGGAACTAAGACATCTGCCACCACATTCACTTCCCTCAGGCAACACAAAATTGAGAAATGATCATCCGTATCAAACCCTATCCATCTCCTCTATCTCATAAATAACAACTAGAGAATATCATGATCAAAATATAACGTAAATCTCTCACCTAACAGAAAGTGTCTCCAACTATGTAAGGCCAGTACTCCACACCACCCTTTGACAATGGAAGCATATGTGCATTAGTAAATTTCTCCTTCAGTTACTCATAAGCTCGTTTACAACCTGCATTCCATAGAAATGGTACTCCCTTTCGAGTGAGGTGTGTTAGTGGTATGACTATCTTTAAGAACCCATTAATGGACATCTCATAGTACCCCACCAGAGCTAAGAAACTTATGACTTTAGTAGGCATCATGGACTATCCCCATTCAATAATTATGGATAACTTGCTAGGATCCATCAAAATCCTAGCCTCAGATACAGCATGGACACCCAAGAACTGCACCTCTCGAAGCCAAACTCCACACTTGGAGAACTTAGCATGCAAATTATATTCCTATAGTGTCTTCTAAACCATCTTCAAATTCTCGGCATACTCCTCTTTTGACCAAGAGTAAATAAAGATATCGTTGATAAACAGGATAATGAACGGATCTATAAATTATTGAATACCTGATACATCAAATCAATAAATATTACTGTGGTTAGCCCAAAAGGTATAACGCCAAAATCATACTATCCATATCACACCAGTCAAGATGTTTTCTAGACATCCTCCCTCCCTATTACGCAATTAGTGATATACTGAATACAAGTCAATCATGTTAAATAATGACACGCCCCTCGACCGATCAAACAGATCCTCGATATATAGCAAAGGATAATTTTTTTGTATTGTGCCCTCATTCAGCTCCTTAAAATATGCACATAATCGAAGATAAACCTTCCTTCTTCCTCATAAACAACAATTTATCTCCCTCGGAGATGCACTCCTTCGTATGAACCCTTGGCTTAACAACTATTGTAACTACTCACATAAATACTTCATCTCTAACGAAGCCATACACTAAGGTGCCTATGCAATGGGCCTGGTGCCCGGCATTAAATCTATGCATATGTTTCCTTATATATCATGATAACCTTGGAAATACAATCATTTTCTCATATGATGTAGCATCCAAGTAATACAAGTGTATGCTCGACCTTTACTCGAGCTGATGCTTAACTATACGAAACATTCTCACCCCAAATGACAATCGTAAAAACCTACCACAATGTAGTTCATATAAGTGTACTACATATAGATACTAATAAAATTAAAATCATACTACTCATTAGACCACATATTTAAATCAATAAGGCAACTTAATACTAATTTGTGCATACAATATGTAACACCTTTACAAACACAACGCAACGTAGCCCCCCATCCGCTGGGGTCTCCCCATGTAATTAAATCTTAGTGACAAGATCTATATCACCAATAACCATAGTAGATCACTAATAAATAAAAGAAGGACAACTCCTCAATGTCTAATACTCATGATTCCTAGCCACAAATATAATTGTAATCCATCCCACAGTGATAACCCAATTACCTAACAATTTCATTACATTACTAATATCCTAATTCGTTGATTTATTAGATTGCAAATTTAGATTTGTAACTTTAGATTATGATTCAAATGAGATAATTATACTATAAAATTATACTAATTAAACTTGACTCAATTCTCAATTTGGTTGAATCCTTTAGATAAAAAGCCCCAAATCGCCTTTCTACTTTCCTTGTCTTTCCTCTTTAGCTCTAGGGTTCCCTCAAAACATGTAAAATGGCTTAGTCTAAAGTTGATCTCAATTATATACTAATTATCCATGAAATTAGGCTTAGTCCCTTCATCGATCATAACCCATTATTACCAAAATCCAGTCTAATTAGTCCAAACTCTAACCTAAGGCCTATACTAACATATGGGCCTTAAAAAAATCTTTTAATGTGGAAATGGACCTTCTACCTATCCCAAAAGTCACCTAAAAATAAATCAACATAATAATTTTTCTTTTGTTAAATAATTATCATAATTATTAGTGTATTAACTAATACACATCCATTGGTGACATCACCAGCAACTCTGATAAATATAATAAATTAATTTCAACTAAATATAAGTAATTTAATTTACTTTAATTTATGGGGTATTGCACCTAAACTGTTGATGCCCTTGATTCGTGGGCGAGGAAAAATTATTCTGATATGATGACCATTTTGAGGGGAAGAGGTACACCTGCCAATGTTGAGCAACTGGTCCATTTGATGGGCAAGGTACTTATACGTTTCTCTTACTTCGTTTTTAGATTTTCACTTTGTGTTCCTTGTTATCACATTTCCATTCTCCTTTAGCCTCAACGCCTAACATAAGATCTTCTAGTGGATGCTCTTAATGGTAGTTGATCATGGACGAATGCTAGTGAGATGGAAAACACTCACTCGACTGCATTTAAACCGAATTATTAGTGATTAGAAGCTGCGGGTGGATGCTCTTGATAATGAGATGGAATTTGTGAAGGTATATATCACTTTTCTAGAACAGGATAATCTTTCAAATGGGAGGACTCTTAGAGATCGTGCCTTTTTATTGGCTATTGCATGGGATTATCTAGCTAGGGTTGACTATATGCATACCTTTGATTAAGCTGAGCTTAAGGTGACGGTGGAGACTCTTTAAAGTCAGAAGATAAAACTTCATAGATTCAAAGATAAACTTAAGAAAGTTAATGAAAAGGTGTAGATTTTGAAGAAATTGGTTAAATGTCTTACTGGTGAGAATGACTAGTTGATTTAATGTGGTTAGGAACTACAAAAGTATTATTATAAGGCCTTGTTCAAGAACAAGGAACTTTAGGAACAAATCCATACTACTATGTGGAGCTATTTGGATGCCTATCTGGAGTTAGAGGTCTTCAAAAATACCTCTTTCAAAACATCAGTATTATTTTTTAGGCTTGCAAGGCTAAGGTTTGGTCACTATTTCCTGTGGTGGACATCTTTGGTCTATTTTTTAAAGCTCCTCAGTCAGAGTAATAAACCTTGGATGATGAAGGAAGTATTAATGGAGATACTATCGAAGCCTCTGCTCCTAATGCCCAAGAATAAGAAACTAAGGAAGCCGTATCTCCATCTCCGACTTCAAAAATTGAAGCCGTCGTGGACCCTAAAAACCCCAAGCGTTCAAAGTCTTTCACGTAATTTTCATTTTTTGTAAATAGCTTATTAGTCGGGGTGTCCACTCTTTGTAATCTCCATCTTCTATCTTTGAATGAAAGAGTAGTTTTTATAATCATGATCTTTTTTTCTTGAGTCTTTACTTCATGCTTGTTTTTCCTTTGCATTTCTAATGAATTTTTGCACTGCCTAAGATTTTCCTGAGGTTTTCCCAACATGTAGTACACCCCTAACCCCGAAATATTACTTAGTAAATCAAAATAACTTGTGTTGTAAATTTTTTGAAGGACGTCTGAGGACCCTGAGACTTGAACCCACGCACTTGTGAGGTTATGTGATGGGTCTTAAGACATTAAAACCATGAGATATTCGGCACTTGTACTTTTGTAGCACTCAAAGCCCATATTATTTTTTAATAAATGCTTATCCACCCAATAGTTCTTCATGAGAAGGAAAAAAGATAAATATGTGAAGGGTCCTATAACCTTGGGTTTGGAACCTATATTTTGGTCCAATAAGGGTCCTAAGACCTCCCAAACATTTTTTAATGATGCACTATCTCAAGAGGCACTAAGGCCCCTGCACTTAGCATTTAGGAGATTAGAATTCCAATAAATGGGCCGTAGGACCCTTAAACTCGATAAATTATAGAACCCCAAGTCCCGTAATGGGCCAATAGACCTCTTAACTTAGGTATATTTTGGGTTTGAAATCCCACAAAGGGTTATAAGACCTATGAACTTGGAATAACTTTAAGTATAAAATCCTTTTAAGGGTCATAAGATCTTCGGATTTAGAAAATTTTGAAAATCTAAGGTCCCCCGAAGGGTCATAGACCTCCAAAATTAGGTAATTTTGAAATTTGAAGTTCCTATAAGGGTCTTAAGTCCCCTAGACTTAGAAATTTTTTGACCCCTAAACTTACAAAATTCTGATCATTAAAGCCCTTATAAGGGTCCTAAGACCTTTGGAATTAGAAAATTATTTAGGGACATACTAGGATGAAAAGCTTCTTGGCCTTAGCCCTAAGGACTCTTGAACTTATGCCTTGCACCTTTTTTTTTATAAAAAAAAAAAACTTAATTTTTGGGTGATTTTTAGCGTTTCAAAACTTATCCCCTCGGAAAACTTTTCTGTTTGAATATTTTTAAGAATATGTTCGATGAGAGTTTGGCCAAGATCATATATCTTTTTTCATAACTCCCTAACTTATTTAAAAAAATATTTTGTGAGAGAACACCCTTTTTGTATGGGTTGTTTTATTTGTCTTTAGACCTTAGCCTCTTAGAATTGATTATGAAAGTATGATTAAATTGTTTTAATCTTTTTTGGGTCCTTGGACCTTTGAATATGAGCTTAGGGTCATCTATACCTATGGATTAGAGTTTTTTGGCTTGGAACCTTTTACTATGAGTCTTAAGCAAAGACGGAAGTCCTTGCAACTTGAAGTTTGGGGTGTTAAAACCTTAGCTTAAACTAAAGGCAGAATTAAAATCTTGGCAACCCTTTATTTTTGGTCCTTAGACTTTGTTTTAAGATTTGAGACAATGATTAGATTCCAAAAACTCGGTACCTTAGATTTTTAGATCAAAGGCTCAAATCATTGTAACTCTTAAAGAAGACTTATGCTAAACACATCAAAACTAATAAGAAGTTTTTTTTCATTTCATTTTATGTTAAAGAATACATTGTATATGGTTTTCCCATGGGATGTCATATATCCCTTGAGGATTTCATTTTCTTGATGTTTGGATCCCTAGTTATGGGGGAAACTGTCTTCATATTGTGTGGCTGAGGTATCTAAACTCATAAACTCTAAGCAAGGCTTTCTTAGGGGATATTATACATAGGAGGTGAAGGAGACAAGTCCTCTGTTGAGACCTCACAAATCTTTTGAATCTTTCTTGTTATCTTTGTAAATCTTTGTAGATCACTGAGGGAAATCTTCTTATCTTTCATGGATGTGATGTATCACTCCCAAACTTTTTTCGAATCTCCAAAGATCTCACATAACTCCTTGGGGTTAGGAATCTCATCAATAGCCTCCCAGTTGAGATGACAACATCTAAGTGATTAAGTGATGTTCTGCCCATTATCATATAAGAGGAGGGCAGACACACTACTATAAACATTTTACAAATAGTTTTTCAATAATCTTTGTAGCCAAGGGTGAGGGAAAGGGTGTCGTTCCCAAAGGAACAAGTTCTCCCTCCGTTGAATCCAATGAAAGGATTGGTCATAGGTTTTATGTTCTTCAGGACAAGGCCCATAGTCTCAAAGGCATTTAAGAACAAGATAGTTATGGAACTTCTTGTGTTGATAAGAAACTATTTTATATTAAAATTCTCCATGATCTCTATGATGATGAATGGGTCATCATAAGGCAAATAGACCCTCTTGAGTCTGCTTACGAAAATATTATCATAGGGGTTTCCTTTGGGGCTCAATGTTGGAAACAAATATGGTGAACATGTACTCTTTCTGGTTGGATACTTCAAAGGTAATCCTTTCTAATCGTGGCACATAGACCACCCCCGGGGAATCCTCCAAAGATATAATTGACATCTATTAGAGGGACATCATCCTTATTATTATATTTATTTTCATCCTGTCTTTTGGATAAATCTTTCTCCAAATATTTTTTGAGGTAACCTTTTGTTACAACCCATGGATGGATTCTTTCAGTATAAAGAACTCGTTTGTGTTGTGTTTATGAAATCTGGATTCGATAGTATATGGAATTGTCTCTTTTTTCATCCTGACTCCTCTTTTCTGTTTTGCCTAAGGAAAGATATCGTGAGCTTCCATGGCTAAAAAGACTTCCTCTATAGTGGTTTGGGTTGTGTTTGGCCTCTCAAGGTTCACTTTTCTTAATCACATCCTTTTTCTTTTTTACCTCACGGGTTTATGCGGTCTCCCCAAGATGGGTGAAAATATGTTTACTCTTTCCCTATGGAGGAGTAGTTATGGCATGACTTGCTGAGATGGCATCCTCAACATTCATATATTTTAGAGCTCTTTCGAGCATCTCAGTTAAGGACTTTAGAGTCTTCTTACTAAAACACCTCAGTAGGTCTTTAGGGGTGAGGCTCGAGATAAAGGCTATTATACAAATGGTGTAATTCCGATCATCAACCTAAATTTCTTCTCGATTTCACCTCTTATCGTACTCACATATCGATTCTCATATCTTCTGCCTAAAGTGGAAGGGGAAATTACAAGCTTCTTCATGTTATAAGCTCAATTAAAGTGGTTAACAAAAGATTTTGCCTGCTCAGTGACACTTGTGATGATCCCTACCATGATCTTGGCAAATCTGTATTTGGAAGTTCCTTTTAGGGCAATGTAAAAGTCCTACAAAAGATCTCATCTAGGGTGTCGTGGAGGATCATGAGTGACATTTAGGTCTCTAGGTTGTCAACGGGATCCTTGGTCCCATTGAAGGGTTCAATTACAGGAATCCTCCACTTTGGGGAAGGGCATAATGTTGAACATCATTAGAGACATCATTGTTTGGATATCCAACTCAATAATGTTGGGTGTTTGAGTTTTTACTGGTTGGCAAAGTTCCCCAACCAGTCTTGTATCTTCTTTATGCACCATTCCAGGATCTATTTACCCTGGAACTTCCTTGGGAATGATCTTTAGGGAGTGATAATTTATACTTGATAAGGATGTGAGTCAATGATCATTGGGGTCCTTGGTGCTCCCCCGAGATTGGTCTCCTTCAAACGAGGGCTAGTGGGTCCCCCCGATACCTTTTTTCTCTGATACTACTAGTTCCTCGACCATAGGGGGTAAATAAATACTTTTAAGAATGGTATCCAATTACACTTGGATCACTCTTTGATGGCTCTCACTCACTTTGGGGGAACCAGATATGGCATCATTAGTCACCATTTTTGAATGGAGGAATATGTGTGTTTTGAGAAGAATGGAACTTGTCGTTCCCACAGATAGTGCCAAACTAATGGGTGTTAAAAGAATAAGTGACTTTAGGCCCTCTCGTGATCCCCTATGTACCTCAGAGGGTAAGTAGAGAGGAATGTCAAAGTGTGAACTACGATATTAAGTGGTTCAAACCTCGGATAAGGATACTACGTCCACTATAAATGTTTTTTTTACTAATTTATTATATTGCAAATGATTTATTAAAGTTTATAAGACCTCTCAAGCTTTACTTAAGAGAGTCTTAAGTCTTGCAGCCTTTGTCAATAATCCAATGGACCTTAGGAAGTAACTGATTGGCTCCTCTACTAAATATTGATTTGGGGATCCTTATGAGATATAAGTTGTGTAAATAGTGGAAATGATCCAAGTTACACCTATGAACTCATAATAATGGGTTGTTAATATGAAACAAATAGAAAAGCACTTATGAACGCCTAGAACTAATGATTCTATTTAAGTTGGATTTCTTAAACACGTTCTTTATCTTCCTTCAACCTCCTACTTATACACGAATACCTAGAAGGATAATTAGTGGACTGGCACAATATAGTTGTAGTGTCCCTAAGGTCTTTCGACGTCAACAAAGTGGTGGAGTGTTGACCAAAGTATTCGGAGGGGGTGTAAGTTAGTTGTTGGTATAATTAATTGCAAATTGGATCCTTTAATGCAATTGGACATGTGTGGTAGTGGTAAGAGAAATAATGTTATGCATTACACCCACCCATAAGACTGGTTGTTGAAGCTTTGTAAGAGGTCTAGGAGGTCTGAAAGCGATAGGGAATCATTCTAAGACGATCTTGAGGTGCCACCCATGTGTTACCTTAGTGTGTAGGTTAATGTGTCCTCCTAAAATCATTTCACTTTTAGCCTTAGGCCTCCTATAAGCATTATATAGCGTGTAACTATTAGGCTATGGTATCTGAGCCTCACTGAGAGGGGTGCTGCAATGACTAACCCTTCTATGGGGAAGAAAGGATAACTAAGGTCTTTTACAATGTGACACCCCGTTTATTAAAATAATGGGTGGCTAGCCCTCTACTAATATAAATAGGAACCTCATTTGACTTATTATTAGCATCACTCTCGAAAACCAATTAATTACCAACCTCCAATTATTCAATTAAGTCATGCCTCAATTTTAAATTTGTATTTGGATCGCCAAACTTATTATTTCCCCACTCCTAATAAACTACAACAGGATTGATGCCAGCGTATCCCACACTAAATCGCAAAAGGTTCCTTTCCATTGGATAAACTTATACGAGTTATTCTATGCAACTTTACCCATGGTAATTTCTCCACCCAATTACCTTAAAATCCAGAATACACATTGTATTTACCTACATCTTAGTCATATCTCTCCCGTATACTCTTTGGTCTACGGGTAAAAGGTCTCACTCAAATGAACTTCGTCCCCACTGTCTCTCAATACTTTCAACCAGAGGTGGAACTTAAGGATCTCATCCTTATTCACGACAATGATGGGTGACACCTTGTTCTAAACTATTCCCTTTTCTTTAATGAGTTTGATGAACCCACTACTCAATAATGTAACTTCCCGAAATGAATAATAACGACTCCTTCGCAATTAACCCATTTCACTAACCCAGAGGGAATCTTGGCTGGTCCATGATATTCGTAACCCAACAATGAACTTAACGAGTCTTCCTATCCATTCCTTCACTGAAATTGTTAATTATTTAAAAATTCTAGTGGAATGCCTCAAACCAACCCTTCCTATTTATGAGTGGTGCAACTGGAAACAACTTCACTATGCCTCACTGCACTCTGATCCACATGCTCAACATTCCACTTTGTAAGGACAAAATTTCTAATTGACTCCATTGTAGTATTTGACTTATTCTAGGAACAAAACATATATTTGAGTCATAGATAGATTTTTTATTATCATGATCCCACACAGTTTATGGGACAAAGTTTATTGAAGATGTTGCATCCTAGCTTCAAAGATAAATTATGCCGAGATTACTTTGGCGCACGTTTCACATCTTCATTGCATTTCAATATCAGTCAGGTATAAATCCGTAATGTTTATGAGACTCATAAAATGTTTTTAGGATGTCATTTTTATTAAAAAAAAATTTAAGTATTTAAACATTATTTATTTTGAGATAAAGATGGTTTAGATTTGTGTAAATCACAAACTCTTAGTTTCAGTGGTTCAATTGACTGTGAATGTCATTTAAGCGAGATCAGCATGTCGTTCGAATGACATGTGCATCTCGTTCAAGCGACAGTCTTATTTTATTCGAACGCTGTGCCGACATAATTTTATTATTTAAGGCATGTTTCTCTCAGAATTTCACAAGTGTGGAGTCCAAAAAATTAGTTTACATATAGTACATTTTTTGCACAAGTTTTCTAAGGTTTTTAAAGTCTAAAAACATCCTTATAGTTTCAAAGATTCGATATTTCATTCACATATGCAAAAGTGATCTTTGTTTGGAGTTGTTCATCACTTTCAACATCCTTGGGTTTCTAGGAGAAGAAGCGAAGAAGTAGTTGTTCAAAATCCGTAGACGTTTCCATGCTACATCGGTCGAAATCGAGGCATTCGTGGAAGCATGTGCTATGGACAAGTATTGCAGAAGGATTCGCGTGGGCACTATGGAGGAGTTCTTGAAGATCAGATAAGCTTCAAGAATTTTGGGGGATCGAGTCATTGAGTAAGTCTATATATGTACTTTGTAATACCATATCATAGTGATTGTCTGGCTTGGGTCGTCTGAGGTTTTTTCCTATAGTGATTTCCTTGTACATCTGACCTCGCCTTTTGTGAACTTATTTATTTTACTTGCTTTAATCACCTAGATGCATGTTTAGGATTAAAGAAGATAAAATTGGGCAAAGTTAAAATTGGTTCACACACTTCGTGCGGTTTCAAATTTGGAAAATGTTTTTTTTTTAAATAAAGTTAGTTTATCTTCCCTAAAACATATTCAAAAGAATAACCGGCCTACAAATTGGTACCGAATCTAGAAACATATTTTTTATTGTGTTGATCCCTTGTGTTTTTAAAGATGAATTTCATAACCCATGCGTCCCCTCTAAAACTGCGCACTTCTTGGGTCCTGTTCGTCTGGTAAAAATTAACATTCTATTTTTATTCAGGCCACCCTCAGCGTTTGACTGAGTAAGACTCATCTCTACTTCCCAAAACTATTGAATCCTCACTTGGCTTGAGAGGCCCGTCGCCTCTATCTCCCTAGTCTTTCAGCCCATCTCAAGTGTAATACATCTCAAGTGTATATCCTTCCTCAACCGAACTTCAGTTCATCTTGCTTTTGTAATTCTTCTTCTATCACCCCACATGCATACGATTCAACACATTTATTCCATGTCCCCTTGTCTTACGCAATACTAAAAATCAAAATAACTAGGGCGCCCATACACTCTATATGTGGAGCATATTTGCACAAATTTCATAGACGTAACATATTTATCTTAAAATCAGGCCTGCATGCTCAGCATGGCTATACCGTAAGGTTATTCTCAGTTATCCTACTAATCGCGACTTGATTATCCTTAATATTGTCCCACCTATATATTAGTGCTGAAAAAAAAAATTCCCAGTGCTACATATACAACACTAACTAGCTCCACTAACCTTATATCGTATAATAGTTCTCAATTCCAAGTGTTTCCTCCACACATACAATGATCATTGTTCAAAATCAATACTTTAGAATCCAAAAATGTCTCCAAAGTCCCGATGTTTATTAAGGTTAATGTGTGTAACTTCATACAATTGAAATCCAACTACGAAATTTCCCCAATGCCCTATCACCTGGCATTGTCGATTATCGAGGTACTTTGACCAAAAGCACATAATCATGACACTTAAAATCATTCCCCCAGATGTATAAGTCTAATCCCCAAATCCCATATCTCTAAAGGATTCTTACAATACGACGATCACACACTCACTAGGTTCTCTGCGCTAAAACAATAATGAGTTAAATCCCTCCGCTCGACAGTAAAGCCCATATCTCTTGAATCACATTAATACAGTCCATGCGCATTGGGAACGGATAATAGTAGACAACAATAATTTCAAAAGTCTCCAATACAGTATAATATATATACGCGGGTTTGACCCTCTTCCAGGTGAGACATCTCAGTAACAATACATCCTGCCCGGGAACAACGAACACAATAGCCTTACTGTAACACTCCACCACCGCTCAAACCATCGCTAAGCAATCCATATAAAGGATAACATCATACTTCAGTAACATATCTCTCGAATACGAAAAAATACACTAAAACATATTGTGACACCCCGCCTAATTAAATACCGTGTGATCAGTCCTTTGTTAAATTAAATCAGATTCTCCAGTTGGTTCATTCTTAGCATCAGTATCGAAAAATAATTTCTTTATTAATTCACCTAATAATTAATTAAGTTAAATGTAAAAAAAATTGCAACTTTTAATTTAATTAAATCCATACCAATATACTGAAATAACTAAATCCTAGGCGACGTGCCCTACATTAGAGTAGACACTACAAATGTGTGAATCAACCGAATGGAAGCATCTAAACAAATCTCCCTCTCTACTAGCAGCTATAACCTGTCGAGATATCCATATTCTATATCGGCGTCTCTGATACTGTATACCTGATGTACAAGATACAATAGAGAAGAGAATATGCAAGGAAATGGGTCAGAGCCCGATTGTAAAATAGTTTAGAAATAGCAAGTGCTTAACAAGTGCAATCAAGCAGGTATTAGATACATGTTAGTTCTCGGGCTCTCACTTTAGAATTCTCACCTCTCATCTAGTGAGCACACCTAGCGCGCCTTATTATCTCCCCAATTAAGGTTCTGAATTAGGAGTCTATCCCATATCATTTCTCCGCATTTGCCACATAATACGTATGATAGTTAAACATGTTCATTTCTCTTTAATAAGAACTTTCACAGTTTAAGGATTTATTTACTTATTTCAATCTTATCTTATTATTCATTTTTCATCTATAATTTCACACCGTAGATGTCATCACTGAATATATATTTTAATCTACAAATTTCACACAGTAGATTACCTCATATCTACTAAATGTCACACAGTAGATAATATCACATGTATATATATATATATATATATTCACTCTATACTATATACAATATTGAACCCTACCAGACTCAGGTGCGTTGCATGCATACTCTCCTATCATGTCCTGGTGCATCACTCACTGCATAATGGATAATTGGTTCGGCATCTCTCACGAACCATAAACCTCACAACACAAATATTGGAGGTGACCATACTACCCAGCCAAATGGGTCACACACATACCTACGCTCCCATTCAACCATCAAAACTATCATTCACACTAATAAGTTTTATTTCATTAAGTACTTCTCGAGTTTATCTTAGTACTCAAAGTGTATAACTTATTCCTTATACAAAATCAGTAGGTGAACATCTACTCCCTACTGTTCCATATCATTATCATCCCCAAATTTCTGTGAATTAAGTTTATCATTGAATTAGGTTTATTCCTCAACATTCCCTAATCCATTTAGCTCTTTATTCCCTCTTATAAGGTTATGCCCATACATTAACATGGCCTACTGGTATATCTCTATACATCCATTATTTTGAGAATTTATTTTCAACAATCAAATCCCAAATTATTCTATAAAAATCATAAATAATAAATTTTTGGTCAATTCTGGGCCGCCGAATCGATTCAGCCATGATCCGAACCGGTTCGCCCCCTACATATCTGCGAACTTCTGCATTTTCTAGGCTATGGGTTTTCATCATTTTAATCCTCAAAACCAAAATCAATTGATCCCGAAATTTCCCTAATTCATCCCAAATGATACATAATGATATAGAAATGGTTTTTAATCTTTAAATATTACCAATACATTTAGGAATTCTAAATTGATCATGTTTTTTCCATATAATTCAGAAAAACTTATTAATTTCCCTCTTATTCAAGAACTATCACGAACTCATATTTCTTTACGAGCTTGTAACCCAAATTTCATGATGATTGATTCTATAAACAAAGAAAGATCAATTCTACATGGTTTTCCTTTCAAGGGTACATTTTAAATCATCAAAATCCATGTATGTTTTAAATCATCAAAATACATTTAGGATGCTATTGAACCGAGGATCATGTGACCATATGGTCGGTTCCTATGAGTTACATTCGTCCCGTTCAAGGTGTTGGCGCCATTCACAAGGCCGTTTGGGGGATGTTTTGGGGCTTCGCCCTCTAATGGTATGCTTTCAAGCTTAAGTGTATATATTCTGAAAATTGATCTATGCTCTGAAATTGGGGGTTTCGAGACTATGCATTCGGTTCCTATGAGTAACATTGTTCTCGTACGAGGTGTTGGCACCGCTAATGGGGCCGTTTCGAGATTTTTCCCACTAACGACATGTTTTTAAGCCTAAGTATTGATATTCTAAAATTTGGGTCGTGCTCTCAAACCGGGGGTCCCATGACAATGCAGTCGGTTCATAGAAGTAATATTGGTCCTGTCTGAGGTGTTGGGGCCTCTCATAAGGTCGTTTGAGGGGCGTTACGGGGTTTTGCCCTCTAATGGCATGTTTTTAAGCCTAAGTGTAGATATTATGAGAATTGGGTCGTGCTGTCGAACCAGGGATCCCATTGTCATGCGATCAGTTATTACAAGTTACATTGGTCCTGTGCTAGGTGTTGGCGTTGCTCAATGGGCTGTCAGTGGGGGTGTTTTGGGGTTTCGCCCTCTAATGTTAGGTTTTCAAGCCTAAGTGTGAATATTCTAAAAATTGGATTGTGCTCTTGGATTGGGGGTCCCATGACCATGTGGTCGGTTCTTACGATCTAACATTGGTCCTGTGTGAGGTGTTGGAGCCACTCACGGGTCATTTAGGGGGGTTTTCAGGGTTTTACCCTCTTACGGCATGTTTTCAAGCCTAAGTATAGATATTTTGAAAATTGGGTTGTGCTCTCGAACCGGGGGTCCCATGACCATGCGGTCGGATCCTAGAGTTACATTAGTTTCATACGAGGTGTTTGCACCACTCATGGGGCAGTTAATGGGGTTTCAGAGTTTCGCCTTGTGGTGACATGTTTTCAAGAGTAAGTGTAGATGTTCTGAAAATTGGGTCTTGCTCTTGGATCGGGGGTCCTATGACCACACAGTCGGTTCCTACAAGTTACATTCATCCCGTGCGAGGTTTTAACACCAGTCATGAGGCATTTGGTGAGTGTTTCAAAATTTTGCCTTCTAATGGCATGTTTTCAAGCCTAAGTGTACATATTTTGAAATTTTGGTCTTGCTCTCAGACCAGCGGTCACGTGACCACTTGATCGGTTCCTATGAGTTACATTGGTCCCATTCGAGGAGTTAGTGCCACTCACGGGTCCATTTATGGGGTGTTTTGGGGTTTCCCCTCTAATGACATGTTTTTAAACCTAAGTGTAGATATTCTAAAAATTGGGTGACCATACGTTTTTTTCCTACGAGTTACATTGGTCCCATGCGAGGTATTGGCATCGCTCACAGGGATGTTTGGTGGTTGTTTTGGGGTTTCACCCTCTAACAGCATGTTTTCAAGCCTAAGTGTAGATATTCTGAAAATTAGGTCGTGCTCTCAGACCGGGGGTCACGTGACTACTCGAACGGTTCCTATGAGTCACATTGGTCCCATTCGAGGTGTTAGTGCCACTCACGAGTCCACTTGGGGGGTGTTTTGGGGTTTCTCCCTCTAATGGCATGTTTTCAAGCCTAAGTGTAGATATTCTGAAAATTGGTCCATGTGCTCAAACTTAGGGTCCTGATACCACGCGATCGGTTCCTACGACTTACATTGGTCTCGTGAGAGGTGTTCGCACCACTCACGGGGACGTTAAGGGTGCATTTTGGGGTTTCTCCCTCTAACGACATGTTTTCAAACCCAAGTGTTGATATTATAAAAATTGGCTCATGCTCTTGGACCGAGGGTACCGTGACCACGCGATCAATTCATACGAGTTCCATTGGACCCATACGAGGTGTTAGCGTTGCTCATGGGCCCATTTTGGGGGTGTTTTGGAGTTTCGCCCTCTAACGTCATGTTTTCATGCCTTAGTGTAAATATTTTGAAAATTGGTCCATGATCTTGAACCGGAGGTCCCATGACCAGGCATTCAGTTCCTATGAGTTACATTAGTCTCGTGCGAGGTGTTGGCATTACTCACGAGGCCATTTGGGTGGTGTTTCGGGATTCGCCCTCTAACGGCATGTTTTCAAGCCCAACTGTAGATATTATGAAAAATTGGTCATGCTCTCAAATCGGGGGTCCCGTGACCACACGGTCTGATCCTATGAGTTACATTGATCTCGTCGGAGGTATTGGTGTCACTCACGGGATAGTTTAATGGGGTTTGGGGGTTTCTCCCACGACATGATTTCAAGCCTAAGGGTAGATATTCTGAAAAATTGGGTTATGCTCTCAAACCAGGGGTCCCTTGGCCATGCGATCGGTTCTTGAAAGTTAAATTGGTCCCGTGCGAGGTATTAACGTCACTCACGGGTCCGTTTGGATGGTATTTTGGGTTTTCTCCGTCTAAGTGCATGTTTTCAATCCTAAGTGCAGATATTCATAAAATTGGGTCGTGCTCTCAAATTGGGGGTCCTGTGACCAAGCGTTTGATTCCAACAAGTTATATTGGTCCCATGTGAGGGGTTGGAATCGCTCACAGGGTCGTTTAAGTGTGTTTTGGGGTTTTTCCCTAAAACGACATGTTTTTAAGCCTAAATGTAGATATTTTTAAAATTGGGCCTTGCTCTCGGACCGAGATCCTGTGACCACATGATCGGTTCATACGATTTATGGTCCCGTGAGAAGTGTTGGCACCACTTACGTTGCTATTTGGGGGGAGTTTTGGGGTGTCGCCCTCTAACGAAATATTTTTAAGCCTAATTGTATATATTCAAAAAATTGGCCCTTGCTCTCAGACCGAGGATTCCATGACCACGCGATAAGTTCCAACGAGTTACATTGGTCTCGTGTGAGGTTTTGGCACCTCTCACGGGTCATTTGGGGGTTGTTTCGGCTTCTCCCTATGATGGCATGTTTTCAAGCCTATGTGTAGATATTCCAAAAATTTGGTCGAGCTCTCAGATCAAGGGGCCCGTGAACACTCGACTAGTTCCTATGAGATGTCTTCAAGACAAAGTGTAGATATTCTTAAAACTAGGTCATGCTCTTAAACAGGGGGTCCTGAGACCACGCGGTTGGTTCCTACGAGTCACATTGGTCCCGTGCGTTATGTTGGCTCCACTCACGAGGCCTTCTCCCTCTAACGACATGTTTCAAGCCTAAGTGTAGATATTCTAAAAATTGGCCCGTGCTCATGGACTAGGGGGATCGTGACCACGCGGTTAGTTCCTGCGAGTAACATTGGACCCGTGAGAGGTGTTGGCATTGCTCACGGGGCAGTTTAGGGTGTATTTTAATGACATGTTTTCAAGCCTAAGTGTATATAATCTGAAAATTAGGCCATGCTCTCGAATCTGGGGTCCCGTGACCAAGCGTTCAGTTCCTACAGTTACATTGGTCTCATGCGAGGTGTTGGCATTGCTCAAGGGGCCGTTTGGGGGGTGTTTTGGGGTTCGCCCTCTAACGATATGTTTTCAAGCCTAATTGTAGATATTCTAAAAATGGGCCGTGGTCTCGAACCGAGGGTCCCGTGACTACGCGATCGGATTCTATAAGTTATATTGGTCTCGTTCATGGTGTTGTCACCATTCAGGGGGAAGTTTAGTGGGATTTCAGGATTTCTCCCTGTAAGGATATATTTTTAAGCCAAAGTGTAGATATTATGAAAATTGGGCTGTGCTCTCGGACCGGGGGTCCTGTGACCACGCGATCAGTTCCTATAAGTTACATTGGTCCGGTACGAGGTATTGGCGTCGCTCACGGGGCCGCTTGGAGCGTATTTCGGGTTTTCACCTTCTAATAACATGTTTTCAATTTGAAGTGTAGATATTCTCAAAAATTGGGTCGTGCTCTTGGACCAGGGCTCCCCTGACCAGGCTTGTAATTCCTACTAGTCACATTAGTCCCGTATGAGGTGTTAGCATCGTTCGTGGGGCCCTTTGAGGGTGTTTTGGGGGTTTCTCCCTCTAACTGCATGTTATAAAGCCTATTGTAGATATTCTAAAAATTGGTCCTTTCTCTCGGACGAGGATCCTATGACCAAGTTGTCTGTTCGTTCGAGTTATAATGACCCCGTGCGAGATATTGGAGCCGCTCACGAGGCCTTTTAGGGCGTATTTGGTGGGCATTTCTGTGTTTCTACCTTTAACGGCATGTTTTCAAGCCTAAGTGTATATATTCTTAAAATTGGACAGTGTTATCAACCTGGGGGTCTCATGACCATACGATCGGTTCCTACGAATTACATTAGTCCCGTTCGAAGTGTTAGCACCACTCACGGGGCCATTTGGAGGCTATTTTTGTGTTTCTCCCTCTAAAAGGATGTTTTTAGGTCTAAGTGTAGATATTATGAATCTTGGGATGTGCTCTCAAACTGGGGATGCCTAGACCAAGTGGCTGGTTCCTACGAGTTACATTAATCCCGTGCTAGGTGTTGGCTTCGTTCACGAGTCCATGTAGGTGGCATTTCGGGGTTACCCCCTCTAATGATATGTTTTTAATCCTAACTGTAGATATTCTAAAAATTTGGTCGTTCTCTTAGGTAGGGGATCCTATGATCATGCAGTCAGTTCTACGATTTATAATGTCTCGTTTGAGGTGTTGGCACCCCTTACGAAGCCATTTAAGGGGTGTTTCAGGGGTTCTCCCTCTAAGGACAGGTTTTCAATCCCAAGTGTAGATATTCTAAAAAGTTGGTCGTGCTCTCGGACCGGGGGTACCGTGACCACGCGATCAATCAGTATGAGTTACATTGGTCCAGAGCGAGGTGTTGGCAATACTCACGGTACCGTTTGGGGGGTGTTTCGATATTTTGCCCTCTAATGGCATGTTTTTAATCCTACGTGTAGATATTTTGAAAATTAGGACGCTATCGGATCGAGGATCATGTGACCATATAGTCGGTTCCTATGAGTTACATTCATCCCGTTTGACGTGTTAGTGCCACTCACAGGGCCGTTTGGGGGGTGTTTTGGGGCTTCGCCCTCTAATGGCATGCTTTCAAGCTTAAGTGTATATATTTTAAAAATTGATCTATGCTCTCAAATCGGGTGTCCCGAGACTACGTATTCGGTTCCTATGAGTAACATTGGTCTCGTGCGAGGTGTTAGCACCGCTGATGGGGCCATTTCGAGATTTTTTCCACTAACGACATGTTTTCAAGCCTAAGTGTTGATATTCTAAAAATTGGGTCGTGCTCTCAAATCGTGGGTCCCATGACCATGCAGTCGGTTCATATGAGTAATATTGACCCGTCCGAGGTGTTGGTGCCTCTCACAAGGCCGTTTGGGGGCATTACGGGGTTTTGCCCTCTAACGACATGTTTTTAAGCCTAAGTGTAGATATTCTGAAAATTGGGTCGTGCTGTCAAACCAGGGATCCCATGGTCATGTGGTCAGTTTCTATGAGTTACATTGGTCGTGTGCGAGGTGTTGGCGCTGCTCAAGGGGCTGTCAGTGGGGGTGTTTCTGGGTTTCTCCCTCTAATGCCAGGTTTTTAAGCCTAAGTGTGAATATTCTAAATATTGGGCCGTGCTCTTGGATTGGGGGTCCCATTACCATGTGGTCGGTTCTAACGAGTTAACATTGGTCCCGTGTGAGGTGTTGGAGCCACTCATGGGCTATTTAGGGTTTTTTTCAGGGTTTCACCATCTTACGGCATGTTTTCAAGCCTAAGTATAAATATTTTGAAGATTATGCTCTCGAACCGGGGGTCCCATGACCATGCGGTCGGATCTTAGGAGTTACATTAGTTTCATACGAGGTGTTTGCGCAACTCACGGGGCAGTTTAGTGGGGTTTCAGAGTTTTGCCTTGTGGTGACATAGTTTCAAGCCTAAGTGTAGATGTTTTAAAAATTGGGTCGTGCTCTTGGATCGGAGGTCCAATGACCACACGGTCGGTTCCTACAAGTTACATTCGTCTCGTGCGATGTTTTGACACCAGCCACGAGGCCGTTTGCTGTGTGTTTCGGAATTTTGCCTTCTAATGGCATGTTTTCAATCCTAAATGTGGATATTATTAAAATTGGGTCTTGCTCTCGAACCGGGATTTTGTGACCAGATGTTTGTTTTCTAAGAGTTACATTGGTCCCGTGTGAGGTGTTTGCACCACTCATAGGGCCGTTTGTGGGTGTTTCGGGATTTTTCCCTCTAATGACATATTTTGAAGCCTAAGTGTAGATATTCAGAAAATTGAGCCATGCTCTCAGATTGAGGGTCACGTGACCACGCGGTTAGTTGCTACGAGTTATATTGATCCCGTGTGAGGTATTAGAGCCGCTCATGGGGCCATTTGGGTGGGTGTTTCCGGTTTTCGCCCTCTAATTGCATGTTTTTAAACCTAAGTGTATATATTATGATAATTGGGTCGTGCTCTCAAACTGAGGGTCCCGTGACAATTCAATCGGTTCCTATGAGTTACATTGGTCATGTGCGAGGTGTTAGTGGTGCTCACGGGGCCGTTTGGTGGGAATTTCAGGGTTTCTCCATCTAACGACAAGTTTTTAAGCCTAAGTGTAGATATTCTAAAAATTGGGTCATGCTCTCGAACCGGCTATCCCATGACCACGCAATCAGTTCCTACAAGTTACATTGGTCCCATGCGAGGTATTAGTGCCATTCACGAGGCCGTTTAAGGGGTGTTTTGAGGTTTCTCCCTCTAACGCCTTATTTTTAAGCCTAAGTATTTATAGTCTGAAAATTAGGTCGTGCTCCTGGACCAGGGGTCCCTTCATATTAATATTGAACCCATGCGAGGTGTTGGTGCAGCTCACAGGGACATTTTGGGGATGTTTTGTGGTTCGGCCTTCTAATGACATGTTTTCAAGACTAAATGTAGATATTATGAAAATTAGGTTGTGCTCTCAAACCAAGGGTCCTGTGACCACATGGTCGGTTCCTATGAGTTACATTGGTCATGTGAAAGGTGTTGGCGCTGCTCACGGGCCATTTGGGGGGCGTTTCAGTGTTTCACCCTTTAACGACATGTTTTCAAGTTTAAATGTAGATATTCTAAAAATTAAGACGTTCTCTCAAACTAAGGGTCACATAACCACGGGGTTTGTTCCTACGAGTTACATTAGTCCCATGCAAGGTGTTGGCGTTGCTCACGAGGCCGTTTAGAGGGTGTTTCGAGGTTCGCCCTCTAACGACATGTTTTCAAGCCTAAGTGTAGATATTCTGAAAATTGAGCCATGCCCTCAAACCGGGGGTCCCATGACTAGGTGTTCGGTTCCTATAGTTACATTTAACCCATGCGAGGTTTTGGCGTTACTTACGGGGCCATTTGGGGGCATTTCCGGGGTTTATCCCTCTAACAACATGTTTTTAAGCCTAAGTGTATAAATTTTGAAAATTGGGTGGTGCTATGGGACTGGGGGTCTTGTGACAATATGGTCAGTTCCTATAATTTACATCGGTCCTGTTCAAGGTATTGGCGCCACACACGAGGCTGTTTGGGGGGTGTTTCAGGGTTTCTCCCTCTAACGGCATGTTTTCAAGCCTAAGTGTAGATATTTTGAAAATTGGACCGTGATCCTAAACTGAGGGTCTTGAGGCCACGCGGTCAGTTCCTACGAGTTACATGAATCTCGTACGAAGTGTTGGCGATGCTCATGGGGCCGTTTAGATGGCATTTCGGGTCTCTAATGTCATGTTTTCATGCCAAAGTCTAGATATTCTAAAAATTGGGTTGTGATCTCCGGCAGGGTATCCTGGACCATGCGTTCGGTCCCTACGATTACATTGGTCCCGTGCGAGGTGTTACAGGGAGTTGACCTCTAACAACATGTTTTCATGCCTAAATGTACATATTATGAAAATTGGGTCATGCTCTCGGACCGGGGGTCCTATGACCCCAAAGTTAGTTAATACGAGTTACATTGGTCCCGTGCGAGTTGTTGGCATCACTCACGAGACCATTTTGGGGTGTTTTGAGGTTTTTCCCTTTAACGACATGTTTTCAAGCCAAAGTGTAGATATTATAAAAATTGGCATGCTATTAGACCAGCGGTCTTGGGACGATACGGTCATTTTCTACGAGTTACATTAGTCCCGTTCGAGGTGTTATCACCACTCACGGGACCGTTTGGGGGGGTGTTTTAGGATTTCACCCTTCAACGACATGTTTTAAAGCCAAGTGTAGATATTTTTTAATATTGGGTCATGCTATTTTGCGGAGGGTCCTGTGAACATACGGTTGGTTTCTACGAGTTATATTGGTCCCGTTCGAGGTGTTAGCGCTACTTACGGGGCTGTTTGGTGGGTGTTTTTGTGTTTCGTCCTCTAACGGCATGTTTTAAAACCTAAGTGTAGATATTTTGAAAGTTGGGTTTTGCTATCAAACCAAGGGTCCTGAGACCACGCGTTCGGTTCTTATAAGTTAAATTGGTCCCGTGCGAGGTATTAGCACCGTCGTCGGGGCCGTTTGGGGGGCATTTCGGGGTTTTTTCCACTAACGACATGTTTTCACGCCTAAGTGTAGATTTCTAAAAATTGAGTCGTGCTCTCGAACCGGGGGTCCTGTGACCTCACAATAGGTTCCTACGAGTTATGTTGGTCCCGTCCGACGTGTTAGCACTGCTCACGGGGCCGTTTAGGGGTTTCACCCAGTAATGGCATATTTTAAGCCAAAGTGTAGATATTATGAAAATTAGGTCGTAATCTTGTATTGGGGATCCCATGACCACACGATACATTCCTACGAGTTACATTGGTCCCGTGTGATGTGTTGGCATTGCTTTCAGGGTTGTTTGGGGGGTGTTTTTAGTGTTTCGCCCTTTAATGCCATGTTTTCAAGCCTAAGTGTAGACTTTCTAAAAATTGGGTCGTGCTCTCGGACTGGGGATCCCATGACCACGTGGTCGGTTCCATTGAGTTAACATTAATCCCGTGGGAGGAGTTGGCTCCACTCATGAGTCCATTTAGGGGTATTTCAGGGTTTCGACCTCTTACGGCACGTTTTTAAGCCTAAGTATAGATATTCTAAAAATTGGGCAATGCTATCGAATCGGGGGTCTCGTGACCATGCGATCGGAATCTACGAGTTAAATTGGTTTCTTGCGAGCTATTGGCACCGCTCGTGGGGAAGTTTAGTGAGGTTTTGGGGTTTCACCATGTAACGCCATGTTTTCAAGCCTAAGTGTAGATATTCTGAAAATTGGGTCATGCTCTCGAACCGGGGGTCCTGTGACCACGCGGTAGTTTCCTTCAAGTTACATTAGTCCCGTGTGAGGTGTCAATAATGCTCATGGGGTCATTTGGAGGGCGTTTTGGGGTTTTTCCTTCTAACAACATGTTTTTTATCCTAAGTGTAGATATTCTAAAAATTGGGTTATTCTCTCGGACTGGGGATCTCGTGACCAGGCGTTCTATTCTTACGAGTTAAAATAGTTCTGCGTGATGTGTTGGCACCGCTCACGGGGCTGTTTGAGGCTGTTTTGGGATTTTTTCCCTCTACTGACATGTTTTTAAGCCTAAGTGAAGATATTATGAAAATTGATCCATGCTCTAAGATCGTGGGTACCATGACTACACAATCAGTTACTACGATTTATATTGATCCCGTGCGAGGTGTTAGCGCAATTCATGGGGTCGTTTGGGTGGATGTTTCGGGGTTTCACCCTCTAACGATATGTTTTCAAGCCTAAGTGTAGATATTTTGATAAATGGGACATACTCTCGCTTGCGGGGTCCCATGACCATGCAATCAGTTCGTACGAGTTACATTGGTCCCGTACGAGGTGTTGGCAGTGCTCACCGGGCCATTTGGGGGGAATTTCAGAGTTTCTCCACATAACGACATGTTTTTAAGCCTAAGCGTAAATATTCTGAAAATTGGGCCATGCTCTCGGACCAACGAGCCTATAACCATGGTCAGTTCCTACAAGTTACATTGGTCTCGTATGAGGTATTAGAGCCATTCACGGGGTCGTTTAGAGGGTGTTTCGGGGTTTCTCCCTCTAACACCTTGTTTTCGAGCCTAAGTGTAGATATTTAAAAAATTGGGCCGTTCTCTTGGATTGGGGTCCTGTGACCATAGGGTCGGTTCCTTTGAGTAAATATCGATCCCATAAGAGGTGTTTGCACCGCTCATGAGGACGTTGGAGGGATGTTTTGGGGTTTCACCCTCGAACCACATGTTTTCAAGCCTAAGTGCAGATATTCTAACAATTAGGTCGTGCTCTCAAACTAAGGGTCGTGTGACCATACGATTAGTTCCTGTGAGTTATATTGGTCCCCTGCGTGGTGTTGGCACTGCTCACGGGTCCGTTTAGGTGGCGTTTTAGTGTTTCACCCTCTAATGGCATGTTTTCAAGCCTAAGTGTAGATATTTTGAAAATTGGGTCGTCCTCTCGAACCGAGGGTCCCATGGCCACGTGATCGGTTCCTGTGAGTTACATTGGTCCCGTTCGAGGTGTTGACGCTGCTCACGAGGACATTTGGGGGGAGTTTTGGGGTTTCTCCCTCTAATGACACACTTTCAAGCCTAAGTGTAGATATTCTTAAAATTCGGTCGTGCACTCGGACCAGGGACTTGTGACAATGCGATCGGTTCTTACAAGTTACTTTTTACCCGTGTGAGGTTTTAACGCTGCTCATAGTGCCATTTGGGGGCCGCTTGGTTTTTTTCCCCACAAATGGTATATTTTGAAGCCTAAGAGTGGATATTCTAAAAATTGGGCAGTGCTATCATATCGGGTGTCTCGTGATAATAAGGTCGGTTGCTACGAGTTACATTGATCCTGTACGAGGTGTTGGTGCCACTTACGGGGCCATTTAGGGGATGTTTCGGGGTTTCGCCCTCTAACGGCATATTTTCAAGCCTAAGTGTAGATATTCTAAAAATTGGGTCATGCCCTCAAACCAAGGGTCCTAAGGAATTGCGATTAGTTCCTACGAGTTACATTAATCTCGTGCGAGGTGTTGGATCCTCTCACGGGGCTATTTAGGTGGTGTTTCGGGGTTACTCCCTTTAACGGCATGCTGTCAAGCCTAAGTGCATATGTTCTGAAAATTAGGTCGTGCTCTCCGATAGGGGATCCCGTGACCATGCGTTCGGTTCTTACGAGTTACATTATTCCCTTGCGAGGTGTTGGCACCGCTCACGGGGTCGTTCGAGGGTGTTTCAAGGATTCGCCCTCTAACGACATGTTTTCACCCCTAAGTGTAGATATTCAGAAAATTAGTCCATGATCTCGGACCGAGTATTCCGTGACTACGTGATCAGTTAGTATGAGTTACATTGGTCCCGTGTGAGTTTTTGGCACCGCTCACGAGATCGTTTGGGGGTGTTTTGAGGTTTCGCCCTTTAACGACTTATTTTTAAGCCAAAGTGTAGATATTCTAAAAATTGGGATGCCATCGGACCGGGGAACCTGTGACCATAAGGTTCATTCCTACGAGTTACATTAGTGTCGTTCGAGGTGTTGGCTCCACCCACGGGGACGTTTGGGGGTGTTTTAGGGTTTTGCCCTCTAACGGCATGTTTTTAAGCCTAAGTGTTTATATTCCAAAAATTGGTACGTGCTCTTAAACCGGGGGTTTTGAGACCCCACAATCAGTTCCCATGAGTTACATTCGTCTCGTGCGAGGTGTTGTTGTCGTTGATGGCCTGTTTGGGGGCGTTTCGGGGTTTTACCCACTAACGACATGTTTTCAAGCCTAAATGTAGTTATTTTAAAAATTAAGTCGTGCTCTCGGGCCAGGGATCTCATGACCAAGCGATCGATTTCTACGAGTTACATTGGTCCCCTGTGTGGTGTTGGCACTGCTCATGGGGCTGTTCGGGGGGTGTTTCGGGATGTTTTCCCTCTAATGCCATGTTTTCAAGCCTAAGTGTTGGTAGTTTGAAAATTGGGTCATGCTCTCGAATTGGGGGACCTATGACCACGCGATCGGTTCCTATGAGTTAGCATTGCTCCCATGGGAGGTGTTGGCACCCCTCACGGGACGGTTTGGGGGTGTTTCGTGGTTTCGCCCTCCAACAGCATGTTTTCAAGCCTAAGTGTAGATATTCTAAAAATTGGGTCATGCTCTCAAGCCGGGGGTCTCGTGACCACGCAGTCGGATCCTACGAGTTACACTAGTTTCATACGAGGTGGTGGCATCACTCACGAGAAAGTTTAGTTGGGTTTAAAGGTTTCTCCTTGTAATAACACATTTTCAAGCCTAAGTGTAGATAATCTCAAAATTTGGTCGTGCTCTCGGATCGGGGCTCCCGTGATAATTCTGTCATTTTCTACAAGTTACATTGGTCTCGTGCGAGGTGTTAACACTGCTCACTAGGCTGTTTGGAGGGTGTTTTGAGGTTTTGCCTTCTAACGTCACGTTTTCAATCCTAAGTGTTGATATTCTGAAAATCGAGTCGTGGTCTCGGATCGGCGGTCCCATGACCAGGCGTTCGGTTCCTACGAGTTATATTGGTCCCGTGTGAGGTGTTAACACAGCCCACGGGGTTATTTGAGGGTGTTTTGGGGTTTCTCCCTCTTAAGACATGTTTTAAGCCTAAGTGTAGATATTATGAAATTTGGGACATGCTTTTGGACCAAGGGTCTCGTGACCACATAGTCTGTTCCTACGAGTTATATTTGTCCCGTGCGAGGTGTTAGCACCGCCCACATGGATATTTGGGTGGGTTTTTTTAGGTTTCACCCTCTAACGACATGTTTTCAAGCCTAAGTGTGGATATTCTGATAATTAGTCCGTGCTCTCAAATCGGGGGTTCCGTGGCCAGCGATTGGTTCCTATAAGTTACATTGGTCCCATGCAAGGTGTTGATAGCGCTCACAAGGCCATTTGGGGGGAATTTTGGAGTTTCTCCATCTAACGACATGTTTTCAAGACTAAGTGTAGATACTCTAGAAATTGGTACGTGCTCTCGGACTGATGATCTTATGACCATGCGGCCAGTACCTACAAGTTACATTGGTCCCTGCGAGGCATTCGTACCGTTCACATGGCTGTTTGGGGGATGTTTTGATATTTTTCCTATGAACACCATGTTTTCAAGCCTAAGTGTAGATATTCCAAAAATTGGATCATGCTCTCGGACCGGGGGTACCGTGACCATGCGGTCGATTCCTTCAAGTTAATATTGGTCCCATGCGAGGTGTTAGCATCGCTCACGGGGCCGTTTGGGGACAGTTTTGGGGTTTCTCTTTCTAATGACATGTTCTCAAGACTAAGTGTAAATATTCTAAAATTTTGGTCATGATCTCAAACCGAGGGTCCTATGACCTCACAGTCAGTTACTACGAGTTACATTAGTCATATGCGAGGTGTTGGCACTGCTCACGGGTCTATTTGGCGGCATTTCAGTGTTTCACCCACTAATGTATGTTTTCAATCCTACATGTAAATATACTAAAAGTTGGATCGTGCTCTTGAACCGGGGGTCCCATGGCCACGCGGTCGGTTCTTACGAGTTACATTGGTCCCATTTGAGGTGTTGGAGCCACTCACGGGGTCGTTTTGAGGGGTATTTTAGATTTCACCCTCTAATGAAATGTTTTCAAGGCTAAATGTAGATATTCAAAAAATTTGATCGTGCTCTCCAATTAGGGGTCCCGTGATCACGCGATCAGTTCCTATGAGTTACATTGGTCCTGTGCGAGGTGTTGCCGCCGCTCACGGGACCATTTGGAGGGAATTTTGGTATTTCTCCCTCAAAGGGCATGTTTTCAAGACTAAGTGTAGATATTCTATAAATTGGGTCGTGCTCTAAGACTGGGGGTCCCGTGACCATGCAATCGCTTCCTATGAGTTACATTGGTCCCGTGCGAGGTGTTGGCACCACTCACGGGGCCATTTGGGGGGTGTTTTAGGGTTTTGCCCTCTAACATCATGTTTTTAAACCTAAGTGTAGATATTTAGAAAATTGGGTCATGCTCTCGAACCGGGGGTCCCACGACCACGTGGTAAGTTCTTACGAGTGACACTAGTCCCTTGAGAGGTATTGGTGCCGCTCACGGTGCAGTTTGGTGGGGCGTTTTGGGGTTACGCCCTCTAACGACATATTTTCAAGCCCAGGTGTAGATATTCTAAAAATTGGGTCGTGATCTCGAACTGAGGGTGGCGTGACAATGCGGTCGGTTCCTACAAGTTACACTAGTCCCGTGTGAGGTGTTGGCATCGTTTACAGAGCCGTTATGGGGGGTGTTTTGAGGTTTCTCCCTCTATCGACATGTTTTCAAGTCTAAGTGTAGATATTCTCAAAATTTGGTTCTGCTCTCGAATCGAGGGTCCCGTGACCACGCAATCAATTCCTATGAGTTAAATTAGTCTTGTACGAGGTGTTGGCACCGCTCACAGGGCCATTTCCATCTAACGACATATTTTCAAGCCTAAGTGTAGATATTCTAAAAATTGGACTGTACACTCGGATCGGGGGTCCTGTGAGAACGCGGTTGGTTCCTACAAGTTACATTGAACTCATGTGAGGTTCAAGTGTCGCTCACGGGGCCATTTGGGGGGGGGGAGTTTCGGTGTTTCTCACTCTAATAGAATTTGTTCAAGCCTGAGTGTAAATATTCTGAAATTGGGTCGTGCTATCAGATTAGGGGTCCCATGACCATATGGTTGGTTCCTACGAGTTACATTTTTTCCGTTCGAGGTGTTGGAGCAACTCACAGGTTCGTTTGGGGGTTATTTCGATATTCACCATCTAACGACATATTTTCAAGCCTAAGTGTAAATATTCTAAAAATTGGGCCATGCTCTTAAATCGGGGGTCCAGAGACCACATGGGGGGCTCTTATGAGTTACATTAATCCCTTGCAAGGTGTTTGCCCCGCTCACAGGGCCGTTTAGGTGGCGTGCCGAGGTTACGCCCTCTAACGACATGTTTTCAAGCCTAACTGTAGATATTCTAAAAATTGGGTCGTGCTCTCAGTTCCTACGATTTATAGTAGTCCTGTGTGAGATGTTGGCACCGCTCACAGAGCCATTTGGGGGGGGGTTTGACATTTTGCCCTCTAACATCATATTTTCAAGCCTAAGTGTAGATATTTTTAAATTGGGTTGTGCTATCAAATTGGGGGTCCCATGACCATACGGTCAGTTCCTATGAATTACATTGGTCCTGTTCGAGGTGTTGGAGCCAGTCCCAGGGCTGTTTGGGGTGTGTTTCGGGGTTTCACCCTCTAATGGCATGTTTTCAAGCCTAAGTTTAAATATTTTTAAAATAAGGCCCTGCTCTCAAACCGGGGGTCCCAAAACCATGCGGTAGGTTCCTACGCATTACATTAATCCCTTCCGAGGTGTTAGCTCCACACACGGTGCCGTCTAGACTGCATTTTGAGGTTACGCCCTTTAACGACATGTTTTCAAGCCTAAGTGTAGATATTATGAAAATTGGTCCGTGCTCTCAGGTTGGGGATTCCATGACCACGGTGACGGTTCCTACGAGTTACATTGGCCCCGTGAGAGGTGTTGGCGGGGCTCACGGGGCCGTCTGGGGGTGTTTTGAGATTTCTCCCTCTAACGTCATGTTTTCAAGCCTAAGTGTAGATATTCTGAAAATTGGGTCATTCTCTCCAATCGGGTGTCCCATGACCACGCGGTCTATTCCTACGATTAACATTGGTCCCATTTGAGGTGTTGGCATCACTAACGTGACCATTTAGGAGTGTTTCTTTATTTCTCCCTCTAACGACATGTTTTCAGTCCTAAGTGTAAATATTCTGAAAATTGGGCCATGCTATCAGACCAGAGGTACTGTGACCATACGGTTGGTTCCTACGAGTTACATTGATCTCGTTCGAGGTGCTGGCGCCACTCACGGGGTCATTTGGGGCGTGTTTTGGGGTTTCACCCTCTAACACCATGTTTTCAAGCGTAAGTGAATATATTCTAAAAATTGGGTCGTGCTCTCGAACTAGGGGTTCCATGACCACGTGATCGGTTCCTAAGAGATAACATTGGTCCCATGGGAGGTGTTGGCGCCGCTCATGGGGCCGTTTAGGGGGTGTTTTGGGGTTTCTCCCTCTAACGATATGTTTTCAAGCCTAAGTGTAGATATTCTAAAAATTGGGTTGTGCTCCCGGACCGAGGGTCCCGTGACCACGTGGTCAGTTTCTACGAGTTACATTGGTCCCGTGCAAGGTGTTGGCGCCCCTCACGGGGCCGTGTGGTGGGGGTTTTGATGTTTTGCCCTCTAATGACATGCTTTACAGCCTAAGTTTATATATTTTAAAAATTGGGTCATGCTCTAAGAGTGGGTGTCCCATGACCACCTAGTCGGTTACTATGATTTACATTGGTCCCGTGCAAGGTGTTGGTGCTGCTCACGGGGACGTTTAGGTATGTTTTGGGGTTTTTCCCTCTAACCACATGTTTTCAAGTCTAAGTGTATGTATTCGGAAAATTGATCCGTGCTCTCAAACCGATGGTCATGTGACCACGTGGTCGGTTCCTACGAGTTATATTGGTCCTGTGCGAGGTGTTGGCGCCCCTCACGGGGGTGTTTGGTGGGCATTTTGGGGTTTTTGCCCTTTAACGACATGTTTTCAAGCCTAAGTGTAGATATTTTGAAAATTGGTTCGTGCTATCGAACTAAGGGTCCCATATTCCTGCGGTCGGTTCCTAAGAGTTACATTAGTCCCTTGCGAGGTGTTAGCACCGCTCACGGGGCCGTTTAGGTGGCATTTATAGGTTTCGCCCCCTGACAACAAGTATTCACGCGTAAGTACAGATATTTTGAAAATTCGGTCATGCTCTCGAACCGGGGGTCCCTTGACCATGCAGTCCGTTCCTACGAGTTACATTGGTCCCATGCAAGGTGTTGGCGTCGTTCAAGGGGCCATTTGGGGGGCGCTACGGGATTATTCCCTCTAATGTCATGTTTTCAAGCCTAAGGTGGATTTTCTGAAAATTGGGTTGTTCTCTTATGCCGGGGATCCCATGACCACGCGGTCAGTTACTTTGAGTTACATTGGTCTCGTGCGAGGTGTTGGTGCCACTCACGGGGCCTTTTTTTGGGGTGTTTTGTTGTTTCACCCTCTAAAGGCATGTTTTCAATCCTAAGTTTAGATATTCTAAAAATTACGTCGTGCTCTCGAATCGAGGGTCTTGTGATCACGCGGTCGGTTCTTACTTGTTACATTGGTCCCATACGAGGTGTTGGCACCACTCATGGGGCCGTTTGGGGGGCATTTTGGGATTACACCCTCTAACGGTATGGTTTCAAGACATAGTGTAAATATTCTGAAAATTGGGTCATGCTCTTGGACCGATGGTCCGGTGATCGTGCGGTCAGTTCCTAAGAGTTACATTAGTCTCGTGTGAGGTGTTGAGCAACTCACGAGGCTTTTTAAGGGGCGTTTCTGGGTATCTCCCTCCAACGGCATGTTTTTAATCCAATGTGTAGAGATTCTAAAAATTGGGCAGTGCTCTCGGACTGGGGGTCCTGTGACCACTTGGTCGGTTCCTAGGAGTTATATTGATCTCGTGCAAAGTATTGGTGCCACTCACCGGGCAGTTTGGGGGTTACTTTGGGGTTTTTCCATCTAACAACATGTTTTCAAGCGTAAGTGTAGATATCATAAAACTTGGGCCATGCTCTCGAACTAGGGGTTCCGTTACCACACGGTCGATTCCTACAAGTTACATTGGTCCCGTGTGAGATGTTGGTGCCGCTCACAGGGCCGTTTGGGTGGAGTTTTTAGGTTTTGCCCTTTAATGGCATTTTTTAAATCCTAAGTGTAGATATTCAGAAAATTAGACAGTACTCTTGGACCGGGGGTCCCGTGATAATGCGATCGGTTCTTATGAGTTACATTGGTCCCGTCCGAGGTGTGGGCGCCTCTCACAGTGCCATTTGGGGGGAGTTTTGGGGTTTCGCCCTCTGACGACTTATTTTCAAGCCTAAGTGTAGATATTCTGATAATTGGGTCATGCTCCCAGACCGGGGCCCCATGTCCATGTAGTCAGTTCTTACGAGTTACATTGCCTATGTGTATATAGTCTGAAAATTGGGTCGTGCTCTCGAACCCGGGATACCGTGACCACACACGTAGTTCCTAAGAGTTACATTGGTCCCATGCGAGGTTTTGACACAACTCACTTTGTCGTTTGGGTGGTGTTTCGAGGTTTCCCCCTCTAACGACATGTTTTCAATCCTACGTAAAGATATTCTGAAAATTGGGTCGTGCTCACAGATCGGGGATCCCGTGACCACGCAGTTGGTTCCTACGAGTTACATTGGTCCCATGCGAGGTTGGCACCTCTCACGGGGCCGCTTATGGGGTGTTTCGGGGTTTTTCCTTCTAATACCGTGTTTTTTAGACTAAGTGTAGAGATTCTAAAAATTGGTTCATGTTCTCGGACCAAGGGTCCCATGACCTGGCAGTCGGTTCCTAAAAGTTAATATTATTACTGTGCGAGGTGTTGGAGCCACTCCCGGGGCTGTTTGGGGGGTGTTTTGGGGTTTATCCCTCTAATGACATGGTTTCATGCTTAAGTGTAGATATTCTAAAAATTGGGCATGCTATCGAACCGAGGGTCCCATGAACACGTGGTCAGTTCCATAGAGTTACATTGGTCCCGTGCGAGGTCTTGGCATCGCTCACGGGATCGTTTGGGGGGCATTTTGGCGTTTCTCCCTCTAACGTAATGTTTTCAAGCCCTAGTGTAGATATTTCGAATATTGGGCCACGCTCTCTTATCGGGGATCCCATGAGCACACAGCCGATTCCTACGAGTTACATTTGTCCTGTGCGAGGTATTCGAGCCACTCACAGGGCCATTTGAGGGGTGTTTCGGGGTTTCACCCTCTAACGACATGTTTTCAAGTCTAAGTGTAGATATTTTGAAAATTGGATCGTTCTCTCGAACTGAGTGTCCCGTGACCACGCGGTCAGATCCCATAAGTTACATTGGTCCCGTGCAAGGTGTTGACACCACTCATGGGGCCGTTTGGGGGCCGTTTTGAGGTTTGTACCTCTAACATCATGTTTTTAAGCCCAAGTGTAAATATTATGAAAATTGGGACTTTCTCTCAGACCCGGGGTCATGTAACCATGAGGTGAGTTCCTAAGAGTTACATTGGTCCCATGCGAGGTGTTGGTGTCCCTCACAGGTCTGGTTGGTGGGCGTTTCAAGGCTACTCCCTCTAACGGCATGTTTTTAAGCCTAAGTGTAGATATTCTGAAAATTGGGCTGTACTTTTCAACCGGGGGTCCCATGACCATGTGGTCGGTTCCTTCGAGTTACATTGGTCCTGTGCTAGGTGTCCTCACTGCGCATGGGGCCATTTTGAGGATTTTCCCTCCAACGACATATTTTCAGGCCTAAGTGTAGATATTTTGAAAGTTGGGTTGTCCTCTCAAACCGGGGTTCCCGTGACCATGTTTTCGATTCCTACGGGTTAGATTGGTCTCGTGCGAGGTGTTAGCTCCATTCATGAGGCCATTTGGGGTTTTTACCTCTAACGACATATTTTTAAGCCTAAGTGTAGCTATTTTGAAAGTTGGCTCATCATCTCGGACCGGGGGTCATGTGACCATGCAGTCGGTTCCTACGAGTTAGATTGGTTTCGTGCGAGGTGTTGGCACCGCCCTCGGGGCCGTTTGGTTGGTGTTTCAAGTTTTCTCCCTTTAACGACATGTTTTCAAGTCTAAGTGTATATATTTTGAAAATTCGGTCGTGCTCTCGAATGGGGGGTCCTGTGATTGAAAGGTCGGTTTCTAAGAGTTACAATGGTACCGTGCGAGGTGTTGGCGCCGCTCACGGGGCTGTTTAGGGGGTGTTTTAGGGTTTCACCCTCTAACGACATGTTTTCAAGCCTAAGTGTAAATGTTCTGAAAATTGAGTCATGCGCTTGGATCGGGGGTCTCGTGACCATGCGAGCGGTTCCTATGTGGCTCCACTAGTTTCTTTGGAGTTTTTTCTCAACAATCTTTGGATCAGTGCCCTAGCTTTTTGTAACTATAGCAAGTGTTCCCATTATTGATTTAGAATGGTGGAGTTTGATTTTGTTGAGGAGAGTGAGGGGAAGTAAGTCTTGCTATGGAACTATAGTTTGATTCTAAGCTCTCCTTCACAAATGCCATAGTGTTAGTGAGAATTTCCATTGTAAAGAGAAGCCTCAATATGAGTGATAAAGTGATCGTTGTGTGAAGGAAATCAAAGGTCGGGTCACAAAAACTTTGGCGACATGGACCGTACAATTATCTTATTCTATGACAAGCTATTCAGTTGTAGAATTATATCATTGCCCCTATAAGGCCTAAAAAGTGAGGTCTGTATTGGGAGTATTCGACCTGAAGTGACTCCTAACGACATGTTTGTGGGGTGTTTCGAAGTTTGAGCCCCTAATGGAATGTTTTTAAGCCTAAGTCTAGATATTTTGAAATTAGTGTCGTGTTCTCAAACCGAGAGTCCCGTGATTATCCAATAGCCAAAAACCAACAACAAACCATCAAACAATAATTATCCCGTACTCCTTCCAACATACTATCCAACAACAAGCCAACAACTAATGATTATCCAACAACCAAACCAAACAAAACCAATAATTATCCCGTACTCCTTCCAACATACTATCCAATAACAATCCAATGACCAATGATTATCCCTAGTCAAACCAAAAAAAAACCAATAATCATCCCGTACTCTTTCTATCATATAAAAGATTTAAAATACAATGAATATCAATTATATAACTACTTCAGTTATAGTATAGAGTACTTGATTCCTACGATCCAAAAAGACCATTAAATAGAGTCTTCTAAATGTGTGTTTAGACCAAACTGATCCTGGAGACCCAACGTATTCTTTTACATGTACATTTGTGATTAGTTTCATTAATACAATCTTCATAAAATCAAGCTAATTCAGCTTCATTTTATGAACATTGCATCAATGAAACTAATCACGAAATGTATATGTACAGGAACATGTGGAAATTGAGCTGGGTCAATTTGATCCAATCATAAACTCAAATGACTCTATTCTCAAACCGAGCGTCTTGTGAAAGTGCTGAACATTCGACTGAACAAAACATATTATTGAAAGCTAACTTACATAAATCATATTAAATATTTGTAAAAGTAACTAAGCATTCATATACACAAAAATACACACATATACACATATACACACGCATACACACATATACACACGTACATACACATACACACACATAGGGTTTACTTTTGAGATTGAGAGAGAGATTTCGGCCGAAATTACATTCGTAAAGTAACTAAACATTCATACATCAAAGTAAAGCGCTAATACAATGTCAATATCATAATAGGATTAAAATAATATTGACAAGGATAACATAATATTTTGATGCTCAACCCTCCTCTAAATCAACTTAAAAATCCTTTAAATTAGGGTTGTCATCAAAAGCTGACTGGAACAATTTTGGATCCTTTAATGTATCCACTTCAGTAGTCATACCCTTGGGTGCATGCACAATAATAGACCAACTACCATCGTTTATGCACTTCGAGTAGAATACCTTCTTTACGTTATGAAAGGCACATATAAAAGTCTCGTAGACTAAGCGATCTTTACTCTTCATCTTTGATAAATCTACCATAATAAGTTTGGAGTTAGGATTTACTTTGCAAGCATTCTTTGTATCCTCCACCTTTACCCAATCAAAATAGAATATGGTTTCTATGAAATCTAAGTAATAAAATTCTAGGATTTGTTGGATTATCCCATAATAGGTTAGCACCGTATTCGTTGGATATTTATCGCTTTAGCTAGAGATACAGGTGGTCAAGGAAGAAATTAATATTCCACTATTTTTCATCAAAATCTTTTCCTCATATGAATATGAAATGAAATAAAAATCCTTGGTGTGAAATTTCTTAAACTCTTTCGCACGAAAACTAGGGCCTTTTGCTAGGCATGCGAGCCTTAAAGAGACATCACCTCTTTTTACAAACTACATTTATTAATGATTTTGTATTAGGGCATGTTTTTATCACACACGAATAAATGAACGCACACATAAGTTGTGAAATTTACCTCTTTTGATACCCATGACCTAAAATTAGTTGTCGTGCAATTTTTCCTTTGATTTTGGGCAATTTTGTTCTCGTACTTCCTATCGAAAAATTCTGGAGTTTAGATCATAAAATATAAAAAAAATATATAATTAAATAAGAAGAATTTAGTAGATACTCAGTATCTCCATTATTTGACTTCAACTTGCAATTCGAAGACATAACAAGTTGCTTGCTCGTATTGTAGATTTGTGAGTTTCACCACTTTAGGGTTCACAAATGGAAATTCATTCTAAACTCGTCAGTTCCCTGTATGAATCGTTCTCCATGAGGATTGAACCTCCTCACCTATTGTTCTGGCATATGTTCCCTAGCGTATAACGATGATTCCAGCGTTACGTATTCTTCTGCAATTGACCTTCCCATTTACCGTGCATTATTTACATAACCTTGTAAGGTTTTCATCAAGCGCTTAAAAGAATACATCCAATAATACCTAATGGGACCACATAAAAAATCTTCATTGCAGAAATGCACAAGTTGGTGGGTGCTGATATTGAAGAACGACAGAGGAAAATATTTCTCTAATGCACAAACTGCTTCGGCTAAAGTTGATGTCACAGCTTTAGTGTGCCTTCTTTTTACCACTTTTGCACAAAGTAGGCTAAAACACAAACTGATTTGCATAATCGCCCGACGGTAATATTTGTGTTCAGAAAAGCAATGCCAAAATAATAGAGGGATTAATTGGATGATTACGTTGTAGTCGTGAGACTTGCACTATTTCAAGTTATTTGCTTGGTAGATTACTACCCTACGTAAATTACCAGAATAACTGGTTGGAGTCTTAACTTTGAACAAAGTGTCTAAGAGGATCTTCTTCTCACTAGTAGTCAAAGTGAAAGTAGCCCGAGGGTTGAAATTCTTCCTATTGTAGGATCAATTTTTAACCAAAATTTCTTCTTTATTTTCATCTCCTTTAGATCTAGATGGGACCGCTCTCCATATTTACAATGGGATCCACCCAGATATGTTCCTATCAGATGTTCTGCAACATTCTTCTCTGTGTGCATTATATCAATTACATGCCTTACATGATGATCTTTCCAATACGATAAATAAAAAATATTGATCGCCTGGACCAGGGATTCACTTTACTAGGGTCGTTCGGATACCCCTAGCATCACGCTTCTTGTTTACAAACTGAGAGTGTTTCCTACGTACTTATTCCCCGCAGTTGAAGCCGTCACCTTCCCCTAGATCTCTTCACCAGAAAGCTGAGTAGGTGGCATTCTGCTCTCGTGACCGATATGCCAAAAGTTAGACTTGTTATTCCTAAAAGGGTGATTGGTGAGCAGAAATCTATAATGACCCTTGTAACTCATCTTACTACTATGTTTTAATTAACATGATTCCGTTTCCTCCCCACATATGGTACATCCATAATAACCATGAAAATTACAACCGGGCAAGGTCCTATAAGCTGGAATGTAGTGGATCATCAATATCACCATTGCTTTAAGTGTTAACTCATCACCCATATATGAGTCAAATGCCATCCTGACTTTATCCCCCAAATATTTAATTTCTTTGATTGATCATGCTAAGAATATATCAATATCATCACTTGGAGCCTTCATCGCAAGTATCAATAAAGACCACAATGTGAACTCCTTTCTCATGCATAGTGTCGGAGGGAGACTTAAAGGTTTTAAGAGAACTGGACAATAACTCTGACTAGTACTTAAATTATCGAAAGGGTTAAACCCATTAGTTGAGATTGCAAGATGAACGTTTCACTGTTCCTTTACAAATTCATGGTGTTGTGCGTTTGAAATTTGCCTGACGGGTGAATCAATTAGATGCCACATTAGATTCCCACCCACCATGACTCGAGCGTGCCATGTCATGGCCTCTACTGTCCATGGTATAGTAAAAAAACATTTTAACCGTGGTCCAAGTTGAAAATACTTCAAAACCTTTAGTGCGACTTGCGAGCACTTGCAATTTTTTGCATCTTTGTCCTTTCCATTCTCAAAAACCACATATCTAGGCTTGCTGCATGATCGTTGTGATACAATATGAAATCATACTTGCATGGATAAATATATTTGTATTTCAAACCCAATCCCTTCAAGATCTTCTTTATGGTAGGATAATTTTCTTGTAACATGTTCACTTTTGGGAAAATATCTAACCCACTTAAAAATTTCGATTACGTTGTTCCCAGGCAAACAAAATTTTCTCTTCAAATTATGCAAACCAATCATCGCATATAATATCGAGCGATCTTCATCGCAATCTTTATACAACGGTCTAGCCGCATCGACTTTGAACCGTATATATTCCTGATCTCCTAGAAGTTTAACAACAAATTTTTCGTTTAGTATTATCCGTATCCATATGTTGGTGGTTTTGACGATTGTGGAGTCCATAAGCATCGTTAATTAAGTCGTCAATGGACGATGTGTTAGTGAATCATGCACCACTTCCACTCGTTAGGGTTCCGTTACACGGCCGGGTACCGACAGTTCTTCCGAAACATAAGGAATATTTTTTCACCATGGTATGTCCATATTTATAGTTTGAAAAAATTCCCCATATTACTAAATGCAACTCAACGTATACCAATGACTTATATTTTTCGTTCATATAATGGGTGCACAGACATGGAATCTTGTCACTTTTAAGATTTTTAAAAGCATATTTAACAAATTCTTGAATGCTATTTACATGATTATTTGAAATTCGATTAGTCTCTCCCATCCACTTTTTGTATAGTGGGAAATCCATGTAGTAATCTTTAAATTTCAGTCCTGTGGTAATAGTTAAAAAAATATTATTAAAACTAAAACAAAACCAATATTTTTAAACTGAAACAAAACCAAATTTCTTATAACTGAAACAAAAAAAATGTTATTACAAATGAAACAAAAGAAAATATTATTTGGTCTTTTTCGACAGATAAATTGTCCAAGCCATAATAGAACCTCCATTCCTCAATTCTAGCCCTTCCCCGACGTCAACGAGAATAGGTACATCTTTGCAACTATTGTTTATTTCATTGACCAGTATTTGAGCCTCACCTATCTCCAACGGTGGATTGTGTACTCTAGTTCCGGTAACCATGGAGATGAGTGTGCACACCCCGACAACCCTCTTATTGCTCAGGTCTTTACATTAGTACTTTTATCCATAGTCACCGTGAATTATTGATGATGATACAAGTCCCATGACATGCGATAGAATGAGTAATGGTAATGTTGCATGAGGCGGCATTTGGTAGGGGAATGTTGGATGAGACGACATTTAGGAGGGGAATGTTGGATTAGGCGGCATTTGGGAGGGGAATGTTGGATGCTACGACATTTGGGAAGGGAAACTTTAAGAGGAGGATAGGGAAAACCTTGAGGAGGAGGATAAGGTTAAGCTTGAGGAGGCGGCATTGGGATCCCATATCTTTGGAAAACGGACACATGTTTCCTGATTTGATTCGTCAACATTCCCAAGTTATTTTTGATATCCTCGACATCCCCATCGGTATTGAACTATCGTTACTCATTGCTCGATAAATAATACTTGATCGAAAGAAAACTCGTCCACAAGAGGTACGATCTATTAAAATTTTGTTTTTGGCATATGTGTGCCAACACCTCTCGTCCACCCTTTTTTTCCTTTCTAAAGGTTCGAGTCAGGGCATCATTTTCAAGGTCAAAGTCATTATTATGGTTGGAACCTAAGTGAATTCTAATGGACTCTATTGATTATAGCACCTCAGCCAAGTGCGGTGAGAATTTATTACCTTTTCCACGTCGAGCATAAATGAATAAGTTTCACCTATTTGGTTTTTTACCCACATCTTGACCATCCTTTGTCCTACTCGCCCATTCATTCTAAAAATCATCATATGATTTGGATCCCAGCCCGTGCCCTACTTTTTTTGTTTTCCTCCCTTGGGACCAACTTTTTTTTCGTCACCTAATTCTCCAAAAACTTATTCCACTGCTCCACCAAAATTTCAACATTGGGAGGCACTCTCTCTTTCAAAGACAAAGTATTGGATCTCGCTGCCTCCTTCAGGAAATGTTTCTTCTGATGGTTTCTCTTGTATTTCCTCAATAATTCGGCAACCCAAGATAGAAATTTATTCTTAGAACAATCGGGAAATTGGAAATACTAACAGAGTTGATCATATATGTCATCTTTAACGGCTTGATCAACAAGGTTCTAATTGTCTGGTCCACCAACTCCCACGTTTATTTTTCCCAACACTAAAAATTGGGATTTAAAGTTTAGCATGTCATTCCTATCACCCATCGGGTTATTCCTAAGAAAGGAGAACCCAGTGGGCTTCTTTTTAATTAAACGAAAGGTGTTAACATCGTTTGATATGGGCAGTGGAGTAACAGGAGTGCTGGATGAGGGTGCCGAAGCAGCTTCAGTTGGACTTGGTGAGGAGGGAACCATTGGTGGAGTTATGTATTTCTCACCATTTGGTGTTGAGAATTCGAGTTGTGCACGAGATGGTGAACCTCATTGCGGTGTCCCCTCGACACTTGGTTCCCTTGGGTTATTTTCTCTTGACATTATACACAAAAATGAAAAACCATAAGTGACTAAAAATTTATAATAAGAAATTATAATTAATTAATCAAGCTTATGACTATATATATATACCTTTTCAAATTAAGACTTTAGAATATGCTCAATGTGTCTGATCTCCATCCATTCCGTATTGGTTTTTAAGAAGCTTTGAATTTTTGCACGTGGCCAACTAGGAGGAAGTGTATCTATGATTGATGTGTAGATATTCGTGAAATGAACTCGGAATCCAATCCTTTTCAACTTGTTAGCAAGATTCAATTTAGCATGGATTTGGCATGACACATCATAGTCTATGCCAATGCTCTCAGTTGTATCCATAACGGGTTTATTTTTTTCCTCCTTCTCCAACAACATAACCAAGGTTTGGGCTACGTCAAGATTATATGTGTGAAATATATTTTGTATAACATCATCCCAGTTTTCTGGTGGGGAAAATAGAAAACGATCGAACGTGCAATCTTGCTGGAGATTAACTCCACGATTTATAAGGTAGTTAAATTGTTTGATCTTTTTATTCCCACACCTATAAATAGGAGTACCCTCTATATGATGCTCACTAATAAAAGAGTTACGTGGGCGGTCCAATTGCAACCTCTCCAAGTCTTGTTGCCAGTGATTATCACTGTGCCTCATTTTTCCTGAGAAAAATATATGAGGGCATGAATATGAATCCTACTGCTAAGGTATAAGGGTATATTAGTTTGATTATGGTTTTGAGAATGAAAACGATTTTTAGTATATTAGTTTGATTAGGGTGCGGAACCTAAGATACTCAATTAACTTCAAACTCTAAATAAATACCAAGCCCTAAATGAAAATACCCTTATATAATGAAATTTATTTTAATCCCTAAGTAAGAACATTCACTCAATACTAATAATACTCAATTAATTTCAATCTCTAAATAAATTTCAAGACCTAAATGACAATACCCTTAAATTTAGAAATTTATTTTTATCCCTAAGTAACCACATTCAGTTAATATACTAATAATGAAAATACCCTTGAATAATGCAATTATTTTCAAACTCTAAATAACAATTCCCAATCAATGTTAACAATACACAATAAATTTCAATACCTAAATATAACATACCCAATCAAAATATGAAATTATAAAACATACCCTTTTCTTCAAAAAAAAGTATACACACATACAAACATACACACACATATACATACACATACACACACATATACACATGTACACACACATACACCCATATATACACACCTACACAGAAATACACAAACATACACACACATATACACATACACACACATTCACACACGTATACACACATATACATTAGGGTTTAAATCAGAAATACTAAAAATAGGGTTTACCTTTTAGATTGAGAGAGATATTTGGGTCGAAATTAGGGTTTGAGAGAAAGATAATGCAAATTGCCAAAATCGCATATATATATATATATATATATATATATATATATATAGATAGATAGATAGATAGAGAGAGAGAGAGAGATTGATGCGGGAAGAAATTAAATGGAGGAAAAATGTTTTTAGTATTAGGACACTGTTACGACCTAGAGCCGTGACCCATCACGAGGACTATTAAATTTTTTCACATTGACATGTAGGCAACCATGTGGTCACAACCCTAAGTCGTGATCCACGTGCGTGAACAAATTGATATGTTCATGGCCTAAAGTCGTGACCCAATATGTGTGCATTGTGTAATTGGTCATGACCCTTGTTCATGACCCTATCGTGACAAAACTTGGAGGGAACTTCGGTGCGAATTTAGTGCCATGATGGTCACAATCTAGTCACGATCTAAGGTCATGACCCATACTAGTCAGGGATTTTGTCCATGACCACTTCCAAGAGCATCCATGGACACATTGGGTCATGGATATGGTCATGTCAAATTTTATGTGGTCACAGCTTTAGGCTGTGACCCCCGAGCGTGACCATTTGCAGTATTTAGTGTAGTGTGGTCATGCAACTTACAAGGCCATTTGTGTGATGTGTTGGGTTTTCCCACTCTAACGACATGTTTTTAAGGCAAAGTCTTATTATGTTAAAATTTAAGTCATATTATCAAACCAGGCATCCCATGACTATGCAGACAATTCCTACAAGTGACATTGGTACTGTGCGAGGTGTGTGCGCCCCTTATGAGGCCGTTTAGGATTGTTTTAGATTTCCCCCCTCTAGCAGCATATTTTTAAGCCTAATTCTAGTTACTCAAAAAGATTTAGTCATGTTCTCAAACGGGGAGTCCCGTGTGATATGAGTTCTTACGAGTTATATTGGTCCCATGCGAGGTGTTCATGTCCCATATGGGGCCATTTAGGTGTTGTTTTGAGTTTTACACCTCTAGCGACATGTTTTTAAGCCCAATCCTAGATATTTGAAAATTTTAGTTGTATTCTCAAACCAGGAGTTTCGTGACTACTCGATCAGTTCCTATAAGTTACATTGGCCAGTAAGAGGTGTTTGTGCCCCTTATGGGGCAATTTGGGGTTTGTTTTAAGGTTTCCACCTCTAATAGTATGTTTCTAAGCCTAAGTCTATTTCTTCAAAAATTTTAAGCAACATGTCAAGCCTAGCATCCTATGACTATGCGATTAGTTCCTAGAAATTACATTAGTCTCGTGCAAAATGTTTGTGCCCCTTATAGGACCGTTTGGGGGATGTTTTGGTTTTTCCCGTCTAACGGCATTTTTTAAGACTAAGTTTAGTTGATAATGCTAAGAAACCACCACTTAAATTTGAATATGCTTCTCATGATCAAACACAACACAATAATGGAGATATTTAACAGCACATATATGAAAATAAGGGAAGGAGGTGAGGAGAAGAGGAAGAACACCAGTATGTAAGTGGTTCAAATTTTTAGCCTACTCCATTGTGAAGAGGTGTGAAGTTTTCACTATGGAAATAAGTCTCCAATTGCCTTGGTTTTACAACAATCAAGATCTCTCTCTCTCTCTCTCTCTCTCTCTCTCCCGTAAATTAGACAAACTTTAGCTAGGGTTTACAATTTTTGGATCCCTAGCACTAGGGAAGAAAATGGGTATATATAGTTCTTTAAGTGCGCATTGCACCCCGAAGCATGTAAGAATCATGTGCATGATGAATCTTCCAATAGGGTATGGAGACCTATCCCTGGAAAAAGTATGTAATGATGATGTAATACTCCCTCACGTGCTCTTGAGATCATGTTATAATCGCCTATCCACATGGATGGTCACTAATCGACCCCATGTGTATCCTGCTAGGTATCAAGTGTCAGCCATCGTGGTCCAGGCTGAGTCAAGTCGCTAGGTCAGTCTTTAATGGCATGAACGTTGGTGTGCTGAGTTAAGTCTGTACATGGTCCTAGACCCCCATGTCATGGTCGAGGCTGAGGAGGTGTGAAAAGGAGATGATATCATTGATGTTGTTATGTGTCTGAGTAACGTTCGAGAATGATGCCCTTATGGTAGGACCTTAGTCGAGTCGTCGTATGTTGTTCAACTTGATAGTTTGCTATGGTCGGCCTTGGCCGAGTTTATCCTAAATTGGATACTAGTCTACACTTGGGTACACCTAGCCCTCAGTCGTCAATGTGAGTGGAAGGATAAGGGGTAGAAATGTCTAAGAGAATATTTTGATGAGGATACTTGATTGAGGGCTGAGATGTCCTTTCACCGCCATTTTTGAATTGGTTGATAATAGCTCTTGAGTGACACTTAGCAGGCATCATGTGGCTTCGCATGTTGCTCAATAGTGTTAGTTGTAGTTTTGCCTTGGGAAATGGTGCCCTAATGATGACTTATTGGGAAGTTATGAATAATCATTGCCACTATTCAAATGGTTTGAGAATCCCATTTTATCTTTCTTCTCCGACTTCCTTCGTGCTTAAACTTCATCTATCTTAAAAATCCAACTTAACTATCTCTCCTCTTTGTACAAGGTTTTTTTGATGTCTTTTAGGGCTTTCCCTTGCCACTTCAGCATCTACTTTCTCCAGGTAACCCTCTTCCTCTTTTTTTCTAAAAATTTCCAGCTTCTTAGGTTATATTGTCCCTCTATTATTTTTTTGATGAACTCCTAGTTTTTTTGGCAGCACTTGTTTGTACTTGTATGGTTGTGTTAGGGTTTCTTTCGGAGTTTTAGTGTCAGTTCAGTGGTAGTTCACATTCTAGGTTGATATTTATGGTCTTTTTGGGATGCTATTTTCCTTTCTTTTCGACTGTTAGAGCCATCGAAATTACTCCAAACTCCTTCTCCAATGAGTTTTAGTTTGAATATTCTTGGTGTTCATGGTTAAAAAATGCTTCATTTCCCTTCTTTTGATCTTTAGGTCAAACTGTAGTAAAACCTGGGATGTTTAGGGTTCTTTATGATCTATTGAACCATTACCCCCTTTTAGTGAAATAATTCATACGGATATTAGGAAGGGTGAGGCAGAGGCCGAGGTAAAGAAAAAAGTCGAGGCTGACCATATGAGTACGATATTCCTTATCCCCTTAGCTGTCATTCCCCGACCAATATTTGAAGTAAGTGGGGATGAGATCTCTAATAGATCATCCTCATTCTATAGGGTATATAGTTTTTGTCTCCTTGGGATTCCTTATCGACTGATTCTTTTTAAGAGGCTCTTTGAATCCCTTTATCTCGTAATTTTGAGTATAATACTATCAAGTCATCACATAACCATAAATATTCCTCATCCTAGTCCTCTGAGGAGCCTGGTGTGACTGTGTTAACTCCCCCTATGTCCATTCCCTTGTCGTCCATGACCAAGGGAGAGTTTCATGAGAGGTTGCTAAGTGGGGCCTTGGTCGCCGAGGTTCCTGCCGAAGACTGTGATTCTAAGGCAGGGGAACAACTTGACTATTCTTATGACCCAACTTTTTCGTCCACTACTAGAGAGTCTTACCTTCTTTTCTAGGGGCACTTATATGGCATTAAGTCGGATCTCTCGATGAGGCTCCCAGACGAGGAAGAGAAAGTATTTGTTGTCCAACAGGGTGAAGTTGCTATGTGTGACCAAATGTTTAAGGTCAGCTTTTGCTTCCATTTCCACCCCTCTGTTTGATGCATCTTGGCCACTATGGGGCTTGCTCCTGCCCAACTGGTGCCAAACTCCTAGAGGATCATACTCAGTTTTATCTCCCTCTAAATATCAAAATACGAGGATAAGCCTTTAGTTGGAGTCTTCAAGTCTTGTTATAATGTATCATCGATAAAAGCACAACGTGGTTACTACCATTTGGGGGCAAGGAAGCCCAATAAGAAAATTATCCAAGTTAACCAAACCTCTAACCATTATTGGAAGATGAGGTACTTTTTATCTTTAGAGCCTAAGAATTCACAGCTGACACTGAACTTACTGAAGAGGAGCCAAGGGTTCCCCGTACTTTGGATGTATGTGATCTCATCTCTACATGTATGTGATTTGTACTAATCATTAATTTTTCAAATTCTTATAGATTGGCCTCCCAATATCTGAAATGATACTTGGAATATGACGGATTCGAGTCTTCAGCATCCTTTAGGAGGAAGGGAAAAGCTAAAAAGAAGATAACTATTGGGGGGCCGAGTTATACCGAGGTCTTACAAAAATGAAAAGAACTGGTCTATAGGGGGCCTTCCATGCCAATAGGAGATGAGGCCGAGGGTCACTCCTTCTGAGTTAGTGCCTACACCCTCTACCATGGACTCGTTTGAGTCTATCCGGGTGAATAATCTCTCCCAACTCAAGGCAAAATCCGACTCGCGTATTCCTTCGTTGTAGTGGTCTAAGTCACCCCTGCTTACTTTCCCCTCAAAATTAGACTATTGTCTCTTAGAATTGATGGATGCGCCCAAAGTCTATGACTTCGGACTTCACCATCTAGCCCAGGTATTTATGAATTTAAGATGACTTTACTCTTTGGTTTTTGCACCATCTCATAATAACATCTATTTTCCATACTTTTATAGTCCATGCATTCCTTCCCCTGTGCCACCAAGTAGGTGACTAAAACATTTCCTCAGGTATAGGACACTGATAGAGCCCTTAAGGATGAGAAAGACCTGAAGGAGAAGGTGAAGACCATGAGGGTCGAACACCAAAAGGCCTTCGTTGATATGAAGCAGGAGCACAACGATGCTCTAGAAGCTCCAAGGAAAGAGAAGGACGATGCCCTTACTGCCCTATCAACTAAGCATAAGGCAGATGTTTCTACGATCGTCAAAAGGTCCAAAAATGAGGCCCTTTCTGCCGAGGCTATTTTGAAGCTCAAGGACGAGGCTATCGAGGCCTACAAGACCTCCAAGGATTTTGGTGACTTTGGTTGCCAGTACCTTAAAAGTGGTATCAAAACGGCCTACCGATGGTTCATTTTTAAATTCCACGAGGCAATCTCCTCCATTTGCCCGATGTTAAAACAATAACCACTGCCGAGAACCCAACTGAAATTGTTAATGATACTGCTGCTACTAGTGCTGGAGATGAGGTTGTCGAGACGGGAACTGTAGAGACGATTGACCTTAATGAGAAAAATGCGTAGGGTCACCGTATGTGACACATACCCTCTTACTTTTGTACTTTGCTTTCCGATCATTTTGTAAATGTTCTGTTGTATAAACATTTCTCATCCTGTATTTTTGTAAGAGCCTTGGCTATAAATGAAGATCTATTTTGCCAAGTTTTGTGCCCTACTGTTATTGATATTTATACCAAACTTTATGTTCTCTCTCATAGCTTATTTAAAACAACCATAATTAAATGACTTTTGATGTGAGACCAACAAACTAATGATGTTAATCCCAAGTGCATCCTCACCTCAACCGAAGGAGATAACCCAATTAATGATTTTTAATTAGAGACCACCAGATTAATGATGTTCATTCTCTAAGTCCTTGCTCGTCATTTTTGGGAGTGTATGGATGAGTTTCATCTCTCCATACACCCTCGGCTTCGCCGAGGGAGACTAAATTTAGGGCCACCAAGTCAATGATATTTAAGACAACCATAATAAAATGATTTTGAATATGAGACCACCAAACTAATGACGTAAATATCAATTCCATCATGATCTCAAACAAGGGAGATAACCAAATTAATGATTTTCAATTGGAGACCACCAAATTAATGATGTTAATTCTCCAAGTCCCCATTCGTCATTTTTGGGAGTGTGTGGATGAGTTTCGTCTCTCCATACACTCTTGTCTTTACCAAGGAAGACTTAATTTATATCCACCAAGTCAATGATTTTAAGACAACCATAATTAAATGATTTTTAATGTGATACAACCAAACTAATGATGTTAATCCCAAGTCCATCCTTATCTTAGACGAGGGAGATAACCAAGTTAATGATTTTTAATTGGAGGCTACATGTTAAATGATGTTAATTCTTAAATGATGTTAATTCTCTAAGTCCCCACTTGTCATTTTTGGGAGTGTATGGATGAGTTTCGTCTCTTCATACACTCTCGTCTTCACCGAGGGAGACTAAATTTAGGGCCACCAAGTCAATGATGTTTAACCTATCCATAATAACATGATTTTAAATGTAATTTTTGTGTTGTTTCACCACCTAAGTGATGTTGTCACACTATTCCCCCCTCTCCGTGTTATTGAGAGTTAGTGGATGAGACAAGTCTCCTATGGGATCTCATATCGCCGAGAGTGAGTAAAAAATAATTCACCATTTTAATGATGTTATTTAGCTTAGGGAAATTTAAGCCATGCATTTGGACAATTGGATAAAATGATATGAGGAAACACTTTCTCTTTCATTCATTACTTTGAGATTTTTCAAATACAAGACGATGCCACAGTTTATACAAGTCAACCTTTCTTACACGTTGGCTCGATCGTTCTCCAGCCGAGGGATTCTCTTCACTTTCACTTCTTTGAAAATGCTCAAAACCTTCTTTACCCTTGCAAGGTACTTAGCCATTGTCTCATCTTTGGCTTCATAGATCTCCGAAATATGATTCACCACCAGCTAAGATTCTCTATGTATAATCATATGTTCGACCTTTAACACCTTGTCCAAGGATAGGCAAGTAAAAAAAGCCTCATACTTAGATTCGTTGTTTGAGTCCTTAAAATTGAACCTCAGTGAATATTGATATCGGTCCCATCTGGAGCCAAAAATATGAGCCCTTCTTTACTTCCACATTCACAAGAGGAGCCATCCAAAAATAAACTCCAGGCTGGATTGTCATCTAAGAAGGGACCTTCATCGGTCGTCCTATTTCTGAACAAAACATATTTTTTAGTAGGGTCGGCCTAGGGACTATCGGTTATGGCTGAACACACAGTTGTCTTCTTGAGTAATATTACAACTTCATCTTCTTTGACATCCCCTCATACCTGGTGAACTCATCTACAAAGTCAGCTAATGCCTTCCCTTTAATTGTAGTCCTCAACTAATAAATGATGTCAAACTCTTGTATATCGATTGACTAAGTCATTAGCCTACTCGATTTCTCAGGTTCATGGATAACTTGTCTTAAAAGAGTGTCGGTGAGCACCACCATAGTATGACCTTGAAAATAGGGCTTCATTTTCTGGTAGGCATGAATCAAAGCATATGCAAACTTCTCTATCCTTGGATATTTAGGCCTGTCCCTGCAGAGCCTTGTTATTGAAGTATATAGGTTTCTGAACCCTTTCATCATCTTTGAGAATGGCTACACTTCTAAAAGATTCTGACAGTGCTAAATATAGGAACAACTTCTCCCCTTGGACAAGTCGAGACAGGAGCATTGGAGAACCCAAATAAGCTTTAAGTTATTAAAAATATCCCTCACACTCTTCATCCCATTCAAATGCTTTTCTCAAAATTTTGAAGAAGGGCAGAATTGATCTGTGCCCCTAGAGACGAATATGTTGAGAGCAGTGACTCTTCTTGTCAGCCTCTCCACGTCTTTTATTATCTTTGGCGTCTTTATCTCTATCAATGCCTTGATTTTCCTCAGGTTTGCCTCAATCACTCTTTGATTAATTATAAAGTCGAGGTATTTTACTTTACCAATGCTGAGCACGCACTTAGCTGGATTCAATTTCATCTGGTAAAGATCCATTGTGTCAAATATCCTCTTAAGGTTGGCCACATGGTCGTTGGCCTTAATTCTTTTTGTCAACATGTCATCAATATAAACCTCTATAGTTTTTTCGATTTGATCTTCAAACATTTTATTGACTAACCTCTGGTAGGTTTCTACTACCTTCTTAAGGCCAAAAGGAACGACCTTATAAAATTAGGTTCCTTTTCCAGTGATAAAGGAAGTCTTTTATGTGTCGTCTTCTTCCATGAATATCTTGTTCTATACTGAGTATGAGTCCATGAAGCTCATTAATTCATGGTCAGTTCTGGGATCAACCATATGATCTATATGAGGTAAAGTAAAAATATCTTTAGGGTAAGCATTATTAGATAAGTGAAATCAATGCACATTCTTGACTTTCCATTAGCCTTTGGGACATTATGACGTTAGAAAACAACTTTGGGTAGTGTACCTCCCTGATGAATTGAGCCGACTGGAGTTTCTTGACTTCTTCTTAGATGACCCATACTTATCTCTTACAAAGGTCCTTCTGCTCTATTTCACAGGCTTTGCCTTCTCATCAATATTCAACTTATGGAAGATGATCTTTGGGTCTATTCTCGACATGTCTTTATATCTCCACGTGAATATGTTTTGCCTCTTCCTTAATAACTCTATTAACTTTTCCTTCACCTCCCTTTTCATTGATGAATCGATTTGGATAGTTCGGCTTGTCCTCATTGAGGACGATGGATTCTACCTCCTATGCGGCCACACCCTTCTCTAGTTTGAAGGTTGTGAGTTTTTTATGAGCCTCTTTCTGTTCGGTTGAGATGAAGTAACACTCTTGGACTCTACCTGGTCACCTTGAACTTCCCCTACTCCATAAGGAGTCAGGAATTTTACTATTTCGTGAACAATGGAGGGAACTGATTCAAACTCTTTGAGGGACAAACGATCGAGGATGATATTATAGGTTAAAAATATATTCTGATCCATCACAAAAAGATAACTTTATTTGTTAGGTACCTTGTCCAGGTGCCCATTCAAACATCCATTTCGAACACCCTAATGGGTGCACATTTTCTTCTCTAAATCATATCAAGGTTTGATGATAAGGAATCAACCTCTTTTTATTGATATTGAAACATTCCAAGAACATAATGTCGATCGAGATGTCGCTGTTGATCATAATTCTAGACACATCATACCCATGACCCTAGTACTAATGAGGGGCTAAAATTACCTTGAAATTTAATCGTGAGAATCCCATAATCAAAGGGTCCATATCTACCTTCTTTATCTTCCTCGGCTCTGGCTTTTAAGTAGCCGATTTTACTTCCATCTGTTTAGGCACTGAGTTGGCCTCTATAACTTTCTCCTTATAGTCGTCTAACTTTGTTCCATCACCATCTATTCCATCATTGATCATTTTCACATCGAATAAGATCATAAACATACGTCCATTTGGTTCAAGGATCTTTGATGGGTGGTCTAGGTCATCCTTATTGCTATCGGACTGGTCATCCTTCTTTTTGACACGAGGTCGTCGTCTCGACCTCTCATCTCTTGACCCACTGTGTTTCTTTAGGTAATTATCCTTGGAACCACTCTGGTCAACGTACTTCCGAAGCTTCCCTTATTTTAGCATCTTCTTAATCTTGTCTTTTAGAGTAAGACACTTTTAGTGGTGTGGTCGTGGTCTTGGTGGAAATCTCACCACTTTCCATGGTCCCTCATAAGAGAAGGAGACTTCAGACTTTTAAGCCATCTCAAAGCTCTATCATCTTTAATCACATTCAAAATTAAGTAAAAAATTAATGTTAGTAGAGTGTATCGATAAACTTATCGTCAAGTTACCGTTTCTTCCCATCTTTGCCCTTTTCTTCTTGAGATTTATTCCCACTATCTTCCTTCTTGTCCTATCCTTTGGCCACCATGGCATCCTTTGTGCTCATGACTCTCTCGATCGTAACCAGAAGTTCTACAATGGACTTTGGAGGATACTCGGACATCTTTCAAAGTAGTTTTCCTTTTTGTAGTCCACCCATGAGGGCAGTCATGGAAATATTCTCTTCGTAATCTTCCACCTTTGGCTTCTCCTAATTGAACCGCGCGATATAGTCTCTCAGGGATTCATTATTTCATTACTTTATGTACAGTATATGGGTAACCTTTTTATGGGTTTCGTGCCAAAGCATAAGTTCTGAATGAACTTCTCGACCAACTATTTAAAGTTGTCTATGAAGATTTTAGGAAGAAAAGTTTACCATATAAGAGCTGTGTTGGTAGGAGTAGTAGAGAATGCCCGACACCTCATCTCATCTGAAACAAAATAGATGTTGACTGTAGACTAATACATCTCTATGTAATGTATTGAATTTGTACTCCTACCGTACTTAGGTGTGACAGTTGGAGGTTTGAATTTGGCTCGAGTGGGATAGCTCATAATCGTCGATACGAAGGGAGACCTTTCAATATACCCCCTCTAGATGGGTTCTCAACTTTTCATAAGTCCACTGATCTTGTTTTCCAGCCTTTGGATTGAGATGTTCCATGTTTTCTCGAACGCCACAATATTATCCCCTTCTCTTTATTTGTCAATTGGGTTAGGCACATGCTGTCATCCAACCATACTCTGTCGATTGTTTACTTCCCACTGCTCCCCCTATCAGCCTTATTGGGGTTGATAATCAACACATCCTCCTTTCCTTCTAGACGCCGCAATGATGCGAGATAAAAAAATACGGTATCTTAGGTCTTCTACCGGGCCGAGATGGTTAAAATCTGAACCTCTGCTTAATTTATCAAATGCTAAATCCCTGGGTCGGCCTTCTGGGGTCGACCTAATATTTTTTCCATTCTAAGTTGGTGCCGGTCGAATCGTGTTTTAGAGATTTCATACATTTCCCGATAGTCATCCTAATCAGAATAAAGGTCATCTGGACCTTCATGCACCTATTTTCTCAGGTTGAGTCTCTTGGTATCTTCCACATCTCTATGTCTATGATGATGATGAGACTCCTTGTGGGGGGGGGGGGGTACCCTGTCTCCCCATCCACACCATCTCTAGTGGCCAGAGTTATCATCTCCACCATGACACCAAAAGGTCTGACCATCGTAGTCTGTCCAAAGACAGTAAGTTATTCTTGAATTTTCTATTAACTATCCATCAATGAGCACAACGCCACCACCACCTCAGTCATTTCTAACCGAGGAGGCATCAGGCTAAAGCTAGTGCCAATTCCCTGGGATAAATCGAATTCCATTCTCTTTGGCAAACGAACAGAACAACTGGGTGATCTAGAAAAAAATAAATAACCCAACACGATATCTTTCAATGGTGATATAGATCCAACCAAAGGTGGAACTAAATCACCACTAGAGAATCAAGTGAGGTACAAGATAAAAAATGAGAGAAAAAAATATGAACCTTCTTTCCCATAAACGATGCCAAAATGATGATGCTAAGAAATCACCATTTAAATTTTTATATGCATCTCGAGGTCAAACACAACACAATAATGGAGATATGTAACATAACAAATATGAAAATAATAAAAGGGAGTGAGGAGAAGAGGAAGAACACTAATATGTAAGTGGTACAAATTTTCATCCTACTCCACTATACATGGGTGTGAGGTTTTCGCTTTGGAAATAAGGCTCTAGTGGCCTTGGTTATAAAACACTCAAGCTCACTCTCTCTACTGTAAATTAGATAGATTTTGGCTGGGGTTTAAAATTTTTGGATCCTTTATAGTGCTTGGGGTGTGCATTACACCCCCAAGCATGTGCATGATGAAGCTTCCAATAGGCTTTGGACACATGTTCCTGGCATAACTATGTAATGATGATTTAATATTCCATCATGTGCTCTTAAAATCTTATTATAACTTCTTGTCCACCTGGATGGTGACTCATCGAGACCACATTTATCTTGCCAGGTATCAAGTTTCAACCATCCTAATCTAGGCTAAGCCGAGTCACCAGGTCAGCCTTTGATGGAATGATCATCAGTGTCTTGAGCTGAGTCTATATATGGTCCTCATCCCCCATGTCATGGACAAGGTCATGGAGGTGTGAAAGGGAGTTGAGATCATTGATGCTATTCTGTGTCTGAGTAATGGACGAAGACGAGGCCCTTATGGTAGGACCTCAATCGAGTCGTCGTATGTTGTTCAACTTGATGGTTTGCCAAGGTCGGCCTTGGTCGAATTGATTCTAGGTCGAGACGAGACTACACTTGAGTGTATCACTAGTTAATTTTATATTGTACTAATATTCTTACACCGAGCATCACGTGACTATGTATTCCATTTTTATGAGTTACATCGGTCCTGTGTGAGTTGTTCATGTCCCACATGGGGACGTTTAGGGGTTGTTTTGGATTTCCCCCTCTAGTGGAATGCTTTTAAGCCTATGTCTAGTTATTTGAAATTCTAGTCACATTCTGAAACTGGGATTCCCGTGACATCGCGTTCAGTTCCTACGGGAATTGTCCCCATGTGAGATGTTTGTGCATCTTATAGGAGTGCTTGTAGTCTATTTTGGTTTTTCCCCCTCTAGCGGCGTATTTTTAACCCTAAGTCTAGTAATCTAATTTTTTTTTCATATTATCAAATCTAAAATCCCATGACTACGAGGTCAGGTCCTGCAAGTTTCATCGGTCCCGTGCGAGCTGTCCGTACCCCTTATGAGGCCGTTTGGGGCTATTTTGTGTTTTCCCCCTTTAGCGACTTTTTTTAGCGTAAGTTGAGTTATTTTCAACTTTTAGTCATATTCTCAAATCGGGAAACCTGTGATAACGTGATCAGTTCCTACAAGTTAAATTTGGTCCAATGTGACATGCTCATGCGTTTGGGGGTTGTTTTGAGTTTTCGGCCTCCAACGGTATATTTTTAAGCCTAAGTTTAGTTCTTGGAAAAGTTTAGTCATATTCTCAATTTGGACATCCCGTGACTACACAATTTGTTCCTACGAGTTACATTCGTCCCGTAAGAGATGTTGTGCCCCTAACGGGGCCGTTTGGGGGCTATTTTGGGTTTCCCCCATCTAGCAGCATGTTTTTAAGTCTAAGTCAAGTTATATGCAAATTTTATTCATAATATCTAAATGGGATCCCATGACTATGCAATTAAATCCTACGAGTTACATTGGTTATGTTCAAGGTGTTCGTGCCACTAATGGTGACGTATGGGGGTTATTTTGAGTTTATCCTTCTCACATCATAATTTTAAACCTAACTCTAGTACATTGAAAATTTTACTCATATTCTCAAACCGGGCATTCTGTGACTACGCGATCAGTTCCTACGCGTAACATTTTGCCTGTGCAAGGTGTTCGTGCCCCTAACAAGGCCGTTTGGGGACTATTTTGGGTTTTCTCCCTCTAGCGGCATTATTTTTTAGAATAAGTCAGGTTATTTTAAATTTTAGTCAAATTCTCAAACTGGTCATCCCATGACTACACGATCATTTCCTTCGAGTTACATTATCCCGTGGGAGGTGTATGTTCCCCTTATGGGGCCGTTTAGGGGTTGTTTTGGGTTTTCGCCTTTAGTGGCATATTTTTAAGCCCAAGTCTAATTATTTAAACAGTTTAGTCATATTATCAAACTAGCCATCCCGTGACTATGCGTTCAGTTCTGAAAGGTTACGTTGATCCTGTGCGAGGTGTCCGGTCCCCTGACGGGGCCATTAAGGGTTATTTTGGGTTTTTCCCTCTAGCGGCACGTTTTTAAGCCTAAGTCTAGTTATTTGAAAATTTTAGTCAAATTCTCATGCTAGGCATCTCGTGGCCACACAACCAGTTCCTACGAGTTACGTTGGTCTAATATAAGTTATTTGTGCCCCTTACAGGGCCGTTTGGGGGTAATTATGGATTTTCCCCATTTAGTAGTATATTTTTAAGCCTAGGTCAAGTTATATCAAATTTTTAGTCATATTCACAAACCAGGCATCTCATGACTATGTGATTAGTTCCTACGAATTACATTGGTCTCGTGTGAGGTATTCGTGCCCCTAACGGGGCCGTTTAGGGTTTCTCCCCTCTAATGGCATGTTTTAAAGCCCAAGTATAGTTATTTGTAAATGTTAGTCATATTCTCAAATCGAGCATCTCGTGACTATGCAATATATTTCTAAGAGTAAATTGATCTCGTGCGAGGTGTTCATTCCCCAAACGAGTCCTTTTGGGGGCCATTTTGGGTTTTCCCCATCTAGTGACATTTTTTAAGACTAAGTCCAGTTATTTGCAAATTTTAGTCATATTCTCAATCCAAGCATCCCGTGACTACGTGGTCAGTTTCTATGAGTTACATTGGTCCCGTGCGAGGTATTCATGGCTCTTACGGGGCCGATTAAGGGTTGGTTTGGGTTTTCCCCCTCTAAAGGCATATTTTAAGCCTAAGTATAGTTAATTACTTATTTTAGTCATATTCTCAAACCGAATATCTCATCACTACGATGTTAGTGCCTAAGAGTTACACTGGCCCAGTGCAAGGTGTTCATGCCTGTGATGGGGACGTTTGGGTGTTGTTTTGGGTTTTCTCCCTCCAGTGGCATGTTTTTAAGACTAAGTATAGCTATTTGAAAGTTTTAGCCATGTTCTCAAACCGTCTTCTTGTGACTATGCATTCAATTTCTATGACTTACATTAGTCTCGTGTGAGGTGTTCGTACGCCTAACGGGGCCGGTTGGGGTATGTTTTAGGTTTTCACCCAGAAGTAATATGTTTTAAGCCTAAATATAATTATTTGCAAATTTTAATCATGTCCTCAAGCCGAGCATCTTGTGACTATGAGGTCAGTTCCTATGAGTTATATTGATCCCACGGGAGGTGTTCGTACATCTTACATGGTCGTTTTTGGAATTTTTGGGCTTTTCCCCTCTAGCGGCATATTTTTAAGCCTAAGTCTAGGTATTAGCAAATTTCACTCATATTCTTAAATTGGGCATCCCGTGACTATGCGGTCAGTTCTTACAAATAACATTGGTCATGTGCGAGATGGTCGTGTTCCTGACGAGGCCGATTGGGGTTTCTCTCCTATAGAGGTATGCTTTTAGGCCTAATCGTAGTTATCTATAAAATTTTGTCATATTCTCAAACTGAGCATCCTATGGGTATGGGTATGCGGTCCCATACGAGGTGTTCGTCCCTTTTATGGGGCCATTTGAGGGTTGTTTCAAATTTTAGTCATATTATCAAACCAAGCATCCCATGACTATGAGGTTAGTTCCCATGAGTTATATTGATCCCATGCGAGGTGCTCGTGCCCTTGTGGGGAAGCTTGGGGATATTTTGAATTTTTCCTCTCTAGCAACATGTTTTTAAGACTAAGTCTAGTTATTTAGGCATGCCATGACTATACGGTATGTTCCTATGAGTTACATTGAACCCATGCGAGGTGTTCATATCCCTCACGGGGCCATTTGTCCATTGTTTTGCATTCCCCCTCTAGTGGCATGTTATCGACCTAAAGTATAGTTATTTGCAAAATTTATTTGTATTCTCAAATCGAGCGTCCCGTGACTAGGCGACTAGTTCTTGCAAGTTATATAGGTCCAGTACGAGGTGTTTATGCCGCTTACGAGGCCGTTTGGGGTTGGTTTGCATTGTCCCCTCCTAGCAACATGTTTATAAGCCTAAGTCCAATTATTTACAAATTTTAGTCATATTATAAAATCGGGTATCCCATGACTATGAAGTCGATTCTTATGAGTTACATTGGTTCCGTGCAAGGTGTTTATGTCCGACTAAACATTTAAAATTCAAACTAAACATTCATTAATCCGACTAAACATTTATAAATCAAATTAAACATTCATATATCAAACTAAAGTACCAACATAGCGTCAATATCCTTATAGGATACAAATAGGATTGTTAATTGCCAATATAATAATAGGATACAAATATGATTGTCAAGGGTAAAATGATGTTTTCGTACTCAATATTCCTCTAAATCAACTAAAAGATCCTTTAAATATGGGTTTTCATCAAGGAGCCTTTATTGCGACTTTTGAGTAGTGATACCCTTTGGTTCATGCACAATAATAGACCAATTGCCGTCATTTATGTACTTTGAGTAGAATACCTTCTTTACATTCTCAAAGGATAAAATAAAAGGCTCGTCAAAATTGTGATCCTTACTCTTAATCTTTGATAAATCCACCATGATAAGTTTTAAGTCATGATAAACTTTATAAGCATTCATAGTGTCCTCTGCCTTCACCTAGTCATAGGAGAATATGATTTTTATGAAATCTAAATAATCTAGTTCCAGGATTTGTTGGACAATCCGATAATATGTTAGCACCGTATCTTTTGGATTTTTATTTCTTTTCCTAGCGACATAAGTAGTCAAGGCAAAAATTGAAATTCCTTTGTTTTGTGTCAAATGCTTTTCCTCAAATGGATATGAAACGAAATCAAAAATTTTGGTGAGGAATTTCTTAAACTATTTATCACAAAATTTGGGACCTCTTGATAAGCGTGCAGGCTTTAAAGATACATCACCTATTTTTAGAAGATTCATTTATTAATGAATTTTTATTAGGGAATATTTTTACCACACACAGACAAATAACCGCACACATAAGAGGTGGACATTATCTCTTTTTATATCAAAAACCCCACACATAAGAGGTGGGCATTATAAACTCCTCTAATTTTGGGAAATTTCGTTCTCACACTTCCTAAGGGAAATTCCTCAGTCATTCAAATGACATTCCGTTGTCATTCAAATGACTTTGAGAGTCTTTCAAATGACATACAATTATCATTCAAATGATCTGCTGAAGTCGCTCGAACGACCCCGCCGACTCAATTATTTTTATAAATAGCTGCTTTGCAAACCTTTTTCATTTAAGACTAAAGACTATGACGAAAATAAATTGCAATCTGTAGAATTTTTAGTCCTCATTTTTAGGTTACAAAACCTTTATTTTTTTATTCACAAATCATACCAAATACTATAGTGAATCATTTTTGAACCCAAGATACAACCTTTTTGAAGTTTCTCTTGTAGAGACTAAATCTCTACTACTGGATTGGCAACTCTAGAGGGAGTTGCTTACTGACGATTGCGATCACTTAGGAAGACTCGAGCGTGTTTCTTGCTAGATATAGAGCTAGGGTTCTTGTGTAAGTCCATTGCAATCAAGGTTGTGTCCTATGTGCGTTAGCTGCGGTAGATTCATTACAGATTTTTATATGTGTGTTCTACGTTGCGATTTGCAAACATTTATAGAAATAAAGGTTTTGCCCTTTTGGGGGAATTTTTCTGAAATTAGCGTGTCCAGCAATTTGTGATTGTTTTTTATGGCATGATTACATTATTCACCTAGATGCATGTCTTAGGGTTAAATTAATTTGGATAAAAAATTGACATCAAGTTAAATAAGTTTATCGTTTGGAAATTTGCAAATTAAAGTAATAATCAATATCGCACAATATTTTCAAATTGGTATCAGAGTGGGTTACTCTAATTTAACGAGTGATCCTTAATCCGCAAAATTTTTATGATATCATTTTTTTTGAAAAATCTGATTTGAATTTTTTTTTTTCACTTTTTTCGATGGATAACTTATATAATCGGATGCTCGTCTTTGATGGTTGTATTTACTCCAATTGGAAAACCCGCATGAGATCTTCATTAGAGGACATTTATGAATGTGTCTATGTTATTTGTGAAAGAGGGTGGACTCCTCCCACTATCACCATTAATAATGTGACAAATCTTAAACTGGTGTAAGACTCGACTAAGGGAGAATTTAAATGGATCACATATAAAAATCATTGGCTAATTGCTATTTATGGAACCGTCACCCCTGACAAGTTTAGCCACATCCTGACGTGTACCACGTCAAAAGAAGCATGGAATATTCTTCAACTTACCCATGAAGTCACAAATGCAATGAAAGAATCTAAATTGAAAATTTTTAATTACTTAATTTGAAACAATAATTATGCTTAAATCTAAATGTTTTGATGAGTTTTATGCTCGTTTGTCGGATATTGTCAATATTGGTTTCAATCTTGGTGAACGAGTAGTTAAAAGAATTTTGAGCTCATTGCCTAACCGTTTCATCCCTAAGGTCACTGTGTTGAATTCCTTATGAAATTTGAGCAATCTTAAGTTGGAAGAACTGGTAGGAGACCTCTAGACATATGAAATTGACATGTTTACTGACTCTGTCAAGCCTAAGAATAGATGGATAGAACTTATGGACTAGTTTAGAAAAGCTGAGGAAGTGTCCAAGAAAGAGAAGAAAAAGAAAGAGAAAGTTTATGAGTCCGAGTCTGAGGGCGAATTTGATTTTGATGATGTGCCATGCTTGCCAAAAAATTTAAAAACTTTCTCAAAGTTTCCAAAGAAAATTCTTCCAATAAATTCTTTTTGAGAAAAATAAAAAAGAAAGGAGAGGCTAAAGAAAGCGGTGAGAAAGAGAAAGAAGAAGCGGAGAGATGTTTTGAGTGAGAGATAAAAGGGCACAAAGCATTCGAATGCCCACCTATGCTAAAGAAAATGGGCAAGAAAGTTTCTATGCCAACCACTCTTAGCGATAGTGACGAGCAATTAAAAGATTTCGGGGATGATTCATCACATGGTATGTGTGTCCCCTTTATGGAAAGTCATGGGAGCACATCTAGATTGTCCCACAACGATGAGGATACTTCTGTACTTGATACCCCCGATGATGATTTGAGTGTCTCTAGTGAGTGTGAGAGTAAGGTTTAAAGTGAAGGTGAAAGTGAACTCCAAAAAGCGTTTAGATATTTGTACGCCGAGACCTTAAATATGAAGAAGTTGAATAAGGATTTAGGTCTTAAGGTGTTAGATTTTGAGAGTGAGATAGAAGTTTTGAGGGGATTTGAGGCGTCGAAGGGTCAACTCAAGAAGGTGAAGGTTTATTTTAGTTAGCAGTTGATCATCATAGGTGGGGAAAAGATTGAACTTGAAGCCCGTGTGGTCCAACTAGAGAGACATATCGAATGAGCTCAGTAGGTAAAGGTCACTATAGAGGATACATCTAAGAAGGTTGGAAAGATGCTCCTTAGTCCCGCTTTGGGTAATGTTGAGAGATTAGGAATAGTTCATGATGGTGCGTCTACTTACCGTGTTGTATTTGAACCGGTTCTTGAGTTTTTGATAGATCCTTATGGCTCTAAAACTAACCCACCTATGCATCCCATTTGAGATAGGAAAATGAGTCCTCGACGTTTGAAGTGAGGTGCTCCCAGGCCCGTGTATGTTTGAACCCATTGTAAGAAGATAGGACACCTTAGTGAATTCTGTTTTAAGTCAGGTAGTGTGTCACATAGAGTTTTGCCACGTGTTCCCCCCCCCCCCCCCCCCCCCCCACACACACACACATGATACTTTGCCTGCTCCTGGATAGTATATGAGAGAGTTTTCACATATTCAAAAGCAAGTTAAGTTTTTAGTCAAAACTTCACATGATTTGTGGATGTTTTTCATAGTGGAAACATTAAGATGAGATTTGTATAGGATATTTCATTATAACAAAAAAAACAAGGGTGTAGTATGTTTGGAGTTCTTTGTGTTTGGAGTCATTAAGATGATATTTGAGGTAACTTTCTACATGTTTGACTCATGATTTCCTTTAATGCACACTTGCACGGATTTGTTTGATTATTATACTTTTCTATACATGTTGGTCGAAGTGTTTCCATCTCAATCCTATCTTTAAAACAAAACATATTTGATAAAACTTGACAATGAAAGTAGTGCATGTAAAAACCGTTGCCCGTAAAGAATTTATTTAATTTGAAAATATGATGAACATGGGGAAGGACTACGAAAGGTACACATGTCCTTTGTGATTAAGTCACCGTTTAAATCGGACCAAAACAAATGTGGTATTGGAAAAAGTAGCCAGGGCCAAATTAGTTTAGTTTGATATGATCATTCAAAAGAAAAGAATTGAATATACTAATATGACCATTATATTATATTGTTATATTTGAAGAAGTTTGGTTGGAAATATATCAACGGGTTTTCATGTCCTTCAAAGTCTTGAAAAAGCATTAAATTGTTTTAGGCGTTAATGGTGTGAAAATCATTTTATACTTTGATTTGTTGATTAGAATGAGTTGATATCATTTAAATTCAATAATTTTTACACCTAAGGATGATTGTGAAGTTCATTCGTTAGGAGTATCCATATTCATCATCCAAATTTGTTATGTATGTTTGATTTGATTTACCTATTGAATATGTTCACACCCATTCATAACGTTTCCATGATTTGGTTGTCTTAGGAATTATGGAGGAGTGAGAGTTTGACTTATGGGGAAGATTTGATTTGATTTGATTTGATTTTATTTGATGTATGCTTTATCTCATTTCAAACTCGATACGCCACGAAGGTATTTGATTCTTGTCTCATATGTGTAGGTACAAATTTTGAGGATCATTATTTTTAAAACCCCGATGATGACAAAGAAACATCGGAGATTTGAAGAACTGAAGATTTTTGAAGAATTTACAAACATACATTTGTAGTATCTTTCCACTTTTAGCTTCGTGGGAGGGTATTAGATTTGTATAGGATATTTCATTTGATAATTCAGATTCTTTTTAGTTGGTATCGGCATAGACATAAGGAGAGATTTATAAGGACATATTTTACATAGTCCGTATTTACATTGCATATGTCGTATACCATTACAGCCATTAAAGGAAGTTAAAGTTCATATGCTCAATAAGACAGATCCGAATATCAACATTCTTCAACAACAATCCTTTGCAATATTGATTTTGGTAAGGTTGTGTTTAAAGTTTCATTAGTGTTTCATTTAAGTGTTGGGATCTTTTTTATAAAAGTTTTTTTATCAAAATATCACATTTATTCATAGTCAAACAGTTTTGCAAGACTTGTAAGGGGAGTTAAAGTTTCATACCTATCGTTCAAATGACGTTCCACCGTCGTTCAAATGACATACACTTGCCCTTCAAATGACATGGTGAAGTCATTCAAATGACCCCGATGACTCAAGTTTTTTTTATAAATAGATGCTTTGTAAACCTTTTTCGTTTAAGACTACAAACTTTGACAAAAATGAAACAACAATCTACAAAATTTTTAATCTTCACTTTTAGGTTACAAAACCTTTGTTGTTTAATTCAAAAATCATCCCAAATAATTTAGTGAATCATTTTTGAATCCAAGACACAAATTTGTTGACGTTTCTCTAATAGAGACTAAATCTCTACTATTGGATTGGTAACTCTTGAGGGAGTTGCTTGCTGACGATTGTGATCACTTAGGAAGACTCGAGGGTGTTCCTTGCTGGAGACAAAGTTGCGGTTATTGTGGGTTCTTGTGGGAGTCCATTGTTGGTTTCGAGATTGCGACCTCTGTGAGTTTGCTGTGATAGATTCATTATAGATATATGTAAGTGTGTTGTACATTGCAATTTGCAAATATTTACATAAATAAAGGGTTTTCCCTTTCGGGGGATTTTTCCTGAAATTATAATGTCCAATAATTTTTGATTGTTTTTATGGCATGATTAAATTATTCACCTAGATTCATGTTTTAGGGTTTAATTAATGTGGATGAAAAACTGACATCTAGTTAAAAAAAATTTAACGTTTGGAAATTTGCTAATCTTTTATATACTCTAAAATGCTTTACAAAGTATTAATTCTAATATGCTATTAGAGTGTCCACGTGACAATATCCATTTTTACCCAATAATTAGTATTTCTAATCTCACTACAACTTTTCTTCTCCCGTTTACTCTCATTCTCGAGAAATAATTTACTCGAATCTTCCATCTCCCACCTCTCTCTTTATCTCCTTCCACTCATTCCACCCTTTCCTCTCCCCCTCCCTATTTATTTTTCATTATCCCTTCTCCTCCATTTCTTGATAATGTAAACATAAACATGAAGCTTTGTATTTAACATTAGGTGAGAAACTTTATTTGATTTTTTCATTTCCTCTAATTGTATTAAAATTTGAATCCAATGGTGATGGAAGATAACGGGTCTTGATAATGGGATAGTGGGATGATCTCCACCAAACAGTCGTCATGAATATTGAAGCTTGAGGCTTATAGTGAGTTCTTAATAGGCACAAAACATAGGATAGCGTTGAATGTAATAAACATGGTTTTGAAGATCAACTATGAAGCCAAAGTTTGTTTTGACTGTGGTGGAACAGCGGGGGTAAAGATGGAGTATCTTTGAACCATAGGTGGAGGTTTATGATCGTTGTGTTCAAACGACGCCTTCATTTCAAAACCCGATACCTCCTAGTTCCACATATTCCTCTGCTCGGACACTATGACACCTCTTTATGTGGTTTTAGAGTTTCAAGTGATGATAAAAATGGAGTCCAGCGGATACAAAAAGAAAACACCTCTATGTCTGTGTATAATTTTATCAATCCTATTGATAATCTTGTGGTTGTGACTCAATTATGTTTTGACATATGGTTGGGGAAGGAGAGGGCATGACGTCATATTGTGCTTCTTAGGCTTTGGGGTGTTGGTACCAAGGCTTGAACCCGTAACATTGGGCACATAAGATAAGTGTAAGCTATTGAGGGACCAAAAGCCTCAGCGTATTGTGCTTCTTAGTTTGGGCACATTTGGGGTTTTTCACTTGCAGTAATATTTGTGCTTCTCATGAGTCGATGCCTCACTCTCACGATGTTTCGAATATTTTCCAAATAAGGTGAAACACATTACATGTGGTCTATTTTTATTTTGGTAATTGAAAAACCAACACAACGGTCATGAAATTTGGAAGCTTAAGGATCCTTTGGTTTACGATCAAATATTTTTAATCATGATGAAAAATACTCATATACTTTTTTGAATATATGCAAAGTATATAATGTTACTTTGCATATTTCCAAAAAATGGTATTCTAAAAATAGTAAAATATCCATCAAACATTATATATGTATTATCAAGCTAGTGTATATAATGTCCTATCAATAATTAATCAAATGCAAGATTAAAAATTACTCTATGAAAGTCTAGATCCGAAAAATCTGGGTTGATATAAAGATGAATAACACTTGGAGTTTGGTGCATGCATAAGTACCCAGTCCCATTGCCTAATAAAATAATGATACCTTTAGATTTCTAGCAACGATTTTTCCTCGATCTACTCTGAATATCCATTTTCTATTTTTCCACCAAATACTATTTTATCTTAACATTTAGGAAGGTAAGCATTCACAATTCACTCACAGGAAAAAGACACACAACATGAAGTTCAAAGTTTTTTAATTTCATTTTTATATGGAAAGTTATCCATCTCGGTACTTTTATTATTTTGGAAGAGCAAACGTATTTTAATGTTTATATTATGTTGATTTTTAATGATATTTTGTTAATAACAACCCACATGTGGTGAAAATGTGTATATAAAAAATGTTATGAAATTGTTATAATTTAATAGTATGCTAATTGACTCTGTAATGGTAATATTTTTTCAAGAAACATGAATATTATTAACCATGTATACATAATCACCTAACTCGTGCATTGCGTGGGTTTACATATAGTTAAATTAATAATTGATATCACACAACATTATCAGAGGTCATTTTTATTTCCAGTAGGATTATTCCCGAGAAGGGAGAACCCGATAAGCTTATTCGCATTTTTCGGAAAGTGTCAAGAGCGAGGGGGGGGGGGGATTAGAGTAATAGAGGTTTGTTACCTAATTATAAATGGATATTGAACAAATGGTGGAGTAGAGAAATATTCCCCATTGTCTTAATGAGAATACTCATTGGGGATGCGGGAAATGAGAATCCTTGTTGGGGTGTCACATTATCTCTTGGTACATTTTATCCATTGTCGTTAGACATTATCGACTTTAAAAAAACAATAAGAGATGAAATCATTATAATAACATTTTTACGACTAACTAATCATGTTTATGACTATACCTTCTCATAATAAGACTTCATAATATGTTCAATGTGTCTAATCTCCGTCCATTCAGTATTACTTTTTAAAAATCTATGGTTCTTTCATGTGGCCATCTAATAGGAAGCATATCTATGATTGATATATAGAAGTCTGTGACATGAACTCAGAATCCTTTCTTCTTCAACTTATTGGAAGATTCAATTTAACGTGCATATGTCTCAAGACATCACAGTTTTGGTCAATGGTGCCTTAAAGTAGTTGTATCTACAATGGGTGAATGTTTATTCTGCCTTCCATAACAGCATAAGAAATGCAAAGGCTACATCAGGATTAGGTACGCAAAATATTTTCTCTATAGCCTCATTTAAAATTTATTCTAAGGAAAATAGAATATAATAAAACATGTAATCTTATTGGAGATGAACTCCACGATTTGCAAGGTAGTTAAACTATTCAGTTTTCTCATTCCCATATTTGCAAATAGGAATTCTCTTTAAATGGTGCAAACTAATAAAAGAGGTATAAGTGTGGTCCAATTGCAACCTCTTGTACTCTTGTTGCCAGTGATTATCATCGTGCCTAATGTTTTCAGATAAAAATATATGCGGGTGCAAATATGAGTTCTACAAGTAATGGCTCTAATTAATCATTAACTAGTTATTAGTTTTCAACAGATCCAATTTAAGTTTACCTTATTTTAACCTTGGGGTTTAAAATATAATTTAAGTTTTTCAACATTAGAGTTTAAAATCAAATTACAAATTTCAGTATTTTTACATATGATTCCTATGCAAACGGGTGTAAATTAAAACCATGAGTATGAATGTTCACAGAACCAATTTTCCTGTCCATTTCATTAGTACCTTGCAAACCACTACCTACCTCCACTTCTCTTATCGTGCATTAATCAATATCCTCAAATAATAGTTATATGTCAAAGAAAAAAAGTACATTGAGGGTGGTGAAATGTGACACGATGACTTATGATCGATATCCTCAAATAATAGTTATATGTCAAAGAGAAAAAGGAAGGTAATGTGGGCATCCTAAGGTGGGGTCTCCGAGGAGGGCCTTGATCCTCTTTCCTTCACTTCCGTCATGTGTGCGAGATTAAGACCTTTATCGGGATGCTTGACCATCTTCGATTTGGGGTAATATGTAGATATAAAGTCTCCAGCCTATTTTGCACAAAACAAGCAAAAGAAATGTTGTCGCCTCAAAAGAACGGAATTAAGGGAAATACCGATGCTTGTAAAACCATGTAGGTCACGGGTTTGGGGACAAAGTTACGTAATTGGAAGGTGTTAGGAACCCATCTCGTCCTTTCGGTCTCTAATGAATATATATTAATATTCTTTTGTTAAAGTCCGTGATGTGTGTGCTTACGTTCATAATATAAATGGAGAGTGGAATCGCTCAACTCATGTTATGGAAAATGACAAAATGAGTTCATCCCTAGGAGTGCTCCTATATAATAAGTAAAAGTATAATGTAAGTTTCGATTAATAAGTCGTTAACGAATGCATAAATCCGACAAGACAAAAGCAAGCAAGTATATAAAATATATTAATAATATATGATAAAAAGAAGGTAACAAATGTGTATAATGGAGGACTCGAGTCTAGGGATTTACCCAAGATGCCTACATAGCCGAAGGGGCATTAAATTCTACGTAGTTCAAAGATAATTTAGGGTGGGTTTAAACCCATAAATCAAAACGGGTGACTTCTTTTATATGTGTGTAGAGGTAAACGTGCTTCAAGTCTGAGGATGTGTAGTGATAACCCATATTTTAGAATTTATTGGGAACCCTCTCTTCCTTGTTTTTTTTTGTGAAAATAAAGAATGTGAAGGTACTAATAATAAAGGTTTTAAATTAAGGTATGAGATGTAATGAAATAAAGCACTAAAGTTAAAATAAAGTAATTATTGATGAAATAAGATAATTTAAAGACAATAGTGTATAATTGGACCTCATTATGAAGACTTTAAGTGAATTCTGATTATAGATGTGATGGTGTCATGAAGAGATGAGGGTGGTATGAGGAGATGCATGCAAATTTAACAAAAGGAGTATGAAAATGATGGAAGGAATGTGGGAAATGGGCTTTTTAAGTGGGGACCAACTCTAAATTTGAGATAATGTTATCTCAATTACTGAGAGGGATGTCCAATGGTAATTTTCAAAGTGAGGTCATAGACTCTATTTATAGGGATAAGGGGGTGCCGATTGAAAGGGTATTTGACCTACGTATAGGCATAGAATCCCACACACATTGCTGGATCTCAAGGGTGCATTCGGTAGTCTGAGGTAGGTTTTTTGGAAAAAAAATAGTCGTAAAATGTGAACTGCGAATTAGAATCGTGCACGAGGCAAACTGTTGGAAAGGATATTAAGATCCCTTTAAGAATCCATTTATCCACTGCTGGGTTCGAGAGTTCACTGAAGTCAAACGAGGCCTGAAAGTGCCCATTGGTCACTAGATAGGAAATATCGGGAAGAAAACGGATTGTTCTTTAGAATCGTAAGGCCAATTAATGCATGGGATGGCCCATTGGAAAGGGTATTCACATGCTTTTAAGATTTAATTTATCTTCATTCAGTTTGGAGAGTTTATCAACGTCAAATGAGGTCCGAAATCACCCGGTGACCCTTCGGAGTAAAATGGGTCGTTTGTCCGTAACGTAAGGCTGATTTGCACACGGGTATGACCGTTGGAAAGGATATTCATATTCCTTTATATATTCATTAAGACTCATTCAAGTTGGATATTCAACAAGAGTTGAACAAGGACTGAGAACACCTAGTGGTATCCAGATCAATTTTAGGGTAAAACGAATCGTTTGTTTGTACCGTAAGGTTAATTTGTGCATGAGGAAAACCATTGGAAGGGGAACTTGGAGAAATTTAAAGATTCATTCCAATATCGCTCAAGAAAGGAAGCAGACCAAAGTCAAACGTGTCCTGAGAGTGCCTAATGGAATCTAAATAAGTTTTTAATAGTAAAATGGACCGTTCGTTCGAATTGTAAGGTTGTTTCTTTCACGTAGTGAACTATTGGAAAGGGGATTCTGAGCCCTTGAAATATTCATTAAGCTTCCAATCAGATGAAAAGGTTGAAATTATTCAAACGGGGCGTGAGAGCGCCCAGTGTCCTCTTAATTGGTACTCGGAGTATAACCTAGGGTTTGCGATAAATTAATAAGTGTCGGGGACCTAAGGAGGTTATTAGGGAGGTCCTAGGATGAGGTGTCGACAGAGACACCCTCGACATGAAAGATTGGAAAAAGTTAATGCCTTTGAATGATAGACACCACATCAATGTTGGGGAAGAGGATTTTAGGTCAATTTTGTGGATCTAGTGGATGGGGATGATCGATCCTGAGGGTCGAGACATATTTTTTAGGACCTAAAAAGATGAGGATGAGAGATTCAGGGGGTCGAGGAGGTTTTAACATTGATTTTAAGGGGATAGGGTGACCAATTCGGAGGGTCAATGTCAATTATGAGGACCTAAAATTGTGCTAGCCAACTCTTAGGGATGAGGTCAATTCTAAAGACATAAAGTTGTGATGAACAATTCTATGGGCCAATCTCAATTTCGAGGACCTAAAGTTGTGACAAACAATTCGTGGTCCGATGTCAATTTTGAGGACCTGTAGTTGTAAAGACTGATTCTACAAGGTGAGGTCAATTCTGAGTACCTAAGTTGTAGCGAGCAATTCTGAGGGCGGAGGTTAATTCTAAGAACCTTAAGTTGTGACGATCAATTTTGAGGGTTGAGGTCAACTCTGAGGACCTTGAGTTATGACGACCAATTTTGAGGGACGATTTTGAGGAATATAAGTTACGACGACCAATTCTGAGGGTCGAGGTCAATTCTGAGGACCGTAAGTTGCGATGACCAATTCTGAGGTCTAAGGTCAATTCTGAGGACCTTAAGTTATGATGACAAAGTTTGAGGACCGAGGTTAATTCTGGGGACCTTAACTTGTAGCGACCAATTCCGAGGGACGAGGTCAATTTTGAGGACCTAAAATTTTAACCACCAATTCTGCGGGTCGAGAATAATTATGAGGACCTAAAGCTATAATGACCAATTGTGAGGGCTGAGGTCAATTCTGAGGACCTGAAGTTGTGAAGACCAATTATGATGGTCGAGGTCAATTATGAGGACCTTAAATTGTAGAGACTAATTATGACGATCGAGGTTAATTCTGACGACCTTAAGTTAAGGCGACCAATTCTGAGGTTCGAGATCAATTCTAAGGACCTTAAGTTGAGAGCCAAGGAATTTCTCTTGTGGGAAATTTTAAATTATCTTCGGGGTGTAGATGAACTTGTGGTTTTCCTAGGGATTGTGATGTCTTAAGACTCTACCGGTGGATGTTCTAGTTTTGAGATTCGGACTAGGAATTATAGTTGACGTGGATACGGGCACATCATTAGTTATGTTGTGGAATATGCTAAGGATGATGGTGTAAGATTAATCTAGATGGGGGTTTTTAGAATTTATAAGGTGATTTGTGCTCCAAAAATAAATTTTTTTGAGGAAAATAATGTTCCATATTTTCAGGGATTTTTAGAAATTTTCCAGGAAAATTCTATTTTTTTTTTGAAATTTTTGGCGTATTTTGTACAAAATTTGAAAGGGGTTGCAGATGGGCAGGCTTGGGTGGTGACAACCCGCAATGGTACAGACTCCTAGGCTTCTTTGGAAAGAGGAAAAAGCAGTTATCGATCGGTCTGGATAGGGGATTGCCGATCGACAGGCCCCTTAGCCTTCTATAAAAAGGGGGAGATCAATCCCCATTTTAAACACCTTTAAATATTTAAATCTTCTACTTTATCTCTCTAAAAAAATTTCCGAAGTCCTTTTATTTTAAAACTTCAAATGGTTGGTTCTTCAAGAGAGGGATACAACATGGAGTAGCTGGGCGTTGATGACTGGGTTGGCCTGGAGTGGCAGTCTAGGGTTCCCTCACATCCGGCAATTAGAATGCCTTTGATTTGTCTGAGCCTATAATTGATGAGCTATCCTACTACGCAAGCCTTCATACCACCATTCGTCTAGGGTGAAGAACCCTAGCGGCTACATAAGTATGGTGACTTTTGGTATTCAAATATTTTTTTCTCTTTGTTATTTGTTATAATGAAGGGTTTTCCCTCTTCTTTTTTTGTAGACTGACATAGATCCTTCGAGCATTTGATCTCTGGGGACAATAGGGCTGAAGGATGTTGGGAGAAGCTCCCTGTTGTGGTGTGTTGGATGGTTTCATATGCCAATTTCGGCCATTTGGCGTGGGCTTTGGACAAGACATCGCATTCTACTGCAGTGTTGTGTGCTCTGGGGGAGAGGTGGTGGGACACTACCCACACTTTTCATTTTGTCTTCGAGGAGAATACTATTACTCCCATAGATGTTCAACAGTTGACGGGGGTTGATTGTGAGAGGTTCTATATAGTGATGGACCTCACAATGAGGGTGACACCATAGGCGGTGCATGAAGCTTTAGGGGACGTGGGTAGGTTCCTATCTGGATATTCTACCAGCATTTTTCTTTAAGAGAGACACTTTTGAGGAGGAGGGTGGACGTGACCGACGGATGACAGGTGAGATAGATGACCCGTTTGTTTATTTTATTTTTATTGGGTGGATTTTTAGTGGCGACTAGTGATGATGTCATCCATCTTTGATTCTTACTGTATTTGAGGACGGTTTTTGACATCTAGTTGTACAATTGGGGGCGCCTAAATTTGGCATCCCTTTAGTCTTTTTGGATGCTTTCAGCCAGTGCTACCGACAGACTTTTACGTGAGCCATGTATCTTTTGGAGGAAATTTTGGATTTATCTTATTTTTTTATGCATTTCCTTGCATTCTTCTTTTGTTCCTTTTTTTTATTGATTCATGTCTTCTGCAGACGTGGTTCCATGAGGTGAGTGGGAACAATGTTAGGTTGATATCCCTAAAGGATAGGGACTTAGAGGACTTCTATCGGATGTTCTAATGGTAGAAGTCCAATCGACGGTCAAATTAGTTCTTATCTTTGGCGGACGTGCGGCAGGATCTGAACGCCCTGACGAGCGACCGAGTTATCTTTCATATTTTCTCAGTTCTTTTTCTCATCCTCATTTTTTAAGTAGATACTAATTCTCTATTAGGGATTGCAGGTCACCTTCTACCCCTTGGGGGTGACTCAATGAGATATTGGGGTAATGGGCCTACGTGTGCAGATGTGGGGGTTGATTGGGCATGAGTTTAGGTACGTCTGGTACCTAGAGAAGAGGGTGGTGAGGCACATTATAGAGGTGGTGGTCCCACCTTTGACTCCCCTATGTACATGAGTTAGCTGAGAGAGATGTTAGACGATGCCTGAGCGACAGAGATGATCAGCGATCCTTATATCGACTAAATGAATATAGTGAGAGCTACTATTATCTATATTTTTTTGGGATGGTTAATGCCCTCCTGTATCTACAACGTGCAGAACATGCCTCCACCAATCATGGTTTTGGGCTGGGGTACTAGTGCTCTTGTGGAATCATACCATAGCACTGATGGTGGCACATCAGTGGAGGTGGTAGAGAAGGTTCCAATCATTCAAGTTACCCCTTAGTATAATTTTTGACTGAGTAGTGGGGAGTCACTTAGCGTGATACACCATCCCAGTGCATTGACATATGGGTTGATGCGTCTTACTAATGAGGACCTCAACCTGAGGTATGTCTTTTTTCTTTATCTTATCCTATTGATTCTTATTTGGTTCTTTACTGACTGCTTTATCTTTTATTGTTTCTTCTTTGCTTGCAGTATGTTCAGGTGACGACCAACTAGCTGAAGGATATCAAGGACTGGATGGCCTCCATGTCTGATCATATTAAGATGTCAGATACTTTCTTCTTTGTGTCGTCTATCACCTCAGATGAGGGTTCGACTTCCGGGAGTGGAGGATCCACCTCACGTCGTCAAGGAAAGCGCGTTTGCACGGGGCTTGAGGGCTTGAGAGGTAAAGTTGAGGGTTCAAGCGAATTCACGTTTGTATTTTTTTTTATTTTTATTTTCTATCTGCAAAATGTAACCAAGTGAAACAACAAATATATATGAAAAAAATATGCATTTTCTTTTTTGGTATTTTTCTTGATTTAGTGACTTATCCTATATGTGCTTTTAATTTTCTACTGAGATTGTTTATTTTACGCAAAGACAGAGATAAGAATGGAATTGGAAGGTAAAATGGTATTTATTATTATTTTAATAAAAGTGAGTCAAAGTAATTATCTCAGGGAAAAAAAATTTGTGTAAGAAATTATTTTGAGGCTGAAAATGATTTTTCGAGAAGAGTAAAATCAAGAAAACGAGTAATTGAAAAGGAATGACCAGGGAGTAATTTTTCAAAATAAGGATTTTTGTTGGAAATTGATTTTGGTAAAAGAGGAAAACTCCAAAATAAGGGGGGTTCTGATCAACAAACCCCTTGACCTGCCTATCGACATGACGGTCAAGTCAAATCACCCCTAGGCTTTGATTGCACTTTCCTACACATTAGTGTACTCCTTTAAGAATGAGAATTAATCAGGTTTCTAGAGTTTTTATTATGTTCTAAGGATTCAGAGTATAAAAGTAGGGGTATGGGATTTGATTTCACCACCAATACACACATTTCTCTTCTTGCTTCTCATTTCTTATTCCCCAAATGGCTCTTCCAATATATGAAGAATTTTCCTCTTACCTTGATGGTCTGGAGGCCATGTGCCTATACAATGTGGATTATGATTCTTTCAACCTACGCCAATTTCCTCTATGGCGTAATCGATACATACGTTGGAACTTGCTAGCAGCTAAAGTATAGTTCTGGTACCCTGAGGATCATATCTTTGGTTTTGACGTAGACGAGGTCTGTTATACCTATGAAGAATTCTCAGCCATATTGGGGGCTAGACCTAGTGTGGTGATGGCTATGTATGATTTGTCCCGTTCTCCCGGGGCATTTATTGCAGAGTTGCTCCATATTTCTCCTTCGGTGGCTTGTCCATTTTTTATTGGAGGGATTATTTATCTTCAAGCGATTATGTATTCAGTGAACTTGAGGGGTTTTGAGGATGCTATTTTTACATAATTTATCTCCTTGGTCCTTACTACGAGGCTTTTGCTAGTGATGGGGGACTTGATGACGGATACCCAAGTGGCTGTGATAATGGCATGAATGTCTAACAACCATAATCCTGCGATGGTGGTGTTGGATGAGACACTGAACAGTCTGGATGTTTGGAAAGAGGATCGTTCTGACTTTCAAAGGGAGAGCCCAATAATGTTGTTCATGTGGCTTGACGAGAGGTTTCATCTAGCATCCCCTTATAAGTATCCATTGGCGGTTGTGCCTAATTTCTTTGTTTGGCCTTTCTTTATTTTTGACCCATCAGTAGAAACTGGGTCAACTAATTTATGGAACTCGGAGCCCGATGTCTTTAGTGAATGGTTCCATGGTGGGGAGACTTGGCGACCTCCGAGGGCTAGTAATGATGACAAAGAGGGGTCATCGGGCAGTTGAAGTCAACGTCGTATGAAGCTTGGATTGATTTTTTATGAAGCTAGGGTAATTTTGGTGTTATGTGTTTTTGGGGTTTTAAATTATTTTTGTGAAGATTTCTAAGGATTAGGTTTGTTTGAAGATGGCCTCGTCAGTGAAGGGGTGGTTTATTTCATTCCATTCATTGATACTTCATGTTACATCGTTGTATTCCTTATTTAAAAATAAAAGTTAATTTTTGATCATATTTTGTTGTGCCTCTTGATGAGTTTTTCATTTGAATTATTTATACCAATCGCTAAGGCTTACACAATCCTTTTTCTCATGTAAATGATAAAATGGACTGTCGTACTTGGAGATTTGAAAAGAATAGCCTTTATGAAAAAGAAGGGGACCGGGCCCATATATGGTGTATGGTTTGCCTATGTACCTCTTAGGATTTTGAAAATTTTCATGAGCTTCATTTTTAAAGGAAAATGTTTTTGAGAGGATTAGGTCCCGCCTAGTTTGGGATAGGGGAAATGAAGATTTTTTTTAAAGGGTAATGATAAGAGTCGTAGGGCACCAAGATTTCAAACTAAGGGTAAAATTTCTTGAGATAAGCCAAGTTGACTACATGCACCATCTTTTTTCCATCGAGGTCTGAGTATAGAGGCGCCTCCTGAGAGAATTTTCTTCATAATGTAGGGGATGCTCCAATTCGATTTGAATTTCCCTCTAGGGTCCTAGACGGGTTCCATGATCTAATTTAGGTCAAGGTCATCTTCCTAGACACCACAGTCCTTTACTTTTTGGTCGAATGATTGCGTTATTCGGTGATGGTACCCATGCATATATTATAGATCCTTAAGTTTCTTTTCATCCAAGAGTGATATTTCATCAAAGAGGCGTTGATGCGGATCTTCCTCACTAACTTTTCTCTTGAGCATGATACGGAGGGAAGGTATTTCTAGATCAACGAGTAGGACTGCTTGAATATTATAGACTAGAGAATAAGGGGTAGCCCTATTAGGTATTATGATTGAAGTGCGATAACCCTAGAGGCCATAAGATATCCGGTCAGCCCGATCTCTCTAATTCTCAGTCATCTTGTTAATTATGGTCTTGAGGATCTTATTTGTGACTTCAACAACAAATGTTGGTTTGGCGTTGGTAGGGATAATATTTGTGTCTCTGAATCCCGTACTCTTTGACTAATTATGTGACCTCAGCTTCGAAGTGAAGCCCATTATCTGATACCAACTCATGAAAAACTCCATATCGATAGATGATGTTCTTTTTTATAAACTTGACCACTTATTTGGCATTCAGCACTGCATATGACTCATCTTTGACCCACTTGGTGAAGTAATTAATGGCGATCAGGATGAATTCATGATCGTTTGAAGCTTTAGGAGTAACCTTCCCTATGATGTCAAAGCCCTGGGTGGAGAAAAGTCAGGGAGAGGTTATGTTATATAGTTCTTGAGGAGGCAAGTGTTGGATATTGGCAATCTGTTGACCTTTGAGGCATTTTCGAATATATGTAGTGGAATATTTAACCATGGTGGTCCAATAGTACCCTTGACGAATGATCTTTTTGGCAAGCATTTGACCCTTCATATGGGGCCCGCATTCTACATTATGGAACTTCTACATCATTTCTTTAACATCAACCCTTGTTGTGCATTATAAATGGTTCCATCGAAGTTTCTCTTGAACAATGCTTTATCGTAGATGATGAACTGGGTAGCTAGTTTGCGAAGGGTTGCACGATCTTTCTTATTAGTATCTTGGGGATACTTACCATATTTGACGAGTAGCTAAATGTCATAGTACCATAACCCGACCATATCAAAATCTTCCTCAGTAACGAGCTCAATATGGTAGTAGTGGGTGGGCATAACTTGTTTCTAAACCAGGAAAGGGGCTATTTTTATTGCCTCGGGCATGTTAGCCATGGAGGATAGAGTAGAAAGGGTGTCAGCTAGGCTGTTGTTTGCATGAGGCAGGTAATGGAAGGTGACATCTTTGAATTAGGAGGCCATATCTTTTAGGTAGGCATAGAAAGGTAGGAGTTTCTCATCTTTTACTTTCCCTTTTTTGAGGATTTGGCCGATAATGAAGTCAAAGTCTCCGTAGACATCTAGCTATCAGATTCTTTTCTTGGGGTGATCTTGAGGCTTACAGTGCGTGACTCATATTCAGTCATATTATTGGTGAAAGGGAAGTCTAGTTTGATGAAAATGTGGGTGTGAGAGTCATCAGGGGCGATTAGAAGTGTCCCAATTCCGTATCCTTTTTTTATTGGTAGATCCATCAATGAATATTTTCCATGTAAGGTCCTCTTAAGAGGAGTAGAGAATGTTTTCATTCGGTAATTAAGAGACCTAAACATCCATTCCTTCAATGGGGTAATCATCAAGATAGTCGAAGATATCTCTCCCTTTCATAACTTTCTGCGTGACATACACAATATCGAATTTGTCTAGAAACATCGACCAATGGGCCATTAGACTAGACATGGAGGGTTTTTCTAGCAGGTATTTGATAGGATCCATTCGGGATACTAGTATGATGGGAAAGGAAATCATTTAGTGTTGTAACTTCAACGTGACCCAGACCAGGGTGACACATGCTTTCTCCAAAGAAATGTAGTTGACTTCATACCTGTCCAGTTTGTGATTGGCATAATAAATGTCTCTTTCATTACAAAATTCTTCAATGGCTTAGCAAAACCCCTATTGCGGTATATGTTATGGTCAATACAAGAGGAGGGGGAGACCTAGATGCATAGGTATGATAACTAGAGGTCAGGTGAGGTATTTCTTGGTTCAGTCAAAGGCTTCTTAGCATGCCTCTTTATAGACTTTAAATAAACCCTTTCGAAGAAGTTTGAAAATGGATTCATGGATAGAAATCAGTTGGGTAATGAACCTAAGGATGTATTGTAGTTTACCATGGAATCCCCAGACTTCCTTATCTATAGTAATGGCATCTTAAGTATGGCTTTGAGCTTGTCAAGGTATGCTTCAATTCCATTTTCACTGACCATGAAAGCCAACAGTTTTCCTTTCGTGACGTCGAAAACACATTTTTATGGATCATATCGTATTATCGCATTCATTCGAAGAACTTTCGGAGGGAGGGAATGTGACCTTCCGGAGTCTTAGACTTAATGATCATATTGTTTACATAGACTTAGACCTCCTTGTGAATAAGGTTGCGCATGATGGGTATGGCATCCCTTTGGTAGGTAGCCCTGATGTTCTTAAGTCCGAATGGCATGATAGTATAACAGAAGGTTACCCATGGGGTGATGAAGGAAGTTTTCCCCTGATGGTCAAGGTTCATCTTGATCTGGTTATATCCGGCGAATCCATGGATAAACTGCTTAAGGCCATGGTTGGTCGTGTTATCCATGATCATGTTAATGGTGGGTAAAGGGTAATCATCTTTTAGGGATGATTTATTTAAATCCCAGTAGTCAATGCCATTGTAGACTTTTCCTCCTGACTTTGACATAGGGCGATATTGGCGAGTGGTATCAGGGGAAAATCATGGCGCAAGTGTATAAAGATATACGTCGATAGTTATGCTCGGCTCCCACTGCAATGCAAAAACCTAGACTATTGACTACACTCTTTTAATGGAGTATAGAGGCCAGTGCTTGTATTAAAAATCCACAGAGATTAGTTGTTAGACTTATATTGGTTAATTACTTATGGAATAAAAGTGTAAAATATAACAAATAACAAAATGAAAAGATTATCTAGGCATGTGTATTTAAACTACGATTAACAAAAGGAATAAAAGCTATAAATTTAGACTAATATCCCTCACCTCGGTTCAATTAGTATAAATGGTTACATGGGACTACAAGTTTATTAAGATTGAATCTCATTTCAACAATTTATTAAATCTAGAGTTGTCACTCCCTAAATCATCATAAAAGGCTACTATGATTTTGGTGTTAATAAATACTGAGCATACATGATATATGCTGTTAAATCTCCTAGGCATAAGATAAAAAACAACCTAATCAAAATAAACTCATAAACTCCATCACCAAATCAAACCAACCAAATTAACCCAAGGTGAGTTCAATCAATCTCAACATAAACTAAATTAGCAACACAATATAATGAAAGACAAAAATGAAATGCAAGAAAGTGAGGAGTGAAATAAATAAAAAATAAACCTATGTTAAAAAGCAAGTAAATAAACGTCAAAGCAATAAATAAACTATGTAAGCTTGGATTAAAGAGATAAAAGATTAATAGTGTTCTTACACAACCTATATGGGTAAACCTTAGGAGGGAGAAATTTCACACCCAAAGTCTTATCTAAAACCTAACTCCCCTAAGAGAACCAAAACCTAAAACTAACTAAAATAATAGATATTTTACAAAAACAAACCTGAGTTTTTTTATATAGTGAATTGGAAAATAAATAAAAGGAAAATAAAACAAAATAGAGAATCCGCCCAATATCTGGCAGTTACTGGAATACCCCATATTTCTGTGTATTTAGAATTTAATAAATTGGGTAATTAAATAGAAAATACGTTTTAATTTAAATTACGTGAGTAGAGTAATTTAATATAATTTAATAATAATTATGATTATTAAGCGTAAATAATATTTGTGATTATTAAATATTAATCGAGAGATATTTACTGATTAATATTATGATTCAAATTTACTAAGTGTGAGTAGTGTTGATAGTTAAATTGTACGACATAGCGAGAGATATGGACGTACTTGATTATGCCTCAACCGAGTGTCTCGTGCAGACTAAACTGAGGATGAAATGGGAAAAATATTTTTGGTGACTCAAATGATAATTTAGAGGTCACAGATGATTCTGAATGGGTCGAATTAGTCAAAATAGTATACTCGGGGGTACTAGTCAGGTACCAGGGCATTTTTAGGCTAAACTGGGACCGTATGGGGGCGTTTTAGTATTTTGGCATATGGGTGTGAGGAGATCTACGAATTTTGGAGTGTTTTATCAGCTGATTAAAAGTGGGGTTAGGTTTAGAAACCTCATAACACAAAGAAAAGACATTATAGAGAGAAGAGAGCTTATTCTCAAAGCTTAAGGAAGAATTGGTAAAGGATTCAAAAGGTTCTTGAACCACAAACTAGTTGGGAAAGAAGATTGGAGGAGAAAGACAATCAATCACCAACAACAATCACGAAATTGGATAATCTATGAATAAGGAAAGTGGCTATTTGCAAATTATTTTGAGTTATATTATCCATGTATGAATAATCGATTTTGATTCATATTCTTGGTGAAAAGGAATTGATTAATTGCATATTTGGGTAGAAATAGCATGTAGTTGGATTTATATCTGTAGAGGATTGAAAATTAGAGGAACCATGATTTTTAATACGAATTAAAATATGGATTTATGATTTAGAATATGGAAAGAACATATTTTTAGGGTTCGTGAGTAATTAAAGAATTTGAATTATTCTGGGCTAAATTTATGAAGATTCATGATGTTTAAATTGTTGGAAATCATCCTAGAGTATGTAAGAATGGTTAGAAATCATTGGTTTCAAGTTTGGTGTGTTATCATGTAAGCTGGATAATTGGGCATGGTGAGAAAATGCATGAAGAAGACAAACTGCACCTCGAGCTGCTTGATCGATCCATCAAACCTTGAATGTCGATCGATCGATGGAGTCGATCAATCAATGGTCCTAGTTGATCGATCAATCTTGGATGATTCTGGGTTTTTTTGTTGGCTGAGTCCTATTCGTTTGCCAATGATTGTGGGAAACCTTAGGGATGATTTTTTACCTATGTAGGGGCTTAGAGAGTACCAGTAGGTGTATAGTGGAGGTCCGTTATAGTCATAGTGTGCAAGATTGGAAGTGATGGACCGATGAGGATAAACCGATCGAGTAGTATATCGAAAATTCTGGATTTGAGTTATAAAGAGAGTAAACATAATCCCCCGGGGTATATCAGTAGGTTAGAGATAGATTAACTACTGAAATGAATAGAGGGGTAACTAGATCCTTTAGAGTTGTGTGAATACTCAATTAAAATCATGATAGTGAGATATATTATAAATAAATAAGTACGATGAATATTAAACATAAAATATTACGTACGAACACTATTATTAGGTTATGTGTGTACCTAATGAATTATATAGATACTTAGATGGTGAGATTACCTAAAGTATAATTGCCTATATTAGGGTCGAGGTAGGATTCCAATCTAATATATGGAAATAGTAAGTTGGGGTCGTGAGGAAAGAGTTTCGAACCAATCTATATATAAATTTCATTTGTGGGGTTGAGGTGATTATTCCGAACCACTTCATGAAATGAATTTGGGGTCGAAGTGACATTTCGAACCAAACTCTTACTTGGTGTTGATGGACCATTCCGAACCAAGATTCCTTGATGTGTGTTAAGCCGACATATTAGGAATAAATAAATTTTATAAGTATATGTTGTGTGTGAAATATATATCATATTAATAATCTACTTATGCAAGTTAGTAGCTAATGAGATGCCGCGAATACATCTAAAAGAAAATTAAGTAGGAAGACTTAATTATAAAACGGTGAAAGATAACCAGGCGTGGACAGTTATCTAGGTGTAAAAATCATGAGATATGGTTACTATTACATACTAAGTGGGCGGAATGGGAACTTAGTATTATTGATGAGTCAGTTGAATACCATAGTTCAGTTAACTTGAGTAGTATAGCTAGGTGGGCTAGGTACGGGACGTTAGGTGTGCACAATAGATGAGGGGTGAGGTAACTCGAGAGAGTGTACGCTAAATCTTAACATGTGTAATCAATAACTCATCTTATTGTGATAATCACTTGAAAATTATTTTCAAAATGTTTTGAGTTCTAACTCTTGCTATTAAAATATTTTCAAAACCTTTTAGGTGTCTAGCCACAGGGACACCAGACTTGAAGATTTTATCCAAGGACTCGTAGCTATAGATTTATGGAGGCTGGCAGGACTTTGCTTAGACGCTTTATCTATTCAGATCTAGTATAGGATCTCATTACAGTATTCTCTAGTGGGACATGTTATCCACAGTCTTTTATCTCAGATTTTAATTTTGGATTATGTGAATTTTATTTAGTAGTTTTTATTTTTTAGCTGAATGTTGACTCAACAAGATTTTGTCATTTATATTTCTACATGGTTTGATTCATTGTTTATGGTGAATGTTTATCTATTACTTCCGCATGAGTAATTTGTCTTGGGTTAATGAAGGATAAAATTTGGCACCGATCTAATTTCACGTAGGTGATTAGTAATTAAAAAGTTTTTCGACAGTGATGCTAATAATGAACCACCTGAGAAACCTGTTTTAATTTAATTTAGGACCGATCACCCGGGATTTTGTAATTATAAGGATTTTGAGGCCTGAAATCGGAATAGTCATTCTCAAAATTCTCGTAATCCATAACTTGACTTTGCTAATACTCACCCAAAGACAACTTATATATTTCAATTTTTGGGGCTTGTGAGTATTGACCAAAAGTCATAGGTTTAGGGGGATTTTGAGCATTATCACTACGATTACCGACAACATTAGAATAAGACATGCTTACCCCAAAAAAGGCTCGGGATGGAATATTCCACAAAGTGATATGCGTCAGAAAAATTCAAGCATTCCTTGGTGCTCAAATGTATAAGTCCTACAAAAAATAGTTAACAAAAAATACAGATAGAAAGAAAATACTACGAGACACTAAATCAATTAAATTCTAAAACAAAAAAGTCCGTGAAAAAGGTGCCATTTTGGTAGCAGGGGAAACCGCAGCATAAGTGTATAAAGATATACGTCAGTCATTATGCTCATCTCTCACCGCTATGCAAAAACTTAGACTATTGACTACACTCTTTTAAGGGAGTATAGAGGCCAGTCCAGGTATCAAAAATCCGCAGAGACTTGTTATTACAATTATATCGGTTTATTACTTCAGGAATAAAAGTTGAAAAGATAATGTTTAATGAAAAGAAAAGAGTCTCTTAAAAAAAGTGTGCGCAAGATTAGGACACGGTCCACACTTAACGAGCATAAGCATGTACGAGGCTGAGCATGCTTATGCACGAGACTTGTAGGGCATGTCATCATAGGACCATGCGAAGATGTCCACAAGTGGTTGAGTAGTTCTTCAAATTGCGCAAGCTTATGCTCGTTAAGGGTGGACCCTATCCTAATCCCACGTTGATGGTTACTAGAATCGAGATTAATAACAAAAGTTTCATCATCATTAATTTGAATGAAGTTATGTTGCTTTTTATTCTCCCTATTAAGATCAATTAAGAATTGTTCCTTTATAAAATCATCATCATCAAAGGTTTCATTAGAATCAAGACAATTAATGTAAGGCACAACAAGATACTAAAAATCCTTGTTTATTTTATTTTCAAGAAAAATAGCATTGAAAACCTCATTACAAGAGGTCTCCATTATATTGACATCAGAAAAAGGTAAAACAACATCAGATGAGGAGACTTGGATAAGGTAAATAACAGGGTCAGGTTGAATCTGAGAAGATTAGACGGGTATAACATTCGAGTTGAGGACACGCATGTTAATAGATTTGATTTGAGTGGACGGGTCTGATGTCACATCATTTAAGCAGATCATGCAGAGACTCAGCCCCAATGTCTGCAGGTCGAATACAGAGACACAGAGTCTTTAGTAACTATCACGGCTTTCTCGGTAAGAGGTTGTACTTCATTTTAGCATTCTTTGGCCCAAGATTTACCATTTTGAAAGAATATTCATATCCCTGGTTTCATCCTCTTATCAACATGGTCATACCATGGTTCAAGGGGGCCATAGAAAGGAAAGTCTTCACCATCCTTGATAAATCTTTTGTTTAAAGAGTCTCTCAAAATAAATTTTTCATCTTCTAAGCCTCTTTCGGGTAATTATTATCAGAGTGCTTTGAGTTCCTTTGGTGAAGGCTTGCAACCCAGTACATATAGGGGAAAGGCCTCCTTCATGACTATGGGCTCAAGGATCCCTTAGTGGCTTTGCCCTAGCCCCATTCTAGGCATGAAGTGCGAATTCTTGAATATTTGAATCACATTGACGTTTCCATGAGGGTTATGCGACAGATAGACTTGGTCATTGAAATTATCTCCTACTAAAAGGGGAAGTGGATCAACTCTGAAGACAAAGAGCAGCATGTCATTCGCCCTATGCTGGATTCTAATATTGGATTGCAAGTGCTCATATTATTTGTAATTCCATCATCCCCAAAAACGGTGACGACCTGACTTTTGGTGAAGAACTTCAATTTCTAATGAAGAAAAGGAGATACCTATCGGATGTTGTAGATCCACGAATGACCAAGGAGTAAATTAAAACATGGAGGTATGTCAACAACTCAGAACTCAATGATAATATTTATAGGGCTAACCCTTATTATGAGTTTTATGGATCCTATTACTTCTCAATAGGTATTGTTATCAGAATGCACATTGGTGGAAGTAGAAGTGAGATCACTAAATTTCAATCCCAAACAATTAAAGATTATGACAGGACAAACATTGAGAGAAGATTTGTTGTCAACAAGTGAAATTGGGACTTCTTTTCTAAAGACTTCAATACAGATGTTGAGGGCATAATCGTTATTAGGGACAATCTTTCGTATAACTTCTTCGAAAAAGGAGAGAAGTCTGAAAGAGGTTAAAGGCTCAACCGTCTTTATGACTTCTTTAAGAGTGGTGTAAGGAGGGACTGTGGAACCGATATGGAGTTTTATCAAAGCATTAAGATGAAACTAGGAGGACATAAAAACCCATATAGGGTGATATTGTCTTAGGTCTTCTTGAGTTGGTCAAGGACGTTTCTCTCTTCAATGGCCATTTTTGGCATGGGAAGTTTTTTATACCTCTTCTTCCTTTATATGTCTTTATCACATGAGGAAGGAAATCTTTATAATGTCTCCCAGACCTGGTCATGTGATTCATTGAGGCGGGGAAGAACAAGAACCCCATGTCTTCATCTACCTCGGGACGAATGGACACCTTATTGATTTGCCCAATAGATGTTTGAAGGATATCACTCCACAAAGGTTGGATAATAGATTAGCTTCTTCCTCGACTGAGTTCATCATCTGAACTGTTAAAATCACCCCCCCCCCCCCCCCCCCCATTTTGTGGAAACTATGTCCTCTGGCTAAGAGATATTAATACATTCAATAACCTCTATGGATTTTTAGAAATAAACTTCCCACTAAGCGGGGAGGTGCAGAATTGAAGGGACCAATCGTCTATGAAGCTTCAAAGCAATGAGTAACTCAAAATTGATGCAGATTTTGCTTATTTGTCAAAACATTTCAGTCATAGTTTGTACCATATCATCTAGATTGACTTTTTAAACAGGTACCACCCATTCATCTTATTCCAAATCCCACTTTCAGAATTTTATGAATAAGCCATTGAATTTTTGTCAATCAATGGTCATCTCGATGGGCAACTTCAGCCTAAACTATAAGAGTTGGTTCAACACAACTGGTAACTCCATGACTTTCCCTTCAGACCGAATGCGAATGGCAATTCAAGCCCTTATAAGGAGTGACAAAGCTTGATCGGTGAAGCAAGTACGATGTAGGAAAAAATATGGGCAAACCTTAAGCGGGTTGGGTTAGATTATAGGTACGATGGGTGCTTTATTGGGCATGATTTGAGTATATGGGTCAAATTCTCGATCACTTTCTATAAATATGGCATTTGTATGTGTTGAAAGTGGGTTATGGGTGGTATTGGGCTTAGTATTAGCTAGAGGGGTGATTATACCCAGCCAATTAGGCATTGGATCACATTCCTAAAGTGGAAGCATTAGACAGTAGTATAACCAGTGGATTTATGGAAATCACAGCGGCTATCGGGTTTGAAGGTTTTAGGGAGTGGATATGGTAACGGATAGGGTCCAAGGGTTTGATAAGATTTTGGATTAGCAGGGACTGGTTGACTCTGGACAGGGGAGCATGAATCTCAATATACTCTTTCATGGTATGATTAGGGCAACTTTTCGGTGCCCAAGAGGTAGTAGGTTGGGAAATATTTTGATGGTTCATACTGTAGCACTGAAGGGATCCTCATACTTTTTGTGAGTGAATTGTCTAGTCACTTTCTTTGGTTCATATTTCACTTTGGCAACACCTTCCTCAATTTCTACTCTAGCTTCTCAAAGTGTTCGAAAGTATGGGTAGTAATATCCTCCCATGGATGCTCGAATATAAGGCAATAAATTCTTCTTCATTATACTGCCTTGTTCCTCCTTTGAGGGTAGATTGTTCATGGTAACAACTTTCTCTCTCCACCTTCCTATGAAGCTTCTAATTTTTTTCTCAGGTATTTCTTAAGAAGCTCTAGATCTTGGTAGGTAACCTCTAGCTCCCATTGAACTTGTACCAAGACATAAATTCTCGGGATACATCCTACCATCTACAGATTTTGGATTCTTCAAAGGATAAAAACCAAAGGAGGTCACTTTCTTTCAAGGTCTATTGGAACATCTGGGCCATAATCTTTTTGAGGCACGAAGGAGGGTCATGGATCAGTAATAGTTTTGAAGGTAAAAAATTAGAGGTTCAATTCCCTTGAACAACTCAATGTCTGTCATGTTGAAATTCTCTTGAAGTCTGTCTCTGGGATCGGGAGTCATATGGGTATAGTCAATGTAGTTCCCAAATATCTTGACTTCGTCAAAATTCATTGATAGCAGTTTGAGTTCTTCCTTGAACTTATTTATCTCCTCCTACTTGGGATCCTTATGTACTGGCATTTTAACCCATGGTTGGGTAAGGTTCGAAATAGGTAGTCGAGTTGGTGGAGGCCTATTGGATGGTGGGGCATGCAAAACATGCTGGTACTCTTTCGGGACCCAGATAGGATCAGGAGCGGTTGGAACCATGTCACGAGGAAAGGGAGCCTCAGGTTCTTTAAGAATCTGGGTTTGATGATGCTATATTTCATGGACCTCAGTTTGAAGGTTGTTAATTTTTCCACTGAGTTGTGCTAAGACATTCTTGAGATTGGCCTACACATTCAGATCTTGGTCAGTATTCTCCATGAATATCTCGTGAAGGTAAATCCCAAACTTGGATGAAGTAGTATAAGAACTGGAGGATCTTTTATGATATTTGATGGATAATTGAAGCCAATAAGGGGCCAATCCAAAATTGGGTATACGAGCGAACTGAGAGGGAAAATAGTTCGAATTTATTTTTGAAAGAATGAGGGAGAAAGTTTTTGGTATTTTGGAAGGAAGAGGAAAAAAAGGTTTTGATTATTCTCAAAAAGGGAGGGAAAAGGAGAGAAATCTCATTATGATTATTATTAATGTCATTATTAGGTTCTTGTTTGTATTGTGATTGCCTAAATGAAGAAAAATGCCGAAAAGGACCCGAGCAAGGTTTGACTTGTTTCCAGGCATACGAACGGGGTCCTATTTTGAAAAAAGGCCAAATAGCGCAAAAATTCTGGCAGTATGCCAACCTGGAGTAATGATAGAGTTTCTCATGGTAACTGACAAACTAAATATGAGTTCCCTAGTTTTGACACCTATATGAGGTTTATTCACTTATTGGGTTAGTTGAAGTGTTCCCCCCTTGGCTTGACTTCCACGATATACCTTTTGCCTATAAGGCAAATCATTCATTGCTACGTGTGGACAAGCCATTTGATATACCTGAGTGTACAAGAATTGCCTCAATATATACCTCATGAGGATAGTACATGTGAGATAAAATTTGATATAATCGATGTATGTGAATGAGTTCCCTATTGTATACCTCCTGACGTGAGTTCGGTTAAGCGGTATGATGCGGGGGGAACCATTCATTAGACGTTTAAGGTATGAGGTCAATGGAAGGTGAGAGTCATATCGCTTAGGCTAACTGCGGCCCGTAGGACATGCGCCCATCAAAAACTAACCCCACAGTACGTGACACAAATTTTGTCAATATTGCCATGCTCTTCGTGATGTAGTGCGCAAAATTGCATGAGTCTTAATTAACATATTATGCAGAGAGAGAGAGAGAGAGAGTTTTTTTTTATCATTTTTATCATGATGAGTAAATGGAGTACTAAACTAATGAGGGAGAATAATCAAATATTATGAAAAGTAAATCTATCATCGAGACTATACTACGCATGGATATATGTAAGTAAGTAAGTGACATGGGAATATAGACAAGTGAGTCTGTGTGGTAGTGAGCCTATACATGGATCAACTACAAGTGGTGTCTGCTATGTGTAAGTGAGTATGAAGACATATACAAGTGTTGTAAGTGTGGGTGTGTTCTAGTGAAGCCTAAACATGGATATTCTAAGTGGAGTGGAAGCATGTAAGTATAAAGTGAAGTTAAGTGTAAGTGTCTGAAGTGTATATGAAGAGAATATACAAGTGTGTGAAGTGTATAAGTGAGTGGAAAGTGATATATACATGAGAGAGATATGTACAAAAATGGTAAGTAAAGTAGAAAATGGAACATACAGGTAGTTACATACGCATACGTGTAGAAAAGAATAACACCCATGCAAAAATAGAGTCCAGTCCTCATAAAATGTCCCCAGTAGAGTCACCATTGTGGCTAACCCGGGGGAGGGGGCTCCGAGGAGGGCCTCCCTCCTCTTTTCTTCCCTTCCACCGCACGTGCAGGATTTTTCCTTTTCTTGGGGTGCTCAACTTTCATCGATGTGGGGTAATATATAGAGATAGAATCACCAGCCTATTTTTCCCAAAACAGGCAAAAAAATGTTTTCGCCTCGAGAGAACGACATCAAGGATAATACTAATTCTTGTGAAACCAAGTAGTTCAAGGGCCTGGGGACTAATTTACGGAATGGGAAGGCGTTAGGCACCCGTCCCGACCTTTCGATGTCTCATGGGCATGTGTTAATCTTCTCTTGTTAAACTGTGTGAAGTGTGTGCGTATGTGAAAAATATAAATTAAGATTGGAATTGCTCAACTCGAGTTATGGATAAGGACAAAATGATTTCATCCTTAGAAGTGTTGTCAAAATAATAATTCAAAATATAATGTAAGTATTTTTTATTCAAAAGTCGTTATAGAAGAACGAATGCATACATAAGACAAGACACAAGAAAGGAAGTGTATAAAATATATTAAGAATATCCGATAAAAATAAGGTAAAAAATGTGTGTAAGGTAGGACTCGAGTCTAGGTATTTACCCAAGATTCCTACGTAGCCCAAGGGGCTTCAAAGTCCATATAGTTCGAAGATAACGTAGGGTGGGGGTTTAACATATAAATCCAAACGGGGAATTTCTCTTATATGTGTGTATAGAGATAAATGTGCTTCAAGTGTGAGGATGTTTAGTAAACACCTTTTTTCTTTTTTGGGGTTTTTTTATGTAAATAAAGTATGTGCAAATACTAATAATAAAGCAGTAAAGTAAGAATAAAGTAACTAATGCTATAATAAGAGATTTTAATGACAATGGTGGATAATTGGACCTCCTTATGAAGACTTGAAATGGATCTTGATTGTGCATGCGTTGATCTCATGATGAGGTTATGGTGGTATGAGGAGATGGATAAGAATTTACTAAATGGAGGATTGAAAGGATGGAAAGAATGTTGGAAATGGGCTTTTCAAGAGGGGAAAACTCTAAATTCAAGAAAATGTTCTTTGAATTACTAATAGGGATGTTCAGGGGTGCCTTTCAAAATGAGGTCACTATCTTTATTTGTAGGGCCAAGGGGGTGTTAATCAATAGGTTAATTGGCCTACCTATCAGCATAGAACCCTAGACACACAGCTAATAGGCAGTGTTGAAGGGGTGCCATTCGACAATCTGAGTCATTTTTTGGAAAAATGATCGTAAAATGTGAATCATGAGTCAGAATTGTACACATGGCAGACCATTGGAAAAGGTAGTCATAACCCTTCGAGATTTAATTCAGTCAATCCTAAGTTAGGGAGTTGATTGAAGTGAAATATGGCCCGAAAGTATCCACTGGTCACTGGATAGGAAATTTTCAGAAGAAAACGGATCATTCGTCCGAATCGTAAATTTAATTCGTGCATGGGTTGGACTGTTGGAAAGGATATTCATAACCTTTCGATATTTCATTTAGTTTGGAGAATTGACCAAGGTCAAATGGGGCCTGAAAGTGTCAGGTGACCCTTCAAAGTAAATTGGGTTGTTCGTTTATGCCATAAGTTTGATTCATGCATGGAATAGACCATGGGAAAGGGTATTCAGATTCCTTCAAAGGTTCATTTAGATTTATTCAAGATGGATAGTTGACCAGATTCGAACAGGGTCTAGGAGCGCCTGATGGCCACTAAAATAGTTTTTGAGATAAAACAAATCGTTCGTCCGTATCGTAAGGATGACTCGTTCACAGGGAAAACTGTTGGAAAGGGGATTTACAACCCTTCAAAGATTCATTGAGCTTTCTCTCAAGAGAGGAAGTTGATCGAAGTCAAATGGGGCCCAAGAGTGCTCGATGGCCTCCAAATCATATTTTGATAGTAAAAGGGACCGTTCATCCAAATTTTAACTTCGATTTGTAAACGAGGTGGACCATTGGAAATAGGATTTAGAGCCCTTCTAAGATTCAATTGTCTTTTGCTCAAACTATAAAGTTGATCGGGGTCAAACGGGACACGAGATTATGACCTATGGTTTGCGATGAATGAGTGAGTGCTAGGGAGCTAAGGAGGTGCTTAAGGGGGGTCCAACGATGGGGTGTTTATATGTAATAGGTAGATAATCGCTAGTTTTAGATATATAAGGTTCATTTGAAATTGCAGTGAGATTATACTATAGTCATTAAGAATCATTAAGTTCGTGGGGAAAAAATAGCAGCACAAGGGTAGCATATGAGTGTTAAATAAACTCAATTAATAGGACTCTAAAGTCCCATAGAAAACCACGTGGAGCGGAGAAAAATCATTGTTACCTAAAGAAAAATCATTTAAAGCATAACAGATGCTTTAAATGTTTGTACACTTGACATAAGGGGTACAAGCATTTAAAGCAATAAGGGGTACAAATCAGTGCATAATTCTGGTGCATGTAGCACTTCTCATACACTAAAGAAAGATTTTTCTCTCTTATTTTTCCTTATTATGCATAATAATCTTTGCAGCTATTTATCTTTGAAAATTTACTTCCAATGGCTTTGTTTTAATTGAAGGATTGGTTTTCAAAGTTGAAGTTATAACACAACTAGGTGGAGACAAGAATTTGTACGAGATTTATCTTTACTCATGCTTTGAGTTGGACCTACACATGATGGAGCATTAATAAAGGGAGGATGCTTATTATTTGTATGGATCAAGGAAAACCAATATTTTATTTGTACTTGATGGAGCATTAATAATGTTGATCACATGATGTAATATAGAGGATCACTATTTTGAACATGCTCAATATTTATGCCTATATGACGTGGATTAGTATTTTAGAGGTGATAAAAATAAAGAAAAAGGGCTTCATGCCTCTAAATGCGCTAACAAGTAATAATGTAATGGGTAAAACTTACATTGAACATATCAACATCACTAACATATCAGTTTGATAAAATAAAATGATTCCCAAGATAAATAAACATACACATAAAAAATTCCAATTTGAATTCTAATTGAGTTTCATTATAAAAAATGAAATTAGGGTATTTGGGTATTTTAACCATACATACACATAAACATACATACATGTGAGTGTAAGAAATATCACAATAAATGATCCAAAAAGGAATACGAAGATGAAAGCAATTAATAACACACACAACAATAGATATTTAATGTTCAGTAACTTGCCTACATCTATGTGAGGTTACTACATTTTTATTAGTGTCTCTCAATGCTCGACATTACATCCCATTGCCCTGGGCCAGGGTTTATAATTTACAGATGTGTAAAATAAGAGATTGAGTTGTGAAAGTAACTCAATAAGATCGTGGATAACTCGTGGTGTCCTTGCATATCTCCTCTTAGATTACTAGTAACAAATTTGAGTATATCTTTATGTATTTGAGTGCATGTAAAATACATGAGTCTTTAATGAATAACTCATTTGCGATCGACAGTCCACCATCCATGTTGGGCTTGTTGACTACTCGCTTGGGTTAAAATAAATAAGACACCACAATTTCCCCTAAAAATTTTGGGCTAAATACTTGAGCTAACATATTTTAATTAAGCCCAAGACCCATGGCCTAAAATTTATTTTTAAAACTAAAGTGGAAAACTTGCAATTATTGTGAATCTGAGGTCAAACACCATGGATAATTTGTGGTTTTGGTGAAGGAGCAGGGATACACTGATCCGAGCATGCATCTAAAGCGCCAAAATCCTCCTTGGTTCTTGTGCTCCATCATTAGCTCAAAGTTCAAATAGAGATACATCAACTTTGATTGCTATCTTTCAAAAACTTATTCATCCACGAAACTTTCAGATCCTACTTCTTTAGTTTTTCATATTCAAAGATTCGATTGATTAATATAAGTTCCTGTCACCTTATATTTGTTTCCATTTATTCGACTATTCATCGTCCTAGAGCTTTTTCCTTTTTTATCATCCATGGTGCTCCTAGGTAACAAATTGATAGTACAATTTAGGAAGTCTTACAATATTCCTGATTGGGTGGAAATCGACTGTGACCCCATCCCTAGAAATGTTCGTGACATCAAAGGGGGCACTGGTTTCATACACTCTTGATCAAACAAGGGGGCTTGACATTTACCGTAAACCCTCTTTTTCTAAGGTTCTTTAAATACTTTGATTTCGTCCATGCTCAGGCTTCCCTAAAATGTTTGGAAGATGGTATATGGTTTTTATAAAATAAATATATTGTTTAGGACGAATTGAAGATTTGTTGAGTTCTGCTACTATTACATCTGGTTCCTCATAACTTAAAGAGGAGAAAAGAAGATAGGGTTTTGGGTGTCAATCTCCCTGACTCTCATAAGTATTATTAGGGTCATGGATTCTTTGCCAAAAATTGGCAATATCCTCCCCTACATGAGGGTGAGAGATATCGAGACCCTTAGAACTTTGATTTTGGGGAGGATCACACGATCACTTTATCTTTTCTTCTATTAGCTTGCTGTTTCTTTTTCTTCTATGTAAGTCTTCGCTACATCTATTTTGATGTGTTCTAACTTATATTTTCTTCTTCTTTTTTGCATCTCGCGATAAAAATCAAGAACCCGACTTAGGCGAGGTGAATGTTGTTGATCTCGTTAAAACTTAGAAAGTTTAAGAGAGACTTCCAGATGAAGAGCACCCTCATTCGACATCTTATCGGTTAGAGAACAAGAACACAACCACTAGTTTTATTGCTCGTTTTATTGATAAAGTACCTGACTTGGAAGTTCCTAAAGTAGGGATCTTTGAACCACTTATGTTAGAGGAAGAAGAAGAAGAAAAAGAAGAAGAAGAAGAAGAAGAAGAAGAAGAAGAAGAGAATGAGATGGCACCCCTGTAAAAATAAGAGTGCTTAATGTTGATGATGACAATTAGGATGTCTTATCTGATCGAATAAAATATTTGAAGAGAATATAGGTGGATTCCCCTAGGGCTAGTGGATCCAGCCAAGGGGAAGGAAAAAGAGATGAAAAGAAGAAGAGAGAAAAAGAAAAGAGGAGCGGAGAGAGAGGAAGATAAAGAAAGAAGAAGAGAAAAATAAGGAAGAGGCCAATAAGATATTGGCCTTGAAGGCTCCCGATGTGCCTTTCTTTAGCATTACTACTGAGGGGTACAGTGTGGCAAACACCACCATTCTTGCCCCTGATTAGTTGAGGGGTCGTGCTTCTAGATAATCGCGAGTTGCGGTTGCCCTAGCTAGTACTGAATACTGCCTACGGACTTTATTTGGTGATTTTCTTCTATTTTTTTCTCTTCCCTTTTTCTTTACATTTATCTGCTTCATACTAATATTATTTTTTTTCTTGGTGCAATTTTTGGCCGACTTTACTACCCTCTTGGATGGTCATGTCGACTTATCCAAAAATAACCAGGATCTTAAATATGCCTTGAGAAAAAGTCTAAAAAGGGCTTAGATGATTCCTACACTCTTTTGGAGTGGGAAAAGGAGAGCTCGACAAAGGACTATGTCGATCTCTTGGCGGACAAGGACTTCATGGTGACCAATAAGTAGAAGCTCACTAAAGAAAACCTGGGTCTATCTAGGAAGGTTTAGAAGTTAGAAGAGGATCTCCCAAGAAAGAAGGACGATAGCTACGCCGAAGACTAGAATACGACCTATGATGATGTCGTTCTGAAGATTGGGTATGCCAATAAAGTATCCTTCAAAAAGTATAGGATTAAGCTCTAGGAGCAGCGGGAGACTCTTATCATTCTGACCTCTCCAGCTTCACTGTCCTAGACCCAATCAACTTGTAGAGGAAGAGCCTCTAGTTGGTCATCCTACCGACCATACGGAGAATGATTCTACTGAGGTCATGGTAGCTGCTAATAAAGAAAGGAAGGATGCTGAGAAGCGAAAGGCAATAGGAAGCTCTAACTAAGTAAAGGAATAGCGCCTTTTAGCTAGGTGAAGAAATAGAGCCTTTTAGCTATAATACTTTTCCTTTTTCTTCCTTTGTGCCTTGTAATCTTCTTTTTCTTCCAATTTATACTGACCATTGGCCTCCTTTTGTCAATTAATGAAAAAAAAAGACTTTGCTTTATTGTTGCGTTCCACCCTTTTTTAATTATTCTTATGTTTAATTCCATTATTATATGTTGTGCTTTTTATATCCCATCATCCTATATGACTACATTTCCCTACTTTAAAGTTAGGAATGATTTTGGGACCAAACATCAGCCCCTAGGCTCACAAGGTGTTTATAAAGATTTGCAAGTCCCCAAGGGAGAGGACTGAGCAATACAAGGACCAATCTGAAATAGTTGCCAACGTGAAGGATGATCTTTAAGTCATGGAGGACATTGGTTCCTTAGTGCAACGGGTATAAATGGTTTGACGTCAAAGCTCTTGGAGAATAAGGACATGAGCCAAGTGGACAAGGTGATTTAAGATGAGAATAATGCTTTAATGAAGGTTATCACCGTGCTAAAAAAAATGTCCAAAGGGGATATATTATTGCACTCGGACTCCAAAAAGGCGTTATAAGGCTGAGACATTTATTCGGAATGGACCCTCAAGATAGCATGGGTGGCTAGTTATAATGAGGGCTAGACTGATGCACCAATAAGGCTAAAGTAGGTCAGGGATGTTGCATTTAAATGTGGGTGGTTGACTTCCCTTAGGGAAGTAATGACTCATAAGGAATAAAACATATGGTATAAGTACTAGGTTGATCGCCCTACTTATTTTCATAATCCCTTCTCAAAGGAGGACAAATGGATCCCTATAGATGCCATTCCTGCCCAACTCCTAAATCATTACCTTGAAGACAATGATGTGTCTTCTCCTAACCCAGATGATGGTCGAAAAGAATATATAGCAAATTATCTTGCTCGCCATCTATAGTTTGTGTAGGTCTTTATTTGGTCTTTGTATATTTTGTCTTCTTGTAATTGTACTTTTCAAATTTTCTCAACATATAAAGTTTAATTTATCAACGTGTTCCATATTTTTATCATGTGCTGACTAAATATGAGTCAATAACTATCTTTATGTTTGGATTGATAGCTGGAAAGAGTTGACATTTACTGACCACTTATGACCTTTTTCGACCATCTAATAATGTTGATCATTTTGGGCTTCTTGATAATTAAATTAGTTAATATTTAGGATTAATCATTTTGGGCTTCTTAGTCAATTAAATAATTCAAGAATAAGTGTTAACCATTTTGGGCCCCTGTCGATTAAATGAGTTTACTAACTTGTGTTCGAACATTCTCCCAGTCCCATATGACTTAGAAGTATCATTCCATCTGTAATACCTTATAGGTCATGTCCTCACACTCCCTTAGACCTAGGTGAAATGATGGTGAGAATGTAATAGGTTGATGGGCCATTCGCTCAATCAAGTTTTTAACGACCAACCTATGTTGGCTCTTTGCCTAAGGATCCCTTGTAGGGATTTTGCTATTGTCGGGGCAACTCATGAGGTTTATTGTGTTTGTGACAGGGACTTGAGGGTTATAGCAACTAAAATACTTTAATAACTTATTGTAATTACTGTGAACCATGCTTATCGGAATGAAATCCTCTGATTGAAATAAGTTGAACAACTAATTTTAATCCACCCGAGCTTTATTATGTATGAGGAAGCTGGCTAAGACAAGCTAAGTATCTTTCTGTAACCAAAGGTAACCTCTTCTCGTGGTTAAAGGAGTTATCATTTGGAAATTATGCATAATATTAAGATACATAATAAGAAATAGGAAGCAGCCAATATACAAGATCAAAAATGCGAGAGTCAATTGGCCTTTACTTGTTCAATAATAACTTGCAAGTGACATAAATTTGAAATAAAAATTTGCATAAACTAAATGTGATAATAAAAGATAAAGAAGACTAAAAGTAGAACTTCTTAAGATTGGCTGCATTCCACGCTATTGGTATCTCCCTGCCCTCCAGCATTTCCAAGTGATATGCTCCTTGAAGGTCATTCCTAATTACCATAAAAGGTCCTTCCCAATTTGGTCCCAGCTTTTCATCTGATGGTTTTATGGTACTGCTGAGGACATTACTTAGGACATAGTTCCCCACTTAGAATTTCCTCAGATTGAATTTTTTGTTGTACTTTTTTAACAACTGTTGTTGATAGGAATCCAGCTTAATCAAGGCATGTTCTCTTCGCTCGTCACTAAAGTCAAGTTTAATGTGTAAGGCATCATCGTTTAGGCCTTATTCGACCAAGTTGGTTATCATGGTAGGGAGACCTTCTACAAGACGGATAATATCTTACATTCTTTAGGCAATAACGAAGGGTGTTTCCCCTGTTGGTCTCCTAGGAGTAATACGGTAGGCACATAGAACATGGGGAGCTCATCCACCCAGGCACCCTTTTCTCCTTCCAGCCTCTTCTTTAGTCCTTCGAGCATGGTTTTGTTGAAAGCGTGTTCCTAACCGTTATTTTAGGGATATGCCACATAACTAAAATGGTGCTTGATGCCATGCTCATCATCGAAACCTTGAAAGAAGCTACTTTCAAACTGCGTACCATTATCGGTGATGATAGTTCTTGATACCCCAAAGCATGTTATGACGCTTTTATAAATGAACCTAGTCATGTCGATGTCAAGAATATTTGTTAGTGGTTCTGACTCTACCCGCCTAAAAGTAGATAAATACAATTTATAGGTGCAATAGGTAGTGCTTCCACAATATCTAGTCCCCATTGTGTGAATGGCCTAGGACTTGTTAAGGATTTCAGGTCGCTAGGTGGATGGTGGACCATAGGAGAAAATTTCTAGCACTTTTCACATCTGTGAACATAGGTACTCGTGTCCTTTTGCATGTGAGGCCAATGACTTCCCTCCTGCATGACTCCCATAAATACCATTAATAATTTCACTAGGAACTAGCTGGTGTCGTGTGGGTGGATGCATTGGAGTTAAGGGACTGTGAATTATCTCTTGTAGAGCTTTCCTCCTAGGGCGAAGTAGAAATGGGATGCTTTCACCCTTACTTAATGAGCTAGTCGTTTGTCATCAGGCATAACGTCACTACATATATAGGAAATAATGAGATCCATCTAACTAAGGGCCTTCTTTATGAGGACTTATTCTGTGACCATCGTCTGGCCGATGCTTAGCTGGGCGAGGAACTCGATCTGAGTAGTTCTTCTAAGATCAAAGTCAATTGCTAAGCTTAGGGATGCTAATTCATCAACATGATTGTTCTACCCCTGGGGGAATTGTTGAATATCAACCTTCCCAAATCCTTCCATAAATTTTCTCACTACGATGAGGTAGACTTCCGTCTTGTCATATTTTGCATTGAAATATTCACTTACTTGGTTGGAGGCCAGTTTCAAATCGCCGAATACATCGAGTCACCTTGCCCCAAAATTTGGTGCTTTCACAAGCCGACGATCAATGCCTCATAATCAACTTCGTTATTGGAGGCTTCAAATCCCATCCCAATTCCTTGTTCGATGAAAAAGTCTTCTGGTGTGACGCGGATGATTCCTACTCCTGCCCCTTGGAATTAGAGTCTCTATTAATGTATAGGGTCCATACCTTAGTCTGTGATTTCTTATTTGTTGATAGATTTGTTTCCTGTTGATTGATTAGCTAGTCCCCTATAAACTCGACGATAAAATTAGCCAGGATTTGTTCTTAATTACTACTCTTAGTTGAAAGTGCATATAAAACCTCCTGAGCTCGACTGACCACTTCTTGAGTCTTCCAGAGAGGTTGGTTTTCCAAAGAACATCTTTGATGGGATAGAAAGTGATCACTATTATTGAGTGAGCTTGGAATTAGTGCTTCAACTTCCTTGAGGCAATCACCAATGCATTGGTAAGATTTTCTAGGGGCAAGTAACATTATTTTTCATTCAGAAGCATCTATCTGGCATAATAGACGAGGTATTGTCTACCTTACTTCCCGCATACTAAAATCGAGCTAATAACTTTGTCTGATACTGTGATATAGAGATACAAAGGTTCTCCATCGTTGGGAATCACCAATAGAGATAGTTTACTGAGGTAGGCCTTGATCTCCTCCAAAGATCTTAAGTAGTAATCATTCCACATTAGGCCTTTGTCCTTCTTTAAAAGCTGAAAGAATGGTCAATAGTGTTCTGAGGACTTGGGATGAAGCTGTTGAGTGATGCAATCATACTAGTAAGATTTTAAACATCTAACAATGTCTATGGGGGTTAGATCTTAGTTATTACATCAATCTTATTTGGATTGGCCTCAATTTATCTTTTGCTAATTAAATACCCCATAAATTTACCTAACTGGACACAAAATGAACACTTACTTGCATTAAGTTTCATCCAATACTTAGTACGAATTTCAAATAATTTAGTTAATTTCGTGAGGTGGTCCTCTTTGTTCTTGCTGTTGACTAACTTGTCATCGATGTAGACCTTTATTGTGTCTCGTATCTGTCGCTTGAACTTCTTCGTGACCAGCCTCTAATAAGTTTCCCCTTCATTCTTTAAGACAAATAACATAATCTTGTAGCCATATAACCCAATCAAGGTTATAAAGGATGTTTTATCCTGCTCGAGGATAAACAACAAAATTTAATAGTACCCTGAATAGACATCTGAAAAACTCATCCTTGCGTGTGCTGACATAACGTCAACCAGCTGATCAATCTTAGGCAGTTCAAAACTAGTCTTTGGGGATGGCCTGGTTGATGTCTGTAAAGTGAATACAAACCCTCTAACTTCCATTTCTTTTTTTTACTACCACTGGCTTGGATAACCACTTGGGGAACTCGACTTCCACAATAGATCATGCATCCAAAATCTTACCTATTTCATTATCCACCACTCTGGCCTTGTCGGGGGCTATTTGGCGAGCCTTCTGAGTGATCGTCTTGAATTTTAGGTCAATATGCAGTCGATGGTAGGCTACCTCGGGGTTAATCTCGGGCAGATCATATAGCTACCAAGAAAAAACATATAGGTTGCTTCTCAAAAAGGTGATCAACTCATTCTTGTCATGATTAAAGAACCCAGTTTTGAAGAAAAAAATCTCTCTGGCAACTTATCATCATCTCCCTTCCAGTCTTTCAACGGCCCTATCAGTGGGGTGGACCATGGTCTCCTCCACCCCTAGTCGTCCGTACCGTAATTTTTTTTAAAGGGTGTAGCCCCAACCTGGGCTTCTTCTGGAATATCTTTTCGTTCATTTTTCTTCTCTTTTATAAGGTGGATGTCCATGCTATAGCACTTACTTGCAGTGTCCTGGTCTCCACAAATCTCGACCATTCCCTAGTCGGTGATACACTTCATCTTCTTGTGGTAGGTAGATGGTACAACCCTCATGGCATGCAACCAACCTCTGCCTATAATGGCATGATATGGGGACTCTATGTCCATCACCAAGAACTCGATAAGCTTTGAGATGTTACCTTCCCTGACCTCCAAGACTATCTTTCCCAGTGGCGTTATAATTCTCCCTATCAATCCAACTAATGGAACTATAGCCTCCTTGAGTTCGGCTAGGTTGAGCTTCATCTTGTGGAATAACTCTAGGTACATCGCCTCTGATGAGCTTCATTGATCCACCAAAATCTTGTTGATGTCCCAATTTGTAATCATATGGGTTATCACGAGTTCATCATGATATGGGGTCCTTAATCCTATGGGATCTTCTTCGGTAAAGACGATGTGTTTGGTGTACTCGACGTCCTCTAGTCGTCGGCCCTTAACACCTTTGATTTTTCAAGGTTAATCTGGAATGCCTCCATGACACTAGTCACCTTCTCCATCTCCATTTAAAAAGTGTTCACTTGAATCTGCTTTAGGTTGGAAACTCTGTGGATCATCCCAAACTCCTATCCAATGTCATCATCAAGGACATTCTTTGTTTTTTGGTCATTATCGGTTGTGACTTTATCATCTTTCTATTATATATACTCATTGAGATGCCTAACTTGGGCTAACTCTTCCAGGTGTGAATTCAGAGCCTTGCAATTATCATCTAATGGCCCACCTCCTTGAGGAATGTGCATCTCAACGCATTTTTCCTCTTCGTTGAGTCACCATCCATAATCTTGGGTCACTCGGCGAATGATTGATCCTTGATCTTGCTCAAGATCTAATAGATTGGTTCTTTTAAGACCGTGTTAACATCCTAGAAGTCCTTTGAAGGATAAATTTTACTCCCATTATTAAATCAATTCTTTCCCCCATTCTTGTTCCCTTTCTTTGGAGTGTCACTCTTATCTCCTCCTTTGCCTACCTTTTCTCGATCGTTGTCACTTCATTAGAGTGAAACACATCCTTAACCTTGGTGTATTTATCAATATGGGCCATAAGGTCATCGGTGGTGTTGGCTTTTTCCTTTGTCAGGGACAGGTGAAGTAGAGATGTGGTCGATAGACCAATCTTGAAGGATGCAATGGCAACCTACTCTAAGCAGTCCTCAACTTCGTTGAAGACCTCCCTTACCTCCTGGCATAATCACGAAGGCTCTCTTATGGCTTTTACTTCATCATGAGCAGTGAATCCATCCTCTTAAGGTGAGCGCGTTTCTTGACTTATCTATGGGGAAGATTTTCGAACCACTTATGTGCTACGTCGTATAGGCTAGAAGGGAAAATTCAACACATTAAGGCATCATTATGGATCCATAGGGCCATTGCTTTCCTGTACTGCCGAACATGATCTATGAGATCTATCTTCCCATCATAAATATTAAACCTGGGAATAACAAACGTTTTTTGGGGTTCCTCTTCTTCAATTTCCCTTGAGAAAGGGAATTTCATCTAAGTGTTAATATCTCTCTCAACTAGCTCTCTAGTAGACTTGTCTCCTCAGTGGACTGGATGTTGATCCATCTCTCTATGGACTAAACTCCTGATGTTCTCATCCTGACAATTATTACTTTTGTGGAGCCTCTCTGATCAGCCGTGTTTTTATCTATCACGCTCTAACTTGCCACGTTTAGATCTGTCTTGGTCGTGCCTGGAGCTCCTCCATTGACTGTGAGTATTGCTCGCCTGAGAACTAAAAGTACTATCATGATGCTTCTTGGTATCTCTATGGAGATCTCTTTCCATCCTTTCAAGTCGCCTTTATAGGTGAGCATTTTCTTCCACCTAGAGGCGTGTGGCCTTCACTTATTCTCAAAGAAAGGCTTCGTAAGCTTCGACCAACCTGGAGATATGAGTAGACCTAGGTGGTTCCTAAATTTCTTCTGAAGGCTGCCTTTTTTCTAAAACCTGGGATTTAGTGGCTGATGAATCTCTGACCTGACCCTAGGTGGGACTGGGTCACCCTGCACATCGCTAACCTAAGGAATGTAGCTACTGTGGTGAGATATCACGGACTTTCTATTGACGAATGCTTTTGTAGGAAAAAGAATTGCTTCCCACAGACGGTGTCAATTGTGAGTGCAAGAAATATCACAATAAATTATCCAGACGAAAATACGAAGATAAAAGTAATTAATCATACACACAATAACAAATATTCGTGGTTAGGAAACTTGCCTACGTTTATGAAGAGGTTACTACATTTTATTTGTGTCTCTTAATGCTCGAGGTTGCATCCCATTTCCCGAGGACAAGGTTTACAATTTACAGATGTGTAAAATAAGAGATTAACTTGTGCAAGTATCTCAATGAGATCATGAATAACTCGTGGTATCCCTGAATATCTCCCAATATTGTTGGTAACTAATTTGAGTATATCCCTATGTATTTGAGTGCATGTTAAATACACGAGTCTTTAATGAAAAAATGATTCGGGGTCGGGCAGTCCACTCCCTATGCTGGGTCAATCGCCGACTCTCTTAGACTAAAATAAATAAGCCCCCACAATACACATACATACATGTACATTCACACACATACACACACATGCACATACATATACATATACACACACATACACATACACATATACATACACACAGTAGAGAGAGAGGGGCAGTGTAGAGATACTTGAGCTATAGAGAGAATGTAGTGTAAAGAAAGTTAAAGAGGACAGTGTAGAGAGAGAAGAGATCGCATGAAATGAATAACACGCATGGGTTGCTTATATCTACTGGATATGGTCACATCCCTAGTCTGTGACACCCTTCCATGCCCATTTATTTTTTTACATATCAACAAAATGGTTACGGTCATGGACCGTGACCATATTGTGTGGCGCGTAAAAAATAAATGGTCACGACATGATTTTCATGGGATTGGGTCGTGACCACCACCGTGACTATTTCAAAATGGTCATGGCCCAATTACATGACCACACTTAATGGGAAACCTTAAAATTATAACACCCCAGGTCATAATCTCGGGTCGTGACCCACTTTGACAAGAGTTTTGGAGTGAGTTTAGCACCTAGTTGGTCACGGACCATTGCTGTGACACCCATGGTCACAGTCTAAGTCCATGACCATATCCATTAGATGTCACCCTTTGGCTTGGCAATAGTTTATTTCATGCAAACTTTAACTATGCTCACGGTCCTGAGTCGTGACCTTTTTGTCGGTGTGTGGTTTAGTGCTATAAATCACAAATACAATCATGAACCACTTAGAATGACTCATGAACCTTCAAATTCATAAAAACGATAATGAACATAGAGAGAACCTATCTGTGAAGGAACACAAATCCAAATTAAAACCCTTAATATTAGAACACAAATAAATTTGGGCATAACACAAACAAATGCCCATTATGCTTGACCGTTAAGAAGAAAATACCTTTAGAGCACGAAACCCTCTAATACATCACCTCACATCCTCACTAACACTAAAGGACTAACATGAAATGAAAAATACATAAGAAAATATAAAAACGGGAATTGTGTATATCAGGCTAGTATTACAAAATCATAATAAATAAAACATAGATAAATTGAATTATCACCCGAAAATTGAAAATTATATCCCAATTTCAAGATTAATTTGACATGTAAGATACTAGAATAGTGTTTGTACTTTTTACAATGCAAAATGATGGAAGGATACAATTTCGAACACTGTATATGTGTACATCAGCTAAAAGACCCATTCTCCTCTTAATAGCTCATGCAAAAAGATCATCATAGAAACTGTGCTTCGGATTCAATACACAAATTAAGTTTTAGAATATAATACATAAAATAAATAAAATCAAATGAACATTATAAAACACATATTAATAGAGATGGAGTAGAACCCTAAGTACTCGTGTATGAATGCACTCTTTTAAAATACAACAAAGAGTATAAAGAAATTGTAAAAAATCGAAGAGATGCACAATACCATTAGGGTTAAAACCCAGAACCCAAAATACCTGAGAGAACATGGAGCAAACCTGAGATATATTAAACCCCGCTTCCAGTCAAACTCGAACCCAAACCCATTCCCGTCGACTCCCCACGCTGTGACCCATAAACTCTGGCGGCGCCCTAATGTCCCCAACCCTCCGCTGCCTTCAACCCTCCACTTCCGACGACCCACCTGCCAGTCCCTGCCCGGCAGCGACCCTTTACCAACCCCCATCCCGGAGCCCCATTCCCCTAGCCCAAACCTCCAACCGGCGAGCTCAAACCGGAGCTGTCGGCGACCCAGTCAAATCCGACGCCACCTCCACCTGCCAACCCGTGTTCCGTCCGGCGACCTCCCCTCCCCGTCCTCTTACTCCAACCCATTTCCTTCTTCAACTTGACCCTGTCTCATCCTAAAGACCCATACCCATTTCATCCATTTCAAACCCAAACCCATTTCCCATTTCTCTACAAGCCACGACATTCACCTGCCAAGCCAATCTCACTAAACCAAAGACAAAATAAAAATCCATGTGCCACTTAAACCATTTTACCAATTTTACCCCTAACTACTCTTTTACCCAAAAATCCCAAAATCTCATAAATCATATCAAATTTTTTATATCCTCTCAACCCACGTGCTCCTCTCACCATTTTCATAAACACTCAAGTCAATTATCCAATATACCCCTAGTCTCCATGTGCATCATATAAATTGAAGACTTAGGCCATTTTCAAGGGATCTCAAAATTTTGTTTTAACTTTGGTGTGATAAAATTCTCTCCGCCCCTCTATGTTGAGTATTTGCATTTTTAGAAAATACCTCAATATAGAGGTGTGTAAAGAAAATTATCTCTAAGATAAATTTCACCCCACCCTCTATTATGAATTTTTGCATTTTTAGCAATTATTTCATAATAGATTGATGTAATGAAATTCATCCCTTATGGGAGGTAAATTTTAACCTATTCCTTTATGTTGAGATTTTGCATTTTTAGAAATTATCTCAATATAAATTAGTGATCTAGAATTTATTTATTTGGGTGAATTCTAATGTACAATTTTATAATTTTAGGATTTGCAATTTTTAGCAAATCTCTTTTATTATTTAATTGTCCATTATTAATTCATCCACTATGCTTTTTATTTTTATTTTGTAATTTTTAGTTTAGATTTAATAAATACATGAGTGAGGAATTGTAATTGAGAGATTAATGATGTAATTGAAGATTTAATTCCAATTCAAGGCTTAAATGGATTTGATCTATTCCTCTCTTTTACTTTTATTTTAATCCTCACATGCTTTCAATTGTGTATCTCACATTTTTGGATGATGATTATTGAGGGCTAATCTCCCATTTATCGGATGAAATTTTGAAGCCTTCATGAGTCCAATTTAGTTAGTTTACTTTTTAGCACAATTATTTACCTCATTTTTTTATTAGCTTTTAAATTTTAGTAGTACTTTAAAAATTAGTATATAGTTAATTAATTAATATTCCCTTGAAAAATTCATAAAAAAATAGAAAAAGTAAAAATAGAAAAATATAATAAAATGAAAATGAATCTATATATATGTCCTCACTAATTTTGTGTTTCACCCTTAGATTTGGATTGACTCCCTTACTTACCCTCTACACTTTAGATTGTTTTATTTTGTAGGTATTTTGAGGATTTTGACTAACTTGGCTTTCTACAACGACCCACGCAAGAAGCGAAGTTATCAGCGTGTTCCACAAACCAATACTGATTAATACTCCCACCGACTCGATTTAGAATCGAATGTGTAGAAAAAATATATTTTCATTCCTTTAAAATGAATACAAGGCATGTATTTATAGGCAATAATGTGTTCTTTCATGAAAATCTGTCTTTCTATAAACAATTATTTTAGGGATGTTTCTCACGAACAGTCACAATTAATGGTGAACAGTCGCGACCTATAGCGACGGTTTCAAAATACAGTCACGATATATGCAAACAATTATAACTTTTAGTGACAATTTGGAAACTCGTCCCAAAAAAATAAATAAAAGCTCCAACAATTTCATAAACAAATGGGAACTTTAAGACCAAATTTCACTGTCATCCTATGTCCGTTTTAAACAAATGAATGTACCGCGTGACTCGTCTTGCTGCAAGGAATGCATACGTACTTGATCTTACTATATTTGATGTGTGGTTTCGATTATCATAATAGCTCAAAATTTACCAAAAATTACTTTGATCAAAATATTCATTTTTGTAAAAAGACACTTTTTCAAATAGTAATGCAATGAAATTTAAGTAAAGATTTATATCATGGACCTTTATATAATATTCAATGGAGTCAACAAATGTTGCATACAATCATTGTATACTATTAAAAATAATTTGATAAAATTATTGTCTTACTTCTTGTAGGAACATCAATCTGTAAGAGTGTTCAACAATAATATATTTAAAATTAGGAATAAAAAAATTATAGAAAATAATTATTTTTTATTATTATTTTAATAAGCATTTTGAAACAATGTCAACAACAAACAAGGGGTCTTTATAATATATAAAAATCATGATTATTTAATTAGAAATTGAGCATTAGAAACAAATTTAAATTGAAATATATAAATGGCATAACATCAAATGAATAATCATTGATATTGGATTGCCATATTTCGAAAATTCCACAGTTTGGTGTGATTATCTTCCCTCGACCATTTTATATTTTTTTTAATAATAAAATAAACATTCCATATTTCAATATCATTACTATAGAGAAATAAGGAGATGAGAAACTCATATAAAGCATTAAACATAACTCAAAAAATAATTGGAGAAAGTAGAATACAATGATTGGAATCCAAAATATCAATAAAGAGAGATATGTCAACAATTAATGTATCATGGAGAAACAAATTCCTAGAATAAAAAATGGAATACAGTATTTATATAAGTAGTTTTCTTAATTTTTATAATATAGCTCATGACACCAAATTTTTTTGGCTATGAGTAAATCACATTATATTTTTGAAAATTTAAGGGAATAACATTTAAACTTTTATTGGTCTCATATAAAGGCAAAATGATTAAATTTTATATATATATTGGAAAAAATAGTTTTACCGTGAGAGTAACAATGTAGATAAATATTGGATGGTAAAAAAATGAGTGAAATTAAAATCCAGTTTCAAAATTTATAAAAAATCATATTCAGTGAGTCATATATTTTAGTGGAGCATTCATTTAATATCTTGATCATTTTTATGACAACCGTAGAGAATTAGCATGACGTCGAGGGTACCACATGTCAAAATTTCACACGTGTAAAGATATGATACAAATGTGGAAACATGCATAATCCTTATTAGTGTTCGTATGGACAGAGGGTAACCTTCTACTCGTGATACCATTTCTTATTATTGTATTTGAAATTTATAATTTTTTCATTGACAAATAAACACCAATTTTAAAAGGTTGGAATATGGTACCACGATAAGCTTATATAAGAGGGTGGTGTTAGAATACCAGTAAACCTATATTAACTAATAAATTTCGAATAAAATTCCATTAGGTCTATGCAGAATATCCAATTTCAATTCAATTTAACTAATGTTTATGAATCATTTTTATAAGTGTGATATATTAGCTTAAATATTCAAACAATAGTTTCCATGGATATTTTTATACAAAGTATAAAGAAAAAAAAAATTATATTTGTTGACTTTAAAGTAATTAATTAATTTTTCCTACTAAAATACACATAAAAGGCACCAAATTAGAAAATACAATGATATTAGCAAAAAAAATGACACACACACACACACACACACACACACACACACACATATATATATATATATATATATATATATATATATATATATATATAACAACACAAATCAAAATTTGAGGTTACCCATGGATCAACCCAGTCTAGTCTGATTGCGTGCGAAGTGATGTGAAACAACCTAATTATATTTTTTTATCAATTTTAATTGATTAGAAATACTATGTGAGCATGCAATTCATTTTTCAAGATACATAAATATAATAATGACAAGTGTGGTACACATTAGACAATGTTTTAAGGTTCAAGTAATTAGAGCTACTAGCGTACGTACACAGAATTATTTACATGTAAAACTCTCTCAAAAGATAGAACATCAATTAATATGCCCTAACAAAGGAAACGGGGTGATCCAATGCCCATTAAGGGTTCCCAACAAATTGCAATATAGAAATGAACGTAAAAAAGAACAAATATAAAACTATAACCAATAAAATTCTACTCAACTATATATTTGACTACTATATAGAATATGCATTAACCATGTTTTATTTAAAAACGTCATATTTAAATTAGGTTAAATACCATTAACCATTGAGTTTCCATGTTGCTATTTTATTTTTAAAATAGTCAATTAGTCCATTAATTCATACGGTTATATTTTTTGGAAAGTCGTGCTCTTGGACTATCTTTAATTAATTTGATTTCCTTTTATAAGTATCAATTGTAATTAACACATGCCTGAAGTTTCTTGAAAGTAGTATTGCAATACATGCACATGGTGTTTGAAAATAACTATTCATGCTTAAAGGTGTCAAATCTTAGGACTTGGGATTAATCGGACATCCAATTACTTTCATTTATATTTAAATTATCCACACATTTCCATATTAACCCTCGGTTTATGCCCCACTATGGGTTCAATTACCCACCTAGTAGTCATCATTTATCAACCAATTGTCATTTTCCTCAAATTTATCAATTTCATTTCTTTTCATTTATCCCGGAGTTCACTGAATCTCAGATCGATTCATGGGATTGCATCATCTGTAATAAATACCACATCCAGTGCTTTACTAGCCATTTATTTTGGATCTAAGTCGAATTCGTCCCCTAGGGCTCTAGGCCCTTCTTAAATTTACCCCGATAACTCCCTTGTGAAAACTATTCAAATTTTCATTAATTTCATTTATTTGCACGCCAACCACCATTTTTAATAAAATAATCAGATTATTTCGCATTTAGAAATATACCTGGCTTATATCGTATTAAAAAAAATATTCGTCCTACCTCCGTATTTAAAAAAAAAGTCGACTTGTCGTCATATTTATTAATTGTATAAACACCATTTATTTTACTCTTACACTTTAACATTTTATATCCTTCATATATCCAAACCACACAAAATACCTTATGTCTAATTTATACTTTTCATCACCACTATTTACCCAAATATACATTTGTTCCCTTTTGAACCTTTTTCAAGTTACATTCATTTAACACAATATTTAAAGTTCAATTCATAATTTTCTAAAATGTCGTGATTAATTTTTAATTTCTTTATAAAGTTTAGTCGTATAACATTTACACATTAGGGGATAATTTTCCAAAATAATAGTATAGGTACTCTTTTAAGAACTTTCCAAGATTCAGAGTTATTTCACAATATTTAAAAGTATATGGGTCATTTTGAAACTTATCAAAGCTCAGGGACCGTTATGTAATTATCCTAAAGTTTAGAGTTTGTTTTGTATCCCAAAATTTAGGCATTACTTTGTAGTTATCCCAACTTTTGGGTATGTTTCATAAATATTTCTAAAAATATATTTTTAGTGCTAGATTGCATATTTTAAAATGTCTAAAGTCAAAACTATAATGTTGTGAAAGTTTGTGTCAACCACTATTATTATAAAAGTTATGGAGTAAAAATTCAATTTACAATATTCTTTTACCCTAAATAATAATTCTTCCTATCGAGGGTGTAAATAATATTTTCATAATAAACACAATCCTTAATTTGATATTTTTATTTTTCATCCCAAACTTACATTCATTTGAGATAAATGCCAAAAATGATAAATACCCACAAATACATGTATATAACCCATACACAATTTATTTTACTTATGGAATATGTATTATGAAATATTTCCCTACTATATATATTGGTAGCCATAGTGTCCCCAAGGCAACTATAGCGGCTAGTGGTTGCATGACGGAGGCTTGTGCACTAGCCATTTTTGTACTTCATTGTTTGATTTTTCTTTCTTATAAAATCCAGCCCAATTTATGTACATCAATTTAAATCATACAAATTGCACAGTGCCACTTTTATTTATCCAACTATCTCAATAATTATCTCAATATCCGAATTTACTCCCCTAAAGATGCACTTAATTCAATAACTACCCCAAACTACTTGAATAATTTTTAAATCATTCCCACTAAAGTTCATCAATGTATATACATAAAATGTGAAGAGAAGCTTAATGATGGATGATAAATAACCATTTGACTTTAACCAACATCTAATCAATTCCTTGATTTTTAGATTTAATTTCTTTTCCTACACCACTGGATGATAAATAATCTATTAATCATGTTTATTGGTGGGAAAAAATCTTGGGAGTATCGCAATCCAAGGGATCCTCGGATGCGGATTCCTCCGAATTAAGCTCTCAGACCTACTTATAAAATTGAATCGCACCCATAGAAATAAAAGTTACAATCACATAATCATTCCAATCTACATAATTTTCAGGATTAATAATTTATGCTCCCTTTTCAAATGGTGTGAGATTTCTTAAGTCTAATAAAGACAAACCTTAGATTCAAATCTCATGGTGGTCATATTCAATACATTTCTAGTATGTACTGATAATAATCCTCTGTTGAACCGTTGCCCAAATTCTTGAGCCAAAAAAGAGGTTCCTGTAGTTTCAGATAAATTACTAGGGTTGCATCACAACCATTCAAATAAGATGTGAATTCCCTATCTAGATTGTGAAATGTTCAATAGTGCTAGAATCGAATCTCATCGCCCAAGCTTTATTGACCTACATTAAATATTAAAAAATATATCTAAGTAAATGTAAATCATTATCACAAACTTGATTCATATTTCAAAATTAATAAAACACTCCTTTATTAAACAATAATAAAATGTTTTACAGATGATTTTATGAATAAACCCTAATAATCTCCCACTAGCCATATGGCCATGCACTTGACGTCGATTCCTTCTACGTGACTATTTAAAGTCATATGATTAAAGCGCAATATTGTATATATATATATATAATGATATATATGGGCAATACACCTTCCTCGAGAACTTATTTCCTACCCTTCGAGGTATGTTTTTGTGCATACATTTTATTTCATTGTTATATCTTATTTGGCTTTATTTGTATGCTTTATGTGCATACATTTTATTTAATTGTTATATGATATTTATCTTTATTTGTATGCTTTTGTAGGGACATGGAAGCATTCTACATGTGAAGAGAAGCTCATTTCACACAAAAAGGAATGTCCCTACTTTAAAAGAGGATGTCTAACTTTCAAAAGAAGGATTAGAGGAGTTTTGGATGATTTTTGGGATTTTTGGACAGCAAAGAGCGGGATGTATTTTGCCCTGCCAGGATATATTTTTCCCTATTAGGATGTATTTTGCCATGTCAGGATGTATTTTTCTTCACCAAAAAATTACAACAATGCCATTATGAGATTTATGTTTTAACATAGCATTTTTTTAGGCTTTGAAAAGACTTTTTACATCAATCTTAGCTTACAAATATTTGATAATTTGTATTTAGAGAGTTCTAGAGAAAGAAAGAGGAATAAACAAAATATATGTATCAAATTTCCAGACAATTGAAGATTGAATCTCTATTTTCATTCAAGATCAATGGGTTGCTTTCTCTATCTCATTTCTATTTCTATCTCGTTCGTTTTCTCAACTTTGAATTGATAGATCTATATGGTTAGGGTAGTGAATTTAATGTGAATCATGCTTAATTAGTCATAGATGGATGGTAGAATGTATTGGTTGGTGATGTTGAGTTAATATTTTTCGTATTTCTCTTTGTCCAATTTGTGAAGCAACATGGATAGTTGGTTGATCTGCACAATTCCAATTCAATTATTTTTTTTTCTTTTCATAATAGAACTTAATTAAGTGTTATTAGTTAATACATTCACACTTAATAATTTATTTCACATAAGTATTCACCAAATTAATACATCTCCAAAGTCAATCAATCATATATGTTAAGATTCACTATGAACGCATGATCATTAAAATTCTCAATTACTTATTTTTTATTTGTGTTTACTTTCTAGTTACCTTCATTTAATTCAACTAAATTCACATTCAATTTTATACTAACACAACATGTTTGATAAAAATACATCTATAACTATAAATGATCAATAGTTTTAATTACCAGACTCCGTAAAATTTGATCGCGTACTTACCAGGATTTACTACTTATTTTATGGCTATCACTTAGGCCATTGACAAAAAAAATTTAACCACAAGAAAGTTTTTGGCAGAATTGTTGGGGATTGGCAATGTACATATTTGATCAATTTACAATTCTAGATTTTAATTTTCTACAAAATATAGAAAAATTCAAAAACTGTATAAATATATATATATATATATTTATAAATAAGAATAAGAATTTGTCTAATTTTTTTCACTTGCTTTTGGTTATAGGAACTTGTTAATGTGAAGCATGTGGAGATTTCTAGTGTATGAACCTTTGATTTGTAGGGATGATGTACATCGCTTAATGAGATTTCTTATTCCCGATTCCGAGTCTAGTTATGTTGTTGGTTCTGAATTCACTTCCTTCACTAGCACCTATTCATATACAAGTACCATGGCTGATAACCTAAGTGAACACGGATAAAATGATCCCCTTAATGATCCTCCAATGTGGACATTTGGAAATTATATCTAACCCGAGCGGAGCACCAGTCCTTTTTGCATAATCGTACCCCAAAATGTGGGTCATTTCAATTTTAGGCAAGGAATGATCCAGGTCCTGCCCACATTCCATGGAGTTGAGATTTAACAACCATACCTTAACCTTAAGGAGCTTGAAGAGGTGTGCAAAAGAATTTATGTCCAAACGTGAACCGAAGAGTGGTAAGGTTGAAGTTGTTCTCATTTTCACTTAATGATAGATCCAAAACTTGGGTCAACTCTTTGCATCCACGTTTTATAGGCACATGGAATGAAATGAAGGCTCAATTTAAAAAAAAAACTTTCCTGCACATAGAACAAATGCACTTCGGAAAAAAGTAAAAAAATTGTCCAAAAAGGGAATGAGAATTTCAATTTGTGTCGAGAAAGGTTTTAAGATCTTCGAAAATTTTGATCACATCATCGATATGAGCAATATAGACTATTGAATTTTTTTTATTGAGGGATTGTCTCCCCAAACTATGAAATTATTTGAAACAATGTGTAATAGGGAGGTCATGAACAAGGACCTTAGGTAAGCTAAGAGATAATTTAATTGGTTGGAAGAGAAATCACAATCATTGGAGGTCACAAGTCCCAATGATAGAGCACTACCATTTAAGCCCAACACTAACACTTAGGGTGAGTGTTCTTTACCATCTTAAGGAAGAGGGTGTGCTTAATGCAAAAATTGCATAACTCTGTAAAAAGGTAGAAGAAATGGAGCTTAAAAAAATAATGAGGTCACACCACCGTATGACTTACAGGGGGTGTGCGCAATTTATGACACACTTGGGCATCCTACATAAAGGCTCCCCACCATTCTGGAATTTAAAGAGGTTTTGCATGAGCAATTAAATAAAATGATCAACTTCAAGAAGTCGTTTACCTGACCGTAAAATGAGAGCTATAATTCGGAGTGGACGAATCACCCAAACTTTGGATATAAGAACTATCATGGGCACATACAACACCCGTCATTCCAATAATCACATCCATCCCAACCATAAAAATCATTTTTCCAACCAACTCCGCCACCATATCACCAAAATCAAGGTTCTTCATCCACTACTCCTTATGTGCAACCACATAACAAGAGCTTTGAGGACATATTAAAAGAGTTCATGCAAGGCCAATATTAAGTCAACACCTAAAACCAAGAGAGTTAGTCTAGAAATGAGAAATTATTGAGTGAAATTAGAGCCACTCTCTCACAATTAACCACATCCATAAATGCATTACAGAAAGGAAAATTCCCAAAATTAACCTCAACCTAACCCTAAAGGTAAAATGGTGATAGGTTCCACATAACCAATTGATAACCAACCGAAACATGCTAAATTTGTTTTGGTTCCTTTTATCGATTAAGTAAGTTTTTTGTTTTTGGTTATTCATACTTTAGACCTATATACTCAAGCTTCTTGTGTTTTTAACCCTCAAAACTTTAGTGTGGGTTTCGAAAGTTGGATTTTCTTAGAATTTATTCAAGGTTTACTTGCTTGGTGTTTTTTTTGGAATAGGACAAAACATCCTGAAACATTCATTGGAAATCGAGGTGTCCTTAATCACATTGGAACATGTGAAAAATGAACTGCATAGGCTTTGATCTTCTGGCCACATGAGTACATAGGCAAGATACTGAGTCCTTATTATGAGCTTGACCCTCGACAATATGTCTTTTGATATGTTGTCTCCACCGAGATGCACCCATGTCTTTATTATAATATTTTACATACACATAACTAAAATGAGATATCCGACTACCTCAAGATGAAATAATACATACATATTCTCAAAGACATGCATACCATAAACAACCGAATTACGTAGGATTTAATCTCGTGGCCACACGAGTAACTAGTATCAATACTAAGTATTTATCGTGAGCTCGATCCTCGATAATATGTCTCTTGATATATTGTCTCAATCGAGATGCACACATTTCCCAAATTTGATAAAGTACACCTTATTAAGGAAAAAAGAGATATCAAACTATCTCAATGAGGGACATCCAAAATATATCCTCGAAATATACACATACAAATGCTTAAATGCATACGGATGTAAAAACATGTATACACTAATCATAACAGAGATGAAACCATCTCAAACATTTTTATCCATCCTCAAAGCTCAAAGAAGATATCGAATTATCACAAAGTCAATCTCTCTCACACATTTACATATATACTAACAACCACCATTCACCAGTGCAGAATCATACATAAGCACCCTTGTGTACCTATATGGGTTGAATTGACATTCCTACACCTCTCATTAATATCATTTTTCTACCTAAGCACCCATATATATTTAAGGGATTTTCAACCTAAGGCCTCTAAACCAGTTCCAAAAATAACTAAAAAGTAATCAATTAATGCTAACAACAATAATAACCATATAATTAATGAAGCATACAAAATAAGTGGGATGTCTAATATTTTTTCCAATCGTAACTTGATTCCCGAACCAAACTATGATAATTATTGGATCAACCATAGACCTAAAACCGGCCTTAGCGTTAGCTCAAAAAGGATAGCCCGAATCTGTTGTTTCTTTTTCTATAAAATAAACTATCGACTCTGAAAAAAACAACTAAGCCCTTTATCATACAAAATACACTTAGGACTAGGCCTAAGAATAAGGGGTGTGTGACTCAAACTCGACATGGAGTTAAACATATTCTTGGGACAAGACATCGAGTCCAATATCAGATTGATTACTTGACCTCGGGGCCGCAACGCCACAATGGAAACTCCACTAGGAACAAATTTTCTATCTTCAGAAATAAATATTGCATGTCGTTGTTGGATTCTTATTTATATCATAGTAGCGTCTTCACAAAGGAAAAATCAAAGAGAATTGAACTATTTATATGCTTTATTTTTACTATACTTAATATTGCTCTCCCGTGTGACTACTTTTTCAAAATTTTAGAAGTGTTTAACGGCCTTAATTTAGAATGACTCACAATGCAGATACGTTCTTAGGTCCCCATGTACACGAGTATACATTTCCCAAATATATAGGTACGCACGAAGGAGCTTGTGATAAAATAATCATCCAAGTACATAAAAATTAAAGATTACCTACTTTCATCATTCACTCATAGTCTTGATTTTCATATAATTTAAACCATACACCCTCTACGCTCCCAAAAGAAACTAGTAGAAAGAAGTTCGTACTTTAGAAAAGTCACCGTTTATAAAGGAACATTCATACTTCAGAAAAGTCACCTCTCCCTGATATACCCAAGTATATCCTCGTCCTCAGTAAGCCTCAAATCATTCAAGATGATATTACTCACCTATCAAGTCAGACGGTCGTGGGTCCCTCCGGAGCGTCCCTATGTCGGAAATCTTGGCCTCGAACTAGTCCCTTAGGTCACGACCTATCAGTTTGTCTACCTTAACCTTAGCAGTCTCATCTCGGCTTTACATCCCTAAAATATCCAAGAGAATACTTTAATCGATCGTGATAGTTTCTCACCAGGACATCAAACGTGTCAGTCTCAGGGAGGCAAAGACCTATCAGGACGACATGTATCTCACGTGTGACACAGTGCTCCAACATGACTAATCCATGTGGGCAAGAAGTTATAACACAATCTCCATGATCATATGAGGGAATATTGCATCATTATGACATATTTTTTACAAAGAAAGGTGGCTTGACTTGATTGGAAGCTTCACCCTGGACATGCCTCTTACATGCTTGGGGGTTTAATGTTCACCCCAAGGACTATATATACTTGTCATATCCTTTCTTGGAGGAGATTCAAAAATATAAACCCTAGCCAAACTATGTAACAACTTTTGTAGAGAGACAAATTGATATAATTGTATATAGATCCATTAGAGCTCACTTGTTATAGTATAAAAACACCCAGCAACGGCACAGTGGAGTAGGCCAATGGCTGAACCACTTACATGTTAGTGTTCATCCTCTTCTCCTCATCTCCTTCTATGTTATTTCTAATATTCATCATCTCAAAATTTGTAGAATCACTGGTTTGAGATCATTATAAGTTTAAATGTTTATATCTTGTAGTATCATTATTTTGGCACTATCTGTGAAAACGAAGCTTCATCTTCTTCCTCTCTCTTTTTAGCTTGGCTCCCACTTGATTCTCAGGTGGAAATCCAGTTCCATCGTTATTGGATCGAAATAACCAGTGAAAGAGATCTAGTTAGGACCTTCAAGCCTTTTTTAGCTCACCTAATTCATCTACTCTCTCACTGGAGAGATGACTTTCGATCTACCTCCAGGCATTAGCCCCAACTCCGGCTAGGAACCACCTCAGTCATAAATGTCTATTATGGTGGCGACCCTGTGCTTGCTAGTGGCCAACCAATAGAAATTACAAGTAAATTTTATGACTTTTAACCAAACCATAATGGTCAGGCCTCCAGGAGTTGCAATGGAGATGATCACCCCGACTGCCAGAGAAGTTGTGGATGCAGGGATAGGGGTCCACCCTCAGCCCTACATAAGTAGGCACAATGCCACTCGAGGTGAATAGACAAGGATGACCCTAGGTGACTCCACCTGGGAAAATAAGGCCAGAGGGTCCAAATGATCATGATTGTGATGAGGATTACTGTGTGGAACCATATGAGATTTTTAACGACATAGTTCACCTAGTAGTAGCCACATTAGAAGCTTGACCCAAGACTTTAGCATTTGAAAGACTTAACATATGGTCAACGTTTAATCTTCTCGGCCCAGTAGCAGACTTACGAGACTGCCTCTGCCGATATCGCAGTATTGCGGCCTCAAGAGGGAATGAAAGATGTGGTGATGTTCGGATCCAATAGGTCCGAGAGGGGAATAAAGGGAAGTAAACTGCCGACAGAGGACTTTTGGACAAGAGAAGGTGCGAACCTAGATAATAGAGAAGGAGAATGAGATAATGTAGTAGCCGTAGAGAAGCCATGGAATAGTTCTATTCAACGAATAAATGATAATATAGGTGATCAGCTTAAAAGTCGAGACTCAATCCAGAGGGAGTATATGGAAGGATATCCCTTCGTTGCCAGGATAGTGAGCTTTCTCACTCCAACCAAGTTCAAACCTCATACTATAAATCCAAAATTTGATCATTGTTCACACTCGATACATCACATTAAGATGTATCAGTCTGCGGACAACATATACTATCTCAGATGAGATGAGATGTTGAACCTTCTTCGGCCTCTCACTGGCGTAACTTATATATGGTACACTTCTCTACCTAATAACTCCATCGATGACTTAAAATAGTTGGATAAGAAATTCATTCAGAATTTTTTCTTCATCAGGAAGCCCCCAAAGAAGGTAACTCATCTCTTGTATGCGAAGTAAGGGAAAAATGAGACGTTAAGAGACTATATTGCTTGGTTCAACAAGGAGAAGCTTGAAGTGGAGGATTACAAGGAAAATATTGCCATTACAAACATCATAGGTGGACTGCAGAAAGGAAATCTACTTTTGAAGTTGGTCGAGGACCCTCCCAAGTCTATGGCAAAACTTCTGGATATAGCTAAGAGAGTCATGAACACATAGGAGGCCATGACGCCACTAAAGAGAAGATGAGAAGGAAGCCTATAGGATTAAATCTCCAAAGGTAAAGGGAAAATATGGGAAGAAATGGTCAACGAACGACAAGTTTTCTATCTTTACCTCATTGACAAAAAGTCTTAACTTGATCTTAAATGAGATAAAAGATAACATAGCTCTCAGGTGGCCTAAGAAACATAAGTCCCCTCCTCATAAGAGGGACAAAATTAAGTGGTGTGAGTGCAACCAAGACCACAACCCTACAAGTGAAAAATATTGTACTCTCAAAGACTAGATTGAGAAGATATTGAAGGAAGTGAAACTTTGAAAGTATACTGACCGGAGTGGTGGGAAGGATGATGTGAGAAAGAAACATGGCGGGTCAAAAGATGACAGGCCTAGACGATAGGCTTAGGCTGATAAGAAAGATGAAAAGTCAGATGGTGACGAAGATGACCCAGATTTCCCTTCTAAGATCCTTGATCCAAAAGGATGCATGGAGATTATTTCTTTAGGTTTTAAAATGATCATTGAAGGAATGGCTGGAAGAGGAACTAAACCAATTGACTATAAGGTGCATATAGTGGAAGAAAAGATTATGCCCAAATAGATGGATGTAAACTCGACTACTTCAGAGCCTAAGCCGAGTAAATTAAAGAATGTAGACATGGATATATTATCATATTGGCCCCATATGACAATACTTCGGTCATCAGCACTAGGTTCCATGGGTATTATATGTCTCATATACTGGTGGGCGGTGGCTACTCAGCCGATGCCATGTTTTGGGATTGCTTCAAAGGATTAAAGATTAGTAAGATGAGGTTGGTTCCTTATCATCAACTCTTATTAGGGTTCAGTGGGGAAAAGGTGCACCCACTTGGGGTGTTCGAGATGGATATTTGTATGGGTACCTGGCGAGGTGCCTAATAAAGGAAAGTTATCTTTTTCGTGATGGATGAGAACTTATTCTCGACCTACAATATCATCATTGATAGAGTAATACTCAAAGAGTTCTAAGCACTTCCCTCCATCATTTACTAAATGGTAAAATATTCGACCATTATGGGGTAGGGGAAGCCCAAGGTGATTAAGTATAGGCCAAGAAGTATTACTTCAGCTCAGTAGAATAGAAAGTGGCCTATAAGAAACACACAGCCTCCTATAATATTGACACTCTTGGCCTACGAGATGATAGGAAACTGAAGATGGATGATGCCATAGAGGAGGTAGAATAGTTGTCCTCAATGAGGACGATCCGAATAAAATCATCCAAATTGGCTTATCATTTAAGGAAAAAGTGAAAGAAAGGTTAATAGAGTTATTGAGGAAAAGAATAAGCATCTTCGCATGGAGCCACGGGGATATGTTAGTTATTAACCCCGATGTTATCTATCATCGACTAAATATTGACAAGAAGGCTAAGCCAATAAATCAGAAGAAGAGTGCCTATGCTAGAGATGGGTAAGAAGTCATCTATGAAGAGGTCAAAAAGCTCCAATCAACTGAGTTTAATAGTGAAGTGCACTAACCTGATTGGCTATCTAATGTTGTGATTGTTCCAAAAGCCAACGAAAAATGGAGAATGTGTGTAGACTTCATGGATTTAAAAAAGGCCTTCCCAAAAGATAGTTTTCATTTGCCTTATATAGACTAAATGGTAGATGCTACGGCTGGGCATGAACTGATGAGATTTATAAATGCATACTCAGGATACAACCAGATCTTTATGGATGAGGCCAATATAGAAGAATTCCTTCATGGTTGATAAAGGAACATACTACTATAAGGTCATGTCATTTGGCCTTAAGAACGCAAGGGCAACCTACCATAGGTTGGTCAAGAAAATGTTCAAAGATCAGATCGGTAAAACTATGTAGGTTTATGTTGATGATATGTTGATAAAGAGACTCAAGGTCAAGGACCACATGGCAAACCTTGAGATGACATTCGACACCATGGATCTCTACAAGATGAAGTTGACTCGATAAAGTTCGTGTTCAGTGTTGGGGAAGGAAAGTTCCTTGACTTCGTAATCAATCAACGGGGAATTGGGGCTAACCTAGAGAAACTCAAGGCATTGATAGAAATGAAGACACCAACAACTACAAGAGGTATGCAGAGAATCATAGGAAGAGTCACGGCTCTTAATTGCTTTGTCTCCAGGGTCATAAATAAGTGTGTGCCTTTTTGTAAAATTTTGAGAAAATAATTTTCCTGGGATGAGGAATGTGAAAATATTTTTAAGAACTTAAAGCTTATTTAGGATCCCCAATGCTCCTATCTCAGCCCATCCAGGGGAGAGATTATTCCTATACCTAGTAATGTCAAAATTGACCAAAAGTGTAACTATTGTCCTTGATGATGAAGGGGTTCAGGAGCCTATATACTTTAACAAAAAGCCTCTTCAAGGGTCCGAGCCCAACCAAAATACCCAAGGATGGAAAAACAAACATATGCTTTTATCCATGCCTCTAGAAAAATGAAGCCCTAATTTTAAGCTCATACTATGGTGGTACTCCCTGACACTCCTTTGAGGCAAGTCATCCATATACTTGAGAAATCGACTTTGATGATGCATTGGTCAATTGATTTAGGACAATTTGACATCGTGTATCAGCTAAGGACTATAATCAAAGGGCAGGCATTAGCTAATTTTGTAGAAGAATTCACCTAGGTTGAGGTCGATATTAAAAAATATGAGATTGTGGTATTGCTTTAGAAGACAATAATGGGTCTGGCTATGGAATATAGAGAGAGAGTTGACCCCGCCGAAAAGATGATTTATTCAAAAATGGGGAAGTCGAATAAGGTCCTTTATCGAATGATAGCCCAATATAGAGGTTTTTTATAGGTGTCTCCTCTTGTGAAAGTGGCTAGTGGAGTATGGCTCATATTTTCAACTCCAGACAGGACATATATTGAATATTCCCTAAGATTCAGTTTCAAACCTTCAAACAATGAATCTGAGTATGAGGATTTATTGTAGGCATATCCTTGGCCAAAGTGTTGGATGCTGGCCATATTATAGTACACAATGACTCTCACCTAGTTGTCAACCAAATTCTTAGGATCTATGAAGCTAAAGGTGAGAAAATGGCCAAGTATTTGGAAAGGAGAAAAGCATCCTTCGTCATAAGAATGGTCGAGTCAATGCGTTAGTAATATTAGTCTCTGCTACCATAACAGAGACCATGAAGACTATCCCGGTTGAAATCCTATATAATCCAAGTATTGACGAAGACGACAGTAGGTTGAATTTTTCCTAAATTTGAATCTTGGAGCATCATGGATGGATCCTTTCATCAAATATATCAGGGAAGGGGAGATCCTGGATACAAAGGTCGAGAGGAATAAATTACGATACAGAGTGATGAAATTCACCATTATAAGGGACGTCCTAAACAAAAAGGTATTTTTACTCCCTTACACCGACATGTTCACCCCACTGAAGTGGAATACGTCTTGCAAGATGTGCATGAGGGGTCTCAAGTCACATTGGGGAAAATATCTGAAAAATTAGACCCTTGGAAATAATAATATCAACCATTAAAGAAATGTGACAAGTGCGAGACACCTTATCATCCTTTGTCGTCCATCACAACCCCTGTTTATTTACAGTGTGGGGAATCGACATGGTGGAACCTTTACCAAAGGCTTAATGTAATTATAGGTATTTGATTATTGTAATCGACCACTTATAAAAGTGGGTGGAGGATGAGGCCATGATTTCCAAAATTGAGAGGAAGACCTTCAAGTTCATTTGGAGGAACATCATCTGCGGATATGGTCTACCCCACTCCTTGATTTTTGACAATGGAAAGTAGTAAATAAGTCCTTAGAGGCCGATTACGAAAGGGTCGGCAACAAGAATTTTTACTCAGTGTTGGGCCAACCCCAAGACAATGCTAGACCGAAGTCACTAATAGGATAATATTATACGGAATCAAGAAAAATTAATAAAATGCTAAGGGTCTTTGGAATGACAAGTTTCATGGAGTCCTATGGGCTTAAAGGACAATAGAGAGGATACCTACAGGGGAGACACCATTCATGCTGGCCTATGAACCAAAGACAGTAATCCCCACTAAACTCAGCCTACCCAGTCACAAAGCCCAGACTTACAACCCTTAAGACCAACAATGAAGAAATGAGGTCGGACTTGGACTTGATAGAAGAAATAATATAATACACCGAGGTCAGACAAGAGATATATCAACAAAGGATGTCCAAATTATACAATAAGAAGGTAATATTAAGGCCAATTGGTTTGGGAGATTTGGTGTTAAAAAATATTTGGCAAAAGCCAAAAAAGTTGCATCCGAACTGGCATGGCCCATACAAAGTCACTATAGAGGTCGTCCCTGGGACCTACAAGATGGAGAACCTAGAGGGAGAGCCTTTATCCAATACATGGAATGAAGATCACTTAAAGAAATATTATTAATAGGATTGAATGTTATTTATATGTCATCCTCTTTGTAAACAGAGTGCTTGTATTCGGAATATCTCAAAGTACTTAATGAAAGAACACAAATGTTTCCTCATATTTTTTTGTCCAATTATCCAATGAATGAATTTGAATTGCTCTAAGATGAATAAAATCTTTTATATGGTGAATTAGTCTTGACTTACTCTTGATGATAAGATAAATCATGGGAAACATGTCTTTTCCATGAGCTCTCAATAGCACCGAGAGGGGGAATAGTGAGACAACGACACTTAGGTGGTGAAAAATATAAAAATTCTGATTAAAAATCAGATTATTTTGGTTATTTTAAACATCATTAAATTGGTGGCTTAAAATTAAGTCTCTCCCTCGGTGAAGACAAGAGTGTATGAATAGACAAAACTCATCCATACACTTCCAAAAACGAACGGGGAGGAATAATGATCAACATCATTAATTTGGTGGTTTCAAATTTAAAATCATTTGAGTGTGGTTATATAAACACACCTAAGTGGTGACCTTTCTTGGCTAAGAAGAGAGGAATTATGATAAACATCATTAAATTGGTGGCCCAAAATTTTATCTCTCCCTCGGTGAAGATGAGCGTGTATGAAGAGACGAAACTCGTCCATACATTCCAAAAAAGGACGGGGGAGGACTTATGATCAACATCATTAATTTGGTGATTTCAAATTTAAAATCATTTGAGTATGGTTATTTTGAAAAACACAAAAAGAGTTTTGTATTTTCTTTACATTTTTATGGATGAACATTTAAGATAACCATAGTCACAACTTCCTTCCATATTTCACGTGACTGTTTGATAATGATTTGAGATGCTAAACTATTTCATTCATGTGCTTTACATTATTTGGAGTCTTTGAGATGTGATTCATGATATCTTCTACATGTTTGTCTCCTTATCTCCTTTTTTCACACATGCACGGTATTATTTGAGTATTGTATTTGTTAATCACATATTGGCTTGAGTGTTTCCATCTCAATTTTATCTATACAACGACCAAAATGAGATAAATCTTGACAAGATAGAAGTGCATGTTAAAACCGTTTACCGTGAGGAATTAATAGCCAAAAAAATGATGAGTGAATCATGTGAAAGGGCTACGAGAGTTCAAAATTAACTCGTCGAGAAAGCCGTCATTTGCAAAAAGAGCCCAAAAAAATTAAATGGCAATAAAAAGAAAAATATGCCAAATCAAATGGGCCAATAGGTTTTAGTTTCATCTCCTCAACAGAAAAATATAATGTCTAATTATTTATGAGGGAGTTTGGATGGAATGAAATGAAAAACGGGTTTGCACATCCTTGAAAGTCATGAAAAATCGTTTCAAACATTTTGAACGTTATTGGTGTGGAAATCACTTTGACCTTTGATTTGCTTATTTAATTGAGTCAATTTTTTTAAATTCCACAATTTTTACACTTAAGGAAGATGTTGAGTTCATTCGTTAGGAATATCTAACATTCATCGTGCACATATCTTATGGTTTTATGTATTGGTATTCTTGTTAAATTTGTTCACATCCCTACATTTCCTCTATCACCGACTTGGTTGTTTTGGTGTTATTTCATGGTGTGATTATTTTTTGCTTTAAAAAATTTGAAAAAAATAAAAAAAGAGAAAGTTTATTACCTTGTGAGATTATCCATTTGCATTCCTTATATTCTTCATATCTGTCTATTTAGGGACATCATAAAAGGGGGAGAACGAATTATGGGGGAGAATTGCTTGTTTGTTTTCATAATGATTTTCTTGCACATAATTGATATTTTTTTCTGCTTATCATTATATTTCAAACTATTGTGCATCACGAGTATTTTTTTCTTATCTCATGTGTGTAGGTAACAAAATGGAGAATCATTTTTGCACACCCTAATGATGACAAAGAAAGTTTCAAGAGTTGAAGATTTGAAGATGATCGAATTTATGAAGACACGAATGTAGTATTTCCAATTTTCGGGTTTAATGGGGATATTAAATTGTATTTTAGTTTGTTTATTTTAGGCAGCATGATTTGGATATTTTTATGTATGTACCGGCATAGACATAAGGGAGCATTTGTAAGGACATGTTTTATAAATGTCCGGGGTTGAATATATGAATTTTCCAAGTGTCCTAGATCACATTTAAGTATGTCTGATACCGCTATATTTAGCACGTCTCCACAATCATCCACGACGATCGTGATCCGAATTCATGCATCCATCATCTTCGTATGTGCTTCATGGCTCAAGCAACGTAAACTTCAACCGTTCCCACTACTCCACGTACTTATGGTAAGATAATTTTAATTGGAGTATTTATTTATTTACATAAATAGTTGGGAAAATGATAAACTCGCAAGATTGGAAAATGATAAACTCGTAAGATCTATTTAAGGAGGCATTTGGAGACACATCACTGATGTGGTTAGAACGACATCGTATGTCTCTCGAACGATGCACCGCCTCAAAATATGTATTTAAGCAGTGCTGATTCTACACGTTTTCCTAAGTGTGCATACCTCCATTTCTGCAAAATAATACCTTTTTCCAAACGTCATATTTTAAGATTTTCATACTTTTTTTATTCACAAATAATTCCAACCCCAAAGAATATTATACTACTCATCCAGAGTACATTTGTGGAGAAGACGAAGCTTTTCCATTGCTGACCTTCTGGAGCCCTTGCGGGAACTCTAGCCAACAACATCGAAACCGATGCCTGCGGGTATTTCGTATGTCACTCCTTGTATTTTCATTGTAATTCGTGTAAATCGAACTTTAAAAATTATAGTGAAAATAAGATGGTTTTGTCCCTGTGGGGGATTTTTCCTCAACTATGATTGTCTTGCAAGATTAGATTTTTTCTTTATTCAATCACGTGTATTTGCAAGAGTTAAGACTTGTTGGGACTAAAATTAGAATTTAATTAAATAAGTTTGACATTGATTGTTGGCACACTCTCAGTTATATCAACACCGCTAAGTGGTGACCTCTCTCGACTAATCTGAGAGTGTACTTGGGATTAAGATCATTAATTTTTTGGTTTTAAGATTAAAACCATTTATTGGTTATATTAATGCCATTACGTGGTGACCATTCTCTGCTAAGATGAGAGTGGACTTTTTATTCCTGTATGGTTATAAAATATTATTAAGTAGTGGCCTCTATCATCTGATACGAGAGTAAATTAACAAATTACAAGGCAGACGTGAAATTGTAATGACAATAGAATATATATTCATCAAAGAACATAATGATAAGAAGAGAATTTATATTCATCAAAACTTTACATGTCACACTACAAGTAATAAGCAAGGGAATTATTGTTCCAAAAATTTTATGGAAAAATATTAAAGATAATGTTACAGATTGTTCAAATATTGTTCAAAAAATTTTATATGTGGAATGGGCATAACTCAGTCCACAGGCAGCCCCCCAGTTACTATTAGAAAAAAACTTATGTTGTCTCCTGTTGAAGATCCTCAGGCTGGTTGGAGACGAATTTGTCTGTAGCAGGCTGAGTTTCAACATCATCATTATTGGAGGCGTCGTCAGTTGTCTTTACCCCAACCTGCTCTATCATCTCGGCTCTAACCTACTCAGTCGTGTATATAGGAACATCTGCAGCAGCCTCCACCTCGGCTAAGGCAACACTGATGAGAGTATCTGAGAGGTCAAAGGCTTCGAAGTCCTTGGGCTCCTTGCTCTAACCTCTGGAAGTTTAATGATTACCTAGAAATAAGCCATCATTACTCCCCTTTCAAAGTATTGAAAGGTATACCCCGTTAACTCCTCAAAATCCTTGAACTAGGAAATCGCATGCTTCCTAACTTTATCCTCGGCCGAGGCCTTGAATTCATCTATGGACTTATCTTTTTCCTCCTCCAAGGTCTTCTTCACTACATCATCAATGTAGGCCTTATGGTTTAGGGCATTGTCGTGATCCATTTTGAGCTTGGCCAAAGCATATGAATGCTTCTATTAGAGCGGGGCCATGACCTTCTCATGATCTGCATCCTTATAATTCAGCTCTCTACTTAGATCTTCTTAGTCTTATGGGAATTCTTTACCTTTTGGATCAATGGGATCTTCCCTCAACCCACTTGCCAAGGCATGTAAAGGTGAGAAAATAGTGCAAAAACAACAAAAGCAAAGGGTTAATACGAGAAAATAATTATAAGGAAAAAATTAGCATATTTTTTTTAGACAATTACTCGAGTGGCCTTGTGAATGACAAATTAGATGAGACGAAAGTTCCCATAGCCTCCAGGAAATGCTTGTCGACAAAAGGAATCATCAAAGTAGAAGTCACCCTGGCCCGCTTAGGGTTGCCGATCAAGGTCTCTTCGCTGAGGGTCAGCTTATTGAGATGGGGTCCCAGAGAAGTGTTAGACAAAATGGGTATCACTTTGTCTGATCCTACCTTGGACAAGACATCCTTCATTTTCTTCTTATGAGGATGATGGATGGGGGTATCGTCAACCACTGACTTCCTCTTCTTGGATGCCTCGACTTCACCGAGGCCACCTATGGTCAATTTTTTTATCGGGGTTCGAGGTTCTTTCTTCTCAAATTTATTGAGCATGCTGGAGTTATTGGGAGAGGATATCTTCCAAATTGCTTCAGGAGTGTTGTCTGGACGATCTACAAAAATTGAGAAGAGGTTAACATGAGAGACGGTGCCACGGTTTAGAAGTAAAATTTATAACCTTTTAAAAAGAGATCAAATAAAGACAACACCACAGTTCAGAAGTAAAATTTATAACTTTATCAAAAGGGATTAAATAAATGAGACACCTCAGTTTACAAGAAAAACTTATGCTATTCAGTAAAGGGTCAACCCCCAGTCCAATCTCGTCCATGATTTTAGGGTTTATAAGCTGCTCGAATTGCATGATTTCACCATCATTCCCCCGACCTCGAATTTCTTCAATACTATCACTATCATTTATGATCAAGCTGGGGTCATGCTTGGCAAATATTGAAGTTTTTTCCCATTTTATGGGACCCTGAGCTCTAAGGCAAAGCAGGTGACATTCGATGAAAACTCCAATACACCAGAGATGAAGAAATATCGTGGTTTCTAGTGATTTTTGGATGTTTGGTTAACGAGAATAACCTTCTTTATAGATTTCCTAGCTACGATATGATAATATCTAGGTTAGGACTTCATGTATGATACATTGTAGCATGACTTGAATACATTAACTGGAAGGTGGTAGATAAAGTAGTTATTACAGAGAGATATGAAGATGAGAAAAATCCTCCATGAATTAGGAGAAATTTGGGTTGGGGATAGGCCCATACTAGCGAGTATAGACTTCATAGTAGGGTGGACGGAAAGACGAAAGTCGACCATGAACATTTGTTCACAGATAGCAATCTTGCCCTCATGGCCATCAAATGCTCTCTCGATCTCCTTAGGGACCTTCGTATGAATATTGGGATTAAGCCCTTGTAAATTCCTCTAGTATATAAGGTCGATGTCTCTCACAATACTTATGAAGGTTTAAGCATATAACGTATCTAGTGTTTCCACGGTCTCGTCTTCAGAGTCAACGATATTTAAAATTGGTACTCCACTGGGAAACCTATTACAAAACTCTCCCTCAGTCATGGCCGAGAGGTAAACTTCCATTGGGAGAGAATAATGGGAAACGGTTACTCTCGACCCCCAAGGGATCAAAACCTTGGCATCCTGGTCGTGATCACCAGACCCGACGGCCCTCGAGTCCTCTATAAGAGAAGGAGGGGCTTGCATAGCCTCCTCATAGTAGTAAGCCTCCCAAGATACCCTATATACAGAAGGGATACGATCCTGTGAAGACAAAGATGATATGGATCTATGAGATGAGTTCCCACTCATGGAATCCTAACTAATCTGAATTATCAAAGGACGAATGATAGTTAAGGGAACAAGAAATATAGGGCGTGTAAGGTCTGCCCCAGATTTCCTCTTAGCCTTGGCCTCTACCTCACCCTTTTGTATTTCCCTAAAAACACGAACCTGAAGATGGAGAAATTGATCCAGGAGTTCATATAAGGTTTTAAACATTTAAACAAGGTATGGGTTTGACTTAGTTGACCTAAAAATCAAATTGAAATTGAATCGTTTTCAATAAAGAACACCAAGAACACTAGAATTAAAACTCACTAAAGAAGACAATTGGTGTAAGTTCGGTGACTCTCATAGTGGAAAGGGATGGAGGAGGGTATCCTAGGAAAACTACAAACACTACCTAACCACTCAATCACCGTTAGAACTCCTAAAATGACCTTAAAACCACCAATTAAGGTCGTCGTAAAAAATGGAAGTTCATTGAAAATGTAAAGTAGTGAGAAAAAACTAGAAAAATGATGAAATAATAGGGAAAAGGAGGGATGAAGTTACCTAAATGGAAGAGGAGATAAAAAATACAAGAAATAATCCTGAAACTAGCCAGAAAAGCTTGACAGGGGATAGAGAGGGAGAGAAGTGGATTGGTTTTCTAGAGAGAGAGGTTTGAGAACAAATGAAAGTTCAAGAAGAAATATAAAAGGATTTTTAAACCTATTTAAATGGTTTAATGATTGCGCACAATTTCCCACACAATCGTCATTGGGGCACAACATCCCAAGGTATGCCTACAATCGTCATTTGGGCAACACGCCAACCCACATGATGACTGCCAAATGTCCACTCAAGAACTCGTGTCCAACATTTCAGACCTAACATTGAAAGGGAATCTCAACCCTTGGTCAAGAAGTCTCATCAACATCTTCTCTCAAAAATGTTTACACCTTAACCTTCAACTCATATTGGAGACTAAGGTCGAGGGGTTGATTGATATACCTAAGTGAAGCCTCGTCCTCGATAAGACTCAACTTAGTCGAGATGACATTACTCACCAATCAAGTCTAATAGTTATGGGTTCATATGGAGAGGCCCAACGTCGACAATCTCGATCTTGTAATAGTCCCTTAGGCCAAGACTTATCAGGTGGTCTACCCTAACCTCAACAGTCTCGTCTTGTCTTCATATCACTTAGATAGTTGAGACCATACTTTAATCCATCTTAGTAGTTTCTCAACAGGACATCAAACGTGCCAGTCTCGACTAAGCCGAGACCTCTCTGGATGACATGTATCTCACGTGTGACATATGGTTCCAACATGACGAATCCATGTCAGTAGGAAGTTATAACAACATCTCTATGAGCACTTAAGGGAAAATTGCATCATCATGACATATTTATGCCATGGACATGTGGCTAGACCTGATTGGAGGCTTCATCCTAGATAGGCGTATTACATGTTTGGGCGTATAATGTTCACGCCAAGGACTATATATACTTATCATCTCCTTCCTTAGAGGAGATTCGAAAATAGAAACCCTAGCCAAACTCTGTAAAACCTTCTGTAGTGAGAGAAAGCTCTAGAATTGTATCCATTGCCATTAGAGCTCACTTATTATAGTATAAAAACACCCAACGCCTGAACAGTGGAGTAGGCCAATGGCTAAACCACTTACAGGTTAGTGTTCATCCTCTTCTCCTCATCTCCTTCTATGTGATTTTTAATTTTCAGCATCTCCATTTCTGTAGATTCACTAGTTTAAGCTCATTATAACTTTTAATGTTGATATCTTTTGGTATCATCACTACCCACAAGAGAGGTTCGCACTTTCAAGAAGTCACTACCCCAGATAAAGCACATACTTTTAAAAGGTTGATTCCCCAAAATGCAAGCTGCCAATGAGTGTCCTCTCTCTTTTTGCCCACTCGTTTGATATATCGGATAACTTTTCTCCTTATCCTTGAGTCTGGGTGACAGGAAACATTTGAAGTTGGTTCAGTACTGGGGAATACCGAAAGGTCTCTCATAGCTATTTAGTATTAGGGTAAAGTGGTTTCACGTGTAGCTTAAAGGTTTCTGATTCCAACCAGCCTAGTATATCGTGACCCATGGAAATAAAAAGCAATCCATCGACCATGAGTTACATAACCTTATTTTCATATAGAAAAATCTCTAGTAACACACCCTATTGCAAAAAATTATAGATACTTAGGGGTCATTAGCTTTGATGAGTTTTTTAAAAAACTGTCAGGCGACCTGATGCTAGTGCAAAATCCCTCCGATTCGAGGATGAATGGCTTTCCCTTTACAAGGAATATCAACAATATGAATCCACAAGTCATTGACAAAACAAATTTCATTTACGTTAGATTCCCCTCACCACATTTTATTTTGAGAAAATACTAGACCATAATATATTATTTCCTCTCTCATCGTTATAACAAGATGAGAGCTCACCCTATTTACCTGAATCCAATAGGACTCTATTTAATTCTTCCCCTCATAAACCCAAAATAGAGAAAAAGTATCGTCCAAACATGGTTAAAAAGAGATAAAAGAATTGGATCAAAAAACTTCATGTGAATGTGAGTCCTTATCCCTATATGTATTGTCATTCTGCTAGTCGTTGTGTTCATAAAAACTTGAATGAAAGTTCCCTAACTTTTTTTCCAATTATTATCATCAATGGAGAGATCACACTAAGTTCCTACCTTGGAAACCCGAGTTTGTGCTCCGTGCGATCGATTAGTTTTCATCAGTTAGCTCTCCACACACGGCTGTCAAGTTTGCTCCGTAGTACACTCCGTGTCCACTAAGGAAGACCAAGTTCAGCTTGCAATGGATCAAATCTTGAAAAAAATGAAAAACATCACTGCTCGTTGAATACCATGCAGTCCGAAATCAAGGTCCTAAACCTAGCACAAGTATGCCTACGAGAAACAACCGCTACAGTTGGAATAGGAGAGAACATATTTCCTCCTCATATCCCTAACACTAAAGCACCACTTGAAGTAGCTACTAAGGCGATCCCAACTAATTCTTAGCATCCCCTTTATCTAATCCCAACACCGACCCTATATTAATGCTAGCGCCCCCACTTTTAATTTCCATTTTCCCCATATGAATATTTTAAACAATTCTAGCAGCACCCTGCATAGCCACGTGCCAACTTCCAAAGCCCCATGCGAACTAAATTTGTGTCCCCTCCACCATCTGACAAGGTTTAACACCCTTTTCCCCCAAATGAATAGATCACACAATTCCAGTCTGAACCGCGTCTTCTTTGGGAAGCCATCATCAAGATATAAACCACCTATGAGCTCACTAATATTATATGGACCTATGTCCTGAATCTCAACTGCCGTAAAAATTTAATATGTCAGTCTTCAAAACCTATAACAGACTAGGTTCCCCTATCGCTCAATTACCCAACTATCACCTTCTGATGCAGGTCCAAAACACAAGGCTAGGGGTTCTAGAGAGCATGTTCTCACCCACTCTATTCGAAATATCCCTAACTTGGTATATACGACTGAAAAGAGGAGGGACCCTAAGAACATGGGGCAGCGTATGTCGTGCTTCCCTGAAGCAGTACAAATATAATGAGGATATTGGCATCACTCGTAAATATTTAGAGATGATGAAATAGGAAGGAGACACAATTGGCAGTTTCGTCACTCATTGGAGGGATAAAGTTGGTCGGATGGCCAACCCCCATTTGAAAATTATCCGATAGAAATCATTATCCAAAATCTCTGAAAAAATTATAGACTGAACTCTGGCTCACCTGAATCCCTGACTTCAAAGAACTTAACCATATTGCATGCAAAATTTTGGTTGTTAGGACTACCATATCCACTGAAGGACTTTGTTGATCTATAAGTTAGTTCTCCAGCCAAAAGAACTCACATGGAGCTTATTCATATCATATCACCAACCTTGTGGACAACCTGAACCCAACGTCATGTCCGATTACCAATACTTACTAAGCAATGGTATCCATTGAAGCACCATTCCAATAAGGACCCCCTCCCAAAGAGTTTCATACCCCATCGAGACAGTTTGCCAACCTACATGCTCTACTCAATTGGGTATACACCGCCTTAAAAATGGAAAGTCAGTTAATACCTCTTAAACTTAGACCACCCCTTGCTTTCTTAGATAAGAGTTGGCAAGACGATGAACATTAGAGTTCCATCAGGGGCCCAACCACATTACCAATAACTATTGGGCCAAATGGTTTTCCATCCTAGAGCTCATCAATGTTGAAAGCCTTATCCCCTCAAAACTCAATATCACCAAAAATCCCTAGCATATCACCCTAACCCCGACACAAATGCTTTGACTTATTCTCCCATTCCAAACACTAACATCTCTACCCTGATTGTCTCCACTCATCACAAATCTAGTATGAGGATCCCCCCCCCCCCCTCCAAGACAAAAAAATAAGAAGTTATCCCTCTATGCACAAAATTTCTTGCCATAAAAATCATCATTGAGAAATGCCCATGTTTGACCATATGAACTCTTTTATCATGGCCATACACTTCCTGCCAAATAACCATTGTAGCTGAGATCTCCTCCTAGTCACGGAGTTCATTCTCTCTAAAGAACCGATATTCATTACCATTTTTTAGAAAAGGATGGTCACTCTGCTAAATGGGAAATATTGTATGATGAAGCTCTCCAAGAAATGGAGAATATCACCCTTGCAGTACCTACTCCATCCACTAAATGGGAGGAATATACCTCAATAGTGCAGATACTCTCCCACTCAGATTCCTAAGCCAACAATGATACCCACCCACACACTATTGCTAACACATTCTCGATTATCTCTCTAGGAAATGTCAAAATCACCACATGAGCGTGTCACCAAAAGTAGAACCCGCTAGTTGGTTACCATGATATCCTATCCCCTAGTGTAGATGACTAAAAGCGACCGATAGTTCAGGGTAAATGATCACATCATTTGGAAGTTCAAATCTCGACACCAGTTACTGTACGATGAGGAAGAAATGTTGACAACCCACTTCATTCGAAGAGACATTTTTGGGAAAGCCAAGCTCAAGGATAACACAAGACCTAGCTCGTATACACCACACCTGAAATTATCGAAAGAAATGTTAAACCGACTCTGAAAATATGAAAAGGTCATAGTGACCCAAGTTCTATTTGAGTCATAGTACGACCTACATCATAGAGAACTCATTCGAGCCCCTCGCAAAGCACCTGAGACACAAGTTTACCCTTGGAAACCATCCACAAATAATGAGCATACACCTAGATTAATATTGACCCTTTATGGCTAATAGGCCCGAAACCTATATTGTCCCCATCTACAAAGGGCACTACCTTCGGCCAATCAAAAAATACTTCGAGATCCCCAACATACAATCCTAACCTTGTATACTATACGAACGTACCCGAATAAGGGATTACTGATTTGTTTGACCATCTCCTCATTGGTGAAAGGAACACATCCTCGGGTTCTGAAGATAAACTCACCCGCAACCTTTAAGTTTAGGAAATTATGACATAATAGGACTGTTCCACATAAAAAGGACTCAGGATACATGAATAAGGTCTCACGTTGTTTAAAGACCCTAGTGTTTGAGACTACAAATATGGTACATAGACACTATAGAAGAGCTTGATCAACTAGAGCATCATGAACACTGGATATGTCGCATAAAAAAGTGAAGTTACACTGTAGATAGTATACAAGACAACCTCTTATGTGGAAGGCCACCTCTATTGTTATTTAATAATAAAGGGGAATTTTGACATCCCAGTATCAACATTTATTATAACATCTGAGCTAATGGATGGGGTGAGTTACCCACGAAATTATGAGATACATTGTTCATCTCCATGACAGTAGACAACAACTTCCATGAAATTCATCTACCTAAAGAAGACCCTTCCAATCCCAACAGTGAACTAGATATGATTGTCTCATAGCTGGCTTATGACATCTTCGTCCTAAAGATATATCCTCGGTCCCACCATTACACTAACACGGGATGAAATTATGGGAACGCCTACTTAGACATAGATCATATAGTCAGTATTATTGAACTTTAAGATTAGATGAACCGACAAGGCTATCCCCCACCAAATGGCCCCACTCACAGCGGTACTCATAAATAATTGAAATGGAAGTCGTCCATCACTCTCCTCATGACCATGCTTAGGGGAAATTTGATAGTCTATATTACGTGGTATCTGTACTGACCCTCACTAGGGTTTTTTATGAAATCTCACCATGAGGGAAAGAATATGAAGAGTATTGATAATAATAATAATAATAATAATAATAATAATAATAATAATAATAATAATAATAATAATAATAATAATAATAATAATAATAATAATAATAATAAGGAGACATCTTCTGCAAGGCCACAAGAATCGTGAAGGAAATGCATCTATCCAAATCCCCCTTCCTCTAACAGAGAGTACAAAGAAATTACCTTGAATGGGTCCCTCTTTGATGATGAGTAATACTAAGAAACTACATCGGATGGAGACATCTGGTTAGGATCTTCAATGTCTACAAAACCCCCCACCAAAGGCACAAAACCAGGTAGATGACCAAGTCCTAGGCACGGTGGCAGAAATCCCCACCCCAATGCTAAATCCAAGCATAGTTGTATAATTAGTAAATAGCCATATATCCTGAGCCCGCTCAGTTAGTCGAAATGGAGATTCCAAGAGTCAAAAACATAATCCTATCTTGGATTGGATTGAAGTCGTGGCTTCAATAATAATATCACCTACCTTTGGCCCTGTATCCTTAGAGGATTTCATGCTCTGTTTAGAAATAACTGAATAAGAAACTCAGAATTAAAGTATGCTCACTCTGAAAATGGAGGTCAATTTCTTCACCAGTCTAGGATCCAAACCTTATTGATAAAGGGGGAGGTCCCCCGTAATAACCACTATAACCCCTCCTTAAGATGACCTCTGCCTTTATGAAAATATGGGAGCATCGGACTGTTCCCGTGTGCCTATTTTCTTGGGCCTCTGTACCTATGGATCTCACTCTGTCTGATATGTCGTCGACCTTTGGATCCATCACTATGTAATAGCCTATCAACTTCTCGTATGAAGACCTTCCAATATAAGGCCGCAATCACCAATTTTCATTTCACACTACTACTACAACCTACAGTCAGATAGTACCTTTAGTACTAATAGACAATGGATCCACCACTAATTTATTCTCCCTTCACACTCATACTGGTTTGGGGTACTCCACCTCAAAATTCACACCGTCTTCCACGTCCATCAAGGTTTATGATAACACCCCAGAGAAGTCCTTGGATCCATCATCCTTACTCTCATAATAGGGCCTATTAAGTGTGATGTTGAGTTTCAAGTAATCAATGTCCCAACTAGTTTTAATCCCGAGTTGGAAGAGACTGGATACATCCCATGGGGGCATGACGCTCATCACTCGATATTGAAGTTAGGTTCCTATTAGACACCGAGGTCATCACTATTGAGGGAGACAACAATTAGGCCCCGGTGTTTAACATTAGCACTACCCCCACTTCTAAGAACTCATTACCGTAGCCTCGATATGTTCCTTTAAGAATTCTAAGTCATACAACTCGTGAACATAACAAAAGGGATCGTTCATTCATAATGTAGCCACTCAGATCATCCAAATGAGGGATACATGCCTGTGGCCATTCAGAACTCCTCCGACACGAGTTGCCCCGAAAGGAGAGGAAAATAGTGTGTGCGGGGATTAGGAGGGAAATCCTCTTTCTTTCACTCGTACGATCTATGTGGGCTCCCACGGATATTAATCAGACATCGTCAAATGGTGATGAAAAGATAGAAAATGGATTTGCCAGCCTAATTTTTTTAAAATAGGAAAAAAATGTAGCCATCCCTTAAAAATGACTACAAAGACAAACCGATGCTCACGAAACCAAATAAATAGAGAATCCGAGGACTAAGTTGCAAAATAGGAAAGTGTTGGGCACCCATTCCACCCTTTTGGTCTCTCATGGGCTATGATAATATTCTTTTTTTCTCAAAATGTAACTCATGTGTATAATTGTGTGCGATGTGAAAAATAGCAAAGAAAAAGAAATCGGCACACTCACATCTTGGTAAGGACGAAGATGAGTCATTCTGAGGAGTATGAAAACAAATAAATAATACAAAAAGGTAGTCGAAATATGAGCAGTGCAACCGATCATAATCCATCACGAAGGATGGAATATGCATGTCTAGCGGATTTGTTACAAATATGATAAAAAAGGGAAATTATGTGTGCATTACACCAGACCATAGTCCACTATGAGAAAATCGTTATGCCTGTCTCATGAGATTGAAAAAAGGGAAAATCATAATAGAATATGAAAATATGACGCGAGTAACCAATGAATCATGGTTCAATATAAGTAAGTGAATATTCATGTTTGACGGGGTCATAAGTACATATATGTACATATACACACAATAATACTAAATGTGAGAACAAATAAAGTCACAAATAAGTAAATAGAACTCGAATCTCGAGGAGTACTCGGGCCACTTATGTATCCAAAAAGGCATCAAAATCCATGAAATAAAGGGCAGGGTTATAATTTCCCTTAATTTTTTATAGAAAAGTGCACAAGTGTAGAGTGTAAAAAAGTGGGGAAATTCTACTTTAGGTTTTAAAGGTTAACCTTTTTTTGGCATGTTTGGTTTTATAAAATTATGTTTTGTGCATATAAATAATAAGGGGAAGCTTGTTGGTAATAAACGGTAAAAGAGAAAAAGGTGTCCCTAAGCTATCGTGGGAGGAAATTATTAGGATAGATCTTAAGGAATTAAACTTAAATGATAATATTGCATATAAAAGATTAGAATGGAAAAGGAGAATCCATGTGGCCGACCTCATATGATGGGATTAAGGCAAGGATGATGACGACGATGACGACGGCGAAGACAACGATGATGATGATGATGATGATGATGATGATGATGATGATGATGATGATGAAATAATAAAAAATATATTTGTTTAGGTTAGAAAGTGAAATAAAGAAAAAATATACCAAGAGTGAGAAAAAGGTAATAAATGATACCAATTAAATGAGACGTAAAAAGACAAGGGCAGACCTCGTATAGAACCTTGCTATTGATTTTATGCTGGTGTAGGTTGATTTTTATGGTGGAGTGATGGTAAAAAAGGTGGCAAAAGTGGGGTGAATTTGATGTAAGAAAAATGGGGAGAAAGTTTAGTAAATATAATTTTTAGGACGACGTGGCATTGATTTTGATGCAGAGAATCTTCTGATTTAACAAAGGGGGGACTTTGGGAATGAGGTCATGGTCTCTATTGGTACCAAAAATTATCCACCTCCGTGGACCAATTAGAGACGAACACATGTCATCCATCATGTAAATAATCCTACTCAGCAAGATATAGACTCTCCAACCAAGACTTAGAAGGTCGATCAACATGCAGAATGCCGACCAACTCCAGGAAGGACGACCAACACTGGGAAGACCGACCAACTTAATCAGTAGAACGCCAACAGCCAAGAGTATTATGGACGCTATGTACTGGTATAAATTCCTAATTTATAAAGGCATTCTATCCTTTTACATTCCACCTTTCTATATCCTTACTTGGCTATAAATACATTGCAATCCCTTCATCAAGGGAAGATTCAAGCCATTCAAAATATGAAAGGCATGATAGAATATAAGGAAATAAGAAACATAGTGGACGTAGGCTTTCCTTTATAGCCGAACCAGTTTAAAAACATTTTGTCTCTATTTTATTTACAAATATTATATGTTATTAAAGAATTAGACTTAGTCTAGTTTTTTACATCAAAAGATTGGCATCGTCATTAGAAGGTATTTCGAAACATTTTCACTCTCATTCACGTACGATAACTCAAAGATGATTGATATTCCTGAGTCCAGTACTAGAAATGGTAGCAATCTACCTAATTCATCTGCTCCTCCAGTAAATAATGATCTGACCGAAATCTTGTCTAGTCTCGCTAGAGGACAGGATGCCATGTAAGATACAATCAGGAAATTGGCCTAAACACTACTGGTCGGATCTCCTTCATTGCCTATTCATAGAACTATGCCATCGCTACTGCCAAGAACCAGCAGGCAAAGCCACTCCAGGACTTCCAGATATACATCTTATCGTCCAGGAGAAAGTTCTTCCCTTAAGAGGCATAGACACTCCAAGACTTCCATAAATACGTCTTATCGTCCAGGAGTAAGTTCTTCCCGCGGGACTTCAGAGTCATATGATGAGAAGTATTTTTCTCCTGAAAGGTTAAGTGCCTTAGAAATTCTGAGCCCAGTATCGCCCTTGGATTGTTTGGGACCCAGAAGGAATAAAAATGTTCCCAAGGAATTGTCGAGGCATACTCGACCACCAACCAACTAACATAAGGCATCAGCCCAATCTAGATCATGCACCCAACGATCTTTCAATGCCGAGCAAACCTCTGAGAAGGAAAGCTCAGCACAGACAGTTGGTCAAAATAGCCAAGATGCATTACATAAACCTGATGCGGGTAATCATGCATAGAAAGGCTCAATCTAGAGGTTGAAAGATAGGCTGGGAGATATGGTGAAGGCGAAAAACCTTTTGCAATGAAGCTTTATGAAAGGGTATCCTTTTATTCAAGCTATTATGAATTTTCCTACTCCTTCGAAGTTCAAATCTCATATTGTTACTCCCAAGTATGATAGGAAAACTGACTGTGTTCTTGACATAGAATAGTATCGAAGTCGCAGACATTTACATTATTCCCGACGAGATAAGATATAGGGAATTCTTAGGTACCATAATAGGTCCTACCCAGATATGGTACAATAGCCTTCCACGAGGCAAATTTTTAATTTCATCCAGCTTGTCGAGCTATTTATTGGTAATTTCTGCTTCGAGGCCAAGCCAATAAAGAAAGTATCTCATTTCTTAAGCGTGAGGTAACATGCAGGAGAAAGTACAAGAGACTATATTACTTGCTTCAATAATGAAAAGTTGGAGGTCATTGATTATGAGGAGAAATAAGTTATTACAGCTCTCGTGAGTAGATTGCTTTTCGAGAAACTTTACTACACTCTAACGAAAGATCTTCTTAAGATAATAATGATACTGATGGCCAAGATAACCAAGATCATGAATGTCAAGGAAGCAATGGCAGTGAAGCACAGCTCGATTACAAATTCAGAGAGAGAAACCGAGAATAGGGAGCATAAGGATCCAAAAGATTCAAAACAGAAGAAAATTAATAAAATGCTCAAGAAGTATAACAACTACACTCCATTAACGGTGGGCATTCACCATGTTTTGGAAGAAATTAAGCACAGGAATGAGGTACATTGGCCAGAGAAATTAAGAGCACCTACTAGGAAGAGGGAAAGATCAAAAGACTGTGAATTTAACAAGGACCATGGGCATATGATAGATCATTGTATTGCTCTACAAAATGAGATAAAAACCCTCATCCGTCAAGGAAAACTGGATAAGTTTATTGATCGGAAGGACGATGGAGGAGCTCAGCACAGGTCGAACTCTCCATGCAGGCCCATGGAAAAAAAGAAAAGAAATCATGAAAATAATCTTGAAAATGATCCCGATTTTCTCAAAAAACCCAAGAAACCATAACGTGAGGTATTTGCACTTTTTTTTGTTCCTTTAATTGTTAGATGATTACAGGTAGAGATGCTGGAGGTGAATATCACATTGCTGAGATAAAATCTTACCTCAATGAGGCTTTATCTTGTTCTTACATCCAGAGGATCAATCTAGCCTAGGAAGATAGGCCGAGGAAGGTGAATAAAGAAAAGTTGATGGTTGGGTTTTCCAAAAATGAGCTGTCAGGAGTTTTATACCATTATGACAACCCTCTGGTGGTCAAATTCAGATATCAAGATATAATCGTTTCCAGGGTGTTGATTGAAAATGGTAGCTTAGTAGATATCATGTTTTATTCCTGCTTTCAAAAGCTAGATTTGAAGCACAATTAGCTAGATCAGTACCATAGTCCCTTGATCAGTTTTTCTGGTGAAATGGTATATCCTTTGGGCACAATCAAGCTGGAGGTGTTGCTTATCTCCTATCCAGCAAGTCGGACCGAGAAAGTTCATTTCTTTGTGATGGACAAGAATGTGCAGTCAACCTATAATGTCATCATTGGCAGAGTAGGGTTGAAAAAGTTTGAAGCAATTCCCTCAATAGTCCATATGTGTTTCAAGTTCCCGACCAACTTCGGAGTAGGTGTGGTGAAGGATGATCAAAAAGTATCCCAGGAATGTTATTACTCCTCTACTAAGCAAGAGGATCTTCAGAAAATAAAGAAGAAGACCACCACTTACCAAGTGTGCACTACTGAGCCCAATAATGAATTTAAGGTTGAAACTTCAAATCTAAGAGAGGAGACAAAGATGGTGAAAGGCCAAATTATGGAAGCAATGAAGAATATCATCTTAGACGATGACCAGCCAGATTGAACTAAATAGGTGGGTTCAATGCTAGACCCTGTTCTTAAATAGGAGCTCATGATGTTCTTGAGACAGAGAAATCAGATTTTCACTTGGAGTCATGAGGATATGTCTGGGGTTGATCCCAATTTCCTTTGCCACAAACCCAACGTCAACAAGAACGCGAAGCCAGTGAAATAAAGGCATAGGGTGTTTAGCCCCAAGAAGAATCAGGATATTTAGGAAGAGATAGAGAATATTCAAAAAGACTCATTCATTGAAGATGTGAAATATCCAGATTGGTTGGATAACGTCGTTATGGTCAAGAAGAAAAATAATAAGTGGAGAATGTGTGTGGATTTCACTAATTTGAATAATGCCCGTCCAAAGGATCATTTTTCTTTGCCCAGGATTGACCAGCTTATGGACGCTACATCGCAACATAAGCTATTGAGTTTTATGGAGGCCTATTATGGTTATAACCAGATTAAAATGAAGCCTGAAGATAGGGAAAGTACCTATTTCATTACTCCCCGAGGAACATATTGTTATAATCTTATGTCGTTTGGTTTGAAAAATGCACGTTCTACCTACCAGTGGTTGGTGAACAAGGTCTTTGATGATCAAATAGGCAAGAACATGGAGGTGTATGTGGATTATATGATGACAAAGAGTAAAAAAATCTTTGATCACATTGTAGACCTCATCTAAACCTTTGATCAATTGGAAAAGCACTAGATGAAGATGAATCTAACCAAATGTGTGTTCGGTGTACAGGAAGGAATGTTCCTAGGATACATAGTAAATCAGAGGGGAATTAAAGCTAATCCTGATAAAATAAAGGCGTCGATTCAAATGAAATCCCCGACTTTCAAGAAGGATGTTCAAAGGATCAATGGACGAGTAGTTTCTTTGAATAAGTTCATATTACAAGGAACAGATAGATGTTTTCCATTCTTTACGGTTCTAAGAAAGACTTTTGAATGGAACGATGAATGCAAAAAATCTTTTCAGGCACTGCAGAAATATCTGGGATCACCACCATTACTCCCCTGACGAGTGTTGGAGGAAGAATTATATTTGTACTTAGCCGTTTCTGATTCGATTGTAAGTTTGTCTTTAATACGAGAAGATAATGTAGTGAAGAATTCGATCTACTACACCAGTTAAGCCTTTCGGGGAGAAAAAATTAGATATCCACGATTGGAGAAACTAGTTTTGGCGCTTATAGAGGCATCCAGATGGATGAGGCCTTATTTCCAAGCACATACTATAGTGGTGAACACTGATATACCTCTTTGGAAAGATCTTATAAACTTGAAAAGTCTGGGAGATTGATGAACTAGGTAGTAAAACTGGGGGAGTATGACATTGTGTATAAGTTGAGGTCCTCATTAAAGGGCCAAGTTGTAGAAGACTTTATTGTAGAGTTTACTAATATGAAGGTTCCCGAGCAATAATGCATTCAGGCAGAGTAAACCCCAATAGGGATGAGCTCAACCGAAGTCACCACTAACCAATAGCCCGAGAAGACCCCTGCAGGGGAGAGCTCAAACAAAGAAATTATCGACCTACCGAAATAGTCGAAAGGATGCAGGAGATGGATAATAAATATGATGAGGCTAGAAAGAAGATATTCCATTATGGGACATGGTCACACCAAGGTTTTAATGATAACATCCCAGTATGGAACTTATATGTAGACGAATCTTCTTGTGCTACAGTTTGTGGAGCGAGTATTACACTTAATACCCCTGATGGGATTGATACTGAGTACGCACTTATATTTCAGTTCAAGGCCTAAAATAATGAAGTGAAGTACGAAGTGTTAATTGTGGGATTAAGTTTAGTTCAATCACTAAATGTCGAGCAATTTGTGGCATACAGCGATTCTCCATTAGTGGTCAACCAGATCTTAAGTTTGTATGGAGCCAAAGGAGAATTGATGATAAGGTACCTCGCCAAAGCTTTGGAGGTTATATCCAAATTACTTGCTATTTAGATGAGAAAAATTCCAATAACGGAGAATGCTCGAGATGATGCACTTGCTTGGCTAGCTTCAACAACTAGGATTGAACTTAGGAGAACGATCCCCATTGAGATTCGAGTTAGTCTGAGTATTGATAAATATTTGATGATAAATCATTGCAATAGATATGGCACCTTCCTGGATGGATCCCATCAGAGCATATATTGAGGAAGGAACTCTGCCAACAAACCCAGTTGAGGCTAAGAATCTTAAGTATAAAGCAGTAAGGCACGTGTTAGATATAGGAGTCTATATCGAAAGCGGTTAACGGCTACTTTTCAGCACTATGTTCATTCAATGGAGGTTAGAGATATGATAGAATAAGTTCATGAGGGGTCTTATAGAGCTCATGTAGCAGGAAGATCATTAATATAGCGAATGAACACTCAGGGATATTATTGGCCGACCATGAGGTCAAATTGTACATCTTTTGCAAAGAAGTGTAGCAAGTGCCAGAAGTTCTCCAATATTCTCAAAACTCCACATGAAGCTTTGACTCCTATTACTTCACCCTGACCATTTGCTATTTGGGGAATAAATTGGGCCGGCCACTACTGACCACCTGAGGAAGATTCAAGTACTTGTTCATAACTATTGATTACTTCACCAAATGGGTTGAAGGAGAACCACTGGTGGATATGACTTGTGAGAAGGTGTACCAGTTCATCTGGAAAAATATCATTTGTAGATATGGTTTACCATATACTTTCATTACCAACCATGGTAAACAATTTGACAATAAGGAGTTTGAAGCATATTTTTCCCAATCCAAGATCCATAAGTTACATTCTGCTCCAAGTCATCCTCAAAGCAATGGGCGGACCGAGGTGACTAGCGGGACATTTCTCAATGGCTTGAAGAAGAGACTTAGGAACTGGATAAATGAATTACACTTAGTATTATGGGCCTACCGAACAACTCCTAGGGCTGCAATAAGGGAAACACCATACATGCTAGCGTTTAGGACCGAAGCAGTGGTACGGGCTGAGATAGGTTTTCTAACTCATAGAGTGTTAAACTTTGATTCTCCCATCAGTGATTTAATGCGAAGGCTAGACCTTGATATGTTATAAGAGGTGCGAGAAGATGCATCCTTGAGGAATTTTGCTTATCAACAACGAATATCACATTTTACAGCAAGAGGGTGAAGCCAATGAACTCAAAAGAGGGGCATTATATACTTAAAAAGGTGATCCGAAAAACCAGCAATCTTGAAGCCAATTAGCATGGGCCTTATCATGTCTCAGCAGTTGTCCGACCAGGAACTTATCAAATTGAAACTTTGGAAGGGGAACAATTCAAGAATCCTTTAAATGTTGAGCATCTTAGGAAATATTACCAGTAATGTAATGAGCAACAACTCTTGCAATCATTTTAATTCAGTATTTAATAACAAGTTGGTTCCTCCTATTTTCTTTTTTCTTTTTTTGTCAGAGTATGGTGATGTGCATCCCCATAAATATTCGGTCGACAGAAAACACAATACTTGATCGGCAAGTCAGCAAAAATTCAAAACCTGGTAGGCAAAGCATAAAAACCCAAGTCAAAACAAGATTTTAAGTCCTTAGTACTTGGTCAAGAAAAATCAGGGATAAAACTTTGTATAAAAATCAACAAGTTTTATTCGAACTGAGCAAAATGGAGGAAGAACATTATGAAGATTACTAAATAGGAATGTAGACACATATTCCACATATGCTTGGTTACCACTGGTAACTAATGATAAACCTAAAAATTTAGGTGCATTAGTAAAACCTATGACAATACCACGGGTGACTAGTGCTAAACTTGGATTTTAATCTAGGTGCACTAGTGGAACCTATGGCCACATCAAGGCCAATTGATATTAAACTTATAAATCTAAGTATATCAATTGAACCTATGATAATACCATTGGTAACTGATACTAAATTTAGGCAAATGTCTAAGTGTATTAGTACAACTAATGAAATAACAAAGTCATTCAACCAGTCAAAAGTAAAGAAGATAAGTTGATAAAATTGCATTTCATTTATATTAATAATGATTACATGAAAATATAGTGTATAATACAGGAATAAGTTGCTCTCAAAATCACTCTGCGGGGAGCTTTCCTTCGGCCTTTGAGGAGCTCGGCACTGGCTCCATGCATGCTGGAGGATCATCTAAAGTGTATAGAGAATTGATGAAGTTGAAATCTCAAAGCATTCTCCTACTACTGTTGCTCGGAGTATCCAACAAATGTAAAGGTCGAACTACATCTAACTCATCACATAGTCCATAATCCCCTAAGTATTTGGATATCCAGCACTAGGGAATGGTTTCTACAGGGATCCAGCTGACATCAAGCTTGAAGGGACATTTATTGCACTCCGAGAACCTAGGATCAGCCCAGTACCACAGCATATTGTTCTGATCAACCTTTACAACAATCAAGTAATTGGTCCATCCCCACTTATAACCTTCACGCTGAGCTTGACTGAAGTGGTCGTCAAAACACCCAAGGTTCTCATTGTATCCTTCCATTCATACTTCTTTAGGCTTCTTGTGAAACTAGAAAGTCAATTTCTTGACACGATGTTGAAGTTTCTTAACACTCCATTTTTATCCTGCAATTGAGAGGATTGGTTGGAAATTATGTTATCTTGAGTCTTGAGCTTCTAGGACAGGTCATTAATTTCTTGGCTCTTGGTCTTTAGCTGGGCTGCTTAGTCGGCTAGGGTTTTTTGTGTTCTAGCCTCATCAATCATTGGTTAGATGATTTTTTGTCTGGAAGAGGAGGCAGACTTAGATTTCTTCAAGGTTTCCAGTTCATCCCTCAACCTGTCATTCTCAGTTTTCAAGAAGGAAACACCTTCATCAACAGCATCAGCTACGGGAGGATTCTTCAAAGTGCCCAGTTCACTCATCATTTTGTTATTTTCTTCCTCTAATAATTTGGCAATGGCCCTAGCTTAATCAACCTCATAATTGAGTAGAATTTTTTTCCCTATATATGGAGACATGCTTCTCCAACTTCTCCTCAAAACCCTGAGCTCTACTAAAATCCTTGTACTTGGCCTCATAATTAGCATGAAGGAGAGCCTTATATTCTTTGTGCTCTTCTTGAAGTTATTTCATCATATCGAAGTAAGCCACGTCATTGGCCATTGCCCAATCAACAAGACACTTCAGATATAAATTGGCTACCTTGGATTGATCTGAAACATCCGTGTTAAGAAAGTTTGATAAATCTTCCCTGGATAAAGTAATGTGACCATCTTTAAACAAACTATTACAGCGCTTGAGTATCTCAGAGTCATTGAAATATAGTTATTCCATCATAGCTATGAACTAAAAAAATGAAATAACATTCAATTAACAACAAAAGAAGATATAACAATAGCCAAGAAACAACAAACAACATAAAGAAAAAATTATTTTATTGATATAAAATGAAGTTACAAGTACATCATAAAAGAAACAAAACAAAGGCAAAAAATACAAAGGCTAACTGCTGACCAAATCTACACCTTCTCTCTGTCAGTTTTAACTCTATCTTGGTTGGAAGAAGGGATAGATGGAGTTACTTGCTCAATGGATGGGATGAATGACTCAACAACATTCTTAAATTGGTCGGCTCAAGACTCAATCATCAGAGAAGACTCCCCAGAAACAACATCATCTTTAACTTCATTATCCATATTGGGGGGAGAGCCAAGCTCATGTCTTTGGAAGAGTTCAGAGTCTTTTGTTGTGTTGGCCTCCTTTAGTGTAGCCGACCAACCACCCTTGAAAGATATATTCTTCAGATACTCAATATGAGCATAGGTAGTAGTGATAGCTTTATCCCAGCCTTTATTAAAGGAATTTTCCCTAGTCTTATTCCTTTTGTCCTTTTCAATAGTTAGGCCCCTTATCAGCTCAGCCACTTGCTTCTGAGCTTCAACAGCAGCATCTTCAGCCTTTTGCTGAGCTTTCTCCATAGCTTTTATTTTGTTCTCCCATATTTTCTTTTCAATCTACAATTCTTGTTAGGAGTCAAGCAAGGACTTCTTGAGACCAATAAAGGCCTCCTCAATATCGTTTTAAGAAGAAAGAAAAGCATCATCCTTCTCCAACATATGGTTGAAATCAACTAGGAACTACAAAGGAGAAAGGTAAAGTCAGGACAAGAAGTCAAAGCCAAAGTACAAAGTAATAAGAGTAAAAAAACAAAGGAAAAATTCTCACCATAGCAAGGCTTTGAGCAACCCTTTCAGAGATTTTAAGTCGGGGAATAGAAGAAGTAGCACCCCGATGGTCTAGAAGAGTATGAGACTTAATTAATTTCCTGGCCAAACCAGTACCTATGGCTATATAGGAGCTAACACCAGATGGAGTAATACTGAGCAAGCTCTGTTGGTCGGCATCAATAACTTCTGCAACCTGCTTAGAAGCAGGACCTCTCCTCAGTCATTTCAGAAGAGATTCGTAATCTTTGTTGGCTAGGGGCTTCTTGCCAACATCATTGTTCTTCTTTGACACACCACTATCAATAGGTTTAGTGGTGCCAGCATCAGCAGCATCCACAAGAAGATTGGGAAATTTCCTTTTTCCCATGCTCATTGAAAAAGGGAGATTTGAATCAAAAGAAGAAGGTCCAATAGCAGTCTCACCACCACTAGATGTAGTGGCAGATGAAGTGGACACAGGGTCTTTGTCCAAATCAATCACAATGGAGGGCACATCAGTTGTTGGACGATATTTCAGTTGTTGGACGATACAAAAGAAGTGATAGAGCTCTTATATTTCAGTTAGTAGGAGGCCGACCTAGTATGCTCCTCATCAATTCTTTGATGGATGCCCCTGAGAAACATGAGCTCGTCAAGTTTAATGTCACCCTCTTTGGGACACTTTCTCTTCCTCTCAACTCAAATCAAACAAGCAACAAATGTTAATTAACATATTAGTAGGTTATTCATGAGAATGAATATATAAAATATATTACAACCTATGCCATGGCCCTCTTGAGGTCATCTTGGTCCATTTTATACTTCACCCCCTTTAAGAGGTACATATTGCCAATTTTTGGCAATAACACCATGATCGAAGTTGTCCCTATTGGATCCAGGAAAATTGACAACTATAGCTCTATTAACAGGCCTAGTCTTCATATATTAAGTAATGTCATTGGTAACCCCTTTGTAATAGAACATGATCTCAGTGATACCGATATGGGTCCCATAGATTTGATTAAGCCTATGGACACCATTAACTATTTCCCAGGTGTTGGGGGCTACTCTAGTAGGTACAATATCAAAGAATTTACAAAACTCTAAGAAAAATGATTTGGGAAAAAGGTGAAGCCACATTCAGCAACGAATAAGGAAGGAATCCAATGACCTTCAGACAAAGAAAAAAGATCTACAGTGGGACTAGGGAACTCTAAGTCTACCCAGTTTGGTATATCTCATTCATTTCTAAACCCATTTAGAGAGACAACAACGTAAACCATGATTCAATATGAAGAAGAGAACAAAAAGAAAGGATTCTTACAAAAGCTTGAGCATTTAGCAAAAACTAGAAGACGGGAAGAACGATTACACGAAACCTCAAGAATTTGTAGCAAAAACTTAGAAGGTTTGAGGTAAGAGACAACCGAAATTTATCGCCTATTATAGATTGCCTCGAAAATCGGCGAACTAAATGATAAAAGTGAAACTATGATCAAAATTATGGCGGTAATAAAAAAGTCGTATTTACCCTGAGACGGTTCGCTAAAGTTCAGAATATTTTCAAAAATGCCACCCGCAAAACACGCTACCAGCAATACAAATAAAAGTTTAAAAGTGTAGGTAGACGAAAACTGACCAAGCATCAAGAATGTAGCATGAGCTACTACTAGGACTAAAAGCTCCATACTTTCAAGAAATCAATAGGAACAAATTTCTAATCGAGTCAAATTCTTTATAATTGGCTTAATTTCGGACAAAATAATTTGAGTCTAGGATAGTTTTAATTTAATTTTAATTAAAGCCTATGACAGTTCAAGATTGAAGAATTTGCAATTGAAACCTTGAAGAAAAAATCAAGTCTGGTTGCATTATTTGTTCTGGATCACATAGGTACGAATACTTACAAGAATTGATGTGATTTAGAATTTTGATTAAATGATGGATGAGTTTAATGTTTAAAAAATTGGGAATTAAATATTTGCAAAAAAAATGTTTTAAATATTTCTGAGTCATATTAATTATTGAAAATTTGAGGTACTTATTTAAAAAGAAAATTAGTGTTTACAGTCAATTGAACGACAACGTGTCTCGTTCTAACGACATGCGCATGTCGCTCGAACGACATGGCTTTTTGCTCAAATGAGTTGCTGCCTCGATTTTTATGTTTTGATTTTGTTAGACTCTTGTTTGCTCAGAAATAAATACCACAATGCATAGACGTTTTTCAATGCAGAAGAAATCGTTTCGAAATTACCATAGTGTTCTTTATCATACGGATTTTATTCAAGATAAAATAATTCGGTTCAATAAGTTTGTGATCTTGAATGTTTTTATCGGAAGAAAGTTCATTCGCTGATTACAATGACTGGGGTCATTAGGGATGCTCGCGGGTATGCCTTACTGAAGACGAGAGCTGAAATTCTTGAGGGTTCTTACGGGATACCTTTGCTGAGTTAGATTGTGTGTCTATGTGGATTTACCACGGTAGATTCATAGAATATTTTGCTATGTTGTAAGTTGCAATTTACTGTTTATAGTGAAATAAAAAGGTTTTACCCGAAAGGGTTTTTTTCCTGAAATTGTTTCTATTACTGCATGCTTTAGTTATTTAATGGATTGAATCACTTAGATGCATGTTTAGGGTTTAAGAAGTTAAAATTGGATTTAACTAAAAATTGAAATAGTTGTTTTTACCTAAAGCACACACTAAAGGGCCTTCTCACAAACATCAAGAATCGCAGACTTGTGTGTCACGTGCTCAAGGCACGTGACACAACTCACATACCTGATATAAATAGAGGTATACACCTAGGGATTGGGGGTTCGATTCCTGATCCTCGGATCAGATTCTACAACACTTGACAAAGCCTTGCCAAGCTCTCTCTGCATAACCTCAACATATAGCTTGGGGGCTACTCACCTACATCGTTGTTATATCTCCGGCACTCCCGGAACCGCAACAGTCATGTATTCTCCTTTCTCATCTATCTTGTATGCCCATTGTAGCATTGTAAACTTGTACATCAACGGTATGAATATAATGAGAGGGAGGCACCAAAGTGGACGTAGGCTCTTTTATAGATGAACAACTCTATATCTTGTCTTTTATCTCTTTTACTTGCTCTATTTACTTATTATGCACTATACACTTGATTTGGTGATGTGAGAACGACTTATGAGGAATTTCTTATATCAACAATTTGGCGCTGTTTGTGGGAAATGAGATATTTTAATCTTGTTCCTCTATGTTTTGAGTTCTTAAATGCCTTATTCTATTTATGGGGATCCTTTGGATCATCGTCTCATGAGTAAAATTTTGATTATCGAGCTCTGTTTTATATTCACACCCTTAAATGGGTATTTCTTGTAGTTAGATTTGTTCTTGGGTCTTCATTTTATGATCTTAGATCTATTTTACATACCCCTGTGACATCATTTCATCTAGATAGTGCTGAAAAGCATGATGGACCTTAGCCCGGAAAAGGTGAATGGTTAGGGAAGGATTGTATTAATCCTATTTTTGCTGATCTTGACCTATGATCTAGGGTTTATTATTGAAATTGTGTCATTTTGTGCACCGTGAGGTTGTCCTCTCATTAACAGACCCTAGTAGGTATGCCCTCTATGTGTTGGGAGAGAAAAACTCAGTCTGGGATTAAAATTTTGGGATTGCTCCCTTTGTTGCCTAGGGGGGATGCGGCCAGGCAATTCAAATGCCTTTATGGCCGCAGCCTCTACTAGTGCGACTGCATTACAGAAGTTTCAAAACATCAGGGACTGGACTCAGAGGGTCTCTATATCAACCTTAGTGAATATCATACAAAGGCCATGGCAGTGCACCTATGTGCCTTACTAGTCACAGCCTCGACAGTAATACCATACAACAGTGCAAACGCTGCATCCCATTTCCTACTTGGTTACTCCAATATTTCTGAGATTACTCACTTCTATTTGTTTTGTCTCAGATTATATCTACATTATAAAGACTAACAAAAAAAGAAAATGGAAGGATAATACAGCTAGAGCACGGAAGTCAAATATGAGAATGTGCAGTTGTACAACCACCTCAACCATCTCTACGACACTCATGCCTCATTCCAGACCCAGGTCAACTATTTGAATCAGAGGGTCCTCATTCTAGAGGCTGAGGCCGCATCCAAAGTGGGTGCGGCACCCAGGAACATTACTTCAACAACCTTAGCTGACACAGAAGTACCAGAAGATCCATCCGCAGAAGCCAGAAAAGGAAATCAGAGAAGACAGAAGGGAGATCTAGGGCCTACACCCCATTGACCTTCCCGATTGAAGACATCCTCGAGTCCATCAAGGAGTACAAGTTACTGATGTGTCCAGAAAAGCTGAGGGCTCCACCCCACAAGAGGAATAAAGCTACTTGGTGAAGATTCCATCAGGGCCATGGCCATGACACTGAGCGATGCTATGCTCTGAAGGACGAAATTGAACGGTTGATTGGGCAAGGAATGGTACAGAGGTTCCTCAGAGATTCTTAGGGGATGCAGCCTGGGCTGATGGGCCATACTTTCCTTATCTTTATGATTTAGTTTATATCACCTTAAATGCATGTTCATAGTGAGCATTATCTTTTATTTGATTCTGACTTTTTACGTCTATGATTATGAGGATTAATGAATATAATATTTTAATTTCTCAATTCCATTAAATGATATCTTATGAAAGACGCCTTGTCTTAAATAGATTCTATATGGAGATATCGAATTATATCGGGAATAATTGTTTTCAAATAGGCTCACAACGCCCACGATGACGCCTGATTATATGACGCCTGAATTTAAAATAATGAAAGCGACCATCGGGATTAGCTATCTGAATTGGTCTATAATAATCACTTGTAAAGACTATATCCCAGCATACGATAGCTACATTCACGAAACCAATTATCAGAAAGCGTTATTAGCAGCAAGGGCTTCCAATGTCCATTCTTAGCTTTCAAAATGTGTCATTAGCCTAGGGAGGTTACTCCCCCGATAAACATCATTAACTTGGTGGATATGAGACTAAACATCATTAACTTGGTGATGTCATATCAGCTTGGGGAAGCTTCATAATACCTAGCTCGGGAGGGCCTGAAAATAACCCACGGGGGCCAAAGACTTAATTGTCTATAGATAATCGTATATTTGAAGGGGCTAAAGACTTAATTGTCTGCGAATAACACTATTATATCCTGGGAAGACTTTATATATATCCACATGAGCTTGGGGAAGCTTCATAATACCTGGCCTGGGGGGGGGGGGAGATGATAATAACCTAATCAAAGAGACTAAAGGAAATCCATGAAAGGCAATCAAAACGACTAAAGGAAATCCATGAAAGGCAATCAAAGAGACTAAAGGAAATCCATGAAAGGCAATCAAAGTGACTAAAGGAGGTTGTGTTGCTGTGATTACGAAGCATGCCAAAGTTAAAGAAGGATGGCCTCAATTAATTAAAGGGCACTCTTAAAAGGTGTCGCGACCCAGTTCAAAAAGAGACTGCGACTGCAGCCTATGTGGAAACCCGCACTACAGTGTCCCGGCCTTAAAGCATCAGTTCAACCATCAAGGCATAGGAAGAATAAATCATGCAAACGATATACAGAAACCATTGGGTTTTATAGGCGGTTGCGGCCTTGATAGTAAAGTTTGAAGTAAAGAGTTGGCAAACAATCAAAAACATGCGGAGAAATCATACATTCAAGTATTGAAATAAATCAGAAGAATAAAAACCTACTAGAAAAAGGAGGCAATAGTCAACATTAAAAGTGGTCACAACCTTGATAATATTAGTGTTAAAATTACAAACAAAGGGCCGCAGCCGTTTTAAAGAGTTACGAAAAGATAGTGGGACGCAACCCTAAGATTCAGCATCGGCGTCTTCATCTCCTTCTTCTCCCTTCGTAGTAGTCATGGTCTCTTCATTAGCTGTCGCTGCCTTAGCCTCTGCCCTGAGCCTGGCTCTTTCCTCTACCGCAGCCTTGATCTCGGCCATGCATTCTTGGTGCTCAGCATCACCAAGACCCTAGGCAACAATCGTCTCTTTAGTCTCAAGAACTTTTTTTATGACCATGTTCCTAAGCTCTTGGTACCCGTGGAGGTAGGTCTTATTATTTATAAGATAAAGGTCCTTGGAGCCCTTGAATGACTCCACAGTGCTGTCGATGGACAATTGAAGGGCTTCGGTATGGTCCCCCTCCATTTTCTTAATTCCCGCGACATGGGCTTCGGTATCCTGGCCAGCCATAGTCTTCAACCCCTCATACTTCTTTTCAAGAAGTCTGAGCTTGTTATTGGAAATTTTTGTAGCTTTTGCAGATTCCACGGTCTAAGACTGGGAGACCTTGAGGGATTCCGCGGCTTTCTTGAAATTTTCCTCCGCTTCCCCCTTTGCTTTGACAACAGCTTCGAGGTCCATATGAGCTACCTGGAGTGTCGCAGCAGCAGACTTTTTATCGGCTTCAAATGAAGTGTTCCTTACACTCTCCGAGTCAATAACATGTACCATCTTCGTGGCCTCTTTCATCTTATACAAGGCTTCATACTTCCTCTTCAGACTAATCATGACATTAGCGGCCTAAAAAGAGAATGAGTTAGGAGCAAGGTACAAAATGTAAGAATAGAGCTGAGCTGAAAAGGTACTTGCACTTACCCTCAAAACACTGTGGAGACCATAGTCCTCCAGGTCATCGTGGTATTCATCCACGAGCCTATCAAGGTCGACGACATTCGGGACCCTCTTCATCCTGCGAGCATTCCTCACAGTCGTGTCCCAAGAGGATTCAGGGTTGGGTTACCTCAGCTATGGTCATGGAAGGTCGTCAAGACCCACTCTGGCGCAGCACTGAGGAGGCACTAAGTTGGCATTTATTACGATAATTGGTGGTAGGGGGAGAGTTTGCACGTATTGGACCATCGGAGGTCAACATCAGCCCTATCGCGACCAAGTTATCCCCAATATCATCATCGAAAATCCCCTCAGGCCGCTCACGAGGATCCAACTCCTCAAATTATAGTTGGGGCGCGGCAGGAATAGTTTGTTCCGTGGCAGGTGGATTTGTATTGCTGGATGGAACTGCGGCTGGAGCCTTAGTCTTGGATCTCTTTCTGTGACTAGCAGTGGTATTAAGGATAGCTACGTCCTCATCCATCTATGCCAGTTGGGTAACTAAAATCTCCCTATCAACCTCCTCACCTAAAAGAAGAGATGCAACAGTAAATATCTGAAGTTTAGAAATTAATTATCGTGGAACAAAAGTGTTGATAGAATTATTACCTCCCACGGCCATCTCTTTTGGTATAGATTTGCTTGGGAAGTAGCCTACTTCAAATACAGTAGAAAAATTCACAAGTATACTGAATTTCTTCTCCTCAACCGGAATGGTCGCGGCCTTGGCAACCCTTTTCTCTTATCGCGTACTCAATTGCAAGTTGTCAAGAACTGCAGAAAATATTTCAAAGTTTAATACATAAGCAAAGTGGAGAATTAAGAAATTATAAAGAAGGGACGCGGCAATAATTAAAATACCAAGATTAGAGGGACACCCCCATTGCCGCGGCATCCTAAATGATCTATCCCTCTCATTCTCCTGAGGGTGAATCTCCCACCCTTATCCAGAGATGTAAAAGTATTTCCCCTTCCAATTCTTTACATTGGTAGGCCTCCTCGAGTAAAGGGACTCGTCCCTACCGTGAATGGAGAACTAGTAATACCCAACAAACTTTACAGAGTTTTCCTTCGAGCAGTAAAAGTGGAAAAACTCCGAATGAGTAATATCTTTTTTGAATTGATTCTCCCATAGCACGACGGTTGCAATAATGGATTCCAGCCATTGGGATCTAATTGGGCTAGGGCTAATTTCATTATTTGAAAAATTCTTCTAATGGGAACAGGGATGGGCATACACAGATCGTAAATGAAAGCGTGCAAGGTAAATCGACCCCATCATCAGCAAGGGTCGTACAGGGTCTTTGTTTCGTGACAGGAGTTGAGCACATCAAGCCCTCAGGAAACTAGAAGGCCTCAGCTACTTAATCAACCCATTATTGGGTCATAATGTTGAGGATGTTAAGTGCAGCAGGAGGCCTCTCATCCCTACCAGATGGGCCATCTGGTTCATCCCTAACATTAGTTGCACCGCCTGCCGCGGCATTATCCTCTACGTCCATTGGTTGGTTACTAGAGTTGGCTTCCTCTTCTATTGGCGTGGTCTCGAAATCCTTCCTACAGGCAGATTCCACAGAGTCAGAGTCTAGTACTACGTAATTAGGGAAATCCTTCAGTTGTCAAGTCCCTATTGACTTCAAAGGAGGAACGAAAAGAAGTTTAGGAGGAGAGTCTTCAAAATATTTTGCCTCAAATCCTCTCAAAAATTCGTTCGGGTCAAAGTTCATATGGCTGCAGAAGTACCTGAAAACCACAATTCGCAGTTAGGTGTGGCAGCCAGTATGGTATTGAGGCCTCTTAGAGGCCGCAATAGTTAAAGTGATATATCAAGTTGATGAACAAGAAATATTAAGGCCAAATGGGCAATGCACACTAAAGGTTGGGTTCTAAGGCCCTAAAAGATAATTATCGCCACGTCATATGGATCTGATGGAAAGAAGTCATAGTTTCAACAGGCCGTAGTCATCAAACTATGGGATAAAATGCCACGGAGTTTAAATCTATGTCTTAAGGGATTACCCCATCAAAGATGTTACAGGACGCAGCCATCACTTTCCACAGGACGTGGCTAGGGCTTAAACCAATGTTGGAATGTTGTATGTATTAAGGGCAGTCCTAGATTATTAAGGGGTATTCTATCATGTCGCGGCCACGTACTCAAATAATTTAGTATCTAATGTTGATTCATTTAAAGATCAAAGACTCAAAATATGAAGGGTCTCTCTCAAGAGCACAAGGAACAAATGCAGAGACTTTCACTATCTTTACTGTGTTAGGAAATGTGTTAGGAAACTAAGGAGGTATGTGAATGGTATAAAAATTGGGTGTCTATAGATCCCTATGATGGGAGAACTTGGGACAAGAAAAGGTCATCGAAATATAGACACCTCACAAAAAGCTATAAGTTTTTAAAGTGAAGGTTTGATACATAGGACTTAAGGAACATGGATCACCAATTCATCGGGTCAAGGCTTTAAGGGGTAGCGAAAAAATTTAGAGGGTTAAGGTCGATTCTTTAAACCTAGGCTAATTTTGCGTACTTAAAGAGTGAAAGCGATCGATTCAGAGAGTCAAGGCCAATTATGTAGATTTAATGTGTGAATGTGACTGACTCAGAGGGTATAGACAATTTTATGGACCTAAAGAGTGAGAGAGACTTAGGTCAATTCTACAGACCTAGAGAATGAAGGCGACCGATTCAGGGGTTCAAGGCCAATTCTGCAGACCTTCAAGTCAAAGAGACCGATTCATAGGTTCGAAGCCAATTATATAGACCTAGTTCAATTGGATGATCCTTAAAGATTGAAAGTGATCGATTTAGAGGGTCGAGGCCAATTCTACGAACCTAGTTCAATTTTGTTAACGTTAAAGAGTGGAAGCAATGAATTTAGAGGGTTGAGGCCAATTCTGTGGACCTAGGTCAATTATGAGGAGCTTAAAGAATGGAAGCGATCAATTCATAGGGTCAAGTTCAATTATACAGAGCTTAAAGAGTGGTAGTGAATGATTTAAATGATCAATGTTAATTTTATGGGTGTAGGTCAACTCTACGAACCTTTAGAGTGGAAGCAATCAATTCAGAGGGTCAAGACCAATTTTGCGGACCTATATCATTTTTACGGACCTTAAAGAATGGAAAGTTTTGATAAATGCAACCAATGGCCAATGGTTAAGATGGAGGGCGTATTTTCATTCTTATCTTGCTAGTGATGATAGTTTTGTTAATGATGTAGCATGAGTTTAGGTATGTCCGGTACCTAGTAGAGAGGGTGGTGAGGTAAGTGATAGAGGGTGATATGGAGGTCTCATTATCAATGCCCTTAATTACATGAGGCAGGTGAAGTAGATGTCGGATGAGGTGAAGGCAGCAACGACGATGGGTGAACCCTAAATGCTTACATAGAAACGATTGTGAGATACGATTACCTAGTCTTCACGACAATTTGGTTGATTCCATCATCCATTTATGATGTGGAGGGTATGCCTCCAATAATAGTAATATTAGGGAGCGGTAATAGTGTGTCAGTATTTTCACCTCATAGCTCCCCCTTCTTGAGGAAGTTCTCCAGGAAGAGGTATGATTTAACTTTTCTATTTTGTAATTTTTTTCTAATCTCTTTCTCTATTACTAATTTTCTCTCTTTTGCTGGACTGATTCTTTTGCAGACTATTCGTGTATCGACATCGTGGTTACATAACAATCAAGACTGAATGGCTTCAGTATATGATCACATGAGGACGACGACCATGTCTTGTTATGGTGCCACCGACCACTGCTGAGGAGAGCTCTGGTTCTGGGAATGGGGGGTCCACTGGTCTCCATTAGGGGAAACGTTCACCAAGGTTCATGAGGCGATGGTTTGTTAATAGGGTTTTGGAAAGTCCGATGTTCTGTCTCGGCAAATCTTTTATTATTTTTTTTCTTTTTTTCCTTTTCTTTTTTACTTAAAAAATGTAAACATTATAATGAATGTATACAAGATGTATTTTTCATTCTCTTAATCTATCTTGAACTGAATGGCCTAGTCTACATGAAATTTAATTTTCCATCTATGTTTTAGTTATTGTATAGTAAGAAAGAAATTAAAAATATGCATTATTATATTTTTGGAAATTATTTTTTAGAGAGTAATGCTTGGGAAAACCTTTACAAATAGGTTGTTTTGACAAGGAAGGGTTTATAGTATAGATAGGCAAAAAAAATAAAGGTAGAATATTTCCCAAAATAGTGGGATGCCAATCAACATACCTCTTAGCCTGCCTATTCGCATATCGGTCAGTTCTACATAACTTTTCAAGTCATTGTTATACTCCTTATGCACTTGGGTGGACTTGGTAATAGTTGTTAAAATAGATATCCAATCCCCCTTGTATTTTGTGAGTTTCTTTGAGTATAAAAAGAGGTCTTGGTATGGATTTTTACCCCAAATTCACCTTCTTTCTTTCTTTATTTCATTTTATTTCCCAAATTTTCTTTCTCCCTTGAGATGGCAGTTCCCATTACTGAAGCATTCGCAGCTTACCTTGAGGGTCTGCGGGTCACGTGACTTTTAAATGTTACCTATAAGGATTTTAACTTGCGTCTAATCATCTTATGGTGTAATTGTTCGATGGATTGGAAACTCTTATAAGAACACTACAGTTGTGGTACCCCAATGACCATATATTTTTCTTTAGCCTAGAAAATGTGCGTCCAACCTATGAGGAGATTTTGTAATGTTGGGTGTCAACCCTAATGTTGTTACGAATATATCGGACCTAACCCATTACCTTTGAACATCGCTAGCTGAATTGTTTCATGTATCCCCTTCGACTTCCCGATCATTGGTTCATAGGGTAAGTACCGTCCTTTCAATGATTCTAAATTCGATGGGTCGAAGAGACTACACTGATAATAATTTTGCTAGTGTTATAGCTCTAGGATTAACTTCCAATCTATTCTTATCAAATAGTGATATGATGGCATACCCTCAGGTGGCCATGATTATGTTGTGTACGTATCATTATCGTAATTCAACTCTTGTCATATGGGCGGAGACTCTGAACCACCTAGATGATTAGAAGGAAGGGTGAGCTAATTGTTTATGAGGTAGTCCCATGATGTTGTTCATGTGGTTATTGAAGAGACTTCACCTGGTGGTTCCTCCTGAGTATCCTCCAACGGGTATCCCTAACTTCTTTATGTTATTGTTACACCTTTGGACCATCTATGAAGAATTAGGTGATTTATTTTATGGATCATGGGGCTAGAAATCTACTCTGGTTAGTGCAATGGTAGGGCAACCTACAGCGTGTTTAGCAACTGGGTGACTATCGTTATGTTCGATCAGTAGGCATTCGCCAAACTTCCTTTTATTTTCCTTGATGACTTCTGAGTCAATTAGGCTGGGAGAAATTATTTCTCCTCGTGTAGCCAACTTTTTTCCTAGAGAGGATTTGACTGAATCTTTGATAATATTTTTGGACCTTTATGGTAGTACCACTAACTGTCCCAGACCATTAGGGAGCCTGGGTTTATACTTGGGGACTATTTAAAATATTTATGGAAGAAGGTGGTTATGAAGGTATGTGTATAGTAGATGGGTTAGAGGTGGCTTGTGATGTTTAATGATCTAGATGATGGCATTGTGTTTTCATCCAAGATGATCAAGACATAATGTTGCGCAAGGAGCATAAGAAAGTGTAATCATTATTGGGATTCTGGACATCCTCTTGAGACTAGGAATAATGATGAGGCAGGTCTGTCTAGTAGTTGAAGTGGGTTTTATGGGAATATGGTGATAATTTTAGCAATAGATGTGTTAGTGAGTAGGTCAAGTTATGGGGTTGGTAGGGTGTTTTTGTTATTTCTTCATTCTTATCACTAATACATCATGTAATCATCGTGTTTCGTATTTAATAAAAGAATGGGATGATGTTTTCGACAAATTTTATTGTGCCTTTGAAGAATCTCTTTTGATTGAATTATCTATACAAATCGTTAAGGCATACATAATCATTTTGTTCGTTTAATTGATGAGAGAGACTAATTTTCTCTGTGGGAGAAAAGAATAACATTATTTAAAGAGAAAGGATCATTCCCAAAATAATTTTATGGGCTACCTATGTACCTTTATGGGGCTTGAAAATTATGAGTTTTTCTCTAAAAATGTGATTTTGAGAGGATCAGGTCCCAAGTAATTCTAAGAATAAATGGGAGAATTTTTTTTTAATAATAAAGGGAGAAGAGAAGAGTTATAGCGTTGCGAGAGTTAGACTAGGGATAGAATTTCTTAAGACGATCCAAATTGATTGGATGCGCCATATCTTCTCCATTGAGGTCTATGAGCATAGCAATACCACATGACAAATTTTTCTTCACTATGTAGGGCCCAATCCAGTTAAGGATTTTATTGGTGGCTAATCCATAACTCAGCTCCCCCTATGGGATTGTCGACAAGATAGTCAGAACTTCATGGTATTTTGAGTAACATACGTGATGTCGAATTCATATATAAACATTAACAAAAGAGTCCTCATTTATAATCATATCGTCGATATAAGGAGAAGGGATAAACTCCGGTTCATTTGGGAGGGGTGAGAAACAGGGTTCGGATTGGTTTGGTCAGGCTTCACAGGAATACCGTGCCAGTTAAGGAGTGGCTTATTAGTAAGGATGATGAGAGTGTGCTACAGCGAAATAATGCGACTTCTCAAATAAATCCAATTTTAATTGTATAGCAATCCAATTAGTTTTAATTAAACCCAAATTTTAGATATATCCTAACACATGCATCTAGGTGATTTAAAATCATAAAATCAATAAACATGCAAAGGAAACCAATTTCAGGAAAATTCCCAAAGGGAAAAACCTTTTATTTCACCATAATTTGAAAATTGCAACTTACACAGATTACAATGAAATACAATGACGCACGAAAACCCGCAGGTGTCGGTCGACATCGTCAGCAATGGATTAACTGCATCAGCCCCACAAGAACACACAGTTCTATCTTCAGTAAAGATCCACACACAGTGAACCTCAATGACCGCAGTCGTAATCATCCCAGTACCAAAGAAGGCACCTAAATCAGCAGTAGAGATCCTCTCTACAGGAGAAAACTTCAACAATATGGTATCTTAGGTTCTAACACAATTCACATAAAGATTGGGATTTTTTTGAATTGAAAAACTAAGTTTTAAACCCTAAAGAAATAAGACAAAAATTGTTCTGCAGTTTGCAATTTGCTGGTATCGAAAATCTTCAAGTCTTCTTCATCAAAACAGAATGATTTAATGCGCTTTATATATAAAAAAATTGAGTCGATGTGTTTTTCGAACGATATCCCATGTTGTTCGAACGGGATCTGATGTCGTTCGAACCAGATCTTATGTCGTTCAAAATAGAAAATTCGCAAAAAATAAATTTAATTTTTTATTTCAAAAATTCTTCTTTTAATATTGGAAAATTCATTTTGATGAAAAACAACGCCTTAACACTTAGAAAATATTTTAGAAAAATATTCAAACGTCTTTTTAAAAATTATCGCAACACTTTTAAGTGAACCGTAAAGGGACTTAAATACTTTCTCACTGAAATTAACCTTGCAGAGGCTTGGATGTTGAAGAAGCTTGATATTCGGACCCGTCTCGATGCATGTCTGATCATGAACAATCTTCGACAGTTGTAGAGGTATACGAAATACTTAATTGATAACGAACATTTATAAAATCATGTCCTTAGAAATTTCCCCCTATGTCTATGTCGGTACAATATAAATATAATACGAATTATCAAATCAAAATGCCTATACAAATCTAATACCCTCCCATGAACCCAAAAGTGAAAAGGTACTTGAAATGCAAGTCTTTCATTTTCTCTTCAAAATTCTTCTACATCAAAACTTCAAATCTTTAAGCTTTTCTCATCAGGATGTGCAATCCAGTAATCATAATCAATTCTTCATACCTACACACATGAGACAAAGCAAATACCTTCATGACGCATCGAGTTTGAAATGATATAAGAATAAATCAATCAGTATAATCAAATCTCCTCCATAACTCTTCCTCCCCTTTTATTTGACCAAAATAGAGTTGGAAACGAATAAACAAAATACACATGGAATTATCACGACAAGCAGAAGAAGTATGGATCAACCTACGTGCATGCAAAAGAAATTCACAAAAGATCCATAAGTTATTTTTAATTTTTAATTTTTTCAAACAAAAACAATTTACAAAAATAAACGCACCATGAATAGCATTAAGACAACCAAATCGTGGATATGGAATGAATGGGTGTGAACAAATTCAATAGGTAATAAAACTAAATCAAGCATATGTGCACGATGCATAAGTGTACTCCTATTGATTAAACATCAAAAATATACTTAGGTGTAAAATTATTGAATTTAGATGATATCGACTAAATCAAATCAACAAATCAAAGCCTAATTGATTTTCACACCAATGACGTCCAAAACTATTTAGTGTCGTTTCAAGAAATTTTCAAAGGACGTGCAAACCCATTGATTACTTTTCTAACCAAACTCCCTCATATAAAATATTAAAATTTTTTATATCTAAATAGGTACTAAAATCTCAACTTAGATAAACCCTATTGGCCCAAAATTTGGCATATAACATCTCTTTTTTTGCCTTAATTTTTTGTACGGGCTCTTTTCACAAGGTGGCTTTCACGCAGAGTCAATTTTACAGTCTCGTATCCCTTTCTCGTACCACTCTTCATTTTTTTCAAGTTTAAACAAATTCCTCACGGGCAATGGTTTTTACATGCACTACTTTTATTACTCTCGTATTATTTCACTTGGTTCGTTTTAAGGGCAGGATTGAGATTAAAACACTCTACCAATATGTGATTAATAAGTACAATAATCAAACAAATCCGTGTATATGTACAACAAAGGAAGTTGTAACACCCCGCCTAAAATAATAACGGGTGGCCAACCCTATACTACATTAAATCAGGAGTTTCAGATGGTCCAGTCTCAACATCAACTGTCGGTACTATATAATATAGAACTAACTACCCGAAATCATATCAGCGAGATGTTAAAATTAATAAAATGTGCAACAGACAACCAACTAACACTACTAATAAAGAAAAGTAAGATGCATACAAGAACTATGATAAATGAAATGCTAGAAATAAAATGAAATAAATTAATACAACCGTATGTACTACAAAAAGTAGACCCGAATAAGCTGTCGGGTCACAGCCAATACAATAACTGAAATGGAATAAATATAAACTTGTATATAAATATCCCTTGGGTACAAACCCGATATACAACATGAATCCTACCTAGAATTTTAAAGAAGTAGGAAGCGGCTACAAGATACATCCCGCAACAGTCTGCACCTGTCACGGCTCCCAAGACTCTGGATAGAAGGTCATCCGGCATCCATGCGGTAGGATACCTATAATAATATATATATATACAGGCAGGAGAGAAAAGTAAACGGGTCAGAGCCCCGATTGTGAAAAATATTTAGCAAGTGTGTTAACCGTGCATAATAAATATCGGTGCATTTATTTCATAATTAAAGTGGAACCGCACTCTCGTGGAACCCCAACTCACCTCTCATCTAAAGGCGCGCACCTATTCGCGTACTCAAGTTTTAGTTAAATTACCCCCATTGTTATAAGGACAACCTAACTTATCATAGGCCTAGCCTATACCCACGAGATCTACCTTCCTATCATACCCCAAGAATCCACCCCCCCTTTTTTTAAACACAATTAAGTATTTATTTTCAATCATATGTGCCTTATTAGGCTTAGTGGATTCCGGTTTATACTTTAACCAATTATAATTTAATAGATTACCCAATATGCAATTGGGTTGAAACATATTATTTAAATTTCTAATTAATAAGCATGAAAAATCATTATTGACACTACTTCCCTCCAATTTCAACGTTGCGCTGCGTTTCGTGCGTGGGGTGTCTCGCAAAGCGAAATCCAAATAAAGAACCACCCCGTTACACTACTCCATGTCAACGTCGATCCTGGAGATCCATTATGCCACACATAAATATTGACAGAACTTCTCTCTACTCTCAACAATGTACTACATTTCGTGCGTGGAGAGTCTCGCAAAGCGAAATCCAAACAAGGAACCGCCCCGTTACACTACTCTTTGACAATATCGATCATAGAGATCCATAATGCTGTGCATACCATAACTGGCAGAACTTTTCTCCAATTTCAACACTGCACTACGTTTCATGCGTGGGGTGTCTCGCAAAGCGAAATTCAAACAAGGAACCACCCCGTTACACTACTCCTTGACAATGTCGATCCTAGAGATCCATAATGCCATATATACAATATAATACTACAACTACAACTAACATCTCCAATCATATCCTTCGGATGATGTAACCGAAATATTCCTTAAATGCGATACATCAACCCCCATCAATCTAGTACACCATAATCATCCAAGATGTACTCTACCAAAATTCTATATCCTTTCATCTATAGGATATATAAATATATATATATAGGTATTTTATGCTCACCATATATATACATATACCAATCATCCATACCCATGACCAAGTGTACGTATCATATCTGATGTATAATGGACATGCACATAATCCACCCGGCTATATATATCGCCGATAAAACTGCATCAATGCTATCATCTTCCCAATGCCCGGCTCACGTAGCAACTGGGGACCACCTGGTGGGGATCAACGACACCCACCTCGTGATAACTCACACACACGACGTCCCGGGAAGCGGTCATAGCTCTACTGGCAATGAGACGAAACATACCCACCACGTCTCATCCCAAAAATATATTTATCGTATAATAACACACCGGACGACTATGACCTGGGGAATATCCACACCCTGCTCTATATGCCAGGATGCTCACCCTCTGCGCGAAAACTTCCCAATGATAGCATGAGCGGGGTATGCTTAACCACATAAGTATATATATCGCTCACATGCGTAATATACATACATCCATATGATCCCATCATATGATCAAATAGTAAACCATCATATACGGTTTAAGCATCCATACCATGTATGTCCACAACATAAATATATCCATATATTTATATGCATACAGATATATATATATATATATATATATATATATATATATACACATATTCACATATCCATATATCTATATATATAAACTAGTTCTCGTTCATATGTATAAGATATACAAACCCGGCTATAAATATACATAAATCCTCAATATACAAGCCGTCACCACAAACTCATATCATTTACCTTGATATGTGAATACAATCCCTCACTTGAAACATATTCAATCATTTTTCCTATGATGAATATTCTCCCAAAACCATATGTATATATCTATAAATATATATTCAACATTAGGGTTATCACCCAAGAGTTTGTGTAGGAATCCATCACTACACATTTCATCCATCTTTAAAGTACATATTTTCCTTTAGTACTATTTAACCATAGGCACATCAATGACTTAATAGCCTAAAACCTCAAATTATTACAACCTCGTCTCAAGTATTGGAATCTCAATGGTCATATCCCCAAAATTAAGTGTAAACTATCCTAACTAGAATTTATGCTACCGCTTATTCTAGTCGATAGTACGATCCCAATCGTTCCCAATTTCACCTATGGTTCAATTTATCTTATGAACCCTTACTCCCATTGAGTTATCAATTTTTCCTTAGTCTAAATATATCTAAGGATATGAGACCTCTCACTCTCTAAGATCTCTCAACTTCACATCATATTTATACCTTTATATCTAAATTTGGTATTTCCAACCTCTATGAGGTTTCCCCACAATCACCATATGTAACTCCAATACATACATGGATACATTTCTCCCAAGTTATTTTAAGGAGTCCCCAAAATCCTAATATGTGGGAAACTCCTTATATGTCTCCAAGAACATATCTCTTACATCATAAGAGAAGGCCCCCAAATCAATAAACCAAACCAAAAAAGTTTGGAATCACTATGGAGAAAATACCTCAAAATGCCCTGTTTCCGAATCGATTCGGCCCTATTCCGAATCGATTCGGCCTAGCGAATCGATTCGGCCTCCAAGGCGAATCGATTCGGGTCCAAAGACCTGGGCTTCTGCCACAGGCCAAATCGATTCGGCTTGGGTCCGAATCGATTCGGTCAATGCAGACCTACCAATTTCCTTAAACCGAATCGATTCGCTTAAGGGGTGAATCGATTCGGACCTGCAATTTTGAAGGGTTCTTCTTATTCATCAAAACCCTTAAACCCTAACTTTTAAACCCTAAATTTTAAACCCTAAATTTTCATTTCTAACCCTTAAACCTTCATCGATTTATGATTTTAAGCCCATAAGTCAACCCAAAGTTGATCCCAACCATTTCTAATCCATTAAATCCATATTTAAACATTGATTTCAAGATTAAACCTAAAATCTAGGTTTTGATGTTAATACCCAAAAATCCATTTCTTTAACCCACAAATTATGAAATGAAATACACAAATAGCTATTTAGCAAGATTAAACACTTGCCTCAGATTTGTAGAGGTTGGATCGTCCTCGATGTCGCGATTTGGCCGGAAATCCCCAAGCTTTTCTCCCTCTCTCCTTTTCTTTCTTCTTCTTTCTCTTTTCTTTCTTTTTCTCTCTTTTCTCAAAAGATAAGGCTTCATCCGTAAGCCTTAAATCCTTTAAAACAATAAACCCAATTTTAAATGTTAATACACACTTTAAATGACTCGTTTACTCCAATTCGAGTCAACTGACTTAAAAACATTCCGGAGATGAAATAAAACTCAATGACAGTCATTTTGACTATCTCGACCCTTCCGGGATCAATGGTACCCTCAAAATCCTCATCCGGAATACTTTACAACATCCTATATTTTTGGACTTAAATTCCCAAATTTAAAATTCTCCGATTTAAATTAAATTTTATTTTCCCAAAATTTAATTTCTCAGTCTCAAAAATCGTGGGGGTGTTACAGAAGTCATGAGTCAAACATGTAGGAAGTATCAAGAAATAACATCTCAATGACTCCAAACATTGTAGATCACATGGATGACATAATATATTGTCTCAAAACACTATCAAATTGTCATATGGATAAATGGAATCAAATTGACTCGGTCATCCTAAGTGTTGATCCATAAATGGTGTAAAACAAAATACAAAACTCTTTTTGTCTTTTTCAATTTTTTTTTAAAAAAATGAAAATCTTTTTGTATTTTTCCCAAATTTTTTGAAAAACAAAAACCATAAATACAAATATAGTACACACTAGCAATAGGCATAATATCGGCATGAGAAACATCTTATGCTAGCAAATTGTAATCACACAAATGAATCAATAATCTAAGCAGGTTTGATTAAACGAATAATGCAGTATAAGCAATTAAGCATGAATACTAAAAATGACTGCATGTGAACTGTCAGAAGCAACCCAGCAATACTAAATAATGTTACTGAAAAACACCGGGTACTGCAAACTAAATGGTCAAAGTCATCCTGGTCGCTCGAACGAGACTACTTGTCATTTTAAACGACATGGCATCTCGTGAGAAGATTCATGTGAGACCATAAATCGCTCAAACGAAAACCTATGTCGTTTGAATGAGAAAACTAATTTTCACATATTCCCTGAATGTTAAACATAGTTTCTCGGTGAAAAAAATTCTAGAAAATAATACCTGGAAGGTGCTGACAGATCCAAAACAGTGCTAAAATAGTAGCTAAAACTCATAAACCAATGAGAACTAAAACACATTGAGTCATAACACTAGTAAGAGTATATCATGGAGCACAACTAGCATATGACAAATAACAAACACAATCAACCAAACAATCTCATATGGGGTGAATCACGTTCAAGAAAATGATAGTCGTGAATAATTAGACGATAAGCCTCTAAAACCAATTTCCTCACCCAAATTGATGTGTAACGAGGTGTGCGGGTTTGAGGAATAGAATTTAATTTTATATTAAACTTCCTAGGTCCTTTTGAAAGCTTGTAACAGAAACTCCTAAGATGACCTTGCATACCGCAATGTGTGAAAGTGTAAACCGGATGGTGAATGTTACCTAACGGTGGACCTCTCCTCAAATTCCTAGATGGCTTTCTCTTCAAATTCCTAGGGGCCTCTCGCATGATGTTCCTAGGTGGATCTCGATTGACAACCCTCAGTGTCTCTCTCTTAATATCCCTTGGTGCCTCTCTCCTAACAACCCTAAGAGGCTCTCTCACACGTGTGGGGTTGACTTTGGGAATGGGTGAGACACTCTCATCGAAGCCTATACTTCCCCTATCCTCCTTAATTTGGACAGTCCCTAAAATTTTATCTAATTTTTCTGACCGATACTCCCAATCAAATTTTACCTTGTTTTTCTCTCAAATTCTTCTCAAACTCACCTATCCTTGACTCGAGTAAACGTCTAGAATTCTCAAACTCTAAAAGTTTCTTTTTCATAGTCTCTATCAACCCTTTAAGACTATCTCTCTCACCCTCGACGTACTCAATCTTCTCTCTCAAAATTTTCTCACGTGCCATCAGGTCTTCAACTAAAACATCATCATTTTTTAAGGCACGCTCTTTCAATTAAGAATTTAGTTTCAAATTTTCTTTCTCTATTTTCAAAGCTTCAGCATAAAGTTCATTCAAATTCGTTTGCAAATTATGCTCATCTACACTTCCATCATCACTCTCATCACCCTCACTATCATCACTCATCACATGATTAGGAAGCTCTCGCCTAGAAGCATAAAAAAATTATTCTTCCGAATCGTTATCACTAAGGGTAGACATATGAGACAACGACTTTTTCAATTTCTTCATAAAATTTGTGGGATACTCATCTATTGTGTGACCAACACCCTCACAACACGAACACCTCTCAAAATCGTTTTCAATGGAAGATTTAAAACAATAGTTCATGTGAATTTTCCAGTTAGACTTTTGAAAAAGTTAACATCGAAAATCATCAAAACCATCAAAAGCCATTTTTAAGAAAAATAGGATCAAACACAATAACTTAGTGCAACAGGCTTTGACACAAAAGGGCGTGCAAAATCAGGATCACGCGATAAATTAGCATAAGCCGCTCTGATACCAATTTGAGAGTATGCTACAGTGTAATAATGCGACTTCTCAAATAAATCCAATTTTAATTGTATAACAATCCAATCAGTTTTAATTAAACCCAAATTTTAGATACACCTTAACAATCCATCTAGGTGATTTAAAATCTTATAATCAATAAACATGCAAAGGAAACCAATTTCAGGAAAAATCCTCGAAGGGAAAAACCTTTTATTTCACTATAATTTGTAAATCGCGACATACACGAATTACAATGAAATACGATGACACACGAATACTCGCAGACATCGATCGACACCATCAGCAATGGAAAAATTGCAGCAGACCCACAAGAACATGTAGTTTTATCTTCATCAAAGATCCACATGCAGCGAACCTCAATGACCGCAGTCGTAATCATCCCAGTAACAAAGAAGGCACCTAAATCAACAATAGAGATCCTCTATACAGAAAACTACCAGAAGATGGTATCTTGGGTTCCAACAAAATTCACATAAAAATTTGGGATTCTTGTGAATTCAAAAACTAGGTTTTAAACCCTAAAGAAAGAAGACAAAAATCATTTTGCAGTTTTCAGTTTGCTAGTATCAAAAATCATCAGGTCTTCTTCATCAAAACGGAATGATTTAATGCGCTTTATATAAAAAATTTGAGTCAGTGCGTCGTTTGAATGAGATCCGATGTTGTTCGAATGAGATCTGATGTCGTTCGAACCAGATCCTATGTCATTCGAACCAGAAAATTCGCAAAAAATAAATTTAATTTTTTATTTTAAAAATTCTTCTTTTAATCTTGGAAAATTCATTTTAACGAAAAACAACGCCTTAACACTTAGAAAATATTTTAGAAAAGTATTCAAACCTCTTTTTAAAAATTATCCCAACACTTTTAAGTGAACCGTAAAGGGACTTAAATAATTTCTCACCGAAATTAACCTTGCAGAGGCTTGAATGTTGAAGAATCTTGATATTTGGATCCGTCTCGATGCATGTATGATATTAAATAATCTTCGACGGTCGTAGCGGTATACGACATACTTAATTGATAATGGACATTTATAAAATTATGTCCTTATAGATGATCTTATTGGATGGATCGGAGGGCTTAACCTTCATGTTGATCATGCATAGATATAGCCTCAGTGTTTGGAGATCAAACGGCACATCGTCATCACTACCTTAAGAGTTTTTAGTTATTTCCACAACTTTGATGCTCAAAGGCTCTGCCTCATATTTCATGGCTTCATCCCAGGTGACTTTGTTCCCAAAGAAATTCTCCAATCCTGTCTTTATCTTCCTCTCCATAGAGTCGTACCATAGCTGGGGAACCCGTAGAAGGGGAAATCTTCATCCTCCTTAACAAATCATCCACTTAGGGAATCTCTTGAGACAGTCCCTTATTTTTTTAAGATTTTCTTCATTTATTGTTGGCGGAGTGTCGTGAATTAAACTGGTGATGGTTAGTAACCCATGTCGCAAGGGGGAAGACTACTTTTAGAATTATTAACTCGAGAATCCCTTTTTAATGGTGACTTAGTCCCATTCCGGGAATGAAAGTATATATTTGAATATCTAGATCACGTTGACATTATCGTATGGGCTATACTTTAGGCATACTCTGTCTTTGAAACTATCTCCAGCTGGAATTGGAAGTGGATCAATCTTGAAGCCTGAGAGGAACATGTCATTATCCATATGCTTGATTTATAATGTAGGTTTACTCGTGTCGATGTCAACAGAGTTGTCATCATCTTTGAAGATAGTGATGGTCTGATCGTAGATGGAAAATTTTAGCTTTCGATGGAGAGAAGAATGCACGCCTCAGATATTATGAAGACAAAGGGGATCGAGGAATAAGTTGAAGCAGGCTGATATATTGATGACTTAAAACTCGGTTTGAAGGTATATAGCACTAGTCCCTAGTGTGAATTGTATTGAACCCGTAATCTCTCGACGATTATTATCATAGGCGCACACGGCGGTAGAAGTGGGGATGAGATTATTGACCTTTATCCCTAGGTAGTTAAGATTTCTCAATGGAGACATGTTCAAAGCAAACCCATTGTCAATAAGTCCTAGTGGAACCATTTTCCCCATGACTTCTACTAAGATATTAATAGCATAGTTATAGTTAGGACCAATCTTGGGTTTTTTCTCCTTGAAAAAAGAGATGAGCTTTATTATGGTCAGAGATCCCACCATGTGAAGGGTTCTTTAAGGCTTGTGGTAGGAATAACTGTGGGTCCTATGAGTAGTTCGATCACAATATTTTTTTGTAATTGGGAGGACATGAAAAGCCCCAGTGGATTGATTTAGTCTTAGAATTTTTTAGTTGCTCTAGGACCTTACTTTCTCCAACTGTCATTTCTAGCTTCGAGAAATCTTTAGCAACTCCTTTTATTTTATCTGCAGCTACTGGTGGGAGGATCAAGCCTTTGTAGTGGTGCCCGACAGAGTCATGTGATTTACGAATGCAGGGAAAACAGAAACCGCGTCTCTTCATCAACCTCAAGCATGTTGTATACTTTATTAATCTCTTTTAGCAATTTGTCAAACAAAATCATTCCCCACAAAGAGTAAATTGTGTTGATGCTTCTATTGTTCGGTTCATTATTTGAGCTATCAAAATTATTTCCCCTGTATATAATGTCATCTTTCCAAGAAAAGTCAATGCGTTCCACGACTTTAATAGCCTTATCGTAAAGGTCTTCCCATTTATATGAGAAGTGTTATAAGGAAAAGGAAGATACCATTTGAGCATCAGGACTATGATATGTCTACAGGCCGTACTGATTTCTTGCTTCTTGACAAACTCATCAGACATAACACGCACAGTACTATCTAAACTGAACTATTTTGCTGACACAAACCTTATATATCAGTGACCTTTTCCTAATAGTCTCCTTTGAGGGTTTGGATTAGGTTTTGGATAAGCTAGAGGGGCAATGATACACTTGTCAATGAGCCTATGGATGACATTCTTCAAGTGAAAACTATAAATTCATTTTTTTTTCAAAATATGTTTTTTAAATTAAAAAAAATTGTTAATTAATTTAAAATATATATTTTGAGTTGATTTTTTTATGTTTCGCCTGAAATGTTTAAATAACGCACACAAAAAATTCAACTAAAAAATAATCCGACAATTTTTTTCTTTTCTTTTTCATTGGTTTAAATAACACACTCCAATAATCTCTTATTTTTAAATGTTGGCGCTAGTGGCACCCCTTATTTTTAAACCTTTTTTTTTAATTTTACAACATTTAAAGCAACTTTTGTATTTCTTAAAATTGTGACTTAGTTCACCCAATATGATTGCCGAATTCCAATGGAAAAGGAAGTAAGAAATTAAATAAAAAAGAGCACTTACAATTAATATGTTCATTCGCAACTGACAAAAGAGTTAATTGAACTAAAGAAATTAAAAAATTAACCACATATGCTCATGTGTCAACTAAGTTTTAAAATCCAGAAACTCGCGAAAATGCATTACAAAGGCATATATGTTTATGCGTATAAACCTTAAAAAAATGAGCCGCAAATCACAAACTAACTTACACCTCTGTACATAGTATAAATAACTTATCCATAACTAACTTATAAATAGAAGGAGTTATTTTTCTTCGTCTTTGGTTACAATAAGGAAAAAAATAAACAACACCTACGAATTATAACATAGGGACAATAGGAGTTATCTATACTATATAGAACCGCATGAAGTAAAAAATACCTTATTTTATTCTTGGTATATAGAACAATAGGTATACATAATAAAAAACTGAGAGAGGGAGTTGGTCGGTTAAGCGTACACGTTTAATGGGTATTGTCATTAACTGGGTGTTAAAAAATACATACATGCATAAACCAGTTCAAAAACCCAGTTAAGAATACATTCATACACCCAAAAAACCAATTTAAAAACTCCCTCCACCACATTGAAACATGTTTTAGCAGTTGGATTTCATCAAAGAAACATATAGTATCAACCAAGTCAATCTCAGTTAAGTCCAATTCGGCAGAATCTCCCACATATCCGGAACCACCTGCTGCAACAAAGTTTGAAATTCAAACTGGTACAGATTCCCCTCCTATTGAATCATTCTTCACGTGTAATTAGCTACCCTCTATTGTACAAATATATATACCAGTAGGATCATTCAAGTGTGAACTAAGTAAAGAAAATAAAATATATACGACTGCTACATGCAGTTCATCATCTTAATATAATTGTTCTTCCATCACTTTTATAAAAGTTCCTCAATATAACTATTAAACATTACTTCATCGTTTATTATACAGAAGTTTTAGCAGTTAAGCATACAAGCATAAACTAGTTGTTTGTGATTGTCTTGGGTTGTCTGACGAAATATACAGAAGTTTTATCACATGAAAAGGCTTATGTTTTATCAAGCATATAAAAGTTTTATCACATAGATGGTTGATAACCATTAGTTATCATTAAGAAAAACTCCAAAGTCCCTCATCTTCTTCCTCATTTTCCTTCCACGCAAACCTCCAAATTTAAAGCTCTGTAACTGGAAAAATAAACACAAAAATAGCAGGAAGTAAGGAATAATATACCAAATTTAAATCTCTGTGATCAAACGTTCGAGGAGAACTCGGTGTCGTGTAAAATGTTTGAGATAAGGTAGTTGAAGAGATAGGGAAATGGTTCAATGCAATGTAAGAGATTGAGATTTGAATTGAAGTGTCGTGTAAAAGCCCCCATCAACTGTACCCTGATAGCTTAGCTGTAGGAGAAGTGTTTTAGCTTAGTCAAGTAGGTTTCCTGCACATTTCATCTTTGTATGCTGAGACATGTACTAACACCTATTAAAAAACATTTACTATAATATTAAAGAGACATGTACTCGGCCTAGAGTAAAATAGGGAATAGAGTTTCTTGAGAAGGGTTAATTACCATTTAACCACTCCTTTAGCATCATTTCCATATGTAAGGATACACACTTTCAACATTTCATCTCAGTCGTCAGTTGATAAAGACCAAACTCATCAACTTTCGATCTGAGTCGTGAGTTAGACAAGACCAAAAGTCCCTCCTCCTTTATTATATATATATATATATTCTTATTGAATGTCATATTCTTGCATGCTTGAGTTTTGTCTGATATGCACATTCATTCTTCCCAAGAAGCTAAATGCTTCACCGATCAAACTTTTCTCTTACACCCTACATGCTTCACTGATCAAGCTTTGTCATTCTTTATGAAGTCCTACATCACCGTCCTCACCCGATATGAGAGGGGAGGCATGGAATTATCGATTGTGTTAAACCAACTCTTAGAGTTTGAACTGAAATTATTTACCGAGATGACCGTTAGTTGTCAGAAGTTCAACGACTTGTCCATAGAAGCCCTAAAGTGGGCTCCAGAATCCAATGAATGGGTAATACCTATGAAATATGTCAACCTAGATGATCTGGTATAGACCATGGGTGATATACTTCGATAAATAAGTGAAATCAACAGCATCTCTGAGTTTCTCTAGGGACGGTCAGTCCCTTCACTCCTATATTTCCCCATTTAATGGGAAGATTTATATGATCAATCTCTTAAGGTCTTCAAGTGTATTAATTACTCTTTGTAGGAGGACATAGTCACCACCGAATGGGGGGATGATTTTCACAGCTCAGATGATGAATCAAGTCAAGAATAAGTCAATCCAATAGTCAGCCTGTGTGGAATGATATCCTTCAAAGATGTGTTAAAGAAAATCAATAAGGTGGACATTCATACCAAGGTATATGAAGCCGCGTGATTCTTGTTCTTTCCTGGTTCCGTAAACCACATGACCAGCTTAAAAAGACACTATAAATATCTGAATCCTCATTCAATAGAAACAAATAATGGAAAGGGGGTTATCGAAGAACTTCCCATGCCAAAAATGACCATTGGAGATAACAAAGTCCTTGATCAGTTAAGAAGATCCAAGACAATACCACCATATGAGGGCGTTTCATGTCCTCCCAGTTGCATCAGAATTCCTTGATAAATGTCCTCACAGGACCCACAGTCCCTCCTTCAACTACTTTCGAAGAAGACTTAAATATGGTTGCGTCTCTAACCTCTTTCACATTTCTCTCCTTTTTCAAAGAAGAGATACCAAAATTTGACCCTGATCATAATTATTCTCTCAACATTTTCGTTTAAGTCTTTGGAAATACAGTCTAACTTTCACTTTTCAATAGTGGATCTACTCTTAATGTCTGTCTTCTCAGAACCTTTAACTTTTTAGGATTGAAAGTCAATGATCGCATTCCCACCTCTTCCACTGTGCGTGCTTATGACAATACCCGTCAAGAAGTAATGGGGTCCATAAAAGTCACACTACGGATTGTCCCTATCAATCATGTCACCGAGTTTCAAGTCATTGGCATACCTACATGCTTCAATCTACTCTTTGTCCATCCATGGCTCCATAACATATGATGGGTATCTTCTTCTCTTCATTAGAAACTGAAGTTATTCGCTAAATGTCATATTCTTATATGCTTGTATTTTGTTCAATATATACATTCATTCTTCCATAACTATTTGTGATTCGATAAATACTCGTACTATATTTTGAATTATTATTTTCCAGAACACTCCTAAGGATGAATTCACTCTGTCATATTCTCCATCTATATTATGAACATAGTCACACACTTCACGAAATCTAATACGAGACGATTAAGACATTCCCATGGGATATTGAAAGGTTGGTATAGATGCCTGACACCATACCATTTCGTTGCTTAGTCTTTAAACCTTTGAACTACTTGGTTTTGCAAGCATCAGTATTGTCTATGATGTCATTCTCTTGACCTGACAACATTTCTTTTGCATATTTTGTGCAAAATAGGCTAGTGACTCTATCTCTACTCATTATCCCACATTGATGATGACCGAGTGCCTCAAGAAAGGGTGCAATCCCGTGCGGATGCCAAATGGAAGCCCCTCGAGATGGCCACAGTGGCGACTCTTATGGGGAAATGTTTTAAGAGGACTAAACTCTTTTTTTTTCATGGGTATTACTCTTTCATGCATGTGTGCGTACGCACCTACCTATATTCTCCCTTTTCTCCTATATTTACTTAATGCACATTAATCTCATGTATATATCACTTTTCACTCACTTATACATTTCACACACTTGTATATACTCTCCATGTAAACTTCACGCACTTATACTTGAATAATAGATTCACTTCTACTCACATGTGCCACACACCACTTAGATTATCCATTCTTAGGCTTCATTAGCACACACCCACACTTTTCACGCTTATATATATCTCCATGCTCACATACTCATAGCACACACCACTTGTAGTTTATCCATGTACAGGCTCACTACCACACTCACTCACTTGTAAATATTCACATGTCACTCACTCATATGTACATGTTGCCATTATGCTTAGTATAGTCTCCATGCTTCATGCTAGATTTGATCTTCATAATACTTGTGTAGGCTCCCTCATTAGCTAAGTACTCCATTTACTCGTCATCCAAATAAAAAATAAAAAAATACCCTCTTTCGATAATATATTAATTAAGATTCGTGAAAATTCTCACACTACATCACCGAGAGTATGGAAATATTGACAAAAAAATTATCCTATACTGGGGGGGTCACTTTGTAATGGTCGTTGGTCTTTTGGGGCGCAGTTAGCCTTAGAGATATGACTATCACCTTCCAGTGGCCTCGTACCTTTGACGTATATCGAACGGTTACCCCTCATCATACTTTTTTACCAAACTCACGACGAGAGGTATATAACAAGTTACTCATTCATGTACATCGAGTATATCGAATTTGCTCTCACACGCACCATCCCCATGAGGTATATTGTGGGGCAATTCATGTACACTCAGACATATCAAATGGCTTGTCCACACGTACCTATGAATGATTGCCATTATATAGGCAAGAGGTATATCGTGAAAGTCATGCCAAAGGAGCAACCCTTACATTAACCCAACATTTGCCGAATCCTCATATAGGCATCGAACCTAGAAGCACTCATATTTAGTTTGTCGGTTACCATTCAAAACTCTATCAAAATTTTGGGTCAGCATACCGCCCGAATTTTTGCACTATTTCCCCATTTCTCAAATAGGATCCTATCAGTGAGCCTGAAAACAAGTCAAATTGTATCTTACATAATTTTAAACCTAATTTTTCCAAGCTCGGGTCTTGTCCAACATTTGTTTTTTCATTTAGGAAAACCTAATACATGTGAAAACCTAATAATAACACTAATAATAATAATCATGCTGAGATTCTTCTTTTTTTCCCTCTCTTTTTAAAACGAAAATACCAAAACATATTTATCCTCCTTCTAAAATACCCAAAAAAAAAAAAACTCCCTCCTTCTTTTAAAAATAAATTTGAACTATTTTCCCTCTCAAGTTGATCGCATACATGATTTTGGACTGGCTCCCTAAAAGCTTTGGTCTTTTGTTAATGCGCCCTATCATTTCCTCTTCAGTTACTTCGTCCGAGTTTGGTACCTCCATGAGCTCTACATGGGGAACACCGACCAAGCATTGAATGTGTAGCTCGATCTGATGGTCGTCTTATCCTAAATCAATGTCAAGATTAACAACCTTCAAATTGAGGTCCGTGAAATGTAACGACATCGGCCCGAGATTCTCAAAGAACTCGAGGTTATCTTTCCTCATGCCATGGGTATACCCACTCTCGGTTATGTTTGGGTTCTAGAATAGTACCATCAAGCTCCACATGCCCAACCTACCAATTGGATGCCATATACTCAACTCCTTATTCCAAACCTTGCCCAACCAAGGGTTAATTGGCTAGTACTCGCGGATCCCAAAGAGGAGGAGCTTAACAAGGTCAAGGAAGAGCTCGAACTGACGTCAAAGAAATTTAACCAAGTCAAGATATTCGGGGGACTACACCTATATGTATCCTTATCCCAAAGTTATATGGCCAGAGAAGTTCAAGATGCTAGACATCAAGAAGTTCGGGGGAAGCGAACTCCCGATTGTTCACCTTCAAAGCTATCACTGAGCCATGACCCTCCTTGGTGTCTCTGAAGAGATAATGGCCAAAATGTTTCATTAGACCTTGAAAGAAAGTGCCCTCTAGTGGTTTCTATCCCTTTAAGAATCCAAAATCCATAGTTAGGAGGATGTCGCTCGAGAATTTATGTCTCGATACAAGTACAATGAGGAGTTAAAGGTCATGCACCGAGATCTAGAGTTCCTTAATAAAAACCCTAGGGAAATCGTTAGTAGCTTCATAGGAAGGTGGAGAGAGAAAGCTTCAACCATGAACAAAAAACCCTTCGAGGAGGAACAAGTCAGTATAGTGAAGAAGAACTTCTTACCTCATATCTGAGCATCCATGGGAGGACAGTATTAGCCACACTTTCAAGCCCTTCAAGAGGTTGGTGCAGAAATTGAGGAAGTCATTACAGAATTGGAATCTGAACCAAATAAGTAACTGAATAGATCACTCCCTAAAAGTTTGAGAAGTCTTCCAGTGCTACAGTCTCAATCGTTAACAATACTTCATAACCTTCTACCTCTTTGGCATAGAAAAGTCGACATAATCATGTCAAGAAAGAATACACTGAGCTACATGATCACTTATCCAAAGTCTACCATGTCCTATTAATCAAAAATATCATTAAAACCTTGGACCCCCATCCATTACCAAATCCACTCCTTAAAACCGTAACCCTATGCTCGTTGTGATTTCCACCAATCTGCAGGTCATACCATCGACTAATGCTTCCACCTTAGACATGTGATCCAACGCCTAATTAATCAAGGTATCATCTTCCTACCAGCTAATCCTAAACCCAATACCACTCATAACCCAGATCCAGCACATAACAAATTCCATCTTTCTAGAAAGAAACCCAAAATTTGACCCATATACTCAAATCGTGCCCAACTAGAAATCCATCATCCCTATAAATTCATTTTAAGAAATACAAAAATTGCTTTAAATCTTGTAAAATAAAAAAAAATAATAAGTTTAAAAATAAAGGGTGCCACTAGCACGGACCTTTAAAAATAAAAGAATATTGAAGTGTGTTATTCAAACCAATGAAAAAGAAAAAATAATAATTTGTCGGATTATTTTTTAGTTGAATTTTTTGTGTGTGTTATTTAAACATTTCAGGCGAAACATAAAAAAATCAACTCAAAATATATTTTTTAAATTAATTAACTATTTTTTTAATTCAAAAAATATATTTTGAAAAAAAAAATGAATTTATAGTGAGTATTGGGTACACCTCCAATCACAAAGGCATAACCAAAAGCCTCGAAGACTCCCATCAAGGGTGGAATGGCCACTTTTGTCTCTAGAGAGAAGACTTCCCGTATCACGGGATCCCCGAGATGTGGTGAGAAGAAAAAAGAAATCCCTACAGCTTGGAATAGAAATCCTCTGTGACGAGGGATTATACGTAGATTGTAGGAAAGTCCGCATAGTCCACGGGGGTGAAGATAATGTATCATGGATTACTGTAGAGGACAGAGAGACCCATAAACTAGAAATTCAATGGGATTTACCTGTGTTATTTCTTGGTAATACTTCTCTAGTAACTATGTTAGTAACCACCAACCTAACCCCGCTAAATGCTTCCACGATTTGTGCACCTTCTCGGCCACCCGAGATTCCACTACAAAGAAAGAATGGTTGACCAGGATCCATGACTCAATATCTACATCCGTATGCCAAACTCCAAATTCATCCTTGTTTAAACACCACCTTTGATTGAACCTCAATACATATCCAGTGAACCCTCATGGGATTTTTAATGGAATGAGGAAAATCACCAACGCGCTGAAAGGTCTCTCCAAGGAACCTCCCCGCAGTAGCCCTATTACGAACTCCATTAAGAACCCTAAATCCACCCTCAATGGAAAAAGGTCACAAACTAATAACATCGTCTGCACTAGACTGGAGTCAGTATGGGCGTTGTAGGTCACCCAAAGATCACTCCAAAGGTGTCTCAGTAGGACCCATCTCACCTATTCTACAACATCAAGGGAACCTCCATACTTAAGAATTGGACCTCTATTGGGTGCATCCCAGCGCCCATCATATTGAGTCCCTTTGAGTCTGTCCCATAAACTAAAGAATCCCCCTTATCCATTTTCCTACTATACCCCTCTATGAATCAAAACTTTATGTTATTATCAATGTTGTTATCCCTACCATGGATGATATAATAAACAGTGATTTCCAGTATTTTCCCGTGTGTGTTACATATGATAATTACGAATCCAGGAATGAATTAGAAATCTCCCCTGATAACAATAACTCTGTAGACTTAAAATACTTAAAGAACTTATAAAAACTTGTCCATAGTTAAAACAGACGTATGTCTCCCAACAAGGATGACACAATAATCATAAAATTTATCACTCCCCAAAACCCCAAACAATTACAAATAAATTCCTCCCTAGATAAGAACAAATGAAAAGAAATCATAGATCTCCTTACCATTTTCATGTATGTTTTCACTTGATCCTGTGTCGATATGCCCTACATCGACCCAACTATTGTAATGCGTGAAATACCCACTCATCCTAATTCACAATTGAAAAATCCAATACTACATAAGCTAATGCTCAAATGGTCCTTAAAAGTATATGAGGGAGTTAAGAAACAGCTCAGTGTAAGATTCATTCGAGCAATCAAATACCCCACTTGGCTAGCCAAGATCGTACTAGTACCTATAACCAACAGCAAAGTCCAAATGTGCATAGATTACTGGGATCTTAATCGGGCCTATGCCAAAGATAATGTCCCTCTACCACACATCAACATATTGGTAGATAACAAAATCAATAATGCGATCAAGTTCTTCATTAACGAATTCATGGGATATGTGACACCCTGCCTAATAAAATACCGGGTGATCAGTCCTATATCAAATTAAAATAGGAATCCCAGTTGGTTCATTCTTAGCATCACTGTCGAAACCTTTTTAAAACTTACTAACCACCTAGTATTTGAAAAAGCCGGTGCCAAATTTTGCCTTTATTTAAACAAAAATAATAACACGCGAAAATATACTATGAGCCATTCACAACAACTGAATCAAAACAATTACATAAATAAATAAACTACTTACAGAATAAACCATCGGCCACAAAAGTAAATAGTCCAATAACAATCGTCCAACAACTGAATAAATGAATCTAAAAACTGTACCGAAAAGTCTGGGTGACAAGCCCCAAGTAAAACTGAAACTGATAGATGATTCCTACTCTAGGAAAGAATGAACGATGCGCCTAATCCAAGCTCCTGCTAGCATCCACATGTTCCGCAGCTACGTGTCCCTGGAATAGAATATCAAGCCTAGCGCCCCAGTGGATGGATACCTAAAAGGTTTTGAAAATAGTTTTATAGTAAGGATTAGAAACCAAAACATTTTGGAAATATTTAACAAGTGAATTAATTGCAGTAATTAAAAATGCATGAATGCGCTTCATATTTAAGTTAGTGTCACACTCTCTTGAGGACATACTCACCCCTCCACTAATGTGCACACCTAACGGTTACCTTAACCCCACCTAGTTATACTACCCCGTCCAACTAGTCCTGGTATAAACTCCCCTTGCCATACTACTCTAAACCGAGTATTATTATTCATGGGTTATAAGTTATCTCTTACATTAACTTAATTAATTCCTGTAAAATAATATCATATAACCGTGACATAAATTATATAAGTAAATACATTACACTCTGTATTATTACCCGTATATAATATTTAATACTATTATATACGTATCTTTACTATAACATCCACACATATACCATATGTATATCCATCCTTCTGAGTATACCCTTGCCGGATGATTTCCTCTAAAGTGCTATCATACTAGGTGTGCTCACTTAACCTAGTTACCCCAAGTCAAAATCTCTCACGAAATTGGCCCAAAACATAAACATTGGAGGCAGTCATATTTCCTTCCTGAAAGTGAGATAAGCCCCTCACCCATATAATGGACACTATGACCTAGGAATATACTTGCCCTACTCCTCAAGCCAGGGGATTGACCCACATCGCATAACATCCATTGATAGCACTAGAGAACATAATTTAATTAAATATCTAGCCACTGATATTTATAAGCACACACACACAATATATATATATATATATATATATATATATATATATATATATATATATATATATATACACTATCACTCACCGTATATATAATATAAATCCCGACTTTACTATGTACTGGAATTTGTAACACCAGCCTGTATATTCTCGAGTCTATGGTCCGACTCTAATTTTATTAATTAGCTCACTTTAATTAATTTATTTATTACCTTGGTATCACCTAACCAATATAACCGGACTCATTCACTTGGCTCATAATTAAATATTACCCGAGTCTATATCCCGATTCCAAATTAATTCTTTCCCCTCCCTAATTAATTAAATACCTTGGCATCGCTCAACCCATATACCCGAACTCGCTCACTCGATTCGTACTTAATTATTTTGGAACTCAATTCCTCAAATTGATCCATAAAATTCTCCAGATAAATCCTCCCTAATCCCAATCACTCTTCCCCATAATTGCTAGGAATATGTGCCACATATTTATTTATCACTATATAAAACATAGAAAATTAATTTAAAATTAATTTCCCATTTATCTTTACTACTTGAAAAGAGGGGAGTTCCTCTTCAATGTTCAAAAGACTAAAGTACCCTCATTAAATTTAAAATACCTATTATACCCTCAATAATAGTCTTACATATATCTCCCCTATTTAATAACACAACATACGAAATACCCACATGCATTCCTCTCATGTCTCTTCTATTCAGTCACACATACCAAACTATCCGAATTCGTTCATCTTCCAACCCTAGAAATCAAAATTCAGTTATCCCAAATATTTACTCTCAAATACATATGGCAACTCACATTCATTAACACGTAACAAAACATCCAAATTCATTTATTCATCTTACAACCCTGGAAATCAAAATTCATTGTCTCAAGCATTTACTCTCAAATACATATGAAAAATCACAATTCATTCATCTTCCCAAAATAAAAATCAACAGTCACCTATCCCAATAATTTAATTCTAGATTCATTCATCCTTTGAAATGGAAACTAAAAAACCACAGTCCGATATGGGTACTTAAGCTATTTGTATATTAGATATGTCTATTTCATTGAAATTATATCGTCTATTTCATTGGTTGCTCTTGTTTCTTTTTCAAAAACGAAGGTGAACACTCCTAATTCCATCTATAATTTTTTATTATGTCTTTCATTGTTGCTAAAAATTATGCAGTTGTTAATTTAAAAACAATTACATAAAATTTATATAGATATCTATCTCATTAACAAATTTTTATTTTTATGCATTCATTGTACTTCCGAGTTTTACATGAATTGGAAAACCCTTATATACATTGGCATATACGTACTGATATATGCCTATTAATATAGGCCTACTGTTTTAAATGTTAATTTCAAAAGTGAATTTGAAAACCCTTATATACATTGACATATGCGTACTAATATATGCCTATTAATATATGCCTACTATTTTAAATGTTAATTTCAAAAGTATGCCTACTGATACAAAAAATTTTGGTACTATAGATTAAAAATTTTGAACCTCACTTGATGATTATTTTTTATTCATTGGCATTTGCCTAATGTTTGGGGTTTTTTTCTAATTCCAGAAATTTCACTCATAATAACAATTTATTTTAACTAGTTTCGTAATGTGGAAGTTCAGTACTACAATAGTTGATGGTACTAAGACAACTACTTAATTTTTTTGTTTGTTGTCATTCTTATATAATATGATGTACTTACTCCATATAGGAATGTTAACAATAGTAGGATTGTAATCTGATATTTCGTAAAAACAAATTATCATTTAACTTTTTCGTAATTAAGTTTTAATCAAAATCTTGTAGGATATTGTCAATATTGGTGGTACAAGCTCGGATTGTAAATCTTAGAGTGAAGGAATTTCAATTTTGTTTAGGAGGTATGTGAAGTAGTTAATACCATATTGAAATTATTTCCTATAATTTATATTCAAGATGGTCATATATTTCCTTTGAAACTTTGTAGGATATTGTCAATATTGTTGGTGGAAGCTTGGATTGTCAATCTCATAGTGAAAGAATCTCACTTTTGTTTACGAGGTAATTCCAATTTACTAATGTATCATTGCGATTTTAATTATCAATTCTTATGGCCTGTAATTTAAAGAAAAAATGATCATTTAAATGTATCTTAACCATGACCCCAGTAGAATTCGTCCATCTTACTTTCCATTTTATTGATAACATTTTTGGGGGACTTAGAGCTGATGGTGACTGGTTTGATGAGATAGCACCAAGCAGGAAAAACAATGTCTGTTTACTAGAACAATTACGTTTAACAGTTGTAATCTCCTTATAACTTTGGAACTGATTGTGAAACGCGGGGAAGCATGTGCAGTGTTCAACGAAGTGTCTATGATCATAAAATCCAAAATTCCCTCTTTGAAGTCTACTTGAGAACAACAGACTTTAATGAATCAGAGGGTAATGGAAAGGGAAAATGTAGAATTCTTTAAGGGGAAAAATAATGGCTATTACAAAATATAGCATTAGGCCTGATCTTAGGGGAGGTTAATGAAAGTAGAAGCTAAACAATCAAGTTCTGAAATCTAGCCATACAATCATGATTGTGGTCTCAAATTTCATTTTGTCATCATCTTCTACTTGAAAAGTTGCCATACAGTTGTGACTTTGGTCACAAATTTCATTTTCCCTCATCATCTTCTCCTTGACAAGCTGAAAAAAATATGTCCATTACTGACACATAATTAAATGAGGAAAATGTATCAAGTATAATATTTTATAGTATATGTTTTCATTCACTAACAGATAGCTCAATTGTAGTGTAGGTTGTTATGTTGGCTAAAACATTATCCTCTTAGTATTTATCCGTATAATTTCTTGTATATCTAACTTTTGTTGTCGTATGTCCATAAGATGTGTTTTAGTTGCCTCTTCTCACGACACCATCAAAACAACAAAATTATCTACGGCAGGGGGCAAACCAATTTTGGATCCTACAAAATTTCGACATGTTGTTTGTGCTTTAAAATACTTGACATTAATAATACGAGACCTCGACTTTGTTGTAAACAAAGTTCACCATTTATGCGACCCTACCAACGATCACTGGACAACCTTGAAACAGAATTTCTAATATTTAAAGCACATTGCCACACTAGATTTGTTCCTTCAAAAATCATCTCCACTTGATCTTCAGTCTTTTTTTAAACTCGAATTGGGCTGCGTGTATCGATGATCGGCGACGACCGATGGATATACCATTTATCTTGGTCAGAATCCCTCATCCACCAAATCTGAATATAAAGCACTCTCGATACCATCATAACTGAGCTCACATGTTTGCGCTCTCTCCCTGATGAACTTTGTGCCACTCTCTCTCAACCTCCTTGTAAGGACACAAATTTCCAATTGAGTCCATATATAGTTTTGGCTCAATTCCGGGCAAAAACATTTATTCATAAGATAGTATGTTAATTGTAATATTCTCAAGCCTATGAAGTGTTTGTTGAAGACGTAGCGGCAAAGAGTATAAAGCCTCATAAAATACGCCGGTTTGCGTGCCTCGTTTCTTCGTCATCAACTATGGTTCCATGCTCCCAAGGTATGAATGCAATTATATATATAGGAGCTTGGAACAAAGTTTATTGGGTGTTAGGTTTAATATAAACTGCGTTTTACTTTCAGAAAAATTTAATTAGAACTTTAAAATAAAGTATATAAAGTTTCTGGGCCAAAATCGAATTTTATAAAAATTCTGGAAGTCGTTCGAAATGTCGTTCGAACGCGTTTTTCGTTCGAACCAGGTTTCGTTCGAACGAGTTTGCCAACGAGTCTAAACTGGTCCGTCGTTCAAAATGTCGTTCGAACGAGCTTGTTCGTTCTAACGAGGTTTCTAACGAGATTCTAACGAAGTCCATACTGGTGCGTCGTTAGAAGTCTCGTTCGAATGAGAGTTCGTTCGAACGAAATGTCGTTCGAACGAGCTGTCAGGCGGGAACAGTTATTGGCAATTTTTGGCAGTTTTTCACCCACTTCCCCACTTGGTTTTTAACCAACTTTTACAGTCTTTAATATGTGCGGGAATGACATTTTCCAACTTAACATTTCCATAACTTTTCCAAAATATTTCTATCTCTTAGAGAGTGTTTGAGAGCAAAAATGGTTTAGGAAAATGTTCATGTTTTGAGTGTTATTTTTCAAGGAGAAAATCCTTCACACTCTAGTTTACACCCAATTGTGTTTAGTCCAAGTTCTTATTTACATATCAAATTGCTTGGAGTTTTGGCACCGGTTTATCGCTTCCGTTTCAAAGAGAAGTTTTTGGTTTGCTTCTACATCCATCAAAGAAGAAGACATTTTGTTGTGATTCTACCCACTTGGAGAAAGGCTCCTTGCTAGGGTGACGGTGACCATAGAAAGCCCTATCGGTGGATTCCGAGACCGCGGTGGTGTTCCGAGGTTATCCGCTAGGAAGAGGTCTCTACAAGAAGAAGCATCGAGGCTTGAGAGGGATCGAGTCAGCCGTTGTAAGTCTACCTGTCTTGTAATTATAATTCCGTATCTAGTGTATTTGTGGCTAGGGCCGTCCGAGGTTATTTCCCGTCTTGGGTTTTTCCTCGTACATCGCGGCGTAGTGTGATTTGTTTATTTTATCTTGATTTAATAACGTAGAACGCATGCTTAGAATAATTCAAGATAAAATTCGGTTTAAATCATCACACTCATTTAATTTGGTGCTAAATTAAATATTGGCTAAATTTGGTTTATTCAAGTCCTTTGCTAAAATTGGTTTCGCCTAACTTTGGTTAATTGTTAATTATGACTTAGGCAAATTCTAGGACTTGGATCAATGAATCGGTTTAAGTGAATATATTAATTGATTAATCTTACTTCACTCGGGTTGATGTTAATTGGGTTTTAATGAAATTAAAATTTGTTTTGTTTTAAAGTTGAGCCATCACGTTTACGCTTCCGCATTTATTTAAGAAGGAAATTATATTTTAATTGAGATAATTATCAAATTTCGGGGTTACAGCCCTTTCAAATTGGTATCAGAGCCAAAGCGATAAATCATTTCGTTAACGATCTTTTAAATAATTTTTGGCTAAAATGCCCATTTTCAAAATTTCCTATTTTCGATGGTTCAAACTACGCGTATTGGAAAGCGCGTATGAGATCGGCACTAAAATCTATCGACGAACGTGTTTGGATGTCTGTTGTTAACGGGTGGTCCTCACTAACTTATTTAGTTGAAAATGAACGTGTTATCAAACCCGCCGATAGATGGACTAAAAATGAGTTTAAACTTGCTAATTTCAATTCCCGTGGTTTAAATGCTTTATTTAGCGCTGTCACACCGGATGAATTCCGTCGTATTATGACGTGTGAAACCGCTAAAGAAGCTTGGGATATTTTACAATTAACTCATGAAGGAACTAGTGTCGTTAAAGCTTCAAAACTCCAAAACCTCACCACTCAATTTGAAACTATCAAAATGAATGAAAAGGAAACTTTTGATGAATTCTATGCTAGACTTTCTGATATTGTTAATTCATCTTTTAACTTGGGAGAGAAAATACCTGACGACCGTGTTGTAAAGAAACTTTTAAGGTCCCTACCCGATAGATTTATTCCAAAGATGACCGTTTTAAATTATTTACCCACTTTAGCCTCTATGAAATTAGAAGAGCTTGTAGGTGACTTACAAACCTATGAACTAGATATGTTTCCCTCTAAAACTGAAAAGAAAATTGAAAAGGGCGTTGCTTTAAAAGCCCGAAAAGAGGTCAAACAAGTAGTAGAGAGCGAGAGTGATAGTGACTCGGAAGACATGGCTTTATTTGCTCGTAAATTTAGAAAATTTCTTAAATTTAACAATGATAAATTTAAAAATGATTTTAAGAAATTCGAATCTTCTAAGCATGACAAAGGCGAGAAGATTTCTAAAGCCGAGAAGATCCCTAAACCTAGCAATGACAATTTAGATAGGGACGAGTCTGATAAGTGTTTTGGTTGTGAAGGTTATGGCCATAGGGCTTATGAGTGCCCCACTAAACTAAGGAAAGATGGTAAGCGACCCATTTCATATAATGCAACCCTTAGTGATAGTGATAAGGAAGAGAAGCCCGATTCCCCCACTAAGAAAACTTTTGTGGCTTTTATGGCTAGTCATGTGAGTGATAGTGAGACCTCATCGATTGATGAAACGATAGCACATGCCACTTCCAAGGTCATTGTACATGATTCTCTTGTTTTTGATGATAGTGAGAGTGAAGAAGAAAGAGAGAGTGAAAATGAAGAAGAGGTTAATGTGAGTGAACTTCAAAATGCTTTTCAAGAACTTTATAAAGAATCTATTAAATTAAAAAGAGCTAATTTGAAGTTAGAAGCTAGTGTAAGAGAAAGTGTCAAGGTCATTGATGAAAATGTTTTAATAGAAGACCTTAGGACACATGTGAGGACTCTTCAAGAGAAGCTTGAATATGTATAAGGCGAAAGAGATAGCCTTAGGGGTTTAATGGAATCCTTGAAAAAGGAGCTTCTTGCTTTTGAAGAGAGAAATATTTTACTAGAATCTAACATTGTAGAATTGAAAAATAAATTAAAAGATTCTAGTAATGTCAAATTTGATTTGGAGTGTCGTTCGGAAAAACTAGATAAAATGTTAGGAACGGTCCAAATTAAAAATGACACTTGTGGTTTAGGCTTCAATACTTGTAATGAATTTACTCATAATGCCCAAACCAATGTTTTAGGAGAATCTTCTAGGAATACATTTAAAGATCACTCCTTAAGTAAATCTTTTCGACATGTTCTCACATGTACACATTGTGGTCGACAAGGTCATCTTAGGAAATTTTGTTTTGATCTTAAACGAATTCCTAGAAAATCCCATAGTAAAGTAACCACGGTAGTTAAAGTTCCTACACCCCAAGATAGTCATTCTTCATTAATTTGGGTTAGGAAATCCGACTTGGTTGCTTTGCAAAATAGGGTTTTTGATTCTCATTCACTTTCGCATGCTTCCTCCCTTGCTAAATCTAAAGTATGAATGTGTTAGTATTTGCATACTTTAGCGTTTGTACTTCATGCTATATTCACATGCTAAATGTATGCCTGTTTAGTCATTTTCTAGTCATTGCCTTATTTCATATCACATGCTAGAAATTGTGACTTGTTTATCTTTTTGTATTATATTTTGTGTTTGAATTAATTGAAAAATATAAAAAGATTTTTGTTTATCATTTGTGTTTTATTTATTTCATTTAAACTTAATGAAAAATACAAATGATTTTTGTTTATTCTTTTGAGTATATATATATTTATTTTTGGTGAAAAATGTTAAAAACTCAAAAAGATTTTTTATGTGTGTATTTTAGTTTGACACACTTTAAGTGGCATATACTTGTGTTTGAATCCCAACTTTCACACTTCCACGTGGCTTGAACTTTTGGTTTAGATTTTCAATCCTTAAAATGTTCTTTACCATGTTTTATTTGGAGTAGTTGGATTTTGTATTGTTTAAATGGATTCTATTTTTATATGCCTCTATTCACACATGCACGAGCTCTTTTGAAATCTTAATGTCACATGTTATATTTGAGCTTTTTGAGGTGTTCTCCTACCAATCTAGTCATCTACATATCTATGACCTAGGAGGACTAGTGCATGTCAAAATCCGTTGCATGTGAGATTTGTGTGAAAAATGAAAACATGATAACTAAAAATGTGCACGGGGAATGGCTCCGAAAGGACGAATTAAATCCTTTGCGATAGTAAGCCACCGTTTATTGGATCTAAAAGAAATACGTGATCCAAAGGCCTAAAAACAGAATATTTGGCATTAAAAAGAAAACAATTGCCAAGGCCTATGTTTGTTTGATATATTCATTCAAGAGAAAAAAAATATATATGCTTATTGAGGTAGAATTGGATGGTATATCAACGGTTTGCACAATGTCTGTTTATCCTAGTTGTCTTTAATGTCATGACTCTATTTGGTTTGTAGAATCATCTTCATGCTAGGCTTGTATGCATTGTGTATGTTTGTTCATTGAGTTCAATCTTCATATTATCACATGAGGTTATATTTAAATGTGATAAAGTTTGCAATCAAATGAGAACTCCGTGAATGTTTATTAAGTGTTTGGGTCTAAATTTAATTGTTGCTAGTTCACACCCCTACACTACCATTTCCATATGACACATTTTTGCCATACGAGTGTGCAAACTTACTATACTTTTGTGTCATGTGTGTGTTTATATCTATATATATATATGCAAGTACTTCATTGGTATATTTCTAGTTTATATATATGATATTTGTTTTGTCTTTGCCTATGCGATTATTGCCCATATGCTTTCATGTCTTATCACTTTAAGCCTCAACCTGCTTTTATGTTTATTAGTTCTTTATCCTTTGCCTATTCCTGAACAAAACGGGGGAGAATGATGATAGGGGGAGAAATGGTATCTAATCCTATTGTTATCGTATCTTAGTTTGGGGGCGATTTATCTTAGGGGGAGACGTCTTTCTAAGTAGGTCATGTGTTTGATAAAGGGGGAGAATTAATTTAGGGGGAGTCATTAATTAATTGCATTTAATTCTTTGATATTCCCTATGCATTTGATGAGTTTGCTTAAGTGTGCAGGAATTCTTCTAAAGTGGCATCTTTCAATGGCAAAGCGTTTGATCCTTGGGTTGAGTCAAGTTTGGGTGGGTTATGTTTTGAGTCTAGTGAGCTTGACTGCCCTTTAGGATTTTTGTTTGGTTTTTGTCCCGGAATAGCCAAAGGGGGAGATTTTTAAGGACACAAATTTCCAATTGAGTCCATATATAGTTTTGGCTCAATTCCGGACAAAAACATTTATTCATAGGATAGTATGTTAATTGTAATATTCTCAAGCCTATGAAGTGTTTGTTGAAGACGTAGCGGCAAAGAGTATAAAGCCTCATCAAATATGCCGGTTTGCGTGCCTCGTTTCTTCGTCATCAACTATGGTTCCATGCTCCCAAGGTATGAATGCAATTATATATATATAGGAGCTTGGAACAAAGTTTATTGGGTGTTAGGTTTAATATAAACCGCGTTTTACTTTCAGAAAAATTTAATTAGAACTTTAAAATAAAGTATATAAAGTTTCTGGGCCAAAATCGAATTTTATAAAAATTCTGGAAGTCGTTCGAAATGTCGTTCGAACAAGTTGTTCGTCCGAACCAGGTTTCGTTCGAACGAGTTTGCCAACGAGTCTAAACTGATCCGTCGTTCGAAATGTCGTTCGAACGAGCTTGTTCGTTCTAACGAGGTTTCTAACGAGATTCTAACGAAGTCCATACTGGTGCGTCGTTAGAAGTCTCGTTCGAACGAGAGTTCGTTCGAACGAAATGTCGTTCGAACGAGCTGTCAGGCGGGAACAGTTATTGGCAGTTTTTGGCAATTTTTCACCCATTTCCCCACTTGGTTTTTAACCAACTTTTACAGTCTTTAATATGTGCGGGAATGACATTTTCCAACTTAACATTTCCATAACTTTTCCAAAATATTTCTAACTCTTAGAGAGTGTTTGAGAGCAAAAATGGTTTAGGAAAATGTTCATGTTTTGAGTGTTATTTTTCAAGGAGAAAATCCTTCACACTCTAGTTTACACCCAATTGTGTTTAGTCCAAGTTCTTATTTACATATCAAATTGCTTGGAGTTTTGGCACCGGTTTATCGCTTCCGTTTCAAAGAGAAGTTTTTGGTTTGCTTCTACATCCATCAATGAAGAAGACATTTTGTTGTGATTCTACCCACTTGGAGAAAGGCTCCTTGCTAGGGTGACGGTGACCATAGAAAGCCCTATCGGTGGATTCCGAGACCGCGGTGGTGTTCCGAGGTTATCCGCTAGGAAGAGGTGTCTACAAGAAGAAGCATCGAGGCTTGAGAGGGATCGAGTCAGTCGTTGTAAGTCTACCTGTCTTGTAATTGTAATTCCGTATCTAGTGGATTTGTGGCTAGGGCCGTCCGAGGTTGTTTCCCGTCTTGGGTTTTTCCTCGTACATCGCGGCGTAGTGTGATTTGTTTATTTTATCTAGCTTTAATAACGTAGAACGCATGCTTAGAATAATTCAAGATAAAATTCGGTTTATATCATCACACTCATTTAATTTGGTGCTAAATTAAATATTGGCTAAATTTGGTTTATTCAAGTCCTTTGCTAAAATTGGTTTCGCCTAACTTTGGTTAATTGTTAATTATGACTTAGGCAAATTCTAGGACTTGGATCAATGAATCGGTTTAAGTGAATATATTAGTTGATTAATCTTACTTCACTCGGGTTGATGTTAATTTGGTTTTAATGAAATTAAAATTCATTTTGTTTTAAAGTTGAGCCATCACGTTTACGCTTCCGCATTTATTTAAGAAGGAAATTATATTTTAATTGAGATAATTATCAAATTTCGGGGTTACAGCCCTTTCACTCCTATATTGTGGTGCGACAACATCGTCGTCACCTATCTTATGTTTAATCCAATGTTCTAGGCCCGAACAAAAACAATCGAAATTGATTTTAATTATGTACGTGAAAAGGAGTCCTTAAAGGAGCTTTTAGTTCAATTAATTTGTATAAAAGATGAAATCGTTGACATTATCACAAAAGTTTTGCCTTCAATGCGATTCCAGTTTCTTCGTGACGAGCTACAGGTTCTCTCTTTCTCCCCGCCCACTTAAAAGAAGTGTATCGGACCAAGTCATTCTCCCACCTAATTACCCAGGTGTAATTTATCTGTTATAGCTGAAATACAATTTCAAATGTTTTTTGTATCCTTCTTTAAGCCATAAACTCTTATCATTGATGATGCTGGGAATCAGCACCACCAGGTGAGGTGTTTACAAGCTCAATATAGGTACAACAATGGCAACACAGCTGTATAAAGAAGATAAGAATGAGGTGAGGATAAGAGGAATGACACCTGAATATAAGTTGTTCAGCCAATCTGGCCTACGTCCACTGTGAGTGTGTGTGAATAATATCACTGTAAGAAGGCACTAATGGCCATGGATACAACCTCTCAAGCTCTTTCTCTCTCTACTGTGTGTATTTAGACAGAGTTTCAGCTAGGGTTTTTTTATATCTGGATCCCTTTGCAAGGTAGGGGACGACCCCTATATATAGTGCCTAGGGGGTGTAATGTACCCCCCATGCATGCAGTGAGCATGTGTGTGATATCCTCACCAATGGGAGTGTGCCACCTGTCATGGCCACATGTAGGTAATGATAATGAAATATTCTCCCACATGTGGAGAATAATCTTGTTATAACTGATTTGTGTCCAGGTGTCCTTATCCAAATGTCAACAGATGCTCGGCAGTCATGTTGGTGAATGGCCTCGGCCTAGGAGAGGCCGAGCTATAAAGGTTGGTCGTCCGCTCAATCCACGAAGTGTCATGAGGAGTCTCGGCGCTGATGTCAGCCGAGGTATATGCTGGGGTCGACTTGAGCCGAGGTTGGGTACGCGGTATGCTGATGATTATTAATACCCCTGGGCTACCTCGGCCCAAGCCGAGGTAGAATCCATGTTGATTATGAATCAGTGGCTCCTTGCCATTTCGGCCCATTCTGGCCGAGGTTGCCATTCCTGGTCCTTGAGGATGCTGTTGGTGTCCGACACGTACGTTATATCTTTGGGGAGGTCCATGTAGTAGTGTCGGCCTGGGCCGAGGTAATACTGGCCGAGGGATGATATCGTGGGCCCTTACCTCTCAATGGGCCAATTGATGTCTCGGCCTTTATCCGGCCGAGGTAGGTATCCCTGGCTGAGGTTATACTTGGGCATATCAATCACCCCCCAGCCCTTAGTCATTTGCGAGAGCAGGTGGCTAAGGGATTTTCACCTCCGAGGCCTGTTCACCCCAAGGCCAACACCTGCGTGACACCTGTCCCAAGCTTAGGCATGCCCACTTGATTTGCATGTGCTGTCAATTGTACCTTGGGCTTCCCAAGGCAATGATGAGCCTTGGGAAATGTGCCCAAGTATTTAAAGGGCTAAAAACCTTTCTTCTTCCTTCTTCTTTCTCATTTCGCGCCTTCGCACACAGTTTTCTGCAACCTACTCTCTCCGAAGCTTGCCCTCGTTCCAGGGCTTATTCTGTAGGGGAATACCTCGTTTCTTGCGCGATCTATTCTATTTTATTCATCAACTCACCCTCAGGTATCCTCCCTCTCCATTTCCTTCATTTTTGGTACTTTACACTTTGAATTTTCCGGTGAGCACTTGAGTTTTACGGTGAGCACTTGGGTTTTCCGGTGAGCCAAGTTTCCTGCATAGATTCCTTGGTTTGATCTTTGGTCCCCTTAACTTTTCAAGCCAAATTTGTTTGTAGTTTTTAGGAATTTTCCTCAAGTTTAGGGTCTGTCAACGCTTTGGGTCGTCCCCTGATGCTCAGACCCCTGTACCAACTTTTTGAAGAATTCCCATCTCTTAGAGAAAAAACCTTAGAGAAAATTAGGCAAATAGAGAGAGCTCAGGAAGATGCTCGTAGGTCACAGGGGTTCCCTGTCAGACCTCTCTTTCCTCCCCCTCTCAAGGTGGTATACCCTCGTCCACCTGAGAATTTCTATCAGACAGACGTCTCTGCCAATAACTTGCCGATGTCTGAGTCTGAGTCTTCCACCTCCGACCCAATGTCTGTGGACTCTTTCTAAGAGGCCATGGACTTTACACCTTAGGCTGGTCAGGACCCTGACCAGGCCGAGGTTTCCAGTCGGGCCTCGTCCCAAAATGGCACAAGTACCTCAAGTTCTTCTTCAGAGGTTGAACTTGTTGAGCCAAGTGTGGCTGTGCCTCCCATTCTAAATGCTATTCCCCTGTCGGCCGTTACCGAGGCCGAGTTTGCTCAGAGGTTCCCCGGTAACCCGTCCATGTCTGCTCCAGCCGACGTTGAGTCTGACGACAATGAGGATGCCGAAAGTGATATTGACACATCTGAGGCGGTCGAGTATGAGAGCACAGTTACTAAGGTGGATTTATTGCACTTCAGGTACTTGTACTCCATCAGCCCCTCTATCCATTTAAGGAGACCTCCGAGGGAGGAGAGGGCCTACCATGGCCATGAGGGAGAAATCTGCTTGTACGAGCAGATGTTCAAGTTGGGTTTTCGTCTTCCCTTTCACCCTGTTATCAGGTCCATCCTTTCCTTCATTAACTTGGCCCCCTCACAGTTCTCTCCCAATGCTTGGAGAGTTATTATAGGGGCCATCATCCTGTGGAGGGAGATCCACCACTCTGACCTCCCAGTGCAGGTCTTTGCTGGTTGTTACGTCCCCACCTCGGCCAAGAATCATCCGAGCTACTATCACTTTGTGGCTCGGAGGCCTGAGAAAAAGATGCTCCTGGTCACTCAGACCTCCAATCATAATTGGAAACCCAGGTACTTTTTGCCTCAGGGCCGTGGGAATTTGGTTCCTCTATTCCCTCTTCTATTTACGAGCCGAGAGTACCCCTTCAATGGGGAAAAGTCACCATGTATGCAAGGGCCGATCCTGGACTAAGTGTTCAAAATGGCAAAAAGGTGAAGGCCCTGCAAGACCAGGGGGCCCATGGGATGTTTGTCAAATTCGAGCATCTGCTGACCCCCCAGTATCTCTCGGGGACGAGCTTGGGTGGAAGTCCCCTAGCTGACTTTGGTAAGGATTTTTCTTTTTATTCTCAAAGTGTAGCCTCTTATCATACATACTTTATTTCTGAGTCTTATCTTCACTTTTACAGAGAGACCCTCAGGCATTTCAGAAGAGTTGTGGGAGATGGCAGCACCAAGCTTGGCTAGGCTTATCAAGAAGATCGGTTTAAATGCTCCTCCACCTGATCCCTCAACGTCCAAGTACAAGAAGAGGGACCCTAAGGTCCATCCCCCTGAGGATCAGAGGCCGAGCTCTAGGCCAAGGAAGACTCCAGACGCTGCGATTCCTATCACAGCCGACACCTTAGCTGCTCGTCTGGATCAGCTGAAGCTTACCGAGAGCGTGGTCGGCAACAGCAGGCAGGCCATGGACGCCCTTGCCAATGTGATGACTGATGCAGATAAACGCTTTTACAGGGCCATGGACACTCATATGCTGGTTGAGTTCGGCCTCCACAGAGCCGTACAGGTATGGCTCGTCCATTTTGCCAAGTGCTACCTCTGAATTTACTGAATTTATCTCTTACCTCTTCATTGTCTGTGCAGAGTGTGACTGCCATGTATCAGTTATCTAACTGGGCCCTGAGGAAGTTGCCTCTGATCCAGAAGGGGCAGGAGGCTGAGCAGGTGGAGATCACTCTGAAGGCCGAGGTCGAACGTCTGAGGACGGAGTTACAAAATGCTGAGACCAAGGCCCAAAATTCGGAAAACAAGGCCCAAGGCCTAGAAAAGGACATCTCTGCACTCGTCCAGAGCCACACCAAGGCCCTGAAGGACAAAGATGATGCCCTGCAGAGGAAGGTTAATGCTGCCGTGAAGGCCTCTCTTGCAGATGCCTCGGAGAAAATAATTGCTGATTACAAGGTCTCCGACGAGTTTGTAGGTTTTGGTCTTGAATACCTTGAAAGGGGTATCAAGGCCACTACCAAATGGGCCGAGGTCAGGGAGGCCGAGGTTGGTACCATAAAGGCCTCAGACTTTGTGGGCCTCGGCCTTGCCGACGCCCAGTTTGCCCAGGCCTTGCAAGAGATAGAGGACGAGGCTGCTACCCCTGGTCAGACTGTTACTCTAGGAGGGACTGATCTAGAAGGGACTGACCCCGCAAATGAAGTGGCTGAGGTGACCAATGCTGAGAAGACCAATCCAGACGAGACATCAAATGTTCCTCCCTCAGATGCTTGACTTGGCCTTTATTTTTCTCTACTTTTTTTACTTGTAATCTTACACTTGTAAATGTTATGTACCTCTGTTTTTTCTGAGACATTTAAATGTTATGTAATTTCTTCTATTGAATGCCAAGGTCTTCCTTCATCTTGATCTGTGAATGTATTTGAATGCTATGAACTCTCTGAAGTCATTACTTAATATGATGCCATAACCAAATTAATGATGTTAAGGGTCTGAGGTCCTCTAACTAAGGTGTCTGAGCTCAGACCTTGTCACCACCTAGTGGTGTTATGAGGGTCTGAGGTCATCGCCTGGGCAGAGGTATGCCTCATAATAAATCACCAAATTAATGATGTTAAGGGTCTGAGGTCCTCTAACTAAGGTGTCTGAGCTCAGACCTCGTCACCACCGAGTGGTGTTATGAGGGTCTGAGTTCATCGCCTGGGCCGAGGTATGCCTCATAATAAATCACCAAATTAATGATGTTAAGGGTCCGAGGTCCTCTAACTAAGGTGTCTGAGCTCAGACCTCGTCACCACCGAGTGGTGTTATGAGGGTCTGAGGTCATTGCCTGGGCCGAGGTATGCCTCATAATAAATCACCAAATTAATGATGTTAAGGGTCTAAGGTCCTCTAACTCAGGTGTCCGAGCTCAGACCTCGTCACCACCTAGTGGTGTTATGAGGGTCTGAGGTCATCACCTGGGCCGAGGTATGCCTCATAATAAATCACCAAATTAATGATGTTAAGGGTCTGAGGTCCTCTAACTCACGTGTCCGAGCTCAGACCTCGTCACCACCTAGTGGTGTTATGAGTGTCTGAGGTCATCGCCTGGGCCGAGGTATGCCTCATAATAAATCACCAAATTAATGATGTTAAGGGTCTGAGGTCCTCTAACTAAGGTGTCTGAGCTCAGACCTCGTCACCACCGAGTGGTGTTATGAGGGTCTGAGGTCATCTCCTGGGCCGAGGTATGCCTCATAATAAATCACCAAATTAATGATGTTAAGGGTCTGAGGTCCTCTAACTCAGGTGTCCGAGCTCAGACCTCGTCACCACCTAGTGGTGTTATGAGTGTCTGAGGTCATCGCCTGGGCCGAGGTATTCCTCATAATAAATCACCAAATTAATGATGTTAAGGGTCTGAGGTCCTCTAACTAAGGTGTCTGAGCTCAGACCTCGTCACCACCGAGTGGTGTTATGAGGGTCTGAGGTCATCGCCTGGGACGAGGTATGCCTCATAATAAATCACCAAATTAATGATGTTAAGGGTCTGAGGTCCTCTAACTCAGGTGTCCGAGCTCAGACCTCGTCACCACCTAGTGGTGTTATGAGGGTCTGAGGTCATCGCCTGGGCCGAGGTATGCCTCATAATAAATCACCAAATTAATGATGTTAAGGGTCTGAGGTCCTCTAACTCAGGTGTCCGAGCTCAGACCTCGTCACCACCTAGTGGTGTTATGAGTGTCTGAGGTCATCGCCTGGGCCGAGGTATGCCTCATAATAAATCACCAAATTAATGATGTTAAGGGTCTGAGGTCCTCTAACTAAGGTGTCTGAGCTCAGACCTCGTCACCATCGAGTGGTGTTATGAGGGTCTGAGGTCATCTCCTGGACCGAGGTATGCCTCATAATAAATCACCAAATTAATGATGTTAAGGGTCTGAGGTCCTCTAACTCAGGTGTCCGAGCTCAGACCTCGTCACCACCTAGTGGTGTTATGAGTGTCTGAGGTCATCACCTGGGCCGAGGTATGCCTCATAATAATTCACCAAATTAATGATGTTAAGGGTCTGAGGTCCTCTAACTAAGGTGTCTGAGCTCAGACCTCGTCACCACCGAGTGGTGTTATGAGGGTCTGAGGTCATCTCTTGGGCCGAGGTATGCCTCATAATAAATCACCAAATTAATGATGTTAAGAATGGAACAAGAATTTGCCATGGAAACTGATCTTTATTAACAACCTCTTCTTGATAAGATGGTACATTTACAATTTACAAAATAGATCCAACATCATATGAAATATCTCTTTAGATGGTCGGCATTCCACGGGTTGGTGAAGGGTTCTCCCTCTAGGTTCTCTAGCCTATACGTGCCAGGCACAACCTCTTCCGTTACTCTGTAGGGGCCATGTCAGTTCGGGTGTAGATTATTTGTCTTCTGTAGGGTCTTCTTAAGCACTAGGTCTCCTACCGCAATGGGCCTTGACTTCACCCTTTGATTGTAGAATCTTGCTGCCCTCTGCTGATAGGCTGCTTTCCTGACCTCTGCGTCTTCTCTTCTTTCTTCAATGAGATCCAGGTCTAGCCTTCTCTTCTCCCCATTGCTGTCAGGGTCGTAGGTCTGAATCCGATGAGTTGGTAGTCCTACCTCCGTTGGTATGACTGCCTCCGAGCCATGTGCCAGCATGAATGGGGTTTCTCTTGTAGGTGTACTTGCCGTAGTTCTGTAAGCCCACAGCACAGCGTAGACCTCTTCTATCCATCTCCCCTTCGTGTCTTCTAACCTCTTCTTGATTCCATCCAAGATGGTTCTGTTCGTGACCTCGGTCTGGCCGTTTGCTTGAGGTCGACCGGGGGATGGGAAGAACTGTCTGATCCCCACACTTTGGAAATACTTCTCCAAGGAGGCATTCTTGAACTGGGTCCCATTATCCGAGATGAGCGTGTTTGGGAGGCTATACCTACATATGATGTTTTTCCAGATGAACTGAAAGGTCTTCTGCTCCGTAATTGTTATCATTGGTTCCGCCTCTACCCACTTTGAAAAGTAGTCAATAGCAACTATCAAGAATCTATAGTTGTTGACTGCTCTTGGCAAAGGTCCTACTAGGTCAATTCCCCATACCACAAACGGCCATGGAGAAGAGATTGACGTCATAGGCTGATGGGGTAGATGAGGGATAGTGGCAAACCTCTGACATTTGTCGCACCTCTTCACATAGTCAGCAGCGTCCCTAGACAAGGTAGGCCACCAGTATCCCTGAGTGATGATCCTTTTGGCTAAGGGCCTTCCCCCTATGTGGCTAGAGCAAGAGCCTTCATGAACCTCCTGTAAGATTCGGGGTACCTCCATGGGGTGCACACATCTGAGGAGGGGAAAGAGAAACCCCTTTTTGTACAAGACATCTCCTATCAATGAGAACTTGGCAGCCCTGTATCTCAACTTTTTTCTTTCTATCTTGGACTCAGGTAGCTCCCCCTCTCTTAGGTATCTGATGAGCGGGTAGATCCAAGAGTCTCCTGGGTTCACATTGTGACAAGGGCTGCATACCTCGTCCTCCTCTATGCTTGCCTTTCCCAGGACTTCAATTGGGATGGTTCTTCCCAAGTCTGTCTTCATTGCCGAGGCCAGTCTTGCCAATGCGTCAGCGTGATTATTGCTCAGTCTAGGTACTCTCTTCAGCTTGGCCTCTTCGAAAAACTCTAGCAACCCTCTTACCTTTTTTAAGTACCTGGCCATCCTTTCGTCCTTGGCCTCATATGCCCCCAACACTTGGTTAACAACCAACCTTGAGTCGCTATGGAGTAGAAGCCGCTTTACTCGAAGAGTTGTTGCCAACAAGAGACCTGCTATCATGGCCTCATACTCTGACTCGTTGTTTGAAGCCTGGAAGTTGAATCTCAAGGCATATTCAATGTGGGCGCCATCTGGAGCCGAGAGTACTAGCCCCGCGCCGCTTCCACCGTCACATGAGGATCCATCCACGAAGAGACTCCACACGTCTTCATCTGAAGAGAAGACCCCTTCTCTCATAACTCCTTTTTCGAAGAGGTATCGATCCTCTTCGTTTTCTTCTACTCTCTCCCTAGCCTTGCCTGGGACTACCTCTTCTCGGCCCCGGAAGACGTACGGGTCTGTCTCTTCCGAATCTCGAAAGACACCTCGGCTCTTCTCTTTGCCGCCATCCAAGCTCTTCTCTGACTCAGTCTCTTCCCAAGTGAATTCTGCGACAAAGTCTGCAAGGGCCTGCCCCTTAATGGCTGTTCTGGGCTGGTAAGTAAGATCATACTCTCCTAGTTCAATGGCCCAGGCCATCAATCTTCTGGACTTCTCAGGCTTGTGCAGAACCTGCCTTAGTGGTGAGTCCGTAAGGACTATCATAGAGTGAGCTTGAAAGTAAGGCTTCATTTTTCTTGAAGCATGGATAAGGGCATAAGCCAGCTTCTCCATCCGTGGATAGTTTTGTTCAGACCCTTGAAGGGCCTTACTATTGAAGTACACAGGTCTCTGAACTCCACCTTCCTCTCGTATGATGGCCGCGCTAATAGCCGACTCAGAGACTGCTAAATACACAAACAATCTTTCTCCCGTAATGGGCCGAGACAGCAGCAAGGGAGACCCTAAGTAGGACTTGAGTTGATCAAAGGCTTTTTCACACTCTTCATCCCATTAGAAGGCCTTCCTTAGAACCTTGAAGAATGGAAGACACTTATCCGTTGCCCTGGAAACAAACCTGTTCAGGGCTGCCACTCTTCCAGTGAGTCTTTGGACATCCTTGATACTCCTAGGAGTCTTCATATCGAGCAGTGCCTTGATTTTCTCAGGGTTTGCCTCAATCCCCCTTTGATTGACGATGAACCCCAAGAACTTCCCAGCTCCTACCCCGAAGACACATTTCGCCGGGTTGAGCTTCATTCTGTACGAGTCCATGACATCAAAGGTCTTCTCAAGGTCTACCACGTGAGTACATGCCTTCAGGCTCTTCGTTAGCATATCGTCCACGTACACCTCCATGGTCTTACCTATCTGTTCCTCAAACATCCTATTGACGAGACGCTGATATGTTGCCCCCGCATTTTTCAGACCAAAGGGCATTACCTTGTAACAGTACGTCCTCTTGTCAGTGATGAAGGCTGTCTTCTCAGAGTCTTCGGCGTCCATGAAGATTTTGTTATAACCTAAATAAGCATCCATGAAGCTCATGAGCTCGTGCCCTGCTGTTGCGTCTACCATCTGGTCTATCCTAGGTAGGGGATAGCTGTCCTTTGGGCAAGACCTATTCAGGTCTGTGAAATCTACACACATCCGCCACTTTCCATTGGCCTTAGGTACGATCACTGCATTTGAGAGCCACTCTGGATAGGTGACCTCTCGTATGAACTCGGCCTCTTCCAACTTTTTCACCTCTTCCCGAATGACCTCATACTTCTCTTTGGAGTAAATTCTTCTCCTCTGCTTGATTGGCCTGGCATCCCTGTCCACGTTGAGTTTGTGGGTCATGACCTCAGGGTCTATACCAGGCATGTCGGCGTGGCTCCAGGCGAAGACACTCTGCCTCTTCCTGAGAAGGCTTACCAGCTCTTCCTTAATCTTTGGTTCTAGGGACTTGCCGACCTGGACGGTTTTTTTCGGCTCGTCCTCATTGAGGACGATGGATTCTACCTCTTCCGCGGCCTCGCCCTTCTTTAGCTTTGTTTCATCTCTCGAGTCAAGAGTGTCTATGCTGTAGGTGACAGATGCTCTCTTATGGGCCTCCCTTTCTTCAGCTGAGTTGAAGTAACACTCCCGTGCCATGGTCTGATCCCCCTGCACTTCCCCTACCCCATAAGGAGTCGGGAATTTTAGCATTTGATGGACCTTTGACGGCACGGCTTCAAACTCCTTGAGGGTTACTCTTCCGATGATGAGGTTGTAGGCCGAGAAGACATTCTCGTCCATAACAAAAAAGTTTATCTTCTTAGTCAGCCTCTTAGGCCACTCATCCCCCATGTGCACATCCATCTCATACATGCCCAATGGGTGCACTTTCTCACCACTGAAGCCTATCAAGGGGTGGTGGTATGGCACTAGCCTTGATTTGCTAAGACCCAAGCTCTTGAAACAAGGCCAGAACATCACATTTGCTGATCTTCCCCCATCTATGAGGATTCTCCCTACATCGCACCCATGCACCCTTGTCGTTATGACCAAGGGGTCATCATGGGGGGCTAAGATGCCCTTCAAATCGAGCCGGGAGAACCCCACCACTAGGGTGTCCATGTCCACCTTCGTTCTCTTCTGCACAGCATCAGAAGACGTCAGGTTCACAACCTCAGGCTTGATCACCGACTTGGCCTCCGCTACATGAGCCTTTCTATCGGCTACCTCAGAGCCACCTCCTGCGAATCCCCCACATATGGTGCTAACACCAAAGGATATCATTCCTACCCTCTTCACTGGGGTGTTGTCATCCCTAGGTGGGAGATCCGGGTCATCTCCATCATCACCTTCTGAATCATCATGCCTTCTAGCCGGGACATCACCACGGCACCTGTCGTCTCTTCTCTTCCTAGGGTCTTCTCTTCCACCTTTTGGGGCCTTGCCATCCACATACTTTCTTAGCTTCCCGAATTTCAGCATCTTCTCAATCTCGTCCTTCAGGGCAAAGCATCTGTTTGTGACATGGCCGAGATCCTGATGGAACTCACACCAGAGGTTTTTATTCCTCTTATGTGGCGGGGCCTTCAATTTCTCTGGCCCCCTCAGAGCCCGGTCAGTCTTGATCTCATTAAGAATGTGCTCACAGCTCACAGTCAGAGGAGTGTAATGAGCGAACTTGTCATCTGCTGACCTCTTCTTCCCTTCTTTCTTGCCCTGGGACTTCCCAGCGCTACCACGGTTCTCCTCCTCGTATTTGGCGGCCATTGCCTCTTCCGCATTCATCACTTTCCCTGCAGTGGACAACAGCTCTGCCATAGACTTGGGGGAGTCTTCCGCCAGCTTCCATAGTAGCTTTCCCTTCTGGAGGCCTCCTATAAGGGCGGTCATGGCTATCCTCTCTTCATAGTCCTCCACCTCCAACTTCTCCTTGTTGAATCTTGCTATGTAGTCTCTTAGGCTTTCACCCTTAGCCTGTTTGACATATAGGAGGTGGGTAGTCTTCTTCTGAGGTCTTACCCCAAAGCAGAAGTTATAGATGAACTGCTCGGCCAACCCCTTGAAGTTTTCGATTGAATTCTTTGGAAGAGAGGTGAACCAGCTATGCGCGGCCCCTGTCAAGGTTCCTGAGAAGGCCCTGCACTTCATCTCATCAGGTATCGAGTAAATATCTGCGGCGGACTGATACATCTCGATATGGTGCACTGGGTTAGTGCTGCCATCATACTTAGGAGTCACCGTAGGAGGCTTGAACTTAGCTGGGGTTGGGAACCCCACTATCCTAGCTACAAACGGGGAACCCTCCGAGTAGCCCCTCTGTAATGGGTCCCTGCTCTTGGTGAGGTCCCCTATCTTCTCCTCGAGACGTTGGATTGAGTCATTCCAGGGTCTTCTCTCCTCAACTTAGCCAAGGTTATCCCCTGCCACCTCTCTGCGGTGGGCAGAGGGTTCCCCAGCCGCGACCCGCTGACTGTTGACCTCTTCCTGCTCCCTGGATCTTCTCTCCATGGGTCGGCCTTGATCTGGCCGAGCCTGCCTATCCCCTCTTTGGGAGCCTGCCGCACTCCTTGACCTTGATAGCCTGTGTCTTAGGTCATTAACTGGTCCCAGCCTCTCGAAGGTCGACCCTCTGCTCAACCTGTTGAAGGCCGACCCCCTCTGCTGGACCTCATCTCTTCTTCGGCCGACACATCCTTGGCTCTGCCTATCAAAGGCCGACCCTCTTTGTTGGGCCTCGTCTCTTCTTTGGCCGACACATCCTTGGCTTTGCCTAAGAGGTCGTACGGTGTTATCTGACACCTCATATGGCTCCCAGCAGTCTTCTGGGGCCTCTTCTGCTCCTAGGTCATCATACCTGTCCTCTGGGCAAGGGTTTCCTTGCCTCCCCAGGGGCAAGCGCCTAGGGTCAGCAACGTCCCTCCTCCGCTGAGGTGAAGGTTGGTCCTTCATCGGTGCCTGGGGTGGTCCCCTGGCGTCTGGCTGTGGATGAACCGCCGCCGGAGTGATCATATCCGGTGAGACCCCAAGCGGTCTCATCATCATGGTTTGGCTGAGCTGTACAAATTGCTCCTTCATCTCTTGTTGTGTTGCAGCCAAAGATTTCAAGGCAGCTGCCGCCTCCGCCATTTCGGACTGGGGAGGAGCCTGACTGGAGCTAGCTCCTCCACCTCCGGGCGGCGGAAGAGGCGGCGGCAAGTCTGGTGCCATGCGTTAACTGTATAGAGCTTTAGTAGCAGGTGAGCTTAATACCTTAAAGGACCTCTTTCATTGGTGAAACAGCTCCACACAAGGGGTGGTTCCTGGTTCACCACCAGAGTCTCCGGTGAGGTAAAACAGAAAAAGAGGAAGAGATAGCCTCTCGTTTCCCACAGACGGCGCCAAAATGATGATGCTGGGAATCAGCACCACCAGGTGAGGTGTTTACAAGCTCAATATAGGTACAACAATGGCAACACAGCTGTATAAAGAAGATAAGAATGAGGTGAGGATAAGAGGAATGACACCTGAATATAAGTGGTTCAGCCAATCTGTTCTACGTCCACTGTGAGTGTGTGTGAATAATATCACTGTAAGAAGGCACTAATGGCCATGGATACAACCTCTCAAGCTCTTTCTCTCTCTACTGTGTGTATTTAGACAGAGTTTCAGCTAGGTTTTTTACATCTGGATCCCTTTGCAAGGTAGGGGATGACCCCTATATATAGTGCCTAGGGGGTGTAATGTACCCCCCATGCATGCAGTGAGCATGTGTGTGATATCCTCACCAATGGGAGTGTGCCACCTGTCATGGCCACATGTAGGTAATGATAATGAAATATTCTCCCACATGTGGAGAATAATCTTGTTATAACTGATTTGTGTCCAGGTGTCCTTATCCAAATGTCAACAGATGCTCGACAGTCATGTTGGTGAATGGCCTCGGCCTAGGAGAGGCCGAGCTATAAAGGTTGGTCGTCCGCTCAATCCGTGAAGTGTCATGAGGAGTCTCGGCGCTGATGTCAGCCGAGGTATATGCTGGGGTCGGCCTGAGCCGAGGTTGGGTACGCGGTATGCTGATGATTATTAATACCCCTGGGCTACCTCGGCCCAAGCCGAGGTAGAATCCATGTTGATTATGAATCAGTGGCTCCTTGCCATTTCGGCCCATTCTGGCCGAGGTTGCCATTCCTGGTCCTTGAGGATGTTGTTGGTGTCCGACACGTACGTTATATCTTTGGGGAGGTCCATGTAGTAGTGTCGGCCTGGGCCGAGGTAATACTGGCCGAGGGATGATATCGTGGGCCCTTACCTCTCAATGGGCCAATTGATGTCTCGGCCTTTATCCGGCCGAGGTAGGTATCCCTGGCTGAGGTTATACTTGGGCATATCAATCATGTAATTATTATATAAATCAGTAACTTCTCACATTATACCGTGAGAGAACAATTTTATCTCCAACACTGTGTGCATTAACTCGTCACTGTTTGTGTTCCCTTTGACGGATATATGATGTGCTGATGCATCTTTAGAGGTGAGATTCTCTGAGTTGTTTCGTAATGTTGTCGATAAGTAGGGATTAGTAGCAGACTACATTACGCGCATAAGTGGTCAAGATGTTAGGAATCCCAATTTCTGGGGGGAGGAGGGAGGGAGGAGGTTGATGTGTTCTTTCGAATGTTGGAGGCATACAAGTGATAGAGATTTTGCGTCCCCAAAATTCTGCATTTATAAATTGAATTTTCCCAGGTTCTGGAAATAGGTTTTGTAGAACCTAGAATCACCTAGGCTATAAACATTGAATTAGTATAGTTGATCTCTTGAGCATCATTATTTGTTATAAAAACTGCCTATATGTAGATAATACTTTCCACTACTAGAGAATAAAGGGGAGTTCATCCTTTGCCTTTGAATGTTCGGTTGAGATGTTGTGAGAAGCGGTTAATTCTTTTTTCTTTAAAGATCCATAAGAAATTCATCATAATCATAGATTTCATCTCTCCGCATAAAATTCTATAAATATATCCATAAAATAGAAAATTTGGAGCCAAATCTCATTTACTTGAGATATGTCTAGCCCGAACAGGTTTTTCGCCTGTGGCCTCACCTCCAGATTGTCGTGATTGGCTAAACATGATGTTATTATTATTCTTATCATCGAACACCACATTTTGGAGATGGTCTGCCAATATATCATCCTTGACCATACATTTTTCCGTTTGAACTTTCAACTCTGTAATTTGGACTTTAATTTACTTTAGAACAACACTACATAAGTAAATGTATTTGATGAAATAACATAAAGAATTGAATTATGCATTTAGTAAACATGTTCTCTACGAGTTATAATTTTTTGCGTGAGATCATCTTTCCATTAATTTGATTTTTCTTTTATAGTTGCCAAATCTTTCCTTAGATCATTAGTCTCAGCTTCAAGGCCTCTTATTTCCCTTTTACACTCTATAAATTCATGTTTCAAAATTACCTAGGCAAAAAGCATACTAATTTCATTCAATGGACATGCATATGAAACGAATAAATTTTTTGTTATCATTTTACTGGTGTAGTGCATCAACAATATGATATATAATGCAAATTGTTTGGCCATAAAACCAATATGGCAAGGCTTGTATGGATAACTTAACAATATAAATGTGTCCACCAACTAACTATGTTAGTCATCAATCTCGAGGAATCAAAACACATACCTATATATTAGACTTAACCCCAAATTTAAAATACATTAATTTCCCATTTATTTTTGGTAAAGAATTAGGCTATAGACGGAAATTTGAATATTTTTTTGTAACTAAGAAGACAATCTCTCATTTATTTAATATCATCAACCACCATGTCCATAGACAATGCTAAGATGTTTTTCCTTTTAGATTAGATTTTGTTTTGTTCTTACCATGAGTTTAGTATATTATATCTCTAGATCTGATATTTTTTTATTGTCTAGACCTCTGGTGACTTTTGGGTTGCTCATCAGTGTATTCGATAGTAGATACTAACTGACACGAGATATCCAATAGGCTGCAGCTTAACTCTGTTAGAGTGATTTTTTGAAGTACCTTTATCCGCCTTTGTTTGTCTAAACTTTTACCATTTCAAACCCATCCCTTTCTCCCATCTGTCCACTTACTTTCCTCATACCCTTTTCAATTTGTTTACCATTATTATTTAAATAGGAAAGTTTCTGAAACCTATAACTAACCCTACCTTTACTGTCTCTCCTCTTTTACTTGTTAGTTTTATTTTTTGCTCTTAGGTAGCACGAGCATCTAAGGGATGAATGGGAGGTCACCCTCATCCATGTTTTAGGCCATAAAATATAGCTTTTATCATAATATTCCAACACCAGATGATGTAATTGAATCCAGATGATTGTGGTGGCCTCTTTTGATTTTGTCGGGCTATATTTTTCTCCCATTTCCTAACTGTTAAGTAATGATTTAGTACTAACCATGTACCTCCAGTGAGCACATGACTATAGTCTTCCTTTATATAGAACAAGAAAACATAATGAAGTACTGTTAGACATTGGATGACCAAAATCTGGATCGGTATTTGGCAATTAAACATCTCTCTCTTTATCCCCGCCTGTGTGTGTGTGTGTGTGTGTGTGTCTTTATAGGCAAAATGAAGTGTTATAGATGGAATGTTCTCTATAGTATGTCCTTAATCATGGTTTTAATTTATAATTACGTAATTTACGTTTTTTAAGGATACACATGTGATGTGTTTTCTCTCCGATTGCCATAGTTAATTCATTCTTCAATATTTTAATTACTTCTTTTTAGTTATTGAATAATTAGAGTATCGTGAACATCCATTTTCTTATTCCAATCATCACAATACTGAGCTGGGGGAATCAATGAAACTTCACTTGAGTTTCCCATGATAAATGTGTTTATTAACTGAAACAAAAATTCAACAAATGAAGCTTATATTCATTGGCTTAGGGAATGTTACCTACATAGTACAAAAGTTTTATTTCAGCCATTTTTTTCCTTTTTTTTTTCATATGTAGGACACAGATGAATTTATTCTCCAGTTTTATTCCCCTGTAATTTATATCTAATTTTGTGATTTGTACCTTTAATGGTGAAAGAACATAGTGTCATAAAATTTATGTTAATGAGCTATAGTCAAATAACTACAATATTTCCACCCGTTCCTAAATTTTTCAATATCTTTACTGGGACACATATGATAGGGAGAGAAGGTCCATTTCGAAAAAAAATATATAAAAAGTTATTTTTTTAAAACTTTTATTTTTAAGAAACTGAACTTTTTATTAAAGAAATATATTTTCTATAAAAACTTTCATCGCTTCAAAGGAAAAGGTAATATCATTCTTATTAACAATTCAAATTCATACATAAATTAAAAACACTTAATACTAATTACGTATACTTAATATTCATATTTATTCTTTTATTCCACAGGTAATAATGCGCTCGTACTATATTCAAAAGTTATATACGTGCATTGGGAAAATATACAATTCTACATTAAAGGGAAATCGCTTAAAGATTCGGATCGAAAGCTTGCACGTTTCGTCACTCATAAAGTTGAAGAGGAAGAAGAACCTTTGAATCCAAACAAACGTCAAAAGCAAAATATTTGATGAACACATTTTCGTTTTTTTATTACAAATTGTTATTATCCAATGTCTTCCCAAAACAAATGATCTATTGCTTGGCATTTTACATTTTTAATAACTCGGATTCATTCACAATAATTTTTTCAATTTCGCCAAAATTCTTATCTTCTTACATCATTGTCAATACATTCTTTCACACAAATCGTTTAGTTCACTTTGTTACCTATGCATAATTTGTTATAGGATTTACGCTCTAGATAAAATATTTTAAAATTTAAAGATTCTTATTCATTTATTCAAATACTGAAGTTGAATATCTGAACTCGCCCACACGTGCAACGCACGTGGGCAAAACTAGTATACCAAAGTGGGGGAACTGTCAAAAATCTGGGACCATCGATCGATCGACTCCTTGGGTCGATCGATCGATCGAACAGGTCACCTCCTTCTCCGATTCTGTTTCAGCCATTAAAGAACCTTGAGCTTTTGATTTCCTTCCAAAATTCTTACCCAATCACAACCAACATCTCATATACATAGAAATAGTTTCTAATCATCCTAGAAACCGTAAACAATTCATCGATTACTCATTCTCTCCAATTTTCCCGAATTGGATTTTCAGCCGGATTTTATTCTACCGATTTCAGTTCGTCACTCAAATTCGAATTTTGTCATCACTACTTATTAATTATAATTCTAAGATTTGATTCCAGCAGTCCCATATCATAATCCAAAATCAATTGAGTATCAAATCAACTCTTCCTACTCGAATTCCAAAAACCCATTTTAACTATTTAACCCTTACCCAAAATTTTTTATACACATACTATGATATGAATTGATTATCACTAATTTGAAATCACGGCAAGTTAACCACTTCCATTCTAGGATTAGTAGAGTCTGATCCATTGGTGTAGAAGTAGGTTTGATGTTGAACACCCACTTTGTCCCTTGATTTGTCTCCAAAAGATCCCCAATTAGTTCTTCAACCGCTCCCTCTAGTTTCCTCTACGTTCTTAGATTTCTCCTAGATGAGTTATGGATGCCCACAACTCCCAAACCTAGGTTTTTATTCCCTAATCCCATTTTTATTCACATGGGCCTAATTAAAATGGCCCAATTACCCCCATGTGGGCCCGGTTATGCCCAAAAATGCCCCGAGACCCATTTACCACCCTCGGATACACTTTTTCGACTATCTAGACCCATACGGACTCAACCGTGCACTCAGAATTGTCATCCAGAATACTTTATATCATTCTTTAATTTCGACCTCAAAATGCGACTCAACAATAATTCGAATAATTAAACTAAGGTCGCCAAATATAAATAATTCGTCCCACTCAAATTAATTCTCCAAATCATAAAGTTAACTTTCTCAGATTTAAATAGTTTTATTTCTCCCAAAAATAATTAAATTCTAAATCCTCAAAATTACGGGGTGTTATAAGATATAACCAGATTCAAATGCACCCTGACCATCAAGAGAAAATAGGGTTCATTACCCCTAGGGGACATACTATTATACGTTCATGCCCTTCAATCTCAAAAATACTGATACAACTTACTAAAGAGAGGCCATAGCCATCATGCATAACCTCATACACAATGAAGTGGAAGTCTACGTGGATGACATGATAAATAAATCTAAATACCAAGAAGGACACATTCCGACACTCAAGAAATTCTTTCAAAGTTTACGCCCTTTCAAAATGAGTATAATTCATAAAAGTGTATTTCGAAGTCACTAAAGGGAAGGTGTTCGGCCTCATCATCTAAAAATGAGATTGAGCTAGATCATGCCAAGGTTAAAGATATACAGGAAATTCCACCACCCATAACAGAAAAGGAAGTCAGAGGGTTCCTAGGCCTAGTACAGTTCATAATCCGATTCATCAACCCGCTCAGCACTATTTATGAACCCATTTTCTAAATACTCAATAAGTACTCATCCAAAGAATGGAAAGCTCAATTGCCAAGATGCATTCGAGAAAGTAAAAATTACCTCACTCATCCACCGATGCTAGTTCCTCCTCAGCCAAGACAACCACTCATGCTCTACATGACCATAACCAACACGGTTGCTGGAGACATGTTGGCCAAATAAATAGAGAGTACCCGAAAGGGATGTGCCATCAAATATCTTGGCAACAAGATGGTATCATATGATCTCAAAAATATTTCCGTAAAAAAGTCATATGTATCACTTATAAACTACCACATTATATGATGTCCTTCATCATACACCTCATCTCCATGATGGATCCCCTGAAATACCTCTTTAAGCAACCTGCTCTCTAGAAGGATGGCTAAGCGGATGCTAATGCTATTCGAATTCAAAATCACATATGTCATGTATAAAGCCACTAAAGGGAGAACCATCTCCTACCTCCGTGCAGGATAACCCCTATCACACAAGGAAAACCAGAATGAGGCACAGTTCCCTGACAAGAATTTGATCGCCCTAAATAATAGAGAAATTTGGGAAGTTTAATTTGATGGGGCATCCAACAATAGGGGATTCAATATAGGATTGTTACTTTTATTCTCTAAATCCAAATGACTCTCCACCATTATCAAGATCACATATAAATGCACTAATAACATGCCCGAGTACGAGGCTTGCATCACGGGTATCGAAATGGCCTTGGAATAGGCCTATTAGGATCCTATCCTAGTCATCAGTCAAAAATTAGGTAAATGGAAGATACGCATTGACAAGTTGCAACCATACCATGCCTATTTAGAGTAGGTAGCTTCACGATTTGAGCATCTCAAATTCGACTTCCTCCCAAGAGCGAAAAATAGCTTTAGATATGCACTTGCCATCCTAGCTTCTATTAGCGACATGTCGGAGGGAACACAAAGATTAAATTAATTGTAATTAGCTGGAAAACCCCTTCATATTTCTTTGAGGTCGATACCATTAAAGAAACAATCATAAGACCCGTAATCTAGTATTACAACATATGGAACTTTCTCCAAAGAAATCACTACCCATCGGATAGCTCCTCTAATGAACAAATTACCCTACGATGAATGGAAGCTTAATTCATCATCTGTGGGGACCAACTCTATAAAATAGGATTCAATGATATATACTTACGATCTGTCACATCGGATGAAACCCTCAAAATTATGAACAAAATCCATGTAGGTGAATGTGGACTGTACATGAGTGGCCCTACCCTCTCTAGAAAAATACTCTGGTAGTCATACTACTAAACCACCTTACAAAAGGACTACAGTGAGTATGCCAAAAGAAGCCTCAAATGTCAGTTATATGCCCTCTGGCGACATCTACCTCCTCGAGAGCTATATTGAATAACCTTACATTGGACATTCACTACATGCGGGATCAACATCATAGGGAAGGTCAGTCACAAGGCCTCCATGGTGCATGAGTTCATCTTAGCATCCGTCGTCTATTTCCCCAAATGAGTCAACATCGAATCCCATACAGTTCTAAATGCTAAGATTGTTGCCAAACTCGTATAGAAAAACATCATCTCTCGCTTAGTCATATCTCGCAAGTTAGTATCAAACAATGGATCTCACTTAGAAAAGGAGGTCTCTAACCTATTACACGAGTAGGGATCACTAACCATTATTGTCACCCCTCATATAAACCCCAAATCATCCAAATCAATGGAGCAGTCCAAGATGCTAACAAAAATGTCAAAAACATCATTACCAAGATGACAAAAACCTAGAACGATTGGTCTAAAAAACTCTTATACGCCCTCTGGGGCTATCGTATTACAGAGTGAAACACCATCTTGGCCACCCCTACTCACTAGTTTATGGAATGGATGCAGTCTTACCAATCAAACATGAGGTGCCCTTACTAAGGGGCATGATCAAAAGTCAAGTAGACAAAACCGACTCGGTTCAATCCCGATATGATGAATTATCCCTCCTTGATGAGAGGAGACTAAAATTCGTTTACTAAACCAAGGCTACCAACAGCGTATCGCCAGGGCCTTGAATAAAAAAGTTAAGAAGAAAAACATATAAGAGGGTGACCTAGTCCTGAAAGAAAATATAAAACCTTCTCGGCCTTTTGGAGGTAAATTCGCACCCAATTAGAGAGGACCCTATCTAGTCAGTAAAATTAACTTTGGTGGGGCTTCTACCTTAGTTGATCTCAGCAGAGTCACATTTTCCAAACCGTTCAATCCCGATTGATTGAAGAAATTATTTCCTTAAACCTACTTAGTGTGAAGGGGAAAGGCTATGCAAGCCCATACACATTCCCATCCCTACACCAAAAATCCCACTTGATCCACAAACCTTTAGATCTGATTCTCCACTATATTTATTAGTGCGGACGTTGAAAACTGGTGGTGCACCATTCCCTTTGAATCAGTGATAGGTAGGAAACTTGAGATATCACTTCGAGCCCGGTCTAAATAAACACCAATAAACCCATGTTAAGGGAAAATCCTATTTATGGTCATTGTGCCCTTACTCCCAAAGAATCGACAGGATCTAACAGACTAAGTGACAAGTGATGAAACAATTCTCTAAGGCATGTTAAATACACTGCATGTCCATCCTTATTTAAACTACACATAAAAGGTAATACTATCAAAAATAAAATAAACTTACAAATGGGAAAATACGCTGCCCCCATACATTTCTTCCTAGAGAAGTAAATACCAAGCACCCCTCTCTCTTACAAAAATTGCATCCTGGGACAAAGAAAATCAACATGCAGACTCACTAAGGGCCCCCATAAAAACTTTACTCTATTCGGGCTAAAGGGCAACTCTCTGATTCCCAAGCTATGTCAAATGGCTCTCGGCAGTTTGGAGGCAATGAAAAGGGAACTTCCTTCCCTCACCATGCGACATTCATTCAAAAAAGTCGGCTCAACATCCAACATATTAAGTCTTCTTTGCTCCGAAAAAGAAAAGTCTCAAAAAGACAGGGCACCCTTGTTTTCACACCTTTCCTCCTCATACTAGTATTATTATTATTATTATTATTATTATTATTATTATTATTATTATTATTATTATTATTATTATTATTATTATTATTATTATTATTATTATTATTATTATTATTATTATTATTATTATTATTATTATTATTATTATTATTATTACTTCCATTTTGAAGAAGGTTTCAGTGTAATTCTATCAATCATATATAAAATAAAAAGCCAAACAGAAAATGTATTAAAATAAACCCTCGAAAGAGGGAATTTTATTATTTTTATACATCAACGTATGAAACGATAATCCTCATACAAAGCACAAATGCATCAAGGATTCCTCGTGTTCCTCATAAAAGAGAACATGCTACTTATATATATATATATATATATATATATATATATATGCCTAAAAAAAGAGGATCAGAAAAGTACAAAAAATGTCTTTTTAGGAGGTTACATCAAATCCCACCAAAAAGACCCATCAAAAACATCATTAACACCATACAATCCAGTACGAAGCCTCTTCCCAAAATGACCAGTGGCATGACCTTCATCCACAACTCCTGAACTCGACATCCTAGCCCTCACCCCTAGTGTAAACACTCCATCTAAGTAATATAAACTGCCCAAACCTAAGATCAATACCGTTGATAGCCAAAGATAATCTATGTCAACACCCTTGAAAATCTCCGCAGTTAATTGGTGTAAATCCAAATGGGTCAACGACCAACAGGTCAACATCTCTCGTAGCTGGGAGGCATCAACCAGTACCTGCTAAAGGTGTACAAAAATATAAAAGCCAGTTAAAGCATTAGGTAGAATAGGTGAACAAAGATGTATAAGGTAATGAACTATTAAAACTCATGCCATTCGTAAATAGAGTTGGATCCAAAGACAATGTCATCATACTGAAGGCCTAACCATGTTGTTGAATATGAATGACTTGGTCGTCCCCATAAATAACCATTGTAAAAGAAGATGGTAAGACAAAAAATGTACAATGACCATCATAAAATGCTAATAAAGTTGGATTAACATAGCCCAATAAGAGTGAAGTAGCACCCCATGCCACAATCGGGACCAGTTGGGTAGACTTCAAGATGACGTTCTTCCCAACTTATAAACACCAGAAATAGGGGACACTCCCATCATAAAAAGTCATCTTTTCTTACAAGGTTAAAAAAACTTTGCCCAAAATTTGGTTTAATACCCCACATATATATTGCAATAAATTTTACATTATGTTGTGTTAACCTCTTTTAACTGGGCCCCCTTTTAGAGGTTTGAGTATAAAATTTACAACGTTTATATTTTAAAGCATGGTTTCTAACCCAACACCTCTTTTAATTGACTTGCCAGGCTCATATGTCAAAACAATGCTAACCAAATGACACAACGAGTATTACAAAATAAGATAACATACTTTTTAAAATTATTCTGAGGAAAGTGTCCATGATCTGAGACAGTTCGAAACTTTACATCGAGCCAAAGTCTAAAATTTGACTACTCCTATCACTTATCCAAACGAATAAATCCCTTCCATGCATCGATAACCTGAACATGTGTTTTCATATCAAAGACTCATTAAACATCAACCTATGATTCGACATTATTTTAAGATAAAAATATATCAATGCAACACAACATAAATGCTATATTAAGGATTAGGCTCCATAAATATTGTAATATTGTATATTGTATACAAAATATCTTCTCTCCTACAATTGTAAATATATCTCGTTTGTTGGAAATACGTTAGCTTTGATCCCAAGTCTCCTTGGGTATATAGACATTATACCGAACTAAAATCATAAAGCCCAAGCCTCATAATACGTCACTCGGCGTATTATTTCTTTGGTATGCATCCATCCCTAATAAAAAGCCCGTTACCCCTAACTCAAACAACTCTATATATAATCCAAACACCCATATATATTCTCCAACCCCATTGTTGGAACAACATAGGTTTTTATCCCAAGTCACTTTGGGTACGTACGCATTATTCCAAGCCAAACTAATAGAGCCCAAGCTTCATAATACGTCTCTCGGCATATTATCTATTATGGATGTATCCATCCCCAGTCCAAATAACGGAGTAACTAGCCTGAGGATTACAAAAACCTCGTACTTAAATCTTTGTCGGTGACTTCTAGTTAATTCTTGTACTAAATACACTTTCCCCTCTCTCTATACACTTTCAAACTAGTTTGAGGGACAATACCTTTCGGCTAGTGATCACCGTACAATCATAATATAACATGCCTCTATCATAAATCTTCGAGCCCACTCCTATTTTAACCCCTTATACATAACCCCTCCCCCTCGTAATCCATGTCCTACACTTGCACACACATCTGAAAAATGACACTTAAGACGTTTAATACAGGATTGGACTGTTAAAATGGCTCTAAACTGTTTGTTGGAGAAAGTCTTAATTCAAAACAAAACTTAACACAAGATGTGTTCAAAATGATTATTAAAAGATTATTAAAAGAGTTTTAACGAGTTATTTCAGATCTATAATGAACAAGTTTTGAAAAACAAAACTTAAACTATTAAATCAATTCAGCTTAGAAGAAGATGATGAGAGTATAAGGAATTGCACAAGTCAATTTTTAACGTGGTAAAACCCCACTTTATTGGGGAAACATCCACGGTGACCTATACGTCACAAAAAAAAAATTCCACTAAAAAAAAGTAACAAATTACAAGCTATTTAGCAATCAAACCACATAAACACACCTTAACTAAGTTCAGAATCGTTACCAACTCCTCTGGATTAGATCTTGTAAGGACATTTTTGTCCATTAACAATTTATTATGTCGCACGCCATTACACCGTTGAAGAAATTCAAGATTCATACATTCATCAACGGATCCGAATATCAAAAGAAGAAGAGGAATCAAGTCTGACAGACCGGACCGGTCCGCCTTCAACAAAAGAACCGATCCGGCTAACCGGACCGGTCCACCTCAGACCGGACCGATCCATTTGATGCAGTTTCAGTATACCCCGGACCGCAAGCGAACCGATGAAGCCTGGAATAAAAGAACCGATCCAGTCAATTGGACCGATCCGCCCCCAAGCCGGACCGGTCCACCTGGGATAAACTTCGCCGAATCTGCTTGAGATTTTTTAGGCTCAAAGTTTTATTATTTAAGCCAACTTCGTGGAGTTGATTTTTTAAGACTTCCAAGACGATTTTTAGAGTACAAAAACTCTAAGTCTTCACCTATTGAGCCCAAGACTCTAGGTTTTTGATTCACACAAATTGCCAATCCTTTGTGAATCTTTTTGGTAACCCAAGAACACAACTTTGAGTTTGTTCAACCCTTGTGGAGAAGCCGTCTTTCTTCTTCATTGCTGCCCTCCTGGAAAGGAAAAATTCCAGCCAACAAACTTGTGGAGAAGCCGTTTCTCTTCTTCATTGCAGCCCTCCTGGAAAGGGATATTTCCAGCCGCCGACTACAGAATCCGATACCTGAGGGTAATACTTAGTCACTGTATTTTCATTGTAATCCGAAATTGTATGTTACAATATTATAATGAAAATAAAAGGTTTTGCCCCTTTGGGGGATTTTTCCTGAAATTGTTTGTTTTTATCCTGCATGCTATATTTTATTTGATAAATCATCTAGATGCATGTCTTAGGGTTTAACTAAAATTTGGGATTAATTAAAATTGGTTTTTATTTGAGAAGTCGCAATATTTCCGTTGTAGCTGCTCTCTCAAATTGGTATCAGAGCGGGTTACGCTAATTTATCACGTGATCCTGTTTTATAAAGGATTTATTTTTTGATACAATTTGACCTCTCACGTCATCAAATTGGTATCAGAGCGGGTTACGCTAATTTATCGCGTGATCCTGATTTTTCGAGGATTTACTTTCTGATACAATTTGTCTACTCACGTTTTCAAATTGGTATCAGAGCCTGTTGCACTAAGTTATTGTGGTTTGATCTTGATTTTGCACAAAAATGGCTTTTGATGGTTTTGATGATCTTCGATGTCAAATTTTTGAAAAAATTAATTGGAAAATTCACACGAACTCTTGTTTTAAATCTTCTGTTGAAAACGAATCTGAGAGGTGTCCTTGTTGTGAGGGTGTTGGTCACACGTTACATGAGTGTACCATAAATTTAAAGAAGTAATTGAATAAACCGATTTCTCATGTTTCTACCCTTAGTGATTGTGATTCGGAAAAAGAAGTTTTTTATGCTTCTAGGCGAGAGTTTCCCATCCATGTGATTAGTGATGATATTGAAGGTGATGGGAGTGTGGATTAAAGTGAGGAGGAAAGTGTAGATGAGCATGACTTGCAAACTGCTTTCAATGAACTTTATGCTGAAACTTTGAAAACAAAGAAAGAAAATTTGAAATTGAAAGCTAAATTGAAAGAGCGTGCCATAAAAAATAATGATTTTTTAGTTGAATAACTTAGGGCACATGAGAAAATTTTGAAAGAGAAGCTTGAGTACGTCAAGGGCGAGAGAGATAGTCTTAGAGGGTTGATGGAGACTATGAAAAAGGAGCTTTTAAAGTTTGAGGATTCTAGACGAGTACTTAAATCTAGGATAGGTGAACTTGAGGTGAAATTGAAAGATTCAAGTAAAGTGAAATTTGATTTGGAGTCTAGGTCTGAAAAACTTGATAAGATTTTAGGCACAGTCGAGATCAAAACGGATAGGGGTGGGATTGGTCTTGAAAAATATGTTGCACCCATTCCCACACATGTGAGAGAGCCTCCTAGGATTGTTAAGAAAGAGGCACCTAAGTTTGTTAAAAAGGCGCCCCATAGGAACATCGTGAGAGAACCTCCTAGGATCATTAGGAGAGACCCACCTAGGCAAATTCGAAGAGAGCAACCGATAAATTTGAGGAGAGGGCCACCTTTAGGTAACACAAACCGCCCGATTTACTCCTGCACACATTGCGGTAGGCAAGGTCATCTTAGGCACTTTTGTTATAAGCTTTTAAATGGACCTAGGAAGGTTAATGAAAGAATAAATTCGATTCCCAAAACCCCCACACTCCGTTACACATCAATTTGGGTTAGAAAATCGAATTTAGAGGCTTATGGTTTATTTGTCCACGATTCCCGTTTGCTTGCACGTGATTCACCCCATGTGAAAGCTTTTTGTTGATTGTGATTGCATGTTTGTCATACACTAGTTTTGGTTTCATGATATATTTTTACTAGTGTGATGACTTGTACTTTTTGTATAAATTCTTGTTTTTGAATTTTTTTGAAAAATACAAAAAGATTTGTTTTTTGATAAAATTTTGAGAAAATCCAAAAAGATTTTTGTATTTTGTTTGCACCGTTTATGGATGAACACTTAGGATGACCAAGTCACAACATCTTTTCATTTTTTTCATGTGACTATTTGATAGTGTTTTGAGATAATAGGTCAATTCATCCTTGTGCTTTATAATGTTTGGAGTCATTAAGATGTAATTAAGTGTTACTTCCTACATGTTTGACTCATGTTTCCTTTATTGCACACATGCATGAATTTGTTTGATTATTGTGCTTGTCTTATCACATGTTGGTTGGGTGTTTTCACTTCAATCCTGTCCTTAAAACGAACCAAGCGCGATAAAATTTTTATAAGGATATTGTGCATTTAAAAACCGTTTTGTGAGTTTGTGTGCTTTGTTTCATAACGGGGAGGGGCTGCGAAAGGTAATCATCTATCCTTTGCGCAAAAGCCACCGTTAAAAAGGACCTAAAAAATTGAGGAATTTTATTATCCGAGGTCCAAAGAGGCTAAAAGAGCCCGAAAAAATTGAAAGGCAATAAAAAGATATTCATGCCAAAAAGGGGCCATTTAGGTTTTTGCACCAATTCTCCAAAGTTTGAGAATTTAGATTACCTCTTCAAGAAAATATATACGAGGGAGTTTGGTTGGAGAATTTAAAACGGGTTTGCACGTCCTTGAAATTATTGAAAATGAGCTATATAGTTTTGGACGTTATTGGTGTGGAAATCATTTGACTTTGATTTGTTGATTTTCATAAGACGATGTCATCTAAATTCAACAAACTTTTACACCTAAGGATACCTTTGATGTTCATTCGTTACGAGTATACGTATGCATCGTGCACATATGATTGATTGAGTTGATTTACCTATCGAATGTGTTCACACCCATTCATTCCGTTTCCATGACTTGGTTGTTTGAGTCTAAATCCATGGTGTGATTTTTGTTTCATATTTGTTCAAATTGGTATCTTATTTTTGTACGAAAAATTTGAAAAATTCAAAAATAGTTTGTGAAGATGTTTTTTGAGCATCTCCTTGCAAGAGCAATTTGATTGATGCCTTGATTTGTATACCGTGACACTCCGATTTTGCTTGTTTGATTCATTCTTCTTATTTGTCTATTTGGAGACATCATAAAAAGGGGGACAAAGAATTATCTTATTATGGGGGAGTTTTAAAAGTTTGAGTTTGCTCATAAATTGGTATATATGTTTATCTCATTTCAAACTCGATATGTCACTTGGTATTTTGCTTTGTCTCATGTGTGTAGGTACTACATGGATTATCATTGAATTGCACACCCTGATGACAAAAGTGTTGAGATTACTGAAGAATTGAAGAGAAAACGCTGTAGTCTTATTCAATTGTATCTTTCCAGTTTTGGGTTCATGGAAGGGTAGATTTGTATAGGCATTTTTAGTTGTTTTGATAATTCGGATGTTTTGTTTTTATGTATGTACCGGCATAGACATAGGGGGAGATTTGTAAGGACATTTTTGTCCATTAACAATTTATAATGTCGCACGCCGTTACACCGTTGAAGAAATTCAAGATTCATACATTCATCAATGGATCCGAATATCAAAAGAAGAAGAGGAATCAAGTCTGACAGACCGGACCGGTCCGCCTTCAACAAAAGAACCGATCTGGCTAGCCGGACCGGTCCGCCTCAGACCGGACCGATCCGTTTGATGCAGATCCAGTATACCCCGAACCGCAAGCGAACCGATGAAGCCTGGAATAAAAGAACCGATCCGGTCAATCGGACCGATCCGCCCCCAAGCCGAACCGGTCCGCCTGGGATAAACTTCGCCAGATCTGCTCGAGATTTTTTAGGCTCAAAGTTTTATTATTTAAGCCAACTTCGTGGAGTTGATTTTTTAAGACTTCCAAGACGATTTCAGAGTACAAAAACTCTAAGTCTTCACCTATTGAGCCCAAGACTCTAGGTTTTTTATTCACACAAATTGCCAATCCTTTGTGAATATTTTTGGTAACCCAAGATCACAACTTTGAGTTTGTTCAACCCTTGTGGAGAAGCCGTCTTTCTTCTTCATTGCTGCCCTCCTGGAAAGGGAAAATTCCAACCGACAAACTTGTGGAGAAGCCGTTTCTCTTCTTCATTGCAGCCCTCCTGGAAAGGGATATTTCCAGCCGCCGACTACAGAATCTGATACCTGAGGGTAATTCTTAGTCAGTGTATTTTCATTGTAATCTGAAATTGTATGTTACAATATTATAATGAAAATAAAAGGTTTTGCCCCTTTGGGGGATTTTTCCTGAAATTGTTTGTTTTTATCCTGCATGCTATATTTTATTTGATAAATCATCTAGATGCATGTCTTAGGGTTTAACTAAAATTTGGGATTAATTAAAATTGGTTTTTATTTGAGAAGTCGCAATATTTTCGCTGTAGCTGCTCTCTCAGATCTGACTTCTCTAAAGGTTGTTGTTGTTGATGTTCTCTCCAGCTTCGTAACTTTATGTGACACCCCGCCTAATAAAATACCGGGTGATTAATCATATACCAGATTAAAACAGGAATCTCATATGGTTCATTCTTATCATCCTGTCGAAAACCGATTTAATTACTAATAACTTATTAGGCTGGCGACAGAATTTTATATTAACTAATTTTTTTAACCAAACCAACTAAATAAAATATATACACAATTTATATACACGAAACTGAAATGAAATAAAATAACCGAACACTCGGTATAACATAGTACAACCAAATCGAATGCCTCACTAAAAAGGCGGTAAAAGAATAAATGAATTCAATTGGGCTATCGGCCCGAATATTACTACAATGCCTCCTATCTAGATCATAAGGATAGAAGCGTCTAAAATAAACCTACTTGCATCCACAGCTACGGCAGCAACGTCTGACTAAAAAGAATCATCATCCAGGTGTCCCTGTGTCTAGACACCTAATATATATACATATATAGCAAGAGAGGGGAAAATAGAGAAACGGATCAGAGCCCGAGTTTTGAAAATATTTATCAAGTTCTTAAAAGCCATATTTTAAACTATGAAATCTCTCATATTTAAATTGGTATCGCACTCTCATGAGATACACCTCACCCCTCTTCTAATAGTGCACACCTACCATATACCTTTTCAACAACCTAGTTAAGATACCCTGCCTAACAAATTTATTTCACCCATTTTCTAAAAATCCTCACAAACCCGAGTACTAAGGAAACGTGGTGCTACGTTTCGAGCATAGGGTGTCTCGCGAAGCGAAATCCTAACAAGGAACCCCCTGATACACTACTACATGACAATGTTGATCGTCGAGATTCATTAGTCCCTCAGTACATGACACACATCATAAAATCCCGTATATATATAGTTCTCACGAGAACCTATGATTCACATTAATGTAAATCCGAATATAAATCTACGAGAAGGAGAATAAAACCTTATTCATTCTTTTCACTTTACACAATTCTACTTTATATGATTTCTCATTTTCATATACTACAAATATATTATAAACAACAAGTGTATTCAAGGTATAATAACCTTCCCACCGAGCTATAACTCGAGGATGCGATCTCAAAGTGCCCATCTATTTCCGAGTTTGCTCAAATAAACCTTGATAGCAAGTCAAACTCTCTCATGATCATGGTAGAAATATTAAACGGTGGAGGCAGTCATAGACGATATGACCTGGGGACTATACTCTCCCTGCTCTGCAAGCCAGGGAATTCACCCACATAGCACAACCTCCCTGGATAGCACTGGAGATAATATATAATATGGTAGTCCATCCTTATGCCCGCGGAACCAGACTCTAAATATAAATATACCAATCATACATAGATATATTTATATTCGTATCATATCATATATACTATAACAATCATCGTATGTATAATATATCTCACTTCTCAATATATTATGGCTATAATTGCCAAACTCTTATAGCGATAGCCAAAATCCCGAATGTTCCCATTCGTAATAGTTAAATAGTATACGCACTACATATCTTAATTTCATAGGTATCGCATCACCTATAATAATAATAATCGTCAATAGACGTATAGGATAACCGTTCAATTCTCTTTAGCCAATATCCTAACTTTCATCCTAATCGCGTCCTAGGATTTACTCAATTATAATCGGCCCATATTTATCCCAACCGCATAAATATATATACACACGCTTGCCGAATAATTTTCTCGAATGTCTCTCGTCCTAAACATTCATTAGGTCCATACCCCGGATTGTACACTTAAATGATCCAAGGTTCCCTCTTCTTTACCCAAGGTCTACTCACCCTTAATTACAATATCTAGGACTCCTAATATTAGATTTAGAATCCCCTATAATACTCTCCAATTTAAAATTTAACTCCCCCTAAACTCAAAAAAGGAAAACTATCAACTTCAGCAAAGGCGAATCGATTCGCCCCAAATGTGAATCGACTCTCCCCAAATGTGAATCGATTCAGGCTGGCGAATCGATTCGTCTCCAATCTGAATCGATTCGAAAAGTCTTATGCAAGAAGTTCCTCAAAGGCGAATCGATTCGATCTCAATTCGAATCAATTCAGCTTGGGACAGACTTACAGATCCCCTTATGCAAATCGATTCTGTTTAGACTCGAATCGATTCGCCCTTTTCGGACGGCACTGCTTAGGCGATTTCGCAATCTCCAAAAATCCAAAATATCAACCCAATCTCCATTTTTATGGTTTCTAATCTCAACCAACAACACTATAATCATCCTAACACTGATTTATAACTAACACATCAATTAATTTGTGGTATTAAACCATTTCTCCTAGATTTAAACCATAAAACCATTAAATCCCTAATTTTATCATTTCTCCCATTTCTACACTCCAGTATCATAGGTTTAACACTAGAAATCATTAAGAGTTCACAATACATCAATTTGTAAACTTAAACTCAAATTTTCCAAATTTATTTTAAGGGTTCTAACACAAAATTTATCTAGTTTACCAACTATACTATGAGATAGACACTCAAAAGAATAAAGTAAGTAAACACTTTTCTCGTGGATAAAATCCAACGACCTCGAGTCGAATTCCACGGAGCTTGGCCCGGAATCCCCTTTTCTCTCTTCCTTTTCCTTCCTTTCTTCTCTTCTTTCTTACTTTCTCTTCCTCTCTCTCGTGCCTTATACGAGAGAAATAAGGGCTTTGTCCCTTATAAACCCAAAAATGACTCGTTTACTCAATTGCGAGTCCTTACTAATCCAAAAATCCCCGGGACCCAAACACTATCCCCGGATACTCTATTCTGACTATCTCGGACATTCCAAAACCAAACCTGCACTCGAAATCTCCATTTGAGTAACTTAACTAAAATTCACTATTCGGACCAAACACTTCCCAATACGCGTGCTTTCCAAATAAAATATTATCATTTGTCGCTTTACCCTACTGCGACATGTAATTAAAATAATCCAACTCATTTACTTAGTACCAAAAGTAAATGTAACACACATAGGTAAACGTACAACACTCATAAACTCCAAGAATTATTATTCACAGTAATTCCTCAAATTTCCAAATTACACCCACTTATGCAATTTAAATATCTATAAAAGTATAGAGTATTACACTTTACTCGATTCCAGCTTTACGTCGACTCAAACAAGTCCAAAATCATACAACCAACACTGTGTGGTAGAGTGAAAGTGTAGTGGTGGTATGCTCTCTAACATATGCATGCAACACACTCACACTTAATACAGACAAAATGATTTATCAAGTTACAAAATCACTAGCTATGCAAGATTTTCCAAAATTAGTTTAGTCAAGACTAAATCAGACTTTAAACCTTTCAAAACAATCGCAGATCAAGAGGCAATCTTGTTGTGAAATATCCAAGATCCTAACACTTTCTTATTTTGAAAATAGTAAAGATAGAAAGTGCAATCCCCAATCAAGATCTAAAAACTAGATCCAAATCTGATTGTTTGAGTGAAATAAAATCAGAATAAATATTGTTGGTTTAGGGTTTGAAAACATAAAATCAGGTTTTAAATAACCAATAAGAAATATTTCTCGATGAAAAAGAAATCAAAACAGTAAACTATCTATGTGATTTGTATCACAGAGAAGAGATCTCAAGTTTCTATGTAGAGAAACGGAAAACTCTACCAACGTGACTAAGTTTGAAGGATGACCAAGAACAAGAGAGAATAAATACTCAAAACATGAACTAAACACTCAAAAGGTTTAACTCTCACAAAAGTATTTCTGTTTTGGATTTGACGAAGATTGATTAGGGCTTTTATTTCTCTCTTTAATATTTCTCTCTCTTCTCTCTACTCTCTCTTTTTTTTTCTCAAACAAGGAATAAACAAAAGTCTCTAAATGCCTCACAGATGGCATCTATTTATACAAGTCGTAGAAGGGTCTGTAACAACGATTCCAAATCAAGGGCTGAGATTAAATGAGGTTAAATCGATGTAAATCCAAGGGTTCTCAAGAAGCGGTGTAAATTGCCAACTCTGATTGGTTAAAACCTGATCACGTGGATTAATCTCAATCACATAAAGACAGTAGATTAAGTCAATCCAAGGGTTCAAAATAAGTCACAGGTATGTGAGAGATAAGAAACACAAATCTAACCGATGTGTGTGCAACACACGTACGCTGTAGATTCAAACTCACACGCGTGTTTTAGGTTTCTAATTGATTTCAGTTACACCCAAAATAGTTTATACTGCTTTTGGTTTCTACCCAAGATAGTTTTAAGGCATAAAATATAATTACAAATCAACCCTAAAACTTTATTAAGTTCCAGCATTAATTTCCAAAAATTATTTAAAATACTTAGAAAATATTAAATAAATCCTAAAAATTATTTAAAAATCATTTTAAGGGGATTTAACTCACACGAGGTCATTACATGAATAAAACACTATATGTAGGCAATCCTAGTGTGTGTTGTGTGTTGTATGTTATATACCTTCATGAACTTGTAGAGGAATATCAATGAAGCTTTGAATGTTATGAGGCTTTTTGGTTCATCTAGGGATACACACAATTGTGTCACTATTTTCAAACTAGATGAGCTCCCATATAATGTAGACTCAAGTGAGTCAAAGATATAGGGTGATTCAATCTCCCCCTTTGGAAATATGAGATAAAATCTCCTTTGAGTCATCTAGGACTCGTAGGGATACAAAAAGAGATAAGAAAATCTTATTCTTATACAAACAATCTATCTACCCAATTTCCTAGAAATTGAAAAAATGACATAACTCAACTATGTACAAACCATTACCCTATCAAAATCTAATGCAGTAAATGGGTACTAAAATTTGCAATAATATACCTAAGATCAAGTTCATTAGATGAGAATGTACCAAGAGTGTCCAAGTGGACTCAAATTTCTCCACCATTTTGTCTCAAATGGACAAAGGGCAGTAAGAATCAAAAAGGAGATTTATAAACAGGTAGATAAGTAGTAACTTGAATAAACAACGAGAATTCACACGAATCTCCTACATAAAATAGATGTAAGATGTGTTCTTTGTCATTATACTAACATTCATGCCTTACATCCACATAGATAAATTATAAGCATGTGAAAATCTGGCAGTTATACAAATTAAGCAAGAAATTATTCAGCCAAAGCCATACCAATTGATTTGCATAAAGATTCAAAATGCTTAAAATCCAATTGTAACAAATCAGCCAATTATAGATCAGTAGGCAGGTAATTAATCTCCAATTCTTTTGATCCAACTAATTCTCGTATGAAGTGATATCGGATTTTAATATGTTTGGTGCGAGAATGTTGAACTAGATTCCTAGAAATGTTGATCGCACTTTGGTTATTGCAATAGATAAGTAGTTTTTCTTCATTTATACCGTAATCTCTCAGCAATAGTTTTAGCTATAATAATTGGGCACAACAACTTCCAACTGTGATATATTCAGATTCTGTATTAAATAAAGAAGTGTTGTTCTGTTTTATGTTATTCCAACCTACTAACTTGTTACTGATGTAGTAACATGCTCCTGAAGTACTTTTACTATCGTTGAAACACTCATCCCAATCAGCATCAGTGTATCTTACTATAGTGCTCGATGTGTCATTAGTGTACCACAGTCCTAAATTGTGAGTGCCTTTTATGTATTTAATTATTCTTTTTACGCGTAATAAATGGCTCTCTTTAGGATTATTTTTATAACGGGCACACACACAACCAGAGTACATAATATTAGGGCGTGAGGCAGTTAGATAAAGAAAACATCCTATCATACTATGGTATAAAGTAGAATCAATGGATTTACCATTTTTATCTTTAGAGAATTTGACAAAGGTACTCATAGGCATTCTAGCTTCTTTAGTTGCATCTAGGACAAAGTTTTTTACAATCTCTAATGCATATTTGGATTGTAAAACAAATAAACCTTCTAAATTTTGTTTAACTTGAAGACCTAAGAAAAATTGCAACTCCCCCATAAGCGACATTTGGAATTCTTTGCGCATAATGTCGGAGAAGGACTTGGCTTCTGAAGGGGAGGTGGATCCAAAAATGATATCGTCAACATATACTTGAGTAATAGTAATGTTGTTGTCAAAATATTTGACAAACAAGGATGGTCGTTTCCTCCTCTCCTAAATCCATTATCTAAAAGAAAGTTGGATAGACGTTCATACCAAGCTCTAGGATCTTGCTTTAACCCATATAGAGCTTTCTTAAGACGATAAACATAATTTGGGTGATGTGGGTAAATAAAACCTTTGGGTTGTTCTACATAGGTCTCCTCAGTTAAAATTCCATTAAGGAAGGCAGACTTTACATCCATTTGGTAAAGCGTGAAATGTAAATGACATGTTATGGAAAAAAGTAAACGAACAGATTCGAGTCGAGTGACAAGAGCAAATGTTTCCTCGAAATTTATTCCTTCAATCTGAGAGTAGCCCTGGGCAACTAATCTAGATTTATTCCTAAAAGTCATCCTGGACTCATCAGTCTTGTTTCTAAAAATACAACGTGTGCCAATAACCCTGGGTATAAGATACCAAACATCATGAATGATAAATTGAAGAAGCTCCTTTTGCATTGCACTAATCCAAAAGGGGTCATTAAAGGCTTCATTTACATATTTGGGCTGAATAAGAGACATAAAACATGAAAAATGAGCAATGTTATGAAATTGAGATCTTGTACGAACAGGTTCAGTAGGATTACCAAATATTATATCTAAAGGATGGTCTTTGGAAACCCAGTTAGGAACTTCAGGGGTCTCAGTTCGTAAAGACTCGGTTATTTCAGAAGAGTTATAATTTAAAAAGCTTTCATACTCATCCTAGTCTAGTAGTTTTACTTTCTACAGAAGTGTCATTTACAATCACATTGATGGATTCCATCATGATCTTAGTTTGCAAGTTGTAAATTCTATAGGCTCTACTGTCAGGAGAATAACCTAAAAATATACCTTTATCTCCTCTTGTTTCAAACTTAGATAAATGTTCTATGTCTTTACAGACATAACATGTACTACCAAAAGTTCTAAGATATTTAATATTTGATTTTTTGCCATACCAAAGTTCATGGCGGTTCTGTTTAGAATTCTTCCTAAGGTAGACTCTATTGATAATGTGACATGGAGTACGAATCGATTGAACCCAAAAGTATATAGGTAACTCTTTTGCATGTATCATAACTCTTGCCATTTCTTGAATTATTCTAATTTTACGCTCGGTTATCCCATTTTGTTGGGGTGTCTTGGGAGCACTGAACTCGTGTTTATAACCATTATAGTCACAATATCCAATGACACCTGAATCTATGAATTCACCTCCTCTATCACTCCAAATTCTATTTACTTGGGAGTCCTTTTAATTTTTTATACGAAGATTTTCAAAAATGCTCTAAATGTTTCAGACTTCTGCTTTAAAAAAGAAACCCAATTACATCTCATGTAGTCATCAACCATTACTAGAATGTAACTATTTCCACAAAGGCTAATAGTACGAGAAGGACCCATTAGGTCCAAATGGATGAGTTCTAAAGGTTTAGAGGATAGAATGTATTTAACCCTTTTATGAGGTGCCTCAATTATTTTTCCTTCTTGACAAGGACCACAGACTACGTGAGAAATAGGTTTTATTTTAGGAATACCTCTAATAATTTACTGAGAGAACAATTTACTAAGGCTGTCATAATTTATGTGACCCATTATATTATGCCATAATTCATTGTCATCTAATCTGGCAATGTTACAGAACTCTGTAGCTGAATTGACTGTGCAATAGTTCTCAGGAGTACGGAGTCCTATAATGATGCACTCACCATTTTCATTTAAAATTTTGCAATTGTTTTTCGAAAAGGTGACAGTATGATTGGAGTCATAAAATTATAAAATACTTAGTAGATTAGCCTTAAGACCTTTTACTAATAAAATATTTTCAAGAACAGGTAATCCTTCTTCATGGAGTGTTCCTTTGCCAACAATCTGGGTTGATACACCATCTCCGAACAAGACTTTGCCTCCAGAGAAGTTAGTTTTGTTTGAAAGTTTGGATACATCCCCAATTATATTCTTAGAACATCCAGAGTCTAAGTATCATCCAGACGTTGTGTGTTCAGCTTTCAAAGCACTGATCACTATGTTACATGTCATTTGGGGTACTAGATCATCCTTTCTTACCCAAATTTCTCTAATTTTCAATTTGGGCTTATTAGCTCGTATTTGATAAAACTGCGAGCTTCAGATTTTTGTACAAATAGATTTCGCACAAATTTTTTAAATTTATAAACATTTTAACCATTTGGTCGAGAAAAGACTCTATGATTATTTCTTGATGATTGTCTTTTAGTATTAGATCTTATTTTTCTCTTTCGATAGTTAGAGTTTCTATCTGGTGGTTTAGGAAGGACATAATTGTTACGGCTTCTCCTAGAATAGTTAAAGTTATGATAGGTAAATGAGGGATAGGTAGGTTGATATAGACGCTTGGAATAACAACCATCTAAAGAATGTCCGTACACATCACAGTATGAGCAATAAATATTGGTCATTGTAGTTAAGGCTTTAGGAAAATCATTTTTCAAATATTGAAAGTCTGGACAAATTTCCATAGGTATTTTCGCACCAGTAACAAAATTTATGGTTTTTAGAGGTTTAGTTTGCTTGATATCTTTGGTACAATAGCCTATTCCAAATCTATCGTCAGAATTAGTCTTACTATCAGCAACACAGTCCTCAAAACAATTAAAATTGCTTTCAAATTTTGAAAAAAATTTAAAGGCTGTTGAAGCCTTTTCTTTTGTTTGTTCCAATTCTAATAACTATCCTTTATACTTCCTTTCCAAAACATTATTGGATTCAGTCAATTCTTTCAGTCTTTGTTTAAAAGCCTTTATTTCCTCATCATGAGTTAAACATTGAGATGTATACACTTCAGCATTATGTTTAACTATTTGGTTTAAGGACTCTACTTTCTTGAAAAGATCTTTGACAAGCTTCTCTAGTCTAGCGCTTTTCTTGAGTGTTTTAGTGTAAAGTGTGTGAACATCTGGAAGGTCCTCATTCTCGGAGTCACTAAGTGGGCAGTGTGCAATGTCCCCGATCGATTCAATTTTAAGACTCACACACCCATTGGCATCATCAATAAGGCGTTCACTTTGACTCACACACACGGTTTTCAATACTACGATCATTCTCAAACATTAAGTCAGACACATCGGTAGAAGCAACATCATTTATCATATCATGGTCAGGTTCTTTATCATTAGTATAGATTATGTTAGCAAATAATGGCATGCGAGGATCAAAATAGTTGGATGACTCAGGTTCATCATTTTCAGAGTCACTTGAGTCACTCCAAGTCTGGCATAGTTGAGCCCTATTATGCTTGGGGTTTTTGTCTAAGTTAACCCTACAGTCACTAGTCATGTGTCCTAATTTTCCACATCTATAACATTCAACATTCTTAAGATATTTTTTAGGCCTCTTGTGATCATCGGTCTTTTATTTGTCATGTCTTCTCTCATGAGGCCTATTATTAGAAGTGTTGGAGTAATTAGGTTTCCCTTATCTAGAAGTAACTTTGTTTATAAATTTTATAATCGTTTTTAATTACTTATACATAAGAGAAATTTTATTGTCCAAGTTATCCAAGTCACAGTCCTCATCAGAGTCAAGGTCAAGGTTAGGTTTGATCAACTTTGAAGAAAAAACAAGATTAGAATAACCCTATTTTTTATTGGTCTGGATCAATTTTGTCTTGAATTTTTATTAGTTTACTACTGAGGAGTTTTGGGGTAAGATTTTGATCATCCATTTACTCAATAGCATATCTCTTATTATCAAACTTCTGTGTAAGTGATCTTAGAATTTTTAAAACAATCTCTTTCCTATCATAAGTTATACAGTTTGCATGCAACTTAGTTACAAATATTGGTTAACCTAATATAGAAATCATCAAAGAATTCAGTCTCAGACATGACTAGGGAGTTATACTGTTGAATGAGTATTTGAGTTTTAGCAGATTTGACTCCATTATCACCCTCATATGCAGTTACAAGAGTATCCCACTCTTCCCTAGAAGTTGTGGAAGATGAGATAATCTTGAACTCATGTTCGTTAATAGACATAAATATGACATTCTTACCTTTATTGTTACATAGTGAAATTTGTTTCTCATATTTAGTGAATTCACTTAGTAACTTCATGATTCTCACAATACTTCCTTCAACTGCTGGTTTAGTAGGAAAAGTGTAACCATTTTATATATCTTCCCAAACTTCATCTCCCAGAGTTCCTTGAATGAAAGAAATCATCCTTACCTTCCAGTAAGGAAAACTGGTTCCATCAAAGAGAGGGGGCCTGGACAGGTTACCTAATCTCTCAAATTTCTCGCCCATACTTTTGTTTTGAAAAAAAAAATTTAGAAACACAGGATCAAAAGGATTTTAAAATAACCAAGCTCTGATACTAATTGAAAAATCCCGCTTAAGACTTTTAATACAGGATTAAACTATTACAATGGATCCAAACTGTTTGTTGGAGAAACTCTTAATTCGAAACAAAACTTAACACAAGATGTGTTAAAATGATTATCAAAATATTATTAAAAGAGTTGGAACGAGTTATTTCAGATCTAGAATGAACCAATTTTGAAAAATAAAACTTAAACTATTAAATCAATTCATCTTAGAAGAAGATAATGAGAGTATGAGGAAGTGAACAAGTAAATTTTTAACGTGGTAAAACCCCACCCAATTGGGAAAACATCCATGGTGACCTCTACGTCACAAAACAAAAATTCCACTAAAAACATAGTAACAAATTACAAGTTATTTAACAATCAAACCACATAAACATACCTAAACTAAGTTCAGAATCGTTACCAACTCCTCTGGATTAGATCTGACTTCTCTAAAGGTTGTTATTATTGATGTTCTCTCCATATTCGTAACTTTACTCAATTCCAGCTTTACGTCTACTCAAAAAGTTCAAGGTCATACAACCAACACTTTAAGTGTGGTAGAGTGAAAGTGTTGTGGTGATGTGCTCTCTAACATATGAATGCAACACACTCACACTTCATACATACAGAATGATTTATCAAATTACAAAATCACTAGATATGTAAGATTTTCCAAAATCAGTTTAGTCGAGACTAAATCAGACTTTAAACCTTTTAAAACAACCGCAGATCAAGAGGGAATCTTGTTGTGAAATATCCAAGATCCTAACATTTTCTTGTTTTGAAAATAGTAAAGATAGAAAGTGCAATCCCTAATCAAGATATCAAAACTAGATCTAAGTCTGATTGTTTGAGTAAAATGAAATCAGAACGAATATTGTTGGTTTAGTGTTTGAAAACATAAAATCAGTTTTAAAATAACCAACAAGAAAGATTTATCGAAAAAAGAAATCAAAATAGTAAACTATCTATGTGATTTGTATCATAGAGACGAGATCTCAAGTTTCTATGTATTGAAACTGAAAACTCTACCAACGTGACTAAGTTGAAAGGATGATCAAGAACAAGAGAGGATAAATTCTCACAACACGAACTAAACACTCAAAGGTTTAACTCTCAGAAAAGTATTTTTGATTTGGATTTGACGAAGTTTGATTAGGGTTTTTATTTCTTTCTCTAATATTTCTCTCTCTTCTCTCTTCTCTCTCTTTTTTCTCTCAAATGAGGAATAACCAAAAGTCTCTAAATGCCTCACAGATGGCATCTATTTATACAAGTAGTCGAAGGATCTGGAACAACGATTCAAAATCAAGGGCTGAGATTAAATGAGGTTAAATGGATTTAAATCCAAGGGTTCTCAAGAAACGGTGCAAATAGCCAACTTTGATTGGTTACAACTGATCTATTTGATTAATCCCAATCACATGCAGACCGTAGATTAAGTCAAGCCAAGGGTTCAAAATAATTCATAGGTATATGAGAGATAAGAAACACAAATCTAACCAATGTGTGTGCAACACGTATACGTTGTAGATTCAAACTCGCACGCATGTTTTAGATTCTAATTAATTCCAGTTACACCTATAATAGTTTTTGCCTCTTTTGGTTTCTACCCAAAACAGTTTTAAGGCATAAAATATAATTACAAGTCAACCCTAAAACTTCATTAAGTTCCAACATTAATTTCCAAATATTATTTAAAATTTTTAAATAATATCAAATAAATCCCAAAAATTATTTAAAAATCATTTTAAGGGGATTTAACTCACACAAGGTCATTACATGAATAAAATGCTATATGTATGCAGTCCTAGTGTGTGTTGTATGTGATATACCTTCATGAACTTGTAGAGAAATATCAATGAAGCTTTGAAGGTTCAGAGGCTTTTTGGTTCATCTAGGGATAGACACAATTTTGTCACTATTTCCAAACTAGATGAGCTCCTATATAATGTAGACTCAAGTGAGTTAAAGATATAGGGTGCTTCAACATGATGTTGGAACACGTGAATATATTAAGTACATAGGCTTTGATCTCATGACTACGCGATTATGAAGGCACAATACTAATTCCTTCTCATGAGATTGATCCTCGATAATGTCTCTTGATATGTTGTGTCCACCGAGATGCACCCATATCTTAACTTTAATACCTTACATATACATGACTAAAATGAGATATCAAACTATCTCAAGGCATAGTAATAGATGAAATGCTCAAAATCATACATACCATACACAATCGAACTACGTAGGCTTTGATCTTGTTGCCACACAAGTATATGGGCGCAATACCGACTCTTTCTCGTGATCTCTTTTTAGTTTTTAGTCATTTTATTAGAAGTTTTGTAGTAGGATTTTCTCATTTTCTTGTATTGTGGTGCATAGAGACACCATTTAATTTTACTTTATATTTATAATAATTCAAAAATGAATAAAAGCATGATAGGGAAACCAGACAAGGTAGAGAGGGCATCCAAAGGCGAGGAAAAGAAGCATCTCTATTTTGCGCCGGTAGGACTCCCGGCGCTGACTGAGATAGGTGATCTCCCCCAGTCAACTCAAATCGTTTTTTTCCCCACATGTGTAAAAGTCATGAGAGGTACATTCTTCATCAATCGTGACTCTCCCGTAAGCGAGTTTATTTTCTATGTGAATGTTTGCTCATTTTTACTTTTAATTATAGGCTTATAGCATCGCACTTCATTTGAATGGTTTGATGAATTAATGAACGTAAGACCTAGACCTAATCATTAAAACGAGAAGGGATTTCATCACCTGACTCAGTCACTTATCCATTGTGTGCTACCCTAGCTATCACGGAATTTAAAATCAATCAACTAGATAGCCAAGTAGGAACACAATTTTTGCAAATACGATCGCATAGATAAATTCCATGATTTTTGTCGCCTGCGGGTGTAACTAAAATTTGGCTACCCTTTCACTAATTTTGAAGATAAAAATTTGCTACATGCTAGTTAGGATTTGTCCTTTACTTGTGTGTGTCGAATTCAATCTTTTCGTAGTTGATTTTGTTGAGTTCGTCCAATTCACGAGTCTGAATATTTTTTCCCCATCTTTTCTTCCCAAAAAAAATCAAAAAACATTTTCTTCCTTTCTTTTTATAAAAATCACATAAATATTTTCTTTCCTTTTGAAAAACATTTACAAACCCAAAAAAATATTTCTCTCATCATGGCCGACAAACGTCCATTAAGGTATTATTTTGGACATTTCCCATTGTCTCGAAGCATGTTTGAAGCTGAGCCTGAGTCTAACCTCCATACTTTACTTAGCGGATTTAACTCTCTCACACACACCATTGAGTCGTCCATGCATGCATCTCATATTCCATCACCCCCGATGACGAGTGTCAATGAGGTCAATGCTTTTTCATGCACCTATTGCTTTAACGCCAATCAATTGTACCATGAGTATCCCTACTTTCCATATCCATCCAACCAAACCATGGCCTGAGTGTATCCATATGACATTATTTCGAAACCCACTCCAGCTTATTATCATGACATATCTAATGCCGAGTGGTGTGATCAACTAAATTATTCACGGAGGCTTAATCATCCTCCTACGCAATATGAATCCCAACCCTATATTATGGATCCTCATGATTTTTTACAGTCATCATGGCAACCTAGTGCACCCCATCCTGACCAGCCCTCTCACTATGATACCCATGATTATAAAGCTTTTGTCTCTCGCGAAGGCCATCCTCCTGTGTATGAATAACTTGACCCCACTCCCCACACTTCATATGAGTATTCTTCATTGTCTAGTGTCAATAGCTAGTTGTGTCCACCTCAACCACTATCACCACCTCCCAACTCTTCCCCACCATTATCCACATCTGTTCTAGAAGGCCTCTTTCAAAATTTCATCCTCGAATAAGAGCAAGTTAATCAATATCAAAATGAAGCCCTTCAATGGCTTGAACAAAGGTTAAATGAATTTGATTGTGCGAGGGAAACAAATTTCACCGCAAGTCAACCAATTATTTCCCCCACTTGAAGTGGTGATGAATCATATAGAAACATGAATCTTGAGTGTGACCAACCATATCACCCCGAGAATATTAAAGTTGAGACCACCCGGTGGTCTGGGACCCAAGTTGACAATTGTGTTGATTTATCGAATGATTGTGAGACTAATCAAACCTCACCTTGTCCAAAAGAACCCAGCATTGAGGTTCATATTTTTCCGCCCGGTGAATCCAAAAATACGCCCGAGTCTACACTTATTGATCCCATCGTATGTGTTCTCGAGGAACCGATTCATTATAGTTTATCTCTAGTTACAATTGCTCACCAATGTCCTAAGATGGAATTCGAGATGGTTTCTACCTCTCTGAATATGGATCATTCCCAAATAAGCTTCGCTCCCTTTGAGCCCTATATTTCTAGTGATTCTTCTAACTTCGGTCTTGGTGCCTCATTTAATTTACCCCCCCCCCCCCCACATTAATTGGTGATATTCTTGTGGATAAGTTGACAACTACATCTTTGGATATCACGCTCCCTTTTGAGCATTCATTTGCTCCTCCCGACAAGTGTGTGTCCCTACACTTTAGTTGGATTACATCCCTTCACCTTTTATCCAATCCGACCCACCCATTATTTAACACTTTCCACCACCTTGTTTAGACCTAATCATGATACCTCAACAGTTCACATATGTTTATCTAGGTCCTTACTTAAAACCACCCACCACCATTCACGAGAATATATGTGGTGCCACTCTCACCTATGACATTGAGCTTGTTCCTTCATGCACACAACTTACTTGTGGTGTTGATTTTTCATATTATCAGCTCATCAATGTGTCACGGAGTGACTATTATCATCATCCATTTATAGAACGGTCATGTGATTTCTATGAGCCCGACCACATCTTAATGTCTACACCCTTTCGCCTTCCTCACTAAATTGAGCATCATGCTTATAGGGCCCTTGTTGCCCTAACATGTACACTTAATAAGTTCTGTGATTGGTGCCTCTTCACCCCCACCCTTTCCCTTCTTCCATATACCCTTCTCCCCACCCACCCTTGGTCCACCGATTCTTTGCATCGCATAAATCACTTTGTTACCATATAAGTGCATTGACCTTTTAGACTTTATCCAACAAGACTGACGCTTCAGTTTTGTTTGGGGGTGATTAACATCACCCAATTTTTCTGCCACCCCGCACTTTCATAGTTCTTATATTTAATGTGAGTTCCCTTCGGTCTGGATGAAGATGTTAAATTTAGCTACCGGGAGGCAACCCACTATTTCTAAGTATGATTCTTATCTTATCTTATTTGGGGATGGTGTTTCACACCACTCAATGCTTTACTATTTTTATCAACTTGTACACGTTTTTTATCTCATTACTTATTCTGGTTCAACTTGGATATGTATGGTACCATTAATTAGCGGTTGATTGTGGTAAACTCTTTCCTACCCTGTGCTTTCAATTTTAATATATAGTTTTAAACATTGAGGATGATGTTCTCTTTTGTTTCGGGGTGAGAAAATTTATCAAAATTGCACCTCTTTTGAAACTTTTGTCAAAAAACTAGTCATCTTTAACTTTTTTGCAGTTTAACTCATTTTTTATGGCATTAATTGTCTATCATCCCTCTCTTAGAAGTCTTGGATTACCCTTGTTCGTGCCCAAATTACGCTTTTACCATAAAATTAAGTAGTACCTCTTATGGCGTACTTGCACTATGAATTCATGAACTCATCAAATTCACTTTCACGTTTATAAACAAAAGTTGAAACGTAACTACATTCTCAAGAGAGACCTGAAAGATCACTAGTGGAAACTTAAACCCATGATAATTGAGCTATTCTTGAGGGTTTTTACGTATCTCCGAGTCACAAAATGACTCAAATTTCTTTAGGTACCGCACTTAGTCGTTGCATGATCTCATTATTTTTCATCTTTGGCGTAACCACCAAGAATGACATCACATTCAAGTCGTAAGAAATATGTGTCTTGTAGTTTGTCCTGAGCACCAAACCATTCTTTATCATACACTCACCATTTATCCATATCACATTACCATTCACATCACCCATCACCTTCCCATACTTATGGTATCCTTACCATACATCTATCATTCATCCATCATTTTTCCAGAAAAAAGTGCTTGAAATTCTAAAAGTAAAATTTCTTATGCATCGCAAAAAGAAGATATATATATTTTGCGATGCATAATAAGAAAAGAAGAGAAAGAAAAAAATAGGAAAAACATGCGATCAAAATTTTGTGAAATGATGACATAAATTGTTATTCCACTCTTATGAAAACCCTACCCTCCATACCTCATTATCATCAATCTTCCTCATCTCATTTTCTCTTCACTCCTTACATAAACCCTATTTTCATCCTTGGTGAGGTGTTCGGGAAAACGTGGAGTCAATATGGTGAATAACTATACATTCTCACAATAATGGTTAGCATTCGTTCATGAGATCAACTTCTTTCATGTATCCGCCATTTCTTATAAGTGTGTGAGATATTTGAACTTGTTTAAATTCACTCACCCCCTCACACACTAGAGAGATACACTTACCCAAATCTCGGAGAGTTCGTTTCAGACAGACATATCTAGTGAGATTTGAAGTCAAAGCGCTAATTCTATAAAGTCAATCTAGGAATTACTCTCATGATACTTAAGGTTGTTTCACACTACACACGCTGAGGTTTTTAAGAAGGATTACGCCTTTGGTATTAAGTAATTTTATTCCATATACTCATGGTTAAACATTGTATTCCTTGAAGTCTTTATAGATGGGTTGTATAGCTTTTCATCATCAAATAAGAGATTTCCCTTTGAATAAATCATTTTCAATAAATTATACAATTTTTTGTGTATATTCATTGCAAACCCTCGTGATACAAAACTCATCCTGTACGGTTCCCTATAGATTTAAAGTCTTGTTGCACATGCTAAGTGCAATCGCAAGTGTCCGCGAAAGCGGCGCACTTTTGGTTTTTTATCTTTCTTTCTCTCTATTTTTGCTCAAGGACTAGCAGTGTTCGATTTGGGGGTATTGTGATAAGAACCCAAAAGTGTTTACATAAAACACTAAATGGATGGTTTTGAATGGCTAATTCTCGATAAAAATTGGTCTTATGCATGTTCATGTTTATCTTTTAGGTCAAATGTCACTTGAGCAGTTTAAAGCAATAAATCAAGGTAAAATGTGACAAAGATGCGGTTAAAAGGGGTCGAACCCAAGTCTCGTAGCCTAAACTTGTCCCTTAACTGAGACCAGACCAAACCTAGCTTGCCCTATAACTGCTCATTGTGTGTGTGGTTTTATTGATTTTATTTTTAATATAGATAGATACGGTTGTGTCATTTTTAGTTCATTTTATTTTATTTTATTTATTATAGGGTCTTTAATTTTTACCATTTTATTATTTTTATTTTATGTAAATATTAAAATGTGTGTGTCGTCATGTCAGTGTATGTATATATTTAGGTGTGTGTTTAATATTTTCTTCATTAGATTTTTAATGTTCTTTGTATTAAATTTATATTTTATTTTTATTATGAGTTGTTTATTTTATTTTATTTTATATGTATGCGTTTGATATTTGTATTGCGTGTGTGTTGTAAATCCATCCTCTCGGACCTCTCATGAGTCGAGACTCCAGGGAAGTGTCTCATATGCAAAGACATGTCTCGTCCCCTATTTTGGCTGAGCCCTGGTAATATCACATAAGGCACGTCTCAGCCTGACATGTTCAGTCGAGACTACACTTCCACCAGAATATCGAACAAGTCTACATTGGGGTTTCGTACTCGGCTAGGTCGAGACCCCTCCAGAAAACAACTACAGTACGAGCAGTAAAAAGTTCCAGGATGGCAAATCCAGAATGGACAAGTCTGTTATAATAAAATTATCCCCTCACATGAGGGAACATTACATCATGATTAGCTACATGTGTGAGGGGCAGGTGTCAACTAGTTATTGGGAGCCTCCTCATGCACATGCTAATTACATGCTTAGGGGTGCATTAGACCCCCCAAGCACTATAAATACACTTCTTCTTCTATATTGAAAGGAGGTCACATATTGAAAACCCTGCTTAAACTCTGTCAAACTCACTGTTAGAGAGAGAAAGCTTGAGTGCATGTATCTTAAGGCCATTAGAGCCTGTATTAGTGGACTTCACACACTTGCACAGTGGACATAGGCCTTCACTGATTTCAACCACTTAATTCTGGTGCTTACTTCCTTTTTGCCTCATCCCTCTCTATTGCTATATTACTATATTTTTTCCATTATTAAACTAGTATGAGCTTATTCATCACTTTGATCTGGTGGTACCAATTATGGTATCATCAGTCTGGCGATGTATGTGGGAACGATATAGCCATTGTCTTCCCCTTTTTTGTAGTTGCTCTACCGGATTCTCTGGTGGTGGTCCAACTTCATCCTTGGTTGAGCTTGAACCACAATTGAAAGAATTATGTCTTGAGTTTCTGCTCATTTTTTGCTCTTGTAGCTTACTACCATTACCTCGTTTGATATTTTTTATCACCGAACATATGAAAATGGTAAAAGATCCACCAATTATAGGTGGTCCTAGTACCAGTCAAGTCCCTCCTCAGTTAGAAATGGTTGAGGTAGCGGCAGCTTTGTACTCCTTAGTAGACAGCCAACGACAGATGTAGGCAACTATTGCTGCTTTCAGCCAGAATATGGTGGCTAGACCTGCCAGGGACAAAGAGGAGCTTATAACGTCGATCGCCAGTGATAGTGCTCCAGATCAAATGGCTAGGGGACCACCCCAGGCCCCACTCAAAGATATTCCTCCTCGGTAAAGGCGTAAAGACGTGGCTGACCCTAGGCACTTATGTCAGGGGAGGTCGGTAAAGGCGTAAAGACGTGAATGCCCTAATGATGAGAATGGATAGTATGATGAAGAAGATGATGGGAGCTATTAGGAGCCTTATCAGATCTCTATAGGTATTGTGCGACCTATTCAGCCCAGTCGAGGGTGCAGTGGTACGTCGAGCCGAGAGTGTAGTCCAAGAGCATCATCTATAGACAGATTAAGCAGGGGGCGGCCTTTGATAGGCTTGGCCCAATAGTAGATGACCTAATAAATCTCCTCTCTAGGTCCAGAAGTATAGATAGATTTAGAAGGAATGACAGATGTGATAACCACCGACCTTTTCATGATCGAGATGAGGAACAGCGAGAGGTGAATAGCCAATAGATAACAGTTAGCAAAGAGCCCTCAATTCTCCCAGATGGCAGAGAAGGAGATGGAGATAATATGGCACAGGCTGAGTTTATAGCAGTGGCCTAAAAACCCTGGAATGATTCTATTAAAAGTCTAAAGGACAAGATTGAGGACATTCTGAAGAGCCAAGACCCCTTGCAGAGGGGATGCAATGAAGGCTCCCCCTTCGTAGCAATGATTACGAATTATCCCAACCCGGATAAGTTCAAGCTGCCAATGGTCACACCAAAGTATGACGGGAGAACTTATCTAGTCCACCATATGGAGATGTGTTAGTCAGCTACTGATATTTACGTACTCTTAGATAAGATGAGGCATCGTACCTTCTCAAACACCTTGACCAGCTCATGTATGGTTTACCTCTCTACTTAAAAACTCAATTAAGAATTTTAAATAACTTGCAGAAAGATATATAAATAATTTATGCTTTGGGGTAAGGCCCCAGAAGAATACGACCCACCTGTTGTATGTCAAGCAAGGGGAATAATGAAAGTCTGAGAGAATACATAGTGAGGTTCAACAAGGAGAAACTGGAGGTTGAGTACTATGAAGAGAGTATTGTCATGACCGCCCTGATGAGAGGTCTCCAGAAAGAAAAGATACTTTGGAAGCTTGCAGAGGATCCTCCAAAGTGTATGGCCAAACTATTGGCTACGGTCGGTAAGGTCTTGAATGCGGAGGAAGCAATGACTGCCAAAGGTGAAGATGAGAAGGGGATGAGCAGTGGGGGTAAGTTCTATAAGAAGAATAAGGACTGTAAGAAAAGATCGACGAACGATAAGTTCACAGACTACACCCATTTAACTGTCAGTTGTGAGCACATTTTGAAAGAAATCAAGAATGATCGGTCTTTAAAGTGGCCTGAGAGGCTAAAGGCTCTTCCTCACAATAGGAATTGAAACATGTGGTGTGAAATTCATCAAGATCATGGCTATACGATCGATAAGTGTCTTACTCTCAAGGACGAGATTAAGAGAATGTTAAAAGCTAGAAAATTTAGAAAGTATGTTGATAAGGGAAGTTTCAAGGGTGGCCGAGATGACATCCAAAAGAAGAAGATAAATGACAAGTGCAAGCCTGATGCTTCAGTAGGCCGAGACGATGATGACTCGAATGATGATGATGAAGCAAACACAGAATTTCCTCCCCCAATTACTAATCCTAAAGGTCGGCTTCATACGATCTCTCTTGGGGTTAAGATGTTCTGTGGAGGATTAGCTAGAGGAGGAAAAGAAGTTGTCGATAGAAAAGCTCATGTAGCAGAGGCAACGTCTCTCCCTCCCAAACCTAAGGAAGTGCATTCAATGGTCGTAGAACCGAAGAAGTTAAAAAGAGCTAAAGTTGATATGAATACCTTGATTATAGGTTTTTCTAGACTGAATTTCAAGAGGATTCTATCCCCACACGATGGACATTTAGTTATCACCACTCTGGTGCTTGGTTATGAGGTTCTGAGGATTTTGGTGGATGGCGGCAGCTCGACTGATGTTACGTTTTAAGATTGTTATAAAGGATTAGGTATGAGCAAGAACATGATAGTGTCCTATCATCAACCTCTCATCACATACAACATAGAGAAAGTACGCCCTTTGGGAAGTTATGAAATAGAAGTCAGAATGGTAAATTAACGGCTGAAATGCATCATGAAGAAGATTAGTTTCTTCTTCATGGATGAAAATGTCTACTCAGCTTACAGTATAATTATGGGAAGGGTATACCTCAAGGAGTTTGAGGTCGTGACCTCAATAGTCCACCAGATGATTAAATTCCTAACTCCATATGGGGTAGGGGAAGTTCAGGGGGACCAGGTTGAGGCATGAAAATGCTACTTCAACTCAACGAGGAGATGGAGGTATATAAAAGGGCCACTATGACCTACAACATGGATAGCTTGGACGCTAGAGATGAAAAAAAGCTAAAGAATGGTGAGATCAATGAGAAGGTAGAATCCATCATCCTCGATGAGGATAAACTGAAAAAAATCATCCAAATTGGTAAATCCCTAAAAAAAGAGGTCAACAAGGAGTTGATCAAGCTGTTAAAGAAGAGGCAGAGCATCTTTGCTTGAAGCCATGAGGATATTCTCGGCATTGGTTCAAAGGTTCTCTGCCATAAGTTGAATGTGGTCGAGGATGCAAAATTGATCTGACAGAGGAGAAGAGTCTATTCATGAGAGAAGTATGATGTCATCCAAGAAGAGGTGAAGAAGTTGGAAAAGGCCGACTTCGTCTTGGAGGTCATTTACCCCGAATGACTTGCGAATGTTGTTATCATCCCCAAATCCAATGTCAAATGGAAGATGTGTGTTGGCTTTACAGACTTGAACAAATCCTTCCCAAAAGATAGGTTCCCGCTGCCAAGGATAGATCAGATGGTTGACGCTACTGCCAATCATGAATTAATGAGCTTTATAGATGCCTACTCGGGCTATAATAAAATATTCATGGATCTGGCTGATACAAAGAAGATATCTTTCATAACTAATAATGGGACCTCTTACTACAAGGTCATGCTCTTCTGATTGAAAAATATTGGGGCAACATACTGAAGGTTGGTGAACAAGATGTTTGAAGAACAAATTGGGAAGACTATGGAAGTTTATGTCAATGACATGTTAACAAAAAGCCTCAAGGTCGAGACTCACGTGGCTGACCTTGAGCACACTTTTGATACAATGGATGAGTACAGGATGAAGCTAAACCCCGCCAAGTGGCTCTTCGGTGTGGTAGTAGGCAAGTTCTTAGGCTTCATTGTGAATCAGAGGGGTATTGAAGCAAACCACAAAAAGATCAAAGCTTTATTGGAGATGAAGACTCAACTCCCACAACAATACAGGATGTGCAGAGACTAACTAGATGGGTGGACGCATTAAATAGGTTTGTGTTTAGAGCTATCGATAAATGCCTTCATTTCTTTAAAGTGTTGAGAAAAGCTTTTGAATGGAACGATAAGTGTGATAAGTGCTTCCAAGATTTGAAGTCCTATCTCGTCTTTCCACTCTTATTTTCAAGACCAGTCCTGGGAGAGAAGTTATATCTTTATCTAGAGATTTTGAAATCGTCCATTAGTGTCGTTATTATCAGAGAAGAGGATGAAGTCCAGAAGCCAGTGTACTTTAATATTAAGGCCCTCCAAGGGGATTAGAAAAGATATCTTAGAATGGAGAAGCTATCCTATGCTCTGATCCATGCATCAAGCAAGTTGAAGCCATATTTCCAGGCATATACCATGGTAGTCCTCACAGACTCACCTCTCAGATAGGTCATTCACAAGCCTGAGAAGTCGAGAAGACTGGTGGCCTAGGTAATTGAATTGGGTGAATTCAACATTATATACCAGTCGAGAATAACTATTAAGGGGCAGTCCCTAGCTGAATTTGTAACCGAGTTCACATGGGATGAGGCCGACACAGAAGAGATTAAAGCTACAGCTTGTAAGCAAGAGAGAAGGGTGTATCTTTCTAGGGTCGATGCCGAGAGGAGTTCAGCGAGAAATAAGGTGTGTGAGAACGAGGGAGAGAGATACCTCTTCAAGAAAGAACCCTAGAGGAGGGTAATTTTTCATAAAATTGTGATGTGTATAGCTTGTTCATTGATGGATCTTCGTGTGAGAACGAAAGTGGAGCAGGTTTGATTATGTCGGCCCCAGATGGGACTGATATTAGATATGCACTAAGGTTCAGCATTAAATCCTCCAATAATGAATCAGAGTATGAAGCCCTCCTATCAGGTATATCCCTTGCCCAAGCACTAAACATCGACCAAATCCTTGTCCATAGTGATTTCGGTTTGGTCATGAACCATATTTTGGGGGTATGTGAGGCCAAGGACGATAGAATAGACAAGTACCTGGGAAGGGTGAAGAAAGCACTAAAGCATTTTAGCGGAGTAAAACTAAAGAGTACACCTCGGCTAGATAATGGCTGAGCTGATGCTTTGGTAAGGTTAACTTTAGCCACCAAAAATGAAATTAGAAGAACGATATCGGTAGAGATCCTCCATCAACCAACGATCGAAGGAGAAGAAAATACTGTGGAATTTTTCTTCAACTTAAATATGGGGGATTCATGGATGGATCCTATCATCTGGTACATCAGAGATAGAGAGATGCCAGAGTCTAGAGACGAGAGAAAGAAGCTGAGGTATAAAGCAACCAAGTTCTCCCTCATAGGAGACATCTTATGCAAAAAAAGGGTTCCTACTTCCTCTTCTAAAGTGTGTCCACCCATCTGAGGTAGAGTATATTTTAAAGGACGTGCATGAGGGGTCTCGCTCCAGTCATATCGAAGGAAGGTTATTAGAAAAAAGGATCATCACTCAAGGTTACTGGTGGATGATGTTAGCCAAGGATGCAGTTGCATATGTTAAGAAGTGTGATAAGTGTCAGAGGTTTGCCACCACACCCCACCAACCTCATAATCCTCTTACTTATATCACCTCTTCATGGTCATTTGCAGTCTGGGGATTAATTTGATAGCGCTGCTGCCGAGAGCTGTGAATAATTATCATTATCTAATTATGGCAATTGATTATTTTTCAAAGTGGGTAGAGGTAGGGTTAATGATCATAATCATGGAGAAGAAAGCCTTTCAATTTATTTAGAAAACATCATCTATAGGTACGACCTCCCTATCACTCTGATTTCTGATCATGAGATGCAGTTCAAGAACATCTCCCTTGAGAAATATTATGAGCGAGTTGGCATCAAACGGTTCTTCTCAACTCCACGTCGACCCCAGGACAATGGGAAAACAAAGGTCACCAATAGAACAATTCTCAATGGAATTAATAAAAAGTTAGAGGACGCTAAAAGGAGTTGGACTGAGGAAGTGCCTGCTGTCCTATGGGCATATAGGAAAATAGAGAGGACTCCAACGGGGGAAACTTTGTTTATTCTAGCCTATGGCTCAGAGGCTATAGTCCAATAAAGATAGGACTCCTAACCCATAGGGTCCAAAAATATGACCCAGAGCAGAATCTGGAAGAGAGGAGACTGGATTTGGATCTTACGGAGGAGAGAAGAGAAGATGTTGAGATTAGGCAGCTACCTATTAGTAAAGGACAACAAAGTTTTATAACGAGAGGGTGAAGGATCGGCCACTGGAAGTAGGAGACCTCATTTTGAATAAGATATGGAAGAAGCCCAACAAGATTAATCCTAACCGGCATGGTCCCTATAGGGTTATTAAAGAGGTGGTTCTAGGGACGTATCGGTTGGAAAACTTTGAAGGAGAGTCATTCTCTGATCCATAAAATGCTGACCATCTCAAGAAATACTGCCAGTAAGATCTTTGTTTTGATTATCTCATATTAATTCAGTCTAAGTAATATTCGTTCATATATATGAGAATCGGATTATAAATGAAATTCAATAAAAAAATTTAAGTGTCCCCTCATACCTCGTCTATTTGTTTGAATATTTGTTGCTTGTATGTATCAACCCATATTATGCTATAAAACATTATCCGTGGTGAAGTAGATTTAAGTTGCTTTCGGTGAGATGATAGTCTAGAAGGGGTTGACCTCGTTCAGGGACTCTCAGCAAAATCGAAAGGGGTCAAAATCACTGAGTTGTGGTTCATTATTAAACATCATTAACTTGGTGAAAATTCTCTCTCAGCTGAGACGATAGTGCATAGACAAGACGATTCTCATCTATACACTCTCAAAACGATGATATAGGACTTAGGATCAAACATCATAATTTGTTGGATTCAAATTCAAAATCACTTAGTTGTGGTTCATTATTAAACATCATTAACTTGGTGAAAATATCTATCGGTCGAGACGACAGTGCATGGATGAGATGATTCCGATCCATACACTCCTAAATGACGAGAGGGGACTTGTGTTGTAGCACCATAATTTAGTGGATTCAAATTCAAAATCACTTAGTTGTGGTTCATTATTAAACATTATTAATTTGGTTAAAATTCTCTCTCGATCGAGACGACGGTACATGGGCGAGACGATTTTCATTCATACACTCTCAAAACGACAAGAGGGAACTTGTGTTATAACCCCATAATTTAGAGTTATGCTACTAATGAAAAATTAGGGTAGACGTATTTTCATAACATAAGAAGAAGACGGGAGCAAACAAAGAGTGTCATTTGATAATGATGATGTTACAAAAGAAGTTTAGTACGAGAGCTACACAAGGTAGGGAGTACAAGTCCACAAACGGCCATCCCAATAAAAATAAAAATAATAAACAAGCTTAAAGTTGTAAATTGTCCTCAGTATCTGCCTGAGCTGACCCATCATCAGTAATGGTATCGGCCCCAGCATTGGTAGTCTCAACCCCATCATCATTAGGTCCAGTCTCAGTCGTAACATCATTGTTCTCGATGACCTCATTAGGGTTGACCTCCAAAGTTTTTACCGAATTTTCAACATCGACTAGATCAGTCTCGAGAAGGGGGTCACTGAAGTCAAGACCCATGAAGTCATCAAAGGCCAAATTACCAACCTTGGCATGCTTGAGTGCATCCCATTGGCCGGCAGTCTTTATACCTCTTTCAAGAAACTCAAAGGCATAGCCCCCATACTCATCAGACTCCTTGAACTTAGCTATATCTTGCACATTATCCTCGTCCAGGGAAGCCTTAATGGAAGCATCAATATCGACCTATTTATTTTTGTTCATCCTCTTCAAAGTATTAGCATTCTCAGTATTCAGATTGGTAACCTCGTCGATCGATTTTTACACTGCCGACTTAGACTTTTATTGTTCGTCCTTCAGGTTACTATCGATCTTCACTACATCTCTTCCCTTATGAATCAAGGGAAGTTTCTTATTGATCCAGTCCCCCATTCGATAGAGGGAAACTATGCTCTGTAATAAAAAATATGGACAGATAAATCAGTATGAGATAGAACAATGGAGACTATATTTGGCAAATTTATATAGGTACTTGAACAGCCCTATGGAGAGTAAAATCGATAAGTAGTGATATGTCCATGGACAGGACGAAGGGCTTATCACCGTCGAAGATGAGACAACAGACACCAACCATGGCCTTTTTAGCATGGCTAATAACTCTCTCGTCGTCTAGTTTTAATTGAGAGAGACGAGGTGCCAGAGCCTCATCTATAGAGATGGGGATCGCATTCTCAGGATGACCTTGCTTAGATGGATGGTGAGTAGTAGTGTCTTCAGCTCGCCCTTTCATCTTCTTCCTAGCATCATCGGCTCGGTTGGGGCCGCCCACAGTGGATTTATTAGTTGGGGCAGCAGGGTTGTCAAACTTCTTTTCGTGTTTACCGATAAGTTTGCTTAGGTTTGGGGCCACCATATTTCAAATGTTATCTGGTGTGTTCACTGGATGATATGTAAAAAATGGATGAGGTCTGTAATGAAAAACTATAATATACGACACAATAGTTGGTAAGAATATCACTTACGCAGCGCGTTTAGAGGGTCAACCCCCATACCTGTCGGAGCTAAGTAGTATGGGGTCATCAGTTGCTCAAACTTAATAAGACGACCACCATCACCTTGTTTAGGAAGTTTTTTAACTTTTTCAGTAGCCTTAGGATTCAAGACCGAATCAAGTTTGGACGACGCAGAGACCTTGGCCCATCGTTGAGGAGTCTTGGGCTTAGATTTTCCATAAGCGATATTGGGACCAAATTCCCAAGCCCGGGATACGAAAATGTAACGAGGCTTCTTGTTATGGTTAGAGGTTTGGGTTACCAGTAGTACTTTCTTTATATATTTCCTGGCTAAGAGATGATAGTAGCCAAGTTGAGTCTTGGAGGATAATACGGTATAGAAAGCCATAAAAATGTTAACGGGAAGGTCAGTTTGGTGAACAATCTTCCAAATAGCAACAAAACTGAGAATAAATCTCCATGCATTAAGAGAAAACTAAGATGGTGAAATACATAAGCGGGCTAGGATGGCTCGTATGATCAAGTGAATAGGTAGTTGAAAGCCGACCTTAGACATCTACTCATAGACACGAATCTCATCCTCTCGGACATGAAAGGATCTTTCGTCTTTATAGGGTTTTCTCATGGAAATGGAGTGTCCTATGCCATAAAGGTGTCTCCAAATCTGAAGATCAGCCTCAGAGATAGTTCGCTCGTAGGACTCAGCAACAGAAGTATCAAGTTCACTCTCTTCACCACTATCTTCTGGTGATTCGATCGGGGGATTATTTGCGTCGCCACTAGGGAATTTCTAGACAAACTCGTCTTCTATCGCAGCCGAGAGAGGAATCACATCTATTGGAGGTGGAATGGTAACACTGGGCTCAAGTATCTCGATAGAGGAATTAGATTGATCTAATATCTCGGCACTGTGAGAGGACTAAATACGAGAAGAGACCTCATTTACCTCAAATCCTTCAGCGAGGGATGAGGAGTGTGCCACGGATCCCTCAAAAGAGTCAACACTCTCGGTCAGCTGAGAGATGGACATATTATTATCTGTAGAAGAGGACGACTCAGAAGTAGAGTCACTCAAATCAACAGCTGGATGATGCATGATAGCTAACGGGGGAGGATAAATAGTACAAATAGTAAAATCCTCGTCTCGATACCTTTCGGCTTTCGCAACCTCTACCCTCCTAATTTCTTGAAAACACCTCTCTCTGAGGCTTGGAAATTCCTTGGCTATTTTATATAACTGCCTTAACACTAACAGGATGAGACTCAACTTTGGTGAAAACTGAGAGGTGGTCAAACAAGATACAAGTTTGACTTTTGTTGACTAAAGGATCTAAAGTTAGAAACTTAATCATTTTCAGCAAGAACAATTAAGAACTATCCAAAAATCCACCAGAGAAGATGATCGAAGAAGGGCCTGAAAACCCTTCCTACAATGCTTTACCCTTAAAACCTATTAAACACCGCCTCTACCACTACTAACAGCTTAAAGGAGAAATAAAAATGGGGGGTTCATCCCCCTAAAATCACCCAACAATCTCGCCGAAAAAGGAAAGATCGTCGAAAAATGCAAGTGCAAAAAAAAAATCATAAACCAAAGGCAGAAAATCAGAAAAATGATAGGAAAGTTGTTACCTGGAGAAGAGGGAACCTCTTGGAATGGAAGAAAACAAAAAAAGCTTGGGAACAGAGAGAATATATAAGCTCTCTAGAAATCGCCAATGGTGTTTGCACGAGACTCAAAGTGGTAAATCTTGGGTAAATGAGGAAAGAGTGAAAATTGTAGGTTTAAATACCTTAAAATTATTGTGCACATTTCCCAATAAACCTCATCATTAAAGGCACAAAGCCCTAAGTTCCCAGCCATCAAATCATACTTAGGGTAGATGCTACCCAATCAGAACAAGGACATGGGTCACTCTCTCATCCTATAAGCCGTAAGCATCTGACACATCAGAGACGTCTCATCAAGACCACATCAACTTGTATCCCTTAGACACCTCTTCACACAAATGGATAAGAGATAGGTATGACTGATATGATCAAGTGTGACCTCATCCTCAAATGAGGGTCAACAATATCCACAACCGAGTTCCAAAAATACCCCACCCAGGATGTACCTAGGGCTCATCCAGAACAGGGTCAGCCTCGTGAATCCATGATCTCAGCACTCTCATGAGATAAGACTCCAGGGCAGCGTCTCATCAGCAAAGACATGTCTCATCCGCTATTTCGATCGAGACCTAGTAATATCACATAAGGCACATCTCGGCCTAACGTGTTCAGCCGATACTACCCTTCCACCAGAATATCGAACAAGGCTACATTGGGATTACCTCTCCATACAACATCTACAATACGAGCAGTACAAAGTTCCAAGATGGCAAATCCAACATGGACAAGAGTGTTACAATAAGATTATCCCCTCACGTGAGGGAATATTACATCAAGATTAGATATATGTGTGAGGGACAGGTGTCAACTCATTATTGGGAGCCTCCTCAAGCACATGCTAATTATATACTTGGGGTGCATTACACCTCCCCCCTCCCCCCCCCCCCCCCCCCAAGCACTATAAATGCACTTCATCTTCTACATTATAAGGAGGTCACATATTGAAAACCCTGCTTAAACTCTGTCAAACTCACTGTTAGAGAGATAAAGCTTGAGTGCATGTATCTTAAGGAGTAGTAGAGCCTGTATTAGTCGACTTCACGCACTTGTACAATGTACTTAGGCCTTCAATGGGCTAAACCACTTAATTATGGTGTTTACTTCCTCTTTGCCTCATCTCTCTCTATTGATATATTACTATATTTCTGTCATTATTGAACTGGTATGAGCTTATTTATCACTTTGATATGGTGATACCAATTCTAGTATCATCAAACCTCCATAACCAAAAACTAAAATTCACTCCCAAACCCAGACATCAAACCTGCAACCCAACTCAACCTTATATTCACTTCGCTCACATCTCTATCTTACCCAAATCGAACCCCCAAGCATACTCGAATAACCCCGACCTCAAACCACCACGGCTCCGACGACCTAAAACCCACTTCATTCACCTTCAACCTGAAATTATACCCTACCCGAAACAAAAAGCCCGAGATCCATCTCAAAAACCCGTAACTAGCATCGCCCTTCCAACCTTCCAGATACCAAATTTGATAAAACTCGACTTTAAACCCAACCATTTACCAGCGACAGCCCCTGTGCAATACCATTTCGGCCATAACATGTTCAACTTTCGAGCTTGTAAAATATGGAACCCCGGATTTTATTAAATATTTCCTTTTTACGTAAATCGATGCGGAAGCGTTGGGATGGTTCAACTTTAAAATTACCAAATTTTAATTTTCTTAAACAAAATTAAAATTCCATCAAGTGAAGTAAAATTAATCAATTAATATATTCACTTAAACCGATTAATTCAATCCAAGTCCTGGAATTTGCCTAAGTCATATTTATCAATATTAGCAAGTTAGGCGAAACCAAATTTTAGCAAATGACTTGAATTAAGTAAACTTTACCCAATATTTAATTTAGTCCCAAATCAAAGTGAGTGTGAAGATTTAAACTGAATTTTATCTTGAATTATCCTACGCATGCGTTCTAAATAAATTATGCAAGATAAAATAAACCAATCACACTACGCCGCGATGTACGAGGAAAAACCCAAGACGGGAAACAACCTCGGACGGCCCTAGCCACAAATCCACTAGATACGGAATTACAATTACAAGACAGATAGACTTACAACGCACGACTCGATCCCTCTCAAGCCTCGACGCTTCTTCTTGTAGAAACCTCTTCCTAGCGAATAACCTTGGAACACTACCGCGGTCTCGGAATCCACCGATAGGACTTTATATGGTCACCGTCACCCGAGCATGGAGCCTTTCTCCGTGTGGGTAAATTAACATAGAAACACTTCTTCTTTCTTTGTGGGTGGTGGAAGCAAAACCCAAAACTTCTCTTCAATTCGGTGTAGAGAAAATCGGTGCCAAACTCCAAGCAATTGATAAGTATATAAGAACTTGGAATAAACTCATATGGGTGTAAACACTAGAGTGATGGAAATTTTTCTCTAAAAATCTCACTCAAAACATGAACATTTTCCTAAACAATTTTTTCTCTCAAACTCTCTATAAGAGATAAACTAGGATGGAAAAGTTAAGTTAGAAAATGTCATTCCCGCACATATTAAAGTCTGTAAAAGTTGGTTAAAAACCAAGTGGGGAAGTGGGTGCAAAATTGACAAAAAACTGCCAATAACTGTTCCCGCCTGGCATCTCGTTCGAACGACATTTCATTCGAACGAAATCTCGTTCGAACGAGACTTCGAACGACGTTCCAGATTGAACTCGTTAGAATCTCGTTGGATATCTCGTTAGAACGACAATCTCGTTCGAACGACATATCTAACGACGGACCAGTATGCTTTAGTGGGAACTCGTTGGCAAAACTCGTTCGAACGACATATGGTTCGAACGAAAAAAACTCGTTCGAACGACCTATCGAACGAACCACCAGAAAGTTTGAAAAAATCGTTTTTAGCCCAGAAAACTTTATAAACTTATTTTAAAGTTCTAATTAATTCTTTCTGAAAATAAAACACAGTTTTTATTAAACCTAACACCCAATAAACTTTGTTCCAAGCTCCTATATATATAATATTGCATTCATACCTTGGGAGCATGGAACTATGATTGATGACGTAGAAACGAGGCACACAAACCGGCATATTTGATGAAGCTTTATACTCTTTGCCGCTACGTCTTCAATAAACACTTCATAGGCTTGAGAATATTACAATTACATACTATCCTATGAATAAATGTTTTTGTCCGGAATTGAGCCAACACTATACATGGACTCAATTGGAAATTTGTGTCCTTACAAATCTCCCCCTTTGGCTATTTCGGGACAAAAACCAAACAAAAATCCTAAAGGGCCGTCAAGCTCACTAGACTCAAAACATAACCCACCCAAACTTGACTCAACCCAAGGATCAAACGCTTTTCCATTAAACAATGCCGCTTTAGAAGAATTCCTGCACACTTAAGCAAACTCATCAAATGCATAGGGAATATCAAAGTATTAAATGCAACTTTAATTAATTACTCCCCCTAAATTAATTCTCCTCTTTATCAAACACATGACCTACTTAGAAAGACGTCTTCCCCTAGGATAAATCTCCCCCAAACTAAGATACGATAATAATAGGATTAGATACCATTTCTCCCCCTATCATCATTCTCCCCCTTTTTGTTCAGGAATAGGAAAAGGATAAATAACTAATAAACATTAAAGCATGTGGAAGCTTAAAGTGATAAGACATGAAAGTATATGGGCAATAAAAGCATAGGCAAAAACAAAACAAATATCATATATATATGGGCAATAAGTTTGCACACTCGTAGGGCAAAAATGTGTCATATGGAAACGGAAGTGTAGGGGTGTGAACTAGCAACAATTAAATTTAGACCCAAACACTTAATAAACATTCACGGAGTTCTCATTTGATTGCAAACTTCATCACATTTAAATATAACCTTATGTGACAACATAAATATTGAACTCAATGAATAAATATACACAATGCATACAAGCCTAGCATGATGATGATTCTACAAACCAAATAGAGTCATGACATTAAAGACAACTAGGATAAACGGACATTGTGCAAACCGTTGATATACCATCCAATTCTCCCTCAATAAGCATATATAATCTTTTGCTTTTGAATGAATATATCAAACAAACATTGGCCTTGGCAATTTGCTTCCTTTTTAAAGCCAAATATTCTGTTTTTAGGCCTTTGGATCACGTATTTCTTTTAGATCCAATAAACGGTGGCTTACTATCGCAAGACTCAATTGGAAATTTTTGTCCTTACAGGGCTTAACCCAGAACGAATAGCTATCATCACCCACAACCAAATCTCAAAGTCCTATTTCCCATATCCCAGTTAAACCATTACCCAATTACACCTACAATGAACCAAGACCAAATAAACCCCACATGTGTTTTAATTCGTTTTATCCATTTACCTAAAATTCCCCCATCCTCCCTCCTAAAAGCCCATTCTTAAATTACCCTCAAAATTAGTGCTGGAAATTTGGGTTAGTCGTGTCATTTTCTAGTCGTGTTGATTTTGATTTGAATATAGGTTTTGGGTAGTTTTAAATCTATACAAGTTAATCGTGTCATGTTCGGGTCATTTCGGGTTATTATCGTAAATGGGTTATCGTATAAAAAATTATCAGCCCTACACTCACATTCTTCACACCTTATTAAACCTACATGCACACTAAACCTCCCCATGCACAAAATACCCCTTGCTCCATGTGACCTCTTATTTCAGAAGACTCGTGCTCATTTGAAGATAATGGAGCTACTATAAGACCTAGAAGAGGCTAGTAGATATATATATATATATATATATATATATATATAATTGAAGAGCTCATTTCAATTCAAAGCAATTTTGTGTTTGATCTATTTCTCTCTAATTCATCTTGTTTAATCCTTGCCTATTTTTATTTGTTTATCGTATATCTTGGATGATGATTATGGAAGGCTAATTTTCCATTCAAGGGATGAATTGAACCTCCCATGAATCTGATTTATTTAGTTTGTTGATTTTAATTTTTTTTATTTCCTTTGATTAGTAAATTTAATTCCTACTCTTATTTCTGCATTGAGAAATGGAAAATCATCCTTGAGAAAGGATTGAAAATTGTGTTATCATTTTATCATTTGATTTAAACTAGAGATATCAAATTGATTAAAATCTTAATATAATTTTCATCTACTCTTATTTTATTTTGTCTAACTAAAATTAATTGGGTGAATTGATCTTAGCGAGTGATTCATTTGATTGATTTTAATTCATTTTAAGTAGTGTTGTAGGAATTAAAATTACTTTTCTAGAAGAATGTTTAATTAATTGATTAGTGTAATGAGAATTACCTTTTGAATTAAATAAATATGATATAAATCAATGAAATTAAAATATTTCAAATTAGATTAAATTGCGTGAAATGGGGGTTGATTTACATCCTCTGATCTTTCTCTCTCATTTAGTTATATTTCACTCAATTTCATCACACACTTTTTGGTATTTCTTTAAATTTTTCTTCTAGTTTAAATACTTTTTTCTCATTTAGTTTAGTTAATTATCCATTGTCACAAATTGTTTTAATATAAAGGAAAAAAATCATTAAAAAAAGAAACAAACAAAAAGCAAATTAGAAAATTCTAGAAAGAAAATAACTAGAAACTTGAATTACATCTCTTTTCTCGTGCTTCGCTCCATTAAGTTGGATTGACATCCTTACTTGCCTCTATACGAGTTTCGTGTGTTGTATTTTTTGTAGGTAATGAAATTTTTTTTATTAGAGAGGCTATTCAACAACGACAAACAAAAATCCTTTCTATCAATATATTGTCTCCAACTAATGAACACATCTCCTGACTTTCATATAGTTTACCTAAGTAAAACACAAAATGAGATATCAAACAATCTCAATGTGGGACATCCTAAACATATACCTTAAATATACACATACAAATTCTCAAACGCATACAAATGTACAAACATGTATACACTAATCATCATAGAGATGCACCTGTGACACCCCGACTAATTAAATATCAGGTAGCTACTCCTTTATTTAAATTAATACAAAATGTCAAGTTAATTCAGTTTCATAGCATCACTATCGAAAACATTTGACTAATTACTAACCACCTAATATTTAAAATAGTGAAGTGTCAAGTTTTAAAGTTTTAAATTAACCAACAACAAAATAATCTAAATCATTAACCAACCATCACATAAATAATCTCATGAGAAAATCAACAGAATGAATAACTTATGTCTGGAGTAAACACGTGAGTTCCTCACCCCTCAACTAATGTGCATGCCTAACGTATACCCTTAACCCATCCTAGTTATGTCACTAACTAACTAGTCTGTAACACTTCCTAACTTCAAATTATAATATAAGGATCTATTCGTATCATTCTAATATATTATGCGTATAACTCACCCTTACATTAATCGGATTACAAAATCAATTACGATATGTATTCTCACACTTTTAATCCCATTTAAATATCTTGATTATTCGCATTCACAATTTAATAGTGAGACAGTTACAAGTACAAGTATAACAATCTCAGCTTATATATACAAATATGGCACCGCTAGGCTAAGTTACGGTGCACGCATGCTCTGCTATCGAATCCTGATACATCACGTACATAAGGACTATGCGTTCCGAATCACTCATGAACCGTTTCAATAAAAAAAAATCACCTGTATTGGAGGAAAACATAGTTCACATACTCATGGTTCATGCACATACCTATGCTCCCATGGTCAGTTGACTTATCAACTCACAAATAAGTCATTCACAACCCTATGTCCTTAAGGTACCAATCTAAATCCTTCCGTAGGCACACAAAAATCAGATGGTCCTTTTCGAAAGACAACCTCCCGTGAGAGAAAGTATGGTAGGTATGTCATACACACAATAGTCCATATACTAAGCATTCACACAACTTAGGTATTCATCCAATTATTAAAGGTATATTTTCAGCCTTATACCATCAGTATTATCTATACGCTATTATCATCCCAACTCATAAATAATAAGTTTTACCGATAAATCTCACGTCGTATAGTTTCGAGTACTTAAACATATCCCAAAAAGGTTACTAAGTTTCACACGTATCCCAAATATCAATCTTATACTTCGAGGTCCATATTTCTGCCTTTAATCCTAACTTATCACTCATACGAATTTAAGTCATGCTCTCATAACTTATAATAATAAATTACTCGTCAGACACTTGTAATTTCAACACTACGTTCCAAACCAATTTTAATATGTTTTGGGATTCAATTATATCCCTACCGGTCTCCTTCAAGTCCTAATTTATTCACATAGTCCCCACCTACAACATTCAATGGCCGAAATTGCTTAAATTCAAAAAAGGGAAAAAGTCACTGTTTTTGGGGAGGTCAATCGATCGACCAAGGATGTCGATCGATCGAGCCCAGTCGATCGATCAACTATGAATGTCGATCGATCGATCAAGAAGGTGCAGATCTCAGTTTTCTTCATTTTCAGCCCTAGGTTTGTCCCAAATTTCCATTACACGATGCCAAATTCTAAAATAAAGATGATGGGTGATTTAACAACCTAAATACATGATTCTTAACATTACAGAATTGTTAAATCATCAATAATCACACTTTTCTTGAAACAAATCTTTCTATTATCATGAAACCCTATTTTCTCTATTTTCTTCAAGAATCATCATACAACTTGTCATCAATTCATAGTTAACTATGCATGGTTTATGATTTCGTTAATGTGGTGCTTCCAGAATCGAAACTACATATAAATCCTACCCAAAATTAAGGTTTCATCTCCAAATTTCATGATTTCCAATATTTACATGAATTATCAAATCCTAAACTATCATGGATAAATTATTTTATGAATCTTAATGAATTAAATCACTTGCCTGGAAATTCGATTTCTGGTCCTTTAAAGCAGATGGTACGGATGGTATCCCCTCTTTTCGATCTAACCGGTGGTGGTAGTGGTGTAATGGCCTCTAAGGGTGGTTTTTCTCCTATGGGAACTTCCTTCTTTATTCTCTAACTATCGTTGGTATTTTTTATTGTTAAAACCTTAGGAGTCCTAAGAGTTGGCTGATAAACTAAGTCTAAATTTCATTGGTTAATATTGATAAGCACACAAAAGTGTATAATTTATATCCCGAATAGATGCATTTTAGTCGCTCGTTTTTAATAAAAATGGCCTCATGTTCGTATTTATTTATTTATTTCTCAGGTCAATACGCAGTTGCAGTACAAATAATGCTAAATCAGTACAATTACGACACAGACCAGTTAAAAGCATGCATCGAAGAAATCAAAGAGATCGTGAAGTCAGAAGTCCTATTTGAGCTTGCCCAAAAGAGTTCCGATGTCCCGAACCAAATCTAAACCTAGACCGAGCCCAGTCCGAACCTCGAGCCCTGTGTGTGTTGAGTTTGTACCTTTATTATTTTTTTAAAATTTTTTATTTTGAGTCGTTTTATTTTTAGGAATTATTTTAGATTTAATTAGAATTTTCTAGGATTTATTTTCTATTTTTCTATTTCTTTATTTTGATTTTATTTTTTTATTAATTTTAATCTTTATTTTATTTTATTAGGATTAGTTTTTAGAAATTTGTTTTCTAGTTTTATAAGATTTTAATTTCTTTTATTTTAGTTCTATTAGGATTATATATTTTTTTAGTTTTAATAGAGTTTTATTTTTATTTTTATTTTTATTTTTATTTTTATTTTATATTTAGTGTCTTTTAATTTTTATTTTGAGTTGTTAGATTTTTTTTTAGGTTTATTAGATTTTAAGCTTTTTATTTCAGTTTTAGTTTTTTTTTTTTAGGTTATATTAATTTTTAGGGATACAAATTAAACACACACAATCCTCTCACACCCTAAACCCATACACCTAAACACACATTAAAACATCACTCACCCTCACACTAACCTCCCTACACCATCACACACCCAATTAACCCCTCCACCATCTTCAACCTCACCTCACTCTCTCTCCTGCTAACCCACATACCACCATAACCAACCCATTTCATACATCAAACCAACCACTGACCCGAAATCCCTTACCCCCATTTCAACCGGACCCCCTTCTACACCCTCCGGCACTCGCAACCAACAGCCAACCCTAACCCCAATGCCCCCAACTATAGCAGAACCAGACCGGCAATGGAACCACCACCCTACCCTGGCGTCTAGACCCGGCGACCAAACCCGGTAACCCACTGAACCAAAACCTACACATAGCCGCAACCCACAAAACCCCGACCCAGCCTTACCCCCGGACAGATTCGACTCACGACCACCTGCCGGCGATCCAAACCCGGAATGTTCCATCTTTGTCCAGCTGCGACAAAACCCACCAGCCTCCTGCCTACCTCCGACCAGCCTAACACCTGCCGGCGGCATCAACCCCCAAACTAACCTGGTAAAAAACCCGTCTCCAGATCGCGACTCAACCCGAGCCCGATCCAATACCATCCCCATATCCAAACCTCAAATTAAAAATCCAACCACCTGCCATAAGCCCATAAAATCCGGACTTACAACCTTAGCTTCAAGAAGAGGACCCACGTGAGTAAAAAGGAAATCCCCCAAAATATGTCAAAAAAAACCACTAATCCAAAACCCGCATATTTTAAACTCATCCACTTGTTTTTTTTAATCCCTCCAATATCTCTCAACTAAAAAAATTAACTTCATGGGTTATAAAAAGAGGGGAAGACTCACTTCATAAGGGACACTCAACACAGAACATTGGACAGAGTGTAGAGAGGGAGAAACAAGATAAAAATAGTGTGTATATTACGTACAAAGTAGGTATATGAAAAAATTCCAAAAAAATTACTTTAGTGTTGGAATAAATTTTAGGTTTAGTTTTCAAAGTGCAAGTATTCACATTAATTGTTTCACCTTGAAAGTTGGATTGATACCCGTACTTACCGCAATACGAGTTGTTTTAGACAAGTTTTGTAGGTACTCAAGGGATTTTTTATTAGCGGTATGTCCACTACAACGAACAGCCATATATGCAAAAGACATTTCCATCAAATATTCCTTAAAACTTAAAATGACTAAAATACCCTCCCGGGATGCCGGTTAGGCCTAAAAATTCCTCGGGACCCAAACTAAACCCCCGGCTAGTTTTTTCTGACTATTTCGACCCTTCCAAAAATGATGGCGCACTCAAAATGACCATGCGGGTGATATAAATATAATTTACTTTTAAGCCCACTAAATTGATTCCTGACACGACTCACACGCGCGTCCCAACTTAATTTTCGAAATTGTTGTATTTATAACTCGCGACAATATTAATAAATTCAATAATCATATATTACCATATTCACTCAATAATATTCAACAATATTATCATAATCAAATACCAACTCTCGTCACGCTAGTATTTAAATCCGGATTAACTTCTAAATAATTATCCCATTTAATTTAATTAATCCCATTAAATAAAATCAATAAAATTACAGGGTATTACATCCTCCTCTCACCTTTGTATCCATCCTCAAAGCTCAAACAAGATATCAAATTGTCACAAACTGGAGCTCTCTTGCACATTTACATATATACTAATGGCCACCCGTTTTACAATCGCGGAGTCATACACGAGAATTTTGTGTACCTGTACCAGTTGAAGTGACATTCCTACACCTCTCACTGATACCATTTTCCTAGCTAAGCATCCATCCACCTTTAAGGGATTTTCAACCTATGGTCTCTAAACCAGTTCTAAAAATAACTAAAAACTAGTCAATTAATGCAAAGAAAAGTCATAAAATTAAGGAAGCATACAGAACAAGTGAGGTGCCTAATACCTTCCCCACTCATAACCTAGTTACAAAACTCATTCTACAAGGAAATCTGGACTAACCGCAGACTTAAAACCCGCCTTAGGATTAACCCCAATATTTTGTTTATTTTTGTATAAAACAAACTAAAAACTATGAACAATCCAACCGAATCCCTTATCGCACAAAAAAACTTAGGACGAGGCCTATGAACTAGGGTTATGTGACTTAAACTAGACATGGCATTAAATATCTTTTAGGGTAAAGTCACTCAGTACAACCTCAAAATGATAACCCGACCTCGAGGGAAGGTGACAGACTAGAAGACAAGCACCCCCGCACCCGTTGTTATACAAAGTCCTCCCCCCCCCCCCCCGCTCGGGACAAGCAATGCCATAATCCTCACCTGAACTATAAAGGTGAGACATGTGTCTATCTTTTCTCTCATCACTATCTACTTTTCAATAGCACGCACAAACCTCATGTGAAGTGTGAGACATTCACATACTATAATGCTACCAAACTTTAGAGAGAACTTGAGATCTTGTAAATTGTATTCTTTTTAAAAAAAATAAACTATAAATTTGTTGATATAGAGAGAACAACCCTCTCTAGATGGCTTTACAAGCTAGAAATAAAACTTGGAAAAAGAACAGACTAATCTAATGCACATATCTAATATAAGGCATATTAGATCTATCTAACGAATATAGTTAGGGAGATCAATCATATAATCAAATGATTGTCTTTGATTAGAGGAAAGATTTGCTAATAGATCATCAACTTTATTTGCTTCTCTAAAGCAGTGGGAAAAGAAAATTTGGGAATCTTTAGACAATACGGCGATTTCCTTAAGAATAAACTTTATTTTATAGGGAGGAAATTTCACATTTTGGTTGATGCAATTAATAGTGAGTAAAGAATCTGAATCTACACCCACCAATGTTAAGTTACGATCTTAGAAATATTTGAGGCCTTCTCGAATTGTTAAAGCTTCATCCACATTATCAGTACCATCAATATCGCTATCAGTTAAGTCCCAAACTAATGATCCAGCTCCATCCCTTATAACAACTCCAATTCCCATTAAACTACTAGAAGAACATGATCCATCTGTATTCAACTTGATTCTGCCTCTTATTGGTCTAAGCCAATAAGTGAAAGTCCAATAAATGGAATTTAAGTGAACTTTCTTAATTTTAAAAATATGTAGCATATTTCAAAGAAGTTGGAATATTGGATCTCAAAGAAATATTATTAGAAAGCTCTCTGACCCTTGATGTAATGTTTGAAAAAATTCTAGAAACACACATGTCTGAGTCTTCATAAATTTTTTTATTCCTACTCATCCAAACCTCCTAAATAATGTAGACATGAATCACTTTATGCAGCCATTTACAAACTCTATTAGGACTAGGTTATAACCATCAAAAAGTAATTTAGGCATGAGCATGTGAGGCTGAACCATTGACTCACATTATAGAGCTGAAGAATTTCCACATGGTTGAAGCTATAGGACATGTAAAGAATAAAGAAATTGATTCTTCAGCTTTATAGCAGCACCTTCAAATAGATGCAAGGTGAATGCCTAAATGTTTAATGTTGTTGTCCAGAGGCAGAGCATTACATAGGACCTTCCAAGCTCGAATGGAGGTATTTGGAGGGATATTAAAATCCCAGATATGAGAGTGTGCATGGGAGATAATATTTGACTCCCTGATCAACTCAAAAGCCGTGGATAAATTGAACTTTCCATTTTTAGACTTAGACCACAAAATTTCCCCTCTATTTGAATAGCATTATCCTGAATAATCTCCCACACACTACTGATTCTTCTAATTGTCATAGATCCAATGTTGATAGGACCTCTTCTATATTTAATCCTCATGAATCTTGCCCAAATAGAATCTTCTGTCTTGAATTTCCAAGCAATTTTAATGTTAGTAGCCTTATCAACTGCCTTAAGGTATCTAAAAGATAAACTTCCTTCATCTTTAGGGTAGCATAATGAATTCCAAGATGACCACTGGTATTTCTTTCCACATTCTTTAGTGGGCCCCCATAAAAAGGAATTAAGATGTTTATCAACTAAAAAAATATCTTTTGGGGAGGATTAAGAGTAAACAAAGAATAAAGAGGCATAAATAATAAAACTGATTGGATCAAGGTCATTCTACTAACAAAAGAAAGGAATTTAGTTTTCCAACCAATGATTTTAGATAAAATTGATTGGACTAAGTGGTCAAAATAGATTATTTTGATTCTACCTTCGAATAGAGGGCATCCCAAGTACTGAATTAGGAGAGGAGAATGATTAAAAGAACTAATCTTTATTATAGATGAAATTCTTCTTGGGTGGGCTTTGGAGCGAATAGAGAAACTACTTTTCTCTTTATAAACTAACTGGCCAGATTCATCTCCATACTCAAACAACAAGGACATAAGCTTTTTTAGGCTCCTTTTATTTCCATTGGTAAAGATAATAATCTCATCTGCATAGCTTAAATGGTTGATTATAGAAGAACCTCTTAGGTGAGAGACAAGAATGATTGAATTTGATTCCATTAGAGCCTGCAGATTAATACTAAGAGCTTCGGCTGATAAAAGGAATAAGGATGGGGGAAAGAGGTTCCCCTTGCCTGATACTTCTAGAAGGATGGAAAAAATGTTTGGGAGTACCATTGATCAATACTGAATACCAAATAAAGGATACACATCTCCAAATGAGATAGACCATAACTTCCCCAATTCCAAAAGCCCTCAAAGATTGTATAAGGAATAACTAAGAAACCCTGTCATAAGCCTTATCTATGTCTAACTTCAATACTATATTGTCTCTATGAGATTTTCTATCAATATATTGAACCATTTCTTGAGCAAGTAATATATTATCCAATATATTTCTACCTTGAATAAATCCATATTGACATGGAAAAATTAAATTTGGTAATATTGGGCTTAACCTATTGTTAATGATTTTAGAAATATATTGTAACTAAAGTTACAAAGACTTATATGGCTAAAATATTTACAATAAGAAGGATTTTTAAATTTAAGAATGAGGCAAATGTGGTTAGCTCCCTAAGACTTTGGAAGATCATCACCAAGGAAAAAGCATTGGATGTCTTTAATAAGATCTGTTTTGATGGCTAACCAACAATAAATATAGAAGTGACCTGAGAATCCATCAACACCTGCAGCACTATTGGCATTAAGATATTTAATTGACTTGAATATCTCTTCTTCAATTGGTATCTTTTTTAAATCTGCATTCATTTGATCAATGACTTTCTTAGTAATAGATTGCAGCAGCTTAGGTTCCTTAATATCACATGCAGAGAACAAAGATGAAAAATAATTGATAAATATGCTAGTGATGTCCTCCTGAGATTCATCTAGAATACCATATCCACCCTGTATATTATGTATCATGAGGTTGCTTCTTGTCTGCTTTACTATGGAGTGATAAAACTTGGAATACCTATCACCATCTTTTATCCATTTTGATCTAGATTTATGATGCCAGAAGTTCTCCTCATTTTCTAAAGCATTTATCAAATCAGCCTTAATCTTTGAACATTTCTCTCTTTTCTCACTAGAGGGGGGAAATTCCAAATTGTATTCTTCTTTTAGAACCTAATCTTTAAGATCATTTATATTTTGGAAAATGTTTTTGAAAACCTCCTGACTTCATTTCCTTAACTCAGATCTAAGCCTTTATATTTTAAAAGCAAAGACCTCTAACTTCCTTCCAGAGACTGGAGGTGACCAAGTAGTATGCATAATTTGGAGAAAATTAGTATGGGAACACACATGTTTTGGTATTTTGACGGTTTGATAATGTTGTTAGAATGAAATTGGATAGTGATGAGCAAAGGTCTATTATCTGAACAACTTATGTTCAAATGGTTAAGATTGGTTAGAGGGAAGGAATCAAACCATTTTTGGTTAATTAAAGCTCTATTAAATCTTTCCCAAACCATATTGCCTATATTTAATCTTTCCCAGGTAAATTTTAATCAAGAATAACCTAAGTCTTATAAGGAGAAAGAGGATATACAATCATTAAAATCCGAGACTGCACCTAAGTCAATATCAATTCCATAAACTTTTTCTGAGCTATCATAAACAATGTTAAAATCCCCAACTGCTATATAAGGCATATCTTCATAGTTCATGGTTTGTTAGGAAATGGATCTCCATAGCTCCTTTCTTTCCTCCCTCGTGCATTTAGCATAAATCACATTGATTCCCATTTCCACAAAAGCCTTAGGATGAGCTACCTTAAGGAATAAGTATTGATCTCCATCACTTAAAATATTACAGTTGATACCATATCTCCAAAAACACCATATTTTGTTAGAAGAATTAGCTAGACAACCATCAAATTTAAGGATTCTTCTAAGATCTTCAATTTTATTAAAACTTATCATTGGCTCTAGAATAGTAATAGAAGAAAGGTTATTTGATTTACAAAGAAACTTAAGTCTTCTTCTTATAGGCTTATTTTCTACTCCTTTGACATTTTTAATTATGGAGTTGGTCATTTGAGCACTTTTAAGGTAGACCTTTTGGTAACTTTGATAAAATATCTGGTCTGCATCATGAATTGAATTTCAAGAGACTTTTTTACTTGCTCTAAGATAGAGGTTGAAAGTTTAAGATTTTGTCCAAACACTGGAGTTTCTCTTATAAGATGAACATTCCTCCATATGTGTTTTCTTTGCAGAGCCTCCATTTCAGTTTTAAGTTTCGAAAATAAGCTTTTAAGGTCTTCCAAACATGGCAATTACTAAAATTCGCATTCTTCTAAATAAGAATTACACCCCTTATTACCAACTTGAACACCATTTTTGGAATATAATTTTTTTCTGAAGGCTGACCCTTTTGAGTTTTCTTCTTCTCCTTTTGAGAGACGTTGTAAATAGCTTGAATGAATTTAATGCTCTAAATACATCAAATCTATACCTTGGTAATCTTTAACATATTTTATTTGTAGATATTCAAAATAGAGCTCCTCTATGTTATTTTCTTTATGACTAGGACTTTTGATAATAGCTTGATTTGTATATGCTTCCACTTCATCTTCTATATGAGGACTTTTAGTGTTGGAATTGATATAGCCCTTCTCTTTAACCTATTGAGATTTAGGAAGAGGTTGACCTGTAGTTTCATTCTTTTCCTTGTATACTTGCTTTGTAGCCACTATATTTACAGAAACTGCATTACTTATCTTGGGAAGATCAGCTTTCTTGACCATTCAGGAAGGTAATAAAAGACATTGAGAGTTCTTATGCCATATTTTGCAGCACTTAGTACAACATGGGGGTATATAATCATATTTAATTGGATGCCAGAAGCCCATATCTCCACAACCAATCCAAATTCGATTATTTTTTTCCTTTAAAAGATTAAATTCAACACTTAACTTGTTAGATTTGCAATATCAATATTCAACTTTAGAGGATTACCCATATCATGGGCTATAGAGAACATGATATCTTTGGTAAATAGGTGAACTTGCAGGCCAAGAAGGTTTATCCATATAGGAACAATAGAGCTCTCTTGATCCAATCAAAAAGAAGGAGACCATTTGAAAGTTCTCATTGGAAATTTCCCCATATACCACTTCTCTATCATCCACAACCTTATAAAGTCTTTATCACAATTGACTATAATAAGGATGTGTTTATGATCCAGCCATCCTATTTCAAATTCAGCTTTTAATCCAAATGATTCAAAATTCTTTCTAATAAATTCCATAGAAGGCTTGCCATGTGAAAACTTACCTACAATGGTATGTTTAAAAGGTTTCGTTAGATTAACAACATCTTATTGAAATAAAAGGTTCTATAATGGTGTTTATCTAGTAATTAATGCATAAATTTCCACAAGTGTACATAAGCACTAAGTTTGGCTAAACCACCTAAATTTGAGTCTAATTATTTGTCTTTTAACAATATACTTCAATTCATTATTTCATATTAGTAATAATGTTTCCTAACTGGTTTATCTTCTAATAATTAAAGTATTTACCTTAGAACTACTACGTATCAATTTTTATATAGATTATCATTACTTAAAATCTTCATTAATCTTTGGGGACAGAACGTGTCTCAGATTAAAGTTTGAAGACAAAACCTGATGAATCATGTTTAAACCACCATTTTGTCTTAGGAAAATAATGATTGTATCCTATAGATGTCACTATTAATAATATCTTCCTTATGAATGCACACCCTAAAATATGTATCCTTTACATTACCTCAATTATGACATTCCTTGCGAATCTGAAACAACATATCATCACTTGAGTTACTTGGGAAATCTACAAACTGACATCAATTCTATAAGAGAATATTATACTCATATACCCCGGGCATTATGAATTGTCTTATCCCATGTTAAAAATACATTTTGAGTCTAGTCTAAGAGGTCTCCAAAAATCTTCATTAAACTTATCCCGGATCGTGCACGTCATTTACACCGAGTTAATCACATAGGATGAATGTTTATGTCTAACGGACTTAAATTCAACCTTGGTTAAACTTATTTTCATAATTAGAAAATATTTCTTATTTAACCTTGTGGTTCTTTTCAACTTGAAATTTCCAAATCAAAAGATATTATATTCTTTCTATAAAAAATATATGTTTTGATGCATCTTTATATTTATAATTTTAGTTATCCTTTGTTGAACAAGTTGAATTTCTATATTTTGTAAAAAATTGCGAAACAATGCATTTTCTGTTTCTATCCGCAACCTTGTTCTTTGTAATGGAATAGAGCTTCGGGTCAGCAAAACCAATTTTGACTATGTAAGAGTATACATTATACTTGTGAACCCCATAGGATTAGTATTGTCTTATTCCGTTGACCAAATCCCACCTTGTGTCACTACTCCAAGAGATCGTTCCGTAAAGCTTCAAGTCACATATTTAGCGAACTTCATCAACTTCATCTCGACATCATTTCACTTCCACATTAATGAGAATTCCACTTTAGGGAAAGTTAATGAACTTAGATGACATAGTAAACCCATGGTTTAACATAACTCGAAATAGATTTTCTTAAAATCAGAAAATGTGTTAAAACTTTCGTGTGGCTTGTTGGGACTATTTGAACAAATACAATATGAATTATACTTTTCTTATAAAAAAGACTATTTTCATAAAAATTGTTTCTTATGTGTGTATTTTAAGTATGAGTGTCTTTGGTTGAAAACAAACATACTTAGAGTGTCTTGCCAAAATATTTTTAAAACTCTCGAAGGCAAAATAATGGTAAGGATTTTATGGAGAAAGGCGTCATATGCCCCATCGAAGTTTCACCATAGCGATGATATGTCTCGTTGCAGTGAAATCTTGTCATAGGCGACTTTTGTCCAAGACCAAAACATTTATACAAAGGTGCAACATGCCTCATCTTAGTTTCACCGCAGCAATGCAATATCTGGCCATAGTGAAAGTCTATCACTAGTATCCTTTTCCACGGCCAAAATTACCTGGCTCATGGAGAAACCTCGATCACATTGGGTTTGTCATAGTGATGCATTGTCTCCTATAGTGACACTGCTGCGACAACGTCAGATCTGGTGTATATACTGAATCTACAGAAAAGATTGCATTGTAAAATGTGAGGATTCTTTTATTTGCCACATCTTTTTGTGTGTTAAGAAAGAAACTTATTTGTGTGGACTAGAATAGATTAGATCCTTTTAGACTTGTGGACACAAGTTTTTAAATGGCTATTTAACCTTGCCACAAACAAGTTAATGTTTTTAATAGGAAATTTCCCCTCATACTTTTACCATAATATTTAAAGAGCAAAACCTTCCTTGTATTTTTGCGATATTCATTATTATCATTCTGAGTTTAAATTATTTAGAAGTTTGATTACTTCTCTCAAGACTTTAATAAAAAAATTCTAAAATTTATTCTTGAAAATTTTTTAAAAAAATTATATCTTTGAAACACTTTGTGAGTTTATTTTGAGTTACCAAACACTTTTATACACTTCCCTGAATAAGACCCTCACATCCTAGGAAGTAGATATACACATTGGTGGATTCTCACTTGCTCCTTTGGAACACTATATTTTTCTTCAAACTTTAAAAGAAAAAAGTTTGCTTCACCAATCCTCATGCCAAAAAAGATTTTGTTGGCACAAAGACTTTATGACATTGTTTGCAAAACAAAACCTGTCTCGATTATGTAGCATACTCCAGTTGTTGGCACTCACAATTAACGATATTGTGGGAAAGAGTTTCTAGTATGTCATAGCATTGAGATGGTGTGAGTCTTTGTATTCTTGTTGTAAAAATCTACAATAGTATATTTTTCGTTCTATCATCTCGATATTTTTTCTCGTTATTGATTTTTCCTCGTACGCCATGGTGTTGTGCTATATTGTTTAACTATTCAGCACTTAGGTTAAATCACATAATATCAAAGATACAATTTGGTGTACTCTATTTGGTAAATAATTTATCACATAGACCTTAGGTGTTATTTTTACCAAAATAATAAATTATAGGAAAACATTGTCTCCTTTTAGGTAAAAAATTTCAATTGGGTATTTTTTGTCCATCTCAGTGTCAAGCACACACATTCTCACACATGCTAGTTGTATTTAGTTGTTACTCATTGGTTTAGTTCAATCAAAACAAAGTTATTCTTTCACTTTAACAAAGATTTGTTGGTGTGAGATTTGACGACATAGGACGAGTCCAATACCAGTCACGGTTGTGTAGTGTTCTCTAGTTTTTGGTTGTCTCCTCAGAGGATATGGTGAGGAAAAGGCTTCTAGTCGGTCATAGTGTTAATGGTTTGTATGTCAGTCTTCTATTTGTAATAATCTATTGTAGTACATTTGTCATTCATTTTGTCCCGAGGGTATTTTTAGTTAACGAGGTTTTCCTCGTACATCTGGTATTGTGTGATTTGATTTATCTTTCCTCATATTAGAATCACTTGTCTTAAATTGAAGATAAAATTTGATTAAGATTCTAATATTAATAAAAAAAATTGTCACATAGAATTTTAGGTGTTTTTAACCTGTTTAATTATTTTTTATCACTCAACTGATATATTAATTTTGATTGAGTAGCTACTGTAGAGATCTCTCACTCTCAACTATTATTAGAGCGAGTCTCACTATTTTAGGCTCAAAATCATTGGGTAGATCCCTTTTCTTATGATATGGAGGGAAGTTTATCTATTTAATCTCGTAATTGTGATGGTAGCAATTATTCGTATGGAAAAAGTCATATGATAGCTCATATGATGTCATTAGATGATCGAGCTTGGAATTGTGTTATGATGACCTTGAAACCGCCACTTACTATTGTTGATGGAGTTCAAGTAACCAAAATACGATCTGGTTGGGATGAAAATGACATCAAAGAGAGTGGGTAGAATGCAAAGGGTTTAGGATAAATTTATAGTTGCATATCTATTAGTGAATGTAGGTGCATTTCGACGTGCTCTACGTCGAAGGATGCATGAGATGTTTTACAAACAGCCTATGAAGTCACCTCCACCATGAAGCATGAAAATCTTCACTGCCTCACCACCCATTTCCAAATCCTTACAATAAAGGAAAACAAAAGTTTCAATGAATTTTATGCTTAAATTTGTGACATATTCAGTTCGATGTTTACGGTCGGGAACGTTATCAAAGAGAAGATTATAATCGACAATTTCTTCAATTTATACCATCCAAGTTTTATGGAAAGGTTGGCACCACATGAGAAGATTGAGCCCTAATTCAAACGCCTATGAAAGTAGATGAATTTGTGGGTTCACTTCAAACTTATGAGGAAAATCTGAATTATCATATTGGAGAACCTAAAAAAGATAAGAACTTAGAGTTAAAAACCAAAAATAAAAAGGTTGATCCACCAGATACCTTTGACCTTTGTGAAGAGGATATGGATTTTTTCACTAGGAAGTTTGCCAAGACATAGAAAAAATAGTTCCAAACAAAATTCAATCATAAATCTAATCTACCTAGGTTTCAATCTGGTTAAGAAATTAAGGAGAAGAAAAAAGATTCCCCAAATTTCCTCACACGTTACACATGTCATGCCAAAGGAAGTTATTAAAGTAATGTCCTACAAAACCAGTTCATGCTAGTGCAAAAATTTATATCAATCCACTTTTAGTGATGATGACTCGGAGTCTGATTAAGAAACTCCCAATATTAACTATTTATTTTTTATGGACCAGGGGTATTTTCAAGATTCAGATGATTTGGAGGAATTTTATTTTCCTCCCTGGTGTGTTAATGTTACCACGACTACCTCTTCGGATAAGGGCAGTGATGTGAACTATGACATCATCAACAAGTGTTCTTATCTTTTTTAGGATTCCCAAGAACTTGAGAAGAGGAACATATAACTGTCCATCATGCTAGCCAACGTTGAAAAAACGAAGGGATTTGGTGAATGAGAGTTGTGAAATATACTTGATTTCTCATATTGTGGTTTTTGGGTAGATCGTTAAGAATAAAGGGTGGTTTTAATGGATTCCTTCGTTGTAAGAGCAAATTTTATAATTTTTCAATGTATTTTATTTTGGATTATCTCATTACACATACACTGCACCATCACGGCTGCTTCTAAGGATTCAAAGACAAAGTTTAAGGCTTTTGGAATATTGGAAAATAGTTCAACTCGACAACTTTCAAAAGAGTTATGGTTGCTTTCGTAAAGCCTTTAATTTTCTTGGGATTTTTATAATTTTAAGAGATTATATTTCCAAATGGTTTAAAAAAAAATTCAAGAAAAATTTTGGAAATTTTGATGACTCATTAGAATTAGCTTCTATTGTCATTCAAACGAGGTACGTGAGGTCATTAGAATGAGGTTCCCATGATCGAATGAGTTAATTTTTTGTCCTTATCTGGAATGTCGTTCGAACGAGGTACATGGTCGTTCGAAAGAGCGCACGAAAAATTATTTATTAAATTGAATCTAATTAAAATCTCTAATGTTTAGAGATGCGGGATTAGAGTCTTTAAGAACTCTTTTACAAGCTTTTCAACACCCTTTTATAGTTCTATTTGCGATCAAATTCTTCCAATATTATTCCAAACCCCTTGGAAATTTAGATATCACTTTAGAAAATCATGAAGAAAACTTTGATTGTTCAAAGACTTTATAGAGTTCATATCTACTGTTGATTTGTGGAGAAAAGTTTCTACTACTGAAGAAGAAGGTTGATCGATAGATGCCGAGGGAAGACTGCTTCGAGTGGGCAGTGTTGGACTATACCATTGCTGTAGAAGATCTGAAGAACCGCGCATCATACTTAGTGAGCTAATTAGTTTGTAAGTCGACTGTGTTTTTCAAATCATATATAGGGCTGAATAAAAGGTTTTGCCCTTTTTATGGATTTTTCCTACTTCTTCGAGTGTTTCCATGCTTGGTTTGCTTAATTTCAATTCTGACCACATGTTTATATCTACGCTAAATTAAAACAAAGATAAAATTTGGTAAAATGTGAATTTATGTGTGGTTGGCTATTATATAAATCATTACATAGAATACCTTACATTATCAAATTGGTATCAGAGCGAGCTGCACTAAAATATCGTTTGATCCTAATTTTAATGGATTTTTTTGGATACCAATTTTCTCAAATTGGTATCACAGCAGGTTACACTATTTTTCTGTGATCATTATAATTTGGGGGTTATGGATAATTTTTATAATAGTGTACCTATTTTTTATGGGTCTAATTATGCTTACTATAAAGCTCGAGTGAGGTCGGTTTTGAAAGAGATTGATTAGATTATTTGGCTTGTATGTGAAAGAAGGTGGACACCACTCACTATTACTAATGACAATGTCGAGTCTTAAACTAGTCACTCCTTGGATGGAGGATGAATTTAAACGGATTACTTACACCTCTTATGGCTTAGTGGTATTTCTAGAGCCATCACTTCTGATGAGTTCTGCCGCATTATGATGTGCACCATGTCTAAAGAACTTGGGATACCCTCCAACTCACTCATGAGGGGCCAATGTTGTAAAAGCGTCTAAGTTTTCAAACCTCGGTAAATAGTTTAAGACTATAAACATGCTAGAGTCCGATTCTTTCAATGAGTTTTATGCATGTTTATCGGACATAGTCAATTCTAGTTTTAATTTAGGTAATAAAATTCCCAAGACGAGAGTTGTCAAAAAGATTTTAAGATCCCTTGTCAGCCTGTTTTATCCCTAAAGTCAATACTTTGAATTCATTGGGAATTTTAGACACTCTTTGGTTAGAAGAACTCGTAGGAGACCTTCAAATTTATGGAGTCGACATATTTCTCAAAACTGATAAACCTAAGGCTAAGGATATAGTATTCATTTAAAGGACCAATCAAAGAAGAAAAAAGAAAAAGTTAGTTATTCTGAGTTCGAGTTTGATTTTGAGCTTGATGATTTAGCCCTTTTTGTGAAAAAGTTCAAGCAATTTCTCAAATTTGACAAAAAAAAATGTTCCAAAGAAAATATTGTTGAGAAAAATAATAATGGAAATGAGGGAAAGAATGTTAGTGATAAAGATAATGTGAGATGCTATGAGTGTGATGAAAAAGGACACAAAGCCCACAAGTGTGCCACTAGGCTTAAGAGACGGGGAAAGAAGGTTTTTCATAAGGCAACTCTTAGCGATAATGATGTTGAGTCGGTGGATTTCGAGCATGAATCACCACATAAATGAAATTTCTATGTGTTAATGGCAAGTCACGATAGCACATCTAGTCTACCTCACACTGATGAGGAAATTTTTAATTGTAAGAGCCTCAATGATGTGTCGAATCTTTATGGAGAGAGTGAGGAAAATAATTTGAGTGAGGGAGAAGGTGGACTTCAAAAGGCCTTTAGCAACCTTCACATGAAAACTTTAAAAATAAAAAAGATTAATAAAGAATTATCTCTTTGGTTGTTTGGTTTAGAGAAGGAAGTGAAAGTATTTAGAGAGTGTGAGGCATTGATGAGTCAACTTGAGAACATAAAAGTTTATTTATGTGAGTTGTTGATTGTTGTAGGTAGAGAGAAGACCGATTTGACCAGCACTGTGGCTAGTCTTATGAGAGATCTTCAAGTTTTATTGGAGACTCATACGAAATTTTAAGCCCATTTATCCCTACTTGAGACTAATCTCGAACGTACCTAGGAGGTTAATGTCACTTTAGAGGACACATCTAAGAAGGTTGGAGAAGTTCTCCTCAGTCCTGCATGATGTTTCTGGAAATAGCACCACCCTTCAACGTGTTTGTAAGATCAAATCGGTGATAACAATGACCGCACAAGTATATACTAAATATAAGAGATTGAGATGAGGAGAAGAGGATGAACACCAATATGTAAGTAGTTCATCCAATTAGGCCTACGTCCACGGTGCAAGTGAGTGAATAAGGTCACTAAAATAGGGCATTAATCGCCATGGATATAATCTCTCTACTGTATAATTTGACAGAGTTTAGCTAGGGGTGTAATTTTGGGATCCTTTCTCAAGGTAGGAGAAGACAAGTATATATAGTGTTTGGGGGGTGTAATGTACCCCCAATGAATGCAATGAGCATGTGTGTGTTGATCTAGCCAATCTAATAAAGACATCTATCACTATCACATGTAGAGAATGATGATGAAATATTCCCCCACGTGAGAGGATTGATTCGGTTACAACTGATTTTGCCCACATGTCCCTGCCCTTGCATACGCCTACAAATGCTCGACCTCGTCCTTGACTAGTATAACCTCGGCCTGGAAGAGTATGAGGTTGGTGAAGTCTGATAGTTGTTTTATCCGAGGTTATTCATTATGACCTCGACCAGGTAGGCTGGCTGAGGTTAGGTTGGAAGAGTTGTAATCATCGGCCTGGGCCGATGATAGGGCTTCCAGATGGTTGTCCCATGTAACACTACAGATCTCGGCCATTTGATTGTAACATCGGCTTGAGTTGACACTGATGTTGGAGGTTGGCTGAACCCACGAGTCCTTGCAGACCTCGACTGATGCCCAGCTGAGGTTGATGTATGAGGTAAATGTGATGTCGGATGTGGATGACTTGATGGATAACTGATCCCATGAGTTATGAAGATCTCGGTTATTGCCTGATCGAAGGATAAATAGTAACATTGGCCGTAGCCGACCTTGTGCTGGACGAGACCGTTGACCATCAGTCTTGAGCCCTTGTAACCTCGGCCATCATGCTGGCCGAAGTCGGTGCCTCCAAGCTATTAGGTATACTTCGGGCACATCAATCACCCCCTATCCCTTAGTTACCTATGTGAAATAGGTAACTAAGTGGTATGCAAATCCGGGGCTATTCTTCCTTTTGTGCCAACCTTTCTTTGACAAGTGTCAACTGCTGAAGTAGGTTGCGTGCTTTGTAAATGCAATGATGATTACCTTTTGGGCTACCAAGGCAATGATGGGCCTTGCGACGCGTGCAAGCAGATTTAAGGGTTCAAATCCTTTTTCCCTCTCTTTCTTCTTCATTTCCCTCACTTTCTCCTACCTGAGTTTTTTTCATTCTCTCTCTCTTCAAGAGCTCCATCGCTGCTGGGTTTGGGGAATTTTCTTAGTTTTTGATCTTCCACGCCTTTATTTTTCCTTTAGAAAGGTATCGCCTTCATACTATTTCATCATTTTCAGCCTTGTTTTTCTTTTTTATGCATTTTTCGGTGATAGCTTAGATTTTTCGGTGCGCTTATGAGTTTTCTGGTAGACTGTTCTTGATTGTTCTTGATCTGAAAGAATTCAAATAACCATGTTTGATCCTTAGCTTAGGTTTTACCAAGCTGTTTGTTTATGGTTTAGGGTCCTAAGTGTAGTCTCGTCCTCTTATGCTCAGACCTTTGTATAAGCTTATTGAGGATTTCCCTTCTCTTAGAGAGACGACTTTCATAAAAATTAGGCAGATTGATCTATCTCAAAAGGAGGCTCATAGGGCTAAGGCCTTTCCCCTCGGACATATCTTTCCCCCACCTCTTAAGGTGGTATACCCTGAACCAGCCGAGACTGTTGAGCCATCAGAGGATCTAATTGATCCCTCTCCCATGTCTGAGTCTGAGTCGTCTACCTCAGACTCTATGTTTGTGGATTCATTTCAAGAGCCCATGGACTTCTCCATAAGGCAAGATCAGGTCACTAATCAAGCTGAGGTCCAAAGTCGTGCCTCATCGCACAACGGTGCTAGCTCTTCACAAACTTCTTCCGATGTTGAAGTTATGGGGCCGAGTGTGGCCATACCACCAATTATTGATGATATTCTCCTTTCGGCCGCCACAGGGGTTGAGTTTGCTTAGAGGTTCCCTGATGGTGTTCCTACGCATGCCCAGGCCGACGTTTCTAGGGATGATGGCTATGAAAGTGATGTTGATACCTTGGAAGCATCCGAGATAGAGAGTACTGTCACTGAGTTCGACCTCTTAGCCTTTGGGAACCTTTATTCCATAGGACCTTCTATCAAACTCTGGAGACCTCTAAGGGATGAGAGGGCCTTTGGTGGCCAAGATGGGGAAATATGTGTATACGAGCAGATGTTTAAGTTAGGATTTTGTCTCCCCATCCATCTAAAAATTAGAGCCATATTATCCCATATTAACCTGGCCCCTTCCCTGTTATCTCCCAATGCTTGGAGGGTAATGATTGGAGCCATCGTCCTATGGAGGGTAGTCCATCATTTAGACCTTCCTGTTAGGGTCATCACAGGGTGCTACGTGCCATCCTCTGCCAAGAACCACCCCAAATACTACCACTTCCTAGCTAGGATGCCTGATAAGAAGATGTTGTTGGTCACGCGGACCTCTAATTATAACTGAAAACCATGGTACTTCTTCATCTCAGGGGCATAGGAATTTGGTAGTTATGCCCCTTATTTATCACTAGAGCCGAGGACCCCTCTAAGATGGGGAAAATTGTCATTGGCTGACAAAGACGACCCTGGGTTCAGCCAGGATAACTTTCAAAAGGTCAAAGACCTTCAAGATCAGGGGGAGCTTGGCTGGCTAGTCAAGTACAAGCATTTGATGACCCCCTAATACCTCTCTGAGACGGGTTTGGGGGGAAGTCCTTTAGCCGAACTTTGTAAGTGTTTATTTTGCTAAGTTGTACCTCTGATATTTAATGTCTCTGATTTACTAACTCAGACATATATTTTACAGAATGACCAGAAGGTATATCAGACGACTTGTGGGAGATGTCTGCACCAAGCCTGATCAAGTTGGTGAAGAAAGTTGGGCTCAATGCTCCTCCTCCTCCCCCATCTAAGAAGAACATCGGCACTTCTAAGGCCGACGCTACAAAGAAGAGGAAATCCACCACTGCTGCCCCCGAGGATCAGAGGCAAAGCAAAGCCCAAAAGGGTGACCATGACATCCCCATCTCATTTGATGATGCACTTGTTGCTCGTCTAGAGCAGTTGAAGATCAGTGACAACCTGATAGATCATGGTCTGAAGGCGATGGATGCCATTAGCTCTGCAATGACCAATGCTGACAAGCGCTTCCTATGCTCTATAGACACCCCTTTACTGGACGAGTTTTGCCTTCATAGGTCTATCCACGTAGATATTTTAACTTTTTTGCTCCAAATGTAACCTCATCCTTGATTTGGGTTGTCTTGATCTCATACATCTGGCTTTGTATTGTAGGGTATCCTGTCCATGCACCAGTTTATTGATTGGACCCTGAGGAAGCTGCCCTTAATTAAGAAGGGAAAAGAGGCCCAAAAGGTGGAGGCCTCTCTAAATATTGAGGTTGAACATCTGAAGACATCTTTGGATGAATCTGAGAATAAAGTGAAGTAGAGGGACAGGGACATTTTTAAGCTCCAGAAGGACCACACCTCTGCCTTAAAGGCCAAGGATGACGTTTTTCAACAAAAGGTTGATGATGTAGTGAAATCTACCCTTGAAGATGCCTTTGAGAAGATCTTGGCCGAGTACAAGATCTCTGACGAATTTATAAGCTTCGTCTTTGAATACTTTGAAATAGGTGTTAAAGCTATTAGCAAATGGGCGTCCATCAAAGAAAAAGAGTCAGGGAGTTTGATAGCCTCAGACTTCATTGGTCTCGACTATGGTAACCCTCAGTTTACTTAGGCCTTGCAAGAGGTTGAGGAGGAAGTAGAAGGTGATGCACCTGCAGAGACTACACAGTCGGAAGCTACTAAGACTGAGGATGTCAACCCTCAAGATGATGGGGCCGAGGTTACCAACGTCGGCCAAGCTGATGGGGCTGAGGTTACCAACCCTGTGGCCGCAGACACCTAGACCATAATTTATAAAGCTTCACTTGTAATTTTTTCTTTTCATCGGTAATTGTTTGTAACTTTTGATAACATACTCTGAGGCTTGTTTACTTGTAATTCTGACTTCTTCATGTTATATCATCCTCTTCAGAGGTTTTTGCTTCTTTTGATGAATGCTTTCTTGAATGTTGTCTTGCAAATCATACTTCCCATCAAGTGATGTCTAAGGTCTGAGGTCATCTAACTAAGATGATACCCTCATAAATTTCATCAAATTAATGATGTTTAATGTCTGAGGTCATCTAACTAAGATGTTACCCTCATAAATTTCACCAAATTAATGATGTTACCCTCATAAATTTCACAAAATTAATGATGTTTAAGGTCTGAGGTCATCCAAATATGATGTTTCACCTCAAACTGTATCACCAAATTATGATGTTTTAAAGTCTGGGGTCATCAAACTAAGATGTTACCCTCATAAATTTCACCAAATTAATGATGTTTAAGGTCTGAGGTCATCTAACTAAGATGTTACCCTCATTAATTTCATCAAATTAATGATGTTTAAGGTCTGAGGTCATCTAACTAAGATGTTACCCTCATAAATTTCATCAAATTAATGATGTTTAAGGTCTGAGGTCATTCATATATGATATTACCCTCATAAATTTTACCAAATTAATGATGTTTAAGGTCTGAGGTCATCAAACTAAGATGTTACCCTCATAAATTTTACTAAATTAATGATGTTTAAGGTCTGAGGTCATCAAACTACGATGTTACCCTCATTAATTTCACCAAATTAATGATGTTTAAGGTTTGAGGTCATCTAACTAAGATGTTACCCTCATAAATTTTACCAAATTAATGATGTTTAAGGTCTGAGGTCATCCAAATATGATGTTACCCTCATAAATTTCACAAAATTAATGATGTTTAAGGTCTGAGGTCATCCAAATATGATGTTACCCTCATAAATTTCAATAAATTAATGATGTTTAAGGTCTGAGGTCATCAAACTAAGATGTTACCCTCATAAATTTTACCAAATTAATGATGTTTAAGGTCTGAGGTTATTTAACTAAGATATTACCCTCATAAATTTCACCAAATTAATGATGTTTAAAGGTGTGAGGATATCTAACTAATATGCTACCCTCATAAATTTCACCAAATTAATTATGTTTAAGGTCTGACGTCATCCAAATATGATGTTTCACCTCAGACCTTGCCATCAAATTATGATGTTTTCAGGTCTGAGGTCATCCAAATATGATGTTTCACGTCAGACCTTGTCACCAAACTATGATATTTAAGGTCTGAGTTCATCAAACTAAGATGTTACCCTCATAAATTTCACCAAATTAATGATGTTTAAGGTCTGAGGTCATCAAACTAAGATGTTACCCACATAAATTTCACCAGTTTAATGATATTTAAGGTTTGAGGTCATCAAACTAAGATGTTACCCTCATAAATTTCACCAAATTAATGATGTTTAAGGTCTGAGGTCATCCAACTATGATGTTACCCTCATAAATTTCATCAAATTAATGATGTTTAAAAGTCTGAGGATATCTAACTAATATGCTACCCTCATAAATTTCAGCAAATCAATGATGTTTAAGGTCTGAGGTCATCCAAATATGATGTTTCACCTCAGACCTTGCCATCAAATTATGATGTTTTCAGGTCTGAGGTCATCCAAATATAATGTTTCACCTCAGACCTTGTCACCAAATTATGGTGTTTAAGGTCTAAGGTCATCAAACTAAGATGTTACCCTCATAAATTTCACCAAATTAATGATGTTTAAGGTCTGAGGTCATCAAATTAAGATATTACCCTCAGAAATTTCACCAAATTAATGATGTTTAAGGTCTGAGGTCATCAAACTAAGATATTACCCTCATAAATTTCACCAAATTAATGATGTTTAAGGTCTGAGGTCATCAAACTAAGATGTTACCCTCATAAATTTCACAAAATTAATGATGTTTAAGGTCTGAGGTCATCCAAATATGATGTTCCACCTCAGACCTTATCACCAAATTATGATGTTTTACGGTCTGAGGTCATCATATAATGATGTTACCTTATAATTTTATCGTTAAAGCAATTTAAACAAAGTATTGACACGGGAACTTCTCTTCTCATTAATATTCTCTTCATAACATGATATATTTGCATAGAAACAATGCAACATCATATGTAGTACTTCTTCAGGTGATCAGCATTCCATGGATTGGAGAAAGGTTCCCCTTGGAGATTTTTTAGCCGGTAGGTACCGAGTAAAACCTCATCGATAACTTTGTAGGGACCATGCCAATTCGGGTGAAGCTTGTTTGTCTTCTGCAATGTCTTTTTCAGCACCATGTCTCCTACAATTATAGGTCTTGATTTCACCCTTTGATTATAAAACTTTGTTCTTCTCTACTGGTAGGCTACATTTTTTATCTCAACGTCTTCCCTTCTTTCCTCAATCAAATCTAGGTCAAGTCTTCTCTCTTCTCCACTCTTCCCAGGGTTATAGTCCTGAACTCTATGAGTGGGGAATCCTACCTCTGTAGGTATGACGGCTTCTGAGCCATGTGCTAACATAAATGGGGTATCCCCCGTTGGTGTCCTTATCGTTGTTTTGTAGGCCCATAACACTGCATAAACCTCTTTCGTCCATCTCCCCTTGGCCTCTTCCACCCTCTTCTTAATACTATCGAGGATCGTTCGGTTCGTGACCTCGGTCTTCCCCTTTAGCCTGGGGTCGGTCAGGAGAAAAGAAAAATTATCGGATCCTGACTCTCTCGCAGTATTTCTCCAAGGAATAATTCTTCAACTGGGTTTCGTTATCTGAGATGAGGGTGTTTGAAAGACCATGCCTGTATATGATGCTCTTCCAGATAAATTAGTAGGTCTTCTTCTCTGTAATCGTGATCATCGGTTCAGCCTCTACCCACTTGGAGAAGTAATCAATCGCTACTATCAGAAATTGGTAATTGTTCGCAGCCCTTGGTAATGGTCCCACCAAGTCAATCCCCCATACCTCAAATGGCCAAGGGGAAATGATCGATGTCATAGGTTGATGAGGTTGATGAGGGATAGTGGAGAATCTCTGGCACTTGTCATACCTTTTCACGTAGGCTGTAACGTCTCTAGCCAAGGTCGGCCACCAGTATCCCTGCGTAATTATCCTCTTAGATAAAGTTCTTCCTCCTATGTGACTGGAGTAATAACCCTCGTGTATATATTATAGGACACGGGGGACCTTTATGGGATGGACACATCTGAGAAGACGCGGTAAAAATCCTTTCTTATATATGACATCTCCTATTATTGAGAACTTTACAGCTTTGTACCTTAATTTCTTCATTTCCAGCTTCAATTTTGGCAGCTTTCCCTCTCTGATATATCTGATGAGGGAGTTCATCCACTAGTCTCCTAAGTTTAAGTTAAGGCAAGAGCTGGCAACCTCATCATCCTCAATGGTAGGTTTGAGAAGGATTTTAATTGGTATCATCCTTCTAATGCATGTACTTATTGCTAAAGCCAGCCTTACTAATGCATCTATATGATTGTTGTCTTGTCGAGGGACCCTCTTCATCTTTACCTCTTCGAAGCCATCCATCATCACTCTTACCCTCTTCAAGTATTTCTCCATTCAATCATCCTTGGCCTCATACACTCCAAGTATTTGGTTGACAACCAATCTCGAGTCATTGTGAAGTAGGAGTCATCCAACTCTAAAATCTTTTACTAAAGAGAGGCCTGCTATCAAGGCCTCATATTCTGACTCGTTGTTCGATTCTTTGAAGTTGAACCTTAGTGTATATTCAACATCGGTCCCATCCAGAGCTGACGGTATCAGCCCTGCACCACTTCCACTTTCGCAAGAAGACCCGTCAACGAAGAGGTTCCACACGTCTTCATCTGAAGAGAAGTGACCCTCTGACAGGGCTCCTTTCTTGAAAAGGTACCTATCATCCTCATTCTCAGCCACTCATCTTATGGCTCTGCCATACACAACCTCTTCCGAGTCTCAGAAGATGTTACTGTATGATTCCTCTACGATCTTTGGATTATTCTCAACCTTGGCCTCTTCCCATGTGAATTCAGCAACAAATTATGTGAGTGTTTGCCCTTTAATGGAAACCCTAGGTTGATAGACAAGGTCATACTCTCCCAACTCGATGGCCCAGGTCATCAATGTACCTGACTTCTCAATGGGGATTCGGTGAGGATGACCATAGAGTGGGCTTGGAAATACGATTTCATCTTCTTAGAAGCAGGTATCAAAGCGTAGGCCAACTTCTCCATACTAGGATAGTTCTGTTCAGACCCCTGAAAGGCCTTATTATTGAAGTATACAGGCCTTTATACCCCATCATCTTCCCATACTATGGCTGCGCTTATAGCTGACTCTGAAACTGCTAAATAGACATACAACTTCTCTCCCAGAATGGGCCGAGATAAGAGTAGTGGAGATCCGAGGTAGAACTTTAAAGGCCTTGTCACACTCTTCATCCCATTCGAAGGCCTTTATAAGCACCTTAAAAAATAGAAGAACTTGTTCATAGCTCTGGAAATAAATTTGTTGAGTGCTGCGACTCTTCCAGTGAGCCTCTGAACGTCTTTTATACTTCTTGGTGTCTTCATATCAAGCAAAGCCTTGATTTTCTTGGGGTTGACCTCTATTCCCCTCTGATTGACTATAAATCTAAGAAACTTTCCATCTCCTACCTCGAAGACACACTTGGCAGGATTGAGTTTCATCCTGTATAAGTTTATGGTGTTAAAAGTTCTCTCCAGGTCTGCTACGTGGGTCCAGGCCTTCAAGCTCTTAGTCAACATATCATCTACATATACCTCTATGGTCTTACCAATTTGATCTTCAAACATCTTATTTGCATGACGTTGATACGTGGCCCCTGTATTCTTCAAGTTGAAGGGAATGACCTTATAGCAATAGGTCCCCTTATCTGTGATGAAGGTTGTCTTCTCTGAGTCTTCAGAATCCATGAAGATCTGATTGTATCCTAAATACGCATCCATGAAGCTCATAAGTTCATACCCTGCAGTGGCATCTACCATATGATCAATCCGAGGTAAGGGATAGCTGTCTTTTGGGCAAGACTTGTTCAGGTCAGTGAAGTCTACGCACATCCTCCATTTTCCATTGGCCTTGGACACAATGATGGTGTTTGATAACCACTCTGGGTATATGACCTCCCCGATGAATTCTGCCTCTTCCAAATTTCTGACCTCTTTCCTGATGACATCATATTTTTCCCTGGATTAAACTCTTCGTCTTTATTTGATTGGCTTAGCATCCTCTTCCACCTTGAGCTTGTGGCACATAACCTTCGGGTCGAAGCCTGGCATGTCTGCGTGGCTCCATATGAAGACACTCTGCCTCTTCTTCAAAAATCTTATCAGCTCTTCCTTGATCCTCGATTTTAAGGCCTTGCCGATTTGGACAGTTTTTTCCAGTTCGCGCTCATTGAGGACAATGGATTCTACCTCTTCCGTGGCCTCTCCTTTCTTCAATATTTTTTCATCCCTAGGATCAAGTGTGTCAATGTTATATGTGGTAGTTGCGCTCTTATGGGCCTCTCGCTCTTCGATTGAGTTAAATTAGCATTCTCATGCTATGGTCTGGTCACCCTGCACTTCCCCTACCCCATAGGGGTCGAGAATTTTAGCATTTGGTGGACCGTCAACAGCACAGCCTCAAACTCCTTAAGGGCTACTCTTGCTATGATGAGGTTATAGGCCGAGAAGACGTTTTCATCCATAACAAAAAAATTGATCTTCCTGGTAAACCTCTTAGGTCACTCGTCTCCCATTCGTACACCATCTCATATATGCCCAATGGATGGACCTTTTCACTGTTGAAGCCCATCAACGGATGATGATAGGGTACAGGCCTTGCTTTGCTTAGACCTAGGATCTTAAAGTAGGTCCAGAACATAACATCTGCGGAGCTTCCTCCATCTACGAGGATTATATATACCTCATATCCATGCACTATTATTGTAATTACCAAAGGGTCATCATGCGGAGCTAAGATACGTTTGAAGTCGAGTCAGGATAACCCAACTATAAGAGTATCCATATCTACCTTCTTCCTCTTCTGCTTATCCTCTGAAGATGCCATACTCACAACCTCCACTTTGGTCACTACCTTAGCCTCTGCCAAATGAGCTTTACGGTTGGATACTTCAGAGCCACCCCCTGCTAGCCCCCATATATGGTATTACCACCGAAGGATATCATTCCAACCTTCTTCACAGGGGTATTTTCATCCTTTAGTGGGAGTTATGGATCGTCCTCATCTTCACCATCGAAGTCCTCGTCTCTTCTCGCTGGGGTTTCATCTCGACACCTGTCGTTTCTCTTATTTTTAGGATTCTCCCTTCCCCTCTTAGGAGCCTTACCATCTACATACTTCCTTAATTTTTCAAAATTCAACATCTTCTCGATTTCATCCTTCAAAGTGAAGCACTTATCTGTCACATGGTCGTGGTCTTAGTGGAACTCACACCACAGGTTCTTATTCCTCTATATGAGGAGGAGTCTTCAGCTTCTCCGGTCATCTCAGGGATCGATCATTCTTGATCTCATTGAGGATGTGTTCGCAGCTCACAGTTAGAGGAGTCTGCAAACCTCTTTTTTCCATCTTTTTTTTTTGGAACTTCCCGCTACCACTTCCATTCTCATCCGCATACTTCGCGGACATAGCCTCTTTAGCGTTCATGACCTTTCCTGCAGTTTCCAATAGCTCTGCCACAGTCTTGGGAGGGTCTTTCGTAAGCTTCCAGAGCAATTTTCCCTTTAAGACTCCTCCAATAAGGGTTGTCATAGCTATATTCTCTTCATAATCTTCGACCTCTAATTTTTCTTTGTTGAATCTAGCAATGTAGTCTCTTAATCTCTCGTTCTTTCCTTACTTGACATACAACAGATGGGTGGTATTCTTTTGAGGTCTTACCCCAAAATAGAAATTGTGAATGAACCGTTCATCCAAGCCCTTAAAGTTCTCAATTGAGTTCTTCGGAAGATAGGTAAACTAGATGTGTGCAGCTCCCGTTAGGGTCCCAGAGAAATCCCGTCACCTCATCTCATCTAGGATTGAATAAATGTCTGCTACATACTGGTATATCTCGTTATGATGTACAGGGTTAGTACTACCATCATACTTGGGAGACACCATAGGTGGCTTGAGCTTGGCAGGGGTTGGATGCTCACTATCCTGGCCATGAATAGGGAGCCCTCTGAGAAACCTCTTTGAAGTGGGTCTCGAATTTGTTGAGGTCCCCTATCTTCTATTCAAGATATTGATTGGAATCATTCCATGGCTTTGCAACGTCGGCATAGCCGAGGTTATCCCCAGCCACCTCCAAGGGGTGGACTGAGGGTTCCCCAACCGCTGCACAACGTCGGTTGTTGACCTTCTCTTGATCCCTATCTCGGCCTTGCTGGGGTCGGACATGATGGGGTCGACCATGATGAGGATGAGGTTCCCCCTCTTCCCTTTATGAGCTTGGTACACTTCTTGACCAGGATAACCTCTGCATCAGGTCATTAACTGGGTTAAGCCTTTCAAAGGTCGACCCTCTGCTCAAGCGATCAAAATTTGATCCTCTTTGTTGGGCACCATCGTCTCTTCTGTCCCCACAACCTTAGCTTCGGTGGATAGGATAAAAGAGTGTTGTTCAAAACCTTATACGGCTCCCAACATCCCTCTAGAGCATCTTCTGCCTCCATATCGTCATACCTATCTTCTAGACAAGGGTGTCCTTGCCTTCCCATACATAAATTCCTAGGGTCGGTAACATCCCTCCTTCGCTAAGGTGTAGGTTGGTATTTTCACGGTGCCTAGGGTGGTCCCCTGTATTCAAGATGGGGCTGAGTAGCCGTCAGAGTAATCATCTCCGATGAGACCCTAGGTGTCCTCATCATATTTTGACTGAGCTGTGAAAACTGCTCCTTTATCGCTTGCTGTGTTGCCGCCAAGGACTTCAAGGCGGCAGCCACCCCAGCCATTTCGAACTGGGGTGATGCCTGGCTGAAACTAGGCCCTCCAACGCCAGATGGTGGATGAGGTGGTGGCAACTCCGGTGCCGTATGTTAAAACTAAAGAGATTGTGAAGAAAATTAGCTTAGTACCTTACAGGACCTCTTTCAATGGTGAAACAGCTCCACACAAGGGGTGAGGCCTGGTTCACCACCAGATCTCTGGTGTGGTTAAGCAGAAAAAGAGGGAGAGACAGCTTCTCGTTCCCACGGACGGCGCCAAAATGATGATGCTAGAAATAGCACCACCCTTCAAGGTTTTTGTAAGCTCAAATCGGTGACAACAATGACAGCTCAAGTATATACTAAATATAAGAGATTGAGATGAGGAGAAGAGGATGAACACCAATATTAAGTGGTTCAGCCAATTAGGCTTACATCCACTGTGCAAGTGAGTGAATAAGGTCACTAAAATAGGGCACTAATGGCTATGGATACAATCTCTTAAGCTTTCTCTCTCTACTATATAATTTGACAGAGTTTAGCTAGGGTTGTAATTTTGGGATCCTTTCTCAAGGTAGGAGAAGACAAGTATATCTAGTGTTTGGGGGGTCTAATGTACCCCCATGCATGCAATGAGCATATGTGTGTTGATTAAGCCAATCTAATGAAGACATTTGTCATTATCACATGTAGATAATGATGATGAAATATTCCCCCACGTGAGGGGATTGATTCGGTTACAACTAATTTTGCCCACGTGTTCCTGCCCTTGCATACATCTATAAATGCTCGGCCTCGTCCTTGATTGGTATAACCTCAGCCTGGAAGAGTACGAGGTTGGTGAAGTCTGATCATTGTTTCATCCGAGGTTATTCATGATGACCTCAGCCGGGTAGGTTGGCCGAGGTTAGGTCAGAAGAGTTGTAATCATCGGCTTGGGCCGATGATAGGGCTTCCAAATGCTTATCCCACGTAACACTACTGATCTCGACTATTTGACTGTGACATCGACTTGGGCCGACACTAATGTTGGAGGGTAGCTGAACCCACGAGTCTTTGCAGACCTCGGCTGATGCCCAATTGAGGTTGATGTATGAGGTATATGTGATGTCGATTGTGGATGACCTGATGGAGAACTGACCCCAAGAGTTATGCAGATCTCGACTGTTGCCTGATCGAAGGATAAATAGTAACATCGACCGTAGCCGAACTTGTGCTGGACGAGACCGCTGATCGTCAGTCTTGAGCCCCTGTAACCTCGGTCGTCATGCTGGCCGAGGTCGGTGCCTCCGAGATGTCAGGTATACTTTGGGCATATCACTGCATTAGACAACATTGAGAGTCAAGGATTAAATTATGACGGCATATCCACTTCCCATGTCGCTCCTGAGCCAAATCCCAAGCTTGTGATGGATCCATATCGGATTCATCCTAACCCATCTAGGATAGCTCGTCCTAGATGGTTTGATCAAGTTATATCCAAGCCCACCTAGGATAGCTCGTCCTAGGGATATTTTCTCACATGTGTGTTCCCCAATATATGCTCTCACATGTGTTCCAACACATTGCCCCTCACATGCTCCCACACGTGATACTCCACATGCTCCCGCGCATCACTATAGAGTTTTTGAGAGTTTCGTGAGCATGTAGAGTTTTAGGTCAAAACTTCACAACATTTGTTAGAGGAATTTCATAGGATTTCTTCTCCTTTTGAGAACTCCTCCGGGCCTAAAGATTGATGTTGAGACTTGTTTCTAGTGTAGGGTGTTTATCATATTCATATCTCAAAATCTTGATGCTAGATTGTATTATCATTGTATTGATATGTTTTTTTATTTGATATATTTAAAAAAGTCCAGAAAGAGTTTTTTTTCTAAAAAAAATTGGAAAAATTATAAAAAAAAAAGATTTTTGGTTATTAAGAAAAAAGTTGAAAAAGTGAAAAAGATTTTATTTTGATAAAAAAATTTAAAAAAGCAAAAATAGTTTTGTATTTTCATTTTTCGCTATATATGGATGCATATTTAATATATTCGGATCACCCTTACATTCCATCCATCCATGTGGCTTTTTCATAGTTTTTTGTGACATAACTTTGTTTAATTAATGTGCTTAATAATGTATGGATATCATTATGTTGACCATTGATGAGTACTTCTATATATTTTACTCTTTATCACTTTTATTGAACCTATACACGAACTTTTTGAACATTGTACTTACTTGTCATGTTTTGAATACGATGTTCTCATCTCAATTCTGCATAATAAAGAACCAAATGTAAAAAGAGATAAGTTGTGCATGTAGGAACCATTGCCCAAATTTCCTTTCACGAAAAATATTATTATATGTTAAGCAATGAAAAGGGGCTACGAAATATAACACACACAAAAACATAACCACTAAGGCCATTTAGTTTATTTTCATTGATGCTTCACTACATATGATCATTTTGTTTTCTTCAAAAATATTTGAGAGTGAATTCTCATATATAATATATTTTGAGGGAGTTATAAAGTAAAAGATCAATGGGTTTTCACAATGGAATTTCTTGAAAAATATTAAATAATTTAGCATTACTGGTGTCAGAATCATTAAAATTTAGGGTTTTGACTTCAACATTTTTACACCTAAGGTAGACTTTGAGTTTTTTGTTTAGAAGTGTCACATGACTTCGTGAACCTATGTTATGAAAATTTATGTTCATGTGCCTATGGGAAATGGTCAAACAATATCATTCCATTTTCATAATTAGTATTTTTTTAGTGTTATTCCATGGGGACGATGTGTTTTTGTACCTATATGTATGTTTTATACTTTATACTTGGAAATTTTGAAAATTTTCAAAAATAGTAAGTAGAGAACATATGACTTTTGAGATTATCATTACACATGTTTTATTGATTAACTGTGTGATGATATCTTGCTTCTTCATGTGATGCTTGTTATTCATGCTTATACTTTACTCCTTTGTCTATGATGGACAAAAGGGAGAGGACAAATTGAGGGAGATTTTGTATATATCCTTCAAAACTCGTATGCATCACGGTATTTCCTTTGTTCATGTGTGTAGGTCATTCTGCTTGATGATGATTTCATGGACCGCACAAGATGGAGACTTTTCAGTTGAAGACTTATACAAGAATGCATTTTCCTTTCTTGATTTTTGAGGATGTTTATTGTATTAAGTCTTTAGCGGTAAATTTTTCTTCAGTTTGTGTTTTGTACCGGAATAGCAAAATGGGGAGATTTTTAGACTAAGTTATATAATTGGTCAATGTATTATTGTTTTGTCTCATCCCACTACACAACACTGCTCCATCATGACTGCTTCTACATATTCGAAGACAAAGTTGAAGACTTTTGGAAGATTGAAGAATCGATCATCTCAACAACATTCAAAAGAGTTATGGTTGTTTTGGTAAAGCCTTTAATTTTCGAGAGATGCTTATAATTTTAAGAGTTTGTATTTCCAATTGATTTAAAATATTTGTAAGAAAAATTTTGGAAATTTTGACGACTCATTAGAAACAACTTCTATTGTCGTTCAAACAAGGTAAACGGGGTTATTAGAACGAGGTTCCCACAATCAAACAATTCGATTTTTCATCCTTCTCTGTAATGTTGTTCGATAGGTCGTTAGAAGATGGTTCAAACGAAAATGAGTATGTCGTTCAAATGAGGTACATGGTCGTTCGAACGAGCACGCAAAAAAATGCTTTTTTATTAGATCTAATTCAAATGTATAATGTTTATCTCTTTACAATTAACTTTCTTAAAAATAGAGATGCGATATTAGAGTCTTTAAGAACTCGGTTAAAAGCTTTTCAACACCCTTTTAGAGTTCTATTTGTGATCAAACTCTTCCAATATTATTCCAAACCCCATAGAAAGTTAGAGATCACTTTACTAAATCAAGAAGAACATATTCCAAGTTCAAAACCCTTAAAGAGTTCATCTCTACTGCTGATTTGTGTAGTCGAGGTTCAACTATTAAGGAAAAAGGTTGATCAGTGGATACGATGGAAGGCTGCTTCCTGTGGGTCAAGCTAGACTATGCCGTTGATGTAGAAGACTTGAAGAATTATGAATCTTACTTAGTGAGCTAAGTAATTTGTAAGTTGTATGTGTCTGTAAAATATTATAATGTGTAATAAAGGGTGTTTCCCTTTATATGGATTTTTCCTACTTCTTCGAGTTTTTCCATGCTTGTTTGCTGAATTTAAATTTGGACCAAATCTTTGTACACACACTAAATTAAATCAAAGATAAAATTTGATAAAATTTTAATTTGTGTGTGGTTGACTAATATACAAATCATTCAATGCAATCCCCCGCATTCTTATTCGTGTTGAGGTAGAGTACTTGAGGAAATACCTAACAGAGAGTGAAGAATCATGGATTTACTTAATTAAAAAATCTTTGTGCTTGAGATCTAGTTACTATCCTCTTCCATATTAAAGGTCGATTTGGACGACATGTCTCACAAATTGGATAAGATGATTTGAGGGGAAAAATCATCGAAGGATAACAGCGGAATTTATTTTTAGGTGAGAATCCTTTGTCTCCTTGTAATCAAGTTCCATGTCATTGCCCCTTATCACAGCCCATGTTTCTACCATCCTTAGAGATTTTTTCTTGAAAAAGGCCCCCTAACCGCAGAAAATGCATAATTGGTGAAAGTGTACCCAAAGTTCCTCGACCGTAGAGAATCCACATTGATGTGGGAACCTAGTCCCCCTGACCACAGAAAATGCATAATTGATGAACGAGAATTCAAGGTCACTCATCGCAGAGAATTCATATTGGTGCGGGAACTTAGGCCCCCTGATCGGAGAAAATGCATAATCGTTGAAAGAGCACTCAGGGTCCCTCAAATACAGAAAAGTCATATTGGTGAAAGAACCTCCAGGGTCCCTCAACCAAAATCTGGACCAGAGACCCCAAGATGAGGGAGTGGCTACCATGAGCAACCCCTCATCATGAAAAGTAATTCGTTTAAAGAACAACAGTATTAACACTTTGATTTCTTGTAAAGGTAGCCTTGTTGAGCACGCAAGGCTCAATTAGGCCAGTTGGGATCTCTTGGGATTTTTGGCTTGGCGGCTGAGGAACAAGGTTTGTTGGACAAGCTCAACCACTTAGCACTTTAGGATTGAGAGAAAACTAGTAGAAAGACCACACACATCTCACACTTAGTCACAAGTGAAGTGACCAGCCAAAGGGCTGCCCACAAGAAATAAGCTTTTACAAAATGATTTTCTTAGAAGAGAGGGCCCCAAGGCCCTCTCAAGCAAAAATGATTTGAGAGGAGAGGGGTCTTCAAGACCCTCCCCCTCAAAATTGATAGTTTTAGAGAAGGAGGTCATCAAGGCCTCCTCTCTCAAGTTTACAAAGTTTGTACCACAAGTTACCGTTTTGAAAGATATTTACAAAATCAGATATTTTGTCTCCATTAGGAGATATATTTGCTTTGTGACTTTTGTTTGCACCAGGTGGAACCTGTCTGAAGGGATAGACTGATACACACAGGTAGGGATAAATGGTACATTTCAAACCTTGTCCTTCACCAACCCTCTCAATTTTGGTGCACAAAAGTGCCAACTCATCCCTAGTGCCCGAGTATAAATAAGACCTATGGGCAAGGTCAAGAGAGATAAAAAAACTCAATAGCAATATTACTCTGTCAAAATCACACCAGAACTTCCTAATATTATCTCCCTGCTCTCTCTTTAGTGCTAAGTGCCTTGTTATTTCACTCCTCACTGAAAGACATCATTCTCAGGAGTTCTTCTTGAGAAAAGTTACTATTATTATTGTGGAAGTTTATCTTCTTGTAGGGAGGGAGTTCCATCTTGAGCTCTATTTTTACTAAAGGAGAAGGTATCATCTGAAGCTACTCCAGAATTATTGAGAACCTTATAGATAGCGTCCATTGGAGTGGGTCACGTCTCACCCTTTCCAGGTATTCATAGACCCCAGTCTCACTACCCTCATACATTTGACGACTCCGCTGGGGAGGTATTCTTTCTTTAATGGAAAACATTTCTAAGATGCTAGTTTTTTAAGACACTCCATCTGGGAATGGAGCTCACAATGACCAGACTACTCAGGAAGAAGTGGTGGTGATCGGAACCAAGGTGCCTGCTCCTCAGGGAGAGTAGACCAGCTCGCCAGCAACGGCTCCGATGGTAGGTATGAATCTTATGACAATGTTTTTTGACTTCTTAAAGCAAAATAATGTATACCTATTAATTTTGGGTCAGGGATGTGTAACACCAGTTGCTGCCCCTTCTGGAGGGGTAGCCACCCTAGTTGCGATTCCGATAGAGACGATTCCTCCACGGAAGGTGGTGCCGGAGTAGGCTATGGCACAGTCAGGCTCACCAGCAACTAAGAGCATAAATCTAGAGGAGTCACCCTCCAAGGCTGTTACCATGGAGGAGGTGAGGAAGGTGATATCCTCCTCTCAGAGGGAGGATCCTCATTTATATGAGGAGTTATAAGACCCCTATCCGTAGGAAGTAAATGAGAAGCCATACCCAGAGGGGTATATCCCACCAAAATTTATAAAGTTCAGTTGCAAAGAGGATAACCCTAGGAGCACGTGAAGAGGTTTATTGAGCACTTGGGAGTGCATGTTGGTGACAAGAATCTGAGGTTGAGGGAGTTCTCTAAGACCCTCACAGGGAAGGCTTACACATGGTATTCCTATTTGGCACCCAATAGAATCCTTACCTGGGAAGAGAAGCCTAGGTAGTTCCTTCATAAGTTCTTCATAGCGGAGGATAAATTGACATTAAGGAACCTAGCATAAGAGGTCCAAAAGCCTAGTGAGGAGTTAATGCAGTATATTAAACGCTTTCGCGAGAGAGCATTAGATGTCCATGAGGATGTAGTAGAGGAAAGGTTACTGCAGATATGTGTCGAGGGACTCTTGGAGGAATACAAGTTACACTTGATCAATGAAACTAGAGATGGAACTTTTATAGAGTTCACGAGGGTTGCCAGCAACATAGCTATGATTATCAAGCCGAGGGCCTCGGGTGGGAAGGCGCAGGTGCCACGGACTTTTGGGAGGTTTTAAGTTTCAAGGAGGCAGGCAGTTAACTATGTAAATGGGAATCCCAAATGAAAGAAGGGAGGCTCTGGGGCCAAGAATAGCAGTCCCGACAACAAGAGAAAGTTTGGGGAAGATTCCTCATCGCCACTACCCTGCAGCGTATCAGAGTCTATGGATTGTTATCGTAACTTAGTACGAGAAGGGGTAGCAGGTCCTCCTCACCTGAAAGGAAAAAACACGACTGGAGGTGACAAAGCCAACCTAAAGTACTGTGAGTTACACCAGCGGGTGCAGTACACCACCAAGGACTGTTACTACTTGATAAGGATCATTGGCGAGAAGGTGTCTAATGGTACCATACAGATCCCTCCTGTGGATGTTAATGAGAACCCACTTCCAGCACATCACTTTGGTACTGCAAATATGGTAGTTACTTATGATGAATAAGCAATGCAAGAACTGATAGAATGAGAGAGCAATGATCAGGTATGTGAGGGATTAGAAAAGCTATCACTGAGGAGAGTCGAGCTATAAAGAAAGCGAGAGGAGTGGTTCTTCACTCCGAAATAATAAGAAGATAGAAATAGGGAAATTGAGCAGGTAACCCCCTCAGAGGGAGAGGTGGATGTCATCCTCTCTATGGATGAGGGGAGACCTCCGAAGCAGAGTATATTTGTAATGCCCAGACATATAAGGTAGACCTAAATTCTGAGTGTGAGGCCATAGGAAGGAGCCCCAAGTTCAAGTGGTTTTTTTTTACCAGATAGGGGTGAAATATGACACAAGAATGGTCATCACGAGGAAAGTGTTGGAAGCTGTGTAGTAGCGCGAAGACCCCTCACTAAATTGGCAAGGACCAATTAGAAGGATGATTAAGAAGTATACTTTTGAGGTGGTGTTTTTAGAAGAAGATAGGTAGGTGCCTTACTTCCATAACCGTCCATTGTATGTTACAGCCATGATCAATGGAGTCTCATTTCCTAGGGCATTAATGGATGGGGGAGCGTCTATTAAGATCATGTCCATTAGTATATTGTATGAAACAAGAATTGACCAGGGGAAGGTAGTGCCAGTACCACTAGTAATTTTTGGATTTGACAATACTGGAATGCAATCTATCGAATATGTAAATGTGGGAATCAAATTGGGAAATTTCACTTCCCACATTAAGTTCCATGTTATCAATGTTAACACTAGCTACCAACTACTCATTGGGAGGGTATGGATGCAAACCAACGACTTAGTACCCTGCACTTACCATCAATGTGCAAAGGCCAACATTAGAGGTGCATAGATAGTGATCAAGGCCACGCAGAGACCCTTCGCCATTGAGGAGGACCATCTGGTAGATGATGCGTTCTACAGGGAATTAAATTAGGAAAGGAAGGTCTCTGCAAGAAAGTTAGAAGGGAAGCAAATAGCTAAAGGAAGTATCCAGTAAAAGAAGTTTGTTCATGATCGTTTGGGGGGGAGGGTGATCCCCCACATAGCAAAGGGCAAGAGGAAAGTAGAGAAGGTGGCTAAGCCTCCTCGAACTTGCAAAAAGGTGGTCTTGCCCAATGGAAAGGTCATCTGTCGCTTATAACGGTCTGCGCGGGAGATGTTTTGGGATGAGAGCATCGACCTGGAACCTGAGTGTTTTATTATTGATGAATCCCATATTGTTGAGCATGTCGAGGAACTAGAAGAAGCTGTAGAATGCATCCAAGATGGACCCAGAGAGCAGCTATAAAAGTTTGAGGAGATCAATCTGGGGCCAGAAGGGGGTGAGAGCAGACCCATCCTAATCTCCAAGAGTTTGGAACTAAAACAAAAAGAAGATCTCATTGACTTACTTAGGGAGTTCACTAATGTGTTTGCTTGGAAGTATACGTAGATTCCAAGAATAGACCCAGAAGTGAACTCTCATATATTGAAAATCCTCCCCAATGACCTCCCAATAAGGCAAGCTACATGCACATACAAACCTGAGCTATATTTGAAGATAAAGGTAGAGGTAGAGAAGTTACTAGCATCCAGGTTCATCAAGCCCATTCAGCATCCTGTATGGCTCTCCAACATAGTGTCGATTGTAAAGAAGGACAAAAGCCAAATTAGGATTTGCATAGACTTTCGCAATCTGAATTGGGAATGTCCTAAAGATGAGTTTCCTCTGTCGAATATAGACATCTTGGTTGATACTACCGCAGGATATGAGATGTATAGTTTCATGGATGGATATGTCGGCTACAAGCAGATCAAAATAGATTCGACACGCGCGGAGAAGATGGCCTTCCACACACCATTAGGGAACTGCCACTACACAGTCATGCCTTTCAGACTGAAGAATGCTGGGGCCACATACCAGCGGACCATGATGGTAATCTTTCATGATCTATTTCATGACATACTAGAGTTCTATGTGGATGACCTGGTGGTGAAATCCAAGAAGGAAAGCAAACATATACAGGACCTTAGGAAAGTATTTGAGAGGTGTCGCAGGTACAAGATGAGGATGAATCCCTCCAAGTGTGCATTTGGGGTTACTGCAGGAAAGTTTTTAGGCTTTGTTGTGAATAGGCAGGGGGTGAAAGTAGACACGGAGAAGAGAAAATCCATTGTGATGATGCCACCCCAAGATCCAGAGGCAGCTTAAGAGTTTCCTGGGAAAGGTATCCTACCTGAGGAGGTTTATACCCGCGCTAGCGGAAGTAAATCACCCATTTGCGCCCCTATTTAAGGGCAAAGTCAAGTGGGGTTGGGATAGAAGAGTAGAAGAAAGAATTTGAGAGAGTTAAAGAAATTCCAGACTCCCCGTCCACGATGATCCCACCAGAAGTCGGAGCACCGCTACTACTCTACCTCACCTCAACAGAGAGATCCAAAGGGGCACTCTTAGCACAAGAGAAGGAAGGAGTATAAATCCAGTCTACTACTTGTCAAGAGTAATCTCTAGAATAGAATCTAGATACACTAGCATGGAGAGGCATTGTCTAGCATTGGTTTTCGGGCTTAGAAGTTGAGACATTATCTGCTAGCCTTCACAGTGCACATAGTCACCAAGTTCGGCCCTATAAAGTATCTGCTAGCCAGAACAGTACTTGTGGGACGAGTAGTGAGATGGTTTTTGATATTGTCGAAATATGTTTTAAAGTGTGTAATGCCCAAGGCAATCAACAGTCAAGCAGTGGCAGACCTGTTAGCCCACTTCCCAAGTGGAAATTTTGAGCCCCCTAGTGAGGAAATGCCTGGGGAGAACTTTCGAGCATGTGTGGTAGAGGAAATGGAGAAGTGTGAAATGGAGTTCGATGGCTCTAGCGCTCAAGGAATAGGAGGTGCGGGCATCATACTCTCGAACATAAAGGAAAAGATCACTCTCTCTTTCAAGTTGTAAGGACATAAATTTCTAATTGAGTCTTATGTAAGGTTGGCTCAATTCCGGACAAAAACATTTGAGTCATAGGATAGTGTTCATATTTTATCCTTTCAAGCCTATGACAAGTGTATGTTAAAGATGTAGCGGTCAGAAATTGAAGAATATATCCTTACCGATTTTCGTGCCAAGTTTTATGTAATCAATATGTGGATTACAATGTCTCCTAAAGGTATGAATGCATTAATATATATATAGGAGCTTGGAAATTTATTTTGGATGTTAGTATTTTTTTTTGTTAAACTTTTTTTGAATTCATAGTTCTAAAGATTTTGTTCTTGGACACCTTTCCGTAGAGAAATCATATCAAATCCAAAACAAATCAAAAAAATACTAAACTGGCGGCCACACGTTCATATCGAAATTATCTACAATCATGAAAGGTCGTTCGAATGACATTGATTCTCGTTCGAACGAGATCCAAAGTCGTTCAAATGAGATTTCAAACGAGAATTTTTTTTCGCTCTGACTTATCGTTAGAAGTGTCATTCGAACAAAAATGTCGTCCGAACGAAATTGACGGGAATAATTTTTTGACAGTTTTATCCCATTTTCCCACTTTTTGTCCCACTATCATTTTGCCAAATAAATATACTTCGGGACCAGACTTTTTTCTAAAACTTTTTCACACATCTAAGATAGTTTTTAGATCAAATTCTTCCAAGAAAAAGTCCCCTTGATTTTTGTTAAAAAGTTTTAATCCTTAGAACAAAATCAAGGTTTATACACCCATAGTTTGTTTATTCCAAGTTTCTTCATATATATCTTTGCTTGGAGTGTTTGGCACCGGGTTTTTCTCTACACCTCAAAGAATAGAAGTTTGGGTTTACTTCTACATCCCTAAAAGAAGAAGACTTATTTTTGATGTGGCGTTCTCACATGGTGAAAGGCACCATGTGTGGTTGACGGTTGTTCCCAAAGCTTCATTGGTGGATTCCAAGGTTCTGGTAGAGTCCAGTATTGTCAGTTAAGCAAAGGTTAATATAAGAAGATGCGTGTTCTTGAAGGGAGTCGAGTCGAGTTGTGTAAGCCATCTGTCTTGTATTTATAAAATTCCGTACTTAGTCGACTTAAGGCTAGGGGTCGTCCGAGGTTTTTTCCGTTGTGGATTTTTTCCGTACATCGTGGCGTAGTGTGTTGTGAATTTATTTTATCTTGAAAAATCACCTAGAACGCATGCTTAGGACTAAAAGATAAAATATGATTTAATTCACTACTCTTGTTTAATTTGGTGCTAAATTAGTTTGGGTATAGTTTCATTAATTTAATTCAAGTCATTAACCTTAATTTGGTAAATTTTGGTTTGGCCAAATTTGCAAAAATTAAATATTTATTGTTAGGCAAATTTATAGGACTTGTATTAAATTAATTTGGGGCTTAAAGTAAAAATTCACAAATTTTATTTTTAGTATAATTTTAATTTTGAGAAAATTAAAATTTGTTTTACTTTAGTTTTAATTTGTGAAGAAATTAATTTTTAGTTTATGTAGTTATTTAATTGAACGATCTTTATTCCGCACTTTAGGAAATTAATCTTTATTTAAAAGGAAAGACTTTTAAAATTGGGGGTCCTATCACCGTTCACAAAGTGGTATCAGAGGTAGGATCGCTAAATTATTGCGTTTAAGATCCTTTTGAGTTTTTAAAACAGAAACTATGCCTTTTTTGAAATTTTCAGTTTTTTATGGTTCTCGTATGCTTGCACACGACTCTTCACTTGCTATATATTATGAGTAATTGCTTGCATGTTTTACATACACTAGCTTTTGTGCTATATGCTATATATTCATGCTAGTTGTATGTTTATTTGTCATTTTCTAGTCCTTTCCTCATTATATATGCTTTGCTAGATTTATGACTTGTTTATCTTTTGTGTTTTATTCCTTTCATTTTTGTTTGCATTATATGAAAAATACAAAAATATTTTCTTCATCATTTGTATTTTACTTTTGTGAGTTATTTGGACTTTATGAAAAATACAAAATGATTTTTATTTGTCTTTTGAGTTATTTTTGTTTGGTTTATAAATCTCAAAAACTCAAAAAGATTTTTTGTGAGTGTATTTTAGTTTGACACACCTTTTGTGGCATATGTTTATGATTGAATCCTATCTTTCCGATTCCATGTTACTAGAACCTTTGGTTAAAATTCTAATCCTTAAAATGTTCTTTATCATGCTTACATGGAGTTATTTAAGTTTGACTTACTTAATGGATTCGTTTTTATATGCCTTTTCACACACATGCACGAGGTCTATTGAATCTTAACTTCACTTGTATATTTGAGATTTGTGAGGTGTTCTCCTACTAATGTAGTCATCTACATATTATGTGACCTAGGAGGACTAGTGCATGTTAAAATCCGTTGCACGTGAGCTTATTGTGTGTTTAAAATTTTAATATATTATATGTGCACAGGGAAGGGCTCCGAAAGGAAATATCATCCTTTGCGAGTAAGACACCGTTTGCTTGGACCTAAAAGAAATACATGATCCAAAGGCCTAAAATAATAATGGCATTCAAAGAAAATATTTTCCAAGGCCTATTTTGTTTAGTTGATTTATTCATTCAAAAGATTAAAATAATATGCTTATATTGAGGTAGTTTGGATGGATTGTCAACGGTTTTGCACAATGTCCGTTTATCCTAGTTGTACTTTCAATGTCATGACTCTATTAGTTTGTAGAATCATCAACATGCTAGGCTTGTATGCATTGTGTTTGTTTGTTCACTGAGTTCAATCTATATTATCACACAAGGCTAATTTTGAATATGATAAAGTTTTGCAATCAAATGAGAACTCCGTGAACATGTTTAAGTGATTGGGTTTTAATTCTTTAGTATCTAGTTCACGCCCCGTCACTTCCGTTTCCATATGACACATTAATGCCATAAGAGTGTGGAAAACTCATGTTATTTTAATTTTGTGTCATGTGTGAGTTTAATATATAAATATATATATATATATATATATATATATATATATATATATATATATATATATATATATGTGTGTGTGTGTGTGTGTGTGTGTGTGTGTGTGTGTGTGTGTGCACGTTTGCATTATTGGTTTATTTAGAGTATGTTTATATAAGATATTGTTTGTTTTTAAGTCTTTGCCTTGCTAGATAGTCCATTTATGCGTTAATTCATAATTGGTATCTATTATTGTTGCGTATTTTGGTTTGATTTCACATGCTTAGATTAATATATCTATTGATATCTTTTGTTATTGTATCATAGTTGATATTCATGTCCTTTATGTGGATTAGTTGAATTTTATTGTTGCCCATATGCCTTAATGATCCTATTTCCTTAAACATCATCATGTTTTACTTGTTTTCCCAAATTTATATCCCTTATGCAGTTTTAGGGGGAGAAATGGTACTTAGTTAAATTGGGGGGAAAATGAGTAATTAATTAATTCTTAATCCTTCGTTTATTCCTGAACAAAAAGGGGCAGAATGATAGGGGGAGAAATGGTATCTAATCTTATTATAATCGTATCTTAGTTTAGGAGATTTAACTTAGGGGGAGTCTCCACCTTCTTAGGTAAATCACATTTGATAAAGGGGAATTAATTTACAGGGAGTATTTATTTTAAATACATTTAATATTTTGATATTTCCTATGCGTTTAATGTTTTGCTTAAGTGTGCAGAAATTATTATAGTGGTAACTTTCATCGATAAAGATAGTCATCCTCGGGTTTTGAGTCAAGCTTGTATTTTTTATTTTGGGTGGGATGTTTTGAGTCTAGTTGAGCTTGATGGCCCTTTAGAATTTTTGTTTGGTTTTTATTCCGGAATAGCCAAAGGGGCATATTTGTAAGGACACAAATTTCCAATTGAGTCTTATGTAGTGTTGGCTCAATTTCGGATAAAAATATTTGAGTCAAAGGATCCACCGCAGCGAACCCACAAGAACCACAGTCGAGATTTTGGGTAAAATCTTTTATTTCACTATAAAGAGGTAAATTAAAACTTACATACACAATGAAATCTGCAATGACTATCCACAGACACTCACATAAACCTCAGTCGAGAATCAGTAATGGATCCACCGCAACGAACCCACAAGAACCTCAGTTTTATCTTCAGCAAGGAATACCTTCAAGCACTCCCAATGACTGCAGTCGTAATCAGCCATCACCTCCCTCAAATGGTACCAAATCAGTAGTAGAGAAATCTTCTATAGAAGAGAAACTCCAAAAAAATTGTATTTTGGGTTCCAAATTGATTCACTAAAGTTATTAAGATGATTTATGAATCAAAATAAAGTTAAAACACCTCAAAAAAAATTCTCCAAAAATAATTTTCGTAGATTGAAAAACTCGGGTCTTCTGAAGCAAAAAGGACTCAAAAATGCACTATTTATAAAAATCTTGAGTCGATCCTGTCGCTTGAACGAGAACCCTATGTCGCTCGAACGACATACGATGTCGCTTGAAGTGACTTCGCATGACATATCAAACGACTTTAGAAAACTAAAACAGTATGTTGTCATTTGATAAAACTCTCCAAGAGAACTTCAAACGATCCTTCGCACGACATAGCATGTCGCTTGAAGCTGTCGTTTGAATGACTTTGTAATGTCGTTTGAACAACATTGACATGTCATTTAAATGACATCAACGAAAATAAATTTTATTAAAACTCCGCCTCAGGATTTACAGTATTTCTTTTGACGAGAAATGATGCCTCGGACGTGTAAAAACATTTTAGAAAAATTATCCCAACACTTTAAATGAAACATTAAGGGACTTAAACACAACCTTACCAAAATCTATCTCACAGAGGCTTATTTGTCGAAAAATGTTGATATTCGGATTCGTCTTGATGCATAATTGAACTTGAACTTTTCTTCGACGATTGAAACGGTATAAGACATACTCTAAAGTAAATGGACTGTGTAAAATATGTCCTTCCAACCATCACTTAGTTCAGGGAAGGGGTACCCCCGAGGGTAAATTACACAGACAATGGAGATAAGGTGTAGGAAGGCGGAAGACAAGGAAGAAAAAATAAGGCAATAAAAGATTATTTTATGGTAAAAATGATCCTCCTGAGCTACCATGTACACTCGAACAAGCACTAAATACCTATGACAACATGGTCCATGATACGATATGCAAGATAGTCGATGGAATTTTAGTGCAGGCATTTTGAGAGGACGTAAGTAAACCAAATTACAGTATATTTCATAACAGGTTGGGTCACCGAACCAACTCATGTTTCTCATTGAAAAGGTTAATCGATCACCATATCAAGAAAGGGTAATTCAACTGCCCCAGGCCAATATAAATGGTAATACTTTGTCAACTCATACAGCACACATGGCTAGTGCCTTTGATTAGGAAGAAGAATGGATGACGAGGGAACATTGGTATTTTGAAGAATCACTGGAGGAATGCATATTTGGGATATCCCAGTTGACACTAAGGAAGACGAACTAAACCTCATTGAAAACTGGAGTAGGCAGATGAAAGCTCGCTTCTTAGAAATAGTGAACGCCATGATAACGTGTGATGAATATGCCTAAAAATATTTGTAAGAGGTGTTTAAGTTTGAGGAAAATCAGTTTGACCCCCGAATAGAGTGTTCCACAATTACGCGGTCACAAAATTTTTTTTAGTTCTTCGATCAGGTTGGCACTCACAGATGGAGGTTACCCAAGCCATCTTGGAGATTGCCAAGAAAAACATCTCTCTAAACTTAAAGTGGAAAGGTCCTATGGCTAAGTTCTTAAGAATGTAACTTTCAGAGATGACTTTCTCAAAAGTTGATAGATCGGTCAAGTATCCTCATAATAGACCACTCTATGTCACATCTAGTGTGAATGGCTGGATCTTTAATCTTGTTTTGCTGGATGGGGGATCTTCCATCAATATCATGCCCATTGGGTCCTTTTAAGCATGTGATTTGTCTGAGGTAAGGATTTTACAAAATTCATTGTCTATCTCAATGTATGATAATCAATCCTCCAAGACCATTGGATATGTTAATGTGGGGATCACAATGGGGAATATAACTTCCCATATTAAATTCCATATAATGGAGTGAGAACCATCATACCAGTTATTATTAGGAAGGGTATAGATGTATAACCATAGGCTATGATTTCTACGTATAATCAATGCTCCAAGGCAAATGTCAAAGGGAAGGAGATAGTCATTCGGGCATCCAAAAAGACTTTCGCACAGGAGGACGCTCATTTGGTAATGCTTCATTCTGTACAGAATTGGCTGAAGAAGCTATCGTACTCATAAGTTACACTCGTGGCACTAGAGTTTCTAGCACTCGCGAGAGGGTATGTGCACCCGCCAGACCAGTGGTAGCCTACGAGGAGGAAGAGATTATTCACGAGGCAGTAAGGCCCCCTAATTTGTCTAGGCATCTATGTGATCAAATGATTCCCTACATCGATCTAACTAAACATCAAGTCCAGCGACAAAGTTTTCTCAATAGGTTCTCCAAGAGAGAGTAGGAGGAAAATAGCTACAAAAGATCGCACCGTGAAGAAAACCCTCGCCAATGCAAAAGAGTTATTTTTCCTGATGACATGATCATTTACAAACTCTAAAGGTGTGAGCGGAAAACTGAAAGCCTGGATGATGAGGTTATCCTGGTGTATATGTATTTTCTAGTAGATAACCAGGTGCAGTGTTTAGTAATCGATAATTCTAATATCCAGGATTTCGTAGAAGAAGTGGAAGAAGAGCCCGAATGTATAAAAGATAGGCCAAGACCACAAGTGCAAGAGCTGGAAAAGATAGATTTGGCATAGGAAGGTGATAATCCTAAGACAATTTTCATCTCGAAGGACCTTGATGCTTCCTCAAAGGAAGGGTTGGTTTAACTGCTTCAAGAGTTTAAATACATTTTTGTGCAAAAAAACATTGAGATGTTAGGAGTTGAAAAGGAAGTGAGATGCACAAGTTGAATGTATTACCCTCAGCTATCCCGATGAAACAAGACACTTGAATGTATAAAACTGAGTTTATATAAAGATCAAGGAATACGTAACTAGGTTACTCACAGTAGGTTTTATTGTTCCTATCCAACATCCTATTTATCTATCCAGTATTGTGCCCGTGGGGAAGAAATATAAAATCCAAATCAGGGTTTGTGTAGATTTTATGGATTTAAACTGTGCGTGCCCAAAATATGAGGTCATGTTTCCCTCAATTGATAGCTTGATAGATGCAACGACAGGACATAAAATGTACAGCTCTATAAACGGTTATATGGGGTAAAACCAGATCAAGATGGATCCAACAGATGCCGAGAAGACTACTTTTCGAACTCCTTTAAGTAACTTTATGTATATTGTCCTGCCTTTTGGGTTGAAAAAATGAAGGCTCTACTTATGAAAGGACTATAATTTTTATATTCCATGATCTCTTCAACGAAATTTTGGAGTTTTATGTTTATGATTTTGTGATAAAGTCCAAGAAGGAGGCTACTCACCTGGCAGACTTGAGCAAGGTGTTCACATTGTGTAGAAAGTAAAAGTGGAAGATGAACCCTCTCAAGTGTGCCTCCAAGGTGACAAGTGGGAATTTCCTAGGCTTTGTGGTGGATCAACAAGGCATTCAGATGGACTTTGAAAAGTAAAAGACCATCATCAATATGCTAAGGCCTAAATTAACGAAGGAGTTGAAGAGATTCTTAGGGAAAGTCTCCTACCAAAGGAGGTTTATTCCAGGGCTTGCTGAGGTTACTCACCCGCTGATGGAGCTACTACCAAAAGTGACCAAATTTATATGGGGGACCCATATCAGGAGGCCCTGGACTAGTTGAAAAAGTTCTTAACATCTCCCCAAATAATGATCCCTCTAATGGCAGGTATTATTTTATAACTTTATCTCACACCACTGAAATATAAATTGGAGCATTGTTATCTCAAAAGGTAGATGGTGTAGAGAAGCATGTTTATTACTTAAGTTGAATCATGCATGGTCCTGAGGCTAGATATACTAGAATTGAGAGATAATATTTATCCCTTGTATTTGTTGCACAGAATCTTAGGCTTTATATATTGCCTTTTACGATTCACATTGTAACTAGATGTGATCCAATAAAGTTTTTTCTTTTTAGAATGGTGTTAATAGGCAATGCATTTAGATGGTTCCTGATACTTTCAGAGTATGATCTTAAGTGCATAGTTCCTCGATCTATCAAAAGCCAAGCTTATGCAGATATGTTAGACATATTCCCATTTGGGACCTTTGAGCCACTAATCGTAGAACTTCTAGGTGATGATCTTTAATCCAACTACCTGTAAGCTAGTTTGGAAGAGTGGACTATGGAGTTTGATGGTTCATAAACCACAAGCAAAGGGATATCAGGAGTAATCTTGAGCAAAGGTAGAGAAGAAGTATAACAATCCTTCAAGTTAAACTTCAGTTGATCAAACAATGAGGTTGAATATGAGGCTCTGATGATGGGGCTATTAGAAGCTCTACGAAGGGACATCCAGATGCTCATAATAAAGGGAGATTCCAACTTGGTGGTAAAGCAGGTGAATGGCGAGTATGCTTTAAAGCACATGAGTTTGGCACCCAACCGAATAATTATACAGAGGTTGCTCGACGAGTTTCACAAAGTAAAAATCAAGAAACACTCTAGAAAAATAAATAGACATGATGATGCTATACTACATTCACCAAGAAAATTTCCTTTAAAGGAGATTCAACAGTGATTCGAATTACTAAAAGAACATCTCCATTAACTATAATCGAAATGATGCTTAGTGATGATAGCAATGACTGGAGATGATATATAAGGAAGCAAATGGTAACAGGGGAACCACCACCAAGTTTAGTTGATCTTTCATAATACTTTTCCTCTGCAGGTAATTTATACTACCAAAATAAAAGGGGTTGATTGTCTAGATGTGTAGATCCTAAGGAAGATGAGAGAACATTGAAAGAGGTGCATGAAAACAGTTGTGAAGCCACAAAAATTCCTTTGTATCAAAGAATCTAATGAGAGTGCCACTTTTGGACTATGAGGAAGTAGGATGCGCCGATACTACAAAGATATTATGGGAAGTGCTAGTTGTATTACCAAGCTACTGAATGCAACTTCATTTAGTAACTGCCTGATTGAAGGCAGCCATATGTTACATATTAGTAGATGGGGTTATGCTGTAGATAAAGATGATGATACAAGGCTAAAGAGCTGAATATCTAGGTACTATGTTCAAGAGGGGCAGCTCTATTGAAGAGTTTATCATGACAGACCTCTGAGGTGTATCAGGATAGAAAAAGTAGAGTAAGTACTAAAGCAGGCCCACAATTCAAGTCATATTGGGGGAGTAAAACACTACGATCAACTTATGTCTTTGGGATATTTTTGGCCTACTATGGAGAAAGACTCCAAGGAGTTTGTTCAAAAATATAAGGCATGCCAGCTCAATGGAAATATGATTTATGTTCCTTTGGTGGATCTATATTCTCTCTCTATAACTTTCCTATTCCATACATGTGCGTTCGATCTAGTAGAGGTAATAAATCCCTCTTCGAGGGGAAAGATATGTATACTTATTACCACATAATGTTTTACTAAATGGGTAGAGTCTATACCATTGAAAAAATTTATAATTGGGGTGGTTGCTCGATTTATGAAGGAATACATCATTTATCGGTTTGGAATCCCAAAGGTATTCCTATCAGATGATGGTACCCCATTTGTGAATAATGATGTAAGGTTACTCATAGAAAAATACTCAATTATTCATTACAAATCGACTATGGCATACGCAAAGTACAACAGGCAAAAGCTACCAACAAGACTTTGGTAAAGATGCTGGAATATTTTCCAGGGACTTGGGATGATAAAATACCGGAGGTTTTATGGGCTTACAGAACAACAAGGAGGAAACCTACAGCCTATACTCCTTTTTCCTTAGTTTTTGGTACAAAATAAGTCCTTCCAATTAAGTTAGTGGTACCTTCTTCCTGGTTTAACTTGCGAAGTGCAATGCTTCCCCACAGTAGGCATGTAGAACTCGAAGCAAATGAGGAACACAGAGACAATGCAAAGAGGCACTTCGAGATGTATAGAAAATACTTGTCCATATCCTATGACCAACTAGTAAAGCCAAGAAAGTTTCAAGAAGGAGATGTGGTTTTGAAGGCTTGTATGAATCACATTTGAGGTCTTTCACTAACCAAGTTTGAGGAAAATTGGGAAGGACCGTACATTATTTGATAAGCACATGACTCAGGTTATTATAAGATATTGAAGGTTGAAGATGACGTTATATTCAAGTTGAATAACAAGTGGATCAAGATTTACCATGTATAATAATGTTTGTTAGTTTATCTTTTTTTTTCTTTTTTTAGCTTTTCCCAATTTTAATTATTGCATCCATTATAAGTTGTTCAAAAGGATATTCTCGCAACTTAGCTAGTGTTTGGGATTTTATTATAATACAAAGATATTATTGGACGAAATAAACAAAGTTTTTTTCCATGCACAAAAGTGCTAGCATGTATGAAAGTCTTTAAACTATTCACATTCAATTTAAGAGGGTAAAAAGGATAAGTACACGTAGAGCTGAGTAAAGAAAGTTGCATTCTTACATGAGATCAACAAAAAAGGGGCAACAGTTTAACAATCACGCGGGTCATCAATGATAAACCACAATTTTGATGAGTCAAGTAGTCGATGATGGTGTTGGGGTAGGATGGCTTCTAGATAGTTATGTTCACTAGCCAAATCATCCATGCCCTTTTCATGCTGCTCTCTCCTTTATTGAAGACCATCCAACTCTGCCTCAACTTTGGCCAAGGCTTCTTTAGCGGCTAACACTTATTCTTACGCCTTAATAATATTTGGACCTAAACATGCAATTACCTCAGCAATATCAACTTGTAATAGGTATGAATTCAATAGGCGCGCATATAATATAGGAAGATCGACTTTCTTAAAATCCCTTAGAAGTTCAATTATCCAAGGTAAAGAGAATTCGTCACTCACGAGGAGGTTAATTTTATCCACCAGCTCTTTAATATTTGAATTGCTAAGAGATAGAAAATGAGTGTTAAGAATCTTGCTTAGAATAGTAGTTATCCCAAAAAATCTGTAACCCATCATCACAGGTTGCGGTTGCATACAGCGAGTAGTAAAGGTTGAGGGGAAACAATCCAACAGCCTTTTGAAAAATCTCTGTAAAGGCTAGTGAGAATATGAGGAAAATCATGGATTATTTGCTTCATAAAGACAGTAAGAATATCCTTAGGAGGATGCACGTTGAAGGAACTATCACTTGAGACGTATTGTCACCCTTTTGAATCCGAGGCACAACTTCTCGAGAAAGTTCCCCAATTGTTTGGCTCATAACAAGCAAAATACACAGCCCCATTGCGTCCCCAATGGCTACATGTTCAAGTACTATTTCTTCACAAGCAACCTCCTGCTCCACTAACTGAGTAGGTTCATGGATAGGTGTTTGTTGCTCGACTTCCACCCAAACAAAAGAAGGCATACACAAGTCGAACTTGTAACACCCCACGAATTTAAATTGGGATTATTTAAATTAATTTAAAAACATAAAACATAAAAATTTTGGAATTTATTTATTTATAGTAATTAAAAATGTTGATTTTATTTTTGGAAAGTAATATTTTAATCAGAATTGAAATTGAGATGAAAATCGGGATTTTTATTATATATTTACATACTTAGGCATTTTTGGCAGCTCCCCAGGACCGAATCGATTCGGCCTGGAAGCCGAATCGATTTGGGGAATGGCAATTTCGACGCTGCTTTGGTTTCTAATAGAGTTTTGTTTAACTAAAATTATACCACTTCTATATATATTAATATTGCGGGTCTAGAACTTTTAATCTCATTATTCTAAACTCTAAAAGCAGTAACATCTAATAGTCTTCATCTCCTTCTACCTCCAAACCCTATCCCCATTTAAACCAAGATTTCAATCTAAGTTTTGAATACTAAAACCAGATTTTTTTCAACATATTCCAATAGACGAACTTTGTCATCATTTCACAAGGAACACATCTTCATAATCAAATTTCTTCAAACAAATCTCAGGCATGGTTACCCCTATTGTTTTCCCTTAGTATTATGGATAGTAATTATGGCCTACACACTAATACATGTGTTTTCTTAAAATGAATTAGAGATATTAATTAGGGTAAGTGGAAGATAAATCGGGACTATTTTTATGAAAATTTCTAATATGAATGAAGACTCAAAACCTTGCATGTTAGGGTAGATATTTGGGTTCTATAGACGTTAAGGGGTTAGCATGTAGATTTTTACGCAGGGATGTGATTTAATAGTTCGTATGATGTTAAATAATGGAAATCTTGTGGTTGTTGCATACTAGGTAATTCTTGCTGTATAATTTCTATGACATATACGTGATTATAAATTGAATAACTTGATGAGAAAGTATGGCTTAATTAATATTTCATTAAATGAACATTAATTAATGACCTAATGATGTGTGGATTAAGTGTGTAAAATTAATGTGATGAATGGAAATTTAGCCTTGTGACATTTATTTGTTTTATTATGTTCGACACCGAGGGAATAACAGGGTTATGGGATAGATATGGCGCTCTCCTTTATTTGGGTGGCTTTTTAGGTATAGAACTAGTTAGTAGACCTTTGTGTAGCTATCACTTTCTAGGTATGGGACTGGATAGTGGTGACGAATTACGGATAAATATTCCGAGGTGGGGATTATTTTTACGTTATTATATTGATTAGCGAGCCTAGGGGCGGAGCTAAGAGGTGTTGGTTAGTGGGTTTTCTACCTAGATGATAGGGTAGAAAATACTTGCGTACTGGAGACCTTTAGGCATGGGCTAAGGTTGTTTTGAGGATTTTATGTCGATAAAAAGAGTGGTGCCTATTTGAGAGAAATTAGATAACTGAGAAATTGAGAATGAATGCCTAAGATAATAAATGAGTACTAAAAAATATTGGCATCGCGAGTATGTGCAGGGATGACAGTTAAACGGGTCGATTGGCTATAGCAACATGGGTGTATGTGGCGTCACGAGTATGTGCGAGTTAACAGTTAAATAGGCTGATGGGATATAGTGACGTATCGTGCATGAAACCTCACGAGTGTGTGCATAGCTAACAGTGAACCGGGTTGATTGGCCATAGTGAGGGGAATGGGTGTGGTTTCAAACTTATGGGAGTCCCACAACTAATATGATGTAAGGATTAATGTGGGAATCTTACGACGGATATTAATGAAATGAGTAGAATAATAAATTTTATTAAATTAATTAAATTAAAAATAAGAAGTGTTGGAAATAAAATAATAGAACTTGGATTTTTGGGGGACACTAATGTGGGTGAATAGTGATTTATTCTAATCGCATCGTATCATATCTCATTTAATTTGAAATACTCTATTGTCGTGTTTATTATGTATAATTATATTGTTTGGGTTCAAGGACCCTATTTGAGAGGAGTAACTAGTATCCATGCAGTGGGCTCTGGCCCATTGCGTTGACTAACATTTTAGGTTGTGTGCCGGAGTAGCTGCATAGGAGTTATTGGAGATCGATTTGGAGGTGCAACTGGATTTCCATTTTATTTAGTCAGTTTATTAGTATAAGTTTACTTTTGTTCAGTCGCTTTACATTATGAGACTTCATTATGGATATTATTGGGTCATTCGGTTCCAAAATTGTCTATGGTTTTAGTCAGTTACTTTATTGGATTATTTCATTTGGAGTTTTGAATAAATTATGGAGTTGGATTATTTTATTTGATATTAGCATGGTGATGGATTTCTTTATTACATGGATGATTATTTATTGGATTAATATGATTATTCTCTTGTGGATAAAAATTGTATATGTCTCATATCTTTCACATGTTGAGAATGATATTTAATTTAGTGACGCTCGGCATAGTTTTGGTGGCCGTCGACGCTAGAATTACGCAGGGTGTTACAGATGGTATCAGAGCATGGTCTTAGTTCTCATAGGTTGTGAGTCCGTTTAGCTTCCATGTTAACGATATTTGATCCCCGTTTGTTAATTCGTACTCCTTAAGGTGTGCGGGTCTAGCATACGTGTTAGCTGTGTATCTTGGAGATAGGGAGTTTGGTGTTAAGGACGTTTTAGGCATTGAGGCTAGAACTAGTAATCTTGATGTGAAGATACTTAGAAGTGATTTGGGGTGATAAGATTTATTTTGTATATCGTTAGGTCAGATGTTGGGTATCTCGAGTATCAATTTGGTGATGTGATTTGATCTGAGGACTTTAGTGTTCAATGACTTTTGGAGAGAGAATCGAGTGGTGATACGTCGGAGAGCGCAGTACGTCGTTATTTTCATAGAAATATTTTTATATATTGTTGAGATATATGTTGTGTTTTGTTCAAGGGGTAATTGCATGTGGAATTGGGTGTATGGGCGCCCAATCGTGATATTTTATGGGTAGGCACATGTAAGCCTTATTTTATTTACGCGACTTTACATTTGACATTTACGCTTCGTCTAATTTTCAGGACGACATTCTTGTGCTAATGGCACTACACTAAAACTTTCGGATTTTCACGGTCATTGACATTGAGAAGTCAATGTCAATGACCGTGATAAGTCTGGGGGTGACAAATTTTGTTGTCACAGACTTGTCACGGTTATTAACCGTCACAAGTTCTGTAACACCCCGTATTTTTGTGCATGTAATATTTAATTAATTCGAGAATTTTAAATTACTTGTGTGTCATAATTTAATTTAATTAATTATGGTAATATTTATTTAAATATTAATTGGAGAGTGAATGGTTAATATTTGGGAAATTTTAAATTACTAAGTGAATAGTAATAATTTATTTACGTCACAACGTGTATTAGTGATGTGGCATTTATTTATCTCAGTCGGGAGTCGGTACAGACTAATTTGGGTGTGAGATAAGAAATTTTATAAATTAATTCGGATGTCAATTTTGAGTGCACTGTTAAGTCCGAATGGGCCGAGATAGTCAGAAAAGTGTACTCGGGGGTAGTAAACGGGTCACGGTGGATTTTTAGGCATAACTGAGCCCACATGGGGCTATTTGGGTCACTTGGGCTTGGCCCATTAGGCTAAAAACGGGATTTAGCTTTAATACCTAATTGGGAGAAAAGGGAAACGGAAAAAAACACAAATCTAAATCCTAAGTTTTGAGAGAAAACTATATAGAGCAGTTAAAGTGCATTGAGGACCCTTTTGGAGACAAGACTAGGGACGAATTTGGGGGATTCATCATCAACCTTGTGAATCTCACACTCGGATCAGACCCTACGAACACATAAGGCAAGTGGTTAACTTGCTGTAGCATTTATTTATGTTTTCAGTTCATATTTGTGTGATGTGAAAATCAAAAATTCGTTTTGGGTATAAACGGATACAAAAATGGGGTTTTTGTAATTAGAAAACCAAAAGGAGAATTGGTGTAGGAATTTATCGTGTTACATGATTCTGAGTTCATAGTTAACTTTGGTTAATGAACGAAATTGGGATAAATGGATGAAATTGGGGTTGAACAAAGAAAGCCCAGAAATTTCCCAATTTTTGAATAAGTAGAGATTTGTGGGAATTAAGTCATGTTTGAGGTTTTAGGGGAGGTCTTAATCATGTTCCCATTTGTTAAAAATGTTGTCTACATTTGGGTTGAACCGTAGAAGAGGTTGGAGTTGGGAGAAATTCCTAAATGGATGAAACTGCATTGGAGAAGACGAAGACTTGTTCGATCGATCGATCGATGGCTGAGATCGATCGATCGATGGCTGAGATCGATCGATTCATCCATCGATGGTCCAGGATTTTTGATAGGTCGGACAGTTTTGTTATATAAGACAAACTAATTTAAAATTCAATTCCCATACATTATTTAGTGAGAAATAAATATGGAACATAATTTCCAAACAATTACAAGGGAAAGTAATTGGGATTGGGAGGGATTTATGTGTGACATACTTTGGTTAATTTTTGGGGAAAAATATCACAAAATAATTAAATACGGATCGAGTGGGCGAGTTCGGGTATATTGGTTGAGCGATGCCAATGTATTAAATTAATTAAGATTGAAATCTAATTAATTCGGAGTCGAGAATTTAGACTCGGGTATTATTTTATTCTTGGGCCATGAGAGCGAGTCTGAATATACTGGTTGGGTGACACCAATAATAATTTAATTAATTAATGCGCAAAGTAATTAATAATCAGAGTTGGACCATAAACTCAAGATGATAAGTGTGGTGACAATTATATTTAACACAGATAAATAAGAAAAGCACAATCACCAAAGGAAATCAAGAACATAAAATGCCAATCACACAACACAGTATGTGCGTGGTTCAGCAAGAATGCCTACGTCCACGGTGGTGCAGTCAGTATTATTTCTATATCCTCCGGGGAGTGTTTACAGAGAATATTCAATAGTCCCTTTTGGCCCAGGCTTAGGGTTTGTTATATATATGTTTTCTATGGGGGATTGGGGGTGTTGGATTCCCCCATGTCCATCTTCTACTCCGAGAATATCTCCTTCTGAGATTCTAGGAGTGGACTAAGTCGGAACTGAATTTTGTTGAGATACGAGGGGCCAGGCTTTGGGCCGTTTTTATTAGGCTACTCGTTTGGGCCCATGATGCCAAATACGGGTACCCACAATTGCCCCTGAAGTTGTTGGGCCACAATTTGGGCTCAATAAATTTAAATGGTTTGGCATAATGGCTCTTTTGTAAATTGTGTAACTCTTTCCAATGTTGGAGTTCTTTACTTAATTTTGGCGGCAGCTTGCTTCGTATTCTATGCATCATGATTGAGAACGTTTAAGGCATCATTTGGAGTGGCATTTTTATATTATCGTTTCAAGCTTCTTAGCGTTCTCTCATATTCTACGAGTTTTAGATGTTGTGCCCTCTTCTCCAGCTCTTCATTTTCTTTGCTTTCAATCTCCCTCGTCATCTGGGCTTGTGAACTTGCATTGTCCAAGTTAAAATTTCATCTCGTAAGTCCCCTTTGCTCTCTCTGGGTTTTTTTGTTGAGTTTTCTTTGAATTTGCAATTTAAGGTTTACAAATGACAAAGATAGGTAATAGATCAGTGTCTGAGTTTAGAAAGTTTTATAATATCCCAGAATGGGTAGAGATTGAGTGCGTCTCTGTCCCTAAAAATGTTAGAGAGATAGAGGGCGCTAATTGGATTCACGTCCTGTTTCTTTCCCAATGAGGTCTTACTTTTCCTCCAAACAATTTATTCCTGCATTTGTTTGGTTATTTCAACATCGTCCCTGCACAGTGCTCGCCCAACGTCTAGAAGATAGTCAATGGTGTTTATAGAATAAATTAACTTTTTGGCACTAAATTTGGGCTCGCTAAAATTTATTTTTGTTATTCCTTCTCTCGAACGAGCTCTGGTCTTCTTTACCTCAAGGCCAGGAGCCCTGACATGGTATTGGTAGTAAATTTACCTGATTCCCACAAGGACTACTGGCAAGAGGGCTTTATTTCTAGGAACTGGCAGTTCTCCCCCCAGATTGAGGGGGCGAGGTCTGACAAGTTCATGGTCCCCTTTTATGGGTAGGAGTTCATAGGTAAGATTAATTTCTATTTTGCTCTTTCGATCTTCTTATTAATGCATGATTTCTCTGATATTCCTCTCTCTTCTTTTAAGAGAGGACAAAGAATTTGGAACCTGCTCTTAGTGAGGTTCGAGCTGCTGAGCTAATCAAGGCTTCGAACATCAAAGAGCCTTTGGCTGAAGGTGAACATCCTCGGTCGGTCGCTTTTCTCCTGGAGTACAAGAACATCGGGTCTAGTTTTATTGTGCGGCATGTAGACAGCATTCCTGTCCTAGATATTACTGAAGAAGTTGCTATTGACCCCATCCAGTTGGACGAGGAAGAAAGCAGTTCTGAAAGTGATATTAGAGGAGGTGCTGAAAGTGGTTCTGGTGAGGCGAGCTCCAGTAGTGAAAGTTCTTCTAGCTCAGAAGAGGTTTCTGAGGCTCAAGAGTCTTCAAGTATATCCAGCAGTTCTAGCGAGGAAATAGCTCCCCCTAGGAGGAATCTGATCCTTGATGATGATGAGGAGGAGGATGTGCTTCTCGCCCAGCGGTCGAAGAGGCAAAAATCCAGCAGTGGGGCTATTGCCACTGGTTCTCAGTCTGCTGCTCATAAGCAGGAGAATAAGAGAAAAGAAGAAGAGCAATTGAGAGAGAGAGAGAAAGAGAGAAGAGGAGAGGAAGAAAAATGAAGAGAAAAAGAAGATGGAAGAGAGGAAGAGGACAGAGAAGGAGAGAGATGAGGAGAGGAGAAGAGTGGAAGTGAGGACGAAGGATGGGCAAGCTTTAGTACCCATGTCTGCGTTGCCAGAGGGGGACTCGGTTACCAACACTCCCCAACTGGCTCCTGCATGAAGAACCTTATACTCTTGACTCACTTGAGTCTATATTGTATAAGTGCTCATCTAGTTTGGAAATTGTGACAAAATTGTGTCTATCCTAGAATCCAAAGAACCCCAGAGCTTGCATTGCTATTTCATCTTTCTTGATTGAGTGATCTAGACCATATTACCAACACTCACACACAGCAGAATGGATCTCATACATTTCATATTGCATATAATTGTGTGTACATATGTTGAGTGTGTTTAATTCCCAAAAATTGATTTTTAAATATTTTTTGGGGGTTTATAAACATTTAAAATAACTTTTTATTAATTAAAACTTATTTATAAAAGTCTTTGGGGTCAATCTGCAATTAAGTATTAATGGTTTTATTGGCTTAAAGTTGCCTTGGGTAGAATTCGAAAGCGGTAGAGACTTCAGGGTGTGTTTTTAATTAATTTTAGACGCACGTGTGAAGTCTTATTATTGGCCAACATTTGTTGTCTTCTGATTGGTGGAATGTGTGTTTCTTTACATAGAGTAATTCAGCATCTGTTTTCAACCCTTGGATCTATTTTATCAACGATCTGCATGCGCTCTTTTATAATCCCTGTGAACCCCATATGAACCAATCAGGAGAGTTTTAATCACCGCATATCGTGAACCCTTGGATTAAACTTTAAAGTCAATCAACCTTGACTCAATCTGAACCCTTAATTTTAATCCTCATTCTAGAATCTTCTCAGCCTCCTATAAAAGGACCCCCTCACTCAGCCTTCTGAGACTTTTGCCATTTCGTCATTTTAAGAGAAAAAAGAGAGAAGAGAGAGAAGAGAGAAACCAGAAAGAGAGAGAAAAAGTTGGAAACCCTAACCCTAAATCGTCAAAACCATTTTAAACTTAAACCTCTTTTCAACTCCTGTATATCGCAAACACAACCTTGAGTGTTTGAGTGTTTGAGAGTTGGTCTGTTTAGTTGGTTTGTTACTGTAACCTCTTCGTTCTTTAGATATTGTGTCCAACTTAAACATTCTTTCTTAGATCAATTTTCTGCTTTATGGAAACTTCAGATCTGAGTATTTCATGTTACATTACATTTAGATTTACATATTTTGTTTCTCAGCTTGAGAAATATATTGTTGATTCTTTTTAAATGTTTTTAACTTTAAAATCAACAATAATGTTTTCTGTTTCTAGTTCTCTTGAAACAAGACCTTTGACCTAGTTTGGAATCGCACTTGGTGATTTTCAATCTCAAAAATATTTTCAAAACCCGAGATTGATCAAGATCTTGATACGTCTTCTGAGCATGATAGCCGTGGATTCTGGGATTGTTATAAAGGTCAAATAAGGTTAAGTTTTGTAAGAAGAGAGAAAAAGAAAAATTACAGCATATAGTCTTATATGTAATTTGTTAGGCCTGATTGTATAAAATAAGTGTGTGTGTGTGTGTGTGCATGCATGTGTTAGAAAGCACCTCCACAAACACTTTCACCCTACCACACTAAAAGTGTTGGTAATAAGATCTTGAGAATAAGAGTCGACGTAAAGAACTTGAACAAATTAGAAGTTAGCAAATTGGGAGAACAACATCAACAATCAGAACTGCAGAGAAGCTATAAGGACACCAGAGGGTACATTCCTAAACTTATATAGGTCTGAGTTGTATGCATGTTTGTTATATAGTTTGTAACTGTTAAATTTGTTTTAGTGGATTTTTTCTGTTTACTCCATAGAGGGAGTCGTGAATGTTTCCTCAGTTGGGTGAGGCTTTACCACGTAAAAAATCTTGTTCTTAATCTTTCTACATCTCCTCATCTCATTCTTGGTTGTGCTGAGTTTAAAGTTTTTAAACTGTTTAATAAACCTGTTAATCAAATCTTGAACAGATCCCGTACATACTTTTGTTAAACACATCTTGTGTTTAATTAGTTCTGATTTTAAAGAAAAGAGTTTCTTCAAAAAACTGTTCGGAGTTACTTAAATAGTTTAATTTTATTAAACGGCTTTAGTAATAGATTTTCAATTGGTATCAGAGCTTCGTAAACTTCTTTTAAAGAGATCCTGTGTTTCTAAAATTGTTTTCTGAAAATCAAATATGGACGAGAAAAATGAAAGATTTGGTAACTTGACCAGACCTCCTATCTTTGATGGAACCAATTTTGCTTACTGGAAAGTAAGGATGATTGCTTTCATTCAAGGACCTTTGGGAGATGATGTCTGGGACATTGTTGAAAATGGTTACATTTTTCCTACTAAACCAGCCACTGAAGGAAGTAATGAGAGGGTTAAGAAAGTATTAAGTGAGTTCACACAAGAAGAGAAACAAATTTCTCGCAACAATAACAAAGGAAAGAATGCCATATTTATGTCCATAAATGAACATGAGTTTAAAAAAATCTCATCCTGTACCACTTCTAAGGAAGCTCGGGACACTTTGGTAACTGCTCATGAAGGTGACACTAGAGTTAAGGCTGCTAAAACTCAAATGCTCATTCAACAGTATAACTCCCTAATTATGTCTGAGTCTGAGTCATTTGATGATTTCTATATGAACTTGACTAATATTGTGACAAAACTGCATGCTAATGGGATAACATATGACAGACATGAAATTGTATCTAAAATTCTGAGATCATTACCACAGAAATTTGACAACAAAAGATATGCTATTGAGGAAATGTGTGACATAAATCTCACTCCTGAATTACTCAGTAGTAAATTAAGAACTGTGGAAATGGAACTAGAATTTAAGAAACAATTGACCCAGTCCCATAGGAAATAGACTAGTTCCAATCTGAGCTTTTCTTCTAAGATGATTAAGCCTGAATTTAACATTCCCAATGATGACTCTGATGAGGAATGATATATAGAGAGTTTGGACAATCAGATTGCCTTAATGTCAAAACAGTTTAAAAAAATCATTAAGGTTAGAAACAACATGGCAAACAAACAAGGCAAGTCAAATTATCTAACTCACTCTAATCATAAACCTCATGAGAAAAGTCATGACAAACATCACAAAGACTCTCACACTAGACCTAACAGAGACCTTAAGAAGACTGAATGCTTTAGGTGTGGTAAACAAGGACGCATTTCACAAGATTGTAGAGTTAACCTGAACACTCAAAATAAACACGCTAGAGCCAACATTTGCAAGACTTGGGATGATTCAAGCAATTCTGAAAATGAGGAACTTGAGTCATCTGAAGCTTTTGATCCTTGCATGTCTTTATTTGCCAAGATTATCTATAATGATGATATGCCTGTGTTTGTTAGTGAGGATGAATCTAGTAATTCTACTTCTGTTGTTTCGAATCATGCTGTTACTGGTTTAGATGCTTTAATTACTGAGAAGATTGTTATTTCTACCTCGGGGTGTGTGAGTCAAAGGGAAAGCGATAATGATGATGTCAATGGGTGTGTGAGTCTAAGAAATGAAGCCTTAGGGGTCACTTCACACACCTCACTTAGTGACTCGGACAATGAAGATCTCCCAGATATTCACACACTCTATGCTAAAACTCTCAAGAAAAGCACTAGACTAGAAAAGATTGTGAAAGATCTCACCAAGAAACTAGAAGATCTAAGCTTGATGATCAAACTGAATGCTAAAGAGTATACTACCCAATGTTTAACTCACGAAAGTGAAATCAAAATGTTTGATCAAAAACTGAGAAATTTGACTGAAACAAATGAAACTCTGGAGAAAAAATACAAAGGGACATTGTTAGAATTGGAACAAACTAAAGAAAAGACAGCAACTGTTTTCAAAAAATTTACTAAATTTAAAAATAACTCAAACTGTTTTGATGAATTTGTTGCTGAATCAAAAACCAATTCTGATGATCGAACTGGAATAGGGTTTTTCCCCAATTTGAAGACACAAACAAAATCTTTTGAACCTATCAAATTTTTGTCAGGAGGTAAAAGGCCTATTGAAACCTGCCCAGACTTTCATTCTTTAAAAACTGAGTTTGACTCAAAACATCAAAATTTTAACATTGGGGAATCAAGTTGCTCTAAACATGAAAGTTCACCTAAGGCTAAATACGTCTGCCCCTCAATTAGGAAGAGTGAATCTTCATTCAAAATTGTACTACCTAGGAATAGAGTTCAACCTCAAAATTCCTTAAAACCTATGTTTAGAGACTTTCCTAAGGAGACCCCAAATTTGAGCAATCTTTATTGCTCCTATTGCGACATATACGGTCACTCTTTTGATGGTTGCTATGCTAGAAGACTAGTTAAATCGGTTTGTAATCCTCCTATCTATCAGAATTTTAACTACTCTAGGAGGAGCCACAACAATTATGTTCTACCTAGACAACCAGATAAAAACTCTAAATATAGGAAGAGAAAGGCCAAACCTAAAAGAACATTCCCTAGAAGGATTCCTAAACACTTTCCTAAACCAAATGCTCATGTCTTTTATAAAACTCAAAATCATGCGCAAAACATTTTTCAACAAAAATCTAATGCTCGCAAATTTTATCAATTGAGAGCTAATAAGCGTAAAATGAAAACTAGAGCAATATGGGTTAGAAAAGATTATCTATTACCCCAGATGAAGTGTAACATTGTTATTACTGCTTTAAAAGCTGAACACACATCGTCTAGTTGGTATTTAGACTCTGTATGTTCTAAGAACATGACTGGGGATGATACAAAACTTTTGAACAAAACCAGCTTTGCTGGAGGAAAAGTTATTTTTGGTGATGGAGTATCATCTCAAATCATAGGCAAAGGAACTCTCCAAGAAGAAGGACTTCATGTTCTTGAAAATGTTCTTCTAGCAAAAGGTCTTAAGGCCAATCTACTTAGTAGCTCGCAATTTTGTGACTCAGATCATATTGTTACCTTTTCAAAGAACAATTGCAAAATTTTAAATGAAAAAGGTGAATGCATAATTACAGGATTTAGGACTCCTGACAATTGTTATACTGTCATGAACAATTTTGAAATCTGTAATGTTGCCAGAATGGATGACTAGGAGATATGGCATAACAGAATGGGTCACATAAACTACGATAATCTTAGTAGACTGACCTCTCAAGAAATAGTTAGAGGAGTTCCAAAAATCAAATCCATTTCTAACATTGTCTGTGGTTCCTGTCAGGAAGGAAAAATTGTTAAATCACCTCATAAGAAAGTTAAAGATATCCTTACCTCTAATCCCTTGGAGCTCATCCATATGGACCTAATGGGTCCCTCCCAAACTGTTAGTCTCTGTGGACATAGTTACATTCTAGTTATGGTTGATGACTTCACTAGATTTACCTGGGTAGCCTTCTTAAAAAATAAGTCTGACATTTTTCAAACTTTCTTAAAAATACTTCTTCGGATTGAAATTGATAAGGACACTCAAGTAAATAGAATCCGTAGTGATAGAGGTGGAGAATTCAAAGACACTGGCATAATAGAGTACTGTGACTATAATGGTTACAAACACGAGTTTAGTGCTCCTAAGACTCCTCAACAAAATGGTATCGCCGAGAGAAAGAATTGTACCCTTCAAGAGATGGCACGTGTTATGTTACATACCAAGAATTTGCCTAAATATTTTTGGGTAGAATCTATTCTTACTGCGTGTCACATTATCAATAGGGTCTATCTTAGAAAGAATTCGAAACAAACCCCTTACGAACTTTGGTATAAGAAAAGGCCCAATCTTAAGTACCTTAGAACCTTTGGTAGTACTTGTTATGTATGCAAAGATAGGGAACACTTGTCCAAATTTGAGAGCCGGGGAGATAAAGTTATCTTTCTAGCATACTCGCCTAACAGTAGAGCCTATCGAGTTTATAATCTTCGCACTAAAACCTTAATGGAATCCATAAATATAATTGTAAGTGACACTACTGTAGAGAGTAAGACTGGTGAATCTACTATTGATGAAGAGCCCATAAATGTTTTAGAAAATGACTCTCCTAAAATAGATGAATCATTACTAATTGAGATACCTGAAGTACTTAACTGGGTTTCTAAAGATCATCCCATGAATAACGTTGTTGGTAACCCTTGTGAGCCTGTGCGTACAAGATCTCAACTAAGAAATTATGCACATTATGCATGTTTTGTTTCCCTAGTGGAACCAAAGAATGTAAATGAGGCATTGAATGACTCTCACTTGATTTCTGCTATGCAGGAAGAACTTCTTTAATTTGTCATTCATGATGTTTGGTATCTTGTACCTACGCCTGATCACAAAAAGGTTATTGGTACACGTTGGATTTTTAAAAATAAATCATATGAAAGTGGGATAATCATTAGAAACAAAGCTAGATTAGTTACTCAAGGATACTCTCAAAATGAAGGAATAGATTTTAACGAAACTTTTGCTCCCGTTACTCGTTTAGAATCTGTTCGTCTTCTCTTTGCTATAGCTTGCCACTTGCATTTTACACTCTACCAAATGGATGTCAAATCTGCATTCCTTAATGGAATATTGACTGAAGAGACCTATGTAGAACAACCAAAAGGATTCATTGACCCTCAATATCCAAATCATGTATTTCGTCTTAAAAAGATTTTGTATGGCCTTAAACAAGCGCCTAGAGCCTAGTATGAGCGTCTTTCTAGTTTCCTCTTAGATAAAGGTTTCAAAAGAGGTGAAAATGATCAAACCCTTTTTGTCAAACATTTTGTCTAACACATCATTATTGCTCAAGTTTATGTTGACGATATTATCTTTGGATAAACTTCTCCCTCAGAAGTAAAATCTTTCTCTGAAATTATGCATAAGGAGTTTCAAATGTCTCTTATGGGGGAGTTGCAATTTTTCTTAGGTCTTCAAGTCAAACAAAATTCAGAAGGATTATTTGTCTCGCAATCTAAGTACGCTTTAGAGATTGTAAAGAAATTTGGCCTTGAGAGTGATAAAAATGCTAAAACACCCATGAGTACTACGGTAAAACTATCTAAAGACGAAACTGAAAAATCTATAGATCCAACTCTATATCGTAGTATGATCGGAACCTTGCTATACCTTACTGCCTCGCGTCCTGATATAATGTATGTTGTGTGCGTTTGTGCTCGTTATCAAAATTACCCTAAAGAGAGCCATCTATCTTCTGTTAAAAGGATCATTAAATATGTAAAAGGCACTCTAAATCTAGGACTTTGTACACTAGTGACACACCAAGCACTATAATTGGGTACACTGATGCTGACTGGGCTGGGTGTACTGATGATAGTAAAAGCACATCAGGAGCATGTTATTATATAGGTAATAACTTGGTAGGGTGGAGTAGTAAGAAACAAAAATGCACATCACTCTCAACAGCTGAATCTGAATACATAGCCGCTGGAAGCTGTTGTGCTCAATTACTGTGGCTTAAACAAATGCTAAGTGATTATGGTATTCAAGAAAAACAATTGTATCTCTATTGTGATAATCAAAGTGCGATCAATATCTCTAAAAATCCTATTCGACACTCGCGAACAAAACACATAAAAATAAGATATCACTTTATACGCGAAGTGGTTGAAATTAAGGAGTTAGAAATCAATTATCTTCCTACTGATTTGTAACTCGCAGATATGTTTACCAAACCTTTAGATTACAATCGATTTATTTATGTGCCTAAATCTATTGGTATGATGTGTGCTGATTAATCTCTTTGATCTCTTTATTTTTTCCCTTTGTCTATTTGAGACAAAATGGGGGAGAAGTTTGAGTCTAATGAATTTCACATATACTAAACAGCTTGATCTTACTGATTCATTGCAGGATTCTGTACAGTTATACTCAACAGTTGTAATAGGGTATTCAATTGTAAATAGTTGAGTTATGTACTTTTCCTTTCTAGGAAATGGGTAGATAGAATTTTTTTGGAATAGGTTTCCTTATTCTTGTTGCCCTACGAGTTCTAGATGACTCAAAGGAGATTTTGTCTCATATTTCCAAAGGGGGAGATTGAAGCACCTTATACTCTTGACTCACTTGAGTCTATATTATATAAGTGTTCATCTAGTTTGGAAATTGTGAGAAAATTGTGTCTATCCTAGAATCCAAAGAACCCCAGAGCTTGCATTGCTATTTCATCTTTATTGATTGAGTGATCTAGACCATATTACCAACACTCACACACAGTAGAATGGATCTCATACATTTCATATTGCATATAATTGTGTGTACATGTGTTGAGTGTGTTTAATTCCCTAAAATTGATTTTTAAATATTTTTTTGGGATTTTATAAACATTTAAAATAAGTTTTTATTAATTAAAACTTGTTTATAAAAGTTTTTGGGGTCAATCTGCAATTAAGTATTAATGGTTTTATTGGCTTAAAGTTGCCTTGGGTAGAATCCGAAAGTGACAGAAACTTCAGGGTGTGTTTTTAATTAATTTTAGACGCGCATGTGAAGTCTTATTATTGGCCAACATTTGTTGTCTTCTGATTGGTGGAATGTGTGTTTCTTTACAGAGAGTAATTCAGCGTCTGTTTTCAACCCTTGGATCGTTTTTATCAACGATCTGCATGCGCTCTTTTATAATCCCTGTGAACCCATATGAACCAATCAAGAGAGTTTTAATCACCGCATATCGTGAACCCTTGGATTGAAGTCAATCAACCTTGACTCAATCTGAACCCTTGATTTTGATCCTCATTCTCGAATCTTCTCAACCTCCTATAAGAGGACCCCCTCACTCAGCCTTCTGAGACTTTTGCCATTTCATCCTTTTGAGAGAAAAAAGAGAGTAGAGAAAGAAAAGAGAAACCAGAAAGAGAGAGAAAGAGTTAGAAACCCTAACCCTAAATCGTCAAAACCATTTTAAACCTAAACCTCTTTTTAACTCCTGTATATCCCAAACACAACCTTGAGTGTTTGAGAGTTGGTCTGTTTAGTTGGTTTGTTGTTGCAACCTCTTCGTTCTTTAGATCTTGTGTCCAACTTAAACATTCTTTCTTAGATCTATTTTCTGCTTTATAGAAACTTCATATCTGAGTATTTCATGTTACATTACACTTAGATTTACATATTTTGTTTCTCAGCTTGAGAAATATAGTGTTGATTCTTTTTCTGTAAATGTTTTTAACTTTGAAATCAACAATAATGTTTTCTGTTTCTAGTTCTCTTGAAACAAGACCTTTGACCTAGTTTGGAATCGCACTTGGTGATTTTCAATCTCAAAAATCTTTTCAAAACCCGAGATTGATCAAGATCTTGATACATCTTATGAGCATGATAGCCGTGTATTCTGGGATTGTTATAAAGGTCAAATAAGGTTAAGTTTTGTAAGAAGAGAGAAAAAGAAAAATTACAGAAAATAGTCTTATATGTAATTTGTTAGGACTGGTTATATAAAATAAGTGTGTGTGTGTGTGTGTGCATGCATGTGTTAGAAAGCACCTCCATAAACACTTTCACCCTACCACACTAAAAAGTGTTGGTAATAAGATCTTGAGAACAAGAGTCGACGTAAAGAACTTGAACAAATTGGAAGTTAGAAAACTGGGAGAACAACATCAACAATCAGAACTGCAAAGAAGTTATAAGGACACTAGAGGGTACATTCCTAAACTTATATAGGTCTGAGTTGTATGCATGTTTGTTATATAGTTTGTAACTGTTAAATTTATTTTAGTGGATTTTTTTTTGTTTACTCCGTATAGGGAGTCGTGGATGTTTCCTCAGCTGGGTGAGATTTTACCACATAAAAAATCTTCTTCTTAATCTTTCTACATCTCCTCATCTTATTCTTGGTTGTGCTGAGTTTAAAGTTTTTAAACTGTTTAATAAACCTGTTAATCAAATCTTGAACAGATACTTTTGTTAAACACATCTTGTGTTCAATTTGTTTTGATTTTAAAGAAAAGAGTTTCTTCAAAAAACTGTTCGGAGTTACATAAATAGTTTAATTTTATTAAATGGCTTTAGTAACAGATTTTCACTGCACTGCTCGAGAGCGTAGTCCTGCCTGCTGATCGCCAAAGGGAAATGGGGACTGACCAGTTAGGTTTGCAAGCGAGTCAGAGGCTAGCCTTGGTAAGTCTGTTTCCTTTCTTTAACACTTGTAAAACTCTGTTTGCTGCTTTATTTTAATGCTTCCTTTTTACTTGCAGTTCGTGATTGACTTCGTCGTGCTCTATCGCTCACGCGATGAGCTGGTGAATAAGAATGCTGAGTTGGAGAAGCAGAACGTTGCTCTGAAGGGGAAGAGTATCGAGTTTCAGGACAGCTTAAAGACTACTAATACTGCTCGGATGGCCTTTGATCTTGCTCTTGTTGAAGCTAATCGGGTGAGGGAAGTAGCGATCAAGGGTCTAAATGAGCTGCAGTAGGCCTATGATTTAGTCTGCTCGAGCAAGCTAGCGGTGGTGGAGGAGAACCAAGTGCTGGTGGGGAAGCTGAAGGAGAAGGAGTCTGAGGCAGCTGCTCTGAAGGAGAGTTCTTACAATGATGGTTGGGCCGCGACATATGAAGATGCCGATGTTCAGATTGGCTACATCAGCCGACTAAACTTTAAGAACGGCTGGAATAAGGCTCTTCTAGCTGCTGGGGTGGATACTGACTCACCCTTATTCGATGAGCATGATCCAGGCCCAAAGCCCGTTATAGATGATGTGCCTGCCCCGGCCGCTGAAGGAGTAATACCCACTTCTCAAACTTCCCCTATTGTTGCTACTCCTGCTCAGGGAATAGCAGTTACCCCATCTGAGGGAGGTGCTGTCAGTGCAGTCGATAAAGGAAAATAGTCGTCTACTTTTGAACAGATTGAGGTCGCCTGTTAGCCTATTCTTAGGACTTTATTTTTATTTTTGACTTGTTTGTAATGTTCCTTTCTGATTCTCAATGTACTTTGATCCTTTATGTACGAATGAAATGAAAAGACTTTTTCCCTCAGCGTACTGATTCATTTTATCTTTTACTGCTCTTTTATGGCCTGTAGTCGATTGATGTAGATAAATATATACTAGCCACTTCTCAACTGGGAAGAATTCTCAGTCCTGATATGAGTGTTCAATTTCGCCAGACCTTCATAAGAATTTACAAATTACTGCGATCGAGGAATAAGAGTTTCATAGATCAGTCGGAGCTCGTTGCTAAACTGAAATATAGGCTTCAGGAAATGGAAGAAGTTGGAGCTTCTGTTCAAGAGGAAGTGAACACTCTGAGAGCAAGACTCCTCGATGCCACTAAGATTAACCAAGTCAGAGAAGTTTTGCAACAGGAAAATGAGTCATTAAGGAGGGAAGTGTTGCACCTCAGGGAGCATGCGTCGAGCACCGTACCTCACGTTTTAAGGGGTTCCCCTTCATCACGAGATGGCATAGGACCAAGCGATGCTCCTCCGGTTCCGCAAGGTTCTACCTCATCGACTATTCTGCGAGCTGGTCGAAACGTAAGAAGTCCAGCTAGGGAAATGGACGAGCTCCGTAAAGATGTCCGTTGAGCATACGTGATTACTACTGGGCTCCAAAGGGATGTCACATGGCTGAGGCATCTGTTTAAGAAAGTACCTCGACGAGTGTGGGCTGATGGTTACGACCAAGGTTGGGCAAATGCTCCGAAGAGGGTGACAGATTTTGAAGAGATCGCATTTATTATGGGATGGTTGAGTGCCCTCAGAGAGCTGCAAGTTCCAAGGAACTCAGTACTCTGGTACCGTCACGAGATCTCTCCTTCAACTTTGCGGCCTAACCCTTTTAGGAGGGATGACCAATGGATCCCTATCGATGCTATCTCTAGGTAGCTATTAGAGCCAACTGCCAATGAGGTCGATCAGGAACTGGCTCCTCATCCGAACGATGGCCGAAGAGCACAAGTGGCTGACTATCTTGTTCAGAGGCCTCAGCCTCATTAGAATTTTACCAGTTGTAACTCTCTGTATATATGTAATCAATGTTCTAAAAGGCGCGATGAGTGATCGATGTGTGGAGGTCAAGCATCAAGCATTAGGAGCATAGGCACGCTTTTGCGAAAGCATAGGCGCGCGTATGCGAAGCATATGCGCGCGTATGCGAAGCATATGCGTGAAAAAGTGTTTTGCCTTTTTTAATATTTTTTTAATTATACCGAGGTTTGTAAAATAATAAAAACATAAATATAAGCATAACTTTCATAAAAAACATAAGCATAAACATTGAATCAAAATTACAAATAAAATAAAACATACCTTGAAATATAAGCAAACCATTTATACACTGCATAATATTGCTCGTTTGTTAACATTTATTAAGTGTTAACTGTTAATAAATATAAGCAAAAACAAACATTTAAAAAATCAAAAACAACATTTATAACTGTCAGTACTGCATAAGAGGATTGAAGCTGTAAATTATAACCGTTAACACTGCATCAAAAACAACATTTATAACATTTATACACTCGAATGATTGAAGCTGTAAATTGTTAGACTTTTAATTATAAGAAATGTTGTTTTTTATGGTTATACAGTTAACACCATCTTAACATAATAAAACTTATACAGTTAATTAACATTATCCTTTTGTTGATTAATAAAAGCAAGTAAAAAAACTTAACATCATCCTTTTTTAGACTTTTAATTAATTATAAGAAAACTAAATTCTTTTCGTGATCAAAGAAATAAGAAATAATAAAGAAATCAAAAGAAAAAAATAAGAAAGAAACATTTCGGGTCGTTTTTGCTGAAATTTTTTTTAGCCGTTGTCTTCTTATAAGAAATCAAATGAAAAAAATAAGAAGATGAAAAACTTACATGTTTTTTATTTTCGGCCAGAGTTGAGGTTTTTTGTTTACGGTCGGTGGTGTTTTCTTGGGTTTCGACAAGGTTTTCTTGGGTTCTAGGGTTTCGGCAATGTTTTCTTGGGTTTCGACAAGAGATCGGGTATGTTTTTTTATTCAAGCATTTAGTTTTTAAGAAAAATCAGATCGGGGCACTCTTTGCCTTTGTTTTTTTATCAGGGCACTTTTTTTAATATATAACTCTTTACTCAACTAACATACATGAGAAAAATAAAAAAAATATATAAAACAGTAAAACGATGGCGTTTTAATCTAAAAAATTTATTATGCGGGCATTTCACGCATATGCGTGCCTCGTGCCCGTTGACCACTTTAAAAAACATTGACCATGCATTTTTCCACGCATATCCCTAATGTGTTGCGTTTATAAAAAGCATCACGCATATGCACGCATTTGCGACACGTATGCGCGCCTTTTAGAACACTGTATGTAATGAAGTAATGTAATATTGATGTTTTGGGTGATCTCGCCGACTAAACACGGGTTGTACATTCTTGTTGTAAATGTGATGAAGTAATATAATATCTATGTTTTGGGCGATCTTGCCAACTAAACATGTGTTCATCATTTATCCCTCACTTAATTATCCTGTCCCTTGATGGCCGACTAGATTGGTTGGGTTGCAATATTGAGTTAGTGTCCTCCCAGTTCAGTATGCTTATAAGATACCATTCTGCCTCACTTTACCTTTTAGGTCGTGTCGTCACACTCCCTTAGGCCTAAGTGTGGCAATGGAGAGGACACACCTGGAGCTGGATGTTCTATCCGAGTAGGGTTTTTTATCAAAACATAGTCTGGTGACCAATTCGTTTTTGGTCTAATTGCCTAAGGATCCCCTGTAGGGCTTCATATATTGTCGGGACAATGCTATGAGGTTGTTCGTGTTTCATAACGAATACCTGAGGAGGGTGATACCCTTCTTTTATGCTTTGAGTAAGGTGCCTGTTATTTGGAAAGGCTGTGCAAGTTATAAAGTTCTCAATACAGGATTAACACTTAATAGAATGCAACTGCAAAACATCTTTCATTAATTCACAAGTAAATAAAAAATGAGTTGCCAATTCCAAAGATTTAACAAGAGAGCCAAGAAAAAGAAAAATCTAGAAATAGAATTTCTTTAGGTTGGCTGCGTTCCATGCTCGGGGTATCTCTCTGCCCTCCAGCGTTTCTAAGTGATAGGCTCCTTGTAGATCGTCTCTTGTTATCTTGAATTGTCCTTCCCAGTTCGGCCCTAGCTTGCTGTCTGATGGTTTTACTGCGCTGCCAAGGACTTTCCTTAGGACGTAGTCCCCAACCTGGAATGCCCTCGGATTAACCTTCTTGTTATATTATTTCGCAAGCTGTTGTTCATAGCTCGTGAGCTGTTGTTGATAGCTCACCAGCCTTACTAGGGCTAGTTCTATGCGTTCGTCAGCTAGGTCAAGTTCAGCGAGTAATTCTGCATCGTTTTGGCCTTGGTCCACAGGGGTGGTTCTCATCATTGGTAGGTCAGATTCTAAGGAGATGATTGCCTCCATTCCATACGTTAGTGATAATGGGGTTTCCCCAGTTGCTCGCCGCGGGGTAGTGCGGTAAGCCCACAAAATATGCAGCAGCTCACTGTCCCATGCGCCTTTAGCTCGCTCTAGTCGTTTCTTCAGCCCATCGATCACTGTTTTGTTGGAAGCCTTATCTTAACCGTTGCTCTGGGGGTATACCACAGAGTTAAAATAGTGTCTGATTTCGTGTCATTGCAAAAGTTCTGGAAAGGGCCATCTCGAACTGTGTTCCGTTGTCAGTGATGATGGTTCTGGGGATTCCAAAATGGGTAATTATGTTTTTCCATACGAATATCATCATATCTACATCTCGAATGTTTGCCAGTGTCTCTGCTTTGATCTATATGGTGAAGTAATCTGTTGCGACCAACAGATACTTGCGGTTACCGGTGGCGATAAGAAGTGGGCCTACGATGTCCATTCCCCATTGGGCGAAAGGCCAGGCACTGGTGAGTGATTTTATGTCGCTGGCAGGTTGGTGAACCATAGGAGCATGTAGTTGACATTTTTTGCATTTGCGAGTATATACTGTCGAATCTTTTTGCATATATGGCCACCAGTAGCCTTCCTTCATTGCTCAAAAAGCTAGTTACCTTCCTCCAATATGGCTTCCACAGATTCCTTCGTGAAGCACATTTAGAACTTGCTCGACGTCCTTCGGGTGAACACATTGAAGGTAAGGGCCGGTGAATGATCTTTTGTATAGTTTTCCCTCATAAAATAAGTGAAAGCGAGCATCTTTGATTCTTATCTGATGAGCGGACTTTTTATCATCTGGAAGTGTACCATCTTTCAAATAGTCCCTCAGAGGGTCCATCCAACTAGGTGCTGACTCGATCTGGAGCATGTGTTCTAGGTTTTGTGGCTCATTACTCTAGTTGATGCTCGGATGGGCGAGGAAGTCGATGGGTATCGTCCTCTTTAATTTGGAATTAATCACTGAACTTAAGGCTGCCAAGGCATCGGCATGGCTGTTATGTCCTCTTAAAATTATTGGACATTGACTTTCTCGAAGCTAGACATTAGCTCCCTTGCCAAGGCAAGGTAGGCTGCCATTCTTTCATCTCTTGCATTGAAGTACCCACTTATCTGATTGGAGACCAGTTGTGAGTTGCCGAACACCTGTAGTTGCTTTGCCCCCAGTGCCTGTGCCTTCTGCAGGCCGAATATTAAAGCTTTATTTTCTACCTCATTATTGGAGGCTTCAAATCCAAGCCTGATCCCTTGATCGAGGATTGTGTTGTCTGGAGTGATGAGTACAATGCCTACTCCTGCCCCCTTTGAGTTGGAGGCTCCATCAATAAATAGTCACCAGATCCCTACTGATGGATGTTTTTCCATTTGCTTCATGGGTTGAAGCTGGTCGCAAGGCTGTTCGCCCGTGAATTTTGTGATGAAATCTGCGAGGACCTGCCCTTTGATTGCGTTCCTGGGCTAAAATATGATATCAAATCGTCCGAGCTCTACTGACCACTTGGATAGTCTACCATACAGGTACGCTTTCCATAAAACTGCTTTAAGGGGGTGTGATGTAAGGACGATGATAGTGTGAGCCTCGAAGTAATGCTTCAGCTTCCTCAGATCTGTTACCAGTGCGAATGTGAGCTTTTCCAGTGGTAGGTACCGTTGCTCGGCATCTAAAAAGGTTTTGCTCGCGTAGTAAATTGGATGATGGATTCCAATTTCTTCGCATACTAATGCAGAATTGACGGTGTTGCTGGAGATAATGAGGTATAAGTAGAGGGAATCCTCTTCTTGAGGTATGACGAGCAAAGGCGGCTTGCTCAGATAGGTCTTGAGTTACTCCAATGCTTTCGAACAATCTTGATTCCACTCTACTATTTTGTTTCCTTTTAAGAGCTGGAAGAATAGATTGCACTTCTCAGAGGACTTTAAAATGAAACGGTTCAAAGTGGCGAGCATGCCTATAAGATCCTGCACATCCCGTATCGTGCGAGGTGGTTGTACCCTATTGATCGTATCGATATGGTCCGGGTTAGCTTTCTAACCAAATATCCGAGGAATTTTCCTAAATGGGAACCGAAAGAAAACTTTCTCGCATTGAGCTTCATTCGGTATTTCCTGAGGATTTCGAAGGTATTGGATAGGTCTTAGAGCTGGTCATCTTTTCGCTTGCTTTTAACGAGTATATCATCAATGTATACTTCCATGGTTTCTCCCATTTAATTTTTGAACATCTTGGTGACCAACCTCTAGTAAGTTTCTCTTGCATTCTCGAGCCTGAAGGGAATAACTTTGTAGCAGTATGATCCGAAAGTAGTGATGAACGTTGTCTTATCTTGGTCTGATGCATGCAGGGGGATCTGATGATAGCCCGAATATGAGTTCAGAAAACTCATTCTCTAGTGAGCTGTTGTGGCATCCACTAACTGGTCAATTTTTAGGAGAAGGAAATTATCTTTAGGGCATGCCCTGTTAAGGTCAATGAATTCAATGCAGACTCTCTATTTCCCATTACTCTTCGAAACTACTACTGGTTTGGATAACCATATAGGGAATTGAACTTCCCATATGGATCCTGCATCCAGCAGTTTTTCAACTTCTTTCTCTACTTCTTTAGCCTTCTCTGGTGCGGTTCGCCGTGCTTTCTGTGCGATAGGCCTGAAAGTGGGGTCGACGTGTAACCTATGGCAAACCATACTGGGATCAATTCCAAGCAGCTCGTAAGGTTCCCATGCAAAAACGTCTATGTTGCTTCTCAGTAACACCGTCAGTTCTCTCTTTTCTTGTTCTGTAAGAGAAGTTTCGATCAAGAAACTCCTCCCTTCCTTGCCTCCACTGGCTGTTATTTCCTCCAGGTCCTAGACGACCCGCTCAGAGGGGAGGAGCCTAGTCTCCTCCACTCTGGGCCTACGATATCTTAGTTTCTATTTTGAAGGTATCATACCTTCCTGTTCCTCGACTTTCTCTTTGGCCTTCTCGACCTTCTTCTCTAGTTTCGGGCGGATGGATGCTATGAAGCACCCTTTTGCCATCGCCTGATCTCCATAAATCTCCATCACTCCTCGCTCAGTTACGTACTTGAGTTTCTAATGGTAAGTCGAAGGGACTGCCTTCATTGCATGTAGCCACCCCCTGCCAAGGATAGCTTGATATGGCGAGTCGATGTCGACCACCAGAAACTCAATCATCTTAGAGACACTTCCTCCCCTTACCGGCAGAACAATCTTTCCCAATGGAATGGTTACTTTTGCAGTGAAGCCAACTAGAGGGACAGTGGCTTCCTTTAAGTCAGCAACGCTTAACTTTAATTTCTTGAACAGGTCGAGATACATTACCTCGGATGAGCTTCCCTGGTCGACGAGTAGCTTGTCGACGTCGTAGTTGTCTATCCTGAGCGTAATGATCAAAGCGTCATGATGTGGGGTTCTTACTAACACCAGATCTTCATCTATGAACACGATATGTTTGCTATAGTCGATGTCATCTGCTCGCCGATGCTGTCCTGATTGTGTCTTTGCTGGATCTATCTGAAAAGCTTACATTACTGCTGTAAGCTTTTTTACCTCTATCCGAGCTGAATTCCCTTGAATCTGCTTCATATCAGATGCCCCATGAATTACTGCGAATTCATGGCCAGAATCGTCCTCGAATACGTTATCAGGTCTTGTTTCTCCATTGGCAGCAACTTTCTTTGCCCTCTTCTCCACAAACTCGTTTAGGTGCCCAGACTGGGCCAGTTCTTCGAGTTGAGACTTAAGATCTTTGAAGTGCTCGGTCTTATGTCCTCCATCTTTATGAAAAGTGCATCTCAGCGCGTTATTTCTCTTTGAGTGATCTCCTCCCATCTTTCTGGGCCACTTAACAAATGGCTCGTCTTTGATCTTCTCCAGGATCTTATAGATTAGTTCTTTGAAGACAGTGTTCACTACCTAAAATTCTTTCGAAACATCATTATTACCTCTGTTCTTACCCCCATTCTTTCCTCCATTCTTCTGGTTCTCAGCTTTGTCGTTGCCCTTGGCAGTGAGCTTAGTTCGACCATTTTCCCCTGTATTGAGGCGGGTCACATCCTCCACTTTGGTGTACTTTTTTATGCGAGCCATCAGGTCATCGATGGTCGTGGCCTCTTTTTTCATCAGGGATTGGTGCAGAAGGCAAGAGCTGGGCAGCCCAATATTGAAAGAGGCTACCGCTACCTGCTCCGAGCAGTCCTCGACCTCGTTGAACATCTCCCAGTACCGTTTTTGTAGTCCCGGAGGCTCTCTTGAGGCATCTTTTTCATTATTAGTAAAGCATCCATTCTTTTGGGATGGGAGCTGCTAGTAATGAAGCGTGCCGTAAAGAGCTCGGTCAGGGACTCAAAGCTTCTGATAAACCTGTGAGGGAGCCTCTCAAACCATTTATGTGCCACAATATGCAGACTCAAGGGAAAATCTGACACATTAGTGCATCCCAGTGATTCCAGAGAGTCATGGCTTGCCTGTACTGCCTAACGTGATCTATAGGGTTAGTTTTCCCATCATAGATCTTGAATCTTGGCATAGCAAATTTCTTGGGGGCTTCCTCTTCTTCTATCTCCCTTGAGAAAGGTGATTTTATCTGGGTCTTGAGAGCTCGTCTAACAAGCTTCCTGGTCGATCTGGTACCGCAATGTGCTGGGTGTTGGTCCATCTCCCTTCGGACCAAATTTTGTTTGTTCTCATTGCTGCGAGTTGGGCTCTTAAAATGGCGAGTCGGTCGTTGGTGCTCGAGCGAGCCATCGCTTGAATCGTGCTTCTCACTCTTTTGGGATCCACATCTAGGGCTCCTTCCTCAGCTGCGAGACTTTCTCGCCTGAGGGCTAGGAGTGCGGTATGGATGTCGCCTAGTACTGCAATGGAGCTCTTTCTCCATCCTTTCTAATTTCCTTTTGAGGCGAGCATTCTCAGCCTCTTGCTGGCATCATAGGCATCAATCAATCTAGATATTTATGTGGACCTTGCTGGTCCTTGGCTCTCCTCTGAGGCTGGCCTCTCTGGGCGAGCCCTCTGATCTAAAAGTCGAACTTCAGATTTGATCCTGCGAGGGGCAGGTTGTTCTTGGATATCTCCTACCTGAGGGGCGTTGCTACTGTGACCAGACATTCTATCTTCTTTGATGGTGAGGGCTTTCTCAAAGAAGACAAACCTTTCCCACGGACGGCTCCAATTGTGGTGACAATTATATTCAACACAAATAAATAAGAAAAGCGCAATCAACAAAGGAAATAAAGAACATAAAATGCCAATCACACAACACAGTATGTACGTGGTTCAGCAAGAATGCCTACGTCCACGGTGGTGCAGTCAGTATTATTTCTATATCCTCCGGGGAGTGTTTACAGAGAATACCCAATCGTCCCTTTTGACCCAGGCTTAGGGTTTGTTATATACATATTTTCTATGGGGGAGTGGGGGTGTTGTATTCCCCCGCGTCCATCTTCTACTCCTAGAATATCTCCTTACGAGATTCTAGGAGTGGACTAAGTCGGAACTAAATTCTGTTGAGATACGAGGGGCCAGACTTTGGGCCGTTTTTATTAGGCTACTCGTCTGGGCCCATGATGCCAAATCCGGGTACCCACACTAAGTATAGGCTAGTGTTACGGACTCAGTACATGGTAAAGTCGGGATATTTTATATTTATATATATACGGGCTGCGATAGTATATATATATATATATATATATATATATATATATATATATATATATATATAGTGTGTGTGTGCATATAAATATCAGTGATTAGAGATTATTAATATATATACTCTAGTGCTATCGGAGGAGGTTGCGCGATGTGGGTGAATCTCTTAGCTTGAGGAGTATGGTGAGTATATACCCAGGTCATAGCATCTGTTATATGGGTGAGGGGCTTATCTCACTTTCAGGAAAGGAATATGACCGCCTCCATTATGTTTATGTTTTTGGCCAAGTTAGTGAGCGATTCTGACTTAGGGGTAACTAGGTTATGCGAGTACACCTAGTGTGATAGCACTTTAGAGAATACATTCGGAGAGTTATTACTCGAGAATTCGCTTTTTCGATAGAGGATTCGAATAAGGGTAAGCAACATGTTTGGCCTAAGATACAAATAAATCCATAGAATTCGCTTTTTCGATTACAAAGAATTTATACGCTTTTCTAAAACATTTCCAACACTATAACTATAGCCAACAACGATAAGGGTAAGCAACAGGTTATCTAGGCTTAGGAACCTAAGAATGACGAAAAATCCCATTCTATTCATGTTATTCTCAAGGTTTAAGATACTTATCAATGGTATTTTGATCGTGGGGGCTCTAGGAACATAACCAGTAACAAGTCATATTTTACTGACCTTGTAAATTATAAGGAAGGAAAAGTAACCTTTGGAGATAGGAGTACGTATAGCATCTTAGGGTGTAGTTGCTTGGAGATACCCTATTTTCCTAAGCTATAAAATGTGTTATACATTGAAGGGTTGAAAGAGAACTTGATTATCATAAGCCAATTTTGCGATGGTAACTTTGAGGCAAAGTTTGATCAATCAGAGTTTAACATTTATGATCAATCTGATGAAATTTCGCTACAAGGTGTGAGGACTAACGATAATTAATACAAGATCATTACCAAGTCCTCTTTAGTGTGCAATAATTCTAAGGTCTCCATCACGAACCCTTGGCATCAATGACTATGTCAAATCAATTTAGGAGATCTTCAAAGATTAGTCAAGAAAGACCTAGTTCATGTCTTACTATCACTTGGGAAACCAACTTCGTCGGTTTATGGTCCTTTATAACAAGGAAAACAAATCAAAAGTCCCCATAGGAATTTGAAGACCATTACCACTTCCTATGTTTTGGAGTTAATACACATTGATCTTATGGGTCTCGTGCATATGGAGAGTATCGGTGGTAAGAAGTATATCCTAGTGATGGTTGACGACCTTTAGAGATATTATATTATTGTATTTCTTAGAGAAAATTACGATGTTGTTGAGTTCCTAACAAACAAGTGTAATGTTCTACAAAATCAACATGATGTCACTATTAACCACATTCGTAGTGATAATGGCACTGAATTTAAAGAAATCGGAGTAGGCAGATTTTATGATGAAGTCGGAATCAAACATAATTTTTTGGATGTTCGTACTCCTAAAAAAGGGGATGGTATCAAACAATTAAAAAGATGGATAGATCCATGCTTCTTGGAAGAACTGGGCAAAGGCGGTTAACACCACAGCCACATGATGAATAAAGTATATCTTCATTCACACACTTCACACTTCATATGAGTTGTGGATAGGGAAGAAACCCAACATATCATATTTTTTAGTATTTAGGAGTCCTTTCTATATCCTTAGAGATAGATATCACTTATTCAAGTGAGACTCTAAAAGCGACGAGGGAATATTTTTAGGGTATTTATCGTCTAGTAGAGCCTATCGGCTGTTTAACCATAAAAGCGTTAAGGTTATGTAATTGATAAATGTCATAATTAGAGACGATGTGCCGATTACATTTATTGATCGTAACCTTGAGTGCGATAATAATGCATCCCCCACTGATGATCTCATTATTCCCCACACCAACACGATGGACCCCGATCATAATATAGAGGATTCACCCTCTTGGGTTCGAAAGTGTCGTGACCTTTTCGACATACTTGGTGATCCCACACTAGGTGTCAAGACTCGCACTCAACATTAGAATGTGGTTAGCTACTTTTGCTACACCCTCATAATAGATACCAAGAATGTGGGGGAAGCACTCAAATATGAGCATTGGATATGTGCTATATAAGATAAGTTGCTTCAATTATGGAAAAATGATGTTTTGGGAATTATTCACCCGACCTAGCGGGACCAATGTGATTAGTACTAATTGGGTGTATAAGAACGAGATGGATGAGAATGGTACAATTTATTCCAATAAGTATAGGTTTTTCACTCAAGGCTACACACATATTGTGGTTGTAGACTTTGACGAGACATTCTCTCCTATTATTAGTCTTGATTCTGCCCACTTACTACTCTCCATGGCATGTCATCTACAGTTTAAGTTATACTAAATAAATGTCAAGAGTGCCTTTCTTAATGGAATTATTTAGGAGGAAGTTTATGTGGAACAACCAAAGGGGTTTGAACCCCTAAAGCATTCGGGACATGCATTTTATGTAAAGACGACCTTATATGGTTTTAAGGAAGCACCGTGTGCTTAGTACCAAAGGCTAACTTCTTATCTCTTAGCTTATGGGTTCAAGAGAAGGGGAGTTGATATGTCGTTAAGAGAGGGAGGTGTTATATTGTTTGCCTGAGTTTATGTGAACGATATAGTCTTTATATCCATATGTTCCCAACATGATCACACTTTTGAGGGAGAGATGAACAATGAATTTGAGATGAGCATGGTTCATGAACTCACATTCTTCTTAGGTCTCCAAGTGCGTCAACTCGAGAATGGGATATTTTTTATCTCAATCTAAATATGCCAGGGACCTAGTGAAGAGTTTGGTTTAGAATTCGCTAAACACTCACACACACACGTGAGTTCCTCGATTAAGCTTAACAAAGACACCTTAGGCAAGGACGCAAAGACAATGCTTCATAGGAGTAGATAGGTAGTCTCCTTTACTTGATCGCTAGTCGTCCAAACATAGCCTTTTATCTTGGAGTTTGTGCACATTACCAAAAGAGTCTCACTTGTTTGGACTTAAAATTATCATCAAATATGTGAGTGGAACTCTTTCTTATCATATTTGGTATTCTTTTGATGTCGATTGGGCCATGGATGTTAATAGTTGTCAAAGCGCCTTGGATGGATGATTTTACTTTGGTAGTGATCTTGTCTCGTGGTTAATAAAGAAGAAAAACTCCATTTATTTCTCCATGGTAGAGGCTGGGTACATCTCCCTCAGGAGTTGTCGCACACAACTCTTGTGGATGGAGCAAATGTTGAAAGATTATGATATTACTCAAGGAACAATAATTATTTCTTGCTATAATAGAAGTGCGATCCATATTTTTTGTAATTCGGTCCAACATTCTCATACGAAATATATTAGGATTTGTATGAACTTCATTCTTGATCTTGTTGAGGAGAATATCATTTCCTTGAGCTTTGTGAATACTAAACATCAATTGGTCGATATTTTCACTAAACCTTTAGATGCACTTAGATTTCAAGATTTTAGGAAGTCTTTAGGTATTTGTGTTATTGATTGAGTTTGGGTATTATTTATAGTATATGGTGATTATCATACTGATATATCTTTTCCCTATTGATGGATTGTTTTCTTATGTTTATATTTTTGAAAAATCCAAAAAAAAAATTATTTTCTTCTAGAAAAGGATTCAAACAGATTTTATTTCTGATAAAAAAAATTTAAAAACTCAAAAAGATTTTTGTAATTTTGTTTACACCATATATGGATACTCATTTAAGATGTTCGAATCACAACTATATTCAATCCACTCATGTGATTTATTCATGTTGTTGTGATATTTGTCTTCATTTCTTTTGTGTGCTTAATAATTCATGGTTAGCATTTTGTTATTCTTTGATGATTATTTTCTTCATGCTAGACTCTTTATATCGCCTATATTGCACACATGCACAGACTTTTTGAACATTGTGCTTGCTTGTCATATGTCTAATATGGTGTTCTCATCTCAATCGTGCTTAATAGCGAACCAAATGTACTAGGAACAAATTTTGCTTGTAAGAACCATTGCCTATATTTCTTTTCCCAAAAATTTTGATTTTATTTAAGTAATGGAAAGGAGCTACAAAAGAAAAAATATTCTTTGTATTAAACTCCAACATTAGCAAGAGCCTAAAAGATTAATTCGACACATAAAAATATAAGTGCCAAGGCCAATTTTTAATTTCATTGATGCTTCACTATCATTAGAATTAAGATACCTTCATTAAATTTGGAGAGTGTTTGCTTAAAATGTAAGATTCTAAGGTGTTATAAGTTGAAGATCAATGGGTTTCCATAATGAACTTATTTCAAAAACATTAAATAGTTTAGCTTTATTGATTTGATAATCTTTAAAATTAATGGCATTTTACATAAGTCGAGTCAACTTCACTTCGTTCAATAATTTTACACTTAAGGTTGAAATTGAGTTCTTTCCTTATGTAGATGCGGTGTGATACTAAATGATTTAATTCGTAAATTCACTTATTTAATTAAGTAACTTATATTTAACAAAACCAAATTCAAATTAAAATCATCCCATGTACGTGCAGGTGTAAATAAAAATAGGCAAGCAAGTGATAGAGTAATTCAGGAAAAAATCCCCTAAGGGAAAAACCTTTTATATTCTAGAACTTTGACACGATTACATGACCTTTAACTTACATACAACTTCCCTCAAGCGTAATGCACGATGTCTATGTCAAGCCTTCAAAGCTTCAGCTAGAATGTAACACCCGCCTAATTAAAGCTTGGGTGATCAAGCCTTAATTTAATTTAAAAGAGGTTTCTTAAATGGTTAATTCTTAGCATCACTGTCGAAAACTTTTTTAATCACTAGCCACCTAAGTGAAATTAAGCTGGTGTCAAATTTTATCTTTATTAAAACAGATACAACTCATGCGGAACAATATAAATTAAGCAGTACCAAAACCAACCATCATAAATGACTGAATAAAATAAAGTCTTGCCGAAAACCATAGCTGAAATAAAACCAAATCAAAATCCAGCACAACAAAATAACTGCAAATATAACGAGTGGACAACATGTCCCAAAGTGAGAGTACTAAAACTGAGTTCCTACACTAGATCCGGAAGGATAAAGGAAACGTCTAATCAAATCCCTGCAACACCCACCTATGCTGCAGCTCCGAAATCCTTAGAATGGAGTCAAGCTTGGCGTCCCTGTTGCTGGACACCTAAAAGGTTTTAAAAATATTTTATAGCAAGTGTTAGTACACTAAACGTTTTGAAAATATTTAGCAAGTAATTTATCTCAAGAAATATCAGTTATTGATTACACATGTTAGGATCACTCACACTCTCTTGAGTCTCCTCACCTCTCATCTATCGTGCGCACCTAACGTTCCTACCTAGTCTCGCTACCAATTTAACTAGGTCTCCAACGTCAACACACCTCAGACACTTTAGCTCATCAGTACCGCCCATACCGTACGCTACATGCTACCCTTAATTTACTTTAAGTCATTAGTTAAGTTTCACTATAACCTTCCCATACCTCCCATACAGTATGTGTCCGAAAGTCTAGTAATTATCATTACTCTTACTTTATTATCAATACTTTAAAATTTAAGTCCTCACACTTAATCAAATCTTAGGTACACACTACCAACCTTTTCAACTAATCACACTCAAGTAGATTTTATATCTATTCTACCTGCACACTTATATATTTCAGCCACCCTTACTCATAAGTATTTTATACAATCTTAGTGATGCACTAATAATTCTCACTAAGATCACGCCTAAGTATATTGAAAACAATATTTAGGTACGCCCCACCTAATCTTACTATTATCACACATAACTAGATTATTCAGACGGTATATCTTCCATACACACATATACCCCATACATCATACCCTACCATTGGTCCTATTTTACACATTAAGGACAAATGGTTCGGAATGTCTCCTCGAACCTGGCTCGGAATGTCTCCTTGAGAAATGTTCGGAATGTCTCCTCGAACATGGTTCGGAATGTCCCCTCAAACATGGCTCGAAATATCTCATCGAGCATAGTTCGAAATGTCTCACCGATAAATCCTTTCACAAGGAAACATACAATAGGCATTCACAATCCAAGTAATACTATAGAACAATAGGTATTCACACAACCAAATTATTCTCGTGTGTACGTAGTAGTTTTCTCTCGTATACTTACCGTACTTATTAATCAACGATTTATCTCACTATCGTACATATTAGAGTATTCGCACAACTCTAAGATTTCTCGATACCTTTTTATTTATAACAGTAGTTAAACTATCTCTATCCTACTCATATACACCTTATATTGACGTCGAATCTCCCCGTAAATCAATTCTCACATTTTCGATGCGCAACTTGATCGGTTTATCCCCATCGGTCTATATTCCAAGCCTTACACTCCACGTCTATAACGGACCTTAGTTATACTCCCTACTGGTCTTTATTAAGTCCCTAATAGGTATAATAACATCTCTAAAATCTTCCTTCATCATTGGAATTCAAAGAAAACTTAATCAACACAAATAGCCCAAAATCAACTTTAGTCGATCGATCGACCAAAGGCTTCGATCGATCGATCAATCGAACAGGTGCAGGTCGTCTTCTTCCTTGTTTCAACAGTTCTGTCTGATCCCACACTCCATTACACCTTATGAAAGTTCTTCCCAACATCACCAATCATCTTATAAATATTCAGGGATCATTCTCAATGTAAATATATCTTCAAATCTTCATTAAATCCATCCAAGAACTATCCCAATCTAACTTTTCTCAAAACCCTAGATAATTTAGTTCTTCATGGTTATACATCATAAACCCAGATTTAGATTCGAAATTTCTAATGTAAATTCATTTGTTATTAGTCCTCTACAAATGTAAATGCCAACTACATGCATTCCTACTCCAATATGTAATCAATCCATTCTTTTTCTCCAAGAACATTCACTAAAAACAATTTATTTAAAAAGCCCTACACATGGGTATTATAACTTCATAAATTTTCAATAAACCACTTTTATTATGTACACTAAGTCTGATTTCGTGATTGTTGTTGGTGATTGATGATCTTTCTCCTTCAATCTTTCTTCCCAATGAGTTTCTGGTGAAAGTCTCCTTTGAATCCTTCCCACTTCTTCCTTTTTGCCTTGGGATTGTTTCTCTCTTCTCTCTAGTGGCTATGGTGTGTTTTTCTTCTCTCTAACCCTAGCCTCCAACTCTTATAATCTGACTTAGAGTTCTAAAATTCGTGGGTCTCCTCACCCTAAACTGTAAAAAGGCCAGAATGCCCTCGTATGGGCTCGGTTTAGCCCAAAAATGTCCCGGCACTCGACTAAAAGCCCCGGGTATACTATTTTGACTAATTTAACCCTTTCGAAATCATCTGTGACCTCTAAATTATCATTCGAGTCACTAAAAACTCATTTCATTTCCACCTTGAATTACGACACTCGTACGGTTAAACCTTAAACCAATTTAATTTCGAATTGAATAATTTCTAAATCTCCAATCTTAATTAACTTCGATATTCTCCAAAAGTACGGGGTGTTACATACTTCTCCCCTTACAAAGGAATTTCGTCCTCGAAATTCGGATGAAGTTCTCACTCCAAGTTATCTACCGTGCCTTAACCCTTTACTCTTAAGGCCACTACGTATTTATTTCTGTCCTCCCTAATTGAGAATAATATTACAATTATTTAACTACCTAGGGCGCCCATACACCCTATACCCGTGCTTAATTGCACAAAAATCACCCGACTATACTAGCCGTGAACCTTAAGATAACTTTTAACTCGTAGTCATATCACATATATAATTAATAATCGGGTTACCCAACCCATGTACTAATGACCAAACATCTCCCCACCTCCAACGTTGTGCTAAGTTTCATACGTGGGACGTCTCGCAAAGCGAAATCCAAACAAGGAACCCCCCCGATATACTACTACCTAACATTGTCGGTCGTTAGGATCTGTTAGACCCTCAATTCATAGTACGTACCCCCAAATACTTGTCTCTTAACACAAAAGCACACAAGATCACTCTTATGTTACAAGAGACAACATGAAATATTACAACCTTACTATCATTAGTTCTTGCATAAAATAACCCCCAGCTATCTCTCCCAGCTCAAAAATAACCCTAACTGACCTGAATCACCTCAGTAGATATCCCTACTTCACGGGATAAAATATAACTATATAATCACATATTCGTATTAGTCTATTATGCCACACATAATAACATGTATACACACATACCTAGGTCAAAACCTCTTTCAGATGTTACCTATCAAAATACATCTTATGTTGGAACAGCGGTCCCGAAATCTTGCTATAACTGCCACTATAGCCTAAACCATTGCTAATCGGTCCAAAACTCAGCGAGTAGTTTGCTCAATTCTCATAATTATCGAAGGTAGTAGACTACCACATCATGCAACCACTCTTGGTGTACGCCTCCATTCTCTCTCATGCGACATAAAAGTTCCGCTACCCTCCGGTGACTAATCGTGTACGTACCCAATAAGGTTACTACTGCTATCGCACTCAGTAATCCTGACTCTCTCACGAATTGGAGTGTTAACAGTCTCACTTACGAATTATCCAAATCACTTAAAAAAACTTTCCATACTCATATGGATAACATAAAAGAAATTACTCCACATTCTAGTCTATCATCCTGATGCAAGATTTAATCTCCCAATTATAATATTGACTCCTCTTCAGATCGAATAACTCAATGTGCCACAATTCACTAGTGACTCCTCACACACAAGGGAAATACCGAGAATCTCTAATATGCCAACTCCTCGTGCAAAACTAGCCCTAATAAACAATTTGAAGGCCCAGTATCAAAAAAAATCCCACTCTTAAGCAAGTAAATAAAAATGTACCCTCTATCGCAGGTGGTGCCTGAGGAGCTAGAGGCATCGATACGTCTCGGACGTTATACACATGCCCATCATGCATCTGTCCCTACTGTTGTGGGGTTGGTGCTGGTGCTGGTGCTGGAGCTACTAAAGCCCGATGTTCCTGCTGGGCATTCTACTACTGAACCCCGTCCTGCTGTGGACATTGTCTCTGTCTGTGACCCTGCTGGCCATATATAAAATAATGTCGCGGAAATGGTCTGCTCTAGCCCTACTGTCCTTCCTAACTCCCCCATCAGGTTGGTAACTTACGGACCTGAACCTCTTGGCGAAATTCCCCCACTGAGAATTTTTCCCCTGCTGCTACCTGACTGCTGTTGCGGTGCTTCACCGGCACTACCCCCATTGGCCTTGTCTGACTGACTTGGCTCCCCTCACTTTCCCCCTTTAGTATGGAAGCGATGATCCTGACATTGTAGTAAGGCTGCATGAACGACATCAGTGTATATCACCAGTTCAGGGTTACCTATCAAATGCTGCCTGATCCTCCAGGCTAAACCCCCCATGAACTTTGCTCTCTTCCTTTCTTCATTGCTTACCTCATCTAGCACAAAATTATCCTGGCGGGTGAATTCTTCCTCGTAGTTTGCTACCAAACGTCACCTTGAACTACTTCATTAAATTTCTTCCTCATCTCTGACTCTACTGCCAGCAAAAAGTACTTGCAGTCAAACTGCACCCAGAACTCAGAAATTGTCATTATACCTCTCTCCTCAGTAGTGGTCACCGACTCCCACCACTGTAGTGCTGCCCCAGTTAATATGAAGGTAGCTAACATCTGCTTTTGAACCTTGCTGCAATCCAACATGCGTAGGTGGCGTTGAATGTTTCTCTTCCATTGGCATGCCGTCACTACATCTATGCCACCCTGGAACTCTGGCGGGTGACCTTTCTGAAAGATTTCTCTAATGTTGTGCCAAGTGGGATGCCCTGGATGTGCCTGAATAACTGGAGCTACGGACTGTTGTTCCTGGGGCTGAGGGAAATGGGATTCCATGGCCCTAATAGCTGTCTCTACGGCCTGTGACACTATCACCGCCACCTGAGTAGCGAAAATCATCTCGGGTGGTGGGGGTGGGGGTCCCTGTTGGACCTGAGGGCCCTCCCTAGCCTCATTTCAGGCGTCTGCCCTCTCGGCTCGCACCCTCCTTGGCGGCATTCTGAAATAAAATTCAAGTTTGTATAAGTACACAATTTAAACAAAATTATAATAGCAGAAGAGCGTTATCGCAAGCACGCAAAGATAATTCAACAGTCCTATCAATAGGGTTATATATCAACATAACGATACACTGGAATCGTAGTAAGCCGCACAGATCCTAAGGACACTATAACCTGATGCTCTGATACCATCTGTGACACCTCGCGCAATTAAACCTTGGGTGATCAAGCCTTAATTTAATTTAAAATAGGTTTCTTAAATGGTCCATTCTTAGCATCACTGTCGAAAACTTTTTAATCACTAGCCACCTAAGTGAAATTAAGCTGGTGCCAAATTTTATCTTTATTAAAACAAATACAACTCATACGGAACAATATAAATTAAGCAGTACCAAAACCAACCATCATAAATGGCTGAATAAAATAAAGTCTTGCCGAAAACCACGGCTGAAATAAAACCAAATCAAAATCCAACACAACAAAATAACTGCAAATGTAACGAGTGGACAACATGACCCAAAATAAGAGTACTAAAACTGAGTTCCTACACTAGATCCGGAAGGATAAAGGAAATGTCTAATCAATTCCCTGCAACACCCACCTATGTTGTAGCTCCCAAATCCTTGGAATGGAGTCAAGATTGGCGTCCCTATGGGTGGAAACCTAAAAGGTTTTAAAAATATTTTATAGCAAGTGTTAGTACACAAAACGTTTTGAAAATATTTAGCAAGTAATTTATCGCAAGAAATATCAGTTATTGATTACACATGTTAGGATCACACACACTCTCTTGAGTGTCCTCAACTCTCATCTATCGTGCGCACCTAACGTTCCTACCTAGTCTCGCTACCACTTTAACTAGGTCTCCAACCTCTACACACCTCAGACACTTTAGGTCATCAGTACTGCCCATACTGTACGCTACATGCTACCCTTAATTTACTTTAAGTCATTAGTTAAGTTTCACTATAACCTTCTCATACCGCCCATACAGTATGTGTCCGAACGTCTAGTAATTATCATTACTCTTACTTTATTATCAATACTTTAAAATTTAAGTCCTCACACTTAATCAAATCTTAGGTACACACTACCTACCTTTTCTACTAATCAAACTCAAGTAGATTTTATATATATTCTAGCTGCACACTTATATGTTCCAGACACCCTTACTCATAAGTAGTTTATACAATCTTAGTGATGCACTAATAATTCTCACTACTATCACGCCTGAGTATATGGAAAACAATATTTAGGTACACCCCACCTAATCTTACTACTATCACACATAAGTACATTATTCAGACGGTATATCTTCCATACACACATATACGACATACAGCACACCCTATCATCGGTCCTATTTTACACATTAAGGACAAATGGTTCGGAATGTCTCCTCGAGAAATGCTCGGAATGTTTCCTCGAACCTGGCTCGGAATATCTCATCGAGCATAGTTTGGAATGTCTCATCGAACTTATAAATCCTATCACAAGGAAACATAAAATAAGCATTCACAATCCAAGTAATACTATAGAACAATAGGTATTCACCCAACCAAATTATTCATGTTTGTACGTAGTAGTTTTCTCTCGTATACTTACCGTACTTATTAATCAACGATTTATCTCACTATCGTACATATTAGAGTATTCGCACAACTCTAAGATTTCTCGATACCTCTTTATTTATAACAGTAGTTAAACTATCTCTATCCTACTCATATACACCTTATATTGATGTCGAATCTCCCCATAACTCAACTCTCACATTTTCGATGCGCGACTTGATCGGTTTATCCCCGTCGGTCTATATTCCAAGTTGTAACACCCCGCTTAAAATAATAACGGGTGGCCAGCTCTATACTACATTGAATCAGGAATTTTAGATGGTCCAGTCTCAACATCAACTGCCGGTGCTATATAATATAGGACTAACGATCCGATATCATATAAGCGAGATGTTAAAATTAAATAAAATATGCAACATACCACAACCCAACACTATAACACTACGAATAAAGGAAAGAAAGATGCAGGAAAGAACTATGAGAAATGAAATGCAAAAATAAAATGAAATAAATAACTACAACTGAAATATACCATAAGGAAGTAAACCCGAATAAGCTGTCGGGTCACAGCAAATACAATGACTGAAATGGAATAAATATAAACATGTATATAAATATCCCTTGGGTACAAACTCGATATACAACATGAATCCTACCTAGAATTTTAAGAGTAGGAAGCGACTACATTCTACATCCCGCAACAGTCCGCCCTATCACGACTCCCAAGACTCTGGATAGAAAGTCATCCGGCATCCATGCGGTAGGACACCTGTAATAGTATATATATATAAATATATATATATATATATATATATATATATATATATATATATATATATATATATATATATATATATATATATATATATATATATACAGGCAGGAGAGAAAACTAAACGGGTCAAAGCCCGAGTGTGAAAAATATTTAGCAAGTGTGTTAATCGTGCAAAATAAATATCGGTGCACTTATTTCATAATTAAAGTGGAATCGCACTCTCGTGGAACCCCAACTCACCTCTCATCTAACGGCGCGCACCTATTCGCGTCTTCAGATTTTAGTTAAATTACCCTAATTATAAGGACAACCTAACTTATCATAGGCCTAGCCTATACCCACGAGATCTGCCTTCCTGTCTTAACCCAAGAATCCACCCCTTTTTTCTAATCATACTTAATTATGTTTACAAACAATTATGCCGTAATAGGCTTAATGGATTACGGTTTAAAATTTAACCAATTATAATTCTTAATAGTTACCCATATACATTTGGGATGAATCATATGATTAAATTTCTAAATAATGGGCATGCAAAATTATTATTGGCAAAACTTCCCTCCAATTTCAACGCTGCACTGCGTTTCGTGCGTGGGGTGTCTCACAAAGCGAAATCCAAACAAGGAACCACCCCGTTACACTACTCCTTGTCAACATCGATCCTGGAGATCCATTATGCCACACATAAATATTTGACAGAACTTCTCTCTAATCTCAATAATGCACTACGTTTCGTGCGTGGCGTGTCTCGCAAAGCGAAATCCAAACTAGGAACCACCCCGTTACACTACTCCTTGACAATGTCGATCCAAGAGATCCATTGTGCCATACATACAATACTACTAAATATAGATTACCATAAGAACAACTTAAAGCCTCCAACTGATATCCTTGGGATGATGTAACCGAAATATTCCTTAAATGCGATACATCAACCCCCATCAATCTAGTACACCATAATCATCCAAGATGTACTACACGAAGATTCCATATCCTTTCATCTATAGGATATATAAATATATGTATAGGCATTTTATTCTAAGCATATATATATATATATACCATCATCCATACCCATGACCAAGTGTACATATCATATCTGATGTACAATGGACATGCACATAATCCACCCCGCTATATATCGCCGATAAAACTGCACCATGCTATCATCTTCCCAATGCCCGGCTCATGTAGCAACTGGGGACCACCATGGTGGGGCTCAACGACACCCATCTCGTGGTAACTCACACACACGACGTCCTGGGAAGCGGTCATAGCTCCTAACCGTTCAATGAGACGAGACATACCCACCGCGTCCCACCCCAAAATATATATCACATAATAACACACTGGGCGACTATGACCTGGGGAATATCCACACCCTGCTCTATATGCCAGGATGCCCACCCTCTGCGCGAAAACTTCCCAATGATAGCATGAGCGGGGTATGCTTAACCACATAAGTATATATATCGTTCACATGCACAATATATACACATCCATATGATCCCATCATATGATCAAACATTAAACCATCACATAAGGTTTAGATATCCATACCATGTATATCCACAACATAAATATATCCATATATTAATATCCATACAGATATATATACATATATTTACATATCCATATATCTATATATATATAAGCCAATTCTCGTTCATATGTATAAGATATATATACCCTCGGTTATAAGTATACGTAATCCTCAATATACAAGTCGTCACCACAAATCATTTAATTTACCTCGATATGTGAATATAATCCCTCACTTGAAACATATTCAATCATTTTTCCTATGATGAATAGTATCCCAAAATCATATGTATACATATATACATATATATTCAACATTAGGGTTATCACCCAAGATCTTGTGTAGGAAACCATCACTACACATACCATCTATATCCGAGAGCACGTTAAGGAATCTAGTAATAATTTCGACGATCGGTATACATATAACTAATAGTCTATAAGCCTCAAGCTCAATCTTAAATTCATCAAATAATCCCATTTCATAGGGAAAGTACCCGTTGTACATCACACACCGATAAACAACATCTACCCCATCTAGATTTTCACACTCTACTCTAGTTGGTAATATAATCTCATCGCTCTCGATTTCGACTATGGTTCAATCATTATTATGAATCCCCTAGTCTAACGCCTCTCCGATTTATTCCTTAAATTTTATCATTACTAAGGGTATGCGACCCCTCTCTTCCATTTGGCCCCAAATTGGATCTTAATAATATCCTATCCTTATAAGGATTCAATATAAATGTCGGCCCAGAATTTCACAACATTCCCTCGCAACTCTCTTTATAAGAGTTCTTAACCTCACATCACATTTACACTTACTTTGATCTATACTTAGGATTCCCAACCCCAATGAGGTTTCCCCGCAATCTCTATACACAACTCCAATACATACATGGATATATTTCTCCCCAATTATTCCAAGGAGTCCCCAAAATCATAATATGGGAGAAACCCTTTATATGTCTCCAAAAACATATCTATTGCATCATAAGAAAAGGCCCCAAACTAAAAAAAATCAACCAAAAAGGTTAGAGATCATCCTAGAAAAATCCCCTAAAATAGTCATGTTTCCGAATCGATTTTGCCCAGCAGCGAATCGATTCGGTCCAAGGGACCTGAGAGTCTGTCACCTATCGAATCGATTCACCCCTAGCGAATCGATTCGTCCCTACAGACCTGAGGCTTCTGCAACCTGGCGAATCGATTCGCTAGGGGAGAATCGATTCAGCCAGTTCAGAAAGCCACGAAAATGGCTATTTTCTCCCAAACCCAAAACTTCCAAAATTCGTTTTATACCTCTTCTAACCCTTAATCTTCAACTCCAACATGTTTTCAAACATCAAAACTCATCCTATATCTAATCTCGTCAATTTATATCCCTTAAACCCAATTATAATCTTGAATTTCAAGGTTTAAACCAAAATTTTAGGTTTTGATGCTTATACCCAAAAACCATTTCTTTAACCCACAAATTATGAAATGAAATACACAAATGACTTATTTAGCAAGATTAAACACTTGCCTCGATTTTGTAGAGGTCGAATCGTCCTCGATGTCGCGTTTGGGCCGAAAATCTCCAAGTTTTTCTTCCTCTCTCTCTCTTCTTTTCTCCTTCTTTCTTTCTTCCTTTCTCTTTTCTTTCTATTTCTCTCTTTCTCTAATGAGAAGGATTCATCCGTAAGCCTCTTAAGCCTATAAAACATAAGTCCCAATTTTAAATGTTAATACACACTTTAAATGACTCGTTTATTCCAATTCGAGTCAAACTGACTTAAAATATTTCGGAGCCGAAATAAAACCCAATGACAGTCATTTTGACTATCTCGACCCTTCCGGGATCAATGGTTCCCTCAAAATCATCATCCGGAACACTTTGAAATGTTCTCCATTTTTGGACCTCAATTCCCAAATTTTAAAATTCTCCAATTTAATTAACTTTTTATTTTTCCAAAAATTTAATTTCTCAGTCTTAAATTCATGGGGTGTTACACAAGCCTTACACTCCACGGCTATAACGGACCTTAGTTATACTCCCTACTGGTCTTTATTAAGTCCCTAATAGGTATAATAACATCTCTAAAATCTTCCTTCATCGTTGGAATTCAAAGAAAACTTAATCAACACAAATAGACCAAAATCAACTTTGGTCGATCGATCGACCAAAGGCTTCGATCGATCGACATTCTTGATTCGATCGATCGATTGAACAGGTGCAAGCCGTCTTCTTCCTTGTTTCACCATTTCTGTCCGATCCCACACTCCATTACACCTTATGAAAGTTCTTCCCAACATAACCAATCATCTTATAAATGTTTAGGGATCATTCTCAATGTAAATATATCATCAAATCCTCATTAAAACCATCCAAGAACTATCCTAATCTAACTTTTCTCAAAACCTTAGATAATTTAGTTCTTCATGGTTATGCATCATAAACCCAGATTTAGATTAGTAATTTCCAATGTAAATTCATTTGTTATTAGTCCTCTACAAATGTAAATGCCAACTACATGCAATCCTACTCCAATATGTAATCAATCGATTCTTGTTCTCCAAGAACATTCACTAAAAACAATTTATTTAAAAAGACCTACACATGGGTATTATAACTTCATAAATTTGCAGTAGACCACTTGCCTTATGTCCAATAGGTCTGATTTCGTGATTGTTGTTGGTGATTGATGATCTTTCTCCTTCAATCTTTCTTCCCAATGAGTTTGTGGTGAAAGTCTCCTTTGAATCATTCCCACTTCTTCCTTTTTGCCTTGGAATTGTTTCTCTCTTCTCTCTAGTGGCTATGGTGTATTTTTCTTCTTTCTAACCCTAGCCTCCAACTCTTATAATCTGACTTAGAGTTATAAAATTCGTGGGTCTCCTCACCGTAAACTGTAAAAAGGCCAGAATGCCCTCGTATGGGCCCGGTTTAGCCCAAAAATGTCCCGGCACTCGACTAATACCCCCGAGTATACTATTTTGACTAATTTAACCCTTTCGAAATCATCTGTAACCTCTAAATTATCTTTCGAGTCACTAAAAAATCATTTGATTCCCACCTTGAATTACGACACTCGTACGGTTAAAACTTAAACCAATTTAATTAAATTTAAATCACCGAATTGAATAATTTCTAAATTTCCAATCTTAATTAACTTCTATATTCTCCAAAAGGACGGGGTGTTACATAGAACTCAGCAGTGGATCACTCACAGCCGTACCAATTTGGACACCCAGCCCAGACACGTAGTCTTGATTCTTTGTGGGATATCCCTCTACAATAGCTCTCGGCTCTCCAGTTGCAGAGTTCTTCTCACAAAGGTTGAACTTTAGGCAAAGTATTGTTTGGGTTCCAAAAAAATTTTCACACAAAAAAACTTTCTGAGATTTGTGAATTGTGAAAACAAAATTGAACCCTCAAAATTGTGTTGGAGAAAAGGTAAACTCTCAAAAACGTATTCTGATCAAAAAAATATTTTCTCCACGCAAAATACAGAACCTTGACACCTTATTTATGAAAACTTTTAAGGCGGTGACATGTCAGGTAAATTGACTTCTCGTTTGAACGAGCTGACATGTCATTCGAACGACTTCTAGTCTCGTTCGAACGAGATAGGATCTCGTTTGAGCGACTAGGCACAAATCTCGAGATTCAATCTACAGAGTTTTAAAACATTTGGAGAGTTAGAAACCAACACTCTTACGAATCTTAGAACAGATATCAAAAAGCTTTTATGATAAAAATGTTTTTGAAATGATAAAAATCCATTTAAAATAATTCAAAAATCATTTTTCATAAAAGGAAAAATATATTTAATTTTTAGATAAAATCCCAATACTTTTTAAGCAAAATGTAAATGGAACTTAACCAAATTACCAAGATCGTTCTTGTTGGGCATAGTTGTTGAAGTTAACTTGAAATTCAGATCGTCGATTGTAGATGTGCGCTTCCCAATTCTTCAACAAACTTGTAGCAGTATACGACATACTAAATATGATGGACAATATCCTTACAAATCTCCCCCTATGTCTATTGCGGTACAAAATAAAAATATCCGAATTATCAATCAAAATATGACCTATACAAATCTACCCTCCCATAAACTCAAATGTGGAAAGATAAACTGAATAAGTCTTCAATAACACTTGGATTCAACAATCAACTTTTTAAATCTCCAAGCTTTTCTCATCAGGGTGTGTACTTCATCAATCTTTAATTGTACCTACACACATGAGATAAAGCAAAAATATCGTGACGTATCGAGTTTGAAATTATATAAACATAAAGCATGTAAGAAGAATTAAATCTCCCCCATACTTAAAACTCCCCCATAATATCATAATTCGTTCTCCCCCTTTTTATTTGTCCGAAATAGACAAGGAAAAGAATAAACCAAATAAATCAAATCGGGGTGTCACGGTAAGCAAGGCAAACAAATATGACAAATGTGCTCAATGCAGGATATGCTCAAAAAACTTCACAAACTATTTTTTATTTTTAAGTTTTTTTTATACAAAAGTGTTACAAACAACACCATAAATTCATACTAAGATAACCAAATCGTGAAAATGGTATGAATGGGTGTGAACAGATTCGATAGGAAATAAAACTCCATCACGTATGTGCACGATGCATATTGTGTATTCCTAACGAATGAGCATCAAAATCGTCCGTAGGTGTAAAAGTGTTGAATTTAGATGACATCGTCTAATATCAAAATCAACAAATCAAAGTCTACATGATTTTCACACCAATAACATCTAAAAACTTTTTAACGCTTTTTGAAGACTTTTTAAGGACGTACAAAGCCGTTTTAATTCTACAACCAACCTCCCTCGTATATATTTTCTTTTTGAGGTGATCTAAATTCTCAAACATTGGAGAATTGGGGAATAAACCTAATGGCCCCTTTTTGGCATAAAATTCTTTTTATTGCCTTTAAATTTTTTTGGCTCTTTTAAACCTCTTTAGACCCTGGATAGTTAAAATACCTCAATTGTTTAGGTCCAATTAAACGGTGGCTTAATCGCAAAGGATAGATATGTACCTTTTGTATCCCTTCACCGTTTTTTTAAATTCATAAAAACTCACGGCAAACGGGTTAAAACATGCACACCTTTTATTATCTTGTTTTATCGCATTTGGTTCGTTTTAATAGACAGAATTGAGATGAAAATACGTAACCAACATGTGATTCGATAAGAACAGTATTCAAACAAATTTGTGCTCATGTGCATCAAAGGAAATAATGAGTCAATCATGTAGGTAATAACACTTGATTACATCGTAATGACTCCAAACACTATAAAGCACAAGAATGACATGACATATTATCTCACAACGCTATCAAATATTCACATGGATATGGCATGATGTTGTGACTTGGTCATCCTAAATGTCAATTCATATAAGGTACAAACAAAATACAAAACACTTTTTGGATTTTTAAATTTTTTTATCAAAATAAAATCAATTTGACTTTTTCAAAATTTTTCATACAAAAATCCAATACAAAAAATACAAATCAACACACTAGCAAATATATATCATGAAACCACAACTAGTGTATGAAAAAAAATCATGCAAGCAAGTGACGAATCATGTGCAAGCATGTGAGTCTCAAAACATCTAAAGTCTAGCGTATCCAAAAGTGATTTCCTAACCCCAACAGATGTGACACGTCGACACGAGTTTTTGGGAACCAACAAAATACTAGACTTAGAATTCCTTATGACACCCCGACTAATTAAATACCGGGTAGCTACTCCTTTATTAAATTAATACAGAATATCAAGTTGTTTCAGTCTTATCATCACTGTCGAAAACATTCAATTAATTACTATCCACCTAATATTTAAAAAGAGAGATGTCAAATTTTATTAATTTAGTTAACAAAAACCAAGAATTAAATCATTAACCATCAATCGCATAATCAATCTCATATGAATAACCAACGAAATGAAATTTACTGAGTCTGGAGTAAACACTCCAATAATAACAATGCCAGAGTAAATAAAGTCCCAATACAAGAGTTTGAATAAATAAACCAATAACCGAAATAATGATAGCCTGTAACCACAACCTCTAAATAATAATGTGCGACATGCCCTAACTGATACAAATGACTCTAAAGGAACCAAGGATAAATATGAATGCGTCTAATACCAATATCCTGTAGCTTCCACAGCAGCTACAACATGTTATCATAATGGAACTCCTATGCTTGGCGTCCCTGTAGCTGGGCACCTAAAATGTTTTTACAAAACAAAATAGATTTGGAGGAAAACGGGTCAGAGCCCGAGGTGAAAACAGTTTAAAATTTTAACAAGTGTTTAAATTACAATTAAACAACACATATTATAAACGCGTTAGTTGCGTACTCACACATGAGTTTCTCACCTCTCAACTAATGTGCACACCTAACGTATGCCCTTAACCCATCCTAGTTATGTTGCTAACTAACTAGTCTATACCACTTCCTCTTTCGCATTCTACCATAGGATGTCTACTCTTAATATCCAGATAATATATGTTCATAATTCATATTCGCATTCATCAAATTACTTATCTCAAGTGTTAATTAAATTCTCATTCTTAATCCTTTCAAATATCTTAGTTATTCACATATACTAAGAAACAATGAACCAGTCACAAGTACATAAGTATAACACTCTCAATACATAAATACATATATGGCACCCCTAGGCTAAGTTGTGGTGCTCACATACTCTGCTATCGAATCCTGGTACATCACGTACATAAGGACTACGAGTTTCGAATCTCTCAAAAACCGTTTTAATAAGCAAAGTCACACATATTGGAGGAAAACATAGTTCACATACCCATGGTTCACGCCTATACCTATGCTCCCATGGTTAGCTGACTTATCGACTCATAAATAAGTCATTCACATTCCTATGTCCTTAAGGTACCAGTCTAAATCCCCTCGAAGGCGCACAAGGATAAGAGGGTCCTTTTCCATAAAAAAAAATAACCTCCTGTGATAGCTAGTATGGTAGGTATGTCATACACATAAGAAATCCATACACTAGGCATTCACACAACCTAAGTAATCATATTACAATATGAGTATTCACACATTCCATCTAGTAAGTCTCATACATAATAAGTTTAACCCGACATCAAACGAAGTACACATTTAACTTGATAATTCTCTTGTCGTATCAATTTGATTACCTAAACCTATCCCAAAAGGTTAATAGGTCTCCTATTAATTTCTAATGTTATCTCAGCAATTATAAAACAACTTTACTACTGTTCATACCCCTAAATTATCTTTCATTCCACTTTCAGTCCCAAATCGAAAGATTCAAATCGTCCTCACTCGGTAACCGCTAGAAATTATAACGCTCAATCCCATAAATTATAACATTCTCTGGGCAATAACTAAGTCCTTACTGACCTTAACTAAGTCCCACAATATCAAATTTATCACCCTAAGAATTATCCTCGGTCTTGGACTTTCCATTTTCCCTCAAAGGAAAACAATTGCCAAAAATCAGAGGGGGTCGATCGATCGAAGAAAAGGGCTCGATCGATCGATAGTCGATCGATCGATCAAGCAGGTATCAGCCCAGATTTCTTAAACAGTTACGGGTTTCATCCTTTTTACACCTCTAATTCTTCCTTAAAACGTCCCAAACTCCCAAGAAAGTTCACTAATGATTATACCAACATGTTTGCATAATTTTTAACGTTTTATAATCATCAAATCAAAATGGAACATCAAATTCTTGGATCAATTTACCAAATTTTTGTATACAAACCCTAATTCTTTTATTTCTTCAAGAACACTATATCAATCAATTCAATTTCATAATTTTCTACCCCTAAGTCATAATATTGTGGCTGCTAATATCTCCAACAATAAGCTACATACAAGACTTACCCAGATTATGATTTACTTTCTTCAAATCGATTCAATTTTCATTATTTAAGGTTATTCTTCAATTCTAACCTAACATGAATGATATATGCGCTAAATTATTGCAAGTTAAATCACTTGCCTGGTAATAAAGATTATGATCCGATAAAGTAGATGATATAGAATTGCTCCTCTCATTCCGATCTATCAGATGGTGATGACGGTGGTGCAAAAAGTTCAAAGATGGTGGTTCTCCTTTGGTAACTTCCTCCACTTCATCTCTAATGGCCGTCTGTGAAACTTGGTGATGGAAAACCCTAAGGCTCTAATCTAATCGCTGATAATAACTATCTAAAATTCGTGGGTCACTATTCACCCAAAAATAGGAATGATTAAAATACCCTCTCGGGTTACCGGTTAGGCCTAAAAATGCCCCGGAACCCAAGCTAAACCCCCGGCTACTGTTTTCTGACTATCTCGACCCTTCCGGACACGTTAGCGCACACAAAATGCTCATATGGATTACATAAAAATAAAATACTTTTAAATCTATTAAATTGGGTCCTGACACGACAAACACGCGCGTCCCAACTTAATTACCGAAACTGCCATATTTTTAACTCACGACAATTTTAATGAATTCTATAATCACATATTACCATAATCACTCAGTAATATTCAACAACATAATAATAATCAAATACTAACTCTCATCTGGCTAGCATTTAAATCCGAATTAATTTCCAATTAATTATCCCAAATTAATTTTAATAAATCTCATAATTCAAGGAAATTTAATTTATTAAACCACATAATTAAAAGCCATAAAAATACGGGGTATTACATACTTCCCCCCTAATAACAGAATTTCGTCCCGAAATTCGAAAAATAGGCATATTAAAAAAAATTATAATCCTCCAGTACTCAAAGTAAAATACAAAGAAAGGCTCAACCACTACAGCCCTCGCTTCACAACAAGTTTGTTGAACACTCTTGACACTTTATCAGTTATAGGGTTATACCTCAATAAATGCACCTCACGTTGCGCTCTTACTGACCAGCATTCGAATAAAAATAGCCTATACATCATTGGCCGCATTATCTCAATATTATTATGAGTCCGCACCTCTCTACGTATTAACTCCCGCATTTATCTACACACAAAACTCCCATCCTGGGAGAAACCATAGAACATCTGACTGCTCTTGACCGTTCTTTGTATCTCTTACACAAGGGGAAAACCACTCACGATAGTTGGTGGTTATCCCATTTTAGTCATCGGACTCTAACTCTTGACTGATCCAAAACTCTGATAATCCGCTCACCTCTAAACATCCAGAGAAAGAATGATAAGGTTTATCCACACAAAACCTCAGTAAGCACCTTGTCCACTATGAATAGATACGGGTGCTTTCACCCAACTGTACCATTAAGTAATATCTTTTCCCCATTATCACAATATACCTCACTTACTAGCTATACCCGTTTTGAAAATGAAATGATCACAATGAATCCAAAATTGCTTTCATACAGTTCCATCAGTCATCAATCACCTTGCACCTATTCTTCGTGCTATAGGTGATACAACTTTCTCAAAACAAAATTATTCCCACTACTTCCTTATACCCCATATTGAAGGTGGGCTTCAGGTATCTCATTCTAGTTCTGAATAATACTACGTAGGACTACGTACCGACGTGTTCACTATCTAATAGTGTAAATCACCTAAGGATATAACAATTCCTCTCCCTATGGATAACCTGTCCCACATATTCGAAGGAACTCGTTACTTATCTATAAGTTGGCAATCTCCTCAAGGAAATTTTCCAACTTGACTCTTCCATCACTGGAATCGTCGGGTTGATACAAAATTATCTGGTTGATCATCTTACCCCAATCGATCTACTACTTACTATACCCCTTTCAATGTCGACTTTCACGTATACTTCTTCCCATTAAGTGATACTCACTAGCCCTCTTCTCCTCTCGGTGTATACCAAAAATTACTACTCGTGCACATTTCACCACGTTGTGCACATCTGGACTCTCATACCTTATCAACATCCTCACTCCATTTACGCGTAAGCCACTCTCAACATTCGATTGGGTGGAACTCTGCTCCAAATTGTCCATAATAGTTAACTATTTTCCTTCTCAAAAGACACTCCCTTTTTAAATGGATTCCCACTTCCTTTCAACCAATTTTAGACGTGTTATTCTGATTGCACAAGAATCAATAGATTGTCATTCTTCTCACGACGCTTAATCCACTCTATCACTTCCATTTTGTCATATTAGTCTCACAAGTAATAATTTCACCATTTATGTCCTTTCTTTCGGCGATTAACACATAAGCAAACCAGGGTGTCAACACCCCTTATAACCCATGCATACGGGTTTAAACATCATATACGCTCCATACGTACTCTAAACTCTTTATTGCCCCTGCATTTATAACGTGGCTATACCACTTGGGAGTTCTCAATCACCCCTGAATTTGAAATCCTAAATCCTCCCTAACCTTAGTGCATCCTTCAACCCGCCGAAATAAAAACCCAAAATTTTTCAATACTTCCTCACCACACCACTGGCTCTACTGGCCTTATATCGTAATTTACCCTTTAACCTCCAGTTATAATTACATACTTCCATAACGATCGAGGTATCCAAATCATGAACGAATGGCCACACATCTCCTTACTACCAACCTTACGCTAAGTTTCATGCGTGGAGTGTCTCGCAAAGCGAAATCCAAACAAGGAACCCCTCCTATACACTACTTCCTAGTATTGTCGGTCATCAGAATATATTAGGCCCTCAGTCCATAACATATACCCCTATATTCCCATCTCTTGACAACAAAGTTACACCTCCTTTCCCAAAATTCTTAAACAAGGAACTTCTTTTGAAAGACACTGTCTCTTAAAATTGATGGTAATCACATTCCATAAAAATCATGCAAATATAATCGGGGTTCTCAAAATCCCGTCCCCAGACATACAACCATGAGTATTAACTCCCACGTCTCTAAAGGGTGATATAACAATGCACTCTTCCTATTATTACATCCTGAACATTAATTATAACAATTAGGTAAATCTTTTCGCTGAACAGTGAACTAAATATACTCCGAATCATATTAATTAAATACCTACACATACTGGGATCAATTATCTGATACCTTTATAGCTTTCAAAATTTTGATGATATATATATATATATATATACATAAATATATAAACGCGAGCCCGACCCTCCTGTAAATGGGGTCTCACGAGAATAAAACATCATACACCAAGGTAGTAATCCTGATAGACTTGCATTAACCGCACACTATTGGTCTAACCATTATTACAAAACCACAATCAAGATAATATCGTACTCGTATAACACACCCTAAAACGAGAAGTTTCAATAAAGTATATACCGCTATCAATATACGCATTTATCCTCCGCGGATAACACTAAAGGTAACCCCATTATACCAAGGAGAAATATTCACATAAATAATAATGTTGCTGAGATACTCACTAAGCTTGACTCTCCAGCGAAAAATAGCAATAATAATAAATGTAGCAACTCGTTACTACACATACAACACGCATCATCATCTAAGGATATAACTCACACTTATACCTCGCCAATCGCCCTGGATGCTCAAATGGTTCCTGGACTTAACACACTTGTCCGTACCAAATCGAAAATCTTAATAATTATTGCCCTTTCTAGGCACCATACCCTTATCCCTATACTTGCTTTGAGAAACATTTATAACGCACGGGTTTTCACTCCCCACAAAATACCACTACACATACTCCACTTATCTCCGGTCACATTGACCATGTTAGGGTTGTCTTACCCTCGGTCGTTGGTAGTCTCGACTCTGATGACTACCTCCATTGTTCCCTTAGCTTTGATGGCCCTAAGTAACACACTACTAGTTTCCACATTTCTTACTGAAATCACCATCCCTCGGTAACAATTCAACTATCCGAATCATTTTAACGGGTCCCCCGTTGGGTCTCCCCCTTGTGGTGTTTCTCCAACACCATTTCCCCCAGTCTTACTCTATATAAATTCCTCGATTCTTGCGTCTCCCCACCCAAGGAAATGTTTACCTCCATATTAACACAACGTGACATTATTACCATCTGCATTGACCGTCCAAACAGAATTCCTCAGAAGTGCTAACAATTCTTTTTTTGCATGTAAATTTTCCTTTTAATGTCCTCTTCTCCATTTCACCTACTTCATCCGGTGTAAAGTTTGATAATTTATTAAATTTCTTTTCACAAAGTGACCTCTGTCCAACCCTCTGGTGTGAGTTCAGAACAACGTTTGATCTCACTTTGAATATCTAATGAAGGAATTTATGGTCAAACCATAAGTATGCGCCTTCTCTTGACAAAACATTCCACTTCTAAGTGTGGTGGTTACCTCTCACCATTGAAACTCCGCTCTTACGAGCCAAGGAAAAAAATTTACCCCACATTTTCACTCCCGATTAGCCATACCCCATCACATGTCCAAGCCTTCGGATATTTTACGTTAGTTGGCTAGTACACGCCATCTCCGCCTTTCTAATATTTCCACTGTTGGTTCTTTTTAATGTTTCGTCTGACTCTCTACCAATCCAACCTTGATGGGTGAGTCTAATTTGACCCCACTTTCTACTATAGTTGTACCTGGAAGTCACAAGTCGCGCCTTAGACGTCTTTACCATCCTGGACTTCCGTGCCATAATATGGGTGACTTCAACTATGGTCATCCTTCTTTAATAAATCCAATAACCTCAACTAATCTTTGCCTCCTGTTGTCCGCCCAACTATCTTGGCATGACGTACTGCATTGTTCGGCAAACGAACACACTCGAATGCAAATAAAATTCACCATCATATACATTATAGCAGGAGAACAAAATCTCACCAAAGAAATCAACAATCCTAAACGTAGGGCTATATATCAAAGAAAGCTACGCTGGAAGCATAATAAGCCGCACAGATCCAAAAGGATACTAGAACTTGATCCTCTGATACCACCTGTGACACCCCGACTAATTAAATATCGGGTAGCTACTCCTTTATTAAATTAATACAGAATATCAAGTTGGTTCAGTACTATCATCACTGTCAAAAACATTTAATTAATTACTATCCACCTAATATTTAAAAAGAGAGATGTCAAATTTTATTAATTTAGTTAACAAAAACCAAGAATTAAATCATTAACCATCAATCGCATAAACAATTTCATATGAATAACCAACGAAATGAAATTTACTGAGTCTGGAGTAAACACTCCAATAATAGCAATGCCAGAGCAAATAAAGTCCCAATACAAGAGTCTGAATAAATAACCAATAACCGAAATAATGATAGTCTGTAACTACAACCTCTAAATAATAATGGGCGACATGCCCTAACAGATACAAATGACTCTGAAGGAACCAAGGATAAATATGAAGGCGTATAATACCAAGATCCTATAGCTTCCACAGCAGCTACATCACGTTACCAGAATGGAACTCCTATGCTTGGCGTCCTTGTGGCTGGGCACCTAAAATGTTTTTAAAAAAACAAAATAGATTTGGAGGAAAACGAGTCAGAGCCCGAGGTGAAAACAGTTTAAAATTTTAACAAGTGTTTAAATTATAATTAAGCAAAACATATTATAAACACGTTAGTTTCGTACTCTCACATGAGTTTCTCACCTCTCAACTAATATGCACGCCTAACGTATGCCCTTAACCCATCCTAGTTATGTCGCTAACTAACTAGTCTGTACCACTTCTTCTTTCGCATTCTACCATAGGATGTCTACTCTTAATATCCAGATAAGATATGTTCATAACTATTATTCGCATTCATTAAATTACTTATCTCAAGTGTTAATTAAATTCTCATTCTTAACCATTTCAAATGTCTTAGTTATTCACATTTACTAAGAAACAATGAACCAGTCACAAGTACATAAGTATAACACTCTCAGTACATAAATACATATATGGCACCCCTAGGATAAGCTTCGGTGCTCGTATACTCTGCTATCGAATCCCGATACATCACGTACATAAGGAATACGAGTTCCGAATCTCTCAAGAACCGTTTCAATAAGAAAAATCACACATATTGGAGGCGAACATAGTTCACATACCCATGGGTCACACACGTACCTACGCTCCCATGGTCAGCTGACTTAATGACTCACAAATAAGTCATTTACAGTCCTATGTCCTTAAGGTACCAATCTAAATCCTCCCTAAGACACACAAGGATAAGAGGGTCCTTTTCCATAAAAAAAAATAACCTCCCGTGATAGCAAGTATAGTAGGTATGTCATACACATAAGAAATCCATACACTAGGCATTCACACAACCTATGTAATCATATTAAAATATGAGTATTCACACATTCCATCTAGTAAGTCTCGTACATAATAAGTTTAACCCGACATCAAACGAAGTACACATTTAACTTGACAATTCTCTCGTCGTATCAATTTGATTACCTAAACCTATTCCAAAAGGTTAATAGGTCTCCTATTAATTTCTAATGTTATCTCAGCAATTATAAAATCACTCTACTACTGTTCATACCCCTAAATTATCTTTCATTCCACTTTCAGTCCCAAATCAAAAGATTCAAACCATCCTCACTCGGTAACCGCTCGAAATTATAACGCTCGATCCCATAAATTATAATATTCTCCGGGCAATAACTAAGTCCTTACTGACCTTAACTAAGTCCCACAATATCAAATTTATCACCCTAAGAATTATCCTCGGCCTTGGAATTTCCATTTACCCTCAAAGGAAAATAATTGCCAAAAAAAAGAGGGGGTCGATCGATCGAAGAAAAGGGCTCGATCGATCGATAGTCGATCGATGGACATTCTTGAGTCGATCGATCGATCAAGCAAGTTTCAGCCAAGATTTCTTAAATAGTTACGGGTTTCATCATTTCTACACGTCTAATTCTTCCTTAAAACGTTCCAAACTCCCAAGAAAGTTCACTAATGATTATACCAATATGTTTGCATAATTTCCAACGTTTTATAATCATCGAATCAAAATGAAACATTAAATTCTTGGATCAATTTACCAAATTTTCGTATGGAAACCCTAATTCTTTTATTTCTTCAAGAACACTATATCAATCAATGCAATTTCATAATTTTCAACCCCTAAATCATAATTTCGTGGCTACTAATATCTCCAACAATAAACTACATGCAAGACCTACCCAGATTATGATTTACTTTCTTCAAATCCATTCAATTTTCATTATTTAAGGTTATTTTTCAATTCTAACCTAACATGAATGATATATGCGCTAAATTATTGCAAGTTAAATCACTTGTCTGGTAATGAAGATTCTGATCCGATGAAGTAGATGGTATAGAATAGCTCCTCTCATTCCGATCTATCCGATGGTGGTGACGGTGGTGCAAAAAGTCCAAAGATGGTGGTTCTCCTTTGGTAACTTCCTTCACTTCATCTATAATGGCCGTCTGTGAAACTTTTTGATGGAAAACCCTAAGGCTCTAATCTAATGGCTGATAATTACTATCAAAAATTCGTGGGTCACTATTCACCCAAAAAAAAGAATGACTAAAATACCCTCCCGGGTTGCCGGTTAGGCCTAAAAATGCCCCGGGACCCAAACTAAACCCCCGACTAGTTTTTTCTGACTATCTCGGCCCTTCTGGACACGTTGGCGCACTCAAAATGTTCATACGGATTACATAAAAATAAAATATTTTTAAATCCATTAAATTGGGTCCTGATACGACTGACACGCGCGTCCCAAATTAATTACCGAAACTGTCGTATTTTTAACTCACGACAATTTTAATGAATTATATAATCGCATATTACCATAATCACTCAGTAATATTCAACAACATAATAATAATCAAATACTAACTCTTGTCTCGCTAACATTCAAGGCAATTTAATTTATTAAATCATATAATTAAAAGCCATAAAAATACGGGTTATTACATTCCTAGGACCTCTTAGAAGATCAAAATAGAAATGCCTAAGGTGTCCTTTCCTACCACAACGTGAACAAATGTAAATGGGTGGAACAACACCTTTGGGTTGACATTTTCTAACTTTCTTAGGAATGGTTGACCCTATAAAACAAAAATGGTTTCGACTTTAGCAATGGAATCATTAGAACATAACGGGCCATTACGATCACTATCAAACCTACTTGAATCGTTTAAATCATTTTTTAACTTCAAATATTTTATTCAAGCAACAAATTAGACTCTTCCAAAGATAGGGATTTCTATTTCAAATTATCAATTAAACTTAACAGACTATTTCGCTCATCCTCAATTAAAACAAACTTATTTCTAAGAGTCTCTTCACGTTCCGTAAAATCATCGATTAATTTTTTATCCTCAACGGCATAAACAGGAACCCTAGAATTTTTTAAGTCCTCCAATTCTTTTTCTAAAACTAGGATTTTATCATCACTCGCCTTTTTCGCAACTTTTAAAGAATCAAAGTCAATACACAAATTACCAAAGTGTTCATGACAAATATCTCTTTGAGTTTGAAACGTTTTCAAATATTCAAACTTATTTTTAAAAAGAGAGTATTCTTCTTCCAAAATTTAAATTCTTTTGCGAAGTTTAAAATTCAAAAGAGTTAATTTTTCCTCACGGTCGCGAACTTTATCAAACTCATCACGACTAACAATATCAACAGTACTATAATCCATCGAGAAAACAAATCAGGAGAGGAACACAAATAACAACAGGAAAAAAGTGCAGTACAGGATCTACACAGTAAATTAGTGCAACAGGCTCTGATACGGATTTGACAACGTGAGTAGTCAAATTGTATCAGTGAAAAACTTTAAAAATCAGGATCACTCGATAATTTAGAGTAACCCGCTCTGATACCAATTTGAAGACACGGTGTGATACCAATTGATTTAATTCACAAATTCAATTATTTAATTAGATAACTTAGATTTAACAAAACCAAATTAAAATTAAAATCAGCCCATGTGTGGGCAAGTGTAAATAAAAATAGTCAAGTAAGTGACAGAGTATTTCAGGAAAAAATCCCCTCAGGGCAAAACCTTTTATATTCTGGAACTTTGACACGGTTACACGACCTTTGACTTACATACAACTTCCCTCAAGCGTAATGCACGATGTTTGTGTCAAACCTTTAAAGCTTCAGCCAGAACTCAGCAGTGACTCACTTGCAGTTGAAGCACCTTATACTCTTGACTCACTTAAGTCTACATTGTATAAGTGCTCATCTAGTTTGGAAATAGTGACAAAATTAAGTCCCTTCCCTAGATACCAAAGAGCCTCAGACACTTCTATTCAATTCACTCCTCTTGTTTGATTTATCAAAGGTATATTCTCAAACACTCACACACATTAGGACTGCATACATGGGTCTTATATTTCATATATTGTTTGTGTGTATGTTGTGTGTGTTAATTTCCCTTAAAACTATTTTTAATAATTTTTGGGAATTTTTAATGTATTTTAAAAGAATTTTTTCATAATTAAAATTGGAATTAAAAGATTTTGGGGTCAATTTGTAAATACTCGCTTTATGGTTTTATGCCTTAAAGTTCACTTGGGTAGAAATCGAAAGCGCTTGAGAATTAAGGCTGACTGAGTAATTTAGTTTGAGACACGCGTATGAGAGTCAATCTTTGCCTTACACATGTCAACCTGATATCGGTTCATTTTGTGTTTCTTCAAAGACGCAAAATCGTGGTTCTTTATCAGCCCTTGGATTGATCTTATCAACGCTATGCATGCGTCCAATCCTATTCCCTGTGAAACTCTCTTAGCCATTCAGAATGCACTTAACTCACCGCTTCTCTTAAATCGTTGGATAGAAGTCAAAAGGCCATGACTAAATCTCAGCCTTTAGATTCATCTCAGCCTTCTCAATCCTTCTCAGCCCACTATAAAAGGAGGCTAACCCTCAGCCTGTTAGAGACTTTTGCCACTTCGTTTAGTTCGAGTGAGAAGAGAGAAGAGAGAGAAACTAGAGAGAGAATAAAAACCCTAATTCGTTCACACAACTTTTCAAACCCTATTTTTCTATAAACCAGTTTACACCAAACACCACCCCTGAGTGTTTGAGAGTTTTTTAGTGTTGGTTTGAAAGTTATTTCGTGGTTTAACCTCTTCGTTTTAAGATCTTGTGTCCAACTTAAACATTAGGTTAGATCTATATTTTTGTTTCATAGAAATTATAGATCTGGTCATTTTATGTTATATTACACTTGGATCTGTATTCTTAGTTTCTCGTCTTGAGAAATCTTTTATTGATTATTTTCTATAAATGTTTTCATCTTCAAAATCAATAAAATCATTTTCTGTTTCTAGTTCTTTTGAAACAAGATATTTGACCTAGTTGGAATCACACTTGGCGGTTTTCAATTTCAAAAATATTCTTAAAACCCTGAAATTGATTAAGATCTTGAAACGTCTTCCGAGCAAGATAGCCGTGGATTCCGGGATCATTTTAAAGGTCAAATAAGGTTTTAGTTTTCTAAGAAGAGAGAAATTAAAAATCATAGCATATAGATCTGATTTGTAATTTGCTTGGACAGTTTGTATAAATAAGCGTGAGTGTGTGCATGCATGTGTTAGAGCACCATCACAAACACTTACACATTACAACACTGAAAGTTTTGGTAATAAGATCTTGAAATAAGAGTCGACGTAAAGACTGGAACAAAGTGGAAGTTAGCAAACTGGGAGAATCAAATCAACAATCAGAACTGTAGAGAAGTTAGAAGGAAATCAGTGGGTACATTCCTAAACTTATATAGGACTAATTTGTGTGCATGTGCGTTATATAGTTTTTAATTGATATATTTTATTTTAGTGGATTTTTTTCTTTTACTCCATAGAGGGAGTCGTGGATGTTTCCTCAGTTGGGTGAGGTTTTACCACGTTAAAAATCTCTTGTCATTAATCTTTCTACATCTCCTCATCTCATTCTTGCTAGTGTGCTGATTTTCCCTTTTCAGTTTTATTTTTCAAAACTTGTTAACAAATCTTAAACTGATCTCGTGCATGTTTTATTAAACACATCTTGTGATTAACCTGATTTGATTTAAAGAAAAGAGTTTCCTCAAAAGACAGTTCGGAGTTACTTAAATAGTTTAATCTTGTTTTAAACGGCTTTAGTAACAGTTTTTAAATTGGTATCAGAGCTTTGGAATTTTTTTAAAAGATCTTGTGTTTCTGAAATTATTTTCTTGAAATCAAAACAATGGACGAGAAAAATGAAAGATTTGGCAACTTGACCAGACTCCCTCTCTTTGATGGAAACGACTTTGCTTACTGGAAGGTAAGAATGGTTGCTTTCATACAAGGAACCTTAGGATATGATGTCTGGGATATTGTTGAAAATGGATATACTTATCCTACAAAACCAGCCACCGAAGGAAGTAATCAGAGGATTAAGAAAGCATTAAGTGAATTCACTCAAGAAGAGAAGCAAACTTCTCGAAACAACAACAAAGGCAAGAATGCCATCTTTATGTCCATAAATGAACATGAGTTCAAAAGGATCTCATCTTATACCACTTCTAAGGAAGTTTGGGATATAATGATCACTGCACATGAAGGTGACACTAGAGTTAAGGCTGCTAAAACTCAAATGCTTATCCAGCAGTATAACTCTCTAATTATGTCAGATTCTGAATCCTTTGATGACTTTTAGATGAAATTGACTAACATTATGACCAAACTACATACTAATGGGATAACTTATGACAGACATGAAATTGTATCTAAAATTCTAAGATCATTACCGCATAAATTTGACAACAAAAGATATGCTATTGAGGAAATGTGTGATCAAAATCTCACTCCTGAATTACTCAATAGTAAACTAAGAACTGTGGAAATGCAATTAGAATTTAAGAAACAAATGATCCAGTCCCATAGGAAAGAGACTAGTTCCAACTTAAGTTTTTCCTCTAAGCTGATGAAACTTGAGCTTACTATTCCTACTGATGATTCAGATAAGGAGTGTGATATAGATAGTTTGGACAATCAAATTGCCTTAATGTCAAAATAATTTAAGAAAATTATCAAATTTAGAAATAAATTGGCAAATAGACAAGGCAAGCCAAATTATTCAACTCGGTCTAACTACAAACTTCATGAGAAAGGTCAAGATAAACACCACAAGGACATGAGACCCAAAAAAGACTTCAAGAACATTGAATGTTTTAGATATGGAAAACTAGGACACATAGCACTAGACTTTAGAGTGAAACTGAATACTTCCAATAAACATAATAGGGACAACATTTGCAAAACATGGGATGATTCAAGTGATTCTGAAAATGAGGAACCTGAATCATCTGATGTTTTTTATCCTTGCATGTCTTTCTTTGCCAAGATAATCTATAATGATGATATGCCTATGTATGAGAATGATGATAATAGCTCTACTTCTGTTATTATGAATCATGTTGGTACTGGTTTAGATGCTTTAATTTCTGAAAATATTGTTAGTTCTACCACGGGGTGTGTGAGTCAAAGGGAAAGCGATAATGACGATGTCAATGGGTGCGTGATTTCAAGAGTTGAATCCTTAGGGGTCACTTCATACACCACACTTAGTGATTCGAACACTGAAGACCTCCTTGACATTCACACACTTTATGTGAAAACCTCAAGAAAATCACTAGACTAGAGAAGATAGTGAAGGATATCACTAAGAAACTAGAAGACTTAAGTCTGATGGTTAAACTTAATGCTGAAGAGTATACTACCCAATGTTTAACTCATGAAAATGAAGTCAAAATTTTTTATCAAAAATTTAAGAATTTGATTGAAGAAAATGAAACTCTAGAGAAAAAATATAAAGGGACATTATTCGAATTGGAACAATCCAAAAAGAAGACAACAACTATTCTCAAAAAATTTGCAAAATTTGAAAATAATTCAAACTGTTTTGATGGTTTTGTTGCTGATTCAAAAACCAATTCTGATGATCGAACTGGAATAGGGTTTTGCCCAAATTTGAAGACATAAACAAAAAACTTTGAACCAATCAAGTTTGTGTCAGGAGGCAAAAGACCTATAGAAATTTGTCCTGATTTTCATTCTCTGAAAAAAGAGTTTGATGAAAAATATTCAAAGTTTTATATTGGGGAATCAAGTTTCTCTAAGTGTGAAAGTCCACCTAAGGCTAAGTATGTCTGCCCTCCAATTAGGAAGAGTGATTCTGCCTTTCAAACTGTACTCCCTAGGAATAAGGTTCAACCCTAAGATACCATGAAGCCTATATTTAGAGACTTTCATAAGGAGATACCTTCCTTGAGCAATTTATATTGTTCTTACTGTGACTTATATGGTCATTCCTTTGAAGGTTGCTACTCTAGACGTTTAGTCAACCCTGTCTATAATACTCCTGTGTACCAAAACTTTAACTATTCTAGGAGAAGCTGTAAAAATTATGTTCTCCCTAGACAACCAGAAAAAAACTCTAACTATACAAAGAGAAAGAGAAAACCTAAAAGATCATTTCCAATAAGGATTACTAGACACTTTCCTAAACCAAATGCTCATGTTGTTCATAAAATTCAACCTCATGCACAAAACATTTTTCAACAGAAATCTAATGATTTTTCAAAATGAAAACAAGAGCTGTTTGGGTTAGAAAAGATTAGCTATTACCCCAGATGAAGTGTGATATTGTGATTACTACTTTAAAAGTTGAACACACTCCCTCTGGTTAGTATTTAGACTCTGAATGTTCAAAGCACATGACTGGGGATGATACCAAACTTTTACACAAAATCAGCTTTGCTGGAGGAAAATTTATGTTTGTTGATGGTGTATTATCTCAAATCATTGGTAAAGGAACACTCCAAGAATAAGGATTACCTTTACTTAAAAATGTTCTTCTAGTAAAAGGCCTTAAGGCTAATTTACTTAGTATCTCGCAATTTTGTGACTCAAACCATACTGTCACCTTTTCAAAGAATAATTGCAAAATTTTAAATGAAAAGGGTGAGTGCATAATTACAGGACTCAGGACTCCTGACAATTGTTATACTGTCCAGAACAGTACTGAGGTCTGTAACATTGCCATAATGGATGACAATGAGATATGGCATAATCGAATGGGTCACATAAATTACGAAAATCTTAGTAGATTGTCTTCACAAGAAATAGTTAGAGATATTCATAATATCAAACCTATTTCTAATATTGTCTGTGGATTATGTCAGGAAGGAAAAATTATTAAGACCCCTCATAAGAAAGTTAGAGATATCCTTACCTCTAAACCCTTGGAGCTCATCCATATGGACCTAATGCGTCCTTCTCGAACTGTAAGTCTCTGTGGACACAGTTACATTCTTGTTATGGTTGATGACTTCACCAGATTTACTTGGGTAGCTTTCTTAAAATAAAAGTCTGACACTTTCCAAACCTTTGTGAAGATCTTACTTCGACTTGAAAATGAGAAAGATACTCAAGTAAATAGAATTCGTAGTAATAGAGGTGGAGAATTCATTGATAATGGGGTTATAGAGTATTGTGACTATAATGGTTACAAACATGAATTTAGTGCTCCTAAGACTCCTCAATAAAATGGTATTACTGAAAGAAAGAATCATACCCTTGAAGAGATGGTGCGTGTTATGATTCATGCCAAAACTTTACCTAAGTATTTTTGGGTAGTACTGCGTGTCACATTATCAATAGGGTCTATCTTAGAAAGAATTATAAACAAACTCCTTATGAACTATGGTATGGGAAGAAGCCCAATCTTAAGTACCTTAGAACCTTTGGTAGTACGTGTTATGTCTGCAAAGACAGAGAACACTTATCTAAATTTGAGATTCGTGGAGATAAAGCCGTCTTTCTAGGATATTCTCCTAATAGTAGAGCATATCGTGTCTATAATCTTCGCACTAAGACCTTAATAGAATCCATAAATGTTATTGTAAGTGACACTACTGTAAAGAGTAAGACTGGAGAAGCAACTATTATGGAAGTGTCTGAAAATGTCTTAGAAAATTACTCTCCATAAATAGATGATTCTTTACCAATTGAGACACCTAAAGTACCTAATTGGGTTTCTAAAGACCATCACATAGATAACGTTGTTGGTAACCCTAGTGAGCCTGTATGTATAAGATCTCAATTAAGAAACTATGCTCATTATGCATGTTTTGTTTCCCTTGTGGAACCAAAGAATGTAAATGATGCATTGAATAATCCTCATTGGATTTCTGCAATGCAGGAAGAACTTCTTCAATTTGTCATTCATGATGTTTGGTATCTTGTACCTAGTCCTGATCATAAAAAGGTTATTAGTTACGTTGGATATTTAAAAATAAATCTGATGAAAGTGGGATAATCATTAGAAACAAAGCCAGATTAGTTGCTCAAGGATACTCACAAATTGAAGTAATATATTTTAACGAGACTTTTGCTCCTGTTACTCGCTTAGAATCTGTTCGTCTTCCCTTTACCATAGCTTGATACTTACATTTTACGCTTTACCAAATGGATGTCAAATACGCCTTCCTTAATGGAATATTGATAGAGGAGACCTATGTAGAACAACCAAAAGGGTTCATTGACCCTAAATATCCAAATCATGTCTTTCGTCTTAAAAAGGCTTTGTATGGCCTAAAACAAGCACCAAGAGCCTGGTATAAGCGCCTTTCCAATTTTATCTTAGATAAAGGTTTTAAGAGAGGTGGAAATGATCAAACCCTTTTTGTCAAATATTTTGACAAACATATTATTATAGCTCTCAAGTTTATGTTGATGATATCATTTTTGGATCAACTTCCCCCTCAGAAGTTAAATCCTTTTCTGAAATTATGCATAAAGAATTTCAAATGTCTCTTATGGGGGAGTTACAATTTTTCTTTGATCTTCAAGTCAAAAAAAATTCAGAAGGATTGTTTGTTTCGCAATCAAAATATGCTTAAGAGATTGTTAAAAAATTCGGCCTTGAGAATGCAAAAGATGCTAAAACTCCCATAAGTACTACGGTCAAACTGTCTAAGGATGAAACTGGTAAATCCATAGATCCTACTTTATATCGTAGTATGATAGGAACCTTGCTATACCTTACCGCCTCGCGTCCTGATATTATGTACGTTGTTTGCGTGTGTGCCCGTTATCAAAATAATCCTAAAGAGAGCCATTTAGTTTGTGTTAAAAGAATCATAAATACATAAAAGGCACTCTAAATTTAGGATTGGGTACACCAATGATACTCCTAGCACTATAATAGGATACGCTGATGCCGATCGGGCAGGGTGTACTGATGATAGTAAGAGCACATCAGGAGCATGTTACTATATTGGTAATAATTTTGTAGGTTGGAGTAGTAAGAAACAAAACTGCACTTCTTTATCAACCGCTGGATCTGAATACATAGCCGTTGAAAGCTGTTGTGCACAATTACTTTGGCTTAATCAAATGCTAAGTGATTAGGGCATTAAAGAGGAACAACTACATCTCTATTGTGATAATCAAATCACGATTAATATCTCTAAAAATCTTGTTCAACACTCGCGAACAAAACACATAAAATTTAGACATCACTTTATACGCGAATTAGTTGAGACTAAGGAATTATAAATCAATTATCTTTCTACTTATTTGTAACTCGCATATATGTTTACCAAATCTTTGGATTACAATAGATTTATTTCTTTGCGTAAATCGATAGGAATGGTTTGTGCTGAATAAACTCTTTGACTTGCATAGTTTTTCCCTTTGTCCATTTGAGACAAAATGGGGGAGAAATTTGAGTCTTATGAGTTCATTTCTTTTATACATATTCTAATAAGTCTGATCTTAGTGATTATTTGTAGGATTCTATACAGTTATTCTCAACAGATGTAATAGGGTATTGAATTGTAATTAGTTGAGTTATGTAATTTTCGTTTCTAAGAAATGGGTAGATAGAATTTTTATATAGGAATATGTTTTTCCTTATTTCTTTGTAACCCTACGAGTCCAAGATGACTCAAAGGAGATTTTATCTCATATTTTCAAAGGGGGAGATTGAAGCACCTTATACTCTTGACTCACTTGAGTCTACATTGTATAAGTGCTCATCTAGTTTGGAAATAGTGACAAAATTGAGTCCCTTCCCTAGATACCAAAGAGCCTCAGACACTTCTATTCAATTCATTCCTCTTGTTTGATTGATCAAAGGTATATTCTCAAACACTCACACACATTAGGACTGCATACATGGGTCTTATATTTCATATATTATTTGTGTGTATGTTGTGTGTGTTAATTTCCCTTAAAACTATTTTTAATAATTTTTGGGAATTTTTAATGAATTTTAAAAGAATTTTTTCATAATTAAAATTAGAATTAAAAGCTTTTGGGGTCAATTTGTAAATACTGGTTTTATGGTTTTATGCCTTAAAGTTCACTTGGGTAGAAACCGAAAGCGCTTGAGAATTAAGGGTGACTGAGTAATTTAGTTTGAGACGCGCGTATGAGAGTCAATCCTTGCCTTACACCTGTCAACCTAATATCGGTTCATATTGTGTTTCTTCAAAGACATAAAATCGTTGTTCTTTATCAGCCCTTGGATTGATCTTATCAACGATCTGCTTGCGTCCAATACTAATCCCTATGAAACTCTCTTAGCTAATCAGAATGCGCTTAACTCACCGCTTCTTTTAAACCATTCAATGGAAGTCAAAAGGTCATGACTAAATCTCAGCCTTTAGATTCATCTCAGCCTTCTCGATCCTTCTCAGCCCACTATAAAAGGAGGTTAACCCTCAGCCTATTAGAGACTTTTGCCACTTCGTTTAGTTCGAGTGAGAAGAGAGAAGAGAGAAGAGAGAAACCAGAGAGAGAATACAAACCCTAATTCGTTCAAACACCTTTTCAAACCCTAACCCTTTTTCCAAAAACTAGTTTCCACCAAACACCATCCCTGAGTGTTTGAGAGTTTTTTAGTGTTGGTTTGAAAGTTGTTTCGTGGTTTAACCTCTTCGTTTTAAGATCTTGTGTCCAACTTAAACATTAGGTTAGATTTGTATTTATGTTTCATAGAAATTATAGATCTGGTCATTTTATGTTATATTACACTTGGATCTGCATTCTTAGTTTCTCGTCTTGAGAAATCTTTTGTGGATTATTTTCTATAAATATTTTCCTCTTCAAAATTAACAAAATTATTTTCTATTTCTAGTTCTTTTGAAACAAGACCTTTGACCTAGTTGGAATCACACTTGGCGGTTTTTAATTTCAAAAATATTCTTAAAACCCTAAAATTGATTAAGATCTTGAAACGTCTTCCGAGCAAGATAGCCGTGGATTCGGAGATCATTTTAAAGGTCAAATAAGGTTTTAGTTTTCTAAGAAGAGAGAAATTGAAACTTACAGCATATAGATCTGATTTTTAATTTGCTAGGACAGTTTGTATAAATAAGCATGAGTGTGCGCATGCATGTGTTAGAGCACCATCACAAACACTTACACACTATAACACTGAAAGTGTTGGTAATAAGATCTTAAAATAAGAGTCAACATAAAGACTGGAACAAAGTGGAAGTTAGCAAACTGGGAGATCCACATCAATAATCAGAACTGTAGAGAAGTTAGAAAGAAACCAGTGCGTACATTCCTAAACTTGTATAGGACTGATTTGTGTGAATGTGTGTTATATAGTTTGTAACTGATATATTTTGTTTTAGTGGATTTTTTTCTTTTACTCCGTAGAGGGAGTCGTGGATGTTTCCTCAGTTGGGTGAGGTTTTACCACGTTAAAAATCTCTTGTCATTAATCTTTCTACATCACCTCATCTCATTCTTGATGGTGTGCTAGTGTGAAGATTTTATCTTTTCAGTTTTATTTTTCAAAACTTGTTAACAAATCTTAAACTGATCTCGTGCATGTATTATTAAACACATCTTGTGATTAACCTGATTTGATTTAAAGAAAAGAGTTTCCTCAAAAAACAGTTCAGAGTTACTTAAATAGTTTAATCTTGTATTAAACGTCTTTAGTAACAGTTTTTCATCAGTCGTACCAATTTGGACACGCGGTCTTGATTCTTTATAGGATCTCCCTCCATAATAGCTCACGTCTCTCCACTTGTAGAGTTCTTCTCACAAAGGTTGAACTTTAGGCAAAGTATTGTTTGGGTTCCAGAAAACAACTCACACAAAAACCCTTTCTGGGATTTGTGAATTGTGAAAACAAATTTGAACCCTCAAAATTATGTTGGAGAAAAGGTAAACTCACAAAAAAGTATTCTGATCAAAACAAAATTTTCTCCACGCGAAATACAGAACCCTGACACCTTACTTATAAAAACTTTTAAGGCGGTGACGTGTCAGGTAAAAGGTTTCTCATTCGAACGAACTGATATGCCGTTTGAACGACTTCTGGTCTTGTTGGAATGAGATAAGATCTCGTTTGAATAACCAAGCACAAATCTCGACATTCGATTTATAGAGTTTTAAAACATTTGGAGACTTAGAAACCAACACTCTTACGAATCTGAGAATACATATCAAAAAGCTTTTATGATAAAAATGTTTTTGAAAAGATAAAAATCCATTTAAAATAATTCAAAAATTATTCATAAAAGTAAAAATATTTTAATTTTTATAAAAAAAATCCCAACACTTTTTATGCAAAATGTAATTGGAACTTAACCAATTTACCAAGATCATCCTTGTTGGGCATAATTGTTGAAGTTAACTTGAAATTCGGATCGTCGATTGTAGATGTGCGCTGCCCAATTCTTCGACAAACTTGTAGCGGTATGCGACATACTAAATGTGACGGACAATGTCCTTACACCTTAGGAGTACCTCATTGACTTCGTGAACCTTTGCTTCTTATGCCTATATTGATTTTTTCATGATTTAAGTTCACAAAATTTCATTATATTTCCATGATTTGGATTTTTTTGTGCTACTCCATGGTTTGACTATTTGTATTTGTACTTATATGTACTTTTTATACATATATACTTTATATTTACTCAAAAAAATTAAAATAAAATAAAAAATAGTTGGTTGCTTCATTGTTCATTCTTTGTGATGATATTTTAAATTTGGTTTCTGTTAGAACATGAGGCCCCCAATTTTAAAATCTTTTCACAAAAAGTAATTTCCTTTGTAGATGCGAAAGCGTAGATGGTTCAATTAAACAAATTAACAAATTTTAATTTCTTTCAAATTAAAATTAAACCAGGTGAAACAAGATTAAACATACACACAATTTAAATTTCACTGAAACCAAATTAATTCAATTCAAGTCCTATAGATTTGCCTAAGTCATGTTTTTAATATTAGCAAATTAGGCCAAACCAATTTTATCAAATTAAGAGATGACTTGAATTAAATTAACATAAACATTACCCAATTTCAAATTAGCACCAATTTAGTTAAGTAGTGATTAAAATCAAATTTTATCTCGAATTACCTAAGCGTGCATCTAATGTGAATTATGCGAAAGATAAAATAAATAATAAATCACCACGCCGCGATGTACGAGGAAAAACCCACAACGGGAAAAAATCTCGGACGGCCCTAGCCTCAAATCCACTAAGTACGGTTTTACAAATACAAGACAGTAAGACTTACAACACTCGACTTGACTCCGTCCAAGACCCGACACTTCTTCTTGTATTCACCTCTTCCTAGCGAATAACCACGGAGCTCCACTGCGGTCTCGGAATCCACCGATCGGACTATTCCGGTCACTGCCACCCGAGCAAGGAGCCTTTCTCCAACTGGGTAAGTCAACGCAAACAAGCTTCTTCTTTGTGGGATGTAGAAGCAAACTCAAACTCTCGTTTATGGTAGAGATGAATCCGATGCCAAAACAAACTCTCCAAGCAAGATGTATATATATATAGATAGAAACTTGGATTAAAACAAACAATTGGGTGTAAACTTAGTTTTGTTCTTTTAATATATCAATTTTGATAACAAACACCAAGGAAACTTTTAATGAAAGAATTAAGCTCTGAAACACTCACTAAGAGATAAAAAAAAGTCCTTAGAAAAATTATGTTCCCGAAGTCATTAAATTCAGTGAAAGAATAGTGGGACAAAGTAGTGGGAAAGAGCCAAAAAACTGCCAAAAATTGTTCCCGCCGAAATCTCGTTCGAACGACATTTTCGTTCGAATGAACTATCTAAAGAAGTTCCGGTGGTAAAGTCATTGGAAACCTCTCTCGTTCGAACGACAAACTCATTCGAACGACAAACTCGAACGAACTTCCAGAATGCTGAAAATTCTATTTTTAGCCCAGAAACTTTATTTTAAAGTTTTAATGAAACATTCTGAAATAAAACAACAGTTTAAAATAAACTTACACCCATATAAATATTGTTCTAAGCTCCTATATATATATTAAAATGCATTCATACCTTAGGAGCAATGGAACCATGTTGATGACGTAGAAACGAGGCAGAATACACACGGCATTTTATGAAGCTTTAAACTCTTGGCCGCTACGTCTTCAACTTTAGTATGTCATAGGCTTGAAGGATGGTCAATTACTCTATCCTATGACTCAAAAGTTTTTGTCCGGAATTGAGCCAAAAGTACAAAGGACTCAATTGGAAATTCGTGTCCTTACAATTTCATATGATGCTCGGGATTAGTTTCTAACCCTTTGTTTATTACGGACAAAAGGGGGTAGAACTTATTAATGGGGAGTTTTTATGTTTTCTTTAAACTCCATGAGTCATGGTATTTCTTTTCTTCATGTGTGTAGGTCTTTTCCGCCTTGATCATTTCATGTACTACACGATGAAAACTTTCTCACGCGATAGGTCAAACTTCTCACGCGTTGTTGTTAACCCCACTCGCACGCGTGTTGACCTTTTTATCTTCAACCTTCATAATGTCGACTTTAGGGTTTAAACATTGACCTGTAATTAAATTCAGTACATGATACCATTTTTTTTAATTCAAAAGCCACTCTTTCTAATTTTTCACAAGGAATGCAAAAATATAACTTTTATGGATTGAGGTGGACCATAGACTCCTATATGGTTTTTAAAAATTTTAAAAAAATTTGTTTAACATTTGCGATTTCTCGAGCAAAATCTAACTATGGCAGGGATATGGTTTTGTTCCTAAGTATTTTTAGAACAAAATGGTTTTAGTTTGAAGGTTTAATTCATAGCAAGGAAGGAGAATTTTGTTCCTTAAAATTTTAATGCCATAAATGAATTTTTTTAATTTCAAGCTTCTAAACTATATTGCAGTCAAATTAAATGTTGCACCTAGGTTCCTTAAGGTCTAAGATCAAATATTCCCACATTGAAACTGGTTCAAGGTCAAGAATACATAATTCACCATTGAAGCTCAGGCTTGAATTGTGTTTTTTTATTTTCGATATTTTCCAATGCTTTTCTATGTGAATTATCACATGTAAATACATAAATGGATCCTACAGAGGTGCAGAAACCATCTAGGATTGATAGAACTAAATTTAATGTATAAAATATGAGAATACCAAAATTTCTCAAAATTTGAGCTTCGTTTTTATAAAACTAACTGGTGTAGTTTTGTAGAGGAATTGTGGGAATTTTATGGGGGTAGGGGTAAGTTGATTGGTGGGTTTATAGGTGGATTTCAAAGGAGCTTAAGCTACTTTGGGGTTTTGAGATATGGAAAGGGCATGTGTTTCCACATGGAAACCAATGGGTTGAAGGCTAGGTGGCTACCTAGGTACAATCCTAGTAAGCTGGGCCTATGTGTAAAATTCTTAAGCTTTAGTTTTTGGTCCTTTCTAGGTTTATTTCAAGTATATGGTCCAATTTTTATACTTTTTTGAAAGTTTAGTGGCTAAAGTGTAATTTCCTTAACTTGTCATGGCATTTTTATGGTATGGGTTATAATTTGGAATGTGTATAAGGTTAACTGTAGAAAAACTTTGGGGTCCATGGTTCATTTATGAGGTTTAAACAAATTTTGAAAATTTTAGGCTTTTGTAATTATTATAACTCGTGAACTACTTTACAATTAATAGTTTCTCTAGTGTTTAATTAAGTAACAACTAAAGTGTCCATTCCTAGGTCATATATGCATGTCATAAGATACTTAGTGGAAATTCATATATATATATATATATATATATATATATATATATAGAGAGAGAGAGAGAGAGAGAGAGATGAATAAGATTAACTCATCGACTCGTACTCTTACAATTATCCCTACCGAAAAGATATTCATCCTCACAATTACCTTAAAAAGTTCAGGCTATCATTGTTCCAATGTGTCCCTAGGTTCCCAAGTGGCCTCTTCGGCTCCGTGATGCTTCCAATGAACATTGACCAATGGGATGGTTTTAGTGCAAAGGATTCGATACTCATAGTCTAATATTCGAAGAGGTCTTTCTTCGAAATCATTATTGGATTGTATAGATATTCCTTCCCAAGTGATAACATGAGTTGGATCAGGTATATACTTTCATAATTGGGACACATAATATACATCGTGTATTTGGGATAATTTTGTAGGTAAGTTTAAATGATAAGCTACCAGTCTGATCCTTTCGATAATCTCAAAAGGTCCCACATATATTGGTGCAAATTTCCCTTTTCTTTTGAATCATATGATCCCTTTTTTGGGTGACAGTTGTAAGAATACTTAATCCTTTACCTGGAATTTTGGTGTCTCTTTTTAGTAGTTTCTTTTATTATTTCAGGTCCAAAGATACTATTTTCTCCAAATTCGCTCCAACATAATGGAAAGTGGCATGGTCTTCCATAAAGTGCTTCGTAAGGAGTGGTCTGGATGTTAGCTCTGTAAATTTTGTTATATGAAAATTTAATTAATGCTAAATGGTAATTCTAACTTCTTACCAGATCTAGAGCACACATGCGTGTGTAAATTCTTGAGTGTTTAAATTAATCTTTTGAATTGCTCATCCATTTGCGGCTGATAGGCAGTTCTCAAATGTACCTTGTTACCTATGGTACGTTGTAATGCTTGCCATAAACATCCTACGAATCAAGGGTCATGATCGAATACTATAGATAAGGGTGCTCATGATGTCTAACGATTTCCCTAATATATAGCTTACTGAGTTTCTAAAATGAATTTGTATTGCATACTCGGTGAAAATATTCTAATTTAGTTACCCGATATATGTTTACCCATACAGATTCATAACCTTGTATTGTTAGGGGTAATCTACCAACGAAGTCCGTGGTGACATGATCCCATTTCCACATGAGGACGGGGAAGGGCTGTAGTAATCCACCAGGTTGTTAGTGTTCGATCTTAACTTGTTGAAAGGATAGACATTTCACAATAAAGGTCTTAATATCTTATTTCAAACATGTCCACAAATACTATTTTTATGATCATGGAATATTTTTTGTATTTTTGGGATATATGATGAGTTTAGAATGATGGGTTTCCTATAACCGTTATTCCTTCAATGCAAAATTGGAAGGTATGCATATCCAATTTCTATAGTGTCAGCCATTTCCTTATTTGTAAGTCTAACCTTCCTTTGTCTTCCCATTTTTTATGTTTTGTTATTGAGTTCTAAGGAAATTATCAATGGATTGTTTCTCGATTATTTTCTTTTGAAGTGTAGGGCAGGCTATAATGCTCAGGAGGACAGTGGGGATTTGAGTGGTTTCTCTTTGTAAGTAATATTCTTCTAAGGTGATCATAACTTTATACGAAAACAATCCTGCCAATCTTCCATTGGTTTTGTGACTCAATGCATTAGCTACCATATTGCCTTTGCCAACATGATATTGTAGTCAAAATTTATAATCCTCTAAAAATTTGATCCATCATCGTTGTTGCATATTTAAGTCTTTTGGGGTAGATATATACCTAAGACTCTTATTATCCGAAAATATTTTAAACTCGGCCCCATACAAGTAACATCGCCAAGTTTTTACTACTAACATTATCGCAGTGAAATCTAAATCATGGACTGGGTACTTTCTCTCGTGAGTTTTTAATTGGGGAGATCCATATTATATCACCTTTCTGAGTTGCATAAGTACACATACTAGTCCTTGCATGTAGGCATCCATGTGTACTTTATAATTAACATGGATGGAAGGTATAGTATGTTCAGAGGTAGTAGTCAATCACTCTTTTAAAGTCTGAAATTCTTGAGTGCATTAGTTGGTCCATTTAAAGCGTACATCTTTACGAGTTAGTTTCATCAATGGTAATGCAATTCATTAAAATCCTTGCATAAATCATCGGTAATAGCCTGCTAACCTTAGGAAATTGCAAATCTCTGCAATAGTAATAAGTTGTAGCCATTAAATGATTGTTGCACTTTTTGTCAAATCAGTCTTTAAGCCTAGTTCGGTAAATGACATGTCCTAGAAACTTTACTTCCCTCAATAGAAAATCTCATTCACTTTTCTTTGCGTATAAGCAATGGCATAGTAATGTTTTTAGTACATTTCTTCAATGATGTTCATGATCTTGATTATTTTTAAATATACCAAAATATCATCAATGAATACGATCACAAATTGATATAAGAATGGTTAAAATACTCGATGCATTAAATTCATAAATGTTACCGAAAAATTAGTTAATCTAAATGACGTAACTAAAAATTCAAAGTGTTCATAATGAATTTTAAATGTCATCTTTGGTATATCTTCTTCCCATACCCTTAGTTGATGATACTCAGATCTCGAATCGATTTTTGAGAATACCCTTACTCCTCGCAATTGATTAAACAAATATCTTATACTTGGTAATGGATATTTATTTTTTATGTTAACTTGGTTCGATTTGCGATAATTTATACACAATCGAAGAGTTCCATCATTCTTCTTTGCGAATAGTTCTGGTGCTCACCAAGGAGACTTACTTTATCGGATGAACCCTTTCGTTAGCATTTCGTTTAATTGGATTCTAAGTTCTCGTAGTTCCAGTGGTGCTATTTTATACAGGGGTATAAAAATACGTAGAGTATTTGGTAGCAGGTTGATTGCGAACTCTATTTCTCTTGGCAAAGGAATACCAAGTAATTCTTCGAGAAATACGTCCTCATGTTGATGTAAAACTGAAAGGGAGTAGGAAGATATATCATATGCATTTCTTGAGCATTCTCCTTGAAAATAAAATTCTTTAGTATGTGGGTTTTTAGATACCACTTTTCGGGTATAGTAATTGATATAAGCATAATTGGCCGATAGATCATATATACTAATTATAAGATCAAATCCTATTATATCAAGTACTACCAAATTAATGGTAATAAATCATGTGCCATTTTATACCTCAAAATTATTACAAACTGGACGAGCAATTACTACATCTCTAGTGGTCATACCTATTGATAGAGAGTAGTCTAAAGGAGAGGGGATAAGTTTTGCTAATGCTATAAATTTAGTACTGACAAATAAATGAGAAGAACCGAAATAAATTAATACATGTGCTGTAAGATTTTTAAAAGAAATCTTACCTTCAATGACATCGCGATTATTTGACTTGGTCAAGAGTGCAAAGGTTCGACCTTGCATTGTATTGCTCGGTGATGGTTTCTTACCTTGCATACTTCCGAGTGGTCATGGACACATAATCCTTTCTCTCAAAATTGGGAATTTTCCCGGGTTTTTTTAATACTCGGGAGTCTTACCTAGGTTTACTGAAGAGGATTGGTTTGGGTGAGGGTTGGGTTTATGAAATCTGGGCCATTGGGCCAAATATGTATGGTTTCATTACATTCATGACAACGGATAATGGTTTCGCTATTCTTGTGATGAATTTGGCTACAAATTCAACCAGATTTAGGTTTAAAATTAGGGCGACCCCGGATTTGTCTAGTGGCGTGGCAATTATTAAAGTTATTTTGAGGAACTGGTGCGGTACTTTGAAAACTACCACCAGGTCCTGGGTTGTGTTCAATGAGGTTAGCTACCTCGATCATCATCCCAAAATCTCGAATTTGCGGAGGAATGAGATAGGTTTTGATGTTCGTTCTTAATTCTCATTCAAAATGCTTGCATTTCTTGATATCCATTTTTACATACTCTTGTGCGTACTTAAATAGTTCCGTAAATCATGCTTCATACTGAGCTACCATCATTTTCTACTATTATAATCCAAGAAATTTCACTGTAAGTTGATCTCGTACATATTCACAAAAGAATTTCTTGAAGACTACTTCTTCAAATTGTTCCCAAGTTATTCTTTCTATATTATGGGTATGTTTTACTAATTTCCACCAGTGGTCTACTTCTCCCTCAAAGAGATAGGTTGCTAACTCTACCCTGAGTTCGGCCAATATGCCTACTCCATTTAGTACTTTTAGAGTCTGCCTAAACCATTGCTGTGCCTCAGAAGCTTCGAGTTTTTCGTGAAATGTTGGGGTTCATTGACAAAGAAATTATTTTAAAGCATTAATACTACAGGCTTCAATTGATATTCCTGCTCCTCCTGCAGGTAATTGATTTTTTTGAGCTTGGTTCAACGATGTGAGTTCTTGCAAACATTGGTCTATGTTTTCAGTACCCGCAACAAGAGTTGGTAAAGTAGGTGATTATGGTGCTCTCCTTGCATATGCATTCGATGTGCATGTTTTCACCATCCTATAGGATAAATAATTTAAAGAATAAAATAATAGCAAAATTATACATAACCAAACTCGTTAAATTAATTAAGTTAGGAAAAAAGTACATCAAAACCCTAAAAGGTACAGAATTCAGAGACTAAAATTCGCACACAACTATAATTACTACAATACTATGGTTACACACCACACCACACAATACTACTAACTACAACGTAACTAGTTCCTTGACCCTTCGCCGCCTTACATTAACGAAAGACATCACACTTTCTTTCGTGAGTTATTTATTTACATCCTTCTGACAGGTTATTTTTTCTTAACTCATTGTTTTAGCCTACTTGGGGTACCATGTGATCCATATCTGCTCTCTAGCCTCCGGTAGTAGATTCGAAAAGGGATATATAAGTATCTAGGTAAGGTGTTTATGATCCATAATCATCTGAGGATACAGGAGGTGTCATGCCCAATTCCTCAGCTGGAGCTAAATCCCATACTATGTGAATAGCTTGTTACAGAAACTCATGGTCTTCAAAAAATCTATGGGTTCGCTTTGCAACCTATTCTTCCCCTATTATTAGGCATGTGATTAGGTTACGCTTAATATTTGGTTTTTTTATTTCCCACTCCAGATCTACTTCTCTGATAGTCTTACACAATTTGGTATAACCTTTATCTCGGATAGTTAGGCCAAACTGGGCCTGATCGATGCCATCGGTGTTGAGGTAGATATTATCCTACACATTCATGGCTTGAAAGATTGATTTTTATTAACTTAATATTGTAAAGAAGTTACGAACTTAAAATAACCATAGATCCTAAAAATTTTCGTATAGGAGTGATAAACCTAGCGCTCACTCGATACCAACTTCTCACATCCCAACCTTTCCGTATAACACATAACAATTATGATAACACCTTAATAATTCACCATATACATATATACATATATAAAATAAATGTTTTATTACATCCGATAGGAACTAAGTATAGTGATAGGGTACTTTATTTATTACAATCATTATCTGCTATGAACAACGTACTAAAGTAATTAAGGAAAAATAAAGGAAAAAAGGAAACAACGGTACAAAAGGGTACAACATCAACCGATAAGTAGTAGTGTATATGATCATGATTGGTTTATCGATCTTACTAATGATTTTCCATATGTAAGTGATTGACACATACACAGTCATGCCAAGATGTACAAAAATTCGTAGGGTCGGGGGGAATATTATCGTCCTTAGAACGGGTGACTTGTCAACTTCTAGTGGCCTTGATGGCCAAAAACATTTTTGGTATGTTTGGGGGGAGTTTTTAAAATGTTTTAAATGGGTTTTATTTATATTATAAGAGGAGAGAAGAGGGAGTCTTTTCCCTCACATTTTCAGCATTTGTCTCCCACTAAGTTCCCCACACCCATCTCCCCCCTCCCCTTCCAACCATTTTTACTCCATAGCCAAACCTTACCACCACCTCAAAACCATAAGTTACACCATTTTCAAGAACATTCTACCATATTCAAGAAAGTGGTGGAGCAAAGCTTGTAAAGAAGACTTTTGGAGTCATTTGAAGGAGCTTTTGGAGTCTTGGAGCTTAGGAGTTTTTAGGATCTTTAAAGTCATCCATTCCTCTTCTAATCCAAGGTAGGGTTTTACTCTTCCAAACTTTCACGGTTTTTTAGCTATGGTAATTATCTAGGATGAATACTAGATGATTTAAAATGCCTAAAATAAAGTTATTTGATGAAATATTGTGGTTTTTCAAAATGGAGTTTTTAACAAGACAAAACCCTCGAAGGGACTTTTTACAAATTTATGGCATTTAACTTGTAAATGAAAACGAGCATGTTAAAAATATATAAACCCATGATTTTAATTGTCTAAGTGAAATTCCAGGTATTTCTTGGCTTGAAATCATTTTTCACTCATGTCGAATGATTTGGTAAGGTAGATGAAGGTATCTTAGACATGTTTAAGCATGTTAAAATGGGTTTTATGATTAAATGAATAAATATAGAAAAAACAGCCATAAAATTTGTTGAATATTATTAGAAAGAATGAAAATATTATTGGGTCACATGTGATAATAGGGCAAAGTTATGGACATTTGGTTAAAAATGGTCTTGAATGAGTAATTATATTTTATGTGGCAAAACACATAATGATAACATGATTTTTTACATAAAATCAATAGAAGGATGTTTTGAAAGAGAAAGGTTAAGTTTTAGTGCCAAAAGGAAATTGTAAGAGGTTAGACCCTTGAAGTCTGGGAGGATAGTAATTCTAGTAGAGGTATGGTAATAAACGATAAAAGATAAACCAAATACTCTTTAACAAAGATAAATGAACACACAATACTGAATATAATAAACACTCATATTGAACTCACAAATCTCTCATGTATAACTCAAATGATAATAAAGGAAACTCATTAACAACTCATTCAAATGGAGAAAGAAGTAAGCTTCATGGATAAACCTCGGCAGGTAGCCAACACACCAACAACCTCTGATATCTCTCTGGTTAGCTATTAAAAGCTTCACAATAAATGACAATAATAGGTGAGTAAACTCTGTTTGGTTTGCAATAAATTTTCTTCAATATATTTCTCTCTAGCAATAAACTCTTTAGAAAGAACTCTCCCTTCTCGGACGTGGTTGAGGCCAATAAATAGCCCCACACCCTTCCCAAGATGTCTCAGTCTTCATTAATGTGAAAGGCATCCCTTTCACACTTTGAGTCTCAAACATTGAATGCATGATGGATTAGCACACTCTACTTCATAATCATTAAATGTAGGGACATTCCTTTTTCCAATTCACTATGCGTCAGAGGATTGTCACAACAGAGGTGTCTCGCTAAACTGTCTGACAGCCCCAATACCACAGCGGTTTACTAAAGTTCGGATTGGATAGTGGGTAGGTGGCTAGTGATGCCACCTAAAGTAGATGCAACATTTGGTAGAGGGTTATTTGGCTCAAAGCCCACTATAATATGGAACTCAAGGTTACTCTGCGCAAGCTTCCACGGTGAAAGATCTCTCGGTGTTTTACCAGGTGTATCTAAGATGGTCAAGACAAGCCTAACTCCGCCTCACTTCTCAATCCTCTAAACCAAGTCCTTCTGAAGTTCCCACGACAAGGTCATTTGATAAAGCATGTGAGCTCTCCCAAGCCCTGTCAGGCCTAGTCTCTGGCGAGTACCGTTTGATCTCACACTCAATAATAAAAACAAGTAGTTAGTTTATCATAATCCAAGTCAAAATCAGACGAATGGAATTTTCTTTGTTGACATAAGGTCGAATTGTAGAAAGAATCAAAAGTTGCGAATAACTCTTTTTTTATTTATATTCCTGCTTATTAATTAAGAAGCCTCTATTGCCTCACTGAGTTGTCTCACTGTCTTCATGTTACTTCCTTCTCTTGAGTCTCTTCTGTTAATTGGAGAAGCTCTCTTTAATTCAAAGATTACTTCAAGTCCCCCTATATTTTCCCCTTTGTGTAGAGATTTTTTATGAGAACAAGAAATGTCTGCACAAAAAACTTCTCAATTCAATGGACCATCTTCTTTTACGAGCAAAAAAATCTTCCTTATCCGCCTTCATTACAACTACTGCCACTTTTTTATTATGAAAAAGTTAAATTATCCCCGATGTACCTGAACCAAAGCTCTGTAATATCTGGGCATATGGCGAGGGGACATCTTAACTTTTTGATTGTTAGATCCCAGTCATTTTTTCTTCTTCATTACTTGTTGGAATTCTCCCAAACTACCTGTGGATCATGTCCATCATCATTCTGACTGCTCAAAAGGAAATTCTCCCCAATCTGCTTTATTCCATTTCACCATAGAGTGAACTTGTAGTGAGGGGACATTTTTGTCACGGCTACCCCTATTAATAGGAATTCTCTCTATGTTTTTTAGTTGTGGCCGTCCTCGTTTTAACTTATTCAAAAAAGAAAAATAATCCCTGATATACCCGAGTCAAAGTTATCTCTGTTTAGACTTATAGAGAGGGGACATCGTCAATTTTTTAAACTATGTTATGAGCAACCTCCTTTTTATTAAGGTCAAAATTCTCCCCGATGCATCCTGAAACTATTGTACCATCGTTCGGTCTTATAGCGTAAGGACTTTCTTTAATGGGGTGTTTTGGTTTCAAATATCTTTTAAAAATTCTTGTGCCAAAAATCATTACTTCTTTTAAAATTAACCCGCTATCTCCCAAGCGTCACCTCATTAATGACATGATATTGTCTTTTTAACTGTCAGGGAACCCCCTGAAGCGCTACGTGTCCATTTGTAATCATTTTGACGGCTTATCATGTGCCTTTGTGGGAAACTCAAACACTCACTTGATTTTCAAGCGTCTAATACCCCAACACTTAGCCATTTTTCTCTTTCGCCTTTTCATTTTCCTTCATACTTACAGAGCTTTTAGAGAGAGAAAGAGATATTCCGCCACTGTTGGTCAAGATTTTCGTCTGCTTCTTTCTCTCTTTTCCATCTTCACCCATTGTTACTCTATTATTTCCAGAAGACTCTTTATTCTTACCACCCTCACTTTGCCTCAAACTCTAATGGCTTCTCCTTCTGATGCCCTTGTTGCTCAAGTCGCTGCGTCCACCGTTGTTGCTACTCCTGCTGTAGCCTTGGATGCCACCGCTATAATGGCGGCGCGCGAGGAACAGTTGCATTTTTACCGTCGTTCACCTATTTTTGGCAAAGGAGACGAATTCTCATATGCATGCAAGACCATCATTTTAAATGTCAAGTATGAGTCCTTGACCTAGTTGATGAGGATGATGATACTGTTGTTTGGGGTTTTTTCCCCCAAGAGGAGACTATGCATTTTTTCCTTGACCGAGGTGACTTCCCATGCTCCCAGATAGACTTCGAAGGCCCTGAAGGCTCTGTAATAACCCGTATTTATGAGGATGTAGAATTAAATATTTTGGTGATATAGGATTTTATTAATTTGGAGGATTTAATTAATTTAGTGAATTAAGACTTAATTAGTTCGGGTTATTTTTAATTTCACATGTGCTGTAATTTGAGGTCGAGATTGGAGAATTTTAGTAAAGCAACTCGAATGACGATTCTGAGTGCACGATTGATTCCAGATAGGTCGAGATAGTTAGAAAAGAGTACCCGGGGGTAATAATTGGGCCTCAGGATATTTTTAGGCATAATTGGGCTCACACAAGGGTGATTGGGCCATTTTAACTTTGGCCCATAAGCTTAATTTCGGGATTAACAATATAAATCATAAATTAAGGATTTGGTGGCATGCACAACTCAAATAGAAAACCCTAGATTTGTAGAGGAGAAAAGAGGGATACGGTGAGGAGATTTTGGGGAGTCAATTTGAAGTGGGATCGAGGTGCTTGTGTCAAATTCATCCTCTTCATCAGAGGAATCAGACTCTACAAAATTTATCAGGCAAGTGGTTAACTTGCTTTTAATATAAATTTGTGATAATCGATTCATATCATAGTGGGTGTAAATCAATATTCATTTTTGGGGTGGGTTATTATATTAACAGGGGTTTTTGAAGATTTGTATATGATGTTTAGGTTAAACACTAAATGAATGATGAGGAACCATGTACTATTGTTAGGATTAACGTTTTGATTCGAAACCCTGGAGTAATTTCATTGATTGATGTGTATATGATTATATTAAGATAGAAGCTTGATTGGATCTCTTAAAAAATGAATCGTAAATTAAATCATTGGAAGCAAAAATCATTGATGATTAATGATGTTCTTGTGATTAGAAACTGATTAAACCATTAATTAAACTTTGAGTATATTTGGGTTGGAGTTTGGGTAATCTATAAAAGCTTAACTGGATGTCCTTGGCAGAAAATAAAGCCACGGGTAAGAAGGGTTGAAATCGGATCTATTTTGAATGTGAGGATGATGAGACGGAGATCTAAAATGGAGGATTTGGAGCTTGAATGGCCATTAATGGCAGAAACAGGAGTGGGGAAAAAGATGATGGGTCGTTCGAACGACCTAACCCGTCGTTCGAACGACGCAGAGAATTTTTGGCACTTCGTTCCTTTGGGGGGGTGATATTTCTTTGTGGGCTAGGGAGTAATTGGTGAAATATTAAAAGGGGACTTATACCTAGGATGTTTAGAGATGGGTATTAAGGAATATTAAATTTAAAAAAGGTGTCGAATTTATTAACAGGACCTTGGGTAATAAATTCTAAAGGGTTAAAATGCGGGCCAAGTGAGTGAGTCCGGACATTATGGTTGAGCGACACCACTTGCTAAAATAATTAATATGAAACTAATTAAATTACGAGTCGGGAAAATAAACTCAGATAGTTTTTAGGCTAGTGCTACGAGAGTTAGGCACAGGTTAGCTGTGTTTAAATATATATATATATATATATATATATATATATATATATATATATATATATATATATATATATATATATATATATTGTGTGGTCATTAAATATCAGTGTTAGATATTTTTAAATACATACCCCTCTAGTGCTATCATAGGAGGTTGTGCTATGTGGATGAATCCCCTGGCTAATGAACGCAGGGAGAGTATAGTCCCAAGGTCATATCGCCTAATATTTTATTGCGTGATTTATTTTTCGAGGTGAGACGCTTTGGGTATGATTCAGTCTCACTTTCGGGGGAATATGACCGCCTCTACTACGCTTGCGATGTTTTTACCCAACTTCGGTGTGAACTAGTCCGACTTGAGGTAGCTGAGTTAGAGTAAGCATACCTGGGACATGATAGCATTTTAGAGAAAGCATATGGTGAGTTATTACTCGAGAGAATGGATATACACACGGCATGGGTGTGGACATTGTAGTATAAATGTACGTATATAATAGTGTTGATATTTTTATATGGGTGAAATACATGCAGTGAAATTGTATTAATTATGATCGTATATAATAGTGTAGATATTCATATACGGTTGAAATACATGCAGTGCAATTCTATTATTATATACGTATATAATAGAGTAAATATTTATGCACGGGTGAATTACATGAAGTAAAATGATATTAATTATGTATAACTATTGAGACTGTTATATAGTTGTATTTAAAAATAATTAATTAAGTTAGTTCAATAAATAACTTATGAATCAATAGTAAGATTACTCGGGCTAGAGTAGTGTGTCAGGAAGTATTTATAACAAGACTAGTTAGACGGGTTAGTAAAACTGGGAGGGTTAGGAAGAAAGCGTTAGGTGTGCATTTTAGATGAGGTGTGAGTCTTATCTCAAAGGAGTGCGACACTACCTTAAATATGAAAAGTATTCATGTATTTTAATTATTGCAAATTTAATCACTTGCTAAATATTTTTAAAATATTTTGGGTTCTAACCCTTGCTGCAAATATTTTCAAAACCTTTTAGGTGTCCAGGTCCAAGGACGCTATACTTGATTATCTATTCCAGGGATACGTAGCTGCAGCACATATCGAAGCATGCAGGTGTTGGATTAGACGCATCGTTTCTTTATTCCTAGATTAGGAATCTTATCTCGGTTGAAGTTTTATTTAGGGCGTGTTTCCCATCTACTTTCAGATTCGGTATTTGGATTATAAATTTATCTATTAGATTATTATTTAGATTTGGAGCTTGTAGTCGATGGTTTATTAGGTAAGATTTTTTTATTTATTTATATCTTGTGATGGATTAGACTCTATTAACGTGTGAACGATTTATTTAAATTTTCTAGTTACTGTTGCTTGTTAAATAAAAAGATAAAATTCTGACACCAGCTTAATTAACTAATAGGTGATTAGTAATTAATGACTTTCGATGGTGATGTTCAGAATGAACCATATGGGAATCCTGTTTAATTTTAATAAAGGGCTAATCACTATGTATTTAATTGGACGGGGTGTCACAGGCTCCCCAGCACATTTTGGTGACTGGAACGGTTATATGCAGTCCACTTATGCAGATTCTCTTACCAAGGTTGGGCTTCATCGGGCGACCTGGTTTGGTGATGTCACTCTATCCAAAAACAATGATGCACTACAAGTACTTATATCTCGTTGGAACATTACAACCCACACCTTTTTGGCTGTATGGGGAGAGTTCATCGTGACATTAGAAGTTGTCTCTGAATTTCTCGAGCTTGAGCCCACAGATATCTCATCTTATTCCGATGAGGCTTTAGACGCCGAAGAAGTTGATGCCCGTGCAGAGTTGGATCAGATAAGTCGAATGTGTATAGGGACTTCAAATAAGGCCACTTTTACCCCCTTATCAACTATTTCTTCCAAGACTCCTCCGAAAAGGGTGGTTCTTCTGGATTTGGAAAAGGCAAAGGTATGGCCATAGAGCTACCAACTTACATTCTTGTTATCCTCTCTCGTTTTATGCTGCCTGGCAAACCCAACGACCAGGCCCATCGGGATCTCATTAATATCTCCATTCGATGGTTCAATCTCCCTCTGGTGATAATGGTTTTGGGATCCCTATACACTTGGTTAAATAAGACTCACTTAGACATAGAATTACCCCTTGGCCACAATAACTTGGAAAATTTTTCCAATACCATAATTTTGATCGGTTTCCACTATAGCCGTTACCTAGAGATAGATGCCAGCGAAAAACCCTACCCAGTTTGTGAAGATCTCAAGTCCCATGGGTTATTTTGCTTTCACAAAAAACAAATCCGAAAGGATATTCTTCTAATTTTTGAAAAACCCCAGTTACTTCGTTATGCGTCCTTACAGTAAAGATGTTTTTGCCCAGACTTGAACCTTTTTTACCCACGGAGACAAAATGGTTCAAGCCACCTCAGAAGAGATCATCAATGAAGATCTTTCCTTTGTCGTTATGCTCCTATTAACCCCAGGTTATCTTCCTTCTTTCACCTAGTGGGGGTACACTTTAGAGCTCTACAACCCCAATCATTTTTATCAGTAATTTGGCTTCGATCAAGGGGCTCCTCGCCCTATTTTTCAAGAATCCCATGTTAAGTCCACTTTTTCTGAGGCATGCTCTTTCTATACCATATCAGTTGCCTCCTCTATTTGTTCAGCGCTTGTTGGACAAATCACCATCCAAAAGATAACAAGGAAGGGCAATGTAAGTTCTCTCTTTACCATAAAATATTGGTTGATGCTGTTGGGAAAGATTCATGAGTTTATCGAAAGCCCACATGTTTACCCCCTGTCCTTAACTTTCCACCCCTTTATTTGGGTCTCAAAGGTAACTCAGTTTTGGGAGTTGATTTTCCTCTAAGTCAACCCTCATAAATATCCTCCCACTGAGTTACCTCCTTACTGCCTTCTCGTCGTTACAGCTGGCCCTACGCCCAAAAAAGCTCCAGTGTCGAAAACACCTGCCCCGTCGAAGGAGCCTCTAGAAAAGGTACAATTATCGCAGGTGTTTCTGGCTAGGGGCCTTCTCAACACCCTTCAAAAAATCAAGGACTTCAAAAGGCAGGACTTCCTCAAAATCCAAGTCCAAATCCCAAGTCCCCATTGATTCCTTTCCCATTGTCTCCATTCCCCCTCCAATATCTACAAATATAACAGAGGAGATAAGGGGGAAATGCCAAGCACAGCTTGAACGGGTATATCATGAGTTTTAATGAGACACGCATCTCGTTCTTCCCCTAGCAGTATTTCTTACAGTACAGGTAGATCCAACTGAGGGGGCCATATCAAGAAGAAGAAGTCCTAAAGTCCCCTCTGTTGTTGAAGGTTGTAAGGATATAAAATTCCAATTGAGTCCATGTATTGTTTTGACTTAATTCCGTGAACAAAACTTGTTTGTAATATGTCATAGAAGATTTTTAATTTGTCACGATCCCACTTGGTCTATGACGTATTAAAGAAAATTGAAGACGTTGCGACAAAGCTTCCAAGAATCTATCATGCTGATGTTTAATTGGTGCAAGTTTACTCGTCTTCAAAGTTAATTGCATTCCGAGATCACTCAGGTATGAATGCGTATAATTAATGGTGCTCGAAATTGTTTTTATAAAAGATAAGGATGTATTTTTATAAAGAAATATATTTTAAAATGTTTTTAAAAGTGTTTTAAAGGTTTACACTATGTTTTAATTCTGATAAGCTCGAAAAAGGAGTTTGACTTTACTGGGTCTCTTTAAAGAAACGTTTTAATTAGAAAGTCAAAAAGTCAAATTTCTCGCTCGAACGACATTAAATCTCGTGCGAACGAGATACCTATGTCGCTCGAACGAGAGCCTTAAGTCGATCGAACGACACGTATTTTGAGGCAGCGCTAAATTGTTATTTAAAGCGTGTTTCTATCAGAGTTTCGTAAGTGTTCAACTGGAAAACACAGAATACATTCTAGTACATTGTTTGCACATGTTTTCTAAGGTTTACAAAGCTTAAAAACATACTTAGAGTTTGCAAAGATCCGAGATATCATTCTTATATGTTTTAGTGATCTTGCTGCACCAAAGTTGTTTGTTCTACACGTTGAACATAAAAGGGTTTTGCGATGAAGAAAATAGAAGGACTTCTTATTCGACATCGTAGACGAATCAAAGCCATTCGGTGGACACCGATACATACGTGGATGCGTGTGTTATGGACAGGTATCATGGAAGACGGAGTTTCTGCGTGGTCACTATTGAAGAACGGTTGAAGATCAGAAGGAGCGTCAAGACCCGTGGGGATCGAGTCTTATTGTAAGGATAATCTGTCTTTGTAAAACCATTATTCATAGTGATTGTCTGGCTTGAGCCGTCCGAGGTTGTTTTTCCGTTTTGGGTTTTTTCCTCGTACATCCGGCGTTGTGAGTATTCTTTACTTTATTTTACTTGCTTTAATCACTAGATGCATGTTTAGGATTAATCAAAATAAAATTGGTTTAAAGTAAGAATTTGGGCACCCACATTTTCAAATTGGTATCAGAGCGAGTTACGCTAATTTATCGCGTGATCCTGATTTTTCAAGGATTTATTTTTTTGATACAATTTGACTTCTCACGTCGACAAATTGGTATCAGAGCTAGAAAATATTTTTTATTTATTTTGTGATCCCGAGTGTTTTCAAAGATGAATTATGGATATAATAAATTTTCTCGAACTCCTATATTTGATGGCACTAATTACACTTATTGGAAGATGCGAATGAGATATGCTTTAAAATCTATTAATGAGCATGTGCGGCTAGCAGTTGAGAAAGGTTGGACACCCCATGTCACTATTGTAGGTGAGGTAACTGGTTTAAAGCCTATTGAGTCATGGACCGAAACTGAACAAAGACTTGCACAATATAATTCTAAGGGTCTTCACGTTATTGCTTCACATGTCACATAGGAAGAATATAATAGAATTATGACTTGTGAAACATCAAAAGAGGCTTGGGATATTTTGGCACTCACTCATGAAGGCACTAGCACGGTTAGGGCATCAAAACTTCAAAATCTCACTATACAGTTTGATATCATTAGGATGTTAGAGAGTGAGACTTTTGATGAGTTTTATTCTAGGTTGTCCAATATTGTCAACTCGTCGTTTAACCTAGGTGAGAAAATTCCCGACAAACGTGTCATTAAGAAAATCCGTAGGTCGTTGCCTAGTAGGTTTGATGCGAAAGTGACCATTTTAAACTCCTTGGGTAGGTTAGAGTCGACGAAACTAGAAGAGATTATAGGTTACTTACAAACCTATGAAATTGACATGATTACCTCCAAGCAAGTGCCTGAGAAAGAAAAGGGTATTGCTTTGAAAACCCGGAAGGAGGAAATTAAAGTTTCGAATTCCGATTTTGATTCCGATTTTGAGGATGTTTCTTTGTTGGCAAAGAAATTTAAAAAATTTATTAAGTTTCAAAAGCAATCGAAACATGCCAAGAAATTTTAAAAATTCAAGAACAACAAAGTAAATCCCACCTCTAAGGATAAGTTTGAGAATCCTAAGAGAGATGAGTCACATAAGTGTTTTGGGTGTGAGGGGTACGGTCACAAAGTTAAGGAGTGTCCCACTAGACTTAAGAAAGAGGGCAAGCAACCCATTGTCTATAATGCCACCATAAGTGGTAGTGATCCGGAAGAGGGAGAGAGTTCCCCCGTTGATCGTAACTTTGTTGCATTTATGGCATGTCATGTGAGCGATGACGATTCTCATGTAAATGACACTTCCGAGGAGGTTTTGAGTGAATCCCATGTTAGTGAGGGTCAAGAGAGTGATGAGGAGGAGATAGATGTGAAAGAGTTGCAAGTTACGTTTAATGAGTTGTATGCCAAAACGGTGAAGGTGAAAAAGGCTAACTCAAAATTGCAAGCTAAGTTGAATGAGCGTGCCATAGAAAATAATGATAGTTTGATTGAGGATCTTAGGGCACGAGATAAGAAGTTTAGGGAGAAAATAGAGTTTGTGGAAAAAGAGAGAGATAGTCTTCGTGGTTTGATAGAATCCTTGAAAAATGAGATTTTAGAGTTTTAGGAGTCTAGGTGTTTGCTCGAGTCTAGGATTCACGAGTTGGAGGAGAGATAAAGAGACTAGTCTAGAGTCAAGTTTGATTTGGAGGCTAGGTCGGAAAAGTTAGATGAGATCCTAGGCACCGTCCAAATTAAGGGAGATGGGGAGTTATAGGTTTTGGTGAGAGAGTTGTCCCCATTCCCCCCGCACGTGTGAGAAACACTAGGAAGATTAGAAAAGGTCCACATATAGGTAAGCATTCCCACCACCGCTACACTTGCACGTTTTGTGGTAGGAAAGGTCACCTTAGGCGTTATTCTTACGACCTTAGACAAGCTCCTATGAAGTTTATGAATAAAGTTTCCCCGGTTCCCAAAACCCCCATGCGTCATTTTACACCTACTTGGGTTAGGAAATCGGATTTAGTGGCTTTAGGAATTAAACTTCATGATTCTCGTTTGGGTGCACTTGATTCTTCCCATGCTAAATCTAATGGATGATAGTGTTGCTATGTTTGTCATATACGAGTTTGCTTTATGATATATTCATTGCTAGTATAGTGACATATGTATCATTTTGTATTATAGTTTTCATTTGTTTAAGTCTTATTTGAAAAATACAAAAAGATTTTGTTTTGTTTTTTAAAATTTTTAAAAATCCAAAAAGATTTTGCTTTTATTTGAGTCAAAATATGAAAAGCCAAAAAGATTTTCAATTTTTGTTTTTGAGTTTACATGTTTGATGTGGCATATTGGTGTGCTTGGACTCCCCCCCCCCCCCCCCCCCCAATCGTTTCATTATCCATGTGGCTAGTACATTTGGTCATTATTATCGATGCTTAGAATGATCGTAACCATTGTTTATATGGGGTTGTTTTTTAAGTTGATATACATTTTGATTTGACTTTGTATATATCCCAACATTGCACACATGCACGAGTTTATATGGATGTTTAACTTCTCTTGCATATTTGAATTTGGTGAGGCGTTCTTATCTCAATCTTGTCATCTATGCGTACTTAGACTTAAGGAGAAGTGTGTATGTAACAACCGTTTATCGTGAGGATTTAAATTGGTGAAAATGATGAGTGATTCACGGGAAAGGACTGCGAGAGTTCAAAATTAACTCGTCGTGAAAACCACTGTTTAAAAGAGCCCCAAAGAAAATGCCATACGCTAAGAAAATGGCCAAATTTGTTTAGTTCATTCCAAAGAAAAATATGATATTATCGAGGGAATTTGAATGGATTAAAAAATTTAAACGAGTTTGCACAACTAGTCCTAAAGGTTGAAACATTGCAATTTGACGCTATTGTTTGTACAATCGTCAAAATTCTGGATTTGTGTGCATGTAGTATGTTTAGTTCATTAAGCTCACACTTTAATTGTCATATGGCTATAATAAAGTTTGATGATTTAGCGCTATCAATTAGAGCTTCTTGATCATTTCGATGTGTTGAAAATGTGACTCATTTATTGTAGTTTCACGCCCATTCATTCCATGTCTATGTTTGAGCACATCGGTACTATGTTTGCATGTAACTCACATTTTCAGTTTTTATGAGTTTTTGCATTTTGTGTTAAAAGCCTACTGTTTTAACATTGTTTTGCTTCTGTCAGACCCTTCCTGGAATTTTTTTGTGGAAATTTTTTCCCTGGGCAATATTATATAATATTTATGCGAATTCGGGAAATTTTGGCAGTTCGCGAGAAGTCGTTCAAGCGACATACCCATCTCATGCGAACGGCAGTTGTACTTCGTTTGAGCGACATCCTCATCTCGTTTGAGCGATGTCCCTGGCTCGTTCGAACGACAGGCTGATGTGTTGGCTTCTAATTGGTTTGCAGTCCTCTGGGTTAATTTGGTATTTTTTTTTGTACTGTTGGAAGTTTTTCTGGACTGACTCGTTTATATGCATATTATAATTGGTTCAAAATTAATTTTTTGCATATAGTCCGTTTATCACACCTGATTAGATTGCTATATTCTTTGTGTGATTCCTTGGTTTACTAGCTACTGATTTGTCATCTATTGATCATATTTAGCTGGTTATTTCATAGTTATCTTGTGTTTTCAATTCCCAAATTGGTATCCAACTGATTCATATTGGTATATTCTCATGCTAAATACTTTGATTGGTTTATCTTTTCACCGGATTGTCTATCCGAGACAAAAAGGGAGAGGGATGTATGTGATGTAGGGGGAGATTTGTTGAGCGTCTCTATTGATAATTGATATCTGGATGTACATATTATTTGATTATAATTATTCCTAATTGATATCAAATAATTGCTCATATGTTTCAAATGATTTATTCTTATTGGAAATATATTTTGGTATCATTTGTTCCTCCATACTCCACTGGGAATTTGTTTGTCTGTTTCATGTGTGTAGGTATGCTTCAGTGATTCGAGATTTCAAGTCTACATCACATTCAGACAGTTCGTGCTTGTCGGTGCTACATATTCTAGTCTGTGTCCTGTATTTTTTATTTTGGGTTTATGAGATGGGATTTAGGCGTCATACGGCTTGACGGCCCGGTTAGGCATTTCACTAGTTTAGTTTTGTCCCGGAATAGTCAAAGGGGGAGATTTGTAAGGACATAAATTTCCAATTGAGTCCCTGTATTGTTTTGACTTAATTCCGTGAACAAAACTTGTTTGTAATATGTCATAGAGAGATTTTTATTTTGTCACGATCCCACTTAGTATATGACGTATTGAAGAAAATTGAAGACGTTGCGACAAAGCTTCAAAGAATTTATCATGCTAATGTTTAATTGGTGCAAGTTTACTCGTCTTCAAAGTTAATTGCATTCCGAGATCACTCAGGTATGAATGCGTATAATTAATGGTGCTCGAAATTGTTTTTATAAAAGATAAGGATGTGTTTTTATAAAGAAATATATTTTAAAATGTTTTTAAAAGTGTTTTAAAGGTTTACACTACGTTTTAATTCTGATAAGTTCGAAAAAGGAGTTTGACTTTACAGGGTCTCTTTAAAGAAACGTTTTAATTGAAAAGTCAAAAAGTCAAACTTCTTGCTCGAACGACATTAGATCTCGCGCGAACGAGATACCTATGTCGCTCGAACGAGAGCCTCAAGTCGATCGAACGACACGCATTTTGAGGCAGCGCTAAATTGTTATTTAAAGCGTGTTTCTATTAGAGTTTCGTAAGTGTTCAACTGGAAAACACAGAATACATTCCAGTACGTTGTTTGCACATGTTTTCTAAGGTTTACAAAGCTTAAAAACATCCTTAGAGTTTGCAAAGATCCGAGATATCATTCTTATATGTTTTAGTGATCTTGTTGCACCAAAGTTGTTTGTTCTACACATTGAACATAAAAGAGTTTTGCGATGAAGAAAAGAGAAGGACTTCTTATTCGACATCGTAGACGAATCAAATCCATTCGGTGGACACCGATACATACGTGGATGCGTGTGTTGTGGACAGGTATCGTGGAAGACGGAGTTTCTGCGTGGGAACTATTGAAGAATGATTGAAGATCAGAAGGAGCATCAAGACCCATGGGGATCGAGTCTTAGTGTAAGGATAATCTGTCTTTGTAAAACCATTATTCATAGTGATTGTCTGGCTTGAGCCGTCCGAGGTTATTTTCCCGTTTTGGGTTTTTTCCTCGTACATCCAGCGTTGTGAGTATTCTTTACTTTATTTTACTTGCTTTAATCACTAGATGCATGTTTAGGATTAATCAAGATAAAATTGGTTTAAAGTAAGAATTGGGTTTTCACAACTTGGTTTGGTGCATAATTAAAAGTTGGATAATTTTTCTGAGAAAAATTTGGTTTTGTTTAAAACACACATATTGGGCACCCACGTTTTCAAAGGTTCTGGTACAAGTAAGAAGTCTTTGGGTACAAAAACCCAAAAGAAACGTGCATATGAAGTGCAGCCACCATCTACTTCCCCTGTTCCCAGCTCTTCCTCCATCTCCACTTGAGACTATTACCCTTGATGATAGTCGTAAAGTTGAGCATGGTCCCACTGAAGGAGCTTATGCAGTACCTTTATTGCAATCTTTGCCCGTGGTTATTTCGTCCCACTCTTCTCCAGAGAAAGTGGTATATTCTCAAACCCTTGGAAATTTTTAACTTTCCTTAATGAGGTATATTCTCTAACATTTATGCAAATTTCTTTTGTCTCTGTAGGAGGGTGAAGCAGATAGACCTTGTTCTCCCGCGAGCCCTTTCGTGGGAGGACATTTTGTTATTCTCGTTGTTCTGCCTCTCAACGTGCAGAGGAGGCTTCCAGAAAAGTTATTGCATCTGTGGAAATCGTTAGAGCCTCCCATCAACCAGAGGAGACTCCTTTGGCTTCTTTTGAGGCATCTCCCTTGCTTGTAGGTCCTCTGGACGTTGTTTCAGTCTCTTCAAGCCCTCCAGAGGTAATAGCTTTTTCACTTTTAACTATCTTTTCCACTTAGTTATCTTGTAGTCTTAGTAGTTTGTTGCATTTCAGGTTGTATTTACTTCTAACCTGGCCACATATCTCGTTGGTTCATTTCTTCACTTCCATCTGGTGAGGTCTATCACCGGATTTGCCCCTTTTTCTACCATTACTGAGGTAAGCTCAATTCTTGTGCATTTTCCCTCTTTTATGAGGTGTTTCTTGTGTCTAACACTTTGATATTATTTGCATCTTTCTCCACGTCTCACTCCTCCCTCTAGTTCTAGGACTCCACGGGTTCCACGGGCTACAGTTGGTTCATCTTCTCGACCGGGGTTTCCTTCGTCCCCTTGTGGTGGTTGATACAGCTGGAGTTCAAATGAATTCAGTGGAACCTTACCCAATCTTAGCACTAGTGCCTTTTCACAAGGAAGGTGCATTGCCAAGGGCTGAGGTTCCTCATTCTAAAGGTTCAACTGAACCCAGAGAGATGTTGAAGTTACTCTTACAGTTGCTACTAAGGTAAATACTTCCTTCTCCTTCTTTTGTGTACGTATTATCACTATGCCTGTTAAGACGAAGAATAAAAGAGCAAAATATAGCTTTCTTAAGAATGAAAACCATTTGTTAAGTTTCTTCGCAAATTTGCACCTTCGAGATGACTTAACAGTGAAAACACACTTGTTAAGGTTTTTTGTAAACTCCACTTATAGTGGTGACTTAACAATGAAAATACATTGTTAAGATTTTTCTCAAACTCCACCTATAATGGTGACTTAACAATGAAACCCACTTGTTAAGATTTTTCACAAACTTCACCTATAATGGTGACTTATCAATGAAACATACTTGTTAATATTTTCCCCAAACTCCATCTATCACGGTGACTTAACAATGAAAATACACTTATTAATATTTTTCGTAAACTCCACTTATGATGGTGACTCAACGATGAAACATACTTGTTAAGATTTTCCTCAAACTCCACCTATAACGGTGACTTAACAATGAAAATACACTTGTTAAATTTTGTTCTCAAAATCCACCTTTAATGGTAACTTAACAATGAAATCGCACTTGTTAAGATTTTTTGCAAACTCATTCTTTTTTATCATGTTTTAAGTTGCGAGGGAACCCGCTCCTGCCGAAGATCCAACTCAACGTGGTCCCTTGCCTATTGCTCTGCTCATCAAGGATCAGTCTCTTCGGAGGAAACAAGTCACAATAATCGTAGTTCTACTACAGATCTTCCAGCTGATAGTGAGTTCGTTTGTGAGATTTCTCTACCCGACATGGCTCCTCACTAGTTTTTCCTCATGGTCCTTCGCCAGTCTCCCCAAGTCTCTGCTTGTAATCGTTCTATCATCAAAAAAATTTCCACTCATCACCCCCAAACCTAGACTGTTGACTCTCTCTGTTCAAACATGGTGGTGATAAGCTATAGGATCCTGAGTATGGCAACCGTTATTGCTGAGGTTATCAATACTCAAACTTCAAGTCTTACTAGGCCCCTCATCAATCGATACCTGGGAAACTTGAGGGAGATGGGCAAAGATGGCTTCCAACTGAACTGGTTGATTGGCTAATTGAAACTTTTGAAGTGTAATCAGTTGCAGAGCCAAAGGATGTTTTGAAAGAGAAAGGTTAAGTTTTAGTGCCAAAAGGAAATTAAATATGTTTTTCACAAAAATAATGAAAAAAAGGGAAAATGATGATTTGGCAAAAATGAGGGTTCTAGTGGTTGGATTACCTCTTAGACCTTATCGGTCGGGTTTTTAGTGAAAAACGGATAAAGTGAATAATGGCACATTGATGAAATGAACAAATGACTTAAACCGTAGAATGAGAAAAACGGTAAAAGGGTGGGAAAATGTGGACATTAGATAAAATGTTAGCACACATTAAATTGGACTTGAATGACACCGGGAAAATTAAGGAGGGCCCAAAGCCCCGGGGTGAAAGGACCAAAATCACTAGCAAGAGCATATAGTAGCATAGACGGTGGTGTGGATCCCATTAAAGTATGTGGTTGTTGGAAGATTCCAAGAAAATATTATGTAAAACGGAAATAACAACGGTGGTACTTGGAAATGCATATATAAGACAACCTATTGAAAAATAATAAATGGGACTGACTGCTAAACATGAATAATTAGTCTCTATACCCGATAAAGGGTAATGAAATGGTTAAGTGCGAGTATGAGCACATCGCTTGGGTCCATTGCATAGTAGTTGCATGAATACTTGCTATATTGTTCAATATTTTCAGAATTGATTAAAATACACGATATATGCATAGTATTTTCGTAGAAATCGTATAGCTTAGTATTATACACCCTGCTATGCGTTCGCTCACCCCTACTTTTTATGTTAAAAAATCCTCCCCCACCCCTAGGTACGATGAGTAGGGATGACGGAAAGGACGCTGGTAAAGCCCTAGAGGGCAACTAATGTTGTTAGAGCTCTGTTATTTAAGTAAAATCGTGGTTTGAAACTTTGATAAATTTGAAACTTTTAAACATTTTATTCGGGCCTTTGGACATGGCTTGTAATAATACAGGGATACATGTGATTCATTTCCTATTTATTTAGCATTGTGAACTAATTTAGATTTTTGTAAATAAATCTTGCGAATTGACTAATTACTTAAAGTGATCATTTATTTTCTCAAGCTAAAACTCACAAATTTAGTTCCTAATTATGGCTCAAATTCAAGGATTTTCTTAAATAAAGTAAATGGACTTTTCCCCTTTCCTTTTAACTCCTTGACTCAGTACGGGTTGACCCAAAAGTGATCCAAATCCGAGTCGCGGCGTTACAAGTGATATATATAAAGTGATTGAGAAACGAACTAATGTAGTCTAATGAAATTCATTGATTATAATTTGTTGATTATAAGGTGCATGTTATACACTTACATAAGTGAAATTCGATACATATCTTCATTTGCGAGCATATACAATTACTCTTTCTCTTTCTTAAAAAATGTATCTTATTGACAATATTAGTATATTTTCATTGATTGTATATTAATTGAGTTTATCATGAAAACTGACACTCGAGCATGATTTTCAAAAGTGTTGAGTACCGATAATCACATGAAACCCCAGGATAGGATCATAGGCCATCTTTTCTATTTAACCTATATTTTACCTTAGCCTCGCCTATGTTATTATCCCTTCTCAACCCCCCCCCCCCCCGGGAGTCTATAAAAAGCCCTTTGTTTCCCACCCAAATTCCTTAACCAACTCCACATTAGCATTTTAAACTTTACATACACTTTCCACAGCTCGATTTGTTGTTGATCCGGGGATTTATAATGTTATTGTGTGGATTGTAACTAAGCGATGAGTGGACTAAAAGAGGCAAGAACATGAGGGATTATTTTTGCACCAAATTTATGCTTTGTGGATCCTTTTCATGCAATAATAAATACAATTTGTCTTTATCTCCCTCAAGCTTTGCTATTCATTCTTTTTATGATTTTCTCTCATCATTTATTCATTCTTGCATGTTTAGCTACGTATTTATGATGACTACTTTCACATGCAATGTCAAAATCATGTCTTTCATTAGTAACGTCATGTTCGGTAGATTTTCAGGGGTTGGAATGCATGAACCCAACCCTAAGTGTTTAGCACGGATATAAAATTGTGTTCTTGAATTAAATAATTAATTAAAAACGTGTCCTTTTGTTAATGCAACTGTCATAGGACTTTTAGTTCCGTTTGCCCTAGGTAACCGGAGTGTTTTAGAATGCGACGCTCGTGTTAAAAATCTCGTCACGTACTTTATTTGTATTCTTGGTTATGTATTGGGTAGTTCAACCCTTCATATATGTAATGCTTGGAATAAACAAAGTCTTCATTTCAATTCATATATGTAATGTTTGGAATAAATAAAGTCTTCGTTTCAATTGAGTGTTTAATTATCGACTATTTTTGCATCCGGTGAAATTACTAGGGGTTGGGGGATTGTATTCCAACCTTATCTTTCTTTCGTATTAATAAATCAGACAATTGTTAGTATTGCATGCGTAGTTAATTTAAATAGGAACTCATTGCTTTCGTAATAGTATACAAGTCCCCATCATAATCATATTTTCTTTTTCTTTTTCGGGAGTTATTCGTTAGGGTTAGTCTTATTACTTAGTAGTTGTCGTGAACGATCGTCTTAGTCCCTCAGTTCGACAATCGATTTATCCAATTATTACTTTAGTGATCAGTTTACACGTAAACCGTATTTACACGCGTTAGAGACACTTTTAGAGTCGCGTCAAGTTTTTCGCACCATTGTCGGGGACTAGGTAGATATACTAGGTTAGGTCGAATTAATCCTATAATTTGACTATAATTCTTAAAAATATAAAAAAAAAATCCTAAAAATATAAAAGCATTCATAAAATTAAAAAAATCAAAAAGATCAGAAAAATACCAAAAACATTCTCTTCGTACTTAAATGCAAAACACTCCTCCTAATACCATCATTCCTAGAGTAAACGAGAATCTTGTGATAGTGCTTAACTCCGATAGCCCACATACCCCAAACGCTCCAAATTTTTGGTTCTACCTCCTACACAGTCCAACTCCATCATGAGTCGCATTGCGAGTCACGCGTCTAGGGTGTCAAGTGAGGATATTAAGTCATTAAGAGAGAGAGCGGTGTCAGACAGTGCTAGTTATGATGAGAGTGAGGGTGAGTTACCGTATCGCCCTATAAGAGACCGCTTATATCTCGAGTGAACCATCACTCTGGGATGCATTATACTCCCATATAATGCAAGGCAATTTCTTTTAGAAATGGGAACCCACATTACCCCAACATTCCACGGTATGGAGTCGGAAAAGCTATACCTCCACATTCGAGAGTTCGATAAGGCATGCGAGACTTTCACAAACCAAGAATTCACTCAAGATGTAGTGCCTCTCAAGCTTTTCCCCTTCTCCCTGAAGGATAAGGCTAAGACATGGCTTTGATAACTAACACCGAAATCAATACCCATTTACAAGGATAAGCATGCCAAGTGTTCCAAAAGTTCTTTCCCCCACATCGGAACAATGCGATTATGGCTCAAATTCAAACATTTAGACAAAACGAGAATGAGCCCTTTGATCGATGTTGGGATCATTTCAATGACTTGGTAAACATGTGCTCACACCATGACTTCGAGAAATAGAGACTCATCTCCTACTTCCATCATGGGTTAAGCTTAACTTCTAAACAACTCGTTGGGACCATATGCGAGGGAGAGTTCTTAAGGTTAGATGCGAATGATGCGGAGGCCCACTTTAAGTACGTCACCGAGACTACTCAAGCGTGGGACATATTGAACCCGAGTACCCAACACCAAGCCAAAATAAACGTCCACAACTCCTTCCACATCCGGACTATATCAATTGGGTAAGGAATCCGAATTAAAAATTTAAATTAATCAACTAGGAAAGAGGCTAGATGACGTAGTCGAGGCTAGGGGAGAGACATATCCGGCTCCACTTGAGCATTGAGAGAGATGTGTGTGTTATTTGTAAGGCAAGACATTCAAATAAGGAATGTCGATGATACCCACTTATAAAGTAATGCTCCAAGAGCAAGTGGAAGCGGTAGGACATTTAAGGGTAACTTTAATTCCCCACACAAAAATTCTTATAACCCTTCATGGTGGAACCATCCGGTCTTTAGTTAAGGGCAACAAAATGCTACATTGAATCCAAATTCGATTGTTGCCCAACACCCACCATCGCTCCCGCCTTTCTAACAAGTTCCACCCATACAAGAAACACCTCACGTGCCTTATATCACCCCATGATGAAGAAGTCTCGAGGACATTTTGAATTAAATAATGCAAACTTAGTCGGCGACAAACGCTCAAAGCACCCAAAATTATGCCTACTTAAAGGCGTTATTGTCTAAGTTACAATCCTCCTGAAGTGTCCAAGAGAAGGAAAAGTTTCCCGCCCAAGTCCAAAGACCTATCCAAGATCAAAATTGTGTTAGCTTTAATACCGACAAGAACAAAAAGCAATGTAAAGCGGTTACCACTCTATGTAGTGGGAGGGTTGTTGATTTGTCACTTCCCCCACACGACGAGCATAATGACAAGGAGGTTTGGCCCGGCACGAAAGAGGCCGAAGATTTCCCCTTAGATGATAGTGATAAAGAGGACATAATTGGTCCGAGGTGGTAGTGAAACCCCCTAATGTCGCACCTTACCCTCAACGGTTGGTTCGTCCCCCTAAAAGGGCCACCCGTGATGATATCTTAGAAGTACTCAAGCAAGTAAATCTTAACTTACATTTTTTTTAGGCAATAAAGTAAATTAATGTAAGAGGGTAGTCCCCTTGTAGCCTGGGAATATGGTAATATTAGTTGAGGTGTAACCCCTATAGGTATGGTGAGAAACGATAATCCAATAACTCTTTAATAGATATAAGTGAACACACAATATTATATATGATCAACACTAAGATTGAACTCATAATACACTCGTTTATAACTCAAATAATAATAAAAGAAACTCAGACGTGACTCGTTTAAAGGGAGAGAGAAGTAAGAACTCTAGATACACCTTGGGATGCAGCTAACACACCAACAACCTCTAAAAGATCTCTGGTTAGCTATTAAAAGCTTCATAATAAATGATAATAGTGGGTGAGTAATAGCTCTGGATAGCAATAACTTCTCTCTGATATGTTTATTCTCTCTAGAAAAATGATCTCTTGGAAATAACTCTCTCTCTCAGAAATGGTTGAGGGGAATAAATAACCCTCACACCACTCTTGAGATGCCTCAGTCCTTCACAGCTGTGAAAGACATCCCTTCATACTTTACGTCACAAACAATAATTGCATGATGGGACAGTTAGTCCTACGTCATAAACATTAAATGCCAAGAAATGCCTTTTACCTAACCAATGTGCGTCAGAGGGCTGTCACCACAAAGGTGTCTCACCAAATCGTCCGATAGCCCCAATACCACCATGGTTTACTCGAGTTTATATTGGACAGTGTTTAGCTGGTTGGAGACATCACCTAAAGTAGATGTGACATTAGGTAGAGGGTAGTTTGGTTCGAAACTCAATATACGATGGAACTTAAGGCTACTCCGCACAAGCTTCCACGATGAAAGGTCTCTCAATTTTTTACCAGGTTTATCTAAGATGGTCAGGATAAGCCCTGACGTTGCCTTACTTCTCAATCCTCCAAACTAAGTCACTCTGAATTTCCCACGGTGAGGTCATTCGATAGAGCGTGTAAGCTCTCCCAAGCCCTGTCTGGTCAGATATCTCGCCAGTATCGTTTGACCTCACACTGAATACTACAATCGTTACAGCATTATAAATAATGTTACATGTATAATTTTACTAAGTAAGAAAAAAAGATAAAGAATGAGCTCTCTCGTCCAATCTCCTCATTGAGTTGCCACGCTGCCTTTATGTTGCTTCCTTCCCTTAAGTCCTTTATGCTAACTGGGTAGACTCTCTCTAATTCAAGGATTATATTCAAGCCCCCTACAACCGCTTATGAAAAGTTCCTTAAGGACGTTCTAACGGTGAAACATAGACTAAAGGTAAAGAAGAAAGTATTTCTAGCGCAAAACATAAGTTCTGTAATTTTGAGTGACCTCCCGCTCAAGTATAAAGATTCGGGTGCACCCGCCATTTCATGCACCATTGGAGAGAGAAAATTAAGAGAACGCTATTAGATTTAGGGGAGAGTGTTAATATTCTCCCATACTCCATATATAAACAGCTCAATATGGGAGACCTTAAGCCCACAAAAATTACTCTATAACTCACGGATCATTCCGTGAAGATACCTCAGGGGATTATTGAGGACGAGATCGTCCAAGTCGACACTTTCTACTTCTCGATAAAAATTTTCATTGGGGATATGGAGCCCTCCACTCCCTCAAGCCATTATGTTCCCGTGATCCTTAGTCGTCCATTATTATCTACGACTAATGCATTGATTAACACATGAAATGGTCAAATGCAACTCACATTCGGGAATATGACACTCGAGACTATTATCTTCAACATCACCAAGCAAATGGGTGATGAGGACAAGTTGTGAAAGATGGATCTTATTGAGGATGTAGTACAAGAAAATTTTGAGGGTAATCACACGAGGGATCCGTTATAGGCGTGTCTCGTTATGGTAAACGAGGGTGATAATGCGTACATCGAGTTCGAGAGAGAGGTGACGGAGATAGGAAAGTTGTTAGACGGGAGTGAGAGCGATGAGGACGTGAGATATGTTAGTTGGATCTCTCGATTCATGGAACTACCGTCGAGAGAGTCGTGTATGGTTCCCTCCGATGAGAAATTTCGTACCCTCAAATTGAAAAAGATTCCTTCGAACATTAAATATGTTTACTTACGAGAGGATAATACATTTCCTATTGTTATCTCCTCGAGCCTAAGTAAAGAGAAATAGGGGAAGCTTATATACATTTTAAGGAAGCACCTAAGTACTTTTGGTTAGAGCACCACATATTTAAAGGGTATAAGTCTCTTAATTTGTACCCATAAAATCCACCTCGAGGAGGACGTGAGGCCTTCGAGGGAGATGCGGAGGCATTTGAACCCCGCAATAAAAGATATCGTGAGAGCGAAAATTATAAAATTATTGGATAGGGGCATCATATATCCTATTTCGGATAGAAAATGGGTTAGTCCTATTCAATTCGTCCTAAAGAAGTCGAGGATGACTATAGTCGAGAATGCTAAGAGTGGACTTATCTCAAAGAATACCACCATCAGGTGGCTCTTTTGCATTGACTACCAGAAGATCAATGCCATCACTAGAAAATATCATTTCCCCTAACTGTTTATTAATAAAATTCTAGAGAGAGTAGCGGACCACTAATTTATTACTTTTTAGATGGTTATTCCGGATATAACGAAATCAATGTGGACATAGTGGATCAAGAAAATACGACGTTCACATGTCCTTTTTGCACGTTTGCCTACAAACGTATGCCATTTGGATTATGTAATGCGCTAACGACCTTTTAATGGTTCATGCTTAGTCTTTTTAGTGATATGGTCGAGAGAGGACTAAAGATTTTTATGGACGATTTCAGCATTTTTGGCCCCTTTTTTACCATTGCCTCGCTAATCTTTAGAAGGTGTTAGCCCTATGTGTGGAAAAGAACTTGGTACTGAATTGGAAGAAGTACCATTTAATGGTCACCAAAGGCATAGTTCTTGGCCACATCGTTTCGTCCAGAGGTATTGAGGTAGATAGGGCAAAAATTGACATCATTATCGATCTTCCCCCATCAAAGTCACTAAAGGATGTGCGCTCCTTCTTGGGGCACGCGGGCCTATACCATAGGTTTATGAAGTATTTTAGTATCATAGATAGGCTCTTAAGCAACTTACTAGTAAGGGAGGCCCCCTTTGAGTGGAACGAAGCATGCCAAGGAGCTTTTGAAAAATTGAAAAACATGCTAGTCTCCTCTTCCATCATGCAAGCTCTGGATTAGTCCCTTCCATTTGAGCTTATGTGTGATGCAAGCGATTATGCGATTGGAACTATTTTCGGGTAAATAAATGATAAGAAGGCCCATGTCATCTATTACGTTAGCTGGAACTTAATCGGACCCCAACTTAATTACTCCACCACGGAGAAAGAGTTGTTAGCAATAGTCTTTGCCCTAGATAATTTATGCTCCTACCTCATCGGTTCACACATTATTTATTTCACCGACCACGCAGCTCTTAAATACCTCATTTACAAAAAGGATACGAAGTCCCTCATTAGGTGGATCCTAATCCTCAAAGAATTTTATATTTCCATTAAAGATAAAGAATGCGTATAAAACGTCATCGCCGATCACTTATCGAGGCTTTCGTCTGACGTACCTAGCGATCCTATACCCATAGATGAATATTTTTCATATAAGAAATTATTTTCCACTTCCTCTCTCCCCTGGTATGCAGATATAGTGAATTATCTTATCACAAGGTCCGTTCCCTCCGATTGGACGCCGCAAGAGAAGAAGAAGTTCCTTACTTGGTCGTGCATGTTCTTCTATGACAATCCCTATTTGTTTAAATATTACGTGGACCAAATCATCTGAAGATGTGTGGCGTATGACGAGATTCCTAGTGTCATGCGCTTGTGTTATATGGAAGCATGCCGAGGCCATTTTCCCACGAATAAGACAACCGATAAGATTTTTCAAAGCGGTTTCTATTGGCCTTTAATTTTTTAGGATATAAATGCTCATTGCAAATCATGCAATGTATGCCATCACTCGATGAGATGTGATACCGTTAACCCATATTCTCGTTATCAAGATATTCGATAGTTGGGGCATCGACTTCATGGGAACCTTCCCTCCCTCGTTCAATTTTTTATACATCCTCCTCGCGGTAGATTATGTGTTAAAATGGATTGAGGCCATAGCTACTAGGACGAATGATAACAAGGTGGTGATAAAGTTCATCCAAGAACACATACTTTCTCACTTCGGTGTTCCGGAAGCAATTATTAGTGATAACGTCAAGCACTTTTGCAATAGGCTATTTGAGAAGTTGATAAGGAAGTATGGCATCGTCCACAAGGTTGGGATGACTTATCACCCACAAACAAATAGGCAATCCAAGTTAGCAAATCGTGAGATAAAGAAGATTCTAAAAAATACCATTGATTCCAATCGAGAGGATTGGTCTACATGACTGAACGATGCACAATGGGCGTATCGAACCGCTTATAAGAAGCCCCTCGGGATGTCCCCATTCAGCTCTGTCTATGGCAGGCCTTGCCATCTCCCCTATTGAGCTTAAGCATGAAGTGTATTAGGCAATCAAGAGGTTGAATTACAATTTAGATAAAGTTGGTGAAGTGCATAAACTTCAATTGCATTAGTTAGAAGAAATAAGCAATGATGCGTATAAGAGCGCTCGCATATCCAAAAAAAGGATAAAACTCCCGCATGATCGCACTATCCATCGGAAGGAGTTTCATCCCGATCAAAAGGTGCTTCTTTATAACTCGTGCTTACACTTATTTTCTAATAAATTACGTTCAAGGTGGATCGTTCCATTTGTGATAAAAGAGGTTTTTCCCCACGGTGCTATAGAATTAGAAGATCTGAAGGGTGGGGATACGTTCAAAGTGAAAGGACAATGCCTAGAGTTATATCTTAAGGCGTGTGTTGAGGAAGCCGACAAAATTTGGTTGTCGCACCCCGTCTACGGGGATGCTTGAGATTGAAAGAGAGGTCGTCGCTGCCCCGATGCATATAGGGTGAGTAGGTGTTGTATATTAATATGTAAAGTCCATTTCAGGGTAGTCTATAGGTACAATGGAGAGTAGAGCTGGGGGTGGAAACACTTAGAATCTAAAAACAATGAAGAAAATACATGTTGAGGCAACGAGCTCTGGGTGAACCGCAAGCCGAACCGTTTCGGACGATCTGGTGGCAGATTCCCCCCGCATTTTCTTTTCCCACTAAATGCGTCCCCCTTATTTCCATTCCCTCCATACGAATTCCCCCCTCCAAAACCTCCCCCACCCAATTTTTCACACCTTTCCATTCCCTTCACCCCTTCCTACCTCCAACTTTTCCATTTCTCACCCATTCAAGCCTATAAATACCCCACCCTTTCCTCCACACCAAAATTCCTACTATCTTCCTCTCTCAATTCCTATAATATTCCCTACTCCCATTCTCCATGGCTCCCCGTCACGCCCCTTGGTTCCTAAAGTACGACTCCACCATAATGCTAAACGAGGGGGTTTACCATATGTTTCGTTCAAACCAAGAACAAGATTTATATGATGCGTTCTTCACGCCAACACGAATAATTCATATCGAGCATAGCGTTAAATGGGAGGAGCTCCTTGTCGAGGTCACCATCGATAAAGTTTCCCTTCCCTATTTGCGTCTCATTGTTGAAATCATTCATGACTTCGGGGTATGGGCCCTTGACTCGAACACAAAATTTCCTAAATCGATTGGAATCTCTTCTACCCATCTGAGTGTTCGTCAAATGCGAGTGCTCCACCCCCGGTGGTGGAAGAAGAAGAAGAAGAAGAAGAAGAAGAAGAAGAAGAGTGTATGGAGAAGGATGCCCCTATGCACCATGGGGAGAAGTGGAAGCAGAAGCGGAAGCGGGCGAATATGTTCAAGAGGAAGAGGGGGAAGAAGAGGGCGAATTGAACTATGAGCCCGACTTCGATGAAGGTACATTTTAAATGGTGGCCATTAATCGACGAATTGATGAGTTAGAGTCACGCATTGACAGTTTCATCACCGACTTCCACGTCGAGATAGAATTGGATCAGCGTAACTTTAGGCGGGATACGAGTATGATGATGCGCCTACAAGTGGACATGTACCGCTTGCAATTAGGGTCCAACACACAATTTCCATCCTACTTCTACAACCCTTACACTCGTGATCCCAACGCTCCCAGACTGTCTCAATAAATATTTATGGGTTAATTGTGGTTCATCTTTATGTAGTTCTTGGGTTTTGATGCAATTTTTTTAAGAACTCTGTAATTGATCTATCCTTCCTTTTTCTACTTATGTGGTGGTTCTAATGAAAATTTGCATTTTAAATAATTGTTTTTTTTATTTCTGCACTTATTATTTAGATTTTAGTCCTTTTTATTGAGGACAATACAAAAGTCTAAGTTGGGGGGTGACAAGTGCGTCATTTAAAAGCTTCACGAATTTTAAAAATTCCCCCAAAAAACTAGAAAAAAATGTCAAAAAGTTTTAAAAAAATCAGAAAAATTCAAAAAGTTGAAAAAAATGAAAAATTCCAAAAAAAAATCAAAATATTTTTTCTTCAAAATAAATAAATTTTAGATTTTAAATTTTTTAAAAATATCACTAAATTTTTTGTTTGAAGTCTCAATTTGTAAAATTCAAATGAACAAGTCGAAATTAACCAAAAATGAAAATTGAGCGAAAATTGATGGCTTTACGAATAAGAGTGGAGATTATTGACCCGGCGAGATTTCGAGCCTATCACTTTTTGCGAGTAATTAAATCAATCCGAGTTAATGGTTAACTCAAAATTCAATTTAGCGTTAAATAAGTCATTGAAGATCTCGTTTTCTTTGCTTTGATAGGTTATGGGAAACGAGTGAGATGTCGTCTTGAAAATGTGCTAAAAATATCTCCAAAATAAATTTAATCTCGAGATGCATATGGTAAAATAATTAGTAATTCGGACGAATGAAGTTAGGCCATCGATTATTACCTATTAGCCACAAAAGACACAAAAAATTATATCCCCTTTCAAGCCTAATTGAGCCCAATAAAATTTACAATTTTCCTTTAATAAATAAATAAAAACATCTAGCCCGGAGTTGTGAAAATAAAAATTCGTCAATCAAGTTCAAATGGTGCAATAAAATGGGGCAAGAAAAATAGCAAATTGCTCAATAAAAATAGAAAGAAAAGAACAATAGGAAAAAAATGAGAAAAATATAAGAAAAAAATTATAAAAAAAGAAAGAAAAATGAGCAAATGCTCGAAAAAGTGCCAACGGACACCACAGGAAAAAATTTCAACTCCCAACCATTCTATTATTATCCAATACACCTTCTAACCCGGAAAAGTCCTAATCGAGCCCGAATAACGAAATTAATTAGCGCGTGGAGAACTTAGACACAAAAAGATAATAAGAGAGATTAATTGATGCAGATAAGAGTCGATATTTTCCATTTCTCGACACCGTATTCAGATGATGAGATGTATTACCTCAAATATTTCGTCTTTCTAATTGTATGCATGACTTTGTGTCCATTATATTTACTCTTTATATCATGTATACCGAGAGAAATAGCCACATCTCGAGTGATTCGTTTGTGAGTGCATCCGTGAGAAATCGAATCAAAATGAATATTCGAAAAGTAACGCAATGATTAATCGGTGGAAGCTAACGGTTTAATTTTCGGCTTTGCACACACACACACACACACACACTATAAGTTGAGATTCTTGAATAAAAAATTAAAGTTAATATTTTTAAGAAATTTAAATTTTACGACTTTTAATTATTTTGATATTTTCTTGAGTAACAAAATGAATTTTGTGGGTAATTCACTACAAATCCTCATGAGACACCAATCACCCTACTAGGATAGTCAAGGGGTTTAACGACTTGTTTCATACGCTAAATACAATCGCTTGCTCGCGAAAGAGGTATTCTATCCCAATAAAGCTTTTAAGAATCTCTTTAGCGCTTACTATCACTCTTTTACATTACTCAGGACGCGCAACATTCTAAGTTAGGGGGATCTCATTCAGCGTAATTATTTCACATTTATCCGTTTAATTTCGATTCTTTTATGACCACTTGCATTGTAATTAACAGGGATTTATTTCATATTTGTGCTACTAATTCTTTTGGGTGAGTATTTTTTATTTTGTGTATTTTCCATATGTTTTACAGGTATTTCATGCAAGTAAATGCGAGCGAGAAACCGAAACAGTGAAAGAAACCAAGAAAAGGAAGTTGAAGGGCATTTTCATAATTTTACAGCCATAGTCCGGAGGCAGAGCCAACTGGAAAGTTGAAGACTATGAAATCAAAAGAACACTGGAAAAAACGACGCCTTAATCCGAGCTATGATGAAGAAGTTACGCGAGTTCAAAGTTGAGAAGAAAATTCATGGACAAAAGAGGGATTTCAAAAATATATACCTAGGAATCAGTTCGAAAGTGCCAGTGAACCGGTTCGGATCGAACCACTTGAGCGTGAATTTTAATTATTCTGATTTTCCCCCTAGAGTTGTATGGGTTTAGGACTCTTGTAAAAACAACCTCATTGAGTTGAAAAACAACCTTAGTCATATCTTAGATAGTTTTAACCTAGTTTTGAGAGGCAAGAACATAAGGGATTATTTTTGCAGCAAATTTTTGCTTTGTGGGTTCTTTTCATGCAATAATCAATATAGTTTATCCTTCTCTCTCTTAAGCTTTTATATTCATTCTTTTTATGATTTTCTTGCTTCGTTTATTCATTCTTGCATGTTTAGCTATGTATTAATGATGACTACTTTCACATGCAACGTCAGAATCATGTCTTTCATTAGTAATGTCATGTCTGGATAGATTTCCAAGGGTTAGAATCTATGAACTCAACCCCAAGTGTTTCTCATGGATATAAAACTGTGTTCTTGAGTTAAATAATTAATTAAAAATGTGTCCTTTTGTTAATGCAACCGTCGTAGGACTTTTAACATTGTTTGCCCTAAGTAATCGAAGTGTTTAAGAATGCGACGCTCGTGTTAAAAACTCGTCACGTACTTTATTTTTATTCTTGATTATGTATTTGGTGGGTTCATTCCTTCATATATGTAATGCTTGAAATAAATAAAGTCTTCATTTGAATTGAGTTTTAATTCTCGACTACTTTTGCATCCGGTGAAATTACTAGGGGTTTCAAACAATTATTAGCATTGCATGCGTAGTTAATTTAAATAGGATTTCATTGCTTTCGTAGTAGTATACAGGTTCCCATCATAATCAACTTTTCTTTTTCTTTTTCGTGAGTCATTCGTTATGGTTAGTCTTCTTACTTAGTAGTTGTCACAAGCAATCATCTTAGTCCCTAAGTTAGACACCCGATTTACCAAATTATTACTTGAGCGATCGGTTTACACTTTAACCATATTCACACGTGTTAAAGACACTATTAGAGTTGAATCAGTCGCCTAAGGGTTTAACGGCCTATTGCATATGCTAAATGCAATCGTTCGCCCGTGAAAATGGCATTTTTCTTCTTTGTACATATATCCTCCGTTATGGTTGTATTTATGGCTCTTGTTTCTTCATGCTTGATTGCTCGGGACTAGAAATGTGTAAGTTATGGGGTGTGATTAATCATGATTATTGCATTTAAAACTTCGTATATTTGCGCTATCTAGCATTCCCGTGCATGTTATTCCCGAAACTTATGCTTATTTACTGTATAACCCCTATTTTTCATCACGTATATATTATACATGGTTTATTTGAGCATTTATAGATATCGGGAATGCAAGACTTGAAGTTTGGTTGAATTTTGGGAAAGTTTCGTTGACTATCGCAACTTCAGGGACATTTTAGTAAATTTAGCACTCAGGGTTTGATCCTGAAATCTCACGGAAGTTGAAGCTCTTCGAGTCATCTTTGCGTGGCCTTCGATGATATGTGAATCCGAGCTATAACAAAGAAGTTACATAAGTTTTTTTTATAGCGAGGGCTTAATTATTCCATACCTTCTCTTCCCTTATTTTCTAAGCAGGTGCAAATCGATCGGGTCTCAGACTCGATTCGTTTTGGTCCAATACGAAGGAAATGTTATCCAAATCTATTCAGATTTCAGACCGGATCGATTCGCCCCTTTTTTATTATAATTAGTATTTTGCCATTTTGTAAAGACTTGGGTTATATCCCTTTGTTTTGCCTCTTGTAAGAGGATCGGATTTTATATTTATAAAGTTTGTAAGTTTAGAAACTCTCTCTTCTCTCTCCCAGGTCAAAGACATTTATGGTTTTCTCTCTCTTGTTAATCATCGAATACATAAATATACTTGGGTTTATATTGCATTACTTGTTCACCTACTTCATCTTTGTTTGATCTAGTTGCTTTAAATTGCATTTATTGATCTCTCTTTTGTTGATTGATATATGTTAAATGAAAATGTAATTAACTCTTTTAATTAATATTAAATTAGTTTAATTTAATTAATGTACATTTTAGTTGAATGTAATATATTTATTTTGATGATTCCAAACAAACTTTTATTAAGTAATTATGTAAATATTTCTTAATTTATATTATATATAATTCTATTTTATTTATATATTATTACTAAGTATGTAACTTTTAGTATAATTATCATTTTATATATTTATTACTTATCATTATATTCTTTTTGTTGCGCTACATATATTTAGTTAGTCATATAATTATATATTTAATATCTATGTATCTATCTATATTTTTTATATACTTAGTTATATATAAAATTTTTGGGTGGTATCTTTACATCATAGTAAAGTTGCATATATATATATATATATATATATATATATATATATATATATATATATATATATATATATATTTAACACGTTTTTTTGCCATATATTTATATATATTAGTTATATTCTTTATATCTTATATTATATATACTTTTCTTATTGTAGTAGTATATGCCATAATTGTTTTAAAATAGGCTTTTATATATTTTATTCATATTAGTTATATTGTTTTATATAGAGAAAGTTTTACTTTTACTTTTATTTTGTTTGTATATTATACTACTTATATGTTATTATAGACTTACATGTTGCTACATATTCATACCTTATATCTTATATATGTTCTAAGCATGAGTGCACCATTCTTCATTACACCCACGAGTATAAAGCATGTATCTTTATTATATAATTCATTTTGTCCATTCAATGTTATTTACACCATTGAGATATTTTCAGTGCTAACTTCAGAAGATATCTTTCTTTTTCAAACTTTATTTTATCTCAATCATACAAAGTGTATAACAGGTGTGAGTTTGCAGTGTACTATTTTGTGCCACCCAATACGTACTTATATTACATATGTTATATGGATGTGAGAAAAGTGTCTCGGACAGTATTTTCTTTATAATTTCTTATTATATTATTTTTCGGACAAAACTTTGATACTCACAAACTTCTGATATATTTTTATACATTTGATATATATATATATATAAATGTTTAGTTGTTTTTATTTTTTTTAGCCGTTGCATTTATCTGTATGTCTTGTCCTTAGTAGTGGGTGTATAAGTTGGTATATAAGATTGGTTTTTAAATGTTTCTTGGTTTATGCATTTTTTTTACCGGGAACATCAAGTCATTTGGCAGTTCTGCCTTGTGTATGCTTGATATCTGTTTCGATTAGGCAGAGGAGATCTTTGAGCATCCGTTTGAATATTCTTATACATAAATTGATATCTTATTTATGTCAGTCCCTCTTAGGAAGTCGTTGATAGTTGAAGTAAACATAAATCACATATCTATTACTCTTAACAACCCTTTATCAAGAAATGGTCAATCACTTACCGCGAGTCTCATGCTCTCTTGGTACAGCTGACTTGGTTAGCTTGTCATGCTTTCTACATACATATTATAATATTATATACATATGCTTTTATATATAAACATTTTTGAGTCATGTGTTTTATCCGGCCAGATCTGTGCCCTTAGGTCGTGTGCTAAACTATCAACTATCTTTCATAGTGAGTGTAGATTATATATATGTGTGTGTTATATCCTTTCTCGGCTTGTGTTTAATATTTATAACTATTCACTTTTAACCTATTCGAACTTACTTCGATAAACTGTATTTTTTTCTGTACAATATCTAAAAATTAATTGATATTATATTTCACAAAATAGATGTCTATTCCAACTTATATTTTTTTGATAAAATCGATATAAAGAAATCTATATCTAAACTGTGTCAACAAAGTAATCTGCTCTGTTATTTTTTTTGGACCCCACATATATTTATTTGAAGATATCAAATGATGACTATTGTCTCCTAACTCTTAACACCCGTTTTGAAAGATTCATTGTATATTTTATTTTGCTCCTTCTCTCTTTTGGACTAACAAATTTTACATGAGTCATTTTAAGACATCTAAAGATGTTATATTCAGTCCTATGTTTTCATATGTCCATTCTCATATCTCAACATATATATGTTTCTTGAGAAGCAAAAAGGAGATTTACATATCATATTTGAAGATCAATTTCAGTATATTTTCTCTCAACAAAATCAGGAACATTTAATGCTCACAATGGTTATCTCTAACAACTAGTTTTTGAAGTCATACTTAAAGCTTTCAAACTACTGCATTGAAGACACAAGAATGAGACTGCGAGAAAGAACTAGAGAATTTATTGAGAGCATTTGAATTTACTACTCAGTTACTACATCATTTAAGAGAGCAATTATTTTTACATCTGCTCAATCATTGAACAAGAAGAAGACTTGAGCCTACAACAACATCATTTATTGAAGTCTCATTAAAGAAGAAGAAACTCAGATTGCAATTTGTATTTTAAGGAGTTTCATTATTCAACCTTGTACAAAAATTCAGATTTGATTTGAAGCTTCGGGTTGTAATGGTGATTGGTTCCTACCCGCAAGTGGGCCACGGGATTTGAAGTTCGGAGTTAGCTTGCAAACAGTTATATGCGGTGGTTTGATCTTACCCTTCGAGTGGATCACGGTAATGAAGCGCAAGGGAGTCGAAAGCTCTAGGCGCGTGGACGTAGGCCGGGATTTGGTCGAACCACGTTAAATTTCGGTGTCTTTATTTTCCGCACTTTATTTGCTTGTTTATTTGTTCTTGCTTTAATTTGTATTTTTCAACACTTAAGTTTGCAAATATATTAATTCTGAAAATTGGTAAATTTATTTTAAGGTTAATATAATTATTTTTGAATTAATTAATTTATTTAGAATATTAAGTTATATTAAATACAAAAATTAATTCAATATTTGTGGTGTGTTAAAATCTGCATTTTAACTTGTTTAAATATTTTCTTGCATTTATTTAATATTCTAGGTTTGAATCATTAGACATTTATTAATCTGAAAATTTGATTAAGTAATTTAAATTTAATATTTTTTTAAAATATTAATTTGACCCAAAAAGTTTGCAAAAACTCAATTCACCCCCACCCCCCCTCATGAGTATAATCTGGGCAACAATATATAAATAGATGGGCTCTTCATTTATGATGTTCTTTTGCAAGTTTTACTTAGTTTCTATCATGAGTGGCTAGTCCTATAGGTTGGGGATCATGATCCCACCATTGATACTTGAGCTTTATAGTTAGGGTTTCATTTATAACGATTCTAATGGAACTTCGTGTGTTGGTATTGGAGTATCCTAGTTTCTTAACTTCTATTGTCTTCAAAGGGTAGTATTTGAAGCTTTACTACAACCCTAACCCAATTAGCACCATCATTAATTAACCCCTAATCCTCCATTGATGAGCTTGGTTTCTACATGGTTGATGTTCAAACTTAATTAGTTATGATCGATTAAAATCAATTTGAATCAAGTCCCATCATCTACTTAGCAAATCCAAGGTGGAATAATTATCCCTAATCCCTTTTATCTCTCAAACTGAAGCTTTTCTTAGACTATTTCATAGTATCTTCACCGTTTACTCTTTCACTATTAATTAAACGTATGTTAAGATAGTGGTTAATTAATCTTCACCACTCCAAACAAAAAACCACCTTTTACACTTTCCTTTTGTGACGTATAGCGAACATCCTATAGCCTATCCTCGTTCTGTTAGGAGAGTTCAGTCCCTGTGGAATACAATCCCAGACTTGCCCAGTTACTACTTGTTGCGAATGATTTACACTTGAATCACACACTATTTTTTTAGCATCATTGGGCTTACTCAAAATAGAGAATTAATGGCTTGAAGAGAGAGATGGGTGTATGAACTCTCGATAGAGAAGAAAAAAAAATGAAAATGGTGGTGGGATTTGATCTCCCACTTCCCTCTCTTATAACCCATGCAAGGCCCCTAAAAACCATTTAAAAAAATCCTTTAAATTCCATCGAATTCGTCAAGCTCCACGAATTTGACATGTTATCTCGATCTAGAGCTGAAATGGTGACAGCACAACTGTTATATTCTGATCCTAACAGAGCGTTCGAACGATATCAGCTTCTCGTTTGATCCTTTCCTTAAAATGACCTTCGAATGAGGGTTCAGAGTAAGGCAGTGAGCTGTCGTTAGAAGCTCATTTGATGGTCTCATTCGAACAACACAGAGATCTCGTTTGAACAACCACAGGTTCGTTCTAACCACCAAATTTTTAAATATTTGAATTTTGGCCCAAGAACTCCTATAAGTAACAATAGAGGCACCCAATTACACTGGATGAAGGGATACAAGCTCATTAAATAATAACCTTCTTTCATTAACTTCACATTACTATGAATTGCACGTAATAGGATAAAATATTGGGTCGGGGTATTACACTCGATGCATATGGCGGAGCATATTTTATGCTAAAATGTTTTGTTACCTAAAAGCATGTGCATGGGTACAAATTACCTCTGTGAGAATAGTTATCACGCTTTACTTGTGACGAAACTTAGTGCCTAAATTCGTGCGCATGATGCTCAATTCCTACCGTGTGCACGACATGACCCATAGTTTGAAAATTATATAAAAAGGAGTGTTTTCCCTACCATTTTAAGAGATTTTTTTTCTTGAGCATTTCTCGCACCTAGAGAGAGTATTCTCTAGGCAAGTAATCAGATATAAATACTTCAATTGTCAAATTCACTTGATCTTACAAAATTGAGCAAAAACTTTGATCTAATCTATATTCATGATTTATAAGATTTTAGAGTTATTTGAAATTGAACACTACGTATCTTATATTCAATTTTACCTTCTACATATGAATTTGATGATCCAATACTCCGAGATCTAAAAATGAGGTGTTTGATCTATTGAATAGGTCAAGCATGGTGTGATATAAGGATGGAGAATTCCACTTTCATGCATGATTGATGGAGATGAAAATAATTCCACTTTCATGTATGATTAATGGAGTTGAAGGTCCCTAAAGGCAGGACGGAGGTAAGATATAAACAAATAAAAGTCAATTTTTAATTTTTCAAATTAAACATGTAAACTTAAATAGATTAATCCCAAATAAAACTTTGCACAAATTTTAATCAGATTTGTTGTGATTAAACGATTAACCAATTTTATTTTTATCCTAGAATATGTATCTGAGTGATAGCAGGATAAAATAGATCAATCACACAACACACTGATGTACAATGAAAACCCACAACGAAAAAAACCTCGCACGACCCAGCCATACAAATTCACTACGATAAGGTTTTACAAAAGTCGACAGATAACTTATTCAACGACTCGACGCCCTCGCAAGCATTGACGCATCTTAAAGCTTCAACCTCTCCTCCACAATGACAATGCAGGAATCCATCCATGTAAGTTGACATAACATGTGAGTTCACACATGCCTCGATATCTACTGATTTAGGCTCAGCAACCTTCTACGAATAGGAACACGGAGTCCACCGCTTCTTCACCACAACACCTCACCACAGAGTCCACTGAGTGTAAACAGTAAGCAGTGTACGGACTCTGTCGCACGAAATTTTTCTCTATCACGGTGATGAGAGAAATAAACTATGGCACCCACAAACCATATCTCAAAGCATATGGAAAGGTGAAACTTGGATCTTAAACACTTTGGGCGAATCTAGGGTTTGAAAGCTTTTAGATATGTATTGGAAAATGAATTTTTCCAAAAGTCTCTCTAAAAACTAAAGATAAGACCCTTTAAATAGAAAACACGATTTTCGAGGTGGCATAATTTTTAAAATGGTTTGTTCGAACGAAAATAAGACCTCGTTCAAACGAAGCTACAAACTTGTTCAAACCAAATTAAACCCCATTCGAACGAATAGCCAAACTCGTTCGAACCAACTTCAAATGAGTTTGGTTCTGTAAACAGATAAACCGCATTTGATGTTAGTTTAAACGAACTGCTAATCTCGTTCGAACAAAATCGATAAACTCGTTCAAATGACTTTAAAACAAAATTATATTTTCTTTTAAAATCATTTAAAAAGAGCTTCAAAAAATTTTGTTAAAACAAACAACCAATAATATACATTCCAATTATCAAAATTCATATGCATTCATACCTGAGAGATCCTCAAAAACACGAAGACGAAACGTGGCACAAAATATGGCACGATGATGCAATCTTTGAAGCTTTGCCTCTACATCTTCAACCAAACGCGTCATGGGCTTGAAAGGTCAACAACTCAAAGCCTAACCTATAGCTTAAAATACTTTGTCTGGAATCAAGCCAAGACATACAAATTGACTCAATTGGAAATATATTCTTACATGAGCTTTGAATGGATTTCTCATTGGAGTGAGGGAGAGTCACAACGCCCATAGGTAACTTCTTGTTAAGGAACAAGAGGGAGGTACCTTCTTATATTATATAAAGGAATATTTTAAATATAATGAAAGATTAAGATGCATCGAGTTTTTTTTTACCCTTAAGTAGGGTTTTTTCCTCGTAAAATTCCTCTGGTGCCTCTTTATGTGATTGATATTTGTTCTTATACACTTTCTATTTCACATATTCACTTACATCTTAATTTGGATCCAAAATCATCCTTTATTATATTAACTTAGGGTTTAGATATAGTTAATTAACCTAATTAACTTTAATTATATCATGCTTTGTTTAACTTGATTAAATGTATTTCGACTTGTCACCTAGTTGCATGCTTACTTGGTGTATCTAAAACTTGGCCAAGCTAATTCGAAAAATCGGTGATAATTCTTATTAAAACTTATTCACTCCCCTCTAAGTTTATTTGAATAGAATATATTATCTAGAACACACCAACCTCGAAATAAAGACTTATATAAGGAGTGGAATGCTCAATGTTATGCATCATTTGAGAAAATACATGAGTATTTCAGCCACCCGCCAGTACTAGTATCCCCTCAGCTGGGGCCTCCCTTGCTCCTCTATATGACCATCACTAACACCACTGTCGGAGCAATGCTGGAAAAATACATAAAGAGTTATAGAAAAGATTGCACCATCTACTATGTTTACACCGCCTTGAAAAAGGACTATGTAGCACTAATATGGATCACTCGTGAGCTCCTCCACTACATGATGTCATTTCATATACTACTTATATCTTAAATAGACCCTTTAAAATACCTATTTGAGAAACCTTCTCTCTCTAGCCGAATGTCCAAATGGTTGCTATTATTAGCCGAGTTCAAAATTATTTACGTCACATAGAACTCCATCAAAATGAGAGAGATATTAAACTTCCTAGTATGCCATATGCTAGAAGAAGAAGAAGAAGAAGAAGAAGAAGAAGAAGAAGAAGAAGAAGATGTTGTAAACTTTCTAAACGAGGACCTCTTTGAAATAAACGATTGAAAAATATGGGAGCTCTACTTAGATGGGGCCACCAACAAAAGAGGCTTTGGTATCGGGATTCCTCTAATATCCCCCGATCCATGTCGTCTCCCCATAGCTATCGAACTCACCTACGAGTACCAATAATATGTTCGAGTATGAAGCTTGCATTACGGGTGTTAAAATTTCCTTGGAAACTTGAATCATAAAATTGAAAACTTACGGAGAGTTGAGCTTAGTTATCAACTAGATACTAGGAAAATATAAGATGGGGGATGATAAGCTTCAACCTTACCATTCATATTTGGAAGAAGTAGCCTCGCATTTCGACTGTCTCGAATTCGATTTCTCCCCCGGGCAAAAAAAAAAAAAAAAAAAACTTCGCAGATGCACACATTAGCCTCAATGGTAGACACACCAAATGGAACTACGAAAATAACCTTCATCGTAACAAGTCGTAGCACGATGGAAACATAAAACATCTTGCATATTTAAAAAGCAAGGTTAACATGATGGAAACATAAAACATATACTATTTTTATGTTTAAAACATACATTGGGGATCTTCAAACCATTTCTCCTATAAATAGCATGTCCAAGAACTCCAGAGTCTTGCACAACACCCTCCCATCCAGGAAGAACGTAAATAAACTCAAGGTCTTGGGAGCATACGACGAGGACATTTGTGGCAACGTCACTCTTCCTAATACGACATCTCCCATGATCCTCTAATTTTACATGTACCTCGTTGTATGTCCCATCCAAAGCTCCCAAATAATTTTGAAAAGACGTAAAATTAAAAGTTAAATGTAAAACATAAAATCTACAATTTACTTTTAAAAGTTATACATAAATGCACATTTGTACCTTAAACCATTTCCGTTTATCGCCCATGTAAGTCTCACTAATCGCCAATGATTTCTTAAGCAAGTGACTTTGCAACCTCATCCCAACGGATAACACATCCCCAAAATGTCTATTAATTGTTTCTCTTGAACGAATAAACTTGTTCTTAGTATCCTTATTCTTAAAATGATGTGCAAATGCGTACAAAAACATCAATACCATCTCTTCAATACTTACACTCCTAATATTCTTTAAGTTGCCAATACTACGAAGCATTTGACATAACTTGCTGAACGTCCCCCTATCCATATGAAGTTATTCCTTACATGTAAGTCACTGTCTCGAATCAATTTGAACAAATGGACCTTATGGGAAAGGGGGCACAAAAGAGACGCCGATTTTAGCATTCCGATCTCATAAATGGCGAATTATTTGGATGAGGAGTAAGATACAAAAGTTGGTTATAACACTTAAAAGGGTCCTAACACTATCGTGCAATAGTAAAATCCTCTTCTTACTTGATAAGATAAGTCGCGCCATTTATGTACATCAAAGTTAAATATTAACCCATAACGAGCACAAAGCATGAATGAATAAAAACAAATCAGAGAGCAATTTTTGAATGAACAAAAACAAATAATGTACAAACTATAAATGTGTGTAAAGATTGGAAAAATAAATTCAAGCTAAATAAATAAAAAAATGATATAGATGTAGAATTATATTGAATTCACTAAATCAAATGTATTAACTGATTAATAAAAAATATATTCAAACAACTAACCAAATAAAAAATCTATAAAATTTTAAATTAGATCCAAAGCATGGCAGTAAATAAACATGTATTAATTGATCAACAAAATCATATCAACATGTATTAATTGATGAACAAAATAATTATTCAAACAACTAACTAAATAAAAAAACTACACAAATCTAGAATCACATCCAAAGTAGTCATTAAATCAACATGTATCAATTGCAACAAAATTATATCAACACATCTTCATTGAGTAATAAAATAAAATCTAGATTAAAATTAGGGCAATATTTTTTATATATCGACGAATTCTAATTATGGCACAAAATCAACATGTATCAATTGATCCAAACTAGAGCACTAAATCAACATATTTTAAATTAGAAATCCTTACCTTCAAAATCAAATTGACACAATCACGAACATAACTCTGACTTTGCATACACAATCGCAAGCATAATTAATTTTGAACATAGATAAACACGAATGGATATGAAATTCATCGAACAAGAGAGAGATAATTTGTTCATAGGCAGTAGAGTTTTTGAGATATGCGTGGAGTTTATTATCTCTACTTTAAAAGAGGGGAGTTCCTTTTCAATGTTCAAAGGACTAAAGTACCCTCATTCAATTTAAAATACTTATTATACCCTCAATAATAGTCTTACATATCTCTCCCCTGTTTAATAGCACAACATACGAAATACCCACATTCATTCCTCCCATCTCTCTTCTATTCATTCACACATACCAAACTATCCAAATTCATTCATTTTCCAACCCTATAAATCAAAATTCAGTTATCCCAAATATTTACTCTCAAATACATATGACAACTCACATTCATTCACACATAACAAAACATCCAAATTCATTCATTCATCTTACAACCCTCGAAATCAAAATTCAGTTGTCCCAAGCATTTTCTCTCAAATACATATGAAAAATCACAATTCATTCATCTTCCGAAAATAAATATCAACAGTTACCTATCCCAATAATTTAATTCCAAATTCATTCATCCTTTGAAATGGAAGCTAAAAAATCAACAGTCCAATATGGCTACGTAAGTTATTTGTATATTAGATATGTCTATTTCATTGAAATTATATCGTCTATTACATTGGTTGCACTTGTTTCTTTTTCAAAAACGAAGGTGAACACTCCTAATTCCATCTATAATTTTTTATTATGTCTTTCATTGTTGCTGAAAATTACGCAGTTGTTAATTTAAAAACAATTACATAAATTTTATATCGATATCTATCTCATTAACAATTTTTTATTTTTATGCATTCATTGTACTTTCCAGTTTTACATGAATTGGAAAACCCTTATATACATGGACAAATGCGTACTGATATATGCCTATTAATATAGGCCTATTGTTATAAATGTTAATTTCAAAAGTGAATTTGAAAACCCTTATATACATTGACATATGTGTACTGATATATGCCTATTGTTTTAAATGTTAATTTCAAAAGTATGCCCACTGATATAAAAAAATTGGTACTATAGATTAAAAATTTCGAACCTCACTTGATGCTTATTTTTTATTCATTAACATTTGCCTAATGTTTGGGGTTTTCTTCTAATTACAGAAATTTCACTCATGATAACAATTTATTTTAATTAATTTCGTAACGTGGAAGTTCAGTACTACAATAGTTAATGGTACTAAGACAACTACTTAATTTTTTTGTTTATTGTCATTCTTATATAATATGATGTACTTACTCCTTACAAGCATGTTAACAATAGTAGGAATGTAATCTGATATTTCGTAAAAAAAAATTATAATTTAACTTTTTCGTAATTAAGTTTTAATTGAAATCTTGTAGGATATTGTCAATATTGGTGGTACAAGCTCGGATTGTAAATCTGAGAGTCAAGGAATTTCAATTTTGTTTAGGAGGTATGTGAAGTAGTTAATACCATTGTTGATACCAAATTTAGTCTGCTGACATGGACCAATCACTTGAAGACACGTGTCAACCTACGTGGCAATTACAAATACTTCCAACTAACAACATAGTGCTACCAAGCTACTCCAGCGCCCTGAACAACTCAGACATATCGAGCAGCATGGGCGCCCCGAGGAACTAAAAGTACCGAGCAACTCAGGTGTATCGAGCAACTTAGGTGGTCCGAGCAACTTAAGCGTACCGAGCAACTTAGGTGGTCCGAGCTACTTAATGAAAAGACAGCTACGCATTAAATGTGCATTATTATCATACAAATGTATATGTCTACTGGATAACAGCGCATTATTCTTTCATATGTACAGCCTCAAGGCTATAAATACATTATAACCTCCTCATAAAAAGGGGACTCTAAATCTCTTAGTAAACCACTTATCGAGAATTCCGGGTAAACAGTCAGCAATACCAAAATAGTGGACGTAGGCCATTATCATTGGATGAACCACTTTAAAAATCCTTTTGTCTTATTTATTTATTACCTTATTTATCTGTGGTTAATTAATTAGATATAATCTAGTTTTTTACATCAACAGATTGGCGCCGTCTGTAGGAAACGACTGTACTTAGCATTTTTCACCAAAATAATTCATCATCAGTGGCTGATAATCCAGTAATCGAAATACTGGGATCCCTCCAAACCTTTCTACTCCCCCAAATGTTCAAGATCTGGCGGGTATAATGGCCAATTTAGCCCAAGGCCAAACGGTCATGCAAGAAACCATGCGTCAACTTATACAAACTGTTCAAGGCGGAGTGTCGACCCAATCAGGACAACGAAGTGTTCAGAGAAATACCCGTTTACCCTCTTCATGAACTAGGCGAACGCTATTCCCAGAGGAATCTCAATCTAGACGCACCGAATCATATCGTACTGAGAGATCTAATGATCTTTCTTATCAACTTGGTCGGACTTCATCAATACGAGCAACAGATTCTCAACGAAACGTCACTCTATCTCCAGAAAGAACTAGTGCTCTAGAAAGGTTAAATAGAGTCTCTCCTTTTGATCGTTTGGGCCCTAGGAGGAATAGAAGTCCCCCTAGAGTTGCATCGAGGAATTATCCACGACCATCCGATCTAAGGGAAGGCTCTGCCCAATCACGACCAGCAGCTCGATCCCAAAAGAAAAACTCAATACGATCAGTTGCTCGAACAAATAGGCCCGAGGTGGGAAATGATGCATGGAAGGGCTCTATTCAAAGGTTGGAGGACAGACTAGGGGAAATGGCTAAGGCTAAGAATCCTCTACAAAGAAATTTCGTCCAAGGGACACCATTTGTACAGGCAATTGTGGATTTTCCCACACTATCAAAATTCAAAGCTCCTATAGTGACGCCTAAGTATGATGGAAAGACTGACCATGTCCTTCATATAGAACAATACCAAGCAGTTGCCGATATCTATGCAGTTCCAGACGAGATGAGATGCAGGGCATTTTCAGGAACTCTTACCGGATCAGCTCAGATATGGTACAACAACCTTCCTCGGGGGAAAATTGAGGCTTTCTTTTAACTGGCAGAGCTCTTTATCGGGAACTTTTATTTTGGAGCGAAGCCAGTCAAACGAGTAGCACATTTGTTGAGTGTTAGACAAAAGGCAGGTGAAAGCACCAGGGATTATATTACTCATTTTAATAACGAGAAACTTGAAGTAATTGACTACGAGGAGAAAATAATAATTACTGCTCTGATGAGTTACTATTGCCAGATAAGTTGTACTACACTTTAGCCAAAGATCCGCCTAGGACCATGGCAGAACTGATGGCAAAGGCAGCCACAATCATGAATGCCGAGGAAGCTATGGCTGCGAAGAAGAATGCAGACACTAAGGAGACCAAGGTGGAAGATGGTAAAACCGAAAAGAAGGATCAGAAGAACAATGGTGGCAACAAGCAGTCGAAAGGAAAGTAAGCACTGGAGCAGATGAAGAAATTTGGAAATTACACTCCTTTAAAGGTAGATATAAATCACATTCTGGAGGAGATCAAGAACAGCGAAGAGCTAGCTTGGCCAGCGAAAATGAAGGCAGATCCTGACAGAAGAGACAAGTCCAAATATTATGAATTCCATAAAGACCATGGTCATACGACTAAACATTGCATAGCTCTTCAGAATGAAATTAAAGCACTCATCAGACGAGGAAAATTGGCTAAGTATGTTGATCGCCAAAGTGGTGGAAAGACCAACAACTGAGGAAGGCAAAAATCTAAATCTCCTCGTCGAGCAAAAGAAGAAAAGAAGAGAGACCACGAAGATGATCCAGAAGATGACCCCAATCTCCCCAAAAGACCAAGACAGCCAGAGCGTGAGGTATTTTCAATCCATTTTGGGTAATTTGAATGTAATGTTATTACAGGTGGAGATGCAGGAGGTAGAGATCTTACTGCGGAGAGGAAAGATTACCTCAATGAGGCTCAAGCCTGCTCGTACATACAGCGAATAAACTTGACAGAAGATGATCGCCCGAGGAAGGTGAATAAAGACAAATTAGTCATTAGTTTCTCTAAAAATGACATGGCAGGTGTACTATATCCTCTTGATGACCCATTGGTGATCAAGATGAGAATGAAGGAAGTGGTGATTTCACGGTTACTAGTAGATAATGGTAGCTCGACAGACATTATATTTTACCCATATTGTGATAGTTTGAATATGAAATTAGCCCAATTGGAGCCCTATCATAGACCCCTCCTCGGTTTTATTGGCGAAAAGGTTTTTCCACTTGGGACGATCAAGTTGGATATGCTTATCGGTACATGGCCTGCTTGTCGAACAGAAAGAGTACGCTTTTTCGTAATGGATAAAAATGTCCAATCAGCTTACAATATCATCATGGAAAGGGTAGGTCTGAAAGAGTTCGTAGCAGTACCATCTACTGTACGTCAATATTTAAAATTCCCAACCAACTTTAGAGTAGGAGTGGTGAAAGGTGACCATAAAGTAGCTCGGGAATGCTACTATTCATCTGCCGAACAAGAGGAACACGAAGAATCCAGAAAGAAGACTACTACTTATCAAGTGGATGAAATAGAAGATGGAGAGATTGAAACATTAGACCCTAGAGATGAATCTCAGCTCGTGAAGGGACAGGTCATGGAGGCTATCGAAAATATCATTATGGACGAAGAGCATCCAGAACGAACAACTCAAATTAGTGCATCACTAGATGCATCAATAAAATAGGAATTGATAGCATTTTTAAGGCGTAAAAAGCAGACTTTTGCATGGAGTCATGAAGACATTCCAGGGATAGACCCGAGTTTCCTCTGTCACGAGCTCAACGTGAATAAGGAAATTAAGCCAGTAAAGCAACGAAGAAGGGTGTTCAGTCCGGAAAAGAACCAAGCTATACAGGAAGAAGTAGAAAAACTATAAAAAGCCTTTTTTATTGAGGATATCAAATATCCTGATTGGTTAGCAAATGTGGTGATGGTAAAGAAGAAAAATAACAAGTGGAGGATGTGTGAACTTCACTGATCTTAATAAAGCATGCCCAAAGGATCATTTTTCTTTGCCCCGAATCGATCAACTGGTGGACGCTACCTCGGGGCATGAATTGTTGAGTTTCATGGATGCTTATTCTGGGTATAACCAGATTAAAATGAAGCCTGAAGACAGGGAAAGTACCTATTTTATCACCCCAAGGGGAACTTATTGCTATAATATTATGCCTTTTGAACTCAAAAATGCAGGTGCAACATATCAGCGGCTGATGAATAAGGTGTTTGCGGAGCAAATCAGTTATAACATGGAGGTTTATGTTGACGATATGCTAATGAAGAGCAAGAACGCTGCTGATCATCTAGTTGACTTAGGTAAGACCTTTGATCAACTAAAGAAGTATCAAATGAAGTTAAATCCCACCAAGTGCATATTTGGGGTACGAGAAGGTATGTTTCTCGGATATATTGTTAACCAACGAGGTATCGAGGCAAACCCTGAAAAGATCAAAGCCCTATTGGAGCTGCGATCTCCAACTACGAGAAGGAGGTGCAAAGTCTCACAGGGCGAGTCGCAGCACTTAACAGATTCGTGTCACGAGCAACAGACAGATGTCTCCCATTCTTCAAAACACTCCGAAAAACTTTTGAGTGGAATGATGAATGTGAGGAGGCCTTTCAAGAATTGAAAAAATATTTGGGGACACCTCCATTGTTATCTAGACCAGTGATGGGAGAAAAACTATACTTGTACTTGACAGTTTCAGAAAATGCAGTAAGCTCAGCATTGATAAGAGTGGAGGACGGAGTACAAAAACCAGTCTATTACACCAGTAAGGCTTTCTGAGGAGCAGAAATCAGATATCCAAGGTTGGAGAAGTTGGCACTAGCGCTGATTGAAGCCAACTGAAGGATGAGGCCATACTTCCAAGCCCATACTATAGTGGTGTACACTGATATGCCATTAAGATAAGCTCTACATAAACCAGAGAAATCAGGAAGATTAATGTACTGGGCAGTAGAACTTGGTGAATATGATATAGTTTATGAGCCTAGATCGTCGCTCAAAGGGCAGGCAGTAGCGAATTTTATCGCAGAGTTTACTCATGAAGATGCCTCCGAAGAACAGGAGTTGAATACAGACCAACATGTTAATGTTACAGGATCATCAAATTTAAACCTCGACCAACTTACGTCGGTAGATGAGCAAGAGAATATGATCAACGAGCAACGAGAAGTGTCGAAGGAGGACAAAAGAAAGCACCAAATATTCCATCGAGGAACTCTGTCTAATAAAAAATTTGATGATGAAGTACCTGTATGGAATTTGTATGTGGATGGCTCTTCATGTACTACAGGCAGTGGAGCAGGAATTATTTTAAACAGTCCGAATGAGATTGATGTGGAGTATGCTCTGCGCTTTCAATTTAAGGCTTCTAATAATGAGGCCGAATATGAAGTAATGATTGTGGGTCTAAGTCTAGCCAAAACCATGAAAGCAGAGTAAGTCATTGTGTTCAGTGATTCCCAATTAATAGTAAATCAAATTTTGGGGGTGTATGCAGCAAAAGGAGAATTAATGGTCGAGTATCATGCCAAAGCAATGGAGGTTGTATCGAGTTTTACTGTATTTCAGTTAATTAGAATACCAAGACTGGAGAATGCGAGAGCAGACGCCTTAGCTCGGTTAGCATCAGCCACACGCACCGAGCTACGAAGAATAATCCCAATAGAAATCCTGGCTTGTCGAAGCATAGACGAAGATCTGATGATAAACTTCATTGCCCTCGACTTGGGACCATCTTGGATGGACCCCATCAGGGCCTATATTGAAGAGGGGTCTTTGCCAACTGATAAACTTGCAGCCAAAAAAATGAAGCTTAAAGTTGCTCGTTATGTATTTACCAGTGGCATTTTATATAGACGAGGAGTTATAGCAGGGCTACAAAGATGTGTCCATCCCTCCGAAGTGAAAGATTTGATCAAAGAGGTTCACGAACGGTCTTGTGGAGCCCATATAGCAGGTTGGACGCTTTTGCAAAAAATAACAATGCATGGGTATTACTGGCCAACGATGAGAGCTAATTGCGTAGCTTATACTAAGAAGTGCGATAAATGTCAACGTTTCTCTTTCATCCGAAGAACTCTCCAAGCATTGTTAACACCCATAACGTCCCCTTGGCCGTTCGCCATGTGGGGGATAGACTTGGTAGGACCACTTCCAGCGACCAATGGAAGATTCAAATACCTCGTGGTTGCTGTGGATTACTTTACCAAATGGGTGAAAGCTGAGCCTCTCATTGATATGACATACGACAAAGTCTATCAATTTATTTAAAAGAATATTATCTGCAGATATGGTCTCCTACATGCATTCATTACTGACCGTGGAACCCAGTTTGATAACGAGGAGTTTGCTGCGTATTGCCATCAATCCAATGTACTGAAGATCCTCTCTGCACCAGGACATCCCCAAAGCAATGGGCAAACTGAGGTGACAAACAGAACGCTACTGAATGGTTTGAAAAAATGACTGGATGATGCAAAGGGAAATTGGATTAACGAATTACATTCTATGTTGTGGGCTTATCGCACCACACCACGAACACCAACATGAGAGTCTCCATACATGCTGGCATTTGGGAGTGAGGCTGTTATACCTGCTCAATTGGGCCTACCCACACATAGGGTGCTTAATTTCAATTCTCCTGTCAGTGACTTGATGATAAAATTAGACCTGGATATGCTCGAAGAAGTTAGGGAGGAAGCAACAATCAGGAATGCAGCATATCAATAACGAACAACTTTGTTCTATAACAAAAGAGTGAAGAAGTGTGATTTGAAGGAAGGGGATTGTGTGCTGAAGAAAGTAATCCAAAAGCATAACAAACTGGAAGCCAACTGGCATGGACCCTACAGAGTAACATAAGTTGTTCATCCAGGGACATACAGGATTGAAACCTTGGAAGGAGAAGAATTCAAGAATGCATGGAATGCAGAGCATTTGCATAAGTATTATCAGTAATTGAAATTCCTATGTAATGCAGTTTCTTCAATATAAATAAAGTGATGTTTCACCCAGTTTCTTTCTTTGTTGAAATTTTTTCGGAATATTAGTGCTACACACTACATACCAAATTCAGAACAATTACCACCAACTCCGGTTGGTCGGAAAATCAATTACCACCAACTCTGATTGGTCGAAAATCAATTACCACCAACTCTGGTTGGTCGGGAATCAATTACCACTAACTTCGGTTGGTCGGGAAACCAACTTCGGTTAGTCGGGAATCAATTACCACCAACTTTGATTGGTCGAAAAATCAATTACCACCAACTTCGGTTGGTCGGGAATCAATTACCACCAACTCCGATTGGTCGGGAATCAATTACCACCAACTCCGATTGGTCGGCAAATCAAATACCACCAACTCCGGTTGGTCGACAATTCAATTACCACCAACTCCAGTTGGTCGAAAACTCTATACAATCAACTTCGGTTGGTCGGCAAACTAGGCAAGAAGCTGGACGACTTCCCGGGGCATCCACTGTCTAGGCAACAAGGTAATCCATTCGAGATTACTACAACTAAGCACGAACATGAGATGCAAATTATTCCATTGCTTAGGCCCAAAGAGTGACAAGTCGCTATAATCATATATTCACAAATGAACAAGCAAGGACATTCTACAAATTATTTAGAAGAAAATAAAATGGCAAAAGACTAAAAAATTTCTTCATTCAAAATAAGTAAAATTACATATGATGTGAAAAGTCTGATTCATTACATAGAAATATCCTACTCTATGGGTTTCTTCCCCTCTGCTTTTGAAACAGGTTCTACCCCCGCTGGAGGATCATCTAAAGCATAAGGATAATTTATAAATTTTATATCTCGCGGCATTCTAACATTCATTACGGAGGCCCGATCGAGCAAGTGCTCTGGGCGAGATATCTCAAAGTTGGTATGAAGACTGTAATCGTCGAGATACTTAGAAATCAAACATTGAGGAATTGCACGAGCAGGAATCCAACTAATATCAAGCTTAAAAGGAGGCACGGGCAAATCGAGCACTCCAGGATCATAATAATCCCATAAATAATGGCCCTACTCCAATTTTAGCACACATAAGGCATTCAACCACCCTTGCTTATATCCCTCATTATTTGACTGCTGCAATCGAGCATCGAGATGGTACAAAGCTTCGTTATACCCAGCCATCCAAAATTCTTTGGGTTATTTATGAAACTGATAAGTTAACCTCTCAAGTTGCTCGTGGAGTTTCTTCACTATAATTTCTTTACTTTCCATAGCAGAGCTTTGATTAGAGAGTTGTTCGGTGAAGTTCATAATCTTCTTAGATATTTCTGCTAAGGCCTGGTTATTCGCCATCAACTGAACGACTTGATTCTCTAAAGTCGACTGCATTCTCGCTTCTTTAATGGTGACCCGACCAGCCCTATCTCGTCCACGAGAAGATTTTGCTCTACCACGAGTAGATGTGGAAGGTCCAGCTCTTTTCAAAGTTTTTAACTCATCTCGTAAGTTAGCATTTTCTACCTCCAATATTGAAAAACTATCATCATTTACTGGGACTAAGGCTCCCGAAGAAGCAGCAGCAGATTTGAGTTGCTTTATTTCCTCTTGCAAAGAAATGTTCTCCTGCTCCAACAACTTGGCGATACGCCTATGCTCTTCAATTTCAAGCTTCAGAACACTCTCCTTCTTCTCGTTAGTAGAGATGAATTTGTCATACCCTTTGTCAGCACTCAATTGTTGATATTTTTCTCGTATCCTTGATGCAAAAGGGAAGTGGATTCCTTATATTGCTGTTGGAGTTCCTCGATAGTTCCTTGGAGGTCTTCAATCATCTCATAATAGGCCACATTATTGGCAATAACATGATCGAGCAATCACTTCAAGTATTGGTAAGTTTCAATTGCTCGGTCAGAAGCACCCGATCCGAGGATGTCAATTATTTGAGCCTCATTAAGATCTGCATGACCAGCTTTAAAATAGTCATTGCATTTCTTCATCAATTATGTATCAAAATTTGATAAGAGCTCCATCCTGGCCGTAAATTAGCAAGGAGAAGAAATAAAAAGAATCAATAATGATGCAGACAGAGCGAGTAAAAGAGAAATTCAAGACGAACAACCAAAGTTTAAATTTTATTCATCATAAGTTCGGGTTACATTTAAGAAAGCAATCAAATAAAAAAGCCCGAATAACTTTACACCTTCTCCTTGTTCCCTACTACTTCGTTGGATGGTTAAGATGAAGGAGTTGGTTGCTCGAAGGACAATGGTAGCAGCTCGACAGAAGTGCTGGCTGGTTGGAGTTGCTCGGAAGGCTGAACAACAAGGACTTGATCTCCAGTCATCATAAAAGATTCATCTGAAGCAGCTTCATCTTTTTCTTCTTCCCCAGGAGAGGGAGGAGGGCCATGAGTGTGCTCCTGGAATAACTCAGAAGTTTCAGCAACCTTCAACTTATTCGAGGCTGCTACCCATCCATCCCTAAAGTATTTAACACTGGCATACTCCATTTAAGAAGACATCACAGCTAGGCCCTTGTTCCAGCCTTTGTCCCAACCAACACTGAATAATTTTTTAACTGCAACTTTCCTTTTTCCTTCTCCGAGGAGGTCCTTTCCCTAAGGAGCTCCTCGGCATACTTCAACTTTTCTTCCACCTTCATTTTTTGTCGCTCAATATCTTGAAGTTTAACAACTTCCTTTTCAGCCGACTTAAGCTTAACCTCAAGTCCTTTGTTGCTCTGTTCAAACTCCTTTAACTTCTTCTCCAATTCTTTGGATGCATTCACGGCTTGATCTCTGTCTAGCTCAATGGACTTAAATTGCTTCTCCCAAGCACCTTTATCTTCCTCATACTTTTGACGAGAATCTTTCAAAGATTGGGTCATCCCAACAAAAGCTTCTTTTACTCCACCCAAGGAGCTTGAAGCCCTGATGGCTTCATCCTTCTTCAAAATGCTGTTGAAACATGTCACCAGCTAAAAAAAAGATCTTTAAGTCAATGTATGAATATAATATTAGAAAGTAAAAGACTCAGGATAACATTACTTACTGATGCAATGTGTTGGGAGGCCAGAGTAGTAATTCTCTCACGAGAAAGAGTATCTTCAATGCCTTGGACTTTTGGGACAATTTAGGATTTTACCAAGCCCACAGCAGAGCTCGGAGGAACAAGAGTTGGAACATTACCTTTAATATTTAAAGGTTGGGAGATAGGTTCAGCAGGTCTCTCAGAAGAGCTTTTCTTTAATCTCCTCAGAGGAGTTGGAGCATTTTCAATTAAAGATGTTGTCTTTACTGGTGAAATGACAACAACGTCACTTGAGGGGGAGATAGCAACAGTTTTACTCGAAGCTACAGGGGGCTTCTTGCCAGCTTCCTTGGCAGCAACAGGAGGGGGTACGTCTATAGTCTTTGTCCCTTCTTCTGGGACATCTTGTTTACTCTTTTTTGCCTCCACATTGGCGGAGGCATACTTGTCAAAAAGGCAGGAGCTCTTCTCTTCTTCATCAGATCAGTGATAGGAATATTCAATTTAGAAGAAGAACCTTCCACACTAGTCTCAGAGGCTGGTACTTGGTCAAGATCAACCACCACTAGACGAGGACGAGCAGTGAAAGATGAAGTGTAGCTTTTGTATTGCAACAAGTAAGAAGCAGATCTAATATGCTCCTCAGCAATAGATTGGTGCAAGCTCTAGATAAGTTTTAAATGCTTTATATTAACATCAGTTTCCTTTGGAGGTTTTCCTTTACTGTCAACTGTAATGAACAAAATCAAATGTCAGTGATGTATTTTATCAAATACAAAGAAAATAAGATTTCTAAAATAAAAACAACCTATCCCATTGCCATAAAGTGGACACCTGGGACCTTGGTATACATCATCTCCATTTAATGGAGGGTGTTGCCAATTTTTCATCACAACCCCATGATCAAAATAATCCCTATTGGCATCAGGAAGATTGACAACTAAAGCTCTATTCAAAAACCTAGTTTTTAAATAGAATGTGGTATCACTGACAACCCATCTATAGTAGTACATAATCTCTGGAATCCCTAATCGAGTTCCATGAAGTTAATTCAACCTATGTACGCCATTAACTATCCTCCATGTATTTGGAGCTACTCTTGCAGGTACAACATCAAAATATTGGCAAAACTCCAAACACAGGGGATTTGGCGGGAAAGAAAAGCCACATTCGGCCATAAAAAGACTTGGGAACCAATGTCCCTCAGCCAAAGAAAAATAATCAGAAGGTTCAGAAAGTTCTTCCAAAATAACCCACGAAGGGATTGAAAATTCATACCGAAATTTGTTCAGCGATTCAACAAGATAAACCATGATGAACAAAGTAAATAAAGGAAAGGGAAGAAAATCTTACAGAAACAGAGAGATCAGTTGACAAATGAACGATGAAAAGAACGAAGGCACAATATAGAGAGAAAATGAAGAGTTCAAAGATATAAATTTGAAAAGTGAAAGACGATAGGATTTCTGCCGCGCTTAAACACTTTATCTCTGGAATAGAGAAAGGCAATGATTATAAGGGAAGACATTGGCGTTTCCGGCTGCTAAAATAAGAAAAGGGCACAAATATCAGAGTGGTCATGAAAATTTAAAAATATTTATGAAGCCTGATACTATGCGCTCAAAAAGGAGTTATATACAACGAAAGTTTTCTTAAAATCCATAAAAACTAAAAATCTAAGCAGTTTTCAAGCAGAATGTTCCACACTTTTCTTCAACCTCAAAACTGTGAAACATTGGGGGCTTCTGTTGATACCAAATTTAGTCTGCTGACATGGACCAATCACTTGAAGACACGTGTCAACCTACGTGGCAATTACAAATACTTCCAACTAACAATATACTGCCACTAAGCTACTCAAGCGCCCCGAGCAACTCAGACATACCGAGTAGCATGGGCGCCCCGAGGAATTGAAAGTACCAAGCAACTTAGGCGATCCGAGCAACTTAAGCGTACCGAGCAATTTAATGTATATGTCTACTGAATAACAACGCATTATTCTTTCATATGTACAACCTCGAGGCTATAAATACATTATAACCTCCTCATAAGAAGGGGACTCTAGATCTTTTAGTAAACCACTTATCGAGAATTCCAGGCAAACAGTCACCAATACCAAAATAGTGGACGTAGGCCATTATCATACGGATGAACCACTTTAAAAATCCTTTTGTCTTATTTATTTATTACCTTATTTATCTGTGGTTAATTAATTAGATATAATCTAGTTTTTTACATCAATAACCATATTGAAATTGTTTTCTATAATTTATATTCGAGATGGTCATAAATTTCCTTTGAAACTTTGTAGGATATTGTCAATATTGTTAGTGGAAGCTTGGATTGTCAATCTCATAGTGAAAGAATCTCACTTTTGTTTACAAAGTAATTCCAATTTATTAATGTATCATTGAGATTTTAATTATCAATTCTTATGGCCAGTAATTTAAAGAAAGAATGGCCATTTAAATGTATCTTAACCATGACCCCAGAAGAATTCGTCCATCCTACTTCCCATTTTCTTGATAACATTTTTGGGGAACTTAGAGCTGATGACTGGTTTGATGAGATAGCACCAAACGGTTTACTAGAACAGTTGCATTTAACAAGTGTAATCGCCATATAACTTTGGAATTGATTGTGAAATGCGGGGAAGCATGTGCAGTGTTCAATGAAGTGTCTACGGTCATAAAATCTAAAATGCCCTCTTTGAAGTCTACTTGAGAACAACGGACTTTAATGAATCAGAGGGTAATGGAAATGGAAAATGTAGAATTCTTTAAGGGGAAAAATAATGGCCATTACAAAATATAACATTAAGCCTGATCTCAGGGGAGGTTAATGACAGTAGAAACTAAACAATCAAGTTTTGAAATCTAGCCATATAGTCATGATTCTGGTCTCAAATTTCATTTTCTGTCATTATCTTCTACTTGAAAAGTTACTATACAGTGGTGACTTTGGTCTCAAATTTCATTTTCCCTCATCATCTTCTCCTTAACAAGCTGAAAAAAATATATCTATTTCTGACACATAATTAAATGAAGAAAATGTATCAAGTATAAGATTTTATAGTATATGCTATTATTCACTAATAGACTGCTCAATTGTAGTGTAGGTTGTTATGTTGTCTAGAATGTTATCCTCTTAGTATTTATCCGTATAATTTTTTGTATATCAAACTTTTGTTGTCGTATCTGCATAAGATGAGTTTTCGTTGACTCTTCTCACCCCACCATTAAGACACCAAAATTATCTAAGGCAGGGGGCAAACCAATTTTGGATCCTACAAAATTTCGACATGTTGTTTGTGCTTTACAATACTTGACTTTAACAATACGCGACCTCGACTTTGCTGTAAACAAAGTTCGCCATTTATGCGACCCTACCAACGATCACTAGACAACCTTGGAACAAAATTTCTAATATTTAAAGCACACTGCCACACTAGGTTTGTTCCTTCAAAAATCAGCTCCACTTGATCTTCAGTCTTTTTTTTAATTCGAATTGGGCTGCGTGTATCGATGATCGGCGACGACCGATGGATATACCATTCATCTTGGTCAGAATCCCTCATCCCCCAAATCTGAATATAAATCACTCCCGATACTGTCGTAGCTGAGCTCATATGTTTGTGCTCTCTCCCTGATGAACTTTGTGTCACTCTCTCTCAACCTCCGACATTGTGGTGCAACAACATCGTCGTCACCTACCTTGCGTTTAATCCGATGTTATATGCCCGAACAAAACAAATCGAAATTGATTTTAATTATGTACGTGAAAAGGAGTCCTCAAAGGAGCTTTTAGTCCAATTAATTTCTATAAAAGATTTGACATTGTCACAAAAGTTCTGCCTTCAATGCGATTCCAATTTATTCGTGACAAGCTACGGGTTCTCTCTTGCTCCCCGTCCACTTAAAGGAAGTGTATCAGACCAAGTCAATCTCCCACCTAATTACCCAGGTGTAATTTATCTGTTTTAGTTGAAATTCAATTTCAAATATTCTTGTATCCTTCTTTAAGCCATAAACTCTTATCATATAATTAGTATATAAATCAGTAACTTCTCACATTATACCGTGAGAGAACAATTTTAGCTCCAACACTGTGTGCATTAACTCATCACTGTTTGTGTTCCCTTTGACGGATATATGATGTGGTGATGCATCTTTGGAGGTGAGATTCTCTGAGTTTTTTTGTATTGTTGTAGATAAGTAGGGATTAGTAGCAGACTACAGTATGCGCATAAGTGGTCAAGATGTTAGGAATCCCAATTTCTGGGTGGAGGAGGGAAGGAGGAGGTTGATGTGTTCTTTTGAATGTTGGAGGCATACAAGTGATAGAGATTTTGCGTCCCCAAAATTCTGCATTTATAAATTGAATTTTTCCAGGTTCTGGAAATAGGTTTTGTAGAACCTAGAAGCACTTAGGCTATAAACATTGAATTAATAGAGTTGATCTCTTGAGAATCATTATTTGTTATAAAAAACTGCCTATATGTAGATAATACTTTCCACTACTAGAGCATGAGATCCAAATAAGCCAAGAGTTAAAAGTCCACCAACACACATACACGCAGTGCCTTGCTTTGCCAAATGTATTGCAACCCTCTTGAATCAGTGTTGTTTGAGCATATGAGGTGTCATCTGGCTAGAGAACGGAGGGGGGTTCATCCTTTGCCTTTGAATGTTCATTTGAGATGTTGCGAGAAACGGTTAATTCTTTTTTTAAATATCCATAAAAAATTCATCATAATCATGGAGTTCATCTCTCCGAATAAAATTCTATAAATATATCCATAAAATAGAAAATTTAGAGCCAAATCTCATTTACTTAAGATATGTCCAACCCGAACAGGTTTTTCGCCTGTGGCCTCACCTCCAGATTGTCGTGATTGGATAAACATGATGTTATTATTATTCTTATCATCAAACATAACATTTTGGAGATGGTCTACCAATATATCATCCTTGACCATACATTTTTCCGTTTGAACTTTCAACTCTATAATTTGGACTTTAATTTACTGTAGAACAACACTACATAAGTAAATGTATTTGATGAAATAACATAAAGAATTGAATTATGAATTTAGTAAACATGTTATCTACGAGTTAGAATTTGTTGCCTGAGATTCTCTTTCCATTAATTTGATTTTTCTTTTATAGTAGCCAAATCCTTCCTTAGATCATTAGTCTCAGCTTCAAGGCCCCTTATTTCCCTTTTACACTTTGTAACTTCATGTTCCAAAATTACCTAGGCAAAAAGCAAACTGATTTCATTCAATAGACATGCTTATGAAATGAATAAATTTTTCGTTATCATTTTACTAGTGTAGTGCATCAACAATATGATATATAATGCAAATTGTTTGGCCATAAAACCAACATGGCAAGGCTTGTATGGATAACTTAACAATATAAATGTGTCCACCAATTAACTATGTTAGTCATCAATCTCGAGGAATCAAAACACATACCTATATATTAGACTTTACCCCAAATTTAAAATACATTAATTTCCCATTTTTTTTGGTAAAGAATTAGGCTATCGACGAAAATTTGAATCTTTTTTAGTAGCTAAGAGGACAATCTCTCGTTTATTCAATATCATCAACCACCATGTCCATAGATAATGTCAAGATGTTTTTCCTTTTAGATTAGATTTGTTTTGTTCTTACCATGAGTTTAGTCTATTGTATCTCTAGATCTGATATTTTTTTATTGCCGAGACCTTTGGTGACCTTTGGGTTGCTCATTAGTGTCTTCGATAGTAGATACTAACTGATTTCATAGACCAAAAAATAGATACCAATTGACACGAGAGATCCAATAGGCTGCAGCTTAACTCTGTTAGAGTGATTTTTTGAAGCACCTTTCTCCGCCTTTGTTTGTCTAAAGTTTTACCATTTCAAACCCATCCCTTTCTCCCATCTGTCCATTTACTTTCCTCATACCCTTTTCAATTTGTTTGCCATTATTATTCAAATAGGAAAGTTTCTGAAACCTATAACCAACCCTACCTTTATACTCTCTCCTCTTTTACTTATTGGTTTTATTTTTTGCTCCTAGGTAGCACGGGCATCTAAGGGACGAATGGGAGGTCACCCTCATCCATGTTTTAGGCGATAAAATATAGCTTATTATCATAATATTCCAACGCCAGATGATGTAATCGAATAGAGATGATTGTGTTGTCCTCTCTTGATTTTGTTGGGCTCTATTTTTGCTCCCATTTCCTAACTGTTAAGTAATGATTTAGTACTAACCATGTACCTCCAATGAGCACATGACTATAGTCTTCCTTTGTATAGAATAAGAAAATATAATGAAGTACTGTTAGACATTGGATGACCAAAATCTGGATCAGTATTGAGCAATTAGACATCTCTCTCTTTCTCTCTGCGCGTGTGTGTGTCTTTATAAGCAAAATGAAGTGTTATAAACGGAATGTTCTCTGTAGTATGCCCTTAATCATGGTTTTAATTTGTAATTATGTAGTTTACGTTTGTTAAGGATACACATGTGATGTGTTTTCTCTCCGATTGCCATAGTTAATTCATTCTTCAATATTTCATTGGTTTAGGGGATGTTACCTACACAATACAGAAGTTTTGTTTCAGCCATTTTTTTTCCTGTGTAGGACACAGATGAATTTTTTCTACAGTTTGATTCCCGTGTAGTTCATATCTGATTTTGTCATGTATACCTTGAATGGTGAAAGAACTGTGACACCCCGCCTAATTAAATACCGGGCGATCACTCCTTTATTAAATTAAATTAAGGTATACAGTTGGTTCATTCTCAGCATCACTGTCGATAAAAATAATTTTTCCAATTTAACACCCTAAATAATTAAGCTAAGTGTCAAAACCATTTTCATACATAACTTTCCAAATTTTATTTAAAGAAAAACATTTAATTTATTTATTAACAACATTCAATAAGTAAGAATCACACCACATTAAATATCTGCAACATGGTCCAATTAATTTAAAACATTCGTCAATCGAATGTCAACATGCGAAATATAAAGTACACAATCAAACTGAATAAAACCCATAGTAACAATACTGGAAGTAACTGAAATACAAATGTCCCAATAATAATGGAATAATGGAAAGATCTACACATGCTCAACTAAATGAAAATACTAAGAGTGGATCCGAATGAACGAAGTCGTCTAATCAAGAGACCTGCAACTCCCATCTAAGCTGTAACGCGTTCCTTCCAAGAGATCCTAAGCAAGACGCCCCTGTGGCTGGGCACCTGTAACACATACATATATATACAAGAGAGAGAGAGAGAGAAAAACGGGTCAGAGCCCGAAAGTGTGTTTGATTTAAAATACGTTTAGCAAGTATTTAAATTGATACAGGCCAATGCAATAACATATTAGAGCGGCACTCTCTTGAGAAATTATCACCTCTCTTCTAATGTGCACGCCTATCGTACTAATCTTCCCAACGGGTTATCTTATTATTATATCACACTACCTTCCCAATAATTTAGCTTATCTTAGCTTACTCATAAGATTTCAAACCGAACAATTTCATTGTTTAAAAGGATACTTCCAATTAACAGCACAACTCTCGTTTTAGTTTTATTAATTCATAAAGTTTCCCAGTGACACATTATACTTTTCAAACAAGTAATTCCGATTTAATATCCAAAATTATTTCTCACTTACTATATCACAGCAACATTTTAAATTTCCCAAATTCAGATATATATATTAAGCACCCGTATAATATATATATTCTAACAGCACCAACATGCAAACTATGGTGTAGGCATACTCTGCTATCCAATCCCCGTATCGCTCACACTAAGGGATATACAAGTTCGGAATCACTCTCGAACTGTATCAACATATATACACAAAACAAGATTGAGGCGAAGTATAGATACCAAGTCTCTAAGAGGTCAGTACATACCCCACGCCTCTTAGGACCGTCTGAACTATCGATTCGATAGCCTGTACCAAGGATATCTATCTTCTAGGGTACAAGTCAATATTCCCCATAAAGGTCCCATCGAGATAAGACTGTCCCAGCGCGGTAACCTCAGGGATAGCAAGTAGCGCGGGTACGTTTTCCACATGTATATAATATATGTACACACAATCATATAATTATACCACTTTTATCGTATTAATATAGGTTCCTTTCGTCACCCATAATTACAACATTTATCCTTAATTTCACATTATTAGTATTACGTATAAGGTTTCATCTTTAACCTTAACTCGAAGGGTTTCCTCACTTATTTCGTGATACTCGTGGACTTTATCCTTCCAAGTAGAAAATTCAGTAGGTATACCTCTATTCACTATCGTAACTATTCATCGTAATCTCTCACTTGGAATACGTAGTTTCATCGTTTATTATATAATTATCCCGAAAGCCAAATTCTCATCTCATAAGAAAGTTCCCAACACTTATTCATATGTTCTACTGATCTTTCCTATCTCCCAAAATATTTTATGAAGAACACCCAAGAATTATATCACGACAATTCAATTTTTAAATCATTTACAAAGGGAAATAGTAGTTTGCCAGGAGGGGTCGATCGATCGAGGTTTGGGGCTCGATCGATCGAACCTTCGATCGATCGAAGCTCTAGGCTCGATCGATCGATCAAGCAGGTCTGCGAAAATCTGCAGAATTGCAGTTACGGGTTCTACCAATTTTCTTCATCCAAAACCATGTTTTTCCATTCTAAACGTCCCAAAAATCCTACTACTAACATGATATCAATATACCAGATGTTTTCAACGTAAAGCATGTGCATATCTAACATTAAACATGGATAATTAACCCAAAATCTCATCTAATCATCAAGAACCCTAGAGTTTTTCTTAATCATGGTTCTAATCTGTTTTTACCATAATTTCCTTCTAATATATCATCAAAAATTCGTGGGTTATATTCCTCTATATGGTAAGGATTCCAGAATTTTCATATAAATTAATTCTACATGAATTCTCCTATCATAAATTGGGTTTTCTTCCATAGTTTTCATCACAAATCATTCCTAAACTAATATGAAGATTGCACCAACGAAAATACGCAAGAAATAATTGCCTGGGATTTTTAGTATTCTGATTCACGGCTGATTTTGGTATGGCTGCGTTCCTCGTCTCGCGATCTACGCGGTGGTCGTGGTTGTGGTGCAAACCGGTGACTTTTGGCGCCTTGGATTGCCTTGGAGCTTTCTCCTTCCCTCTCCTATGGCCGTCACTTGTGTTTTTGTTTTCTAACCCTAGCTGACTAACCCAAATGGCTGATATAGGTTGCTGAATTTCGTGGGTTTAATTACCCAAAAAGGTGAAATGACTAAATTGCCCTCCCGGGGTACCAATTAGGCCTAAAAACGCCCCGAGACCCAAACTAAACTCCCGGGTACAGTTTTCTGACTATCTTGACCCTTCCGAACGCGTTGGTGCACTCAAAACGACCATACGAACAACTTATAAAATATTCACTTTTTATTTAACAAAATTAGTCCCAACGTGACACGGGCACGTCCCGACTTAAATTTCCGAAATTGTCATTTAATTCACTCGTGACATTCAATATAATCAATATCATATATTACTTTGCTCATTCGTAATATTCAACAATTTTTCCATAATTACTAACTCTCATCACGTTAATAATTATAACATAATTAATTTCCGGATTTTTATTAAATAATTCACTCACATCAAATTTAATAAATCCCCAAATTAATATAGCATAAAAATACGGGGTATTACAAGAACATAGTGTCATAAAAATTATGTTAATGATCTATTATCAAATAACTACAATATTTTCACCCGTTCCTAAACTTTTCCAATATCTTTGGCGGGACACACATGACAGGGAGAGAGGGTTCGTTTCGAAAAAAAATATTTTTTTTATAAAAAGCTTATTTTTTAAAAAACTTTATTTTTAAGAAATTGAACTTTTCATTAAAAAATATATATTTTCTATAAAAACTTTCATCGCTTCAAAGGAAAATGTAATATCGTTGTTATTAACAATTCAAATTCATACAAAAGTTAAAAACACTCAATACTAATTACGTATATTTAATATTCATATTCATTCTTTTATTTCACAGGGAATTATGCATTCGGACTATATTCAAAAGTTATATACGTGCATTGGTAAAATCTACAATTCTACATTAAAGGGAAATCGCTTAAAGATTCGGATCGAAAGCTTGCACGTTTTGTCGCTCATAAAGTTGAAGAGGAAGAAGAACCTTTGAACCCAAACAAACGTCAAAAGCAACATATTTGATGAATACATTTTCGTTTTTTTATTACAAATTGTTATTATCCAATGTCTTCCCAAAACAAATGATCTATTGCTTTGCATTTTACATTTTTAATATCTCGGATTCATTCACAGTAATTTTTTCAATTTCATCAAAATTCTTATCTTCTTACATCATCGTCACTACATTCTTTCACACAAATCATTTAGTTCACTTCGTTACCTGTGCATAATTTGTTATAGGATTTACGCTCTACATAAAATATTTTGAAATTTAAAGATTCTTATTCATTTATTCAAATACTGAAGTTGAATATTGGACTCGCCCACACGTGCAACGCACGTGGGCACAACTAGTTTTGTAAATGACGCAAGATATTGGTAAATAATGATATGCAAGGGTAGTTTGGTCACAAGACCCATTTAATTATTTTCACCTATCATAAATTTCACTCTATCCATGGTTTAAATTAGATGAAGTTTCACCTCACTTTTTACCATATTCATTTTATTTCACCATGATGAATGACCAACTAAATACATATTTTACTTAGGGTCCATTTGATTTGGGTAAAATATTTTTTACCACGATGAAAAATAAAACGGTAAAATATGTTTTTACTCTTTTAAAATTATATCTTTTCGCTATTTTTGTTCAAAGTTTCATATTTATACGGTGTGTATTTATTTACAATTTCAAATCAATAAAAAATAATTTTAAATATGTAAAAATAAAATTTATCATCTTACTTTTCATCCCATCGAATCAAATGAACCCTTTTAAGATAATTTTTGTAACACGATGAGATATGCCAAATACTTGACTCACACTAGCAAAAAACATAGGTGGTTAAAAACCACGAACACACAGACAAAGACAAAACCGCCGCAACGCAAGGATTAGGGCTGAACCAGATGGCAATCGACCACCCCCACCGCTCCTCTGCCGCGGCTGATCCATCAGACTCCGATGCTGAGCCCTTCGTCGAAGAAGAAGAAGAAGAAGATGAATACGAAGAAATTGAAGTAGAAGAAGAAGATGATGAAGAACAGGTTGAAGAAGAAGAAGAAGAGGAAGAATACGAAGAAATTGAAGTTGATGAAGAAGAAGAAGAAGATGATGAGGACGAAGAAGAAAAGTCTCAACAAGAAGAAGAATTTGGTGAAGATTTGTCACCGATTAATCAAAAACAACAGGAAGGTTAGTTTTACTCTCTTTTTTGTCTATCCATTTATATACATTTATGATCTCAGACGTACATTTGCTGTGTATGCTGTTGTTTTTAGATATATCTGGTTTAGAATGTTGCTTGTTGGATTATTTATTTATTTTTAGAAGATGTCAGAATGATCCATGCCACCACATTTTGAAAAAACACCCTGCGCCAAAAGATTTCTTAAATCAATTCACAATTTAGGATTGAGTTGGAAAGTCTTATTCATTTTCACTAGAGGTACTTGAAGAATGTGCCTAATTGTGGTTCGATTTAAGAAATCTTTTGGAATCCGTTTTTTTTTAAAAACAGAGATGGTTGGAGGGGATTGTTATGACATGACAAATTTAAAAAAAAATTGGACACGACACGCCAGGGGACGCGGACAACACACAAAAATAATTTTCTTGTAATTAATATTTCATGTATACTTTGATCGATTTGCATTAAAAAAAGTAGTAGTCAAACTAATTATCTAAAATAACATGGTCAAATATGTTATAAAAACATTTAAACCATAAGTCAATAGTTATATATCCACATTAAGTCTTGTATCACAATTAACTTCATTGCTAGCAAAGTAACAAGTAACAATTAATGTACAAAAATATTAATAATGTCAGTGGGCTAAGTGCTTTAATGCTCCTCATCTATCACAATCTCCGGCTAGACCAAAAACTTTATCATCACTCCCATAAGTGCCCTAGAATGTCATAGTACTAGTGTCCGACTTTTTTTAAATGTTAAATCAGTTCGACACGCCATCTGAAGTGTCGTATGGGTGTCGTGTCTGCGAGCGTTCGACACGGGTACGTCACTTCCGACGAAGTGTCCGTGCTTCATAGGTTATGACATTTGCCTTTTTTGTTTGAAAAACTTATTGGAATATTTTTAGTGTATGCATTAAATGATAGAGAAATCATTTTCTTGTTATTTTTATAAACAACGTTTAAAAAGGCACAAGCGAGACGGTAGCATTGTCTTGTCAAAAAGTGAGGCGTGAGGCCGTTGTGAGCCTTTTGTGCATTTGACCTTTTTACTATAGTGTGGAAAAATAAAATATAGTTAAAAAACATTTACGCGAAGAATTTGTAAAATTTAAATACAATCTAAAAGAGCAATAATTCAAACATTCATAACTTTCATAATACTAGATACTTGCTAAAAGTTTTACCTTCTTAGGATTACAATACTATATATAGTATATCAAAACAAACCAACACTAACTAAATAATTGACTATGAAGCACGGATTCGTCGGAGGTGACGTAGCCGTGTCAGACACTCTCGCAGACACGACACTCGTACGACACTCCTCTGACACGCCACGTGGCGTGTCGAGCTGACATTAAAGCACTTACTTAGCCCATTGAAAATTATTAATATTTTTATTTAGAATGGGTTCTTTTTGTATATTTATTGTTACTTGTTAATTTGCTAGCAATGGAGTTGGTTGTAATACAAGACTTTATGTGGATATATAACTTTTGACTTGTGATTAAATGTTTTTATAATATATTTGATCATGTTATAGTAGATAATTAGATAATTAGTTCGACTATTTACTAGTGCAAATCGAACAAAGTATACATGGAATATTATTAAAAAAAATATTTACGTGTATTCGTGTCCCCGACGCGTCATGTCTAATTTTTTTTAAATTTGTCGTGTTGACGAGTCAGTGTCATGTCGAACACGACACCCGTGTCCGTGTCCGTGTCCGTGCTTTATAGATAATTGATCCAAGTAAATTACATAAAAAGGCTTCATAAGGCTTGTTAATCTTCATCCCCAAATTTTTCACAATCAAAATCCACACCCGTAAAATCATCTCCATCCAAAGTTGCTAGTACTTTTGCAGCAAATCCTTATCCATAAGAGCATCTTTATCTGAAATGTCAATTGAATTTTTATAGCTTGGGAAGTTTCCACTTTCAAATTGCCCCTTATCCAAGATTCCCTCATGTTCATCACCAATGACTAATTTTTATTTTCTTCCTTTGCCTCCCCATCACCATCAATTTTCAAAGCTGCACACTTATTTTTTGCTCTCGCTGCACATTCTTGACAAAGCGATGTTTCACCCTACGCATACTTTCAATGACCTCTCTGAAAGTACACCTTAGATCCTTTCACCCTATACAACCTTGGCCAAGCAAAACCTCTCTTGCTCATTTTTATATTTCAAGTATGAAACAACGAGCAAATCATTGCGACTTTAACAGATTGTTGTATATAAATTTTTAACCATTAAAAACGTAACACGTGAAGATAATGATAGAAGGATTTAACTAAGAAGTAAAAAATAGAGACATGGCTTAAAAAAGGAAAAATCGTAAATATTGACCACAAACAGCTATAGTGGTTGCGATTGTAGAATTGTCAGGGTTTCGTTTGATTTTCTTCTCTTTCTTAGAGCGAAAGTTTCATTCCATCGGTTTCCTTCAGTCGACAGTGTGCGAGTTGGGTAGGGTGCCTACTACTCTTAAAATGATTCTCCTCATTTGATTTTAGAATTGCAAGTGTTTTGTTTGATTTTCTTCTCTTTCTTAGAGCGAAAGTTTCATTCCATCAGTTTCCTTCAGTCGACTGTGTTGCGAGTTGGGTAGGGTTCCTACTACTCTTAAAATGAGTTTCCTCATCTGATTTTAGGGCGTTGACGTGCACCCGAGTGGTTTTTTTATCCTTTTTTTACTATAGCCAAAAGAACGATGCCTTGACCCTCCCAGTTTAAGAAAAACAACACGAAAAATGTAAATAAAGAAGCAAAAAACGTAAAAGGCGTGCATTCCTTTCTAGTTTTGCCGCTTTTTAAAACACTACTTAGAAGGACGATGACTACGACATTGTTGTTGTCTGTCAAGCTTTGGAAGGGGTTATATTTTCTTGTTGGGTTTTTATTTCAATCAATAGATGGGCATCTATAAGGAAGTTGTATCCAATGTTTTTGCAACTCGAAAAGTCATTTATGGGTATTTTTCGAAGGGTTTATTTTTTGCATTGGGGTTTTATTTCTCTAGTGGGCTTAACACTGGAAAGGAGGGATTTTACTAAATGTAGTTTTTGTTGATTGTGTTTATATGCAAATACCCTTAGTGATCGATGGGTTTTGAGTGGAAAAACTTATATAAGGTTGTCTTTTAGTAAGTATTTGGAATAACTGATTCCGCTAGATTGCAGCAGTTGCTCCTTTTCTCCATAGTTTATTAGAAAGATTGAAGGTGGTAGATATTGGAAATAATGGGATGGGGAAATTTAGCACGACTGATTTTGCAGTTTGTTGTGAAATTCCTCGTAGTTGGTTGACATTCCAATACCAAGTATGTTTTGAAGCTTATGTTACAAAGAATCTAATATTGATTTACACATGAATATTGGTAACAATAACTTAAAGACCTGCAATTTTGACATTAATAATATTTCCTTGAAGTATCATACGTAAATACTAAATTGTTAACACTAAGACAAAGAACATAAATATTACACACAATAATATTTTGTAAGATCAAGATTTTATAATTGCTAGTATTTTGGCGTATCCCATTACAAATCGGAGTTTCAAACCGCACTCCACATTCGCATTTGCCTCCACGATCATTTGAAGACATGTTATTGATCGAGCTTCGTTTTTGAGTTCAAGTCGTTAGAATCGTCACGAACGCTTTATGGAGGTATACGAACTTGTGATTTTGATTGTACTCCGTCAAATATACTCTGAGAGGTTTGTTTTTTTGCTTCGAGGCTATTTTGTAACAAGAATTTTTGAAAATATATTTTTTTTGTTTTAATCTCGTAAGAACTAGATGTAGATTTCGTTAGAACAAACTCCATAGTTCGTTCGAGCGAAGTGTGAATTTCGTTAGATCAAACTTCTAACGAGCATATAACGAGATGGTCTCTATTTGACAGAACAACTTTCGTTGGAAGTACGTGAGAAGGTTGATCGAATGATATAAGCTTGTTGTTTGGACGAGATTGGACCTTGTTAGAACGAACCTGTGGTTTTCGTTCGAATGAAGTCCTATTTTCGTTCGAACGAGATTGCCCCCTCGAAATTCGTGTTTTTCTTTAAAAAAACCTTTTTTGAATAGTTTTTCTCAAGACTTTCGGCAAAAACGAAATCCCTATACTTGTTGAAATAAGATTTTCTTTTCCAAATCAGTCATCCCATAGAATGATTTGTTGAGTTTCAAACCCTAGTTTCCAAATACTACATCAAACCCTAGTTTCCAAATACTAAATCAAACCCTTGGTTTACTCTACTGCTGACTGTGGAGTTGCGACTCTACGACTAAAGAAGAAAGGAGTCCATAATCCTGATGTGGATCGGTGGATATCGAGAGAATGGCTGCTTCCTGTGGATGGTGTTGGACTGTATCGTATATGTTAAAGATTTGAAGAACTGTGCATTATACTTGGTGGATTTCTATGCAGTCTGTAAGTCATCGAGTCTGTCAAACTCTTTAACAGTGATGAAATCTAGATTTTGTTCGAAAGGGATTTTTCCTCGTATTCTTCTTCCGTGTGTTTGACTTGATTGTGCGATTGGATATAATTTAATTTGGACTCAATTTTGAATGCACATATAATTATTAATCAAGATAAAAATTGGTTAAAAAATTGGATCTTTGTGTGTGTGTATCCTAAGATACAAATAATTCCATATAGCCCCTGCGTTTTCGTTTTCAAATTGCTATCCTTGCAGGTTACACCAAGTTTTCGTGTGATCTTTAAATTGGGATTATATGGATAATTTGTATAATAGGCTACTTGTTTTCGATGGGCCTAGTTATGGTTATTTGAAAACTCGAATGTGGTTGGCTTTGAAAGCGATTGATGAGCGTATCTGGCTTGTTTGTGAAACAGGGTGGACACCACCCATTGTGACTAATGGCGATGTCATAAGTCCCACGTTGACTGTGCGGTGTATGCAGAGCTCATCGGGGAGGTCAACCTCATAGGCATTCGGTCCACAAGCTCGGATAATAGGAAAAAGGTTCAAATCGGCGCATAAGAAGCTTGCTACTCTTACCTGCCGCCGTGCCTTCTGGAGTACACCAGGACTAAATCACCGGGGTGGAAGGAGACAAAGCGGCGGTGCTCATCGGCGGCCTCTTTATAAGAGGCATAAGTGGTCTGTACTCGAGCACGGACGTCGGCCCGGATGGAAATACGTATACGTCAGAAAAGAGACATACTTGAAAGCAGTGGCGGAGCCAAGAATTGAGTGCCGGTTGGCACAATCCATTGCCGGTATATTTGTTGTCTCGTATGTGTAGGTATTCAAAGCGGAATTCAAGAAACACAAATGAAGACAAAGTATGATAAAAGGAAGAAGATGAAGTTTGAAGATAAAGAAACTTATGTCGTTCCGTTAGCAGATTCTGATGTTCTTTAGATAACTGTAACAATTGGTGTATATTTAATACTACTTTTGTAATATAACACTTTCACTGAAGGGTCAAATTCTAAATAAGTGGGACTACGTCCTAAAGATAAAATGAATAGAGCGAAAAAGGGCTTTCGAGTGAGCTTGGGGGATTCGATCGAGGTCAAGGATTGGTCTTTGCAAATGGTAGTTGCTCATTTTTCTCCCCCCATTTTCCTCCATTTTAAAAAAATTAAATGTTCACTATCAATTTATCTAGTATTTGCACTTCAGTCCCTATATATTACGTGACTTACGACATGATTTCTTTGAGTGCTGCTGAGACTGGCAAAGAGGAAGCTGAACGGAGTAAAGGGGAAGCTGAGCGCAGAGCAAAGAATGCTGAAGATTGGATTTTTTTTGGAACTTTTTTCATTGATCGGTAAACTATCAGGAATATCTTTATATCTTCAGCCATTTTGACAACAAACCTATCACAATATATGAGGCATACACACACCAGACACGAAATTACAGGAACTCAACTCCTAACCTTTATTAATCACTCAAAAGATTACAAAGGAATACTCAATTTCGGCCTCATTCTTTTTTTCACCGCTCTCTTTGGCCTCCTTTTTATTTTTCTCAAAAAATCTCTTACTGGAAGAATTTGCTTTGGAAATTTTGAGAAACTTTTTAAAAAAATTTGCAAGCATGGCCATTTCATCAGGCGGGTGGCAAACTCCTTAGCTGAGGGACAAGTAGGCACCGTTGGAGGAAGCTCGACAAGGTCTATAGGCATGGTAGGTGACTGTCCCAATATGAAAAGGAGAAAGGCTGGTAGAACGGTTGTCGGTGTTGTTGAAGGCGAATTCGGTCTGGATTATCACTAAGTCCCACCTGTGGGGATGCTCAGCTGATCAGCATCTCAATAGGTCACCCACGCTCCTATTGACCACTTGGGTTTGACCATCCGTCTGGGGGTGGAAAGCGGTTTGCAACTCTGTTCGTAAAAATCGCCACAACATATGCCAAAAATGCCCTTTAAATCGTATGTTCCAGTCGGAGGTGATGCTACGTGGAATCCCATTCAGACGACAATCTCGTGAAAATATAATGAAGCCACATGGGACGCATCTGTCGTTCGAGTACAAGGGATGGAGTGTGACATCTTAGATAACCGATCCACCACGGCGAGGATGGAATCGTGGCCACTAGATGTACGGGGAAACCCCACAATAAAGTCCATCGAGACATCCTACCATGGTTTCTTGGGAATCAGCAATGGAATATATAGACCCGCATTGGTGTGTTGGTCCTTGGATGTCTGGCATGTGTATCAATGCCTAATGAAGGCCTTGGCATCCCTCTTCATCGTCGACCAATAAAATCGGTCCCTTAGTGATAAGCACCCAAAAATGTACATTTTATACCCCGAATAGATGACTTTTAGTTGTTAATTCTCGGCAATTTGGGTCTTATGCGCTTAATTGTTCAATATGCAGGCTTAATTGCAGTTGCAGTGTCAAAAGCTATATTTCGAGGCAACTTGCTGTAAAATGGAGCTAATTCCCTCTCCCGTAACCAAACCCGAACCTAAACCTAGCCCAAATCATCACCCCAAGCCTGTGTGTGTTTAGTTTGTACCTTTTTATATTTTTTTAGAATTTTAGTTGGAGTCATTTTTATTTTTAGGATTTATTTTAGATTTATTTAGAATTTTTAGGTTTCATTTTCTATTTTTATATTTTATTAGTGTATTTTTATTTTATTTTATTTTATCTTTATTTTTTTATTAGTTTTTATTTTATTAGGATTAGTTTTTTTAGTTTTATTAGATTATTTTTTTAGGACTTTAGTTTTCATTTAGATTTTAAGTTTTTATTTCTTTTGTTTTATTTAGTTTTTATATAGCATAGGATCTTATGTTTTTAAGTTTTAATATTTTTATTGTTTTTAGTTTGTTTTATTTTTAGTTAGATTTTTTTTTTTTTTTAGTTTTATTAAGTTTAGTTGAGTCTTTATTATTTTAGTTGGGTCCAAATTAAACACACACACAACCCCTCACACCTAATTACCCTACAACCCACTCACACACAAAACATTCCCTCACCCACACACTAACTCTTCTACACCCTCACCCACCTAATCAAAGCCACCACCATCTTCTTCCCCAAACCTCCACTCTCTCTCCTATCTCATCCTCCATAACCCACCAAACCACCATACCCGGCGACACCTCTATCGCCGGCCACCATCTGCCGGAAAAATCCTGCGCCGACCTAACCAGATCCCCTAGCGCCGGCGCTGGCAACCCATCTCTTACCTCTAACCCGCCGGAGCCCACAACAACTCACCCAGTCCCCTGTCCAGCGCTAACCTGCAACCACCTCTAACCCATACCCGGAAAACAAAAACCACAGCCATGACCTAGACCCCCCGTCGGCCAGTCATACCCCCGCCGGTAACCATTCCCAGCGCGACTCCCTGCCCAATCGCAAACCAGTTCCGATCGGCGAACCTCCAAACCGGTGATGACCCCGGCACCGATATCAACCCGAAACCCCGATCCACGGACCTGCCACCTCCCAGCGCCGGCATTCATATGGTCCAACTCGGACCACTTCGCACCTCACCCAAACCGCGACCAACCCCTGAATCCGCAGCCTCCAAATCCGTCCTCATCCAAACCGAACCCGTGTCCAACTAAAACCAACTTCAAAGACCCAAACTACCCCCAACTACCAGCTTTAAACCATTCCCAAAAATAACCCCCAACTAAATCTGATTTGTTTTATTCCAATCCCCTCACCCATATGACCTCACACCTCCCTTACCTCATGTGTACACACCCCATTTTCATGCACATTAAACCTTCCCAAAAATACCCCTTAGCCCCATGTGTGCCATGCATCTACTATAAAAGAAGATGAAGACCCCATTTGAAAGAGGCTTTTGGATATCAATTTGTAGAGAGAATTCTAGAGAGAGATAGGTTAGATTAGAAAATAAATTAGGAAATTATTTTTGTAAATAGTTTTTATTTTTCTTTTTAGAGATTATTGAGCGATAAATTGTGAGAAATTCAATTGAGTATTATATTGAATTGATTATTGTTGGATGCTCAATTTGGATGGATAGTGCTTGATTTCAAAGAAATAAGAGTTCAATTTCACTTCAAGAGATTGGGTTTGATTGTTCTCTTCTCTTCTCATTTATTTTATGCCTTTGATTATTAATTTGTCAAATCTTATACCATGTTAGGCTAAATCCCCTTTCAAGGGGTGGGGGAAAACCCTTATTTGATGTTATTTTACTTTAATTAGTTTGATTACTTGAAAATTACCTTTGAATATTAATTTTGATCCCTCACCCTTAAATTTACCCCTCGAGAGAGGGTAAATGATTTCGAGAGAAAATCGAAATTCTAGTTATAATACCCATTTTAGATTCGAACTAGAGATAGGGAATTCTTAAATGGGGTATTGTTACTTGAATTTCAACTCTAAATTTATGTAAATCCTATGTGCGAAATCTAAGGGACTAGTTCCTATGGAGATTCCCCTTGGTCTAATTCCACGCCTTATGACGAAAGGGGAGTCAGCGTGGCGTAAAGTGAAGATTGGGGGAAGTAGAGCAAAATTCCCTTCTGGGGTATTCCGAAGGTGTAACCTAGGCAACGAATAAGGGGCCCGATACTTCAACTAGAGGAGCGACTTACATGGATCCCTTCCTTTCTGTTGTTGCCAGCGCTATCCCAATAGGCCAGCGGGCGGAACGAGGAGATGCCGACAATCATACCACCGCGGTCGAAAAAGCGTGTGCCCTTCGGATAAGACGCACCGTAGGCCATCCTCGGCCTTCTTCGTTTTCGATGAAAAACAAAGAAAATCTCGATCTCTGAAAGCGTTTTCCTTCCCCCGTCGCATCTCCCTCCCTTCGTCGAGCCTTTCCTTTAATGGTTGGGGGAAGCATTGCAGTTGAAAGCTATGAAACAAGTCTGCGGTAGTTCAAAACTGGAATTGGCACAATATCGCGAAGTGGCCGCCCTTGCTCAATTTGGGTCAGACCTTGATGCTGCGACTCGGGCATTACTCAATAGAGGTGCAAGGCTTACAGAAGTACCGAAACAACCACAATATGCACCACTTCCAATTGAAAAACAAATTCTAGTCATTTATGCAGCTGTCAATGGATTCTGTGATCGAATGCCACTAAACATAATTTCTCAGGGAAAGGAAGTGAAACCTCTTTAACTCGGAAAAGAAAAATAGAATGTTTCTTGACTAGGAGCAATAGACCCTGAAAGGTGTGAAGTTAGTGCCTCCGCTTCTGAAAGAGCTGCGGTTAGAACAATTCCAATTGAGCTTGGATTCGCTGCATCAATGTCAATAAATGTGCTTAGAAAATAAATTTAGAGTTGAAATTCAAGTAATAATACCCCACTTAAGAAACCCCCATTTCTAGTTCGAATCTAAAATGGGTATTATAACTAGAATTTCGATTTTCTCTCGAAAATCATTTACACTCTCTCGAGACGTAAATTTAAGGGTGAGGGATCAAAATTAATATTCAAAGGGAATTTTCAAGTAATCAAACTAATTAAACTAAAATAACATCAAATAAGGGTTTTCCCTCACCCCTTGAAAGGGGATTTAGCCTAACATGGTATGAGATTTGACAAATTAATAATCAAAGGCATAAAATAAATGAGAAGAGAAGAGAACAATCAAACCCTATCTTTTGAAGTGAAATTGAACTCTTATTTCCTTGAAATCAAGCACTATCCGCCCAAATTGAGCATCCAACAATAATCAATTCAATATTATACTCAATTGAATTACTCACAATTTATCACTCAATAATCTTTAAAAAGAAAAATAAAAACTATTTACAAAAATAATTTCCTAATTTATTTTCTAATCTAACCTATCTTTCTCTAGAATTCTCTCTACAAATTGATATCCAAAAGCCTCCTTCAAATGGGGTCTTCATCTTCTTTTATAGTAGATGCGTGGCACACATGGGCTAAGGGGTATTTTTGGGAAGGTTTAATGTGCATGGAAATGGGGTGTGTACACATGAGGTAAGAGAGGTGTGAGGTCATGTGGGTGAGGGGATTGGAATAAAACAAATCAGATTTAGTTAAGGGTTATTTTTGAAAATGGTTTAAAGTTGGTAGTTGGGGGTAGTTTGGGAAAAGGGGGGTAAATGGTTTAAATGGGTTTTTAACACGTGGGGTTTAGACTTGTTTTGGTTTTGGCCTCTTGGTTTGTATTTGGTTGTGTATTGTAGCTGACACGATTTGGGTAATGGGGAATAAAATGGGTTTGGCGTGGGGTGGTTTCAAATGGGTCTTTGATGTTGGTTTTAGTTGGACACAGGTTCGGTTTGGATGAGGACGGATTTGGAGGCTGCGGATTCAGGGGTTGGTCGCGGTTTGGGTGATCTGCGTAGTGGTCCGGGTTGGACCGTATGGGTGCCGGCGCTGGGAGGTGGCAGGTCCGTGGATCGGGATTTCGGGTTGAGATCGGTGCCGGGGTCATCACCGGTTTGGAGGTTCGCCGGTCGAAACTGGTTTGCGGTTGGGCAGGGAGTCTCGCCGGGAATGGTTACTGGCGGGGGTAAGGCTGGTTGACGGGGGGGTCTAGGCCATGGCTGTGGTTGTTTTCCGGGTATGGGTTAGAGGTGGTTGCGGGTTAGGGCTGGACAGGGACTGGGTGAGTTGTTATGGGCTGGGCTCCGGCGGGTTAGAGGTAAGAGATGGGTTGCCAGCGCCGGCGCTAGGGGATCTGGTTAGGTCGGCGCAGGATTTTTCCGGCGGATGGTGGCCGGCGATAGAGGTGTCGCCGGGTATGGTGGTTTGGTTGGTTATGGAGGATGAGATAGGAGAGAGAGTGGAGGTTTGGGGAAGAAGATGGTGGTGGCTTTGATTAGGTGGGTGAGGGTGTAGAAGAGTTGGTGTGTGGGTGAGGGAATGTTTTGTGTGTGAGTGGGTTGTAGGGTAATTAGGTGTGAGGGGTTGTGTGTGTGTTTAATTTGGACCAACTAAAATAATAAAGACTTAACTAAACTTAATAAAACTAAAACTAAAAATAAAACAAACTAAAAACAATAAAAATATTAAAACTTAAAAAAATAAGATCCTAAGCTATATAAAAACTAAAATAAAACGAAAGAAATAAAAACTTAAAATCTAAATGAAAACTAAAGTCCTAAAAAAATAATCTAATAAAACTAAAAAAACTAATCCTAATAAAATAAAAACTAATAAAAAAATAAAGATAAAATAAAATAAAATAAAAATACACTAATAAAATATAAAAATAGAAAATGAAACCTAAAAATTCTAAATAAATCTAAAATAAATCCTAAAAATAAAAATGACTCAAACTAAAATTCTAAAAAAATATAAAAAGGTACAAACTAAACACACACAGGCTTGGGGTGATGATTTGGGCTAGGTTTAGGTTCGGGTTTGGTTACGGGAGAGGGAATTAGCTCCATTTTACAGCAAGTTGCCTCGAAATATAGCTTTTGACACGGCAACTGCAATTAAGCCTGCATATTGAACAATTAAGCGCATAAGACCCAAATTGCCAAGAATTAGCAATTAAAAGTCCTCTATTCGGGGTATAAAATGTACACTTTTGGATGCTTATCACACCACCCCCAAACAGAGCGTTGCTAGTCTTCGAGCAATAAGATAGAGAGAAAGAGAAAGATAAGTAACCAAAAGTGTACCACTTTCGCGGGCACTTGCGATTGCACTTAGCATGTGCAACAAGCCTTTAAACCTATAGGTTGTCCTACAGGACGAGTTGTGTCTCGTCAGGGTTTGCAGGGAATATACCCACAAAATTCTTATTTGCAAAGATTTATTGAAAGACAGTCAATCTCTTATTAGACATAGAATGATAACACAATCCATCATGAGAGAAATAATTTGAGAAATACAAGCTAGAATGTGTAAAAATTTTTGCTAAGTAAATACTCGAGGCACATCCTTCCTAGAACTCAACGTGTGTAGTGTGAATCAGTTAAAGCGGGTCGAGTATCATAAGAATAATTTCTAGATTGCCTTATCGGAATCAACGCTTCAACATCAAAATCTCACGGATATATCTCTCTCAAACGAGCTCTCGAGATTAGGGTAAGTGTCGCTCTTGTGTGTGAGGAGTGTGTGAGGAGGTGAGTAAATGTAAGCAAGTTCAAACGTCTCACACACATAAGAAAGAACGAACAAACTAGAAAGAAAAATGATCTCATGAAAGAATGCTAATCACTATAGTGAGAAAGTTGAGTTATTCACCACGTTGACTTTCATTTGCCCGAACACCGATGGAAAATATGGATGATAATGGGTGAGGGGGAAATGAAATGAGAAGGATGGGATATGAGGTTGGATAAGATGGATGTGTGAAATGATGGATATAAAATTGATGCGAAATGGATGGATATGCGACGTGAGAGAGTGTATAGCACTTTAGGCACAAATGTCTTTATTGTACAACTAACTACTAACAACTCTTTTTTTTTTCTTTCTATTTTTCTATTTTTTCTTTTTCTTCTTTTTCTTCTTTTTCTTCCTTTTTTTTTTGTTCTCTTTTGAAACCAACACTGAAGACATTTAACATTTGAAGTCACTTTTTTTCTCAAAAATGAAGGATGATATATGAATGGAGATGATAGGTATGTATGTATGATGAAGGAAATAAATGGGAAGGTAATGGGTGAGTGAATGGAAATGTGATATGGAAAAGTGGCAAGTGTATGGATGAAAATTTGGTATTCGGAACAAATTTCAAGACACGCGTTTGTTACAACTCGAAAGTGATGTCATTCTCAGTGATTAAGCCAAAAATGAAGAATAATGAGATCGTACAACAATTAAGTGCGGACCCAAAAGAAGTTGAATCAATTTGTGACTCGGAGATTGCGTAAAACATTCTAAAAGGGTGAAAGGCACAAATCTCACAAGCTAAAGTCTCTACTAGTGATCCTTAAGGTTCTCATTAGAATTGTAGTACTCCTCAAATCTAAATCGTATTGACGTGATAAGTGTGCAAATTTTGTTGAGTCTAGAAATTCATGGTGCAACATGCCTTGGGACGTATTACATAAGCTATTTATAAAAAGATAAATCCTCTAGCTTGATTCCTAGACTTAAAAGATGGATGATTGAAAATTCACATCAATGAGTGAGATGAAAGAAATTGCACGAAATTTTAAAAAATCAGGTTTAAAACTCAAATTTTTTCAAAAGAGGTACGATTTTGATAAAATTCCCCACCCCCAAACAAAAAGGAACATCGTCCTCGATGTTAAGTGAAATGATTTTTAAAATTGAGAGCATAAGGTAGGAAAGAGATTACCAGAATCAATTGCTAATGATGTGGACAGATGTAGCCAAGAATAAATGTGAATAAGAAGTGAGAAAAAAAAATGTGTACAAGTCCATAACATGGTAAAGCATAGGGTGATGTGAAACACCACCCCCAAACAGGATGAGACTAGTACAAGAACGCGGGCTGCCTCCCAGTAGCGCTAAGTTTAATGTCTTCAGCCAGATCGAAGGGATCTCACCCTAAAGATAATATCAATGAAAGCGCGTGGCGGCAGAAAAATTGGGTGATGAAAATCACCCCTAAACAAGACTGAAGCACCAGTCTTGTTGGAAACAGGCTAAAGTGGGTCAATGCACTTGTATGGCAAAGTGCTTCACACGATGCAAAGCATCGGTGGACCATGGGTGGATGAGTATTAGGGTAAAGGTGAGGGTGAATAGGCATCGGTCACGAGCCTTATTGAGCCGGAAGGTGAGGGCAACTAGGGCCCTATAAGCAGGATGCTCTAGTTGGTGAGGGAGGCGGAATGGTGTAGAAAGTGGAATGGGTTGGGCCTTAGAGAAATCACACGACCGTGGTCGCGCCGTGACACGCCAGGGAGTTGTCTCGGGAAGAAAGCAACACCACAAGAGAGTGGTGTGCATTGGGTAACAAGCTCGATGTCACGGAAGTGGAGAGTAGCACCATAAAAACTCTCATGGGTGGAGGATGGTTTCAGGTGAGGATCTAAATATATGGTTGAAAACTTAAAATGTGTAAAATCAAGATCCAAATCAGGTGGTGGGGTATACGGGATAATGGGTGGTTTGGGTGGGATAAATGGTGGAGGAAGATGATCCAACTCAAGAGTGGGAGATATACACTCCTCATGAGGCACAGAGTGATCCTCAAGGGCACTCGCAGGAGGAAGTGTGGAAATAAACGGGTGGGTGATCAACTTCTCCACAAGAGGAGCATCGTTGAATGTGGTGGGTGGGTAAGACGAGGCACCAAGATCAGAGATAGAGGAATCACTAGAAATAATAGGCTCAAGAAGAGCCAAGCATGGTGGAACAGGATCCATATCCGGATAGTTAGGAACTATCACGGATTCTATCTCGAGAAAATGGTGAGCACTCGTAGCCGGAGCTAACCTAAAAGATATGGGCATGTCAGAGACATGCAATTGGGGCATAAGGTAAAAGCTCGGGCATAATTTTGGATATCTCGGGAGTGGAAACCTCAATGGTTGGTTCATTTGGGCAAAGCGGGATGTGATCAGTCTCACTAATGAAAGGTAAGTCAACACAATTGTCGTCTTGGGGACCGGACCATGGAATGGTCTCAACTTCGAGATTCTCGGGGTGGTAGGGTTAGTCACACTCAAAATCCGTGTCACAAGAGGACACATCATTATCACACACGGGTGCAAAAATGGATGGATGCATGGGAATGTCCAACTCTCTCGCACACTCAAATTTATTTAATCGTTGTTCAAGCCTTTGGAGAGCTTGAGTTTGAATTTGAGTGGCTTGCTCTTGCTTGATGATAAATTGTTGCAAGAGTGCCTCGAGAGCGGAGGTGGACGAAGGTGGTGGAGTGATGGGTGGTGGCGGTGGGTGAGGTGGACACAACTCGCTATGATCATGACTGTATGGAGAATACTCAAATGAAGTGGGTGGAGTGGGGCCAAGTTCATCATACACGAAAGGATCGCTTTCGTGATGGACAAATGGTTGATATTCATGAGGTGCGTAGTGAGGGAACTGATCGGGGTAGGGTGAAAAAGGTTGCCATGACGACTGTTGGAACGTGTGAGGATCCACAACTTCGGGTTGGGATTCGTATTGCGTGGAAGGGTGATCAAGCCTCCACAAATAACTAGAGGACTCACACAACTCGGGATGAGATACATCGGGATAATAGGCCGAGCTGGGTTCCGGAACAGTGTCATACAAGTGATTGGCATAGGAACAGTGGGTGCACGACAAGGCATCGCATGTGTATGCGCTCATCTCAAATGGCCTGACAATCCCCCTTCGTGGATCTCAAAGATGATCTTCTTCCACAAAGAAAGAAGACAAGAATACATAAAGCCGTCCCCCTGTGCAGAAACCCATCCTGTAATAGATACTCGCCCGACGCACCATTGCCTTGTTGGCAGGCTGCAAAAATCGATCCAAACTCCACATCAGTGTGATAAAGATCATGGACCTCATCGAACCCAAATACTAAACTCCGAAGAGTCAGTAAAGAATGCGCCTTCCTGCTAAGGGAATCCGCTACCTGATTCTCCTTTCCTGGCTTGTACTGCAAATGAAATGTGTAGCGCTGGATGTAGGCGGTCCACTTAGCGTGTCCGTCACTAACATGTCGCTGACTATGCAAAAAGTGTAGGGTCTCGTGATCCGACTTGATGTCAAATTCCTTGTGGAGTAGATAGGATGACTAGAACTTCACCGCCTTTACTACCGCATTGAATTCAAGATCATACGTCGAATAATTAAGGGCGACCCATGTCAACTTCTGACTAAAGAAGGCGATTGGTTTTCCATTTTGGCTCAAAACAGCACCCACCCCCGTCTTGCAAGTATTGCAAGACAACTCAAGTAACTGGTCGAAATCAGGTAATGATAAGATGGGCGTCGTTGTCATCAACTCATTGACGCGCGTGAAGGCCCTATCCGCCTCTGCAGTCCGTCGAAACTCAACGCTCGAGGAAATACTCATCAAATTCGTGATAGGCACCATGATAATGCTGAATCCGGCTATAAAGTGTCGGTAGAACCCTGTTAGGCCATGAAAGTTGCGGCCTTAGAAGACCGATGTGGGTGGGGGCCAATTCACTATCGCGTGAACCTTGGCGTCATTCACCCTGACGCCCTCGTCCGAAACCACATAACTTAAAAATGTCATCGATGGTATTATAAAGGCGCATTTCTTCAACGTAAGGAAGAATCACTCGACTCGTAGGACTTTCAATACCTGAGCCACATTGTCAAGGTGCTCCTCCTTTGATCGGCTATAGATCAGGATGTCATCAAAATAAACCATCACAAATTTGTCCATAAAAGGACGTAAGTTCTGAGTTATCACCCTCATAAAGGTAGAAGAGGCATTAAAGAGGCCGAAAGGCTTTACCGTGCACTCATATAACCCGTCCTTCGTCTTGAAGGCAGTCTTTCACTCATCCCCTGGTTTCATGTGAATATGATGATAGTCGCTCTTCAAGTCTAGCTTGGAGAAAACCCTAACACCATGGAGTTGGTCTAGCATATCCTCTAATCTAATCTGGGGATCGAAAACATATATTTCACGGTGATCTTGTTAATAGCTCGACTATCAACACACACACGCCAACTCCCATCCTTTTTTGGCACTAACAGGGTTGGTACCACACAAGGAGACATACTCTCCCGAATGTAGCCCTTGTCACATAGCTCCGTGACTTGCCTCTGTAACTCCGTGGCTCCGGGGGCGACATGCGATAATGGGGAAGGTTGGGGAGTTGTGCCTTTGGAACAAAATCTATGGCATATTGTATATCAGGATAAAATTTGTTGAATCATCCCATAGAATGATTTGTTGAGTTTCAAACCCTAGTTTTCAAATACGACATCAAATCCTTGTAGAGTCTACTCTATTGCTGATTGTGGAGTTGCGACTCTACGACTGATGAAGAAAGGATTTTGTAATCCCGAGGCTGATCGGTGGATACCGAGGGAAGAGGTGCTTCCTGTGGACGGTGTTGGTATGTGACGTATCTGTTAAAGATTTGAAGACCTGTGCATTATAGTTTGAGTCTTTCAAACTCTTTAACAATAGGTTTTGTCCGAAAAGGATTTTCCGTCATACTTCTGTGTTTGGTTTGATTGTGCAATTGGATATAATTTAATTTGGACTCAATTTTGAATGCACACCTAACTATTAATCAAGATAAAATTCGGTTAAAAAATTGGATCTTTGTGTTTGTATCTTAAGATACAAATAATTCCATGTAGCCCCTACGTTTGCGTTTCATATTTGTGAATCGATATATGATTCCTGAAACAATGAATATAAACATTATACACAAAAATAATAATGCAAAACTATAAATGGGTATGATGTACCCCCCTTTAATAATACACATAAATAATATGTTTCGAGTTTGGTACAAGATTTGAGTAATCTATCACGAGATAATCGTGTCATCTTCGGGTCATATTGATTTATTACTATAAATAGGTATGATGTACCCCTTTTAGTAATTTGACAGTATTCTTGTATAATGAAGCAAAAGAAAATCTAAATCCTAGGCAAAGCAAATTGGAGATGGTCAACCTTTTTTAGTGAGATCGGAGATTGAGATCGAGATCAGATGCAAGTTCAATATCAGATGTCAAGTGAGCCACCAAACCATTACGCTTTTATTTTCCGTGTTCTTTATAAGCACACACGAGCCGACACGAGCCTCTTAACGCAACAGGGAAGTCCTCAACATTTGCATCTTTTCACCTTTGATCTTCGATGGGTTTGAGTCCATCTTCAAGTGGAATGAAACTATTATAGTGTTAGATAATTATGTGAAGATCTTGAATACTTGTTCTTGGTCCCATATTGAATGGTGATTGCTTCAAAGGCTTCCACAGAATGTAGGAGGTGTATGGGATCTACCCCTCCTTCCAGGGACTAGATTAATGGTCACTTAATGATCAAGTGTTTGCATAAACCTCCTTTAAAGCCAGAAAATACAGTCGCTCCTCTTGAATAGTCGTGATGCGCAGTCACACCACAACAGCTGACCCTTGGGGCGATTGGCATTGCGTCCTAGGCTGACAACTATCACCGAGATCATTTGTGTCCAGTCCTCTACTATTCAAGAAAAGCTTGCATGGGGATATTAAAGTGGATGTTCCCACCTTAGATGAAACATTTAGACCTCAAGAGTCAATCAAGTGTCATAGGATTTGTAGTTCGGTACTTGATTAGGCTCAAATTCTTCCGAATTTATCCCTTTAATTTAGAGACCTTTACCATCTCGAATAGTGTAAAATTAGTGTAATTATCGCGTTTCCTTGACACTAACTCCTTCTAACAAGTACACATCTAGTTTCGTGTATTTCTCCTTAAGTTTTGCAGGTATTTGAAGCATCGAGGAAGAAAGAAACTGGATAAGCAATGAGCAAAGTCAAAGGGTAATTTCGTAAATTTGCAGCCGTCATCCGAAGCTGAAGCCAACTAGAAAGTTGAAGAGAATTCAATTTCAAGATCTTTGGAAGAAACAACAAGTCAATCCGAGCTCCGGTGATCAAGTTATGAAGATTTGAAGTTGAGGAAAAGACCCCTGGATCAAAATAGAGGGCAATCCGGACATTTTATTGGAAAAGAATCTGGACCGCATCCTAAGAGGCATTCTGTCCCAAAATAGGGGGCGATCCGGACCTTTTATTGGAAAAGGATCCGGACCGCCTTGGAAAATATGTTCCGTCTCCAAAAAAAGGGGGGGGGATCTTGACCGCCTCGAGCCAAGGAACACTGTCTCGAAACAGGGTGCGATCCGGACCGCCTGCCCGATGGATACAGACCGCTTTGGATTTTCTTCAAATTTTAATTCTTTTTCCTGGAGTTTTTATGGGGTCAAATTCTTGTAAATTTCGTGGCTATTTTATTCAGATTAGTTCCATAATATAGAGAGTTCGATTTTTAGGTTAGCCAAGTAGGAGTAAAGGGTTTTTGTAGTAAAAAACCCTAGTTTTCAATAAAAAGCATTGCTGTAAGGATTCAAGTTTAATTTTTGCAATTCAAGTAACATGTTTCCTTTGATTTTCGATTGCTCATTAGTTTTAATTGCTGGTTTTGAATTTGAAATTCTCTTTCTAATTAGTTTCTTTAGAGTTAATGTTTTCTTCCTTAAGAGCCCTGTTTTTCTCTAAGTTAATTATGTGTAGCTAATTTTTAAAGGGTTAGGGTGCATGAACCCCACCCGATGTAATTCACGAGAATGGAAATAGACTTTTGAATTAAAATATTAAATGAATCGTGTTGCATAACTGGTGCAACCGTCGTAGGACTTTTGATCTCGTTTGCCCTAGGTAACCGGGATGCTTAAGAGTGCGACGCGCGTATTGGTTAATGCGACACTGCTTTACTCGTCCTTTGCTTACATACTGTGCGGGCTCCGATCCCTCATATGTGTAATACTTATGAGTACTAAAGACCGGGTTCATTTAAAATTCTAATTCCGAATCTAGTATCCTACGAAGTGAATTACTAGGGTGTGGGGGATTGTAACCCGACCTATTGTTCTCATTTCATAGTTAAAACTTTTAGTCCAATTGTCATCAACTTTTCGTTTAAGTAGTGTAGTTGCATTTTATTCATTTTAGTTTCTTTAGTAATCAGTCTCAAATTTGCATTTAGTTGTAGTTATTTCATAATCTAAATCACCTTTTCCTTCTTTTTAGAGTCGAAGCTAGGCTACCCTTATCTTTCCAACGTCGTCATGACTTCGTTCGTCCTGTTTCCTCGAGGATCGATACCCGACTTATCGGATTATTACTTGAGCGACAGACTTGCACTTGAGCCTACATAGCACGCGCACTAGACACATTTGTGGTCGCGTCAGTACTCCTGAGGGTGGCTTGTTTATCTTTGAAGTTTCAAGTGTTTCTTCGATAGTTATAGCGGCCACATACGCTTCCTTCTATCCCTTGCGGTAGAGTGGCTTTGGACATGCCTCTTTCAGGTAAACAAGCTTAGCCCTTCGCTTTACGATCGATATATTCACCATCTTACTTTCTCATGCCGACTCGTTTAAACCAGTGTTTCTCCCTTAGGCAAATGAGTGGCTGTCACTTCCTATCATATGAATCCAACAATATTCATATTAAGTGGAATAATAGGAAAAAGAAGGGAGACTGGTACTGTGATTCTTTTTGTCCTATACCTATTAAACCGGGTTGATAAAGTGTGTCCATCTTGCGACCACATAACTCTAGGGCCTAATAAAGGTTTGGTGGAACGACCTTGTTCAGAATATAGTGCAATAAGAGCTCTGACATCCGAACTTTGCCTGAAATTGGGGAGCCCTTCTGAACTGCAACCCCCCCCCCCCCCCCCCCCCACACACACACACACACATCTTACGAGCACAACCTTCGCACAAGAGACTTCTTCCTTAGGACTCCGTCAGTCTTCATCCTCAGTTGGGGATTACACAAAGCAATTTCCTCCCTTATGCACTGTGTGCAACATTGCAGGATCATATTGGGCTCGACATTCATGCTATGTACTTCAACCCCCGATACACCATGAGCCACACCTCCGGGATATGCCCACACTCCCATTAAATATACTATTAAAGGATTAGCTAGGGGTGGCAAATCGTGTTTAAAGTCTTATTTTGGCATAACATGACAAGACATAAGGCAACACATTAAAATATGAACACGACACGATTTTGTGATATTTTTCTGTCACGGACATGGTAACATGATTTACGGTTCTTACAATTACCTAACAGGATAGAAAAATGTTAAGACCAACATAAGGCGTAATTTTGACATGAGCACAACACGATATAAGCATGTAAAAAAAATCCAACATGAATATAATTTATTATGTCAATTTTGAGCCAATTTTTTGTCGCTTAATGTCATGCTATAACGTCTCTTTTAAAATTTCCATCCTTAACACTCGTACCACAACCTGTTGACAAAGTTCAAGTGCTATGAAGTTGGTGTTGGTATTGAGGAGGATCCCGAGTTAGAGGGGTGTAAATAAATGGGGGATATACTTGTACTTTTTCTTTTGCTTTGTCACACTTATAAGATATGAGATATGAGAATTTAGAGTCTTTATTAGTAATATCATGGCAGATACGTCACCCATGACAACCTTAAAACTAAACCCTTCCCTAATTAGTTAAAATATTTTAAGGAATATTATTTCTAACATGTTTTAAAAAAAATTACCTAACAAGACAAAAACAAATAAAAAACAAGATACAAGACCAACACAATTCATAATTTTGACATGAGTATGACACAACCATGTAAGAAAATCGAACCTCAACATGATTTATTATATCAATTTTGAGCCAATTTTGTGTCGTGCTATGACGTCTTTACTAAAATTGCCACCCCCTAACTATAACCCCAGCCCACTCAACAACGTTCAAGTGCTATGAATGTGGGCAAGTTAGACATAAGATAGCGATAGAAGGTTGTGTTGGTATCCATTGAGGAGGACCCCGACTTAGAGGACCCCACCGATTCTACATGAGATTGACCACTCGTATCACATACATCCGGAGACAGACGAGGACTAACTTTGAGTTCGCGAATGTGCTCTTTCTTATGGGGTGTGGTGCGGTGCAAATAAATGGACGTATACTTGTACTTTTTTCTTTTGCATTTGTCACACTTGTTAGACGGGGGAGTTTAAGTATCTATTAGTAATGTCACGACATATACATCCATGACCACCTTAAAACTAGACCCTTTAATAATTAGTTAAAATATTTTAGGGAATATATCTTGTGACATGCACTATAATTCCCCAGCGAGGGAGATCATTAATGCATTTTCTATAGTTTGTTTTTAGTTGCTCGTCTTTCTTTTGATGCCATTGACGAGTGTATGTTATGATAAGCCTAAGACTATTGTTCCAAAGCCAAAGGTAATGGATGGGGCTTTTCAGTCTTGTAAAGGGAGATTGGTATACTTGAAATGATGATTGGTAGCATGGTTCAACGACAATTTTGGTTAGTTACCAAAATTTTGAGGTAAATAGAATTCTGAAGGAAAGGAATTGTATTTTAAAGGGAACAAGTTTAATTAGATATTTTGGGCCTGTAGATATTAGCCTAGTTTGATTAATATTTGGTCCATTTGGTTTTTTCCTCTTCAGATTCAATAAAATTCATTCAAGATTAAAAGGAGGAGATATAAGGGTTTAAGTACTAGTTGTCTGTTGAAGTAAAACTAAAACGACCGTAAGTGCAAGGTCTCAATCACAAATTCAATTATTTCGATACATGGAAGACAAGATTAAAGGAAGTTCTCCAAACAAAGGGAGACATAAAAGCCCTAAGATGTAGCTGGAAATTTGGTCTTTACCGAAAAAGGTCCTTTTTGTCTCGTGTATTTAATTTTTTATTGCTCATGGGAATCGATGTGGAGGGTTCATTGATAATCGTTAGTGTGTCTCGTACCCTTTATTTAGAATGTAGGCAAAATTACAGTGCCGATGATGGTTTGTAAAGAAACTTGGAAGTTCTATTCTTGGGAAAGAACACTCATTTTTATGATGTTGTAAAAAGAAGTATTGATAATGGTTCTTAAAGGAGCTTTGGAAGTTTAATGTATGTAGAAAGAACACCCAACATTATGATGTTTTGAAAATAAAGGAAAATGTAATTGCGTTCGTGACGAGTTAGGGTACTCATGTGATGTAAAGAATATTTACACACATTAAAGGAAATAGTAAATGATAACTCATTCATTCTCATATATTCATTTCTCTAAACAAATTGTACTATCTTCCCAAATGAGGGAGGCACTTTATATACCGGGTATAAGGGAATGATGGAGAAGGCTCCTGATTAGGATGATATCATGGGCTAGTGGCCCTCAAGCATGATATGCCATCATTTGGAACCTTTTAATTTTTTTTATGACGAACAGGATAATAATATCCCTCATCCCTTATGCTGCCTCATCACCCCTCGAGAAAGTCCATGTTTCTTCGGTACTAGTGAGAGAATTTCCAGTTGATGTGTTGATGTGCGTTGTTTGACAGGACGATCGACCCAATGGATGAGGAAGCGAGTACATGGGCCAAAGGGTGAGTTAACTCTCTCTGAGGTGAGGACTCCCTCCACATGGTTAATATGCGAACGGATGGAACCAAAGGTGGCTGAAGGTAATAGAATGGGTGGGGCATGGGTTCCATGGAATGGTGTGACGTCCTCAACGTTGAACCTGCACTGAATTGTAAGTCGGATGAAAGGTCAAGTTTGGAGGCATTCTTCTCCCCACTACTACGAACGACGGGAAGGCCAAAGTGGTGCATCTGCAACTTGTGGTCCTTTCGATGACACGTTTGTTGCAGAGGTAAATCATCACTAGGTTGCTGGGCGGAAAGCCGAGTCAGCGACGATGAGGATTAGTGCCCTCTTGCAGGATACATATACTGAATATTGCCACGAATGTCAACGTGAATGGACATTAAGCATGCGGAGAACTCATAAGCCAATGGGGACATTGAAGTAGTGGGTGGTAGCTTGAGAAGATCAGTAAGCATGGTTGGCGAGGTCCCCAGTCGATTTAGATAGGAAAAGGGGGAAAACCTTGTAGAACGGTTGACAATGTAAAGTTAACTCAACTGTCATAAGTATGACATCCCAGCCATGAGGTTTATCACATACCAAGCAATGGAGATCGCCCATGTTCCAATTGACAACCTCTGTTTGGGCGTGGAAAGCAGTAGAGTAGCAAAGGAGCTTTCATGGGGTACGCTACAAATGACTCGTGAAGTAAAGATCCAAACTTGAAATGATATTGCGAGTCTCCGGTAAAGGTAATGGTCGTCCAGAAGTAGAGTGGCAAAAGAGGAGGCATAAAAAATTTGGGCCCACGGTATGAAATGAGCCATCTTTGAAAACTGGTCAATAAGAATGAAGATGGAATCAAAGCACTCGATGATAATGACAGGACACCAATGAAATCCATGGAGTTATATAGCCAAGGCCACTCCGGAGGATTGTGTAGAGTCCGTCGTTCGAATTTACATGCAAATATAAATGAGACGAATAAAAGCATTGGCATCCCTGCATATGGTCAGCAAATTCAACTATCACGAATGAGGCTTAGAATCCGAGAGACACATATGTGGCCAACGAAACCACTGAATGCACCTCGTCATGATATTCTTCGGGAGGGAGGATGGAGGAATGCAAAGGGCCGTGCCCTAAAAAGGAATCCATCCCGAAACAAGTTTTCACACGGGACACTATGAAGACGCCAACACTCCTCCATGAAGACGCTAAACTAAGCATTTGCTGCATATCAGTCTTGAACCTTTTCGAGGCCAAAGACGACATCATGAATAATGGTTAAGGTATGGACTCGACAGGTCGAGGTATCAAAGACTTTATTCTCCTTACGTGGAGTTGAAATGTGTATTTTTTTTGCATAGAATTATCTCATTTGACATGCTTTCAATGACTTTTCATGAGCTATTGAGGTATTTAAGGGTCTCGTCGAACTTAATCACAAAGTCACGGTGTAACTAGTACTCGCTCCAATACTTGACAACCTGAACAATCACAAAGAACTCCAAGTCGTAGGTGGAGTAATCTAAGGCAACATCATATATCTTCTCGCTGAAAAATATGACGAAACATCGATTTTGGGTGAGGACTGCGCTAATATTGGTCTTGTAGGCATCTCAAGACAACTCCATGGATTAAGTTGGGCAAAGTCAAAATGGGGGCCGCGGTGATGGGATTGTTCATCCGGAAGCTGGAGGCCAAGCAACTCATAAATTAGTAATAGTCACCATAATAGAGCCGATGAAATGACTGTAGAAGCTGGCGAGTCCATGACAAGCTCTGCACTTGAGAGACGGTCCAAGTTGTTGGCCACTCAACTTTGGCTTAGACCTTGGATTCTTCTACTACAGGCCGACTTCCAAAGGAGCATTTATTTGTTTGACCTCGTAGAATCTAGAGGACCAACCTAGACCATGAGGACTAACCTGACATGGTCTATAGATGCTCAATCGTGTATATTAAGATATTGTTGAGTAAACGACAACGACGCACCCCCACAAAAGATCATATAATTTATATCATCACACGCATGAACGGGGATGAGGCATTATGCATACCAAAAACATCCTAGTCCATTTGTATTGGTCATCAATACTCGTAGTGGCCTTCTTCCTCTCATCCTTGGTTGGACCTTGGATTCATCCACTAAAGGCCGACTCTCGAAGGAGCATTTATTTGCCTGACCTCGTAGAAACTAGATGACTGACCTACATCGTGTACATTATGATATTGTTGAGTAAACCACGACAAAGCACCCCACAAACGATTAGAGAATTTGTCATCACAAGTATGGATGGGGATGTGCACTATGCATACCAAAAAAATCCTAGTTCATTTGTATAGGTCATCAATAGTCGTACTGGCTGTCTTCCACTCATCCTTGGTTTGCAATTGCATTTTGTGATAATCGCTTTTTTATTTTAACTTGGAGAATATATAGGCCCGGATCCAATATATTCTTGAGCTGCGGGTAAGGAAAGCAATACTTAAACGTGATTTTGTTGATAGCATGACTATCAACACACATCCATTATCTCTCGTCTTTCTTCGGGGTGAGCACAATCGGTACGACGCACGGTGACATGCTCTCCCGAAGTAATCCATGATCACATAGCTTTTTGACCTGCCGCCCAAACTCCTTGTGCTCGGCTAGGGCCATCCGATAGTGTGGCAAGGGGGGGCATTGTGCCCTGAGTACAAAATCAAGAGGTGGCAACCTATCTGGGGTTGACTTCACATTGTAAAAGGAATCTAAAATGGAGTGGGAATGGTGCTAATAAGGGAATAACACATCCCTCTTCCTAAGCCTTAACTAAAAAGTGTGGAACACGTGGCTAGAGAGGTTAGCAAAATTGGGGCCTCGCCTTGCGCATAGGCTGAAGTTGTATCTCCTTAGCATTGTAGGGAAAGGTGAACGTATTATTTGCTTGTCCCAACCAAACTTGGCCAAACTGCCACGACACGTGACAAGTGGTCATATCAATAATGGTGCAGGGAATTTCGTCAACGCATGGTCCAATAAAATTTGAATCGTTACACTATTGTTTGGGGACGAGTATTGCTGTGCTGCACCAACTATTAAATACAACATGACACAGCGAGGCCGACGACATGGTGGGTAAACCAAGCTTCTCAATCATGTCTCAGGAGATGAGATTGTCATTTGGTTGTCGACAAGCGGTGATGTGGTGGTTTGGTGGTATTGACTCATTTATGGTTTGGGTGGGGTAGGGTAGGGTAGGGTAGGGTAGAAAGGCGTGGTACGACGTTGCAAAATAGATAGGGCTTCAGCCCGAATGGTGTTTGGGGGGAGTGGCTAATCCCGAGGGTGGGTGTGCAAGGTCAATGGGGGATGTTGGGGTGTTGTCGTCGTTGCAGGAGGACTGGACAAGTCGCAAGGGGGGTGCGACGGGGATGGTTGAGCTCCAGGCAAGATACGGTCCTTGCCGACGGTGAAGGCTTGCTGTGATGGTCACCCATGATGGCGGGGGTTTAGGTTTGGGAGACACAAGAGGTAAAGGAGAGTACGACGCAATCGACTGTGATTCGTTGGCACCGCCCGGATTCCAAATCATCCAACATGGTAATCCAAGAGCTCCAACGAAATTGATACACACGTAGTGGAATAGTCAAAGATAACTCTCACTCATTCTCATATATCCACCTCTCTAAACAAAATGCAGCGTCCTCCTAAAGGGGAGTCACTCTATGTATGCATAGAGTACACGGGAATAAGGGAGGTCTTAAATTATGACGATGTCATGGGATAGTTTCCCTCTAGAGACTAATCTAAAACCCTTTAAAAATGTCTATTACGAAAGTACAATGATGTCCTCATCCTTCATGCTCCCACATTAACAATTTCTAAGGCTTGCAACTGCTTTGGCATCTATATTATGTCTTGTGGATGATAAATATTGATTAATTAATCCATCCATAAAAGAAGATTACATAGATTGGTAAAGGGAATGGTAGGGGATCAACAACTAACCCAAGCTTTTATAATGCGGTGAAGATTCCAGAGAAAGGTGGACTAAAAAAATGTAAACAACAGATGGTTAAACTCGGGATTCGAGGAGCTTTTGACATATTAATGGAGAGCAGGGAGGTGTTGGTGACCTTAGGGGACTGTATACTACAAAAAAAAATGGAGCAGAATGAAGGCCTGGGAGTATAGAGGGGTCACAAACTAGTGGTGAGGAGGTGTCTTGGTAGCAGAAGAGATGGTGAGAGGAAGGTAACTCCTGAAACGACAGACTTACACATGGAGGGGGTGGATAAAGAGGTTGGGCGGAAAAGTGAGGAGGGGACAGGGTTTGGAAGAACGGGGTTGGAAATGACAAAAAATGTAGTAATTTAGTTGAGGAGTACAAGAGGTTAGCTGATATAGATGCCAATAGCAGGAAGTACGGTCTGATTATATTGATATTATTATTGTTATTATAAATATATTTAAAATCTTCATCTCTCTTTTCGGAACCTTCATGAGCAAGAAAGGTCAAAGAGGATTGCAAGTTCAGGGGCATTTTGTTTTACTTGAAATAGGATGCTCTGGCTGGTTGAGGGGAAAAGATAAATAAATAGTGTTCTTTGTAATAGCGAGGGGATTTTTTTTGGCCATATATATGCCATCTGATAGTGAATTGTTCAATTTGGGGAGAATAATGGGGACGATCATCTTAAATGGAAATGATATCGTAGGGGTTGGGCCGAGCATCAACGGCCCTAGTGAAGTGTTGCGGCTTTCTATTTGCCAATCACTTTAATCTCATTGGAAATCTATGGGACAATGCGAATGATGGTGATGTCTACCTAGTCTCGATATCTTTGAATCATGACATCGCTTCATCATTGCATCCGATACGTGGCACGTTGCTAAATCCACTAAAATATCCAATATCAAAGGGAGTGAAGGGCTTGGGAATAGACGAGATCTACTTCTAATATGTGAAGCTTAAAAACTGAGCAACTCTATCTTTTATGAAGTTCAGGGGGCGCAGTTGTTAGCTTCTTGTTCTTCAGAATTTTTTGTAAGAAGTTGGAAAATACCATAAAGATGTCTTCCTTCTTCGTGACCTTTACATTTTTTAGGTGACTAAGAAAACACTTTTCAAGGGTTGTCTTCCTGGTTATGTTAAGTAAGCGTTCAGATATATGTGCATCACATCCTTTGATTTTCTTAGCCACTCGTGATAGTTGGCAGCTCCTAATGTTACCTGAGCACCTTTCTTCTATTCAATGCCATGTTAATTAATGTGGCAAAAATGATATCTTCTGTATGTATCCTTCGGTGGAAGATTGGAGAAGGCAAATCATGTTGAAATGTTAACTTCCTTTGTAAATAGTGCCAAACAAGTGAATAGTGTACAGTTGTAAGAGAATGCATTTTCCTTCTGGAGAGTCACAGCCATAAGGTAACCCATAGTTTTGTATTTTGACATATTCCTGATTCTCCCAATGACACTAACTCGACTTCTACAAAATCACACATTGCAGCAATCATTCGGATCTTCAAATGTTTGTTGACTTCTGTTTTTTTCTTTAATAAAGTAATTAGAGGTCTAGGTGATACATGGTTAAGTTTTCTTCAGTAAAACTCCTTAGAATCATCTTTTTGGACCCAACCTTTACCATGATGTTTAGCTGCAAGCAATGCTTGGAGGAGAATGTTTCGTTGCTTTCTTTTTTCTCCCCTCCGCAAGTTGATTTTATATGTTTCTTGCATGTAGATACCCAAGTTATGGAATCTGAGGGGCACGAAGAAAAATCTGTTACAAATCTACCACCAGATACCCAGGCAGTAGAAGGAAGTAGAGGCAATTCCAAAACTTCTGATCCGATTGATGCGAAACAAGAAGAGGAATCATGCGTCAATGACCAGGATTCTGAGTATCCAGCAATAGGGAAACGTCCGATTGCTTTTCAGGACTATAAACTTCAAGATTCTGCAGATACTAAGAAAGATTCTGTGGCCCTCATAGAGAAGAGAACATCTAAAGACCACAGTGATAGTAATGTTCCTCTGTGTGACAGCAGGGTGATGAACGCTGATACCACCAACACTTTTAGTTCATCTGGTAAGCAAGTGACCACTGCAGTTGTACTAAGAGAGGGATTTGATGAAGAGCTTGGTGTTCTATATTCTAAGGAAGAAAGTAAAACAACAAAGGTGCAGTCTGGGGATGATATGAAGCAAGGGGAGCCAAGGTGTGATGATACTTGTCCTGTACGCTTTTGAATTCTTCTTATCATAAAACTGACGTGTTGGCTTACAATGGTTTTAATCTATCTTATAGTGTAGTTTAGTTTTACCTTTTTCCACACTCTAGAACCAATTTCTAATGGCTTCTAGGTTTTCCAGATTGGATGTTCAACTGACAAGGCCAAGAAGTTTGTCCCCTGGTACAGAGTTGAAGGATGGGAACAAACGACCTGCTGTTATATGTGACTTTTATGCTAAAGGTTGGTGCATCAAAGGGAACTCTTGCAGGTTCCTTCATGTAAGGGACCAAGTTGATATTGACAGCCAACAACACTGCGGAGCTGTAGCTTCTTCGAATTTGAAAAGTGAACTCCTTAGTGACGAAGGTAATTTATATTTATTGCGGAGTATAAATGATGAAAAACCTTCTATAAGATGATTCTAATGAGCACCTTCTGATTTATCAGGTTTAAGAGACTCTACTGAAAGAGGAGAGAGTTTAAGACAGAGTCGGTATTTGGATGATTATCGCAAATATGCTTCACCATCAAACCATGTCTCAACCTGGGCTAGGTCATCTTCGTCTTTTAGTTCCTCTCCTTGGAATTCAGATCCCCTTATCGCCCAGAAGCGTTTGGATGGTGATAGAGAATATAATGCTTCACCATTCTCCGGGTTTGAATCAGAAAATCTCTCTCGTACCATTCTTTCTGGAAATCCATTGGCTTCAGCTGGATATAAAATTAAAAATTCTTCTAATGATTGGGAGCCCTCTGTACCTTTTCGACCATCATTTGCTATTACTAAAACTTTGTTGTCTTTGGAGACCCAGTATGATCCAATTCGTGATAGCATTGAACCACCCAAATTAGGAGATGGGTTTTCTAGATTCTTGTCCTCTAGCCAAGGGACTTCCATTGTGAGTACACATTTGCAGAAAAATGTTATTCCTGTTTTACCAGAGACCTTTGGAACAGAATATAGCTCAGATAAACATTATGGAAAGGATTTGTTTACTTCTGAAACAAAAGCTGTTGGAACTGCTGTTCCCGAGCTGCAAAATATAAATACAACAGCCAAAGAAGAGAAGCTCTCGAGTGATTCTCATGTCAGAGATATCACAAAAGCTAATAAAACAAGCATTGATTTTGATTCTGCACTTCAAAGTGAAAGGATAAGACACAAGACGGAATCCAAAGTAGATAGGGCTAGACAAAACGATGAAATGGATCTTGATCTGAAGACAGACGGAAATGTGCATAAGGAATCAAAAGCTTTGAAACATTTTCGTGTTGCTCTTATCGAATTTGTGAAAGAATTGGTCAAACCAGCTTGGCGCGATGGTCTCCTGAGCAAGGATGCTCACAAAATGGTAGTTAAAAAAGCTGTCGACAAGGTCCTGAGTACATTGCCTCCCCAACAAATTCCGTGGACTGCAGAATCAGTTAGGCTGTATCTTTCTTCATCCCAGCCAAAGATTTTGAAGCTGGTTGAGGTGAGTTTCTTGATTCAAAGATGATAACCTCTAGTGAACACGAACATGGGAATTTTAGGGATATCCTGTTTTAGGTGTTTGACCCTTAATTCCTTCATTTGCAGGGATATGTTGAGAAGTACGGGAAATCTTGACCTGCCTGGCCGTTTGTTTTTCTTTGTACAGTGTCCTAAAAATTCTATCCAGTTGAAGTTCCCCAAACATTTATTTGGAGGCTATCATAGTAACTTCAAATCCATGGGACCATGACTCGTAAAATGTTACGAGTTTTCGTATGAGATGTTTTATTTTATGGATAAGACTTGTTTCTTCTCTTTTTTGCATTATGGGGTTGACTGTAGGAATCATGTATGTTTTATGACTTTCTTTCGAACTTGTTAAAGGAGTTCTTTATAAAATGTTTTAGGCGGCTGCGTTTAAACACCATTTTGTGGTTATTGGTAAACATGTAGAAGTTATGAGTACTTCTGCACTACCTCTTTGGATGCCAACAGAACCTGCTGAATTCTCTTGGCTCTTTTTCGCGAGATATAAAATTTTCTGGGGTCGTGACGCGGTACCTACCGTCAAAATTAACATTTAACTCTTGGTTCTGAATTAACTCGAGTTTTGTGTTGGAAAATGCCTCGTGTGTGTATTTAAATTGTCTATCATGATTTTCAGATGATGTCGTTTTCAGATCCTCATTTTCTTGGATGACGTGTGCACGATATTTTCTGAGTTTTGATATCATATTCTTAGATTGGAGATTATCTAGTTTGAGGTACTGGAATCTCTCCCCCTCCATTTACGTACCTTTGATTAAATAATAGAATGCTGGCATCCCTATATTAGTTGAATGTGCGTCATTTTTCATTTTTGCATCTAGAAACAAAGTACATACCAATTCTTTGACCAATTGGATTGAGCCGGCATGCACATTAGTGCTTTTAGATTTCTTAGGTCTTGGATTTCTGATGTAAAGTGGTGGGACCGTTTTTCATATACAAAACGAACATTGTGTTTGTCCATGAAAATTATCTCACACTAGGATAGAATTCGAAAAGATTATCGACATCCTTCAAAAAGTCATTAAGATCTATGTGCGGACCTTCAAGAGCAGTAATTGTCTTCATATAAATGACAAGTCTGGGTTGGGGTGGTGGGTGGTGGGACATGGTCACCAATAAAGTGGCCAATTTGCCACATTAAACGTCCGACTCAACTAGGACCGAGGCGGTATATCTATCCAACAAGTGTTCTCCCCATAACACGTCATGAGAAAGGGTTCGTTGCGATGCGTATGGAACTTGTTGTGTGCTCGTGATATCGCTCTTTCCTTAAGTTGACCTTAATATAATTCCCAACACTAAATATCATTGACGGCAATGAGGCTAACTTTTTCTTTGATTGAAGTCTACATACGCTGCAGTGATCTTTGACATCGTTGTGAATGACTGTCATACGAATTGCTGCCTCTTTCGTAAGGACAATCCATGAAGCACGTACACGGATACTGGTGTCGTGTCCGTCACAACACAGACACGCCGACACAACAAATCTTAAAAAATTAGGACATGACACTGACGACATATAAATATATTATAATAATCATATATATATATATATATCTTCATCTACTTTGCACTTCAAAAACAAAAACTAGTTGTGAAATTATTTATTAAAAGTAACATGGTCCAATATTTCATAATGACAATTAAATCATAAGTAAAAAATATGCATTAAAAATGAGCGAGAGAAAACTTCATTCTTTTAACTTTTCTTATTATTATTCATAAACCCTTGCACAATTTAATTTTACGAGATGGCGTTAGAATTTTTTAGTGTTCTTTAATTTTTGGCACCCCGCCTTGTCTGCGAAGTGTCCGTGCCCGCCTTCTTTAAAAGGCCAAGCAAGTCCGACACGCAACGTGGCGTGTCTGAGCCGTGTTGTACGCATGTCAGATTGCTTGAAGTGTTCGACATGGGTACATAACCTTCGGATCGTGCATCTTAGAGGACAAGCGTACACCGTAGAGTGTCAGGTTTAAATCCAGTGGAAAGGACTGAGAAAACAACTGAACAATATGACGCAGAAAGCAACCAATCAAATGATTAACGACACTGTTAAAGGGAGACTTAGCCTAAGAGACCATGACAGCCTAACTCTCGGGGTTATCCTATGTCAAACACCTCTAACATTTCTCCCACACTTTTCGTAAACGACCTCAATTAGTCAAATCATCGAACAGTGAATGGTTTTATCGGGAGTTGAAGTGAGCACAATAGAATTTTCCAGAGAGTTGCTAAAATTGGCAGTGAACCTCACATTGGGGTCCACACATGAAGTTTCTAAACAAGCATGCCAAAGTGGAATGAAGCATGCCATCCTAGAAAACTTGTCAACCACCACAAGCAAAGAGTCGTTTCCCTTGGGTGGTTTTTGATAAACTAAACAAAATCTATCATCACATCTGAACACATCTGGCCATGACCTCTCAAGGTAAGATACCGTAAGGTTGACATTAGAATGTGGCGTTGGCTGGTTGACAAAGATACATTTTCCAATGAAGGGTTAGTGTCCGTGCCACAATAAAATTCCGTCATGTACAAGAAAAACACCCCACATGATGGAATCAATATTGGGGCACGGGGCTTACAAGTCGCGAATTTAACCCATACAGAGAAGTTTGTTGAGCCGTGAGTGAGCTACCTTGTTATCCTTGCTTAGGTTATAATGTTAACTGAACATATAACTCTGCATCAAATTTGACCACGTAATCACTTTCTTTCCACTCACTTTCTTTTGACTATTGAAATACCAAAGGGCATGTCTCGTAACATCACCATTATAGGACTACTTAAATAACTAAATAGAAAAAATATGCCAGGACAAGTGTGGATGTCATCTTGATTTTAATGAGTTGAAGATCTGCCTTTGTCGTAGTCCAAACATTGCAAGGGATTCAACTTAGAGTGATGTGACACGGGAAATATCCATACTTAATTCTCTATGAACTTGTGGGGTGGGCTAGCATATGATCATCTTTTTTTTTTTATTTTTTTATTTTTTTAAGGGAAGAGGGACGGAACCCCCCCACAAAATTATTAAAATATAGGAGAAAAAGCCTCTCCTAGGTAGCCTTTACAAGCTCAAATAGAAATCCTTTGGGGAGCCAATGACAAAAGAATGAAAGCTAAAATTTTGGGACTTAATCTTAGACCCATTACAAGTGACAGACTATGAAAAGTTAATAACAAACCTAACATAGCTACATCCCAATAAGTCTAGCTTATAAGCACATCTCACTAAGTTAGGAAGCTCTTTGACATCTTGTAGACTTGCTTCGAAGGAAAGGCCACTCCTCTTTTAGCTAGGCAATCACAACCAAATTTGTCTCCCTGTAACAATGACTTAAAGAATAATGAAGCATGTTTAATTTGGATCTAATCTCTGCAATACATTTAGAAAATTTCCAAGGGGGCTTCCAATTCTTGTTTAGCACATTAACCACCATAGAAAAATCTGATTCTATTTGAATGAAGTCTAGATTAAACTTCAAACAAATATTCAGACCCTCATATAAACTATAGAACTCCATCTCTGAGCTGGTAGAATAACCTCCTGGACATGAAAAAGCTACCACCATCTTGCTATATGAGTCTCTAATAATTCCTCCATATCCACGAGGACCAGGATTACCTATAGCAGCTCCATCAACATTCATCTTTAACCATAGGTGGGGAGGAGGGGACCATTTTAGAGAAAAGGAAATTATATGCTTCTGATTAAAAGAAAGTTTAAATACTTCCTTGATTCTTGCATCAAAATCAGGGCATTTGCTTTCAAACTTAACAACTTTGCAGATGTTAGAAAGAGTGAAAAGAGAGTTAGAAATAATTGTGTGATATGACATAGCAATACCCTAAAAAATACAACGGTTGCTGTTTTTCCACACTTCCTAACACACCACCAACTGGATAGCTTTACACAGAAATTTGAAGTAATCTTGAGAATTTGCTTTGAGCCATCAACTTAACAAGAGCATAGAGATGTTGACTCTTTCTGTCTTAATCCCCATTAAATCGGAGAAGAAATTCCAAACTTGATTAATCAAAGGGCAATCAACAAACAGATGATGAGATGATTCGCAAAATTGAAGGCAGGCTTTGCATCTGGACACCATTGGAATACCAATATTTTGAATATTATCATCTAATGGCAGGCTATTATTCAAGATCCTCCATTGATTAATTGAAATCTTTGTAGGAATATGATCATCTGCACTTTGAACTCATCAATATGAATAGCCTCCTCATATTATCACCAATGTTTTAAAAGGCGTGGTGAGGCTCGCCTCGAGGCTCCGCCTCGAGGCGATGCGGGAGGAAGAAGCTTTGAGGCTTACGCCTTTGGGTATTTGGTTGAGGCTTACGCCTCCCAAGGCTGAGGCTTACGCCTTGGTGCGTTCCGCCTTGAGGCAGTTGAGGCATACGCCTCACTAATTGTATGGTCAAAGCGGGTCAAATGTTAAAAAAAAAGTCACATGAAAGAAATAACAAGAGATCAAATTTATTTAGTGTAAGACCTAAACCTATCTCACCACATAGACCTCCCTCACTCTTTTGCAATCCCTAATTGAAGAGCAAATTTCTTTCTTCCACCGGAGATCAAATTTCCTTCTTCAGGCCTCAATCAGCTGATAATTTCTCTTCTTTTACAGCATTCAAAACTTTTTTTTGATCTCTCTATTTTTTTTTCGTGTTTTTCATAGTTTTTGAAAGCCGTTTTTTTTTTTTAAATTTTATTCCATGGATGATCCTTTAAGCGATGATGATGATGGGGATGGGGTGGAGATGAAGCATATTATCCATTTTCTCGGCCATTGGATACCAATGATTTACTAATTATATAGTGATGATTTGATGATCCATTGTTAGATACATTGTTTTGGGTGATGGTTTGGTGATGGTAATGATGACTCTCTTGTCCTTGAGGATTATGGTTTTAATTATGAGTTTCTTTTATTTTAACAGTAGAATATATATTATGATGATGATATGATGGTGCCATTATTTATAGTGTTATGGGATCGACTTTACACATTTTATTTTACACATTTTATATTCATGATACATATGATACATACTTTGTTCCTTATTTAATTATTATTTTTATATCATTCTTAGTGATTTTTTTGGAAAAAATTGAGGCTTACGCCTCGGTCTGCCTCGAGGCTTACGCCTCGCCTCACAAAGACAAAACGCCTCAACTCCGCCTCGCGCTTTTTAAAACATTGATTATCACATATAATGGAGCATTTTATAAGCTACGAGTACAACTTGGCTTCTCTCAAAGAAAGGAAAAAAAACCACGTATTTAATGTGTTCTTCCTCCAAGGAAGTATGAAGGACCGAAACCCCGTATAAAGAGATATTAGCTAAAGTGCTTGCCTTGCGATTAAAGAGTCTTATCATGCATTTGGAAATTTGGTATAGAGAAGGCCTATCACAATGTGAATTGGAGCTTTATAATTTTATGAATTTTGAAATGAGAGCTTCAAATTCTTGATGATGTTCTAATCATACTTATAAAATATTTGAGTTTATGCCAAATGTTTATGATCCAAAAAAGATTATCAAAAAAGACTAATAATGTGTGTTATTATTGACCAAGAACATAAGATCCCATTGCTTTTGCGCAAAAGCAAAAAGAAATGAACACCATCGAGAGATAAAAATCAAGCTCGAGTTCAATATGATTACGAATCATAGAACAAAAAACTTCGATTCGGGTGAAATCTTAACCCCTTTTAAGATATTTTTCTACTATCACATTTTTCTCATAGCTAAGCATTTTTTAAATAATTTTTTTTGGTAATCATGCTCCTGATGTTACTGAATTTTGGCAAAAATATTTATGAGACATCTTTTTTGTTCAAAATTTCTTTTTCCTATGGCGGTTTCATTCAAACAAAACGAGGTAGCTCTTTCCATAAATGTTAACTATCACACTATCCCATGCTGCATCCCTTTCCGTATTCATTCTTGATTTTCTTTTTGTTAAATAAACTTTTTTGATTTCTCCAAATCATGAACTAAAATCTCTCACACACGCAAGGATTAAACACTATTTTACAAGTCTAATGAAGCTTTGAACTATTTGAAAATATCATAAAACATTGTCATTCCTCGTAAAATGATATCAAAATAATGTGTAGTGTGATGTAAAGTGCAACAAGATATTCTTCCTCAAGGTTTACCAGACTTAGAAGAAAATATAATGAAGCTCATGTCACATTCCCAAAGAAAGGAAAAGTGATCAAACAAGCCATTTTGATTTCTAAAAATATGTCATGGAGTATATTAGCTAAAGGCATATTAATGATTGTATGCAAACACACGCACACACGCACACACACACACACACACACACACACACACACACACATATATATATAATCTAAAATAATGTCATAGGATAACAATTATATACATGGAGTACAAAATTTAAGACATGCAAAACCTATAAACCAGGTCAGCAAAGCCTAAATAGAAAATTGGTAAAACTAAGTATAATTAACATAAAAATTAAATATCATTTGAAGGCAAAGATGAAAACACTCTAATATGGAAGGAATATATAACATACATTGATCACAAAAAGATCAACTATATGTGATATTGCTAGATGCATACAGTAGGGAAAAACCAAACTAAGTGGTAAAAAGTGATTTGCAAAAATAATTCAACGTCTTAGCATATGTTCACCAAGTAAATTAAAAGAAATAAAATGTGAAAAGTAAATTATGCACTTGAGTATTTTTTATGAGGGAAACCTCACGTAAAAATCCTTGTGCCAAACTGACACCTTGCATTAGTATATGAATAGGATTACATGAAGGGTGAAAAGACTTACAAACTTGAACCTCTGACTCAATAATTCACAACCAACTTTTTTCACTTTATAGTAGCAATAGCGATACACGAATCATATTCAACTACCACATTGTAACGTGTCAATCTCGTTGTCAATGTCTCCTCTGAAGCACTTCCATATTTTCTTTAAAGTTGAATCAAACTTTGTTTCAAGGAAAATGAACCAAGAAAAGCCAATGAAAACTAACATCTAGGATGTGTGAGGATGTCTTAAAGGCTTATGGTGTAGAAAATATATGGGCTCACTCAAAAGTCTCACAAATTGTATAAACTCAGGAGAGGAGAGTAATTAAGAATAAAGAAGCTCGAGTTTGTAGAATAAGTAAAAGTCTTCAATATTTTCTCTCAAAATGAAACACATAGTTTTTACACACAAGGAAGGTTTTACTCTTTAAGAACAATGGTTTCTTTTTGATGTGTAGGCAAAAGCACCCGAAAAAACCTTAATGGTTACAATAACCAGCACTCAAGTCAAATAGCCAACAACCAACATGAAAGCTCTAGGGGCTACTTAGCTTGTGTGTAGATCGCTATAGATGACCTAGGATCAAATCTTTGCTGGAAAGCCTCGAGATGTGACCATGACATGACACAATTACCAAAGCAAAGCAATTTAACCACGAAAGATCTCAAATGACGGATTTCGTGGAATCTTTCGGTGCAGTTAAGCTTTGGGCATTTGTTGTATGGAGCTTTACCGTGAAGGTCACGATCTCAAAACAGAGATTTCAGAAAAGGCAATTTCAACTTTTCGTAGACGACGAACATTGATTTCGATGTAGCCAATCCACCTTCGCTGTGGTGACTACTGAAAACGAGGTCGTCGCCAAAAACGGACAAATATTTTGCCAAATTCAATTCAAAAGGTTCGCAGGAAGTACATCCAGCAAACTGAGAAGATTATATTCAACCTAAGCACAAGTCTTGCATTTTCTAAAATGTGTCTTTATATGAGTTGTATATCTAACAATATCTCAAACAACAAGTTTAAATTGAAAATGAATTTCAATTTATTTAGAAAGGTTTTTGATAGGAATGGGTATCATATTAGGGCATATTAGTCATTTTAATATTTCTTATTAGTTGTCCTTTTATTTTAGTTCTTTTATTTCCTTTTATTTCTTTTAGTTGGTCTCCAAGCATGTTTGGGACTAATTATGTATATTTTTGTTAATTCTTGGCCTTTTTAGTCATTTAGGTAATTACTTGGTTAGCAAGTAATTCTCTCCATATAAATACTCCATGTACTCATTTGAGGGACATTCCTCCATTTTTGAATATAAGACATTCTTAGCTTCTCTCTCTAGAGTTGGTGTTTGTTTTGTTATGAGCCTTTGATGTGTAGTTTACGTCAAATTAGTATCACAGGGGGTGTCGTTTTAACATTGGTGTATTGGTGTATAGATAATCAACAAATTGTATGCTACATTCTCAATGGCCCCGAAGAAATCGAATCGATATCAAGAAGAGATTAATCAAGAATTGAGACAAAGAATGGAAGAATTAGCACAAAAATAACAATAACAATTTGATGCCATCCTACAACTCTTCTTCAAAATTCAGCCATCCATCACCGCAAATAACCCATCGAAATCATTTTCCCACATACCCGAAAAAAAAGGCTTTCACCGGGGAACAATCAAATTTCGTCGGACAGCCCTCCGCCAGGCAAACCCCATGTGGAATTCCCGCCCTTCCCGATCTGCCCGGAGGTTATGAAATTATCAGAAAACCTGATCTTTTCGGCCACCTAGATCAGACGTATGAATCTGGTAGGCTAACCGGAAACTTCGACAAACCTTGTTGTTCCGGCCTTCTCGGGAGAGTTGAAACCACCGACCTACTCGCCTTGTCAAACAATCCTGAACAGGATCGAACTCCTCAGCCCTAAATCAAGAAGCTCCAAGATCCTCGGAAGATGAACAGAGAAAAATATTTTCAAAATATTTGTTCGTGTGGTATGGCTGGACACAATTTTGGCGAGCATTGTGGGTGCGACCCGGGCTACTCCAAATTGTCATTTTATGTTTGAGGACGAACTTTTTTGAAGCCTAGGAGAATGATGGGAATGAGTCTCTTTAGGGCATATTAGTTATTTAATATTTCTTATTAGTTGTCCTTTTATTTTAGTTTTTTTATTTCCTTTTATTGCTCTTAATTGGTCTCCAAGCTTTTTTGGTACTAATTAGTTATATTTTTGTTAATGCTTGTTCTTTTTAGTCATTTATATAATTACTTCCCATATAAATACCTCATGTACTCCTCATTTGAGGGGCATTCTTCCATTTTTGAATATAAGGCTGATGGAAATGGACCTATTTTAAGGTTTATTAGTCATTTTTATTTTTTTTGTATTGTTATTGTATTTTTCTTTCTTTTGTTTTATTATTTAGAGGTAAGGAGTAGTTTTGACATTTTTGTAATTAGAGCCCTAGCTTAGAGCCTATCTACTCCTCACCTTTAAATACCTCCCATATAACCCTCATTTGATGAACACTTAAATTTTGAAATAGAAAGAGTATTTCTCTCTCAATAGTATGTGTTTAGATATTTGTAGGAACCTTTTAACGTGTAGTTTACGTCAAATTAGTGATGGAAATTGACCTATTTTAGGGTTTATTAGGGTGAAAACAAGAGTTGGAAGAGATGTAGCAACAAATGGGCCAACTCCTATCTACCCTAGGGCAAAACCCTTACCCTAGTTTTCCTACCATCACCTTTCCCCAACCCTTACCCATTTCCTAAACCCTAGCTTCCCCTACCCCGCTGCCCGCGCACCCACAAAACCCATCACCGCCCCTGCTGGGTCAACCCGTGACCCGTCGATCTGCCCCCTGCCTTTATTCCTACCGCCAATCACCCCTCCACAGTAAAAAAAAAAAACGCCGACACCCCAGCTGTCCAAACCGCTGCAGATCCCCTGCTTACCCATTCCACTTCCGACCACCTTCAACACCCTACCGCTGCCAGAAAATCATCCCTAAACCCCAAAACCCAGCCCGACCCAGAATATGCCCAACCGACCCTATTCTGACCCAGGTGGCCCCATTTCCCTAACCCTCGACCCCCAAAACCCAACCCCACCAATCCCGAGCCTCTCTTGACCCATGAAAACCCCAAAATAACCCCGAATTACCCAGCTCCAAACCCTTCTAACCAACCACTCCAAAACCATGGTTTTTGACCCGGATGGAAGTTTTAAGGGGGGCTGCTTTGGATGAAGGAAGAGAGAGAAGAAGAAGAAAGGAAGTCCAAGATTTGTGGGATGTGCACTCCTTAAGTTTCAGAAATTATTTTTGGACCCCCACAAGTTTTTGGCACAATTTTTGGAATTTCCTCATGAATCCCCAATTTTTTTTGAGCGCTCGAGGACAAGCTTGGTCTTAAGAGGGGGAGAGTGATGGAAATGGACCTATTTAGGGTTTTTTAGTCATTTTTATTTTCTTTTATTTTGTTATTGTATTTTTCTTTCTTTTGTTTTATTATTTAGAGGGAATGAGTAGTAATGACATTTTTGTAATTAGGGCTGTAGTTTAGAGTTTAAGCTACTCCTCACCTTAAAATACCCCCTCTGCAAGCTTCAGTTGAGGCAGACTTGAATTTTGAAATAGAAAAGAGTATTTCTCTATCTAAAGTGCGTGTAAAGATATTTGTAGGAGCCTTTGGATGTGTAATTTACGTCAAAGACATTCTTAGTTTCTCTCTCTAGAGTTGGTGTTTATTTTGTTTTGGGCATTTGACGTGTAGTTTACGTCAGAGGTAACTACGTCAGATGGAAATGCGGCATACTCGAGTCATGACTGAAGTCCGGATGGAAATCTTGAACATGTCGGGATAGTGGATGAAGACAAATACTCATGAAGAAGGCCTGTCAGAACTCTGAAAGCGTTGTCTAAAACTTAAACATTCTCAGTGTCGGCCATGTCGTAGTGAGGTAGTTTGAGAATCTAAGTTCCTCGTAACAAATCAGTATTCTGTTGAATATCTCGTAAGGGGTTAATTCTGAATTCTGATGTACTAATGATAGAATCTGCTAGCTCACAACCCAGAGCTAGATGAATGATGATGACGGTCCCATGGGCCTGAATTCACTCAACTAGCAATTGAACGCAGTCTACCCATTGAAGAAAAGAGTGCATGTTGGTTCTGTAGCTGTACTGCCTCTAGCTTTCCAACAGCTGATGGCATTACGTATGTAGTACATAGGGACTACATGCACAAACCCTCATCTGAGTACATCCCCATTGAAGGTCTTTAATCAGGCTTTTCCGAAAAAGTGACTTTAGATGTATGCTTGGGAAATCAAAGCCTATGGAGTATGGAATACATTGATAGTAAACATGGTTGTGGCCTGTATGCTTTAGATTCTTTGGAGGATTTCCTTATGATCCTCATTGCTTTATTCTACTTTACCCTATTATAAAGTTCAGTTTCTGTTTCGGTTTCCATTGTAACGGATCATGATCTTTCCTCCAAATTGGTGATGAGGTTCCCTCAGAATCAATATTGATTTGGTAATCGACGTCGGTAAACTTCTGTCCTATTACCAAATTATCTCTGTCAGCATTTTGTGTACATTTATTTTGAGGATGACCTCCAGATTTTTCCAATGATAGAAGTAGATGGAAGAAGAGGAGAAGACCCAGAAGTGAGTTTAGCCGAGGAAGTACTAAGTTGTCTGCAACTATTTGGGACTCAAGTAAAAGGCTGTTGAACATGTTCTTATGAACCACAGAACAGTTCCCCACCAGAGTCTAAACTGGTCTGTGGGGTGGGGAATTGTTTTGGGATTTGTTGACTAAGGTTAGTTTTGGGGTGGGGGTTGTTTATTCTCTACATATCATCGAAAATATGTAATATCAAACACGTTAAAGGCGCGACAAGGAGCCTTCGATAATGTAGGTTTTTAACGTGTTTTGAGTAATAGGTGATTGCACAACGATTTAGATATTAGATATTTTGGGGGCACACCGAAAAAGGACCACTATCCTCCTAGCTGTGGTTGTGCTGTAGCATGCAAGCTTTGCTTACTTAAAATTAATATAAAGAGAATTATCAAAATTAATACCCATTATCCCATGGACAGGTGGTTACTTGCTAAAGGACATTAATCTTCTTGAATGAGAACCATAACATACAATTGGTCATGCATAGTTTTATTGGGTAATCTGATAATCGTGTTGGGTATCTAAAAGATTAAATAGGATAAAAAAATGATGAGATGTCATAGGCTAAGCCAAGGACAAGCTGCATTGAAGGTTGACATGTCCTGTTGTGAAAATGTATGTGAAAGGTGTAATTTAACTTCCCTTGTACTGTAAAAATGCAACATGATACGAAATTATAAGTTAATGCGTTTAGGGTTATTGCGTTTGGGTCAATATTGAGTCAACACGATAGATCATTATAAGATCAAGGTTCGGATTTGATAGAACCGTTAAGATAACAATCCAGGTTTGGTAATTTTGAAACAACCGATTAGATCCGTTTGCACCCATTAAAACTCGTTAACACTACCCTAACTCTTTACTTGTAAATTATGTTTATTATAATTTGTAATATTTGTTATTCAGGAACATTTTGTTGTTCGGATCTTATTACTATTAACATTTGGAATTTAGGATGTAGGAATTAATTATATTCTGTTTTGATAAATTTTTTAGTTAACGGGTTTTAACAGTTTGGGTTGCGTGATATGTTAACAGTAACGGTTTGGGTTTGGGTTTAGGTGTGGGTTTGTTATTTGAAACCGATTTGTTAACGGGTCGTATGTGGGTTTAGGAGGTTTAGACACAAACCTGATATCACACGACCCGAACACGACAAGTCTCCCTTGGGATAAAAAAACAACCTCCCTTCAAATTCTTATACAAAAGTTGGATGAAAGTTTGTAGGGACAGGAGCAGATGAACGCTAAAAATGGAAATGAGTCTAAACATCCCTTTGTATAGCAGTGTCACCCCTTGCGTTTGAGAGAGAATGGTGTGTAGACATGTGAGAGATCTTTCTACCGGAGAGTATATAAGAAGTATGAAATGTAGACAGTATTAATAAGTTCTTGAAGTACATTGGAGGGTAAATATCAAGGCCCCTTTTAAATACTACTGATACCAAAAACAAAAATGGGGCCATACTAATCCAAACACTTCTAGGTTAGCGAGCTCTTTAACACACTGCTGTTCATCCTACTACCCTAAAATTACTGCAGCCTTATCATTATACTCTTATTTGATCTTAATATCCTACTCCCATTTAATATAAGAAAACAAAAATTAAGATTTAACTATTGTCTTCTGAAGCTTCATATATATATGCAGGTTGTGACCTCTCTGGACTCGTATTCACACAACAGTGTGGCTGACATGGGAGTGGAATACATACAAGAGTCGGTTACTGAGAGCTATGCGATTATGTAATTTTCATTACAAGTCTTAAAGGGATTACATAATTTATTCAGGAAAAAAATGAACAAAATAAATTTCAGTACTAAATGAAGAAGGGAGCCCATTAGTCATTGAAACCTCATGTATTCCCTTGTCGCAAAGTGTGTGCTTTCATTGATGGTGATGGTTCGATGACACGGCAGTTTCTGCATGGTGCGGCAATGGACTGGATAATTTTCTTACCAAACCAATGGCTTGCACCACTGTTGCGCTCCCTATTTGCTTTGCTTCTCACTTCACAGTGTGTTTTTTTGGCAGATCCGGTACGACTTATTACCACATCGCCTCGTGATCTCTTGTTACTACCGCCATAATAATTTTCTTTTGGTAGGAGCTGACCATTGGAGAACAGCACACCAGCAGATGAATCTTTGTCAATACTGTCGGGAGTTGAGCCTTGCATGGGACAATGAAATTCGAATTTTGGGTTGGTTTTTTTAGCCCGGATAGAATTCTTCTCTGGTGGTGGGAGGAAATGGGTTGATTGGGGCTTGGAATACTGGTCTTGAAGGCATACAAGGCCGGCAAAGGAGAGAGAATCAGCTGAATTGTTTCCTGCTGCAACATCCAAAGACATTTTTTGGGGCCAGAGGGCTGTTGCCCAAGAATGTGCCTATAATTTGTAGGAAGAGGGGGGCTTTATATGCACAAGCTAAATGTGTTTGGACGCACCTCATTGTTCCTTTTCTGTTTGTATTTAGCTTCTTTTCATAAATGGATTGTATTTTTGTTCCCTCTCCGTATATTACATGAGGTCCTAATCCAATTTCCGATTTCATCGAATATGCAGAATAAACCTCTTTTATTGTTAACTAATAGTGACCGTTTGATGTGGAATTTTTTTCTGTGGAAAATATTCACTCTAGCTCAGTTTACTTTTGAGGTGCTTGATTTGAAATTTATCCTATGAAAACACTACTTATAAGTATGGAAGGTGCTTCATGGTTTTATGGATTTTCATGGAAAAATTCAAAAGCAAGACCAAACCACTTTCTATCTTTTGCATGCATTTTGCTTACCTCTAATAAAAATGAAATATTTTTCAACTTTGTAAAACACTTCGGGTGTGCTTGATTCACATGAATTTTTTTTTCATGAAAAATAGTTATTTGGACTCATGTTTTCTTCCGTAGTACCTTGATTGCAAATACTTTATATTAGAACAACCATTCAAATAGCAAGTGCTTTATCTCAAATCTCATTTTTATTGAAAAATATTTTTTATTCACTCATCAAAGAATTGATTTTCATGAAAAATAAAAAATGTAAGAACAAAAACTCATATTTTTTTTCTCATTTTTTGACTTTTCATTCAAATGAATTATTTTCCATTCATTTTTCATGTTTGTAATCAAACACACCTTTCGTATTTTTTAAATTTTATCTTATCAAGAGTGGGGTTAAAGTGTAGTAAAAGCCCATGAATCCATATAGTTAATTAGTACAGCCCAGTTGGGATTATGGTGATTTTGCCTTGTATGTACTTATGAGCATTTATGGTGATTTTATTTAGGTGGGCATTCCAAAGATTTTTTCCGGCAATTGAAGATTACAAAATTGTTTTACTACATTGTATTATCATTTTAGATGGGCCCCATTGTGGTTTCATTTTACATTGAAGTCCTCGGCCGTTTGCTAGGCCGTCCTTGATGAGAATATGACTAAACATTGAATATAATTATACATAATACATTATAAAAAGTAAAGTCTAAACTAATACATTATAAAAGAGCGTCGAAACTAAGACCTAGCATAGCTTTGAAAGCTATAAATCAAGAACACGACTCTCTACAAAAATTAAAATTTAGGATCAGTTAAATTAAATAGATTATGTAATTTTAAGATTTAAAATAATATTGATTATGGATATAGCACAACAAACATTTCGTTTTCATTTTTAGTCCCTATTTTCAAATTAAAGTGATGTGGCATGTTGTGATTGGTTAACGTTTTATGAATATGGGTCCACGTCAGCGGCTTTATTTAAAAATAGGGACTAAAACTATAAATAAAATGTTTGTCGTCCTATTTTCAAAATACATATTACAATAGGGCCTAAATTTAAAAAGCCCCTAAATTAAATTACTGCCGAAGGGTGCGTGCTAGATTATGAAATGTGTCAAGAAGGGTATATATAAACTCTCTATGTTTGGTTGTCTTTATTTTGTTTGATAAAATATACTTTTGTGTTTTAGTCAAGGTTCTAAAAAACGCCGAGGGTGATTAAGGCGTCGATGCCAAGCCTTAAGCCTTAAGCCTTAGAAGCCTAGCAGGCCTTAGGGTAAAAATGCGCGAAAATGTGTTTAGACATTTTTTAATATATTTTAACATTTTTAACTATAACAAAGCTATTAAAGATACTAAAATGGTACATACCTTAAAATATATCTGAATATATGGAAACTAAAAGTACTAAGAAAAAAACCCAAAAAAACAAAAAAAAGAAGAAAAAACGCAAGTTTTTTTGGACGAGAGGCAGAGAGGTTTGGAATACCATTTGTCTTTTGATTGTTTTAAATGAAATATTGGTCCGATTAAGAAAAAAAGTTTTTAAAAGGCGATATCGTTTCTCTAAAGCGTTTTTGTTTTAAAAAAAATGCGCCTTAAGCCTTTTACCAAGAATAAGGGGTAAAAGGCTTAAGACGGGATGTTTCTCCCACGCCTCAAGCCTGGGCGCGCCTTTTAGAATACTGATTTTAGTCAAATAGGATTATCTGGAAACCATACCATTCATCCAAGACTTTGTCATGTCATGGTCATTCCGTAGTTTACTTTAGAATAAAGGTAAATGACTTAGATGACTTCAAATATGATGGATAGTTAGGAACGGAAGCAATTAATCCAAATGTGGGGGGTTTGTGGCAACAGAGCAAAGCATTCACTAGTGGACTCTCCCACTTGAGAGGAATTAATCCTCAAAATTGTTCGACATACTAACTAAAAAACGGTAACGGAGCGTAGTCATAAATCCTAACCATTGTTGATGGGCAAGAACATGGCCTAGAACTTTGCCGCAATGAAAATAAGCACACCAACGCCTTAGGGGGAGATATGATGCAAAATACGGTTCGTTAGCAATTCGATTCGACATTAAAATGTGACTCATACATTTCTCAATATGGGTCTACGTACCCCAGTCAAGCACATCAACTCGTATCAATGAATCGATATTAGGTAGACTACTCAAAGAAACAATCTTAGTCGCCTCATCACCACTCCCAATAAGTGAGAAGAAATCAATAATATAATACGAATTCACCTCCTGATAGTGAGTACATGCCATCCAATCGATCTCAACATACAAATCAAAGAAATCTTCGATAAAAGAACCTAACCTCGTGTACTCGAAAAACGGATAAGAAGTCCTTCAAAACCTCCATGCCTCTATGTATGGGCAACCCAACAATCCTCAACAAAGATTTGAAGAATCCAAAATATAGTATTCTGAGAGCTCCTCATTGACCACTAATGACTCATGATTGCTGGTTGAGGCAATAGAAGGAGAATAACAACAATTGGATAGACCAATCGGAACAGGGGTGAGAGGGAACGGCTCACTTAACTACTGCTGTCCACAAAGCATGACCAATATATCCCTGTGCTCTTGGACCAAATTGTCGCACTTGGACTCTAACTAAGCAATCAACTAAGCATATTAAGCCATTTGTACAGTACACAACACGTACCAGGGAACAAAAATTAAACCCACAAAGAAATGTTGGGCCTTAGGGTTACATAAGGAATAATGGGCTGTCCAAATATCGATTTCCTCCTGGATGCGTGTAATGGAGTTGCGGTTTTCCCCCTCCACTACCGTATAGATCTTTGTCGTTGATAAATTATCAAAATCTTCCCCCACGAGCTAGGAAACCTAATAACGTAGATCATCATTCCCATGCTCATTGTCTCTCGAGGTAACAAAAGAGAAGGCTAGGAGTAACAAGGTTTGGTTTAGGGTGTTCGTGATTGCGTATTGAAGGGGAAAAATGTATTTCTATATTTTTTTGCGTTGAATTCGAAATTTAAAAAAATATGAGGCGTGGAATCTCATTTTTAAAGAGGCGAGGAACTCAAAAGGTCTTTCAAAACTAGATATGGTAATTTTGAAATTCATTCTAGAAATGAAATTAGGGCCTACCATTTCTTTGTTCACATACAAACAACAAGTGGCATCGAGGGTCACTATAGTGCTTAGTGACTCTACCAGAGCTTCGATAGGGGTCATTTATGTCCCGTGATGACCACCATGGGTTGAAAGTGTAGGTGGGTTGCTAGAGGAGGCATATCAGAGGGATTTTTTTGTTAGTCATAGAGCGTCTAAAACAAGTTGGAGTTACTATCAAGAAATCATGATTTCTTTGTGAGAGGTGTTATAGTCGAACTCGCTATTTATCGGGGAGCATCATACAACACTCGTGAAAGATGATGATGATCAAATCAAGGCCCGTTTGCTTAGACGGAGTCAACTGTTTATATCTAGGGTTTTTGCAACCCTTATGAAATCGAGAAATGGGAATTACCCATCCTGGTCACGAATGAATGCCAAGCCTATTGACCTAGTGGTATAAGACTACCACTGGGACAGTATTGGGGGTGGATTGGATTTGGTCCCTAGTTCGATCCCCGACACTGTTAAAATAATTCTTGGCCAACGGAAGCCACGAACCGAGAATGGGGATTAGTCGAGGTGTGCGTAAACTGTCCCAGGCATCTCATGGTATGCTACCAAAAAAAAAAGCCAACAAGCCTCTTCGGTAGATAAGAGACCTCATCCCCTAATGACAATGGTCTCCCGAGGTTTGCAACTGGTTGGCGGTATTCGATTCGTGAAAGTAATGCTTCAGTTTAAGGTTTAGCCTTAAAGACCACTCCCTCATGGGGTTCATCTATTTATATTTAATGCCACCTGACATGGTGGAGTCCTCCTGCATTGGGTGAGGTGAACCGATAACCGATGCAGGGATTCAGTGAGGGTGTAATGTCAGGAAGGCAACATACTTAGGGGTTGGGTGAGAAGTGGTGGTTTTGTTGATCACGGGCAACCGTGGACTGTTCTGGAGGGGTAGCTCGCCGATTCCTCCTAGCCATACTCATGGCTATACAACAATCACATTAATGGGAGCATTGGGAGATAATTCTTCTATGATACTAATTTAATGGGTAGTGAGGAGAAAAAGAAATTAATCTAAGCTACACAACAACAATATCATTAAATAAGGAAATGCGACAATTTATCTCTTTAATTCTCATTTATCTCAAAAATAATATTTCTGCCCTCCCGATTGGGTAATGAATACATTTATAAGACTTGAGAGAGGTACATAGAAGTACCTAGATATCTATGAGTTTTCATGCATAACAATACGAACGGTTCCTTTTTAAAATCTCCCATGCTAACTATAATATCTAAGCACTAAAACAAAAATATTCCATCCGTCCCATATTAAGAGTCAATGTTCTTGTTTTGTATATAATAAGGATACACTCAATCAACAACTAAGATAAACTCTTATTTACCATTGTGGAACTTGACTCGTTGATTATGTACAAAAAGAAAGAAAGAAAGTGGACCCTTAATTTTGGACAACCCAAAATGGAATAGTGGACTCTTAATTTGAAACGAAGAGAGTAAAAAGGTAGAAATAATTACTAGGACCCACATATACATCACAACACCTTTGGTTTAACAAAATTAAAATTATAATCTTCTTAACATGGAAAATGTATTAAATTTAAGTCTTTTTTTTTAATAGATTTGCTAGATAAATATGCCATATACTTTTCATTTGAAAACACATTGTGAAAAATGTGAGTATATGTATTTAGAACACTTGGTTGTTATTCCAAGAACTTCTTTTGGTTTTTATATTTCATTATTGCGAATGAGACCTTCACTACTCCCTAAAAAGTTCTCTATAATATGGTTGATAGTCGACCCACTTCGTTGCTCACAAACTCTTTGGTAAAACAAGATAATTTATCAACATGGTTTATTCGACCTTGTCTTTGTTGCTCGATATAAAGACCACAAGCGTAGCTAGAATGAAGAATGTATTTGTTAAATGCGAACAACCTTGTAATCTGCGCAAACAACTTTTATTATCCAAATCGTTTTGATTAAGAAAATGATATATTCATAATGGGCTAGATTGACATGTACATAGTGACATATGAGATATTTTTGGACAAGCATGATAAGGATATTTAGGTTGATCTTGTGCCTCACTAACAAGAGATGTATTTTTGTGCCTGATTTTTTTGAGAGATACAAACTCATTTATGTAAATTCACATTCAAGAGAGTTTTTTCTTCAAGCTATAAGGACAAATTTCGAAAAGAGTCAATTTTGTACGTATTTTGGCTTATTCCGCGTTTAGATAAAACCGTTGAGTCATAGGTTAGAACTTGAGTATGTTGGACTTTTTAGTCTATGATGTGTTTGATTAAAGATGTAGCAATGAAGTTTCAGAGACTATATCATCGTGCCGTGTTTAGTGTCACGTTTTGTCTTCAACATCCGAGGAATCAAAAAAATTATGGATGCATTTTAGTTTGATTTCTAAATATCATTGGGTGTTTGTTTTATATGTTTGAGTCTATTTTTCAAATTTTTTTTATAAGAATTCTTTTGTTTTCTTTTTTAACTAAGTCGTTCGAATGATTTCATAGTCTTCGTTCGAACGAGATGTAGCTGTATATTCAAACGACATTTAAACAAATATCAAATGATATTTCTTTGTTAGCAGAAAAAATATCGTTTGAAGTTGGTTAAAGTTTGGTTCAAATGAGGTGAGTTGTTCGTTCGAATGATATAAACTGTTTCGTTCGAACGAACGCCCATTTTTGTTCGAACGAGATTCTGCCGCATCGAAAATCATGTTTTATATAAATAGGCGTGCTAGGAATTTTTCATGTTGAGAATTTTGGCAAAAATCACATTCTAATCAGAATCTAAAAGCCTCCAAACTATAGTTTCACCCAAACTCTTTGAGATACAATATTCAATAGTTATGTTAGTTTGCAATCTCCAATTTGTGGGCATAAAAAAGGTTTATACTCTTCATCTCCGTTGAGTATTTATTTCGTGCGGTGGTCCCCGTACTGTTTGATATTTACAAATGGTTGACTCCGTATTTGTGGTGTTACGATGAAAAAGCAGTGCCCTTATTCCAGATCTGTAGATGGTTGCTGTGCCTTATCGGTGGACACCGAGGCGTGTGTGGACTCACACATTATGCCGGTTGTGCGTATGGACTCCTGCGAGTCACTGTGTGAAAGTTGAGGAATGAAGAGCATTAAGGCTTGTTAGGGTTTCTAGTCTGTGTTGTAAATATACTATTGTGTCCTTGTAATTACATACATAGTGAATTTGCATGGTTGGACCGCCTAAGGTTTTCCCTGTCGTGGGCTTTCCTTATACATCGACGTGTTGTGTGGATTGATCAATTTTATCCTACTATAACCTAAATGCATGCTTTAGGATAAAGATAAAATTGGTTAATTTGTTTTAACACAACAATTAGTATATAATTGGTGCAAAGTGTAATTTGGTTTTATTATGTTTAAGTTTGATATTTAATTTAAGAATATAAAAAAATGTTTTTTAACCACTACGTATATATCCCTAGCATTCTCAAATTGCTATCAGAGCGAGAAATCTAAGTTTTTGTGTTAGATTCGTGTTTAGGCATGAATTATAGCAATTTTTATTGAAGGTTCAATCGGTTTCTAGATCACATTTATTTGATGGGTCTAAATGGGTGTACTGAAATACACGTATGAAATCAACACTTAATCGATAGATGAGCGGGTATGATAGGCAGTAGTTAAGGGTTTCTCCCCACCTACATCATTAGCTGATGATTATAGGATTCCTAAGCCCGTAGAATCAAGGAGTGAGGAAAATCATAGGTTGAAAAATTACAATTCGCGAGGTTTAAATGCTTTGTTTTGTGTGGTCACACCCGATGAGTTATGTCGTATTGTGACATGTGAAATGTCAAAATAGGCTTGTGACATACTCCAACTTACCCATGAAGGTACTAGTGCTATTAAGGCTTCAAAACTCCAAAACCCCACCACTCAATTTGAAACCATTAGGATGGAGGAGAGTGAATCCTTTGATGAGTTCTATGCTATATTATCTGATATCGTGAACTCGTCGTTTAACTTGGGAGAAAGAATACCCAAAACATGTGTAGTAAAAAAATCTTAAGGTCTTTGACTAAAAGATTTAATTCAAAAGTGACAGTTTTGAATTCCTTAGGTACTTTGGACTACCAAACTTGAAGAGCATGTAGGTGATCTTCAAACTTATGATCTTGACATGTTTTCTTCCAAAAGGACGAAGAAAGACAAGGGTATTTCTTTGAAATCCCATAAGGAAGAAACAAGTTTTGGGTGATGAGTCTGACATCAATTCCGATGATATGGCCATGTTTTCAAAGATGTTTAGAAAATTTCTCAAGTTTGAAAAACAATAAAAAAATGTAAGGAAGTTTGAGAAAAACAAGTATCACAGGGCTAATAAATTCCCTAAAAATCAAAATGATAATTTAAGGGTGTAAGGATTATGGACGTAGGGCAACCGACTATCCTATTAAGCTCAGGGAGGAGGCAAAGAAACCAATTTCATGCAATGCCACCTTTAGTGATAGTGGTCCGTAAGGGGAACCCGGTTCCCCAATTGAGCACAACTACACCGCGTTCATGGATAGTTATACGAGCACTGGTGAAAAATCTTCCCATGAAGATAATTTTGAGCATGAAACTGCAAGGATTTATTTCTGAATTGAGTTAATTTGTAAGTATTAGATTTATTCTGTGTTTGGACAAAACTTATATGGGTTATAGATTATGACTTGAATGTGTGTCCTTTAAGCCTATGTTGTGTCATTAAAGACTATTCGATGAAGCTAAAGCAACATCAAGATTACATTGAATAGCATGTCGAGTTTTCATCTTCAACATTCGAGGGATCTTAATGAAGGTATGAATGATTATTAGTGTTTGATCACCAGATACATCTTTTTTAATAAAGGTTGTTTAAGATTTTTTTATAAAATGTTTTTTTAAAAGAAAAGTATTTTTTTGGTTTTAGTTCGTTCAAGCGAGATGTGGATGTCATTAGAATGACCTTCAAACGAACCACAAATGAGGTGTTTCTGTTAATCGGAGATATATCGTTCAAAGCTTGTTCAAACTTGGTTCGGACGAGATTAACATGTTGGTTGGAATGAGATTTTTATTAGTTCGAATGACATAAGGTTTTCATTTGAATGAACTATAGTTTTTCATTCGAACAAGTTGTCTCGAAAAATATGTCGCCTCAAAATTTGTGCTTTCGTTCGAACAAGTCTGACATCAATTTTCTCAGAGGTCTTTTACGAAAACGATTTTCTAAGATAAATCATGTGCCTCTCAAATCCTAGTTTATACCTAAGTTTGAGATCCAAGAATCCTACATCTATAAATTTGTTTGAGAGCTCTTCTGTGTTGCACTATATCTATTTTCTCTTCATATTGTGAGCATTTTAAGCGGTAGAGACTATGTTTGGGTTGAGCGATGGCTGGACTGGTCACGAGACACGTAAGATCGGTGAAATACTGAGATGTGGGAACGCGCTATCAATGTGTGGCATTTGGAAGGTGTCAAATAGTGGTTTCAATGTAGGTTATAAGGAACGAGTAAGTGCATCAAGGCTTGCAGGAGTTGAGTCTGTGAGTAAGTCTGGGTTGTTCTTGTAAATTGACCTATATCATAGTGGAGTTGTGTGGCTAGGCTGTCTGAGATTTTCCCCCTTGTGGATTTTCCTCGTACATCGCCCTGCTATGGTTTGATTATTCTATTCTTGCTTATACTCACCTAGATGCATGCTTAGGCCAAGATTAAAATTGATAAAACTATTTAACACAATACTTGTATTTTTAATCGGTGAAAAGTTTATTAAAATTGTAAAAAAATAAAATTTAGTGTTATTTTTGTACAAACCCTAGGAGCACATAGCTTTCTCAGATTGTTATCAGAGTGAGTTACACTAGTTTACTGTGTTAGATCCCTTTTTAGTGCTTATTTAGGGTTTAAATGTATTTTAACCGAGAGGGTAGTTCCATTGACCGACCTCCATTATTTTATGGGACTAACAATCCCTATTGTAAATGGTCGACTGCGATTTTTCCTAAAATCGATAGGTGAGAGTGTTTGGAACTCAGTTGAGTGTGGGTAGACTCCTCCCACTGAAGGTGGTGCTCCTAAAGCATATGCTTCCTAGACAACGGCTAAAAAAAATGCCTCGAAATTTAATTCAAGGGAGGTGAACGCTATTTTTTTGCGATGTGACCACAAAAGAGTTTAGACGCATTATGACTTGTGAGAGTACTAAGGATGCTTGAGATATTTTACGATTCACACATGAGGGAACAAATACTATTAGGATTTCCAAGTTAGAAAATCTGATGATTAAGGTTAAGGTGATTAAGATGTTAGAGAATGAGTCTTTTGATGAGTTATATGCTAATTTTTTGGATATTGTCAACTCCTCATTTAACTTAGGTGAAACTATCCATGAGTGTAGAGTTTTACGAAAAATCTTAAGGTCATTTCCTAAAAGATTTAATGCTAAAATCAAGGTCCTATATTTCGTAGGTGGTGTTGAATCTAGAAGAGTACAAGAACTTATAGGTGATCTTCAAACCTATAAGATGAACACGTGTTCTTTAAAGAAGAAAGAAAAGGGCATTGCTATGAAAGCTTGAAAAGAGCACGTGTCAAATTCTGATAGTGACGTTGAGCTTGATACTAAAGAGATATCTAGGTTTGCTAGGAAGTTCAAGTTTCTTAAATTTAGAAATGAGAAGAGTCTTGATAAGAGTTTTGAAAATATTCCTAAGAGCTTTGTCGATCGTGATACAAATAATAGGAATGGTCCTAAGAAGATGGATGATCGGAACAAGTGTTTTGAATGCTAAGGTTTTGGGAATTATTCTTGTTAATACCAAATTTATTATGTTGATATGGACCTATCATTTGAAGACGCGTGCCAACCTATGTGGCAACTGTAAATGCTTATACCGAGCTACTCAACCCCCCGAGGAACTCCTATACTCCAAATAACTCAAGATCACCGAGCAACTAAGAATCCACGAGGAACTCAGGGGCCCCGAGCAGCTTAAGCGTGTTGAGCTACTTAGGCGGTCTGAGCAGCTTAAGCGGACCGAGCTACTTAGGCAGTCTGAGCAGCTTAACACTCTAATCAGGATAATCAAGGAGACGACTGCACATTAAATGCTCATTTATTATCATACAAATGTACATGTATACTAGATAAACAACGCACTGTCCTTTCATTTGTACAGCCTGAAGGCTATAAATACATTGTAACCTCCTCATTGGAGGGGGACTCGGAATTTCTTGGAAAATTCATTATCGAGAATTCCTAACAAACAATCAGCAATAACAAAGACAGTGGATGTAGGCCATTCTGATAAGGCTGAACCACTTTAAAAATCGATTGTCTACTATTTTTTATTCATTTTATTTGTGATTAAAATAATTAGGTCAAATCCAATTTTTTACATCAACAGATTGACGCCGTCTGTGGGAAACGACTGTAATTAGCGTTTTTCACCAAAATAACTCATCGTCAATGACTGATAATTCGGAATCCGGTAATCGAAACACTGGGGTTCCCCCGAATCCTTCTGCTCCTCCAAATTTTTTAGATCTGGCTGGTATAATGGCTAATTTGGCCCAAGGGCAAACGACCATGCAAGAAACCATGCGTCAACTCATACAAACCGTTCAAGGCGGAGTGCCAGCCCAATCAGGACAATGAAGTGTTCAAAGAAATATTCGTTTGCTCTCTTCGCGAACTAGCGATTCATATCGTATTGAGAGATCTAATGATCCTTCTTATCAGCCCGGACGGACTTTCTCGGTACGAGCTACAAACACTCAACAAAATATCACTCTATCTCCGGAGAGGACAAGTGCTCTTGAGAGGTTAAGTAGAGTCTCCCCTTTTGATCGTCTGGGTCCTAGGAGGAATATAAGTCCCCCTAGAATTGTGTCGAGGAACTCTCAACGACCATTTGATTTAAAGGAAGACTCTGCCCAATCACGACCAACTGCTCGTCATGAAAGATCCCAAGAGGCTAATTCAACACGATCAGTTGCTCGAACCAATAGGATCGAGGAAGGAAATGATGCATGAAAGGGCTCAATTCAAAGGTTGGAGGATAGATTAAGGGAGATGGCTAAAACCAAAAATCCTCTATAAAGGACATTTGTCCGAGGAACACCATTCGTACAAGAAATTGTGGACTTTCCCACACTGTCAAAATTCAAAGCCTCGGTAATAACACCAAAATACGATGGAAAAACTGATCCTATTCTTCATATAGAATAATACCAGGCAACTGTTGATATCTATGCTGTTCCAGACGAGATGCGATGCAGGGCATTTTCAGGAACCCTTACCGGATCTGCTCAGATATGGTATAATAACCTTCCTCGGGGGAAAATTGTGACTTTCTTTCAGCTGGCAGAGCTCTTTATTGGAAATTTTTATTTTGGAGCAAATCCAGTCAAATGAGTAGCACACTTTCTAAGTGCTAGACAAAAGACGGGTGAAAGTACCAGGGATTATATTACTCATTTTAATAATGAGAAACTGGAAGTAATTGATTATGAGGAGAAAACTATAATTACTGCTTTGATGAGTGGATTGTTGCCCAATAAATTGTATTACACTTGAGCCAAAGACCCACCCAGGACCATGGCAGAACTGATGGAAAAAGCAGCAAAAATCATGAATGTCGAGGAAGCCATGGCTGCGAAGAAGAACGCCGATACTAAGGAGATCAAGGTGGAAGATGGTAAAACTGAAAAGAAGGAACAAAAGAACAACGGTGGTAACAGGAAATCAAAGGGTAAGAAAGCATTGGAACAGATGAAAAAATACGGAAATTATACTCCCTTGAAGGTGGATATAAATCACATTCTGGAAGAAATCAAGAACAACAAGGAGCTAGCCTGGACAACAAAAATGAAGGCAGATCCTGATAAAAAGACAAGTCCAAATATTACTAATTCCACAAAGATCATGGTCACACGACCAAGCATTGCATAGCTCTTCAGAATGAAATTGAAGCACTCATTAGACGTGGAAAATTGACCAAGTATATTGATCGTCAAAATGGTGGTCGAACCAGAGAACGAGGAAGGCAGAGGTCTAAATCTCCTCTTCGATCAAAAGAAGACAAGAAAAGAGATCATGAAGATGATCCAGAAGACGACCCCGATCTCCCCAAAAGACCAAGACAGCCAGAACGTGAGGTATTTTTAATTCGTTTTGGGTCATTTGATTGCAATGTTATTACAGGTGGAGATGAAGGAGGTGGGGACCTTACTACAGAGAGAAAATCTTACCTCAATGAGGCTCAAGCTTGTTCATACATTCAATGAATAAATCTAGCTGAAGATGATCGCCCGAGGAAGGTGAACAAAGATAAAATGGTCATTAGTTTCTCCAAAAATGACCTCGCAGGTGTGTTATATCCTCATGATGACCCATTGATGATCAAAATGAGAATGAAGGAAGTAGTGATTTCACGAGTATTAGTAGATAATGGTAGCTCGGCAGATATCATGTTCTACCCATATTTTGATAGTTTGAGTCTAAAGCTATCCCAATTGGAGCCATATCATAGGCCCCTCCATGGTTTTACTGGCGAGAAAGTTTTTCCACTTGGGACGATCAAGTTGGATATGTTCATCGGTACATGGCCTGCTTGTCGAACAGAAAGAGTGCGCTTTTTCGTGATGGATAAAAATGTCCAATCAGCTTACAATATCATCATGGGAAGGGTAGGTTTGAAAAAGTTCGAAGCAGTACCATCTACGATACATCAATGTTTAAAATTCTCAACCAACTTTGGAGTAGGAGTGGTGAAGGGCGACCAAAAAGTAGCTCGGGAATGATACTATTCATCTATCGAGCAAGAAAAGTGTGAAGAATCCAGGAAGAAGACTACTACTTATTAGGTAGATGAGATAGAAGATGCGGAGATTGAGACTTTAGACCCAAGAGATGAGTCTCAGCTCGTCAAGGGTCAGGTCATGGAGGCTACTGAAAATCGGTGCGTCACTAGATGTGTCAATAAAGCAAGAGCTGATAGCGTTTCTAAGACGCAGAAAGCAGACTTTTGCATGGAGTCACGAAGATATGCCTGGGATAGACCCAAATTTCTTGTGTCACGAGCTCAATGTGAACAAGGAAATCAAGTCAGTGAAGCAACGACGAAGAGTGTTCAGCCCTGAAAAGAACCAAGCTATATAAGAAGAGGTCGAGAAGCTTCAGAAAGCCTATTTTTTTGAAGACGTCAAATATCCGAACTGGTTAGCAAATGTGGTGATGGTGAAGAAAAAGAATAACAAGTGGAGGATGTGTGTTGATTTCACTGATCTTAATAAAGCCTGCCCAAAGGATCATTTTCCTTTGCCTCGAATCGATCAATTGGTGGATGCCACCTCGGGACACGAATTGTTGAGTTTCATGGATGCTTATTCTGGTTGCAACTAGATCAAAATAAAACCTGAAGACAGGAAAAGTACCTCTTTTATCACCCCCAGGGGAACTTATTGCTATAATGTTATGCCTTTTGGATTGAAAAATACAGGTGCAACATATCAACGACTGATGAATAAGGTCTTCGCAGAGCAAATTAGTCATAACATGGAGGTTTACGTTGATGATATGCTGACGAAGAGAAAGAGAGCTGCTGACCATCTAGTTGACCTAGGTCAAACCTTTAATCAACTAGAAAAATATCAAATGAAGCTGAATCCCACCAAATGCATATTCGGAGTACGAGAAGGAATGTTCCTCGAATATATTGTCAACCAACGTGGAATTAAAGCAAATCCCGAGAAGATCAAGGCCTTATTAGAGTTAAGATCTCCAACCACAAAAAAGGAGGTGCAAAGTCTCACAGGGCGAGTAGAAGCACTCAACAGATTTGTGTCACGAGCAACAAATAGATGTCTCCCATTATTCAAAACACTCCGAAAAACATTTGAGTGGAATGATGAATGTGAGGAGGCCTTTCAAGAACTGAAGAAGTACCTAGGAACACCTCCCTTTCTATCTAGACCAGTGATGGGAGAAAGGTTGTACTTGTATCTGGCAGTTTCGAAGAATGCAGTTAGCTCGGCATTGATAAGAGTAGAGGATGGAGTGCAAAAACCAGTCTACTACACCAGCAAGGCTTTTCGAGGAGTAAAAATCAGATATCCAAGGTTAGAGAAATTGGCATTAGCACTGGTTGAAGCCAGCAGAATAATGAGACCATACTTCCAAGCCCATACTATAGTTGTGTATACTGATATGCCATTGAGGCAAGCTCTACATAAATCGGAGAAATCGGGAAGATTGATGTACTGGGCAGTATAGCTCGGAGAATATGATATAATTTATGAGCCTAGGTCATCGCTCAAAGGGCAAGAAGTAGCAGACTTTATTGCTAAATTTACTCAAGAAAATGCTGCCGAAGAACAGGATTTGAAAACTGATCAACCTGTAGATGTTACAGGATCATCAAAATTAAACCCCGACCAACTTACTTCGTTAGACGAGGAAGGAAAGATGACTGACGAGCAACGAGAAGTATTGGAGGAGGATAAAAGGAAGTACCAGATATTTCACCAAGGAACTCTCTCGGATAAAAATTTTGATGATCAGTTACCCATATGGAATTTGTATGTAGATGGCTCTTCGTGTACTACAGGCAGTGGAACAGGGATTGTTTTAAAAAGCCCAGATGAGGTGGATATGGAGTATGCTCTGCGCTTTCAATTTAAAGCCTCTAATAATGAGGCCAAATATGAAGCAATGGTTATAGGTTTAAGTCTAGCCAGAACGATGAAGGCAGAGCAGGTTGTTGTATTCAGTGATTCGCAGTTAATTGTAAATCAGATTCTTGGAATGTATGTAGAAAAGGGAGAGTTAATGATCAGGTACCATGCAAAAGCAATGGAGTTGGTATCGAGTTTTATTGCTATTTAGCTGGTCAGAATACCAAGATTGGAGAATGCAAGGGCAGACGCCCTAGCGCGACTAGCATCAGCCACCCGCACTGAGCTATGAAGAACAATCCCAATAGAGATTATAGCTGGTCGGAGCATAGACGAAGATCTGATCATAAACTTCATTGCGCTTGATTTGGGACCATCTTGGATGGATCCCATCAGGGCTTATATTAAAGAGGAAACTCTGCCAATTGATAAACTCGCAGCCAAGAAATTAAAGTACAAAGCTGCTCGTTATGTATTAACCAATGGTATTTTATTTAGACGAGGAGTTATAGCAGCGCTACAGAGATGTGTTCATCCCTCCGAAGTGAAAGACTTGATTGAAGAGGTTCATGAGGGTTCTTGTGGAACCTATGTAGTTGGTCTGACAATTTTGCAGAGGATAACCACGCAGGGATATTACTGGCCGACGATGAGAGCTGATTGCGCAGCTTATGCTAAGAAATGCAACAAATGCCAACGCTTCTCGTCCATTCGAAGAACTCTTCAGGCATTGTTAACACCCATAACATCTCCTTGGCCATTCTCTATATAGGGAATAGATTTGGTCGGACCACTACCAACGACTAAGGGAAGATTCAAATACTTAGTGGTCGCAGTGGATTATTTTACTAAATGGGTAGAAGCTGAGCCTCTTATTGATATGACATACAACAAAGTCTATCAATTTATTTGGAAAAAATATAATTTGCAGATACGACCTCCCACATGCTTTCATTACTGACCATGGAACCCAGTTTGACAACGAGGAGTTTACTGCATATTATCAACAATCTAATGTACTGAAGGTCCATTCTGCACCAGGCCATCCCCAGAGCAATGGGAAAATTGAAGTGACAAACATAACGCTACTAAATGGTTTGAAAAAATGACTGGATGACGCAAAGGCAAATTGGATTAACGAGCTACATTCTGTGCTGTGGGATTATTGTACTACACCGCGAACAACAACATGAGAATCTCCATACATGCTGGCATTTGGGAGTGAAGCTGTTATACCTGCCGAGTTGGGTCTACCCACACACAGGGTGCTGAATTTTAATTCTTCTATCAGTGACTTGATGAGACGATTAGATCTAGATATGCTCGAAGAAGTTAGAGAAGAAGCAGCAATCAGGAATGCTGCATACCAACAACGAACAGCTCTGTTTTACAACAAGAGGGTAAAGAAGTGTGATTTAAAGGAAGGAGACTATGTGCTAAAGAAAGTAATTCAAAAGCACAACAAACTGGAAGCTAACTGGCATGGACCCTACAGAGTAACAGAAGTTATTCGTCCATGGACATACATGATTGAAAACTTGGAAGGAGAAGAATTTAAGAATGCATGGAATGCAGAATATCTACGCAAGTATTATCAGTAGTTGGAATTTCTATGTAATGGAATCTTCTTCAGTATGAATAAAGTGTTGAATGTTTTACCCAATTCCCTATTTTTTGAAATTTTTTAGAGTATTAGTGCTACACACTATGCATCAAGTTCAGAATCAATCTCTTCCAACTCCGTTGGTCAGGATCAAATACGACCAACTCCGGTTGATCGACAATATAATTACCACTAACTCCGATTGGTCGGGAAACAATTACCACCAACTCCGGTTGGTCGGGAAGCAAATACGACCAACTCAGGTTGATCGGCAATATAATTACCACCAACTCCGGTTGGTCGGGAAGCAATTACCACCAACTCCGATTGGTCGGAAAATAAATTACCACCAACTCCGGTTGGTCGGGAAGCAAATACGACCAACTCCGATTGATCGGTAATATAATTACCACCAACTCCGGTTGGTCGGGAAGCAAATTACCACCAACTCTAAGTTGGTCGGGAAGCAAAATACCACCAACTCTGGTTGGTCGACAATTAAATTACCACCAACTCTAAGTTGGTCGGGAAGCAATTACCACCAACTCCGGTTGGTCGGCAAACAAATTACCACCAACTCTAAGTTGGTCGGGAAGTAAATTACCACCAACTCCGGTTGGTCAGTTAATAAATACCACCAACTCCGATTGGTCAACAAATAATTTTCACCAACTCCGGTTGGTCGATAATTTAAAATAACACAGGACGTTTTTTGTCTTTATATAGATATACATAAATGTTCATCAGTAAATAAAAGAGATATTTCATAAAATATTTCCAAACCAATAACAATTAAAATTGCAAAGAAAACTAAAAATTTCTTTATTAAAACCAGAACAAATTACATATGATATAAATTGCAGATTACATGTAATATGAATGAAGTTCATTACATAAACAAATCCTATTCTATAGGTTTCTTTCCCTCTGCCTTTGACACAAGGTCTACCCCAGCTGGAGGATCATCAAGACTATAAGGGGAATTTATGAAGTTCAGATCTTGCAGCATTCTGACGTTCATTATTGATGGACGATCAAGCAGGTGTTCTGGGCGAGATATTTCAAAATTCGAATGGAGACTATAATCATCAAGATACTTGGAGATTAGAACGCGAGGAATGTCCCGGGCTGGAATCCAACTAAGGTCAAGCTTAAAAGGAGGCACGGGTAAATCAAGAACTCCAGGATTATAGTAATCCCACAGGAAATGACCTCTCTCCAATTTTAAAACATAAAGAACATTCAACCAGCCCTATTTATACCCTTTGTTGTTCGACTGTTCTAAACGAGCATCAAAATGACAAAGTGCTTCATTATAACCAGCCATCCAAAACTCTCTGGGCTATTTATGGAACTGGTAAGCTAATCTCTCCAGTTGCTCGTGGAGATTCTTCACCAGAATTTCTTTATTTTTCAAGGTAGAGCTTTGTGTAGAAAGTTGCTCGCTGAGGTTCAGAATCTTCTTTGACATCTATGCTAAGGCTTGGTTCTTAGCCATCAACTGGAATGCCTGATTCTCCAAGGCTGCGTGAGTTCTTTCTTCTTCAATAAAAATCCGACCAGCTCTTGCTCGTCCTCGAGAAGAAGATCTTGCTCGTCCACGAGTAGAAGTGGAGGGCCTAGCTCTTTTCAAAGTTTCCAACTCGTCTCGCAAGTTGGCATTTTCTACCTCCAGAAAAGAAAAACCTTCTTCATTAACGGGGACCAGGGCCCTCGAGGAAGATGCGACAGACTTGAGTTGTGTAATCTCTTCTTGTAAAATAATGTTTTCCTGCTCCAATAACTTAGCGATCTTCCTATGCTCTTCAACCTCAAGCTTTAAAATGCTTTCTTTCTTCTCGTAAGCAGAGATGAATTTATTATACCCTTTTTCAGCATTTAACTGTTGACATTTCTTCTCGCACCCTTGGTGCAAAAGTATGGAGGACTCTTTGTACTACTGCTGGAGTTCCTCTATAGTCCCTTGAAGATCCTCAATCATATCATAATAAGATACATTATTGCCAACATCTCGGTCGAGCAAGCACTTCAGATATTTGTAAGCTTCGACTGCTCGTTCAGAAGTATCTGGACCAAGGATGTCATTGATTTGAGACTCATTTAGGACTGTATGACCAACTGTGAAGTAATCATTACATTTCTTCATCAGTTCTGTGTCATGAGCTGATAAGAGCTCCATCCTGGCCATAAACTAGTAAAGAGAAGAGATAGAAAGAATAAATGAGAATGCAGCCATAAACTAGTAAAGAGAAGAGATAGAAAGAATCAATGAGAATGCAGACGCAGCAAGTAGAAGAAAAAGTCAAGACAAACAACCAAAAGTTCGATTCTTCATTTCATCATAAAAGAAAATACAAAAGCTGAGGTTACATTCAATAAAATAACAAAATACCCAAACTACTCTACACCTTTTCCTTGTTTCCTATAATTTCCTCAGGAGGTTTTGAGGAAGAGACTGGTTGCTCGGTGGGCAAGAGTAGCTGCTCGGTAGGAGTAATGGTTGGTTGGGGTTGCTTGTAGCATGATTGAATGATGGGAACTTTGTTTACAGACATCAAAGAAGATTCATCTAAAATAGGTTCATCCTCTTCTTCTTCTTCTTCAGGAGAGGGAGGAGGGCCATGTGTGTGTTGCCGAAATAGATCAGAATCCTCAAAAATTTTCATCTCTTTCAATGCTGCTACCCATCTATCCCGAAAGTACTTGAGGTTAGCATACTCCATTTGCGAAGTCATGGCAGCCAGGCCCTTGCTCCAGCCTTTATCCTAACCAACACTGAACGATTTTTTAACATCCTTTTTCCTCTTTTCTTTCTCCGAGGAGTTACTTACCCTAAGAAGCTCCTCGGCAGCCTTTAACTTCTTTTCAACCTCCACCTTCTGACGTTCAACATCCTGAAGTTTAACAACTTCCTCTCCAGAAAATTTGAGCTTAGCTTCCAGATCCTTGTTGCTCTTATCAAAGACCTTGTTGCTCTGCTCGGAATCTTTCAACTTTTTCTCCAATTCCTTAGAGGCATTCACAATCTGACTTTTTTCTAACTCAATGGACTTGCGTTGCTTCTCCCAAGCCACTTTATCTTCTTCATATTTCTGATGAGAGTCCTTTAAGGATTGAGTTAGACCGACAAAAGCTTCCTCTACACCTCCCGAGGAGCTTGAAGCTTTAATAGCCTCATCCTTCTTTAGAATACTATTGAAACATGTTACCAGCTAAAGAAAGAAATAATTTTGAGTCAATACAGGGACATAGCAGTGAAAAGTGAAAACTTAGACTAGTAATACTTACTGAGGCAATATGTTGAGCAGCCAGGGCAGTGACCCTGTCACGAGAAAAAGTGTCTTCAATACCTTGGATTTCTGGGATAATCCAAGACTTCACCAAGCCCATGGAAGAGCTCGGAGGAAAAAAAGTGGGAATACCACTTTCAACATTTAAAGGCTGAGAGATAGGTTCAGCGAGTCTATCAGAGGAACTTTTCTTTAACCTCCTCGGAGGAGCAGGAATATTTTCAACCAAAGAAGTTATCTTGGTTGGTGATATGAAAATAACCTCACTAGGAGGAGAAATAACCACAGCTTTGCTCGGAGCCACAGGGGGCTTCTCAACAACTTTCTTGACAGCAACTGGAGGGGGTACATCAATGTTTCTCGTCCCTTCCTCTGGAACATCCTGCTTATTTTTCTTTGCCTCCACATTAGCAGAGTCTGATTTGTCAAAGAAGGCAGGAGCTCTTTTTCTCTTCATTATGTTACTAATGGGAATATTCGATTCAGAGGAGGAACCTTCCACACCAGTTTCAGAAGCTGGTACTTGGTCGATGTCAACCACCACTGGACGAGCAGTGAAGGATGAAGTATAGCTCTTATACTCCAATAAATAAGAGGCTGATCTAATATATTCTTCAGCAACAGACTGGTGTAAACTCTAGATAAGTTTCAAATGCTTTAAATTAACATCAGTTTCTTTGGGAGACTTTCTTTTGCTGTCAACTGCAAATAATCAAAACTTAAATGTCAGTGACACATTTTATCAAACACAAAGAAAACAAGATTTCAAAAAATAAAAACAACCTATCCCATTGCCATAAGGAGGACATCTAGGACCTTGATATACATCATCTCCATTTAATGGAGGATGTTGCCAATTTTTCATTACCACTCCATGTTCAAAATAATCCCTATTGGCGTCAGGAAGATTATCAACTAATGCCCTATTCAAAAACCTAGTTTTTAAATTAAAAGTACTATCACGGACGACCCATCTGTAGCAATACATTATCTCTAGAATCCCTAAACGGGTTCCATGAAGTTGGTTTAACCTATGAACTCCATTAACTATCCTCCAGGTATTTGGCACTATTTTTGCAGGTACAACGTCAAAATACTGACAGAACTCCAAACATAAAGGATTTGGAGGAAAAGAAAAGCCACATTCGACCACAAAGAGACTTGGGAACCAATGTCCCTCAGCCAAAGAAAAATAGTCAGAAGGTTCAGAAAGTTCTTCCAATATGACCCATGAAGGAATTGAAAATTCAGAGCAAAATTTGTCAAGCAATTCAACAAGGTAAACCATGATGAACAAAGTAAATAAAAGAGAAGGGAGAAAATCTTACAGGAAAAGAGTGAATCAGTTGACAACGAACAATGGAAGAAACGAACGCACAAAATAGAGAATAAATGAAGAATTCAAAGATACAGATTTGAAAAAGGAAAGACGATAGGATTTCTACCGCGTTTAAATACTTTACCTCGGGAATAGAGAAAAATAATGATTACCAGGACGGACGATTGCGTATCCGACGGCTAAAAAGAAGAAAAGGGTACAAAAAATGAAGAGATTATGGAAATTCAAAACACTTTAAAAGCATGATACTATGCACTCAAAAAAAGAGTTATATACAACGAAAGTTTGTCTAAAATCCATAAAAACTGAAAGTCTAAGCAGCAGAATGTTCCATACTTTTCTTCAACATCCAACTACGAAACATTGGGGGATTCTGTTGATACCAAATTTATTCTGTTGATATGGACCTATCATTTGAAGACGCGTGTCAACCTATGTGGCAAATGTAAATGCTTATACCGAGCTACTCAACCCCCCGAGGAACTCTTATACTCCAAACAACTCAAGATCACCGAGCAACTAAGAAGCCACGAGGAAATCAGGGCCCCCCCCGCAGCTTAAGTGTGTCGATCTACTTAGGCGGTCCGAGCAGCTTAAGCGGTCCGAGCTACTTAGGCGGTCCGAGCAGCTTAGCACTCTAATCAGGATAATTAAGGATACGACTGCGCATTAAATGCTCATTTATTATCATACAGATGTACATGTCTACTAGATAAACGCGCATTGTCCTTTCATTTGTACAACCTGAAGGCTATAAATATATTGTAACCTCCTCATTGGAGGGGGACTCGGAATTTCTTGGAAAATTCATTATCGAGAATTCCTAACAAACAATCAGCAATAACAAAGACAGTGGACGTAGGCCATTCTGATAAGGCTGAACCACTTTAAAAATTGATTATCTATTATTTTGTATTCATTTTATCTGTGATTAAAATAATTAGGTCAAATCTAATTTTTTACATCAACAATTCTCATGAGTGTCCCACTAGACTAGTGAAAAAGGGTAAGAAACCGAAGCTATACAATACACCCTTAGTGATAGTGAGTCAGAAGAGGAAGTTAATTCCCCCACTGATCGCAACTACACCACGTTCAAGGCTAGTCATGTGGGCTTAAATAAAGTATCTTCCCTAGATTGAGATGATCATATGCATGATGGTTTTGAGATTTGGTCTTGAGGTTCCTAAGATAGTGAGCAGATGAGCGATGAAGAAGAAAAGAAGGAGAGTGAGCTTCAAGTGGACTTTCGAGAGTTGTAATCCGAGTCGTTGAAGTTAAAAAAATCCAACTTGCATTTTGAAGCTAAGGTGAAGGAATGTGCCATAGGGAATGATAATGCTAAATTGATTAAGAATCTTAGTGCATGTGAGAGGAGTCTTAAAGATAAGCTAAGGTACGTTGAGGGAGATTGAGATAGTATTTGTGGTTTGATGGAGGCTTTGAAGAAGGATCTTCTCGAGTTTGAAGTGTCTAGGCATTTTCTCGAGTCTAGGATTATGGAGTTGGAAGAAAAGTTAAGAGACTCGAGTAATGTCAAATTTGATTTAGAGTTTAGGTCGGAGAGGTTTAATAAAATGCTTGGCACCGTCTGAATCAAATATGATAAATGTTTTATTGGCTTCGATGATATAGATACTTCCATTGCTAAAGCCATGACTATGATCTTGAGAGAGCCAACCAAATCTAGGGATGTTAGGAAAGGTCAACCTAAAGGTAACGTTCCTCTTATCTTCACTTTCACACACTGTGGTAGGAAAGGTCAGCTTAGGCATTCCTGTTATGATCTTATAAAAGGTCCTAGGAAGTATAAGTTTAGTGTCACCAAGGTTACCCAAGCCTGAGTTTGTAACATTACACCTATTTGGGTTAAGAGATCTATTTGGGAGGCACTAAATATTAGGTTTTTTTGACTCTTATTTGCTTTCACATAATTCTTCCCATGCTATATCTTATAAACGATTATGATTTTATGTTTTGCATACACTAGTATTGTTCTTTATCCTATATGTTTGATAGAGTTATGGTGTGTTTATCTTTGTATTTTGGTTTTCTATTTTTTTTTTGTGTTTTAATGATAAAAATACAAAAAGATTTTGTTTGTCTTTTGAGTTTGTTTTTTCAAATTGGTATCATTTTGAAAAAATCTTTAAAAGCTAAAAAATAATTTGGATTTTTGTGTAGTTTAGTGTTATGCGTATCGCATGGCATATCAGTGTGTTAGAATCCTATTTCTTCCATGTATCCATGTGACTAGGACATTTGATTTTGATTTTGAATGCTCGGATTGTTCTTAATCATGTTTAGGGGAAGCAGTTTGAAATTGATTTACATGATGAATTCACTTTATATATGCCTCCGTACACAATTTACACTAGCTCCTTTGGATTTTATCTTCATATGTCACATGAGATAAGTGAGGTGTTCTCCAAAAAATCTTATCATATACATGAAATTTTTGACTAAGGGGGAATTGTGCATGTAAAAACCATTGTCCGTGAGTTTGTTTTGATAATTTTGAAAAATATGAGTGTGCACAAAAAAGGGCTACGAAGGAGAAATCTCCTTTGCGTGAAACGCCACCGTTGACAAGAGCCTAAAAAGATTGACATGCAATAAACACAAAAAAATTGCCAAGGCCAAATTTTTGCATTGATGCTTCAAAAATTATATATCTTCAAGAGAAAAAGAATGAGAAAAATGTTATGTTTTTTAGGGTGTTAGATAAATGGCTTTGCATAATGAGTCCTAGTTGAGCTTAATTATTTTGACGCTATTGATTTGAGAATTATCAAAATTTTTAGGCAAATATGCATTGTGTTTGTTTGTCCTTTTGAGTTCTTTATTTGAAATTAGAGGATAATATGAATGTTGATAAATTATTGTAGTAAAATAGATTTACTTGGACATGTTTGAGTGATTGGGTCATTTTATCTTCTTTCTAGTTCATGCCCCTTCACTTTGTACCACTATGTTTAGACATATTAATACTATGCGAGTGTGTAAAACTTATATTTTTGTTTATTTTGTGGTCATTTATACCTATATATAGTTGTGCTTTATTGGTATATGCGTGGTTATATATATGATATGTTTTGTGTTTTGAGTCTTTGCATTTTCATTTAATCCATATGTGCCTTATGCTTAATCTTTGATTTATTTTGGCATGTGTTGTGGTCATATTGGTATCTTGCACTTCAATTATTTCATTTTAGTTGATATCATTTGTTTGTATTTTTGATTATTTGTGCTTGTATTACCGATCTGTTTGTCATTGCATGATCAACTTCACACAATTGCATGATATATTTATTTTTACTTTATGATTCCCATGCTTCACTTAGGGGGAGATTTGGTTTTATTAGGGAAAAATGTTTTATTGTTGCGCACCTTATTTTATGTCTATTCCTGAACAAAAATGAGGAAAAATGGTATCTAAATCTTTTGGTGAGCGAGTTCTTTAACTTAATAGGATATGTCCTTTCTTAGGTAGAGATGGTTAGACAAAGGGGGAGGGTTTTTCGTATGCGATTTATACATTGTTATATTCTCTTTGCATTTGAAGATGTGTTGAAGTGTGAAAGTTAGCAACGTTGTAGAAAAGGTTTAAACAAGAGCAAAGCTACTCAAGTTTGTATCAAGCAAGCGTATGTAACGTTTTTCCTTTTGGGGTTGGGAATTGAGTCTTAGTGAACTTGACAACCTAGTAGTTTTACGTTTTGACTTTTGTCCCGAAATAGTCAAAGGGGGAGATTTATAAGGAAAATTTTTCGAGTCGAGTCAATTTATATGTATTGACTTTATTCCGTGTTTGGGTAAAAGTTGTTTGAGTCATAGGTTAGGACTTGAGTTTTGAGTCCTTCAAGCCTATGATGTGTGATTGAAGACTACGCGACAAACCTAAAGCGACATTAAGATTACATTGGATTGCGTGCCTAGTTTTCATCTTGAACATTCGAAGGATCTCAATGAAAGTATGAATGCATGTTAGTGTTTGACCCTTGGATACAATTAGTTGTTGTTTTAGAAAAGTTGTTTGAGACTTTTTCCTAAAATGTTTTTTGGAAAAAAATATTTTTTTGGTTTTAGTTCGTTGGAACGAGTTTTATAGTTCGGTCAAACGAGACGTGAATTTCGTTTGAACGACCTTTAAAAGAACATCAGATGAGGTATTTCTGTTAATCAGAGATTATCGTTCGAAGCTCATTCGAAACTGATTTGAACGAGATTAGCATGTTCGTTCGAAAAGGTTTTTGTTTGTTTGAATGAGATAAAGTTTTTGTTTGAACAAGTTGTCTAAAAAAATGTGCCGCCACAAAATTCATTTTTTCCACAAATACTCAGATCTGACATCAATTTTCTTAAATATCTTTTGCAAAAATAATTTTCCAAGATAAATCTTATGCCTCCTAAACCCTAGTTTACACCCAAGTTTGAGATCAAAGAATCCTACATTTATATGTCCTTTTAAGATATCTTATTTGTTGCATCATATCTAATCGATATTCATACTGTGAGTGTTTCAACCGGTGAGACCGTGGTTGTGTCGAGAGGTAGCTGGACTGGTTACAAGACATGTAAGATCAGTAAGATACCGAGATGTGGGAACGTGCATGCATTGTATGGCTGTTAAAAGGAATCAAATAATAACTATGGAGAAGGTTACAAGGATTGAGGAAGCGGATCAAGATTTGAAGGCATCAAGTCTATGAGTAAGTCTAATTTATTCTTGTAAATAAATCTATATCGTAGTTGTCTTGCTTGGCTGGGCCGTTTGAGGTTTTCCCCCTTGTGGATTTTCTTTGTACATCTTCGTGTTGTGGTTTGCTTATTTTATTCTTACTTATACTGAACTCGTGCATGCTTAAGTCAGGACTAAAATTGGAAAAACTATTTTACACAACACTTGTGGTTTTAATCGGTGCAAATTTTAGTGAAATTTAAATTTAGTGGTGTTTTTGTACAAGCCCTAGGCGCACATAGCTTCATTAGACACTTTCGTAGCCATTTAGACTGAATCCCAATTGAATGATGGTAGAGAGAGTGGAGATGAAGATGAAGAAGAAGAAGAAGAGGAGGAGGAAAGTGAACTATATGTTTCCTTATGTGGGTTTTATGCATAAATAATGAAATTGAAAAAGGCTAACTTGAAGTTGGAAGTTAGGTTGAAACAACGTACCTTATGTTATTATTGAAGTTTTTAATTGAGGATCTTAGGGAACATGAGAATACTCCTAGGGAAAATCCCGCATTTGTTGAGGGGGAGCAAGATACCCTTCAGGGATTAATGGAAATTTTGAATAAGGATCCCCTAATTTTTGAAGAGTCTCATCGTTTTCTCGAGTCTAGGATTATAGAGTTTGAGGAAAGACTGAAAGATTCGAGTTATGTCAAATTTGATTTCGAATCTTGGTAAAAAAAGTTGGATAAGATGTTACGCACCGTCCGAATCAAAGATGACATGTGGGATTGGCTTGATATTCCCAATGCTTTTGCTACTAAATCCAAAAACATGCTTTTAAGAGAGTCAATCATTATTAGGAACATTAGAAAAGGTAAACCCAAAGGGTAACATTCCTCGTGTCTACACATATACACATTGTGACATGAAAGATCACCTTAAACATTTTTGCTTTGATATTAAAAATGGTCCTAGAAAGTGTAAGTCTAGATTCACAGAGGCTCCCAAAATCGTAGAGCGTCATGTCACACCTATGTGGGTTAAAAAAATCAGATTTGAAGACTTTACATGTTAGACTTACTGATTCTCGAATGCTTTCACATAATACTTATCATGCTACATTTAATGGTTGATTGTGTTTGCATGTTTACATACACTAGTTTTTTTACTTCATGTTATATGTGTTTGCTAGTTGTATATGGTTTGGGTCTTATTGAGAAAAATACAAAAAAATTTTATTTGTCTTTTGAGTTGTTTTTGATAAATTTGTATCATTTTTAAAAATGTTTAAAACTCAAAAATATTTTTGGTTTATATGTAGTTTAGTTTTACACATTTTGTGTGTCATCTTGGTGTGTTTGCATCCACTTCATTCCATGTTTACATATGTCTAGGACATTTGATTATGATTTTCAATTCTTTGATTGTTCTTAATCATGCTTGCATGGAATTATTCGACTTTTATTTTCTTAATGAATTCATTTTGTATATGCCTTCACACACATGCATGAGGTCTTTTGGATTTTAACTTCATATGGTATATTTGATCTAAGTGAGATGCTTTTCCATCTGTTTTGTCATCTATATATCTTTTAATTTTCAGGGATTTATGTAAGTAAGAACCATTTCCCGTGAGTATGTTGATTTTTATTGAATATGCGAGGATGGACTAAAAAGGAAGATCTTTTTGCCTCTTAATTTTTTTAGACTCTTGCAATGATGACTTTCCCACAAAGGAGATTTTCTCTTTTCATATCCCCTTCCCGTGCATCTTAACATATTCAATAAAAATGAACATAATCACGGGTAAAGGTTCTTACGTGTACAAATCCTCCATAATCAGTAGATACATAGATGATAAAATTGATGGGAAAGTAACTCACTTAGCTTAAATATAACAAGTGACATTAAATTCCAAAAGTGATCATGCATGTGTGTTTGGAGGCATATACAAAGTGAATCCATTAAGAAAATCAAAGTCGAACAACTCCATGCAAGCACATATAACATCATATGTTCTCACTTTTTATTCTTAATCATGCCTGTATGCAGTTGTTTGACTTTGATTTGCTTAATGGATTTTCTTTGTATATTCCTCCACACACACACACACATGCATGAGCTATTTTGGATTTTAACTTCACATGTTACATTTGAGCAAAGTGAGATGCTTTCCCATCAACCTTGTCATCTACATATCTTTTGATTATGGGGGGTTTGTGCATGTAAGAACTGTTTCCCATGAGTATGTTGATTTTTATTGAATATGTGAGGATGCACGAGAAATGGATAAAAAAAGGAGAAAATCTCCTTTATGGGAAGTCCACCGTTGGCAAGAGCCTAAAAAATTGAGACAAAAATTCTAATGTGTATGGGAGACTAAGTGATAAATTGATATAGGCTCAACAACAAAGTCTTTTGCCTCTTTGTTATTTATCAAACTCAAGAAAATGAGTTGATACGTGAAAAGAAGAATAATATGAAATAAGGATTTCTTTCTCTCTCTTAGTCTAAAAAAGTATCTCAAAAGGTTTGAATAATAAATCAATATTTAGACACTTTAATCACACATATTAAATATTAATTCTATAAACAAATCATATATAAAAAATATGATTTAATGGAAAACTCAAATTTATGTGAAGACTCAAATCACACCTAAATATGATTTCTTTCTCTTGTCATGGATTCATATACTCCGATCCGTTAATAATCTGATCTGATTAATATTTTTAATATATATATATATATATGTATATATATATATAAATTATATATAATACATTTTTAATTAATATATATTGTATTTAATAATATTTTAAATATATATTTGAAATATATATTATTATAGTTCTTTAATTCATTATCTGTTTTTTTGGAACATTTGCAAAATAAATTTATGAAACAAGAGTTGAAAATAAAAATGTTGCACATCAAGTTTAATATAAATGGATAATCGGATAATCGGATCGGATCCGAATCCGTTTAACATAAACGGATATGCATTTTGATTTGCCTGATCGATCCGATTAATAAACGGATCGAATCCGAATCCGTTTAACATAAACGGATATGGATTTTGATTTGCCTGATCCGATCCGAATCCAATCCGTTTACAGGCTTAAAGGGAGGTCACTTACCATCATCTACGAGACATGGGAGAGTGGGTGAAAGACTATAAAGATCAATCATTAAACTTTACTTCTCTAAATCCGGGATTTGGGATACACTATGTGGTTGTGAACTATGATGCCCCATAATTTAGTAGTTTTTTTAATAAATAATTAAATAGAAAAATTAGGGGAATTTTAATTAATTATTTAATTAGAAACTGGAATTTTAAACTAGACAATTGAAAAATATAAAGTTTTATATGTTGAATTATAATTAATGTGTAAATTATTGAAAGTATGAAAGTTATTATAATTATAGATTCATTTGATGAATTTTGGAATTTCAATTCACGACTTATATTATTTATTATTAATTAAAGAATTTATTTGGTTAATTAATGAAGTGCTTGGGACTAATTGTAAATAAATAAAAGTATGAATTTTGTGACAACCCGCATTCCGAAATAAGGGGTGGCCAGCTCGATACTCCAACAAATACGAAAATCATGGATGGAAATCATTCTCAGCATCACAAATATGACACAAGTATACGGGAAAACCACCCATTAATTCAGAAAACGGGTTGCCAAAATATTTAATTTGATGAAATGGTTAAGTTAAGACAAAAAAATAATTTAAACAACCCATTCTAAAAGATAGTGGAATTCCAAGATAACATGTATATAAATCTTCCATAACGAATATACAAGGAGAGGACCGAATATGCTGTCGGTCCACAGCTACACAAAATGAATCACAACAGTTTAATACAACACATATTACATCCATTCAACAAGTACAAAGTTGGGCCACACCCCCGAATGACAGACCCGATCATAACTAGAATACAAAAATGAGGGCGTCTAACAAAACGTCATGCAATATCCACAAATCTTACAGCTCCTCGAAAACAATAAGAGTGGGAATATCAACACGGGCATCCTTGCGGAGGAGCACCTGGGCGGATACAATAACATGCACAACATAGAAGAATGAACGGATCAGGGCCCGGTTTTTATATGATTCCCAGATGAATAATAAGCGTGATAGATATGAACAGTTAATCATGAATGATGAAGATATAAATCTAACATCCTAAATCATGATGCATAAATGAGACAGTTTAACATGATATGCCTTTTATTAAATTAAAACAAGAATGAAATTAAACAACATGAATTTAAAAGCCTCCATCATTATTTACCACTTAAATCCAATTTCCATTCCTTAACAGGAATATGATATCATCATTATTCTCATTTCTTTTCAATTCTCATTCCTTAGCAGGAATATAATTACCATCACATTTTTGGTGGCAATAGAGGTTATATTTTTATACATATAACGATTCTAAGACCGCCCCTCCGAGTTTCCCCACTGGGCGCGCCCCTAAATGACTATCATCTTCCAGGGGCCTATCAAACAAGGAAGCCCGGGCACCTAACGCACGTCGGGAAGTGGCCATATGCCTGCGAGTGAGTCATAACCACACCCGGAATTACCTCACTAGCGCAGAATAAAACATATAACAAACCCGCATATGGCCGAGGAGTATAGTCTCCCTGCATTCACTAGTCAGGGGACATCACCTCATGCGCGAGCTTCCCTTATGATAGCATTTAGAGAGGTGAGTTTAAGTAAATTAGCATTTACTATAAAAATCATATTTTTCATTTCCATTAACATTTACGTGTTTCATTTTATCTGAAACCATAATCATAAAATATTTCATTGATATTCCTCATAGGGTATGCCTCGAATAGTTCTCCAAGGGATCACAATCATTCCCAAGTCTTAAGGTCTTATATACCTCAATTTAAGCCCCTAAAGTCTCCAAGCATGGGTCTACAACCCCTAGCCTCCTATTAAGACGTAAAAAGAGAAGTGATGCCTGAACATCACTTTAAACACCCCCTGGACTTAACCCCAAGTGAAATCCTTTCAACTCTAGGGTGACAACCAGACTCAACTAGGACCCTAAAACCCAAAGTTTACTTCATTCAAGAAGGTTCCTAAGTCCCTATGAAAAGAAAAGATTTAAAATCAAAAATAAAATTTGAGGAAGAAAAACAAGGGACCGGTCGACCGCGCCAAAAATTTCATGCCTTTGAAAGAAAGCAGTGTGCCCTCTCTCGAAGGCCGGATCGACCTATCTGAGAACCGCGGTCGACCGGTCATTGCAGACCTAGACCAAGTTTTCCTATATTTAAGCTAAACTAGAAGCCAAGCTTCAACCAAACCAAACCAACCTCATTTAATGATACTAAATGATCATAAATGCTTCCAACAACATTGATCCATACCAATGAATATTCAAATCTCTTCCAAAGAATTCCAAACCCATAAATCTAATAAAGAAACCTAATTTTATTAAACCATAACTATTACATAACTATCAATACTAATTATTCTCCTTATAAACCATATAATAGCAAGTAGAAAACTTGCCTTGGAGCTTCAATCTCAGATTTTGATGAAGAAGAATGCAAGATCAATCCACAAATCTTCAATCTCTCTCTTCTCCACAAGTTCCCTTCCTCTCTCACTCTCACTTTAGGGCTAGAAATACACTTAAGGGAAAATGAAAGACTTAAGAAGACTAAATCATGGCCTTAAGCAAAAGTCTCCAATCTTTAAATGTCAATACCGCAATAAAATGATTTCTAATACGTGATATGCCAAAACTAGTCAAAAGTGCCCAAAACATCAAAATACAATATGGCACACGTTTTGACTATCTCACACCTCCCGGAACTAACTACACCCTCCAAATTATTATTTGAAAATTTTATAACACATTTTAAGTTCCGGTCTCATTTTTAAACCAAAATGTCATTTTAATTCTCATGACACAATATAACACCACATGGTAGTATTCACCCACACATAAGGTAAATGTGCAACATTTAAGTAAATATTAACTTATCTTATGAAATTAATATTTACTCCACCAACCAAATCATTTTATATAGATACACCATGTGGTGGATAAATATAAAATAGGCTCCCAAAAGTGAGGGTTGTTACAATTTTTAACTATAATTATAGAAAGTAAATGGAAGGTTTAGCACAAAAGGAATTATGGTTTAAAAATAGAGGGTACTTTTGTATAAGGAAGTTACTTGGAGAAAGGTTTAAGGTTAGGGTCGTAAGAATATGCATTTTATTCATGTGCTGTATTCAGACAAACTTGTCTTATTCAGTTAACCAAAATATAACGAGTCTTATCCTTGAGGACGTTCTAACAAATCTTCATGAAAATCATTCAACGGACATCCTCATTTTCATGCGTATCGTTTTTATACAACTATTAGGAATGTAAACGGACTTGCTGACTCATGCACAGTTTTCTCACACAATTTTTTCATAGAAAATAATTTAGTGTGTGTTTACATGTTAATATGCACCTTTGGACTTGTTTATCAAATTCAAATAAAAATGTTTTGAAAATATTATCCTTTTTATTTTGTAAAGTGGCTGCTGAGGTCTATCGCAGGACCTTCACTGCAACGAGACTTTTCCTCACTATAGCGAAAGTATCTCAATGGCCGCACCATGTTCCAGAGTTTTTCAGCTTTGTATTTCCATGTATCGTCTCTACTGTTTTTCCATAGAGACGAATATGCTCTCTGTAGCGAAACTCTGGTGAAATGTGTTGGCCGCGCAAAATTCACTTTTTGCATTAGTTTGTGCACATCTTTCTTGATACTTGTACAAACTAACGATTTGACCATATATGTTTTAGTTTTTATACTATGTCACTTCATGTAAGTCTACTCCTTACCTATTTGTTCCCCGAAGCTTCTCTTGTAAGCTTGTATGTATAAGTAAGTACTTTAGGCTTCATTTTTGTGAGAGAGTGTAATTGTGATTTATTTCTAGACAAAATATTTTTGCTAAATCTTTCTTGCCACAAGAATCATTTTTGGAGAGAAAAACCTTTTAAAGATCAAAACTTCTTTTGTTGAATCTTGTAATCTTCTAAGTTTTAAATCTTGGTTTTTTCTTCAATATATTCTTGAGATATTTTAAGTTTAAATACTGGTGAAATCTAAAAATATTTTGAAGTAAACTTGTTTTGCTTTAAAATATTTTTAAACCTTGAACAAATCTATTTATAATTTTTTCTTGTGTTATCATTAGAGTTCATATATCTCAAGAATATATTTTATGAGTTAAACCATTATTTTGAAATACACTTTCACCTTAGGTTCATCACACACCTATAAAGTGATACTATACTCATTGAAGGCTCTTCTCTTATTTGTTCAAAGTCTTGGAACATAAGATTTTTCTTTAAACTCTAAACAACGATTTATTGCCGTGAGGACTTTAGGGCATTGGTTATGGACCAACATATGCCATAGTTGTGTAACATACTCGAGATGTTAGCACACTTTAGGAAGGATATGGTGGGAAAGAGTGTCTAGTTAGTTATAACATCGTGTAGTTGTAAGTCTATTTATTTTACTTGTGAAACTCTAGTATAGTATGTTTGTTTTTCTGTCGAGCCGAGATTTTTTCCCGTTGTGGGATTTTCCTCATATACCTTGGTGTTGTGTTATATTTTTTTGACCTATTCCGCACTTAGATTAAATCACCTAATATTGAAGATAAAATTTGGTGTAATATATTTGGTAAATAATTTGTCACATATACCTTTGGTTTTATTTTACCCATTATAAGAAACTAAAGGAAAACCTTGCCTCTTTTTGAGAAGAAATTTTAATTGGTTATTTTTTGTCGATTTCGGTTTCGAGCATACACATTATCAACGGGTATCAGAGCTAGATCTCCTTTTTGTAGGTTTATTCACCTTTATGTAGATATAATGTGTGTGAAGAAGGATTTCAACATATGCAATAGTATTCGTAATTTAATTAGTATATCTAATTTCCATGATTTTATCAGGCTGGTAACCCCTTCCAATTTTTTAAATCACTTTATTTTTAATATTAAAAATATTTGTGTTATTAGTAGTAATACTGGTAGTGAATAAGAAGATCTCTCAACTTCTTACGAAATTTTTTACATATATCCAAAATATTATTGAAAAAAATGCGATTCTATCATCTAAGTTAAAAAGGTTTAAAGAAGAAAAAGTTGTTAAAAATGATGAAAACATTTCCTTCTCCCGGTTATTCATTGAAAGTGATATTTTATTAAAAAATATCAAAACCCTTGACATTGAGAAAACCAAAATTTCTTTACGAGATTATTTTTATGTAAGAAGAAAATTAATTTTTCCAAGCCACGGAAGCTCATTGTTATTCCCTCTTTTCTAAACTTAAGGCCATTAATGTTGACTTTAGTGACCTATTAGACTTTCTTGATGAACTAAAGGACCAAAAGGAAGCTCCTAAATAAGGGGATGGATGTTTGTCCAATTTATAAAAGAAAGATATGATTTTGCCATTTCATTAGACAATTTAAAGTAGGAATATCCAATTTGTAAAGAATCCAATGTTAATCTTTTAAAAAGTATTGAACATCTTCAAAAGGACTTGGATTCTATCAAATTAGGGATTCCTAGAGGATAGATGATTTTTGTTAAATCTTCATCATCAAATGATACAACACCCATTGAAAGTGTTCCCAAATGTTCTCAAAGTAAAAGGAAACATGTTGTCAATCATTTGAAGGGGAAGAATATTGTTCCTCCTATTGTCTTAACAAAAATCACATGATTAATCATGAAAGACCCAAAAGGAATTTGTTTGCTCCTACTGTCACAATCACAAGGATTTTTGTTTTATGTTGAAAAGTGCTTAAAATGTTGATGAGGTTGCTCCCAAGATGTCTTTTCATGTGCCTCATCCTAAAGTCTACCAATGTGATTATTTTAACAGGAAATTTCATTTAAGAGATTTTTATTATTTTCTTAAATCAACCTCGCATTTTCGTAATGCTAGGAAGAAATATAGCTTTGGTAGAAACAACGCTATGGGAAAACCTCATGAATATCCTCATCATGTTTATAGAAAAGGGGCAGGAAATTTTTTAATAAGCCCAGGATTCAATCTACTCCCTATTCGCCTCATGCTAGAAAAAATGGATTATGAAGGATCGCTTACATATGGTAAATTTAGAAACAAGACCGGATCACTTGTTGATACCCTCGACTTTTACTTGCTAGAATGTTTCTCTATGAACTTAGGACTTTTAGAATGCTTATCTTGTTCATTGGATCATCTGACCTTTCAGGAGCAATTATATGGTCTTTTCAACAATTTTGAAAGTAAGATTTTTCTACAATTATTCCTCTACAATTCTCTTATATTTCTTTCATGGAATTTCTCGAAGAGGCAAGCTAACATTCTACTGCTCCCGCTTTTATGCATTCAAATGCAAAATTCTACCTCAACCTAATTTTTTATAATAGAGAATTAAGGTAAAGGTTATGTTCCTTCCTATATTTGGTTTTTTAGGACAATACTTTTCAAGTTTATAAATCTAGTCCCTGTGGTATAATACCCTTTATTTTTTTGGTCCGTGCCAGCGGCACCATTTTTCACCATTTTTCATGGTGTTTTTAGTACAGGGACTAAATTTATAAAATTATATGGAGTGTCCTATTTTTATACATTTTAAGCATTATGAGGACCTTTTCCCCAAACCCCCTTTTTATAATTAAAATCCATTAGAGATAGTTAGGTTTATAAATTGTCTCATGAAATTTCATATTTTGGTAATATGAAATTGTTATATTATTAAAATTCTATAATTTAATTAGAAAATGATAAATTGATAAAGTGTCATGATTAGGAAATTAATAAATTGATAAAGTGTCACAATTAATACTAGGATAAATTCATTTGTAAATTCCCTTACCGTGTTTAATTATATAATTTTTCTAAATATAAAAATATTATTGGATTATGGAAATTTATTTATCTAGTATTATTCTAGACAAATTTTGAATTGAGACTTATGTGATTATGTAGACATAAGAATACATGAGTAGTGGCTACTTGTATTATTTTATTTAATTCCAATATTTTTTTACTTGTTATCAAAGTAAAATAATTCTCTCCCCGCATGTATTTTGATAGAAATGATTCAATTAGATCCATATATTATGTTGAAATTGATATCACACCCTTATGATTTAGGATTGTGACGTTAGTGATACAAAATGAACTTTATCATTAAAATTCATAGTGTACCCATAATATGATTATGCTAGATAAATAGTATATTTAGACATGTGAATAAATATTAAAATTTATAAATAAGATATGTCCCTTTTTTTAACTTTAGTGTGTAAAATCTATGCCTCACCCCATTGAATTTTAAAGTAGTAATGCATTAAGAAGGGATTAGATTTAGATAATTTAAATACAAAGTATGCAAAACACTTAAATAAATTAGCGATATGTGGGTCTAAATTGTGGATTTATACCGAGAGTGGTGAAATATTACTCTTTTGTATATGAACCAATGCATGGGGCCATTATTGTTTATCTTATTTATGACGGAGACACCTGGGGTGTATATGGGGGAGGGGATTGGGGACCAGATACGATTATGATGATTTATGGAGATGTTTTGTGGTGTATATAATGGGGGTTGGATTATAGTTATGTGGCGATGTGTTGGAGTGTATATGCTGGAGGTTGGACATTGTTTATGATGGGGATTTACTTTTATTATTATTCAATTTTATTGCATATGTGTGACAAGACGATTGTTACCTCTTGGGGGCGTAGGGTGCTAGGAATGTTCACGGTCGTTATTAATGCTTTATTTAAAGATGGAAACTTAGTTGTAATTTGTGTGAGACACGTTATACATTGTGAGATAGAACTTATTAATTGTAGAATTATTATCTACTTGCATAACTGTCATTGGGTTGCGTAGCTATGTTAGCTTGGGATGGCCTGACCATCGCTGTTGAACCCTCCTTTTCGGTGCTCGTGGCTATCCAGCTTAGTTTTTCATTACGTGCGATGTAATCCTGCCCCAGTCTCATTACCATTATTTGAGGATGTAGGTCCCATTTTATCTATTTATGGCATTTTACATTGAGAGATGCGAGGATTTTTATTTCCAGTTTAACATGTACATTCTTTGTCTTACTGGGTTGAATTTAATTTACTAGCATGCGAAGGTTTTACTTATGATTAGACTTGTCAACGGGCCATGTCGGGCCTTCTACGGGTTGGGTTAATGGGTCAAAACATCCTTAACCCATACATGACCCGTTAAGACTAACGGATCTAATGACAATACTAAAAAAAGATCCGTTAATATTAATGGGTAATCAACCCGAACCGTTATCACCTGCTAATATTAACAAATCAGTTTGAGTCTATATGGGTAACGGTTAGGTGACCCTATACCCTATACTACCCGTTAGTCTTCATTAGTCTAAAAATAAGGGGTGTTGATAGTTGTTCTTTTTGGGTGCACGTTGGGTGACCCTATAGTACCTGTTAGTTTTAAAGGATTTAGAAATAATGGATTTTAATGGTTATTCATGTTGGGCAGGTGAACCTATTATACCCATTAGTATTAATCGGTATTAATGGATAAAAACTAGTACAAGTAAATTTCCAACCCGAACCGTTAGTGTTAACGAGTCTACCGTGTTAACCCGTGAATGAACCGAACCCAAATAAGGTAAATCCATTAACTTATAATTTTGTGTCAGGTCGTGTCTTGTTAAATGGTTATCGCATTTTTTGACAGGTCTACTTATGATGTCAATTTTTAAATTTGATGTATTGGAGGATTATGATTTATTTTTATATAGTAAATGGTGGTAATGTCTTCCCTATCAGTTTATATCTCTTGGGATTTTCTTATTGCACTGTTATTACATTATCTATATCATTTGGTTTCGCTCATGCTAAGGATGATATTTGAATTTTTTCGACAAGCTGTAGTATTTAATAAATAAACTTAATCAACTAATCATTAAAAATTAGTCATTGGCAACGTAGGTTCTATAGGTCCATTCTAGTAATCAAAATAACATTGTTTGATAAGTTTGTTTCTTTGCATTCTCATCATAACGTATGATTTTTAGGGAGTCTAGTGCCAGTTATTTTAACTTACAACCTAACTAAACTGAAGTGTATCGGTAGGTATCCTTGGTTGGATTTCATTCGTGAAACGTTCCACGTAGTGTTTAGTTCGATTGAGAGTTAGGAGATATTAGGTGTAAGATTCTTACTATATGTATAGCGATACGTTTAATGAATTGTATTCAGAGATTATGAAGAGGATAAAAAACAAGTACTTTAATGAGACTATTTGAAATTTGAAGAAGTTAAAGTTCTTTCCTCCCTATTAGAGGGCTCATACTGTCGCTGAATATAAGACAACGCCTATAACTCCGTCATTTTTTTCTAACGAGAATTTGAATACCGAGAAGAAGAGGATTGTCTATTTTGTGAAGGGTCACATTTACCCTATTCGTCACATTTTGATTGCGAACCCTACATATATTACCTATACCCAGATAGTGGATGCGACACTCACCCTTTGCCAAGACCGCATTGAGCACAAGAAGAAGTACGACAAAGTGGGACAAGCTAATGGGCCTAAGTTTGACAAAGGGTCAGGTTGAGATAGGAATGGAGGATAATATAGTCAGTTCAAGGGCTATAGAAGAGATTCCGTCCCAAAAAATAAATACCTAAGTGACTGTAGGGACTCCCGCAGGAAGGTGGGGGACAATAGTGGTAGCATCAATAGCTGTGATAGACAAGGATCGATTTGAATACCTATTTTGAGACTTGTTACAGGTGTGAGGGTATGAGGTATAAAGATAATTTATGCCCTAGTGATAAAGCAGTTTAATAGTTACAAAGGGCTAATTCGGTCAAGGCCAGCAGGGCCAGTATAAAAAGGGCTAGTAGGCCCCAGGGAAATTGGGCTTTAGGACCCACTACTACCTATAGAAAAGGTATCATCAGATGCCCATTCATCTTGCCCTGAGGCAGCAAGCGAAACTTCCACCACCACCAGCCGTTGCATCTCAGTTATGGTATCGTTAGTTCTATTAGGTGGGACATAGGGAAGAAAAATACATATTTAGGCAATGGATGGCAATTTTTTTTATTCATGGCTATTTAGTTAGTTTTATTTGATTTGGGGCCACACACTCATTTGTTGCTTGACACTTCATAGGTATATCGGGGATGATTCGACTCCTTGTACGAGGGTATATTATCCATATCTAACCTTTTAGGTGTATCCACTCTTATTATCGAGACTTGTGATGTGGTATGCATTGATATTAGTTATGTAAAACTAGTATATGTGATACTAATTAAACCGAATTCACAAATTTCCAAGTTAAACTTATTTAATCGGTGTTAATTTTTAATCCAATTTTATTCAGCCCTAAAACATGCAACTATGTGTGGATAAGTCAAACCAACATAAATAATTGTTGACACACAGATTTCAAGAAAAAAAAATCCCTTTTAGGTGAAACCTTTTATTTCACAAATAATACTCACAATGATTACAAGTGAAATACGCAATGGATTAACATTAGAAAACCCACATAGTCCGCACCTTAAATCAGTAATAGAATTTGGCAGCAACTCCACACTGTGGTGACAATAAAACTCAACACAAAATAACAAGCAAAGGCAATCACCATAATAAATAAAGAACCTGAAAGAATCTCAGTCACACACAACACAAGATATACGTGGTTCGGCAAGAAGACCTACGTCCACGGTGGTGCTCTCAGTATTTTATTTCTCTTTACTCCGGGGGAGTGTTTGCAGAAAAGAATGCATGCCCTTTGCCCCGGGCTAAGGGTTTAATATATATCTGTTATTTCTCTGAGAGTGGGGGTGTTGGACTTCTCCACGTTAGCCCATAATCCCTAGAATATCTCCTTGAGAGATTTTAGAAATTGAATAGGTCACAACTGAATCAGTTATAGCGTGGGGCCTCTAGACTTTGGGCCGAATTTAATTGGGCTACTCGTCTAGCCCGGAATAGCTAATCGAGGTACCCACAATTGACCCTAAAATTTTTGGGTCACAATTTGGGCTCAATAATTTTAAATGATTGTCTTAATGGCACTTTTGTAAATTGTGCAACACCTTGGGATTGAAATCACCTTTCCCGAATCGATTTAGGCAGTAGATTGCCTCGTTTCATATGTGATATGATTAGAAAGGTTTAAATCATCTTGGAGAGGTCATTCCCTGAACGTCGCTTCAGATTTAGGCAGTAGATTGCCTCGTTTCACTGTTGCTTTCTCACTCCCAGGTCTCGTCTTCCATCTTTAAGCTTCTTTCTTATCTTCTCATTATCCATGCTTACGACTTTGCATCGTCTCAAGCTGACCCATACTTCGTAAGTTCTTCTCACTCCTTCTTTTCTTTCTTTTTCTGTTGGAATTTCTTCATATTCGATACTAGGGTTTCTCTTTTCTGATGACGAAAATAGGCAATAGGTCGATAACTGAGTTTAGGAAATTCTACAATATTCCAAACTGGGTAGGCATCGAATGTGCCCCTGTTCCTCGTAATGTCATAGACATTAAGGACGGTCACTGGATACATGTTCTTTTATTTTCCCAAGGGAGTCTTAATTTTCCCCCAAATCGCTTATTTTTGCTCTTTTTTTAGTTACTTTGATATAGTTCCTGCACAATGCTCGCCAAATGTTTGGAAAATTGTCAATGGTGTGCATAGTATTAATCAGCTATATGGCACCAATCTAGAGCTTGATGAAATCTGCTATTGCTATTCTTTTTCTCGAACAAGCTGTGGTTTTCTTTACCTCAAGACTAGGAGTCCTGATAGGGTATTGGTAGTAAATCTACTTGATTCCCACAAAGACTACTAGCATGAGGGGTTTATTTCCAAAAATTGGCAGTTCCCTCCCCATACTGAAGGGTTGAGGTCTGGGAGATACGTGATTCCCTTTTATGGGGTGGAATATATAGGTAGGCATAATTCTTGTTCTGATAATTGATCCTCTGTTAGTGTATGGTCTTTCTCATATCTTTCTCTCTTTCTTTTTTCGGCGAAGACAAAGAACTTAGAACCCGCTCTTTGCGAGATTCGAGCTGCTGAGTTGGTTAAGGCTTGGAAAATCAGGGAAATCTTAGCTGACGGTGAGCATCCTCGATCAGCTGCATTTCTTTTGGAATACAAGAACATTGGGTCTAGTTTCATCGAACGACCTGCGGATATCATTCCTCAGTTAGACATCACAGAAGAGGTTGCTGCCGACCAATCTAATTGGATGAGAAGGAAAATAACTCTAGTGAAGAGAGCGAAGGAGCTAACAGGGGTGGTGTTGAAGGTGATTCCAGTGAGGAGAGCTCTGGTAGTGAAGAATCTTCCATCTCGAAAGAAGGTTCAGAGGTTCAAGAGTCTTCAGGGGATTTAATTAGCTCCAGGGAGGAAGCTATGTCCCCTCCTAGGAAGAATTGGATTCCAGATGATGATGAAGACAACGTGCTTCTTTCTCGCTGATCGAAGAAGCAAAAATCTGGGAGTGGGGATGCTGCTACTGGCTCCCAGGCTGTTGCTCATGATCAGGAGAGAAAGAAAAAAGAGGAGGAACTGGTGAGAGAAAGGGAGAGAAAGAAGGAAGAGGAGAAGAAGAAGGTGGAAGAGAGAGAGAGTCTAGGGAGGGAGAGAAAAAAAGGGAAGAAGAGAAAAGGAGAGAGGAGGTGAGGACAAAGGCGGGGTAGTCTCTGGTGCCCATATATGCTCTGGTTGAGGGGGCTTTTATTGCTCTTACCCCTCAATTAGCTCTGGTGGTGTTTGAGAGGGCAGTACTGCCAGCTGATCGCCAGAGGTCGACAAACATAGGGATCGACCAGTTAGCCCTGAAGGCGAGTCAGTGGCTAGCTTTGGTAAGTTTATTTTCACTTCTCTTCTCTTGTAAGACTTCTTGTAATGCTTTCTCTGTTGATGTTTTCCTTTTTTTTGCAGCTTATTTTTGATTTCACTGTCCTCTACCGCAGCCCGACGAGTTGGCGAGGAAGAATGACGAGATGGAAAGGAAAAATGTCGAGCTGGAGGCCAGCCTGAAAACTGTCAGTTTTGCTCAAAAGTCTTCTGACCTTACCTTAGCCCAAGCCAATAAAGCGAAGGAGGTGGTGAGCAAGGTGCTTGAAGAGCTGAGGCAGTCCTATGGCTTGGTCTATGTGAGCAAGCTAGCTGTGGCAAAGGAGAATAAGGTGCTCACTGGGAAGGTGAAAAAGGTGGAATTTTAGGTGGCCACCCTTAAAGAGAGCTCGTACAATGCTGGATGGGTTTCAACGTATGAGGATTCTGAGGCCCAGATTAGTTATATTGGTCATCTCAGCTTTAAGAAAGGTTGGGATAACGCCTTACTTGTTGACGAGGTGGATATTGACTCCATCCTCTTTGACGAGCATGACCCTGGTCCCAAACCTGTCATAGATGAGGTGCCTCTCTCTGATGCCAGTAAAGGTGTCCCTTCTGTTTCGACCATTGCTATTGCTCCGTCTGAAGGAGGTGCATCTGGAGCTGTTGCTGCTGCAGATAGGGTGAAGCAACCAGCGACCTCAGAGCAGACTGAGGTTGCCAGCTATTCTTTAGGGAGATCTTTGTATTTCAGTTACTCTTAATATTCACTGATGTACTCTGAACCTTCTTGTAAGGACACAAATTTCTAATTGAGTCCTTTGTAGTTTTGGCTCAATTCCGAACAAAAACGTTTGAGTCATAGGATAGAGTTATTGATCATCCTTCAAGCCTATGACGCGTTTGTTGAAGACGTAGCGGCCAAGAGTATAAATCTTCATCAAATTGCCGATTTAATGTGCCTCGTTTCTATGTCATCAACTTGGTTCCATTGCTCCTAAGGTATGAATGCATTTTAATATATATATATATATATATAGGAGCTTGGAACATTTTATATTGGGTGAACGTTTATTTAAAACTGTTGTTTAATTTCAGAAAGATTTTATTAAAACTTTAATATAAAGTATTTAAAGTTTCTGGGCTAAAAATAGAATTTTTCAACTTTTCTAAAAGTTCGTTCGAGGTGTCGTTCGAACGAGTTTGTCGTTCGAATAACAATGTCGTTCGAACGAGATGGCTGTTCGAACGAGATTTCCAATGAGATTTCTAACGAGTTCACACTGGAACTTCGTTAGAAGGCTCGTTCGAACGAAAATGTTGTTCGAGCGAGATTTGGCGGGAACAGTTAAATGGCAGTTTTGAGCAGTTTTCCCAAGTTTTCTATTACTTTACCCCACTAACTCTTGACAGAATATTAAAGTGCGGGACCCAACCTTTTTGGTTAAAATTTTTCACATCCTACAACCTCTAGGAGAGTTTTTTTAAGAGAGAAATTAAAAGGGAAAAAGTTCATTATTTTTGAGTGTTAATTCTTAAAGAAAAATTCTTTTAAACACTTGTTTACACCCAATTGTTGTTTAATCCAAGTTCCATATATATATACTTTGCTTGGAGTGTTTGGCACCGGTTTTTCATCTCTACAATTTGAAGAGATGTTTGGGTTTTCTTCTAAATCCCACAAAGAAGAAGATGTTTGAATTGATTTACCCACGTGGAGGAAGGCTCCTAGCTTGGGTGACGGTGACCATATAAAGTCCGATCGGAAGATTCCGAGAACACGGTGGAGCTTCATGCTAATTCTCTAGGCATAGATTGATACAAGAAGACGCGTCGGGGTTTGAGAGGGATCGAGTCGAGTGTTGTAAGTCATCTTGCTTGTATTTGTAAATTTCGTACTTAGTGGATTTGAGGCTAGGGCCGTCCGAGGTTTTTTTCCGTTGTGGGATTTTCCTCATACATCGCGGCGTAGTGATTTATTGTTTATTTTATCTTGCTATAATCACCTATAACGCATGCTTAAATAATTCAAGATAAAAGTTGGTTTTAATCACTACATGTTTAATTCGGTGCTAACTTAAATATTTGGTAATGTTTAGTTAATTTAATTCAAGTCATTTAATTTAATTTAATTTGATTAAATTGGTTTGGCCTAATTTGGTAAAATTGAGAAATATGACTTAGGCAAATTTTCTAGGACTTGGGTTAATTAATTGTGTTTTAGTGAAATTTAAATTAGTGTGTGTGTTTTAATTTTATTTCACTTTGGTTTAATTTTAATTTTGGAAGAAATTAAAGTTGGTTAAGTTGTTTTAATTGAACCATCATGTTATCGCTTCCACATCTTTGTATAAAAGGAAATTATCACTTCTTGTGAAGTAAAAAAGAATTTTATTTAAAATTGGGGGCCTCAGGGAAATTTCACTTCTTTAAATGAAATGAAATTTAGTTCCCTCCCGCGTACTAATTTACTTTCTTTTATTAATGCTTATATGGTTTGTAGCTCATTGATGTTGAGGATTATATTCCTGCTACCTCTCAGTTAGGAAAGATGCTTGGACCTGATGCAAGCAATCAAATTCACAGAGCCTTCGTAAGGATATGCCAGTCTCTTCGATCGAGGATAAGGAGTATAAGGACCAGTCAGAGCTTGTTGCCAAGCTGAAGGACAGACTCCAAGAGATGGAGGAAATTGGGGCTTCTGTTCAAGAAGAGGTGGATGCTCTGAAGGCTAAGCTCCTGGATGCCTCCGAGGTTAATCAGGTTGGAGAGGTACTTCAGAAAGAGAACGATGCTCTGAGGAAAGAAGTCTCGCAACTCAGGGAGAATGCGCCTAACACTGCTCCTCGAGTCCTACGTGGTTCCTATTCATCGACTGGACCGTGAGATGGTTCTGGTGACAGAGGTTCAGCTAGGGAGATTATCGAGCTTCGAGGTGATGTTCCCTGGGCATACATGATAGTTGTCGGTCTTCAAAAGGATGTTACCTTGCTAAGGCATGTGCTCAAGAAAGGTCCTCGACGAGTGTGGACTGATGGTTAAGATCAGGGTTGGTCCAATGCTCTAACAAATTTGGGGGAAGTTTAAGAGTTATCCTTTATTAGCGGAGGGTTGAGTGCTCTTAAGGAGTTGCAGGTCCCTAGGAACTCCGCCCTCCGGTATCATCATGAGATCTCCCCCTCAACTTTAATGCCTAACGCATTCAGGAGAAATGATCAGTGGGTCCCCATAGATGCTATCCCCAGGCAGCTATTTGAGCCAGATTTGAAAGAAGTTGAGGAGGAATTATCTCCTCACCCCGATGATGGCCGAAGAGCGCAAGTGGCTGACTATCTTCCTCGGCGACCTCTTTCTCATTAGGATTTATTTTATTCAGCAAATGTAACTCTGTATATGCAATGATGTGATAAAATAATTATGTTTTGGGCAATTTTTTGACTAAACACGTGAATTTTTACTTCATTAATTTGTTATTCGATTATCTTGGGCTCTTCTTAGTCGACTAGATTTAATACATGCAGAGTTATTTTGTCGAGTGAGTATCCCCCCAGTCCAATATACTTATGAGATACCATTCTGCCTCACTTTACCTTTTAGGTTGTGTCGTCACACTTCCTTAGGCCTAAGTGTGGCAATGGCGAGGACACACCCGGTGTTGTATGTTCTATTCGAGAAGTTTTTTGAGCCAAATATTATTTGGCGACCAACCTGGGTTGGCCGAGCTGCCTAAGGGTCCCCTGCAGGGATTCATATATTGCCAGGGTAAATGCTATAAGGTTATTCGTGTTCGATGATGAAAACCTGAGGAGGGTAATACCCTGCTTTTATATGTTGAGAGTGGATCCTGTAACTTGGAAAAGGTGTATGCATTATAAAGTATTTGAGCAAAAAATCAACACTTTGTAGAATTCCACTGCCAAATAATCTTTTATTAATCAGAAATGAATTGCAAATTTCAACATTGTAATAAAAGATCATCACAGAAAACTAGAAGTAGAATCTCTTTAAATTGGCTACGTTCCAAGCTCGAGGTATCTCGCTGGCCTCCAGCGTTTCCATGTGATAGGCTCCTTGTAGATTGTCCCTTATCACCTTGAATGTTCCCTCCCAGTTTGGTCCTAGCTTGCCATCCGATGGTTTTACTGTGCTGCCAAGAACTTTTCTTAGGACGTAGTCCCCAACTTGGAATGCTCTCGGATTGAACTTCTTGTTATAGTGCTTTAATAGCTGTTGCTGATAGCCTGCTAGTTTCACTAGATCCACCTCTCTTCGTTCCTCAGCTAGGTCAAGTTCAACGAGAAATGCTGCATCGTTCTAGCCTTGGTCGATTAGGGTGGACCTCATGTTGGGGAGGCTAGATTCCAAGGGAATGATTGCCTCCATACCATATGTCAGTGAGAATGGGGTTTCCTCGATTGACCACCGTGGGGTAGTGAGGTAGGCCCATAGGATGTGTGGCAGCTCGCTCACCCATGCCCCTTTGGCTCGCTCTAATCGCTTATTCAATCCATCAATCACTATTTTATTGGAAGCTTCGGCCTAACCGTTGCTCTAAGGGTATGCCACCGAGCTAAAATGGTGTCTGATCCCGTGGTCGTTATAGAAACCCTAGAAGGGCCACTTTCGAACTGGGTTTCGTTGTTAGTGATGATGGTCCTGGGGATCCCGAAGTGGGTGATAATGTTCTTCCACATAAATCTTATCATATCCGTGTCTCTGATGTTCTCCAATGGCTCTGCCTCTATCCATTTGGTGAATTAGTCTATCGCGACCAATAAATACTTGCGATTATCGACAGCGGTAGGAAGAGGGCCTACAATGTCCATTCCCTATGGGGTCCCGCATGAGTTGGTGGCTGATAACGGGTTGCATTTCTAAGTAAAAGTCACAGAAGTGGTCAATGAGTATGCAATTCAGAGACACAAATTTTCCCCCTATCGACTCCAAACCAACGGTTAAACTGCTCATAAGAACGTCAATGCCATCATCAGTAAGATGATCAACAACTATCGAGATTTGGCTGACCTGACCCCTTTCACCCTCTTGGGCTACCGCACTTCAGTTTGAATATCTACTTGGGCCTTACTCTCTAGTTTATGACATGGAAACAGTCCTACCCGTGGAACTGGAAATCCCTTCACTGCGAGTCATGATTGAAAGCAAAGTTATTGAGGAAGACTGGCATCATTGTCATCTTGATGAGCTATCACTATTGGACGAAAGGAGATTGAAGGTTCTGTATCATATACAAGGGTACCATTGCCGGATAGTGCAATCATTTAATAAGATATTTAAGGACCGTAGTGTCTGAGAAAGGGACTCGGCCCTTAAAGAGATTGTAGAGCCCATCCGGGAACCCAGAGGAAATTTCAAGCCCAATTGGAGCAGCCCCTAAATTGTGAAGAAGATCATGTCAGGCAGCGCCTCTATGCTCACTGACCTTGATAAAGAATAGATGGCCCGTCCAATCAACCTGGACCGTCTCAAGAAATTTTACTCCTAGTCTGAAATCTCGGAGCGCTACGACTCTTCTCATCTCCCTTCTATTCTTAAAAAAATAAAAAAAAATCTTCATTTCCCCTCTACTCAGAACTACGTGGGGTTTAATCCTCTAAAAATACTTTTTCTTTAAAAAATGAAGCTAAAAAAAAATTTAAAAACCCTCAGAGGTACGTAGGCATCTCATACGCTTTACATGAGCACGACCCCCTTCTTTTTCATAAAATGCTATTATTTTCTTATCCCCAAGAACGACAGTTCATTTTTAACATGTAAATGAACAAAAGTATTATGTATGCCTTAGCGATTGGTATAGATAATTCAAATGCAAAAAACTCATCAAGAGGCACAACTAGATGATCAAATTTTTTTTTATTCCATTATCAAGAAGTTTCGGTACAATTACATTAGTATAGGGAGTCAAATGACTTCCCTTGACAGTCTACTCCTACCTTCCTAAAACAAAATAAAAACAAGCCCCAGTACACCTAAAATAACCTTCAAATTATTCCAAAACACCCATTATAATAGCTTCACAAATAAAAGGGGTCTTACCCGCAGTTTCCAAAGGAACCAGCCCCATCATCACCCACATCCTGGGGTCCCCAAACTTCCCCTTCCTGAATAGAGTGCCGCAGACGCTCCATAGAACAATAAGCCCAGACTAACCTGGGGAAAGCCACAACACATCCCTCCATGATGTCAAATATAACGAACCACATTTGCCCAGTCTCCACAGCCAGCATCTCGAAAACTACTTTGCTCCATAACGACTTCTTGTAGTCCCCATAAATATGTCAGACTCTCCCAACATACTGGAATGGACGGGTCGATGGTCGACGATTCTCCCATAGACAGCCAAGCCGCATGCGCATACGCTCTATCAAGTCCTCCATCGAAAAGAAGTCTAGTGTCCGAGGTGGCATAATCTGTTCCCAGCCAAATTAGCGCAAGAGCCTCCAGGGAAAGTAAAAAGAGGCCCATCTGAGGCCAACCAATCTAACATGCTAGTATTCTCCCAGTTCCAGAATGGGCAGCAACTACCCCCTACTAAGACACTGACCAATTCCATCCTCGAGCCCCGTGCTCCACAAACCAGTTTTCCCAGCTCTCGATGTCCAATCCTACACTGTTAAAGTAGCATGAAAAGAAGTTTGGGAAGGCTAGAAAAGGATACTCAGGTGCAATCACCATACGAAACCTCTCCGACAGACACATGAATAGCATGATGGGGCTACTCCTCAGGAAGTTATAATGAACTTATCGCCAGACATCCAGACCATTCAAAGTCTCCACCAATATCATCGCCACAGGATTGTGACGGTACAACATCTAAGAAGCAGTGACTACAAGTTGTGGGTCCAACGAAAGTTTTAAAACCTAGCATAGAATGACGGATCTAGCATAGCCAGCATCACCAACATCCTGCAAATGCACAGAATGCAGCATACCAGGGAGAGAAATCATTCCTCCCGTGATAAGTGACCTAGCCGTCGAAGGCGAGATATGGAGGAGTCCCACTAATAGATCCCTAGGGGATCGAGAAAACTCAGGCATAGCCACTGTAACACTAGGATTTATCCCCAACATGGCAGAGAAATCTTCATAGGTTGGACAGACCTCGTCCAATCCGAAGCAAAATACATATTCTTAAGGATTCCATAACTCTGCCACTGTAATCAACATGTACCACTTTATGGATTGGTTACACCATAAGGTCGTTATTAACATTGTATGAGCACATCTCCCCCAAGGTTTTGAGGTAGTTAGCAAATTCAACACTGCCAGGGAGTGACATTTTGCAAAGTAAGCAAAGAAGAATGTAAAATAGAAGGAATGTGACCCACACCCCCATATTTATACTGGAAAACCCTCAAACAAAGACAAGGAACCCTGTAAAAATCAGAGGGAGACTTACCCCACCAAGTACCCAGTAATTGAAGAAAGTGCAATCAAAGCCTTGGATTGATTAGAAAAGACTAATATACCGATAGGCAAGACAAGGGGCATGCCGATCGACAACCCCCTATTTTTAGAAATTTCCCTTTTTTCTTCTTTTTTAAACCAAAAAACTCAATAAAATAATTTTTATTCTTAAAAGAATTCTGAATTTTCCACTCCTTATGCTTTTACTTATCTTATTTTGAAATAAATTCTCTCTCAAATCTTTTTTTCTTTAATATATTCACGATCTCATCAGAAAAGTAAAAGGAGCATGTACATTAAGTCACTAAAACTAAAAAATTAACAAAAACTTCGTTTTATTTGTATTGATGTTGCTGTGTTACATCGGTTTTGCAGGAAATAAAGAAAATACAATGGGACTCAGTCCGTACCCAATTTTTTCTCTCTTTCTCTCTCATCCACCTACATTTTCTCTCTCCCCTCCTAGCTTTACCTACCAACCACTCTCTATTTCTCTCTCTTTTCTCTTTCTCTCTCTTTCTAGGAGCCTCCTTCCCTCAGGTGCACTCTCTTCCCCCGACGACAAGACGACGCACCTCCACTCCCCGAGCCAGACTCTTCCTCAGACGATACAGACGACACCAAAGAAGAAGGAATCAAAATCGCATCCCGAATGTGAGCGGTCGCCAAAGCTATCCAATCCCAAATATCCTTCATCCAAGTGGTCGATACTCAGATATGCTGTAAGAAAAATAGAAAAGGGCAAATTAGTCAGTCTAGGGTAAAAGAAAGAAATCAGGAAATCAAAAGGACAGCGATATGGAAAGTATACCGATGACTGGAGAATCTCTTTGAAACGTCGAATTAAATCTCCTAAACTTTCCAACGGTCCACCCCATGCGCAATCCTGACTTGCCATGCTGACAAACGATCAATTTTTATTCGACGATCTCCCGTCCAAAGGACCGACGTGCGCTTTCGAGCCATATTTGACCCAAAGTCAATCCCCGAACCGAGGATCGATCCAAATAACTCTTGAAGGTATCTAAATCACCTTTCTAATGGTATTCCCTATGCATAATTCGGATCAATGAATTACGTTCTACGACCATTTTTCTGAGAAAATATTCATGAGATTGCCAATTGATAAGTCCATTTCCCTACCTATCGGCAGTGTGCCTAGGGTCACCTGTCGATTGGCGGGGCTAGGTCCATGACAATCGACACCACCCCTGACCCTATAAATAGAGGGCATAACCTCACTTTCAAAGCACATGTCAAATCCATCAGCATCACTGATCTCAGTAACATTCTCTCGAAATCAACAAAGTTCCTCCATGTGAATTTCCATTCAAGCTTACATTCCCATCCTTTATTTTTGCATGTGAATTTCCATTCAAGCTTACATTAGAAACTTTAAATTTCCATTCTCGAAACCAACAAAGTTCCTCTCTCTTTAAATTTCTTATTTTTGCATTAAATACATTAGATTCATAATCTAGTTCTTACTTTAGTTCGTACACATTAATACCTACATTTTTATTAGTATATTTCACATAATTTATTTTCTTTAAAAACCCAAAACAAACAAAAAGAGGATTACACCCATAAATTCCGAATGGGATTATCCATCACACTTTTTCAAAACTAAAACACATTTTTCTACACACACACCTATAGTCCACGTAGTTCACATGCGGCATAAGGATGGGGTTTGTCCCATAGATTCGATTGATGCCTTTATAGGCTACGTAGGCGTCTCGAATTAAAACCTGAGACTCAAGTCCAATTTTCCAATTTGCTAAATTCTTCTTTTTCATATTTATCATATTCTTGCATTAGTATACATACTATGTTTGTTAGTGTTTCATCCAACACATATTATCGTTTCATCATAACAATCAATATAACGATAGACGCATAAATCATATTTTCTATATATTATTTTGGGAACATTCCTATGGATAACCTCACTCTACTTTTTCTGTGGTATAAATTGAACGATTTTGATCTCCATTATATATACATGCACACATACTTCACGGAGAAAAAAAAGAAAATAATAACACAAGACCATGAGATACCGAAAGGGAGGGATGGGTGGGTAACACCTTTCCATTCTTTAACTTAGCCCCCGAACCTTCGAACTATTGGTTTCGTATGCATCAATTTGTCTTTGATGCTGCTTATAAGGCGAAAACATGCTCTGTTGCCTATTTTATGCAAAATAGGCTGGTGAATCCATCTCTTTACATTTACCCCACACCTTTGATAGCCTAATCATTCCTAAGTAGGGCGTGAGACCTTTCAATCCCCTTCTTTCTCCATCCCCCTTCGGGGGGGGCAGAAGAGAGCAAGGGTGCACATCTTGATCGGGATGGCCACAAATGCATTTCATGGTTAATTTAAATTTAATTCCTAAATATGAGAATGATATGAATGAAAAATGTAAAATATGCATGCAAATAAAAATAACAAGATTACTTTTTCCCAAAATAGAAAAAACTACATCTTTGTTGCAATTTGTACATAGTGATGTTTGTGATTTGTATAGAACACCTACTAGAGGCGGTAGTAAATATTTTACTAGATTTATCAATGAGTTTTTAAAATGGTATTACGTATACCTTTTAAACTCTAAGGATGATGTGCTTAATAGATTTAAGACATATAAAAATGAAGTTTAAAATCAATGTGATACTAAATTCAAATGTCTTAGATATGATAAAGGCGGTGAATATCATTTTCCTCAATTTTGTGAAGATATGGGTAATATACATGAAGTTACTGCACCGTATACACCACAACAAAATGGAGTAGCAGAAAGAAAAAATAGGACACTAACAAAAATGGTTAATGATATGCTTACATATTCTGGTTTAAGTAAAAGTTTTTGGGGTGAAGCACTTTTAACTGCATGTTATATTTTGAATAGGATACCTGTTAAAGATAATAAAAAAACTCCTTATGAATTATGGAAGAATAGAAAACCTAATTTAGGTTATCTTAAAGTTTGGGGTTGTAGAGCTATTGTAACACTACTTGAAACTAAGAAAAATAAATTAGGAAGTAAAGGCGTTGTGTGTATTTTCATAGGTTATGCACAACATAGCAAAGCATATAGATTTATAGTTAGTGAACCTAACGATTCTGTTGAGGTAAATGTTATGATTCAATCGAGAGGTGCAATTTTTTATAAACAAAGGTTTTCTTATATTACTAGAACAAATAATGAAGAAAAAGTACACACTCCTTCACAATTACATGACACACCACCAATAGAATAAGAAGAGATTAGAAAAACTAAAAGACCTAGAAAAGAAAAGAGATTTGGTTCCGACTTTAAAGTTTATCTTGTTGAAGGAACTATAGACACACCTTATAATTATTTTGCTTTAATTCTTAATATTGAAACATACTCACAAACCTTATAATGAGATAATTAAGTCTGTAGATTCAGCATTATAGAAAGAAGCCATAAATATGATGAAATGGATTCAATCATGGTACATAAAACTTGGAAGTTAGTAGAGTTACCTCCACGATATAAACCTATCAAGTTGTGACACACCGCTTATTAAAATAAGAGGTGGCCAGCCCGATACTCCAATAAATTCAAGAATCATAGATGGTCCAGTCTTAGAATCACTGTCGTGAAAATAATAGTACGAGATAACCACCAATTATTTTAGAAAATGGAGGTCAAATAAATTTGCGAGTTTAATAAAAACCACTTAGTCAAACCAATTATAAAAGATGGTGGATAAACATATAAATACATATAATGAATTACAACCATTCCCCAAAATAATAACCGAATAAGCTGTCGGATAATAGACCAATACAAAGAGGTTACACCAATTATTACAAATGAATATCACAGTATATAAGCAAGTACAAAACTTGGGTAACACGCCCAAATGTACAGACTGAGCATAACTAGAGTGTACAAAAGATGGATGCGTCTATAACAAAAATCCTACAACATTCCTAAAAATGCTGTAGCTCCCTGACACTGAAAAGGAGAGATTAGCACGTGCGTCCTTGCAGCGGAGCACCTGGGAATAAATGTGATCCATAAAAAACAAAAAAATATAAACGGGTCAGGGCGCGGTTTGATATGATATTCATGTGAATAAAATTCATGACAGCTATGAATCGCTAACATCATAAACAAGCTTAACTCGCTCTTCACCATAAGAACAATTCTCACCTCTCATCTAAGTGCACATCCTAGCGCAATGTCATTGATAGTATTAACTAATCATTAGTGCAAGAGAAATAAATCAATTCCAATTTAATAAGCTTATATTTTAGTTTTGCTTAATATGACTTCACAAGTCCATTCCTCATTAGGAATCTTATTCCAAACAGTTGATTTATAAAATGCTTTATCCATTTAAAAAATGTCACATTCGTGAGAATAGTTATAATCACAATATAACGATTCTAACACCATCCTTTTGGGAGTCACCCCACTGGATACGCCCCTAAATAGCTATCATCTTCCAGGGCATATAACCAAGACCACCTGGGCATCCTTAATCACGTCGCGTGGGAAGCGGCCATATACTTTCGACAGTGAGTCATAACCATACCCGAAATTACCTCACTTCGAATAAAATAATATCACAATATAACCACCGGTTCTATGGTTGAGGACTATATTCACCCTGCATTCACTAGCCAGGGGACTTCACCTCATTCGCGTAACTTTCCTTATCGTAGCATTTAGATAGGTATTTATATGCAAATCAATATTCACAATATATACCCATTTAAAATGTACATTACGTTATATCCGAAGCCATATGCGTTTAATGACATAAACCACAACGTTTAATTATTCCCATACTAACTTCCAAGAGTTCATGACAACACTATAGGCCACTAAGTGTAATTTACCTCATCCAAATCTCTGAAGGTCCAAAACTGTATAACCCTACCTTCCCCTAGTCCTAAACTATCTTATTAAATCAACAGGAGACTTACTACCATCTATTTAATATATTAATGAATCTCCGACATAAGCTCGAACTCCCCTTTACTAACTTAGGATATTGATTCCCCTACTACAAGACTCTAATACTCTAGTTTTACTTCATGCAAGAAGGTTCCTAGGACTTAAACCTAAAAAGAAAGGAGTAGTAAAGATCTAAGTTTTTGGGGCTAAAAATAGGGGACCAAACGACCGGGCCATGCCCCCCGGTCGACCGCGCTTCTAAGATTTTACCTTGTAAGAAAAGAAGTAAGCCCAATCCTTAATTCCCGGTCGACCGGTCATGAGACCGCGATCGATCGCACTTCTAAATTGTGCTTTTTGAGAGAAGTAATAGGCTTTTCTCTTGAGGCCCGATCGACCGGGCTCTGGACCGCGGTCGATCGATCTTACCAGATCCCACGGACAAACCCCTTTTTCTCATTCCAATCCTAAACCTCTAACCCTAATTTATTCCACATCTCACAACCTCATCCATTAACAACTTCACCCCAACATTTCTATACAACAACAAACTAATATAATCAACTCACAACATATATACATCAAAATCTAAGGGCTAAACACCACAATTCATCAAAACCCACAAATGGTTTAAATCTTCAAAAACACAACTATCAATACAAATTATCCACACTAATCATACATTTGCAAGTTAGAAACTTGCCTTGGATTATAGTCTCGGATTATCTTCTGGTAGCAACAATTTCAATCTCAAATCTTCAATTCTCTCTCTTTTCTCTTCTTTTTCTCCCAAACTCTCTTTTTCTCTCTCTCTCTCTCCCCCCTCTCTCTCTTTAGGCTTAGAACACATAAATGAGGAATAAATGCTATTGGAAGACTTAAATCCCCAATAACACTAAATCCAACTTTAAATTCTACTACAAAATTAAAATGACTCGCAACAACATAATTAAGTCATAATCGGTCAAAAGTACCCGGAACCCAAAACTATATCTTGGTACTTATTTTGACTATTTCGACTATTTCCGGACTAACCGCGCCCTCTAAATTAGCATCCGGGATAACATAAATTATTTCATGTTCCAACATCATTTTAAATCATAACCGTCGCTTAAGGCACAACGACGCAACAAAACATAATATGATGCTATTTACAATTACTTAATAATAAATATGCAAAACTCAGTAAATATTATCTCTTAAATCACTTTAAGTAATATTTATTCCATCTTCCTTTATTTTATATAATTAACCCACATGGCAAATTAGTATAAAAATAATTAATCATAAATAAGGGGTATTACATACTCCCCCCCTTACAAGGGAATTTGCCCTCAAAATTCAGGCATACCTTGTAAAAAGAGGTGTGGATACTTCTCTCGAATATCATCCTCACACTCCCATGTCGATTCCACGGCATTTTGATGTCCCCATTGGACACGAACTAAGGGCACCACCTTCGACCTTAGCCTACGCTCTCCGTGATCTAAGATTGCAACCGGTTGTTCCTCGTATAAAATATTGGGTTGTAGCTCGATATCATCCAAAGAAATGTGCCAATGAGCTCCGTCACACCTTTTGTACTTATTTAAGGATGAAACATGAAACACGTCATGAATCTATTGTAGGCGTTCCAGCAAAGCAAGTTGATATGCTACGGGGCCTACCTTTGCAATAATGGAAAAAAGGCCTACATAGTGCGGCACAAGCTTGCCTTTTTTCCCAAATCGCGTTATCCCCTTCATTGGTGACACCCGTAATAAAACTTGGTCTCCTACCTCCAATTCTACATGACTTTTATTCGCATCGGCATAGATTTTTTGATGGTCTTGGGTGATTCGGATGCAGTTTCGAATAAGATAAATCTTCGAAGAGGTGTCTTGGATCATTTCAGGTCCAAGGATCTTATTATCGCCTACTTCCAACCAATAAGTACGTGATCTACGCGATCGGCCATACAATGCTTCATAAGGTGCCATACCTATTGTGAATTGGTATGAATTATTATAAGCAAATTCGACCAAGGGAAGTTAATGCTCCCATCCTCCTTTAAAGTCAAGTACGCACATTCTAAGCATGTCCTCCAATATCTGGTTGACTCTTTTCATCTGTCCATCTGTTTGTGGGTGGTAGGAGGTACTCAACTTCAATTTGCTCCCCATTGCTTCTTGGAAACTTACCGAAAAATGGGACACAAAAATCTTGTCTCGATTGGAGACTATATCTATGGGCATCCCATGGAGTCTCACAATCTCCGTAATAAAGAGCCAGACATAACGTACTTTATTACAATCCGTATGTACCGGTAAGAAATGTGATGAATTGGTCAGACGATCGATGATAACCCAAATGGAATCACGATCGCTTTGTGACTTTGGCAATCTCGTGATGAAATCCATCGAGATACTCTCCCATTTCTATACCGGTATTTCTAATGATTGTGACAATCCCGTTGGTCACTGGTGGTCTACCTTCACCAATTGACAAGTAGTACACTGGGAAATAGATCCAGAGATGTCCCTTTTCATACTCGCCCACCAATACTGATGGTGTATGTCTTGGTACATTTTGTCTACACCTGGATGTACTACAAATCTAGACCCATGAGATTCAGTCATGATAGCACGTTTCAAATCTCCCTCATCCGGGATAATAAGTCTCCCGTGGAAACGTAACCCATCCTCAAAACTTACAGAGTAGGACTCCGCTCGCTCGGTTAACAACTAACGAATTCGGTCTTGGCAATCTTTATCCCTTCCTTGTTCTTCCATGACTCTCGTCACAGTCGTAGGTGTAACGATCAACACTAACATAAATGCCCTTGAAACAACATCCTCCTGGCTAAGTTCTTTCCATTTAGCCTTCCATACCTTTGCTAACTCCCCCGTAGGTTTTTGACTCAGCGCATCCGCTACCATATTTGCCTTTCCCGGGTGATAATAAATATTAAATTGATAATCCTTCATGAACTCCAACCACCGACGTTGTCGTATATTCAGATCCTTCTGCGAGAATAAATATTACAACGATTTGTGGTCTGTGAAAAGACTGAACTTCTCCTCCAGGAGTCCGTATCTTCAAGGCGAACACTAGCGCAGTAAGCTCTAGATCATGCACGGGATAATTTTTCTCAATGGGCTTTAGCTTGCAAGAAGCATAAGCAATAGCTCGATGCTTTTGTTGTAACACCCCCCCAATCCTTGCAGAGATGAGTCAGTAAAGACTAAGTAGTCCACCCCCGATCTTGGCAATGCGAGTACAGGAGCAGAAGTCAACTTATCCTTCAACTCATCGAAAGCTAGCTGACATGAATCATCCAAAACAAATTTCACTCCCTTCCCGGTCAAGTTTGTTAAAGGGCTAGCGATCTTGAAAAAACCCTTAATGAAACAGCGGTAGTAGCCCATTAAACCCAAAAAGCTACGAATTTCTATGGGAATCATGGGCTGACTCCATTCCCTCACTGCAACCACTTTACTCGGGTCTACAGAAATTACCTCAGCTGTCATAATGTGACCCAAAAAATCCACTTCCTGTAACTAAAAACCACACTTCTAGAACTTTGCATATAATTGATGATCCAGTAGAGTTTGTAGGACCAATCGTAGATGTTCAGCAGGATCGTCTTTCGTCCGAGAATAAATTAAGATGTCCCATATCTAGTCAAGAATGTAGTCTTTGACACGTCCTGCTCTCGAATCCGTAGCTGATGATACCCAGTCCTCAAATCTATCTTAGAGAAGTAAGATGCTCCCCTTAATTGATCAAATAAATCATTGATCCAAGGTAATGGGTATTTGTTCCTGATGGCGACCTTATTTAATTACCGGTAATCAACGAATAACCGAAGGGAACCATCTATTTTCTTCATAAACAACACAGGAGCACCCCATGGCGACGTGCTACGCTGAATAAACCCTTGCTCTAACAATTTCTGAATTTGATCCCTTAACTCCCTAATTTTCATAAGAGCCATACGGTATGGAGCTCTAGCAATCGTCCGAGTTCTCGGTGCTAAATCAATTACAAACTCGATATCACGACTTGGAGGTAAAATCGGAATTTCTCGAAAAACATCCTCAAATTTTCTAACAACGGGAATCAAGTCTAAGGGAACGGCTATATCGCGTGAAGTATCCTCCGCAATATAATATATGTACGTTCTTGAACCTCCCTCCGAAAGAGGCATAGCCAATAGAAACATTTATTGCCCCAGAATGGCAAAGACTATACTCCCCCCATAACAATTTACCAAGGCTAGGTATTTCACTAACCAATCCATACCAAAAATAACATCATACCCGACAATATCAAGGACAAGTAAATCGGCCTCAAAACATAAATTACCAAGGTCTATTCCTACACTTTTACAAATAAAGAATATAAGCGAACCATCACCCATGGAAGATTCCATACTAGTAAAAGTACTCTCCGTAGAATTAATCAACCCTGTCGATTAGGCAAAATGTCTAGCAATAAATGAATGCGTTGTGCCTAAGACTGAATAAATCTTCGAAGGGCACTAAAACCCCTTTCCAATGGTCCATCCCGTGCGTGATTCCGACTTACGGTACGGACGAACGATCCGTTTTACTTTGAGAGGTCACCGAATGATTCTAGGGACTGGTTGACCAAAGTTAACTCCCCGAACCAGATTAAACTCTTTGGAATGTCTAAGTACATCTCCTAAACTTTCCAACGATCCACCCCGTGCGCGATTTGGACGTACTATGTGGACGAACGATCCGTTTGCGTCCAATGATTCCCCGCCCACTGGATTGACGAATGCTTCCGAGCCATTTTTGACCCAAAGTCAACTCTCAAACCCGGGAGAGGTCCAAAGGACTTTTGAAGGTCTCTAAATTACCTTTCCAAAGGTCTACCCCATGCTCGATTCTGATCAACGGTTTGCGTTCTGTGACTGATTTTCCAAAAAGGCCCGAAAGACACTGCCAAACGGCAGGTCTCAAACCCTGCCTATCGTTAGTGTGCCTAAACGCACCTGCCGATTGGCAGGAATAGGGCTATGCCAATCGGTAATGCCCTGGTCCTATAAAAAGGAGGCCTTACCTCACTTGCAAAGAGAGCCCAGATCTGATAGGTATCACTCTCAGCAAATCCAGAAAACCTCTCTCGAAGTCAGAGTGATTTCCACACCCAAATCCCTTTCCAACGTTCACTTTTCATCATCCTTTTCATCAAACTTGGTGAATTCACTACCCTCCATCATCATCCAAGTCTAAGGGCTGCTCTCCAACATTCAAGATCAAACTCAAGATCTTCAAGAAGGTCTAAATTTCTCAAATCTCTCCTTAAATTCTCATAAATTCGCAATAACTTGTTTTAGTACTTAGCACTTTCATTATCTCATCTCACACATCCTAATATACTCTTTATTTATTATTATTGCACATATCTTATTTTCATATAAATAAAAACCCAAAAAATAAGAAAAAGAGGTTTTGCTAAAAAATTCCAAACGGGAATTCTCATACTTTTCTTACACTTTTCTCACAACTAAAACACATTTTCTACACACACACACACACACACACACACACACACACACATACACACACAAATAAGAGAGTCCCCAATTGGATTTATGGGATAAACCCCACCCCTCATTTTGCATGCGAACTACGTGGACTTTGATGCCTCTATAGGCTACGTTGGCGTCTCAGGGTAAAACCTGAGACTCGAGTCCTATTTTTACTTTCTCTTTCATTTTCTATTTTGTCTAAACTCCACTCTCTTATATTATATATATACATATATTCGATCTTAGTGGCGTATTATCCCACATGCATTATCGTTCCCTTATAACGGTCAATGTAAGGATAATCGCGTAAATCCTATTTTCTAATATTTTTATACCTTCCTACGGATGACTCGCTTGACCTCTTCCATGATGCAAGTCGAGGATTCCTATCCCCACTATATATACACATGCACACACATCATGGGGAAAATAAAAGGAAAATAGAAAAAATCCATGAGAGACCGAAAGGGCGGAATGGGTGCCTAACACCTTCCCATTTCGTAACTTAGTCTCCGAACCCTTTTCGAATCATTTTGGTTTCGTATGCATCAGTATGTCTTTAGATGTTGTCCTTCGGGATGGCTCCCTTTCTTTTGTATGTTTTAAGTAAAATAGACTGGCGACTCTAATCTCTCTACATTTTTACACCTCACCCAAATGACGTCAGCCGAAGCTCTCCCGAGAGGGACGCGCGGGACCTAGGATCCTCCTTCACGCGCTCCCGCTCCCTGCGAGGATCCGGGGGGGATGGCCACAGTGGAGACTCTGCTGGGTACTTTCTTTTGAGGGATAGAATCTATTTACATGGGTGTTATGTTTGTTTATATTTTCCCCATTTTTGCATGTTCCCCTTTTCCATGTATCTTCCATACTTATGCTTCTATTCACACACTTGTAGAAAATTCTCCATGTACACTTCACAACACGTGCACCTAGGGTCACATATATCCACATGTTGCACGCATCACCCATCCATACTTGGTGTACCATTGGTACTTGTACTTTGCTCCCTGTTGTCATAATCAAGAAATACATTCTCATAAGATACTAATAAGAGGATCATGCATGATTCACACGACATCACCAAAGAGCATTGTTATGGACCAAATTTTTACCCAGTAACTGGAGGGTCACTTCGTGATGGGTGCTGGTCCGGCACGGCGCAGTTAGCCTAAGCTATATGACTCTCACCTTTCATTGGCCAAGTACCTTCGACGTATATCGAACGGTTCCCCCCGCATCGTACCGCTTGAACGAAGTCATGACGGGAGGTATATCGCAGGGAACTAGTTGACGTACGATGAGTATATCGAATTCGCTCTCACATGTACCATCCTCACGAGGTATATGGTGAGGCAATTCATGTACACTCAGGTATATCAAATGGCTTGTCCACACGTACCGATTGCCCGCAAGAGCAAGACGTATATCGTGGAAGTCACGCCAAAGCGGGAACCCTTTTCGATTCACCCAACCAACTGCATACCCGCATATAGGTTTCAAGCCTAGGAAACACATGTACTTTGCCGATTTTTACTCGAAATTCTGCCGAAATTCCGGGTCGGCCTGCCACCCGAATTTTCGGGCATTTTAACAATGGGACCCTGTCCGTGAGCTGGTCACATGTCCAGCCATAGCTTTGCATATATTACAAACCCAATTTTTCCAGGATCGGGTCTCGTTCGGCATTTCATTTTGCATTTAGGAGAATTAATACAAGTGAAAACATAATAATTATAATAATCATGCTGAGACCGTCTCCAAAGGGAAAATTCCCTTTTTCTTTATCCAAAATCCAAAAACATTTTTTCCTTTCCTTACCAAAAATCCAAAAAATTTTCTCCTATCTTTATCAAAAATCCAAAAAAAGGTGTCAATTTTTTTTCATCCCTTTTTCTCAAAAATAAATCCCATTTTACGCCTTCTCAGGTCGATCGCGAACCCTTGGCCTGGCTCCTTATTGGATTCGATCTTCAGTCAGATCACCCCAGAGTTCCGATCGTTCCCCTATTACTTCTTTCGAGTTCCGAATCCATCCATTTTCCACAAAAAAGACAGATCAAGTACTCGTTGTGCAGCCAGATCTGACGACAGTTCTAGCTCAGCTTGTGTCCAAGATTGACAACCTCCAAACTGAGGTACGAGAGATGCAACAAAACCAGGTTCTTATCCCTCAAGAACTCGAGGCCCTATTCCCTCGCGATATGGATCCACCTGAGCCTATCTGGGTCCTCAAAGAATATCAGCACGCTCCACGTACCCCTCCTGTTAATGGGCCGCCGCCTACCCAACTTCCAATGCCTAACCTTGCCCAACATGGGGCTAACTTTCCTATGATCATTAATCCAAAGGAAGAAGAGTTGAACAAAGTTAAAGAGGACCTCAAGATGCTCACTAAGAAGTTCAACCAAGTCAGAATCTCAGGAAATTACCACTACACCAAAAATGCCAATCTGGCACGCTTAGGGAAAGAGATTCTGGCACTGCTTAAAACCGTGCCTGATTCTGGCACGGTTTTATCATAATCTGGCACGGTTTGAAATAGTGCCAAAATTTGGCACGGTTTTTAACTGTGCCAAATATGGGTACGCTTTGTTAAAAAAATAACCCCCCAAAATTTGGAGTGGGGACCAAATTTTCAAGACATTCCAATCCCCCCTCTCTCTCTATCTCTCTCTCTCTCTCTCTCTCTCTCTCCCGCTCGCTCTCCTTCCCGGCACGCTCTCCCTCCCGGCTTCCTCATCGCTCTCCTTCCCGGCTCGCTCTCCCTCCTCCTCGTCGCTGCTACTGCTCATCTCCTTCCCGGCTCGCTCTCCCTCCTCGTCTCTTCTACTGCTCCTCGTCGCTTAAGGTATTACATCTCTCTCTCTCTCTCTCTCTCTCTCTCTCTCTATATATATATATATATATATATATATATATATATATATATATATATATATATATATATATATATATATATATATAGATTTAGGGTTGCGATTTAGGGATTGCGATTCAGGGATTGCGATTTAGAGTTACCGATTTGCGATTTAGGGATTGCGATTTAGGGTTGCCGATTTAGGGGTGCTGATATATATATATATATATATATATATATATATATATATCATATGGGTATCGCAGATCAGGTCAGTTGCGATTTATGACCTGCGATTTCGCTCTCTCTCTCTCACTCGCAACTGGATATACATATATACATATATATATATATATACATATATATATATATATATATATATATATATATATATATATATATATATCGGTAAATACCAGTACATATATATATATCAGTACATATATACATATATATATATATCGGTAATATCAGTATCAGTATATATATATATATATCAGTACATATATATATATATCAGTACATATATATATCGGTAATATCAGTATCAGTATATATATATATATATCAGTACATATATACATATATATATATATATATGAGTAATATCAGTATCATATAGTTGTATATTTTCCTTTTTATAGCCCTGTGTCTCGTTGATGAGTTGATTGTTTGTGTGTGTAGATTTGGAGCTGGAAGGGTGGAAATGAAATAAAAATGGAATTATTTCACTAAAACTTTAGGAAAAAAAGTGAGAAATAAAGGTATATAGAGAAATTTAGAATTAGAATTAGAATTAATTGTCAAAACGCGTATGTGTGTGTGTGTGTGTGTGTTTGTTTATATATGTTTGTATATTGTCATTTTAACACCTTAGCGTCTCATCAATGAATTGTTTGTTTATGTATATATGTGTGCATGCACATAGTGTGTGTACGTGAAGGTGGAAGGGAAGAAGTGCACTAAAGATCAGCTTTTGATTGGTATGAATATGTATATTTACACATGCATGTATATACATGTATTTATACACTTTAAATTTATTAGCTCTATGTTTGGTTGATGAAATAGTGCCAAAACGTTGTTGCAAAACGTGTCCGGAATGTTGTTGTGAGCAATCACTGGGGGCTTGGGGGCATATCAATAATTGTAAGTAAGTATTCACTATATGGAATTTTTCTTTATTTTTTCCATTCTTTATTTTTTTTCTTTTTATTGTCCAGTAAGAAACCATTCAATAAATTTCTGTAATTGAGTTATATATAATGATGTAGTTAGCATCCATTTGGACTATTCACTTGTGCTAAGGATTTAGTTAGCATGGATACAAAGGTAAGCTTATTGTTCATACCCTTTGGACTTGACTTCTTTCTAGTTTATTTTCTGGTTAATTTTGATCACATTAACGTATTGTAGGTCAGGATGTTAGCAGTTTATATGTAAAAGTAGCTTCAGAGCAAGGCCAAGGGCAAGGAATTACAAGTAATGTAACTTTCACATGCAGAATCCCACTAACCCGCTACTGGACAGGTAAAACTCTAGTATTATATTTTACTTCTAATAAGATATATAGTTTTATATATGTGAAGTACTTTATATATGCGTGTCCTTTACTGTATATATGGTTATGGGGTTTAACACTTTTTTTTTAAAATTACGTGTTTTCATATTTGAAGTTTTGTTATGGAAGTAAAATTAAAGTTACGTGATCTTATGCTATTAATCGAGACGTAATTGGCTCAACTATGAGAAACTCTATAAGAATATTTACTTATTACTTGAAGTCACAAAACAAAAAATTTTAGTTGTGTGAGCATTCCCACATCATCAGACCTCTTCCAATGATAGGAGTTCTAATGAATGGAGTTAGAATTACATCTGTTAGTTTTTAAAAATTATGCCTATTGATAGTAATTATGCCTTACACTATTGAGATTTAGTACAAACAATTGAAGTCCATATTGACATAGGAGAATAGCTTATTATGGACACCTCGCACGGGACCAATGTAACTTGTAGGAACTGACCGTCTCGTCCCGGGGCTCCCGGTTTGAGAGTATGACGATAATTTGCAAAAATAACACTTAGAGTTGAAAACAGACCGTTAAAGGGTGAAAACCCAAACCAGCCCTCAAACGTCCCCGTAGGAGGCACGAACACCTCGCACGGGACCAATGTAACTTGTAGGAACTAACCGCGTAGTCCCGGGTCTCTCGGTTTGAGAGTATGACGATAATTTGCCAAAATCACACTTAGACTTGAAAACGGGACGTTAAAGGGTGAAAACGCAAACCAGGCCCGAAACATCCCCGTGGGAGGCACAAACGCCTCGCACGGGACCATTGTAACTTGTAGGAACTGACCGCGTAATCCCGGGTCTCCCGGTTAGAGAGTATGACGATAATTTGCAAAAATCACACTTAGACTTGAAAACATGCCATTAAAGGGTGTAAACCCAAACCAGCCCCCAAACGTCCCCGTAGGAGGCACGAACACCTCGCACGGGACCATTGTAACTTGTAGGAACTGATCGCGTAGTCCCGGGTCTCCCGGTTTGAGAGTATGACGATAATTTACCAAAATCACACTTAGACTTGAAAACAGGCCGTTAAAGGGTGAAAACCCAAACCAGCCCCCAAACGTCCCCGTAGGAGGCACGAACTCCTCGCACGGGAACAATGTAACTTGTAGGAACTGACCGCGTAGTCCCGGGTCTCTCGGTTTGAGAGTATGACGATAATTTGCAAAAATCACACTTAGACTTGAAAACGGGCCGTTAAAGGGTGAAAACGCAAACCAGGCCCGAAACATCCCCGTGGGAGGCACGAACGCCTCGCACGGGACCATTGTAACTTGTAGGAAATAACTGCGTCGTCCCGGGTCTCCCGGTTAGAGAGTATGACGATAATTTGCCAAAATCACATTTAGACTTGAAAACAGGACGTTAATGGGCCGTAGGAGGCATGAACACCTCGTACGGGACAATTGTAACTTGTAGGAACTGACCGCGTAGTCCCGGGTCTCCCGGTTTGAGAGTATGACGATAATTTGCCAAAATCACACTTAGACTTGAAAACAGGCCGTTAAAGGGTGAAAACCCAAACCAACCCCCAAACGACCCCGTAGGAGGAACGAACACCTCGCACGGGACCAATGTAACTCGTAGGAACTGACCGCATAGTCCCGGGTCTCTCGGTTAGAGAGTATGACGATAATTTGTAAAAATCACACTTAGACTTGAAAACAGGCCATTAAAGGGTGTAAACCCAAACCAGCCCCCAAACGTCCCCATAGGAGGCACGAACGCCTCGCACGGGACCATTGTAACTTGTAGGAAATAACTGCGTCGTCCCGGGTCTCCCGGTTAGAGAGTATGACGATAATTTGCCAAAATCACACTTAGACTTGAAAACAGGCCGTTAATGGGTGAAAACCCAAACCAGCCCCCAAACGACCCCGTAGGAGGCACGAAAACCTCGCACGGGACCATTGTAACTTGTAGGAACTGATCGCGTAGTCCTGGGTCTCCCGGTTTGAGAGTATGACGATAATTTGCCAAAATCACACTTAGACTTGAAAGCAGGCCGTTATAGGGTGAAAACCCAAACCAGCCCCCAAACGACCCCGTAGGAGGCACAAACACCTCGCACGGGACCAATGTAACTTGTAGGAACTGACCGCATAGTCCCGGGTCTCCCGGTTAGAGTATGACGATAATTTGCAAAAATCACACTTAGAGTTGAAAACGGGCCGTTAATGGGTGAAAACCCAAATCAGCCCCCAAGCGACCCCGTAGGAGGCACGAACACCTCGCACGGGACCATTGTAACTTATAGGAACTGACCGCATCATCCCGGGGCTCCCGGTTTGAGAGTATGACAATAATTTGCCAAAATAACACTTAGAGTTGAAAACAGACCGTTAAAGGGTGAAAACCCAAACCAGCCCTCAAACGTCCCCGTAGGAGGCACGAACACCTCGCACGGGACCAATGTAACTTGTAGGAACTGACCGCATAGTCCCGGGTCTCTCGGTTTGAGAGTATGACGATAATTTGCCAAAATCACACTTAGACTCGAAAACGGGACGTTAAAGGGTGAAAATGCAAACTAGGCCCGAAACACCCCGTGGGAGGCACAAACGCCTCGCACGGGACCATTGTAACTTGTAGGAAATAACTGCGTCGTCCCGGGTCTCCCGGTTAGAGAGTATGATGATAATTTGCTAAAATCACGCTTAGACTTGAAAACAGGCCGTTAATGGGTGAAAACCCAAACCAGCTCCCAAACGACCCCGTAGGAGGCACGGACACCTCGCACGGGACCATTGTAACTTGTAGGAACTGACCGCGTAGTCCGGGTCTCCCGGTTTGAGAGTATGACGATAATTTGCAAAAATCAGACTTAGACTTGAAAACAGGTCGTTAAAGGGTGAAAACCCGAACCAGCCCCCAAACGACCCCGTAGGAGGTACGAACACCTCGCACGGGACCAATGTAACTTGTAGGAACTGACCGCGTAGTCCCGGGTCTCTCGATTTGAGAGTATGACGATAATTTGCAACAATCACACTTTCTTGAAATCAACCCGTTAAATGGTGAAAACCCAAACCAGCCCCCAAACGTCCCCGTAGGAGGCACGAACACCTCGCACGGGACCAATGTAACTTGTTGGAACTGATCGCGTCGTTCCGGGTCTCCCGGTTTGAGAGTATGACGATAATTTGTAAAAATCACACTTAGACTTGAAAACAGGCCGTTAAAGGGTGAAAACCCAAACCAGCCCTCAAACGACCCCGTAGGAGGCACGAACACCTCGCACGGGACCAATGTAACTTGTAGGAACTAACCGCGTAGTCCCGGGTTTCCCGGTTTGAGAGTATGATGATAATTTGCAAAAATCAGACTTAGACTCGAAAACAGGCCGTTAAAGGGTGAAAACCCAAACCAGCACCCAAACGACCCCGTAGGATGCACGAACACCTCGCACGGGACTAATGTAACTTGTAGGAAATAACTGCGTCGTCCCGGGTCTCCCGATTAGAGAGTATGACGATAATTTGCGAAAATCACACTTAAACTTAGAAACAGGCCGTTAAAGGGTGAAAACACAAACCAACCCCCAAACGACCCCGTAGGAGGCACGAACACCTCGCACGGGACGATTGAAACTTGTAGGAACTGACCGCGTAGTCCCGGGTCCCCCGATTTTAGAGTATGACGATAATTTGCAAAAATCACACTTAGACTTGAAAACAGGCCGTTAAAGGGTGAAAATGCAAACCAACCCCTAAACGACCCCGTAGGAGGCACGAACACCTCGCACGGGACCATTGAAACTTGTAGGTACTGACCGCGTAGTCCCGGGTCTCCCGGTTTTAGAGTACGACAATAATTTGCGAAAATCACACTTAGACTTGAAAACACGCCGTTAATGGGTGAAAACCCAAACCAGCCCCCAAACGATCCCGTAGGAGGCACGAACACCTCGCACGGGACCAATGTAACTTATAGGAACTGACCGCGTAGTCCCGGGTCTTCTGGTTTGAGACTGTGACGATAATTTGTAAAAATAACACTTAGACTTGAAAACAGGCCGTTAAAGGGTGAAAACCCAAACCAGCCCTCAAACGACCCCGTAGGAGGCATGAACACCTCGCACGGGACCAATGTCACTTGTAGGAACTGACCGCGTAGTCCCGGGTCTCCCGGTTTGAGAGTATGACTATAATTTGCAAAAATCAGACTTAGACTCGAAAACATGCCGTTAAAGGGTGAAAACCCAAACCAGCACCCAAACGACCCCGTAGGATGCACGAACACCTCGCACGGGACCAATGTAACTTGTAGGAAATAACTGCGTCGTCCCGGGTCTCCCGGTTAGAGAGTATGACGATAATTTGCTAAAATCACACTTAGACTTGAAAACAGGCCGTTAATGGGTGAAAACCCAAACCAGCCCCCAAACGACCCCGTAGGAGGCACGAACACCTCGCACGGGACCATTGTAACTTGTAGAAACTGATCGCGTAGTCCCGGGTCTCCCGGTTTGAGAGTATGACGATAATTTGCAAAAATCACACTTAGACTTGAAAACAGGCCGTTAAAGGGTGAAAACCCGAACCAGCCCCCAAACGACCCCGTAGGAGGTACGAACACCTCGCACGGGACCAATGTAACTTGTAGGAACTGACCGCGTAGTCTCGGGTCTCTCGATTTGAGAGTATGACGATAATTTGCAAAAATCACACTTTCTTGAAATCAACCCGTTAAAGGGTGAAAACCCAAACCAGCCCCCAAACGACCCTGTAGGAGGTACGAGCACCTCGCACGGGACCAATGTAAGTTGTAGGAACTGACCGCATCATCCCGGGGCTCCCGGTTTGAGAGTATGACGATAATTTGCAAAAATAACACTTAGAGTTGAAAACAAACCGTTAAAGGGTGAAAACCCAAACCAGCCCTCAAACGTCCCCGTAGGAGGCACGAACACCTCGCACGAGACCAATGTAACTTGTAAGAACTGACCGCGTAGTCCCGGGTCTCTCGGTTTGAGAGTATGATGATAATTTGCAAAAATCACACTTAGACTTGAAAACGGGCTGTTAAAGGGTGAAAACGCAAACCAGGCCCGAAACATCCCCGTGGGAGGCACGAACGCCTCGCACGGGACCATTGTAACTTATAGGAACTGACCTCGTAATCCCGGGTCTCCCGTTTAGAGAGTATGACGATAATTTGCAAAAATCACACTTAGACTTGAAAACAGGCCATTAAAGGGTGTAAACCCAAACCAGGCCCCAAACGTCCCCGTAGGAGGCACGAACACCTCACACGGGACCAATGTAACTTGTAGGAACTGATCGCGTCGTCCCGGGTCTCCCGGTTTGAGAGTATGACGATAATTTATAAAAATCACACTTAGACTTGAAAACAGGCCGTTAAACGGTGAAAACCCAAACCAGCCCCCAAACGACCCCGTAGGAGGCACGAACACCTAGCATGGGACCAATGTAACTTGTAGGAACTGACCGCGTAGTCCCGGGTCTCTTGGTTTGAGAGTGTGACGATAATTTGCCAAAATCACACTTTCTTGAAATCAGCCCGTTAAAGGGCGAAAACCCAAACCAACCCCCGAACGACCCCGTAGGAGGCACGAATACCTCGCACGGGACGAATGTAACTTGTAGAAACTGACCGCGTAGTCTCGGGTCTTTCGGTTTGAGAGTATGACGATAATTTGTAAAAATAACACTTACGACTTGAAAACAGGCCGTTAAAGGGTGAAAATCCAAACCAGCCCCCAAACGATCCCGTAGGAGGCACGAACACCTCGCACGGGACCAATGTAACTTATAGGAACTGACCGCGTCGTCCCGGGTCTCCCGGTTTGAGAGTATGATGATAATTTGCAAAAATCAAACTTATACTTGAAAACAGGCCGTTAAAGGGTGAAAACCCAAACTAGCCCCCAAACGACCCCGTAGGAGGCACGAACACCTCGCACGGGAACAATGTAACTTGTAGGAACTGACCGCGTAGTCGTATATGCAATTTTTCTTCTTGTCTATGCAATTTTTTTTCTTGAATATGATTTTTTTAAAAATGACTTGGTTACTAATATTGTATCTTTTTTGTGTCTTATTTTTTTTGTAGGATGACATTCAATCGTTAGCTTTTATCCACTTGGAACGCACGAAGAAGTCAATGCTTTACAATAAGGGGATTGTGTATTTAGTGTAGTTAATATTCAGGATTCTATTTTTTGTGTTATGGCCGAGCAGGCTTCATTAGTTTTATGGTTTATTTTTATGGTCGTGCTGACTATAGTAGTTTTATTGTTGACTTTTATGGCCGTGCGGGCCTTTATATGGGCAGATTTTATGTTAGCAGGTTTTGGAATGCTCAGAAAATAGAGGAAACTCTGCCCAATTTTTTTTTGATATGGGAACTATTAACTCTTGTAATTTTTTGAAGTTATTGTCAACTTTTATGGTCATGTGTTGCTTTATATTGGTATTATCTCTTGTAATTTTTTGAAGTTTGTATGCACATTAGTTTATCAACAACCTGCGATATTCATAATTTGTGAATTTTTTTGTTTTTTTTTTGCAAATAATAAATATTTTTCCTACTGAATTTGGAATTTGCAAATTTTCCAGATTTGGTTCCTATTATTATTTTTTTTAATCAACTGAAAAATCTGGCACGGTTTTAAACCGTGCCAAAACCGTGCCAATGCATAAAAAATGAGAACGCTTATAAAACAATCTGGCACGCTTTATAACCGTGCCAAAAGCGTGCCAGAAAATAGATAATTTGGCACGGTTTTGGCCTGTACCAAAAGCGTGACAGATTTAACATCTGGCACGGTTTAAAAGCGTGTCAGATTAAAAAACTGGCACAGTTTAAAAGCGTGCCAAAAGCGTGCCAGTTTGGAAAATCTGGCACGGTTTTAAACCGCGCCAGAAAATCTGGCACGCCTGATTCTGGCACGGTTTAAAACCGTGCCAGATTGCGTCTGGCACGGTTTTAAACCGTGCCAGTTTCCTGTTTTTGGTGTAGTGTACATGGACTGCACCCACATGTCTCCTTATCCTAAAGCGAGGTTACCCGAGAAGTTCAAGATGCCAAATATTGGGAAATTTGGAGGAATTGGACCCCCAATTGTTCATATCCGAAGTTATCACCGTTCCATGACTCTACTAGGGGCTTCTGAATAAGTGATGGCCCAATTGTTTCAGCAAACTCTCAAGGATAACTCCCTCCGATGGTTTTTATCTCTCGAAGATTCTAGAATTCGTAGCTGGGAGGGTGTAGCCCGAGAATTCATGTCACAATACAAATACAATAAAGAGATTGAGGTCACCCGTCGTGATTTAGAGATGATAAAAAAGAACCCTGGAGAATCAATCAGTAACTTCATCTCCCGATGGAGGGAAAAAGCAGCAACCATGACCAATCGACCTTCTGAGGAAGAACAAGTCAACATAGTGAAGAAGCACTTCTTACCCAATGTCCGAGCAACGATGAGAGGATAATACTATCCCCACTTCCAAGCTCTCAGAGAAGCAGGAGTAGAAATTGAGGAAGGTCTTACCAAAACATAAGTCGAACCAAAGAAGGTACCCGGATAGTTCACCCCCAGAAAATATGACAAACCTGCCAGTGCTACCGTCTCAACCATCAATAACATCTCTCAACCAACCACCTCATGGGCTCCAAAAAGCTGCCCTGTCCCAGTCCAAAAGGAATATACCGAGCTTCATGATCCTCTCTCTAAAGTTTATCAAGCCTTGTTAAGCCGAAACCTTATCAAACCTTTGGACCCCGTCCATTGCCAAATCCACTCCCAAGAAACTTCAAGGCAAATGACCATTGCGCCTTTTACCAAACTGCTGGCCATACCACCTACCAATGCCTTCACCTCTGAAACATAATCCAAGGTCTAATTGACCGGGGTACCATCGCCCCACCATCCAATCCTAAGAAAAACACTACTCACGACCCACTTCCAAATCATGCCAATGCCATCTTTCTAGAAGAGAACCCAGAATTTGATCCCTCAACTCAAATCACACCCATATACTTTCCTAAACCTCTCCAGATTTTCCCATATATCCTCCTACACACTACTAGCCTCTTTGATCAGGCCCTATCACTCCTTACTAGAGCATGCATCGCTGTCCGTACCCACTCTGAAAATGGAAGCATGGAATTATCGGAAGTGTTAAACCAACTCCTAGAGTTCGGGCTGAAATTACCCTCACAAATGGTCATTGATTTCCAGAGGTTCAGTACACTATTCTTAGATGCATGGAAATGGGGCCGAGAGTCAGATAGTTGGGTAGTACCAACCTATGAAGTTAGCCTGGATGATGTTATCTAGATTATGGCAGAATTATTCAGGCAAACCAATAACATTTGCAGTATGACCAAGTTACTTGATACTCTGAAGCTACAGGGCTGCCTGGTCCCTTCACCCTTACACATCCACACAGAATGGGATGACCTGTATGAAGAAGCCGTTGAAGTTATGGAATGCATTGAATTTGCATGGAAAGATAGAATTATTGCCACTGGATGGGGGGAAGAATTCAAAGATTCGAATAAGGAGAAAGCTTCAGAAAAAATTGGCCCGGTAGTCGACATGTATGGGATGAGATCATTTGAATAACTCCTTGGAGAAATAAACAAGGTGGAAAAACAACCCAAGATCGATGAGGAAATGAGGTTCATATTCTTCCCTTCTTCAGTAAATCACATAACCAGATCAGGGAGGCATTACCGGATTCCAAGCTCACTACCAGCCAATGACAAGGGGAAGCGCATGGAAAACCTTCTTATACCAGAGATGACCCTCGAGGAGAGCAAGATCCTCGATCAACTAAAGAAAACTCAAGCTAACATCACTCTATGGGGGCTTTTCATGTTTTCTTAGTTACACATAAATGCTTTGATAAAGTTGCTCACTGGACCCACAGTTCATCCTTCTACCACACTAGAAGAAGCGGTAAATTTGGTTATATTCTTGACCTCTACCCGAATGCTATCCTTTTTCGAAGAAGAAATCCCCAAGATTGGGCCAAACCACAATCATGCACTCAACATCTCCTTCGAAGTTATGGGGAAGGTCGTGCCACTCTCTCTTGTCGGTAATGGATCCGCTTTGAATGTCTTCCCACTGAGAACCTTCAAATTTTTAGGCTTGAAAGAAAGTGACCTCACTCCAACCTCCGCTGCTGTGCGTGCCTATGATGATACCCGTCGAGAGGTGATGGGAACCATAAAGCTTGTAATAGGGGCTGGACCTATAAAACCTGTCATTGAATTCCAAGTTATTGACATCCCAGCCTATTTTAACCTATTGCTAGGATGACCTTAGCTCTACAGTATCAAGGGCGTGTCTTCCTCACTCCATCAGAAATTAAATTTCTTCACCGATAGATGGGTCATTACCATCTTGGGTGACGATGACAATGCCGAGGGTGCAAGTACCAGCAGTCCAATCCTTGAGATACATCACGGGTCAAATGATATCCTCCTATCAGGATTTCGAGTTGAGCCACTTCCACTCCCGGCAGGGGAGGACTTCAAGGAAAGGGTTTGTCCAGAATACGACCCTCATGGCAACGTCAATGTGATTAATATGTTCAGAAATATGCACTTCATGCCCGGATTGGGGTTATGACAAATAAAGCAAGGGATACTTGAGCCAATTAAACAGAAGAAGGCTTTCGCTCCTTATTATTTAGGGTATAAACCATCAGAACAAGAGCTCAGAATGATCCACCTGTCTCAACCAAAGATAAGACTAGACTGCATCCAGACTATCCCAGGTGACTCCTTAAATGGATGATTCATCAAAGAGGGCGAAGACTTCCCCTTTTACGACTTTCCAGAACCATGGTATGACCATACATACAAGAAGATGAAGCCTGGAATGGAGATTTTCTTTCAAGACAGCTACCCATGGGCCGAGAGTTCCCAACACCATGTACAATCGCTCACCAAAGATAACGAAGAGACCGAGGAAAGTGACTCTGAAGATTCCTCAACTTACAGACACTGGGGTTGACACTCTGCATGGTTCACTTAGGCACTACATCACTGGATCCATCCCACCTGATTAAAGCTGCTGATACACCTCTACTCAATTGGCATGCTACGCCAGTTCTACCTGCTGAAATCTCCCCTAATCCTAATGTTTACCCCTTTTCTTCTTCAGTTGTCTATCCTTGTTCAAGTGTAATCGAGTCCTCTTTGACGAGGTTCTCAATTCTATTTTTCCTATCAATGAAATAAACGAAGATTTTGAGTATCTTGCCGTGCCTTACATTAACTGTTTGGATTCTAATCAAACTTTTGATGATGATGATTTTGCAAATGAAAAATTCTTTACTGATCTAAATAAGGTTAATTATAAATAATATAACCGCATTCAAGTTAATGAAGAAGAGACTGTTGTTGTTAACCTCGGTCTAGTAACCAATTGCGCGAGATTAGGATAGGGACTATCCTTAACGAGCATGAGTGTGCACAAATTGAAGAATTGCTAAAGGAATTCGTGGATGTCTTCGCATGGTCCTACGATGATATGCCTGTCATTGATCCTGAAATAGCTTAGCACGAGATCCCCACTCTCCCAGATTACAAGCCGATTAAATAAAAGTTGAGAAAGCTCTGCACCGAATGGTCGCTCAAGGTCAAAGAAGAGGTGGTCAAACAGTTGAACGTAGGCTTCTTTCGTGTGATCGAATATCCCACGTGGCTAGCCAATATAGTGTCTGTGCCGAAATCAGGAGGAAAAGTTTGGATGTGTAGACAATCTGGATTTGAACAAAGCCTCTCCAAAGGATGATTATCCCTTACCCAATATTGACATGATCGTGGACAACACATCCAGTCATACTCTCAAGTCATTCGTTGATGGGTTTGTCGGATATAACCAAATCAAAATGCACCCATACCACCAAGGCAAAATCGCATTCATCAGCCCATGGGGAACCTTTTGCTACACTGTCATGCCATTTGGTCTCAAGAACACTAGGGCTACCTACCAGAGGGCTGCCACAACCATCCTGTACGATCTGATTCACAAAGAGGTTGAGGTCTATGTGGATGATATGATTAACAAATCCAAGACTAGAGAAGGTCATGGTCCTTCTCTCTGAAAGTTCTTCGAATGACTGCGACAATATTAGATGAGACTCAATCCATAGAAATGCGTCTTCAGCGTTACAAAGGGAAAACTCTTGGGATTCATGGTCAGTGAGAAGGGGATAGAAGCAGATCCTACCAAGATGAAAGCCATACTTGAGATGCCACCTCCTCAAACAGAGAAAGAAGTCCGAGGTTTCCTCGAGAAATTACAATACATCAGCTGGTTCATCATCCAGTTAACCTCCATATGCGAACCTATCTTCAAACTCCTCTAAAAGGATTCAACTAAAGTTTGGAATGAGGCATGCCAAGAATCTTTTGACCGAATCAAACAATACCTGACTCAATCCCGGTACTCATGCCACCACAGCCTGGTCTCCCACTGCTCCTCTACCTAACTATAACCGACACTGCAGCTCGGACTTTGCTATCCCAATACCTTGAAGATTCCCACAAAGAAAGATCCATCTATTACGCCAGCCACAAATTGGTCGGGTATAAGGTTAACTACGCCACTTTAGAAAAGGTGTGTGTCGCACTTGTCTGGGTCACCCAAAAGCTGCGGCACTATATGCTCGCCTTTCCCATCAAACTTATATCCTGAATGGACCCCATCAAATACCCACTTGATAAACTCACTTTATCCAGCCGAATAGCTCGATGGTTGATACTCCTAGCCGAGTTCGATATCATATACATCACGTAAAAAGCCATGAAAGGAAGATCCATCTCTGACTACCTCACTAATTAACCCATAGAAGAAGCTGATGTCTGGATCTCGGAATTCCTACATGAAAACATCCTTTGCACTGCTCAAGACAGCCTTCGATGGCAAATATTCTTTGACGGCGCTGCCAACAAGAAAGGTTATGTCATTGGCATACTTCTAATCACCTCAGATGACTCCCATACTCCCATCGCCATCAAGTTGGATTTCCCTTGCATCAACAACATGATTGAATATGAGGGATCCACAGTAGGCCTCAAAGTTGCTATCAAGAAAGGTATTCAATGCCTAGATGTCTACGGGGATTCCGCCCTCATCATCGGTCAAATGCTCAGAAAGTGGAAAGTCAAGGACGAGAAACTCCAACCCTTCCATGCCCACTTAGAAGAACTAGCCTCCTAATTCCTAGATATCACCTTTCAGTACCTACCTCGAGCAAAGAATAACCTAGACGAGGCCCTTTCTACCCTAGCCTCCATGGTCGACATTCCCGAAGGAATAACTATGACCCCCTTCCCAGTTCAAAAGCAAGACAAACCAACCCATTGCTACCACATTGAGCTCGTCACCACAGAAGATCCCAAGCTAGTCAATTGTTGGTACTATGATATTTTGTACCTCCTCAAGTATGGTACGTATCCCGAGGGTTCCAACAAGAAAGATCGAGCAACCCTTCGAAGACTGGCTGCCCAGTACATCATTTGTTACAAAGCACTACTCAAAAGGAACTTCGATGGAACTCATCTGCACTGCATCGCAGGGGATGACATTGAAAAGATAATGCAGAAGATCCACAATGGGGAATGTGGACCCCACATGAACGATCACATGCTTTCCAAGAAAATCATTCGACAAGGATACTACTGGACCACCATGACCCAGGATTGCATCGCCTATATCTAGAGATGCTAACAATTCTCCAACCTTCAGCATCTACCTCCACATGAATTATACAAAATGACCTCTCCCTGGCCGTTCTCTACATGGGGCATCGACATTATAGGGAAGGTTACACCGAAGGTTTCCAATGGGCCTGATTTCATCCTAGTTAACATTAATTGCTTCACTAAATGGGTCGAAGCAGAGTTATACGCAGTGATGAACGCAAAGAAAGTGGCCAAATTTTTCAAGAAAAACATCATCTGTCGGTATGGAGTCCTACACGAGCTAGTATCAGATAATGGGTTGTATTTCGAGGCAGGAGTCACAGAGGTGGTCAATGAGTATGGGATTCAAATACACAAATCTTCTCCCTACCGACCTCAGACCAACGATGCAGTTGAAGCTGCCAACAAGAACCTCAAAGCCATCATCAACAAAATGATCGAAAGCTGTCGGGATTAGGCTGACCGGATCCCATACGCCCTTTAGGGCTACCGAACCTCAATTCAAACCTCTAATGGGGCTACCCCTTACTATCTGGTTTACGGCATGGATGTAGTCCTATTCGTGGAGCTAGAAATACCCTCATTACGCATCATGTTTGAAAGCAAGGTCAGTGAAGAAGACTGGTGCCAAAGCCGTCTTGATGAGCTGACCCTCCTAGAAGAAAGGAGATTAAAAGAACTATACCACATACAAGGGTGCCATCGCCGAATAGTGCATTCATTCAACAAGAGGGTCAAGGACCGCGGTGTACGAGAAGGGGACCTAGCCCTCAAACAAAACAAAGGACCCATCTGGGACCCCAGAGGTAAATTCAAGCCCAATTGGAGCGGCCCCTACATTGTTAAGAAGATCTTGTCTGGCAGTGCCGCCATGCTTACCGACTTAGATGGGGAGGAGATGGCTCGTCCAGTCAACCTGGACCATTTCAAGAAGTTCTACCCCCAGTCCAAAATCTCTGCATGCTACGACCCTTCTCATCTCCTTTCTATTCTAAAAAAAAATCTCTTCATTTCCTTCTACCCAGAACTACTTGGGCCTGATCCTCTGCAAAACACCATTTTCAAATAAAATAAAAACTTAGCAACAACCCCAAAGGTACGTAGACAACTCATACACCTTACATGAGCACGACCCTTTCTTTTTCACAAAATACTATTCTTTTCTTATCTCCGAGAACAACAGTCAATTCCAACATATATTTGAACAAAAGGATTATGTATGCCTTAGCGACTGGTATAGATAATTCAAACAACATAAATTCATCGAAAGGCACAACTGGATGATCAGAAACTTATTTATTTCACTAATAAGAAATTACGGTACAAATTACATATTAAAAGTAACAGATATCTCCCTTTCCCCCTACCTTCCTAAAAAAGTCAAAATAAAATCCCCACATTTATCCCCCATTACACAATAAAATCTCTAGGAGTCCTACCCACAGCTACAAGAGGAGCCCGCTCCATCATCATCATCTGCATCCGGGGGTCCCCAAGTTTCCCCTACTTGAATAGAGTGTCGCAGACACTCCATGGACCGATAAGCTCAAGCCAGCTTTGAAAAAACCACAACAACTCCTTCCATGGTGTCAAAAGAGACAAGCCACTGTTGTCCAGTATCCACTGCCAACATCTTGCTAACTACTCTCCTCCATAACCACTTCATATAATCCCCAGGGATATACCAAACTCTCCCAATAGACTGAGAGGGACGGGTCGACGGAAGTCGACTCTCCCACAGAGAGCCAAGCCGCAGGCGCAGGCGCTCGGTTAAATCCTCTATCGGAAAGAAATTTAGTGTCCGAGGTGGCACGACCCGTGCCCAGCCAAATTGGCGCAGAAGCCACCAAGGGAAATAAAAAAACGTCTGAACATACGGGTATTCTCCTAGCTCAAAAATAGGCAGCAATTGTCCCCACCAAGGCACTGACCAATACAGATTTCGAGCCCCATGCTCCACAAGCTAATTCTCCCAGCTCTTAATATCTAGGCCAACACTGATGAAGTGACGCGGAAAGAAGTTGGGTACAACCGACAAAGGATATTCTGGAAGAGTCACCAGGTGGAGTCTTTTAGACAACCACATGAACAGCATCACGGGCTACCCCGCAGGAAGTCAGAACGACCTTCTCGCCAGGGATCCAGACCGTTCAAGGTCTCTGCCAGTATCCCCGCTGCAGGATTGTGATGGTATGGCATCCATGAAGTAATGGACGCAAGTCTCGAATCCACCAGTAATTGCCTAGTCACCAAAAATAATTTTGATACTAAGCCCAGAACAACGACTCCAGCATAGCCGACATCACCTACTTCCCACAGATGCATGGACTGTAACACTGACGGGAGGGAGATCATTCCTCCAACAACCAATGATCCAATCACCGAAGGCGAAATATAAAGAACCCTAGCCAGTAAATCCCTGGGAGAACGAGAAAATTTAGGTAAGGCCGCAGCAACACTAGGATTTATCCCCAGCATGGCAAAAAAGTCCTCGTAGGTAGGACAAACGTCATCCAACCCAAAGCGGAATACATGGTCTTCGGGGTACCAAAATTGTACCGCCGCCATCAACATGTTACACTCAATGGACCGATTGCGCCACAAAGAGACTCGACGCATGTTGAAAGCATCGTAGTCGACATTATAAGAGCACATCGCTTCCAAGGCTTCGAGGTAGTTAGCAAACTCAATGCTACCAGGGAGAGCCATCTTGCAGGACTAAGAGATAGTAGGCAAGAAAGTAAGAATGTGAAGGTGTGATGAAAACGCTCCACCCCTACCCCTTTTTATACTTGATAACCCTCATAAAAGACATAATCCCTGCAGAAATCATAGGGAATCCTACCCCATAAAGTACCAAAAAGGTGTGATGAAAACACTCCACCCTACCCCTTTTTATACTTGAGAACCCTCACAAAAGACATAATCCCTACAGAAATCGGAGGGAATCCTACCCCATAAAGTACCAAAAAGTCTGAAGAGGGCACTAATAAAATCTTTGAATTGATGGGACTGGACTTGACTGCTGATAGGCAGGACAAGGGGCTTTCCGATCGACAACCCCCCATTTTTGGAAATGTTCCTTTTCCTTTTTTATCAAAATCAGAAAACCCAATAAAAATAAAATTGATATTCTCAATAGAATTTAAAAAATCCTTTTCCACCCCTATATAATTCCCCATTCTTAAAACTTTCCTCAAAATCCCAAAAATATCTCTTTTTACGGTCTCAGCAGCAAAGTAAAAAGTGCACGTGCATCCATTTGCTCACCATTAACAAAAGATAATAAAAAAAATCCCATTGCATTGCATATATATATTCGTCTGTGTTACATCAAATTTTGCAGGAAATAAAAGAAAAGAAAAAAAAAATAACGGGACTCAGCCCGAACCCATATTCTTTCTCTCTCACACCTACCCTTCGCCCCCTCTCTAAGAGCTTCCACCCCTGCGACGCGCTCTCTTTCCCCTACGGCGAGACGACGCACCACCGCTACCCGAGCCAGAGTCCTCCCTGGACGCAGCAGACGACACCAAATAAGAAAGAACCGAGACCGCATCTTGAATATGAGCAGTCGCCGAAGATATCCAGTCTCTGATGTTCATCAACCAAGTGGTCGATACCCGGATTTGCTGCAAGAAGAAGGAAAAATTAGTATCAAAAGAAGGATCAAAACAGAAAAGGAACCAAAAGAGGAAGAAGGTATACCGCAGGACGAAGAACCTCCTTTGTCAAACCCAACTCCTCCAGATCCATCGTATGAGGATGATGCAACATAGGCACCATCCCTCCATCAGCCCGCTGAATGTTGTATGAAGGGGTATGCAATCGCACAAAGGGGACCTCTGAAGTCACCATCGCCGCAGACGCCGATGGACCACCGCCGCTGTGGGAAGACACCACTGTCGGACTCGAACTCGCAGGAGGGAAAGGCAAGGCATCATATATACTGGGCACCATCAACCATCTCATCACAAAGTCCATATAATCATACAACGCAGCCGTATCCGTGTATAATAAGTAGGACTCATCGATCATTACTGCGATTCTCGCATCCTTCGGCAGCAGCCGCTCCCGCCTCATAGACGTAGGAGGCTGCGCAGGTGGTACCACCACCTCCTCCTCCGTAATCTGTAGAACCACCCGCTCCCCCAGATACCAGGAATGGATGAACTCATGCGCCAGTAAATGCCTTATCTGTGCATTCACCCCGATCGCCCTCGTATCCTGAATGATTGTCCCCCAAGGGTAAAAGGTCACCTGAAAATCCCCGGCAGGCATAAGTCAATACAAAATCAGAACATGCCAAAAACTAAGACTGAAAAGAAAGAGTCTTACCTTACCACTGGTCAGGCCATTCAAAACCTGACGCACTACCTCTAGAGAGAGAGATCCCTTCGACTGCCGATTGGCCTTGCGCCATCGATACAATCGACAGAAGTCCCCAACAGTCTCGTCCTTCAAGGTAATCAGTGGGGTATTGCACCTAATCACCTCATAAAACAACGTCTGCCAAAGACAGGAATTTATAATAAAAAAGGGACGCATAAGGAAAATGCAAATGGATGAAAGGAAAAATGTGCAAAATTAAAGAAATACCTCAAGAAGACACGTGGATCCAGTAAACGTTTACCGGCAGCACCGAATGAATGCATCCAAAGAAAAATAGAGGGTCGCAAAAGTCAGGCTCCCCCAATCATAGAGAGGGATGTTCGAAAATAACCTCAATATGGCAAGAACCATAAATGGACGACGTCGCCACTCGACGCCACCATGAAACCTCCCAGTACCAGTAAAATGAACAACTGGTCCATCTGCCTCACCTGTAGCCCATCCTCCACATCAACCACCCTACTCCGCAAAACATCCATCAGCAAAGACAATCGGATAGAATCCCCAGAGACTATCCTCCCTACGTTACCAAGCGCCGCCCTCACCGCCTCCGGCCTCACCCCCAGAGAGCGATCCACCTCTATCTGCTCCCCATCGTAATCCAGTCCCAGCAGTTGCTGCACGTCTATGGGAGTCACGATCATCTCCCCAAAATTGAAATGGAAGGTGTGGGTAGTATCCTACCATCTCCCCCTCAGAGCGCATAAGATCGTTGTCGATTGAGGCATCTCATCTAGCGCAGACGCCAACCTCCCAAAACCCGCTGATGATACCACCCAATGCACCACATGTGGAAGATCCTCCCAGACATCCTTAAACCCCATCGTCCCACGAGCACGCATGTTCTTCAAAGAGATATCAGACTTTCAAAAGAAGAAACCTTGTCAAAATTCAAGAAGGAAGGAAAAATCACCAAAAAGATAAGAATGCCAAAATCCAGGTTACTTACATAATCGCCAGGGCGCACCACCCTCGAGGAGCGATGACGCGACGACTCTCGTATCAAGGTCTTCTCATCCGTAACCGGCTCGAACGCATCAAAGGGGTTCTCACTCCCCAAAGCAAGAGGCGCCATGCCCTTCACTCCACATTCGCCCAATCATCAACAGTCAACCATTCCCTATGTGCTGCAGTGCTCACAAAGGCAGCCATTACTTAGAGATCAGAATGCTGGAACGATTTGCAAAAGAAAATTACAGAAAGGAAGAAAGAAAGCAAGAAGCTGTGAAAAATGAGGGGAATTCTCCCCCTTTATATAGGATGCCAATGGTCATGCCGATCGGCATTGACCCCCACCCACCGATCGGTACTGACCCCTTACCTTCTCGAGGCAGTCCAAAAGTCCGTGCCACTGCCGAATGGCACCCTCTGAACCATGCCGACTGACACCCCCCCTTAAATTTCTTACAAAAATTCCCAGAAAATACCAGAAAGCCCTAAAAAATTCTCAGAAAATTCCTAAAAATCCCAGGAAGGATTTAGAACATTTTCACCAAGAAAATTTTACACTCCCTCAAGCGGAACCCCCATTTCCCCAGTGGAACTCTCAAAAACCAAGTAAAATTCCTCCCGGCAACGTCCCTGGAGGATATCTAAAGATCACCCCCTACGCCCCAAAGGTCTCAAGTAATACATCCAAACCCTAGACCACCTAATCACTTCCCCAATGGAGTTTACGACATCAAACTTGCCTTTCCTTCGCAAAATCCTCCAAATCACAAGGATTTACCCAAAGGAACTCCGGAGGACACTACATCCCCCCCCAGCTCATTCGTTATTCCCCAGCGAAATCCAAAGTTTAATCTTTACCCCCACCAGAATCCCTGATTGTTCCAAAGGAAATATAGGTTAGAATTGACCTCGGTCTTGGATCGTCACCTTAGTTAGGTCAGAACTGACCTTGGCCCTCGGTCATGATCTCTCTTAGGTCAGAATTAACGTCGATCTTGGATCGTCACCTTGGTTTGGTCAGAATTGACCTCGGTCCTCGATCGTCACCTCTCTTAGGTCAAAATTGACCTCAGTCTTGGATTTTCACCTTAGTTAGGTCAGAATTGACCTCGGTCCTCGGTCGTCACCTTAGTTAGGTAAGAATTGACCTCGGTCTTGGATTGTCACCTTAAGCCTGCAGAATTGGCTTTGACCCACAGAATTGGTCATCTCTATATAAGTCCGCATAATTGGTCATCTCTATATAAGCCTGCAGAATTGGTCATCTCTATATAATCCCGCAGAATTGGCTTCGACCTGTAGAATTAGTCATCTCTACATAAGCCCGTAGAATAGGCTTCGACCCGCAGAATTGGTCATCTCTACATAAGCCCGCAGAATTGGCTTCGAGCCGCATAATTGGTCATCTCACCTTAAGCCCACAGAATTGGCTTCGACTCGCATAATTGGCCATCTCTACTTAAGCCCTCAGAATTAGGCTTAGACCCGTAGAATCGATCACACTCATCTTCAAGCCCTCAGAATTGGTTTTGACTCGCAGAATTGGTTATCCCCAGAACACTCTGTAGGTCCTCAGAATCGGCCTCGACCCTCTGAATTGGTCATCCTCCCTTAAAAGAATCATGCGGTGTCTATTCGATGACTAACATTTATTCCAAACTCACCCATTGAGGGGCTCTGTAGACACCCCATTTTGTTACCCCTAAACTCTCCTTAGGTCCCTAGCACCTCCCTTCATCACTACAAACCCAGGTCATACTCCTAGTACTGACCTAGAAGCCATTGGGTACTCCAAGGCTCCATTTGACCAAAAGTCAAAGTCTTCAGCTCGATCGAGACTGAATGAATCTTCGAAGGGCACTGAAACCCCTCTCCAACGGTCCATCCCATTCGCGATTCTGACTTGCCATGCGGACGAACGACCTATTTTCCCCCAAAACTCAATCAGGAGGCCACCGGGCGCTCCCAGGCTCTATTTGATGAAAGTTAGCTCTTCAACTCGACCGAGACTAAATGAATCTTCAAAGAGTACTGAAACCCCTTTCCAATGGTCTGTATCGTGCACGATTCTGACTTACGGTACGGACGAACAATCCGTTTTACTCTGAGAGGTCACCGAATGCTTCTAGCGCCCGATTGACCAAAGTCAACTCCCCGACCCAGATCAAACTCTTTGGAATATAGAAATACATCTCCTAACCTTTCCAACGATCCCCCCGTGCATAATTTGGACGTATCATGCGAACGAACGATCCGTTTGCGTTCGATGATTCCCCGTCTAATGGACTCACGAATGCTTCCGAGCCACATTTGACCCAAAGTCAACTCCCAAACTCGAGAGCAATCCAAAGGACTTTTGAAGGTCTCTAAATTAAATTTCCAACGTTCTACCACGTGACCGATTCTGATCAACAGTTTGCGTTCAGCGATCGATTTTCCAAAAAGGCCCAAAAGACACTGCCAAACGGCAGGTCCCAGACCCTGCCTAGTGGCAGTGTGCCTAAATGCACCTGCCGAATGGCAAGAATAGGGCTATGCCGACCGACAATGCCCTGGGCCTATAAAAAGGAGGCCTGAACTCACTTGAAAAGAGAGACCAGATCTGATAGGTATCACTCTCAGCAAATCTAGAAAACCTCTCTCGAAGTCAGCATGATTTCCACACCCGAATCCCTTTCCAACCTTCACTTTTCATCATCCCTTTCATCAAACTTGGTGAATTCACTACCCTGCATCATCATTCAAGTCTAAGTACTGCTCTCCAACATTCAAGATCAAGCTCAAGATCTTCAATCCTCTACAAAAAACTTTTGTCCAAGGGACACCTTTTATCCAGGCAATTGTGGATTTTCCCACACCATCAAAGTTCAAAGCACCTGTTGGGACTCCTAAATATGATGGAAAAATCGACCCTGTCCTTCATATAGAATAATACCAAGCTTCTGTCGATATCTATGCCGTGCCAGACGAGATGAGATGCAGGGCATTTTTGAGAACTCTTACCGGATCTGCTCAAATATGGTACAATAATCTTCCTCGGGGGAAGATTTCAACTTTCTTTTAACTGGCCGAGCTCTTTATTGGAAATTTCTATTTTACAGTGTTTAGTTGTTGATGTTGAGACTGTACCATCTGAGATACCTGATTTATGTAGTATAGGGCTAGCCACCCGTTATTATTTGGAGCGGGTTGCCGCAGATAATTACAAAGGGCAATGGGTAATGAAGTTCGAATCAATTCATTCAGCATATAGAATGAAAATGAGGAGGTCCAATTGAGAAACACCTTTTTTTTATAACTTACGCCACCGAAGTTGTGGTAATAATCGAACTTGAAATACCAAGTTTGGGGGTCCATTATTTTGAAAGAGAATAAAATGATGAATGACTTAGAGCTAGCCTTAGCCTCTTAAAAAAACAAAGAGAGGAATAAACATTTAATATTGTCATGACTCAGCACAAAGAAGCCAAACACTACAACAGGATGGGATTAAATTCGAATTGTCTCTATGAACTCTACCATTGCGTGACAAAGAAAGGTAAACACATAAAAATCCAACTTTGATAGGCGCGGTTTCAATTAAACGCAATCTTACATGAAATCTAGTTTTCGGAGCTCGAGGCCCGTTAATGGCGGAACACAACCCCGACCCCATTTATCTAGGGGAATGACGTGGAAATAAACTAAATTAGTCTAACTAAACTAATTAAAGCAATAAATAAATAACTATAACTAATTAAAAAAACATGAAATTAAACTACAAAGCAAGGAATGAAGGAAAAATAACTATATTAATGGAGAGGATAATGAATAGTATAACTTACAAACCCAAATGGATGTCACCACAAAGAGAAATGAAGATGAGCTCTCAAAACCCAAAACCTAACCTAAAACAATTGTAGCTTTGGGTATTGTTAGGTATATTTTCTTTTCTCTTTTGATCCTCTGATAACATGTTTGTAACTCGTAACGTTATTCCATTTTTAATAGATTTTTATAATGGAGTAGAGGTCACCATGGATATTTTTCCAGCCTTTAGGGTTTCACCACATAAAAAATATTGCTTGTAAACTAATGTGAATGACTCTTAATTCTTGCTTGATATTTTTTGTCTAATAAGTTAACTACTATAATTAATTTGTTTTAAAAACATGAGTTACATTGATTCTTAAAGTTTCCTAATTCATAACTGTTTTATCTTTTTACACATCTTGTGTGAAATTATTTGATAAACAAGAAGATTTTCTTCAAAGAGATTTTTCGGACTCTTAACATTATCTTTAACTTTTTTAAAAACTTGGTGAACTAATTTTCGATATGTGGTTTGGATCTTATTTTTTTACAATGCATATGTTTAAGACTCGTTTTATTTTTGGAAGAAGATTTTTGTTTGTCAAAAGGTAGATATAACCTCTAATTTTTTGTAAAATCTTTTAAAGAATTTACTTCATCTTTTAGTTTTTTTTCCTTTTTAAGAAGAAATATCTTATTTTCCTTAATATTTTCAATATATGTTAGTTTTCATTTAAATTGTTCATTTTGTTATTTTTATTTGATCTGTATCCTTCAAAGACATTTTATATTTGATAAAATAGTTGCGATGTTCCTTTTGAGATTGTTTGAATTTGTGTTCAAAGGTTTTGGAATCTTTACGAAGAGTTTAAAAAGGGTTTGATAATTATAACAAGAGTTTTATTGAACACAAGAATATACCTCATCATCTAGTCCCAAAAGAAAGTTTGATAATTATAACAATTAATGTTCCTTTGTGTGTGATTTCAAGAGTGTCCCACATATGTTTAGTAGACTTACAGTAAGAGAATTTATTATATTCGTTCATAGAAAGTGAGCATACAAGAGTTTTTACTACTTTAGAATTAATTTAAACTTTTATAAAATCATCATCCATGAATTCCGCGTCATATTTAGGGACGAAAACATTATCTACAATTTTTATTGGATATGTGGACCACTAACTATAAATCTCCATGTTTCATAGTCATGGTTTTGAATAACCCATTAAATTTTATTTTTTCAAAAACCATAGTTTGTTCTAACGAAAAATGGGGGTCAGTTTGTTGATTGTCCTTCCATAATAGAGATGTTGGGTAAAAATGTTATTTTAATCTTTATACTTAAAAATTTGTATCTATGAGATAGTCTCTAATACAAATTATTCACGTTAAATTATACCCAAGAGGGGGGGAGTGGGGAGTGAGGCCGAATTGGGTATTGGGGTTAATGAAACTTTTAAAATCTAATTAACTTAGTTGTAATATAAGTGGGAAATTAATAAATAATAAATATAAGAACATAAGAGAGAGAGAGAGAGAGAGAGAGAGAGAGAGAGAGAGAGAGAGAGAGAGAGAATAATGAAAGTTTGCAAAGAGAGATTTTAACATGGTTCGTTACTCAAGAACTTCACTATCTCTGGCCACTTACAGTGAAACCAAAACCTCACATGGAACACTACCTTGAAAACCTTTACCAACCAAATGCTAAATTCGTCTTTTTTCAAGTGGTATCCACGCAATAGACCACAAACTTTAAATGCCTTGACTATTTGCAACTACATCACTAACTGCTAAGAAGATACATTGAAGTTGACCGTGAGTCACAACATGAAGATCTGTAACCAAAATGTAAAGACACGTAGCTTTACTTAAATAATAAAAAGGGTTACTTTATCTTTCTAACATTTAAGTAAACATGAATCACAAATATGTTTCTCAAATAGGATTATGGGTATAGCTTTAGCGCAAGTGAGTGTTGGGTTTATAACTTTTCTAAAGAGGGGTTGGAATGGGAGCTTTTATTTCGAGTGGGCTTTCTTGAAACTTAAGATTTAATGGAGTTTTGGGACTTGAACTCTCAAATAGATTTTGGGAATATTGACACAAGCTTGGAAGATGGAGCTTTACTAAAGAAGATGTTGTAGTAGGCTTCTGTGAGTTCGAATAGAAGATGAAGGATTTATTTATAGTTCAAGGAGGCAACCATATGTTGGGAAAATATTTGGTATTCATGTTGGAAGATAAGGGGTATTAGGATGAAAGTTCGGAGGATTTTACAATAAACATTTATAAATATCTTGTACTTTTAATCGTCTAAAAGTCAGGGTTTAGTAAACTAAAACTCCTTCTACTTAAGTTTTAGTTGGATGTATCAAAGGTTTAGTTGGGGGTAAAAAGTTTAGCTGTCTAAAAATAGATTTAGTCGACTAAACTTAACTAAACCTCCTACGTTTTGGGTAAAACAAAGTTGGGCTTGGGGATATGTTTGGGGGAAGGTTTAGGGAGCTCTAGGGTTGGTTTAGGTGTGTATGTTTTTAGCATATACAAGATAAAGCATGTTACTTTACTTCTGTACAATGGTTCCTGAAGTACAAAAAAATAAAGTAATAATCAACTCAGATTTTACGCATTATTTGACTTTCTTGAATCCTCAACCGCAGGCTTATGATAAGATGATTGCATGATTTTAACCAATATCGGTTGTGGAATGTTATGGAAACTGTTTTATTGAATAATTGATGTCTGAGTAGTGCTTGAGGCTTGATAGCCTGGGGTTTGATGTAAACTTTAAGTCAAGTTCAAAATTTCTCGAGATCTTTATTGTCTTGGTTCTGATCTTTATTTCCTTGGTTAAAAGGCATCATTGCATTGCATGTATATGATTTCATGGTTTCTTGGATGATGTATTCCTGGTAATATATCTCTTAATATATTGAGTGCTTGTTTTAATCTCAAACACATTTAGAGATAAGATAATGAAGTTGTGTTCATATATTAATCTAGTACACCAGATTGCACTTTTTGTTATGGACTAATTTCATGGCTACAAAAAATATTATTCCATTAATATTTCTTACCACACATTATTGTTAGTAATCTAATATAAACATCAATAGTTTTAATTCTATATTTAAAAAGTTTTAATAAAAAACAACAAGAAATTTTGCCTCCCATACTAAACAAAACTCCCCAACTCCCACACACTCAAACGAAAATACCCCAACCATCTTCTTCTCAGATCTCTTGCCCTATTCTCCTAACCTACGGTTTATCAGTCTCCACCGTGTCACCTAGGGTTTCTCAGAACCATGACATCTTCTCTATCTTCCATCATGTCATATTTATGAGGGCGAAAATTGGCTTGGCTGGGGCGCGACATTGTGAGAGAGAGAGATAAGTAAAGAGATGATATGGTGTATAAGAGGGGGAGAATGAAATGAGGTGTGAGAAATAGAGGGGGGGTGAGGGTCATTTTATAGGTGGAGGGAGAGATGGGAGGGAATAAATTTGGTGTGGAAATGGAGAAGGGAAGTTTGGAGGGAAATGGGGGGTGCATGGAGGGAAAGGAGGGGATATGGGGGAGGGATGGTCACCTCGATAAGAACCAAAATCGCAGAAACTGAACCGATCTGATTTAGGGCCAATTCGATTCAGTTCTATTTTTTTTTATTTTGCGATATATCCAAACCGAACCGATTCGATTAGGGGATTTGGTTCAGTTCCATCTTATGGAGAACCTTCTTTCTAGACTACTACACTAAAATCCCACACCCTCGAATTTCTGAATACTCTATCGCTTATTCGCCCACTTGGATTTCTCGATGCCCTCACGAAGTGCGTGTTGGTGCGCGTGATCCTCTCCCCAACCTTACGTAACCTACCTATAGACTCAAGATAATCTACCGACACTCAACTACTATACACACGAATTCACCCCATACGCATCAGGGGTGCGACGACCTCTCAACTCAAGCTCATTTGACCCTGAAATGGGGTCCAACAACCAGATGGTATCGACTTCTTCCACACACGCCTCTAGATATGGCTTTAGGCGTTGTAATACCTAAGGGGGAAATTATGTAATACCCCATAATTTTAATGACTTTTAAAATGGGTTATATTTTAAATTAATGGATTAATTGGATTTTATTATAAATTAATTCATTTGGGTTTTATCCCAATTGTGGATATTAAAATGAATGATTTTGAATATTACTTAAAGATATTTAGGTAATATATTAATGTGATGATTATTGATATTGCTGTGAGTTATTACTTTCGTAATTTGAATTTTTAGTCAGACGCGGTATGGGACGTGTCGGGACTAAATTATGAGATTAAAAAGGAAACTTATTTTCTATCAACCTTATAGTCATTTCGACTGCGTCGTTGCATTCAGAAGATTCGAAATAGTCAGAAAAGTCTATTTCGATGTTGGATTTGGGTCCCGGGGCATTTAGAAATGAAAAGACAACCCAAAAGGGCATTTTGGTTATTTTTACAAGGGGGTGAATAGTGATTTCGGGTTTTGTCTTATTATAAATATTTGGAGATTAGTGTACATACGTTCATTTCATCTCTTCTACACAAAATTGAGAAGTCATCTTCCTAGAGAGAGTGAAAGGTTTGTTGGAAAAAAAAAGCTTGCTTGGAAAGGAGGAGAACTAAAGGTCAAAGGTCACCACCACCATCACCACCTGTGTTTCCAAAGGATCAGATCTTCATTAAATGCAAGTGTTTGATAATGGAAATTTAAGTTTGTATATTGTCCATGTTAGAATAGTTATAAAAAGAGATGATTTATCATGTTTGGAAGATAATAATGGAGTTTTAAATGGATTTCTGGAAGCTGAAAATATATATGAATCAACCTCATGTTGTAGGTAGTTGGTAAACCACGAAATAATCTTAAGTCTATTGAAGAAATTATGAAAACCATTGATATGTTCTTGAAGATATTATGTTGATAAATGTTATTGAAAAAAAGGATATAAACAGGCCTTTAATCCAATCTCTTGATGATTCTAGGATGTTTAGATGATTAGAAATCATTCATATATGTTGATATATCATGTAGTAGAGATTATAAGTCATTTGGGATGTTAACATGAAGGTTTCAATGATAAAAAATGGCTAAACCCGTAGTTGCATAAATGCAGAAAACTGGGATGTTACCTGAGTGATCGATCGATCGACCCCCTGCCTTCGATCGATCGACCTCCCCATGATTGTTAAAGAGGAACCATTAATTAAGAGTTTAATAGGAAACATTAAGTGTGCACTCTAGTTGAGAGGTGAGAATAGCAAGTGAGAGTGGGATGCTAACATGTACATAATAAATGCTTTATTTCACTTGTTAAATACTTGTTGTTTTAAAAAAATCATTTTTCACAATCGGGCTCTGACCCGTTTCCTTGCATATTCTCTTTTCTATTGTATCTTCTATATCAGGTGTCCAGCAGCAGGGACACCAACCTTAGCGAATTATGACGAGCTATGGAGCTATGGAGCTATAGAGTATTGCTTAGATGCTTATCTTCACTTGATTCACAGTGTTCTCTTAGTTAGGGCATGTCGCCCAAAGGATTCAGTTATCTGTTTCTATCGGGGTCAAATACTGTTGTATTCGGGTCTTTTAATACATTTTATATTGTTGGGATTTCTGTAATGGATTTATATTATTTGGGAATGTTTATTCCAATTTCATTTAAATTCTTTTGTGTTATCTATTTGGTTATCAGTGTTGTAGAATAAAATGTGTTGTGTTATTCTTAAACTGGAAATGGATTTTGTTAAATTCAAATTTGGAATGTTTTTACCACTAGCTTAATTGGATATTGTGTGAGTTGTAAATGTTTTCGACAATGATGCTAAGAATGAGCCAACTGTATTTTCTGTTTTAATTTGGTATGGGACTGGCCACCCAGTATTTAATTAGGCAGAGTGTTACATGGAGTAATTGAGTTATGGTCCAGTAAGACTCCGACTAGTGTAGTAGATGACATGAGCCTTATTATCTTTTCTTTGGCCAAAACAACCCCTATCGCATAATCGCTAGCATCACACATAAGCTCAAATGGTAAGTACCAATCCGGAACTTGCATGATGGGAGCGGACATAAGCATGGTTTTCAGTTTTTCAAAAGTGCTATAGCATGCTTCTGTCCACTCAAAATGGGTGTCCTTCATAAGAAGGTTTCTTAAGGGTCTAGCGATGGCGCTAAAGTCCTTAATGAAGCTTCAATAAAACCCCGCGTGGCCCAAGAAGGAGAGCATGTCTTTGAGCGATTTTGGTGGGGGTAGATCGACTATGACATCTATCTTAGCTCTATCAACTTCAATCCTTGGATGAAACTATGTGACCAAGAACTATTCCCTCAGTGACCATAAAATGACATTTCTTCCAATTTAGCACTAAGTTCTTCTCCACACACCGGGCAAGTACTTTCCCAGCTTTTCTAGACAAAGATCGAAAGAGGTGCCAAAAATGCTAAAATCGTCCATGAACACTTCAAGTTCTCTCTCAACCATGTCGCTAAATAGACTCAACATGCAACTTTGAAAGGTCGCGGGTGCATTACACAAGCCAAATGACAAACATTTTTAGGCAAACGTACCAAAGGGACAAGTGAAGGTCGTTTTCTCCTAGTCAAGTACATCTACCTCAATTTGGTTATATCTGGAATAACCATCAAGGAAGCAATAGTGAGGGTGCCCCTCTACTCTCTCAAGCATCTGATCAATAAATGACAAGGGGAAATGGTCTTTCCTGGTTCTCGTATTGAGTTTCCACTAATCAATGCAAACGTGCCACCCTGTGGTGGTACGTTGGGGAACTAGCTCTCCCTTAGCATTTTTAATCACTGTCATGCCCTAGCTCTTCAGGAGAAATTGAATAGGTCTCACTTGCTATTCGAGATTGGGTAGATAATCCCATCATCCAATAACTTAATGATTTCGGTCCTCACCACTTCTTTCATTTTGGGGTTTAGCCTTTGTAATACCCCGTACTTTTGGCTATATTTATTTTTGGGATTAATTAATTAAATGCGTATTAATTGGAAATTAATCCGGGTTATAAATACTAATGTGATACGAGTTAGTATTTGATTATGTGCATATATGATTATATATGAACTTGGTATTATAAAATTTGTCGTGAGATTTATATACGGCAATTTGGAAATTTTGTTGAGACGCGTAGGACCGCCGCGTCACGGTATAATATTTTGATATTAAAAGTGAATTTAAAATCTATAATCCGTATGGTCGTTTTGAGTGCGCCAACGCGTCCGGAAGGGTCGAGATAGTCAGAAAACACTATCCGGGGGTATAGTTTGGGTCCCGGGGTATTTTTAGGCCATTCCGGCACCATAAAGGGTATTTTAGTAATTTGGTATTTTGGGTAATTATAAGTGACGAAAATTGAGAGTTGTAATCTGATAAGGAATTGACCCAACCAACCTTTATTAACCCCATAAGCTACGTAGGTTATCATTTAGTCTTCCAACTCTCCCAAAGAAAACCCTAGCCACCATAGCCATCTTTGGAAGAAGAAAGCTTAGAGAGGAAGGGAAAGAGGAGGAATTCTGCAGAAAATCTGCAGAAAGAGATTACAAATCCAACACCAGATTCAGAAACAATCAAGGCAAGTGATTTATTCCATTTAAATTTCGGAGAATGCTCCTTCCATGTTAGATTATTCAAAAACTTTGTGTGTTCTTGAAAGATAATGAAAAACCCATAAGATTGGAGTTATTAGTTTAAATTTTGGGATATAGGTTGCATGTAGAATGTTACTGGAAGATTATATTAAGAGAATTACTGACTTTTGTTATACCAAAAACGAATTTAAGATGAAGTTTATGAATGTTCTTGAGATAAATTGGAAAAACTAGGTTTTTGATGAAGATTGATCCATATGTAGCCTTTAGTTGTTGAAATATTGATTTGTGGACGTTAGTAATATCGTAGGATGGTTATATGACATTACTATAACGTTATACTAGAGAATCATGTCTTAAGAATAAGTTTTGGGATGTTTTCAAACCTGCAAAACGAAGCAGTCCGTAGCCATACCTGTTCGATCGATCGATCGACATTCATCAGTCGATCGATCGACTCAATCGATCGATCGAGATTCATAGGTCGATCGATCGACCTTCCCAGAATGAGTAAAATTTTCCTTAAATTTGATTTTAATGGTGGTAACCCTCGGAGAATATGTTTGGAGAACTTATGCATACCCTCACCCTTAAGGAAGACCAGTAGGGGTAATTATTATAGTGGACTTTATTTAGAATGCAATTCGAGGAATTTTTCTAGATTATTGAAATTCGATAAGTGAGATAACGTTTGGGTTAATAGTGTAAAATTGTGTAATTTGATGAAATAAGGTTTGGAGCAGATGTAAAGACCTTAGGAATAAAGATGTTATATTTGGGAATAATCGGAACCTAATAATCTATTATAGATAGGTTTTAAGGATAAGGGACTACGGCGTGAGACGTGTCGGCAATTTAACTTTATATTAACGGGGGACTTGAAATATATAAGTTTAGAATTATGGTATAATGATGTAGAGTATACCTTATTAATATGGTGATATCTAAGATGTGTGAATGCTTAGCATATAATTTGATGTGTAGGACATACCTACCATACTTGCTATCACGGGAGGTTTGCGTTCGCTTAGGGCCCTCTAATCCTTGTGTTGCCCGGATTTAGACTGGTTACCTCGATGAACATAGGTCATAGAAAGACTTATTGTGATATTAATAAGTCCGTTGATCATGGGAGCGTAGGTATGTGCGTGACCCATGTGATGGTGACTGAGTTCGCCTCCATTATTTGTGATGTTGTTATCGGTAAACTATTCCTGAGAGATTCGGAATATGTAATCCTTATGTACGTGATGTACCGGGATGGATAGCAGAGTATGTGTGCACTACAGCTTAGATTGCGGGGTGCTTGTATTGTATATTTATGATATGAATAATATACATTAAATTAATGGGGAATCCTCATGTTTATGTTGTAAAAATATTACGGTATTATTCGAGATATATAACGAGTTAACGGATAGTTATATCAATGGCATATTTAGTAACTGAGTTACGTTAATCCTCTATTTAATTACGAGCGTTGTTATGTAAAAGGGAACCGAGTTATATGGGTAGATCATTTGGCAGTCTAGCTAGTTATGTTGTCAGTTAGCTAGTAGTATGGGTCGTTATAGATGGGTACTTACGTTAGGAGTGCACAGTTAGACGAGAGGTGAGAATATCATGCGAGTGTACGTCCTAACATGTACTTTGCATTTACTGTTTTAAATGTTTTTAAAGCACTTGCAGGTTTTTAAAATATAACTCCACATTCGGGCTCTGACCCGTTTGCTTTTCAAATCTCTTTTTCTTTGTAAAACCATTTTAGGTGCCCAGCCACAGGGACACCAAGCATAGGATTCTCATTCAGGTGACGAGCTGTAGCTGTTTGTGGAAGCTACAGGGATTTGCTTATAGACGCTTCTATCTTTTGGATTCCAGAGTCACTATCTATCAGTTGTAGGGCATGTTGCCCATTTCTATTTAGAGCATCTTTTACATTTCAGTTTTCAGACTTTAGCATGTATTGTTTCAGTTTATTTACTTCAGTTATGGGATTGTAGTGAGGAGTTTTCCTCCAGACTATTATTTACTTTATTGCGATGGTTATTCGTTTTACTTCAATATGGTGAATGGTGTTATCTATTTCTTCATTACACTTGTTGCATGTTAATCAGACTTAAATTAAAATTTGGCAACTTGGTTTTTAAACACTAGGTGGTTAGAAATAATAAAATGTTTTCGACAGTGATGCTATTAACTGAGCCAACTTGGCATTTTGAATTAATTTTATAAAGGAGTAGCTACCCGGTGTTTAATTAGTCGGGGTGTCACAGGTGGTATCAGAGCATCAGGTTCTAGTGTCCTTTAGGATCTGTACGGCTATTATGTTTCCGCTACGTTTTCTTTGATATAGAGCCCTATATTTTAGGACTGTTGTACTCTTTTTGTGTATGCTTCGTTCTTCAGCTATATTAAGTTTATAACCGTGAACTTATAAACTTTGTTCTTATTTCAGATGCCTCCACGACGTGCACGACGAGTTCCCAGGAATGCAACGCCCGAACCCCAGCCCGCTCCAGTTCAGGGTATGTTGAACGCCGCTGAGGTTGCTGCTATAGTAGCCCAAGCGGTAAATGCCGCGATTGCCGTGATTCAGCAGGCACCGCCTCAGGCACCAGTTTCCGCGCCAGTACAGGTTAATGCATTCCCGTCTGCTTGGGAGCGTGTACGAGACGCTTTTCAGAAAGCGCATCCGCCGGAGTTTGCAGGTAGCTCAGACGTGGTAGTCTCGAGCCAATGGAGGAAGGACATACAGAGGCATTTGAGGATGCATGAGTGCACAGATGTTCAGAAACAGGTACTAGCTACTTTCAAGCTAGTGGGATCTGCACTACAGTGGTGGGAGTCTATTACCACCGCGGAGGAGAGGGATACCCTCACGATACAGGAGTTCTGGGTGCGGTTCGACCGCAAGTACTTTCCGTCCGCAGTTCATACAGAGATGAGGAGGAAGCTGATGAGTTTGAAGCAAGAGGGCAAGACAGTGGCCGAGTATGAGGCCGAGTTCACTAATCTGTTGAACATCGTTCCAGACGAGATTCCAACAGAGAAGAAGAAGATAGAGAAGTTCACTGATGGGTTGAATTGGAGGATCCGTCAGCATCTGCTAGGGAACCTATCGTTGGCCACGTATTCTGATGTGGTTAACGCTGCATTATTGCACTGCCAGGACCACCGTTTTCACATGGCCGAGGGCAAGCGGTCGGGGGAGTCTGGCCATCAGGGCAGGACTGGAGGACATGGTGCCAGCGGGGCACAATCGGGCCAGGGGCAGCGACAGAATGAGCAGGGTACCCAGCAGGGGGAGAATAAGAGGTTCCGGTCAGGGAACTACAGGCAGGGACAGGGAGGTTTCCGCCAGGGCCATCAGGGTCCAAACGGCCCTCAGGGCCAACAGGGACAGAATGGGCAGCAGTTTCATCAGGGCCAGCAGGGCCAAGGGAGGAATGGTAACGGCCACCAAGGCCGGGGACAGCAGGGGCAGAGGGGAGGAAACTTCCTAGGGAAGTGCTTTACTTGTGGCAAGACTGGCCATAAGAAGCAGGATTGTCCTGATAGGGGCAGGGCCCCACAGCAGCAGCAGCAGGGTGCTCGCCAGGAGCCACAGAGACCTATGTTTCCCGCCGCTCTTCCTGCACCGCCACAGATGGCAGCTTTGCCACCCATTCCAGCAGTCCCAGTTCAGCAGGGGCAGCTAAAGTATGGACGTGTTTACAACGTTCACCAGGCTGCAGTTCCACAGGCACCGCCCGCGATCGAAGGTACGTTTCCTATCCATGGCACTATGGGTCGGGTGTTATTTGATACGGGTGCTACACACTGTTTTATTGCTACACACTTCGCGAAAGCTTTAGGATTGTTAGCTACGGCAGAGAGCACAGTGACGTGTGTCGACTCACCATTAGGGAGTGGGTCACTTATTTTCTTTATATGCCGGGGAGTGGGGGTAGAGGTTGGTGGTTTGGTATTACCTGCGGACATGTTAGTGTTAGACATGCACGTTCACGATGTGATCATCGGTATGGATTGGCTCGTAGCATATAGGGCCATGATTGATTGCTTCAGCGGGAGCATTGTTTTTGCCATTCCGGGGCAAGAGATGTTTATAGTGGCGATGCCTCGCCCAGAGGGAGGATCGACCGCTCATCTGTATTACATAGAGGAGGATACCTCTAAGGAGGTTGTTATTCCTTTAGATTCGATCCCGGTTGTCAGGGAATATTCGGATGTGTTTCAGGAGATACCAGGCTTACCACCTAGTCGAGAGATAGACTTCGTTATTGATTTGCTACCGGGTACGAGACCTATAGCACGTGCACCGTACCGTATAGCTCCAGCTGAGATGCGAGAGTTACGGGATCAGATAGAGCAGCTGTTAGGGCAGGGCTTTATTCGCAGGAGTACCTCACCTTGGGGCGCTCCAGTTTTGTTTGTGAAGAAGAGGGACGGTTCACTGAGATTGTGTGTGGACTACCGAGAGTTGAATAAGGTCACGATACGGAATAAGTATCCGTTGCCTCGAATCGATGACTTATTCGACCAGTTGAGAGGAGCTTCTTTCTTCTCGAAGATTGACTTGAGGTCGGGATACCATCAGTTGCGTATCAGGGAGGAGGATGTCTCGAAGACTGCGTTCTTGTCGAGATATGGTTCTTACGAGTTTCGGGTTATGCCTTTCCGTTGACCAACGCTCCAGCAGTGTTTATGGACTTGATGAACAGAGTCTTCAGGGATTTCCTAGATCAGTTTGTCATTGTCTTCATTGATGACATTCTGGTTTACTCTCAGACAGAGGAGGAGCACGCCGAGCATTTGAGGCAGGTTTTGCAGACACTTCGTCAGAACGAGTTGTATGCAAAATACGAGAAGTGCGGGTTTTGGTTGAAGGAAGTCCAGTTCTTGGGTCATATTATTTCCGATCAGGGAATATCTGTTGATCCGGGGAAGGTATCAGCGGTGAGGGAGTGGGGACAGCCCACGACACCAACGGAGATTCGTAGTTTCTTGGGTTTAGCAGGATACTACAGGAGGTTTATTCGGGGTTTCTCGGAGATAGCAGGTCCCTTGACACATCTTACTCGTAAAGGTGTGCCTTACATCTGGAGTGATGCCTGTCAGTTGGCATTCGATGAATTGAAGGACAAATTGACCTCAGCACCTGTGTTAGCATTGCCGAGACCGGGAGTTGAGTATTTAGTTTACACCGATGCGTCTTTGCAAGGACTGGGAGGTGTATTACAGCAGGAGAGACAGGCCATAGCTTATGCTTCCCGTAAGCTTAAGCCTCATGAGAAGAATTACCCCACACATGATTTGGAGTTGGCGGCAGTGGTATTTGCCTTACGGATTTGGAGGCACTATCTTTTGGGGGAGAAGTTTCAGCTGTTCACGGATCACAAGTCACTACAGTATCTGTTCACGCAGAAAGAATTGAATATGCGGCAGCGTAGGTGGCTTGAATGTGTGAAGGACTACCAGTTCGACATCCAGTACCACCCGGGTAAGGCTAACGTGGTAGCAGACGCGTTGAGCCGCAGACCAGCAGATGAGGTGGCAGAGGTGTGGAAAGCTAAGTGGAGGGAATTGGGACACCAGGATGCAGTGGCCCGATCTTTCATGTCTGTGATGACCGTTACCCCGCAGATTGTCACAAAGGTAGTACGGGCACAGGCCAATGACTCGTTCTGTCAGGAGCAGATAGTTCGATTGCTAGCAGAGGGAGCCGAGTCCTATACCGTTAGCTCAGACGGGGGATTGCGCTTCAATGGGAGATTGGTGGTTCCGGAAGGGGAAGAATTGCGGCACGATGTGATGGCAGAGTCGCACGGCTCACGGTTCGCGGTACATTCCGGAGGGGACAAAATGTACCAAGACATGAGACGGCAGTATTGGTGGAGCGGTATGAAGAGAGATATCGCTGAGTTTGTCTCGAAATGCGCCACTTGTCAGCTTGTAAAAGTGGATCATCAGAGACCAGCAGGATTGCTACAGCCCGTTGGAGGTTCCGGTGTGGATGTGGGAGAGCATATCCATGGATTTTGTCGCGGGGTTGCCTACGTCGCAGAGGGGTCACGACTCCGTTTGGGTAATTGTGGACAGATTGTCCAAGGTCGCTCACTTCTTACCCGTAAGGACTGACTACACTACGGGACAGTATGCCCAGCTCTTCATTTCAGAGATTGTGAGACTTCATGGTGTGCCCCTGAATATCGTGTCTGACAGAGACAAGATATTTGTTTCGAGATTTTGGGAGAGTTTCCAGGAGGCCATGGGCACGGAATTGCGGTTGAGTACGGCTTATCACCCGCAGACTGATGGGCAGACAGAGCGCACCAATCAGATGTTGGAAGACATGCTACGCATGTGCATTATTGACTTCGGGGGTGGATGGGAGCAGTACCTTCCACTGGTGGAGTTTGCTTACAACAACTCCTATCAGTTCACGATTGGCATGGCTCCGTTTGAGGCATTGTACGGTAGGCCTTGTCGTTCCCCAGCATGTTGGTTAGAAGTGGGGGACAACAAACTACTTGGGCCGGAAGTGATTCAGGATACTTCGGCAAGGATTGAGTTGATTCGGAGTCGCATTCGGGTAGCTCAAGACAGGCAGAAGAGTTATGCTGATGCAAAGAGGTTTTTCAGGGAGTTCCAAGTGGGGGACCAGGTTCTGCTCAGGGTTTCTCCGATGAAGGGGATTATGCGATTCGGGAAGAAGGGGAAGTTGGCACCGAGGTATGTGGGGCCGTTTCCTATTATTGAGCGGATCGGACCGGTTGCATATAGACTTGGACTACCGGAGCACTTGCATCGGATTCACGACGTGTTCCATATTTCCTCGCTGAGGAAATACCTTAGAGATGATTTGGCTCATTCTCACATTGCTGTGGAGGACATCGATCTCCAGCCGGATAGCTCCTACGAGGAGGGGCCAATTGCTATTTTGGACCGAAGCGAGAGGAAACTGCGGTCAAAGATAGTCCCGTTAGTGCGTGTTCAGTGGCGACATCACAATGTCGAGGAGTCCACATGGGAGCGCGAGGATGAGATGCGCGAACGTTATCCAGAGCTATTTTTAGCAGGTACTTTCTAGTTTCGAATTTCGGGACGAAATTCAGTTATTAGGGGGGAAGTATGTAATACCCCGTACTTTTGGCTATATTTATTTTTGGGATTAATTAATTAAATGCGTATTAATTGGAAATTAATCCGGGTTATAAATACTAATGTGATACGAGTTAGTATTTGATTATGTGCATATATGATTATATATGAACTTGGTATTATAAAATTTGTCGTGAGATTTATATACGGCAATTTGGAAATTTTGTTGAGACGCGTAGGACCGCCGCGTCACGGTATAATATTTTGATATTAAAAGTGAATTTAAAATCTATAATCCGTATGGTCGTTTTGAGTGCGCCAACGCGTCCGGAAGGGTCGAGATAGTCAGAAAACACTAGCCGGGGGTATAGTTTGGGTCCCGGGGTATTTTTAAGCCATTCCGGCACCATAAAGGGTATTTTAGGTAATTATAAGTGACGAAAATTGAGAGTTGTAATCTGATAAGGAATTGACCCAACCAACCTTTATTAACCCCATAAGCTACGTAGGTTATCATTTAGTCTTCCAACTCTCCCAAAGAAAACCCTAGCCACCATAGCCATCTTTGGAAGAAGAAAGCTTAGAGAGGAAGGGAAAGAGGAGGAATTCTGCAGAAAATCTGCAGAAAGAGATTACAAATCCAACACCAGATTCAGAAACAATCAAGGCAAGTGATTTATTCCATTTAAATTTCGGAGAATGCTCCTTCCATGTTAGATTATTCAAAAACTTTGTGTGTTCTTGAAAGATAATGAAAAACCCATAAGATTGGAGTTATTAGTTTAAATTTTGGGATATAGGTTGCATGTAGAATGTTACTGGAAGATTATATTAAGAGAATTACTGACTTTTGTTATACCAAAAACGAATTTAAGATGAAGTTTATGAATGTTCTTGAGATAAATTGGAAAAACTAGGTTTTTGATGAAGATTGATCCATATGTAGCCTTTAGTTGTTGAAATATTGATTTGTGGACGTTAGTAATATCGTAGGATGGTTATATGACATTACTATAACGTTATACTAGAGAATCATGTCTTAAGAATAAGTTTTGGGATGTTTTCAAACCTGCAAAACGAAGCAGTCCATAGCCATACCTGTTCGATCGATCGATCGACATTCATCAGTCGATCAATCGACTCAATCGATCGATCGAGATTCATAGGTCGATCGATCGACCTTCCCAGAATGAGTAAAATTTTCCTTAAATTTGATTTTAATGGTGGTAACCCTCGGAGAATATGTTTGGAGAACTTATGCATACCCTCACCCTTAAGGAAGACCAGTAGGTGTAATTATTATAGTGGACTTTATTTAGAATGCAATTCGAGGAATTTTTCTAGATTATTGAAATTCGATAAGTGAGATAACGTTTGGGTTAATAGTGTAAAATTGTGTAATTTGATGAAATAAGGTTTGGAGAAGATGTAAAGACCTTAGGAATAAAGATGTTATATTTGGGAATAATCGGAACCTAATAATCTATTATAGATAGGTTTTAAGGATAAGGGACTACGGCGTGAGACGTGTCGGCAATTTAACTTTATATTAACGGGGGACTTGAAATATATAAGTTTAGAATTATGGTATAATGATGTAGAGTATACCTTATTAATATGGTGATATCTAAGATGTGTGAATGCTTAGCATATAATTTGATGTGTATGACATACCTACCATACTTGCTATCACGGGAGGTTTGCGTTCGCTTAGGGCCCTCTAATCCTTGTGTTGCCCGGATTTAGACTGGTTACCTCGATGAACATAGGTCATAGAAAGACTTATTGTGATATTAATAAGTCCGTTGATCATGGGAGCGTAGGTATGTGCGTGACCCATGTGATGGTGACTGTGTTCGCCTCCATTATTTGTGATGTTGTTATCGGTAAACTATTCCTGAGAGATTCGGAATATGTAATCCTTATGTACGTGATGTACCGGGATGGATAGCAGAGTATGTGTGCACTACAGCTTAGATTGCGGGGTGCTTGTATTGTATATTTATGATATGAATAATATACATTAAATTAATGGGGAATCCTCATGTTTATGTTGTAAAAATATTACGGTATTATTCGAGATATATAACGAGTTAACGGATAGTTATATCAATGGCATATTTAGTAACTGAGTTACGTTAATCCTCTATTTAATTACGAGCGTTGTCATGTAAAAGGGAACCGAGTTATATGGGTAGATCCTTTGGCAGTCTAGCTAGTTATGTTGTCAGTTAGCTAGTAGTATGGGTCGTTATAGATGGGTACTTACGTTAGGAGTGCACAGTTAGACGAGAGGTGAGAATATCATGCGAGTGTACGTCCTAACATGTACTTTGCATTTACTGTTTTAAATGTTTTTAAAGCACTTGCAGGTTTTTAAAATATAACTCCACATTCGGGCTCTGACCCGTTTGCTTTTCAAATCTCTTTTTCTTTGTAAAACCATTTTAGGTGCCCAGCCACAGGGACACCAAGCATAGGATTCTCATTCAGGTGACGAGCTGTAGCTGTTTGTGGAAGCTACAGGGATTTGCTTATAGACGCTTCTATCTTTTGGATTCCAGAGTCACTATCTATCAGTTGTAGGGCATGTTGCCCATTTCTATTTAGAGCATCTTTTACATTTCAGTTTTCAGACGTTAGCATGTATTGTTTCAGTTTATTTACTTCAGTTATGGGATTGTAGTGATGAGTTTTCCTCCAGACTATTATTTACTTTATTGCGATGGTTATTCGTTTTACTTCAATATGGTGAATGGTGTTATCTATTTCTTCATTACACTTGTTGCATGTTAATCAGACTTAAATTAAAATTTGGTAACTTGCTTTTTAAACACTAGGTGGTTAGAAATAATAAAATGTTTTCGACAGTGATGCTATTAACTGAGCCAACTTGGCATTTTGAATTAATTTTATAAAGGAGTAGCTACCCGGTGTTTAATTAGTCGGGGTGTCACAGCCTTCTTTGCATTTCTTTCGAGGGCTTGACATCCTCCTCAGGGTGGATCTTATGGGTGCAAATCAATGGACTTATCCCCTTAAAATTAACAACACACCAATCGAAAGCACTTTGGTGCTTCTTCCGAATCTTTAACAGTTTACCCTCCTGCTCTTCGTCTAGGATAGAAGAGATAACAACATGAAATGTCTCGTCCTTTCCTAGATATGCATATTTAACATGGGAGGGTAGTTTCTTCAATTCGAGGGCTGGAAATTTGTTGCTGAAGCGAACCATGCGTTATTCCCTTGACGATAATTCCTCGAATCGAGAAACCCAACTTACATCTCTGGCGTCCTCGTCCGATGCTCTGTCATCAAGTAATTATCTCAACTCCTCAACTTCCATCTCAAATTCGGTATATGTCCCCTCACTTCCTGTGACTCGATACTAAGAAGGTCCCTAGGGTATCTCCATAATAGTTTTCCTCAAATTACTCCTCTATAATCTCGTCGATGAAGCTCACTGCGTGAAGATCATCTTCATCCCCTGTATGTTGGGCTATATGAAAGATGTTAGGCTTTAAGGTCATATTTCCAAAGGTGAGTTGCATCTGCCCATTTCGATTATTTATTATTGCGTTAGCCGTATCTAAAAATGGGCGACTGAGAATGATGGCAACATGATTTCTTGAGGCAAAGGAGGGCTCCGTGTCTCAAATGACAAAGTTTACCGAAAAGTATAAAGTATCAACTTGGACGATTATGTCCTCAACTATACCCCTTGGGATCTTCATGGTTCGATCCTCTAATTGGAGAGTGATCTTTGTGGGCTTAAGGTCACCCAAATCAAGTTCCCTATAGATGGCGTAAGGGAGGATATTGACACTTGCTCCCAATTCAAGTAAGGATTTTTCAATTTTATTTTCTCCAATGATGCAGGAAATGGTGGGTGCACCAGTATTTTTGAATTTTGGTGGGAGATCATTAAGTAGAATGGAGATCACATTCTGTTCTAGAAATATATTTTTCTTTTCCTTTATCTTCCTCTTTACTGTTAAAAAGTCTTTGATGACTTTTTCTTAAGCGGGAATCTGCTTAATTGCATCGAGGAAAGGTAAAGTTAACTTGACTTGCTTAAGCACGTCTAGCACTTCATCACGGGGGTTTCCTTTGTGGGAAAGAACCAACCTTTGAGGAAACGGTGCTACGGTGGGTGGTTTCCCTAATACCTCGGGATCATTAGCGTATTCTTTATCACTCTCTTTCAAGGGGAAAGATTCGGACTCTTTCGTACCGGGCGAAATCTTCTTCTCTTTGGTTGCGTCGTGTGGGGGAGGTGATAAATTAACGACTCTCCCACTACGAAGAGTGGTCACAGCTTGACATTGCTCCTGCTGTTCTGTAGAGGTGGAGATAACACTAGTTTGACATTTGGGGGGTCGTTAGCCCTGGGCAAGAAACTTTCCATTCTCTTGGATACTCAACGATGATTGCATCTTTGAAATATTTGCATTTACATCGTTGATCATGCGCTTATGTCTTGCATTGGTTGCGTTCTGGGCATTGATAAATTGGTTTATCGTATCCTCGAGGTTTCCCCACGGTGAAGTGATATATTCCCCATGATGTTTCTCCACGGTGAAGTGATATACGTATCCCATGCTTGGGTAGTCTCGACGATATACCTCAGGTGAAGCTCAACATCGTTGGCGTCTAAGTCGACAAAGGGACCATCACACATGGCTTCAACGAGTTTTTTGGAATTTATATTCAACCCATTATGGAAGAAGGAAATGATTTACAGTTTATCAAGTCCAAGATGAGGGAAAGAAGTTATTAGCTCATTAAAATGCTCGTAACATCGATCAAACGACTCATTTTCTAGTTGTCGAAAGGTTTGAATTTGAGCCTTGATGGAGTTCGTTCGATGTGTAGGGAAAAATTTCTTGAGAAATTTAGATTGTAACTCATTCCATAATGAAATCCAGTTTGGAGGTAAAGACCATAGCCAGGTCTTAGCCTTGTCCTTTAGCGAGAATAGGAAGAGTTTGAGGCGGATCACATCTTTTGTGCAAGTTTGATCGCTGAGGGTCTCAGCAGCTCTTCAGTTCACCTGGGAATGATAACCTCGGCCAGGTGTAAGCCGAGGTCGCGAGAAGCCATACTTCTACCAAGGTCGACCTCATCAGTAAATCAGCCGACATCCCAGGCCCACGCAACTTAACCTCGGCCCAGGTCGACCTCAATACTTATCTAGGCTGCATTCAAGGCCGAGACCATGGTGACTCATCTCGGACTAGATGGAAAACTGAACCTTAACAACGTCGACCTCTTCTAGGCCGAGGTCATGACCAAGCATGGAGGCCGAGCTCATATTGACATGCGCGAATAAGGACACGTGAACACAAATCAGTTATAACAAATCATTCCCCACACGTGGGGGGGATATTTCATCATCATTCTCTACATGTGACAGTGACAGATGTCTTCATCAGATTGGCTGGATCAACACACACATGCTCATTGCATTCATGGGGGTACATTACACCCCCTCGGTACTATATATAGAGGTCATCCTCTACCTCGTAAGGGATCCGAAAAAAGATACAACCCTAGCTGAAACTCTGTCAAATTATACAGTAGAGATATAAAGCTTGAGAGTTTGTACCCATGGCCATTAGTGCCTTCATTCAGTGATATTACTCACACACTCACAGTGGACGTAGGCCAGATTGGCTGAACCACTTATATTTAAGTGTTCATCCTCTTCTCCTCACCTCAATCTCTTATATTAGGTATACACTTGTGCTGCCATTGTTATCACTAGTTTGAGCTTACAAACACCTTGACTGGTGGTGCTATTTCCAACATCATCATTTTGGCACCGTCTGTGGAAAAATAAGAGTTATCACTTCCTCCTCTTCAGCTTAACCTCATCGGAGACTCTGGTGGTAAACCAAGCACCACCCCCTTGCGTGGAGCTGCTTCACCATTGAAAGAGGTCCTTTAAGGTATTAAGTTCATCTGCTACTCAAACTCTTTAGTGTTAACCCATGGCACCAGAATTGCCACCGCCTGGTGGGGGAGGGCCCAGTTCCAGCCAGGCACAGCCTCAGTCCGAAATGGCGGAGGTGGCTGCAACCTTGAAGTCTTTGGATGCAACGCAGAAAGATATGCAAGAGTAGTTTGCACAGCTCAGCCAAACTATGATGATGCCACCTGGAGTCTCACCGGAGATGATCACTCCGGCGGCTGTCCAGCCTCATCATGATGCCAGGGGACCACCCCAGGCTCCAATGAAGGATCAACCTGCACCCCAGTAGAGGAGGGACGTTGCTGACCCCAAGCGCTTATGCTTGGGGAGGCAAGGAAACCCTTTCCCGGAGGATAGGTATGACTATCTAGAGGCGGAAGAGGTTCCGAAAGATTATTGGGAGCCGTATAAGGTTTTAAATAATACGGTATGTCCTCTTCAGCAGAGCCGAGGTTGTGTCAGTCGAAGAGGTGAAGAGGCCCAACAATGAGGATCAGCCTTTGATCGATTAAGTAGAGGGTCAGCCTTTGAGATTTTGGGCCTAGTGAATGACCTAAGACAAAGGTTATCAAGGTCAAGAAGTGCAGATGTCTCATAAAGAGGAGATAGACAAGGTCGGCCTGACCAAGGCCGACCCCGTGCGAGAAGGGGCAGATACCAAGAAGAGGTCAACAACCGACGTTGTGCTGTGGCTGCGGAACCCTCAGTCCATCCCTTGGAGGTGGATGGGGATAACCTCAGCCAGGCCGATGGTAGGAGACCATGGAATGACTTTATCCAATGTCTTGAGGAGAAGATAAGAGACCTCATCAAAATTAGGGACCCATTGCAAAGGGGTTACTCAGAAGGTTCTCCATTCGTGGCTAAGATAGTGATTTTCCGACCCCTGCTAAGTTCAAACCACCGGTGGTGTCTCCCAAGTATGATGGTAGCACCAACCCTGTACATCACATTGAGATGTATCAGTCGAAGGCAGACATCTACTCAATACCTGATGAGATAAAGTGTAGAGCCTTATCTGGGACCTTGACGGGAGCAACACACAACTGGTTTACTTCTCTTCCGAAGAATTCAATTGATAATTTCAAGGGCTTGGCTGAACGATTCATTCACAACTTTTGCTTTGGGGTAAGACCTCAAAAGAAGACCACTCATCTATTGTATGTCAAGCAAGGCAAGGACGAGAGCCTAAGAGACTAAATCGCCAGGTTCAACAAAGAGAAACTAGAGGTTGAAGATTACGAAGAGAATATAGCCATGACCGCCCTCATAGGAGGTCTTCAGAAAGGGAAGTTGTAGTGGAAACTTGCGAAAGACCCTCCCAGATCCATGGTCAAACTACTGGCAACTGCGGGGAAAGTCATGAATGCCGAAGAGGCAATGGCCGCCAAGTATGAGGATGAGAACCGCGGTAGTAGAGGGAAATCCCAAAGAAAGAAAGATGGAAAGAAGAGGTCAGCCGATGGCAAGTTTGCTCACTATACTCCTCTAACTGTGAGCTGTGAGCATATCCTCAACGAGATCAAGAATGACAGGATTCTAAGATGGCCAGAGTAACTGAAGGCCCCACCGCATAAGAGGAACAAAAACTGGTGGTGTGAGTTCCACCAGGACCATGGCCATGTTACAGACAGATGCTTCGCCTTGAAGGATGAGATTGAAAAGATGTTAAAGTTCGGAAAGTTGAGGAAGTATGTGGATAGTAAGGCTCCTAAAGGGGGAAGAGACGACCCTAAGAATAGGAGAAACGACAGATGTCATGACAATGCCCCAGCTAGAAGAGACAATGATTTAGAAGGTGATGATGAAGACGATCCGGACCTTCCGCCAAGAGATGATAACACCCCGGTGAAGAGGGTTGGCATGATCTCCTTTGGTGTTGACACTATATGCGGAGGACCCACCGGAGGTGGCTCTGAAGTGGCTGACAGGAAAGCTCATGTGGCAGAGGCCAAGTCAGTGGCCAAACTTGAAGTTGTAAATCTAACGTCTTCCGATACAGCGCAGAAGATAAAGAAGGTGGACATGGAGACTCTTATAGTTGGGTTATCCCGACTCATCTTTAAAGGTATCTTAGCCCCCCACGATGACCCTTTGGTAATAACAACAAGGGTGCATGGGTGCGAGGTGCAGAGGATCCTCGTGGACGGGGGGAGTTCAGCAGATATGATGTTTCGGCTTTGCTTCAAGAGCCTAGGTCTTAGTAGAGCTAGGTTGGTACCCTATCATCACCCTTTGATGGGCTTCAGCGGCGAAAAGGTCCACCCATTGGGCATGTATGAGATGGATGTGCAGATGAGTGACGAGTGGCCGAAGAGGTTGACGAGGAAGATAAAATTTTTTGTAATGGACGAGAATGTTTTCTCGGCCTATAACCTTATCATAGGAAGAGTGGCCCCTAAGGAGTTTGAAGTTGTGCCATCGATGGTTCACCAGATGCTAAAATTCCCGACCCCCTACGGGGTAGGGGAAGTGCAAGGTGACCAGACCATAGCACGAGAATGTTACTTCAACTCGGCCGAAGAGAGAGAGGCCTATAAGAGGGAAACCACCACCTATAGAATTGATACATTGGACCCAAGAGATGAAAGAAAGTTGAAGAAGGGAGAGGCTGCGAAAGAGGTAGAATCCACCGTCCTCAATGAGGACGAACTGAAAAAAACCATCCAGGTCGGCAAAGCCTTAAAAGAAGAAATCAAGGAAGAGCTGATAAACTTCCTCAGGAAGAGGTAGAGTGTCTTCTCTTGGAGTCACGCAGACATGCCCGGTATCAACCCTGAGGTTATGAGTCACAAGCTCAACGTGACCAAAGATGCCAGGCCTATCAAACAAAGACGAAGAGTTTACTCCAGGGAGAAGTAGGACATCATCTGTGAAGAGGTTAAAAAATTGGAAGAGGCTGAGTTTATAAGAGAAGTCATATACTCGGAGTGGTTATTAAATGCAGTCATCGTGACCAAGGCCAATGGGAAGTGGAGAATGTGTGTTGATTTCACTGACCTGAACAGGTCTTGCCTAAAAGACAGCTATCCCTTACCTAACATAGATCAGATGGTAGGAACTACTGCAGGACATGAGCTCATGAGCTTCATGGATGCGTATTCAAGCTACAACCAGATCTTCATAGAGACAGAAGACTCAAAGAAGACAACCTTCATTACCGACAAAGGGACGTACTGTTACAAAGTAATGCCTTCAGTCTGAAAAATGCGGGGGCAATATACCAACATCTTGTTAATAAGATGTTCGAAGACCAAATAGGAAAGACTATGGAGGTATATGTAGACGATATGATGAAGAAGATCTTACAGGCCTGTACTCATGTGGCATACCTTGAAAAGACCTTCGATACTATGGACTTATACAGGATGAAACTCAACCCAGCGAAATGTGTCTTCGGGGTAGGAGCTGGGAAGTTTCTGGGATTCATTGTCAATCAAAGAGGAATTGAAGCAAACCCTGAGAAAATTAAGGCTTTGCTTGATATGAAGACACCAAGGAGTATCAAGGACGTCCAAAGACTCACGGGTAGAGTGGCTGCACTCCACAGATTTGTTTCCAGGGCAACAGAAAAGTGTCTTTCGTTCTTTAGGGTGCTTAGAAAGGCCTTCCAGTGGGATGAAGAGTACGAAAAAGCTTTTAACCAGCTCAAGTATTACTTAGGTCTCCTTTATTATTATCTCGGACCGTAGCAAGAGAGAAATTATATTTGTATCTTGCAGTCTCTGAATCGGCTATCAGTGCAGCCATAGTGCGGGAAGACGTTGGAATCCAAAGACCTGTGTATTTCAACAGTAAAGCCCTTCTGGGGTCAGAACAAAATTACCCTCGTATGGAAAAGTTAGCCTATTCCCTGATACATGCTTCAAGGAAGATGAAGCCCTACTTCCAAGCCCATTCCATAGTTGTCCTCACTGACTCCCCACTAAGATAGGTCCTACATAAACCTGAGAAGTCTGGGAGATTGATGACCTGGTCCATTGAGTTGGGGGAGTATAACCTTACTTACCAACCAAGGACAACCATCAAAGGGCAGACCCTCGCAGACTTCATTGCTGAGTTCACATGGGAAGAGACCGAGTCCTGTTGCCACGAAGGGTCAAACAGCAGTGTCTTCTGAGAGCAGGAAGAGATGACACCAAACGTCTTCCGAGAGCAGGAAGAGATGACACCAAACGTCTTTCGAGAGCAGGAAGAGGTGGCACCGAACGTCTTCCGAGATCAGGAAGTGGTCGCATCCAAAAAGATAAGGGGCAGAGTGGTGGAGAACGAAGAGGATCGGTACCTCTTCAGGCATGGAGTCATGTCAGAAGGGGCCTTCTCATCAAATACATACATTTGGAGTCTCTTTGTTAATGGTTCCTCCTGTGACAGTGGAAGTGGTGCAGGGCTGATACTCTCAGCACCAGATGGTGCCAACATTAAATACGCTCTGAGATTCAATTTCCAGGCATCTAACAACGAGTCAGAGTATGAGGCCATAATAGCAGGCCTCTCATTGGCAAAGACCATGGGAGTAAGATGACTCCTACTTCATAGCGACTCAAGATTAGTTGTTAATAAAGTATTAGTAGTCTATGAAGCCAAAGATGAAAGGATGGATAAGTATCTTAAAAGGGTGAGAACGATGTTAGAATATTTCGAAGAGACAAAACTGAAGGCAGTACCTTGGCAGAATAACAGCCATGCAGATGCATTGGCAAGGTTGGCTTCAGCGACTAAGACAGGCATCAGGGGGACAATCCCGATCGAGGTCTTAGGAAAAGAGACCATTGAGGAAGAAGAGGTATGCAACCCTTGCCTCAATTTGAACCTAAGAGACTCATGGATGGACCCCCTCATCTGATATATCAAAGAATGAGAGCTACCCAAATCTAAGCTAGAGAGGAGGAAATTGAGATATAGGGCTGCCAAGTTCTCGATAGTAGGAGACGTCCTGTACAAGAAGGGATTTCTGTTGCCACTCCTCAGATGTGTGCATCCCAACGAAGTTCCCCGGGTCTTACAGGATGTTCATGAGGGTTCTTGCTCCAGTCACATAGGAGGAAGACCCTTGGAAAAGAAAATCATTACACAAGGATACTGGTGGCCAACCTTGGCCAAAGATGCTGCAGCTTACGTAAAAAGGTGTGATAAATGCCAGAGATTCTCCACTATTCCCCATCAACCTCTTCAACCATTGATGTCAATCACCTCTCCATAGCCATTTGTAGTATGGGGGATTGACTTAGTAGGATCCCTACCGAGAGCTGCCAAGAGTTATCGATTCCTAATAGTTGCCATTGACTACTTCTCAAAGTGGGTGGAGGCAGAGCCAATGATAACGATCACAGAACAAAAGACCTTCCAATTTATTTGGAGGAACATCATATGCAGACACGGCCTCCCAAACACTCTCATATCAGACAATGGGACCCAGTTCAAGAACTCCTCTTTAGAGAAGTATTGCGTAAAAGTTGGGATAAAGCAGTTCTTCTTATCTCCTGGCTGACCTCAGGTAAACGGTCAGACCGAGGTCATGAACAGAACAATCCTCGAGGGAATCAAGAAGAGGTTAGAAGAAGCGAAGGGAAGATGGACTAAAGAGGTCTACGCTGTGTTATGGGCCTACAGAACCACGAGAAGGACCCCTACAGGAGAAACCCCGTTCATTCTAGCACATGGCTCAGAGGCCGTCATACCAACAGAAGTGGGACTCCCAACTCATAGGGTTCAGACCTATGATCCCGATAAAAATGGGGAAGAAAGGAGACTAGACCTAGATCTGATCGAAGAGAGAAGAGAAGACGCATAGATCAGGCAAGCAGCTTATCAGCAGAGAGCAACAAAATTCTATAATCGGAGGGTGAAGTCAAGGCCCATTACCGTGGGAGACCTAGTACTGAAGAAGACCTTACAGAAAACAAACAAGCTCCACCCAAACTGGCATGGTCCCTACAAAGTGACAGAAGAGGTTATGCCTAGCACCTACAGACTGGAAAACCTAGTAGGGGAACCTTTCGCTAACCCATAGAATGCTGATCACCTAAAGAAGTATTACATATGATGTTGCAAAGAGTTATGTACACGTACCATCTTATTATGAAGAGGTTATTAATAAAAGATCAGTTTCCATGACGGTTCTTGCTTCATTGAGCTCTAATATTAGAAATCATGAGGATAACATCTTAGGTGATCACCCCAGACCCTTATAACATCATTCAGTGGTGATAAGGTCTGAGGTCAGACACCATACTTAGATGACCTCAGACCCCTAACATCATTAATTTGGTGAGATTAATTATGAGGATAACATCTTAGGTGATGACCTTAGACCCTTATAACATCATTCAGTGGTGACAATGTCTGAGGTCAGATACCATACTTGGATGACCTCAGACCCATAACATCATTAATTTGGTGAAGTTAATTATGAGGGTAAAATCTTAGGTGATGCTCAGACCCTTATAACATCATTCAGTGGTGACAAGGTCTGAGATCAGACACCATACTTAGATGACCTCAGACCCCTAACATCATTAATTTGGTGAGATTAATTATGAGGATAACATCTTAGGTGATGACCTCATATCCTTATAACATTATTCAGTGGTGACAAGGTCTGAGGTCAGACACCATACTTAGATGACCTCAGACCCCTAACATCATTAATTTCGTGAGATTAATTATGAGGATAACATCTTAGGTGATGACCTCAGACCCTCATAACACCATTCAGTGGTGACAAGGTTTGAGGTCAGACACCATACTTGGATGACCTCAGGCCCATAACATCATTAATTTGGTGAAGTTAATTATGAGGGTAACATCTTAGGTGATGACCTCAGACCCTTATAACATCATTCAGTGATGACAAGGTTTGAGGTCAGACACCATACTTGGATGACCTCAGACCCATAACATCATTAATTTGGTGAAGTTAATTATGAGGGTAACATCTTAGGTGATGACCTCAGACCCTTATAACATCATTCAGTGGTGACAAGGTCTGAGATTAGACACCATACTTAGATGACCTCAGACCCCTAACATTATTAATTTGGTGAGATTAATTATGAGGATAACATCTTAGGTGATGACCTCAGACCCTCATAACACCATTCAGTGGTGACAAGGTCTGAGGTCAGACACCATACTTGGATGACCTCAGACACATAACATCATTAATTTGGTGAAGTTAATTATGAGGGTAACATCTTAGGTGATGACCTCAGACCCTTATAACATCATTCAGTGGTGACAAGGTCTTAGGTCAGACACCATACTTGGATGACCTCAGACCCTTAACATCATTGATTTGGTGAGATTAATTATGAGGATAACATCTTAGGTGATGACTTCAGACCCTTATAACATCATTCACTGGTGACAAGGTCTGAGGTCAGACACCATACTTGGATGACCTCAGGCCCATAACATCATTAATTTGGTGAGATTAATTATGAGGATAACATCTTAGGAGATGACCTCAGACCCTTACAACATCATTAAGTGGTGACAAAGTCTGAGATAAGGCTACTAATTTAGCTCGAGCAGACATCACTGCATAGATTTCAGAGCTAAAACATCGCATGACAAGCATTCAACAAAGTAAATGAAGTAAAAACCCTCCTCAGAGGTTGTCATTCCAATTGTAAAAATTCAAAAGTTAAAAGTTTTAAACGTTCCTCAGGGGCTACATTCAATTAGGGGTTATAAAAAATATCAAAGCTTCAAAATTAAGCCTCAGGGTTAGAGGGGAGAGTGCTGGTATCCTCAGCCTGGTCCTGTTGGACAACGTTGGTCACCTCGGCAATGTCTTCTCTGTGGCCAGATCCTTCTATCTCTGTACCGTCCAGAGTGGAAATCTCTACAAGCGCAACAACCTCCTCTTTAACCTCCTGAAGGGCAAGACGTGGGTTGGCAAAGCCGAGACCTATGAAATCAGAGGCTTTCAAACTTCCTTCCTCCTTCTCCTTAACAGCCGCCCGTTTGATAGTAGCTTTGATACCTCTTTCAAGGTACTCAAAGCCGAAGCTCATAAATTCATCAGAGGCTTTATAATCAGCAAGTATACCTTCAGAGGCGTTTTCAAGAGCTGCCTTCACTGCAAAGTCAACCTTCTACTGAAGGACATCGTCCTTTGCCTTCAGAGCGATATCATGGTCCTTCTTGAGCTTGGAAATCTCTTTCTCCAGCCCCTGCACCTTCTTCTCAGACTCCTTAAACTCAGACTTCAGGCGGTCTATTTCGGCGTTCAAAGTGCTTTGTAACTTCTCGGCCTCTTGACCCTTCTGAATGAGGGGTAACTTCCTCAGAGTCCAGTTGAAGAGATGATGCATAGCGCCCAGTCCCTGCAGATTATGTGATCATATATATGAGTTGAAGATCAAATCAGAGGTTACACTTGGAAAACTATAAAAAAGTCTGAAATCGTACCTGAATAGACCTGTGGAGGCCTAATTCAACCAAAAGGGGCGTATCCATTGACCGACAGAAAGGTTTGTCAGCCTCGTTAATGGCAGAGCCGATGGCATCCATCGCCTACAGACTGTGGCCTATGATGCTGTCATTGATTTTTAGTTGCTCTATACGAGCAGCCAACGCGTCAGCAGAGGATATGGGGATGGCGGTCTCCCCACCTTTTTTCTTTTACCTATGATCCTCAGGGGCATTTTCGGTAGAATCTCTCTTCTTAGTTTCCTGAGCCTTCGAAGTTGAGGGAGCTGGATGAGGAGCATTCAGACCTGCCTTCTTCGTGAGCTTTGTTAAACTCGGTGCAACCATTCCCCAAAGCTCGTCTGAGATATCCTTCGGGCGCTCTGCAAAATTGAAAGGTCTGAGTTATAGGATCAGACACGTATAAACTCAAAGATACAACTTGGAATAAAAAACACTTACCAAACTGTGTAAGAGGTCTTCCCCCTAAACCAGTCTCAGAGAGGTGGTGGGGGGTCATCAAGTGCTCAAACTTAACGAGCAGACCATGCATCCCCTGATCTTGAAGGTCCTTGACCTTCTGAAGGTTTTGCAGGCTCAGACCAAGGTCGGCCTTGGCAGACATTGTGACCTTGCCCCATCGTAGGGGCATCCTCGGCTCTAGCAGGGAAGAGGGAGAACATGGACCAAATTCCCATGGCCCTGAAGCAAAGATGTATCGAGGCTTCCAGTTTTTGTTGGAAGTCTGAGTTATCTGGAGCATCTTCTTCTCAGGCTTCCGAGCAATAAAATGATAGTTGCTCGAATGGTATTTGGCAGATGAAGGGACATAACATCCTACAAAGCCCTGGACTGGAAGGTCTGAGTGGTGAACAACCCTCCATAGGACTATGGCCCCAATTATGATCCTCCAAGCATTAGGTGACAATTGGGAAGGGAATAAATTAATGTAGGCTAGGATGGACCTAATGATGGGATGGATGGAAAAATAAAACCCTAACTTGAACATCTGCTCATACAAGCATATTTCACCATCTCGGCCGTGATAAGCCCTCTCTTCCCTCAGAGGTCTCCTGAGCTTTATAGAGGGGCTAATGGAGTATAGGTACCTGAAGCAGAGGAGGTCTACCTTAGTAACTGAACTCTCAATCTCGGCCGCCTCAGAGACGTCGATGTCACTCTCAGCATCATCGTCATCATCATTATCTAACTCAACATCGACCGAAGCAGACGTTGGAGGGTTACTTGGGAACCTCTGAGCAAACTCAGCCCTTGTGACGACCGACAGGGGAATGGCGTCAAAAATTGGTGGAATAGCCACACTCGGTGCAACAATATCAACCTCCGAGGAAGAGGACGATGTGCTTAAATATTTATGGGACGAGGCCCGACTAGAGACCTCGGCTTGATCAGGGCCCTGATCTTGTAGAGTTGTGAAGTCCATGTCCTCTTGGAAAGAGTCCACAGACATAGGGTCTGAGGTGGAAGACTCAGACTCAGACATCGGTATGGGTTCAGCAGGGACCTCTGCTTGGTTAACTAGTTCCAATGGTTCAGGGTATACTACCTTTAGGGGTGGTGGAAAGATAGGTATGAGAGAGAATTCCTGTGACCTACGAGCCTCCTCCTGTGCTCTTTCTATTTGCCTAATTTTTTCTAAAGTCTTCTCTCTGAGAGAAGGGAACTCCTCTAGGAGTTAGTAAAGGGGTCTGAGCATCAAAGGCCGACCCTACACTTGAAACTCTCCTAAAACTACAAACAACACTGGCTAATGGAATGATTCACCTAAGGATCAAACTACAAATATTTAAAGGCCCACTATGAAGAACACGAAGAACAGTTCGCCTGAAAATATGGGGACCACGCCTAAAAACTCCCAAACTCACCGGAAAACACAAAAGTAAGGGGAAAACAGGAAAAATGAAGAGAAAAGGATGGCAGAGGATACCTGAGGATGAAATGGAAAGGAATAAGGAATAAGGAAGAAGACTCGAGGAATCACCACCAAAAGCTTCGAGCAAAGATCTTTCTAGAGATAGAAACTGCTGCAGAAATGAATTGCGCCAGAAATGAGAGAAGTGGAGAAGAAAGAGAAAAAATGGGGGTTTAAACCCTTAAGTATGGAGGAACGTTTCCCAAGGCCCATCATTGCCTTGGGAGCCCCAAAGGACCGCTGACAAAACATACTTTTCAGGCAAGCCACACTTCAGCAATGGACAAGGGTCAAATGAACATTGGCACATAGGAGGAAGACCTCGGAGGTGTAGAAATCCCACAGTCACCTGCTCTCACATGTAACTAAGGGCTGGGGGGTGATTGATATGCCCCAAGTGTCACCTCGGCTCAGAGAAATCAACCTAGGCCGAGGTCATGGACGACGTTGGAAAATCCTTTAATCCGTAACAACAACCCTCATCCATAGCAAGGTCGACCCCGACCGACATTACCACCAACCTCATCAAGGGGACACTGCATGTATCATAAGGGTCAGCAGCTCTTTAGTTCACCTGGGAATGATAACCTCTTCCAGGTGTAGCCCGAGGTCGCGAGAAGCCATACTTCTACCAAGGTCGACCTCATCAGTAAATCAGCCGACGTCCCAGGCACACGCAACTTAACCTCGGCCCAGGCCGACCTTAATACTTATCTCGGTTGCATTCAAGGCCGAGACCATGGTGACTCATCTTGGACTAAATGGAAAACTGGACCTTACCAACCTTGGCCTCTTCTAGGCCGAGGTCATGACCAAGCATGGAGGTCGAGCTCATATTGACATGCGCGGATAAGGACACGTGGACACAAATCAGTTATAACAAATCATTCCCCACACATGGGGGAATATTTCATCATCATTCTCTACATGTGACAGTGACAGATGTCTTCATCAGATTGGCTGGATCAACACACACATGCTCATTGCATGCATGGGGGTACATTACACCCCTAGGTACTATATATAGAGGTCATCCTCTACCTCGCAAGGGATCCAAAAAAAGATACAACCCTAGCTGAAACTCTGTCAAATTATACAGTAGAGAGAGAAAGCTTGAGAGTTTGTACCCATGTCCATTAGTGCCTTCATTCAGTGATATTACTCACACACTCACAGTGGACGTAGGCCAAATTGGCTGAACTACTTACATTTAAGTGTTCACCCTCTTCTCTTCACCTCAATCTCTTATATTAGGTATACACTTGTGCTGCCATTGTTATCACTAGTTTGAGTTTACAAACACCTTAACTGGTGGTGCTATTTCCAGCATCATCAGCCAGGTCTTAGCCTTGTCCTTTAGCGAGAATAGGAAGAGTTTGAGGCGGATCATATCTTTTGTGCAAGTTTGATCACTGAGGGTCTCGCACGCCTCCTCAAATTCCATGATATGGAGATATGGATTTTCTAAATCCATTCCATGGTAGTTGGGAAGTATCTGTATCATCCCATTCCTAAAGAGAAATTTCCCTGCATTATACGGGAGTAAAATGCATCCTGGAGTTACAGTGCGCTCGGAATATAAGATGTCTCTCAAAGGGCGGTACGGGGCCTCTTCCTCACCGGCGAATGCACCACCATGTTGTGACATGTCTCTCTCACTTGATGACTCTGTATCCTCACTTGGTATACTCGGAGCGTGCTCTGAAGTGTGTCCTAAGAGGGAAAACAGAGTGTTATTTGCGATTGAGTGTGACAGTGTGGGAGGCGAAACCCAGAATTATGGGGAGTTAGGAGTGTGAGGGTTAATAAGGTCGTACTCAACTATTGGGTTTTCGTGAATGTGGGTTGGAGTATTATGGGGAGTTGGAGTGAGTTCAGAATTTTGCATTAACAGGTTTATGAGAGATGATGTATCTTTTTGTGCTTTTTTTATTTTTTATTTATTTATTTTTTTGGTCGAAGTTTTAGATTAACAGAATCTAACCTACGTCTACCTAAATCCTCGGCAACGGCGCCAAAAACTTGACACGACTAAGAATGTGTCTCAGAAGTGCGTACTCTCTAGGCTCAAGTGCAAGCCTATCGCTCAAGTAATAATACAAAAAGTCGGGTATCGATCCTCAGGGAAATAGGACAAACGGAGTCGTAACGACGTTGGATTGAGGAAGGAAACCTAACTTTGACGCTAAAGAAAAGGAAAAGGTGATTTGATTTGGGAAACAATTACCACTATATGCACTTTTGAAAATGATTAACTAAAGGAATCAAGAATAAAGGGAATGCAATTACTGTAAATTATCTAAAATACTGATGATGAATAAACTAAACTTGAACTATATGATGAAGAAAACAGGTCGGAAAGACAATCCCTTAACCCTAGTGTGTTGAGAGTATAAAACTAATCTTAAAATTAAGTGATTAATTGAACCCTATCTTTAGTACTCCCAAGCATTACATATATGAGGGATCGTAGCCCGCATAATATATAATCAAAGGATGGGTAAAGCAGTATCGCAATAGCTACACGCGCATCACGTCTTTAAACACCACGGTTACCTAGGGTCAACCGAGGTAAAAAGGTCTATGATGGTTGTGACAACTACACATCACGATTCATTCAAATTTTAATTCAAACCCAAGTTTTTACATGGCTAAATTACATCGGGTTGGGTTCATGCACACCAACCCTTAAAAATCTAGCCTAACATGGTGTAATTAATTAAAAACATGAATCCTACGTTGTGTGTAATTGAATCAATAAGAAAACTATCTCTAAGCATGTATAAAGGAATTTAAAACCCAGAAAATAAAGAAAACTTGTAAATAAATTTACTACAAGATTAAGAAAGAAAGGAACAAACTTTACTTAAAGAAGACTTGTAATTCAAACAATAAAAGCACTTACATGATCGAGGATTGTTTTCTACGGTTCTAAGCTACTCTCCTACCTTCCTCTCTATGAAAAAGTATCCAAAACTCTCTTTTCTAAGTCATTATAAAGATCCAAATACGTTTAGAAGAGTTTGTTACATAATAGGACTCTTTGGACCAATCAATATTAAAGTGAAAATTTGCGCATCAGTTACCCCGAACCGATTCGCCCCCGAATCGGTTCACAGTGTGATTCGAGAATTCTTGCTGGTTCTCGGTCTTTTTTCTTCAATTCCAACACTTAGAATTTTTTTCCTTGATTTCTTCTTTTCTTCTTTGGATTTTTCTTCAACTTCAAATGATCATAACTCTTTCAGCGTAGCTCATATTTGGGTGTCGTTTCTTTCAATATTCTCGTTGTTCCGAGCTCTTCAACTTTCCAGTTGGACCCACCTTCGAGAATAGGCTGCAGAATTATAAAATTGCCCTTGAACTTTCCTTCCTAGCCTTTCTTTCATTATTTCGATTTCTTTTTCGTCCTGCTTGCATAATTTACCTGTAAAACACGTACGAGAAAATGAAACCCGTAATACTTGCTAACGAAGGTTAGTATCATAAATGTGAGTTAAATCCATATCAATTGCATCACTCGGGTTCACAAAGGTACCGAAATTAAGGGGATAAATATAAAATATTTATGCCTAATCAAACCCCCGTAACTTAGGACTTTGCGCGTCCCGAGCGATGTAAAAGAGAAAGAAGAATGTGACAACTCCTCTAAACATTTTATTGGGATAGAATACCTTTTTCGAGGGCAAGCGATTGCATTTAGCGTATGCAACAAGCCATTAAACCCATAGGTTACCCTAGTAGGACGAGTGTTGTCTCGTGAGGGTTTGCAGTAAATATACCCACAAAATTCGTTATTGACTCAAACAAAAGTCAAAATACTTAAAAATTGTACAATTTAAACTCCCCAAAAATAGTAACCACAAATTAATATTCAATAGTTTCAAATCATAGTGTGTGTGTGTGTGTGTGTGTGAAGTCAAAAATCGAACCGCTAATTTCCACCGATTGATCATTACGTTACTTTCCGAAAATTCGCTTTGATTTCAAAATCTCACTGAATACACTCACAAATGAATCACTCAGAAGCTCGGCTATTCTCTCGGTATGCGTGATTTAAAAGAGTAAATAATAATGGACACAAGTTCACGCACACACTTGAAAAGACGAACAATTTGAGGTAAAAAGATCTCATCATTGGAGTACGGTTATAAGGAAACGGATACATCGCCTCCAATTTACACCATTTAATCTCTTATATTATCTTTTTGTATCTTAGCTCCCCACGCGGTGATCAATTTTCATAATTCTAACTCGGTTGGGACTTTTCAGGTTAAAGGTGTATTGGGTAAAATTGGAAAAGGCTAAGAATTTCGGAATTGGAAAATTTTACTTATGATGTCCGTTAGTGCTTTTTCGGTCTCTTGCTCATTTTTCTGTTTTTTTATTTTCTTAATTTTCTTTTTCTTGCTATTTTTGTTGGGCATTTTTCTATTTTTTTCTTGCCTCTTTTTGTTGCACTTTTCGGACTTCAATTCTGACTTTTTCCATTTTTCACAATTCCGGGTTATTTGGGTTTTTCGGGTTGTCAACCGAAAGGAAAAATTATTCGGCTCAAATTTCGGTTACAAAAGGGATGATTTTTTTCATGAATTTTTATGGCTAATCTTTTTGGGTAATAAACGATGGCCGACTTCATTATCTGAATTACTTATTAATTTATCATATGCGTCTCGAGATTAATTAAATTTAGAGATTTATAGCGCACTTTTCGAGGCAATATCTCACATGTTTTTTCGTAACCGATCAAAACAAAGAATTGAGATCATCAACGACTTTTTTAAAAAGCTGAAATGAACTTTGATTTAATCATTAACTCGGATTGATTGACGCGATTAAAAATGTGTCTCTAAAGTGCGTTCACTCTAGGCTCAAGTGCAAGTCTGTCGCGTTAGTAATAAACCCGGTAAGTCGGGATCGTCTCTACAGAGAAATTGGACGAAAAAATCGTGACGACGGAAGGACAAATGGTTAACCTAAATTCAACTCTAAGAATAAGGAAAAGGTGATTTTAATGATGAAATAACTATAACTAAATGCAATTATTCTAAATTACTTAAAAGACTGAAGATGATTAAACTAAAACTTGAATTACGTGATGAGAAAAATCGGTCGGGAATACAATCCCTCAACCCTAGAGTATTGCTGGTATAAAACTAATCGTAAATTTAAGTGATAAATTAGACCCAGACTTTTGCACTCCCAAGAAATACGTATATGAGGTTCAAGCCCGCACCACACAAAATCAGAGGACGAGTAAAGAGGTAACACGACAGCGACACTTACATTGCAATCTAAAGCATCCCGGGTACCCTGAAGCAAACGAGATCCAAACATCTATAATGTTTGTATTCTCTACGCAATACGATCATAATAAATCCTTAAATTTAGAGGATTAATTTTATACACATGCAACTATCACATCGGGTTGAGTTCATGCACCCCAACCATCAAGAATTTAGCTACACATATTGAACCTAACTATGCATGAATTAACCACGTTGCATGAATTCATAATTGCGTGGAAAGGGAGATTAAACATGAGAAATAATTATAAAAGTGCTGGAAATAAAAGTTACTATGATTGAAGAACAAGACCATGCAAGAAGAAATCAAAGACTGAAGAAAAACTCGAAAAACTCTTGAATTAAAGGTGCAAAATATGTAGATTCTTCTCCTAGATGCTCCTACTTGTTATGGAGCTTCTACATGAATGAAATTTGAATAAAAAGAGTTCTAATGTCTAAATATATAGGCCAAAGGTCGTTTAGAAGAGTCTCCAAAACATAAAACTCTTTTGGCTAAAAGATAAGGACAAAATAAAAATTCCGTATCTAGCAATTTATCGCACTTAGAAAGTGTGGCTAATTTTGTAATGAATCTAGAGCGTGACAAATGGGCGAACCGGTTCCGATTTTAGGTGAACCGGTTCAGATTTCCAGAATGGTCAAGCCTTGGTCGCCTCTTTTTCATTTGGATTTTTGGATATCTTTCTCAATCTTCAAATGGGCATAACTTCTTCACCGTAGCTCGGATTGGGATGCTGTTTTTTTCAGTGTTCTTGTAATTGAAAGATATTCAACTTTCCAGTTGGTCCCACCTTTGGACCAAGGATGAAAAATTAGGAAAATACCCTTGAACTCTCAGTTTCTTGGTTTCTTTCACTACTTTGAGTTCTCTTTCGCACTTTCTTGCATGAAATACTTGTAAAACACAAGAGATACACAAAACATGAAATAATTTCCAAAAAGGGTTAGTAGCATAAATATGAGATAAATCCAAGCTATTTACAATGCATGGGATCATAAAAATACCGAAATTAAGGGGATAAATGTGAAGTATATATGCCTAATCAATGGCGCAACTACCTTTAGTAGATTTAGATTTACGCATGGTATGTAAAATCTCACGGGCTATCAGGATATTATCCTAAATATGACGAGAGGTAATAAAGGTGTTTTACTAAGGGGACAGAAGATACTGAAGGATGGTTCTCATGCGAGCAACCAGGTTCGTAGAGATACGTTTATAAATAACATTACATAAACTCATGGGATGAAAGTGCTTAACCTGGGTAGGGTGTGGAATGTTTGGGATAAAGATGAGAAGGGTTTTATTAAGGTCACAGAGTAGTCGACTAGAGGTGAAAAAATCTTTAACTAAATTAAGTACTGAGGGTCCCACAATATCCCAGTTATTTTTAAAAAACTCACAAGTTAATCCATCTTCACCCGGACTCTTATTCTTCCCCATAGTACACAAGTTATGCCAAATTTTTGCATCATTTACAGGTTCCAGTAACCGAGTAATGTCAGCAGATTTAACTTGGATAAAATTATATTCAGACGACGGGCAAGGGGGGTTGGTGGTAGTAAAAAGGGTCTCATAGAATTATTGGAATTGACCATGAATATCCTGGATTGTGGTATGTCATCCAGTGTCCGGATTGAAAATAGCATGAATCGAATTATTACGCCGGTGTTGCATAATAGAAGCATGGAAAAATTTAGTATTATGGTCCCCGTCAATAAGCCACTTAATTTTAATTTTATTGCGCTAGTACTGGCGTTTTAAATTCATACAGTGCATAAGGTGTGATTGTAAGTGATTCTCCTGGGAGACCAACAAGGGATCCGTATTAGTGTTAATACACATTCTGAGGTTATGAATCTTCTATTTTAATGCAAAGATCGAATGATACATATTCCCCCAAATATATTTCTTCCACTGTCTAGTAGCCCTACTAAAAGATTGCGCCTTACGCGAAAAGGAAAAAGCATGCGATCCCTAGATCGAAAGATTCCAATGGTAATGTAATAGGTTAGTAAAAGACAGATGTGAGGACCACTCAGGGTAGTAAATAAACCGTGATGGGGTTTTAGAGAGGCATGGGTGGGAGTCAAATAATAATGGACAGTGGTCAGACCCAGCATTTGGAAGATGAGAAATTGGGTAGTTGGGTACAAGGACATCCAACGATCATTACCATGTCCCCGATCAAGTCTCTCTCTAACATGGTATCCTAGCACACTATTGGATTTCCAGGAGAAAGTAGGACCACTAAACCCTTGATCTTGGATAATGCATGCATGCATAAAATTCTTAAGATGACGTGCACGCGAAGATTGAAACGGACCCCCCCCCCCCCCCCCCCCCGTTTTTCATGTTGGCCTAAAATAGTATTAAAATCTCCCAGAAGAAGCTAAGGGTGTTGGACAGAAGTGTGGATGTGGTGAAGGTAGTTCCATACCTGGGTTTTCTCAGCGATATGTGGTGGCACGTAGACAGCAGTAAACTCTATAGGAGCCACCGTAGGGTCATGATGACCTTCATTCCATAGAACCCAAATCCCACCCGATTCACCAAAGACCCAGAGAGACTACATGATTGTGGCAAGATAAGCTACTAATCGCGCGTGTGGATGTTTAAGCATCCATTCGAGTGTCCAGGATAACCAATATGTGAGGCTGATGAGACCGAACAAATGTCATGAGTTCTGTAGAAAAATTGGGTCGACCATCTCCTCTAGCATTCCAAAGGAGAATCTTCATGAGGTGTAGAAATGGGTGAGCTCGCCTCTTGTTTCTCCCCCGATTTTTGTGTACAAAGTCGTTTAGGGTCCTGGGGTTGGGTGGACAATACTCGTCTTTTGGGGCGGTGGGATGAATATGAAGTAGGTAAATCAATGTTATATCTATGAGCGACCGGACCTTGACCTGATCGATTGCGAAAAGTATGCGGGTATACGGGTGGTTGGAGTCCTTTAGTGTCATGAAGAGAGGAAGGAGGAGCCAGTTTCTGGGCCCTTGTTGAATAATCCTGTCGCTGTTGGGCGTGCGCTGTTGATTTTGTTGTGGAGTTTGATCCCTGCCGGGTAGGTCACTTCAGAAGCTGTTGAGAAGGGGAAGTTATAGACCGTGGTGTTGAAAATTCGAATCCTGGTGGTAGGGATGGTTGTGTAGGTGTGGGTGTAGGTTCATGATATGGGGTATTACTTCTGCACAGTGGATAAGCACTACGAAGTGGTGTTTTGTTGGAGGGATGATCAGTTGGTCAGTAGTTGGATCTGAGACTTCATTATTGGTCAGAGGAGCGGAAGAAGGGTATTGCAGTCTGAGGAGAAGAAGGTCCTACGATAGGGATTAATACAGGGACTTGAGGAGAAGCAGACGAATCAGGGTAATCAAATTCTTTACACATAGCAGGACTGGGGTCCTGAATAGAGCACGATGGGCTACACATGGTGGAAACTTCAATATTGTGGGGTGTAGTGATCAGGGAGGAAATCATGGGCTGTGCGATACGATCTGAGCTACCTGTACTATTGGAATATAAGTGAACCGCAAGGGTTAAAGGGGTCCTCTCCTCATGGTATGGACTGCACTCCTCATTTTGATGCTGGGAATTCGGAAAAACATCATATTTGGGTTTCCAAACACGTCGGGTGGTGGTATGTATCTCAGGCAGATCACTTTCAGGTACTAGTATATTTGGGTCAAAACGAGATGGAGGATGAGTAGCATTATTTATAATGGCAGGCATCGATGCATGTAACCGACGAGGGGGCGGGCGCCGTGTAATAATACAACATTGTTACTCCAACTGATGTTGTTCAAAAGTAGGGGTGGAGGTAGAGTTCTTGCGAGGACAGTTGTGAAGTTTATGGACGACAATGCCACAAGAGAAATAAATCTCAGTTTTTAATTCATAGACCAAAGATTGGAGGATACGACCAATCTTGATTTTCTGCGGTAGCAGTTTTTCGATGTAACATTCCACACAGATTCAAGCATACTTAGCCCGTCCCACTGATTGAGTATGTATGTCAATCTTGAGTGGTTCTCCCAAGGACGCTGCTATACGATGTAAAATACTCATATCATAGTATTCCATGGGAAATTCATGAATTTGAAACCACAAGCTCATATGTTTAATAATTACCGTGGATGGGCAAAAATTCTTTTGCCATCTTTGCACTGATAGATAATGATCCTCTAGAAACCATGGACCGCCCAAAATTACAGACATGTAATCTTTTTGGGAAGAAAATTTAACAAGAAAAAAATTATTTCCCCTGTCCGTAATAAAAATTCCATTTTGTAATTTCTATAAGCGTGACAAGCGATGTGTAAACCTTAGGAAGGATAACAACTTACCCAATAATTTTATGGTGAGGGACGAGTGCCATTTTGTCTGAGGATTTGAAGTTCCTGCCTCAAAATGGGCACTGTGGGTATGATGTCGAAATTCATTTCATCGGCCAATGCTTCATCCTTCGAATCATAATCGTCAACGAAAGTAGTTGTATCCTAAGCAGGGAATAAGAGATGTGATGCGTGGGGTTGGTCTTGAGCTTGGTTGTCAGGAGATTTAGACACTGAGGCAATCGAAGTAGTAGGAGAGGAATTGACAAATTTATCCTTATAGGTTGCCATCAAAACATAGCTTGACCTAGGATCGGGTTTTGTACTGTTTGGATTCCTCAACCAGTGTCACAGGAGGTGTAGGCACCATGGAGTTTGTATTGGACAATTTTGGTGGTGGGAGAAGCAAGGGGAGGGAGATGGACGGATCAGTTGCTTGATGGGTCATCGTAGGTGTATGGGGGAGGACTGATTAAGGTTGGCTGGGGCGGGACCTATGGGAGGCGACGACAAGGGTTTTGTTAAGGCGGTGGAATACAACTGCAACTAATTTGTAACATTAAGTAGAAAGATAAAACCCATGATAATAAGTAACATTTAGTAGAAACAAAAAAATATAGAGATGAAACCCAAAACAAACATAATATAAAAAATAAGTAACATTTAGTAGAAACATAATATCTCATTTCTTACAAAGTCTAGATCCGAAACCAAACATATATAAATTGTAACAATATTCCTAGAATCCAACCAAAAATAAAAACTCAGCTCATATATAGTACCATATATACACACGTACGATCATGTATATATATACACCAAATGAAGAGAAAATCCAACAGTGAAAATAAATTTGTATATATGTATATATCTTGTAACAGGTCAATGATGACCCCAGTTACATATAAGCCCATTTGTGTATATACATACCTAATAGGTGAGTGAATTATATTTCTGGCAAAAAGTTCACTAAAATTTCTCTAAAACGACAACTTTTCAATCGAAACATCCAAGCTCTTATCTCCGGTTGACGACTTAATTCATTTTGCAACGGTTGGATCTAAACAGAACACTGAGAAAATATTTTTAAACCCAGAACAAACATAATATAAAAAATAAGTAACATTAGCAGAAACATAATCTCATTTCTTACTAAGCCTAGATCTGAAACCAAACATAATATCAAAAATAAAAACATAATCTAAAAAAATATAGAGATGAAACCCAGAACAAAAAAACTAAAAAGAGATCTAAACTAAAAAAAACTAAAAAGAGATCTGAAAAGCCCAAAAAACTCAAAAGATTTTCAAACCCAAAAAACGTTTTCCACCAGCCATCATAAAAAAGTTTTAAAACCCAGAATTTTTTTTCCATAACCCAAAAAATTCAAAATGTTTTAAAACCCTGAAAAAATTCGTTCATTCATTGTTGAAACCAACAAAATGTTTTCAAAACCAAAATACATAAAAAGCTTAAATCTTAGATTCTTACCTGACATTGTTCCCTTCAGTCTGAAACATATCTATAGCTGGTAGAGAGGTAAAACCCCCTCTTTCCTCTTTTTGCTTACAAATATACAGCTAAACCCCTCTCTCCCCGTTCTTTTGAGAGTCTAATATTCAACGGCATAACAGTGTTCAACATTAAGCGTTGTTGCATAAGAGAGAAGGCATCGAAGTAGTGTAGTTGACAAAGAGGAGAGTTAATGGGGTATGTAGCAGGGAATGGGTTCAGAGAGGACGTGTTGAGAGGCTCAAGGTGGGTTTTTTATTTGTTTGACTTTAATGGGGTTCAGAGTCATCACGGTTCTTGTAAACCATGGGAATATACAGTGGCTTTATCTTTATCTCCAGTATTAGCCATTTCCAAGACTCAGCGCCACTTCACACCTTCTTCCACTCAAGTTGCGATTTAAGAAATAAGTTGTGGCTTTTGATTCAACTTCTTGCTTCAGTTTGGATATTGAATATACAATACACACGGGCGTTATTGGCCCTTGCTGGATTTTCTTGGCCCTCGCCGTCTTCGATGGGATGGGTTTCAACTTGGTACGGTCTGATTTTGTACTGCTTTGTTTTTTTTTTTTGGTAAACATGGAAATTAGATTAAATGGATATAACAAGGTTACAATGCAATGAAACATAAGCCATAGAGGCAATTACAGGCACCAGCATAATAAAGACAACAACAAAAGGGGACAAAGGTCCCAATTACATCACCGGATTTTTGAGGATCCACCGTAAGCCAGCTGGCACTTCCTCGATCTCAACAAAGGCTTCCTCCTGAACTTTCGCCTCGCGCGCCAACCAATCCGCGCCTCGAATCATACACGGGTTAGCATAGATGAAGTCCACCCCCACGATTCTCATAAGTTCATAACAATCAATCCTGATATTCTCAAATTCAGTCTCCCGGTACTGGACGCCCTTGAACAATTCGATTAGCTCATGCGAGTTGGTCTCCACGAGAATATCCCTCCATCCGCGCATCCTCACCAGATTAAGGCTGTGATAGAGGCCTTCCATTAATGCGCGAAGGAAAGATGGGGTACCCCTAAGTCGTCCGTAGAAACCGACCTTCCAATGTCCCATGTCATCCAGGATATAGCCACCAAAGGAAGCCGTGTGGTAATTGGGATCAGAACAAGCCTGAAGGGAAAACCTCGTTTTGCCCCGATCAGCATGGTCAAGGAGACAGAGAAGAGCCTCCGGGACCTCCTCATACTCAGCATAGTCATGTGTCTGCTTTCTCCCAAGCCTCGCCAGGCCATCCGCCCATAAGTTGTTAGAGCGTCTGATATGGGTGACTTTTATATCCATCTCAGTCATAATAGTCATACATTCCTCAATGATATTAGTCTGAGGGTGGTTCTGATGGCCCTGTCTGTTGAGGATATGCACGGCCTCCAAACAATCGCTACGAAGCAAGCATCCAGTCCAACCCTTGATTTTTGCCAGATTCAAACCATGAATGATTCCCATGAACTCGGCCTTGATGGGGCTGCTGTCACCGATAATCTTACCGTTGAATCCCAGGATCCACCGTATCTCATTGCTACTGACCACTCCACCAAATCCGCCAATTTTGCTAAACGGGTCATAGCTTCCATCTGTGAAAATCTCATATCCTGAAAAGGTATCATCACTTGGAGAGATGTTAGGAATATTACCCGTGTTATGGTAAATACTAGTTTTAGTAAAATTACAGAACTGTATCTCTCTAGAGAGGGTACTAGAACTCGTACAAACCATATTCGGGGTGATATTGGATTTGTTAAAGATGCGTTTATTATGCGCAGTCCAAATGTGCCAAAGCGTGGTGATAAAAAACACATTGCCATTCTGAACCGGATTGTTCCAAATGTTCTCACTAATCCAGTCCATAAAATAAGTATTTTTTGAAATATACCACTCCAGAGGGGAGTAGATGGTTTTCCACACCGCGGTGGCGAGGTGGCAATTTCTGAGAACATGTTCAATATCTTCATCATACTCACAAAATCCACACTTTTTGGAATCAGTAAGGCGTCTTTTAAATCTCTGGCAATTAGTAAGTAATTTATTATGAAATGTGAGCCAGAGGAAAGTTTTGAGTTTATGGGGAATTTTAAGTTTCCAGATCAGTTTCCAGTTGATGAGGGAAGAAGTATTAAGGTCAATATTAACCAGGGATTCATAAGCCGTTTTTATAGTAAACTTTCCATTGGTTGCAGGGCCCCAACTCGGGCAGTCCATATTTCCGGGAGTATGGGGGAGGGGAGTACTCAAGATTAAATTATCGGGGTTTTCTACTACTTTGTCAACAAATAAGGTTTTGAATCAGGGGAGCATTTATGGCTACTTTTTGTACTGCTTTGTTAACAAATAGCCATAAAAGCAAAGTTTTGTACTGCATTTATGGTCTGATTTTGTACTGCTTTGTTAACAAATAAGGTTTTGGTTGGTTACATATATATGTGGAGCATTTATGGCTATTTTTTTCTTTTAGGGTTATTCATGGGAGTTTTTTTTATTGATACATGGGAGTTTCATTGGTAGGTTATATATTAAATGTTTGATTTTATTTTTCTTTGACAGAGGGGATTTTGCATTCTGACGTCGGCAACCCATTTGTAGAAGCTCTCATTCGATTTGTTTAGGTGTTTATGCCCCCATTCGAATATTTAGTTTTCTTACCTTTAACACTTACCTCTTTCTTTTTTATGTTTTGTTTAGACCATATCTATTTATGAACTTTAGGTATTTACAGAATGCCTCTGGGGGCTTATTTTTCCCGAGGATTTGCGTTTTGGGGTTTATTTTTGTTTTTATAGATAAAAGTATAGTCTTACTCTTATCTGAACACCGATCCCTTCAGTTTCGTATTTTTAGTTTTGCTATCATGATTCGTTCAGTTATTTACTTCTTTTTTAAATTAGTTTGTTGTAATTTAAGTGGTTAAATTGAAAATGGCTGAACAAGAAATATTTTCTATTTTTTTTTAACTTTTATTACTTTTGGAGGCTTTTTGTTTGTATTAGATATACAACATGAAAACAAAAATAAGTTTTTTTTACTTCTAGAAAATCGAAAATGGTTGAAAAAGGACTTTTTATTTTTTTTCACTTTTTTTTTCACTTTTATTATTTTTGGAAGGATTTTTGTTTGTATAAGATATACAAACAAAAATACTAAATTCAACACAACTCTTTGATGGAACCGTACTTCATCTGTAGGGGAACCGTACCCAAAAATCCTAAAAAATCCAAAACTTGAGAATGGAGGAGAAGAGGTGTACCGTTGGTCTCTTCAGTCTTAAATTTGGAGCCGACGTCGATCCAGAACCCGACGATTGCGGTCTTGGCCCCAAGGTTGGACATGGTGGTGACACGAAGACTTGAAGGGAGGGTGCTGATGCAGCTGAGGCAGGCGGTGAGGATAGGGGTTAGGGGAGTTGGGTTGGGTGAAAAGGGGATCGTGGTTTTCAAGTTGTTTGAGTAGGTGGACACAACTATGGAGAAGGGGCCACATATGTGGAGAAGGGGAGGAGGGAGGAGGGAGATGGGGGGGGGGGGGGGGGGGGGGGAGCGGCGTGCCAGAGTTAGAAGGTGGCGGATCCAGAAAAATGATTTAATTTTCTTGGATAACGTAGTACGAATATGAGGAGGAATCAAATAGGTGGACATGTAATAAAATGAAAGGGAAGTACAAATAGCATTAGTTAAGGTGAGAGGGGATCCCCTTTAATTAATGCTATTTGTACTTCCCTTCCATTTTAAAAGACAGTCAGACTCCACACGTCGTAAAAGGACGTCTAACGCCAAGATAAATAAGTAAGGTGAGAGGGGATCCCCTTGGCGGAGTCCACGAGTTGGATAAACAATGGACCCCATATGGCCATTAATGAGTGTGGTGAACGACGTAGAAGAAATACATTCCATATGGTAACCAATCCAAACATTTGGAAACCCATGGTTTTGGAGAACCCAATGGATAAAAGGTCATTACATTTGATCGTAGGCTTTAGATAGATCAATTTTAATGGCACAACTACCTTTAGTAGATTTAGATTTACGCATGGTATGCAAAATCTCGTGGGCTATCAGGTTATTATCCTGAATATGACGAGTGGCGATAAAGGCGTTTTGGTAAGGGGACACAAGATACTGAAGGATGGGTCTCATGCGAGCAACTAGGATCGTATAGACAAGTTTATAAATAACATTACATAAACTGATGGGACGAAAGTGCTTAACCTGGGTAGGGTGTGGAATTTTTGGGATAAAGATGAGAAGGGTCTTATTAAGGGCATGGAGTAGTTGACTAGAGGTGAAGAAAGCTTTAACTAAATTAAGTATTGAGGGTCCCACAATATCCCAATGGTTTTTGAAAAACTCTCAAGTCAACCCATGTGCACCCGGACTCTTATTCTTCCCCATAGAATCTTTAGTGACATATAAACCCAACATAATTTAATCTTAAAGAGTTGTCATAATAATTAGTAAACCCAACATAATTCATTCCGAAAGAATTATTTAATGACTTTGTAGCCTCGATTCCAGTAAAATTCAAAGAAATAAAAACCCCCCATATATATATATATATATATATATATATATATGATTTCGAACCGAATTAAAATAGAGTATACTCCATTTAAGATTTCAAACCCCTAAAAAACATATAGAACCCTTCTATTTTGTTAAAAAAATTATCCAAAGAGGGGCAGGAGAGTGAATTCATATAATAAATTGTCGAGTCATCTAATTTAAGCCTATTTACTCAAGTGACAAGGAAGATACCTCAAGAGTTTCAATTAAACTATACTACCACTAATTGCAATGAAAGTTTAGAAGACAGATCTGACTTATATGGACTAAATGGAAAGGTCACCATGACATACTTAAAAGGGGCTTTGTAAATTTAGGACTTATTGTAATATGTATTTTGAAAATAGAACCACAAACATTTTATTTATAGTTTTAGTCCCTATTTTTGAATAAAGCCGCTGACGTGGACCCATATTCATAAAACGTCAACCAATCACAACATGCCACGTGTCACTTTAATTTGAAAATAGGGACTAAAAATGGAAACGAAATGTTTGTTGTCTTGTATCCATAATCGATATTATTTTAAGTCCTAAAATTAGATAATAGATTATGTAATTTTAGGACTTAAAATAATATTGATTATGGATATAGGACAACAAATATTTCGTTTCCATTTTTAGTCCATATTTTCAAATTAAAGGGACACATGGCATGATGTGATTGGTTGACATTTCTGAATATGGGTCCGCGCCAGCGACTTTATTCAAAAATAGGGACTAAAATCATAAATAAAATGTTTGTTGTCCTTTTTCCAAAATACATATTACAATAGGCCTAAATTTACAAAGCCCCATAGGACTTAAAATAATATTGATTATGGATATAGGGCAACAAACATTTCGTTTTCATTTTTAGTCCCTATTTTCAAATTAAAAGGACACGTGGCATGCTGTGATTGGTTGACGTTTTATGAATATGGGTCCGTGTCAACGGCTTTATTGAAAAATAGGCACTAAAACTATAAATAAAATGTTTGTTGTCCTATTTCCAAAATACATATTACAATATGTCCTAAAAGCCCCTACTTAAAACACATATGTATGAGCTTAATTATAATTACAAGTAGTAAAAACAACATCGGCTCCTGCATAATTGAAGTGTTGTGATTATTGAGAAGAAGTAAGTATTTAGGTCGAAAAAGAAGATGCAAGATGGGGGATCGTTTTAGCCCTTGGGGGACGTCGACCCAACCCCACTCAGATTGGAGTAATCTTGTCTTAGATGCAAATCAATCCTGTGTCCACTAAAAATCATATCCCACTACAAGAGATTATACAGAATGAGTGAATGATTAAAAAAAACGTGACACAACCTTAAATGGACAACCCTGGTATACCCAATCTCCTCCAATTCACTGTAGTAGAACAACACATGACACAACCCTTCTATACATATTGTGTATCGATCCATATTGACAACAATGTCTATCAATATATTGCGAAATTGAATCTGATGAGTACTTCTTTTTCGATATAACAAAGCAAGCTCAGGGAAGTATAAATCATGATATAATTTTATTATAATACAACCCACATTTTCATTATTATTATTATTATTATTATTATTATTATTATTATTATTATTATTATTATTATTATTATTATTATTATTATCAAGTTATCTAAATAGATATTACAGCTTCCATAGGACTCTATTCGGTCATTTTTGTTGTATCTCAGTGTAAAACTTAGAAGACCAACCATGATACGACTTCGCTAATAAGTATCTAGAAGTAGCGAAAAAATGACAGGTTGGTATTAGTTTTTACTTGAGCAATCCCGAGAGCATAAATCTATCACATCCTCTCTAGCCATTTTCTTATTTTATATTCTCCCTTCGGGTAGAGGATTTTTTGAGTAGATTACGGAACCTCCCCTCTTTTTTGTTATAAAAACCGATACCTTATCTCTTATGTTATATATTTCCCACTTGATTTGTTGTTTTATTTTTTAACACTCGCTACATTTGTGAAACAAGAAGTGACTATACACATGTTGATTAAGGAGGTGAGGAAAGTAACATTTTAAACAAGAGGAAAATCAGGTGTGATATTGAAACTGTAAGTGAGGTATCTTTATTATTCTAGCATTCTCTGGCTCTCCAAAATGGGAAGTGAGTATGAAAATGTTGAAACAACAAGACAGGTGAGTGTGATAATTTAAATTAAGAACTAAGGTAGGTGTAATATTTTAAATGTCAAAAGTGGTATCCATAATTATGATAAAAAGCAGGAGTGTGTTTTGTGGTAGAACTTAGATCAGTATAAAAACAGTCACAACTATCCTTAAATATAAAAAATTGATTAAAAGCTTCAAAAGTAACTAGATGGAGCTTACAAAATACTTTTCCCTAACATTCAGAGCAATTTTAACAAGGTTTTGTGCTGAAACAGGGTGAAATTGGGGATGGGAAAGAAATTTTTATGCGGGTGAATTCAAAGGGACCGACAGGATACATATTTGGGTCAGTAAGATGTGACTATCGTAACCATTTGGGATTAACAACGGAATAGACTAAGTCTTTCGGTAAGGGTATATTGGTGTACCTCCATGGTCATGAAGGAAGGCAGTGGTCTTGGGCCACAAGCTTCGTGCTTATAAACTCTAATATGATGGACACGACATTATTGAAGCTAATGAGGAGCTTGGTGTATCCGTTTCATAACCTATCAGAATATATTCTTCTAGTTATTCATGATTTGATATCAAATAGGGGAATTCTATGGTTACATCGGCACCAACCTGGAAATGGTATGATTATCCATTTTATTGTTTACTCATATCAATCAAGTACCTTTGTTATTATATTTCATATAAATCAATTAACTCTTATTGGTACTTAAAATTTGTTTGGAATTCTTGGAAGAGTTGAAGAAGCAAAGTTCTCGAGATAAAATCCACCTTAATGATGTAACTATCTCTCTATCTAGATAACTACTTAAAAGTACCCTTTATAATCCCTCGAGTTTTCTATTGGCCCAATTTTATAACAATAGTTCCAAATACACTGGTTTTATTATACACACTAAATATAATCCTAAAAGAATTTTTAAAATCAAAATTTTTATTTTACAAAACCCTAATTTGAATTTGTGTAATATATTCCATATTTTTGTATTTATGCATCTTATATGTAATTTATACTTAAATATTTTATATATTATAGTTTCTTGGTTTTATAATTTTCGAGAATTTAAAAATTAAGGTTCATATTTTATATTATTTTTTGAAATTTATTTAAAGGTGATTTAATTTATCAATGAAATAAAAATCATTTCATTTTGTTTCCATAAATTAGTTCAACAAAATCAAATGAAAGCGTTTTGAATAGAAGATAGATCATTTAGTTGGTGATCCGTGTGGTATGATTTGGACCAATCCGGAATATGTGTTGTGCCCACGCGATTTCATCACCTATGTGCTGAGTCTGCTCGACTACAGGTCTGTCTATGGTATTTTGACCATCCTACCCCTCATCGGGCACTGTCTTATAACGTATTTGCCCTCACTATCTCGTATTTTATTCAATTCCTTTTATACCCTTGGATGCCCTTGGCTGTTTACTGGTTTGCTTGGATTGTTTGGTGAATTACAATGTACCAGAGGTATTCCTCCGTCTCTATAAATAGAGGGCTTAGGGTAAACATTTTTAGAAGCGAGATTTTTTTTTTAAAACCAAGTGAAGCTCTGCCATAATTTTCTCAACTTTCTTTATCTCTAATCTTTTTCAAATGTTTTAATCTGTTTGAGAGCTTTCTAAACACGATTTCATCCTATGATTTTACAATATAGAATTTTTGTGTGGAAGTGTGTTTAATTGTTGATTTTGAAGTTTGAGAGGCTTTCTGGTTTAATCTGTTGAGGCACTCGGAGTTCGTTGTTTGAATCTTATTCCATTTTGAACCATGTTTCGCTTATGAGATTTTTTTGGGTATACTTTCTAAACCATTTTAGTTATATGCAAAACCTGGTTTATTTTGTTTGAATGTCCTAGACTATTTTTATAATATTTTACAAATCCTATCTTGAAAAGATCTTCTTCTCATGCCGATCTATTAACATGTTATAACATATATATACTTTTTGTTATTAGATATTGTTAAACTAAATTTGTGTATTAATCTCATATATACTCGAAATATGATTTAGTTATGATTTGTTTGTGTGACTACTATTATTTTTTTTTTTGTAAAACTCACAATCTTAATTTTTTTTATCGCATAATATTTTTTATTATGTTTTTCACAAGGTTGAAATATCAAATCCTAACGCAAAACTCTTTCTATTCATGGCTTTACAATTGATTTCCTAACCATCTGTGAAAATCAAACTTATTAAAACATGATTTCTGTTACTTCTTTACTGGTCACTCTTGTTTTGAGTGTGAAGTTGTGTTTGTACTATTTGGTTACTATTTTTCATTTGGTCTGATTCAATAGTTGTGGGGTTATTTAGTGCTTTTCTTCGTATACTCAATGTATTGGGAGTACTAGTTCATTTATACATTGTAAACTATAATTTGTAAATCAATGTTGTTATGGTTGACTTGTGGTGTGTGTGATCTTAGAACTACAAGACCCGAGATTCACCTGTACGATAGGTTCTTCATTGACAAATATTGTGTTCAACCTTTTTCCCCTATAATCATTATTTTTACAACTTTTATTTGTAAGATTTGGAATATCTCACCAACCTTGAATTTTGTTTTTTGTGTGTATATTCAACCATTTAAGTTCAATGGGTTTTTACCAAAGAATTAAGAGATATTTTTAATCTTAACACTTTTATACCCATAGATCACTTTGAAGTGGCATCAGAGCAGTCATGATTATTTTATTTTTAATTTTTTTTACTCTTTAAGATCCTGAACTATTTAATTTAATTTAAAAAAAAAATGGACGATCAAAATGGTAGTTTTGTAAGTCCTCTTCAATTTGGTGGTCTAGACTTTTCTTACTGAAAGGTAAGAATGATTGCACATATACAACAATTAGAGGATGTTGCACGGAAGATGGTTGTAAATGGGTTTTTATTACCTACTCTAGTTATTGGTGATGGTGATGTTTAAAAAACTGAAAGAAATTATCTCTGAATGGACTAGAGAGGATACATTAAGTTTGTAATATAATGATAAAGGCGGAAATGCTATTTTCCAAGAAGTGAGTGAGTATGAGTTTAAACGCATCTCAGTCTGCACCAAATCTAAAGCATCTTAGGACATTTTAATGTCTACATATGAGGGTGATTATAGATATAAAAAGGCTAAGTCATAATTATTAGTTTATATATATGATACCATACTTATGAAAGATGATGAATAATTTGATTAATTTTATCTTAGGTTGTAGATATAGTAAATCAATCACATGTTAATGGCATTATATATATGTTGATTCTAAAATATGTTCTAAAATTTTACGATCATGACCTCATACTTTTGCCATCAAGAAACATGCCATAGATAAATGGATGATCCTAATATGACACCTGAACTATTCTGTAGTAAAATGATGAATTTTGAACTTGAAATCTCTTTAAGTGATAATTAAAGAGGGAAAACACACACACTTCATAACCATTTTTAGTGTTTAAATATTTTGTTAACAGTCTTGCTTTTGTATCTTCCTTATCTTATGTTGATGATTCCTCTACGTCTGTTGAGTCAATAGATCATGAAACTTCTTTGTTATCTACACATTTCAAGAGATTTGTTAAGTTTAGAAACAAATTTGCTTCTAGAGAAGGACAACCTTATTTTTTTAATAGGCCACACGAAAAATATTTTGAAAAGAAATCTTTTGAAAAATATGACCATTACAAAGACTTAAGCCATATTCAGTTCAGAAAATATAATGATTTTAGTAATTATGCTGAAAAATATTTTTTAAAAATTACGTGGAAATCTTCTCAAAAAGAACACCTATCTAAAACTTGGGATGATAGTTCTGACTCTAATAGTGATTGTAATGATAGTTGTAACAATCTTATGACTTTTACTTTTACATGTTTAAATGAGTATGATGACGGTATTGATAACTTATCTGTTATGTCTGATAATTATGAATTATTATTTAACAATTATGATTTACCTCCAATTTTTTTATTGGCTGTTAACACTCTTGTCCATTATCGTTATCTTACTACTGCATGTAAATTGTTTAGTGATTATACTTTAGATGCGACGATAAAAATTATGATTATAATGCATGTTCCATTATGATATAATTCTGTGAAAGTGATTGTGATAATGATGACCTGCGTTTTTAGAAACTGTATAAGCCATGAAAAAGTGTATTCACTTAAGAAAAGTTAATGCTAGGTTGTCATCTAAAATTGGTGCTCTTAACAATCAAATTCTCTTTATATCTGATGAATCTTCAATGTTAGTAGAAGAGCTTAAGACTGAAAAGCCGATGTTAGAAAGAAGTTTTCGAAATAAATGAAAAATATTATACATTAGAGCTAAAATACAAACTATTTTAACTAATTTAGAGGAATCATAAACTAAAATTAAAAAAGTTCTGAACAAGCTTAATACTTTCATTAAATCTGGCATAATTGTAAAAGAAATTACGAATTATGAAAATTCTTATTCTAGTGATAAAGAAGTAATTGGTTTTAAAAGAAAAGAAATTTTGTATCTTTAAAGGTAGACTGTCCAGAATCCTTAAATGTTCGTATGTCTATTCTGCATTTTAAAAAATAAACTCGAATTCCCTATCCTGCTAGACAGATTTATCATTGTAATTTTATGGTAAAATTGGACATTTAGAGTATTTCTGTTATAAAGGATTAAATCAAAATTGGCAAAATGGTAAAACTAATAGACCTAGAAAAAGTGTTACGACTGAACCTGTGAAGAAACCTACATAACCTAAGCCAATGCTTTACAAATCTAAAAATTAATTTCCAAAAACAAAGGCAATTTTGATTAGAAAAGATGAATTGAGTTATCAACATAGATGCAAATTTGTTGTATGAGCATTAAATTCTTCTTATAAAAACTCTCAGTGGACCCTTGATTATGGGTGTTCCAGACATATGACTGGGAATACAATAAATTTTCCTCTTTAAAAACTTTTGTTGGAGGAAATGCCACTTTTTAAGATGAAAAAAATGTCCAAAATCATAAAAAAAGGTGCAATTTATGTTAAAGAAATTCCTAACTTAGATGAAGTTTATTGATTGAAGGTCTTAAAGCTAATTTACTAAGTATAAGTCAGTTTTGTAACACTAATCATACTATTAATTTTTTAAAACTGATTGCAAAATTTAAGTCAAGATGGTAAAACAATTATTTGTGGTAAAATAACACCTGATAACTGCTATGCTATTATTCAAAGCATAGATAATAAAACTTGTTTATCTGTTTAACTTAATGACTTAGACTTATGGAATGAGAGGCTTGCACCTATTAAATATAATAATATCTCTGGATTAACTAGTCAACAACTATTTCTTGGTATATCTAAAATTCTAAAAATCAAACATTTTGTTTGTGTACCATGTCAAACAAGAAAGATTCACAAAGCCCCTCATAAAAAGTAAAAGTTATTTTAATGTATCATATTTTAGAATTGCTATAAATGGACTTAATAAGACCCATTAGGACATATTAGATTATGTGAAAACTCTTACATTTTTGTCATTCTAGATGATATTTCTAGATTTACTTGGGATGGTTTTACAAAAGAAAAATCTGACACTTTCCAAAAAAATTGAATAATCATTTTAAAAATTGAAAATGAAAAGGATATCCAAGTAATTAGGAGTTGAAGTGACATGGGTAGAAAGTTTAACGATAGAGGAGTCTAGAATATTTTGTAATAAATGGTTATAATATGTGAGTTTAGTGCACCTAAAATACCTCAACAAAATGGGATATATGAAAGAAATAATTGAACCACACAAGAAAGGCTCATGTCTTGCTTCATGGTAAAAAATTGCCTAAATATTTCTAGGTTAAGGGTGCACAAGCTGCATGTTATATAATCAATCGTGTGTATCTAAGGAAAAACTCTAAACAAACTATATATGAAATTTGGTATGAAAAATAACCTAATCTAAAATATTTAGGGTGTTTGGTAGTGAATGCTATGTTTGTAGAGATATAAAAAAATTGACACTAGAGTTTATAAGGCTATCTTTTTAGGTTATTCACAAAATAACCCTATATGTCGTGTGTTTAATCTTAAAACAAAATATATAAGGGAATCCATTAATGTTGTTGTGAATGATAGTATTGTCCATCATGCAGAAAAAAGTGAAAATCTTATACGTGTTGATGAATATAAAGTAAAAATGAAACAAATTTAACTAAACTGTCAATAAATAGTGCTTCTGAGTCTCTACCACCTGATGAACCATATGCTCCTAACTGGGTTAAGGAAAACGATAGCAAGAAAACTATTATAAGAAATGTTAAAGAACTTGTAAGAACTATATCTTAAACTGTTAGTTATTTATTTGCTTTTTATGTGTCTCCAATTGAACCTAAACATGCGAAAGAAGCTTTAATAGATGAATCTTTATTATTAGCCTTGAAAGAAAAATTTGGACAATTTAAACTTCATGATGTTTGGTATTTAATACCACATCCTACTCACACTAAGATAATTGGAACAAAATGGAATTTTATGAATAAGTGTGTTGAATGTGGATATATTTTGAGAAATAAAGCTATATTAATAACACAATGTTATTCTCAAATAGATGGAATAGATGTTAATGAATGTTTTGAGCCTGTTGCTAGAATTGAATATGCTAAACTCTTACTTATTGTATCTTGTCATTAAAAATTAAAACTCTATCAAATGGATGTCAAATTCACCTTTTTAAATGAAATATTAAATGTGGAAGTATATGTTGAACAACCAATAAGGTTTTTGGATCCATTATTTTCTAATCATGTTTTTTTATTAAAGAAATCATTTTATGGTTTAAAACAACCCCTCGTTCCTGTTATGAGATGTTAACAAATTTTTTAATGGAAAATGGTTTCAACCGCGGGGGAGTTAACCTAAAAATATTCATTAAATTAAAAAACTATTTACTAATTGCTCATATTTATGTTGCTGGCATTATTTTTAGGTCCACTTGTCCCTTGAAAGCTGAAAAATTTGCTAACATAATGAAATATGAGTTTCAAATGTTCATCATGAGAGAACTCTAATTTATCTTAGGTACATAAGTAACTCAAAAATATGATCATATCTTTATTTTTCAATCTATTTATGATACTGATTTGATCAAACAATTTGGCTGAAATAATGCTAAAACTACTAGAACACCTATGAGTTCTTCTATTAAATTATCAAAAGACTTATCCGAAAAAAGATTGATGTCACTTTGTATCGTATTATGATAGCCATCTTGCTATGCTTAACTACAAGTAAACTCGATGTAACTCATAGTGTGTGTATTTGTGCTAGATACCAATGTATTCCTAAATAATCCCATTTACATGTTGTAAAACATATTATTTAATACAAAAGTGGAGCTATAAAATATGGTATCATGAACACTTTTGACGTTAGCTATAAAATAATTGGTTATGCAGATGCTGACTGGGCTGGTTGTGCTGCTAATAGTAAAGCACATCCATTGGCTATTTTTACTTAAGATAGAATCAAGTCTCTTGGTCAACTAAAAAGAAAAGTTGCATCTTTTTTCATCAAAAGAATACAAATACATAGTTGATGGCACGTGTTGTACTCAACTTCTGTGGATGAAACAAATGTTAAGTGAATATGATTTAAATGAAACATTTTCTTTAATCCTATGCGATAATCAAAGTTCCATTAGTATCTCCAAAAATTCTAATTTCCATTCTCGAACAAAACATATCAAAATGAGAAAACATTTTATTTGAGAATTAATTAAGAAAAAGAAAATTGAAATTGATTAACTTAACACTACAGATCAATTGGTCAACCTTTTCAGAAGACCATTAGACAATCAACATTTAAAACTTTTAGAATGTTTATTGGTTTCTGTGCATGCCCTGTTTATTGTGTTAGGATTTTATGTTGGTAACTTTTTAATCATAATATATTCTGGTGCTAATCACCTTTTAGGTTCTTTCCAGCCCTTTTTCCCTTTTTGATAAACAGGGAGAGAATGTGAAACTCCTAGTTTTGTGAGAAAGTCTCAGTGTCGAGCCTTTTAGGATATATGTCATTAATTGAGTTATGTACTATTATTTTTAGGACATATGTGTTTAGTATATGTGCTATTCTTTTTAGGAATCATATGTATAGTTGAGTTATATATTTGTGTGTGAGACTTATATTTTTGACTCTCAATTCGGTTTGTCCCAAAATTGGCCAATGGGGAAAATTAAAAGTATCCTTTCTAATCCCTCCAATTTTGTGTTGTCTCAATTTTGTAACAACAGTCCTAAATACATTACTTTCATTGTACACACTAAATATAATCCTAAAAAGATTTAAAAAAATTAAAATCATTTATTTTATTTTATGAAACCCTAATTTGAATTCGTATAATATATTTCATATTTTTGTATTTATGTATTTTATACTGAAATATTTTTATATTGTAGCATTGGTTTTATAATTTCACATAATTTAGAAATTAATTTTCACATTTTATATAATTTTTTGGAATTTGTAAAGCTGATTTACTTAATTAATGAAATAAAATCATTTCATTTTTTGTTTCATAAATTAATTCAGTAAAATCCAATGGTATCATTTTAAATAGAATATCGATCATTTCTGTGTGATGTGGTTTGGACCAATCTGGACTCTGGTGGTGCCTAAGAGATTTCATCGTGTGTGAGCTCTATGTTGAATCAACTCAACTGGAAGCCTGTCAATGATATTTTTACCATCCTACTCATTGTGCACTTGCTTATTATGCATGTTCCCTCATCGCCCAATCCTTTATGCGATGCCTTTTCTCCCCTGGGATTCCCTTGGATGCTTGCCCTTATTATTTAGGGAATTACAATTGTACTATAAGCATTCTTCCATCTTTATAAATAAGGGAGGTTAGGGTCAACATTTTTAAAAGCGAGAAATTTTCTAAAACAACACAAACTTCTGCTAAAATTTTCTTAACTTTCTATTTATAAGCATTTTTAAATGTTTTCACATTCTTGAGAATTTTTTGAAAAATATTTCATCCTATAATTTTATAATATATACTCTGTGTGAGGATGAGTGTTTGGCTATTGATTTTGGAGTTTGATAGGCTTTCTAGTATGATCTATTGAGGCACTTGGAGTTCATTATTTGAAGCTTGCTCTGTTTCAAACCCTGTTTTGCCTTTGAGATCTATTTGGGTATACTTTCTAAACCTTTTTTCTAACATAGAAAACCTAATTTGTTTTGTTTGAATATCTTTTAGGGTTTTAAAATGTTTTACAAATCCTAGTTTGAAAAAATATTTTTCTTGTACTAATCTATTAACATGTTATATATATATATACTAGGGTGTACTCGTGCCAATGGCACGGCGATAAATTTTTTCCCATTATATTTTGTACCTGTGCCAATAGCACATCGATAAATTTGACTATCAAACACAATGATCTTGTGTTCACTACATGCTCGGTCTGTTGAGTACTAATTATTGATATTGTTTATTGATTTCAAACAATTATCCTGGATTATTATGTAAATATTTCTTAATAATACTTTTATTTGTACAATCACTTTTCTTGGGTGACGCAAAAGCTTAATTTAGCACAATATAAATTGTCTCGCCCAATTCAAAAAATCAATTAATAATATATTCAACCCCTCCAACAAATGATAACTTGAATAAAAATCATTCAAAAATTAGAGTCGTAACTCGGGATCATATCTTGTTGTATGTTAAACAAATAAAGAAAATAAAAAAGATAAAATAAGACAACATAAATATAACTGTTTGTGATGAAAATATAAATGTTCATGAGCAATGGATTGGTTGAGGCTTGTGGACATAAGATATTAGAGCAAGTACTATGTGTGTTAAAATGATTTTGTTGAATTTTTTGGTATGATGTATGTAATATAAGAGTCTTTACACTACATGATCCACATTTTTTTATTGTGTTGTTATTTTTGTTAGGTTTGGAAAAATAAAGCTAGTTGTATTTACAATAAAGTTTACACGGTAAACCTAAAGCGACTTGTAGCTCTTGCATTAATACCTTATTTTTTTATATATTTGTTGAAAACTCAAAAAGTATGGTATAGGTTATGGAAGCAGGTCTATGCGTGTCCTTACTTTGTATTAAAGGTGGAGATGGACTTAATGTCCAGCCAGTTCTGGCACCAGCGCTATAATGAGCAGGTCCATGAGGAGTATGGCTTTTATTTTATGTGCTCTCACTTGGTATGAAAGTTATTGTATGCATGTATGACTTGACATTGAATGTGCCCAAATGACTGCTTTAACATAAAAAAAGAAGAAAATAAACAGTTCTTTTGCAAAACAATGGAAAACAAAAATTATTGTAGATATACAACACCTCAAATGATTTAAACAAACGTAAGCATTGAAATGAAATCTAAACCAAAAAACTAAGAAATACAAAATGAGATTCAATAAAACCTACACAGCTTCAAATGTACAAACAGAGCTATAAACTTGAAACATAATATACGTCCGCATCTGCATTCACATATCAGAACCAAAAATGCAAACGTCTACACCCCAAGTACATAGTAAGTGATGATTTATAAATCAGAACACACAAATATATCCATTAAAAATCATTCTCACTATTTTGAAGCATAATATAGCATAATAGACACGAAAAATAAGGGATAAACCTGCAAAAGCAAACCAATATGAAAATGGTAACAGATAATGATTTGAACCTTTGTGCACCTATTGTGTTAAATTTTTTTACTGCAAAGCTTTGTTGGTGCCCTTCCTTCATATACTGGGTTTAGATACGTAGATTTATGGGTTCACTACCAGCTAATTCATGGGTGGTAGTGAGTTTGATCCTAATAGAGTTCAGAAAACCCAATAGGTTACCCGATGTCAATCTCTAAAAACCCAATATTTTGACTGACTTCTCAAATAGATAAGTTAGAATGCCATAAAATAAAACTATTTCAGATCTGGAAAAAAAATATTGAAGAACACAAACTTAAGGAGAATATTGTGTTCTTTAATATTGTCTGATCCAATGTCCGATCCAATATTCTCCACAAAAAAACAAAGAACCCATCTCCTCAAATGTGTAGAAATAGAAGGAAAATTTATAGAGTAAAAAGAAAATAAAAATGAAAAAGACATCCCTTACTCCCTCACCTGTCCGATTCGAACTGTACCCATCTTGCTCCCTCACCTGTCCGATCCAAAATTCTCCAAAAAAAATAGAAACCCATCTCCTCAAATTTGTAGAAACTGTCAAATAAGAAAACGAAAAAGATGTACTTGGTCTTTCCGTCGTTGTGGTCTGTCTGGCATTGTGGTCTTGCCGGCGGCTACACGACCTCTATCAGATGTTGGGTCTTTAGTTATGATAAGAGAGTGAGAGAGAATATGGGCGTTGCAGTCTTTTTGACATTGTGGTCTGTTCGGCGTTGTGGTCTTCTCGACGTTGTGGTCTGTCCGACATTGTGGTCTTGCCGGCGGCTACACGACCTCTATCAGGCGTTGTGGTCTTTAGTACGTTGATGAAAGAGTGAGAGAGTGAGAGAGTGAGAGATGGGTTCTCGGGGAATATGGGTTCCCGGTGAGTAAAAAGGATATTAGTTCCCGGCGAGAGAGTGAGAGATGTTGGGTCGGAGACAGGTGAGGGAGTGAGAGATGTGAGATGAACAAATAGGAGATGAGGGAATGAGAGAGAGAGATAAGCCTTTTCAAACGTGGGTACATTCTTAAGCCTTTTCAAACGTAAGCTTAAAGGACAGTATTGAGCCTTGTGCTCTGCCGTTCAGGGTGTTCTCGAGCCTTGTGCTCTGCCGTTCAGGGTGTATGACGTGGCTATATGATGTGGCAAAATTTGTATGATGTGGCAAAACACCCTCCTGCTTTATTATATATATATATATATATATATAGAGAGAGAGAGAGAGAGATTTTTGGGTTGATTGTTTTTATGGTTTTTAAACATTTCAGTAGGGCTAGATAAAAAAAACATCTCAAAATGATTTTTTTTATTATTTTAAAAAAATTGGTCAAACTTTGTCAGTTTTTAATAGCTTAAAAACAACTTAATAACTGACACAGTTTGACTGATTTTTTTAAAATAGCAAAAAAAATAATTTTGAGTTGATTATTTTTTTATGGTGCTACTAAATTTTTTAAGAACCATACAAAATATTAGCTTAAAAATATTTTTTTTACAATTTAAAAAAAATAGACCTCATTCAGGGACCTTAAATTGGGACCACACTTGATCCTTTCCCCATATATATATACACACACTTTATGTTATTTGATCTTGTTTAAAACTAAATCTTTGTACTAATCTCATATTACTCTAAACAAGATTTAGTTGTGATTTGTTAGTATGACTCCTATTGTGTTCTTCGTAAAACTCTCGATCTTAATTTTTTTTTATCACACGGACAGATTTTTTATTTTTCACAAGGTTAAAATATCAAATCACAAAGCAAGAGTACTTATATTCTTGGATTTAGAATTGATCTCCCAACCATGAAAATCAAACTTATTAAAACTTGATTTTTGTTACCTCTTCGTTGGACACTCTGGCTTTGAGTGTGAAGTTGTGTTTGTACTACTTGGTTACTATTTGTTGTTTGGTTTGATTAAATAGTTGTGGGGTTGTTTAGTTCTTACCTTTGTATATTGGGTGAAATTCGAGTATCAGTTCATTTATATGTTTAAACTATAATTTATACCTAAAATGTTATTATAGTGGATTGGTGTTATGTATGGTCTCGGAACTAAAAGACGAGGGGTTTACCAGCAGGCTGAGTTCCTCGTTAACAAATATTGTGTCCAACCCTCTTCTCCTTATCTCCTTATATCTTATACTGTTATTCGTAAGACTTTTAAAATCATACCAACCTTAAATGTTTTTGTGTGCATGTATTCAACCATTGAAGTTTAAAAGGTTTTTACCAAAGAGTTAAAATAGATTTTTAATCTTAACATTTTGTATGCTCGCAATGGAGGAATTTGTGTCCGTTTATGGCGACAATGTATAGAGTGAAGAGAGAAACTATCATACAGAGTGAGGGAATGTTTGACCCCGTCCACTGAGGTATAACACACAAAGTAAAGACTAAAGATAATTTATATACAAATTTATCAGCATGAATTGTGATATTCATAATACACAGCAAGGTTGCTCTCCAACTGTTGATATCCAGAATGGAGACAAAAAATAATAGATAAATTAATAAAGAGAGAAATAATGATAATAGAGAATGGGGATGAGAAATAGAAAAAACATGATGATTTTTACGTGGTTTGGTCCCTCAAGGAAACCAATGTCCACAGTGTTGTTAGGCTTTTATTGCACTATTGCCAATATTACAATTCGGGTTGCTGTTACAATTTGAGAATGAGAGGATTCCAGTCCCAATACTCTTCTTCGGTGGATTGATGCCCTATTTATAGAAAATATCAAGTGGACAGGTGGATTGCCCTTATAAGTCGGGCAATTACACATGAATATACATGCTTATTAAAATAACAAAATAATGTGCCTTAGATCATGGGTTGACATTAAGGATAAGTGTGTGGGTGAGTAATTCGTAACAGTCACGTTCTTATATTCCCACATGATTAATGATGGACGTTCAGTGTGAAGGTGCCCATAGGAGTATACGGTGTGTCAAACTTTATTTACACATATGGGAGAACCGTCAGGTATGTTAATTGAACAAATTATCCCTGAGCCAACCTTCTCTTAGAGTGAAGCCGAACACATTATTAATTCTCTTGGCTTTTGCATTTTATTCATCCCTGGGACAATAAGGGTATAAAAGAAATCCCCCAAGACCTCTTTCACGAAATCTGCAATTTGATGTAGGGTGATGGGATGAGGTGTTACATGCTTCTCGTACCAAGGTGTTTGTGGTCGGCTCTCTTTGGGTCGACCAAGGCTGAGTATATTGCTTTTATAGTTTTACAACATTTCAAGGACGTGTCTAGAATCTAAAGCGTCTTCTTTATAATGATGGTGACAGGATATGCGTACTAAAAATCTGTACCGATTTTCTATTTCTGCATATTTTCTGACGTTTAGTTTGCAGCATTTTTTCACTCTTTTTTTCAAAAGTATAAATTCACGCCACTCATCCCATTTATAGACACTTTGATAGTTGCACAGAGATGAACAGAGAGAGATTTTGAATAGTTAATTCGAGCATCTTTGAGGGATCATTCAATTAGTCACCAAAAGTATTTATGTGGTTTCTTCCATGCCTTTCGTAGCTTATCTTACCATTAATTGATTTTAACAGTTACGCATTCCTTGTTTTTGCTAGGGTTTCTCCGTTCTTTGATTTGTTGACTGGTATTTTACTGTTGTGGAGATTGTTAAGCTAGGCGACCATTGAGTTGGTTGGCCTAGGGTTTGATATCAATAAGAGTTATTATGATTTTCCCCCCTCACGTCCAAATAATTTACAACTTTATCTACGAAATTGAGCCAGAATGCCCTGGTATTGCTGAGAGGAGGTTTCTCCGCCCTTTGTAGGTGGTTAGACCGGATGAAGAGCCTGTTCGTCCTTTTTACACACCTAGGACTCCCTCTAGTGTGGATCTTCAGTTAATCCCTGGGTTCCTTACATTCCTTCCCATATTTTAGATACTTTTATTACTGTCCCTGTTATACCTCATTCCGTGAAGTGTAATTGTGTGAATACCATCTCTATGGACCCAATTAATCTTGATTCCCTTTTTGAGGAGGCCGCTACTGATAGGGCTGAGGACATTAGGCCTGAAAGTGTTTGTCCCCATTCGTATGCTTCCCTTATTGATGGGTTCCATGATGAGGCTATGGATGAGAAGAAAGAGGGACCTATCGGGTCCTCTAATGCTTATAACCCCGTCGAGACTGATGCTCGATGGTATTAGTGCACTATCACTGAGGAGGATCTTGATGTGATGAGCGAACGATTCACCCTTTCCATAGCCATCCAAACTAGACTGCCCAAGCATCTTAGAAAGGTGTTATTCTGTGATGGACGCCGAAGAGATTTGCCTCCCCTTATGGGCTCTCAAAGTGGGGTTGAGGCAACCTCTTCATCCTACCTTTCATTCCATTTTAAAGGGTTATGACGGTACGTTGACCCCACGCCCCCTAACACCTATAGGACTATACTAGGGGCCATAATGTTCTAGAAACTTAAAATAGGCTTTGATTTGACGGGGGACATCTTTAAATACATTCATGAGAATAATTTCTTTAATTCCCTATATCCTTTGTCCGATTATGTAAATATTCACCCAAATTCATTTTGAAAATTTTAATCTTAGCATTTTGAAAGTATTCATCAAGAGTCATAAGTTTTGGGGGGACTTTGAAAATTGTCTTATGATAAAATTGTGAACCCCTAAGACCATTACAATCACTGAATATGACAGGGTAAGACAAGCTTACCCTAAATGGTTTGTCAATGGAAATTCAATAAAGTGTTGTGCGGTGGAAAATTTAACATTTTTTGTCGCTCAAATGTGCATGTCTACAAAATAAATTAAAACAAAATGAACAATACAAAAAATATTATATCAATTAAATTAAAAAATAAAACGTTCCTTGACAAAGATGCCATTTTGAGTAAGAAAAAACCAAATGATTGTGTAAAGACATTAGTCATTGTCATTAATCCAACTCTCAATAAAAACACCTAAAGTGTAACTACATTTATTTTACAAGTATAGTCGTTAGTTCAGGTATCGAATCCAGAGATAACGTTGCTATAATTTAATCTATTTATAAGTTCTAAAATAAAAGTGTCAAAGATGATCTTTGATTTAAATTACTTTGTACTACAATTAACATAAAATAATATTGAAACTAAGTTAATTGATAATAATTAAAGCTATAGATTGAGAATAATATCCATTACTACGGAATACATAGCATAAATGGTTATATGGTTAGACAAGACTAAAAAGAGATTAATACTCATATAAACAATCACTTAAACCTAGGGTGTCACGTTACCAATTCTCATAAAAGCCTAAATACGAGCTTGGATTAAAAAATACTCTTGAAATCACGTAGGTAAAAAAATATGGTTCATACGTGATATACTCCATTGAGGTTACTACGTGCAAAATGAAGAATAGTCACCAATTTATAACAAGCCTATACCATCCCACCATTGCAAAACAAATAAAAACCCAAGGTGAGTTCAACAATCTCAACTCAATTTAATCAGCTAAAAATCATTTTAAGGGTTGGTTATAGTTGAGTATGGAAGAAAGCAAGTACACTTAAAATTAAATAATTTGGTATTAAAGTAAAAACTATGTTACAAAGCAAGTAAATTGAACTATGAAAGAATAAGAACTAAGTTACTACGCTTAAATAAATAAAAGTGATACAGAATAGTGATTTAAACACCCATATAAATGGAAGATGCCTACGAGAGAGGGAGAGAGAGAGAGGGAGAGAAGCTCTTAAAGAGTAAATACCTAAAACTCAGTGGGAATAACCTAAAACAACTAAAAAAATGTTTTATTTATAGTTAATTATAAACTAAAATGAAAAAAATAAACAAAAACTAAAATTAAGAGATTGTGAAAATGGGTCTCATCTCCCGTTGATTGGTCAATCAATTTTGTCGATCAATCAACCCTATAAATGGAAAAAATCTTTATGAAGTAAAAAAGTTAGTACATCATCGATTAATTTTGTTGATCGATCGATGGTGTTGTACGTCTCAATTCTCCTCATATATGGATCAATGGAAATGTCCATAACTTGATCATTTGGACTCAGAATTATGCGCGGTTGGCGGTCACATGAAGATAATTCAAAGAGATACACAACCATAGAAAAAAAATTCCAAAACTATCCTAAAGTGCATCCAACTTCACACTATGCATCCTTAATACTTATAAAAGCTTAAATAAAACTTGCAAAACATAAAAGCATAGAGAAAAATTCTATAAAATATAAGTTATTAAATATAGGAATTAAAGGACACAAGTATGGTACACGACATAAGAAAAAAGGTATTAAATGCAATATTCATGATTAATCACTCTCTACATGTGTGTGCACATGCTCCTTCACAATTTTATTCTTTTAGGACCATTAGTGACTATGAATATTCTTAACTTTCATACTCCCTGTCTTATTTATATTAAAACAAACAAAATATGAGGTTAGCCCCTCAGGTCCAGACTATATGTACTATCATATGAATAAGGATCTGAAGTCTAGGGTCCTGGGTTACTCGTTCGATCTATATGAAAAAAAATTCCCACTTTAGTGATGACAATTTAAGAATTTACTAATAAATAAATAAAAAACATGAATTTAATTGTAATTACCCACGTAACCTCCGTCGTGCCGCTATCTTTCCCGTTTCCGTAAGCTTTCGACAAATTCGATGTATACAACAAACATTCTGCATTAATTTTTCTGTATTTTCCCTGCAACGCATTCTCGGTTCGTTTGTAAATAACACCCTCGCTTGAGTTATATTCGTTGGTAATTTTTTCCCACAAGGTTGTTCGTGATTGGTTAGTCCCCATACGACTATCTATAGAATATTTAACGTATGCCAGACAAAGTAACACCTCGTCGTGTGGAGTGAAATTTGGTAGCCGACTAGAACTGGGCGGAGTACTTTGTGAAGGAGTATCCATAGAATTTTTTTTTTGAATTTATATGGTGTAAAATAAAACATCAAAGTTGGTGTTAAAGATTTTAGGGGAGCATAATATATATATAAAAAAAAATTTGTTACCGCTTTAATTTTTATTACCGTTGTAATTTTTGTTGCCGTTATAACGCAGCTGGGTGGCTAATTAATTTTTTATTTTTTTTATTTCTGGTGGAGAAGCTGGGCGGATGAATGTTTCCCGCACAGCGTCTGGGCGGATGAGTGTTAGCCGCCCACATTCTGGGCGGACAAGTTTTAGCCGCCCAGATGTGGGCCCCCCCTCCTACACAATGCCTTTCGGCAATGCAAGTTTGCACACCGCTTAGACTTTCTCTCCCCTGAATGTATACATTCTCTTACCCAGTGTGAACTTGGACAGTCTAAATGTATACATTTAGACTGTCCATTGGAGATGGCCTTAGTGGATCATTTAAGTGGATGTGTCTCACTCAAAATATTCACGAATGACTCCCAATATGTGTCTCCGTAGCATCAACCTCAACACTATACTAAGGAGTAGCATATATCAGATTTTGACTTTTTAGTATCCATTGGCCTACGCCAGATTTTCTTGGACCCCAAGGCGATTATTTTAATGTTACTTTTTTTACAAGTACTTATTCAAAATTTGTATTCAAATAATTTTAAATATTTAATTAAAATTCAATACTTCCATGTGCACTTTAGCTATTACATAATAAATGCATTATTCAATCAATATACAACCTTGAATACTCTGCTATAATAAAAACACATTTTGATTCAATATCAATACTAAAATAATTCTAAAATTTAGCCATAGATTAAAATTTTATTTTGAATAAAGTGTGAAACTAAAATAATAATATAATAAACTAAATAGGAGAATCTCACCCTGAACCCACATGGGTTAAAGGGTCTCTGATTAAGGTAAAATTGAGCGGTCGTGTAAAGACGCTAGTTGTTGCTATCGGTCTAACTCTCAATACAAAAAATATAAATTTTAACTACGCTTGTTTTATGAGTATATCGGTTAGTTCGGTATTGAATCCACTGAGAACGTTGCTAGAATTTAATCGATTTATTGCTTCACAAATAAAAGTGTAAAATGTGAGGATTTGTTATAAAACATTTTATATTACAATTAACCTAGACTAATATTGACACTTAGTTAATTGACAAGGATTAAACCTATAGACTGAGAATAATATCCCTCACCACGGATTATATAGCATTAATGGTTACATGGTTAAACAAGCTTAAAATAAGATTAATACTCATATAAATAATCTGTTAAACTTAGTGTGCCACTCTCCCAATTCTCATAAAAGACTAAATACGAGCTTGAAGTCAACTGTACTCCTAAAACCACACACGAAAGTTCGTAAATATGGTGCACATATGATATACCCCATTAAAGTTCCTACATGTAAAATCAAGAACAATTAACCAATTGAAACAAGCCTATATCATCTTACCATAGTAAAGAAACCAAAAACCCAAGGCGAGTCCAACAATCTCAAGCCAACTTAAATAGCTAGAAAGTTTTGTAAGGGTTAATTATTGCTAAGTATGGAAGAAAACAAGGTACAGTTGAAATCAACTAATTAAATAGTATTAAAGTGAAAAATATGTTACAAAGTAATTAAATGGAACTATGAAATCATAAAAACTAAGTTACTAATCTTAAATAAATAAAAATGATGATGAATAATGATTTATATACCCATAAAAATGGAAAATACTTAGGGGAGAGAGAGAGAAGCTCTCAAAGAGTCAAGACCTAAAACTATTTGGGAGTAACCTAAAACAAATAAATAACGTTATGTGTATAGTTAATTAGAAAAGAAAAGAAAAAATAAAACTAAAAGATTATGAAAATGGGTCTCAGAACACGTCGATCAATTGATGGATTTCGTCAATCGATCGACCCTATAAATGGAAAAAAGTTTCTTGTAAAATAGGAGTGGTATCTCGCTCACCTCTCTCCACCTTTTGGGTTGTTATTGGTACGGTGCTTGGTTCAATAAAATACCTAATAGCCACAACAGATTCCAGGGGAATATTCTTTGGGGGAACTTATTTGATAGGAGCAACGACATCTGCCAAAGTGTTTGGGTGGTTCACTTCAACCTGAAAGAATGAGGAACAAATTAAAGGGGGAAGAAAATAAAGCACGGACATAACAGATGATCTTGAAGCCCTAGTTTGCCTAAAGCACCTATATTGTCCCTCGACTAAGTAAACTGTTGTCTCTTAAAAAAGTCCCAGTTTTACTTAAAGAACCTAGATAGTATCTCGACTAAATAAGATTGGGCATTCTCAAAGCCCTAGTTTTCCTAAAGAAACTATATGGTCGCTCGACTAGGTAAATTATTGTCACTTAAAAGTCCCAATTTTACTTAAAGCACCTAAATGGTAGCTCGACTAAGTAAGATTGGGCATAATCAAAGCCCTAGTTACCTAAAGCACCTATATGGTCGCTTGACTAGGTAGACTATTATCTCTTAAAGTCCCGATTTTACTTTAAGCACCTAAATGGTAGCTGGACTAAGTAAGATTGGGAATTTACAAAGCCCCATTTTGCCTAAAACACCTATATGGTTGCTCGACTAGGTAAATTGTTGTCATTTAAAAGCCCAAGTTTTACTTAAAGCACCTAAATGGTAGCTTAACTAAGTAAAATTTGTCATTCTCAAAATTCCAAATTTACCTAAAGTAACTTTATGGTCGCTCGACTAGGTGAACTACTTGTTTCTTAAAAGATCCAGTTTTACTCAAAGAAAGAAAGGGTTGGTAAAGTTAGAAGGTTTCTCAGTAGTGTTATAGTTAAGAAGGGGCACCCCCTGATAAAAACCAAACTACATGGTTACTTGATGGGGTGAGTAGGATGTACAGAAGTTAGACCATTCAGTGCATGAAGGAAGGTAAGAGGGAGTAAGAACCAAAAGAACATTGGAAGAAGGGAAATTAAGTGAAAAAGATTGCTCGACAACTCGAATTTGTCGAGAAATATCCTCAAAGAAAGCAGTGGTGAAAAACTAGTCAGTTACATAATAAGGGAAAAAATTGAAACGTTTAACATTGTCAATGAATGAATACAAAGTTTTCCTAGACTGCTCGTGGTTCTAAGAAAGAATTTAAGGAACCTTTATTTCATGATAAGTGGGAAGTAAATCAGTAGGGGCATAGCTAGTGAACCTGGCGTATATGAATGTTGTGAGAAGAATATGATTTGCATAGTTTGATACGTCAAATCTTCCAAGAGACATGGCAGAATCAGTCTATACCCTATCAAGCCAAGTATAAAGGGAACCAAGTGTAATGGCAGCTAGGGGGACTTTCACCCCCGAATAGCAAGATGGATGAGATCCCTCCTTGAGCAGTCATTAGGTTTCCCAGGCATGTAGATCCTCGATAGAAAAATCTAGATATACCCAATAAGCTCAAATTTGCTTCCATATCCTTCCCCAGTAGGGGGCATCTCGAGCATATGTTTGCCTTGTGGATCCTTCTTTTCTTTCTCGCTAGCAAGGGAACTCACTCTATCTTCCATATAAAAGAAGTACTTGATAATTTTTTAACAGGTACACTTTTTGTAAGTCTTCATACATTTCTTGATCACACTTCTCAGATCCCTACGATTATCAGTCTCCTCTTTCAAGAGGGCTTCCTCGAAATAAGCATTAGTTCCAGTTGCTTCTAGACTGAGGATTTCACATCGATCCTCTAAGGTAATCATTAACTCACACCAAGCAGTAGAAAAGTATGAGTATGATGGCTCCAATGAGAAATTAGTGATAGGCAGGGTTTCGCATCGACGTGAGAGTCACCTACGCGCTGGTCATTTTAAATTCGGCTCACCTGCTCTCTACAAAAACCTAAACTTATGACTACACTCAACGGGTGAGTATAGCGGCCAAGTTCGGGTATCGAATCCACAGAGATGAGTTGGTAGAATTTAATTGGTTTAATATTTCTAAAATAAAAGTGTAAAAGATAATTACAACAAAAAGGAAAAGATGCAAAAAAAGGAAAGATTAAACTAGGCGTGTATTTAAACTAGACTAATAAAAGCAGTAAAAACTATAGGTTGTGTCGAATATCCCTTACCCGAGTTAATTAGTATAAAATGGTTACATGGGTCGACGAGTTATTAAGATCGCGTCTCGTTTCGACAGTTAATTAAATCAAGAGTTATCACACCCCCAAATTTGCATAAAATCCAAATAAGTTTTTGGCGTCAACGAATACCCTAGAAATTACGCACGCAAGGTCATAAGCACGGAGCATACATGATATACCCCATCAAATCTCCTAGGCATAATAGCTAGGACAATTCACTCAAAATAGACCCGTAAACTCCATCACTAAAGCAAAGCAACATGTCAATCCAAAGTGAGTTCAATCCGACACAACCTAAACTAAATTAGCTAGAAAGAAAGATAAAAACGCGGTAAATAAACGCAGTAAATCTATACTAGAAAGAAACTAAAGAAAACATGTAAATATAATTAATAAAGTAAGAATTAAAGAAATACAAACTATATTAATGGAGAGGGAAGATGAATAGTTCAACTTACAAACCCAAATGGGTGTCAAACCAAGAAGATATGAAGATGAGGTCTCCAAACCCCCAAACCCTAACCTAAACTATCTGTGACACCCCGACTAATTAAACACCGGGTAGCTACTCCTTTATAAAATTAATTCAAAATGCCAAGTTGGCTCAGTTAATAGCATCACTGTCGAAAACATTTTATTATATCTAACCACCTAGTATTTAAAAAGCAAGTTGCCAAATTTTAATTTAAGTCTGATTAACATGCAACAAGTGTAATGAAGAAATAGATAACACCATTCACCATACTGAAGTAAAACGAATAACCATCACAAATAGAGTAAATAAAGTCTGGAGGAAACCCCTCACTACAATCCCATAACTGAAATAAATGAACTGAAACAATAATAAAACGTGCTAAAGTCTGAAACTAAAGTATAAAAGATGTCTCTAAATAGAAATGGGCAACATGCCCTACAACTGATAGATAGTGACTCTGGAATCCAAAAGATAGAAGCATCTACATGCAAATCCCTGTAGCTTCCACAAGCAGCTACAGCTCGTCACCTGAATGAGTATCCTATGCTTGGTGTCCTTGTGGCTGGGCACCTAAAATGGTTTTACAAGAAAAAGATTTGAAAAGCAAATGGGTCAGAGCCCGAAAGTGGAGTTATATTTTAAAAACCTGCAAGTGCTTTAAAAACATTTAAAACATTAAATGCAAAGTACATGTTAGGACGTACACTCGCATGATATTCTCGCCTCTCGTCTAACTGTGCACTCCTAACGTAAGTACCCATCTATAACTACCCTTTCCACTAGCTAAGTGACAACGTAACTAGCTAGACTACCAAAGGTTCTACCCATTTTACTCGGTTAATTTAACATAACAACGCTCGTAATTTAATAGAGGTTTAACGTAAACTCATATACTAAATATGCCATTGATATAACTGTCAGCTAACTCATTATATAACTCGAAATAACACCGTAATATTTTTACAACATTAACATGAGGATTCTATTAATATAATGTATATTATTCACATCATAAATATACAATACAAGCACCCCGCAATCTAAGCTGTAGTGCACACATACTCTGCTATCCATCCCGGTACATCACGTACATAAGGATCACATATTCCGAATCTCTCAGGAATAGTTCAGATAACACAAATCACAAATAGTGGAGGCGAACACAGTCACCATCACATGGGTCACGCACATACCTACGCTCCCATGATCATGCAGACTTATTAATATCACAATAAGTCCTTCTATGACCTATGTTCATCAAGGTACCAGTCTATATCCCCCCCCGTAGGCACACAAGGATTAGAGGGTCCTAAGCGAACGCAAACCTCCCGTGATAGCAAGTATGGTAGGTATGTCATACACACAATCCATATACCAATACTAAGTAAACACACATCTTAGTAATATCGTATTTTAATAAGGTATACTCTACATCATAATACCATTATTCCAAACATATATATCTCAAGTCTCCCGTTAATATAAAGTTAAATTGCCGACACGTCTCACGCCGTAGTCCCTTATCCTTAAAACTTATCCATAATAGAATATTAAGTCTCCCATAATTCCCACATATGACATCTTTATACCTAAGGTCTTTGCTTTTGCCCCAAACCTTATTTCATCAATGTTATTCAAATTTGTACTATTAACCCAAATATTATCTCACATGACAATTTCATTTATCTAGAATAATTCCTCAAATTACATTCCAAATAAAGTCCCATCTCATAATCATGCCTACTGGTCTTCCTTAAAGTTAAGGGTATTCATAAAGTCTCTAATAATATTATCCAAGGGTTAACACCACTAAAATTCAATTAAGGGAAAACTTCATTTATTCTGGGAAGGTCGATCGATCGACCTTGACCTTCGATCGATCGATTTTGTCGATCGATCGATTACACAGGTATGGTTACGGACTGCTTCGATTTGCATATTTGAAAACATCCCAAAACTTATTTTTTTAAGTATGATTCTCTAATATAACGTTATAGTAATGTCATATAATCATCCTACAATATTTCTAACGTCCATAAATCAATATTTCAACAACTAAAGGCTACATATGGATCAATCTTCATCAAAAACCTAGTTTTCTAATTTATCTCAAGAACATTCATAAACTTCATCTTAAATCCGTTTTTGGTATAACAAAAGTCAGTAATTCTCTTAATATAATCTTCCATTAACATTCTACATGCAACCTATATATCAAAATTTAAACTAATAACTCCAATCTTATGGGCTTTTCATTATCTTCCAAGAACACATAAAGTTTTTGAATAATCTAACATGGAAGAAGCATTCTCCGAAATTTAAATGGAATAAATCACTTGCCTTGATTGTCTCTGGATTTGGTGTTGGATTTGTAAGCTCTTTCTGCAGATTTTCTGCAGAATTCCTCCTCTTTCCCTTCCTCTCTAAGCTTTCTTCTTCCAAAGGTGGCTATGGTGGCTAGGGTTTCCTTTGGGAGAGTTGGAAGACTAAATGATAACCTACGTAGCTTTCTAGGTTAATAAGGGTTGGTTATGGGCCTAGTGGGTCTTATCCACATCAGATTTAATTAACCAAATTTTCGTCACTTTTAATTCCTCAAAACGTGAAATTACCAAAATACCCTTTAAGTTGCCGGTATGGCCTAAAAATACCCCGGGACCCAAACTATACCCCCGGCTAGTGTTTTCTGACTATCTCGACCCTTTCGGACGCGATGGCGCACTCAAAACGACCATACGGATTATAGATTTTAAATTCACTTTTATTATCAAAATATTAAACCGTGACGCGGCGGTCCCACGCGTCTCAACAAAATTTCTAAGATGCCGTATATAAATCCCACGACAAATTTCATAACACCAAATACATATATAATCATATATGCACATGATCAAATACCAATTCGCATCACATTAGTATTTTTAACCCGAATTAATTTCCAATTACTACGCATTTAATTAATTAACCCTCAAAATAAATATAGTCAAAAGTACGGGGTGTTACATACTCCCCCCCTAATAACTGAATTTCGTCCCGAAATTCGAAGCTAGCAAGTACCTGCTAAAAATAGTTCTGGATAGCGCTCGCGCATCTCATCCTCGCGCTCCCATGTGGACTCCTCGACATTGTGATGTCGCCACTGAACACGCACTAACGGAACTATCTTTGACCGCAGTTTCCTCTCGCTTTGGTCCAAAATAGCAATTGGCCCCTCCTCGTAGGAGCTATCCGGCTGGAGATCGATGTCCTCCACAGAAATGTGAGAATGAGCCAAATCATCTCTAAGGTATTTCCTCAGCGAGGAAACATGGAACACGTCGTGAATCCGATGCAAATGCTCCGGTAACCCGAGTCTATACGCAACCGGTCCGATCCGCTCAATGATAGGAAACGGCCCCACATATCTCGGTGCCAACTTCCCCTTCTTCCCGAATCGCATAATCCCCTTCATCGGAGATACCCTGAGCAGAACCTGGTCCCCCACTTGGAACTCCCTGAAAAACCTCTTCGCATCAGCATAACTCTTCTGCCTGTCTTGAGCTACCCGAATACGACTCCGAATCAACTCAATCCTTGCCGAAGTATCCTGAATCACTTCCGGCCCAAGTAGTTTGTTGTCCCCCACCTCCAACCAACATGCTGGGGAACGACAAGGTCTACCGTACAATGCCTCAAACGGAGCCATGCCAATGGTGAACTGATAGGAGTTGTTGTAAGCAAACTCTACCAGTGGAAGGTACTGCTCCCATCCACCCCCGAAGTCAATAATGCACATGCGTAGCATGTCCTCCAACATCTGATTGGTGCGCTCTGTCTGCCCATCGGTCTGCGGATGATAAGCCGTACTCAACCGCAATTTCGTGCCCATGGCCTCATGGAAACTTTCCCAAAACCGCGAAACAAATATCTTGTCTCGGTCAAACACGATATTTAGGGGCACACCGTGAAGTCTCACAATCTCTGAAATGAAGAGCTGGGCATACTGTCCCGTAGTGTAGTCGGTCCTTACGGGTAAGAAGTGAGCGACCTTGGACAACCTGTCCACAATTACCCAAACGGAGTCGTGACCCCTCTGCGACGTAGGCAACCCCGTGACAAAATCCATGGATATGCTCTCCCACATCCACACCGGAACCTCCAACGGCTGTAGCAATCCTGTCGGTCTCTGATGATCCACTTTTACAAGCTGACAAGGGGCGCATTTCGAGACAAACTCAGCGATATCTCTCTTCATACCGCTCCACCAATATTGCCGTCTCATGTCTTGGTACATTTTGTCCCCTCCGGGATGTACCGCGAACCGTGAGCCGTGCGACTCTGCCATCACATCGTGCCGCAAATCTTCCCCTTCCGGAACCACCAATCTCCCATTGAAGCGCAATCCCCCGTCTGAGCTAACGGTATAGGACTCGGCTCCCTCTGCTAGCAATCGAACTATCTGCTCCTGACAGAACGTGTCATTAGCCTGTGCCCGTACTACCTTTGTGACAATCTGCGGTGTAACAGTCATCACAGACATGAAAGATCGGGCCACTGCATCCTGGTGTCCCAATTCCTTCCACTTAGCTTTCCACACCTCTGCCACCTCATCTGCTGGCCTGCGGCTCAACGCGTCTGCTACCACGTTAGCCTTACCCGGGTGGTACTGGATGTCGAACTGGTAGTCTTTCATAAATTCAAGCCACCTACGCTGCCGCATATTCAATTCCTTCTGCGTGAACAGATACTGTAGTGACTTGTGGTCCGTGAACAGCTGAAACTTCTCCCCCAAAAGATAGTGCCTCCAAATCCGTAAAGCAAATACCACTGCCGCCAACTCCAAATCATGTGTGGGGTAATTCTTCTCATGAGGCTTAAGCTTACGGGAAGCATAAGCTATGGCCTGTCTCTCCTGCTGCAATACACCTCCCAGTCCTTGCAAAGACGCATCGGTGTAAACCAAATACTCAACTCCCGGTCTCGGCAATGCTAACACAGGTGCTGAGGTCAATTTGTCCTTCAACTCATCGAATGCCAACTGACAGGCATCACTCCAGATATATGGCACACCTTTACGAGTAAGATGTGTCAAAGGACCTGCTATCTCCGAGAAACCCCGAATAAACCTCCTGTAGTATCCTGCTAAACCCAAGAAACTACGAATCTCCGTTGGTGTCGTGGGCTGTCCCCACTCCCTCACCGCTGATACCTTCCCCGGATCAACAGATATTCCCTGATCGGAAATAATATGACCCAAGAACTGGACTTCCTTCAACCAAAACCCGCACTTCTCGTATTTTGCATACAACTCGTTCTGACGAAGTGTCTGCAAAACCTGCCTCAAATGCTCGGCGTGCTCCTCCTCTGTCTGAGAGTAAACCAGAATATCATCGATGAAGACAATGACAAACTGGTCTAAGAAATCCCTGAACACTCTGTTCATTAAGTCCATAAACACAGCTGGAGCGTTGGTCAAGCCGAAAGGCATAACCCGAAACTCATAAGAACCATATCTCGACAAGAACGCAATCTTCGAGACATCCTCCTCCCTGATACGCAACTGATGGTATCCCGACCTCAAGTCAATCTTCGAGAAGAAAGAAGCTCCCCTCAACTGGTCGAACAGGTCATCGATTCGAGGCAACGGATACTTATTCCGTATCGTGACCTTATTCAACTCTCGGTAGTCCACACACAACCTCAGTGAACCGTCCCACTTCTTCACAAACAAAACCGGAGCGCCCCAAGGTGAGGTACTCCTGCGAATAAAGCCCTTCCCTAACAGCTGCTCTATCTGATCCCGTAACTCTCGCATCTCAGCTGGAGCCATACGGTACAGTGCACGTGCTATAGGTCTCGTACCCGATAGCAAATCAATAACGAAGTCTATCTCTCGACTGGGTGGTAAGCCTGGTATCTCCTGAAACACATCCGAATAATCCCTGACAGCCGGGATCGAATCTAAAGGAATAACAACCTCCTTAGAGGTATCCTCCTCTATGTAATACAGATGAGCGGTCGATCCTCCCTCTGGGCGAGGCATCGCCACTATAAACATCTCTTGCCCCGGAATGGCAAAAACAATGCTCCCGCTGAAGCAATCAATCATGGCCCTATATGCTACGAGCCAATCCATACCGATGATTACATCATGAACATGCATGTCTAACACTAACATGTCTGCAGGTAATACCAAGCCACCAATCTCTACCCCCACTCCCCGGCATATAAAGAAAATAAGTGACCCACTCCCTAATGGTGAGTCGACACACGTCACTGTGCTCTCTGCCGTAGCTAACAATCCTAAAGCTTTCGCGAAGTGTGTAGAAATAAAACAGTGTGTAGCACCCGTATCAAATAACACCCGACCCATAGTGCCATGGATAGGAAACGTACCCTCGATCGCGGGCGGTGCCTGTGGAACTGCAGCCTGGTGAACGTTGTAGACACGTCCATACTGTAGCTGCCCCTGCTGTACTGGGACTGCTGGAATGGGTGGCAAAGCTGCCATCTGTGGCGGTGCAGGAAGAGCGGCGGGAAACATAGGTCTCTGTGGCTCCTGGCGAGCACCCTGCTGCTGCTGCTGTGGGGCCCTGCCCCTATCAGGACAATCCTGCTTCTTATGGCCAGTCTTGCCACAAGTAAAGCACTTCCCTGGGAAGTTCCCTCCCCTCTGCCCCTGCTGTCCCCGGCCCTGGTGGCCATTACCATTCCTCCCTTGGCCCTGCTGGCCCTGATGAAACTATTGCCCATTCTGCCCCTGCTGGCCCTGATGGCCGTTTGGACCCTGATGGCCCTGGCGGAAACCTCCCTGTCCCTGCCTGTAGTTCCCTGACCGGAACCTCTTATTGTCCCCTTGCTGGGTACCCTGCTCAGTCTGTCTCTACCCCTGATTGGTCTGTGCCCCGCTGGCACCACGTCCTCCAGTCCTGCCCTGATGGCTAGACTCCCCTGACCGCTTGCCCTCGGCCATATGAAAACGGTGGTCCTGGCAGTGTAATAATGCAGCGTTAACCACATCAGAATACGTGGCCAACGATAGGTTCCCTAGTAGATGCTGACGGATCCTCCAATTCAACCCATCAGTGAACTTCTATATCTTCTTCTTCTCTGTTGGAATCTTGTCTGGAACGATATTCAACAGGTTAGTGAACTCGGCCTCATACTCGGCCACTGTCTTGCCCTCCTGCTTCAAACTCATCAGCTTCCTCCTCATCTCTGTATGAACTGCGGATGGAAAGTACTTGCGGTCGAACCGCACCCAGAACTCCTGAATCGTGAGGGTATCCCTCTCCTCCGCGGTGGTAATAGACTCCCACCACTGTAGTGCAGATCCCACTAGCTTGAAAGTAGCTAGCACCTGTTTCTGAACATCAGTGCACTCATGCATCCTCAAATGCCTCTGTATGTCCTTCCTCCATTGGCTCGAGACTACTACGTCTGAGCTACCTGCAAACTCTGGCGGATGCGCTTTCTGAAAAGCGTCACGTACACGCTCCCAAGCAGACGGAAATGCATTAACCTGTACTGGCGCGGCAACCGGCGCCTGAGGCGGTGCCTGCTGAATCACGGCGATCGCGGCATTTACCGCTTGGGCTACTATAGCAGCAACCTCAGCGGCGTTCAACATACCCTGAACTGGAGCGGGCTGGGGTTCGGGCGTTGCATTCCCGGGAACTCGTCGTGCACGTCGTGGAGGCATCTGAAATAAGAACAAAGTTTATAAGTTCGCAGTTTATAAACTTAATATAGCTGAATAACGAAGCATACACAAAAAGAGTACAACAGTCCTAAAATATAGGGCTCTATATCAAAGAAACGTAGCGGAAACATAATAGCCGTACAGATCCTAAAGGACACTAGAACCTGATGCTCTGATACCACCTGTGACACCCCGACTAATTAAACACCGGGTAGCTACTCCTTTATAAAATTAATTCAAAATGCCAAGTTGGCTCAGTTAATAGCATCACTGTCGAAAACATTTTATTATATCTAACCACCTAGTATTTAAAAAGCAAGTTGCCAAATTTTAATTTAAGTCTGATTAACATGCAACAAGTGTAATGAAGAAATAGATAACACCATTCACCATACTGAAGTAAAACGAATAACCATCACAAATAGAGTAAATAAAGTCTGGAGGAAACCCCTCACTACAATCCCATAACTGAAATAAATGAACTGAAACAATAATAAAACGTGCTAAAGTCTGAAACTGAAGTATAAAAGATGTCTCTAAATAGAAATGGGCAACATGCCCTACAACTGATAGATAGTGACTCTGGAATCCAAAAGATAGAAGCGTCTACATGCAAATCCCTGTAGCTTCCACAAGCAGCTACAGCTCGTCACCTGAATGAGTATCCTATGCTTGGTGTCCTTGTGGCTGGGCACCTAAAATGGTTTTACAAGAAAAAGATTTGAAAAGCAAATGGGTCAGAGCCCGAAAGTGGAGTTATATTTTAAAAACCTGCAAGTGCTTTAAAAACATTTAAAACATTAAATGCAAAGTACATGTTAGGACGTACACTCGCATGATATTCTCGCCTCTCGTCTAACTGTGCACTCCTAACGTAAGTACCCATCTATAACTACCCTTTCCACTAGCTAAGTGACAACGTAACTAGCTAGACTACCAAAGGTTCTACCCATTTTACTCGGTTAATTTAACATAACAACGCTCGTAATTTAATAGAGGTTTAACGTAAACTCATATACTAAATATGCCATTGATATAACTGTCAGCTAACTCATTATATAACTCGAAATAACACCGTAATATTTTTACAACATTAACATGAGGATTCTATTAATATAATGTATATTATTCACATCATAAATATACAATACAAGCACCCCGCAATCTAAGCTGTAGTGCACACATACTCTGCTATCCATCCCGGTACATCACGTACATAAGTATCACATATTCCGAATCTCTCAGGAATAGTTCAGATAACACAAATCACAAATAGTGGAGGCGAACACAGTCACCATCACATGGGTCACGCACATACCTACGCTCCCATGATCATGCAGACTTATTAATATCACAATAAGTCCTTCTATGACCTATGTTCATCAAGGTACCAGTCTATATCCCCCCCGTAGGCACACAAGGATTAGAGGGTCCTTGATAGCAAGTATGGTAGGTATGTCATACACACAATCCATATACCAATACTAAGTAAACACACATCTTAGTAATATCGTATTTTAATAAGGTATACTCTACATCATAATACCATTATTCCAAACATATATATCTCAAGTCTCCCGTTAATATAAAGTTAAATTGCCGACACGTCTCACGCCGTAGTCCCTTATCCTTAAAACTTATCCATAATAGAATATTAAGTCTCCCATAATTCCCACATATGGCATCTTTATACCTAAGGTCTTTGCTTTTGCCCCAAACCTTATTTCATCAATGTTATTCAAATTTGTACTATTAACCCAAATATTATCTCACATGACAATTTCATTTATCTAGAATAATTCCTCAAATTACATTCCAAATAAAGTCCCATCTCATAATCATGCTTACTGGTCTTCCTTAAAGCTAAGGGTATTCATAAAGTCTCTAATAATATTATCCAAGGGTTAACACCACTAAAATTCAATTAAGGGAAAACTTCATTTATTCTGGGAAGGTCGATCGATCGACCTTGACCTTCGATCGATCGATTTTGTCGATCGATCGATTACACAGGTATGGTTACGGACTGCTTCGATTTGCAGATTTGAAAACATCCCAAAACTTATTTTTTTAAGTATGATTCTCTAATATAACGTTATAGTAATGTCATATAATCATCCTACAATATTTCTAACGTCCATAAATCAATATTTCAACAACTAAAGGCTACATATGGATCAATCTTCATCAAAAACCTAGTTTTCTAATTTATCTCAAGAACATTCATAAACTTCATCTTAAATCCGTTTTTGGTATAACAAAAGTCAGTAATTCTCTTAATATAATCTTCCAGTAACATTCTACATGCAACCTATATCCCAAAATTTAAACTAATAACTCCAATCTTATGGGCTTTTCATTATCTTCCAAGAACACATAAAGTTTTTGAATAATCTAACATGGAAGAAGCATTCTCATAAATTTAAATGGAATAAATCACTTGCCTTGATTGTCTCTGGATTTGGTGTTGGATTTGTAAGCTCTTTCTGCAGATTTTCTGCAGAATTCCTCCTCTTTCCCTTCCTCTCTAAGCTTTCTTCTTCCAAAGGTGGCTATGGTGGCTAGGGTTTCCTTTGGGAGAGTTGGAAGACTAAATGATAACCTACGTAGCTTTCTAGGTTAATAAGGGTTGGTTATGGGCCTAGTGGGTCTTATCCACATCAGATTTAATTAACCAAATTTTCGTCACTTTTAATTCCTCAAAACGTGAAATTACCAAAATACCCTTTAAGTTGCCGGTATGGCCTAAAAATACCCCGGGACCCAAACTATACCCCCGGCTAGTGTTTTCTGACTATCTCGACCCTTCCGGACGCGATGGCGTACTCAAAATGACCATACGGATTATAGATTTTAAATTCACTTTTATTATCAAAATATTAAACCGTGACGCGGCGGTCCCACGCGTCTCAACAAAATTTCTAAGATGCCGTATATAAATCCCACGACAAATTTCATAACACCAAATACATATATAATCATATATGCACATAATCAAATACCAATTCGCATCACATTAGTATTTTTAACCCGAATTAATTTCCAATTACTACGCATTTAATTAATTAACCCTCAAAATAAATATAGTCAAAAGTACGGGGTGTTACACTATCTAAAACTAATTATATATAAAAATAGAAACAAAAATTGGTTTATATAGTAAGTGGAAAAGAAAATAAAGGAAAAAGAAAAGAAAAGGAGAAAGTGGCAAAATATCTGGTGACCGCGGTCGACCGGTCGCAGGGGCGCGGTCGACCGCGCCTTTATGTTAAATCCCGTTATCTCCTTTCCACGGCAAAACTCCAAACCACAGTCGACCGGTACTCTGTTTCTTAGCTTTGTTTGATCCAATATGAGGGGTAAAAGTTCGTTACAGAAATGGCCCTAACTTCGTCGTCCAAACTCCAAATGATACGCCATTTGCGGCCACGTAATGCTAACTCAACAAACTAAGCATCCGTGGAATTTTCATGAGCCAGAGATGAAATGTGAATTGACTAAAATTCCATTGAAGTAGCATCCGGCGATGAAACTTCTTCAAAATGCAACGGTTCCTCACTTTTAGTGTTCCAATACTTACAAAAGCACAATTAACCCCTGCAAATCATGTATATATCCAAATACGAGGTTGTCTGGTCAATGAGAATAAATATAGGAATTAAGGACCATAAAATTTCTAGAATGCATAAAGATATAGGGAAAAAATATGCAATATTTGTGTCATATCACACCCCCTAACTTTGACACTGCTAGTCCCTAGTGATGAAACAAACAAAAACCAGTCCACAGAAGGCAGCACAAGATGTATATATGCATCGAAATATAAATGTCACTTTAGTAGGGAACATGATTGCATTTAGAATATGAAATAAGCTATTAAACCCCTAGGTTACCCTAGTGGACGAGAGTAGTCCCATGAGGGTTTTCAGGGATGAAACCCACAAACATCATATGGTTTCCTCAAAATATGCCCAAACCAACATGCGCCAAGCTCAACGATAGCGAAAAATATTTCATACAAGCTATTAGAAAAATGAACGAATTCAAACGAAAGTCCAAATCATTAACATTATAGAATGCGCCTCATAGAATTGAAACCTTAAAATGTGGGAGGGGAGAGAGAACATGCAAAGTGTGATTTGGCAAAAACTTAAATAAATCGGATACTAAATAAAGCAAGCATATATTCAATCCTCGTGGGCATTACAGTCATTAAGTGAATTCACTCCAAATAGGGAGTTAACATATTGGACATGCGGGGGTAAAGAGTAAATGTAAATAGAAACTAGGCCGTGCACATGTCACAAATGAAGAACTCTATATATGAAATAAAAACTGTAATGTCAATGAAAGATATCGCACATAAAAGGAGGCGAAATGCATTTTCACAGATTATCAAAACTATTTTAACTTTTAAATTAAATGAACCCTAAGATCACATAGGGCTTGATAGGGTTATAATGTAGTCTAGGCTAGGGTACAAAATGAAAGGAATGTATGTACGGATTCAAAGTGTTCGGAATGAAAACTTGGAATAATGGGAAGAATGCAGGAAATATAAAAAATTGGAAAAACAACTTCCAAATAAGCATTGGATATATCATTTGGCGAGCAATTAATGCTTATTGAACTATAAGAGATTTTTACCAATCAGAGTCAACGTAAAGAATGAGAAAAGGAGTTACGCGTTGGAGTACGTTAAAGACAAAAATCAGAGCTAGAAAAGTCAGAAAAAAACTAGGAGTGCTAGTATAATTTCTTGACTTAGATTAGGTCTGATCTATGTGTTTAATACGTTGCTTGCTTGTACTCTAAATCTCATTCTAGTGGATTTTTTATTTTGCTCTGTAGAGGGAGTCGTGGATGTTTCCCCAGTTTGATTGGGGTTCTACCAAATTAAAATAATTTCTTGTGTGTGAATGTTTTTAATACTTGCTTTACTCTTGTTATCACTGCTATAGGTGTTTAAATTGCTTTTAAACATTTAAGATTCCAACTAACTAAAATTTCTTGTTCGAAAACTTTTTTTAACACAATTTGAGTTTTCATTGGTGTTATTAAAAGAGTTTCTTCAAGAAAATAATTGGGACCCTTCTTAATTGTTTTAACTTTGATTGAACAAATTAGTAAGGGATTTTTAATTGGTATCAGAACAGGTTCTTATTTTTCTAAAAAACTATTCAAAATCCTGTGTTTTTTTAATTTGTTTTAAAAACACCTCATGGACGAGAAATTTGAGAGACGAGGAAACTTAACCAGACGAGGAAACACCTCATGGGATAATTTTTCCTTAACGAAAATTAAGGATGATTGTGTTAAGCCAAGGGTCTTTAGGAGACGAAGTTTGGGATACCATAGAACAAGGATCTACTTATCCAAACAAACCAATAGCAAAAGGCAGTGAAATATGAATTAAAAAACTTCTCACTGAATTTACTAAGGAGGAGAAACAGACCTCCCTCTGCAATAATAAAGGCAAAAATGCAGTATTCATGTCTGTAAATGACCATGAGTTCAAAAGAATCTGTATATGTACCAGTTCTAAGGAAGCCTGGGACACGTTGGTCACAGCCCATGATGGTGATACACGTGTTAAGGCTGCCAAGACTCAAATGCTCATTCAATAATATAACACCCTAGTTATGACTGAGACTGAAACCTTAGATGATTTTTATATCAAACTGAATGATGTCATAACAAAATTACATGCAAATGGCATTGTCTATGCCAGGTGAGAAAATGTCTCTAAAATGCTAAGATCACTTCCACATAAATTTAACAGTAAAAGATATGCAATTGAGGAAATGGGAGATCCAAATCTTACCCCTGAACTCCTTAGTAGAAAATTAAGAACTGTGGAAATGGAATTGGATTATAAGAAACAACTTCTTGGAAGTCATAAGAAAAACAGTAGTCCCAATGTTATGTTTCAATCCAAAGTGATGCCTAATCTTGGTATGCCATCTGATGATGACTGTGACTTGGATGATTTGGATAACCAAATAGCTTCATGTCTAAACACTTTAAGAAAATATTGAAGTTTAGAAATAATTTTTCTGCTAACAAGGAAAGTCTCCTTGCTCAAATCAATCCAATAACAGACCTCATGAGAGGAAACTAGAGAAACACGAAAACAATAATAACATACTTGAAAAAGACCATAGCAAGTCTGAATTCTTTAGATGTGGTAAAATCGGTCACATTGCCATTAATTATAGGGTCAACCTGAAAAAACATAATAAGGCCAATTTGTGCAAAACATGGGATGATTTAAGCGATTCAGATGATGATGAGATTGAATCATCTAACATATTTGACCCTTGTATGTCATTTTTTGCAAAGATAGTATATTCTGATGATAATACTGATGAGAGTCTGCCTAATAATGCTTTGATTGTGCGTGTTAATGGATTATCTGCTTTGTGCCCTGAGAATGCTTGTAATGGTTATGTTGATAATAGTAGATCTACTGTCGTGTGTGTGAGTCAGAGGGATCGTATCAATGACGAACTGAATGTGTGTGTGAGTTAAAAAAATGAATCGATAGGGGACAAATCACCTACCACACTTAGTGAGTCCGATAATGACGACCTTCCATACATCCACACACTGTACACTAAAACACTTAGGAAGAGAACTAGATTAGAAAGAACAATTAAAGACTTGACTGAAAATATAGAATCTCTTAGTCTTGTGGTTACACAAAATGCTGAAGACTACACTAATCAATGACTAGCCCATAAAACATAAACTAAGGCTTTTTCTGAAAAACTCAAGGATCTTTTTTAATCCAATGAAATTCTTGAAAAGAAATATAAGGCCACGTTGTTAGAATTAGAAAAGGCAAAAGAAAAGGCTTCAACAGTCTTCAAAAAGTTTGCAAAATTTGAAAACAATTCAAATTTCTTTGAAGACCTTATCGCATACAGTAAAACCAATTTTGAGGATAGAAATGGAATAGGATTTAACTTTGACACACAAACTAAAAATTTACAAACCATAAAGTTTGTGTCAGGAGGAAAAATGCCTATGGAAACTTGTCCAGATTTTCAGTCTATAAAAGTTGATTTTGATTAAAAAAATAGAAAGGAATAGACATTGGAAGTAGTAGTAATTCTATGGCAAATGTTGAATCTAAGACTAAATACGTCTGCCCCCCACGGCCCATACGGCAAGGAAAGTCCTCGTTCCTACCTGTCGATATGACACATAGGACTAAAACCCCACACTTAGACAAATCCATCTTTAAAGGTCTTAGAGAATGTAAAAAACTTTCGAGCAACCTTTACTGCTCTTATTGTGATATCTATGGACATTCACTTTAAACCTATTTTCAAAAGCGTCTATACCAACCTACCACTTATTCACATGTGTATAGAAACTTTAACTATTTGAGGCAAAACAAAAATTATTACGTCCTTCCTAGACAGCCTGATAAGAACTCTAACTACCAAAATAGGAAGAAATGATCTAATACTAAAAGGAAGACTCGCAATAAAGGTCCTAGACTCATGATTAAACTAAATGCTCAACAATCTTCCAAAAATCAGTTTAAAGTGCAAAAATCTTTTAAAGAAAAATTTGATGCTCGCAAATTTTATCATATGAGAGCTAATAAGCGCAAACTTTTAAAAACTCGAATAATTTGAGTTAGGAAAGATGAGATAATACCCCAAATGAAGTGTAATATTGTTATTAGTGCCTTAAAAGTTTAACACACTTCGTGTGGGTGGTATTTAGACTCGGGTTGTTCTAAACATATGATTGGGGACGAGACTAAACTAACCAACAAAACTAACTTCTTAGGAGCAAAAGTTTTTTTTGGAGATGGAGTCTCTGCCCAGATCATAGATAAAGGGACACTCCAAGAAAAAGGACTACTTACTCTTGAGGACGTTCTTTTGGTGAAGGGTATTAAAGCAAATTTATTGAGTATATCGCAATTTTGTGACTCAAAACCTATTGTCACATTCTAAAAAATAATTTGTAAAATTCTAAATGAGAATGGAGAGTTTATTATTACAGGCCTCGGGACACCTGATAACTATTATACAGTAAACATACGAAATGAGATATGCAATATAACCAGGATGGAAGATAATGAAATCTGGCACAATAGTTTAGGTCACATAAATTACGATAGTCTTGATAAGTTAAGCTCACAAGAAATAGTTAGAGGTCTACCCAAACTTAAACCCATTTCTAATATTGTATGTGGACCCTGTCAAGTAAGAAAGATAGTTAAATCTCCTCATAAGAAAGTTTAATAGGTTTTATCCACCAAATCTCTAGAACTCATCCATATGGACCTAATGGGTCATTCTCGCACTGTTAGTCTTTGTGGCAACAGTTAAATCTTGGTTATGGTTGATGATTTTACTCGATTTACCTGGGTTGCCTTTCTAAAACAAAATTCAGAAACTTTTCATAGGTTTTTGAAAATACTATTACGAATTGAAAATGAAAAGGACGCCCAATTAAGTAGAATTCGTAGTGATAGAGAATGTGGGTTTATAGATTTAGGAGTTATCGAATATTGTGACTATAATGGTTACAAACATGAATTTAGTGACCCTAAGACGCCTCAACAAAACGGGATAGCTCAGCATAAAAATCATATTATTCAGGAGATGGCTCGTGTTATGATCCACGTAAAGGATTTACCTAAATATTTTTGAGTTGAAGTTATTCGTACAACTTATCATATAATCAATAGAGTATACCTTAGTAAGAATACCAAACAAACACCTTATGAAATTTGGTACGGGAAAAAAACCTAACCTAAAATATTTTAGAACCTTTGGTAATGTATGTTACATATGCAAGGATAGAGAACATTTGTCCAAATTCGAAACCAAAGGTGATAAAGCAATTGTCTTATGTTATTCTCCAAATAGCAGAGTTTACCGTTTCTACAATCTTCGTACTAAAACCTTAATGGAATCCATCAATGTAGTAGTGAGTGACACCAATATTGAGACTAAAAATATAAAACCAACTATAGTGTATGAGTCTAAAGGAACTCTTCACTTAGACTCATCGAAAGTAGTTGAGTCTTTGCCAACTAAGAATTCGGAGGTGCCGAACTGGGTTTCTAAGGATCATGCCCTACATAATGTGGCTAGTAATCCAGATGAGCCTGTTCGAAGAAGATCCCAATTACGTAATACCACTCATTTCGCATGCTTTGTGTCTTTAATAGAACTAAAGAATATGAATGAAACATTAAATGATTCATATTGAATAGGTTCTATGCAAGAGGAACTCATTCAATTCAAAACTCATGACGTATGGTATCTTGTTCCCAGACCAGAAATAAACGGGTTATTGGCACTAGATGGGTTTTCAAAAATAAAACTGATGAAACAGGGATGGTAGTTAGAAACAAAGCAATACTTGTGGCCCGGGGTTATTCTCAAATTGAAGGAATAGACTTCAAGGAAACTTTTGCCCCTGTAACACGCCTCGAATATGTTCATCTTCTTTTATCTATTGCTTGTCTCTTAAAGTTCACTTTATATGAAATGGATGTAAAGTATGCTCCTTTAATGGTATTTTAACCGAGGAAACTTATGTAGAACAAACTAAAGGGTTCATTGACCATAACCATCCAATTCACGTCTATCATCTGAAAAAGGTGCTATATGGGTTAAAACAAGCCCCTCGTGCTTGGTATGAACGGTTGTCTACTTTTCTATTAAATAAAGGCTTTAGGAGGGGTGGGAATGACCAAACTCTTTTTGTCAAATATTTTGACAAAAATGTTATAATAGCCCAAGTGTAAGTAGACGACATTATTTTTGGATCTACCTCCCTGTCTTAGGTTTACAAAAATTATAAAGATATGCATGGTGAGTTTCAAATGTCTCTTATGGGGGAGTTACAATTCTTTATAGGACTTCAGGTAAAATAAAATTCAGAAGGTTTATTTATATCGCAAGCCAAATACGATCTAGAGATAGTAAAAAAGTTTAGCCTAGAAAATGCAAATAATGTTAGGACACCGATGAGTACTTTAGTAAAATTATCTAAAGATGGACATAGGAAATCCATCGATCCTACACTGTATCGTAGCATGATAGTAAGTCTACTATAACTAACTGCCTCATGCCCTGACATTATGTATGTTGTTTGTGTGTGTGCTAGGTATCAAAATGCCGCTAAATAAAGTCCTTTACTGTGCGTCAAAAGAATTATAAAATATGTAAGAGGAACTCTCAATTTAGGACTTTGGTACACAAATGACACATCCAGTATGATAATAGGATATACCGACGTTGATTGGGCTGGGTGTTCCGATGATAGTAAAAGTACGTCAGGAGCATGTTATTACATTAGTAATAACTTAGTCGGGTGGAATAGTAAGAAACAAAATTGCACTTCCTTATCCAAAACTGAATCTGAATATATAGCCGCAAGAAGCTGTTGTGCTCAACTATTGTGGATAAAACAGATGTTAAGAAATTATGGCATTAATTAAGAGAAATTACATCCCTATTACGGCAATCACAGTGTGATTAACATTTCCAAAAATCCTATCCAACACTCTCGTACCAAACACATTAAAATCGGACATCATTTTATACGCGAGTTAGTTTAATCTAAGGAATTGGAAATTAATTATTTACCTACTGACCTTCAATTAGCAGATATATTCACAAAACCTTTGGATCACACTCATTTTGAATCCTTAAGGAAATCCATAGGTATGGTTAAGGCAGATTCGAATATCATCACCTAAATATATATCTTCTGGTTATTTACATGCTTATCATTAATATCTGAGGATATAAGGCATGGTTGTTAGATAATTGACAAAGAACACATATTATATCTATTTAATGTAAGAGATTCGTGTAATATCCCATTGAATAAATTTTAGGTTTATATACATGTTTTAGATATATATATTTTTGTGATTTTTCCCTTTATCCATTTGAGTCATAATGAGGGAGAAATATTTGAGTCCATCTTGGACATTTATTATACATTTTAACTAAAAATCTTGATCTTAGCTATTTTATTTACACGAATCAGTACCATAATGTGCGTCTGGATATTATTAGGATATTCGTTTGTAATTAGTTGAGTTATGTATTTTTTATTTTCTAGGATATTGGGTAGATAGAATTTTTGTATAGGATTAAGGTTTTCTATTTTTTTGTATCCCTACGAGTCTTAGATGAATCAAAGGAGATTTTGTCTCATATTACCAAAGGGGGAGATTGAAGCACACTATATATATGACTCACTTGAGTCTAAAATATAGGAGCGTGTCTAGTTTGAAAATAGAGACAAATTTGTGTTATCCTATATCTAACCCTAAACCTCTTCATGATCTACATCAACAACATCAAGGCTTGAAAAGGTATTACAACCAACACAACTCTACACCTTGGACAACATTCAATATGCATTTTGTGTATGTGAGGTGTGTGTGTGTGTTCACATTAGCTTAAAAAAATTCTAACTTTTTTTAAGGATTTTTAGGAATTTTTTGAAGAATTAAAATTAGATTTTTAAAAATGTTTGGACCTTTTTATAATATCTCAAAGTTCCTAAAACTAGACTTGGGTACAATCCAAAAGCTGCAGAGACATTTGGGGTAGCAACTGAGGTTTTAAAAAACTTCGAAAACAGGCAATTTTAATTCAACCTTCTCCATACACGTGTTCCACATAGGCGGTCTAGATTGTGTTTCTTTCCAATCACATTCCTAATATTAAATTTGGAATGTTGGTTTGAATTCATCAATGGCATGTATGCATTTTATCTCAATCCATGTATTACCTATTTGAGGTAATCAGAGAACGCTTAAGTGCACTACAGTATGAGCCACACGATTTACAACCGTTTTCACGAAGTAACCTTGGCCCTTGATTTTGAACCCCTTTCCAGATCCTTCCATCGTCCATTTTACAATCTTTGGAGAGTCTGAGAGTTGGGAGAAATAAAAGAGAGAGAAAAATAAGAGAGAAAAAGAAAAATCTAAACCAAACTCTTGCCAAATTTCCCAAAAATTTCTTTGAGAGTTTGAGAGTTTTCGTTTGTTCGTGATTAAATCCTCTCTAATTTACATCTCTTGTCCAACGCTTTCACTGAGTTGAGATATCGTCTCACTTCATTTGAGACTTATAGGTCTGTCTAAAGTGATAGAGTCACGTTTAGTTGTTAGGACTGATTTCTTTATATAGAAATCATCTCTCTGTTGGGTTTTTAGTTTTTAAACGTTTTTATCACAAAATTACCCAAGAAATCCCATTTTCTATTTTCAAGTTTTTTTTTAAAACAAACTTCAATATTTTTTAGATCAAAAGACGCTTATGTCTCCTAGTTTATAATTCACAATTTGTGAAATAAGTTTATAAAGAAATAAGGTTGAGACACGTAGGATCTTGGCTCTTTTTAATCGTAAGTTTGTTTTCTGATCTGACCTTAAAAAGAAGTCTATTTTTCAATAAAAGTTTATTCAGACTCTTGCATGTCATTTATAGAAAAAATCTGTAATTTGTAGGAATATCGTATGTATAAGTGTAAGTGAGTTTCCTGCATGTGTTAGGCACATCACTTCACTACATTGTCACATAACATCACTAAAGTTGTGTTGGTAAAGAGATTTTTACCATCGGAGTCGACGTAAAGAAGGAGCAAAGGAGTTAAGCTTTGGAGGATGTTAAAGACAACAATTAGAGCCAGAAAAGTCAGATAAAAACTAGGAGTGCCAATATAATTTCTTGACTTATATTAGGTCTGATCTGTGTTTATAATATGTTGCTTTCTTGTACTCTAAAACTCATTCTAGTGGATTTTTTGTTTTACTCCGTAGAGGGAGTCATGGATTTTTCCCCTGTTTGATTGGGGTTTTACCACGTTAAAATATTGTTTTGTGTGTGAATGTTTTTTATATTTACTTTACTCTTGGTATCACTGTTATACGTGTTTAAATTTCTTTTAAGCATTTAAGATTCCAAGTTACTGAAATTTCTTGTTCAAAAACATTTCTAACACAATTTGAGTCTTCATTGGTGTTATTAAAAGAGTTTCTTCAAGAAAATAATTCAGACACCCTTCTTAACTGTTTTAACTTTTGATTAAGAGAATTAGTAAGGGATTTTCACATACTTGTGATTAATCAAAATTGACGGGGGTACGTTGGTCATTGCAAGAAACTTGAACCGTCAAAAACTATTTTTTAGCTTTGATCCATATGATTGCCTGTACATGGTTCGAACATTACTTCTCTCCATACTTCGAACCGTCGTATTTCCTCTCATTCCTTCTCAAAAAGATCTCAGAAGACCTAGATTTTATTTTCTTTCTCTTCGATTATCTCATTTCCCTCGATTTTCATTTTCATAGCATTCCTCTATTTTTCGTTATTCTTTTGTCTTTGTCAAAAATGGTGAACGTTCTTCATGGGAAGAACTTAGATGAATTTAGGAAGACTTATTCCATCCCTTCATGGGTTATAATTGAGTTTTCTCCCTTGCCTAGAAATCCTATTGTAGTTGATGGGGGCCAATTGATCCACACGTTTACTATGGGCCGGGGAGGATTAAGTTATACCCCAAACTAACTTTTTCTAGAAATTTGTGAATATTTTGAGGTCATCCTTCCTCAAGGTGCCCCTAATATGTGGCGTATTGCCAATGGGGTGCATAGAATTAATGAACTATATAGGACTAATTTGGGTATCCCAGATCTTAAATACTACTACTCTTACTCTCATACCGCTGTGAACCTTCCAGATTCTAGTAAGGGATACTGAGATCAAGGTTTCATTGCCATTAATTGGAAATATTCGCCTCTCCTGAAGGGCAAACAGATCACTAGATTCTTATACCCAGATCGGGGGAGCGATATAGGTCAACACTTACTTCTTGCATGATTATTTATGATTTCTATATTTTGAATTGCCTTGACTGGTGGAATATTTATTTTTTGGATTTGAACATCTCGCTCGAAGAATAAAGAATCTACTCTTACCCACATCAATAGGGAAGAATTACTAAAAGCTTGCAGGTTGAAGGAGTTGCTTGCTGGTGCTGATTATCCATGTTCAACCTCTTTCCTTATGGGATATAAAAATACTATTAGAAGATTTACTTCTCACCTAGTGGACACCATCCCTGACCTCTCTTTATCGGATGAAGAAGCGACTGTCTCCTCTTCCTTTGAATCTCTCAACGTCGAGTCCATACTTGCTGGCGAGGAAGTCTCCATGGCACCCGGGAAGAGAATTTTATTTATCGATGACGATAATGTTTAGGTTGAAGCCTCCTCTCCTAAGACTAAGTCCTTGAAGAGGACTGAACCTGAAGGTTGAAGGCCATTGACGTGAACTTGGTCATTCTAGAGAAGAATAAAAAGGACAGTGCCCACTTAACCCCGCAAAAAGGGTGATCTTCCTCCTCCGATGAGGACTTCACAAGCAACATCTGTGGACATGAATCCTTTCCTGGCTTACGGGTTTTTGTATGGGGTTGTGCTCACAACTGATCGCGAACAAGTAAGGGAGTTTTCCCCCGAGTATATTTCATCTCACGCTGCTCAAACCCTGTCACTTATAAGGAACGCTTTTCTTTTTATCTTTTTACACATTTTTCTTTCATGAGATAGATATTGTTTAATATATCCCTTGTTTCTATATTCGTAGTTTATGGAAGAATTTTGTTCAGGTCTTGGATGGTCTCCTAGACCATCCAAGAACAGTCCAAAGTAAATGATGAGGTTAGTGAAGCTCTTCAAAAATTAAAGGAGGCCTTGGACAATACTAAGAAGGTCTATAAGGAAGATAATAAGTCCACCAGTGACGCGATGGGTGTGTTGAAGATCAAGAATAATTAGCTAAAAGTTAAAATAATCAACTAAAGGCCCAACATGATCATTTTATAAAGCAGGTTGAGAGCTTTCCTTCAGTTAAGGAGGGGAGTTATAGTAAATGCTATATCGAAACCTTTGAAGATGCCAAATGCCATCTGGTGTTCATCCAAAAATCCTATTTCAAGAAAGGCTGGGATGCATCCATGTCGAGGACCAATGTTCCAGCAGAATTCGACCCCTTCGAATAGAACAAACTAGGCTCTTCATCGAGGGTCGAAGAGAATATACCACTAGCGTCCCAGCTGACCGAAGTGGGGATGGGTCATTTATGGACAAAATCTTAGAGACTGAGGAGCATGTGATGAATAAGAGATCTTATTCTTGGACTTAAATTTATTGCACCTTTTACTTTCTTCCTATTTGTAAGGGTTTTGCCCATTTTGATGTTTATAAATGGAAAAAAAACTTTACCCTTATTGAATTTTTGTTAAAGTGCCTTGCTGAACGTTTTCCTTTATTTATGTTCAATTTTTATAGTCCGTTGTCGATAGACCTGTCAATGGGTCGTGTACGGGTTACGAGTTATGGGTCAAAATAGCCTAACCCATACACGACCCGTTAATCCTAACGGGTCTAATAACAATACCCAAACACGACCCATTAATATTAACGGGTACACGACCCAAACCGTTAACACCCGTTAATATTAACGAATCATTTTGGGTCGAAATGGGTAACGGGTTGGGCGACCCTATAATACCAGTTAGTCTTTAATAGTTTAATAACAATGGGTTTAAATTGTAATTCTTATTGGGTATAGATTGGGTGACCCTATAGCACCCGTTAGCCTTTAAAGATTTAGAAATAATGGGTTTTAATGGTTATTCTTATTGGGTAGGGGTTGGGTGACCCTATAGTACCCGTTAGTGTTAACGGGTGTTAACGGGTGGAAACGGGTTAAAATGGGTATAGGTAAATTTCCAAACCCGAACCGTTAGTGTTAACGGGTCTACCGTGTCAACCCATTAATGACCCAAACCCAATAAGGGTAAACCCATTAACTTATAATTTCGTGTCGGGTCGTGTCTTGTTAACGGGTTATCGTGTTTTTTGACAGGTCTAGTTGTCGAGGATGTTCCCTCATTTATTGGTGATTTAAATATCCTTCTTGGTCCGGATGTTAGTGCTCAGGATCGTTGAGCATTTGTGTTTGCTCGTAAAGTGTTTAAGAACATGATTGATTTCTATAAGGACTAGTCATCCTTAGCTTCTAATATGAAGGATGACCTAAAAGACTTGAGGGATGTGGGATCCTTGATGCTAGAGGAAGTGAACAATATGAGCGATCAACTTAATAGATCAAAAGACAATGGTGATGTTGGTGCCCTTCTTCAGTCTGAGAATGATGAGCTTAAAAATAATCTTATTGTTGCCGAGGAAAGCAATTGAAAATCTCATGTCATGGTCATGAGACTCAGTCATGATGTGACTAAGCTCTGCTATCTCTTAAAAATAGGTCCACGAGTGACCTGGTCGGTAGGCTACAATAAAGGTTGGTATGATGCTCCAGTCAGACTGAAGGAGGCCAAGAGTATGGCCTACAAATATGGATGGTTGAATTCCCTGGGGATTTTAAAAGTTCCAAAGGAAACTCAACGTTGGTATATAAACTAAGTTAACTGCCCAGCGTATAAGTGCCCTCTTTTGGCAGCGAGCAAAAATGGGTCCCTTTAAATGTTGTTCATCTTCAACTCTCTAGGAGCTACATGGAATTCCATAATAACAACGCCAAGTTCCAACTAGATCCCAACGACAGTCGAAGAAGAACGATTGTCGAATTTCTTGCTCGTTGACCATAGCCTGTTGTAATTGGAATTATTTGTGGCGGTCTTTTGTAATTGACACTTTTTGTTACTTATAATCGAATGTTATAGTCAAGTTAATTTAGTACCAATATCTCACATTTTTTCATTTCATTATGCCAACCATGTGCTATATTTATCTTATCATACCTTTAAGGTTGTATCATCACACCACCTTAGGCCTAGAACAGACTATGGCAAAAATGCACCTGATTTAAGGGAAATCCACTCACTCAGGATTTCATTCGATAAAGTCGAGTTCCTCTAGTGCCTGGGGATCCCCCATAAGGCTTTTTATTTCTTGGCCAATCCATGAGGTCATTTGTATTTTTAATGACAAAGACCTAAAGACCTTAAGTTTAATTATGATAAGAATAAAAATTCCATTGTAATTAAGCTAAAGTTTGATTGGCGTTTGAAAGTTAATTCAAAATGTGAGCCTCTTACTTTGGAAAAATGTAATGCCATTAAATAACTAAGTAATTAAGAGAATCACCAGAGTTTTTATTAATAACTTGAATATAACTGCGAGCATCATAAGTTTTGAAATAAAAATTTACAAAAATAAATTATGCTGGAAATAAAACTAAAAATAAAATTTCTTGAGGTTGGTCACGTTCCATGCTTGAGGTATCTCCCTGCCCTTCATTCTTTTAAAGTGATAAGATCCTTGCAAATCATCCTTGATCACTTTAGACTGACCTTCCCAGTTGGTCCCTAACTTGCCATCAAAAAGGTTTTTAGCATTGTCGAGGACTTTCCTGAGGACGTAATCCCCGAAGTGTAACTTTTTCAGATTGGCCTCTGTATTGTACTGTTTTTCCAACTGTTGCTGGTAGGAAGCCATATTGATCATGGATTGTTCCCTCCTCTCTTCTGCTATGTCAATTTCAATGCTAAGGGCTTCGTCGTTCAGTCCTTATTCAGTAATATTTGTCCTTATGGTCAGCATACCAGCTTTGAATGGATTCATGATTTCCGTTCCATAGGTAAGAGTGGATGAAGTTTCCACAGTAGGTATTCTTTTCATAGTGAGATATTCCCAAAGTACATGAGGAATCTCATCCACTTAAGCACCCTTTGCTCTTTTTAGGCTCTTTTTCAAATCATCGAGCATAATTTTGTTGGAGCCCTCTGCTTGTTCATTAATTTAGGGGTATGCCATAAAACCAAAGGGGTGTTTGATTTCGTGATCGTCACAGAAACCTTAAAAAGTCACACTCTTAAATTATGCATCGTTATCCATTATGATTGTCCTAGGTACTCCTAAGAGATTTACGATGTTCCGCAAAATGAACCTGATCATATCAGCATCTTTGATGTGTGCCAGTGGTTCAGTCTCAATCCACTTCATAAAATAATTTGTTCTGACCAATAAGTACTTATAATTTTTTGGTGCAGTATGGAGTGGCCCTATAATGTACAGCCCCCAGCATGCGAACGTCTATGGACTGGCTATGGACTTCAGGTCACTAGCCAGTTAGTGAAGCGTAGGGGAGAATTTTTAGCATTTTTTATATTTTCGAGCATAAGTACTTCCGTCTTTCTGCATATATGGCCACCAATAGCCTTCTTTAATTGCTCGAAAGGCCAGAGATCTAACTCCTACGTGGCTCCCACAAATTCAGTCATGTAACTTATAGAGAACTTGATCTACGTCTTTTAGATGCGTGCATTAGAGGTAGGGGCCTATAAAGGATCTTATATAAAAAATTTCCCCCATGTTCAAGGTAAAAGCGAGAATTTTTTACTTTGATTTGATGAGATTTTTTTTTGGGTCGGTAGCATATCGTTCTATAGGTAAGCGATGATCGGAGCCATCCATCTTGGATCTTTTTCACAAGAAAGAACGTGCTCGGAGGCCACAATTTTCATAATGCTAGGTTTGGCGAGGAACTCCACTTCAATTATTCTCCTAAGATTGGAATCCACCGCTGAGCTTAGGGCCACTAAAGCATCGACATGACTGTTGTGCCCCCAGGGGAATTATTAAACATCCTATAGATATGTTTCCATTATTTCATTCTTATCATTAAAGTCTCTATTGACTTGGTTGGATACTAGCATTCAATCACAATACACTTCAAGGTAGTTTTTCCTCAACAAGTGAGCCTTACGCAATCCAGTAATAATTGCTTCATACTCGGCTTCATTATTTGAGGCTTCAAAGCCTAGCCTGATCCCTTTCTCGATTATGGAATTTTCTAGTGTTATAAGAAAAATTGTTAATCCTTCACATTTAGAATTAGAGGCACCATCCACGTACAGTATCCACTTCTTTTATTGATTCAGCTCATTATTTTTAACTAGTCATCCACCTGTTAGTCAGTAGGGGTACCTTCATCTGTAAATTCCGCTATGAAGTTAATCAACAACTGCCCTCTGATTATTGTTCTTAGTTAGTAGTGTATATCAAATCTACCGAGATATACATACTAATTGGACATACGTCCAGATAGGCCAACTTTGAGAAGAACAAGTTTAAGATAGAAAGATGTGATGACTGTAATGGAATGGGCCTCGGAGTAAAGCTTTAATTTTTAGGATAACGATCACCAGTGCGTAAGCCAATTTATCCAGTGGTAAGTAACACTGCTCAGCATCCAAGAGCGCCTTGCTGATGTAGTAGATAGTGAACTATTTTCATTCTTTCTCGCAGACCAAGGCTAAACTAACCACGTGGCTTTCAACTGCAAGGTAGAGGTAGAGAGGGTCCCCTTGATCTAGAATTGCTAATACTGGGGGTTTTCTCAAGTAACACTTGATTTTTTCAAGTTTCTTTGAACAGTCATCGGTCTAGGTGAGGCCCTTTTCCTTCTTGAGAAGTTAAAAGAATAGTCTATAATGCTCGGATGACTTAGAGATGAAATATTTTAAGGCGGTGATCATCTCAATCAGCTTTTGGAATACTCGCAGCGTCTCAGTGTCTCAACATTATTGATCGCCACTATCTGGTTGGGGTTTGCTTTGATTCCCCTTTTATTGACCAGATAGCCAAGAAACTTCCTAGACTCAACTCCTAATGAGAACTTTCTCGCGCTAAGCTTAAGGATTTCAAAGGTGTCTGACAAGTCGTTGAGGTGGTCGTTATTACCCTTGCTATTGATGAGCACATTGTCAATGTAAACTTTCATCATCTCACATATTTATTATTTAAATATCTTGGTGACCAATCTCTAATATGCGGATTTATCTTTTTTAAAGCCAAAATGCATGACCTTATAATAGTACAGGCACGGTAGGGTGATGAATCAAGTAATAAGGGAATCTGGTGGTACCGCGAGTAAGCATTTAGAAAACTCATTTTCTCATGGGTGTCGTGGCGTCAACCAGCTAGTATGTCTTTGGCACATGGAAGTTATCCTTGGGGTAACTATTAAGGTTGGTGAAGTCTACACAGACACTCCAACTTTCATTACTTTTGTAGACTACCGCTGAATTCATGAGCCATTTTGGAAATTGAACTTCTCTTATAAAAGTTTCCCTTCCTCCTTTTCCATTACCTTTACCTTCTCTAGGGTAGTGCGGCGAGCTTTTTGAATAATCGATTGAAATGATGAATCTCTGTGAAGACGATGGCAGGTGAATGTGGGATCAATCCCTGGCATGTCGTATGGCTTATATGCAAAAATGTCTAGGCTTCATCTCAGAAATGTGATCAACTCCTCTAATTCCTGGTCGGACAAAGTGGTGCACATTAGAAACTTCCTCTCTGGACAGCTCGCGTTAAAAAATACTTCTTCTAGCTTCTTTACATCTTTGTCTACAGGGTGGATTCTCGTCTCTTCTAACCCTGGTCGTCTATACTTTAGTTACTATTTGGAGGGAATGGATCCCTCCTGGGATGTCTCGGGGATGGGCTTTTTTCCTTTTTCTTCTCTTATTTAGGAATGATGGCAACGATGTAATACTTCTGAGCAATAACTTGGTCGCCTCTGATCTCCATTATGCCTAGATATATGACACATTTGAGCTTCTGGTGGTAGGTTGAAGGGAATACCCGCGTGGCATGTATCCACCCTCTACCGAGGATGATGTGGTAAGGTGAGTCGATGTCAACCACCAAAAACTCGATGAGTTCTAAAATTCTCCCTGCCCTAACTGGCAAGACTATTTTCCCCAATCACTTTGCCCTTTTTCATGTGAAGCGTTCCAATGGGACGAGCATTTCCTTTAAATTCGATATCGTGAGTTTAAGCTTGTGGAAGGGATCTAGGTACATTACCTCTAAAGAGATCCCTTGATCCACCAGTAGCTTTTACACATCATAGTTTACAATCTTGAGAGTGATTACTAATGTATCGTGGTGTGGGGTTCTTACCCTGACCAAATCTTCCTCTATAAACATTATGTGTTTGTTGTAATCCACATCCTCCAATTTCCTGTGCTTACTAACTTGGCTCTTAGAGGTATCTATTTGAAAGGCCTCTATCACCGTTGTGACCTTCTTGAGTTTTATCTGAACAGTATTTCCCTATATTTTCTTAATATCGAATGCCTCGTGTATTATGGCAAAACTCATGTCCATCCTAATTATCCAGGATGTTATCTGGTTTTTGGTTATCGTTTGTGAAGACCTAATCAGACTTCGTCTTTATCTATTCGTTTAGGTACCTTGCCTGGGCTATTCCTCCAGATGAGCTATGAGGGCCTAACAGTTTTTCATCTTGTGTTCGTTCTCCTTGTAGAAGGCACATTGAAGAATGTTGTTCCTCAAGGTCGGATCTCCTCTTATCTTCTCTGGACAATTTAAGGACTGTTGGTTCTTAATATTCCCCGGGATCTTATAAATTAGCTCTTTAAAAATCGTGTTGAATAATTTAAAATCTTTGGAAGAATCCTCTTTGCTCCCATTCTTGGCTTCATTTTGCTTTTTGTTCCCCTTCTTAGGGCCATTATCCTTATCTTTGCCTTTGTTCGCCTTAACATGGCCAGTCTCTGTTTGGATAACATTGACCATATTCTTTAGTTTGGTGCACATTTCGATACACGACAGAAGGCCATCACTGTTGTTTGCTTCCTTCTTAATAAGGGACTAGTGCAATATTGAGGTATAGGGAAAGATAATCTTAAAAAATGTTACATCAACCTTCTCCGATAAGTCTTCCACCTCGTCGAAAGTCTCCCAGTAATGCTAAGTTTACTCGCGTAGGGTCTCCTATGGTTTTTTCTCATCATGAGAAGAGATTCCATCTTCTTCGAATGTGAGCTACTTGTTATGAAATGAGCATTGAAGGACTCAATGAGGGCCTTGAATCTCTTAACCGACCTATGAGGAAGCATCTCAAACCACTTATGGGCAACATCTCCTAAGTTAGATGTGAATATGCATCTCATAAGGGAGTCATTATGATTCTATAGAGTTATGTCATGTCTATAATGGCGAACATGATCTATGGGGTCTGTTTTGCCATCATAAATCTTCAACCTCGGGGATTTAAACTTCTTGGGGGGTTCCTCTTCCTCAATGGCTTCTGAGAGAGGGGACTTCTTTTGTGTGATTAAGGCTTTTATCACCAACTCCTTTATGGATATGTCCCCTCGTTGTGTAGGGTGTTGGTTTATCTCTCTCTGGACCAAAATCCATATATCATCCATGTGATGCTCTTCAACCCAGTGCTATCTCACCAGGTGACTTCCATGCATTAAAATCTCTTGGTCACGCCCATTGCTCCTTCCTCACAAGAGTTTTTCTCGTCTGAGGCCCAGGAGTTTAACCATAGCATTTTTAGCTCTCCTGACGGAGTTCTTTCTCCATCTTCTCTAGTCGTCTTTAAAAGCATATATTATCCTCTACCTGGGGGACTTGCCTCCTCTTACTATTAGAGTCGAGCTTCATATGCATCGACCAAATGCGAGATGTGGGTTGCTCTTGTTTGCTAAATACTTTGCACAGAGAGCTTCCCTCTGGGATAAATCATGGATTCCCATCTTAGCAAACCTCAGATATGGTATTGATCACTGCTATGACAGTTCGCAAGTCACCAGGCAGGGGTGCATTGTTTGAGCGATGAAACATTTGTGATTACTCATTCGTATGGGTTTCTTTCGTAGAAAAGAAAATCATTTCCAAACGATGGAGCTAATTATGAGTCCAATTCATCATAATAAGGTATTTCAAAAAATACAAGGAATAGAAAGAATATAATATTACTCAACACACAAAGATTTACGTGTTTCGGCAATGGCCTATGTTCACGATAATAGTTCTCGATTCTCAATAATTTCTCTTGTAAGGACATAATGTTATAAATGTCCAGGGTAGAATCTAGAAATTTTCTATTTTCCCTAGATCACAGTTTGTATGTCTTATACCGCTACATCTGGCACGTCATCATGATCATCCATGACGGTCTTTATCCGAATCCATGCATCCATCATCTTCACACGTGCATCATGCTACATCCGACGTGCTACTCAACTATTTCCCACTACTCCACGACGCATTATTGGTAAAATGATTTAATGTAGTTGTTTATATTTGCCTAAACATTTGGGAAATTTTTCAAAAAATGTTTTTCTAGAGTCTGATTTATTTTTATCAAAAGCAAGATATTTTCTAAGTGAAGAAGCGGAGTGCCTCGGTCGACGAGCTCGTTCAAACAATTTCACACTGTCGTTCGAGCATAATAAGCATCTCGCGTGGTATCATTCGAATGACACGTGTCCTTCATTCGAGCGAGATGCCTATCTCGTTCGAGCTACGTCGTCGCCTCAATTTTCGTATAAATACCAGGGTTCATTCTACACGTTTTCAAGTCTTTTACGCACCAGTTTCTGTGTTTTCACAACCCAAAAAATAGACTTCACTTTTTAAGGTTTTACACCTTGTTTATTCACATAAACACTCCCATCTATATATGTGAATATTTAAACCTTCAAAGGATCATTTGCTACTCATCTGGAGTATTTTTGTGGAGGAGCTATCTTCTTCCCTACTGTTGCCCATCTGGAGTTCCTGCGGGAGATTCCAGCCGAGACATCGAAACCGACGCCTGAGGGTATTTCGTATGTCGCTCTTATTTTCATTGTAATCCGTGTAACCGTTTTACAAATTACAATGAAAATAAAAAAGTTTTGCCCCTTTGGGGGATTTTTCCTCATTTGTGCGTTTTGTGTGTGATTAAATATTCTTGCATAATTATATTATTTCCAATCACAACTAGATGCATGTTTTAGGATTTAATTGAAAAATTGAGATTTAATTAAATAATTTCCTTACATGAACGCACGCGCATTCTTCAAATTGGTATCAGAGCCAATTACACAATTATACAGTGTAATTTTTTGCAAAATTTTTCTATGATATCAATTTTCTGAAAAATTGATTTTTGAAAAAGGGGGTATTCAATATGGAGAAATTATATAATAAAATGTCAGTTTTTTCGGGACAAATTGTGCTAACTGTAAAGCCCGCATGAAATCTACTTTAAAATCCATTGATGAACGTATTTGGATTTTGGTTGAAAGAGGGTGGACACTTACCTCCGTCACTGTTGATAACGTGACTAATTTAAAATCTGCCACTGCTTGGACTGGAGAAGAATTTAAATGGTCATCTTTTAATTCAAAGGATTTAAGTGCTATTTCCGGATTCGTCACGCATAATCACGTGCACCACATCAAAAGAGGCATGGGATGTTTTACAACTTACCCATGAAAGAACTAATGATGTGAAAGAGTCTAAACTGCAAAATTTAACAACTCAATTTGAAACAATCACCATGCTTGAGACTGAATGTTTTGATGAATTTTATGCTAGGTTATTTGATATTGTAAACACTAGCTTTAATCTTGGTGAACGCATTCCTAATGCTAGAGTTGTTAAAAAGATTCTAAGATCACTACCTAAGCGTTTTATCCCTAAAGTCACTGTGCTAAATTCTATGGGTAATTTAAACACGCTTAAATTGGAGGAACTTATAGGAGACTTACAAACGTATGGAATTGATATGTTTCCTAAATCTGTCAAGCCTAAAGATAAGGGAATTGCACTTAATGCCCGAGATAGAAAGAGTGAGGGGTCGGCAAGAAAGAGAGTTGAGTCATCTAGAAAAAGAGAGATAGAAACGTCAGATTCTGAGTGTGACTTTGATTTAGATGATTTGGACATGTTTGCTAAAAATTTCAAGAAAATTCTCAAACTCAAGAAAAATGGAAATTCCAAAGATAAAAAGAATTTTGAGAAAAATAAGAAAAATGAAAAAGATTTTAAAGGCCCTCCTAAGAAAGACAATGAGAGATGACATGAGTGTGACGGTAAGGCTAATAGAGCTTTTGAGTGTGCTATCAGGCTGAACAGACTTGCTAAAGAAAAAAGCAAAGTTGTCCTTAATGCTACCCTTAGTGACGACAGTGAGGTCGAGTCGGTGGACTCTGGAGATGAGTCACCGCGTGAATGTAACTTCACCGCATTCATGGCTAGTCATGTGAGTACTTCTAGTTCTCCTCACAACAATGAGGATGCTACTTTACGGGGACACCTAGACAGTGAGAACGATGTGAGTAAGGAGGAGAAGGATGCAAGTGAGAGCGAGAGTAACCTTCAACGCGCCTACGTTGAGTTATATAATGAGTCTTTTAAAACCAAAAAGCGTAACAAAATGTTAGTTCTTAGGATCACCGCTTTAGAGGAAGATTTAGAAGAAGCGAGAGAGAGAAAGAGTCCTCCACCTGCACTACCTTGAGAGAGAGAGAGAGAGAGAGAGAGAGAGTCTGCCTGTGTTGAGAAAGAAAGTTTGTTTAGAGAGAGAGAGAGAGATTGTTTCGAAAGAGAGATAGTGGTTTTGAGAAAGAGAAAGGGGACTTGACTAAACAAGTGGCTAGTCTTACAAGTGAGCTCAATTCCTCCCTGGAGACTCAGAAGAAACTTGAAGCCCTTGTTGCCCAGCTAACTCATCATCTTGAGAGAGCACGGGAAGTCAAGGTTCAAATCAAGGACATATTTGGAAAGATGGTAAAGATGCTCCTCGTCCCCGTTTTAGACTTTGGTGATAGGCAGGGAATAGGTTATGATGGTGTCTCCACGTCTCAAATTTCACCTGGACCAGTTCCTAAGTTTACTACAACTCCATATGGCCATCGTCAAAAACCACGAAGAAGAGTTCGACCAAGAAAAGCAAACCCAGGTCTGCCTAAGACTGTGTTCTTTTATACGTACTGTAAAATAAAAGGCCACCTCAGGGAGTTTTGCTATAGTTTGGATCGAACACGACGTACTACTGCTCCACCACATCGTACTGATGATTTTTCCAGTCTGAGAGAGCGTGTTGAGTTTTTAGCTGCCATATCACAGAGTTTGATGGAGGAATTCCGACGGATGTCTTTGCCGTCAGTAAATGCTTCCCGCATCCCAGCTAAAACCAACAACAACAAGGGTAAACAAAAGGTTACCTATTCTTAGGTACCTAAGAAAGATTAAAAGGCCCTTATTGTTCATGTCGCTCTCAAAGCACATAATACCTCACAATGGAATTTTGATAGTGGGTGCTCCAGACATATGACAGGTGATGTCTCATTTTTTACCTACCTAGCGAAGTATAAGGAAGGTAGAGTCACCTTTGGAGATGGGATCAAGTGTAGCAACGTAGGACGAGGTACAGTAGAGTTACCAGGATTTCCTAAGCTGGATAATGTTTTGTACATCAAAGGTTTCAAAGCAAACCTTCTCAGTGCGACGCTGAATTTTTTGTAAAGTTTGATCGGGATGCGTGTAATGTCTATAATCAAGCCGATAAAATTTTAGTGCAAGGGGTGAGGATAGAGGATAATTGCTATGGGACTGTGCCCACATCCTCGCTTATCTGCAACAGCGCCACGATCACTCCTAGGGATCTGTGGCACCAACCTTTAGGTCATATGAACGTTAGAGATTTGACTCTCTTAGCTAAAACGGACCAAGTACGTGGCTTACCATCACTTGGAAAGCCAACTTCCAAATTTTGTGTACCCTGTCAGTTGGGAAAGTAAATTCGTAGCCCCCATAGGAAGTTGCATTCCATTACCACCTCCCATTTACTTGAGTTGATTCACATAGATCTTATGGATCCTACTCGTACTGCGAATCTAGTTGGTAAGAGGTATATCCTTGTGATGGTAGATGATTTCTCCAGATATTCGATTATAGGTTTTTTGAGAGAGAAATCCGAGGCTGTAGAGTTTTTAACGACCAAGTGTCATGTCCTGTAAAATCAACACGGAGTCACTATTAACAGGATATGTAGTGACAAGGGCACAGAATTTAAGGAAGCAAAGGTAGATCTTTACTGTGACAGTCTAGGAATCAAACAAGAGTTTTCTACAGTGAAGACTCCTCAGAAAAATGGAATTGTTAAGAGAAAGAATAGGACGATTCAAGAAATGGCTAAATCTATGGTTCTAGGTCGTAAGGTTGCTAGTTGATTTTGGTCAGAGGCAGTGTCTACTGCATGCCATACGATGAATAGGGTTTACCGGCATCCACACACACTTAAGATGCCTTATGAATTGTGGACTGGCAAGAAACCCAACCTTACATATTTCCATGACTTTGGGAGTAAATGCTACGTCCTACGGGATAAATAGAAATTAGGAAAGTTTGACTCCCAGAGCGATGAGGGAATATTTCTAGGATATTCATCAAATAGTAGAGTGTACCGAGTTTTTAACTTGAAGAGCTCTAAAGTTATGGAGTCAATAAACGTCACCGTGCAAGATGACGAACCTTTGAAATTTATTGATCCTAGCCTTCAGTGTGAGGATGAGGACTTTTTAAACAGCGATTTACTTGTTCCTCACCCACACCCTGTAGACCCTACTCCTGTGTTAGGGGGCACACCTGCTTGGGTTCGCAAGAGTCATGATCCCTCTGCCATTGTTGGCGATCCCACTTTAAGGGTCAAGACTCGTGCTCAGCTAGAGAACATTGTTAGTCATTTTTGCTACACGCCTACAGTCGAGCCCAAGAATCATAAAGAAGCACTCAAGGATGAACACTGGATATTTTCCATGTAGGATGAGTTTCTTCAGTTTAAAAAGAACAATGTCTGGGAACTTGTCCCCCGACCTAGTGAGACTAATGTGATGGGTACCAGGTGGATTTTTAAGAATAAAATGGATGAAAACGGTACCATAATCAGAAATAAGGCTAGGTTGGTCACTCAAAGCTATATACAGATAGAGGGTGTAGACTTTGGGGAGACATTTAATCCTGTTGCGAGGCTTGAGTCCGTTCGCCTACTACTCGCCATCGCATGTCATTTGCGTTTTAAGTTATATCAGCTGGATGTCAAGAGTGCCTTTCTAAATGGCATTCTACAGGAGGACGTTTACGTGGAACAACCAAAAGGGTTTGAAGACCCTAAGCACCCGGATCATGTCTACTATCTGAGGAAAGCCTTGTATGGTTTGAAGCAAGCACCCCATGCTTGGTATGAGAGGCTTACTTCCTATCTCTTAGCCCGTGGCTTCAAGAGAGGGGGGGTTGATAGGACGTTGTTCATCAAGAGAGATGACAGTGCTATTTTGGTTGCCCAGGTCTATGTGGACGACATAATCTTTGGATCCACGTGCTCCCAGCATGCTCACCACTTTTAGGAGGAGATGAAAAGTGAGTTTGAGATGAGCATGGTAGGTGAGCTTACTTTCTTCCTTGGTCTCCAGGTTCGTCGGCTAGAGGATGGGATGTCCATCTCCCAATCCAAGTATTATAGATACCTAGTGAAAAAATTTGGTTTAGACTCCACTAAGCATGCACGTACACCTATGAGTACTTCTATCAATCTTAGTAAGGACACTTCAGGCAAGAACGTAGAGCAAACCTTGTATCGAAGTATGATAGGTAGTCTTCTCTACTTGACTGTTAGTCATCCCGACATAGCCTTTAGTGTTGGAGTATGTGCGTGATATCAGGCATCCCCGAAAGAGTCACACTTACTCACTCTAAAATGTATTATCAAATACGTGAGTGGGACTCTCTTATACGGTATTTGGTATTCCTTTGATATCGATGATCGTTTGTTCCCCTAGTCGGATGCCGATTGGGCCAGGAATGTAGATGGTTGTAGGAGCACTTTTGGTGGGTCTTTCTATTTTGGTTCTGCTCTTGTCTCCTGGTTGAGCAAGAAGCGAAACTCCATCTCTTTGTCCACTGCAGAGGCTGAGTACATCGCCGTCAGGAGTTGTTGCACGCAACTCTTGTGGATGAAGCAAATGTTGGAGGATTATGGGATTTCGTAAGACACCATGACCATTTCCTGTGATAACATGAGAGCAATACACATATCCCGTAATCCAGTCCAGCATTCGTGTACAAAGCACATCAGGATGCGCGAGCACTTTATATGACAGTTAGTTGAGGAGAAAGTCGTATCCCTAAGTTTCTTACCCACCAACCGTTAGTTAGCCGATATTTTCACGAAAACTTTAGATGCCCTTAGATTCGAGAGTCTTAGGAAGTCTTTAGGGATTTGAACAGTTGACTGAGGGGTTGGTCCGTGTCTAGGATAGAATGTATTGTCATGTTCATATCATATGATTCCTATTACTAGTTTGTATCATTTGTATTATTATTTTTGCTTTTGTATATTTTTTTTGAAAAATTCAAAAAGATTTTCTTTTTATAAAAATTTTAGAAAAGCACAAAAAGATTTTGTATTTTATTTCCACCTTTTATGGATGAGAATTTAAGATAGCCGAGTCACAAATTTCATTCCATTTATCCATGTGACTGTTTGATAGTGATTTGAGACGCTACATCATTGCATCCATGTGCTTTACATTATTTGGAGTCTTTGAGATGTGATTAGTGATATCTTTCTACATGTTTGGCTCCTTGTCTCCTTTATTGCACACATGCACGGTTTTATTTGATTATTGTACATGTCTATCACATATTGACTTGAGTGTTTCCATCTCAATTTTGTCTATACAACGAACCATATGCGATAAAACTTGACGAGATTGGAATGCATGTAAAAAACCGTTTGGTGAGATTGTATTTTTTTTTTAAATGGTGAAGGGCTACAAAAGGTTCTTATCTAGCCTTTGCGATTAAGCCACCACTACATCGAACCTAAAAAAATTGAGGAATTTTATTATCGGGGGTCCAAGTAGGTTAAAAGAGCCCCAAAAAATTTAAAGGCAATAAAAAGCAATACATGCCAAATATGGGCCATTAGGTTTCACCATCAATTCTCCAAAGTTTGAGAATTTAGATCACTTCTATTCAAATATAAATCTGAGGGATTTTGGTTGGAAAATTTAAACGGGTTTGCACTTCCTTGAAAGTCCTGAAAAAGTATTAAATAGTTTTGGACGTTATTGGTGTGAAAATTATCTTGAGCTTTGATTTGTTGATTTGATTTAGTCAATGTCTTATATTTCCATCTTTTTACACCTAAGGAAGATGTTGAGTTCAATCGTTAGGATTATTGTAATACCCCGTAATTCTATGGCTTTTAATTATGAGATTAATTAAATGAAACTCCATTTAATTATTAGATTAATTAAATTAATTTGGGATAATTAATTAGAAATTAATCCGAATTTAAGTACTAGCGAGACGAGAGTTGGTATTTGATTATTATAATAATGATGAATATTACTGAGTGATTATGGTAATATATGATTATAGAATTTAATAATTTTATCGTGAGTTGAAAATACAGCAGTTTCGCTAATTAAGTTGGGATGCGCGTGCCAGTCGTGTCAGGACCCAATTTAATGGATTTAAAAGTAAATTGTTTTTATGTCATCCGTATGACAGTTTTGAGTGCGCTAATGTGTCCCAAGGGTCGAGATAGTCAGAAAATACTAGTCGGGGGTTTAGTTTGAGTCCCGGGGCATTTTAGGCCTAACCTGCAGCACAGGACGGTATTTTAGTCATTTTGACTTTTTGAGGAATAGTAACCTACGAATTTTAAACTGATTTTATCAGCCAACACTTGTGTCCCTTAGGGTTTCACAACCAAAAATCATAAACAGCCATTAGAGAGGAATGAAAGGAAGTTCCCAAAAGTGAACCAACCCTTGGAGGCTTTTGCACCACCATCACCACCACCGAATAGATCGCAAAGCAAGAATCACTCCCATACCATCTGCTTCAAAGGATCAAAATCTATATTTCAGGCAACTGATATATCTTGCAATAATTTATGGCATATACTCTACATGATAGTTTAGGTTTGATGTCAAATTATGAATAATGGCAAAAAAAATATGAAATTGGAGACTTAATAATTGATTTTGGGTAGGTTTGCATCTAGTGGTCCTTCTGGAAATGTTTGATGAAAACAATTATAAATTAAGGGTTAAGAATCACGAAATTTAATTGAGGATTATGATGATTTTTGAAGAAATAGTGAAGAATTAGGTTGTTGTGAAATTCATGACTTTTTATCCAAGAATAAGATGTTATATTATAGTTTAATGATTCTTGAACGTTAAAACTTGTGTATATATGTTGGCTTAATGATTAGTAAGCTTACTTGGGAGATTGGGAAGTTGTAATGAAGAATTTAAGGTGTAAAAAGGAAGAAACCTGTAACAGTTTAAGAGAAATCAAGGCAAAAACCTGCTTGATCGATCGATCGATCCAAGAATGTCGATCAATCGATCGATCATTTTCTTCGATCGATCGACCTCTCCTAATTTTTGGCAATTGTTTTCCTTTAAGGTTTAATGAAAATTTCAAAGCCGATATTGATTCTTAGGGTGATTAATATAATATTTTGGGACTTAGTTAAGGTCAGTAGAGTCTTAGTTATTTCCCGAAAAATGTGATAACTCATGGGATAGAACGTTATAATTACGAGCGATTACCGAGTGAGGACGGTTTAAAATCTTTCAATTTGGGACTGAAAGTGGAATGAAAGATAATGTAAGGGTATGAAGAGTAGCAGAGGGATTTTATATTTGTCGAGATAACATTAGAAACTAATAGGAGACCTAGTAACCTTTTGGGATAGGTTTAGGTACTCAAATTGATACAACAAGAGAGTTATCAAGTTAAATATATATTACTATGATGTTCGGGATAAACTTACTACGTACGAGACCTACTAGATGGAATGTGTGGATACCTATATTGAAATATGATTACTTAGGTTGTGTGAATGCCTAGTGTATGAAATTCTTATGTGTATGACATACCTACCATACTTGCTATCACAGGAGGTTGGTTTTCGGGAAAAGGTCCATCTTATCTTTGTGTGCCTTCGGGGGAATTTAGATTGGTACCTTAAGGACATAGGACTGTGAATGACTTATTTGCGAGTTGATAAGTTAGCTGACCATGGGAGCGTAGGTATGTGCGTGACCCATGGCTATGTGCACTATGTTCGCCTCCAATATGTGTGATTTGTATTGAGACGGTTCCTGAGAGATTTGAAACACGTGATCCTTATGTACGTGATGTACATGGATTTGATAGCAGAGTATGCGTTCACCGCATCTTATCCTAGGGGTGCCTTATATGTCTATATGTACTGAGAGTGATTTATAAATATACTTGTGACTGGTTCATTGTTGCTTAGTAGATGCGAATAACTAAGATAATTGAATGGGAAAAGAATATGAGAATTTAATTAATACTTGAGATAAGTAATTTAATGAATGTGAATACGGGTTATGAATATGGCTTGTTTGGGTGTTACGGGTAGATATCCTATGTTAGAGTGCGGAAGCAGGAGTGGTACAGACTAGTTAGTTAGATGCATAACTAGGATGGGTTAAGGGTATATGTTAGGCGTGCACATTAGTTGAGAGGTGAGGATCTAAAGTGAGGGCACGTGACTAATATGTTTAATATATGTGTTGTTTAATATTGTGATTTAAATACTTGCAGTTTTAAAATATTTTCACCTCGAGCTCTGACTCGTTTGCTTTCAAAACTATCTTTTTTTGTAAAAACATTTTAGGTGCCCAGCCACAGGGACGTCAATCGTAGGAGTTCCATTCTGATGACATGTTGTAGCTGCTGTGGAAGTTATAGGATCTTGGTATTAGACGCCTTCATATTTATCCTTGATTCCTTCAGAGTCATTTGTATCAGTTAGGGCATGTCTCCCATTCTTAATTAGAGGTTGTAGTTACAAACTTTCATTATTTCGATTATTGGTTTATTAATTCAGACTCTTGTATTGGGACGTTATTTACTCTAGAATTATTATTATTGGAGTGTTTACTCCAGAATCAGTTGATTTCATTTCGTTGATTATTCATTTGAGATTATTTACGCGATTGATGGGTAATGATTTAATTCTTGGTTATTTGTTAACTTAATTAATAAAATTTGGCATCTCTCTTTTTAAATTATATGTGGCTAGTAATTAACTATAAATTTTCGACAGTGATGCTAAGACTAAACCAACTTGATATTATGTATTAATTTAATAAAGGAGTAGCTACTCGGTATTTAATTAGACGGGGTGTCACTGGTGGTATCAGAGCATCAGGTTTTAGTGTCCTTTAGGATCTGTGCGGTTTATTATGCTTCCAGCGTAGCTTTCTTTGATATAGAGCCCTATTTTTAGGATTGTTGATTTCTTTGGTGGGGTTTTGTTCTCTTGCTATAAAGTATATGATAGTGAATCTTATTTTCATTCGGGTGTGTTCGTGTGCCGAACGATGTAGTATGTCAGGTAAGGACAGTTGGGCGGACAGCAGGAGGCAAGGCTCAGTTGAGGTTATTCGGTATGTTCAAGAATGATGACCGTAGTTGAGGTTACCCCTAGTATGGTACGAAAAGCCAGGACGGTAAAGACGGCTAAGGCACAACATATGACTTTCAAGAACCACTATAGTAAGAAGTGGGGTCAAAATAGACTCACCCAGCAAGGTTGGAATGGGAGAGAGTTAGACAAAACTTTGAAGAGAACCAGTAGTGGAGATACTAGAAATGCGGAAATGGCGTGTGTTAGCCAATGATGGAAAAATATGTAAAGGCTTGGGCATATTTTGGAGTATGGCTAATCGGGAGTGAAAATTTAGGGTAAAATTTTCTTAGCTCGTACGAGCAAAGTTACAATGGTGAGAGACAACCACCACACTTAGAAGTGGAATGTTTTGTCAAGATAAGGTGCAAACCTATAGTTTGACCATAAGTTCCTTCATCAGATGTTCAGGATAAGATGCAAACATTGTTCTGAACTCACACAAGAGGGTCGGGCAGAGGTCACTTTGTGATAATAAATTTAATTATTTAGCGAACCTTACACAGGATGAAGGAGGTGCACTGGAGAAGAGGACATTAAAGGGGAAAATTAACTTACAAGAAGAATTGTTAGCACTTCTGGGGAATTCTGCTTGGACGGTCAATGCAGATGGTAACAATGTTGCGTTTTGTTAATATGGAGGTAAACGCTTCCTTGTGTGGGGAGCTATAAGAATCGAAGAATTTAGATAGAGTAAGACTAGGGGAAACGGTGTTGGTGAAGCACCATAAGGGGGAGACCCATCAGGGGGCCCATTAAAATGATTTGTATAACTGAATTGTTACCGAACGATGATGATTTTAGTAAGAGTTGTCGAAGCCAGTTACGTGTTTCGTAGGGCTATCGCAGCTAAGGGAACAAGAAAGGTAGTCATCAGAGTCGAGACTACCAACGTTCAAGGGAAAGACAACCCTAACATGGTCAATATGATCAGAGATAAGTGGAGTATGTGTAGAGGTATTTTGTGGGGAATGAAACCCGTGCGTTAAAAAAATCCCATGTATAGGGATAAGGGTTTGGTGCCTAGCAAGGGCAATAGTTATTGAAATTTTCGGATTGGTACGGACAGGTGTGTTAAGTCCAGGAACAATTTAAGCAACCAGGGCAATTGAAAAGGTATAAGTATGAGTTATATCCTCCGATGATGATGCATGTTGTATGTGGCATGAACGAGTTACTACATTTTTATTATTCCTATATTCGCATGAGAGACGAGTTTGGTGCGTATATTGCCAATGTTATTATTTATGTGAATATTTTCCCTGGTATAGTGGGTTACCTTTAGTGTGATCTGCGGAGAATGAATGGGTGTTTCTCTAGTGGTACATACCTTCTTAAAATTTCTCTTTTTAGTGCTATGTTATACGAGTATGATATTATCCTAATTATGGTTTTTATAATATGCTTAAACCGATAGTGTGCGGATATTGCAAGTCTATCGAGGTTACTACCTTGGTGTATAATGTTTTGTTCTGGCGAGGCCCCATCTGCGAGAGGGCAGGGTTCGCGTTTATATATTTGTACATATGTATATATATGTATTGTTAAGACTTCGAAAAGTGTAATGGTCTCGGATAATTATTCCCGCTATGTGTAGGGACTTTATTGATATAAATCGGAGTGTATTTGGTTTACTGTTCAGCGAACAGATTTAGCTGGTTATTATAATTAACGCTCAGAATGTGGTAATAAGAAGACTGGATTGTTATATCACCCTTTAGAGATGTGGAAGTTAATACTCATAGTTACATGTTTGGGGACAGGATTTTGAGAGCCCCGATTATATTTGCACGATGTTTATGGAATGTGATTACCATCAATGTTAAGAGACAATGTCTTTCGGAAGACGTTCCTTGTTTAAGTGTAATTGCGGAAGGAGATGTAACTATGTTGTCAAGAGACGGTAATATAGGGGCACATGAACGGATTTCGATGACCGACAATGCTAGGAATTAGTGTATCGAGGGGTTCCTTGTTTAGATTTCGCTTTCTAGATGTAAGGACATAAATTTCCAATTGAGTCCCTGTATTGTTTTGACTTAATTCTGCAAACAAAACTGTGTTTGTAATATGTCATAGGGAGAATTTTATTTTGTCACGATCCCACTTGGTCTATGACGTATTGAAGAAATTGAAGACGTTGCGGCAAAACTTCAAAGAAATAATCATACCGATGTTTATTTGGTGCAAGTTTACGCGTCTTCAAAGTTAATTTCATTCTGAGATCACTCAGGTATGAATGCGTATAATTAATGGTACTCGAAATTATTTTATAAAAGATAAGGATGTAATTTTTACAAAGAAAAATGTTTTTAAATGTTTTAAAAGTGTTTTAATGGTTTAAACTTCGTTTTATGATGCTAAGCTCGAAATAGAGTTTGACTAATTTGTATCTCTTTGATAAGAAACGTTTTTATCCGAAAGTCAAAGAAAGTCAAACTTCCGCGAGGTCGCTCGAACGACATTGGATCTCGTTCGAACGAGATACAATGTCGCGCGAACAACATGCTTAAGTCATTCGAACGACACGTTTTCCGAGACGACATTTAAGTCCTATTTAAACAGTGTTGGCATCATAATTTCGGGAGTGTGCTTTCTGGAAAATTGTTTTACAAACCAGAACCTTGTTTGCACATGTTTTCTAAGGTTTAACAGTCTTAAACACATCCTTAGAGTTTGCAAAGATCCGAGTTATCATTCTTATATGTTCAAGTGATCTTGCGGCACCAAAGTTGTTTGTTCTACACATTGAACATAAAGGGTTTTGCGGTGAAGAAGCGACGGACATCGTGTTCAACATCGTTGACGTATCAAAGCCATATCGGAGGACACCGAGACATACGTGGACGCGTGTGTTGTGGACAGAGATCGTAGAAGAAGGAATTTCTACGTGGGCACTATTAAAGAACGGTTTAAGATCAGAAGGAGCGTCAAGACCCGTGGGGATCGAGTCTTAGTGTAAGGCTAATCTGTCTTTGTAAAACGATTGTTCATAGTGATTGTCTGGCTTGGGCCGTCCGAGGTTGTTTTCCCGCTTTGGGTTTTTTCCTCGTACATCCGGCGTTGTGAGTATTCTTTACTTTACTTTACTTGATTTAATCACTAGATGCATGTTTAGGATTAATCAAGATAAAATTGGTTTAAAGTGAGAATTGGGATTTCACAACTTGGTTTGGTGCATAATTAAAAGTTGGATCTTTTTCTAAGAAAAATTGGTTTTTCTTTGAAAACACACACATCGGGCCACTCACCGTCGTTTCACAAATTGGTATCAGAGCTAGAAAACATTGTTATTTGTTTTTTGATCCCGTGTGTTTTCAAAGATGAATTTTGGATATAATAAATTTTCTCGAACTCCTATTTTTTATGCCACTAATTGCACTTATTGGAAGATGAGAATGAGATGTGCTTTAAAATCTATTGATGAGCGAGTTTGGCTTGCAGTTGAAAAAGGTTGGACACCCCATGTCACTATTGTAGGTGAAGTCACTAGTTTAAAGCCTGTTAAGTCATGGACCGAAACTGAACAAAGACTTGCACAATATAATTCTAAAGGCCTGCACGTTATTTCTTCACATATCACACAGGAAGAATATAATAGAATTATGACTTGTGAAACATCAAAAGAGGCTTGGGATATTTTGGCACTCACTCACGAGGGCACTAGCACGGTTAGGGAGTCAACTTCAAAATCTCACTACACAGTTTGAGACCATTAGGATGTTAGAGAGTGAGACCTTTGATGAATTTTATGCTAGGTTGTCCAATATTGTCAACTCGTCGTTTAACCTAGGTGAGAAAATTCTCGACAACCGTGTCATTAAGAAAATCCTTAGGTCGTTGCCTAGTAGGTTTGATGCGAAAGTGACCATTTTAAACTCCTTGGGTAGGTTAGAGTCAACGAAACTTGAAGAGATTGTAGGTGACTTACAAACCTATGAAATCGATATGATTACCTCCAAGCAAGTGCCTAAGAAAGAAAAGGGTATTGCTTTGAAAACCCGGAAGGAGGAAATTAAAGTTTCAAATTCCGATTCCGATTTCGATTTTGAGGATGTTACTTTGTTGGCAAAGAAATTTAAAAAAATTATTAAGTTTCAAAAGGAATCGAAAGATGCTAAGAAATTTGAAAATTTCAAGAACAACAAAGTGGATCCCACCTCTAAGGATAAGTTTGAGAAACCTAAGAGAGATGAGTCGAATAAGTGTTTTGGGTGTGAGGGGTACGGTCACAAGGTTAAGGAGTGTACCACTAGACTTAAGAAAGAGGGCAAGCAACCCATTGTCTATAGTGCCACCTTAAGTGATAGTGAACCGGAAGAGGGAGAGAGTTCCCCCATTAAGCGTAACTTTACTGCGTTTATGGCTTGTCAAGTGAGCGATGACGATACAACTCTTATGAATGACACTTCCGAGGAGGTTTTGAGTGTATCCCATGTTAGTGAGGGTGAAGAGAGTGACGAGGAGGAGATAGATGTGAAAGAATTACAAAATGCGTTTAATGAGTTGTATGCCGAAACGGTGAAGGTGAAAAAGGCTAACTCAAAATTGCAATCTAAGTTGAATAAGCATGCCATAGAAAATAATGATAGTTTGATTGAGGATCTTAGGGTACGAGAGAAGAAGTCTAGGGAGAAATTAGAGTTTTTGGAGAAAGAGAGAGACAATCTTCGTGGTTTGATGGAGTCCTTGAAAAAGGAGATTTTAGAGTTTGAGGAGTCTAGGCGTTTGCTCGAGTCTAGGATTCACGAGTTGGAGGAAAGGTTGAAAGACTCGTCTAGAGTCATGTTTGATTTGGAGTCTAGATCGGAGAAGTTATATAAGATCCTAGGCACCGTCCAAATTAAGGGAGATAGGGGAGGTATAGGTTTTGGTGAGAGAGTTGTTCCCATTCCCCCCGCACGTGTGAGAAACACTAGGATGGTTAGAAAAGGTCCACATAAAGGTAATCATTCCCACCACCGCTACTTTTTCACGTATTTTGGTAGGAAAGGTCACCTTAGACGTTATTGTTACGAACTTAGACAAGCTCCTAGGAAGTTTAAGAATAAAGTCTCCCCGGTTACCCATACTCCCATGAGTCGTTTTACACCTACTTGGGTTAGAAAATCGGATTTAATGGCTTTTGGAATTAAACTTCATGATTCTCGTTTGGGTGCACTTGATTCTTCCCATGCAAAATCTAAAGGACGAAAGTGTTGCCATGTTTTTCATATGCTAGTTTGCTTCATGATATATTCATTGCTAGTATTATGACATGTTTATCATTTTGTATTATAGTTTTCATTTGTTTGAGTCTTATTTGAAAAATACAAAAAGATTTTGTTTTTGAGAAAACTTTTGAAAATCCAAAAAGATTATGCTTTTCTTTGAGTCAAAATTTGTGAAAAGCCAAAAAGATTTTTTATTTTTTTGTTTTTGAGTTTACATGTTTGATGTGGCATATTGGTGTGCTTGGACCCCCCCCCCCCATCGTTTCATTGTCCATGTGGCTAGGACATTTGGTCATTATTATCGATGCTTAGAATGATCTTAACCATCGTTTATATGGAGTTGTTTCGAAGTTGATATGCATCTTTATTCGACTTTGTACATATGCCAACATTGCACACATGCACGAGTTTATATGGATGTTTGACTTCTCTTGCATATTTGAATTTGGTGTGGCGTTCTTATCTCAATCTTGTCATCTATGCGTAATTAAACTTAAAGAGAAGTGTTCATGTAATAACCGTTTACCGTGAGGATTTATAATTTAAAAAATGATGAGTGATTCACGGGAAAGGGCTGCGAGAGTTCAACATTAACTCGTCATGAAAGCCACCGTTTAAAAGAGCCCAAAAAGAAAATGCAATATGCTAAGAAAAGGGCCAATAAGATTTTCTCTAAGTTGAGAATGCTAGAAACCTCAAAAGAACTTGAAAAAGTATGTTTATCTGAGGGTCTTTGGTTGGAGAAAATTTAAACGGGTTTGCACAACTAATCCTAATGTTGAAACATTGCAATTTGATGATATTGTTTGTAGAATCGTCAAAATTCTGGATTTGTGTGCATGTAGTATGTTTAGTTCATTAAGCTCACACTTTTATTGTCATATGGCTATGATAAAGTTTGATGATTTTTTGCTATCAATTAGAGCTTCTTGATCGTTTCGATGTGTTGCAATTGTGACTCATTTGTTGTAGTTTCACGCCCGTTCATTCCATGTCCATGTTTGAGCACATCAGTAATATGTTTGCATGTAACTCACATTTTTAGTTTTTATGAGTTTTTGCGTCTTGTGCGAAAAGTTTACTGTTTTAGCATTATTTTGCATCTGTCAAGCCCTTCCTGGAATTTTTTTGTGGAAATTTTTTCACTGGGCAATACTTTATAATATTTCTGGGAAACTGGGAAATTTTGGCAGGTCGCGCGAAGTCGTTCTAACGACATTGCATCTCGCGCGAACGACTTATATCCTTCGTTCGAGCGACTTCATCATCTCGTATGAGCGAAGTCCCTGGCTCGTTCAAACGACAGGGTGAAAAATGGCTTCTGATTGGTTTGCAGTCCTCTGACTTAATTTGACATTTTTTTGGTACTGCAGGAAGCATTTTTTTTTATTAATTGGTTTATATGCAGCTCCTTCTAGGTTCCAAATTGGTATTTTGGCATATATAACCGTTTATCACACTTGATTTGATTGATATACTCTTTGTGTGATTCCTTGGTTTGCTAGCTACTGATTAGTCATCTCTTGATCTTTCTTAGCTGGTTGATTCATGTTTATCTAGCGGTTTTCATTTTTCAAAATTGGTATCAACTTGATTATTTTTGGTATCATATTCTCATGCTAGATATTTCATATTGGTTCATCTTTTCACCGGATTGTCTATTCGAGACAAAAAGGGGGAGAAGATTTAGTATGTGATGTAGGGGGAGAGTTGTTGATCACTACTTTCTGTTTCAAATTGGTAATAGATTGGTATCAAAATCAAAATACTTGCTCACATGTTTTCAAATGATATGCTCTTATTGAATATATAAATTAGTTTCATTTGTTCCTCCATACTTCACTTGGTATTTGTTTGTCCGTTTCATGTGTGTAGGTATGCTTCAACGATTCGAGATTTCAGGTCTACATCACATTCAGACAGTTCATGCTCGCCGGTGCTACATATTCTAGTCTGTGTCCTATACTTTTGATTTTGGGTTTATGGGATGGGATTTAAGCGTCATACGGCTTGACGGCCCGATTAGGCATTTCACTGGTTTAGTTTTGTCCCGGAATAGTCAAAGGGGGAGATTTGTAAGGACATAAATTTCCAATTGAGTCCCTCTATTATTTTTACTTAATTTCGTAAACAAAACTGTGTTTGTAACATATCATATGGAGAATTTTACTTTCTCACGATCCCACTTGGTCTACGACGTATTGAAGAAATTGAAGACGTTGCGGCAAAGCTTCAAAGAAATAATCATGTCGATGTTTATTTGGTGCAACTTTACGCGTCTTCAAAGTTAATTTCATTCCGAGATCACTCAGGTATGAATTCGTATAATTAATGGTACTCGGAATTATTTTATAAAAGATAAGGATGTAATTTTTACAAAGAAAATGTTTTTAAAGTGTTTTAATGGTTTAAACTTCGTTTTATGATGATAAGCTCAAAATAGAGTTTGACTAATTTGTATCTCTTTGATAAGAAACGTTTTTATCCGAAAGTCAAAGAAAGTCAAACTTCCGTGAGGTCGCTCGAGCGACATTGGATCTCGTTCGAACGAGATACAATATCGTGTGAGCGACATGCTTAAGTCGTTCGAAAGACACATTTTTCGAGGCGGCGTTTAAATCCTATTTAAACAGTGTTGGCATCATAATTTCGGGAGTGTGCTTTCTAGAAAACTGTTTTACAAACCAGAACCTTGTTTGCACATGTTTTCTAAGGTTTAAAAGTCTTAAATACATCCTTAGAGTTTGCAAAGATCCGAGTTATCATTCTTATATGTTCAAGTGATCTTGCGGCACCAAAGTTGTTTGTTCTACACATTGAACACAAAGGGTTTTGCGGTGAAGAAGCGATGGACATCGTGTTCAACATCGTTGACATATCACAGCCATATCGGAGGACACGGAGACATACGTGGACGCGTGTGATGTGGACAGAGATCGTAGAAGAAGGAATTTCTACGTGGGCACTATTGAAAAACGGTTGAAGATCAGATGGAGCGTCAAGACCGGTGGGGATCGAGTCTTAGTGTAAGGCTAATCTGTCTTTGTAAAACCATTATTCATAGTGATTGTCTGACTTGGGCCATCCGAGGTTGTTTTCCCGCTTTGGGTTTTTTCCTCGTACATCCGGCGTTGTGAGTATTCTTTACTTTACTTTACTTGCTTTAATCACTAGATGCATGTTTAGGATTAATCAAGATAAAATTGGTTTAAAGTGAGAATTGGGATTTCACAATTTGGTTTGGTTCATATTTTAAAGTTGGATCTTTTTCGAAGAAAATATGGTTTTGCTTTGAAAACACACACATCGGGCCACTCACCGTCGTTTCACACTAGACATCCCACGCATGAAACTTAGAGTAAGGTTGGTAATAAGGAGATATTTGGCCATTCGTCCATGATGTGGGTAACTCGATCGTTATGGAAGTATGAAGTTATAACTGGAATTTAAAGTGTAAATTAGGATATAAGGCCAGAATATGCAGTTGTGTGGTGAGGAAGTACTGATAATTTTGTTTTAATCTGGCGGGTTGAAGGATGGAATGTTTTTTAGGAGGACTTAGAATTTTAAATTCGAGGGTGACTGAGAACACCCAAGTGGTATATCCACGTTGCAAATGTAGGGACAATAAAGAGTTTGGAGTAATTATGAAGTGTATGTGATGTTTAAACCCATATGCGTGGGTTAAAAGGGGTGTAGACACCCTGGTTTGCTGATGAGATAATCGACAAAAGAAGAGACATAGAGATGAATGAGATTTATACTTGTGAGACTGATATTACAAAATAGTAGAGGTATAATGGATTAAGCATCATAAGAGAAGGACGTTAATCAGTATACTCATGTGCGATCGGAGTAGCACGTCCGAAATTGGTTGAAGGGTAGTAGGAAGCCATTTAAAAAGGGGGTATCCCTTGAGAAGACAAATATTTAACTATTATGGACAATTTGGAGCGGAGTTCCACCCAGTCGAATGTTGAGGGCGGCTTACGCGTAAATAGATTGAGGATGTCAATAAGGTATAAAGAGTCCAGATGTGCACAACGTGGTGAAAAGTGCACGGGATAGAAATTTTGGTATACGCCGAGGAAAGTAGAGGGTAATTAAGTGTCACACAATGGAAGGAGTTATACGTGAAAGTCGGTATTGAAAGGGGTATAGTAAGTAGTAGATCGGTTGGAGTAAGGGTAACAATCAGAAACTTGATGTCTAACCGATGATTCCAGTAGTTGAAGAGTCAAGTTGGTAAATTTTTTTGATGGTTTGCAATCATAAAGATAAGTAACGAGTTCCTTCGAATGTGTGGAACGGGTTGTCAAAAAGGAAAAAAATTGTTATACCCTTGGGTGAGTTACACTATTAGATAATGATCGCGCCAGTATTTGGTCCTACCCAGTATTATTCTTAGCTAGGATGAGATCCTTGAAACCCACCTTCAATATGGGGTATAAGGAAGTAGTGGGAATAGTTTCGTTTTGAGAAAGTTATATAACCTATAGCCCGAGGAATAGGCGCAAGGTGATTGATGACTGGTGGAACTGTATGAAAGTAAATTTTGGACTCATTGCAATCATTTGATTTCCACAATGGGTATAGATCGTAAGTGAAGTATAATATGGTAATGGGGAGAGGATATTACCTAATAGGAAAGTTGTGTGAAATCACCCATACCTATTTATAATTGACAAGGTGCTTACTGAGGTTTTGAGTGGATAAACCTTACCATTCTTCCTCTGGATGTTTAGAGGTGAACGGATTATCAAAGTGTTGGAGCAGTCAGAAGTTAGAGTCCGATGACTATAATGGGATAACCACAAACCGTCTTAAGTGGATTGTTCCTTGTGTAAAAGCCACACCGTCGGGAACCGAGATTCGAATAACGGATAAGAGGAGTCAGATGTTCTACGGTTTCTCCCAGGATTGGAGTTTTGTGTTTAAATAAACGCAAAAGTGATACGAAGTGAGGTACGAACTCACAATAATATTGAGATAACGCGACCAATGATTTATAGGCTATTCTTATTCGAATGTTGTTTAGTAAGGGCACAACATGAGGTGCATTTATTTAGGTGTAACCCTATAACTGATAAAGTGTCAAAAGTGTTCAACAAACTTGTTATGAAGCGAGGGCTGTAGTGATTGAGCCTTTCTTTGTATTTTGTTTTGAGTAATGGAGGATACCTAATTTTTTCCAAGTATGCCTACTTTTTCGAATTTCGGGACAAAATTCCGTTATTAGGGGGGAAGTATGTAATACCCCGTAATTTTATGGCTTTTAATTATGAGATTAATTAAATGAAATTGCTTTTAATTATTGGATTAATTAAATTAATTTGGGATAATTAATTGGAAATTAATTCGGAATTAAATACTAGTGAGACGAGAGTTGGTATTTTATTATGATAATAATGTTGAATACTACTGAGTGATTATCGTAAAATATGACTATTGAATTTATTAGTTTTGTCTTGAGGCGAAAATACGGCAGTTTCGGTAATTAAGTTGGGACGTGCGTGCCAGTCATGTCAGGACACAATTTAATGGATGTCATCCATATGACCGTTTTGAGTACGCTAACGTGTCTAGAAGGGTCGAGATAGTCAGAAAACACTTGTCGGGGGTTTAGTTTGGGTCCCGGGGCATTTTAGGCCTAACTTGCAGCCCGGGAGGGTATTTTATACATTTGGACTTTTTGAGGAATAGTAACCTACGAATTTTAGACTGATTTTATCAGCCAACACTTGTGTCCCTTAGGGTTTCACAACCAAAAATCATAAATGGCCATTAGAGAGGAATGGAAGGAAGTTCCCAAAAGTGAACCAACCCTTAGAGGCTTTTGCACCACCGTCACCACCACCGGATAGATCGAAAAGAAGGAATCACTCCCATATCGTCTGCTTTAAAGGATAAAAATCTCTATTTTAGGAATGTGATGTATCTTGCAATAATTTATGGCATATACTCTACATGATAGTTTAGGTTTGATGTCAAATTATGAATAATGGCAAAAAATAAATATGAAATTGGAGACTTAATAATTGATTTTGGGTAGGTTTGCATGTAGTGGCCCTTCTGGAAATGTTTAATGAACGTAGATATAAATTAAGGGTTAAGAATCAGGAAATTTAATTGAGGATTATGATGGTTTTTGAAGAAATAGTGAAGAATTAGGGTTGTAGTGAAATTCATGACTTTTGATCCAAGAATAAGATGTTATATTATAGTTTAATGATTCTTGAACGTTAGAACTTGTGTATATATGTTGGTTTAAAGATTAGTAAACTTACTTGGGAGATTGGGACGTTGTAATGAAGAATTTGAGGTGTAAAAAGGAAGAAACCCGTAACTGTTTAAGAGAAATATGGGCAAAAACCTGCTTGATCGATCGATCGATCCAAAAATGTCGATTGATCGATCGACCTCTCCGTATTTTTGGCATTTATTTTCCTTTAAGGTTTAATGAAAATTTCAAAGACGATATTGATTCTTAGGGTGATTAATATAATATTTTGGGACTTATTTAAGGTCAGTAGAGTCTTAGTTATTGTTCGAAAAATGTTATAACTTATGGGATCGAACGTTATAATTACGAGCGGTTATCGACTGAGGACGGTTTGAAATCTTTCGATTTGGGACTGAAAGTGGAATGTAAGATAATGTAAGGGTATAAAGAGTAGCAGAGGGATTTTATATTTGCTGAGATAACAATATAAACTAATAGGAGACCTAGTAACCTTTTTGGATAGGTTTGGTACTCAAATTGATACGACAAGAGAGTTATCAAGTTAAATATATATTACGTATGATGTTTGGGATAAACTTACTACGTACGAGACTTACTAGAAGGAATGTGTGAATACCTATATTGAAATATGATTACTTAAGTTGTGTGAATGCCTAGTGTATGAAATTCTTATGTGTATGACATACCTACCATACTTGCTATCACGGGAGGTTGGTTTTCTGGAAAAGGGCCATCTTATCTTTGTGTGCCTTCAGGGGGATTTAGATTGGTACCTTAAGGACATAGGACTGTGAATGACTTATTTGCGAGTTGATAAGTCAGCTGACCATGGGAGCGTAGGTATATGCATGACCCATGGGTATGTGAACTATGTTCGCCTCCAATATGTGTGATTTGTATTGAGACGATTCTTAAGAGATTCGAAACACGTGATCCTTACGTACGTGATGTATATGGATTTGATAGTAGAGTATGCGTGCACCGAAGCTTAGCCTAGGGGTGCCTTATATGTATATATGTACTGAGAGTGATTTATATATATTCTTGTGACTTGTTTATTGTTGCTTAGTAGACGCGAATAACTAAGATAATTGAATGGGCAAAGAATGTGAGAATTTAATTAACACTTGAGATAAGTAATTTAATGAATGTGAATACTGATTATGAATATGACTTGTTTGGGTGTTACGAGTAGATATCCTATATTAGAATGCAAAAGCAGGAGTGGTACAGACTAGTTAGTTAGCGGCATAACTAGGATGGGTTAAGGGTATACGTTAGGCGTGCACATTAGTTGAGAGGTGAGGATCTCAAGTAAGGACACGTGACTAACATGTTTAATATATGTGTTGTTTAATATTGTGATTTAAACACTTGCAGTTTTAAAATATTTTCACCTCGAGCTCTGACCCGTTTGCTTTCAAACCTATCTTTTTTTGTAAAACCATTTTAGGTGCCCAGCCACAGGGACGCCAATCGTAGGAGTTCCATTCTGATGACGTGTTGTAGCTGTTGTGGAAGTTACAGGATCTTGGTATTAGACGCCTTCATATTTATCCTTGGTTCCTTCAGAGTCAGTTAGGGCATGTAGCCCATTCTTAATTAGAGGTTGTAGTTACAAACTTTCATTATTTCGATTATTGGTTTATTCATTCAGACTCTTGTATTGGGATGTTATTTACTCTAGAATTATTATTAATGGAGTGTTTACTCCAGAATCAGTTGATTTCATTTCGTTGGTTATTCATATGAGATTGTTTATGCGATTGATGGGTAATGATTTAATTCTTGGTTATTTGTTAACTTAATTAATTAAATTTGGCATCTCTATTTTTAAATATTAGGTGGCTAGTAATTAACTAATTGTTTTCGACAGTGATGCTAAGACGGTACCAACTTCATATTCTCTATTAATTTAATAAAGGAGTAGCTACCCGGTATTTAATTAGATGGGGTGTCACAAGTATCCGATATTCATCGTGCACATATGTCATGTTTGTATGCATTGATTTTACTATCGTATTTGATCACACCCCTTCATTTATGCTATCTTCGACTTGGTTGTTTTTGTGTTTCTTTAATGGTGTGATTCTTTGTTGTATATTTTGTGAGAAAATTTTTTAAAAATTCAAAAATAGGAAGTTTTTTACCATGTGACATTTTCCATATTTATGCTTCTCATATATTTCAAACTGTTGCATGTCACGGGCATCTACTTTATCTCATGTGTGTAGGTACAAAGTTGATTTATTATATTGCACACCCTGATGAGAAAAGCTTTGGGAGTTTCTGAAAAGCTGAAGATTTGAAGTTGCTGAAGTTTGATTGAAGACATGTCATTTAGTATTCTCAGTTTAAGGGTATAAAGGGAATATTATCTTATATGTCATTTGTTTTAGGGAGATTGCATAATTCGGAGTTTTTATGTATGTATCGGCATAGATATAGGGGGAGATTTGTAAGGACTTAATTTTATAAAAGTCAGGGGTAGAATCTAGGAATTTTCTATTTTTGCTAGATCACAGTTTGTATTTTTTATACCGCTACATTCAGCACGTCATCATGATCATATAGGACGGCCTTTATCCGAATCCATGCATCCATAATCTTCACACGTGCATCATGCTACATGCGGCGTGTTACTTAACTGTTTCCCACTACTCCACGACGCATTATTGGTAAAATGATTTAATGGAGTTGTTTATATTTGCATAAGTATTTGGGAAATTTTTCAGGAAATGTTTTTTCGAAGTCTGATTTATTTTTATCAAAAGCAGAAATTTTTCTAATTGTATAAGCGGAGTGCCTCAGTCGACGAGCTCGTTCAAATGAGTTCACACTGTCGTTCGAGCGAGATAAGCGTCTCGCGTGATGTCGTTCGAACGACATGTGTCCTTCGTTCGAGCAAGATGTCTATCTTGTTCGAGCAACGCCACCGCCTCGATTTTCATACAAATACCATGGTTCATTCTACACGTTTTTCAAGTCTTTTACGCACTAGTTTCTGCGTTTTCACAGCCCAGAAAACAGACTCCACTTTGTAAGGTTTTACACCTTGTTTATTTACATAAGCACTCCCATTTATGTATGTGAATCTTTAAACCTTCAAGAGGATCATTTACTACTCATCTGGAGTATTTTTGTGGAGGAGGATTATTCTTCTCTACTGCTGCCCATCTAGAGGTACTACGGGAGATTCCAGTCGAGACACCGAAACCGATGCCTGAGGGTATTTCATATGTCTCTCTTATTTTCATTTTAATCCGTGTAACCGTTTTACAAATTATAGTGAAAATAAAAAGGGTTTTCCCCTTTGGGGGATTTTTCCTCATTTGTGTGATTTTTGTGTGATTAAATATTCTTGCGTGATTATATTATTTCCAATCACACCTAGATGCATGTTTTAGGATTTAATTGAAAAACTAATATTTAATTAAATAATTTTCTTATTTGAACGCACGCACATTCTTCATCTCTCAAAGTTGGAAAGTTACATCCTCATTGACCCTAGGGTGAGGATTGTAGTTATAGCAATGTAAAGTAGTTGAGTCATACAAGAAACTCACCTAGCTTAATATTGTCTCGTGTGGTTACTCCTAGTTATCTCATTCGAAATTATCGGTAACCAACTAAGCCTATCAATATTTAAATAATGAGTGCTTGTATTTATCCACGTGATAAGATATTAATCCTCCTATTTCTAGACCTACTGACGTGGTATGGTGATCCTATTAGGCATTCTCAGACAACCCGAAATTGGTCTTTTATAGTTTAGGCCCAATAGTATCCATTTCCAAAATAATAATCTACTACTCCAGTCTCTTTGAATTCTCCTCCTCTATCACTTATAATAAGTGATACTTGGGTATATTTTTCATTTTAATTTTCAAAAAGATTTTCAAAAATTCTCGGAATGTATCTAATTTGTTTTTCATAAAAGCAACGTAAGTATATTGTGAAAAGTCATTTACCATGACAAGAATGTACTTGTTTTCACAAAGGCTCACTACAGGAGATGGACCCATAAGGTCCGTATGGATAAGTTTTAAAGGTTTAGAAGTCATTACATCTTTAACTTTCTTATAAGGCTCTCCAATTATCTTTCCTACTTGGCATGGACCACAAACAATGTTTGAAGAAATTTTAAGTTTAGGTATACCTCTGACAAATTCTTGAGAGCTCAATTTGCATAGGTTATCAAAATTAGTATGACCTAATTACCATGCCACAAATTAAAGTCGTTTAATCTTATTAAATTACAGGACTCATTACCTAGAATTATTGTATAACAGTTTTGTAGCTTTGTTTCCTATAAGAATGTAGTTACCATCATTGTTCAAAATTTTGAATTCAGTTTTAGAAAAGGTAACTGTGTGATCAGAGTCACAAAATTGAGAAAAACTAAGCAGATTGGCTTTTAATACTTTTACTAAAAGAACGTCATTAAGGACAGGAATACCCTTTTCTTGAAACATTCCTTCACCAATGATCTGATATAAGACTACGTCACCAAACAGAACATTACCTCTTAAAAAGTTTATTTTGTTTGTCAGTTTATTCTCATCCCCGATCATGTGTTTAGAACACCCAGAATCAAGGTACCATCCAACAGAGGTGCGTTCGTCTTTAAACGTAGTTATAACAACATTGCACCTTAGTTGGGGTAACAGGTCATCTTTTCTAACCCAAATGGCCCTGATTTTAAAAATATTCTTAGCCTTTGATTTAGAAACGGTTTTAGGGGTTCTCCTGACCGATTTCCTTTTAGTGCGAGACTTTTTCCTTTTTCTTTCTAAAGTTAGAATTTATTGGTCTATCTTGGTAGAACATAAGTATTTCACCTTTTCCTCGAATAGTTAAAGTTACTATAGACTAGCATGTAAAGATATTTTTAAAAATATTCAATAAGAGAGTGACAGTAGACATCACAATAGTTACAGTATTGATGTGAGGTTACCTTGACTTTATATTTTAAGCCTTTAAAAATAGGTTTAGATGCAATTTGAAAGTCAGGTTTAACTGCAACTGATTTTGAGTTTTTCTCAATGTCTCTAATGGGGGGGGGGCAAACATACTTGGCTTTATTATTAGGTTTCTTATTAGGAGTACACATAGTCTTTACGGTTTGTGAGACAGATACCTTCAAAATTCCTTTATAATATTTTTCAAAAATTGACCTGGTTTATTTGGTAAAATCCCAGAGGAAACAAAGACAGTTTTTGAATTTTGCACACTAGTATTTGCTCCTTTAGGGTTTTTGTCAAATCCTAAACCACTTTTATCGTCAGAGCTTATTAGCTATAACTAATTATTTTATCATATGCTTTTTCATTAGTCTCAAAATAAAGACATTTTTTTTAAAAAGTTGAGACTTTTATTTTGGACTCTTCCAGTTCTTGCAAAGTAAACTTATATCTTTCTTCTAAACCAAAATTTTTCTCAGAAAGTTCATTAATTTTAGAAACATAATTATTTGTTTCAATCTCACGAGTCATGCATTTCCTTAGTGTTCTGCCTAACAGTGTTACTTAAGCTCTCAAGGAGTTCAGTCAAATGTTTAACCATTTTCTCAAGTTCGAATCTTTTCTTCAGAGTCTTAAAATCTAACTATTGTATGTCAGATAAGTCGTCATCATCAGATTCATTAAGTGAAGTGTGTTATTTTTCCCTAACGCTTCAATTTGTGGTGGAACTCACACACCCGTTCAATTCGTCACAATGATTTACACTTTGACTCACGCACATGCTACACTCATCATATATAGTGCATGATTCATGTATTTTCACTACACCAAAAATAGCAACCTGGCACGGTTTAAAACTGTGCCAGACCAAATCTGGCACGATTTTGAACTGTGTCTGAATCAGGTTTTCCAAAATGACTATTTTTTTCTGGCACAATTTAAAACTGTGCCAGATTTAACCAAACAGGAACACTTCTAGAACACTTTAAAACTGTGCCAGAATTTGATATTTCTGACACTTTTGGCACACTTTATAACTGTGTCAGATCGAGTAAATTTTGGTACTCTTTTGGCACAATTCAAAACCGTGCCAAAAATTGATACACTTTTGGCACGGTTTTGAATTGTACCAAATTTTTTGGATCAAAGAAAAAAAATTAATTATTTGAAAACAAGAATATTCACAAACTGTAAATCTCGAAAGTTGTTGATAAACTAATGTACATACAAACTTCAAAATATTATAAGTACTAATCGTTCACAAACCAGAGAAATTGGGCGGCAGAGTTTCCTCTATTTTCTAGACATTCTAAAACCTGCTAATATAATACCTGCGTAATGTAAAGCTCGCACGGTCATAAAATATAACAATAAAATTACAAAAGCCCGCACATTCATAAAAGTTAACAATAAAACTACAAAATCCCGCACGGCCATAACACAAAAAATAGAATCCTGAATATAAACAATATTAAGTAAATAATCCCCTTGTTGTAGACCATTGACTTCATGTGTTCCATGTGGATAAAAGTTGACGACAAAATGTTATCCCGCAAAAAAATAAGATACAAAAAGGAGATGACATTAGTAACTGAGTAATTTTTTAAAAAAATCGTATTCAAGCTGAAAATTTGCATATACGAGTTAAAATTATTATTGTATTCTCAAATCGAAATTCTTGTGACTACGTGATCATCTCTTACGACTTACATTAGTCACATGCGAGGTGTTTGTGTCTCATACGGGGCCGTTTGAGGACTGGTTTAAGTTTTCACCTTAACATCTTGTTTTTAAGCCTCATCTAGATATTATTCTCAAACCGAGAGACCCGTGACTACGCGGTCAATTCTTACAAGTTACATTGGTCACGTGCGAGCTGTCTGTGCCTCTTACGGGGCCATTTGGGGACCGGTTTGGGTTTTCACCCTTTAACGGATTATTTTTAAGCATAATCTAAATATTTTCAAATTATCATCATATTCTCAAATCGATAGACCCGCGACTACGCGGTCAATTCCTACGAGTTACATTGGTCCCGTGCGAGGTGTTTATGCCTCTTACGAGGCCATTTGTTGTCTAGTTTGGATTTTCACCCACTAACGGTATGTTTTTAAGTCAAAGTCTAGATATTTTTAAATTATCATAGTATTTTCAAATCATATGTCATGTGACTATGCGGTTAGTTCCTACGAGTTACATCCCCCCCGTACGAGGTGTTAGTGCCTCTTACAGGACCGTTGGGGGACTGATTTGAGTTTTCATCCACAAAAAGCATGTTTTTAAGCCTAAACTAAATATTTTTAAATTATCATCATAATTTCAAATTGGGAAACCCGTGACTACATGGTCAGTTCCTACAAGTTACATTGGTCGCGTATGAGGTGTTCGTGCCTCGTACGGAACCGTTTGGGGGTTGGTTTGGGTTTTAACCCTTTAACGGCATGTTTTTAAGCATAATCAAGATATTTTCAAATTATCCTCATATTCTCAAATCGGGAGACCCGTGACTACACAGTCAGTTCCTACAAGTTACATTAGTCTCGTGCGAGGTGTTTGTGCCTCTTACGGGGCCGTTTGGGAGATGGTTTGGATTTTCACCCTTGAACGGCTTATTTTTAAGCCTAAACTAAATATTTTTAGATTATCATCAAAATCTCAAACTGGGAGGCCAGTGACTACACGGTCAGTTCCTAAAAGGTACATTGGTCCTGTACCAGGTGTTCGTGCCTCTTTCGGGACCGTTTGGGAGCTGGTTTAGGTTTTCACCGTTTCATGGCTAGTTTTTAAGCCTAATCTAGATATTTTCAAATTATCATCATATTCTCAAACCGAGAGACCCACGACTACATGGTCAATTCTTACAAGTTACATTGGTCCGGTGCGAGGTATCCATGCCTCTTACAGGGCCATTTTAGGTTTTCACCCACTAACGGCATGTTTTTAAGCCAAAGTCTAGATATTTTCAAATTATCGTCATATTCTCAAATCGGTAGACTCGTGACTACACAGTCAGTTCCTACAAATTACTTTGGTCCCGTGCGAGGTGTCCGTGCCTCTTACGGGACCATCTGGGGGTTGGTTTGGGTTTTCACCCTTTAACGGCTTATTTTTAAGCCTAATCTAGATATTTTCAAATTATCGCCGTATTCTCAAATTGAGAGACCCGCGACTACACGGTTAATTCTTACGAGTTACATTGGTCTCGTGCGAGATGTTCGTGCTTTTTACGGGCCCATTTGGAATCTATTTTAGGTTTTCACCCACTAAATGCATGTTTTTAAGCCAACGTCTAGATATTTTCAAATTATCATCATATTCTCAAATCGGGAGACCCGTGACTACACGGTTAGTTCCTACAAGTTACAGTGGTCCCATACGAGGTGTTCGTGCCTCTTATAGGTCCGTTTGGAGGCTGGTTTGGGTTTTCACCCTTTAACGGCTCGTTTTTAAGCCTAATCTAGATATTTTCATATTATCGTCGTATTCTCAAAGCGAGAGACCCGTGACTACATGATCAATTCTTAAGAATTACATTGGTCCCGTGCGAGGTGTTCGTGCCTCTTACGGGGCCATTTAGGGTCCAGTTTAGGTTTTCACCCACTAAGGGCATGTTTTTAAGCCAAAGTCTGGATATTTTCAAATTATCATCATATTCTCAAACTGGGAGATCCGTGAGTACACGGTCAGTTCCTATAAGTTATAATGGTCCCGTGCGTAGTGTCCGTGCCTCTTACGGGGTCGTTTGGGAGCTAGTTTGGGTTTTAACCATTTAACAGCTTGTTTTTAAGCCTAATCTACATATTTTCAAATTATCGTCATATTCTAAAATCGAGAGACCCGTGACTACATGGTCAATTCCTATAAGTTACATTGGTCCCGTGCGAGGTATTCGTGCTTCTTACGGGTCCGTTTGGGAGCTAATTAGGGTTTTCACCGTTTAATGGCTTATTTTTAAGCCTAATCTACATATTTTCAAATTATCGTCATATTCTCAAATCAAGAGACTCGTGACTACACGGTCAGTTCCTACAAGTTATATTGGTCCCGTGCGAGGTGTATGTGCCTCTTACGCGGCCGTTTGGGAGCTGGTTTGGGTTTTTACCGTTTAACGGCTTATTTTAAGCCTAATATATATATTTTCAAATTATCGCCAAATTCTTAAACCGCGAGATCCGTGACTACACGATCAGTTCCTACAAGTTACATTAGTCTCGTGTGAGGTGTTCGTGCCTCTTACAGGGGCATTTGGGAGCTGGTTTGGGTTTTTCACCCTTTAACGGCTTGGTTTTAAGCCTAATCTTTCTATCTCCTTTAATCAGATAACTATAACCACAATATGAATCAATCGAACATGAACATAAATAAATTTACAAACTTGTAGAACATGTGTGTCGATTTTAAGAAAGCCTACAGATTCCATCGTCTTGCATATCTCTGATACAATCTACATAAGGAAAGCATAGATCAACATATGAATAATTTGTTTACTTTCACCCTCACTATTATTTGAACCTTCGTATTACACACTCACTTATATAATAAAAATTGGACCGAAGTCTTTGGTTGCCAACTCAACATGCGCTCACTCTGCACCACCAATACCAGGGCTTCCTAGAATCAAGAATATAAACAAGTAATTACATTCAGACATTAGTGAACTACTTGAGATCACTTTGATTAGTTAGTTTTGGATTGTTGAAATATGGTATTATGGGATTTGAGTAAAAAATTGATATTGGTTTCAATTTCTTGAAGGTGCTCTCCAGATTTTCCTCTTGCATTCTTACTAGATAAATGGTCTGGTTCAAAGTAGTGGGATGAAACACATTAACTAGAGATGGAATTTAGTACCTTCATTTGCTCTTGGGGACTTCTCCAGAAAAACAAGACCGAGAAGCACAATTAATTCATCAAATAATTGCAATTGATAAAAATTCTCATTATTGAAATAGTCTACCAAAATAGAGCATAGTTAGTGTTATGTCAACTGAGAAGTTAGTGGTTACTTACATAAATAAATATGAATGCAAACATGATAAATTCATATTCTACTGACTACTTTACCATCGCCTTGGGAAACAGTTATATAACTATTATATAACTGTTATATTAACAGTTATATAACTGTTATATCCTTCCCCTCTTCGACCCCTTTTTCTTACTCGAATTATGATCCTTCTTTTTCTCCCCTTTCGCCTCCAACACACCACCACCTTCCACACTATCCTTAATCCCCTGAATCTGCAACTTCATATCCGGTACCGTTTTTTATATCGACAAAGCCAACGAAACTGAAAACTTCAACTTCAACGACCTCACACTCGACCAAATCATAAGAATCACACAACTTCCTCTTTCCTTCAAATGACAGTTATATAACTGTTATATAAGAGCTGTATAAATGTTATATAAACAGTCATATAAAGTTTACATGAACCTAACCGTATATTTGTACCTCACAAGAAATAACTGTTATATTTGCAAATTTGTACCTTAGAGGGAAGTACTTCGAAGCAAGGTGGCGTAGGTGGAAGAGGCTCATGTGGAGAATCCTATTGTCTACATCCTTCCTAATCGTATATGTGTACCTCACAAGAAATAAAATTAAAAATTAATAACTAAATATTAAATTGGAAAATATAGATATTAGCATCCAATATAAATTAAACTAACCTTTCTTTAAGTGATCAATAATCGACTCCCGAATGCAAAGTGAAAAATTATAGTTGAGAGAGAGAGAGAGAGAGAGGTGTTTGGTGGGGTAAGGGGAAGGAGTGCAGAATGATAAACAGTGGGTTCGGTGTCCTTTTTTTAATAAATTATCGGGAACATAGATATTTAGTCCCATTTGTAAAGACTATTTTCCAGTCGATCCCAAGTATTTTTTTGTCATTCTTGCATTGCACCTGTTGTAACAAAATATGGGGCAGGTGTCATTCTTAAAAAAACATGAAAAGAAGCGATTAAATGCAGTTATAGGCGGTTACAGGACTAATTAAAATTTTGAAAAACATATGGGAGTGGTTCCTGCTCAAAAAATTGAGGCAGGACTAAAGCCTAAATCTCTATAAATTATTTGGGTATAAACTCAAGCCTCAAAGAGAAGTAGCTATCGCTTCTATAATTTCAAATATATGGGTCATTTTCTAATAGACAAGTGCATTGAGCAATTCTGGATTGGACTCTTATTTATGTGGACATTAGGTTGGTTCCTAGGATATCTAATAATACAACTACTTTTATGAAAAAATGGGACGCGACTACTATAGCCTGGTTTAACTACCTTTGCTTCTGCCACTGAATTTGAAGATAATATAACCTTTGGTCCTCTACCTTGAGCAGGTGACTTTTGAATAACTTCCTGTACTTCCAAATTAATTTGGTCCACTTTCATGTGCATGCATTTATTACTTCCATGAGAGAAACAAGATTAAAGTCTCGATGTTTTATGTTCATTTAAATATAAGAAAGAAAGAAAGAAAGAAGTCAATATAAACATAAGTATTATGACACCACATCCAATATAGCAAATATGAGGACATACTAACCTCTTGAGAAACATCCTTTATGATGTTGACGGTAAAATTCCCATGACTTCTACCAATATTAAAGATAGCAGAAAATGCATCAGCTTCACCCTGAAATGTTAATAAGGGGAACTAGAATGAACGTCAAGTAATGAGTAAATTTAGGACAGTAACTGTTGGTACCAAATTCAATCTGCTGACTTGGATCAATCATACGAAGACATGTGGATATCTACATGGCAACAACAAGCACTTCCGAGATGATCACACGCTCCGAGGAACCATGTTATTCCGAGGAACTCATACGCTCCGAGGAACAGACCTCATCGATGAACTCATATGCTCCGAGGAACAGACCTCTCCGAGGAACTCTTGAATACCAAAAAGCTTAGGCGGTCCGAGCTGCATCTCGAACAGAGCATTAATAGCTGGATAACCAACAGTTCAACTGGTTCATTAAATGCTTATCATTTAGATGCACACGTTTAAAGGGCATTAAATGTATTACCCTTTCATATGTATATCATTTAATGTATCACCCTTTCAGATGACAGCCTCAAGGCTATAAATACGTTGTACAATCCTCATTGTAGAGGGGGAATCCTGAATCCAAACTTTAAGATCCAGAACGGAATTTCTTGTAATCGAGAATTCCCAAACAATCAGCAATAAAATAACAGTGGACGTAGGACATTCTTATAAGGCTAAACCACTTTAAAATCTTTTGTCTCATTTATTTATCTGTGATTGAATTATTAGAGTAATCTGATTTTTTACATCAACAGATTGGCGCCGTATGTGGGAAACGACTGGTAATATCGTTTTCTCACCAATAACAGTCCAATACCAATGGATGATATACCTGAATCCAGCAATCGAAACACTTGAACCCCTCCAAATCCATCTGCTCCACCAATTATTCCAGATGTGAATGGAATGATGGCAAATCTAGCTCAGGGCCAGACCGTCATGCAAGAAACGATGCGACAGCTCATCCAAACCCTCCATGGCGGTGCGCCAGCCCATTCCGGATCACGAAACATTCAAAGAAATATACGTGCGCCTTCTGTGCATACTAGGCGTACTAGTTCATATCGCAATGAAGAATCTGAAGATTTTTCTTATCAACCTGGACGAACTTCGTCAGTGCGAGCCACAGATACTGAACAACGTGTCACCCTCTTCCCAGAAAGGGCCAGTGCATTGGAAAGATTAAGTAGGGCTTCTCCTTTCGATCGATTAGGCCCTAGGAGGAACAAAAGTCCTCTTAATGCAGAGTCGAGGAGCTTTCGACGACCATCAGATTTAAGGGAAGGATCTGCCCAGTCGCGACCAGCTTCTCGTCAAGATGGATCCAATGACCGACCAGCTGCTCGTCGAGATAAATCCCAGGAAGCCACTTCAACGCGATCAGTTGCTCGAACCAATAGGCTCGAGGAAGGGAATGATGCATGGAAAGGATCTATTCAAAGGCTGGAGGATATATTAGGGGAAATAGCTAAGGCTAAGAACCCTCTACAACGAACCTTTGTTCGGGGAACACCTTTTGTCCAGGACATTGTTGATTTTCCAACACCATCGAAGTTCAAAGCACCTGTTGTGACTCCCAAGTATGATGGGAAGACTGACCCCGTCCTTCATATAGAAACAATATCAAGCTGCTGCCGACATCTATGCTGTCCCAGATGAGATGAGATGCAGGGCATTCTCGAAAACTCTTACCGGATCCGCTCAGATATGGTATAATAATCTTCCTCGGGGTAAGATTTCAACTTTTCTTCAACTGGCCGAGTTATTCATTGGGAATTTCTGCTTCGGAGCAAAGCCAGTTAAACGAGTAGCACATTTGTTAAGTGTTAGACAAAAAGCTGGTGAGAGTATTAGAGACTATATAACTCGCTTTAATAACGAGAAGCTCGAAGTCATTGATTACGAGGAGAAGACAGTGATTACTGCTTTGATGAGTGGATTGTTGCCAAACAAGTTGTACTACACTTTGGCCAAAGATCCACCTCGAACCATGTCGGACCTGATGGGAAAAGTGTCCAAGATTATGAATGCCGAGGAGGCTATATCTGCGAAGAAGAATATGGACGCCAAAGAAACCAAGGTGGAAGGTGATAAAGCTAAGAAGAAAGATCATAAGAACAATGGTGGTGACAAACATTCCAAAAGTAGGTCGTCATGGGAGGTCTTGAAGAAATTTGATAATTACACGCCTTTGAAGGCAAATATCAACCACGTCCTGGAAGAAATTAAGAACAGCGAGGAGTTAAACTGGCCAAAGAAAATGAAGTCAGACCCTGACACGAGGAATAGGGAGAAATATTGTGAGTTCCATAAGGATCATGGCCATATGATAAAAAAATGCATAGCTCTTCAGAACGAGATTGAAACACTCATTCGACGAGGAAAGCTAGCAAAGTATGTTGATCGGGGAGGCGAAAGAAGAAACAACGACCGAACTAGAGAGAGGTCTAGATCTCCTCGTCGAGCAGAGGAGAACAAGAAGAGAAACCATGAAGTTGATCCAGAGGATGACCCCGATCTTCCCAAGAAACCAAGGCAGCCAGAGCGAGAGGTATTTTCAATACGCTTTGGGTCATTTGATTGTAATGTTATTACAGGATGAGAAGCAGGAGGAGGAGACCTTACTGCAGAAAGAAAAGCTTACCTCGGTGAGGCTCGAGCTTGCTCGTACATTCAGCGAATAAATCTAGCTGAGGAAGATCGCCCGAGAAAGGTGAAAAAGGATAAATTGGTTATCGATTTTTCAAAAAATGACCTTGCAGGTGTTTTATATCCTCATGATGACCCGCTGGTGATCAAAATGAGAATGAAGGAAGTCATGATTTCAAGAGTACTGGTCGACAATGGTAGCTTGGCAGACATCATGTTCTACTCGTGCTTTGATAGTTTAAATCTAAAGCTATCTCAACTGGAGCCTTACCACAGACCCCTCATTAGTTTTGCTGGTGAGAAAGTATTTCCACTTGGGACGATCAAGTTGGATATATTCATTGGTACGTGGCCTGCTTATCGGACAGAAAGAATACGTTTCTTCGTGATGGATAAGAATGTCCAGTCATCGTACAATATCATCATGGGAAGAGTAGGATTGAAGAAGTTCGAGGTTGTACCATCTACAGTGCATCAATGCCTAAAATTTCCAACAAAATTTGAAGTAGGAATTGTGAAAGGTGATCAGAAAGTAGCTCGGGAATGCTATTATTCATCCGCCGAGAAAGAAGAATTGGAAGAATCAAAGAAAAAGACTACTACCTATCAAGTGGATGAAGGTGCAGAAATTAAAACATTGGATACTCGAGATGAGTCGCAACTCGTGAAGGGTCAAGTGGTGGAAGCTACTGAAAACATCATTCTGGACGACGAGCACCCTGAGCGAACTACTCAAATAGGTTCGTCGTTGGAAGCCTCATTAAAATAGGAATTGATAATTTTCCTTAGAATCAGAAGACAAACTTTTGCGTGGAGTCATGAAGATATGCCTGGGATAGACCCAAACTTCTTATGTCACGAGCTCAATGTGAATAAGGAGATCAAGCCTGTGAAGCAGAGAAGAAGAGTATTCAGTCCCGAGAAGAATCAAGCTATACAGGAGGAAGTCGAGAAGCTCTAGAAAGCTTGTTTCATTGAAGATGTTAAATATCCAGATTGGTTAGCCAATGTGGTAATGGTAAAGAAGAAGAACAACAAGTGGAGGATGTGTGTGGACTTCACCGACCTCAACAAAGCATGCCCAAAGGATCATTTTCCATTGCCCCGAATTGATCAACTGGTGGATGCTACCTCGGGACACGAGTTGCTGAGCTTCATGGATGTTTATTCTGGCTACAATCAAATTAAAATGAAACCTGAAGACAGGAAAAGTACTTCTTTCATTACCCCTCGGGGAACTTATTATTATAATGTTATGCCTTTTGGTTTGAAAAATGCAGGTGCGACATATCAGAGGCTGATGAACAAGGTCTTTGCTGAACAAATCAGTGACAACATGGAAGTCTATGTTGACGATATGCTGACGAAAAGCAAGAAATTTGCCGATCATCTAGTTGACTTAAGTCAAACTTTTGATCAACTAGATAAATATCAAATGAAGCTGAACCCGACGAAGTGCATCTTTGGAGTACGAGAAGACATGTTTCTCGGGTACATTGTCAATCAACGAGGCATTGAAGCAAATCTTGAAAAGATCAAAGCTCTATTAGGGTTGCGATCTCCAACAACGAAGAAGGAAGTAAAGAGTCTCACAGGACGAGTAGCGGCACTCAACAGATTTGTGTCACGAGCAACTGATAGATGTCTCCCATTCTTCAAGACACTCAGAAAGACTTTTGAGTGGAATGATGAATGCGAGAAGGCTTTTCAAGACTTGAAGAAATACTTGGGAGCACCTCCACTATTGTCCAGGCCAGTGATGGGAGAAAAATTGTATTTATACCTTGCAGTATCCGAGAATGCAGTTAGCTCGGCGTTGATCAGAGTGGAGAATGGGGTACAAAAGCTAATTTACTACACAAGTAAAGCCTTCCGAGGGGCAGAGATCAGATATCCAAGGCTGGAAAAATTGGCACTGGCGCTGATTGAGGCGAGTAGGAGAATGAGGCCATACTTCCAGGCTCATACTATAGTAGTATACACTGATATGCCATTGAGGCAAGCCCTTCATAAGCCAGAGAAATCAGGGAGATTGATGTACTGGTCAATAGATCTCGGAGAATATTATATAGTTTATGAACCCAGATCATCGCTAAAAGGGAAGGCTGTAGCAGATTTTATAGCAGAGTTCACCTATCCTGATACCCCCGAGGAGCAAAAGTTGCTCACTGATCAACCTGTGGATATTACAGAATCAACAGACACAAGCTCAGACCAACTCCGGTTGGTAAAAGGGCGAGTGGATGTTACAGGATCATCAATTTCGAGCTCAGACCAGCTCCGGTTGGTAAAAGGGCAAGAAAAGATGATCGACGAGGAGCAAGAAATATCAGGGGAGGATGAAAGGAAGCTGCGAATATTTTACCGAGGAACTCTGACTGATCATAAATTTGAAGACGAGTTACCTATATGGAGGCTATATGTAGATGGCTCATCTTGCAATACAGTATGTGGCGCGGGGATAGTTTTGAGCACTCCGGACGAGGTCGACATAGAATACGCCTTACGCTTCCAATTCAAAGCTTCCAACAATGAGGCTGAATATGAGGCCATGATTGCAGGGCAAAATTTGGCAAAAGTTATGGAGGCGCAGCAAGTTATGATCTTCAGTGACTCTCAACTGATTGTAAACCAAATGATGGGAGTATATGCAGTTAGAGGAGAATTAATGATCAGATATCATGCAAAGGCAAAGGAGCTGGTATCAGAATTTGCCGCTATTCAGCTGGTCAGAATACCAAGAATGGAGAATGCGAGAGCAGACGCCCTAGCTCGACTAGCATCAGCAACTCGCACCGAGCTACGACGAACAATCCCAATTGAAGTGTTAGCTGGTCGGAGTATAGATGAAGATCTGACGATGAACTTTATCACCCTTGATTTAGGTCCACCTTGGATAGATCCCATCAGGGCGTATATCGAGGAGGGAGAATTGCCAATTGACAAGATCGCAGCCAAAAAATTAAAGTTTAAAGCTGTTCGGTATGTATTAACTAATGGTGTTTTATATAGATGAGGAATTATGGCAGGTTTGCAGAGATGCGTACATCCCTCCGAGGTAAAAGAATTAATCGAAGAAATCCATGAAGGGTCTTGTGGAGCACATGTAGCAGGTCGGACGCTTTTGCAAAGGGTAATGACGTAAGGATATTACTGGCCGACGATGAGGGATGATTGCATAGCCTACGCCAAGAAATGTGACAAGTGCCAGCGCTTTTCCTCCATCCGAAGAACTCCACAAGCATTGTTGACACCCATAACTTCCCCTTGGCCATTTTCCATGTGGGGAATTGATTTGGTTGGACCACTGCCAACGACCCGAGGAAGGTTCAAGTACCTCGTCGTCGCAGTGGATTCTTTTACCAAGTGGGTAGAAGCTGAGCCACTCATTGATATGACGTACGAGAAGGTGTACCAATTTGTTTGGAAGAACATCATTTGCCGATATGGTCTCCCTCATGCCTTCATCACAGACCATGGGACAGAATTTGATAACGAGGAGTTTGTCGCCTATTGTCATCAGTCAAACATTTTGAAGGTTCATTCAGCACCAGGTCATCCTCAAAGCAATGGACAAACTGAAGTGACAAACAGAACGCTACTAAACGGTTTGAAGAAACGATTGGACGATGCAAAAGCAAACTGGATCAACGAGATACAATCAGTACTTTGGGCTTACCGAACTACTCCCCGAGTAGCAACTGGAGAATCACCATACATGCTGGCGTTTGGAAGTGAAGCTGTCATTCCTGCCGAGTTGGGCATCCCAACACACAGGGTATTGAATTTCAATTCCCCTGTCAGCGACTTAATGAGAAGACTGGATTGAAACATGCTCGAGGAAGTCAGAGAAGAAGCAGCCATTAGAAATGCTGCTTACCAGCAGCGAACAACTTTGTTTTACAACAAGAGGGTGAAGAAGTGTGACCTGAAAGAAGGAGACTATGTGCTGAAGAAATTAATTCAAAAGCATAACAAACTGGAGGCAAACTGGCATGGACCATACCGAGTTACAGAAGTTGTTCGACCAGGAACTTATCGAATAGCCACTTTAGAAGGCGAGGAGTTTAAGAATGCATGGAACGCAGAGCATCTGCGCAAGTATTATCAGTGATGTATATGTAACATGGTTCCATCAGTATGAATAAAATAAAAATATTCTGCAAGACTCTCTGTTTATTGAAAAAAATTCGGGGAATACTAGTGCTACGCACTGCTCGGCACAGCTCGGCAGACTACTCAAGAAAATATTCCAAACTGTACCAACTTAGTTGGTCGACGATGAGAAAATATTCCAAACTGTACCAACTTAGTTGGTCGACGAGGAGAAAATATTCCAAACTGTACCAACTTAGTTGGTCGACGAGGAGAAAATAGTCCAAAATTTACCAAGTATGGTTAGTCGGGGATAAACTCTCACTAACTATGATTGGTCGACGAGCACAATTTAACAACCTTGGTTGGTTGGAAAAATTCTAAACATTTTTATACTCATTACTTTATTATTAAGTGATCGAGCAACATTACTGATACTTGTAACTTTTTTACTAAGTTGGTCGATGAACAACACTATTATTATCTTTTTAACAGATATGCATAAATGTAAAGTGTTTGACATTTACAAGACAATAGAAATTAAGATTTGCAAGCAATAATGAAAATCTTTCATTAAATTCGAAATAAATTACAAGTTACATTGATAATAAAATGAAAATTACATTGATATGTATACTAAACTGTTACATTAAAAATTCCTATTCTATTGGTCTTTTCCCCTCAGCTTTCGATACAGGTTCCTCGTCAGCAGGCGGATCATTTAAAGATTGAGGAGAATTGATGAAGTTCAAATCCTTCAGCATCCTGACGTTCATCACAGAAGGTCGATCTAATAGATGCTCCGGACGAGATACCTCGATCTGAGAGTGAAGATTATAGTCACCAAGGTATTTTGAAATTAAGCTTCGAGGAATGGCCCGAGCAGGGATCCACTCCATCTCCAAGTTGTACGGTGGCACAGGCATGTCAAGCAACCCGAGATCATGGTAGTCCCATAGATAGTGTCCTTGTTCGAGCTTCAACATACCTAAGGCATTCAGCCAGCCTTGCTTGTAGCCCTCATTGTTGGCATTCTTGATACGATCATCCAAATGGAATAGTGCTTCGTTGTATCCAGCCATCCAGAATTCCCTGGGCTGTTTGTGGAACTGATATGTTAGCCTTTCTAGCTGCTCGTGGAGATTCTTGATGAAAAGCTCTTTATTCTCCAAGACTGATTTCTGTGCAGAGAGTTGTTTCTCCAAGTCCCTTATCTTCTTTGACATGTCAGACAAAGCCTGGTTCTTAGCCATTAATTGGAATGCTTGGTTCTCTAAAGCAGACGCTATCCTCTGTTCCTCGACCAGCACCCGAGCTTCTCTTGCTCATCCCCGAGGATATGTGGAAGTGCCCAACCTCCTCAAGGTGTCCATCTCTTCCCTTAATTTGGCATTCTCAACCTCTAAAAATGAAAATCCCTCGTCAGTCACTGGGATTAGGGCTGTTGAAGAAGAAGCTGCAGACTTCAACTGCGCTAGCTCCTTCTGCAAATTATTATTCTCTTGTTCCAGCAGCTCGACAATCTGTCTGCATTGTTCAACCTCACCCTTCAAAGTTCTCTCCCTCAGATCATACCCAGCAAAAAGCTTCTCGTATCCCTTGTCAGCAACGATCAGCTTATACTTCTTCTCGTACCCCTCATGCAGTAAGGCAGTTGATTCCTTGTACTGATTCTGAAGGTCTTCGAGGGTACACTGGAGATCCTCGATCATTTCATAGTAAGCCACATTATTGGCTACAGCTCGGTCAAGTAGACACTTCAGGTACTGATATGCTTCGATTGCCTGTTCTGAAGCATCATGACCAAGGATGTCGGCAACTTCTGATGCACTCAAGTCTGTGTGACCAGCCTTATAATATTCATTACATTGCCACATCAGCTTTGTATCATTGACAGATAGCAGATCCATCCTGGCCAGAAACTAGCAGAGAAAGAAGAGCAATCATCAATAAGAAAAACAAGCAGAGTATGAATAGAAGATGAACAACAGTATGCAAGAAAATTCAAAGTTTTATTAAATCATAAATTCAGAATTACAAGTTCTGGATTACATTTAAAAAAAAAGAAAAAGAGAAAGAGAAAACCGAACAACACTACACCTTTTCCTTATCTCCCAAAACCTTCTCGGGAGGTTGGGAAGAGGAAGCAGGTTGCTCAGAGGGAACTGTGGTCTGTTCAGAGAGCACCAGCTGTTGCTCGGAAGAAGAAACGACTAGCTCGGCAGCAGGCTGGTTGGTTAGGGCATGTTCTCCCACTATCATTGAAGACTCCTCAGAGGTAGCTTCGTCATCTTCTAATTCTTCTGGAGTAGGAGGGGGACCAGGGATGTGTCTCTGGAATAGCTCAGATGACTCGTCGACCTTCATTTCCTGAAGGGCAGCAACCCATCCATCCCTAAAATACTTTAGACTGCCATAGTCCACTTGAGAGACCATCGCAGCACATCCCTTATCCCACCCCTTGTCCCAGCCAGAGCTGAAGGACTTCTTCACAGCAGCTTTCCTTTTGGCCTTCTCCAAAGCAACCTTCTCGGACAGCAAATCATCAGCATCTTTCAGTTTTTGTTCAGCTTCCTCTTTCTGCCGAGTTACTTCCTGGAGCTGGACCAACCTCTCCTCAGCAACTTTGAGCTTATTCTCAAGCTCCCCTTCATCCCTGAGCTTCTCTCCGAGCTCTTTATTTGCCTTCTCCAAGGCAGCCTTTTTCTTCTCTAACTCTTTGGAGGCATCAACAACTCGAGTTTTTTCTTGCTCGGAGGAGGCAAGCTTTCTCTCCCAGATAGCCTTATCAGTGGCATACTGCTGGCGAGAGTCTTCCAAAGATTTGATAGCTTCTTCCATAGCTCCCTCCACACTGGACGAGGATCATGAGGCTTTAATGACTTCATCCTTTTTCAGGATTATGTTAAAGCAGCTCGTCAACTGTGAATAGAAAAAGAAAGCAAGATTAGAAACAAGAAATGACAAAGGGAACTACAAAAAGTTTAAAGTAAAGAGACTTACTGAAGCAAGATGACGAGCAGCCAAAGAAGTAACCATGTCCCGAGTAAGATTATCTTCAGTACCTTGGACCTCGGGAATGGTTAAGGACTTTACCGAGCTCATGTCAGAGCTCGGGGGAACAAAAGTGGGAACTTTAGTCCCAACAGTTGGGGGCTGAATGATGGTATCAGCCAAATTGACCGAGGAGCTCTTCTTCAGCCTCCTCGGGGGAACAGGTACAGCCAAGAAAGAACCCTTGGTCGGTGATATCACAATCACCTCTCCCGGAGCAGCAGACCTGCTCGGAGCCATTGCGGGCTTCTCGATAATTTTTGCAGGAGCAGCTGGAGGAGCTGCGGCAGTTTTCTTTGTCCCCTCCTTTGGGACATCAATCCTGCTCCTCTTTGCCTCACCATAACCGGAGGCAGTCTTCTCAAACAAGGTGGGAGGTCTTCTTTTCTTCATCCTTTCGCTCAAAGGAATGTGGGATTCAGGCGAAGACCTTGCAAAGGCTGGTACTGGCTATGCTTCAATGATCATTGGACGAGCAGTGAAGGAGGTTTTGTAGCTCTTGTACTGGAGCAAATACGAAGCCGACCTGATGTGCTCGTCGGCAACCCTTTGATGCAAACCCCAGATAAGTCCCAAATGCCTTATATTGACATCTGTTTCTTTTGGGCACTTTCTCTTGCTATCAACTGCAAATAAACAAACATTGTTATCAGTAACACATTTTATCAAACACAAAACAAACATGATTTCAAGATAAATAAAATAAAATAAAAATAACCTATCCCATTGCCATAAGGAGGGCATCTGGGACCCTGGTAAACCTCATCTCCGGTTAAAGGAGGGTGTTGCCAATTTTTTACAACAACCCCATGTTCAAAATAATCCCTGTTGGCATCAGGGAGATTGACTACTAAGGCTCTATTTATAAACTTAGTTTTTAAATAATAAATATTATCATTAACTTCCCATCTATAGCAATACATGATTTCTGGAATTCCTATACGAGTTCCATGCACTTGATTTAATTTATGCACCCCATTAACTATTCTCCATGTGTTGGGGGCTATTCGTGCAGGAACAACGTCAAAGTACTGACAAAATTCCAGACACAGAGGATTTGGTGGAAAAGAAAATCCACACTCATCAAAAAAGAGACTGGGGAACCAATGTCCCTAAGCCAAATTGAAATAATTAGAAGGCTCAAAAAGCTCTTCCAATACAACCCAAGAAGGAATGGAAAAATCATATCGAAATTTGTCAAGAGACTCAACAGGGTAAACCATGATGATGAATTAAAAGAAATGAAGGAGAAGAAGAAAGAAGATCTTACAGAAAAAAGACTGAAGTTGTTGACAATGAACAACGGAAGAGATGAACGCACAAGAGAGTAGAAGACAATGAAAAACTCGCAGATGAAAATTTGAAAAGATAGAAGACGATGGGAGTCTCTGTGAAGTTTAAATACCTTGCCTTGGGAACTGGCGAAGTAATGATTACAAAAAGGATGATTACGTTACCGGCGGCTAAAAAGGCATTAAATATTGGCGCGGGAATCAAAGCGAACAACAGCGGCTAAAAAGACGAAAAGTGATGCGGGAACTGAAGCAAGCATAAAAGTCCAAAAAAGCATGATTCTACGAATTGGGAAGAAGAAATACATACAAGGGAGATGATCCTAAAAATTAGGAAGAACTATTTAAAGCTACCGTATTCCGAGAAAGAATGTTCCATACTCCTCAAATTTCGAACTATGAAACATTGGGGGCTTCTGTTGATACCAAATTTAATCTGCTGACTTGGATCAATCATACGAAGACACGTGGCTATCTACATGGTAACAACAAGCACTTCCGAGATGATCACACGCTCCGAGGAACCATGTTATTCCGAGGAACTCATACGCTCCGAGGAACAGACCTCACCGATGAACTCATATGCTCCGAGGAACAGACCTCTCCGAGGAACTCTTGAATACCAGAAATCTTAGGCAGTCCGAGCTGCATCTCGAACAGAGCATTAATAGATGGATAACCAACAGTTCAACTGGTTCATTAAATGCTTATCATTTAGACGCACACGCTTAAAGGGCATTAAATGATTACCCTTTCTTATGTATATCATTTAATGTATTACCCTTTCAGATGACAGCCTCAAGGCTATAAATACGTTGTAAAATCCTCATTGTAGAGGGGGGAATCCTGAATCCAAACTTTGGGATCCAGAACGGAATTTCTTGTAATCGAGAATTCCCAAACAATCAGCAATAAAATAACAGTGGACGTAGGCCATTCTTATAAGGCTGAACCACTTTAAAATCTTTTGTCACATTTATTTATCTGTGATTGAATTATTAGAGTAATCTAATTTTTTACATCAACAGTAAGTAACAATACAACAAAATAGTAAAACTAGAAATCTTAATCCATATTGAATCCACACAAATATTATTATAAGAGATGTATATATTGAAAATAAAAATCTAAAGGTTTGAACAATATACAGAGATAATGCATCCTACTGTATAACATAAAAAGATCAAATAACATTCAACTGACCTGTGGATAAGTTTTCAGATTTTCAATAAGACTATCAACAGATATTTTAATCATAGCTAAATTACGCAGCTTTGTTAATCGAAGTATTTTCCTGGCTGCAGATTTTATTAATGTAGAAGTGTCAAAAAGAGTGCCTAAGAACTTGTAATACCCCGTAATTTTAATGACTTTTAAAATGGGTTATATTTTAAATTAATAGATTAATTGGATTTTATTATTAATTAATTCATTTGGGTTTTATTCGAATTGAGGATATTAAAATGTATGATTCTGAATATTACTTAAAGATATTTAGGTAATACATGAATATGATGCTGTTGATATGGCGGTGTGTTATTAATTCAGTAATTTGAATTTTTAATCGGACGCGGTATAGGACGTGTCGGGACTAAATTGTGAGATTAAAAAGGAAATTTATTTTCTATCGACTTTATAGTCATTTTGATTGCGTCGTTGCGTCCGAAAGGTTTGAAATAGTCAGAAAAGTCTATTTGGATGTTAATTTTGAGTCTCGGGTCATTTGGAAATGAAAAGACAACCCAAAAGGGCATTTTGGTCATTTTTATAGGGGTGAATAGTGATTTTGGATTTTGTCCTATTATAAGTATGTGGAGATTAACTGTACGTGGGTTATTCATCTCCTCTACACAAAATAGAGAAGTCATCTTCCTAAAGAGAGTGAAAGGTTGCTTGGAAAGAGAAAAGCTTACTTGGGAAGGAGAAGAACGAAGAACCAATGGTCACCACCACCAACCACCATCGGAGGTTGACCGGAGAAGGGAGGACCACCTGAGATATACTACACCAAAGGATCAGACCTTCAGTAGAGGCAAGTGTTTGATAATGGCAATCTAAGTTTGTATATTGTCCATGTTAGAGTTGATATTAAAAGACATGATTTCTTTTATGTTTGGAAGAAATAATGGAGTTGTTAAATGAATTTCTGGAAACTGAAAATATATAGGAATCAAACTCATGTTGTAGGTAGTTAGTAATCCATGAAATATTCATGAATCTGTTGAAGAAATTCTGAAAACCATTGATGTGTTCTTGAAGATAATATGTTGATAATTTTTTGGAAAAAGAGGAGATAAACATGCTTTTAATTCAATCTCTTGATGATTCTAGGATGTTTAGAGCATTAGAAATCATTCATATATGTTGATATATTATGTAATAGAGATTATAAGTCATTTGGGATGTTAATATGAAGGTTTGAATGATAAAAATGGCTAAACCCCTAGTTGCCGAAATGCAGAAAAACCAGGCTGTTACCTGGGAGATCGATCGATCGACCCCCTACCTTCGATCGATCGACCTCCCCAGAATCTTTGAAGTTGTTTCTTTTTAATGTTGATTCTTATCCCAAACCTTTTGTATATCTTTGGTGATTACTAATTGGATATTATGGGACTTAGAAAAGACCAGTAGGCCCTTGATAAGATTTGAATTAATTTGATTGGGATTTAATTGATTAGAATAATGATAATTAAATTGAAAGGTATTTCGGTTGCTAGATTCATGTGTTGGATTCTAATTTGTATGCATGAGGATTAAGGATAGGTCCAGTAGGTGAGATTTAATATAACACCTGGGTAGCCTTAGGATTACAATTTGAACATCAAGGACTGAGTTTAAGCTCATTATTGATTGTGCAAGGACTGAGTGTAATACAAGCGCGTAGTGGTATGACTCCTGGATATAGATGGGAGTTTAGACCAAAATTGGTTGAAAGAGGAGATGAGGTTATCTCGATTGCGTATTTGAAATTGACGGACCTCCTCGATCGACAAAGTTAAGTAGTAGTGTATTGGAAGAGTTCCTTGTTTGGATTTCGCTTTGCGAGACACTCCGCGCACGAACCTTAACGACGTCGGGAGTGGAGAAATATTATGGGATGCGAGGATGTTGGTTTTTTTAATAAGTCATATAGAGTTAATGAAACAATATAGACTATGAGCCATGTGATGAGGGTTTAATCCTAAGTGAAAGAAGATGTGTTTATAAGAGATTTGAAACTATCGGTTTTAACCTTAATTAAAGGGAGAGTTTAATTCGTAGTAAATTGGGAGATATGACGATATGGACCAGTAGGGTATTAGTGACTTCTGACTGAGTATATGTTGAGGAAAAACCTATTTGAACCTTGAGGATTGAGTGAGGCTCGGGGATAATTAAATTATGAATTAAAGTTATGATATCTTAATACGTGGGATTTAAAGAGATATAATGCTACGTATGGAAATAATCTAAGGGTAATGTGAGTAGCTTGTTGATAGTATATTATAGGTATGATAATTCCTATTTGATTGATTGATGATTGATGATTGATGTGTACGACATACCTAGCTTACTTGCTATCGACGGGAGGTTTGCGCGTGAGGGCAGTCATATCCTCATGAATCCATGGGATCTTTGATTTGTTGCTCGAGAACATAGGTCTATGAAAGACTTATCGGGGAGTTGATAAGTCCGCTGACTGTGGGTACATAGGTATGTGCGTGACCCATGGATACGAGAACTATGTTCACCTCCAAATTGTATGTTATTGTTTGTGGTTCGTGGAATCCTTACCGAGCCATTAGTCCCCTATTCGACGACCAACGATGATGGGACATGATAGCAGAGTAATGCATTGCACCGCAGCTGTGACTCGGGGTGCCGTATTATATATATATATAATGAATTAAAGGAATGAATGGTTATATTGTGGTTAAATCATCTACTGTGTGATAATTGTAGATAACGATGAATTGAGAAAAAGAATTGAAATAAGTTAATGAATATTGAAGAGCTTAAATCATATTATGATAAACGATTTATATAAATGAGAAATGTATAAGAATGATTATGTGACGTATGGTATGGGACATACGGGGTTATGATATGGGAATGGAATCATGTTTTGGAAACTAGAAAAGAGGAACCATTAACTAGGAGGTTAATAGGAAACGTTAAGTGTGCACTCTAGTTGAGAGGTGAGAATAGCAAGTGAGAGTGGGATGCTAACATGTAAATAATAAATGCTTTATTGCACTTGTTAAATACTTGCTGTTTTAAAAATCATTTTTACAATCGGGCTCTGACCCGTTTCCTTGCATATTTTCTTTTCTATTGTATCTTCTATATCAGGAGTTCAGCAACAGGGACGCTAACCTTAGTTGATATTGACGAGCTATGGAGTATTGCTTAGACGCTTATCTTCTTTTGATTCACAGTGATCTTTTAGTTAGGGCATGTCGCCCAAAGGATTCAGTTATCTTTTTCCATCGGGGTCAAATACTATTGTATTCGTGTCTTTTTAATACATTTAATATTGTTGGGATTACTGTAATGGACTTATATTATTTGTGAATGTTTATTCCAATTGCATTTAAATTCTTTTGTGTTAACTGTTCGGTTATCAATGTTGTAGAATAAAATGTGTTGTGTTATTCTTAAACTAGAAATGGATTTTGTTGAATTAAAATTTGGAAAGTTTTTAACACCAGCTTAATTGGGTATTGAGTGAGTTGTAAATGTTTTCGACAGTGATGCTAAGAATGAGCCAACTGTATATTCTGTTTTAATTTGGTATGGGACTGGCCACCCGGTATTTAATGAGGCGGGGTGTTACAAAACTGCAAACCAAACCAATTATACAATATCATAGAACTGTAATATTAAAAGTCACTTATTTCAAGGAGGAAATGATATGCAATTCCATATGTGTTCTTTGAAACTCAAATTGGGTCTATATTATTGGGGATAATGGTAAGATCTGGATAACTTTATAACTAAACACAGGAAACTAAAGTAAGAGGCTAAAGGATCATGACAATAAAAAATTGGAACTTGAAATGAAGGTCCAACACTGATAAAAATCTTAGGGTGCAATTGATTACAAAGTTAGAAAAAGATTGAAAACAGTTCAATTATATGATAAGTTGAGAATAAGAAAAAAGGTGGAAAAAGATGAGTGGTTTTGTGAAATGTTTCACTTTTACAATTTTTCCATGGAATCCATTTCCTTTGGGAGTGGGTAAGATGTATTCTCATAGACAATTAAGAATAAATGGAACACGTGTCACATTAAACACAATTGTTTGCATAAAATACAATTGCAATCAAACGCCACAAAAGTAAAATATGAGTGGATAGAAGTAGTTTTCCACAGAAAAAAATGCAACACCAATCAAACAAACCCTTCATTTTCAAAGCATATACAACCATTTTTTATATAAATAAGGTGCAGTTTTCGAATAGTTAGATGAAATCTAACCCAACAGTGTTACATATATTTTTTTCTTATCGGTATGGACGAGATACAAATAAGAGTATTATTACATTATAATGAACATACTTAACGAAGTGTATGGGCCACAATCTGCGTGCATAAATGCATAAACGATGTTTAAGTTATCATGAGCATTATGGATATTTCTTCTCACATCCATGCACAATAGCACAAGTACTAGCCTGTACTAAATGCAAAAACGATGCATATAAGATTCAAGGTCTCCTATAAAATTTTAACTAAAATATAATTGAAATATATTTGAACCATTTCCACGAATTGATTTAGTACTCCACTTCCACATGTATAGTCTTTCCCAAATACCTGTACAAATAATGCATCTGACCATTCTATTTTACTTCTCCCTTGAACAGATTCCACAAGAAATTTCCCCCACTCACTAACCTACAATCACAACAACACACTCAATTAGTACTTTTCTCCTCAAACATAGATTTAACAAAATAGAATAAATTACAACATCCTACGGTGCGAACCGCCGAACAGAACTGATCAACATTGAGGAAAAGTTATCAGGGTATTTAATATCTTACTTTCTTGTTAAAAATGAAATTTTAAACCACAAAGCTATACTGGTTTATTAACCATAGACTTTAATATATGTATCATCAGAGGCACGAACTGATGCTTTGTTGGCCATAAGAAAATCTGTAACACTATGTTGATTTCACCAGCGTGAACAGACTTCGCATTTACTCCCAAAATTTCGATACCAAATCATGGACAATCAAATTGTCCGAATGTGAATTGCTGAAATATTTCAGAATACTCATTCATTTGAAATCAATTTACACATTGACCTCAAGGATGTTTTTTCTTCTATTTTAATTATAATATTATATCATTATTATTAGTCAATATAAGTCATTCATATCCTTCAGATTTCTAAAGAGGAATTTTCCCCAAATCGAAAAAGACTCTAGTAAAGAAAAGGAACTTGATAATTAATAAATGAAAAATGGAATGAAACCCTAGTCTAAATCAATCACATGCAGGCATAGATGTAAATAAAAAAGTTACCTTAGTGATAACCTTGCATGAGATATAAGCCAGGACGCTAGTTCCCATGTTAGCAGGATCGATAACAGAAAGTGATGTATAAGTCGACTGCCAAGTTGGAGATCAGTTTTTGGGTGATTGTGATGAGGAGAAATGGAGCATCGGTTATTTTTTGGGGTCAAGTGTTGGTGGGGTTAAGAGAGAAGGAGAGGACAACGGTGAATAGAGAAATGAAGAAGAGGTGATAGAGAAATGGTGGTACATTGTCACTGCTCCAATTTGGGTGTGATAGAGAAATGAAGAAGAGGTCTGGAGAGAGAGAGAGAGAGGCGGGAACAAAAAAATATGAGGATCAAATTTTTTTATATTTTTCTATATTTTAGTGAAGTGTACTCAATTTTGGCACACTTTTAAACAGTGCCAAATTTTGGCACTATTTTAAAGTGTGCCAAATAGTCATTAAACCATGCCAGAATTTGGCATAGTTTTAAACTGTGCGATATTTTTACTATCAAGATGTGCCAAATTGCTGTTTTTCGTGTAGTGTTTAGATGACTTAGACTTATCATCCTCTAAGTCACTAAACTTATTTCAAGTCTTACAAATCTTGGCCTTAAGGGTATTCCTAATCTTAGATTTACATTTATTAGCATAATGACCCATATTACTACATTTGTGACACTATATATTACTTAAGTCCTTTTTAGGTTTCTGACTGTTACTGAAGGTTTGTTTATCATTATTTCGGTCATGTGGTATGGGGACTTGAAAGTTTTGATACCCAACTTTACCTTGTTTAGTTTCCATATCATTCCTAAACTTTATAATCTTTTTAAAATGTTTTCTCATTAGGGCTATCTGGTTATCAATGCTTTCAAGATTATAGTCCTCATATAATCCAAAGTTATAGTCAGGAAATATTAACTCATGTACAGTCATTTGAGAAGAGAAAACAAGATTGGGTCCAAAAGAATCTTTTAACTTTAGAGGTCATGTGCTTCTTATACTCTAACTCCATTTTTATAGTTCTTAATTTTTTAATCAATAATTCTGGAGTTAGGTTAGGGCCATCCATCTCTTCTATAGAATAACGTTTGTTATCAAATATAGCAGGTAAATATCCAAGGATTTTCTGCACTATCTTTTTTCTATCATATACATTAGCATTGGCATACAGTTTAGTGATAATGTCTATGATCTTAATATATAAGTCATCAAAGGTCTCAAATTAATCCAGCATAAGGGTATTGTATTATGGCACAAGCATGTGACACCCTGCCCAACTAAATAACGGGTGATTAATCATTTATTAAATTAAACAGGTTTCCCGTTTGGTTCATTTTTAGCATCACTATCGAAAATCATATTAATTACTAATGACCTATCAGTTAATTAATCCGGTGTCAAATTTTATCTTTCATTAAACAGATAATAATAAGAGGAAATTAATTGAAAACATTCACACAATTAATAGAGTCTAAACAATCACAAGCAGTAAATAGATAAAAGTCTTGTCGAATAAACCATCGGCTACAAATCCAAATCCCAAAATAACATCAATAGCAAATAAATGAATCCTAATATAAGTCTGAATTGAATAACTTAATAAATAAAGTCTAAATAGGACAACATGCCCAACGGAGATACAAAAATGAAATCCTACCGCAGGAATGAAAGACGGAAGCGTCAATCCTGTAAGCCTCCATATTACTGCAGCTAATCATCCCTGGAATGGATCATTAAGTCTGGCGTCCCTGTGGCTGAACACCTAAAAGGTTTTTAAAATATTTATATCAAGGGTTAGAACCCAAAACATTTTGAAAACATTTATCAAGTATTTATCACAATTTAAAATCAGTTATTATATACACATGTTAGGTCCACATACACTCTCTTGAGTTTCCTCACCTCTCAACTATAGTGCACTACAAACACTTTCTACTTACTCCACATAACTGTACTACCCGTGCTAACTAGACATAAGTATCTAACTCACTTCCAACACATTAAATCCCCGTGCCTCCCATACGGCACGCTACCCGACAGTTAACGTTTCTCATACGTTATTAGTGTTGATACTAACATTTCACTTATGTTCTCATTTAACCTCTTAATTAAGTTTCACTACCCGATAGTTAACGTTTCTTGTACGAAATTAGTGTTGATATTAACATTTATCTTATGTTCTCATTTAACCTCTTAATTAAGTTTCACTACTTAATTCATTTCTGTAGATATATACTACCTAACTCTCTATTGTCACACGTAAGTAGAATATTCATAAAAGTATATATATTTATCTCACTAATACATAATTATAATTGTCTCTCAAAATGATCACCATGAAAATAGGCATACTCTGCTATCAATCCATGTACCTGTCGTACTAAAATAATAACTATTGGTTTCGCATGTCTCCTCAAATCCAAAATTAAATAACTGGCAATGGAGGTGAACATAGGTCTAATCCTATAGGATACGGACATACCTAACGTACCCAAATGTCCTGTCCGTCCCACTAATACACGACATATAGTGACCCTACCTAAATTCTATGTTCTGGGGCACAAACTCAGACCTCAATAGAATCGTCAAGGTGGGATCACCCACTGCATGGGAACCTCCTTGATAGCAAGCAGCGTAGGTATCTTAACATTAAACATAAATCATATAATAGGTATACACACAACCATATTATACATTTATTCAGTAGGTATACACACAACCTAATCATTATACTTGGTACGTAGTATATATCACTCGAATACTCGTCATATTAATTATTTTACGATTTTACTCACTATCATATAAATCCGAGTATTATTCTCAAATATAAGGGCCCTAGTTACTCCTTATATAAATTCAGTAGTTAACTCAATCATACACTATTGGTCTACTAAGAAAGTTCACTCGAAATTTTTGTAAATTATTCTCATTCTCTCGAATTAATTACGTCACAATTTAAGCCCATTATATCCTCGTCTTGATTCTCGTAATTAGATTAAGTCTTAATCCCATCATAGGCCTACTATAAAATAATAAGTCCGTAATGATTCTTTACACAACTCTCATGATTCTTTACTAAACTCAAAACCAATTGTCCCAAACGTTATATACATGCATTAGGATGATTTCTAACGTAATTTTAACTTCAAAACATTATGATTCCTATTCAAGAACGGATCAAATCACTCTTCATCAAAAACCCTAGATTTCAATGTTCTTCATTCATATTTAACATAAAACCCAGATTTAACTCGTGGTGATTATCACATACCCTCTGATTTCTTATCCTTTACGGATGCTGAATCATACTACATGCAATTCCTACTCAAAATATGAGTTCTAATCATTCTTTTCTTCTAAGAACATCAATTTATTCAATATATTTTAAAACCCTAAGGACATGGGCAATATAACTTCAAAAGAAATAATAAACAAACACTTGCCTCTTATGGTATGATCTGATTTCGTGATTTGAAGTTGGGTTTATTTATCCTCCGTCCCAATCCATTCTCCAATGACGATTGTGGTGCAAGAAATAGCCTGAGTATCTTGAGAAATCCCCCTCAAGCTTCAAGAATGGCTCATCCTTTCTCTCTAATGGTCTCACTTTGTTTTAAAAACTCTTAACCCTATCTTCTCCCATCTACCATCTGATATAAGGTTAGGAAATTCGTATCTCTCTCCACCCTAGGCTATCGAAAGACTAAAATACCATCACACGGTTCCAGTTTAGTCTAAAATTTCTTCGAAGCCTAATCAATACCCCCGGATATACAATTCTTACTATTTCGACCCTTTCGGAGTCATACGTGACCTCGAAATCATCATCTGAGTCACTCTAAATAAGTATCATGTCTCGACCTTAATTTAGTCTACACGCAACTCCGGTTGAGATAAATTCGATTACGCCAATATCACTCTCTACGACGCGTTATAATTTCCATAAATTATTTACTATCCACTTAGTAAATTCAATACCTAATATTAATCATCATTTCTGTCTCTATTAATATTTAATAGCCACATTATTATTTAATTCAAATAAATTATGTCACTCCTACAATTTAAAACGAAACGAACTAATTACCGAATTAATTAAATTCTAAATACGTAAATAGACGGGGTATTACAATGCATTTGAGTTTTTCCAGCCTTAACACCCCATCACCTTCATGGGTAGTGACAAGGGTATCCCCGACCTCTTTGGATGCAGTGCATATAGATATTGTTTTACCTAGATGACTAAAACTAGTTTTAGCAGACTAAAATTTTTACACCTAACTAAACCTTTTAGACAACCAACTAAAAATCAATCAGAAGGAGTTTTAGTCGACTATGCTCTCATTTTTAGTTGGCTAAAAGTCCCAAATTTTTATAAATATTTTTGCTAAAATCTTCCACCTTTCATTCTATTACCCTACCAATATGAATATCAAACATTTACCAATATATGTCTGCCTCCTATAACAATAAATAAAGCCTTCATCTTCCATTCCAACTCACACAAGCCTACTACAAAATCTCCTACAGCAAATATCCATCTTCCTATCTTGTGTCAATATCCCAAAAATCCATTTGAGTGTTCGAGTCCCAAAACTCCATTAAATCTCAAGCTTCTAGAAAATCCACTTGAAAAAAAAGCTTCCATTATAACCACTCTTTAGCAAAGTTATAATTGAAAAAACTGTTAACTAGATTAATAACAAAATATTATAAGTTGAGTAAACTCCGAATAACTTTTTGGACAAAACTCTTTTCGAATAATAACACAAGATGTGTTCAGAACTGTTTTCTGAATATGTAGTCAAGATTTGGTAGTTGATTACCTTATGTTTTAGAAGTTAAAAACCATATACTAAGTCTAACATCCAGTACCAATCACAAAAGAAATTAAGAACATTCAAAGTAATGAACACAGGAATTTTAACGTGGTAAAACCCTTATTCAAGGAAAACTTCCACGGTGACCCAAAAATCCACTCAAATAAAGAATCAAGTTACAACACTTAAGCAAACACACAAAGATCTTAAATCTAAGTTCAAATGTATACCTACATGAGCTACTCCACTCCAAAGGTTTTCTGTAGAGATAACTTTCTAAGCAAAGCAGATCATAAATTCAATTACGACCACTGCTACGAGGTGCTGAAGGACTTGCCAAAGTATTCCATGTCAACCACCGGTTCACAATATACGGATGAAGAAAATAACGAGAGCCCGCTTTATTCGAACGACAACGAATCAAGGGAATTCAATAATGCTCTTAGAAGACCGGAAGGACGTAAAATGTCAAAACAGAGAGGAAAAAAACGAGCGGCCGCCAGCAGTGCAGCTACAAACACGTCCCTTTTAGAGAACTCCGAAGAATTCAACACACTTTATGACAAAAATTCGGCTGAATCACAAGCAATCAGGAGAACTCTAAATGAAAAGATTGATGGTTTAATTTCAATTTGCACCAAAGAGTTCGAAGCTCAACTCCAACGTGACGAAGATCAGATTATTTACATGGATACAACTAAATTCACTCCCCAACAAAATGCCTTTCACGAGATGCGAATGAAACAGATAATGCAGCGTCGGTCTCAAGCATATCGTAACTTCTTAGAATAGATAAATAGTTTTTGTCGAGTCCTATATGTAATCCAAATTTATTAGTTATTAAATTTTGTACCAATGTTTATGAATGACTATTATTATCAAACCAATTTTTTTTTAGCATGAAGATAATTGTTATAAGATCCGAAATGTGTTCAAAAATGAAATTACAATCAAGTTGATGATTCTGCATGACGAATCCAATTGTGTTCCTTAAGATCGTCACGTAACTGGTTATGAGCTTCCTTGTTCCACATCTTTGCCTATCGCACCTGGTACTGATAGTGGCCAGCGAGACTCTGCGTGCTTAAGCATGGGGGTGGGTCACGTAAGGGCAGGTCAGCTCGCTATGTCCCGTCACGCAACTCCTCCTCGACAATCATATTGTGTAATATGACACAAGCCTTCATAATTACACGTACGTCTTTATATTCCCAGAAATTCGCCGCCCAGACCTTGGAGGAATTTTGGGCGGACAAATGTCCCCCACCCAGACCTTGGGTGGACAAATCTATCCCGCCCAGCTCGTTTTTACACCCTACCCACTGTGGCAACCGCACTCCACAATCTACCCAAAAAATTTAAATATACATTGCTTGTGCATCTCCCATTGGAGATGGCCTAATAACAAGAGATGTGTGTCCACTGTTTTCAAACCATGTTTCCAAAGTCTCTCCCTAGTATTTTTTTAGTGTTAAAGTTAAACTTTTCATATTAAAAATGGTTGTAAAAAATTATTGTAGTGGTTAATTAAGTAACAATAAGATCACTTTAATGCAGTCTCGATGTTTCTTCATTGGTTTTTTTATATTCCTAAATTTTTGCTAGTAGTAAGTTTTAAAATAAGCTACAAACCTATTATTTTTTTATGTCAAGACATTTCAATTTCAATGATACTATTGGAGTTTTGTGATTTAGTGGCATTCTTTATTCTATTCATTTCATATCGACGGTAATATTTTTAACCCAATAAAGCCAACTTGGTTTTGACAAGGAGTTAGTAAACTAAGCTAAATCATTTTTATATGAACAAAAAGAAATAACACAAATAATACGCCAACATTTTAGTTTTAAACACAAATAACTCATAACTAACATGAATAAACTTGTTTCAATAATTGCATATTTTCACGCCATAATCTATTATTTTGTATCTCTTATAAAATTAAATTATGTATTAAGTATATATTAACAAATTTTCAATTAATGAAATATTATGAGTAATATTTGGGTTGAGAGTGAAGAAAATAGTAGTCTTATGTGATAAAATAATGAGATACAATATTATTAATAGAATAATTTTAGGGTGACATACTTTTGCTATTTCATGGTGTGTCTACATCCTAATAAAGTTTAACAAGATAATACATTATAGATACATTAATATATCACTTAAACTGTATTTTTTTTTAGCATTCATATTGGGGGAGACTCACGAATGGTATCTTTACAAATTAAAAAGAAGTTTTACCTTTCCTCAGCAATGAGCTCTCACAATGGTGGGATAAGCATAAATGGTAAATATAGTTCCAACGAACAATAATAGTTCGTAGGAAATAAAAATCATAGTTCCTACGAACAACATTTGTTCGTAGGAAATGTTACGAAGTAATGTTGTTCGTAGGAATCCAGATATATAATGAAAATAATTATTTATACTTATTACATATTTCTTTTGTCCGTAGAAATTTCTACGAACTAACGAAGTTTGTAAGAACTTTTACAAATTTAGTAACCGTTCAATAAATTTAAAGAATCACTTCAAATTCATATACTGAATTACCGCTGCTACTGTCCAAATTTATAAAATTATCATTTCTTTTGAATTTTAGCATCCTATTGTAAATGCTAAAATTATTATAATCAATAAACTGATTAATATTATATCATTTAACTTATTTCATATGCAAGTTGGTGTCTCATGTGGAACCGTAGAAAAATAGTCATTATGATATGAATATTCAATTAAAAACATATCTCCTTAAAGTCATAAATCTATAATTTAGCGATCATACACAGAAAGCAACATCCAGCAAGATAACACCTCTTATAAATTGACTATATAATCCTTGATTGGAATCTTGATCATTTGTCTAACTCAATTAATAGTTCATATATATTGTTGCTAAAATGACGATGGTGTCCTTATAATGAAATAGATCCCCCCCTGGCCCTTTCGGATTCGAATTCACATAGATCAAATTTCATATCTATATCCATAGCATCGAACCCATCGGATTAAAGATGGATCCCACATGTCCCTGCCACAAACCCCAATAACCCATCACTGTGGACCCCACAACTCCACCGGAGAATACGACAATATATTATCAGTGAGGTGGCCCATAAATTAAACTACTCTCGATAGATATAATTGCTGGGTCTAACGTTACCTTAGTCTTCATCCTTATCCACTATAATATCTATTTCCACCTAACTTTTGCTTATTTTCTAAATTCAAACCGAAACCGAAACCTCACAGTGAGATAACGGAGTTTGTGTTCTGGAAATAGAAGAATATTTTCTTTCTTTTAAGGAAACCACTCTGCTTTATTATTCTGTTTGAAAAAAGCAAAACACTGTACATTTTAAACTCTGGCTCTAAAAAAGGTATTTTATAATTGTCAAAAAGCTTATTATGTTTATAACATAATTATACCATATATACAAAACAATAATGCATATCCTATATCAGTAGTAAATAAATAATATTGACAAATAGTTAGTCTCTATTTGATTATGTGATGTACAAATATTTGTGCAATAATTTTGATTGGACTTCTTACATGCAACATTATATTTTATAAGAGAGGATGAGCTATGTGATGCTAACTTGAAACAATTGACATGACAGTACAAAATTATTAGAACATTTTAAAAATAATTTGATAAATTAGTTACATTAAATGTTCAAATATTTTTTGGAGTTATTTGAGTTTTTCAAACGGATAAAATTACTTATGATCAAAGCCCAAATAATTTTTTTATATGGAGGATTATCCATCCCAATCAATTTGTGTGCGAAACAAAAATTATTTTATCCGATCGTAGCTTCAAGTTTATGTTAGCAAGAGAATCAAACTCGTGATTTTAAGGATGTAAACTCATTAATTATGAGTGATCAACTCCTCAACCAATCATTTGAGATTTAAATATTAAAATATTAATTTATAAATTTTATTTCAAAAATAAAATATAAAAATCTTTTCATTATATTTAAATTATCACATGAGGGTAAAAACAAAGAAAATAAAGTAAATTATTTGCTATTATTCAATCTTACCATGTGACATAGTTATAATTTTTTTTGTAGCATTTCATGAGGTGTTCGGTCAGTTTACGCACACTTGATTAATTTTTATTTGTGGTTCGTAGCTTTCGCTGGCAAATATTATTTTGATACTGTCAGGATTCGAACTAGAGATAAAACTAAATTCCTCCCATGACTGTTCCAGTGAGAGTCTTATACTATTAAATCCAAAAACTTGATTAACATTGTTATAATGTCAAATCACAAATATAATAGTAAAATAGCTCAAATTTATGTATTTGTGAGAACAACATTTACTAAATATTTTTTTAATACTCTATCCGTTGTTTCTCCTAAAAACCATGGGGGGTTATTACGTTTGAGATAAGTTGAGATGAGATCCTAAAAAATAAAGAAAACCACTAAATTGTTCTAAATACAAAATATAAAAACAAAAAGCCCATAGAGGCGGCATTCCAAGAGATATTTTAGCACAAACGTCTATTTATACCAAGCACCACATACACTCCAAGTAAAGTGTAAGAGGAAGTGAAACACACACAAAACAAAATGGTTTTGCTAGAGAAGATTTGGGACGATGTTTTAGCCGGACCTCACCCTGAACGTGGCCTCGGCAAGCTCAGGAAGATCACCACACCACCCTTGAACATCAAAGGTACTTGTTTTACACTGAAAACAAATATGTATTTTGTGTACAAAATTGCACATACTAGTTTCGATTGCTTATATTTTTGTTGTTAGATGGGGAAGGAGAGAGTAGTAGCAAGTACCAAAGGTCCCTGTCCATGTCAGAAAGTCCAGGCACACCAACAACACCAGTGACTCCAACAACACCGTCACCCACGGCGGCGCGTAAGGACAACGTGTGGAGGAGTGTGTTCAACCCGGGTAGTAACCTTGCCAGTAGGGGTATGGGTAATCAGGTTTTTGACAAACCACAACCAAACTCTCCCACTGTTTATGACTGGTACGTTCCACCAAAATTAAAAACTTTACTTATTTATGTTGGTACGTTAAATATAAATCGTGTTGTTTTGTTTCTAAGTTTGGTGTATGTGATTATTGTAGGCTCTACAGTGGGGAGACTAGGAGCAAGCATCATCGTTGATCGGCTTCTTACGGGTGGGTGTCACTGTCACTGTCATGTAAATAGCGTTGTTTGTATTTTAAAGTCCGCCTCGTGTTGTGGGTAGTGTGGAGTGATCAACTCTGTTGTGATTATGCGTCCTTAACAAGGTGTACGAGGAGACTTAAGTAAGGCTTTGTGTTGCGGTTTGATAATCGTTGTTTTTTCAGTTTGATCTACCGTAAACGGTGGCGATGAGCTACTATTTTTTTTTACATATTAATGTCCATTTGTTAATGTTTATCTTTGTTGGCCTCTGCCTTGTCAGCGGGTTCGGATCCAATCTAGTGTGATCCGAATTTTTTTAGTGATAACTTAATTCGATTCGGGTTCGGATCATTTGGATCTGTATCGGATCGAGCTTGGGTTCGGATCCGGATCTGATCATATATATATATACACGTTTATTTTTAATTTTTTTTATTTTATTTCAATTCTTTATTTTTAATCTTTGATTTAAATATTTTAGAATTTATTATAGTTTATGATAAATAAAACATATATAACTTTTATCATTATATATTTAGACACATAATACGTAAATATCTATATGTTTTATTTAATCGGATCGGGTTTTTAACCGATCGGATTATACTAGATCCATATTCGATTTATTTAATAATCGGACGATTGGGTAAACAGGTAATTAGATCTTAAAATATGAATTTGATTCGAGCAACCTGATCGGATCCGAAGACCCAATTAATTGAAACTTAAATGATGAGATCACTATGGAGGACGAGTACAAGTACCGAGGACATGGCTATATGTGTGAAAAATATTTAATTAATGTGGCACAAATTATTTAATTACTTTTGTAATAGAAAATAAAAATATATAAATAAAGAGCAATAATGAATGAAAAATATTTAGTAAATGTGGCACCATTTATTTTATTACACTAGCATATAAACTTATAGAGATTTAAGGGGGTTTGATTGACATGAATTTTTTTTTAATGAAAAATAGTTATTTTGATTATTGTATTGCCTTTGTAGTACATTGATTGTAAATATTTCATATAAGAACAACACTCGCATAAAAAGTGTTTCATCTCAAATTTAATTTTTGGTAAAAAATATTGTTTATCCATTCATTGTAGAATTAATTTTCATACAAAATAGAAAAATAAGATAAAAATATATATCTTTTTCACTCATTTTTTAATTTTTTATCCAAATATATTATTTTTCACATATTTTTCATGTTTGCAAATAAATATACTCTAAAATGTTAAATTTGTAAAGCATAGAGAAAAATAAAGCTTCATAAATTGAATGGGTAAAGAAAGCCAAAACATGCAAAAGGAACACACCTGATATTTTAAGTTTTTGAAACTCAATTCAAACTCGTGCATTAATTCATATCAAACTTTAAAATTGTGTTTCTACCTTTTGTGACGAAATGGGTAATGTGTTTTTGCAAAACATTCAAAGATGTGTTTGTAGGGCTGGAATTTGCATAAAATTATATCGTCAATGTTTCATGCAGACAACTTCTCACTCAACGAAGACAACTTTAAACACGTTAAAACTCGCCTTTAATTGGGAAAAAAAATCATAAAAATGTCCACATATCAAGTAAGGATTGAGAAAATAGTAAGATGCTTTTTTTTTTCATCACATCAAATAAAAATGGAGAAAACATGAATTACCTAAAAATTAAAGGAATAAGATGCTCCCTTTTGAAAAGGCCCTTTAGTGTGTGCTTTAGATAAAAATCTAATTTTAACTTCTTAAATTCTAAACATGCATCTAAGTGATTTAAATTATTAAATAATTAAAGCAGGTAAAATCTTTTTATTTCACTATGAACAGTAAATTGCAACTTATAACATAGCAAAATCTGCAATGAATCTACCGCAGCAAATTTACATAGACACGCACTCTAACTCAGCAAAGGACACCTGCAAGAACCCTCAAGAACCACAACTCTCGTCTTCAGCAAGATATACCGCAAGCATCCTCAATGATCTCAGTCAGTCTAATCAATGAATGAACTGTGTTCTGGTAAACGCCTTCAAGATCACAAACTATAGAACCAAGTAATTTGATATTGAATAAACTCCGTATGATAAAGAACAACAATGGGAATTTTCGAAACTGTTATGTTCTGTATGAAAAACGTCTATGCAATGTGGTATTTATTTCTGAGCAAACAAGAGTCCAACGAAAACAAAACACAAAAATCGAGGCGGCTAACTTAATGCTCGTTCGAGCGACATGCCATGTCGTTCGAGCGACATGCGCATGTCGTTAGAATAAGACACGCTGTCGTTCGAGCGACCGATAAAAATGATTTTCTTTTTAAATAATAAATTACTCGAATTTTCAATAATTAATTTGACTCGAAAATATTTAAAATAGGTTTTCGCAAATATTTAATTCCCAATATTTAAGTATTAAACTCATCCATCGTTTAATCAAAATGCTAAATCACATCAATTCTTTTAAGTATTCATACCTGTGTGATCAAGAAAAAATAATGCAACTTGACTTGATTTCTTCTTCAAAGCTTTCAATTGCAAATTCTTTAATCTTGAACTGTCGTAGGCGTCAATTAATCTCAAATTAAAACTAGTCTAGACTCAAATTATTTTGTTCGAAATAAATTGAATTACAAACAAATTGACTCGATTAGAAATTTGTTCCTACACCTTTCAAACCCACAAATCTGGGAAAAAATATAATTCTGATACAATGGTACATATAATGAGGGTTTCATTCAACATCAAAATGCATATAAAAAGATTGTTTACAAAATACAATATTCTTGAAATTTTAAGGAAGCAAGATTTTCGTAAGGTAAAAAACTAATAGCAAATTACTCTTAGGTACCTCGTAAATAAATTTTAAACACTAAAAGAATTTTGACAATAAGGTACCTCGTAAATACCTCATGTCCCATGTTTATATAATCATCCAAGAAGAAGTAAAACAATAAGGCAATTAACATTTCTATCTTAGTATGAGTGTAGTATTTTAAGAGTTGGTTTTCTTTGAGTATTTTGAAAGAGTGGTTTGGTGAGTACTTCCTTATAATCATTTCTTATGAATATTAGAGTTTTGTACTCTTTATTATCAACAACTGGTATTAGAGCGGGATGGTCGGTTATCGGAATTTTTGGAGTGAGTTTTCTTGAGTCGTGAAAAATTTGTACTTTGCGAGTTTGAATCCTGAAATCAGGCTTGTTTGGTATTATCGAAATTTTACCGACACGATGGGTGATCTTCAAGTATTTGGAGGAATCAAGAAACTCAACAATCAAAATTACAACACGTGGGCGATGTGTATGACATAGGACAAGACCTTTGGGAGGTCATTGGCGGAAGTGAAGTTATTCAACCAAAGGCAAATGACGTTAATGGCACTTTGCGGAAATGGAATATTAAAGCGGGCAAAGCGATGTTTGCCTTAAAGACCACATGGAGCACATCCGGGATGCCAAAAGACCGAAAGAAGTATGGGACACTTTCACTACACTTTTTTCAAAGAAGAACGACATAAGACTACAACTTCTTGAGAATGGCACAACGTGATATGACTATCACCAAATTTTTTCACATGGTGAAGACGACATGCCACGAAATTTCAAATTTAGATCCAACAGCTGCTATTGGTGAAACTAGAATAAAAATAATAATTATCCATGGTTTGAGTCCGTGTAATACCCCATAATTTTAATGACTTTTAATACGAGATAAATTAATAGTTAATGGGACAAATTAATGGGATTAATTGGAATTAATTATGTGAAAAAAATTAATTGGGATTAATCCGGATTGAATATTACTAGAGATTAAAGTAATATATGATTTTGAATATTACTTAGTGATATAAAAGTAATATGTGAATATAATAATTATTTTCGGGAGCTACAAATACGGCAATAATGGAAATTAAGTCGGGTCGCGCCTATGAGTCGTGTCGGGACTAAAGTTGGGAAATAAAATGAGATTTATTTTTAAGTTATTAGGATGATCATTTCGAGTGCGCCGTTGCGTCCGCAAGGATCAAAATAGGAAGAAAATTCTACCCGATGGTTTGATTTGGGTCTCGGGTCAATTGGAAGATGAAAGGACACCCCGAATGGCATTTTAGTCATTTTGCTTGGGAGATGAATAGTACCTACGTTTTTTGTCTTTTAGCTAACCTTGAAGACTTGTTATATATGTGAGTTTAGATTGTACCTAAGGTTCATTTTATCAAAACACAAAGTGAGGTTTTTTGAGAGAGAGTGAAAAGACTTAGAGAGAGTGAAAGGTTATTTAGAGGAGAGGAAGAGTTGCTTGCAAAGGAAGAGTCACCTAGGGAAAACTAAGGGGAAAACCACCATATCTACACATTGCACCATCACCGGATAGTCGTCAAAAAAAGGAAGAGGAGGTTCCAAACACTTGTCGTCTCCAAAGGTTCAGACCTACACATAAGGCAAGTGCAATTCCTGCTCTATTTTAGTGCTTATATTATCCATGTTAGAATATGATTTTCTTTTGGATTGATGAAGTGATGAATTTGGGATTAAAATGATTGATAAATCAAGTTTAATGGATAGGCAAATTCATATAGTTGGAGATATATACATGTAGAGGCTATGAACATGAAAATGGATAGGTTTTACATGTAGAGGACATATATATATATATATATATATATATGAAAATGATGATAGGTATTGCATGTATATGAATACTACTCATGTTGAATATGGAAATTTGATGATTTAGATATGAAAATGATAATCCTTAATTCTGGGTTTTTTAAGAGGTATAAAAATGGAGAATTTAGATAAATTGAAATTTTAAGGATTTAATGGGTTTGATGATGATACCCTTATGAACATATGGATTTGATGTTGCTCTTATGTGAAAATCACCCTTGAACATGTTAGAACAATGTTAGAATATTTGGGTTTGGGGTAGACTATAATCCATGAGGAATTGGGTGTAAGAACATGAAGAAAAACGCAGAAAATTGAGGTTGAAGATGAACTGGAATGACGTTGATCTCGTTCGAACGAGACATATCATCATTCGAACGAGATGCAATCTCGTTTGAACGAGAATTTTGGGTATCTGACGAGATTCCATAAATTCTTTTTTAGCCCAGAAAAGTTTGGAGAATTGTATTTTAGCCCACAGTAAGATTTAATTAATTTTGGTACATTAACAAGGAGTGAGGGACTTGAGTTAATGTTGGAAAATTATATGGAATTGAGGAATAAAATTATGTGAGAAATAGCTACATAATAATAATAATACGATTAAGAGATGAATAATTTTCGTGGTCAAGTACGGGTTAATATCGGTGATATATCACTACACCAAAAATGCCAATCTGGCACGCTGTGACAAGGGGATTCTGGCACGGTTTAAAATCGTGCCAGAATTTGGCACGATTTTTGCATAAACTGGCACGGTTTAAAACCGTTCCAGAATCTGACACGGTTTTAAAGCGTGCCAAAAGTGTGTCAAATTTAAAAGGGTTAACTAAAAGAGAAAATATTATATTCATTTGATTTTAATTTTGAGGGAGGTAACTTTTGGACCCCCGTCGTTCTCCCGCTCACTCTCCACGAAAACCAACTCTCTCTCTCTCACAAGACTTGATCTCCATCTCTCTCCATCACTGATGGATAAATCGTTAGGGAAAATGGGAAATGCGGTTTGAATTGTATTTGATAAGGTTTGGAAAGGTATGGGTATGGGGATGGGTCTGCTCGGATTGTTGGACTGGGTCACGGGTTTGGTTGGTGGGAAATATGAGGTCGGGTTGGGTCGCCTAAGATGGAGGTTCGACTTGGTGTTCCCAACCGGAGATGTGGGTAAAGTTTGGAATACGGGTTTTGCAGGTGGTTGTAGAAATTGGGTTTGCATCTGGGTTGTTGGCATTCATCTCCGATCTAAACTCGGGTTTGGGTAGGAAGCTTGGGCGGATATGGAGTGATAAGGTCGCCGACTTTGATGGAGGTTGCCGGCGCTGGAGGTTTTGAGACTGGATGGAGTAGGCTGAGATTATGGGGTGGTCGCCTTTGGTGGGTATCCGGGTTATGGTCGAAGTGGGTATTAAAAATGGAGTTTGGAGTTATGGGGTATTGGGTTAGATGGAGGAGTTATGGGGTATTGGATTCTCCACTGATGGTGGAGAAGCCATCAGTGACCAAAGACGAGAGTAGACTAACGAAGTGGATGATTCCCAAAATTTATTTCTCTCTTATGGATTCCTTCAGAGGTAATTATCATCTCACTTCGGTATTTTGATCTATTGAACTGTCACCTATCATAAAGTTTGAACCCAATAAAATTGGTTTTTGCTTCTGAAACTAAAATATTGCTTTGAGTTATTTTATTGTGAAATTACGGGTATATGCATTCATGTTAATGATAGTAATAATCACGTTTCTAGGTATTTTATTACTTAAACATCGGTATTTATGATTTGATTTAATCTATTGCCACTGGTGGATTCCATTCCTCATGAATGGCTGATGAGAATTGCAATCAGAGTGATGAGGGTTCAGGCTTTATGTTCTAAAGAATACGCAAGTTTTCGTATTATATTTACTACATTTTGATTTTTAATGTTTCCTATTGACGTTTCGGTAAAATTATAGATCAAATGATGAGTTTGAATAAATTGTTTTTTCTTTTTCTATTTTCAGTGGTTTTAGGTTGCACGCCAATTATTTGGTAAAACGCCCAAGTGAGCATTTTAATTTCTTCACTTACATTGCATATTATTTATGTCATTTGCCTATTGCTGAGTTGCACACATTAACTTATGCACGGAGGTAAAATCTCTGAAGTTAAAATGGCTATAAAAACACTATTTCGAAAACAAAGAGTTGATGAGGTTCTGGATGATTTAACCGCTGCGGCACAAGGGTCTTGTGAACCTAAAGTTGGGCGGCCTTATATTTCCCCTATGCTGACAGGGTGAGGATACGAATTGGGTTGAATTTGGTGTGATTCAATCTTCTTCATTTTTATTTTGTGTGTGCATATATATATTTAGGTGACGTCTTCGAGGACCATATTGGCATATTGCCCCTGAATAATATTTAAATAAATGATTCTTAGTATTTTTTATGCATTTGTTTGGACTAATTCCAGGTCGAAGCGAATCAAGTAGTCAGTATAAAAGGGACAAGGCAACAACTGAGAAGTTACTGCAAGAAATAATAGAAAACCACCAAGCCGAGCTTGCAACTCAAAAGGAATTCTATACAAATGCGTTGAGCGCAACCAAGGAAGCTAAGGCATTAGCAGAGGCAAGTGCCAATAATGAAGCCAGAACTGAGGTAGAGAATCGTCTAAGGGAGGCTGAGGCAAGGGCCAATTATATTTACATTTGTTTCTTGAATATTATGATCTATTATACTAACTTTACAGTCATTTTCTTTGTCTCGTGTTCCTGACTTGAGTCCTTTATCTACTGAAATTAACGGTTCAGGGGCAATATGCCGTTAAAATAATGCCATCATAGTGACCCTCATATTTTAATGGCAAATTAACGGAGTGTTTAAATTAACCAATTATTTTAACGGCATATTAACCAGACCCTCATAGTGCCCCTGATTCTATCTTTAACACTCCCTCCTGGATTCAAGAACAATGATTTTTCAAGAATTTCACACCCGGTGGTTTTGGAAAGGCTCTTAATTATAATGAGAGGGATGTTGAGATTCAGGACTTTCAATTTAAACTTCGTTATGACCATCATTATGATATTTAACTTAATCATTTGCATGTTTTTATTCAATTTTTTCCTTTATTCACTTTTCTCTTTAAGTTTGACAATGTGTAAATATTTTTTCAGATTTGGTATTTCACAATGAGTGAGCATTCGGATAGGGGTGCAATGCTACTACCTATATGTATCATGGTAAACTTTATGATATTTTTTATTTGTTCATCCAATTTTATAGATATTGAATGATTACATACATTATTAAAATATAAAGTAGTATTGTTTTGTTTTGTTTTTTCTCACACATGTCAAGTGCCTAGTATAACTCATAGGAACTGATCGCATAGTCACGGGTCTTCCGGTTTGATAATATGACGATAAATTGAAAATATCTAGATTATGCTTAAAAATAAGCCACTAAAGGGTGAAAAACCAAACCATCCCCCAAGCAGCCCTGTATGAGGTATGAACACCTCGTACGGGACTAATATAACTCGTAGGAACTAACCGCGTAGTCAAGGGTCTTCTGGTTTGACAATATGCTGATAACTTGGAAATATCTAGACTAAACGTAAAAACAAGCCGTTAAAGGGTGAAAACACAATCCATCTTCCAAACGATCCCGTAAGAGGCACGAACACCTCGCAGGGGACCAATGTAACTTGTAGGAACTGAACGCGTAGTCCCGGGTCTCCCGATTTGAGAATATGACGATAATTTGCAAAAATCATACTTAAACTTGAAAACAGGTCGTTAAGGGGTGAAAGCCCGAACCAGCACCCAAACGACCCCGTAGGAGGCACGAACACCTCGCACGGGACCAATGTAACTTGTAGGAACTGACCGCGTAGTCCCGGGACTCCCGGTTTGAGAGTATGACGATAATTTGTAAAAATCACACTTAGACTTGAAAACAGGCCGTTAAGGGGTGAAAAACAGAACCAGCCCCCAAACGACCCCGTAGGAGGCACGAACACCTCGCACGGGACTAATGTAACTTGTAGGAACTGATCGCGTAGTCTCGGGTCTCCCGGTTTGAGAGTATGACGATAATTTGCAAAAATCACACTTAGACTTGAAAACAGGCCGTTAAGGGGTGAAAACCCCAACCAGCCCCCAAACGACCCCGTAGGAGGCACGAACACCTCGCACGGGACCAATGTAACTCGTAGGAACTGACCGCGTAGTCCCGGGTCTCCCGGTTTGAGAGTATGACGATAATTTGCAAAAATCACACTTAGACTTGAAAGCAGGCCGTTAAGGGATGAAAACCCAAACCAGCCCCCAAACGACCCCGTAGGAGGCACGAACACCTCACACGGGACCAATGTAACTTGAAGGAACTGACCGCGTAGTCCCGGGAATCCCGGTTTGAGAGTATGACAATAATTTGCAACAATCACACCTAGACTTGAAAACAAGCCGTTAAGGGGTGAAAAGCAAAACCATCCCCCAAACGACCCCGTAGGAGGCATGAACACCTCGCACGGGACCAATGTAACTTGTAGGAACTGACCGCGTAGTCCCGGGACTCCCGGTTTGAGAGTATGACGATAATTTGCAAAAATCACACTTAGACTTGAAAACAGGCCGTTAAGGGATGAAAACCTGAACAAACCCCAAACGACCCCGTAGGAGGCAGGAACACCTCGCACGGGACCAATGTAACTTGTAGCAACTGACCGCGTAGTCCAGGGACTCCCGATTTGAGAGTATGACCCGAATTTGAAAAAATTACACTTAGACTTCAAAACAGGCCGTTAAGGGGTGAAAACCCGAACCAGCCCCCAAACGACCCCGTAGGAGGCACGAACACCTCGTAGGGGACCAATGTAACTTGTAGAAACTGACCGCGTAGTCCCGGGACTCCCGGTATTAGAGTATGATGATAATTTGTAAAAATCACACTTAGACTTGAAAACAGGCCGTTAAGGGATGAAAACCCGAACCAGCCCCTAAACGACCCCGTAGGAGGCACGAACACCTCATAGGGGACCAATGTAACTTGTAGGAATTGACCGCGTAGTCCCGGGCCTCTCGGTATGAGAGTACGATGATAATTTGCAAAAATCACACTTTGACTTGACAACAGGCCGTTAAGGGGTGAAAACCCGAACCAGCCTCCAAACGACCCCTCAGGAGGCACGAACACCTCGCACGGGACCAATGTAACTTGTAAGAACTGACCGCGTAGTCCCGGGACTCCCGATTTGAGAGTATGACGTTAATTTGCAAAAATCACACTTAGACTTGAAAACAGGCCGTTAAGGGGTGAAAACCCGAACCAACCCCCAAACGACCCCGTAGGAGGCACGAACACCTCGCACGGGACCAATATAACTCGTAGGAACTGACCGCGTATTCCCGGGTCTGCCGGTTTGAGAGTATGACGATAATTTGCAAAAATCACACTTAGACTTGAAAACAGGCCGGTAAGGGGTGAAAACCCCAACCAGCCCCCAAACGACCCCGTAGGAGGCACGAACACCTCGCACGGGACCAATGTAACTTGTAGGAACTGACCGCGAAGTCCCGGAAATCCCGGTTTGTGAGTATGACGATAATTTGCAAAAATCACACTTAGACTTGAAAACAGGCCGTTAAGGGGTGAAAACCAAAATCGTCCACCAAACGACCCCGTAGGAGGCACGAACACCTCGCACGGGACCAATGTAACTTGTAGGAACTGACCGCGTAGTCCTGAGACTCCCGGTATGAGAGTATGACCCAAATTTGCAAAAAGCACACTTAGACTTGAAAACAGGCCGTTAAGGGGTGAAAACCCGAATCAACCCCCAAACGAACCCGTAGGAGGCACGAACACCTCGCACGGGACCAATGTAACTTGAGGGAAGTGACCGCGTAGTCCTGGGGCTCCCGGTATGAGAGTATGACCCGAATTTGCAAAAATCACACTTAGACTTGAAAATAGGCCGTTAAGGGGTGAAAATCCGAACCAGCCCACAAACAACCCCGTAGGAGGTACGAACACCTCGCACGGGAGCAATGTAACTTGTAGGAACTGACCGCGTAGTCCCGGGACTCACGGTTTGAGAGTATGACGATAATTTACAAAAATTACACTTAGACTTGAAAACAGGCCGTTAAGGGGTGAAAACCCGAACGAGCCCCCAAACGACCCCGTAGGAGGCACGAACACGGGACCAATGTAACTTGTAGGAACTGACCGTGTAGTCCCGGGACTCCCGGTTTGAGAGCATGACGATAATTTGAAAAAATCACACTTAGACTTGAAAACAGGCCGTTAAGGGGTGAAAACCTGAACCAGCCCCCAAACGATCCCGTAGGAGGCACGAACACCTCGCACGGGACCAATGTAACTTGTAGGAACTGACCGCGTAGTCCCGGGACACCCGGTTTGAGAGTATGACGATAATTTACAAAAATCACACTTAGACTTAAAAACAGGCCATTAAGGGGTGAAAACCCGAACCAGCCCCCAAACGACCCCGTAGGAGGCACGAACACCTCGCACGGGACCAATGTAACTTGTAGGAACTGACCGCGTAGTCCCGAGTCTCCCGGTTTGAGAGTATAACGATAATTTGCAAAAATCACACTTAGACTTGAAAACAGGCCGTTAAGGGGTGAAAACCCGAACTAACCCCCAAACGACCCCGTAGGAGGCACGAACAACTCTTAGGGGACCAATGTAACTTCTAGGAACTGACCGCGTAATCCCGGGACTCCTGGTATGAGAGTATGACGATAATTTACAAAAATCACACTTAGACTTGAAAACAGGCCGTTAAGGGGTGGAAACCCGAACCAGCCCCCAAACGACCCCGTAGGATGCACGAACACCTCGCACGAGACCAATGTAATTTGTAGGAACTGACCGCGTAGTCCCGGGAGTCCGGGTTTGACAGTATGACGATAATTTGCAAAAATCACACTTAGACTTGAAAACAGGCCGTTAAGGGGTAAAAATCCGAACCAGCCCCCAAACGACCCCGTAGGAGGCACGAACACCTCGCACGGGACCAATGTAACTTGTAGCAACTGACCGCGTAGTCCAGGGACTCCCGATTTGAGAGTATGACCCAAATTTGAAAAAATCACACTTAGACTTCAAAACAGGCCGTTAAGGGGTGAAAACCCGAACCATCCCCCAAACGACCCCGTAGGAGGCACGAACACCTCGTACAGGACCAATGTAACTTGTAGGAACTGACCGCGTAATCCCAGGACTCCTGGTTTGAGAGTATGACTATAATTTGTAAAAATCACACTTAGACTTGAAAACAGACCGTTAAGGGGTGAAAACCCGAACCAGCCCCCAAACGACCCCGTAGGAAGCACGAACACCTTGCACGGGACCAATGTAACTGGTAGGAACTGACCGCGTTGTCCCGGGACTCCCGGTTTGAGAGTATGACAATAATTTGCAAAAATCACACTTAGACTTGAAAACAGGCCGTTAAGGGGTGAAAACCCGAACCAGCCCCAAACGACCTCGTAGGAGACACGAACACCTCGCACGGGACCAATGTAACTTGTAGGAACTGACCGCGTAGTCCCGGGTCTCCCGGTTTGAGAGTATGATGATAATTTGCAAAAATCACACTTAGACTTGAAAATAGGCCGTTAAGGGGTGAAAACCCAAACCAGCCCCCAAACGACCCCGTAGGAGGCACGAACACCTTGCACGGGATCCATGTAACTTGTAGGAACTGCCCGCGTAGTTCCGGGACTCCCGGTTTGAGAGTATGATGATAATTTGCAAAAATCACACTTAGACTTGAAAACAGGCCGTTAAGGGGTGAAAATCTGAACCAGCCCCCAAACGACCCTGTAGGAGGTACGAACACCTCGCACGGGACCAATGTAACTTGTAGGAACTGACCGCGTAGTCCCGGGCTCCCGGTTTGAGAGTATGACGATAATTTGGAAAAATCACACTTAGACTTGAAAACAGGCCGTTAATGGGTGAAAACCCCAACCAGCCCCCAAACGACCCCGTAGGAGGCACGAACACCTCGCACGGGACCAATGTAACTTGTAGGAACTGACCGCGTAGTCCCGGGTCTCCCGGTTTGAGAGTATGACGATAATTTGCAAAAATCACACTTAGACTTGAAAACAGGCCGTTAAGGGGTGAAAACTCCAACCAGCCCCCAAACGACCCCGTAGGAGGCACGAACACCTCGCACGGGACCAATGTAACTTGTAGGGACTGACCGCATAGTCCCGGGACTCCCAGTTTGAGAATTTGACGATAATTTGCAAAAATCACACTTAGACTTGAAAATAGGCCGTTAAGGGGTGAAAACCCAAACCGACCCCCAAACGACCCCGTAGGAGGCACGAACACCTCGTACGGGACCAATGTAACTTGTAGGAACTGGCCGCGTAGACGTATATGCAATTTTTCTTCTTGTATATGCAATTTTTTTGTTTGAATATTTTTTTAAAAATGACTTGGTTACTAATATATTTTCTTTTTTGTGTCTTATTTTTTTTGTAGGATGACATTCAATCGTTAGCTTTTATCCAGTTGGAACGCACGAAGAAGTCAATGCTTTACAACAGCGGGATTGTGTATTTAGTGTCATTAATATTCAGGATTCTATTTTTTGTGTTATGGCCGAGCAGACTTCCGTAGTTTTATGGTCATGCTGGCTATAGTAGTTTTATTATTGACTTTTATGGCCGTGCGGGCTTTATATGGGCAGATTTTATGTTAGCAGGTTTTGGAATGCTCAAAAAATAGAGGAAAATTCGCCCAATTTTTTTTTATATGAGAACTATTAACTCTTGTAATTTTTTGAAGCTATTGTCGACTTTTATGGTCATGTGTTGCTTTATATTGGTATTATCTCTTGTAATTTTTTAAAGTTTGTATGCACATTAGTTTATCAACAACCTGCGATATTCATAATCTGTGAATTTTCTTGATTTTGTTTTTGCAAATAATAAATATTTTTCCTACCGAATTTGGAATTTGCAGATTTTCCAGATTTGGTTCCTATTTTTTTTTTTTTAATCAACTGAAAAATCTGGCACGGTTTTAAACCGTGCCAAAACCGTGCCAATGCATAAAAAATGAGAACGCTTATAAAACAATCTGGCACGCTTTATAACCGTGCCAGAAAATAGATAATTTGGCACGGTTTTGGCGTGTGCCAAAAGCGTGCCAGATTTAACATCTGGCACGTGCCAAAAGCGTGCCAGATTAAAAAACTAGCACAGTTTAAAAGCGTGCCAAAAGCGAGCCAGATTGGAAAATCTGGCACGATTTTAAATCGCGCCAGAAAATCTGGCACGCCTGATTCTGGCACGGTTTTGAACCGTGCCAGATTGCGTCTGGCACGGTTTTAAACCGTGACAGTTTCCTGTTTTTGGTGTAGTGTATATATACAGGTACTTGGGATTATGTGAGTGATAACTACATAAAAATATACGATGACAATCATGATTAACAAGTACGGGTGGTATTCGAGAAATACGACGGGTACTTGGGGTAGGATGAAATCCTAATATCATATTGGTTGAGTGCGTACCGAATTTTATATAGGTTAATGTATATACCTATTGATTATTGATTTATGTGTATGACATACCTAACCTGCTTGCTATCGGCGGGAGGTTTGCGTGTAAAGGGCAGTCATATCCTGATGAGCCTTATGGGGGATTTTTGACTTGTTACCTTGGGACATAGAACTTAGGAATTGAGCACCACTTTTATGAATAAGGGTGTGACTGGTCATTTGGATGCGTAGGTATGTGCGTAACCCAAAGGCTTAGGACTATGTTCACCTCCAATATGTGTATTTTTATATTTATGGTTCGAGGGATACACTGAACCAGCAATCCTTTGTACAGTGACGAGATGTACCCGGATATGATTGCAGAGTATGTGCGCACCACAGCTGAGCCTCGGGGTGAAGTATTGTATATATATAATAAAGTGAATGTGTATATATACTTGTGATGGTGTTTACTATGTGAATTAAATAGACATGAAAGATAATGAATTCTAAAATGATTTAAGTTAGTGAATACTCAATTATATTGAATTGAAAAAAGGGCTTATCCATGTTAAAGAGAAATTGGATATATATGTATTAGCTGTATTACGAGAGAAATACGTGAAAGATATGGGTTATGGTTAGTGGAAATGATATGAACTAGTTTGCATGGGATTAGTAACTAGTATGATTTAGAGGTACGTTAGGTGTGCACTCTAGATGAGAGGTGAGGATCTCAAGAGGGAGTCCGATAATCTAACATGTATATAATAATTGTTGAATATAGCATTTTTTTCACTTGATGTTTTCTAAACTATTTTTACATCGGGTTCTAACCCGTTTTCTTGCATATTATCTTCTCTCTTGTATCTACTATAACAGGTGTTCAGCCGCAGGGATGCCAACTATAGAGGATTAAGATTTTGATGAGCTATGGATGCTATGGAGTTTTGGACTATTCATTGATTCGTAGTCTGTAGTTTATCTTTCATTTAGGGCATGTCGCCCAAGAGGATTTAAGTATTTCCATTCTATCCCAGTCAGTTAATGTATTATGTCAGTTTTTGATACATTTGGTTTTATTGGAGTTTATTACATTTAAACTGGAGAGTTTTATTCCAGTTGCATTTAATTCAGTTTTGATATTTCTCAGTTGTTATTCATTGTGTGAATGGATTGTGTTTAATGCTTTATGTTTTAAAAGTGGAATTTTTAATTATATAAAAAAATTTGGAAAAGTCTTTTTAACACCTGCTTCGTTGGATATTAGGTGATTAATAAAAAAAAAATTGACTGTGATGCTAAGAATGAACCAACTATAAATTCTATTTTAATTGGGTATAGGACTGATAACCCGATATTTAATTGAGCGGGGTGTTACAGGTGGTATCAGAGCATCAGGTTCTAGATTCTTTTAGGATCTGAACGGTTTATTATGCTTTCAGTTTAGCGTTCTTTGATTTAGAGCCCTATTATTACGACTGTTGCATTCTTATTTATGCATATACGTTCTTCAGCTATTCTATGATATTGAGTACTTATGGAATTGTTTTCTCTCATTTTAGATGCCTCCTCGACGTGCACCTCAGCCCGCCTTAGCTCAGGGTACAATGAATGTTGCTGAGGTTGCTGCCATTATTGCTCAGACAGTCAACGCGGCTTTGGAAATTGTACAGCAGGATCCAGCACAGGCACCAGTTGTGCCACCCGCACCAGGACAAGTGTTTCCTACTACTTGGGAATGTGTTAGGGATGCCTTTCAGAAGGCGCATCCACCAGAATTTCAGAGAGGTTCTGATGTTGTTATTGCTAGCCAATGGAAGAAAGATGTCCAGAGGCACTTGAGAATGTTTGAATGAACGAAAGTTCAGCATCAAATACTAACTACATTTAAGCTAGTAGGGGCAGCTTTACAATGGTGGGAGGCTATTACGAATGCTGAGGAAAGAGAAAAGATGACTATCCAGGACTTGTGGGTGCGGTTTGACCGCGGGTACTTTCCTTTCGCTGTACAGACTGAGATGAGGCGAAAACTACTTGACTTAACCCGAGAGGGAAGGACAGTGGCAGAATATGAGGAGGAATTCACTCGCATGACAAATTTGGTGCCAAGAGAGGTACCTACTGAAGAAAAGAGAATTCAAATGTTCACAGATGGCCTGACCTGGAATATTCCCAGCACCTTTTGGGCAATCCTGCATTACATACTTATGCAGATGTTCTTAATGCTTCCTTGATTCACTGTCAGGATAACCGCTTACATGCTAAGGGTGACAAGCGGGGGATTGAGTCAAGACAACAGGGAAAGACTAGTGGAGGCAGTTCTAGAGGGACATAGCTAGTCCAGAGTTAGCAGCGCCAGGGTGAGCAGGGTTCCCAGTCGGGGGACTATGCTAAACATTTACGATCCGGAGGTTTTCGATTTGGATAGGGAGGTAATAGACAGGGGTAATAGGGCGACCAGGGACAGAAGCAGGGCCAAGGGAGAGGTGGTAACGACCAGTATGGTCGGGGTCAACAGGGGCAGAATGGGGGAAAGTTTACTGGCAGATGTTTCGTGTGTGGAAAAAATGGCCATAAACGACAGGATTGTCCTGATAAGGGAAAATTTCCTTAACAGGGAGCTCGTCAGGAGTCACAGATACCAGTATTTCCATTAGTCACTCTCCCAGCACCAACTCAGGTGCCAGCATTACCTTCCATTCCAGTAGCTCGAGCACAACAAGGACAGTGTGGGCATGTGTATAACGTCCATCAGGCAGCGATTCAGCAGCCATCGCCCACTATTGAGGGTATGTTTTCTATCTATGGGGCTATGGGGAGCATTATTTTGACACAGGGGCCTCACATTCATTTGTATCCACTATATTTACATGGGCCACAGGGTTACTAGACATGGCCAACAGCACTGTTACTTATGTAGAGTCACCGATGGGTTGTGGGACACCTATTTTCTTTATATGTCGTAGTGTGAGTATAGAGATTGGGAGTCTGATTTTATCGATAAATTTACTTGTATTGTGCATATCCGAGTATGATGTGATTATCGGCATGGATTGGCTTATTGCATATAGGGCCATGATTGACTGTTATAGCCACTATATTATTTTTGCTATTCCGGGACATGAGATGCTCCTAGGTGGTGATGCCTCGTTCTGAGGGAGGGTCGTCTACTCATTTGTATTATATAGAGGAGAAGACCTTTACGGGAGTAGTAATATCCCTTAATTTTATACCGATAGTTTGTGAGTTTTCGAATGTATTCCGGGAGATACTGGGATTACCTCCCAGCAGGGAGATTGAGTTAGTGATTGATTTATCACCTTGAACTCGGCCTATTGCTCGTGCGCCTTGCCGTATGGCTCCAATAGATATGAGGGAGCTCAAGGAGCAAATAGAATAGCTTTAGGGGCAGGTCTTTATCCGTAGGAGTACGTTACCTTGGGGTGCCTCGTTATTGTTTGTAAAGAAGCAAAACGGTTCTTTACGGCTATGGGTGATTTATCGGGAGCTTAATAAAGTCACGATACGGAATAAGTATCCGTTGCCTAGGATCGATGACTTTTTTGATCAACTGAGAGGAGTAACCTACTTCTCAAAGATAGATTTGAGGTCTGGTTATCATCAGCTGCATATTAGGGAGCATGATGTTTCGAAGACTGCCTTCTTGATCAGATATGGATTATATGAGTTTCGAGTTATGCCGTTTGGGCTGACTAATGTGCTGGCGGTATATATGGACTTGATGAACAGGGTGTTTAGAGAGTTCCTAGATCATTTTGTCATTGTCTTTATAGATGACATACTGATTTATTCTTAAACTGAGGAGGAGCATGCCGAGCATTTGCGGCAGGTCCTACAGACACTACGTGAGCATCAGTTATATGAAAAATACGAGAAGTGTGAGTTTTGGCTTCGGGAAGTTCAGTTTCTGGGGCATATTATGTTTGAAGTGGGATTATTGGTGGATCCTATCAAGGTATCAACGGTGAAAGAGTGGGGACATCCCACGACACCGACAGAGGTGTACAGTTTCTTGGGATTGGTCGGTTATTACAGACATTTTATCCGGAGTTTCTCAAAGATAGCGGGGCCATTAATTAACCTAACCTGTAAGGGCGTACTATTTACATGGGATGATGCGTGTCAGTTCGCATTCGATGAGATGAAAGATAAGTTAACTTCAGCACCGTTACTAACACTACCCAGTCCAGGAGTGGAGTACTTAGTTTATAATGACGCATTGTTATAGGGTCTTGGTGGAGTATTACAATAGGAAGAGAATTCTGTAGCTTATGCCTCTAGAAAGCTTAATCCTCATGAGAAGAATTATCCCACCCACAACTTGGAGCTAGCATCGGTCGTATTTACTCTTCGACTATGGAGACATTATTTATTGGGGGATAAGTTTCTCCTATTTATGGATCATAAGTCACTTCAGTATTTGTTCACTCAACGGGAATTGAATATGCGTCAGGGGAGGTGGCTTGAGTTCATGAAGGATTATCAATTTGAGATACATTACCACCTGGGGAAGGCTAATGTGGTAGCAGACGCGTTAAGCCGAAGGTCGGTAGGTGAGTTGGTCGCGGTGTGGAAGGCAAAATGGAAGGAACTTGGACATCAAGATGCATTTTCTCTATCATTTATGTTAGTCATGACTGTTACACCTAAAATTGTGACGAGGGTAGTTCAGGCTCAAGCAGCAGATCCGTTTTGTCAGGAGAAAATTCGATAAATTTTAGCCGGGAGAGAAGATTCTTACTCAGTGAGTTCAGATGGGGGCTTGCGCTTCAACGGTAGATTGATTATTCCAGAGGGTGTGGATTTGCGGCATGCGGTGATGACAAAGTCGCACGGATCCAGATTTGCAGTACATCCTAGTGGGGATAAGATGTATCAAGATATGCGATGGACGTATTGGTGGAGAGGGATGAAGAGGGACATTGCTGAGTTTGTCTCTAAGTGTGCCACTTGTCAGTTAGTGAAAGTGGATCATCAGATGCCTGCTGTGTTTTTTCAGCCATTAAAGGTCCCGATGTGAAAATAGGAGAGCATATCCATGGACCTCATCACGGGGTTACCTACTTCTTAGAGGGATCACGATTCCATATGGGTGATTGTGGATCAGCTTACTAAGGTAACTCACTTTTTGCCAGTTTGGACCAATTACTCTACGGGACAGTATGTCCAGATTTTTATAGCCGAGATAGTAAGGTTGCATGGTGTACCGCTTAATATTGTGTCCAAACGGGACAATATTTTTGTATCCCATGCTTGGAAGAGTTTTCATGAGGACATGGGTACTGAGGTGTGATTGAGTATGACCTATCACCCGCAGTCTGATGGGCATACGGAGCGTACTAACTAGATGTTAGAGGATATGTTACGCGTGTGTATCTTGGATTTCGGGGGAGGTTGGGAGCAATACCTTCCACTAGTGGAGTTCGCGTATAATAACTCCTACCAGTTCACCATCGGTATGGCTCTATTTGAGGCATTATATGGTAGCACTAGACCAAAATGGTCAAATTGGCACCCTTCAACCGGACAGCCTTATCACGGTCATTGGCTGTGACAAAAAAACACCCATTTTTTGTCACGGTCATTGACCGTGACAAGGCCGTGACAATCCTATAAACTTGTCACGGTCAAGGACCGTGACATGTCTGTGATAATTATGTCAGTAAAATAACCCTCCCTCTTCTTTTTTCCCACTGATTCTAATTCCCTCCATTTCTCTCTCTCTCTAGTGACTGCACACTCTCTCTCTCTACAACTTTAGTACACTTTCTCTCTATTTCTCCTCCATTTATGTATATGTGCGTGTGTATGCATGTGTGTGTAAATGTGCGTGTGTGTGAGTATGTCGTGTATATATGCATGTGGGGGAGAGGGGCAGGGCTGGGGGGAGGGGAGGGGGTGTATGTGTGTGTGTGTGTGTGTGTGTTTGTGTGTGTATATATGCGTGTGTGTGTGTGTGTATGTGGATGTGTATATGTGTGTGTGTGTGCGCGTGTGGTGGGCAGCGGTAGTGGGGGGGAGGGGGCAGGGGGTGTAGGGTTGTGTGTGTGTATATGTGCGTGTGTGTGTGTGTGTTTTAATTAAATTTTTATTAACTTATTAGATATTACCCCTCATATTTTAGTGCCCCTTGTAAAAGAATTTATTGATTTAATATTGACTGGTTGTTAATTTTTTTTGTAAATTAATAATTAGTGCCCCCTTCATATGCAAGTAGGATTGCCCCTCATTGTAAATTAGTAAATTAATAATTGTATACTTTAATTGTCAGTTTAATTGATGAAAAGAATTAATTGAGTAGATGAATTAAAAGGAGTACGAGATACACATTTGTTGTTGTCATTGCAGTTGGATTATAGTGGATCGATGTTGGGTTGGTTAATTTTAAAAGTGGCATGACCACTGGATTATTTTCCATATGGGAGTTGGATTTTTCAACTTTTTTTAAAAATTACTTTGTATAAGGAACAATATATATATAGTATGATAATTAAATGAAACATACTTGAAATTAGATATATTGCGCATAGATACTAGCCTTCTAGTTCTTATCCGTACGTATTCAATAGCCCTTAGACCCATTTCTAGAGCCATTACCCCTGTAATGAGATCTCTCGAATTATCCCGTTTGGACAGTTTGGGACTGCATAATTTCTGTATAATAATATTCTTAGTGGCTTAAATTTGTTACTTTGGTAGGAAGTTCTGCAGTCATATCCTAATGTTCTCTCGGTACATACTAGATTGATAAGTATGACTGTTATTTCAATTGATCAATTGAAATAACGCTCACACTTGTCAATCTACGTCGTGTACTTGGAGAACTACGGGGATATGCTACCAATTGTTTCTCAAATTGTAACAATGTGCATGAGCTGTTAAGTATATTACAGAAATATGCGGTCTTGAATGGGATATGACCACTCACCCTTTAGAGGAGATGGAGGAAATAGGAATTTCTATTATAAATTGAATTTGAATTTGAAATTTAAAAATTGAATATAAACAAGACGTAATTAAATGAAACATATATAAATCTAAGTTTTGTTTATACTAATCCATGAATATACGCTTATTACCTTTAATAGGTGATTAGTTGTGGTAGCTGTGATGGGATATCTGAAATACAAAGAGTGGATGGATGAGACAAATAGAATGGGGGATGTGTTTCGCAGAGGTGCAACTGAATTTGTGAAATACGCAAAGATATGTCATAATGATAAAGAGTTTTCGTGTCCGTGTGCTAGGTGTAAGAATGGTAAGGTGTTTGAGTGGAAAACAGTTGAACTACATTTGTTAAGATCGGTTCTGCAAGATATTTATTGATTTTAGAGTTTTCACGGTGAATTGAAAGTTCTTTTTTCCCCCGAACAACCTTCACAACAACCTTCAATAAGTAAGATAGATGTAGAAGGTGACGACGTAGATCATAATATGTTAGAGGATTTAGTTGATGATGCGTACGGAGTTTATGAAGCAGAGGAGAATAAGGTTACTGATGATGTACAAGGTTCAAGTGCTCGTGAAGATATCACGATAAACCTTGACGATGACTACCAAAGTTTAAAATTTAAGGCGATCCAACCGTTATACTCTGGATGTGAGAAAGATAAAAAAACTTTACATTCCATGGTTGGTTTGCACAGTTTGAAGACGTAGTACGATTTTTCTGGCAATAGTGTGACAGGAATTCTGAAACGGGTGAAGGGCTTACTAGCCAAGGAGAATACGCTTCCAAATAGCTATCATGTTATGAAGAACAGTTTGAAAGGTTTGGGAATTAAGTATAAATCGATTCATGCTTGTGTGTATGACTGCATACTATACCGAAAGGAGTATGAAAATATCGATCATTGTTCGGTATGCGATGAACCTAGATATGTCCAATCTACTGGTAAGGAAGGCACAAGCTCAAAAGTGCCTCAAAAAGTGTTGAAATATTTTCCCGTTGGGCCTAGATTAAAGCAATTTTTCACAGTACCATGAATAGCGGAGGCAATGACTTGACATGCTAGGGAAAAAGTAGGGGGTAAGCTCATGCGTCACCCTATTGATTCTACAGCTTGGAGGAGGATGAATTATGAGTATCCTGATTTTTCTCAAGAATAACGCAACATTCGTTTGGCTATATCAACAGATGGTTTCAATCCATTTGGAAATCTAAGCACCAATCAAAGTGTATGGCCAGTGATCCTAGCCCCACTCAACCTCCCTCCTTCAGTGTATGAGACCTGAATTTTTGATGATGTCTTTGTTAATACCTGGACCAAAGGCACCAAGTGATGACATCGACGTCTACTTGGCTCCTTTGGTAAAAGAATTTAATGAGTTGTGGGAAGAGGGTGTGGAATCATTTGACTCTTTTAGAAAAAGAAGAGTTTACCCTGAAAGCTATGTTAATGTGAGCAATTCATGATTTTCCAGCTTATGGGACATTATCCCGTTGTGTAGTACATGGTTATTTGGGGTGTCCTATGTAATACCCCATATTTTTATGGCTTTTAAAATTGAGAATTTATTAAATTTAATTGAGATCTTATTTTAATATTAATTTGAACTTTTATTTTAAATATTTACTAGCGTGACGAGAGTTAGTAATTATTGATAATTTTTTAAATATTACTGGATGAGTAAAGTAATATGAGATTGATTTTATTAATATTGTGGAAATATGGCAATTATGGAAATTTAAGTCGGGACACGCCTGAGTCGTGTCGGAACTTAATTATTATTATTAAAGTGAATAAATTATAAGTCGCCCGTATGGTCATTTCGAGTGCGCCAAAGTGTTTGAAAGGGTCGAGATAGTCAGAAAAGGGTACCCGGGGGTTTAGTTTGGGTCTCGGTGCGTTTTTAGGCCTAATTGACATCCTGGGAGGGTATTATAGACATTTGTACTTTAGGGTAATTAAACCCACAAAATTTCATAAGTTATATTAGCCATTAGGAGTTTCTTTCAAGGGTTATCAATCACAAAACCTAAGAACGGCGATTAGAGAAGAAGGTGGAGAGTTTTCCAAGCAATCCAAGGCGTATAACTCACTCGATTGCACCGCCACCACTACCAAAACGTAGATCGCACGACGAGGAATGCAACCATATCTTTTTCATCCATAAATCAGACCATTGAATCTCAGACAAGTATCTATCTTGCTGATTTCTAGTTGATATTCCTTCCATGTTAGTCTAGGAATGAAAATCATATATTTTAATTGAAGAATTATATGTTTTGGAAGAGAATTTATATGTGTTGTAGGGAGAATCCATTTAGTCTGAAATCTTGATCATATTTAGAGGATTACCCATGAATTTATTATGATATTTGGGAAGAAAATTTGGATTAAAATAGAGGTATGTGATTACTCATGCAAAATTTGGTTTTATAAAAAAATGTGGGATTAAACTCCTTTTTGATTGATTCGTTGAGGATTTATTGATGTTGTTACGTTAGAACTTGTTTTTATATATTGCTTATACATTTGGATTACTTTTATGGGAGTTTGGGATGAAATTATAGAGGTTCGGAGGGGTTAGAATGATTGAACCCGTAGGTTGAAATTTGTAGAAAATTAGGCAAGAACTACTTGATCGATAGATCGACCAAGAGCATCGATCGATCGTTGATCGATCGACCCCATTCCTCGATCGATCGATCCCTTATGGAAAACCACATGTTTGACCCCTTTTTGTTTAATCCGGATAAAATACGCTTAAATATCTTTTAAATGGTATAATGGGACATGAAGAGGACCAGTAGGGTCTAAGTAGACTCCGTTGAGTGAAATTTAATATGGGATGAAATTGTGGGTTAACGGGGAGTTATGCATACATTAGGAATTGTGCGTACGTTCACTAAAGAAATGAGACTCGTGAAAGTTTCTGACCAAAAGGTAAGTGAGGGTATACCTACAGAAATTATACTTAGTGAGAGAGAATACTTCGAGAGATGAGAAGTAAGTATGAAATAAATTATAAATGAGAATAAAAGAGACGAATCCGTTATGCGAGATAGTTGAGTAAAAGTTGTGCTAAGAATGGATAATAATAATTATGGGCCGTGGGAGAACCTAATTTGGAAAACGTGAATATTTATATATATGAGTGTGTGACTGTGCATATATTATGTATCTGTGTAAAAATCATACCCAAGCTACTTGCTATCACGGAGGTTTTCGTGTCGGGACAGTCTTATCTCGATTGGACCTTTATGGGGGATATTGACTCGTACCCTAGAAGATAGTGTCCACGATACAGGCTATCAGAAAATGATATTCAGATGGTTCTAAGAGACGTGAGGGTATGTGCTGACCTCTTAGGAGTTGGAACTATGCTTCGCCTCCATTCGTATGTGTTTTGTGTCAATACAGTTCGAGGGTGATTCCAAACTAGTATTTCGCTTAGTATGAGTGATACGGGGATTTGATAGCAGAGTATTCCAGCACTATAGATTTATGTGGGGTGCAGATAGTATATATATATATATATATATATATATATATATATATATATATATATATATATATATATATATATATATATATATATATACTTATATATGGAAACCTTCTACTGTGCGTATAAGTAGTTGAGTAATGAATAAATGCTTAAACTTTATAACAAGTTGTAACACCCCGTCTAATTAAATTTCGGGTACCTACTCCTTTATTATATTAATACAGAATATCAAGTTGGTTTAGTCTTAACATCACTGTCGAAAATAATTAGTTAATTACTAGCCACCTAATATTTAAAAAGAGATGCCAAATTTTATTAATTAAATTAACAAATAACCAAGAATTAAATCATTACCCATCAATCACATAAACAATCTCATATGAATAACCAACTAAATGAAATCAACTGAGTCTGGAGTAAACACTCCAATAATAATAATACCAGAGTAAATAAAGTCCCAATACAAGAATCTGAATAAATAAACCAATAACCGAAATAATGAAAGTCTTTAACTACAACCTCTAATTAAGAATGGACGACATGCCCTAACTGATACAAATGACTCTGAAGGAACCAAGGATAAATATGAAGGCGTCTAATACCAAGATCCTGTAACTTCCACAGCAGCTACAGCACGTCATTAGAATGGAACTCCTATGCTTGGCGTCCCTATGGCTGGGCACCTAAAATGTTTTTTACAAAAAAAGAGAGATTTGAAAGAAACGGGTCAGAGCCAGAGGTGAATATATTTTAAAACTCTATTTTTTAAATCACAATATTAAACAACACATATATTAAACATGTTAGCACGTCCCCTCACTTGAGATCCTCACCTCTTAACTAATGTGTACGTCTAACGTATACCCTTAACCCATCCTAGTTATGCCGCTAACTAACTAGTCTGTACTACTCCTCCTTTCGCACTCTAACATGGGATATCTACTCGTAACACCCAAACAAGTCATATTCATAAACCGTATTCACATTCATTAAATTACTTATCTTAAGTGTTAATTAAATTCTCACATTCTTTGCCCATTCAATTATCTTAGTTATTCGCATCTACTAAGCAACAGTGAACCAGTCACAAGTATATATATAAATCACTCAGTACATATATACATATAAGGCACCCCTAGGATAAGTAGAGGTGTACGCATACTCTGCTATCAAATCCATGTACATCACTTACATAAGCATCACGTGTTCTGAATCTCTCAGGAACCATCTCAATACAAACCACACATATTGGAGGTGAACATAGTTCACATACCCATGGGTCACGCACAGACCTACGCTCCTAGGGTCAGCTAACTTATTAACTCACAAATAAGTCATTCACAGTCCTGTGTCCTTAAGGTACCACTCTAAATCCCCCCGAAGGCACACAAAGATAAGATGGCTCTTTTCCCGAAAACCAACCTCCCGTGATAGTAAGTATGGTAGGTATGTCATACATATAAAAATTTCATACACTAAGCATTCACACAACCTAAGTAATCATATTACAGAAGAAGTATTCACACATTCCATCTAGTAAGTCTCGTACGTAGTAAGTTTATCCCGAACATCATGCGTAATATATATTTAACTTGATAACCATCTCGTCGTATCAATTTGAGTACCTAACCCTATACCAAAAGGTTATTAGGTCTCCTATTAGTTTCTAATGTTATTTCAGAAAATATAAAATCCCTCTACTACTGTTCATACCCTTACATTTTCTTTCATTCCACTTTCAGTCCCAAATCGAAAGATTTCAAACCGTCCTCACTCGGTAACCGCTCATAATTATAGCGTTCGGTCCCATAAGTTATAACATTTTTCGGGCAATAACTAAGACCCTACTGACCTTAACTAAGTCCCACAATATTATATTAATCACCCTAAGAATTAATATTGGACATGGGATTTTCATTAAACCTTAAGGGAAAACAATTACCAAAAATCATAAGAGTTCGATCGATCGAAGAAAAGATCATCGATCGATCGACATTCTTGGATCGATCGATCGATCAAGCAGGTATTCACCAGAATTTCTTAACAGTTACGGGATTCTCCATTTTTACACCTCCAAATCATATCACAACGTCCCAAACTCCCCAAATAAGTATAATAATCATGAACCAACATTACTACATCAGTCTTAACGTTCAAGGTTTATAAAAACATCACAGATTATCGATTTCTTGGATTACAAGTCATTAAAATACTATAACCCTAGTTTTTCCTCGTCTCTTCTAAAATCATTAAAAAACTCAATTTAATTTCGTGATTTCCTAACTCTTAGATTATAATTCTTTCCCTTAATGATTTCAGAAGGTCCACTACATGCAAACCTACCCAAGTTCATGATTTAGTCTCCAATTTCACATTATCACAATTATTCATAATTTGTCTCCAAATCTAATTTATCATGTAGAACATATGCCATAAATATTTGCAAGATAAATCACTTGCCTAGAAAAATAAAAATTATGATCCGATGAAGTAGACGGTATTGGGATGATCCTTGCTTTCCGATCTATTCGGTGATAGTGACGGCGGTGCAAAAGCCTCTAAGTGGTGGTTGTAGCCATGGAAACCCTTGGAATTTATCCTCTCTTCCTCTCTAACTGGCATGATGCTTTTTGGTTGTAAAAACCATAAGGGACTCAAGTGTTGGCTGATACTTAAAACCTAAATTTCGTAGGTCCCTATTCACCAAAAGTAGGAATGACTAAAATACCCTCCCGGGTTGCCGGTTAGGCCTAAAAATGCTCCGGAACCCAAACTAAACCCCCGACTAGTATTTTCTGACTATCTCGACCCTTTCAGACACGTTGGCGCACTTAAAATTATCATACTGGTTACATAGAAATAAAATACTTTTGAATCCATTAAATTTGATCCTGACACGACTGACATGCGCGTTCCAACTTAATTACCGAAACTACCGTATTTTTAACTCACGAAAATTTTAATAAATTCCATAATCACATATTACCATAATCACTCAGTAATATTCAAAATTATCATCATATTTAAATCTAACTCTCGTCTCGCTAGTTATTTAAATCTGAATTAATTTCCTATCCCAAAATAATTTAATTAATCCCGAATAAAAAGCAATTTTATTTAATTAATCACATAATTAAAGCCATAAAATTACGGGGTATTACATACTTCCCCCATAATAACGGAATTTCGTCCCGAAATTCGGAAAAGTAGGCATACCTGAAAAAATGAGGTATGCTCCAGTACTCAAAATAAAATACAAAGCTCAATCACTACAGCCCTCGCTTCACAACAAGCTCGATGAACAATCTTGACACTTTATCGATTATAAGGTTGCACCTCAATAAATGCACCTCACGTTGTCCTCTTACTAAACAACATTCGAATAAGAATATCCTACATATCATTGGCCGTATTATCTCAATATTATTGGGAGATCGTACCTCACTTCGTATCAACTCCCGCGTTTATTTAAACACAAAACTCCCATCCTGGGAGAAACCTGAGAACATCTGACTCCTCTTGTCCGTTATTCGAATCTCGGTTCCTGGCGGTGTGTCTTTTACACAATGAATAAGCCACTTAAGACGGTTTTTGGTTATCCCATTATAGTCATCGGACTCTAACTTCTGACTACTCCAACACTCTGATAATCCGTTCACCTCTAAACATCCAGAGGAAGAATGGTAAGGTTTATCCACTCAAAACCTCAGTAAGCACCTTGTCCATTATAAATAAGTACGGGTGCTTTCGCACAACTTTCCTGTTAGGTAATATCCTCTCCCCATTACCATATTATACTTCACTTATGATATATACCCGTTGTGGAAATCAAATGATCGCAATGAGTCCAAAATTTACTTTCATACAGTTCCACCATTCGTCAACCACCTTATGCCTATTCCTCGGGATATTGGTGATACAACTTTCTCAAAACGAAACTATTCCCACTACTTCCTTATACCCCATATCGAAGGTGGGTTACAAGAATCTCATCTTAGTTCAGAATAATACTGGGTAGGACCACATACAGGCGCGGTCACTATCTAATAGTGTAACTCACCCAAGGACATAACAATTTCTTTCCTTCTTGACAACCCGTTCCACACATTCGAAGGAACTCATTACTTTTCTTTATGATTGCAACACATCAAAGAAATTTACCAACTTGACTCTTCAGCTACTGGAATTGTCGGCTCGACACCAAGTTTCTAGTTGTTACCCTTACTCCAACCGATCTACTACTTGCTATACCCCTTTCAACACTGAATTTCACGTATAACTCCTTCCATTAAGTGGTACTTAATAACCCTCTACTTTCCTCGGCGTATACCAAAATTTATGGCCCGTGCACTTTTCACCACGTTGTGCACATCTGGACTCTTTATACCTTTTTTACATCCTCAATCTATTTACGCGTAAGCCACCCTCAACATTCGATTGGGTGGAACTCCACTCCAAATTTTCCATAATAATTAAATATTTGTCTTCTCAAAGGATACCCCATTTTTAAATGGCTTCCCACTACCCTTCAACCAATTTCGGGCGTGCTACTCCGATCGCACGTGATTATACTGATTATCGTCCTTCTCTTACGACGCTTAATCCATTTTACCTCTACTATTTTGTAATATCAGTCTCACAAGTATAAATCTCACTCGTCTTTATGTCTCTTCTTCCGGCGATTATCATATCAACAAACCAGGGTGTCTACACCCCTTTTAACCCACGCATACGGGTTTAAACATCACATACACTTCATAAGTACTCCAAACTCTTTATTGTCCCTGCATTTGCAACGTGGCTATACCACTTGGGTGTTCTCAATCACCCCCGAATTTGAAATTCAAAATCCTCCTAAACATCATTTCATCTTTCAACCCGCCAATAATAAAATAAATGATCAGTACTTCCTTACCACACAACTGGTTATACTGGCCTTTTATCGTAATTTACCCTTTTAACTTCCAATTATTACTACATACTTCCCTAACGATTGAGGTACCCACATCATGGACAAATGGCCAAACATCTCCTTACTACCAACCTTATGCTATGTTTCATGCGTGGGATGTCTTTCTAAGTGAATTCCAAATAAGGAAACCCCTCGATACACTACTTCCTAGCATTGTCGGTCATCAGAATCCGTTAGACCCTCGGTCCAGAACATGTACCCCTGTATTCCCATCTCTTGACAACAAAATTATATCTCCTTCCGCTTAAACAAGGAACTTCTTCCGAGCCACATTCCATAAACATCATACAAATATAATCGAGGCTCTAAAAATATCGTCCCCAGACATGTAACTATGAGTATTAACTTCCACGTCTCTAAAGGGTGATATAACAATGCACTCTTCTTATTACCACATCCTGAGCATTAATTATATTAACCAGCTAAATCTGTTCGCTGAACAGTAAACCAAACACACTCCGATTTATATCAGCAAAGTCCCTACACATATCGGGAACAATTATCCGGGACCATTATACTTTTCAAACTCTCAATAATACATATATATATATATATGTACAAATATATAAACGCGAGCCCGACCCTCTCGCAAATGGGGACTCGCCAGAACAAAACATTCTACACCAAAGTAGTAACCCCAATAGACTTGCAATATCCGCACACTATCGGTATAAGCATATTATAAAATCATAATTAGGATAATATCATACTCGTATCACACAGCACTTAAAAGAGAAATTTCAATAAAGTATATAGCACTATCGATACACCCATTCATCCTTCGCGGATAACACAAAAGGTAACCCCACTATACCAGGGAAAATATTCACATAAATAATAACATTGACGAGATAATCACTAAACTCGTCTCTCATGCGAATATAGTAATAAAAATGTAGTAACTCGTTCCTGACATATACATCACGCAACATCATCTGAGGATATAACTCATACTTCTATCTTGCCAATCGCCCTAGCTTCTCAAATGGTTCCTGGACTTAACACACCTATCTGTACCAAACCAAAAATTCCAATTACTATTGCCCTTGGTAGGCACCATACCCTTATCCCTCTACTTGCTTCGGGAAACATTTTTAATACACGGGTTTCACTCTCTACAAAATACCTCTACACATACTTCACTTATCTTCGGTCATACTGACCATGTTAATTTGGTCCTTCTCTCGTATGTTGGTAGTCTCGACTCTAATGGCTACCTTTGTTGTTCCCTTAGCTTTGATGGCCATAAGGAACACGCTATTGGCTTCAAAAACTCTTACAGAAATCACCATCGCTCAATAAATAATTCAGCTATCCAAATCATTTAAATGGGTCCCTTGATGGTTCTTCCCCTTTTGGTACTTCACCGACACCGTTTCCCCCAGTGTTACTCTATCTAAATTCTTTAATTCTTGTAGTTCCCCACATAAGGAAGAGTTTACTTCCATATTCGTAAAACCCAACATTATTACCATCTGCATCGACCGTCCAAGCAGAATTCCCCAGAAGTTCTAGCAAATCTTCTTGTAAGTTAATTTTCCCCCTTTAATCTCCTATTCTCCATTTCACCTACTTCGTCCGTTGTAAGATTCGCTAATTAATTAAATTTCTTTACACAAAGTGACCCCTGTCTGACACTCTTGTGTGAGTTCAGAACAATGTTTGCATCTTATCCTGAACATCTGATGAAGGAACATATGGCCAAACCATACGTATACGCCTTCTCTTGACAAAACATTCCACTTCTAAGTGTGGTGGTTGCCTCTCACCATTTTAACTCTGCTCTTATGAGCCAAGAAAAACAAATTACCTAAATTTTCACTCCCGATTATCCATATATGCCAAAACCTTTGGATATTTTACCTTCGTTGGCTAGCACACGCCATTTTCGCATTTCTAGTATTTCCACTACTGGTTCTCTTCAATGTTTGGTCTGACTCTCTCCCAATCCAACCTTGCTGGTTGAGTCCAATTAGACCCCACTTTTTACTATAGTGGTTCCTGGAAGTCATATGTTGTGCCTTAACCGTCTTTACCATTCTGGCCTTCCTTGCCATAATAAGGGTGACCTCAACTACGATCATCATTCTTGAATATACCATATAACCTCAACTGAGCTTTGCCTCCTGCTGTTCGCCCAACTTTTCTCGCCTGACAAACTGCATCGTTCGGCACACGAACACACCCGAATGCAAATAAGATTCACTATCATATACATTATAGCAGGAGAACAAAACCTCACCAAAGAAATCAACAATCCTAAACATAGGGCTCTATATCAAAGAAAGCTACGCTGGAAGCATAATAAGCCGCACAGATCCTAAAGGACACTAGAACCTGATGCTTTGATACCACCTGTAACACCCCGTCTAATTAAATACCGGGTAGCTACTCCTTTATTAAATTAATATTGAATATCAAGTTGGCTCAATCTTAGCATCACTGTCGAAAACAATTAGTTAATTACTAGCCACCTAATATTTAAAAATAGATGACGAATTTTATTGATTAAGTTAATAAATAACCAATAATTAAATCATTACCCATCAATCGCATAAACAATCTCATATGAATAACCAACGAAATGAAATCAACTGAGTCTGGAGTAAACACTCCAATAATAATAATAATGTCAGAGTAAATAAAGTCCCAATACAAGAATCTGAATAAATAAACCAATAACCGAAATAATGAAAGTCTGTAACTACAACCTCTAATTAAGAATGGGCGACATGCCCTAACTGATACAAATGACTCTGAAGGAACCAAGGATAAATATGAAGGCGTCTAATACCAAGATCCTGTAACTTCCACAGCAGCTACAGCACGTCATCAGAATGGAATTCCTACACTTAGAGTCCCTGTAGCTGGGCACCTAAAATATTTTTAAAAAAGAGATAGATTTGAAAGCAAACGGGTCAGAGCCCGAGGTGAAACTATTTTAAAACTGCAAGTGTTTAAATCACAATATTAAACAACACATATATTCAACATGTTAGTCACGTGCCCTCACTAGAGATCCTCACCTCTCAACTAATGTGCACGCCTAACGTATACCCTTAACCCATCCTAGTTATGCCGTTAACTAACTAGTTTATACCACTCCTGCTTTCGCACTATAACATAGGATATCTACTCGTAACACCCAAATAAGTCATATTCATAAACCGTATTCACATTCATTAAATTACTTATCTCAAGTGTTAATTAAATTCTCACATTCTTTGCCCATTCAATTATCGTAGTTATTCGCATCTACTAAGCAACAGTGAACCAGTCACAAGTATATATATAAATCACTCAGTACATATATATATATATATATATATATATATATATATATATATATATATATATATAAGGCACCCCTAGGCTAAGCTGCGGTGCACGCATACTCTGCTATCAAATCCATGTACATCACGTACGTAAGGATCACGTGTTCCGAATCTCTCAGGAATCGTCTCAATACAAATCACATATATTGGAGGTGAACATAGTTCACATAACCATGGGTCACGCACATACCTACGCTCTCACGGTCAGCTAACTAATCAACTCACAAATAAGTCATTCACAGTCATGTGTCCTTAAGGTACTACTCTAAATCCCCCCTAAGGCACACAAAGATAAGATGGCCCTTTTCTCTAAAACCAACCTCCCGTGATAGCAAGTCTGGTATATATGTCATACACATAATAATTTCATACTCTAGGCATTCACACAACCTAAGTAATCATATTACAAAAGAAGTATTCACGCATTCCATCTAGTAAGTCCCGTACGTAGTAAGTTTATCCCGAACATCAAACGTAATATATAATTAACTTGATAACTCTCTCGTCGTATCAATTTGAGTATATAAACCTATCCCAAAAATTTACTAGGTCTCCTATTAGTTTCTAATGTTATCTCAGCAAATATAAAATCCCTCTGCTACTGTTAATATGCTTACATTTTCTTTCATTCCACTTTCAGTCCTAAATAAAAATATTTCAAACCATCCTCACTCGATAACTGCTCATAATTATAACGTTCGATCCCATAAGTTATAACATTTTTCGGGCAATAACTATGACCCTACTGACCTTAACTAAGTCCCACAATATTATATTAATCATCCTAAGAATCAATATTGGCCATGGGATTTTCATTAAACCTTAAGGGAAAATAATTACCAAAAATCAGAAGAGTTCGATCGATCAAAGAAAAGATCATCGATCGATCAACATTCTTGGATCGATCGATCGATCAAGCAGGTATTTGCCCAGAATATCGTAACAGTTACGGGATTCTCCATTTTTACACCTCCAAATCATATTACAACGTCCCAAACTCCCCAAATGAGTATAATAATCATGAACCAACATTACTACATCAGTCTTAACGTTCAAGGTTTATCGAAACATCACAGATTATCGATTTCTTGGATTACAAGTCATTAAAATACTATAACCCTAGTTTTTCCTCATCTCTTCAAAAATCATTAAAGAAATCAATTTAATTTCGTGATTTCCTAACTCTTAGATTATAATTCATTCCCTTAATGATTTCATAAGGTCCACTATATGCAAACCTACCCAAGTTCATGATTTAGTCTCCAATTTCACATTATCACAATTATTCATAATTTGTCTCCAAATCTAATTTATCATGTAGAACATATGCCATAAATCTTTGCAAGATAAATCACTTGCCTGGAAAAATAAAGATTCTGATCCGATGAAGTAGACGGTATGGGGATGATCCTTGCATTCCGATCTATACGGTGATGGTGACAGCGGTGCAAAAGCCTCTAAGTGGTGGTTGTAGCCATGAAAACCCTTGGAATTTATCCTCTCTTCCTCTCTAACTGGCATGATGATTTTTGGTTGTAAAAACCATAGGGGACTTAAGTGTTGGCTGATACTTAAAACCTAAATTTCGTAGGTACCTATTCACCAAAAGTAGGAATGACTAAAATACCCTCCCGGGTTGCCGGTTAGGCCTAAAAATGCTCCGGAACCCAAACTAAACCCCCGACTAGTATTTTCTGACTATCTAGATCCTTTCGGACACGTTGGCGCACTTAAAATGATCATATGGGTTACATAGAAATAAAATACTTTTGAATCCATTAAATTTGGTTCTGACACGACTGACACGGTGCATTCCAACTTAATTACCGAAACTACTGTATTTTCAACTCACGACAATTTTAATAAATTCCATAATCACATATTACCATATTCACTCAGTAATATTAAACATTATCATCATATTTAAATACTAACTCTCGTCTCGCTAGTTATTTAAATCTGAATTAATTTCCAATTAATTGTCCTAAAATAATTTAATTAATCCCGAATAAAAAGCAATTTCATTTAATTAATCACATAATTAAAAGCCATAAAATTACGATAGGCCAGGACAGTAAAGACGGCTAGGACGCAGCCTACTAATTCCAATTGCTGCTATAGTCGAAATTGATGCCGAAATTAGACTCACCCAACGTAGTATGCTTGGGAGAGGGTCAAATGGACAATTGAGGAGAGTCAGCAGCGAAAATTCTAAAAATGTGAGAATTGTGTGTGTTACCCAACGAAGGTAATATATTCATAGGCTTGGGCGTATGGAGGAATGTGGTTAACTGGAAGTGAAAATTTGGGGTAAAATTTTTCGTGGCTCGTCGGAATGAAGTTATAATGGTGGGAGTCAGCCACCATTTTTAGAAGTGGAATAATCTGTATATAAAAGGATCTTAGGTACAGTTTAACCGCACGTTCCTTCAGCAGTTGTTCAGAATAAGATGTAAATGTTGTTCTGAACCCATCACGAAAGGGTTGGACAGGGGTCCATTTGTAAATGAATTTAGACTTTTAGCAAATCTTGTATCCACGAAAGTGAATACCAATGGTAGAGAGGATTTAAAGTGGGAGATCAACTCGTGAGGAAAGTTGACAACACTTAAAGTGAATTATGTTGGACAGTCGATCCATATGGTGACAATGTCACGCATTGTCCGTTGAGATGTTAACGCTCTTATAAATGGAGCTGAAGTAATTGAAAGATTTATTGGAGAGTGAGACTAGATGAAAAGTAGTTAGAAAATCATCGCAAGGTGGAGACTCATCAGGGGGCTCATTTAAATGATTCGGATAGCTGAATTCTTACCAAGCGATGGTGAATTCAGTATGGGTTAGTGAAGCCAGTAGCATGTTCCTTAGGGCCAACAAATCTAAGGGAACGACGGGGTAGCCATCAGAATCGAGACTATTTAAGTCTGAGAGAAGAACAACCCTAATAGGGTCAGTATGACAGGAGATAAGTGGGTTATGTGTTGAGGTATTTTGTCGAGAGTAAAAACCACACGAGTTCAAAATTTTCTGAAGAGAGAAAATGGACAAAGGTATGGTGCTTGCGAGGGAAATGGTTAATGTAATATTTGATTTGGTTCAGACACACACGTTATGTCTGGAAGACCATTAAGTAGCCGAGGCGATTGACAAAATAGAAGTATGAGTTTTATCCTCGGAGGATGAGGCGTGTTTTATGTGTCGCGGGCGAGTCACTATATTTTTCTTTATTTCTAGATTCGCATGTGAGAAGAATTTAGTCCGTATATCTATAGCGTTATTATTATGTGTATGTTTTCCCTGGTATAGCGGGTTTGTCTTCAGTGTTATCCGCGGAGGATAAATGGGTGCAGTGTTTGTGTTATATACTTTATTGAGATTACTCATTTTAGTGATGTGATATGCGAGTATATTATTATACTAATTATGGTTTTATAAATGGTTAAAACGATAATGGGCAGTGATTGCAAGGCTATCGGGGTTTCTTCCCTAGTGCAGTATGTTCTGTTCTGGCAAAAACCTCACCTGCGAGAGGGTCAGACTCGCACTCATATTATATATTATAGAGACTTTGAAAGGTATAGTGGTACGAAAATGTTTAATCCCATTGTGTTTAGGGACTTTGTTATTATGATTCAGTGTGTATTGGGTTTACCGTTGGGTGGAAAGATTTCACTCATTATTATATGTAACGCTCCGGACTTGGTGGTAGGAGGCGCGCATTGTTATCTTTATCCTTTGGGAAGGTGAAAGTTAAGACTTATATTCATATGTTTGGGAATGGGATTTTGAGAGTCCCGATTTTATACGTACGAGGTTTATGGAATGTGATTACCACCAACACTGAGCAATGGTGCAATTAGTAAAAAGTTCTTTACTTCAGTACAATTATGGGAGGAGATGTAGCTTTTTTGTTAAGAGACAAAATAGAGGGGTGCAAGTTATGGACGGAGGACCCAACGAATTTTGATAACCGACATTGCTAGATAGTAGTGTATCGGGGGGGTTTCTTGTTTGGATTTCACTTTGCGAGACATTCCACGCATGAAACTTAGCATAAGGTTGGAAGTAGAGAGATGTTTGGTCATTAGTCCATGAGTCTAGTACCTCGGTCGTTATAGAAACCAGTAATTATTATTGTAAGTTAGAGTTAAATGCAATTTAAGGCCAGTGGAACCAGTTGTGTGATAAGGAAACATTGAAAGTTTTATTTTATCACCCAATTGAAGGGTAGAACGATTATAAGGAGGTTTGGGAGTATCCAAGTGTTGTAACCACGTTATGTCACAAGGGAAACTAATAATTGGGTGTTATGCGTGAAGTGTAGTTGATGCTTACACTAGTATGCACGGTTTATAAGGTGTGTGGGCATCCTGGTTAGCTGTTGCTTGAATCGTTCGAGTTGAAAAGACGTGGGAATAAACGCGTGGAATATATGTTTGTGAGAACGAAATAACAAAGTGGAACTGGTAGATTGGATTAAGCGTAGTACGAAGGACGATAATCCATATATACATGTACGATCAGAATAGTAAAAACGAATTTAGTTGGAAGGTAATGTAAGGGTATTCCTTGAGAAGGATAAAATTTAACTATTATGGAAAACACTCTGAGCGGAGTTTTACCTAGTCAAGTGTGGAAAGCGACTTGCGCGTAGGTTGAATGATGATGTTAGTAAGGTATAAAGGTGCAGCATTGCACATTGTGGAGAAAAGTGCACGGGTCGAAACTTTCGGTATACGCTAATGAAAGAAGGGGAGTATTAAGTGTCACTTAATGTGAGTCATTGCAAGTAAAAGTCGATGTTGAGCGAGACATAGTGAGTAGTCTCCGCGGTAACCACTCATGGATAGAAATTGGTTAGAACGAGAGGATCAACCAGAGAATATTGTAGCAAACCTACGATTCCTAAAAATAGAAGAGAGAAATTGTGTGAAATTTTTTGGATGGGGTGCCAATTTCAAGGTAAGGTCATGAGTTCCTTAGAATGTGTGGAACAAGTTGACCTAAAAGAAAGTGATTATTATTCTTTTGGGTGGTATACACTATTAGACAGTGTGCCCCATCCTTTCTTTGAAAATAAGAATCGCGTCGGTAAGAGGTTTTTTCCGGTATTATTCAGAACTAGAAAGGGCTCATTGAACCCCACTTTTAAACCAGGATTTCAGAAAGTGGCGGGGATAACGTTTTGTTTTGAGTAGGTTGTATCACCCTTATCCGGGGAGTAGGCGAGGTGATTAAAGATTAGTGGAACCATGTGAAAGTAATTTTGAATTCATGGTGATCATTTCATTTCCACAACGGATGTATCTAGCAAGTGACGTTTAGTACAGTAGAGTTTCATGGAAGCACTCGTACCTGTTTCTTGTGGACAAACTGCTTATTGATATTTTGTGTGGAAAAACCTTAACTTTTCTCCCTCTATTTTGTTTAGAGGTGAGTGGATAATCAGGATTTTTGATCGCCCGAGTTAGAGTTTGATGACTGTGGTGAAATTACCATGGCTATTTTAGGTTACTATTGAATGTCGTAAGAGTTACATCGCCGAAAATTGAGATTCGAAGAACTGATAAGAGTGGTCAAATGTTCGTATGGTTTCGCTCAAAAAGGGAGTTTTGTGTTTAGATAAATACGAGTAATTGTTATGTAGTGACGTGCGGCCTCCCAATAATATTGAGACGGTGGGGGCCAATGATGTGTAGGCTCGTCTTATGCGAATAGCAATGGATTGGAGCACAATGTGAAGTGTCGTTATTAAGGTGTGACTCTATAACTGATGGTATTGAGAGTGTTTAATAAGCTTATTTTGAGGCGGGGAGGACTATAGAAATTCGCTTTACCTGAAAGTCCGTTTTGAGTATTGATAAAGTATCTAGATCTAGTTTTACCAGGCATACCTTATTTTCCAAATTTCGGGACGAAATTCCATTATTAGGGGGGAAGTATGTAATACCCCGTATTTTATGGCTTTTAAAATTGGGCATTTATTAAATTTAATTGAGATCTTAATTTAATATTAATCCGGACTTTTATTTTAAATATTTACTAGCGTGAAGAGAGTTAGTAATTATTGGGAATTTGTTGAATATTACTGGATGAGTAAAGTAATATATGAGATTGATTTTATTAATATTGTGGAAATATGGCAATTATGAAAATTTAAGTCGGGACACGCCTGTGTCATGTCGGAACTAAATTATTATTATAAAAGTGAATAAATTATAAGTCGCCTGTATGGTCATTTCGAGTGTCCAGAAGGGTTGAGATAGTCATAAAAGTGTACCCGGGGATTTAGTCGGGGTCTCGGGGGGTTTTTAGGCCTAATTGACATCCTGTGAGGGTATTATAGACATTTTGTATTTTTGGGTAATTCAACCCACGAAATTTCATAAGTTATATAAGCCATTAGGAGTTTCCTGTTAGGGTTATCAATCACAAAACCTAAGAACGGCCATTAGAGAAGAAGGTGGAGAGTTTTCCAAGCAATCCAAGGCCTATAACTCACTCGATTGCACCGCCACCACCACCAAAATGTAGATCGCACGACGAGGAACGCAACCATATCTTTTTCATCAATAAATCAGACCCTTGAATCCCAGGCAAGTATCTATCTTGTTGATTTTTAGTTGATATTCCTTCCATGTTAGTCTAGGAATGAAAATCATATGTTTTAATTGAAGAATTATATGTTTTGGAAGAGAATTTATATATGTTGTAGGGAGAATCCATGTAGTCTGAAATCTTGATCATATTTAGAGGATTACCCACAAATTTATTACGATATTTGGGAAGAGAATCTGGATTAAAATAGAGGTTTGTGATTACTCATGCAAAATTTGGTTTTACAAAGAAATCTGGGATTAAACTCCTTTTTGATTGATTCGTTGAGGATTTATTGATGTTGTTACGTTAGAACTTATTTATATATATTGCTTATACATTTGGATTACTTTGATGGGAGTTTGGGATGAAATTATAGAGGTTCGAAGGGGTTAGAATGATTGAACACGTAGGTTGAAATTTGCAGAAAATTAGGCAAAAACTGCTTGATCGATCATTCGACCAAGAGCATCGATCGATCGATTATAGATCGAATGACCCCATTCCTCAATCGATCGATCCCTCCTGGAAAACCACATGTTTTTCCCCTTTTTGTTTAATCTGGATAAAATATGTGGGAACCCTTGAATATCTTTTAAATAGTATAATGGGACATGAAGAGGACCAGTAGGGTCTAAGTAGACTCCGTTGAGTGAAATTTAATATGGGATGATATTGTGGGTTAACCGGGAGTTATGCATACATTAGGAATTGTGCGTACGTTCACTAAAGAAATGAGACTCGTGAAAGATTTTGACTAGAAGGTAAGTGAGGGCTACTGAAATTATACTTAGTGAGAGAGAATGCTTCGAGAGATGAGAAGTAAGTTTGAAATAAATTATAAATGAGAATAAAAGAGACGAATCCGTTATGCGAGATACTTGAGTAAAAGTTGTGCTAAGAACGGATAATAATAATTATGGTCCGTGGGTGAACCTAATTTGGAAAACGTGAATATTTATATATATGACTGTGTGACTGTGTATATATTATGTATCCGTGTAAAAATCATAATCGAGCCACTTGCTATCACGGAGGTTTTCGCGCCGGAACAGTCTTATCTCGATTGGACCTTTATGGGGGGTATTGACTCATACCCTAGAAGATAGTGTCCACGATACAGGCTATCTAAAAATAATAGTCAGATGGTTCTAAGAGACGTGAGGGTATGTGCTGACCTCTTAGGAGTTGGAACTATGCTTCGCCTCCATTTGTATGTGTATTGTGTCAATACAGTTCGAGAGTGATTCCGAACTAGTATTTACCTTATTATGAGTGATACGGGGACTTGATAGCAGAGTATGCCAGCACCATAGATTTATGTAGGGTGCATATAGTATATATATATATATATATGGAAACCTTATATTGTGCGTATAAGTAGTTGAGTAATGAATAAATGCTTCAACTTTATAACAAGTGTTTGTGAATTTAATAACGGTACTGAGTGGTTCTAAGTAACGTAAGAAAATGGAAGAGATTAATTTTCTAAAACCAAGTATCAAAGCATTTGCACTCCTCGGGATAAATGGAAAATAAGTTAGATAGACTTATGAGATAGGTAGTACGGTAGGCGTGCACACTAGATGAGAGGTGAGAATTCTCAAGATAGTGTCGCGCACTAACATGGTGGTTATATTAGCCGGTAAGAATTTTAAATACTTGCTAAACTATTTTTAAAACTTTTTTACACTTGGGCTCTGACCCATTTTCTGTCATTTCTTTCTCTCTTGTATATATATGTATGTATTACAGGTGCCCAGCCACAGGGGCGTCATGCTTAGGTTCTTTGGAGTGGATGTGTTGCAGCTTATATGGGAATTGCAGGCCTTTGTTGTAGACGACCTCGTCATTGATTATGTTCTTGCTTTAGTTCTACTTAGTTAGGGCATGTGTCGCCCGTTTTCCTATCCCGTTTGGATATGTCAGAGATTTATGTTTATTTATATTTCCAGTATTCAGTACTCTTCAGGAGTTAACTCTTGTCAGGATGATTTCATTTATAGTTCTTAAACTTAGTTTGGTTTATCTAAACGGTTTAATTCTAATGTGTTAATTGCCATCCTTGGTATGTATGTGATTCTTAAACTGTTTTTTATTAAAAAGATTTTCATTTTGGCATTTAATAAAATGAAAATAGACTTTAAATTGTTTTGACACTTAGCTTAATTATTTAGCGTGTTCAAATTGGAAATAATATTTTTGAGAAAGTGATGCTGAGAATGAACCAACCGTCCACCTTGATCTTAATTTAATAAAGGACTGATCACCCAGTATTTAATTAGGCGGGGTGTTACAGCTATTTGTGGAGAGGAGACTGAATCTCTTCGTCTATCCGTTAGCTCAAAAAATGTATACCATTTCCATAGGAGGTTTTAACCCCCGACTCATAGTTTCAGATTTGAGAAAGTTTCCAACTTTTTATTAGGCGGGGTTGAACATAGGCTACCACCGAGATAACTTTCAGGTTCAGAAATTGAAAGTAAATCTTCTGAATGTGGCCCTAATATGCCAGGTAAGAATCCCAAATTTAAGAATGTCAAGCATAAGAAGACCCCAACTGGGAATGAAACTGAGACAAGAAAGGCATGGTCTAGGAGGTTAATTTTATTTGACTCGCCTTGTTGGAAGAATAACCTGGTACGCCATGTATTGGATGTGATGCATGCAGAGAAGAACTTCATTGAACATATTGTGGGAATTGCCTTGGTGGGAGTCATTAGAAGGATGGAGAAAATGCACGAAAATACCTTAAATCGTTGAAACTTAAGCCACAACTATGGTTGAAAGAAGATAGTAGGGGAAGGACAATAATTCCCCCTGGTGCGTTTACTTTGATGAGTGGGGAAAGGAAGGTGCTTTTAGACACAATATATAATTTGAAGGGACCATCTAATTTTTCATCCAACTTGCAAAGGATTGTGAATTATGCTACTCATGATTTACATAAGTGTAAGTCCCACGATTGGGATGTGATCATGTAATTGGGTCCTCTATTGTTTAAGCACTGTTTCTCCAAGCACAAGGATTTGCGGAGGGCTACTATACAAATTAGTATTACCTTCTCACTCTTGTGTGAGAACGTAGTCAATCGAGATCACATAATGGACGCAAAATTAGCGATGACCAAAGCGATTTGTGTGTTGGAGAAGTACTTTCCCCCAGCATTCTTTGACATATGTGTTCACTTGTTGGTACACCTATGCGACGAGGCACTTCTTTCTGGTCCAGTTAGATATCGGTGGATGTATCCGTTTGAAAGATTGATGAAACTTTTTAAAGATTACGTCAAGAATACGTGATACATTGCAGGATCAATTGTAGAGGAATACATCACCATGAAGTCATCAATATATACTCAGGAATATATGCCTGACTCGACCAGCGTTGATGACACTGATGAGTTCATCGATGATGGTGGTCATGTGATGGGAAAACGAGTGAAATTAACGAGTTTGAAACATGAATAACTAGCTCGTTATCTATTTGATACACATGAAGATGTCGAAGAATGGAAAAAGTAATTTAAATTATTTTAATGTTTAACATTATTTTAGATTATTTTGTACATGATTAATTTTGTAATATGCAGAAAATATGAAGCCTCTGAGAACAATAAAAGATGAAAAATAATGGTGCAATCAGACAGCGAATTTAGGTTGTGATTGTCACAAGAGGTAATTATAATAAAAAAGAGATTCGAGCGAATTTAGGCTTTAGAAAGACCCGAGAGTCCGTTATCCAAATGTGTGAATCCGTCCCGTCGAAGGAGCCGATCTCATTGGCACAATGGCAAAAGTTCATTGACAATGAGATCGGGGAGCGACAATTGGCATCTTGCCAGTCGGGGAGGGAAAATCTGGCAAAAAATACAGACGTGCACTACTCCGGCCGGACGACTTATGCCGAGGTGGAGCATAGTATGATGGTAAGATTTAATTTTCTATAACTACAGAAATATATTATTCTGCATTATTTTACTTTGCGGGGCCGATACTAATTTTGTATTATTTTATTTCAGGGGGCAGGGAGTGGCCCTGGGGGTAGGCCACATAGGCTCGATACTTATGTGGCTATTCAAAACAAGAAGGGGAATGATAAGGAGGTGTCCCCGAGCATCGTGGACACGATTATAAGTAATTCGACAGTTTACTTTTTGTTAATTACGTTATAATTTTTTTATTTACTTATTTTATTAATCATGTGCTTTTTGTCATTCTAGGCAAAGCTTAAGGAAGTGCATGAGTCGCAGTCTGATGCCGACAAGGAAACTTTGTCCACAGACCCACTCAGCCAAGTGCTTGGCGCTGATCGCAAGGGGAGGATAGGGGGTGAGCTCGCGGGTGGACAAATCTAGGATCATCGGATTGGAGACGAGCGACACTGAGTTGGCTCGAACGGTGGACTCACATGATGCGAAGCTGTCCCGTTTGGAGGTGACGGTCCAAGATATGTTCTCATTCATGAAGCGTTTGTTGAGATAAAATCGTAAGGGGAAAGGGAAGGAGAAGTTGGTGGAGGAAGAGGTGGTGGAGGATGAGGTGCAGGAGGAAGAGGATGTGGACCTCGCTGCTTCATCACCGACACGTATGAACTTTGATGATCCGGTCCCCTATTTAGCTCCCTTCGACCGACCGATGTCGACACTTGGTTGGCCAAGCATGTTTATACTGGACCTATTTGATGGTCAGCGGATAGGGCGGGGGTTCAGGGACCAGAATACCGTCCGGGGTATGCCAGTTCATGGACGTTTGCTTCAAGACATCGAGTTCAAGGTGCTCATCATGCATGTGATACCCCAGAAGGAGAATTCACCATTGTGGTTGCGCAAACAATGAGGCATGATGTATATTTTTGGGTGTATCAATTCGTATATCGTGTGGCCTACTCACCTCCTCAGAGTTACCCTTACCCCAGACATGTAGTGACATTATTATTATTTGAATTAAATTATTTTAAGTTGTTACATTTGAATTATATTTGGATTATATCGTGATGCATATTGTTTTGAATGTTTATTTGCATTATCTCTATTTTATTTGGATATATGATGTTTGAATAGGTACAACGTTGCTGTAATAGGTACAAATATACTGCTGGGCAGTGGCAGTGGCCATACTGCCCAGCAGATTTTTTTTCAATTCTGCCCAGAATTGTCACAGTCATTGACCGTGGCAATATTTTATTGAATGTCACGGGTTTGTCACGATACTTAACCATGACAAAAATTGTCAAGGTCAAGGACCGTGACAAGTCTAATGAACTTATCACGATCAATGATCATGACAAGTCCGTGATAATAAACGTTGTCACCCCCAGAATTGTCACAGTCATTGACCTTGACAAGACTAACTTGTCACGATCAATGACCGTGAAAATCCGACAGATTTGGTGTAGTGTAGACCTTTTCGTTCTCCTGCGTGTTGGTTAGAGATAGGGGACAATGAGCTACTTGGGCCAGAGGTGATACAGGACACGTCTTCTAGGAAACAAATGATTCGTAGTCATATTCGGGTAGCGCAGTACGGACAGAAAAACTACACCGATGTGAAGCTATTCTTCCGGGAGTTCAGTGTGGGGGACCAGGTATTGTTACGGGTATCACCAATGAAGGGGATAATGAGATTTGGAAAGAAAGGGAAATTGGCGCCACGATACGTAGGACCATTTTCTATAATTGAGAGGGTTGGACCGGTTGCTTATAGATTGGGGTTGCCGAAGCACTTGCATAGGATATATGATGTGTTCCATATTTCTTCGTTGAGGCGATATCTCTGAGACGAGTTAGCTCACACTCATGTTGCATTAGAGGAAATCGATTTGTAGCCAGACAGTTCTTATAAGGAGATACCGGTAGCGATCTTGGGTCATAGCGAAAGACGGTTGAGATCGAAAGTAGTTCCGTTGGTGCGTGTCCAGTGGGAGCACCATAATCTTGAGGAGTCTACTTGGGAGCATGAGGATGAGATGCACGATAGATACCCGGAGTTTTTTTTACCAGGTATGCTTTATTTTTTGAATTTCAGGACGAAATTCCATTATAAGGAGGGAACTATGTAATAAATATGTGGTAAATTAGAAGTTAATGAGCCAAATTCATGGGATTAATTAGAATTAATTATGTGAAAAAAATTAATTGGGGTTAATCTGGATTGAATAGTACTAGAGGTTAAAGTAATATATGATTTTGAATATTACTTAGTGATATAAAAGTAATATGTGAATATAATAATTATTGTCGGGAGCTACAAATACGACAATAATGGAAATTAAGTCGAGACGCGCTTATGAGTCGTGTCGCAACTAAAGTTGGAAAATAAAATGAGATTTATTTATAATTTATTCGAATGATCATTTCGAGTGTGCCGTTGAGTCCATAAGGATGGTCGAAATAGGCAGAAAATTCTACCCGAGGGTTTTATTTGGATCTCGGGTCAATTAAAAGATGAAAGGAATCCCCGAAGGGCATTTTAGTTATTTTGCTTAGGAGCTTAATAGTACCTACATTTTTTCTCTTTTAGCTAACCTTGGAGACTTGTTACATATGTGAGTATAGATCGTACGTAAGGTTCATTTCATCAAAGCACAAAGTGAGGTCTTTTGAGAGAGAGTGAAAAGAGTTAGAAAGAAAGTGAAAGGTTATTTAGAGGAGAGGAAGAGTTACATGGAAAGGAAGAGTCACCTAGGACAAATTAATGGGACAACCACCATCTCTAAACCTCGCACCACCATCGAATAGTTGTCAGAAAAAGGAAGAGGAGGTGCCAAACACTTGTCTTCTCCAAAGGTTCAGACCTACACATAAGGCAAGTGTAATTCTTGCTCTATTTTAGTGCTTATATTATCCATGTTAGAATAGGATTTTCTTTTGGATTGATGAACTTATGAATTTGGTATTAAAATGATTGATAAATCAAGTTTAATGGATTGGTAAATTCATGTAGTTGGAGATTTATACAAGTAGAGTCTATGAACATGAAAATGGATAGGTTTTACATGTAGAGAATATATATATGTTTATTGAAGATATGAAAATGATGATACATATTTCATGTAGATGAACCCTATTCATGTTGAATATGGAAATTTGATGATTTAGATATGAAATGATAATTCTTAATTTTGAGTTTTTTAAGAGGTTTAAAAATGGATAATTTAGATAAATTGAAATTTTAAGGATTTAATGGGTTTGATGATGATACCTTTATGAACGTATGGATTTGATGTTGCTCTTATGTGAAAAGCGCCCCTGAACATGTTAGAACGATGTTAGAATATTTGAATTTGGGGTAGACTATAATCCATGAGGGTTTGGATGTAAAAACATGAAGAAAAACACAGAAAACTGAGGTTGAAGACGAACTGGAATGACGCTAATCTCGTTCGAACGAGACATATTGTCATTCGAACGAGATGCCATCTCGTTTGAATGAGAATTCTGGGTTTCTGACGAGATTCTAGAAATTATGTTTTAGCCCAGAAAAATTTGAAGAATTGTATTTTAGCCCACGGTAAGATTTGATTAATTTTAGTACATTAACAAGGAGTTAGGGACTTGGGTTAATGTTGGAAAATTATATGGAATTGAGGAATAATATTATGTGAGAGATAGCTACTAAATAATAATACGATTAAGAGATGAATAATTTTCATGTTCAAGTACGAGTTAATATTGGTGATATATATACAGGTACTTCAGATTATAAGAGTGATAACTACATAATAAATATACGATGATAATCGTGATTAACAAGTACAGTGGTATTCGAGAAATACGACGGGTACTTGGGGTAGGATGGAATCCTAATATGATATTGGTCGAGTACATACCGAATTTTATATAAGTTGATGTGTATACCTATTCATTGTTTATTTATGTGTTTGACATACATAGCCTACTTTCTATCGGCGGGAGGTTTGCGCGTAGAGTATAAGATTTGAACTTAGCAGTAGGAATTGGGTATAGAGCTCCTTTCCTTGCCTTCAAAGGCCGGAAAGAGATTTCGCTTTGGCTTTGGTTCGCTTGACCGTGTGACTATGGTTCCTGTGGTCCAAATAGAATAACTTTGGGTGCTATCACATAGACCTAAGCAGGGCAAGGAAGGTCTCTAATCGACAACAAAGAGATATGCCAATTAGCGGCACATTGACTATAAACCACTTTTCGTTAAATCATATAGTAAGACAGAATTCTTATCTTAGTGACTCTTATCCAATCTCTTTAGGGAGAGACATATCCTGATGAGCCTGATGGAGAATTTTTAACTTGTTACCTCGGGACATAGAACTTAGGGATTGAGCACCACTTTTATGAATAAGGGTGTGACTGGTCATTTGGGTGCATAGGTATGTGAGTAGACCAAAGGCTTAGGACTATGTTCACCTCCAATATGTGTATTTTGACATTTATGGCTTGAGGGATACACCGTACCAGCAATCCTTTGTACAGTGACGAGATGTACCCGGGCATGATAGCAGAGTATGTGCGCACCGCAGCTGAGCCTCGGGGTGCAGTATTGTATATATATAATAGAGTGAATGTGTATATGTACTTGTGATATATTTAATATAAATTGAGTAGACATGAAAGATAATGAAATCTGAAATGAATTAAGTTAGTGAATACTTAATTATCTTGAATTGAAAAAAGCGCTTATCCATGTTAAAGAGAAATTGGATATATATGTATTAGCTGTATTACGAGAGAAATACGTGGGAAAGATATGCGCTATGGTTAGTGGAACTGATATGAATTAGCTAGCATGGGATTAGTAACTAGTAGGATTTAAAGGTACATTAAGTGTGCACTCTAGATGAGAGGTGAGGATCTCAAGAGAGAGTCCGATAATCTAACATATATATAATAATTGTTGAATATAGCATTTATTCACTACTGTTTTCTAAACTATTTTTACATCGGGCTCTGACCCATTTTCTTGCATATTCTCTTCACTCTTGTATCTCCTATATCAGGTGTCCAGCCACAGGGACGCCAACCATAGTGGATTAAGATTTTTGACGAGCTATGGATGCAATGGAGTTTTGGACTTTATTTAGACGATTTCATATTTATTGATTCATACTCTGTAGTTGATCTTTCATTTAGGGCATGTCGCCCAAGAGGATTTAAGTATTTCCATTCTATCCCTGTTAGTTAATGTATTATGTCAGTTTTTGATACATTTGGTTTTATTGGAGTTTATTACATTCAAACTGGAGAGTTTTATTCCAGTTGCATTTAATTCAGTTTTTATATTACTCAGTTGCTATTCATTGTGTGAATGGATTATGTTTAATGCTTTATGTTTTAAAAGTGAAATTTTTAATTATATAAAAAAAATTGGAAAAGTCTTTTTAACACCTGCTTAGTTGGATATTAGGTGACTAATAAAAAAAAGAAAAAATATTTTTCGACTGTGATGCTAAGAATGAACCAACTGTAAATTATGTTTTAATTGTGTATAGGACTGATCACCCGGTATTTAATTGAGCGGGGTGTTACAGTCCGAATATCGAAGTTTTGTTGTTGATGTACAAGGATGGCTGACTCAACTATCACTTGTTGAGTTTGAAAATTTTCTTTCCAGCCAAGAAGATATGGCTAAGTAAATGGGAGGAATCTTACTGAAGGGTGAGGAGGAAGCTCTCTACACCAACAAAAGCAAAGTCTACTCCAAGCCGCACACCGTAGGCGGATCTGAGAAGGATGATGATAAGGAAAAAAGTCATCAAGTAGATGGAGGTTCTCGTCCAGGAGGGGCTTCAAAGAATCATGGCTACGGTAAAACAATTGAGGGCAAATGTTACAATTGCAGCAAGAAGGGACATATGGCAAAAGATTATTGATCCAACAAAAGCCCCCTTGAGATCAATGTTGTTACTTATAATTCAAAGGAGAGAAGCGAAGATGATTGAGATGATGAAGCATCTTTTGCTGTGGAAGAGGAGGAGTTAGCTCTCACAGTCTGGACAGCTGAGCGGATCAACTACGAAAATAATTGGATCATCGACTCAGACTGCTCAAATCACATAACGGGTGATAAACAGAAGTTATAGATCCTGTCAAAATACCAAGGAATAAAGTTATGGTAGAAGACAACAACTCAAGGCTACCAATAGCTCATATCGGTAAGACGGTATTAGCACATCAATATAGTTCTAACTAGGTGCCGCTTAAAAATATCTACCATGTTCCAGGTATGAGGAAAAATCTACTTTCAGTGGCACAGTTAACATCATCAGGCCACTTTGTCTTGTTTGGTCCACGAGATGTGAAGGTATATCGAGACCTCAAGATCTCAGAAATGGAGACAATGGAGGGACAGATATTGGAGTTAGTCTACGTGATGTCAGTAGAGTCTGCATATGTAGACAAGACAAGAAAAAATGAGACAGCAGATTTATAGCATATGCGAAGAAGTTGATGCTCAAGGGACTTTCGTAATTTTACGTGAGGACAGACACGGTCTGTGCGGGATGCCAGTATGGTAAAGCACATCAATTACCATAAGAGGAATCAAAGTTTAGAGCAAAGGAACTATTAGAGTTACTTCACTCTGATGTGTTCGGACCTGTCAAGCAACTATCAATTGGTGGGATACGGTATATGGTGACGTTTATTGACTACTTCTTCATGTATGTGTGGATTTTCTTTATGAAAGAAAAATCTAACACGTTCTCAAAGTTTAAAGAGTTCAAAGAGACAATTGAAGGAGAAGTGGGGAAGAAGATTATTTGTTTACACACAGATAATAGAGGAGAACATACCTCAAATGACTTTTCTAGTATCTATGAGACTGTAAAATATGTCATCAATTTACTTATGCCAACACCCCCTAACAGAATGGAGTAGCAGAGAGAAAGAATCGAAATCTTGCAAAAGTTTGTCAGAGTATTCTACATGCTAAGAATGTACCGAGAAGATTTTGGGTTGAAGCAATGAGAACTGCAACCCATGTGATTAACAAACTTCCTCAACTAAGGTTAGAGTTTGTTTCACCCCTTGGGAAATTATGGGACATAAAACCTACAGTTAGTTACTTTCGAGTATTCGGCCGTGTATGCTATGTATTTGTTCCTAACCATTTACGTAGCAAGTTTGATAAGAAAGTCGTCAGCTGTATCTTTGTGGGATACGACAGTCAGAGGAAAGGGTGGAAATATTGCAATCCTACGATTGGAAGGTGTTACACGTCACGAGATGTGGTTTTGATGAAGCATCTTCTTGGTGATCCTCAAAAAAGGAGGTGTTATCAAACTCGAAGTATTTTGAAGAGAAACTGCAACAGAAAATGGGAGAGAAGACTCCTCAAATCCTTTCAATCTCACACGAAGGTGAAGATTCATATGATGATGATAATGTTGAGCAAGAAGTAACTCGGAATCCTTGGAAAACTGGTGTACATTACCAACTAGATAAAGAAGGTGGACCTAGTGAAACAGAAGTATCAACTCCACAATCACAATTCAGGAGGTCAATAAGAATCAGAAAGATAAATCCCAAATATGCCAATGCAGCCATAGAAGAAGAAGTAAGTGTAAAAGAACCTGATATGTTTGAAGAAGCATCCCAGAATTCTAAGTGGATTAAAGCTACGAAAGAAGAAATCACTTCACTAAAGCAAAATTAGACTTGGGATCTCATGTCGAAGCCAAGAAATGTGAAAGATATCATGAAAATGGGTTTACAAGTTAAAGCGTCGTCCAGATGGATCAATTAAGAGATACAAGGATCAACTGGTGGCTCGAGGGTTCTCTCAACAATATGGACATGACTATGATGAAACATTTAGTCCAGTAGCGAAGCTTACAACTGTATGAGTCCAACTTGCACATACAGCCAACAAAGACTGGAACATGTGGAAGATGGATGTGAAGAATGCATTTTTACATTGGGAATTAGATCGAAAGATCTACATGATTCAACCAATGGGTTTTCATAACCAAGATCATCCTGAGCATGTGCGTAAGTTGCGAAAGGCACTCTATGGATTGAAACAGGTACCAAGGGCGTCGTATGGTAATATTACTAAATTTTTTACTCAAAGTTGTTATTCAGTAACACCTGCAAATTATAGCTTGTTTGTCAAAGCTAATGGAGGAAAGTTAGCTATCATACTGGTATACGTGGATGATTTAATCATAACCGGTGATGATGGGAAAGAAATTCTTCGAACAAAGGAGAATTTATTAGTTCGTTTCCAGATGAAGGAACTTGGACAACTCAAGCACTTTCTTAGTCTAGAGGTTGATCGTACACAAGAAGGAATATTTATCTATCAGCAAAATTATTCCAAAGATTTGTTGAAAAAGTTCGAGATGCTCAAATGCAAGCCAATCTCAACGCCGATGGAACCAAATGGCAAGTTGTGTGCACACGAAGGAAAAGAGTTGGAAGATGCCACAATGAATCGATAATTAGTAGGTAGTCTGATCTACCTAACCTTGACTCGACCTGACATTTCTTATACAATTGGTGTGATGAGTCGGTACATGCAAAATCCAAAGAAGTCTCATTTGGAAGCAGTTCGGTGAATATTGAGATATGTGAAGAGTACAACTAATTATGCTATTTTGTACAAGAAAGGTGAAGATTGCAAGTTAGTTGGCTATTGTGACGCTGACTATGGAGGAGATCACGACACTCGTCGATCAACTACCGAGTATGTGTTCAAGCTTGGATCTGGAGCAATTTCTTGGTGTAGTAAGAGATAATCGACAGTATATTGGTCAACTACGAAAGAAAAGTATCGAGCAGTAGCAATGGCAGCTCAAGGGAGTACGTGGTTGTTACAGTTCATAAACAATCTACATCAACCAGAGGCTATCCAGTTCCGTTGTATTGTGATAACTAGTCGGTAGTTCGCTTGGCGGAGAATCCAGTCTTTTATGCAAGAACTAAACATGTGGAAGTGCACTACCATTTTATCAGAGAGAAGGTTCATGAAGAAGAGATTGATATGAACAAACCAAAACAGATAATCAAATTGCATACTTGTTCACAAAAGGTTTGAGTACAAGCAAGTTTGAAAACTTCCGTCGTTAGTTCGGCATGGTGAAAGGAATGGGAGTCGATGTTGAGGGGGAGTATTAAGTATCAACATCACAACCCACTCACTTATATTATGTCATTACTTACCTATATTGCATTAGTGATAAATTAGTGTTTTATGTCATTGCTTACCTATATTACATTAAGTGACAAATTAGTGTGCAACTTGCTAGAAAGGTGTGGTTGTAATTTTCCTTACTTGTTTAATGTGTGGACTAAAATGTATTTGCCAAGTTATAAATACCCCATTTCCTATGCTTGTATAATCATACAAGAAGAAGTAAAACAATAAGGCAATTAGCATTTATATTAAGTGTAATATTTTAAGAGTTGGTCTTCTTTGAGTGTTTTGAAATAGTCATTTGGTGAGTACTTCCTTATAATCATTTCTTGTGAATATGAGAGTCTTGTACTCTTTATTCTCAACAAAACAGATATACCAGAAAGATTTAAAACAAATTTCTTGGATAAATTTGGAATACACGCAGGGGCGGAAAAAAATGGCGCATAAACTCAACAGGCAGCCCCAAACATGAAATTTCTGAGGATAAACAGCATAAACCCCCTCCACACCTGATTTAATTTTTTTAAATACCAGCCACAAAAGTAGGGGTTCTAGGTGTTTTATTCCCAAAAATTCAAACAAACCCTAGCTTCAAACGAGATTTTTTATCCCGAATCAGAAATGAGAATGAATAACACAATATAGAATGGCAAAATGGTGCAAAATGTGTATATTCACTTCATTCACAAGTAGGAATCAAAAACCCATCTCACAGAAACCAACTAAGGCAAGGAAACATTAAAAAAACACCTCGCACAATGAAGCTCAAACTCTCTGATGAAATGAAGATGAGAAGTGTGACAATGGCAGAAACTAGAGCTCCAACTTAAAAAGAATGCATGAAATCTCAAAACCCCAAAATATTTTTTCCAAACTCCAAATAACCTCAGGTATAGAACTAAACAGCGAGAACACGATCCAGAAAATGGAAGTTAAATTAGACCACGAAGTGAAATGTAAAAAAAAAGGCTTAGAGTATGGAGGTTTTTTTAAAATACGCAGAGGTTGAACGCTCTATTAGAGAGAGAGAAATAAGAATTGAAGTCGTCGATTGAGCGATAAAAATAAGAAACCCTAACGTCGCTCGAACGTAAGTGCAGTCACTCGAACGAAGAGCAACGTCTTTCGAACGAAAATATTGCACGACAATGGGTCTCGCCCGAATGATATAAGGGTTTCGCTTGAGCGATATAATAAAACTTACATAAAATACTCAAAATATGATAAGGTTTTGCCCAGTGAAAAAAATTTCATAAAAAGCTTACTCGAAGGGCAAAACAGTATTGAAACAGACTCAAAACTAGAAAAAAAAATTAGAAACGATGTGAGTTACGTGCTAACATAGAACCGATGGTGTGAACTACAACAAAAGAGTCACAATATTAACATGTCGAAACGTTCAAGAAGCTCTAATTCATAGAGAAATATCATAAAACTTTATTTTAGCCATATGTGACAATCAAAGTGTGGGCAAAATGAACTAAACAATCAAACATGCACACAAATTCGGAATATTAACGATTCTACAAACAATACCATTATGATACGATCTTTCAACATTGGGATTCGTGGTGCAAACCCATTTAATTATCCATCCGAACACCCTCAAATATAACATATTTTTCTTTTGGAATGAACATAAGCAAATTGGCCCATTTTTGGCATATGATTCTTTTTATTGCCTTTTTACTTTTTTTGGGCTCTTTTTAAAGGGTGTGTTTCACGACGAGTCAATTTTTCACTCTCGCAGACCTTTCCCGTGAACACTCGTCATTTTTTAAATAACAATTCACTCCTTGTCATGAACTTAATTGTCATGTCCAATATAACCCATATGAGTAGTCTGAACTTAATTGTCATGTCTAATAGGAACTCTCACATCAAAACTCAAAATCTCATTATTACATTCACTCCTTGAATCCACAGTGGGACATTGCCACTGCCCAATGACAATTAACAGGCGCACGGAGCGTTCTCAAAGCCCTCCAACCACTAGGGTCCCACTAACTCATAAATTAATAACAATATATAAAGGATTCTCACATGTCAACAACTATCAAAATATATGGGGATCACATAAAAAAATTTATTCATACTCAGCCAATCATATATTCACTTTCATATGGAATGGAATCACTCACTGCTAAAACCATATCCTAGTGAACACTAAAACTATAACCACGGGATTGCATCAACATCCAATCCTCACATAAAGAAATATCTCTCGGTAAAATAACTATGCCTAAACAAAACGTATTATCATACAATGTATATAGATATTATGAATAACGCGCTTCATTATATCCCTAATTAAAGAACTGCGTCAATCGCCAATCTAAAATTCCTACATGCCATAAGTTATCACTCGATCCATATATTCAATAATAAACATCACCAAAATAGTTGTACCCTAATCCCATATATCAATATAATGGCTACACACATCGAGCTATGTACTCCAAAACAACATATAATCATTTCACACTTTAATTTATGTAATCATACGTACACGTACTCATTCATCTGCACCGGGTTATGGGTTTCATACTATCCTACACCCTAGACAAAACTAAACCATTACCATCCAACCTAGGTTAAATCCTAATCTAGGCAGCACCAAATCCCACTATCCTATGAGTGATAGATATAAAAAATAGATGGCGCCTTTAACAAGTCAAACAAACCTCATACACTTTAATCCCTATATCAATTCACACACTCTCAACAAGGTTCCATTTAAGAAATCACACAAAACCTATGGATATTACCCAAGTGCCAATAGCAACACCAATACCTTAAAATATATAAGCTCAACTTAACCATCTTTGGTCCATGTCTACAATTCCCATAATCCATATTCGGATACTTTCCAGCTACAAGGCTATACATTAAACGTCATCAAACGATAAACAAAATTCTCTTTAGGAGATCTCTCCCATGACTCAACTTGTTATCTCATGACTTCCTTTCCTGTATCCCCCGTTGTCTCTGATAAGGATGCTTCTGATCTCACATTTATAATCATGATCCTTAATCAGCACGTGCTCATCCCTCGAGTCCTTTCGAACTTACTCATTCCCGAACCTTCTTCATAACCAATTCATCCACAATATATGTTAAAAACACGTCAGCAAAACCATTATAGATATAATCTTTTATTGTGTCATCTCAACTCACACAACAAAAAACACTAGTCCCCTCCTTACCCGTTTCCACCTACACATGTGTACTAAAAATTCATTCCTAACTAGCTTTTGTTCATTCTCCTCAACAATGGAATGACCCTACTCCTAGGTCAAAATTTCTCACATTATCATTACTATTAATATTGTATGGGTTAACAATATAAATCAACCTTGTTCGAATCAGAACGAAACATAATTCTACTCTTTCATACGAATTAACCACACATAAACTCGCTATTATAATCTTCATGTTTTGATCAAACGTGGCAATCTTTTGCCCTCTCTCTTAGGTGCACAAAATCTCATTAAGGCATTATTCTATCCTCAGTTTCCATCATAATCCATATCATCATAGGTAGAACCCAAATATATAATAGTCTCCTCAAAACTCAAATTCGCTAATGTCTCCAAAATCACTTTATCGTGAAACACGTTCACTACTTATGCCTACAAAAGTCTCCTAGTTGCATATCTCACTTCAAATAAGATAACTTCCTAAAATCATCCTCATAGCAGTGGTGAACGACTTTGCCTAACCACTCATTCTCTTTTTTACCACTAACTCACAATGGGAAACTTGCTCGTCGGCCATTATGGCTCTGTGTTTCAAGTTCGTTATCCTAACCATATCCTCTACTCCACCGGGAGCCTGGACACTTCTTCTATCTTAAATACTGCCTTGCTCTTCAGCTCCATACTTCTCCAGTTGCTCGCTTTAATAGCTTTCCTCTCGGGTGGCTCACACCCTGGGTGGTGGGGCTGACCTGGAGTGGACTCAGTAATCGGCCTATCTTTTATACATGCTCGAATGATCCTCGAGTCTCTCCGGTGTAGGCCTGTCAATGGGTCGGGTCTGGACCCGAACCCGACCCGGACCCGATCCGTATAATAGGGTCTGAGCTTATTTTTTTGGACCCAAGACCTGAATACCCGAAGACCCATTTATTAAACGGGTAGGGTCTGGATCTTATACAATACCCAGACCCGAAGACCCGACCCGAATTATATATTATTATTTTTCAAATATATATACTTATACTATAAATTTATATATATTTATAAATATATATTATCAATATAACATGTAAGTAAAATATATAAAAATATAATTTTTTGTATATAATAGATATAAATAATATGTGTTTTATTTATACTAATAACAATCTATAATACATTACAAAATATTTTAATTTAAGATTAAAAAGTAAAGAAGGGGGATAATATAAAATAAATATAAAATATATGTATATATTTGGCCAGACCCGGACCCGGACCCGAACCCGAGACCCGAACGAATCCGGGTCTGGATCCAATATTATAGACTCGATGAAGACCCGGACCCGAACCCGATAAAGACCCGATTACACGGATTTGGATCTCCCTAAACCCGACCCGGCTCCAACTCGTTGGTAAGCCTACTCCGATGATCAAATGGATACGAATGATGCCAACACACACGTCATTATGACACCATAGTCCAAAAACCTGCGATAGGATCTAAACACATAAAAGAATGCTCAACAGAGAACGAAATATACACAACACAAATTCTAAGGAAACTAGAACCTGGGTGCTCAGATACCAACTGTAACGCCCTCTATTTTTCATGCCCAATTGATCAGGTTGATCATTAAATATAGGGAATGCTAAACAATTTTTATCATACTGAGTATCAGCGTAAAACATAAATTTATATTTAACAGAAACCATTCACAATAAAAACTCGACAAATGATGATAAACAGAATAACTGAACTAAGATAAAAGTGAAACTCCACTAAAATTAAATCCACTTTAAAAATCTAATTTTTACAAATGTCTCAACTGAAAACAAAGATACAATGGTAAACAAATTTGAAACAAAAATCCTGAATACAAATGACTATTGAAATTATACAACAACTCGTACTATAAGGATGGTAAACTAATCTACAACCACTACAAGTGTGACCGCTCAGCCCTGCTAATTTTATATATAACAATAATATATAACACCTCGCGCAATCAGACATATGAGGTGGCAAGACGTCGTCGCTAAACTACATCGGGTGTCACTAAACTAAATACCATTCTTAGCATGTGACAGACATGAGACATATAAAATTCATTTCCTCAAGATAATAATTTAAATTGATCGAATAAATAATAACCATTCATGCGATAATAAAATCCATCACCATGTTAATCTCTAAAATAATCCAATCTTTAAATAAATAAATCTCAAATAATAATCAACTATAAATATCTGAGTGAAACCGTAAACAATTGTGGAACCAAGTGGCTTACTAAATTCATAAATAGACTCTCATAATAAAATGCGACTGAAAGGAACATAAATCTAAACTACTAAAGCACCTATATATAAACACCAGTTGCACCTCCAAAATATCATCAATAACTCCTATGCAGTTACTCCAACGCTAAATCCTGAAATGTTAGTCAACGCAATGGGTCAGAGCCCACCGCATGAATACCATCTACTCTCCCCAATTAGGGTTCGTGAACCCAAACCGTAGCATTATACATAATAAATATCTCAATAGAATATTTTAAGTTAACAAGATAATTAAATCACGAGCGAGTAAATGTAAATTGTCTTTATCAACCATACAACTAATGCACCCTAAAGTGTAAGTCCAAATATTCCAATGACATATATTATTTACTATTTTATTCTCATACTTACTCATTTTAATTAATTAATTAATTTGATTAATGCGATACCAATATGGTCAGTCGACCCCTTATCAGCCCCGTACACACTCTTGGCACGCTTAAATATCTACACACCATACCCATTCCCCTCATTATAGCCAGTCAACCCGTATTCTGTCATTTTTGCACATACTCGTGAGGTTCCACGCACGACACATCAATATAACCCATCGGCCCGCACATACTCGTGATGCCAACACACACCCACGTCGCTATAGCTAGTCGGCTCGTTTACTGTCAGCCCTGCACATACTCGCTTCGTAAATTCATTTTAATATTCGTTTATTAACTTAGGTATTAATTCTTAATTCTTATTTTTCTCATCGTCTCATTTCTCATTATTTTATTTAAGCCCACCTTATTTTAGAGCATAAATCTGCACACCTACCCCTAGTACAATACCTAGAGGTCTCCAAAACACAACTACGTTCAATTCTATTATGTAATATAAATCTCTATTAATAACTCTTCCTAGTCTCGTAACTAGGCTATCCAAATTAACGAAATGACACCAAAAATCAGCCCCACTACGGAATATTCCATTTGTAAAAATCTACACTCATTATTCCCATACCTATAAAGTGTTAACCCCAACTAAGGCATACCCACTAGTCCCATACCTAGCCAATGTTAACCGCAACTAAGGCATAGCCACTAGTCCCATACCTAGCAAGTATTCCTAAAATTAAGGTGAGAGCATACTACCCGAAATCTCATCGTCCCCGTAACGATTTATATGATCAACACAACAAATCACACAATAAAATTTATCAATAAATGAACAATTTCTCAATTTAATTTACTGAATTCATCGTTGTAATTGACAACAATATTTTTTTATTCAACATATATAATCTTAACATCATGCAAATACGAAGCACATAATAATCATTTATTTTAACCAAACCTACATAATTTTATGTGGTTGTACAAGTATAATTTTCATTTAAATCGAATTACTAAGGTTTCGACATGCAAACCTATAACTTATTTACCCCAAATCTAACCTCTACCCTAAGTACACAAGGGTTACAAGTATTAAATCGGATTAAGATTTTTAAGAGAAACAGTCCTAAATTGGTTTTTACTTTTCTAATTAGGTTGCTAATTCATTTTAAGAAAAGCATATGAATTAAGGTTTAGGTGAAATCGAAAATGCATAATACTAAAGAGAGAGAATAAGGATATTCAAGCCTACTGAAAATCATTTAGTAAATCTAATTATACGGTTGAAATCCTCTCGAAAAGTTAAGAAATATTGATTATTGGACCAACTTGAGAAAACACCAATTGAACCTTCAAATTTTGAGTTGAAACTTGTTAAACTTGGGGCTAGGGTTTCTAGGTAGAAGAAGATCAAAAATATAGGGGACTAATGCTCATAGATTTTGTGAAATTATGTTTTAAAAGTCCTAACCCCGAGTTGGTTTTATGTTAAAAAGATTAAGAATTTAATTGCCATTAGAATTCTAACCAAAATAAAGCAGCGCCGCCCCTGACAAAAACCGAATCGATTCGGATACCGGGACGAATCAATTTGCCCCTGGCTATCAGCCAAGGACGCCCCAAAAAATATATGAGTAAATAAAATCCTAATTTCAATTTCGATTAACATCCTACTTTTCATAATTAAAATCCAACATTTTAAATTACCAAAAATAATTAAATCCAAAAATTTATTTTTTCGAATTCAAAATTAATTTAATTAAATTACGTTTTTAAAATCTATGGGGTGTTACATACTTCCCCACTAGCACAGTAATTTCATCCTCGAAATTCGACGAAGCATAAACGCGCAAGGTAAAATACGGCTCACATATGCCTACCCATTATTACCACGATTAGGCACTCGTACACCCAATCCTACCCACACATATTCCACAATCAAAATACAATATATAAGTATCTAGGAAAATACGTACCGTACCACTCCACTAGCCACGTCATGGCTCTTGCAACGCATGGCCCGCTTGAGGCTCTCGAGTCGGAAGCATATAGCATCTACCCACTAAGGTCATTTTCGGTGCTACTGCTGCTGGCACTCCCTATACACCTGGCGTTGTCGGTGCTAGAGGCCTTTGGCCCTGCTGGCCCTATGTGCCCTGACCATGTTGTTCTTGCACCTTTGGATGCCTAGAAGCTCGGTGCCCTTTCTCTCTATAGTTGAAACACGCACCCCTAAAAGGTTCGTACTACTTATTTGGAGCTCGCTCTCCTGACTGTCCTTGCCCTTGTCCTTGGGGACCTGCGGGACACCATTTTTGTACTGCTCTTGACCTATTCTTTATCTCTTCCATGCCTGGTCATTGCAACCCTTGTTCTCTCCACCCTGACCATTGGACTCTTGTCTCTTCCCCAACTTCTTTAGGTAATTTACATTCTCCTGCCACAGCAACATCGCGACGTCTATGCCTGATTGCCCAACACCATTTGCCTAATAGACCATGACAATCCTTTAATAAAACACTTCATCTTTTTTGCCTTAGTATTAACCTCCTCCGGTACAAACACCAATAAATTTTTAAATTCCTTCTTGTCTTCAATCACTGATTTTGAGCCTTGCTCTAAGTCTAAAAAGTCTCCCTTCTTCACGCTCCTTATCGCATACGAGAAATACTTATCACTAAATTTTATCGTAATAGCTCCATAATTCAAACGGTCCCTATCCTCTGATGTGGTGACACTCTTCACCACTGTAAAACATCTCATATCAGCTTAAACATAGCCAACATCTATTTCTGTGCATTATTGCAGTCCACCATCTGCAAATGTCGCTCAATGTCCCTCCTCCACTGGTGAGCAACCGTTGGGTCAGATCCCCCTACAATGGTGGGAGTATTGCCCTTTTGGAAAGTGGCCCTCACCCTATCCTAAGTCGAAGCGAGTGTACCCTATTGCTGCACCTCTAAGCTCACCTATCTCTATCTTCTTACCTTGATACTGGCCGTCGTGGATTCACGCACAATTATCGCTAACTCCTCGACATCCAAGACAAACATCCTCTGCCTCTCCTGACTGGAGGACCCAGCAATTGAACCCTCTCTCCTATCTCCAACTCACGTAATGTTCGTCATCTGAAAAGACAGGAACAAAACAACATCAAACTCGAAATAACTAAGAGTACAAATAATAAAAAAGAATCAAAGATAACAACACGGATACTAAAATGGACTCACAACCTACGAGACCTAAGACCATGCTCTGATACCATCTGTAACACCCTGCACATTAAGATAGACAAGGTGGCCAGTCGCCGCCGCCAAACTACGTCGGGCGTCACTAAATTAAATATCATTCTTAGCATGTGACAGATATGAGACATATAAAATTTATTTCCACAAGATAATAATTTAAATTGATCCAACAAATAATAAATATTCATGCGATAATAAAATCCATCACCATGCTAAGCTCCAAAATAATCCAATCTCTAAATAAATAAAACTCAAATAATAATCCAACTACAAATATATAAGTAAAACCGTAAACTACTGTGGAACCAAGTGGCCCACCAAATCTATAAATAGAGTCTCATAATAAAAATGCAACGAAAAGGAAAATAAATCTAAACTTCTAAAGCAGTGTAATAACCCTTACTTTTGAGAAATTTATTTTATATTATTTTACTATGTGAAGTAATTAGATAAAATAATGGATGATGGAGTAAATATCAATTAAGTGAGTTAATAAAGAATATTTACTAGATTGTTGCATATCTACTGTTACGTGTATGTAAATATCATCATGTTACGTTTTATAGTGTCGTGTGCTTTAAATGAAATTGATGGTATAAATAAATTCGGGACTTGAAATGATTTAAATATTTTCGGATGCTAATTTTGAGGGCGTAGTTAGTCCCGAAATATGCGAGATAGTCAAAATAAGTTCCATATTGTATTTTTGGGTTTCGGGCACTTCTGACTGGTTATGACTTAGATGTGTAGTTACGAGTCATTTTAATGAGGTATTAACAATTTAAGATGGGAATTAAGGATAGAGGAATGTTTAAGTCTTGCACTTCATTTTATTCTCTTAAGTGTGTATTTACTAAACCTAGAGAGAAAGAGAGAAGAAGATAATTGTGGAGAAAAAGAGAAGAAAAGGAATAGAAGTGAAGATTGAAGCTTGGAGTTGTTGCTACCAAAGGGAATCTGAGATTTCAACCTTAAGGCAAGTTTCTTACTTGCTAATATATGATTTAGGGTGAATAAATGGTATTGATGGTTGTCTATTTGAAATGATTTAACAATTTTGGGGTTTTAAGGGATTTGTAGAGCTTGAACCCTTAGAATTTGATTTAGATGGTTATTGTGTGGATTATAGTAATTAGGATGCATTTATGATTGTTTTGGGTTGAATTAATGATGTTGGTTGGAGGAGAAATGGCGTTTGGGGAAAACTAGGGTTCATAACCCGTAGCCCCATTCTTGGCAAATTCGCTAGGGCGAATCGATTCGCCCATTTTGGGAATCGATTCGCTAAAGGGGGGCTACAGGTCTGGGAACTCGAATCGATTCGGGTTAAGGCCGAATAGATTTGTCCTGAGACATAATGTTGGTTTCTCCATCTGAATCGATTCGCTTTTGGGTGAATCGATTCGCTTTTGGGTTAATCGATTCGCTGCATGGGGCGAATCGATTCGGCCCTAGGGCGAATCGATTCGAAATCCTAATGTTTTGAGTTATTTTTCTAACTCAATTTCAACCCTTTTCTTTTAGGCTTGGGACTTAGGAACCTTCTTTTATGAAGTAAACATAGTGTCCTAGAGTCTTATATTAGTTAGGCAACTACCTTATGTTAGTAAGGGAATAGTTGGGGCTTATTCTGGGGATTAGTAAATAGACGATTAGGCATTTCTTTTCCTTAACAAGTTAGTTTGATATTAAGAGATGTAGAATTAAATAACTGAAGAACTTTCGGCATGTGATTGGGGTATGCTAGACTTGGTGGTATAGTAACACCATAAATTCTCGGAGACTGAGTTAGGGGTCTATTAATCATTGAGGTTATAATGATGGCATTAATTATGTATGGCTCCAGATAATGTGATGTATATTTTAAAATGAGATTTAAAATCATAAATGATAACTTACATAAACACACCTCTCTAAATGCTATCATAAGGGAAGTACGCGCATGAGGTGAAGTCCCCTAGCTAGTGAATGCAGGGTGAATATAGTCCTCGGCCATAGGACTGGTTATTATGTATTGTGTATTTATTGTTCGAAGTGAGGTAATTCCGGGTGTGGTTATGACTCACTATCGAAGTTATATGGCCATTTCCTGACGTTGCGTTGTAGGATGCCCAGGTTGTCTTGTGTGATAGGCCCTGGAAGATGATAGCTATTTAGGGGCGCGTCCAGTGGGGAAACTCGGAAGGACGGTCTTAGAATCGTTATATATGATTTAATATAACTATTCTCATTCAAGTGGGACTTGATTTATGATAAAGTGTTCTAAGAATTAAATGGCTTAGAATACATTTCCTAATGATATATGGAACGGTGCAAGGAAACGGTGTGTAAAGGATGGTGATTCATAGTTAATAATATTGATTCATATCCTCTTGTATGATTGAATTAAAACTTATGGTCATGACAATTGTTTTAGTTTATGCTCTAAGATTGAGTAGGTAGATTCTTATCATTATTAATCATGATTAACTGCTCATAACTGTCATACTCTTTATTCATCTGGTGATCATATAAAACTGGGTCCTGACCCGTTCATATTTCTTGTTGTGCATGAATCTTATATTCGCTCAGGTGCTCCGTCACAAGGAAGCCCGTATTGACTTCCCCATTCCTGTGTCTTGGAGCTGCAACACCTTGCGGATGTTGCGAGATATTTTGTTATAGATGCCTTCATTTTTGTATTATAGTTATGATCGGGTTATTTATTCGGGTATGTGTCCCAAGCTTTTGTATTTGCCTACTGTAATGTATTATGTAACTAATGTAATTGTTGAATATAAGTTGTAAGAGACTGTTAACCGACAGCTTATTCGGTTATTGTGTTATATACATACTGTTCCGTTTTATTCTTGTAGATTTCATCCACCTTCTTTTCAAATTGGGTTGTTTAAATGCTTTTGCTTCAATTTACAAACAATATTTTGACAATCCGTTTTCTAAAATTATGGGTGGTTATCTCGTATGATTATTATATTTTTGGTGATACTAAAAATGGACCATCTATGATTCCTGTTAATATTGGAGTATCGGGTTGGCCACCTCTTTTTTTGATAAGCGGGATGTCACTAGCATCTATAAATAAACTCCATTTCCACCTCCAAAAGATCTCCAATAACTCCTATGTAGCTACTCCAGCACTAAGTCCTAAAATATTAGTCAACACAATGGGTTAGAGCCCACCGTATGAATACCAGCTACTCTCCCCACTTAGGGTCCGTGAACCCAAACAATAGCATTATACATAATACATATCACAATAGAGTATTTTAAGTTAACAAGATAATTAAATAATAAGCTAGTAAACGTAAATTGTCTCAATCTTCCATACAACTAATGCATCCTAAAGTGTAACTCCAAATATTTCAATGAAAATTTTTATTTACCATTTTATTCTCATCCTTACTCATTTTAATTAATTAATTAATTTAATTCATGCGACACCAATATGGTCAGTCGACCCCTTATCGGCCCTGCACACACTCTTCGCACGTTTAAAGTTCTACACACCACACTCATTCCTATCACTATAGCCAGTCAACCAATATTCTATCAATTCTGCACATACTCGTAAGGCTCAATGCACGACACGTCACTATATCATGTCAGTCCGTTTAACTGTCAGCCCGCACATACTTGTGATCCCAACACACACCCACGTCGCTATTGCCAATCGTGTCGTTTAACTGTTAGCCCTGCACATACTCGCATTGTTTTTAATACCCGTTTATTAACTTAGGTATTAATTCTCAATTCTTATGTTTCTCATTGTGTAATTGTCTCATTATTTTATTTAAGCCCGCCCTATTTTAGAGCATAAATATTCACACCTACCTCTAGTCCCATACATAGAGGTCTCCAAAACACAAATATGCCCTATCCTATTATGTAGGATGAATCTCTATTAATAAATCTTCCTCGTCTCATGCCTAGCCTATCCAAATTAACGGAACGACACCAAAAATCAGCCCCACCCCAGAATATTCCATCCGTAAAAATCTACACTCACTAGTCCCATACCTAGAAAGTGTCAACCGCAACTAAGGCATACCCACTAGTCACATACCTAGCAAGTGTTAACCGCAACTAAGGCATACCCACTAGTCCCATACCTAGAAAGTATTCCTAAAATTAAGGTGAGAGTATACTGCCGAAAATTTCGCCGTCCCCGTAATGATTAATATAATCAACGCAATAAATCGCACAATTCAATTTATCAACGGATGCACAATTTCTCATATAAATACAATTAATCTCAATTTAATTTATTGAATCCATCGTCGAAATTAATACCAATATTTTTCTATTCAACAAATATAATGTTAACATCATGCAAATACAAAGAACATAACAATCATTTAATTTAACCAAACCTACATAATTTTATGTGATTGTACAAGTCTAGTTTTCATTTAAATCAAATTACTATGGTTCCTACATGGAAACCTATACCCTTTACCCCAAACCCAACCTCTAAGCTCAGCAAACAAGGGTTATAAGTATTAAATCAGATTAAGATTTTTAAGAGAAATAGTCCTAAATTAGTTTTCACTTTTCCTAACTAGGTTGCTAATTCATTTTAAGAAAACCATATTAATTAAGGTTTAGGTGACATCTAAAACGCATAATACTAAAGAGAGAGAATAAAGATATTCATCCCTACTGAAAATTGTCTAGGAAATCTAATTAGACGGTTGAAATCCTCTCGAAAAGTTAAGGAAGATTGATTCTTAGACCAACTTGAGAAAACACCAATTGAGCCTTCAGATTTTGAGTTGAAACTTGATAGATTTGGGGCTAGGGTTTGTAGGTAGAAGCAGATGAAAAAATATAGGGGACTACTTCTCTTTGAGTTTGTGAAATTATGTTTTAAAAGTTCTAACCCCGAGTTCGTTTCATGTTAAAAAGATTAAGAGTTCAGTTGCCATTAGAATTCTAACCAAAACAAAACAGCGTCGCCCTGACAAAAATCGAATCGATTCGGCTACCAGGCCGAATCGATTCTCCCCTGGCTACCAGCTAAGGACGCTTAAAAAATTATATAAGTAAATAAATTCCTAATTTCACCCCCAAGTTCAATTCTGATTAACATCCTACTTTTCATAATTAAAATCCAACATTTTAAATGACCAAAAATAATTAAATCCAAAAATTTTATTTTTTCGAATTCCGAATTAATTTAATTAAATTCCGGTTTTAAAATCTACGGGGTGTTACATAATAATATTGGTGGGGAAAAAGATTTGTATATTTTGGTAAGCACAATAAAGTTGCGAGAAATAACTTATAGTATCAAAACAGTAATAATCGTGCGACTCATTAAATATAAACATATCATCCCATCGACGCTTACATGCAATGAATACCTCACCTCTCATCTATGTTAAAAACTATGAGCATGTCCCAAACCAAGGCATAAATATACTAAAAGTCTCTATCTCTAGACTAATAAGTATTGTCATATAAATAATAACTATCATGGAATGTAACTAACTACCCACGTAGAATACACCCCATTACTCACGTAACTATTCTCATTACGATACTCACGATGTCTTAAACATAACACTATTTATGTCTTCACATCTTTTAATCAAATGTGTCCCTCATTAAACCACAATGTATATACCCAATACAATCCCAAATAAACCCCCACTGTAACAAATCTCATAATAAAACACATAAATGAGACATAGTGATTTAAATCAAAATGTCCATCACTCGACTAATATCATATACGTGTATAGCTCAAAAAAATTGCATGAAGGAATCTACCTTCTAGGGATCTTCTAGTCTTTTATCGATAAATGTGTAGGAGTCTCTCACTTAACGGATTTGAAAAAATACACACACAAATAAGAACAAGGGACAATTATGCAATCACATCATGATGTATTCGCATACTAAAACTTAACCAATGGATCAAAACATTTGCCTCACTCATAATGAAGCATAGATTGAACGAACGCATGATCTAAATGTGTCACCATACAGTACCAATGTCGCCTAATTCAAATTTATGGATATGTCCATCCGCATCCCTCATCATAAGGTGGTGGTCATACTGAACGTGTGATCACCACACATTAACCTCCATAGAAGTCGTGCGCCATCAACCATGCATGAGGTACACGGTTATAAACTCTTTTATCCTTACCCCTACTAAAAGATTCACTACGAGTGACATGTATGTTCACATAAATAATGAATCTCTCAAGCATACCCAAATCATCCTGATCCCCGAGAGCCAAATTGTCCAATAAATTAGTAGGTTTATCATCTCTTAAAACCTTAATTACACCCAATTGTACAACATATCATGCGTATACCATAAAATAGGATAACACGTGCTATCAAGCATACCCAAATTGTCCAAATCCCCTACACTGAATTGTTCTAACCATAATAAGGTTTATTCACTCGTAACCTATATCCAAAATCTCTTCTTGATATTCTCTAGTTTAATTATCTTCTCAAATTGTAATGTAAGTGCATAAGAATTACCCAAGAACTCATTATGGCCCTAAAACCCAAATCCAATTTTATTTCCCCAAACTGTCGCTGGTATCGTAATTCGTTCGAACGAACTACACATCTCGTTCGAACGAAATTGGAGAACTAATTCGAACGATACAATAATATTGTTCGAATGAGATTGATGAAAATTGTCTCCTTCGTCCTAAAAACGTAAAAATGCAATAAACATCCATTAATTAACCTCAATCTCTAATTTAGCAACCTAAACATCACCATATTCAAAACTAATAATGATTTATGATTCTAAATGATTTCTACAACATTTTAAAATCAAAACATCAACTAAAGGCTTAATTCTTCAAATCCCTAAATTGAACCCTGGTTCCTCCTTCATATAATACAATGTCAATTACACATATGATTTTAGATCAAATAAACCAATCAACATGTGGAATCGACTTATAAAGGAAGTTAATTTCTAAACGTGGGTTATAATTCTATATTCAAATATCTAAATAAATCATTTTATGGTTCCCAATAAATCCCCAGTTTTTAAAATCAGATTAGAGTCCCAACAATAATTTTATTCACAAACCAATTAAACCCAATAAAAAAAGTGATTAAGATAGCAAATTAAATCTCTAAACATGCTTCTAAATACTAAATCAAATACATAACAATGAAAGAATAAACAAATTACATATTACACAGTGATAAAGCAAGACATTTCTTTCATGAACGATACGAACGAGTGATTCATCCTCTTGATCGCTTGTTCTTCCTCTCTAAAGTTCTTTTCAAATTCTCCGAAATATCTAAAGCAGCTAGGGTTTGTGTTTTGTGTCTAATGTCTATAACTAATGAAGGTTAACACCCTTAAAAATAACTCTAAACTCGCAGGTCACTAAAAGGCGTAATTTCGAAATTCTAAATGAGCCTAAAATACTATCAAATCACTCCAATAATTAGCCCAAAGGTATTCCTACCACATAGCCCCAATCTAAACCACTAAAAACACATATATGGGCATCCGTGACACTCTAGAGTCCAACTCAAACAGTAATACCTCATAGACACACAGTAATACCTCACAATAAAAATAAAATACCCACTTAATTATTTTACGCGCAACACGTAGTCCAATATCATATACTTAATATTAACAATTACTTAATTATAACACATGGAACAAAATCATATCACATACAAAATTTAATTACCATTTAAATTATGCATTTTTTTTTTATTACCAAACCACTCAAGTAATCATTAATTTTATCTATTAAATTATTTCTCATGAAATAAATAATAAATAAAATCCAAAAAAGTATGAGGTATTACAACTCCGTGCCATGGATGGTTTGTCTAAAGGATGTCTACACATTCTCTAAAAAACTAAGCAATAATATAATAATTGTCCCAATTTCTAAACTTTACTAATAATTTTAATTTCCACAAATTAGGAATAAATCCTCTACCCAAATTCTATGTCCCTAAAATATCATGTAAATAATTATAATCACTTTTTTCAACTCCTCGAAAGAAAATTAGATTTCATAACATATGTGAAATAAGAGAATAATATAATAGTATAAAATATATAAAAATGCATCATATAGCATGAATACAAATATATTAACAATGGTGAACATGTATAGCACACTAAATAATAAGGGAAGAACGAACCTACCTCAAATCATTGAAAATGCATCCGTCTAATTAAAGAACCAATATACATGAAATTATTTAATTTAAAATATTGAACATATTTATGTTATATAAACAAACTCATTTTATTTCTCTCTAAAAATTTCTCATTTTCATCTTATTTTCTCTCTCAATTCTTCAGAATTTTCTTCCTAAAAGGTGTTAAAAAGCTAAAAAAAACTTAACACACAATTATATATCAGTAGGTCGGTTTAATAAAACCCTAAAACCTATTAAAAAAATAGATTATGTACTTTTAGGACTTAAAATAATATTGATAATGGATATAGGACAACAAACATTTCGTTTCCATTTTAGTCCCTATTTTCAAATTAAAGGGACACGTGGCATGTTGTGATTGGTCGACGTTTTATGAATATGGGTCCGCGTCAGCGGCTTTATTCAAAAATAGGGACTAAAACTATAAATAAAATGTATGCTGTCCTATTTCAAAAATACATATTACAATATGTCCTAAATTTACAAAGCACCTTAAAAAAAATTATGCATTGCCCCTACTCTTACTCCCTTTATTTTCTTATTTAACCCTTCAAATTCCCACATAAATACCCTATTAAATGAGCCATAACTCCCATACTGATTATATAACAACTAATAATTTTAGTAATTTCATTTTATAATTACTAATAAAAATAAATAAATAAATTACATAAAAATAAGTTCACATATCAACCTCTTCATCTCCCTCACTTAATCTATCTCAAAACCAAAATTAAGGTCAAATTAAGCACAATTGCTCTTATTAATAATCGAACAACTTGTATTCATTTAAATGATTATTTTTCTTCTTATATTTAAAAATAACTCTTAGAATTTCCAACATAGTTAATGTATCATTTGCATTCTCAAAATATAAAAAATAAAATGTTCAAACTTTAAACACGAGTCAAATAAAAATTGAACAAATTTTTGCAAGTATAATAAGTTCATATTAATATATTTCACACTCGATTTATTGAATCCATACATTATTTAAATAATTCACTTAAATTCATTAAATGACACATAATTAGTTTTTAATATACAAATAAAATTTATGAATAATTATGATAATTAATCTAATAATATTTTAGATTAGATCCCAAAAATATGGGGTGTTACAAAATTCCCCAATAAAAAAGCAATTGCGTCCTCAAAATTCACTAAAATCTATTATTTCATTCACTTAATATGGAAAATCAAAGATAACACAATGTACATGTAACGAACCGATAACCCCAAGCCTAAGAATATGAGTAACCTAAAACTCTGATACCAATTGTAACACCCCGGGAGGTGGTACTAAAATAAAGTAAAAATGTGTTCAATTTAAAAAAAATTAAAAATCATTTAATCATGCCGAATAGATAAATAAAACATTTGCAGAAGAATACAAATAATTTAACTATGTAAACAAAATAATTAATTCTCATTGATCTCAAAATAATGTAGCTAGAAACCATCTAACCTAAAATGTTAGTCAATAATGATGGGTCAAGGGCCACTGCAAGAATACCAGTTACTCTTCCTAATTAGGGTTACATGATCCCAGCCATAAGAATTAGATGAGATAAATATCACAATAGAGTACATTAATTAATGATAATTAATATAAATAATGATGCGAGTAGACTAAACTAACCTAACTACCCAATTTTCAATTATGTTTCTTTCAACGTTTATTAAAATTTATTATCTTTCTCAATATTAGTTAATATCAAATACAACACCACTATAGCTAGTTTGTCCTTCCTACGACCCTGCAAATACCAGGGTGCACCACCCATCTGATCATATCAAACTCATATACATCACTAAAGACCAATGGCCCATACTGTTGCCCCCACATACCATGATGTATCTCCACACAATGACCATCACTATAGTCGAATTTACCTAGGTCTTGCACTTATGCTTCCGTAAGCAGTCAATACAAGACACATCACATACAATAGCGCACACATAAAAACGTTACTATAACCAGTTTGCCTAGGTTTCACACACATTATCATGGTCTGTCAACATTAGATTCTGCACATATCGTAACACTCACATAAATCCATTAAAATAGCCTAGATTGTGTAGGTCCCACGCATACAGTGTAGTCAGTCGATATAACTCGCACATATAATGATGCCACAAACCATAAATCTCTAATACCCATTATTTATCTTAGTTATTAATTATTTTCTCATCTTTTAGCTATGTTCTCATTAATTATCACTATCCACAAAATCTATTGGGCGTCACAAACCAAATACATGCCTATCCAGATACCTAGAGATCATCAAAATTGTACTTAACTCCTCGTCCCTCACCAAGAAAAATACTTAACCTATACCCATCTCCTAGTTTTGCGCCTAGGATAAAATAAAACTAACACGTATCTCCTAGTCCCATACCTTGGAAATACCCAACACTAAAAAGTGACCACTTTATAGTCCCATACCTAGAAAGCATCAATCGTGAAAATAACACCTCTCTAGTCCCATACCTAGAAAGCATCAACTCTAGATAATAACAATCAAAGTACAAACTAAAGTACATAATCCCAAAATGACAACGATGGCATTATTTTTAAGATGTACCAAAAATATAATTTTTACATTCTCTAGTCCAACATCATATTCTTTTAGTCCGTATTTATATAACTCCAATTTCATTTGAACTAATCAATTACATCATATGATCTACAGGTATTAAAAATATCCCAACAAGTTGTCCAAATCTAATATTTTATTTCGAGTGAGATTTAATCAAATTAAGGTATAAGTCGATTCAAACACACGAATTAATAATTTTCAGCAACATGTTTCAATGTTTTTACCAATATTCACCATTTATTTGATTTAATAAACTTTAGCATATCAAAGTAATTCATATTTTATTTAACATGCGATTCGATCCAATTTTTAATAATAACAAAGTCCAATACTTTAAACACGTGGGATTCCAAGCATTAAATCCAATATAAAAAGTTCATAAAAATAGATTTATAATTGAGTTATCACTTACCCTAAGTAAGTTTCTAATCATATTTACAAAACATGCATATTTAGAGTTTAGCAAACATTTAAATCAAATAATATTTAAAGAGAAAAATAAAGATATCCTTGCCTTGTATGAAAGGATTTTAAAAATATGGATAGCCCAAGTTGTTCCTCTTACCAAAATCTACAGCTTTTGTTCTTTAGCCCTATTCAAAATCTTAATGCAAAGACTCCTAAATAAAGGTTAAAAGTGTTTTGATGGTGTTTTGTTGTTAAAATAAATAAGGCATGTAGATTCTATTTTGAGCAAAAAGAGTACGCGCACAAAAAATTTAAGTCCCGATGTCCTTTTATAAAAGTAACCAAAAGCTGCTAAAGAGTTCCACAAATCTCTCTCTCTCTCTCTCTCTCTCTCTCTCTATCTCCCCCCCCAAGCCGTTATAGTGGTTGTACCTACCTACTATAGTGGTGGTACAAGGTCACTATAGCGACAGCATGCCGCATCTCTCTCTCTCCCCTCTCTCTCTCCTAATTTGTGAAGGATTTTAGTTCCAACAAATATCATACTTTAATTCCTCTTTTAATCCTACACGAAATGGATTTTTACAAAGTATTAGATCGGATTCCAAGAAAGTACAAAAATATCAAATGCCCATTAGGTTTTTACGAAAACCTTAAATTACCAAATAATTATTTAAATACTCAAAATATTCATTTAATTAGAAAAAAATCACAAAATTTGTTTAAATTAAGTACTTTCTAATTTAATTCAAATTCAAATTCCAACTCCATAATTCATTTTAATTAATTAATTCATTTAATTAAGTAAATTATGCTCTTAAAAATACGAGATATTATAATTTTTCCCCTAATGCAGGAATTTTGTCATCGGAATTTGCTAAAGCATAACCGTAGTAACATAATTTGAAGAATATACCATAGGCTCATGTATCTCCACCCAATCCACATATCAGCATAAGATAAAATTAAGTCTCGCATATGACTACCATAGTATGCCACAACGCCGGCACCCATATACTTGATCCCACCTGCACATACCCCACAATTAATATATACATATAGCGCGCGCGCACATGCACACACACACACATATAACTATAAAAATAATGTATCATATTACCCCACTAGCTATGTCTCGTCTCCTCCTGAGGTTACCACACCTGTGTTCCTGGTGGTGCAAAATCACCATGTACTCATGGGGATAGAAAACCTTGGACTTGCTGGCCCTGAGCCTTAGTACACCTCGTAGATCAATATCCAATCTCTCCATAAGTATGAAAAGCGCCTCTAAAAGGTCTAAACTATCTACTCGACGGATGTTGTCCTTGTTGTCCATGTCCGTAAGGAACCTGTGAGAATCCATTACCTGTTGAAAGATCTTTTGCTGAATATTCCCCATTCGAGGCTTCCTCCATGGTTTTTGCTCCTGATGGTCATTACGACAGTTGTGCTCTCCACTTCTCTTGGTGCTATCTGGATGACTCAATTAATTACTCTTTTCCAACTTATTTTGATAATTCACTTTCTCTTATCAAAGCATCAGTGTGACATCCACCACTTGAGCATAGGTAGTGTATGTTGGATTTCCTATCACAAATTGTTTGATAACCCAAGTCAGACCATTAATAAAAAAATCTTATTTTTCTCCTCCGAGTTTTCACCTTTATTAGTTCAAACATGGATAAGTTGGTGAACTACTTCTCATACTTAGTAGCAGTCCTCAAACCCGTCGAGCTCCTAATAGCATAAGGAAAATATTTCTCTTTGAATTTCACCATAGTTTGAGAATGCGTATTGCATACTAAAATGGGGACCAACCAAAAATTATTTCAGTACACCTAAAAGTCTATGTGAAATATTCACCAAAGTTTTACCAACCAAATCAAGTTTTAACCTTGTTTAATCACGTGGGAGATAAAATATGCAATAAAGATAAATAGAAACATAACACCGTATGTATGAGGAGAAAAATCCACTAAGGGGAAAATCTCAGGCCAATGCAACAATCCCACTAATAAAAACTTGGTAAAAACTTACCGAGGGGTTTAAGGACTAACACTCCTTCCATGCTAACTCACACCTCGCACTTTTTTCACCAATTCTTAACAAACTCGAGATCTCTATATGCCTATAGAGGTTCTTAAGATCTTTTATGTCTTTACACATGTCAATAATGTTTTACATGCCTTATTCTTCGAATGCGGAGTTCTCAAGCATTTGGAACCCAAAAAAGAGCCACAAAGACCACAATACTCTTGTTGGGACAACCACCCTAAAGTGTATGAAAATAGGTGATTTTTTGTAAACCACTTATGGTAAAATCTTCGTCTTTCTTTGATTATAATCAACCTCAAGAAAGAGAAAGAGAGGTGATTAAATGGAAAGAAAAGAAAAAGGGAAAAGATGAACTGAATTTGGATTTTAAATTCCGTATTTTTCAAAAGTGTGTTCTTATCTTCTTAGAAATGAATAAGGTGAAGAATACATAAAATCTTTCGTGTTATTTTAAACTTGAAAGGTTTTGAGAGATACTTTAAAATGAAGAGCAACAGTGGTATAAATAAGAGAGACCATTCAAATGGGTTTACCCATTAGCTTTGTAAGCTATAAAGTCAATTTCTTACATAAGGCATGCATGACAGAGTTATTAGGGATCTAATATCCAATGAGACAAAAACCAATAATATCCTCCAAAGCTCTATAAAGCATATCCGCACCCAGTACGCGTCGTAGACAAGTTCGCTGTAGCGAATTAAACTTCAGTGGAGAAATATTGGGGCAAAGAAAGACACACATCTTTCGAGATATTTTTAAAGGCCTTCAAGCGTTCAGGCAACCAGTGAATCAAAGCATCATTATATCGAGGCCTTCATTGTGGCAAAGATTCTGCGAAGCTGCATGTGAACTCTTACAGAGTTTTTACCAAAGGAAGACTCTCAGCTCGCTACTAGCTAAGGAAAACCTTCATTGTGGAGAAGTTGCAGGGATTCACTTAATTTTTCTTATTTCTTATTTCAGAGATGTTTGGGAGAAAAATAATTCAAGGGAGAAAAAAAAACAAGTTCTACACACAAAACAGTATTTACTAAGATCCAAAAGTTTTGTAAAAACACGTGATGTGAGTGTAGGGAATCTCAAATCTTTACCTTTTTTCCAAAGTGTGTTGAATGATTCATAAGGATGATGAGAAATAACTTCAATATCTTGAACATTTGATGAATATTTTTTAAATGGTAAAATCAAGAACCCAAAATGTTTTTAAAAGAGGAATAAGACAACCTATAAGGTAACAAATGAGTATGCGAATATACTTACAATATCCTTATTTATCAATTTTGTGACAAAACATAACAACAAAAAGATTACAAGAAATAAAAATGGAAATTATATCATCTATGAAATAATCCCTAGCCAAAGGTATCACAAGATAGAAATTAAAAATGCTCATAACCTAGTAACTACAACTTACTTCTTTAAAGATTTTGTATGGAGTATTCTGAGCACGATTTACTAAAATACACTAGCAAACTCATCAATATAAAAATGTGTGAAGAAAATCCATAATATGCAGTAGTTAGAGATAGCAATAAGAGATATAGATATGTAAAGATTGAATTTCTAATATGAATCAACATTCAAGTCTCTCCCTAAATATGATACCATGAAAAAAGAAAACTCCCTATTTCTACAAGAACTTCTCCCCATGACTTCTCCCCCTTTTTGTCATGGAAGTAGACAAAGTGAGAATTCAAGTAGCACGCGAAGTCAATAAAATGGATTCAAGGTAGCACAATCTATAAAAAGATTTTTTTCATTCACGTATAGATATGCAATACATCGTGAACAAACTCCAGAACATTTATTTAGAAAAGGAAAAGTATAGAGCGAGATTTCCTACTTATCGAATATTATGAAACGTGTGATAAGCGTTCATAATCAAGAAAAGTTTATCTCAAAGACTAAAATAACATTATGAAATTTATTAATCAGGAACATAAGATCATATATTTTACATGAAAAACAAAACAAAGAACCAAGCTCGAGTTCAAGTAATGGTAATAATTCATTGTTAAAATGACTCAAAGCTTCAATAGAGGTGAAAATATATAACACTATTTAAGATATTTTCAACTAACATTTTTTCTTCTTCAAAGAGAGATTTGGTTAAAACCTTTGCTTTCACATCCTTGATATTACTCAATATTTGATGGATACAAATCCTTGAAACACCGTTACATTAAAAAAAATTGCATGTTGCTCCTTTCACTCATGAACAAGGATGGGATACTATTTCCCATTGTTTAAAGGTGAAATCATCCAATAAAAGTTGTATCCCTAACCACATCATCTCTAATGATTTTGATATAGTATAAATATATTAAACTCATTCAAATCATGAATAAATTTCACACATACACAATTTTAGGATAATGGAATCTCTCTCACAAATATTCGAAGCTTTGATCCATTTGTAAAAGATCGTACACCTTTTTTCATCCCTCATAAAGTGGTATAATATCAAAGTGTAGTGAGGTGTAAAGTGCAATAAGATATGAAAAATCATTCTCAATAAAAGTTCCTCAAAGTTTATAAGACTTCAAAAGAAAATAGAGACTTATCTTATGAAGCACGAGATCACATTATCCAAACAAAAAGAAAAAGTCATTAAAAATAACCATTTGATATAAAAGGTATGACAAGGAGTATACCATCTAAAGAGCATATGAATGATTGTATCTAACAAATCTTTTTATGATATGAAATAAAACCTACTCTTATAAAAAAAGATGACATGATATAGGATACAAAAATGCAACAATACAAAGAAGAATAAATCCTAAACATGTTATCATATCATTCAATCAACGATGCAAATAGCCGATGGTTATCTAAGAAACTTAAATCTAGTCCAATCAAGAGGTTTCCTTAAAATATCCTTTAATTCAAGATAAGTATAAATAGCTTAAAGACACAACTTTTTCTTCAACAAGTTCTCTAATAAATGATGGTGTATGTCTATATGCTTTGTTATAGAAAGTTTAATGGGATTCTTGAAAATATTAATAGAACTAATATCATCATAATAAATAATCATGCGATCTCGATCAATATAATAGTCGTTAAAAATTTGTTTCATCCATAAAAGTTTAGCACAACAACTTCCCTCTGCAATATACTTTGTTTTGGCCATGAAAAGATAGACACAATTTTTCTTCTTGGTGTGCCAAGAAACTAAAGAACTTTTGAGATGGAAGCACCCGCCAAATGTACTATTTCTCCCTTTAATAGAACCCGCCAAATTGGTATCGAAATAAGCCGTTAAAGAAGTATTGGTATTCCTAGGATAAAAATACCAAAGATCGTAGTCCCACCTACATATTAATGATACTCTTAACGGCTTTTAAATGGGACTCTTTACGATAAGATTGGTAATGAGCACAAACTCCTACACTAAATGGTATGTGGGGATGACTAGTTGTGATGTATGAAAAACTACCTATCATGCTTTGATAAAGCGTTTAATCCACATCCTTTCCATTTACCTCCTTTCAAAGCTTAACAAAAACACCCATGGGGGTACGTTTGTGCTTAGAAGATTCAAGACCAGACTTCTTCACAAGGCCTTTTGCATACTTATATTGGGAATAAAAATTCCACCATCCATTGAACGTACTTAAAGATCGACAAAGAAAGTGAGTTCCCCAACCATGCTCATCTCAGATTCCTTTTGCATCAACAAAGCAAAGTCTTGAGAATGTTTCTCATTTGTGGAGCCAAAAATAATATCATCAACATGCACTTAGGCTACCACAGTGTCTTTCCCACAAGACTCTAAAAAATAAAGTCTTGTCCACACTTCCTTCCTTGTTTAAAACCTTTCCCTGCAAGATATGAGTTAATATATCATACCAATATCTATGTGATTGTCTAAGGTCATATAAAGCCTTTTTAGGCAATAAACATGTGTTAGGAAGGGATCCTCAAAGCCGTTAGGTTGTGATGTAGAGACTGGATCTTGGAGATTTACATTAAGAAAAGTACTATTTACATCCATTTAATGGAGCTTAATGTCTAAAGCAAATGATATAGCCAAGAATAAATGAACCAACTATATCCTAGAAATAGGGGAAAAAGGCTCATCAAAGTCTTCACCTTCTACTTGTGTGTATCCTTGAATCACTAGTCTTGTATGGTTCCTTAAAACAGCACATGTTCTTAAAAATCCACTTAGTTCCAATAACATGAACATCTTTTGGCAAAGGGACTAGATTACAAAATTCTTGTTTGGTGAATTGGTCTAATTCTTTTTGCATAGCATTGACCCAATATTCGTTTGACAATGCATGTTTCATATTCTTGGCTTAAATAGTGGAAGTGTAACAAAGAATTTAACTTCTTTTTCGAGTTGAGATCATGTATTTTCTCCAACATTAGACTACCAATGATTTTGGTGACATCATGGTCATTCTTAACCCAAGGAGATATACCTCCCACATTCACATTATCCTCCAAAAGGAGACTATCGCTAAAAGCGGATCGTTGAGCTTCCACATTGCTCAAAATAGACATTTTCATTTTCAAAGATGAATTTTCTCTTTCACATTTCTTAAGTCTATTGGAAGTTTTCAATAACTTTTCTTGAGTCTATCATTTTTATGAAAAAGTTTATCATAAGCGTGTTGAAGGTCTCCATGTTCTTCAGTAAGAGAATCATCAAAAAAATAATTAGAAGAAGACAAAGTATCAATCTTTATAGAACATCCATCATTAATAGACGAAGATTGACACAATTATTTATCATTTGATGAAACATCATCAAAAGAGCTAAAAACATGGGTAGGTTAAACAATGTCCTAAAAATATCCAAACTTCTAAACATAGGTTTTTTAATCTTAGCAACAAGAGGACCAAGTTTTGATACTAGTTGAGAGTGCGTATTGCGTATCGAAATGGAGACTCGTCAAAAATTATTTTATTACACCTAAAAGTCTAATGGAAATATCCACCAAAATTTTATTAACCAAATCAAGTTGTAATCTTATTTAAGCGTGGGGGTCATAAAAGAAGCAGAAATGGTAAATAGAAACATAACATCGGATGTATGAGGAAAAACTCCACTAATGGGAAAAACCTCTGGCGACTGCAACAATCTTACTAATGACTAACACTTCTTTCGTTCTAACTCACAACTTAAACTTTTTCCACCAGTCCATAGTAAGCCTGATATCTCTATATGCCGATAGAAGTTCTTAACATCTTTTCTTAACACAAGTAAATAATATTGTACAAGCCTTCTTCTCTAAACATAGATTTATGACGTACGTGGAACCCGAAAAAGAGCCACAAAGATCATAATACTCTTGTCAGGATAAAAACCTTAAAATGTATGAAAATAGTTGATTTTTATAAAGTTCTCTTGGAAAAAATTTTGCCTTCTTAGATATTAATTGATATACCAATATATACCCTCAGCCATCTCAATAAACATCGATGGCTAAGGGCTGGGGGTGATTGATATACCCATATATACCATCGGCCAAGTCGAGATTGTCCTCCATCCATATGAGGGCTCATGCCCAGGACGAGATGAACCTTTAAGGGGCCAACCCCTCATCATGGACAAGACGACCATACAAGGGGATGACTCCCTGAGAGTGGCCCAGACGACCCCTTAAGAGGTCGACCCTTCATCATGGCCCAGACGACCCTTTAAGGGGCCAACCCTTCATCATAATCCAGACGACCCTATGAGGGGACGACCCCTCATCATGTCCCAGACAACCCTTCAAGGGATCAACCCCTCATCACTCGATGGATGACCTTATGAGGGTACGACAGTACGAGGCCCAAACCAGGTCAGGCTCACTACCAGTAGGAGCTTTACCCTCAGCCTTACATCATAAGCCGAGGGTGACATCATCACAGCGTGTGATTTGGGAGACACATGGAACAGTGCGCGTGGGACTTATATAGCTCGTGGACTAGACTGTTATAACAATATCATCCCTTCACGTGAGGGAATATTATGTCACCATTTCTCACAAGGGGCACATCCAAGTGTCAGCAGGGGATTGGCTAAATCATCATTCACAAGCATCATGCATGCTTGGGAGGTACACTACTCCCCCCAAGCCCTATATATACTTGTCATCTACAACCCTATAGGGGGATCGATAATTATAACCCTAGCTAAAACTCTTCTTGTATACACAGTAGAGAGAGAAAGTGAGATTATGTGCATGTATCCAAGGCCATTAGTGCCCATATTTAGTGGATCACACACTCACAGTGGATGTAGGCCTAATTGGCTGAACCACTATATATCATTGTCTTATTCCACTTATATTCATCCCCTTCTATACACTTACACATTTATATCTCTATGGCTGCCATTGTTATCACTGTTTGAGCTCTCCACCTCTTATCTGGTGGTGCTAAATCTTAGCATCATCAATTTGGCGTCGTCTGTGGGAACGAGAAAATATCTCTTCCTTTATACAGCTTAACCTCACCGGGAACTCTAGTGGTGAACCAGTTCTCCCCCTTCGTGTGGAGCTCTTTCACCATTGAAAGAGACCCATTAAGGTTCTCAAGCTCATCAGTCTTCTAATTATTCAGCTCTTCACAGCTCAAACATATGGCATTGGAGATGCTACCACCACCACCTCCTCTACCGGATAGTGAAGTAGGACTAGTTCCGGTCAGGCAACGCCTCAGTTTGAGATGGCTGTTGTGGCGGCTGCCCTGAAGTCTTTGGCAGCAAGCCAACGGATTATACAGGAGCAATTTACAGCTCTTAGTCAATATATACTAAGACCACTAGGAGTCTCACCAGAGATGATTACTCCGACAGCAGCTCCAGGGAAGCATGAGGCTAGGGGACCACCCCAGGCACCATGCAAAGACCTGTCACCTCCATAACGGCAGAGGGATGTTGCTGACCCCCGACGTCTACTCCTGGGAAGGCAAGGAACCCCCTGCCCAGAAGACAGATATAATGATCTAGAGGTGGAAGATGCCCTCATAGAGTACTGGGAGCCGTATGAGGTCTCCAATAATACTGTGCGACCTGTCCAGGAGAGCAGAGGGAAGTGTGGAAGGCAAAATCATGACGATCATCCGAGGGGATCTGCTTTCTATCCTCTGAGCAGGGGGTCAGCCTTTGAGAAACCGGGCCCAGTAAACGACCTACGGGAAAAACTGTCCCGATCGAGAAGTATTACGAGGTCTAGAAGGGAGGCAGTAGATGGCCGTCCCCATGGATGGGACGAAGATCAAGGGGAAGTAAACATCCGACACAGGCCTGTCGCAATAGAACCCTCCATCCGCCTCAAAGAGGCGGCAGGGGATAACATCGGCCAAGCCAACCCTATGAAGCCCTGGAATGACTCGATCCAAAGGCTGGAGGATAAAATTAGTGACATCCGGAAGAGCCGAGACCCTCTTCAAAGAGGATACTCCATAGGCTCACCCTTTATGGCGAAGATAGTCAACTTCCCAATGCCATCTAAGTTTAAGCCACGTGTGGTCACCCCAAGGTATGACGGGAGTACCAACCCTGTCCATCATATTGAGATGTACCAATCAGCGATAGACATATACTCTATCTCAGATAAGATGAAGTATCGTGCCTTTTCTGGCACCCTGACTGGGGCTACACATGTCTGGTATATGTCTATTCCAAAGAACTCTATTGAAAGTTTTAAGCAGTTAGCAGATCAGTTCATCCATAACTTTTTCTTTGGAGTGAGGCCACAGAAGAAGACCACACACCTGCTCTATGTTAAGCAGGGGAAGAATGAGAGCCTAAGAGACTACATAGCCAGGTTTAACAAAGAAAAGATGGAGATTAAATATTACGAGGAGAGTATATCTATGATAGCCCTTATTAGAGGACTCCAAAGGGGAAGCTATTATGGAAGCTTGCTGAAGACCCTCCGAAGATGATGGCTGAATTGCTGTCAACAGTGGGAAAGGTGATGAACGTCGAAGAGGCGATGGCTACAAAATATGAAGATGAAAAAGGAGGCACTAGTAAGGGTAAGTACCAGAAAAAGAACAAAGAGGGGAAGAAGAGGTTGGCAGATGACAAATTTGTTGACTATACCCCTTTGATGGTCAGTTGCGAGCACATTTTGAATGAGATAAAGAGTGACCGATCCTTGAAGTGGCTTAAGAAGTTAAGGGCAGCCCCTCCAAGAGGAACAAAAACCTGTGGTGTGAATTTCACCAAGACCATGGCCATGTGACCGACAAGTGATTTGCTCTGAAAGATAAAATTGAAAAAATGTTAACAAAAGGGAAGTTAAGGAAATACGTTGATAGGAGTGCCTTCAAGAGGGGCCGAGGGGATGAATCCAGGAAGAAGAGAGGTGACACGTGCAGAGAAGATCCTCCAAATAAAAGAGATGACCCTTCAAATGATGAGGACGACCCTGACCTCCCACTGAGAGATAACCACGGCCCTGTAAAGAGACTTAATATGATCTCACTCGGTGTTGGGATGATCTTCGGGGGACTAGCAGTAGGAGGGTCAGAGGTTGCAGACAGAAAGGCCCATGTAGCTGAAGCCAAGGCAGTGACAAAATTTGTTCATTCAACCTTTATTGAGGCCAAGCCAGAAAAGAGGTAAAAAGTGGATGTGGATACTCTGATAGTGGGATTCTCAATAAGGGACTTAAAAGGCCTCTTATACCCACATGATGAACCTCTCTTCATCACTACCAGGGTACACGGGTGTGAGGTGCCGAGGATCCTGGTAGATGGGGGTAGTTCTGTAGATGTGATGTTCTGGCCGTACTTTAAAGCCTTGGGTCTCATCCGTGCCAGGCTCGTCCCATACCATCACCCCTTGATTGGTTTCAGTGGGGAAAAAGTTCATCCTTTAGGAGTGTATGAGGCCAAAGTTAGGATGGGGGATGAGTGGCCGAGGTGGATTATCAAGAAGGTCATTTTTTTCATGATGGATGAACACGTCTCAGCCTACAACATTATACTGGGGAGAATGGCCCTCAAGGAATTTGAGGTCGTGCCATCCACGGTTCATCAGATGATAAAATTCCTGACCCCTTATGGGGTAGGGGAAGTTCAGGGAGACCAGACGACGGTACGGGAATGTTACTTCAATTCTACCGAAGAAAGAGAGGCACTCAAGAAAGAAACTATTGCTTATAATATTGATACCCTCGACCCCAGAGATGAGACAATGAGGATGAGCCGAAAAAAACTGTCCAAATAGGCAAAGCTCTAAAGACAGACATAAAAGAAGACCTCATCAAGCTGCTAAGGAGAAGACAGAACGTCTTTACATGGAGTCATGCAGACATGCCGGGGATCGACCTCAAAATCATGAGCCATAAGCTCAACATGGTAGAGGGCGCAAAGACAGTGAAGCAAAAGAGGAGGAGAAAAGTATGAGGTCATTAGGTATGAGGTCAAGAAGCTAGAAGATGTAGAGTTTATTAGGGAGGTCATCTATCCCAAATGGCTATCCAACGCAGTCACAGTCCCCAAATTCAATGGTAAGTGGAGGATGTGCGTAGACTTCACCGACCTCAATAAACATTGTCCCAAAGACAGCTTCCTTCTCCCTCGCATTGATCAGATGGTAAACGCTACAGCAGACCATGAGCTCATGAGCTTCATGGATGCCTATTCAGGCTACAACCAGATATTCATGAGCCCCGAGGATTAAAAAAAAAGGATTTTATTACCGATAAAGGGACATACTGTTATAGGGTCATGCCCTTTGGCCTAAAGAACGCGGGGGCAACGTATCAGTGCCTTGTGAATAAAATGTTCGAAGACCAGATCGGGAAGTATATGGAGGTTTATATCGATGACATGTTGACCAAGAGTTTGAAGTCCGAGGATCATGTGGCCGAACTCGAGAGGACCTTTAACATGATAGATAAATACCGTATGAAGCTTAACCTAGCCAAATATATCTTTGGGGTCGAAGTAGGGAAGTTCTTGGGGTTCATCGTCAACCAAAGAGGAATTGAGGCCAATCCTAAGAAGATAAAGGCCCACATAAAAATGAAGACCCCAAAGACCATCAAAGACGTTCAGAGGCTCACAGAGCGAGTGGATGCTTTGAATAGGTTCGTATCCAAAGCCATAGACAAGTGCTTATCGTTCTTTAAAGTTCTCAAAAAATCCTTTGAATGGAACGAGGAGTGTGACCAGGCTTTCAAATAATTGAAGTCGTACCTAGGGTCTCCCTTGCTATTATTACGTCTAGCGCAGGGTGAACAGCTATATGTGTACCTAGCCGTCTCAGAATCGGCCATCAGTGCAGCCATTCTAAGATAAGAGGACGGGGTACAGAAGCCCGTGTATTTCAACACTAAGGCACTCCAAAGGGCAGAGCAAAGATACCCAAGGATGGAAAAGTTAGCCTATGCCTTGATCCATGCATCAAGAAAGATGAAGTCGTACTTTCAGTCCCATATAATGGTCATCCTTATGGACTCTCCTCTCAGGCAGGTCTTGCATAAGCCAGAAAAATTGGGGAGGCTAATATCCTGGGCCATAGAGCTGGGAGAGTTTGACATTGTATATCAACCTAGGGTGGCCATTAAGGGGCAAGCACTAGCATATTTCATGGCTGAATTTACTTGGGAAGATGATGATGCTGAAGATAAGAGCCTCGAGAAGACGAATACCCGGCAAGGCAGAATTGTTGACCCATCCACAGATAAGGATGAGATAAGCACTGCTAGAGAAAAAGTTACCGAAAACAAAGAAGGAAGATATCTCTTTATACTTGGGTCCCTCACTGAGGGAAACTTCTCAGAGGAACAAGTTGTGTGGAACCTCTTCATTGACGGGTCTTCTTGTGAGAGCGGAAGTGGGGTTGGATTAATTATATCAGCACTCGACGACACAGATGTCGAGTACGCCTTGAGGTTCAACTTCAAAGCCTCCAATATTGAGTCTGAATATGAGGCCCTGATAGCAGGCCTCTCCTTCGCTAAGTCTCTTAGTGTCTTCCAGATCTTGGTCCATAGTGATTCAAGACTAGTGGTGAATCAGATACTAGGAGCCTACGAGGCTAAGGATGAGAGAATGGCCAAATATCTTGAAAGGGTAAATGCACTATTGATGAGCTTCAGAGAAGTAAAGTTGAAGAGGATACCTAGGCTTGATAATGGCCAAGCCGATGCACTTGCTAGGCTGGCCTCAGCAACTAGGATAAATATCAGGAGGACAGTCCCAGTGGAAATTTTTCTTCGACCAACGATTGAAGAGGAAGAGGTAACACTTGGCTCTTGCTTAAATATTAACAGGGAAGCTTCATGGATGGACCATCTAATCAGATATATTAAAGAGGGGGAGATGCCAGAAGAAAAAAAAAGAAAGGAAGAAGTTGAGATACAGAGCTGTGAAATTCACTATCATCGGAGACACCCTGTACAAAAGGGGTTCTTTCTCCCCTTGCTCAGATGTGTGCACCCGTATGAGGTCCCACACGTCTTATAAGACGTTCACGAGGGGTCATGTTCAAGCCATATTGGGGGAAGGTCATTAGCAAAGAGGATCGTAACCCAGGGATACTTGTGGCCGACCCTGGGGAAAGACGCCACGGCATACGTAAAAAAGTGCGATAAATGTCAAAGGTTTGCCACCATCCCTCACCAGCCCCATCAGCCTCTTACCTCTATCACATCCCCATGGACATTTGCAGTATGGGGAATCGATCTAGTAGGACCCTTGCCTAGGGCCGTCAATAACTATCGATACTTGATCGTAGTAATTGACTATTTCTCAAAATGGGTGGAGGCGGAACCGATGGTAACGATCACTGAGCAGAAGACGTTCCAGTTTATCTGAAAAAATATTATATGCAGCTATGGTCTCCCCAACACCCTCATCTCGGATAACGGGACTCAATTCAATAATGCATCTCTGGAGAAATACTGAGAAAGGGTCGGTGTCAAACAATTCTTCTCAACCCCAGGCCGACCTAAGGCTAATGGGGAAACTGAAGTTACAAATAGAAAAATTCTAGATGGGATCAAGAAAAAACTCGAGGAAACAAAAGGAAGATGGGTTGAGGATATGTACGTTGCACTGTGGGCCTACGGGACGACGGCCAAGACCCCTACCGGGGAAATCCCGTTCATGCTAGCGTATGGCTCAAAAGCCATCATCCCCACCGAGATTGGGTTTCCTACTCACAGAGTCCAAATGTATGACCACCAGAGAAATATAAAAGAAATGAGACTTGACCTAGACTTGATCGATGAGAGAAGGGAAGACGCTGAGATAAGGTAAGCAACCTATTAGCAGAGGACTGTCAGGTTTTACAACTCGAGGGTGAAGAGAGTCCAATCGCTGTGGGGGACCTAGTCCTAAAAAATACTTGGCAAAAGCCTAACAATCTCCACCAAAATTGGCATGGCCCATACAGGGCCATTGATGAAGTTGTCCCTGGAACCTACAGACTAGAGAAACTTGAAGGGAAACCCTTTTCCAACCCTTGGAATGCAAACCATTTGAAGAAATACTATCAATAATGTAATGTCCTATCAGACCACAGTTGTAATGTATGTGTTGCTCCAATAGAACACTTGGAATGTTAATGAGAATACTATCTTGGCTCCTCATCTTGTTTGTCAACTTAGATACGTTGGGGCAATTCTTGCCAAAGCACCCTCGGCTATGATGAGGGAGAATGGTGGGTAGACCCCCCCACTCACTATCAAGAAAGATGAGGGGGGACTTGAATTAATTAAAACATCATTAAGTTGGTGGTAATCACCCTCGGCTATGATGAGGGTGAATGGTGGGGACGACCCCCCACTCACTCTCAAGAAAGACGAGGGGGGACTTGAATTAATTGAAAACATCATTAAGTTGGTGGTAACCACCCTCGGCTATGATGAGGGTGAATGGTGGGTACGACCCCCCACTCACTCTCAAGAAAGACGAGGGGGGACTTAAATTAATTGAAAACATCATTAAGTCGGTGGTAACCACCCTCGGCTATGATGAGGGTGAATGGTGGGGATGACCCCCCACTCACTCTCAAGAAAGACGAGGGGGTCTTGAATTAATTGAAAACATCATTAAGTTGGTGGTAAACACCCTCGGCAATGATGAGGGTGAATGGTGGGGATGACCCCCCACTCACTCTCAAGAAAGACGAGGGGGGACTTGAATTAATTAGAACATCATTGACTTGGTGGTAACCACCCTCGGCTATGATGAGGGTGAATGGTGGGGACGACCCCCCACTCACTCTCAAGAAAGATGAAGGGAGACTTGAAATTTAAAACATCAAGTTGGTGGTAACCACCCTCGGCTATGATGAGGGTGAATGGTGGGGACGACCCCCCATTCACTCTCAAGAAAGACGAGGGGGACTTGAATTAATAAGCCAAGACGAATCACGCAAGAGACAAGCATAGAAGACAGGAAGAGACATTATATTATAAACCAGGTGTTACAAATGCTTTTCCAATAAAAACAAAGTACAAAAATATTTGTTACATGAAGAGGGTGTGGCTACAGATAGCCACCCTATTGGGCAATGTCAGCATGCAAGGTTTCAACGTCAATCAGAGGAGTTTCTTCAGTGACCAGAACAGGCCGATCCTCAGAGGTGTCGATGCCTTCAACGTTCACTTGAGACTCCATATGGGCCAGAGCCTCAGCAATAAGTGGGTCATCCAACTCCTTCGCTTCCAGAGAGGGGCAGACAGATGATATAGCATCAACAAACTTTAGTATGACCCACCGACAAGCCGTCCTGATCCCCCTCTCTAAGTACTCAAGACCGAAGCCTTAAAACTCGTTTGAGAGTTTGTAAGCCTCCACAACATCGGCCTCGGCCTTCTTCACTGCCTCATCAAGCTCAACCTTGAATTGGGCCCCCTGATTGATCAAGACCACATCCTTTTCTTTGATGAGGGAGTCCTTCACCTTCAGGTCGGCCTCGTACTACTTCACCAGCTCATCCAGGACCCTTGTATGCTCAGTTCTTGCACTCTCCTGCTCAGCCCGGGAAGTCTCCAATTCTGTCTTCAAATTGGCCTCATGCTGAATAGCCCTCTCAGCCTCGTGAAACGTTTGTTAATTCTCATCCATCCACTTGGTGGTCGAGGTGAAGGCGCAGACAGACTGCACAGACAAACACATGTTAAAAGGGGCTGAGGGAACAGTTCATGAAATGGTGGTAAATCAAAGAGAATGAAGTCCAAAGGGGTACCTGAGCCAAAGTGTGTAGACCATAATCATAGACCTTGGTCGGGGGAATCTTTAACAAGAATTCATAATCTGTGACTGAGGGCGCAGAAAACATCGAGGCTTTGGCCTCCCTCAGGTTGGCTATGAGGGAGGAGGGTTCAGCTTTAAGGAATGTCAGGTTCTGAGACCAATAGGCGACCATACTGGAAGAGGAGTTGATCCCCTCAGTGTGTGCCTGAGACACCTCTACCCTCACCCTCGTCCGTGAGTCAGGCCGAGAGCCCTCAGGAACCTCAGGCTCCTTTCATTTGTGACTATCGACAGTCGGCTCAACATGTGTCGGCCCCACGGCCTTTGTCTTCTTCTGAGCCTAGTGAGGCTCTTTGCCTTTCTTCTTTCCCAAGACATACAGTAAACTTGGGGCAGTCATGTCCCAGAGTTAATCAGATATATTTGCAGGACGACCTGAAAAGGAGACGATATATCAGAAAGATACAATGGTAAAGAGGAAACACTTGAAGAAAATTAAAAGTAGAGCAAAAATATACTCACATAATTTTATCAGGGGGCGAACCTCAGACCATCTTCTTTGAGGAAGCGAAGGGTCATCAAATCTTTAAATTTGATAAGATGACCCTCTTTACCTTGTTCCCTCAGGTAATCAACAATGACCCTCTCTTCCAAGCTGAGTCCGGGGTCTAACCGTTCTCTTATAGAAGGGTTAGACCATAACTTTGGAACCCTCGAACTGTCTTCTACGGGATCGTCCCCGATAGGGAATTCCCAATCCCCATAGATGAAGAAAAACCTCTTCTTCCAGTCATGGTTAGAAGTTTGAGCCACGTGAAAAAGTTTCTTGTCAGACTTCTTAGCCCCCAAATGAAAATACCCAGGCTGCTTGGACGACGAGGTGATATTATAACAGGCTAACAAATCGACCGAGGGCTCATTGGTAAAAGTATTCTTCCAAAGGGAGACATAGCCGAGGATAGTCCTCCATGAATTGTGAGGAAGTTGAGAGGGAGCAACCCCAAGGAAAGATAATATGTCGATGATAGTAGGGTGTAGAGGGAACCTAACACCTACCCTTAGCATTTGCTCGTAAACAGCAATCTCTCCCTTGTTCCCCTGGAAGATCCTTTCATCTTCAGTTGGGACCCTCATACTTATATTAGACTGTATACCAAAGAGACGCCTCTATAATAAGAGGTCACGATCCTTACCTGATGATATATAAGCCGAGGCACTAGAAGTGTCAACTCGACCATCATCATCAAAACTCTCATTATCGTCCTCAACCCTCTCATCTTTGGATCCCCCGGCCTCGTCGCCTATCGGAGGGCCATCTGGAAAGGCTACTTGAAAAGCAAGAGGGGACAAGTTTTTCATAGGGACAGCCTCTGCATGATCTGTCGGCCTAGACTAAGAGGGAACGTCTCTCTCCTCCCAGAAAGCCCAGCGCCTGTTGGTGACGACGCTCTCTCATTCATCTCTCCCTCGTATGTATGACTCTCACAGGACTCAGATGGTACTATTATGGCTAAAGGAATGGGGAAGATAGGTCGTATCCAATTAGGGTCGGCCCCTCGTCTTCTTTCGTCCTCCTCCTCTAAACGCCTGATCTCGACGATGAATCTCTCCCTCAAGGTTGGGAATTCCTCGGCTAAATCATAAAGTCTTCTAAGAATTAAGGGGAATACCCTACACTTAAAGGAATTTGTTTAAACTAGATACAAACAAGTTCACAGTTGACTAAGTTTGACTTTTGGATTAAAACCAAAGAAATAAAGGGTTTTGAATAGGAACACCCAAGAAGAAGTGGGAACTGGTCCACCGAAGAATATCGCCGAAGAACCTAAGAAGAATCGTAAAGGGGCGCTAAACCACCATGAAATGGTGGAGGAATAATTCTAAGAAGCCTAAAACCTAAGGCTCAGCCCTATAACCCCCACAGTAAGGCGGTTTCATGCCAGAAAAATACAAAGCCAAGAAAAACTGGGAAAGAAACCCAAATGCAAGAAATAAAACAGAAATTGAAGACTAAAAAAGGAATCTATGGCAGAAGAGTTACCTGAAGATAAAGACGACGGCTCAGCGAAGCTTGATACGGAAGAATCGTAAAAATGGCGGTGTGAACTAGTAGGGCTAGAGAGAGAAAGCTTGGGCACAAAGAAGAAGGAGAAAATTATTATTTTAAAAATCCTTTAAATACCTTATTATCAGTGGGCCCAATAATCAATGCAAGACACAGCCCACGAGGAGAGGCATCATTAGGGCACAAAGTCTCAAGTTGTGTGCAGCTACCATATTTGGGAAACTGAAACAAAGATGGACAACTGAGAATATGACAGATGTCACTCATCCACCTTACCACTCAGTTGGCATTCCAAGGCAATATTACCCCTCAGCCATATCAATAAACATCGATGGCTAAGGGATGAGGGTGATTGATATACCCATATATACCTTCGGCCAAGCCGAGGGCGTCCTCCATCTAGACGATGGCTCAGGCCCAGGACGAGATGACCCTTCAAGGGGCTGACCATTCATCATGAACCAGACGACCATACAAGGGGCCGACCCCTCAGAGTGGCCCAGACGACCCCTCAAAGGGTCGACCCCTCAGAGTGGCCTAGACGACCCTTTAAGGGGCCGACCCTTCATCATGAGCCAAATGACCCTATAAGGGGATGACCCCTCATCATAGCCCAGACGACCCTATAAGAGGCCAACCCCTCATCACTGGATGGACGACCCTATGAGGGTACAACAGTACGAGGACCACACTAGGCCAAGCTCGCTGCCAGCAAGAACTTTACCCTCAGCCTTACATCATAAGCCGAGGGTGACATAATCACAGCGCGTGATTTGGGAGACGCATAGAACAGTGCGCATGGAACACATATAGCACGTGGACTAGACCATTATAACAATATCATCCCCTCACGTTAGGGAATATTATGTCATCATTTCTCACAAGGGGCACATCCAGGTGTCAGAAAAGGATTGGCTAAATCATCATTCAGATGCACCATGCATGCTTAGGGGGTACACTACTCCCCCCAATCCCTATATATACTTGTCGTCTACAACACTATAGGGGGATCGATAATTGTAACCCTAGCTAAAACTCTTCTTGTACACACAGTAGAGAGAGTGAGCTTATGTGCATTGAATCCAAGGCCATTAGTTCCCATATTTAGTGGATCACACACTCACAGTGGATGTAGGCCTAATTGGCTGAACCACTATACATCATTGTCTTATTCCACTTATACTCATCCCCTTCTATACACTTACACATTTATATATCTATGGATGCCATTGTTATCACTGTTTGAGATCTCCACCTCTTATCTGGTGGTGTTAAATCTTAGTATCATCATTAATCAACCTCGAGAAAGGGATGTGATAAAATGACACCAAGAGAAGAAGAAAAAAGATGAACTAGATTTGGATTTTATATTCCCTCTTTTTCAAAAGTGCGTTCTTATCTTCTTAGAAAGGAAGAAGATGAAGAAGACACAAAAGCTCTCTTGATATTTTTCACTTGAACGGATTCGAGAGATACTTTACAATGAAGATCAATAGTGGTATATATAAGAAAAACTATTCAAATGGGTTTACCCATTACCTTTACAAGCTATAAAGTCACATCTATTACACATGGCATGCGTGAAAGAGTTATTGGGGGATCTAATGTACAATCAGTTGAAAAAAAATGACTTTATACACAAAAGAAGATCCTTCAAAGATCTCTAAAGTAGATCCTCACCCAGTATACTTTGCAGACAAGTTCACTACAGTGAAGAAAAACTCCGTTGGAGAAATCTTTTGGCGAATCGAGATGTGTATCTTTCTAAAGATTTTTTAATAGCCTTAAAATGTTTAGGTAGACTATAAGGCAAAGCATAGCTACAGTGAGGCCTTCATTGCGATGCATCTGTGCCCGAACTCTTCTAGAGTTTTTTTCAAAAGAAAACTCTCCAATCGCTATCAGCAAAGGAAAACCTTCGCTACAGCGAATCTACAAGGATTTAATCAATTTTTCTTATTTTCTCGATTGCAAAGATGTTTAAGATAAGAAAAATTCAAAGGAGAAAAAAACAATTTTTACACACATAAAATTTTTACCATGATTCAAAAATTTTGTAAAAACACGTGACGTGATTGTGGGGTATCTCCAGCCTTTAACTTTCATCCAAAGAGTGATCGGTGTGTTATAAGGATGATACAAACCATCTTTAAGATCTTGAGCATTTGATGAAGCTTTTCGAAGAGGTAAAATCAACAACCCAAAATGTTTTAGTAACCAAAATATGACAACTACCTATGAGGGTACAAATGTGTATGTGAATACTCTTACATATTTTAGACAATCCTTATCCTCAAGTGTGGTCACACTCTCCCAGCACAGTAAAGTATCCCCTATTAAATTTAAAGTAGTTAACGTACGATTATACACATTAGTCAAAACCTCCACACTCAAGTGCCTTTCCATATCACGCCTACACTGGTGAGAAACTATTGGGTCAGATCCCCTGAAAAAAGTGGGATAATTTCCTTTGCTAAAGTTGGCCCTCACCCTATCCCATTCTGATGTGGCCACTCCATGTTGTTTCACCCCTTGGACTACCCACCTCTATCTACCCAAATCAATTCATGCCATTATGCCTCACGAATAATAGTCGCTAACTCGTTGGCTCCCAAAAGAAATTATTTCTGCCTCTCCTGACCCGAGGAACCAGCAACCAAACTAGTTGTCTTAGCTCCAGATCTCCTAACGTTCACCATGTGGAAATATATGAAAAAATTATACGTCAGACTCAAATCCTAAGGAGTATAAATAAACAAAAATTAATCAAAGATTAGCACATTGAAAACTATAATGGACTTATAACCCTTGAGACCTAAGACCATATTTTGATACAAATTGAACCAGCCCCAATATTTTGTTATTAAGGGTGATCAGCCCTTGATACCAATATATGCGGATCATTGAGGTTAAAATACCATTTTTAGCCTGTCATAGAAATATGATACATTTAAAACTTTTTCCAGAAGATATAATTTTAGATAAACTTGAGAAGACACTATATGGTTGACTTATTTGAGTCTGTGCCATATAGGAATTCTAACTAGTTTGGATATCGAGACAAAATATGATTAGATTTTTTACTAGTTACTCTCTCAAAAAGGAATTCTAGTCAAAGAACTCCAATGCTCCAATTCTCTACACAAAAAGGGAAGTATTAATCTCATGAACCACATTAGGACACACACACTGCATATATGTGTTATTATGTGTGCACAAATTCATATGGTGGTTAGGCCTCTTAAAACTTTATTTAATTCATTAAAAAAATCTTTTTAAATCATTTTTCATTTAATTAAAATCGAGTTTTTTAAAATGTTTGAGGCTTATATCTCAATTTCTTTTTATGGTGAAAATCTTTTGTGGTGAAAATTTTATTTTTCAAAACCTTATATCTCGCGTCTATTTTTTTCTTGTGGCCAAATGTCTTTTGGGTTCCTTTAGAAATCTGAGATGGTATGTTAGTTTGTGACCCTTGATCGTGTATTTATCAACGATCTTAAATCCTTTCGGTCTCAATCCTTGTGACTTATTTCAGCCAACCTCGTTCGTTGTTTCCACTGCCTTATTTTCGCCATTAGGTGCTGAGTTCGTCCATCGGAAACAGATCGCAACCCTTGGTTTATAAAAGATTTTCTTTACTGAGTATATATATATATATATTCATTTAGAGTTTTTTTACGGCATTTGTTCTAGAGAGGTAAGGTCGGCGCCGAATAGAAAAGGAGAGAGAAGGAGAGTTCATCTCCATCGAGAGAAAAAAAAGAAAGAGAGAACAGATCGGCGTCAAGAGAAAAAGAGGGAGAGCTCATCGACGATAAGAAAAAAAAGGGAGAGAGAAGCCCTCAGCGCTGTAGGTGAAAGAACACAGAGAGATAGAGGACGTCGGCGCAACAGAGAGTATATTAAGAACCCAAAATCTCCCCTACATCATACACGTTGCTAGTATGATTTGGATTGAAGAACTCTTTAATTTTATATCTCTCTAAGAACCATATAGTTTATTGAATTTTTTAGGTTCTTTATTTCTGATTTCTTGGATCTCATTGTTGTTGTTATCTTGATCCAACATTGTGGTTTCAAATAAATTTTGAAACATAAGACTTCTGATTGTTTGTATATTCAGATTTATGAGAAGTGATTTTTCTTGTTTCAAAAAATAATTTCACATTTAGTGAAATAAGGTTGAGCATAAATAAAATTTTGAAACCCGTAGGGGGGTGCCCATTTCCCACAATGCATGTATAAAAATAAATATGAGAGAAACAAAGATTTACGTGGTTCGACCATCAATGGCCTACGTCTACGGCACTGGTGTTGTGTTCCATTAGAATCATGAGAGAGTTTTACATGAGAGTGTTTCTCTAGCTTCTAAGACCCCTTTCATAATGAGGGGTGTCCCCTTTATATAGAGTTAGGGGTTACATTAGGGTTATAAAAATGGATGAGTCCGATCTTCGTGGAGTTTGATTTGAATCAGATACTGCTCCTCGGTCTTCTAGTTTATCAAGGACTCTAGTCGTCCCTATCTTATTGGAGCGTCTATTGCTCGCCATCTTGACCGGGGTGCTTACCACATGTCAGGCTATTATGTAGGCATATTCCCCCCCCCCCCCCACACACACACAATAGCCCCACAGGTCGCAGTTCAGCTGAGTTGATTTTGAGATGAGTTGGGAGCTAGTACATAATCTCTTTAAACGTGCGTAGTTACTGTTGTGAACTGGACTGGCGTTCTTTGAGATGTCATTCAACTTTTAACCTTCTTTGGTTGTTCTTCTTACCTTTATAAGTTTTTTAGATGAATGTTTGGTTTGAGTTGAGAGACGTTCAGTTGATATGGGAACCGTACTCGGGAGTGTCGAGCTGCCTACGTACCCTCATGGGATCAGGTCGAACGTAGTTCATTGTTCTGTTTTATTGCATGGCCCAATTAGTGAGGCCAACCACAGGCTTGTTCAAAATTCATTTTTTGAGGCTTTCTCGAGCGTATATTAAGTTTAGGGCATCTCCCTGCATTTTAATCTTGTATGGTCCATTTAGTGAGGCCGACTACAGGCCTATGTGTCGAGTCTTGCTCGAACATGTACCTAGTCAGGGTAAGACCCTGCATTAGGTTTTTTATATGGTCGAATTGGAGAGGCCGACCAAAAGCCTATGTGCCGATCCTTGATCAAACCTGTACCTAGTTAGGGTAAGACTCTACATTAGGTTTTTCATATGGTCCAATTGGAGAGGCTAACCAAAAGCCTATGTGTCGAGCCTTACTCGAACCTGTACCTAGTTGTGGTAAGACCCTGCATTAGGTTTTTCATATGGTCCAATTGGAGAGGCCGACCAAAAGCCTATGCGTCAAGCCTTTCTCGGGCATGTACCTAGTCGTGGTAAGACCCTGCATTAGGTTTTTCATATGGTCCAATTAGAGAGGCTGACCAAAAGCCTATGTGCCGAGCCTTGCTCGAACTTGTACCTAGTTAGGGTAGGACCCTACATTAGGTTTTTCATATGGTCCAATTGGAGAGGCCGACCAAAAGCCTATGTGTCGAGCCTTGCTCGGACCTGTACCTAGTTGGGATAAGACCCTGCATTAGGTTTTTTATATGGTCCAATTGGAGAGGCCGACCAAAAGCCTATGTGTCAAGCCTTACTCGGGCTAAGTTTTTCATATGGTTCAATTGGAGAGGCCGGCCACAGGCCTATGTACCGAGCCTTTCTCGAGCATATACATAGTCGGGGTAAGACCCTGCATTAGGTTTTTCATATGGTCCAATTGGAGAGGCTGACCATAGGCCTATGTCCCGAGCCTTGCTCGAGCATATACTTAGTCGGGGTAAGACCCTGCATTAGGATTTTTATATGGTCCAATTGGAGCGGCCGACCATAGGCCTATGTGCCGAGCCTTGCTCGAGCATATAACTAGTCGGGGTAAGACCCTGAATTATGTCTTTAATATTTGATATGTAATCAGTACGCCTATTGTACTTAGGCCTTTCCCTCAAGTCAATGTAATACCAATTTTGTTCGCATATTTCCATTTCGTAATGCCTCGCATGTAAATATCCGTCTATTTTACCTTTTAGGTTTTGTCCTCACACTTCCTTAGGCCTAAAAGACGATGGAAAAAATGCACCTGGTTTAAGGGCCATCCACCCGTTCATGATTTTAACCGACCAACATAGTTGGCGACCAACCTGAGTTGGCTTTTTGCCTAGGGATCCCCTATTGGGCTTTTATTATTGTTGGGGCAACACGTGAGGACATTTGTGTTTGGAGATGACAAAGACCCGAGACTTCCTTAATTTAATTAAAATAATCAAGATAGTTGTTGTAATTAAATTAAGCTTAGTCTTGATTGTCATTTGAAAGACTAATGCCAGTGTTAACCATGTTGGCTTCCATCCTAAGTTGGCCTTTTTTATTTTGCTTTAAATTTTGTTGTGAATATATATACGTGTCATTATTGCCATGGAGTCCCCAATCGGGTTGTGAAGAGGAGAGTGACTAAAGATAATGCCTGACCGTCCCTCGAGTATTTGATCTGAATAACCGAGATAATAAGTGTGCTCAATCATTCCTCGGGGCTTTGTTTTGTTAAAGAATATCGCGTCGATCATTCGTCGAGATGGATATAATTAAGGATTATTTTGCCCATATAGCTCCATGTAATGTATCATTCCTCGAGGCGCACTTGTTCACCGACCATGCATGGTGGTTCCTGGATGCTGTGGAAAACTCCATATAGCTCGTGCATCTGAAGAAATTGATATGAGTTCGAAACATCTTTGTGCAGAAATGCGTTAATTTGATATAGCGTTAAAGAAACGTTATTCCTCTGAAGTGGATATCTTAGTTCTGATGAAGTCCTTTCGATGTCGACAAGAGAAATTTTTTTGCTCAGTGATCTTCGATCACCATGGGTTGTCCAACGATGTTGCTGATACATTCAGGGTGGTCTAGTGCTGCTGCCAACACATTTTGTTCGTCATACGTGAAAGAACGTCGACTAGTAGAGGCAGACTCGGATATAGGTCGATGATGATTGGACATAAGATTAGAAAGAATGTTTGGGAGCTTGGTTGTGACAGCCCCAGTTCGCATGTCGATGGGCAAAAATTCTTAAGTCAGCGGACCGTGAAGCGAGTTGGTGGAAATAAGACATGAGTCATCCATAAACCATGAGATCGCTGGTTCGAGTGGACAAAGAGAAGTTCGGTGATGCTCAGCTTCAATCCTTAGGAACCACGGTTGATTGTGACCTTACTAGATATGTGACTTCTTACATGCTGAATTCGTTCTTGTTGATAAATATGGTTGATCGTTGCACTCCATACTTCTTTATTGTGTTATTGGACCTTTGTTATACAAGTTGCCCAACTTCCCATTCGCCGAGGTTGAATTGAATAAGAATTGTATTTCCCAAGTGTCCATTGGATCTTGAGACATGATCACATAATGTCGACTATCCATCGAATCTGAGGGTCTGTCGAGGAAAAATTACGAAGGATCTAGTAAATGTTGCGAACGATCCATGCTCGAGCATTTGTTGGAGCATTGATAAGGTAAATGATGCCTGAGCATCCGTCGAGGCAAGATTATCAAGGATCGAGCAGATATTACTAACGATCCTGCAATGTTAGTGAAAAGTATATTTCCAGATTAAATAAATAATGCCTGAATGCCTGTCGTGGCGAAAATTGTAGAGGATCTGGTAGAAATTGCGAGTGATCCATGCTCGAGCATCCATCGAGGTAAAAAGGACCGAGCAGATATTACGAACGATCCATTTGTTGGGGATAAAACGCGACATGTGTGTCAAATATCTTCGGGACTAAATATATAGAAATATTTTGCCAATCATTTGTCGAGATGAACCTTGAATATGCCTATCGTCCTTCAGGTTAAGAATCATAGAGCCAGATGATCAATAGTGGCTAGTCTGTCGGAGCTAAATTGTACAGTACCGAGTAAATACAGCAAATGATTTGTGCTCAAGTATTTGTCGAAGCCTTAATAAGGTTTCCAAGAGCTTAAGATTATGGTCGAGCACTCGTCGGGACCGAATCTTACACTTGTGGAAGTTAATAACTTGCTCGACCATCTGTCGAGGCTAAATCAAATAGAAATTATCATGTGATACGTTTATTCAGTCAGGAATGTATGATGTGTATCTGCTCGACCATGTGCCGAGGAAAAGATTTCATAGTATTGAATGAATGAAATGAATGATCCCATAATTTTTATGATAAAATCTCACGGGGATGGTTGTGCCCGAGCATCCGTCGGGGCTACTCTAAGTATTAGTAAGAATATTGCACCGACCATCCATTGGTATAACCAATAATAGCTAGACGACAATATTAAAAATTAAATGAACGAATAAATGTCATGATTACTCTATAAGTACGCCCCACTATTTATGTGAACAAAATAATTATAATAAAGTCAAATAAAAGATTCAAAATGTGTCAAAATTTCCAGATGTATGACATAGGAGTTAATTTGAAATTTCTGCAAATAACTCTAAGCAAATACTCAATCGCAAGTTGGGTTTCAAAAAATCGTTTTCACAGAAAATTTATGTAGTGACAATTGTGAAGGTATAAAGTATAGATAGCCCCCTGCTAACAAATTTATGATGAAAAAAATCGTGAGCGTCATTTGTGAGCAAATAAAATATTATGAGACAGAAACGAACAATGCACAAATAAATATGCGTATCCATCAATTGGGGCTATGTTAAATATAAGAATTATCTTGACCAACTATCCATTGGAGATAAAATGAAACTTGTGCGGTAGATATCTTCGGGACTAAATATATAGAAATATTTTTCCGATCATCTGCCGAGATGAATCTTGAATATGCGTGACCATCCATAGAGCCAGACAATCAATACTGAATGTTGAAGAAATATCAACACCCGAGCATTCGTCGGTCATAACATTTAATCTTGCCCAACTATTGTCGGGTCTTAAATGTATTGTAGCGTGATCGATCATCTTTCCAAGCAATAACAGGATAAATAGTGTCTGACTAGTCCTTTGAGGCAAAGTTGTACAGTAGCGATTCGTGCTCGAGCATCTATCATAGCATTAATAAAATTTCCAAGAGCTTAATATTATGGTCGGGCATTCGTCGGGACTGAATCTTATACCTGTGGAAGTTAATAAGTTGCGCACCTATCTGTCGAGGCTAAATCAAATAGAAATAATCATGCAATTCGCTCATTCAATCAAGGAATATATGATATCAATCTGCTCGACCATGCCCCGAGGAAATAATTCATAGTATTAATGAATGATCTAATAGTTAATAAAATCTCGCGGAGATGGTCGTGCCCGAGCATCCGTGGGGCTACGCTTAATACTTGTAAAAATATCACTCTGATAATTCGTCGGTATAACCAATAATCTCTTTTTGTCGAGACCAAATTGTTGTAGCTGGAGGACAATATTGAAAATTAAATGGTCGAATAAATGACAGGAGTACTGATAGAAGTGCCCCCCGCCATTTATGTGAACAAAATATTTGTAATAAAGTAGAATAGAAGATGCAAAATTTGTCAAATATATTCCAGATTTGGGACATACAGATTCAGAATTTTTGCAAAAATTATTTGAATTCCAAACATATACTTAATTAAGTTGGTTTCAAAAATTTGTTTCCACATAAATATGTGAGTCAAATAGATGAATTAGGGGGTAGTACTGTCTTCTAACATCAATTGTTAGTTCTGACGAAGTCAAAGGGGTTGCAAAACCCATCAATCCAGCCCTTGCGTTTATCCTTGTGATGTCGTCGACCAGTGAAGATGGCCTGGCGACAGTATCCTTCTGGGTTTGTCGCTATAGCAAAACTGATTGTCGACCACATATGGGGGTCCGAGGACGCTGCTGACATGTGAAAAATTCCATAGAGTCCGTGCAACTAAAGGAATCGATAGGGTGGTCGCCGATCACGATGGGCTATCCGGCGATGTTCTTGTTCTTCACATAGGAACGGCATCCAGCAGGGGTGGAGAAGATTGAAGCTAATCGACGAGGAGTGAGGCAGGTTGGAGAGTAATCGGAGTGGAGACCAGGGAGCTTCCTGATGCTCGATTGAAAGGATGGCCGCTCTGAGCACAATATGTCGGCTCTTCCTAGAGATACATCTCCACTTGGTGCTATATGAATTTTTCGAGTTCTTATGACAAGGACCTGACATTGGGTTGTTTGATTTATGTAATCAAATTGGATGCTACCTCCATAAGTTGGATTTTTGTTCTCTTGAACGAATTGAGAGGCAGCTCTGCCTTCGGGTTGCTGACGGCCTTCTACCTAGGCCGGAGAGACAATTGTCGCATGCCAAGTTATGTCTCCTCTTGCGAAGAGTTGAGACAAATGTGTTGGTGGATTTGATTTCGACCATTCCTATCGATCTACTGGCTATTGAACAGATATACCAGATGTCCGATTAGGTTTACGATCTCGGGCTTGTGCTCGGAGCCACAAATCGATGTGGTTTCCTCTGATAATTAGGAGCAACGATCACGTCGATTATCCTCTCATTCTTTTTCGGAGGTGGGTAGTTGGTATCCCAGGAGAGAGAAAATTATTCTGCGATCTTTATCCTTTCCTATTTTTCAGTTGCAGATAGAAGAATATGATGAACAACCGTATCACCCCCAAGTTTTATCACAAAAATCCAGATATTTAAGGGGTCGTGCAAGACCACATATAATATAATTTATGTGAAATAAATAATGAAAATTATCTGAAAATAATAATGTTGTGCAGATTTCCAATGCATACAAATTGAGTGCATGATTTATGAATACGAATGTACAAAAAATTATACATCAACAAAACAAGATCTTATATCAAATATATAATTGTTCATGCGAAGATATAAAAGAAAACTTAGCTCTTTATGAGGTTTTGTGCATGTAAATCATTGTGTCGCAACTTAAATCCCCGTCTCGTCAACAAGAAGGAAATACTTTTTGTGTCATTTCCCACAGACGGCGTCAATTGTGGTGTCAAAAAATCTACCCGTAGGGGGTGCCCATTTACCACAATGCATGTATAAAAATAAATATGAGAGAGAAAAAGATTTACGTGATTTGACCATCAATGGCCTACGTCCACGGCGCTGATGTTGTGTTCCATTAGAATCATGAGAGAGTTTTACATGATAATGTTTCTCTAGCTTCTAATCCCCCTTTCATAATGAGGGGTGTCCCCTTTATATAGAGTTATGGGTTACATTAGGGTTACAAAAATGGATGAGTCCTATCTTTGTGAAGTTTGATTTGAATCAGATACTTCTCCTCAGTCTTCTAGTTTATCAAGGACTCTAGTCGTCCCTATCTTGTTGGAGCGTCTGTTGCTCGCCATCTTGATCGGAGTGCTCTCCACGTGTCGCGCTATTATGTAGGCATATTTTTTTCCCTCACGGATTTTATTCCAAATCTTAAATTTGTTGAAGTCTATTATTCAAAACAGATTTGAAATTACTTGCATATCATATAGATTGATTTGTAATTCGTAGGAATTTGTTGTATAATTGATTGAGAGATGTGAGATGCATTTCTGCATTTAGATTAATTCACAAACACTTTCAATCTCACACGAACACTTAGATATTTTGGTTCTTGGTGAGATATATTATTTTTTTAGCTACTATAATCAATTGGACAAGGAAAAATCAAGGAAGCTGCGGGAGAATATCATATCAAGTCAGAAGCCTTTGAGAGTGGAGTAACTCGTGTAGGTAAAATATTGAGCTTAGATTTAGTATTTTGTATTGCATGCTTAGTGTTGTAACTTATGCCTTGTGATTCTAGTGGATTTTTGTTTTGCTCCGTAGAGGGGGCCATGGATATTTCCCTTATTTTAGGGTTTTACCACGTTAAAAATCGCGTGTCAAATTTGCTTGAATGTTTTTAATTGCTTTTGTGAGCAATATCTCATTCAAGACTTAATTGTAGGTTTTAGTTTTAAAAACCTAAGGTAATCAAACTAACAAATATAGAGGACATATTCAGAAACGTTTAACACATCTTGTGTTGTATGTTGAAAAGAGTTTTGTTCAAAGAGTTTGTTATTGGAGTTTACTTAATCAACAACATTTTGTTATTAACTTAGTAACTAATTTTTCAAAACTATCCACCATAATAGGATCAATCACCATTATAAAACTATAATAATACAAAACTCAATGATAAAATATGATCAACAATAATCTCTCCCAATAAAAACTATAGACCAACTATGGTGTTTAAGGAACCACAAAATACCAATGCAAATGTCTCATAAAATAACTGACTGGGATGGAAACTAAACTAAAGCAATAAAATAAATCTCCAGTTTCATGGCTCGCAAATCTCCAAATAATGCAGCTAAAAAAAATTCAACTTGAATCATTAGTCAATAACAATGGGTCAAGGCCCATTAGAAAAATATCATATACTCTTACCAATTAGGGTTACATGATCTCATTCATAACAATTACATGTAATAAATATCACAATACAATATTTTTATTAACAATGACCAATATAAATGACTATGCGAGTAGAGTAAACTAACTCAACTACCCACTACCCAATTATGTTTCAACAATTATTATCGTGCTCAATATTAATTAATATCAAATGAAACACCATTATAGCTACTTTGTCATTCTACAATCTTTCACAAACCATTGTGTGAACCCGTGTTATGATATCAAATTCACATACATCACTATAGCTCGACGACCCATATTGTCACCCGTACATACTATTATGTATCTCCACACAATAACCACCAATATAGACGGATTTTCCTAGGTCTTGCACTTATTATTTTATATCCAGTCTAGACACCGTGCATACTATGACGCATATATAAAATAGTTACTATATCCATATTGCTTAGGTCCCACACATATTATTATGGAATGTCAACAGTAGACCCTTCACATACCGTAATACCCATATAAGTCTATCAAAATAGCAAAGCCAGTGTAGGTCCTGCACATTTAAAGTAGCCAGTCGATGTACACATGCACATACAATGATGCCACAAACCACAAGTACAAATACCCGTTATTTATCTAAGGTATAATTATATTCTCAACTTTTGGTTATGTTCTCATTAATTATTACTTCCTCCCAAATCGTTCGGGAAACAAAAACCAAGTCCACCCCTAGTCCCATACCTAGAGATTATCCAAACCATACACACACCCTAGTCTCCCACCTAGGAAAAGACCTAATCCATAACCTAGGATAAAATCAAAGTAACACGTATCTCCTAATCCCATACCTAGAAAATACTCAATTGCAAAAAGTGACCAATATCTTATCACATACCTATAAAGCGTCAATTGTGAAAATGAACACTCTCTAGTCCCATACCTAGAAATAATCAACTATAAACAATATCAATCAAATTACAAACTAGAGTACGTAACCTCATAATCCCAATAGTGTCATAATTTTTAACATGTACCAAATCTACATTTTTTACATTCTATAGACCAAAGTAATATTCTTTTATTACATATTTATATAAGTCAAATTTAATGTTAATTAAATCAATACATCATATGATTTACAAGTGCTACAAAAACATCCTAAGAAGTTGTCCAAATACAATATTCTAATTTGGGTGAGATTTAACCAAATCAAGGTATAAATCGGTTCAAACACGATAGTTAACAATTTTAATCAACATAATTGAATCTTCTAATTAATATTCATCATTTAATTGATTTCATAAACTTTATCATATCATCATAATTATTATTTTATTTAACGTGCGATCCGATCCAATTTCTAGTTGTAATAAAGTCCAATACTCTAAACATGGGGGATTCCAAACATTTCATAAGTTCATAAAAACTAATTTATAATTAGGTTATCTCTTTTCCCAGTTTACTTACTAATCATATTTATAAGACATTCAAATATAGATTTTAGGCAACATTTAAATCAAGTAACACTTTAGGAGAAAATAGAGACATTATTTCCCTATATGAAAGTATCGTGAAAATATGAATAGCACAGGTTGTTCCTGCAAATGGTAATTTCCTATAGGTGAAAGTATCCAATGAAAATAATCCAAATAAGAATAAATATCAAACATAGCAATGAAATTACCTACATAACATAAGATGGACACAACCGGATACAAATACAAAGGTCCCTTATCTTCCGGAATGGTCAGCAGTGGTGATTGTCTTAAATCATTTTTCACTTCTTCAAGTTACTTAGTGCATTCTCCATTATACATTTACTTTTTTCCTTCCTAAGTGATTAAAAGAAAGGTTGTAACTTCACCTAAGATCTTGATATAAAGCAGTTAAGTGCGACAACCATGCAAGTTAACTTTTGCACCTCGCGCACAATACTGGGGGATGCACCTTCGTGATGGATTTACTATGGTCGAGGTTTTCGTCGATACCTCTTTGACTGACTAGGTATCCAAGGAAAATTCCCAACTATACCCCAAAGGAGCACTTGGCAGCATTTAGTTCCATCCTATAATAGCGAAGAACTTCAAAAGTTTTTCTAAGTCTATGAGGTGGTGCTCATTTTTCTTTCTCTTCACAGGCAAGTAATCTATGTACACCTACATTGTATCTCACAGTTGTTACTTGAACATCTTGATCACTAATCTCTGAAAAGTTTCCCCGATGTTCTTCAATTCGATCAGCATCACCCTATAGCAATATAGCCCTAGCGTGGTGATGACAGAAGTCTTTTCCTAATGGGGGTGAATAGTGGAATTTGGTAGTAGCTTGAGTAGGCATCGAGGAAGCTCATACATTTATAGTTAGCGGTGGCATCGACCAACTAGTCTATCTTGGGAAAAGTAAAACTATCCTTTGGGAAGGCACCATTTAGATTAGTGAAGTCTACACAGACTCCCCACTTCTCGTTGATTTTCTTCACGACTACTAGGTTTTATACCTTCTTGGGAAATTGAACTTCCTTTATGGACTATGCTTCCAGAAGTTTCCCCACTTCCTCCTCAACCACTTTGGACTTCTTGGGTGTGAATCTTCACATCTTTTGAGTCACTGGAAGATGTAATGGATCCACATGGATCCTATGGCACATTACTTTTGGATTTATTCCTAGTATGTCATATGATTGCCAAGAAAAAAATTCTCCGCTACTTTTGAGGAAAATAACCAAGTCTTCCTTATCTTCTTTAGTAATTAAACTGCTAACCAAGATCTTATTCTCAATTTATTTTCATCAAATACTACCTCTTGAAGAGGTTCCATAACCTAATTAGCAAGAGAAACTCTATTTTCCTCAACATCGGGTCTCCCATACTTTATCTGTTACTTGGAGGGTACGGAGCACTCCTCTAGATCCATAGCTTTTAACTTTTTATTCTCCTACTTTGGTCAGATGGCAGTTGTAGACACCCAATCCTAAGACCCCCTAAGCACCACCTTAGGTCCCTAGAACTCACTCATCCACCTCAACCTTAGGTCATAACGGAGTACTGATCTAGAGGCCATCGGACGCACTCGATCCCCATTTGACTTTGGATAACTTTCTTATTTGAGCGATAGCTTAATGAATCTTTAAAAGGCTCTGAATTCACATTCTAACAATCAACCCCGTGTGCAAATCAGCCTTATGATTTAGATGAACGATATGTTTTACCCCGAAAACTAATCCGGAGAATGAATCTTTGAAGGGCTTTAAATACCCTTTCCAGCGGCTCACACCGTGCGTAAATTAGCCTTATGGTACGGACGAACGATCCATTTTACTCCGAAGGGTCACCGAACATCCTGACCACCCTTAACCTAGGTCAACTCTCCAAACTAAATGAATTTGATTGAAATCTCAAAGGCACTAAATACCCTCTCCAGCGGTCCATTCTCTGAACAAATCGGCCTTACGGTTCAGACGAATGATATTCTAGGCCCCGTTTGACATAAGTCAGCTCCCAAACTCAGGAGTGTATCAAAGGATTCTTAAAGGTATCTCAATACCCTTTCCAACGGTATGTCCCGTGCATGATTCTGACTTACAATTCGCATTTTACGGCCTTTTCTGAAAAACCTGCCTCGGGCTGCCAATTGGTAACCCTAGGACCCTGCCTATCTGTAGTGTGTTTAAGGTTCTATGCTGAAAGGCAGGTCTAGGACTATGCCGATCGGCACCTCTTTGGCCCTATAAATAAAGGCCAAGACCTCACTTTGAAAAGCACACCTGAGGACTCCTGAGCATCCCTCTCAGCAATTTAGAGAGAATTCCATCGAATTCATAGATGTTTTTTCCATAAAATCCCATTCCCCACATTCCTTCCATCATTTTCATACTCTTTTGAGTAAATTCCAACCCACCTCCACAAACAAACATTACTTCATCTTGAGATCAGTGCATCTACAAGTAAGATCTACCTCAAGTCTTCATAAGGAGGTCCATTTCTTCCTCTGTCTTTATATTCTCTTAATTTCCCATTAGTTACTTCATTTTTTCTAGAATACGTTACTTTTTTATGCGTCTTAATTCCAAACTTATTATTATTACTATTCGCACATTCTTTATTTTCATAGAAAACCCCAAAAGTAGGGTTGTAAATCAGGCTGGGTGAGTCGGGCTTGGGGTTGCTAATGCTCGGCCCGAACTCACTTACCCATGCTCAAGCCCTAACTCGGCCCGAATTATTTTTTCCCACCCAGGCCCGAACTCGGCTCATAAATATTACGGGTTCGGGCCCGATTTCGGGCAGGCTCGATTCTAATTTTTTTTGTTAAAAAAGTTTGAATTATTTTTTTCTTGTATTTCCATCTTGGACAAAATTACACATTAAAATCTAATTGATATTTCATGAAATAAGATATATAATTATGAAATGTATTAAATTAAAACAAGGGAAATAAGAGTGAAAACCTACAACTGCCTATTAAATTTCATACATTTAGGAAAATCTGATCACTAACAAAGGCCTATTGTGACTTGAGCAATTATTAAATCAAATACCCATAATGAGATTAATAATAAAATCACAAAATTGAAAATCACATGTAATCTAATGTATTATGACAAATGAATTTTTTAGTTAAAAAGTAGTAAATGAAATAAAAGATCAAAACCTAATTAAACTATGTTAACATATATATGTTATATTATATAAATTATTTATTTATTTATAAATATGAAGTTCGGGCTTCGGGCCCAATTCGGGCTTGGCAAAGTTCGGCACAAGCTCGGCCAAAAATTCATCCGGGCTTAAAATTTTGGCTCAGGCTCGGCTCGGCTCAAACTCAAATAAAGCTCGGGCCGAACGGGCTGGTTTCACACCTCGGGCGCTCAATTTACATGCCTACCCAAAAGCAAGAAAAAGAGGGTTCGGTTGTAAATTCCAAACGGGAATTTCTCATCACATTTTCTCATACTAAAACATCTTTTCCTATACACACACACATATAATAAAGTCCCTGGATGGATTTATGAGTTAAAACCTACCTCGTATTGTCTTTGAACTACGTGTACTTTGATGCCCTCGGGGCTATGTAGGCGTCTTGGGTGAATCCCTTGACTCAAGTCCTCCCACATACATTTGTTATTTTATTCTCATCATATATTAATGATATATACGTTTTATATGCTTGTTTACTTGTGTCTTATTCGATACACGCAATCGTTCTTTCATAACGACTTGTGAATCGACAAACACTTGCATTATATTTTTTATTGTTATTTTGGGAACACTCCTAAGGATGACCTCGCTCCGCCTTTATCCAAGATGCGTGTCGAGTGATTATATCTTTCATTTATATTATGCACATAAGAACACACATCACAGAGTTCTAAAGGAGAAGATTAACACATAACCATGAGAGACCAAAAGGGCGGGATGAGTGCCTAATACCTTCCCATTCCATAACTTAGTCCCAAGACCCTTGAACCACCTTGTTTCGCAAGCATCGGTATTGTCATTGATGTTGTTATCTTAGGCAACAACATTTTTATTGCATGCTTTATGAAAATTAAAATGTCAACTTTATCTCTACATATCACCCCACATCGATGACGGTTGAGCATCTCGATAAAGGACGCAATCCTGTGCGCATGCCAAAAAGGGGAGGGAAAGAAGGATCCACCTTCGGAGACCGACCCCTCGGATGGACAAATCGGCGACTCGGCTGAGGACCTCTATTTTTGCATGGGCGTTATTCTTTTCTACATGTGTGTGAATGCACCTACCTCTATGTTTTCTTTTCTCCTCTATTTACCTTTTTGAATATATCTCTCTTATACACTTCACACACTTATATATACTCTCCATGTACACTTCACACACTTATACTTAGCTTCACTTTACACTCGCATGCTTCACACACCACTTAGAAAATCCATGCTTAGGCTTCACTAGAACACAACCACACTTTTAAAACTTGTATGTATGCAATCACACATGTCACACACCACTTGTAGTTGATCCATGTATAGGCTCACTACCCCCCCCCCCCCCCCACACACACACACACACCCTTGTATATACTCCCATAACACATACTCATTCACATGTATCCATGCGTAGTTTAGTTTCCATGTTAGATTTACTTGTGTATGCTCCCCAATTAGTGTAGTATTCCCTTTACCCATCATCAAAAAAAATGATAAAAAAAAATACTCGTTCTCTATAATATGTTAATTAAGGACTCGTGCATTCCTGCACACTACATCACCAAGAGTATTGCTATATTGACAAAAAATTTGTCCCGTACTTGGGGGTCACTTTATGATGGGCGCTGGACATGTGGGTCACACTTAGCCTAAGTGATATGACTCTCACCTTCCATTGGCATCATACCTTCGATGTATATCAAACGATTCCCCCCGCATCGTACCGCTTGACCGAACTCACGACTGGAGGTATATAGCAGGGAACTCATTCATGTACGTCGAGTATATCAAATTCACTCTCACATGTACTGTCCCCACGAGGTATATAGTGAGGCAATTCACGTGCACTCAGGTATATCAAATGGATTGTCCACATGTACCGATGAATGATTGCCCAAGGCAAGAAGTATATCGTGGATCATGCCGGGGGGGAAACCTTACACTAACCCAACAATTGCATAAACCTCATATAGGTGTCAAACCTAGGATACTCGTATTTAGTTTGCCGATTACCATGCAAAACTCTCACGAAATTTTAGGTCGGCATACCGCCTAAATTTTCGCGTAATTTTGCCTTTTTTCAAAACAAGACCCCGTCTGTGAGCCTGGAAACAAGTCCAACTGTGTCTTCTATATTGTCAAACCCTATTTTCTCAGGCTCGGGTCATGTCTGTCATTTTAATGCATTTAGGAAAACCTAATAGAATTGATAACCTAATAATAACATTAATAATAATCATATTGAGATTCCTCTACTTTTTCCTCATTTTCCAAAAATACCCAAAAATTTCTCCCTCATTCTTTACAAAATAAATCCGAATCATTTTCCCTCTCTGATCAATCGCATATGGGGATGGAAATTTAACCTGAACCGTAGGATCCCCGACCCACCTCGACCCTAATGGGGCGGGTTTTAAAACCCGATTAATAAATTAGGAGCGGGTATGAGTTTTAAAAAAATACGTTTACTAAATGGGGCGGGTTAGGAGTTCATTAAAATTAAAACCGCCTCGCCCCGTCCCGTTTAACTTATACCTACATGAATACCCTTTATAAGTATGTTAATGACAATTAAACCACATACACACACACACACACACACACACACACACACATACTAAAAAAAACTTTATATGTATGTTAATTTTGTAAAAGATCTATGTGGAAACATGGAACGGCAATTGGGGGATTGTCTCACATATTGGAATACGAACCATTGTAGACCTCTAAGACTATAATATAATATTTTTAATTTTATTATTTTTAAAATTAACTTGACCCGTAGGAACCCCGCCCCACCCCATTTATTAAATGGGGCGGGTTAGGATTTTTGAAAACCCGCCCCATTATTATCCTTAATCGCATAACTGATTTTGGTCTGGCTCCCTATTGGCTTCGGTCTTCCATCAAATCGTGTCGAATCTCTGTTGATTCTTCTGCTACTTCATCTGAGTTTTGGATTTACCTTCATGAGCTATTCATGGAGAATACCGACCAAGCACCGAATCTGAAGCCCGATCTGATGACCGTCTTAGCCCAGGTCAGTGCCAATATTGACAACCTTCAAACCGAGTTCCATGAGATACAGTGTCACTTGGCCCAGATTCCCAAAGAACCCGAGGTTCTCTTTCCTCATGCCATGGGATCCACCTGCTCCCGAGCCTGTTTAGGTCCCAAAAGAGTATCAGCATGCTCCACACACCTCGCCTGCCAATGGGTTGCCTCTAATTTAGCTCCCTATCTTGAACCTTGCCCAACCAAGGGCTAACCTACCAGTAACCACGGATCCTAAGGAAGAAGAACTGAACAAGATCAAAAAAGACCTCAAGTTGTTATCGAAGAAGTTTGACCAAGTTAAAATATCCGAGAACTACATGGACTACACCCATAAGTCTCCATATCCCAAATCCAAACTACCAGAGAAGTTCAAGATGCCACACATCGAGAAGTTCAAGGGAAGCAGACCCTTCAATCGTTCACCTTAGAAGCTATCATCGATACATGACCCTCCTTGGTGCCTCTGAAGAGATAATGGCCCGAATGTTCTAGTAGACCTTTAAATAAAGTGCTTTTTGTTAGTTTTTATCCCCTGAAGAATCTAGAATTCGTAGTTGGGAGGATGTCGTTTGGGAAATCATATCACAGTACAAGTACAATGAAGAACTAGAGGGTACGTGCCTAGATCTTAAGCTCCTTAAGCATAACCCTGGGGAAACAGTTATTATCTCCGTAGGAAGGTGGAGAGAGAAAGCTGCTACCATGACCAACAGGCCCTCCAAGGATGAACAAGTCAGTATCGTGAAAAGGAACTTCTTTCCTCATATCCAAGCATCCATGGGAGGATAGTACTACCCACACTTTTGAGCCCTTAGGGAGGTTGTTGTATACATTAAGGAAGGCGTTGCCAAAGTCGAATCTGAGCCAAAGAAAGTGACTGGATAGTTGACTCCCTAGAAATATGAAAATCCTTTCGGTGCTACAGTCTCAAACATCAACAACATTCCCAACCTACTACCTCTTGGGCACCAAAAATTCACCCCAACCCTAACTATAAAGATTATACTGAGCTCCATGATCCATTGTCAAAAGTCTTATAAGACCTTTTGAGCCAAAACCTCATCAAACCCTTAGACCCCCATCCATTACCAAATCCACTTTTTAAAAATTTCAAAGTCGATGCCCGATGTAATTTCCACCAGTCTACTGGCTATAGCATCAACCAATGCTTCTACCTTCGAAATATGATCCAAGGTTTAATTGAATAAGGTATCATCGGCCCACCAGCTAATCCTAAACCCAAGACCACTCATAACCCACTTTCAACCCATGCAAATGCTATATTTCTAGAGAGTGACCCAAAATTTGATCCATCTGCTCAAATTGGGCCCAATAAAGCACTTATCATACCCATAATCTCACCCAAACTGCTCAAAGTTTACCATATTTTCTCCTACACCCTACCTGCTTCACCAATCAAGCTTTATCACTCCTCACAAGGGCCTGCATAATCATTTGTACCTGATCCGAAGGTAAGGATATGGAGTTACCTACTGTGTTGAACTAACTCTTAGAGTTTGAGTTAAAATTTCCCATTGAAACCCGAAAATGGGCTCGAGAGTTAGATGATTATCGTAAATTCAGTGGCTTGTTCATAAAAGCCCGAAAATGGGCTCGAGAGTCAGATTGTTGGGTGGTGCCCATTGATGAAGTCAGTCTAGATGATGTAGTGCAGATTGTGGCCAATGTGTTTCGACAGACATGTGAAATTTACAGTATTAAAGAGCTATTCATTGCTTTTAGGCATTAGGGATAGTTGGTCCCTTTACTCCTTCACATCCCCGTTGAGTGGGAAGATTCGTATGATAAAGCCATCGAGGTTACTGAATGCATTGATTTCTATTTACAATAGGATGTAGTTTTCATAGGATGGGATGACAACTCTGACAGCTCAGATGATAAGTCCAGTTGAGTAAACACCAGTCTAGTAGCCAATTTATGCGGAATGATATCCTTCGAAGATTCATTGGGGGAAATAAATAAGGTATCCATTAAGTCAAAAATAGATGAAGACACGGGGTTCCTGTTCTTCCCCACCTCAGTAAATCACATAACCAGGTCAGGGAAACACTATAAAGATCCAATTCCTCATGTGATCTAGATAGATAAGGGAAAGGGAGTTGCTGAAGAACTTCCCATGCCAGAAATGACCATCGAAGAAAGTAAAATCCTTGATTAGCTCAAGAAAATCCAAGCCAGCATCACCCTATAAGGGCTTTTCATGTCCTCCCAGTTATATTGGAATGCTCTGATAGAACTCCGCATCGGGACTACAGTCTCTTCTTCCACTACTCTCGAAGAAGCCATAACTATGGTTGGGTCCTTGACCTCTTCTCTACTCCCCTCTTTTTTCGAAGCAGATATAACAAAGATCGATCCTAACAATAATTAAGCCCTCAATATCTCCGTTGAAGTCTTGGTAAAGACAGTCCCACTCACAGTTATTGATAACGGATCTGCCATCAATGTTTGTCCTCTCAGAATCCTCAATTGCTTGGGTTTTATAAACACCGCATTCTAGAACCCCCTAAGTCTCTCCTTAGGTCCCTAACACCTCCCCATTTCACTACAAAATCTAGGTCATACTTTGAGTACCAATCTAGAGGCCATTGGGCACCCCCCATTTGACTTCGATCAACTATATCATCATAGCAAAAGCTCATTGAGTATCCGAAGGGCTCTGAGTCCCCTTTCCAACGATTTACTCCATGTGTGAATCGGCATAACGGTTCGAACGAACGGATTATTTTACCACCGATTTGGAGGCCATCCGGCGCTCCCGGGCCCCAATTTGACCCTAATAAACTTCATCATCAGAGTGAAAGATTTTTGAATCTTCGAAGGGCTCTAAATCCCCTTTCCAGTGGTTCACCCTGTGCGCAAAACAGCATAACCATTCGGACAAAAGACCTATTTTCCCTCGAAAATTGATCAGAGGCCACTAGGCGCTCCCAGACTCCGTTTGACACAGGTAAGCTCTTCAGCTCGAATGGGACTGAATGAATCTTCGAAGGTCACTGAATACCCTTTCTAATGGTCCGCCCCGTGCGCGAATCATCCTTATGGTACGGACGAATGACCCATTTTACTCCGGAAGGTCACCGAGCGCTTCTGAGCCCAAGTTGACAAAGTCAACTCTTCAAATCGAGTGAAGATCTTTGTAATGTCGAATTACCGTGCATAACCTTTCCAACGGTCCACCCCGTGCATAATTCTGACTTACGGTTTGGATGAATGATCCATTTTTGTTCGACGATCTCCCGTCCAAAGGACCGACGAGCGCTTTCGAGCCCCGTTTGACCCAAATTCAAATCTTGTATCTGGGAGCATCCCAAAGGACTCTTGAAGGTTTTTTAATTAACTTTCTAATGGTATGCCCCGTGCACGATTTGGATTTACGTATTGTGTTCTACGACCATTTTTTAAAAAAAATATACACGAGACTAGCGATTGGCAGGTCCATTTCCCTGCCTATCGGCAGTGTGTCTAGGGGTACTTTCCGATTGGCATGTCTAGGGCTATGCCGATCGGCATCCCCTTACCTTAAAAATAGATGGAATGACCTCACTCCCAGACAAACCTGAGATCCATCAATATTAGCGATCTCAGCAACATTCTCTTGCAATTAGCGAAGTTTCCTTGTGTAAAAATACTTTCCATCCTTCATTCCCATCTTTTTCATACCCACTTTAGCAAAATATCATTCTCTCTCATCCATCATTCATCTCAACATTAAATGGATCTCATTAAAGATCAATAGCAAGCCTCAAATCTCCAAAGAAGGTCCAAAATCCTTCTCTCTCTTTATATTCTTTATTTTCGCATTAGTTACATCAATTCTTAATTTAGCTTTTACTTTAGTTCATACACGTTAATATCTCATCATTTATTAGTTATATTGCACATACTTTATTTTCTAAAAAAACAAAATCAAGAAAAAGAGGGTTATCCACCATAATTTCTCAAAACTAAAATACATTTTCCACACACACATATATAATAAATTCCCGTTATAATCTATGGGATAAACCCCACCCTTATGTCGCATGAGAACTAGGTGGACTTTGATGCCTTTATAGGCTACGTAGGCGTTTCGAGTGAAAACTCGAGACTCAAGTCCAATTTTTCAAATTATTATTTTTTCACATTTGCATCATTTTCATCTATACATTATTTTAAGATATATTATATTTGTGATCCATGCTGTCTTTTTATCTAACATATATTATTGTTTCATTATAATGATTAATGTCTCGATAAACCCATATATCGTATTTTCTAATTATTATTTTGGGAGCATTCCTCTGGATGACCTCACTTTATCTTTTCCATAATATGAGTTGGGCGATTCCAATCTTCATTTATATATACACGTACACACACTTCACAGAGATATTAAGGAAAATAGTAACATAAGGCCGTGAGAGATCGAAAGGGAAGGAACGTAACTTAGCCCTCGAACCTCTAAACTATTGGTTCCGTAAGCATCAATTTGTCTTTGATGTTGTTCTCTCAAGACGAAGACATATTCTTTTGCCTGTTTTGAACAAAATAGGTCGGCGACTCCATCTTTTTACATCATTCCAAATCGACGACGGCCGAACTCTCCTAGGAAGAAGGCGCGAGACCTTCTCCCCACTTTTCCCCCCATCGGGAAAGGGAGAGATAAAAAAGGGATGGCCACAGGTTTGAAAGTCAGTGATCTCACTCCCACTTTCGTCGTTGTGCGTTCTTACGAAAATACCTGCCAAAAGGTAATGGAGTCCATAAAACCTATAATAAGGGCTGACCCTATCAATCCTGTAACCAAAATCCAAGTTATTGACATACCTGCATGTTTCAACCTTCTCTTTCACTATACCAAAACAACCTTTTAGTAACAGACCAACTTTTGTATTAGTAACAGTATTTTAACGTTAATAATTCTAACAATAAATTTTCGTTACTAATTTAATATAAGTGTTACTAATTTAAGTTTACAAATTTAAAAAAAGTTAAAATATGATAAATCATTTTAACACTTTCCAAAACGAAAGAGAAGCGTACACTTTTTCCTCACCTATTTTTCTTTCCCAAAGGGAAGACCTAACCCTCTCCGTCATTTTTCTTTCATCTTCTTCGTTCAACCCAAAGAAGAAGATCGAGGTAAATTATGAATACACTTTTCCCTCACCCATATTTGTATTTTGGTGAACTGATTTCTCCAAATTACTCGTGATTTCTCTTACAACTCACTCGATCAGTTTAAAGGCTTCAATCGAGGTAAATTTTATCTGTATTCATCATATTTTTTTCGATTAGGGTTCATTACTGTTTGATATTGGTTGTTGCTTTTAATTTGAGAGCAGGTTTTGTAACCCTCTCTCGCATCCTTTTTTTTATGTTTGTATGTGTTGGTCTTGATAGAGAGGATACGAAGAAGTATTCTATTGACGTCTGATCTGGCTTTAATTTACAAGTTCTTTCGTTTTCATTATATATTTTATAATCCGTGATTTATTTTGTTGTGCTATCAATTGATTTGGTATCTTGGGGTTTCATTTCTTGGTGGTAGATGGATTGACTGATTTCGGTTCATCAAATTAGGTTGTTGAATGTTATTATTGGTAAAAAAAATATTTGCGTGTGTTAGAAACATAAAATTTGCATATTGATATAAAGTTTATTTTTGGCTAATGGTGATTTGGGGAAGAAACTCCTTTTTTATCCTCTATTTTGAATGGTTATTCTTTTTAGTGGGTTCAAGTTGTTACAAATATGAATTGGCATCTACCCTCTCTACTCTTTCAAGTATGTTCCATTAAGCATTACTGTCTCATTCCTCCATTATCCTTTATATTACATAGAATAATTCAGAGCCTTTTTAAGGCAATAAACTATCTTATATGATAACTTTTCTTATAATCACTACAGGAATATAGATTTTTCCCGGCATAAATTAAATGCCGAGAAAAACACTAAAAATGCGGGTAAGACTTTTGGCGGCACTTTTGACGACATTTCCACAAGTGCGGTAATAGCCAATGTGGTAAAAGAATAACGGCATTTTAAAAAATGCCGCGAAAAGTTAGTGGCACTTTCGTCGGCATTTCCACAAGTGCGGTAGCCAATGTGGTAAAAGAACAACGGCATTTTAAAAAATGCCGCAAAAAAATTGCTGCATTTTTAGGCATTTATATTAATGCTGGTAATATCCTTTTGGCGGCAATAAGAAAATGTTGATAATTACCTTTTGCAACTACACCTATTAAATGTTCAACACACTTTTGGCGGCACTAAAAAAAAGCCGAGAATGATAATAGCGGCACTAAGCAAAATTTTATATTATTTTGCAATATATGAGTTGGAACAAGTGTTAAAAAAATCATTTATTACAAGTATCGTATTTATGTGCAAATACACTACCATAACATTAAATTAAGAGGGCGGTAATCAAATTAAAACGTCATTAAATTAAAACCAATAGCATTCATCATAAATAAACATAATTGAGTTTGAAAAAATTATCCATCCACAAAATAAAATGTACATGTCCAATAAGAAAAAGCAGGAAAACATGAAGCGAAACGAAAATTTTTATAATGTACGATCCTTGTCCATCAAAGTTAAACATCCTCTTCAACCTACAAATAAAAAAAGTCAATCATCACTCATTGATACTTATTCTTAGTATTTCAATAAAAATAATAAAAATAAAAATTAGTACATTAGCTATATGCCACGCTACGGTTGAATGATATGCATCTCCAATTGTGGACTTGTTTCCATAAGGTCTGGGAAATGGTTCGTTTTTTATAAATGTTTTCTCAATATATACTTCCCAAAAGTCTTCACCAAGTAGCGTACCCCCTACTTTTGTTGATGGGTCCTTGCTTATAATGAATCCACGTGCCACAATCACTTTTGGAAGTCCGGAAGTAATAAGGTCTACAATTTTAGGAAGTGCATTATTTGAGACCCTTTGTTGTGGTTGATGATGCTTCTTTTTCTTCTTTGATGGTTCTTTCTACAAACAAGATGAATATGTCATCAACGATATATTTCTGGAAAAAAATCGACAGAGTTTCATTTATTTTTAAGACATCCCAAAATTTTTAAGACTATATACAACCAAATAAACCAACAACCCAATGTCAAGTATACATAAACTCCCCAAGAAAGCACAGATATATTGTGCCCTTTAAAATCCATTAAATTAGTAACATACCTGAATTGAAGTAGCATTCGTTTGTTCACTAACACGAGCAGTAGTCTCGGGGGCAGCCAAGTGTTGAGAATTTGCAATCTACAAAAAATGAATTATTTCAGTCATGAAAACTTAAAGTCTGAAATTATGATTTTAAAAAGTAATTATCTACTTACCTGTTGAGATGGAGATAAATGGTGATTTGATTGTGGTACCACTACAGATTGAAATTGGTTGGTTTCTTTTAATTGTTTCTCGGGTTGCAAAATCGACCTATATGATGGTATGTTTTGCTCATTGGAGGATTGAGGAACCTGTTAGTAGCATGATTTAATATTTAACATACATTTATGTATATATACACGATAATTAAGCACAAAGGATAAAAGTGTGTACTTATTAACCTGTTTGGATACAACGGAAGGGCAAGTCATCATGTGTGTGCGTATCAACTCAAACTGAGCCTCTAAATGATCAAATTTATCTTGAAATTCAGATCGAACCTCAGATCATAGTCGCTCATACTCTGTTTCATTAACCTCCGGTCGCTTAGTTCCATGCACATCAGTTGGAGATGGTCCATGCCCATAAGCTCGACAATGACCGTGTTTATCAGGTCCCAAGACTTCATAAAATATCTCGTCTTTTGACTGACGGAGTCATTACAATCTGACGAAAGTTGATCTACTTTTTGCCTCATTTTTTACTGAAATGAAACAATTCTTATTATATAAAACAAAAATTACAATCATTCATTCACAAACACAAAACAGAATAAAGATCCTAATATCTCCCCACTGTTAATTTTAAATGCTTCACATATTAATTTCATGCATGATTTTAGCTTTCATAAATAATAAACTTATTTAATTGTTAACTTAATCCTCATCTACTAATTTTTGTACCATTACTTCAGCGGAATCCTTATCGATGGATGAGCCATCGCTCCTCTCGTGTGTTTTGATGTAAACATCAACCAACAAAACCTTTTTCCCTTGATCAGCCTCCATTTGCATAAACTCATTGATTCGTAAGTCGTTACATAAATAAGTTTGATAATGTAAAATAATATTGACAATCAAAATCTTTTATAAAACACCTTATGAGCAACATTCGCATGACTCTTTCTTACGGAAGTATGTGGTGTTCTTTGCTTCTTACGAGTTCGACGATTTCTTCGACTCATTTTCTGTTACAAAAATATATTTAAAATATATGTTTAACTTGAATTTATAAGACTTTAGTGCTAGTAATGCAGTCATACCCTTGCCTCACGAGTTCCCCAATACTTAACATGTTGTGACCACTGCTCTAGCTTTACTCTAGGTGGACAATGTTTCAATCTCTCCTCGTCGGTATCAAAGGCACGATAATGTTTCCTCACCTCTGCTTTCCAATTATTCCATATCTTTCCAACCTTCTTCATGCACATTTTTTTGAATTCATCAGGGGCATCAGTGTTCTCCTATATAATTACAATGTATAGAAAAACAAGTCATCTACTACACATATGATTTTAGCTTACATAATTATCTTTGTAAAGAATTTAAATTTTTAATTCATTTGCCACAAATCATGGTGCCAGTTGATTTTACCTTCACCTCTCGCCAAACATGTTCCTTGTATGGGTATAAGTCCTTGCATCGCCAATCTTTGAAAGCCAACGGTAACCAGTTCAACATTGATATAATATTAAATTAGTAACATATAGTATTGCAAAGAGTATTCTAATAAGAGTTGTGTTATACGAAAATTTACAAAAGAAAGTTTACATGTTTCCATCACGAACTAAAATGCCTAAATGGGTAGATAGTCTATCCGCAGTATCTCCAACTGGTTGATAGAAATCGTTGAAGTGAAGCTCTAAGCATTTTCCCGTACCCCATAATTCACCCAACTTCACAATACCTCTACGTTTAGTGGCATATTGTACTGAAGCTGAACCGTAAAAATTAAAAATATAGGTAAATCAAATAACTTTGAGTACCATCTTCATGTGAATGGTCGTCTTGGTTATGTAAAGGCTCACTCTCCGTCGAGCTACTATCGCTTTCACTGTCACTTGAGTTTGATCATTCAGTCGATCTAGAATCTGAAAGGGAATTAGAACTGGGCTGAGATTGCGGCTGAAATGGTGGTTGGAGATTGGATTGCGAATGCAAGAGAGATTGTGAGCAGGAATGTGCCCGTGAGAGGGATTTACTCTGCCGCTGGGATGTCATAGAAACCTGAAATAATAATAATTCACCACTGAGTTTACAGGAGTAGTGTTTATCCAAGCCAAGATGTTCTAAAATTGTGAGGTATAAAGCCCTTTTCTAATTTCATGGGTAAACAATAAAAAAAAAAATATATATATATATATATATATATATATATATATATATATATATATATATATGTGTGTGTGTGTGTGTGTGTGTGTGTGTGTGTGTGTGCGCGCGCGCGCGCTTGCACATATGTGAATTGGTTTTTACAAGAGTGAACTGAATTGGTTCTCACTAGCATTTTTTGAAGACATGAAGGAACTCATGGTTTTGGAATTGATTAATGTATCTATTCCGCCACTTAAAGTATACGTATCGATATAGGTTCAAGGGTCTTAAATCCAAAATTTCAAATATATTCTACTCTGCTAAAGTCATCGGAAGTGTAAGGAACTTGGGGTGATATCACCTCTATTGTATAGGTGTTTTACTTTAATGAAATTCTGCCATGGAGAGTTATATCACCAAATCAAGTATTCAACACAGCCCATAACCAAAAGAATTGTTAAGGAAAAAGACCACAATAAACATATAGTATAGAGATAAAATAAGGAAATTGAGTGTACAAAGATTAGCATGATTTTCATTGGAAATGTTGATTTCACGCACTTCAGTTGATATGTTGATTTCTTGGGTTTTCAATTAATGGTTGCAAAATATTTAATTTCAGAATAATTATATGGTAGTTGTGAGAGTGTAGCTGGAATCAAATCCCCAACATTAATTATAATGTTGATAGAGGCATCTTTTTTGATCAATTGAGAAGAACTTTAAGTATTGGTATGAAGAAAGTGTACAAAGATTAGCCGCATACGCCTTCCCACTGACAAACACCCCAAATATGGTGACTTTTGATTTATTTCCTACTATTTTGAACATATTTTTTATTTTATTTCTGTATAATTGATGGGACTTTTGAATTCATAATCTATTATGCAAGGAATGGAAAACTGGTGGAGCTTATTGCCTTGCTGATAGTGTCCCGAAAACAGTTGACTAATTTTGTCACAATGGTTGGTGAATGCATGTCGAAACAGATCCATTTGTTGACAATGCACATGTCGTCCAGACTAATGTACCAAATTCATTATAAATATCCATCGGTCGTGTTTATGGATATGACAAAAACACTCATGTTTGGGCAACAGTTAATTCATGTGTTGGAGAAAGCATGGGATGCTATTGAGGCGTACATTAAGGAAGACAAAACGAATGTTATCTATGCAGATACCATTACTGCAGATATGAAGCGAGAGTGTGTGTGGATATGGAAGCACAAGCACAGTACCTCACGTCTATGAATATGCTCTATATGATAATGCGGAATTCAAAAATCAAGATGGCAATGAGTCAGCAGCATATTTCACGAATATACACTATGGAACTGAAGTTTTCACTCACAGACCTGCTTCCGGTGGTGCTTCCATCTCAACTTTGGGGAGAGTTTTGCCTCACGAACTCGGTTAATTGTGTCGTTGCACTTATCAATGGAGAGATCGGTCAGACTGTGGATCTCAATGTTCCATCTCTTGCAGATGTTTTTCGCTCCATTATGCAGCCATAATCGCGCGCCTTGATTTAACTGAGCTATTTCTTTATCACGGAGCTCGAACAGATTTCAGGAGTAGGCATCATAAACCATCCTAAAAAATTTGTACTTAAGGTTAAGATAAGCCAACTAACACCAACCAAACTACATTCGACCTGAATCCACTTACTGGATATGCAGGCAACTAATCTAAGGCGCTTGGTCACAACACACTTCAAAATACACTTTTTAAAATGTTAGAGTTTAATTCCTTTTAAAAATAATTTGAAAGTGGAAGATCATAGCTAAAACTCTAATACTCCCAAACTGCATTTGACCAAAATCCCCCTGATTTCCCCTTACACGATATGTTGGCATTCCATTTATGGTCTTAGTCACACACACATGAACTGAATTCGATATAAGTGTCCTCATGGGACACGTAGGTATCCATTCAAAAGATATTTCACACCAAAAAACATATACCCCGTTTTCTAAGCCATTAGAGATGAATGATACTAATTTTATTGGAATCACTATCTCAGGAATCAGCAAGTCCTAAAATATAATTGATTGTAAATTATTAGCATGATAATACGTTCGAAATAAATTTAATGTTTTAGTCGAGAAATTTATTTTAACTTTCCTTTTATTCTCGAGAAACTATCAGGTCACCACTAAGAAAATGTTTCAATATTCACAAGAAAACCAAGGCATAACATCGGTCAAACTTTGGGATGCAACAGAAAAGGTTATCCTGCGCAATATAGGGAAAAAATAACAAATATAATATCCTATCAGGTTTCAACTGAAAATTATCCTAGGAGAAATTGCGATAAAAGAGAACATACATACTAAGGGCAAGGGTATACACCCATCTATATAATAGGGCAAAAATCATACCTGTGGGGGATATGCTTGAGGCAGGACCTAAAGGATGGATCACAGACATACTAAGGGCAAGGGTATACACCCCTAGATTAGAAAGTCCAGCTCTACAAGTTGTCAAATTGTAAAGTTAAAAAAAAAAGCAGAGACGCTAGACGAGGCTATAAGCTTCGGATAATATTCACCTGTGGCTTACCAAGCTTCAAGTTCCTAATTTTATCAAGACAAGAAGAATTTACTTACTCAGAAAAAGTTATCTTTGCAGCAAGTTCTTTATCCAAAAGTCACCCATCTAATGGAGTTTACAAACCTACAAAACTATTTTTCTTCCAAAGAATACCAGCAAAAACATTTACTTGTACTCCAAAAGATACACATACACATACACATGCACTTAAAGAATCAAAAATCCTTTCTATTTTTCGATATGAGTAATTCTACATGGACTTGTTATGGGACTCAAAATAAGGGACTCATTAATATAGTAACAATGCATGAGTTGAGGGGAAATCAGTTTATCTATCATTTAAAAACTAACAAACCAATGCACTGCTTCCACTTCAGCGAATCCCCTACTCTGAACCCATATGGGGAGTCTCGGTCCAAAATTATCCATTCCTTCTCAACTCCTCATCCCCAAGGCAGCTAAATTTTCCTCAAAATTCTAAGTTTTGGCTGCAGTTAGAAACATGTCAACACCGCCTGAATTCAAATTCATCATCCGGCTTATTTGGCTAGAAATATGTTTTGAACGTTTATTAGCTACATTAATTTATTTGACTTACCAAGTTCTCCATACATGTAATATTGCCATAGATAAAAAAGGAAAAGTACAGGGTAGAGTTAAAGATTACATGTATGTGTTGCATATCATTATTTTGAGCATTACATAATACAGTAAATTCATAATCCCTCAAGTTCAACTGAATTTAGATCTCTTAAACGTGTCATTACTTTGAAAAATCATTTTTATTAAGTAATAGAGGAAATTTACCTTTCATAATGGTTTTCATTTTGTAGTTTTTTTGGCACGAATTTGTTGGCATGTTACAACAGCCAAGTGCAGACTCCAGAAGATGAAGTGGTGGCTCTAGAGAAAAAATTTCTCGAGTCAATCTCAACTACAATGGGATCGTAAAAGTGAGGAAGCTTATTGGCAAGAAAAAATGAAAGGATAATGGCTTCAAGAAGGGGATTCCAATACTTAGTTCTTCCATGTTGCAATGAAGTCTAGGAGTTTACAACTCCTTATTCATAAAATTAAGAATGAAAAAGGTGAGTGTCTTAAGAATATATAAGAAATTAAGGGAGAATAAGAAATTAAGGGAGAAATTATCTATCACTACCAAAATCATTTTAAAGAAGATTTTATTGAGGGGGAGATGAGATTCTTCAAGTTATTGACAAGAATGTTACTGATTCTCATGCAAACTAACTTGATGGTATACCATTGAAACACTAGCCCTAATGGATTTAATGGTTGCTTCAACATAAAAAATTGGTCTAACCAAACAGATCCGAAACATACCTCATCGATCTGTTAAACTATGCGACAGATCTAACCAAACTCCATCGATCTAAAGCTATGAACAAGCTGATTCGGAACAATAAGCTCCATATCAACGAAACGATTAGCAAAGGAGTATTGGTTAATAAATAAGATGAAGCCATGGTCAAATCGTAAATCAAAACCAATTGCAAGTGTGAGCAGCATATACTAAAAACAGTGTGTTATTGAATGAACATTTTGGTGTACTGAATGGAAATTCTCATCTAATGTATTGCTTTGAAAAACTTTCCTTGCCTTATGTTGTTTAGGCCAAGGTAGCCCCTAGTCAATTGGTTTGCTTATTCAACACTTGCGAAATGGATCTGGGAGATATTCTATCAGTTGACAAATCAGTGCTATTTGAGTTTGTACCACACAGGTACATACACACAACACAAAAGACAAAGGAAGTTACCTCAGATTAGAGAGAGCCGTAAGTGACTAAAAAATTGAGAGAGATATAGAGTTGAATTCCAAATTCAGTCAAACTGCAGAATCTATAGTTTTCACTGATCCAAATTCCTAAGACAAATACACATGGAGAAAAAGTCTGATAAGAAAGAATAAACAACTTATAGAAATTCAGTTCAAATCATTTTTAATTAAAAAATAAATGGTATGCTTAGACTAGTTGGCATGTTTTAATGACCAAATGATAATTAAAATCTAACTGTTTGATGAGAGTCTTCGATAAATTAAGATACCGAAGGTGTATTAAATCACCAATTGAATTTGATAGCCCATTTATGTAATAACCACTTAAATGTAACACTCGTAAGCACCGTAGCTTCGGTAACAATTCATGGACAACCTTGTTGCTCTAGTGGAATTCTTCCCGATATCTCGAATTATAAACTGGTAGCGTAAAAAAAGTTCTCAAACTCCAAGGCTTAGAAAAGGACTTAAATTTATTAAAGGTTCCATTCTTTGGGCAGATGGAGGATGAGTGACGAGCCTTTTCAGAAATTGTTTGTTGCTCATTACTTATCATCTTATCATCCATCCTAAAGCATATTTGACCAGGGACAAATTGAGCTAAGTCATTCATGAGGTCGTGCACCATAAATTGTGATTGATCACCACTTGAATGTTGAAAAAAGGACCTTGATAATAACTCATTGAAATATTGAAAACCTATATCCTCCATTTTCTTATTTTCCTCTGCTTGTCGCAAAAAGCCTTCTACCATCCATAATAAAACTAGTTCAAACTTGTGAAACTGATAGTCCTTCGGAAATATTAAGCAGTATGTAAACAACCACTTTAGATGGGGTGGCAGATGATGATAACTCAATCTTAAAGCGGGAAGAACGTCACTCTTCTCTGCAGGTAATTCCCAGAACTTGCTATTGAGTACATTTTCCCACCCCCAAACTAAACAACAATTTAAACCCACCCACATCTCCACCGCTCAACCTCAACGCCATCAACACAAAACACTATTTCAAACTCCGCGTAACATATGAGAAACATAACATATATATTTACATTTTGCCTTAAAAATTAGGATGACTTACTGAAATAATAACATATGAGATAATTTGATAAGAGTTCCCTCGATAATGGTATTCAAAAATACATATCTCAAGTTCCTTGAACATAAACACAAAACATAAACAAACATACCAAATATATGTTGAAGCGGGTATCAGTCAACTAAGAAAAAAATACCTTTATAAATTGACAACCACCAATGCCAAAGCTGTCAATGCCCTATTGCACCAACAAGCACTAAAATTTTGGGTCTAGAAGGAACTTTCTAACTGCAATTTGAACAACATCCATTGAATATGTGAGTGAAAATCATATTTTATACAATAACATCACACATTGACTAAGGCTTATACAGTAGTAGATGTAATCATCAATAAAAGGCAAGAAATATAAAATGCAGTCATTCATTAATCACCAATAAATACAGAAATAAAACTAAATACAAAAAGAACTTGACTCTCCATCATTATTTATCCATTCATACATATGACGTGAAACAAATAAAATGCATTCAGTCATTAGCCATTTTTAAAATATTAAACTAAGAAAAGAATGTCAAATTTCGTGAACATCGAAGCATCCTTATAAATAAAACCATTCATAACTGAAAAATTCATGCCAATTGTCATCTTCATCCATGTCAGTATCATAATCATCACTTTTAATATCATAATTATCACTGGTCTCCGCATTTTCATCACTTTCATTTATATCACTCTCATTAGCTTCCTCGTCCGCCTCTGAATCATCTTCACAAGTCTTTGTCTCATAAACATCCTCATCACTACAATCCTCATCAATATCAACATGAATATCATCACAGCCATTTATATCAACTATGTTATCAACAGTTGTTCCCTCCACATCATCCCTAACCCATGTAATATCCCCATCATGGTTGATTAGAGTGTCATCCAGTTGTTGGATGTTGTACGGCTCAACTTCTGCATCTATTGTGTCACCTCCATAAGTATCTTTACCATACATGTCATACAAATCTCTCGGTGTCATCTTCACGACAACTTGCCAATCTTCTTCAATCGAGTCTCGCACATACCAAATTTGTTTGGCCTGAGATGCTAATATAAACGGTTCATCTGACAGTCGATTATGCTTGTATAGTGAATGTTTGAAGTTCACTAATGTGAACTCAAAATCATCCTTTGTCGTCCCCGAATGAGTATCAACCCAATCACACTTGAATAGCACAAACTTGAAATCATTTGAATACCGCAATTCAAATATATCGGTTAATACTCCATAATATGTTACATCCCCCGAAACAGGTCGTTTGTCCTTTGCACTTGCAAAACTTTCGGTGGTGGCATCAAGCATAACTCCACTATTCTGATTATTCAATCTTCTCTCACGCTGCTTTGTGCGAAACCTAAACCCATTTATAATATATCCCGTGTATCTCCTAGCCCATTGGGAGGGGCCTAAATCCAAAATTGCAACTTCCTTTGACACCTCGCCCTCATTTAGATTCCGTACCTAAATTTTTTCATATGATTGAATAATAAAAATTAGATGTGTAAAAATTGAATGTGTTATTAACATAATAAAATGTGGTTGCATATAAATACAAAAGATGACTTACATGATCCCCAAACCATTTGTGAAACGTTTCGTTGTGAATGCGGTTAATTTCGTAGTGTCCCACACGAGGTCTCTCCTGTTTTAGCATTGTTATATGTTTCCTGTAAAACATGTATCTATAAATTGAATAGCGTAAAGTAATATTTAATTACATAAAGTTTAAAATTCATTCAAATGTTATCTTACTCGCGAAAAGGCTGCACCGCGGCGGAGTCAAATAACACGTACCAATGTGCTTGTGAAAATGAAGTGTCATCAAGCATAAATGCTACTCCTTTACCTAATGTACGACCTATTGAACTTATGTTGTCATCAGCTTCTTCATTTCGTAAAGATCGATTTAACTTACTCTCAACATCACCCAGGTACCTCGCACAGAATGTCGTACATTCCTCTGCTAGGTATCCTTCAGCAATTGAACCTTCTGGACGACTTCGATTACGAACATATTCTTTTAGTGTGAATAAAAACCTGTTCGTCATTGTAAAAAAATTAAAGTAGCATTCATAGGCATTAATTTAGGTGACACAAACATAATGCATGCACGAAATGTACCTCTCGATGGGATACATCCATCGAAACAGTACTGGTCCAGCAATCATTGCCTCCTCGGCTAAATGGATTGTCAAATGCTCCATAACATCAAAAAACATTGGGGGGAAGATTTTCTCAAGATGACAGAGTATAAGAGCAACACGATCTTGTAAATATTCATAGTCTTTGAAGGTCATTGTCTTTGAACAGAGCTGCCGATAGAAATTACATAATTCAATCAAAGGCCTTGCTACATTCGTAGGCAATGATTTTAGTACTACTAGCGAGAGTAGTTGTTGCATTATGATATGATTATCGTGGCTCTTAAGTCCAGAAATATTTTGGTCTTTAATGTTTACACGCCGTGAAATATTGGATGAATAACCATCTGGGACTTTGATATTCTTTAAAACCTTACAAAATATGTCTTTATCACTTTTACTCATTGTGAAGCATGCTGGTGGTAAATATACTTTGCTATCTGACAAGCTTTTAGGGTGCAATGCTTTTCGAATACCCATGTTCTCAAGGTCTCGACGAGCCTTTATATTATCTTTTGATTTTCCATCAACATTTAACAATGTCCAAAGTATGTTATCGCACACATTTTTCTCTACATGCATAACATCAATATTGTGACGAATCAAGTGATCCTTCCAGTACGGAAATTGAAAGAATATGCTTTTTTTCTTCCAATTTAGAGAACTATCATAATTCCCTTCACCATCGATATGAGTTTTTCTCTTCTTCGTCACCGATGAGTGACTCTTCTCATTATTTCTTTCCATTGCCTCTAATTGCTCCAAGATATCATCCCCGGATACTTGAGTTGGCTTCACTTCTCTTTCAACTTTCGCATCAAAAGCAACGGTATCATTTCTGAATTTATGGTTGTGATCCAACCACCGACGATGGCCCATATAGAAAAATTTCTTCCCATTCTTTAACCACTGTGAACGAGTGTTCTTGTTGCAACAAGGACAAGCCAATCTCCCTTTTGTACTCCAACCTGACAAGTTTGCATACGCAGGAAAGTCATTAATTGTCCACATTAATGCTGCACGCATACAAAACATTTTTTCAGTCGATGCATCATAAGTAAGTATGCCATCATTCCACAATTCCTTCAACTCGTCGATGAGAGGCTGCAAGTAAACATCAATTTTATTTCCTGGACTGCGTGGACCATCAATCAATGTAGACAGTATAAGATAAGGTTGTTTCATACACAGCCACGGAGGCAAGTTGTATATCATCAAAACAACGGGCCATGTGCTATGAGAAATGCTCATTGTTTTAAAATGATTGAAGCCATCGGCTACTAGTCCGAGCCTAATATTGAGCGAGTCAATAGAAAAATTTGGATTTTGTTGATCGAAGGTTTTCCATGCTTTAGAATCAATGGGGTGCCTTAATATGTCATCGTCATCGTCATCGTCATCGTCATCGCATTCCTCTGCATGCCATCTCATGAGGGAGGATGTTTTAAATGACATAAAAAATATTTGAAGCCTTGGTTTCAGTGGAAAGTACCTAACAACCTTTGCGAGAATTTTTCGACCCCTAGCTTCTTCATCATCAGACTCACCCGAAAATTGCTTCCATCTTGATGTATGACATACTATGCAATCCTCACGATCTTTATTCTCTTTCCAATACAACATACAATCATTCGGACATGCATGAATTTTTTGATAATCAAACCCCATATCATGAACTATCTTTCTTACTTGAGAGTGTGAACCTGGTAATTTCACACCCTCCGGAAGTGCCTCTTTTAAGAATTGAAGCAATGTTGTAAACGACGTGTGGCTCCACTTATAAAGTGTTTTCATATAAAAGAGACGAACAATAAACGAAAGTGATGAGAAAGATTTGCAACCATGGTACAACTCACGCTCCCCATGTTTTAACAACTGGAAAAATATTGATGCATTTTCATCCATCCCATCCTGATCTTCATACGGGTCGTTACATCGCATACCCTCTTCACTTCGATTTTCGAATATATCATGTAGTAGTCCACACATATCATCTCTTGTATTCGAGGCATGCACTTCATTCGCTCCACTAGTTCCCATTGTGTATGGAGCACCTTTTACGTGATAAACCCACCGAGTGTAATTCTTAACAAACTCATGTATGATGAGATGCTCATAAACAACTTCTCTTTTATGGCTAATGGTATTTTGACATTTCTTACACGGGCACTTGATCACTAGCTCAGGGTATTTATTGGCAAATGCAAAATCAAGAAACCCATTAACTCCTTTAATATAAGGCTGAGAAACTCTTGACAATTCCATCCAACTCTTATCGCTATCCATTTGTAAAGATTGTTGATTACCTCACACTATCTAAAAATTGTTGTTAGATTCATTAGGAAAAATTCATTAAAAAAAATACAATAAATAAACAAAATGTTAAACCATAAATCATTAATAAACTCCTTGAAAACTATGTAAAATTAAAAATAGTAAGACTTTAATTATAACACCATTTGGATATGGCCTAATATGAAAACTACCAATATTTAGTGATATAAAATGAAGAAAGATGTATATAACCCCCTATTGTACAGGACCGCATCGATTTAGATGATTAAAATAATACTAATCAATCAAAATAAGGGTGTAAGAGTTACACAAAGATGATATCATAGGGAGTGATTTAGATTGATGTTTAACTGGATTTTTTTAACCAATTGAAATAAATGAAAGAGTGAAAAAAATTGGTAGTTACCAAAAACAGATGAACAACTAAATATGCTAAGTCGTGGATAAATCATATCTTGTATATACTTCATTTAATTATATAAATAGAAGCAAAAAAACAGTAACGACTAAGTAACAAGACCACTGTAAACAATAATATTAATATAACAATGAATTCAATTTTTCTACAAATTTTGTACTTTGACATTCTCAAGATTCAAAGCAACAATTCTAGATATTTGATAAAAAAAAATACAAAAATTCCATAAAAGTGGTCATTAAAAATAAGTACAAATTTCACCAAACTTGAACCAAAACAGTAGTGAATTGTCTAATTTTGATTGATAACAAAAAAATTAAAAAACGGATTGAATGATATTCAAGCCATTTACCCAAAAACAATTCTAAAATAAGCCACCAAAGGTTCAAACTAGGGGTGCCATTTTAGAAACGACACGGAACCCCCCGAAATTGACACGATATTTCGTGTTCGAGTCGTGTTTTTTTTTTACACGAAGTCGTGTCGTGTTATGTTCGTGTCTTAATTACGAGTTGTGTCGTGTCGTGTTATCGTGTTATATAGGCGTGAAATTTAAGAAATTATGGTTGTCGTGCCGTGTTATTTTTTATTCGGGTCGTGTTAGTGTCAACTAAAAAAAACACGAATTCGTGTCGTGTCGTGTCGTGTTCGTGTCCGAAAAAACCTTGTCGTGTCGGTCCAAAACACGACCCGTTTTTGAATTGCCACCCCTAGTTCAAACACAAATACACTCAAACAATAGCAATTATTTATCATGAGATTATATCTAAGCATATGAGATATATAGATTGATATGAAACTACCCAAATGAAATTCTTTACAAACTAAACAAAAAATCAATAGAAAACTCACAAAAAAATCTCTAGCTCACACACATATCAATTCAATAATTGTGTATAAAAAAATCTCAAGCTCACACACATATCAATTAATTTGTGTTTTGGATTCATGGTATATATATCTGGCATCAACACAGTTTAATGTTGAAATAATAAAAAATAACAGTATAATCAAAACCAATTGTGGTGACCAAAATAGATTAAAAAAAAAAGAACAACAATGATCCAAGAACAGGTCCGACAGATCCAAGATGGGTTTTGATATACCTATACAAAAAAATATACCAAAAAAAAAACGCAACTAACCTAACAAGAACAGGTCCGAGTCAGGTCTTTGATATACCGAAACAAAAAAATATACCAAAAAATAAGAAAAACGCAACTTACCTGCCAGAACAGGTCCGAGTCTTCAAAGAACAAGGTTTTAACTTGGAACGTGGATATATTTGGGAAGGATTGAGGATTATTAGGTCAAACTAATTGAGGGGAGAGAGTTTCGAGAAGGATTAGAATTGGTGGAGATTCGTCCGGAGGAAGAGGCGTGATAGGAGAGATTGTTAGAGGTTTTAGCTTCGAACGTGGGTGTGTTTTTTTTTAACAAAATACAAACACCCGCCAAAAACTAAAGTGGCGTTTTTTCTCTAATTTTAGTGGCATTTATTATGAAATGCCTACAAAATACCACATTTATTCCAACATTAATTAAAAAATGCTCTATTTATGCGGCACATCAATATAAATGCTGTGAATTTTCAATATTTATAAAGAAATACTGGTAAAAAGAAAATTCCCAGTATTTTTAAATAATACCGAGAAAAAAGTGCCGGAAAAAAATAGTTTTCTTGTAGTGAATTTTGTTTAGTTATGAACTAAACTATATCATGTTTAGATCTTGGTTTATGAATTTTTTATTGGTGGTGCTTAAAAGTATATTAAAATATTATATGTGTTTGGATAGGTTATTACTATACAAAAATTGCAATGCCAATCATAAGTATTGTACTAAGTGCACTGGTGTCAAATGCTGGACCTGCCTTTATGGATTTAGTGGTTTGAAATTTGATTGTAAATGATTAATGTTACTGAAAATGTTATTTAATGGATATAATCATGTTAACAATGACAATAAGTACATCATTTGATTTATATATAAACTATTTCAAGCTAGTTGAAAAAATAATTGATGTAATTTTTGTTTCACTTTCTGTAGGTTTCTTCAGTTGTTGCAGTCATGGAGAAAACAAGGTGGACACTTAATGACTTTGACCTTAAAAATCCTCTTGGAAGGGAAAAATTCAGTCACATCTTTCTATCAAGGGAAAAGATGGTTGGAAATTTTCCTTTTATTGAATTGATATTTTTCCTATTTATGTCTTGTAGATGTTCGTCTTCTCAATGTTTTAATAGAATATTCACCTGATATCCTGCTTCCATGTTAGGAATTATTCCGATTAATTTTTAGTTTTAGCGGAACGAAACTCCGTTATATTCACTGATAGTTTAGTATGATTATACAGGGGGTTGAACCCAATGCATTAAAAACTTTACCAAACAACAGGTTCATGTTCCTTATGTGTGCTCTCTGCTCTTGTGGAATTCATTTTTGAGATCGTGTTGAGTTTTATTCCCACTTTTGTTCGAATGTTTGTATTCCTTCCTCGTGAAAGGTAAATTGGATACACCCCCAAAAGTGTTGTTAAACCTTATGTGTGTGTTACTCCCACTTTGTTCTAACGTTTGTATTACTCCCACTTATGTGTGCTCTCTTCTTCCATTAATGCTTTTTAAACATATATTCGAACATGCATGCAAAATGCAGTGGATGGTGCTGTTGGATTTTTTATGCAGAGAATACGTTGCCCACAACATATCAAGCATCCAACGCTTTGATATTATATTTCTTTCTTTCTTTCTTTACCTACAATCCTTCACACCTCATATTATATTTAATATTTTTATAAAATTCTAGATATGTTTGACAAAACATAAAGAGTACAACTTTGATCAGTGGTGGCTGCTTGGTTTAGGACTTCGTGAGTGAGATGTTGGTTGGTTCTGTCTTAATTTCTAAGATTTGGGTTTTGGTTTTCAAATTGAATTTAGGATTTCATTTCTAATGAATGTGTTTATGTGTATGTATATGATATGATAGGATCTGATGGTTGACAGATATAAACTTTAGTTTGAAGCTCATTAATTTGGAATTTGCAACTACTTAAGTGCTCCACAGTAGAGTGGATAGAGTGATTCAGCCTCCCCTGGTATTTTCTAAACTGCTTGCTGTATATGTTTACTTTTTTTCAATTGCCCCAAAATTAAGAGTCCCATCTTCTTTTTTCTGAACTCAATCATTTCCATGGGATTTGAATTTATGATTATGTCCCCAAATAAACGAAAGTGAGGACATCATATTTTGTATAGTTTTATGGTCTTTTGTATAGTTTCCTGTTATAATTTTGTAGTTTTATTTTGTATTTTTAGGGTTTGTTTTGTATTTTGTAAGGCTTTATTCAAAGTTTCATGGGTAGAAATAGAGGATACGCAATACACGATACGCCAGAATATGCAATCAAATGCTTTATCCTTAGATTAGATGCCTAATCACGTGGGACACCATATTCCATATTTTTTTACACTTGCATTGGCTCTTTATAAAAAAATTCATTAAATGTTTTTAATGCAGTCTCATATTTGTCATATTGGTCATATAGAAATGTGTTCGTGAGTGAAATGATCATTTTGCCCATTTGCCCATTTGTGCATTTATGCATGATATGTATTCCTAGATTCAATTTGTAATGAACATTAACCAACATCATATCCTTGGGAGCTACTTCATTCGAGATAGAATCAAATAACTTAACAAAAGGTATCCAAGGGGATTTAGGAGCCTTAGTTGTGCTTGAACCAACGTTGGCTTTCTTAAGATTTGCTCTTTAAATCTTGATATGGATTACGATTTTTTTCTAATTCAATTGGAGATGAATCTATTTGTAAATTTCCCCGAGGTCCCTGCCAAGTAGTTATCCCTGACATATCAAACCTGCTTTCTTTGGCTTTCAGAGCCCCTTCGGCATTAGGAGAAATCTTGAAAATAACTACATATTCTGGAAAATGTGCGTGTTCATATTCACATTCCACACAATATAATGACTTGGTTGTTGCAGGTCATCAACTCTGCTATCGAAGTTTTTGTCACTGGGATAAAATTGTCCAGATCCATGATGAACGAGTTCTGTATTTCCCAGTACGACATGGCATAATACCATGTATTGTGCCCTATTTTCATCAACGTCACAATATCGTGGACTCGAGTCTGCACACTAGGGGTGCATATGGTTCGGTTCGGTTCGGTTCGGTTCCACTACGGAACCAGAATCGAAATTAATCGGTTCCGTGGTTTTGGAACCAGAACTAGAACCGAAATTGTTCAGTTTGATTCAGAACCGAACCACTGGTTCTCGGTTTGGTTCGGGTCGGCTCATGGTTCTGGTTTGCGGTTTGGGTCATGGTTCTGGTTTACGGGTTGGTTCTCGGGTTGGTTAATGATTCTAGTTAATGGTTCTGGTTAATGGTTCAGGTTCATGGGTTGGTTCTCGTGTTGGTTCTTGGGATCGGTTCTTTGGTTCGGTTCTTTAGTTCAGTTTTTTGGTTCGGTTCTATGGGTTCGATTCTCGGTTCGATTCGGTTTGGTTCAGGTATAAAATCGAAAATCGAACCGAACACTTCGGCTCTCAATTTTTTGGAACCAGAACCAACCCATGGAGAAAAAAACTCGAACCAACCCAACCCAAGAAGGTCGGTTTGGTTCAGTTCTTGGTTGTTGGTTTTTTTGCACACCCCTACTGCACACTCCAAAGCTGTGAGGTGAACTCTAGTGCCATGGGAGGTCTTAAGTTCTGGTCTTCCATGCCCAATCCTGTTGGTCATTATTCTAAATAATGCACCTTTAGAAGAAGCAATACAGGCATACTAAACATTCGGACTCTCGCGATATCTTTGGGTAATTTCAATCTTTGGGTAAGAGAGTTTGGATTAATCATAGTTACGGTGGACTGAGCAGATTATATGAGTGGCAAATCTAATTCTTGCACAATCAGACTCTTTATTTTTCAAGAGAAACATACCATAACTAATATGCAGTATAAAGTAACTGGAAATCAACTTAATAAATGATGGGTTACTGTTATATTTAATGTTAAACTAGTGGCCTAAGTTTCTCTATCAGGAAATCTCAAGATGTAATCTGGATTCCATATTCTGTACCCACCTTGATGATATGCTAAAAATGCCAAATGTCTAAGCTTATTCTTTTAGCTCTTAACCTTCATTTTTTATACTTTTATAATATCTCTTTTTTTCACTTCCAAATGCTCTTAAGAGAATGAAGCTTTAGTGGCCCTGTTATGTACATTAGAGGCATTTGATCGTATCTGTTATGAACTTTTTAGATATTTCATCTTACAATGCCTATGATTGTATAGAGGCTTTGTACCTTCAGTATAATATAGAGTAAAATTTCCAAATACTTCACATGTCTTTGGAAAGGGGTCACTACCATCACTAAAGAAAGTGAGATATAAATTTCACAATACTGCTAGAAAAAATAAATTGTAACTGAATACAAGATTTAAATATACTGATGTTATTAGACTGTGCAACTGGTTCAACTGGTAACATCTTATCATAGTACTCATTTATTGCCTTTTATTATATTTATCTACTCGTATTAGGATATGTGTAGACGTAAATATTCCATTCTTCATGTTCTTATCTTATTATGGTCTTTCATAACACTTTTGCAAAAAAAAAAGGCACATTAAGATCATAAGCAATGAATTCAATCCTGTTTGTTAGTCAAGTTTCATCTCTATATTATAATACCTTGTATAATAAGATTTACTGATAAAAATATTCAGGTCATCTATATGCGTTAGAAGTGTAAATCTGATTTCCTTGTATTCATTCGATTGATGAATCATAACTCGATAATTTTTTCTTAGTTCTTAAACAAGTTATTAAGTTCATTTATTATCAGGAGCATGCTTTGTATGATAATCATGGCATTCAAAAGAAGGTCTTCTATCGAAAATGACAAAATCCAGCATTGTGTCCTATTTAAATACTTAAAGAAGAGAAAACTATGTGTCCATTGGATGCTAGCTGCCCGTCATGCTTATTTCTATGCATCAAGTATGGAGGAAGGGCTAGAAACCTTCCCCAAAATGAGTAAGTGTTGTTGTATTCATGATTTGCGAGTATTTGAATGTGTTCATATTTGTTTCTTGTAAGAGTTAGATTTCCTTGTTATTGAAATCATTTTTGTTACGTAAACCTTATTTTTGTTTGTCTATGTTATCTCATGCCTTGTTTGGTTTGTAGTAGTATTTTTCGTGGACAGTTATTACCAGTAATTTGATTGCCATATTTTAAGTGAAAGTTAAATCCATCTTACCTGTTTGGTGAACCGGTGGATTCTTAGACGAAGTTACACTAGAGTTTGGTTCATACATGAAAATACCCAAATTTAAAAATTTAATTTGGTTAATAGATATTTTTTCTGTATTAAAAAAATCTTATTTAAATATACGACTTCAAGTGATGATTTGCTCGGATGGCTAACCACATGGTATATAATGTTCTAGAAGACGGATAAAATCAATATTGGGATATTTCACTGTTCTGGGTGCCTTAGTTATGGATCAAACGTCTCCATGACTTCGATGATATACGGAGGGTAATATTTACACGGTAACATCTAAGTGAACTTGGAACTACCGAAGCAAGAATATTTTTTTGTACATTGTATTTTATCCAGATTTTTCTCTGAGATTATTTTTTATAGCTAAACATCTAAGTGAACTTGGAACTAACATTCACTACTTGACTAATGTTGCATGATTCTTATTGACATTTATTTAACCTTTTCTGTTTACGGCACTGTCATAAATGTGTGCAACTAGTTGGATGAATAAAGCAGTATATTTTCCTCTTCCCTTTTTTCTTTTATTGAGTTAAGATATGCATTTCATATTTATTGTGCATGAACAAGTACTTGAGATCTTTCTTCAAAACCTAATCTTGATGTTTCTTTGGGTTATACAGTTTTAAGATATGTTAGGCAGAGAATGGGGAGAAACAATCTAAAGTCTTTTGGGCCAGTAATGTGTCGAATGACAATGCTAGTCCACATTCGTAGTGGAAGCTTATTCTTTAAGGCCTTGGGTATTACACTTTTGTTCATGACTAGTTCTTCAGATGACCTGGTTCAAAAGGAAACCAAATATAGGAACTTGGACCTCCTCCAAAAGTATTACAGGTACACAAACATTGCATACTTATAAGGAGGGGAATGGAAAATTCCAGTTCTTGCTTGCGAGTTCAGATATGAGATTATTCATCGAGTAATTCTTCTTAAAGTATTATAATGAAAATTAGCTTTTGTACTCATGGATGGATATAAAATTTTTCATACGTATTAAAATTTTGCAATTAATAGGAAAAAAAATTAGTGAGTGTCAGAGAAAATAATGGAGTTATCTAAAATTTGTTATAGAACATAAAAAATTGCACGGTTTGTACTTTCTTATTTTAAACAAAAGAATCCACAGAGCACTCTTGTTTCTAAAAGAAAACATTTTCATTCATGATTAGTATTCTTCAAAGACCCAATAACAGATTTTATTTCCATATGGAGTTATGTGGATAAACTCCCCTTGAACTGTCTAATGTAAGAAATCCTCCTTGAGTAAATTTAATGCAAACTAATCCCCTTGAACTGTGTATTTATAGCAAACACATTGTCCCAGGAAATTTTTAGCTATGCTTATTAGCGACACCAAATGGAGTGGAGCTTTCAGCATGATGCATAGTTCATTAGATTTTATCAATTTAAAAATCATTCAGGGAGGTATCTTGCGAAATCTGCAAAATTTAGCATTTTTTGTTTTATATTTTACTCAATTACATGTTGTTCAACAATATTTTTAATTTGACCAAACCGCCAAACTATCTATAAATTATATTTATGTTCTATATTCAAAACTGAAAGGTGTATTTCGGTTTTAATTTCTTTTGGAAATTTTTTATTATCGTCCCACACAAAGAAAAATTATCCATCAAAATGTGCATTATCAGTTATACTGTAGGTAAACCTGGAAAAAGTTCGGCAATCAAAAACGTCAAATGCTGGAAAATACGACCTCTTCCAGGTTTTACTCAGAATTGTTTTTGCCAGTTAGACACAACCTAATATTTATGTTTTTTTCTTCAAGTGGATGCACCTATGTTAAGTGGTGCGAATTTAAATTTATTCAATTTTTGGATTGTCAAACACTTGACACGCCTGAAATTGGTTTGACGATGTATGAATACTTATGTTTTACTTATAGCTCGCATAATTATAGTAGTCTTTATTCTATAATCCAACAAGTTTTGATTCCCAAACTTACTCATTACATTAATTACACGGTGGCTTAATTCACACTACTTTCTTCCTTATATTTCTGACTGGCAGGGCCTACCCCTTGAGTGGAGGCGAGATAAGCAGTCGCGTCGAGCCGAATTTTGAGTAATCCCCCCCCCCCCCCCCACATAAAAAAAAGTCTGTGAAGTTTGCTAAGCCTGTAAAGTTTGCTGAAATTAAGGGACCATCCGAATGCAACTCTGGGACCAACTAAGAAAGCGACGAATCCTATGGAGAAGGCTGCTAAGCCTATGATGTTTCTGTATGCAGCGATGCTGGTTGATGCGGTGTTGATGATGATGGGACCGACTAAGAAAGTGAGGAATCCCGTGGAGAAGGCTGCTAACTCTGGTTAATGCTCTGATTGGCAACAGGTGTGATGGGGTAATTGGGCAGGTAATATATGTTATCATGTGTATATGTATATGTATAAAAAAATGGTCTTTCATTTAGTTTATCATATAAGTTGTGTTGTGTGTGTGAGTTTCAGTTGGCTGAAGATTGCGGAGAGACTTTGTTTTCGGTATTGAGCAGAGCAGGGGGCAAGGCTTTCAGTAACATGGCTGTGGGATACAACAATGTTGATTTCAATGCTGCCACAAAGTATGACTGTGCTGTTGGAAACACTCCTGTAAGTTGGTTTCCTTTTGGTAAGTTTTCTTATTTCTTATTGTATATTTGTATGTGTTTTCATATGTTTGTAACTGGGGCTGGATTTATTATTATTAGTGGTGGTGGTTGTCCTGACTATTCTTAGGAGTAAGTATCATGTGGAATCATATTTTGAACACAATTCATATTGGAAAAACTATAACGAACATATTTTTATAAGTTTGGCACACTCTGAATAAATATATAGTTTTTGACACTATTTATGCATATATAGTGTTTGATTATGTATAGTGTTTGATTACTGTTTATGCATTATATATAGTTTTTAACAAGTCATGGATTATATATAGTGTTTGATTATTGTTTATGCATTCTAAGTTACTTAATTGGTTTAGTAGATTAAGATAGGCTCTTAAAGAATCAAGTTATTGGTTTTACAGTTAATTCTATATTTGATGAAAAGTCTATTTCAATGGTAATGTTGTTTGCATCAAACTTTTTGAATTATTTTTTGTATGGTTTTAACTGCCATAAGGATGCAAACCAGTTCTGAAACTATCTATTTTAAGCCTTCATTTATCATACCCTTTTAATTTCCAGTGTTTGGGATTCCATTCCATGCAATGTTGGGTAGACTCTTTTAAGCCTTCATTTATCGTACTCTTTTGTTTTCTATGTGCTATAAAATCGTTTAACGATTCACGGTTTTGGATTTTGGCATTTTGCGTTATTGATTTTATAGCTTGGGGTCTTTGTGTTGTGTGGTCTTTATGTTTTGTTTTATATTCGCAATCAGACACCTTTTTATACTTTTGGAGTATATGGATTTAGAATTAGGACTCTACATTTTCTATTTTGGGAAACAAATGTATATACCTAAAAATAGAGAATGAATGTTCATTTAGTTTGAAAATATGAATTAGTTTTTCCTTTATCTAACTATATTTTTTCTTTGCCTATGTAGGTGCTCACTGCTGCAAGAAATGACCCAATTGACCTATGTTCAAGTATGTTAAGTACCATAAGAATTCAAACACCATTGTTGGTACATTGCATACTATTCGTATAATTTTTACAGTCTATTACTATTATTGTTTGTAGTTTATTTGTTGTCTTCAGTAGAGTGGATAGTCCTATAAATAGGAATAAGGAATATTATATAGGGAAAAGAGAAAGGGTGTTGCTAGTTTTTGGATTACTTTAGTTACACATTAAAACTATTGTATATTTAACTTGCAAATTATGCTGTAAAAGTTTGTTTGCTTGATTGGTTTACTTACCTTGGTGCCTTGCTATGAGATTGTGTTGAAGTTGGAAGCTTTTCATTTCCATTTTTAGTTTGAAATATGATTAGGTTGGCCATGTTAATTTTCGAATTGATTAGTTGAAATATGATTAGGCCACTATTTTTGTATATGTTTTTAGGATTTAATTACTGTTCCTGATTTTAAATTCAGGATATTGGATCTTGAAAAATATATATTTTTAAATATGTACTAAGATTACTAACATAATTCTACCATTACTAATTTTGAATTTTACCGTTTCTATTAGTAACAGAATTTTACCGTTGCTAATCTCGAATTTTTCGTGACTATTAGTATCGGAAAATTTATGTTACTAATTCTAATTTTTTCGTTACTATTAGTAACACAACTTTAGAGTTATTAATTCTAAATTTTACCGTTACTAATAGTAACAGAATTTACCGTTACAAATCCTAAATTTATCGTTGCTATTGGTAATAGAATTTTTTCGTTACTAATTCTGAAGTTTTCCATTACTATTAGTAACAGAATTTTACCGTTACTAGCTTCGTTCCCCACGCCTTTTTTCTAACAGAAAAATTGTGTTACTAATATTTTTAGTAACGGTAAAATTGTGTTACTAATGGCATGTTTTGGTGTAGTGCTTGGCCATCCATGGCTCCAAAGTATTCGAGCGGTATCATATTCTCTTTATCTAAAATTAAAATTCTTCACCAATGGCCAGGTTATCACCATCTTGGGGGATGACGACAGTTCAAACACCGTCAGTTAGGGGTGGCAAATCGTGTTATTGGGTCGGGTTCAGGACCAACCCGACACGACACGAAATGATTTTTAGTGACACGAACACGACCCGACCCGATGTCGTGTTATTTTCATATAACCCGAACACGACCCGCTTCTAACACGACACGACACGATTGACACGATTTAAAATTTTGATCTGATTAAAACCCATTAACACGACATGATTGACACGACCCATTTGACCCACCACGATACGACCCGTTTGGAACGATACAATTTGTAGCATATTTTTTCAATTAATGCTTAATTATATTACATATTAAATCAACAATTTGCAAAAGTTCCATAATTTATAAAATTTATATAGTGAGCATGAACAAGTAGGAATTACATCACAATAAACAAGCATAGCTAAAACTCATGTAATCTCAACAACCAAAAGTTACAAAAAAATTCAGACATACTTAAAGTTGTTAATGAGATTACAATTCACAAAAAGTAGTTTTTAGCTAAGATGACAACTAATAAAGTCTTCAAAAGATCACTACTCTCCTCCCCAGTGCTTGCATCATTCTTTCTTCCATCATCATGCACAATATCATTCCTATAAAAAAAATATAAGCATTATTAGAATAAAACAAGTTAGTAATACAAGTGAAAAAAACTAAATATTAAAAATTGCATGTATTAACCTTGATAGTATCCGATGAATTGCGTTCCTTCTTATCAAATTCTATGATGTCTTCAGTGAACTCAAGCAAATTAAGCTCCAAATCACCTTTTTAATACAAAAATCCAAAATGATTAAGTGAAAATCGTTTATTTAAAAACTCGAATTGTAAAGAAATATAAATTTACCTTTAATGCCAAAACGCCAATCTCTAGTACAAATCAATGCCTCCACAGTTTCAGGCTTAAGTGAGCTCCGATATTGATCGAGCACACGACCAGCACTACTAAACCCCGATTCCGATGCAACTGTGGATACATGGACACTTAAGACATCACGAGCCATACACGCTAAATCAGGGTATCGGTATTGATGAGCTCTCCAAAAACTTAAAACATCCAATTATTCTGCTAAGTCACTCCTTGGTTCATCTAAATACATCTCAAGTTGTGTCTTTTGCATTGAAGAAAGTGCTCGATTCTCATAAGAAGTGAACTCCTAAAAAAAAGAAAAAAAAAGCATGTTTTTTCATTAAAAAAACAACATATTTTTTTATAAAAAAAACAACAATGTTTTTTCATAAAAAAACAGCAACTTTTGCATTTACTGAAAAAAAAACATAACTTTTGTAATAGAAAAACAGCATGTTTTTTCATTAAAAAAAACAGCAACTTTTGTAATAAAAAAAACAGCATATTATTTCATAAAAAAAAAACAATGTTTTTTTATTAAAAAACAACAACGTTTGCATTTACTAAAAAAAACATAACTTTTGTAATAGAAAAACAGCATGTTTTTTCATTAAAAAAACATCAACTTTTGTAATAAAAAAAAACAGCATATTATTTCATAAAAAAAAACTGCAACGTTTGCATTTACTAAAAACATAGCAGCTTAAAAAACAAGCAATGTATATGTACCTTGAATATGTTTTTGGTGGTTCGACTTAGTACGGTAGCATTTGTCTTCTCATCATCAACTTTTTTACATCCGTCTACCATTGTAATAGACGTGTTCTCGCCCATAGTAGAGTTACTCATGTATTCAACAAAAAGATCAAACAACTTTTCTTTAACAAGACGACTTTGATAATTATTGATACCATAAAGTTTTTGGTAAGTGAACTCAACATATTGAAATTTGAGACGAGGATCCAAAACCGCGGCCATTGCCAAAAGCAAATTATAATCCGATCAATACTTGGAAAATTTCTCATACATTTTACATGCCATTTGCTTCATAAAGACATCCGAACTTTGCATTTCTTCTCTTAAAGTGAACTCAACCATGGAAACGGAAGTAAAATATAAGTTCGTCATAGGTTATTTGTTTCCGGAGAAGATGCAAGTCACTTCATAGAAAACCTCCAAAAACTTAAAAAAATTCTCAATCTTTCCCCACTCCGTTTCATTTGGACAAAGCAAAAAATTTGAGTCACTAAGTGCTAAACGAACAAATGCACGACGATAAAATATAGCACTCTCTATCATTAGAAATGTTGCATTCCACCTAATAGGGACATCTTGACGCAATCCTCTTTTTGCATGCAAATGAACAAATTTCACACATTCCATAAATTTTGCTTTTCTAACTTGTGACCCTTTTACATACTTCACACACTCCCGCACCTTTCCCACCCCTTCATCTATTGCCTTTAAACCATCTTGAACAATTAAATTCAAAACATGAGCACAACATCGAATATGAAAATAATCACCCTTACTTAAAAGTGAGCCTTCATTATTTAACTGACTTCTTAGCAATTAAACAAATGTATCATTGCTTGATGCATTGTCCAACGTGATAGTGAACAACTTTTTCTCAATGCTCCACTCAGACAACAAATTGGATATTTTTTCGATTAAGCAAATACCATTATGTGGAGGTGGCATCACTTGAAAATTGAGAATCCTTTTTTGCAATTTCCAATCTTTGTCAATAAAATGTGAAGTGACACAAACAAATCCATCCGTGTTAATTGAAGACCATAAATCGGATGTCAAAGAAACCCTACCGGGAGCTAACTCAAGCATTTTCTTTAATTTTTTCTTCTCCCTTTTATGCATTTTTAAGACATCGGCCTTTGTGGTATTTCTTGAGATAGTTATCACATCCTCATACAAGTAATGAAAAATAGCCCTAATACCCTCATACTCTACAAACTGAAATGGTAAATCATGCATTACAATGGCCTCGGTAATTAAATCCCGAAATCTTTCAGGGTCAAATTTGGAAGAGCGCATCGACATATACCCACGAGATTGATTCATTAACATTTAGGATACGTCATTTTTATCCCTTCTTGGACACCTTTTCATATGTTTCTCAAGCTACCCGTCCCATTCTTAGATGAACACATGTAAACTTTTGAACATTTTTTACATTTAGCTCTTTCTTTTCCATCATCACCAACGGGAAGAAGGTAAAAAAAATTCCATACCTCGGACCGACGTTCCTTAAATTGCTAGACTAAATCCCCTTGTGTTTTCGTCTCTAACTTCACATTAACTTCAACAACGTCATCACCATCATATTCACACGAACTATCATCTTCGCTATCACTCTAAAAAAAATCATAACACCATATATAAGACAAACTATAAAAAATAAACAAATTCAAACTAATAAAAAAAATCTAACAACATAAAATACATAATTGCCTCATTTTCATTTAAATTGTTCTCAAGAGGTTCTGAAAATTTCACCCTTTTCTTCTCTCCAACTTCTAATGATTTTGACCTTTTCTTCTCATTAACATTAGTTGAGTTCATTTTGACATTTGCCAAACGAAAAAAAAATCAAATGTTAGTCACATAAAAAAATATAAATGTTAATAGAGGTGTTAGTTGAAATACCTGTTAACATAACATGAAAAAAACAGGGTGTTTCTTTGTAAAAAAAATGAGAAACATTCATTAAGAGAACGAAGAAATCGAAAACGAACAAAAAATAAAATCGGACAGTTATTAAACGAACAGAAAATGTTATTAAACGAAATCGGACAGTTATTAAATGAAATCGGAAAGAAATCAAAAACGAACAAAAAACGAAAAACGAGAAACATTCAAAAATATTAGTGAATGAAAGAAATAAAAAACGAAGAAAAAAAAATTAAAGAAATCGAAAACGAAAAAAAAGGCAAAAATCTAAAAGGAAAAACGAAATCGGAAACGGAGAACGAACGAAACTAACAACAATCGTCGGAAACAACCACCGGAACTAACAAAACTCACAAAATCTGTCAGAACGAACGAACGAAATCGTAAACAACAGATACTAACAAAAACAAAAACGAACGAAATCAAAAAGGAATACATACCGCCGGAAAGAACCGCCGAAAACCGAATAAAGCCGTCGGATTTTTTATGGGGAAGAAACAGAACCGCTGGCGGTTAACTTCTTTGTGGAGAAATGTTTTGTGGTGGCTAGGGTTTGTTATGTTTGGTTTTGTGGTATAATGAAGGGATCTCAAATTTTTTATGGGTTGGGTTGGGTGGGCTTTTTAATAAAAGCCTTTTATTTTTAAAAGATATGTATTGGGTAGTAATGGGTTTATTAACGGATCTATAATGGGTTTTTAATCGGGTCCATAATGGGTCTTAATGGGGTTATTATTGGGTCTTTAACGGGTCTAATTTGGGTCAATTTCGTGGCCAAAATTTAACACGAACACGACAGCGGGTCCGACAACCCAGACCCGAACACGACCCGAACACGATAAGCAGTGTCAATTTTGTGTTAATTTTGTTCCGTGTCATTTCGTGTTCTCGTGTCGTTTCTAAAATTTCCACCCCTATCGTCAGTACTATTAACCCAGTATTAAAGATCCACTATGGGACAAATAGCATGTTTTTCTCTGGGTTCAAAGTTGACCCACTTCCCCTTCCAGGAGGAGATAGTTTCAAAGAATGGGTTTGTCCAGAACACAACCCTTACGACAACGTCAAAATTATCCAAATGTTTAAGAATATGCACTTTATACATGGAATGGGGATATGGAGACACCAACAAAGGATCCTTGAGCCCATAGTCTTGAAAAAGGCCTTCCCCCATGTGTTATGGGCTACTAACCCTCACTAGAAGAGCTCAAAGCCCTCCGACGACCATGACTAAAAAAGAAGCTTTGAGGGAGGACAAATTGTTTTAAGAGACTCTTTAAATGGAATATTTATCAAAGAAGGATAAGACTTCCCTTTCTGAGGCTTCCCAAAACTATGGTATGACCCTGTTGGTAAGGAGATGAAAGCTGGAAATATTCTTTTAAGATAGCAACCCTTGGACTACAGACTACCTGCATAAAGTTCAACCTCTCACTGAGAAAGCCATGACAGTTACCGAAGATTTAAGGAAAATGATTCTGAGGACTCATTCAACCTACAGACATTGGGGTTAAGTCTCTGAATTATTCGTTCAGATACTGTGCTATCGGACCCGTTTACTCAAATTAAAGCTGCTGATATGCATCTCCTCAACTGGAATGTCATGCCTATCCAACCTGCTCAGATTCAACCTGACCCTGTTGTCTACCCTATCCAAATATCTTCATCTGATGTTGTTGTTCCCTTTTCTAACATCAATGTAACTAAAACATCTTTTGACGAGCTTCTCATTGGTGTTTTTCTCAAAAAATGAAATAAACAAAGATTTTGAGTATCTTGTTGTGCCTTACATTAATTGTCTTGATTATAATCAAACTCTTAATGATGATGACTTTGCAAATGAGCAATTCTTAACTGATCTTAATAATGAGAATAAAAAATAACATAATCACATTCAAATTAATGATGATAAAATTATTATTATTAATCTCGGTTCTAGTAGCCATCAGCGCGAGATTAGGATAGGGTCCACCCTTAACGAGCATGAGCCTGCGCAATTCGAAGAGCTACTTAAGTAATTTGTGGACATATTTGCATGGTCCTATGATGATATGCCCTATATTGACCTAAAAAAAGCTCAACACGAGATCCCAACATTCCCGGAATGCAAGCCGGTCAAACAAAAAATGCCAAATCTCCTCACCGAATGATCACTCAAATTCAAAGAAGAGGTGGTCAAGCAACTGAATATATGTTTCATTCGTGTAGTAGAATATCCTACATGGCTTGCCAACATCGCCCTTATACCGAAGTCATGAGGGAAAGTCCGCATGTGCGTCGACTATCGAGATTTGAATATAGCATCCCCGAATGACGATTACCCATTGCCCAATATCGACATAATCATGGAAAACACGACCAGTCACGCCCTTAAGTCATTTGTCGATGGATTTATCGAATACAACCAGATCAAGATGCACCCTGACCATAAGGAGAAAACTGCCTTCATCACCCCATGGGGAACCTTCTATTACACTGTCATGCCGTTTGGACTCAAGACCATCGGGGCTACCTACCACAGGGCTGCCACAGCCATCTTGTACAACCTTATTCACAAAGAAGTCAAAGTTTGTGTGGATGAAATGATCATCAAATTTAGGACTTGATAAGGTGATATTCCCGCCCTCCAAAAGTTTTTCAAGCGACTGCGGTAATACCAGATGCGGTTAAACCCATATAAATGCATTTTCGGCATCACGAAAGGAAAAATCTTGGGATTCATGGTTAGTGAAAAGGGAATCCAAACAGAATTGATGTGCCACTATCACGAACAGAGAAGGAAGTCTGGGGATTCTTTAGAAAATTGCAATACATCAGTCAGATCATCAGTCAACTAAATTCTATCCGCGAACCCATTTTCAAGCTTTTCCAAATAGATTTTGTCACACCCCGCCTAATTTTGGCGTCGGTCGCCACCAAAACTAAGCCGAGCGTGAGTAAATAAAATGCCATTCTTAGCATGAGACAGATAGGAGACATAAATAAATCAGTCCATAAGATAAACAATTGAATCAATCTCAAATGATCATGAACAACCAAGCGATAAAAGATCCATCACATGTTAACTCCAAAAATCTATTCTCCAATAATGATTAAATAAATATGAATACTCCCAACAGAAAACCTCTAAACAACTTTGGAACCGAATGGCCCAATAAAACTCAAATGAAGTCTCATAATTAATACGACTGAAAAGGAAAGTTTAACTAAACTATACCATAAAAGAATAACTCGAGCTACACCTCCAAATGATAACTCCGATCAACTTATGCAGCTTCTCCAATTCTAATCCCGAAAAAGATTAGTCAACGCATGGGTCAGAGCTAAATCCCCAAGCAAGAATACACACTACTCTCCTCAAATAGGATCCTTGAATCCAGACAGTAGCATTATACGCAATAAATATCATAATAGAATATTTTAAATTAAACGGAATAATGTAAACGCGATAAATAGCAATTACTAACTACCCACAGAAATCCAATTTATAAAGGCACACCAATATGATTTTAAATTCCCAAGTCTCACGATGTTAATTTCATTAAATTAACCAGCTTTTATTATAACCTCATTTTATTATGGCGGTCCTCCCGCCTCTGGTGATTTCTCCACCAAAATACACATCCCCTCGTCAAAACGACGGCTGACCTGTTTAAACTGTCGGCCCTCACTGATTATGTCGCCAATATATTTTAATACCCATCTTATTATCTTAGCTATTAGTTCTCGATTTCTCAATTTATAATTTATAAATACCCCCACCCTTTAATCGATGTGAGATCCTCAAAATACCCCTTAGTCCCATACTTAAGGGTCCCCAAGTTATCAATACGTCCTAACCTATGTATATGAGGATTTTCTAACATAAATCTCAACCTAGTCTTATACCTAGAATAGCGTAACGACGATAAAGTAATAAAAGTCAGCCCACCCCCGACATGATAAAACAGTGATAATTTTCCCTCCCTAGTCCGTTTCCTAGAAGGCATTCTAAAATATAGGGAGAGCAATAATACCCAACAACCCGTCGTCACAATGATATTTAAAATACCAACAAGTCATACCAACAAGAATAATTAATCAACGTATAAAACTACGCATGATAGTTCAATTCAATTAAATCTTTAATTTAATTATCACAACGTCAACAATACCCAAATAATCTCATTTAATTATTTTAAATTAAATATACCAAGTTTTCATCATATATACATCAAAAACCAAATTTATTTATCTCTGCATGTATTACATGAGTTATATGCACCCAAAAATTATTTATTTTAAAACTAGGATTTTTCTACATGTAACCTACACCAATAAAACCCAAAATCACTCATGAATCCTATGTACCCAAAGGGTTATGAATATTATTCAGATTAAAAGATTTTATAAAAATAATCCCATAATTAGTGTCCACTTTTTCTAATTAAGTTACTAATTATTTTTAAGAAAACATGTAATTAAGTGTTTATGCGACACTTAAAACGCATAATACTAAAGGAAAAGAATAGAGTATTCATGCCTGTGAAGATCGTGTGGACAATCTGATTAGAATTATGGATTCCTTGTGAAAAATTAGCAAAAGGGTGCTCTTGAACAAACTTGATTAAACTCCAATTAAGCCTCCCAAAACTTGTGATAAAAACTTGATTATGAAGAAGGTTGATGATTATGAGTGAGAGGAAAAATATTTGGAAGTGTTCTCTGGTGAAAAACTGGAGAAAAAGTGATTATGAGAAGTCCATCTACGTATTAACAAGGTTATATAGTGATTAGGAGTCCTAATCCTACACAAACTCTAATTAAAAACAAGTTGCAGCGCACGTTTACTGAAGGCATCGATCGATCGATCGATCGCCCAGAAAAACTGACAGTTTTGCTTAAAAAAATATAAGGGACAAATATTTCAAAAAATCATATAAAATCCATTTTAAATCCGATTTCAATTCCGCTTGAAGTTCTATTCTTCTAAAATCATAACCAACATATTTAACTAATAAAAATCATTAAATTCAAAAATTTATTTTTCCCGAAAATTCCAATTAATTAATTAAATAATAAATAAAAACACGGGGTGTTGCATTTTACTAAAGACTGGAATAAGTCTTGCCAAGAAGCTTTTGACAGAATCAAGCGATACCTTACTTGACCTCTGGTGCTTATGCTTTCGTAGCCAGGTCTCCCCCTCCTCCTACACTTAATCGTGATAGATACTGTAGCAGGGCCTTTGCTAGCCCAATACAATGAAGAATGCCATAAGGAAAGAGCCATTTATTATGCCAGCTGAACACTAGCTAGGAATGAAGTCAACTACACAGCTTGGGAGAAAGCATGTGTTGCCCTGGTCTGGATCACGCAAATATACGACATTACATGCTCGTCTTTCCCATTAGACTATTATTCTGTATGGATCCCTTCAGGTATTTCTTAGAAAACCCCACTTTGTCCAGTCGAAAGGCCTGCTGGTTGATGTTGCTAGACAATTTCGATATTGTGTACGTCACACAGAAAGTTATAAAAGGGAGAGCCATCTTCAACTACCTCACTGATTACCCCATGGAAGAAGCCAATGTTTAGGTCTCTAAATTCCTAGATGAAGACATTCTCTTCACCTCTCAGGAGGACCTCCGATGGTAAATGTTCTTTGATTGAGCCACCAACAAGAAAGGATGTGGCATTGGGATACTCTTGACAGCCCCTAATGACTCTCACACCCCTTCTTCCATCAAATTATACTTTCCTTGCACCAACAACAAGACCGAGTACGAGGCATACGCTGTAGGCTTCAAGATCTCCTGCCAGAAAGGAATCCCAAACCTAGGCGTCTACGAAGACTCTTCCCTTATCGTCGGCCAAATCCTCAGAAAATGGAAAGTTAAAAATGAAAATCTCCTACCCTTCCATTCCCACTTAGAATAAATAGCCTCCCAATTTAATGATGTCATCTTCCACTACTTTCCTCGTGCAAAGAACAGCTTGGCTAATCCATGGTTGACATGACTGAGGTGTGACACCCCGCCTAATTAAATACCGGGCGATCACTCCTTTATTAAACTAAAATCAAGGTGAACAGTTGGTTCATTCTTAGCATCACTGTCGTAAAAATACTTTTCCAATTTAAACACCCTAAATAATTAAGCTAAGTGTCAAAACCATTTAAAACCTTATTCTCATTTTATTAAATCCGATTATAAAACCTTAAACCATTAACATCTAAAGAGTCACACATTAAGAATAAAAATAGAATTGAACATACACGAATTTAATCATCAATAATAAATCCCAACATTTACAATACTAAAGGAAAACATCCTGACAGTAATAAATCCCGAAATAAAGGTACTGAAAGTAAAAATTTCAATCTCTGACAATACCAACTAAATAATAGAAAGAGGGCGACACATGCCCCTGCTGGATAAAACTGAACTAGGAGTATAATCAAATGGATGAAGTCGTCTAAACAACAGGCCTGCAACTCCCACCTAGGCTGCAGCACGTTCCTTCCAAAGGATCCTAAGTAAGACGCCCCTGTGGCTGGGCACCTGTAATACATACATATATATACAAGAGAGAAAAGGAAATAGAAACGGGTCAGAGCCCGATAGTGTATATGATTTAAAAATTCGTTTAGCAAGTATTTAAATTGATTACAGGCTAATGCAACAACATATTAGTGCGACACTCTCTTGAGAAATTCTCACCTCTCTTCTAATGTGCACACCTATCGCACTAACCTTCCCAATGGTCTATCTCGTCATATACCACACTATCTTTCCCCAATGATTTAACTTATCTTAGGTTATTCGCAGGATTTACAACTGAACAACACAAGTATTTAAAACGTAAGATTTCAATTTGTAACCAAGGTTCTCCTTTTAACTTTATTAATCAATAAAGTTTTCCAGTGTCATATTATACTTTCTCAAAACAATTATTTATAATTTGAGTCATCAACCATGTCCTACATATCAAATCACTGTAGGCAGTTCCTGATTTCAGAATTTCATATATATATATTAACTACTCGTATAATATATATATATATATATATCATAACAGCACCCCACATAAAAACTATGGTGCGAGCATACTCTGCTATCCAATCCCCGTATCAATCGTACTAAAGGGAATACAAGTTCGGAATCACTCTCGAACTGTATAAATACATACACAAACAATATTGAGGCGAAGCATAGTTTCCAAGTCCAAGAGGTCAGTACATACCCTCACTTCTCTTAGGACCGTGACCACCGATTCGATAGCCTGTACCTAGGATTCCTATATTCCAGGGTACGAGTCAATATCCCCCATAAGGCACACGAGATAAGATCGTCCCAGCACGGTAACCTCAGGGATAGCAAGTAGCGCGGGCATGATTTTCACAAGTATATAATACATGCATACACAATCATATAAATATACCACTTTTATTATATCAATTTAGGTTTATCCAATAACCCACATTCACAACATTTATCCTTATTTTCCCATTATTATTTATCAAGTATAATGGTTCGTTTCTAACTTTAATTCGAAGGGTTTTTCCAACTTACTACATAACCCTCATGGACTCTATTCTTCCAAATGTACAATCCAGTAGATATCTATTTATGTTCCAACGTAACTCTCTCTTACGTGTCTCTCCCCTTTGATATATACTTACATTATCCCTTATGCAAAATATCCCAAAAATATAGATTTTGCCTTACATTAAAGGATTTTGAATTTTATTTTCAAAGATGAGAATTTCAAACGGTTTCGAAATCGGAATTAAAATGGAGTTTTAATTGAATTTTTATTATCTCTAAGAGTCCTCAAAACATAAAACTGTCTAGCAAAAAAATATTAAAAAATATTGAACTGTCCGATTGAGCTGAATTTTTTTCTGTAGCTTCCACTCGTCTTCAGCTAATTCTCTGTAAAATTTCATCCAATTCCAACGGTCCGATCGTCCGGAATAATTTTTTTTGTGTGTTTGTATCTGATTAGAACTTTTTTCTTAATCAAACTCTTAATCCTTTACATGACAAAGGGTTTCCAGAATATCATATAAATCATCACTACATGAAAATTTTCTATCTCAAATTGGGTTTTTCTTCCATACAATTCATCCTAATCATTCCTAAACCAATATGAAATATGCATCAACGAAATAAGCAAGATAAACACTTGCCTGAGATTTTCGGTGTTCTGGTTTGGTGCCGAATTTGGTGTGGTTATGTTCCCCGTCTCGCGATCTATGCGTTGGCGGTGGCGGCGGTGCAAACGGGTGAGTTTTGAGCCTTGGAATGCCTTGAGAGCTCTCTCCTCTCCTCTCCAATGGTCGTTCTAGTGTTTTGAGTTATCTAACCCTAGGAGATAACCTAAACATCTGATATAACCCCTTTAATTTTCGTGGGTTTAATTACCCAAAAATACAAAATGACTAAAATGACCTCCCGCTGTACTAATTAGGCCTAAAAACGCCCCGAGACCCAAACTAAACCCCTGGGTACACTTTTCTGACTATCTCGACCCTTCCGGACGCATTGGCGCACTCAAAATGACCATACGAACAATCTATAAAATATTCACTTTTATTAATCCACATTTAGTCCCGACACGACACAGGCGCGTCCCGACTTAAATTTCCACAATTGTCATTTTATTCACACGTGACAATATTATAAAAATAAATCTCATATATTACTATATTCATCCAGTAACATTCAACAAATAACAAATTTCCAATAATTACTAACTCTCGCCAAGCTAGTAAATATTTAAAACAACATTTCGGATTAAAATTAAATTAATTTATCTCAATTAAATTTAATAAATCCTTAAATTTAAAAGCCATGAAAATACGGGGTATTACATACTTCCCCCCTAATAACGGAATTTCGTCCCGAAATTCGGAAAATAAGGCCTACCAGGTAGCACAATTCTGGATATCCTTGTCAGTACGCAAACTATCTACATAGTACGGCGCTCAATCACTATATCTTTTTCCTCACAGCAACATTGTTTTACATTCTCATTGGAGACACTTCACATTGCACTCCCAACTGACAACATTTGAATAGGTTACGTCTATACGTTATAAATTCCATTATCTCACTATCATTAGGAGGCCGCACCTCACTACATGACAACTACTTGGATTTATTCATACACAAAATTCCCATTCTGAGAAGATCATACAAACATTTGACCACTCTTGACTGCCTAAAACAGTCGTGGAATTCCACCATAGTTATCGGATATTTTCTCGACCGATCCAAAAATTCTGATTATCTACTCTCCTCTAAACATACGGAAGGAGAATAGTCGAGGTTCTTCCATAACAAAACCTCAATAAGTACCTCGTACGCGACAAATAGGTACGAGTGCTTCTACAGAGCATTCTTGAAATCATCGTACTAAGATTCCAAAATCTCCTTCACGTGGCTCCACTAATCTTTAATCACCATGCGCTTATTCCCTGACTAAGGGTGATACATCCTACTCGAAACGAAATCTTATCTCCGTTGGTTCCTGAAATCCCATATCAAAGGTGGGATTCACCAATCTCATCCTGATTCAGAAATTTATACTGCGCCGGACCATGCACTGGCGCGATCCTTCCTTTCAAAGGAAGTCTGGGGCATACTAGTTAATATTGTAAGTTAGCCCAAAGGAATATCAATCACTTCCTTCTCGGCGACTTAATTCACATGTTCGGGATAAACCCTTGATCTTGTTTTGAGGATGGCAACCCATCCAAGAACTTTATCGACTTTACCAACCTCTTCCAATTTCAGGAATTTTCGATAAACACAAAATTCTTTGGTTGATTCTCCTCTTTCAACCAAACCTTACCTATGGGCAGTGCATGTAGATACTACTCACTACGTCTCGCTAAACATCGATTCTTCCCTTGAAATGTCTCACATTAAGTGACACGTAATACTCCCCTTCCTTCCTTGGAGTATGCCGAAAGTTCCGACCCGTGCTCTTCTCTCCACGAAGCGCACTTCTAGATCTCTTATACTATACTAACATCATTACTCTTTGTATGCGCAAGTCGCTCTCATACTTGACTAATAACAACTCCGCTCTGAGTGTTCTTCATAATCATTTAATTCTGCTCCATTCAAGGAATACTCTTCTTAAATGACTTCCCACAGTCTTCCAATTCAAATTTGGGTGTGTTATTCTAATTACACACCTATGTATGGATTATCGCCCCTCATGTGACGTTTAATCCACTCTATCACTTCCACTTCGTCATACTATTCCCACAAACATATATTTCACACGTCTATTACTACGTCCCTTCGACTCGGACTATTTTAACTGTAGTTAACCAAGATGCCCACATTTTTGCAACACTCCGACCGCCCTGGGAGAGCGAACGGCGTGCTACTCATCTATAGGATTAACTAAATTCAACGGAATAGAAGGAATAGGGCATTCAAATTCCATGACAATAAAAGAGGAATAATAATTCTCAACCTTCCTCAGATAAGTACAACAATTTTCCCAAATAGGTACAACAACCAAAATAAATCACTAACGCTCTATTCATCAAAATAATTACAGGTCATCTCTTTTGTATAATATAAAGTTCTTTCCAGATAATCCATGCTAAAAATAATTCCAACTCTTTATTCACCTTGTGTTCTGTACGCGGTTATGACATTTGGGTACTCTCAATCACCCTAGAAATCAAAATTCTTAAATTCTCCTTATCATCGTTCCACCCCTCAACTCGTGGGGATAACTTTCAATGCTTTCCTACCTCAAAAATCCGGCTCCAATGACCTTAAAACAAAATTCAACTTCCAACTTACATACATAATTACTTGATCCCATTTCGACCAGGGTACCGAACTCATGGAATAGTGACCAAACGTCTCCCTATTTCCAACCTTATGCTAAGTTTCATGCGTGGGATGTCTCGCAAAGCGAAATCCAAACAAGGACCCCCCGATACACTACTACCTAGCATTGTCGGTTATCGAAATCCGTTAGGTCCTCCGTCCATAGTATATACCCCTTTATTCCGTCCCTTGACAGAAAAGTTACAATTTCTCCCGTAATTATGCTTAACAAAGAACGTTTCACCAATTTCACTATCGTCCCGTATTGGTTGATGGTAATTACATTCTATAAACCTCGGATACATACGATCGAAATTCTCTAAATTTCCTTTTTCTAACATTAGGGGTATAACTCTTAACTCCCACATCTCTTAAGGATAAATATAACACTGCACTCTTCCTATCACTAAGTCCGGAGTGCTAAACATAATACCGAGTCAAGTCTTTTCGCTCAACGGTAAATCCCGGTACATACTGAATCATACTGAAAAAGTCTATACATACATTGGTATCGAATATCTCGAGCCCACTATCTCCTCCGAAGTCTCTAGGATAGATAATATAAGTGTGAGTCCAACCTTCTTACAGGTAAAGCCTCGCCAAAACAAAACGTGTTGCACTAATGTAACTACTCTGATAGCCTTGAAATAAATGCCCACTATCATACTACCCATTTCTATAACATTTTAACAAAGATAATACCATACTCGTGTATCGCATCACTACAACGAGTAACCTCAATAAAGTATAAAACACTGTTAATATACTCATTCATCCCCCGCGGATAGCACCAAAGAAAAATCCCGCTATACTAAGGAAAAATATTCACATAATGGTAACATTTATAATGATATGCATTAAAATCGTCTCACATGCTAATCTAGCAATGAACAAAATATGGTGACTCGCTCGTGTCACATAAACACGCTGCATCCTCTAAGGATACAACTTATACTTCCATCCTGGCAATCGTCTTGACTGCACAAATGGTTTTCGGACGTAACACGTCTGCCCAAACCAAAACAAAATTATTTTTAATCGTCGTCCTTTACTAGGCACCGTATTCTTGTCCCTTTTTCTCACTTTGGAACATATTATCGCGAGCAATTTCACTCCGCACCAAAATACCTCAACACATAATCCACTTATCACCTGTCCTACTAACCAGGTTAGGATTGTCCTTCTCTCGGTCTTTAGTAGACTCGATTCCTATTAGCCATCCCTGTTGTTCCCTTAGCTTTTTAAGCCATAAATATCATGTTACTATCTATAATAGTACTTACTGAATTTACCATCACTTGGTAAGAATTTAACTATCTGAAGCATTTAAATGGTTTTCCTGATGTGTATCCACATCCTTTTGTGGTGCTATACCACCACCGTTGTATTCAGTCTTATTCTCGACTAAATTCTTCGATTCCTTTAACTTCCCCCACAAAGAAGCGTTATCATCTATATTGACAAAATATGACATTATCAACCTCTGAATCGGTCGTCCATCAGAATTTCCTCCTCGAGTATTATCAACTATTATTACAAGTTGGTCTCCCACTTGGAGTCGTTTCCTCCACTAGTATCTACCTCTTTTGATACAAAATTTGCTAACGATTAGGATTCATATCCACAATTGGAGTTCTGTCATGCCCTCCTGCGATGAGTTCAGAACCACGTTTGCTTCTCATCCTGAACAGTTGAGGAAGGAACATACGGTCAACACTGTACCTAAGGTTCTCCTATAGGCATAGCATTCCACTTCTAAAATTGGTGGTTGACTCCAACCATTATAATTTCGTCCCGAAAGCCAAGAAAATTTTCTCTAAATTTTCACTTTCAGTTTGCCACACTCCGTCCTATATTTAAGCCTTTGGATACTTTACCTCCTTTGGTAAACACATACAATTTTCGCGTTTCTAAAATTTCCCACTGACAGTCTCTACACGTTTTTATAATACGTTGGGTAAGTTTACCCTCGCACCTCATTTGACTATAACAGCATTTGAAAACCATTGTTGCACCTTAGTCGCCTTTCTAGTCGTGGCTTCTCGTGCCATAATGGAGGTGACCTCGACTACGGTCATCATCCTCGGATATATTTCATAATCTCAACTCAACCCTGCCTCCTGATGTACGCTTAACGGTCCTCTTCTGACATCCGTCATCGCTCGGCACACGCACACATCCGAACGAAATTAGAATTCACTAGTGTATACACATTATAGCAGGAGAACGAAATATCGTCAAAGGAATCGACAATCCTAAACATAGGGCTCTATAACAAACAAAGCAACGTTGAAAGCATAATAAGCCGTACAGATCCTAAGGACACTAGAACCTGATGCTCTAATACCACCTGTGACACCCCGCCTAATTAAATACCGGGCGATCACTCCTTTATTAAATTAAAATCAAGGTGAACAGTTGGTTCATTCTTAGCATCACTTTCGTAAAAATACTTTTCCAATTTAAACACCCTAAATAATTAAGCTAAGTGTCAAAACCATTTAAAACCTTATTCTCATTTTATTAAATCCGGTTATAAAACCTTAAACCATTAACATCTAAAGAGTCACACATTAAGAATAAAAATAGAATTGAACATACATGAATTTAATCATCAATAATAAATCCCAACATTTACAACACTAAAGGAAAACATCCTGACAGTAATAAATCCCGAAATAAAGGTACTGAAAGTAAAAATTTCAATCTCTGACAATACCAACTAAATAATAGAAAGAGGGCGACACATGCCCCTGCTGGATAAAACTGAACTAGGAGTAGAATCAAATGGATAAAGTCGTCTAAACAACAGGCCTGCAACTCCCACCTAAGCTGCAGCACGTTTCTTCCAAAGGATCCTAAGTAAGACGCCCCTGTGGCTGGGCACCTGTAATACATACATATATATACAAGAGAGAAAAGGAAATAGAAACGGGTCAGAGCCCGATAGTGTATATGATTTAAAAATTCGTTTAGCAAGTATTAAAATTGATTACAGGCTAATGCAACAACATATTAGTGCGACACTCTCTTGAGAAATTCTCACCTCTCTTCTAATGTGCACACCTATCGCACTAACCTTCCCAATGGTCTATCTCGTCATATACCACACTATCTTTCCCCAATGATATAACTTATCTTAGGTTATTCACAGGATTTACAACTGAACAACACAAGTATTTAAAACGTAAGATTTCAATTTGTAACCAAGGTTCTCCTTTTAACTTTATTAATCAATAAAGTTTTCCAGTGTCATATTATACTTTCTCAAAACAATTATTTATAATTTGAGTCATCAACCATGTCCTACATATCAAATCACAGTAGGCAGTTCCAGATTTCAGAATTTCATATATATATTAACTACTCGTATAATATATATATATCATAACAGCACCCCACATAAAAACTATGGTGCGGGCATACTCTGCTATCCAATCCCCGTATCAATCGTACTAAAGGGAATACAAGTTCGGAATCACTCTCGAACTGTATAAATACATACACAAATAATATTGAGGCGAAGCATAGTTTCCAAGTCCAAGAGGTCAGTACATACCCTCACGTCTCTTAGGACTGTGACCACCGATTCGATAGCCTGTACCTAGGATTCCTATCTTATAGGGTACGAGTCAATATCCCCCATAAGGCACACGAGATAAGATCGTCCCAGCGCGGTAACCTCAGGGATAGCAAGTAGCGCGAGCATGATTTTCACAAGTATATAATACATGCATACACAATCATATAAATATACCACTTTTATTATATCAATTTAGGTTTATCCAATAACCCACATTCACAACATTTATCCTTATTTTCCCATTATTATTTATCAAGTATAATGGTTCGTTTCTAACTTTAATTAGAAGGGTTTTTCCAACTTACTACGTAACCCTCATGGACTCTATTCTTCCAAATGTACAATCCAGTAGATATCTATTTATGTTTCAACGTAACTCTCTCTTACGTGTCTTTCCCCTTTAATATATACTTACATTATCCCTTATGCAAAATATCCCAAAAATATAGATTTCGCCTTACATTAAAGGATTTTGAATTTTATTTTCAAAGATGAGAATTTCAAACGGTTTCGAAATCGGAATTAAAATGGAGTTTTAATTGAATTTTTATTATCTCTAAGAGTCCTCAAAACATAAAACTGTCTAGTAAAAAAAATATTAAAAAATATTGAACGGTCCGATCGAGCTGAATTTTTTTCTGTAGCTTCCACTCGTCTTCAGCTAATTCTTTGTAAAAGTTCATCCAATTCCAACGGTCCGATCGTCCGAAATAAATTTTTTTTTGTGTGTTTGTATCTGATTAGAACTCTTTTCTTAATCAAACTCTTAATCCTTTACATGACAAAGGGTTCCCAGAATATCATATAAATCATCACTACATGAAAATTTGCTATCTCAAATTGGGTTTTTCTTCCATACAATTCATCCTAATAATTCCTAAACCAATATGAAAAATGCATCAATGAAATAAGCAAGATAAACACTTGCCTGAGATTTTTGGTGTTCTGGTTTGGTGCCGAATTTGATGTGGTTTTGTTCCCCGTCTCGCGATCTACGCGTTGGCGGTGGCGGCGGTGCAAACGGGTGAGTTTTGAGCCTTGGAATGCCTTGAGAGCTCTCTCCTCTCCTCTCCAATGGCCGTTCTAGTGTTTTGAGTTATCTAACCCTAGGAGATAACCTAAACATGTGATATAACCCCTTTAATTTTCGTGGGTTTAACTACTCAAAAATACAAAATGACTAAAATGCCCTCCCGGGGTACTAATTAGGCCTAAAAACGCCCCGAGACCCAAACTAAATCCCCGGGTACACTTTTCTGACTATATCGACCCTTCCGGACGCGCTGGCGCACTCAAAACGACCATACGAACAACCTATAAAATATTCACTTTTATTAATCCACATTTAGTCCCGACACGACACAGGCGCGTCCCGACTTAAATTTCCACAATTATCATTTTATTCACACGTGACAATATTATAAAAATAAATCTCATATATTACTATACTCATCCAGTAACATTCAATAAATAACAAATTTCCAATAATTACTAACTCTCGTCACGCTAGTAAATATTTAAAACAACATTTCGGATTAAAATTAAATTAATTTATCTCAATTACATTTAATAAATCCTTAAATTTAAAAGCCATGAAAATACGGGGTATTACATGAGGAAATAACAATGGACCCTTGCCTGGTTCATAAATAAGCTAAGCTTACTCACTGCTACCACATAAAAATCGTTATCGAGGAGGATTTCGATATGGCCGGGTTATGGTACTATGACATTTGGCGCCTCATTAAATATGGTAGGTATCCCTAAGACGCTAATAAGAAAGAGCGTGTGCCCCTTCGCAAATTGGTTGCCTAGTATATCATCTGCAACAAAACACTTTTCAAGAGAAACTTTAATGGAACCCATTTGCACTGCATTGCAGGGGCTGATATTGAAGACAAGATGCAAAAGATCCACAGCGGGGAATGTAACCCCCTCATGAACAGTCATGTGCTTACCAAAAATATCACCCGTCAAAGGTACTGTTGGACCACCATGGTTCAAAATCGCACTGCATTTGTTCGAAGATGTCAATAATTTGCCAATCTCCAACACTTGCCTCCACATGAGCTATACAACATGACCTCTCCTTGGCCCTTATCTACCTGGGGCATTGACGTCATAGGGAAAGTTAATCCCGAAGCTTCAAACGGTTATGAATTTATCTTGGTCGCCATTGATTACTTCACCAAATGGGCCGAAGGATCAAGTTATACGCGGTGTTAAATGCCAAGAAAGTGGCCAAGTTCATCAGAAAGAACATCATCTATCGATACGGAGTCCCCCGCGTGTTAGTGTCAGATAATGGGATCCATTTCAAAGTTGAGGTTAAAGAACTAGTCAACGAGTACTAGATTCAAAGACACAAATCTTCTCCGTACCGGCCCCAAACCAATGGTGTTGTTGAAGCTGCCAACAAAAGTCTTAAAATCATAATCAACAAGATGACTGAGAGTTATAGAAATTTGTTCGATCGGATCGCTTATGCCATTTGGGATACCAAACTTCAATCAGAACACCTACTGGGGATACCCCTTATTCTCTTATATACGGCGTGGAAGCAGTCCTACCCGTTGAGCTAAAAATACCTTCCCTTCGCGTCCTGCTCGGAAGCAAAATTAACGAAGAAGAATGGCACCAGAGCCCATTTGATGAATTATCACTCTTGGATAAAAAAAGACTAAAGGCTCTGTGCCATATACAGGGGTACCATCGTCGAATAGTGTGATCATTCAACAGGAAAGTTAAGGATTGTGGCATCCAGAAAGGAGACCTTGCCCTCAAAGAGATTATAGAACCTGTCTGGGACCCCAGAGGGAAATTCAAATCGAATTGGAGCGACCCCTACATCATGAAGAATATGCTCTCATGAAGCATCTATGCTCATAGACCTCGATGGAGAAGATATGGCGCATCCATTCAACCTGGACAGTCTAAAAAAATTCCCTTAGTCTGAAATCTCGATGCTCTACAACTCTCCTCATCCCCCTTATATTCTAAAAAAATTATTTATTTCACTACCCAGAACTATGTGGGACTTTATCCTCTAAAAAAACCTTTATTTTTAAAATAAAGCTCATGAGAATTTTCAAAACCCCCAGAGGTACGTATGCATCCCATACGCCATACATAGGCTCGGTCCCCTTCTTTTTACAAAATGATATTCTTTTCTAACATCCGAGAATGGTGTCCATTTTATCATTTACATCAATAAAAGGATTATGTATGATGTACGATTAGTATAGATAATTTAAATGCAAAACTCATTAAGAGGCACAGTAAAATATGTTTAAAATCAACTTTTATTTTTAATTAAGGATAATACATCAATGTTACATGAAATATCAGCGTTCCTAAATAAACCAAACCATCAACCAACCACCCCTTTCGCTGACCAATAAACAAACCAAACCATAAACCAAGACTACACAAAAATTATTTCCAAACCCCCAAATACAAAAACTCCAAAATCACCATTGCTTCATAAAAAAATCACCCGAGTTTCACAAGATGCTGCCTTTAACAGCCGGACGACCCTGCTTCATCATCATTATTACTCCCTGGAGGTCCCCAAGTTTCCTACTCCTAATTAGAATTTTGTATAGACTCCATGGAGCGGTACTCCCTAGCAAACTTGGACAAAACCACAACACCGTCTTGTATGGTGTCAAAAGCCACGAACCACCTCTAATCGGTCTCTTCCGTCATGATTTTCTCTACTACCCGCTTCTATAGCCATTTTAGGTAATCTTTAAAAACATGTTAGGCCCCTCCTACAGATTATGATGGACGGATAGACAGCTGACGGCGCTGCCACAAAGAACCCAGTATCATCCTTAGCGATTCAGTTAAATCCTCCACCAGAAAAAAATTATTATATGAGGGGGAACGATCTATTCCCACCAGACTTGGCGTAGAAGCTTCCAGGGGAAATATAAGGAAGTATATCTAAGGCCCACTAACCGCACATACCGATAATTTTTAAGCTGCAAGGCGGGCAGTAAGCCCCCAGGTCGTCAACATTATACAAGCACATGTTCTCCAGGTCATTAACATTATACAAGAACATGTTCTCCAGGTCATCAGGGTACCAAGAAAATCCTTCATGCATGGGAAGAGCCAGTTGAAAATGAGGGATATGAAATAGAGAAAGGAAATGTGGGTATAGGTGGAAAAAACCCATCAAACACACACCCTTTTATACTTAAAATCTTTGGCAAAACACAAGAGTCCTAGAAAGTTTAGTAAAATTTAACCCCATAAGAGTGCTTTGATGTGAAGGAAAGTGCAATCAAGCATAGGTATGATTTGGTTTGACTCCCATGCTTGTAGGAAAGTCAAGGGGTATGCCAATCGATAACCCCCTATTTTGAAAAATTCCATTTTCCTCTTTTATCAAAATACATTTTAGAAAAATCCTCATCTTGAAAACTTAACCCCGGGTTATTTACTCATTTTTTCTCTTAAAAATTCTTAATCCATTTCTCTGAGTTAATTACTTCTAATCTTTTTCATAATAACAATTCTTATGTCTTTCATTTTCCATTTCATACTTATCTCTATCTTTACATAAAATAACTAATCTCAGCAGAAAATTAAAAGTGCATATAGGATAAGTTACTAAATCAAGAAAAATAGCAAAAAGAAAATGCATATGCCTTAATATATATTGCTTCACTGAGTTACATTATACAGACAAGAAAAAACAGAAAAACAAATGGGACTTTGCTCGAACCCATAAATTTTATCTCTTTCTAGATCCCAACCCCTGCACCAGATGCGCTTTTACCTACGGCGAGTGATGGATCCTCCATTCCCAAGACCTGAGCCCTCATCAGAAGTGGCTGACGACACAAAGCATGAAGAAACTGAGATCTTGATACGCTCCAACATGAAGGACATTCAATCCTTAATATCCCTCAGCCAAGTGGTCGACACCTGAACATACTGCAAGCAAAGTTTTAACAAGCAAAAAGAAAATTAGTCAAAAAGCAAAAGAAAGTCAACATAACCAGAGAAGATAGAAAGGATATACCTTAGGACAAAGGGCATCATCCGTAAGCCCCGTCAATCCAGACACCGACGCATGAGGGCAATGCAGCATGCTCAGTGACTCCCCACTAATCAATCAGAAGTTTAAGGGGGACTAACCTAAATAATTGAAGCCTCCTTTTATTATCGTCATTGCCACTGACGTGACACTACCTGCGTTGTGGCCCTATCCCACTAGTGCACTAGTCCCCTTGACCAAAGATGTGGCCGACGGAGGCATGTTCTCCACATCGTAGATACATGAGAACATTACCCAGCTCATCACAAAATATAGATAGTCGTAGCTCGCCGTTGTATTCATATAGTGCGTGTAGGACTCCCCGATCATGGTCGTCGCTCGGGCATCATTCGACATCTCCCTCACCCACCTCGTGTACATAGGGAGCGCCGACTATGGTACCTCCACCTCCTCCTCCATAATCTACCTCACTAATCTCTCCCTTAGGTATAAGACGTACCCAGACTCAAGCACAATCAACTGTCGCATCTGCGCATATAGGCCCGTCACCCCCGTATCATACGGAGTCGCCCCCAGGGGTAGAAGGTAACTTGTAATCTCCAATAGAGAATCAATATCTCCCTAAGAACTGAAGATGCCAAAGGGCTCAAAGAAGACATAAAGATAACCAAATCGCTCGTCAGGGCATTTAGAGCCCATCGCACGTCTGCCATGGACAAAGACTGATTTGACCTTCGATTAGACTTTTGCCATTGGAACATCTAGAAGAAATCCACCAAGCTCTCATCCTTCAGGGCAATCAACCCTGCATTGTACCCAATCACCTCATAGAACCACGTCTTCAAAAGACAAGAATCGGCTAAAAAGGAAACCAAATAAGAATGCAAGGAAATGCATGAAAAATGAAAATGAAGTCAAAATTACCTCCAGAAGATACGTGTCCCCTATAAAAGTCTACCGACAACACCGGCTGAAAGCATCTAAGGAAGAATAAAGAGAAGCCAAGGTCAGGCTCCCCCTATCATACATCCGAATGTCAGAAATCGTCCTCAAATGCGGCAAGAACCAGAGATGGATGACATCGCCACTCATTGCCATAATAAATCCACCCAACAGAAGAAAAATATACAGACGAGTTGTCTGCCTCACCTGTCAGCCATCAGTAACATCCACCCTCCTCTTTAAGAGAGTATCCCTCAAAGCATAAATAGGGATCGAATCCTCATAAATGATCCTACCTACACCTCCTAAAGTTACTTGCACCGCCTCTCACACTGTCACGTCACTATCAATTGCTTACGACGTAAAATAATTATTTACCATTCACTTAGTAATTTTATTCATAAACATTAATCCTTCTATCCCGATTAATATTTTAATCAACATCTAATATTTAATTTAATTAAATTTCGACAAACGTGTAATTTAAAATAACTGAATTTATTAATTTCTAATTACTCAGAAATACGGGGTGTTATACATGGGCGGCTTGAACTTGGCAGGTGTAGGGTAACCCACAATTGCAGGCGTGAATGGTGATCCCTTTACGAAACTTATGTGTAAGGGATTTTTTGACTTTTCTATTTCCCCAAACGATCTTCCAATTGAGCCTTTCCATGGCTGTTCGTCTGGGTCTGCTTTGATGGAGATAGTTTTAGCCGCTAAGTCATTTCTCTACGATCCTTGGATCCTATGGGCTCTCTGTGATTATGCCCCCTCACTGCTCGGAGGCCTAAACGATCAATTGCTGAGCCTCTACTCAGTCTTTTCAACACGCTCGACCTTTCCTTGGAGAATGATTGCCACTCATAATAATCGGTGGACCTCAGGTATGAGGTGGCACTAGGGAGGAAGGTTCGTCGTCAGTTGATTTAGAGTACCCATATATGTTCCTCTCATTTATTCTGACTGGGTCCGCGAGCTGCTTGTCTCTATTAGGGGCAGGAGGCAATATTGCTCTTATCATGTTGAGGTGTACCCGTTCAAACGGCATGATGGGGCACCCTGTAAGCCTGGCTTGGAGCATTTGAGTCAGCTGTTTGACTGTCTCTTGCAAGGCTTCTTGACCTTTGTATATGCTAATCAAAATTCATTGGCAATCCTCTACTCCTAAAGGGGCGGAGGGTAGGATGGTTTCAGCTGTGCGGCTACTTTCTGCATTGTCTGCCATTTTCCAGTACTTGCAAGCAAGTGACTGAAAAATTACTTTGGGATTGAGAATAAGTAGGAAACAACAACGTCTTGTCGAGTTCCCACAGATGACACCATTATGTTGGTGTTTAAAATTAGTATGGTTATAAATATATGTCTTAGCTGAGTAATACCAATAATATATCACATATATAAAATAAGATGTTATGAACTAGAGAGAGGCGAGGCAAAGAAGAAGGCAATTTTTTTTACGTGGTTCATCCTAATGAGGTGCCTACATCAATGAATACTAAGTCACTAAGGATTATGGTTGATTACATGCTCTCAATAACTCTCTAGGTTTGAGTGTATGCCGCATTTCACCTATCCTCCGACTGAGGGATGTAGTGGGCTATTTATAGTAGGGAAAGGAGAAGAGGTGGAATACCTTTATACATTAGGTATTTACACCCTTTTACACTATATATGACAACTAAGAGCGAGCCATCATGTCCTCACGTGTATGTGCATGGATGACTGTAGATATTCCCACGTGTGCTTGTTTTACCATGTTGATGGTTCGCATTTATGAGAGTGGTTGGCCATTCTGCCGACTAGTGGAGATAATAAGCCGTCGATAATAATATAATGGGATTAGGTCCACTGGATGGTGACAAATGTCACATTCTCATTGGTCCACGTCATACTCTTACTTTAGGTTACAACACTCACCATATAAAAACACTCAAACTAAGAAAACACACAAATACCCACCTCCCTCCACCCTCCCCCACCCCACTCCGGTAACTCCCACCAGAGATCCGACGAGACTGTTGAAGATCCGGAAGTGGAGAGGTGGAGAGGGGGACTGCTAGCGCAGATCTTAAAAATAAGAGAATATTGGATAGTCGTCGGAGCTTCGACGATGGTTGCCAGATCTTCGGTAGTAAGGGGTAGGGTGGGGGGAGGTGGGAGTTGGGAAGAGGGAGTGCCACTAGTGTGAGCCTTTAAAATTAAGAGAATCGCTACTACTTTAAAAGAGGCTACTTCCTCTTAAAAAACCAAAGGACTAAACTACCCTCATTAATTTTAAACTTCCTACCATACCCTTGCTAATACACCCAATTATCTATCCCTATTTTCTTCTACCATTTTCGTTATTCCAATCCAACCCTATAAATCATCGTCACAAAAATTAATGACAACACATTCATTTTGCACATTCATTCATTGTATCAAATCCCAAATTAATGTTAATTCATTCATCTTCCACATTAGTTTTTTCTACCATGTTCGTTCATCCAATCCAACCCTAGAAATCAACCGACACAAAAATTAATGACAACACATTCATTTTGCACATTCATTCATTGTATCAAATCCCAAATTAATGTTAATTCATTCATCTTCCACATTCATTCAGCCTGTCAAATGGAATCTGAAACACCAACAGTCAGGAATTAATGGCAACACATTAATTTTGCACATTCATTCATTATATCAAATCTCAAATTAATGTTAATTCATTCATCTTCCACATTAATTCAGCCTGTCAAATAGAATCTGAAACACCAACAGTTAGGAATTAATGACAACACATTCATTTTGCACATTCATTCATTGTATCAAATCCCAAATTAATGTTAATTCATTCATCTTCCACATTCATTCGGCCTGTCAAATGGAATCTGAAACACCAACAGTCAGGAATGCCTACAGAATTTTTTCGTATATTAGATATGTATCTTCTATGCCATCCAATATTTTTTTCCTTGCTTTTGGTTCTTCTGGGAAAAAAAGGTTAGTACTCCTACTTCCCTGTGTAATTTTTGCTTCTGTTCCGGTTTAAAATGTTAATAATAATTTAATAAGTTTGTACGTAAAGTAAATTTCAATGTGGTTGGATTTTTTAATCTGTTAAAATTATATTTGTAATTGTAGAATTTCTAAAATATTAAAATCTTTGTCATTAAAATATTAGTAACGATGTTCGTTTTTGGGTTCTGTTAAATTGCTATGTTAAGTCGTTCAATAATTATTTCCAAAGTTATGTTTTTCAAAATTATCAAATATCCAAATTGTATATTGTATTTATGTTTTTCTTTTTATTTGTCATTTTATCGTCAAATTAAGTTAATTTTTATATTTTACAAATTTCGTATTGATTTAAATATATAGTTTTGGGCATATATTTGTGAGTTATAAATCTTTTATTTATGTTTTTCAAGTTTTATATCATCTTAATCATATGTTGGAGAATGTGCGCTAACTGAGCAATTAAATTATCTTTGCATAGGTTTTTGGATTCCAATCTATCCTTTGGTACTTGGTGGATTCGTGACTTTAAAGATCTTGGAGGAATAGTTTGTAGTTAGACAAAACGAAGAACGGTTGATACCAGTGTGCTGTACCATTGTGGAGCCCTAGAAATCAACCGTCACAAAAATTAATGACAACACATTCATTTTGCACATTCATTCATTGTATCAAATAACAGATTAATGTTAATTCATTCATCTTCCACATTCATTCAGCCTGTCAAATGGAATCTGAAACACCAACAGTCAGGAATTAATGACAACACATTCATTCATTGTATCAAATCCCAAATTAATGTTAATTCATTCATCTTCCACATTCATTCAGCCTGTCAAATGGAATCTGAAACACCAACAGTCAGGAATTAATGACAACACATTCATTTTGCACATTCATTCATTGTATCAAATCCTAAATTAATGTTAATTCATTCATCTTCCACATTCATTCGGCCTGTCAAATGGAATCTGAAACACCAACAGTCAGGAATGCCTACGGAATTTTTTCGTATATTAGATATGTATCTTCTATGCCATCCAATATTTTTTTCCTTGCTTTTGGTTCTTCTGGGAAAAAAAGGTTAGTACTCCTACTTCCCTGTGTAATTTTTGCTTCTGTTCCGATTTAAAATGTTAATAATAATTTAATAAGTTTGTACGTAAAGTAAATTTCAATGTGGTTGGATTTTTTAATCTGTTGAAATTATATTTGTAATTGTAGAATTTCTAAAATATTAAAATATTTGCCATTAAAATATTAGTAATGATGTTCGTTTTTGGGTTCTGTTAAATTCCTATGTTAAGTCGTTCAATAATTATTTCCAAAGTTATGTTTTTCAAAAATATCAGATATCCAAATTGTATATTGTATTATGTTTTTCTTTTTATTTGTCATTTTATCGTCAAATTAAGTTAATTTTTATATTTTACAAATTTCGTATTGATTTAGATATATAGTTTTGGGCATATATTTGTGAGTTATAAATCTTTTATTTATGTTTTTCAAGTTTTGTATCATCTTAATCATATGTTGGAGAATGTGCGCTAACTGAACGATTAAATTATCTTTGCATAGGTTTTTGGATTCCAATCTATCCTTTGGCACTTGGTGGATTCGTGACTTTAAAGATCTTGAAGGAATAGTTTGTTGTTAGACAAGACGAAGAACGGTTGATACCAGTGTGCTGTACCGTTGTGGAGCCCTAGAAATCAACCGTCACAAAAATTAATGACAACACATTCATTTTGCACATTCATTCATTGTATCAAATTTCAAATTGATGTTAATTCATTCATCTTCCACATTCATTCAGCCTGTCAAATGGAATCTGAAACACCAACAGTCAGGAATTAATGACAACACACTAATTTTGCACATTCATTCATTGTATCGAATCCCAAATTAATGTTAATTCATTCATCTTCCACATTCATTCAGCCTGTCAAATGGGATCTGAAACACCAACAGTCAGGAATTAATGACAACACACTAATTTTGCACATTCATTCATTGTATCAAATCCCAAATTGATGTTAATTCATTCATCTTCCACATTCATTCAGCCTGTCAAATGGAATCTGAAATACCAACAGTTAGGAATTAATGACAACACATTCATTTTGCACATTCATTCATTGTATCAAATCCCAAATTAATGTTAATTCATTCATCTTTCACATTCATTCAGCCTGTCAAATGGAATCTGAAACACCAACAGTCGGGAATGCCTACAGAATTTTTTCGTATATTAGATATGTATCTTCTATGCCATCCAATATTTTTTTTCCTTGCTTTTGGTTCTTCTGGAAAAAAAAGGTTAGTACTCCTACTTCCTTGTGTAATTTTTGCTTCTGTTCCGGTTTAAAATGTTAATAATAATCTGATACGTTTGTACGTAAAGTGAATTTCAATGTGGTTGGATTTTTTAATCTGTTGAAATTATATTTGTAATTGTAGAATTTCTAAAATATTAAAATCTTTGCCATTAAAATATTAGTAACGATGTTTGTTTTTGGGTTCTGTTAAATTGCTATGTTAAGTCGTTCAATAATTATTTCCAAAGTTATGTTTTTAAAAAATATCAGATATCCAAATTGTATATTGTATTTATGTTTTTCTTTTTATTTGTCATTTTATTGTTAAATTAAGTTAATTTTTATATTTTATAAATTTTGTATTGATTTAAATATATAGTTTTGGGCATATATTTGTGAGTTATAAATATTTTATTTATGTTTTTTAAGTTATATATCATCTTAATCATATGTTGGAGAATGTTCGCTAACTGAGCGATTAAATTATCTTCGCATATGTTTTTGGATTCCAATCTATCCTTTGGCACTTGGTGGATTCGTGACTTTAAAGATCTTGGAGGAATAGTTTGTTATTAGACAAAACGAAGAACGGTTGATACCAGTGTGATGTACCGTTGTGGAGGTTCTGATTTAATAGTAACTGAAAAGAGCACTAACAAAACAATTAGCGTGATTAAGGTATTAATCCTGTTAACTCTTATAAATGATTCCAATTGTTATATCTTTTACGTCTGCAAATTATATCGATTTACGCAAAGCACCTTTGCAAGTCACATTGTACATGATTGAATTTTTTGAGATGAAATCCACCTCTTCAATTGATATTAAAATGTACATATAGGCCTCGAATTATTGAGTTTGCTTTTTTATTTTTTATGAAATGTTCGAGTCCGGTCCGTCACATGTCCTATCGAATTGAGTTCACCTTATGTAGTAAATGATGATAAAATTTGTAAGTTTCAAAGAGACCTTGAGAGTATGCAGGGAGCAATTTGGTTGCCTATGGAATGTCAAAATTGATTGAAATGTTGTTTGCGTTTGTTTAGAGACCGAGTAATTTCCAGTAGAATATTTTGGAGGTTCATCGGTTCCATGTATTCTATTTATGAAGAGTCGACTTCAGCTCCGAACTCGACACTGCTGCTCTGTTCACAACTCTAGGACCGACCTTGATTATGAAATGTTGAGAGAGGTCTTGAAAATATTTAAAAGCTTTTTTAGGTTGCCAATGAATACATCTATTATATGACGAGATGTGAATGAAAATTAAAATTGAGTCAGTTTCAATCTAAATTTCAGAAATATTTTTATATGAAAAGAACATAAGACTATCCTTGAGTACTTAAACTAATTAATTTTGATTAACTAAAATATTTAGAGTCATCCTAGCCCTTGATTGTTCTCATTTTTATTTCCTCACCATTCTCATATTTTAGATTTTTAGTTAGTTAGATTTACTTAATATTTTCATTTACTTTTATTTACATCTTGATTTAGTTTAGTTTAAATTCTCATCTCACCCAAATTGTTTTAATATTTGAAAAGCACAAAAAGAAAATAAAAATTGAATTACAATTGAGTTTATCTCTAGCTTACCCCTTGATGTGGATTGACATCCTTACTTACCGCTACACTTGAGTTTGTTATATTTCGATAAAACAATGATACAATTTTTTATATTATCTTACTTCTACTTCTCAAACATACAGATGTAATTGCATTTGTCATAAATGTGAAACCAATGAGGACAATTACAAAAGCCTCAAACTCTGCTAAAATGAATCTGCGTGATATAACACTCCGGGATACAAAGTATGCATTCTATACTTTAAACTATCGATTCGAAACAAAACTTACTTAAAGTTTACTCTCATATTTTTGCTTTTCTTCATAATTTCTCGCTTTTCTTCATAGTCCTTTATATTAAATTCAATATTATTATTTATTATTTATGACAGGTTTCAATCAATGAAATTCACATTATGGGGCGACTTAGCAGAGAATGAAGGCGAAAAAATAAGTGACTTATCAGCAATATTTCCTATAATAGCCATTTATCAAGCTAAACGTTCATCCTACGAAGGTACAATAATACTTATCATCTTACGAACAATTAATAAAAATCCTACTAACTCAAAATAAATCAGTACATTCTTCACATGGGAGTATAGCTTAAGCAGTGTATCAAAGACTACAATTCAGATTGACCCCGATATCATACAAGCTACTGAATTAAAGGATTGGTTAGACAATTTCTTTCAAAAAAATTAATAATTCTCCCTTACATGTATTAATTTCACAAATGTCAATTACAGGTTGTCAACGTCAATATCATCCCCACATTTCAACAAATTTTCTTCGCCTTCCTAAAAAATAATCAACAATACGGACACTGTTTCTATTCGTGATATTATTAATGGAATCCCATCAACCATAGAGGTAATGATTCATTTACTATGATTCACTTTTACGTCTCTAGTATCCTCAATTTAATAACATAACATATCCGATTTTTCACAAACCACATAATCTTTTCTGTTCTTTCGTGGCAATGATTATGAAGGTTAGAAACAAAGAAAATCCATGGTATGATGCTTGAAATGTATGCAACAAAAAAGTCATTGTTGAAAATGGAAATGGCACATGCTTAAATTGTGGTACTTCAAATTCAAATTACACAACAAGGTAAATTAATATGATCAAGAATCTTTCAATATTAATAATAAAACTCATATATAAAACTTTACTAATACATTATTAAAAAAAATATAAGGTACTTACTTCAATTTGTCGTCCAAGACGAAGATGAAAGAGCATCAGTGACACTATTCGAGGAAGCAGAATCATTCATTGGCTGCAACATTCCAAATTTCATCGCTTCTAAAGACAAGGTAATATCATTCTTATTTACAATTCAAATTCATAAATTTATTCAATAAGCTCAATAACAATTATATTTAATTAAGATTCATATATATTATTTGGTTTACACAGGGAATTTTGTACTCAGACTATGTTCGAAAGTTATATACATGCATTGGGAAAATATACAGATTCTACATTAAAGGGAAATCACTTAAAGCATCCGATCGAAAGCTTGCACGTTTTGTAACTCTGAAAGTGGAAGAGGAAGAAGAACCATCAAATCATGACAAACGTCAAAAGCAACATATTTGACGATTACATTTCAATTTTCTGCCCTTAAACATTGTCGTTATACAATTTATTCCAAAAACAAATTATCTATTGCTTTGCATTTTACATTTCTTATAACTTGGATTTATGGAGATTGATTTAAAATATTCAATCGTAATTCATAGCTTATTGCATCAACAAAACTACATTGTTAGTTACTTTACTTATTTAACAAAGGATTTACAATCATACATTATTATTCATGATTTCATTCCTAAAGAGAAATATCGAAATTCGCACATATGTGCAACGCACGTGGGCACATCTAGTATTTAATAAATGAGTATTTGAAAGAGTAAATAGATTAAACTAAAAATAAATATTTTTTTTACGAAATATATATTTATATAGGTTGGGTCTAAAAACTATTTGACCCTAAAAAAACAAACCATGAAACAAACATCGGAGCAAAACAACATTGAAAGAGTGAGATGAGTATTGTGGAGAAATAAAATAGAAGAGGTGAAAAAGAGAAATGGGAGGGAGTTCGGGTTACAAAGAATACGTGGCAGGATTGCTGGCCGGTGTTGCCACTGTCATCACCGGTCACCCCTTCGACACCGTCAAGGTCTGTCCCTCTTTTCATCAATTTCATCACTATGCTTACATACTTCAATCTTTACTATATTTCACATGGGATTAAGAAGAGACTTTGTTTTTTTTGTTTGGGAATTTTACAAATAAGTCCTATTTAGATAAAACTTTTCCTAATACGTCCTGTTATAATATTTTTTCATCGGTAGGTCCTATTTATATATATAACGAATATATCATAACGAAATTCACTTGACTGATACATGTACACCTACCAATTCGACATAGATTCAAGATATTTCATCGAATCATGTGATGAAGAGATTCCATTTGTTTCTTAACAAAATTCTTAGAGAAAAAAGAATTTTCGATAACTTCTTGATCCCTCTTCTCCAATTTATCGTTTGTTAATTTCTTAGTTTAGTGTGAGATATCTCTATCTCATCTTAACAATGAATGAAAGCGTAAGAAATGGACAACTGTGTGGACAGATGGACTTACCAGCCTTGATTGTTACCAAGGGCGATGCTACTACATTGAACCCGATGTGGGAGAACAAAATCAATTTATTCATTATGTAGCTTACCCATTAGACCTTTTTGAAGAAGGTTATGTTACTAATATGTTTACTTCCATTGTGGGTAATGTATTTGGGTTCAAAGCCTTGCGCACTCTACGTCTGAAGATCTGCGAATTCCTATTCACTATATGTTTTGATATAGGACCTATTGGAATACAAATCTTTTCTCATAGGATTTGTTGGAGAAAAAAAAAGATGATAGGTACATACTTAGTAAACGTGACTAATTTGATTAAAAAAGTGATGGAAATGGGCCCTTTCTAGGATTATTTATCACTTTTATTTTTCTCTTGTATTTTCTTTTATTATTTTCTTTTAGTTGGGATTTCTTTTTGCTTGGTATTTAGGAAAAGAAGTAGCAAATGGCTCTTAAGGGTATTTTTGTAATTAGATGAGTAGCTTAGAGCCTAAGCTACTTTCCCCCTTTAAATACCCCTTCTTTTCCTCATTTTGAGGACACTCTCCATTTTGAATATAAGAAATCTTTTGATTCTCTTTCTAAAGTTAAGGTTTGTTGTATTTCTTTTAGCCATTGACATCTAGTTTACGTCAGATTGGTATCAGAGCGGGTGTTGCTCCACATTGGTGTTGGTGTATCGGTGTATTTTTATTATCAAATTCGTATGCTACAAACAATGGCTCCAAGAAGATCCGAACAACTAAACGAGTAGATTCAAAGACGAACGGGAGAGTGGGTACAATCACAACAACAAATCTATATCCATTTCTAAACTCCTACCCTAACCCTAGAAATCTCCATCCATAACCTCTACTGTACCACTCCCGCTCCCCAACTAGCCTCGCCTACTACATATTTCACTGCTTGCGCTGCCCCGTTCCCCAACCCCGCTGCTTACGGCCCACAAACCCACAGCCCAGCCCCCCCGCTGCTTTCTCCACCCCAGCGGCCTGCCATCGTACCCCTGTAGCCCACTACCCCTCCGACGCTCCCAAAAAACCCCCCCGACCCTCAGAAATCTAACCCAGCCCCAAATAATTCACCATGCCCCGCTTCTGACCCGGGTCGACCATCTTAATCTACCCTAAGAGCTGACGATCTAGTCGCGAGGCCAGCCTTAGAAGCCCTGCTTCCGACACTTTTCCCTACCCTATTCCGGTCACCCCGCTGCCCTTGGCCACCTCCGCCGACCAAAACCCTAGACCCCATAATCCTAACTCGTCTCAATTCCAACCCTCCACACATTTTTCAAGCCCCAACAAAAAAAATTACGTTTTTTCCCCGATTCACCCCTGAGGTTCAATTCAAGATTGCCAGAGGTTCGTCAAAGATTGGTTGCTTCACCCAATCATTCTTCCTCCCTCAATCCTCCAATAGGGTCAAATCAACGATAAAAACTCCCCTATCAAGCCTGTTGATTGCAAGAAAGACCGAAATGACGAAATTCGGTTGTGTATTGGGGATTTTTATGACATTTTTGATGAGGATGGTTAGGGTGACTTGCACGCACTTTCGCGAGCCGGAAACATTTGATTTGGGAGATTTTTTTCCAATCTTTGAGAGAGGGGATGATGATTTAGATGAGGTTGGATCAAATGTTATCTCTCTTGGGGTTGATTTGGAGATTGGAGTGATGCGCTAGGTGGTGGGTATGTGGATCTATTTGTGGTAGCTTTTGATAGGCGCTTGGAGGAAGTTTTCCGTGGCTTAGCATTGAAGAGGTGCTTCACGGGGATCTCGAACCGAGATTTAGTTGGTTGGCCATGTTTGGATTGTGCTCCTATTTTCCATGGACTTCTTGCAAGCTGGTACAATGAGCGATTCCGAGGACGGCTCTTCTTCTTGGTGCGGAGCTCTTGCCTTGCTTTCTTACTGTTCAATTCCTACGCTTTAGGAAGAGCTGTTCGAAGCCGGAAAGAGTGGTGGAAATTGGCCCTTTCTAGAGATTATTTGTCACGTTTATTTTTATTTTTCTCTTTTGTATTTCTTTTAGTTGTATTTCTTTTTTGCTTGGTTTTTAGGGAAAGAAGTAGCAAAAGGCTCTTAAGGGTATTTTTGTAATTAGATGAGTAGCTTAGAGCCTAAGTTACTTCCCCCGTTTAAATACCCCTTGTATTCCTCATTTTGCGGGCACTCTTCATTTTGAATATAAGAAATCTTTTGATTCTCTCTTTAAAGTTAGGGTTTGGTATATTTCTTTTAGCCTTTGACGTGTAGTTTACGTTAAAAACCCTTTTTGTTTTTGTTTTGGTATGTATTCGTTTACATTAGATTCAAATGGTAAGACTATCTCCGGAGAATTTGGCATGTTAAAACGCCTAAATGTTATTTTGTTAACTAAGACTATCTGTGGATTTTGAGAAAATAGTAAATTTTTATTTTGAGATTTATTGTTTTTATAGGGTATCTAAACATTCCATGGACACCTACTGATTTTTTATAAATCGTAAAAAAACATTCCATGGACACCTTCTAATTTTGCTGAATTCTTTTGAGGGCATGGTTCAAAGTCAAGGCCGATACCGCGACGATACGACCGAGTTGACTAGGTATCGGTGCCCACCGATCTGATTCCGAGTTACGTGTTGAGTTTCAATTATTGATGTGAATCGACCCTATATCGATAATTTCTCGGTAATATCGGTGATATAGTGGTATAATCGTCCCATATCGACGATATCGCAGTAAAATTGGCCCATATCAGCGATATCGCGATGGAATCGACGCATATCGGCGAGATCACAATAGTATCGACCCATATCGGTAATATATCGGCCGAGATGGTATAAGTTACTAAGAATCAGTCTCTCTCTCTCTCTCTCTCTCTCTCTCCAGTGTTGTGTTGGTAAGCATGGTTTTTTGGGGGGTTACGAAATGCTAATTGTTCTTTTAATTTAGTGTGATGTGTGTGTGGGTTATTTGGTCATCGTGTGTGTGGGTTTAATTTAGTGCGTTGTACATGTGCCAGTTTTTTTTTTAGAGAATGTAAATGATCCAAATGTTATTTGTTATTATTTTTTATAATAATGTTCCCAATGTTATATTTTAATATGTTATTATTTATAAAGAAAAATGTAAATGTTATTCTTTTACAAACAAATATACAACTGTAACAAAATAATATTTGCATCCTTTAATAATATTTGCATCCTTTATGTAAAAATAACATTTACATCTTAAGTAAAAAAAAATATTTGCATCCTCTTTGTAAAAGACTAACATTTCCATCAATTTAGAAAAAAAACATTTGCAACCCAACAACAAAAAAAATAGCATTTACATTCCCTTTATAAAAAAATAAAATTTGCATCATTTTTGCAAGAAAATAACATTTGCATCCTTTTTGTAAAAAACGATTGTAAAAAAAAATGTAGTGATTTGTCAAAATCACTATTTGTATCGTCTTTGTAAAAAAATAACAATACTAAAAAAGAAATATTTCTATCATTTTTAGTAAAATATAACATACTTAAAAAACACATCCGTATCCTCTTACTAAAAATAATACAAAAAATATAATAGTTGTATCCAATGTTTAAAAAGGCGTTTGAGGCTTACGCCTCGAGGCTCGCCTCGAGGCGAGGCGGGCAAAAAATGCCTCGAGGCTTAAGCCTCAGGGTTGTATTTTAGGCTTACGCCTCAATGCGCCTCAAGGCTTACGCCTCGGTGCGCCTCACGCCTCGCCTCGCGCCTTTTTGCTGAGGCGCGAAAAAAAAAAAAAAAAATCTTGTTCTTTTTTTTGTTTTAAAGCTGCACTTAACTTATACTATTTACTATTGTAACTTGAGAGAATTTTAAAAAAAATAACCAATATGTTAATGAAACTTAAAAAACTAATTTTGTCAATTTGATTTTGTTTGAAATGAATGTACTAAATTAACTTCAATATGACTTTTTTTTAAAAGTTTCCTGTTTTTTGGTTTTCAACTTAGATTAGTATGTTATCTTTAACTAAACTGAATATATATTAAGAAACTAATATATTTTAAAGGTTGCTGTTTTTTTTAATAAACTTAGGTTGATATGTTTTATTATTTTTTTAATAAAATTGTTTTTTTTTTAATCTTAGCTTGAAAATCAATGTTTTTTAATAAATTTGCTTGTTAAGTTGCATTGATTAATTTACTGTCATATTATAAAATAACCAATATGTGAATGAAGCTAAAAAAATGATTTTGCCAATATGATCTTGCATTGATTAATTAATTGTCATATTGTAAAATAACCAATATGTTAAAATTGATTTTCTCAAATTACTTTTTTTTTTAAAAGTTATCTCGGGGGAACAAAAAAATGTCAAACTATGTGAGAAAGTCCTCAAGAATGTTTTTTTTTTTGTAGTTTTATTTTATATTTCTTTGTTATTTTATTTTTATGGTTTTATTAGTATTTTTTTAATATTATTTTGCTCTTTTTTTCCTTTTCGGTGAGGCTTACGCCTCAAACGCCTCGAGGCTTACGCCTCGCCTCTCCGCGACTAAAACGCCTCGCCTCGCCTTTCGCCTTTTTAAACATTGGTTGTATCCTCTTTGTAAAAAAAAAATATCCTCTACTAAAAAAGTAACATTTATTTTTCTTTGTAAAAACATAATATTTGTATCCCCCGTGAAAAAAATATTGATTTATTATGGAACATTGAATGTAGCAAGTTCGTAGCACGTCAATATAATCAATTGTACAAAGTTATGCACATATTAAAGGATAGTTTTAAACTTATCTGATTGGTCGACATTGTTAATCGTATTTTTTTAAAATATTCTATATTTTTTTCGGAATTTTTTGCGCTCTATAAATAGTGAATCTTTGTGTATCGCCCGATACCGTGACCGATACCGCGACCGAGTTGAAAATCGAGCGGCCGATACCGGGACCGATACCGAGACTCTGAACCATGTTTGAGGGTATCCATGGAATGTTTAGATACCCCATATAAAAATCGGACCCAATTTTTTTATTATTATTTTTCAAAATTAGTTTGCAACTTAGGACCTCACCTAATATATATATATATATATGTATAGAGAGAGAGAGAGGACCCCTAATTGGTCCCCTTTTAACGGGTGTAAAAACGGGTCCCTTTTTAAAATACAAAAAAATGTTTTTATTTTTATTTTTTTATATGGTGTTTAAGCATTTCAGGGGACTTTTTTTTTTATAAAAGAAATCAATTTAAAATGCATTTTTATGTTATTTTTAAAAAATGGGTCAAATATATGTTAGCGGTAAAAACTGACATATATATGACCCTTTTTTTTTTAAATAGCAAAAAAATGCATTTTGAGTTTATTTTTTCTACAAGTCCCCTTATATGTTGAAACACCACAAAAAAATAAATAAATATATTTTTAATTTTAAAAAGGCCCGTTTTTGCACTCATTAAAAGGTATATATATGTGTGTGTGTGTGTGTGAGAGAGAGAGAGAGAGAGAGAGAGAGAGAGAGAAAGAGAGATGAACACAATCAATTTAATGTGACTCAACAAAACTATTTGGAAAAATAAGTTGCAATGAGAGGATCATACAAGAGTTATCTGATGTGATATGCTCACTTTCAACCTAAGATCGAAATACACTCAAGTCTCACCTTAAAAAAAAATTAGGAACCAAACATTTATAAGAGCATACTGTAATGTGGGGTGCTTGTTAGAATGGTGATCAATCACAATAATAAAATGAAGGGTGATCAATCACAAAAATAAAAGAAATAATAGAAGTATAATTATTCAGACTTCCCCCCCGAATAGGGTTCACCATGAGTGCTTAATAAGGGAGAGAGAACAAGCATTCCAAATACATGAGGTGTAGGATCGAACATTAATTTGTGTATGATTTGGGAGTGATGGATGCTCAAACACTAAATCACACAATTCCAAGTACTTTTAACGGTAAAAAAGTGTATATTAAGAATATGAAAACACAGTTTTGGTATCTGCACTTTGATAAATTCTCTCTTTGGTAGGTGTTAGTTGAGTGAAAGACCGCCTTCAAGATGAAGGATGGATTGTACGAGTGGGCCGTTATGCCATACGGATTGTCCAATGCTCTTATGACACAGATTCTCCGTTCCTTCTTGAGTAAGTTTGTCGTAGTTTATTTTGATAATATCTTGATATACAACCAATCTTCAGAGGAGCATATGGATCATGTCAGGAAGGTTTTAGAGGTCCTTCGACGAGAGAGTTTTTACCTCTAGTTGAAGAAGTGCTCCTTTATGGTGTCGGAGGTCTCCTTCTTGGGCTAAATAGTCTTGGAGGAAGGGGTACGTGCAGATAGCAAGTAGGTTCGGGCTATTTGGGAATGGCCTAGGCCAACCACGACTTCTCGATCCGCAGGTTTCACGGGTTGGCCAATTTTAAGCGATGCTTTATTGAGGGGTTCAGTTCTGTGATGGCTCTTATTACTGCGATGATGCGCGCATCCGTGAGTGAGTTTGCATGGATTGATGAGGCATTCTAGCTCATTAAGTCCAAGATAACGACAACCCCCATTTTAGCCTTCCAGATTTTACCTAGCTGTTTGAGTTGACTTTTGATGTCAGCAAGTTCGGAATTGGTGCAGTTCTCAGCCAGAATGGTTGCCTCGTTGCTTACTTTAGTTAGAATGTTACTTTAGTCAGAAAGTTGCTTCTTTTGTCAACTATATTAGCTATTATCTGGAGTTCTATGCAGTGGTGCAGGCTGTCAAGCATTGACAACCCTATTTGATTCACATCGGAGAGTTTGTCATTAAATCGGATCACGAGGCTATTTGTTTTATGAATTTCCAGAAGAAAGTTAGCTATCGACATGCCAAGTGGACTAGTTTTTTACAACAGTTTACTTTCCACTTACAGGTGAAACCAGGTAGGGAGAACCTGATTTCAGATGCCTTGAGTCGAAGATCACATTCCGTAGTCACCATTCAGGGGCAGTCTTCGGCTTCTATGAGATTCGTGATTTGTATGCGACATATACTTTCTTTGGGCCTATTGTGGAGGCATGTACACGGCAGCATGATGTTCAGGGTGATTACATGTTGGAGGATGGTTATTTGTATCGTGTTAAGGCATTGTGCATTCGTGCTTCTTCGTTGAGGGAGAAGATCATCGAGCTCCATGGTGGCGGTCTAACTCATCACTCGGGTGTCGCTCGTACCTTAGCTGAGCGCGTTTGTATTGGCTTACTATGAGGAGAGAGGTTAACAACTATATTCAACGTTGCTATACTTGTCAGACGATAAAAGGTAAATATACTAACGCTGGTTCGTATACCCACTACCCATCCTGACCAGCCTTGGCTTGATGTTTCTATGGTCTTTGTTGTCGGGATACTCGAGACGACCAAGAGCCATGATTCTGTGTTTGTAATAGTTGACAAATTTTCCAAAATGGCCAATTTTATCCCGTGCCCGCGAACTTCGGATGCTTCGCATGTTACCACACTCTATTTCCGCGAGATTGTCCATTTACATGGGATACCGAGGAGTATTACATCTAATAGGGATGTTCGTTTTATGTGACACTTATGGCGGACCTTTCGAAAATTATTGCGATGCATGCTTCAATTTTCAGCGTCATTCCATCCCCAGACTGATGGCGAGACCGAGGTGGTCAATTGGAGTTTGGGCGATCTTTTACGGTGCGTAAATGGTGAGTTACCTAAGACTTGGGATGTAGTTTTTACAATAATTCAGTCAACCGTTCTATTGGTCTTTTCTTTTTTAGATTGTTCTTGGGTCTTCTCCTTTATTACCCGTTGACCTTGCTTAGACACCCCTTACTATGACAGTGAGTTTGACAGTTACTGATCTTGTTGTCAGGATGATAGCTATTCATGATGACACGCGTGCACGTTTGCAGCGTATGTATGCTTCCTACAAGCAATAGGTGGATTCTCATCGCCAGTTCCTTGTTTTTTGGCCGGGGGATCTTGTTATGAAGTATCTTCGGTGTGAGAGACGGGTGGGCAAGACCACTAAGTTACAAATGCACAAATTTGGTCCTTTCCCTGTTCTTCGTTGTTGCGGTGATAATGCGTATGAGTTAGCTTTGTCAGAGGGTTTTTGGACGCATCCCACAATTAACGTGGCTGATTTGATTCCGTTTCGGGGTTCATATGTTCCTCGACTCCTCTACCAGTGGATAAGACGCGCTAGTTCGCTCGCAGGCATAGTTGTCAAGGGCGTGCCTTGCGCTTAGGCGCACTAAGGCGAACCTATAGGCCCTTGCCTTAGCCTAGGCAAGCCCAAAGTCTCAAGGCACAATTAGGCTCGAGACGCACGCTTATGCGCGCCTGGTTAAAGTTGCCTTATTCCGAAGAAAAGTTATTTTTTTAAAACTATTTTTAACTTTCTTTTTCAATTTTTTTTGGTTTTTTCCTTCTTTGCTTCATTATTCTCTTTATTTTTTGTCTTCTTCATACACTTTTTTTCCCGCTCCTTTTCATTTCTTATTTTACTGTTCTACTCATTTTTTTTTTCTTTCTATAACCAACTTTTCCATTTTCGTTCTGCTTTTCCTTTTTGATGCTTTGTTTTGTATGTTGTGAAGAAATTTTAACAAAAAATACAAATATTTCTACCTTTTTCATGAATTTTTTATGCCTAAAAAAGATTGGCAAAATGACAATATATTTCTTTTTGAAAATTGAATATATTGACTAATTTTTTACAATCATTTTTTGGTGCTTTAGTTTCGTTCTCAGACTCGTACTTCTTGGCGGTGGTTGTCTTTTTATTTATTTTAAGTCTTGCACTTGTTGGATATTTTCAAGTTTATTATTATGTTAATATATTTGTTATATTTTGCACTTGTTGGATATTTTTTTTTTAATATATAAACAAGGCAGCCTAGGGGTTTTTCGATTAGGCCTAGGGCAAAACCCTAGGTTTACGGGATCAATTTGGGGCTGGGGGTTGTTGTCGGCAGTGTTTTTTTGTCCAGTGGGGTGGTCGGCAGGTGGGGTGGGGGTCTTCGGGGGGGGGGGGGGTACGGGAGGCTGGGCGGCAGGGGCAGGGGTTAGGGTCGCGATTAGTTTTTTTTTTTTGTTTGGGGCAGCTGGTACGACTGGGCATGTGGTGGAATAGAGGGTTTTGGGGGTCTGATGGTGGTGGGGTAAGGCTGAGACAGCGGGGTGGAAGCTAGGGTTAGGGTTAGAGGGGGGGGGGGGGTGGGCGCTAGGGTTTGTAGTTCTTCTTGGGGCAGCCATGGGGTTGGAGGGTTAGGTTTTTGCCCTAGGTTAGCAAAGAGTTTGTCTATTTGTTGTTGCAACTCCGCAATTTGTTGCCTCAACTCTCGATTTTCATCTTGTTGTTGTTATTTGGATTTCTTGGGAGCCATTTAAGAGTAGTGAACGATTTTGATAGAAAAAAATACACCGATACACTAACACCAATGTGGAGCTTTATCCGCTCTGATACCAATTTGACGTAAACCACCCGTCAAAGCTCCTAAAATATCTAAACACCAATTTAGAGAGAGACACTATTTGGTATTGTCAAAATTCAAGTCTATCGCAAATGAGGCTTACAAGTGGGTTTTTAAAGGGGAGGAGCAGCTTAGACTCCAAGCTAAGGCACTAATTACAAAAATGCCATTACTACTCCATACCTCTAAATAATAAAGCAAAAGAAAGAAAAATACAAATAATAAAAGAAAAGAAAATACAGAAGAAAGTAAAGTGATTAATAAATAGGGCCCATTTCCCTCACAATTGCATTGTTATTTTTTCATCTTGGATTATGCATTGAATCAAAATGTATATTTAATATTAATTATTATTGATGGTATGATATATAATATTATTATACATGTAATATATAAATAAAATACATTTTTTTTATATGTTTTTGTAATAGTGCGCCGTGCTTCAGTCAGGCTCGTGCCTCGTCTTGCTCCTAGACTCCATGGACACCTTTGCGCCTTGGTGCACCTCGTGCCTTAAACAACTATGCTAGCATGTGGACCGCGTTGAGGGTATTTTTGATTCCGAGACTACTATCACAGGCCCTCTTGTTCGTTATTTGATCCGTTGGTTGGGATGCCCTGAGAGTGATGGCTCGTGGATTACTGAGGCCATGTTGCAGCATATCTACTGCGACCTCTATAACTTTTAGGAGGATATGGCTATGCTTTGGGGTTGGGGTTGGGGTTGGGGTTGGGGGGGGGGGGGAGTGACGCATGAGCATATATATGTGCCCGTCGTGGGACCGATTGTTGTATTTTATTTAATTAACTAGTTCAGGGTTATTTTAGTCTTTCGGGTCCTTGTACTTATAAAAGAAACCCTAGTTGTAGTTTTTTTTATTATTATTAAGATGTTTTAGAGAGAGAATTAATGGAGAGACAATTTCATTGTTTTATTCATGTGTGTGTGTAATAATTGTGTATCTTTCACTGCGTTTCATCATGTTTGCTCAAGGAATTATTGTCTAACTAATCACATAACTAATCACAGTGTACTTAATCTAAATTTACATGAGGGATCTTGTTTGTTGTTGAGGTCTCTCGAGGGACCTCAAACCTTTTATACAAATTTATTAGTTACTTTATTCCAAAATTACCACGTTATTCAAGATTTATCATACTACCATTATTACATTTGCCCCCTCGTGCATCAACTGTGTACGAAATGTCTTAAGGAAAAGTTACCTTATTTGTCTCTTCAGTCGAATGACCTTCATCTTTAAATGATCCTTCTTCATGTATGAACCTTACATTGGTCAAGTTCACATTTCAGGATTCTTCGTTGCTTAGATCACGATTATGTACCTTTGACGTTGACCTCGACATGCCGGTGGTACGTTAATGGAACTAACGCATGTAGGTGTATCCAAACTCTCTCAATCAATAAGAGATAGGCAGTAAGCGAATCAATCACATTAAACTTGATGTGTAAAGTCAAGTTTTCCAATTGTATTCCAACATTAACATAACCTAATAATTTAAACGCGTGATGTTATCATCACCAGAGATGACTTATGGTCATGATGTTGGTCGAGGCACCATTATCCATTAAAGGCTTCCCAAGCTTGTACCATTGATGCTAGCATTGAAGTAGAGAGGACGATTTTGAAGGAACCATACTTGTCTATTGACAACTCAGACATGTAGCGATGCATCAACTTGCCTACGGGTCCTTTCTCGTTGAGCGAGGGAATAACAATTCTGTATGCAGTCAAAATCAATTGAGTGATCTCCATCATGGTATCCTTTAAGAGTCTAATTGCTTGGAATTTCACACTTTCATCAGCTTCATAATCATCCACATGGTGGGCTTGCTTGGCTTTAGCTGCACTAGGTTCATCATAAGCAATGACCACATTGGCCTCTATAAATCTATTCTCCCCCTCTCTTCCTCCAACCTTTGTTTCATCATCATAAGCTGTGACAACATTTGCATGGGATGAAATAGGTTTTCATTGACATTCTTGGGTTGAAAAATTTGCATATAACCTTGAGCCATCTTGGTCTTGAGGATCTTGAACAAAGTCTGGCATTCAGTTGTGGCATGTTTAATCTTCATGTGGATCTCGCCGTCTGGGATCTCCCTCTTCAAGCAATGGATGTTCTTCGGTGGGTAAGCATACCCACCACTTATGAGAGTTTTGTATTGGTGTGGTTTATGCAAAGATATTTAGGAAATTTGTCACACATTCTTCTTCACTGTTCCTTTGCTAGCTACACGTGGAAGAAAGTGTTTGAATTGTTATCCGTGGAACTCGGAAGCTACCCATGTAATCCAATAGACATCTTGCTTTGGGATATGAAAGGGCTACGAGTGGGAGCTAGGGTTACAGACGTATATAATCTTTAATGGGAAAGAGGAAAGTAAAGAATGGGGGTGGGAGAAAATAAATTTTGTAATATATTTGTAAGCTTCAATGTTAAAACCACGTTTTAAAATGCTCCGACGAATTTGATCTTTTTGAGGTGGAAAGATATGATATGACGTAAAAACTGTCAGTGACACTCAAAGAAAACACTAGCACAAGAGACAACTCTCAAAATATCTATTAATTGACTGATTTGCCATAAAAGGGGAGTACAATATTATATGGATAAGGGAAGGGTCGAGAAGGGACTATTACTTGCTAACTAAAGAATACTAGCATCCATGTGATATCATGGGTGACATCAGTAAAGGTCCCCACCATCACATCATCCCCACCATCTCATCACATGATTTAAATCATTCTTATTACATAATACCTAAATTGACCCGCATTACCTCTGGTAAATACTAATGAAGAATAACGACAAATATGATTGGACAACAAAATAAAGAATAATGACCAATATACCCTCCTTGATTGGCATTACTCTCCCCTCGTTGAAAATAGTTCGTCCTCGAACTCAGAGGGCAGCACCGTTGGCGTCGGGCTCAAGTGGAACGATATTGATCAATGCATTGTGTTGCACCATATCCCCATATCCTCTTCCTCTTCCTTGGGAGGATCCGTGTCGTTGGTCATGACTACGGTCTTTTTCCTTTGAATTTCGAAGCTCGGTGGCCCAACACACCACAAGTGAACAGTAGGAGCATCGACCGCCTTGGTAGGCGGTGGAGGGACTATGCATCGAGTGAACATAGATGAACTTCAGTGGTTCTCTTCAACCTTGATTGCATACTCGATGACCTTGATGAATGCCTCTCGCATAGGCTCAAATCCTGACGGATGTAGGTTTGGAGGTCATGAATATAGCCGCAGATCTACTGCTCCTCGCTTTCCCCAAGCGAGCACGGGTACTTAAGAGCTAAAACTGGTTTGTATAAGTCGTTACCGTGGATGTGCCCTTACGGAGGCCCTGAACTCGAGCAAAGAGATCTCTCTCATAGGGTGGGGGGTATGAAAAATGCTCGCATCTCCGCCTTCATTCGCGGCCAAGTGTTGATCAGGGGTTGTTGGGTTAGCAAACGTCGCTGAATTGTGTCGTTCAACCACACTTTACTAAAGCCCTGTATGGTGGCGACGAGTTACGCACAATTGCGGTCGAAAATTTGCTTGTATTCGAATACCTTCATCAAATCAAGTCAATCAGGATTGAGGTGACCATCGAACATTGGCATATCAACATGGATATCCACGTGAAGTCTCTTGGCAAGAAGTCAGAGCACATGACATGTGATCAGCCCCCCCATGGGTGCTCAAAAGGGTCCTCAGTATCATCAATCGGAGGTCGCTTACGCTTCCTAATGGTGGGACATCAAAATGCTATTGTCTCTCCAGAATTGGAGGTGATTCAGGCTCCTCTTTCCACCTCAAGGGACACTCATCTATTTGGTGTCCCTTCTCATAGCAAATAAAGCAATTGTGTAACTCAACAGGAACGAATGAGGTTACCTTTGGGCTTAGTGACGCAAATGGAGATAAATCTGAATGCCACTCGTCGGGAATCAGTTGTCGGCCATCTCCACACAAAGATATGTGCGTCAGGGGTAAATCTTCTCCATCGAAGAATTGGCCAAAGTAGGTGGCTGGTAAAGTGAGAGGTTGATGAAGCCACTTGCGTACCTTCTGTTTGTAGTATTTGCCCGCATTTAATGGGTTGATTAGCGCTGTTGCAACTGATTGGGTATCTCATGGAGCTTGTGGCAGCTTGATCGAGGCTTTGTCAACAACTAGGTGGATGTCGGAGGATTGGGGTTGTTGTGGGTCGGGGTTTTAAGCTGTTTGGGCTAGGGTTTGATGCTGGATCTGAGTCAATGAGTCAGTTTGTAGCTGTGAGGGGTTAGAGTTTGTTGTAGCGAAATAAGTTTTTTGCCCTCACGATGGTCCCGGATGTGGCAATAGATTTGGATGGACCCCAACGCCTGGTTGTTGTGACGCTACTTGGTTGGGAGTGGGGGCCGACAGGGTCGCCTGCGGACTCCGGTGGGCAAGACTAGTGGTGGTCCGGTCTTGAACCCTATTGTGACTGTTGTGGAGGCTGACGGGTTGGTCACAACGGGGGAAACAGACTGTACGAACACGATGATGGTGAGACATTCAAGCTTGTATAAAGATGAAGTCCATAAACTCCTCAAGTCGGGAGGTGCGGCACTCGATTGGTTTGGGAGTTCTTTCCTGGCGCCATTGGTGCTTTGGTTATGATTTTTCCTACAAACAACGTGTGAAGCGAATATGCTATGATACTAATGGTGTCAATGGCACTCAAACAAAACACTCAAACAGAAGATACAACTCTCAAAATATCTATTAAGTGAATGATTTACCCCAAAAGGGGAGTACAATATTTATGGGGAAAGGAAGGGAAAGGGTCTAGAATAGTCTATTACTTGCTAACTAAGTAATGCTAGTATCTACGTGATGTCATAGGTGACATTAGCAAAGGTCCCTACTATGACATCACATGGTCTAGATCATTCTTATTACATAATACCTAAAATGGCCCTTACTACCTCTACTAAATACTAGTTTAGACAACAAAGGAAAAATGACACGATAGGACAATAAAGTGAAGGAAAATAACCAATATACATCCTTGATTCACACCATGATCATGATTCATGATGATACAGGAAATCACCACTTCAAACAAGTAAGCAACTCAAGTTTCTAGCTCTGTTAACAATGGTGAGATTGAGACAGCAGTACAAGAAATATATGTAACTAAAAGAAGGGATGAGAGATAAAGGAAGACACAAGCATACAAGTGGTTCGGCCTTGGCCTACGTCCATTGTGCAAACAAATGTTTATCTCAATAGATACTATGGATAAAATGCCATTAATGGAGGTTACGAGCTTTCTGTCTCTACCTGTAGAATTGAACAGAGTTTCAGTAAGGTTTCTATTTTTCGATCCCCTGTGAGGATGATAAAGTAGCCTTTTATAAGGTTGGGGGTGCACAGTGCCCCCAAGAATGCACCTTGTGTGCAGGAGATGAATGAGCAAAAGAGAGAATGCCACCTGTCTCCTGCATGTGTATATCATGAAGAAAGAATATTCTCCCCACATTGGGGGTTGATCTTCTATTGACGGTTTTGTCCACGTGTCTTGGCAATGTCCAGGCCACGTGTTCTGTGCGAGATGCTGATGTCGGCTTTGGGAGGTCTCGGCTTGTCGAGGCCGATGAAGTGTCTTTCCTGGTGGCGATGCGAGAGTGACACCTGTTCTGCATAGCAAATGCTGTGATGTGATTGGTCTCAACCTGAAGGTGTCGTACGAGGCTGACACATGGAAGGACCGAGACTTGGAAGCACTGTGGTATGAGTACAGTGAGCTTTCATGAACGATCACAAGTGTTCTCCTGACTGAGTCTCGGCCTCCGAGACTGTTTGGCATGGGCCACCGAGATGTGGGCCCATATATGGATGAGTCTGAATTTCAGTTAGAGGGATCATGACCCCGGATACGTCTCGTCCAAACGAGGTCATACTTATGTATATCAATCAACCCCTAACCTTAGTCTTCAAAGTATATGGGAGGCTGAGGTGTAAAGTTGTCTGACCCTGCGATGAGATGTCCCCTAAATGTTAGAGGGCGCTTTGGTGACGTGAGTGGACTGGTGAGGCGGTAGAAGTGCCGTTTCAGGGTCTTGACAGAAGTGACGTTTTGGTGTCCTCAAGTGGACACTTGTCAGCTTGAGAATGGTGTGGCGTGTAGCCCAAGAAGTGGCGGCAGCATGTTCCTTGCGAAATGTGCCTAATGATGGTGTATTGGGAAATGTGCGTAATCATCACCAGGTTTAAAAAACCTGGTGATTTAATTTAGGCTTTGGCAGGTGCAGGCTATATACTCTGTAGTTTAGCAGGTGCAGCAAGATTTTGAGTTCAGCATTTTATAGACCTTTACTGTTTTTTGCGTTGTGGACTGCAAATCCACTACTTCAATGCAACTTTTTTGATATAAGAAGAAGTTTCTTGATTTCTGTGAAAAGAAAACCATTAACCAAATAATTCTTCTTCCGTGGGCATTTGTTGGTCTACGTTTGATGTGTTCATCTAAGTTGATTTTTCCTTAATTTATCTTGTATAAGTGCTACTCGTATGGTTTCACGAATATGTTCATTTCTAATTTTATCCTCTTTAGTTTTATTTGTGTATGATGAAAAAAGGAAATGAGAACGTATAGACATTTCATAACTGAACTTATAATCCTTTTTGCGCAGACACAATTCATAAACTGGTCAAATTATTTGGCACCTCTGTAATTTGTGGTCCTTGCATATTGACATCATTATTTATCAGGTTAAGCTCCAAAAACACAATACGGAAGCTATTGGAATGAAGTACAATAGTGGTTTGCATTGTACTGCTAGGATACTGAAGACTGAAGGAGTATGCTTCTTGAACTTCTTGTGAGACCCAACTTTAAGTTGTTATTCTTCCTACATTTGATTGCATTATATTTAAAGATTCTTTTTGGGTGTTTTGTGCTTTCTTATGTATGCATTAATTTACATACTTGGAGATTACTTGAAAGTTAAAAGTATAGGATTTTACATTTGGTGTTAAGAACTAATCGGGGACACTAATTGGTCAAGTGACGAGGAGGATATCCTCGTTTCATTTGTGTTTATAACTAATGTAGGAAATGTGGATATGGGTTGACCTCGGAGATGGGCTCTATTTTTGTCATGTTATATGGATTTTATGTAATTCCTGGCTGGTCTAAAATAATCATATAGGCCAAAGAGACAGTTTCCAATTTTAAGGTAGTAGTGTCTGTTTGGTTCAAATTCCATCTCTAGAACTATTTTTTAAACTTGACATTACATGATGTATTTCATGGGAAGGACTTTGAAGAAAAAATATATTTGGTTAATGCACTAACGGACATCCATTTAATTGTGGAATTTTTTTCATTCATAATGAGGTATGTTATATGACCAACAGATCACCTGTCCTTCACTTTGCGCCGATGACATGTTAATCATAGTTGAAGCAAAATTTTTGATAAATAATTTTTTGGAGCTCAGAATAAGTTTTTCTAGTGAACTGATAAAAAAAAGGTTTTCAAATTGATAATTTTCTTTGCTCCTTTCGGTTCTTTTTCCCCTAACCTAATTTTTCCTTGTATTGTTAGCTTTATGTAGTGCTTAGGCCATTAATATATGTGTTGCTTACAATCTTTAGATGAACACAGCAGTGTTTTTGGCCTCAATTTAGTCCTATGTTGTGGGTTCATTTCGAAACAGTATTCACTCGTCTTCCAGCTGGATTGGAAGCCTTTTTTTTGTGAGAGATTTTTACCTTGGTGCGATGGCAAGTGCCCTCGCCTAAGCTATGGTTGGTCTTGGGTTCGTGACATGGGAGCAGCCTCTCCATATATGGGAAAATTTTGGCCTCAATTTAGTCCTATGTTGTGGGTTCATTTTGAAACAGTATTCACTCGTATTCCAGCTGGATTGGAAGCCTTCTTTCGTGAGAGATTTTTTTTTAGTATATTTTATTCTTAGAAGTCGTACCTTGGTGCGATGGCAAGTGCCCTCGCCCAAGCTACGGTCGGTCTCGGGTTTGAGATGGGAGCAGCCTCTCCATATTTGGTTGGGGGTAAGGCCAGCCGACATTCGCCTCTCCTAGACCCAGCAGTTAAGCCAGGAGCCTTGTGCACTGTGTACGACTTTTTTAGTATATTTTATGCGATACTTTTTTTAATAAAAAATATAAAAATTCTTAAATTTCATGTTCACTTTTGGAATATGTTATATTGGAACTATTCATGCAAAACACATTGAACAAGCATATTTTAAGCCTTTGATACACTACGTGCTTTTCTTGATACTCTTCTTAAAACTTTACCACCTTCTTCTAAAAAACTAAACTCCATGTTATTAGATTGCTACACATTTCAGATTCACTATGAGATATTTTGAACTTTTTCTTTTCAGTGGGTTAAGTAACAGGAATAATAGTTTTTTGTTTGTCATATATTCGAACAAAATTACTAATCAAATATATATATATATATATATATATTTGAACATAAGTGTACATTTTTTTTCTGCAAGTCAAAAGTGTTCTATTTTTTGGAATTTGCGTAACAAAGCGTTATCACCGGGGTGTAAGCATTTTATGGTAAACCTGCTTTGGTCACTCTAGAGGTTTCAATTTATTGGTGAAACCCCGTGAATCTTAGATCCTTGGATTTTCTTTTCAATATTATGGAAGATAAGATTTAAGTAAAACAAAACTCTCTTTTATAAAAGAGCAGGCTATGAGTTCCAAAAAATTCCCCAAATCATCTCCCAAACAGCTATAAAGTATTGTGCCTCGGCGGGACCCATACCACAAGGAACGACAATATATGTGAGATTGTCTCACCTCATTATTTCCAAGGTCATTGTGGTTTTACTCCAAGGGATGGGTGTGACACCCCGCCTAATAAAATACCGGGTGATCAGTCCTATACCAAATTAAAACAGGAATCCCAGTTGGATCATCCTTAGCATCACTGTCGAAAACTTTTTAAAACTTACTAACCACCTAGTATTCCAAAAACTGGTGTTAATTTTAACTTTTTTAATTAAACAAAACAATACATGCGGAATTAAAATATAAACCATTCACACAACTGAATGAAGGTAAATAGAATAATAATAACACAACTTGCCGAATAAATCACCGGCCACCAAATAAATAATCCAATACAAATATTCAACACCTGAATGAATTACACCTGAAAACTGTACCGAGAAGTCTGGGCTACAAGCCCTAAATAAAACTGAGACTGATAAAAGATTCCTACTCTAGGAATGAATGAAAGATGCGTCTAATCCAAACTCCTGCTAGCATCCACATATGCCGCAGCTCCGTGTCCCTGGAATAGAATATCAATCCTGGCGTCCCTGTGGCTGGACACCTAAAAGGTTTTGAAGATAGTTTTATAGCAAGGGTTAGAACCCAAAACATTTTGAAAATATTTAGCAAGTGATTTAACTGCAGTAATTTAAAATGCATGAATGCGCTTCATATTTAAGTTAGTGTCGCACTCCCTTGTGGACATTCTCACCCCTCCACTATTGTGCACACCTAACGGTTACCTTAACCCCACCTAGTTGTACTACCCCGTCCAACTAGTTCTGGTATAACCTTCCCTTACCATATTACTCTAACCCGAGTATAATAATTTCTTGAATTATAAGTTATCTCACAATTAACTTAATTAAATCCTCTTAAATAGTAGCATATAACCGTCTCACAAGTTATATAAAGTAAATACATCACACACTGTATTATTCCAGCAAATGAATAACTTAATTAATTTCTCATTAATTAACAGCATATAACCGTAACCCGAGTTATATAAGATAAATACATCACACACTGTATTATCACCTACATATAATATTTACTACCATATTATACGTACCTTTACTAACATCCACACATATATATCATACGTGTATCCATCCTTCCGAGTATACCCTCACCGGATGATTCATTCTAAAATGCCATCTCACTAGGTGTGCTCACAAAACCTAGTTTTCCAAGTTGGATTCGCTCACCAACCTGGTCTACTACATAAACGAATTGGAGGCGGTCATATTCCTTCCTGAAAGTGAGATAATCTCCTCACCCATGTACTGGACGCTATGACTTGGGGATATACTCGCCCTACTCCTCAAGCTAGGGGATTCACCCACATCGCGCAACCTCCCTTGATAGCATTAGAGTATTTAAATTGAATAAATATCTAGTCACTGATATTTACTATCACACACAATGTATATACACATATATATATACTATCACTACACCGTATATATATAATATAAACTCCGACTTTACTGTGTACTCAAATATCCCGTATACTGCCTTAAATTTCCCGAGTCTGTGGCTCGACTCCAATTAAATTAATTAACACACCTATTAATTTAATATCTCCCCGAATCTACCACCCAATTCTAATTAAATTAACTAACACATATTAATTTAATATCTTCCCGAGTCTATCGTCCAACTCTAATTAAATTAACTATCACACATATTAATTTAATATCTCCCCGAGTCTATCGTCTAACTCTAATTAAATTAATTATTACACCCATTAATTTAATATCTCCCCTAGTCTATCGTCCAACTCTAATTAAATTAATTATCACATTTATTAATTTAATAACTTGGTGTCACCCAACCATTATCCCCGGACTCTCTCACTTGGCCCTTACCTCCACATTTTCCGAGTCAACGTTCCGACTCCAAACTAATCACTTTCTCTCTATAATTAATTTAATACCTTGATGTCACTTAACCAACATACCCGGACTCACTCACTTGGTCCAATTTACATCTCATAATATAATACCCACATTTTTGCCTACAATGTGTCACACCTTTATTTCTAGAATTTTCCCCATTTATATTTGCCTATAATTATCAACATACCCGGACTCGATTCACTTGGCCCGAAATTAAATATTTCCCGAGTCTATATCCCGACTCTAAATTACTTAGTTTATCTCCAAACTTAATTCACTACCTTGGGTCGCTTTACCAATATACCCGGATTCACTCACTTGATCCGTACCTCACTATTTTGGAATAAAGTCTCTCAAATTTATCCATTAAATGTCCCACATAAATTCATCCTAGTCCCAATTACTTTCTCCCATAATGGCTAGGAATATTTGTTTCGCAATTATTTACCACTAATAATTGTATGGAAATTATTTTATAATTAATTCCCCCTTATACCTCACCCAAGGCCGAACTGCCCAGAATTTCCCATCGTCGATCGATCGATGGTCCCCGATCGATCCCTTCGTGCCAGCTCTCCTTCCTTGCTGAATTCCACCATTAACGAAATTTCAAGGTTCCTTTCCTCAAAACCAACCTCAAATCAGTCTATTCATCATCTCATAACATTTCTCATGAACCACAAACATCATCTAAACCTTTTAACATCATTAACACTATAAATCTTGACCCACCCAAGAACACAAATTTCTAGGGTATAATCCAAATTTCAAATTCAAATTCCATCCTTTTATATTCCGATTTTTCTCATTCAAACCAGATAATCATACTCAGAATTATATATCGCAACTAATTCTTACCTAAAATTTCATTCAATGGCTCCATTATCAAAACCCCCTTTTTGTACCCATTTATCCCCAAAACGAATTTTGGTTTACACATCACTATGATATGAATTGATTATCACACTTTAAGAATCAAAACAATTAACCACTTGCCTCAAAGTGTTTGTAGTGTCTGATCCGTTGTTGCTGTCCCTCAATTTGGCTCCAAAAACCTCCAATTTGTTCTTGATTTGCTTTCCCCCAAATCCCCTCTCAAACCCTAGGTTTAGAGTTATGTTGGCTGCCATTCTTTAATCTCCCAATTAGGTTAAAAACCCTCCATCCCGTTTTTAGCCTAATGGGCTTAATTAAAGTGGCCCAATTCACCCTGTGTGGGCCCGGCTATGCCCAAAATTACCCCGAGACCCAATTACTACCCCCGGGTACTCTTTTCTGACTATCTCGACCCATCCGGACTCAACCGCGCACTCAGAATTGGCATCCGAATTAATTTATAAAAATCCTTATCTCACACCCAATTTAGTCTATACCAACTCCCGGCTGGGATAAGTGTATACCGCGTCATTAATACTCGAAATGACGTAATTAAATTATTACTATTCACTTAGTAAATAAATTTCCTTAAACATTAACCATTCACTCCCCGAGTAATATTTAATATATATATTGCCATAATTAATTCAATTAAAATTACAACACACCAGTAATATTAAAATTTCCGAATTAATTAAATATTAAATGTACAAAAATACGGGGTGTTACAATGGGCATGCTACTTCATTTGTTTGCCCTAGTTACTCCGCTAATTCGCATTTAGTGTGTCAAGTGTCCTTGGTGGGAGAAGGGAGGGGGGTGAATAGGACACAAGAGGAGATTATGTCCAAATTAAATTTTGCTTGTAAAAACTGGTTATTGTGCTTCAAATGTTGCCAAACACTATCAAACTTTCCAACTTCAGATTTAATTGATTTGAAAAAAATTGTGGAATTCAAAACAAATCTTTAAGTGATTAGGAGCAACGATGAACAATTGAGATATTGAGAGCAAATCAATACTCACTTAGTCAAATTGTCAAATACTTAATGTTTAATTGAGGAAATTTAATTTTGATTAAGAAAAAGTGTTATGTGAACATTCAAATCAAAATTCAGTAGCCTTTGAGTTCAATTGCAAATTAACTTCCAAAATGTTACACCTAAATTCAATTAGATCAAATTTTAAACAATTGGTGATTAGGTGAGATAATACCAATTTTAATAAAGAAATTGCAATAAGTGAGATCCAAACATCTAACAAACTATAAATATTGTAGATATGAAATTGTGGTGAGAATTGTTTGTCGTGAGTAATTGTATATATGAAATTGAGACTACAACACCCCAAAGGTATACGAGGAACACCTCTGTATGGGTAAAGACCTCAATGAAAGGCTATATCACTACTATGAGGAAATAACTACATGATGTAAGATGCAAAACTATGCTTGAGATGATTTACAAGCATTCCAATACTCTAGCCATTCAACTTTCCTCCCAGTTAACAATACTCCTCCCAAGCTCCGTTGAAGAAGAGAGAAGAGCCCGCTCCCCTCGTCTTTCATCATCCAATCTTGATGTCTAATTTGGATTCTCGAGCCAATGCTCAGATGTTCTTCCTCTTCCTTATTGACCCTTCAGTGGAGCTCTTCCTTATTGACCCTTCCGTGGAGCGGAAGATCTCTACCGACATATAAGTATGAAAGGGTAGGTGCTCTTGGTTGACTTTGATGAAAAACACTCAAAAATCTCTCACAAATTATAAACCGATGGAGGAAACTAGATCAAATCTAGGTTTTTTAAAACGAGAAAGAGAAGCTCTAAGACCCAATATTTCGCGCAATTCAAATGAGACTTTTAAAATGTAAAATGACTCTAGAGGTGCATTTATATGCAAATTTTAGCGGCCTTTCACACGCTGTGATCACGATGCCGGGGGTTGTGGTGGTGTCCACTGCACAAAATTAAGATATATCAAGTTTTCTTTAAAAAACCAAATTCCGAAAGGTTTCAAAAGACCCATTTGCATGTTTCAAAAATGGAACATTTTTATGATAAAAACAAGAATCCTAAGGTGTTTGAGGTCGTATAAATCCAACCTAAAAACTCTGAAAGTCCAAGCTTGTGTCCCTGTGAAGGGATTCAACGCAGACCTGCATGGAAGCAAGGGAGGCAAGCTATGAAGCACAAATGCGGGTGCAAGACGGTGCGGGTGCGGCAATTCGAAAAATCTAAAAAAAGTAGGATTTGGGTGCGTTAGGAAATATAATAAAAATATAAATATATTATAATATTCCTTAATTTTATGTAAATTGTACATTAGGTTATATACAGATTAATAAATATTTTTATAAATCTCCAACATAAATATTGGACCATAATGAAAAAGATTTAAGTGATAATATCATTCTTGAAAAAGATCTATTCTCAAACAACTTTCCACTACTTAATTTCAGCTTTCATACCATGTATCTAATTTTTGAACATCACTCGTGGAAATCATTATGGAACTATAATTCGATGTCACCACTCGAGGTCGAAGATTGTTGTAAGTTGATTTGCAATAACATGACAATGTTAAGTTTGAAGATCCACATCAATAAAATCTACGTCGTCATCATCATCACCATCATCATCATCATCATCAATCTTGTCTTAATCCCATCATATGGGGTCGGCCACATGGATTCTCCTTTTCCATTTTAATCTATTATATGTAATATTATCATTCAAGTTTAACTTCTTAAGATCTCTCCTAATAATTTCCTCCCACGATAGCGCTTAGTGCGGTGTATTTCTCTTGTACCCTCTATTTCCAATAATCATCCTCTTGATATAGGGGCATCTAATGGTCTACGTAACATATTTTCATACCACCTAAATCTACTTTCTGATAATTTATCGCTAATGGAAGCTACTCCTAACTTTTCTCTCATGCACTGTTTTTTAATTTTGTTCTTTCTAATAATTCCTATCATCCACTAGAGCATCCTCATCTCACTACGTCAATAATTTTCAATTCAATATGTAGCTTTCTAACCCTCGAATCTCTATCTTTGGCCAACTCTCACCCTTCCTCCTTCTCAAAGTTCCATCTAATCTAGACTATATATCCTCATAGCTTCACAAAGGACATTGATAAAAAAAAATTACCTGAAAAATTGGTTGACATGAGTATTCTTCACGAGAAAAATCAGAATTCTTAGAGAATTCTTAATTAAATTTAATTAAAATAATTGGATACACGGTGGGTGCGAATCGGAGGAGAATTGGGTGAGAATCGCACCCGATTTGGGTGCGATTCGAATTCGTTTACCATTTTGAAGAATCCGTGCTTCATAGGAGGCAAGTCAGAAAATCAAGCATGACGGGAAGACTAATATTTCTAAATTTTTTAGCAGATATTAAAGCTTTACATTCTCAATTGGTCTTCTTAATGCCTGAAGAGCCAGAATATCTGCTAATTTTTAGAAGACTTGTCTGATATCCCCCTCCATTGGGATGTACTTTTCACCTAAATTTGTTTGTTTTCAAGTAAATCCCTTTAGATGCCAAAATTATGTGGACAAGGTTACCTTGAACCTGTTTCTATTTTACTTTCTGTAGGGTGGGTATTAATGATACCTATTGTAATACGTGACAATTGAGAAACTTATGGGAATATCCACAAAATCCTTAAATTGTCAATATTTATACAACCGGAAATGGCTTAATTGATGAGGAACCAATCGAGAGCCATTGATTTATGTAGAAAGTTCGAGAATGATAGTCACAATCGAGAATCTTGATCTAACCTTGCCTGTACTAATTGTTATTCAATAGTTAAAATAGGAAGATCCTGAAAGCTGTATCTGATCTCAGATCTCACAAAATTACTAATACGTGCATAAATAAAGTCATCTCTATGCCTTTGAAAGTGCAACAAAGACGGCCCCCCTCTCCCACCCCCCAGTACTGAGTGATAGTTGTTTCTATTCAGGTGAAGGGACTTTATCGAGGTGCAACATCTTCTTTTGTGGGGGTGGCATTTGAGAGTTCGCTCCTTTTTGGCATATATTCCCAAGCAAAACAATCGCTGCAGGTTTGTTTGATAGCGAATTATTGTTTGCTTATTTTATCGCACGTTGATCTGTTTTCACTTCTACATATTGCATCGCCTACATATATTGTAAACATTTTTTTTCTTTACTTGAAGGGAGGAGTTCAAAGTGGTAAGCCGCAGCCCCATATAATAATTCCTTCAGCGTCTTTTGGTGGAGCTATTATAAGCTTTGTACTATGTCCATCAGAGCTGGTGAAGGTAATTGACTTGGAGAGTCCATGCACTTCACTGTTGGTGCAAATCCAGTTCAGCTGGAGTTATTGAATGGACTAAGAGTTATTATCTGAGCCAATTTTACTAGAATAAATGGTCAAAACTGAGCCACATTTTGGAAAACTAATTTTAAATATGGTTCTTTATAAAAAAAAGTGCTAGGGATATGGTTAAAAATCATCTGCTATTGGCAAAACTCTACGTATTATGTTTATGACACGGAGCTTCTCCAGTGTAGGATGCAAGTTCAGGGGACTGACTCCTTAATTCCAAACTCCAGTAGATATACTAGTCCTCTCGATTGTGCCATCAAAACTGTAAAAACTGAAGGGGTAAGAAAATATACGCTCATCGTTGATAAGATATCTGATGGGGTTTCTAGCTGATAGATGATCTCTCCCAGGTTACGGGAATTTTTCGAGGAGGTTTCACGACCTTATTGAGAGAATCTATTGGAAATGCCGTCTTCTTTAGCACTTATGAGTATGTTCGCTATCACATGCATGGACAAATAAAAGACACTTCATCTGACCGAACCTACTTAGTTGATTTAGGAGTTGGAATAATGAGTGGTGGTCTTGGTGGTATAGCGGTTAGTATTTTGAATATTCAACATTTTCTTTGAAGCAGCTGACTGCATTATCCTATTTTGATTTATCCTATCTTGCCTGTTTCCCTCTTTTTTTCTTACAACATAGCGTAATGTCCAATAGCGCCCTATGATCCAGATTTTGCAAGAAACCCCGAATTATTTTTAATATAATAAACCTCCCTTAACTTTGCATTTTGTTGCAAAGCTGTTGCTAAAAATCATTACTGAAAAGCACCTATAGGAGGGTCATTACAACAAATTGCATAATTAAGAGGATTTAAAAAAAAAAAATTTTTTTAGGAGGGTTTCATGCATTTCGGGAATGTTTCAATTTTTATTTTTTTGTACTAACTATCACCTTAAATTATCTATTTTGTATGTATTCTTACATTTCTCAATTACTCTTTCACTGCACCCTTTTCCCCCAGTTCTGGTCCGCTGTTCTGCCCTTGGATGTGGCAAAAACAATTATCCAAACTACCCCAGATAAAACCTCGACTAGAAATCCTTTCCAGATTTTGAAATCGGTAATATTTTTTATTTTCATGCATATTCAGAATTTGGAATGAATGTTTCGACTAAATAAAAATAAAATAAAAATACATGATCTATGCTGATTAGGTTCTTTATGGTAGATTTACAGGAGATCTGGAGTTAAAGGATGCTATATAGGTTTTGGTCCGACAGCAGTAAGAGCATTTCCTGCTAATGCTGCTGCGATCGTCACGTGGGAGCTAGCTGTTAAGATTTTGGGGATCGAGCGCAACTGAAATTGGTGCGCCATCCGTCTGCCTACAGCTGCTAATCATTTTTCGTTGTTGCTGTTTCCATATTACTAAGGTGGCTTTCATCAAAACAATATCCACATAATATATATGGCATGATTCTTTTGAGATGAATGGTGTTACACCGTCAATCCAATATTAGTGCGGCTGGCTAGTTACACAATTTTTTCAGTCTTTCATTTTTTAAATCTACTTTCTGTTTTGGAGTGTTGAAGAATCATTGATTTAGATTGTTTAGTCCGGTTAAGATGTTGATCAGGTAAAATTTATTAAAGTTTGAAGAGCTCAGGCATACACTGTATTTTTTAGTTGTCCATGATTAGATAATTACTGATTGCCTTTTCCCTTAAATGATTGTTTTGTTACAATAGACATTTGTTTGTACTTCCAGTTATCGAGGACCCAAAGAGACAATATTTTGATGCAAATAATATGGTTCAATCAAACTAATTCATCATAACTAGTCATATATATAGATGATGAAACATGGTTAATTTATATAAGGATTCATCAATGAATGGACCGTAGGGGATCAATGTTTGGGTACGCTCACTAATTATTCTGTTGTAAACTTTGATCATTCTGTTGTAAAATTTCTTATGGAAACTAGTCAACAAGAATTTAGAGGATGAGTAGAAAATTTGGCATGCTTCAATACCAGCTTATTTCTTTGCTAAAAAGATTAGAATTATTTTTTCTTATATATATACAATATATATTTCTATGTCCCAAATCTGAATTGCTATTGTGGTATTAAGAATGTTGATGACAGTATGAGTATTTGATTATAACGTTGGATCTGGAATCTAATTTCATAATTTTTTTTTTAAATTTTGCCAAGCCACCTAAAATATCGGCTGAATTAGGGGGATTGAGGGTGAGTATTTTTTTAATTTCTAAGGGGTTATTCTGATTATGAAAATCTCTCACGGGGCGAAGTAAAAATATATACCAAACATATTTTTGTTAGAGATTTGGGACATGTTTGAATCCAAATTTAACTTGGTACACCAAAATGTTGGGCAATGTTAAAGTTGCATTTGGAAGGAAAACCATTGTAACTACCTATGATATTTGTAATGAACGGATATGCTATGGAAGGGAACAAAAATCCCTTCATTTTAATGTCCTACTGTGATGAGTTTGTGCTAAAATTTCAATTAATCAGTGAGATTTATGGTTGCAACATGTCTTGATGACAGAAGTGAGAAATGAGAACACATTGATAGTTTATGTAGCAGTGGAGAAAAGCAATGCGGTGGTAGGGCAGCGGAAGTGACAACATGGTTTATATGGAAATTTCTATTAGTAGGATGATGGATTGATGGTGGTGGTATTGGCTCTCTGGTGTTGTAGTAGCGGTTTTGAATTGGTGGTGTTGTGGCGGTCATAGAAGTTGCAATGGTGGTCTTACTGGTTATTGATGGTGCAGTTATGTGTGCGTGTGTGTGTAGGTTACACACATACACACAGTTAATGAAAAGTATCCTGTCGAATGTTAATTTATGTTCTTTTTGGTATGTTGCATAGATAAGTTCACTTCAATTGGCTTAGCCAGTCATTGAGATATATTCTGTTGATTTAATGACCATTCAAATGAATTACTTGTATGGTGTTTGATATGTGTGTATCAAGAGGAATTAAGAAAGAAGCACATTTGATTTCCCTGCCAAGAATAAGGCTGGTTGGCAGAGTGAAAAAAATCTTGAATTTTTGTTTAAACTTGTAAGCCGGAATACAATAACTGTTTGGTGTATTTGGGGTGAAGGAAAATTGTCCCCTCGAATCAGGATTAGGTGATAGGTGGCTGAATACTACAAATTTGAGGAGGTGATGTTTTAAATTTATATTAGTCAGTTTTCATAATATGAGACTTGGAAGGTGACATATATGTTTGGGGTTGATGTCATGGTCAATGTCCAGCCTAGGGACTTTGTATGAAAAAACAAACAAGGAAGAATGGTTGGACATGTTGGCCTCCTTAGTTAATAGGCCACAGGTAGAGCTACCCTCCTCAGGTTCAGTTTTGGAGAAAAAAATATTAGTACTAATATTTCTCTTCAATAATTATAAATTAGTTAAGATTGCTCCCGCTTAGTTTGGACAAAATATATTACTACTGAAAATAGGCCTTTATGAAGTGTTTTTGTTTCGCTATTATTAGCGTTGGTGAAGGCATTTGCTAATATTGTCTTTATCCAGAGTGGATGGTTTATTAATTAGAAAAGAAACCTTTGGAAGGTAAGGTCTAACGATTGAGAGGTCTAAGTTGTCTGTGCCGGAGAAGCGCATTCTAGCCACTTCATTGACCATATATATTTTATATTGAATGGGAGGATATGTTCCCAGACTTGGTTCATTTTTTTTTTCTTTTCCTAGAACACACTTGGGATCATTTCTCTATTGTGCTACAAGTAATGTGGGGTCCAACTTTATTCATATTTGAAAATATGTAATAACTGGTGGAGAGAATGCCGTATTGGTGGAGAGGTGGTTACCGTGATTCCTATCATAACCAAATTCCTTATGGTACAGGGGGATCAGGAGTAAGTATTGTTTTTATTCAATGCAATGCCTAGGACGCAAACAGGCACTAATAATACTCAAGTTCATTTCTTAGTTATATCATTGTTTCATTTCATTGTTTAGATGCAACTTTGGTGATGACTCTTAACATTAGATTTTTATCTCAAAGAAGGTCTTTGTTTCGCTACTACTTTTCTCGCTTTCATTACGAGGGACTGACATGTATTATAACGATCACCTGCTTAGAAATTTGAATAATAGTAATAGAGGAATCAGGAACTCTTGGTTTCAGTTAACCTTCCTTTGTGTTGGTTCTCCTTATCATCTGATAACAAACACGGAGTCCGAGAATCTGATAATTTTACAGACAAATCCTTTGATGGCCATGCGGTTCGCGCCTATAATTCTCTCACAACCCCTTTGTCTGACTTAATTGTGAAAGCAGAAGCTTCCTCAAAGTCGAGGTCTTTTCATGGTCTTTGGTTCTCAAGAACCTTAAAACTAGTGATACATTGCAGGTGCAAAGGCTATATAAGACATTGTACAAATATTCTTGTGTGTTATATGTAAGGTTCTTTAAAGAATGTTATGCTTGCTACTATTGGGATTGAGATTAATGGTATCTGTTAAGAGACACGACTGCGTTTTTGGTATCGCTTTGGTCCTCTGTTGTGGGTGCTTTTCGAGATATAACATTCGGCAATTAAGACAAACCGAATGTCTATTATGTTTTAGTAAGGTTTTAGTTAGCTGACTTCGAGGATTATTGTTCTCTTATTCTTTTATTTTCTTTCTAATATCTAAATCACACTATCTTTTGATGTAAACGTAGTGAAATATACACACGTTAATTATACAAACACCCCCCCCCCCCCCCCCGGAATAAAGCAAAGAAACAAGAAATCTTCATTAATTTTCTCTCTAAACTCTCGCTAAAACATAATGATCATAAACGAAAGCTAGACAACTAGGGGTCCTTTTATAAGCACAAAGACCCAAAAGACTAAAATACCCTAAATAAGTACATAAAATAAATAAATGACACGCTCTTGCATCACTCTCCCCTTATGAAGCATCGCCATAGCCTCACGGAGATGGTCATAAAAGTCATGGTCAACATGGTGCAATGTTGCCTTAGTAATCCGTGAGTCGTCACTCTCAGGGCGTCCAAACCAACGGTTCAGATAACAGATAAGGGTACCCATAGGGGTCATAGCCGTCTCAGAGTCCAATATACCCTTAACACGGTCAACATGTGAGTGAATTGCCTGTGTCGAATCCACGGGTAGGGGTATCGGGGGAGCATGTGAACCCCAAAACGGAGTTGAATTGGCCACATTAAATATGGGATGTGTCTTGAAACCCTCAGGTAGGGTGAGCTCATACGCATTATCTCCACAACGATGAAGAATAGGAAAATGACCAAATCCATGCATTTGTAACTTGCTGGACTTGCTCACCCCCCGCCCTCGCCAAAGATATACCATAACAAGATCTCCAAGTTGGAAAGAAAGGATCGACGACGATAATCCGCCTGCTACTTGTAGGAAGCATACATACACTATAAGTGTGCTCGTATATCGTCATGAATGGAGAGCATTTTAGTAGAAAACTTAACAACTGTTGGGCTCACTGCCATGATAGGGGGAGGGTCTTGGCAAGATCAATGGTCAATAAAGGAGAAGACCTCTGAACAATCTGGAAAGGTGGAAGACCAGTAGGATTATTAACGGAATTGTTAAAAGCAAATTTCGTTTAAGAAAGAACCACCTCCCATGTCTTAGGTGACTCACCACCTAAGCACCGTAAAAGATCTTGCAAACTCTGATGGACCACCTCAGCCTGACCATGTCCCTGGGTGGAAAGATGTGAAAAATTGAAGCGTATAGCACAAATTTTTTCCCAAGTATCTTATAAAACGAACGTCCCTGTCATACGTAATACTCCTCAGTACTCTGTGTAAATGGAAAATTTCGTAGAAGTAGAGTGTATCCACATGTGAAGCATTCGAAGTTCACGAGCATGGAATAAAATGGGCCATCTTAGAAAATATGTCAACTAATACAAACACAGAATCATGCCCCTTGACTGTCTTGGGTAAGCCAACAACAAAACATTAAGCCACAATTGATCAAGGATGGTTAGGGGTGTGTACAAACCGGCATTAGTATGCTGACCTTTTGCCGCCTGATAAGTATAGCAACAATGAACATAGCTAATAACCTCCCTCCTCATGGTAGGACAATGGAAACGCTCGCGTAAAGTAGCTAATGTACGAGCGACACCCGAATGACCAGTTAGGCCCCCACTATGGAGATTTGTGATGATCTTCTCCTGCAGGAAAAAAATAGAGATGCACAATGCGGTGCCACGATACAAGTACCCATCCTGCAACAAGTAATCACCCTAAACGCCATGCTGATGCGCACTTACTTCCATGATAGGCCCAAGAAAGGTGCCAGCCGCATACAAATCACGAATCTAAAAAAGTCGAAGATCGACTCCTGAATGGTGACTAGGGCATGAGACCTCCGAAACAGGGCATTTGCAACCAGTTTCTCTCTGCCTGGCTTGTATTGTCGGTGGAAGGTAAACTGCTGCAAGAAACTAGTCCAGTTGGCGTGCCGATCACTGATCTTCTTCTAGGATTTCATAAAACGGAGGGGTTCGCAATCCGATTTAATGACAAACTCCCGATGAATCAAATGGTGATGTCAAAGCTTGACAACTTGAATTATTGCATAAAACTCAAAATTATAGGGAGATAATTGAGAACATAACTGGCAACCTTCTAACTAAAGTAAGTAATGGGGCAACCATTCTGATCGAGAACGACACTAATCCTGGACTTGCTGGCATCGCAAGTCAATTCAAACAACAAGGTAAAATCTGACAGGGCTAAAATGGGAGCTGACGTCATCTTAGACTTGATGAACTGGAATGCCGCCTCAGCCTCATTAGTCCATGTAAACTCAGTCATGTACACGCACATCAAAGTAGTAATAAGAGCCATCACATAACTGAATCCTTCAATGAAGCGTCGATGAAAAGCATCCAACCCATGAAAATTGTGAACCTGGGAGGCAGTGGTCAATATAAGCCACTCCCAGATAGCCTGAACCTTCTCGCTATCATCACGTATTCCTTCTCCCGAGACTATGCAACCCATAAAGAAAACATCTGACACCATAAAAGGACACTTTTTTAGCTGGCGGTAAAAATTCTTATATCGAAGTACCTGCAATACCTACCGGACATGGTTTATATGCTCCTTTGTGGACCGAATGTATATCAAGATGTCATCAAAATATACCATGACGAACTTATCCAAGAAAGGGATGGAGGATCTGTGTCATGACCATGTGAACGGGACATTAGACAATCCAAAGGTCATGTCGAACCACTCGTACAATCCGTCTTTCGTTTTGAAGGCAGTCTTCCACTCATCATCGGGCCTCATGCGAATCTGATGGTACCTAAGCTTCAAATCAAGCTTGGAATACATCGCGGCTTCGTGAAGCTGACAAATCATATCCTCCAACCTCGGAATGAAAAAACGGTACTTGATTGCGATTTTATTCACAACCCGACTGTCTACGCACATCCGCCAGCTACCATCCTTCTTTGGCGTAAAAAAGTATGCATAACTCAAGGGAACATACTCTCACGTACGAGGACATAGTCGCATTACTCCGACACTTGTTACTGTAGATCAACGTGGTCGGTAGATGATATCTTGTAATGGGGGAGGTTTGGTAAGTGGGGTCCCGGAATAAAATCAATCGCATGATGATGTCCCATAATGGTGGAAGGTAATCATGCGGTGTATATACATCTGCGAATGACACCAAGGTATCAAGAAGGACCTTTAGAATACTGGTCGGCGCGACGACCAATGGGCTAATAAGAGCATAACACAATCCCTGCTCGAGGGCATTGACAAGGAGTACAGTATTTTAGGCAGGGACATAAGTGGTCCGAGAAGTTTGGGCTGTGGAACAGGATTAAGGACTATCTCACGACCCTGGTGCATAAATGAATAAGTATTAGCACGACTATACTGCATGATAGCATGATCAAACTGCCAAGGTCGTCCTAACAGGAGGCGGTCCACATCTATATCAATAACCGTACATACAACCTCATTTGAATATGGGCCAATGATAAATGGTACTCGACATCGCCCCATAAGGTGCACTTCGCCCTTAGATCCCAACCACCTAATCTTACACGAATTCTGGATGAGCTCAACACGAAGACCCAAATGATCAACCATCTTTCGAGAGACTAACTTGACACTAGATTCATAGCTAATTATGATTTTACAAAACCATACCTTCGCAACACATTGAATGTATAATAAGCTATGCAATAGCGACTAGTCTGTCAACATTACAGTTGAACTGGATACGAGGGAAAATGGAAGGTTGAGGGCGCGGTGATGGGTACTCAACAATAGGGATGTAGGTTGGGGCAACAATGGTTTGGCTGGCCATTGGGTCGTTTTGGGTGTGGGGATGGGGGTATAAGATTATTTGTTTAACAAAAGAAGTTGAGTTTAACCGTGGGAGATGCGCCTACGATGAATAGGGCGCGTACGCTATCGAGGACCATTTGGTTAATGGGTTCTAAACCTAACGAGTGACCGGTGATCGAAAACAGCGCCTCGGTGGCCATCTCGATGTGAGGTTCTTCAGGCAGATATGAATGGATTATTTTTTTGGTTCTGTAATACCCCGTATTTTTGTGATATTTATTTATGGGATTAATTGAATTAAATGTGTATTAATTAGAAATTAATCCGGATAAAAATACTAGCGAGATGCGAGTTAGTATTGGATATTAATGAGTATATATGGCTATATATGAATATTGAATTATGAAATATCGTGAGATTGAAATATGACAATTTGGAAATTTTGTTGAGACGCGTGTGACAGTCGCGTCAGGAATATAATTATTTTAATTATAAAAGTGAATTTTATTTTTATTAACCGTATGGTCGTTTTGAGTGCGCCAACGCGTCCGGAAGGGTCGAAATAGTCAGAAAACACTAGCCGGGGATTTAGTTTGGGTCCCGGGGCATTTTTAGGTAATGCCGGCAACGTATAAGGGTAGTTTGGTAATTTTGAATTTTTGGGAATTAAAACCTACGAAAATTGGGAATTAAAAAGATGACTTGGTAATTACCCACTAAACCCACTAACCACATCTTAGGACTTAATGGGCTACGGGGGTTATTAGAATTGTTCCAAAATTTCCTAAGGAAAACCCTAGCCACCATTGTCACTTTGGAGAAGAAAAGCTTGGAGAGGGAAGAGAGGAGAATTCTGCAGAGAGAGAGAGAACCATTCATCAGATCGACATCAAAATCAGAGATACACATAAGGCAAGTGGTTTAATTTCGTTATTTTGCAGAGAATGTTTCTTCCATGTGTAGGAAATTGATAAAATCTTATTGTTCTTGGGAGTTGATGAAAACCCCACTTAAATTGGATGTAGAATTTACATTTTGATGAGGAATCGCATGTAGATTTGTACTTAGATGATTATTCTAAGGATAATATATTTTGGATAAAATGAAAAACGGATTTAATTAGACTCTTTGATGATTTATAAACTTCTAGGGTTCATATTCTTGAGATTGGGTGAAATATGAAGAGATTTGAAAATTGAATGAGGTTAGGATGAATTAACCCCACAAAATGCGTTAGTATATGACCTAAATATGTTTAGGGATGATTAGTAGCTTTGAACAATCGTTGGATTAGTGTTTGGATGAGGTTAGAGGTGAAGAGAAGTTGGAAAAACGAGATTAGGAAAATCTGGGCTCGAATCTGGCCACTCGTTAGAAGACCTGCCCAGGTCATTCGAACGAGCTCGTTCGAATGAGCTTCTAACGAGTTGACAGTTTGACTTCTAACGAGGGTGATGTTCGTTCGATGACTTTCGTTCGAACGAGATCTCGTTAGAAGGCCCACTTCGTTCGAACGAACAGCCTCGTTCGAACGAGACTTCTAACGAGTTGACAGTTTAGGATTTTAGGCCTGTTTTGATTTCGCGTGTCCCATAACCTTATTTAATGGTAGAGATAACCTTCCCTTGATGATAAATTGATATAGTAGGGACATTTGAGATATATAGAGGAGTAAAACCTAGAAGTGTGATTCGAACCAAATGGAAATTATGGAGTAGGACGTGAGTGTCTATTACGATGCGAGAATATTTACGGCCTAAATAATTATATTAATCGGGAACATATAAATTGTGTAGCATTATATGTCGGTACGAATGAGAAGTGTACCACCAATATATTATGGTGATTACTAAGATGTGTGCATACTTAGTATATGTATTGATTTTATGTGTATGACATACCTACCATACTTGCTATCACGGGAGGTTTACGTTCGCTTAGGGCCCTCTAATCCTTGTGTTGCCCGGATTTAGACTGGTACCTCGATGAACATAGGTCAGAGAAGGACTTATTGGGATATTAATAAGTCTGCTGATCGTGGGAGCGTATGTATGTACGTGACCCATGTGATGTGACTGTGTTCGCCTCCATTGTTTGTGATTGTTGTTATCTGAGAACGATTCCTGAGAGATTCGGAATGCGTGATCCTTATGTACGTGATGTACCGGGATGGATAGCAGAGTATGTGTGCACCGCAGCTTAGTCTCGGGGTGCTTATATTGTATATTTATGACGTGAATAATATACACTTAATTAATGGGAACTTTCATGTGATATTGTGTGTATAAATATGGAAACGTTTTGAGAAAACATAAAGGGATAACCTGAAATGAATTGTATTACTAATTGAGAATCTGAGTTTAAGTAAAGCCCTCTATTGGTTTGATATCGCTAGAATGTAAAATGAGAATCGAGTAGTAAGGGGTAAAACTTATTACGGTTTGGTTAGATATGTATGTCATTTAGATGGGTACGGTACGTTAGGAGTGCACATGTAGTCGAGAGGTGAGTATTTCATGCGAGTGCACGTCCTAACATGTATTTTGCATTTAATGTTTTAATGTTATTAAAACACTTGCTGTTTTTAAAATGATTTCCACTTTCGGGCTCTGACCCATTTGCTTTCAAATCTATTTTTGTAAAAACCATTTTAGGTGCCCAGCCACAAGGACACCATGCTTAGGATCCTCATTCAGGTGACGAGCTGTAGCTGTTTGTGAAAGTTACAGGATTTTGCTTGTAGACGCTTCATCTATATTGACTCTATATTCAACATTTATCAGTTGTAGGGCATGTCGCCCATTTCTTTAGAGACATTTCATTTATTTCAGTTATTCAGACTTCTAGCATGTAATTAATTCAGGATTCAGACTTGTTATTTTACTTTCAGTTGTGGGATTGTTGTGAGGAGTTTTCCCTCCGGACTTATTATTATTTGTTAGTTATTTCATTACTTCGTTATGGTGAATGGATTATGTTGTTCTTCCATTATTCTTCTATTGCATGTTAATCAGACTTAACTTAAAATTTGGCAACTTACTTTTTAAATACTAGGTGGTTAGTAATTATTAAAATATTTTCGACAGTGATGCTATTAACTGAACCAACTTGGTATTTTGTATTGATTTAATAAAGGAGTAGCTACCCGTTATTTAATTAGTCGGGGTGTCACAGGTGGTATCAGAGCATCAGGTTCTAGTGTCCATTAGGATCTGTACGGTTTATTATGTTTCCGCTGAGCTTTCTTTGATGTAGAGCCCTATATTTTAGGACTGTTGTATTCTTTTGTATATGCTACATTCTTCAGCTATTTTGAGTTTATAACTGCGAACTTATAGACTTTATCCTCGTTTCAGAATGCCCCCACGACTTGCACAAAGGATTCCCAGGGATGCAACGCCAGAACCACAGCCCGCACCAGTTCAGGGCACGATGAATGTCGCCGAGGTTGCAGCCATTGTGGCCCAGGCGGTAAATGCCGCACTAGCCGTAGTTCAGCAGGCACCACCTCAGGCGCCGATAGCCGCGCCAGTTCAGGCACATGCATTCCCGTCTGCTTGGGAACGTGTACGTGATGCTTTTCAGAAAGCACACCCTCCGGAGTTCGCAGGTAGCTCCGATGTTGTGGTTTCGAGTCAGTGGAGGAAGGATATTCAGCGGCACCTGAGGATGTATGAGTGCACCGATGTCCAGAAGCAGATACTAGCTACCTTTAAGCTAGTGGGGTCTGCACTGCAGTGGTGGGAGTCTATTACCACCGTGGAGGAGAGAGATACTCTCACTATCCAAGAGTTTTGGGTGCGGTTCGACCGCAAATATTTTCCGTGAGCTGTTCACACGGAGATGAGGAGGAAGTTGATGAGCCTCAAGCAGGAGGGTAAGACTGTGGCCGAGTATGAGGCCGAATTCACTAATCTTCTGAATATTGTTCCGGATGAGATACCGACAGAGGAGAAGAAGATACAGAAATTTACGGACGGGTTGACATGGAGGATTCGTCAGCACTTGTTAGGGAACCTCTCGTTAGCCACTTATTCTGATGTGGTTAACGCTGCACTGTTACACTGCCAGGATCATCGCTTTCACATGGCTGAGGGAAAGCGATCGGGAGAGTCCAGCCATCAGGGCAGGACTGGAGGGAATGGTGCCAGTGGGGCACAATCTGTTCAGGGGTAGAGACAGGGCGACCAGGGTTCCTAGCAGGGGGATCACAAGAGGTTCAGGTCAGGAAATTTCAGGCACGGACAGGGAGGTTTCCGGTAGGGCCATCAGGGTCCGAACGGCCATCAGAACCAGCAGGGTCAGAATGGTCAACAACAGTTTCAGCAGGGCCAGTGGAGGAACGGTAATGGCCACCAGGGCCGGGGGCAGCAGGGACAGAGAGGGGGGAATTCTTCCCGGGGAAGTGTTTCGTTTGTGGCAAGACTGGCCATAAACGCCAGGACTGTCCTGATAGGGGCAGGGCCCCGCAGAAGCAGTATGGTGCTCGACATGAGCCACAGAGGCCACTTTTTCCACCTGCTCTCCCAGCTCCAACCCAGGTGCCAGCTCTTCCAGCCATTCCAGCAGTTCCTGTGCAGCAGGGGCAGTTACAGTATGGATGTGTCTATAACGTCCACCAGGCAGCAGCTCCACAGGCACCACCCGCGATTGAGGGTATGTTTCCTATCCATGGTACTATGGGTCGGGTTTTGTTTGATACCGGGGCAACGCATTGTTTTATAGCTACACATTTTGCGAAAGCCTTAGGGTTGTTAGCCACAGCAGAGAGCACAGTGACGTGTGTAGACTCACCATTGGGGAGTGGGTCACTTATTTTCTTTATATGCCGGGGAGTGGGGGTAGAGATTGGTAGTTTGGTATTACCTGCATACATGTTGGTATTAGATATGCATGTGCACGATGTGATTATCGGTATGGATTGACTCGCTGATTATAGAGCCATGATTGATTGCTTCGGTGGGAGCATTGTTTTTGCCATTCCGGGACAAGAGATGTTTGTAGTGGCGATGCCTCGCCCAGAGGGAGGCTCGACCGCTCATTTGTATTACATAGAGGAGGATACCTCTAAGGAGGTTGTGATTCCTTTAGATTCGATCCCAGTTGTCAGGGAGTATTCCGATGTGTTTCAAGAGATACCAGGCCTACCCCCCAGTCGAGAGATAGACTTTGTCATAGACTTATTGCCAGATACGAGACCTATGGCACGCGCACCGTACCGTATGGCTCCGGCAGAGATGCGAGAGCTACGAGATCAGATTGAGCAGTTGTTGGGTCAGGGGTTTATACGGAGGAGTACTTCGCCGTGGGGTGCCCCTGTGTTGTTCGTGAAGAAGAGAGATGATTCACTGAGATTGTGTGTGGATTACCGAGAGTTGAATAAGGTCACGATACGGAATACGTATCCGTTGCCTCGAATCGATGACTTATTCGACCAGTTGAGAGGAGCTTCATTCTTCTCAAAGATTGATTTGCGATCGGGATACCATCAGTTGCGTATCAGGGAAGAGGATGTCTCGAAGACTGCGTTCTTAACGAGATATGGTTCTTACGAGTTTCGGGTTATGCCTTTTGGTTTGACCAACGCTCCAGCAGTGTTTATGGACTTGATGAATAGGGTGTTCAGAGAGTTCCTTGACCAGTTCGTCATTGTCTTCATTGATGATATACTGATTTACTCCCAGACAGAGGAGGATCACGCCGAGCACTTGAGGCAAGTTTTGCAGACGCTACGTCAGAACGAGCTGTATACAAAGTATGAGAAGTGCGGGTTTTGGCTGAAGGAGGTCCAGTTTTTGGGACATATTATTTTCGACCGGGGGATATCTGTTGATCCGGGGAAAGTATCCGCGGTGAGGGAGTGGGGACAGCCCATGACACCGACGAAGATTCGTAGTTTCTTGGGCCTAGCAGGATACTACAGGAGGTTCATTCGGGGATTTTCGAAGATAGCAGGTCCTCTGACACATCTGACTCGTAAAGGTGTGCCGTTCATCTGGAGTGATGCCTGTCAGTTGGCATTCGATGAGTTGAAGGATAAGTTGACCTCAGCACCTGTGTTAGCATTGCCGAGACCGGGAGTTGAGTATCTAGTCTACACCGATGCGTCCTTACAAGGACTTGGAGGTGTATTACAGCAGGAGAGTCAGGCCATTGCTTATGCATCCCGTAAGCTAAAGCCTCACGAGAAGAATTACCCCACTCATGACTTGGAGTTGGCGGCAGTTGTATTTGCCCTTCCTATTTGGAGACATTACCTTTTGGGGGAAAAGTTTCGATTGTTCACAGACCATAAGTCCCTACAGTACCTGTTCACGCAAAAAGAGTTGAATATGCGACAGCGGAGGTGGCTTGAGTTCGTGAAGGATTATCAGTTTGATATCCAGTATCACCCGGGGAAGGCTAACGTGGTAGCAGACGCGTTGAGCCGTAGGCCAGTAGACGAGGTGGCAGGAGTGTGGAAGGCCAAGTGGAAGGAGTTGGGACACCAGGATGCAGTGTCCCGATCATTCATGTCTGTGATGACTGTTACGCCGCAGATTGTCACGAAGGTGGTAAAGGCCTAAGCAGATGACTCGTTCTGTCAGGAGCAGATAGTTCGATTGTTAACCGAGGGAGCCGAGTCCTATACCGTTAGCTCAGACGGGGGATTACACTTCAATGGGATATTGGTAGTTCCGGAAGGGGAGGAATTACGGCACGAGGTGATGGCAGAGTTGCACGGCTCACGGTTCGCGGTACATCCCGGTGGGGACAAAATGTACCAAGACATGAGACGACAGTATTGGTGGAGCGGGATGAAGAGAGATATTGCCGTGTTTGTTTCAAAATGCGCCACTTGTCAGCTAGTAAAAGTGGATCATCAGAGACCGGCAGGACTTCTACAGCCGTTGGAGGTCCCGATGTGGATGTGGGAGAGCATCTCCATGGACTTTATCACGGGGTTGCCTACGTCACAGAGAGGTCACGACTCCATTTGGGTAATTGTGGACAGGTTGACCAAAGTCGCTCATTTTCTACCCGTAAGGACAGACTACACTACGGGACAGTATGCCCAGCTGTTTATTGCAGAGATAGTGAGACTTCACGGCGTGCCCCTAAATATCGTGTCTGACAGAGACAAGATATTTGTTTCACGGTTTTGGGAAAGTTTTCAGGAGATCATGGGCACGGAATTGCGGTTGAGTACGGCGTATCACCCGCAGACGGATGGGCAAACCGAGCGTACAAACCAGATGTTGGAGAACATGTTGCGTATGTGCATCATTGATTTTGAGGGTGGATGGGAGCAGTATCTTCCACTGGTGGAGTTTGCTTACAATAACTCCTACCAGTTCACCATTGGCATGGCTCCGTTTGAGGCATTGTAAGGTAGACCTTGTCGTTCCCAGCATGTTGGTTGGAGGTGGGGGACAACAAACTACTTGGGCTGGAAGTGATTCAGGATACTTCGGCAAGGATAGAATTGATTCGGAGTCGCATTCGGGTAGCTCAGGATCGGTAGAAGAGCTATGCTGATGCGAAGAGGTTCTTCAGGGAGTTACAAGTGGGGGACCAAGTTTTGCTCAGAGTATCTCCTATAAAGGGGATTGTGCGTTTCGGGAAGAAAGGGAAGTTGGCACCGAGATATGTGGGACCATTTCCTATTATTGAGCGGATTGGACCGGTTGCGTATAGGCTTGGGTTACCGGAGCATTTACATCGGATTCACGATGTGCTTCATATTTCCTCGCTAAGGAAATATCTTAGAGACGATTTGGCTCATTCTCATATTGCTTTGGAGGACATCGATCTCCAGCCTGATAGCTCCTACGAGGAGGGGCCGATTGCTATTTTGGACCGAAGTGAGCGGAAACTGCGGTCAAAGATAGTTCCGTTAGTACGTGTTCACTGGCGACATCATAATGTCGAGGAGTCCACATGGGAGCGCGAGGATGAGATGCGCGAACATTATCCAGAGTTGTTCTTACCAGGTACTTTCTAGTTCCGAATTTCGGGACGAAATTCAGTTATTAGGAGGGAAGTATGTAATACCCCGTATTTTTGTGATATTTATTTATGGGATTAATTGAATTAAATGTGTATTAATTGAAAATTAATCCGGATAAAAATACTAGCGAGATGCGAGTTAGTATTTTATATTAATGAGTATATATGGCTATATATGAATATTGAATTATGAAATGTCGTGAGATTGAAATACGACAATTTGGAAATTTTGTTGAGACGCGTGTGACAGCCGCGTCAGGAATATAATTATTTTAATTATAAAAGTGAATTTTATTTTTATTAATCGTATGGTCGTTTTGAGTGCGTCAACGCGTCCGGAAGGGTCGAAATAGTTAGAAAATACTAGCCGGGGGTTTAGTTTGGGTCCCGGGGCATTTTTAGGCAATGCCGGCAACGTATAAGGGTAGTTTAGTAATTTTGAATTTTTGGGAATTAAAACCTACGAAAATTGGGAATTAAAAAGCTGACTTGGTAATTACCCACTAAACCCACTAACCACATCTTAGGACTTAATGGGCTACGGGGGTTATTAGAATTGTTCCAAAATTTCCTAAGGAAAACCCTAGCCACCATTGTCACTTTGGAGAAGAAAGTCTTGGAGAGGGAAGAGAGGAGAATTCTGCAGAGAGAGAGAGAACCATTCATCAGATCGACATCAAAATCAGAGATACACATAAGGCAAGTGGTTTAATTTCGTTATTTTGCAGAGAATGTTTCTTCCATGTGTAGGAAATTGATAAAATCTTATTGTTCTTGGGAGTTGATGAAAAACCCACTTAAATTGGATGTAGAATTTACATTTTGATGAGGAATCGCATGTAGATTTGTACTTAGATGATTATTCTAAGGATAATATATTTTGGATAAAATGAAAAACGGATTTAATTAGACTCTTTGATGATTGATAAACTTCTAGGGTTCATATTCTTGAGATTGGGGGAAATATGAAGAGATTTGAAAATTGAATGAGGTTAGGATGAATTAACCCCACAAAATGTGTTAGTATATGACCTAAATATGTTTAGGGATGATTAGTAGTTTTGAACAATCGTTGGATTAGTGTTTGGATGAGGTTAGAGGTGAAAAGAAGTTGGAAAAACGAGATTAGGAAAATCTGGGCTCGAATCTGGCCACTCGTTAGAAGACCTGCCCAGGTCGTTCGAACGAGCTCGTTCGAACGAGCTTCTAACGAGTTGATAGTTTGACTTCTAACGAGGGTGATGTTCGTTCGATGACTTTCGTTCGAACGAGATCTCGTTAGAAGGCCCACTTCGTTCGAACGGACTCTCGTTCGAACAGCCTCGTTCGAACGAGACTTCTAACGAGTTGACAATTTAGGCTTTTTAGCCTGTTTTGATTTCGCGTGTCCCGAAACCTTATTTAATGGTAGAGATAACCTTCCCTTGATGATAAATTGATATAGTAGGGACATTTGAGATATATAGAGGAGTAAAACCTAGAAGTGTGATTCGAACCAAATGGAAATTATGGAGTAGGACTTGAGTGTCTATTACGATGCGAGAATATTTACGGCCTAAATAATTATATTAACCGGGAACATATAAATTGTGTAGCATTATATGTCGGTACGAATGAGAAGTGTACCACCAATATATTATGGTGATTACTAAGATGTGTGCATACTTAGTATATGTATTGATTTGATGTGTATGATATACCTACCATACTTGCTATCACGGGAGGTTTACGTTCGCTTAGGGCCCTCTAATCCTTGTGTTGCCCGAATTTAGACTGGTAGCTCGATGAACATAGGTCGGAGAAGGACTTATTGGGATATTAATAAGTCTGCTGATCGTGGGAGCGTAGGTATGTACGTGACCCATGTGATGTGACTGTGTTCGCCTCCATTGTTTGTGATTGTTGTTATCTGAGAACGATTCCTGAGAGATTCGGAATGCGTGATCCTTATGTACGTGATGTACCGGGATGGATAGCAGAGTATGTGTGCACCGCAGCTTAGTCTCGGGGTGCTTATATTGTATATTTATGACGTGAATAATATACACTTAATTAATGGGAACTTTCATGTGATATTGTGTGTATAAATATGGAAACGTTTTGAGAAAACATAAAGGGATAACCTGAAATGAATTGTATTACTAATTGAGAATCTGAGTTTAAGTAAAGCCCTCTATTGGTTTGATATCGCTAGAATGTAAAATGAGAATCGAGTAGTAAGGGGTAGAACTTATTACGGTTTGGTTAGATATGTATGTCATTTAGATGGGTACGGTACGTTAGGAGTGCACATGTAGTCGAGAGGTGAGTATTTCATGCGAGTGCACGTCCTAACATGTATTTTACATTTAATGTTTTAATGTTATTAAAACACTTGCTGTTTTTAAAATGATTTCCACTTTCGGGCTCTGACCCATTTGCTTTCAAATCTATTTTTGTAAAAACCATTTTAGGTGCCCAGCCACAAGGACACCATGCTTAGGATCCTCATTCAGGTGACGAGCTGTAGCTGTTTGTGGAAGTTACAGGACTTGCTTGTAGACGCTTCATCTATATTGACTCTATATTCAGCATTTATCAGTTGTAGGGCATGTCGCCCATTTATTTAGAGGCATTTCATTTATTTCAGTTATTCAGACTTCTGGCATGTAATTAATTCAGGATTCAGACTTGTTATTTTACTTTCAGTTGTAGGATTGTTGTGAGGAGTTTTCCCTCCGGACTTATTATTATTTGTTAGTTATTTCATTACTTCGTTATGGTGAATGGATTATGTTGTTCTTCCATTATTCTTCTATTGCATGTTAATCAGACTTAACTTAAAATTTGGCAACTTACTTTTTAAATACTAGGTGGTTAGTAATTATTAAAATGTTTTCGACAGTGATGCTATTAACTGAACCAACTTGGCATTTTGTATTGATTTAATAAAGGAGTAGCTACCTGGTATTTAATTAGTCGGGGTGTCACAGGTTCGTGGGGGGTAGGAGAGTCAGGTTAGAGGGTTTGGCGGTATGGTTCGGGGCTGTGGCTTGAGTGATGGCAGTCGGAAGTCCGACAGGGCTAGCCCGAGTAGTAGAAGGGGTCTTTAGGTTGGTTCATGGACTGCTGAATGACGAAGATTTGAGGAAGGTCGACCGGTGATGTCCGATGTGTGTTGGGTGTTCTTTAGTGGTCCGGATGGTCCATTAGTACCCTTCGAGGCAAAAGGGCTTCTTGTGGGTTCGGTTGAGAGGGAGTGATCGGAGGCAGGCCTGCTAGGGCTTGGGGTTGTTGACTGGACAATAATGACGCTGTTGCTGCTTCTCATTGTGGGTGGTTGGATGTAGGGTTTCATCCCTATATGTGGATGAGGATAAGAACATTAGAAAATCCGAAGGATGTAGCCACCTTGCTCCCACTCGCCACACATATTGATCCAAGAACTACCTGACTCTGATACGACCTTTAACGCGAGGAAATATACACATGTCAATTACACATACATACATAAATAAAAAAACGAAATAAATTTTTTTCATTAATTCTCTGTCTAAACTCTCTCTAAAACATAATGATCATAAATGAAAGCTAGACAACTAGGATTTCTTTTATAAGCACAAGGACTCAAAAGACTAAAATACCCTAAATAATTAAATAATCAAAATAAATGAAATGACATGACATGCTTGTGCGCATATTTTTATTTATTTTTTATGTTTAAAATAAAACTTTCCATCATTGACATATGTGACACCCCGCCTAAAAAATATACCGGGTGATCAGTCCTATATCAAATTAAAATAGGAATCCCCGTTGGTTCATTCTTAGCATCACTGTCGGAAAAAACTTTTTTTTAAGCTTACTAACCACCTAGTATTCCAAAAAGTCGGTGCCAAATTTTATCTTTTTATTTAAACAAAAGAAATAACATGTGGAAATATACAATGATCCATTCACAACAACTGAATCAAATTAACTGAATAATTAAATAGCTACTTGCCGAATAAACCGTCGGTCACAAAAGTAAAAAGTCTAATAACAATCGTCCAACAACTGAATAAATGAATCCGAAAACTGTACTGAAAAGAAAAGTCTGGGCGAGAAGCCTTAAGTAAAACTGAAACTGATAGATGATTCTTACTCTAGGAAAGAATGAACGATGCGTCTAATCCAAGCTCCTGCTAGCATCCACATGTGCCGCAGCTACGTGTCCCTGGAATAGAACATCAAGCTCGGTGTCCCTGTGGCTGGACACCTAAAAGGTTTTGAAAGTAGTTTTATAGCAAGGGTTAGAACCCAAAACATTTTGAAAACATTTAGCAAATGATTAACTTGCAGTAATATAAAATGCATGAATGCGCTTTATATTTAAGTTAGTGTCGCACTACCTTGAGGACAAACTCACCTCTCAACTAATGTGCACACCTAACGCTTTCTTTATATCCCACCTAGTCTTTTACCCCGAAACTAGATACTGAATATAACTCTTGCCAACCGCCCTACTCAATCCCGAGTATTTTCAATGCATGATTTATAAGTTATTTACCACCTTAACTTAGTTAATCATATTTCCTTGAAAGCCATATAACATTCACTAGTTATATAAATAATACAATTTTCTCCATGTATTTAAATTAACCGTATATAACTATTCATCCCATTATATACGTAAAGTTATCTTACAACAATCCCACATATGTTGAATATGAATATAACCCATATATAATTATTACAATTCACTTCATGTATTTAATTACTCGCATATAACTATTCATCCCATTATATACGTAGAACCATTTTACAACATTCACACATATGTTGAATATAAATATAACCCATCCTCCAGAGTAATAACTCACCGGATGTATTCTCTAAAGTTCTATCCCACTAGATGTACTCGCATAACCTAGTTACCCCAAGTTAGAATCGCTCACTAACTTGGCCAAAATATAAACATAATGGAGACGGTCATATTCCTTCCCTGAAAGTGAGATAAGCCCCTCACCCATATAACGAACGCTATGACCTGGGGATATACTCGCCCTACGCCTCAAGCTAGAGAATTTTACCCACTTCCCGCAACCTCCCTTGTATGCACTAGAGCATATAAATTAAATAAATATGTAGTCACTGATATTTAATAGCACACACAATATATATATATATATATATATATATATATATATATATATACTATCACCACACCGTATACATATAATAATTAGTTCCCGGCATTACCGTATATAAAATCCGTAGCACTAGCTTATAATTTTTTCTTGAGTCTATGGTCCGACTCTAATTTAATTAATTTACACATTAATTAATATAATACTTTTTCGAGTCTATAGTTCCGACTCTAATTTAATTAATTCACACATTAATTAATTTATTACCTTGGTGTCACCCAACCCATACACCCGGCCTCGCTCACTTGGCACGAAATTAAATATTATTCGAGTCTATATCCCGACTCCAAATTAATTAATTTAACACCCTAGTGTCACTCAACCAATACACCCGGACTCGCTCACTTAATCCGTATCTAATTATTTTGGAATCGAATTCCTCAAATTGATCCATAAAGTGCCCCACATAAATTCTCCCTAATCCCAATTTCTTTCCCCAAAATTGTTAGGAATATGCGCCTCCTATTTATTTGTCACTAAATAAAACATAGGAATTAAGTTTAGATTTTATTTTCCCCTTATATAAAAATCAGGGCGAACTGCCAAAAATCTGGGAGGATCGATCGATCGACCCCTGGAGTCGATCGATCGATTGATCACGTCCCTTTCTTCTCCACGATTCTGTTTCAACCATTGTTAACACAACCAAGCTTCTACTTTCTCCCATATGTAACACCCCGCCTAATTTAATACCGGGTGACCAGTCCCATACCAAATTAAAACAGAATATACAGTTGGCTCATTCTTAGCATCACTGTCGAAAACATTTACAACTCACCCAATACTCAAATAAGCTGGTGTTAAAAACTTTCCAATTTAAATTTCAACAAAACCTTTTTCCATTTTTAAGAATAACACAACACATTTATTTTACAACACTGATAACACAATAAGTATCACAAAATAATTTAAATGCAACTGGAAATAAACATTCCCAAGTAATATAAATCCTTTACAATAATCCCAACAATGTTAAATGTATTAAAAGTCAAAATACAACAATATTTTACTCCAATGGAAAATGATAACTGAATCCTTTTGGGCGACATGCCCTAACTAAGAATACTGTGAATCAAAAAGATGATAAGCGTCTAAGCAAAACTTCCATAGCTCCATAGCTCGTCAAAATCAACTATGGTTGGCGTCCCTGTTGCTGGACACCTGATATAGAGATACAATAGAAGAGAAAAATATGCAAGGAAACGGGTCAGAGCCCGAATGTGTAGAGTATTTTTAAAACAACAAGTATTTAACAAGTGCAATAAAGCATTTATTATGTACATGTTAGATCCAACTCTCACTTGCAATTCTCACCTCTCAACTAGAGTGCACACTTAACGTTTCCTATTAACCTCCTATTTAATGGTTCCTCTTTTCTAGTCTCCATATTATAATTCCATTCCCATATCATAATCCCCGTATGTCCCATACCATACGTCACATTATTATCCATTTACATTTCTCCTTTATGATTTAGTTCCTCATTAACATGAATCATTATACATTAATCTGAATCGTTTCTCATTAACATGAGTTAAGATTTTCCAATTCTAAAAGCATAAACATTTATTAACTAAATTCCATTAACATATTTTATTCACCGGTATCTACAATTATCACCGTAGATAGATCTAACCACAATATATCCATTTAATCATTTAATTCATTATATATATATTCATATATAATACGGCACCCCGAGTCACAGCTGCGGTGCAATGCATTACTCTGCTATCATGTCCCATCATCGCAGGTCGCCGAATAGGGGACTACAGGTTCGGTAAGATTCCACGAACCACAAACAACAACAAACAAATTGGAGGCGAACATAGTTCTCGTATCCATGGGTCACGCACATACCTACGCACCCACAGTCAGCGGACTTATCAACTCCCCGATAAGTCTTTCATAGACCTATGTTCTCGAGCGACAAATCAAAGATCCCATGGATTCATCAGGATATGACTGCCCTCACGCGTAAACCTCCCACCGATAGCAAGTAAGCTAGGTATGTCATACACATAATCATCAATCAATCAAATAGGTATTATCATACCTATAATATAATATTAATAAGGTAATTATCACTACCCTAAGATATTTCCCATACGTATCATTATATCTCTTTTAAAATATCATATCTATACTTCATTAATTATCCTCGCATCCTATAACATCTCTCCACTACCGACGTCGTTAAGGTTCATGCGCGGAGCGTCTCACAAAGCGAAATCCAAACAAGGAACCCCTCCAATACACTACTACTTAACTTTGTCAATCGAGGAGGTCCGAAAACTTAAACTATGCGATCGGGATAACCTCATAACCTCTTTCAACCAAATGTATTCTAAGCTCCCATCTCATAAGATTCAAATAGGATTTTCCTCAACATATATTCAGTAAGAAGTCACTAATATCCTACTGGTCCATAACATCATTCCCCCGAACTAGTACGAGTTTAGTTCTCTTTTTTTTTTTTTTCCAGTTTAAAACCGATAGTTTCAAATCTCTTATAAACACATATTCTTTCACTTAGGATGAAACCCTCTTGTAAACTTAAGGATACCCAGGTGTTATATCAAATCACCTCTACTGGTCCTATCATAATTCCTCATACATCCCTATTTGGAATTTAACAAATAAATCTAGCAACCCAAATTCATTTTTGGGGTTTCTAAACTACCCCAAAAATTATCCTGAACATCTGCGACATTAATTGTAGCTGTAATTTTTCCAATTCCCGATTTGATTTCCGAGTTGATGATTTCAACCCGGAGCTGTCATCTTGTAAAAATCATATCAAATCGTAGAAAAATCAGAAAAATACGCGGTCGGTGCCCACACGACCGTATCGAAAAGATCTACAACTTTCGTGTTTTGGCCGAAAACTAAATCATTTATCTTCTTGGCCGAAAATGACCCCAAAGGCTATGGGTTACTATTCATTATCTCTCCCAAAATCCCAAACTCCATTTTTCTCCATTTTTACACATTCAAACCTTCATATTAACCTCCAAAATGAGTTATGATTATTTCTACATGATATATCAACATATATGAACGATTTCCAATACTCTAAACATCTTAGTATCATCAAGGGATTGGATAAAAAAACATGTTTATCTCCTTATTTCCAGAATTTATCAATATATCATTTTCAAGAACACATCAATGGTATTTCAGATTTTTCTTCAACATATTCATGATCATTCGTGGATTATTATGATCCTAACACATGAGTTAAATTCCTATATCAATTCAGTTATCCAGAAATCCATTTAATGATCCATTATCTCTTCCAAACATGAATAATCTTCTCTTTTCATACTATTCTAACATGGCCAATATACAAACTTAAATTGCTATTATTAAACACTTGCCTTTAGTGTAGGTCTGATCCTTTGGTGTAGTTTATCTCAGTTGGTTGTCCCTTCTCCGGTCAAACTCCGGTGGTGGCTGGTGGTGGTTGGTGGTGGTGAACCTTGGTTCTAGTTCTTCTCCTTCCCAAGTGACTTTTCCCTTCCCAAGCACTCTTACTCTCACTCTAAGAAGATGGCTGCTCTTATTTGTGAAGAGGAGATGAATAACCCCCATACACTTAATCTACCAATACTTATAATAGTTCCAAATCCGTAATCACTATTCATCCCCCCTAGAAAAATGACCAAAATGCCCTTTCGGGTTGTCTATTCATTTCCAAATGACCCGAGACTCAAAATTAACATCCAAATAGACTTTTTTGACTATTTCGAACCTTCCGGACACAACTACGCAGTCGAAATGACCATTAGATCAATAGAAAAATAAATTTCCTTTTTAATTTAATAAACTAGTCCCGACACGTCCCATACCGCGTCTGACTAAAAATATAAATTACCGAATTTATATCATACAGTCATATCAATGACATCACATTTCATATATTACCTAAATATCTTTAAGTAATATTCAGAATCATCCATTTTAATATCCACCGTCCGGATAAACCCGAATGAATTAATTAATAATAAAATCTAATTAATCCATTAATTTAAAATATAACCCATTTTAAAAGTCATTTAAAATTACGGGGTATTACATACTTCCCCCCTTATAACAGAATTTCGTCCAGAAATTCAGAAATATAAGTCATACCGGTAAGGTCAACTCCGAGTATAAATCTCACATCGCAAGAAATCCAAGATGTACCGCCCATACAATACATTAACAAAGACCCTATCGATGTTATACGCCAAGTCTCACCGTATAGTCTCAACTGAATCAAATTTAGACTTTACCTAATCTTCCCTATACCGTCCACGTGACAAACCTTGGGAAAAAAAATTATCCTCTCGAAGGGAACAAATAAATCCTGAAGTCTCAAATTACGTACCTTATACCATTATGAAAATTACTACCATTCAATCATCCAGGGCGCCCATACACCCTGTCGTACCGCTTTCAATATTTAAAATTTTTTCGCAAAGGTTATAAACTCGTTTCCCAAAGACCTAACTTATTTCGACTCCCAACGGTTATTAGTTTCGTGCGTGGGGTGTCTCGCAAGCGAAATCCAAACAAGGAACCACCCCGATACACTACTTCCTAAAGTAGTCGGTCATCGAAACTCCTAAGGTCCTTAGTCAATAATGTATAAAAAATTTGTTTATAAAAATATCAGGTTTATTGATTTAAACAAAAATTTGGTTTTTTTTTTTCGATTTCAAATAGAGTCTACGCATCTACTCTCTTATAGAAGACAAGATGCAGACATATGCTCTCATATACCACAAGTCAATGCACGCCGATAGTCAAATCACACTCGGACATGCTCAAGGTAAGTAATCCCATGATAAAAATCAAACCCCAGTGATAACATATAATATAAAGGTGTCCCACACCCCTCAGTGAGTCTACGTAAATAACAGTGCTATTGGCTAAGTTTAGCAACCCTTTTGCCCTCACAATATCAATCACTACAAAAATCAATACGCCTCATACTTCCTTAGATAGGAAACATACCCTCATTTGCTGGTGATGGTTGTTGAATCCCAATATTATAACTTTGCTCCGATGAGTCAAGAAAAATTTTACCCCAAATTTTCAGTTCTAGTTAATCACACTCCACTATATACCCAAGCCTTTCAATATATTGCCTTCATTAGGGAACATACACAATTCACGCATTTCAAGAACTTCTACTGATGACTCTCCTCAATTTTTTTCCATAATAGGGGTGACCTCGACTACGGTCATCCTACTCGAACATACTTCATAACCTCCTAAGTACGATCTCCGCTATCCGTCCAATGGCCCTCATCTGCCATACGTACGTAATGAAAGATTCCTCAATAAATGTTGTCGAATTTTATAGTTCCACCCATCAGTGAACATTAGGACTCTCCTATCCTCAGTGAGTACTTCAGCTGGTATCAAATTAGTTAACCTCGGAAACTCTTCTCATATTTCGCCACAGTTTTCTCTCCCTATTTCAAATCAAGTAGCTTTCGTCTCATCTTTGTCTGGATGGCGGAAGGAGAATACTTCCCATCAATCCATATCCAAAAGTCTTGGATAGTCATTATGTTCCTCTCCTCCATAGTGGTCGTAGCTTCCCACCATTGCAAAGCTGCCCCTACTAGCTTGAATGTGGCTAGTATTTGACATTGAACCTCAGTACATGCAATCATTCTCAAGTGCCGTTGGATATCTCCCTCCCATTGGCTAGCAGTCACAACATCTGATCCTCCCTGAAACTCAGGTGGGTACGCTTTCTGAAAGGCATACCTCGCTCGTTCCCATGCAGTAGGAAACACTTGCCCTTGCGCGGGTGGCACAACCGGTGCCGGTGCGGGAGCCTGTTGAACAGCATCTACGACGGCATTGACTGCCTGAGCGACAATTGCAGCAACTTCGGCTGCAGTCATTGTTCCCTGAGCTGGGGCGGGCTGAGGTGCACGTCGAGGAGGCATCTGAAACGAGAGAACACTATCAGTATTTGATATCTCAAAATAGCTGAAGATCGTAAGCGTAAATAGAAAAGCAATAATCCTACTCATAGGGCTCTACATCAAAGAACGCTAAGCTGAAGACACAATAAGCCGTACAGATCCTAAAGGACACTAGAACCTGATGCTCTGATACCACCTGTAACACCCCGCCTAATTAAATACCGGGTGGCCAGTCCCATACCAAATTAAAATAGAATATACAGTTGGCTCATTCTTAGCATCACTGTCGAAAACATTTACAACTCACCCAACACTCAAATAAGCTGGTGTTAAAAACTTTCCAATTTAAATTTCAACAAAACCTTTTTCCATTTTTAAGAATAACACAACACATTTATTTTACAACACTGATAACACAATAAGTATCACAAAATAATTTAAATGCAACTGGAAATAAACATTCCCAAGTAATATAAATCCTTTACAATAATCCCAACAATGTTAAATGTATTAAAAGTCATAATACAACAATATTTTACTCTAATGGAAAATGATAACTGAATCCTTTTGGGCGACATGCCCTAACTAAGAATACTGTGAATCAAAAAGATGATAAGCGTCTAAGCAAAACTTCCATAGCTCCATAGCTCGTCAAAATCAACTATGGTTGGCGTCCCTGTTGCTGGACACCTGATATAGAGATACAATAGAAGAGAAAAATATGCAAGGAAACGGGTCAGAGCCCGAATGTGTAGAGTATTTTTAAAACAGCAAGTATTTAACAAGTGCAATAAAGCATTTATTATGTACATGTTAGATCCAACTCTCACTTGCAATTCTCACCTCTCAACTAGAGTGCACACTTAACGTTTCCTATTAACCTCCTATTTAATGGTTCCTCTTTTCTAGTCTCCATATTATAATTCCATTCCCATATCATAATCCCCGTATGTCCCATACCATACGTCACATTATTATCCATTTGCATTTCTCCTTTATGATTTAGTTTCTCATTAACATGAATCATTATACATTAATCTGAATCGTTTATCATTAACATGAGTTAAGCTTTTCCAATTCTAAAAGCATAAACATTTATTAACTAAATTCCATTAACATATTTTATTCATCGGTATCTACAATTATCACCGTAGATAGATCTAACCACAATATATCCATTTAATCATTTAATTCATTATATATATATTCATATATAATACGGCACCCCGAGTCACAGCTGCGGTGCAATGCATTACTCTGCTATCATGTCCCATCATCGCAGGTCGCCGAATATGGGGACTACAGGTTCGGTAAGATTCCACGAACCACAAACAACAACAAACAAATTGGAGGCGAACATAGTTCTCGTATCCATGGGTCACGCACATACCTACGCACCCACAGTCAGCGGACTTATCAACTCCCCGATAAGCCTTTCATAGACCTATGTTCTCGAGCGACAAATCAAAGATCCCATGGATTCATCAGGATATGACTGCCTCACGCGTAAACCTCCCACCGATAGCAAGTAAGCTAGGTATGTCATACACATAATCATCAATCAATCAAATATGTATTATCATACCTATAATATAATATCAATAAGGTAATCATCACTACCCTAAGATATTTCCCATACGTATCATTATATCTCTTTTAAAATATCATATCTATACTTCATTAATTATCCTCGCATCCTATAACATCTCTCCACTACCGACGTCATTAAGGTTCATGCGCGGAGCGTCTCGCAAAGCGAAATCCAAACAAGGAACCCCTCCAATACACTATTACTTAACTTTGTCAATCGAGGAGGTCCGAAAACTTAAACTATGCGATCGGGATAACCTCATAACCTCTTTCAACCAAATGTATTCTAAGGTCCCATCTCATAAGATTCAAATAGGATTTTCCTCAACATATATTCAGTAAGAAGTCACTAATATCCTACTGGTCCATAACATCATTCCCCCGAACTACTACGAGTTTAGTTCTTTTTTTTTTTTTTTTTTTTTAAGGTTAAAACCGATAGTTTCAAATCTCTTATAAACACATATTCTTTCACTTAGGATGAAACCCTCTTGTAAACTTAAGGATACCCAGGTGTTATATCAAATCACCCCTACTGGTCCTATCATAATTCCTCATACATCCCTATTTGGAATTTAACAAATAAATCTAGCAACCCAAATTCATTTTCGGGGTTTCTAAACTACCCCAAAAATTATCCCAAACATCTACGACATTAATTGTAGCCGTAATTTTTCCAATTCCCGATTTGATTTCCGAGTTGATGATTTCAACCCGGAGATGTCATCATGTAAAAATCATATCAAATCGTAGAAAAATCAGAAAAATACGCGGTCAGCGCCCACGCGACCGTATCGAAAAGATCTACAACGTTCGTGTTTTGGCCGAAAGCTAAATCATTTATCTTCTTGGCCGAAAATGACCCCAAAGGCTACGGGTTACTATTCATTATCTCTCCCAAAATCCCAAACTCCATTTTTCTCCATTTTTACACATTCAAACCTTCATATTAACCTCCAAAGAGAGTTATGATTATTTCTACATGATATATCAACATATATGAACGATTTCCAATACTCTAAACATCTTAGTATCATCAAGGGATTGGATAAAAAACATGTTTATCTCCTTATTTCCAGAATTTATCAATATATCATCTTCAAGAACACATCAATGGTATTTCAGATTTTTCTTCAACATATTCATGATCATTCGTGGATTATTATGATCCTAACACATGAGTTAAATTCCTATATCAATTCAGTTTTCCAGAAATCCATTTAATGATCCATTATCTTTTCCAAACATGAATAATCTTCTCTTTTCATACTATTCTAACATGGCCAATATACAAACTTAAATTGCTATTATTAAACACTTGCCTTTAGTGTAGGTCTGATCCTTTGGTGTAGTTTATCTTAGTTGGTTGTCCCTTCTCCGGTCAAACTCCGGTGGTGGCTGGTGGTGGTTGGTGGTGGTGAACCTTGGTTCTAGTTCTTCTCCTTCCCAAGTGACTTTTCCCTTCCCAAGCACTCTTACTCTCACTCTAAGAAGATGGCTGCTCTTATTTGTGAAGAGGAGATGAATAACCCCCATACACTTAATCTACCAATACTTATAATAGTTCCAAATCCGTAATCACTATTCATCCCCCCTAGAAAAATAACCAAAATGCCCTTTCGGGTTGTCTATTCATTTCCAAATGACCCGAGACTCAAAATTAACATCCAAATAGACTTTTCTGACTATTTCGAACCTTCCGGACACAACTACGCAGTCGAAATGACTATTAGATCAATAGAAAAATAAATTTCCTTTTTAATTTAATAAACTAGTCCCGACACGTCCCATACCGCGTCTGACTAAAAATATAAATTACCGAATTTATATCATACATTCATATCAATGACATCACATTTCATATATTTCCTAAATATCTTTAAGTAATATTCAGAATCATCCATTTTAATATCCACCGTCCGGGTAAACCCAAATGAATTAATTAATAATAAAATCTAATTAATCCATTAATTTAAAATATAACCATTTTAAAAGTCATTTAAAATTACGGGGTATTACACCATAGTAATCTCCGATCATAATCAACCATATTAACATATGAAAACAAGTTCTAATCAACCTAGAAGCCTTAATTCAATAACAAATTTCCACGAATTCTAAAGTTTTTCAGATTCGGGTTTTACCCGGGTTTCAAACACCCAAACACTTTACATCTCTATTATCAGAAATTAAATGTCGATTCTTGCTGGATTTGATCATACGGTTCATATTCCTATTATACAGAATCATGAAACATACTAATATCACCCCAAATCTCATCAAGATATACCCTTTCTCAAAAACCCGATTTCACCCGAATATCCATTTATACCCAAAATGGATTTTGGTTTACACATCACAAAAATATGAATTGAGTATCAAAATTGAACATCACAGCAAGTTAACTATTTGCCTTTGGGTTCGTAGAGTCTGATCTGTTGGTGTAGAGACAGGCTTGATGATGAACACCCAACTTTGTTACTTGATTTGTCTCCAAAAGATCCCCAATTTATTCTTCAATTGTTCCCTCCAGTTCCCTCTCCAACTCTTTGGTTTTGATGTGTGCTTTTTCTTCCGTTCAACACTCTTAGGTTTAGGTTTTACACACTAATCCCGTTTTTTGGCTTATGGGCTTAATTAAAATGGCCCAATTCCCGTGTGGGCCGGTCATGCCCAAAAGTGCCCCGTAACCCATTTACCACCCCTGGGTACACTTTTTCGACTATCTCGGCCCATCTGAACTCAACCGTGCACTCAGAATTGACATCCGAATTAATTTATAAATTTTTTTATCTCACACCCAAATTAGTCTATACCGACTCCCGACTGAGATAAATAAATGCCACGTCACTAATACACGTTATGACGTAATTAAATTATTACTATTCACTTAGTAATTAAATTTCCTCAAATATTAACCGTTCAATCTACGATTAATATTTAAATAAATATTACTATAATTAATTCAATTAAATTATGACACACAAGTAATTTAAATTTTTTTCGAATTAATTAAAGAGTAAATGCACAGAAAAATACGGGGTGTTATATATTTATTAAATTACTGTATTTCTCTGGTTAGAACCTGAAACTCGGAGCATTATAAGTGTGTAAGTGATGGTTTGCTGAAATGTCAGGATGTACCAAAACATTTAGCTCGCGTATGATTTTCATATAGGTTTGTTGCTAAGAACTGTTGCATCTTTTTTTTCTTTTTCCTTTTTCTCCCCCTCAATAAGAGGCGATATATACCATTAATGGGGAGGATTTTGGGGCTTAAAAAATGTGCATAAGAGTCTAATGTATGTGCGTGTGTGTCTCTCATATAAATACATATACGCTCTTATCCATTTTTGTTATTTTCAGCTAGAGCTTTATGCTAAACTTTTAGCATAGCATCTATTTTGATTATTGTATAAAATCTCCATCCCTCCCAAATTAACAGCTGTGCTTTCCTTTTTAGTTCGTCTCAAATTAATAATCATGTTCCTAAAAATAGTAGTATATAAAATTAGGCGAAATTACAAAGTTATCCATTCGAACAATGTCCATTAGAAAATAATGATCCAAGTGCATGTCATGCATTCAAAATATATTTATCATTTTAAGAGGATAAATTTGAAAAGTTAAATTTTTTCTTAAAACATTTGAATTTCAAACTAGAAATAACAATTTCGGATGCAGGAGTATATCCCTCGCCTCTACAAATTGTTTTCGATTTGGACTCAAAATTGGAACTCCCGCTGATATGACGTGCCTTCATTGGTTGATTGCTTTTGAACGTGGGTTCGCGCTAGCGGTACCAATCAATCGCAACACGTCACATTAGCGAGTCGCGAATTTGAATCCCAATTTTAAGTTGCTGGAAGCACTCATTGTTTCCAAGTGTTATCATTGAGGTTGATTTCGACTAATCTATAACTTCAATCAACCACCACAGAGACAATACTGAAATGGGTGGTCATATGATGTTCAGATTGATTCATTTGATAAACACAAAGACTTCATTACACATCATTAAAGCATAAAGAAAATCCAACGGTTGACAGAAGAGAGAGAGCTTGCTAGCGATAACAATATTAAATCATAGTTGATGTGACTGTGAGAGGCACTTCCTGAGTCATCTGAAATTCTTTATTTCATCAGTCTGTTAGGATATATTTTGGCTTCCACTAAGTAATCTTCTCAACTTGACCCTTCTCCATGGGATTCATAGTTACTTTTGCGACGACGCTCGTTGTGACCTAGCAAACGTTTGCGACAACTTCTTTTGGCTTCATCAAACTCTGATACCTCATGGAACCTGCAAAACTCAATAAGAACACAAGTGAAGGGTGACTCAAGGGAACAAAACCTTTTTCCTCTTCACTCTAAACAAGTCGAGCTGAGTAGTAGTTTGTTTGAGCTTGGTTGACACCAACTAATGAGCTTAACAATGAGATCAAAATTTTCTTCATTTGCACTCAAACTGATCTTAAACAAGCCTCTAATTAACCCAACAGCTACTACTTTGGTACTTTATTAGCTTATCAAGCGAGGCTCAATAAATTAACGTGCTTCAAAATAGGTTCTTGCCTTGTTTATGCCATAGACGAAGTTTGGACAAGAGTACGACCAACTTCATCACTAATTGAGCTCAATTTGGTTGATTACCCAAACTTTTTATGGCCTTACCTCTTCTTGTAATCCAAATCCTTCTGATGTAATTATGCACCATTTTTGTATCCATATTACTGTTGGAAAACCATACGTACTTGCATGGTACTTAATCAATGCACTTAATTGTTAACAACAATATTTTAAAATGAAAACTTCAGCATAATTCCATCTTGAGTTTAAGGTCTCATAATAATAATAATAATGAAACTATGATGGAATTCTCTTGATGTTCCCAACTACGCAACTTCATTTGTAAGAAAGTGATACAAATTAAAGATTTCAGTGGTGCCTTTTAGATCTCCATATGAATACTCCCCCTTTTTGGATGAGTCTTGAAATACATTGTGTTTCATTTAGGTTTTTCATTTTTCAATTGAAGAGCAAGCGCTTGTAATACAAAACATTGGATCATTGTAGGAGTGTATAAATTGTTATATGTGCCACATCATTTGATCTCGGACTGGAGGAGTTGATTATCTGCCATACGTCTATGTACCACAAAAGTCTTTTGTCCCGTTAAGCCTATGTCCCACAAAAGTCTTGTTTCGTGGGCTGTGTTTCTTTTTGGAAACGACACGAAACAATTGTAAACAATCGATTATGACATGAATTCTTATATTTTATGTAAACACAATTCATTTAAAACATGACAATAGACACCTAACACGATTAGCAATTGTCACACCCAATTAACAATGATTATGCACGAAATATTACTATTAAAAGGATGAATAAAAAGACACCACTAATACTAGTTATAATTTTATAAGAACACGATTTGGTCAAAAAGTCTTGTCACGAATGTGACATGCTGGGTTAATTTAATTTTTTTTGTTCCTGGTTATCTTGTCATTTCAAAAATTGTCATTCCTTGAAATATCATTTATTCCACAATTATCTTTTTGTACCGAGCCGTTCTTTGAGTCCCTCGTACTGAGTGAGTCCTTCCATCCACTGGTTGGGTCATTTATCTTACAAGACTAGCTAGTCACTATTCATAAGGAGAGCAAACCAGTGTCCTAGGAATACGTGCAACTCCACTTATGGCATGTCACACCATCTCCCTAGGACCATTTACACACACACACACACACACACACAATTCTGTTCTTGTGCGGATCAGTCCGTATTTTAAAAATGCGGACTGGACGGTGAGTTTAGAAAAGAGAGAGAGCGTGGCTATAATTTATGCGATAGTATCCAGAGAGACTGTGCCTATAATTTAGGCGATAATTTCCAAGTGCACCGTCAAGTGACACATGTTCGATCCGCATTCTTAAAATACGAATTGATCCGCACAAGAGCATTATTATTTTATATATATATATATATATATATTATCATTCTTTTAACTAGAATTTGTGAACGATTCATTATTCATCAGCCGAAGATTCCTCACTGATGGATGCTGAATATGGGTACAACTTACAAGTGGATCTGGCACTTGAACCATGACGACGATGGTGTCACAGTTTATAAGCTAAGTGGTGCAATCTTAATAATACTATTTTTCTCTCTTAAATAAATATTGTTAGCTAGTGTGCATCATAAGGACCCGAGCAAGGCACCTGCTTAAAAAAAAAAGAAGATAATTTACAATTACTTCCCTTGTTGATAATTTAAAATTTTTAAGGACAATTTACTTTTAAGTTCACTTGTTATGCCCTAGCGTGAGCTTCTATAAAAAGAAAATTATTGAACATAAGTGTTTAAAATTTGTTAAAATTTATTTAGTGTTTAACATTTGTTTGTGAGTGACATAAAAAGGACCGGAGAAGGCTAGGATTCAATTGGTACAAAAGATTTTGGATGAATGGATGATATTCCAAGGGACATTATGACTTTACCCATACTTTGATTACTTTTTTTTTTTCACACTTTGCCATCATTTTGATATTTAGTGACACTTCCTTTTCTCACTTTCGCATCGCTAAAAATCAAAACGGTGACTAAAATCTAAAAGAACTCAATGTAGCACCCATGCTAACCAGTTCCTCTCTCGTGCCTAGGCGGATGGACATAGGGCCGAAGGGGGGCGGTGACCCTGGTTCAACTTAAAATAAATAAATAAATTTAATATAGGATTTTTTGGTAAAACTTCAAACTTCAATGTATATCTCTAATTATTTACAAAACTGTAGTTTAATCTGAATTTTTTGTATTTGTATGTGTAGTCTCATGTTTATGTTATTTGTAATTTTTTGTAGCATGAATTTTTTTTTTTATGCTCTTAATAGCAATCAATCTAATTTTTTGTAATATGTAATTTTTTTATATGCCCTGAATCTGTAAGTCTTTGTATTTTTATATTCCCTTAATGTGTAATCTGTAGTTTTTTTCTAAATATATGGGGATATATATACTCTGGAATATATGTTTTTTTAAATAGGAAGTCATGGAAAATTTTTTCAAACGTAAAAGAGAAACAACACACAAACCGTATCCAAACGGATTTGATAATCTTCTCCATCAAACTATAATTTGTATAAAACTCGAAATATAGTTATAATTTGTAGTTGTTTGGGCATTATTGGGGTCAATTTGAATGAACTATAATTTGTATAAAACTCGAAATAAAGCTATAATTTGTAGTTGTTTGGGCATTATAAAGCTATAATTTGTATAAAACTTGAAATAACTAAAAAAAAAAAAAATCGCCTCGGGGGATTCCGTCTCCGAACCCCCCGGCACCACTCGAAACTTTCGCCCCAATTGAACAAAAATCCTGGATCAACCACCGCTCGCGCCCAACCAAACCAGATCCACCCTACTGTTGCTGATGACGGACAACAAATTACCACAATTTTGTGACTACAATATCCTTAATTGCTGTATTTTTGGTCATTCAACATCCGTTTTTTGGCCAGTACTTACACTGATTCAATTCAGTTTCAGTGACACCGATTAAACTCAATTAAATGTTTTATAATAGAATGATTTTGTTTCCATATAGCAACCCCTATCAATGGCCTCATTACGAGTAGGCATTATTTAGGGACTTGTAACATTCCGTTTTGATATTCAGGAGGTTAGTCTTCGTGTTATATAATAAGAGCTTGGCATAGGTGGACGTGATGTAGTCGTCGATAATTTTTTAGTGTACTAAGATAGAAATAAATTTTATTATTAGTCAATTAAGATGAACTATTAATGTATATAAATAAATATTAAGAATGTTATATTTTCCTTATTAATCTCTAGTTATCTCAAGTTAGGGGTGCAGATGATATACTTTTGTACTTTGGTTGATTTTTCTATCTACATTCAATTTGATTTCCTTGCTTTTGTTTGACGGAACAACTGATTCGTTTATTAGCCCCCCCTGACTTTTATCTCACAACTAAGAAACCATATCTAGTGATGCAACATCAAACCCTTTATTTGCTGACAATTAAATTTAGAAATATATAATGGCCCATTTGATTAATACGAAATATACAATGAATCGTATTTCTACCTTTAATATTAATCTTAAATAATGTATGGCATGAATTTTTCTATGAATATATTTAAAAAGAGGTAAAAAATTCGTCTTGAACAAGGTCTAACATTAATTTTAAAATGAAAACTAGAATCATCGTATTATTTTGGAATAATCAAATGAGTTGTAACTAAAAACGCTACTATTAGAAAAATTAGGGTTTCCTAACCTGCTACATTGCTGGCAGAAACGCTGGTGGAGTCCCGCGGTGAAAACGACAGGAAGTTTAGAATGATAGACGCAAACTTTGTGCCGGCGATGGTAAGGTCGGGCAGTGGTCATGTCTGTGGTGCAGTCCTCCACCTGGCAATGAGGCTGAATTGACCATCTGCTTGATCCTTTGCTGCCCGAGTGAGTCAAACTTCTTTTCTTCTTCTTGTCCTCCACACCATCTTCATCTTCCTCCTCTTCCATCACCAATTGTTCCTCCATCTTTTCCCTCTTCCCTTCACCACGGCTTATTTCCATATCTTGGAAAAGAGAAGTGACAGGAGACAAGTCTAAGGGATAGGTGGGAAAGTGAACAAGAGTGAGTGAGGACCACAAGCTCCATTTTTTCCCTTTCAATGTCATAGGAAATAATGAATGGTAGCATGCTAAATTTAAGATGCCCGCAAAATTACATTTTGATAGGTGTATAGTACAGTAATTAGAGTATCAAAATTATGTAAGGATATTATTATTTAACCTTTGAATTTCTTAATAGTTTTAATTTCTTTTCCGAAATATAATTATTAGTATTTTGATTTTTAATTAGAATATGTTATTTCCTAACAAAAATGCTTCATATTTCAAAACGAAATGGTTATTAAGAGGAGTTAAAATTTCAATTAAATCTTTACTTTAATGGACGGTTTAGATTAATTGACCTTTAGAATTCTATCTCTTAGATTAATTGACGTTTAAAATTTTGGCACTCTTTCCACCTATAAATAGATGCTTTACTTCCATTTAGAAGGTATCCAGGAAATACACATATAAGGCTCTATAGGCAAGGAGAGGTGGTCGGACCGGCGACAATCAGTGGTGATAAATAGGGACATCACATCCATGACGATAAAAAGAGGTAGTATATTATTCCTCTTCACATATCTATTAAGTGATTATCATGAGGTTCACGATCTTAGGGTTCATGTAAATAAACTGTTTTACAAATTACCCTTGCCTTCTTCCTACACAAACACAACCTCAACTTTTTTTATTTTTTATTGGACAAGGGTGTCCTCAACCTTTTTTTTTTATTTGACGAATGTATTTTGGGTCAGCTTCGGCACGCCAGATTAATACACTGAGCTGGTCTAGATTAACATTCTAACCGGGCCTAGCAATCTTATAAGGAGTTTTCTTATAAACCTGAAGTGCCCGAATTCCCAACTACACCCGGTGACCAAACTTGGGCAACTCTGGGTTACAACCTCAACTTTTAACTGGGACAGTACATTATTAAATTAGGTTGAAGTCCACATAAATTATATAGTACGAAGGGTCCCCATGAGAAGCATTCATAGCGACTCCAATGGTCTCTTTTTGTTGTGCAGTCATGCAGCAACAAACCTGTCACCAACGAGTCAATAAAAACAATTAAAATATGGCCGGACGTTTTGATTTTTTTTTTGGTTAAATCAGGGTATTCACTAGCGACTTAGTCTCGATGGGTGGGACAGCTGGCCCAAGAATTTAAGGCTGCTCCATGCTTAAGGCGAGAATCGAACTCCCGACACTTGGTTAAGAGAGGAAAAACCCCTTCCGCTCTACCACACCTCCTGGGTTTAATGAAAACGCAGAAATTAATAACACTGCAATAACTTACAAATGGCAGAAATGATTAAATCTAATCTAAGCTTAGAAATTAATAATAATCCTTTATATTAGCATAATTAATTGTTGCTACTACTACTACTAATAAAAATAAAAGAAAACATGATAATTCCTGACCAAAATTAGGAAAATCTCAAGTGGGACCCAGTCAACTTCAAGCAGTGCTGGTCTTTTCACGCCATACTTGGTAACAAATTTGCATTCAATTTATTTAGATTTTTTAACTTGTTATTTTAATGACTTAGTTTTATTAATGTTTCATGATCCTGTATAAGACATCTGGTATTCTGCTTCCATTGTATCCTTTCCCTGATGGAGACAATTACTTTGATTTTAGTTGTATGGTTGAAAAGTGAAATGTTAATACTTGCATAAAGGTGCCATTATTTAAAGTTCTCCAATCTTGCCTCGACACGTTTTGTACATCTGACCATTTTTTGTCCTACAAAATTTCTCTTTCATGTTTGTTTTCACACTATTTTTGTTGTCGCCAACTAATCTGCAGCAAGGTTGGCACCTACCTTTGTGCTCGATAGTACTATATCATCATCAAATAGGGCCACAATAATACGTCTTAGGATATGGTGCGGACACACCACCTCTCTCTCTCTCTTCTCTCTCTCTCTCTTGGGCGCGCGCGCACGAGTATATTCTCGTAAATCATTTGTAGACTATAAATACATTATCGAATCACCATGTAGGATAAAAATGCACAGCACAAACCTCCACGCGGCACATTGAATGACCTAGACAACACCTACAACAATGGCTCTCTCCCCTCTCTAACATTGGTAATATTCTCTTAATATTATCTACCTTCTACGTCGACACAAATCAAAGCATCTTGAACTGTGAGAAAATTGCAATGCAATTTAACACCGAGAACGAATGGGACATGGTGTGGTCGTCAACTTTGCTCACAACATAGCGGACCGCTATCCAAAAGGCCGTGAGCAAATTATGTGATGTAGTTCATTAAGTCAGTAGGGGCAAAGTGGACACACCGACCATGATGTGCTTCCTATTGCTTGAACAACATACAAAAAGGACACAATTGAGACATTTAATTTCATAAAATACTAGAATTCTTTGAAAGACACACCAAAGTGGGACGATGATCTCCTAATACCTTGTAAGCTATACAAGAAAGTTATTATCACATCAACATTAGGTGGTGGACCAACCGAGTCCAAACTTAGTCTATCCTGAGAATTGGGATATATGCCTTCCATGAATGTTGTGTCATTGGCGGACCAAGTTCGCCCCATTCTAAACCTATCTGAGGTTTGAGCGACCAATTAAAAGAAATGTCACAAAAGAGAAAGAAAATTGGTGCACAACTCCCCCAATAGCTACATGCTCGACTTCATGACTAACCTCAATGCACGGATGATGTTATCGGCTAATGATTATGCTATGGAGATTGAGATGAAGATCTCCTTAATGGTAGAAAAAACTCAAAATTGCTAAACAAAACAACAAGCATTGCAGAAAAAGGTTGTGAGAGAAAATATAATAAAGAAGAAGAAACAGTGCGCGGTGACTATTCCTCCAACTTAGAGCCTCATCATGCGTATTGGAACATAATAAAATAGTCCATTTTCGGTAGGTGGGAGAAAAAATGAAAATACGAGATGGAGTCAACAACGCTAGTCTAGTAGTGGCCTTGAGTTTATGTAATGTAATTGACAGAGAAAGAAATCGGTTTGGCCCACAAAGCATGACACGTGGCAAAGAACTTCCAAAATTACCCCTACTTTTGATCAACCACTGACCCTGTCTTTCACAGAATCCAACCGAGGTCACATGCATAATGGTTTACCAAAAATAGATAAAGCTAAATTCCTCAAATACATGAAGACTTCGAGGGATAAGTGTCATTGCAGCTAAAGTCCTTCTATAACTCAACCAAAACAGTCAACTTAGGCACACAAAAAAACGAATCATGAAGATTATTGAAACTCATCATAATTATAGAGAGATAAGAATCTTAAATGTTATAAACGAGTCCCCATTACGAGGAGGGCAAAACTGATACTTATTCATACACAAAATAATCATATGTACTCCCAACTAACATCATTGCACTATAATTTCTTCATCTTAGTGAAGAAAATCTCTCCTTATTTCCCTTATGGATGTAAGTAAGGAATACTTGTCGAATCATGATATAATATTTGTGACTTAAAGTACGAGGGGAGAGCCTTTCACATTGATGATGACTGAGACACCTCGGGAGAGGTGTGGGTGGGATACTTATCAACCCTAACCACTTCTGAGAGGAGAGGGTTCTTCTGTGTGTGTGTGTGTGTGAGAGAGAGAGAGAGAGAGAGAGAGAGAGAGAGAGAATACCCTTTCTAAGAGCAAAGAATTATTGCAAACCATAGTTTCACTCACCAACTATTGACATTTGTTATAAAGCATTTATTAGCTACCAGTGACATTTATGACTGTCGGTGTGTTGGCTGCTTGCCAAGGTGTATATAGGGTACTTACTTCTCTCTCCCTTTGACTGGGTTGCTTCCGAGGTTCTTTTATTATTGTTTTAGTTATAAACGAGTGATTTATGAGTCCAATCTGAGTATGTGTTATATACAATAATGTGTGTTCATCTTGTGATTATCATGGATATTTGGGTTAGTGGTTTATAACCATATCTATAGGGGCTACACCTCTGTTTGTATTGTAATACCCCAGCCCCAAGAGGACTTCCCTCTTAAATTTGGTGACTCCGTTGGGGAGGCATTCTTCTAAAAATATAGCGCAAGATAACGTTAATCATGTCCTTGACTTTGATGAGGTTCAACGGAGGTAAGAGCAAGTGGCTAGGGAGCTTGAAACCTACAGATAAGGGGTGCCTCGGATTGAGGTCTTCCAAGTTCGAACAGCGATAGGATTTCTAATGGCCATGCAAGCTTTCACGAGTGCTATGATGGGGCCAGTCTAGATGGCCCATATGATGGGTAAGTTTATAGAGTTTTTGCATAATCCCGTGGTAGCAATGGATTTTGAGGGGGTGATGGAATCCAACTCTTTTGTTATTATAATGGAGACTTCGATGGCCCCACCAAACGCAATTCCAATAGGAGTAGTCCCCACGACCACCGTCCTCATCGTTGTGCCAACGATGGGGGCACCAAACGGGACCGGTGTTCCACCCGTGGCTTCGCATCTAAGTGTCATAACGACAGAGAAGGCTCCTTCATCTTCCTTGGAAAAAATGATAAAGGAGACACAAAAGAGATATTAAAAATGATAGCAGCTTCCTCGCAGTCAACCAATGAGGTAGCTTCAGCATATGATGAATTTTGTACACCTTATCTAGAGGAGTAAAATGAGGGACCTTACCCCAAATATTAAGTGCCACAAATCTTTGACAAGTACACTAGGAAATGAGGAAATCCCAAAGAGCACACTAAAAGGTTCGTGAAACATCTGGGGCCCCAATGCAACAACAAGAGGTTTCGCTTGAGGGAGTCTTCCAAATCTCTCACCAATAAAGCATACACGTAGTACTCTCATCTAGCTCTAAGGAGTGTTTCCACATGGGAAGAAATGCACATATTATTTGTCCAAAAGTTCTTTCTGGCAGAAGATGAGTTCACTCTAACGTAATTAACCAGTGAGAAGCAACTGCCAAGCGAAGAAGTTGTCGCGTATATTCGAAGGTTTAGGGAAAGGTCCCTCGACGTGAGGGAGGAGGCCAAAGAGTCACAGTTACTCTAAATCTACACTGAAGGTTTACTCCCGGAGTATATCTGCCATTTGATAAATGAGACGCATGAAGGAACTTTCACGACATTTCTAAAGGCTGCAAGAAATATCTCTTTGGTGGTGTGCCCAAGCCCCATCGTGGTATCGATGATGTTCAGGGAACAAGCACAGTACGTTGGAGGATGTGGCCAACCGCTGCGAGTGGGCTATGCCGGTGGAGGAGAAGAAGGAGTTAAAGAGCCAAAAAAAGATAACAAGAGAAAGTTTAGGAGAGAAAGAGAAGATCCATCACCATTGCCTTTCACCGTTGAGAAGGCTGTTAGATGTTATAACACTATGTTGCGAGGAAGGGCAGTTTATGCACCCAAGGATGCTTCAACTAAGGAGCCAGATCCAGAAGTGAGAGCAAACACTAAATATTGTCAAATGTATGGTACTTTTGATTATATTGATTACTTAGTGAAAGCAACCTTTCCGTTTTGATTACTTAGTGAAATTGTATCTTTTGATTATATTGATTGTAAGCTATAACGATTGTAACTTTGAGAGTGATGTCAAACGATACTCGCGAGAGACCAAGTTTGGCATGGCTTAGGAGAGCTTACATACTCTACCGAATGACCTCGCCGTGGGAACATCAGAGTCACCAGGTTTGGAGGATTGAGAAGTAAGGCAGCGTTAAGGCTCATCTTAACCATTTTAGATACACCTGGTAAAACACCGAGAGACCATATTTTGTGAAAGCTTATGCAAAGTAGCCTTGAGTTCCATATTACATTGAGTTTTGAGCCAAACAACCCTCTACCAAAAGTCACATCTACTTTGAGTGGTATCACGCGCCACCTACCCCCTGTCCAATCCGAACTTGAGTAAACCACTATTGCATTGGGGCTGTCAAAGGATTTGGTGGATTACCACTGTCGTGACAGTTATTTGATGCACAGTGAGTAGTCAAAAGTTATATATTGGAATTTAACGTTTATGACGTGGACAAGTTGACCCATCAGGCATTTAATGTTTGAGACTTAAAGTACGAATGGAGAGTATTTCACATTGATGTTGGTCGAGTCACCTCAGGAGAGGTGGTGGTGGTGGTGGTGGTGGGGGGGGGGGGGGGCTATTTATCAACCCTAACCACTTCTAAGAGGAGAGGGTCCTTCATAGTGAGAGAGAAAATACCCTTTATGAGATCAAAGAGTTATTAAAAAATCAATGTTTCACTCACCCACCTTTGACATTTATTACGAAACTTTTATAAGCTAGTAGAGACATTTATGGCTCTTGGTGTGCTATCAAGGTGTATCTAGGGTGCTTGCTTCTCTCTCTCTCTGACTGAGTTGATTATGAGGTTCTTTTATTATTGTCTTAGTTATACACGAGTTATTTGTGAGTCTAATATGAGTATTTATTATATATAATATTGTGTGTTCATCTGGTGGTTATCAAGGATATTTGGGTTAGTGATTTTCACCATTCTATAGGGATTATGCCTCTGGTTTTATTATAATACACTCCTCTCTTACAGATGTTATGCAAACTATATGTATTTTGTAAACTACTATTATTCTCAAAATTCATTTGATATCGATGATTGATTCATTCGTGATATGTTTATATCTCTCTCTATAGAGATACTGATTAAAATGAGTATTGAAAATGAGATTGACTATTGGAAATAAGATTCAACCTAAGCGACCTCTCTTACTTACTGACTTTCCCACCTGGGTTATCGTTGGTGTGCCCTAACTAAGGCATTGAAACTAACTAGTTTGGCTGACCCTCAACTTTCGAGGAATAATACGGTAGAAGAACACGATATTAGAGTCTACTTGGCCATTAAAATGATATGATTGAACAAAAAAGATATTGCATTCGATTTGTCTCATCCATTCTATTCTGATCTCTTCATTTCTATATACTATCATTCACTTATAAATATTACAACATGTTCCTACCCATATTTGTATATGCCTTTTATTCTTACTTGAATAGGTATGTATTTTCTAAAAACCTTAGAATATCTTGATACTGAATATCATTCAGCTTTTAGCTGATATTGTATAAATAACTCTTTTTCAGGTTATAGTTAGGTAGGAGGATGGATATATAAAGATTGAATTGAAGATTATATATTGATATTTGTATTTTTTTTTTTGCTAGAGGCTAGTGTAGAATGAGATGTTAGAGAATTACTTATCTTTAAGTGATTATAGCATGACTTGTAATAGAATTTAGTTATCTATGAGAATAAGAAGTTATATTAGAATCTCTGATGATGTGTTACCGTTTCAGCTAGTTAGAACTTATAACCATGTGAATGTAGTTCCACTGCCTTCATTTTAAGAGAAATTTTAAGGCCAAAATATTAAATGCCTTGATGTCATGTCAAGATACCCGTTCCTTATTATTTTTGGGCCAGGGTCATTACAAAATGTCATTAAGGAATCGTCCAAACCTGTGAATGCTTCTTCTATATCTTCAACTTTATTTGAGTAAGAAAAATTATTGGTTTATGATGTTATATATAGGATGGAGTTTACTCATGTGACTGCTGATGAGATTACAACTGGTATGGAAAGACACCTTCCGAGTGATGACTTTGTTATTTCTTAGGTTCCTCGGAAGAAGGTTGCCTTTGTTGAGCAAATGGGACAGGTATCTCCCACTGGTGCTCCTCTTTAATGTAAGAAAATTAGTGGAACCCATGTTAATCCATCTCTAATGGCCTCAGGCTCTTCTAAAGAAACCTTGGATGATAAGCCACTTGATGATGTGATAAGTTCTTATACATAAAGTGATCTACCCATGCCTCTTTACGAGGCATAACAAGTAAGCTACATTTCTCTTAAATTTTTCTATAATTGTTGAGTTGCCTCTTTTTTGAAAAAAAAAGACCACTTTAAAACACCGTTGATCCTTTTGTAGGATGTTCCTCCACCACCCCCAAAAATTGTGTCCGTTCTTGATGACACTCACTTATGAGGGATCCTTTGAGACCAAACTTAAAGTATATATTATTCCAAGATCTCCATGGCTCCCTACTTCAAAGAATGGTCGAACTCATTCCAGACATGCTTTGTCTGTGCATGCTTTTCATCAGTGGTGAGAAAATTACCTATGAACGAGGAAATAATGGAGGGCTAAAGTGAAACTGTTGGGACTTATGGTCCAATTACTCCCCTAGTTTCTCCTGAGTTAACATTGGCAGTTATTCCTCCAATTCCTTCAACTGAGGTAATTTGCACAAAACTTTGTCTTAATCACTCAATTATTCTAAAGATTTATGATTTTCAAGACTTTATTGTAATTTGGACACGTTTGTGGATGAAATTTTTCCACGTTGCGGTAGATGTTATGGCCCTCATGAGTTTTATAAATAAGGAGATCCTTCTTCGTACCCTTACGAGGTCAATCACTGAGTTGGATTTCCTAGTCGTGATACCTGCTTTTGTGGTATCTCATTATGTCTTTTCCACATTCATCCTGCTACAATTGAGGTAAATGACTTGCACAAATGTTTAACTTTTACTTTTCATTCCCATTTGTTAACTCATTATACGCTTCCTCTATTTATGTTGATTTAGCCTGCCAGTAATGAGGAGAGGGAGCAAAAAACATCTCTCACTGAGGTTAATATTCCCTTAGTATATGTTTCTCCTTTACCTACAAAGGTTGTGCATTCCTTAACTACACCTATTATTCTGGCATTGAGGGTCCTCCAACTATTTAGGTTCAATAATAACTTGCCCCCATTCCAGCTCAATTGACTCAGGCTGAGCCCCAAATGCAATAACATGTTGACAAGGTAAAATTTCCCCTTATCATGTTGGTGCAGTTTCATTAACTCTCATTATTCTTTTGTTTTTTCTTAGTGCTATATCCTACTTAGATATACCTTAGTGACAAACCTCACCTTCTTGGTGGTTTTACTCTCTCAGTTGAGTAATTTATTAAGTTTTTATCACTTGCGTGGGTAATATTTTAAACAAATACCTGCTTGGTGACTCACCATTCTTGGGAAATATTTATCTAAATAATGAACTTGCTTGGTGACTCACCCTGCTTGGGCAAGATTTCTATAATAATACACCTTCTTAGTGACTTAGCTCAATTATTTTTTAAGATTTTCTCATTTTACCCTCTTGGTAAAAAGACTCAAACATTGTCTAACTCTTTTGTTTCCTCTATTTTGCAACCTTTGGTAGAGAACATCCCTCACGTGCCACTTCAATTGGAACATTTTGGAGTTAATGTTATTTTTCAAGTGATGGATGTTGATCTCATTGCAGCTGAGCCTGCTCACGCTAAGTCCTCTAGCCAAAGTGATTATGGTTCAATGATAAGTGTTAATAAGGATGAAAGCGAGTCTGGTTGTGGTGACTAGGGGTGTTCACGGGTCGGTCGGTTCGATTTTGGCCGGGTTTTTTGAGCCGAACCGACCATGTCAATTTTTGGAGGAGAAAAACCGAACCGAACCGAATCTGTTGAAGAACCAAACCGAACCGAACCGAACAGTGTCGAGTTTTGACACGTCCGGTTCGATTTTTTCATTTATTTTAATAAAAAATATTTTTTTAATACCTAATATAAATATAAAATTAAAAAATATAATATAATATGCCAACACTAATATAAATATAATATAAAATATAAAATTAAAAAGTATAAAAATTAATTCGGTTCGGTTCGATTCAAAATCGTTTTTTTATGCCAAAACCGAAAACCGAACCGACCCTGTCGGTTTTATACCTGATAAAACCGAACCGAACCGATCCTTAAAAAAACCAGGCCCGAAAATTTTTGGTTCGGTTCGGTTCTGTCGGTTTTTTTGCACACCCCTAGTGGTGACCCAATGCTAAACGTTGCACCAGAAGAGTTTTGTTCGCAGGTTCTTTAAAACTGCCTTCGGTTCAAGGTTCCCTACACACTGTGCTTGATAGAATATTTGACTCTCATTCGAATAATTTTACTACTGATTGACTGAGGCCTAATAATGTGATTATGGGATATAGACTCCAAGGCATGCCAATTTTTTTGTCTAAAATATGAACATGTCAATTTATGCCTTAGACATAAACCTTAAATCAATACTTGATCAACCTCAAATACTAGCGAAATGGTGGATTTAATTTTTCATGGATCATCAACAGTATGGAATAACTTAAGGATCCTCAAATGTAAACCTACCATACCCACAACCTTAAAAAAGTGGAGGATCTTAAGGTTGAAGAAGGAAATTTAAGGGAACTTGACCCGAACTTGAAGAGTGTGACCAAGAAGTAACAACCATCGAAGAAGCTCTGGATAAAGTGAAAAGCAAACGTGAATCCAAGTTAAAGTTGAAGGCTGAAGATGAATCACATATTTCTGCTATGACTGAGTACCGACATGATGAAACTACAAATATATCCTATTTGACTAGGAAGGCTTTCTTCATATCTCCTGACTTAGGGTAGATTTTCTCTTTGTTGTATTTCTGGGAAATAATCCTAATTTTGCATTGAATTATTTTTCAAGTGAAACATAAAGGAACGTTTGTTCTTGAACATATATGTACATTAATAATTTTTCTTGTTTTAACACTTGTTTATTTAAGATAAACTGTAACCAAAATTTAAACGTGTTTCATCACAATCTCTAAGTACCAAATTAAGAACAAACTAAAAAAAATACAAGTGTTCTCCACGCATGATAAACCTTTAGCTATTTGTTATTGACATTGAAAGGTCTATCATCCTTAATCTCCGAAATCAGATAATATCCTAAATCAGGTGCCTCCTTAACAACATATGTTCCCTCCCAATTTGCTGAAAACTTTGGCAAAGAGAGTCCTCTAATGTGGCTAACAACAACTTTCAAAATGAAGTAACCTTCAACGAATTTTCTTGGTTTTGCCAAGTTCTTATAAGCTTCGGAGAGTTGCTTCGTGTAAATCTAAAAATGACTTCTTGCATTGTCTCTATGTTAATTTAGTGTTTTTAGTTTAACATGCACTACACCAAAATAGCTGATTTGTCATTGCCATTAGCATTAGCAAATCAACTTTGACACTACTGTTTACCATCACGAATTTGGGGGTGAAAAAAATATATATCACTATCCCTATAGGGTTACAAATGTCGACATCAACGACCCTGCCCATATTGTCCCTGCTATTAGAAGTGACAAACATCAAACTTGTCACTACTACTAGCAATGACAAAATGGGTGAGAGTGATGAATTTGTCACTGCTCATAGCGGTGACAAATGTCATGTTTGTTATGTTTGTCACTACTACGAGCAGTGACAAACATCTTTATATTTTTTTAAAAAATGACAATATTTCCGTTATATTTAGGATATTCCAAATATCTCATACACATAAAACCTATTTAAACTTAAATTTAACATCACATAAGCTCATTCCGGGCATCATACAATTCTAAAAAAATTCCGCATAATTTCTTTTATATTTTGGACATTACGAATATCCTGTAGACATAAAAAACCGTTTAAACCCGTCTTGTGCATCATACGAGTCTAAAACGCATCAAATAAAACCATCCTAGGTGCCAAATATTAAATGAATATCGACACAAAATTAAACTAAAATACATAACGACAAAACACTTTCATGACATGAAATGGCGCGAACATGTAACAAACCATCCTAAACCTAGACCAGGGGTCACCATACATTGGGTACATGTCGTGAAGTCTAGATATATGAAGCATGGGGGGTATTAATGCAGTAAAAACCTCCCTTGTATACTTGGATTACACTTGTTGAGAAAATTCAATGGTTTAAAATCCTTTATACATGACTCGTCTGTATCCATTGACTTGTGATTGTGTTTCTTTTCAGGAAGTGTATACACCTGGACTTAGGCCTTTGAATACTACGTATGCTGGGTATGTCTTGTATATAACTGGAAACATTCAAATCTAATTATTATCATTTGAAGATAAAGTTAGAATTAAAATTAGATAATTTATTTGCAATCATTGAATAATTTTGGTTTGAATAGTTTATACATAAAACCCAACCCCTACCCCACCTCCATTACAACACTAAACGGAACCCCACCTACATTATAGGGTCAAATGCAGCCCCACCTCCATTACAACATCAAACACACACGCACATTTGATTATATTTGTTTAAATAGTTTACATATAAAATCCAACCCCGGCCCCACGTCCATTACAACACAAAAAGCATCCCCACCTCCATTATAGTGTCAAATGCAACCCCACCCGTGTTACAACACCAAACACACACACACACACACACACACATTCGATAACATTAGTTTATATATATATATATATATATATATATATATATATATATATATATATATATATATATATATCCAAACTCCATCCCACCTCCATTACAACACCAAACGCATCCCCACCTCCATTATATCATCAAATGCAACCCCTCATCCATTACAACGTCAAATGCAACCCCACATTCATTACAATACCAAACACACACACATTATTAAATGTTTGTTTAAACAATTTATATATAAAATTTAACCCCTACCCCACCTCCATTACAATACCAAATGCATCCCCACCTCCATTACAACGTCAAACGAAGCCCCACCTCCATTATAACACCAAGCAGACACACACACACACACACACACACACACACGATAATATTTATTTTAACAGCTTATACATAAAACCCAACCCCACCGCACCTCCATTACAACACCAAAGGCAACCCCATTTCATTTATAGCGTCAAAAGCATCCCCACCTCCCTTAAAACACCAAACACACATAAAGCAATAAATGTGCATAAATAAAGATATGCATTATATATAAACAATGAACAACTTAAAAAAACTTGCATAAATCAAATAAGAAAAACATACCTAGAAAACTTTTCACCTGTTGATGCTACTCAACTTTGGGCTTCTAAATTCTACAATTGACTGTGGGTTTCACAATATATATAATCATCAATTTGTAAAGAGTTCAAAGTAACGAAATGCTAGCACAAAATTACCAACTACAATAACAAAAAAACACAATTTATATCCGTACAAAGATTTCAAAATAGTACAAATTGTTCACTTTGACAGTTTCATATAGATTCATACAAACATTCAACTTTCTTACTATGATTTGTTCAGAATAAATTACTCCAAATCGCTTAAGTAAAAGATAGATCAAGGGACAAACCACTAAGATTTCTCAACATCCTTAATAGTTCCCCCTTTGAATTTCTCAATACAACATATGATTCTATTCACCAGGCTCTACAGTGCTAACGTAAATCTTACGTTCAAATTTCAACAGTCGATGGTCATGCACCACCATTCTAGTAGTTGCTGACATAACAAATTGTCCAGTCGAAATCTTCCTTGAACATGAAAAATTCTAATAAATTGACATATGAATCATGTGGAGGCTCAATTTAATTTTGAAATTTTGTCTCACTTGAATCTTGGATGTTTGAGGGATGTGACAAACGGACAAGCCTATAATCGTGAGGACTTGGATATAGGACATGCATGTAATCGTGAGGACTTAGATGTGGTGAATCATTAAGATAGCACTCATAATATTGTGGTGAAAATTGGTTGGTTGGATCTTGAGGTGAGAATGAATGGTTTGGGAGTATTGGAGATTTTTGGGCATTTTTTAGTTTGAGTCCATTCGATTCAAAAGAACTTAAAAGCATACTAATAGACGATTTGAGTAAAGAAATGTCCTCATCTTACCTTCTCGTGTCTTTGGTCTATTCAACTATGAGAATATAGGAGCAATGACCTTAAGTTTACTTTTGGACACATGCCAACACCACGAGTCGCCCCTAGTGTCTTTCCCTTCAAAGGAGGTCAATGCTTTAGTATCCAGACTGGTTTATCTTAAAGAACCTTGGCTACTTCTCCACTCATTTAATTTTTGCTGCTAAATTATTAATGAATCAACTAAAACGATTAAACAACTAAACTTGAAAGAAGTTCATTATTACAAGAAAGGTTATGAAACTCATCATATTATTGTCCACCATTGGGTGAAACTCCCCAACTTTCTGCCTATGACTTTCGACATACACTTTCGAATGATTAACAAGTAGTTTATGTTTAAGCACCTACAAATTAATTTTGTATTAACAATTTATGAAAGACATATTATATATATACCCATATTACAATAAGAAAGTGTAGGCACCATATCCTCAGTTTTCTTTGCATAGGACATCCGATCAAGACATTAGAGGTTAGTCTTTTTAGCCCCGTTCATTCGACCTTGGTGCCTTTGTCTCAATTTCACATAAGATAATTCATGCAAGACACATTCAGTCCAATCATGAGGGGGGGGGGGGGGGGGGGGTAATCTCCTTTTTTCGAAACTTGATCCTTCAAAGCCTTTATACCATCACTTTCCAATCAATTGAAATAATCCGAACGGAGGTTACTTGTAAACATCTTCAACTGAAGACCCACATATTTTATGACCTCCTTATTTCGGTCGGCTAAAAGGCTGAACTTTCTCATGGGCGTATCCCATAAGTCATCTTTTTCATTTGGTCAACTACATCCCAACTCTCATATTTTAAGTCGATAGATGATTTAAACAAGGTATAATAATTCTTTCCACTTATAGGCAAACCACTTGATTTAAGGGAAACTTTTGCACGAGACTCAATGGTTGATTATTCTTCATGATTTGAACCTGCCGGGATGGACGATGGAATTTGAGTCCCAGATTCCATTTTCTGTGTTTATATATAAATATGTATTAATATACATGTTAATACTAGAGTAAGGAAATAATATAAAAATATAATACAAGTTATACCTTTTAAACATATTTTAAAAGCTTTGATAATTCAACCGTGTCATAAGTTTCACACTTCATCATTTCATGCAAAATTCTTATTAACAATGTCCGTGGAAGTGTGTTGACAATTGCGTTTCTAACAATAAATATTTTAGGACGAATGCCTTCTCTTATAATCCGATAATATATGTTAACTTTTTTATGCATATGTTTTCTCATGGTAGAGTCTGAACACATCCTTAACCACTTCAGTTCTATCCACAAGGGATGTATTTTTCTTTCTTCACGTTCAAAAAGCTCTACTAATTGCATCACATTACTTGGAATGTGTTTTATGAAAATCCTTTGAAGTGATTCATTCCAACTACGGGGTAGTGTGAACAGTATTGATTAAAATACATATGGTTCAGGTATGTTCCACCCATGATCTCTTAAGTAATCGCATTGTTTGATTTTTCGAGAGCCATACTAATAAATTGACGTGTTCTCTATAAAGGATATATTTTGATAGTCATGGCATATATATACAATATTTGGTATAAAAAAATAATAATAAACTTGTAAAACAAAAATAAGTAACAAATTATGGAATACATTGTACGAAAAAATAAAAAATGCTATTATACATAACTTTGAAGTCAACATTTAATAGACCTTCGAATAATTAACATTATTTTAACAAACTATGCTATAATCAAACATCTACTCCTCTAGTATGTCTAAAAATTTCTTTAATTATTGGTTGTCATTCAGAACAGACTCAATCTTGATAGGTGCCTCTATATCGACTATTACTGTAGTTAAGCGTTTGGTGGAATGTAGAACAACAGACCATGGATCTTTATTAGGGATATTTTCATAAAACACTTGCTTTAAATGTTGGAGTTCATAAAGGAATGGCTTGTCATTCACTTTATCTTTACTCTTCAACATGGCAAAATTGACCTTCACTATGTGGTTATCAGGTCGACCAATCCAAGCATTCTTATCTTCCACTCTCACCTAATCATAGTAGAATATATGTGCCCCAAAAGATATATAATCTAATGCCACAATTTATCTTATGATCCCATAATACGTAATCTCAGCTTTCATAAATATTTTATCTTTCGTGCTTGCCATGAAATGAGTTAGCACTTTACATGAAATCTTGCTATTTTATTTCTTAATGAGTTTTAACTAGTGTGTGCTTGAAGATAATACAAAACCATTGACACGATCTTGTCTAAACTCCTTGGTTACAAAACTAGTCCCATTTGCTTGACGTGCAAACCTCGTCGATACTTCACTAGTTTTTATAAATGAAATTAGGGAAGTACTTGCATTGTGAATATGTTGCAAAGACAGTAAAATTGAGGTATTATTGTAGTCAACTTGAAAGCTACCTAATGCCTAAAATAGTTTTCTGTGCTCGCACCTTCCTTCCTCCTCTTGGCACATCCGCACTCATTATATTGCCTATGTTAAAATCAACAATATTAACTCCTTACGAATATAACATTGAACATATTACATTAATTAATAAAACTTTTTCACTACACTTACCCTTTACATTTATCTATGTCTTTATGTGTCTCGATAACATATCGAGTCACCTGGTTGTATTGTGTTTTTTTTATCTTAACTTCCTTACCCTTCCCCAAAGCCTCTTCATATGCAAACTCTTCTAATTTGTCAATGAAGCATTCACAACCTCTAATATTTGGGTTATGCATATATTCCTTTGTATACAACGAGCCCTCTTTTATAATGTACTCCTCGATAATGGACTCCTCAATGTACCATATATTTTTAACATAATCTTTAAATATTTTTTATTAATCGTTCAAAAGGATACATCCATCGGTACCTTACAATGCCCTAAAATTTGGATACTTATTTCAAAGAATGAGAGAGGATATTACTTCTTCAAAACAAATGTAGTTTCTGCCAAAGTTTCTTTCACTGCCATTATGAGTTTCCTGTTGACAACTTACTCACACAATAGGGTGAAACATAAGATAATCTATTGAGTGGCCCTACGTAGATCCTTATGTTAAAAAAAATAGTGTTCGAACAATAGAGGGAAAAGTTTCATAATCACATGCCAATCGTGAGACTTGCACCTTTTCAAATCTTTTTTGCATCACAGACTATCCTATGTAAATTGGAGGAGAAATTAAAAGGACCTTCAACCCCATAAATGTTTCTAGGAACATATTTCTTTCATCAATGCTTAAAGTATAAGGTGCAATCGACATATGCTTTTTTCCAATGGTTGGATCCTTATTCAACTATTAAGATCTTTTAATCCTCAAATCATAAAGATCCTTATGACCTTTTTCTCTATCCTGAGAACCACTTATGCATGTGCCTACGAGATGCTCGATAATATACTTCTTAACGTGTATAAGCATAACCGATCTCTTCGACCACACCGTCTTCACATGAGCATAATTTCTTTTACTCTTTTGGGCCAAAATTAGGGGGTGTCCCCCTCAATTTCTCATCAACCTTTTCTAACCTCTATTCAGTTTTCAAATTAGCAAGTCTTGGTGGAGGTGGCCTCATCTTGGTGCCTTCAAGGAGAAAATTTCTTCGTATTGACCTAAATTTATGACTCCGTGGTAGAAATCTCTGGTGACTATGATAAAAAAGTTTATTGCTTTTCTTAAGCCAGTTAGATTTAGTCTCCTTTTCGCAAATAGAAAAACCCAAATAACCATGCACATTGCTCCCAGATAAGGTCCCATAAGAAGGAAAATCATGAATTTCCCATATCAACATAGCTCTCAAAATGAAATCCTTGTATAAGTCGAATGCTTTCACACCTTTAACCCACAACTCATTGATTTTATCTAGTAGTGGTACTAACAAACATCAATGTTACTACCCAGTTCCTTTAGACCTAGCAGTGATAATGAAAAACTTAAGAACTCCTTTCTCATGCACAATGAAGGGGGAAATTTAAAGGCACAACAAATACTATCCATATACTCTTGTCAGTACTTGATTTTCTAAATGGGTTAAACCCATCGATTGATAAACCATGGTAAACATTGTGTATTTCCTTAAAAAAGTATGAGTATTGCTGATTTGCAGATTTCCATACGGATGAATTAATCGAATGTCGCATGAGATTCTCACCTACCTCCTCTCAATCATGTCAAGTCATTCCCTCTACTATACAAGGTACAGTTTAAAGTATCTTCAATTGAGGACCTAGAGATAAGTGCTTCAATACCTTTTTAGATATTTTCGTATCTACTTTCAAAAAATATTTTGTGTATTATCATATTTTGTTCATAACTAGGTTCCTTACATACATGATAAGCACATTTTTCCTTGTTCTCCTTAAAGTATAGAACGCAGTCATACTTCCAGTAATAAATTGATTTGTATTTCATCCCCAAACCTTTTAAATTACGCTTTATGTTTGGATAATCAATGGGCAATGTATTTCCTTTCAGGATAAAATCATTTGCCCAAAGGAGGATTACGGTCACACTTTTCCTCGATAAGCCAAGTTAGCTTTTTAAGTTGTGAAATCTAACCATGACATATAACATTAGGTGGTCGGGATTATAGTTATGGTATAATGGTGTTGCTGCTGCTAATTTTAATCGTATATAATCCTTATCTTGGATAAAATTGTTATCAACATGATCCGCGCAACCTAAATCATTCCATATACTATCTTGCTTTCTTGTGTTACGTGCACTTTGTAAGTGTCATTTATGAGATTGTTTAACCTAGCACGTGCTAACAAATGACCATCTATGTGATCATTTTCCTTGACAAGTATTTTTTTTGGAATATAAGGGATATCCCTCTCCCCTTAGAAATTCTAAAATGCATAGTCTGCTTGCATACCCCACTGAGTCAAATGTAAATTTAAATCTCCCCCTTTCAAATGTTTACTATTTCTATGATGAGTGCATGGGCATGAGACAATATCAGTTTTGAGATTCTTTTTTGCATATTCCATAAAGTCTCTAACCCTATTAATGTATACTCTCCCCACTCTAAAAATTTCACCCATCCACTCTTTATATTTTGGAAACCCCATCAATTTTACAACACAAATAAGTGGAAACTCATTAAATTACAAAGCTAAATGAGTATGTCCTTAATTTTGAAGGAACAAGATATTCCTATGCATACATACATACATACATACATACATACATACATGCACACATATAAGTAAAACAATCTAAATTGGAAAGTTTATAATGAAAAATGTCATACGTACATATATGCATAATATAAGTAATGTCAAAGTTATACATATAGTCTAAATTAGAAAGTTTATAATGTTAAACTATGGTTCTTTATTAGTGTAGTGTCAATGGGATTTTGTAGACAATAAGAACAAATATATATGCAAACATACCAACAAAGAACCATATCTTAACATTTATAGCCTCATAGAAGCACACTGCACCACATTGAGTCATTTTCCTAAAAAACGAGGGCTGGAATTCACAATAAATTTGGTAATAGTTCCATTTAATGTTAACAAATCCAATGAACAATGTTACAACAACAACTTTATGCTAGTCATTGTAAAATAATCGTAAGACAATTTATCTTACATAAAAATAGTTTTCTAATAAGAATATATCATTTATGTTCCAATATATAGATTATGTTCCAGAAAAAAAATGATTAACCTACGAATTATTATAGAGTTATATCCACTCTGGGAAAAAAAATAGAAGTGAAAATCAACCACAAAATAGTACTGCATGGAGAAACAGAGTATCTCAGCCTCACCTCAGTAGAAACAAAAAGTAATTTTCTTTTAAATTATCTTCAACAACACTTAAAAAGTCTACTTTCCTGTTCCATCTTTAAATTCCTACAATATGAATGGACTAGCACATACAAAATAACTATCAAGATGACTATCGTATATTAAAATTCGATGTTTGAAGCAAAGCAATCAAAATAAAAGATCATATATATTAAATTTCCCAAGATGCATGCATGACTGTTATCTTGATGTTGGTTTAGGTTACCATGGTATTACTCCAATCACTTAACTAGATTTTTTCAAAGTTAACTTATATATCTTTCTATTTCCCGTGGAGTTTGACTGCGTGCAACGTGGATCTATTAGTTAGTTATAATTGGTGATCAAAGAATATAATGTTGCCCTTGGTTTGATAGTGATAGGATGTGAAATTTAACAACTATTTGACAAATTATAATTGACGAAATATTATTTTATGAACATAATTCTATTGCGTGTCGAGCTAGCAATTGCTGCATTAATGTAATACATATTTATAGACAACTCATCAGGAAAAAGAGCATTGAGTGTTTTGGCTAAAATTGGAGGTGAGAACATATATTTAACATTTAGATTTTTCTAGAGATTTTTTTAGAAGTTAAGTGAAGAAGGTTTCATTAACTTTAATAGGAGCTACCTATAAACTACAATTAGTCTATAAGAAATCCATCATGGAAGGAAGAGAGATCCTAAAAAAGTGGATTAATTTGTCATGTTAAGTCTATAAGAAATATTTATATATGGAATAAGATATGGATGCCCTCTTTAAAGACAAACTAAATTCAGTCTACTAAACCCTTTGATGCAATCGAGGAAATGATGAAAAACTTGAATCTCTAACTCATGTAAGTTTGACATGTTGTGGGCCATTTTTAATACATAAGAAGAAAAGCAATAAAGTCTAGATTTTATGCACTTTTCACAAAATGATTCAAGCGATAATGTATTTCGCAAAGTAATGAATATGGACATCATTGGCAACACGTTTAACAAAGTTTAGTCAAATAAACAACATAGAAAACCAATTAGAACTTGGAATCAATTTTTGAAGATATAAATTCCCAGAACTATAAAACTAGTAATAAATAAAACAAACCTTAGTGTTCATTTACATAACTTGGAATTTGCATACATTTTGGCACCATAGTCAGAGATGAGAGGATGAAAGGGTAGAGGATACCGGTGAGACAATTAGGGCGCAAGGGAGAGAAGAAATTAAGCCGTGAAAGAAAGAAGAGAGAGTTTTATGTGAAGTTTTTAACGTAATCTTTTATAACTTCTACGCCCAGTGACAAATTGGGAAAAAATTTGTCACTCCCAATGGTAGTGAGAAAATAATCCTTAAGCCAAAGTTTGTTACTGCCAATAGCAGTGAAAAAGTTTGTCACTCCCAACAACAGTGACAAAGTAATCCTAAAGCCAATTTTTGTCACTGTTATTAGTAGTGGAAAAAATTAAAAACAAAATTAGTCACTACCAATAGCAGTGACAAATAAATTCACTCAAACTTGTGATAGTCAATAGCAGTGACAAATTGGGTGAAAAATTTATCATTGTTCATGGTAGTGACAAATAATTTTATTTGACTCAAAAAACACTTTGTCACTGCCATGAGAGATGATAAATTTTGTCACAACCATTGGCAGTGACGAATCCCTAGTGGCAAAATAAATGTTTTTTGTAGCGGTGCTTGCTTTGGGGAAGCATGATGCTTAGCAAGGCATATCTAACAAAAGATAATTCTTATTCTACTAGAATAAGTGCTTCAGCTACATAAACTAAATAACAAGGTGTATACCTTATTGGCGTCCTCTTGGTAGTTCGATATGCCTAAAGAATCATTGGTAAATTGTCATCCCACCTCGTTCAAAGTTTGAATTCATGTGACCTTAGCGTCCTAAACATTTTCAAGAAACGTCGTTCGAATGAAACCATAATCTCGTTCGACCGACATCACCACCTCGTTCAAAGTTTGACTTCGCGTGACCTGGTATTGTAATCCAGTGTGATCTCACTTGAAGTCTAATTCATGCGACCTTCACCAGACAACCCCATCTCACTTCTAACGACATCCCTTTGTCGTTAGAACGACCCCCTTTTTCTTTCATTTTCTACAATTTTTACCCACAATTTTCCTATAATTACCATTAACTCCACCTTAGTATAATTTACACAAAGATTTAAATGAAATAATAGAGCAGGATATTACAAACTTCCCTCCTTGGGGAGTTTTATCCCCAAAAATCTTGATACGTTAATCCTTAAGCTTATTGGGTTCACCAACTTTTATTCGCCATAGAAATCCTCCAAGACAAAATCATTAAAGTTCTCAATACTAAGGTCACCCTATGTGCCTCTATATGGGGTTTTTCACGAAATCATCAACATGAGACATGCCTTAATCCTCACCATCCCGCTAACCATGAATGTCACATAATCGACTCCTAGTCTCCACTCACTTGATGCTCATGTCCAAACAATTTCTAGCACCACCTATGCTAGTACCCAAGGTATACTGGTGCCTGCATGGGCAAATCCTCTCTAGTGATTGACACTCACCCAATGTGAACCGTAATATAAGCAATCATTGTACTCATCCTTAAAATCAATTCAATATTAGGACTGCACATCCTGCTTCCCAGAAATTTTCAGGCTATCCAGACTACACCACTTGCATGAGCTTGCCAATAACCATACTATGCTATTTTCTCACTCCAAGGAGTAACATTATTACCAAGTCATCACCGTGCGCTTGACTTACACCTTTCGTTGCATCACTTTAATGACCCTAGTACTATCCTAGGTGATTCACCTTTGAGTACTCGCTAGAGCCTCGCTCTAATCTACTCACGATGCCAAAGCAACATCGTATGCTAAGTTCTCCTCGATTTCTAACACTACGCCATATTCTAAAGTCATCATCCCGCTCCTTTCAATGCGAACCACATACTGCCATGCCAACCATTCGAAAGTCCACTAATCCTAAGAAAGATCAATACTACGAGCAAAGTATGTGGCTAAAAGCGCAACTACCCCCACACAGATTTTTATGCAATATCATGAATACCTTAGATGGGGCGCACCCAGTTACTGAGTTTCATTGACCATACTTGATCCACCACACTCTACCATGCTCAACTGCGCTGTACTATGACATGATACCAATACGGTTACCCCACAGGCGAGGATAGCAATCCCGATTACCAAAACTGAAAGGGGCACACGATTGTCAGGATGAATAAGCAACTGTCTCTAAAAATTTTTCCCATCGGATTCGATTATTATTTACGGAAGTGAACCTACGTCATATGCTTGAAATCATGTCAATCATTCCCAAAGTTCTCGCTAAGCACTAAGCCTAGCGACATACCCTGGCTTGGGTCACTAGGTGTGATGAATTGAATCGTAACCATTCATTCTCATAACACGAAAGCAATATATGAATCGATAGTCCTTTAGAAATCAACGTCTGACTTACCTCATTGGGAGGAAGACCCTACCCTTCACATTCTTGGCATACATGAACCATTCTGATTGGAGGATGCCTCTCACCCTTATTGAACTTAACCTTGCCCATTTACTGGTGACGATGTCACCAGCCTACTACACCTAGGTTATTGTCTACGTTATCATATCGTGATCGAAATCCCAAACTCCCATAGGCATCACTTAATTCAACCGAGGCATTCACCTTACCGTGTCCTTTAACCACACGATATTGTAACCAAACTCTTCCCCAAAATTTACAGGTCTACTTAAACAATGGTGGAAATGGGTGTTATAGGCTTGAATATGGTGGAAAACTACAAGAATATGGTGTTTTGTGGTAGTATATGGTGGTGGAATGGTGGATAGAAGCCAACAATAGTGGAAGACTTCTCCACCTTCTCTCTCCCTCTTCCATCTTCTTCTCTCTTCAAAATACCCCAAATGATCCAAACAAACCCATATAAAATACCCCCAAATCTTAAAGTCCCATTTTACCCAATCTGGGCTCACCAGAGCTTGACAAATCAATGATTCAATAGACAAAATCATGATAGCGCACAAGGATAAGCATATCTAAACATTTTTGAGAAACGTTATTCGAATGACATCACAACCTTGTTCGAGCAACATCTCCACCTCGTTCGAAGTTTGACTTCGTGCGACCTTCGTGTGACCTAGTTGTGTAATGCAGTGTGATCTCGCTTGAAGGTCTACTTTGCACGACCTTCATGAGACAACCCCTTCTCCCTTCTAATGATATCACTTAGTCATTAGAACACTTCCCTTTTTTTCCTTTTATTTCCTTTAGTTTTGACCCACAATTTTCCTATAATTACCATTTGTCCCACCTCAGTATAATTTACACAAAGATTTAAAGGAAAGATTAGAGGAGGATATTACAAACTTCCCTCCTTGGGGAGTTTTGTCCCTAAAATTCTTGATCCGTTAATCCTTAAGCTTATGGGGTTCACCAAATTTTATTCTAAGCCATAGAAATCCTCCAAGACAAAATCATCGAACTTCTCAATACTAATGTCACCCTACGTGCCTCCATATGGGGTTTGTCACCAAATCATCAACATGCGACATGCTTTAATTCTCACCATCCCGCTAATCATGAATGTCACATAATCGACTCTGAGTCTTCACTCACTTGATGCTCTTATCCAAACAATTTCTAGCACCACCTATGCTAGTACCCAAGGCATACCGGTGCTTTTATGGGAAAATCCTCTCTAGTGATCGACACTCACCCAATATGAATCGTAATACAAGCAGTCGTCGTACTCATCCTCAAAATCAATTCTATCTTAGGACTGCACATCCTTCTTATCACAAATTTTCACGCTATCTTGACTATTCCACTCGATGAGCTTGCCAATACCATACATACTATGCTATTTTCTCACTCCAAGGAGTAACATTCTTACCAAGTCATCACCGTGCACTCGACTTACACCTTCCACTGCATCACTTTGATGACCCTAGTACTACCCTAGGTGTTTCACCTTTGAGTACTCGCTAGAGCCTCGCTCTAATCCACTCACCGTGGAAAAGAAACGTTGCATGCTAAGTTCTCCTTGATTTCTAACACTATGCCATATCCTCATGACATCATCCTGCTCTTTTTAACCCGAGCCACAGACTTTCTTACTGGCCAAGCGAAAGTCCACTAATCCTAAGAAAGGTCAATACTATGAGAAAAGCGTGTGGCTAAAATTGCAACCACCCATACACAAAACTTTATGCAATAACAAGAATACATCAGATGGGGAGAACCCAATTATCGATCTGCATTGATCATACCCGATCAATCGCGCTCTATCAGGCCCAACCTTACTGTACCATGACATGGTACCAATCTAAGTTACCCCATAGGTGAGGATACCAATATCCTATTACCGAAACTGAAAGGGACACATAAGAGTCAGAAGGAACAAGCAACTATTTTGAGAAATTTCGTCAACCTCGTCCAACTATTATTTACGGAAATGAACATACACCATATGCTTAGAGTCATGTCACTCATTCCTAAAGTTCTCACCGAGCACCAAGCCTAGCCACATACCCTGTCTGGGTCACTAGATGTGATGAATCAAATCATAACCATTCATTCTCATAACACGAAAGAAATATATGAATTAGTAGTCATCTAGAGGTCAACACCCGACTTCCCTCCTTGGGAATAAGGCCCTACCTTTCACATTTTTGGCATTTATGAACCATTTTGATTGGCGATGTCTCTCACCCTTATCTACATTGACCTTTTCCATTTATTGGTGACAACGTCACCAACCTACTACACCTAGGTTATTGTCTACCTTATCATATCATGATCAAAATCCCAACCTGCCATAGGCATCACTTAATTCAAGCGAGGCATTCACCTTACCGTGTCCTTTAACCACACGAAATTTCGACCAAACTTAATTTTGTTTTTTACCCACACAGAATTTGCGTGGCTACCACACCCTCCAACATTGGACTTCTAAGGGTAATAAATATCACACAAGGCTACATCTTCTAATCTGAACCGGCTTGGCAAGAGGTGTTGAGAACTAGTCGTCACATAAATAAGGCTACCCTACATACATAGTCAACACACATCGATATTACAATCATGTATCAATGTTACCCCACCTCGATTGTCATCTTCAAGTCTCCACATGGTGTCACCACCCTATGTCTCGAATACATATTTATAGACCACTCATCAGGAAAAAGGGCATTGAGTGTTTTGGCTAAAATTGGAAGTGAGAGCATGTACTTAGCATCTAAAGTTTTCTGGAGATTTATTTTTTTCAAAAGTTAAGTGAAGAAGGTATTATTAACTTTAATGGAAGCTACCTATAAACTATATTCAGTCAATAAGAAATCCATCATGGAGGGAAGAGATATCCTAAAAAAGGAGGATTAATTTGGCATGTTAAGTTTATAAGAAATATTTGTGTATGGAATAAGATATGGATGCCCTCTTTAAAGACAAACTAAATTCAGTCTCTTAAACCCTTTAATGAAACTAAGGAAATGATGCCAGACTTGAATCTCCAACTCATGTAAGGTTGTGGGACATTTTTAATGCATAAGAAGAAAAATCGAGCAAGTCTGAATTTTATGCACTTTTCACAACATATAAAACCAATTAGAACTTGTAATCAATTTACAAAACTTGTAATCAATTTTTGAAGATATAAATTCCCAGAAATATAAAATTAGCAAAAAATAAAACAAACCGTAGGGTTCATTTTCATTATTTGGAATCTTCATACGTTTTGGCACCATAGTCGGAGATGAGAGGACGAGAGGGTAGAGGATACCAGCGTGATAATTAGGGCGCAAGGGAGAGAAGAAATTAGGGAGCAAAATAAATAGGGGAGAGTTTTATGTGAATTTTTTTAACGTAATCATTTATAACTTCTATGGGCAGTGACTAATTGGGAAAAAAATTTCCACTCCCAACGGTAGCGAGAAAATAATCCTAAAGCCAAAGTTTGTCACTGCCAACAGTTGTGACAAAGTTTGTCACTGCCAACAACAGTGACAAAGTAATCCTAGAGCTAATTTTTGTCATTGCTATTTGTAGTGACAAATATTAATGACAAAATTAGTCACTGCCAATATCCGTGACAAATAAATTCATTCAAACTTGTGATAGTCAATAACAGTGAAAAATTAGGTAAAAAATTAATCAGTGTTCATGGTAGTGACAAATCATTTTTTTTGGATAAAAAAACACTTTGTCACTGCCTTGAGCGGTGATAAATTTTGTTACTGTCACTAGCCCACAAATCCTTAGTGGAAAAATAAATGCTTTTGTGTAATGGTACCTGCTTAGGGGAAGCATGCTGCTTAGCAAGGCATATATAACATAAGATAATTCTAACTTTACTGGAATAATTGCTTTAGCTACATAAACAAAGAAAAAATGTGTATACCTCGTTAGTTTCCTTTTGGTAGTTCGATATGCCTAAAGAATCATGGGTAAATTGTCATACCACTCACTAAGAAAGTCTTCCATCATCTTGACTAAAATGTTAACCAAGGTCCTTCTTGTGGCCTCAACTTAGACATTGCGTTTGGGGTAAGCCACTTTTAAGGAGTGGTGGATGTTTGAATAATTTTCAGTTAGAATTTCCACCTCTTTGTTGATAAATGGAATTACATTATATGACAAAATAACCTTTGGAAGGCCAAATCGATAAATATTTTACTCCTTTATGAATCGCGCCACCAAATCCGCTGTTGCTCTTTTCAAGTGTATTGCCTCTGCCTACTTGGTAAATCCCCTAGTTTCCATAAGAATCCATATCTTGCCTCTAAAAGGTGGTTTGATTTCCCCCACCAGTTCAAATGCCCATGATAAAGTGTTACTAGCTAATGGAGGTCCAACGATGGACCATGGATGTGGTTACTTTGTAGTTGGCATGCTCTTCATAAATAAACGAACTTAGATGAGTCTTGGCCAATAATACCCAAGTGTCATGAGTTGATCATACATTTTAGCTCCCTCGATATTAGCTGGATCCCAGGTTTGTTTAAGGACTTTATATGCCTCCTCTTTTATGATGCAATGTCATGGCTTGTTGAAGTATTCTTTGCGATAGAGCTTCTCCTATAATACATAGAACCTTTGAGACCACTACCTCATTCTTATGGAACTATATTTCTCACTTTGAACAAATCCATCTATGATTAAATCAATGTAAGGTTGCCTCCAGTCCATTTGAGCTTTCAAGAAATTACACTCAGCTAGTTGGCGTGGCGCTGACACACTTCTTGTATGTGCATATCCACACATGAGAAAGCATGTTATATGAACTAATTAAACATCAACGACAAACCTAGAGGGTGGGGGTGTTAATAGGTTTGAAGACATCTCATGACAATTTTTTATTTCAAACAATTTTACTTGCACATTCAAGTAATTCAATGCAAGTTTTACCAAATTAATTTGATAAACTCACAACATAAAGTAATTAATTAAATCTAGGTGAACAAACCTAGATCAAACACACCTAACTCAATTTTAGTCTGATTCACTAGATTCAAAATAGATTCAAGTGATGTGTGTGAACAATGTATGGATATGAGTATAAAACATTCACAAACTCATGCAAGACAAATTTACGAGAAAACCACCCACCTAGGGGTAAAAACCCTTAAACGCACTCCAATTTATATTTCTAATTAAAAAGAGTTTTATACAAAGTAATAAGGTATCTTTTAGCTATGCCCTCATGAGTAGTTACCTATGAATTTCAAACTTTTTCCATAGATGAATAGAAATCCACAACGAACTCCATGTTGCGATTGAGGAAGTCCATTCTCTTTCTTGGAATTGAGCCACACTCCAAATTCCCCAATAATCCGAAGTGACTTTTCTTTTAGATCTAGGAGTAAGCTATCATACAATTTAAATTTAGATAGATTTTAACTGAATATGCTATGTGAAATTTAAACCAAAAGACTCTCAATTCTCTCTCAAAAGCATAGATAAGGTATAGATCTGAATTTTATCAAAATAGGAGGGAATAAGTGAATTTGGAAAGAGAAGCAAAAGAATAATGCTCTCAACCTCAAAATTTCTCCCAGAAGTGTATTTGAGTTATGAAGTTTTCACACGCTTAAAAATATAACGAAAATGAGACATTTAATATAAGTTTTTTTAAAAATTAACGTCGCCATGCGTACGGTTAGATTTTACCATTCGTAGGGTACAATCCAGTATGGACATTGATAGTAAGCCATTCGAACGGTCAAAAACCTGAGTCAAAAAATTGAGTCATTCGCACGGGCAATAAACATAGCTGTTTGTATAAACCTCTACAACAAGACCATAAAAGGCTTTAAAAATCCAACCAGAGTTTGACCATTACCTAAAAACTATTATAAACTATTATGATATAGTTTTAAAGACATTTAAACACTTTTTCCACTAACTTTTATCATTCTCACACACTTTAAAAAAACATATTGTGCATGTGTTTGTGTTTTAGCCATAATCAATTCACAATCTAATAAAAAAGGATATAGTCTTCACTTCAAATGTGAATGCATTGCAACAAAAGTCTTCAAATGAGCGGTGGTTCATGATCTTCAATCTTCAATCTTCAAGGTTCATCTAACCTAATCTATACCATGCGTTACTCATAACTAATCAAGTCTTTGTAACTTGATGGACTCAATATTTTGGCACGGGAATATGGCCAATTTATTTAACAATACAAATTTTACATTTTTAATCTCCTCCTTTGGCTATTTCGTGACAAAACCCCCTAATCCTAAAATGATATTATTACCCCGACATTAGTCACGCCTCACTAGCCATATAGTGAGAGTAGTAGGAAGGTAATGTAAAAAATCTAATAAACCAACGAAACATCAATAGTTGAGTTTGAACATGGACTGGAGTCAGAATCAATAATATTATGCTTAAAATAACACGAAACAACAAATAACATCACGCATGCAAGCATGCATAAAGAGAAATTGTGCATGCTTTGGAGTCCTCTGAAAAATGATATAGATAATAAAATGCATGCAATTATGTGAAATATGAAACGATCATCTAATATCAATGAGTAACATATGTAGTATATCTCCCCCTTTATGACAAATCCCCCTTTGGACATGTGGGATATGGGAAATATTATTCTCTCCCTCTTAATTTCTTTCTCCCCATTTTTGTCACATGGGAAGTCTAAAGGATTCTTTTTCTCCCCTAAATATTATTTTCTTCTCCCACTTTTTATCATGGAATAAAGACAAATATATAGCATGGACAGTGAATATAGCATTGTAAGAAAGATCACAATGACAATAAAACTAGCGAAGCAAGAACTAGGAAAGCATGTGAAAGACCATAGCTATAACACGATAATATATAAGGAGAACCATCATATGAATATCAAAACATGAACTAGTAGATGAAAGATATCAACCAATAAGCATAAGAGATGGATAAATGATATACAAACAATCTAGAATGAGATCATATACAAAGCATGGATATGACAATTTGAGCACAATAATATGATAGCAAACAAAAATCAAGATACCAGTTGGGAATGGGCCAAATGAGGATGAAAATCTATAAATGTAACATCGTGTACCATAAGAATGAAGATACCTCAATGTCAGAAAAAGAGTAAAGGTACATCACTCGTCATATAATCATCCAAATAAATAATAAAGTACGACCATTCAATCATCCTAGTACCAAATGGAAAGGTTCATCAAGGTCTCAATAAGGGACAATGAATGGATGTGAGATACGCTGAAAATCTTTAATCCTTCTCAATAACATGTGTGATAACCATATCAACAAGTCACAAGATATCAATGATAAGAACAAAAGAACAATGATACCAACTGAACAAGAGAACAAGACAACATGAAAGTGACAATGAGTAAGAAGCATGACAATCCACAAGTGGAGCATGAATAAGAACATGCTCAAGACAATCACATCTCAACCAAATGATAACCATGATAATATATCTCTCCTTAAAAGAAAATGATACCCCCTTAAAGATATTCATGCAATAAGTAAATCATGAAGAACATGACAAAACATGGCAAACGAAGCATGTAAACACTTATGAAACATGATGACATGACATATATAACAGGTGAAACATGGTAAGAGAGTAAGTATCACAACAAGATATCAAATGATCATATGAGAACATTTGAATCATGGATATAGAACATGAAGTCATATGATCGAGAAATATGAGGATGTAACATGTGATCATACATATGAGATAATAACAATGATAAAGCTAGTCAAGATAAGAACACTATGAAGTCATTAGAGACATGCAAAGTCTACAAGGGAGAAGGTGTATCAAGAACTAGAAAGATAAGAATATGATAAGTATAAACTCAACTCATAAACACAATCAAAATTCACATAGAACCAATCCAAATAACAAATAAGGTATCATTACTCAGTCAAAATAGCTAAGGAAAATAAGAGAACATGTGAAGCTCTAAGAACAACCACAAAAGTCACATAAGCTCCATAATAAGTATCCAATCAAGGTACAATCTCTAAGAAAAAAGTTACAACACAACTTAGATATATATGCAGGAATAAGTGTACCAACATAACATTAGTGTGACACCCCGCCTAATTAAATATCGGGTGATCAGTCCTTTATTAAATTTAATTACAATATCCAGTTGGTTCATTTTCAACATCACTATCGAAAAGCAATTCTTTATTAACTCACCGAATAATTAATTAATCTAGTGTAAAAAACTTTTCCATTTTTTTTTAAAAATTAATTAAAACCATTCCACAATGCTGAGTAATAATAAACAACATCACATCACATCACAACTGAACAGGAATAATTGTGACTGGAACAACCCTCCAGTTAAAATATTTCATTACCATTAAATAAAACTGATATCAACAGTACTCACATAAATGATTACAATCTCTAGAATAGAAATGAAATAACTAGAATCCTGGGCGACATGCCTTAAATGAGATTAAACACTAGAGATGTGTAAATCAATCGAATGGAAACGTTTAAACAAAATCTGCCTCTCCAGTAGCAGCTATAACCCTTCGAGATATCCATATTCTATGCCGGCATCCTTGACACACTACACCAAAAACAACAATTTGGCACACCTTGATATTAAAAATATGGCACAGTTTAAAGTTATGCCAAATTTTGGCACGGTTTAATGACAAATTGGCACACTTTTAAACAGTGCCAAAATTTGGCACTGTTTAAAAGTGTGCCGGAATTGAGGACACTTAACTAAAATATATAATACCCAAAAAATACTAATATCATTTTTTGGTCTCCTTCTCTTGTCTCTCGGTCATTCCTCTCTCTCATTTTCACAAGTCCCCCCGCTCCCAGGCCGCCTCCCCCCCCTCTCTCTCTCACTTCTATTTTTTCATCAACAACAAACCACTGACCACTGATCTACTCCATACCGCTGACCGCCGATCATCAACCGTAAGGTAAACAACTCCATACTAGCTTCGTTTTTCATTTTGATTTCATTTTTAGATTAGATAACATATAACTCCTTTAGTTCGATTTTGTTTTTTAGATATCATTTTTAGATTTCATTTTATAAATTTGTAGACATCAAATACGTTTTTAGATCCAAATCCTGTTCATTTTTGGGAGTTCAGACCGAGCGGCTCCATACCTCAACACCGGTAAGCATTTTTGTTTTCGTTTTTCATACCTGAACTGCTCAAAAGGTTTTTCGTACTTGATTTCATTTTTATTTTTCATCACTGATCCAAACCGACATCTTTTCTGAAATGTGTTTGAACATATTATATTTTATTTACGAATTAATTTTAATTACATTTTATATTATCTATTTTTTTACAGAATACATTTTACAATTTAATTTGACGGTCTGCCAGAATTGATCCTCTTGGAGACTCTATAGACAGTCTTGGTTTGAATAGGTTTGAAATTTATGCTCTTGGAGGCCGATCAAGTTCCCAAAATTTTGAATAGGTTTGATATGGAAAACGATGCTTATTTTTTTTATTAATATTACTATAAATGAAATTGTAAAGTTTATAATTTTATTTATGAAATTCTAACCTCTTATTCCCGCTGTTAGTGCAGAAGATGGGCAATGGATGCTAACCATGTCGACGGTCACCTCTTTTTCTCTAAATAGTATACGATTGATGCACACTATTTATGAATTTCATGTCGACGGTCACCTCTGAGTAGAATTCACAAATATGTGGAACTCAATGTATTTCTCGATTGGTTTTGATTGACAATCCATTTAACTTCTATTTTTAGTTTATTGGTCTGAATTTGGTATTTATGATCTATGTATGATCTGTGTATGGTCCACATGATTGATCTGAGAAGGCAAAGGTGGTTTCTCCGTTGCTAGAGATTCGATAATTGTGCTTTACATAATGGTGATATTTTTAGAATAAGGTCTAACTAAAGTGTAACTGTACTTAGCAGTCATGCTCTAATATTATTTAAAGCAGTCGGTGTCTTTGATATGAAATGATATTGTGCAGTCTAATTTTGTGGTTATGATCATTTATAGTATATGATAATTGTACTAATGTTGTGGTTATGATCATTTATATGAAATGATATTGTGTAGTCTAATGTTATGGTTATGATAGCAAATATCGTTTATATTCAGTTGAGTCTTTTATCATTTATATTCAATAAATATCATTTCTCACTTTTTTTTTATTCTGCTTTTGTTTTTTTAGAAAGTATGAACAAAGTGATGAGATGAAAATGAAGAGCGGAGGAAATTAACACCACTTCTAATGGTCCAGATACTCAATCCTGTTGTTGCGAAGATGATTGATGAAATTGATGGAAAATACATCAACAAACAAACATTTTGGAGCCACATAGAGGGAGGGTCAAGGATGCTGATAAATTGGATTATGAATAAAGATAAAGAGTGAAGAAGAAACACAACCACCCACGGAACAGTTTGTGCTAATGCACGACATCAGTGGAAGAAGTTGGTGCTGGTACAAAATGAGACGCCTCGTGGAGAAATTTGGCTATATTGTCACCTGCCTCGACCTAAAAGATGTTAGTATCGACCGATCCGACTCTGATTATATTTTAGTTCCCTCTTTATCTGATGTTTAAAATATATTTATTCGTTCCCTCTTAATATTATGCTTATTGACATTTAAAATGTAAGAATTTTCCTAAATTGTAACTACTAAAGGGAAACATAGGAATAATATGTTGATTAGCTAGAATGTTCAGAAAGAATATGTTGAAAGAATGCACTTATTTAAAATTTCCGCTAACAGCTAACATCGTTAATATATATTATTCACCTTTAAAAACTGTTCTGCTTTATAAAGCTGTCTTGCTATGATTTTATCATGTGTTTATTAGCGGAAATAACAACTAACAACTAACTGGATTTCTAGAAGAATTATATCCTCAATTGTTATCAAGAAAAATGTTAGCATTATGTCACATGAAAACCTCGTGACAATTAGCTCCTGAGTTAACTCAATAGAACATATGTTTGCACTTCAGAAAGTCAGTTCTAGTGTCATTAAGTATATATACTGACTAAGGTTCACTTTACAGTTGGGTTGTCGTTGTACCTTGTGGTCCTCATGATTCTACAAAGCCTCTTAAATTGGAGCTTATCATCTATCCTACTTTAATGGTATATAACTATCATTGTCTTTTATTTCTCAGATTTTATTTGATCATTATTGTTTTAACATGGTAAAACTCTTTGTACCAAAAAACATCCAAGACTATTGTGATTGGTATTAATTACAAAGTGAAGACCATTCAAGTAAGAGGCAAATACACAAAACAACCCTTATACGGTGCCGTTAGAGGGCTAAACCACAAACCAACTCTCATACGATCCCGTAAAAGGCATGAACACCTCGCACATAACCAATATAACTCGTAGGAACTGACCCCGTAGTCCCAAGACTCGTAGCTTGAGAATATGACTAGAATTTGCAAAGACGTAGATTTACGCTTAAAAACATGCCGTTAGAGGGAAAAAACCCAAAGTCGCCCTCACACGGCATTATAAGAGGCTCAAACACCTCGCACGGGACCAATGTAAATCGTAGGAACTGATGGCATAGTCCCGGGACTCTCGATTTGAGAATATGACGAGAATTTGAAAATATGTGGACTTATGCTTAAAAACATGCCGTTAGAGGGTGGAAACTCAAAACAACCCCCAAACAATAACTTAAGAGACACGAACATCTCGCACGGGTCCAATGTAACTCGTAGAAACTCACCGTGTAGTTCCAAGACTTTCGGTTTGAGAATATGACAACAATTTTCAAATATGTATACTTAGGTTTAAAAACACGCCGTTAGAAGACGAAAACTCAAAACAACCCCAAAATAACCCCGTAAGAGGTAGGAACACCTCACAGGGGACCAATATAACTCGTAGGAACTGACCACGTAGTCCCGGGACTTTTGGTTTGAGAATATGATGAGAATTTGTAAACATGTAGACTTAGGTTTAAAAACAAGCCGTTAGAAGGAGAAATCTCCAAAAAACCCCTAAACGACCCTGTACTAGGCACGAACACCTCACACGGGACCAATATAACTCGTAGGAACTGGTCGCATTGCCTCGGGACTTTTGGTTTGAGAATATGATGATAATTTGCAAACACATAGACTTAGGTTTAAAAACACACCGTCAGAGGGAAAAAACTCAAAACAACACCCAAACGGCCCAATAAGAGGTACGAACACCTCACAAGGGACCAATATAGCTCGTAGGAACTAACCGCATAGTCTCGAGACTCGCAGATTGAGAATATGACTAGAATTTGCAAATATGTAGATTTAGGCTTAAAAACACGCTGTTAGAGGACAAAAACCCCAAACAACCCTCAAACGGCCTTGTAAGAGGCACTAACACCTTGTATGGGACCAATGTAACTCATAGGAACTGACCGTATAGTCTCGGGTCTCTCGGTTTGAAAATATGATGATAATTTGCAAATATGTAGGCTTAGGCTTAAAAACACGTCGTTAGATGGCGAAAACTCAAAACAACCCCCAAATGGCCCGGTAAGAGGCACGAACACATCGTACGGGACAAGCAAGTATAACTCGTAGGTACTGACTGTGTAGTCCTGAGACTCGCAGTTTAAGAATATGACTAGAATTTATAAATATGTAGACTTAGACTTAAAAACACGTCGTTAGAGGGCAAAAATAAAAAAATAGCCCTCAAACGGCCTTATAAGAGGCACGAACACCTCACACGTGACCAATGTAAATAGTAGGAACTGACCACGTAGTCACGAGACTCCCGATTTGAGAATGTGATGCAAATTTTCAAATATGTAGACTTAAGCTTAAAAACACGCCGTTAGAGTGTGAAAACTCAAAACAACCCCCAAATGGCCCCTTAAGAGGCACAAACACCTCGCACGGAACCAATGCAACTCGTAGAAACTCATCGCGTAGTCCCAGGACTTCCGATTTAAGAGTATGATGAGAATTTTAAAATATGTAGACTTATGTTTAAAAACACGCCGTTAGAGGGTGAAAACTCCAAATAACCCCCAAACGACCCTGTAAGAGTCACGGACACCTCACACGAGACCAATATAACTCGAAGGAGCTGATCGCATAGTCCCGAGACTTCTGGTTTGAGAATATGATGAGAATTTGCAAACATGTAGACTTAGGTTTAAAAACACGTCAGAAAACTCAAAACAACCCCTAAACGACCTAGTAAGAGGTACGGACACCTCACATGAGACCAATATAACTCGTAGAAACTGACCGCATAGTCTCGGGACTTGTAGTTTGAGAATATGACTAAAATTTTCAAATATGTAGATTTAGGCTAAGAAACACGCTCTTAGAGGGCGAAAACCCAAAACAGCCCTCAAACGGCCTTGTAAGAGGCACGAACACATTGCACATGAAAAATGTAACTCATAAGAACTGACCGTGTAGTCCCGGGACTCTTGGTTTGAAAATATGATGAAAATTTTCAAATATGTAGACTTAGGCTTAAAAACACGTCGTTAGATGGTGAAAACTCAAAACAACCCCCAAACGGCTACGGAAGAGGTACGAACACCTCGCACGGGACCAGTATAACTCATACAAACTGGCCGCATAGTCTCGAGACTCATAATTTGAGAATATGACTAGAATCTACAAATATGTAGACTTAAGCTTAAAAACATGCCGTTAGCGGGAAAAAATCCAAAACAGCCCTCAAACGGCCTCGTAAGAAGCATATACATCTCGCACGGGACCAATGTAAATCGTAGAAACTGATTTCGTAATCTCGGGACTCCCGATTTGAGAATATGTAGTCTTAGGCTTAAAGACACGCTGTTAGAGGGCGAAAACCCAAAACAGCCCTCAAACGGCCTTGTAAGAGTCACGAACACCTCGCACGGGACCAATGTAACTCGTAGGAACTGACTCTGTAGTCCTGAGACTCCTGGTTTGAAAATATGATGAGAATTTGCAAATATATAGACTTAGGCTTAAAAACACGATGTTAAAGTGCGAAAACTCAAAACAACCCCCTAATGGCCCCGTAAGAGGCATGAACACCTCGCACGGGACCAATGCAACTTGTAGGAATTGATCGCGTAGTCATGGGTTTTTCGATTTGAGAATATGCTGATAATTTGAAAATATCTAGATTAGGCTTAAAAATATGCTGTTAGAGAGTGAAAACCTAAATCGGTGTCCAAACGGCCCCGTAAGAGGCACTAACACCTCACACGGGACCAATGTAACTCGTAGAAACTGACCACATAGTCACGGGTCTCCCGCTTTGAGAATATCATGATAATTTGAAAACATCTAGATTAAGCATAAAAATAAGTCGTTAAAAGGGTGAATATCTAAACCAACCCCCAAATGGCGTCGTAAGAGATATGAACACCTCACACGGGACCAATATAACTTGTAGGAATTGATCGCGGAGTCACGGGTTTCCTAATTTAAGAATAAGATGATAATTTGAAAATATCTAGATTAGACTTAAAAACATGCCGTTAGAGGGTGAAAACCAAAACTAGTGCCCAAATGGTCCCGTAGGAGGCCCTAAACTTCACACGGGATCAATGTAACTCGTTTGAACTGACCGCGTAATCGTGGGACTCCCATATTGAGAATATGATGATAATATGAAAATATCTTGATTACACTTAAAAACTAGTCGTTAAAGGGCGAAAACCTAAACTAGCCCCCAAACGGCCCCGTAAGAGGCATAAACACCTCCCACGGGACCTATATAACTTATAGGAACTTATCGCATAGTCACGAGTCTCTTGATTTAAGAATATGATGATAATTTGAAAATATATAGATTAGGCTTAAACATAAGCCGTTGAAATGGTGGAAACCCAAACCAGTTCCGAATGCCCCTGTAAGAGGCGTGAATACCTCACATGGGACTAATGCAACTTGTAGGAACTGACCGCATAGTCACAAGTTTCTCGGTTCGTGAATATGAAGATAATTTGAAAATATCAAGATTAGGCTTAAAAATAAGCCGTTAGAGGCTGAAAAACTAAACCATCCCTCAAACGACCCCGTAAGAGGCACTAACACCTCGTACGAGCCTAATGTAACTCGTAGGAGCTGACCGCCTAGTCACAAAACTTTCGGTTTGAGAACATAATAATAATTATAACTCTTATATGCAATTTTCAGCTTGAATGAGATTTTTTATAAAAAATTAATTGGTTACTAATATCATCTCTTTTTTTAATCCTATCTTTTCTGCAGGATAACATTTCATCGTTAACTTTTATCCTCGTGGAACACACGAAGAAGTCAATAGTTTACAACAAGGGGATTATTTATTTAATATCGTTAATATTCAGGATTCTTCTTTTTTTGCGTTATGGCTGTGCGGGCTTTTGTTGTTTTATTGTTAACTTTTATGGCCGTGCGGGCTTTTGTGATTTTATTTTCATATTTTATGGCCGTGCGGGCTTTACATTATATAGGTTTTGTATTAGCAAGTTTTAGAATGTCTAAAAATAGGGGAAACTCAGCCCAATTTTTTTTGGTCTGTGAACTATTGAGACTTGTATTATTTTGAAGTTTATATGTACATTAGTTTATCAACAACGTGTGTGATTCGCAGTTTGTGAATTTTCTTGTTTTCAATTGATTATTTTTTTCTTTTAACCAAAAATTTATCATAATTCAAAACCGTGCCAAAAGTGTATCAAATATTGTCACGGTTTTGAAATGTACCAAAAGTGTACCAAAATGTACTCAATCTGACACAGTCATAAAGTGTGCCAGAAATATTAAATTCTGGGATGGTTTTAAAGTGTACCAGAAGTATTCCTGTTTGGGAAAATCTGGCACACTTTTAAACTGCGCCATAAAAAAATGACCATTTTGGAACACCTGATTCTGGCACAATTCAAAACCGTGCCAGATTTGATTTGACACAGTTTTAAACTATGCCAGATTGCTGTTTTTAGTGTAGTGACATTGGATACCTAATGTACAACATAAAATAAAGAAAAAGAATATGCAAGGAAATTGGTCACATACCAATTTTAAGATATTTTTAAAAATAGCAAGTGCTTAATAAATTCAATTAAGCAATTATTATGTACATGTTAGCTTCTCGGGCTCTCGCTTGAGAATTTTCACCTCTCATCTAGTGGGCATGCCTAACGTACCTTATTATTTACCTAATTAAGGTTCTCCATATGGATTTCACCCCATATCATTTCCCCGTATTTCCCACACAATACTTAAGATAATTAAACCTGTTCATTTCTCTTTAATATGAACTTTCACAGCTTTAGGATTAAGTATTCACTTACTTATTTCAATCTGATCTTATTATCCATTTTCATCTAGAATTTCACATAGTAGATTTCATCACATAATATATATTTTAATCTATAAATTTCACACGGTAGATTACCTCATATCTACTAAATGTCACATAGTAAATAATGTCACATGCATATATATATTCACTTTATACAATACTGCACCCTACCAGACTCAGTTGCGGTGCATGCATACTTTGCTATCATGTCCGGGTATATCTTGCACTGTACAATGGACTGTTGGTTCGACATCTCTCATGAACTATAAATCTCATATCACAAATATTAGAGGCGAGCTTACTTCCCATCCAAATGGGTCACGCACATACCTACGATCCCATTCAACCGTCGAAATTATCATTCTCAACCGATAGCAGATGCCCAAGGTCCTATGCTCAGGGTACGAATCAAAATCCCCCCGGAAGGCATACGAGGATATGATAGTTCATAACACACAACCTCCACCCCGATAGCAAGTAGCGTAGGTATGTTATACACATAATAAAAATAATATAGGTATTCACCCCACCTATATATAAAACAATAGGGCACACGCACAATCCATATAAATATTTTCATACGTAGTATATTTATTTCACATATCCTACGTATTTACAGATTATGACTTTACTTCTTAAATTATATTCCCGAGCTTTACTCATCTTTCGAAGGGTAATCATTTATTTCTCATATAAATTAAGTAAGTAAAAGTCCACGCCCTACTATTCCATGACATCACAACTCCGAATTTATATGAATTAATATTATCTTCAATTAGGTTTATTTCACGATAATCCCTAATTCAGTTTTAACCCTTTATTCCATCCCTAGGGTTATTCTCATATATGCCTAAGGTTATTCTGGTAATAATAACTCCCTTACCACTGGTACTAACCTTAAATCATCATTTATTCCTCCACTATAACGAATTCAATCACACTTGTTAATTTCCCCCATTCCATCCCATACATGATAATATTATCCGGGTCTTAAGTATACCCTACTACCTTCTCTAAGTCCCAATTTGTTCAATTAATCATCACCAAATAATTATCAAAGTTTGGATTTAAATAAATATTCACAAAGAAATAAATCACATTTTCGGGGGGAGTCGATCGATCGACTGTTCCTGGTCAATCGATCGATCAATTGATCGATCGGCATTCTTGAGTCGATCGATCGATCGACCAAGTAATTGCCTAGATTCTGCATATGTTTACCTATGGTTTTACATCTTTTCATCAACAAAACCATTATCAATTAATCCCAAACTCCTCATAATTCATCCCACATGATATATCAAGATATATAAATGATCTCTAATTATCCCACAATTTAAAATCATCAAGAAGTTTGGATTAAAAATATATTATTTCTCATAAATTCCAGAAATCTCATATTTTATCATTTCTCCAAGAACAACTTATAAAATTAGATTTTCTTCACCAAATGATTCCAAATTTCTTGGATTAAAACATACATTCAAAAAGAGATTTATCCTTCATAATTCTCATTTTAAGTATTCATCAAAAATCATCTTAATTCATATCACTTTTCAGAATTTTCTAAACGATCTAACATGGACAATATACATGCTAAAATTTGCTATAGTTAATTACTTGCCTTTAGATTGTAGGTCTGAACCGTTGGAGAATAATTATAGCCTCCACGAATTTCCTTCACTCCAGGTTTGTTCTTGCACAAATTCTTCAAATCCTCCCCTTAGGCTCTTGAAATTCTTTCTCAATTCTCTCCATTTTCTCTCTAACTCTCTGTATAATTTTCTTAACCTCTGGGTTTGTGAAAGTGACTATTATCTAAGCCCAACCTTTGATTTTAAAGGTGAGATCCCTTTTTTGGCTTTTCACCTCCCATTAAGAAGGCCAAAAGTCACCTAAATAAGTCCTGATAAATCTCAAAAACTCCCAAGACTCGAACATAACCCTCGGGTACTCAATTTTGACTATTTACACCCTTTCGGACACTTTGGCGCAGTCAAAATGGCCATTCGGATGATGTAAAAATAATTTAGTTTTTATTATATTTAATTATAGTCCCGACACGACTCATACGTGTATCCCAACTTAATTACTAAAATTTTCGTATTTATCACTCGTAACAATTTTATAAAAATCACTATCATGTGTAAAGTCATAATCATATATATTACTTTTAATCACAAGTAATATTCAACATAATTCATATATTACTTTATTCCCGAGTAATATTTAAATCCAGATTAATTTTCAATTATCCCACCATTAATTCTAATTAATCCCATTTTAAAAGTCATTAAAAATACGGGGTGTTACAATAAGCTGCTTAGAAATCAAAATAAGTATCTAAAAAATAGAGCACCGTGCGCACATCTCTAGATTTGTATCGTGCGTACGGATTCGTTCAAACCGTCACCAATTGAAGCCTTTAAAATGAAAAATCGAGGATATCTCTAATTCATCCGAAAAACTCCAGAAATTCTTAACAAAGTCTCCTCAATATCAACACTCACAATACCAGAATTATGAATGACCTCATTCTCTTCCACTTAACTGTAACAACCCGCCTAATGGGATACGGGGCGATCACTCCTATATCAAATTAAAACAGGAGTCACATATGGATCATTCTTAGCATCACTGTCGAAAAATCCATTTAATTACTAATATCCTATTAGGCAGGCGTTAAAAACTTTTACTTAACTACTCTTTTTAAACCATTAAAATAAAACATCCACAAGTTAATGCATAAATGAAACTAAAATAAATTAAAATAACCGAACACTCGGTTCAAATTATACCACCATATCGAATGCTGTACTGAAAGAATAAATAAATGCAATTGAACCATTGGCTCGAATGTTTATACAGTACCTCCTATCTAGAGTACAACGATGGAATCGGCTATCAAAAACCTGCACGCATCCACAGCTGCTGCAACTGACGTCTGACTCGAAAGAAGTGCCATCCAGGCGTCCCTGTGTCTGGACACCTATATATATATATAATATATATATATAGCAAGAAAGGAAAGTAGATAAACGGGTCAGAGCCCGAGTTTTGAAAATATTTAGCAAGTGCATAAATGCCTTATTATTTTGAAAAAGGTTTTATCTCATATTTAAGTTTGGTATCGCACTCCCATGAGATACCCCTCACCTCTTCGCTAATAGTGCACTCCTAGCGCATCCCTCTAAACATCCTAGTCAAGCTACCCTGCTAGACTAGTCTATCACCCAACCAATATCAACCCTAGATAGTCCAAGCAATGTACTAAGGGCTAAACTTCACCCCAATCTCAACGCTATGCCATGTTCGTGCGTGGGGTGTCTCGCAAAGCGAAATCCAAACAAGGAACCCCCCCGATACACTACTACGCGGCACGGTCGATAGTCGAGATCCGCCAGTCCCTCAGTACATAAAGATATATATATATATATATATATATATATATATATATATATATATATATATATATATATATATATATATCATAAGCATTTATAATATTAGAGAACTAAGGATTAAACTTTTCCCCAGTCTCAACACATTGCCATATTCTTGCGTGGGGTGTCTCGCAAAGCGAAATCCAAACAAGGAACCCCCCCGATACACTACTACGCGGCACGGTCGATCGTCAGGATCCATTAGACCCTCGGTACTCAATTCATCCATATATATATAATCATTTTTTTACCATAACCATCCGAATCAATCTCCCGGACTGAGGATTCATATATCAAGTATTTATCAATACTTTCATTTTTCTTAAAACTTCCCATTTCCCTTTTTATACTCCGGAAATGTAAATATAAAAGCCAATTCATTATCATGAATTGCTTTAACGAATCATATACTTTTAAAAGCCAATTTTATTATCATAAAAATGCTTTTCCTTTATATGTCATCCCATTTCCCTTTTTATACTCAGGAAATGTACCCAAAGCCATTTCCATTATCATGAAAATGATTTGATCAAATCATGCTTCCACATCCATTCTTCCATCCGGGAGTGTTACCGAAGCCAAACCTTTATCCCATTTCCCTTTTTATACTCAGGAAATGTAAATTAAAGCCAATCCATTATCATGAATTTCTTTAATAAATCTAAGACCGCCCATCCGGGTTTCCCCACTGGACGCACCCCTAAATGGCTATCATCTTCCAGGGCCTATCTATACAAGACAACCTGGGAACCTACCAACGTCAGGAAGCGGCCATATTGCCTGCGGGAAAGTCAGGACCACACCCAGAATCCCCTAACCAGCGCAGAAAACAAATAACCGCCCATATGGCCTAGGGACTATATCCAACCTGCTCAATAGCTAGGAAGGCTTCACCACAACGCGCTCAACTTCCCTTATGATAGCGATTTAGGGAGGTGTGTAACCATAATTTATCAATTATGAAAATCATTTGTCTTTCCATTTTTAAAATATTCATTTTTATATCTTCAAAATCATTTCCATCATATCATATATATATACTTTAATCACCTAGTATATACATATACCATATATTCCTCCTAGAATATATAACCGTTCATAATGGCCTATATCATCTAGAGATGACCATAATCCTAAATATTCCCTCCAGGAATCACAATCATGCATTCATATAAGCATGATACTAAGCCCAAAGTATTTCCTTACTTTGTTCAATACTAATTACCTGCATCATCTCTTAAAGTTTTATTTATCCTCAAAACCCTTACTTAGGAATCCCCCAAATCATAAATGGGTCCCCACCTCATACGAGTATCCAAATTTAATTTAACTCCCCATAACCACAAGAGGAGAAAACTGGCAATTCTACCCAAGGCGAATCGATTCGCCCTTTTTGCGAATCGATTCGGCTAGGCGAATCGATTCGGTTCCCAACCCGAATCGATTCGGAAAACATTCTGCAAACAAGTCCCTAAATCCGACTCGATTTGATCTAAATCCGAATCGATTTGGACCATTGCAGAAACCCAAATCCTCTTGGGCGAATCGATTTAGTCTGGACCCGAATCGATTCGGCCCATTCGAGGGTCAATGTTTGGGCAATTTTCTTCAATCTCCAAAATACCCAAAATTCAATCCAACCTCCATTTAAATCATAACTTGGATTTATTACTACAAATCCAAAGTTTTTAATATCTCCTCAAATTCTTTATAGGTCCTAACAATCCTTTTGAGAACCCCTAATATTTATCTCCAATTAGTTACAACTAATGATTTCAATCTCGGATAGCTTTCCGTAGAAAAATCACTATAAATCCAAAAAAAATCAGAAAAATACACGGTCGGTGACCACACGACCGCGTCGAAAAGATCTACAATTTTTATTTTTTGACCAAGAGCTGAATCGATTCGACTCTAGGCCGAATTGATTCAGGAAGCACGCTGGCTACTGTTCACCGTCTTCTCCGAGACGGTTTTGGCCATTAAAGCTTCTCCCAAGCTTTTGTCGCCTCACCCAACGTCCTACAACTTCAACCAACTACAAATACACATATATAAAGGGTTCTAAACATCCTAGAACCCTAAACCACCCATTAATTTTGATTAAAACCTAAGTTCCACAAATCGAAATATTATTGGGGTTTAGTTGTTTTAACTCCCAAAAACCCGTTTTATCCACGAAACCCCAACCCAAAATCTTTAGGGTTTATTTATACCAAACTACGGTATGAGATATTTATGCAAAAAGGGAAATAAAGCAAGTAAACACTTGCCTCGTGGATAAAATCCTACGTCCTCAAGCCGAATCCCGCAGAGTTTGGCGGGAATCTCCCCGTTCTCCATTTTTTCTCTCTTCTTCTCTCTCTTCTCTTTCTTTTCTTTCTATTATCTTCCCCTCTCCCTCTTTAAATAGGAAGAAAAGGGTTTTACCCCAAAAACGACTCGTTTATCCAATTACGAGTTACTTTTACCTCTAAAATTACTCGAAACTCATTTTCAACAATCGGACACTCTTTTCCGACTATCTCGGATATTTCGAGACTCACGACGCAATTGAAATTCCCATCCAGGGTACTTGATCGAAAATCACTATTCCAACCTAAAATAAATAAATACGGGTTTTCCAATTAAAAATCTTACCTAGTGTCGCTTTACTCAGCGACGACATATAATTAAAATATTTCGACCTATTTAGTCCCAAAAATAATGACAGCACCCATCGAAAATCATTCAATCCTCGAAAATCCAAAAAATTACTATTTAGGAAAATTCCCCAAATTGCCAATTTATATTTAATTATGGAATTTAATTGTCTCCAAAAGGGCGGGTTGTTACATTAATCAACTCCATACATGTCATTAACTAAATACTCTAGCATATTATGATCTATATTGTTATCCTCCCCTTGTACACATATCCTACTTGTTGAAGGTTTTTGTGAAGGCTGCTCAGGGACAAAAGGAACTTTCGATTCCCAATGAAAAACCCAAATTCGATAACTATCTTTCATACACCATCTTAAAAAATGTAGTTATAATGTTTTCCACTAAAACACCTTACCATTCTTACACATAGAACACGGAAACAAAAACTCTTCATCATCATGACATCTCTTTATGTATTTCACAAATTCATTAGCACCTCTACAAAACACATCCCCTAATCTATTCGTATCACCCATCCACTCTTTGTATTTATGATATCCCATCACAACTACTACCAATAATCACCTATTATGGGTAAGAAGCGTATATTCATGGATTAGTATGAACAGAAGTTTGAACATTTAGTTCCCATTAGTATAAACAATCACCTATTGAATGGGTACGCATAAGAACTAGAAGGCTGGTTTCTATGCGCATTATATGTAATTTAAATTTGTTATATATGTTATAGAACCGTTATGTCATGCATTTAAATGATAATACTATGACACCCCGCTTAATTGAATACCTGGTGATCAATCCTTTATTAAATTAAAATAGAATATAAAGTTGGTGCATTCTTAGCATCACCATTGAAAACTTTTAATTAATTACTAACCATATAGTATTTGAAAATATGATGTCAAAATTTTATCTTTACAATTAACATAGACCAATTAATCAATTCAATCACATTCCCACCATTTAAGTAAGAGCTCATAATGAATAATGACAAATAGTAAATAAAACTAAATCATACAGTTTAGTCTAAAATGTACAGAAAGTAGTCCAAAACCAAACTAATTCCGCAGTCTAATAGATCATAAAAAATCCAAAGTCTCTGAATGATAGTAAAATAAAAATGGACAACATGTCCGACTGAAATAAATGCTCATACAAGGAACTTAATGAATACTTATGCGTCTAATGTCAAGGACCTGTAACATCCACAACAGTTGCAGCACACTAAAACAAAGAACTGCTAAGACTGGTGTCCTTGTAGCTGGGCACCTAAAATGTTTTACAAAAATAGAGATTTGGAGAAAATGGGTTAGAGCCTGAGTAAAACAATTTAAAAATTTAGCAAGTATTTAAATGCAAAATTTGCAAATATTATATACATGTTAGATTTATGTTCTCTCACTTGAGATGCTCACCTATCATCTAATGTGCATACTTAACGTATATATATAACCTGTCCTGATTATACTACCCCATCAAATTAGTCCAACCTAAATATACTATGATACCCGGTAACTTGGAACATTCACCCGTATCACCCATACCATCCGTTATAACATTCTTTTCATCCATATGTAAATTATAAATTCCTTTTTTTTATAATTAAATACTCACATACTAGAGTTATCTTAAATATTATTATCTTTCTATTCTATCAGGCACACACAGTAGAATAAGTCATCATCGTATATATTTATCAACACATATATAAATATAACAATAATGCACCCTTAGGCTGAGACCTCCTGGTGCATACATACTCTGCGCTCATGTCCCAGTACCTCATGTACTAAATAAAGGACTACTGGTTCAGTATCTCACTTGACCTCATATATTGGAGGCGAACATAGTTCCCAGCCAAATGGGTCACGCAGATACCTACGTTATCATTCAACCGTTGAAACTATCATACTCTCAGATAACATGTATCTAAGGTTCTATGTTCTGTGTACAAGTCTAAAATCCCCCCAATGGGCTCATCAGGATAAGACTGTCCACATTGCGAAACCTCCCCCCGATAGCAAGCAGCATAGGTATGTCATTCAAATGATAAATCATTCAATAGGTTTCCCCACCATTTACCTATTTATATAATTAGTATAGGTATACACGCAACCTATCGTAGATGTCCCACACATAGCATATCTATATCCCCCCAAATATTCTACATATTAATTAACTTCAATTATACTTCTCACCGTACACCCCAAGAGTCCCTCGCTACTCGAAATACTGTTACTAATCCCTAAACTTTTTCAATAGGTAAATTGTCCCTTTACCGCTGATCCATTCTTAGGTTCACTCGTTACCTTTGAGTTCATTTAAATATCCGTAATATTATTTAACATTAAATAATTCCAGTAGTTAGTTCACATTTTACGTAACCCACTTAAATTCTATTGACGTCAAGTTACATCCAAATATACCTCCAGGATCCAAAACTCGATTATCTCCAATTGGGAACAAATTATCAACACAAATCCCTAAGAAGGTTTAAGAAAAAAGACACATTTTGGACCGGTATATTGGGTATAGCGAACCGGTCCATCGAACTGTAAGTAACAACAATCTGAACCGGTCCGGTGGGTTCAGTGAACCGGTCCGGTGGACCTGAGATCGTCTCCTTTCTTATGCAGTTAATAATTTCCCCCATTTTCTTAACGAAATTCTTATGGATCTTTACAAAATTAAAAACCAAGATTTCCAAACACCATGTAGACATATAGGGGTAATTTCCAGCATAAAATATTATCAAATCATCAAGAATACTACACAAGAATTGGTTAATTTATGATTATCATCAAGAACCCTAGTTTTATGTTCTTCCATGTTCACACAGCTACATGTCCAGATTTTTTCCATCCGTTAGAGTCTGATTTGTCCTCTAGTTATTTCAGAATTCCATCTACATGCAATTCCTAATCAAGACTTAATTTAATTCTCAAATTACAACAATAATTTCATAAATACGTGGTTATTTATTCAAATCTACTCTAACATGGATAACATATGCACATAATTTAGTAAGATAAACACTTACCTCTTTTGGTCGTTCTAATCCGTTGAAGAAGAAGGATATGGTTGTGGTCCTCTCTCCCGGATCTACGCGATGGTGGTGATGGTGGTGCAAGAGGATGACTTTTGGCCTTAAAACTCTGAGGCACTCTCTCCTTCTCCCTCATGTGCTCTCTTTGTTTTGGTAACTATAAAACCTTGATTCACTTACGTGATAAAAGATATAACCACTCAAAGTTTTCGTTTATCCCTATTCCCCAAAATTTCAAAAGACCAAAATACCCCTTTGGGGTGCCACTTTGGCCTGAAAGTGCACCGGGACCCAAACTAAACCCCCGGGGGTAGACTTTTATGACTATTTTGACTCTTTCGGACACACTAGAGAACTCAAAATGACCATATGAAGTATAAAACATGAAATTACATTTTATTTTCGAATTTAGTCCCGACATGACTGACACGCGCGTCCCGACTACATTTATCGTAACTGCTGTATTTCTCACTCACAAAAATCTTAATATTTCTCGTCATTATTATTACTCATTCACTAAGTAAGATTCAATATAAATAAATATTAACCTTTATCTTTCCAATTAATATGTATCATCCTTGACTAATTATTCCAATTTAATTTAAACAATCGCAATTTAATCCACAATTAATCCAAATATAAAAATCATAAAAAATACAGGGGGTTACAAATACATGCAGGCATGCACCCTCCCAAATAAGGTGTTATATAAGAAGTTGACTTAATGTAAATTTACACATGGGTTGTCTATTGCGGTTCCCTTTATTACCTATTACTTGTTGTATAAAATTTATAGTATGTTTCATTTAATTATGTCTTATTTATATTCGAATTTTACATTGTTATGTTTCATTTTGCATCACATCCTAAGTGTTAGAGAATGCCTAGGGCCAACCAACTCAATGGCCATCTAAGTGTTCAAATACACCTATCAACAACCATTCAAGAATTCAAAATAACAATGCAAATAATAATGTCTTTTATTCGAAATTACTTGGGCCAACCAACGTAATGGTCATCTAAATGTTCAAATCTACTAGTCAACAACAATTCAAGAATACCAAACAATTCAACAATTTCTATATGTGTGTGTGTGTATATATATATATATATATATATATATAGAGAGAGAGAGAGAGAGAGACCAAAATATGTGTAGAGAGAGAGATGACGACCGTTACTGCAATTAGAGAGAGAAACCAAATTTCAATTTTAGAATTGAATACCAAAAATCAAGTAGGCACTATACAAAAAACGAAATAGGCACTATACCAAAAACCAAATACCAAATTATAATTTCAATTTCAATTTAAAATACCAATTTCAATTTCAATTTCAATTTTAATTTAAATTGAAATTAAAATTCAATTTATAATATTAATTCCTATTTCCTCCATCTCCTCTAAACGGTGAGTGATCCTATCCCATTCAAGATCGCATATTTCTGTAATATACTTAATAACTCATGCACATTGTTCCAATTTGAGGAAAATTCGGTATCATATGCCCATAGTTCTCCAAGTACACGATATAGATTCGCAAGTGTGAGTGTTATTTCAATTTATCAATTGAAATAAAACTTAACATCGCATCATCTAGTATGTACCCAGAAAACATTAAGATACGACTGCAGAACTTCCCTCAAAAGTAACAAGTTTAAGCCACTAAGAATATTATTATACAAAAATATGTAGTCCCAAACTGTCCAAACGGGACAATTTGAGGGATCTCAATACAGGGGTAATGACTTTCGAACGGGTCTAAGGGCCATTGAATGCATACACATAAGAACTAGAAGGCTAGTATCTATGCGCACTACATGTAATTTAAAGTATGTTTCATTTAATTTTCTCTTATCACAATTCGAGAGATTTTATTTAATTATGTAATTTAAAGTATGTTTCATTTAATTTAAAGTATGCATAATAACTAAAACTTATGCCAATTTATACAAGTATCAATACCAATTCAAATTAAATTTTAATTTATACCAATTTATACCAATATCAATATTAATTCAAATTCAATTTCAATTTATTTCCAATTTATACCAGTTTACACCAATATCAATACCAATTCAAATTCAATTCAATTGAAATTGAATTTCAATTTCAATTCAAATTCAATATCAATACCAATGCAATTCAGGTTATAAGGCCAGGTCACATCGAATCGTCTATTTACTCGTTATGATCAATCCTTGCAATAATTCACACACACTTTCTATAATGCCATTCTATCACTCTCTCTCTCTCTCTCTCTCTCTCTCTCTCTCTCACACACACACACACAGAGACACACATATACAATTTCATTTCCAACTTGACCCTAAACCCTAGCTTTCTTCAGTCCAAAATCAAACCCCAAATTTGGACTCTCATCAATCAAACCCTCAATTTGGACTCCCAAATCAAACACCTAACTTTCTTCACTCACACACACCTACACACATGCACAACTACCCCTAATACCCTCCACCCCAACCTCCACCCCCCACACCTACACACACACACGCAGACCCACGCACACACACACATGCACACACATACCCACCTATATACACACACACACCCTTACATAGACACGCGCAGACCTACACACACACACATACACACACCTACACATACACATGAATACACACACACACACACACACACACACACACATACACAAAGGAAAGAGAGAGAGAGAAAATGACCCAAAAACATAGAAAGAGAGAGAAATCGTCGCACAGAGAGAGAAAAATGGTGGGAAAGGAAAACAGTGGGAAAAAAGGAGCGCCTAGGGTTTTAGTTAAAAGAGTTGTCATGGACCTGTCAAGGTCTTTGACCGTGACAACCCCTTGTCACGGACTTGTCAGGGTCATTGACCGTGACAAAAAATGCTTATTTTTTGGTCACGATCAATGATCGTGATAAGGTTGGCCGGCTCAAAGGTGACAATTTAGCCTTTTTAGTGTAGTAATAACTTACTGGTCGTGCTAACTATTCGTTGACTTTACCGTCGAGGACACGAACTAAACTGTCAACAAAGTAGCATGACTTGCACAAACCAACACCAACGTCTAAAGAGAGAATACCGACCTCACCACATTACTCTCGAAAGGAACCTTGAACCTAGAGTTTTGATACCATTTGTAATGCCCCGACCCGGATTTATGTGTTATCCGTAGTAAAAAATGTCTGATCTGAGCATTACGTGTGAAGTGCAATGAAACAACCTACATAATGTTACTAGTACAATTTTTTATTTAGATTGACATTTCACTTGTTTAGCATGTGATTCCAATTTCAGACTTAAACTACGTGAGGGACCCATGGGGAGCACCCCGAATTCCAAGTATACAGAGATACTAATGTAATGTAGAAGAAAGTACTTACCTCTATAAAGCTCTCAAAATACAAAGCTGCTCCCAACCTACAGTAACAAAGCGAGGGAGCGAACCAAATGCTGGAAATATACAAATGCAATATAGAATCGAACGCCAGAAGGAAGGACTCTAAAAAGTTTTACCTATGTTCACATGTAACTACCTTGTGTACATATATAAACATACATATACATATACTCAATGCATGAAACAATTTACTTTCGAAAACCTTATTATCTAGGTTAATTCATCTTAATCTTGTAAAATACTTCCTTTTTCTCATTTTAGCATTTCTCACTTTATTTAACAAACACGGTTCAATACTTGAAAAAACTACACTCGGTTTGACCAAAAATCATTTCTTTACCGAAATTATCATTTTCAATTTTACCCATCCACATTAGTATTTTCATTGAAAATCACCCTTTCAACACATGAGAACACCGTGTTAGAAAATACGTATTTAGCCTTTGAAAACCTTTTACAACACACTCGGTGTTAATTATAAGTGTTAATCTTTTACAACACTATTAAATTACACATTGTAACTTTCCAATGTTTAACCATTGACACTTATTCAACACCATTAATAACCATTTTTCCAAACTAGACATTTCTTTACTTTGTTTATTCAAGAAATTTAATTTACACTTAAAGACTACTTTCATAAGAAAAATTCCATTTCCGTTTTATCAATAAATGTAGTCTTACAACTTTATGTTCATCACACCTTTAATCCCATTTTCATATACCTTAAAGATTAAAGTTTCTACTTTTTTCTCTTTCATGTTTAAACCCAACAAAACCTTTTTTAAACTTATTTACACATGTATTGCCAAAATAATACACGTTTATATTCATGAGAGGATGTATTTTAAATCCTAAAATCCAATTAATGGGAAAACCATATATTTCCTTTAGAAATTCATCATACTTGTAAAATATACTTTTAAGGCATAAAAGACATTTATTTCTTCAAACTCAACAATGTCCATTTTCATATACTTTACATTTTTCAAGAAACATTGAAACTTTTTTCCACCAATGTTTAACAAAATAAATATTTATCTTCAAACATTTTATTTCATAAAATATTTAACATCAATCTTTCTAGAAAATACACCATTTTCATAAAATACTAACTTTTAATTTTTCAAGACATTGAAATACTTGTTCATTCTTTCTTTCCAACAAAATGACATTTTACCAATATTTTTATTCCAAAAAAATGTTTATTATTTTCTACACTTGATTTTCATCATTTAATCAAATGCACCCAACTCATGTAATCTAACTACAAGACTACAAATAATATAAAATAGAGTCTCAATAATAAGGGTAAGATTTTCCTACCTCGAAAGACTCCAAATGGTGGTAGAAAGGTTGGTGTAGGAGGAGCGACCCCCACCTCCAAAGACGGCCTCAAGGGGTCACCAAATGCATCCTCCAAAATACTTCATTCAAGGTTCCATGCAAAACCCCATCAAAATCCACTTTAAATTCCATGAAGGTTCCATCTTTATCTTAAAAAATCTCCCAACTCTTCTCCATAATTCGTAGCTCTACTTTAACAATTGTGGAAATGGGTGTTTTAGTCTTGAATATGATGGAAAACTACAAGAATGTGGTGTTTTGTGGTAGTTTATGGTGAAGGGATGGTGGAGAGAAGCCAATAATTGTGGAAGACTTCTTCACCTTCTCTCTCGCTCTTCCATTTTCTTCTCTTAAAATTACCCCTAATGAGACAAACAAACCCTTATAAAACACCCCAAAATCTTAAATTCTCGTTTTGCCAAATCTGGTCTCACCAGAGCTTGACACCTTAACAATCCAATGGCCAAAATCTTGACAGTGCACAAGGGCAAACCGATCTAAGAATTTTCCAGAAACGTCATTCGAATGACATCACAAACTCGATTGAGCGACATCTCCACCTCGTTCAAAGTTTGGCTTCACAAGACCTTCATAAGACCAGGGACTGTAATGCAGCATGATCTCGTTTGAAGATCTGCTTCGCACGAACTTCGCGCGACAACAACATCTTGCTGCTAACGACATCCCTTTATCATTAGAACGACCCTTTTTTTTTTCTTATATTTCCTTCAATTTTGGCCCATAATTTTCCTATAATTATCATTAAACTTACCTCATTATAATTTACACACAGATTTAAATAAAAAGATTGGAGTAGGACATTACACTTTTGTAGTTTACTCATTTAGTGTTATTTACTCACTTTCTTCCCATTATGAGATATCTTTTATTCTTATTTCATTATATCACATCAAGTAATATCCGTTTTTATTATTCGTATTCGCATAATTTATTTTCATAAAATCCAAAAGATAAGAAAGTGGGTTTACTTGTAAACTCCAAAAGTAAGACTTTCTCATTTTCTAACACTTTTAAAAGGGCACACTTTTTTCAAAAAAGCACTCAAACACTCAAACACGAGCCTTAAATTTGTGTTTATGAGTTAAATCCCACCTTTATGATATGTCAAGCTACATGGACATTGATGCCCTCTGGGTTACATATGTGTCTTGGGCTAATCCTGGGATTTGAATACTCTCCTTCCATTTTATTCTTTTGTACTATATTGTATCTATTTTTGTGATTCTTGAACTCCTACATATTTATGTCTCATCCTACATGCACATTCATTTTTCCATAGCGACTCATGATTCGACGAACACTCACATCATATGTTTATGTTATTTTACGGTACACTCCTCTGAATGATTCCGCTCCATATTTCCTATGACGTGAGTCGGATGCTTACCTTCTTCCATTATTTACATTACACACATGCACGCGCGCGCGCACACACACACACACACACACATCGAGCTTTGGATAAAAGGAGAAAATCAATATAGCCTATGAGAGATCTAAAGGGCAGAATGGGTGACTAATACTTTCCCATTATGTAACTATAGGTCCCCTTTTTTATGTGTGCTGTAACACCCCGTATTTTCATGCATTTAATATTTAATTAATTCGGGAATTCAAAATTACTTGTGTGTCGTAATTTTAATTGAATTAATTATGGCAAGTTATATTTATATATTAATTGGGAAGTTAATGGTTAATGTTTAGGGAAACTTAATTACTAAGTAAATATAAATAATGTAGATACGTCATTTCGAGTATTAATGACAGGACATGTACATATTTTAGTCGGGAGTCGGTATAGACTATTTTGGATGTGAAATAAGAATTTTTAGAAATTAATTAGGATGCCAATTCTGAGTGTATGATTGAGTCCAGATGGGCTGAGATAGTCGGAAAAGTGTACCCGGGGGTAGTAAACGGGTCACGGAACGTTTTTAGGCATAGCCGGGCCCACACGGGGGCATTTGGGTCACTTGGGCTTGGCCCATTAGACAAAAACGGTATTAAGGTTAATTAAACAAAGAAAAGAAAGAGGGGAACGACTGAATTAATTAGATAAAAGACTTAGAGGGTTAGGAAACCCTAACAGCAGCCAAAGTCAAATTTGGGGATCATAGGAGAGCCAAAAAGGAGTCATCTTCAACCTTGAGCATTCACGGTTCCAAATTCAGACTCTACAAACCCTAAGGTAAGTGGTTAACTTACTGTAGCATTTAAAGTGTAATTCAATTCATATTTATGTGATGGGGATAATTATAGAAATTAGTTTTGGGATTTAAAGGGGATAAACACGGGGTTTTGTAAACCATGAATCTAATTTCTAAAATTGAGTAGAAATTCGTATACAATCTGAGATTGGTATTCATATCTGGTAAAATGTGTAAATCTGGATGATTTAGAAATGAATTGGTATTATGGAATTGAGGTTTAATTGGGTTAAAGATTAAATGGGTCTTACGCAAATTCGTGGAAACAGTAGAGAAAGTAAAATTTAGTGATGTTTCTGGACTCTAGGAAGGATCCTTATAAGGTTTTTGATGTTATTTGTGGATGGAAAAACTTATTTTTCAGTGTAGAAGAAACTAGGGTTTGGATGTGTCCATCAATGGCTGAAACAGCCAACTCGGAGAAGACGAGGACCTGATCGATCGATCGATCGATGGTCCAAAAATTTTGATAGTTCGCCCAGTTTCTAATGTATAGGGAAAATAATTAAAAATCCTTCCATGCCTTAATTGTTGAATAATTAATACATGGGTTTAAATCTAATTAATTGTGAATAAAGATTAATTAGAATTTGAGGGCGGTTTGGTGTGACATCATAATTAAAAATTAATTGAGATTTGGAGAAAATTAGGTGTGATACACTAAGGTTGAATTTTGGAAAGTTTGTTTCGAAATGATTAAATATGGATGTAGTAAACAAATTCGGGAATAACGATTTGAGCGATACCAAAATGTAAATTGTATTTAGGTGAAGGCTAAATAATTTAGAGTCGGGGATTTAGACTCGGGTAATGTTACTTCGGGCCACGAGAGTAAGTCCGAATACATTGCTTGGGGTGTTACCAAAAGGAATTGATGTGTAAATTAATTAATAATTATAGTTGGGCCATAAACTCAAAATAAAATGGAATTGGCTTGTGTCACGGACTTAGTGCACGGTGTACCCGGGATATTTTATATTTATATATATACGGTGTGTGATAGTATATATATATGATGTGTACATTAATATCAGTGAATAGGTATTATTATTACATATATACTCTAGTGCTATAGGGGGATGTTGCGCGTAGTGGATGAATCCCCTAGCTTGAGGAGTAAGACGAGTATAATCCTAGGTCATAGCGTCCGTTATATGGGTGAGGGGCATCTCACTTTCAGGGAAGGAATATGACCGCCTCCAACATTTATGTATTTACCAAGTTAGTGAACGATTCTAACTTGGGGTAACTAGGTTATGTGAATATACCTAGAGGGATAACACTGTAGAGAATTTATACCCGGTGAGACTTTACTCGGGGGAAATACTATTATTAAATGTTATTTCAGTAGGGTTGTGAATACTGTAATTTGATTGAGTACATAATTAGGTAAATAATTATATACAGGCTAATTAATACAAAGCATGAGTTGTATTATATGTATAACCAATGTGGAAGTTATATGAAATTAATGATGCTGCTAATAACTTAAAAATCATAATTTAAGCATACTCGGTTAGAGTAGGGTGTTTACAAGGGGTTTTATAATTTATCTAGTCATAAGATGAAGAACTAGGTAAATTTATAAAAGGCGTTAGTAGTGCACATTAGAGGAGGGGTGAGGATGCCCTCAAGGGAGTGAGACACTAACTAAAATATGGAGAGCATGCATATTTAATTATTACTGCAAGTTAATCATTTGCTAAATGTTTTCAATTGTTTTTGGGTACTAACCCTTGCTATAAAATTTTTAAAAACCTTTGAGGTGTCTAGCCACAGGGACGCCAGGCTTGACTCAATTTCAGGGATCCGTTGCTGCAGCATATTGTGGATGTTGCGGGAGATTGATAGACGCCTCACTCTTTCATTCTAGTATAGAGACTCCTATGAGTTATTTCGAGCATGTCACTCACGGTCCATTTAGATTTTGTTAGACTTGTTGTGATTGATTACTTGTCATTATTTTAAATTTGTTAGATTTTGGGCCGATGGTTTATTCGGTTAGTCATTTAATTGTGTATGGCTGTTCCAGTTAATTAAGATTATATTGTTGCTTTATTTTCCGCATGAGTTTCATTTAAGATAATGAAAGATAAAACTTGGCAATAGACTAATTTTCTCACTTAGGTGGTTAGTAATTAAAAAGGCGGCAGTGATGTTAAGAATGATCCAACTGAGAAACCTGTTCTAACTTAATTTAGGACTGATTACCCGGGGTTAATTAGGTGGGGTGTCACATGTGCTTTGGGTGAAAATAATTTTTCCAAAAAACTTTTTCCAATTTTAATTTGCACCAATTTTTTGAACTAATTTTACTTAACCCAATTTTATCTTATTAGTCCTAAACATACATTTAGTATGATTAATAAAGTAAAATAAAATAAAGTTCCCAAAACACACAATGCCGATGTATGAGGAAGCCACTAAGGGAAAAAACCTTGAACGACCCAAGCCAGACAATCACTATGATTCGGTTTTACAAAGTACAGACAGTAGACTTAATTAATGACTTGATCACCCGTTACTCTTGACGCTCTTATATGCTTCAACCGCTCCTCTACAGTGCAACGTAGGAGTCCACCTATGCCAGGCCCACAACACACGAGTCCACATATGTCTCGGTATCTACTTATACAGCTATGGAAAGCACCTACGATTCAAAACACGGAGTCCATCGCTTCTTCACCACTAAACTCGACAAAACAAATGTTCATCAGAGATGAGCAAACTCAAGATGGTGCTAAAGTAAGTTCTTTATAGTATATGTATATGAAAGATTGAATCTTGAAACACAACGGATGTTTTTACTTGAAAAAACCTTTGTAAACAAGTGCAGAATAATGAAACGGTTTTGTTATGTAATTTTGGTTTTGTAACCCTCAAAACTTTGAGAAAAAATTGCCTTAAATAAAAAATTTGAAGTCGGCAAGTCGTTAGAACTATATTAGCATGTCGTTCGAATGAACCTGCAAATCTCGTTTGAATAAGATAAGTATGCCGCTAAAACGACTTGCTGATGTCGTTTGAACATAAGTAAATGTCGTTTGATCTTCAAAATCATAAGGGAAAGACCTACATGACTCTAAAACGTATTTATCTAAAAAATGAAGTTAAAACATTTAAAAATCATTTAAAAAAAATAACTTCCTTAAAGCATTTTTTGAGTCCTATAAACATTATGCGTTCATACCCGAGAGTATCTTGAAATGCAATATGATATGAAGACGTGAGACATGCACTAATAAACATGGCATGATGTATCTTGAAGCTTGTTCGCTACGTCTTCAAACAACATCATAGACTATGCGAAAATTGTGACAAGTAAAATATCTATCAATGACTCAAATTGGGTTTTGTCCGTAATAATGCCAATACATACAATTTAACACTATATGAAAATCTGTCCTTACAAATATCCCCTTTTGTCTATTTCATGACAAAACCTAAATAGTGAAATGCCTAATCCGGGCCATTAAGCTAAATGACCTAAATCGCATCCCATAAACCCAAAAATACAGGATATGATCTACTAAACGAATGTCAGACTGGTAGCATGAACTGTCTCCATGTGATGTAGTCGTAAAATATCAAATCTCTGAATAATCACTACATACACGAAACAAATAAATACCATGTGAAGTATGGATGTAGAAATGATAAAAATTATGATACCAACTTGTGAAACAAACCATTTGTTAAACATGTGAGCAAAACATATGATATCAATTTGTAAGCACATTTTTCAATATAGCTCAAATCAATGATATCAATATGTGAACAATATGATCAAAATATGATACAAACATGTGTGCTCATCAAACAAAACTCCCCCTACATCATATACCCCCCTTTTTGTCTCGAATAGACAACCATACAAAAAGATAAACAAACAATCATCATATCTAGAATGAAATAATCGTATGAACAATATCTTGATAAACATGAGTAGTCTGCTAATAATAATCATAAGATACCAAATAGAATATAGAAAATAGTCACAAATATGAATGATGAATATCATGAATGATGTGATTTAAATAAATCAATTCAGTGTCATTTGAATGATATAAAGATTTCGTTCAATCAGGGAAAGAAACGACCTAAAATAGAATGATGTCGCGCGAAACATCTAAGAAACGACCTATCTCACGGCCCATCAAATGACCATAACTAACACTTTTAATATCTCATTTTTAGACGGGTTAGATCCAGTCTTCAAACGACTTCAAAACTTTGGTATTCTAGCTGTAAAAATGCTCAGGATTTGCCCAGTGATTTTTTTCCTCAAAACAGCAATTTGAAATACAAAACACTAGCAAAACGGACTCGAAATAAAAAAATATAAAAAGTATGAGTTACATGCTAACATACTATCAATGTGCCTAAACATGGATATGGAATGAATGTACGTGAACTAGAATAAATAAATCACAACTTAAACACATCGAAACGACCAAGAAGCTCTAATTGATAGCTAAATATCATCAAACTAAGTTATAGCCATATGTGACAATTTATATATTTAGTTTAATGAAATAAACGAACAACATGCACACAAGTCCAGAATTTTGACAATTCTACCAAACAAATAGTGTCATGACATGATTTTTCAACATTAAAATTCGTGGTGCAAACTCATTGTACTTTAGCATCCAAACACCCTCATATTTTCCTATTTCTTTTTCTATCTCTTTTTAGGTTTCTATTTTCTCACCTTAGAGAAATACTATTGGACCCATTTTTGGCATATGTTTGTTTTTGTTGCCTTAATTTTTTCTTGGACTCTTTTAAACAGTGGCTTTTATAAAGAGTTTATTATATTCTCGCAGCCCTTTTCAGTGCACACTCATCATTTTTTCAATTAAACAATATCAATCCTCATAAGCAACAGTTCTTACATGCACAACTCCTCCTAAGTCTAATTGCTCATAGATAACAAATTTGAGAGGAGAATGTATCACCAAACTCAAATATGCATGATAAGTCAAACATTCATGTAAGCTCATCCATGTGTGTGCGATGACATATATACAAAGTCGAATCCAAATGGCAATCAACTTCGAAACAACCCCATTAGACATTGGTTAAGATCATTCTATGCATCTTTAATTATGACTAAATATCCTAACCACATGGATAATGAAATGATGGAGGTTCCAAGTACACCAATATGCCACTTCAAACTTGTAAACTCAAGACACCCAAAAATAAACCAAAAATCTTTTTTTATTTTTCAAAAAAATATTTTTGACCAAAAATAAAATATTTTTGCATTTTTCAAAAATATATGAAACCAAAAATCTTTTTGCATTTTTCCAAATACTACTCAAATAATAGGAAAAAATACAATACAAAGGGATACACATGTCATAACACTCGAAAGATATAAGTTATGAAGCAAAGACTAGAGTATGAAAAATATGGCTAACACAATCATCCGTAAGAAATATTATGAGAAGTATCATGTGAAAGTAAACGAGTGTCATGAAGTTTAATTCTGAAAGCCTCTAAGTCCGATTTCCTAACCCATGTAGGTGTGTAATGACGCATGGGGGTTTTGGGAACCGAAATGACTTAATTCCTAAACTACTTAGGAGCTTTTTGAAGGTCATATCAATAACACCTAAGGTGACCCTTCCTACCGCAATGAGTACGAGTAAAAATACGACGAGGAATGTTACCTAAATGTGGATATCTCCTAACATTCCTAGTTGGATCTCTCACACGATTGGTATTGGCTTTGGGAATGGCTGCAATACAATCATCGAAGCCTATACCATACTTATCATCCTTGATTTGGACTATGCCTAAAATCCTATCCAGCTTTTTCGACCTAGCCTCCAAATCAAACTTCACCTTACTCGAGTATCTTAATCTCGCTTCAAGCTCACTAATCCTAAACTCAAGAAAATTCCTAGACTCCTCAAACTCTATAATCTTCTTCTTTAAAGACTCCATCAAACCGCGAAGACTATCTCTCTCACCCTTAATGTATTCTAGTTTCTCCTGAGGAATCTTCTACAGTGCCTTAATATGCTCAATTAATGCATCGTGATTTTCTATGGCATTATCCTTTAACCTATCTTGTAACTTTAAGTTGGCCTTCTTCACCTTTATTGTTTCCTCATAAAAATCATTAAAGGAAACTTGTAACTCTCTTACATTTGTCTCATGCTCCTCACTATATTCACCCTTACTCACTTGGGACTGACAAACTATTGCCTCGAAAGTGTCATTCACATGAGTATCTTCATGAGAAGATTTATTGTCATCACTCATATGACTTTCCATGAACGTGACGAAGTTGCGCTCAATGGGAGAATCTCCTACCTCTTTCGATTTACTATCACTTAAGGTGGCATTACATGCAATTGGTTTCTTTCCCTCCTGTTTAAAATAAATGGGGCACTCCGCTACCTTATTGCCATAACTCTCATAACCAAAAAACCTATCCGACTCATACCTCTTATCATTCTCACTTTGATTCTAAGGAACGTGAGCGGCTTTGTTGTTCTTGAATTTCTCAAGTCTTTTCGCATCTTTCGATTGCATTTGGAACTTAAGAAACTTTTTGAACTTCTTTGCCAACAAAGCTACATCTTCAAAATCAATGTCGGATTCATCATCTAAAACTTTAGTATCCTCCTTTCGGGATTTCAAAGCAATTCCCTTTTTTTCTTTGGCAATTTCTTGGAGGTAAACATGTCAAGCTCATACGTTTGTAAGTCACCTACTATCTCTTTAAGTTTCATTGATTCAAACATATTCAATGAGTTTAAAATGGTAAATTTTTGGTCAAATATAGTTGGCAATGACCTTAATATTTTCTTTATGACACGTTGTTGGGTATTTTATCTCCCGAGTTAAAATATGAGTTAACAATATGGGAAAATCTAGTGTAAAACTCATCAAACCTGTCACTCTCTAACATCTTAATCGTCTCAAATTGGGTAGTGAGGTTTTGAAGTTTAGACATACTAATCGTGCTAGTTCCCACGTGAGTAAGCGTATGAACATCCCAAGCCTCTTTCGACATCTGACACATCATAATATGATTATACTCTTCCGGGGTAGCACACAAGGAAATAAAATTTAAACCTTTAGAATTATAAAGTGAAAGTCTATGTTTAGCTTCAGTCCACGACTCAGTACGTTTTTAACTATTGGCCTCTCTATCTTTCGTGATCGATGGTAACCACCCTTTTTCTAACGCTAACCAAACACTCTCATCTATAGCCTTAAGTGCACTTTTCATTTGCATTTTCCAATAAGCATAATTTGTGGCATAAAAAATAGGAGTTCTAAAAGCATCAAATTTCGAATATAAATACCTACAAGCACACGGGATCACACAAAATAAAAAAATGTTTCTTTCTTTGATACCAATTTATAGGTCCCCTTTTTTATGTGCGCTTTAGGTGAAAACAATTTTTCTAAAGAATTTTTTCAAATTTTAATATGAACCAATTTTGTGAATCAATTTTACTTAACCCAATTTTATCTTATCAATCCTAAACATGCATCTAATATGATTAAGAAAGTAAAATAAAGTAAAGTCCATAAAACACACAACACCGATGTACGAGAAAACCTCTAAAGGAAAAAACCTTGGATGGCCTGAGCCAAATAATCACTATGATACGGTTTTACAAAGTAGAGACAATAGACTTACTCGATGACTTGATCACCCACAAGTCTTGACGATCTTCTATTCTTCAACCCCTACTTCACAATGCAACGTAGGAGTCCACCTATGCCAGGCCCACAACACATGAGTCCACGTATGTCTTTATATCCACCGATACAACTACGACAATGACCTATGATTTAGAATATGGAGTCCACTGTTTCTTCATCATAAAACTCGAAGAAACAAATGTTTAACATAGATGAAAAAACTCCAGATGGTGCTAAACCAAGATCTTTATAACATATGTATATGAAAACATGGATATTGAAACACAAAGGATGTTTCAACTTGAAAATCCTTTGAAACAAGTGCAGAAAAATGAAAGGGTTCTGTTACGTAATTTTGGTTATGTACCCCTTGAAATTTTGAGAAAAAATTGCCTTAAATGAAAAATCTTAAGTCGAAAAGTCGTTAAAACGATATTAGCTTGTCGTTCAAACGAACCTATAAATCTTGTTTGAAAGAGATAATCATGTCATTAGAACGACCTGTTGATGTGTTTGAACAACGGTAAAATGCCATTTGATCTTCCAAAACATAAGGGAAAGATCTACACGACTCTAAAACGTATTTATCTAAAAAAATGAAGTTAAAACATTTTAAAATCATTTTTAATAAAGTATTACACTTAAAACATTTTTCGAGTCCTATAAACATTATGCGTTCATACGTGAGAGTCTATCGAAATCCCATTTGATATAAAGATGTGAAATGTGCACCAATAAATACGACATGATCTATCTTGAAGCTTGGTTGCCATGTCTTCAAACAACATCATAGACTATGTTGGAATCGTCACAAGTAAAAAATCTATCTGTGACTCAAATTATTTTTTTGTCCAGAATAAGGCTAATACATACAAATTAACACTATTTGAAAATTTGTCCTTACAGTAACTTAATCCCCAGAGCCTCAATTCACTTGGATTCTTATGCATATGTATGACCTTGATGCCATTCTCTTCAACGTATTTTGAGTAAACTAGGCTGGCGATTACATTCCCTTGTGTTACGCCCGCTTGACGACGACCGATTTTATATACAAGTCAGCCCGTGAAAACACCAGTTCAAGTGGTAAAAATAGGACCCCCATATCCTCGAATCACCCGCACGCGCATGGTGGGGAATAGAAGGTGAGCTCTCCGATTTTTCCCCTCCCGTCTTGATTTCGGGGTTGGGCCCCACCACCACAGTGCGACTCCGTTGGGGAATTCTTAGAGGACTAGACTTTATTTTCACATAGTTCTTATTTTTTTGCTTTCCTACCTTTCTATATGTATACATGTGCCTTCACTTGTGTGTTCCCCTTACTCGTATGCTTTCTTCTCGTATATATATCTCATTTTTTACCACATGCTTCACTTTGCACTCACTTTTACATGTTCACCATATTCCATCCTATGCTCACTTATATATATATATTAACACCCCATATTTTTAATGATTTTTAAAACGGGATTGATTAGAATTAATTGCGGGATAAATTGAACATTATTCTGGATTTAAATATTACTTGAGAATAAAGTAATATGTGATTTATGATGAATATTACTTAGTGATTAAAAGTAATATACATGACTATGACTTTACATATGATTATGATTTTATAATTGTCGCGAGTGACGAATACGACAATTATGATAATTAAGTCGGGACGAACGCGTGAGTTGTGTCGGGACTATAAATTATTGAAATGAAAAGTAAAATATTTTTATGTCATCCTAATGGTCGTTTTGACTGCGCCGAAGTGTCCAAAAGGGTTTAAATAGTAAAAAAAGTCTACTTGGTTGTTGGATTTGGGTCTCGGGACACTTCGGAACCGAATGGACACCGCGAAAGGGTATTTTAGTCATTTGACTTGGGAACTGAATATTACCCACGAAAATTGAAGATTATTTATAAGTCTAAAAAGGTGCCAGGTTCATAGTTTATTCACAAAACTTAGAAAGAAATCTATTGAGGAGAGAGAGGGACTTCTTTAGGAGAGGAAGAGTTTTCTGGGAAAAACCAAGGGCCTAAAAGACACCTTGCACCATCACCACCACCACCACCACCAGATGTTGATAAAAAAAAGGAAGAAGGAGTATGAGAAAAATCTTCTCCAATGGTTCAGACCTAGGAATTAGAGGCAAGTGATTAACTACTGCAAGTTCTAGCATGTATTTTGTCCATGTTAGGTTGTTTAGAAAATTTTGAAAAGTTAAATGAATTAAAATAATTTTTGATGAATCCTTGAAATGAGAATTATGAAGGATAAATCTCTTTTTGAATATATGGTTTAAACCAAGAAATTTGGGAATCATTTGGTGAAAGAAAATTTGGTATTTATATGTTGTTGTGGGAGAAATAATAAAATATACATTTTTTAGAAATTAGGAGTAATAACATGTTTAATCCAAACCTACTGATGGTTTTGGTTGTTGAATGATTGGAAATCATTTATATGTATTGTTATATCATGTGGAATGAATTATAAGTATCTTGGGATTTTAATGTAGAGATTTTGAGGATGATAAATGTTAAAACCCATAGGTAAAACATATGCAGAATCCGGGCAATTATCTGGTTGATTGATCGATCAACTCAAGAATGTCGATCGATCGACTGATCAATCGATTGGCCAGGAACAATTGATCGATCGACTCCCCCTGAAAATGTGATTTAATTCCTATTTAAATATTTATTTAAATCCCAACTTTGAGAAATATTTGGTGATGAATAATTGAACAAATTGGGACTTAGAGGAGGGCAGTAGTGTATACTTAAGACCCAAAAAATATAATTTTGTATGGATGGAATGGGGGAAATTAACGAGTTTAAATTAAGTTCGTTACGGTGGAAAAATATATATATTGGGATTTAAATCGAATAGAGGAGGATTTAAGGTTAGGACCAGTGGTAAGAGAGTTATTATTACCGAAATAATCTTAGGCTTATGTGGGATTAACCCCAATAGGTGAAATAAAAGGGTTAAGATTGAATTAGGAATTATCGTGAAATAAACCTAAATGAGGATGATTTTAATTCATAGAAATTCGGATGTTGTGATGACATTGACTTGTAGGATGTGAGTGATTGCATACTGAATTTATATGAGAAATAAATGATTACCCTTCGAGTATTTAGAGAAGCTCGTGAATATAATTTAAGATGTAAAGTCATAATTCGTAAATACGTAGGATATGTGAGATAAATATACTACATATGGAAATATTTATATGGGTTGTGCATGTACCCTATTGTTAATATATATAGGTGGGGTGAATACCTATATTATGTATATTGTGTGTATAACATACCTACGCTGCTTGCTATCGAGGTGGAGGTTTCGCGTTGTGCACGGTCTTATCTCGATTGGACCCATTTGGGGGGATTTAAATTTGTACACTGAGCATAGGACCTTGAACATGTGCTATCGGTGTGAATGATAGTTTCGACGGTTGAATGGGAGCGTAGGTATGTGCGTGACCCATTTGGATGGGGAGTATGCTGGCCTCCAATATTTGTGTTATGAGATTTATGGTTCGTGAGAGACGCCGAACCAATTGTCCGTTATGCAGAGTATGCATGCACCACAGCTATGTCAGGGAGGTTCCGTATTAGTATATATAATAGTGTGGTAAATATATATATTGTGATGTAATCTACTAGGAAATAATTATAGATTAAACTATATATGGGGATGTAATCTACCGTGTTAAATTTGTAGATTAACACACACACACACACACACACACACACACACACACACACATATATATATATATATATATATATATATATATATATATATATATATATATATATATACACACTAGGAGGTAATCTACTGTGTTAAATTGTAGATAAAAATGGATAATGAATTTTGATTTAATTAAGTAAGTGAATACTTAATCTTAAGACTATGGAAGCTTAGTTCATAATAAAGAGAAATGAACATATTTAATTCTTACTCGTATTATGTGGGAAATATGGGGAAATGATATGGGATAGAATTGTAATTGAGAAACCTTAAATTAGGAGATAATAAGGTATCTTAGGCATTCACACTAGATGAAAGGTGAGAATTCTCAAGCGAGGGCTCGAGAATCTAACATGTACATAATACATGCTTAATTGCATTTGTTAAGAACTTGCTATTTTTAAAATCTTTTACAATCGGGCTCTGACCTGTTTCCTTGCATATTCTCTTCTCTATTATATATTGTACAACAGGTATCCAGTATCAGGGATGCCGTCATAGAATATGGATATCTTGACGGGTTATAACTGCTAGTGGAGAGGCATATTTGTTTAGATGCTTCCATTCGGTTGATTCATACATCTATAGTGTCTGCTTTAATTTAGGGCATGTCGCCTAGGATTCTAGTTATTTCATTACTATTTCAGAGATTGGAATTAGTTATTTGAGTACTGTTGATATCAGTTTTATTAGATGGTAATGAAATATTTTAACAGGAGAGTCATTCCAATCACATTTACTCTTGTTCATCTGTGATGTGATGTTGTCTATTATTACTACGCTCTGTGGAATGGTTCTAATAAAATTAAAAATGGAAAAGATATTGACACTTGCCTAATGAATTATTAGGTGTATTAATAATTTTTTTCCGATAGTGATACTAAAAATGAACCAACTGGATATTCTAATTTAATTTAATAAAGGATTGATCACCCGTTATTTAATTAATAAGGGTGTCACAGGTGGTATTAGAGCACCAGGATCTAGTGTCCTTAGGATTTTTACGTCTTTCTATGTTTTAGCGTAGCATTTTTTGATGTAGAGGCTTATTATTAGGATGTTGTATTCCTCTGCGTATTACGACTTACGTGCTCCTGCCAGGAAATATTATCAATGAAATTTTTACGAGCTCATTCGGGCATCGAGGACTAGTGAGGTTCGTTAGAAGAACATCAAGAGGATGACTCAGCCAAAGATTTAGAGCATTTTGGGAAATGGTGATTGAGATAGAACTCACCGAAATTATTGTTCAGGCTGAGGATAATAAAGGAGTAATTCAGGAATTGTAGTTCCCAAGCACCATCATGGATGATGTTTGTGTCGTTCCAAACTTACCCAATACTGTCAGTGAAGGGTGAGGGAGTCGAAAGTTCTTTTGTGAAGGAGGAAATCCAAAGGCAATTATGTACGGTGACATGTAGTAAAACCCAGGACTTGAAAACATTGGGTAAAATTTTGCTCGTAGGGGAAATCTAAAGTGATGAGAGTAAGACATATCATACAAATAAGTATGTGTGAAGATAAATGAGGAATTTGGGTGTGGTTTGATCATGAAATAGTTCATTTTATCGGGCTATGAAGGGAATTTTGAAACATATTCCTTAGGGGCAAGAAAGAAAGGCCAACGCACGAGAGCAATCAACTTCTTTAACGAACTCCTTACCTAACGACTAAGGGGTATATAGAAGATAAGAAGAGTTCCTTGTTGTGAAAGGACTCATGAGTTAGATACTCAAATTCGGGTGAATTATATGGCAAAGATGACTTGGGTCAATGTCATCAAGGAATTTGTAACCGCTTCCAAAAGATAGAAATCCTAGAGGGTTTGGAAAACCTAACTGAAGGACAAGGTTAAATTCAATAGTGATAATAAAACATTAGCGGAAGGTATAACCAGTAGGGGAACCTATTAAAGTCCGTACTAAGCAGCGATGAATTCAGCCAAGACCAGCGAGGTCGATAATGTGTTCCATAGGAACAATAAAGCCAAAGGAACGACGGAGATAGAAATTGGGAGCTAAGACTATCAAGTCTAGGGTAAGGAAATTTCAAAATGGTCAGTGGGACCAGTGACGGGGAAATGGCTCAAAAAATTTCCATACGTTTAGAGAGTGAGACTGCCAGTGTTGAATGTGTCCACGTTGAGAAGTGGGACCGATACGTTTGATAATGGTAAAATATAGCAGTTAGGCATAATAACTGGAGGAGTGAGATTTCCAGTGGAAGAATTGGGTCAAGAGAATTGGGCCCCGAAATTTACAACCCAATAAGTGGTGGGTTTAGGCAGAGAATTGAGGCCTCGATATTTTGGGCCAACATTTCAAAGATGGGCGTGTAAGCCACAGAATATAATAATTTACCCACAACGAGGAGGGGTCAACAATTGGGCGAAAGACTCGATGCATACCAATTTTAGATACTCACGGGTCGTGTTGGAAGCTACGTGCTAGGACCCTAAGAATCAGGTAAGAATGATGAAGATTTGTTTTATCCATGTGAGTAAAGGGTTAATTCAAGTGAAAAGTGTGTCACAATATATATACATGACATGTTAACACTAAAATTCGTGTGCGATTCGAGTTTAGGCAGTATGTTAGTTTTAACAGTTTGGTGACAAACGTATTTATGAGTATTGTGATTTTGAGGTCACCAAGAGCAAGCCGGGTGGGTATTACGAGTATTTTTTTATCGTTATATTTTACTATTTCTTTGACTTAGCATGTAGAGCCTATTTTGGTAATAGGTAGTGATAATTACTAAATGTTTGAATGATGGTAGATTGAGTAATAAGACTATCGTGCCGGATACTCCGGGTGAGTAATATTACTGTTGTGAGACGCCACCAGAAGTAGGGTCGGGCCTATATATATATGTATATATGAAAATTTCATGGTATCAAAGACTTCAGTTAGTGTGTTGTCTAGTTATATGTAATCCCGGTTCGTAGGAATTTACTGATGTGACTCAGGATACAATGTGTTCTTTATTGAGCAATGAGATATAGCTCGTAATATATATAACGCCGCGAACTTGGGATAGTGAGAGAACCATGTTTCATGTGATTTCTAAGTTACATAAGTAGATTAATTTCAATACCCCGTATTTTTATGGCCTTTAATTATGGGAGTAATTAAATTAAATTGGGACAAATTAATTTAATATTAATTCGGATTTTGAATTTGAATATTTACTAGCATGACGAGAGTTAGTAATTATTGGTAAGAATTAGGTAGAATATTACTTAACGAGTAAATTAATATATGATATTGAATTTATTAAAATTATCGCGAGTGCATAATTCGACAGTTATAGAAATTAAGTCAGGACGCGCGTGTCAGTCGTGTCGGGACTAATTTAAGAAAATAAAAAATAAATTAATCCTAAGTCACCCGTATGGTCATTTCGAGTGTGTCAATGTGTTCGAAAGGGTCAACATAGTCAGAAAAGTGTACCCGAGGGTTTAGTTTGGGTCTCGGGACATTTTTAGGCCTAACCGGCAACCCGAGAGGGCATTTCGGTAATTTTCCATTTTAGGCCTTAATTAATGACGAAAATTGAGAGATTATATCTGATAAAAGTGGGAGTCCTCGAGGGTTAAAAACAATGGAATTACATAGAGGCTAAGGAAGAGAAAAGAGAGAAGGTTTCCAAGGAGGAGAACCACCAACCCTGCACCACTCTCACTAATTCCACCACTAACGCGTAGATCAGGGAACGAGGAGCGGGATCATACCCATTATCTTCTACAATTCAGACTTTCATTCATGGGGCAAGTATTTAATTTGTTGTTCTTTAGTTGATAACACATCCATGCTAGTGTAGGAGATAATGATTATATGTGTTCATGAAAGTTAAATGATGTTTGGGAGATTTATATTAAAATTCTGAGTAGAAACCATGTTAGGACAAGTCTATTGATATATATAGATGATTAACTATGAAATTGATGTCTAGTAGAGGTTGAATCCTGGAATAATTAGGAAGATATTGATTATGATGATAAATATAGGGTACTTGATGAATTAGATGAATTAATCCTTTTAATTGATGGCCCTTGATGAATTTGTATATGTTTTACGTTAGAAATCATGTATGTAGGATAATACAACTTTTGGTTTGATTGTTTGGAAATTTGGGACGAATTAATAGAGGTTTTGAGGATTTAAGTTGATGAAACCTGTAGGTAAAGAATTGCAGAAACTGGGCCAATAACTGCTCGATCGATCGATCGACTCAAGAATGTCGATCGATCGATCGATCCTTTTTATCGATCAATCAACTCCTCCTGGAAATTGAAATTTTGTTCCCTTTTAATGTTAATCCGATCCCAATGTGTAAGGACCCTTGGACATAATTTAAATATCATAATGGGACTTGGTAAGGACCAGTAGGGTATAGGCAAGGTCCGGGTAATACGACTTTATGTGAAATTTAACTGTGGGATTTCAGGTGTATGAAATGGATTGGAAATTATGCGTACGTTAAATTAGGTCTTGTGAGAATTAAGAATGACTTAGACCCGTAGGGTAGAGAGCGTACACCTACTAATTTTATATTTATCATGATGATACACTTTAAGAGTCAAGAAGCACGTAAGGACTTACGGTAATTGAGAAAGTAAGAGTGGATTAATTATATGTAGGACTCGAGTGCTACGTGTAGTGTATGGTCAGGATATTATATGGATCGTGTGTGTACCTATCTGAATGATGAAAATGTAAATATGTGTGTGAATATTTAATCTATAAACTAGGTGTAAACCCGCGCGATGCGCTGGCCTAACATTGTGTTTTGAAAAGGAAACAAATTAGAAAATCCCCATTATTTTTATTTCTCAGAGTATTTGACTATTACACCTACAATTATACCACGAAGACAATAACAACTATAGTTTAGTTGCGACCCGTATTTTGCAATCTCATTTTAAAGATTAAAAAAAATAGACACGTTTAATACTTTCCTGCTTGAACAAATTACAAATAGCATAAAATTATTTGTTGAAATAAAATTTTAAAAAAATAAACGAAATACAAAACTCGAGTAAATATTCGATAATGAAAAGAACAAACCCAAAGTTTGCATCTATAGCTTAAAATACAATAGTAGAAATTAGATTAAGCATTGAATTGCATCCTCTAACTCAATCAACTCAACAAAAAAAGCTCCATTATTTTTATTGTTTTACTTTGTAATGCAAATTTTGTATCTTCAACGTGATCAAGAAAAACACATGTTTCCAGAACAATCAAATTGATGGCTACTCAACAAATTCAGAAATTTATTCACCCATCTAGTGAATAAAAATATATAAATATATATTCGCTTGATTTACTTTTCTTTTAAAACGTTACCTATAAACCAACATTGAGAGGCACATTAATCTCCTCCATTTTGATTGCTAGTGATAAACATGCCACATCTAACAATTAGGCTGCCCAAGTTTAACCTCTCTATTTACGCATGAATATGAACAATGTCATAGATAATAAGCATTCAAACACATATTGAGTAAACTAATGAGAGAAATAAAAGTTTTGATCTTACCAGAAATTCATAAATTGATAGGAATCGATCCAAATAATTCATTGAGAGACAAATATTAAATGGTCCAAAACTGAAATGAGCATGAGCCTGTCAAACACAACACACGAAATCCATTCCAAGAATCAACATCCGCAACATTTTAATAAACTTATTGCTCACTAAAAAAAATAGTAAAACATTTAAGTCTAAGTTCTATGAGTTAGTTTATCAAAGACATAATACAAAAAAGAGATAACTTTGAGAAACCAATATAAACTAATTTAAAAAAAATAATGTCGATCCAAATGGTAGGATATATAAGTCCCCAATAATAAAAAGACCAAAACCCATTTTATAAAATTAATAAACACGCCTTTAAAATCCAATCAAGAGCCTCTTTTCTCACACTCAAAGCCAACTCCCCAATTCTAAGTTTACTAAGGTAATCATGTTTAGGCAAATGTTCTTTTTCTCTCTCAATCATCAAACAAAAACTCTCTCCACTTTGAAGTGGAAAACCCATCTAACCCTCAAAATAAAAATGTTAGACCAATTTTTAGACCATCAAACCCTCAGCTTGAATAAAAATTAAAGCTGTTAGAACAAATTTTAGAGCTAATTTGATTGATGCTTAACCTCCTTTAAATATCATTGTAAAATAATTTTCACCAAAAATCAAACACACCGTACACAACCCCCTCTTTACACCTCAAGAATAAAGACCCCAAATCTAAAAAAATTAATTTTGAAAACATTAACCCAAATCCAAAAACTTAAATTTGGAACTATTAAAATTGAAATAAAATCTTAAAATAATAGAATAAAAAACATTTAAAATAGAGTCATGAATGTATGTACCCAACTCTGAAATTTCCAAACCCTTGAAACTCAAATTTGCATTATATTGTAAAATCAGGCATACAATTTCAGATATAAACTTGGACCTGGAAATTTCGCCCCGAACTGTTTATTAGTTTGTTTATATACGGAATGTTTTTAGAAAAAACCAACCAATATCCTCTTTTGGTATTAATATAAGAAGGAGTGTTATAGATCACTTTTACCCTTGTTAAAATAGGGCCAAGCTTTGTACTGATAGGGCACAACTTCCTTTGGAGCAGCTCTAGCGACGTAGGCTATTTGGCATACTGCTATTGGAATAGAGATGCAGCTCCAGCCGGCAACGGAGACCATAGTTTCAACGAATCCAAGGGTTGCAATTTTAGTGGAACCGCCGAAAAAGAAGGGGCAAGCAGGGGAAGATTGGGTGGTTCTGTATAAAGTGGCCTGGAGGAGCCTCTTTTGAATCACAACTGTACAACTATCGTGTGTGGGTTAGGGAGAGAGATGATGAAGCTCTTCTCATGGTGTTCATAATTATATTATATTATAAATACAAATCCAGATCTCTCTCTGTGTCTCTATCTTTAGTGAAGGGAGTCACTAAAAATAAAACAGTGGAACTATTAAAACCGAAGCTCAGGAGAGAGATGATGAAGCCCCATTGTTTAGTGAAGGGAGTCCGGGTATATGTAATGGTGGAAGTGGGAATATGGAGAGGAAGAGGACGGTGGAATGGAAGAGAGATGAAATAGATGAAGATATAGATTACAAGAGGTACGTAGATGAAAGGGAGGAGAAATAGAGAGAGAGAAAGAGGAAACGTGCAATATAATGGAGAGGGATGGGAACAGATGAAGAGGAACGGGAAGAGAACGAACTTTCTTGGAAAATAAATGGCCATCAAAATAATGATCAGTGAAATGAAGGGAATCACCGCTTTTTGGTGGCCAATATAGAAAGAGGAGAGATAAATTCACTTGAATGATAAATCCTACGTGGATACCCTTAACGAAGAGAATCCTTGAAGGCTTTGTATAGAATTTTATAGTATTATATAGATATCTTTGTGTAATCATACCCGCGCTACTTGATATCATGGAGGTTTCTGCACTGGGACTTATCTCGATTTGGACCTTTATGTGGGATATTTACTTGTACCCTAGAACATAGAATCCTTGGTACATGCTATCTGAGAATGACAGTCAGACGGTCCTAAGATACGTGAGGGTATGTGCTGACCTCTTAGTGACTTGGAACAATGCTTCGCCTCCAATATGTGTGATTTGTATTAATACAGTTTGAGAGTGATTCCGAACTAGTATTTCCCTTTTGTACGAGAGACACGGGGACTTGACAACATAGTATGCCTGCACCATAGATTTATGTGGGGTGCTCTATTAGTAAATATATTATGAGTGATAAATATATATACCTGTCATTAATCCACTATGCTTGTAAGTAGATAAAATTGAATAATTAATATTAAATGAATTAAGTGTTGAGAACATAAGGCTTTATTGAGATGAACATAACTGGCTTGATAATTTCATAAGAAAAGGTTATCAGATATAAACTATAGTCATACGATCACTTGAATTAGGATTGGTGAGGAGAAATTGGGTTAGACTAGTTAAACTGGGTTAGCTTTATCTAGACTAGATCAGTAGTACATTAGGCGTGCACGCTAGTTGAGAGGTGAGAATTTCCAAGTGAGTGTTGAGGTACTAACATGTATGTAATATCAACTGGTAAGCTTTTTAAATACTTGCTAAACTATTTTGGAGCTATTTTACACTCGGGATGACCTGTTTCCTGTCATTTCTTCTTTATTTTGTATATATATATATATATATATATATATATATATATATATATATATATATATATGTGTGTGTGTGTGTGTGTGTGTTTGTGTGTGTGTGTGTGTGTGTGTGTGTGTATTATAGGTGCCCATCCACAAGGGCGCCAGACTTAGATCTTTGGACTGTCGACGTGCTGTAGCTAGTGTGAGAGTTGTAGGTCCTTGCATTTAGACAACTTCATCCTTGTCATCTCCGCACTGTAGTTAGACATTTTAGATGGGGCATGTGTCGCCCATTTCCAGTTTTTATTTAGTTAAGAGAGACTTGTACTCTTTATTATTTCAGTCTTTAGTTTTAGTTGGGATTGTTTTAATTATTTCATTGTCCTTCGTGGTGGGATATATTAATTGGATTGGTTAATCTAACTTGGTTATTTCATTTGAATGATTTGGTTTTAGTATTATTATTCGTGTTCATGACAATGGTTTTGTATATTAAATCATAACAATAGGACTTAATCTATAAAATTAAATGTTTTGACACTTAGCTTAATTATTTATTAGGTGATTAATAAAGAAAAATTATTTTTACAGTGATGATAAGAATGAACCAACCGAACACTTTGATTATATTTATTAAAAGAATGATCACCCGGTATCTAATTAGGCGGGGTGTCACAGGTGGTATTAAAGCATCAAGTTCTAGTGTCCATAGGATCTGTACGACTTTCTACGTTTCAGCATAGTGTTCTGTGATGTAGAGCCCTATTATTAGGATGTTGTATTCCTCTGCATATTGTGACTTATGTACTTTTGCCAGGAAATATAAGTGATGCAATTCTTATTCGAGATCGGGTGGGCATTGAGGACTAGCAAGGGTCGTTAGAAGAACAACAGTAGGTGGACTCAACCAAAGATATAGAGTGGTTTAGGGAAAACGGTGATTGAGATAGAACTCACTAAAATTATTTTTCAGGCCGAGGATAATAAAAGTGTCGCTTGAGAGTTATAGTTTCCCAAACACCATCGTAGTTGACATTTGTGCCATTCGAAACTCACCCGACACTGTTAGTGAAGGGGGAGGGAGTCGGGAGGATTTTTGTGAAGGAAGAAATCCAAGGCCACTATGTAGGGTGAAGTGTAGTAACACCCAAGACTTGAAAATTTCGTCCAAAATTTTGCTCATAGGGACATTCTAAAGTGATGAGAGTAAGACTCATATGAAGAAGCATGTGTGATGCTAAATGAGAAACTTGGGTATGGTTCCGTCATAAAATCATCCATTTGATCGGGTTATGAAGGGAATTTTGAAACATATTTCTTATGGGTAAGAAAGAGAGCCCAAAGCAAGAGAGCAGTCAACTTGCCTAACGAACTTCTTACCTAGCGACTAAGGCGTATATAGAAAGTGAGAAGAGTTCCTTGTTGCGAAAGTACTTATGAGATAAATACTCAAATGCGGGTGAGATATATGATAAAGACGACTTGGGTCAATGTCGTCAAGGAATTTATAACCGCTTTCGAAAGAAGGGAAGCCCAGAGAGGCGGGGAAAACCTAGCTAAAGGACAAGATTGAATTCATTGGTGATAGTGAAACATTACCGTACGGTATGCCCAGTAGGGGAACATATTTAAGTCCTTACTAAGAAGCGATGAATTTAGCCAAGACCAACGGGGTCGACAACGTGCTCCATGGGACCAGTGGAGCCAATGGAACGACAAAAATAACAATTGGGAGCTAAGACTGCTAAGTTCGAAGGAAGGACATTCTAAAATGGTCAGTGGGACCAACAATGGGAAATGGCTCGAAAAGTTTCCCCACGTGTAGAGAGTGGTACTAACAGTGTTGAATGTGTCCACGTTGATAAGTGAAATTGATAAGATTGAGAATGTTAAATCATGGCAGTAGGCATATTAACGGGAGGAGTGAGATTTCCAATGGAGGAAGTGGGTCTTGAGAGTTGGGCCCAGGAATTTACAACCCGAGATTGGTGAATTTAGGCAGGACTAGTGGAGCCCTATGTAAACGTAGCATACCGTATTTCAGGCTCAACGGGGCCCAGGAAGTAAAAGGGAGGTTAGTAAGGCCGTAATTGAGGCCTAGAGATTTTGAGCCAACATTTCAGTGATGGGAATGTAAGACACATAGCAGAATAAATTACCCCCCACTACGACGAGGGGGCAACTACTGGATGAAATCCTAGATGCATAACGATTGCAGATGCTCATGGGTCGGGTTGATAACTATGTGCTGGGACCCTATGATTGGGTGAAGTCTGATGAAGTTTTATTTCATCCTCGCGAGAAAAAGATTCAGCCAAATGACATGGGTGTGTCCTAATACATATATTAATTGCTAACACTAAAAGTCGCGTTCTAGTCAAGTCTAGTAGGTACATTGGTTTTAACAGTTTGGTTATAAAGGTATATATCATGGGTAACGGGGCTTTTAGATGTCACCCGTGAGTGAGCTGGGTGGTCACTAAAGGCATATTTTATCGTTATAAATTATTATTTCATTAAGTTAGCAAGGTCAAAATTATTATGGTAATGTGTAATGATTAATTACCAAATGTTTGAACGATAGTAGTGATAAGACTATCGTGCAGAATACTCCCGGTGAGTAATATTACTTTGGTGAGGTGCCACTTGAAATAGGGTTGGGGATATATATATGTATATATATATATGAAAATTTTATGATATCATAGACTTCAAGGAGTAAGTTGTCTAGTTATACGTAATCTTAGTGCGTAGGGATTTATTTAGATATGACTCAAGATATATCATGTTCTGTATCTAATAAGTGATAAAACTCGTTATATATAGCATCGAGAAATTGGGATGATGAGAGGGACATATTTCATGTTATTTTAGAAATATAAGATTGGACGCGTAGACTTGTATGTTAACATACGGAGATTGTGAGAAGGTAAATATTATGGACTAAGTACCTTACGGATCTTGACGACCGATAATGCTAGGTAGAAGTGTATCGGGGGGTTCTTTGTTTGGATTTCGCTTTGCGAGACACCCCACGCATGAAACTAGAGAATGTCGGGAGTTGAAGAGAAGTTTGGATAATAGTACATGGGTTTTGTACCTTGGTTAATGTACATATATGAGAATATAATCAGAATCGATAATTCTATTGGGACTAAAGGCCAGTAGAGTCACCTAATACTGATGTGAAGATTGATTTAAGAGAATTATATTTAAATTATTCATTAATGCGCGAGACATAGGGTGTATGGGTGCCCTAAGTGACTAAATCTTGATTTTGTCCACATTTGGAAATTATGGGATAAGGTATATATAGAGGTTGAGAAATTAATTGATATAATGCTTGAGCTATGCATTTGATTTGTATATGCGATTTGTATTGTTGCGATTTATTCATCGCGCTAATTATATTTTAGCATCTATTCGTATTATATTGTGTACTTCCCCGTACTTTCTTGTAAGGGACATGTTAACGTGGATTGGGACGCAAAGGACTATTTTGGAGAATTATTTTAGAGCATTGATTTGGAGGATATTTTGATGTATAATTTAGTGGTGTAATTTTAGTTGGATAATTTCGTATTTGAAAGAAACTTTATGGTAATCATTATTACGAAAATAGAAGGATTATGGACATATTGTATTTAAATTGTGGAATTTAGATGCTCTGTACTCATTATTGACGGTTTTAATTTAGCTTTTATCGTAGAAGCACGCCGCGTATCTCCTTTCGTTATATGATCATTTATATCAGTTAGGACCATTAATCCCCAAATATCAACGAGGATGGTTTTGTATCAGGCAATAGATGATAATTGTCATGTGAATTCGACAACATTTAGCTAAGGAAGTTGAAGCTTATTCTGTAAGATTTGTTAGCGGCTTACGTTTCAGGAGAAACTGTTTTAGCGCAAGGGGAAGGATTTGTGACATGCGGTGAGGCAAAGTCGCATGGATCAAGGTTGACGTAAATTTAAGAGAAGCTAAGATGTATCATGTCATAAATGCCACGGTGATAGGATTTAATGAATAGAAATATTGCTAAAATCCGTTTTATAATGGGGCACCTGTCTTTTGGTAAAGGGTGAACCATCCGAAACCAGATGGGATTTATTCAAACATTAGGAATTCCTAAGTAGTAATGAGAAAAGTTCTCAAGGATTTGATCGCGAAGGGGGTCACGATACTATATCGTGATAGTGGATCGGTTGACCAAAGCAGCTCACGTTATGGTAGTTAGGACAGATCATACTACGGGACAATATGCGATATCTTTATAACCAAGAGAGTAAGTTTATATAGGGTACCATTTAATATTGTGTCCGATTGGGATAATATCCCCGTCTTTTGATTTTGGAAGAGTGTTCACGAGGCCATATGATCGAGTGTCGTTGAGTACGGCCTCTTATCTGCAGATGAATGAGAAAAACAAGCTGACTAATAAGATATTGGGAAAAATAAATTATATGTGTACCCTTGAATCTAGGGGAGGCATAGAGCAATCCCTTCCCCAAGTAGAATTTGTGTACAATAACTCATATAAGTTAACTTTTGTGCATATTGTCAGTTGAGGTATGGCACGGTAAGCCTCGTCGTTTTCCTACTTGTTAGCTAAATATGGGGGACCAAGTCCAATTGCGAAAAATAGAGATGGGTTGATACTTAAAGTATATTACATATGTAAAATATATACTACACAAATGACCTACTTGTATGCGATTGTCGCGAGACGAGATTGTATGTATCTAAAGAACGATTAATCTACTAAGGTGCATGTTGATACCAAATTTAGTCTGATGACGTGGCTCAGTTAAGTGGATACACGTGTCAATCTACATGGCACTAACAAACATTTCTGAACAACACCTTGACTTCGAGGAACTCAACCTCCCCGACCAACTCAGATACTCCGAGCAGTAGGTGCTCTCCGAGGAATTTTACTGCACCGAGCAACTCATGGATACCGAGCTACTTAGGAGGTCCGAGCAGCTTAGGCGGTCTGAGCTGCATCTCGTACAAAAGCATTAATGACCGGATAATTAAGAGGATTGAATGCGCATTAAATGCTGATTATTATCATACAAATGTACAGGCCTATTGGACAGCTATGTAATGTTCACTCGCATGTACAACCTCAAGGCTATAAATACATTGTATCATTCCCATTATAAGGGGACTGGGAATTTCTTGGTAAAATCCTGTTATCGAGAATTCCCAAACAGTCAGCAATAACCAAAAATAGTGGACGTAGGCCATTCTTTTAAGGCTAAACCACTTTAAAAATTCTTTTGTCTTATTTATTTTATCTATGATTGAATAATTAGAGATAATCTAATTTTTTACATCAACAGATTGACGCCGTCTGTGGAAAACGACTGAAATTCTCATTTTTCACCAAAACAATTTATCACCAATGGCTGATAATCCTGAATCCAGTAATCGAAATGCTGGAAACCCCCCAAATCCATCCGCTCCTCCAAATGTCCAAGATCTAGCTGGAATTATGGCCAATTTGGCTCAAGGACAGACGACTATGCAAGAGACTATGCGACAACTCATGCAAACTATCCAAGGTGGAGCGTCGACTTATTCGGGACAACGAAGTGTTCAAAGAAATATCCGTTTAGTTTCTTCGCGTATTAGGCAACGTGATTCATATCGCACTGAGAAATCTGATGATTTTTCTTATCAACCGGGTCGAACTTCATCAGTACGAGCCACAGATACTGAACAACACATCACTCTCTCTCCAGAAAGGACTAGTGCACTGGAAATATTAAGTAGGGTCTCTCCTTTTGATCAATTGGGACCTAGGAAGAATAAAAGTCCTCCTAAGGCTGTGTCGAGAAACTTTCGACGACAACCTGATCTTAGAGAGGGTTCTACCCAATCACAACCAGTTGCTCGACAAGATAGATCCCAGGAAGCGAGTTCAACACGATCAATTGCTCTAGCCAATAGGCCCGAGGAGGGAAAGGATGCATGGAAAGGCTCTATTCAAAGGTTGGAGGATAGATTAGGGGAAATGGTTAAGGCCAAGAATCCTCTACAAAGAAATTTTGTCCAAGGGATGCCTTTTATACACGCAATTGTGGATTTTCCCACACCATCGAAGTTCAAAGCACCTGTTGTGACCCCTAAATATGATGGAAAACTGATCCTGTCCTTCATATAGAACAACACCAAGCTGTTGCCGACATCTATGCCGTGCCAGATGAGATGAGATGCAGAGCATTTTTGGGAACTCTTACCGGATCTGCGCAAATATGGTACAATAATCTTCCTCGGGGGAAGATATCAACTTTCTTTCAATTGGCCGAGCTCTTCATTGGAAACTTCTATTTTGGAGCAAAACCAGTTAAACGAGTTGCACATTTGTTAAGTGTTAGACAAAAAATAGGTGAGAGCACTAGAGATTACATAACTCGTTTCAATAATGAGAAGCTTGAAGTTATTGATTACGAGGAAAAAAAAACAATTACAGCTTTGATGAGTGGACTGTTGCCCAATAAATTGTAATACACTTTGGCCAAAGATCCACCCAGAACCATGTCAGAACTAATGACAAAAGCGGCCAAAATCATGAATGCCGAGGAGGCTATGGCTGCGAAGAAGAACATGGACACCAAAGAAACCAAGGTGGAGGTTGATAAGGCTAAGAAGAAATAACATAATAACAATGGTGGTGACAAGCAGTCAAAAACAAAGCCATCATGGGAAGTATTGAAGAAATTTAAAAATTATACTCCTTTGAAAGTAGACATAAACCATGTCCTAGAAGAGATCAAGAACAGCGAGGAACTAAACTAGCCTGAGAAAATGAAGTCAGATTCTGACAAGAGGAATAAGGCCAAATATTACGAATTCCATAAAGACGATGGTCACACAACCAAAAATTACATAGCTCTCCAGAATGAAATCGAAGCACTCATGAGACGAGGAAAGCTGACCAAGTATGTTGATCGAAGAAATGAAAGACAAAGCAATGACCGAGCAAGATAGAGGTCTAGATCTCCTCATCGATCAGAAGAAAACAAGAAAATAGATCATGAAGATGATCCAGAAGATGACCCTGATCTCCGTAAGAAACCAAGACAGCCAGAACATGAGGTATTTTCAATTCATTTTGGATCATTTGATTGTAACGTTATTACAGGTGGAGATGCAGGAGGTGGGGACCATACTGCGAAAAGGAAAGCTTACCTCAATGAAGCTCAAGCTTGTTCATACATTCAGCGAATAAATCTAGCTGAGGATAATCGCCCGAGGAAGGTGTACAAAGAAAAATTGGTCATTGGTTTCTCCAAGAATGACCTCACAGGTGTACTATATCCTTATGATGATCCACTGGTGATCAAAATGAGGATGAAGGAAGTAATAATCTCAAGAGTACTGGTGGATAATGGTAGCTCGGCGGATATCATGTTATACTCATACTTCGATAGTTTAAATATAAAGTTTTCTCAGTTGGAACTTATCACAGCCCCTCCTTGGGTTTGCTGGCGAGAAAGTTTTTCCACTTGGGACGATCAAGTTGGATATGTTCATCGGTACATGGCCCACTTATCGAACAGAAAGAGTACGTTTCTTTGTGATGGATAAGAATATCCAGTCAACTTACAATATCATTATGGGAAGAGTAGGATTGAAGAAGTTCGAAGCAGTACCATCTACGGTACATCAATGCCTGAAATTTCCAACCAATTTTGGAGTAGGAGTTGTAAAGGGTGACCAAAAAGTAACTCGGGAATGTTACTACTCATCTGCTGAGCAGGAAGAACTGGAGGAATCTGGGAAAAAGACTACTACCTACCAAGTGGATGAAGGTGCAGAGATTGAAACATTGGATCCTAGAGACGAGTCGCAGCTCATTAAAGGTCAGGTGGTGAAAGCCACTGAAAATATCATTCGGGATGACGAACACCCAAAACGAACAACTCAGATAGGTTCATCATTAGATGCCTCACTAAAATAGGAATCGATAGTTTTCCTAAAAAACAGAAAATAAACTTTTGCTTGGAGTCATGAGGATATGCTTGGAATAGATACAAATTTCTTATGTCACGAACTCAATGTGAATAAGGAGATCAAGCCAGTGAAGCAAAGACGAAGAGTTTTCAGTACCAAGCCGTACAAGAGGAGGTCGAGAAGCTCTAGAAAGCTTGCTTTATTGACAATGTCAAATATTTAGACTGGTTGGCAAATGTAGTAATGGTGAAGAAGAAAAACAACAAATGGAGGATGTGTGTAGACTTTACCGACCTTAACAAGGCATGCCCGAAGGATCATTTTTCTTTGCCCCGAATTGATCAATTAGTGGATGCTACCTCGGGACACGAGCTGTTGAGCTTCATGGATGCTTATTCTAGTTACAACCAGATTAAAATGAAACCTGAAGACAGGGAGAGTACCTCTTTCATTACCCCTAGGGGAACTTATTGTTTTAATGTTATGCCTTTTGGTTTGAGAAATGCAGGTGCAACATATCATCGACTGATGAACAAGGTGTTTGCAGAACAAATCAGTTGCAATATGGAAGTTTATGTTGATGATATGCTGACAAAGAGCAAGAGAGCTGCTGACCATCTAATTGAATTAGGCCAGACCTTTGATCAACTAGATAAATATCAAATGAAGTTGAATCAAACAAAGTGCATATTCGGAGTACGATAAGGAATGTTCCTCGGGTATATTATCAACCAACGAGGTATTAAAGCAAACCCTAAAAAGATCAAAGCTCTATTAGGGCTGCGATATCCAACGACGAAGAAGGAAGTACAAAGTCTCACAGGACGAGTGGCAGCACTTAACAGATTTGTATCACGAGCAACGGATAGATGCCTTCCATTTTTCAAAACACTCCAAAAAACATTTAAATGGAATGAAAAATGCGAGAAAGCCTTTCAAGAATTGAAGAAATATCTGGAGCACCTCCACTATTGTCCAGGCCAGTGATGGGAGAAAGATTGTACTTATATCTGCCAGTTTTAGAAAATGCAGTTAGCTCGACATTAATAAGAGTGGAGTATGGAATGCAAAAACCAATTTATTACACTAGTAAGGCCTTTCGAGGAGCAGATATCAGATATCCAAGACTGGAAAAGTTGGCATTGGCGTTGATCGAAGCGAGTAGAAGAATGAGGCCATACTTCCAGGCTCATACCATAGTCGTGTATACCGATATGCCGTTGAGGCAAGATCTTCATAAACCAAAAAAATTAGGGAGATTGATGTATTGGGTAATATAACTTGGTGAATATGATATAATGTATGAGCCTAGATCGTCACTAAAAGGGCAGGCAGTATCAGATTTTATAGCAGAGTTCACCTATCCTAATACCTCCGAGGAGCAAAACCTGGATACTGACCAACCTGTGGATGTTACAGGATCATCGAATTTAAACCCCGATCAACTTACGTTAGTCGATGAACAAAAGAAGTTGGTCAATGAGCAAGATAAGTTAGTCGGCAAGCAAGAGAAGATGGTCGACGAGCAGCAAGAAGCTCTAGAGGAGGACAAAAGGAAGTAGCAAATGTTTCACCGAGGAACTTTGTCCAATCAAAAATTTGAAGACGAGGTACTTATATGGAACCTATATGTGGATGTCTCATCTTGCACTACAGGCTGTGGGGCAGGGATTATTTTAAACAGCCCGGATGAGGTCGATATGGAGTATGCTCCGCGCTTCTAATTCAAGGATTCTAATAATGAGGCTGAATATGATGCTATGATTACAGGTCTTAATCTGGCAAAAACCATGGGGGTAGAGCAAGTTATTGTATTCAGTGACTCGCAGTTGATCGTAAATCAAATACTGGGAGTATATGCAGCCAAAGGAGAATTAATGATCAGGTATCATGCAAAATCGATGGAGATTTTATCAAGTCTAATGGCAGTGCAGATAATTAGAATACCAAGATTGGAGAATGCCAGAGCAGATGCATTAGCTCGTTTAGCATCAGCCACACGCACCGAGATACGAAGAACAATCCCAATTGAAGTCTTGGCTAGTCGGAGCATAGATGAAGATCTGATGATGAACTTTATTACCCTTGATTTAGGACCATCTTGGATGGATCCTATCAGGGCATATATTGAAGAGGGGTATTTTCCAACTAATAAATTCACAGCTAAGAAGCTAAAGTTTAAAGCTGCTCATTATGTATTGAACAATGGTGTTCTATATAGATGAGGAATTATAGCTGGCTTGCAGAGATGTGTACATCCCGCCGAGGTGAAAGACTTGATCGAAGAAGTCCATGAAGGGTCTTGTGGAGCCCATGTAGTAGGACAGACACTTCTGCAAAGGATAATGACGCAGGGATACTATTGGCTGATAATGAGGGCTGATTGCATAGCCTATGCCAAAAAATGTGACAAATGTCAACGCTTCTCCACCATCCGAAGAACTCCCCAAGCATTGTTTACACCCATTACTTTTCCTTGGCCATTTGCCATGTGGGGAATTGACTTAGTCGGGCCACTTCCAACGACCAGAGGAAGGTTTAAATATCTCATCGTCGCAGTGGATTACTTTACTAAGTGGGTGAAAGCCGAGCCTCTTATCGACATGACGTACCAAAAGGTGTACCAATTTATTTGGAAGAATATCATCTGTAGATATGGTCTTCCCCATGCATTCATCACCAACCATGGAACACAATTTGACAACGAGGAGTTCACTGCATATTATCATCAGTCGAACATATTAAAAACCTACTCTGCACCAGGCTATCCCAAGAGCAATGGGCAAGCTGTAGTGACGAACAGAACGGTGCTGAATGGCTTGAAGAAAAGATTAAATGATGCAAAGGCAAATTGGATCAACGAGCTACATTCTGTACTATGGGCTTATCGTACTACTCCCCGAGCAACAACATGAGAATCTTCATATATGCTGGCATTTGGAAGTGAAGCTGTTATACCTGTCGAGTTGGGCCTCCTAACACATAGAGTGTTGAATTTAAATTCCCCTGTCAGCGACTTGATGAGAAGGTTAGACTTGAACATGCTCGAGGAAGGTAGAGAAGAAGCAGCCATCAGGAATGCTGCATACCAGCAACGAACAACTTTGTTTTACAACAAGAGAGTGAAGAAGTGCGACCTGAAAGAAGGGGACTATGTGCTAAATAAAGTAATTCAAAAGCACAATAAACTGGAAGATAACTGGCATGGGCCCTATAGAATAACAGAGGTTGTTCGACCAGGGACATATAGGATTGAAACTTTATAAGGGGAGGAGTTTAAGAATGCATGAAACGCAGAGCATCTTCGCAAATATTATCAGTAGTTGGGGATTCCTATGTAATGCAGTTTTCTTCAATATAAATAAAAGTTATGGATGTTTTTCCCAATTCTCTCCTTTTGTTGAAATTTTTTCGGAGTACTAGTGCTACAAACTACGCATCAAGAATAAAAAATTTCCCAGAAATACCAACTCCGGTTGGTTGGGAAGAAAATCCACCAACTAAGGTTGGTCGGCAATAAAATTTTTTCCCAGAAATACCAACTCCGGTTGGTTGGGAAGAAAATCCACCAACTAAGGTTGGTCGGGAATAAAAAATTTCCCAGAAATACCAACTCCGTTTGGTTGGGAAGAAAATCCACCAACTAAGGCTGGTCGGGAATAAAAAATTTTCTTAGAAATACCAACTCCGGTTGGTTGGGAAGGAAATCCACCAACTAAGGTTGGTCGGGAATAAATTTTTTTCCAGAAATACCAACTCCGGTTGGTTGGGAAGAAAATCCACCAACTAAGGTTGGTCGGGAATAAAATTTTTTCCCAGAAATACCAACTCCCGTTGGTTGGGAAGAAAATCCACCAACTAAGGTTGGTCGGGAATAAAAAATTTCCCAGAAATACCAACTCCGGTTGGTTGGGAAGAAAATCCACCAACTAAGGTTGGTCGAGAATAAAAAATTTTCCCAAAAATACCAACTCCCGTTGGTTGGGAAGAAAATCCACCAACTAAGGTTGGTCGGGAATAAAAAATTTCCCAAAAATACCAACTCCGTTTGGTTGGGAAGAAAATCCACGAACTAAGGCTGGTCGGGAATAAAAAAAAATTTCCCAGAAATACCAACTCCGGTTGGTTGGGAAGAAAATCCACCAAATAAGGTTGGTCGAGAATAAAAAATTCCCAAAAATACCAACTACGGTTGGTTGGGAAAAAAATCCACCAACTAAGGTTGGTCGGGAATACAAAATTTTACCAACTAAGGTTGGTCGAGAACTAAAAATACCAACTCCGGTTGGTCGAAAACAGTTGGTTAAACAAATGAAAGCCATTTCAAGGCTTAAAATTAAAAAGTGGTAAATTTCTTGATATTTATAACATTTTAAATTACTAACATAGTTGGTCAAAAAACGAAATATCACCAACTCTGGTTGGTCGTCAGATGATTATCATCAATTCAAGATAGTCAACAATAAGTTTTCACCAACTTTAGTTGGTAGACAAATAACACAAAATATTTCTATCTTTTTAACAGATATACATGCACATTCATTAGTAAATAAAAAGAATGTCTTACAGAATATTTCCAAGACAATCGAAATTGCAAATAAAACTAGAAGTTTTTCATTAAATCCAAAACAAAATACATTGAGAATGAAATACATATTTAAAAAATTATTACATCAAGATTCCTATTCTATTGGTCTATTCCCCTCTGCCTTTGAAACAGGTTCTTCTCTAGCAGGAGGATCGTCTAAAGCATAGGGGGAATTTATGAAATTAATATCTTTGAGCATCCTGATGTTCATCACTGATGGCCGATCAAGAAGGTGCTCCGGGCAAGATATCTCAAAGTTGGAATGAAGGCTATAGTCACCGAGATACTTTGAAATCAGACATTGAGGAATGGCCCCAGTTTGAATCCATCTCATATCCAGTTTGAAAGGTGGCACCGATAACTCAAGCAACCCAGGGTCATAGTAATCTCACAAATAGTGACCCTGTTCCAACTGCAGCACGCCCAAGGCATTCAGCCATCCTTGCTTGTAACCCACATTATTTCATTTTGGATTCGATCATCTAGATGTAGAGGGCTTCATTATAACCAGCCATCCAGAACTCCCTGGGCTGCTTGTGGAATTGATAGGTTAACCTCTCTAATTGCTCGTGGAGGTTCTTCGTTAAAAGTTCTTTACTCTCCAAGGCAGACTTTTGTGCAGAGAGCTGCTCATCCATATTCATAATCTTCTTGGACATCTTAGATAATGCTTGATTCTTCGCCAGGCCCGATTCTCCAAAATTGATTGAGTTCTTTGTTCTTCAATAGTAAGCCGAGCAGCCCTTGCTCGTCCTCGAGAAGCTCTTGCTCATCCGCGAGCAGAGGTAGAGGCTCCAGTTCTCTTCAAGGTTTCCAATTCGTCTCTCAGATTGACATTTTCGACCTCCAAGAAAGAAAAACCCTCATCGTTGATAGGGACCAATGCTCCCGAGGTAGAGGCTACAGATTTCAGCTGAGATATCTCTCCTCGCAGGTTATTGTTTTCCTGCTCCAGCAACTTAGCTATCTGCCTGTACTCTTCGATCTCAGTCTTCATAGTTCTTTCCTTTATATCGTAAGCAGCAAACAATCTATCATATCCTTTATCAGCATTAGTTGCTGATACTTCTTCTCATATCCCTGGTGCAAAAGGGCTGTAGAATCCTTGTATTATTATTGAAGCTCCTCGAGAGTGCCCTGGAGGTCTTCAATCATCTCATAATATGCTATATTATTAGTCACTGCCTGGTCGAGCCAACACTTTAAATACTTGTAGGCTTCAACTACTCGCTCTGAAGCATCTGGACCGAGGATATTAACAATTTGAGCTTCAGTCATATCTGTATGACCAACTTTGAAGTATTCATTTCAGTGTCTCAATAATTTTGTATCATGAGATGATAACAATTCCATCCTGGCCATAAACTAGTAAAAGGAAGAGATAACAAGAATCAATAAGATTGCAAACAGAGCAAGAAGAAGAGAAGCAACAGTATGAACAATCAAAATCTTAAATTTTATTGCATCATAAAAGAGAAGTACATAGTTAAGAGTTACATTTGACAAAAATAAGCAAAGAGAAAAAGTCCGAACAATGCTAAACCTTCTCCTTGTCTCCTAAAACTTTCTCGGGAGGCTGGGACAAGGAGGTAGGTTGCTCGGATGGCAGAGAAGGTTATTCGGTGGATACTGGAAGCTACTCGTCTAAAATGTTGGTTGATTGAAGCTGCTCGGTAGGAGTAATAGTTGGTTGGGGCTGTTAGTAGTGAAGTTCAATAATAGGGACATGATCCCCAACCATCATAGAAGATTCCTCGGAGGCAGCTTCATCCTCTTCTTCTTCCCCGAGAGTAGGAGGGGGGCCAGGAATGTGTCGCTGAAATAGGTCAGAGTTCTCATCGACATTCATCTCTGTCAGAGCAGCCACCCAACCATCCCTGAAATATTTAAGGCTGCCATACTCCATTTGTGAGACTATGGCAGCCAAACCCTTATTCCAACCTTTGTCCCATCCAGCACTGAAGGACTTCTTCACAACTAGTTTCCTTTTCACATTCTTCGAGGAAAGCGTCTCAGATAAAAGTTCCTCGGCAGCTTTCAATTTCTTTTTCGCCTCTTCCTTCTGATGACCAACGTCACGAAGTCTACTTAACTATTCCTCAGCAGGTTTGAGCTTGTTTTCAAACTCTCCAGCATGTTGGAGCTTCCCCTCGAGCTCTTCGTTCTTTCTCTCCAAGTTTTTTGTTGTCTTCTCCAACCCCTTGGAGACTTCAACAGACTGATCCCTCTCCTGCTCGATAGAATTAAGCTGCTTCTCCCAAGTAGCTTTATCATCGATATACTTCTGACGAGAATCCTTTAAGACTGCGTCAGACCCACAAAAGCCTCCTCTAGACCACCCGAGGAGATGGACGACTTGATGGCTTCGTCCTTCTTCAGAATAGTATTAAAGCAAGTTACCAACTGAAAAAAGAAAATAACTGTAAGTCAGTGCAAGGACATAACAATGAAAAATGAAAATTTAGATTAACAATACTTACTGAGGAAATGTGCTGAGCTGCCAAAGTGGTAACCCTATCTCGGGAAAGATTTTCTTCAATATCTTGAATCTCGGGGATGATCCAAGACTTCACCGAGCTCATGGCAGATCTCGGAGCAACGAAAGTGAGAACACCACTTCTAGTAGTTGGAGGCTGAGAGATGGATTCAGCCAAATTGACCGAGGAGCTCTTCTTCAGCTTCCTCGTGGGAACAGAAACATTCTCGACCAAGGATGTCGTCTTGGTCGGTGATATAATTACAACCTCGCTTGGAGGGGAAATAGCTGCAATTTTTCCTGGAGCCACAGGGGGATTCTCGGAAACCTTCACAGTAGCAGCTGGAGGAGGTGCATCAATTTGTCCCTTCTGAGACATCCTGCTTGCTTTTCTTTGCCTCTCCAGCAATAGAGGCAGATTTCTCAAAGAGGGCAGGAGCTCTTCTTCTTTTCATTCTGTTACTAAGAGGAATATGTGATTCAGGAGAAGAACTTTCAGAAGCTGGTACTAGTTCTTTGTCACTTATCACTGAATGAGCAGTAAAAGATGAGGTGTAATTCTTGTACTACAACAAGTATGAAGCTAATCTGATATGTTCGTCAGCGACAGTCTGATGCAAACCCCAGATAAGTTTCAGATGCTTTAAAATAACTTCTGTCTCTTTTGGAGACCTTTTTTTGCTGTCAACTGCAAATAAATGAAATTAAAATATCAGTGACACATTTTATCAAACATAGAGAAAGCATAATTTCAAAAATAAAGTAAAAACAACCTATCCCATTGCCATAGGGAGGACATCTAGGACCCTGATACACATCATTGCCAATTAGTGGAGCATGCTGCCAATTTTTCATAACTACACCATGTTCGAAGTAATCCCTATTGGCATCTGGGAGATTGACGACTAAAGCCCTATTTAAAAACCTAGTTTTCAAATAAAAAGTACTATCACTGACAGCCCATCTATAGAAAAACATAATTTCAGGAATTCCTATATGAGTTCCATGAATCTGATTTAACCTATGGACTCCATTAACGATTCTCCATGTACTGGGGGCTATTTTTGCAGGTACCACATCAAAATATTGACTAAATTCCAGACATAAGGGGTTTGGAGGAAAAGAAAAGCCACATTCAGCTACAAAGAGACTGGGAAACCAATGTCCCTCAGCCAAACGAAAATAATCTGAAGGTTTTGAAAGTTCTTCCAAAATGACCCATGAAGGAATAGAGAAATCAAAATAAAATTTATCAAGCGACTCAACAAGGTAAACCATGATGAATAAAGGAAATAAAAAAGAAGGAAGAAGATCTTACAGAAAAAGGATGGATCAGTTGACGACGAACAATAGAAGGAATGAACGCACAAGATAGAGAAGAAATGGAGAACTCAAAGATACAGATTTGAAAAAGTGAAGAGACGATAGGATTTTCTGCAACGCTTAAATACCTTACCTTGGGAAAGGGTAAAAATAATGATTACAAAGAGAGACGTTTGCGCTACTGGCGGCTAAAAGGATAAAAAGGTCGCGGATACCGAAGCAGTTAGAAAAATTTGAAAAGTCTGATTCTATGAATTCGAAAAGAAAAATAAATACAAAGAAAACACTCCTAAAATTCAGGATGTCCATTTAATCCCGCCATATTTCGAGAAGAATGTTCCACACTCCTCAACCTCGAACTGTGAAACATTGGGGGATTCTGTTGATACCAAATTTAGTCTGCTGACGTGGCTCAGTTAAGTGGAGACACGTGTCAATCTACATGGCACTAACAAACATTTTGAACAATACCTTGACTTCGAGGAACTCAACCTCCCCGACCAACTCAGATACTCCGAGCAGTAGGTGCTCTCCGAGGAACTTTACTGCACCGAGCAACTCATGGATACCGAGCTACTTAGGCGGTCCGAGCAGCTTAGGCGGTCCGAGCTGCATCTCGTACAAAAGCATTAATGACCGGATAATTAAGAGGATTAAATGCGCATTAAATGCTGATTATTATCATACAGATTTACACGCCTATTGGACAGCTATGTAATATTCACTCACATGTACAGCCTCAAGGCTGTAAATACATTGTATCATCCCCATTGTAAGGGGACTGGGAATTTCTTGGTAAAAACCTGTTATCGAGAATTCCCAAACAGTCAGCAATAACCAAAAACAGTGGACGTAGGCCATTCTTTTAAGGCTGAACCACTTTAAAAATTCTTTTGTCTTATTTATTTTATCTGTGATTGAATAATTAGAGATAATCTAATTTTTTACATCAACAGTGCACGTAGTAGAAGGCTAGATAATGAATATCTAAATAAGTTTAAGTAGTGAAACTTAAACGATAAGGCTTGGACAAGAACCTACGTGACATGGTAACCTTGAATTTAAAACGATCATACATGAGGTGTTCATTATTAAGGGTATTTGATAGCGTAATGTATGGGCGGCACAGAGTAGTTTACTTGTGAGCGCGTGGATGCGATGCGCGACATATAGCCGAGTTGTTCTTATCTAGTATATTTTTTTTCCGAATTTCAGGACAAAATTCCATTGTAGGGGGGGGGGGGGAAGTATGTAATACCCCGTATTTTTATGGCCTTTAATTATGGGAGTAATTAAATTAAATTGGGATAAGTTAATTTAATATTAATTGGAATTTTGAATTTGAATATTTACTAGCGTGATGAGAGTTAGTAATTATTGGTAAGAATTATGCTGAATATTAGTTAATGAGTAAAGTAATATATGAGATTGAATTTATTAAAATTTTCCCGAGTGAATAATACGACAGTTATAGAAATTAAGTCGGGATGCACGTGTCAGTCATGTCGGGACTAATTTAAGGAAATAAAAATTAAATTAATTCTCAGTCACCCATATGGTCATTTCGAGTGCGCCAATCTGTACGAAAGGGTCGAGATAGTAAAAAAAAGTGTACCTAGGGGTTTAGTTTGGGTCTCAGGATGTTTTTAGGCCTAACCGACAACTCGGGAGGGCATTTCAGTAATTTTCCATTTTAGCCTTAATTAATGATGAAAATTGAGACGTTATATCTGATGGAACTTGGAGTCCTCAAGGGTTAGAAACATTGGAATTACAGAGAGGCTAGGTAAGAGAGAAGAGAGAATACTTCCAAGGAGGAGAGCCACCAACCCTACACCACTCTCACCAATTCCACCACAAATGTGTAGATTGGGGAACGAGGAGCTGCATCATACCTATCATCTTCTATAATTCATACTTTCATTCTTGAGGCAAGTATCTAACTTGTTGCCTTTAGTTAATAACATATCCATGCTAGTGTATGAGATAATGATTTTATGTTTTCATGAAAGTTAAATGATGTTTGGGAGATTTATATTGAAATTTTGAGTAGAAACCATGTTAGGAAAACTCTATTGATATATGTAGATGATTAACTACAAAATTGATGTCTAGTAGAGGTTGAATCCTGGAATAATTAGGAAGATATTGATTATGATGATAAAAATAGGGTTCTTGATGAATTAGCTGAATTAACCCCTTTAATTGATGGCCGTTGATGAATTTGTATATATTTTACATTAGAAATCATGTATGTTTGATAATAAAATTTTTGGTTTGATTGTTTTGGAGTTTGGGACGAATTAATAGAGGTTTTGAGGATTTAAGTTGATGAAACCCGTAGGTAAAGAATTGCAAAATCTAGGCCAATAACTGCTCGATCGATAGATCGACTGGATCGATTGATCGATCCTTTTTTATCGATCGATCGACTCCTCCTGAAAATTGAAACTTCTTTCGCTTTTAATGTTAATCCGATACCAATGTGTAAGGACCATTGGACATACTTTAAATATCATAATGGGACTTGGGAAGGACCAGTAGGGTATAGGCAAGATCCGGGTAATACAACTTTATATGAAATTTAACTCTGGGATTTCGGTGGTATGAAATGGAGTGGAAAGTGTGCGTACATTAAATTAGGTCTTGTGAGAATTAACAATGACTTAGACCAGTAGGGTAGAGAGAGTACACCTACTGATTTTATAATTATCAAAATGATACACTTCTAGAGTCAAGAAGCACTTAAGGACTTACGGTAATTGAGAAAGTAAGAGTGGATTAATTATACGTAGGACTCGGGCTTTACGTGTAGTGTATGATCCGAATATTATACGGGTCGTGTGTGTACTTATTTGAATGATGAAAATATAAATATGTGTGTGAATATTTAATATATAAATATCTATGTGTAATCATACCCGCGCTACTTGCTATCACAGAGGTTTCTACGTCGGGACGGTCTTATCTCGATTTGGACCTTTATGGGGGATATTGACTTGTACCCTAGAATATATCATCCTTGCTACATGCTATCTGAGAAGAGACGTGAGGGTATGTGCTAGTGACTTCGAACTATGCTTCGCCTCCAATATGTGTGTTTTGTGTTAATACAGTTCGAGAAATACGTCGACTTGATAGTAGAGTATGACTTCACCATAAATTTATGTGGGGTGCCCTATTAGTATATATATTATGAGTGATAAATATATATACCTGTCATTAATCCACTATGCTTGTAAGTAGATAAAATTGAATAATTAATATTAAATGAATTAAGTGTTGAGAACATAAGGCTTTATTGAGATGAACATAACTGGCTTGATAATTTCATAAGAAAAGGTTATCCGATATGAACTATAGTCATACGATCACTTGAATTAGGATTGGTGAGGAGAAATTGGGTTAGACTAGTTAAACTGGGTTAGCTTTATCTAGACTATATCAGTAGTACATTAGGCGTGCACACTATTTGAGAGGTGAGAATTCCCAAGTGTGTGTCGAGGTACTAACATGTATGTAATATCAACTGGTAAGCATTTTAAATACTTGCTAAACTATTTTGAAGCTATTTTACACTCGGGTTCTGACCCGTTTCTTGTCATTTCTTCTCTCTCTCTCTCTCTCTCTCTCTCTCTCTCTCTATATATATATATATATATATATATATATATTACAGGTACCCAGCCACAGGGGCGTCAGACTTAGATCTTTGGACTGTCAACGTGCTCCAGCTAGTGTGGAAGTTGCAGGTCCTTGCATTTAAACGACTTCATCCTTGTCATCTCAGCACTGCACTTAGTCATTTTAAATGGGGCATGTGTCGCCCATTTCCAATTTTATTTAGTTAAGAGAGACTTGTACTCTTTATTATTTCAGTCTGCAGTTTTAGTTGGGATTGTTTTAGTTATTTAATTATCCTTCGTAGTGGGATATATTATTTGGATTGGTTAATCTATCCTGGTTGTTTCATTTGGATATTTTGGTTTTAGTATTATTATCCGTGTTCATGCAAATGGTTTCATATATTAAATCTTAACAATAGGACTTAATTTATAAAATTAAACGTTTTGACACTAAGCTTAATTTTTTAGTAGATGATTAATAAAGAATTTTTTTTCGACATTGATGTTAAGCATGAACCAACTGGACACTTTGATTTAATTTAATAAATGACTGATCACCCGGTATTTAATTAGGTGGGGTGTCACATTTATGTGTTAACATACGGAGAGTGTGGGAAGGTATATATTATGGACTGAGGGCCTTACGGATCTCGATAACCAACTATGTTAGGTAGTAGTGTATCGGGAGTGTTCCTTGTTAGGAATTTGATTTACGAGACATCCCACGCATGAAACTAACAAACATCGGGAGTTGGAGAGAAGTTTGGACGATAGTGCGTAGGATTCGTACCTTAGTTACTCTACATATACGAGAATATAATCGAGAATTGATAATTTCACTATGATGTGAGAATATATTTCATTTGTGAAATAATGAGCAAGGCATAGGGTGTATGGGCGCCCTAGGTAATTGAATCTTGATTTTGTTCCCATTTGGGACATATGGGATAAGGTAAATGAATATAGAAGTGCAACAACCCAGGCTTTTGAGCGACTATTTTATATTATTTTGACTGATGGGCTAATTTTATAAGATAGGGGGAGTTGGAGTAAATATTATTTCCCGTGATGTTAAGGGATAATATTTACTATGTTTTGTCTATTTACCGTTATGAGAAGGTAAATAGCGTTATATTGTGTTTTATCGCGTCGTGATATGTTATGCGACGATTATGACTCATATTTAAATTGGAGTATAATTAATGAAATAAAATGAATTTGGAACATAAAAATAGTTCACATTATTCCGAATGCCAAAATAGGGGGTGCGGTTGTTTTTAGAATAGTCGAGATAGTCGAAATTAGTGCCAAGTTGTATTTTTGAGTTTCGAGCACTTTTGGCGGGTTATGACTCAATTATGTGGATACGAGTCATTTTAATGGTGTATTAGCAATTAAAAGAGGGGAATTTATGTTTTATGGCCCGTTTAAGTCTCCCCACCCCTTTTTATTTCTCATTTGTGTTATAAACCGAGAGAGAGATAGAGATAGAGAGAGAGAGAGAGAGATAGAGAGAGAGAGAAGTGAGAGTTGAGAGAAATGGGAGAAATGAGAGAAAAATGGAAGATTGAGGCCAGAAATCGTTGCCACCGGAGGAGGATCCGAGACTACAAACTCGAGGCAAGTTTCTTACTTGCCAGATACTGATTTAATGTGATAAATTGCTTGTATAGTAAGGTTTTTGGAGATTTAGACCATAAATGGTTTTTTGTTAATTTTGGTGATTAAACCCTTAAATCTTAGCTTTAATTTGATTTGAGGAGAAATTATTAGTTAGTAATTGTGTAGAAGTGTTTGGGTAACAATTATTGTTGTTGTATGTTGGTGGAATAACGAATAAAAAGCTTGGAGGCTTGTCCATGGCCGAAACAACTTCTCGGAGAAGAAGATGCCCGCCATGATCGATCGATCGATCATGGGGGATCGATCGATCGAACCATCGATCGATCGACGGCCATGGGTCGATCGATCGACCCCTTCTGATTTTGTGAGATTTTCCTAGTTTTTTTTAGCCCTTTTCTTTTAGGTTCGAGGTTTAAGAACCTTCCTTTGGGAAGTAATGAGGAGTCCTAGAGGGTTGTTTTGGGTAGACAAATGTCCTAGGCTAATATAGGGATAATTGGGCTTACCCCGAGTGCTAGTTTATGTAGGTTAATATCCGAATGATATAGGAAGTTAACCAAAAAAATAAATTGGAGATAAAATGTTAATGTTGAGATTTTTGGGAGACAATTATTGAGGGAGACTCACTTTGATGGCTTAGGAAATTGTATGAACTCTTGGAGACTAGTTTGAGGATAATGGCACTTCGGGTCTTAGGTCATTAGTAAAATATGACTTAATGAATAAGAAATGCATATTATAAAACTTGGTACTTAATGGATAAGAATAAAAGGATTTTGAGAATGTAAAAGTGAATGATTTCAAAATGGAAAAATGATTTTCATAAATGTTAATTTATGTATACACACCTCTCTAAATCACTATCATAAGGAAAGTTGCGCGCGTGAGGTGAAGCCCCCTGGCTAATGAATGCAGGGTGGATATAGTCCTAGGTCATATGAGCGATTATTGTATGTTTCTGCGCTGGTGAGGTGATTCTGGGTGTGGTCATGACTCTCCCGCATGCATATGGACGCTTCCCGACGTTTCGTTAGGATCCCAGATTGTCTTGGTGATAGGCCCTGGAGGTTGATAGCCAATTAGGGGCGCGCACAGTGGGGAAACCCGGACGGGCGGTCTTAGAAACGTTATATAATATGATATATAACTATGTACAATTATGTGGGACATTATTGGTAATTAAAGTATTTTATGATAATAAAATGGCTTTAAATACATTTCCTGCATGGAAGAAGGGAAATGGGAATTTAAATACATTTTTCGGATGGAAGAAGGAAAATGGGAAGATATGAAATGAAAGATAAGCATTTTTTTGATAATAAAACTTGCTTTATATATATATTTTTCCTGGATGGAAGAAAGGAAATAAAATTGGTAAAGAAAGTTTTGAAATGAAATTGATTTGGTAAACATTTGGTAAAATGAATTGCCATATATGTGATTCCTAAAGAAAGAAATAGGAATTGAGCCTTTAGATGGCGACTAGATTTATTTATGTTTCCTTGAGTATTGTAGATGAGTTCTCCCCTTTCATATTTGTTTCATTGAGCATCATCATTGATATTGCGCTAGGTTGTGCTTTTAGATTTGAGAGGTGAGAAATATTATGTTAATTGCGAGAGAATTACGCACTTGACTGTCATGCATTTTAGTCACATGGTAACCATATCAAATCGGGCCCTGACCCGTATCTATTTCTTTGTTTTGCATGCAACTCTTTGTCTGTTCAGGTGCTCTACCGCAAGGACACCCGTATTGACTCTCCATTCCAGTTGTCCTGGAGCTATAGAATTTTGCGGATGTTATAGGATATTGTTATAGACGTTTCTTTCCATTGTACTCTAGTTATGTTCAGTTTATTTATTCGGGCGTGTTGCCCAAGATTTGTACTCATTTACTATACTGTGATATTTAAATTGTAATACTCGGTGTAACTATTTGTATTGGTCTGTTAATCAACATCTTATTCGGTTATTAGTTATGCATATTGTATTCCATTACTTATTAATTTTTGATATCCACCGTTTTTGCAAATTGGATTGTCTAAGTGTTTTTCTTTTACTTACAAAATTTTAAATTTGACAGTGCATTTTCTAAAATGATTGGTGGTTATCTCGTACTATTATTTTAATCGACAATGATGCTGAGGATGGACCATCTATGATTCCTGTGATTATTAGAGTATTGGGCTGGCCACCTATTATTTTAGTAGGCGGGTTGTCACAAGAAGTTACGACCACAAGGATGGTATTGTATCAGGCAATAGAATGTGATTTTCAAGTAAATTCGATAACATTTAGCCAAATTTTAGAGGGGGAAGGACTTGTTTCACGCGGTGAGGCAAAGTCACATGGATCACAATTAGAGATACATTCGGGTCAACATCAAATGTATCTGGTATAAATGACAGTGGTGAAGGGAATTAATATTTGTTTAGCAATGGGTCACCTGTCTATTGGTAAAGGGTGGACCATCCGAAAATAACTGGATTTTCTTTGACCATTAGGTATTCCTAAGGAGTAACGGGAGAGTATTCCCAAGGATTTTATCACTAATAGGGTTATGATCCTATATGGGTGATAGTGGATCGGTTGACCGAAGTAGCTCACATTATGACAGTTAGGACAGATCATACTTTGGGACAGTATGTGAGATCTTTATAATCGAGATAGAATTATTAAATGGGGTGCCGTTTAATATTAGTCCGATTGCGATGAGATCTTTATTCTTCGGTTTTGGAAGAGTTTACATGAGGCTATGAGTACCGAGTTGTAATTGTGTACGACTTATCATCCGTATATGAATGGTAGACTGAGCGGATTAATCAGATGTTGGGAGATAAATTATATGTGTACCCTTGGATCTTAGGGGAGGATGGAAACAACACCTTACACTAGTGGAGTTTATGTGCAATAACTCATATAAGTTCACTTTAGGGCATAATTTTAGTTGAGGCATGGCACGGTAAGCCTCGTTGTTCTCCTCCTTGTTAGTTAAAGGTGGGAGACCAAGTACTATTGCAACAATCAGAGATGGGTTAATATTTAGAGTATATAATGTGTGTAAAATATATACTCCACAAATAACCTATTTATGTGCGATCGTTGTGAGCCAAGATCATATGTATCTAAAGAACGATTAATCTACTAAGGTGCAAATAGTAGAAGACTAATTTATAAAATAAGTTCAAGTAGTGAAACTTATACGATAAGGCTTGGGCAAGAACCTACGTGGCAGGGTAACCTGGAACTTAAAACGACCATATATGAGGTATTCATAATTAAGGGTATTTGATAGCGTACTGAATGAGCAGTACGGAGTAGTTTACTCATGAGCATGAGGATGCGATGCACAACATATAGCCATAGTTGTTCTTATCTAGTACTTTTTCTAAATTTCGGGACGAAATTCCATTGTAAGGGGGGAAGTATGTAACACCCCGTATTTTTAATGATTTTTAAAATAGGATTAATTAGAATTAATTGTGGGATAAATTGAACATTAACCCTGATTTAAATATTACTTGGGAATAAAGTAATACATGATTTATGATGAATATTACTTAGTGATTAAAATTAATATACATGACTATGACTTTACATATGATTATGATTTTATAATTATCGCGAGTGACGAATACGACAATTATGATAATTAAGTCGGGACGGACGTGTGAGTCCTGTCGGGTCTATATTTTAGTGAAATGAAAAGTAAAATATTTCCATGTAATCCAAATGGTCATTTTGATTGTGCCGAAGTGTCCAGAAGGGTTTAACTAGTCGAAAAAGTCTACTTGGGTGTTTGATTTGGGTCTCGGGACACTTTGGAACCGAATGGAGACCTCGAAGGGGTATTTTGGTAATTTTACTTAGGAAGTGAAAAGTACCCACGAAAATCAAAGATTATTTTTAATTCTAAAAAGGTGGTAGGTTCATAATTTATTCAGAAAACTTAGAGAGAAAGCTATTGAGGAGAGAAAGGGACTTTTCTAGGAGAGGAAGAGTTTTCTGGGAATAATAGGGGCTAAGAGACACCTTGCACCACCACCACCACCACCACCACCGGAGGTTGATCGAAAAAAGGAAGAAGGAGTATGAGAACAATCTTCTACAATGGTTTAGATGTACGAATTAGAGGCAAGTGATTAACTACTGCATGTTCTAGCATGTATGTCCATGTTAGGTTGTTTTGAAAATCCTGAAAAGTTATATGAATTAAAATGATTTTTGATGAATCCTTGAAATGAAAATTATGAAGGATAAGTCTCTTTTTGAATATATGGTTTAAATCAAAAAATTTGGGAATCATTTGGTGAAAGAAAATCTGGGATTTATATATTGTTCTTGGAGAAATAATAAAAGATGGATTTTCTGGAAATTAGGAGTAACAACATATTTAATCCAAACCTGTTGATGTTTTTGGTTGTTTAATGATTAGAAATCATTTATATGTATTGTTATATCACGTGGAATGAATTATAAGGAGTTTGAGATTTCAATGTAAAGATTTTGAGGATGATAAATGTTGAAACCCATAGGTAAAACATATGCAGAATCTGGGCAATTATCTGGTCGATCGATTGATCGATTCAAGAATGTTGATCGATCGACTAGGAACAATCGATCGATCGACTCCCCTTGAAAATGTGATTTAATTCCTATTTTAATATTTGTTTAAATCCCAAATTTGAGAAATATTTGGTGATGATTAATTGAACAAATTGCGACTTAGAGGAGGGCAGTAGGGTATACTTAAAACCCATGAAATATTATTTTGTATGGATGGAATGGGGGAAATTAACGAGTATGAATTAAATTCGTTACGGTAAAAAAATATATATATTGGAATTTAAATCAAATAAAGGAGGATTTAAGGTTAGGACCAGTAGTAAGAGAGTTATTATTACTGAAATAACCATAGGATTATGTGTGATTAACCCTAATATGTGAAATAAAAGGGTCAAGATTGAATTAGGAATTATAAAAAAATAAACCTAAATGAGGATGATTTTAAGTCATAGAAATTCGGGTGTTGTGATGACATGGACTGGTAGGATGTGAGTGATTGCCTACTGAATTTGTATGACATATAAATGATTACCCTTCGAGTATGAAGAGAAGCTCGTGAATATAATTTAAGAAGTAAAGTCATAATCAGTAAATACATAGGATATGTGAGATAAATATACTACATATGGAAATATTTATACGGGTTGTGCGTGTACCCTATTGTTGATATATATAGGTGGGTTAAATACCTATATTATTTATATTGTGTGTATAACATACCTACGCTACTTGCTGTCGAGGTGGAGGTCTTGCGTTGTGCACGGTCTTATCTCGATTGGATCCATTTGGGGGGATTAAGATTCGTACACTGAGCATAGGACCTTGGACACATGATATCGGTGTGAATGATAGTTTTGAGGGTTGAATGTGAGAGTAGGTATGTGTGTGACCAATTTGAATGGGGAGTATGCTCGCCTCCAATATTTGTGCTATGATATTTATGGTTCGTGAGAGACGCCGAACCAATTGTCTGTTATGGAGTGAGTGATGCACTAGGACATGATAGCAGAGTATGCATGCATCGCAGCTGTGTCTGGGAGGTGCCGTATTAGTATATATAATAGTGTGGTAAATAGAATTACTGCGATGTAATCTAAACTATATATGGGGATGTAATCTACCGTGAGAAATTTGTAGATTAACATATATATACTATGATTTAATCTACTGTGTGAAAGTTTTAGATTAGAATATATATATTGGAGGTAATATAATTTGTGAAATTGTAGATCAAAATGGATAATGAAATCTGATTTAATTAAGTAAGTGAATAATTAATCTTATGGCTGTGGAAGCCTAGTTCATAATAAAGATAAATGAACAGATTTAATTATTACTTGTATTTTGTGTGAAATAAAGGGAAATTATATGGTATATAATCTTAATTGAGAAACCTTAAATTGGGGGATAATAAGGTGCGTTAGGCATGCACACTAGATGAAAGGTGAGAATTCTCAATTGAGGGACCAAGAATCTAACATGTACATAATACCTGCTTAATTGCATTTGTTAAGCACTTGCTATTTTTAAAATCTTTTACAATCGGGCTTTGACCCGTTTCCTTGCATATTCTCTTTTTTATTATATATTGTACAACAGGTATCCAGTATCAGGGATGCCGACATAGAATATGGATATCTTGATGGGTTATAACTGCTAGTGGAGAGGCATATTTGTTTAGATGCTTCCATTCAGTTGATTTATACATCTGTAGTGTCTGCTTTCATTTAGGGCATGTCTCCCCGGATTCTAGTTATTTAATTTCTTTTCTAGAGATTTTAATTATTTATGTTAGTACTATTGATATCAGTTTTATTTGATGGTAATGAAATATTTTAATTGGAGAGTCATTCCAGTCACATTTATTCTTGTTCAGTTGTGATGTGATGTTGTCTATTATTACTACGCTTTGTGGAATGGTTCTAATTAAATTAAAAATGGAAATTTTTTTGACACTAGCCTAATTAATTACTAGGTGTATTAATAAAGAAATTATTTTTCGATAGTGATGCTAAGAATGAACCAACTGGATAGTCTGATTTAATTTAATAAAGGACTGATCACCCGATATTTAATTACGCGGGGTGTCACACACACACACACACACACACACACACGCACACACACACATATATATATATATATATATATATATATATATATATATATATATATATATATATATATATATATATATATATAGAAAAATTTCAATTATTTTTAGGAAAGACTTTTTTAATAAGAGATAACCAATTAGCAGATATATTATCTAGATTAATTACTAACTCTTCTCACGAAGAGCAATAAACTTTAAAAAACAAAAAGATTTTGCAAGTTTCAGAGTATTTTCTTCTTGATTATATATATTTTCTATGCGATATATTTCTGTTCCCTTTATATCTTATTAATAATTGAAAGTATTCCACCAGAATGGATCGGAACTGGACAAATAATACACAGCAGGCACAATATATTTATTGAACACAGAAAAGATAAAATATCAAATTATTATGTACAAGCAAGTAATGATAATTCTCTAATAAAAGGAAAAGAAGCAACAGAAGATTTATTACTAATATACAATATAATGAATGAAATACCAGCTGACCCTTGGTATATGATAAAGGAAAATTTTAATATGAGAATATTCATTCCAAAACACCCTTTCAATAGAAACTCAACATACTTTAATAAATCTCAAAATTCTACTGATACCGAAGAAGCACTATTTAGCGAAAGAGAAAATCGTCCTTTTTCACTTAAAATTTCTAATTCTAGTTGATACTGATAAATTTTTTCTTTTGCTATTCTAATAATCCACGTATTAATAGTGGCTTGAATAAAATTTTTATTTTTTATGTTTTTGTCTTTTTCACTTATAGCGTTATCTAAAATTTTATATTCTGCTATTAATCTTCCTCTGAGAAATTCTTTTTCTGTTAACATATATTAACCTAATCGTCCTTTTTCTCCTAGAATTTCTATTTCTAGTTTATATTGATTGATTTTAGTTTTTATATCTACTACTATCCAATTTACTACAAGGAAACTTGCAAAATCTTTTTGTTTTTTAAAGTTTATTGCTCTTATATATATATATATATATATATATGTGTGTGTGTGTGTGTGTGTGTGTGTGTGTGTGTGTGTGTGTATGTATGAGTGTGTGTGTTATATTCTCATATGTAGTCTCACTTTTACTTACATGCTTCATGCACCACTTGTAGATTATCCATGCTAAGTCTAACTAGCACACACTTCAACATTTCTTTCGCTTATATATATATTTCGTTGCTTTTTCACTCACAATATTATATGCCAGTCTCTCACTTTGGACATATCTCTCACCCATTTGTATATTCACTTGTTCACAATCTATCAAGATGCTTTGTATAATCTGCATGCTCTATGAATATACTTGCTAGCTTTACTTTCCATGAGTTTCTCTCTTATCCCATGCTATTAGTATATTCTCCCTCATAGTGGCATAACCCCCTTTACTTAGCATACATAAAAATCTCCATAAGATAGTAATTAAATCTCATGCATTTTTGCACACTACATCACCTGAGCATGGCAATATTAACCAAAATTTTGTCCCGTACTGGGGGCCACTTCGTGATTGGTTCCGGTCTACGAGTTGGTGTTAACCTATGAGATATGATTCTTACCTTACATTGGCCTCTTACCTTCAATGTATATCAAACAGTTCCCCCCGCATCATACCTCTTGACCGAACTCATGACGGGAGGTATATAGCTTGGAACTCGTTCACGTACATCGAGTATATAGAATTCTCTCTCACACATACCATCCCCATGAGCTATATCGTGAGGAAATTCACGTACTCTCAGGTATATCAAATGTCTTGTTCACACATACTGATAAATGATTACCCTTATATGTAAGTGGTATATCGTGGAAGTTATGCTAAAGGGGGGAACCCTTCCACTAACCCACCAAATGAATTAACCTAGTATAGGCGTCTACCCTAGGACACTTATATATAGTTTGCTGGTTTTTATACGAAACTCTGTAGAAATACCAGGTCGCCATACCGCCTAAATTTTCATGCTATTTCTCCTATTTTTAAAATAGACCTTGTCCGTGAGCCTGGAAACAAGACAAATCGTGTGTCTTTTCCCTAGGCTTGGGTCATGTCCAACATTTTTCCTCCATTTTGAGAAAATGTAATACAAGTGGAACCTAATAATTGTAACCATGTTGAGGATTTTCCCTTCTCCCTCTCTTCAAAAAATAATACCAAAAATGGATATTCCTTTTTTCAAAAGAAAATATCAAAGATACTCCTTTTTCCCTTAAAAAATAAACCCAAATCATTTTCCCTCTCAGGTCGATCGTATACTTAGATTTTGGCTTGGCGCCCTATTGGCTCCAGTCTTTTGTCAAACCACCCTGAAGCTTTACTCCTTCCTCTTATACTTCTACCGAGACCTACCTCCGTAAGTTATTCATGTAGAACATGGATCAAGCCTTTAATGTTCAACAAGATTTGATTTCGATTTAGGCTCAGTGCCAATATTGATAACCTTCAGGCTGTTATCCAAGAGATGCAATGACATAGAGCCGAAACTCTTGAGGCTCATGAAACCAAAATTTTCTTCCCCGTGCCATAGGATTGCCTGCCTAAACCACTTGGTTCCTGGATAAGTATAAATATGACCCGTGTGCCCCACATGAAAACGAGACACCACCCACTCAACAAGATTTGATGGCTAATCACAAAGTGGAGCCTAAATCGAAAAGTCTGACTAGATAATTTATGCCAAATAAGTACGAGAAGCCGACAAGTACCTCAGTCTCGATAACCAACAACATATCCCAACCATCCACTTCCTGGACACTTGAAAGTCTCCCCAACCCTATCAGAAAAGAATATACTAAATTCCATGCTCCCCTGTCAAAATTTTGTCAAGCCCTACTAGCTTAAAACCTCATCAATCCATTGGAACCCCGACCATTATCGAATCCCCTTCCCAAGAACTTCATAAATGACGCCCATTGTGATTTTTGCCAGATCGTAGGATGCACAACTAACTAGTGTTTCCACTTAAAAAATTTGATCCAAGGTCTCATAGATTGGGGCATCATTGCTCCACCAGCTAATCATAAACTTAACACCACTCATAACCCTCCCCCAACACATGGAACTAGGCTGAACAGCAAGCTCTTATAAAGAAAACCAGAATTTGACCTTTTACACAATCGTGCCCATCAAAACACCCAACATATCATTAATCTCACCCAAAGCTCTCAAAGCTTGACCATCCTTTCTCGTATATCCAACGAGCTTCGCTGACTAAGATCTATCACTCCTCACTCGAGCATGCATTATCGTTCTGACACCATCAGAGGGGGAGGCATGCAATTACCCATAATTCCGGACTAACTCAGAAGGTTTGGGCTTAAATTATTCATATAGATGACTATCGATTATAGAAGGTTTATTGATTTGTTTATAGAAGCTCAAAAGTGGGATCGGGAACCATATGAATGGGTGGTCACCATAGACGAAATCAACTTATATGATATTATACAAACCATATAAGATGTGTTCTGTAAAAAAGGGGAAATATGTTGCATCCCTACGTTTCTCATAATCTTGAAACTATAAGGGCATGTGATCCTTTATTCCTTTTTTTTCTCGATGAGTGGGAATACTTGTATGATGAAGCTATGAAGGTAGATGAATGCATCGACTACTCTTAGAAGGATGATATTATCATTATCGGATGGGGGGATGACTTCAATAGCTCAGATGATGAATCAAACTGGGGAAAATTTGATTCAGTCACATATTTGTGTGGAATTGTGTCTCTCGAATAATTGTTGGGGGAAATCAACTAAGTATCTATTCAGCCCAAAGTAGATGAAGTCACGTGGTTATTGTTCTTTCCTGCCTTTGTTAACCACATGACCTAGTTAGAGTGACATTACAAAGATCCAATTCACCAGTCAGTCGAAACATATAAAGGGAAGGGAGTCGCCAAGGAGCTCCCAATGCCAAAAATGACAGTTTGGGAAGGCAAGGTTCTCAATAAACACAAGAAGACCTATGCCAACATCACCTTGTGGGGAGTATTCATGTCCTCCTAGATACGTTAAAATTCTCTGATAAATCTCCTCACAGGACCCACAGTTTCTCCCTCTACCACTCTCAAAAAAGCAATAAATATGGTTGGATCCCTAACCTCTACTAGACTCATATCCTTATACGAAAAAGAAATCTTAAAATTTACCCCTGATCACAATATGCTCTTAACATCTCCGTCGAAGGTTTGGGGAAGAAATAAACAATATAACTGTATTCAATAAGGGAAAAAAATAAGCAATATAACTGTATTCCAACTAATGTTAGTAAAACTGTTGTTATTAATCTCGGTTCTAGTAGCCATATGCACTAGATTAGGATAAGGTCTAAGCTCGATGAGCATGGGCGAGCATAATTTGAAGATCTTCTGAAAGAGTTCATGGACGTCTTTGTATGATCCTACGATGACATGCTCGATATTGATCCAGAGTTAGCTCATCATGAGATATGAAATAGTTGATCGTAGTCTTGATCTGTGCAGTAGAATACCCTATATAACTTACAAACATTGTTCCCGTGCTGAAATAGGGAGCGAAGGTCTGCATGTGCATCGACTATCGAGATCTGAACAAGGCATACCCAAAGGATTATAATCCTCATCCTAATATCAACATGACGATAGACAATACGACCAACGACGCTCTTAAGTCATTTGTCGACATATTTTTTGGCTACAACCAGATTAAAATCACCCTAACCATTAGGAAAAGACCTCCTTCATCCCCCCATGGGGTACCTTCTCTACACAGTTATGCCTTTTGGGCTCAAGAATGCTGGGGTTACCTACCAAAAGGACTCTATAACCATCATGCACGACCTCATCCATAAAGAATTTGAGGTCTGTGTTGATGACATCATTATCAAGAGTAAGACTCAGGACTCCTTATCTTGAGGAAATTCTTTGAGCGACTGCAATAATGGTAGACGTAGCTCAACTCATAAAAGTGTGTCTTCGATGTCACTAAAGGAAAACTCATTGGGTTCATGGTAAATGAGCAAGAGATTGGAGTAGACCCCATTAAAATAAAATGCATACTCAATATGCCACCACCCTAGACGGAGATAGAAGCACATGGATTCCTGGGTAAGTTGCAATACATTAGTCAGTTCATCAGCCAACTAACCTATATATGCAAAACCATGTTCAAACTTCACTGGAAGGACTCTGCTAAAGTTTGGAACGAGGTGTACCAAGAAGTCTTTAACTAGATCAAGCGATACCTCACCTGACCTCCAGTGCTGTTGCCATCATAGCCAAGTCTCTCCCTTTTCCTATACTTAGCTATCACCGATACTACATTAGGAGATTTGTTAGACCAATACATTAACGAATCTCTAAGTAGAGAGTAATATACTATTCTAGTCAAAATCTAGCTGGGTACAAAGTTAACTACACTACCATGGAAAAGGCATGTGTCTCCCTGGTCAGGGTCATGCAGAAACTACGACACTACATGCTCGCATTCCCAATCAGACTAGTATCCCAAATGGAGCCATGGGGAAACCTGCTCTGATAAGCCGAATGGACCTCTAGCTAATTCTACTATCCGAGTTAGACATTGTGTACATCAAGTAGAAATCTATGAAGGGAATGGCCATATTTGATTATCTCACTGACCACCCCATAGCAGGAATTGAAGTTTGTGTCTCTGAGTTCCCATATGAAGACATACTCTATGCCTTTCAGGAAGATCTCAGGTGGCAGATGTTTTTCGACGGAGCTCCCAATAAGAAAGGATATGTCATTTGGATACTCATGATCTCTCCCGATTAATCTCACACTCCATTACCAACAAGCTAGATTTCCTTTGCACTAATCATATGACAAAATATGAGGCATGCACTGTAGGTCTCAAGATCTTCCTTGAGAAAGGAATTAAATATATGGACATCTATAGGGACTCTACCATGATTATCGGACAAATTCTCGAGAAATAAAAAGTTGAAGATGAGAAGTTCCTACCCTTCCATGCCTATATAGAAGAGATTGCTTCTAAATTTAAATATATCACCTTACAATACCTTCCTTGATCAAATAATAGCTTAGCTGATGTAATAGAAACCCTAGAGTCCATGGTTGACATGCCTAAGGGAATAACAATGGTCCCCTTTTTGGTTCAGAAGCAAGCTGCACCCACCCACTGTTACGACATCGAGCTCATCACTGGATAAGATACAGATGTGGCAGGGTTATGGTACTACGACATTAGGTGCCTTCTCAAACATGGTAGTTACCCACGAGATACGTACAAGAAAGATCGTGCGAACCTTCACAAACTTGACGGCCAGTACATCATCAGTGAATACGCATTTTTCAAGAGAAATATTAATGGAACCCATTTGCATTGCATAGAAGGGGCTGAAATTGAAAAAATGATGAAGAAAATCCATAGTGGGGAATACGAGACCCATATGAACTGTCACATTATTATTAAGAAAATCATCTGTTAAGGGTACTATTGGACCACAATGGTCCAAGACTGCACTGATTATGTTTAAAGATGCCTTAAATGCCTATAATTGTCCAACCTTCAGCACTTGCCTCCCCGAGAAATGTACAATGTGATCTCTCCCTGGCCCTTCTCTACCTAGGGCATATATATCATTGGGAAGGTTACTTATAAAGCTTCAAATGTGCATGAATTTATCTGGTCATCATGAACTACTTCACAAAATATGTGGAAGCTGAAACGTACGCAATTCTGGATGCAAAGAAAGTGGACAAGTTCATAAAAAAGAATATCATTTGCTGATATGGCGTTCCCCATGAGTTGGTATCACACAATGGACTCAAGTTCGATGATGAGTATGGAATTCAAAAGTGAAAGTCTTCTCCCTACTGACCGCAAACCATTGACACAGTCGAAGCCTCTAACAAGATCCTCAAAACCATTATCAATAAGATTATTGAAAGCTGTAGAGACTAGGCCGACGAGATCCGATATGCCCTATGGGGATAGCGCACCTCCATCAGAACACCCACTGGGGCTACCCCTATTCTATGGAATATGTTATGAAGGCGATTCTCCCCATCAAGATAAAAGTGACTTCTCTGCAAGTTATGATAAAAATCAAGGTCTGTGAGGAAGAATTGTATCAAAGATGCTACAATGAACTCATATTCTTGGATGTAAAGAGATTGAAAAATCTGTACCACATAAAAAGGTACCATCGCCGGATCACACGATCATTCATAAGAAAGTCGTGGGCCGCAATGTCCAAGATGGAGATCGTGCCGTACAAAAATTTATAGAATTTGAGAGGAAGACTAAAACCTAATTGGAGTGGCCCCTACATTGTGAAGAAATCAGGTGAGGTGGTGCCGCTATACTGACAGGTCTCGATAGAGAAGAAATGGCGTGTCCAGTCAACTTAGACAGTAACAAAAAGTTTTACCTTTAGTCCAAACTCTCATCGCGCTATGACTTTTCTCATTCCCTTTCTATTACAAATGAAATCGCTTTTCATTTCCCCCTTATCATAGCTATGCAGGACCCGATCCTCTTAATTTCCCCCTTTCCAAATGAATCTCATAAATTTTAAAAACCCACAGAGGTACGTAGGTAGCTCATAAAACACACATGGACGCAGTCCTTTCTTCCCAAAAAATGCTATTCTTTTCGTCCCTCGAGAACTGCGGCCTATCTCATTATTTAAATAAATAATAGGATTATGTATGCTCTAGTGATTGGTATAGACAATTCTATTAAAAAATTCATTAAAAGACACAACAAAATACCTAGAAATCACTTTTCTCTTATTAATCAAGAATATATTTATTGCTTGAAGTATCAGCGATGGGAGTTAAAAAAACCACTCCTTTCCTAACCCTCATACAACATACAAATCCCTATCATAAACAAACCTCACAAAAGATCCAAAAACCTACCCCAAAATAAAAGCCTAACCGTAGTAAAACCTAAAACTTACAAAAACCTATATCAACTTCTCAAACCTTATCCTCAACTACTAGATGGGTTCGCCTCATCATCATTACGTTCCCCTGGAAGCCCCCATGTATCTCACTCTTGATTATTATTCTGGATATGCTCCATGAGGAGGTAGGCCTTAATAATCTCTGATGAAACCCCGACACCCTCTTCCAAGGTGTTGAACATGACAAGCCATCTATGCCCAGTCTCCTCCACCAAAACCTTCCCAACCACCTGTTTACACAACGACTTCAAATAGTCCTCTGATACAAACCCAAACATTCTAACAGATTGTGATGGATGGGAACATTACTGACGACGCTACCATAGAGGCCCCAGTATCATCCTCAAAGACTTTGTCAAGTCCTCCACTGAAAAGAAGTTGGTTATGCAAGAGGCATAATCATCTCCCATCCTACTCGGTGTAGAAGTATCCCAGGAAAGTATAAGGAAGTATTGTGAAGACCAACCAATTACATATACTAGTATTCTCTCAACTACAAAACTGGCAGCAAGTTCCCCCACCACGACACAAACCAGTGAACGTATCGAGCCCTATGATCCACAAGCCAGTAAACCCAGTTCTTTGTTGACGATACAAAATCGAAGAAGGGCCTAAAAACGAAATTAAGAATGCCCGATAGAGGGTACCCAAGAAGGCCCTCCAATCCCAATCTCTCAAAAAGACACATAAATAGCATGACAAGGCTTCTTCGTAAAAAGATAGCCTGACCTTCCTTTCATGCATCTAAGCCATTCAGAGTCTCCACTAATACCATCACAACAGAATTTTATTGGTAGGACAAGCACAGTGCTATCATGAAGACTTGAGGGTCAGCCATCAGATCCTCTATCACCAACAAAAGCCTGACAATCAAACCTAGGGCAAAAGTGTTGATAAATCCATTGTCAGTAAAATCCCTTCGACACATCGAATTCATGACTGTCGAGAGGATGATGTATCCTCCATAAACTAGCGACCGAATAGCTGAAGGGGAGACGTGAGAATGGGATAAATTTGGTATAGCTTTTGATATAATGGGGCTGACACCTAGTACTGCGGAGAACTCCTCGTAGGTGGACAAACCTCGTCTAAACCAAACTAGAAAATTAGGTCTTTACGGTATTAAAACTATACCGTTGCTTCCAAAAGGTTCCAGTGTATGGGACGATTACGCCATAAAGAAACCTGGCACAAACTAAAAGATGCTTAGTTAAAGTTGTAGAGGCATACTACCTTTAAACCCTTGAGGTAGGTGGAAAAATCCTTAGACGCTAGAAGAGAAATTGGAATGTGGTGATGAAAAAACTTCCAAATTCCCCCCCCCCCATACTAAAAATTCCATTAAAAAACAAATAATTCAAAACGCCACCGATTTCCCTTCTCCAAAAGTACCGAAATGATGTAGAAAGTGCAATCAAAGCTAAGACAGTGATTTGACCCTTATGTCGATAGGCAGGCTAATGGGTATGCCAATCGAAAACCACCCTTTTTAAAAAAACTATTTGTTTCTTCTTTTACACATATAATTCCAAAACAAACATTTGCTTTGAAAAAATCAATCTTTGGGTTGGCTTTTTTGAAAAATTTCTCAGTTTCCCCTATACACGTAATTTCTGAAAAAAACATTTTTTATGTTACTGATAAAAATCAATCTTCGAGTTACTTTTTTAATTCTATATCCATATTTGTAAATGATTAAAAATCTCAGCAGTAAAATTAAATAACATATAGAATAAATCATTAAGCCAAGATAAGAACAGAAAGAAAGTGAATTTCATATATATTTTTTTGCATTAAGTACTTTTCTCGTCGGTACAAAAGAAAAGAAAGAGAAAAAGGAAAAACATATATCCAGATGCGACCCGAATTCTTTAAAAATATCTTAAAAAACCAACCTTCAATTACTGCGATGGACACGCTTTCCCCGACAATGAGTTGTAGACCCCCCTCTCCTAGAACCGGATGTCTCATCAGACGTGGCTGGTGGCACCAAGCAAGCACTGGATGAATTCCTCACATAGGCTAATATTGACGCTAGTCAATCCTTAATATCCCTTAGCCAGGTGGTCGACACACGGATGATCTACAAGAAAAGGGAACAAAACCATCAAAATCAAGCAAATTACTAAAAAGAAAGAGAGTAGGAAATGAAAAAAGAAAGAAATGATTATACCTCACTCTGGAAAGAATCCTTAAAAATACCTACCAACCCCTCCACCATCACATGAGGACGGTGAGACACTGATACCATGTCCCCACTGCTCAATCAAAGATGATAAGAAGGAATGGAAATATGAATAAGTGGAACCTCCCCCACAATATTGCCTCCTCCGAAACTATGGGTTGACGCGATCAGTGTACAGTACCTCTCTTCGATCTAGTCATAGGTTGAGGAATATTATCCATATCATATATGCACGATGACATCAACCAACTAGTATTAAAGTCCAAATAGCCATAGAGCCCTATCATATTCGTGTAATGAGTATAGGGCGTGCCTTCTATCATTGCTGCCCTAGCCTCATCTGTTATCTCCCTCACCCTCCTCATGTACTCAGGGAGTGCATAGTAAAGAGTCTGTAATATACCTAGAAGAAAAAGTTCTAAAAACTCAAAAAGAGACAAGGACTATAAGCCCAACTTACTTATAGGGAAAGCGATTGGTTCGAATGCCTGTTCAACTTCCTCTATATATACATCCTGCAAATGTCTCCCAGCTCTCTAGCCTTCAAGGACACAAACCTGGCATTATGCCCTATCCCCTCGTAAAACCACGTCTGCAAAATGTAACACCAATAATTAGAAGAGAAAGTAAAAAGAATGCATGAAAATAAAGGGGAAATTAAACTTAAAGATTACTTCTAAGAGATACTTGGGTCTTGTAAATGCCTGTCAGCAACACCAGCTAAAAGTATCCAAGGAAGTATAAAGAAAAACCAAAGTAAAACTCCCCCAAATGTATAGATGGATGTCCGAGATAATCCTAAAAAATGACAAAAACCACAGATAAAAGACGTCGCTGCTCGTTGCAACCACACATCCCTGCAAAGTAAAGAATGTCATTACTCTAGGAAAAACCCATGGTGAAGATCCAAACTAGTTATAAGCCATCGTAATTCCTCAGCAGGATTATCAACAACCACTTTTGTCATCAATAAACTCCCCAAAAAAAACCAATAATCCATGGTGCGCCTACACCAAAATACTCTACGCTTTCCCTAGTGGAGCCATAATTCAAAAAGCCCCCTATAAACAACATCTTTAGGTCTCTAGAATCAACCTCGAACCTATGAATATATCATCTTAATCTTTAGGTCATTAGAATCGACCTCAACATGTTGAATTGGTTATCTCACTCTTTATGTCCATATAATCGACCATGACCCTCTGAATCGGTCACTTAAATCTTAGGTCCTTCGGGTCGACCTCGACCCTCTAAATCGACTAATCCCAATCTTAGGTCATCAGAATCAACCTTGACCAACTGAATCAATCACCTCAATATTTAGTTCCTCAGGATCAACCTTGACCTGCTGAATCGGTCACCTCAATTTTACGTCCTCAAAATCAACTTGACCCAAAATCGATTAGCTTAATTTTAGGTCCGTAAAATCAACCCCGACACTCAAAATCGATCATCCCACTCTCTAGGTCCTCATAATTGACCTTGAACCACTGAATTGGTCATCTCATTCTTTAGCTCTGAAGAATTGACCTCAATCCTTTGAATCGATCATCTCCGTCCCTTTAGTTCGCAGAATTGACCTCTACACTCTTTTAAAACATGATGAAGTGTCTATTTTTCCATGACCTCCGCTTGTTCCAAGCCTGCCCTTGAAGGCGCTATATAGATACCCCATCGTAGTATCCCCTAAATATCTTCTCAGGTTCCTAACATTCCTCCTCTCTCTATAAACTCTAGGTTATACTTCGAAGATTAATTTAGAGGCCACCGGGCACTCTCGGGCCCCATTTGACTCCAATTAACTCTTCAAATTGAGAAACGCTTAATGAAACGTTTAAGGGTCCGAATACCCTTTCCAATGGCCCATTGTATGCATGAATCGGCCTCACAGTTTGCACAAATGGTCCCTTTTACTTCGAGTAGTGATCTGGAGGCCATCAGGAGCTTCTGAGCCCCGTTCGAATCCAATATTATCTCTAACCAGATAAAATATCATGAAACCTTAAAGGGATCTGAATCTCCTTTCCAACACCCCGTATCGTGCCCGACGCAACCCCAGGATCTGCACAAATGATCCTTTTTACTCAGAGAATTGATATGGAGGCCACTGGGGCTCTCGAACCCCGTTTGACTTCATTAAACTCTCTGACATGAGTTAAGCTCAATAAAACCTTAAAGGTCTCGAAATACAATTTACAATGGTCCATACAGTGTGCAAATCAGTTTTACAATCTGCATGAATGACCCATTTTACGCTGAAAGGTAATCAGGCACTTTTGAGACCTGTTTGACCTTGGCCAACTATTCAAACCGAGTTAAGATCATTGAAATATGAAATGTCATCAAATTACCATTCCAACGGTCCATTCCATGTGCAAATTGGCCTCATGATTTGCATGAACGACCCGTTTTACTCCAAAAACCCAATATAGAGACCATTGGGTGCTTTCGTGCCCCGCTTAACTTTGGTAAACTTCTAAACTTTAGAGTGGCTCAATGGATTATTCAAGGGATATGAATTCCCTTTCTAATGGTCATATTCGTGCATAATTTGGACTTACGATTCACATTTTATGCCCATTTTTCTGAAAATGTTCGTTCTGGATTGCCTATAGGCATCCCAGACCCCATTCCCTATCGGTAGGGTCCATTTTCCTTAATCGACAAGGCATGAACTGTGTGACAGGTAGGATGGGGGCCATGCCAATCAATGCCCCTCCTAACCCAAAAAGGAACTAATTAAGGATCCCATGACCTCACTCTTGAAGGGGGTCCTTTTTAGCATTCGACAAATATTCTTTCAAAATTAAAGTGTCGCTATTCCCAAAAAACCCTATGTTCCAGCATTCTTACCCTTTCTTTTACCTCACTTTCCTACCACCTTTATTCACTTACCTCATCCTATTATACCACCCTTATACCACTACAAAATCAGCCTAAATATCTTCTAAATTCAGTAGCACAAGACTTCTAGAAGGTCTATTCTTAATTCTTTTCCAGTTGACTTATTTACTGTTCTTTACTCACTTTATTCCCATTCTGAGATATCGTTTACTCTTATTTCATTATCTCACATTAATTAATATCCATTTTTATTATTGATATTCACATAACTTATATTCATAAAATCTAAAAGAGAAAAAACATGGTTTACTTGTAAACTCCAAAAGTAACACTTCTTCATTTTCTCACACTTTTGAGTTTGGGCACACTTTCTTAAAAAAAACTCACATAGAAGTCTTAAATTTTTATTTATGAGTTAAACCCCACCCTTATGATACGTCAAACTACGTGTACTTTGATGACCTTTGGGCTACGTAGTTGTCTCGGTTAAATCCTGTAATTCGAGTCTTATCTTTTCATTTTATGTTTTTATACTATTTTGTATCTATTTTTATGAGTCTCGAACTCCTACATGTTTTTATCTTGTCCAACATATACATTCGCTTTTCTATAGAGACTCATGATTCGATAACCACTCCCATAATATGTTTATGTTATTTTCGAGTACACTCCTCCGGATGATTCTGCTCCATCTTTCCCATAACATGAGTCAAATGATTCTCTTCTCCCGTTATTTACGTTAAACAAATGCACACACATAAAGCTTTAGAGAAAATGAGAAATTCAAGATAGCCCATAAGAGTTCGAAAAGACAGAATGGGTGCCTAACACTTTCCTATTCAGTAACTTAGTCCCTATACCCTCGATTCACTTGGCTTCGTATGCATCATCATGACCTGGATACCGTTCTCTCGAGGAGACTACATTTTCTTTTGCATGTTTTGAGTAGAATAATATGGAGAATCCATTCCTTTATGTTGTCCCCTTTTCACGACGTTAGATTTTATATCCAAGGCATCCCACGAAGATGTCAACACAAGTGTCGAAAAGAGGACCCCCATATTCTCGAATGACCCACAGGCGCATGGCGGGGAAGAGAGGAAAACCTCTCCAGTTTTTTTCCTCTTATCCCAATTTTGGGGTTCGGCCCATGTTGGAGGATTCCAACCCGAATGTCCACAATGACATTACTTAAATACTTTATGAAATGATATTCTCTTTTAGCATAGAAACTCAATGGATGATAACATAGTAAGCTCAGGGTTGGTATCTTATGGTAGCTCGAGTAATTCTCAAACGAGCACAACTGGGTGTTTTACCTGGTGTATCTAAAATAGTTAAATAATGTTTTTAATTATTCATTGATTTCTATCCTCCAAACCAGTTCCCTCAGAGGTTCCTAAGTGAGGTTGCTTTGATATAGGTACCTAAGTGAGGTTGCTTTGATAGAGCATGAAAGCTCTCCCAGATCCTGCCAGTCCTAGTCCATCGTTGGTACCGAGTAACCTCATCTCAATATTATAACATAACTCATAATTACATAAAAATAGACAAAATACATGGTAGTTTTAACTAGATTCTTTTAAAAGGTTTCCTACATCTTGGATTAAGCTCAACTTCACCTTGATTTTTAATAAGATCAGCTGAATTCTCACACTCCTTTATGATGTCATTAATCTTTAATGATTCATTCTCTAGTTTCTCATTAAACCTCTTAATGAAGAGGTTTATCTACAAGTAAGGAGGTTTATATATAATCCCCTATTATCCATACTTATATTCATTAATGATGGGTAGTTAAAGGTATAGGTATATAAACCAACCCCTGTGAGGATATAAGCTTTTTACTATTGGGTTCTCCCACCTGTATAGGATAAAAGGAATGGGAATGAAAAGTTAGTAGTTTTGAGAACTAATATAGGAGAAAATTTACACTTAAAGTAAAATGAAAAGCTTAAAAAAAGAAAAACACAACTATTGCAGGAACCACTATAGCGATTGTCCTAACCTCTATGGAAAGGGAATAAGGGAGATCCTAGTGCAAAATCTCGGTACAAAACGTGTCAAATGCCTTTTTGATCCAGTCGTTTCGTACTCAAAATGTGTCTTTAAGATTAACCATTACCCTATCTTTTGGGTTTAAATAAAGAACTAAGGTTCCTATCAGGAGCGCCCGACCACCCTTTTATTTTTAACCCATTAATTTTGAGAACATTAGTCCACCATTAACCTTGTGGACAAAAAGTAAAAAATTACAAATTTTCCATCCAAATCTCACCATTTTTAAGGATTGAATTATGGTCCTTATAATCAAACACCACTCAACCCTTGAATTCAATATTTTGTATACTTTTAAAGCTTGAAGATTAATTTTTGGGTATATTTAGGAGGATTATTTCTAGGAATTTTTATGAGATAAAATCCAACTATTTAAATGGACTGTGAGGAGTGTATTTAATAAAGTTTAAAGGGGGATTTCAAGGATGCTTTCATGGATGTTTTAAGGGAGCTTGAAAATCCTTTAAGGCCACGTTGGGGGTGGGGTGCCTTCTTCTCATCTTATTTCTCACATTTTGGACATTTAAGACGAGGTTTGTTTATGGAGTTTTTATATTTTAAATATATATGATGCATTATATATATATATACCCTTTATATTTATGCATTTGAGTATAATTATTTCCATTAATTCCTATATTTACGCTCATTTATCGGATAACCTTTATTTTCGATATTTATATTTTTTTCAAGGTATATATGAGCTTTTGTACATGTTTGGATGCTTACTGAAGCAATTGGTTGCTTTTCGAGAAAGTTTTATCATGAGATACAACTTCAAGGGAATTTCAGACTTTAGGTCCTCAATGGGGAAATGCCATTTGAGCGTAATTTATTGAGTTATCTTTGTGTCGCATCCAGCCTCGCATCGTTTTGAGTCCGAATCATTAAGTTCTAGCCATTTTTGTGAAGTGCAGTTTTTTCTTATATGAAGCAAAGTGTGGGCTGAAATACAGAGCATCGATCGATCAGGCCTAGGCTAATTGATCAACCTCACCTATTTTTGTGAATACTTTTATGAACGAGCCTGGAATTTGGACTATTGATCGATTAATCTCCCTAATTGATCGATCGACCCTTTTTGGTTTTGTAAAGATATGAAAGCAGTGGGATGATTTTTGGTGCACCAATCTATCGATATCATTGGTAGATCGATCGACCATATCAGATGTTTCGATATTTTTTGCTTTTAATTTATTTTCTTTTGATTTAATCTACTTACTATAAACAGTAAGTGGGGTTTTATTTTTCATTATCTTTTATATTCATTTTTAGTTTAGTTTAGATGGATGTTTGGGAGCTTCTCTCAATTCCCTCTCCTAGAGTTTGGCTTATATGTGACTGTTGATACTAAAAATTATCCACCTACCTGGACCAATAAAAGATGAACATGTGTCATCCAACATGTCAAGAATCCTAGTCAGCAAGATATAGACTCGTCGACTAAGGCTTGGGAGGTCGACCAACAGTGGGAAGAGCGACCAACTTGATAAGCAGAATGCCAACAACCAGGTGTATTATGGACGTTATAAACTGGTGTAAATGCTTAATTTATAAAGGCATTCCATCCTTTGACATTCCACCTCTCTATCTTGTTACGAGACTAAAAATACATTGTAATCCCTTCCTCAAGGGGAAAAAAGCCATTCAAAGTACGAAAGGCATGTCAGAATACAAGGCAATAAGAAACACAGTGGATGTAGGCTTTCCTTTATAGACGAACCAATTTAAAAACCCTTTTGTATTTATTTTATTTACATTTATTATCTATGATTAAATAATTAGAACTAGTCTGGTTATTTACATCAACAGATTGGAGCCGATTGTGGGAATGTATTTCTAAACATTTTCACTCTCATTCGCTTACAATAACTCAAAGATGACTGACATTCCTGAGTTCAGTGCTACAAATGATGGAAATTAGCCTATTTCATCTGATCCTCCAATAAATAACGATCTGACTGGAATCTTAGCTAGTCTTCCTAGAGTATAGGAGGCCATGTAAGATACGATCAGACAATTGGACCAAACGCTACAAGTCGAAAATCCTACCTTGTCTATTCATTAAAACATGCCACCACCGTCTCCAAGAACCAACATGCATAACCACTTTAGTAATTCTATAGACACTTCCTATCGTCCAGGAGAAAGTTCTTCCAACAGGACTTTAGAGCTTTATAACGAGCGATATTTGTCTCCAAAAAGGCTAAGTGCCTTAGAAAGGCTTAGCCGAGCATCTCCCTTTGATCATTTGGGAAGTAGAGGAAATAGAAATGTTCCCAGGTCATTATCGAGGCACACTCGATGACCAGCCAACAAATATGAGGCGTCAGGATAATTTAGATCATGTGCCCGAAGATCTGTCCATGTCTTCATTAGGAGAGATCAGCACATATAGTTGTTCAAAACCGCCAAACTGCATCGCATAAATTTAATTCCAGTAATCACACATGGAAATGCTCAATCTAGAGGTTGGAAGATAAGTTTGGAGAAATGATGAAGGCGAAGAACCCTTTGCAATGAAGCTTTATGAAATGATCTGCTTTTGTTCAAGCTATTATGGATTTTCCTAATCCTTCGAAGTTCAAATAGCCTATTGTTATGACTAAGTATGATGGAAAAACTTCCCTTGTTCTTCACATAGAACAATACCAAGCAGACACATGCATTTACGCGGTCCCGACGAGATGAGATGTATGACATTCTCAAGTACCATAATGGGTCCTACCCAAATATGGTACAATAGACTACCTTGGGGGAAAATTGCTAATTTTAACCAACTGCCCGAACTATTCATTGGAAATTTCTACTTTGGGGCCAAGACGATAAAAAGAGTATCTCACTTGCTAAGAACGAGGCAACATGTAGGAGAAAGTACAAAAGACTATATTACTCATTTCAATAATGAAAAGTTGGAGGTGATTCATTATGAGGAAAAGACAACCATCACAACTCTCATGAGTGGATTACTTCCTAAGAAGCTTTATTATACTTTTGCCAAAGGCCCTCCTAAGACGATGATGAAACTGATGGCTAAGGAAACCAAGATAATGAATGTCGAGGAAGTAATGGCAGCGAAGCAAAGCTCGATCACAAAGCCTGAGGTTAAAAATGAGAAGAAGAATCAAAATATCAAAAGGAGCAGAAGGAATCAAAGCAAAAGAAAGATGACAGGATCAGAAAGTATATTAATTACACTCCATTAAATATGGGCATTCACCATGCTTTGGAGGAAATTAAGCATGACAAGGAGGTATATTGGCCAGAGAAATTAATAGCACCTACTGGGAAGAGGGAAAAATCCAAATACTGTGAATTTCACAAGGACCATGGGTATATGGCAGATCACTGTATTACTTTGCAAAATGAAATAGAAACTCTCATCCACCGAGGGAACTGGATAAGTTTATTAATAGACTGGATGACATAGAAGCTCATTGAAGGTTAAAATCTCCATGCCGGCCCACGTAAGAAAAGTAAATAAATCATAAAGATGATCCCAATTTCCCTGAAAAAACCAAGCAACCAGAACGTGAGGTATTTACACTTAGTTTTGATTCCTTTGATTGTTAGATGATTATAGGTGGAGATGCTGGAGGTGGAGACCACACTGCACAGAGAAAAGCTTACCTCAATGAGGCTTTAGCTCATTCATACATCCAGAGGATCCATTTAGCTGAGGAAGATAGACTGAGGAGGGTGAATAAAGAAAAAATGGAGATTGAGTTTTCCAAAAATGACCTGTCAGGAATTTTGTACCCCCACGATGACCCTTTGGTGTTCAAATTTAGATATGAGGACACAATCGTTTCCAGGGTGTTGATTGACAATAGTTACTCAACATATATCATGTTTGATTCCTACTTTCAAAAGATGGATTTGAAGCTCAGTCAGCTAGATCCATATCACAGACCCTTGATCGATTTTTCTGGTGAAAAAGTTTATTCTTTGGGCACAATTAAGCTGGAGGTGTCGCTCAGCACCTGTCCAGCAATTCGGACCGAGAAAGTTCATTTCTTTGTGATGGACAAGAATGTGCAGTCATCCTACAATGTCATCATAGGTAGAGTAGGGTTGAAGAAGTTTGATACATCCATCAACAATCCATTAATGTTTGAAGTTCCCGACCAACTTCGGAGTAGGTGTGGTGAAGGGTGATAAAAAAGTAGCCCGTGAATGTGATTACTCCTCCGCCGAGCAAGAGGATCTTGAGGAAATAAAGAAGAAGACCACCACTTACCAAGTAAACATTACTGAGCCCAATAGCGAATCTGAGGTTGAAAGCCAAGATCTAAGAGAGGAGATAGAGCTGGTGAAAGGCCAAATTGTGGAAGCAACGGAGAATATCATCTTAGATGATGATAAGCCAGAGTGAACTACACAGGTGGGTTCCATGCTATACCCTATTCTTAAACAGGATCTAATGATATTCCTGAGATAGAGAAAGCACGTGTTCTCTTGGAGTCATGAGGATATGCTTGGGATTGATCCCAATTTCCTTTACCACGAACTCAACGTCAATAAGGATATCAAGCCAGTGAAATAAAGGCGCAGGGTGTTCAACCCAAGAAGAATCAGCCTATTCAGTAGGAGGTGGATAAGCTTTAAAAGGCTTTATTCATTGAAGATGTGAAATGTCCAGATTGGTTGGAAAATTTTATTATGGTCAAGAAGAAAAATAATAAGTGGATAATGTGTGAGGAGTTCATTGATTTGAATAAAGCATGTCCAAAGGATCATATTCCTTTACTTAGGATTGATCAACTTGTGGATGCTACATCGGTATATGAGCTATTGAGTTTTATGGACGCTTATTCTGGTTACAACCAGATTAAAATGAAGCCTGAAGATAGAGTAAGTACCTCTTTCATTACTCCCCGATGAACTTAATGTTATAATGTTATGCCGTTTGGTTTAAAAAGTGCAGGTGATGCCTATTAGAGGTTGGTAAGTAAGGTATTTAAAGATTAAATAGGCAAGAGCATGGATGTGTATATGGATGATATGATGGCGAAGAGTAAAAAAACCTCTAATCACATTGTCGACCTCAACCAAACCTTTAATCAATTGGAAAAGCACCAGATGAAGCAGAATTCGACCAAATGCATGTTCGACGTAGATGAAGGAATGTTCCTCGGGTACATAGTAAACCAGAGGGGAATTGAAGATAATCTAGATAAAATAAAACCTTTAATTGAAATGCAGTCCTCGACTTACAAGAAGGATGTTGAAAGTAGATGCTTTGAACAGATTCGTGTCCCGAGCAACAGACAAGTGTTTTTCAATCTTTAAGGTGATGAGGAAGACCTTTGAATGGAATGACGAATGCGAGAAAGCTTTTTCGGAGCTGAAAAAATATATGGGACCACCACCATTACTATCCCGACTAGTTTTGGGGGAAAAATTGTATTTGTACTTAGCCATTTTTGAGTTAGTTGTAAGTTAATCTTTGATACGAGAAGATGATGGAGTGCAGAAGTCGATCTACTACACCAATAAAGCCTTTAGAGGAGAAGAAATCAAATATCCATGATTGGAGAAATTAACTTTAGCATTTATAGAGGCATTCAAACGGATGAAGCCTTATTTCCAAACAGATACTGTAGTGGTGTACACTGATATGCCTTATCGATAAGATCTTCATAAACCTGAGAAGTCTGGAAGATTGATTTATTAGGCAGTAAAATTGGGAGAGTATAATAATGTGTATGAATGAAGGTCCTCATTAAAGGGACAAGCTATAACAGACTTTATTGCAGAGTTTACTTATCCGGAGATTCTCGAGTAACTAGGAATTCATGCAGAGCAGATCCAAATAGGGGTAAGCTCAACTGAAGTCACCTTCAACCAACATCCCGAGTAGACCGCAGTTGCGAAGAGTTCAGACGAAGTAACTGTCGAACTTTCGGAACAGTCAACGAGGATATAGGAGATGACTAAGAAATACGAGGAGGAAAAAAAGAAGATATTCCATTATAGGACAGTGAAACCAAGGATTTGAAGGTAACATACTGATTAGGCACATATTCTTCACATTTATCCCCTTAATTTCGGTATTTTTATGATCCTGTGCAGTGTAAATAGCCTGGATTTGTCTTGTATTTATGCTATTAACCTATTTTGGCAAGTATTTCGTGTTTGGTGTATTTCTCATGTGTTTTACAGGTATTTCATGCAAGTTAGTGCGAAGGAAAACACAAAACAGTGAAAGAAACCAAGAAATGGAGAGTTGAAGGGCATTTTCGTAATTTTGTAGCCTTAGTCTGGAAGTGGGGCCAACTAGAAAGTTAAAGTGATTGATTTCAAAATAATATCGGAAGAAACGACACTCAAATCGGAGCTTGAGATCAAAAGTTATGGCCAGTCAAAGAAGAAAAGGAAAAAGTCAACCTGGAAGAAATCGGACCGATCCGGTGTATATCCGGACCGATCCGAAATGACTAAAGTCCAGTAGACCCCGGATGGATGACAAACCGATGACAGGAGAACCGATCCGGTGGGGACTGGACCGATCCGGTAGAATAAAAAAAGAACCGATCCAGTAGCTGCAAAACGAACCGATCCGAGGGCTATCCGGACCGGTCCGGCGGTGCGAATTGCTGGCATTAATTATGCAGATTTTGAGGTGATTAGCTGGTGAAAACTTGCGCAACAAGTGATTCTATCTGTCAAATTCGTGCTACTTAGTGCTATAAAAGACCAAGCCCTACCTCATTTCAAAGGGAGTCGAATTCTAGAGAGTAGAATAGAATTTTAGAGAGAGAGTCAGATTTTAGAGAGTCTTTTTAGTTTTCTTTGGTAGAAATTTTCATAATCCCTAGTTTTTGAAGTTTGTATACTATTCAAGATTCAAAGTTCTATTCAAGATTCATCATTCATCCATTGCAAGTAATTTTAATTTATTGTTTTTACTGCTTTCCTGGTTAGTTTAATTAATTATTGATTTCTAGTTTTCCATTCCCAATTCAAGTCATGTTCTCAATTTTCTAGAGTTAGTTATGAATTCCTACACTTTAATTTGTAAGTTTTATTTTGATTTCATCATGTTAAGAGGTTTTTAAGGGTTGGGATGCATGAACCCATCCCAATGTAAATTACTTACGTAGAAAATAGAATTTAAATTAAAAATTTGAAAGAGTCGTGCGAGAAAATTTTACAACCATTATAGATCTTTTAATCTCTCTTGCCCTAGGTACTTGGGATGTTTAAGAATATGATGTGCGTAAAATTATTTATCACCGCTTTATATTTACCTTTGATTTCATATGGTGAGGGCTTGATCCTCATATATGTAATGCTTAGGATCTATAAAGACTGGATTCATTCAAATTTATAATTTACAATTCTAGGATTCTATACGGTAAATTACTAGGGTTAGGGGGATTGTATTCCAACCTACTTTCTCATTCATCTTAATTAATTTAACTTCTTTATTTACTTATTTTTTTCGTTTTTCAACCATCATCAGCTTTTTCATTTTTTCTTTAGAAGTAATAAATCAATTAAATTCTATCAACCATTCCCTGAGGATTCGATACCCAGACTCACCACTATACTCCTTAAGAAGTGTAGTTACAAGTTTAGTTTTTTTTGTATTGAGGTTGGAAGCCGATAACAACGACTAGCGTATTACACGGACGCTCGGTTTTACACCTCGATCAAAAATGGCGCCGTTTCCGGGGAGTGTTTGTTATAGATCATAATTGACTTACTACTTCGTAAAAAAAAAGAAAATGAAAAATATGTGTGTCACGTTTTTGAATTGCCCACTTTGAAATGTCTTATTTTAACTCTTTTGGTGGCTTTAATTGTTATGCTAATAGTGAGGAGGATAATGAACTCACGATTTATGAACATTTGATTAATATCACTAAAGATGAGCCTCATAAATACAAGCCCAGTGCTAAGGCCATCCAAAATTTTGAAAATGAAAGGCGTGAAAAAGAATATAGGGAAAAAAATCATTTTTGGGAGCAAGAGTTGGATGCATTATTCGAATCAAGTGACGATTTTTCTTCCAATATTTGTGAGACTAAAGAATGTTTTCAACCAAATGAGGAATCCAATGAAGAATCACTTGAGCTTGAATTTATGTCCTCACCATTCTCATTCACTATTATCGAACCATTAAATCCATCACAAGAACTGGATGAATGTCTTGAGGATGTTGATCCGATTCTTGTATGGGAATGTTATTTTGAGATGCTTCATCTTACGGGCCATACACTTAGACGTGTCACTGCACCAGATCCAACTAAACATTTTGGGGGAGAAGATTTTGAGGACAAGGACTCTATGCTTAAATTATTTTCGAAGATGGACTCTTTCTATTTGTGTGATCCTCTTCCCATACTACTTGAAAAATCTTTGGGAAGTGATTCTATTTTTCATGGATCCCAATGGTACTTGTCCCCCTGTGCACTCAAATCCCTCATTATCCCCCTAAATTTTTTAATTGGTGATGGTTCATTTTTTAAACTTTTCACATGCCTTTCATTTTTCAAACGAAATTCTTATTTTTCGGGAGGCATGCTCTCTAGTGAGGGTACACCATTAATCCCTCAAAGTCAAATTGTATTTTGGGTGGACCCTCAAATTTTTTGACTTCTAGTGTATGAGTTATTAGAATTTCAAATTGTAGGTTGTACATAATTAGCTTTTTATTTTATTTTTATTTTTATTATAGTTTAGGGTAATTAGTTAAAGTTTTTGTTGTTCTTTTTGCTATGCTTGGTTCTAACATGTTTTATAGATTCAATGGACTCGCACTCATCGGGGATCGCTCCATTTGGGTAATATATTTCTTTCCCTCTCTTTATGTTGTGTTCTTGATTCGCATTGAGAACAATGCAACATTTAAGTTAGGGGGTGTGGGATATTCTTTCCATTTATTGTTTAGATTCATTTATTCGATCACATATTCTTTCCAAGTGTGTGTTTTTTTAGAAAATTTCAAAAAAAAAAAAAATTGAAAAAAGTTGAAAAAACCAAAAAATATTTTTCTTCAAAATAAATAAAAATTGGAATTTAAATTTTTCAAAAATATCACCTTTATTCTATTTGAAGTCTAAAATTGTTAAATCTCAAATGCACTAAGCCAAAATTGACTGAAGATGGAAATTGAAAGAAAATTGACGACTTTACGAATAAGTGTGGGGATTGATCAAACCCGGTGAGATGTTGAGCCTTTCAATTTTTTATGAGTTTTTAAATCAATCGGAGTTTATGATTAACTCAAAGTCCTTTTCAGCATTTTAATAAGTCGTTGATGATCTCAATCCTTTGTTTTGATCGGTTATGGGAAATGTGTGAAATGTTGTCTCAAAATTCGTGCTAAATATATCTGTAAACTTAACTAATCTCGAGATGCATATGATAAGATGATTAGCAATTTGGACAATGAAAGTATGCCTTCATTTGTTTACCCCAAAAATATTAGCCATAAAAAGTTGTGAAAAAAAAAATCATCCATTTGCAACCCTATTTGAGCCTAATAAAATATTTCCCTTTCGTTTGATAACCCGGAAAACCGAAATAACTCGGAATTGTGAAAATTGAGAAAATTTATCAAGTAAGTCCAAATTGTGCAATAAAAAGGGGCAAGAGAAAAATAGAAAAAAAATAGTGAGAAAAGAAAAAATGAAAATAGAAAAAAAGAAAGAGAAAAATGAGCAAATGCCCGAAAAAGCACTAATGGATATCATCAGGACATTTTCCAATTCCGAACATTCTATTCATTCCCATTTTTATCCTTTACACTTTTTAACCCGAAAAGTCCTAACTGAGTCCGAATGGCGAAATTAATTACTGCGTGGAGAGCTAAGACATGAAAAGATAAAATGAGAGATTAAATGGTGTGAAATAGAGGTGATGTTCCCATTTCCTAATAACTGTATTCCGATGATGAGATCTTTTCACCATATATTTCCTTCTTTTCAATTTTGTATGTGTGAATTTGTGTCTGTAAGGACATTTTTGTCCATTATCAATTTGTATGTCGTACGTCGTTACACCGTTGAAGAAACTCAAGATCACATCTACATCAACGAATCCGAATATCAAAGTGTCTTCAACATCATAGCCTCTGCAAGAATGAACTTGGTAAAATTTTGTTTTTATGTTCCTTAAAGTTCATATTTAGTATTGGGAAATTTTTATAAAATGTTTTTTATAAAAATAAGAAGTAAGTTTTTTAAAGCAAAATGAGGCTTTTAAAAGGATTTATTTTTCTGGGAAAACCGGACCGGTCCGCCCCCTACCGGACCGATCCGCAACCGGACCGATCCGTCCCTTAACCGGACCGATCCGCCTTGCTCGAGGTCCAGTATACCACGGATCGAATGCGAACCGAAGAAGGAAAATTTTAAAAGAACCGATCCGAGGTCGGACCGATCCGCCCCCAAGCCGGACCGGTCCGCCTGGGATAAACTCGAACAGTTCCGTGAGTTATTTTTCCACCAACTTATTTTTCCTATATATATACCTATTTCGGTGGTGTATTTTTCAAGTCTTTGAGAAAACGTTTTTATGAGATAAAACACAACAAGACTTCAATTTTTAATGTGCCAAACATCTTTTTGATTCACACACAAAAATCCCAATTACTTTTGTGAATCTTTTGGAACCATAGAACACAAACTTTGTTATTGTTCACCTTTGTGGAGAGATCTTTGCAACCGAGGGCTGCGTGTCATTGCCGAGGGAGTCTTTACAAAGTTTTATGGCTGCGTTTTATTGAGGAGAGCTGCGGTTCTACCTTTGTTGTTTGGGCTGCGAGTCCTTGGAGGGTGCTGCGTGTATTCTCTTGCTGAGTTGAAGACTGCGTGTCTTTGTGGGTTGGCTGCGCGTTAATCCATTGCAGATTTCTCTATGTAATTGTAAGTTGCGGCTTGTATATTCATAGTGAAATAAAGGTTTTACCCAAAAGGGTTTTTCCCCTGAAATCTGTGTCTCAGCATATTTTTTGTGTCACATGCTTTATTTATGGTTTGACACACACACGCACTTTAGATGCATGATTAGGGGCTGAAATTAAATAAGTGTGCTATATTAGAAAGTTGTGAAGTTAATCAATTATCACACGTTCTCAGTGTCCATTATATTACTCTTTATATCATGCATACCGAGAGAAAATAGCCACAATTCGAGTGATTCGTTTGTGAGTGCATCCGTAAGAATTTGAATCAAAACGAATTTTCGAAAAGTAACGTAAGTCTCAATCGGTGGAAATTTGAGGTTGAATTTTTGGCTTTGCACACACACACTATGGTTTGAGACATTTGAATATGAATTTATGGTGATTATCTTTCGAAAAGTTTAAATTGTACAATTTTTAAGTATTTTGATATTTATTTGAGTCAATAAAGAATTTTGTGGGTATATTCACTGCAAACCCTCACGAGACACCACTCGTCCTACTAGGGTAACCTAGGGGTTTAAAGGCTTGTTGCATATGCTAAATGTAATCGCTTGCCCGCGAAAAAGGTATTCTATCCCAATAAAAGAATTTTCAAGAGTTGAACTTTAAACTAATTTCATTTACATTGCTCGGGACGCGCAAAGTTCTAAGTTAGGGGGTGTGATTAGGCACATATTCTTCACATTTATCCCCTTAATTTCGGTATTTTTATGATCTTGTGCAGTGTAAATAGCTTGGATTTGTCTCGTATTTATGCTACTAACCTCTTTTGGCAAGTATTTCGTGTTTGGTGTATTTCTCATGTGTTTTACAGGTATTTCATGCAAGTTAGTGCGAAGGAAAACACAAAACAGTGAAAGAAACCAAGAAATGGAGAGTTGAAGGGCATTTTCATAATTTTGCAGTCTTAGTCCGGAAGTGGGGCCAACTAGAAAGTTGAAGTCCTTGATTTCACAATAATATCAGAAGAAACGACACTCAAATCGGAGCTTGAGATCAAAAGTTATGGCCAGCCAAAGAAGAAAAGGAAAAAGTCAACCTGGAAGAAATCGGGCCGATCCGGTGTATATCCGGACCGATCCGAAATGACTAAAGTCCAGTAGACCACGGATGGATGATAAACAATTGATAGCAAAATCGATCCGGTGGGGGGACCGAACCGATCCGGTAGAATAAAAAAAGAACCGATCCGGTAGCTGCAAAACGAACCGATCCGAGGGCTATCCGGACCGGTCCGACGGTGCGAATTGCTGGCATTAATTATGCAGATTTTGAGGTGATTAGCTGGTGAAAACTTGCGCAACAAGCGATTCTAGCTGTCAAATTCGTGCTACTTAGTGCTATGAAAGACCAAGCCCTACCTCATTTCAAAGGGAGTCGAATTCTAGAGAGTAGAATAGAATTTTAGAGAGAGAAAGTCAGATTTTAGAGAGTCTTTTTAGTTTTCTTTGGTAGAAATTTTCATAAACCCTAGTTTTTGAAGTTTGTCTACTATTCAAGATTCAATGTTCTATTCAAGATTCATCATTCATCCATTGCAAGTAATTTTAATTTATTATTTTTACTGCTTTCTTAGTTAGTTTAATTAATTGTTGATTTCTAGTTTTCCATTCCCAATTCAAGTCATGTTCTCAATTTTCTAGAGTTAGTTATGAATTCCTACACTTTAATTTGTAAGTTTTATTTTGATTTCATCATGTTAAGCTAAGTTTTTAAGGGTTGGGATGCATGAACCCATCCCAATGTAAATTACTTATGTAGCAAATAGAATTTAAATTAAAAATTTGAAAGAGTCGTGCGAGACAATTTTACAACCATTGTAGATCTTTTAATCTCTATTGCCCTAGGTATTTGGGATGTTTAAGAATATGATATGCGTAAAATTATTTATCATCGCTTAATATTTACCTTTGGTTTCATATGGTGCGGGCTTGATCCTCATATATGTAATGCTTAGGATCTATAAAGACTGGATTCATTCAAATTTATAATTTACAATTCTAGGATTCTATACGGTAAATTACTAGGGTTAGGGGGATTGTATTTCAACCTACTTTCTCATTCATCTTAATTAATTTAACTTCTTTATTTACTTATTTTTTTCGTTTTTCAACCATCATCAGCTTTTTCATTTTTTCTTTAGAAGTAATAAATCAATTAAATTCTATCAACCATTCCCTGTGGATTCGATACCCAGACTCGCCACTATACTCCTTAAGAAGTGTAGTTACAAGTTTAATTTTTTTTGTATTGAGGTTGGAAGCCGATAACAACGACTAGCGTATTACACGGACGCTCGGTTTTACACCTCGATCACATACCAATATGGAATCTATATGTGGATTGATCTTCATGTGCGACAGGAAGTGGAGCAGGTATTATACTTAATACCCCTGATGGGATTGATATTGAGTACGCACTTAGATTCCAGTTCCAGGCCTCAAACAATGAAGAGGACTATGAAGAATTAATTGTGGGATTACGTTTGTCTCAAACACTAAATACCAAACAAGATGTGGCACACAACGATTCTCAATTGGTGGTCAATCAGATCTTAAGTTTGTATAGAGCCAAAGGTCAATTTATAACAGGGTACTTTGCTAAAGACCTGGAGGTTATATCCCAATTGCCCGCTATTCGGATGAGCAAGATTCCAAGATTGAAGAATGCCCGTGCTGATGCACTTGCTGGGCTAGCATCGAAAACCAGGATTGAACTTAGGAGAACAGTCCCCATTGAGATTTTATCTAGTCAGAGTATTAATGAAGATTTTATGATTAGTTTCATTGAAATAGATATGGAACCTACCTGGATGGATCCCATAAGAGCTTACATTAGAGAAGGAATTCTGCTAGCAGATCCAGTTGATGCCAAAAAGCTTAAGTATAAAGCAGTGAGGTACGTGTTAGATAAAGGAGTTTTATACCAAAAGGGGTTAACAACTACTTTACAGTGCTGTTTTCACCTAGTGGAGGTTAGAGATCTGATAGAAGAAGTTCATGAGGGGTCTTATGGAGCTCATGTAGCAGAAAGATCATTACTACAACGAATGAACAATCGGGGATACTACTGGCCGATCATGAGGGCAGATTGCACAACTTTTGTAAATAAGTGTGACAAGTTCTAGAAGTTCTCCAACATTCGCAAAACTCCACACGTAAATTTGGTCGGGCCATTGTCGACTACCCGAGGAAGATTCAAGTACTTGGTCGTAGCTGTTGACTTTACCAAATGGGTTGAAGCAGAATTATTGGTGGATATGACCTATGAGAAGATGTACCAGTTCATCTGGAAAAATTTCATTTGTAGATATCTTTTTTTATAAGCTTTCATTACCGACCATGGTACACAGTTCGACAATGAGGTGTTTGCAGCATACTGTGCCCAATCCAAGATCCAAAAGTTACATTCTCCTCCCGCATCCTCAAAGCAAAGGGCAGACCGAGGTGATGAGTGATCGAGGGAAAAAACCGAGCGTCCGTGTAATACGCTAGTCGTTGTTATCGGCTTCCAAACTCAATACAAAAAAAACCTAAACTTGTAACTACACTTCTTAAGGAGTATAGTGGCGAGTTTGGGTATCGAATCCACAGGGAATTAGGACGTGTGAACGTGACGACAAAGGTAAGGTAGTTTAATCCTAAAGTTGATGTTAAAATAAAAGAAAAGAAAAAGATGATTGATGGGTTTAAATTTCCAATTGGTGATGAAATAAAATGTGCACAAAAATACTAAGAATAGTAAAGAAATTAGATTTGAAAATGAGAAAAAATAGGGTGGGGGTACAATCCCTCAAACCTTAACAAATTACCGTATAGAATACTAGAATTGTAAATTGAATTTTTTTACTAAATCCAGTCTTTATATATCCTAAGAATTACATATATGAAGGATCTTGCCCACATCATATGAAATCAAAGGCAAATACAAAGCGGTGAATGGAAAATTACACTTGCATAGAATTCTTAAACATCCCAAGTACCTAGTGCAAGAGGGATTAAAAGATCGGCTAAGTTTGTATAATTTCCATACACGATTCGGTCAATATTTAATTTACCCTCTATTTTCTACATGGGTAATTCACCTCGGAATGAATTCATGTACCCCAGCCCTTGAGAATTTAGCTGGACATGATTTTTCTAGGAAACAAATTCATACCAATACATGGAATTATGGATCTAGCAAACATTGGTAAAAAATTGCAAAACAATTGAGAATTGAAAATAAAATAGATAATAAATAAGAGAATGAAAAATTGATACTTGTATTCAGCAATAGGGAAAAGAGATGAACTTGAATCCAGAAAAATTCTTCTTCTTCAAACTTACAAAAAGACTCTCTAAAATCTTACTTTCTCTCTCTAAAATTTTATTCTACTCTCTAGAATTTGACTCCCTTTGAAATGAGGTAGGGCTTGGTCTTTTATAGCACCAAGTAGCACGAATTTGACAGCTAGAATCGCTTGTTGCGCAAGTTTTCACCAGTTAATCACCTCAAAATCTGCATAATTAATGCCAGAAATTCGCACCGCCAGACCGGTCCGGATCCGTATCGGTCCTGTTCCATCCGGATCGGTTTGGTTTCTGGTCCATTTCTCTTCATTATCGCATAACTTCAAATCATCGTAACTTCTTCATCGTAGCTCGGATTGAGGTGCTGTTTTTTCCAGTGTTCTTGTAATTTAGAGTTATTCAACTTTATAGTTGGCCCCACCTCCGGACTAAGGCTGAAAAATTACGAAAATGCCCTTCAACTCTCCTTTTCTTGATTTCTTTCACTGTTTTGAGTTCTCCTTCGCACCAATTCGCATGAAATACCTGTAAAACACATGAGAAATACACAAAAAAAGAAATACTTGCCAAAAGAGGTTAGTAGCATAAATACGAGACAAATCCAAGCTATTTACATTGCACAGGATCATAAAAATACCGAAATTAAGGGAATAAATGTGAAGAATATGTGCCTAATCAATGAGTAGGACTTTGCTCAATGGGTTGAAGAAGAGACTTGATAATGCAAAGGGGAGATGAATAAATAAATTGTACTCAGTATTATAGGCCTACCGAACAACTCTTAGGGCTGCAACAAGGGAAACACCATACATATAGCATTTGGGACTAAAGCAATGGTACCAGCTGAGAGAGGTTTACCAACTCACAGAGTGTTGAATTTTGATTCTCCCGCCAGTTATTTGATAATTAGGCTCGACCTATATATATTGGAAGAGGTGCGAGAAGATGCAGCCTTAAGGAATGCTGCTTATCAACAACAAACATCACGCTTTTATAATAAGAGGGTAAAGATGGCCAACTTAAAATAAGGGGATTATGTATTTAAGAAGGTGATTCAGAAGACGAATAAGCTTGAATACAATTGACATTTGCTTTATTGTGTCTCCATAGTTTTTCGACTAGGAACTTATCCAATTTAAACTTTAGAAGGGGAAGAATTCAAGAATCCCTGGAATGCCTAGCATCTTAGGAAATATTACTAGTAATGTAACAAGTAACAACTCTTGTAATCATTTTGATTATATATTTTATAACAAGTTGGTTCCTCCCATTTTCGTTTTTTGATTTTTATTAGAGTACTGGTGATATGTACCCCCATAAATACTTGGTTGGTTAAAAATCCAATACTTGGTCGGCAAGTCATCAGAAATTCATTATTTGATCGGCAAAGCACATAAACCCAAGTCAAAGCAGGATTTTAAGTCCTCAGTACTTGGCTAAGAAAAGAAAACTCAGGGATAAAACTTTGTATAAAATCAACAAGTTTTTGTCCAAACTAAGCAATATGGAGGAAGAAAGATATGAAGATTCCTAAATAGGAATGTAGACACATATTCCACATACGCTTGGTCACCACTATTAACTAATGCTGAACCTAAAAATTTAAGTGTATTAGTAGAACCTATGGCAATACCACAGGTGACTAGTGCTAAACTTGAATGGTAACTGGTATTAAACTTAGAAATCTAAGTATATTAGTTGAACCTATGATAATATCATTGGTAACTAATACTAAATTTAGGCAAATGTCTAAGTGTATCAATAGAACTAATGAAATAACAATGTCATTAAACCAGTCAAAAATAAACAATATAAGTTGATAAAATTGCATTGCATTTCATTTATATTAATGATGATTATATGCAAATATTGTGTATAAATGAAACACAGGAACAAGTCATTCAAAAATCACTCTGTAGGGCGCTTTCCTTCAGCCTTTGAGGATCTCGGCACTGGTTCCATGCCCGCTTGAGGATTATCTAAAGTGTATGGATAATTGATGACGTTGAACTCTCAAAGCATTCTCCTATTACTGCTGCTCGGAGTGTCTAGTAATTGAGGAGGCCGAACTAATTTTTTCTCGTCATGCAAACCATAATCTCCCAAATACTTAGAAATTAAGATCTGAGGTATGGACTCTAAAGGGATCCAATTTACATCCACCTTGAAGGGGCAGTTGTTACAATCCAAGAGTCTAGGATTAGCCAGTACCATAGTTTGCTGTGCTGGTCAACCTTCATAACTATTAGATAGTTGGCCCAACCCCACTTGTAGCCTTCACATTTATTTTGACTGAAATGATCATAAAAATGACCAAGAGCTTCATTGTACCCTTCCATCTAGAATTCCCTGGGCTACTTATGAAACTAAAAAGTTAATATCTCAACTTGATGATGTAATTTCTTCAGCACTCCACCTTTAGTTTGCAATTGAGTAGACTGGGCTGAAAGTTAATCATCTTCAGTTTTGATCTTTTGAGACATTTCATCTATAGCTAAGTTTTTAGCTTTTATCTGAGAAGCTTTATTAACAAGAGTTTTCTGAGTTCTAGCTTTATCAGTGGTAGGTCAGTTGGATCTTGATCGGGAAGTAGTGGCAGGTTTGGATTTCTTTAAGGTTTCTAGTTCATATCTTAACTTGGCATTCTCAGTTTCTAAGAAGGAAACCCCTTCATTAGTAGTAGCAGCAGGAGGATTCTTCAAAGTGCTCAGTTCACTCATTAATTTATTATTTTCTTCCTCCAATAGTTTGCCAATGGCCCTGGCTTCATCAACCTCACATTTGAGTAGAAATTCTTTTTCCCTATATATAGAGGCTGACTTCTCAAAATTCTACTCAAAACCTCGAGCTCCATTTAAAGCCTTGTACTTGGCCTCATAAGTAGAGTTAAGGGGAGCCTTATATTCTTTATGCTCCTCTTAAAGTTCTTCAATCATTTCAAAGTAAGCCCTGTTATTGGCAACAACCCGATCAAGAAGAAACTTAAGGTAGATATATTCATCCCTGTCTTGATCAGTAGCATCTGCACCGTGAAAGTCTGATAATTATTTATCGATTAAAGTCATGTGACCAACCTTAAGCAAACGATTATAGTGCCTGAGTAGTTTAGAATCATTGGAAGAACTTTGTTCCATTTTGGACATAAATTAGAAAAATGAAGTAACAGTCAATCAATAAAAGAAGAAGATATAATAGCCAAGAAATGACAAACACTATAAAGAAAAAAATCATTTATTGATATAAAGGAAATTTATAAGTATACCAGGAAAGAAACAACCGAAAGGCAAAAAATACAAAGTCCAACTACCGAGCAAATCTACACCTTTTTTTCTATCAGTTGTAACTCCAGCTTAGTCGGTAGAAGGGATGGTTGGTATGACTTGCTCGGTGAATGGGATAACTAACTAAACAACATTCTTAGGTTGGTCGGCTGAAGACTCAACCATCAGATAAGACTCCCCAGAACCAACATCATCTTCAACTTCATCGTCCATGTTAGGGGGAGAGCCAGGATCATGCTTTTCGAAGAGTTCAGAGTCTTTTGCTTTGCCGACCTCCTTCAGTGTAACTGACTAATCATGCTTGAATTTTTTTTGTTTGCATACTTAATCTGAGCAGAGGCAGCAGTGATAGATTTATTCCAGCCTTTATTGAAGTAATTTTCTCTAATCTTCTTCCTTTTGTCCTTCTCAGTAGTTAGGCCCTTTGTCAGCTCAACCACTTGCTTCTGAGCTTTAATAACCTCATCCATAACCTTCTACTAAGCTTCCTCATTAACTTTTATTTTGTTATCCCAAGTTTTCTTTTCAGTCTCCAATGCTTGTTGGGAGTCAAGCAAGGACTTCATGAGACCATCAAAGGCCTCTTCAACATTAGTTGAAGAAGAACGAAGAGCATCGTTTTTATTTAATATCTGGTTGAAATCAACCAGGAAATGCAAAGAAGAAAGGTAAAGTCAATACAAGAAGTCAAAGATAAAGTACACAGTATGAAGGATTAAAAGTATAAGGGAAGAATTCTAACTATAGCAAGGCTTTGAGTATCCCTAGCAGAGATTTTCAGTCGGGTATAGAAGAAGCAGCACCCCGGTGGTCTGGAAGAGTACTAGACTTAATTAATTTCCTAGCCAAGCCAGGAACTATGGCTATAGAGGAGCCAACAGCAGATGGAAAAACACCGACAAGCTCTGTTGGTTAGCATCAAAAACTTTCTTAACCTTCTTGTTACGAGGAACTTTCCTCAGTCGTTTCAGAAGAGATTCATCAACCTTGTTGGATGAGGGCTTTTTGCCAAAATCATTTTTATTTTTTGATGCACCAATTTCAACAGGCCTAGTGGTGCCAGTAGCAACATCCCCAAGAAGATTGAGAAATTTCCTCTTTCCCATACTCACTGAGAGAGGAAGTTCTGAATTAAAAGAAGAGGAGGGGCCAATAACAGGTTCACCACCACCAGATGTAGTGGCAAATGAAGTGGACACAGGTTCTTAGTCAAAATCAATCACAATAGAAGGCACAACAGTTGTTGGATGAGCTACAAAGTATTTGATTAAGATCTAGTACTTAAGAAATTCTTTAATGGACACCCCAGAGAAATTTGAGCTCATCAAGTTTTATGTCACCCTCATTGGGACGCTTTCTCTTCTTCTCAACTGCAATTAAACAAGAAACAAATGTTAATCAACATATTAACGGGTACTTCATTAGCATGGATATATAAAATGTATTGCAATCTATGCTATGACCCTATTGAGGGAATCTTGGTCCATTGTATACTTCACCTCCATTAAGAGGTACATAATGATATATTTTTAAAATAACACTATGATCGAAGTAGTCCCCATTGGAGTAAGGGAAATCGATAACTAAAGCTCTATTAACAGACCTAGTCTTCAAATAATATGTAGTGTCACTGGTGACCCAATTATAACAAAACATGATATCAGGGATACCGATATGGGTCCCATGGATTTAATTAAGCCTAGGAACAACATTAACTATTCTCTAGGTATTGGGTGCTACTCTAGCAGGTAAAATATCAAAGTATTGATATAAATCTAAGAAAATATGATTTGGAGGAAAAGTGATGCCACATTCAGCTACGAATAAAGAAGGAATCCAATGACCTTTAGACAAAGAAAAAAAATCTACAGGGGGACTAGGAAAATCTAAATCTACCCATTTTGGTATATCCCATTCCTTTTTAAACTCATCTAGAAAGACTGCAACGTAAACCATGAATCAATATGAAGAAAAGTAGAAAAGGAAAGGATTTTTACAAAAACTTAAGGATTCATCAAGAACTAGAAGACATGAAGAATGATTGCAGGAAAGATCAAGAATTTGCAACAAAAACTTAGAAGGTTTGAGGTAAGAGAGAACCGAAAATTTATCGCCTTTTATAGATTGCCTCGAAATTGCCAAACGTAATGATTAAAGTGAAACGATGATTGAAATTATGGAAGCAATGAAAAAGACGTATTTCCTTGAGACGGTTCGCTAAAGTTTAGAATATTTACAAAAATGTCTTCAATACAAGACGCTACTAGCAATACCAATAAAAGTTACAAGTGTGGGAAGTCGGCAACTGATCAAGCATCAAGAATGTATCCCTAGCTACTACCAGGATTAAATGCTCCACACTTTCAAGCCAGCATCAGGCATGGAACATTGAGGGATTTCGTTGATACAAAAAATTATCCACCTACATGGACCAATCAAAGATGAACAGGTGTCATCCAACATGGAAAAATTCCTAGTCAGCAAGATATAGACTCGTTGACCAAGACCTGGGAGGCCAACCAACATGCAGAATACCGACCAACAGTGGGAAGACTGACCAACTTGATCAATAGAACGCCAATAGCCAGGTGCATTATGGGCGTTGTGTACTGGTGTAAATACTTAATTTATAAAAGCATTCCATCCTTTGACATTCCAACTTTCTATCTTTTTACAAGACTAGAAATACATTGTAATCCCTTCATCAAGGGCAAGAAAAAATCCATTCAAGTACGAAAGGCAGGGCAGAATACAAGGCAATAAGAAACACAGTGGACGTAGGCTTTCCTTTATAGCCGAACCACTTTAAAAACCTTCTTGTCTATATTTTATTTACATATAGTATATGTCATTAAACAATTAGACCTAGTCTAGTTTTGTACATAAACATTTACTATTAATTGTCTTATTCATTTACCTATTTCTTTTTACTTGCTTTCATATCTCTGTAACTTAGACTTGATACAATAAAATTATCTTGTGTTTTTTTTTCTAGTTTTCCATCTTTAATTAGAGTTTCTTATTATTTTAATATGCTTTGTAACTAGTTTTGTGTGTTAGGATCTCATTTCCACCATTAATGGGTACTTGAGCTTGAAATCTAGGGTTTGGTTTGAAATATTTTTAATTGAAACCATTTGTATTGATATTAGAATACTATGCATTTAACTTCTTCTTTCATGCAACGATAGTGTTTAAAGCAATGTTACAACGTCAATCCATTTGTGACCATATTCAATCGAAAGTTTTATCTTTTATTTTTGGGTTTGGTCTTTTCATATGGGATGTTTATAATCAATTAAATACGATCGATTGATTGTGAATTCGAACCAAATGCCTTAATATATTTTGTTTATCCATGGAGGGGATGCGATCCTAATGCTTTCTTATCATGATTCTAATTTGTGTAGTTAACTTCTTTCTTATTTTAAAATCAGCTGACCATCTTTTATTGTCCCCTTTCGTGTAATAAATAAATTTCACCCTAAATATAGTTCCCTTTGGATTTGATCCCAACTTTCCCCTACACTCCCAAGTGTACCAACTTGTTGTTTTTATTAGGTGGTAAACCTCTAATGAGAATATATTTATTTGCAAAGTTTATGCCCCACCAAAATGGTGTTGTTGACGGGGAATGATGTATTTGGATTTTAGTGATTGAGTAATTTTTGTATATTTTTTATATTCTATTTTTATATTTTTATCTGAAAAAATTGAAATTTGGGTGCACTTCATGTGTTTAAATTGCATGAGAGAGCTGTTTTGGTACAAATGTTTCGTCTTAACTGCGTTAATAGTGGTAATTATTATGATAATGTTTTTCAAATTTACATGCCAAAGATAATGGGATAATGCCTTAAAATTCTTGAAAATTAAAGAATTGAGCTTGAAAAAAAAAATTCTCCATCACCTATGACAAAGAATGATTACATGAAAATTCTTGAAAATAAGAGAATTTAACAATGTAGTTCGGAAACTTTGTAAAATGAAAAAATGAAATGGACGATGAACTTGAAAGGGAGGAGGCTTGGCATATTGAAAGAAAGGCCAACTCGGTGAAATGCATTCTTCTTCAAAAAGTTCGGACAAGGTCGAAATTTTTATTTCACCCCATCCCATTTTTGAAGATCAAATAATTGAGAGTGATAGAAGTTGAATTATGATTAAAATTTTGTTGAGTTCGAAAGTTCTTCATTTTCTTAGTTTACTAACATTACCCAACCATTACAAGTATCGCAAGAATAAGATGAAAGTCTTGAGGACTTTAACCCTATTCTTGAAAGGGAATGATATTTCGATATGCTTTATTTTATAGGCTATTCATTAACACTTTACCCACCTCCCATTAAATTTGAAAAACCTTTTCTAGTTATTTTGATTTTATTAGGATCGATTTGGTCTTGTTCCCCGTTGACTTAAAACCCCCCCATCATTCGTTAATTTTTTTCATTGGTGATGACTCCTCCCCCCACCCTTTGATTTCCTTCGGTTGTGAAAATAAAATCCTTAATTTTTGGGAGGCATGATTTTTAGTGGGAGTTTACCATTGATCCCACTGTCAAATTATTTTTGGGTGGACCCTCTAAAATTCCAACTTCTAGTGTATAGTTACTTAGAAGTTAAAACTATTAGTTGTACATAGTAGTTTGATTTTTTGATTTTCAATTATTTTTTAGTGTAATTCGTTAAAGTTTTTGTTTTTCGTTTTTATTATGCTTGGTTGTAACATGTTTTGCATAATCAATGGACTAGTTCTATCGGGGATCGCTCCATTTTGGATAATATCATTCTCTCACTCTCTTCCTCTCTTTAACTTTTGTTATTGATTTACATTGAGATCAATGCAAGGTTTAAGTCAGGGGGTGTGGGTTATTTTTCCCATGCTTGATTTGATTGTATGTTGTTCCCAAGAATGCTTTTGTCGTAAAAATTTGAGTAATATTTTCTTTCCTTTTCCCCTTTTTTGGGCATTTTGCCCTTGTTTTCGATGATTAATCAAAGAAATGCCCAATCAAATAGATCAATGATGAATGATATCAATTTTAGAAGTTGTTAGACTTTAGTCCTTGGATCATTGATATTTTTGAAAAAGTTCATGAATTAAAAATTGAACCCATGAGCACATGTACTTTTATTGTTTAAGTGATTCAGTTGGCTTTTATAACTTAGTGATATTTATGACATTGTATATACTTACACTAGGTGAGCATTGCAATTTTCTTCATTTGTGAGTGTTTATACATTACTCTTTCCTTCTTGAAAATGTTAAAGCCATCAGTAGTCTCATTATTCTTTCTTTTGTTCGGTCATTAATTAAGTTGATGTTTGAAATATGTTACCTGAGCATGATTTTTGATGTTGTTTTGACTCAAGAATCGCGTAAACCTTAGGAAAGGTTCATATGCCCTCTTTGTTATTACACCCAGATTGATCTTGACCTCACCTTATATGTTTTACACAACCCCTTTGTGCCTCAATATAACCTTTCATTTCAAAACCTAGAATACCATAACTAACTCCACATATGAGTTTTAAATTACACAACTTCCATACCTTTTTTTGGAATTATACTTAGGGTTTAACGATGTTTTTATCTCTTGGTTGCAATTAAGAATACGAGTTGGTTTTTATTCTCGAGAAAAAGAAAAGGAAAAACAAAAGTGAAAAAGAAAAGAAAGTAATAAGAAAAAGAAAGGGATTGTAAAAAGCATGAATCCCAAAGTTATTTGAGAAAATAAAGTAAGTCATACTCCATTGTTTTGTACATAATTTAATTTCTAATTTTAAAATTGTCCGTGATTTCCCATTGTCCTGAGAATTCTCTCCAAATCTGTCAAATCCATAAATATCCCCGTATTTTCCTACCCCTATCTCAAACCTGTATTACAACCCTTAAAAGTCCAACGTGATCCTATGGTGAATGTGATTCACAAGTTTAAATGTTTATGATAATCTATTAAACTGAATTTGATCTCCTTTAATGAATGATATCCTTTTATGAGATTATAACTTTTCATTTTATATATAACGTTCTTCATTGATGACATGTTCGCGACCTTGCTTCCCTTTATATTTACTCATTGCGTGTGTTACACCCCATTCAGAATGTTTCCATTTGTTGAGTGTAATCACCGGAGAGGTTTTATATCATGTGAGCTCTAATGTTTATCCAAATTATAAATTTTTTGTCAAATCATAATATTTTCTTTTGTGATCGCTTTTCCTCCCACATTTAAGGTTTCAATTGTGATGAAGTTATTCTAATAATGTTGATAATTACAGACTATTGGGTAAATTCTCATTTTCTTTGTTAATATCTTGTTGAATCCTTTTCTTTTTTATTGAGCTTGTTATGTTGGTTGATTGGGAATACTTTTGAGAAAACTTTATGTTTGTGGGTTTCATCCTTGAAAACCCTCAAAAGACAATACATGTCCATAAGGGTAACCTAGGGGTTTAACGGGTTCTTGCATATAATAATTGCAATTGTATGCCTGCAAAAGTGGTATTCTATCATTTGTCTATAGTTATTTTGTTTTTTCTCTCTCATTTGTGTTGGTTATAATTTTTTTGATCGCTTGGGACTCACAATGAATAAGTTAGGGGGTGTGATTAGTCACGAATAATTTATATTAGTCCCCTTTAAATTTATGTATTCTTGCACAATTATTTTTGTTACATCCTATATCTATGCTCTATAATGGATAACCTTTGTTTTCGATATTTTTTTTTTCTAGGTTTATTTGAATTTTGTAGGTGTTTGGATGCTTAGCGGAGCAATTGGTTGCATTTCAAGAAAGTTTAATAGCGAGATGCAACTTCATGGGCATTTTTGTAATTTCAAACTTCATGTCCCACTTGGCAGAACTCTATGGGAGCATATTTAATTATGTTAGCTTCACTTGGACTCTAATCAAGCATCATGTCGAGTTCGAGCGATGAAGCTATAGCCAATTTCATAAAAAGCAACTTTATCCTTTTGTGAAGCGAAGTGTGGGATGTAAAACAAACCATTGATCGATCGAGCCTAGGCTGATTGACCAACACCCCTATTTTTATGAAGACTTTCATGCAGAAAGATGGGGTTTGGACAATTGATCGATCGACCTCCCAATTCGATCGATCGACCCTTATTGGCTTTGTAAAGATATGAAGGAAGAGGGCAAATTTTTATTGCATCGATCGATCTATCTCCTTGGTCGATCGATCGACCATCCCAGATATTTTGAGATTTGATGATTTTGATTTATTTTCTTTTTATTTAATCCACTTACTATAAATAGTAAGCGGTGTTTTATTTTGTCATTATCTTTAATATCAATTTTTAGTTTAGTTCAGTTGTATGTTTTAGAGCTTCTCTCCTTTGTCTCTCCTAGGGTTTGGCTTGTAAGTTACTATTCATCATCTTCTTCATTTGTTTATTTCTTTTCACTTATTTTCATATCTTTGTAACTTAGATTTGATTAAGTATAATTAGTTTATGTAGTTTCTTTTCCCGTTTTCCATTTTAGTTAGTTGTTTTAATCGTTTTAGAATGCTTTGTAACTATTTTATAGGTTATGATCTCATTTCCACCACTGATGTGTACATGAGCTTAAAATCAACGTTTTGGTTTGAAACACTTTTAATTGAGGCCATGTGTATTTATACTGGAATATTATGCATATAAATTCCTTGGTTATACAATAGTAGTGTTTAAAGAGATATTGCAACGTTAATCCATTTGTGACCATATTCAATCAAAAGATTTATATTTCATTTTTGAGTTTGGTCTCTTCATGTGGGATGTTTATAATCAATTTAATATGATCGTTAAATTACAAATTCAAATCAAATTCCTTGATACGTTTTGTTCATGGCCTAGTTCTTTATTGTGTTAGTTTTAATTTGTGTAGTTAATTTCTTTGCCGTTTTCAAATCACCTCATAATCTTTTATTTCCCCTTTCGAGTAATAAATTAATTTCATCCTAAATACCGTCCCCTATGGATTTGATGCCTACTTTTCGCGACACTCCCAAGAGTACCAAGTTGTGGTTTTTGTTATTCATTAAACCCCAAACGACAAGATCTTTATTTATAAAGTTTACGCGTCATGATATATATATATATATGGAGTAAATTTTTTGACACTATTCAGTAAGATGATAACTTAATTTGGGGTCAAGATGAAGCCAACAATGCAAAAAATGGAGGGTTGTATTGTTTTGTTTTATTTTCCTTTTTTACCCCTTTATTTTTTATTTCCCCCTCTTTTACCTCACCATTAATTGGTTTCTCTTTCTTACTTTAATTCAAAATAAGGGATAAATTTGGAAGTCTACCAACAAATTTCATCTCATCTTTGGTTCCCCCTCTTTTGATCCCGTCTCTCCCTCGGGCTCAAAAAAGTGAGGTGTTTTCATCTTCCCTGTTCGATCGTCTAGGTAAGATTTTCATTTGAATCGCTAGGTAATTAATATCCACCTTCCCATTTCATTTTAGCAAATTTCTTCATGTTCATCTCAATCATTGAGTTTCATTTTAACCCTATATGTTTTTTTTTCATATAACATTGTTCATTTTGTGTTGTTTCATTTCGTGTTGAATCGTTGGGTTTCATTTTCATCTAAGTTTAGTGTTGTTGTTTGTATTTGTATTTTTGATGGTTTAATCCCCTGTTCTTGAAAATGTTGGTGTCGAAAATATTCGGTCTCCCACACATGCAAATCTAGGTAATGTTCTCACTCTCTCTCTCTCTCTCTGACTACTTTTTCCACACTCACTTTAGGTTGTTTAGATCAAGATTCGTTACTACAGTATTTTGTTTTTCATGGCATATGCTTCATATTGAAATTAGGGATTTTTTTGGTATGAAAGCAAGGTTTCCTATTTCACCTTTGGGTTTTCAAAATAGAGGTGGATTTTAATTTGGGTTTTCAAAATGGAGGTTGATTTCAAGCAAAAATAATACCTATATGGTTTTTATGCTTTGAAATCTATGTTTTTGAAATTCAAAGTCGGTGCCTTTATGTTATAGGAGTACATTTTTTCAACATTCATGTTTCTTTTAAGAATAACATTCATGATTTATATTATGGTGCACTAAATTTTTGAGTGTTGTTGTTCTACAAAATGGCAGGTGTTCTACGAAATGTTTAAATGAGCATGAGCATATAATGGTGAAATGGGATTCGCGATCATTCGAGGATGGTACTATAAGGTACCCAAGTATGTCGTATTTTATATTTACTCTGTATATGAATATAGTGCTAGTGATAAAGTAATGCTACCTTTGGGTAATATATCCCCTGAAGCTTACCAATATCGTAGTTGTATTTTTTCTTTTGTTCATTTACCTGTATTTTTTATTTGGCTTTTTGTATCATGCTCCCTTTTAGTTGAGTTCAAGTATTCATAGTTGGTTTCGTTGGTTCACTGTGACGGTGGTTTATGCTTATATTTTAATGGGCATATTACTTACCTTTGTTCCTAATGGAGCCTTTTGTGTTTGTTTTCAAATGGGTGAGATTGGTGACTAATGGTTTAAGGTTTATTTGATTGTTGTGAACAAGGTGTACCATCCGAATGAGAGAGATAAGCAAAAAAGAGAAGTCTAAGATCTTTGTTCTTAGTTTTTTAGTTTTATATTCGTATATTATTGACTATATATCATCTATATAATAAGGAGTAGAAGGTTTTTACTATTCAATAAGATGATAAGCTAAGTAGAGGTTAGGATTTGGCCACATCACTCACAAATAAGGGTTTGAGATCATTTCCCCATTACATCTCATTTGCCAAACCGTCTCTCTCTCTCTCTCTCTCTCTCTCATTTCTTCTTTCCTCATAAACCTACATGACTTCTCATTCTATCCCTCGACCATGCTTCCCCCCAAACCCTACCCCTCTCACCTCTCACTATCTCCTTCTCATGAAACAGCCCCTCCTCTCTCCTCTCCACACCACCGCCTCCACCTCCTCTCCAACCCGCACTCGCCATACAGCCTCAAAATCCTCTCACGCTGCCGCCTTCACCACATATCGAGTTGAAGTATTATGTCTTTTAAGGTTTTAATTTTTAGTGTGGGGTTTCAATTTTTATATCTAACGTATTTTTTGTTTGTAGATCTAACATTGGGTACTTCCGATCCAAGGTTGGGCACTTCAGATTTAACTTTTTGGGTTCTCATTCTAACGTTGGTATGATTCTTATATGTTTGGGTATCAAATTTGGGTTTTGTTTTGAAATTAATGATTGTTTTGTGTTGAAATTAATTATTGTTCTTTATGTTTAAATGGGATGTGACATGTTTATTTGCATTGTATTTTTGTTGCTGATCTAATCCAGCCCAAAATATTTGATTTCACAAATATATATTTTTTCTCTTTCAGGTATACAATCTAGTCCTAAATATGTTTTTTAACAAGTATTTTTTTTTTCCGATGGTGGTTAATGAACAAATGAATGTTTTGCATTTGTGATAAATTTACAACAAATACATTTGCTACTTATTCCTATGTCTTTTGTATATACACAGGAATGTATATAACACTTAATATATGTGTTTTTTTAATTGTATTTTAATTTGTTACTTCAAGTGATCTTAGAGACTACCATTTGCTTCATACATTAATTGTTGTTGTGCGGAATGTACAAAAATTCTTTTTTAGTTTGTTATGTGAAGTAATTCTTTTTAAATTGTTATAGTTGTGGGTGTTAGTTAATATATATATTTTTGTTAAACCATACATGGCCTGTGAAAGATTCACTCATGTCTTCAACTATTTGGGATTGTTGTGTGAACATGCATATTGAAAGTGAAAAAGAATCAGTGATTGTTGGTGGCACCATCAGAGAAGTCCAATTGATGAGCATACTGATTTAAATATATGATTGTTCGGTATTTGAAAATTGAAAGTATTTTTCTGTACAACTAGCTACCATGTGTAGATATTTTCAAATTTATTTTTGGCTATCAAATTCAGTCACGCGCATACATTATTCCTAAAAAAGGTTTAAAAATAGCTTCATCCATCAATATCTTTCGCATTTTTTTTGGAAACTTAGTTGTATCCATCAATATTTTGGATTACAAATTAGTTGCACACAATCTAGCCCTGGGCAAACTTCATACTAATACTGTATTTAAAATATGTGTTGTTGTTCTGCTATATATTTAGAATGTTTTATATTTATTATGTGTTATATATATATATATATTGTATTTTTCTGCACTTTTTTGTGTTTTCCATAACTATCATTAGATTACATTATTTAGAATATTGTTCTTCCGTACATATGATGTATAGGGTATTCATGGTCGGTGGCAACAAGCGATGGCATTACATTGTTCATTGTTGGTGGCAAAAAGCGTTCACAAGACTTAAAATGTATAGGGGAATCACGACCACTACTGAACACAAAAGTGAAGGTGGAAACAGTGACATTATGTGTGTATATATTTGGCGTAAGTTTGAACTTCATGTAAAAATAGTGAAACCATAATGTTACAGAAGAAATTATCCCACGATTATCTTGGGTTCATTGATATTTAATTCTCCCTCCGTCCCAAATTCAGTTCTTATTTGGATTTGCTCATTTCAGACATGCTTTCCACTTTATATGGAAAGGTGGATATTGGCCGTGTTAAAGGATTTAAAATGAAGTTAAGGTTTCTTTCTTTAGAAATAGGGTTTGGTTTGAAAATAGAGCTTAGAACTCGATGGGTCTTTAGGTATATTTTTAATAAAATTAGTTGGTGATTCTTGAGTTTTTATTACAACAAGGTGTATACTACTACAAATTTAGTACTATGACTTGATTTTATATGAATTGAGAGTTTTGCTCCTTGAACTCAGTTATTATTTTTGGTGATTACATTTTTTTCTCTTCTTAAGTCTTAGGGGGTTGCACGCCAGCTTTCTTTTTACCAATATAGTCCTTATCTCTCTTACGGACCATTAATAATGGCCTGTACAAGTTCAATATCTTAGCATTGTTGATAACGTGGACATTCTAAATGTTTGTAGGATACTGCTTTATTGGTCACCCTACAGATTATCCTCGAAATAGCACAAATTTTGTTATCTGCATTAAGGATTGGAAATTCTAGTATATTTTACTTCATTCTGATGAGTTAAATTTTCTACACAATAGATTATCACAACGTTTGAAATTTATTTAAATTTAGTCTAATTACATTTGCAAGACTCCCACTTTAAGACACATAAATAGGGACACATTCACACAACTAGAAAAGGGGTCATAGAGAAGGAAAAAGAGTCAACGTAGCATAAACTCGATAGAGAATCGGGGGCTTCCCTCATTACCACCATTGAGAGAACAACAACCTTTGTTTTTATCATGCATGCCCAGTTTTGTATTTTTTTTATGTATAGTGCTGGATGAAAAGGTTGAGGTACCCCATTATTGTGATGACTTAATCTCAAGTTAAAGTTCGTAGACGTGTGGTGATGATGATGAGTAAGCGAGAATGATGTGGGGTTGGGCCTTTTTTTATTTTTCAAAGGGTCTTTTTGTAACTTCACTTGAATTATGTGAATTAGACAGATAATGTTGGTCAGCTAACGAACTTAACAAAAGTGATGGTATAATTATGGAACCAAAAGCCATTAACCCTAACTATGTTACTTAATTGTTTATCCCTACATTGCTTAAATAGTTAACTGCAATGCAAAGTTATCGACCTAAAATTTGTTAGGTGCTTTTTTTGTCACCTGTGATGTAATGATATATGCTTTGAATGCTTTTAAAAGTGAAGAAGATATCAAATGATAAATTGTATTATCATAGTTACGGATAAGTTTTGAATGAAATCCTAAAGAAGCATGGATACTGTTTTAAGGGATTATGAAAGTTTTCAAATGTTTACTTATACAGCTGTATAAATTATATTCTTTTTAATCTCTTCTTATTTAATCTATCTCAATATTCTTTTATCCTCATCCTTTTTTTATTTCTTATCTATTTTGATCTTCCCAATGGCAGCAGGTTTAGGGGAGCCACGAGCCATACCAACAGAGTTGAGGAAGCCACTAAACAGTATAACAGTGTTAGCTTTGGAAGGTTTACTTGAAACTTTGAGGATTTTAAGTATTTGCAGGTCTGAGATGGAATTATGAAATTCATACAGGGATATGAGAGGACTGGAATTTAATCCAAGAAAGAATGAAAGCCCTATTTTTTATGATGCTGACAGTGGTAATTTGAATAATGTGGAGATTTCTCATCCTCTAAATGACATAAAAAATAAGTAATGAAGATTGAAGATTTGGGGGCTACAGTTAAGAGACCTGATGTGAGTTCACAACATGTTCACTAAGGTTACATGAGGCCTGTGCAATTTAAAATTGGATTAGACTTATATTTTTCTATAATTTCAATACCTGTGTTGCAGAGGGTTCATATTAGAGCTAATGTGGTGATTGAGTAATTTGAAGATAGACAGTCGATGGGATGTGTTGTTGTGCTTGGATACCATCAACGAAATTCGTTGTTCAATCTGCAACTGAATTTGTTGTTGAAATCACTGGGGATGAAGTTTCCATCAATGATCCCCACAATTTTTTTTTATCGGAGCTAAACATTTTTAAATTCAGTTTCCCTTATTTTTTGGGGTTAGTTTGATTTATATCTTATTAATTTACCCCTGTGCCAATGTAGCTTGGATCCGACACACATAATTGTCAGTATGTTATTCTAATAGTAAGTTATTAACTGGTATTTCATTATGATTAAGTCTAATGTAATTGACTCTATTTATGAAGTTTAGCCTCATTTGAAATTTATTATTTTAAAGTTTTCATAAAATATTTTTTTCAATTTCCATCGACCTTTTTTGTAGGTTTTTAATTACATCTCCAAGGATGGTAGGTTTTTCTCAAGAAAGAGCATATGCTACGAGGTTCTTTTAAGCGGTGAGTGATTATGATGAATGTGCATTGAGGTTATATTAATTCAAAGATATTATTATTTTTGTGCACTGGGAATACTCAGGTATGTGAGCAAATCGGTTAGTTTATTTTAATGTAACTTAGTAAATTTATGTTCATTGCAATCAAATTATTATGGACATCATTAATGAGACTTTGTTAAATTTTCACATGATTGGGATACTATTTTTTTCAGTAAGGTATCATGTGATATATATTTTAGGTATCATTGCAATAAAAAAATAACTGTTACGTACCCAGTCAAAAAATGTATCTTTTAGGATCCAAGTTTTGTTTTGGGAAATTCTCATTATAGTTTTCAATTTTTGATATATATTTTAGGTACTATGTGATTGATAAAATGCCTCACTCATTGTTTCATATAGACGGTTTTTTGTTTTGATTTTTCGTGTCTGCTAAAATAGTTAGGTTTTATTTTTTTTATGAATTTCATTACTTTTGTTTCTATAACATATCTAATCAGATATCTTTTTATGTCAATTTTTATACATGTTTCTGTTTCGTGTCGATTGGTCGCAGAATCTAATTGGGGTTGATTGGTTGTTATTTTTATTTAGGGTCAATTTCTATACCTGTTCGGTTAGTATCCATATAGACAATTGATATATGTTTAATCAGGTTTATATAATCAGTTTGGGGTCGATTTTTTATACATGTTTAATCAGGTATATATAATCAGTTTGAAGCCGATTTTTTAAGAATCTACTCGTAATAGGCATTATTAAAGATGAAAACACATTGTTGGAGGTTATTCCCTGCAAGATTGATGATGGGGTGAATGATGCTTTGTCAGACTTTCCTACTGTAAAGTGAAAGTATTGGTAAAATTTACTAATTGTTGTTTCTTTTATTTTGTTATTTGTGTAGCTTCTTATATATTTTTTAGTGTACATGAGTCAAAACTGGTATATCATTTATGAGATTTTCTAAATTTAGGTTATAATTCATATATGTTCCACTAAAGTGATGGATACATATGCATTTTGGAGCTGATTCATTTACAACCGAACTGATGCATTGATAGACAAACTAATGCATTGGAACTTTACTTCCGATACATTTTGTAACTGATACACTTACAAACTGATTCAGTATACAAGATGCTTCATTATTAATGATAAGTTAGTATACATTTTTTTTGATTATTTTTGTAAGTCATGGTTTATTCAAGTTATCGGTTAATTGAATTCTTTAACCTCTGTCCTTCAGCCCCCACTTTCGTATCAATTTGACTGCATGTTGTTTTTTGCAGTGAATACATTTGACGGAAATATGAGTCCTTTCCAGAAGCATAGAGAAGAGGAAGAGGTGAAGAAAAAGGCATGGATTTGAATGGAATCTCTTAAACTTAATGGTTTACTAGAAACAAATTATGCTGCTTATGTTATTAGATTTTAATGAAATATGTCGGTTTTAATATAAGTTCTTATCTAAATTTCTGATTGGATTTGAATGAAACGGTTCGGTTATATGTAGAGTTTGTAGTCATTTTAAGGGATAGCATATCAACGGTAAATTTCAATGGAATAGTTATGTTTTTTATGAATCTAATCTATTTTCGATACAATTTGAAATTTATTCTTTTTTGAAATGCCGAGTCATATAGCATGTTGAAAAAGAAAATATTGTGTGATGTGAAGCCTTCATCATATTTCATAAAACACTCTTTGTGTCCTACGTCTTTCTTGGGCATTGTTCATTTCTTCATAAATTCATATTGTTTGAATCATTGTGAATTATATTTGATTTACAGTTTGTTTGAATTAAAGTTCTTATTGTTTATATGTACAAGACTACTTAACATGTAAAGGAGACTATACATTGAGACTATCTTCAAAGATTTTGTTTTTTTAATTGTTTTCATTAATGGTGATGTTGGGGAAATATCTATAATGTTTCTCTTTTGAGCCTAACCTATCACATGTACTCAATTTGTGGAGAAGCTGACAACAAGGAGCTAGAATGTTGGGACAAAGGTGGTGGAGGAAAAGGCTGGTGCAGGGTCTGCTACCTTTTCAATGGCATATGCAGTGGAGAGATTTATTGAGTGGACTCTCCCTGCTCTCGATGGAGACAGTGATATCTACGAGTGTGCTTATGTTCCATACTTTGCGTCAACGATTAAGAATGGTAAAAAAGTGATTGAAGTTGTAATTTTGTCTGACCTTCAAGGGTTGATCGAGTATGAGGAAAAGGCTTTGGAAGCCTTAAAATTCAAAAATTAAGTCAAGTATGGAGGGGTGGCATTTGCCCCGAAGCAGACCGTAGCTGCTTGAACTAGATAGTTATTACGACATGATGTTTGTTTAATGTACTAGGTGTTTAAAAAGGAACTATAATTGAGGTCAAAATGTAGATCATCTACAAATATTATGGCTTGATATTTGTCAAATGTAATAGGTGTAACTATTAATAGCTATTTTAGCTTTGCTTTTTTTAGTATATTGTTGTACACGTCTCTCTTTACCATCTTTTGCATAGTTAATTTATATTTGTTGTTATAAAAGTTACACTGATAAATTACAAAAAAAAATTAGGATATTTTTTTGCTCAATACTGTTTTAGTTTCACTGATTAGAAAAAATTAGCTTTGCTTTGTTTAGTTTTCTAATTTTATGAGTATCAGACATATAAGTAGATTACTGGGAAGAATTAAAGTGATAACCGTATATGCTTTATGAGATTTTTGAGAAGGCCACTGAAGAGTCATCTCAGGTCCAAAAAGGTACAGAGTCATGTGGTGTTTTGAGTTATTGATTTTTTATAATTGTTTAGGTTTAGATAGAGTCATTTTTTATTTTTGAGTTGAAGTCTGATTTCTAAAGGTTTGTGTTCTCTTTATACTTTTGATTATGGGATTTTAGAGGTGCGCTTTATAGTATGGGTTTTTTTAGATGAGTTTTATTATTCTCGAGGTAGTTTGAGATTTAACATTTTATTTCTCTCCTAATCCAATGTAATATTATTTTTTCCTTTTAATTTAATGGTAATCTTGCCTTAGTCTAATGATTCAATGGTTCACCGAATCCATTACTTGATATTGGAGATTTTTTTATTCTATTGATCAAAGGTAGGCAGTTGACCAAAGTTTCAACAGGTTTCTTTTATCCTTTGTAACTCATTAAATCTAATGATTGCTATATTTTTTTTTTCAGAAAAAGGATGATAGAAGTTATACTCACAGAGCACCAAACCAATTCCATAAGACTTCTTCGGTAGCACACATTAGTAGTGGGAAGTGGTTGGATTAGATTGTCCGTATTAACATTGTTGTCTATGCCCTCGTGTTCTTATGATGTTTATTGGACCCAAAAGGCTCTATATTATTTTCTAATATGATATATCATGTTTGTTTAAATGTTGTTAACGATTTGAAATCTGTTTATGATAAAGTGAATGCGAAATTGATATTTTTTTATGACGTGACGTACTTTTATGATCTGGTACCATAATTTATTTTTTATTTTTTTGTTTGGTACAATGAAAGTATTTTAATTTAATTTGAGAAATTGATATTTTCTTATGATGTGACGTAATTTTATGATCTGGTACCATAATTTATTTTTTATTTTTTTGTTTGGTACAATGAAAGTATTTTAATTTAATTTTATTACTTTCACCCAAGTATAAATTAGAATTTGGGATTTTAAATTTTTAACCCAAGTCATCTTATTGTCCTTAGTTCATGCTTCATTTTTAGGCGTGAATATGTTTATTGAATTTAGTTGTGTTCATTTCTTATTGTAGTGGGCATTTTCACTAGAGGCTATAAAAAAATGCAATTATGTACTTTGGAATGCAATTACACTTTGAATTATGTAAAAACAAGTATTTATTATTTAATTACACTTTGTTTTGTTGGAGAACGAAATTTTTACCGTTTTATAATTATGCACTTTGGAAATTTTTCCCATTTTACGATTACGTACTTTGGAATGTTTCGCCGTGCCTTTAGGCACGAGCATTCCGCTAGTGTCTGTGTGTGTGCATATATATATATATATGTGTGTGAATATATATATATACACACACACACATACATTCTAAAGATTTAAGAAATTATGGTGTAACTTCATGTGAAAAAAGGTGTTAAATACGAGTTTAAAACATAGTTTGCAAATGGTAAAATGTTCAAACTATAAAATGAATGACTTTAGGAAATAATTGAATGACTTCTCTAAGGGTGCCAAGGTACTGGTTTAAGGCTCTATAAGATGTACAAAGTTTATAAGTAATGGAACTAATCCAAGTTATAAGTATAAGCTCTCAGCAGTGGATTCTGAGTGTAGAATGAAGTGTAAACAGTTGTGAAATGCTATAATTATTTTGAGTCAAATTTTTTGAATTCCTTAATCTATTTGAATTCTCTAGACTAATCATTTTCTCCTTCCACCAACTTCCAATTTATAGGAGAAATCTTGGAGAGAGAACGAGTGGACTTTTATAATATGGCTTTGATAATTCTAAGGTCTTATGGTGCTAGGAGGGAGGTGGAGTGTTAGGAAAAGTATTTGTAGATGGTGCAAGATGGTTGTTGGGTAAATTAAATACTGATGGGAAACTCAATTCAAATGGAGTTCGATAGTAGTGGTACGTGGAACAATGCTATGATTTTTAACTATTTTTAATAGGTCATCATCAATATGAAAAAAATGGCTAAAAATGATGGATGATATAAGTGGAAATGTGTTAACATAATGATTTTTAAGTGTTTATTTTCATGATAGTTTTGGTAAAGTCTTTCTAAATTGTCCCAACATGTAAATGGACAAAATGCTAATATGTCAAAAGGGGTATACGTGTATTAATATCCTTGTACAGATTTGTTGATCCCACTGATGTGTTAAGTAAAATATTTAGAAAAGTGGATGACATTTTCATGTAAATGCAATAATGGTTAATTTACTAAATAAATCCGAAGAAATGTGATTTATGACTTTTGTCCTAAGTATGATATTTTGACAAATAGAAAATTTGTTACACAATAAATTATAATGATCACAAATATTAAAATAATGGTCCTTAAACGTAAAAATGGAAGAATAAAATTGGTTTGGTAAAATGTTTGCTAAACATTTTAAATTAAGTAACGAGGACTAAATGGTAAAATATGTTCAAGTGCATAACAAAGGTGACAAGGTAGTATCGACCTTGGGTATTGGCCAACGGGTCAGTTATATGTTTAAAGTAAGAAAAAAGGGCATTTATGCTAATATAAAGGGATGACGATATGCAAAGTGTTTATCGATAAAAATGGTGGTTAAATCGCAAGTAAACAAACTTAATATAAAGTGAAAACGTTTTCACAAATGAGTATCAGGAAAATTTAAAAAGGTCCCAGAGCCTTCAATTGCGACTTCGACTTAGATCCAAAAACTGATGGATAGGGAAATGATGGTTGCATCATTTATGGCAGAAGGTGAAAGATCATAAACATAAATGAGATACCGTTAGCTTCAGGATTAAAAAGAAATAAAATGGAAAGATATGGAATTGGTAAATTCTGGGAAGAAAAATATTTAATAATTGTATACGAACGTGTTATTTTGGGTTTATGTGGTATATAATGGTATTATGGGTTAATGTGTAACTGAGATAGTTTATACACCCATGGTATAAAAATTAAGGATAATAATGAGTTAACAGAGCAAGGTGTTAATAAGTTAAAATATTTCTTTAGACTTATATGACATCCTGGGGTTCATATGTCCTCAAGATAGCATGATAGCAATCCACCTGGTCAATTAAATAATCAAAATAATCATACATCCTCATAATTTGAGTAAACATCCTATTAAACTATCCTATTATGAAAGAAAATTATGCCTCCATATAATCACGCGTGCACTGATGTGGATGAGGTGTAGGTTCTAGCGCCGGGGTTGGTGTAGGTGCAGGGGGTCACTTTGGGTATATAGGCTGAGGTGGTAGTTGGCATGAGGTTTGATCGAAAGATCGAGATGTGATAATGCTAAATATAAGACCTAAAATTATAGCACCATCGTAGGTGTAAAGTCTCAAAACACCTAACTGATATAAGTATCTAGTGATCATGCGTCCGTAAGGTAACACCTCATGTGTAGTGTGAGTTCTAGATCTAAGCATCACCTCTATAATGAGACAGGGGTAATTAATGGAATCATAGTGACCGATAGCATACATCAACCTACTTACAACAAAGAGAAAATCCTATAAACGATGCCGAGGCATAAGGTTATAAGTAACTATAATAGGATGTATGGAATACTTCTTGCTCAAAGAAGTCTAAAGGAAGAGATTCCTAACCCAAGTTGTTAGATGAGCATCCAAAAATGAACTAACCTGATCACGAGTAATCCTTTTATCAGTGAATGTCTCACAATCAAAACGAAAAAACTTTCTAGTCTCCTATATGAGTAGCCATAACCACCTTAATCAACATAATCTCAACCTCTCTAATAAACGAAGTCAAAATAATAAGAGATGTAGAGGCTACAATCAGATTTGCATAGAATTTATGAACATATGTAGCTTTGGCGGACAAGTGGAGTTGTAGTAACTACTTGCCATAAAGTCTCTCAATTAAAAGAACAACACACTGACCCTCTTCACATCTATCTAAGTCATCCAAATCAATATCTCTATCGATCCTCACCTCTCGTGACATGAAATTAGAGTGAATTGGGGAAATATCTCTCATAGACTTAATACTAGATGTAACTATGGTCAGGTCTAAGATGATAATAGAGGATCTCAGGGCTTGCATACGAGAACTTGATATGCGTGGAGGTGACAATGGTGACTCTCTTGAACGTGAACTCTCACTAGGACCACTCAGGGGTCTTGAAAACACTATCTTGCCCAAACGTATTTTAGCTCGACCCGCAATTTCAGAAATAGGGTAGTAAACATGTGTTTTAGCTCGACCCATAATGTTAGAAATAGGGTAAAAAACAACACACAATTAAAACAAGAACGAATCCAAAGAGTGTATGTCAGAAACCTAAGGTATATGAACTAAAAATCGCAACAATACCAACCTCAATCTCAAATCAAACACCTAGAACTATGAAACTAACCTTGATGTACTCTAAAAGAGGTAAATCAACAAAAAAATCAGATAATGATGACTTACATGAGTAAAATCCAGATGAAATTAAGAAATCTAGAAAACTGGGGCTTGAGAATGAGAAATCATCAATCCAACACTAAATCCCTCTAGAAACAATCATGGACAAAGAAAAATGTAATATTGTATGATTTTTGTCTAGGGTTTATGCTCTGGAGGTTTTAGATATGTGGAATGATCAAATGAAGAAAAACATGCCTTTTAAATTCAAAAAATCCATGTGCGAGGGGCAAGTTATACCTGCATATCATTTCCCAAGTGTACGACTCAAAATTCAGCCATGCATACGAAATCTACCAATGTACTCAATCGGGGTGCAAAAATCCATAAAAGACAAAGTATAGTAATCCAAAACCCTATCTCTAAAAAATATGATATAAATGAATGCAAATGCATCTAATATCATTCATGTGTGACTTATAAAGCAAAATTTTGAGATAAGATGCACAAAATCAAATATTCACACACACGCACACGCACACACATGCACACACATACACACACACACACAAATATATATATATATACACACACACACACACACACACACACACACACACAAATGCAATCTCTAAAATGAAAATGTATGATAGTGATTAGTCATAATGTGATAAGCATGATATGACAAACTATTTCCTTTGTATCTTAGTTAACGCATAGCTTGAGAAGACATTCATCACAAACATCAATCAATTCAACATATAATATTAAAAATTCTTTCAAATAAATTCAAGCAAATTCGTATTTCAATCAAGGTATAATTCATGAAAAATAGAGTTTACAAAATCGAATGAATAAACATAACGAAGTCATAAGAATTACAAATGATGCTTAAGCTAATGATACATTAATATCCTTTCAATATCTCATCAAATGGTACTTTCGAATTGTTAATCTCCCTAAAAAATATATTGTTTGAAAATTTTTCTATGCCAAACTAAAATAACAATTTCTTTTGAAATAAACTATAACAATATCTAATTATAATGGAAGTTAAGTTTTTGGATTGTGGCTCTTTTCAACATATTTAGGTTGCTCCATTGATTAGCCTTTCACACACCTAGATGACACCTACTTAATGATACTCAAATTAGAATCGGGTGTAATCACTTTAATGGTATCCCTTATCAATGAATATATGAATATAAAATGATCATTTTTTCAACTCCAACAAGTATGAAAAAGTTCATAATTCTCACACATGGACTATAGAAATATTTCAAACCAATAACAGATCTCCGGACTTGATTATGATTTAGTCATACATGTGAGAAAAATAAATAACTGTAGTCATATGCATTAAGCGATATGCAAGTGAAAAAGTAGTGTGAAATCAACATCAAATATTTCAACAAATTTGACTATTAGATTCATCAAATGAATTCTAACCTAACATTGACATTATCAACATAGTTAAAAATGCACGTTTCAATCATCATTCAAGTTAAGTCTATTCATCACATGTCATGAATTAGAGGACTTAATCACATAATCATAAAAACAAGTAAATTGAAAAATATTTTTGGAATTTATATAAGATAATGATATAATATTTATAACACGTTGTGTAAGGAACAAAACATATAGGAAAATGCATGCAAAAGCACAAATGCATGAGAAATCCCTCACCAAAACATGAAAAAATGATCCAAATATGACTTTTCAACACACCCACAAAGATTTGATGACAAAAATCAAGAATACCTAGGATGGGACCTGCAAAAATAAGAACTTATGCATCCTTAGTAAACTATCACCTAGAGAGCTATGGGTGTTATATCTCCCGGATCTGTGAGAGGAACAATAAAAGCATCCCTCTTGGAAATCTTCTTTTGAGGGACCTCAAATTCTACCCTCTTTTTAGGACTATTCCTGGGCATGTCTCTCTCGTTCTTTGAAACCCATCTAGAATACCTCATAGGATTCGTATGCCTATTCCTAGGCATGACTCTCACGTTCTTAGTCCAGGTTTAGGAATTTACCTCCTAGCCTCTCCCTTAACTTTGACTAGGAAGTAAACTCTCTTAATCAATTCATCAATATCTCCCCTAAGTTCACTAATAGAATCCATATGGATAATTTTCTTCGTATTATTCGTGAAACTATGGTTTCTGTTCTTCAATCACCTACAATCTTCATTGGCGTGACCTTCAAATTATAAAAATAAAAAAATGAATCTTCCTTATCAAAGTTTTTGTAGCTTCATGAGTTCTTTTCTTAACTTCCTATCATGTAAAGGTGGTGGAACATATTGAAAAGGTCTTGGTTTACCATCATAATGTCAAGCAAACTTCTTCGTATCAAAGACTTCTTTGGGAACAAATTTTTCTTTCCTTTTCTACCTCATGTAGGTAGAACCATGTTTCCATTTAATCTTTTCAATTTGTAGCAAAATCATTCAATATGACCTTAGTTATGACAAAAGGTGTAAGAGCATGATTTTGAATGATAATTTGAAACTTTTTTTAATCATTTTTCTTTTCCTTTTGAACATTCTCTTTCACTTTTTGTTTATTATCATTTTTTTCAACATCAAATGATTGGTATTTGTCGATTCATGTGATAAGCATTCACTTGATATAAACTTGAGAAGACGATGCATTGGTTTTCAAACATTTAGAAAAGTCAAATTCATTTTTTAAATATTAAAATCTCTTCTCAAATTTAGTTTTAAAAACATCACAAAAGGAAGAAGCTCTTTCTTAACTTTTTTGAGTTCAAGAGTCAAATTACTATTTTCTTATTCAATAATATTGGGTTTTTCAAAATTAAACTTTTTTACCTATTCAATTTTCTCAAGTATGAATTTTATACTTTTAGGCCGTTGTCATCTTTTTTAGAAGCACAAGTTAAGTCTAATAAGTCACCCTTCTCATTTTCAATCAATTTCAACTTTTTATTATTAATTTGACTAATCTTTTCAAACTCATTTTCAAATGATTCTTTTTCTTGTTCCAAAAGTTTAATTTTCGTATCCAATTTAACATTCAACCTTTTCATTTTGAGAAGTTGGGACTTTAAATCTCTATTGCATTTACTCAAAGATTTGACACTTTTTACTTCATCACATTCATCAAAGTCAACATCAATAGACTTTGATTTTTTAAAAGAATGAGAAGGTGCCTTTTTCTTCTTTTTCAATTTGGACTTCAAATGTTTAATCCTCTCACCAGGAATAATAAACATATGAATATATACTATAAAAATTGGAGCAAACGATATCCATCATCAATCATAAAATATTATATACTGACAAGAAGAAAATATTGTGAGTAATAGAAGTTGCGGTATATACAAAATGGTCTAAACAAAAGACAATTTTAATTTTTTGAAATTAAGTATTCAACCTAAAAAGCAACAATTATAAAAAAAACTATGTAAACTAGTTTTAGCTAATTTTTATCCTCAAATATGTATCTATGTTATAGAAGGATAAAGTACAATAAACAATCGCAAAACACCGGAGAGTGAGGAAAACCCAAATGGGAAAAATCTCGAACAACCCATTCACACGAATTCACTATATATAAAGTTACAAAGGACATGGCAGTAGACTTACAACACAAACTCGATGCCCTCACAAGCCTTGACACTCTTCATTCCTTCAACCTCAGCACAACGACATGTAGGAGTCCACCCATGCAACCGCCATAACGTGTGAGTCCACACACGCCTTAGTATCCACCAATAAGGCTCAGCTACCGTGTATAGATCTGGAACATAGAAGCTACAGTTTTCACAGCAAACACCAAAAACACGGAGTCCACCATTTGTAATAATAAACGGTACGTGTAAGGACACATTTTAAAAATAGAGTCAATTTGTATGTATTGGGATTATTCCAAAAATAAACCACTTTGAGTCATATGATGGATTTTACTTATCATAATTCCCATTATGCCTGTGACATTATGTTGAAGATGTAGCGACCAAGCTTCAAACATAGATCATGCTGAGTTTTGGTGCACATTTCACGTCTTCGCATTATTTTATGAGATTTTCTCAGGTATGGATTCACAATTGTTTATGAATACTTGATAATTTTTTCTAAGGATGTTACTTGATTTAAAGTTGTTTCTAAAATGTTTTTAAAGTGATTTTTCTAAGTTTAAAGTAGTATAAATTTTCCTTGATTTTTATGTGGTTCAAACGACGTTACCAGTCGTTCAAATAGCATTATGAAGTTGTTCAAACGACGTGGTCTTCTCGTTCTAACGAGATGGTGTTTTTGTTCATGTGAAATCATGGTTTCATTAAAATGATGCGCCACCTCAATATTTTTATTTAAGTCGTCCTTTGCTCAGAGAAATGGGTGTGCAGATTATATAGAACTGAACAGAACCTTTACATTTTCTTCAATTATTTACCAAAGATTTACGAAGCATAAAATATCCTTTGTGGTTACAAGATCCAAGTTTTACATAACCATATGTCATAGAGATCTTATGTTTGAACCATTTTTTTATTCTTCATCCTTAGAAAAACCTGTTTCATGTGATGGACTCTTTAGTTACTGGTTGGTGATTGCTGAGGTCGTTTTGGTGGATACCGAGGTATGCATGGACTCATGTGCCATGGACCTGGAATATGTGGACTCCTGCATTTCTCTGTGGAGGAGCGGTTGAAGAGAAGAAGAGGCATCAAGAGTTTTGGTGATTGATTCATTGAGTAAGACTATAATTCTTCCTTTGTAATTGTCGTATCATATTGATTGGCTAGCCTGGGCCATACAAGGTTTTTTCCCTTAGTGGTTCCTCGTACATCAGCGTGTTTTGTAAGCATTATTTACTTTATCTTGCTTAATATCACCTAGATGCATGTTTAGGGTTAAGAAGATAAAATTGGCATAACTAAACTTGGTTAACAAAATTGGTGCATATTAAAATTAGAAAATTTTTTGAAAAATTATTTTCACTTAAAGTACACACACATTGAGGGACCCCATCTTTACAAATTAGTATGAGAGCAAAAAACACTATTTTACTATTTGAGTGATCCTGTGTGTATATTTGTTATGAATTTAGGTATGTTTGATAGTTTGAGAACACCTATGTTTGATGGGTCGAATTATGCTTTTTGGAAGATGCGTATGAAGTGTGCACTTAAGGCCATAGATGAACGTGTTTTGTTAGTGGTAGAAAAAGGGTGGACACCACTAGTCACTAGAGAGGTTGAGGCCACACATTTAAAACTTATTGAGTCATGGACTGATGCCGAACGTAGACTTGCACAATAAAATTCCAAAGGGCACTACACAAAAGCTGGCGATTGGTCACGGCCAAAATCCCTGACCAAAGCTGTGGGTCGCGGACTTGGGCCGTGACCATTTCGGGCGTGACCATTTTCGTGGGTCGCGACCTAAGTCCGTGACCAAAAAATGGTCACGACCGAGAGGGGTCACGGCAGATGGTCGCAGACTTAGGCCGTGACCCATTTCGTGACGGGTCGCGGCCCTTATCCGTGACCCATAACCGTGACAAATTGGTCGCGGCCAAAGTCCGCGACCCATGACCGTGACAAAAAAATTAAAAAAAAATTGGTCGCGGCCCTGATCCGTGACCCACAACCGTGATAAATTGGTCGCGGCCAAAGTCCGCGACTCATTACCGTGACAAAAAAATATAAAAAAAATTGGTCGGGGTCCTAATACATGACCCACAACAGTAACAAATTTGTCGCGGCCAAAGTCCGTGACCCACAACCGTGACAAAAAAATAAAAAAAATGGTCGCGGCCCAAGTCCATGACCCACAACCGTGACGAAAAAATAAAAATGGTCATGGACAAAGTCCATGACCATATTTAACTATAATTTTAAAAAAATGTATTTTTTTGGTCCAATCCTAAAACTGGGGGTCCTGCGAGTGCACCATCAGTTGCTACGTGTAACGTTTGACGCGTACGAGGTATTACAAATATTTATTATTGACAAAACAATAAAAAAAATCACAAATTGCGAATCGAGAATGTTGTTAATAAACAAATATATATACAAACTTATAAATATTACACGTCTTAATAATTCACAGACCAAAAAAAAAAATTGGGCAGAGTTTCCTCTATTTTTTTGACATTCCAAAACCTGTAAATGTAAAACCTGCTTATTATAAAGCATGCACGACCATAAAATTAAACAATCAAATTATAAAAGCATGCACGGCCATAAAACTAAACAATAAAAGCCCGCATGGCTGACAAAATCCTGATTGTCCACAACATATAAACAATATTCATGCTGTAGACCATTGCCTCCTTCATTTGATCCGCGTGCAAAAATCCTACAAATGATAGGATACATAAAAAGAAAATATCAGTAACCAAGTAGTTTTACAAAAAAATTAATCAAGCTAAAAAATTGCATATATGAGTTAAAATTATCAGTAACCAAGTAGAAATATACAAATTATCGTCGTATTCTCAAACCGGGAGTCCTGCGGCTGTGGGGTCAGTTCCTACGAGTTACATTGGTCCCGTGGGAGGTGTCGGCTCCACCCACGATGCCGTTCGGGGGCTGTTTTGGATTTTCACCCTCTAACGCCATATTTTTAAACCTAAGCCTAGAAATATGCAAATTACCATCGTATTCTCAATCCGGGAGTCCCGCGACTGCGTGGTCAGTTCCTACGAGTTACATTGGTCTCGTGGGAGGTGATGGTGCCACCCAAGGGGCCGTTCGGGGGTTGTTTCGAGTTTTCACCCTCTAACGCCATATTTTTAAGCGTAAGTTTAGAAATATGCAAATTATCGTCGTATTCTCAAATCGGGAGACCCGCGGCTGCGGGGTCAGTTCCAACGAGTTACATTGGTCCCGTGGGAGGTGTTGGTGCCACCCACGGGGCCGTTCGGGGGGCTGTTTTGGGTTTTCACCCTCTAATGCCATGTTTTTAAGCCTAACTCTAGAAATATGTAAATTATCGTCGTATTCTCAAACCGAGAGACCCGCGGCTGCGGGGTCAGTTCCTACGAGTTACATTGGTCCCGTGGGAGGCGTTGGTGCCGCCCACGGGGCCGTTCTGGGGCTGTTTTGAGTTTTCACCCTCTAACGCCATGTTTTGCTCGAGTCTAGAAATATGCAAATTATCATCGTATTCTCAAACCGGGAGTCTCGCGGTCGCGCGGTAAGTTCCTATGAGTTACATTGGTCCCGTAGGAGGTGTTGGTTCCACCCACGAGGAAGTTCGGGGGTTATTTCGAGTTTTCACCCTCTAACGCCATGTTTTTAAGCCTAAGTCTAGAAATATGCAAATTATCATCGTATTCTCAAATCGGGAGACCCGCGACTGCGGGGTCAGTTCCTACGAGTTACATTGGTCCCGTGGGAGGTGTTGGTGCCACCCACGGGGCCGTTCGGGGGCTGTTTTGGGTTTTCTCCCTCTAACGCCATGTTTTTAAGCCTAAGTCTAGAAATATGAAAATTATCGTCGTATTCTCAAACCGGGAGACCCACGGCTGCGGGGTCAGTTCCTACGAGTTACATTGGTCCCGTGGGAGGTGTTGGTGCCACCCATGGGGCCGTTCGGGGGTTATTTCGAGTTTTCACCCTCTAACGCCATGTTTTGCTTAAATATAGAAATATACAAATTATCGTCGTATTCTCAAACCGGGAGTCTCGCGGCTGTGCGGTCAGTTCCTACGAGTAATGTTGGTCCCGTGGGAGGTGTTGGCGCCACCCACGGGGCCGTTCGGGGGCTATTTTGGGTTTTCACCCTCTAACGCCATATTTTGAAGCCTAAGTTTAGAAATATGCAAATTACCTTCGTATTCTTAAACCGGGAGTCCCGCGGCTGCGTGGTAAGTTCCTACGAGTTACATTGGTCTCGTGGGAGGTGATGGTGCCACCCACGGGGCCGTTCCGGGGCTGTTTTGGGTTTTCACCCTCTAACGCCATGTTTTTAAGCCTAAGTCCAGAAATATGCAAATTATCGTCGTATTCTCAAACCGGGAGACCCGCGGCTGCGGGATCAGTCCCTATGAGTTACATTGGTCCCGTGGGAGGTGTTGTTGCCACCCACGGGGCCGTTCGGGTGCTGTTTTGGGTTTTCACCCACTAACGCCATATTTTTAAGCCTAGAAATATGCAAATTACCATCGTATTCTCAATCCGGGAGTCCCGCGACTGCGTGGTCAGTTCCTACGAGTTACATTGGTCTCGTGGGAGGTAATGGTGCCACCCACGGGGTCGTTCAGGGGCTGTTTCGAGTTTTCACCCTCTAACGCCATGTTTTAAGCCTAAGTCTAGAAATATGCAAATTATCATCGTATTCTCAAATTGGGAGACTCGCGGCTGCGTGGTCAGTTCCTACGAGTTATATTGGTCCCGTGGGAGGTGTTTTTGCCACCCAAGGGGCCGTTCGGGGGTTGTTTTGGGTTTTCACCCTCTAACACCATGTTTTTAAGCCTAAGTCTAGAACTATGCAAATTATTGTCGTATTCTCAAACCGGGAGACCCGCGGATGCGGGATCAGTTCCTACATTGGTCCCATGGGAGGTGTTGGTGCCACCCACGAGGCCGTTCGGGGGTTGTTTCGAGTGTTCACCCTCTAACGTCATGTTTTGCTTGAGTCTAGAAATATGAAAATTATCATCGTATTCTCAAACCGGGAGTCTCGCGGCTGCGCGGTAAGTTCCTACGAGTTACATTGGTCCCGTGGGAGGTGTTGGTTCCACCCACGGGGCAGTTCGGGGATTGTTTCGAGTTTTCACCCTCTAACGCCATGTTTTTAAGCCTAAGTCTAGAAATATGCAAATTATCATCGTATTCTCAAACCGGGAGACCTACGGCTGCGGGTCAGTTCCTACGAGTTACATTGGTCCCGTGGGAGGTGTTGGTGCCACCCACGGGGCCGTTGGGGGGGTGTTTCGAGTTTTCACCCTCTAACGAGTTACATTGGTCCCGTGGAACATTTCAAATGATTAGTTAGATAGCTTTGTTTTATTCAAGGATTGACCTAAATAGACCCCAAATACTAACTTTGACATGCGGAATCTTGAGATAAATAAAGAGAGGGTTAAAATATACATGTTCTAAGTGTTGTGAATGTAAAATCAGTCCACATATAACCACATCTTGAAAAAACAAAGCTATATACCACTTAGAGGTGTTTTCAGTCCACGTAAAATCACAACCTGAATAAATCAGTCCCCGCATAGCAGATAGGTGTTCTCAATACATTTTTTTGAGTTTACATTTTTTATACCAACAATCTATATAAACAAAAAATATATACCAGTAATCTATATAAAGATAGACGGGAGAACCACTGTTGTTTATATGGTATATATTGTATACAAAACTGATGTTTATATACAAAATTGATGCATACCGAACTGCTCAAATGTATGTATTGTATCTACTCTCAAACAAAGTAATGATTTAAGATGCTATAACTGTCAACCATGACATTTTGTTTAGACATTTTTTCAAATAAAGTAATGATTTAAGGTGATATACTTTAAAAACATAAGAGTAAGTGTGGTTATATTAAACTATTGTATTGATGATTTGTTAATACTCCATCCAGTCCACTCTTTAATAGGTGATATGATCAAAATTGGTAATTTACCTAACTAACATAAACCATAGCGTTGATTGTATGAGTGAATGGAATTTACCTATACAAACACAAATGAAAGCTCATATTGAAGTGACATCTTAGCTCACGTCTGGCGCTAATGCACTTATTTCGAGATCCGATGTTCAGTAAATCTGAAAATACAAATAATAGTTTATGTATAGAATAATCATAACAACCATACAATCTCTATATCGAATAATAATGCACTGTACTTTTGATTTTTGCAAAATTACACCAAATATCTGCAAATCCAAATGTTTACACCAAAGTACAGTGCATTATTACACCAAATATGTGCAAAACAACCATATAAAGGTTTTATTGGAAATCTCTAATATACATTTCAATCGAAAATTATCATATCCAAAAACCTAAAAATCTAAAACACAATTTAAATACAGAGTTTACCTAAGAGATCCAAGATTCTGAACCTAATAAACCAACCTGCTGCTAGGAGAAACAGAGGGATAATACACATCTCAACAAAATTATACGAGTATCGATATCCATGTTGGCCAATCTTACTCATTTTTGGCCAGCATGGATCAAAATACAAGTACTGATTACTGCATTATAGCAAGTGCTAGGTTTGTGAATAAATCCATTTGTCAAAGAGTTACAGATGTTGCCATCTGGCATTATTCAAATTCCAGAGGAAGGGTTGCAGGCCATTATATATGCATATATATACCATTATATATACTGTATATATAGTATATATATTGGTATGCTACTCTGCAGTACACTGCATATATATATATATATATATATATATATATATATATATACACGGTCGCTTCCTACGACTCACATTGGTCCCGTGCGAGATGTTCGTGACTCTTATGGGACCGTTTTGTGTTCGTTTTGCGTTTTCACCATTCGATGGCATATTTTTATGCTTCAGTCAAACTTTTTACAAATTTACATCGTACACTCAAACCGGGATCCCCGTGACTACGCGATCGGTTCCTACGAGTCGCATTGGTCCCGTGCGAGGTGTTCGTGACTCTTACGGGACCATTTTGTGTTTGTTTTACGTTTTCACCCTTCGATGGCATGTTTTTATGCTTAATTCTAACTTTTTGCAAATTTATGTCGTACACTCTAATCGGGAGCCCCGTGACTACACGGTCGGTTCCTACGACTTATGTTGGTCCCGTGCGAGATGTTCGTGACTCTTGCGGGACCGTTTTGTGGGTGTTTTACATTTTCACCCTTTGATGGCATCTTTTTTATTCTCAAGTCTAACTTTTTGTAAATTTACGCCGTACACTCAAACCGGGATCCCTGTGACTACCCATTCGGTTCCTACTATTAACATTGGTCCCGTGCGCGGTGTTCGTGACTCTTATGGGACCGTTTTGTGGATTTTTTACGTTTTCACCCTTCGATTGAATGCTTTTATGCTTAAGTCAAATTTTTTGCAAATTTATGTCGTACAATCCAACCGGGAGTGCCGTGACTACGCGGTCGGTTCCTACGAGTTACATTAGTCCCGTGCGAGGTGTTCGTGACTCTTACGAGACCGTTTTGAGGTTATTTTACATTTTCACCCTTCGATGGCATGCAAGTCTAAATGTTTACAAATTTACGTCGTATACTCAAATCGGGTGCCCCGTGACTATGTCATCGGTTCCTACAAGTCACATTGATCCTGTGCGAGGTGTTCGTGACTCTTACCGGACCGTTTAATGGTTATTTTAGGTTTTCACCCTTCGATGGCATGTTTTTATGCTCAAGTCTAATTTTTTGCAAATTTGTGTCGTACACTCAACCTGAAAGCCCCGTTACTACGCGATCGGTTCCTATGAGTCACATTGGTCCCGTGCGAGTTGTTCGTGGCTCTTACGGGACCATTTTGTGCTTGTTGTACGTTTTCACCCTTTGATGGCATGTTTTTATGCTCAAGTCTATTTTTTTTGCAAATTTAGGTCGTACACTCTAACCGGGAGCCCCGTGACTACGCGGTCGGTTTTTATGAGTTACATTAATCCTGTACGAGGTGTTCCTGACTCTTACCGGACTGTTTTATGGCTATTTTACTTTTTCACCCTTCGATGGCATGTTTTTATGCTTAAGTCTAACTTTTTGCAAATTTACGTCATACACTCAAACCGGGATCCCAGTGACTACGCGGTCGGTTCCTATGAGTCACATTAGTCCCGTACGAGGGGTTCGTGACTCTTACGGGACCGTTTTAAGGCTGTTTTATATTTTCACCCTTCGATGGCATGTTTTTATGCTTAAGTTTATTTTTTTACAAATTTACGTCGTACACTCAAACTGGGAGCCCCGTGACTACGCGGTCGGTTCTTACGAGTCACATTAGTCCTGTGCGAGGGGTTCGTGACTCTTACGGGACCGTTTTAAGACTGTTTTATGTTTTCACCCTTCGATGGCATGTTTTTATGCTTAAGTTTATTTTTTTACAAATTTACGTCGTACACTCAAACCGGGAGCCCCGTGACTACGCGATCGGTTGTTACGAGTCACATTAGTCCCGTTCGAGGGGTTCGTGACTCTTACGGGACCGTTTTAAGACTGTTTTATGTTTTCACCCTTCGATTGCATGTTTTTATGCTTAAGTTTATTTTTTTGCAAATTTACGTCGTACACTAAAATTGGGAGCCCCGTGACAACGTGGTCGGTTCCTATGAGTCACATGGGTCCCGTGTCAGGTGTTCGTGACTCTTACGGGACTGTTTTGTGCTTGTTCTACGTTTTCAACCTTCGATGGCATCTTTTTATGCTTAGGTCAAACTTTGTGCAAATTTAGAAAGTATTCTCAAACCGGGAGCCCCGTGATTACGCGGTCAGTTCCTATGAGTCGCATTGGTCCCGTGCGAGGTTTCGTGACTCTTACGGGACCTTTTTTCTGGCTGTTTTACGTTTTCACCCTTCGATTGCAAGTTTTTATGCTCAAGTCTAAATTTTTTGTAAATTTACGTCGGACACTCAAATCGGGAGCCCCGTGACTACACGGTCGATTCCTACGAGTCAGATTGGTCTCGTGCAAGGTGTTCATGACTCTTACCAGACCGTTTTGTGGTTGTTTTACGTTTTCACCCTTCGATGGCATATTTTATACTCTCAAGTCTAACTATTTGCAAAAATTACCCTTCGACGTCATGTTTTTAAGCCTAAGTCTCGAAATACGCAAATTACCGTGGTATTCTCAAACAGGGAGACCCGCGGCTGCGGGGTCAGTTCCTACGAGTTATGTTGGTCCCGTGGGAGCTGTTGGTGCCACCCACGTGGCCGTTCTAGGGCTGTTTCGAGTTTTCACCTTCTAACGCGATGTTTTTAAGCCTAAGTCTAGAAATACGCAAATTACCGTCGTATTCTCAAACCGGGAGACCCGCGGCTACGGGGTCAGTTCCTACGAGTTACGTTGGTCCCGTGGGAGGTGTTGGCGCTACCCACGAGAAAGTTTGGGGGCTGTTTCGAGTTTTCACCCGCGGTTATGGATGGTTGATTGATTTAGAGCCTTAATTATTGTAGATGGTTAGGATATTGGATAGTCTCGAAAACATTTAGGATTTCAAACCCATTGCAAACTTGACATGATTGTTTGGTTTTATTTTCCAGGTATTTCGATTCAGTGACAAATAATTACTTTTCATTACTTTAAATAAGCGTACCCTCGGCGCTTATTGGTAGGAGGGATATTATGTACCCATGGAGGCCAATGTGGAGGATAAAGCCCCCGGTCAATGTGGATTTCTTTGTCACAACAAGGGTGCAATTTTGGACAGTTTGAATAGAGGTAGGCACATTATAAATATTTATTAGATCTATACAACAAGGATGGTCTACTAATAACGTGGATTGGATACACAACCTATCTGTTAACATTGACCAAGAGCAAGAGGTGGACGTGAATGATGACCTGGCACGCGAACTTGCGTTCTATACGCAGGCAAACCTTCATCAAAAGTTGATTGTAAGCGGCATCTGCATATATATGCAGCAGTTGCATATATATGTCTACATATATATGCAGATGCAACTGCATATATATGCAACACTTCCCCGCCCCGCCCCTGCCCCGTCGCCTCCCCCCTTTCCCACTCACACACGCACACGCGCGCACACAAACACACACACAAACATGTATACACCGGCATATCTGTTAAGTTTTTGGATTGGGGGTTTCACATTGCTGCCAAAAACGAGGTATACCTCACGAATTTGTTTTAATATATTTTTGTTGAATCTTTTGTTTCAGCAAGTATGATTTATCACTGTGAAGCTTCTCATCACTGTTGTAATGGATGGCCTGATAAGTAGGATGCACTAAGCATATGGTATGTTTTATTTATAAATCTCTCATTTAGTTTCATATTAATAATTATATAATTCTAATATGTTATTTCTCTTTCAGGTGACAATTATTTAAAGTCCCACGTGATACCGAAACCGGAGGCAACCGTAACGGATCAGATGACTGAATATGAGTCTCAGGAGGTTTGTTTTGTAGATCCCACTCTTGGATTCACCCTAGATCAGGTATACCCTATATTTTATTTTGGATTTTATCACCAATATGCACACACTCACACGCGCACACAAACACACGCATGCACACACGCACACACTCTCACTACATATATGCATATGCATATATACAGATTGCATATATGCATACATGCTCCGTCCCCTCCCCCCTTCCCCACTCACACACACACACACACACACACACACACACACACACAAACACACAAACACGCACACACGCGCCCCCTGCCCGTCCCTTCCCCCCTTCCCCACTCGCACACGCACACACACACAAACATGCACACATGCACACACGCGCCCCCTGTCCATCCCCTCCCCCCTTTCCCACTCACACGCACACGCGCACACACACAAACATGCACACACGCACACACACAAGCCGGGAGCGCCGTGACTACACGGTCGGTTCCTACGACTTACATTGGTCCCGTGCGAGATGTCCGTGAATCTTGCGGGACCGTTTTGTGGGTGTTTTACGTTTTCACCCTTCGATAGAATCTTTTTTATTCTCAAGTCTAACTTTTTGCAAATTTACGCCATACACTCAAACCGGGATCCTTGTGACTACCCGTTTGGTTCTTACTATTAACATTGGTCCCGTGCGAGGTGTTCGTGACTCTTAAGGTACCGTTTTGTGGATTTTTTATGTTTTCACCCTTCTAAGGCATGCTTTTATGATTTAGTCTAATTTTTTGCAAATTTATGTCATACACTCCAACCGGGAGTGCCGTGACTACGCGATCGGTTCCTACGAGTTACATTGGTCTCTTGCGAGGTGTTCGTGACTCTTACGGGACCGTTTTAAGGTTGCTTTACATTTTCACCCTTCGATGGCATGCAAGTCTAACTGTTTGCTAATTTACGTCGTACACTCAATCCGAAAGCCCCGTTACTACGCGGTCGGTTCCTACAAGTCACATTGGTCCCGTGCGAGGTGTTCGTGACTCTTACGGGACCGTTTTGTGCTTGTTGTACGTTTTCACCCTTCGATGGCATGTTTTTATGCTCAAGTCTATTTTTTTTGCAAATTTACGTCGTACACTCTAACCGAGAGCCCCGTGACTACGCGGTCGGTTTCTATGAGTTACATTAATCCCGTGCGAGGTGTTCGTGACTCTTATCGGACCATTTTATGGCTATTTTACATTTTCACCATTCGATGGCATGTTTTTATGCTTAGGTCTAACTTTTTACAAATTTACGTCATACACTCAAGCCGGGAGCCCCGTGACTACGCGGTCGGTTCCTACGAGTCACATTAGTCTCGTGCGAGGGGTTCATGACTCTTACGGGACCGTTTTAAGGCTGTTTTACATTTTCACCCTTCGATGGCATGTTTTTATGCTTAAGTTTATTTTTTTGCAAATTTACGTCATACACTCAAATCGGGAGCGCTGTGACTACACGGTCAGATGCTGCGATTTACATTGGTCCCGTGCGAGGTGTTCGTGACTCTTACGGGACTGTTTTGTGGCTATTTTACATTTTCACCATTCGATGGCATGTTTTTATGCTTAAGTCTAATTTTTTGCAAATTTACGTCGTACAATCAAACAGGGAGCGCCTTAAACCTAGAAAGTGGCAATCCGTTGGATAATGACTTCTTTTTCTAGTGTTCACCCTAACTGTTCTTTGTTCAAAAGTTATGTTCTCCCCCCCAAATGGAAGTGACAAGAAACAAATGCGCCAACAATACCCAAGCTATGGGGGACACAAAAAACTTAAAATTACGGGGTTTAGACATAAATAGGATCCAAACCCAAAATAATTAAAAAATTGAATCAATGCATATTTAACCTTAAAATAAATTTCATCATAGGTCTATCCATTACCTGGATATTTTGTTACACCCAACGCCAATCAAAACTTTCTCTATGCCAGCAGCGATGCAATTTCAGATTATGTTTGATAGTAGTTCAACCCTAACATCAATGTATCCTATGACAGTGAAAAAATAATGAATTTTTTGCAAACAGTTATGTTCAATTAAAAAAATGGTAGAACCAAAAAATCAAATTCAAAACTAAAGGAAGAAAACCAGGGCTAGTTCTTTCATCACTCACTGTCCCTACGAGTTACATTGGTCCTGTGGGAGGTGTTGGCACCACCCATGGGGCCTCACGGAGCCGTTCGGGGGCTGTTTCGGGTTTTTGCCCTCTAAAGCTAAACGATAGAGATAAATAAGTGAAAACATATCTATTCTAAACAAAAGAACCGATAAATCACCTAACATTTGCACAAATAGCGGGACATTACACTTAAAAGTAGATGAAATTCATAAATTAATGTAAAGTGCTAATACAATGTCAATATCATAATAGGATACAAATAAGATTGATTAGGATAAAATAATATTTTGATACTCAATCTTCCTCTTAATCAACTAAAAGATCCTTCAAATTAGGGTTGTCATCAAGAGCTGACTGGAACTCTTTTGGAGCCTTTAATGCGTCTACTTCAGTAGTCATACCCTTTGGTGAATGCACAACAATAGACCAATTGCCATCATTTATGCACTTCGAGTAGAATACCTTCTTTACATTCTGAAAGGCACAAATAAAAGGCTCGTCGACTATGCGATCTTTAGTCTTCAGCTTTGATAAATCTACCATAATACGTTTGGAGTCGGGATCAACTTTGCAAGCATTCGTTGTATCCTCCACCTTTACCCAATCACAATAGAATACGGTTTCTGTGAAATCCAAGTAATCAAGTTCTAGGATTTGTTGAATTATCCCATAATAGGTTAGCACCGTATTCTTTGGATTTTTATCACTTTTTCTAGTGACTAAATAATTATAGTAATATGAAATTATAACTAATTAATCAAGCTTAATTAGTTTTATATATATATATAGATAGATACTTTTTCAAAGTAAGACTTTAGAATAAGTTTAATGTGTCTGATCTCCATCCATTCGGTATTAGTTTTTAAGAACCTATGATTTTTTGCAGGTGGCCAACTAGAAGGAAGGGTATCTATGATTGATGTGTAGATGTCAGTGACATGAACTCGGAATCCCCTATTTATCAACTTGTTGGCAAGATTCAATTTTACGTGCATGTGGCGCGAGACATCACAGTCTATGTCAATGCTCTCTGTACGCAGTTGTATCCATAATGGGTGGATTTTTTTTTCCGCCTTCTCCAACAACGTAACCAAGGTCAGGGCTATGTCGGGATTATGTGTGTGAAATATATTTTATATAACGTCATCCTAATTTTCTGGTAGAGAAAATAGAATACGATCGAACAAGTAATCTTGCTGGATATCAAATCCATGATTTACAAGGTAGTTAAATTGTTCGATCTTTTTATTTCCGTACCTATAAATAGGAGTACCCTCTATATGACGCACGCTAATAAAAGAGTTATATGTGCGGTCTAATTGCAACCTCTCCCACTCTTGTTGACAGTATTTAACACCGTGCCTCATTTTTCCTGAGAAAGGTATACGAGGGCATGGATACGAGTCCTGCTATTAAGGTTTAGGTTTGAAAGTTATGAGAGTTTAAACATACATATACATATAAACAAGACAAGAATATGTGATAAACTTTTTCATAGGCAAATCAAGAGCACACCCAACAAATTGAATAACATATACATTTATCGACACTAGTATCAATTCAATAAATTCAACATAGTATCCAACAACCAAGCCAACAATATCTCACTATAGTGCAAAAAATCACGACATGTATATAACCCCCAATATAATATGATGGCACGCATATAACCCCCAATAAAATCACGACAAGGTGGATGTAAATTTTTTTACTCCTTAAAAATCCATTTAATTATATTTTGTCAAAAAAAATACACACACACATATAATCTAGGGTTTATTGGCATAATCTATACATACACACACATACAATCTAGGGTTTATTGACATAATCTATACATACACACAGATACAATTTAGGGTTTAATAAACCTTAATATTTTTTTTGACATAAATCTATACATGCACACACATACAATCTATACATACACACACATAAACATACATATACACATAAATCTAGAGTTTATTGACAAAAAAATTATTTATTTGTTCATAGTTACACACATAAACATACATATACACATAAATCTATGCATACACACACGTATAAACATAAATCAATACATACACACACACATACAAACATAAATCTATATAAACATAAATCAATACATACACACACATATACAAACATAAATCTACACATACACACATAAAACTTAGGGCTTTGAATAGAAATCACGAAATCCAAATGAAATGAAAATAAATCTATACATACCAAGGGTTAATCCCAATGAAATCCAATTGAAATCGCTTAGCCCTTAGAAATGACACCAAATCGCATGAAATCCCTTAGCCCCAATACACAGCCCTTACAAATTGCAAATGACTAACCAGCGTTTTATTTATTAGGTCATTAATCTGGTCATGGCCTAGAGCCATGACCCACAAAGCGCGCGACCAATAAATGAAACTAGGGTATTTCTGGCTCGCACCTGGTCATGGCCTAGAGCCATGACCCCCCATTGAAGACCCTTTTCCACCCTACTACCTGCTTGATTATTAGTCACGGCCAATAGCTGTAACTCACACTACTTACACATGGTCACGGCCTAGAGCCGTGACCCACTATGCGCAACCCTCTTCACATCAACCCTGCTTCCTGAATGATCTTGGGTCACGGCCCATAGCCGTGACCCACACCCATAAATGGTCACGGCCCTAAGACATGACCCTCAATGTGTGTATTCTCTTCGTAATCATGTGATGGGTCACGGACTTGGGCCGTGACCCACCCGCGACCAAGCTTGGAGGGAATTTTGGTGCGAGTTTGGCGCCAAGATGGTCACGGCCCAAGTCCGCGACGAAAGTGGTCACGGTCCAAGTCCGTGATAACTTCTCGAGCATCAATAATTTAGTGTGGTAATAAATATGGTCACGCCAAATATTAAGTGGGTCACGGCCCAAGTCCTCGACGAGATGGTTGCGAAGTTGGGCCGTGACCCACTGGGCGTGACCATTCGCAGGATTTGGTGTAGTGGGGTTAAATGTTCTCTCCTCGTCTGTCACCCTAGATGAGTATAATCGTTTCATGATGTTTCATATGTCTAAAGAGGAATGGTATGTCCTTGCACTTATTCACGAGGGAACTAGCACTGTTAGGGCATCTAAACTCCAAAACCTCACCACCTAATATGAGATAATTAAGTTGTTAGCGAGTGAGACATTTGATGAGTTTTACTCTAGATTGTCCATATTGTCAACTCGTCGTTTAACTTGGGAGAGAAAATACCTACCAAACGAGTCATAAAGAAAATACCATACGTGTTTCTCCCATTCCCAAAGCCAATACCATAAGTGTGAGAGAGCCAACTAGGAATTGTAGGAGAGGTCCACATTTAGGTAATAATCCTCGTCGTGTTTACACTTGTACTTATTGTGGTAGGAAGGATCACCTTAGACATTTTTTCTATGAACTTGAAAAAACTCCAAGGAAGTTTAAGAATAAAGTCATTGCGGTTAGCAAAACCCCTATGCATCGCTGCACACCTACTTGGGTTAGGAAATCGAACTTAGAGGCTTTACGAATTAAACTTCATGACTCCAGTTTGCTTGCACATGATACTTCTCATGATATTTCTTACGGATGATTATGTTAGCATGTTTGTCGTTATGTTAGTTTTGATTCATGATATATCCTTGCTAATGTTATTACATCTTTTTCTCTTTGTATTAGATTTTTCTTTATTTGAGTATTATTGGAAAAATACAAAAAGATTTTTGGTTTTAAATATTTTTAAAAAATACAAAAAGATTTTGTTCTTGGGCCAAAAATATTTTTTGAAAAACATAAAAAGATTTTCATTTTTTATGTCGTGAGTTTACACTTGATGTGGCATATTGGTGTGCTTGGACCCCCTAAATTCCATATTTACACGTGGCCAATACATTTGGTCATAATTTTAAATTCATAGATTGATCTTAACCATTTGTTTTAATTGGGTTGTTTGGAAGTTGACTTAAATTTAGATTCAACCATGTATATGCCATTGCACACATGCACGAGCTTAATTGAATGTTTGACTTCTAAAGAACATTTGAGTTTTGTGAGACGTTCTCCTCTAAATTTGGTCATATATGCACATATCATACTCAGGGGGAGTTATGCATGCAAGAGCCGTTGCTCGTGAGGATTTATATTACATATTAAAAAATGATGAGTGTACACGGGAAAGGGTCGCAAGAGGCATGTGAACTTGTCGTGAAAGCCACCGTTTAAAAGAACCCAAGAAAAAATAAGGCAATAAAAAGATAAAAATATGCCAAAATGGGGCCAATAGGAAATCGCTTAAAAAGATAAAATAGATCTTTAAAATAAGAAATGAAATGGAACAGAATTATCATTTATGTTTCAGGGAGTTTAGTTGAAGATCAACAAGTTTGCACAAATAGTCATGGGTTGAAAATGTAATGTCATGATGCTATTGTTTAGTAGAATCGTTAAAATTCTAGACTTGTGTGCGCGATACGTTAAATTTTAATTGTCACATATGTCTAAAACATATTTTTATGATATTTAGCAGTCAATTAGAGCTTCTTGAACTCATCTTTGTGTTTGGATTATAATTCATTTGTGTTAGTTACACCCATTCGTTCCATTCCATGTTTGAGCATATTGATAATATGTTAAGTTGTAACTTATGTCTTTATTTTTGAGTCAGTTTTGTTACTATTTTTCGTAATGTCAATTGCTTATATCCGATGTTTATACTTCTGGGTAGGTTTTACATTGTTTTGAGTTGGTATTGTGTTTCTTTTAAGTCATTTGAACAATATATCCACGTCGTTCGATCTATGGACCAAACGACCTTCGAGCGAGCCACAGTTGATGTGCAAGTATGGTCGTTAGAAAGGACCTTTCAAGCGAGGGGCTACTCTTTATAGTCGTTAGTAGCGAGACTTAGCATGGTACGAACGACATTTGCATATCGTTTGAACGACCTTCTATATTGTTTGAACGACCTGTTTTGGGATTTCAAGTTTTCTACTCTGTTTTAATACCTGCTTGTTATATATCTAATGTTACACTAATTTGGTACTCTGGATTGTTTTAGACAATTTACATGCAGTTTTCATTGGATTATTCATGTTTGATTATTACAGTGCATTATTGGATGAAATTTTGTTTCGTCACATCATTTGATATTGATGATTATTTCATGTGACTGTTTACTAGATATGATTTGACACATATTGTTCCTTCATTATATATTTACTTATGATCTTCTAGATATGCTTCATGTTATACTTATGCTAAATATACGTTCATGTATTTATTTTTCTCACTATTTTTGTATTTGAGACAAAAAGGGGGAGAGATAGATATGTGATTAGGGGGAGTTTTGAGATGTTTGATTTTTATGAGATTTGGTTTGATTCATATTTTTTATGTATCATTTGTTCCTCCATACTTCAAATGGTAGTTTTTTATTTTGTGTGTGTAGTATTTTTCAGCAATTCAAGATTTTGCGACTACATCACATTCAAACAGTCCATGCTCGCCGATCGTCCTACATTTGATAGTCCGTGTCTTGTATTTTCTTTTTGGGTATGTGGGATGGGATTTAGGTCATTTAGATTGACGAACCGACTTAGGAATTTCACTTTTTTGGTTTTGTCCTGAAATATCCAAAAGGGGAGATTTGTAAGGGAAAATTTCCAAATAGTTTCAATTTGTATGTATTGGCATTATTTCTAACAAAATCCACTTTGAGTCATAGGATAGATTTTACTTGTCACGATTAAGCCTATGATGTTGTTTTAAAGACGTTGTGACCAGGCTTCAAAGGTAGATCTTGCTGAGTTTTGGTGCCCGTTTCACGTCTTTACATTATTTTTTCGAGATTCGGTCAAGTATGGATGCATAATGATTTATGAATACTCGGTAAATTTTTCTAAGGATGTTATTTTATTTAAAGATGATTCTAATTTTTTTAAAATGATTTTTCTGTGTTTAAAATCATATAAAAGTTTTATTTCTATGTGCGTCTTTAACAATCATTCAAATGACGTTGTGGATTCATTCTAACGAGATTGTCATTTCTTTCAAATGACATCATGATTTCATTAGAACGATGCACTGCATCAAAGTTTTTATTGACGACATCTTTTTCTCATAAAAATGGGTGTGCAGAACATACAGAAATGAACAAAACCTATACATTTTCTGTAATTGTTTAATAAAGGTTTCCAAAGAATAAAACAACCTATGTGTTTATAAGACCTGAGTTTTACGTAACCATATATCATATAGATCTTGTGTTTTCACTATTCACTACACCAAAAACAACAATCTAGTACAGTTTAAAACTTTGCTAGATCAAATATGGCACAATTTTGAATAGTTCCAGAATCAGGTGTTCCAAAATGACCATTTTTTTCGGGCACGGTTTAAATGTGTGCCAGATTTGGCCAAACTGGAACACTTCTGGCACACTTTTAAACCGTGTTAGAATTTGATATTTCTGGCACACTTTTGGCATAGTTTATAACTGTACCAGATTGAGTACATTTTGATACACTTTTGACACAGTTCAAAATTGTGCCAAAATTTCATACACTTTTGGCATGATTTTGAAGAGTTCCAAATTTTTGGATCAAAGAAAAAAATTAGTTATTCGAAAATAAGAAAATTTAAAAGCCACGAATCTCGCACGTTGTTGATAAACTAATGAACATACAAACTTCAAAATATTACAAGTCTTAATAGTTTACAGACAAAAAAATGGGCAGAGTTTCCTCTATTTTCTGGACATTCTAAAACCTGCTAATATAAATCTGCATAATGTAAAGCCCCCACGATCATAAAATATAATAATAAAATTACAAAGGTCCACACGACCATAAAAGTTAACAATAAAACTACAAAATCCCGCACGGCCGTACCACAAAAAATAGAATTCTGAATATTAACAACATTAAATAAGTAATCCCCTAATTGTAAACCATTGACTTCTTTGTGCGTTCCACGTGGATAAAACCTAACTATAAAATGTTATCATGCAAAAAAATAGGATACAAAAAAGAGATGGTATTAATAACTAAGTAATTTAAAAAAATCTTATTCAAGCTGAAAAAGTACATATACAAGTTACAATTATTATTATTATAGTCTAAAACCAAAAGTCTTGTGACTATGTGGTCAGCTCCTACGAGTTACATTAGTCCAATGCGAGGTGTTAGTGCCTCTTACGAGGCCATTTGAGGATTAGTTTGAGTTTTCACACTCAAACGACATGTTTTAAACATAGTCTAAATATTTTCAAATTATCATCATATTCAGAAATTGAGAGACCCATGACTATGCGGTTAGTTCTTACAAGTTACATTGGTCCCGTGCGAGGTGTTCATGCCTCTTACGGGACCGATCAGGACTAGTTTGGGTTTTCACCTTTTAAACAACTTATTTTTAAGTATAATCTAGATATTTTCAAATTGTCTTCATATTCTTAAATCGGGAAACCCGTGACTATGCGATCAGTTCTTACAAGTTACATTGGTCCAGTGGGAGGTGTCCACGCCTCTTATGGGGCCATTTGGGGGCTGGTTTGGGATTTCACCCTTTCACGGCTAGTTTTTAAGCGTAATATAACTATTTTCAAATTATCGTCATATTCTCAAATTGGGAGTCCCACGACTACGCAGTCAGTTCGTACGAGTTACATTGGTTTCGTGCGAGGTGTTAGTGGCTTTTATGGGGCCGTTTGGGAGCTTGTTTGGGTTTTCCCCCTCTAACGGCATATTTTTAAGCCTAATGTAGATATTTTTAAATTATCATAATATTTTCAATTGGGAGGCCCGTGAGTACGTGGTCAATTCCAACAAGTTATATTGTCCCGTGCGAGGTGTCCATGCCTCTTACGGGGCCGTTTAAAGGCTAGTTTGGATTTTCACCCTTTTAATGAGTTGTTTTTAAGCTTAATCTAGATATTTTCAAACTATCATGATATTCTTAAAGCGGGAGACCCGTGACTGCACGATCAGTTCCTACAAGTTACATTGGTCATGTGCGAGGTGTCCATTCCTACTACGGGGCCGTTTAGGGGTTGATTTGGGGTTTCACCCTTTTTACAGCATGTTTTGAAGCCAAATTATAGATATTTTCAAATTATCGTCATATTCTCAAACCCGGAGTCCCGGGACTATGCGGTCAGTTCCTACGAGTTACATGTGACAACCCGCCTACTAAAATAATAGGTGGCCAGCCCAATACTCTAATAATCACAGGAATCATAGATGGTCCATTCTCAGCATCACTGTCGATTAAAATATTAGTAATAGATAACCACCAATCATTTTAGAAAATGGACTGTCAAATTTAAAATTTTGTAAATAAAAGAAAAATACTTAGACAATCCAATTTGCAAAAACGGTGGATACCAAAAATCAACGGGTAACGAAAAGACAATATAATAAATAATAACCAAATAAGCTGTCGGTTAACAGACTAATACAAATAGTTACACCGAGTATTAAAATTTAGATATCACAGTATAATAAATGATTACAAAGCTTGGGAAACACGCCCGAATATATATATAAACAGAACATAACTAGAGTACAAAAGATAGAAGCGTCTATAACAAATATCCTACAACATCCGCAATATGCTATAGCTCCATGACAACTGGAATAGAGAGTCAATACTGGTGTCCTTGCGGTAGAGCACCTGAACGGACAAAGAGTTGCATGCAAAATAAAGAAATATAGACGGTTTAGGGCCCGATTTGATATGATTACCATGTGACTAAAATGCATTACAGTTAAGAGAGTAATTATCTTGCAATTAACATAACGGTTCTCACCTCTCCTTCTAAAAGCACAACCTAGCGCAATATCAATGATGATGCTCAACAGTCATATAAGCATGGGAGAACTCATATACAATTACTCAAGGAGATATAAATAAATCCATTCACCATCTAAAGGCACAGTTCCTATTTTCTTTAGGAACTACATATATGACAATTCATTTTATCAAATGTTTACCAATTCAATATCTTTTCAAAACTTTCTTTACCAATTTTATTTCTTTTCTTCCATCCAGGAAAAATACATATTTAAAGCAAGTTTTATTATCATAAAAATTCTTTTCCGTTTCATAACATCCCACTTCCATTCTTCCATCCGAGAAATGTATTTAACATCCCATTTCCCTTCTTCCATCCGAGAAATGTATTTAACTTTCCATTTCCTTTCTTCCATCCAGGAAATGTAATTTAAAGTCATTTCATTATCATAAAATGCTTTAATAACAATAATGCCACACATTATTAGAATAGTTATATATATCATATCATATAACGTTTCTAGGATCGCCCGTCTGGGTTTCCCCACTATGCGCGCCCCTAAATGGCTATCATCTTCCAGGGCCTATCAAATAAGACAACCTGGGATCCTACCGAAATGTCGGGAAGTGGACATATGCCTGTGGGAGAGTCATAACCACATCCCAGAATTACCTCGCCATCACAGAAAACATATAATAAACGCTCATATGGCCTAGGGATATATCCACCCTGCATTCATTATCCAGGGGGCTTCACCTCACGCGCGAACTTCCCTTAAGATAGTGATTTAAAGAGGTGTGTAAACTTAAATTAACATTTATGAAAATCATTTTTCCATTTTGAAATCATTCACTTTTACATTCTCAAAATCCTTGTATTTCAATGATGCAATATCAATTTTTAGAAGGTGCAATTCTCATTCTTTAAGTCATATTTTATTAATGGCCTATGACCCGAAGTGCCATTATCCCCAAACTAGTCTCCAAGAGTCCACACAAAACCATAAAACATCAAAGTGAGTCTCCCTCAATAATAGACTCCCAAAAGTCTCAACATTAACATTTTTACCTTCTATTAATTTTAGGCTAACTTCCTTTATCATACAGATATTAACCTACGTAATCTCACCTTTAGAATGAGCCCAAATAACCCCGTGCTAAGCTAGGATATTTGTCTACCCAACACAACCCTCTAGGACTCTTCATTACTTCCTAAAGGAAGGTTCCTAAACCTCGAACCTAAAAGAAAAGGGCTAAAACAAAACTAGGAAAATCTCACAAAAACAGGGCAGCCGAATCTATTCGCCCTAGGGCCGAATCGATTCGCCCCTGGTTGCCAATCGATTCGCCTAAAAGATAATCGATTAGGTGAGTAAAACAAACATTCTGCATCTATCCGAATCGATTCGTCCTTATCTTGAATCGATTCGATCTCCCAGACCTGTATTCTGCCCCCTAACAGAATCGATTCGCCTGGGAGCCGAATCTATTCGGCCCTGCGAATCTGCCGAGTTTGGGCTATGGGTTAAAGAACCCTAAAATCTCCAAACCCTCAAATTCTTGATTTATTCAAACATCATCAACGTTATTTATACTACAACATTTCTATACTACAACTAACTTATATTTTCTCCTCAAATTAAAACAAGGATTTAAGGGTTATACACCAAAAACACCCAAAACCCATAAATGGTTTAAATCTCCTAAAAACTAACTATACATGAAAATTATCACATTAAATAAAAATCTAGAAAGTAAGAAAATTGCCTCGAGGTTGTAGTCTCGGATTCTCTTCCGGTAGCAACGAATTTCGGCTCCAATCTTCCATTTTTCTCTCTTTTCTCCCATTTCTCCCAAGCTCTCTCTTCTCTCTCTCTTTCTCTCTTGGCTTATAACACAAGATAAGGGAAATAAAAGGGTTGGGAGACTTATACGGTTTCTAAACATTAGTTCTCCTCTTTTAATTGCTAATACACCATTAAAATGACTCGTATCCACATAATTGAGTCATAACCTGTTAAAAGTCCCCGAAACTCAAAAATACAACTTGGCACCTATTTTGACTATCTCGACTATTCTAAAAATAACCGCACCCCCTATTTTGGCATTCGGAATAACGTGAACTATTTTTGTGTTCCAAATTAATTTTATTTCATTAATTAGGCTCCAATTTAAATATGAGTCATAACCGTCGCATAACATATAACGACGCAATAAAACACAATATAATGCTATTAACCTTCTCATAACGGTAAATAGACAAAACATAGTAAATATTATCCCTTAATATCACGGGAAATAATATTTACTCCAACTTTCCCGATTTTATAAAAATTAGCCCATCAGGGAAAATAATATAAAATAGTCGCTCAAAAGTCTCGGTTATTACATTACATTGATCCCGTGCGAGGTGTTAGTGCCACTTACGGGGCTGTTTGGGCGCTAGTTTATGTTTTCACCCTCTAACGACATGTTTTTAAAAGTAATCTAGATATTTTCAACTTATCGTTATATTATCAAATCGGAAGACCTGTTGACTACTGTAACACCTCGTATTTTTAATGACATTTAAAATAATTAGAATTAATTGTGCGATAATTGAAAATTAATTTGAATTTAAATATTACTCGAGAATAAAGTAATCTGTGATTTATGTTATGTTGAATATTACTTGTGATTAAAATTAATATATACGATTATGACTTTACAAATGATTATGATTTTATAAATTATCGTGAGTTATGAATACGACAATTATGGTAATTAAGTTGGGATGCACGTGTGAGTCGTGTCGGGACTATAATTAAATAGAATGAAAAGTAAATTATTTATATGTCATCCAAATGGTCTTTTTGACCATGCCAAAGTGTCCAGAAGGGTTTAAATAGTCTAAAAAGTCTACATGGGTGATTATTTTGGGTTTTGGAATAATTTAGAACCAAACAGACACCCAAGAGGGGTATTTTGGTCATTTTCACAAATGGGTGAATAGTACCCACGAATTTGTAGTAATATTATATAAGTGTAGAGGTGATGGGATTAAAGTTTATTCACAAAAAAAAAGACTTAGGGGAGAGAGAGAGACTTCTCTGGGAAAGGAAGAGACATTTCTAGGAGACCAAAAGCCAAGAGTCATCATACACCACCACCATCACCGGATGTTGGCCGAAAAAAGTAGGAACAAAACTATAGTTAGCTTCCCCAATGGTTCAGACCTACGAATTAGAGGTAAGTGATTAACTATTGCAAAATTTAGCATGTATATTGTCCAAGTTAGGCTGTTTAGAAAATTTTGAAAAGTTATCTGAATTAAGATGATTTTTAATGAATTCTTGAAATGAGAATTGGGTAGGATTGATCTCTTTCCGACTCTTGAATCAACTCCATGGAATATGTGAATTATTTGGTGAAGAAATCTGGGATTGACATGTTTAATTGATGATAAAGTAAAAAACTAGAATTCTTAAGATTGAACATGGAATTTGGATATATTTATACATGTTGATGATGTTTAATTGATTTGGTTACATTAGAACTTGACCATATATGTTCGTATATGATCTGGGTTTCATAAATATGAATTTGGAGATGTTTAAATACGATTTTGGTGGTTTAAAAGTATGAAACCCGTAACTGTTAAGGAAAATCTGGGCAAATATCTGATCGATCGACCAAATTCATCGACCGATCGACTCCCCTGGAAATTGTGATTTGTTTCCTTATAAGTTCTTATTAAATCCCAACTTTTAGAAATCTTTGATGTTGTATAATGAAACATAATGGGACTCGGGGGAAGGGGAGGAGGACATACTTAAGACCCCAAAAAAATATTATTATGTGTGGGATTGAATGGGGGAAATTAACGAGTGCTAATGGAATGAATTATAGTGGAGGGTTATATAAATTGAGGTTTAAATCGGATAAAGGATAACTTAAGATTATTACTAGTAGTAAGAGGGTCATTAATTATCGGGATAACCTTATGCTCATATGGGATTAACCCTAAAAGATGAAGTAAAAGATTAAAATTGAATTAGGGATTATGGAGACATATACCTAATTGAAGATGATTTTAATTCATAGAAATTGGGGAGTTGTGATGACATGGACGAGTAGGGCATATATGTTACCAACTGAATTTACATGAGGAATAAATGATTACCCTTCGAGTGATGAGAGAAGCTCGAGAATATAATTTGAGAAGTAAAGTCTTAATATGTGAATACGTAGGATATTAGAGATAAATATACAACGTATGGAAATATTTATATGGGTTGTGCATGTGCCCTACTATTATTATATATAGGTGAATACCTATATTATTATTTATTTTATGTATGACATACCTACGTTGCTTGCTATCGGGGTGGAGGTTTCGCGTTGTGGACGATCTTATCCTAATGAGCCCATTTGGGGGGATTTTAGATTCGACCCTGAGCCTAGGACCTTGGAAACGTGCTATCGGTGTGAATGACAGTTTCGACAGTTGAATGGGAACGTAGGTATGTGCGTGATTTATTTTGATGGTGAGTATGATCGCCTCCAATATGTGTATTATGTTATTTATGGTTCACGAGAGACGTCGAACCAATAGTCAGCGAGAGATGTTTCAGGACATGATTACAGAGTATGCATGCATCGCAGTTGTATCTTGGAAGGGCCATATTAGTATATATAATAATGTGATAAATATATATACTGTGAAGTAATCTACTATGTGAAATTGTAGATTAAAATATATGTACTGTGATGTAATCTATTGTGTGAAATTGTTGATGAAAATGAATAATAAAATCCGATTGAATTAAGTAAACGAGTACTTGATCCCATAGCTTTGAAAGCCTAGTTTATATTATAGAGAAATGGGCATGTTTAATTATCATACATATTGTGTGGGAAATACAGGGAAATGATATGGGATAGAATCATAATTGAGAAGCTTAATTAAGGAGATAATAAGACACATTAGGCGTGCACACTAGATGAGAGGTGAGAATTTTCAAGCGAGAGCCCGAGAAGCTAACATGTACACAATAATTGCTTTGTTTCATTTCTTAATAACTTGGTTTTTTAAAAATATTTTACAATCGGGCTCTAACTCGTTGCCTTACATATTCTCTTCTCTATTGTATCTTCTACATCAGATGTTTTGCATCAGGGATGCCCAACATAGATTATGGATGTCTCGACAAGTTATAGCTACTACTGGAGATGCATAATTTGTTTGATGCTTCCATTCTATTGATTCACACATCTGTAGTATCTATTTTCATTTAGGGCTTTCCATCCATGATTTTAGATATTTCATTTCTATTCCAGAGATTGTAATTACTTATGTAAGTATTTTTTATATCAGTTTCGATTTGTTGGTAATGAGATATTTCAACTGGAGAGTTATTCCAGTCACATTTATTCTTGAGATATGTAGTTAAGTTGAGAGGTGATGTTGATTATTATTATTTCGTATTGTAGAATGGTTTTAATTAAATTAAAAATGGAAAAGTTTTAACACTAGCTTAATTATTTATTCGGTGAATTGATAAAAAAATTGTTTTTCGACAGTGATGTTAAGAATGAACCAACTGGATATTCTGATTTAATTTAATAGAGAACTAATCACCCGATATTTAATTAGGCGGGGTGTCATAGGTAATATCAGAGCAACAGGTTCTAGTGACCTTTTTTATCTTTACGACTCTCTATATTTCAGCATAGCATTCTTTGATGTTGAGCCCTATTATTAGGATGTTGTATTCTTCTGTGTATTCCAACGTAAATGCTCCTACCAGGAAACATAAGCAATGTAATTCTTATACGAGATCCATCGGGCATCGATGACTAGGGAGGGTCTTTTGAAGGATAGAAGGAGGTGGACTCAACCAAAGATATGTATTGTTTTGGAAAATGGCGTTTAAGATAGAACCCATAAAAATTGTTGTTCAGGCCGAGGACAATAAAGAAGACGTTCGGGAGCTGTAGTTTCCCAAGCATTGTCATGGATGCCATTTGTGCCATTCCAAACCTACCAAGCACTGCCAGTGAAGGGTAAGGGAGTTGTAAGGACTTTTGTGAAGGAATAAATCCAAAGGTAATTATGTAGGGTGAAGTGTAATAACACCAGGAGTTAAAAATATCTAATGAATGTTATTGCTTAGGGGAGCAATCTAAAGTGACGAGAGTTAAACATCTCATACAAAGAAGCATACGTGAAGCTAAAAATAGAAATTGGGGTATGGTTCGATCGTGAAATTATCCATTTGTTATTTTAATCGAAGTATGAATGGAATTTTAAAACTTATTTCACATGGGCAAGGAAGAAAGCCTAACGCGAGGGAGCAACCAACTTACTTAACGAACTCCTTACGCAGTGACTAAGGGGTATATCGAAGATAAGAAGAGTTCATTGTTATGAGAGGACTCATGAGTTAAATACTCAAGTGAAGATGGAAATCTAACGAAGATGACGAGGGTCAATGTCGCCAAGAAATTTAAAACCGCTTCAAGAAGAAGGGGAGTCCGAAGGGTTAGGAAAACCAAGCCAAAGGGCAATATTGAATTCAAGGGTGATAGTGAAAAATTAACAGAAGGTATACCCAGTAGGGGACCTATTTAAATCCTTGCTAAGTAGGGATGAATTTAACCAAGACCAACGAGGTCGACCACATGTTCCATAGAACCAGTTTAGCCAAAGGAACAATGGAAATGACTGTCAGATATGAGAGAAGGACATTAAAAAATAGTCAGTAGGATCGGAGATGAGGAAATTGTCCTACGTGTAGAGAGTGGGACTACCAGTTTTGAATGTGTCCACGTTGAGAAGTGCGACTAATAAGATTGGGAATGGTAAATGATAGATCGGGTTATGCCGTGGCGCGAGAGTCACCTATGCGGCGGTCATTTTATGTTCGGCTCACCAACTCCATGAAAAAAATCTAAACTACAACTACACTTACGATACAAGTATATGGGTAAGTCGGGTATTGAATCCGCAGGGAGTGTTCAACAGATTTTAATTGGATTATTAATTCAGGAATAAAAGTGTAAAAGGGTGATGGGTGGTTGTAAATAAAAGGAAAAAGAGAAGTTAAGTCTACACAAAAGTAAAGCGAGGATTGGGATAATATCCAACCATACGGATCAAAACAACTAATAATCAGGATTCCGGCTCGAGAGCAATTTAATCGAGCATTATCAATTAATTATAAACTTCACGCAATAAGGAATTTAAGCCAAAGTTGCGCGAATAAACATTTAATAGAAAATTGGTCATACGCAGATTAAATTCGGATAATTGCTAAAAACAGTAACTTTGCATGACAGAGAAATTTAAACGCGTAATAATCCGACTTTAATTCATGCGGGTTCAATTAAACACAATTCTGCACAAAACCTAATTTTTGGATCTCGGGGCCCGTTAATGGTGGAGCGAAATCCCGACCCTAATTATCTAAGGGCACACAATGATTAAACTAAATTCCAACTAATTAAACTAGGAAAATAAGAAATAAAGCAAGTAAACTAATTAATAAAGCATGTAAACTAATCTATAAAGCAAGAAGACAAGTATATTAATGGTAAAGGAAGTGGAAAGTTCAACATACACACCCCAAGTGGTTGTCAACCCAAAGAGAAATGAAGCTAAGCTCTCAAAACCCAAAACCCTAAGCTAAAACTAATTAAAATTGAATATATCTGATATTTACACAAAAATCCCTTATATAGTAAGTTGGGATAAAAGAAAAGAAGAAAGAAAAGAAAAAGGAAAATATCTCAAAAAAGCAGGGGATCGATCGATCGACCCCTTTGGTCGATCGATCGATGGTGAAAAATAAAGCCCACTGTATCCCCACGATTGCCAAAATGTGAAGAATCAATCGATCGATCCTTTTCATCGATCGATCGATCAAGTAGGGCTGCATAATCTTCCTCCTGTTTTGGTTGATTTGGAATTCCCTTCCGCTAGAAATGCCGTAACTTCTTCGTTAGGGATCGGATTCGCGCACCGTTCATGGCCACACAAAGCATGCAAGGAGGGATACAACTTCCGTGCAGATGTTGGGCTAGGTGTCCAAATTGTGGAAAGACTAAAATGCCCTTGACCGTGCGATCGTGTACGAAAGTCAAGAGGAATGCGTCCGAACTTCACACTTAGCATCAAAATACCTATAAAAGCTCAATTAACCCCTGCAAAACAAGTTAACGTAGAAATCCGGGTTTGTCTGGTTAACGAGCATAAATAAAGGGAATAAGATACTTGAGGGGGCTAAAATACGTCGGTTCGGAGGATGAAATACATAATATTTGCGTAATATCACACCCCTAACTTACACATTGCTAGTCCCTAGCAATGAAATAGGATCCAACAAGAACTACAAGCAAACAAAAAGCAGGAATAGTACAAAAGTATGGTATAAAAGCAAAAGGCCACTTTCACGGGCGATTCGATTGCATTTAGCATATGCAATAAGCCGTTAAACCCCTAGGTTACCCTAGTGGATGAGTGCCATCTTATTAGAGTTTTCAGTAATGATACCCACAAACATCACATGGTTTCCTCAAAATATGTCCAACCTAACATGCGACACGCCCAACAATAATGAAAAGGATTTCATACACATTATTAGCACATTGATAGAATTTAAACAAAAATCCAAATCATTAACATTATAGAATGCACCTCATAGAATTGAAACCTTAAAATGTGGGAGGGGAGAGAGCACATGCAAAGTGTGATTTGGCGAAAAACTTGTATAAATCGGATAACATTAAAGTAAGCATACATTCAATCCTCACGGGCATTACACTCATCAAGAAAATTCACTCGAAACAGGGAGGTAACACACGGAACATGCGGGTATAAAGAGTATATTTAAATGGAAACTAGGCCGCACACATGTCATAAATGAAGAACGCTATATATAAAATGAAAATTTGTAATCTCAATGAAAGATACTGCTTATTAAAAGAGGAGAAATGTATTTTCACAGATTATCAAAACTATTATGACTTTTAAATTACATCAACCTAAGATCACACATTACTTTAATAGGGTTGTAATGTATGGTAGGCTAGGGTACGAAATGAATGACATGTATGTACGGATTCAAAGTGTTCGGAATGAAAACACATGTGGGCAATATCAAAATTGGAAAATAAGATCCAAAAAGGCATTAGATATATCATTTTGAGAGTAATCAAAGCTTATTGAACTTTATACAACATTTACAACTTTATTTTTCTTTTCTTATTTTTCTCATTTTTTCTTTTTTGTTTCTTTTTCCTTTTGCTTTCTCTTTTTCATTATCTTTTTTTCACATCTATTTTCTTTACTTTTCAAACTCTTACATGCCTAAATTGTAACCGACATCACAACAACAACATTAAATCCCAAGTAACATTCCAAACGAAGGTATGGAACGTGTATATATGGTTTAAAACACCAATTCGGAGTTGGTTATGGGAATTGGGTTATGAAACGAAAGGCTAATATTTAGGCTCAAAGGGGTTGACTAGGGCACATATAAAAGTTGAGGTCAATGTCAATATGGGTAATATAAGAAAGATGGCCTATGATCATTTCACAAAGTTTGTGCAATTCTCAAGTAAAAAAAATATATGAAAATCATGATCAAGTAACACATTTCATGAATGAACTCAATTAATGAACGACAAATGAAAGAATAGTGAGATTACCAACGAATTCAACGTTTTCAAAGAGGATAGGATAGTGTATACACTCATAAATGACGAAAGGTACAAAGCTTACTCGGTGTAAGTATATACAATGCAACAAAAGATTATCGAGTTATAAAAATCTTAAACCAAATAAATAGAATGATAAAAGTGCATGTGCTAATGGGAATAAAGTTTAATTCACGAAGTTATTCATAATATCAATAATGGAGGACTAAAGTCTAATAACTTCTAAAATCGAGAACATGCATCATTGGGTTGTCTATTGGATCGGGTAATTATTGAAATTTATCATTGGAAACAAAGGCAAAATGCCCGAAAAAGAGAAAAAAGAAAGAAAATATTTTTGAAATTTTCAATTTTTCTAAGAAAAGCATACTAAGTAACTAACACGTGACAAAAAAACATGGACAAAATAAAAAAATGGATAGAATATCCCATACCCCCTAACTTAAAACCTGACATTGTCCTCAATGTGAATTAAGAACCAAGTTAAAGAGAGGAAAATAGCGATATTACACAAAATTGAAGCGATCCCCATATGAACAAGTCCAAAGAATCTACAAAACAAGTTAGTACTGAGCATAGCAAAAACAAATAACAAAAAGTTAACTAATTACACTAGACTAAATTAAAAAGGAAAGAAAAAATAAAAAGAAAGAATAAAAAGCTAACTATATACAACCTACTATTTAGGCTTCACACTAACTGTACACTAGAAGTCTAAATAGTTGAGGGTCCACTGCAAAAATGATTTGACTGTGGAGGATAATCGGTGTACCTTCACAATCAAGCATGCCTTTCGAAAAATATGAATTCCGTTTTAACAACGGAAGGCATGTGTAAGGCAGAAGAAATGAACCATTGCCAATTAAAATTTTTGGAGGGACGATGGGGGGTTTCGATTGAATGGGTGACAAAAACATGTGGGGACTGAGAAAAGTAAAATATCCTCCCAAAGATTTTGAAATTGGAATGGGAGGTAGCACAGACAAATTTAAAGATGCGATTGTGGGAGGCTACTCGAGCAAGTACTCCTCATCGGCGAAAATATTTAAAACATTAAAGTTTGAAACCAAATCATTGGGTACTTGTGACGGTGTGATAACATAAAATGAAAATGGAGAGGAAATAAATTCAAACTCATGAGATGAATCATCATCGCATGAAGATTGAGTTTCGAAGGAAATAATATCATTTTCAATGAAATGTTCTTCTTTGGGGGCAAAGAAGAAATCATTTCATTGGAAATAGATATTATGTCATTTTCATCCTCACTTTCAATATCTATTACGCAATGGGAAAAGTCGAGAATGGTTTGTTCCAAAGTAGGCACGAAGTCCTTATTTGGTTAAAAACATTCCTCTGTAACACCCCGTATTTTTGTACATTTAATATTTAATTAATTCGGGAATTTTAAATTACATGTGTATAGTAATTTTAATTGAATTACCTATGGTAATATATATATATATATATATATATATATATATATATATATATATTTAAATATTAATCGGGGAGTGAATGGTTAATGTTAAGGGAAATTTATTTACTAAATGAGTAGTAATAATTTAATTACGTCATTTCGGGTATTAATGATGGGTTATGCACTTATCTCAACCGGGAGTCGGTATAGACTAAATGGGGTGTGAGATAAGGATTCTTATAAATTAATTCGGATGCCAATTCTAAGTGTGCGGTTGAGTCCGTATGGGTTGAGATAGTCAGAAAAGAGTACCCGGGTGTAGTAATTGGGTCTCGGGGTATTTTTGGGCATAGCTGGGCCCACACGGGGTGAGTTGGGCCACTTTAATTAAGCCCATTTGGTGAAAAACGGGATTAAGGGTTTTTAACCTAATGGGGAGATTAAGGAATGGCAGCCAACATAACTCTAAACCTAGGGTTTGAGAAGAGATTTGGGGGAAAGAAAATCAAGAACAAATTGGAGGTTATTGGAGCCAAATTGAGGGACTACGCCAAGGGATCAGACACTACGAACACTTACAGGCAAGTGATTAAATGTTTTGATTCTTAAAGTGTGATAATCAATTCATATCATAGTGATGTGTAAACCAAAATTCGTTTTGGGGATAAATGGGTACAAAAAGGGGGTTTTGTTAATGGAACCATTGAATGAAATTTAAGGTAAGAATTAGTTGTGATATATAATTCTGAGTATGATTATTTGGTTTGAATGAGAAAAATCGGAATATAAAAGGATGGAATTTGAATTTGAAATTGGGATTATACTCTAGAAATTTGTGTTCTTGGGTGGGTCAAGATTCATAGTGTTAATGATGTTAAAAGGTTTAGATGATGTTTTTGGTTCATGAGAAATGTTATAAGATGATTAATAGACTGATTTGAGGTTGGTTTTTGAGGAAAGAAACCTTGAAATTTCGTTAATGGTGGAATTCAGCGAGGAAGGAGCACTGGCACGAAGGGATCGATCGATCGATCGGGGGGCATCGATCGATCGACGATGGGAAATTCTGGGAAATTCGGCCTGGGTGAGATATAAGGGGGAATTAATTATAAATTAATTTCCATACGATTATTAGTGATAAATAATTGTGAAACAAATATTCCTAGAAATTATGGGAGAAAGTAATTGGGACTAGGATGAATTTATGTGGGGTATTTAATGGATGAATTTGAGAGATTTCATTCCAAAATAGTGAGGTACGGATCAAGTGAGTGAATCCGGGTATATTGGTCATGCGACCCCAAGGAAGTGAATTAAGTTTGGAGATAAACTAAATAATTTTGAGTCGGGATATAGACTCGGGTGAATATTTAATTATGGACCAAGTGGGCGAGTCCGGGTATGTTGGTAATTATAGGTAAATATAATTGAGAAATTATGGAAATAAATGTGTGACACATTGTGGGCGAAAAATGTAGGAAAGAAATTATGAGATGTAAAAATGGACCGAGTGAGTGAGTCCGGGTATGTTGGTTATGTGACACCAAAGTGTTAAATTTATTTTTGAGAAAGTGTAATTAATTTGGAGTCGGAACATAGACTCGGGAAATATTAAGATACGGGCCAAGTAAGTGAGTCCGGGGATAATGGTTGGGTGACACCAAGTTATTAAATTAATAAATGCGTTAATTAATTTAGTTAGAGTCGGATTGTCGACTCGGGTAATATTAAATTAATAAGAGTGATAATTAATTTAATAAGAGTCGGATTGTAGACTCGGGTAGTATTAAATTAATAAGTGTATTAATTAATTTAATTAGAGTCGGTTTGTAGACTCGGGTAGGACTAAATTAATAAGGGTGTTAATTAAATTAATTAAAGCCGGTTTGTAGACTCGGGTATGATTAAATTAAGGGGTGGGATAATTAGTTTGATCAGAATCGGATTGTAGACTCGTGAAGGGTACTTATTAATTAATGTGATAATTAATTGTATTAGAGTCGGACCACAGACTCGGAATTTGGGTTCATTAATTAATGTGTAATTAATTGTATTAGAGTCGATCCACAGACTCAGATTGGTATTAAATTAATATGTGTGTTAATTAATTTAATTAGAGTCGGGCGATAGACTCGGGGAGGTATTAAATTAAAAATGTGTGTTAATTAATTAAAGGAGAGTCGGACCATAGACTCGGGGAAAGTATTATATTAATTGAGGAGTGAATTAATTATATTAGAGTCGGACCATAGACTCAGGAAGAGGATAAGTTATTAAGTGAGAAAATTAATTACATTGAGTCGGGCCACAGACTCAGGAAATTACAGGCAGTGTATGGGATGTTGAGTACATGGTAAAGCCGGGGTTATTAATATATATATATATGGTGTAGTGATAGTATATATATATATATATATATATATATATATATATATATATATATATATATATATATATATATATATATATATATATATATATATATACGTGTATGTATTGTGTGTGACATTAAATTACAGGCAGTGTCCGGGAATTACAGGCAATGTACGGGATTCTGAGTACACGGTAAAACCGGGATTCATAATATATATATACGGGTAGTGATAGTATATATATGTGTGTGATAGTAAATATCAGTGACTAGATATTTATTCAATTTAAATACTCTAATGCTATCAAGGGAGGTTGCGCGATGTGGTTGAATCCCCTAGCTTGAGGAGTTGGGCGAGTATATCCCCAGGTGATAGCGTCCGGTATATATGGGTGAGGGATTTATCTCACTTTCAGGGATGGAATATGACCACCTCCACTTCGTTTATATTTTGATCCAAGTTGGTGAGCGATTCTAACTTGGGAAAACTAGGTTTTGTGAGCACACCTAGTGAGATAGCATTCTAGAGGGAATCATCCGGAGAGGGTAAACTCGAAAGGATGGATACACGTATGATATATATGTGGATGTTAGTAAAGGTACGTGTAATATGGTAGTAAATATTATATGTAGGTGATAATACAGTGTGTGATGTATTTACTTTATATAACTCGGGTTGCAGTTATATGCAGTTAATTAATGAGAAATTAATTAAGTTAATCATTTGTGGGAATAATACAGTGTGTGATGTATTTACTTTATATAACTTGTGACACGGTTATATGCTGCTATTTAAGAGGAATTAATTAAGTTAATTGTGAGATAACTTATAATTCAAGAAATTATTATACTCGGGTTAGAGTAGTACAACAAGGGAAGGTTATACCAGGACTAGTTGGACGGGGTAGTACAACTAGGTGGGCTTAAGGTAACCGGTAGGTGTGCACAATAGTGGAGGGGTGAGAATGTCCTCAAGGGAGTGCGACACTAACTTAAATATGAAGCGCATTCATGCATTTTAAATTACTGCAGTTAATTCAGTTGCTAAATATTTTCAAAATGTTTTGGGTTCTAAGCCTTGCTATAAAACTATTTTTAAAACCTCTTAGGTGTCCAGCCCCAGGGACGCCAGGATTGATATTCTATTCCCGGGACACGGAGCTGCGGCATATGTGGATGCTAGCAGGAGTTTGGATTAGACGCATCAATCATTTATTCCTAGAGTAGGAATATTGTATCAGTCTCAGTTTTATTTAGGGCTTGTAGCCCGGACTTCTCGGTACAGTTTTCAGGTGTAATTCATTCAAGTGTTGAATATTTGTATTGGATTATTTGGTGGCCGGTGATTTATTCGGCAAGTGTGTCATTATTATTCTATTTACTTTCATTCAGTTGTGTGAATGGTTTATATTTTAATTCCGCATGTATTGTTTTGTTTAATTAAAAAGTTAAAATTGGCACCAGCTTTTGGAATACTAGGTGGTTAGTAAGTTTTAAAAAGGTTTTCGACAGTGATGCTAAGGATGATCCAACTGGGATTCCTATTTTAATTTGGTATAGGACTGATCACCCGGTATTTTATTAGGCGGGGTGTCATAGATGGTATCAGAGCATCAGGTTCTAGTGCCCTTAGGATCTGTACGGATTTTCACGCTTCGCCTTAGCAATCTTTGATATAGAGCCCTATCATAGGATTGTTGTATTCTCATACGTATGCGCATATACGTTCTTCTGCGAGTTTATATTGAAGGTGAACTCATACAATTAGATTTTCATTCCAGATGACGCCCAGGAGAGGGAGAAAAGCTAGGGCAGCAGGGGAGGTGAGACGAGGGAGGATTGTCAGGAGTAAGAGTTACCACAGCAACTGCCAAAGATAATTTTGGCAGCACAGGTAACCGAACTAATGGCGCGGGCGATTGAAACGACGGTAGTCGCAAACGACAAGGTACTTTCCATGGGATCCGCCACAAGTGTTAGTGGCGTCGGATGTTCTGACTCACGCGGGGTCGTTGGGGTGCAAATAAGAAAGAGAAGTTATTTTTAGTGGTAACCCACCAGAGTTGCGAGGAGGTTCAGGTGTAGTTCTAGCGTGTCAAGGAAGAGAGGTATCCAGCGTCACCTAAGCATGGGATATTGCGATGGGGTGCGAAAATAAATGCTAACCACTTTTAGTTAGTGGGAGCGGCGCTACAGTGGTGGGGGTCGATCACCACAGTTGAGGAAAGGGACACACTAGCTACTGCAGAGTTTTGGGTCCGGTTCGACCGCAAGTATTTTTCCTTTAGCGGTCGAGACCGAAATGAGGAGAAAATTTTGTGATGAGACTCAAAGGGAGACCGTTCAGTGGCCGATTACGAGGAAGATTTCACTCGTTGGCAAATTTTGTACCGGATGAGGTAAGCGAGGAAAAGAGAAAGAAAGCAAAGTTTATGGATGGGTTAGTCTGGAGAATCAGACAATATTTAATTGATAATTCCGCATTAGTAGGTTATACTGATGTCATTAAAGCAACACTCTGGCATTGTTGGGAATATCGCTTCCACGGGAAAGGAAGCGGGAAGGGAGTGGGGATTAACCAGTCGGATGAGGCAGAAGGGAACAATACCAGTGGGGTATCCCAGTAGCAGATCGGGGGAGATCAGGGGCAGGATTTTCGGCAAGGAAATCATGCCAAACGATCTAGAACTGGAGGCTATCGACGGGATGGCCAGGAATTCCAACAAGGTTGGCATGGAAGGGATCAGTGGCAGGGAGAACATATTAGAAAGTGTTTTGTTTGTGGGAAAAGCGAGACACATGAAGAGATATTTCCTTACACGAGGCATGGGTCAACTACAGGACGAGGTCCTGGATGTACAGCCACTAAAGCAAGTCACGGGCGCATTCGGGCAGGGAGAAGCTGCTCCGGAAATCGAGAACAAACCGTTGCAGCTGGAGTATAGAAGTAATTATTTTACCCTATGGGCATGGGGTATATTGTTGAGTGACAAAGAGGATGTCACAGTATAAGACTTATTTTTCACTAGAGTTCGCAAGTGAGTCGAACTTAGTGGGTGCGTTGGCGGCAGCAACCATAGCATGTGGGTAAACTTTTCGGAGAGTAGCGGAGTTCCTGGGTGTTCTTCACAGGAGAGTGGAGGTTTACACTAAGTGATTGTTTGAATTATGTGAAGAATTACTACTTTCGAGAATTATTGGAGTAGGGTTGATAATACTTTTTAAACATCGGCTGGATAGCGATGGAATTTAACTATTGTGGATAGTGGTATAAAATTTTTGTGTTCGCGACACCAGGGTAGGGTTGGTACTAGGTATCACCGGAGAGGGAGTATAGCCTGTATATATGTGGATATATATGTTGTATTGCGTGGTGCAATGGCACATAGTGAGGTTTTGTGTTCACACATTTTATCCCGGTAAGTGGGGATGTATACTGAAGTGAATCAGGGTGGTTGAATTGATTTTCGAGCAAAGAGAGATAACTCGGGGTTTATTTTGCGCAAGGACTAGTGGTAGTAAGGGCACGCTATTATGTTGTCTTTGGTAGCATAAGGGTAAGCGTATATAATTTCGTGTTGAGAGACAAGTATTATGGGGAGATGTTTGGACGTTAGCACATGGGTTGGGTACCCGGGGACTAGATACATATGTACATATATATATATGTGTGTGTGTGTGTGTGTGTGTGTGTGTGTGATATGACTACGGGTTTGAAGTTATATTACGGGGTTACGACTAGCATAGTCGGGTAACTATCGTGCGGTAGAGCGCGGGGATAGGGTGTATGGGCACCCGGGTTAATTAAGACAAATTTTGTGCGGTTAAGCACGGGTATATGGTGTATGGGTGCCCTGACAAGGTTAAATGCATGCTTGTGTAACGTATGGTTAGAAGCGGATGTGATGAATATAGTGGGCTTGGAGGCACTTGATTAGTGAATAATATGTGAGTATTGGAACACTAAGCTTATCTTAATTTTGAGGATGAAATTCCTTTGTAAGGGGGGAAGTATGTAACACCCCGTATTTTTGTACATTTAATATTTAATTAATTCGGGAATTTTAAATTACTTGTGTATAGTAATTTTAATTGAATTAACTATGGCAATATATATATTTAAATATTAATCGGGGAGTGAATGGTTAATGTTTAGGGAAATTGATTTACTAAATGAGTAGTAATAATTTAATTACGTCATTTCGGGTATTAATGACGGGTTATGCACTTATCTCAACCGGGAGTCGGTATAGACTAAATGGGGTGTGAGATAAGGATTTTTATAAATTAATTCGGATTCCAATTCTGAGTGCGCGGTTGAGTTCGGATGGGCCGAGATAGTCAGAAAAGAGTACCCGGGTATAGTAATTGGGTCTCGGGGTATTTTTGGACATAGCCGGGCCCACACGGGGTGAGTTGGGCCACTTTAATTAAGCCCATTAGGTGAAAAACGGGATTAAGGGTTTTTAACCTAATGGGGAGATTAAGGAATGGCAGCCAACATAACTCTAAACCTAGGGTTTGAGAGGAGATTTGGGGGAAAGCAAATCAAGAACAAATTGGAGGTTATTGGAGCCAAATTGAGGGACTACGCCAACGGATCAGACACTACGAACACTTACATGCAAGTGGTTAACTGTTTAGATTCTTAAAGTGTGATAATCAATTCATATCATAGTGATGTGTAAACCAAAATTCGTTTTGGGGATAAATGGGTACAAAAAGGGGGTTTTGTTAATGGAACCATTGAATGAAATTTAAGGTAAGAATTAGTTGTGATATATAATTCTGAGTATGATTATCTAGTTTGAATGAGAAAAATCGGAATATAAAAGGATGGAATTTGAATTTGAAATTGGGATTATACCCTAGAAATTTGTGTTCTTGGGTGGGTCAAGATTCATAGTGTTAATGATGTTAAAAGGTTTAGATGATGTTTTTGGTTCATGAGAAATGTTATAAGATGATTAATAGACTGATTTGAGGTTGGTTTTTGAGGAAAGAAACCTTGAAATTTCGTTAATGGTGGAATTCAGCGAGGAAGGAGCGCTGGCTCGAAGGGATCGATCGATCGATCGGGGGGCATCGATCGATCGACGATGGGAAATTCTGGGCAGTTCGGCCTGGGTGAGATATAAGGGGGAATTAATTATAAATTAATTTCCATATGATTATTAGTGATAAATAATTGTGAAACAAATTTTCCTAGCAATTATGGGAGAAAGTAATTGGGACTAGGATGAATTTATGTGGGGTATTTAATGGATGAATTTGAGAGATTTCATTCCAAAATAGTGAGGTACGGATCAAGTGAGTGAATCCGGGTATATTGGTCATGCGACCCCAAGGTAGTGAATTAAGTTTGGAGATAAACTAAATAATTTTGAGTCGGGATATAGACTCGGGTGAATATTTAATTATGGACCAAGTGGGCGAGTCCGGGTATGTTGGTAATTATAGGTGAATATAATTGGGAAATTATGGAAATAAATGTGTGACACATTGTGGGAGAAAAATGTGGGAAATAAATTATGAGATGTAAAAATGGACCGAGTGAGTGAGTCCGGGTATGTTGGTTATGTGACACCAAAGTATTAAATTTATTTTTGAGAGAGAGTAATTAATTTGGAGTCGGAACATAGACTCGGGAAATATTAAGATACGGGCCAAGTAAGTGAGTCCGGGGATAATGGTTGGGTGACACCAAGTTATTAAATTAATAAATACGTTAATTAATTTAGTTAGAGTCGGATTGTAGACTCGGGTAATATTAAATTAATAAGAGTGATAATTCATTTAATAAGAGTCGGATTGTAGACTCGGGTAGTATTAAATTAATAAGTTTGTTAATTAATTTAATTAGAGTCGGTTTGTAGACTCAGGTAGGATTAAATTAATAAGGGTGTTAATTAATTTAATTAAAGTCGGTCTGTAGACTCAGGTATGATTAAATTAAGGGGTGGGATAATTAGTTTGATCAGAATCGGACTGTAGACTCGTGAAGGGTACTTATTAATTAATGTGATAATTAATTATATTAGAGTCGGACCACAGACTCGGAATTTGGGTTAATTAATTAATGTATAAATTAATTGTATTAGAGTCGAACCACAGACTCGGATTGGTATTAAATTAATATGTGTGTTAATTAATTTAATTAGAGTCGGGCGATAGACTCGGGGAGGTATTAAATTAAAAATGTGTGTTAATTAATTAAAGGAGAGTCGGACCATAGACTCGGGGAAAGTATTATATTAATTGAGGAGTGAATTAATTATATTAGAGTCGGACCATAGACTCGGGAAGAGGATAAGTTATTAAGTGAGAAAATTAATTACATTGAGTCGGGCCACAGACTCAGGAAATTACACGCAGTGTATGGGATGTTGAGTACATGGTAAAGCCGGGGTTATTAATATATATATATATATATATATATATATATATATATATATATATATATATATATATATACAGTGTAGTGATAGTATATATATATACGTGTATGTATTGTGTGTGACATTAAATTACAGGCAGTGTATGGGAATTACAGGCAGTGTATGGGATTTTGAGTACACAGTAAAACCAGGGTTCATAATATATATATACGGGTAGTGATAGTGTATATATATATATATATATATATATATATATATATATATATATATGTGTGTGTGTGTGTGTGTGTGTGTGTGTGTGTGTGTATTGTGTGTGATAGTAAATATCAGTGACTAGATATTTATTCAATTTAAATACTCTAATGCTATCAAGGGAGGTTGCGCGATGTGGGTGAATCCCCTAGCTTGAGGAGTAGGGCGAGTATATCCCCAGGTCATAGCGTCCGGTATATATGGGTGAGGGATTTATCTCACTTTCAGGGAAGGAATATGATCGCCTCCACTTCGTTTATATTTTGATCCAAGTTGGTGAGCGATTCTAACTTGGGGAAACTAGGTTTTGTGAGCACACCTAGTGAGATAGCATTCTTGAGGGAATCATTCGGTGAGGGTAAACTCAGAAGGATGGATACACGTATGATATATGTGTGGATGTTAGTAAAGGTACGTATAATATGGTAGTAAATATTATATGTAGGTGATAATACATTGTGTGATGTATTTACTTTATATAACTCGGGTTGCAGTTATATGCAGTTAATTAATGAGAAATTAATTAAGTTAATCATTTGTGGGAATAATACAGTGTGTGATGTATTTACTTTATATAACTTGTGACACGGTTATATGCTGCTATTTAAGAGGAATTAATTAAGTTAATTGTGAGATAACTTATAATTCAAGAAATTATTATACTCGGGTTAGAGTAGTACATCAAGGGAAGGTTATACCAGGACTAGTTGGACGGGGTAGTACAACTAGGTGGGGTTAAGGTAACTGGTAGGTGTGCACAATAGTGGAGGGGTGAGAATGTCCTCAAGGGAGTGCGACACTAACTTAAATATGATGCGCATTCATGCATTTTAAATTACTGCAGTTAATTCACTTGCTAAATATTTTCAAAATGTTTTGGGTTCTAACCCTTGCTATAAAACTATTTTCAAAACCTTTTAGGTGTCCAGCCACAGGGACGCCAGGATTGATATTCTATTCCAGGGACACGGAGCTGCGGCATATGTGGATGCTAGCAGGAGTTTGGATTAGACGCATCAATCATTCATTCCTAGAGTAGGAATCTTGTATCAGTCTCAGTTTTATTTAGGGCTTGTAGCCCAGACTTCTCGGTACAGTTTTTAGGTGTAATTCATTCAAGTGTTGAATATTTGTATTGGATTATTTGGTGGCCGGTGATTTATTCGGCAAGTGTGTAATTATTATTCTATTTACTTTCATTCAGTTGTGTTAATGGTTTATATTTTAATTCCGCATGTATTGTTTTGTTTAATTAAAATGTTAAAATTGGCACCAGCTTTTGGAATACTAGGTGGTCTGTAAGTTTTAAAAAGTTTTCGGCAGTGATGCTAAGGAAGATCCAACTGGGATTCCTGTTCTAATTTGGTATAGGACTGATCACCCGGTATTTTATTAGGCGGGGTGTCACATCCTCGACTTCAAAAGTCTCGGAAGAAAAATCGTAGTCGGACTCAAATAATAAATCCAATTCATGTTCCCACAAATGATTTTCTTCCCGATTACAATTTTCAATTTTTTCATTTTCAAGCATACACAAGCCCTCGCCAAAAGTCATAGGCCGAGGGGCGGATACTTGAAAATGGGAACTTTGAAAATTATCATCGGAGTTAAACTTAAACTCATTATTATAGGAATTTGAAAACTATTGAAATTCATTTCAAAATTCTTATTATAAGGAGGTAAAGGCCCAAAATCATTATCATCATCATCATCAAAATACACACAGTCCAAAGCTTGACTTTTGTAATACTCGCCCAAAGTCATTTTAGATGTTGCAATTTTTTGAGATTCTAAGTATTGACCAAAAGTCAAAGTTTTGCGAGAATTTTGAGAATTATCATAATGAATACCGAAATAATCGGAATAAGATATGCTTACGCAAAAAAATGGCTCGAAGTGGTGAATTCCACAAAGTAGATGCATGCACAAAAAATTCAAGCGTTGCTAAGTGCTCAAATGTAGAAGTCCTGCAAAAAGATTAGCAAATAATACAATTAGAAAGAAACTACTACGAAATACTAAATCAAATAAAGTCTAAAACAAACTCATCCCCGACAATGATGCCATTTGATAGGCAGGGTTTTGTCGCGGCGCGAGAGTCACCTACGCGCCGGTCATTTTATATTCGGCTCACCGACTCTATGAGAAAAACTTAAACTACGACTACACTTGTGATACAAGTATTGCGGTAATTCGGGTATCGAATCCACCGGGAGTGTTCGAAAGATTTTAATTGGATTATTAATTCAGGAATAAAAGTGTAAAAGGGTGATAGGTGGTTGTAAATAAAAGGAAAAAGAGAAGTTAAGTCTACACAAAAGTAAAGCGAGGATCGGGTTAACATCCAACCATACGGATCGAAACAACTACAAACAGAATTTCGCCTCGAGAGCAATTTAATCGAGCATTATCAATTAATCATAAACTTCACGTAATAAGTAATTTAAGCCAAAGTTGCGTGAATAAACATTTAATAAAAAATTGGTCATACACGGATTAAGTTTGGATTATAGCTATAAACACTAACGTTGCATGACAGAGAAAGTTAAAGGCGTAATAATTCGACTTTAATTCATGCGGGTTCAATTAAACGCAATTCTGTACAAAACCTAATTTTCGGAGCTCGGGGCCCGTTAATGGCGGAACGAAATCCCGACCCTAATTATATAAGGGCACACAACGATTAAACTAAATTACAACTAATTAAACTAGGAAAGGAAGAAATAAAGTAAGTAAACTAATTAATAAAGCATGTAAACTAATCTATAAAGCAAGAAGACAAGTATATTAATGGTAAAGGAAGTGGAACGTTCAACATACACACCCCAAATGGTTGTCAACCCAAAGAGAAATGAAGACAAGCTCTCAAAACCCAAAACCCTAAGCTAAAACTAATTAAAACTGAATATATATGATATTTACACAAAAATCCCTTATATAGTAAGTTGGGATAAAAGAAAAGAAGAAAGAAAAGAAAAAGGGAAATATCTCAAAAAAGCAGGGGATCGATCGATCGACCCCTTTGGTCGATCAATCGATGGTGAAAAATAAATCCCACTATCTCCCCACGATTGCCAAAATATGAAGGATCAATCGATCGATCCTTTTCATCGATCGATCGATCAAGCTGGGATGCATAATCTTCCTCCTGTTTTGGTTGGTTTGGAATTCCCTTTCGCTAAAAACGCCGTAACTTCTTCGTTAGGGATCGGATTTGCGTACCGTTCACGACCACGCAAAGCTTGTGAGGAGGTATACAACTTCCATGTAGATGTTGGTCCAGGTGACCAAACTCTGAAAAGACTAAAATTCCCTTGAACGTGCGATCATGTATGGAAATCGAGCGGAATGCGTCCGAACTTCACACTTAGCATCCAAATAACTATAAAAGCTCAATTAACCCTTGCAAAATATGTTAACATTGAAATCCGAGGTTGTCTGGTTAATGAGCATAAATATAGGTAATAGGATACCCGAGGGGGCTATATTGTATCAGTTCGGAGGATGAAATACACAATATTTGCGTATTATCAGTAAACGACGCCACTTAGGCATTACAACTGGAGGAGTGACATTTTTAGGGAGGAATTCGGTCAAGAGAATTGGGCCCAGGAATTTACAACCCGAGAGTGGAGGGTTTAGGCCAGACCAGTGGAGTTCTCGATAACAGTAGCATACCTTATTTCAGGGTGGACGAGGCACAAGAAGTAAAAGGGAGGCCTGTAAAACCATAAGTGAGGCCTAGAGATTTTGGGCCAACATTTCAGTGATGGGGTGTAAGCCTCAGGACAGAATAATTATCACACTACTAGGAGGGGGTAACTATTGGATAAAATCCTACATATATACGATTGCAGATGCTCATGGGTCATGTTGGCAGCTACGTGCTGGGACCTTACGATTAGGTGACACTAGTGAAGTTTTGTTTCGTCCTTGTGAGTAAAGGAATTAATTCAAGTGACATGAGTGTGTCACAATATATATATATATATATGAATTGTTAACATTAAAATTCTCATGTGAGTTGAGTTTAGTGGGTACGTTGGTTTTAATATCCGGGTTACAAACGTATCTATCGTTGATAATGGGGCTTTTTGATGTCACCCGTGAGTGAGCCAGGAAGACACTAAGATAATATTTTATCGTTATAATTTACTACTACATTGAGTTAGAAAAGTAGAGCTTATTATGTTAATGTGTAGTGATTAATTACCGAATTTCTGAATGATAGTATATTTTAATCACCCTATATCTTTGGCTCACTTGAGTCTATATTATATAGGAGCTTGTCTAGTTTGGAAATAGTGATAAAATTTGAGTCATACCCTAGTCATCCAAAAAACCTTAGACTCTGCATGATATTTCCTCTATTAGTCTCAAAGGTATAATACCAGCACTGCACTTAGGATTGCATTTCCATGTTGCATTCATTTTAATTCAGGTGTGTGAGTATTAATTCCCATTAAAATATTTTTCTAATAATTTTTAGGATTTTAAAAATAATTTTTAAGAATTTATAAACATTTAAAAATTGGTTTTAAAATGTTTTGGGCATATTTGTAAAAACTTTTATATCCTCAAAACTTGGTTGGGTAGAATCCGAAAGCGACGGAGAAATGTGTAGTACAAAAGGGAATTGTTAAAACTTCAAAAACATGCATTTTTAACCCATTTGAGCCACACACGTTTTGCATCCACAACGACCCAAATTTTGTTTTCTTACTCTCACATTCATGAGAACCATTACCATCCCTTGGATCTATTTTATCTACGGCCTGCATGTTGTTTTTAACAATCCAAATCTTAACCTTGTTGGCCAATCAGATGTCATTTAATTGCGGTGCATTGTAAGCCATTAGATTTACATCGATCATCCAGAGTTCATCTTAGCCGTTGTTTTGCCCAGAGATTCCAAGACCTTCCAACCTATACTTTCAATAGATGACCTTGGTTATATGTTTACAATCTTTGGATCAGTTGAGAGTTGAGAGAAAAAAGAGAGAAAGGAGAAAGAGAAGAGAGAAATAGAAAAATCGAAACCAAACCCTAGCCAATTTTCTTCAGAAAATTTAACTTGAGTGTTTGTGTGTTCGTCCTCTTTTGAAGATTTATTCCTCTTTTGTCTTCAATCTCTTTTCCAACATAGTCACGTTATTGGATCTTATTTTCTCATTCATAGAAAATAGAGATCTGATTTTAGTTGATATAAATCACTTAGATCTTTTTAGGTTTGATTTCTTTTTCAAGAAATCCTTATTTGTTGGTTGTTTTATACTTAAATGTCCTTTCAAAACCTTTTACCAACAATCCTTTTTCTGTTTCAAGTTTTAAGGAAAACCGACTACTATATAGTTGAAGATCTTGAGACGTTTGTGCTTTCAAAGTTCACATTTCACATATTCTAAAATATAAGTGTATATAAATAAAAAGAAAATATATAAGACCTTGGATATTTTAAAAAGCAAGGTTGTCACTCGATCTGTGGTAAGGAATAAAGATCAGAAGTCTAACATTTTCAACAAACTGAGATTTAGGAATTCATATTTATATTAGACAATATCTGTAATTTGTAGGAAAATTTATCTGTATAAGTGTGTGTTGTATGCATGTGTTAGGCACTAAAGAAGTGTTGGTATAAAGATTATTGACTTCTAGAGTCAACATAAAGCTAAAGGAGGAGGAGTTACAAAACTAGGAGAACAACTATAACATCAGAGCCTTCAGAGAAGCTAGAATTACGTAATGGAGTTGGTAAAAATTCTTGACTTAAATTAGGTCTGATTGTGCGTTTGGTTATATAGATTGTAATTTATTTACTCTATTTTATTGGATTTTGCTTTTGAGGTGTAGAGACCTACATGGATGTTTCCCAAATTGGGTGAGGTTTTACCAAGTTAAAATCTTGTGTTCTTGTATGCTTAATCTTCCTCTCATTCTCTTCTGATTACGTATTGATTTAGAATTCATTTAGTTTTGTTTTTCAAAACTTGGTCACCTAACTGAAATATTTCGTTCATAACTTTTTATACACATGTTGTGTTAGTATTTGTCTTGTAAAAAATGAGTTTCTCAAAAAAATTGTTTGGAGCCATTTAAATCATCTTAAACCTTTTAAACAACTTAAGTGGCATTATTTCTTCAATTGGTATCAAAGCATTGGTTTTATAAAATATTTTTGATCTGAGTTTTTGAAATTGTCTTTTTTTTTCAAAACAAAACAATTGACAAGAAATTTGAGAGGTTAGATAACCTATCTAGACCCCCACTCTTTGATAGAACCAACTTCCCTTACTGGAAAGTGAGGATGGTTTCTTTCATCCCAGGTACATTGGGAGACGATGTCTGGAATGCTATTGAAAATGGATTCAGTTTTACTTCTAAACCAGTTGCATAAGGAAGTATTGTGAGAATTAGGAAACTGCTAAGTGAATTCAGCAAAGTAGAGAAACATACCTCCTTTAATAATAATAAAGGTAAAAATGCCATATTCATGTCTATCAGTGAACACGAATTTAAGAGGATGTCTTTCTGTACTGCCTCTAAAGAAGAATGGGACACTCTAGTGATTGCAAATGAAGGAGACACACGTGTTAAAGCTTCTAAAACCCAAATATTAATCTAGCATTACAACACTTTGGTCATGACTGAGACTGAGTCATTTGATGACTTCTACATTAGGTTGACATGCATAGTGACTAAGTTGCATGATAATGGTATAATTTATGATAGGAAGGAAATTGTTTTTCCAAAATTCTAAGTTCACTTCCAAAAAAAATGGACAATAAGAGCTATGCCGTTGAGGAGATGGACGATCCAAACTTAACACCTGAACTCCTCAATAGCAAACTAAGGATAGTGAAAATGGAATTAGATTTTAATAAGAAATTAACTCAGAATGAAAAGAAATAGTCCACTTATAATCTTGTCTTTACCTCTAAGTTGACCAAACCCGAGTTTAATTTTCCTGAAATTAACTTAGATTCTGATGAGGACAATAATTTAGATAATTTGGATAATCATATTGCCTTAATGTCTAAACAGTTTAAGAAAAACATTGAAATTTTGTAATAAAGTTGCAAACAGAAAAGGCAAACTTTCTTATTCAAAGTTCTCTACTAATACGCCTCATGAGAAAATACATGACGAACACCAGACTGATAACCGAAACAAACCTAGAAAAGACCTAAAAAATGTTGAGTGTTTTAGATGTGGGAAATTTGGACAGATGGCAAATGATTGTATAGTCAACTTGAATTTGAATAACAAAAATAGTAGGGCTAATTTGTGCAAGACGTGGGATAATTCAAGTGAATAGGGAACTGATGAGCTTGAGTCATCTAAATCTTTTGACCCTTATATGTCATTCTTTGCCAAAATCATTTATACTAATGAGCCTATGACTAGTAGTGAATCTGATAGTAGTATCTCTAACCATGTTATGTAAATGATTTTGTTTGTAATGGTTTGTCTGCTTTGTAACTAGAGAATGCTACTAGTAGTTCTATAATACCGTGTGTATGAGTCAAATGGAACATTCTATTGACAATGAAAATGTGTGTGTGAGTCCTAAAAATGAATCTATAGGGGACACTGCACACTGTACACTTAGTGACTCCGACAATGAGGACCTCCCAGATATTCACATACTATACAAGAAAACCCTCAAGAAGAGTACTAAACTTGAAAAAGTAGTCAAGGACCTTACCCAAAAGATATAAGCCCTATGCCAGATGATCAAACAGAATGATGAAGAGTACACCTCTCAATGTCTAGATCATGAGAATGAGACTAAGATTTTCGCTCAAAAGATCAAGGACCTATCTGAATCAAATGAAATTCTAGAAAAGAAATATAAAGGGACATTGTTAGAATTATAAAAAACTAAAAAAAGACATTAACAGTTTTCAAAAAATTTGCAAAATTTGAAAATAACTCGAAGTGTTTTGAAGACTTTATTGCTGAAATTAAAACCAATACTGATGGAAAAACTGGAATATGATTTTACCCCAGTAATAACAAACAAACCAAAAATCTTGAAACTATTAAGTTTGTGTCTGGTGGCGAAAGACCTATTGAAACCTATCCAGATTTTTAAGCCTTGAAAAATGACTTTAATTTGAAACAACAAAAGATAGACATTGGTGAGGCCAGTACCTCTAAGCTTAATGTGGAACATAAGGCTAAATACGTTTGTCCTCCCACAAGTAATTGCGAATCATCTTTCCAAACTGTGACCCCTAGAAATAAAGCCAGAGTCTAAACTTTATGTAGACTCATGTTTAATAGTTTTCCTAAGGATACGCCTCATACGAGCCATCTTTATTACTCATACTACGATGTCTTTGGATATTCCCTTAATGGATGTTTTTCTGAACGTCTATACAAACTTGTCTTTAGTTAACCTGTCTATCATAATTTCAACTACTCTAGGAAAGGCAGAAATAACTATATTCTTCTTAGGCAACCATATAAGAACTCTAACTATCGTAATAGGAAGAAAATATCTAGTACTTAAATATCATCAACAAGAGGAAATCTAAGATTCATGCCTAAACCAAATGCTCAGAAATTTGAGAAAAATCAATTCGTGAAAAAATCTTTTAACGAAAAGGCTAATGCTTGAAAATTTTACCTTATTCAATCTAATCAATGTAAATGTTTAAAAAATAGAGAAATTTGGGTTAGGAAGGATGAATTAAGACCCCAGATGTAATGTAATATCGTGATCAGTGCTTTGAAAGCTGAGCACACATCATCTGGATGGTATTTAGATTCAGGATGTTCTAAACACGTGACTGTAGATGATACCAAACTTTCAAATAAAGCTCGCTTCTCCGGAGGTAAAGTTTTGTTTAGAGATGGGGTATTAGCCCAAATCATTGGTAACGGCACTTCATGAAAAATGGTTACCTACTTTAGAAGATGTACTTTTAGTAAAAGGTCTAAAAGCAAATTTACTTAGTATATCACAATTTTGCGACTCTAACCATACTGTCATATTTTCAAAAAATAATTGCAAAATTTTAGAAAATGGCGACTGCATTATTATAGGCCTTCGTACTCTTGATAATTGTTACATAGTTAATCCAAGGTACGAGGTTTGTAACATTATGAGAATGGATGATAATGAGATTTACCATAATAGATTGGGTCACATAAATTTTGATAGCCTTGGTAAATTGTGTTCTCAAGAAATAGTTAGAGGTATTACTAAGATAAAGCCTATATCAAACTTTGTTTTGTGGGCCTTGCCAATAGGAAAAAATGGTTAAGTCTGCACACAGGAAAGTCAAAGATGTATTGACTTCTAAACCTCTAGAACTCATCCATATGGACCTAATGGGTCCTGTTAGAACGGTTAGTCTATGTGTAAATAGCTACATTTTAGTGAGGGTCGATGATTTTACCCTCTTTACTTGGATAGTTTTCCTTAAACAAAAGTCCGACACCTTTCGAGAATTTCTAAAACTTCTTCTACGTATTGAGAACAAAAAGGATAGTCAAGTAAATTGTATCCGTAGTGATCAAGGTGGAGAGTTTAAAGACTTAGGATTAGCTGAATATTATACCTATAATGGATATCAACATGAATTTATTACTCCTAAAAACCCTCAATAAAATGATATAGTTGAAAGAAAGAATAGGAGTATTTAAGAAATGGCACGAGTTATGATTCATTCCAAAAGCCTTCCTAAGTATTTTTAGGTAGAAGCTGTTAGGACTGCCTGCCACATCATAAACCGTGTCTATCTTAGAAAAGATACCAAACAGACTCCTTACGAACTGTGGTATGGCAAGAAACCTAACCTAAAATATTTTAGAACCTTTGGTTGTTCTTGCTATGTATGTAAGGACAGAGAGAATTTGTCTAAATTCGAAACCAGAGGTGATAAAGCCAACTTCTTAGGTTATTCTACCAATAGTTGAGCCTATCGTGTCTATAATATTTGAAGCAAAACCCTCATGGAATCCATTAATGTGATTGTTAGTGACATTAATGTTGAGAATAAACCCACATGACAAACTATTGTGGAAGAGTCTGAAAATATTTTTAACTGTGACTCACCAGAGATAGAAGATCCTTTACCACCTGAGATGATTGAAGTATCTAACTAGGTTTCTAAAGATCACCCCGTAGACAACGTGGTTGGTAACCTTACTGAGCCTGTATGTAGAAGATCCCATCTACGTAATTTTTCTTAATATGCATGCTTCGTGTCTCTTGTGGAACAAAATAATGTAAATGAAGCTCTAAGGGACTCCTTGTGGATAAGTGCTATGCAGGAGGAACTTTTTCAATTTTCCACTCATGACGTATGGTATCTTGTACCCAGTACAGAAAATAAAAAGGTTATTGGCACACACTGGGTTTTCAAAAATAAAACAGATGATACTGGGATGGTCATTAGAAATAAGGCTAAATAAAAGGCTACTCTCAGATTGAAGGAATAAATTTTGAAGAAACATTTGCACTAGTAACTTGCCTTGAATATGTTCGTCTACTTTTAGTAATAGCTTATCATTTCCAATTCACTCTCAACCAAATGGATGTGAAATCTGTGTTCCTTAACGGTATTCTAACTAAGGAAGTCTATGTAGAACAACCAAAAGGGTTTATTGACCCTCACCATCCGAATCACGTTTTCAATTAAAAAAGGCCTTATATGGTTTAAAATAAGCACCCCGTGCTTGGTATGATCGATTGTATATGTTTTTATTAAATAATGACTTTAGGAGAGGTGGTAATGATCCAACTCTATTTGTTAAACATTTTGACAAGACTGTTGTTTTAGCCCAAGTCTACGTAGATGATATCATCTTTGGATATACATCCTTAATAGAAGTTGAAATTTCTCCAAAGTTATGCATGGAGAATTTCAAATGTCTCTTATGGGGGAGTTGCAATTATTTTTAGGACTTCAAGTCAAATAGAATTCAGAAGGTTTATTCATTTCGTAATCCAAATATGCTTTAGAGATTGTTAATAAATTCAGTCTAGAAAATGCAAAAGATGCTAGGACACCTATGAGTACCTCCGCAGTATGATGGGCAGCTTATTATACCTCATTACTTCACGCCCTAACATTATGTATGTTGTTTTTGTCTGCGCTAGATATCAGAATGCACCTAAAGAGAGTCATTTATTCTGCATTAAGATAATTACTAAATATGTTAAAGGAACTCTCAATTTAGGACTTTGATATACCAGTGACACTTCCACCACTGTAATTGGTTACATTGATGCTGATTGGGCAGGGTGTTCTGATGACAGTAAGAGTACGTCCGGAGCATGTTATTATATATAATGTAATTTCGTAGGATGGTCTACTAAGAAACAAAACTGTACATCTTTATCCACCATTGAATCAAAATACATTACAGCAGGAAGTCGTTGATCGCAATTACTTTGGATAAAACAGACGTTAAAAGATTATGGCATAATTGAAGATAAGTTGCACATCTATTGTGATAATCAAAGTGCAATTAATATTTCCAAAAATCGTGTGCAACACTCTAGCACAAAACACATTAAGATTCGATATCACTTTATTCTTGAATTAGTATAATCTAAGGAATTGGAAATTATGTATTTGCCCACAGAGCTTTAATTAGATGATTTTCTCACAAAGCCTTTAGATAATATCGGATTTAAGTCTTTACACAAATCTATTGGCATGATATTTCTTGAATAAATGTTTGTCATCTCATAAAATATCATTCGATCATATTCGTGCTAATAATTAATCTTTGAGGATATAGGGCACAAATGTTTCAAAAATGACAAAAGACACCTCATATATCTATTTTATGCAGGAGATCCTTGATGTGACTCGTTGATGTTTATGCTTTGATGAATGTTTATCTTCTTTCTACCTTATTTGTTCATGTATATTTGTTCATACCCTTTGTCCATTTGAGACAAAATGGGGGAGAAACTTTGAGTCCACTTGGACATTATTTTGATTACTTCAATTAAAATACTTTATCTTAGTTATCTTATTTTCAGGAAATCAATACCTCATTTTATTAGAATATTGTTAGGGCATTGGTCTGTATTTAGTTGAGTAATTTAATTTTCGTTTCTAGGATTGGGGTAGATAGAATTTTGTATATGAATAGCATTTTCTTATTTTTTTTAGCATCCCTACGAGTCCTCGATGACTCAAAGGAGATTTTATCTCATATTTCCAAAGGGGGATATTAAAGCACCCTATATCTGTAACTCACTTGAGTCTATATTATATAGGCGATTGTCTAGTTTGGAAATAGTGAAAAAATTTGAGTCATACCCTAGTAGAGCAAAAAACCTCAGACTCTACATTATACTTCCTCTATTATTCTCAAAGGTATAATACAAACACTGCACCTAGGATTGAATTTCCATGTTGCATTCATACTAATTTAGGTGTGTGAGTATTAATTCCCATTAAAATATTTTTCTAATAATTTTTGGGATTTTTTAAATAATTTTTAGGAATTTATAAACATTTTAAAAACATTTAAAATTTGGTTTTAAATTTTTTGGGCATATTTGTAGGTAATTTTATCTCCTAAAAACTTAGCTAGGTAGAATCCAAAAGCGGCAAAGAAATGTGTGGTACAAAATGGAATTGTTTAAACTTCAAAAACATACGTTTTTTAACCCATATGAGCCGCACATGTGTTGCATCCACAATGACATAGATTGTGTTTTCTTATTCTCACATTCCTCAGAACCATTACAAGTCCTTGGATCTATTTTATCTACGGTTTGCATGTTGTTTTTAACAATCCAAGTCTCAACCTTGTTTGACAATCAGATGTCATTTAATTACGGTGCGTTGTAAGCTATTAGATTTACATTGATCAACTAGAGTTAATCTCAACCATTGTTTTGCCTAGAGATTACAGGACCTTCCAACCTCTACTATAAATATATGACCTTGGTTATACGTTTACAATATTTGGATCAATTAAGAGTTGAGAGAAAAAAGAGAGAAGAGAGAAATAGAAAAATCGAAACCAAACCCTAGCTAATTTTCTTCAGAAAATTTACCTCGAGTGTTTGTGTGTTCGTCCTCTTTTGAAGATTCATTTCTCTTCATTATTTCTTTTCCAACATAGTCACGTTGTTGGATCTTAGTTTTTCTTTCATTGAAAACAGAAAACTAATTTTGGTTGATATAAATCACTTAGATCTCTTTAGGTTTGATTTTTTTTCAATAAATCCTTATTTTTAGGTTTTTTATGCTTAAATTTCCTTTCAAAACTTTCTACCAACAAATCCTTTTTCTGTTTCAAGTTTTGAGAAAAACTGAGTTCTATCTAGTTGAAGATCTTCAGACGTTTGTGCTTTCAAAGTTAATATTTCACATTTTATGAAATAGAAGTGTATATAAATAAAAATAAAGAATATAAGACCTTGGATATTTTAAAAATCAAGGTTGTCACTCGATCTGTGGTAAAGAATAAAGATCAGAAGTCTAACATTTTCAACAAAATGAGATTTAGAAATTTATATTCATATTAGACAATATTTGTAATTTGTAGGAAAATTTGTCAGTATAAGTGTGTGTGTGTGTGTGTGTGCGCGCGTTTCATGCATGTGTTAGGCACATCACCAATTACACTTTTTACACTACAACACTAAGAAGTTTTGGTAGAAAGATTCTTGACTTTTAGAGTCGACGTAAAGATAAAGGAGGCGGAGTTACAAAGCTAGTAGAAAACTACAACATCAGAGCCTTCATAGAAGACATAATTACCTATTTGAGTTGGTAAAAATTCTTAACTTAGATTATGTCTGATTGTGTGTTTAGTTTGTTATATAGCTTGTAATATGTTTACTCTATTTTAGTGGATTTTGATTTTCAAGTATAGAGACCTACGTGGATGTTTCTCCAATTAGGTGGAGTTTTACCACATTAAAATCTTGTGTTCTTGCATGTTTAATCTTCCTCTCATCCTTTTCTGATTACGTGTTGATTTAAATTCATTTAGTTTAGTTTTTCAAAACTCGATCACCTAACTGAAATATCTCGTTCATAAATTTTTATACACATCTTGTGTTAGTATTTTTTTTGTAAACAATGGAGTTTATCAAACAAACTGTTCGAAGCCATTTAAACTGTCTTAAACATTTTAAACAACTTAAGTAGCATTATTTCTTCAAGATTGAGTGCTAAGACTATCATGTTGGATACTCCGGGGGGATGGGGGGTAATATTATTTTTATGAAGCGCCACTTGAAATAGGGTTGGGCCTATATATATGTATATATGAAAATTTCATGGTATTGTAGACATCGGTGAGTATGTTGTCTAGTTATATGTTATTCTGGTGCGTAGGGATTTATTTATTGATGTGACTCGGGATACATTGTGTTGTTTATCGAGCAGAGAGAGATAGCTCGTTATATATATAGGGCCGAGAACTTGGGATAGTGAGAGCGCCATGTTTCATGTTATTTTTAAGGGACATAAGAGTGGACGAGTAGACTTTTATGTCAACATACGGAGATTGTGGGAAGGTACATATTATGGACTGAGAGCCTTACGGATATCGACAATCGACTATGTTAGTTAGTAGTGTATAGGGGGTTCCTTGTTTGGATTTTGCTTTGCGTGACATCCCACGCATGAAACTAGAAAACGTCAGGAGTTGGAGAGAAGTTTGGTCGATAGTACATGGGTTTCGTACTTTGGTCATTGAAAATATACAAGAATATAAATGAGAGTTAATAATTCTATTATAACTTGAGGCCGGTAGAGTCACCTAGTCTTGGTATCATTATGAATATAACAATGATGCCACTGGAAGAGTGATTGAGTTACGACTAGTGGGCGATTGAGTGTACTCCAACCATATCACCAGGCCAAGTGTGTGAGAATTGATTGAAGAGGAGTACATGTCATTGGTACAATAATGTGCGAGACATAGGGTGTATGGGCACCCTATGTGATTAAATTAGGCAATGGATTATGATTGTCATGTGAATTCGACAACATCTAGCCGAGAAAGTCAAAGATTATTCCGTAAGTTTTGGCAGAGGCCTAAGTTTTACAAGAAACTGAATTTTTAGAGCGGGGGAAGAACTTGTGACACGTAGTGAGGCAAAGTCACATGGATCAAGGTTAGATGTACATTTGAGACGATATGATATGTATCATGTTATAAATGACAGTGGTGATGGGATTTAATGAAGAGAAATATTGCTAAATTTGTCTTGTAGTGGGCCACTTGTCAGTTGGAAAAAGGGTGGACCATCCAAAATCAGCAGGGGTTTCTTTAATCATTAGGGATTAATAAGTAGTAATGGGAGAGTATTACCAAGGATTTTATCACGAAGGGGGTCACGATCTTATATGGGTGATAGTGGATCGGTTGACCGAAGTAGCTCACGTTATGGAAGGTAGGACTGATCATACTACCAGACAGTATACAGAGATCTTTATAACCGATATAATGAGGTTACATAGGATACTATTTAATATTTTGTCCGATTGGGACAAGATATTTATCTCCTGATTTTGGAAGAGTTTTCACAAGGCCATGGGTACCGAGTTGTGAGTGGGTATGGCCTATCATTCGCATACTAATGAGCAGACCAAGGAGACTAATCAGATGTTGGAGAATACATTATATGTGTACCCTTGAATCTTAGGGTAGGATGAGAGTAACCCCTTACACTAGTGGAGTTGGTGTACAATAACACATACAAGTTCACTTTTGGGCATGGTGTCAATTAAGGTATGACACGATAAGTGATATACCCGTTTATATCCTTGGCTTGGCTGAAGACTATGTCCAAAACGGACGACCCTAAGAGGGGCCAACCCTTCACCAGGCCCCCAGCTGGCCTCCACCAGGCCCAGACGACCCTATGAGGGGCCGACCCTCCACCAAGCTCTAGACGACCCTACGAGGGGCCGACCCTCCACCAGGCTCCGGACGACCCTATGAGGGTACGACCATACGAGGCCAGAATCAAGCCTGACTCACCACCGGAAGAAACTTTGCCCTCGGCCTTGTCTCATAGGCCAAGGGTGACATCATCACAGCGCGTGGTTTGGGAGACGCGTGGAACAGTGCGGGTGAGGCTCACGTGGCACGTGGCAGACCGTTATAACAAAATCACACCCTCACGTGAGGGAATATTAAGTCATCATTTGGCATCTACAGGTGTCAACTGGGGGTTGGCTGGATCATCATTCACATGCACCATGCATACTTGGGGGGTACACTACACCCCCCAAGACCTATATATACTTGTCACCTATAACCCTACAAAGGGATCAGATTATTGCAACCCTAGTAAAAACTCTACTTGTACATACAGTAGAGAGAGAGAGAGAGAGAGAGCTTGTGTGCATTGTATCCAAGGCTATTAGTGCCCATACTTAGTGGATCACACACTCACAGTGGATGTAGGTCAAATTGGCTGAACCACTATACATCATTGCCTTATTTCCTCTTATACTCATCCCCTTCTATATACTTATTCATCTCCATGGCTGCCATGGCTGCTACTGCTTGAGCTCACTATCACTTATCCGGTGGTGCTGAATCACAGCATCATCAGTTTGGCGCCGTCTGTGGGAATGAGAAGACATCTTTTCCTTTGTACAGCTTGACCTCACTGGGAACTCTGGTGGTGAACCAACACTCCCACTGAGAGGAGGTGTTTCACCATTTAAAGAGACCCACTAAGGCACTCAAGCTCACCAGTATTTTCTTCAGTCCAACTTTTCATAGCTCAAGCACATGGCACCTGAGATGCCGCCGCCACCACTTCCCCCGCCAGATGAGGGGGGGAGACCCAGTTCCAGTCAGCCGCCGCCTTAATCTGAGATGGATGATGTGGCGGAAGCCCTAAAGTCTCTGGCAGCAAGCCAGCAGATGATGCAGGAGAAGTTCACAGCTCTAAGCCAGAACATACTGAGACCACCAGGGGTTTCACCTGAGATGATTACTCCGGCAGCAGCTCCAGGGAAGCATGAGGCCAGGGGACCACCCCAGGCACCACGCAAAGACCTACCACCCCCTCAGCGGCGTAGGGATGTTGCTGACCCCCGGCGTTTATGCCTGGGGAGGTAAGGAAACCCTTGCCCTGAGGACAGGTATGACGATCTGGAGGGAGAGGAAGCCCCAATAGAATGCTGGGAACCCTATGAGGTCTCTAACAATACTATACGACCCCTCCAGGATAGTAGAGGGAAGTGTGGGAGACCAAACCATGATGATCGTCCAAGAGGCTCTGCTTTTGATCGCTTGAGCAGGGGGTCGGCCTTTGAGAGGCTAGGCCCAGTAAATGACCTGCGGGAACAGTTGTCCAGACCAAGAAGTGCTGCGAGATCCAGGAGGGAGGCAACAAATGGCCGACCCCAAGGATGAGATGATGGACAAAGGGAAGTAAACAGCCGACACAGGCCTGCTGCAGCAGAACCCTCCGTCCACCTCGGAGAGGCAGCAGGGGATAACATCGGCCAGGCCGACCCTATGAGGCCCTGGAATGACTCAATCCAGCGGCTAGAGGATAAGATTGGTGATATATTAAAGAGCCGAGACCCTCTTCAGAGGGGATACACCATAGGCTCACCCTTTGTGGCAAAGATAGTCAACTTCCCCACGCCATCAAAATTCAAGCCACCTATGGTCACCCCAAGGTATGACGGGAGTACCAACCCCGTCCACCATGTGGAGATGTATCAGTCGGCGGCAGACATATACCCTATCTCAGATGAGATGAGGTGTCGTGCCTTCTCTGGTACCTTGACAGGGGCTGCGCATGTCTGGTACACGTCTCTTCCAAAAAATTCCATTGAAAACTTTAAGCAGATGGTCGACCTGTTCATCCATAATTTCTGCTTTGGGTGAGGCCACAGAAGAAGACCACCCACCTGCTCTATGTTAAGTAGTAGAAGAGTGAGAGTCTGAGGGACTATATAGCCAGATTCAATAAGGAGAAGCTGGAGGTGGAAGACTATGAGGAGAGCATAGCTATGACAGCCCTGATTGGAGGACTCCAAAAGGGGAAGATGTTATGGAAGCTTGCTGAAGACCCTCTGAGGATGATGGCCGAGCTGTTGTCGACAGCAGGAAAGGTGATGAATGCCGAAGAGGCGATGGCTGCAAAATATGAGGATGAAAGAGGAGGTGCAAGTGGGAGTAAATACCCCAAGAAGAATAAAGAGGGGAAGAAGAGGTCCTCGGATGATAAGTTCGCGGGGTACACCCCTCTGACGGTCAACTGTGAACAGATTCTCAATGAGATTAAGAGTGACCGATCCCTGAAGTGGCCCGAGAAGCTGAGGGCAGCTCCCGGGAAGAGGAATAAGAACCTATGGTGTGAGTTTCACCAAGACCACGGCCACGTAACGGACAAATGCTTTGCTCTGAAAGATGAGATTGAGAAGATGCTAAAAGAAGGGAAGCTCAGAAAGTACGTCGACAAAGGCGCCTTCAAGAGGGAACGAGGGGACGACCCCAGAAAGAAGCAAGGCGACGCATGCAGAGAAGGTCCTCAAAAAAGAGGGGACGACCCTTCTTATGATGAGGACGACCCTGACCTCCCGCCGAGAGACGACCACGACCCTGTTAAGAGGCTTAATATGATCTCGCTCAGAGTGGGAATGATCTCTGGGGGTCTTGCAGGAGGAGGTCTGAGGTCGCCGACAGGAAGGCCCATGTGGCTGAGGCCAAGGCAGTGACGAAAACGGTACACGCGACTTCTCTGGAGGGCAAGTCAGAAAAAAGGAAGAAGGTTGATATGGACACACTGATAGTGGGATTTTCAAGAATGGACTTCAAAGACCTCTTGGCCCCACACGATGACCCTCTCGTCATCACTACCAGGGTGCACGGATGCGAGGTGCCGAGGATCCTAGTAGATGGGGGCTCATCTGCAGACGTGATGTTTTGGCCGTGCTTCAAAGCCTTAGGTATCAATCGTGCTAGACTCCTCCTAAACCATCATCCATTGATTGGGTTCAGTGGGGAAAAGTTTCATCCCCTTGGAGTGTATGAGGCTGATGTCAGGATGGGGGACGAGTGGCCGAGATGGCTCACCAAGAAGGTCAGTTTCTTTGTGATGGATGAGCAGGTGTTTTCGGCCTACAACATCATACTGGGGCGTGTGGCCCTCAAAGGGTTTGAAGCCGTGCCCTCTACAGTCCATCAGATGATCAAATTTCCAACCCCTTACGGGGTGGGGGAAGTTCAGGGAGACCAGATGGCAGCGAGAGAATGTTACTACAACTCTGCTGAAGAAAGGGATGCACACAAGAGGGCTACAGCCACTTAGAACATTGATACCCTAGACCCCAGGGACGAGACGAAGCTCAAAAAAGGAGAGGCCGCCGAGGAGGTAGAACCCATCATCCTCGATGAGGATAACCCAGGAAAAATCGTCCAAGTTGGCAAGTCTCTGAAGCCCAATATCAAGGAAGACCTCATCAAGCTGTTAAGGAGAAGACGGAGCGTCTTCGCGTGGAGTCATGTAGATATGCCGGGGTTCGACCCTGAAATCATGTGCCACAAGCTCAATGTGGTAGAGGGAGTGAAGCCGATAAAGCAGAAAAGGAGGATTTACTCTAGAGAGAAGTACGAGGTCATCAGGGATGAGGTCAAAAAATTAGAAGACGCTGAATTTATCAGAGAGGTCATCTACCCTGAGTGATTGTCCAATGCAGTCATTGTCCCAAAGGCCAACGGGAAGTGGCGAATGTGTGTGGACTTCACAGATCTCAACAAGCACTGCCCCAAAGACAACTTCCCTCTCCCACGCATTGACCAGATGGTAGACGCTACTGCAGGCCATGAGCTGATGAGTTTTATGGATGCCTACTCAGGGTACAACCAGATCTTCATGAACCCTGAAGACTCGGAGAGGACTGCCTTCATCAATGATAAGGGGACATACTGCTATAAGGTCATGCCCTTTGGTCTAAAAAATGCGAGGGCAACGTACCAGCGCCTCGTAAACAAAATGTTCGAAGACCAAATTGCTAAGTCCATGGAGGTCTACATGGATGACATGCTGACCAAGAGTTTGAAGGCAGAGGACCATGTGGCAGACCTGGAAAGGACCTTTAACACGATGGACAAATACCAGATGAAGCTTAACACGGCCAAATGTGTCTTCGGGGTCGGGGCAGGGAAGTTCCTAGGTTTCATTGTCAACCAAAGAGGCATCGAGGCCAATCCTGAAAAGATAAAGTCCCTTGTTGAGATGAAGACCCCCAAGTCCATTAAAGACGTTCAGAGGCTTACAGGGAGAGTGGATGCCCTGAACAGATTTGTGTCAAGAGCCACAAATAGGTGTTTACCATTCTTCAAGATCCTCAGGAAGGCCTTCGAATGGAGTGAAGAGTGTGATGAGGCTTTCAAGGAGCTAAAATCATACTTAGGGTCTCCCTTGCTGCTGTCACGACCCGTGTAGGGTGAACGACTTTACGTGTACCTCGCTGTCTCAGAATCGGCCATCAGCGCAACCATTGTGAGAAACGAAGACGGAATACAGAAGCTTGTGTATTTCAACAGCAAGGCACTCCAGGGGGCAGAGCAAAGATACCCGAGGATGGAGAAGTTGGCCTACGCCTTGATCCATGCCTCGAGGAAGATGAAACCGTACTTCCAGTCCCATACAATGGTCATCCTCACCGACTCTCCTCTTAGGCAGGTCCAACACAAGCCAGAAAAATCAGGTAGGTTGATGGCCTGGGCTATAGAGCTGGGGGAGTTTGACATTGTGTATCAGCCTAGGACGGCCATTAAGGGGAAGGCATTGGCAGACTTCGTGGCTGAGTTCACTTGGGAAGATGATAAGGCCGAGGGTGAGACTTTCGGGAAGACGGATACAGAAGATAGACCCGCTGACACACCCGCAGATAGGAATGAGACAAGCACCGCTAGAAGGAAAGCAACTGAAAACGAAGAGGGAAGGTACATCTTTAGACAGGGGTCCCTCTCTGAGGGAAATTTTTTAGAAGGAAAGACTCTGTGGAGCCTCTTCGTTGACGGGTCCTCCTGTGACAGCGGAAGTGGGGCTGGACTGATACTGTCAGCACCCGATGGCACAGACGTCGAATACGCCCTGAGGTTCAACTTCAAAGCCTCCAATAACGAGGACGAATATGAGGCCTTAGTAGCAGGCCTCTCCTTGGCCAAGTCTCTTAGTGTCGGCCAAATTCTGGTCCATAGTGATTCAAGGCTAGTGGTGAATCAGATACTAGGGGCCTACGAGGCTAAGGATGAGAGAATGGTTAGATACCTCGAGACGGTGAGGTCACTACTGAAAGGCTTCAGAGAAGTAAAATTAAAGAGGATACCCAGGCTAGACAACGGCCGTGCTGATGCCCTTGCGATATTGGCCTCGGCAACTAGGACAGACATCAGGAGGACGGTCCCAGTGGAAATTTTGCTTCAGCCAACTATTGAGGACGCTGAGGGAACACTTGGAAATTGCCTAAATGTCTCTCAAGAAGCTTCGTGGATGGACCCCCTGATCAAATACATTAAAGAGGGTGAGATGCCAGAAGTAAGGCAGGAAAGGAAGAAGCTGAGGTACAGGGCTGCAAAATTCACTGTCATCGGAGACACCTTGTACAAAAAGGGGTTTTTTCTCTCCTTACTTAGGTGTGTGCACCCCTCAGAAGTCCCTTCCATTTTGCAAGATGTGCACGGAGGATCGTGCTCAAGCCATATCGGGGGCAGATCCTTAGCAAAGAGGGTGATCACCCAAGGCTACTGGTGGCCGACCATGGGGAAAGATGCCGCAACATAGGTAAAAAAAATGTGATAAATGCCAAAGATTTGCTACCATCCCTCACCAGCCCCATCATCCTCTTACCTCCATTACATCCCCGTGGCCATTCGCAGTGTGGGGGATTGACCTGGTAGGACCCTTACCGAGATCAGTTAATAACTATCGGTTCCTCATCGTAGCAATTGACTACTTTTCAAAGTGGGTAGAGGCCGAACCAATGGTTACGATTACAAAGCAGAAGACCTTTCAGTTCATCTGAAAGAATGTGATATGCAGATACGGTTTACCCAACACCCTCATCTCGGATAACGGGACCCAGTTCAAGAATGCCTCTCTGCAGAAGTACTGTGAGAGGGTAAGTATCAAACAATTTTTCTCCACCCCAGGACGACCTCAGGCCAATGGGCAAACTGAAGTTACGACTAGGACAATCCTAGATGGGATTAAGAAGAGGCTTGAGGAGGCAAAAGGAAGATGGGTCGAGGAGTTATATGCAGTGTTGTGGGCGTACAGGACGACAGTAAGGACCTCTACTGGGGAGACCCCATTCATGTTAGCTTATGGATCAGAAGCAGTCATCCCCACCGAAGTCGAGTTTCCCACTCATAGGGTCAAAATGTACGACCCCCAGGGAAATACGGAAGAGAGGAGACTTGACTTAGACTTAATTGGGGAAAGAAGGGAGGATGCTGAGATAAGGCAGGCTTCCTACCAGCAGAGGACCACAAGGTTTTACAATCAGAGGGTGAAACAGAGGCCTATCGCAGTAGGAGACTTGGTTCTCAAAAAGACTTGGAAAAAACCCAATAAACTCCATCCTAATTGGCACGGCCCCTATAGGGTCACCGACGAAGTTGTCCCTGGGACCTATAGACTAGAAAACCTAGAAGGGGAACCTTTTTACAACCCCTGGAACGCAGATCATTTGAAGAAATACTACCAATAGTTTTGTAAGGTCTTGATAGACCATAGTTGTAATAGGAGTTGCTCCAACAGGACACTTTGGAAAATTAATGAAAAATATGATTGGCCTCACCCTACAGTTATCAGTTCCAGTATGCATGGAAACATCTACAAAAAACCATTAAGTTGGTAAGTTTAACCCTCGACTATAATGAGGACCAGTGGAGGGGACGACCCCACCACTGTTCCCAAGAAAGACGAGGGTAGACTTAATTTAAAACCATTAAGTTAGTAAGTTGAACCCTCGGCTATAGTGAGGACCAGTGGAGGGGACGACCCCACCACTGTTCTCAAGAAAGACGAGGGTAGACTTCATTTTAAACCATTAAGTTGGTAAGTTGAACCCCTGGCTATAATGAGGACCAGTGGAGGGGACGACCCCACCACTGTTCCCAAGAAAGACGAGGGTAGACTTAATTTAAAACCATTAAGTTGGTAAGTTGAACCCTTGGCTATAGTGAGGACCAGTGGAGGGGACGACCCCACCACTGTTCTCAAGAAAGACGAGGGTAGACTTCATTTTAAACCATTAAGTTCGTAAGTTGAACCCTCGGCTATAATGAGGACCAGTGGAGGGGACGACCCCACCACTGTTCTCAAGAAAGACGAGGGTAGACTTCATTTTAAACCATTAAGTTGGTAAGTTAAACCCTCGGCTATAATGAGGACCAGTGGAGGGGACGACCCCACCACTGTTCTCAAAAAAGACGAGGGTAGACTTTATTTAAAACCATTTAAGTTGGTAAGTTGAACCCTCGGCTATAATGAGGACCAGTGGAGGGGACGACCCCACCACTGTTCTAAAAAAAAGACGAGGGTAGACTTAATTTAAAACCATTTAAGTTGGTAAGTTGAACCCTCGGCTATAATCAGGACCAGTGGAGGGGACGACCCCACCACTGTTCTCAAGAAAGACGAGGGTAGACTTCATTTTAAACCATTAAGTTGGTAAGTTAAACCCTCGGCTATAATGAGGACCAGTGGAGGGGACGACCCCACCACTGTTCTAAAAAAAGATGAGGGTAGACTTTATTTAAAACCATTAATTTGGTTGCTTGAACCCTCGGCTATAATGAGGACCAGTGGAGGGGACGACCCCACCACTGTTCTCAAAAAAGATGAGGGTAGATTAAATTGGGTAACTTGAACCCTCGGCTATAATGAGGACCAGTGGAGGGGACAACCCCACCACTGTTCTCAAAAAAAGATGAGGGTGGACTTTATTTAAAAACCATTTGGGTTATTATGATCCTCGACTATGATGAGACCATATGAGGGGACGACCCCATATTGGTCCTCAAAAAAGACGAGGGAGGGGTTAGTAGCATCAACAAGGAGCAAACCATAAAAGAATTACATATGGAAGACATCAATTATGAAAGGGAAGAGACTGGTATTAATAAAACATAAAATATCAAGTGTTTTACAAGGCCATTGAACAAAAATACACTTGAAGGGTATGGGCTACAGGCAACCACCCTATGGGACGACATCAGAGGGTAGGGCCTCAACATCAATGGGAATGGTCTCCTCAGTTACCAGCACTGGATGATCTTTAGATGTACCGACCCCCTCGATTTGGACTTGGGACTCCACTTGGTTGAGGGCCTCGGTAATTAGGGGGTCGTCCAGTTGAACACCCTCCAGTGAAGGACGAACAAAGGAGACGACATCGCCGAATTTGAGGACGACCCATCGGCAAGCGGTCCTGATCCCCCTTTCCAGATACTTAAGGCCGAAGCCCTGAAATTCATCTGAAGTCTTATAAGCCTCAACAACATCGGCCTCAGCTTTCTTGATGGCTGCTTCCAGATCAGTCTTGTGCTTGACTTCCATGTTCAGTAAAGCCTCATCCCTATTCTTGATGATCAAGTCCTTGGCTTGCAGGTCGGCATCGTGCTGCCTCATCAGCTCATCTAGGACCCTAGCATGCTCGGTCCTAGCACTCTCAAGCTCAGCCCTCGCAGTATTAAGCTCAGTATTCGCAGTATCAAGCTCTGTCTGCAACTCAGCCTCATGCTGGATAGCCCTTTCGGCCTCATGGAACTTCATCTGATTCTCGGCCATCCATTTGGTGGCTGAGGTAAGGGCACAAACAGACTGTACGAAAAATGAACAGATATCAACAGGGGTCAAGCGAACAGTTAGCGAAAGAATGAAATTAAGGAGGTGGGTCAAGACCAATACCTGAGCAAGGGAGTGCAGACCATAGTTGTACACTTTAGCAGGAGGCATCTTTGCTAAGAACTCGAAGTCAGAGGCCGACGAAGCAGAGAACATCGAGGCCTTGGCAGCCCGCAAGTTCGTGATCAGTGACGAGGGGTCAGACCTCAGATGGGCCAGATTTTGAGACCAGAAGGCCCCCATGCTTGACGAAGAGGTCGTCCCCTCAGAGGCGTCGACTCTGGCCCTCGTTCGAGAATCAGGCCGAGGCTCAACTGGGCCCTCAGGCTCCTTCCTTTTGTTACTGTCAGTGGTCGGCTCCACCACTGACGGCCCAACGACCTTTGTCTTCCTCGGAGCCTACTGAGGCTCCTTCCCCTTCTTCTTTACCAATCCAGATAGTAAGCTGGGAGCTGTCATTTCCCAAAGATAGTCTGGGGTACCTGCAAGACGATCTGATAAGAAGACGACATGTCAGAAAAGTTCAGAGATAAAGGGAGAACACTTCAAAAATAAGTAAAGAAGGGAAAATGTTCAGTATAACTCACATAGTTCTGTCAGAGGGCCGACCCTCAGACCAGCTTCTTTAAGGAATCGAGGGGTCATCAAGTCTTCGAATTTTGCAAGCTCACCCTCTCGACCTCATCCTCTCAGATAGTCTACTATATCCTTCTCCTCCAGACTAAGTCCAGGGTCTGACCTGGCCTTCATGGAGGGGTTAGACCACTTCTTGGGGACCCTCAGACCATCGGCAACGGGCTCCCACTCCCCGGAGATAAAGAAAAACCTCTTCTTCCAATCATGGTTGGAAGTTTGTGCCACATGGAGGAGTTTCTTCTCAGACCTCCTTGCCCCCAGGTGATAATATCCAGGCTGCTTGGACGAGGAGGTGATGTTGTAGAAGCCCAGAAATAGGTCAGCCGAGGGCTCGTCGATAAAGGCATTCTTCCACAAGGAAATATAGCCCAAGATCGTCCTCCAAGAGTTGGGAGGAAGTTGAGAGGGGAAACACCGAGGGTAACCAGAATATCTGCAATGGAAGGGTGCAGAGGGAGCTTAACTCCAACCTTGAACATCTGTTCGTAGACTGCAACCTCTCCCTCTTGGCAATCGAAGACCCTCTCAGCCTCAGAGGGAACCCTCATAGTCACCCCGGAGGGCACTCCATAAATATGCCTCCATATCAGGAGATCTCGATCCCTAACAGAGGAGATAAAGGACGAGGCGTGGGAGGTATCAACCTCATCATCTGTATCATCGTCCTCGTCCTCAGATCTCTCCCCCTCATCACCTGCAGGAGGACCCTAAGGAAAAGCCACTTGGAAGGCATTGGGGGACAGAGTTTTCACAGGGACAGCCTTAGAGGGGGCCGTACCCTCGGCCTCTTGGCCTGGGCTAAGGTCAGGTGTGTCCTTTTTGCCAGAAGTTCCAGCACCAGTTGGTGAGGAGACTCTCTCGTCCATCTCACTTGGGTTGGGTGTCTCGGCAGGACAAGGTGACGACCCACAAAACTCAGAAGGTTCAGATGGTCTTATGGTGGCAAGAGGAATGGGAAAGATGGGTCATACCCAATTAGGGTCGGCCCCTCGTTTCCTCTCTTCCTCTTCCTCTATTCGTCTGATTTCGGTAAAGAGCTTCTCTCTCAAGGACGGGAACTCAGATACTAAGCTGTAAAGCCTCCTAAGCATTAAGGGGAAGACTCTACACTTAGAGAAATTACACTAGACTTGGCTAATTCAGCTACAAATAAGTGGGGAATTGACCAGGTTTGACTTTTGGATTAAACAAAAGAACTCAAAGGTTTTCGTCAAGAACGTTCAAGAACCTTTAACCGGAGAAGGCACCGGAAAAAGCTATGGGGAACTCGAAGAAAATACAACCCTATGGCCCTAAAAAACAAACAGAATTGAAGACAAAGGAAAGCTCTTAATGAAGGAGAATACCTGATAACGAGGGAGAGTAACGCTGCTGAGACCTGACGAAACAAAGGCTGCAAGTGGCAAAGCTTACTGGTTCTAGAGAGAGAATAGACTTAGGCGCGAAGAAGAAGAAGCTGGAGAGAGAGAGTTTAAAAAACTCTTAAATACCCTGGCAATAAATGAGCACATTTGCCAAGAAGGGTATAATTAGGGCACAAAGCCCCATGCAAGTGTGCAGCCGCCGTGCCTTGGAAACTTGAATAGCAATTAGTACCTGCCCATGTGTCACTCACCTAACTGATCATACACGCATCCCAATTTCAACATTATCCCTCAGCCATCTCAATGGCACCTATGGCTAAGGGCTGGGGGTGATTGATATACCCGTTTATATCCTTGGCTTGGATGAAGACTATGTCCAAAACGGACGACCCTAAGAGGGGCCGACCCTTCGCCAGGCCCCCAGCTGGCCTCCACCAGGCCCAGACGACCCTACGAGGGGCCGACCCTCCACCAGGCTATAGAAGACCCTACGAGGGGCCGACCCTCCACCAGGCTCCAGACGACCCTACGAGGGGCCGACCCTCCACCAGGCTCCAGACGACCCTACGAGGGGCCGACCCTCCACCAGGCTCCGGACGACCCTACGAGGGTACGACAGTACGAGGCCAGAATCAAGCCAGACTCACCACCGGAAGAAACTTTGCCCTCTGCCTCGTCTCATAGGCTGAGGGTGACATCATCACAGCGCGTGGTTTGGGAGATGCGTGGAACAGTGCGCGTGAGGCTCACGTGGCACGTGGTAGACCGTTATAACAAAACACACCCTCACGTGAGGGAATATTAAGTCATCATTTGGCATCTACAGGTGTCAACTGGGGGTTGGCTGGATCATCATTCACATGCACCATGCATACTTGGGGGGTACACTACACCCCCCAAGACCTATATATACTTGTCACCTACAACCCTACAAAGGGATCATATTATTGCAACCCTAGTAAAACTCTGCTTGTACACACATTAGAGAGAGAGAGAGAGAGCTTGTGTGCATTGTATCCAAGGCTATTAGTTCCCATACTTAGTGGATCACACACTCACAGTGGATGTAGGCCAAATTGGCTGAACCACTATACATCATTGCCTTATTTCCTCTTATACTCATCCCCTTCTATATACTTATTCATCTCCATGGCTGCCATGGCTGCTACTGCTTGAGCTCACTATCACTTATCCGGTGGTGCTGAATCACAGCATCATCAATAAGCCTTGTTCTTCTCCTTCTTATGAGTTAAAGGTGTGGGACCAGGTACTATTGCGAAGATCAGAGATGATTTGATATTTATAGTATATAATGTGTGTAAAATATATATTGTGCAAACAACCTACTTGTGTGCGATTGTCGTAAGACGAGATCATATGTATCTAAAGAACGATTAATTTACTAAAGTGCGAATATTAGAAGGCTAGATATTGAATATATAGAATAAGTTTAAGTAGTGACACTTAAACGGCAAGGCTTGAGCAAGAACCTACGTGATAGGGTAACCTGGGGTTTAAAAAAAATATACGTGAGGTGTTCATTAATAAGGGTATTTGATAGCGTACTGTATGGGAGGTACGAAGTCATTTACTTGTGAGCGAGAGGATGCGATGCGCAACATATAGCCAGAGTTGTTCTTATTTAGTTTACTTTTTTCGAGTTTCAGGATGAAATTCCATTGTAGGGGGAAGTATGTAACACCCCGTATTTTTAATGACTTTAAAATGGAATTATTAGAATTAACTGTGGGATAATTGAAAATTAATCCGGATTTAAATATTACTCGAGAATAAAGTAATGTGTGATTTATGTTATGTTGAATTATACTTGTGATTGAAAGTAATATATATGATTATGACTTTAAATATGATTATGATTTTAGAAATTATCCCGAGTTATGAATACGACAATTATGGTAACTAAGTTGGGACGCGCGTGTGAGTCGTGTCGAGACTATAATTAAATGGAATGAAAAGTAAATTATTTTTATGTCATCCGAATAGTCGTTTTGATTGTGCCAAAGTGTCCAAAAAGGTATAAATAGTCGAAAAAGTCTACTTAGGGGATCACTTTGGGTTTTGGGACAATTTAGAACCAACCAGACACCTTAGATAGGTATTTTGGTATATTTCCAAAATGGGTGAATAGTACCCCATGAATTTGTAGTAATATTATATAAGTGTAGAGGTGTTGGGACTGAGGTTCATTCATAAAAATTCAAAATAAATGACTTAGGGGAGAGTGAAACACTTCTCTCGGAAATGAAGAGGCTTTTCTAGGGGACCAAAAGCCAAGAGTCATCCTATACCACCACCACACCACCACTGGAAGTTGGCCGAAAGAAAGAGGAACACCACTAGAGTTACCTTCCCCAATGGTTCAGACCTACGAATTAGAGGCAAGTTATTAACTATTGTAAATTTTAGCATGTATATTGTCCATGTTAGGCTATTTAGAAAATTCTGAAAAGTTATATGAATAAAGATGATTTTTTATGAATCCTTGAAATGAGAATTATGTAGGATTGATCTCTTTCCGAGTCTAGAATCAACTCCATGGAATATGTGAATTATTTGGTTAAGAAATCTGCGATTTATGTTTAATTGATGATAAAGTAAAAAAATTAGAATTCTTGGAATCTGGGTATATTTATACATGTTGATGATGTTTAATTGAGTTGGATACGTTAGAACTTGCCCATATATGTTAGTATATGATCCGGGTTACATATATATAAATTTATAGATGTTTAAATATGATTTTGGTAGTTAAAAAGTATGAAACCCGTAACTGTTAAGGAAAATCTGGGCAAATATCTGATCGATCGATCGATCGTCCCAAGAATGTCGATCGATTGATTGATCGATCGATCAACCAAATTCGTCGATCGATCGACTCCCCTAGAAAATCTGATTTGTTTCCTTTTATGTTTTGATTAAATCCTAACTTTTAGAAATCTTTCATGTTGATTAATGGAACATAATGGGACTACGAGAAGGGCATTAGGACATACTTAAGATCCGAAAAAAATATTATTATGTGTGGTATTGAATGAGGGAAATTAACGAGCGTTAACGGAATGAATTACGGTGGAGAGTTATATAAATTGAAGTTTAAATCGGATAAAGAATAACTTAAGTTTAGTACCAGTAGTAAGAGGGTCATTAATTACAAGAATAACATTAGGCTTATATGGGTTAACCCCTAAGAGATGAAATAAAGGGTTAAAATTGAAATAGGGATTATGGAGAAATAAGCCTAATTGAAGATAATATTAATTGATAGAAATTAGGGAGTTGTGATAACATGGACCAGTAGGGTTTAGATGTTACCTACTAAATTTACATGAGGAATAAATGATTACCCTTCGAGTGATGAGAGAAGCTCGGGAATATAATTTGTGAAATAAAGTCATAATTTGTAAATACGTAGGATATTAGAGATAAATATACTACGTATGGAAATATTTATATGGTTTGTGCATGTGCCCTATTGTTATTATATATAGGTGGGGTGAATACCTATATTATTATTTATTATGCGTATGACATACCTACGCTGCTTCCTATTCGGGTGAAGGTTTCGCTTTGTTGACGATCTTATCTTTAGATTCATACCCTGAGCATAGGAGCTTGGACACGTACTATCAGTGTGAATGATAGTTTTGACAGTTGAATGGGAACGTAGGTATGTGCGTGAACCATTTGGGTGGGGAGTATGCTTGCCTCCAATATGTGTATTATGTTTTTATGGTTCATGAGAGACATCGAACCAAAAGTCCTTTATACAACGAGAGATATTTCAGGACATGATAGCAGAGTGTGCATGAACCGCAACTATGTTTGGGAGGTGCCATATTAATATAAATAATAATGTAATAAATATATATACTGTGAAGTAATCTATTGTGTGAAATTGTAGATTAAAATATATGTACTATGATGTAATCTACTGTGTGAAATTAAAGATGAAATGAATAATAAAATCTTATTGAATTAAGTAAGTGTGTACTTAATCCTATAACTATGAAAGCCTAGTTTATATTAAAGAGAAATGAACATGTGTAATTATCATACATATTGTGTGGGAAATACGGGAAAATGATATGGGATAGAATCATAATTGAGAACCTTAATTAAGGAGATAATAAGGTACGTTAGTTTTGCACACTAGATGAGAGGTGAGAATTCTCAAGCGAGATCCCAGAAGCTAACATGTACATAATAATTTCTTAATTGCATTTGTTAAGCACTTGTTATTTTAAAAATCTTTTACAATTGGGCTCTGACCCATTGCCTTGCATATTCTCTTCTCTATTGTATTTTTTAGATCAGGTGTCCAGCATCACGGACGCCTAACATAGATTATGGATGTCTCGATCAGTTATAGCTTCTACTGGAGATGCAAAATTTGTTTAGATGCTTCCATTCTTTTGATTCACAAATCTGTACTATCTATTTTAATTTAGGGAATGTCACCCAAGATTCTTATTATTTCATTCTATTCCATAGATTGTAATTACTTATGTGAGTATTGTCAATATGAGTTTTGGTTTGTTGGTAATGAGATATTTTAACTGGAGTGTTATTCCAGTCACGTTTATTCTTGTTATATATAGTTCATTTGTGATGTGATGTTGATTATTATCATTCTGTATTATGGAATGGTTTTAATTAAATTAAAAATGCAAAAGTTTTTAGACTAGCTTAATTATTTATTAGGTGAATTAATACAGAAATTATTTTTGGACAGTGATGTTGAGAATGAACCAACTGGATATTTTTATTTAAATTAGTAAAGGGCTGATCGCCCGATATTTAATTAGGCAGGGTGTCACAACTATGGAGTCAGTTTCTAAAAGTTATACTACGTAACACCCCGTATTTTTGACGATTTAAATAGTTATGTGATTAATTACTTTTTGTAGGAATAAGTATGCGATTAATTATTGCTGTTGGATTAATTAAATTAAAATGTGAGAAATTAATTTGTTATTAATCCGGATTAAAATAATTATTAACTAGCGTGCCAAGGGTTAATACTTATTGTTGAGAATTATTGAATATTACTGTGTGATATGTAATATAAAATTATATTACTTGATAAATTGTCGGAAGTAAAAAATACGGCAGTTTGGTAATTTTAGTCTTACACGCGTGTGAGTCGTGTCGGGACTAATTGAATAGAATAAAAATAGACTTTATTTTTAATAACTCGTATGGTCATTCGGAGTGCGCCGTTGAGTCTAGAAGGGTCGAGATAGTCAAAATAATATACCCAGGTGTTTAGTTTGGGTTCCGGGGCAATTTTAGGCCTAACCGGCATCCCGAGAGAGCATTATGGTAAATTATATTTTTGGGGTTTAATTAATGGACGAAAATTGGGAGTTATTTGATCAGAAAAGAAAAGTCTTTTAGGGTGGGGAGACACAGGAAGGAAAGAACGGCCATAGAGGGTGTGAGGGAGAACCAAACTCCAAGAGAAAAGGGCTAAGATAACACCACCTTGCACAACCGAGACCACCAACGCGTAGATCGAGAAGAGAGGAACGCGTATGTACCAACATCACCAACGGATCAGACCTTCATATTCGAGGCAAGTGTTTATTACTTGCTTTCTTTAGCAATAATCATACTCATGTTAGTGTAGGTGAAATTTATTATGATTTACATATGAATTGGGTGAAAATTGGAGATTTAAATTATGATTAAGGATTGGTTTAATTAGTAGTTTAAATTCCTTCATTTATGTAAACGATTAATTACGGAATTGAATTATATATTGATGAATGAATCTGGGTTGGTTAGGTTCTTTGATAGAAAATTTGGAAATTAGGGTTCATATGAATTAATTTGGAGATTTTATACAATTATGAGGTTTACGGACGAATTAATGATCCTAGCATGTTAGAAATGATCCATAACCTATTAGGTGTTGATGGGTATTGATGATGAGGCATTGGGTGTTGAATCTTAGAGGTTTTTAGGTCCAAAAATGGTGAAAAACGCTGAAATCTGGGCAAGAAGACGAACAAAGACATCTGGCGCGAAGTCGTTCGCGCGAGATAGGGATCTCGCGCGTAGTCGTTCGAACGACACTAGAAGTCGTTCCCCCGACATCCCTTCTAGTTCGAGCGACGTAGTGAATTTTGGGAATTTTTTCTTAATGTCCAGTTTTGAGTTTGCTGATTTATTGGAGTGAGAGAAACTACCAAATAGTAAATTCAAATAGGACAGAATTTCAGGAAAAGTATGTGAGAATTAATAGTTTAATTATTTCGGTATAGGGAATACCTTGGAGATTATGAGAGAGATAGTAATCTAAATATTTATACTATATTTAGTGATGAGGTTAAAATACAAATGAGTAGTATAAATGTAGGTTGGAGAAATACCTATAAATTATAATAGGATATATGTATGCCTATTATGTGATATTATTGTTAAGAGCACTAATGGGTGATAACCCAGGGGTGCAAGAACCTTATAGTTAAGCGCACCAATGAGTGATAACTTGTGGGTGCAGAAAATCTATTGTTTAGTGTACTAATGGGTGATAACCCGGGGGTACAAGGATGACTATTATTAGGCGCACTAATAGGTGATAACCCGGGGGTGCTGGATTATTATTGATAGGTGCATTAATGGGTGCTAACCCGGGGATGCAAGATTCTATTTTTAGGATCACTAATGGGTGATAACTCGGGGGTGCTAAATTATTATTGATAGGTGCATTAATTGATGCTAACTCGGGGATGCATGATGTTCTGGACAGGTGCACTAATGGGTCTTAGTCCGGGGGTGCAGGAGTAGTGAATATATATATATATATATATATATATATATATATATATATATATATATATATATATATATATATATATGAACTTGTGAATATTTCTATAGTGTGAAATTAGTAGACTCGGTAATAATAATAATCATTACATTGCACCTAGTGGCCTTAACCTAAGGGTGCAGGATTAATGTATATATATAGGGATGATTAGTCTATATATATGTATAATTACTTGGTTAACTTTCTACTTTATGAGAATAGTAGATAAAATGGAATTGAGAAATGAAATAATCTTAGTGGATAAAAGATTAACCATTCATACGGTGAATAATGAAACTTTGTATGTGAGATAAACTATCTGAATAACGTATTGTATGGGCGATACGAGAATACTACTAGTGAGCATAGTTAGTATTAGTATGTTTTCTGACTAGTTAGACTGGAAGGTATAACTAGGGGGATATTAGATGTACGTTAGGCATGCACAATAGACGAGAGGTGAGAAACTCATGTGAGAGTTAGATAACTAACATACGTATGAGACTTGTTTTAAGAACTAGTTTTAAATACTTGCTAAATCATTTTTGCACATCGAGCTCTGACCCGTTTCTTGTATTTCTTCTATCTTTTGCTATATATATGTATTATATCAGGTGCTCAGCCACAGAGACACCGTATTTAGAGATTTAGATTGCTTGACGTGCTATAGCTGTTGTGGAAGTTGTAGGTCCTTGCAGTAGACACATCTATCCTTTACATTCAATTTCATCTAGACTTCTTATTTAGGGTATATGTCTCCCACTTTTAGTTCTTCATCAGAGATATTGTATTCTATTTATTTTATGGTTTTGAGTTTTGAACTGGGAGGTTTTACTCAGTCTTATTTATTTCAGTACTTGATTCATGTTCAGTATTTATTTACATTCTGTTGTGTGGTGAATGGTTTATATTTTGAAATTTGATGGAACTGGATTTACTTAGTTTTACTAAATTGGAAATGTTTTGACACCTAGCTTAATTTTATATTAGGTGATTAATATGTTAAAATTTTTTTCGACAGTGATGCTAAGAATGAACCAACTGAATATCCTGTTTTGAATTGGTAGAGGACCGATCACCCTATATTTAATTGGGCGGGGTGTCACTGGTGGTATCAGAGCATCAGGTTCTAGTGTCCGTAGGATCTGTGCGGCTTATTATGTTTCAGCGCATCGTTCTTTGATGTAAAGCCTTGTGATAGGGTTGTTGTGTTCCTTTACGTATGTGACTTACGTTCTCCTTCTACGAATTATAATGGATGTCACTCATTATACGAAATTCTATGTGATTCGAACACCGAACATTTTAGGACAACTAGCGAGGGCCGTAAGAAGAACTGCGGGAGATGAATCTCAACAGAAAACATAAGAGCAATCGGGAAAGAGTGATCGGGATAAAAATCCCCATGAGGATTACTTAAGCTAGAGATATTAAAATCGTCACTCGGGAACTGTGGGTTCCCAGGAGACAGTCATAGATAACGGTGGAGTGATTTCAGGACCACCTAGCACAGTCGATAAAAGGGAAATCAGAGGATCTCTTTTGAAAAACCCATCGGTGAAGATGCGGGGAAGAAAGTGAGAGAGTGTAATAGACCAACAGAGGTAGAAAATTCGAAGGCAATTGTGTAGAGTGGGGTGTGAAGACACTCAAAATTTAGACTTGGAGTTAAAATGTATAGCTCTTAGGAGCATCATGTAGTGATTAGAGACAATCACCATATTTGAAGAAGTGTGTTTAAAATTTAGAAAGAAATTTGGGTACGATTTGATCATGAGGTCTTCCATTCGATGTGGTAACAAAATGTGAGTGAAATTTTGATGTTTAGCAAAATGGGAAAGATTGAAACCGATCGTGAGAGAAAGGTTAAATTGCATAATGAACTTCGTACCTAGTAGAGGGGCATAAATTATCAAGAGGGTTTATAGTTGATAAAGAACCCGTGAGTAAAACATAAGCATAAATGAGAAATCTAGCAAGGATGACTAATGCTGATGTCATCAAGGTTATACGATGACTAGTTCTTGCGTTCTTTCCAGAAGAAGCAAGCCACGAAGGTTAGAGAATCTGGCCGAAAAGCAAAACTGAACTGAACGGTGTTAATGAAACCCCACATGAGAGTATACCCAATAGGGAACATGGTTAGATGATTTTAAGTTGATTAACTTCCTACAAAGTGACGATGAAGTCAATCAGGGCCGTGGAGGCCAACCATAGTTCTGAAAGGGAAGTGTAGCCAGCAAGTTAAGACTACTCGGTCCGAGAGAAGGACATTCCCAAAATGGTCAGTGGGACCAGTGACGGGGAAATGGTTCGTGAAGTTATCCTTATGTGAAGGAAGTAGAACTACAAGTATTGAAGGTGTCCACAATTGAGAAGTGAGACCGAAGAGATTAGAAATGGTAAATTATGCCGGTTAGGCATAACAACTGGAGGAGAGAGACTTCTAGCGAAAGAAATTGGGGTCAAGAGAATTTGGCCCAGGAAATTTATAACTCGAGAGTGATGGGTTCAGGCTGGACCAATAGAGTCCTCATTAATAGTACAAATAGTATGTCAGGGTCTCTGGGCCTGGGATGTAAACGGGAGTACAATAAATCTATAATTGAGGCCTAGAGAGTTTGGGCCAACGTTTCAATAATGGGCGCAAAACTCACAAAATGGAATAAATTGTCCATGATGAGAGAGGACAACTCTAGGAAGAAATCCTAGGATGTATAACGATTACTGATGTTCATGGGTCGTGATGGCAGCCACGTGCTGAGACCCTATGATTTGGCGAGACTGGTGAGGTTTTGCTTCTTCCTTATGAGTAAAGGATAGATTCTAGTGACATGGGTGTGCCACAACTTTTATGTAAATTGAAAACCCTAAACTTCGCATGCGGTTCGAGTTTAGTGGGAACGTTAGTTTTAACAATCTTGTTACAAATGTAATTCTTGTTGTTAGCAGGGCATTTTGATGATTTCCTGTGAGTGAATCGGGTGGGCCCTAAGAATATGTTTTGCTGTTATAATTTACTACTACATTGAGTCAGCTTTAGTAGAGTTTATTATGGTAACGTGTAGTGATTAATTACCATATGGTTAAATGATAGTAAAAATGTAGTGATATGACTGTCGTGTCGGATACTCCGGGAGGAGTGATCTTAGTTTTGTGCGGCTCCACCTAAAATCGGGTTGGGCCCAGATATGGGTATATATGACACTTTCATGGTATTATAGACCTCAGTGAGTATAGTGTCTAATTATATGTGATTCCCGAGCATAGGAATTTATTTGTCTGTTAAGACTTAGAATACATTGTGTTCTTATCGAGCGACGAAATATATCTTGTTATATATTTATTGCGCCAAGTACTTGGGATAGTGATGGCGCCATGCTTCATGTTACATTTTTAGGGGCATGAGAGTGGACGAGTAGACTTTTATGTCACGATACGTAGATTGTGGGAAAGTAAATAGTATGTACTGAAGGCCTTACGGACCTCGACAACCGGCTAGGTTAGATAGTGGTGTATCGGGGGGGTTCCTTGTTTGGATTTCGCTTTGCAAGACATCCCACGCATGAAACTAGCGAACGTCGGGAGTTGGAGAAAAGTTTGGCCGATAGTACATAAGTTTTGTAGGTTGGTTATTGTACCTATAGGAGAATATAATTGAGAGTTGATAATTCTTTTATGACTTAAGGCCAATAGAGTCGCCTAGTCTCAGTATAATTCTATATAGAGAAATAATACCATTGAAGGATTGATTAAGTTTTGACTAGTGGGGTGGTTGAGTGTACCCTTACCACATCATCATACCGAGTGTGAAAGAATTGAAGTAAGAAAATTTTATGTCTTTTGTATAATGATGTGCGAGGCATAGGGTGTATGGGCGCCCTGGGTGATTGAATCAAACTGTGGATTATGATTATCTTGTGAATTCGATAACATGTAGTCGGGTAAGCCGAATATTACTCCGTAAGATTTGTTAGAGACTTACGTTTCAAAATAAACTAAGATTTTTGAGCAGGAAAAGAGACTTGTGTCACACGATACGACAAAGTCACATGTATAACGATTAGAAGTACATTCAAGAGAGTATAAAATGTATTAATATACAAATAACAGTTGTAATGGGTTTAATGTAGAGTAATTTTCAAAGTTAGTCTTCTAGTGGGTCAGCTAACTGTTAGAAAAAGGGCGGACAATTCAAAAAAATTAGCGGCTCCTTCTACTAGAGAATGGAAGAGTATCCCCATGGATCTTCTCATGTAGCTGAGATAGTAAGATTATAGGTACTAAGATGCGATTGAGTACGACCTAATACCCACAGAGGGATGGGCAGGACAAACGGTCTAATCGGGTGCGGGAGAGAAAATTTTATGTTGATACTGAGATCTTAGGGGAGGACGAGAGTAGTACCTTCCACTAGTGGATCTTGTATCCAAACAACCCTTATAAGTTCACGCTCGGGCAGAGTGCCAGTAGAAGTATGGAACGATAAACTTTGTTGTTTTCCTACTTGAGAGTTAGAGGTGGGGGACAAATTATGATTACAAATGTCGGAGGAGAATCGATATTATCATATATGTTGTGTGTGAAATATATATTTCACAACCAATTTACTTGTATGAACGACACGAGACGAAGTCGTATGTATATGAAAAGAGGATAAATCTACTAAGGTGCAAATAGTAGAAGTCTAGATAGTGAATATCTAAAATATAGTTGAAGTAGTGAAACTTAAGCAGAAAGACTTGGGCAAGAGCCTATATGACAGGGTAACCTGGAGTTTAAAGCAAACACATGTGAATTGTTCATTATTAAGGGTATTCGATAGCATACTATATGGGTGGTACGGAGTAGTTTACTTGTGAGCGCCGGGATGCGATGCACAATATTTTTACAGCGTTGTCTGTACCTGGTATACTTTTTTCGAATTTCAGGATGAAATTCCGTTGTAAGGGGGAAGTATGTAACACCCCATATTTTTGACGATTTAAATAATTATGTGATTAATTACTTTTGGTAGGAATAAGAATGCGATTAATTATTATTGTTGGATTAATTAAATTAAAATGTGAGAAATTAATTTGTTATTAATTCGGATTAAAATAATTATTAACTAGCGTGCCAAGGGTTAATAATTATTGTTGAGAATTATTGAATATTACTGTGTGATATGTAATATGGAATTATAATATTTGATAAATTGTCGGAAGTGAGAAATACGGCAGTTTGGTAATTTAAGTTTGACACGCGTGTGAGTCGTGTTGGGACTAATTGAATAGAATAAAAAGAGCCTTTATCTTTATTAACTCGTATGGTCATTTTGAATGCGCTGTTGATTCCGGAAGGGTCGATATAGTCAAAATAGTATACTCGGTTGTTTAGCTTGGGTCCCGGGGAAATTTTAGGCCTAACTGGCATCCCGAGAGGGCATTATGGTAAATTGTATTTTTGGTTTTAATTAATGGACGAAAATTGGGAGTTATTTGATCAGAAAAGAAAAGTCCTTTAGGGTGGGGTGACACAGGAAGGAAAGAACGGCCATAGAGGGTGTGAGAGAGAACCAAACTCCAAGAGAAAAGGGCCAAGGTAACACCACCTTGCATAACCGAGACCACCAACACGTAGATCGAGAAGAGAGGAACGCGTACGTACCAACATCACCAACGGATTAGACCTTCATATTCGAGGAAAGTGTTTATTACTTGATTTCTTTAGAAATAATCATACTCATGTTAGTGTAGGTGAAATTTATAATGATTTACATATGAATTGGATGAAAATTGGAGATTAAAATTATGACTAAGGATTGGTTTAATTAGTAGTTTAAATTCCTTCATGTATGTAGAGGATTAATTACGGAATTGAATTATATATTAATGAATGAATCTGGGTTGGTTAGGTTCTTTGATAGAAAATTTGGAAATTAGAGTTCATATGAATTAATTTGGGAATTTTATACAATTATGAGGATTAAGGACAAATTAATGATCCTCTTATGTTAAGAATGATCTATAACCTGTTAGGTGTTGATGGGTATTGATGATGAGGCGTTGGGTGTTGAATCTTAGAGGTTTTTAGGTTTAAAAATGGTGAAAAATGTTGAAATCTGGGCAAGAAGACGAACAGGGACATCTCGCGCGATGATAGGGATCTCGCATGATGTGCTTCGAACGACACTGGAAGTCGTTCGCCCGACATCCCTTCTGGTTCGAGCGACGTAGTGAATTTTGGGAATTTTTCTTAACGTCCAGTTTTGAGTTTGCTAATTTATTGGAGTGAGAGAAACTACCAAATAGTAAATTCAAATAGGACAAAATTTCAGGAAAAGTATGTGAGAATTAATACTTTAATTATTTCGGTATAAAGAAAATGTACCTTGAAAATTACGAGAGAGATAGTAATCTAAATATTTATATTATATGTAGTGATGAGGTTTAAATACGTATGAGGAGTATATAAGTAGGTTGTAGATATACCTATAAATTATAATAGGATGTGTGTATGCCTATTATGTGATATTATTGTTAAGAGCACTAATGGGTGATAGCTCGGGGGTGCAAGAACCTTATAGTTAAGCGCACCAATGAGTGATAACTTGGGGGTGCAGAAACTCTATTGTTAAATGTACTAATGGGTGATAACCCGGGGGTACAAGGATGACTATTGTTAGGCGCACTAATGGGTGATAACCCGGGTTTGCTAGATTATTATTGATAGGTGCATTAATGGGTGCTAACCCGGGGGTGAAAGATTCTATTGTTAGGAGCACTAATGGATGATAACCCGGGGGTGCTGAATTATTATTTATAGGTGCATTAATCGGTGCTTACTTGGGGATGCATGATGTTCTGGACAGGTGCACTAATGGGTCTTAGCCTGGGGGTGCAGGATTAGTATATATATATATATATATATATATGAACTTGTGAATATTTCTACAGTGTGAAATTAGTAGACTTGGTAATAATAATAATCATTACATTGCACCAAGTGGTCTTAACCTAAGGGTGCAGGATTAGTGTATATATATAGGGATGATGAGACTATATATATGTATAAGTGTACTTGGGTTAACTTTCTACTTTATGAGAATAGTAGATAAAATGGAATTGAGAAATGAAATAATCTTAGTGGATAAAAGATTAACCATTCATACGGTGAATAATGAAACTTAGTATGTGAGATAAACTATCTGAATAGCGTATTGTATGGGCGATAAAGGAATACTACTAGTGAGCATAGTTAGAATTAGTATGGTTTCTGACTAGTTAGACTGGGAGGTATAACTAGGGGGAGATTAGATGTACATTAGGCGTGCACAAGAGACGAGAGGTGAGAAACTCATGTGAGAGTTCGATAACTAACATGAATATAAGAGTTATTTTAAGAACCAATTTTAAATACTTGCTAAATCATTTTTACACATCGGGCTCTGACCCGTTTCTTATATTTCTTCTCTCTTTTGCTATATATATGTATTATATCAGGTGCTCAGCCACAGGGACACCGGATTTAGAGATTTAGATTACTTGACGTGCTATAGCTGTTGTGAAAGCTATATCTATCCTTTCCATTCAGTTTTATATAGACTTCTTATTTAGGGCATATGTCGCCCACTTCTAGTTCTTCATCAGAGATATTGTATTCAGTTTATTTTATGGTTGGAGTTTTGAATTGGGAGGTTTTACTCAGTCTTATTTATTTCAGTACTTGATTCATGTTCAGTATTTATTTACATTCCGTTGTGTGATGAATGGTTTATATTTTGAAATTTAATGGAAATGGATTTTCTTGGTTTTAGTAAATTGGAAATGTTTTGACACGTAGCTTAATTTTATATTAGGTGATTAATATGTTAAAAAGTTTTTCGACAGTGATGCTAAGAATGAACCAACTTAATATCCTATTTTGAATTAGTAGAGGACTGATCACCCTATATTTAATTGGGCGTGGTGTCACATACGGGTCCCGTGTGATGTGTTCATGCCTCTTACGCGACCATTTGACAACTTGTTTGGGTTTTCACACTTTTAACGCCATTTTTAAGCTTAATCTAGATATTTTCAAATTATCATCATATTATCAAATCGGGAGCTCATTTTCTCAAACCGAGGGTCCCGCTACTACACGTTTAGTTCCTACGAGTTACATTGATCCCGTGCGAGATGTTCATGCCTTTTACGGGGCCATTTGGGGATTGGTTTGTGTTTTCACCCTCTAACAACATGTTTTTAAGTCAACATCTAGATATTGGTTTGACTATTGTGAAACTTTCACTTTGATATTTTCTTTTCTAGGCGTTTTCTTGGAATACTTCCTTGTCAAATAAAGGAGTTCGATAATAATTTTATTGCTATAATGATGATGTCTTTTCATTCTTCCATGCCTAGGATGATCTTATTAAGTGGGGGTGTGCAGGACCCTAAAATATTTTCAAAAATAGCAAGAGATTGTATTTCTCACTATTTTCATTGTTATTATGCCTACTATTTATTTAGTTGTTAATTTTAAGTTATGATGTTTGGGATTAGATAGGAGTAGTCTTTTTATTACCTAGGTTATCTATGTTTCTCCTTTCAGTTAATTAATAAAATTATGACTCTCAGTAATTAGGTATAGTATCAATTTAAATAAGGCCTACTTGAAATGCATGACAAGATACCGATAAACTTATGTAAACTTAAAAGTACATTTTGTTTAATGTTTTGAACTAATAATAAGGATAGGTCGTTGGTAGGAAAAAAAATTGTGGTATTTATATGAATAGGACTATAAGTTAACTTTCGTTGTGATTGGTGGCATTTATATGAATAGGACTAACAACGAAAAACTAAAATGCTTGTTATAGATATATAGTTGTTATATATAGTAGCCCTATTATATAGTTGTTGTAACAACTATATAGTTGCCCTGTTATATATATATATATACTAGGGTGTACCCGTGGCGATGGCACCGCGATAAATATGTTCCCTTGATATTTTTTATTCGGACAGATGGCACGACGATAAATTTGTTCTCGTGATATTTTGTATTTTAAATGTGTCGCCAATAGTGCAAATATAAATAATATTGGCTAGGTGTAAATACTCAATATATATACACCAAACACAACCATACACACACCCAATTTAAAAATAATATAAATATGAAATATGTATACACCCAACACAACCATACACACAACCAATACATATATGCAAACCCATTCAAAATAAAACACATGCTAAACACGATACAATAACACGACACGTTATGATATAAACTTGATTAGAAATTAACCAATTTGTTGCGATTGTTGTGTTCATATTTTTTTAACACGAAGTCTGGATTGTATCTTATGCATGTCATTTTTTTAACATGAAATTGTAACTTGATGTGATATTTGTGTCCCAAGATAAGCTAAATTTTTTTTTACAAAAAAGCTACTAACTTCCATTGCAATCCACGCTTAAAAAAATTGAGATCTCAACAAAACTTATCGTCCCAAAGTTGACAGGGACTTGACTAATTCAAGAACTTTTATTTTATTTTCTAACAACTCAGTGTCTCTCTATATATAGATATCCCAATATTGATGTCTTTAACTATTTAGTTAAAAAGGGATAAAACGACAAATAATTAAGCTATAATTATTTGTCGTTAAAGAAAAAATTCTCATATTAAGGGTTATCTAAAGAAAAATCCCTCTAATAGTTGTTATCTCAAGAAAAATTAAAGCATTGTTGCAACTTTGAAATAAATCTCTATCTCGAGAAAATTTTAAGAAAAATGAACTATAAATAAATCTTAGCACTTTGACATTAAATTTAAAAAATTGTTTAATTTCTTTAGCAACAATATTTTTTAAAATAAAAATAATATTACATACACTACATTGAGCTAAAATATTATATACACAACAGTGAGTTAAAATATTATATGTTACATTTATACATATTATGTTTATATAATATATTATTATTATTTAATAATTTATATGTTTAATAATATTATTTGTAAGACTAACATATATATATATATATATATATATATATATATATATATATATATATATATATATATATATATATATATATATATATATATACTCCTACCCTTTGGTAAGGCCGATCCTAAGATTGATAGTGCTCTGTGCGAAAATCAATAGGTCTTTCTAAAAAAATATTGTACAAAGATATTAAATACCTAAAATGAAACCCTAAAAAATTAAACTTATTTTTTAGAGCGTCATTTTAGTGGGGTGATATTGAATCATCCTTCGTATAGATTGTTTTTGGGTAGTTAAAAAAATGAGCCCTAAAAAATTAAACTTATTATAAAAATTGACAATTTTAATATATAATATTTTTGGATCCCTATAATATACATACATAGATACATAATCTAAAATGATCCTCTACCATTGACCACTTGGCACATGGCAGGGCCGGCCATGCCCTTTTAATCGACGACCATATTGTAGAAAATCTAATCAGTGTGCTTTTTTGAAAATATATTTAGGGGTTTGGACTCACCTAGAGCCCCGCACATCCAGATTTTGTGTTCAAACCATTTACTTTTGTCAGTGGCATGAGTATAATCAGTGAGAAAGATATTAAATCACTCTCTTGCCAGCATTTGGAATTGTCCCAAAGGGTCCATATTTTTGTATTCAAGATAAAAAGTTATCGCTTGCCAGCCATTCATGCCTTACCAGGTACCATTAGCCATGCAGCAGTTAATAGGTAAATATTAATAAATAAAAAATGGTGAATTAAAAAGCACAAAAAATAAGTGATAAATTTTTGGTCTATTTTAGCAACAACCTTAAAACATCTAGATAATAAAAAATGCTTCAAAAATTTATAATATTAAAATATTGTAAGAAAAAAATTAAATTATGTAATCAAATATTTTCACTCAATACAAATTGAGCTACACACGCAATTGTAACATTATATCACACCTAAGAAAGATAAATACTCCAAACATAGTAATCTTGCTAATCATATTATTTTACTAAAACAATAATTCGGATCCACATATATTATAGAGAGGCACAATATTAGCAAACAGTTGAAGGAACAAACATGACAGAGATGTAAAATAATAATAAAAAAATTAAAAAATGTCATTCAGACTCAATATATTACACAAAAAATATTCTTCACTATGTATTTACAAACCTGGAATATTCTTCAATATGAATTTACAAATAAACAAAATGGGGAGAAAATGGGTGATGGTGAAGCCGAACGTACACATATTCGAAATCTGGAATAGTTGTAAAACTTGATGATGAAGACCCCACAATCAATTATATGAAACATCAAGGTGCCAACATGGATTATGTTGGAGCTGTGCATGCAGAGATAAATAGCAAAAATGGATCAATCAATAACAAAAATTGATTTGAAAAAACTTCCCCCCAAATATTGATTGAGGATAGTGCTGAAAAATCTTGTCCCAAAATATAATGAAAAAATCTCAAATATTGAAACTCGATACAAAACGAACCTTACCGCCTCCCACAGCCTAGTGCTTCACATCAAACCCTGAAAAAATTCAAGAATCAGTAAGTAACTGTACTAACCCGCCCTTTTGGAGAGGATTAAATTCCATAATTAAGTATAATTTGGAATTTGGAGAATTTCTCGAAATAGTGATTTTGGGATTTTTGAGGATTTAATAATTTTCAAAGGGTGTTATAAATTATTTTGGGACTATATAGGTCGAAGTAATTTAATTATATGTCGCCGTGGAGTATAGCGACAAAAGAGGTAAGATTTTGAGTAGAAGACCGCACTTAATTATTTTGGGCTAGAATAGTGATTTGCGGTCAAGTACCTCGGATGGAAATTTCGACTGCGCCATGAGTCTCGAAATGTCCGAGATAGTCAGAAAAGAGTGTCCGATTGTCAAAATTGAGTTCCGGATAATTTTGGAGTTAAATAGGCTCGTAATTGGGTAAACGAGTCGTTTTTGGGTTTTTAAAGGGGTTAAACCCTTTTCTCCTTATAAAAGGAGGGAGATGGGGAGAAAAGAGAAGAGATAAGGGAAACAAGAGAGGGGAGAGAGAGGAGGAAGAAAAGAGGAAAAGGGGGAGATTCTGGCCAGCCTCCGCGGGATTCGGCTCGAGGACGTCGGATTTTATCCACGAGGCAAGTGTTTACTTGCTTTATTTATATTTAAGCATAAATATCTCATATAATTTTTGGTATAACAAACCCTAATGATTTTGGGTTGGGTATTCGTGGATAAAACGGGTATTTGGGAGTTAAAACGAATAAACCCCTAAAAATGGTAAATTGGAGAAATTTAGAAATTAACCAAAAATATTGGGTGATTCCGGGTTCTAGGATGTTTAGAACCCGTATTATAGGTGTATTTGTAGTTGGTTGAAGTTGTAGGCCGTTTGGTGAAGAGATGGAAGATTAGGGGAAGCTTCCATGGCCGAAACAGCTTCTTGGAGAAGAAGCTGTCCGACTTGATCGATCGATAGATCATGGGGGCTCGATCGATCGAGACATCAATCGATCGACGGCCATGGGTCGATCGATCGACCCCTGCTGAAAGTTGATAATTTTTCTAGGATGATTTGGATGGGATAGATTCCATTTCATCTTGCTTTGAGGTTAATTAGGTGATAACCTAGAGGACCTTTTAGGACTTTATGGTCCATAAATTAAGGCAACTTAGGAGGGTAAAGTAAAGGTTTTTAGTATATAACCCTTAATCTATATTTTCGAGGAAAATAGAATATTTGCATAAATTGATGGATTAGGGTTCCTAAATTATATTGGGGACTTCTAAATGATTAATTGGACTAGGTGTAGTCTTGGGGGTTCAAGGAAATGAAATCCTTAACTCATTGAATTTAAGATTGTTCGGGTGAGATAAAATCCCGAGGATGTTTCTCATAGGCATACAGGCCTATATAATTATGCTTATGGAAACCATAATTACATCGATTACTGTTAAGTGTATCCTAGGAGATAATTAGGATAATTTGGGAGTATAGATATTTTTTTATTTCACTTAGAGTGAAGGGTATCATTGGAGATATCCAATAAATCCTTAGATGGGATTGAGGTATATAGTGATTTTTAAATCAAGAAATATTTGGGTTTAATATCATGCTTATATGAATGCATGATTAAGATTCCTGGAGGGAATATTTGGGATTATTGGTCATCGCTAGATTCTATAGACCACTATGGCCGTTTATATATATTCTAGGAAGAATATATAGGATATGTATATATTGTGTGATTTAGGTATATATATATATATATATATATATATATATATATATATGTTATGATGGAAATGATTTTGAAAATATAAAAATGAATATTTTTAAAATGGTAAATAAATGATTTTCATAATTGATAAAATATGGATTACACACCTCTCTAAATCGCTATCATAAGGGAAGTTGTGTTCGTATGGTGAAGCCCCCTGGCTAATGAATGCAGGGTGGATATAGTCCTATAAGACATGTGAGCGTTTGTTGATATATATTTTCTGAGCTGGTTAGGAGATTCCGGGTGTGGTCTTGACTATCCCGCAGGCACATGGCCGCTTCCCGACGGCTTGCGATATAGGATCCCAGGTTGTCTTGATGATAGGCCCTGGAAGATGATAGCCATTTAGGGGCGCGCACAGTGGGGAAACCTGGACGGGCGGTCTTAGAACGCGTTATATTAAAGCAATTCATGATAATGGATTGGCTTTAATTACATTTCCTGGATATAGGAAGGGAAATGGGTTATATGTTTAGCTTCGGTAACACTCCCGGATGGAAGAAGGGATGTGGAAGCATATGATATGGTAAAAGCATTTTTATGATAATAAAAATGGCTTTTAATTACATTTCCTGAGTATAAAAAGGGAAATGGGATAATTGAAAAAGGAAAAGCATTTTTATGATAATAAAATTGTCTTTTAAAAGTATATGATTTGTTAAAGCAATTCATGATAATGAATTGGCTTTTATATTTACATTTCCATGATATAATAAAGGAAATGGGAAGTTTTGAGAAAATGAAAGTAGTGATAAATACTTTGTGTATCGAATACACCTCAGTCCGGGAGGTATATCCGGATGTGTATTATAAGATATAATTGTTATTATGTAAACCTCAGTCCGAGAGATATTATCCGGACGTATATTGTGAATGTACATAAATATATATTTATACGTTTGTGTGTGCTACGGGCCCAATGGATCTCTACCATTAACCCTTCCAAGTAGTAGTGTATCGGGGGGTTCCTTGTTTGGATTTCGCTTTGCGAGACACCCCACGCACGAACTTAGCCCAGTGTTGAGAATGGAGGGAAGTTTAGCCCTTAGCACTTAGACTATTTGGGGTAGATAGTAGTTGGGGAATAGACTAGTTAGGCCAGGATAGCTTGACTAGGGTATGTGTTAGGATGTGTTAGGTGTGAGCTACTAGAGGAGAGGTGAGGGGTATCTCATGGGAGTGCAATATCAATTTAAATATGAGATAAAACTATTTTTCTAAAAATAAAGCATTTATGCACTTGCAAAATATTTTCAAAATTCGGGCTCTGACCCGTTTATCTACTCTCCTTTCTTTCTATATATTATATATATATATATAGGTGTCCAGACACAGGGACGCCTGGATGGAAATTCTTTCGAGTCAGACGTCTGCTACAGCAGCTGTGGATGCTTGCGGGTTCTCGGTAGACGCTTCTTTCCTTGTACTCTACATAGGAGGTATTGTACAAACATTCGGGCCAATGGTCCAACTGATTTTATTTACTCTTTGCACGATATTCGATATGGTTGTATAATTTGAACCGAGTGTTCGTTTATTTTTAGTTCATTTCATTTTCCCTTCAGTTTTATTTACGCATTAAATTGTGGATGTTTTATTTTAATCATTAAAAAGAGTAGTTAAGTAAAAGTTTTTAACGCTCGCCTAATAGGATATTAGTAATTAAATGGATTTTCGACAGTGATGCTAAGAATGATCCATATGTGACTCCTGTTTTAATTTGATATAGGAGTGATCGCCCGGTATCCCATTAGGCGGGTTATTAAAGTAACATGAACTATACCCACATTGACTAAACCCATATATAGTTAAAACTAAAAATGATGAACAAAAAGAGAAAACAATTAGAAGACGTGATTATTGGCTCCGGCTCCGACTACAGCTCCGGCACCGGTTCGATCAACCATGTGCCACGAGTTTCATCATCGTTGAACCATGAAGGCCAGAGGACTCTGATCCCTCTAGTATTAGCACCAATTCACTGGTATTGGCGCCGATTCGAGCAAGGGCTCTGATCCCCTCCGCTCTCATGGCTCCCAGCGTTCGTCGTTAGCGGTGTGAAAGGGTAATTGAAGATAACCTGTCAAATATAAAAGAAAATAAACAAACCTTAGGTGTCACCAATTTTAAACAGATAGGAAAACGAAAGCTCATGGATGTTAGAGAGAAACATATAGGTGTCACCAATTTCAAACCGTAAACCCAAAACAACCAAATAGGTGAAACCAATTTGAAACTGTAAACCCAAAATAACCAAATATCAGGGCAAAAAAACGAAGTAGATCAGACAGTGATGCCAGTTTCTGGGTTTGAAGCATATACATGGTTAGAAATAAGAACTACGAAAATGCCCATGAAAAGTTAGAAACATACCAAATTCATCAAGAAACATACCAAACTCGGAAGTAATTCTACGCATGTGTAAGTTAGAAATAAGAAATATACGAAACACAAAAGTAATGCCATCTTCAGTTACGCTGAATCTTATGGGCTGAGCTTGGCTGGCTGAAAAACGATAGGATCGTGTGGAGACCTGAGGATAAGAAAGGAGGAAAACACTTGGGTTAGTGTAATAAAAAAAGATATAAAAAGAAGTACAGAGATATGCGTGAGATTTAAAAAAAGTACATAGATATGGAGTAGATTAGAGACACGCACAGTTTCTTTTGTTGCAAAAAAAGGGGTTGTCCTTCTCCTCGAGCCATGTGCTCCATATAAGAGAGAATGACCATTTTATCCACCAATGCCTACGTATATTTGAAGCAAGTTCAGGCTTTAAGGTATAAACTCAACTTTCAATCTCAACCGTGAGTTGATAAACACCAAATCTTTCAAATTTAATCTCAGCCATTAGTTGGAGAGGACAAAAAGTCCCTCCTCCTTTATTATATATATATATATAGAAAGTCTCCTGTAAGGACTTCTTATGGTGCAGCCCTCGGTGCAAACCATTTTTTTAAAATAGTAAAAAAATGAATTTTTTGATGAAACTTTATGAATATGATCTCCACGGTGAGAAGATCATTTCCAAAAAATTTCGTCAAAAAAATCAATAAAAAAACTGTTGAGATGAGGCGATATGTAGAAAAATTATATAAATATTCATTTTCAACCGTTGAAAAGTTGGGTCGGCGCCAACTACTTTATTGATTGAATTTTTTTATGAAACTTCATAGACATGATCTTCTCACCTTCGAGATCATATCCATGAAGTTTCATAAAAAAATTAAATCAAAAAGTGGGTGAGATGATCGCCAACATTTCAACGGTCGAAAATGCATCTTTATACCTTTTTTTACATATCACCTCATCTCAACGGTTTTTTTATTGAATTTTTTGATGAAAAAATTGAAGAGGCTCTTCTCACCATGGAGATCATATCCACGAAGTTTCATCAAAAAATTCATTTTTTTACTATTTTAAAAATATGGTATGTAACGGGGTCTGCACCATAAGGAGTCCTTACAGGAGGGTCTCTCTCTCTCTCTCTCTCTCTCTCTCTCTCTATATATATATATATATATATATATATATATATATATATATATATATATATATATATGTTAATAACTATAATAGCTATATAGCTATATAGCTATTTTATATATAGGTAGTGTGTATGACAACTATATAGCTATTTGAAAGATAAGTATGGGCCAAGGGAGCGAAGAAATGTGTCCTCAAAAGATCACTTCCTATTAGAACTAAAAAAGATAATATGGGATGATTAGAAAATGACCCTCGAAGAGTACTTACAAGGTAAAACAAGTAATTACGGTTGATTGGATTATCTTGTGATTTCTGCAGGCTTCTCTACATGAAGCAGCGACAATTCCATGTTCGACTCCTCGTTTGTCTTATATTCATGGGGAGATGTTATGTTAAATATCTAGTAAATATAAATACAGATTACAATAAAACAACACATAATACATGAAGTTAAATCTCATGGAGTCTTCACACAACAAAACTGAACTTTCAGACATTGAATTTAAATTACGACACATAAATTGAAGAATTCATACATTATTTAGCGAATATAATAATGAAAGTAGCAAAATGTTGATTAGATATAGTATGAATTGCAACTACAGTACATTCATAACCAAAATATACGCTTACTATTGGTCACAAGTGCAAGTAGAAAAAGTGAAAATAAACCTCATAAGGCATAACTTCGTGTGGTAAGAGCTTGTTTGGTGATGATGGGAATAATATTGAGCAAGGGAATGATTTTAACAAACGGACTTATATGATTCCGTTATGTTTGACCTGTTTAAGGTCATTGCTAAATTTTTAGGATGCACGTGCATAGGACCAATTATTAGGATACACATGCCTAAGGTCATGGCTGAATTTTTTTCCAACATTCAACGTGTATCAAATGTGCAAGCGTAAGGTCCAAAAACAAGACCGGGGGACTTACTTACAGTACGCCCAGTAACACATATAACTAAAAGGAAATTCATTGGAATCACATATCCTTACTACATTCAATCCTCTCTGTTATTTCATCCTTGTCAGATAGAGAACCCAAACTGCTACCTATACTGATGATTGAAATCTACTCATATACGCTAACAAACATGAATTGATCTTAAGTTATGATGGAATGATGACTGCAAATCGAGTGTCAGGTTCAATTATGATGAATGGAGAATGAAAAAATTCAAAAATCCACAAATTCAAGTTAAATCATAAAAACTTATATTTGTTAAATTCTCAAAAAACTTGAAGTTGCAGTCTGAAATTAAAACATAGTCTTCAAACTTTTGAATTTGATACATAAACTTTTTGAAAGATTGCCTAGCTTTAAATAGGTAAACCTTTTGAAATTTGATATCCATTTGAAACATGTCTTTCTAAATTTAACCCATTCAGGAAAGATGACACATTTTGATGCTTCTAATTATGAAGAGTAAGTGGACTTGACCTTTACTACATATAGGATATCAAAAGATAAGAATATCACAAAAATAATACACAATATGAGATAGTGTACATTGTGTACTTCTCTACATGTAAGGACAGAGTAAATTTTGATAGTTTACAATGTATGGACAAATTAAGTTTTGACTTGGGTTCATCAATAGTATAATATAATGTTCAATCACCACCAATTCTTTTTGCATAAGAAGCTTCTTCAGACAGTTTTTGATTCTGCATGGGGGATCATCTATTCTCCTCTAATATATGTACATGGGGTACATTACGTTTGTTTTACTTCAATTAAGCATTCCACTCTTGTAACTCAAAACATTAATAAACATTGTATTGAAACTAAAGTTCCATACCATGTATTCTTTTCTATATCTGAATTGACACAAGTAATAAATTATCATATTTTATAATTAGGGCCAACATACATCTGTTGATCTGATAGATTCCCCCTGATTTTTTTGTTGGTTATGAATAATGGTGAAGTAAATTAGATTAGAACTTGTCTAGGAGAAAAGTTATAGTAAAGGAATGCTTACCACAAGCTTTAATAAAAATAAGCGAACATCAAACATCAACTTCTGCCTACACTATATAACATCACCACTTCTCCCTAAACATACGACCAACAGCATCAGTTGCTTCTGCCTACACATTAAACTTGGATTTGAATATTTGATATGAGATATTTGATAACATTAGACTATTTATTGGACTCATTGAAGATGTGAGTTTGAAATTAAAGTGTGTCTTTGTCTACATGTATATCTACCATCTCCAAACAATGAAGGAGAACATCAACTGAACCTTTAAGAAGAGTAATGCACAACTGGCTCTCCCTTTTATGATGTTTTAGAACTGTACAAAGAAGATGGCAACTTGCATCATTTAGTCATATTAAAAATTAACGATCTACAAAGAAGGTATTCAGGCTTTCTATAGTCTTCGTGCCTTTTATATCTAAGAACCTCAGAGAATTAGATTGGTCATGAGCTTTAGAAGTTTTAATCTTGAGGAAGATTTAAAAAACAATGCGGGTATACGTAAGGATTGTCCAACATGGCAGGCATCCAATTGGAATAAATTTGGAAATAATCTAGTAAAATAATCAACGGATAGTTAATTGAAATGTTAATGCAATGTATGTACATTCTAATGTATGCAACGGGCCAATAAAAAATACGTATTAGATCGTGTCTGGATTCCAATGTACGCACGTCAATAATATTTTTCCCAAATGATTGATTCAAATCTTAAAGAATACATTTAATTCAAAGTAAAACAAATCAATATCTTGATCATCCATAATTATACAAGTTCAAATCATTAACACCAATCATACCACCTATTGTGTCATAAAAGTGAGAAACCATCAAAATCATGCTACAGAACCATACACTGTCATCATTTCTTTTATATTATATTATAACGAAAGGTTCCCAATACATTGTCTTCAAAATTTTGAACTAATATGGTTTCAATTACAATTTGAAGGCATGAATTCCATACTCCCAAATATGAAATTCCTACCTTTCATTTTAATGCAAAATAATAATCTATCATAATCACATCAAATGAAAATGCTAATAGCTATTTATGTGTAACTGAAACACAAATTGCTAGTTTAAAATGATTACCCAAAATAATTAAATATCTACAATTCCTACTGTTGTCAGATAAATAAGATAGTAATTACACCATAACATAAAGAAAAACATTACATAAAAAACCATACATACATATATGCTAGTTTATGGGTCATTTTATGAATACTCTATGCACAAATACCAAGACATCCTTAGTCAGGGAAAGGATTGAGATCGTGGCAGCGATGAGGAAAACCTTGGAAACCTTAATGTTGATGATGGGCTCAGTGAAAATAGGTTGTGTTAAAGCATAATTAGAATTATTCTCTCTTTGGGACATAAGGATTCACCAATTCTCATTAGAAGTATCACAACAATAATAATATGATTGAGATTGAGATGATAGTAAGTTTCCCAGCAGATAAAATGTGATTATGTAAGGAAGGATAAAAGATGAAAGAACGATACCGATTTCTCGTAATGATCTCTCTCAGAAGCAGCGCATTTCTCTCCAGTACACATTAAACGATGCTCGTTCTTTAATAGATATCTAAAGAAACAAAAGAAACAAAACCAATTGAGAAACCTAAGGATTCACCTATTATCATCAAAAGATTAAAATCATAACGCAGTGGAGATTCACGGGTTACCGAATATTAAAATTGCGTCTGAATTTGTGTAATACTTGCCCTATTGTATTAGTGGACTTTTTCCTTCAAGGGTTTCCAAGTTAAATTTTTGTCTTGTGCAATTGCATTTATTTCTTTCATTTATCACTTTGCAATCACCGTGAAAATGAATTAAATTAATAGAATTGGCTAAATACTAAATTGAGATTGATCCCAACATATTCAATTGAACCGAAAATTATTGAAATTGGCCAAATTTAAAATTAACAGAGTTCATTTGATAAAATAGAAAATTATATTTTCAATAAATACAATTAATAGTTACGAAAGGATAATTGCATGCTTTTGATTACTTATAATAACTCTAACCTCTCTCTATTTATGAAGGATCTAAAAAACGCGGGGCGTGATTGAGGCGTGGAGGCCAAGCCTTAAGCCTTGGAAGCCTAGACGGGCCTAGGCGTAAAAAGGCGTGAAAACCCGCGTAAAATAATAACGGGTGGCCAGCCCTATACTATATTAAATCAGGAGTTTCAGATGGTCCAGTCTCAACATCAACTGTCAGTACTATATAATATAGGACTAACTACCCGAAATCACATAAGCGGGATATGAAAATTAAAGAAAAACGTGCGACGAACAACAAACTAACACTATAACACCACCAACAAGAAAAAGATGCATGATAGGACTAAGATAAATGAAATGCTAAAAATAAAATGAACTAAATAACTATAACCGAATGTACTACACAAAGTAGACCCGAATAATCTGTCGGGTCACAGCCAATACAATAACTGAAATGGAATAAATATAAACATGTATATAAATATCCCTTGGGTACAAACCCGATATACAACATGAATCCTACCTAGAATTTTAAGGAAGTAGGAAGCGACTACATGAAACATCCCGCAACAGTCCGCACCTGTCACAGCTCCCAAGACTCTGGATAGAAAGTCATCCGGCATCCATGCGGAAGGATACGTGAGGTAATATATATATATACAAGGAGGAGAGAAAAGTAAACGGGCCAGAGCCCCGAATGTGAAAAATATTTAGCAATTGTGTTAACCGTGCATAATAATTATCGGTGCACTTATTTCATAATTAAAATGAGACCGCTCTCTCGTGGGACCCCCAACTCACCTCTCATCTAAAGGCGCGAACCTATTCGCGTCCTCAAGTTTTAGTTAAATTACCCCATTATGTAAGGACAACCTAACTTATCATAGGCCTATCCCATACCCGCGAGAGCTACTTTCCTAATACACCCCAAGAATCCACCCCCTCTTTCTAAACACAATTAAGTATTTATTTCAATCATATGTGCCTTATTAGGCTAAGTGGATTCCGGTTTATACTTTAACCAATTACAATAGGATTGGGACATAGAATTTAAATTCTAATTAATAAGCATGAAAAATTATTATTGACACAACTTCCCTCCAATTTCAACACTGCTCTGCGTTTCGTGCGTGGGGTGTCTCGCAAAGCGAAATCTAAACAAGGAACCACCCCGTTACACTACTCCATGTCGACGTCGATCCTGGAGATCCATCATGTCACACATAAATATCGACAGAACTTCTCTCTACTCTCAATAATGTACTACATTTCGTGCGTGGGGAGTCTCGCAAAGCGAAATCCAAACAAGGAACCGCCCCGTTACACTACTCTTTGACAATGTCGATCATAGATATCCATAATGCCGTGCATACCATAACTTACAGAACTTTTCTCCAATTTCAACACTGCGCTGCGTTTCATGCGTGGGGTGTCTCGCAAAGCGAAATCCAAACAAGGAACCACCCCGTTACACTACTCCATGACAATGTCGATCCTAGAGATCCATAATGCCATATATACAATATAATACTATTACTACAACTAACATCACCAATAATATCCTTGGGATGATGTAACCGAAATATTCCTTATATGCGATACATCAACCCCCATCAATCTAGTACACCATAATCATCCAAGATATACTCTACAAAGATTCTATATCCTTTCATCTAGGATATATAAATATATATATAGGTATTTTATTCTCACCATATATATATACATACCAACATCCAAACCCATGACCAAGTGTACATACCAGATATGATGTACAATGGCCATGCAAATATAATACCCGGCTATATATATAGCGCCGATAAAACTGCATCAATGCTATCATCTTCCCAGAGTCCGTCTCACGTAACAATTAGGGACCACCTGGTGGGGATCAACGACACCCACCTCGTGGTAACTCACACACACGACGTCCCGGGAAGCAGTCGTAGTTCCAACTGACAATGAGACGAAACATACCCACCACGTCTCATCCCAAAAATATATATCTATATCGTATAATAACACAAGGGACGACTATGACCTGGGGAATATCCACACCCTGCTCTATATGCCAGGATGCTCACCCTCTGCGCGGAAACTTCCCAATGATAGCATGAGCGGGGTATGCTTAACCACATAAGTATATATATCGCTCACATACGCAATATACATACATCCATATGATCCCATCATATGATCCAATATAATAAACCATCATATACGGTTTAAATATCCATACCATGTATGTCCACGACATAAATATATCCATATATTCACATTCATACATAGATATATGTACATATATTCACACATGGCTATATCAATATATATATACAAACTAATTCTCGTTCATATGTATAAGATATATAAACCCGGCTATAAGTATACATAATCCTCAATATACAAGCCGTCACCACAATTTCCATTAAATGTACCTCGATATGTGAATACAATCCCTCACTTGAAACATATTCAATCATTTGTCCTGTGATGAATAGTCTCCCGAAACCATATGTATATGTCTATACATATATATTCAACATTAGGGTTATCACCCAAGAGTTTTGTAGGAATCCATCACTACACATTTCATCCATATCCAAAAGTACATAATTACCTTAGTACTATTTAACCATAGGCACACACACATGACTTAATAGTCTAAAACCTCAATTTATTCCAACCTCATCTCAAGTATTGGAATCTCAATGGTCATATCCCCATAATTACGTGTAAACTATCCTAACTAGAATTTATGCTACTGCTTATTCTAGTCGATAGTACGATCCCAAGCCGTTCCCAAAGTCACCTATGGTTCGAATAAATCTCGGTAACCCTCACTCCTATAGAGTTATCAATTGTACCTTAGCCTAAACATTTCTATCTAAGAATATGAGACCCCTCACTCTTTAAAGAGTATGCGACCACTCTCTTCCAAATGGCCCCAATCTGTAACTTAGCAATATCCTATCCTTATAAGGATTTGACATAAATGTCGGCCTAGAAATTCACAACATACATGGATATTTCTTATCCAATTATTCCAAGAAGTTCCCACTATAAAATACTACGTGAGAGACCCCCTATAAGTCACCAAAAGATATCTCTTACATTATAAGAGAGAACCCCAAATCAACCAACCCAACCAAAAAGGGCTAGAAGTTATCTTAGGAAACCCATAAAACAGCCCATTAAGGAAGCCCCTAAGAATAAACTCCAAAAGAAAAGGGGGAGAAGAAATCCAAGTTTTGGGCTAAAAACAAGGGACAGGTCGACCGATCCCAGACCCCCGATCGACCGCGGGTCGAAGTTTTGCCTACGAAGAAATGCAGTAGGCTTTTCCTTAAGGCGCGGTCGACCGGTCCCCAGACCGAGGTCGACCGGCCATACCAGTTAAGCTGGCCGATTTCCCTTTCTTAGCAAACCCACGAAATTTATACCCAAATATCATCACCAAGTCCCCAAATCTTTAACCCAATAATGTTATTAACAAGAAAACCCATCCTACATCTCATCCCAACCATTTATAGGTGATTAAACCATAGAATAACATTGATTTCAAGATTTAAACCCAAAAATCTAGGTTTTGGTATTTATATCCAAAAATACATTTCTTTACCCCACAAATTATGAAATGAAATACACAAATAGATATTTAGCAAGATTAAACACTTGCCTCAGATTTGTAGAGGTTGGATCGTCCTCGATGTCGCGGTTTTGGGCCGGAATCTCCAAGCTTTCTTCCTCTCTCTCTTCTTTTCTTCTTCTTTCCTTCTCTTTCTCCCTCTAGGGCTTTTCTCTCCTTCTCTCAAATGAGAAGTGGATTAATCCGTAAGCCTCATGAACCTTTAAAACAAAATCCCAACTTTAAATGTTAATACACACTTTAAATGACTCGTTTACTCCAATTCAAGTCAAAATAGCTTAAAAACATTCCGGAGCCGAAATAAGACCCAATGACAGTCATTTTGACTATCTCGACCCTCCCGAGATCGATGGTACCCTCAGAAATATCATCCGGAATACTTTAAAATATTCTCTATTTTTGGGCCTCAATTTCCAAATTTTGAAATTCTCCAATTTAATTAAATTTTATTTTCCCAAAATTTAATTTCTCAGTCTCCAAAAATCGAGGTTTGTTACACACTTCCCCCCTTACAAAAATTTCGTCCGCGAAATTTAAGACATGCCTAGGACCTCAATATCATCTAGTCCTCACATCAATCCTTAGGATCACTATACCGATCCTTCCTGGTTCTCATATCGAACCATATAGTTTAAAAGCAACTACTACCCAGGGCGCCCATACACCCCGTATTCAAGTTTCCACTCGTAAAATCATGATCAGGCTCCATTAGACTCAAATCATAACATAACCCTCCGCAATATGATCTATAACAACATACTACATATATAGAAATTTAAAATTTCCCAATGGTAGGACTCTCCTCAATTCTGGACACTAGCCACCTTCGTGCGGGGGAGGTCTCGCAAGAGAAATCCAAACAAGGAACCCTCCCAATACACTACGGTGTAGCTAGGTCGGGGTTTGAGATTATTTGAACCAGGGTTAAGGTTTTATAAAAAGAAAGATTTCCATATTTTAGATATTGCCCGAGGGCCTATGCACAATACTATATAAATCAATCCCGCGTCTTTCGACACGCCAAACAAACACCTTATGTTTAAAACACAAGGCCTCAATAAATACAATATGGCTAACCAATATCTAGTTCTCAAAACTAGCACAACTATGAGCTAAACTATCCACTCCACATAAATCTACGAAACCCTGAACCTCTCAGTTATGAATAGGTGTATCATCTCCAAAGATGCCATATAAAGGCCACACTTGATCACTTCCTCCTCTAGGAAAATTTCATACACCCTAGTGGTATAGCGGCTAGCTACTCATCACCCCTCACACGCGACATTCCCAATATTGCACAAAGCATAACTTAAACCCAAATAAAGGTATTCTACCTTATAGTTCCATAACCCAATGGTTTCCCCCCATCCTTGAATCTCAACTCAGGGTCCTCAACTTCTTCCAGGAAAAATCACTATCCCTAAGCCTATTTCTTCACAAGAGAGACATCTTCCTCAAAACCCTTCCTAACCATAATGAAGGGCATGGCGCGATTGCAGCTGCCTAAAACTCCTTCAGTCCTACACAACGAAACTGAGTCTCCAAAGGCATTCCCCTTCATCCTAGAAGGCGATACTCCTGATATTGGGATAACTACACCAACCTCACCTCGGACTTTCCTTACTAAGACCAAGATTCGCCAATCGAGTAAATTTTCCTTTCTTACTTGACTGCCGATAAATTACCTCGAACCACTGCTAGAAATCTCCTCAATAACCCCTCCGAAACCGGGGAAAACAAATACCCCCGATTAAAGCGTACCCAAAATATACTATTGGTATGGTACTTCTAATCTTATCCTTTCCTAGACGACAAAATCTAGGTGACGTCTGAAACGAAACAAGAGCAACTGTTATCAGAACGCCAATCAAGTGAATATACTTCACAGAAGAAAACAACGCGGTGAACACAACAGTCCTATTTATAGGGATTTATGTCAAGAACGTTAACGGAAGAATCCATAACTCGCACAGATCCTAAGGACTCTAGAACCTGATGCTCTGATACCATCTATCACAACCCGCCTAAAATAATAACGGGTGGCTAGCCATATACTATATTAAATCAGGAGTTTCAGATGGTCCAGTCTCAACATCAACTGTCAGTACTATATAATATAGGACTAACTACCCGAAATCACATAAGCGGGATATGAAAATTAAAGAAAAACGTGCGACGAACAACAAACTAACACTATAACACCACCAACAAGAAAAAGATGCATGATAGGACTAAGATAAATGAAATGCTAAAAATAAAATGAACTAAATAACTATAACCGAATGTACTACACAAAGTAGACCCGAATAATTTGTCGGGTCACAGCCAATACAATAACTGAAATGGAATAAATATAAACATGTATATAAATATCCCTTGGGTACAAACTCGATATACAACATGAATCCTACCTAGAATTTTAAGGAAGTAGGAAGCGGCTACATGAAACATCCCGCAACAGTCCGCACCTGTCACAGCTCCCAAGACTCTGGATAGAAAGTCATCCGGCATCCATGCGGAAGGATACGTGAGGTAATATATATATATACAAGGAGGAGAGAAAAGTAAACGGGCCAGAGCCCCGAATGTGAAAAATATTTAGCAATTGTGTTAACCGTGCATAATAATTATCGGTGCACTTATTTCATAATTAAAGTGAGACCGCTCTCTCGTGGGACCCCCAACTCACCTCTCATCTAAAGGCGCGCACATATTCGCGTCCTCAAGTTTTAGTTAAATTACCCCATTATGTAAGGACAACCTAACTTATCATAGGCCTAGCCCATACCCGCGAGAGCTACTTTCCTAATACACCCCAAGAATCCACCCCCTCCTTTTAAACACAATTAAGTATTTATTTCAATCATATGTGCCTTATTAGGCTAAGTGGATTCCGGTTTATACTTTAACCAATTACAATAAGATTACCCAATATGCAATAGGATTGGGATGAAGAATTTAAATTCTAATTAATAAGCATGAAAAATTATTATTGACACAACTTCCCTCCAATTTCAACGCTGCTCTGCGTTTCGTGCGTGGGGTGTCTCGCAAAGAGAAATCCAAACAAGGAACCACCCCGTTACACTACTCCATGTCAACGTCGATCCTGGAGATCCATCATGTCACATATAAATATCAACAGAACTTCTCTCTACTCTCAATAATGTACTACATTTCGTGCGTGGGGAGTCTCGCAAAGCGAAATCCAAATAAGGAACCGCCCCGTTACACTACTCTTTGACAATGTCGATCATAGAGATCCATAATGCCGTGCATACCATAACTTACAGAACTTTTCTTCAATTTCAACACTGCGCTGCGTTTCATGCGTGGAGTGTCTCGCAAAGCGAAATCCAAACAAGGAACCACCCCGTTACACTACTCCATGACAATGTCGATCCTAGAGATCCATAATGCCATATATACAATATAATACTATTACTACAACTAACATCACCAATAATATCCTTGGGATGATGTAATCGAAATATTCCTTATATACGATACATCAACCCCCATCAATCTAGTGCACCATAATCATCCAAGATGTACTCTACAAATATTCTATATCCTTTCATCTAGGATATATAAATATATATATAGGTATTTTATTCTCACCATATATATATACATACCAACATCCAAACCCATGACCAAGTGTACATACCATATATGATGTACAATGGCCAGGCAAATATAATACCCGATTATATATATAGCGCCGATAAAACTGCATCAATGCTATCATCTTCCCAAAGTCCAGCTCACGTAACAACTGGGGACCACCTGGTGGGGATCAACGACACCCACCTCGTGGTAACTCACACACACGACGTCCCGGGAAGCGGTCATAGTTCCAACCGGCAATGAGACGAAACATACCCACCACGTCTCATCCCAAAAATATATATCTATATCGTATAATAACACAAGGGACGACTATGACCTGGGGAATATCCACACCCTGCTCTATATGCCAGGATGCTCACCCTCTGCGCGGAAACTTCCCAATGATAGCATGAGCGGGGTATGCTTAACCACATAAGTATATATATCGCTCACATACGCAATATACATACATCCATATGATCCCATCATATGATCCAATATAATAAACCATCATATACGGTTTAAATATCCATACCATGTATGTCCACGACATAAATATATCCATATATTCACATTCATACATATATATACGTACATATATTCACACATGGCTATATCAATATATATATACAAACTAATTCTCGTTCATATGTATAAGATATATAAACCCGTCTATAAGTATACATAATCCTCAATATACAAGCCATCACCACAATTTCCATTAAATGTACCTCGATATGTGAATACAATCCCTCATTTCAAACATATTCAATCATTTTTCCTGTGATGAATAGTCTCCCAAAACCATATGTATATGTCTATACATATATATTCAACATTAGGGTTATCACCCAATAGTTTGTGTAGGAATCCATCACTACACATTTCATCCATATCCAAAAGTACATAATTACCTTAGTAATATTTAACCATAGGCACACACACATGACTTAATAGTCTAAAACCTCAATTTATTCCAACCTCATCTCAAGTATTGGAATCTCAATGGTCATATCCCCATAATTACGTGTAAACTATCCTAACTAGAATTTATGCTACTGCTTATTCTAGTCGATAGTACGATCCCAAGCCGTTCCCAAAGTCACCTATGGTTCGAATAAATCTCAGTAACCCTCACTCCTATAGAGTTATCAATTGTACCTTAGCCTAAACATTTCTATCTAAGAATATGAGACCCCTCACTCTTTAAAGAGTATGCGACCACTCTCTTCCAAATGGCCCCAATCTGTAACTTAACAATATCCTATCCTTATAAGGATTTGACATAAATGTCGGCCTAGAAATTCACAACATACATGGATATTTCTTATCCAATTATTCCAAGAAGTTCCCACTATAAAATACTAAGTGAGAGACCCCCTATAAGTCACCAAAAGATATCTCTTACTTTATAAGAGAGAACCCCAAATCAACAAACCCAACCAAAAAGGGCTAGAAGTCATCTTAGGAAACCCATAAAACATCCCATTACGGAAACCCCTAAGAATAAACTCCAAAAGAAAAGGGGGAGAAGAAATCCATGTTTTGGGCTAAAAACAGGCGGCAGGTCGATCGGTCCCAGACCCCCGGTCGACCGCGGGTCCAAGTTTTGCCTACGAAGAAATGCAGTAGGCTTTTCCTTAAGGTGCGGTCGACCGGTCCCCAGACCGCGGTCTACCGGCCATACCAGTTAAGCTGGCCGATTTCCCTTTCTCAGCAAACCCACGAAATTAATACCCAAACATCATCACCAAGTCCCCAAATCTTTAACCCAATAATGTTATTAACAAGAAAACCCATCCTACATCTCATCCCAACCATTTATAGGTGATTAAACCATAGAATAACATTGATTTCAAGATTTAAACCCTAAAATCTAGGTTTTGGTATTTATATCCAAAAATCCATTTATTTACCCCACAAATTATGAAATGAAATACACAAATAGCTATTTAGCAAGATTAAACACTTGCCTCAGATTTGTAGAGGTTGGATCGTCCTCGATGTCGCGGTTTTGGGCCGGAGTCTCCAAGCTTTCTTCCTATCTCTCTTCTTTTCTTCTTCTTTCCTTATCTCTCTCCCTCTAGGGCTTTTCTCTCTTTCTCTCAAATGAGAAGTGGCTTAATCCGTAAGCGTCATGAACCTTTAAAACAAAATCCCAACTTTAAATGTTAATACACACTTTAAATGACTCGTTTACTCCAATTCAAGTCAAAATAGCTTAAAAACATTCCGGAGCCGAAATAAGACCCAATGACAGTCATTTTGACTATCTCGACCCTCCCGAGATCGATGGTACCCTCAAAAATATCATCCGAAATACTTTAAAATATTCTCTATTTTTGGGCCTCAATTCCCAAATTTTGAAATTCTCCAATTTAATTAAATTTTATTTTCCCAAAATTTAATTTCTCAGTCTCCAAAAATCGAGGGTTGTTACAAAAGGCGTTTAGGCCTTCTTAATATATTTTAATATTTTTTAACCATAACAAGGCTATTAAAATACAAAAATTGCACAGATCATAAAAATATGTCTGAATATATGCAAATTAAAATACTATTTGATTATTTTGGATGAGATAATGGTCCGATTTGTAAACAAATTCTTTAAAAGGCTACATCATTTCACTAAATCATTATTGCTTTTAGAAAAAAGTGCGCCTTAAGGGTTTTACCAAGAATACGACGTGAAAAGCGTAAGGCGAGGCGTTTCTCCCAAGCCTTAAGCCTAGGCGTGCCTAGGCGGGTTTTTTAGAATAGTGCTATTTATCTTCATCTCTAATCAACCCTCCCAAAAAAGAGTCCCATAATGATTTTGGCCACATCACAAACACTAGAATATAAGAATAAAAAGTGCATGGTATAAGACCACCGCTAAGAATCCTAGAAACTTCATTCCCAAATAATCCAGGCATAAAACTAAAGCACGATGTACAAAAGCAATGAGTAAAATATAATAAGAAAGATAACGCATATGTTTTGAAATTTATTTTATCGATACCACATTAGTGGTTTGCCCTTCATATTTTAATACATTAAATTCACAAAATAAATAAATAGAAATAGGAAAATTAAGGCAAAAATTATCAAAATAATTAATAATTTTGATTTTAATCATTAAAATCAAATGCAAAATCACTTACTAATAGCCATCCCTAAGTCCACCAAATTTCTCCTGGCCAGTTGTGTCCCAACAATAAAACCTAATTATAACACCCCATATTTTTAACTACTTTTAAAATGGGATTAATTAGAATTAATTATGAGATAATTGAAAATTAATCTGGATTTAAATATTACTCAGGAGTAAAGTAATATGTGATTTACGTTGAATATTACTTGGTGGTTAAAAGTAATATATATGATTATGATTTTATAAAATTACCGCAAGTTTTGAATACGAAAATTATGGAAATTAAGTTGGGATGCGCGTGTGAGTTGTGCCGGGACTATATTTAAGTGAAATTAAAAATAAATTATTTTTATGTCATCCGAATGGCCGTTCTGACTGCGCCAATGTGTCCGGAAGGGTTTATATAGTCAAAATTGAGTACCCGGGGGTTATGAACGTGTCTTGAAATTAGTCAAATCCTTACCTTTAAAATCAAAGGTTGGGCTTAGAGAAGAGTCACTTTCATAAACCCAAAGGTTAAGAAAATTATGCAGAGAGTTAGAGAGAAAGTGGAGAGATATGAGAAAGAATTTCAAAATCCTAAGGGGAGGATTTGACAAATTTGTGCAAGAACAGACCTGTAGTGAAGGAAATTCGTGGAGGTTATAATTCTTCTTCAACGGTTCAAACCTACGAATTAGAGGCAAGTGATTAACTATTGCAAAATCTAGCATGTATATTGTCCATGTTAGGTTGTTTAGAAAATTCTGAAAAGCTATATAAATTAAGATAAATTTTTATGAATCTTTGAAATGAAAATTGTGTAGGAATGATCACTTTCTGAGTTAGAATTAACTCCATGAACTATATGAATTACTTGGTGAAGAAATCTGGGATTCACAAGTGTAATAGGTGATAAAGTCAAAACTAGAACTCTTGAGATTGAATATGAAATCTAGGTAGATTTATACATGTTGATGATGTTTAATTAACTTGGATATGTTATAACTTTCCCATATATGTTATTATATGATCTGGGTTAAGTGAATATAAATTCGGAGATGTTTTAATATGATTTTGAGGATGAAAAAGCGTAAAACCCGTAGGTAAATATATGCAGAATCTGGGCAGTATTTGGTCGGTCGATCGATCGATCGACTCAAGAATGTCAATCGATTGACTAAAGAATGTCGATCAATAGACGAGGAATAGTCGATCGATCAACTCCCCCTGGAAATGTAATTTAATTCCTATTTAAATCTCAACTTTGAGAAATATATGGTGACGATTAATTGAATAAATTGGTAATTAAATAAGGGCAGTAGGGTATCCTTAAGACCCGAAAAATATTATGGAATGGAAGGGGGGGGGGGGGGGGGGGGGAATTAACAGAGTGTGAATTAAATTTCTTACGGTGGAAAAATATATATATTGGGATTTAAATCGAATAAATGATGATTTAAGTTTAGGACCAGTAGTAAGGAAGTTATTTTTACAAGAACAACCTTAGGCTAATGTGCGATTAACCTAATAGGTGAAATAAAACGGTTAAGATTGAATTAGGAATTATCGAGAGATAAACCTAATTGAAGATGATTTTAATTCATAGAAATTCGGGTATTGTGAGGACATGGACTTGTGGGACGTGGGTGATTACCTACTGAATTTATATGAGAAATAAATGGTTACCCTTCGAGTGATGAGAGAAGCTTGTTAATATAATTTAAGAAGTAAAGTCATAACCTGTAAATACGTAGGATATGTGAGATAAATATACTACGTATGAAAATATTTATATGGGTTGTGTGTGTTCCCTATTGTTATTATATATAGGTGGGGTGAATATTTATATTATTTACATTTTATGTATAACATACCTACCCTGCTTGCTATCAGGGTGGAGGTTGCTCATTGTGGACGGTCATATCCCTGTGTGCCTTCGGGGGGATATTGATTCGTACCCTAAGCATAGGACATTGGACACGTGCTATAGATTGAGAATGATAGTTTCGATGGTTGAATGGGAGCGTATGTATGTGCCTGTCCCATTTGGCTGGGGGAGTATGCTCGCCTCCAATATTTGTGATAGTAGATTTATGGTTCATGAGAGATGTTGAACTTACAGTCCCTTGTACAGTGCAAGATGTATTCGAACTTGATAGCAGAGTATGCATGCACTGCAGCTGAGTCTGGTAGGGTGCAGTATTGTATGTATATATATATATACACATGTGATATTATCTACTATGTGACATTTAGTAGATATGAGGTAATCTACTGTGTGAAATTTGTAGATTAAAATATATATTCTGGGGTGAAATCTACTACGTGAAATTATAGATGAAAAATGGATAATAAGATCAAACTGTAATAAGTAAGTGAATACTTAATCCTAAAGCTGTGAAAGTTCATATTAAAGAGGAATGAACAGGTTTAATTATCATAAGTATTGCGTGGGAAATATGAGGAAATGATACGGGGAAGAATCCTAATGGAGAACCTTAATTAGTTAGATAATAAGGTATGTTAGGCGTGCACACTAGATCAGAGGTGAGAATTCTAACGCGAGAGCCCGAGAAGCTAACATGAGCATAATAATTTCTTAATTGAATTTGTTAAGCACTTGCTATTTTTAAAAATCTTTTACAATCGGGCTCTGAACCATTTCCTTTCATATTTTATTCTCTATTGTATCTTGTACATTAGGTATCAAGTATCAGGAATGCCGACATAGAATACGGATATCTCGACGGGTTATAGTTGCTCCTGGAAAGGCAGATTTGTTTAGATGCTTACATTCTATTGATTCACACATCTGTAGTGTCTAATTTCATTTAAATCATGTCGCCCAGGACTCTAGTTATTTCATTTCTATTCCAGAGATTGTAATCATTGTATGTCAGTACTGTTAATATCAATTTCATTTGATGGTATTGAAATATTTTAACTGGAGAGTTATTCCAGTCACATTTAGTCTTATTCAGTTGTGATGTGATGTTGTATATTATTACTACGCTTTGTGAAATGGTTTTAATTAAATTAAAAATGGAAAAGTTTTGACACTAGCCTAATTATTTATTAGGTGAATTGATAAAGAAATTATTTTTCGACAGTGATTCAAAGAATGCACTAACTGGATATTCTGATTTAATTTAATAGCCATGATGAGAGTAATTTCTTTTTTTGATTTGTAAATATTTTTCAGAAAGAAAGAAAATATTTTTGGATTTTGAAAATTAGGGAAAGAAAATAGTTTTGGATTTTTAGAAAAAATAAAGGAAGAAAATATTTTTGGATTTTTTGGAAGAAAAGAGGGGAGAAAAATATAAGGACTCTTGAATTGGACGAACTCACTAAAACCAACTACCAAAAGATTGAATTAGACACACACACAAGTAAAGATTGAATTAGCATGTAGCCAATTTTTATCTTCAAAATTAGTGAAAGGTTAGTAAAATTTTAATTAAGTCCGTGGGCGACAAAAATCATGGAATTTATCTTTGTGATCACCTCAAAAATTGTGTTACTACTTGGCTTGCTAGTTGATTGATTTTAAATTTAATGATAGCTAGGGCAACACAAAATGGATAAGTGAGTGAGTCAGGTGATGAAATCCCTTCTCGTTTCAATGACCGGGTCGAGGTCTTAGGTTCATTAATTCATCAAATCATCCAAAATAAATGCAACGCGATAATAAAAATCACATAAGAACAATTAAATACACAAGCATCGACTCGCTTGCGGGAGATTCGCGAGTGATAAAGAAATTTACCTCCCACAACTTTCACATAGCAATTAAGCACACAAGCATTGCTTCTAAATCCTCATCTTTAGACTCCCTCTCTCTACCTTGTCCGATTTTCTATCATTTTTTTAATTATTTCAAATTTAAATAAATGAAAAAATAATTGTATCTCCGAGCACCGCAATACAAGCCAATAATGAAATTCTACTACAAAACTTCTAATAAAATAAAAAATGGTACGAAAAATAAGAAATAAATGACAAATTAACTACACTCCAAAATCTTCGCAAGTGCTTCAAACTCCAAAAAGAGGTAACGATGTCATTTGAGGAGTAAGCTTTTTGTTTGTCATTGTGGGAAAAGCATCTCTAATGAAAAATCCTTCATACCTATAAAAAAAATAATAACAACTTGTTTAGAGGTAAGCAAGGGTGTCAATCCAACTCTAACGTGTGAAACATAAGAAAAGTCATGTAATTTATTTTTCTAGTTATTTTCCTTTTTACATTTTCTTTGTTTTCTATTTTTTTATATTAAAACAATTTATGAGGATGGTGAATTAACTAAACTAAGAACAAGTAATCGAACAAGAAGGAAAGTGTAAAGTGTGTGATAAAAGTGAGTGAAATATAACTAAATAAAAATGTAAAATACGAGAAGAGTGAGGAAATAAAAGTGAGGGCTAACAAAAGATAGGATGACAACATATATTCTAGTTATTCTTATTAATCAATTCGTTCAAATTAAATCTCCTAAGTTAGTATCGAAATTACAAATCAACAGTCGTCACAAATATAATTTTAATAATAACCTTTTAGAAAATTAAATTCAACACTCCTATAACTCTTGAAAAGTAGATCCAAACTTCATTTAATGAATCCCCTACTCGGATCAATTTATTAAATTAGTTCAAATCATGAAAAGTAGCTAGAGTTTAAATTCAAATAAATAAATTCACATTTAAAAAAAATCTATCTCTAGTTCGATTCTAAAATGGAAAAAAAGACTAGAATTTCGATTTTATCTCGAAAATCATTTACCCTCTCTCGAGGCGTAAATCAAAATGTAAGAGTGCAAAGTTAATTATTAAAGAGACATTTAATATAAACAAACTAATTAAAATGAGATGAACATCAAATAATGGGATCACCCTACCCCTTCAAAGGGGTTTCCAGCCTAACATGGTGTTAAAATACAATAAATGTAATATTATCAATAAACTAAGCATGCAGTTAAAAAAAGTAGAGATAAGAGAACAAATCTTATAATCAAGTATCCTTGAATTACAATTTTAACTCTAAACTCTTCAATACAATCCAAACTCTCACAATTTAATCCTCACAAATTCTCTAAATAAAAAATAATAAAGAAAGAAAGAAAACTGTGACAACCCGCTCACCAAAATAAGGGGTGGCCAGCCCAATACTCCAATATAACGGAATCATGGATGGAATCATTCTCAGCATCATAACAAAATATAGAGTATCCAGGATAACCACCCAATATTTCAGAAAACGGGTTGCCAAAAATTTTGATTTGAAAGTAATTAAATGAAAACAAACAACCCGATTCCTGAAAGATAAGGGAAACCCTAAGATATATATATAAATAATACAACAAGAATACAATAAGAGACCGAATATGTAACCGATCACTTAAACTGATATACCAGAGATACACATGTACAATAAGTTACTTATTACATTTCATTAGACATTTACAAAAGCTTGGGCCTCTAGCCCGAATAAGAGACTTGATCTTAACTAGAATGAAAGTGACAACGTCTATACCAAATATATCCCGTAATACCCGCAATGCGTCACGGCTCGTCGAAAACAGCGTAATAGGAATTCAAATCAGGCATCCTTGCGGCGGAGTACCTGAGCAGATACAAGAAGAATATGCAACAGGAAATGTAACCAGGTCAGGCCCGGTTCTATATGATTACCAGATGAATAAAGAGTATGACAGTTATGTACGATAAATCATGAAGAAAGAGAAATAAGCAGCAACCTATACAATTTAAAACATAAGCTAAGCAGGAACAAAATAAGAAGCATTAAACTAAAAACTTCATCAAATGTGCCAATTATCTCACATATCTTTTTCTTAGCAGGAAGTATATATTTAAATCACAATCTTTTGCTCTTTAAGGAAATTTATCTCAATTTTACCTTTTGTAAAAATCCTTTCCTTATCAGGAAAATAATCATTTTCAATTGCTCTTTGTGGCATTTATATGTGCTCTTTGTGGCACTCCATCATGCTCTATATTGCATATCAAAATACATCAAGTCCCACTTGATTATGAACTGTTATTTTTATATACAGATAACGAATTCTAAGACCGCCCGTCCGGGTTTCCCCACTGTGCGCGCCCCTAAATGACCATCATCTTCCAGGGCCTATCATTAGACAACCTGGGCACCTATATCGCAAGACGTCGGGAAGCGGCCATGAGCCTGCGGGGTAGTCAAGACCACACCCGGAATCTCCTACCCATCGCAGAAAAATATACAACAATAAGCGCTCCCATGGCCTAGGACTATATCCACCCTGCATTCATTAGCCAGGGGGCTTCACCTCACGTGCGGACTTCCCTTATGATGTCATTTAGAGAGGTGTGTTTAAACCATTTTATTTATCATTTACAAAGTCAAGTAAATTATCATTTACCAATTTCATGATTAAGTAAATTATCATTTACTAACATCAACACCATTTCCATTCCACGTATATGTTTCATTCTATTCGAAACCATTTCTGTTTACTTCTAGTAACAGATAGAACTTATTATCCGGAGCCATACAATAAATTATATCATTGCTACAACCTCAAAAGGAGTAGGAAAATTCTTAATTAACTCCAAACATTTTAGGGTATTAATTTTAGAACCCCAATATTATCATACCTCGAAGGAATAGATAAACTCTCAATTTATTCTCCCAACATACTTTTATGGTGATAATGTAAACCACCGAGGTTAACATAACTCAATTGAGCTTCCAAAATCTCTCAACATTCTTTTGGGGTTATAGTACAAACCATCAAAACGAGTATAGCTTAAATAAGCTCCTAAAGTCTCCCGAATCATGACACTATATCTCCTAGTTTTATAACAATTTACTAGAAGGAAAGAATGCCCTATCATTAATAGGCCTAACCCTGGAAAAGTCCCCACCTAACCCATTCCTAATGTAGGGTAGACAACTAATTCATCTCACACTCTAGGACTCTAAATTTACTTCATTCAAGAAGGTTCCTAATCCCTATATTTAAAGAAAAGAATTAAAATTGAGTTATAAAAATTTAACTCAAAAACAGCAGGAAAACGAATCGATTTGCCCAAGGGCCGAATCGATTCGCCCTAGCGAATCGATTCGCCCAGAAAGAGAATCGGTTCGGACAACTAAACCAACCTTCTGCAATTGACCGAATCGATTCGGCCTTAACCCGAATCGATTCGGGTTATGCGGACCTGCCAATTTCCCTTAGCGAATCGATTCGCCCAAAGGGCCGAATCGATTCGGACCTTCAAATTTGCCAAAAATGGCTACGAAGGGTTATGAACCCTAAATCCTCCAAACTTCAAATCTCTTCCTTTTCATACACATCCAACAACAAAATCTACCCCAAACTATTCTACATGATTATTAACCATTAAAACCCACAATTTCTTCAACATAAATCAAGACTAGGGTTTAAATCCCACAAATTCTACATTTAAGCCATAAATGTAAATACACAACTATCATACAATTTATGCATCTTAAATCACATATTAGCAAGTAGAAACTTGCCTTAGGGTTGATATCTGAGATTTATTTGGAAAATAAGCAATCCCAAATCCTCCATCTTCAATCTCTCTCTCATTTCTCCATTTCTCTTCTTCTTTCTTTCTCTCTTTGTCTCTCTATGTTCAAGACATAAAATGGGGAAAAAATAAGGGATTTAGAAGACTAAAATCGTGGCTTAGGTTAAAACTCCCAACTTAAATGGTTAACACCACATTAAAATGACTCGCAAATACGCATATAAGCTAAAACCAGGTAAAAGTGCCCGAAACACAAAAATGCAATATGGCACTTATTTTGACTGTCTCGCACCTTCCGAGACTAACTACACCCTCTAAACTGGCATCCGGAAATTTATAATTTATTTCGAGTTCCAAAATTATTTAAACTAAAAGGCCATTTAAAATACATGACACTACAGACATGCAACCTGATGTTATTTACTTTCACATACAGTAAATATGCATCAATCTAGTAAATATTAACTTTCAATTCATTAAATTAATATTTACTCCAGTCTCCACATTTTATATAATTACCTTATGCGGTAAAATTAGTATAAAATAAGCCTCCCAGAATCGAGGTTTGTTACATACTCCCCCCCTTAAGAGGGAATTTTGCCCCCAAAATTCGGGCATACCCAAATCTGATAAGGGTATACTACTCTAAACTAGGATTCTACCATCCTAAACAAACTCCTCGTTATTGCGACGTCCCAAATGGACTCAGACTAAGGTCGACCCTATCGATCTCAGTCAATCGTCATTTGTTCTTTAGTCTGGTAGCACAAGACGCTCTTCACTAACCATCGATTCTAGCTTCCTATGGAGGAAAATGATGTTCACATGACTCGGCATAATTAGCCAAATCTTCAGAATTAAGTTACATCTCACCTCGGGGCATCCATACCGGCTCTAAGTGGCTTAGCCCCAACGCTACTCAGCTATCCCCCGCATCGACGTATCTCATCAAGGCGTATAGCTTAAAAGCCAAATCTCTAAAGAAATGTTCCGAGACAACTCCAAGTCCAAGGAACATATTACCCATTGGTTCCATCCAACGAGTATACGAATTACTCAACCGACCACGCTAGGCCACTCACGATACCATGCCTTAGGAAATGATCCATAAGGCCACTCCAAAACCTAATGGTTGCACGAAAATCACCATCCATACCATTACTGCTCCCATCAGCTATGTATACTAAGGCGCACGTTCGTAATGTGCCTTTCGGCATAAGTCAATTTCCTCCCTTTCATCCATCCACTTTAGAGTGGTAGGATATACATCATTTCCATACGGTTCCCATTACTTCGTGGAAACTCTTGCTAAACCTTCGACACGAATATATAGTCTCAGTCCACCCTATTATAATAGGCACCTCCCACGGTTCTACCATTCCCCATCGAGAATGGGGTGTACTCTTCTACATGTAGTCCGTCCATAATGGGCAGAAAAGCAACGATTGGGTCGACGGTCACCAATTTTCTCAATTGGGATCATGACCAGTTCGATGCCGGTAGTTCCATGCAAACGTCTATGAATACCCTTCTTCATTCCACCGCTACTCTTCTTCGCACGAGTAGGTGAAATTGTCAATCACAGATCGAAATGCTCTCGCTATAGAGTCTTCTGAGTCATACTCACTCTACTTGGCCTTCCATGCCATAACCATTTTCTCTGACGAGTTCTCTATTCGACACGTCCACTAGCCCAATCGTATTTCCTTAGAGAATCAGAAAATATCCAATCACTAGTTCTTCTGAACCCCGAGCACTAACTCGATTCCTCCCACAACATATTGCAACAACTTGTTGCTTACGAGAAGGACCAAATTTCCTGCCTAGGAAGTAGTGCCTTATCTATTTAAGGTGATCACTACCACGATGAAACTTAATCCAAGCACGGGATATTACTTTCCACAAGTTTAAGATTGTGCGATGCATAAACAGTGAGTCTATGCCCTAGTATTATTACTCCCCAATCCTGGCAGAACTTACTCATTAAACTCACTCTCGAGCTTACAATCATGACTCAGGAGTGAGGATCCACCCGTCCTTATTAGCTCCCCGGAAATGAAGTTACCAACGTAACATTATCTCTAAGTAATGCCTCATCTCTTTCGGCTGAACCTACCAAACCTCTCGAGACCCCATAATCTCGTTCCTAAGGGATCTAATCTATTATAGAGTTAACCCACAACTTATTCGTGGTTAACTCCGTATCACTTTCCTAAACTAACACCACCTACCCTCAAGGTCTCATATCGAAATAAAAATCCTAAGGTCTATCTATATATATCCTACCTAAATCGTAAGCATATAATACTAAATATATCCCTAGTGCCCAAGACCTTACTCAACTTCCGACATTTGCTCTGGTTCATGCGTGGGACGTCTCGCCGAAGCGAAATCCAGACAAGGAACCCTCCCGTTACAATACTACCTCGCATTGTCGGTCCTCGAGATATGTGACGGTCTAAGACACATGATCGGGATCTGTACAACTCTAATAATAAGATTCTACTTCTAGACTTTACCTTAGCATTCTATACATGAAATAAGAGAAAGGAAATATGGCATCTCTCCACTCCCAACGTCGTTAAGGTTCACGCGTGGAGCGTCCCGCAAAAGTGGAATCCAAACAAGGAACCCCTCCTATGCATTACTACTTAACTTTGTTGGTCGTGGAGATAAGTCATAGCATCCACACACAATGCAAGTAAACAATAGAACACTCAAACCAAGTAACGCATATGACACATATACATTTAAAAATATCATCACTCGCTTCATAACGAGTGAAGAAAAGATAGAACTTCCATACCACAGAAGTCATATAATTACCCTTCTATAATAGCGTAAATACTACTACAAGCTCAAAATACACACCCGAGTCTACCGTAGACACAATACTACTAAATCTTATCCTAAGGAATACACCACCCACCTATAAGGTGGAATTCCCACCACAGTTCGTACCAAGCACTCCGGGTCAATACTAATGGTTCTCAGACTCCACATTCGAGCCTTACACATACCAACATTATTTCTATCAACTCCCCAACCAGGCACTTTACTCTTGCCCTTGCTTTCCACTCAACGAAGTTTAAAATGAGTGGTTCTATACTCCACATCATAGTTGTTATTCCGACTCTGGCTGACAATAATTGCCCATGAAGTCCCTCTTACTTTCTCAGTAAAAGAGGACACGCTCTTGGCCTCCTCTTCCTCAGCTTAATGAAACCTCCCCAGGTGGGTGTCCACCGATGGGGTTTCACGATTCTTACTCCATCAGAAGTGTTAACAACACCTATTTTGGAGCCTATCACTTCACGGTGCATGATCTCGTCTCCCTAACCGTACAACACCTTATTCGCCATTGGTCTTTATCCGAACATTTTGTGAACATTCGAGAACCCACCTTCTCCCCAGTCCAGTTATCCCAGAGAAACTCGCCATTGCAAGTATCCACCGGGCTTCTCTATGGGCCAAACTTCTGGCACCCACAAACATAGTGACCACATTTTCACCACCTCAACACCTCTTCTATGGGTGAAGGATTTTCCTCCATTCTACTACAGGGCACTTATCCACTTCAATATAACATCGCGTGACTTCTCAAGTTTAGTACCACTTCCTACTTCTAGCGGTGCTTGGGAAACTACATCAACTAAAATTTGCAGTCGTAATAGCAAGACAAGAAAGTGCTACAAAAAGGGAGCGACCTCTAACGCGGTCCCCCTCTCCGACCACAACTTACAGTTCTCCACACACCTTCCCATAATGCCCTTCTTCTATCGACCTATTATTCTCACACGAATACGCAAAAGATTTTATAGATTCAACCTCATGGTAGAAGAACGAAATCTCACAAGATAAATCAACGATCTTAATCCTAAGGCTTTACATCCAATCAAGAGCAACGCTGAAAACTTAAGGCATCCACACAGATTCCTAAGGACTCTAGAACCTGAGGCTCTGATACCATCTGTGACAACCCGCTCACCAAAATAAGGGGTGGCCAGCCCAATACTCCAATATAATGGAATCATGGATGGAATCATTCTCAGCATCATAACAATATATAGAGTATCCAGGATAACCACCCAATATTTCAGAAAACGGGTTGCCAAAAATTTTGATTTGAAAGTAATTAAATGAAAACAAACAACCCGATTCCTGAAAGATAAGGGAAACCCTAAGATATATATATAAATAATACAACAAGAATACAATAAGAGACCGAATATGTAACCGGTCACTTAAACTGATATACCAGAGATACACACGTACAATAAGTTACTTATTACATTTCATTAGACATTTACAAAAGCTTGGGCCTCTCGCCCGAATAAGAGACTTGATCTTAACTAGAATGAAAGTGACAACGTCTATACAAAATATATCCCGTAATACCCGCAATGCCTTACGGCTCGTCGAAAACAGCGTAATAGGAATTCAAATCAGGCATCCTTGCGGCGGAGTACCTGAGAAGATACAAAAAGAATATGCAACAGGAAATGTAACCAGGTCAAGCCCGGTTCTATATGATTACTAGATGAATAAAGAGTAGGACAGTTATGTACGATAAATCATGAAGAAAGAGAAATAAGCAGCAACCTATACAATTTAAAACATAAGCTAAGCAGGAACAAAATAAGAAGCATTAAACTAAAAACTTCATCAAATGTGCCAATTATCTCACATACCTTTTTCTTAGCAGGAAGTATATATTTAAATCACAATCTTTTGCTCTTTAAGGAAATTTATTTCAATTTTACCTTTTGTAAAAATCCTTTCCTTATCAGGAAAATAATCATTTTCAATTGCTCTTTGTGGCATTTATATGTGCTCTTTGTATCACTCCATCATGCTCTATATGGCATATCAAAATACATCAAGTCCCACTTGATTATGAACTGTTATTTTTATATACAGATAACGAATTCTAAGACCGCCCGTTCGGGTTTCCCCACTGTGCGCGCCCCTAAATGACCATCATCTTCCAGGGCCTATCATTAGACAACCTGGGCACCTATATCGCAAGACGTCGGGAAGCGGCCATGAGCCTGCGGGATAGTCAAGACCACACCCGGAATCTCCTACCCATCGCAGAAAAATATACAACAATAAGCGCTCCCATGGCCTAGGACTATATCCGCCCTGCATTTATTAGCCAGGGGGCTTCACCTCACGTGCGGACTTCCCTTATGATGTCATTTAGAGAGGTGTGTTTAAACCATTTTATTTATCATTTACAAAGTCAAGTAAATTATCATTTACCAATTTCATGATTAAGTAAATTATCATTTACTAACATCAACACCATTTCCATTCCACGTATATGTTTCATTCTATTCGAAACCATTTCTGTTTACTTCTAGTAACAGATAGAACTTATTATCCGGAGCCATACAATAAATTATATCATTGCTACAACCTCAAAAGGAGTAGGCAAATTCTTAATTAATTCCAAACATTTTAGTGTATTAATTTTAGAACCCCAATATTATCATACCTCGAAGGAATAGATAAACTCTCAATTTATTCTCCCAACATACTTTTATGGTGATAATGTAAACCACCGAGGTTAACATAACTCAATTGAGCTTCCAAAATCTCTCAACATTCTTTTGGGGTGATAGTACAAACCATCAAAACGAGTATAGCTTAAATAAGCTCCTAAAGTCTCCCGAATCATGACACTACATCTCCTAGTTTTATAACAATTTACTAGAAGGAAAGAATGCCCTATCATTAATAGGCCTAACCCCGGAAAAGTTCCCACCTAACCCATTCCTAATGTAGGGTAGACAACTAATTCATCTCACACTCTAGGACTCTAAATTTACTTCATTCAAGAAGGTTCCTAATCCCCATATTTAAAGAAAAGAATTAAAATTGAGTTATAAAAATTTAACTCAAAAACAACAGGAAAACGAATCGATTTGCCCAGAAAGCGAATCGGTTCGGACAACTAAACCAACCTTCGGCAATTGACCGAATCGATTCGGCCTTAACCCGAATCGATTCGGGTTATGCAGACCTGCCAATTTCCCTTAGCGAATCGATTCGCCCAAATGGCCGAATCGATTCGGACCTTCAAATTTGCAAAAAATGGCTACGAAGGGTTATGAACCCTAAATCCTCCAAACTTCAAATCTCTTCCTTTTCATACACATCCAACAACAAAATCTACCCCAAACTATTCTACATGATTATTAACCATCAAAACCCACAATTTCTTCAACATAAATCAAGACTAGGGTTTAAATCCCACAAATTCTACATTTAAGCCATAAATGTAAATACACAACTATCATACAATTTATGCATCTTAAATCACATATTAGCAAGTAGAAAACTTTCCTTAGGGTTGATATCTCAGATTTATTTGGAAAAGAAGCAATCCCAAATCCTCCATCTTCAATCTCTCTCTCATTTCTCCATTTCTCTTCTTCTTTCTTTCTCTCTTTGTCTCTCTATGTTCAAGACATAAAATGGGGAAAAAATAAGGGATTTAGAAGACTAAAATCGTGGCTTAGGTTAAAACTCCCAACTTAAATGGTTAACACCAAATTAAAATGACTCGCAAATACGCATATAAGCTAAAACCAGGTAAAAGTGTCCGAAACACAAAAATGCAATATGGCACTTATTTTGACTGTCTCGCACCTTCCGAGACTAACTACACCCTCTAAACTGGCATCCGAAAATTTATAATTTATTTCGAGTTCCAAAATCATTTAAACTAAAAGGCCATTTAAAATACATGACACTACAAACATGCAACCTGATGTTATTTACTTTCACATACAGTAAATATGCATCAATCTAGTAAATATTAACTTTCAATTCATTAAATTAATATTTACTCCAGTCTCCACATTTTATATAATTACCTTATGCGGTAAAATTAGTATAAAATAAGCCTCCCAGAATCGAGGGTTGTTACAAAAACTATTTACAAAGGTGTTTCTCTCTCTATTTTTTTCTCTACTTGTCTTCTTGGTCTCACTTTAGGGTTTTCTCTCTATATCTTCAAATCGACCTTCCTGGGTTTTATAATGTGGAATAAGGAGCTAAGGGGTAAAATAGGAAGGGTAAGGTATTCATGGTAATGGTGAGGTATGCGAGGGGCATAAGGGGTAAATAGGGTGAGGGTAATGGGATAGTGGGTGATGAGGGTATTTTAGGAATAAGAGGTTAAGGCTTAAGACATGTGGGTTTTTGTTATTTTATTTTTGGTCTTTTTTGGTATTTTTATCTGGTCAATGGCAGAATCGGGTAGGAAGAAAGAAAATGTGTCTTGGTTGAAGGTTTGGTGGATATAGGGTCAATCGGGTTGTCTTGGTTCAGGCGGGTCAGGGGCTGACGGGTTCATGGAAGAAGTCGTTGGCCAGAGGTGTTGGATCGAGTTTGAGGTGGTTAATTCGAGGGTCAAACAGGGTTAAGGTTTCTGTAGGTTTGGGAAGTTGTGTTGATGGTCAGTGCTTAGGTCGGAGATGAGCATAAGGAAGCTGTTTCATGGGAGGTATAGCATGGTCGGGTAAAGGACTGGTGAATGGTGGATGTCTGAGTTGGATTTTCGGGTTGGTGGTGGAGGTCGAGCAGATCTGGGTTTTTGAACCGGGTATAAGGCTTGTTTTTCGGCGAGTTATGGAGATGTGGAGGTCGCTAGATATGGGGGGATGGGTTATGGGTTGTCGGATTCCGGGTTGGAATTGTGGATTTGGAAGAGGGTTCGATAGTAGGAGAGAAAGGTGAGAATTGTATGTGTGTGTGTGGGAGGGGGGGTTAATGGAGGTGAGAAGAGAGATTGAGTGGTGAAGAAGATGATGATGGGTGTTTTAGTGTGTAGGTGAGGTGTAAGGTAACTGGGGTGTGTGTTTGTGTGTGTTAGTTGTGCACCGAAAGAATGAAATAAAATTAAGACTTAACTAAAACTAATAAAATCGATAAAAACTAAAAACCTAACCTAAAAACAATAACGTTTATAATTCTAATAAAAAAATGAAAATAAAATTTCCTAAGACTCAAATAAAAAAATTAATACAACTATATTAATAAAATAGAAACTAAAAGCTAAAAATGATTAAAATGTAATAACTAAAAATCTAATAACTACGCATACCTATAAAACTACAAGAACACTAATATTAAAAGAAAATATTAAAAACACACCTGACGCACATGTAGAATATAATATTTACATAAAATCATAAAATACTTAATAAATTAAAATAATAAAAATGATTCAACAAATATAGAAAATCATAAAACTAAAACAACACACACACTAGGGGTTTTGGATGGTTGGGGCCAGGTTAGGGGACATGGTAATATGTATGTAAATTGGAGTTTAGCTCCTTTTACCGCGCCTTTGCCTCGAAATATAGCTTTTAAATCCGCAAGTAGCGTTTGACCTACAAAATAAACATATATGCACATAAGACCCATTTTACCGAGAATTAGCAATTAAAAACTCTATTTGGGATTTTATTTCAATACTTTTGGGTGTTTATCAAAAACCACAACACTGTCTGCCATGGTTTCAAAGGCAATGAACCACCTTTGACCGGTCTCTTCTACCATGAATTTCTTTATTACCCGCTTACATTACCACTTCAGGTAATCCTTAGACACATGCCAATCTCCTCCCATAGATTGTGACAGACAGATAGACAACCAATGATGCTTCCACAATGATCTTAGCATCATCCTTAGTGATTCACTCAAATCCTCCACCTCAAAGAAGTTTGGTATGCGTGGGGGGACAATCTTTTCACACATAACATGTCATAGGAGCCTCTAGGGGAAATAGAAAGAAATTTGTCGAAGGCCCACTAACCGCACATATCGATTCTCTCCAAGCTGCAAGACAGGCAGTAAGTCCCCCCACCATGGCATTGACTAGCGAAGACATTGGGCTCCATGCTCTACAAACCAGTTCACCCATCTCTCTACAGAAGGTCCGAAGCTGAAGAAAAGTTGAACAAAGAAATTGGGCACAACCTCCAAAGAATAATCAGGATGGCCCACTAGATGACACCTCTCCATAAAGAACAAAAACAACATTATGAGGCTCTCCCTCAGAAAGTCAGAACGACCCTCCTTCCAAGCATCCAGGTCGTTTAAGGTCTCAGCCATCATGTGACACCTCGCATAATTAAATACCGAGTGACTAGACCTTTATTAAATTAAAATAGGTTTATCATTTGGTTCATTCTCATCATCACTGACGATAACCATATTAATTACTAACCACCTATTAGCTAATTAAGCTGATGTCAAAAATTTATCTTTCATTACATAATTAATTATAATGTGCGGAAAACTAAATAAAAACATTCACACAATGAGTATTGTCTAAACCATTACAAAGAATAAATTAATGAATAAATATCTTGCCGAATAAACCATCATCTACAAAATTCAAATCCAATTATTAAGTCTAACGGATAATAAATAAATCCCGATATAAGTCTGAACTGAATAACTAAATTCTAAATAGGGCAATATGCCCCATTTAGACTCTCTTGAGTTTCCTCACCTCTCAACTATTGTGCACGCCTAACGTTATCTACATAGCGCACCTAGTCGTACTACCCAAGCTAACTTGATATAAGTATCTACATGGACTATCGACACATATAAGTCCACGTACCACCCATAAAGTACGCTATCCGAATTAACACCACTTACATGTTATTGATATCATAAGTAACATGCAACATCTTTTACCATTTAATTATTTAATTAAGTTTCACTACTTGATTCATTATTTATATACACACTATCAATCTTTCTACTATCACACGTAAGTAGAGTTATTTGAACTGGTATATATATTTATCTCACTAATATATATTAATTACGGTTTCTCTCAAAAAGAACACCGTGAAAATATTCATACTCTGCTATCAGTCCATGTACTTCTTGTAATAAAATACGGAGTATTGGTTTGGCATGTCTCCTCGAACCTAAAAATCAAATAACAAGCAATAGAGGTGAACATAGTTTTAAGACTTTGGGTTACGCACATACCTAACGTACTCAAAAGACCTGTCAGTCTCAATAATACACGGCACATAGTGAGCAACTCTAAGTTCATCGTCCTGAGACACAAATCCAGACCTCCCTGGAATCAGCAAGGTAGGATCTCCCACTACACGGAAACCTGCCTGATAGCAATTAGTATAGGTATGTTCACATTTAACACCAATCATGTAATGGGTATACACATAATCTATATATACATTAAAGTAGTAGGTATACATACAACCTAATTATCATACTTTGTACGTAGTATTTACCTCTCGAATACTCACTGTACTATCGCACTACGATTATTCTCACTATCGCATTTGTTCGTGTATTATTTTTTTACTAAAGGGGTCCTAGTTACCCCCTTAAGTCATTTTAGTAGTTAACTCTATCATACACTACTGATCTACATATTATGTTCACTTGAGATTTTCGTAATTCATCCTCCTTCTCTCGAATTAGTTATGTCACAATTTAAGCCCATTTCATTCTTTCCTTGATTCTCTTAACAAGACTAACTCACGACCCTATCATAGACCAATTGTAACATATCTAGTCCCTCATTATATTTTAACAATGTCCCAACAGTTTCTCGATATTAATTTAGGATTTGTAGGCTTAAAAAGGGTTTTTTCACATTTTTGGGCAACTGAATCGATCCACCCAGGAGGCCGAATCGATTCGCCCCTTGGCCGAATCGATTTGAAATGCACCTGATCGTCTTCCTCCTATATGCAAGTACATTTTTCACCATTTTTCGCATTAAATTCTCCATGATTCTTTACCAAACTTCAGACCAATTGTCCTAATTATTATTTACATGTATTAGGATCCTCAGAATATTAAGATTTCTAATACAAGAATGGATCATCACATCTATTCATCAATGCACTAAATTTTCACGTTCTTTATTTATACACAACATAAAGCCCTTAATTTTCTCATCTAGATTATCAATCATGATCTGATTTCATAACCTCTACATGAATACAATCTGTCTACATGAAATCCTTCCCATAAAATGGATTTAAATTCACTTAAATTCAAATTTCATAATTTATATCAAGATGTATAAACCCTACTCTTACATGGGTAATATAACTTCAGGGAAAATTGAAAATAAACAATTGCCTTGGTTTTTGTGATTTGATTTCCTGATTTGATGTTGGGTTTTATTACCTTCACTTCCAATCCTTCCTCCAAAGTTATTTGTGGTGCAAGAATCACTTGAATCTCTTAAGAACATTTCCTTTAACTTCAATAATGGACGTCCCTTCTTTTTCTAATGTCCTCTCTTGGTTTTCTAACCTTTGATCCCTAGCCTCTCCCATCTATATGCTGATAAAGATGTTGAAAATTCGTAGGTCTCTCAACCCTTAGTTACCAAATGACTAAAATGCCCTCACACGGTGCCAGTTTAGTCTAAAATTGCCTCGGGACCCAACCAACACCCCTGGGTATATTATTTTGACTGTTTCGACCCTTCCAGGTCACTCGTCACCTCGAAATCATCATTTGATTCACTTTAAACAATTTCCATATCTCCACCTCAATTTTGTTAACACACGACTCCCAGTTGAGATAAATCATATTACGCCAATCTCACTCGGTATGACGCATAATAATTTCCATTAATTATTTGATTTCCACGTAGTAAATTTAACACATAATATTAATCATTATATCTCTCTCTTGATTAATAATAAAATAACCACATTAGTATTTTATTTAATTAAATTACGTCATTTATGTAATTTAAATTATAACGAATAAATTACTGAATTAATTAAATTCCAAGTACTCAGAAATACGGGGTGTTACATACTTCCTCCCTTATAGGGAATGTCGTCCTTGAAATTAGGTCATATATGCGATAATTAACTCTGGTTACTTCTCTCACATGTCATCCTCCCGCTCCTATGTAGACTCGTCAACATTGTGGTGTCCCCACTAAACTCTGACTATTGTTATCGCCTTCGACCGTAATTTACTCTCACTACAATCTTGAATAGCCACGGGTCTCTTCTCGTATGAGACATGTGGCTGTAAATCAATCTCCTCGAGTGGAACGTTCCAAAAATATCACTCGATCCTCCTATACTTCTTCAACGATGACACATGGAACACAATATGTATCCTCTAAAGGTTCTATGGTAAACCCAGTCTATATGCCACTGGTCCCAATCTCTCAATAATTAGGAAATATCCCACATGTCTTGGCTCTAGCTTTCCCTTCTTATCGAACCTAATAACCCCTTTCATGGATGACACACATACCGACACCCGGTTATTGACCTCTAACTCTATGTGCCTCCGATTTGCATCGACATAACTCTTCTGCCTACTTTGACATATTCCAACACGTCCCCAAATTATCTTGATCTTAGCATTCGTCTCATGTATAATCTCTGGTCCCAATAACTTGTTGTCTCCCACCTCTAACCAATAAGTGAGCGAACGACAAGGTTTCTCATAAAGTGCCTCAAATGGTTCCATGCCAATGGTAAATTGGTAAGAGTTATTATACGCAAACTCTACCAATGGAAGATATTGCTCCCATCCTCCCCCAAAATCTAGGATGAACATCTTCAACATGCCCTCTAGCATCAGATTAACTCCATTAGTCTATCAGTATATCTGTTGGTGGTATGTGGTGCTCAACCGAGCGTCCTAAAAACTCTAACAGAAATAAGACACAAAGATTTAGTCTTTATCACATACAATGTTGACTGGTACCTCATGCAGCTTAACTATCTCCGCTATGAACAACTGCGCATACTGCATCGTCTGAAATTCCGTGAACTAGAAAGAAATGAGCCACATTGGTCATCTGATCCACTATCACCAAAATGGAATCGTGACCCCTCTACGATGTCGATAGTTCGATATTAAAGTCCATCGAAATTCTCTCCCACTTCCACACGGGAATATCCAGTGGCTATAGCATCCCTGAAGGCCTCTGGTGGTCTACCTTAACTAATTGATAAGTAATAAATTTCTAGACAATCTCTGCTATGTCTCGCTTTATCCCTAACCACCAATACTATCTCCTTATTTCCTGGTAAAACTTATCCCCACTAGGATGTACACGCAAATCTCGACCCGTGAGCCTTTGTCATCACCGCCTGCCTAAAGTCCTCATCCTCTGGCACTACTAGTCTCATATTAAAATGTAGACCTAGCTCTAAGCTAATCGAGAAAGATTCTTCACCCTAATCTAATAACTGTCGTACTCTATCCTGACAGAACTGATCCTCTGCTTGTGCTTTCACTACCCTTAATATAATTTCGAGAGTGATAGCTAAAACTGACATACTCGCTCTAGGGATCTCATCGTCATGTCAAAGCTTACTCCACTTCGCCTTCCAAACCTCTATGATATCCCAAGTTGGTCTCCGAATCAATGTGTCTGCCACCACGTTAGCCTTCCCAGGGGGATATTGTATATCAAAATAGTAATCCTTCACGAATTCTAGCCACCACATTTGCCTCACATTCAGATACTTATATGTGAAGATATAATAAAGTGACTGATGATCCCTGAATAACATAATCTTCTCCCCCAAAAGATAATGTTTCCATATCCTTAAAGAAAACACAACTGCTACTAACTCAAGGACTATGCAATAAGGTTACACTCAACCACTCTACTAACCATAATTTAATTATTTTTACATCTATGTCATATGGATCTAGTGGCCTTAAATCATAATTTAACTATCATCTCTCAGTTATATCTACTTATACGTATAAAAACAAAGGTATTGAACCCTTGTTCTAGAGGTCACATATTTCCCACCTCCCGATGTTCGCAAAGTTTCATGTATGCGATACCTCGTCTCCTGACATAAAAAGTTTAATCGTCCACTTTCATGTTACTAATGACAATATATAACATCGCGCTATATAAATAACAAGCTACATCTCTCCACTCGACTATAAACACAAAGCACCCTGAATCATATCATTAAAACATCACTACGCACCGGGATCAAACATAGCTCGACAACTGATCTATGATAATCTACTTTATATGTATGGGCTCAACCCTCTTTCAGGTGATACCTAGTAAAGTAGAATATCTCATCCTGGAATAAGAAGCATGATAGTTTTAGCACATAGTCTACTGCGCTGAAACTCTCGGTATTCAGTCATTACACATGATCATAATAAACTCTAATTTCCCAACTCTTAAAAGTAGCAAATCATAACATAAAAATCCTTATATCATCTACACTCTCTCCCCTATAGGGGACAATAAAGGACCCTGCTACCTAACGAAAAATACCTTCATAGTAACCAGGCCGATTTTGCCACGGCACCTGGTAAACTCGACTCACACTCGAATTTTGGTGTTAACAAAAATATATTTTGTGATGCACTCCTGTCACCCAGCTAATCCCATAATCATAAGGATAAAATAAAAATATAATCCTCATTTGTCATCTACCTTGCTTGGTTAACGGGTTCCTGCGAATAACTCTCGCACCAAAACTGTTCCATGATCTACTTCAATAGTTGTATATCTAGGATCCCCTCCTGTATTTGCCCTTGCCGCGCTTTGGGAAAATCTTCTTTCTATGGTATATCTTTCCACAACTGTAACAACTATCAAATAAGCCATCTTTCTTCTGCCCTGGCGCTGATGGCCTTCCCCGCCATTCCCTTAGCCCTGATGGCCCTAGGGAACGAAATGTTGTTGCTTCTATTGAGAAACCTACTGATCCTTCCTAATCTAAACCTTCTTAAGTTGGTAACCTTAAGGCTTAAATATCTTAGTCCTATTCCCCTATCGAAAGTCTCACTCCTACAGTTGTTGTTGTGCCCCACTGGCACAATTCCCATATAACTTCCCAGTTTGATTAGTCCCACTTTCTCGTTGTGGATAAGTTCAATATAGGCGGCCCTAATCTAAAACATAAGAAACCTTTCTGTGCTATCCCCTTTCTCTGGCCCGACTAGCCATGTCAGTGTGTTCTTCTCTCAGACCTAATAGTATTGGCCCCAATTGCTAAGCTCGTTATCCCTTTGGCTCCCCTAGTCCTATGGAACTCGTTTCTAACCTTAACGGACCGGAGTGAATCCACCATCACTCGGTAGGAATTCCATTGATATCAATCGTTTAAATGGGTCCCCTATTATGTATGCCCTCTTGCGAGTGCTTTGTTAGTACCATTAAATAAAGTATTATTCTTTGGCTATATTCTCTAACTGTCTTGGCTCTATTCTCATAGAAGCGTTGACATAAATTATATATGTACGACATTGATAACATCGACACTGGTCATCCTATATGGATTTCTTATCCACTCTTATACATTCTATCAATGAGTCCAGTATCAACTTATAAACACTTTTTCCTCTTCGTATCTCCTTCGTGGGGGTATGAAGTTCCCTAAACAAGTCAACTTTTTTTTCACGATCGGTCTCCATCTGTCCCACTTGTGATATGTTCTAAAACTCCATTTGCATCTATGTCTGAAAAGAAGATGGAAGATCTAACGGTCAAATCAAACCCAAATTTCCCATTATTAATACATCTCTTCATTGTTCTAGTGACTAACTCCCATAATTTCAACACTGTTCTTGTGAGCAAAATAATTTCACATATAATTTAATTCTGGGCGTCGCTTCACTCCACCTTACATTATTGTCTTTGTATTGTCTCTTAACATTGGCCTATCATACTCCTTTTCTTCCTCGAATCCTTATAATTGACTCTTCAAAATAGTTGCTCCAATTCCCCTAGGCCGACTATACTTGGTGAGTCTGAATTTATACCACCGTTCTTTAGAAAGTCTTGTGGGGAAACTACTACTCCTGAGTAATAATCATATTGTCATTTGACTGAATAACATTCATGGTGACTTGTATCGCGATCACCATTCCCAAAATACTCTATGGCTTCTGCCAAGCCTCTTCTCCTTCAGTCATTCTAATGGCCCTCACTGGTCGTCCCCTATTGTTCAGTGCGCGAAGCCCAACTGAATGCGTATATGAATTACATCAACAATACTTAGTAGCAGGAGAATGTAAGTTGAATACATTGAGGAATACAACAATCCTATAATAGGGATCTATATCAAAGAACTCTATGCTAAAATTGTTGTAAGATGTACAAATCCTATGGACACTAAAACTTGATGCTCTGATACCATCATTGACACCCCACCTAATTAAATACTGGGTGATCAGTACTTTATTAAAATAAAAGAGGTTTCTCATTTGGTTCATTCTTAGCATCATTATCAAAAACCATATCAATTACTAACCACCTATTAGTTAATTAAGTCAGTATCAAAATTTCATCTTTCATTATAAAATTAATAATAATGTGCAGAAAACTAAATTAAAACATTCACACAATGAGTATAGTCTTAACCATCACAAGGAATAAATGAATGAATAAATGTCTTTCTAAATAAACCATCAAATACAAAATCCAAATCCAATAAATAAGTCCAACAGATAGTAAATAAATCCCGATATAATTCTTAGCTGAATAATTGAATAAATAAAGTCTAAATGGGGCAATATGCACAACCGGGAGACTGGAATGAAATCTTATACTAGGAATGAAAGGTAGAAACGTTTAATTAAGTCCTGCAAGCTTCCACAGTGCTACAGCTAATCGTCCCTGGAATGGATTGGCAAGTATAGCATCCCTATGGTTGGACACCTAAAAGGTTTTGGAAAATATTTTGAGCAACAGTTAGAACTTAAAACATTTTGAAAACATTTTGCAAGTATTTATCACAATTTAAAATTAGTTATTGATTACACATGTTAGGTTCACGTACACTCTCTTGAGTTTTCTTACCTCTCAACTATTATGCACGCCTAATGTTTTCTACTTAGCCCACCTAACCGTACTACCCAACGTAACTAGACGTAAGTATCTGTCTAGACTATCGACACCGATAAATCCCCTTACCGCCCATACAGTATGATATCCGAATTAACATATCTCGTATGTTATTGATATCATAAGTTACATTCTACATCTCTTATCATTTAATAAAGTTTCACTACTTAATTCATTATTTATATACACACACTATCAATCCGTCAACTATCACACGTAAGTAGAGTTATTTAAACTGCTATATATATTTATCTCACTAATATATATAATTACGGTGTCTCTCAATAGGACCAGTGTGAAAATAAGCATACTCTGTTATCAGTCCATGTAGCTCTCGTACTAAAATAACAACTATTGGTTCGACATGCCTCCTCAAACCCAAAAATTAAATAACAAGCAATGGAGGCGAACATAGTTTTTAGCCTTTAGGCTACGAACATACCTAACTTACCGAAATGACCTGTTAGTCTCACTAATATACGACACATAGTGAGATGCCCAGCGTAGGTATGTTCACATTTAACACCGATCATATAATAGGTATACATAAAACCTATATATACATTAAAGTAGTAGGTATACACATAACCTAATTATCATACCTCGTAGGTAGTCTTTACCTCTCGAACACTCACTGTACTATCACACTATGATTATTCTCACTATGGCATTTGTTCGTGTATTATTCTCTACTCTAAGGGGTCCTAGTTACCCCCTTAAGTCATTTCAGTAGATAAAGCTATCATACACTACCAATCTACATATTATGTTCACTTGATATTTTCGTAATTCATCCTCCTTCTCTCAAATTAGTTACGTCACAAATTAAGCATGTTTCATTCTCTCCATAATTCTCTTAATAAGAGTAAGTCACGACCCTATCATAGGACTACTGTAATATATCAAGTCCCTCACTATATTTTAACAACATCTCAAGAGTTTACCGATAACAATTTAGTATCTCTATTCTTAAAAAGAGGTTTTTCACATTTTATGGGAAATAGAAACGATTCACCCACGAGGCCGAATCGATTTGCCCCTGGGCCTAATCGATTTGAAATGCACCAGATCTTATTCTTCCTCTACAAAAGTGCATTTTTCACCTTTTTTCTCATTCAATTCTCCATGATTCTTTACCAAACTTCAATCCAGTTGTCCTAGACATTGTCTACATGTATTAGGATGACATCCAACGTAATACAATCCTCAAAACATTATGATTTCTAATCAAGAATGGATCATCACATCTATTCATCAGAACCCTAATTTTTCATGTTCTTTATTTATACACAACATAAAGCCCCTATTTTTGTCATCTAGATGATCACTCATGATCTGATTTCATAACCTCTACATGAATACAATCAGTCTACATGAAATCCTACCCATTACATGGATTTAAATTAATTTAAATTCAAATTTCATAGTTTATATCAAGATGTATAAACTCTACTCTTACATGGGTATTATAACTTTTAGGAAAATTGCAAATAAACACTTGCCTTGGTTTTTGTGATCTGATTTCATGATTTGATGTTGGGTTTGATTATCTTCACTTATAATCCTTCCTCCAAAGTTGTTTGTGGTACAAGAATCACTTGAATCTCTTAAGAACCCTTCCTTAAACTTCAATAATGGGCCTTCCCTTTTTTCTAATGTCCTCTATTGGTTGTCTAATCTCTAAACCCTAGCCTCTCCCATCTATATGATGATAAAGATGTTGGAAATTCGTAGGTCTCTTATCCCTTAGTTACCAAATGACTAAAATACCCTCACACGGTGTCGATTTAGTCTAAAATTTCCCGGGGACCCAATCAACATCCTCGAATATATTATTTTGACTATTTCGACCCTCCAGGAGTCATTCGTGACCTCGAAATCATCATTTGAGTCACTCTAAACAATTTTCATATCTCCACCTCAATTTGATTTATACACGACTCCCAGTTGAGATATATCCAATTACGCCAATCTCACTCGCTATGACGCATAATAATTTCCAAAAATTATTTTCTTTCCACTTAGTAAATTTAACACATAATATTAATCATTATATCTCTCTATTGATTAATAATAAAATAACCACATTATTATTTTATTAAATTAAATTACATCAGTTACGTAGTTTAAACTAAAATGAATAAATTACCAAATTAATTAAATTCCGAGTACTCAGAAATACGGGGTATTACACAGAACCATCGTCGCAGGATTATGGCCGTAAGACATCCTGGTCGTTATTAGTAAGGCCTAAGGTGACAATTCCAGTAAATTCGGCATGCTCAAAACCCCTTAGGCGCACTGAATACATAATTGCCTAACGAGAAATTTCCCCTCCAGTAACCAAAGGTCTAGCAATTAAGGGACAAATGTGAAGCAACTTCGACAAGAATACCCGAGAAGAATGAAAAAAAATTAGGCATAACTGCCACCACATTGGGGTTGACCCCTAAGATGGCCGAGAACTCCTTATAGGTGGGACATACCTTGTGTAGGATGAAACAGAAGACATACTCCTCGGGATACCAGAACTATACTATTGCTATCAATAATTCCAGTCTATGTCTCGGTTATGCCATAGAGAAACCCAGTGCAGGTTGAAAGCATCATAACCCACATTGTATAAGCACATGGCCTCCAGATCATCATGGTAAGAAGTGAATCATTCATACATGGGAAGATCCATTTGAGAATGAGAAATATGAAACAAGAAGAGATATGTGGGCATTGATGTAGAAAACCCAACCCACACATCTCCTTGTATACTCAAACTTTGGCAAAAGACAAGTGCTCTGGGAACTTGAGTAAAATTCAACCCCACAAGTATTCTAATGTGTAAGAAAGTACAATCAAGGCCTAAGGATGATTTGACTTGACCCCTATGCCGATAGGTAGGTCAAGGGGTTTGTCGATCGATAACCCCCTATTTTGTAAAATTCCATCTTTCCTATTTTATCAAAATCAATTTAAAATAAACTCATTTTGAAAAATTGTCCCCAAGTCATTCACTTTCAATTACTCATCTTTTCCCTCAAAAAATATTTTTTATAAATAAATTTGCACTAAAAAATCCTTTCCCTCAATTACCTTTAATACTTTTTTCTAATAATAAAAATCCTTTTGCCTTTCATTATCATTGCCCTACTTATATCTATCTTTGCATAAAATAAATGATCTCAGTTGAAAATTAAAAGTGCATATAGGATAAGTTACTAAATCAAGAAAAATGCAAAAAAAGAAAATGCATATTTCTTCATTTATCTTCCTTCACCGGGTTATATTTTGCAGATAAAAGAAAAATAGAAAAGTACAAATAGGACTTCCCCCGAACCCTCAGTTCTCTCTCTCCAACTATCAACCCCCACAATGAGTGAACTTTCCCCTGCGACGAGCGGTGGATTTTCCACTCCTAGAACCCGAGCCCTCATCATAAGTGGTAAGCGACACAAAATAGGAAGAATGTGAATTCTTAATATACTCCGATATGGAGGACATCCAATCATTAATGTCCCTCAAATAGTTGGTCAACACCCGAACATACTTCAAGCAAAGAATCAAAAACCAAAAGGCAAATCAGTTAAGAAGGAAACAAAGCCAATAGAACAAGAAGAGAAGGAGCAAGGATATGCCTCGGGATGGAGGGCATCTTCCATAGGCCCCGTCAGTCTAGACACTGACGTATGAGGGCGATGTGGCACACTTAGTGACTCCCTGCTACTCAGTTGAAAGTTGTACGAAGGGGAATAACATGAATAATCGGATCCTCCTCCGCCACCACCTCCACCGATGACATTCCACCACCTACGCTGTGGGATAATTCCACCGGTGCACTAGTACCCCTGCCTGAAGTCGTAGTGGGTGGGGGCATCTTCTCCACATCATAGATACAATAGGGCATCAACCATCTCATCACAAAATCTAGATAATCATAGCTCATTGTTGTATTCGTATAGTGCATATAGGGATCCTTGGTCATCGTCACTACCCAGGCATCATCCAACATCTCCCTCACTTGCCTCATCTACATGGGGGCACCAACAGTTAGAACGCCACCTCCACCTCAATAATCTACCTTAACACCCTCTCCCCTAGGTACCAAATGTACCCAAATTCTTATGAGATCAATCGCCACATCTGTGTGTGTAAACCCGTCACCCCCGTATCAAGTAGGGTCACCCCCCATGGGTAGAGGTTCACATGAAATCCACAATGGAGAATCAGTATCTACTCAAGAAATAAAGATACCAAAGGACTCATAAGAGACACAAAGATAACATGACCACTCGCCAGGGCATCCAGAGCCAGTCGCATGCCTGCCATGGACATAGACTGATTCGACCTCCGGTTGGACTTCCACCACCGAAACATCCCGTAGAGTTTCCCTAAAACCTCGTCCTTTATGGATATCAACCCCGCATTGTACCTAATCACCTCATAAAACCACGTCGATGAAAGACAAGAATCAACAGAAAAATAAAAGAAGAATACAAGGAAACACATAAAAAGGAAAATAAATTCAAAATTACCTCCAAAGACACGTGGGTCCCGTAAAAGTTTTTCGAAAACATTGACTGAAAGAATCCAAATAAGAATAAAGGGACGCCAATGTTAGGATCCCCCAGTTATATAGCTAGACATCAGAAATCATCCTCGAATACGGTAAGAACCAAAGATGGATGACGTCGCCACTCATCGTCACCAAAAATCCACCCAACAAAAGTAAAATAAACAAATGGGCCATCTGTCTCAACTGCATCCCCTCAGACACATCCACTCTACTCTTCAAGAGAATCCACTTCAAAGAAATAATACAGATCGAATCTCCAAATACGATCTTACCTTCATCCACCAAAGATGCATGCACCGCCTTCGGTGTAACCCTTAGTGTGTGATCCACCACTATATGAAATCCCTCATAGTCAACCTTCGGCAGCTGATGAACATCTATGGGAGTAAATGTTATCTCCACAAATCCAATATGGAAAGTATGGGTAGTGTCTCACCATCTATACCCCAGAGCACATGTAACCACTGTAGAATGTGGTGTCTCATCCAAAGCCTCCACTAAGGGACCAAAACTCGCATAAAAAACCATTCAGCGTATGTCAATAGGGAGCTTCTCCCAAAACTCCTTTAATACCATCACCCCCTTATACCGAATGCTCGAAGAAGCAATGTTAGTCTAAAAAAAGAAGAAAAACCCTTCATTAGCATAAAGAAGAAAGAGAGAAATGAAATGGAATACCAAAAGTTGTTGCACTTACATAGCCACTAGAGTTCCTCACCCTAGACGAGCGATAGTATGCCATCTCGAATACTAGAGTACACTCATCAGCTACAGGCTCAAACATATCAAAGACATTTTCATTACCCAAAGCAAGAGGCACCCTATATTGTCACTCTAGGCTAGCCAAGTCATCAACGGCTAGCCACTCGTTGATGTACACCTCACTTGAACCATCCATTTGAAGTTTTAAAGAAAAAAGAACTTAGGAATTATTTTTAGAGAGAAATCAGAAGATTCAAACACTTAAAGGTGTGAAAAATAGGGAGGATTCACCCCCTTTTTATAGAAGGCTGAGGGGCTTATCGATTGGCAACCATCCTGACCATGTCGGTCGGTAGTCATCTTTTCCCCTTCCCAAGAAAGCCCACGAGTCCATGCCCTTACTAATTGGTAACCCCAGAACTGCCTATCGGCACACCCTTCCAAATGTTTCACAAAAAATGCCAAAAAAATCCAAAATTTCCCCCAAAATTCATAAAAATCCCAGAAAAATATGGAACCTCTTTTTTTGGAAGAAAATCATTTTTTTGAGCACTAAGCCCCTTATAAACTCTCAAAATCCCCATTTGAATTAATCTGATGCTCTTATCTCCAGCATAATTCGCAACATAATTAATCTTACTGTAATGACCCCACTTTTATATGCTCATATGTATATAGTTTGTTTTTACACTCATGTGTTACTTATTATCATATATATGTTGCATTATTAGATATGTGGTATTATTGGCTATTAATATAACAAACCCCATTTTTTTAAATATGAAGAATCAACTATAAATTGGATGAAATCAAAGTCTTATGACATATCTTAAGGTAAATAATAAGTTTTGGGGTAGAAAATACAAATTTATGAAACTTAAGGGACTAAAATAAAAATATAAAAAGGGCCATTTTGTAAATAAAATATTTTCAATGACCTATAAGAATTATTAAAAATATATAGTGTGAAATTACTAAAATACCCTTCATGTGTGAAATGACCCTTATACCCTTATCACTTTTCCACCACATTCTGGTCACCTCCACCTTACACCTGTCATCTTTAGAGAGAAAGCTAAAACACTTGTCATCAATTGTTGATATTAACACTGCAAGACCACTCTGGCACGCGACACCTCGGCGTTGAATCACCACTCCAAAAAGCTTAGTCATTTGACACATTCCAACACTATAATATCCTTGGAAACCTATAAATAGGGCCTTAGGGTTTATTTGAAACTCACACCAATTCCTTGAGAATTATAGTAAGAAAGAGTGATAGAAAGCTTGGGAAATATCTTAAGAAGTAGTTCTATAATTTCGAAGAAAGAGTTCATTTCGTAGGTATGATTTTATTTAAATGTTGTAATGTATTTTTATAGTTTTAATTTTGTGTTTTATAGCTTTACTTAGTAGTTGTGCTGGTAAAATACACTAAGGACTTCACTAATCAAAACTTAAAGTTTAGAAGAAATCCAAGTTGATTTTATGTAAACTTGTTTGAAATTATATATACGCTTTTAAAAAACAATGAGTTTTTAAAAGTCATTACTCGTTATTATGGAATTCCATTTAAGTAATTCCAAAGTCAGGCTTGGTAAAATTCTGTCTAGTTGAGATGATATTTAAGTAGTGCCCCTATGACCCTCCATCTCTACTGGGAATAAATTCGGAAATGTTCTGTCTAGATGAGATGGTATTTAAGTGGTGCCCCTGTGACCCTCCATCTCTACTGCGAACCGATTGATTAGAAAGAAATATGAATTCCTTAAAATATATATGTATATTGTCATTTACTTTATATATATTACTTAAAATTCCTATCTCTATGTATATACCTTTTGTTCTAAATTGAATAGGTATCAATTTTCTGAAAAACCTTGGAATGTCTAGAGATTTAATCTCATTCGGATTTTAGGTGACGTTGTATAAATAGCCATTTTTCAGGAAATAATTAAGCTCGTGGATGGAACGAAAAAGGAAAATGTTGAAGATTTAGCTTTTAAAGATCTTTTTGTTACCTTAAGTAGAAGTTTGTTTAATTAGATAGAGCATGTTTAGCTCTTTGTGTCAAGTTGTAACTCGTTGATATTTCAATACAAATGAAGTTCCCTTTAGAAAGCTCTGATGATGTAATTCCTTCACTTTCAGTATTTTACGATTCATAACCATGTGATTATACTTTCGCTACATATACTTTAAAAGAAAAATTTTAACGCCAGAATATTGGATGCCTTGGTGGCATGTCAAGACACTCGTTTCCTGTTATTTTTGGATCGGGGTCGTGATAGAGGTGGTATCAGAGCATAGGTTATGGACCCGTATACTAGTGAACATAGGTTTCGAACGTTATACATTTCATGTTTCCATCCTTAGGAGACAGTATTAAATATCTAATTTATGTGATAACCCTCCCTATGTGTTATATTATTTATAATTGGCCTTTTAGTTTTCAATATTGATATAGTATAGTAGATCTTACGTTTGGCTATGACTGTAGAAAATGACCAAGAGAAGGTCATCAATGGGAACTAGTGATTCGAGTATAGAAGGACTGGAAGGTGCATACAAGGCAATTGAAAGTCTAGAAAATATTGTGGAGCAGAAGGTGAACAATGAAGTACCAAAGAATCTTGAACTAATTAGATGTATTATTGAACAGTTCAAGAAGTTGAATCCTCCGTCTTTTAAAGGTACTCCTAACCCCACCAAAGCGAAAAGTTGGGTGATGCAGATGGAAAAGATACTCGATGTTCTTAAGTCTACCGATGAACAAAGGGTGTCATTTGCAACATTTATGTTAGAAGGGGAGGCTGAATATTGGTGGATAATGACTAAGAGAATACATAGGGAAATGAATACTTACATAGGTTGGAATGATTTCTCAGTATTTTCCGAAAACGGTGAAAGACTAAATGGCAGCTGACTTCATGAGTCTGGTGCAAGGGAATATGACGGTTAGTCAATATGATGCAAATTTTACTGAGTTATCCCATTTTTCACGTCATGTTATAGCAACTGATGTTTTAAGAGGGAAGAAGTTTGAGCGTGGGTTAAGGTTGAATATTCATAGTCGAATTTCCATCCTGAAATTAACATCATATATTGATGTCGTGACTAGGGCTACAATAGCTGAGAGGGATGGTGAGGAGTACAATCGAATTAGAGATGGCAAGAGGAAGTTTGGGGTATAAAAAGGAAAGAACCTGAATAATAGAAATTTCTTTAGATACACATCCAATGTTGGGGGATCTAGTGATAACAAACAGTATAATAACCAGATATGCAAACAATGTGGAAAGATGCATGGAGGAAGACCTTGTTATAAGGATTCAGGAGCTTGTTTTAGATGTGGACATAAAGGACATCAGATAAAAGACTGCCCAAACCCAGCAAGGGTTCCGATAAATCCTTCAAGTGCAAACAAGGATCAAGGAAGACAGGGTAGAGTTTTTGCACTTTTTGATAGCCAAACTTCCAATGCGATAGTGTCAGGTACACTTTCTATATGTGTACAACCTTTTAAAGCTTTTATAGATCCCGGTTCTACCCATTTATTTTTATCTATACATGTATTAAATCTCTTTCATAAATTGCCTGAACCCTTGAATCATAACATGCACATTTCTACTCCTTCAGGTGAGTTATTAATGGGTGAATTAGTATACAAGGCTTGCCCCATAGACATTGACAGTCATAATTGATAGTTTTAGACATTAGAGATTTTGAAGTCATTTTGGGTATGGACTGGTTAGCATCATATCATGCTAAGGTGGATTGTTTTGAGAAGAGTGTTACTTTCCAAATCCCTCACCAATCAAAATTTAGTTTTGAAGGAACTGGCATCATATCTCCAATGTGTATTATTTATGCAATGAAAGCCTATAGTTTTCTTAAGAAGGGATGTCAAGAATTTCTTGCAATTGTTACTAGTTTGCAGACGATAGGGCCTAGCTTAGAAGATATTCATATCGCTAAGAAATTTACGGATGTTTTTCCAGATGATTTACTAGGCCTACCTCCTAATAGAGAAATAGAATTTACCATTGACCTTATTCCTGGAACTATACCAATCTCAAAACCACCATATCGTATGGCACCTTTAGAATTAAGAGAGTTAAAAGTTCAATTAGTAGACCTTTTAGATAAGGTTTTATCAGACCAAGTATATCGCCTTGGGGTGCTCCAGTGTTATTTGTGAAAAAGAAGGATGGGATAATGAGACTACGTATAGATTATCGTGAACTGAATTAGGTAACCATTAAGAATAAATACCCCTTACCTCGTATAGATGACTTGTTTGATCAATTAGAAGGTGCACAAGTATTCTCTAAGATTGACCTTAGGTCAGGCTATCATCAATTGAAGATTAAGGATGATGATATTTCAAAATTAGCTTTTCGTAGTAGCTATGGTCACTATGAATTTCTTGTAATGCCATTTGGACTAACTAATGCACCAGCCGCTTTTATGGATATAATGAATAGGGTGTTTAGGAAGTATTTGGATCAGTGTGTGGTTATTTTCATTGATGACATCCTTATTTATTCTAAAAGTATTGAAGAACCCGAAAAGCATTTAGAGACGGTATTACAAATCCTTAGGAAAGAGAAATTATATGCGAAATTAAAGAAGTGTGAGTTTTGGTTGCCTAGTGTATCTTTTCTAGGACATGTCATTTCCAAAGAGGTAGTTTCGATTGACCCTCAAAAGATTAAAGCTATACAAGATTGGCCTAGACCAACTAATGTGATGGAGATTCATAGTTTTCTTGGATTAGCAGGTTATTATCGAAGATTTGTTAAAGGATTTTCTAGAATTTCCAAACCTCTATCTAGGTTAACCCAAAAGAAGGTGAAATATGAATGGTCTGAGGAAGTCGAGAATAGTTTTCAAGAACTTAAGAATCGATTAGTAACCGCCCCAATTTTGACTATTCCTTCCGGGGCAGGGGGATTTGTGATTTATAGTGATGCTTCAAAAAATTATTTGGGATGTGTGCTAATGCAAAATGGAAAAGTAGTAGCTTACGCCTCGAGACAGTTGAAAACCCATGACAGAATTATCGAACCCATGACCTAGAATTAGCAGCTGTCATTTTTGTTCTTAAGATTTGGAGACACTATTTGTATAGTGAGACTTGTGAGATTTATACCGATCATAAGAGTTTGAAGTATATATTTACTCAGAAAGAGTTGAATATGCGACAAAGGAGGTGGTTAGAATTGATGAAGGATTATGATGTAAATATTCACTGTCACTCTGGGAAAGCTAATGTAGTAGCCGATGCTTTAAGTAGGAAGTCTACATCAAATTTAGTGTGTCTTATTAAAAGCCAGAAAGCATTGTTAAGGGATTTGAGAAGTATGGAAATATATGTACGTATCTATAGCAAAGGAGGAATAATTGCAAACTTACAAGTACAACCCATGTTGATGGAAAGGATCAAAATTGCACAAGCAAATGACCCACAACTGAAGAAGATTAGAGAAGAAGTCATCGAGGGTAAAATAACTGAATTTACGATACGAGATGATATATTGAGGTTTGGAAATAGAGTTTGTGCGCCATGTGATGCCCAACTAAAGAGGCAAATTTTGGAGGAAAGTCATTACTCAAGATTCACATTTCATCCCGAATGTACAAAAATGTATAGGGATCTTCGAGAAGTATTTTGGTCGATTAACATGAAGAGGGAGATAGCATAATTTATATCTCAGTGTTTGTCTTGTCAATAAGTAAAGGCAGAACATCAAAAACCATCAGGATTACTACAACCCCTACCTGCCCGGAGTGGAAATGGGAACATATCACTATGGATTTTGTGACAGGTTTACCAAGGAGTTCAAATGGTAATGATTCTATTTGGGTAATTATTGATAGGCTAACTAAATCTTCTCATTTTCTTGCCATTAAAATTACCCATTCTTTAGAAAAGTTAGCTAAGTTGTATGTGCGGGAAATTATTAGGCTTTATGGAACCCCAATTTCAATTTTTTCTGATCGTGACCCCAGATTTGTGTCTCGCTTTTGAAAAAGCCTACAAGTATCCATGGGAACATAATTAAATTTTAGCACCGCTTTTCATCCTCAAACAGATGGACAATCTGAGAGAACCATTCAAACCTTAGAGGATATGCTTAGGGCATGTGTACTTGATCTGAAAGGGAATTGGGATGATCATTTACCGTTAGTGAAATTCACATATAGTAATAGTTATTAAGCAAGTATTCAAATGGCTCCATATGAGGCACTCTATGGTAGAAGGTGTCGAGTTGGGGAAAGAAAATTATTGGGACCAGAATTGATTCAAATCACAAAAGAGAAGGTGAAATTAATACAAAATCGACTTCGAACCGCTCAAAACCGTCAAAAGAGTTATGTTGAAAATCGTCACCGACAGTTAGAATTCCAAAGAGGAGATTATATGTTCTTGCGAGTATCTCCTGCAAAGGGAGTAATACGATTTGGGAAAAAAGGGAAGTTGAGTCCAAGATACATAGGACCTTTTGAAATCCTTGAAAGGATAGGAGTTGTTGTGTATAAAATAGCCTTACGACTAGAACTCTCTAGTGTACATAATGTGTTTCATGTATCAATGATAAAGAAATATGTCCCAGATCCAACACGTATCTTTAGTCACGAACCTCTTCAAGTTAGAGAAGATCTGTCATACATTGAGCATCCAGTAGAAATTTTGGACCGTAAAGATCAACTATTACGAACCAAGATAATTCCACTAGTCAAAGTATTATGGCGTAATCATTCAGTTAAAGAAGTAACATGGGAGCGGCAAGATGAAATAAAGGAGAGATATCCATACTTGTTTGTAAATGAATATGAGTGAACTTTGGGGACCAAACTTTTATAAGGAGGGAAGGATGTAATGATCCCACTTTTATATGCGCATATGTATATAGTTTATTTTTACACTCACGTGTTACTTATTATCATATATATGTTGCATTATTAGATATGTGGTATTATTGGCTATGAATATAACAAACCCCATTTTTTTAAATATGAAGAATCAACTATAAATTGGATCAAATCAAAGTCTTATGATATATCTTATGGTAAATAATAAGTTTTGGGGTAGAAAATATAAATTTATGAAACTTAAGTGACTAAAATAAAAATATAAAAAGGGCCATTTTATAAATAAAATATTTTCAAGGAACTCTAATAAATATTAAAAATATATAGTGTGAAATTACCAAAATACCCTTCATGTGTGAAATGACCCTTATACCCTTATTACCTTTCCACCATGTGTTGGTCACCTCCACCTTACACATGCCATCTTTATAAAGAAAGCTAAAACACTTGTCATCAATTGGTGATATTAACACTGCAAGACCACTCTGGCACGTGACACCTCGGCGTTGAATCACCACTCCAAAAATCTTAGTCATTTAACACGTGCCAACACCGTAATATCCTTGGAAACCTATAAATAGGGCCTTAGGGTTTATTTGAAACTCACACCAATTCCTTGAGAATTATAGTAAGAAAGAGTAACAGAAAGCTTGGGAAATATCTTAAGAAGGAGTTCTATAATTTTGAAGAAATAAATCATTTTGTAGGTATGATTTTATTTAAATGTTATAATGTATTTTTATAGTTTTAATTTTGTGTTTTATAGCTTTACTTAGTTGTTATGCTGGTAAAATACACTAAGGACTTCACTAATCAAAACCTAAAGTTTAGTAGAAATTCAAGTTGATTTTATGTAAACTTGTTTGAAATTATATATACGCTTTTAAAAAAATGATTTTTTAAAAGTAATTACTCCTTATTGTGGAATCCCATTTAAGTAATTCCAAAGTCAGGCCCGGTAAAATTCTGTCTAGTTGAGATGGTATTTAAGTGGTGCCCCTGTGACCCTCCATCTCTACTGGATATAAATTCAAAAATGTTCTGTCTAGATGAGATGGTATTTAAGTGGTTCCCCTGTGACCCTCTATCTCTACTGGGAACCGGCTGATTAGAAGGAACTATGAATTGAATTCTTTAAATACGATGAATGAATATTAAAAATTAAGAAAATGGTTTTAGTAACCGTTTACAGCAAGTCATTTTAGGATTAAAACACAATATTTAGAATTGGGTTTATTTAGAGTACATAATTAAACCTTTATTGTATTTATTAGATTAACGTGTGATCCAAGACTCAATATCCGTATTTTCGAGCCCCTATTTTAGGTGAAAACTCTATGCAATTTCTTGCGCATTTTGATTATATTATATTATGCAAACTATGTATATTTTGTGAAATGCTTTTATTCTCAAAATGCATCTGATACCGATGATTCCGTCGTTTGTTATATGTTTATATCTCTCCATATAAACATCTGATTTGAATTCTAAAATTATTGATTCGGCCTATGGAAACTCTCTTACTATGTTGGCCTTGACTACCGGGTGGAAATATTTGGGTGGTACCTTCCCAGCTGGTTTATCGTTGGTGTACCCTAAACAAGGCTATGTTCCAGAAATCATGATTATCTGTCTGTGATGTTACTGTGTGAAAACATTTGGTAACACTATCTGCCTGGGTATTAGAGCATACATGGCCACTAATACTGAATAGTTGACATGTGCTCAATTGTTTTATCTGCTCTGTTCTGAACTGTTTATTCTGAATATATATATATATATATATATATATATATATATATATATATATATATATATATATATATATATATATATATATATATATATTGTCATTTACTTTATATATATTACTTGAAATTCCTATCTCTATGTATATACCTTATATTCTAAATTGAATAGGTATCAATTTTCTGAAAAACCATGGAATGTATGGAGATTGAATCTCATTCGGCTTTTAGTTGACATTGTATAAATAACCATTTTTCAGGAAATAATTAAGCTCGTGGATGGAACGAAAAAGGATTATGTTGAAGATTTAGCCTTTAAAGATCTTTTTGTTACCTTAAGTAGAAGTTTGTTTAATTAGATAGAGCATGTTTAGCTCTCTGTGTCAAGTTGTAACTCGTTGATATTGTAATACAAATGAAGTTCCCTTTAGAAAGCTCTGATGATGTAATTCCTTCACTTTCAGTATTTTATGATTCATAACCATGTGATTATACTTCCGCTACTTATATTTTAAAAGAAAATTTTAAACTCCTTTGTGGCATGTCAAGACAGTCGTTCCCTACTATTTTTGGGTCGGGGTCATGATACTTACACCCCTATCCTCGGCATATTACATAAGAAGAACTAACGATATGTCGACATCCAAGTCTACTACAATTCCAAGCCTAAACATCCCCCAGTGGAGTCTCAAAACAACACAATCCCCAGTCGGAGTCTCAAAGATAAGACTTTCCCCAATAGATTCTTAAAGTAACACAATTCCCAATAGAACCACATATGTATTCGCACCCCAAGATAATTTAAAGTTCCCAAAAGAGTAATTCCCCGCGTTACAACTTAAGGTCCTCGGAATTGACATCGATCGGCAAAATCGATCCTCCAACTTAAGGTCCTCAGAATTGACCTCTAAACGTAGAATCGATCGCCATAACTTTGGGTCCTCAAAATTGACCTCAGCCCACAAAATTGTTCTCTACATATTTAGGTCCTCATAATTGGTCGTTACAACTTAAGGTCCGCGGAATTGAGCTCGACCCTCATAATTGGTCACCAAGACTTAAGGTCCTCATAATTGACCTCGTCCCTCAGAATTGGTCCCTACAACTTAAGGTCCTCAAAATTGACCTCGACCCTCAGAATTGGTTGCTACAACTTAAGGTCCTCAAAATTTACCTAGGCCCTCAGAATTAGTCAATATAACATAAGGTCCTCAGAATTGACCTCGACCCTCAGAATTGGTTGTCACAACTTAAGGTTCACTGAATTGACCTTAACCCTTAATATAAGCCATCCTAACATAGGTTTCTAATACTTACCTCGAGCCTCAGAATTGGTCATCGCAACTTAAGGTCCTCAGAATCGGCTTCGACCTACTAAATTGGTCATCCCTACACAACTTGGAAGTTAAACTCGACTCGTTGAATCCATTATTCTCATCTCCTTAGGTCCTTAGACTCGACCTCGCCCTGCCCAATTGTTCAACATAGAACCTTAAGTCCAATCTTAACACATCTTTGACCTGTTGAATCGATCATCCTTGTCTCCTTAGGTCCTTAGAACTAACCTCGACCCGCTGAATCAATCATCCTCATCTCTTAGGTCCTTAGAATTGACCTCGATGCGTAGAATCAATCATTCTCATCTTCTTTAGTCCTCATAATAGACCTCGATCCACTAAATCAACCATCCTCATCGCCTTAGGTCTACAGAACTTGTTAGATTGGTCAATCGCATCCTTTAGGTCATCCAAATTGACCTAAAAATCTTCCTTCCCAACATCGATGTGGTGTTTAATATTCTCTGGCCTTCACTTATTCTAATCTCTCCCATCGAGGGGATCACTGTAGACACCCCATCCTATCCCCCCCAAAGCACCTCGTTAGGTCCCTATCACTCACTCATTCATTACAAACCCTAGGTCATACCGCGAGTACTGACTTGGAGAATATTGGATGCTCTTGGGACCCGTTTGACTCTGATTAACTTCCTTACCTGGTCAAAAGCTCAATGAATCTTTGAAGGGCTCTAAATACCCTTTTTAATAGTTCTTCCCATGCACAAATAGTCCTTATGGTTCGGATCAATGGTTCGTCTTATTATAAAAAACTGATCTAGGGGACACCGAGTGCTCCTGGGACCCATTTTAACTCTGGTCAACTTTCTTGCCATGGTCAAATATTAATGAATCTTTGAAGGGATCTGAATCCCCTTTCCAACAGTCCACCCTGTGTGTAAATTGGGCTTACGGTACGAACGAATGATCCCTTTTACCTCAAAAACTGATCTTAAGGGAACCGAGCGCTCTTGAGCTCCATTTGATTCCTATTGGCTCTTCAATTCAGATAAAGATGAATGAATCTTCAAATGTCTCTGAATACCCTTTCCAACGGTTCACCCCATGCATGAATCAACCTTATGGTACGAACGAATGACCCATTTTACTCAAAAAGGTCACCGGATGCTTTCGAGCCCTGTTTGACCTAAATCAACTCTCACAACGGAATAAATCTGAATTAAATCTGGAAGGGGGCTGAATACCCCTTCCAACGGTCCATAACATACACGAATTGGACTTACGATTTGGATGACCGATCCACTTTCCTTTGATAATTATCTATTTAGTGACCAATGGGCACCTTCGAGCCTTGTTTAAGTTCGGTTAACTCCAAAATCTAGGACTCTCTCAATGGATTATTAAAGGAATCTGAACACCCTTTCCAATAGACCATCCCGTGCATGATTCTGATTTACTGATCACATTTACGACCCCTTTTTCAAAAAAACTGTCAATTGGCACCCACAGGACCCTACATATTAGTAATGTGTCAAGGGTTCTACGATGATAGGTAGGTCTAGGACCATAACAATTGGCACCCCCTTGGACTTATAAATAGAGGGCATTACCTCACTTTGAAATGCACCCCTGAACATCCCTCTCAGTAATTCGGAGAGAATTTCCTCAAATTCAGAGTTGTTCTTTCCTTAAAAGCCCATTTCCCACATTCCATCCATCCTTTTCATACTCTTTTGAGTAAATTCCTACCCACCTCCACAAACAACCATCACCTCATCTTGAGATCCACTCATCTATAATCAAGATACAGTTCAAGTCTTCACAAGGAGGTCTAATTCTTGCCCTTTTCCTTTAAATTCTCTAATTTTTGCATTAGCTACTTCAATTTTTAATTGCTATTTTTGGAAACAATCCTAAGGATGACCTTGATCTGCCTTTATTAATTATGCGAGTCGAGTTATTCCATCCTCCATTTATATTATGCACATAAGAACACAGATGATGGAGTTCTACATGAGAAGATTAACACATACCCATGAGAGACCGAAAGGGCGGGATGGGTTCCTAACAACTTCTCATATCATAACTTATTTCCCGGACCCTTGAATTACTTTGTTTTACAAGCATCAATTTTTCCCTTGATACTGTTCTCTCGAGGCGGCAACATTTCTTTTGCCTATTTTGTGCAAAATAGGTTGGCAACTTTCTCTGTATATCACCCCACATTGATGAAGTTCGAGCACCCCAATAAAGGACATAATCCAGCGCATATGTCAAAATGGGGAAAGGAATGAGGAATCCACCTCAGGAGATGCATTTCCCCTCGATGCCCCCTCCCAGAGTAACCCGCGGGATGGCCAAAATAGTATTAGTAGGCCGGTATGATGAGGGACATAGAAGAATTTTTCTCCTGGAGCACCACTTATTAGATGGTAAAGGTTGATTACCAGAGACCAACCAAGTTTCTATCACCATTGGAGATTTGAGTGTGGACATGGGAGAGAATTTCGATGGACTTCATCACCCGACTATCGACGTTGCAGTGGGGTCATGATTCCATCTCTATTATTGTGGATCGGTGGACTAAGGTAGCCTATTTCTTTCTAGTTCGTATGGATTACACGAATGGGCAGTATGCACATCTGTTCATAGGCAATATTGTGAGATTGCAGGGGGTGCGTCTCAAAATTATTTTAGATTGGCATAAGATCTTTGTGTCCCACTTATAGTAGAGTTTTTGGGAGGAAATGGGGACAGAGGTCGAGTTCGATAGGTGTTTTGGGTGTGAGGGGTATGGTCACAAAGTTGTCGAGTATCCCACTAGACATAAGAAAGAGGGAAAGAAACCGATAGTTTATAATGCCATCTTAAATGATAGTGATATGGAAGAGGGAGAGAGTTCCCCCATTGAGAGCAAGTTTGTTGCTTTCTTGGCATGTCATGTGAGCAACGTCGATAAATTTTCCCATGAAGATTCTCATGTGCATGACACTTTCGAGGCCGTTGAATCCCAAGTGAGTGAGGGTTAAGTGAGTGAGGATGAGGAGGTTGATATGAAAGAGTTGCAAGTTTCTTTTAATGAGTTGTATACTGAGGCAGTGAAAGTGAAAAAGGCTAGCTCTAAATTGCAATCTAAGTTGAATGATCATGCCATAGAAAATAATGATGCTTTGATTGAGGATCTTAGGGCACGGGAGAAGAAGCTTGGGGAGATGTTAGAGTATGTTGAAAAAAAGAGATATAGTTTTCGTGGTTTAATACAGACTTTGAAAAATGAGTTGCTAGAGTTTGAGGAGTCTAGGCGTGTGCTTGAGACTAGTATTCATGAGTTGAAAGAAACGTTAAACGACTCAAGTAAGGTTAAGTTTGACTTGGAATCTAGGTTGGAGAAGTTGGATAGGATGTCAGGCACCGTCCAAGTCAAAAGTTATAGGTGTGTTATATGCTACGACAATAATGTTCCCATTCCCAAATCCAATACCGTGTGAAAGAGCCCACGAGAAACGTGAGGAGAGGTCAATATTTTGGTAATCATTTTCACCATCTTTACACTTGCACACATTGCAGTAGAAAATGTCACGTTATACATTTTTTCTATGATCTTAGGAATGCTCCTAGGAAGTTTAGGCATAAAGTCGTGTCGGTTCCCAAAACCCCCACCTGTTATGTTACACCTACTTGGGTTAGGAAGTGGGACTTAGAGGCTTTAGGACTAAAACATCATGGTTCTCATTTTGTTGCACTTGATTCTTCCCATCCTAAATCTAAAGGTTGATTGTGTTACCATGTGTATCATTTTGTACTATATTTTCATTTATTGAGTCTTATTATAAAAATACAAAAAGATTTTGTTTTTGGAAAAATATTGAGAAAATACAAAAATATTTTGCATTTATTTGAGTGAAAATATGTTGAAAAAACACAAAGATTTTTATTTTTTGTGTTTTTGAGTTTACATGTTTGATATGGCATATTGGTTTGCTTGGAACCCCTTCCTTTCATTATCCATGGGGCTAGGACATTTGGTCATAATTGTTGATGCTAAGAATGATCTTAAACATTGCATTATGGGGTTGTTTCGAAGTTGATATGCATTTTGATTCGACTTTGTATATATGCCATCTTTGCACACATGCACGAGTTTATATGGATGTTTGACATTTCTTGCATATTTGAGTTTGGTGAGACGTTCTTATCTCAATTTTTTCATCTATGCGTAAGTAGACATAAGGAGGAGGTGTGCATTTAAGAACCATTTACCGTGAGTATGGTAATTGAAAAACTGTTGAGTGTTCACAGGAAAGGGATGCGAGAGTGTAAAATAGACTCTTCGTGAGAGGCACCGTTTAAAAGATCCCAAAAAAATTTAAAGGCAATAAAAAGAATCATATGCCAATATGGACCAAAGCAGTTTATGTTAACACTACACCAATCTTCCGAATTATCACGGTCATTGACCTTAACAAGTTTAACTTGTCAAGGTCAATGACCGTGACAATTCTTGGCGAGACAACTTTTTTGTCACGGTCATGGATCATTACAAGCTCATTAGAATTGTCACAGTCATGTCGTGATCCCTGACTGTGACAAGCTCGCGACTATTTATAAAAAATCATCACGGTCAATGACCGTGACAAGTCCGTGACAATTAATTATCCTTTGTCACGGTCATTGACCGCGACAATTCTGGGAAGAATTGAAAAAAAATCTGTTGGGCAGTATGGACACTGCCCAGCAGTATATTTGTACTTGTTATAGCAACGTTGTACCTGTTCAAACATCATATATCCTAATAAACTAGAGATAATGAAAATATACATTCAAAATAGAAACAATATGCAAACGGGACAACTTCGCGTCTTGGTATATCTTTGTCGTTTCAATGTTCTTATTAATTTACTTATTTTACTAATCATGTGCTTTGAACACTTTGGAAGCTTTAATTGTTCAACACCACCCTTAATCTTTATTATAGTCTTCTCAAAAACTTTGGCATTCGACACAAAGTACCTCAACTATTCAACTCTATTGTTCGACCCCACTCCCGTAATTTTGATTGTCTTTAGGTGTGATCTCAAACAATCAGGTACATACCATTCCAACCACGATGTCCCGATTTGTTCACAACAAAATTAAAAACCCTAATATAAGAAGAAACAACATTACCATCAATTATCTCAAATCTACAAACTCTTTAGCTGGAAGTGATGTTATGAACCCTTGACGTACCTCAAAGATAAGAACCTCTAGAAGAGGATAACTTTTGAGAAAATCCAGCACCAATTTTTAGTTCCAGTTCCACTATAAGAATCAGCCAATGCAAGACACTGCACAAGAGAGATTTAATAAGTGAATTGAAAAGTAATAAATCTAAAAAATATAGTCATTTATGCAAGCAACAATAGCAGAGATATTATAGCATACCAACATGGTAGAACATGATAATGAAAGAGACTTTACGTTGGAAATCCTTCGAAGAAGATTAAATAAACATGTGGAATAACTAAGGGCGGAGCCAGGATTATCATAAGGGGTGGGCTAAAAACAAGAACATATTCATAATAATAGAATTAAGCTAAAACAAGAAAAAAAATGACAAAGCATAGTTTAATATTATAATTCATTCACAATAAAAATTAAAATGTATCAAAATTGTGCATGACTAATCTTAAAAGAATTCAAATTCATCGAGTGCAAAAAATCTATACCAAAATTGTACAGACGATTTTTTAACGATTCATATCCATCGATTACAGAATCTAAATCCATAGTCAAAGTAAGTTACTGTTAAAGAAAGAGAGACGAGAATTCGGCAAGAAATTCATTTCGCATTAAGTTGCGATTTGATTTAATAAATCCCTAACCAAACACAATCATAAATAAAATTTAATAGATGAAATTGAAATCCGAATAATATAATGTAAATATAAATATAAATATAAATATAGATACATTACCTGTAGTGCCACCCAAACAGCTAACTTGAGTTCATATGGAACCTCCTTCTAACTAATGTACCCCGGGAAATCGTGTCAAATATATTTCCATTCATATCTGAACACTAAGAAATTTCATAATCCTATGGAGTTATGCTCTGCGAATTCCTTCCAACTGTTGTGTAGCCAAACATCACCAGTTAAAGTTGTCAATTCTACTTTCCATATTTTCCCATATTTTGCTAGAGATTCCAAGTGGTGGGGTATGGAAAGTGGAATTGACAACTTCAACTGGTGATGTTTGGATACACAACGGTTGGAAGGAATTTGCAGAGCATCACTCCATAGGATTATGGCATTTCTTAGTGTTCGGATATGAAGGGAATTCTCGCTTCATTTTTTGAGCTAAAGGGTAGACCAAGAGATTCAGTCTTATCTCCACAAATAGGACACCCCAAATAACTATGTACTAATCACCTATTAAAGGTAAGAAGCGTATATTCAAGGATTAGTATAAACAAAACTTAAATTTCAAATTCAAATTCAATTTATAATAGAAAGTTCCTCCAAAAGTAACAATTCGAGGGATCTCATTACAGGGGTAATGACTCTCGAACGGGGCTAAGGGATATTGAATGCGTACGTATAAGAACTAGAAGGCTAGTATTTATGCGCACTATATGTAATTTCAAGTATATTTCATTTAATTATCATACTATATATATATTGCTCGATATCAAAGTAATTTTCAAAAACGTTGAAAACTCCCACCCCCATATGGACAATAATCCAGTGGTCATGCCACTTTTAAAACTAACCAACCCAACATCGATCCACTATAATCCAACAACAATGTCAACAACAAATGTGTATCCCGTACTCCTTCTAATTCATCTACTCAATTAATTATTTTCATCAATTATTAATTTACTAATTTACAACGAGGGGCAATCCTACTTCATAATGAATCATATATTAATTTACTAATTTACAATGAGGGGCAATCATATATTAATTTACAAAAAAAATTAATAACCAATCAATTCGTTTACAAGGTATATTGCTCACAAAATGCACATACACGCACACTACACACACATATACACACACGCGCACATACACACGCGCGCGCGCACATTCACACACACACGCAGCCCCCCACCCCTACCCACCACCCACCCACCCATATCTGCCCCGTCTTCCCCCCACCCTGCCCCAACCCCCTTCCCCCACCCTTCCCCACCCCCTTCCCTCACCACACACACATATACGCACACACACCACTACACACATGCACACACACCACACACACACAAAGAACCCCCTGCCCTGCCCCCTCCCCCCACCCTACCCCACCCCCACCCACCACACATGCACACACACACATACACACACACACATATATATATATATATATACATACACACACATATATATAAATGGAAGAGAGAGAGAGATAAAGTAACCTGAAAGTAGAGAGAGACGGTGAGCAGCGTAGAGAGAGAGAAACAAAAAGGAGGGAACAATCGGCGGGGGGAAAAAAGAAGGGGAAAGGTTTTTTTATTGGGACATTTGTCACGGACGTGTCACGGTCCTTGACCGTGACAATATTATAAGGATTGCCACGGTAATTGACCGTGATAAGTCCGTGACAATTATAGTTGTCATGGTCTTGTCACGGTCAATGACCGTGACAATACCTTGTCACGAACTTGTCACAGCCAATGATCGTGACAAAAATGCATGTTTTTTGTCATAGTCAATGATCGTGACAAGGCTAGCCGCTGGAAGGGTGCCAATTTACCCATTTTTGTGTAGTGTAATTCAAAATATAATAAGATATATTTTAAGGATTTTGGATGAATAAATTAAGCGGGTTTTCACAAAGAATCCTAATCATTGAAAAATCGTATCATAACGCTATTGTTTGTAGAATCGTCAAAATTCCGGATTTTTGTGCATGTTTCACTATTTAGTTCATTAATCTCACACTTTAATTGTCACATATGGCTAAAATAATGTTTGATGATCTATCGTTATCAATTAGAGCTTCTTGATCGTTTAGATGTGTTGGAATAGTGATTCATTTGTTGTAGTTCATGCAAATACATTCCATGTTCCCGTTTGAGAACATTGATACTATGTTATCATGTAACTTACTTTGTTTTTTGGTTGAGTTTTCTGTTTTAGCTACCTAAAAGGCACTGTTTTGGATCAGTCAGGCCCTTCATGGTTTTTTTTTACGGAAAATTTTTTCACTGGGTTAAACTGTTTGATTTTTTGGACATAGATTCATTTTCTCGTTCGAGTGAGAACAATTTGGTTCGAGTGACTTATGTGTGTTGCACGACGATATTGTTCTAACGACAAACCTTATTTTTTGAGCGATAAGGATTTTCGTTTCAGCGACGTGCTTAGTTTTCTTGTTTATTCTGTTTCAATACCTTGCTGCATATTGATCAGATTTTGGTACTGGGTTGTTTATGATCTAATTGTTTATATGCAGATTCAAATCACATCTTTTATTGCATAGGGTCGCTTATTCACACTTACTTAGAATGTTGATTCACATTGTGTGATTTGATTGTTTGCTAGCTATGGATTTGATATCGTTCATCATAATTAACTGGTTGTCTATGTTTACCTAGTTACGCTATATATTAGGGTATCTCACGCTAAGTAGTTTATCTTTTCAGCGGATTGTCAATTCGGTACAAAAAGGGGGAGAGATGTCTGTTATGTAAGGGGAGTTTTTGTGAGTTTCATAACTGTATACAGATTGGTATCATTCTTTACTCACTTAACAAATGATTTGGATTTGATTTTACATATTGGTTTTTATCATTTTTTCCTGCATACTTCACTAGGTATTTGTTTGTCTCAAGTGTGTAGGTATGCTTAAAGAGATTGGAGATTTCAAGTTTACGTCACATTTAGACATTCAGAGATGCTTGATGCTTTCCAAACCATATTATACTAGTCTTGTCCTGTAATTTTTGTTTGGGGGTTTATGGGATGGGATATAGGCGTCATACGACTTGACGGCTCGGCTTAGGCATTTCACTGTTGGTTTTGTCCCGGAGTAGTCAAAGGGGGAGATTTGTAAGGACAAAATTTCCAATTTAGTCTTAATGTAGTTTTGACTTATTCCTAGAACAAAACACGTTTGAGTCATAGATTTATTTCTATTTGTCATGATCCCACATAGACTATGACGTGTTGAAAATGTTGCGGCAAAGCCTCAAGGAATTTAATTATGCCAAAGTTTATTTGGTGCGATTTATTCATCTTCAGAATTTAATTACATTCTGATATCACTCATGTATGAATGCATATTATTAATTAGACTCGGGATTAATTTTTATAAATATAAGGATGTTATTTCTATTAAATAAATGTTATCTAAATGTTTTTAGTGTTTGTAACTATATACACTTTGTTTAACACTGATAAGGATGAATTAGAGTTGGAATGGTTTTAGACTCTAATTATGCGCGTCGCTCAAACAACTATGTTAGTCATTCGCGCGAGATGCACTGTCTTTCAAACGACATGCGGTCTTGTTCGAATAACAGACAATGTCACTTGAACGACCAACCGCCTTAAGTCCCCTATTTAAGGCGTGTTTATATTTTCGTTTCGAAGTGTGTGCAGAATGAATTTCTATTTACAAATAGTACATTTTTCTGGAATAATTTTCTCAGGTTCTGCAAATCAAAACATATCCTTAGAGTTTTCAAAAGATCCGAGTATCATTTGTATATGTTATGTGATCTTACTTGCACCGAGGAGAAGGTTTCAATTGAAGAACAATTGTTGATTTTGCGGTGATGATTCGGTCGAGTCCGATTTCAACAATGTAGACATTACAAGCCATATCAATGGAAACCGAGACATACGTGGACGCGTGTGTTGTGGACAGGCATCATGGAAAAAGGTAACTTTCTGCGTTGGCACTGTGAGATGAGTGGTTGAAGATCAGAGGAGCGTTAAGTCTCGTGGGTGGATCGATTCATTCAGTTAGACTACCGTCTATCTTTGTAAAACCATATTCATAGTGATTGTATGTCTTGGGGCATCCGAGGTTTTTCCAGTTTGTGGGTTTCCTTGTGCATCCGACGTTGTGAGTATTTCTTTACTTCATTTGAATTGCTTTAATCTCTAGATGGATGTTTAGGATTAATCAAGATAAAATTTGGTTAAGTTAGAATTTGTTCACAACTTGGTGGGAATTAAACAAATTGAAAAAAGGTTTTTCACAAAAATAGAATTTGTTTTGTCATACTTAAAACACTTTCCACATAAGAAATTAAAAGGGGCCATCAATCTCTATCCTTTTAGATATCCTGAATTCACACAATATTCATTTTCTCTTATATTATTTGATAAAATTACATTTTTCATATCAAACATTATTAAAAAAAATTCTAAATCTTAAAAAAAAAAAAAATTGCACAACATTCTAAATAAGATAAAATATATTATTTAATATGACTATTGAAAAATAGACAACCAAATTTTAGGAGTTTTAAAAATCGGTGCTAACATTTAATGTGTATTAAGTGACCATTCATTGACTTGATAACATGTCATATAGAGTCAATAAGAGTTTCAAAAATTATTTTAGTGAGTCCATAAAGGAATAAATATTGGGGCCTAACTACATTACGTGGACAAGACCATTATATATGAATTGTTGTGAATATATCAACTGAATGGGATAATATCTAGAGTTATATTTACTTTAGATAATAAGATGATCAAAGTAAAATAGATACATAGCGTGAAAAATGGTATTAAAGAAAAAATACAAAGGGATATAATTTTCTATATTGTGTTCATACATTAAATATTTAATAGTTTAAGTTTTTTCAAAAAATCATTACAGTAACCAAATTAGAAATATATCTATGTAATTAAATAATATATAATAAATAATATTAAAGATAAGGATATCTAAAATGGATATCTATAAATACAGATAGTCCACTTTCGATATGGATAATCTGTGATGAATACATTAGTATCCATATTTGTATATGTTGTTTTGGATATTTGATAGTGGTATCTGAATTCTCCCTTCCGAATTTCTATTCGGATAAAAATCCGTAAAAATGGATTCGAATGCTGAACATATTCAGAATTTCAAATATCCGTTTATACCCATATTTGGATCTTATGTTAATGCCTCGCATATCCTAGATAAGGGGGAGGGGTATAAGAAATATAATCTATTTAAATAAATTTTTCTGAATTATAATATCTAGAGCCCTGGATTTGATAAAAAAGGTGTTAATATGATTGTAAATCTTTTAAAAAATATTTAATTTCCATGAATTACTAGTCATACAAGATCTACTATGATTAATTGTGAAATGACTAGATTTGAACCTTTTAAGATAAGTTTCATTAAATTATGAGATAACCTTATATCTAGGTTCAAAAGTGTGTGATATGATATTATCTACAAGAACATACACAAATTCATTAGATAACACAATTTATGAGGAAAACTTTTCTCCATGAGAAAAAGGATGCATGTTTATTTCTTATCTAACTTGAAAAGAGAACTTTTACAAGATGGAAAAAGATACCTATCACTTGTCCTTCACAAGTAGTTAATTATGAATGTCTCAACTTTCTCCTATTTCAGTGAGAAATCATCTCGAATATGCATTAAGGTGATGAGGAAGTTGCATTCTACTCCAAGACATTGCATCTTAAGTCTAATGGTCCAATAATCCACTCAATCAAATATATCTAGCTTTAGATCTAGTTCTGATATGAATTTTTATATAGATCGAAGTTGAATGTTAGCTTTTGTGGTTTGTAAAGAAATTCACTAATAAATTCTTCCATAAATATAGATAAAGTATGGATATAGTCAATTGTCTCAATTTTAAAAGGGAAGTAAAATTTCACGAGTCATTGAAAAATCTTCGAAAATGAGTCAGGAATAAAATTCAATTATTCATATTGTGAATTTTGGAGCCAAAAAATAAATTTATAGTCACCTCCAAAATTTTGGGTTGTCGTGCACACGAGGTCGTTTCAAGTCCGTACGCATGGTCTAAATTTCATTGGCTGGGAATGATCCACGTCGCGACCATATTCTTCATTAAACCACTGTGTGCAATGTTTTAATCAACATATGTGTGCATGAATATAAACATAATGCATAATGTGTATTATGCTAAGGATTTAATTCAAAAAATGCCTCAAACTTTGAAACTCTATAGTTTTAAAAGAATTTTGCGATTCACTTAAGTCCATAAAACACATTTTAAAAAATGAGCATGTGGTCAAAGCTTAGATGTACAATAGCACATTCATAAAAAGGATATCAAAGTCACTCCAGATCAGAAGAAGAGTAGATGTTCAAAATTAACTAATGTCGAGTGATGTTGAAGTCCAACTATATAAGATCAAGTCACTTATGTATAACATCTATATTACGAGAGATAGCGAACTATAATATAAATTAATTATAATACATTTTTAATCAATAGCTCCCCTTAAATCCTCTTATAATGATCTTTTGGAAAGTCCCCCATTTTGTGTTTTGTCACTCTTATACATGGGAGCCCTCAGCCTTAGCATCAAGTGGTAACTAATATCATGTGCATTCATTTCTCATCACATACCATAATAACCCCCACCCTTTAATGGTTATTGGCTTTTGGGTTTTATTCTTCAAGCCATGTATAACAGTTATCGTTTTGGGTAAAGGTGTTGTAGTTCATATTGAAATTAAAATCATCATTACGAAGATGTCTTATATTTGGTTTAAATATATTATAGACATGTCAGTCAATAGATATCAGTAGGAATTCGGGTGAATCGTCTTCTGGTTTATCATAAGGAGATTGAAATTCTAGTTCTAGCACTATTGAAATGTTCACAAACTATATATGGAGTTAACATACTATCAAAATAGTTGCAATGAAATGCTAGTAGTTCATCTTAAACTAAGAGAATTGTTTAATGGTTCGAGAACATGTTCAATAGTTCAACAGAGGATTGTGATTGGTACATCCCATGAATGTATTGAATAGGGCCACCCATAAAATTTAAGTCTATAGGATGTCTTGATTAGAATCAAGAATTCTAACACCATTTTTAAATGGTGCATAGATTCTTAATCCCTGGATTTATGAGGACTGTAATCCTAACCCAAATGTCACTTTTAGTGCTATGGGTGTGATATGATTTTTCGAGTCCAATGGTCCCTGCATATTGGGTAACAATTATGTAAGTAGGCATAAGATCATAATTTAAAGGAATTCACAAATAGGGGATACTGTAAATTGTTATACCCACTTGATAGACTTATATACTTTGTTTCCACCAAGTAAAACTCGGTCGATGGATTATTTATAATCCCGTTGGAATAGAAAATAAGTTAAGTGTAAAAATCAAAGAATTGATTTGATGTTGGTTAAACTCAATTAACAGTAAATTGATTTCACCAAGTGGGTATCAGACACTTAATGCGGGGAGTCATATTATGTACCATAATCAACTTTGCAAATAAGACCTCATTATTTATGAGTGATTTTTTAGATAATTAAATTGGAGTGCAGTCATGATTATTTAGTAGAGTTAATTGACGATTAAATAAAGAAATGAAATAATTACAATAATTGTAATTGGGATTGGGATTTCGGAGTATTTATTTGGAGCTAATTTAACTATTTATCTTCGGTCCATAGTATAGTCCATAAACCCAATTAGTCCAACCCATACTCTTTAAAAACCCAGTTTGGACCAAGGCCATCTTTTGTACTTGTGTATAAAGCTGTAGGAAGGAATTTAATGATAATTATGATTGATTAGGGTTTCATAGAGGGGAGAGAAAATACTATTCATGTTTTTGTGAAGAGGCTTAGAGAGAGACCATAATATCTCACTCATAAGGAAGGGTTTTCATCCCAAAAGGTGTCCACCCACCTATTTGACTTTGGAGGGGATCATACACAAGAACATCCTTGTTTACAAAAGGTTTAATTATAGTTTTTCAAATACCTCATAGGGCAGAAAGGATTTCAACATCATCAACAATTTTCTCCTCAGACGAATCATAATAATATTCACAGTGGTATGGATTCTTGAAACCTTAGTTTTAATCTTTAAAATGATGCACAAATTTCCAATCTCGATAATTATGAGGATTAAAATGCTTGCGCAAATATCAGTTTCAGTGCTATGTGTGCGATCTGATTTTATCTGGTCAAATGATCCCTGCACGTTAGGTAACAATCGTGTAAGTATGTCTGAGATCATAATTCTGATGAATCCACATCCCAGGGATACCATAGATTATGATACCCCTTAATAGACTTATATATTTCGTTTCCACAAATTAAAACTCAACCGGTGGATTAATTTATAATCTTGGTGAAGTAGCATATAAGTTAAGTCTGAGAATTAAGTAATTGATAACATGTTGGTTAAAGTCAATTAACAGTAAATTGATTAGACGAAGCAAGTATCACAAACTTAACATGGGGAATCATATTATGTACCATAATCAACTTAGAAAATAAGACCTCATTATATCCGAGGGATTTTTTAGATAAATAAATTAAAGTGCAATCGTGATTATTTCGTGGAGTTAATTCACTATTAAATAAAGAAAGGAAATAATTACAATAATTGTAATTTGGATTTATGAGTATTTATTTGGAGATAATTTAATTATTTATCTTGGGTCCTTAGTGTAGTCCATATACCCAAGTGGTCCGGGCCATACCCTCAAGAAATTCAGTTTGGATCGAGCCCACCTTTTGTACTTGTATATAAAGGTACGAGAAGGAATTTTAATGATACTTATGAATGATTACAATTTGAAAGGGGTGATAGAAAACATTATACAAGTTTTTATGAAGAGTCATATAGAAAGACTACTATATCTCACTCATAAGGAAATGGTTTCATCTCAAAATGTGTCCACCCGCCTACTAGACTTTCAGGAGGATACGTGATACCTCAAAAAAATCCATTAATAGATTCATTAGGCCTATCATAAAAATCACTGGAATCAAAACTTTTGGTAACATTCTAAGCATAAGAAATAAACAGAAAATAAAAAAATAAATACAATATAATCAAATAATGGATCCACACAAAACCAACTCTGATACCAATCACCAACGTAATAACAAAAGTCATCATTGGACGTAAATATACATGTATAACCAAATTGAAAATAAAAGAGTACAATAAAAGGATGAGCTACACTTGCTCGACTCCTACGATCCTGGGAGTAAGAAATTGGACGTTGCTGGAGATGTTCCTCTAATGATCCAACATCTACAGGAACTACAACAACAGGGACATGTAAAATAGATTTTAAAAGAAAATTAAAATAAAAAGCCTATGTATAATAGGACTTTTAATAATATTTGGTCCACATCATAACTACACATCTTCCTCTCATGTTTTAAAATATTTTAAGTTATTAGTTACCCAACCCAACAAACTAAAATATCATGCGGTTCTAAGGCCCAAACCCATATGTCGCCCTTGTGATTAAAGATTTACATCTTCATTATTTAATCTTTATTTTCTCATCTTTAGGTTTATCTCTTTCATTTTAAAGCATAAGGTGTATTGTAGTCTCAAACCAGTGGTTTATCTCACCAAATAACTAATATACCAATAACAAGCTTATATCTCATGTCTATATGCATTGGACTATCTCATGCGAATAATACAATATACACCTCTCTAGTATATGTAATACAAAAAACCGAATCATAAGTATGTAGGTAGACATCCCTACTACAAGTTATATACATCTCTAGCATAGGAATTACACAAGTTCGAAAAATCAACACGTAGGTAGACATCCCTCCTATAAGTCATATACATCTCTAATTTAACACATAAACTGACACAACTATCTCTTTTACCTCCACACAATTATCACATATTATAGGAGAAAGACCATACACACGTCTAACATCCATATAATGGTACAAACTTTATCTTGTATAAATATATGAGCATCTCAGACGCCCACACATAATAAAAGCCTACTCTTATTGCCTAAGGAGATCTCTCACGCCCACACATGAGTCATAAAAGCCTACCATGACCAAAACTTTATGAAAGAAATCTCCCCGGAGATCCTTAAGTACATAGACGTGTGACCTATGGGTAAAATATAACCAATGAAGAGCCCATCTAATCACCGGGGTACTGGCGCGATTCGTGTTGCACATGACCCTCTAATTGAATCCCTTTAGTATGATACGCCATGAGCAGTCACACATAGTATGCATTGTACAAAAAACACATAATCAATTTGAACCATCACTATTGGGCTAAAACATACACATATATAACCCTCGCAAACGGGTTAAAATAAATCACACACATATCGACCTATCCTATTGGGTCGTATTAGCCTCGATATCATTCAAAAGTATAACCTATAACCTAACATTTCTCCCATAATATCATAATAAAGGTATATCACATCTATAAAGTTATATTCATCCCAGAATATTATAACCATAACCTATCGGGTTCCCAATTCTAAGCATAGTTTCACCCTACCCTATATCCAAAATACTCACATCTAAAACATTCACCTTAATTATCCTTAGTTCAAATATCCTAAGGCATCACGTCTAGGTATAAATCCACACCTAATATATATAAATCTATCGACTTTAATAACTACCATTCCATAAGGGGTTTTAATCGAATTTCGAGCCTCACCTAAAAGACAAACACTCCACAATTCAATCACGACAACTATAATAATCCCGTCCAATAAACCTAATACTCTAATTTACAAATTCCTAACTGAAAAACCCATTCTACAGTTAGTACTATCCTCGAATACCAAATCCTCCCTTTTAACCCCTTTAAATCAATGATTTTTCCCAAGTATTCAAATACCCCAAAATACATTTCCAACGATGCAAATATACTAAATATATCTTTATTCTATGAGTACATAAAGCTATAGGTCAACAAACCCAATCCCCAGCCATAAATCCCAAAATTCCAACCAATACCACAAAATCTTCCACCTAGTCCACACATGTTACCACCGGTTGATCAGGGTCCTTGGACCGGTCGAGCGGTCAACACTGTAATATCTTAATTTTTCCCTTACGAGTTTTTTCTTATTCACCCCCAATTTTCTTCTCTCAAATCTCCATTAAAGAATCCAAAAATTCATCCAAGAACCCAATCAAGCTTGAATTGATATAAACACATCACAACAACCAATGTAACCTAATTCCATCATTAAATTCAAAATCTATCCTAAGATTCAATAAAACCCATTTTAAAATCTAAGAACTCTAGTTTTATCCAATTCTTCAAATTTTCATGGATTCATTCAAATAAAAGAAGGATTTTTAACTAATTTATAATATTAAACATGTTCAAATCATTTTCTAACAATTTTAAGTCATATACATGATGAAATCAATCGAAAGGGGGATTTAACCTAATTACTAGCATGATTAAGTTAATTTTAAAATTAACCAATTTAATCTATGAATCAGATTTAAGACATGTTTAGGGTATAGAATCCAATGAAATAGGTATAATCTAACACATATGCAATCATAATCATATTTTATATAGAACTTGCCTCATGATTGATGTAGAAAACCAAGCCAAATCTCTCAATTTCTCTTCTCCTCAACATGTACCTTATCTTTAGCCCCCAAGGTTGCTCACCAATTATGTTTGTAATAAAATGAGATCCCTAATGATTCATTATAACTCTTAATCACGAAAATAGTGTTTGGACCCAAATGGGCCTCAACAAAAAGAATCCCAAACAACTCTAAATAACTTAAAACCATGCTCGAGCCTTACCCAATAGTCCTTTAAACCATTGCTTTAAACTGTACACGAACATTCTTCACGTCCCATAAGATAATTACCAAATATACCCAAAGCAATTAACTAATAACTCAATTATTTAATAATTTTTTGGACGAGTCCAAATATTAATTAATTTAATTAATTAATCTCGGCATCTTAATTCCTAATTCCAGTCCAACTTAAATAATGCATAACTATATAAATGGTGACATATCTAGTCACAACAAGAACATATAATAAATTTCCATAATTTGATTAATTAAATAATATGCATAAGAAAATGGGGGTATTACATTCTTCCTCCCTTAAAGAAGAAATTTTGTTCTCGAAATTCGAATTCATTATATTCCTTGTCAAAAATTTAAAATATTTCACTTGTAGCATCCTTACACTATTAAAATAAGAATCTACTCACTTTATGACCTAGCACAAATTATAGTCTCTCTTATCATAGATTGAGTTCAACTATATTCTCAAAAAACTAATATAATCATTAAAACACCAACTTTATAATCAAGGATTCCTCCTAATAGATCCCCGAAAGAAAGCATCGTGCACGTTGACAGTGGTAAGCTGAGGTCAAATGGCACCGGCCTCACCCACCTTCAAAAAGGAACTTTATCTGCTTACCTACCCCTATAGGAACTTGAACTCCCAATTTCCATGTCGGAGGTCACTAATAACACATGACCTCCCTCCTAAACATATGCACCAAGCCTATACTCGTCCTCAATTTCCCTAGAATGTTTTCGACACACTATTCTACAAGGTGTACTAGTCACAGCTGGACACAAATGGCTTACATAACTCATAACTCTAATCAACATAGTCAAATTATCTCCATTAACCCCAAATGGCCCCTTGTCCCTCTTGGGACCCCTGTACTGTATCACAATCAAATTGGTATACTCTATTTCCTCACTACTCTTAATATTTTATGGAATGTTAAGTGAATCACCAAATACACATTTTGGTCAAAACCACCACTTTAAGTTTAGGGATCCCCTCAGTAAAATAGTTTCCTAAAAAATACAACCCTCTATTGTCCTTAATCGTAGAAAGGACTTATTAAAAATACAATATATATACCTACCCTTGTTAAATTTCAACATTGGGGGATAAACTACCCTTAATCACAAATGTGAGTGTAACAGGCACCACTACTACACCATTATCTCTTTAATATGGCATCATCACAATTTACGATAAACTACCCCTTCACACGAGCAAATACCAATTAATGATGTGCTTGTGTCATATTGCGCTAAAAAGTCTCCTTCATGATATCCTCCTTATGTTTTGACCAAGAATTATAACTCTCTTTGATTTCAATTATTAGGAGAAAACACTCTCCTCTACATCCTCGACAGGTTATAAATATGTGACAGTAAACACTCATCTCGTATATTAACTTTATCCAGCTCCTGGTGGTTCACACATCTGCTTAGTGAACCATCCCTCTTTTGGATATCCCTTATATTAATGATGTCCTCAAATGATCAACCGGCTCAAAATTTATGGCATCTACTCCCACGAGTCATTTACTATCACTGACGAAGTCAATCTCATGAAATTACATAGCGACGGATTTACTTCTATTACCACTTCTAAGGATAAAAGTCAGTCTTTTACGTAGGTGGTAACTAAACATCTATCTATGTAAAACAGGAAGAGCGTCAGAATATTGGTGACACCTCCACATGTTCACAATTCCTCATAATGTACTCATATCCATACATATACAAGCATGCTAGCCCTTTCTCCCTAGCCTAAACAAAACTACCCAAAGAAAACCTTACCCAAACACAACATAAAAAGCCTACCCCCGGTAGTTGATATAAGAGCAAAACATAGCTATCTACATGAGCTTAGTAATAATACAATGATATCTCATATAAAATTTAACAAAGCGGTTGAAACTAAGCTGATGAAACATACTAACACGTCCCTATAATCATGTCATAAAGAAACCCATACCCACTAGAGTATCCAAACATATATAAATCTCAGAGATAAAAACACAGTTACCTCATAATCATAGTAAACAGTACTAATAAAGAATGACAAATCCCCAATGTCTAATACATACTCATACGCACGAGCCATAACACATACTCATAAACATCCCTCGAAGATACCCTAAAAAGTTGGTTTTCACTTAGGCATCTAATATCTAGGTGCTCTCACTTGCCACGAGCGTATCACCTTTTTTTAAAGGAACTATCAAAATGGTGGCTCCACTAGCAGCCTATCTGACCTTGCCTCATTAGTAGTATATTCCAAAATTACCTCATTTACCTTGCTCTCATAGGTCATGGATCTACTGGCTATAATTCCGCAGGACTTACTATCCAAACAAAATCATATCATTTAGTCTTGGAAATCTCTTGGGGTCATCATCCACTATGTGTTGCTTTAACTGGTAAGGTCTCCCTATTCAGTTTCATGCTACACTATCTATATTTATTGGGCCTACTTTGGCCTCGTCCTTGCAAATCTTAGGGAATCTATCCCCGTAATAGTTATAATGCTCCTACTAATGTAGGAGGATAACTTCAACCATCTGAGCCAAGTGGTGAACAACGTGTTACCTAGTAACACTTCCAAACCCTTAATGTAAGGTTTATGTGAACTTACAAAATCTTTCTCATACAATCAGATAATATGAACATCCTCCTTCGCCTTCGCATCAATCTCTCCCAATGAAAAAATAGAAAGATAGTTAAAATTTTCCTCACACTGGCCACCATAGGGTTGTATAGACAACGTCTTTGACAACTTACTTCTAATGTCGTTATAGTTTGTGAGTGAAAACATTTGCCCTTGAATCATATGCTAAGAACTTGCTAATGTTCATGTGTCCAAAAGCCCTTAACTACCGGTCGATGTTGACCTCATGCATGGGACGTCTCGCAAGCAAAATCCAAAAAAGGAACCCCCTGATACACTTTCTCTAATCAAGTCATTTGTCATGAAACAATGTAGTCAAACCTCCTAAACGGTCGTCTTTATAGAGAATACAAACCCAACAAGTAAAATTATAAAATAGTAAAAGAATGCAATGCAAAAAAGCGATGGGAGCACTCCAGATCCTAGTATACTAGAATCTAGAATGCTCGGATACAAAATATGACACTTTGAAAAAATCCATAAATAGATTGATTAGGTCCAACATAAAAATCATGGGAATTAAAACTTTTAGTTATATTCTTAGCATAAGAAATAAACAGGAAGAAAAAGAATAAAGGCAATATAATGAAATAATGGATTCACAAAAAACTAACTCTGATCCCAACCACCAACGTAATAATAAAAATCATCAATGAATGTAATTATACATGTACAATAAAAATTGAAAATAAAAGAGTAAAATAAAAGGATGAGCTACACTTTCTCAACTCCTCTGATACTGGGAGTAAGAAATGGGACGTCGCTAGAGATGCTCCTCCAACGATTTCATATCTATAGGAACTACAACAACACGGACATCTAAAAATAGGTTTTAAAAGAAAATGTAAACAACGAGGCTATGTACAATATGATTGTAATTGAAACTGGACCATATCATAACTACACATCTCCCTCTCATGTTTTAATATATTTAAAGTTATTAGTTACCAAGCCAAATAGTCTAAAATATCATGTAGTTCTAAAACCCGAATCCATATGTCGCCTATGTGATTAAAGCTTTATATATTCATTCTTTAATATTTAGTTTCTCATCTTTAGGTTTATCTCTTTCAATTTAAAGCATAAGTTGTGTGGTAGTCTTAAATCTACAATTTGTCTCACCAGATAACTAATATACTAATCAAATGATTATATCGAAAGTCTATACGCATTGGACTATATCATGCTGATAATACAATATACACCTCTCTAGTATATGTAATACATAAATTTGAATCATAAGTATGTAGGTAGACATCTATACTATAAGTCATATATGTTCTAGCATAGAAAATACACAAGTTCGAAACATGAACACGTAGGTTGGCATACTTACTATAAGTCATATATATATATAGTATAACGCATAAATTAGTACAACTATGTCTAGTACCACCATAGAAATATCACATATTGCAGGAAAAAGACTCTACTCGCGTTTAACATCCATATAATGGTACAACATTTGTCTTGTATAAATAGATGAATGTCTATCATGCCTATACATAATGAAGGCCTAATTTTATTGCCTTTGGGGATCTCTCGTGCATACTAGGTATAGCCTAAGGTCGTCGTAAACTTAAGACCATTACACGTAAAGGTATAAATCACCATGTCTACCCATCATTGATAAAGCTAACCATACCCAAGACTTTATGAAAGAAATCTCCCCGAAGGCCCTCTCGATTGTAGGTACCTAAACGTGTGACTTAGGGGTAAAATATGACCAAGGAAGAGTTAGTCTACTTATCGGATTAGTGTAGTCCGGGTCACACATGCCACGATAACTCACACATGGTATGCATTACACATGAAACACACAAGAAATTTCCACCCTCAGTATTAAGACAAAATATACACATACATAACTCTTAGAAATGATTTAAAGTAAATTACACACATATCGACCTTACACTACTGAGTCAAACTAGCCTCGCTATCATAGAAAGGTATAACACATCTATAACCTTACATTCCTATCATAATATCATAAAAGGCTATATCATATCTATAATCTTATATTTGTCCCATAATACTTTAACCCTAACATCTCGGGTTCCCAATTCTAGGTGTAGTCTCACCCTATCCTATATCTAAAATATTCACATCTAAAACATTAACCTTAATTATCTATAGTTCAAATATCTCAAGGCATCACATCTACGTATAATTGACACCTACTATATTAAATCTATCGACTATAATAACTACCCTTCCCGAAGTGGTTTTAACCAAATTCTTAGTCTCGTCCAAAGGACAAACACTTCACAAGTCAATCATGATGACTCTAATAATCTGAGTCAATAATCCCAATTTTCTAACTTATAAATTCCCAATAGACAAACCCTATCTACACTTGGTCCTACCCTCGAATGCCAAATCCTCCATTTAACCCCTATAAATCAATGATTTCCCCCAAATATTCAAATACCCCCAAAATCGATTCCCACCGATGCAAATCATAAGAATATATCTATATTCTATGATTATATAAAATCTATGGGTAAAAGAACCCTAGACCTAGGCCTAAAACCAAAAATTCCAGCCAATACCACAAAATCTCCCACCGAGGCCATACCTGTTACCACCGATAAACTGGGGCCCTAGGATTAATCGATCAAAACATAAATATTCCATTTTTTCCCTTATAGGTTTCTTCATTTTCGAACATAATTTTCTTCTTTCAAACCTCCATTAAAGAACTTAAAAACATCTCTAAGCACCCAATCAACATTGAATTAATAAAAACATATCAAAACCACAGTTGGAACCTAATTCCATCATCAAGTATCAAATCTATCCTAAGATTCAACCAAAACCAAATTCAAAATCTAGGAACCCTAGTTTTAACTAATTCCTCAAATTTTCGTGGATTCATTCAAATAAACAAAGGGGTTTTAACTAATTTATAATAAAAAAGAATGTTCTAATCTTTTTCTAACAATTTTAAGTTATATACATGAGGAAATCAATCGAAATAAAAGGAGATTTAACCTAATTACTAACATGATTAAGTTTATTTTGAAATTAACTAATTGAATCTTAAAAATCAAATTTAAGATATGTTTAGGTTTTAGAATTCAATGATATAGATATAATATAAAACATATGCAATCATAATCATATCCTATATGGAACTTGCCTCATGATTTGTGGAGAAAATCCAAGCCAAATCTCTCAATTATTCCTTTCTTATTTATATGCCTTCTCTCTAGCACCCAATGTTGCTCCCAAATTGTGTTTGTGATAAAATGAGATACCTGATGACCCCTTACAACTCTTAAGCACGAAATTAGGGTGGAGTCCTAAATGGCCCTCACCTAAAAGAGTCTCAAAACAACTCCAAATGACTTTAAACCATACTCGAACCCTTTACAAACCCATTACGCCTTTAAACCATCATTTTAAGATATAAATGGACATTCTATGCATCCCATAAGCTAATACCAAATATACCGAAAGAAATTAACTAACAACTCAGTTATTTAATAATTATCCGATACGAGACCAAATATTAATTAATTATTCACTATTTATTAATTCCCAATTCCAGTCCAACTTAAATAATACATAACAATATACATGATGAGATCTCTGGTCACAAAAAGCACACATAATTAATTTTCATAATTTAATTAATAAAATAATATGCATAAAACTATAGGGTATTACAGGAGCTCTGATTGAAAATAATGGTGTATTGAAAAGGTCCAAGCTTTTCATAAGAAATTCTGGTTTTGGAATGTTGTATGGATTCATACTAACATGATTTTATAAAGATTATATGTTTATAACCCTTCTATCATGGTCACATATATTTATTTTTTGTTACAGGATTCTATGATGATTTATCCGTAGGCATTTTTTTACTCTTAGATTCGACATGGCTGTAATAATTAAGTTTTTGTAATTATTTCAATATTTATGTATTTTGAGATGTTGGAAGAGGGTTATAATGTTTCTTTATGGATAGAATCGTATATTTGTATGGGTTTTAAGTGTTGGCTAAAGTTTTATAGAGTTTCATGAATTTTTGGATGGGCTATGGAGGTTCTTACATGGAAAAATGAGAGGAAGAAGAATTTATCCCCTACAAGTTGGTTGGATCGATCTGACTAGGAGACCGAATTGATCCAATCCGTCGCTACCATAATGTTATTTTTTCCCTTTGGGGTGTTTTTCGATGGTTTCCCATGGTGGTTCTTTTCCAGAATTTGGAGGATCAGTTTTTAATGATTAAGATCATCAAGAACTTCTGGTTGTGATGAAGTCCACTTCAAGTTGGACACATGGCCAAAAGGAAGTCTTTTACAACGACTCTTTTGCTTGAAGAGTTTTACTTCAAGGAAATGTTTAGGCATGATGAAAATGGGCATTTTTATCCTTTACTTTTTTACATTTATTTATTTATATTTGCAAGAATGTCTCTTTATTATTATGTTGAATAATTTAGGGTGTTAATTAGATTAATTAGGGATACCACTGATTTATTTGGAGAGCGTCCTAGATCACATTTTTTCTGGAAAAAAAGTTTTGTTTATTCTTTTCAAAATTAAATTAAATCGGGGTAAATAATATAAAGGTATAAATTAAATTTTGATCATAAGTTTTATTTTAATTTAAAAATGGTTTATTTTTTTGAAAAAATAAATTAGTGAGATCGTATAATTTAATTTGTACAAGTAAATTAAAAATGACCAAGGATTTAAATTAGGTCTTATATAATTGAACGAGTAGTTTTTCAAAACATTCAAGTTTTTAAATACTAAGCTGGATAGGGGTTTCAAATAAATCCCATGGTTTTCATAGATATTTTAAAATTTTGATGTGATTAATTCCTCGTTTCATCTTGATATGGCCCCCCATGGGATGGTTTTAATCACGGTATCATGAATTTTTTAAAATTATTAATTGATAGTTTCTTGAAAGTTAATGTGAATGAGTTTGGTCCTCTCATCGAGGAAGTTCCACATGAGAGGGTTTAATTTTATTGCACAAACTGGTGGTATACACTTAGACACAACTTTTGATATCCTCTGCACTGAAGTCACATTCATTAGGAGTGGGACCAAAAGTCGTCGGGCATTCATTATATTGGACAGAAGGTTCCTTAATTGTCCAAGAGCATAATGAAAGATGAAATTTGTCTGGTGCAAGGTGGTGTGATTTAAGCTCCCATTGAGTAATCTCACATCAAAAGGGAAGTAGGATGTCCAACGAAACTAATTTTGAAATTGGCATTGAAGGGATGCCACTCTAAAATTTAATCGAATAATTCTCGTGCATTAATTAGAAATCATTTTTTTTAATTTTATTATTCTAAGATTTCATAATGAAATCAATATTTTCTCACTGTTATTAGTCTTAAGGTTTTAACTGGAATAAGTTTCAAGGACTAAAAATGTTTTGGATGTTTTTTAAACTCAAGGGGATAATAAAATGATTTAACTCATGATTCCCATCACTATTTTAAAATTTGGTTGTGATTAATTCCTCATGTCTTCTTGATCTGGCCCCCCATTGGATGGTTTAAATCCCAGAATCACGAAATTTTAAATATAATGTAATTCTTCTAAATTAAGTGTTACATGTGCTCAGTCCCCCCCCCCCCCCCAATTAGGGACACTCTATATGCGCACATTTGATTTTAAATAATTAACTGATGAGAATTTGTAGACACCTATGATTGGTTGATGGCACATAAGTGAGAATCATGTTCTTAGAATGATATTATCATTGGTTGAACAAGGGATTCCTTGGATTAGACATGGTGGGAGAAATACAGTACCATTTCGTAATTAGGGTATAAGGGTATATGTCAGATTCAACGGTTTGGATTAATGAAGGTTCATATTCCTCGGTAGTATAGAAAATATTCGTAAGGCATGTATTCTCACTACATGTAGCTAAAACTTTTATAGCAATGACGTCCAATTTTTCCTTGCTTTGTAAGCGAAAAGATATGGTAATGGTTTTGCTCTTAAGAGGAAATGCGTGATTTATGGTCCGATCTACGGTAACCTGGTATGTAGACTCAGGAACCATAGGTTCAGGGCTGCAATTCATTGCACAGGTTCCAAGTAATTGAACAATTACTTAAAAGAGATATGTTCTTAGATACGGGCAATTAGAATAAGGTAGTAGTATAAGGAGTGGAAAATTTTCTATAGATTGTGGTGAGGACATAAAGTTAATATAGATAAATTATTTGATGTAAGTGGGTTTTAAAAATTTTGGTTTCAGTTTTCTAAATTGGTTTTAAACATATATTCGATTGATTTTATAAAAAATATTTTTTTTTATGAAAATCAAATATCTTTTATTTGTTCTGGTACATTGGGAAAATAATTTATACATTATAAGTTTTGTGTCAACAATACTGCTAAATATTAATATGAATAATTTAATGTACATATCATTAAAGAGGAAGTTTCCTTTCTAAAACCAAACACGATTTGGCACATACGCTTCAGTTATTTTATTCAAAAAGGAATTTAGAGACTCGTTTAAAATGGACAATCGAGTTCATTGAAAGTGGAGGCACTTTTAGTCCTGAATTTTGTTTAGAGGGTAAAATGACCAAGGGCCCCTCATGTCCAAGGGCTAAAGAGTAAGATTTTATGAAAATGGTTCACTTTTATTAGTATGGTTCGATGACTATCTTGTTAAGAGGTGACTTCGAGTGCTCTATCGATATCATTGATGATTTCTCAATGGTATGGATATGTTTATCTTACAGACCACAAGTGTGAAGGTTATGATTAGTTCAAAATGTGAAAAGATAAGGTGGATAATGGGTGAGGTAAACTAATACGAGTTATATGATCTGTTCATAAAGGTGTTTACCTTCTGGGATAGTTAAGGGATCATTTATCAGAGGTGTACTATTTTATCCCCAGTGTCTATACCAGGAAATCCACTTTGGAATGGTGTTGAGGAAAATAAAGTAATAAGTCTCTTTTCGATATGATAAGGTCCACAGTACGATATTGAGGACTGCAATATTTTTTATTGGGATTTATTATGTAACAGGCGGATATATACATTATGAATTTAATTTTTACTTAATTAGTATTTTCAACTCCCATTAAACATTTGAGTGGGCATGAGCTCGTTCTAGGGCATTGTTGATGCAAAAAACTGGACCGAATCCCATTTTTATGATCACAGATAAATAGATGAAAGCAATCCAATCAAGCACATAAGAGACAAAGATTTTTAAAGTGGTTCGGCTATGAATAAAGCCTACGTCCACTGTTATTTTATTCCCAGGGGTTTACAATAGCACCATAGGGTGTAGAGAGAGAAAATATGTGTATCTTGTGTATGGGGTTTCTAGGTTCCCCCCGGATCTCCTGGATCTCTTCCCTTTTGGCTAAGGGGATACATGTATCGATAGTGATGGGAGATAAATAGATTCATTGTATGTAGACATTTATGTCTACATTCAACGAATCTAATTGTTCAATTTCTTGGTATGCTATGTGTTGTCATATATTAATACAGTATAAATGTACATTAAGGCTCATTAAATGCGCTGCCATATTCATTAATGCACATTAAATGCGTAGTTATCCTTTGATCTTCCTGGTTGATATGCCGACCAACTCTCCTCGGGTGCCGACTATCACTCCTCGGGTGCCGACCAACTCTCCTCGGGTGCCGACTAATACTCCTCGGGTGCCAACTAATTTTCCTCAGGTACTGACCAACTCTCCTCGGGTGCCGACTAATACTCCTCGGGTACTGACCAACTCCCCTCGGGTGCCGACTAATACTCCTAGGGTGCTGACCAACTCTCCTCGGATGTCGAATATTGCCACATAGGATGACATGTGTCCTTTTCTGATTGGTCCTCGTAGATGGAGAATTTTTGCGTTAACAGACATGTTCAGATTAGGGGGTTCTCAACACTTGTTCTATGGAAGGATCAAATAAAGTTGAAATTAAGTACATAGGTATGTCTCTTTATTGGTTATCTCAAAAGATAACAAATGTAGTTTATAGCATATTCCAATGTATAAGAAAGTCATTGATTACATCAACGACATGTTCTTATTCGACAATAATTTAATAACTAAGGGCCCAAGTGTAAGTTAGACTTACAAGATAATAATGGAACATCATATTCTTAATGTTGCTAGACCACTCGTACAGGATGAAATATAACCTAATATCGATAATAAACTACCTTGTCATAGTGGGAGCATTACCGATGATCAGGATACACATGTTACATATAGTGGATAGAAAGTGTTAATACATCATAGTGGGAGCATGAAGAGTTATCACGTAGGGTTAGTGTTATGGGTGATCATTTCGATGAGATCCCAAATAAACTCGAACCGGGTTCTGGGAACTAAAACGATGCATTCCAAGATAAAGAATTTTTCTTTGACTTATGAAAATGGATACCAAAAATAGTTTGATATATTTGAATAAAGTTTTGGGACATGTAGACTTGTTGATGGGGTACAAACCACCGGGAACAAGTGCACCTATAAGAAGTTAAAATAAAGATGGATGAGAAGGTGAAAACCTTCAAGGAAAGGCTTGCAAAAGGGTTTACTCAGAATTAAAGGGATTAACTATGAGTAAACCTTCTCTTCATAACCATACTAAAGTCTGTCGGGATACTTTTAACATCAAGAGTGCATTTTTGAATGATAGTCTTGACACGTACATAATAAGAAGTCGTGAAAGTAAAGTGATGTAAGCTTGTGGCATCCAATTATGGATTTAAATTAAAATCAAGGCCTTGTGTCATTCAGTTTGATCAGGTAGTCAAGTTTTAATTTTAATCAAATACCAAAAATCACTTGTTTGTATAAGAAGCTTGATGAAAACGTAGTGGTATTTATATGTACACGTTGTGGATAGTATTTGGCTAATTGGGAACGAGGTGGGTGTACTTTCTTATATAAGAGTGTGGTTTTCGGGATATTCGATATAAAGTACTTAGGATAAGTCAGATACATCTTTATGATCAAGCTTTAACTAGATAGGTTGCAAAGGATGTTGGGCTTATTAGAAGTCAATTATATTGATGTTATATACACAATATTAGCATTGGGATTTCATGAAAGAGTTTATTTTCAAGAATGGATTCCTTTTATGTGGGAATCAATGTCTTAGGACACTTGATTAGATGTAAGGAACGAGGAATATACCTAATGCTTCGATGATAGGTTACCTCAAGTATGTTATATTATGTACAAGAATAAAATTTGTTATTCCTTCGCCATGGTCAGCTGATTTGAATCTAATAGTCATGTACCTTTTAGGCACAATGACTTATTTTTCAGTCATATATGGATTGCAAGTTTTCTACCTTGGAATATGTATTTACCCAAGGAGGTTGGGCTATAATATGGAGGAATGTGAAGAAATCTTGGATTGCTGACTCCATTAGGTAGACCAAAGTTGTTGTCTCTTGGAGATAACAAAAGAGGCTAAATAACTCGATTACATCTTAACTAACTTGGGTGACGTTCCTTTATGTATGATTGGCTATATATTTTTTAGTGTTTATAGCGGTATGATTGCAAGTATAAGTGAACTCGTAACTCATAAACGAGTTAAGCACACTGAGGTTAGGTTTCGCTTAGTTTGAGAGATCAAATGAAATGGGTGATAAGTTTATGATCAAAGTTGTATTAGATGACACATAATTAATCCTCTATCGATAGGTAGCAAACAACCGAGTAGATGGGTTAGGAAATGGATACATGGATTTGAGACTAATGCAATACCCCTTATTTTTGAGAAATTATTTTTATATTGAATTGCAATGCGGTTTAATTATATAAAATAAAAGAAGTTGGAGTAAATATTATTTTAAGTGATTTAAGAGATAATGTTTACTGAGTTTTGCATATTTACATTTAAGTGAATGTAAATAGCATCATATTATGTCTTGTTGCTTCGTTGTGCCTAAAGCGACGGTTATGATTTAAATTGATGTTGGAACATGAAATAATTTATGTTATCCCGGATGCCAATTTAGAGGGCGCGGTTAGTTCGAAAATAGTTGAAATAGTCAAAATAAGTACCATGTTGTATTTTTGGGTTTCGGGTACTTTTGGTCGGTTATAACTTATTTATGTTGTTACGAGTCATTTTAATTGTGTAGTAACATTTAAGGATGGAATTTAGTGTTAATGGGCATTTAAGTCTTCCAGCGACATTTTATCCTCATTTATATGTCTTAAACCTAGACAGAAAGAGAAATTGGGAGAAAAGAAGAAAAAGGAAGAGAATTGAAGATTTGGGCTTTGAAATTGTTGCTACCGGGAGATAATCCTTGATTCCAACCCTAAGGTAAGTTTCTAACTTTCAAATATATGATTTATTGTGGATAAATTATATTTATAGTTGTGTATTTGAAATAATTGAACAAATTTGTGGGTTTGGAGAAATTTGGTATTTAATCCCTTATATATGGTATTAGATGTTATTTAAGTTGGTTTTATTAAGTGTTGTTGAGTTAGAAATGATTTGGTGTTAGTATGAGTTGATTTGGATGGGATTTGAGGTTAGAAGCATGAGTTTTGGGTAAATTAGGGTTCATAACCCGTAGCTCCCAACTTAGCAAATCTGCCAGGGCAAATCGATTCGCCTTCCCTAGCGAATCGATTCACTAAAGAGGGAGGCTACAGGCCTGGGGATCCGAATCGATTAGGGTTAAGGCCGAATCGATTCGGCATGAGACAGGAAGTTTGGTATTCTTAACCAAATCAATTCCCTTTTAAGGGCGAATCGATTCGCTGGGGAGAATCGATTTGACCCCTGGGGCAAATCGATTCAGAAATCCTATTGTTTTAGGATATTTTTCTGGCTTAGTTTCTAGCCATTTTCTTTTAGGTTTAAGTCCTAGGAACCTTCTATTATGAAGTAATATAGAGTACTAGAGTCTTGTATTAGGAATATGAACACTCTAGATTAGAAGGGGGTAATCGAGATTAATTCGGGGGCTATATCTTGGATGTTAAGGTAGTTTCTTTATTTAGTAAAGTAGCATGGGACTAGGGGAAAGTAATTTTACCTAGTTTTGTACTTTTAGAGATTGGTGTGAGGCAATACTATACTTGGTGGCTTGTAGGGTGGTCGTTAATTCATGGAGACTAATATGAAGATAATTGAATGTTGTGTTGTATGTCGTTAAACACATAAGGCCCCGGACATAATGTAATGTACATTTTAAATTGGCATATCTTGTGAATATTGATTTGCTCATACATACCTCTCTAAATGTTATCATAAGGGAAGTTACGTGCATGCGGTGATGTCCCCTGTATAATGAATGCAGGGTGAATATAGTCCTCGACCATAGGACCGGTTGTTATATTGTGATGTTATTTTATTCCAAGTGAGGTAATTTCGGGTATGGTTATGACTCACTGTCGAAGGTATATGGACGCTTCCCACGCGACGCGATTTAGGATGCCCAGGTTGTCTTGGTGATAGGCCCTGGAAGATAATAGTTATTTAGGGGCGCATCCAGTGGGGTGACTCCCGGAAGGATGGTATGAGAATCGTTATATATTGTTATTATAACTATTCTCATGAATATTAAATAAATTGTTTCCAATAAGTTTTCGAATGAGAAATTGAACTTGTGAAGTCATATTGTGCAAAACTGAAATGAACGTGTATTAAATTGAATTAAGTTATTTCTCTTGCATTAATGAATACTTATCATTGTAAATGACATTGCGTTAGGTTGTGCATTTAGATAAGAGGTGAGGATTATTCTTATTGTAGAGAGCGAGTTAAGCTTACTCATGATTTTAGATATTCATAATTGTCATGCTTTTTATTCACGTGGTTATCATATCAAATCGGGCCCTGACCCGTTTATATCTCTTTGTTTTATATGGATTCTATTTACGCCCAGGTGCTCTGCCGCAAGGACGCCCGTGTTGATTCTTCCTTCCAAGGGTCATGGAGCAATAACATTTCTGCGGATGTTATAGGATATATGTATTAGATGCTTATATCTTTTATTTATTCTAATTATAATCACTCTAAACATTTGGGAGTGTTGCCCAAAATTGTGTACTTGTTTATATAATGTGATAATTAATTTTAATACTCGATTTAACCGTTTGTATTGGTCTGTTAACCGATAGTTTATTCGGTTATTATATTTGGAATGATTGTATCTGTTATTTTTCTTTATATCCACCTTCTTTCAAAATTTGATTGTCTAAATGGTTCACTTTAAACTTATAAAAATAAATTGACATCCGTTTTCTAAAATAATTGGTGGTTATTTCGTATTGTTATTTCCAAGACAGTGATGCTAAGAATGGACCATCTATGATTCATGTATATATTGGAGTATTGAACTGGTCACCTCTTATTTTAATAAGCGGGGTGTCACAAATGGTATCAGAGCATTAGGTTCTAGAGTCCTTAGGATCTATGCGGACTTATCACATTCTACCATAGCGTTCTTTGATTTAGTGCCTTATTGTTAGGACTGTTTTGTTTTAATATGCTTGCGACCTTCTGCAAAGATAAATTATTTTAAATTTTATTCTGATTCCGTTGTTTCTCCGTCTCAGATGCATCCTAGAAAAGGTCGCCCGGCTAAGAGAAATCGAGTTGTAGAAGAAGGAACGGTTAATACCCCGGAGGTGGCTAGCATCATCGCCCAGGTAGTCAACGCTGCAATGACTGCTATGGCTCAACAGTTTTCTCAAGCCCAACAACCAATAGTTCCGTAGGTGCAAGCCTATGTGGGACCTTCCCCGTGGGAAAGAGTTAGAGAATCTTTCTTGAAAGGTCGCCCCCCAGAATTTCAGGGTGGTTTTGATGTGATAGTAGCAAACTAGTGGAAGAAAGATATGCAGCGTCACCTCCGAATGATAGAGTGTAGAGGGGAATGAAAGAAGATCCTTTCCACTTTCAAACTAGTAGGAGCAGCTTTACACGGGTGGGAGTCAGTGACCACACCGGAGCAGAGGGATACTATGTCTATATTGAACTTTTGGGTTTTGTTCGACCAAAAGTATTTTCCTCCCGCGGTCCAAAAGGAGGTGAGGAGGAAACTCCAGGATATGGTACAATTGGAACGGTCAATCACGAAGTATAAGGAGGAATTTACTCGTCTGACGATCTTTGTTTCGGAGGAAAGAAGAATATCAAAGTTTATTGTGGGTTTGCATTGGAGGATTTGACCACACTTGTTGGGAAATCCCACGTGGAAAACCTTTGGTGATGTGATGAATGCAACATTGCTTCATTGCTAGGATCACCATCTTTATATGCAAGGAAGTAAGAAGATTTCGATCTTGGGGAAAGCTAGTAAGAAGGGAGGTGATGGTGCCGGGGGAGCACTACACTCATCACAACCGTCGGGAAGCAAACAAAAGAGAAGGACACCTAACAGGGGGATTCATCCAAGAGATAGCGTTTTGGGGGTTTTAATTTCAAAGGAGGCGGATTTAGGCACGGTTAGGGTACCCAGCAGCAACATCAGCAGGTGGACCAGCAAGGCCAAGCAGGCCGGGGTAATAATGGGGGTCGAGGACATCCGGGTCAAGGCATGTGGCAGTTTTGAAATAATAATCGGGGTCGTTATCTGGAGAATATGGAGGGCTACTACTTTCAATGTGGTGAACAGGGCCACTTTAAGAAATCTTATCCGCAGTGGCTTGGGGGATAGTTGCCTAGGGGTCCTCAGCATCGGCAGACGCATTTACCGCTAGGGGTGTGCAAAAAAATTGACCAACCCAAAAATTGGACCGAACCTGCCCGAACCGAATAGAAACCGATAATTTTTTAGCCCGGTTGGGCCTACGGTTTACGGATATAAAAAACCGACCCTGTCGGTTCGATTGACGGTTTATACATGGGAAAAACTTATTCAAACCGAACCGACCCAAAATCAATATATATTAAAAAAAACTAAATAACTTATATTTTTATATCCAAAAACAATTAACCACCTTCAAAAACCGACGCAAACCAAAAACCGGCCTTAAAAAAATCGCCTAAATAGGAAACTACTAAAAACCAACCCGAAACCGAACCGAACCGAAATCTATGGGAACCAAAACCGTTGGTCTTTTTCATAGTCGGTTTGGTTTTGGCCTGACCTTTTCTAAAACCAAACCGATCGGTTCGGTTTGAATTACGGTCTAAAACCGACCCGAATCGACCCGTGAACACCCCTATCTACTACCACCCGCGCCTCTTCCAGCCATCCCTCTACAACAAGGGCAGCTACAGTATGGGTGCTTTTATCATATTCAGGATGCGTTACTTCCTCTAGCCCCGCTCGCACCGCCATCTATCGAGGGTAAGTTTTACCTTCATGGGTATGTGGGTTGTGTGTTATTTTATACAAGCGCAATGCACTCGTTTATTGCTAGGCAATTTGCCCATTCGCCAGGGTTAATTAAATCTACGGAGAGTACCTTTACTAGTGTCATATCTTCCATTGGTGATGGTTCGCTAATATTCTTTGTTTGTAAAAGTGTAGGAATAGACCTTGGTAATTTACATTTTGAGGTTGATTTACTCGTCCTTGATATGGTCGGGTATGATGTTATTTTGGGTATGGATTGGTTAGTGAAATATCGTGCCATGGTAAATTATTATAGGCGAAGTATAGTCTTTGTCATTCCGTGGCAAGAAATGTTTTTAGTGGCTATGCCTCTTTTAGAGGGAGGTTCGAGCACGTACTTATATTCTATTATGAAGGAGACTTCACGTGATATCATCGTTTCCTTAGATTCAATTCTCATTGTTAGAGACTTTGAGGATGTTTTCGGGAGATTTCGAGTTCACCTCCAAGTCGTGAGATCGAGTTTGTGATTGATTTAGCATCGGGAACACGACCTATTACTAGAGCTTCATACCATATGACTCATGTGGAAATAAGGGAGTTAAGGGATAAAATTCAATAATTTTAAGAGCAAGGGTTTATTGGGCGTAGCACGTCGCCATGGGGTGCTCTTGTGTTATTTGTGAAGAAGAGAGATGGTTCCCTCCAATTATGTGTTAATTATCGAGAATTGAATAAGGTTAGCATTAGGAACAAATACACGTTGCCTCGTATCAATGATTTATTTGGTCATTTAAGGGGATAATTGTACTTATCTAAGTTAGATTTGAGAACTAAGTATCATCAGCTGTGGATTCGAGAGCAGGACGTGTAAAAAACTGCATTCCTAACTCGATATGGGTCCTACGAGTTTTTGGTCATGCCTTTTGGGGATAACCAATGATCCCGCAGTGTTTATGGGCCTTATGAATAAGTATTTCGGGACTTCCTGGACCAATTTATTATACGTTTTATTTATAACATCCTAGTCTATTCTCGGAATGAAGTCGATCATGCTAAACATTTACGATTGGTCCTGCCGACTCTAAAGGATCATCAATTGTATGTTAAGTTTACGAAGTGTGGTTTCTGGTAATAGGAAGTGCAGTTTTTAGGTCACATTGTGACAGCTGAGGGCATTTTGGTAGATCCAAGTAAAGTTGTCGCGGTGAGGGAATGGGGTCAACCCACGACGCCCACAAAAATTCATATTTTTTTGGGTTTGGCTGGTTATTACCGTCGTTTTATTAAAGGCTTTTCTAAGATCACTATCCCTTTGATAAATTTGACCCGGAAGGGAGTGAAGTTTAATTGGGATGATTCTTGTCAAATAGATTTTGATGAGTTGAAGGATAAGTTGACTTCCGCTCCAGTACTCGCGTAATCGAGGCTGGGAGTAGACTATTTGGTCTTTACTAACGCGTCTTTGCAAGGATTAGGAGGTGTGTTGCAATAAGAGCATTGGGTTATTTCTTATGCTTCTCGTAAGCTAAAGCCCCATGATAATAATTACCTCGTGTATGATCTGTAGCTTACTGCGGTAGTGTTAGCCTTGAAAATATGGAGACATTACCTTTTGGGGGAGAAGTTTAGTCTTTTCACAGACCATAAATTGTTGCAATATTTATTCTCGCATAAGGATTTGAATAGGCGACAACATCGATGGTTGGAGTTTGTGAAAGACTATCAATTTGATATTCATTATCACCCGGGCAAGGCTAACGTGGTAGAGGATGCACTGAGTCGAAAACCCGAGGGGGAGTTAGCGAAGGTATGAAAGGCTAAGTGGAAAGAACTTATTCAGGAGGATGCTCTAGCAAAGGCGTTTATGTCAGTGTTGACCATTACGCCTGCGATTGTGGCGAGATTAGTGGAAGCTCAAGGAAGGGACAAAGATTTCCAAGATCGAATACGCCAGTTGTTAACCGAGGGAGCGGAGTCCTACACTATAAGTTTTGAGGGTAGGCTACATTTTCATGGGAAACTTATTATCCCGGATGAGGGAGATTTGAGACGTGCCGTAATGAGTGAATCTCATGGGTCCAGATTTACAGTTCATCCATGTGAAGACAAAATGTACCAAGACATGCGCCATCAATATTGGTGGCCGGGTATGAAAAGGGACATCTCAGAATTTATTTCCCAATATACTACTTGTCAACTGGTGAAAGTAGACCACCAGTGACCAACGGGAGTGCTACAACCGTTAGAAATACCGGTATGGAAGTGGGAAAGTATCTCGATGGATTACATCATGGGATTGCCAACGTTATAAAGTGATTATTATTCCATTTGGGTTATTGTTGATCATCTGACCAAGACGGCACACTTCTTACCGGTACGTACGGATTACAATACGGCTCATTACGCCCGACTATTTATTATCGAGATTATGAGACTCTATGGGGTTCCCATTAATATAGTCTCCGATCGAGACAAGATTTTTATTTCCCATTTTTGGCGAAGTTTCCAAGAAGCAATGGGAACCGAATTGAAGTTGAGTACCTCCTACTACCCGCAAATGGATGGACAGACGGAGAGAGTAAACCAAATGTTGGAAGACATGATTAGAATGTGCGTACTTGACTTCAAAGGAGGGTGGGAGCAATACCTTCCCTTGGTTGAATTTTCTTATAATAATTCGTACCAATTTACAATAGGTATGGCACCTTATGAAGCATTATGTAGCCGGCCATGTAGATCACCTACTTGTTGGTTGGAAGTAGGAGATAATAAGCTTCTTGGACCTGAAATGATCCAAGATACCTCTTCCAAGAGTGAGCTCATTCGCAACTGCATTCAAATCGCTCAAGACTATCAAAAGTGTTATGCCAATGTTAATAGAAGGCATGTGTAATTGGAGGTAAGAGACCAAATTTTGGTATGGGTGTCACCAAAGAAGGGCATAATGAAATTTGGGAAGAAAGGCAAGCTTGCGCCTCGCTATGTATGTCCTTTCCCCATTATTATAAAGGTAGGCCCCATAGCATATCAACACGCCTTGACAGAATGCCTACAACAGATTCATAATGTGTTTCATGTTCGAAGAAGTACAAAAGGTGTGACGGAGCTCACTGGCACATTCCTTTGGATGATATCGAATTGCAACCCGATATTTCATACGAGGAACAACCAATTGCAATCTTAGATCACGGAGAGCGTAGGCTAAGGTCGAATGTGGTGCCCTTGGTTCAAGTCCAATAGGGACATCACAATACCAAGTAATCGACATGGGATCGTGAGACGATATTCGAGAGAAGTATCCGCACCTCTTTTTGCAAGGTATGCCTAAATTTTGAGGGCGAAATTCCCTTATAGGGGGGGAGTATGTATGACACACCCCAACCCAATTACTTATAATTAAGTCTGAAAGTCAAAGTGAGTCAAACCATAATTAATCTAACCAAACCATAAACACGAGTTTTGATTTCAGAGTCATCATTGTAAATCCATATAACTGAAAACCTTTTTACAACAGTACACTAGTCATATTTATACAAACTTTCCTGAGTGATAATTTAACTTAATTACATCATTTACATTAAAACAAAATCTTTGTTTCTCCCGTTTCTTGCTAACCCAGACCGACTTCCTAGATTTGGCAGTGACATCGCATTACCTGAAAAATGTGAACATAGGAACCATGAGAAAAAATAGCCCAGTGAATGCATCACTACTAAACTACTACATGAATTTAAATGCAATAAATCATGTCCATATACTTATGTATTTACTTATCCGGCTCATTCATAATGAATGACCAACTTTTCCAAATCATGATTCACATATCCTGTCTAAATAGACAATTCTCCCCCATTCCTGGTCGAGGAGTAACCCCTTATCATTAATAGACAAATCTCCCCAATTCCTGGTCGAGGAGTAACCACTCATTTCAGTAAACCGAAATGAACAATTTCATATTCATTTTATTATGATCATACCCACAACACGATACAAATACATCATTCCAGTGAGTACACTCACCTTGGGTTGTCAACTACGTATCCAGGTTTCCTTCTGGTGGAGCTGAACTGGTTTTATTAGACCTTACACCTGTCAATCCAACTAGATCAGTACTGAAACTCAATCATAAATATTATCCTAACATAATTATGTAACTTTCCATGACGATACATCAACAATATAATTCCAATTAAGTCACATTCCATAAAACATAGGTAAAGGCAAAACAATGATATACATGTTGATAAAGTTACGGACATTCAACCGTAGGAAATACCTTATGAGGAATTTATAACCAAAGTCAATTAAACATGAAATTATACTCCTCAATGTATATACACATGAAACATGAACTCAAAGTACCCTTTGTAAGGACGAAATACAAACATGCATTCAAGGGGTATCCAGTATGGCCTGAAATTATTGTCTTACATATTTAATCATCCCATATTCCTAAATTGTATAAATGAAGGGGTCCAAACTTATCAATATGAAAACATATATGAATATATTATCCATTACAAGTGACGGTGTAATTTGTCAAGCTTCCTAGGGAAAATTATGACCACTTCTCTACAACACAAGAAATCTGCCCTACAAGCTCCTCTATTGATCCTTCGAATTCCCAGAATTTTAATAATTTTTATACAACATAACTTTCCATGATTTTCAACAAACTTTATTTAGACATACATAATAGTACAGAATTAAAGTTTCATAATATTTGGACTTCATTTGCTATCTCAAAATCTTGACCAAACTCAGGGCATACCGAAATCAAGTATACAAACAGCAACTGTGTACCAACTTGAAATCATCATTACGGCCTAACCACAAGGAGATAAATTCTAATTTTCAGATATTATATGAATATATGAGTCTAATTTCATTTCCAATTGGAATTTCTCAATTCCAGTAATCACACAAAGAGATATGCAGATTTGAATACAAGGGGTTTCAACACAAAGCAATTTTAAGGGTTTCTACACTCAACTTAACATAAGCTTGCATCTAACCATACATATATATATAAAGGGCTGAAACTTTCGTAAAATTATGATGATTTATATCATATAAATCAGTAATATAAGATAAATAACAAGAATTTCTATTAGGATTACCTTCAGGGCTTTTTACGTAATTTCCACGGATTTTTCTACACTTTTTCTCCTCACTTTTTCTTCCTAAACCTCAACTTTCTATTTCCTCAAGCTAACAACACTTGAAACTGAACCTAGGCTTTGTTTTGATGAAGAAATATGTTAGAGGGAGGGTTTTAAGTCGGCCAAGGCTGCCTCCCAAGCCAACCAATCAAATTAAACCATTTGGTTTAATAAAAGACAATTTACCACTTAACGGAATTGACAGATTTGCCCCCTTCTCGTAATTTTGACCTAACTTCTTCCTCGAGCATCCATTTGATGCACCGTTTGTTGTGTTACGACACTAACTCACATGTATACAACTATGTAGTTTTCACCTCAATTCAATTGTAATGTTACAATGGTCAAAACTAGTCTTAAACAGGAACATTTCTATCGAAAATAACCAAATCTTGTGTTCGTACATAACTCGACATTTCATGATTTATGAAAGTAGGATTAGACTTAACATAAGAACTTAATATTAGATATACTAATAACACATTATTCATATCACATAATATAAACATGATTTAAATATAATTTATCAAAATTATATTCGGGTTGTCACAACTGCCCCCCTTTAGAAAATTTCATCCCCGAAATTTAATATAAAGGTCACTTACCAAACAAATGGGGATAGTGTTTCCTCATGCTATCCTCCATTTCCCATGTTGCTTCTTTAACTCCGTGGCTCATCCACATAACTTTAACTAACTAAATAACTTTATTCCTCAATACCTGCTCCTTATGATCAATAATTTCCAACGGTTCCTCGATGTACGATAAGTCTTCCTTCAGTTCCATTGGTTGAGTTTTCAACTGATGGGATGGATCCGCAAAATACTTACGAAGCATCGATACATGAAACACATCATGTAAACGGGATAAATCTGGAGGTAATGCTAATCTATAAGCCAGGGGACCAATTCTTTCCAACACTTCATATGGTCCAATGTATCTTGGACTTAGTTTCCCCTTTTTGCCAAATCTCATAACGCCTTTCCACGGTGAAATACGCAGGAATACAAAATCTCCCTTCTGAAATTCCAATGGATGCTTCCTCTTATCTGCATAAACTTTCTGCCTGCTTTGCGCTATCTTTATCCGTTCCCGAATCATTTTGATCTTTTCAGTTGTCATATCTATCAATTCCGGACCCAAAATTTTTCTTTCACCTACTTCATCCCAACACAAAGGCGTCCTACATCTCCTCCCATATAAAGCTTCATAAGGAGCCATACCAATAGTCGACTGATAACTATTATTGTATGAAAATTCCATCAATGGCAAATGATCATCCCAACTACCTTTGAAGTCAAATACGCAAGCTCGTAACATGTCTTCTAATATTTGAATCGTCCTTTCTGACTACCCATCAGTTTGTGGATGAAATGCAGTGCTGAACTTCAAACTTGTGCCCATGGCATTCTGGAGACGAGGCCAAAACTTAGAAGTGAATGTTGGATCTCTATCTGATACAATTGACACTGGTGCCCCATGTAAACGGATAATCTCATCAACGTACATTCGTGCATACTTGTCAACAGTGTAGGTGGTCTTAACTGGAAGAAAATGGGCTGACTTCGTCAATCGATCTACAATAACCCAAATAGAATCATGACCCTTTGGTGACCGGGGTAATCCTATAACACAGTCCATCTTTATATGCTCCCACTTCCATTCCGGAATAGGCAACGACTGCAATAATCCTGTCGGCTTCTGATGCTCTGCTTTCACTTGCTGGCATACTAAACATTTAGCTACGAACTCTGCAATCTCACGTTTCATATTGTTCCACCAGTAATACTCCTTCAAATCTCTGTACATTTTGGTACCTCCCGGATGCATAAAGTAAATAGAATTATGTGCCTCTTCTAATATATCCCTCTTTTAAGGGTGGATCATTCGGTACACAAATCCTATTTTTATAACACAACGATTCATCATTATTAATTTCAAAGTCACTCTCTTTACCATCCAGGACATCTTGTTTCTTCTTCTCAAGGAATGGATCACTGGTCTGCAAATTTCGTATGTGTTCGGCCAACAAAGGTCTCACTGTGACATGTGCTAATAATCCTCCGCTTTTTGAAAACTTCAATTCAATCCCCATTAATGCCAAGTCAAGAATATTTCCAACACGTGCACACCGTATGCAACCAAGAATCCCTGATGATTTCCGACTCAAAGCATCTGCTACCACATTGGCCTTCCCAGGATGATGATGAATGGTACAGTCATAGTCTTTAATCAGCTCTATCCAACGCCTCTGTCTCAAATTTAGTTCTTTCTGTGTGAACAAGTATTTCAAACTTTGATGATCTGTAAATATCTCACAAGTTTCTCCATACAAGTAATGTCTCCACAACTTTAAAGTAAAAACAATGGCCGCTAGCTCCAGATCGTGTGTAGGGTAGTTTCGTTCATGCGTCTTTAATTGTCTGGAAGCATATGCTATTACCTTCCCATTTTGCATAAGAACACATCCTAACCCCTGAAATGAAGCATCTGTATAGATCACAAAAGACTCATTCCCACATGGAATAGCAAGTATAGGGGCTGAAACTAACCGCTTCTTTAATTCTTTAAAACTCCTTTCGCATTCTTCATCCCACACAAACTTCACTTCTTTATGGGTCAACTTTGTCAATGGTAATGCTATTGCTGAAAATCCCATAATGAATCTGCGATAGTAACCTGCCAATCCTAGGAAACTCCTAATTTCTGTCACATTCTTAGGACTCTCCCATTCAACAATTGCTTCCACCTTCTTTGGATCAACATATATCCCATTTCTCGAGACAACGTGCCCCAAAAACAAAATTTCATTCAACCAAAACTCACACTTGCTGAATTTAGCAAATAATTTCTTCTCTCTCAAAATCTGCAATACAAGTCTCAAATGTTTCTCATGTTCCTCCATGCTACGCGAGTAAATCAACACATCATCTATGAATACTATCATAAATGAATCAATGAAAGGGTTGAATACCCGGTTCATCAAATCCATAAAAACTGCCGGAGCATTAGTCAATCCAAAAGGCATCACCAAAAACTCATAGTGCCCATATCAAGTCCGAAAAGCTGTTTTGGAAATATCACTATCTTTCACTTTCAGTTGGTGGTAACCCGATCTCAAATCAATCTTCGAAAATACAGTGGCCCCCTGTAATTGGTCAAATAAGTCATCGATACGAGGTAGAGGGTACTTGTTTCTAATGGTCACCTTATTCAATTGCCGATAATCAATACATAATCGCATTGTCCCATCTTTCTTTTTCACAAATAACACCGGGGCTCCCCATGGTGAAACACTAGGCCGAATGAAACCTCCGCTTATCAGATCTTGTAATTGCACTTTTAATTCTTTCAACTCCGCTGGTGTCATTCTATATGGAGCAAGAGAAATTGGACCAGTACCTGGAACTAATTCAATAGAAAACTCTACTTCCCTATCGGGTGGAAATCCTGGCAATTCTTCTGGGAAGACATCAGAAAACTCTCTAACCACTGGTATATCTTCAACTTTAAGTGCTTCCTTACTAACATCAACCACATACGCTAAATACCCTGTACAACCCTTACTCAATAACTTTCTGCTCTTTATTGCTGAGATAAGACAATTAGGGACAACATTCCTTTCTCCTATAAATTGGAACTCGAGTTCACCAGGAAAATGAAATGTAACTTCTTTACGAAAACAATCAATGGAAGCATGGTATGATGATAACCAATCCATCCCCAATATAATATCAAAATCTCGAATGGCCAACGGTATCAAATCAACATAGAAATCTCGTTCCCCCATTCGTAAGATACAATCTTTATAAACATGCTCAACCAGAATCACACTTTCCATTGGGGTAGAAATATATAAGGCATAATTGAGAAATGAACATGGTCTACCCAAATATGAAACAATATCTAATGCCACAAATGAATGCGTAGATCCAGGATCAATGAGTGCATATAAATATTTGTTCGCAATAGAGAGTTTACCTGTAACCACTTCAGGTGTAGCATGGACATCTTGCAGCGTCATTGCAAACACTCTTCCTCCTTCCTTTGATCCACTTCCTTGTCCTGTACCTCTTCCCCTGGTGGCACTTCCTGGAGAGGATCCTTTATGAGGCCCCACACTACTGACTGAAACTGCTCTTGATAGCATAGGGCAATTCTTTCTCAGGTGGCCCTTCTGATGACAGTTGAAACATTATATACTCTGTAACTTTGGGCAATTTCTTTTTATATGACCCGATGACCCACAAAAGAAACAAACATTAGGATCTCTTTGTGTTGAAACTCCTGAACCTCTTCCACCACTAGCCTCACCCCTTTGCAAACTACTTCCACCTCTACCGTGTTGGAATTTCTGCCCTCCAAGTCTCGAATATTCTGTATCACTACCCTTTTGATAACTTGTATCGAATATGCTTCTCTTTACACCTCGTTCTCGATTCCCTCTTGCTTCATTCACGTCCCTTTCTACTAACATGGCTTTATTAACCAAGGCTGAATAATTAAAAGTCTCTAAAGCCGATAGCCTTGATTTAATAACTAACTCTAGTCCATCGAGAAATCGTCTACACATATCTTCCTCATTCTGGATAAACCTTGAAGCAAAACGAGATAAGGCTATAAGTTTGGCTTCATATTCCCTAACTGTCATACTCCCCTGATTCAATAGGAAATATTCTTTCTCCTTTTGTTTTTGATACATCGGAGGAAAATACTTGTCATACAAGGCTTTAACAAAAGCATCCCATGAGATCACATTCCCGCCTCCTGGAGTAATCAACAAATGTTTCGTGGCATCCCACCATTACTTAGCTTCTCCTTTCAACATATACGTTGCCAAGGTTACCTGTTGATTTTTAGTCATCTTCATTACCCCAAAGATAAGTTCAATTTCTTTAACCCAGACTTCTGCCTCTGCGGGATCAACTGCTCCTTCGAACGATGGTGGGTTCATCTTAATAAATTTTTCATGTGAAGTACACCTTTCTTCCCGGTGTATCACCTCCTCAGCCCTAGCCAAGGCTTGTGCCTCCAGTTTCCTGGTCTGTTGTTCTTCCACATGATCCATAAATCTAGCTTGTTGCTCTGCCATTAGAGTCATAGCACATGCCATTTTTTGCTTATCCGTCAGTTGTTCTGGCTCGGGTTCCACATTTATCTGAACAGGTTGCTCAACCTCCGCTTCTGCTGGAATATTTGAAGCCTCATCATCTATTCCCACATTCACATTCCCTCGTTCCATTCTCTTATATCTGTAATGAATAAAAGATATAACAACATGCAGATATACATATCTTTCCTAACATAATCGTTAGTATCAAATAAAATATATTTCTAACATTCACTGCCAAATCTAGACTCTTCTCACTCCAGAACCTCTAAAACCTAGGCTCTGATACCAAAAGCTAACACACCCCAACCCAATTACTTATAATTAAGTCTGAAAGTCAAAGTGAGTCAAACCATAATTAATCTAACCAAACCATAAACACGAGTTTTGATTTCAGAGTCATCATTGTAAATCCATATAACTGAAAACCTTTTTACAACAGTACACTAGTCATATTTATACAAACTTTCCTGAATGATAATTTAACTTAATTACATCATTTACATTAAAACAAAATCTTTGTTTCTCCCGTTTCTTGCTAACCCAGACCGACTTCCTAGATTTGGCAGTGACATCGCATTACCTGAAAAATGTGAACATAGGAACCATGAGAAAAAATAGCCCAGTGAATGCATCACTACTAAACTACTACATGAATTTAAATGCAATAAATCATGTCCATATACTTATGTATTTACTTATCCGGCTCATTCATAATGAATGACCAACTTTTCCAAATCATGATTCACATATCCTGTCTAAATAGACAATTCTCCCCCATTCCTGGTCGAGGAGTAACCCCTTGTCATTAATAGACAAATCTCCCCAATTCCTGGTCGAGGAGTAACCCCTCATTTCAGTAAACCGAAATGAACAATTTTATATTCATTTTATTATGATCATACCCACAACACGATACAAATACATCATTCCAGTGAGTACACTCACCTTGGGTTGTCAACTACGTATCCAGGTTTCCTTCTGGTGGAGCTGAACTGGTTTTATTAGACCTTACACCTGTAAATCCAACTAGATCAGTACTGAAACTCAATCATAAATATTATCCTAACATAATTATGTAACTTTCCATGATGATACATCAACAATATAATTCCAATTAAGTCACATTCCATAAAACATAGGTAAAGGCAAAACAATGATATACATGTTGATAAAGTTACGGACATTCAACCGTAGGAAATACCTTATGAGGAATTTATAACCAAAGTCAAGTAAACATTAAATTATACTCCTCAATGTATATACACATGAAACATTAACTCAAAGTACCCTTTGTAAGGACGAAATACAAACATTCATTCAAGGGGTATCCAGTATGGCCTGAAATTATTGTCTTACATATTTAATCATCCCATATTCCTAAATTGTATAAATTCAGGGGTCCAAACTTATCAATATGAAAACATATATGAATATATTATCCATTACAAGTGACGGTGTAATTTTTCAAGCTTCCTAGGGCAAATTATGACCATTTCTCTACAACACAAGAAATCTTCCCTACAAGCTCCTCTATTGATCCTTCGAATTCCCAGAATTTTTATAATTTTTATACAACATAACTTTCCATTATTTTCAACATAATTTCAGTATACATACTGAATAGTACAGAATTAAAGTTTCATAATATTTGGACTTCATTTGCTATCTCAAAATCTTGACCAAACTCTGGGCATACCGAAATCAAGTATACAAACAGCAACTGTGTACCAACTTGAAATCATCATTACAGCCTAACCACAAGGAGATAAATTCTAATTTTCAGATATTATATGAATATATGAATCTAATTTAATTTCCAATTGGAATTTCTCAATTCTAGTAATCACACAAAGAGATATGCAGATTTGAATACAAGGGGTTTCAACATAAAGCAATTTTAATGGTTTCTACACTCAACTTAACATAAGCTTGCATCTAACCATACATATATATAAAGGTCTGAAACTTTCGTAAACTTATGATGATTTATATCATATAAATCAGTAATATAAGATAAATAACAAGAGTTTCTAGTAGGATTACCTTCAGGGCTTTTTACGTAATTTCCACGGATTTTTCTACACTTTTTCTCCTCACTTTTTCTTCCTAAACGTCAACTTTCTATTTCCTCAAGCTAACAACACTTGAAACTGAACCTAGGCTTTGTTTTGATGAAGAAATATGTTAGAGGGAGGGTTTTAAGTCGGCCAAGGCTGCCTCCGAAGCCAACCAATCAAATTAAACCATTTGGTTTAATAAAAGACAATTTACCACTTAAGGGAATTGACAGATTTGCCCCCTTCTCGTAATTTCGACCTAACTTCTTCCTCGAGCATCCATTTGATGCACCGTTTGTTGTATTATGACACTAACTCACATGTCTACAACTATGTAGTTTTCACCTCAATTCAATTGTAATGTTACAATGGTCAAAACTAGTCTTAAACAGGAACATTTCTATCGAAAATAACCAAATCTTGTGTTCGTACATAACTCGACATTTCATGATTTATGAAAGTAGGATTAGACTAAATATAAGAACTTAATATTAGATATACTAATAACACATTATTCATATCACATAATATAAACATGATTTAAATATAATTTATCAAAATTATATTCGGGTTGTCACAATGTAACACCCCTTATTTTTGAGAAATTGTTTTCATATTAAATTGCCATGCGGATTAATTATATAAAATAAAAGAAGTTCGAGTAAATATTATTTTAAGTGATTTAAGAGATAATGTTTACTGAGTTTTGCATATTTACAGTTAAGTGAATGTAAATAGCATCACATTATGTCTTGTTGCGTCATTGTGCCTAAAGCGATAGTTATGATTCAAATTGATGTTGGAACATGAAATTATTTATGTTATCTCGGATGCCAATTTAGAGGGAGAGGTTAGTTTGAAAATAATTGAAAAAGTCGAAATAAGTACCATGCTCTATTTTCGGGTTTCGGGTACTTTTGCCCGATTATGCCTTAATTATGTTTTTACGAGTCATTTTAATTGTGTAGTAACATTTAAGGATGTAATGAAGTGTTAATGGGCATTTAAGTATTCTAACAACATTTTATCCTCATTTATATGTCTTAAACGTGGAGAGAAAGAGAGAGAAAGAGAAATTGGGAGAAAAGAAGAAAAAGGGAGAGAATTGGAGATTTTGGCTTTGAAATTGTTGCTACCGGAAGATAATCCTTGATTACAACCCTAAGGAAAGTTTCTAACTTGCAAATCTATGATTTATTTTGGATAAATTGTATTTATAGTTGTGTATTTGAAAGAATCGAACAAATTTGTGGGTTTTGAGAAATTTGGTGTTTAAACCCTTATATATGGTATTAGATTTGATTTAAGATGGTTTTATTAAGTGTTGTTGAGTTAGAAATGATTTGGTGTTAGTGTGAGTTTATTTGGTTGGGATTTGAGGTTACAAGCATAAGTTTTGGGTAAATTAGGGTTCATAACCCGTAGCTCCCAACTTGGCAAATCTGCGAGGGCGAATCGATTCGCTAAAGAGGCGGGCTACAGGTCTGGGGACCCGAATCGATTCGGGTTAGGGCCGAATCGATTCGGGTTAGGGCCGAATCGATTTGGCATGATACAGGAAGTTTTTTATTCTCAACCGAATCGATTTTCTTTTAAGGGCAAATCGATTCGGTGGGGTGAATCGATTCGGCCCCTGGGGCGAATCGATTCAGAAATCCTGTTATTTTAAGATATTTTTCTAGCTTAGTTTCTAGACTATTTATTTTAGGTTTAAGGCCTAGGAACCTTCTATTATGAAGTAATATAGAGTACTAGAGTATTGTATTAGGAATATGAACACTCTAGAATAGAATGGGGGTAATCGGGCATGCTTCGGGGGCTATATCTTGGATTTTAAGGTAGTTTCTTTATTTTGTAAAATAGCTTAGGACTAGGGGAAAGTAATTTTACCTAGTTTTGGACTTTTAGAGATTGGTGTGAGGCAATACTATACTTGGTGGCTTGTAGGGTGGTCGTTAATTCATGGAGACTAATATGAAGATAATTGAATGTTGTGTTGTACGTCGTTAAACACATATGGCCCCGGACATAATGTAATGTACATTTTAAATTAGCATATCTTGTGAATATTTATTTTCTCATACATACCTCTCTAAATGCTATCATAAGGGAAGTTACGTGCATGAGGTGATGCCCCCTGGATAATGAATGCAGGGTGAATATAGTCCTTGGCCATAGGACCGGTTATTATATTATTATGTTATTTTTATTCGAAGTAAGGTAATTTTGGGTATGGTTATGTCTCACAGTCGAAGATATATGGACGCTTCCCACGCGACGCGATTTAGGATGCCCAGGTTGTCTTGGTGATAGGCTCTGGAAGATGATAACTATTTAGGGGCACATCTAGTGGGGTGACTCCCGGAAGGATGGTCTGATAATCGTTATATATTGTGGTTATAACTATTCTCACGAATATTAAATCAATTGTTTCCAATAAGTTTCCGAATGAGAAATTGAACTTGTGAAGTCATATTGTGAAAAACTGAAATGTAAGTTAATAAATTGAATTAAGTTATTTCTCTTGCATTAATGAATACTTATCATTGTAAATGACATTGCGTTAGGTTGTGCATTTCGATGAGAGGTGAGGATTATATGTAATACCCCATATTTTTGATGATTTAAATAATTATGAGATTTAATTATTATAGTGGGATTAATTATATTAAAATGTGAGAATTTAATTGTTAATTAATCCGGATTTAAAAACAAATATTAACTAGCGTGCCAATGGTTAATACTTATTGATTTAATAATACTGTATGATATGTAATATGGAACTATACATTATAAATTTTCGAGAGTGAATAACTCAACAGTTTGGTAATATAAGTCTAACGCACGTATGAGTCGTGTCGAGACTAATTGATTGGGATAGAAAGAAAAATTATTTTTATTAACTCGTATGGTCATTTCGAGTGCACCGTTGAGTCCGGGAGGGTAGATATAGTAAAAAAAACACTACCGGGGTATTCAAATTTGACTCCGAGAGATTTTAGGCCAAAACGGCACCCCGTGAGGGTAGTTTTGTAATTTGAATTTTTGGGGAAATTAAATGGACGAAAATTAGAGTTTTATTATATCAGTTACGTGGGAGAAATTAGGGCTCACATTCACATAACTCAAGAGAGAGTCACAGAGAGGGAGGGAGAGCAAATCCCAAGGAGCCAAAGCTTTTAGGCATCATCTTCCACCACCGTGACCACCAATGCGTAGATCGAGAGGAGAGGAACGCGTCTATACCAACATCACCAAAGGATTCAGACCTTCAATATAAGGCAAGTGTTTATTACTTTCTTTCTTTTAGCAATAATCATACTCATGTTAAAGTAGGTGGAATTAATCATGATTTACATATTAATTGGGTGAAATTTTGAGGTTATATTATGATTAATGGGTGGGTTAATTAGTTGTTGATATTCCTTCATGTATGTAGAGGATTAATCACAAAATTGAATCATATATATTGATGAACGAATTTGGGGTGATTAGGTTCTTTAATTGAAATTTCGGAAACTAGGGTTCATATGAATTAATTTAGGGATTTTATATAATTATGATGATTGGTGACGAATTAGTGACCCTAGGATGTTAGGAATGATTTACAACCCATTATATGTTGAGTGGGATTGATGATGAGCTGTTGGATGATGAACCTTAGAAGTTTTTTAGGGTTAAAAATTGTGAAAATGTAACTGTTGCAGAACAGGTCTGACGTAACAGAACCGGTTGCATTTCTGGGAGATTCGGTTCCATTTGGTGAAAACGTAACTGTTGCAGAACAGGTCGGACATAACATAACCAGTTCCATTTCCAGGGGATTTGGTTCCATTTCTGCAAATTTCCAGTTTCGCTGCAGAACCTTGGAGAACCTGGGAATTTTTCTTAGAGTCCAGTTTTGAGTTTACCGATTTATTGGAGTGAGAGAAACTGCCCGATAGTAAACTTAAACAAGACAGAATTTTGAGAAAATATGTGAGAATTAATACTTTAATTCTTTCGGTATAGAGAGAATGTACCTTGGAGATTACGAGAGAGATAGTAATCTAAATATTTATACTATACCTAGTGTTGAGATTAAAATAAGTGTGAGAAGTATATATGTAGGTTGGAGAAATACCTATAAATTATAATAGGATGTCGGTATGCCTATTACATGATATTATTGTTAAGTGCACTAATGGGTGATAACCCGGGGGTGCAATAATCTTATTATTAGGTGCAATAATGAGTGATAACTCGGGGGTGCAGGGATTCTATCGTTAATTATACTAATGGATGATAATCCGGGGGTACAAGATTATTGTTATAAGTGCACTAATGGGTGATAACCCGGGGGTGCAGCATTAATATGGTTAGGTGCGCTAATGGGTCTTATCCCGTGGGTGCAGTATTAGAATATATATATATATATATGGAAGATGAGACTATATGTATATATACGTAAACTTGTGAATCATTCTACTGTGTATAGTTAGTAGATATGAAAATGTTTATATATAAAATAAATCTTGAGAGCATGATAGATTTATTATGAAAACGAGAAAACATGTTAATTAGCTGTTCGACATAGGCTAATTTGAAAGCGTATTGTACGGGAGATACAGGTATACTACTGGTGAGTATAGATACTATTATAATGACTTCAGACTAACTAAGGGGAAAATTAGATGTACGTTAGGCGTGCACAATAGATGAGATGTGAGAAGCTAATGTAAGAGTTCGATAACTAACATGCGTATAAGACTTGTTTTAAGAACCAATTTTAAATGCTTGCTAAATCATTTTTAAACCTCAGGCCCTGACCCGTTTATTGCATCTCTTCTATATATATATATATATATATTACCAGGTGCTCAGCCGCAGGGTTACCAGGATTAGAGATTGGATTATCAGACGTGCTACAGCTATTGTGGAAGCTGTATGTCCTTGTAGTAGACGCATCTATCCTTTTCATTCAGTTTCATTTAGACTTCCTATTTAAGGCATGCGTCGCCCGCTTCTAGTCTTTTATCAGAGATATTGTATTTAGTTTATTTTATGGGTTGGAGTTTTGAACTGGGAGGTTTTACCCAGTCTTATTAATTATATATTTAATTCTTGTTCAGTGCTTATTATATTCCTATGTACCGTGAATGGTTTATAAGTTATACTTGGAATGTTGTAGTTAAATGGTTTTATTAAAAAAGGGAAAATATTTTTGACACTTAGCTTAATTATATTATAGGTGATTAATATGAATTATATAGTTTTCGACAGTGATGCTAAGAATGAACCAACCGTATATCCTGTTTTAAATTGGTAAAGGACTGATCACCCTATATTTAATTGGGTGGGGTGTCACAGTTTGTATCAGAGCATTAGGTTCTAGAGTCCTTTAGGATCTGCACGGCTTGCTATGTTTTTAACTTTGCGTCCTTTGATATAGAACCCTATCTTTAGGACTGTTATGATCTTATTTATGCGATTACGTCTTTAGCCATTTGAGATTTAGTAATAACTATGGACTAATAAAATTATTTCTCATCTCAGATGCCTCCTCGACGTGCACTAAGAGACAGATAGGCCCAGCCAGAGCAGCCGGCAGTGCAGGCTCAGGGGACAATGAACGCAACAGAGGTTGTCGCGATAGTTGCACAAGCGGTGCATGCAGCCTTAGCAGTAGTATAGCAGGCCCCACCCCAGGTTCAGGTAGTAGCACCAGTTCTAGTGCATCCATTTACCACTGCATGTGAAAGAGTGAAAGAGTTCTTTCATAAGTCATGTTCCCCAGAGTTCATGGGCAGTTCGGATGTAGTTATTGCTAGTCAGTGGAAGAAAGACATACAGCGACACCTTCGTATGTATGGTTGCACTGAGGTTCAGAGGCAAGTTTTGGCTACCTTTAATCTGCAAGGGGAAGCCTTACAGTGGTGGGAGTCCACTACTACTACTACTACCGAGGAGAGAGATTTGATGTCAATCAGTGATTTCTGGGTACGGTTCGATAACAAGTACTTTCCTTCCGCCGTCAAGACTGATATGAGGCAAAAACTTTTAGACCTCACCCAGGAAGGGAGAACAGTTGCGGAATACGAGGAGGAGTTCACGCTATTGGCAAACATGGTACCAGATGAGGTGCCTACTGAGGAGAAGCGCATTCAAATTTTCATGGATGGCTTGACATGGAGGGTATGCCAGCATCTATTGGGTAACCTTTCCCTACACATATATACAGACGTTCCGAATGAAACCTTATTGCATTGTCAAGGCAACCGCTTCCATACTAAGGGAAGCAAGCGATGGGGAGAGCCTAGCCAGTTGGGCAAGATAGGGGGAGGTAGTGCCAGTGGGGCACCAGTTGAGCAGAGTCAAAGGCAGGGTTCCCAGCAGGGGGAGTCTGCTAAGAGGTTTCGTTATGGAGGTTTCAGGCATGGTTATGGGGGTTGGAAGTAGGTCCAGTAGCAGAGCCAGCCGCAAGGCCAAGGTAGGGGTGGTAACGGCCAGTAGGGCCGAGGCTATCAGCGACAGAGGGGAGGAAAATTCATCGAGAAATGTTATACTTGTGGCAAGACTGGCCATAAGAAACAGGATTGCCCCGATAAGGTCAGAGTTCCTCGACATCATGGTGCTCACCAGGAACCCCAGAGACTTATATTTCCTACTGCCCAACTAGCACCAGCTCCAGTACCATCTTTGGCCGCAGCTCCGATGCAGCAGGGGCAGTTGCAGTATGGACGTATCTATAATGTCCACCAAGCTGCAGTTCCGTAGGAACCAGCCATAGTGGAGGGTAAGTTTTCTATCCATGGTACTTTGGGTCATATCTTATTAGATACAGCGGGCATCACAATCCTTTATAGACACTAGCTTTGCATAGGCCACTGGGTTGTTAGGCATGGCAGAGAGTACAGTGACATGTGTAGAATCACCGTTAGGTAGTGGGCCGCTGATTTTCTTCATATGCTGGGGAGTAGGCATAGAGATTGGCAGTTTGATTTTACCGGTTGATATGCTAGTGTTAAATATGTTTGAGTACGATGCCATTATTGGCATGGATTGGCTACTCAAGTATAGGGCCATGATTGATTACTTAAGTAGGAGTATTATGTTCGCCATTCTGGGCCAGGAGATGTTCTTAGTGGCGATGCCTCATTCTGAAGGAGGGTCGTCCACCCACTTATTTTATATAGAGGATGAGACCTCTGCAGTAGTGGTTCCACTCGATTTAATTCCCGTCGTCTGTGAGTTTGCTGATGTATTTCAAGATACACCGGGGTTACCTCTAAGTAGGGAGATCGAGTTTGTGATAGACTTGACACCGGGCACTCGTTCGATAGAACATGTGCCTTACCGTATGTCTCCGACAGAGATGAGGGAGTTACGGGAACAGATAGAACAGTTTTTGGGACAGGGCTTCATCCGTAGGAGTACCTCTCCTTGGGGTACCCCAGTTCTGTTTTTGAAGAAGAGGGATGGGTCCATACGAATTTGTATTGATTATCGGGATCTTAACAAAGTCACGATACTTAATAAGTATCAGTTGCCTCGTATCGATGACTTGTTTGACCAGCTGAGAGAAGTAACCCACTTCTCGAAGATAGACTTGAGATTCGGGTATCATCAGCTACGCATCATGGAGTATGATGTGTCTAAGACTCCTTTTCTGATGAAGGTATGGGTCGTATGAATTCAGGGTTATGCCATTTGGGCTAACGAACGCCCCAACAGTATTTATGGACTTGATGAACAGAGTATTGAAAGAATTCTTAGATTAGTTTATCATTGTCTTTATAGATGACATCCTAATTTATTCCCGCAGCGAGGAGGAGCATGCCGAGCACTTACGTATGGTTCTGCAAACCTTACAAGAACATGAGTTGTACGCCAAATATGAGAAGTGTGAATTTTGGCAGTGGGAGGTACAGTTTTTGGGACACATTGTATCAAAGAGAGGGATATATGTGGATCCTAGTAAGGTGTTAGCGGTGAGGGAGTGGGGACATCCCACGACACCGACGGAGGTGCGGAGTTTTTTGGGATTAGTTGGTTACTACAGATGGTTCATTCAAGGATTCTCGAAGATTGCGGATCCAATGATGAATCTGACTCGTAAGGGTGTGCCATTTTTTTGGGATGATGCATGTCAGTTGGCGTTCGATGAGCTGAAGGATAAGTTGACTTGAGCACCCGTACTATCACTTCCCAGGGCAGGGGTGGAGTACTTGGTTTTTACTGACGCATCCTTACAGGGTCTTGGGGGAGTAATCCAATAAGAAGAGCAGGCTATAGCTTTTGCTTCCCAAAAACTTAAGCCTCAGGAGAAGAATTACCCCACCCACGACATAGAGCTGGCAGCAGTCATGTTTGTGCTTCGAATTTGGAGGCATTATTTATTGGGGGAACAGTTTCTCTTATTTACAAACCACAAGTCACTGCAGTACTTGTTCACACAGAAAGAATTAAATATGCATCAATGCAGGTGGCTTGAGTTTGTAAAAGATTATCAGTTCGAGATACACTATCACACGGGGAAAGATAATGTAGTTGCTGATGTGTTAAGCTGTAGACCATTAGACGAGAGGGCCGAGGTGTGGAAAGTGAAATGGAAAGAATTGGGACACTAGGATGTCGTGGCCCGATCATTTATGTCTACGATGATAGTTACGCCTCAGATTTTTACGAGAGTAGTACAGGCACATGAAGCGGATTCGTTCTATCAAGATAGGATTAGGCAGCTTTTAGCCGATGGAGCCGAGTCTTATTCAGTGAGCTCCGAGGGAAGTTTGCGCTTCAATAGGAGACTAGTGGTTCCAGAGGGGGAGGACCTTCGATATGCAGTGATGACGGAGTCGCATGGGTCCCGACTTACGGCATACCCCGGTGGGGATAAAATGTACTAGGATATGAGGCGACATTATTGGTGGAGAAGAATAAAGAAAGACACCACGGAGTTCATCTCCAAGTGTACCACTTGTCAACTAGTGAAAGTGGACCACCAGAGGCCACTAGGTTTACTTCAGCCATTAGAGACCCCTACGTGGAAATGGGAGGGCATTTCCATGGACTTCATTACTAGGTTACCTACTTCATAGAGAGGACACGATTCTATATGGCTTATTTTGGACCGATTGATGAAAGTAGCCCATTTTCTATTAGTCGGGACATACTATACAGCAGGGCAGTACGCTCAGTTATTTATTGCAGAGATAGTGAGACTGCATGGTGTGCCTCTTAATATAGTGTCGGATAGAAACACGACGTTTGTTTCTCATTTTTAGAAGAGTTTAAGGTGGCTATAGGTATCGAGTTGCGATTGAGTACAGCGTATCCCCCGCAGACTGATGGGCAGACTGAGCGCACTAATCAGATGCTCGAGGATATGTTTCGCATGTGTATCCTTGACTTTGGGGGATCTTGGGAGCAGTATCTCCCACTGGTGGAGTTTACTTATAATAACTCCTATCAATTTACGATTGGCATGGACCCGTTCGAGGCATTGTATGGTAGACCTTATCATTCTCCAGCTTATTGGATAGAGGTGGGAGACAACAAGCTACTCGGGCTAGAGGTAATTCCGGATACGTTGAGTAGGATTGAGATGATTTGGGATCGCATACGGGTAGCCCAAGACAAACAGAAAAGCTACGCCGATGCTAAGAGGTCCTTCCGAGAGTTCACAGTGGGGGACCAGGTTTTGTTGAGAGTATCTCCGATGAAGGGAGTAATGAGATTCGGGAAGAAAGGGAAATTGGCTCCGAGATAGGTAGGACCATTCCCTATTATAGAGAGGGTCGGACCAGTTGCTTACAGGCTTGGGTTTCCGGAGCACTTGCATCATATCCATGATGTGTTCCACATTTCGTCACTGAGGCGGTATCTTCGGGATGAGTTGGCACACACTCACATTGCGATTGAGGAGATTGAATTATAGCCAGGCAGTTCATATGAGGACAGATCAGTGGCTATCCTAGATCATAGTGAGAGGAGGCTGAAGTCAAAGATAGTTCCACTTTTTCGCGTGCAGTGGCAAAATCACAATGTGGAGAAGTCTACTTGGGAGCGTGAAGCGGATATCAGTAAGAAATATCAAGATTTATTCATACCAGGTATACCTTTTTTTCTAAATTTCGAGACAAAATTCCGTTATTAGGAGGGAAGTATGTAACACCCCATATTTTTTATGATTTAAATAATTATGAGATTTAATTATTATAATGGGATTAATTGAATTAAAATGTGAGAATTTAATTGTTAATTAATTCGGATTTAAAAATAAATATTAACTAGCATGCCAAGGGTTAATACTTATTGATTTAATATTACTATATGATATGTAATATGGAACTATACACTATAAATTATCGAGAGTGAATAATTCGACAGTTTGGTAATATAAGTCTGACGCGCGTGTGAGTCGTGTTGAGACTAATTGATTGGGATAAAAAGAAAAAATATTTTTATTAACTCGTATGGTCATTTGAAGTGCACCGTTGATTCCGGGAGGGTCGAGATAGTCAGAAAACACTACCCGGGTATTCAAATTGGACTCCGAGAGATTTTAGGCCAAACCGGCACCCCGTAGGGGTAGTTTTGTAATTTGAATTTTTTGGAAAATTAAGTGGACGAAAATTAGAGTTTTATTATATCAGTTACATGGGAGAAATTAGGTCTCACATTCACATAACTCAAGAGAGAGTCACAGAGAGGGAGGGAGAGCAAATCCCAAGGAGCCAAAGCTTTTAGGCATCATCTTCCACCACCGTGACCACCAATGCGTAGATCGAGAGGAGAGGAACGCGCCTATACCAACATCACCAAAGGATTCAAACCTTTAATTTAAGGAAATTATTTATTACTTGCTTTCTTTTAGCATTAATCATACTCATGTTAGAGTAGGTGGAATTAATCATGATTTATATGTTAATTAGGTGAAAATTTGAGGTCATATGATGATTAAAGACTGGGTTAATTAGTTGTTGATATTCCTTCATGTATGTAGAGGATTAATCACAAAATTGAATCATATATATTGATGAACGAATCTGGGGTGATTAGGTTCTTTAATTGAAATTTTGGAAACTAGGGTTCTTGTGAATTAATTTGGGGATTTTATATAATTATGATGATTGGTGACGAATTAATGACACTAGGATGTTAGCAATGATTTATAACCCGTTATGTGTTGATTGGGATTGATGATGAAGTGTTGGGTGATGAACCTTATAAGTTTTTTAGGGTTAAAAATGGTGAAAACGTAACTGGCAGAACAGGTATGACGTAACGGAACCGGTTCCATTTCTGGGGGATTCGATTCCATTTGGTGAACACGTAAATGTTACAGAATAGATCTGACGTAACGAAACCGGTTCCATTTTTGGGAGATTCGGTTCCATTTCTGTATATTTCCAGTACCGCTGCAGAACCTTAGAGAACCTGGGAATTTTTCTTAGAGTCCAGTTTTGAGTTTACCGGTTTATTGGAGTGAGAGAAACTGCCCGATAGTAAACTTAAACAAGATAAAATTTCGAGAAAATATGTGAGAATTAATACTTTGATTATTTCTATATAGAGATAATGTACCTTGGAGATTACGAGAGAGATAGAAATCTAAATATTTATACTATATGTAGTGTTGAGATTAAAATACGCTTGAGAAGTATATATGTAGGTTAGAGAAATACCTATAAATTATAATAGGATGTGGGCATGCCTATTTTGTTAAGAGCACTAATGGGTGATAACCCGGGGGTGAAAGAATCTTATTATTAGGTGCACTAATGAGTGATAACTCGGGGGTACAGGGATTCTATCGTTAATTGTACTAATAGGTGATAACCTGGGGGTACCCGATTATTGTTATAAGTGCACTGATGGGTGATAACCCAGGGATACACGATTATTGTTATAAGTTCACTAATGGGTGATAACCCGGGGGTGCAGCATTATTATGGTTAGGTGCGCTAATGGGTCTTAGCCTCGGGGTACAATATTATATATATATATATATATATATATATATAGAGAGAGAGAGAGAGAGAGAGGGAAGATGTGACTATATGTATAAATACGTAAACTTGTGAATCACTCTACTGTGTATAGTTAGTAGATATGAAAATGTTGATATATAAAATAAATCTTAAGAGTATGATAGATTTATTATGAAAACGAGAAAACATGTTAATTAGTTGTTCGACATAGGCTAATTTGAAAGCGTATTGTATGGGCAATACATGTATACTACTGGTGAGTATAGATACTATTAGAATGACTTCAGACTAACTAAGGGGAAAATTAGATGTACGTTAGGCGTGCACAATAGATGAGAGGTGAGAAGCTCATGTGAGAGTTAGATAACTAACATGCGTATAAGACTTGTTTTAAGAACCAGTTTTAAATACTTTCTAAATCATTTTTAAACCTCAGGCCCTGACCCGTTTATTGCATCTATTCTCTCTTTTGCTATATATATATATATTACCGGGTGCTCAGCTGCAGGGGTACCAGAATTAGAGATTGGATCGTCAGACGTGCTACAGCTATTGTAGAAGCAGTCGGTCCTTGCAGTAGACGCATCTATCCTCTCCGTTCAGTTTCATTTAGACTTCCTATTTAGGGCATGTGTCTCCCGCTTCTAGTCTTTTATCAGAGATATTGTATTTAGTTTATTTTATGGTTTCGAGTTTTGAACTAGGAGGTTTTACCCAGTCTTATTAATTATGTATTTAATTCTTGTTCAGTGCTTATTATATTCCTATGTATGGTGAATGGTTTATAAGTTATACTTGGAATGTTGTAGTTAAATGGTTTTACTAAAAAGGGGAAAATGTTTTTGACACTTCGATTAATTATATTATAGGTGATTAATATGGATTTTATTATTTTCGACAGTGATGCTAAGAATGAACCAACCGTATATCTTGTTTTAAATTGGTAAAGGACTGATCACCCTATATTTAATTGGGCGGGGTGTCACATTATTCTTATTGTGGAGAGTGAGTTAAGCTTACTCATGATGTTAGATATTCATAACTATCATGCTTTTTATTCACATGGTTATCATATCAAACCGAGCCCTGGCTCGTTTATATCTCTTTATTCTGTATGGATTCTATTTAGGCCCAGGTGCTTCGCCGCAAGGACGCCCGCGTTCATTCTTCCTTCCAAAGGTCTTGGAGCTATAATAGTTTTTCGGATGTTGTAGGATATTTGTATTAGACGCTTCTATCTTTTGTGTATTCTAGTTATGATCAGTCTAAACATTCGAGAGTGTTGCCCAAAGTTATGTACTTGTTTATTTAATGTGATAATTATTTTTAATACTCGGTGTAACCACTTGTATTGGTCTGTTAACCGAAAGCTTATTCGGTTATTATATTGTGAATGATTGTATCTGTTATCTGTCTTTATATCCACCTTCTTTCAAAATTGGATTGTCTGAATGGTTTACTTTAAACTTATAAAAACAAATTGACATTCGTTTTCTAAAATAATTGGTGGTTATTTCGTATTGTTATTTCGACAACAGTGATGCTAAGAATGGACCATCTATGATTCCTGTATATATTGGAGTATCGGGATGGCCACTTATTATTTTAATAAACGGGGTGTCACAACTAACTAGGACATTATTGGGGTTCTTTAAACCATGTATGACAATTACTTTTTTGGGTAAATGTGTGTCAGTTCATATTGAAATTATAATCATGGTTATGAGAAAGCCTTATATTTGGTTTAAATATATTATAGACATGTCTGACAATTGAGCTCGGTAGAAAATTCGGTGAGTCAACTTCGGGTTGATCAGTAGGAGATAAAAATTCCGATTTTAGCACTATTGAAATATTCACAACCTAGACAAGGTGTTGACATCCTATCAGAAAAATTGTGATGAAATCCTAGTAGTTTATCTCAAACTACGGGAACCTTTATATGGTTTGAGAACTTATTCGATAGTTTGACAGAGGATTGTGATCTGTACACCCTAGGAATGTATTGAACAAGACCACTGATGCGGCACGAACTAAGTGCTCATGTAGAAGCACTGTCGTTGTTTTCAGTTTTTCGCGAACATGCAAAAAGACTAAACTATAACTACACTTGTTTTATAAGTATAGTGGTAAGTTCATGTATCAAGAATAAACAGGGAATTTTGTATAGATTTTAATTGATTTATTCCTACTAAAATAAAAGTGTAAAAGATGATAGGTTGGAAATGGTGAAAAGGGGAAAAAGGAAGAAGTTAACGCTAAAGAATATTAATAAAATGAGAGTCGGGATCACCTTCCAGTCGTGGGCTAAACTACGAATAATTAGAATTCTGGATCGAAAGCTATTTAACCGTGCATATTTAATTAATCATAAACATCACGCAAGAAGGAATCCAATCCAAAGTTACGAGAAAAAACATTTAACCGAAAATGATCTCACGCAAATTAGATTCGAATTATCACTATAAACATTAGCATTGCATGACAAAGAAAGTTAAACGCATAATAATCCGACTTTAATGCACGAGGTTTCAATTAAATGCAATTTTGCCCAAAAACTAACTTTCGGAGCTCGACGCCTATTAATAGCGAAAACATGACCCGAACCCTATAAACAACGGACTGAATATAATTAAAGCATGAAATAAACCTAATTAACGAAAGAAAATAACTAATTAAGCAACAAAAAGTAGATACAAAGTAAGAAATAAAGGATATACAAACTATGTTATTGGTATGGATGATGAATAGTACAACTTACAACACCCAAAGGAGCCACACCCAAAGAGAGATGAAGGTGAGCTCTCAAAACCCCCAAAACCCTGATCTAATTTAAGCTAAAATGAATTATTTCTCTCAGAATGAGAGGAAAATGTATTTATACATAAACCCTAAGTGGCAACATGTAAATAAGAAAGATAAAAACAGGGGATTGAATCGATTCGAAATTAGGGGAATCAAAAAAAGTTCCTACCAGTGCAAATAAAATCGATTCGCACACTACAAGTCTGCATTTTGCAGCTTTGTCCAACAATATGAAAAATGTCGTAACTTCTTCGTTATAACTGAAAATCAGGCACGGTCAGAGGCTGCGTGAAGTTGACTCAGAGGAATAAAACATCCAAAAAGACATTAGGCCAAAAAAATAAATGATGAAATGACTAAAATGCCCTTGAATACGCCCTTGAGTGTGAATTTGAAGACAAAGCCATCCTAAAAATGCCATAACTTCTTCATTATATATCAGAATCATGCACCGTCGGTGGCCACGTGAAGAGAAATTAAAGGTCTTCAACTTTCATGAAGAGTTTAGGATTAAAACCCAAATGCTGAAATAAATAATATGCCCCTGAAGATGTAAAAGTCGATGGAAATTCATCGAAATGCTACCGAACTTCACACTAAGAACTTTAATACCTACAAAAGCTCCATCATACCTCATATAGCATGTTAACATATAAAACAGAGGTTTTCTAGTTAACGAGCATAAATATATGAATTAAGGTACCCAAGGGGGCTAAAATTCATAAGTATAAGGGTGAATAAATACAATATTCGTGCCGAATTAACCACCCGTGAGGTTTAAGTTTATGTTCTGTCTTGATTAGAATTAGAAAATATCACACCATTTGAAAAGAGTGCACAAATTCTCAATCCTGAGAATTATGCAGTTTCAAATGATCCCCGCATGTTAGGTAACATTTGTTTAAATAAGTGTGAGATCATAATTTAGATGAATCCATGTCTAGGGAATACAATAGATTCTGATACCCCCTTAATAGACTTATATGTTTTGTTTTCACAAATTCAAATCCAATCGATGGATTATTTTATAATCCTAATGGAGTAGCAAATAAATTAAGTCTAAGAATCAAGTAAGTGATAAATGTTGGTTAAAGTTAATCGACAGCAAATAGATTAGACCAAGCAGGTATCAGAAACTTAACATGAGGAATCATATGATGTACCATAATCAACTTTTCAAATAAGACTTCATCATATCCGAGTGATTTCTAAGATAATTAAATTAGAGTGTGGTCGTGATTATTTAGTGGAGTTAATTCACGATTAAATAAAGAAATAAAATAATTACGATTATTATAATTGGGATTTTTGAGTATTTATTTCGAGCTAATCTAATTATTTGTCTTAGGTCCCTAGTGTAGTCCACATACCAAAGTAGTCAAACATATACTCTCAAGAAACTGAGTTTGTCCCAAGCCCACCTTTTGTACTTATATATAAAGCTACAGGAAGGGATTTAATTATAATTATTATTGATTAGGGCTTGAGAGGGGTGAGAGAAAATACTATTCACATTTTAGTGAAGCGTCCTAGAGACAGACCACCATATCTCACTCATAAGTAAGGATTTTCATCTCAAAAGGTGTCCACCCATCTACCCGACTTTAGAGAGGATCATACACTAGAAGATTCTAGTGTACAAAAGGTTTCGTCAAAGTTTTTTGAATACCTTGGAGGTCATAAAGGATTTCATCATCATCTATATTTGTCTCCTTATACTAATCATAACAACATTCATTATGATATGGATTATTGAAACCCTAGCTTTAGTCTTTAAACCTATTTGTTGTTTTTTTCTTTTTAATGCATGATTAATCAAAGATCTTTAGGGTTGAATTTTTTCACATTTTAAATGTCAATCCAAAATTATTTTTCCTAACCAAGGGGTTGACATGAACATACTCAGAAAAGGGTAAAGTTACTTTAATGAAACACAATACTGACACTTTTCACTTTGCATGCAGTTTGTAGACCACTTATGTCACACTAAAGCCTCGCTTTCATGGTATGAAAAATGTTTCATCATGGCGTGTCTATAGGAATACATGTGTAGTCATGCGCATCATGTTTGTGTTATCTTTAATATATTGACCAAACCACACCTTAGGTATTGGTCTTTTCTACTCTAGAGTGCTCGATCAATGTTGAAGTGTTAAAATTTGAGTTATCATCCTTCAGCTACAATGATTTTTAAGGATGTAGGTAAAGGACCTTGATACTTTTCATTCACATTGGTTAGAAAATATAAAAATTATCAAAATCATTTCAAAACATGTGCGTGTGTGTGTGTGTGTGTGTTTGATTTTTTTCATCAAATATATGGTATACTTTTATTATAAAGTTAATTTAAAACCCCTAAGATATACTTTGAACCATTATCAAGTTTGTTACAATGAAACTCTAGATCACTGCCACCAAAATCCATTAACTAACATGTCACAATAACCTGACCACAATATTATGTCTACATGCTTATTATACTTCTCTTTTCCTAGTCTTTTGGAAAAATCTTAAGAAATATGTATATGTTTTATTGGCCTAGTTCATTGAGGCTTCACTACAATGGATATTCATGTACTTAAAACATCTGAAGGAGTATACAAACACATGTATACATTACATCAAACGATTGAAAACTTTTAGTTTAAGATTTCTTTTGGCACACTATTTTTTACAACAACATTTTTAAGGATCGTTATCTAATAACATTCAAGTGGGATAATTAGAGGTTTTAATTCATTATCACCTACTATTTTCCCTCATAATAAGAACTAAGAAAAAGGTCATATTCAAAACCAAATGTGCTGTGGCCTATAGAGGTCTACGTAATGTCCGTACTCATGTCACTCTTGAGTAAAAAATGTATTGAAAACTAGATCTAAGAGGTTTTTCTTAGAGTTAACAAACAATATAAAGGAGTAACGTTTATCTATTTATAAGTTTAAAAGGATATTTAAAAAAAATTATGGTTGTACTATAAACCCCTTATAAAAATAGATTAATCACCAAAACCCTAACCTAAAGATTCAAGAATATGAAGACGGCAATATGTAATACCATAAATTACAAATATATTCAACTTAACTTATAGAGAATTACCAATAAAATGGGCTTTGGAAACAAAAATTTAAGTTCATTTAATAGTAAAAGTATTACACTTTCTAATATTGCATTTTTTTAAAGTTATCGTAGAAAGTTCATCTCAGAAAAAGAATTACCATATCTAAGGGGTTTACTTGAAGAATAAGTTTGTAATCTCTCTAACATCAAAAGAACATATGAAATAAACCACCTCAACTTTCACGCTATTTATTCGCCAAAATGCTTTGAAGTCTGTAACCTCACTACACTTTAACAACTTCCTCCCTCTAATTCATATTTTTTCCTTATAAGATACCTTTTCAACTTTATAGAACCCTCAAAATTAGTTCCCTATACTCCTAAGTATAATGTTTGGGTATCTATAGGTTTTTCTTAATTATGCTATCATTTCCCAAAAATTCTCTAACCTAGAATATTTTGGAGCATCTCAATCTTGATACCTAAACATATTATGATCGCTCCATGTTATATTCCATTAAATCATACCCAAACTAAGAATTCCATGATTTTTTTATTATGCGAGAACTTTATATAAGCCAAATCATTCTGATCTTATAAGTTCAATTCAAACAATTTTCTTACCCTCGACCTACAAAATATAGCGATGTATAATATTAACTCCGTGACCTAGGCAATGCCATGATCATCTTCTTAGGTATATGAATGTTTTCAAACTCCCATAACATTTGCGGAATACCTAGCTTAATACTTGAAAAACGTAAAAATTGGATCTCAATCATTATATTTATATGATATAAATGCATACATCTCTCTTTAAAGTCTCAGTTGACGATTATTTTAATTTGGATATATAAGAGAATAGTAGAGGTGAAGAGATATCAAGATTTGAAATGTGTCCAATCTTTCATTCATTTGATATACTATTCATAGGGGTGGTAAATGGACGGATACGGATCGGATACCATGTTTTCTATATCCGTATCCGCTATCTGAATGTATTATCCGTATCCGTATTCGTATCCGCCCGGATAGTTAAAACAACTATCCATATCCGTATCCTCTCGGATACCTCGGATTCGGATAATATCCGTATCCGTTTACATTATTTAGCCATCGCAAAAAATAACAATCAAAATATCCAATCCAAATAAATATATAACAAAATTACCGCCTCCTAACATCAACAATTATAGATTCCATAATAATAGTATCATTTCATAATGATAATATGACTTAAATCCATCCATACTTTACAACCATATAAGCTTAAATCCGTTCAAAAAAAATAACAATCGCATTCCATGATAGTAGAAATAAATATGCACCTTTTAGATTAATCAAATTTATTGAGAATGATAACCTCATGGACCTTTTGTCTTCAAAATATACCGATATTTTTATTTTAATAAGCATACATTTTTATTTTGTATATAATATACATGTTGTTAACTTCAGTTCTCATCACAATCAAAACCATCTCTTTACTTTTCTGTTTCTCTCTTACATTCTATTATGTTTCTCTCTTATATTCTTTTCTGTTTCTCTCTTACATTTATTTATAATTAAGGAAACTAACGAACAACCACATGAGAGTTTCTTTTCTCTTGTTTTGTACGAAAGAGAAATGAAACGAAGTTAGTTTTTTGTTTTTGTTTTGAGTAGAGTATATGTTTTTTAGTCGGTATATGTTGTGTGTGATAGGGTGTATTGTAACCTATGAAGCATGTACACTCTCTCGAAAGCTAACGTGTCATGTCCTACAACGTGTCGGACACATATGAAGCACGAACACTCTCCCGGAAGCCACGAGACAACTTTGACCCAAGTGATGGTGATTGTGCTTTATTTATGATTCTTAAGGCCAAAGTGTGTTTGAATTTTATTTTGTATGGTCAATTTTCTTAATTTCATGCTAAGAATGCTCTAATAATGTATTTTATGGAGAAAATCTATTTTATTTCATTAATATATATTTAAATATACATTATATATTATACGTATCATAGTGTGTCGTATCCTAGTTTTTGGATCAATCACGTGTCGCGTGTCGCATGTCGAAACACATATTACGTGGCTGTGCTTCATAGATTGTAACTTTAGTGTAACTCCATGATAATATACCCAATAAAATAATAATACATGACATTTTATAAAATACCCAATAAAATAATAGCTTTAGGGTGTTTTTGTTTTGAGTGGAGTATGTGTTTATTTTGTTTGGGGGAATAAACGATTAAGTTTTTTTTGTAATATTATTTTATTAGTAATACTAGTACTAATATTATTAGTAATATTTTAAATATATGTTTGACGGATACGGATATCCGGTAAAACGGATATCCGATAAAATGGATACTCCGCATCGGATACGAATTATTCGTGTCGAATACTAGTACTATCCATATCCGTATCCGTTTTCTCGGATAGTTTTATAGAGTATCCATATTCGTATCCGTTTCCATATTTTCTGATAAATATCCGCAAATTCGGATTCGGATATCAGACGGATGCGGATTTTCGAATATCCGTTTACAGCCCTAACTATTCATAATTTATTTTTATCAGTTTATTTAGGAAAGTGATTGATATGTTGGAGTGAGGCAATAAATAAACATGGTTAAAGATGGACCAAATTTTTTAACAAGGTGAGTATGCAAAACAACATACTCTCTTGGGTTATCATATCTGCAATTGATCTATTGACTTAAGCCCCGTTTGATTGCGCAAATTGTTTAATTATGTAAATGTTTTCATTGTGAATTATTGAATTGTAAATCAGTGGATTTGAAATGAGTTTAAATCCAGTTTTGTACAATGTTTGGTAATCTGAAATTGATGTTAAGGTTCTATGAAAAAAAAATATAAAAATAAATTAAGAGGAAGGAGGAGGGGGAGGGGGAAAAGGAGGGACGAAAGGGAGGAGAAGAGAGTGATAAGCATGCCTTTATAGACTCATACCTCAAATGGATGCATTTCATTTTTTTGTGAAATGATCAAATTTCAGATTTTACACATGAACTAAAATGGGGCAATTAATGAATCATTTCATTAATGAAACCAAACATAATTAATGGATCAATTTATAAATTGATCAATTTATTAATGAGTCAATTTACAATTTTAAGACAACCAAACAGGGCCTTAATCGATCAACTTAAAATGAGATGATCGATTACTTGAATGAAGTTATAAAATTCATTTAAAACTAATTGATAATAAGGATGCATTCCGGATCATAAAGAATGCATTAAATGGATTCCCGAGCATCAAGAAAGAAGTATGCTTTATTACGATGAAGGCCATGGGGAGTTACCTTTTGTACAATTGTAAACTTAAGGCATGTATTATGGTAAAAGAAAGTGTATGTTGGGTCTGCTAGGCCCATTATACCTATACATGTTCAAATCGGCATTTTGGCATTTGATTTTTGAAACCGATATCCAACTCTTTGAAACTCATCAATACATTTAAAATATGAAACATCTTATATTTGATGAGATAAGTTTGACTAAGACCTAGACTCAATAACACATACCCCAAAACATATTTTAAGATCGGGTTAATTACAATTAGCCTCCTTAAACATTCTCCCTTTTTCACTTTACCACCCGAACTTTGATTTTTAAAATTTAAGCCCTAAAACTTCTAGCATAACTTCAAATAACATCCTAAGGTTAACATCGTTAATTTTTTGGATGGAAAATGGATAATGTGCATTCCATGGGTCAAATAACACCCTCATTCTCTCATTCTTCTCTCCCCCCCTTATGGTAGCCATGTAAGCCATGGTCGCCACCTCTCAACCTCCTCTCTCTCCTCATCTCTCGTCTCTCTTCACTTACATGCACACGCACACACACACACACACACATAAACAATGGAGAATGGGTTTCTCTCTCGTCTATTTTTGTGATTTCGTTTGAATGGGTATTGGGTTTCTATATTTTTAATTCTTTTGTGGGTTTGTTGAGAAGGATAATGAGTATTGAAGCTAGTTTTTTTTTTTTTTGAATGGATGGCTTCTGGATTTTTTTGTTGAAATGGATATTCTTGAAGGGAAATGAGTGGTGTTGGATGGGAATTGTTTTGTTTTTTTGTGAACTTTTTGTTGGAAGTGAAAGAGTTTTGGATGAAATGGATGGTTTGTGGATTTTTCCAATTTCTTTTAGTTGGAACTTTATTTTTTTTGTGTTTATGTTAGAAATATGTTTTTTATTTACCGGATTTCTTTTTTATTCGAAATATATTTTTTAATTAGAAAGCTATTTTTATTTATTAGAAATATGATTTTTTTTTAATTTGAAATCGATCTTTTTTATTCATTTCAATTGGAAATCTATTTTTTTATTGCAATATGTATATTTTTTTTACTAGAAATATGTTCTTTATTTATTGGAAATATGTTTTTTTTTGTTATTGAAAATCAATTTTTTTTAATGGAAATCTATTTTTCAAAATTTTTAATTGTTTCTTTGCTGCATTTATGCTAAAAAAAATTCTTTTGGAAATAAGGTTTTATTTATTCTGGAAATATGTTTTTTTTCTTCTAGGAATATGATTTTTTTCTTACTTTTCTGAAAATATATTTTTTTGAGGGGAAATTCGTTTTTGTTGGAATTTTTTTTCTAATATTTTCATATTTTTTTAAAAGTGTTTTTCAAAATTTTCATATTTTTTAAAAAAAGTCAAATTATTTTTTACTTATAAAGCCTTTCCTATTATACCCAGATTTTTTTAAAAAGATTTCAGTATTTTCTGTAATTTCAGTTTTCCTTCGTTTTATGTGATTTTTTAGTTTTTTGTAATTTTTATTTTTTTAATTTTCTATAATTTTCATTAATTCAGTAGTTTTTTTCAGTTTTTTTTTATAATTTCTAAAATATATTTGTAGTAATTTTTAGTTTTTAAGAATATTTTTCCATTATTTTCAAAATTTTAAAAAAGTTTATCTATAATTATAAGACTTTGTAAGTATTTTTCTTTAATTTCTATTTTTTTAAATATTGTTTTAATGTTTTATCTTTTAAAATATTTCATATTGACTTATTCAAAATATCCTCATGTGAATGGCCATGACCAATTTTCTTATCAAGTATTTAACACCGTCATGGTTTTGGGCAATGGGGAGACAACCTCGCGCTAGGCTACCGCCCCAGGGTAAATGAGAAAATGTAATTTCTCTCTATGTCCTTTATACTTATATATTGGATATGAAGGTGGTATAGCCCAAACCAAGTTAAAATAGTTTAAACTATGTGAATGACCTGAGCTCACAACTTTCTTTTTGTCCTGTTAGAAATTTTAGAGAATGAGATGAACCAAACTTTTTTTCGGTGGCTATGTGGAAACAGGGAACAACTGTAAGGACCTTTTTGAATATAAAAATGGGATATTTAGTTTCCACGTTAGTCATTGTGGGAAAAATTCACAACCTATTTTAAATGGTTATGAAACCACTTTTCCATACAATTTTTGCAATTACTAGCTTTCCATCATAATAATAATTATAATATGTATTATGAAACACTTTGACCCCGTTTGGTTTGCGGTAAAGTTTGGTGAAATTTGATTCCTTCCGAATATTATTGAAAAAAAATATAAGATTATTGTGCTTGGTGTGAGATTAAGTTGCATGGGAATGTGAACCCCAACGAAATTAGATTACCTCCGATGTAGGAAAGTAGGTGGAATCAAAATACATCAAATATAGGTGAGATTCTTACTTTCTCATGGGAATCTTTATAAATAATTTTAGTGAATATAAAAATGTCTTTTAAAATATTAAATTATAAAAACTACCCATAAAATCTAAGTATTTATTTTGTGAAGACAATTTTGTTATGTCAATCTACATTAAATTTAAAGTCGAACAAATTTTATTTAGGCATTTGTTCAACTCATATAATAATTAATTTTATTAACTTACAATATAATACATGTATATCTATAATAAATTATTATATTTATTAAATATAAGAAAATAAATATTTTAAAAAAAAGCGTATTTGAGTTTATAGATCTATAAACAGTGAACCGTAATATTGTGTATATATACGTTTGCACACACACACACACACAATATATATATATATATATATATAAGTGCCAAATGGTATTATTGATATATATTGTACATTCTCATGTAACATTCCATGCACGAACCAAACAATTTTTTTTTTTATTTTCAATAGGAATCCATTCGTTATCCAAACAGAATAAAAGGATTTAGAATCCTCGTAATCACTTTCCTTGTAATCACATTCCATTCAAAATATTACCACAAACCAAACGGACCCTTTTATCTTTACACACCTTATAAATTATATTAATTATATAGAGAAAGATATATGGATGTTCAATTTTAATAACTTTGTGTGATGCATAATCACATAAATAAACAATTTGATTTAATAATCATCTAATATTGAATGTGAATGAGAAAATAAAATTAATAGGAAGTCAAATTGTGTCTCAGCATTATTATTTTTTATTTAAAAATAAAATCAATAGGTAATGAAATTCAGAAAAATATAAGCATACACATAGATTCCTTATCAATATTTGATAAATGTAATAATTTGCGTGCACTATTAAATTTTTTTGGTCTTTGATTTCAAATACATTATACGAGTACTTCATAGTTTTATTATTTTCAACCCCAAAATTGGTTTTATAAAAAACTTTAAAAGTAAGATCAAATGACTCCCATATCTTTTCACCCAATTTCTAAGTTACGAAAAAATAAATTATTCTTCAATCTTTTTCCAACTTTGTAATGAAACATACCCAAAAAAATAGTTCGTTAAAAATTATAAATAAGTTCATACGCCATAATTATACAATTTTAAACAAAAATAGTGAACAAAATTCAACCCCACGTAGATGAAATTATATTTCCCTATTTTTTCATCACGGTGCAAAGTATGTAATCTCGAACTAGGCGTAGGATCAATTTATTATATAGTCGTCCTTCCGATGAATCCTCGCCCCACCCTTTGTTTTAGGGCTACTGAAAGTTGTTTTGAAAGTTTATGAATTAAGTCTAAAAAATGAAAGTTCGGATGGAAAACATGCGTAAGGTTCGGGTTGGTGTAATTAACCCTTTGAGATTTGTAAAGATCATTTAAACACAAAACAAGACTAGAATCACAATCTCACAATCTCATACATAGTTTTTCATATTCCTCTATATAACCTTAATAAATATTTCAATTTAAAACAATCTGGAGTCTCTAAACTTGTATAGAAATTTATCCAAGTATAAGACATCCTATTTTATAAAAGTTCTTGGTATAAAATTTCCTTGATCCTCTACGTACTATGTCCTATCTCTAAAACAATTATATTTCTAAAGTTAAACAAGTTTCCTATCTCACAGATGTCCTTAAAGGTATCATACTTGAAAGAAATTAAGTGGACGATTTTGGGCATTGTAATTAGTTGGAAGAACAGGAGTAGTCCTTGCAAGCTATTTTAAAAAGTCAAAATGCAAGGTTCAGATTTATTATAATATATACTTGCAACATATGTATAGTTAATATTAATAAGTTTAGTAGGCATACCTATGCTTTAATAATAATTAACATAGAACTGATGTGAATTTAAACGAAACAATATGGGAAGGAAACTTTAAAGCATAATCAATGGCAAAAGCATGTGGTGATTGATCAAGAGCTGATCATATATTTTATTGGATCAAATATTAAAAAGTCCCTCAAACATTTTTTAATACACATTTAGTCCGAACATTTTATTTTGTATCAAAAAGTCCCTTATTCTCTTACTTGTAAAAGTTTGCGGCAGCGGCATGGTAAAGGACTTTTTGAAGGCTTGGAGTAAACGTGTATTAAAAAATGTTCGAGGGACTATTTGGTATATGCCCTTATTTTATTTTAGATAACAAATTTCTCGTAAAAATATAGCTACTAATGATTTACTTCCTAACTAAACAACGGAGTCAGGAGATTCATAGGGTTCATCCATATGTTAATGGGCAAGTATACTAGTCTATAACAATTCAATGCATCTTTAAATCACAAGGTGGCTACTCTTCTTATTAAATATTTCTGGAGAATGAATGATAAAATGCATTCTATTATCTTAGTCCATCTTTAAATCACACTGTGCTTTCTACTTCTTTTTTTTTGTTAAAAGATGAGGTAGAACGTCTTGAATCCTAGTGTCTATGTAGGAGTTGCCCAACTTGTTAATTAATACTGTTTTGTCAATCATAAAAATCGGATAGAATCCATAATGTTACATCACGTTAAAAACAGTTTTGTCATGAATCCAGGATGTTTAATCTTCATGTAATCACAAAATCATAAGTTCTTTATAACTATGATCAAAACTGACATTTGTCCATTGCAATTGATTGGAATAAGGTGACTTGAATGCTCCTGTCAAAGCTTCCTTCGAATCCCTTCTTGAATAGCCCAAAATTACTCTCATATGTGCTCAGAATATTTGTGAGAAAATACGAATAATAAGAATTTTGGATTTTCTCTTCCTCCTTAGAAACAGTGTATATTGAGATGACTCTAGATGGTGTAGAGGTCTCTATTTATAAAGGGAAGAGGGCCGGAATCCTAGTGGTGGTGGGACTCTTTAAAGTCTCCCACTAATGCTACGAACCATCATGTGACTAACGGATAATGTTTACTCAATCTTTTAATATATTTATTTATCACATTCCTAATTAATTATCTGACATTTATTAAAACCACATAAATGGGAAATTCGGAATTTAATACAATTAAAATTAAATAATTAATTTCGTCACTTAATATTAATTTCCAACAGTCTCCCACTTGGTCTTAATAATTCGTATAATTAAATTAGGTATCATAAGGTGCACAATCATTGATAAATTTTGCTAAATCAACTGATTCAAGGATGCGAGTCATGGCGGTTCCATGCTATTCAAGAGTACGATTCCTTCCATGTACCACAACACATATGTTTCATTCAACTGAGCCTTTAATATTGGGTATCATAATGGCCTCATAATGTCCTTTTGAATAAGGACCATTTCTGTCAACAATAATTCAGAATTATATGCATGCATTCACAAAAGACAGAAACAATAGAAATCAGAAACACTTTTATTGAATTCAAGTAGTAGTGTCAAACAACTAAGCCAAAATAGCAATCATAATCTAACTAATCGAGACTCATCTCTTTGACATGTTCCATAAAGGTCTTCGGAGATAGTCCTTTCGTAAGAGGATCTGCTATGTTATCACGCGTACTAATGTGATCAATTGACACTCTTTGTTTCTGAACTTCTTCTTTAACTGATAGGTATTTCATCTCCGTATGCTTAGCAGCCTTAGTATACCTATCGTTCTTCGAGAAGAAGACTGCTGCGACATTATCACAATAAATTTTTAGCGGCTTAGATATGAACCCCATAATTCTAAGTCCTGAAATAAAGTTTCGCAACCATAATCCATGATTTGTAGCTTCAAAGCAAGCTACGTATTCAGCCTCCATAGTAGATGATGCATTGACACGTTGCTTAGCACTTTTCCATGAAACGGCTCCTCCAGCTATAAGGAAGATATAACTCGAAGTGCTCTTCCTACTGTCAAGGCATCTCCCAAAATCTGAGTCTGAATAACCAATCACCTCAAGGTGATCAGTCTTTCGATATGTGAGCATGTAATCCTTGGTCACTTGCAGGTACCTTAGCACTTTCTTTGCAGCTTTCCAATGGTAAATCCCTGGATTTCTTTGATATCTAACTTGCATCCCAATGGCAAAACTGATATCCGGTCTTATGCAGACTTGTGCATACAACAAGCTCCCTACAAGCGAAGCATAAGGCATGTCTTTCATGTTCTCCCTTTCTAAATCACTTTTAGGACATTGACTTAAGCTGAACTTATCCCCTTTTTGAAGTGGAACATTAATGGGATTGCAACTTTTCCTGCTAAATCTTTCTAAAACTTTGTTAATGAAATCTTTCTGAGATAATCCTAACATTCCTCGTGATCTATCCCGAGATATTTCTATCCCGATCACGAAGGATGCCTCGCCTAAATCTTTCATTTCAAAGTTTTTAGAAAGGTACTTCTTGGTTTCACTTAATAACCCAAGATCACTGTTGGCGATAAGTAAGTCATCAACATATAGTACTAAAAACATAAACTTACTCCCACTAATCTTCAGGTATATACACTTATCAAAAGTGTTTTCCTTAAACTCAAAGGATGTAATGGTATCGTGGAACTTAATGTACTATTGACGAGAAGCTTGCTTTAGACCATATATTGACTTCTTTAACATACATACCATGTCTTCATTTCCTTCCTTTATGAAGCCTTGTGGCTGTGCTATGTAGACTTCTTCTTCTAAACTCCCATTTAGAAAAGCGATTTTTACGTCTATTTCGTGCAACTCCAAATCATAATGAGCCACCAACGCTAATATGATTCTCAATGAGTCCTTCTTTGAAACTGGAGAGAAGGTCTCATTATAATCAATGCCTTCTTATTGATTAAAACCTTTGGCAAAAAATCTAGCTTTATGTCGTTCGATATTGCCTTTTGAGTCAAGTTTGGTATTAAAGATCCAGTTGCACTCAACTCGTTTTTGTCCTTCTGGCAATTCGACCAACTCCCAAACTTTATTGTCATTTATAGAGTTTATTTCTTCATTCATGGCATTAATTCATTTATCGGAATCATCACTATTTATAGTTTTTTCATAAAAAACTGGATCATTAATATTCCCTATATTAAATTCGGTCTCTTGAAGGTATACCACATAATCATCCAGAATTGCCGATCCCCTTTCTCTTTGAGATCTTCTTAATGGAACTTACTGTGGTGCTTCAAAACTTTCATCGATTATAGTCTCATTATGTGGTTGTTCAGTTGGTTGATCATTCACTTATTGTTAATTATTATTAATTGGGTCAATGACCGGTTCAACAACTATATTAGGAACAATAGGTATGTTATGAACTTTGGGTATAGGAATTTGTACCTTGACTTGTTGAATGATTACCTCCCTTTCTTTTATACTCCCACTTACTTCACCTTCTTCAATTAATTATCATTTCTAGTTTCTATGATTCTAGTTGTATGATTTAGACAGTAGAATCTATATCCCTTTGACTTTTCTGGATACCCAATGAAATGACATGATAATGTCCTAGGATCCAATTTCTTTTCATGAGGGTTATAGATTGTAGCTTCCGCTGGGTAGCCCCACACACATAAATACCTTAAATCGGGTTTCCATCCTTTCCAAAGTTCAAAAGGGGTTTTTAAAACTGACTTACTGGGAACCCTATTTAAGATGTGCATAGTGGTCTTTAATGCATGTGTCCACAAAAATGTAGGCAATTGGGTCCTACTTATCATACTTCTAACCATTTCTATAAGTGTACGATTACGTCTTTCAGCTACACCATTCTGCCAAGGTGATCCTGGCATTGTGTATTGGGCGTAAATACCTAATTGTTTAAGGAGTTTAGCAAATCGGCGCGGGTGTTGCCCTGACTCGTCATATCTACCATAATATTCACCACCTCTATCAGACCTAATAATTTTCACCTTTTTTCCTAGTTGCCTCTCAACCTCATTAATGTATATTTCAACGACGTTCACAGACTGAGATTTATCATGCAACATGTACAAAATGCAATAACGTGAAAAATCATCTATAAAGGTGATGAAGTATTTTTCTCCACCAATGGATGGAATATCAAAAGGTCCATATATGTCTGTATGTATTATTTCAAGTAGTTGGGTGCTTTTTGTGGCTCCTTTCTCTGTATGTTTGGTCTGTTTTCCTTTAATACAGTCCACACATACATCATAATTGGCCCAATCCAGGTTATGGAGTATTCCATCTTCAATGAGCCTTTCAATTCTTGGCCTGGATATGTGACCTAATTTTTTATGCCACAAATAAGTAGATTTTTCATCATTAAGTGTACGTTTCGTACCAGCATTAGGATGCAGGGTCACAAGGGTTTCAGAAAAATTGTTTTCAACATTCAATTGATATAAACCATTTAATAAAAATCTAGAACCAACATTATTAGAACTTTTAATCAAACCAAAACCATTATACTTAAATTCAATCACAAAACCGTCTAAAGCAAGTTTGGAAACAGAAATTAAATTCCTAGAAACTGTGGGAACATAAAAAGTTTCTTGCAAATCTAAAATAAATCCAGAGCTTAAAATCAAGCGAAAGATTCCAATAGCTTTTATTTTAGCCTTTGCTTTATTGCCCATGTAGAGAAAATTCTCATTTGAATTTGTTTTGCGGATTGAAGTGAAGCCCTGCATCGAATTAGAAACATGACACATAGAACCAGAATCAATCAACCAAGTGTTAGAAGGAGCGTTAATAAGGTTTGATTCGAAACAAACATAAATAAAAGGCTTACCTTTTTTCTCGAACCAGGCCTTTCGTTTATGACAATCCCTTTGGAAATGGCCCTTCTTTTTATAGAAGTGACACTTGTCGTTCTTTTCCTTCTTCACATCAGCAGTTGATGGTTCACCTTGATGAGACGGCCCAGGACCTTTCTTAATGCCCTTGCCGAACTTCTTCTTAAAACCAACTCCTTTGACTATTAGATTTGCCACCTGTCCCTTAATCACATGGCCATTTCTTTGCTTAACCTTCCTTCCTCCTGTACCAACATGCTTTGCAAATCATTTACATTCCACTTATCTTTTATAGTGTTGTAATTGATTTGGAAAGGCCCATACTCAGGAGGTAGAGAATTTAGGACGAATTGGACGAGAACATACTCATCCACTGTCATGCCCAAAACTTTAAGTCTAGCAGCCAGATTGGTCATCTCTATAATGTGTTCATTCATGGTTCGAGTACCATCGAACCTCATAGTGGTCAGGTTAGCCATCAGTTTCCCAGCAAGGGATTTATCAACAGTGTGAAAGCGTTCCTTAATGTTGTTCAATTACTCTTCCGCTTTCGTAGTTTCAGTTAGGGAGGACTTAATGTTAGCAGCAACGCACATTCACATAAACATAAGGGCCAGCCAATTGGATCGAGACCATACTTCATGGACAACAATTTCATCCTCGCTACTGGCATCAGTAATAGCAGCGGGTTCATCACAGATAATTTCCATGTCCATGTCGAGAACCCCTAGGCTGAACTCAATTTGCTCATTCCATTCAAAAAAATTAGTTCCATCGAATTTGGAATAGGACTGAGCTTGCGAATACAGGTTAGGGGGAACTGCAATTAATAACAATGTTCACAAATTAAATTTTCACACATAACAAAAATTGCAAGGGTTGAATAATGAATTGTTGACTAAATTTTTTTGGCATATTTCATTTACAATCCGAATATAAAGAAATATGTGTTAATCATCACATAATTCTCAAATTGTAAAGATATATTACCCTATAATTCATTTATCATGGTTCCATAATTTTAGCATCTGTGTTTGTTGCCTAAACATTTAATACCATGATTAATGGACTTAATGTCAACTATTCTGTTTTTCACAAAAGTTTTTCTAATGTTGTTCAATTCAGAAATTAGCATGTGTTGCGCCTCAATCCATTTTATAACTAACATTAGAATAAACCTTTAATGCATGTAAGTGTATTATTTGTACATGCAGTCTCAGCCTGTGTTTGGCCTTTAACTTAACTCAAATGAATAATTTCTTACATGTCCCAATTTAAATATAGTTAATCATGCATTAAATATTAACTATAATACGTAATCTATCAGTAATTACAAATATACCAATAGCAGCTTAAATACCTCAAAAACAGAATTGTCCAGGTATCGTAAAAACACAAAATACCTGAATTTTGCCAAAAATGGCAAAAATGAGTTTTCACCATAGAATCGCAGTAAAACATGCCAGAAAATTAAAACTTTTTGCAAAACGTTAATATCAATTTTCTGTAAAAATTTATAAGCCCGAGATTATTTTCTAAAATGAAAAAACGGGATTTTAAGGGCGTTAACGGACTCGAATTGCCAAAAAACACATTACATCATGGTCAAAGGCCGTGAAATTCGATCGTTGGCCCGTTTTTAGTCAGCATGCCAAATAATGCTAACGTCATATTAAGGTTCCAATAATAACAAGGGGTTGAACAATAATGAGACAGTTATCATAATATAAGGGTTGTATGCAGTAATTTTGTTCTTAATATCATACATAACACAAATTCGAATTACCATATGTATGATTACCAGATTGCTTAAAAATTTCAGATTTCTAGAAAACCAAAATTTTCAGATTTCCAGATTTGCCAAAAATTCCAGATTTACCAAAAATTCTAGATTTCCAGATTTTCAAAAAATTCATAAATTAGAATTGTTATAAATGAGTTTTCATTAATGGAAAAAATGATATTATAAACCGAAAGCTCTGATACCACATGTTAATCAATATTGTTTTGACAATCATAAAAAGCAGATATAATCCATAATGTTACATCACGTTAAAAACAGTTTTTTTCATGAATCCAGGATGTTTAATCTTCGTGTAATCACAAAATCATAAGTTCTTTATAACTATGATCAAAACTGACATTTGTCCATTGCAATTGATTGGAATAAGGTGACTTGAATGCTCATGTCAAAACTTTCTTTGAATCCCTTATTGAATAGCTCAGAATTACTTTCTTATGTGTCCGGAATATTTGTGAGAAAATACGAATAATAAGAATTTTGGATTTTTTCTCTCTCTTTAGAAACAGTGTGTATTGAGATGACTCTAGATGGTGTAGATGTCTCTATTTATAAGGGGAAGATGGCCGAAATCCTAGTGGTGGTGGGACTCTTTCAAGTCTCCCACTAAATGCCACTAACCATCATGTGACTAACGGATAAGGTTTACCCAATCATTTAATATTTATATTTATCACATTCCTAATTAATTATATGACATTTATTAAAACCACATAAATGAAAATTTTGAAATTTAATACAATTGAAATTAAATAATTAATTTTGTCCCTTAACATTAATTTCCAACACAACTGACTCCAGATAAGAAAGTAGTTAAAATTTTTGGCGAGAACCCATGATAGTTGATGCAACAATTGGAATTGGTTCTTAAGGGGCCTCCTAGAGTTCAACAAGATTTGAAGTTAAGTCTACAAGATCGTTAGTAGAGGAAAGGATTCAACGTTAATAGGTAGCAATACAACACAAAGACAATTCAAAGTAGTGGCGGATTCAGAAATATGAGTAAGAGAGGGCCCAACAATGTATTTCTATTTTTGTAAGGGCCAAATTTGTAAAAATATAATTTTTTCCCTAAAATTTTAAAATTATAGGGTTAAAATTTGAAATTCTTTAAAGTTTGGGGGGACCAAGCCCCCCCCCCCCCCCCCCCCTTGTATCCACCTCTGATTCAATGAGCATTCATTAAGAGTCAATGAGAAATAATAAAATACGTTTGCTCAACATATTGAATCTGGTAAGTTAATTCAAGATCTAATCGCGTTTGTTACAGTATGACAATACCCAAAATACAAGTGAATTTATTTAGTACTCAAAATCGTTTTAAGAAAGTTGCAAGCTCTTCACGTTTATAGAACTTTTCAATAGCGCTATGTTGTAAAGATAACATTAACATATAAAAACTAGATTATGTGGCACACATAATATACATGACGTTTGATGACACTTTTGAAGGGATAAAGTATTAAAATGAATTGCTAATAACTATTTCAATTGATAACTACAAATCTTTTTCATAGTTGACGTAAGTTTGACATATTGAATTGTCCCACAATGCTAGTTAGTATGTACTTTAGATGTTACCTCATAAATACAACTTGAACCCCAATTTGTTTTATTACTTCGATACCTGATTAACATAACAACTTAGTAGCACAGTGAAAGCAAGCCAATCGTTAATATTTTGGGTATTCATGGAGAACTTTTAAAATAATGCTAGATAATTTTATGCATAATTATTGTTTGGTGTCGGTTTTAAAAACAAAATTATCATAAATTATTTTTATTTTTCAATTTTTTAAAATGTGTCATGAGCAATCTTTAAGGTAGATTTGACATTTATTACGAAGGTTTTGATTACAAATTTGCTGGTTTTGTTAAAAGAAAATAATAAACCGGAATTTTCTAATTTGAAAAAGCTCCTAAATATTGTAAAAAATTAGGGGGCGCGAAGTGACATCCTCCGTAGCCTCCTCTCGGGACCGACTCTGGTCGTAGGGTACCCAAAAAGATAGGGCAAACAGCTAAGGGTGGAGCTGCTGGTCGGTCGGCCTGGTCTATGTCTTATAATTGTACTAGTAATGATAGGAGGTCAGCCCACTAGCTTGCCCACATACATTAGAAAGCAGCCCACTAGCTTTGCCCATGTGATAGAAACAATTGCCACCCTGGCTTGACCCCTTAAATTAGAAAATGGACTTTTCTCGTACTTTCACCCGTACAAAGTGGATTTAAACAAAACAAAATTCGCCACCAAAGACATTTTTTTTTCGGTATGAGAATGTCAACAAATTACAAATAAGTCAAATCACCACTTTCTTCGGTTTAAAAAAAAATCCCATCATAAACTGATTAGGAGCTCTTGGTAGATAATCGAAAATTATTAACCGAACCGAGTGTTGGGTGTATGAGATTTGGTACATGCTTCTCATGTTTTCATCATCATAAATGCATTCAATCCAAATTCCTTTTATGAGTGATAAATCCATAGAATCATTCTGGGGTAAATTTATCTGCAAAAAGTCATTATTATAGAAGCATCATAATCATGGCCAAATTATTACTTTTTTGCATAAAAATCCATATATACTCATTCTGTTTATCTAATCCGCTCTCATAAAACATCCAACATAATACAAACTATCCACGACCATGAGAACAAACATTTTTTCATGGTGATTTGTGATTATTGTCGGTTTATCACACTACCTAGAATGCCCTATCTTGTATACCTGTTACTATAAGTCACTCTCTATATGCCCTACTAGGTAACGCACAATGCTTTCTCCAGGATCAAAGGTGCCCTTTTATAATAAAATATGGCTATAGTTCTAGCATGCTTGAAGATAGTATTTTAAATGGAGCATGAATTTGGGAACATGTTGGGCCGATAATTCAATTATGTTCCGCTCAAGCCACAACATTACAATTCATTCGGATCCAACTCAAAACAATTTTTTATTTATTTTTATTTTTATTGTTTTATTTATAGTTTCTAACCAAAAATTAGGCCTAACAAATAGTACCCAAACACCTAAACCATATAAGTAATCCATACCCATCACGCCCACTCCCCTACCATCGTCATCCCACCACGCTCGGCTTGAACTCCTTAGGGAGGAGAGAGAAAGCTCAAACTCCTTTGATTTAAATAATCTTATTCAGTGGGATTTTGATATCCACGTTTAATTGATATTATTATTTACCAGTCTTGAGAGTTGTTCTACATCATTTGGACTCTTGGATCTCAAAGCTTATTTAAGGAGGGTTTTCCCTATTGAAATTTGGATAGGAGAGAATTGGGTCATCTACGTCTTTGTGACTCAAAAGAGAACTTTATGAGTGAAAGTCAAGGGTTAGTTTATGCAAAAATTTGATTATTTTAGGAAATAATTTTTGTATTCTCTATTGAGATTTTGGTACAATCTAGGTGTCTAGAGTAAGTTTAATATTGTATGAGTCTTCCATTATTGTGTACGAGGGTTATTTGTGAGAACGAATATTCTATGTGAGAAAAGAACAAAAATACATTTCATTTGTAATCTTCTTCCATTTTGTGACACAGATCACCGGTGGAAGTAGCCAAATTTGGTAAACCACGCAAATATTGTGTTCTTTTATCTATTTTTCTATTTTCTTTCTTTGGATTTCTATATTTTGTGTAATTGTTTGTTGGTCATGATGCCCTAGTTGATCAATGTACACCACGCTCCGACACAACAAATTGACATTAGATCCTAGGTTGCAAACTAGGTGTGACACCCCACCTAATAAAATACCGGGTGATCAGTCCTATATCAAATCAAAGAGGAATCTCATCTGGTTCATTCTTAGCATCATTGTCGATTTTTTTTTAAAACTTACTAACCACCCAGTATTCAAAAGACACGGTGTCAAATTTTATCTTTCTATTACCCCACTAACAACATGTGAAAGAATGTACAATAAACCTTACACACAATTCACTGAATTAAACAATACTGAAAATGAATATGTACAATCTTTGCCGAGAAAATCACCGGCTACAAAACTCAAAACCAAAAATATAAACCACAAGAATAAATAAACCAAGTGTATCATCTGACTGGAACGAAATGAAATAATTAGGCGACATGCCCAAATGAAATACCGACTGCATTCTACTCTAGGAATGAAATGACTGAAGCGGCTAAGTCAAAAATCCTGTAACATCCATATATGCCACAGCTGCGTAACCCTGGAATAGAATAATTCTGGCGTCTCTATGGCTGGTCACCTAAAAGGTTTTGAGACTATTTTTGTAGCATGGGGGTTAGAACCCAAAATATTTTGAAAATATTTAGCAAGTGAATTAAATTGCGAAAAATTAAAATGCATGAATGCTCTTCATATTTAAGTTAGTGTCGCACTCCCTTGAGGACCGGCTCACCCTCAACTATTGTGCACGCCTAACGCTTTCCTATATAATCCACCTAGCCACCTACCCCGTAACTAGTTCTTGAGGATATCCTTCATGTCACACTACCCTAGTCCGAGTTCGTTTAATATACGATTTATAAGTTATTTATCACATTAACTTAATCAATCATTACTCAATTGGGACCATATAACATTCTCACAGGTTATATATCATCAATACAATTCTCAATATGTATTTTACCCATATATATATATATATATATATATATATATATATATATATATATATATATATATATATATATATATATATATATATATATATATATTTATTCTCGCTACATATATATATGCAAGAACTATTTACAACATTAACGCACATGCAGTAAATATATATAACCATCCTTCGAGTAGTCACTCTTCGGATGTTCTCTAAAATGTTATCATCTTCAGGTATACTCATCCACCCGGAACCCTGACACGGTTAGCTCCCCGAATCAGTAAAATAAAATAAACGCATTGGAGGCGGCCATAGTTCCCACCGAAAATGAGACAGAATTATACCTAGGACGTCTCACCCCTCGTCCAGACGCTCCTCAAGCCAGGGGATTCACCCACATCAAACAACCTCCCATGATAGCACTAGAGGGGGTATGTATATATATATATATATATATATATATATATATATATATATATAGCTACCCGTGCACAAATACCATAACACTAGCCTAAAATTTTCGAGTCTATATACTGACTTGATATTCAAATAATTCCCACAATTATATAATTTTCACTCAAGTTGTGTCGCCCAATTAAATTACCCGGACTTGCACCTTCTGCCCGAAATCTCATCATGTAGAACTTATTCTTCAAATTCCACTCATTAAGGTTAACACCCTTTTTTATTTCGAATATTTCATAATTTATTATATCACCCTACAATAAATTAACTCGACCAAATCCATGCCTAAACGCTCGTAGCACTAGCCCTAACATTATACCCGAGTCACTACCCCGGTTCAATTAAATTAATTATGCACTAATTAATTTTAATACTCACTACAAGAAAACTTGGCTTTAACAGCGTTTTATAAACATCGGAATAAACTCTAAAAACGTCGGGAAAATAAATTTCGACGTTTGGACAATGTTTTTTTAAAAACGTCGGCGTATCCACAGTCCGAAAATAAACGTCGTTTGCAAAAAAACGTCGAATCCACTTTCCCTGACGCTTCATGTTACGTTTATTAAACATCGGCAATTATCCCTCACTTGTGGTATAATTGCAACTTTTTTTTAAAATGTCGGGTTTGTTTTCAACGTTTTCCCCAAAAGTGTCGGGAATATTAAATTAAGATATTAACACAAGATTCAATCATTTACTTGAAAACATCACAATGTTAACTAACTTTTTCATACTATATTCCAACATCTTTTTTGTAAAGCATAAATATTTTAAGTACCTTACAATAACCAAGTAGCCATCATTAATATTATAATTGATCCCTCAAAGAAATTCTTCATCAACCAAAGAAAAACTATATACTATAATATCTAATCATCCCAAAAGAAAATGAAGAAAATGTGTCGTCAATATACTATAATATCTAATCATGCTAAAACAAAATGAAGAAAGTGTATCTTCAAACATCCCAAATTTGTCTACTAATAAGCCAAAAATTTGTACCCAAATATTTAAAACAAAATATGAAACATATATTATCATCAAAAAAATGATAGAATACTATTCAAAATAGTCAATGCAATGTCTCCGCAACCATGGGAATTATAGAATCACTTGTAAAAAGAAAGAAAAGAAGTATTAAAAAGTAATTAAGTCAATGTAAAAGTGATGCACTGACGAAAAATGAAAGGTGGTTAGTGACTTACTTCCCAATTCAAACTTTTCAATTAGTTGGTATTTTTGCCTTCTTCATACGCTCCTAAAATTTGAAGAAATAAATAGTGGGAAGATGGATAGTAATTAACTTCAATGTTTTCAATCGACAACTTATATAATAATAATGAAAACTTGCAACTTGTACGAGAAAACTGAAAAATATTGATGTATATAACTTTAAAATAATTTTTCAAATATAGAAGAACCAAAATGTAATATGTTAGCAAATAATATTTCCATATATCTTATGTAATTTACGACCCGGACCAAACAAAAATCGTAAGCCTTACAATGTAGGCCCGGTAATATTTTTTATGTCCAACTTATAAGATTAATTTTCAAAAGGGATCTCTGAAGTTTTAGCAATTTTATGGAAAATTATTGTCAACACATTATTATAAGATTTATAAAAATGGACGTAATATTTTGAAAACCACTTTTTTCGTTGTTGGCCACTATAATATATTATGTTTTTTCCATGTTTTCGAATAAGTGAAGTGAGAAAAACATGTGGATGTTGATAAAGTAAATAGTTATATAGTGCCAAAACATGTTAATATGATTATTATTTTTAAAAAAATTGGACAGAATTTATTTTGTTTATTCATAAAAACCAACTTGTTTTAACATTTAAATTTAACTCAACAACCACCAAATTAAACCACAAATATATCCCTTCCACCAATTTTAACATATATAAGCTCATAAATTAGTTCCATCAACATGTATTCAACGAATTGCCATTGGAACGAGTGTAGCCATCATATATGTAATGGATCTTATATGTATCAAATGATGAAAATATTAACATTCTTGCTTTAAAATGTGTCATGAAGAATTTTGGAGGCAAAAACCTAACCCTACAATAGTTACGAAGTTGAGTTCGTGATATGATTTGTGGTGGTGCCTTCGTTGAGGATTGCAATCGACATTGAGATTGAACCTTAGATGTTAATGGTGGCAAATCTGGTGATGTTACAGGATCAACATTGGTGTTGACATGAACCTAGCAATTAGAATACACAAAATATTAGATTTAATGTATAAAATTAGGAAGTTGTACTCATACATCCAATGATTAATAAAAGTTAACCTGTTTAGCGCCTAAAGAAACATCTCGGGTAGAATGGATAAAATCACTCATATAATGCATACGAGACTCCATAAAATCCTATATATGAGCTTCCACCCATTCATTCATTCGAGATTCCATACAAAATATATTTTCTTACATCCGAGCTTCCATTTTCTCTTTCATTTTAGCTTGACTCCTCTCATATTTTTCCTCTATCTCACGTCGTATCCTCTCATGTCCAACCTCCATCTCACGTCGCATCCTCTCTAGCTCTCGTTCATATGGTGTCTCAATATCTCTCAACTTAGATTGGGATTGCATATATGATGGTCCAAATATCATACTCGGAGTGTCACCGAGTCTAAATGTGCGCACATGCCCATGTCTTTCGGGTCCCATAACTTGCCCAAATATATCATCCCGTGCAACACTGGTCTCCGCGGTTTGGATGTTACAATTCTAGATCATCCATCTCATTCTGCAAATCAACCTTAGTTCTTATACAAACTTCAAATTATATCCTACATATGTAAAAATCCATATATACACGATTTAAGTTTCCATCAGGACACACATATATAATTCATAATACAGAACAATAAATCTAAATTGAGTTCATAATCATGAAGAACTCAAATTTAAGAATTTTATTACATTTGTACCCAAGACAAAAAAGGAAAATTTCTTGACCAGATAAAAAAAACTACTATATCCTTCTCCATCTTATTCATGGCAAGTAGTTGTATCAAAAAAGTAAATATGATTTTAAGAGTTAGCACACATACATGTAGGGTTTTCGGGTGTGAAAATTAGGCTATGAATTCAAGTTTCAATTTTTTTCCTCGGCTAAATCCGGAGTGCCAACTTACACAAAATGGCAGATAATACATGAAACCTTAATTTTATCACACTGCATTCCATTGAATAGTCAAGAAGAACTTGTAGGACATATTCTATATAGAAAATCTATGATTGGGATATTTGGTTCACATGTTCTATGGAGTAAGTAATTAATAGTTTAGAGGAAGCTTTAGTCATCTCAGATTCATGATAATAGGGACTGGTAGGAAGTTATAAGGAAGATAATCATGGGTCTATCTGTAAACTACATAATTAGTACATTATAGCTTGATTTTCTTTTTCAATTCACTCTTCAAACATGTGTTTTGGACTTAATTTACACAACATAGGCTTCCATAATGTATATTTGAAGTCATTTTAGATATTAGAGTCGCTTATAATTTATTTTACTTTGGGTATTTTCTTCTCGGTTGTGGGTAATACCTCAAAATCACATGTTTGAGTCACGAAAGTGCATGATTTTGAGTGGTTACATAAATGTGAACATTGGAGTTCCCGTTCACAAGGGCGCATGGTTGGTATTATTGATAATATAAGAAAAGAAAAACTAAATTTATCAGTTAAAGCAAAAAATGCGACAAGCGTTTTTGTTCATCTTTTTATCGGATCCTAAGGGAACATGGTTAGGACAACATTTCGTAATAAAAAAAGGACTAAAAGAAAACTAAAATTCAGCAGCATAAAATGAAAGAAACTATTCATGCAACTACAGGAGGATGTGGCTCAGCTCCACAAATACGACCATGACAAAACTGCCTTTAACCGGGTTGAGTAGCTATTTAAGGATTAAAGCATAGAGGATGTATATGATCTATTGGATCACTTCGGTGAATTTATCATCATTCGCCTTTCCTACATTCGTAGACACAAGGACTGCCCTAACGACATTAACGAGGTAGTGTCTAGTCTTATACTCTCATCTCACAAATCCTAATATACTTTTTATTTAGTATTATTGCACATCTCTTATTTTCATACAAGTAAAAACCCCCAAAATAAGAAAAATAAGGTTTTCTCATAAATTACAAATGGAAATTCTCATACTTTTCTTACACTTTTATCACAACTAAAACATTTTTTCTAAACACACATGCACACACACATAAATAAAAGAATCCCCCGATTGGATTTATGGGATAAACCCCATCCCTCGTTTTGCATGTGAACTACGTGGACTTTGATGCCTCTATAGGCTATGTAGGCGTCTCAGGGTAAGATCCGAGATTCGAGTCCTATTTTTACTTTTTCTTTCATTTTCTATTTTCTCTAAACTCCACTCTCTTATATTATATATATACATATATTTGTTCTTAGTGGCATATTATTCCACATGCGTTATCGTTCCATCATAACGGTTAACGTAACGATAATCGCGTAAATCCTATTTTCTAATATTATTTTATACCTTCCTACGGATGAGTCGCTTTACCTCTTCCATGGTACAAGTCGATGATTCGTATCTCCACTATATATACACATGCACACATATCACGGGGAAAATAAAGGAAATAACAAAAACCCATGAGAGACCGAAAGGGCGAAATGGGTGCCTAACACCTTCGCATTTCGCAACTTAGCCTCTGGACCCTTTTTGAAACATTTTGGTTTCGTATGCATCAGTATTTCTTTGGATGTTGTCCTTCGCGATGGTTCCCTTTTTGTTATCTGTTTTGAGTAAAATAGAATGGCGACTCTATCTCTCTACATTTTTCACCTCACCCAAATGACGCCGGTCGAAGCACTCCCGAGAGGAACGTACGGGACCTAGGATCCTCCATCATGCCTCCCGTCCTCCACGAGGATCGGGGATGGCCACAATGGAGACTCTGCTAGGGATCTTTCTTTTGAGGGCTAGACTCTATTTACATGGATGTTGTACTTGTTCATATTTTCCCCATTTTTGCATGTATCCCTTTTCCATGTATCTCCCATACTTATGCTTCTATTCACACACTTGTAGAATGCACCACGTTCACCTAGGATCACATATATCCACATGTCGCACGCATCAGCCATCCATACATGGTGTACCATTGGTACTTGAACTTTTCTACCTGTTTGGCATAATAAAAAAAGACATTCTCATAATAAGATACCAATAAGAGAATCATGCACAATTCACACGACATCAACAAAGAGCATTGTGATTGACCAAATTTTACCCAATAACTGGAGGGTCACTTCGTGATGGGTGCTGGTTCGGCAGGGCGCAGTTAGGCTAAGCAATATGACTCTCACCTTCCATTGACCAAGTACCTTTGACGTATATCGAATGGTTCCCCCACATCGTACCGCTTGACTAAAGTCATGACGGGAGGTATATCACAGAGAACTCGTTCACGTACACCGAGTATATCGAATTCGCTCTCACAAGTACCGTCCCCATGAGGTATATGGTGAGACAATTCACGTACACTCAGGTATATCAAATGGCTTGTCCACATGTACTGATTGCCCGCAAGAGTAAGACGTATATCGTGGAAGTCACGCCAAAGGGGGGAGCCCTTTTCGATTCACCCAACCAACTGAATACCGGCATATAGGTGTTGAGTCTAGGTCACACATGTTAGATTATCGGTTTCAACCCGAAACTCTGCCAAAATTCTGGGTCGGCCTACCGGCCTAATTTTTGTGCATTTTTAAAATGGGACCCTGTCCGTGAGCCTAGTCACAAGTCCAGCCATAGCTTTGCATATATTAAAAACCTAATTTTTCCAGGCTCGGGTCCCGTCCGGCACTTCATTTTGCATTTAGGAGAATTAATACAAGTGAAACATAATAATTGTAATAATCATGCTGAGACCGTCTCTCCTTTCTTTATAAAAAAAATCCAAAAAAAAAAATTCCTCTCTTTATCAAAAAGCCAAAAATATTTTGTCTTCCAATCTCAAAAAGAAAAAAAAAATGTCAAAAATATTTTCATCCCCCTTTTCTCAAAATAAGTCCCATTTTGCGCTTTCTCAGGTCGATCGGAAACCCTTGGCCTGGCTCCCTGTTGGCTTCGATCTTCAGTCAAATCACCCCGGAGTTTCGTACGCTCCCCTGTTACTTCTTCCGAGTCCAAAATCCATTCGCTTTCCATGGAGAACATAGATTAAGTACTCATTGTGCAACTGAATCTGACGATAATTCTAGCTCAGCTTGTGTCCAAGATTGACAACCTCCAAACTGAGGTCCGAGAGATGCAACGAAACTAGGTTCCTGTTCCTCAAGAACTCGAGGCCCTATTCCCTTGTGTTATGGATCCACCCGAGCCCATCTGGGTTCCCTAAGAGTATCAGCACGCTCCACGTGTCCCTCCTGTTAATGGGCCGCCGCCTGCCTAGCTTCCTATGCTGAACCTTGCCCAGTCTGGGGATAACTTGCCTATGAACATTGATCCGAAGGAAGAAGAGCTGAACAAAGTCAAAGAGGACCTCAAGATGCTCACCAAGAAGTTTGACTAAGTTAGAATCTCAAACAATTACATGCACTACACCCACATGTCTCCTTATCCTAAAGCGAGGTTACCCGAGAAGTTCAAGATGCCGAATATCGAGAAATTTGGAGGAAGTGGACCCTCGACTGTTCATCTCCAAAGTTATCACCGTTCGATGACTCTACTAGGGGATTTTGAAGAAGTGGTGGCCTAAATGTTTCAGTAAACTCTTAAGGATAACGCTCTCCGATGGTTTTTGTCTCTCAAAGAGTCCAGAATTCATAGTTGGGAGGATGTAGCCCGAGAATTCATGTCATAGTACAAATACAATGAAGAGCTTGAGGTCATCTGTCGTGATTTAGAGCTGCTCAAATAGAACCCTGGAGAATCAGTCAGTAACTTCATAATCGGATAGAGGGAAAAAGCAGCAACCATGACCAATCGACCTTCCGAGGAAGAACAAGTCAGCATAGTGAAGAAGAACTTATTGTCCCATGTCCGAGCAATGATGGGAGGAAAATACTATCCCTATTTTTGAGCACTCAGAGAAGTAGAAATAGAATTCAAGGAAGGTCTTTCTAAAATAGAATTCGAACTGAAGAAGGTGTCCGGACAGTTCACCTCCAGAAAATATGACAAACCTACCAGTGCTACAGTCTCAACCATCAATAACGTCTCTCAACTAACCACATTATGGGCGCCAGAAAGCTGCTCTCTCCTAGTCCGAAAGGAATACCTTGAGATCCATGCTCCCCTCTCCATAGTTTATCAAGCTTTGTTAAGACGAAACCTTATCAAACCTTTGGATCCCCGTCCATTTCTAAATCCACTCCCAAGAAAGTTCATGGTAGATGCCCATTACGTCTTTCACCAAACGGCTGGCCATACCACCGACCAATGCTTTCACCTCCGAAACATAGTCTAAGGTCTAATTGACCGAGGTACCATCGCCCCACCAGCCAATCCTAAGCCAAACACTACTCACAACCCACTCCTAAATCATGCCAATGCCATCTTTCTAGAAGAGAACCCAGAATTCGATCCCTCAACTCAAATCACACCCATATACTCTCCTAAACCTCTCTAAATTTGTCCATATTCCCTCATACACCATGCTAGCCTCGCTGATCAGGAACTGTCACTCCTTACCAGAGCATGCATCGCCGTACGTACCCATTTCTAAAGTGGAAGCATGGAATTATCACAAGTCTTGAACCAACTCCTAGAGTTCGGGCTAAAATTGCCCTCATAGATGGTCATTGATTGCCAAAGGTTCAATACGCTATTCTTAAAAGCACGAAAATGGGCTTGAGAGTCAGATAGTTGGGTAGTACCGACCGATAAAGTCATCCTGGATGATATTGTCCACATTATGGAAGAATTATTCAGGCAAACCAATAACATTTGCAGTATGACCGAGTTACTTGATGCTCTGGAGCTACAGGGGCGCCTAGTCCCTTCACCCTTACACATCCCCACAAAATGGGATGACCTATATGAAGAAGCCGTTGAGGTTATGGAATGTATCGACTTTACATGGAAGGATAAAATTATTTTCACCAGATGGGGGGAAGAATTTGAATATTCGAATGAAGAATAAGCTTTCGAGAAAACTAGCCCGGTAGACAACATATGTGAAATGATATCATTTGAAGAACTCATTGGAGAAATAAATAAGGTGGCAAAATAACCTGAGATTGAAGAGGAAACGAGATTCATGTTTTTCCCTTCTTCATTAAATCATGTAACCAGATCAGGGAGGCATTACCAGATCCCAAACTCACTACCAGCCAATGATAAGGGGAAGGGCATGGAAAACCCGCCTATGCCAGAGATGACCCTCGAAGAGAGCAAGATCCTCGACCAACTAAAGAAAACTCAAGCTAACATAACTCTATGGGGGCTTTTCATATCTTCTCAGCTGCATAGAAATGCTTTAATTAAGTTGCTAATTGGACCCACTGTTCCTCCTTCTACCACACCAGAAGAAGTAGTAAATTTGGTCGGATCTTTGACCTCTACCCGAATGCTATCCTTTTCCGAAGAAAAAATCCCCAAGATTGGGACAAACCACAATCATGTACTCAATATCTCCGTCGAAGTTATGGGGAAGGTTGTGCCACTCTTTCTTATCGATAATGGACCCGCCTTGAATGTGTGCCCACTGAGAACTTTCAAATGTTTAGGACTGAAAGAAAGCAACCTCGCTCCAACCTCTGCTGTTGTGCGTGCCTACGATAATTCCCATCGGGAGGTGATGGGATCCATAAAGCTTGTAATAGGGGCTGGCCCTATAAACCCTGTCGTCAAATTACAAGTTATTGACATCCCATCTTGTTTCAATCTGTTGCTAGTACGACCTTGGCTCCACAGTATCAAGGGTGTGTCTTCCTCACTCCATCAGAAATTGAAGTTCTTCATCGACGGATGGGTCATCACCATTTCGGATGATGAAGACAATGTCGAGGGTGCAAGTACCTGCAGTCAAATTCTTGAGATACAGCACGGTTCAAATGATATGCGCCTATCAGGATTTTGGGTTGAACCATTCCTACTCCCGGTAGGGGACGACTTTAAAGAAAGGGTTTATCCAGAATACGACCGTCATGGCAACGTCAGTGTGATTCAGATGTTCAGAAACATGCACTTCATGCCCGGACTGGGGCTAGGAAAAAGACAGCAAGGTATACTCGAGCCGATTGAACTAAAGAAATCTTTTCCTCCTTGTGATTTGGGGTATCAACCATCAGAACAAGAGCTCAGAATGATCTACCAGTCTCGACCAAAGAGAAGACTGAACCACATGCAAACTATCCCAGGTGACTCCTTGAATGGATAATTCATCAAAGAGGGTGAGAACTTCCCCTTTTGCGGATTTTCGGAACCATGGCATGACCATACAAACAAGAAGATGAAGCCTAGAATGGAGATTTTTTCCAAGATAGCTACCTATGGGCCGAAGGTTCCCAACACCAAGTACAATCATTCATCAAAGATACCGAAGAGACTGAGGAAAGTGACTCCTAAGATTCCTTCATCTTACAGATACTAGGGCTGACACTCTGCATGGTTCATTGAGGCACTACATCATTAGATATATCCCACCTGATTAAAGTTGTTGATACACCTCTCCTCAACTAGCATGCTGTGCCAGTTCTACCTGATGAAATCTCCCCTAATCCTAATGTTTACCCCTTTTCTTCTTCTGTTATCCATCCTTGCTCAAATGTAATCGAGTCCTCTTTTGAAGAGGTTCTCAATGCTGTTTTTCCTATCAATGAAATAGACGAAGATTTTGAGTATCTTGTTGTGCCTTACATTAACTATTTGGATTCTAATCAAACTTTTGATGATGATGATTTTACAAATGAACAGTTCTTAACTGATCTAAATAAGGTTAATAATAAATAACATAACAACGTTCAAGTTAATGAAGAAGATATTATTATTGTTAACCTCGGTTCTAGTAGCCAACTGCGCGAGATTAGGATAGGGGCTACCCTCGACGATCATAGGCGGAACAACTCGAAGAATTGCTAAAGGAATTCGTGGATGTCTTCGCATGGTCCTATGATGATATGCCTGGCATTAATCCTAAAATAGCTCAGCATGAGATTCCCACTCTCCCAGATTACAATCCAGTTAAATTAAAGTTGAGAAAGCTCTGCACCGAATGGTCACTCAAGGTCAAAGAAGAGGTGGTCAAACAGTTGAACGTAGGCTTCATTCGTGTGATCGAATATCCCACGTGGCTACCCAACATAGTGCCCGTACTAAAATCAGGAGGAAAAGTTTGGATGTGTGTACACGATCGGGATTCGAACAAAGCCTCTCCAAAGGATGATTATCCGCTACTCAATATCGACATGATCGTGGACAACATAGCCAGTCATGCTCTCAAGTCATTTGTCGACGGGTTTTATGGATACAACCAAATCAAAATGCACCCAGACCACCAAGAAAAGACCGCGTTCATCTCCCCATGGGGAACCTTTTGCTACACTATCATGCCAATTGGTCTCAAGAACGCTGGGGCTACCTACCAGAGGGCTACCATAACCGTCCTGCATGATCTGAATCACAAAGAAGTTGAGGTCTATCTGGATGATATGATTATCAAGTCCAAAACTAGAGAAGTTCATGTTCCTGCTCTTTAAAAGTTCTTTGAACGACTACGACAGTATCAAATGAGACTCAATTCGTAGAAATACATCTTAGGCGTTACAAAAGGAAAACCTTTTGGATTCATGGTCAGTGAGAAGGGGATAGAAGCAGATCCCGCCAGGCTGAAAGCCATACTTGAGATGCCACGTCCCCGAACAGAGAAAGAATTTCGAGGTTTCCTCGGGAAATTGGAATACATTAGTCGGTTCATCAGCCAATTAACCTCCATCTGCGAACCTATCTTCAAAATCCTCCAAAAGGATTCAACTAAAGTTTGGAATGAGGCATGCCAAGAAGCTTTTGATCGAATCAAATAATATCTGACCCAACCCCCGGTACTCATGCCACCACAGCCTGGTCTTCCCTTACTCCTATACATAACCATAACTGACACTACAATCGGGGCGTTGCTAGACCAATACCTTGAAGATTACCGTAAAGAAAGAGACATCTATTATTCCAGTCGTAAATTGTCCGGGTACGAGGTCAACTACACTTCTTTGGAAAAGGCATGTGTCGCACTTGTCTGGGTCACCCAAAAGCTATGGCACTACATGATCACCTTCCCCATCAAACTTGTATCCCGAATGGAACCGATCAAATACTTACTTGAGAAACCCGCCTTGTACAGCTGAATGGCCCGATGGTTGATGCTCCTAGGAGATTTCTATATCGTATAAATCACGCAAAAAGTCTTGACAAGTAGAGCCATCTCTGACTACCTCGCTGATTACCCCATTGAAGAAGCTGATGAATGGATCTCCAAATTCCCAGATGAAAACATCCTTTGCACTACTCAAGACAACCTTCAATGGCAAATGTTCTTTGACATCACTTCCAATAAGAAGGGATATTGCATTGGGATACTCCTGATCATCCCAGATGACTCCCACACTCCAATCTCCATTAAGTTAGATTTCCCTTGCACCAACAACATGACTGAATACGAGGCATGCACAGTAGGCCTCAAAGTTGATCTCAAGAAAAGTATTCAACGTTTAGACGTCTACAAGGATTCCTCCCTCATCATAGGTCAAGTGCTTAGAAAGTGGAGAGTCAAGGACGAAAAAATCCAACCCTTCCATGCCCACTTAGAAGAACTAGCCTCCTAATTCCAAGATACCACTTTCCATTACCTACCTCGAGCAAAAAATAACCTAGTCGATGCCCTTGCTACCTTGGCCTCCATGGTCGAAATGCCCAAAGGAATCACAATGACCCCCTTCCAGATTCAAAAGCAAGACAAACCAACCCACTGTTACCATATCAAGCTCATCACCACAGAAGAACTCGAGCTAGCCAATTACTAGTACGATGATATCTGGCACCTCCTCAAGCATGGTAGGTATCCCGAGGGTTCCAATATTAAAGATCGGGTAACCCTTCAAAGACTGGCTTCCCAGTACATAATCTGTCATAAAGCACCACTCAAAAGGAACTTTTATGGAACCCATCTGCACTGCATCACAGGGGCTGACATTGAAAAGATAATGCAGAAGATCCACAACGGGGAATGAAAAACCCACATGAACGGTCACATGCTTGCCAAAAAGATCATCTGACAAGGTTTCTACTAGACCACCATGACCCAGGATTGCACCGCCTATGCCCGAAGATGCCTCAAATACCAACAGTTCTCCAACCTTCAACATTTGCCTCCGCGCGAATTATATAACACGACCTCTCCCTGGCCGTTCTCCACCTGGGGCATCAACATCATAGGGAAGGTTACACCAAAGGCTTCCAATGGACATGAGTTCATCCTAGTTGCCATTGATTACTTCACCAAATGGGTCAAAGTTGAGTCACACACAGTGCTGAACGCCAAGAAAGTGGCCAAATTCATCAAGAAAAACATCATCTGCCAGTATGGGGTCCCACACGAGCTAGTATCAGATAAGGGGTTAAATTTTGAGGCATAAGTTACAGAAGTGGTCAACGAGTATGGGATTTAGAGACACAAATCTTTTCCCTATCGACCTCAGACCAACGGTGCAGTTGAAGCCGCCAATAAGAACCTCAAAGCCATCATTAGCAAGATGGCCAAAAGCTATCGAGATTGGGCCGACCGGATCCCGTACACCCTCTAGGGCTACTGAACCTCAATTCGGACCTCGCTACCCATTACTCTATGGTTTACGGTATGGAAGCAGTCCTACCCATGGAGCTGGAAATACCCTCATTGCGCGTCATGCTTGAAAGCAAGGTCAGTAAAGAAGACTGGTGCCAAAGCCGTCTTGACGAGCTGACCCTCCTAGATGAAAGGAGATTAAAAGATCTATACCATATACAAGGGTACCATCGCTGAATAGCGCATTCATTCAACAAGAGAGCCAAGGACTGCGGTGTTCGAGAAGGGGACCTAGCCCTCAAAGAAATCATAGAACCCATCTGGGACACCAAAGGGAAATTCAAGCCTAATTGGAGCGGCCCCTAAATTATCAAGAAGATCTTGTCCGGAAGTGCCACCATGCTTACCGACTTAGATGGGTAAGAGATGGCTTATCCAGTCAACTTGGATCATCTCAAGAAGTTCTACCCCTAGTCTGAAATATCGATGCGCTATGACTCTTCTCGTCTCCCTTCTGTTCTAAAAAAAACTCATCATTTCCCCTGCCTAGAACTACGTGGGCCTGATCCTCTGTAAATAACCATTTTCAAACAAAGTATAAAATTTCAAAACCCCAGAGGTACGTAGGCAGCTCATACACCTTACATGAGCACGACACTTTCTTTTTCACAAAATACTATTCTTTTCTTACCTCCGAGAACGACGGTTCATTCTAACATATATTTGAATAAAAGGATTATGTATGCCTTAGAAATTGGTATAGATAATTAAAACAATACAAAATTCATCGAAAGGCACAGATGGATGGTAAAAAACCTATTTATTTCATTAATAAGAAATTGCAGTGAAATTACATAAAGGAACGGATAACTCCCTTCCCCCCTACCCTCCTAAAATATCCAAATAAAATCCCCAAATTTATCCCCCATTACACAATAAACTCTCTAAGAGTCCTATCCACAGCTACCAGAGGATCCCTCTCTGTCATCATCATCTGCATCCTGGGTTCCCCAAGTTTCCCCTGCCTAAACAGAGTGTCGTAGACACTCCATATAACGATAAGCTCGAACCAGCTTTGAAAAAACCACAACACCTCCTTCCATGGTGTTAAAAGAAACAAGCCACTTTTATCTAGTCTCCACTGCCAACATCTTGCTAACTACTCTCCTCCACAACCACTTCATATAATCCCTAGGGATATGCCAAACTCTCCCAACAGACTGAGAGGGACGGTTCGACGGATGCCGAATCTCCTATAGAGAGCCAAGCCGCAGGTGAAGACACTCGATCAAATCCTCTCCCGGAAAGAAATTTAGTGTCCGAGGTGGCACAACCTGTGCCCAGCCAAATTAACACAGAAGTCGCGAAGGGAAATAAAAAGAGGTCTGGCTGAGACCAACCAGTCGCACATACGTGTATTCTCCTATCTCCATAACAGGCAACAACTATCCCCATCAAGGCACTGACTAGTACATATTTTGAGCCCCATGCTCCACAAGATAATTCTCCCAGCTCTCAATATCCAGGCCAACGTTGAAGAAGCGATGGGAAAAGAAGTTGGGTACAACCGACTAAGATATTCTGGAAGAGTCACCAGGCAGAGTCTTTTAGACAACCACATGAACAGCATCACGAGGCTAACCCTCAAAATTTGTTACTAAAGCCGTTTAATATAAAATTAAACTATTTAAGTAACTCCAAACTATTTTTTGAATAAACTATTTTCTTTAAAACCAACTCTAATTAATCACAAGATGTGTTTAACAAAAATATGTATGAGATCTGCTCAAGATATGTTAACAGGTTTAATAAATCAGTTTAAAAACTTTAAACTCAGCACAACCAAGAATTAGATGAGGAGATGTAGAAAGATTAAGAACAAGGGATTTTTTACGTGGTAAAACCTCACCCAACTGAGGAAACATCCACGACTCCCTCTACGGAGTAACCAAAAATTCCACTAAAACAAATTATAACAATTACAAACTATATAACAAACATGCACACAAATCAAACCTATACAAGTTTAGGAATTTACCCACTGGTGTCCTTATAACTTCTCTGCAGTTCTGATTGTTGGTATTGTTCTCCCAGTTCACTAACTTCCAATTTGTTCAAGTTCTTTACGTCGACTTTTGTTCTTGAGATCTTATTACCAACACTTTTAGTGTGGTAGGGTGATAGTGTTTGTGGAGGTGCTTTCTAACACATGCACACACACACACACACACTTATTTTATACAAACAGTCCTATCAAATTACATATAAGATCTATATGCAGTGATTTTCTATTTCTCTCTTCGTTATAAAACTTAGCCTTATTTGACCTTTATTATATCCCAGAATCCATGGCTATCTTTCTCGGAAGACGTATCACGATCTTAATCAATCTCAGGTTTTAAAAATATTTTTGAGATTGAAAATCACCAAGTGCGATTCCAACTAGCTCGAAGGTTTTGTTTTACTAAAAACTAGAAATAAAAAATGTTATTGTTGATTTCGAAGTTAAAAACATTTATAGAAAATAATCAACAATAGATTTCTCAAGACGAGAAACAAAATATGCATATCTTAGTTAAATGTAACATAAAATGCTCAGATCTAATATTTCTATGAAGCAGAAACTTAGTTCTAAGTGAAATGCTTAAGTTGGACACACGATCTAAGAATGAATAGGTTACAACATCAACCAACTACTCAAACCAACTCTCAAACTCTCAAACACTCAAGATTGTATTTGGTATATACTGGTTTTGAAAAGAGGTTAGGATTTGAAAAAGATGTTGGACGATTTATGGTTAGGGTTAAGGTTTCTAACTCTGTTTCTCTCTTCTCTGGTTTCTCTCTTTTCTCTCTTTTTTTCTCTTTTTTTCTCTCTTCTCTCTCTACTCTATTTCTCTCTCTGGAAAGGACGAAATGGAAAAATTCTTAGATGGCTGAGAGAAGGGATCCTTATATAAGGGGCTGAGAAGATTCGAGACTTTGGTTCAAAATCAATGGCTTAGGTTGAGTCAAGGTTTATTGACTTTGATCCAAGGGTTAAAAGTACGCGGTGGTTATAACTCTCCTGATTGGCTTAAAAGAGGTTCACATGGATTATGCAGGAGCGCATGCAGATCGTTGATAAACATGATCCAAAGGCTGTAAACATTTGTTGTTCTACTCTCTTAGAAGAAACACAAATTCAACCAATCAGAATACAATAGATGTTGGGTACAAAGAGGTTAACAAATGCGATCCAAAAATAATTACAAATGCACCCTGAAGTCTCTGCCGCTTTTAGATTCTACCCAAAGGAACTTTTAGCCAATATAACTAACAAACCATAATTGCATAATGACCCCAAAACTTTTTAAAACAAAATTTTAATTAATAAAATCCTTATTTTAAAAGTTTATAAAATTCCCAAAATTTATTAAAAACAATTTTAAGGATTTAAACAGACTCAACATATATAAATATATACACACTTATATGCAATATTAAATGTACGAATGTAATTCTAAAGTGTGTGAGTGTTGGTAAAGGTATCTAGATCAATCAAGCTAGAGAAATAAAATAGCAATCCAAACTCTGAGGTTCTTTGGTTTCTAGGATAGACACAATTTTGTCACAATTTCCAAACTAGATGAACACTTATACAATACAGACTCAAGTGAGTAAAAAGTATAAGGTTCTTCAACCTCGCAGGAAGTCAGAACGACCTTCTCGCCAGGCATCCAGGCCGTTCAAGGTCTCCGCCAGTATCACCACCGCAGGATTGCGACGGTATGACATCCATGAAGTAATAGCTGCAAGTTGTGGATCCACCAGATGTTCCCCAATCACCAGCAACAATTTTGAAACCATGCCTACAACAACGGCTCTAGCATAGACAATATCACCTACTTCTCACAAATGCACAGGCTGGAACACCTCCAAAAGGGAGATCATTCCTCCAGTAACCAATTGTTTTGCCGCCGAAGGCGAAATGCGAAAAAGCCCGGCCAGCAAATCCCTGGGAGAACGGGAAAATTCGGGTAAAGCTGTAGCAACACTAGAATTTATCCCCAGCATGGCAAAAAATTTCTCGTAGGTAGGATAAACTTCATCCAACCCAAAGAGGGATACATAGTCTTCAGGGTACCAAAATTGTACCTCCGCCATCAATATATTCCACTCAATGGATCGGTTGCGCCACAAAGAAACTCGACGCATATTGAAAGCATCGTAGTCGAAGTTATAAGAGCACATTACTTCCAAGGCTTCGAGGTAGTTAGCAAATTCAATACTATCAGGAAGATCCATCTCACATAACAAGAAAGTAGGAATGTGAAGGTATGATGAAAACACTCCACCCCTACCCCTTTTTATACTTGAGAACCCTCACAAAAGATATAACCCTGCAGAAATCAGAGGGAATCCTAACCCACAAGGTATAAGAAGCTAAAGAGGGCACTAATTAAAATCTTTAAATTGATGGGACTAGACTTGATTGCCGATAGGCAAGGGCAAGGGGCTTGCCGATCGGTAACCCCCCATTTTTTGAAATTTTCCTTTTTCCTTTTTTATCGAAATCAGAAAAACCCAATAAAAATAAAATTAATATTCTCAACAGAATTTCAAAAAAATCCTCTTCCACCCCTATATAATTTACCATTTTTAAAACTTTCCTTCAAAAAAATCCTAAAAATGTCTCTTTTTACGGTCTCTGCAGCAAAGTAAAAAGCGCATGTGCATGCATTCACTCACCATTAATAATAAAAAAATTCCATTGCATTGCATATATATATTCTTTTGTGTTACATCAAATTTTGCAGGAAATAAAAGAAAAGAAAAGAAATAACGGGACTTATCCTGAACTCACATTATCTCTCTCTCTCTTACCTACCCTTCACCCCACTCTCTAAGAGCTTCCACCCCTGCGACGCGCTCTCTTTCCCCTATATCGAGATGATGCACCACCGCTACCCAAGCCAGAGTCCTCCCCGAATCAAGAAGACGGCACCAATCAAGAAGGAATCTGGATCACATCCCGAATGTGGGCAGTCGCCGAATATATTCAGTCTCTGATGTCCCTCAGCCAAGTGGTCGACACACGTACTTGCTATAAGTAAAAGGAAAAATCAGTATCAAAGCGGAAAGGATCAAAACAGAAAATAAAGAAAGAAAAGAACAAAAAGGTATATCGCAGGAGGAAGAACCTTCTCTGTCAAACCCAACTCATTTGGATCCATCGCGTGAGGACGGTGTAACATAGGCACCATCCCTCCATCATCCTGTCGACTGTTGTATTCAATCGCACTAAGGGGACCTCTGAAGTCGCCGCCTCCGCAGACACCGACGAACCACTGCCGCTCTGGGAAGACCCCAACGCCCGACTCGAACCCGCAGGAGGGAAAGGCAAGGCATCATATATGCTGGGTGCCATCAACCAACTCGTCACAAAGTCCATATAGTCATACAACGCGATCGTATCAGTGTACAACAAGTAAGACACATCGATCATAGCCACGATCCTCGCATCCTCTGACAGCATCCGCTCCCGCCTCATAGACATAGGAGGCTGCGCAGGTGGCACCACCACCTCCTCCTCCACAATCTATCAAACCACCCGCTCCCCCAGGTACCAGTATTGGCTGAACTCATGCGCCAGCAAAGGCCTCATCTGCGCATTCACCCCGGTCGCCCCCGTATCCTGAATGGTTGTCCCCCAAGGATAAAAAGTCACCTGAAAATCCCCAGCAGGCATAAGTCAATAAAAAATCAGAACATGCCAAAAAAACAAGACTGAAAAGGAAAGAGTCTTACCCTACCACTGGTCAGGCCATTCAAGACCAAACGCACTGCCTCCAGAGAGAGAGATCCCTTCGACTGCCGATTGGCCTCACGCCATCGATACAATCGATAGAAGTCCCCAACAGTGTCGTCTTTCAAGGTAATAAACTGGGTATTGCACCCAATAACCTCATAGAACCATGTCTGCCAAAGATAGGAATTCATAATCAAAAAGCGACGCATAAGGAAAATGCGAATGCATGAAAGGAAAATGCGCAAAGGATACCTCGAGGAGATACCTGACTCCAGTAAAAGTTTACCGGCAGCACCGGCTGAATGCATCCAAAGAAAAATGGAGGGTCGCCAAAGTCATACTCGCCCAATCATAGAGAGGGATGTTAAAAAACATCCTCAAATACACAAAGAACCACAAATGGATGACTTCGCCACTCGACGCCACCATGAAACCTCCCAGCACTAGCAATATGAAGAACCGGTCCATCTGCCTCACCTGCAACCCATACTCCACATCAACCACCCTACTCAATAAGACATCCTTTAGCAAGGATAGTCGGATGGAATCCCTAGAAACAATCCTCCCTACATCGCCGAGCGCCGCCCTCACCGCCTCCGACCTCACCCTCAGAGAGCGATCCACCTCTATCTACTCCCCATCACAATCTAGACCAACAATTGATGCACGTCTATGGGAGTCACGGTCATCTCCCCAAAACCGAAATGGAAGGTGTGGGTAGTATCCCACCATCGCTCCCCGAAAGTGCATAAGACTTCTGTCGATCGAGGCATCTCATCCAGCGTAGACGCCAACCTCCCAAAACCCGCTGAGGATACCACCTAACGCACCACTGGTGGAAGATGCTCCCAGATATCCTTAAGCCCCATTTTCCCATGGGCATGTGTGTTCTTCAAAGAGATATAAAACTGTCAAAAGAAAAAACCTTTTCAAAACTCAAGAAGAAAATAAAAATCACCAAAAGGAGAAGAATGCCAAAAGTCAGGTTACTTACATAACCGCCAGGGTTCACCACCCTCGAAGAGAGATGCCGCGATGGCTCCCGTAGCAAGGTCCGCTCATCTGCAATCGGCTCGAATGAGTTAAAAGAGTTATCACCCCCCAAAGAAAGAGGCTCCCGGGCCCTCCACTCCACGTTCGCCCAATGATCAAAAGTCAACCATTCCTTATGCGCTGCAGTGCTTACAAAGGAGGCCATTTCTTAAAGATCGGAATGCTAGAACGATTTGTAGAGGAAAAGAGCATAAAGAACGAAAAAAAAGATGTGTGTAAGGAAACAAATTTCCAATTGAGTCATTTGTAGTTTTGGCTCAATTTCGAACAAAAATGTTTGAGTCATAGGATAGAGTTATTGACCGTCCTTCAAACCTATGACATACTAAAGTTGAAGACGTAGCAACCAAGAGTTTAAAGGTTCATAAAAGGTCATTTGTATTGTGTCTCGTTTCTACGTCATCAACATGGTTCCATTTCTCCTATGGTATGAATGCATTTTAATATATATATAGGATCTTGGAACAATATTTATATGGGTGTATCTTGTTTAAACTGTTGTTTATTTTCAAAAAGTATCCTTAAAACTTTAAAATAAACTTTATTGGCTAAAAATAGAATTTTTATACTTTCTGGTTTTTTGTTCGATATTGTCGTTCGAACGAGTTTATCGTTCGAAAGAGAATGTCGTTCGAACGAGTTTGCCAACGAGTTCCCACATTGGCCACTGGAATGTCGTTCGAATGAGAATGGTGTTTGAACGAGATATCCAACGAGATTTCTAACGACTTCACACTGGAACTTCGTTAGAAGGCTCATTCGAACGAGACTTTGTTCAAACGAAAATCTCGTTCGAACGAGTTTTGGCGGGAACAGTTAATTGGCAGTTTTTTGAGCAGTTTTCCTACTTTCCCACTTCTTTTCCCACTAACTTTTTACCTGATTAATTAAGTGCGGAAACCAACTTTTTCTTCTAAACTTTTTCATATCCTACAACCTTCAAGAGAGTGTTTGAGAGAAAAATTCAAATTAGAAAAAGTTCATGTTTAAATTGTTAATTCTTGCAAGAAAATCTTTAAAACACTTTTGTTTTACAACCATAGTTTGTTTATCCAAGTTCATATATGTATATACTTTGCTTGGAATTTGACACCGATTTTTATCTCTACCATTTGAAGAGAATTTTGGGTTTTCTTCTAAATCCCACAAAGAAGAAGATTGTTTGTGTTGTCATACCCACTTGGAGAAAGGCTCCTAGTTTGGGTGACGGTGACCGACAAAGTCCGATCGGTGGATTCCGAGACCGCGGTGGAGCTCGTGGTTATTCGCTAGGCAGAGGTAGTTACAAGAAGACGCGTCGGGGCTTGAAGGAGTCGAGTCGAGTCGAGTCGAGTGTTGTAATTCATCTTGCTTGTAATTGTAAATTCCGTACTTAGTGGATTTGAGGCTAGGGCCATCCGAGGTTTTTCCCGTTGTGGGTTTTTCCTCGTACATCGCGGCGTAGTGATTCATTATTTATTTTTATCTTGCGCAAAATCACTTAGAACGTATGCTTAGGTAAAAAGATAAAAATTGGTTTAAATCACTACTTGTTTAATTTGGTGCTAAATTAAATTTGGGTAATGTGTATTTAATTCAAGTCGTTAATTTGATTTGTTAAATTTTGGTTTGGCCTAATTTGATTAAATGGAAAATGTGACTTAGGAAAATTTCTAGGACTTGGATTAAATTGGTTTAAGTGAAAAATGTATTAATTGTTGTACTTTAATTTCACTTGGTTTTATTTTAATTTGAAAAGAAATTAAAATTTGTTATCTGTTTAATTTGAACCATCTTTCGCTTCCGCATATTTAAAAAGGAAATTATCTTTTTTGTAGTAAAGAGTTTTAAAATTGGGAGGGCCTCTCCTTTTCAAATTCGTATCAGGGCATTGATTCAGAAAAACTATCATTTTTCAAATTGGTATCAGAGCCGGAGCTCTAATTTATCGCATCAAAGATTCATTTTTTGGCTTTTATAATTTTTGTGCTCCTTGTATTTTTAGGTGGTTCATTTTTTTACTCACTCTCATTTTTTTTTTGTATCTCTCAATGGGACACCTTAATGATAATTTTTCCATTTCTAATGAAAATGAAGTTTTTGCTATTCGAGAGGAATTTAATGAGCTTAATAAGTGTAATGAAAATTTAAGAGAATTAAATGTGAGATTTGCAAAAAGAACTAAATTTCTTGAAAATGAACATTCTTGTTTTAAAGCTAAAGTTGAATTTTTGCAAACCTCACTATCTCAAAAAGATATTTTTCGTGAAAAGCTCATGGACATAAATTACAATTTTAATATTTTTAGAAAAGTCCAAGAAAGAGAGTGATTGTCGACAAAAGAGTCTTAGGGACAAGTTTGCTCACATTGAGGGGGAGCGTGATAACCTTCTAGGCGTCATAAAAAATTTAAAGAAGGAGTCCAGTAAAATTGAGGAGTCTAATTTATTACTTGAGTCCAAAATTTTAAAAATGAAAAATAATTTACAAGACTCGAGTAGTTGTGATAATGGTTCTAGCTCATCTTGTTCAAATATTTCCGTTGCGAAAGCTAAGACCATTGTTTGTTTTAGAGGGTCGACTTTATCCAAGGACTTTAGAAAAGGTCACAACCTATGTATCATTCCTCGTGTTTTCACATGCTTGCATTGTGGTAGGAAAGGTCACCTTAGGTCATTTTGTTTTGATCTGAAAAGAAGTCCTAAGAAGTCTATGTCTAGCATTTAAATAGTTTCCAAATCCCATCATTTTAAATATACATCTATATGGGTTAGAAAATCATTTTTATACACGCTAGATATAAGATTTGTTGATTCTCATTTGCTTTTACATGAAACTTCCCTTGCTAAATTTAAAGGTTGAATATGTTAGTTTTGTTTGCATACTCTGCCTTTTTGTGCTTCATATTATATATCATTGCTAGGTGTATGCATGTTTAGTCATTTTCTAGTCATTGCTTTATTTCATATCTCATGCTAGAAATCATGACTTGTTTATCTTTTGTGTTATACTTATTTCATTTTAGTTTGCATTAAATGAAAAATACATAAATATTTTTGTTTATCATTTGGGTTTTTATCTCTTGGTAATTTAAGCTTAATAAAAAAAAATTCAAATGATTTTCGTTTGTCTTTTGAGTATATATTTTTATTTTTGGTTAAAAATTTCAAAAACTCGAAAAGATTTTTTGTGTGTGTATTTTAGTTTGACACACTCTATGTGGCATACACTTGTGTTAGAATCCCATCTTTTTCGCTCCCATGTGGCTAGAACTTTTGGTTTAGATTGTCAATCCTTATTATGTTCCTTACCATGCTTACATGGAGTAGTTGGATTTTGTATTGATTAAATGGATTTTATTTTTATATGCCTCTATTCACACATACACGAGCTCTTTTATAATTTAATCATCACATGTTATATTTGAGCTTTGTGAAGTGTTCTCTTACTAATCTTGTCATCTACATATTTGTGACCTAGGAGGACTAGTGCATGTCAAAATCCTTTGCACGTGATATTTGTGAGAAATAAAAATATTATATATAAATGTGCACGGGGAAGGGCCCCGAAAGGATTTATTATCCTTTGCGAATAGTAAGAAACCGTTTCTTTGGACCTAAAAGAAATACGTGGTCCAAAGGCCTAAAAATAGAATTATGGCATCAAAAAAAATAATTGCCAAGGCCTATTTTTGCTTGATATATTGTAATACCCCGTATTTTTATGCTATATTTAATTTGGGGATTTATTAAATTTAATGTGATGATTTATTTAATAAAAATCCGGAAATTAATTATGTTATAATTATTAACGTGACTAGAGTTAGTAATTATGGGAAACTTGTTGAATATTACTAACGAGCATAGTAATATATTATATTGGTTATATTGAATGTCATAGGTGAATTAAATGACTATTTCGGAAATTTAAGTCGGGACGTGCCCGTGCCACGTCGAGACTAATTATGTTAATTAAAAAGTGAATATTTTATAAGTTGTCCATATGGTCGTTTTGAGTGCGCCAACGCGTCCGGAAGGGTCGAGATAGTCAGAAAAGTGTACCCGGGGGTTTAGTTCGGGCCTCGGGGTGTTTTTAGGCCTAATTAGTGACCCGGGAGGGCATTTCGGTCATTTTACAAAATACGGTAATTAAACCCACGAATTTCAGCCATCCTTAGTAGCCATTTAAGTCAGCCTTTTAGGGTTAGAACATTCAGAACCCTAGAACGGCCATTGGAGAAGAGAGGAGAGAGCTCTCAAGGTGATTCAAGGCCCAAAACACCACCGATTTCACCGCCGTCACCACCAACGCGTAGATCGCGAGGAGGAGAACGCAACCACACCAATATCAGCAGGAAAGCAGACCTCTGAAATCCCAGGCAAGTGTTTAACTTGCGTATTTTCGTTGGTGCAATAGTCATATTAGTGTAGGAATGATTAGGAGTACAATCAATGGAAGAAAACCCCAATTTTGATAGGGATTTGCATGTAGAAATCATTATAACCATATTCTGGAAATAATATGTGAAGTAGATGATTAAACCACGAATTTGTGATGTTATGATAGAAGGAAATTCTGGAGAAAACTGATTAGAACAAAAGTTAAGAAAACTTTAGGGTTCTTGATTATTAGATGAGATTTTAGGTTGTTTAACCATGTTTAATGATGTATACGCGCATGCTGAACGTTAAAGATATCTGGAATTATGTTAGTATGTTAACAGTAAACTTTTTGGGCCGAATAGTGTTGGAAAATATGAGTATTGATGAAGAATTTTAATCAAACCCGTCACTGCAATTTCTGCAGAATTTTTGCCCAGACCTGCTTGATCGATCGATCGAGCCTAGAGCTTCGATCGATCGAAGGTTCGATCGATCGTCCCCAAACTTCGATCGATCGACCCCTCCTAGCAGACTCCTATTTCTCTTATTTATTTACTTAAATTAATTTATCGTGAAATAACCTTTGGGCATTCTAAATAAAAGGATTTGGGAGATATTGAGGACCAGTAGGGTATATGGATAAATGTTAGAACCTTTAATCTTCAACAAGTATGGTAATTATGGGATATTTACTTTAGGTTGATAGATTTATAACTTAAGGGTGAGGTACGTAAGAGAGTTACGTTGGAATCAAATAAAGTCCCTTACTGAATTTCAGATTGTTGAGGATATAAACCATGAGTATTAGGTAATGAGTGAGAAAACTCTTCGAATTAAGGTTAGAGATGAAACCTTATACGTAATCATAATAATGGGAAATTAAGGATAAATGTTGTGACTATGGGTTACGAGAGGCACCTATATTAATGTGATAAAATGAGTATAATTATATGATTGTATGTACATATATTATATACATGTGAAAAATGTACCCGCGCTACTTGCTATCCCTGAGGTTACCGCGCTGGGATGATCTTATCCTGTGTTGCTTTATTGGGGATATTGATTTGTACCCTAGAAGATAGAGATCCTAGGTACGGGCTATCAGATTGATAGTCGGACGGTCCTAAGAGACGTGTGGGTATGTACTGACCTCTTGGACTTGGAATCTATGCTTCGCCTCAACGTTGTTTTGTATATGTTAATACAGTTCGAGAGTGATTCCGAACTTGTATTTCCCTTTGTGTGAGCGATACGGGGATTGGATAGCAGAGTATGCCCGCACCATAGTTTAGTTGGGGGTGCTGTTATTTATATATATTATCCGAGTAGTTAATATATATATGAGGTTATATACTTTAAACTGCCTACTGGGATTTGATAAGTAGAACATGGTTGTTGACTCAAATTATTAAATACTTGTTTTGTGAAAGTATGAGAAGACACTGGGAAACTTTATAATTTAATGAAGCTAAAACGAGAGGAGTGCTACATATTGAAAGTAACCTTTTTAAAACATTGTCATCGTTCGGTTTTGAAAACTTAGGAGTAAGTCAAGATAAACTAAATTATTTGGGAAGGTTAGTACGATAGGCGTGCACATTAGAAGAGAGGTGAGAATTCCTCAAGAGAGTGTCGAACTAATATGATTTGCATTGGCCTGTATCAATTTAAATACTTGCTTAACGTATTTTAAAATCAAACACACTTTCGGGCCCTGACCCGTTTCTTTCTCTCTCTCTCTCTCTCTCTCTCTCTCTCTCTCTCTTGTGTATATATATGTATATTTTCAGGTGCCCAGCCACAGGGGCGTCTTGCTTAGGATCCTTTGAGAAGAACGAGCTGCAGCTTAGGTGGGAGTTGCAGGTCACTTGAGTAGACGGCTTCTGTTATTGACTCCACTCCTACTACTCTCATTTATTGGGCACGTGTCGCCCTTTTCATCATTTCATTTATTGTTGGGATTTTTATATTTCAGTTATTCCAGTATTGTTTTACGAGATTTATTCAGGATGGTTTATGATGTTTAGTTTTATTATGTTGACATTCGATTGACGAATGTATGGTTTTATTTTAGTTCATCGTGGTGTGATTCAATATTATAGAAATGTTGTTTGGTTTAAGTAAATCTTTTCTTTAATTAAAATTTGGAAGTTTGTATGAAAAATGTTTTTGACACTTAGCTTAATTAATTAGGGTGTTAAATTGGAAAAATTATTTTTATCGACAGTGATGCTGAGAATGAACCAACTGTTTACCTTGATTTAATTTAATAAAGGAGTGATCGCCCGGTATTTAATTAGGCGGGGTGTCACAGGTGGTATCAGAGCATCAGGTTCTAGTGTCCATAGGATCTGTACGGCTTGTTTCGCTTTCAGCTTAACGTTTTTGCTATAGAGCCCTATTTTTAGGATTGTTGTATTCCTGCTTTTACGTTTAAGTCTTCAGCTATTTGAACATCGATGATAACTGTAGACTGATAAATTTTGTTCACGTTTCAGATGTCTCCGAGACGTGCTCCGAAAGATAGGCGTGCCCAGGTCGAGCAGCCAGCAGCTCCGGCACCAGGCACAATGAATGCTAATGAAGTTGCCGCCATAGTTGCTCAGGCGGTGAATGCCGCGATAGCGGTGATTCAGCAGGCTCCATCCCAGGTTCATGAAGTGGCGTCAGTACCAGCACAGCTTCCATCTGCATGGGAGAGGGTTCGGGATGCTTTTCAGAAAGCACATCCCCCTGAGTTCTCTGGTAGCTCCGACATTGTCACGGTTAGCCAATGGAAGAAAGACATCCAGCGGCATCTTCGCATGTATGAGTGCACCGAAGTACAAAAGCAGTTATTGTCTTCTTTTAAGTTGGTGGGAGCCGCATTGCAGTGGTGGGAGTCCACTACTACTTTGGAGGAGAGGGACACGATCCCTATTCAGATGTTTTGGGAGCGATTTGACCGCAAGTACTTTCCACCTGCAGTGCAGACGGAGATGAGGCGGAAACTACTAAATCTGAAGCAAGATAATCTTACTGTAGCAGAGTATGAGGAGGAGTTCACGAGACTTCTCACCATTGTGCCAGATGAGGCACCTACTGTAGGCAAGAAGATTTTGCTGTTCGTCGACGGGTTAGCTTGGAGGATCCGTCAGCACCTTATTGGGAACCTATCCCTGAGTACGTTCACTAATGTACTCAATGCAGCGTTACTACATTGCCAGGATCACCGCTTCCACCTTCAAGGAAGCAAGAGAGCAGGAGAGTCCAGCCAGCAGGGCAGGACCGGGGGTAACGGTGCCGGTGGGGCACCATCCCATGGACAGACTCGTCAGCACGAGCAGAGTTCCCATCAGGGGGACCCTACTAAGCGATTCCGTTTGGGTGATCCCAGGCAGGGAAATGGGGGTTATAGGCAGGGCCAGCAGGGCCAACCTAATCAGCAGGGTCAGCACCGACAGCTGGTTCAGCAACAGGGCCAGCAGGGCCAACAGCGTGCACATCAGGGCCAACAGGGCCAATGGCATGGAGGTAACGACCAGTAGGGCCGTGGTCAGCAGGGACAGAGGGGAGGTAATTTCATAGGCCGGTGTTTTGTGTGCGGCAAGCACGGCCATAAGAGCCAGGATTGCCCAGAGGGCGATAAGGCCCCACAGCAGCAGGGAGCCCGTAATGAGCCGCAGAGACCACTTTTCCCACCTGCCCTCCCAGCTCCAGCCCAGGTGCCAGCCCTACCAGCCATTCCAGCAGCTCCAGTGCAGCAGGGGCAATTGCAGTATGGACGTGTCTATAACGTTCACCAGGCAGCAGCTCCACAGGCACCACCCGCGATTGAGGGTATGTTTCCTATCCATGGTACTATGGGTAAAGTTTTGTTTGATACGGGGGCAACGCATTGTTTTATAGCTACGCATTTTGCGAAGTCCTTAGGGTTGTTAGCCACAGCAGAGAGCACCGTGACGTGTGTCGACTCACCACTGGGGAGTGGGTCACTTATATTCTTTATATGCCGGGGAGTAAGGGTAGAGATTGGTAGCTTGGTATTACCTGCAGACATGCTAGTCTTGGACATGCACGAGCATGATGTGATTATTGGTATGGAATGGCTCGCATCTTATAGAGCCATGATTGATTGCTTCGATGGGAGCATTGTTTTTGCCATTCCGGGGCAAGAGATGTTTGTAGTGGCGATGCCTCGCCCAGAGGGAGGTTCGACTGCTCATTTATATTACATTGAGGAGGATACCTCTAAGGAGGTTGTAATTCCTTTGGATTCGATCCCAGTTGTTAGGGAGTATTCCGATGTGTTTCAGGAGATACCAGGCCTACCACCCAGTCGTGAGATAGACTTCGTTATAGATTTATTACCGGATACGAGACCTATAGCACGCGCACCGTACCGTATGGCTCCGGCAGAGATGCGAGAGCTACGGGATCAAATAGAGCAACTATTAGGTCAGGGTTTCATTCGCAGAAGTACCTCACCTTGGGGCGCTCCAGTCTTATTTGTAAAGAAGAGGGATGGTTCGCTAAGGTTGTGTGTGGACTACCGGGAATTGATCAAGGTCACGATACGGAATAAGTATCCGTTGCCTCGAATCGATTATCTGTTCGACCCGTTGAGGGGAGCGACTTTCTTTTCGAAGATAGATCTGAGGTCGGGGTACCATCAGTTACGTATTAGAGAGCAGGATGTTTCAAAGACTGCCTTCTTATCGAGATATGGGTCCTATGAGTTCAGGGTGATGCCGTTCGGACTCACAAATGCCCCAGCCGTTTTCATGGACTTGATGAATCGAGTATTCAGAGAGTTCTTGGATCAGTTTGTAATCATCTTCATAGATGATATCTTGATATATTCACACTCCGAGGAGGAGCATGCTGAGCACTTGAGGCAGGTTCTTCAGACTCTACGAGAGCATCAGTTGTATGCTATGTACGAAAAGTGTGGATTCTGGTTGCGAGAGGTACAATTCTTGGGCCATGTTGTTTCTGAGCAGGGGATAGCAGTTGACCCGAGCAAAGTGTCAGCGGTGAGGGAGTGGGGACAGCCCACAACACCGACGGAAGTGCGTAGTTTCTTGGGGTTAGCCGGATACTACAGGAGATTTATTCGGGGATTCTCCAAAATAGCGGGTCCGTTGACGAATTTTACTCGCAAAAGGATACCATATGTTTGGGATGATGCTTGTCAATTAGCTTTCGATGAGCTGAAAGACAAGCTTACTTCGGCACCAGTCCTTGCCTTACCGAAACCGGGTGTGGAGTACCTGGTTTACACTGATGCGTCTTTACGGGGACTTGGAGGAGTACTCCAGCAGGAGGAGAAGGCTATAGCTTTTGCTTCCTGCAAGCTTAAGCCGCATGAGAAGAATTACCCCACCCACGACCTGGAGTTAGCAGCGGTCGTCTTTGCATTGAGAATTTGGAGGCACTATCTATTGGGAGAGAAATTCCGTTTGTTCACAGACCATAAGTCACTGCAGTACCTGTTCACTCAGCGAGAGCTGAATATGCGTCAGCGCAGATGGCTAGAGTTTGTGAAGGACTAACAGTTTGATATACAGTATCATCCAGGAAAGGCCAACGTAGTTGCTGATGCATTGAGCCGTAGACCGGTAGACGATGTAGCGGACATCTGGAAAGCAAAGTGGAAGGAGTTGGGTCACCAGGACGCAGTAGCCCGTTCATTCATATCCGTCATGTCAGTCACACCCGAAATTGTTACGAGGGTGATACAGGCGCAGACCACAGATCCATTTTGTCAGGAGCAGATTGTACGACTTTTAGCCGAGGGTGCTGAGTCCTATTCTGTTAGTTCTGATGGAGGGTTGCAGTTTAATGGGAGATTGGTGGTTCCAGAAGGAGCAGAGTTACGTCATGAAGTGATGACTCATTCTCATGGGTCCCGATTTGCAGTTCATCCGGGAGGCGATAAGATGTACCAGGATATGAGGCGATAATACTGGTGGAGTGGGATGAAGAAGGACATTGCTGAGTTTGTGGCCAAGTGTTCTACCTGCCAGCTGGTTAAGGTGGGCCACCAGAGACCGTCAGGATTGCTTCAGCCATTGGAAGTACCCGCGTGGAAGTGGGAGAGTATTTCCATGGACTTCATTACAGGGTTGCCTACATCACAGAGGGGCCACGATTCTATCTGGGTGATTGTAGACCGTCTGACCAAGGTGGCTCATTTTCTACCAGTGCGGACAGATTATACCACGGGTCAGTATGCTCAGTTGTTCATCGCTGAGATTGTCAGATTACACGGGGTGCCCCTGAATATTGTGTCAGATAGAGACAAGATTTTTGTGTCACGTTTCTGGGAAAGCTTTCAGAAGGCTGTGGGTACAGAGTTGAGACTGAGTTCAGCCTACCACCCACAGACAGATGGACAGACAAAGCGTACTAATCAGATGTTGGAAGATATGCTACACATGTGTGTTCTCAATTTCGGAGGAGGTTGGGAGCCACACCTTCCACTGGTAGAGTTTGCTTATAATAACTCTTATCAGTTTACGATTGGTATGGCTCCATTTGAGGCTTTGTATGGCAGGCCTTGTCGTTCCCCAACTTGTTGGCTTGAGGTGGGGGATGACAAGTTGCTAGGACCAGAGGTGATTCAGGAGACCTCTGCGAGGATTGAGATGATCAGGAGTCGCATTCGAGTAGCCCAGGACAGACAGAAGAGCTATGCCGATGCGAAACGGTTCTTCAGGGAGTTTAATGTGGGGGACCAAGTGTTACTGCGTGTGTCTCCCATGAAAGGAGTGATGAGGTTTGGGAAGAAGGGAAAGTTGGCCCCGAGGTACGTGGGACGATTTCCCATCATAGAGAGGATTGGGCCGGTTGCATACAGATTGGGACTGCTGGAACATCTACATCGCATTCACGATGTATTTCACATCTCGTCGTTGAGACGATACCTTCGGGATGATATGGCCCATACTCACATTGCGATAGATGAGATAGACTTACAGTCTGATAGCTCTTACGAGGAGAGACCAGTGGCTATTCTAGACTATAGTGAGAGGAGATTGAGGTCGAAAGTAGTTCCACTTGTGCGAGTCCAGTGGGAGCATCATAATGTGGAGGAATCCACTTGGGAGCGTGAGGCAGATATGCGCGAGAGATATCCAGAGTTGTTTTTACCAGGTATGCCTTATTTTCCGAATTTCGGGACGAAATTCCGTTATTAGGGGGGAAGTATGTAATACCCCGTATTTTTATGCTATATTTAATTTGGGGATTTATTAAATTTAATGTGATGATTTATTTAATAAAAATCCGGAAATTAATTATGTTATAATTATTAACGTGACTAGAGTTAGTAATTATGGGAAACTTGTTGAATATTACTAACGAGCATAGTAATATATTATATTGGTTATATTGAATGTCATAGGTGAATTAAATGACTATTTCGGAAATTTAAGTCGGGACGTACCCGTGCCAAGTCGGGACTAATTATGTTAATTAAAAAGTGAATATTTTATAAGTTGTCCGTATGGTCGTTTTGAGTGCGCCAACGCGTTCGGAAGGGTCGAGATAGTCAGAAAAGTGTACCCGGGGGTTTAGTTCGGGCCTCGGGGTGTTTTTAGGCCTAATTAGTGACCCGGGAGGGCATTTTGGTCATTTTACATAATAGGGTAATTAAACCCACGAATTTCAGCCATCCTTAGCAGCCATTTAAGTCAGCCTTTTAGGGTTAGAACATTCAGAACCCTAGAACGGCCATTGGAGAAGAGAGGAGAGAGCTCTCAAGGTGATTCAAGGCCCAAAACACCACCGATTTCACCGCCGTCACCACCAACGCGTAGATCGCGAGGAGGAGAACGCAACCACACCAATATCAGCAGGAAAGCAGACCTCTGAAATCCCAGGCAAGTGTTTAACTTGCGTATTTTCGTTGGTGCAATAATCATATTAGTGTAGGAATGATTAGGAGTATAATCAATGGAAGAAAACCCCAATTTTGATAGGGATTTGCATGTAGAAATCATTATAACCATATTCTGGAAATAATATGTGAAGTAGATGATTAAACCACGAATTTGTGATGTTATGATAGAAGGAAATTCTGGAGAAAACTGATTAGAACAAAAGTTAGGAAAACTTTAGGGTTCTTGATTATTAGATGAGATTTTAGGTTGTTTAACCATGTTTAATGATGTATACGCGCATGCTGAACGTTAAAGATATCTGGAATTATGTTAGTATGTTAATAGTAAACTTTTTGGGCCGAATAGTGTTGGAAAATATGAGTATTGATGAAGAATTTTAATCAAACCCGTCACTGCAATTTCTGCAGAATTTTTGCCCAGACCTGCTTGATCGATCGATCGAGCCTAGAGCTTCGATCGATCGAAGGTTCGATCGATCGACCCCAAACTTCGATCGATCGACCCCTCCTGGCAGACTCCTATTTCTCTTGTTTATTTACTTAAATTAATTTATCGTGAAATAACCTTTGGGCATTCTAAATAAAAGGATTTGGGAGATATTGAGGACCAGTAGGGTATATGGATAAATGTTAGAACCTTTAATCTTCAACAAGTATGGTAATTATGGGATATTTACTTTAGGTTGATAGATTTATAAATTAAGGGTGAGGTACGTAAGAGAGTTACATTGGAATCAAATAAAGTCCCTTACTGAATTTCAGATTGGTGAGGATATAAACCATGAGTATTAGGTAATGAGTGAGAAAACTCTTCGAATTAAGGATAAATGTTGTGACTATGGGTTACGAGAGGCACCTATATTAATGTGATAAAATGAGTATAATTATATGATTGTATGTACATATATTATATACATGTGAAAAATGTACCCGCGCTACTTGCTATCCCTGAGGTTACCGCGTTGGGACGATCTTATCCTGTGTTGCTTTATGGGGGATATTGATTTGTACCCTAGAAGATAGAGATCCTAGGTACGGGCTATCAGATTGATAGTCGGACGGTCCTAAGAGACGTGTGGGTATGTACTGACCTCTTGGACTTGGAATCTATGCTTCGCCTCAACGTTGTTTTGTATATGTTAATACAGTTCGAGAGTGATTCCGAACTTGTATTTCCCTTTGTGTGAGCGATACGGGGATTGGATAGCAGAGTATGCCCGCACCATAGTTTAGTTGGGGATGCTGTTATTTATATATATTATCCGAGTAGTTAATATATATATGAGGTTATATACTTTAAACTGCCTACTGGGATTTGATAAGTAGAACATGGTTGTTGACTCAAATTATTAAATACTTGTTTTGTGAAAGTATGAGAAGACACTGGGAAACTTTATAATTTAATGAAGCTAAAACGAGAGGAGTGCTACATATTGAAAGTAACCTTTTTAAAACATTGTCATCGTTCGGTTTTGAAAACTTAGGAGTAAGTCAAGATAAACTAAATTATTTGGGAAGGTTAGTACGATAGGCGTGCACATTAGAAGAGAGGTGAGAATTCCTCAAGAGAGTGTCGAACTAATATGATTTGCATTGGCCTGTATCAATTTAAATACTTGCTTAACGTATTTTAAAATCAAACACACTTTCGGGCCCTGACCCGTTTCTTTCTCTCTCTCTCTCTCTCTCTCTCTCTCTCTCTCTCTCTTGTGTATATATATGTATATTTTCAGGTGCCCAGCCACAGGGGCGTCTTGCTTAGGATCCTTTAAGAAGAACGAGCTGCAGCTTAGGTGGGAGTTGCAGGTCACTTGAGTAGACGGCTTCTATTATTGACTCCACTCCTACTACTCTCATTTATTGGGCACGTGTCGCCCTTTTCATCATTTCATTTATTGTTGGGATTTTTATATTTCAGTTATTCCAGTATTGTTTTACGGGATTTATTCAGGATGGTTTATGATGTTTAGTTTTATTATGTTGACATTCGATTGACGAATGTATGGTTTTATTTTAGTTCATCGTGGTGTGATTCAATATTATAGAAATGTTGTTTGGTTTAAGTAAATCTTTTCTTTAATTAAAATTTGGAAGTTTGTACGAAAAATGTTTTTGACACTTAGCTTAATTAATTAGGGTGTTAAATTGGAAAAATTATTTTTATCGACAGTGATGCTGAGAATGAACCAACTGTTTACCTTGATTTAATTTAATAAAGGAGTGATCGCCTGGTATTTAATTAGGCGGGGTGTCACATATATTCATTCAAATATACATGCTTATTAAGTGAGATTGGATGGTATATCAACGGTTTGCATAATGTCCGTTTATCCTAGTTGTACTTTCAATGTCATGACTCTATTGGTTTGTAGAATCATCAAAAGTCTAGGCTTGTATGCACTGTATGTGTTTTGTTCATTGAGTTCAATCTATATTGTCACATGAGGCTATATTCAAATGTGATGAAGTCTACAATCAATTGAGAACTCCGTGAACATGTTTTAAATGATTGGGTCTAAATTTAATTGTTGCTAGTTCACACCCCAACACTTTTGTTTCCATATGACATATATTTGCCATGCGAGTGTGAAAAGCTTATCTTATTTTGTGTCATTTGTGTTATATATATATATATATATATATATATATATATATATATATATATATATATATATGTATGCGTGTGCATCTTTGGTATATCTAGAGTATGTATATATATGATATTTTACTTGGTCTTTGCCTTGCCTTCTAGTTCTTCTATGCTTTTAATTCATAAATGGTATCTAACTTGTTGCATTCTTTGTTGATATCACACCCTTAATACTTTATGTATCAGATTGGAATCATTTTCTTGCATCCTAGTTGGTATCCGTTATTATTTGTTGGATTAGTTATGATTTTATTTCCCAAGCGCTTTAATGTTCTCATCACTTTAAGCACATTTGCATGTTTAGCTTGTTATCCCATTCTATTTACCGCTTGTTTAGTTTAAGGGGTGTCTAAGATTTTATTGGGGGAGATGAGTTACGTTTTTATTCTTTAGCCTTTGTCTACTCCTGAACAAAAGGGGGGAGAATTATAGGGGAAGAAATGGTATCTATTCCTATTATAATCGTATCTTAGTTTGGGGGAGATTTATCTTAGGGGGAGACGTCTTTCTAAGAAGGTCGTTTGTTTGATAAAGGGGAGAATTAATTTAGGGGAAGTATTTATTTTATGCATTTAATATTCTTGATATTCCCTATGTGTTTGATAGTTTGCTTAAGTGTGCAGGAATTCTTCTAAATGGCAACTTTCATCATCGGCAAAGATATTAATACTTTGGGTTGTTTGAGTCAAGAATTGTACTTTTATTTTGGTTGGAACATCTCTTCTATGTCTAGTAGATCTTGAAGGCCCTTTAGGATCTTTGTTAGTTTTTGTCCCAGAATAGCCAAAGAGGGAGATTTGTAAGGGCACAAATTTCCAATGGAATCCTTTATAGTTTTGGCTCAATTTAGGACAAAAATGTTTGAGTCATAGGATAGAGTTATTGAACATCCTTCAAGCCTATGACATACTAAAGCTGAAGACTTAGTGGCCAAGAGTTTAAAGCTTCATCAAATGCCGTATGTATTGTGCCTCGTTTCTACGCCATCAACATGGTTCCATTGCTCCTAAGGTATGAATGCATTTTAATATATATATAGGAGCTTGGAACAATATTTATATGGGTGTATCTTGTTTAAACTGTTATTTATTTTCAAAAAGTATCCTTAAAACTTTAAAATAAAATTTATGGGCTAAAAATAGAATTTTTATACTTTCTGGTTTTTCGTTCGATATTGTCGTTCCAACGAGTTTATCGTTCGAAAGAGAATGTCGTTCGAACGAGTTTGCCAACGAGTTCCCACATTGGCCACTGGAATGTCGTTCGAACGAGAATGGTGTTTGAACGAGATTTCCAACGAGATTTCTAACGAGTTCACACTGGAACTTCGTTAGAAGGCTCGTTCGAACGAAAATCTCATTCGAACGAGTTTTGGCGGGAACAATTAATTGACAGTTTTTAAGGAGTTTTCCCACTTCTTTTCCCACTAACTTTTTACCTCATTAATTAAGTGCGAAAACCAACTTTTTCTTCTCAACTTTTCGATATCCTACAACATCCAAGAGAGTGTTTGAGGGAAAAATTCAAAGGAGAAAAAGTTCATTTTTAAAGTGTTAATTCTTTCCAGAAAATCTTTAAAACACTTTTGTTTTACACCCATAGTTTGTTTATTCAAGTTCATATATATATATATATATATACTTTGCTTGGAGTTTTGTAATGGTTTTTATCTCTATCGTTTGAAGAGAAGTTTGAGTTTGCTTCTAAATCCCACAAAGAAGAAGATTGTTTGCGTTCTCATACCCACTTGGAGAAAGGCTCCTAGTTTGGGTGACAGTGACCGACAAAGTCCGATCGGTGGATTTCGAGACCGTGGTGGAGCTCCGTGGTTATTCACTAGGCAGAGGTAGTTACAAGAAGACACATCGGGTCTTCAAGGAGTCGAAACGAGTGTTGTAAGTCATCTTGCTTGTAATTGTAAATTCCGCACTTTGTGGCTTTTAGGCTAGGATCATACGAGGTTTTTTCTCGTTGTGGGTTTTTCCTCATACATCGCGGCGTAGTGATTCATTGTTTATTTTTATCTTACGCAAAATCACCTAGAACGCATGCTTAGGTAAAAAGATAAAAATCGATTTAAATCACTACTTGTTTAATTTGGTGCTAAATTAAATTTGGGTAATGTATAGCTAATTCAAGTCATTAATTTAATTTATTAAAATTTGGTTTGGCCTAATTTGATTAAATGGAAAATATGACTTAGGAGAAATTCTATGACTTGGATTAAATTGGTTTAAGTGAAAAATGTATTAATTATTGTACTTTAATTTCACTTGGTTAAAATTTGTTATTTGCTTAATTTGAATCATCTTTCGCTTCCGCATATTTAAAAAGGAAATTATCTTTTTGCAGTAAAGTGTTTTAAAATTGGGGGGGGGGGGGGGGGGGGGGGGGCTCTCCTTTTCAAATTGGTATCGAGAAATGATTCAGAAAAACTATCGTTGTTCACTGTGACAAATGAGGGGAATTCGCCCCCTTTATATAGGATGCCAAGGGTCATGCCGATCGGCATTGACCCCCTACCCACCAATCGGCACTGACCCCTTACCTTCTCGAGGCAGTCCAAAAGTCCGCGCCACTACCGAATGGCACCCTCTGAACCATGCAGACCGGCACCCCCTTTAAATTTCGTACAAAAATTCCCAGAAAATACCAGACAGCCCTGAAAAATTCTCTGAAAATTACTAAAAATCCCAGGAAGGATTCAGAACATTTTCACCAAGAAAATTTTGCACTCTCTCAAGCGAAACCCCTATTTATCCAACGGAACTCTCAAAAACCAAGTAAAACTCCTCCCGACAACATCCCCGGAGGATCTCTAAAGATCACCCTCTATGCCCCAAAGGCCTCAATTTTCCCCAAGCAATACATCCAAACCCTGGGCCACCTAAATATCCCCAGTGGAATTTTGGCTATTCCTTCGGAGGATGCAAAAGATTTCCTCAGCAGTCAGCTCCCCAGCCCAAAACAAAACCACAAGAGAAATCTCCCCGACAGAGTTCCCCAAGAACATCTCACCTTTAAGCCCGTAGAATTGGCTTCGACCCGTAAAATCGGTCATCGCCACTTAAGCTCGCAGAATCGGCTTTGACTCGCAGAATTGGTCATCTCAACTTAAGCCCGTAGAATTGGCTTCGACCCGCAGAATTGGTCATCCCACCTTAAGCCCATAGAATTGGCTTTGACCCACAGAATTGGTCATCTCTACTTAAGCCCACGGAATTGACTTCGACCTGTAAAATTGGTTATCTCTACTTAAGCCCACAGAATTGGCTTCAACCCACAGAATTGGTCATCTCTACACAAGCCCGCAGAATTGGCTTTGACCTGCAGAATTGGTCATCTCTACACAAGCCCACATAGTTGGTCATCTCTACACAAGTCTACATAATTGGCTTCGACCCGCAGAATCAGTCACCCTCATCTTCAAGCCCTCAGAATTGGCTTCGACCCGCAGAATCGGCCACCCTCATCTTCAAGCCCTCAAAATTGGCTTCGACCCACAGAATTGGTCACCTCCACCTTAAGCCCACGGAATTAGTTATCTCATACTTAAGCCCGCAGAATTGGCTTCGACCCGCAGAATCGGTCATCCCTACATAAGCCTGCAGAATTGGTCATCCCTACATAAGCCCATAGAATTGGTCATCTCTACTTAAGCCCGCAGAATTGGCTTCGACCCGCAAAATTGATCATCTCTACTTAAGTCCGCATAATTGGCTTCGACTCACAGAATTGGTCATCTCTACTTAAGCCCGCAGAATTGGCTTCGACCCACAAAATTTTTCATCTCAACTTAAGCCCACATAATCGGCTTCTACCCATAGAATTGGTTATCCCCATCACACTCCGTAGGTCCTTAGAATTGGCCTCAACCCTCTGAATTAGTCATCCTCGCTCCCTTAGGTCCTCAGAATCGGCCTGACCCTCTGAATTCGTCATCCTCCCTCAAAAGCATCATACAGTGTCTATTCGATGGCTATCATTTGTTCCAAACTCACCCATCGAGGGTATCTGTAGACACCCCATTCCGTTACCCCCTAAACTCTCCTTAGGTCCCTAGCACCTCCCTTCATCACTACAAACCCAGGTCATAACCTGAGTATTGACATAGAAGCCATCGGGCACTCCTAGGATCCGTTTGACCAAAAGTTAAAGTCTTCAACTCGACCGAGACTGAATGAATCTTCAAAGGGCACTATAAACCCTTTCCAACGATCAATCCCATGTGAGATTCTGACTTACGGCACGGGTGAACGATCTATTTTACTCCGAAAGGTCACCGAATACTTCCAGGGCTCGTTTGACTGAAGTCAACTACCCGAACCGGATCAAACTCTTTGGAATGTCGAAGTACATCTTTTAACCTTTCCAACGGTCCACTCCGTGCCCGATTCAGACTTACCATGCAGAAGAAAGATCCGTTTGCATCCGATGATTCCCCATCCAATGGGCCGACGAATTCTTCTGAGCCATATTTGACCCAAAGTCATTTCTCGAACTTAGGATAAATCCAAAGGAGTTTAGAAGGTCTCTGAGTTACCTTTGCAACGGTCTTCCCCATGCGCGATTTGGATCAACAATTTGCGCTTTGCGGCCGATTTTCTGAAAAGCCCTGAAAGATACTGCCAAACGGCACGTTCCACACCCTGCCTATCGGCAGGTGCCGATAGGTATGACCACGGCTCTGCCGATCGATAATTCCCTGGGCCTATAAAAAGGAGGCCTGACCTCACTTGCAAAGAGGAGCACATATCTGATAGCTATCACTCTCAGCAAATTCAGAAAACCTCTCTCGAATTCAGCATGATTTTCACACCCAAATCCCTTTCCAACCTTCACTTTTCATCATCCTTTTCATCAAACTTGGTGAATTCACTACCCTCCATCATCATACAAGTCTAAGGGATGCTCTCCAACATTCAAGATCGAGCTCAAGATCTTCAAGAAGGTCTAATTTTCTCAACTCTCTCCTTAAATTCTCATAAAATCGCAATAACTTGTTTTATTACTTAGTACTTTTATTATCTCATCTCACATATCCTAATATAATTTTGATTTAGTATTATTGCACATCTCTTATTTTCATACAAGTAAAAACCCAAAAAATAAGAAAAAGAGGGTTTGCTCATAAATTCCAAATGGGAATTCTCATACTTTTCACACAGCTAAAACACTTTTTCTACACACACACACACACACACAGACACACACACACAAATAAGAGAATTCCTCGATTGGATTTATGGGATAAACCCCACCCCTCGTTTTGCATGCGAACTACGTGGACTTTGATGCCTCTATAGGCTATGTGGGCGTCTCGGAGTAAGATTCGAGATTCGAGTCCTATTTTTACTTTTTCTTTCATTTTCTATTTTCTCTAAACTCCACTCTCTTATATTATATATATACATATATTTGTTCTTAGTGGCATATTATTCCACATGCGTTATCGTTCCATCATAACGGTTAACGTAATGATAATCGCATAAATCCTATTTTCTAATATTATTTTTATACCTTCCTACGGATGACTCGCTTTACCTCTTCCATGGTACAAGTCGATAATTCATATCTCCACTATCTATACACATGCACACATATCACGGGGAAAATAAAGGAAATAACAAAAACCCATGAGAGACCGAAAGGGAATAATGGGTGTCTAACACCTTACCATTTCGTAACTTAGCCTCTGGACCCTTTTCGAAACATTTTGTTTTTGTATGCATCAGTATGTCTTTGGATGCTGTCCTTAGGGATGACTCCCTTTCTTTTGTCTATTTTGAGTAAAATAGGCTGGCGACTCTATCTCTCTATATTTTTCACCGCACCCAAATGACGCCGGTCGAAGCGCTCCCGAGAGGGACGCGCAGGACCTAGGATCCTCCATCACACTGCTCGCCTGCCGTGAGGATCGGGGATGTCCACAACTACTATATTTTGGTTCCCCGAGGGTTTTTGCTTCAATTGATATAAAAATTAGAAGGGTTGTCTGAGCCTTAAAGGCTTAGATTCAATGCATCACACTAGCACAACGAGTGTAGAATAACCCTCAACTACTGTTGAATTTACTTTATGGAGTAAATCTATCAATTTTTTTGCCGCCATTATGAAGTTTAAAAAAATTATGATACGACCCATTTTTAGAGAAATTTTTGTATATAAAATTTTGACAAAATTAATTTTGGGACCCCATTTTTTTTCTTATCTTCTTGACCTCATAGTTTGAAGATTATGGATGCATCTTCAACTTTCGAAGTTCGAGGATGAACTTTTTGAAGGCCAGGATAATGATGTAAATATTAATATTGGTAGGTTTTAATGTTTTATTCGTTAATTGTTTGTATTAATTACAATAAAATGGGTTTTAGTCTTATTTAGTAGATATTAGTATAAGTAAAGAGTATTTTAGTCTTTTAATGTTTTCCTAATTAGAGTAGGATTACTAGTAGTATAAATATGTCATGATATAATTGTTAGAGTAAAATTTAATATATGGGCTTATATATGAAATAAATATGAATTATAGGCTATCAAATAAAGTTCGGCAAATTAAAGTGATTAATTTAAGTTTTGGGGATTAAAAATGTATTATTAAAGTGTGGGTTTTAATGCGTAGAGACAAGCGCAATTTTTATTTTTATGATGGGTTAAAATAGAAATATACGAAATATAAAAAAACACGATTTTCTTATAAATAGGGGTCATGGTTCCCAGATCACACAACTCTCTTCTTCTGATTCCCATTGTCAAAGAGAAACTTAGGTATAAAATAAACGTGTTGATCTGGAAGATCATAAGACCTCAAACTCAAATATTTTACTTTTCTCATTATGGATTCAGGTACGCTTTCGCAAATTTAATATTTTTATATCTTGATAATTCAATATGAATGTTTCTGTTTGTGTAATGGTTTTCACAAAATAAAAATTAATCCAACAATGTGGTATCAGAGTTATTTCATGATAAATTGTTGAGAATATATTAGGAAGGTATTGATATTAATTTTCGGTTGAAAATATTTTTTTTTTTCTAAAAGTTCAATATTTCTGAAAATTTTTGGTACAAAAATATTCTTCGTTTCATTATGATTCCACCTATATAAAATACATGAAATTTGGACCAACGGTTGATTTTATATGAATTTTTTAAAAATTAAGAAAAAAAGGTTGATTTGATGGTAGTGGAAAGTTAAAGGTTCGACTCTTGGAGTTTCATATTTAATCCTCTTAAATGACGAAAATTATGAAGGATCTCAGGAGGTTTTGAACCCATGACTTTTCAAGTCTGGAGCCAAAGCGGTTTTGAACACATGACTTTTCAATTCTCTATGACCTTTCTAGTCTCCATGACCTTTCAAATCTAGAGCCCAAGGGGTTTTGAACCCATGAACTTTCAAGTTGAATATTACTTTCATGCTTATAATACCATACAAATTTAAATTCAAATGTTGGTGTATATATATATATATATATATATATATATATATATATATATATATTTCGAGATATATTAATTTAAACAATACGTCACCAAAGTGACTTCTTTTGTTAAAAATAATAATTTTTATTTCGAAATATAAAAAGATTATGTTCATGTAATTTATGTGAATATTAAACGGCCCAAAGGAAGATTAATTTTTTTAACAAATTGCACGTGCACCTTTATTAATTAGCACGTGATAGCTATTTGGTTTTTTTACATATGAATAATAAATCGGCCCAAAGGAAGAAGTATTATTCGATATATTCTTATTATCAGTGTTTGATTACTATACCAAGATATCACTTACAAGTTAATATTTTTTCCAAAGATAAAATATTAATAGAGTTTTCGATATCTTAAAACGAGTTTTGCCTGCGTTTGAATTTTTTTTAAGACTTTTATGAGCTAGTTTTATTTGGTTGTGGTTCTCTAAATTCATCTATCAGTTCTGCTTTTAACATTGCTGACAATATTAATTCTATTCCTATGCTTAATGACACAAACTTTAAGTTATGGAAAGAGAACCTCCATACAGTTCTCGGTGTCATGGATTTGGACCTTGCGTTAATGGTTCATTCTTCTGCACCTCTTACGGATAAAAGTTGCTTTGATGACAAAAAAAAAACATTTAAAGGTGGGAGAAGTCAAATTGCACGTGTTTGATTATCATAAATAAGGCCATTCCAGAAGCATTCAGGGTCACATTATCGAAAAGGATCAAGCCAACCAAAGAGTTACTCGAAGAAATTAAGAATAGATTTGCGAAGAATGAAAAGGATAAAACAAGTACACTTTTGGAAGTCTCATCTCAATGAAATATAAAGGTGATGGGAACATTAAGGAGTATATTATGGAAATGTCTTATCTCATTTCAAAGTTAAAATCACGTAATCTTGATATCTCTGAGGATTTTCTTGTGCATTTGGTTTTGATATCTCTTCCCAAACAATTTAGTTAAGTAAAGGTGAGCTACAACTGCCAAAAGGAGACATGGTCTCTTAATGAGCTCATCTCACATTGTGTGCAAGAAGAGGAAAGTTGAAGCAAGAAAGGACAAAAAGTGCTCATTTAGCTAATACTTCCAAGGATAAAGGAAAGAAAATAAATAAGGATAAAGAAGCTGTTGTGGTTTCATATCAAAAGAAACAACATAAGAAAAATGTTGACGGTTGTTTCTTCTGTGGAGCTGTGGGACATAGAAAGAAGTAATGTACCAACTATCATGCTTGGCATATAAAGAAAAGTACATTTCTTAATCAAGTTTTTTCTGAGGTTAATTTGACTTCAGTACCTAAACACACTTGGTGGATAGGTTTTGGTGCTACCACTCATATCAGTGTGTCTATGTCGGGTTGCTGAGCTGCCGAAAGCTAAAGGATGGTGAAAGATACATTTTATTAGGCGATGGAAAGAAGGTTGAAGTTGAATCAATTGGGATATTTAGGTTATTATTAAACTCTAGTACTTATTTGGATTTGAATGAATTATTTATTGTATAGTCATTTAGGCAAAATTTAGTTTCCATTTCTCTATTGGAAAAATTCAATTATACTTGTTCTTTTGGAAAAATAAATTTAGTCTTCTTCATAATTCAAATTTGGCTGGTACTGGTTTTTAATCTTATGTGGATAACCATTATATACTTAATACGGTTGCTTCAGATCATGAAACCTTGCAATTAAGTACTTGAGGTGTCAAAAGGAAATAAATTAATGAGAATTTCACATTATTATGGCACAAGAGACTAGGTCACATATCCCAAAGGATAATTGAAATACTTGTGTCATATGGGTTCTCGATTTCCTTAATTTTTCATATTTTAAAATTTGTTCGAATTACATAAAGGGAAAACAAACAAACATAAGGAGATTTGGTGCCAGTAGGGCTACAGACGTCTTAGAATTGATACATATAGATATTTGTGGGCCAGTCCCTATGATTTTATCGAATAATCAATAATATTTTATCACATCCATAGATGATTTTTCACGTTATAGCTACCATATTCTCATCCACAAAAAGTCTCAATCTCTGGACGTGCTCAAATCATTCAAGGCTGAAGTTGAAAATCAACTCATCAAAAGTGTCAGATTTGATCGTGGTGGTGAATACTATGGTAGGTATGACGGTTCAGGTGAACAACTCCCTGGAACATTTGTTAAATTACTAAAGGAATGCGATATCATCTCACAGTACACTATGCCAGGTTCTCCAAGCATGAATGGTATTGCTGAAAGGGGGAAACATAACGCTTAAAGACATGGTAGTATGATTAGTTACTCTAACATATTAGATTTACTCTGGGGTGAAGCATTAAAGACTGTGGTGTATATCCATAACAGAGTACCAACTAAAGAAAATGTTAAAACCCCTTTTTGAACATTGGATAAACAAGAAGCCTAGTTTGAGGCACCTTCATATTTGGGGATGCCAAGCTGAAGCAAGGCCTTATAGGACACATGAAAATAAACTCGATTCAAGAACAGTTAGTTGTTATTTTATTGGATACTCTGAAAGATCTATGGGTTACAGATTCTATGATCTTACTACTGAATCAATTTTTGAGATGAGAAACGCCTAGTTTTTTGAGGATGTTGAGTTTATCGGGTGGGATAAGGTTAAGGATTTTGGTTTTGAAGAGGAATATGTTGATATTCCCACAATTGTTATTAACATTGATCAGACTCCTATTCCTGACACTGTGAAGTAAATCCTAATCAAAACAATATCCAAGAACTTCCCATTTCAGAAGAACAAACTCTACCACATCTAGAACCTATGCCATTAATGATATCCACTAAAGAAAGGATAAGTGTTATGCCAGATGATTAAATTGTATTTCTCCAAGAACATGATTTTAATGTTTGTGCGGTGGAAGATTATCCAATCACCTTCCGTCGAGCCATAAAAATCTCTAAATCTCAAGATTGGATTGAAGCCATGAATGAGGAGATAAAGTCCATGAAGGACAATGACGTTTGGGATCTTATCCCATTACCTAAAGGTATGAAACCCATTGGTTGAAAATGGATATTTAAAACCATGAAAGATTCGAAAGGTAATGTGGAGAGATACAAAGCCCGACTTATCGCTAAAGACTTTACATAGAAAAAAGGCATAGATTATACAGAGACTTTCTCTATGGTTTCATCGAAAGACTCCTTTAGGACAATAATGGAACTTGTGACACACTTTAACCTTGAGCTTCATTAGATGGGTGTTAAGACTATGTTTCTCAATGGTGACATTGATGAAACAATATATAGGTGCAATAAGAAAACTTTGTGTTGGGGGATGCTGTAAAACGATGTGTGCAATATCAATCGAGTTCACAATTCTCTAATGGATTCAAAACACACTTATTTAATCAGGTTTCTAAATTTGAACAAACCAAATTTAATTTTATTTGTCCCCTATGCATGCATCTAAGTTTTCAATCAAACCAATCAAATCATACATGTAAAATAAAGACGACAAATTCAGGAAAAAACCCTTTTCGGGAAAAAACCTTTTAACACTTTGAAAAGTTAACAAGACTATTGACTTACATACAACATGATAATCGCCCACAAGTTTAACACACGGTGTCTTCATCAAACTTTCAAAGCTATGCCTCAGCCCATAGTCCAAGTCGTCCCCATGCAGAGATATACACTCAGTATCCACCGATCAATACCCTCCAGAAATCACAAGGTATGGAGATGCCTTCTCCACCGAGGTTGAACAATAGCACAATTGTTCTTCGGGTTCTAAAAAATTCACATAATGATATCGGGATGTTGTGAATTGAAAAACAAAAGGGTTTTAAACCTTAAATGAAGAAGCCAAAGTATTCTGCCGATATGCAATCTTTGTAGAATGAAAAAAGTGAAAGCCTTCTTGAGAAAAATGGAGTTGGAAAGTCAAATTTATAGAAGACTTAAGGTTGTGGTGTCGTTCGAACGAGAGAGGATGTCGTTTGAAGTATCGCACAACATCAGGTCTCGTTCGATAGATAAACGATGTCGTTCGAATGACATATGTTTTTTCTATTTTTCTCGATAAATGCGCCACCTCAAAAACTTCAAAAATTATATTTATTGAAGAAATATTTAAAGCTTCGCTTCAATACTTAGAAAATATCTTGTAAAAATATCTCAATACTCTAAGTGTATTATTAAGGTACTCTAAAACAAACCTTACCAAAGTTAATCCTGCGAAGGCTATTTGTTGAAGAACCTTGATTATCTGGATCTGTCTTGATGTGGGTGTGATCTTGAACTTCTTTGACGGTGTAATGGTATACGGTATAAAAATTGATAATGGATACAAATGTCCTTACAAATCTCCCCCTATGTCTATGCCGGTACAAAATAAAAAATATTCAAATTATCAAATATCAAATAACATATACAAATCTACCCTCCCATGAACCCAAAACTGAAAAGGTAAATGACAAGTCTGCAAACTTTTTCAAGATTAAACAAACTTCAAACATTCTTTGTCATCATTAGGGTATGCAAAAAATGATCTTCAATTGTACCTACACACATGATACAAAGCAAATACCTCGCGACGTATCGAGCTTGAAATGATAAGCATACAACATGTAAGAATAATCAAATCTCCCCATACATAAACTCCCCCATAACATCATAATTCGATGTCCCCCTTTTTATTTGTCCAAAATAGACAAGGAAGAAAATAAATCACATAAAGTAAATCAGGGTGTCACGGTAAACAAGGCAAACAAACTAATTTTTGAATTTTCATATTTTTCATACAAAAATGAAAAAATGATGTTATAAAAACACACATCATGAATATACACTAAGATAACCAAATCATGGATACAGAATGAAATTGTGCGAACAAATTCGATAGAAAAATCAACTCAATCATATCATATGTGCACGATGCATAAGTGTACTCTTAACGAATGAACATCAAAATAGTGCTTAGGTGTAGAATTATTGAACTTAGATGACATCATCTGAATCATATCAACAAATCAAAGAATAAATTATTTCTACACAAATAAGGTCCAAAACTATGTAATGTTTTTTCATGAATTTCAAGGACGTGCAAACCGTTAAACATTCCATCGAAACTCCCTCATTAAAAGATAATTCTTTTTATTTTTCTTGTGAGGTGATTAAACTAAAATCTATTGGTCAATTTTGGCATAATTTTCTTTTTCTTGCGTTTCAATTTTTTTCTGGCTCTTTTAAACCTCATTGGACCCCAGATAATTTTCAATTCCTCATTTTTTTGGTCCATTTAAACGGTGGTTTTATCTCAAAGAAAAAAATGAAATACCTTTCGCATCCCTTTTTTATTTTTCAAAATAAATCAGACAACCTCACAAACGGTTAATAACATGCACTACTTTTTGTTAAGTTTTATCGCATTTGGTTCGTCGTATAGACATAATTGATATAAAAACACTCAACCAACAAGTGATAGACAAACACAAAAGTCAAACAAATCATTGCATGTGTGCAATAAAGGACAAATGTGTGACAACCCGCTCTAAATAATAACGGGTGGCCAGCCTTATACTACATAAATGGTATCTCGGATGGTACAGTCTCAACATCAACATACAACACTATAATATAATGCTAACTACCCATAATCATTAAAAGCGAATTGTCAAAAATTTTAAACTTCTTAATTAACAACAACAACAACAAAACCAATAATGCAACTCAACCAGCAATAAACATCTAACTATGATGAGTGATGAGCGTAAACTCCAATAAGATAAAGGAGTACAAAATAATGTACAATTAAAATCTCAACAATAAAGTACCCGAATATGTTGTCGGGTAACAAACGATACAATAATCTGAGAGTATGAAATATAACAGTGTTAATATACAACAATTGAATACTAACTCAATATACAAGGTGAATCCTAATCTAGATATACAAATATAGGAATCAACTAAATCAAAGTGTCGTGACAGTCCGTTATTGCCGCAGATCCACGAGTCCTGAATGGATAACATCAAAGGCATCCTAGCGGAGGAACACCTGAGGTAATACAATATATACATGGAGGAGAAAATATAAATGGGTCAGAGCCCGAGTTTGAAAAAAACATTTTATAGCAAGTGTATTAAAAAACATAATAATTATAAATGCATTATTACATGATTTAGCTGGAATCGAACTCTCCATAATAATTCAACTCACCTATAATCTAAAGCGCGCTCTAGCGTATGCAAGTGATCTCCAAATGGATGTCCGATTCTAATTTAGGTAAGAGGATTTTAACTTAAACCCAAAAGAAGTATTTAAGTGAAATCATCTAACGTATCTCCCAATACATTTGTTTCCATAATTTATAAGTTATATACAGTAACTTTAATGTAATAGTTATAATTATCTTTATAATTTTCATTTGTTGAACATATAAAGTTACATGATCCAATCACGACCACATCATCACAATACATCAACAATCTCATTTACTAGAATTTTAAACTCTAGAGATGCCCTTATAAGGCATGAAACCATGTATATAATTATTATATGAGTTATTAGCATCAAGATTTAAGGACTAAGCTCCTCCCGATTCTCAACACGGCACTGCGTTTCGTGCGTGGGATGTCTCGCCGAAGCGAAATCCAAACAAGGAACCCCCCCGTTACACTACTCCTGGCACTGTCAATCGTCGGGATAGGTGATATATATATATATATATATATATATATATATATATATATATATATATATATATATATATAGAGAGAGAGAGAGAGAGAGAGAGAGATAATTATGAGCATTAAGGACTAAACTTATCCCCAAGTTCCAACATTACACTGCAGTTCGTGCGTGGGACGTCTCGCCGAGGCGAAATCCAAGCAAGGACCCCCCCCGATACACTAATCCTGGCAATGTAGGTCGTTGAGGTCCATTATGCCCTTGATACCCAAGTACAAACACAAGAAATAATAACCATCCAACCGAGCTATAACTCGAAGGACGCAGGATCACATAATATCATCTTCCAGCAGCCCATATACGTAGCAAACTGGGGCCAACTGGTGGGGTTCAACGACACCCACCTCGTGATCTACTCACCCACACAACGTCCCGAGAAGCGGTCATAGCTCCGAACCGGCAAGTGAGAGCGACACATACCCACGACCTCTCACCCCCAAAATAAATAAATGTATACATGTATGTCATTTGCTGACCACCATGGACGACTATGACCTGGGGAATATCCACATCCTGCTTTTCTAGTCATAATGCTCACCCTCTACGCCCGAAACTTCCCAATGATATCAAGGAGGGGGGGTATGCTTCACTATATATGTATATACCATCATATAGGGTACACATACATCATCACATAATAAAGATATACCATTATATAAGGCATACCTGCACATCATTTCCATATTCATTATACGCCCTTAGGCGAAATAGCTTAATATCATTATTTAGTATATCTCTCTCTTTTGATACACTAACCGTCACTTCTCGCACAATAACCCCACTTAGTATATGCTATACTAATTCTCGCTTGAAGCTCAAATGTCTTTTCTATTATTAATTGTCTCTCAATTCTATTTAAGTTAAGGATATTCTTTTATCTCAATGCACCTCAATTAGCATTTCTCATTATGTGAGATATCTCCCAAATCGATCATCAATAAGGATACTTCTATATCCGTATACATATCAATCAACCATTTTCATTCCTCAAATACTAATCCTCGATACTTAGAGAATTTTCCACCAAATTGGTATAATCTTTTAAATTCTCACTTTCTCAAAATAAATCACTAAAACTCCCCGACATTTTCATTTAGTCATTTATCACTATTTCTCTTATTTCCCAGATAAGAGAGATATTCCAACATCACATTTATTTATCAATTAGCCCCATATATCCTCTTATGATTCTAAAGTCAATAATCCCCTTATATAATCACTTAATCCTTTATGATACTCTGATTATGGAAGTCCATACATATAAACCCAAAGAAAAAGGGAATAACTTAAATTCTCAAACTTGAACCCAAAATAGGGGACCGGTCGACCGATGCTCAAACCGCGGTCGACCGCGTTTCTTAATTTTGCCTATAATCGAAGACAGTTGGCCCAATTCTGGAGGCGCGGTCGACCGACCCTCTGTACCCGGTCGATCGGCCCTACCAGGTACCACGGCCAAACTCCATTTTTACACAACTTCAACTTCTCAAAAACCCCCAATATAATTACATTTAACCACAAAACTTCAACCCAACCATATTTATAACATTAATATTTATCCTAGAATGCATTGAAACTAATTTCTATCATTGAATCTAAGATCTACATATTAAATCTAAGATTATACCCAAAAGTTAGGTTTTGTTAAACTAAACCTAAAACCCAAAATATCAATCCACAAATCATGCAATAATTGGTACACAACAGTTATTTAGCAAGTTTAATCACTTGCCTCGGGTTCGTAAGGTCTGAATCCGCCTTGAGATCGCGTGGAAACCGGAAATCTCCACTTTCTCTCCCTTTTCTCCTTCTTTTTCTTCTTCTCTTTCTTTCTTGGGTTTTTCCTCTTTCTCTTAAGTGAGAATGACTTCTCACGTGGCTTTTAAGCCTTATCCCGCAAGATATACACTTTAAATGATAGTACACACTTTAAATGACTCAGTAACATTAATTCGAGTCAAACTGACTTAAACTATTTTGGAACCTAAATAGACCCCAAGTACAGTCATCTCGACTTTCTCGACCCTTTCGAAAATAATGGTACCCTCAGAATTGCCAATTCGACATATTTTCTAACGACTCCAAATTTTGGACCTCAATTGCCAATTTAATTATTTCTCCAATTTAAAATAATATTTATTTCTCCCAAAATAAATAATTCTTAGTCCCCAAGTCCTCGGGTTGTTACAAACTTCTCCACTTACAAAAATTTCTTCCTCGAAATTTAGCTAAGCCTAATTCTCCAAAGCTCAACTACTTCTAATCTGCCCATACTTACAAATCCTATCTCCAAACTTCTAACCTCCCACGACGAGTTCATTTTAAATTTATTTTATTTTTAAGTTGATTAAGAGTTATATAAAATGAATTTCCACAACAAGGGCGCCCATACACCCTTAATATTTTAGCTTTATGCTCACAACAATCATAATGAGGCTTTATTTGCCCCCCCAAAATTCCACAATTCCAATAATATAAATAATACTAAAATTTTAGTAAGGAAAAATTTTGAATGGTCTAAAGAAATAACTCCTCTCAATTCCTGACAATCGCCACTTTCGTGCGGGGGACGTCTCGCAAATGCGAAATTCAAACAAGGAACCCTCCCAATACACTACTGTGTGGCGACGTCGGGGATTGAGAGTTTGTTAAATTCGAACTAGAGTTTGAAAAGTTTAGTTTTTATAAAAATCATTTTAAAAAAGGCCAAAGGCCGATAAAGGTTTTATTTTAAAAAAATAGTTTACTTTGAAAACGGTTTATATATATATACAATAAAAAGCCTTATGTCCAACACAAGGTCTTTTGAATCATCATATACATAACATATAGCTCACAAATATTATCATACCCATGAGCTAAAATTTTACCTGCGTCCCATCAATCCCAAAAATTAAACTTTCAAACATAAACAACATCTTACATCATTTCAATATATTGCCAATTATAAGGCAAATCCATATCTGTAATACAACAATTATAATAGTCTATCATGACTATATAAAAAGAAGTAGCTTTATCATTACTACATATCACCATAACCACACTTACATTTACCATAAGGTTTAAAGCGCTTTTTGAGCACCTTGCAAAATCATCTATCCTTTTACAAAATAATAGAATAAGAGCCTATTTTGCTAAAAGTTCCCCTTAGGGTCATTACATACCATACATAATAGGGCTATGGCACTACCCAATCACAATTATCTCCCAAACGATATTCCCAAAACTCATTTTAGTAATTATCCTATTTATAAAGGAAATTTAGCTTACATCATCCATCTCTAGTCCGATTGCCCTTCCTCATCAATGGGCTCCCAAACGTAGTCCCCCGATCGAAACCGACCTCGAATCTGCTGTAGGGGTTGCACTTCCAAAATTTCATCAAACTATGGTCCTTTACCTCTTTTAGGACAATCTCTCTTTTTATGACCTATTTCTTTACAAAAAAAACACTTACCCACAAATCCTTTCTGCGCACTCGCATTACTGGCACTCTCTTTGCCAAACTTACTTGACGAACTAGAATTTCCAAAGTTCTTATCCTCTTGCGAACGAATACGATATTCATGACACTTTAGTAGTGCCGCATTCACTACCTCAACGAAGGTCACTACCCTAGGACTCTCTAACAAATGTTGTCGGATTTTCCAATCTAAACCTCGAACAAATTTTGATATACGTTTCTCTTTCGTATTTACCTCATCAGGTACTAGCTTTTCCCATCTAGAAAAATCTTCCTCATATTTTTCCACTGTTCTATTACCCTGAAAAATCTTCATATTTCGATTAGGGGAAGGAAAATACCTTCGATCAAAAAGTTCCCAAAATGTTGTTATGGGTAAAGTATCTCTCTATTCAGGTGTGGTGACAGACTCCCACCATTGAAGAGCTGCACCCGATAACCTAAAGGTGACTAAAAACTGTTTCTTCACCTCACTACACTCAACCATACGAAGATGCCTCTGCATACTATTTTTCCATTGACTGGTAGCCACTGCATCAACTCCCCCTGCAAACTCGGGAGGATGCCACTTACTAAAATCTTTCTTCACTCTCTCCCATAAAGACAATCCTAAATGGGATGGGGCTTCTTGAGCGGCATATTTCTGAGCCATCATAGAAACGGCAGCAGTGACCGCTTGTGCCACAATATTGGCAACATCATCCGTAGTCATGTTCCTTTGAGGCGGTTTGGATTGCACATTCCCTTTATTTGCCTTAGTTGAACGACCTCCCTTCGGTGGCATCTGAAACAAAAATAATTGTATCAGAACGCCTTTCAAATATTTTTGAATCACAGAAAGGTATGGACGCATGAATGTAATCGTCCTAATAATAAGGCTCTACATCAAGAACGCTTACGGAAGATCGTAGTAACGTACACAGATCCTAAAGACACTAGAACCTGATGCTCTAATACCATCTGTGATAACCCGCTCTAAATAATAACGGGTGGCCAGCCCTATACTACATAAATCAAGTATCTCGGATGTACAGTTTCAACATCAACATACAACACTATAATATAAGGCTAACTACCAATAATCATTAAAAGCGAATTGTCAAAAATTTTAAACTTCTTAATTGACAACAACAACAAAACCAATAATGCAACTCAACTAGCAATAAACATCTAACTATGATGAGTGATGAGCGTAAACTCCAATAAGATAAAGGAGTACAAAATAATGTATAATTAAAATCTCAACAATAAAGTACCCGAATATGCTGTCGGGTAACAGACGATACAATAATCTGAGAGTATGAAATATAAAAGTGTTAATCTACAACAATTGAATACTAACTCAATATACAAGATGAATCCTAATCTAGATATACAAAGATAGGAATCGACTAAATCAAAGTGCCGTGACAGTCCGCTATTGCCGCAGCTCCATGAGTCCTGAATGGATAACATCAAAGGCATCATAGCGGAGGAACACCCGAGGTAATACAATATATACATGGAGGAGAAAATATAAACGGGTCAGAGCCCGAGTTTGAAAAAAACATTTTATAGCAAGTGTATTAAAATGCATAATAATTATAAATGCGTTATTACATGATTTAGCTGTAATCGAACTCTCCATAATAATTCAACTCACCTCTCATCTAAAGCGCGCTCTAGCGTATGCACGTGATCTCCAAATGGATGTCCGATTCTAATTTAGGTAAGAGGATTCTAACTTAAACCCAAAAGAAGTATTTAAGTGAAATCATCTAACCTATCTCCCAATACATTTGTTTCCATAATTTATAAGTTATATACAGTAACTTTAATATAATAGTTATAATTATCTTTATAATATTCATTTGTTGAACATATAAAATTACATGATCCAATCACGACCACATCATCACAATACATCAACAATCTCATTTACTAGAATTTTATACTCTAGAGATGCCCTTATAAGGCATGAAACCACACATATAATTATTATATGAGTTATTAGCATCAAGAGTTAAGGACTAAGCTCCTCCCGATTCTCAACACGGCACTACGTTTCGTGCGTGGGACGTCTCGCCGAAGCGAAATCCAAACAAGGAACCCCCCCGTTACACTACTCCTGACCGTATCGATCCTCGGGGCTCATTATGCCCTCAATGAAGGATGCATGTAACCCAAATGATTATTATCCAATTTTAATTCATTAATATTCCCAATTCTCAACAGTACACGTCGTTTCATACGTGGGACGTCTCGTCTAAGCGAAATCCAAATAAGGAACCCCCCGTTACACTACTCCTGGCACTATCGATCGTCGGGATAGGTGATATATATATATATATATATATATATATATAGATAGATAGATAGATAGATAGATAGATAATTATGACCATTAAGGACTAAACTTATCCCCAAGTTCTAACATTACACTGCGGTTCGTGCGTGCGTGGGACGTTTCATGCGTGGGACGTCTCGCTGAGGCAAAATCGAAACAAGGAACCCCCCCGATACACTAATCCTGGCAATATAGGTCGTTGAGGTCCATTATGCCCTTAATACCCAAGTACAAACACAAGAAATAATAACCATCCAACCGAGCTATAACTCGAAGTACGCAGGCTCACATGCTATCATCTTCCAGCAGCCCATATACGTAGCAAACTGGGGCCACCTGGTGGGGTTCAACGACACCCACCTCATGATCTACTCATGCACACAATGTCCCGGGAAGCGGTCATAGCTCCGAACTGGCAAGTGAGAGCAACACATACCCACGACCTCTCACCCCCAAAATAAATAAATGTATACATGTATGTCATTTGCTTACCACCATGGACGACTATGATCTGGGGAATATCCACATCCTACTTTTCTAGTCAGAATGCTCACCCTCTACGCACGAAACTTCCCAATGATAGCAAGGAGGGGGGTATGCTTCACTATATATGTATATACCGGTCATATAAGGTATACATACATCATCACATAATAAAGATATACCATTATATAAGGCATACCTGCACATCATTTCCATATTCATTATACGCCCTTAGGCGAAATAGATTAATATCATTATTTAGTATATCTCTCTCTTTTGATACACTAACCGTCACTTCTCTCACAATAACCCCACTTAGTATATGCTATACTAATTCTCGCTTGAAGATCAAATGTCGCTTCTATTATTAATTGTCTCTCAATTCTATTTAAGTTAAGGATATTCTTTTATCCTAATGCACCTCAATTAGCATTTATCATTATGTGAGATATCTCCCAAATCGATCATCAATAAGGATACTTCTATATCCGTATACATATCAATCAACCATTTTCATTCCTCAAATACTAATCCTCGATACTTAGAGAATTTTCCACCAAATTGATATAATCTTTTAGATTCTCACTTTCTTAAAATAAATCACTAAAACTCCCTGACATTTTCATTTAGTCATTTATCACTATTTCTCTTATTTCCAAGATAAGAGAGATATTCCACCATCACATTTATTTATCAATTAGCCCCATATATCGCCTTATGATTCTAAAGTCAATAATCCCCTTATATAATCACTTAATCCTTTATGATACTCTGATTATGGAAGTCCATACATATAAACCCAAAGAAAAAATGAATAACTTAAATTCTCAAACTTGAACCCAAAGTAGGGGACCGGTCGACCGGTGTTCAAACCGCGGTCGACCGCGTTTCTTAATTTTGCCTATAATCGAAGACAGTGTGCCGAATTCTGGAGGTGCGATCGACCGGCCCTCTGTACGCGGTCGACCTGCCTTACCAGGTACCAAGGCCAAACTCCATTTTTACACAACTCCAACTTCTCAAAACCCCCCAATATAATTACATTTAACCACAAATCTTCAACCCAACCATATTCATAACATAAATATTCATCCTAGAATGCATTGAAACTAATTTCTATCATTGAATCTAAGATCTACATATTAAATCTAAGATTATACCCAAAAGTTAGTTTTTGTTAAACTAAACCTAAAACCCAAAATATCAATCCACAAATCATGCAATAATTGGTACACAATAATTATTTAGCAAGTTTAATCACTTGCCTCGGGTTCGTAGGGTCTGAATCCACCTTGAGATCGCGTGGAAACCGGAAATCTCCACTTTCTCTCCCTTTTCTCCTTCGTCTTTCTTCTTCTTCTCTTTCTTTCTAGGGTTTTTCCTTTTCTCTTAAGTGAGAATGACTTCTCACGTGGCTTTTAAGCCTTATCCCACAAGATACACACTTTAAATGATAGTACACAGTTTAAATGACTCAGAAACATTAATTCGAGTCAAACTGACTTAAACTATTTTGGAACCTAAATAGACCCCAAGTACAGTCATTTCGACTTTCTCGACCCTTCCGAAAACAATGGTACCCTCCGAATTGCCATTCGACATACTTTCTAACGACTCCAAATTTTGGACCTCAATTGCCAATTTAATTATTTCTCCAATTTAAAATAATATTTATTTCTCCTAAAATATATGATTCCTAGTCTCTAAGTCCTCGGGTTGTTACAAAATGATTCAAACATGTAGGTAACAACACTATATATCATCTCAAAGACTCCAAACTTTTTAAAGCACATGAATGACACAACATATTGTCTCAAAACACTATCAAATAGCCATATGGGTATGGCATGAAGTTGTGACTTAGTCATCCTAAATGTCAATTCATATAAGGTGCAAAGAAAATACAAAACTCTTTTTGGAATTTGCAAAATATTTCTTAAAAACAAAAACCTTTTTGTATTTTTTGAATGATGTTTAGAAACAGCCCATCAGTACCAAATAAGTATAACAAGATGAAACAGAGGACTGTAAATAAAAAATTAATTCCAGGGGTCATTCAAATGAGGCTCCTTGTCGTTTAAACGATCTAGGATCTCACGAGAAGGCTTTGCGCGAGACGAGTTCTCATTAGAACGAGAAAAGTAAAATTTCCCAAATTACTCAGAATGTCATGCAGTATGTCTAGTGAGAAAATTTCATAAAAATAGTTACTGGAATTGGCGAACAGATCCAAAATAGTGCTAAAATAGTACCAAAAATAAGAAAAGCAAACAAAAATGCTAACAAAGTATAAAACAAATGGTACATACTAACAATAGGCATAAGCTAACATCATAAAAATTAACCTATGCTAACAAACATGTGTAGACCTCAACCGGTAGGTGCGGTGGAGTTTTCCAAAGACGATGACATCTTTTGATACAACTCCATCAAATCATGAGAAGTCTTGACCAAAAACTTTAATTGCTCTCGAATATGTGCAAACTCTCTATCATTATGTACAAGAAAAGTACCATGGGTGGGTGCATGCTTGAGAACATGTGTAGAAGCAAATCATGACACATTACCTAATTTAAAGCAAAACTCCGTAAGGTGTTCTCTCTTTTTACAATGGGAGCAAACATAAATCGGCCTATGTACACTTCTCTCAACAACTCAGGACATGCTCTCCTAACAGGTACGAGACGCCTTGTTGGGTTGGGTAAAGTCACTAAAGTGGAAACCGACTCGAGTGCAATAATAGAATTGGATACACCGTCAAGACCTTTTCCTAAACTCTCACCACTACCCAAAACGGGATTGCAAACCATCTTTTCAACTTTTTTAGATGCGTTATCTAAGGGACTTTGACCTCCCGGGCACGTTCGAGGTCACTCTTGAGTTGGGATACATGTGTCATCAGACTAGACACTATGTCGATCAAGTCACACTTTTCCCTCCTAAAAACTTCTTTCTCTTTCAAAAAATCTAGAACCCAATGACCTAAATCTCTATTATACTTCTTTATGTTCAAGGTCTCGGTGTACAAATCCCTAAATGCTTTTTGGATCTCACTTTCATCTCCACTCTCAAACTCCCTCTCATCTCCACTAGAAACACTTGAATCATCACCATCGCTCTCGTGAAAATAATCATCATGGGACAAAGTGGATGTGCTTACATGAGTAAAAAAAGATACACACATCCCATGCACTAAACCTTTACTGAACTTATCTCCCTCATCTTACTCTTGTCCCTCACTATCACTAAGTGTGGCGAGTATAGTAGTTTCTTTGCCCTTTCTCTTTACCCTAGTAGGACACTCTTTAGCTATGTGCCCTTTACCCTCACACTAAAAGAACCTGATCTCATCTTCCTTATCACTTTCTTTGGCCTCCTCTTTCTTTTTATTTTTCTCAAAAGATCTCTTTTTATTGGAAGAATTATTTTTAAACATTTTGAGAAACTTTTTAAATTTTTTTGCAAGTAAGTCCATGTCAAAATCAGACTCGTACTCAGACTCGGACTCACAAAAACGCAGTTTCTTTTTCTTATCCCTCTTCCTCGAAACATCCTCACTCAATCTCAACTAAGACCTAATTGCAATTCTATTATCTTTAGGTTTGACAGTTTTGGGAAACATATCTAACTCGTAAGACTGAAGATCACCTATCAACTTTTCTAACTTAAGTGTGCTCAAATTTCCCATCGAGTTTAAAATAATGACTTTTAGAATAAAAAGTTTTGCAAAGGATCTCAAAATATTTTTCACAACCCGCGTGTTATAAATTATCTCACCCAAATTAAAACTAGTGTTTACAATGTTTGACAAACGTGCATAAAACTCATCAAAAGTCTCGGACTGTAACATAGTAATGATATCAAATTGGGTGGCTAGATTTTATAATTTTGACTCTTTAACAGTGGTTGTACCTTCGTCTGTCAATTTTAGAACATCCCATGCCTCTTTAGATGTGGTGCACGTCATAATACGACGGAATTCGTCGAGAGTGATGGATCCATAAATAACACTCAAACTATGGAATTAAAGTTAGACAATTTATAATCATCCTCAGTCCAGTTTTACACAAGTTTTAAAGAGGTGACATTATCAACAATCACGGTGGAAGGAGTCCAACCATTTTAATTCAACAACAAAACTCGTTCATCTATGGCTTTTAAAACAAATTTCATGCGTGCTTTCCAATAGACATAATTATCGCCGTCAAAGATGGGCACCCAATTATATAAGCAATCCATTGAAAAACTTGCGATTTGAAACAAAATCAAAATTTTCAAACAAAATCAATATCACACAAGTTTGCGAAAAATAGGAATACACGATAAATTAGCGTAGCCTACTCTGATACCAATTTATAAAATGATGTTTGCAATATCATTCGAGTTCACAATTCTCTAATGGATTTAAAAAACACTTATTTAATTAGTTGTCTAAATTTCAACAAACCAAATTCAATTTTATTCAGCCCCTATGCATGCATCTAACTGTGAAATCAAATCATGGTTATAAAATAAAGATGTCAGATTCAGGAAAAAAACCCTTTCGGGTAAAAAACTTGTAATACCCTGTGATATTGAGGACTTGAAATTTAAGTATTTGAAGAGGAAACAAAATTTATTTAAATTGGGGAATTTTAAATTCGATAATTGACGTCAAAATTTGAGGATGCTATAAAGCATTCTGGATGACGATTCTGAGTGCGCGGTTGATTCGGGATGGGTCGAGATAGTCAAAATGACCGTCCTTGGGTTTTATTTCGGTTCCAAAATATATTAAGTTAGTTTTACTCGAATTGGAGTAAACGAGTCATTTAGCGTGTGTATTATAATTTAAAGTTGGGTATCTGGAAGATAAGGCTTAAAAATCCTATGTGACATAACAATATCATTCTTGGGATTGAGAAAGCACTAGAGAGAGAGAGAGAGAAGAGGAAAGGAAGAAGTGAAAGAGGAGAAAGCTTGGAGTGTCCGGCCAATCCGTGATTTTGAGGAAGATTCAACCTCTACAACTTCGAGGCAAGTGATTAATCTTGATAAATAATTTATGTGTGTAATTTATTTCATGATTTGTGGATATAAATATAGACTTTTGGGGTTTAAATGTCAAAACCTAAATTTTGGTTAAATCTTGCATTTGAGGTGTGTGTGTATGGATTTGAGGTTGTATATATAGTTGGGTTGATCTATATAATGATTTTTATGTTAGAAACATGTTTGGGTTGAAGATTGATGGAGAGAAGATGATAAATTTGGTTTTTGGAGAGAAAATAAGCCATTTCATAGCTTGCTGAACAAGCCCAATCGATTTGCCCCCCTTTCCGAATCAATTCGAAATGTTGCAGACTTACAGGTCTGGGTGACTGAATTGATTCGTATCCAGAACCGAATTGATTCGACCTAAGATAGACTTATAGGTCCTTTGAACCAAATCGATTCGCAGGACTGGGTGAATCGATTCACCTTTGGGACCGAATCGATTCGAACCAGGCCGAATCGATTCGAATACAGGGCTGTTTTGCGAAGTTTTTCTAGAGTGAGTTTTACTCCATTTCGATTGGGTTTATCGATTAGGAACCTTCTACTATGATGCGAGAAATAAGTTTTGGAGATTTGTTGTGAGTTTCTCATACGACATGATCTTGGGAACGTAACGGGCTAAATTGGGAATATATATATATATATATATATATATATAATGGAGTTATCACATTGACTTAGTAAGGAATCACCCTAGCGACGGGAATCCTACTTGGAGAATTGACGCAAGTTATTATATGATGTGATGATTGGGAGCTCATCAAGGTGGTGGTAAAGGTATGACTTGGAGTTGTTATGCTCACTTTTGTGTTTAACCCTTCTAGCGACAGGATTTTTATTTAGATATGATTGGGGGACAAATGAGAGAGAGGTCGTGTATCCTTAGAGATGATAAACTTTGGGGTTTAATCTTAAATGCGATATCGTTAAGGGTTCATATGAGTAACTGAACCATAATCTAAATTGAAAATGATTGAATGCATTTTCGATTAGATTAAGTTGTGTTTATACTTATAGCCGGAATAACTATTGTACATCTATGTGCGATTAATAAGAAGTATTCCAATGCGTGATGGGATCATAAAATGAATTGCAATTGAGATTGCGGATTATCGACTAATAGTTATATGTGTACTTATAGCGGGGATAACTGTTGTATATCGGTGTGCATACGGATAAAGATAGTGTGCGAATGAACATTGTTATATACGTTCGGTTTTGAGATATTATCCACAATGTTGATCGAATTGGGAGACTATTCATATTATAAATGAAATGGATGAATATGTTTCAAGTAAGGGATCGTATTATAAAATGAATTGAGAAAGTATGCGTTATAGCATCGATTAGTACAATGAGAGTTATATATACCTATAGCCGAATTCATTACGTTTATACCTATGGATGGGAGATAGTGTATATGTGTATATATATATATATATATATATATATATATATCTGTGTGTGTGTGTGTGTGTGTGCGCGCGCGCGTATAAGTATACATGGCGTGAATGTATATACTTTGTGTGATGGTTTGTATATACGATGTGATCGCATATATATATCTAGTGTGAATGATATATATACTTATTGTGTGAGCATACCCTCCAGTGCTATCATGGGAAGTTGCGCGATGTGGGTGAGGCCCCTGGATTGAGGAGCAGGGAGCGTATAGTCCCCAGGTCATAGTCGTCCATTATTTACTTCGTGATTTTATTCTGGGTGAGAAGTCTTGGGTATGATTCGTTCTCACTTTCAGGTTCGGAACTATAACCGCTTCCCACGCGTTGTGTTTTGTTTGATTACCAGGGCGGTGTGATAATAGTCCGCTGGCTGGTAACCCGAGATAAAGTGAGTAATTCCTAAAAGATGATAGCATTGGGAAGTATATTTTTATCCTATAAGTGACTATGTTTTGGATGATTTAAATGCGCATTATGCATGTTATGCATACGTGTTTGTTAGAGTTTAATGACCGTATTTTATAACTTGGATAATGTTATATGTCCTATAAGTAAATGTGATATGGGTATTTTAAATACACGTTCAGCGTGTTAACTATACGTGCTTATTAACTAGAATAATGTTATATAGACCCTAAGGGTTTTATGCGATACCTTATTTTTGAACCTAGGGATAGTGGTTCATAATAATTATTGAAAAGTATATGTGTGGTGTGCTGAGGGCATAATGGATCTCGACGATCAACATTGTCAAGCAATAGTGTATCAGGGGGTTCCTTGTTTGGATTTCCCTTTGCAAGACGCCCCACGCACGAAACGTCACACAATGTTGGGAGTGGGGAGAAGTTTAGTTCTTGGTACTAGGGTTATGCGTTATGGTGAAACATTACTTTATAGGTATATAAAGATGATGTGTGACTATTCTAACGCTAATAACTTGTTAAAGTTACTAAGTAGAAATTAACGAACTCTAGTAAGATATATGTGTATATAGCTATAAGTCAACAAATAAGTTTGGGTGTAAACTTGGAATATGATAGAAGAAGAGGGTTTTGGTTATATTTGAGATCGTGGGTTACGCGGGTATAGGGTCGTAGAATAAAATTGAATTGTCCCCAGAATGTGTCAGGTAGTTTAATTGAGGTTCATGTACATACGTTTATGTGCGCACTTTAGTCGAGGGATGAGTTGGAGTTCCAGGAGAGTGCGAATCCACTTTAATCATGGAATTGTGCATTTATAATTATTATGCATTTTAATGCAATTGCTTAAAATATTTTCACAGCTCGGGCTCTGACCCGTTTATATTTCTCTTTTGCTATACATATATTGTAATATATTAGGTGTCCCACCGTAAGGGCGCCATTGATGTTGTTCTATTTAGAGTCCCTGGGAGCTATAGCAGTTGCAGACTGTTGCGAAATTTTATTGTAGACGCTTCCTATCTTTTGTAAATCTAGTTAAGGATTCATTTTGTATATCGGGTTTATACCCAAGAGTTATATATACCACTTCTATATTTCTTTCCTCAGGATGTTGTATTGTCTGTGACCCGACAACATATTCGGGTATATTTTTTTTATTGTACTTATTATGTTTTATATGAGTACTTCCTTTTATTGTAGTACATGTGTACATTTTATCATATTCAGTAGTTACTATGAGGTTGGTATGTTGATTCATTGTATAATTTTAAATTTTTTGACATCCGCTTATTGTAGTATTGGGTAGTTAGCTATGTTTGTTTAGTATCGACGGTAGATGCTGAGAATGATCCACTTAAGATTCTTGATTTATTTTAGTATAGGGATGGCCCCTTGTTATTATTTTAAGCCGGGTGTCACAAACCTTTTAACACTTTGAAAAGTTTATAAGACCATTGACTTACATACAACTTGATAATCGCCCACAAATGTAACACATGGTGCCTTCATCAAACCTTCAAAGCTACGCCTCAACGCACAGTCCAAGTCGTCCACACGCAGAGATATACGCTCGGTATCCACCGATCAACAGTGACTTTCCTCCAGAAATCACAAGGTATGGAGGTGCCTTCTCCACAGAGGTTGAACAACAGTACGGTTGTTCTTCAGATTCCAAAACAATTCACGTAATGATATCGGGATATTGTGAATTGAAAAACAAAAAGGGTTTTAAGCCTTAAATAAAGAAGCTAATGTATTATGTCGATATGCAGTGTTTGCAAAATGAAAAACGTGAAAGGCTTCTTGTGAAAAACATAGTTGGAAAGTCCAATTTACTGAAGACTTAAGGCGGTGGTGTTGTTTGAATGAGAGACGATGATGTTTGAAGTATCACGCGACATCAGGTCTCGTTTGAATGACAAATGACGTCGTTCGAACAACATCTGTTTCTTCTCTTTTTCTCGATAAATGCACTGCCTCAAAAACTCCAAAAGTTAGATTTCTTGAAGAAATATTTAAAGCTCCGCTCCAACACTTAGAAAATATTTTATAAAAATATCCCAATACTCTATATGTATTATTAAGGTACTCTAAAACTGACCTTACCAAAGTTAATCCCGCGGAGGCTATTTGTTTAAGAACCTTGATTATTCGATCCGTCTTGATGTGAGTGTGATCTTGAACTTCTTTGTCGGTGTAACAATATACGACATACAAATTGATAACAGACACGAATGTCATGATAGATGGAAAGAAAACGGCTTGCAAATTAAAGAAATCTATCTATGCGATTAAGCAAGTTTCTTGTCGATGGTATTACAAGTTTCATCAAGTTATTATCTCGTTTGGTTTTGAGATGAATGTGGTTGGTGATTGTATATACCATAAGGTCAGTAGGAGTAAACATATACACTTGGTTTATCACAAAGGATCTATATCGAGAAAGTTCTTAAAAGGTTTGACATACATGATTATAAATCAGGTGATGCCCCTGTAGCTAAAGGAGATAAATTTAGTCTCAGTCAATGTGATAAGAATGATTTTGAGATTCGGGAGATGTAAAAGATTCCATATGCATCAGTAGTCTGAACGTACGAAACCCATTGGTTGCAAATGGATATTTAAAACCAAGAAGGATTCGAAAGGTGATGTGGAGATATACAAATCCCGACTTGTCGCTAAAGGGGTTACACAAAAAAAGGCATAGATTATAAAGAGACTTTCTCCCCGATTTGTCGCTAAAGGATTTACACAGAAAAAAGGCATAGATTATAAAGAGACTTTCTCTCCAATTTCATCGTAAGACTCTTTTAGGACAATAATGGCACTTGTAGCACACTTTGACCTTGAGCTTCATCAGATGGATGTTAAGACTGCGTTTCTCAATGGTAACATTGATGAAATAATATATATGGTGCAACCAGAAATTTTGTGTCGGGGGATGCAAAGAAGACGACTTGCGAATTAAAGAAATCCATCTATGGGCTTAAGCAAGCTTCTCGTCAATGGTATTACAAGTTATCATCTCGTTTGGTTTTGAGATGAATATGGTTAGTGATTGTATATACCATAAGTTCACTGGGAGTAAGCATATACACTTGGTTTATGACAAAAGAGCTATATCGAGAAGGTTCTTAAAAGGTTTGACATGCATGATTATAAATCAGGTGACACCCCTGTAGCTAAAGGAGATAAATTTAGTCTCATTCAATATCTTAAGAATGATTTTGAGATCCGGGAGATGCAAAAGATTCCTTATGCGTTAGCAGTAGGAAGTCTTATGTATGCTCAAGTATGTACGCGTTTGGATATTATGTACATTTTTGGCATGTTGGGCAGATACTTAAGCAATCCTGAAAAGGATCACTGAATAGCAGTCAAGCGAGTCATGAGGTACTTACAGAGAATAAAAGACTACATGCTCATTTATCAGAAGTGAGATCAGTTAGAGATCGTCGGATATTCTGACTTCGATTTTGCTGGATGTCAGGCGTCCAATCATGAAATATGGTTGTGAAATTTTATCACGGGGATGTATATTGTGGATGGTATTGAAAGACCACTTAAGTTATTTTGTGACAATAAATCAGCAGTACAGTATTCCAATAACAAAATTATTTCTACAAAGTCAAAGTTTATAGAAATCAAGTTCCTAGTTGTAAAAGAAAGCATTCAGAGTGGACTTATGTCTATAAAGCACATTATAACAAACTCCATGATTGCGGATCCGCTGACTAAGGGATTACCACCCAAGGTCTTTCATGAGAACACTACCCATATGGGTGTAGTTCTTTTAAGGATATTTCGATTTAGTGGGAGTTTGTATTTTAGATGCTTTCATATAAACATTTATTATGGATTTTATGGTTATTTACTACAGTAAAGCAAGGTTCTAAAAAACGCGGGGCGTGATTGAGGCCAAGCCTTAAGCCTTAGAATCCTTGGTGGGCCTAGGCGTAAAAAGGCGTGAAAAGGCGTTTAGGCCTTCTTAATATATTTTAATATTTTTTAACCATAACAAGGCTATTAAAATACAAAAAATATACATATCATAAAAATATGTCTGAATATATGCAAATTAAAATACTATTTGATTATTTTGGATGAGATAATGATCCGATTTGTAAAGAAATTCTTTAAAAGGCGACATCGTTTCACTAAAGCATTGTTATTTTAAGAAAAAAGTGTGCCTTAAGGGTTTAACCAAGAATAAGGCGTGAAAATCGTAAGGCGAGGCGTTTCTCCCAAGGCTTAAGCCTAGGCGGAGCCTAGGCGGGTTTTTTAGAACAGTGCAGTAAAGTAATCAGTTTATATCCACTCTGATTTTATTGGTATGATCTCACTAAGGTTTAAACCAGTTGGAAATAGGCATGTTAAGATCACTTTGCATGAAATTTCCATACTACACATCAACACTTGATCTTTGTCATTAGTTGCATTGATATATGTGATCATTGATTGATCTACTTACGAAATATGTAATGACGATCGCTTTGATTCTATATTGGTGCAATGAATGGACAAGGTTGTTAAGATGTATAAAGTTTTGATAGAAAAAACTCATGAACTCATAAAGTATAATTCATGTTTATAAAGTTACATATATGGCCCAAGTGGGAGACTGTTAGAATAAAATTTAATATATGGGCTTATATATGAAATGAATATGAATTATACGCTATCAAATAAAGTTAGGCAATTAAAGTGATTAATTTATGTTCTGGGGACTTAATAATATATTATTAAACTGTGAATTTTAATGTGTTGGGACAAGCGTAATTTCTATTTTTATGATAGATTAAAATAGAAATATACGAAATATGAAAAGACACGATTGTTTTATAAATAAGATGATAGTCTCCAGATCACATAACTCTCTTATTCTAATTCTCATTATCAGTGAGAAAAGCATAAAATAAACGTGTTGATCTGGAAGATCATAAGACCTTAAACTCAGATATTTTACTTTTTTTCATTATTGATTTAGATACGTTTTCGCAAATTCAATATTTTTGTTTCTTGATAATTCAATATGAATGTTCCTGTTTGTGTGATGGTTTTTACAAAATAGAAATTAATCCAACAATAATGAGAACTGTATTTATTTTTTGGTTGATAATATAATTTTAAGATTTGTTCTTGTTTTCTCAATCTTCTTTGGACCCTATTGGGGGTGTTTGTATCAAAAAGTTTCACAAAAATCCCCAAACAGTGTCATTGAAAGTATTTTGGAGCGGAGGTGATTTTTGTGTAATATGAATTGCCCAATCCTTTATATGTTATCTCGTGATTGTGATCATACAGTTTTCAAACTAGTTTAGTTAAGAGCGCTGTCCATAGTAAAAATGGAAAACTTATGCGCGTAACTATTTCATGGGTTAAGACAGGAATGTCTATGATAAACATATACCCAGTGCATCTTATATCAATTTTGTTTTAGTAGAGACAAATATCCATTAGGTAACATGTCTTTATTTAACGAGGATTCTATATTGTTTGAAATTAAATCTTTTACTGATCTGTAGTGTAGCATAAAGACGAAAATATGTGGTCCATCCACGAACTACTAAGAGCCAATATATGAAATTGCACCTAAATTGAGTAGTGCCCCCGTTTTGGCATGATCTCTCTAATGGCAACCACCAATTATTTGTAGTCATCAATCACCATTTATATGGAAAAACTGATTAATTAATTATTTGTCTGATGATTTTGTGAAGGTGCCAATAGCACGTTATTTGATAAGTGCGGTGTTATGGTGATGATTCAGACCCCTTGACCATCAATTAATTTTCTATTACACTTTTTGTTGGTGAAGAACACGCTTGCATGTGAAAAGAATGTAGGTGATGTAAGCAGATCATTCTTATACTAGACAAGTTTATAGAAAGATCACAGTGATAAATCACACGCATAATATTAAAATCATATAAAACACCTTTTTGAAGCTTTTCATTCTTAGGAACAATTATGATACATGGCACTAATATATTTTAAAGTAAACAAACGACAGAATCTCAACAAACAATCACAAACTACTTACAATCGTTCTAAATCTCTGTAAAACGGAGTCTTCCAAAAATGAAGTTATGCAGGAAACATTTCCCGGTTTCTTTTTTCACTTCTTACGTTCATACTAATTTATTTTTTTAATAATAAAGTCTAAATAATTAACTAAAGGATCATTTACCAAAAAAATTTCATAAGTATTTTTTAATACACATTTAATTCAATCATTTTTATTTTATTTCAACAGTTCCTTAAACACCCATTTAACAAATATTTTCTTATTTCATATTTTAGGTGTGTCACTTAATAAACTTTCAAAAACAAATAAATTAGAGACTTGAATTTATGTGATCATTCATAACAAATTACTTTACATAATTGGAAGTTGGGAGTTCTTTTATGCAACTAGTTTTAAACTCCGCGCGATGCGCGAGCGTAGTATAATTTTATTCGTAAAATATATGCCACATAAATAATATTATCATTACATTTAAACTAATGTTAATATGAGATGAAAAAATGAATAAAAAATTTGGGACATATGAACATGCCTTTATTTTAAAATTACAAATTAATTATATATTTATATTTTTTAGTACAGATGGTAGTTCTATGATTAGTATACACTAAACACCGAGATACTTTTTTTATTTAAGACATAATTATATTTTTATGTCTATTTGACACATTATATAAGTATTAATTAATAATAGATGGAGAGAAAATGGACACTCATATATAATCACGATAATTACTATCATATATATATATATATATATATATATATATTTCAAAATATTTTACTTAGGCACTTAATCAACTTTACATAAATTATACTTTAACCCCTAATTTTTAAAAAATATAATGAATAGTATCATGGATATGATAGACAGAAATGACAAACAATTTGAACTTGTGTGTTAAGAAAATAAAGCATAAAAGGTATAATTTGTATAAAAAAATCTGAAAATGAGTCAAAATAAAAATATCAAGGGACCGTTTGGTTCGGGGTAAAATATGTTTCAACGCGGTGAAAAGTAATATGGTGAAATACGTTTTTACCTATTTAGAGTCAATTTTTTTTCTATATTCTTGTTTAAAATTTTATAATTATAGGGTGTGCACTTATTTACAATGTTAACCCAACAAAAAATTATTTTTAAATAGGTAAAAATGTATTTCACCATATTATTTTTCACCGCGTTGAAACATATTTTACCCCGAACCAAACGGGCCCCAAACCTTATAACAAAGCACAAAAATAATTGTGCAATCACAATATGAAAAGAGAAAAATCCAAAAAGGAATATTATATATTTTATTTAAAAAACAATGTTATTAAACACAAAAGTATACCTCACTTCCTTTAAAATAGAGCAACATACACCATATGCTTTTAACTAACTAAATTCACATCATATGCTTCTAACTAATTAAACTCACATTTCTATATAAAGATTCAATCGAAATTATCTTAAGAAAAACACTATTTCAATCTTCAGATAACACATTCTACTTAAACAAAATCACAGTCTATTCTATGGCTCCTTGTCAATTTTGTAAGGATTTTTTACTATTTGGGTCCAATAGTTATTTAGAGTTTTATTCCATTTGTTTACATTCTACTCGTTTGGAATTCAAAATCGACAAAAAACGTTAGTTAGCTAGTTTGATGGTCAGTTGACTCATTTCCAATCAAAAAGACTATTTTACCCATTAGTATAAGTATTTATTAGTGTATTAAAACAAATTTTACATTATATCTTATTGTTTTAAATAGTAAAACTTTTTTTACTAACACTTTTTTATAAAATGAGAAAGTTTTATAAAATGAAAAAGTTTTATACACTTTTTTTATTAAGTATTTTTTTTTTAAATCAAATAGTTTTACAAAATCAAAAAAAAATTTATAAACTTTTTTTAGCACTTTTTTTTACAAACATTAAAAAATATTGTTTTTAACTGTTTTTATAAACGTTGAAAACACTTTATATAAAAACAATCTTATAAAAAACAGTTTATGAATGTCAAAAGTTTTTTTGTAAATTGTTTTCAACTTTTTTCATAAAATAAATTATTTATATGAATAAATTAAAAACGTAAAAAACACTTAATATAAAAACATTAAAAACACTGTTTTTTAATAGTTTTTTGTATAAACGTTAAAAAAAATTATGTAAAAACATTGTTCTTAAAAAAAAAAGAACTCTTTTAAAAAAATATTAAAAAATGGTTTATATAAAAACAACATTTTTTTAAAGAGAATTATAAAACTGTTTTTGAATGTTTATAAAAAACAGTTAAAAATTCAGTGTTTTGTAACGTTTTTTAAAAACAGTGTTTTTTCCTTAAAAAAATAGTGGTTTATATAAACAGTTTTTTAACATTTATAAAAAACAGTATTTTTAACATTTTTATATCAACTGTTTTTGAATGTTTTACGTAAAAAAATAATTTTTATAAAAAAAGTAGAAAAAATTGTTTATAAAAAAACCGTTTAACGATTATAAACTGATTTTTTGTAAAAACATTGATTTTATATAAATTGTTTTTTGATGTTTATAAAAAACAATTTTTTTTTAACGTTTAAAAAAAGTGTTAAAAAAATAATCCAAAAAAGAGAGAAAGTAAGAATAAGAGAGAGAAAAGCTCTTATAGTTTATATAAAAACACTTTTTGTTAAAAACACTGTTTTTTAAAAAGGTTAAAAAAATACTATTTTTTTTACTGTTTTTTATATGCGTTAAAAAATTGCTTATACAAAAACTCTTTTTTTTAAACAGTATAAACATCAAAAGGTTTTCTAATAAACTCTTTTTAACTGTTTTTTATAAAATCAATTTTTTTTTTATAAAAAGACATCAAAAATGTTAAAAAAAAAGTTTTTATCAACTATTAAAAACAACTTTTTATATGAACAGTTTTCATATAAAATGTTAAAAACGTTAAAAAAACAGTATTTTTCAACGTTATTATATAAACTGTTTTTTAATTGCTTTTGACTTAGTTTCGTAGTTGGATTAAATTGAAGGAGAGAGAGAGAAAACTCAATAGTTCAATGCATCTATTAAATTGCTTGTATAGTATTTTATAGAAATATAAAATATAGAGTGCCACGTGGACACTCTCAATAAGGAGGAGTCTTAAATGCTCATAAATGCCTTGTTTTGCATTTTATAGTATATAGAGATGACACATCTGAGATTGTAATGGAATCTAGTTTTTGCGTGACTACATTATGTAAAAATATATTTTACATTGAAAGTTGTATGGAAAATTCCAATTGTAGTCTTGTCGAAATTTTATATACTTTTGAGGGACAAATTGTGTAGAAACAAACTCTAACCACTTTATGGAGAAAGAATCAATAAGTTAAAAGTCATATGCGAGTTGGAGATTTAATAACCCATCCAATGTAGAGATTAAAAATAAACTATTTCCATGTGTGAAAATTATTTAAATATAAACGAAAACTAAATAAAGTGATATTTAAGTGTCAAAGCATAAAGTACAAGTTTTAATCTAAATCCAGTACAATTGTGATGCCATTTTGCAATAAATATTTTTTTAAGCACAACTCTCAAAGCGCTGAATATATAAAAATGAAGAGAAAATAACAACGGAAGATGAGTGAGCCAACTTCCAAGGCATATATGTCACACCCCACAAAATTCGACAGATGGGGTGGCCAGCCACTCCAGCTGAACTATGCTGAGCGTGAACTAAATAAATATCATTCTTAGCATGAGACAGATATGAGACATAAATAAATCAGTCCATAAGATAAATAATTGAATCAATCTCAAATGATCATAAACAACTAAGCGATAAGGGATCCATCACATGCTAAACTCCGAATAAATCTAATCTCCAATAAAGATTAAATAAAATCTGAATAATAAAGATCTGAGTAATCCATCTGAAAACCTCTAACAACTTTGAAACCAAATGACCCAATAAAACTCAAATGGTGTCTCATAAAAGAAATACGACTGAAAGAAAAATCTAATTAAACAACTCACTAAAATGAATAACTCCAGTTGCACCTCCATATGATAACTTCGATAATCTTATGCAGCTACTCCAAATAATCCTGAAAAAGATTAGTCAACGCATGGGTCAGAGCCAAAGCCCCGAGCATGAATACAGACTACTCCCTTCAAATAGGATCCTTGAATCCAGACATTAGCATTATACGCAATAAATATCACAATAGAATATTTCAAGTTAAACGAGATAATTAAACGCGATAATGATAAATCACTAACTACCTGTAGAAATTCCCATTAATAAAGACACACCAATATGATTTTAAATTTTCAATTTCCACGATGTTAATACAATTAAATTAACCATATTTTATTATTGTTCTCACTTTTTATTAAAGTGTTACACTTCCCCTTGTCAATCGACCTCTGACCCGTTTAAACTGCCGGCCCCGACACATGACAAGGTTCCACACACGACACGACATAAATCGCCCTCTGACCCGTTTAAACTGTCGGTCCCGACACATTATGTCATCACAAATTTTAATACCCGTTTTTATCTTAGGTATTAATACTCCATTTCTCAATTTCACAATTTATAAATCACCCCACTCTTTTATCGACGTGAGATCCTCAAAATACCTCTTAGTCCCATACCTAAGGGTCCCCAAGCTATAAATCCGTCCTACCCTATGTATAGGAAGAATTTCTAATCTAAACCTCGACCTAGTATCATGCCTACGCTAGCGTAACGACGATAAAGTATCAAAAATCAGCCCACCCCCGACATAATAAAATCGCAATAATCTATCCTCACTAGTCCCATACCTAGAAGGCATCCTAAAATATAAGGAGAGAAAATTACTCAACCACCCGTCGTCACAAAGGCAATATAATAATACCAACAAGTCAAACAAAAAGCATAATTAATCAACGTATAAAACTACGCATGATAGTCCAATTCAATTATATCTTAATTTAATTATCACCTCGACGTAAACATCCAATTCATCTCATTTAATTATTTAAATTAAACATATCGCTATTTCATCATTTAAAACATCAAAATTCCACTTTCATTATCTCAATACAAGTTACATGAGTTATGCTCCCCCAAATCCATTTATTTTAAAACTAGGGTTTTTCTACATGCAACTTGCACCAATAAAACCTTAAATCACTCATGAATCCTACGTACCCAAAGGGTTATGAATATTATTCAGATTAAAAGATTTTATAAAAACAACCCCATAGTTAGTGTCCACTTTTTTTAATTAAGTTACTAATTATTTTTAAGAAAATATGTAATTAAGTGTTTAGGCGACACTTAAAACGCATAATACTAAAGGAAAAGAATAGAGTATTCATACCTGTGAAGATCGTGTTGAAAATCTGGTTAGAAATTTGGATTCCTCTCGAAAAATTAGTAAAGAAGTGTTCTTGAATCAATCTTGATTAAGCCCCAATTAAGCCTCCCAAAACTTGTGACAAAAACTTGATTTTGCTGGAGGTTGGTGATTATGGTTGAGAGGAAAAATATTTAGAAGTGTTCTCTGGTGAAAAACATGAGAAAAAGTGATTATGTGAAGTCCCTCTACGAATTATTAAGGTTATATAGTGATTAGGAGTCCTAATCCTAAACAAACTCTACTAAAATAAAACTTGCAGCACACGATTTCTGTTGGGATCGATCGATCGACCCCTGGCGTCGACCGATCAATCGCCCAGAAAGCCTGACAGTTCACCTTAAAAGTTATAAGGGACAAATATTTAAAAACTCATATAAAATCCGTTTTAACTCCGATTTTAATTCCTCTTGAAGTTTGATTCTTCTAAAATCATAACCAACATATTTAACCAATTACAAATTATTAAATCCAAAACTTTATTTTTCTCGAATATTCCAATTAATTAATTAAATTAAATCATAAAAACACGGGGTGTTACAATACAATCCGAAAAAAACTCGAAAAATAAAAGCCCAAGAGGTTGACACTAATAGCTTGTCCCAAACATCTTACAAAGGGACTAAAAATTTATAAATTATAGGAGTCCTAAGATCCCTCGTGGGTTTTAGCACGTTTTTCAAGAAAAATAAATTTTGTCTTGATTTCATCGTCTATTTTCTTGCGAGCTTATGTCATTTTATCCCAAATATTAACGATCTTAAAATGTTTGATAGAAATTTGATCATGTGCACCACTACACATAATGGAATTTGTTCAACTATTTGTGCAAATGATCAATTTTTCGTCTAGAAACTTAACACCGTTACAGTTGAGGGTGAAATTATTATCTTTTTAAAATTGAGAGGGTTAAGTGTAGAAAATAAAAGTAGAAATGATGAAGTGAAAATATGTATAAAGTTCAAGGGGACAACGTGTTATTAACCCTATATGATTAGTAACAATACTTTATACATCTTTAACTCACATCCAACCTTTTCCACCGCTCACTATTTTATTAGCTATAAATGGCGCGATGTGAGGATCAAGATTTTAAAACATCATTTCCTTTTTTCTTTTAGCCTTTCATATCCCTTCTATCCTTCATGCTTTACTCGTTTGGCCCTATATGACTTATGTTTAAAAGATATTAAACATTTTAACTCTTGTTATTCAAAGACACCAAAAAAATTCTATTATAGTAACTCTTATGAGTCCTAATATAGTAAGAAATACTTAGATAAATCATTTTATTACTTCGTAAGTTCTCCTTTATCGTTGCAAATAAATCTGACTCTTCCTCCCAGACTTGGTTAAAGTCAAAATTGGGGACAATTACATTATATACCATTACATTAAATATAGGAAAGAGAAACACCTTAAAAGTGAATGTAGGTATCCCAACAGGGGTACATATGCGCTATACATCTTTATATCCTCATTATTTTAACCTAAAATAACCTCCTCCTACTTCTGGGGGACATATTTGGTAAGGTTGCGATCTTATTCGATTTCAACACCATTTTGTATTTCAAGGATTTATTATCATATTTGAGTTGTATCAATGTATTCTTATTTAGTTTCATATTGTAATTCAGGGTTATTTTATTTTCATATTTGTATGGTTTGAGATTTTTCGTATTCATTTGCACTTATATTATTCCAGATTATGAGAATATTACTAGTTGTTTAACTCTCGTAAGTTGGGAATTTAGGAATGATCACCCTAAATCTGGATGTCCCATAATACCCTCCACCTTTGAGATTATTTAAATTCCCTCTTTTAAATGAATTTTACTTCCGTATTGGTATTAATACCTCGTATAATTTTGTATCCCAACAATATGGTACTATATTCTCGTTGAGTTTAAATGCTATTAGTCGTTGAACCTCTATTTATTTGTTGGAATTTTCATGTTCATTTTATTTTCAACTTTTTTTTCCTTTTATGTATTCCATTGTAAGGTTGGTTTATATAATTGTTTTATGTCTGTAGTTGGTAAGGTTTAATTCTAAGAGATATAAGTATCAATTTTCATGTCAAAATTAATTTCCTTCAAACAAATAAGTACGAATTGCAAAATGTAATGTTGTAATATACCTAATTACTTAATATATATATATATATATATATATATATATATATATATATATATATATATATATATATATATATATATATATATATATATATATATATATATATATATATATATATATATATATCTTGATGTAAAAAACTAGATTTGATCTAATTATTTAATCACAGATAAAAATAAATATATAAATATAAGACAAGATTTTTAAAGTGGTTCAGCCTTGTAAGAATGGCCTACGTCCACTGTATTTATTATTACTCACTGTTTACAGAATTCTCGATAAAGGATTTACCAAGAAATTTCGAGTCCCCTGCTAATGAGGAGGTTACAATGTATTTATAGCCTTGAAGTTGTACCAATGAAAGGACAATGCGCTGTTACCCAGTAGACATGTACATATGTGCTATATTAATGAGCATTTAATGCGCAATTATATCCTGGATTCTCTTGATTTGGATACGCTGTACACTTATATAGCTCGGACCGCTTAAGCTGCTCGAACCGCCTAAGTTGCTCGACATGCTTGAGTTGCTCGGAGAGCTTGAGTTGCTCGTCACACTTGAGTTGCTCGGCACTCATTAGTTGCTCGGTGGTCTTGATTTGTTCTTCTGGAGTATTCGTATTTACCATGTAAATAGACACGCGTCTTCATGTGATTTTTCCATGTCAGCAGACTAAATTTGGTATCAACAGAAGCCCCCAATGTTTTACAGTTCGAGATTGAGGAGGAGTGTGGAACATTCTTCTCGAAATATGGCGGGATTAAATAGTCATCCTGAATTTTAGGAGCGTTTTCCTTGTATTTATTTCTTCTTTTGAATTCATAGAATCAGACTTTTTGAATTTTCTAACTGCTTCGGTTTCCGTGCCTTTTTTCTCCTTTTAGCCGCCGGTAGCGCAAACGTCTAACTTGGTAATCATTGTTTTTTCTGTTCCCGAGGTAAAGTATTTAAACCCGGCAAGAAATCCTATCGTCTTTTACTTTTCAAACCCGTGTCTTCAAACTTTTCATTTCCTCCCTATCTTGTGCGTTCGTTTCCTCCATTGTTCGTTGTCAACTGACTCAGTCTTCTCTTGTAAGCTCTTCTTCCTTTTCTTTTACTTATTATGTTCATCATGGTTTACCGTGTTGAATCTCTTGACAAATTTCGTTCTGAATTTTCAATTCCTTCATGGGTCATTTTGGAGGAACTCTCTGAACCTTCTAACTATTTCTCTTTGGCCAAGGGACATTGGTTCCCAAGTCTCTTCGTGGTCGAATGTGGCTTTTCTTTTCCTCCAAGCCCTTTATATTTGGAATTCTGTCAGTATTTTGATGTTGTTCCTGCAAAAATAGCACAGAATACCTGGCAAATAGTCAATAGAGTCCATAGGTTAAATCAAATCCACGGAACCCGTTTAGGAATTCCAGAAATTATGTTTTGCTATAGATGGGTTGTCAGCGATAGTACTTTTTATTTAAAAACTAGGTTTTTAAATAGGGCTTTAGTTGTCAATCTCCCAGATGCCAACAGGGATTACTTCGAGCATGGGGTTATTATGAAAAATTGGCAACATGCTCCATTAAATGGAGATGATGTATATCAGGGTCCTAGGTGTCCCCTTATGGCAATGGAAGATTTTTTTTTTTGGAAATATTGTTTTCTTTGTGTTTGATAAAGCGTCTTACTGACATTTATTTTTGTTCATTGCAGTGGAAAACAAAAGAAAATCTCCAAAGGAGACAGAGGTTAATTTAAAGCACTTGAAACTTATCTGGAGTTTACACCAATCCGTTGCTGACGAACATATCAGATCAGCATCTTATTTGTTGCAGTACAAGAGCTATACTTCATCCTTCACTGCTCGTCCAGTGGTGGTTGATACCGACCAAGTACCATCTACTGATACTAGTGTGGAGGGTTCTTATTCAGAGTCAAATATTCCAATTGGTGACATAACGAAGAGAAAAAAAGTTCCCTCTTTTTTCGACAAGTCTGATTCTCCTGCCGTGGAGACAAAGAGAAGTAAAAAAGATGCTCTAGAAGAGAGGAGAAAATCTGTCGAGGTACCATCTTCTGATGCAACCAAGAAATTCAGTGAGAAGCCCCCTGTGTATCCGAGCAAAGTTCTTGTTGTTTCTCCTCCAAGTGAGGTTATTGTTATATCACCAACCAAAACAACATCTTTGGTTGAGAATGTTCCTACCCCTTCGAGGAAGTTAAAGAAAATTTCTTCTGAGAGACCAGTAGAACCTGTCTCTCAGTCTTTGAATGTTGAAGGTGGGGTTCCCACTTTTGTTCCTCCGAGCTCTGCTATGAGCTCGGTGAAGTCTTGGATTATCCTAGAGGTCCAAGGTATTGAAGCTACTCTTACTCGTGACAGGGTCACCACCTTGGTTGCTCAACATATTGCCTCAATAAGTATTATTAATATAAGCTTTCTTTTTTCAATACTATGTCCTCGCACTGACTCAAAGTTATTTTCTTTTTTCAGTTGGTAACATGTTTTAATACTATTCTGAAGAAGGATGAAGCTATCAAGGCTTCAGTCTCCTCAGGAGGTGTAGAGGAGGCCTTTACTGAATTAACCCAGTCTTTGAAAGATTCTCATCAGAAGTATGAGGAGAATAATATCGCTTGGGAGAAGCAAGTTATGTCTGTCGAGAAAGAGAGAGATCGTGCTGTGGAGGCCTCCAAGGATTTGGAGAAGAAATTGGGGGAGTATGAGAAGAAGAATAAAGAGCTTGAGGAGAAACTCAAGAATGTTGCAGATCTTGAGAATAAACTCAAAGCTGCTGAAGAGGAGGTCGGTAGACTCCGTGATGTTGATCGCCAGAAGGAGGAGGTGGAGGAGAAGCTAAAAACTGCCGAGAAACTTATTACTGAGAGGACTTCCTCAGAGAAGGTTAAAAGGAAGACAGCTGTTAAAAAATCATTCAGCATGGGTTGGGATAAGGGATGGAATAAGTGTTTGGCTGCTATGTCATCACAAATGGAATACGCCAGCCTGAAATAATTTAGGGACGAATGGGTGGCAGCTCTACAAGAGCTGAAGGTTGTTTAAGATTCTGACTTATTTTAACAACACACTCATGGACCTCCTCCCTCTTCTGGAGAAGAAGAAGAGGACAAAGCTGCCTTCGAAGAATCTTCCATGATAATAGGAAATCAGGCCCTTTCTATTCCAACTATTCAATCATGTTCCGAGCAACCCCAACCAACCATTACTCCTGTCGAGCAGCTTTCTTTGGCCTCCGAGCAACCAACCTCTTCGTCCAAGCCTCCTGAGGAAGTTTTAGGAAGCAAGGAGAAGGTGTAGATTTGTTCAGATCTTTCTTTTTCTTTTTTGTTGAATGTAATTTTGGACTGTACTTCTCTTTATCATGAAATAAAAATTCAAACTTTGGGTTGTTTGCCTTAACCTTTTCTTTTACATGCTCTTCCTGCATTCTCATTGATTCTTTCTATCTCTTATCTTTACTAGTTTATGGGTAGGATGGAGGTCTTGTCAGCTCACGATACTGAACTGATGAAAAAATGCAATGACTACTTAAAGGCTAGCCATGCAGACCTAAACGAGGCTCAAACTGTTAACATCCTTGGTCCAAATTCTTCTGAATAAGCAGTTGAAGCATATCAGTATTTGAAATGCCTGCTTGACCGAACTGTTGCCAATAATGTGGCATATTATGAGATGATTGAGTACCTTCAAGTAACCATCGAGGAACTCCAACAACAATATAAGGAATCTTCTGCCCTTTTGCATAAGGGGTATGAGAAAAAATATCAGCAACTAAATGCTGACAAAGGATATGATAAGTTCATCGCTGCTTACGACGAAAAGGAGAAAATTCTAAGGGTTGAGGTCGAGGATCATAGGCAAATCGCAAAACTGTTGGAGCAGGAAAACAATGTTTTGCGAGGAGAGATATCCCAGCTGAAATCTGCAGCATCTACCTCTGGAGCCTTGGTCCCTGTTAATGATGAAGGTTTCTCTTTCTTGGAGGTTGAAAATGCCAATTTGAAAGATGAATTAGAAACCTTAAAGAGGACTGGACCCTCTACTTCTGCTCGCGGACGAGCAAGAACTTCTCGGGGACGAGCAATGGCTGCTCGGGTTACTGTTGAAGAAGCTAGATGCAGGAAGCCTTGGAGAATCAAGCATTTCAGTTGGTGGTGAAGAATCAGGCTTTATCCGAGATGTCCAAGAAGATTCTGAACCTCACCGACCAACTCTCCACACAAAGCTCTACTTTGGAGAATAAAGAACTTCTAGTGAAGAACCTCCACGAGCAACTGGAGAGGTTAACTTACCAGTTTCATAAACAACCTAGAGAGTTTTGGATGGCTGGATATAATGAAGCCCTTTATCATCTCGATGATCGGATCCAGAATTTAAATAACGAGGGTTACAAGCAAGGATGATTGAATGCCCTGGGGGTGTTAAAGTTAGAGCAGGGCCATTATCTATGGGATTATTATGACCCTGGATTGCTCGAGTTGCTCGTGCCACCTTTCAAACTTGATATGATCTGGATTCCTTCTTGGGCAATTCCCCGATGCTTAATTTCCAAGTATCTCGGCGACTACAGTCTTCATTCTAATTTTGAGATATCTCGCCCGGAGCACTTGCTTAATCGGCCATTTGTGATGAATGTGAGGATGCTTCGAGATTTGAACTTCATAAATTCCCCTTACGTCTTAGATGATCCTCCTGCTAGAATGGAACCTGTTTCAAAGGCAGAGGGAAAGAAATCAGTAGAATAGGATCTTTATGTAATGGTTTTTTTCTTTTTTCAGCATATGTATTCCTTCTCGATTTGAATGAAAAGTTTTAGTCTTTTGTCATTTTATTTTCTTCTAAGTAATTTGCAGAATGTCTTCGCTTGTTGGTTGGTAAGTATATATATGTTTATGACATACTTATCTCATTGTAGTCATTTTTTATACTAAGCAATAGAACAACTTACATTCCATTTTATTGCTTGATTTAAACAGCCGGAGTTGATTGAAATTGGCTTACCGACCAACCAAAATTGGTGGATTTTAATTCCCAACCAACCGGAGTTGGTGGATTTTTATTCTCGACCAACCGGAGTTGGTGGATTTTATTCCCGACCAACCGGAGTTGGTGGATTTTTATTCTCGACCAACTGGAGTTGGTGGATTTTTATTCCCAACAACCGGAGTTGGTCGATTTTGGACTTGATGCGTGATTATTCTGAACTTGATGCGTAGTGTGTAGCACTAGTACTCTGAAAAATTTCAACAAAAGGAGAGAATTGGGTAAAACATCCAAAACTTTATTCATATTGAAGAAAACTGCATTACATAGGGATTTTAACTACTGATAATATTTACGCATATGCTCTGCATTCCATGCATTCTTAAACTCTTCTCCTTCTAAGTTTTCAATCCTATATGTCCCCGATCGAACAACTTCTGTTACTCTGTAGGGTCCATACCAGTTAGCTTCCATTTTGTTGTGCTTTTGAATTACTTTCTTTAGCACATAGTACCCTTCTTTCAAATCACACTTCTTTACTCTCTTGTTATAGAACAGAGTTGTTCGTTGTTGGTGTGCAATATTCCTTACTTCTTCTTCTTCTCTAACTTCCTCGAGCATATCCAAGTCTAATATTCTCATCAAGTCACTGATAGGAGAATTGAAAGTTAGTATTCTATGCGTGGGCAAACCCAATTCAGTTGGTATGATGACTTCATTTCCAAATGCCAGCATGTATGGAGATTCTCCTGTTGCTGCTCATGGTGTTGTACGATAAGCCCACAACACGAAATGTAGTTCGTTAATCCAATTTGCCCTTGCATCGTCCAGTTATTTTTTCAAACCATTCAGTAGCGTTCTGTTTGTCACCTCAGTTTGTCCATTGCTCTGGGGATGGCCTAGTGCAGAGTGGGTTTTCAATACGTTTGACTGATGACAATACGCAGCAAACTCCTCGTTGTCGAATTGGGTTCCATGATCAGTAATGAATGCATGGGGAAGACCATATCTACAAATGATATTCTTCCAAATAAATTGATACACCTTATCACATGTCATATCAATAAGAGGCTCAGCTTCCACCCACTTAGTAAAGTAATCCACAGCGACCACGAGATATTTAAATCTTCCCCTGGTCATTGAAAGTGGCCTGACCAAGTCTATTCCCCACATGGCAAATGGCAAATGGCCAAGGGAAAGTAATGGGTATTAACAATGCTTGGGGAGTTCTTCGGATAGAAGAGAAGCGCTGACATTTGTCACATTTTTTGGCATAGGCTATACAATCAGCCCTCATCGTTGGCCAATAATATCCCTACGTCATTATTCTTTACAAAAGTGTCCAACCTACTACATGGGCTCCACAGGACCCTTCATGGACCTCTTCAATGAAATCTTTCACGTCGGAGGGATGCACACATCTTTGCAAACCTGCTATAATTCCTCGTCTATATAAAATACCATTAGTCAATATATAACGAGCAGCTTTAAACTTCATTTTCTTGGCTGTGAGTTTATCAGTTGGCAAAGATCCTTCTTTAATATATGCCCTTATGGGGTCCATCCAAGATGGTCCTAAATCAAGGGTAATAAAATTTATCATTAGATCTTCGTTTATGCTCCGACTAGCCACGACTTCTATTAGGATTGTTCTTCTTAGTTCAGTACGTATTGCTGAAGCTAATCGTGCTAAGGCATCTGCTCTTGCATTCTCCAATATTGGTATTCTAATTAACTGTACTGCGATCAGGCTTGATACAAGCTCCATTGCTTTTGCATGATACTTGATTATTAATTCTCCTTTGGCTACATATACCCCCAGCATTTGATTTACGATCAATTATGAGCCACTGAATACGATAACCTGCTCAGCCTTTATGGTTTTTGCCAAACTAAGACCAATAATCATTACTTCATATTCAGCTTCATTATTAGAAGCTTTAAATTGAAAGCGCAGAGCATATTCCACATCAATTTCATCTGGGTTGTTTAAAATAATCCCTGCTCCACTGCCTGTAGTGCACGGAGAACCATCTACATACAAATTCCACACAAGTATCTTATTATCATACTCTTGGTCAGACAGATTTCCTCGGTGGAATATTTGATGCTTCCTTATATCCTCCTCCAGTACTTATTGCTGCTCGTTGAACAGCTTCTCTTGCTCGTCTACCGACTGAGGTTGGTCGGAGCTTAAGTTGGATGATCCCATAACATCCTCAGGTCGGTCGGTATTCAACCTCTGCTCTTCGGAGGTATCTGAATAGGTGAACTCTGTGATAAAATCTGCCACTGCTTGCCCTTTAAGTGACGTCCTAGGCTCATAAATTATATCGTATTCTCCCAATTCTACAGCCCAATACATCAATCTTCCTGATTTCTCTGGTTTGTGCAGAGCTTGCTTTAATGGCATGTCTGTATACACAACTATAGTATGATCTTGGAAGTATGGCCTCATTCTTCTACTTGCTTTGATCAATGCCAGTGCTAACTTTTCCAGCCTTGGATATCTGATCTTTGCTCCTCGGAAGGCCTTATTAGTGTAATAGATTAGTTTTTGCACTCCATCCTCCACTCTTACTAGCGCCGAGCTTACTGTGTTTTTTGAGACTGCCAGATACAAGTATAGTCTTTCTCCCATTACTGGCCTGGATAACAATGGAGGTGCTCCCAGGTATTTCTTTAATTCTTGAAAAGCCTTTTCACATTCGTCATTCCACTCGAAAGTCTTTTGGAGTGTTTTGAAGAATGGGAGGCATCGATCAGTTGCTCGTGACACAAATTTGTTAAGTGCTTCAACTCCCCCTGTGAGGCTTTGTACTTCCTTCTTCGTCGTTGGGGATCGTATCTCCAATAGAGCCTTGATCTTTTCAGGGTTCACCTCAATTCCTCGTTGATTTACGATATATCCGAGAAACATGCCTTCTCGTACTCCGAATATGCACTTGGTGGGATTCAGCTTCATTTGATATTCCTCTAGTTGATCAAAGGTCTGGCCTAAATCAACTAGATGATCAGCAGCTTTCTTGCTCTTTGTCAGCATATCATCAACATAAACCTCCATGTTATGACCAATTTGCTCTGCAAACACCTTGTTCATCAACCGCTGATAGGTAGCACCTGCATTTTTAAGTCCAAAAGGCATAACATTATAACAATAAGGTCCCCTTAGGGTAATAAATGAGGTACTCTCCCTATCTTTAGGCTTCATTTTAATCTGGTTATAACCAGAATAAGCATCCATGAAACTTAATAGTTTGTGCCCCGAGGTATCATCCACCAGTTGATCAATTCGGGGCAAAGGAAAATGATCCTTTGGGCATGCCCTGTTGAGGTCGGTAAAGTCTACACACATCCTCCACTTGTTATTTTTCTTCTTTACCATTACCACATTTGCTAGCCAGTCAGGATATTTAACATCCTCAATGAAAGAGGCTTTTTGCAGCTTCTCTACTTCCTCCTGTATAACATGATAATTCTCAGGGATGAACACTCTTATTCGCTGCTTTACTGGCTTGATTTCCTTGTTCACATTGAGCTTGTGACACAAGAAATTCGGATCTATTCCTGGCATGTCTTCATGACTCCACGTAAAAGTTTGCTTTCTTCGCCTTAAGAATGCTATCAATTTTTGTTTTATTGATTCATCCAAGGATGCACCAATTTGAGTTGTTCGTTCTGGATATTCGTCGTCCAGAATGACATTCTCAGTAGCCTCCATAACCTGCCCTTTCACGAGTTGGGACTCGTCTCTAGGGTCTAATGTCTCAATCTCTGCATCTTCTATTTGGTAGGTGGTAGTCTTCTTTCTAAATTCTTCATGCTCTTCCTACTCGGCAGATGAATAGTAGTATTCCCGAGCTACTTTTTGGTCGCCTTTCACAACTCCCACCCCAAAATTGGTTGGGAATTTTAGACATTGATGCACAGTAGATGGTACTGCTTCAAATTTCTTTAGACGTACTCTTCCCATGATGATATTGTAAGCTGATTGGATGTTTTTATCCATTACGAAAAAGCGTACTCTTTCTGTTTGACAAGTAGTCCATGTACCGATAAGCATATCCAACTTGATCGTCCCAAGTGGGAAAACCTTCTCGCCAGTAAAACCAAGGAGGGGCCTATGATATGGCTCCAACTGGGCTAGATTTAGATTTAAACTGTCAAAGTACGGATAGAAAATGATATCTGTCGAGCTACCATTATCCACCAGTACTCGTGAAATCACAACTTCCCTCATTCTCATCTTGATTACCAATGGATCATCATGAGGATATAGTACACCTGCCAAGTCGTTCTTAGAGAAACCAATGACCAGCTTATCCTTATTCACCTTCCTCGGGCGATCATCTTCAGCCAGATTTATCCGCTGAATGTACGAGCAAGCCTGAGCCTCATTGAGGTAGGCTTTTCTCTCAGCAGTCATATCTTCGCCTCCTGCATCTCCACCTATAATGACATTACATTCAAAAGATCCAAAATGGATAGAAAATACCTCACGTTCTGGATGTTTTGGTCTTTTGGAGAGATCGGGGTCGTCTTGGTCATCATCCGGATCTTCTTCGTGGCTTCTCTTCTTATATTCTTTTGCTCGACGAGGAGATCTAGACCTCTGTCTTGCTCGGTCGCTGCTCTTTCCATCATTTCGACGATCAACATACTTGGCCTGCTTTCCTCGTCTGATGAGTGCAGTTTTTGGTCTTGTGACCATGGTCTTTATGGAACTCGCAATATTTGGTCTTATTCCTCTTGTTAGGATCTGTCTTCATTTTCTCTGGCCAATTTAGCTCCTCGCTGTTTTTGATTTCTTCCAGAACATGGTTTATGTCTACTTTCAAAGGAGTATAATTTCCAAATTTCTTCAACAATTTCCATGCTGGCTTTTCTTTTGACTGCTTGTTACCAACATTGTTCTTATTCTCTTTCTTTTCAGCCTTATTAACCTCCACCTTGATCTATTTGGTATCCATATTCTTCTTCGCAGCCATGGCCTCCTCGGCATTCATAATCTTCGCTGCCTTTGCCATTAGTTCTTCCATGGTTCTAGGAGGATCTTTGGCTAGAGTGTAGTATAATTTATCTGGAAACAGTCCGCTCATCAGAGCAGTAATTGTTGTCTTTTCCTCGTAATCAATAACTTCGAGCTTCTCGTTATTGAAACGAGTTATATAATCCCTAGTGCTCTCACCTGCTTTTTGTCTAACACTTAACAAGTGTGCTACTCGTTTAACTGGTTTTGCTCCAAAACAGAAATTTCCAATAAAGAGCTCGGTCAGTTGAAAGAAAGTTTAAATCTTCCCCCGAGGAAGATTATTGTACCATATTTGAGCAGATCCGGTAAGAGTTCCCGAAAATGCCCTGCATCTCATCTCATCTGGCACGGCATAAATATCGGCAGCAGCTTGGTATTGTTCTATATGAAGGACTGGATCAGTTTTTCCATCATATTTAGGAGTCACAATAGGTGCTTTGAACTTTGATGGTGTCGAAAAATCCACAATTGCCTGGATAAAAGGTGTCCCTTGGACAAAAGTTCTTTGTAGAGGATTCTTGGACTTAGCCCTTTCTCTTAGTCTATCCTCCAACCTTTGAATAGAGCCTTTTCATGCATCATTTCCTTCCTTGGGTCTGTTGGTTCGAGCAACTGATCGTGTTGAATTTTCTTCCTAGGATCTTTCATTACGAGCAATTGGTCGTGATTGGGCAGAACCCTCCCTTAGATCGGATGGTGGTTGAAAATTCCTTGACATAATCCTAGGAGGACTTCTATTCCTCCTAGGGCCCAAATGATCAAAAGGAGAGACCATGCTTAACCTCTCCAATGCAGTAGTCCATTGTGAAGAGAGGGTGATGTTTTGTTGAGTATATGTAGCTCGTATTGATGAAGTTCGACCAGGTTGATAAGAAAAATCATTAGATCTCTCAGTGCGATATGAATCGGTACGTCTGGATCGAGATTCCTCTAGGAATAACGTGCGCCTAGTACGCAAAGAAGGTAAACGGGTATTTCTTTGAACGCTTCGTTGTCCTGAATGAGTAGATACTCCACCTTGGACAGTTTGTATGAGTTGTCGCATAGTTTCTTGCATGGTTGTCTGGCCTTGGGCTAGATTAGCCATTATGCCAGCCAGATCTTTAACATTTGGGGGAGTAGATGGATTTGGGGGGTTTCCAGCTTTTCGATTACTGGATTTGGGATTATCAGCCATTAATGATGAATAGTTTTGGTGAAAAATGATAATTACAGTCGTTTCCCACAGACGGCGCCAATCTGTTGCTGTAAAAAAACTAGATTTGATATAATTATTTAATCACAGATAAAAATGAATATATAAATATAAGACAAGAGATTTTTAAAGTGGTTCAGCCTTGTAAGAATGGCCTATGTCCACTGTATTTGTTATTACTAACTGTTTGCAGAATTCTCGATAAAGGATTTACCAAGAAATTCCGAGTCCCCTGCTAATGAGGAGGTTACAATGTATTTATAGCCTTGAGGCTGTACCAATAAAAGGACAATGCACTGTTACCCAGTAGACATGTACATCTGTACTATATTAATGAGCATTTAATGCGCAATTATATCCTAGATTCTCTTGATTTGGATACGCTGTACACTTATGTAGCTCGGACCGCCTAAGTTACTCGACACGCTTGAGTTGCTCGGAGAGCTTGAGTTGCTCAGAGAGCTTGAGTTACTCGTCACACTTGAGTTGCTCGGCACTCATTAGTTGCTCGGTGGTCTTGATTTGTTCGTCTGGAGTATTCGTATTTATCATGTAAATAGACACGCGTCATGTGATTTGTCCATGTCAGCAGACTAAATTTGATATCAACAATATATATGTTTGTATTTGTATAATATATAATTATAATTACAAGCTAATAACTTATTCTTAAGAAACTATATTTATAGCTTATTAACTTTGTTAAAGAAAAAAAATGAACTTTTAAACCATTTATTTTGTGCAACTTTTAAAGAATATTATGTTTATTAGTTATTATATAACTCTTTATGTGTTTTATTTAAATTAAAATCATCATCAGTTTTTACCACTTTCTTAAAATTTGTGGGTGGAAAAATTATGTTTGTTACTTATTACTAAATTGTGAAGAGAGAGAGAGAGAGAGAGAGAGAGAGAGAGAGAGAGAGAGAGAGATTTTCCATTATCAATACTTCATTTTGTTGGTTGGTAAACTAAGAATAATGATCCTATATCTTTTGACGATTCATGTTCTTGCAAAATTTTCTATAACAAATTAACTGGAAAGCCTTTACATGTGGATACAATCATTGGGGTTAATACAATAGTCCCAAGTTTGCTCTTACCAAGCATCCATTTTCCTTAATTATCAGGATGTTAGTAGTGATAATTTGATGTTTACACTTCCATGGAATCTCAACTAAGTTATCATCACAACATCTTTAATTGACAAATTGTGTAACATTTCCAGAAAGTGTTTCATCCAAATAGAGGGCCTCTTCATCATTCAAGACAACCTATCTAAGCCATAGTCTGCATCTACAAGAAAATTATACTTACCTCTCAAAAGAACTTTACGTTTTATGATCAAATAACTTTTTATTAGTCACTATTTTCCCACAAATTCACAATTAAAAGCACCTCTAAGGAAGTCCTACCTGTTGAACAACACAACCCCAGTGTTATTATTGCAACCACATCTATACTAACACTCTTTTATAAAATACTAGCATGTAACTCGCGCAATGTGAAAACGCATATAGTATTTTTATCCTATTTTGATATATAAATGTAGTAAATTACACATATACCATTTCAATTTTCAAGTAATGTTTTCATAGGCTTAGACAAAAATAACCAACAAATAAAGATTAAAATAATTACCATTTAAAAATATAAAAATTCTGCATATAAAAATTATGGGACTATGAAGCCTTACTACAGTTTAGCATAATGACTTTCACAAATTACAGATCAAACTAAAGAATTAAAATAATAGAAAATAGTCGTTTTATTATTTTCAATTTATCAACCATCTAAATACTAATACTTATTTTTTTTCCATTAAGCCATCAATGCATCTGATAATCTCATTTTTTTTCAATGAAAATCACAATTTTTATTTTTTTGCACTGCTATGTTGTTGGAGGTTTTACTTCGTACCCACCACATATCTATGGGTATAAACCCTAATTTCAATTGTTTGAATATAAAGAAGAAAGTGAAAAGCACATACCATATTGTGATAGCCTTGAATGGATTTAAAATGATCAATTTTCCTATTCTTTTCAAACTTCCTCTATCTTAATCGAAAACACTCCAAGACCGGGACCGAGACCTCCTCCTCTTTCTTCAATCTCTATATCTCTCCCGATGATAGCCTCTGGTTCGAGTTCCAATGTTATGCCGACCTGTGTGTTTTGAAAGTTAAAAAAAATTCCCAGGAAAATTAATGGATTGAATTTGATTCCAAGCATAAGCAAAAACACCAACATATATTGTAATAAGAAACATAACTTCAAAACAAATGTAAATGATGAAATATGAAGTTTCCATTACCATATGTATGTAAGACGCTGAAGAGTCGTCCATCCTAGTTGAGTGTGTATGATCTTCTTTATTCAGACAAGAAACATAAGTTAAAAAACAAACGTAAATGCTAGCTTATTATGTTTGGATTTATGTAGGGGCTTGTTGATTTTTCTATAATCTGGTACCTGATTCCATGAAGAGCTATGGGCATCCGTTTAATGACTTGACATTAGGGATTGGAAAGTTCATTAGTGTTTTCTATATTTTAATATTTAATACACTGTAGAAACGTTCATCCCCTTTTGTTAATTGAAATATTTACGAAGTGTATATGTGTCATCATATAGGGCACGATAAATGTCGATGTGCTATCAAATTTAGATATATAATATAGAGTAAATTACCTTTTTGGTCACTGTACTTTTGGGATAATTTTTAAATGGTCCCTTATCTTATGTTTGACTCATCTTAGTCCCTCAACTATGTCACTTGTGCCAAATAAGGGATTCCGTTGATTAGTCAGTTAAATGTAGACAGCAAAATGAAAAATTCCTTTTCTATCCTCATTTGAAACCGTTAATAGCCCAGCAACAACATTTCCCACCATTTGTTCTTCATTTTGGCGCCAATAATTCTATATCCCACCACATGAAGTAACAACTGGAGAAAAAAAATGGCCGCTTATTACGATTACGGCCATTTGGCCGAAAGACGTACCTCGAGGACGGAACATAATCCCAGTAGAACCTTTTTAGCGTGTCCAAGTCGTACCGAACAAGTTGGTTGTGGATTTTTTTATCTGGGAAGACATACTGAATTGGGTTCTCAAGGTTGGGAGAGTTCAAAATAGAGATAAGATGTTATGGATTGTGTTGTTATTGTTTGTGTTTGTAATTTGGGTTTTGTTGTTTGGAAATGAGGGTGAGAAATGTAACTGTGAAGTGAATGATGAATGAAATATATGTGTCATTGTAGAAACTGTTTGAATCAATGAATGAAATGCAGACTTTGTTTCAATTAATGTGTGTTATTATAATTATTTTCAATTAATGAATGAAAATGTTGCAACTGTGAAATCATAAACAATAGTATAGAAACAACCATATTCATTACCATAAAAGGAGTTCAAACTATGCAACATTAATTACAGTTCCAAATATGGAACTTTACACCAAAAAACATCCAAAATAGTTAGAAGCAACACTAAACCTTCAGTTGCATACAAAAAATATCAGTTCCAGTTGCATCCATATCAGTTGCATACAAAAAATAGTTAAATTTCATACTAAATCTTTAGCTAAACACATCCAAATCTTCACTTCAAACTATTTTTGGCTCTGAGTTTGTTTCTTTTTTGGGACAACCTTATTCTTACTTTTTTTGGTTGCAGCCTTTTTTGGACACCTCCTTACATTATGTCCAAAGTAACCACACTTGCGGCATTTAATCTTAATGCCATGTTTCCCAATTTTAATTCCAGTTGTATGAGTTTCACGTGCTTCTTTGTTCCTCTTTTTCTTTGGTCTACCTAGTTGTGCCTTAACATCATGTGGTGTTAGTGGTTTCTTTGCAGAGGTAGGCCACAAGTCTTTGATATTTAAGGGCATGGGGAGGTTTGCATATTATTGGAGATACTTTTCTTTGGTGTAACACTTATCCACATAGCTTTCTAGTTTATCCCCTTTGTATAAAATTTCCCCTAAACCATGAACACAAGGCAGCCCACTCAATTGTCAGATCCTACAAGAGCAAGTCCCCCCCTCAGATCAATAACAAACTGAACAAATGGACTTTTAACTTGGAACAGAGATACTCCATTCCATTCATAAATAATTCCTACAGACTCTTTCAGCAAGAAACCCAGATTTTTCTCAATTCTTAGACAAATTACACATGGGTGTTTCACCATCTTATCTCTGTTCACTTGAATTCTTCTCATTATCAATTCCCTAATTGTTTCCATCATTGAGATAATAGGTTTATCCCATGCATCAGCTATTAAATTGTTGAAGACTTCACAATGGTTGTTTATGAGAATATCATATTTTGGCTAGGTAGATAAGTGTGACCTACTCCAATTGTTTGGTGGTAGCATTATATCCATCCATATGTATGATTTTTTAGAAACCTGCTTCACTTGTTCTATGCATTGGTTGAAATATACTGATGTACTTGCTTTGGCACATTTCCAAAACAAATCTTTCAATTATTTTCCCCTAAACTCCTTAAAATTGTTGTAGTGGTGCCTAACACAAAATCTCAGCTCACATTAGGGGACAACAGTTGAAGAGCTGGTACCAAACCCTGCAAGAATATAGAATATTAGTTACTTTGAATATATTACATGAAAGTAAATAAATATTTTGCATGAAATAAAATTTAGAGGTTTACCTTCTGCTGATCACACGTGAATGTGAATTTATATTCATTTACCATTCCAACATTATCACACAATAACTCCGAAAACCACATCCAAGAACTCTCACACTCTTTCTCCACGAAAACATAAACAAATGGTCAAATGCTCTTATTTGCATCTATACCAACAACTTCTAGTAGTTGACCAGGGTAGGGGCCCTTTAATAAGCAACCATCTAGACTAATAATAGGTCTACAAGCTTCAAGGAATCCTTTTTTTAGTGGCCCTAAAGCACAATACATTCTCTGAAATTTAGGTCTCTCATCTTCAATGCTAGCCTCATTGACATGAATTTTAATTGTGGAATCAGGCATAACCCTTTTCACTCCAGCATAATACATCCACATGTTTGCATATTGGTCTTTGGATCATCCCTCAATCAATATTTGAGCTTTTTTCTTTGCCTTATATGCTTGGCTTCTTGACACCCCAATTGTTAGGTCCCTTTTAACAGTCTCCCAAATTGGATTCAGAGGTATTTCAAGCTTGGACTTGAATGTGTCCAAGTACCTATTTGATAACCATGAGTATGTAACAAACCTATTGGTGTAGGCAACCTTGCAATTATTGTACACATCTAGCAAAGTTTTCACTTGAAATGTTTATTCACCACTAATTTTTGAAGCATATATCCTCCATTTACATGGTGAGGCACAATTAGCTATAATCCTTCTTATATCATTCTTTATGAACATAATGTCCTTTTTGTTATGAATTGCATACTCACTAACTGCTTGTCTAAATACATGAGTACTTGCAAACTTCTGGCCAAGTTCAAATTGAGGGTTTGCCATATCTTTTTCCTGGATCAAACTCAGTCCATCTATATTTATAAGCATTACCTCCCTCATCTTTAGAAGAAGCCAAGCTAATAAGCTCATCCGAGTAATCTATTTCAGACACAAATCCCAAGTTATCTTCATTAACTCCCACATCCTCATCCATAATTATCTTTTCCTTTCCCTTATTTTTATCCCCTCTTCTCTCTTCATTGACTCCCACATCCCCATCCATAGCCAACCTTTCGTTTCCCTTATTTTTATCTCTTCCTCTCTCTTCAATATTCTCTCTTATATCTTCTTCACATTTAGATCTAGGACCATCATGTTCAAATTGTTCTACTTCTATTTCATCAAAATCTATCCCAAGTACACTAGGATCAAAGTACAGATCATCTTTAGGCATATCTATGTACAAATGAACCTTCCTATATGTAGGAACCCACTTACACATTTTCAACATATCTATGTCACTTTCTATTTTGTACAAACCAAACCATAAATCCAAATTTGGATCCTTGTACCATAATTGGTTGGGATTATGACATCTTGATTCCCTATGCATTTCACACAAGTCTTGGAGTGATAGTCTATCTGGATCACAAAAATCAAAATGGTTGACAAGTTCACCAATATATGATTTGTCTAGTTTATCATCAAAATAGCCACCATAGTGCAACTCAACAGTGAATTAGGGCTCACTTTCATCTGTAATAACACATGCATAATGGAAAAAGGGTAAAAAAAAGAAATTTTATGAGGCATACACATATTGAAAAAGGGGTTTTTGATGAGAAAAAAATGGGTTATTGCAAACAATAGATCTATTAGGTAGAAAAATTACAAGAAAATTAAGGGTTTTGATGTATAAGTTAATGATGAACTACAATGTCAAGCAAAACAACTAAATAAATTCGTCTACTCTTAACTGAAAGAGAAAAAATACGGAATTTCACATACCATATAGCGTTTGAGGATCGATGAGCAAATATTTAGGAAGAACATGACGCAACTTCCACTCCATTTTGTCCACGGATGATTTCAATGTTGGGTTGATCTGTATAAAGTTGGGGATTTTGCATGTGGATGATCAAAGAATGCCAACCATTTCAAACGTTGGGGGTAAATATGGGAATGCCCTTAGAAAATTGACATATGAGAAGCACATGTCAATTTTCTGTCTACATTTAACGACCTAATGGATGGAATCCCTTATTTGGAACAAGTTACATAGTTGAGGGACTGAGATGAGTCAAACATAAGATAAGGGACCATTTAAAAACTATCCCGATAGTTCAGTGATCAAAAAGGTAATTTACTCTATAATATAATTGGAACTGAATCACTATTATACCAAGACCTTATAAGATGAAAACTAGATCCAAAAACAACATCAATATTAATAACCCAGTTTTTTTTGAGTTTATAGTCGCACGTTGGAGGTATTTGCAACAAAATACATTGGCAAGCGGTGTTTCTTGCTTTCATAACAATTATGATGGTTCTATTCAAATAAGTTGGCCAATGATTTTGAAAAAGTAATAATGATGAAATTTGAAATCAATAAAAATCTACACAAATAAAATAGCCTTCTAAAGTGAAATCGTATAACGATATGGAAAATTAAGCTTAATAAGTGGAAGGTGTAAACTTAGTCTAGGCCTCCTAAAATCCTATCAGAAAATCAACCTAAGAGGACTGCATAGGATACTAAACAAAAAATAATACAATTTCTGAAATGAATAAGTATGAAACCCAGGCACTACCTTCCCCCCACCCCCCCTCATATCATAAGTCCACACCAAAAAGGTCACTACCTTTTCCCCAACCCAACACCGCCGCAAATCGCTCATTCTCTAGCTCAACATAGCAAATGCGACACTCCCTAGTCCATTATCAACCAGTAAACAACACAAATCTCACCACAAATTGGATTCAAATCGAAACTCATGAAATCATTTTCATCCTTCATTCAAATGAAACCCAAAAATCATCTCCATCTCAAATTTTGCGATTCTAGAGTTTGATTTTAAATGATTTTTTGGATTTTTTTTTCTAATTTTGAATTTAATGAAAGAATCGATTGTATTGTTGCATTTTAGATTTCATTTTGAATGGGATTTAGGAGAGAGAAAGAACAATGGTGGGGTACAATTTTAGCAAATATCTCAATATAGAGGTGTGTAGTGAAATTTATCTTTAGAAAATCTTAAATTTAGTTTTTAAAACTCTTGTGTGATAAATTTATCTACACTCATCTATAGAGAGTATTTTCATTTTTAGTAAATATCTCAATATAGAGGTTTGTAGTAAAATTTATCTCTAGGATGAATTCCACCCCACCCATCTATAATGAATTTTTGCATTTTTAGCAATTATTTCATAATAGATTGATGTAGTTAAATTCATCCCCTATGAGGATTTATCTTATCAATTTTAGAGAGAGAAACACTGTAACACCGCGCTAAATTCTGGCGGTGGCCGCCACCAAAATTAAGCCAGACATTTGTAAATTAAATATCATCCTTAGCATGTGACAGATATGAAACATGTAAAATTTTAATCCACAATATAAATGACTTAAATCAATCCCAAATATCAAGAACCTCCAAATGATTTAACATCAAAGTGCGATAAAAATCCATCACATACAATATTCGAATATCTCAATTATTACAATAAACCAAACCCAACTGAAATCTTAAGATAACTTTGTAACTGAAAGACCCAATAAAATCCAAATATAGTCTCACAATAAATACGACTGAATAGGAGAAGAAATAAACTACTAAAATAATAAAATAGCTCCAGCATCACTTCCAAAAGATCTCCAATAATTCCTATGCAATTACTCCAATTAAATCCCTAAAAATAATAGTCAATGCATATGTCAGAGCCAAGGCCCTGAACATGAATACCGGCTACTCCTTTTAATTAATGTCCTTGAACCCAAACAATAGTGCTATATATATATCAACCATAACAATAGAATCTTTTAATTAAAAGAAAGTATATAATCATCAACAGTAAATTTCTAAGTACCCGCAAGGTTTAAATGTGCCACACCAATATTATTTTTAAATTAACCCAGGTTCCACGATGTTAATTTAATTAAATTAACCCGAATTATCGTTTATTCTCACTTTATTATTAGGTATAGCGGTCTGCCCGCCACGGGTGGTTCTCCCACCAAAATACGTCATTATAGCGTTCCTCCCACCACGGGTGATTTCTCCACCAAAATACATCATTATAACAGTCCTCCCGACATGGGTAATTTCTACACCAAAATACACACCCCTTGTCGAATTCGTCATCTGATCTGTTATTATCCTGCAATCGTCGACATATGACAAGGTTCCACACATGAAACGACATAAATCGCCCTCTGAACCGGTTAAACTGTCGGCCCGAACACATTATGTCGTCAATAAATTTTAATACCCGTTTTAGTCCCGTGGTATTAATTTTCCAAAATTTCTCATACTCATTATTCAAATAAATTTCCCCCACCCTTAAAAGCGATGTGAAAATCCTCAAAGTACCCCTTAGTCCCAACTAAGAGTTCCCAAAACACAATTTTGTCCCATCCTTAATAAATGATGATTGTAACAATTTCACTCCACCTAGATATCAATCCTAGGTTATCATAATAACGGTAAATATAGAGAATCAACCCCACCCCAATATATATAACCCGCATAGACTCATTCTAACTAGTCCCATACCTAATTATCATAAATCGCAAGTAAATCCCACTTACTAGTCCCGTACCTAACAAGTGTACTATAACAAGGGGTGAAAACCAATTACCTACAATACCCAACGTTTCCGAGATATTCAAAATTAGAATATTTCATAAGTGACACAATCAACAATTTATAATAATATTCTCAACGACACTAAATTCTCAAATAAATAATTTTAAATCTAAATAGGGGAAAATCAAGAACACATAATTATTGTGATTTTCTGAATCGTTACTACTCGCAAGTTCCATATTAGCTATTACTTTTCTAGCACAAGTAATTTAATTAATTTAGGAATTCCCAATTAAATTTTCAAGGGCTCCTCTACAAGCATATGCCCATAACATAACCGACCACCCAAATACAACCCGAAGAACAACAAAGTTAGAATTATTTGGTAGCGTTAATAATCTACACAAAATAGTCCCGAAATTAATTTCTTAAAATATTATATTCTTAATTTATTTATTTTTTTGAACACATGAGTTTAATGGAAGGTACCATGAAGACACATAATACTAAAGGAAAATAATATGATAAACATGCCTGATTTTTAGATTTAGAAATTGACTAGAGATTCGAGTTCTCCTTGAAAAATTGATCGAAAATCCCTCTTGAACCACCTTGAAATATAAATGTTTAGGCCTTCAAAATTGAGCTTGAAAATCAGTTTTAATGGGGGTTAAGGTTTGGAGGTGAAAGTTGATGGAAAAGTAGAGGGTTGGCTGCTTAAAGATTGATAAGACATGAGTTATAGAGAACTAAACTCGTAACTCCTTTATATAAGTAAGTTTATGGGTTTAAAATAAAAATTAAATTCGTCATTTTGAGAAACTGCTGCGGACAGATTTCACTAGGATTGATCGATTGACCCTTGGCGTCGATCGATCGATCACTCATGTTTTTCGATTCTGCTAGCTTGTTAATTTTAAGGGGTAAATCTTTTAAAAATGAATTAATTCTGTCACACCCCGCCGCCCGGAGAGAGCGAATGGAGCGCGACTCACGATAAAACTATACTAAATCCACAAATCACAAGGTATAGAGCATCTAAAAAAAATACCATAATATAAAATAAGAGAATCCACTAATCTTAAGGTTCTCTAAATTAAATACATCCAAATAAATCTCTCAAAATAATACAACTACCAATCTCGAAATAAAATAAATCTCCAATACTCTATACATAAAAAATAAATACAAATCTTCCCAACTTGTATTCTCGAATAATCTTCCCAAAATAATCCATGCTAAAAATCCATCCTCCAAATCAAATCCAAAGCGCCCAAACTCCACGCTAACCTGCCACTAAAAGAAAATATGGGGAAGTACACAATATGACAGGAAAGATGCTCAACAAATATTAGCGGTGAATAAAGTGTAACAATACGAATATGAATATTCAAATCAAATGTGAATCTCATAAGCATTTTTATCAATATAATTTCTCAACAACACATTAATCAGAGTCACCAGGCCTTACCATACCGCTCCCATACTTTATCTCAAGTAGCCGAAACAGGAATCTTGGCGGGTGCCCAACTTCAGTGCCATATTAAAATCTCATGAAAACATGCCCAAAACAAATATAATACCACATGAATCAAAAATTAGATTCCAACAATAATTTCCAGATTCCAATTGAATTTAGCAATTCAAATATGAGTCAATAATCACAAGAAAATAATGGGAATAGCACTCGCGATATTAGGGAACATATTGTGTAAAATCACATACCTTAAACCACCAAAAGGAACCAACAATAATCTGCCCAGAACTCACAAATAAAGCCATCAAAATAGCCCACAAAGATCACCAAAAACTCCTCCAAGAACAACCTCAAAACATCCCCCAAGAACGCCTCTAAAAACCTAAGGTTGAATGCATAAATCAAAGGCGAAATGTGTATATAAAAAGAAGAGGAATGAAAATATGTTTGATGCCAAAAAGTTGTACCTCAAAGGGTCACCCACGACCTTATTTTATAAGGAAAAAATAAAAGAGTTTAAACCAAAACAAACTCTTAACAAAAATTTGCTGCGCACGAAACTTGAGGTGATCGATCGATCGACCCCTGGCATCGATCGATCGATCATCCAGGTTTGCTGACAGTTCGGCCGAAAAAAAATATAAGGGACAAATATTTTAAAAATCAATATAAAATCCGTTTTAACTCCGTTTTTGAAACCGTTTGAAAATCTCGTCTTTAAAAATAAAATCCAACATATTTGAGCAAGAAAAATAATTTTATCAAAAACTTTATTTTTCCTCTATTTTTGAAAATACCTCAAAAATTATGCGGGTTGTTATAAACACCATTTTTTAGTTTAGTTTTTTTAGGTTAGATTTTTTTTTAGATTAGTGAGAAAAATAAATTAGTGAGAATCCATTTTTGAGTGTAATTGTTGATGTAATTTTGGTTTGATCACACAAATTAGAGGGATGTAAATTGCAAATTCAAGGATTGTAGTTCAATTTTACTCAAAGAGTTTTGGTTTGATTGTTCACTTCTCTACTTTTATTTTAATTGCCTAGTTTATTTGGTTATCATATTTAATATGATGTTAGGCTAAATTCCCTTTCAAGGGGTGGGGTGAACCCTTATTTGATGTTATTTTAATTTAATTAGTTTGATTACTTGAAAAGTCCCTTTGAATATTAATTTTGATTCCTCACCCTTAAATTTACGCTTCGAGAGAGGGTAAATGATTTTCGAGAGAAAATCGAAATTCTAAGTTATAATACCCATTTTAGATTCGAACTAGAGATAGGGGCTTAAGTGTTGTATTATTTATTGAATTTCAACTCTAATTTTATTTTCTATGATTTATATAGATTTTAATCGATCGATCCTAGCGGGTAATTAGTTAAAAGGAGTGTAGCTCTTTTTTTAGAGTTGTGGTGGGTTAAAATTAATTTTCTAAAAGATTACTATTAACATTACACTTGCAACGAGAGTTGATTTGTAATTTTGATATTAATTTTGGAGAATTTAAATAATTAAATTAATTAATTAGAATAGCTAAAATTTGTGGTGTAGTCCCACTCCTTGATTGTTCTCACATTATTTACCTCGCTTGATCTCTTATTTTAGTGTTAGACTTTGTTATTAATTTTTTTGACTTTTTAGTTAGTTGTTTTCATCTCTCATTTTAGTTTAGTGTTTTTTCACTTCATCTCACCCAAAATTGTTTTAATATTTGAAAAGCTAAAAAAATTAGTAAAAGTAAAAAAACACAAAAATAAAATAAAATTGAATTACAATTGAGTTTTTCTCTAGCTTACCCCCTTGATGTGGATTGATACCCTTACTTACCTCTACATTTTAGTTTGTTATATTTTTGAAGGTAATTGAGGTTTTGATTAGAGTACGTTCAAGCAATGACGAAATATACCGAAAAGTCACTCTATCAGTGGGGCTGCCGTCATTTAAGTGTGTGGGTTGGGGGGGGGGGGTGAATGGAGGTGGGGGATTTGATTAGTGGTGTAAGCGGTACGGTTTGGTCGATAAATAGTAGATACCAATACCAAAACCAAACTCTGGATGGTAAAACCAAACCGTACCAGTTTACCACCCGGTACACCAAAATCAATACCCAAACCAAACCGGCCGGTATTTCAGTTTTTTCGATAAATTCTATTTTTTTCTGGTTTCGGTAAATTCTGGTTTTTTCTGGTTTCGGTAAATTCTGGTTTTCTCTGGTTTCTGATTTCGATTTTTTCTGGTTTCGGTAAACAACACTAAAAGTCCCAAAAAACCAAAAACAAAACCAACCAACTTTTTAAAATATTAAAACCAAAACCAAAACCAATTTTTTTTTAGTTTCGATAAATTCGGTACGGTAATTTTGGTACATTCGGTACGGTACGGTAATTTCGGTACGATTTTTTATGGTTTCGGTAAATTCGGTACGGTAATTTCGGTAAATCGATTTTTTAAATATTAAAACCAAAACCAACCAACTTTTTTGCGGTAATTTTTGTTTCAGTAAGACTGGTTTCTGGTATTTTAATATATGAAACAAAAACCATTTTTTTTCGGACCAAAACGGTACGGTAAAAACCTGTACCGCTTCCACCCCTAGATTTGATTTTGATTTTTTTTTTAGTTTTGAATTTTTTAGATATTTTTGAATTTTTAATTCATTAAAAAAATTTATTAATTAAAATGGCACATGTCCATTAAAATTAACACCATTTTGACGAAAATAAAGCGAAGTATAATTTGTAATTAAAATTGTATTTTAAGTCTGGAATCGAGAATTATTAAAGTATAACAGTAAAAAAAAATTAACCAGAAGTCTAGGATCTAACTAAAAACTAACATCAGTCTAATAACTAAAGACTAATATTTCAAAACCAAAACTCCCAACACTAAAAGACAACATACCATCCCACGTTCCTCAAATCATCATCACCTTCTCAAAGTTGAGGAAATAAATTACAAATAAAAATGAGTTGAAATAAACTAAAAACAAAATTGTTATAAAAACAAAGCAGAGCATAGACAAAAAACTTTTATCAGAATTTCATAAAAAGATATTAGATGTTGTTTTACCATTAATATGGTATGATTCATAAATCAATCTGAAGAGGGAACCTGGATTCACTATCTACCATGTACTAATGAGATCGACTCATGTAACAATGAAATCGAATCAGATACCAACATGGTCGGCGTAGGCGTTCTGGTCTGCCCTATTAATTAAGACAACACACTTAACTCCGTCATTTGATGGAATTAACTCTGTTAAATAGCTCCGTCACATCACAAATAAGTCAAGTAGTGGGATGATGTCAGCAGCACACCCACATGCTGAAAATAGACAAATATTCCCTCCCACCATATATACTCATAATATATTTATAATTATTCCTCCACTATAATGTAAAGTGGGTACTTGTTTAATCTATAAAGACAAGAATCCTGAATTACTGTAATGGAATGATTGGAATAGTACATAAACAAATATTCCAACAACCATAAATAATGTTTGGCGCAGTGCTATAAGGCTGCCACTGGGATACTGTTTGGGGTGGATTGGGTTTGGTCCCCAGTTCGATCCCTGGCAGGGTCAAAATAATGTTTGGCCAGCGAAAGCCACGAACCGCGAGCGGGGATTAGTCGAGGTACGCGTAAGCTGACCTGGACACCTCGTGGTATGAAAAATACCTTACAAAAAAAAATATAAATACACCCATTTAATAATCACCCTGTAATGAGATGTGCACGAAAAAATCATACCTGGGAGAAGATCACATAACCCTCAAAATATAAATACGAAATAAGTACCTGTAAAACAAAATAAAACCACCAGATAGAAGTAGAAATAAGATGTAAAACAATTTGACATAGGGCCTGTTTCTATTAATACAATGTGGAAAAACTTACTGATGTGTTATTTTCTGCAATGAACACTACATACATCACAAACAATACCCATAAGCCTCCTGAAATTTAACACCAGTATGAAGTAGAGGTTGGAACGACAATAAGAGAAGTAGAGACAACAAAGAAAATATGATAGTACCTCTCTCCAGAAAGTAAAATGTCAATTTTCATATCATCCTCCACTCTGAATACGCATCACGGCATTACATGTAGGGGGAGTTATAAGACACGACTCATAAAATAGTAAAAAAATAAAGCATATTACTCTTGATGACCAAAATAACCCATCAAATTTGCCAAAAATATATAAATCCTAACCAAAAAAATGCCTATGGTCGAGAAAGAACAATGGTGGTAGCAGTTAACACATGGTCTCAGTTTCACAATGGAAATCATCCTTCCTTTGTAAAACAGCCTCTGTATAAAAATATTGAGTATACAATCATGGATGAAATTAAAAAATTATACTCCCCAAGACATATTTTTGTAAAACATTGTTAAACACGTCAATTTAACATTTTAATACAGTAAGACTTCAGCAACATGCATAACAACACATGAATCTTGTCCCTACTGAAGGGAATGGGAAACGATTAATAATGCTTTTACAAATAGTACACATTATATTGTTCTTTGACAGTAAGAGAATTGCAATCATGCTTATTGGGATATAAAGAATTTTGAAACCATGTTTAGCGCTTTAGATGATGTAGAATTAAGAAACTTTATTTAAAAAGGATATATAATACCAATTCTAAAACTCACAAAAGGAATATTTGGTCAATGTAGAAAATATAAAACTATATAAACTACATAAATACAAAATATCAACACACACACCCTAATAACAAAAAAGGGAGAGAAAACAGAGAATTGAGTATACCTCAGATATCTTGAATGCGAAAAATAAGATATAAACTAAATTAGTATCTCAAAAAATAACATAAACAACAAATAAGTCATTAGTAGTATTTTAAGTCAACTTTACAATCTTTGTATTATAATAACACCAAAAAATACTTGTTTTGAACCTTAATAAGTCAAATGTGAACCCAAAACCCCAAAAATATGTAGCAGAGGTTTGAATAATGGTGGATTGTGGCGAGATAAATCAAGACAACAGAGAAAATACCTTCAAAATTTTACCTAAAAACAGTTAGATCTCTAAAAGCAAACAATATGGAATAAATGAGATAATAAAATATGCATGAAAAACCCAAATCAAAACCCCAAAATGCATTGCAAATAATTAGGATAGAGATGTGAACATCAATTACCAAATATACAAATTTAAAAAAAATTGAGGATCACAGGGGAAAAATGATAATTATACCAGATGTGAACATCACAAATCCTCCACAACTTCTATACATCCCTCCAATGTAAACATATCTTCATATAATAGCTTATAATTATAAAACCCAAGATACACCATATTTGTGGTAGAATTTGAACAATACAACTAAATAAAAAGCAAAAGGTTTATTAAAGAACCTTAAAATGATGTTATGAAAGAACTTAAGGATACATAATATTTGTTATCAAATTCGAATCGTATTAAGAAAGAATCATATATAAAGAACTAACATTTTTGCAACAGGATAAAGCAGTATATGACTGCCCATGACTAAATACGGGTGTTCACAAATAAATTCCAACATATTTAACTAATTGGCCTTGTGATTTATTCATCATCATTGCATACACCAATCTAATTAAAAATTGGAACCTTGTCATTTGCATTTGCATTTGCATTTCAGAAGATGATGGTGTTAAATAAATTCCTGGGATGAAGGAAAAACTGCCTTTATAATCTCCGTTTTAGATTTGGACTTCAATATCATGCTATGCAAAATTAACAACTATCAACCTTATGGCATTAAAAAGTCCATGCCCTGGTACAATATTTCTTAAAAGCATTATTGGACATCCTATTTTTAGATCCAGCTTAAACAAAGGCAACCTAGAAAGATTAAGGGTGTTCAAATATTCAATGGGAAATCCATTAGTTATTGATCGATTAATGTCAACTAGGTATAAGTTGTCCACTACCAAGTACGTTATTGTCTCTCTAGGAAAAATATTCAATGTGGAAGTATTAATTATATTGACAACATCATTTTGTGCTGATAGAATTGTTCTTTCTTCAAAGTAGGTACGAGTAATATTTTCCATGAAATTTAACATTGGATAGACCATCAAAATTAACTCACTTAGATCTTTACATTTATGTATCAATGATGGTTGTGGTGACAATTATATTCAACACAAATAAATAAGAAAAGCGCAATCACCAAAGGAAATAAAGAACATAAAATGTCAATCACACAATACAGTATGTACGTGGTTCATCAAGAATACCTACGTCCATGGTGGTGCAGTCAGTATTATTTTTATATACTCCGGGGAGTGTTTACAGAGAATACAAATTGTGCCCTCTTGCCCCGGGCTTAGGGTTGTTATATACATATTCGTTCTCGGGGAGTGGGGGTGTTGGAATCCCCCACATCCATCTTCTACTCTTTGAATATCTCCCTACGAGATATTAGGAGTGGACTAAGTCGCAACTGAATTCAGTTGGAGTACGAAGAGCCCAGACTTTGGGCCATTCTCATTGGGCTACTCGTTTGGGCCTATGATGGCAAATCCGGGTACCCACAATTGCCCCTAAAGTTGTTGGGCCACAATTTGGGCTCAATAAATTTAAATGATTTGTCATAATAGTTCTCTTGTGAATTGTGTAACTCTTCCCAAAGTTGAGAACTGATTTAGGAGACAGCTTGCTTCATGTCCTGTGCACGATGATTGAGAACGTTTAAGGAGTCATTTGGAGTGGCATTTCTATATTGTCGTTTCAAGCTTCTTAGCATTTCCTCATCTTCTGCGAATTTTAGCTGTTTTGCCCTCGTCTCCGCATCTTCATTTTCTTTGCTTTCAATCTCTCTCATTGTTTGGGCTTGTGATCTTGCGTTGTCCGAGTCAAACTTTCATCTTGTAAGTCCAATTTGTTCTCTCTTTGTGCTTTCTCTGTTGAGTTTTCTTCGAATTTGTAATTTAGGGTTTACAAATGACGAAGATAGGTAATAGATCAATGCTTGAGTTTATGAAGTTTTACAATATCCCTAAATGAGTAGAGATTGAATGCATCTCTATCCCTAAGAATATTAGAGAGATAGAGGGCGCTCATTGGATTCATGTTCTGTTTCTTTCCCAAGGGGGTATTACTTTTCCTCCAAACAATTTGTTTCTTCATTTCTTTAGTTATTTCAACATTGTCCCTACACAGTGCTCGCCTAACGTCTAGAAGATAGTTAATGGTGTCCATAGGATAAATCAACTTTATGGCACTAAATTAGGGCTTGCTGAAATTTGTTTTTGTTATTCCTTCTCTCGAACTAGCTCTAGTCTTCTTTACCTTAAGGCCAGGAGTCCTGACAGGGTATTGGTAGTAAATTTACCTGATTCCCATAAGGACTACAGGTAAGATGGCTTTCTTACTAGGAATTAGCAGTTTCCCCCAGACTGAGGGGGCAAGGTCTAATAGATTCACTGTTCCCTTTTATGGGGAAGAGTATATAGGTAGTCATTGCTATGCTCCTTCGGTCTCCTTGTTAATGTGTGATTTTTTTGATATTCTTTTCTCTTTTATTCAGCAAGGACAAAGAATTTGGAACCTGCTCTTAGTGAGGTTCAAGCTGCTGAGCTGATCAAGGCTTGGAACATCAGAGAGCTTTTGGCTGAAGGTGAACATCCCCGGTCGACCGCTTTTCTCCTGGAGTACAAGAACATCGGGTCTAGTTTCATTGCGCGGCATGTAGACATCATTCATATCCTAGATATTACTGAAGAAGTTTCTGTTGACCCCATCCAATTGGATGAGGAAGAGAGCAGTTCTGAAAGTGATATTAGAGGATGTGCTAAAGGTGGTTCTAGTGAGGCGAGCTCCAGTAGTGAAAGTTCTTCTCGCTCAGAAGAGGTTTCTTAGGCTCAAGAGTCTTCAAGTACATCCAACAGTTCTAGCGAGGAAATGTCTCTCCATAGGAGGAACCTGATCCGTGATGATGATGATAATGATGATGATGATGTGCTTCTCGCTCAGCGGTCGAAGAAGCAAAAATTTAGTAGTGGGTCTATTGCCACTGGTTCTCAGTCTGCTGCTCATGAGCAGAAGAAGAAGAGAAAAGAAGAAGAGAAGTTAAGAGAGAGAGAGAGAGAGAGAGAGAGAGAGAGAGAGAGAGAAAGAGAAGAGGAGAGGAAAAAGACTGAAGAGAAAAAAGAAGGTGGAGGAGAGGAAGAGGGCAGAGAAGGAGAAGGAGAGAGAGGAGGAGAGAAAAATAGTGGAAGTGAGGATGAAGGCTGGGCAAGCTTTAGTACCCGTGCTTGTATTGCTAAAGGGGGCCTTAGTTGCCATCTCTCCCCAACTGGCTCCTGCGCTGCTCGAGAGAGCAGTCCTGCCTGCTAATTTCCAAAGGGCATTAGGGACTGATCAGTTAACCCTGCAAGCGAGTCAGAGGCTAGCCTTAGTAAGTTTGTGTCTTTTCTTTAACACTTATAAAACTCTGTTTTCTTCTTTCTTCTAATTCTTTCTTTTTACTTGCAGTTCATGACTGAATTCCCCATGCTCTATCTCTCTCGCAAGGAGCTGGTGAATAAGAATGCTGAGTTGGAGAAGTAGACTGATGCTCTGAAGGGGAAGAGTACCGAGCTCGAGGCCAGCTTGAAGACTGCTGATAGTGCTCAGATTTCCTCTGATCTTTCTCTTGTTGAAGCCAATAGAGAGAGGGAGACAGTGATAAAGGAGATGAACGAATTAAGGCAGTCCTATGACCTGGTCTGCACGAGCGACCTCACTATGGTGGAGGAGAATAAAGTAATGGGGGAGAAGATGAAGAAGATGGAGTCTGAGGTAGCCACTATCAAGTAAGCTTCATATAATTCCGGGTGGGCTATCGCATATGAGGACGCTGAGGTTCAGATAGGCTACATCAGTCATCTAAACTTCAAGAAGGGATGGAACAAGGCTCTTCTGGCTACCGAGGTAAATGTCGATTCTCCCTTGTTCGACGACACGATCCATGCCCAAAGCCTGTTGTAGATGAAGTCCCTACCCCAGCCATTGAAGGTGTTTCCCCTGCCTCCCCGAATGTTCCTATTGGTGCTCCTCCTGCTCAGGGGATAGTAGTTGTACCTTTTACGGGAGATGTTTCTACTGCTGCTGATAATGGAAAGAAGCTGGCTTCCTCCGAACAAGCTGAGGTTGCTAGCTAGACTACTCCTAGTACCTCTATGTACTTTTACTTTACTTGTACTTCTTTCTAAAAAATCGATGTAATTGTACTCTTTTATTTGAATGAAGTGAGAGTTCTTTCCTTTCTATACATTGATTCTTCTGCTTTTTTTACTGCTTGTATGGATTGTAGTTGATTGATGTAGACGATTATATACCTTCCAGTTCTCAACTGGGAAGGATCCTTAGACCTAACACGAGCACCCAATTTTGTCAGGCCTTCGTTAGGATTTTCAAGTCCCCCAGGTCGAGAAAAAAGAGCTTTAAGGACCAGTCTGAGCTCGTCGCCAAACTAAAGGACAGACTTCAAGAGATGGAATAAGTTGGTGCATCAGTCCAGGAAGAAGTGAATACTCTGAGAGCTAGACTTTTGGATGCCTCTGAGATCAACCAGGTCGGAGAAAGTCTTCAACAAGAGAACGAGGCTTTGAGGAGGGAGGTTTTATGACTCAGGGAGCGTGCACCGAGCATCTCCCCTCGTGTACTATGAGGTTCCTCTTCATCGGATGTTCCATGAGCTGGCATAGAGCTGAGCGGTGCTCCTCCAGCCTTGTGAGGCTCTACCTCATCGGCTGCTGCGCGAGCTGGTCGAAATATAGGTGGTTCATCTAGGGAAATGGATGAGCTCTGAGAAGATGTTCATCGAGCATACGTGATTGCTGATGGGCTTCAAAGGGATGTCACATGGTTGAGACATCTGTTAAAGAAAGGTCCTTAGCAAGTGTGGGCTGATGGTTACGGCTAAGGTTGGGCAGATGCTCTAACGAGGTTGACAAAGTTTAAAGAGCTCGCCTTTATTAGGGGATGGTTGAGTGCCCTCAGGGAGCTGCAGGTTTCGAGGAATTTAGTACTCTGGTACCGTCACGAGATCTCCCTTTCCACCTTAAGGCCTAACCCTTTCTGGGATGATCAATGGATCCCTATAGATTCTATCCCCATGCAACTATTAGAGCCAAACACGAATGACGTCGAGGAGGAATTAGCTCCTCATACGGATGACGGTCGAAGAGCACAAGTGGCTGATTATATTATTTAGAGGCCTCAGCCTCATTAGGATTTTACCAGCTGTAACTCTTTATATATATGTAATAAAGTAATGTAATATTGATGTTTTGGGCGATCTTATTGACTAAACATGGGTTGTACATTCTTGTTGTAAATGTGATGAAGTAATATAATATCTATATTTTGGGCGACCTCGCCGACTAAACATGTGTTCATCATTTAACTCTTACTTAATTATCTTGGGCCCCTGATGGCCGACTAGATTGGCGGGGTTGCAATGTTGAGTAAGTGTTCTCCCAGTCCAGTATGCTTATAAGATATCGTTCTGCATCACTTTACCTTTTAGGTCGTGTCGTCACACTCCTTTAGGACTATGTGTGGCAATGGCAAGGACACACCTGGTCTTGGATGTTCTATCCGAGCAGGTCTTTTGATCCAAACATAGTTTGGCAACCAATTCACTTTTGGTCTAATTACCTAAGGATCCTCTGTAGGTCTTCATGTATTGTCGGGGCAATGCTAGGAGGTTGTTCATGTTTCATAACGACTACCTGAGGAGGGTGATACCCTGCTTTAATGCTTTGAGTAAAGTTCATGTTATTTGGAAAGGGTGTGCAAGTTATAAAGTTCTCAATACGGAATTAACACTTAATAGAATGTAACTGCCAAACATCTTTCATTTATTCACGAGTAAATAAAAAATGAATTGCCTATTCCAAAAATTTGAGAAAAGAGCTAAGAAAAATAAAAAGCTAGAAATAGAATTTCTTTAGGTTGGTTGCATTCCGTGCTCGGGGTATTTCTCTTCTCTCTAGCATTTCTAAGTGATAGGCTCCTTGTAGATCGTCTCTTGTTATCTTGAATGGTCCTTCCCAGTTCGGCCCTAGCTTGCCGTCTGATGGTTTTACTGCGCTGCCAAGGACTTTCCTTTGGACGTAGTTCTCAACCCAAAATGCCCTCGGATTGACCTTCTTGTTATATAGTTTCATGAGCTATTGTTGATATCTCGCTAGCCTTACTAGGGCTAGTTCTCTGCGTTCGTCAGCTAGGTCAAGTTCAACGAGTAATGTTGAATCGTTTTGGCCTTGGTCGACAAGGGTGGTTCTCATCGTTGGTAGGCCAGCTTCCAAGGGGATAATTTCTTCCATTCCATACATTAGTGAGAATGGGGTTTCCCCAATTTCTCACCGTGGGGTAGTGCGGTAATCCCATAAAATATGCGGCAGCTCACTCACCCATGCACCTTTGGCTCGCTCTAGTCTTTTCTTCAGCCCATCGATCACTATTTTGTTGGAAGCCTTGGCTTGACCGTTGCTCTAGGGGTATTCCACCGAGCTGAAATAGTGCCTGATCCCGTGTTCATTGCAAAAGTTCTGGAAAGGTCCACTCTCGAACTGTGTTCCGTTGTCGGTGATGATGGTTCTGGGGATTCCAAAATGGGTAATTATACTTTTCCATATGAATCCCATCATATCTGCAGCTCGAATGTTTGCCAGTGGCTCTGCCTCGATCCATTTGGTGAAGTAATCCATTGCGACCAATAGATACTTGCGAGTACCGACGGCGGTAGGAAGGGGGCCTACGATGTCCATCCCCTATTAGGTGAAAGGCCATGGGCTGGTGAGCGATTTTAGGTCGCTGGTAAGTTGGTGAACCATAGGAGCATGTAGTTGACATTTTTCACATTTGCGAGCGTATACTATCAAATCTTTTTGCATATATGGCCACCAGTATCCTTCCTTCGTTGCTCGAAAAGATAGTGACCTTCCTCTAATATGGTTTCCACATATTCCTTCATGAAGCCCGTGTAGAACTTGCTCGACGTCCTTCGAGTGGACACATTGAAGGTAAGGGCCGGTGAATGATCTTTTGTATAGTTTTCCCTCAGGAGATAAGTGAAAGAGAGCAACTTTGACATTTATCTGATGAGTGGACTTTTTATCTTCTGGAAGTGTACCATATTTCAAATAGTCCCTCAGAGGGTCCATCCAACTGGGCGCTGACTCGATCTGGAGCATGTGTTCTAGGTTTAATGGCTCATCACTCTTGTTGATGCTCGGATGGGTGAGGAAGTCGATGGGTATCATCCTCTTCAAGTTGGAATTGATCGCTGAACTTAGGGCTGCCAGGGCATCAGCATGGCTATTCTGTCCTCTGAGAAATTATTGGATATTGACTTTCTCAAAGCTGGACATTAGCTTCTTTGCCAAGGCAAGGTAGGCTACCATTCTTTAATCTCTTGCGTTGAAGTCCCCACTTATCTGATTGGAAACTAATTATGAGTCACCAAACTCCCGTAGTTGCTTTGCCCCCAGTGCCTATGCCTTCTACAAGGTGGCTATCAAAGCTTCGTATTCTACCTCATTATTGGAGGCTTCAAATCCAAGCCTGATCCCTTGATTGATGATTGTGTCATTTGGAGTGACGAGCACAATGCCTACTACTGCCCCCTTTGAGTTAGAGGACCCATCGACAAATAGTCGCCAGACCCCTTCTAATGGGTGTTTTTCTATTTCCTTCATGGGTTAAAGCTGGTCGTAAGGCTGTTCGCCAGTGAATTCTGTGATGAAATCTGTGAAAACCTATCATTAGATTGCATTCCTGGGCTAAAATTGGATATCAAATCGTCCGAGCTCGACTGACTACTTGGATAGTCTCTTAGATAAATCTGCTTTCTGCAGGACTGCTTTAAGGGGGTGTGATGTAAGGATGGTGATAATGTGAGCTTTGAAGTAGTGTTTCAGCTTCCTCGAGGATATTATTAGTGCGAAGGCGAGCTTTTCCAATGGCAGGTAACGCTGCTCTGCGTCTAATAAGGCCTTGCTTGCGTAGTAGACTGGATGCTAGATTCCTGCTTTCTCACACACCGGTGCAGAGATGACGACGTGGCTGGAGACATCGAGGTATAAATAGAGGGAATCATCTTCTTGATGTATGACGAGTAAAGGCGGCTTGCTAAGATAGGTCTTGAGTTCCTCCAATGCTTTCGAGAAATCTTGATTCCACTCTACTGTTTTATTTCCTTTTCCGGAGCTGAAAGAATGGCTTGCACTTCTCAGAGGACTTTGAAATGAAACGGTTCAAGGCGGAGAGCATACCTGTGAGCTTCTACACATCCCGTATCATGCGAGATGGTTGTACCCTATTGATCACATTGATCTGGTCCGGGTTGGCCTCAATATCTCTCTTAGTAACCAAATATTCGAGGAATTTTCTTAACTGGACACCGAAAGAACACTTGCTCATGTTGAGCTTCATTCGGTATTTCCTGAGGATTTCGAAGGTATTGGATAGGTCTGAGAGATGGTCCTCTTTTCGCTTGCTTTTGACGAGCATATCATCGATGTAAACTTCCATGGTTTCTCCCATTTGATTTTTGAACATCTTAGTGACTAGCCTCTGGTAAGTTGCTCCTGCATTCTTGAGCCCAAAGGGCATAACTTTGTAGCAGTATAATCCGACAGTAGTGATGAACGCTATCTTATCTTGGTCTGGTGCATGCAAGGGGATCTGATGATACCCCAAATAGGCGTCTAGAAAACTCATTCTCTCGTGAGCTGCTGTGGCGTCCACCAACTAGTCGATTTTTAGAAGAGGGAAGTTGTCCTTAGGGAATGCCCTGTTAAGGTCAGTGAAGTCAATGCAGCCTCTCCGTTTCCCATTACTTTTCGGAACTACTACTGGGTTGGATAACCATTTAGGGAATTGAACTTCCCGTATGGATCCTGCATCTAACAATTTTTCAACTTCTTTCTCTACGGCTTTAGCCTTCTCTGAAGCGGCTCGCCGTGGCTTGAAAGTAAGGTCTACGTGTAACCTATGGCAAACCACACTGGGATCAATGCCAGGCAGCTCGTAAGGTTCCCACGCAAAAATGTCTAGGTTGCTTCTCAGTAACACCGTCAATTCTTTCTTTTCTTGTTCTGTAAGAGAGTTTCCGATAAAAAAACTCCTTCCTTCCTTGCGTCCACCAGCCGTTATTTCCTCCAGGTTCTCGATGACCCGCTCAGAGGGGAGGAGCCTGGTCTCCTCCACTCTGGGCCTTCCATATCTTAGTTTCTATTTTGAAGGTATCGGACCTTCATGTTCCTTGACTTTCTCTTTGGCCTTCTTGACCTTCTTCTCTGGTTTCGGGCGGATGGCTACTATGAAGCACCATCTTGCCATCTCCTGATCCGTGTGAATCTCCATTACTCCTCGCTCGATTATGTACTTGAGTTTCTGATGGTAGGTCGAAGGGACTGCCTTCATTGCATGCAGCCACCCCTACCGAGGATAGCTTGATATGGCGAGTTGATATCAATCACCACAAACTCGATCATCTTGGAGACACTTCCCGCCCTTACCAGCAGCACGATATTTCCCAATGGAATATTCACCTTTCTAGCGAAGCCAACTAGAGGGATAGTGGCTTCCTTCAAATTAATAATGCTTAACTTTAATTTCCTATATTGGTTGAGATACATTACCTCGTATGACCTTCCCTGGTCGACGAGTAGCTTATCGACGTCATATTTGGCTATCCTAAGCGTAATGATCAAAGCGTCATGATGTGGGGTTCTTACTCCCACCAGATCTTCATCTGTGAACACTATATGTTTGCTATAGTCGACGTCATCTGCTCACCGACGCTTTCTTAATTGTGTCTTTACTGGATTGATCTGAAAAGCTTGCATTAGTGCTGTAAGCTTTTTTACCTCCATCTGAGATGAATTCCCCTGAATCTGCTTCATATCAGATGCCCCATGAATCACTGCGAATTCATGGCCAGCATCGTCTTCGAGTACGTTGCCAGGTATTATTTCTCCATTGGCAGTAACTTTCTCTGCCTTCTTCTCCACAAACTCGTTCAAGTGCCCAGAGTGGGCCAGTTCTTCGAGGTGAGACTTAAGACCTTTGAAGTGCTCGGTCTTATGTCCTCCCTCTTTATGAAAAGCGCATCTCAGCGCGTTGTTTCTCTTTGAAGGATATCCTCCCATCTTTTTAGGCCACTTAATAAAGGGCTCGTCTTTGATCTTTCCCAGAATCTTATAGAATGGTTCTTTAAAGATAGTGTTGACTGCTTGAATTTCTTTCAAAATATCGCTCTTGCCTCCATTCTTGGAGCCATTTTTGCCCCCATTCTTGCCCCCTTTCTTTTGGTTTTCAACCTTGTCGTTGCCCTTGGCAGTGAGCTTAGTTCGACCGTTCTCCCCTTAACTGAGGCGGGTCACATCCTCCACTTTGGTGTACTTCTCGATGCGATCCATCAGGTCATCGATGGTTGTGGCCTCCTTCTTCATCGGGGATTGGTGCAGAAGGCAAGAGATGGGTAAAACAATCTTGTAAAAGGCTACTTCTACTTGCTCCGAGCAGTGCTCGACCTCATTGAACAACTCCCAGTACCTCTTCGTCTAGTCTCGGAGGCTCTCTTGAGGCGTCTTCTTCATTATTAGTAAAGCATCCATCCTTTTGGAATGGGAGCTACTAGTAATGAAGTGGGTTGTAAAGAGCTTGTCTAGGGACTCAAAACTCCTAACAAACATGTAAGGGAGTCTCTCGAACCATTTCTGCACCACATCATGCAGACTCGAGGGGAAAATCTGGCACATCAGTGCATCCTGGTGGTTCCAGAGGGTCATGGCTTGCCTATAGTCCCTAACGTGATCAATAGGGTGAGTTTTTTCGTCATAGATCTTGAATCTCTGAATAGAAAATTTCTTGCGGGCTTCCTATTATTCTATCTCCCTTGAGAAAAGGGATTTCATCTGGGTCTTTAGAGCTCGTCTAGCAAGCTCCCTGGTAGATCTTGGATCGCGATGTGATGGGTATTGGTCCATTTCCCTTCGGACCAATTTCGTATGTTCTCATTGCTACGAGCTGGGCTCCTGTAATGACGAGCCGGTCGCTGGTGCTTGAGTGAATCATCGCTTGACTCCTGCTTCTCACTCTTCTGGAATCCACGTCGAGGGCTCCTTCCTCGGTTGTGAGACTTGCTCTCCTGAGGGCTAGGAGTGCGATATGGACGCCGCCTAGTGCTACGATGGAGCTCTTTCTCCATATTCTCTAATTTCCTTTTGAGACGAGCATTCTCAGCCTCTTGCTTGCGAGCGAACTCCCTCTGCTCTTGGAGCCTTGCCTCGTAGGCATCAATCAATCTGGAGATTTGTGTCAACCTTGGATATCCTCTGAGGCTGGCCTTTTCGGGCGAGCCCCCTGATCTGAACGCCGAACTTCAGATCTGACCCTGCGAGGGGCAGGCTGTTCTTGGATATCCCCTGCCTGTGGGGCGTTTCTACTGTGATTAGACATTTTAGCTTCTTTGTTGGTAAGGGCTTTCTTTAAGAAGACAAACGTTTCCCACATACGGTGCCATTAGTGGTGACAATTATATTCAACACAAATAAACAAGAAAAACGCAATCACCAAAGGAAATAAAGAACATAAAATTTCAATCACACAATACAGTATGTACATGGTTCAGTAAGAATGCCTACGTCCACGGTGGTGCATTCAATATTATTTCTATATACTCCGGAGAGTGTTTACAGAGAATACAAATCGTGCCCTCTTGCCCCGAGCTTAGGGTTGTTATATACATATTCGTTCTCGGGGGAGTGGGGGTGTTGGACTCCCCCATCTCCATCTTCTACTCCTAGAATATCTACATGCGAGATATTAGGAGTGGACTAAGTCGCAACTGAATTCAGTTGGAGTACGAAGGGCCCAGACTTTGGGCCATTCCCATTGGGCTACTCGTTTGGGGCTATGATGGAAAATCCGGGTACCCACAATGGCAGTTGAACATTTTCTTAGGGATTTGACCCAATCTAAAAAAATGTTTAAAACAATATGAATAAAAATAATAATCAATATAGTAATTAGAAATGCCAAGAAAATAATTAAATAAATGCTACCTCAGTCAAGAAACTCAAAAACTGAATGCTTTCCACTTCTACAATATTAAGATTCATTTTAAGATGTAATGTTAAAACATGAATTCAACACATAAAAATAAGCACCTTAACAACATAACAACAATTTGTTCATGGACACCTCCTAGAGTCATACATATAATATGTTTAAAATCAACACCAAGAACAACAGTGATACCCACAAAGTATTATTATTATTATCATAAATATCCAGAAGAGTTCGATCAACGACATCTACATAGTTGTGATGTTGCATTGGGACTTCATTCCATATAATTAATTTGGTTAATCTAAATAACTCTCCATGTATTGACTTATTTGTAAACCCACATGCAATATTTTCAAGAATATCTAAAGAAATTCAAAACATAGAATGCGCAGTTATATAACCCACCAATAGCAAAGAGGAAATTCTAGAAGAGGCAACTGTAATGACAATATGACCAACATTGTGAATTTTGGTGGCGATTGTATTTTAGTGAAACATATTTTCGGTACCCACCCCTCTATTCAAATATAAAGTAGTTACCCTATTTTCTAGTACATAAGTAGTTATTGCAACATATGCATTGCATTGGCCATCATTTAGACGATCAACATCACTTTGAGGATAAACTTGTTTAGTGTCTATTTATAACTGTCGGTGTTCATTAATAACCTTGTTACTCAAAGATGCGCACCAATTTCCACTGGCCATCGGTATGGGAGGGAAATTCGATACACTCTTGCTCGATTATTTAAATAGTTGATTAAGGAAATAAAAATCATAATATTCAATTTGAGTCTCAGTGGGAGTTTTATTGCTAAATAGCATTCGAATCTTATGGGCCAAGTCATTACAAATATGCATTAAAAATTGTCTCCACAACAAATGTGGATATAAAGGGGCACACTATTGGAGTATAACAACAAATAAATTTCTTAACTGATGCTAGTTTTAAGAATAGAATCCTCTACCAGACATTGCACCAATTCCCCATCATCTTTTAGATGTCATAACACAACACGTGAAGACTTGAATGCATCACATAAGGCATTGTTAACATTTTCAAGGTTTCATATGATTACGTGCCCTTGATGATAGTTAAAAGAAACCGTAAGTAATATAGTTCTTCCAAATTAGGGCAAAAAATATTATCCTACCAATATAATAACCTTTTACCTTTTTAGGCATCCATGTATTTTGTTTAGAATTACGACCAAATTGCTGAAGAAACTCCTGATAAGTGAAAGCAGGTGCGAAACCATTTGATGCACATGTTTCAAAAAATTCCGTTAAAGAGGTTTTTTTTAGCAGAAGTCATAGAAGTTATTGTTTCAAGTAAATCTTCAAGATTAAACATTAGTTGACGCATTTCAGGTAAGTGAAGCGGTAATCATACAACCTTGTGTTCCTCTTCATGCATTAGATTACCAAATGAACACAAAGTGGCTTCAGTTAAAGCCCATGTACCCACAATGAACTCCATAAAAAAAATTCCTCTCTTAAAATTGTTAAGTATTCATTAGCACATTGAAAAATATGATAGCCATTAAAATTCAGTTGGGTAAGTCTGAGACTTAAATCAAGTATTTCATTTTCAACATCCCATAGAGTCAAATCAGGTTCCTATACAAGTTTACATCGAGGATAGAGTAACACATAATGTAGTGGTAGGTACATAGGGTGGTATTCACTAATTTGCATCGACTAATTATATCCTTGCAAAAGAAGAAGAATATCCCTCATCGCACTCAACCTTTTTCCATCGCTAGGCAATACTGTAAGAGAATGATTTCATAATTTCTCGTAGCCTAGGCATTTTGTTATTTTGGCGTATCCCATTAAAAATCGCAGTCTCAAACCGAACACTATATCTGCATTGCCTCCAAGATCATTCAAAGATATGTTATTGAGCGAGCATCATTTTCGACTCTATCACCGATACTTTAATGAAGGTATATGACTGGTGATTTATATTTCTTATATAAATTATATTCTAGGATGCTTACATTTTAAATCAAGGATTTTTAATAAAATGGACCATATAAATAAATTGTTTTTGTATACTTATCTTGTTCGAACGAGATTAAGATCTCTCTAGAACGAAAGTTGGTCCTCGTTATAACGAGATTCAAATGATGATCGATCGAGAATCCTCTGTATAGCATGTACATTTTCGTTGAAAGCTCATTAGAAGTCTGTTCAAACGAAAATAAGTTGTCATTAGAACGAGATAAAATCTCGTTAGAATGAAAATGGTGTTTTTATTCGAACAAGATGCCATTTTTGTTCAAACGAGACTACCGCCTTGAAATTCATGTTTTCAATAAATCCTGTTTTGTTAAATTTTTCTCAAGACTTTTGGCGAAAACAATTTTCCAATACATGTTCCAAAAGTGTTCATCATTTGTTTTTCAAAAGACATATTTATTTTCCAAATCATAAATCCCTCTATGTGATTTGTTGAGTTTATGAAACACTAGTTTCCATACCTACAACAACCCTTAGTACAGATCTGCTCTATGACTATTTATTTTTTGGAGTTATGACTCTACGGCTGAAGAATAAATGATTCTACATTCCTGAGATTCATTAGTGGATTCCGAGGGAAGATCGCTTCCTGTGGGTAGTGCTGGACTGCATGATATTCTGTAGAAGATTCGAAGACCCTATGCATTATGCTTAGTGGAGCTAAATAGTCTGTAAGTCGATTAATGTATGTCAAACTTTTTACAGGGCTAAATATTAAGGTTTTCCCCAAAGGGATTTTTTGTTATCCTCTTTGCATGTTTGGTTTTCTTGTGTGAGTAAAGAATTTAATTTTGACATTGTATTTCATGCACACCTAATTGATGAACAAGATAAAATTTGGTTAAAATTTGAATTTGTTCATGTGTAAACTTATATACGGAATATCCGTATGAACCTGTTTTCTCAAGTAGAACCGCTATCTCATAAGTTGATGTTAAATTGTAAATTCTTCGATCTGAATCCCTACTATAATGAGAATATGCAAGAAAATTCATAGTTACAGGGTTATTAACTCTATCTAAAATAGAGAATTCTTATCAAAATTTAGATTTAAATCAATTTTCATTCAATAAACAACCTCTAATGATTTTAATTACGTCCCTTCTTAATTGTGATTTTCTACGCTCTCGAGTATACAATGCATCGATTGGATAAAAAAATATAAAGTTGTGCATAACTTATTTCCTATCCCTTTTGAGGTAATAAGCTTCTAGTTCGGTGGCATAGTTCTCCATAAACGGTGAACGACATAACCCGTTATTCTGAGTACTCTTTTGTAATACCCTGTATTTTTGTGATATTTATTTCATGGGATTAATTAAATTAAATGCGTATTAATTGAAAATTAATCCGGATTAAAAATACTAGCGAGATGCGAGTTGGTATTTGATTATATGTGCATATATGAGTATATATGAATTTTGAATTATGAAATTTGTCGTGAGATTGAAATACGGCAATTTGGAAATTTTGTTGAGACGCGTGTGACAGTCGCGTCGGGGAAATATTTTAATTAAAAAGTGAATTTTAGTTCTATTAACCGTATGGTCGTTTTGAGTACGCCAATACGTTCGGAAGGGTCGAAATAGTCAGAAAACACTAGCCGGGGGTTTGGATTGGGTCCCGTGGTATTTTTAGGCCATAACGGCAACGTATAAGGGTAGTTTGGTAATTTTGAATTTTGGAGAATTATAACCTACGAAAATTGGGAATTAATATCTGATTTGGCATTAACCCACTAAGCCCACTAATAACCATATAGGCTACGAAGGTTATTGAAAGTTATTCAAAAGAGTTCCTAAACCACAAACCCTAGCCACCATTGATTTTGGAGAAGAAAGCTTGTAGAGAGAGAGAGATTGAAGGAGAACTCTGCAGAGAGAGAGAACCATCCATCAATTCGTCATCAAAATCAGAGATTTTAATAAGGCAAGTGGTTTAATTTCGTTTATTTCAAAGAATGCTTCTTCCATGTGTAGGAATTTATTAAAATCATATTGTTCTTGGGAGTTAATGAAAAACCCATGTAAATTGGAAATAGAAAGTACATTTTGATGAGGAAATCGCATGTAGATTGGTGTGTAATGATTATTCTGATGATATTACAATTAGTAGGAAACCAAAAAATGGATTTAATTCAGTTCTTTAATGATTCATAAATTCTAGGGTTCATAGTTTTAATATTGGGAAAAATATGTAGAGATTTGATATTTGAATGATGTTAGGATGAATTAATACTCCCAAACATGTAAATATGGGAACTAAGTATGTTTAGGGACGATTAGGGACCTTAAACAATTGTTAGATTGATGTTTGGATGAGATTTGAGGTGTAGAGAGATGGGAAAAATGAAAGTAAGAAATCTGGGCTCGAATCTGGTCGCTCGTTAGAAGACCTGCCCAGGTCATTCGAACGACCTCGTTCGAACGAGCTTCTAACGAGTTGACCATTGACTTCTAATGAGGGTGAAGTTCGTTCGATGAGATCGTTCGAATGATATCTCGTTAGAAAGCCCACTTCGTTCGAACGAGATCTCGTTAGAAGACTCACTTCGTTTGAACGAAGTTTCGTTCGAACAGCCTCGTTCGAACGAGACTTCGAACGAGTTGACAGTTTAGGCTTTTTAGCCTGTTTTGATCCCGAGTGCCCCGTAACCTTGTGTATAGGTAGAGATAGCCTTTCCTTGATGAGTAATTGATATATTTGGGATGTTTGGGATATAATGAGGAGTCAAACCTAGAAGTGTAGTTTGAACCTAAGGGAAAATGTGAAGTAGGACGTGAGTGTCTATTACGATGTGAACTATTGACGGCCTAATTAATTATATTAACCGGGAACATATAAATAGTGTAGTATTATATGTCAGTACGAGAAGAGATATGTACCAATATATTATGGTGATTACTAAGATGTGTGCATACTTAGTATTATATACCTACCATACTTGCTATCACAAGAGGTTTGCATTCACTTAGGACCCTCTAATCCTTGTGTTGCCCGAATTTTGACTGGTTACCTCGATGAACATAGGTCAGAGAAGGACTTATTGGGATGTTAATAAGTCTGCTGATCGTGGGAGCGCAGGTATGTGCGTGATCCATGTGATGTGACTGTGTTCGCCTCCATTATTTGTGATGTTGTTATCTGAATGATTACTGAGAGATTCAGAATGCGTGATCCTCATGTACGTGATGTTCCGGGATGGATAGCAGAAAATGTGTGCACCGCAGCTTAGTCTCGGGGTGCTTGTATTGTATATTTATGACTTGAATAATATACACTTAATTAACGGGAACTTTCATGTTGTTATTGTGAAGATAATTATGGTAATGTAGTGAGAGAACATAACGGGTTAACTGATAGTGAATTATGTTACTAATTGAGAATCTGAGTTTAACTAAAGCCCTTTATTTATTTGATAACGCTAGAATGTATTGTGGGAATCGAGTAGTAAGGGGTAGAACTTATTACGGGTTGGTTAGATATGGATGTCTTATAGATGGGTACGGTACGTTAGGAGTGCACATGTAGTCGAGAGGTGAGAATTTCATGTGAGTGCAAGTCCTAACATGTATTTTGCATTTAATGTTTTAATGTTATTAAAACACTTGCTGTTTTTAAAATGTTTTCCACTTTCGGGCTCTGACCCATTTGCTTTCAAATCTATTTTTGTAAAAACCATTTTAGGTGCCCAGCCACAAGTACACCATGCATAGGATTCTCATTCAGGTGACGAGCTATAGCTGTTTGTGGAAGTTACAGGACTTTGCTTGTAGACGCTTCATCTATCTTGACTCGATATTCACCAGTTATCAGTTGTAGGGCATGTTGCCCATTTCTTTTAGAGACATTTCATTTATTTCAGTTATTCAGACTTTTGGCATGTAATTATTCAGGATTCAGACTTGTAGTATTATTTCCATTTGTTGGGATTGTTGTGAGGAGTTTTCCTCCGAATTTCTTATTATTATTGTTGGTTATTTCATTACTTCGTATGGTGAATGGATTATGTTGACTCTTCCATTATTCTTTTATTGCATGTTATCCAGACTTAACTTAAAATTTGGCAACTTACTTTTTAGGTGGTTAGTAATTCTAAAAATGTTTTCGACAGTGATGATATTAACTGAACCAACTTGGCATTTTGTATTAATTTAATAAAGGAGTAGCTACCCGATATTTAATTAGTCGGGGTGTTACAGGTGGTATCAGAGCATCATGTTCTAGTGTCCATTAGGATCTGTACGACTTATTATGTTTCCGCTGAGCTTCCTTTGATGTAGAGCCCTATACTTTAGGACAGTTGTATTCTTTTGTATATGCTACGTTCTTCAGCTATTTTAAGTTTATAACTGTGAACTTATAAACTTCATTCTTATTTCAGATGCCTCCACGATGTGCACAAAGGGTTCCCAGGGATGCAACGCCAGAACCACAGCCCGCACCAGTTCAGGGCACGATGAATGCCGCCGAGGTTGCAGCCATTGTGGCTCAGGCGATAAATGCCGCACTAGCAGTAGTTCAGCAGGAACCACCTCAGGCGCCGATAGCCGCGCCAGTTCAGGCTCATGCATTCCCGTCTGCTTGGGAACATGTACATGATGCTTTTCAGAAAGCACACCCTCCGGAGTTCGCAGGTAGCTCCGATGTGGTAGTTTCGAGTTAGTGGAGGAAGGACATCCAGCGACACCTGAGGATGTATGAGTGCACAGATGTCCAGAAGCAGATACTAGCGACCTTTAAGCTAGTAGGGTCTGCACTGCAGTGGTGGGAGTCTATTACCACCGTAGAGGAGAGGGATACTCTCACTATTCAGGAGTTCTGGGTGCTGTTCGACCGCAAGTACTTTCCGTCAGCTGTTCACACAGAGATGAGGAGGAAGTTGATGAGCCTTCGACAGGAGGGTAAGACTGTGGCCGAGTATGAGGCCGAATTCACTGATCTTCTGAACATTGTTTCGGATGAGATACTGACGGAGGAAAAAAAGATACAGAAATTTACAGACGGGTTGACATGGAGGATTCGTCAGCACTTGTTAGGGAACCTATCGTTAGCCACTTATTCTGATGTGGTTAACGCTGCATTGATCCATTGCCAGGATCACCGCTTTCACATGGCTGAGGGCAAAAGATTGGGAGAGTCTAGCCATCAGGGCAGGACTGGAGGAAATGGTTCCAGTGGAGAACAATCTGTTCAGGGGCCGAGGCAGGGTGATTAGGGTACCCAGCAGGGGGATCACAAGAGATTCAGGTCAGGAAATTTCAGGCACGGACAGGGAGGTTTCCGGCAGGGCCATCAGGGTTCGAACAACCATCAGCACCAGATGGGTCAGAATGGTCAACGACAGTTTCAGCAGGGCCAGTGGAGGAACGGTAACGGCCACCAGGGCCGGGGGCAGCAGGGACAGAGAGGGGGAAACTTCCCGGGGAAATGTTTCATTTGTGGCAAGACTGGCCATAAACGCCAGGACTGTCTTGATAAGGGCAGGGCCCCGCAGCAGCAGCAGGGTGCTCGACATGAGCCACATAGGCCACTTTTTCCACCAGCCCTCCCATCTCTATCCCAGGTGTCAGCTCTTCCAGCCATTCCAGCAGTTCCTGTGCAGGAGGGACAGTTACAGTATGGACGTGTCTATAACGTCCACTAGGCAGCAGCTCCGCAGGCACCACCCGCTATTGAGGGTATGTTTCCTATCCATGGTACTATGGGTCGGGTTTTGTTTGATACGGGGGCAACACATTGCTTTATAGCTACACATTTTGCGAAAGCCATAGGGTTGTTAGCTACGGCAGAGAGCACAGTGACGTGTGTAGACTCACCATTGGGGAGTGGGTCACTTATTTTCTTTATATGCCGGGGAGTGGGGGTAGAGATTGGTAGTCTGGTATTACCTGCAGATATGTTGGTATTAGATATGCATGTTCACGATGTAAATATCGGTATGGATTGGCTCGCTGATTATAGACCCATGATTGATTGCTTCGGTGGGAGCATTGTTTTTGCCATTCCGGGGCAAGAGATGTTTGTAGTGGCGATGCCTCGCCCAGAGGGAGGCTCGACCTCTCATTTGTATTACCTAGAGGAGGATACCTCTAAGGAGGTTGTGATTCCTTTAGATTCGATCCCAGTTGTCAGGGAGTATTCTGATGTGTTTCAGGGGATACCAGGCCTACCCCCCAATCGAGAGATAGATTTGTCATAGACTTATTTCCAGATACGAGACCTATAGCACGCGCACCGTACCGTATGGCTCCAGCTGAGATGAGGGAGTTACGGGATCAGATTGAGAAGTTGTTGGGTCAGGGGTTTATACGGAGGAGTACTTCACCGTGGGGTGCCCCTGTGTTGTTCGTGAAGAAGAGAGATTGTTCACTGAGATTGTGTGTGGACTATCGAGAGTTGAATAAGGTCACGATACGGAATAAGTATCCGTTGCCTCGAATCGATGACTTATTCGACTAGTTGAGAGGAGCTTCTTTCTTCTCTAAGATTGATTTGAGATCGGGATACCATCAGTTGCGTATCAGGGAGGAAGACGTCTCGAAGACTGCGTTCTTATCGAGATATGGTTCTTACGAGTTTCGGGTTATGCCTTTTGGTTTAACCAATGCTCCAGCCGTGTTTATGGACTTGATGAATAGGGTGTTCAGGGATTTCCTGGATCAGTTTGTCATTGTCTTCATTGATGATATTCTGATTTACTCCCAGACAGAGGAGGAGCACGCCGAGCATTTGAGACAAGTTTTGCAGACACTACGTCAGAACGAGTTGTATGCAAAGTATGAGAAATGCGGGTTTTGGCTGAAGGAGGTCCAGTTTTTGGGACATATTATTTCCGACCGGGGAATATCTGTTGATCCGGGGAAGGTATTAGCGGTGAGGGAGTGGGGACAACCCACGACACCGACATAGATTCGTAGTTTCTTGGGCCTAGCAGGATACTACAGGAGGTTCATTCGGGGATTCTCGAAGATAGCAGGTCCTTTGACACATCTGACTCGTAAGGGTGTGCCATTCATCTGGAGTGATGCCTATCAGTTGGCATTTGATGAGTTGAAGGATAAGTTGACCTCAGCACCTGTGTTAGCATTGCCGAGACCGGGAGTTGAGTATTTAGTCTATATCGATGCGTCCTTGCAAGGACTAGGAGGTATATTACAGCAGGAGAGTTAGGCAATAGCTTATGCTTCCCGTAAGCTAAAGCCTCACGAGAAGAATTACCCCACTCATGACTTGGAGTTGGCGGTAGTTGTATTTGCCCTTCGGATATGGAGACATTATCTTTTGGGGGAGAAGTTTCGATTGTTCACAGACTACAAGTCCCTGCAGTACCTATTCACGCAGAAGGAGTTGAATATGCGACAGCGAAGGTGGCTTGAGTTTGTGAAGGACTATCAGTTTGATATCCAGTATCACCAGGGGAAGGCTAACGTGGTGGCAGACGCGTTGAGCCATAGGCCAGCAGATGAAGTGGCAGAGGTGTGGAAGGCCAAGTGGAAGGAATTGGGACACCAGGATGCAGTGGCCCGATCGTTCATGTCTGTGATGACCGTTACACCTCAGATTGTCACGAAGGTAGTAAAGGCACAGGCAAATGACTCGTTCTGTCAGGAGCAGATAGTTTGATTACTAGTAGAGGGAGCCGAGTCCTATACCGTTAGCTCAGACGGGGGATTACGCTTCAATGGAAGATTAGTAGTTTCGTAAGGGGAGGAATTACGGCACGAGGTGATGGCAGAGTCGCACGGCTCACGGTTCGCGGTACATCCCGGTGGGGACAAAATGTACCAAGACATGAGACGTCAGTATTGGTGGAGCGGGATGAAGAGAGATATTGCCGAGTTTGTCTCTAAATGCGCCACTTGTCAGCTAGTAAAAGTGGATCATCAGAGACTGGCAGGACTACTACAGTCGTTGGAGGTCCCGATGTGGATGTGGGAGAGCATATCCATGGACTTTATCACGGGGTTGCCTACGTCACAGAGAGGTCACGACTCCATTTGGGTGGTTGTGGACAGGTTGACCAAAGTCGCTCATTTTCTACCCGTAAGGATAGACTACACTGCGGGACAGTATGCCCAGCTCTTTATTTCAGAGATAGTGAGACTTCACGGCGTGCCCTTAAATATCGTGTCTGACCGGGAAAAGATATTTGTTTCACGGTTTTGGGAGAGTTTTCAGGAGGCCATGGGCACGGAATTTCGGTTGAGTACGGCGTATCACCCGCAGACTGATGGTCAAACTGAGCGTACAAATCAGATGTTGGAGGACATGCTACGTATGAGTATCATTGATTTTTGGGGTGGATGGGAGCAGTATCTTCCACTAGTGGAGTTTGCTTACAACAACTCCTACCAGTTCACTATTGGCATGGCTCCATTTGAGGCATTGTACGGTAGACCTTGTCGTTGCCCAGCATGTTGGTTGGAGGTGGGGGACAACAAACTACTTGGGTCGGAAGTGATTCAGGATACTTCGGCGAGGATAGAATTGTTCGGAGTCGCATTCGGGTAGCTCAGGATCGGCAAAAAAGCTATGCTGATGCGAAGAGATTTTTCAGAGAGTTTCAAGTGGGGGACCATCATTTTCTCAGAGTAGCTCCTATGAAGGGGATTATGCGTTTCGGGAAGAAAGGGAAGTTGGCACTGAGATATGTGGGACCATTTCCTATTATTGAGCGGATTGGACCGGTTGCGTATAGGCTTGGATTATCGGAGCATTTGCATCAGATTCACGATGTATTCCATATTTCCTCGCTAAGGAAATATCTTAGAGATGATTTGGCTCATTCTCACATTGCTTTGGAGGACATCGATCTCCAGCCGGATAGCTCCTACGAGGAGGGGCCGATTGCTATTTTGGACCGAAGTGAGCGGAAACTGAGGTCAAAGATAGTTCTATTAGTGCGTGTTCAGTGGCGACATCATAATGTCGAGGAGTCCACATGGGAGCGCGAGGATGAGATGCGCGAACGTTATCCAGAGTTGTTCTTACCAGGTACTTTCTAGTTTCGAATTTCGGGACGAAATTCAGTTATTAGGGGGGAAGTATGTAATACCCCGTATTTTTGTGATATTTATTTTATGGGATTAATTAAATTAAATGCGTATTAATTGGAAATTAATACGGATTAAAAATACTAGTTAGATGCGAGTTAGATACTAGTTAGATTAAAAATACTAGTGGTTCAATTTCGTTTATTTCAAAGAATGCTTCTTCCATGTGCAGGAATTTATTAAAATCATATTGTTCTTATGAGTTAATGAAAAACTCATGTAAATTGGAAATAGAAAGTACATTTTGATGAGGAAATCGCATGTAGATTGGTGTGTAATGATTATTCTGGTGATATTACAATTAGTAGGAAACCAAAAAACGGATTTAATTCCGTTCTTTGATGATTAATAAATTCTAGGGTTCATAGTTTTAATATTGGGAAAAATATGTAGAGATTTGATATTTGAATGATGTTAGGATGAATTAATACCCCGAAACATGTAAATATGGGAACTAAGTATGTTTAGGGACGATTAGGGACCTTAAACAATTGTTAGATTGATGTTTGGATGGGATTTGAGGTGTAGAGAGATGGGAAAAACGAAAGTAAGAAATCTGGGCTCGAACCTGGTCGCTCGTTAGAAGACCTGCCCAGGTCGTTCGAACGACCTTGTTCGAACGAGTTGACCATTGACTTCTAACGAGGGTGAAGTTCGTTCGATGAGATCGTTCGAACGAGATCTAGTTAGAAAGCCCACTTCGTTCGAACGAGATCTCGTTAGAAGACTCAGTTCGTTCGAACGAAGTCTCGTTACAGTTTAGGCTTTTTAGCCTATTTTGATCCCGAGTGCCCCGTAACCTTGTGTATAGGTAGAGATAGCCTTTCCTTGATGAGTAATTGATATATTTGGGATGTTTGGGATATAATGAGGAGTCAAACCTAGAAGTGTAGTTTGAACCTAAGGGAAAATGTGAAGTAGGACGTGAGTGTCTATTACGATGTGAGCTATTGACGGCCTAATTAATTATATTAACTGGGAACATATAAATGGTGTAGTATTATATGTCAGTACGAGAAGGGATATGTACCAATATATTATGGTGATTACTAAGACGTGTGCATACTTAGTATTATATACCTACCATACTTGCTATCACGGGAGGTTTACGTTCGCTTAGGGCCCTCTAATCCTTGTGTTGCCCGGATTTAGACTGGTTACCTCGATGAACATAGGTCAGAGAAGGACTAATTGGGATGTTAATAAGTCTGCTGATCGTGGGAGCGTAGGTATGTGCGTGACCCATGTGATGTGACTGTGTTCGCCTCCATTATTTGTGATGTTGTTATCTGAACGATTCCTGAGAGATTCAGAATGCGTGATCCTCATGTACGTGATGTACCGGGATGGATTGCAGAGTATGTGTGCACCGCAGCTTAGTCTCGGGGTGCTTGTATTGTATATTTATGACGTGAATAATATACACTTAATTAATGGGAACTTTCATGTTGTTATTATGAACATAATTATGGTAATGTAGTGAGAGAACATAACGGGTTAACTGATAGTGAATTATGTTACTAATTGAGAATCTGAGTTTAAGTAAAGCCCTTTATTTATTTGATAACGCTAGAATGTATTGTGGGAATCGAGTAGTAAGGGGTAGAACTTATTACGGGTTGGTTAGATATGGATGTCTTATAGATGGGTACGGTACGTTAGGAGGGCACATGTAGTCGAGAGGTGAGAATTTCATGTGAGTTCACGTCCTAACATGTATTTTGCATTTAATGTTTTATTGTTATTAAAACACTTGCTGTTTTCAAAATGTTTTCCACTTTCGGGCTCTGACCCATTTGCTTTCAAATCTATTTTTGTAAAAACCATTTTAGGTGCCCAGCCACAAGGACACCATGCATATGATTCTCATTCAGGTGACGAGCTGTAGCTGTTTGGGGAAGTTACAAGACTTTGCTTGTAGACGCTTCATCTATCTTGACTCGATATTCATCAGTTATCAGTTGTAGGGCATGTCGCCCATTTCTTTTAGAGACATTTCATTTATTTCAGTTATTCAGACCTTTGGCATGTAATTATTCAGGATTCAGACTTGTAGTATTATTCCCATTTATTGGGATTGTTGTGAGGAGTTTTCCTCCGGATTTCTTATTATTATTGTTGGTTATTTCATTACTTCGTATGGTGAATGGATTATGTTGACTCTTCCATTATTCTTTTATTGCATGTTATCCAGACTTAACTTAAATTTGGCAACTTACTTTTTAAATACTAGGTGGTTAGTAATTCTAAAAATTTTTTCGACAGTGATGCTATTAACTGAACCAACTTGGCATTTTGTATTAATTTAATAAAGGAGTAGCTACCCGATATTTAATTAGTCGGGGTGTTACATCTTTCATCCGTTTGAACTAAACAACTCGTGAATGCTTTAGTAGCATTATATTATTTAGTAAGGCACCAGAATGATTGTGATTGGACATCATTACCATCATATACAGATTTTATATCGGATGGATGTTCATTCAAGGTTGGTAGCTTCATATTTCCTAACAAAAAACATTTACCAAACAAAGGGCGTACAAAGGACGATTTACTTAACATGTTACCAATCCAATATAAGGCATAACAATAAGGACACTCAACATTGATCGTTCCAAGAATTTGTCCACCTAAATCAACTCCATCTGCCCTACAAAAAGTTAAAAACCATTTTAATGTTAATTATTATTCAATTTAAAAATGAAAGCATAAAGAAATTATATATAAAACATGTAACGAATATAGTACATAAATATTACCGATTAATTTCAGGAGCTACATCACCATTATCTTCTTGATGCATGTGAACATTTTCCTCGCCACTTCATGAATCTTGATTAACTATAGTATGGTCAACTGGATATGGTATTACACCATATAAAGAAATTTCGTGGCTAAGATTTTATGGAGTAATTATTTAACATAGTTGAATTCTATATTGATTAATTTACAAATTACTCATGAGTGGAGTTTCACTACGAATTGCATGCTCGACTTGAGTAGGTGTTTGAAGGGATCGATTTTGGGAAAGAGTAGTCATGTTTGCCTATCAAATAGCACTACCCCAGGACCATTCTGATGGGTGTAGGTTAGGGAAGGGCATTGGTTGGTAGTGACTCAATGATTCATGTTCAATTTGTCCTTGTTCACGACATCGATGTTGGGAAAATGCTACCTTTGAGATGCCAGATTCATTTGGTTCCTAAATATCAAATAGAGCTCATTTAATTTAAAATTTCTCAAAACTAATTAATACGAATACATAAAATAATACGAACATTAATATAAAATAAAATATACTACATCATTAACATCTTAATTTTCCTTTTCTCTTCCCATTCTCTCGATTGAAATTATTTGCAATGTAATGATTGTGTTGAGCATTCACATAATAAGAATTTTATAAATGAATAAATAAAAAGGAATTGCAGTTGAAATCTAATAAAATAACTTAAAAAGTAGAATCAAAACATATACCTCAATATGAATGGTTTTAATTCAGATTCATCTGGAATAACAACCCCAATGTTTTGACGACGCATTAATTGAATCTAAAATAATGAACACAATAGATATAAAAACTTGATGTACATAAATGACATATTAATTATAATTTTAAATGGGAGATGTATCCGTCCATCTCTCTGAACATCATAACCCACCTAGGTTTGAAAAATAAAAATATCATTGTCACATAAGTTTAAAGGGATTAGATTAAACATACTGTAATACCTCGTAATTTTAGTATTAATTAATTGTTTTATTTGATTGGGAGAAATTAAATGAGAATTTATTAAATATTAATTAGCGAGATAAATAATTAATATTTATTAGAATTATTATTTACTTGTATTTGGTAAGTAAATATTTATATGATTTATTGCATGACATATATGAGTGATAGCAACAAATTAATTGGTGATAGGTTGATAGGGTGTTACATCAATGGATCAAAATAATTTTTGGGTGTCATGTTAGTTACGCCCGTGACGGATCAGGTTAATGAAAAGTTAGCATAATTGGAGTTGGGTGACTCAGATGATCTTTTTTAGCACATCGATGATCCAATAAGGGTAAAAATAGTCCAGAATAGGTACCCGGGTATTGTCTTTGGGTTTCAGGATCTTTTTAGACATAGAAGGGCATGTATAAGGGTAGGAAGGTCATTTTATACCTAGAATTAAAGGGAATACTGGATTAGATTTTTGGAAAGACTCTTAAGGGTTTGGTAAGGTGGATGGCAATCCACTTTTTACATTCCTAACAAAAGGTTAAGAGAAGAGAACCCTAGAGAGGAGAAAGAAGTCAAAGAGGAGAGATACTGAAGAGGAGAAAAGAAGATCTAACCCGGTCTAGAGACTTCGGATATATAATCCAACAAGGCAAGTAAATAGTTTCTTTATATCGCATTCTCAATTGGTAGTTAATTACATTATTTATTTGAATTAGAAATTGGGGATCTTGATAGCGAAAGATTGAAATTGATGATTTGATAAAGAAACCTATTATTAAAGGTTGCATGATCTTAAATAAACGAGTAAATTAGGTTTGATTATATTGGTAATGAGAGATAAATTTCTAGGTTTTAATGGAATAAGGGTAATAACTTAAATGAAATATGGGATTTTTAATAATCAAGTTAGTACAAGAATTGTAATCTTGAATCTAGGGTGATTTCTATGTTGGATTCATATATATAGTAGTGGGATTATGTTTTATGGATGATATATGAACATTAGCTTTAGGAATTTTGGTAAAAAGAAACCTAGAAACAAAGTTGAGATTTTGGGGATGAATCATGGCTAAGAAAAGGGCTTCAAGTTTACATTCTGTAATCTCTTTCAAACCTTGATCGAACGTCCTTCGAATGGGATATCGTTCTTGTAACAACCCGTGATTTTTAAACCGATTTTAGTTAAATTAACTCGAATTTCGAAAAAGTAAAATTTTTAGAATCTATTTAATATTGGTATGTAAAAATGTTTATTTTTATTTATAAAAATAAGGGTTTTAAGTTGTAAATTGGTATTAAAATTTAGAAATTATAACTTTTTGTATAAAAATCGGGGGAGGATCGACCTAAGGAGGATAAAAAATAAAAAATCAAACCGTCCGATCAAGATGAATTTTTTACAAAATCTTCATTTTGCCGTCAAGTACAGCATACTAAAATTTCATCCAATTCCGACAATCCCATCATTCGTAATAAATTTTTGAGTGTTTGTGTTTGATTAGGACTCAAACTCTTTTTGGCATATAAACATAAAGTCATGAGTTTATGACTTTTAAAACATATTTTAGCCTTCTCAAAAATTAGTAGCCTCCTCTATTTTCATCTTCTTCCATCTATAAAACCCCAACCCCATTTAAACCAAGATTCAACACATGATTTGAATGTTTATTTGGTATTTTCTCGAGTTTGGGCTAGAACGAGTTTTTATTCTTTTCATGAGAGGAGTGCAATTGTGTGATCAAAAGTTTAAGGCAGAATCTTATGAGTTTCTTTTGATTATTTTAAGGTACGGGATTTACGTAATATTCTCCTTGAATCTCTCGAGAGTACTCATTTTGTTCCTCATTTATTTGTACTCATATTGTTAATATCACGACGTTTATTGGAATGTAAAATATTGATTCGATTTGACATATCGTATTTGTTGATGGGCATGGTGTCATGAAATTTTTATATGACACAGAGAATGATCACCCGCCAATAGTCCAAAAGTCCAATAGCCAGGATGAGGCTTTACGAAGCTTACGTCAGTTGTGGTGAGGACCGATGACCTATTAATGTGTTATTGAAAAAATAAATTGGTATAATGCCCGAGTATCGCATTGAGCTTGAATTCAGATTCTTATTGTTGCACTTATTCATTGTTATTGTTTTGAGCATCTATTCTTGTCATATTATGTACTTCCTTGTATTTTTCTTTTAGTGGAAGGTTAGCGTGGATTTGGACGGTATTGATTTTTGGAGGACTTTAGAGCACAACATTTAGAGGATTGTTTTTTTGTATAGCTTGGCAGTGTAATTTATTTGGAGAGCTTAGCATTATTTTTTGAGTGAAATTTAATTGTAATTATTTTGAAAGAGTAAATTTTGGATTCTTTATATTTATTTTGTGGAATATAGATGCTCTATAATAATTCTTGAGCATTTAGTTTTTTTTAATCGTAGTAGCGCCTCATGTTTTGCACGGGGTGTTACACTTTTCGTTCAAACGAGGATGGATTTGATTCGAATGACACGTGGGTTTGGATCGGGTTTGGATTGTGGAAATGTTCCGGGTATTTTTATGAACTTAAGTGAGTATGTGGGAGGTTATACAAGTGAATGGGTATTTAATTAAAAATAGTTTGGTTTCGCTGTGTATTAGTGGAAATGCAATAATTAACTAGGATGCTCAGATAAGCGACTAGTTATATAAATCGAAAAGTTGGATGGAATTAGGCATTTAGGCGAATCGTACGCGGTAGGATATGCGTACGAGTTCGGTAGGTATTGTTTATGCATATTAGAGTGACGTGTGCGTGTATATATATATATATATATTGTATTCTACTTATTTTATTTGAACATACCAACTCGGGAGTGCTATCGTAGGAGGTTATGCATAGTGGGCATCCCACCCTAGTATTGACCAATAAGTGCTTGTTTGATTCCCCAAGTTGTAGTACTATAGAATGACCACTATCCGCGTGTGGGGATAAATGTTAGTTTCGAGTCCGATTGAGTGTGATGTGGTATAGTTGCGACCCACAAATGTATATTTATGACCACCTCCATTATATGTGTACTTTTGGGATTGGTGGCAAGATTTTGGCCTAGTGGCTCGGTGTGAGGTGTAATGCCTGAAATCGGATAACACATGAGGAATGTACTAGTGAGGCCCAAGCTCAAGGGATACGATTTTACGTATATATATATATATATATATATATATATATATATATATATATATATATATATATATATATATATATGAATGCTTATATGATAGAGTGTGTATATATAATTATAGCACAAGTGTAGCTATCTAATGATTGTTATGTGATTATTTATCTCTAGTAAGTGTGTCGCTATAAATAATGTTTATAAATGAATGCGTAGTGAAGGTAGTTAGAGTTAGCTAATAAAGAGTATTATTGGGTTTGGGCTTAAATAACGGTTATGTGTTTTAGTTTGACTGGGTAGTTTAATTAGGATAAATAAAATGAACACATTAGGTGTGCACTGCAGTTGAGAGGTGAGGTTTATTTCAAGGGATTGTGAATGGTTAATCTTAAAAGTAATACACTATGGTCTTAAACAATTTCAAATAATTATTTACTAGAAAAAATATTTTCTACTCTATAGACTTTGACCCGCCATTTTCTTTTTGTCTTTCCTCATTTTTCCTTTTTACACCCTAGGTATGCAGTTGCAGCAGTCGGGACAACGACAATATATCCGTTCTTACCGATAGTAGTTTTTGATGCTTGCTTAGACATGTGAGTAATTTCTTCTCTAGATAGGATCAGTTATTTCCATTTTCTATTGGGTGTGTTGCCTTTAGATGATTGTATTTATCTTAGTGCAGACTTTCATATTTTGTCAAACTTGTACTTACATATTCAGTTATGGTTTACATTGTGGATGTTATTTGGTGATCGATGGTTTATTTGGTTCACCCTAACTATTTACTTATGCATGATGGTTGTTTCAGTTGTGGTGGTTGTGTGGATTATTCGAATTCTTTATGTTATAGTGTTATTTGTGATAGTGATGCTAAGAATGATCCGTACTGAGAATCTTGCTATATTTTCGTTAAGGATTGGCCACCCGTTATTAAAATAGGCGGATTGTCATATTTATAGAGCTAAATATAGTAATAATATTCGTAAGCGTGGGAGCAAAATCTAAATACCGAGTTTTTCCCACTTATCAAATTATTCAAAAATTTGAAGAATTATAAATAGAAAAACATATTTTATAGCATAAACGCTATTAAAACATAACCATTTGTACAAATAGGGAGATATTAAAACATACATGCTATTAAATTAAATAGAAATTGATACCAATGTTTTTATCCTTTATATGTTGGTAATTGACAAAAAATAATTAACAATGGGATTTTTGTTAAAGCAAAGCAATTAATACTTGTAGTTTCTTTATATTAGTCCCCGTGTCTAAATTAAAAAAATGGAAAAAATATAGAATCACTTTACAGGAAAACAAAGTAAAATCTCAGATACCAAAAATAAATTTGAACTTATATAATTATCTCAATACAATAAAATAGAGATTAATGATCCCATTAAATAACCTTCAACATATAAAGAGTATAATAAATCTTCATTATGGATAACTGCGTCTAACCGAAATGTGTAAGAGAGCTAAAATTTATTACAGCATATAAAACAAAATTAAACTGAATTTTCACAAAATCGTTTCTTATTCTCATCGTCAATTGTTCCTAGTGTTTTCACAACTAAAACAGAGAGAATGGAGGGTTATTAAGTTCATCTATGTAGAACAAAATCATATACAATTATTTATGTTTTTGGAACACCTTCATATTTAACATCAATTTTGAGATGAAATTTCTTACAGGAGAAGAGAAACATACATAATGAAAATAATGACCAATGGGTGTTCTTACAATATCAAAGGCACAAACATAATGGAAGTAATGACTAATGTGTGTTTCTCAATTACCTCAATATCTTTCAATCTCCGCCGATGAATAAATCTCAACACTTTTACATATTTCATCAATAAAATTTTATGGAATACCCATTCCATTATTTTGATGAATATGCAAAGATCAAGAGCAAAAGATTTATTTTTTTTAAAAGGTATCATATCTCCCATATTAGAATTAAAGATAAAAATGGGGGATAGCCCCCCGCCATGGCTTACATCAAGTATGAGCAATATGAGCACCTATGCTTGAGAAAGCCTCTAAGACATCAAAACAAAAGCTAGTTTTATAACCATTGAAAGGAAATATACGAAAAAACATCTTAATCCCTCCAAAAATGAGATTAATAATAACATGTCAAAGCGGAAATAATACGACATACAATTCCTCTCATTTTTTTACCTTTTTAATTAATCCACCAATTCACCAAATTGCCAATGCAGTTAGATGATGTACTTGTCAAGCCAAGAATATTCGAAAACCATTTCCATATATATTAAGAAATAGAACCACTCTATAAAAAAGATGTTCTCTATCCTCTTCACAAGCACTTACAAAATATCCACATTTTGAAACTAAAGTGATGTGAAGGCATTTGATGTACTCGTCTATGGCAATCGCTTTAGGAACTAACCGCCACATAAAAACTAAAATTTTAGGAACAATCCTCTTATCCTAAATTAGAGAAAATGAACGTTGAACACATCCTTTCTCCCTCACCAAGTGATAATAGGATTTGACAGTAAAGTTACCATTCTTTGTCAAACACCATTTCCCGATAGCATTATTAACATTATCTGAGAAGTCTTCCTAAAAATTTTGCATTCTTTTCCATACTTGAGATGAAACCGATGTAGACCCTCTAAAATTTTGAGTTTCCAATTTTTTGTATTTTCTATGCATGAATCGGGTCCATAAGAAAGTGAAATTAAAAAATTTCCACCATAAGTTACGAGTATAAGCTAGGGATAAATCAAACATGAAACGTAAGTTTAAGATACCTTCTTCTTTAGTTTCTCAATGTCGGACCACTCCACCCAATGATTTTTTTGTTGTCTTCTTGTTTTCCCCATAAAAACCGAGCCAAAAGTTTATTAATGTGATTGATAACCATACCCGAAGAAGTAATGGCGTCAAAAAGGTGAAGGTGCATGAATTCCGCCAATGATATGATGAGAGTTAATCTTCATGCTTGAGAAATGTTTTGAAGATTCCAAAAATTAAGTTTCTCCACCAGTTTGCCAATGTAGGGAGCAAAATAAGACTTCATTTTCCTTTTTACAAACAAGGGAATCCCTAAAGAAATGATCGGGAGGTTTTTGTGTTTGAAACCTGTAGTAGATTCAATTATCCTTCTTGTGACATATGATTCATTTCTCAGGAGATAAAAGAAGATTTTATTAAAATTTACCACTTGCCCAGATGCCCCTTCATAATCCTTTATGAAATCCATGAATTGTTTAAGAGATCTTCGATTGCCATTAGAAAAAATTAGGGTGTCATCTGCAAAAGAGAGATAAGAAATAATCGGACAACCCCTAGTTAGAGGAATGTGTGACATTTTCCATTCTTCCATAATTTTTTTAACCCCTCTATTGATACCTTCCGGTGCCGGTGACAAAGGATCCCCACCCCCTATTGGATTTGAAGAAACCATAACTTTTCCCATTCACACCAATCGAGTTCGAAATAACCCTCCAGATTAGGTCAATAACCATCTCCGAAAACTCAAAACTCCTAAAAGTTTTTAGTATAAAGAACCATGGTCTTTCTTCTTAAAAGGTGACATATGTTATTGGGCTAAGAGAACATTTTTCTTGATGGATCTCCCCTAAATGAAACTGGATTGAGACGGTGAAATGATTTTTGGTAAGATTAGAACCAATCTTTTTGCCAATATCGTCTAAATAATTTTAGATGAAAAATTATAGAGGCTTATAGGATGCAAATATCCATAATTTTTACGTCTAATAATTTTAGGAATCAAAATAATATTGGTGGAAGTCTAACTAACCGGGAGAACATCCCGAGGAAAATGGAATAGATGTCTTGGACGAGGGCATCTTTAATAATCTTCCAACAATTTTAAAAAAAATATCCATTAAGACCATCTGGGACTAGTTCCCCATATTTATTCATCTCAAAGATCACTTTACGAATTTCTTCTATTTTCGAAACATCACTTAGCATCAAGTTGTCTACCTCCGTAACTGAGTTCAAAATATAGTCCCAGAGATATTCAGTGTCATCAGTAGGTAAACGAACATGCGTAGAAGCAGTTCTAGCGTCCAAAGTGTAACATGCCGAAGAAATACTAGCAGGTCTACTACCCAAATTGTTTATGTTCGAAGTGGTGCTGCATAGCAGCGTTGAAACGAGGCCACAACTGTCTTCTCAATCTCCTAAATATGGTCACCCCATTAGCCATTATCGTCTTGAATTCATGATGAGTTAAGGGAAACCTTTTTCTTATTATTGGTACCATGGATGATTTTCGTGTTGGAGTCACCGTCGATTGCCCATTTAAATCTAACCTTTTGCTTACAGTAGCCCTTTTCAATTTTTAAGGCTTTTCAGTAATCACCTTGAATCTTATGGAATATAAGTCTATGTTTAATAAAAGGATCTACATAAAATTATACTTTATGGCTCAACATGTCATATTCCTCTTTTCTCGCAACTAAAAAAAAGAATAAAATTTAGCTCTAGACCAAATTTTTAGAAAGGATTTAACCCTTTTAAGCTTTTTTTGCTAAAACAACAAGAGGCCTACCCTTCAAGTCATAATACCAGGATTTCTTTACCACTTGAAGTAATTCATCATCTTTGGTCCAAAAAGGAATGAAATTTAAAAGTTTTAGGAGAGGTTAGATTATTTTCTTCAAGTTTGAGGAGTAAAGGACCAGGATTCGAATTTTCCCTATGAAGATAATCCAACGAACTAGTACAATTCCCGTAAACCCAATTATAGTTACCAACCACTCTGTTAAGACGAGCCCAAATTTGAGGGTTACCTTCATGATTGTTACACTACGTAAATCTCAACCCGTTGAAAGGGATTTCTTGTAACCCGACATTACTAAGAGACAAATTAAAATCCAACATACTACCCCAATTCACCCCATTATCTCCAATTTTTCCTTCATGATTCTTCGCTATATTGAAATATACTCCCATAATCCATTTCATATCACCAAGGGTTAATAAAGAATCAATCTCCTCCCAAAGGTTCAATCTCATTTTCCACTTACATTTTATATAAATTGCCTTAAATAAAAAGGGAAATTCCAAAAAATTATTGCTCAACCAAAGTGATAATGATTGGTCACCATTTTTTTGCCAAATTCACCGTCCAATTATTCTTCAAAAGGACCCAAATTTTATCACAAGTATTAGCGAAACCACCTAAAAAGTTCATTTTCCTACACACTTCTTCAATATTAGTCTCTAATAAAAGAAAAATAGTAATTGAGTGAATAGAGATGAGTCGTTTAAGTCTATGTATAGAAGGTCCATTCCCCACTACCCGTATAATCCAAACATAAATTGCATTGGTGGAATTAAAGTTCAAAGATTTAGTCATTTTACCTCCTAAATGAGTTCTTAAAAAGGTTAGTTTAATGGACAAATAATTCTTTCAAGTTCTTTTCTTCTTAACCACAGATAATTCTTTATCCATCAATTTCGGTACCATAAATTAGTTCTCTTTTCAAGTCTTGGAAATATTTCGGATATGCCTTGTAAAAGGAATCCCAATCGTCGTTAACCAATGGCGCTTCAGAGTCCGAAGCATATAGATGACGCTAATCTTCCAAAAGAAATTATCAAATTGCAACCTAGGTTCCCAAGGAGAAAGACCATATTTCTTTATCGTAGTTGGATCTGTGACTACCATCTTAATCTTCGAGATGTCATCCATATTAAAATTCCATTCCTCTAAAGGATTTTCTTATACAACTCCAAGTAAACAGTTATCAGAACCGTGCACAATTGGGGCTCAAATGGTCTTAACTTTTGATGTTATAATTTCACCAACTTACAATAGCGTTTGATCCAAGTCCAAGGGGGGAAATGAGTTTAAAGTCTTAACCTATTCTTTCTTCTTAAGATTTTGAAATATTGGATCTGAACCAGAATAATGTCTAACCGAAACCATCTGTAAATCGTCATTGTGACTCATACTTGTTATAAAGGTATTCAGAGGTTTTGCTTTGATTTGAGGGTGATATAACATTATAATATAATTAGGAGGGTCACCATATTTAATGAAAACTCCTCTATTAATTTTTTCCCAATGCACTTTCTTGACATTCTGATCCTATTAAAGAATATCCTTACCTTTATCCGAAGTATTGGCCATGTTACCTTCCTTGTCATTATTGTAGTCCAAACTACCGTGGCCCAATTTTGAACAAATGGAGCAGTATTGTGGAAGGTACTTATAGATAATATTTTGCCAAAACCCCATATCAGCAGTTCCAAGCCATATCCATTTTGGGAAACATTTCATCACATTAACCTCCACACAAACCCTAGCCATTTTAGGTCATAAGAGGGTCCCGTTAGCCTCGTAAATCTTGATAGGGTTACCTATGGCATTAACAATTGAAAATACACTCATTCGGGAGAAGAAGTGCACTGGGAGGAATGAGAGTCTCACCGAAATAAGAACATAAGGGCTATCAACAATGGCTTGGAAATTTTTCAGCCATTTCAACACTTTCATGGAGAATCTATGGATATACCATAGATCCTTTAACCACATACGAAGGAAATCTTCCTCAGGGTTTAAACGAATGAAGATGTGCCTAGAATCTGACAAACTAATAGAGAACCCCAATTTGAGAGAGAAGGTCAAGAAGTTTTTCTTGAGGGTTTCAAGAGAAGGTCGGTCCTGGTGGAACTGCCCAATAAATGAGAATTTGAAGAGGGCTTCCAATGTAGAAATATCCTCTTCAGTAAAGAATTTGGAGACTTCTCCCTTGTGTAGACCAGTTGGTTGAATGGAAGTTTCAGAGTTAACAATGGATTTAGGTGAGAGTATATCAGCGAATGATTTGAGGGAATATTTGTCCTGTGGTTTGGGTTCTAGTATAGGGTTGTCAGGAGGGTGAGATGGAGGTTCATTTGGTAACGTTGCCATTGGAAGCAGTTACGATTTTGAGAAAGAAAACAGTTATAGAGAGAGAAAGGGGTTGAAGTTTGCTTCACTTGCTCCGAGGTAGGGGATATTTTTGAGTTGCTATAGAACGAGAACAAATCCTTTAACAGAAAAAGATACACATCATGAAAATGGGCAATTTGTTTAGTGAACTATTTTCTTTAAAATAACATAAACATGTACATATAAAATAAAAAACTAATGAACTTAAAAAGAAAAAAACAACCCAAATTTGGAAATTTGAAACTAACAATGAAAAAGATTAATTTACCTTAGATTAGTGAATGTGATCCTCTAGCGACCATCGATGTACGTGGAAGTAGAAAGTTATTCAAAAGCAATCCTTAAAATAGCCAAATGATATTATTTACTTCAATTTTTTTTACAAAGTACAATGTGATCTCCCTTGAAGAGTAATGACAGCTGAACATAAAAAAATGAAAAATTGTAGATATTAAAGTCAATATATAGGAACTTAACTAATAAATGAACTTGTACAGTGAAAAGAAAATTCAAAATGAAATACTAAATTAGCTAAAGCTTGCATCCATCAGTTAGCATACTATGGTGTCTATTATCTATAATAGTAAATAGAAAAAAAAATGTTTTATAAGTAACAGAGATTAATCATTTTATAATTAAACAACTACATGATTTTTTTTCCTAAACAGGTTAGAAAGAACTATGCAAAAAATAAAAAGATGTCTTGTAAAAATCAATAACGAAAGAATAATAAATCTAATAAAATGCCCAACATAGTCTTTTTCATGTAGTTGGTGATGATAAGGTCACTAAAAATGAATTAAAATGAGAAGAAAGAACAAAAACGAACAAAAAATGCAGATTGAAGGAGAGTACAAAAAAAATCCTCTTAGAACTTGGTTTAAAATAGTATATAGACCTTTCATCACTGTTATTCCAAGTGGAAAAATCGTTCAAATGTGTTTCGTAAAAAGAACGAATCAATTAAACACTACATATTGAAATTTCACTTTGAAATCCTAGTTCAAAGGCCTTCTATACTTGAGTTTCTTATCATGTTTTGAAAATTTTAGAATTTCTTACTTCTCAAATACATGAAATACGATTTATGGCTGAAAATTTTTCAGCCATGTCAATGAGTAAAGGGTTACACATTTTGTGAAATATTTATTATGCAACTCTGAGAATAACCATACGTGGGTGTAAAAAAATAGTACTAACAATCGCATCTCATCCAAACTTCAACAAAAATTATAATTAAGTTAGGTTCTTATTCAAACACCAAACATTAAAATAAAAACTTAATAACTACCCAACAACAATAAATAGAACACAAAAGAATCCATCAATATAGTTTACTATTATACGTAACCTTAGTACCAAAAAATAAAATTTGAAACCCATAACATATGATAAATAAATTCTAAAAAGAAGACAGAGTAAATCTGATTTGAATAAAAGTTATTTGAGTCTATATGTAAGATTTGATTTCAAACTAATAATCATAAAAAATGTAGATCAGATTCTTAGGCCCAAATTTAATAACATCATTTGTACACTTCAGACTTCATTCCCTGATATCTAAAAATTCTACAAAACAATACACATAAAATTCAATAATGGAGTTGTACCTGAGATATGAGTTTTACCTAAGCGATGAGTTGTACATGAGTGTCTGTGAAATGGTATAAATGAGTACTTATAACACCAAAAAACAATTTAGTAATTTCCTCAAATATTGGTTATAATAAATCATAAAATGATAGCCAACATATGTGAAGAACGTGAGAAATGCATGAGAAACACATAAAATACATACAAAAACTATTTACAAAGTAAAAAAAACCCTTTGAAAATCGATATACCCAAGATAACACCAAATTTAAATCCAGAACCCTAAAATTTTAAAAACCCCCCTTAAAATAGAATCGTAAACCAACCTAAAATTTATGAACTCTAAACGAAAAAATAAACACCCTCAAATTTTCAAAGCCCAAACCCTAAAATATTAAAGAAAACCCATGAGAAAGAGTGAGAGACTTACCTCCCCGGGGGGGGGGGGGGGGGGGGGGGGGGGATGATTATGAGTGTGGAGGAAAAGAGGGACCTCTTATTCTATAAACATGTACATGAAAATATGTGGTTTAGAATGAGTGTGGGGGAAATGAGAACACGTAGTGTAGAAAATTTTTAGTTAAAAAATGTGGTGTAAAAATGAGAAGGGGGAAATGAAGGGGGGGGGGGGGATTATAATTTTAAAATTTAAATTAAATTTGCAGAATTAACTAAACCCTTCATTTGTAGTGGGATATGTGGTGATGATAAGAGAAATCATCCACTTGTCGTTCCCGTATCAGCAAATCAAATATAAAGTGCATTATAAGTAAACAGAGCAAGTAAAAGTGATCAAAGCTGTACAAGTTGCAGAGTATTCCAATAACATGCTCAAATTCCTTCAAAAGAAGTACGTGGAGTTGGAGACCAAGGCTACCCGTGATGCTGAATCCCATGCTGCGACAATCAAGAAAATGGAGGGGGATCGTGGCGAAGCCCTTCAATTGGCTATCGAAAGTATTGTGGAGTCATTTAAAGGGATCCAGAGATTTTTATCTTATAAACAATAGGGCCTACCTCCGCGTCTACCAAGAGCTCAGGCATAGGAACATCAAAAGCTTTCCCGAGACTAAAGAGACGATTCTTGCCTGGGGTCTTGGGGATGCTTAGCACCAGGAATGCGTGGCCGAGATCAAGGCCGCTGCAGAGGAAAGAGCCAGTCTAAGGGAAGGAGCTGAGGCAGCGGCAGCTGATGAAGATACAATGACTGGTGCGAAGGGTGAAGATGGAGATGAAACTGGCAATGCTAAATGTTAGGGCTGCATCCCTCTTAAGTTTTTTTATAACTCTTTAACCAGTTGTGACCATTTGTCTGTAATGTTAACACTAATAATATCAAGGATGCGACCACTTTTGATGTTGAATACTTTTGCCTCCTTTTTCTAGTATCTTGTTATTCTTCTGCTTTGCTTAAATACTCGAATGAATGATTTCTCCGCATGTTTTTGATTGATTGCCAACTCTTTGCTTCAAATTTTACTATCAAGGCCGCGACCACCTTTAAAACCCAATGGTTTCTGTATACCATTTGCATGATTTATTCTTACTATGCCTTTGTGCTTGAACTCATTCTTAAGGCTGTGGAACTATAGTGTAGGTTTCCACATAGGCTGTGACCTGTTCTCTTGCATACATTCACGAATGTTTGAAAATGGCTGCAATCTCTTCACGAATGACGGTGGGTTCGTCTCCTATGGGTGTTTGGATCCCATTTGTTGTAGCTTTATGATTGTAGCTTAAAATGTCGCTTGCTTTCTTGAACAGGGTTGTGGCAGGCTAACAATCCTGCCTGAATTTTCTTAATGGTCGCAACCATACTAATAAGGCTACGGTACCTTTCTATATTTGACATGCTTCGTAATCGCACTAACACAACCTCCTTTAGTCTCTTTGATAGGGTTATTATCAGCCCCCCCGGACTAGGTACTATAAAGCTTTCCCAAGCTTATGTGGATATATATAAATCCTTCCTAGGATAAAGTAGGATTATTCACAGATAATTAAGTCTTTAGCCCCTTTAAATATAAGATTATCCGTAGACGATCAAGTCTCCATCCCCTGTGGGTTATTTTCAGGCTTTCCCGAGCTAGGTATTATGAAGCTTCACCAAGCTAATACGAGACCACCAAGTTAATGATGTTTTGTCATTACCCACCAAATTAATGGTGTTTACCGAGGGAGTCACCTCCCCGGGCTGATGATGCATCTTGAATGCTAAGAACGGGCATTGTAAGCCCTTGCTTCTAATGGCGCATCCCGAAAGCAAAGATCAGGCATTGTAAGCCCTTGTAGCTAATGGTGCATCCCACTAGACACTTTCAATAATGTAACCATTGTACGTCGAGATATAGTCTCCACGTGTGGCGTTATAAGCCAACCTTTACCACCACTCTAAATAGTCTCTTTAGCCATTTTTAAGTATCATTATCGAATTGTCGCATATAATCAGACGTCACGACGGGCGTAGTGGGCCCATTTAACTATTATCATTCATGATATAACGTATTGTCTCGAATTGAGATCTGTTTAAAGACAAAACGGTCATTTAAAAGATAGCATTTCATGGAAATGAAAATCAAAACACGATAATGTAATAGTGAACTTGATTTCATATATCTATTTATATATTCATGACTTTGTGGTGATAATACAAAGTTTAATTTAAAATAGCATAGGTTTAGTTTCACTGTAAAATAGGAACATATAAAATATACAGCATAAGCATGAAAAAATGGGCATGTGGTATATGAGACTAGGCTGCATCCCCTAAACATCTCTGAGGAACCTATGCAGCATCCCTTGCCCAACTATCCTTTCAATTTCATCCTTCAGTCCATATCATTGATCAGTGTTATGGCCATGGTCCAGTTGGAAGTTGCACCACTTGGCTTTGTTCCTCTTGTGGGGTTGATCTTTAAGCCTCTCTGGCCACCTCAACATCTTTTCCTCCTTGATGGACTCGAGGATGTCTTCAATTGGGAAGAACAATGGAGTGTAGGACTTATAGCTCCCTTCTGTCTTCTCTAATTTCCTCTTCTGGCTTCTACTGATTGCTTCCACGAAAGGAACTTCTGGTACTGCCGCGGCATCTAAGGATGTTGAAACAATGTTCCTTGGTGCCTCACCCACTTGGGATGGAACCATGGCCTCTAGCATGAGGACCCTCTGAGTCAAATAGTTGACCTAGGTTTAGAGTGAGGCATGACTGTCGTAGAGATGGTTGAGGTGATTGTATATCTGCGCAATCTCATCTTTGACTTCTGTGCTCTGGCTGGACTCTCCTTCAATTTTCTTCTTTTGTTAGTCTTTGCAGAATATAAAATATGAGACAAAACTAGAAGAAGTGAGTAATCACAGAAATATTGAATTAACTAAGTAGGAAATGGGGATGGAGTGTTTGCACTACTACATGATATTACTGCTGAGGCCACGGCCAGTAAGGCACATAGGTGCACCACCATGGCCTTTGTATGATATTCACCAAGGTTGAGCTGAAGACCATCCGAGTCCGTTCCCTAATGTTTTGAAGCTTCTGTAGTGTAGTCGCGCTAGTAGAGGTCACGGCCATAGAGGCATTTGAACTTCCCGACCACATCCCCTCCTCGACAGTAAAGGGAGAAATCCCAAAATTTTAAGTCCAAAGACTGAGCTTTTCTCTCTCAACACGTGGAGAGAATACCTACCAGGGTCTGTTAATGAGAGGATGGCCTCACGGTGCACAAAATGAGACAGTTTCAATGGTAAACCCTAGATCATAGGTCGAGAACAGCAAAAATGGAAATAAATGCAAACCTTCCCTAACCATTCACCTTTTCGGGGTTAAAGCCCATCATGGTTTTCAGCACTATCTAGATGAAATGATGTCATAGGGGTATGTAAAATAGATATAAGGTCATAGAATGAAGACCCAAGAACATATATGAATATATGAAATACCTATTTAAGGGTGTGAATATAAAATAGAGCTCAATAACCAAAATTTAATCATGAGATGATGATCTAAAGAATCCCCATGAATACAATAAGGTGTTTAAGAACTCAAAACATAGAGAAACAAGATTCAACTATCTCGTTTCCCACAGAAGGAGCCAGATTAATGATACAAGAAATCGTCCACTTGTCATTCCCGTATCAGCAAATCAAGTATAAAGTGCATAATAAGTAAATAGAGCAAGTAAAGGAGATCAAAGACAAGGTATAGAGTAGTTCGGCTATAAAAGATCCTACATCCACTTTGGTGCCTTCCTCTCATTATATTCATAACGATGTTATACAAGTTACAATGCTACAATGGGCGTATACGACAGATGAGAGAGAAGAGTACATGACTGTAGCGGTTCCGGGAGTGCCGAAGATATGACTACGATGTAGGTGAGTAGCCCCCAAGCTGTATGTTGAGGTTGTGTATAGGGAATTTGGCAAGGCTTCATCAGGTATCGTAGAATTTGAACCGATCCCCTATCTTGAGGTGTGGACCTTTATTTATAGGAGGTATGTGATCTGTGTCACGTGCCTCGAGCACGTGACATACTTCAAGTCTGGAGTAGCTACGATGAGAGGGATGCAGCCTGTAAGGCAAGCATATTGAGTGATGCATCCTGTTTAAGGCTTAATATGTAGGTGTCGCACCCTGTAGTATAAGGTTGCGGCCTGTATATAAGGCCAAGTGGTATGTGCCGCACCCTGTGCTGAGTAGGGCCACACACTGTCCCCAGTTCCCGTCGTGGCCTATTAGCTTCTATATGCCTGAGTAACCTCCATGGTAGGGTGCTATATTTGTACTATCATGTGGAAAGATCTAGGCCGTTATCATGCTAAAACAATTCAAGCACTTCCATACTCTCTCTCTCTCTCTCTATATATATATATATATATATATATATATATATATATATATAAGAAATTTACCATTATTCTCTCAGAGGAGGGACGTCGTATTGCTAGAATGTAAGTATCACAATGAAGCTTTAAGTCAGAACCAAGAATTAAAGGAGTGGCTCAACTACTTAGGGTTCTAAATCGAAGAGGTTAGCTTATGGTAAAATAGGGCATGACATTCATGGAATTAAATGGAAAAATAAAGATACCACTGTCAACTAAGGTATATACACACACACACACACACACACACACACACATGATGTCGTGGTTACTAAATATTTGTAATAAATGATGGGATAAAATTAATGAGAGTTTAGGCAAATATGGGTTTAAATTGGTCAAATGACTACTATTTTTACCATCCACATTTTTTAAGTAGTATAGATGGGGAACATGGTGAAAGCACCAGTTGAAACCACGGGGAGTTTATTGTTTAGTTCTAGATTATGGTTACGATTTAGATTTAAAATAAAACTTTATATGTTGATTTTTTCTTGTAACTTATTTTTCATATCAAAACTTGATGCTGGTGTTTTTTTTATAATTAAATTGGAAAATAATTGTTTTAGTTTTTTTAATGACTCTAGTTTTGCTCACTCCAAGGCTAACAATGCTCAAGTTGATAATCAAACTACTATGACTAAAAATTAGGTTACTAGATAAAAATAAGAAAAAGATATTTCTAGGAATCTTCATTTGGAGGATTTATCTCAGAAGTTGGCCACTCATACAAACGTGGAGTATTTATATCCATAACCATTGGTTATGGTAGATAGTTCAAATATTTTTGCAAATGACCCTAAAAATAATTCGGGTAAGAAAGGGCTCGTTAACTCAAGACCAGATAACATGGGCACTAATAATGACGGAGTTACTAAAAGAGATATGGATATACCTATACCGAAAAATTATTTGTGTCCTATTCACATTATGAACACTCTGGAATATGCTACAAATAATAAAAAAATCTCCATACTTTTAAGAGGTTGATATATATGTTGAGATTCCTAATGCTAAAATAAATTTCACCTAGTATGATTTTGGTATCTCTACCAGCTTAGCTTAATCTTGTGCTTTTCTTGAACACTAAGTTTGTGAAAAATTGGAGAAAATATATCTCAATTATACAATACACATATCAACAACTCCTTTGGGCTATTAAGAAACATTGATAAGAACGTAAACGTAATGGAAAATGATATAATATTTCAAGGTTTGGTGAATGGAGAAGCTCAAATTCCTAAGGGTATAGAACCACTACCTCTCTTGTTTATAGACTCTTTTTCGATCTTAAGGTTTGAGGACAAATATACACTTAAATATAATCTAAGGTATTTTGCCTCTCTATCAAGATCTCGCAAATATTCATAGTCATAATTTAGTTTTATCATTTTTTCTTAGAAATTTATCTATACTTTTCTTATCACTCTTTATTTAGCACTTATAAGGGCCACCTTGGAGGGCTTTTCCTCCTAATTATTTTTAAATAAACTTGTTGTTTTAAAAAAATGTCTATAGTTTTAGTGGTTCAGTTATTTTGATTAATAGTTTATATTAGATCAATCTTGAAAATTCAATTTCTAAGTCTCTGCATACCAGGTTTCTTACTGTTAGAGCTAAGCGGAGTTCAATAAATGATAATTATTACTTCTTTTGCCCTGGAAGATTAGGTCACATATCTAGATAAAAGGGTAGGAAGATTACTACATGAAAATATTCTTCCAGGGTGTTATTTAATTCATTTCTTTGTGTGTGTATTTTATTAATGGTAAAAAAATGAAGCAATGAGCCAGTATATGTACATAGTTTTTTAAGTCCTAAACACAAGGATTTGTGGAACTTTAGATATTCCATGATTTGATCACATTTAAAGAGTACATTAAATTCCAATGTTCAGTCTATAATCTACATAATAATTCTCAATATGCAAATCCTGAATCTATCGTTCGTGCTGCCTATGTGACCAACGATGGAAGCCAATCTGATGTTGAACATGGGAGTTTTATGAATTCGGCCATCCCCGCTGAATGAAATTTAAATTCAAACCTTACTCCTCCTCCTCCTCTTCCTATCTTGAGTGGATTCTCTTCTCTCAAACCATCTTCAAAGGCCCCACCTGTAACTGTTATTTTTTAGGGTAGGCCATACTATTTTAGGCCCTTCCAATGCAAGTTCAATCGTAGCTTTGACTTCCCTACTTCTTATGAGACCACTAAGTCCTTTTCTGCCATTCCCAAACCTCCATATGATGAGATAAGATTTATGTAGATTCTAGGCAGTTGTCCATGACCCTAAAAATCCCATTGACAAGAGCCATCATCCTATTTTGGTTCATTGTAACTCTCTACCAGCTCCTCCTCATAATGAGTTTAATGTCAATTGTACCGTGATACTCCCCCATTATCCCATTGAATACTTAATACAAGTCGTGTATCCATCATCGACTAAATAATTTAGATGGGATTATGCTTAGTCACGACCAATTTAACCTCATTATACCTTTCGAACTAAGGTCAATGAGTATCTAAATCTTCTGGTCACTTGGTATTGTGCCACTTATGATGTTCCTACTTATGACATTGTCAAGTATCTTTCTCATACCTTTATTAAAACCCCATACCATCTTATTTTAAGTGCTATATACAGTTCTTTTGTTTTATCGATAAATAAATTGAATTGGATGCCTTCAAAGTCTCAGTTAGTGAAACCATTGTGTCTTTTAATCCTATCTATGATCTGCAAGCCTAGCCTCATAATTAAGTAGAGTAACCTTTCTATAATTTATAAATATGTCAAGTATGGTTTACCTACTAGTCATCCTCATTTAGAGTATCCTTCCTTTACCATTAATGTTGGTAGGGTTTTAGAAGTTATTCACGCTTTTCACATCTTCCTCTCACTATATTGCTAAAAGGACAAGCCGAGAATAATTTTTCTGGGCTTGCATGATCCTTGATCTTCTTATAAATTTTTGACAAACACCCGAAGCCCATTCATCAAACATCATCAAAAGTATTAGTCAACGTTCTGCTAACTTCAAATGCTACAAGGAGTGAGTTGCAACTCATGATGATCTTAACTCCCTTTCGAATAGAGTTTTGAAGGAGTAGAAGAATTATGAGAATGTCTATCTCAATAGCGAGGAGGACCCCATCAACTTAGGTGTTAAAGTGATTTCATCAGATGCCATTTTCCTTTTGTTCAGTGATTTGAAACTTAAAGCTTAAGAGGCTCTGCTGAATTTGCAATCTCACGAGCTTCTATTCTTGGAATTAGCTCAAATCAAGCCTTATTTAGATTTGGAGGATAAGCATCTTTATTACTTATGGAATAATCTCCATCATTTTTTGACATACTCTTTTCCTCACTACTTCACACTTACGACAGTGTGTTGTTGTATTTTTCCATTTTTTTGTAATATTCAAACATGAAATTTTAATGGAAATATATTATTTTATTTGTAATGTGTGTTGATGTTCTGTAGTAAAACCAATATGTTGTGGATATTTCATGATTTATCTTATTATTTTGGTAATTATATGTAATACCCCGTAATTTTATTGATTTTTATTTAATGGATTAATTGAATTAAATGAGAATTAATTTGGAAATTAATCCGGAGGTAAATACTAGCGAGATGTGAGTTGGTATTTTATTATGATGTTAGAATAAAATATTACTGAGAATATATGGTAATATATGAGTATTGAAAATATTAAAATTGTCGTGAGGTAGAAATACGACAATTTGGGAAATTAAGTTGGGATGTGCGTGTCAGTCGCGTCAGGAATTAAATTAATTAGATTAAAAAGTAAATTATATTTTTATAAACCAAATGGTCATTTTGAGTGCGCCAACGTGTTCGGAAGGGTCAAAATAGTCAGAAAAAACTAGCCGGGAGTTCAGATTGGGTCCCGGGGAATTTTTAGGCCAAACCGAACACCCAGAAGGGTATTTTGGTAATTTTAAAAATTGAGGAATTAAAACCCACGAATTTTAGAGTTTAATTATATATTATTAGAGAGTCCACTAAGGCCATTATCAGCAAAATACAAGAGAGCGGGCTACGGGGGTTTTGAGAAAAGTTGGAGAGAGGTTACAAGAGGTCCAAACCAAAACCATCAACCATCAACCATCACTACCATTCTGGAAGAATTTGTGACAAGAATGAGGAGAGAATCAATCTATAATCACCGATAACAAATCTGAAGAACAAACCTAAGGCAAGTGATTTGATGTTATTAATTTCAATGAATATTTCCTCCATGTTTAGTGTAGGAACTATATATGCCTTGAAAGTTTAGATGAAAACCCAATGGGATTGTCGTGAAACTCATGATTTTGGATAGGTATTGCATGTAGAATGGTTAGGGACAAATTCAATACCCCAAAATATAACTTTTGATGATTTGAAAACGTGTTTATAAGGAGTCTTTGTATTCAATTAAATTCTGGGTTCATGTTCATAGGGTTTGAGGCAATATTTGGGGATTTATGGTTAGTGCATGTGGATTAGTAAGATTTGACCCCAAAAATATGTTAAGAAGTGACCTAGGGTGACTTAGAGTTGTTTAAAAACGTTAAAACTTAATTGGTATGAACTTAGGATGGATTTAGAGAAAGAAAAATAAGGAAAAACGAAGTTGGGAAAAATTCTGGGCATTCTCGGAATTTTCGTTAGAAGGCTAACCCAGGTCGTTCGAACGACCTCGTTCGAATGAACTTCTAACGAGATTCCAGTATCCTTTCTAACTAGTTGGTAGTTCGTTCAAAGCCTTTCGTTCGAACGACCTCGTTCAAAAGAGATTTCAGTGATTTCTAACGAGTTTACATAATGGCCTTTTTCGACTGATTTTAGTTTCGAACTTTCCATGGGCTTATTTAATTGAGTGTTATTATTCTCTTGTTGATTAGTGGGTATATTTGTGAGATTAGAGCACGTTGAGGATTAAAACTTGAAATTTTATAAAGGTTTGGTGACTTCTATGGGTTAGACTGTAAGTACTAAAATTTGCGACGTGAGAAGTGTTGTAGATCTATATTGTATATTATCCGGGGACTTGTAAATGTATAACAGCAATTGACGGTATAGGAATGAAAAATATACCTCTATTAATAATATAAGATATCTAAGATGTGTGAATGCTTAGTATATGTACTTATATGTGTATAACATACCTACCATACTTGCTATCACGGGAGGTCGGCTTTCGATCAGGGCTATCTATTCTTTGTGTGCCTACGGGGCTGATTTAGATGGGTACCTCAAGGACATAGGTCGGAGAATGACTTATTGGTGAGTTAATAAGTCAACTAACCATGGGGGAGTAGGTATGTGTGTGCCCCATGGGTATGTGAGCTATGTTCGCCTCCATTATGTGTGATTGTTGCTTATTGAAACGGTTGCTCAGAGATTCGGAATACGTGATCCTCATGTACGTGATGTACCGGGATTCGATAGCAGAGTATGTGTGCACCGCAGCTTAGCCTAGGGGTGCCCTTATTATATATTTATGATGAGATTAATATAATGGTAATTGAAATGGACTTTTATTAAAGTATGATTGTGAATTATTGTGACATTTTTAGTAGAGTTAAAAATGGAAAATTCTTAGTAATTCTTATAAATAATTTTCAGTAATAAAAGTATGACTCCCAGTTTATATTAAGATGTTGAGAATTGAACTTTGAATTGTAAAGTAAAGTCAAGTCACGGATTGGACTAGTTAGATAGTAGAATAACTAGAACGGTTACGGGTACGATAGGCATGCATAATTAGTTGAAAGGTGAGAACTCATGTGAGTGCACGCACTATCACGTATTTTATATTCACTATTTAATGATATTAAACACTTGCTATATTTTAAAATGTTTTCACAATCGGGCTCTGACCCGTTTGTTTTCAAATCTATTTTATTGTAAAAAACTTTTAGGTGCCCAGGCACAAGGACACCAAGTTTAGAAGTCCCATTCCAGTGACGTGCTGTAGCTGCTGTGGAAGTTACAGGACCTCGCTAGTAGACACCTCCACTTTCTGCTTGACTTTTTTTCAGAATTGTTCATCTTTAGGGCATGTCGCCTCTTTTCTTTTAGAGACATCGTATTTACTCAGTTCTATTTCAGTTTTGGATTTAATTAATTAGTAATTCAGATTTTATATTTGGTTGTATTCAGTATTCGGATTATTCAGAGGAGTATTCCTCCACATTCAGTCTATTACATTGTTATTCTATTGCGGCTGTGATGTGGTTGTGGTATTAGTATTTCATAATTTAATTTGGTTGTATGTTAATCTAATTTAATTAAAATTGACAACTCACTTTTTAAATATTAGATGGCTAGTAATTGTAAAAAAAATGTTTTCGACAGTGATGCTATGAACTGAACCAATTTGACATTTTGTATTAATGTGAATAAAGGAGAAGCTACCTGGAATTTAATTAGTCGGCGTGTCACAGGTGGTATCAGAGCATCAGGTTCTAGTGTCCTTAGGATCTGTACGACTTGTTATGTTTCCGCGTAGTGTTCCTTGATATAGAGACCTATATTTAGGATTATTTTACTCTTTTGTGTATATTTCGCTCTTCAAATATTTTGAGATAATAATTGTGAACTTATAAGACTTCTCTCTCCGAGCCACAGCCTGCACCAGTTCAGGGCACCATGAATGCCAAAGAGGTTGCCGCTATTGTGGCCCAAGCGGTAAATGCCGCTCTAGCAGTTGTGCAGCAGGCACCTCCTCAGGCGCCGATAGTAGCACCAGTACAGGATCATGTATTCCTGTCTGCTTCGGAACATGTTTGTGATTCTTTTCAAAAGGCACACCCTACGGAGTTTGTAGGTAGCTTCGACGTCATTTTGTCCAGTGAGTGGAAGAAGGACATCCAAAGACACTAGAGGATGTATGAGTGTACGGATGTGCAGAGGCAAATAATGGCTAGTTTTAAGCTGGTAGGGTCAGCGTTGCAGTGGTGGGAGTCCATTACCACCACAGAGGAGAGAGATGTTCTTACCGTTCAGGAGTTCTGGGTGCGGTTTGACCGCAAGTAGTTTCCCTGTGCAGTTTACACCGAGATGAGGAGGAAGTTAATGAACCTCAAGCAGGAGGGGAAGACAGTGGCAGAGTATGAGGTCGAGTTCACAAATCTTCTGAACATCGTTCCCGATGAGATTCTGACTGAAGAGAAGAAGATACAAAAATTCATTGATGGATTGACTTGGAGGATCCGTCAGCACTTGCTAGGAAATCTCTCGTTGGCCACTTATTCTGATGTGGTTAATGCAACACTGCTTCACTGCTAGGACCACCATTTTCACTTGGACGAGGGTAAGCAATCATGAGAGTCCAGCCATCAGGGCAGGACAAGGGGGAATGGTGCCAGAGGGACAAAATCAGCTCAGGGTCAGCACAGGTAGAGTGATCAGAGTTCCCAGCAGGGGGATTCTAAGAGATTTCGATCTGGAGGTTTCAGAAATGGTCAGGGAGGTTTCCGTCATGGCCAGAATGGTCAGCACGGCCAACAGTAACAGTTTCAATAGGGCCAGCATGGTCAGCAGAGGAATGGCAACGGTCATCAGGGCCGTGGGCAGCAGGGTCAGAGAGGGGGAAACTTTCCGGGGAAATGTTTTATCTGTGGCAAGATTGGCCACAAACGACAGGAGTGTCCGAAAAGGGGAAGGGTCCCACATCAGCAGCAGCAGGGGGCTCGTGTCGAGCCCCAGAGACCTATATTTCTTGTCGCCCTCCCAGCACCACCGCAAATCCTAGCTTTGCCACCCATCCCAGCAGTTCCAGTTCAACAGGGTCAACTTTAGTACGGGCGAGTTTATCAGCTCCAACAGGCTGCGGTCCCACAGGATCCACCTGCTATTGAGGGTATGTTCTCTATTAAGGGGACTATAGGGCGTATTTTATTTGACACGGGAGCCACACACTGTTTTATTGCCATGAGATTTGTGCGCATGATAGGGTTGTTAGACACTGCAGAGAGCACGATTACTTGTGTAGATTCACCGTTGAGTAGGGGTTCCGTGATTTCTCTTATTTGTAGAGGTGTGGGTATAGAGATCGATAGGTTTACTTTACCTACTGATATGTTAATATTAGATATGACTGAGTACGATGCGATCGTTGGTATGGATTATTTAGTTGCATATCGAGCCATGATTGATTATTTTAGCAGGAGTATTATTTTTTCCATACCCGGGCAAGAGATGTTCTTAGTGGCGATGCCTCGCCCTGAGGGAGGATCATCCACTCACTTGTACTATATATAGGAGGAGACCTCTAAGGAAGTGGTGATACCACTTGATTCGATTCCAGTTGTTAGGGAGTTCACTGATGTATTTCAGGTTATTTTGGGATTACCACCTAGTAGGGAGATAGACTTTGTTATCGATTTGACGTCGGGCACTCGGCCAATAGTCCACGCACCCTATCGTATAGCTCTAATAGAAATAAGGGAGTTACAGGGTCAGATAGAGAAATTATTGGGTCAGGGGTTTATTCGTAGGAGTACTTCACCGTGGGGTGCCCCTGTGCTGTTCGTAAAGAAGAGGGATGGATCGTTGAGGTTGTGTGTAGATTACCAGGAGTTGAATAAAGTCATGATACGAAATAAGTATCCGTTGTCGTGAATCGATGACTTATTCAACCAGTTGAGAGGAGCTTCCTTCTTCTTAAAGATTGACTTGCGATCGGGATACCATCAACTGCGTATCAGGGAACAAGATGTCTCGAAGACTGCCTTCTTGACGAGATATGGTTCCTATGAGTTACGAGTTATTCCTTTTGGCCTAACCAATACCCCATCTGTCTTTATGGACTTGATGAATAGGGTATTCATAGAGTTCCTAGACCAGTTCGTCATCGTCTTTATTGATGACATTCTGGTTTACTCTCAGACAGAGGAGGAACACGATGATCACTTGAGACAGGTTTTACAGATAATGCATCAGAACGGGCTATATTCAAAGTACGAGAAGTGTGGGTTTTGGATGAAGGAGGTTCAATTTTTAGGGCACATCATTTCAGACCAGGGGATATCAGTTGATCCGGGGAAAGTATCGGCAGTGAGAGAGTGGGGACAACCCATGACACCGACTGAGATACGTAGTTTCTTGGGCCTAGCAGGATACTACAAGAGGTTTATTCGGGGTTTCTCTAAGATAGCGGGTCCTTTGACACATCTAACTCGTAAATGTGTGTCATTCAGCTGGAGCGATGCTTGTCAGTTGTCATTCGATGAGTTGAAGGACAAGTTGACCTCAGTGCCTGTGTTAGCATTTCCCAGACCGGGAGTTGAGTATCTAGTATACACCGATGCGTCCTTACAAGGACTTGAATGTGTACTGCAACAGGAGAGTCAGGCTATAACTTATTCTTCCCGTAAGCTTAAGCCTCACGAGAAGAATTACCCCACCCACGACTTGGAGTTAGCGACAGTCGTATTGGCTCTTCGAATTGGGAGACATTATCTCATGGGGGAGAAATTCCATTTGTTCATGGACCACAAGTCTCTACAGTACCTCTTTACGCAGAATGAACTTAATATGCGTCAACGTCAGTGGCTTGAGTTCGTGAAGGATTACCAGTTCGATATCCAATATCACCTAGGGAAGGCTAACGTGGTAGCAGACGCGTTGAGCCGTAGACTGGTAGGTGAGGTGGCCGAAGTGTGGAGAGCTAAGTGGAAGGAGTTGGGACACCAGGATCCAGTAGCCCGATCATTCATGTCTGTGATGACTGTTACTCCTCAAATTGTTGTGAGAGTGATACAGGCGCAGACAAAAGACTCATTCTGTCAAGAGAAGATAGTTCGATTACTATCAGAGGGAGCCGAGTCCTATACCGTTAGCTTAGACGAGGGTTTACGCTTCAATGGGAGACTAGTCGTTCCAAAAGGGGAAGACTTGCGACACGAGGTAATATCAGAGTCGCACGGCTCACGATTCACAGTACATCCTGGCGGGGATAAGATGTACCAGGGCATGAGGTGATAGTACTGGTGGAGTGGGATGAAGAGAGACATTATCGAATTAGTTTCTAAATGTGCCACTTGTCATCTGGTAAAGGTGGACCATCGGACACCGACAAAACTTCTACAGCCATTAGAGGTTCCTATGTGGAAATGGGAGAGCATTTCCATAGATTTTATCACAAGATTACCTACATCACAGAGGGGTCACGACTCCATATGGGTAATCGTGGATAGGTTGACCAAAGTTTCTTATTTTCTTCCAGCATGGACAGATTACACTACGGGACAGTATGCCCATATTTTCATAGCGGAGATAGTGAGACTTCACGGAGTTCCTTTCAATATCGTGTCTGACCGAGATAAGATATTTGCTTCACGATTTTGGGAGAGTTTCCAAGAGGCCATGGGTACGGAGTTATGGCTGAGTACGGCGTATCAACTGCAGATAGATGGGCAAACCGAGCGGACGAATCAGATGTTGGAGGACATGTTGCACATGTGCATCCTAGACTTTGGAGGTGGTTGGGAGCAGTACCTTCCACTGGTGGAGTTTGCTTATAATAACTCCTACCAGTTCACCATTGGCATGGCTTCATTCGAGGCGTTGTATGGTAGACCTTGTCGTTCCCCAGCATGTTTGTTAGAGGTGGGGGATAACAAACTCCTTGGGCCGGAAGTGATTCAGGATACTTCGGCAAGGATAGATATGATACGGAGTCGTATTCGGGTAGCTCAGGACCGAAAGAAGAGCTATGCTGATGCCAAGAGGTTCTTTAGAGAGTTCAAGGTGGGGGACCAGGTGCTACTCAGAGTATCTCCGATAAAGGAGATTATGCATTTTGGGAAGAAGGGGAAACTGGCACTAAGATATGTGGAGCCATTTCCTATCATCGAGCGGATTGGTCCAGTAGCGTATAGACTTGGGTTACCGGAGCACTTGCATAGGATTTTATGACGTGTTCCATATTTCCTCGCTAAGGAGATATCTTAGGGACAATTTGGCCCATACTCACATTGCTTTAGAGGATATCGATCTAAAGACCGATAGTTCCTACGAGGAGGGGCCGATTGCCATTCTGGACCACAACGAGAGGAAACTGAGGTCGAAGGGAGTACCATTGGTACGTGTTTAGTGGAGACATCATAATGTCGAGGAGTCCACATGGGAGCGTGAGGATGAGATGCGCGAATGTTATCCATAGTTATTTATACCAGGTATTCTTTAGTTCCAAATTTTGGGATGAAATTCTGTTATTAGGGGGGGAGTATGTAATACCCCGTAATTTTATTGATTTTTATTTAATAGATTAATTGAATTAAATGAAAATTAATTTGAAAATTAATACGGAGGTAAATACTAGCGAGATGTGAGTTGGTATTTGATTATGATGTTAGAATAAAATATTACTGAGAATATACGGTAATATATGAGTATTGAAAATATTAAAATTGTCGCGAGGTAGAAATACGATAATTTGGAAAATTATGTTGGGATGCACGTGTGAGTCGCGTCAGGAATGAAATTAATTTGATTAAAAAGTAAATTATATTTTTATTAATAGAATGGTCATTTTGAGTGGGCCAATGTGTTCGAAAGGGTTGATATAGTCAGAAAACACTAGCCGAGAGTTTAATTTGGGTCCCGGGGAATTTTAGGCCAAACCAACAATCCATAAGGGTATTTTGGTAATTTTAAAAATTAAGGAATTAAAACCCACGAATTTTGGAGTTTAATTATATAGGTCACTAAGGCCATTATCAGCAAAAGACAAGAGAGTGGGCTACAGGGGTTTTGAGAGAAGTTGGAGAGAGGTTACAAGAGGTCCAAACCAAAACCATCAACCATCACCACCATTCTGGAAGGATTTGTGACAAGAAAGAGGAGAGAATCAACCTATAATCAACGACAACAAATCTGAAGAACAAACCTAAGGCAAGTGATTTGATGTTATTAATTTCAATGAATATTTCCTCCATGTTTAGTGTAGAAACTTTATATGCCTTGAAAGTTTAGATGAAAACCCAATGGGATTGTTGTGAAACTCATGATTTTGGATAGGGATTGCATGTAGAATGGTTAGGGACGAATTCAATACCCAAAAATATAACTTTTGATGATTTAAAAATGGGTTTATATGTAGTCTTTATATTCAATCAAATTCTGGGTTCATGTTCATAGGGTTTGGGGCAAGATTTGGGGATTTATGGTTAGTGCATGTGGATTAGTAAGATTTGACCCCAAAAATATGTTAAGAAGTGACCTAGGGTGACTTAGAGTTGTTTAAAAACGTTAAAACTTAATTGGTATGAACTTAGGATGGATTTAGAGAAATAAAAATAAGGAAAAACGAATTTGGGAAAAATTCTGGGCATTCTCGGAATTTTCGTTAGAAGGCCAACCTAGGTCGTTCGAACGACCTCGTTTGAACGAACTTCTAACGAGATTCCAGTAGCCGTTCTAATGAGTTGGTAGTTCGTTCTAAGTATTTCATTCGAACGAACTCGTTCGAACGAACTCATTCCAACGACCTCATTCGAACGAGCTTTTAGTGACTTCTAACGAGTTTACAGAATGGTCTTTTTCGGGTCGATTTTAGTTTTGAACTTTTCGTGGGCTTATTTAATTGAGTGTTATTATTATCTTGTTGATTAGTGGGTATATTTGTGAGATTGGAGAACATTGAGGATTAAAATTTGAAATTTTATAAAGGCTTGGTGACTTCTATGGGTTAGATTGTAAGTACCGAAATTTACGACGTGAGAAGTGTTGGCGATCTATATTGTATATTATCCGGGGACTTGTAAATCTATAACATCAATTGACGGTAAATAAATGAAAAATATACCTCTATTAATAAGATAAGATATCTAAGATGTGTGAATGCTTAGTATATGGACTTATATGTGTATAACATACCTACCATACTTGCTATCACGGGAGTTCGGCTTTCGATCAGGGCCATCTATTCTTTGTGTGCCTATGGGCGGGTTTAGATTGGTACCTCAAGGACATAGGTCAGAGAATGACTTATTGGTGAGTTAATAAGTCATCTGACCATGGGGGCATAGGCATGTGCGTGCCCCATGGGTATGTGAGCTATGTTCGCCTCCATTATGTGTGATTGTTGCTTATTGAAATGGTTCCTGAGAGATTCGGAACACGTGGTCCTCATGTATGTGATGTACCGGGATTCGATAGTAGCGTATGTGTGCACCGCAGCTTAGCTTAGGGGTGCCTTTATTGTATATTTATGATGAGATTAATATACCGGTAATTGAAATGGACTTTTATTAAAGTATGATTGTGAATTATTGTGACATTTTTAGTAGAGTTAAAAATGGAAAATTCTTAGTAATTCTTATAACTAATTTTGAGTAATAAAAGTAAGAATCTCAGTTTATATTAAGATGTCGGGAATTGAACTTTGAATTATAAAGTAAATTCAAGTTGTGGATTGGACTAGTTAGATAGTAGAATAACTAGAACGGGTACGGGTATGATAGGCGGGCACAATTAGTTGAGAGGTGAGGGACTCATGTGAGTGCACGCACTATCATGTATTTAATATTCACTATTTAATGATATTAAACACTTGCTATATTTTAAACTGTTTTCACAATCGGGCTCTGACCCGTTTGTTTTCAAATCTATTTTCTTGTAAAAATCTTTTAGGTGCCCAGCCACAAGGACACCAAGTTTAGAAGTCCCATTCCAGTGACATGCTGTAGATGCTGTGGAAGTTACAGGACCTCGATAGTAGACGCCTCCAACTTCTGCTTGACTCTATTTTAGAATTGTTCATCTTTAGGGCATGGCGCCCCTTTTCTTTTAGAGACATCTTATTTACTCAGTTCTATTTCAGTTTTGGATTTAATTAATTAGTAATTCAGATTTTGTATTTGGTTGTATTCAGTATTCGGATTATTCGACGGAGTATTCCTCCTGATTCAGTCTATTAAATTGTTATTCTATTGCGACTGTGATGTGGTTGTGGTATTAGTATTTCATAATTTAATTTGGTTGTATGTTAATCTAATTTAATTAAAATTGACAACTCACTTTTTAAATATCAGGTGGCTAGTAATTGTAAAAAAAAAATGTTTTCGACAGTGATGCTGTGAACTGAACCAACTTGACATTTTGTATTAATGTGAATAAAGGAGTAGCCGCGGTATTTAATTAGTCGGGGTGTCACATTAAATTATTAATTAAACCAGTTTTACCACCAAGTCTTAATATCTATTTTTACCATTTAATGAACATTATATGCTTTAGCCAAATTTGATATGTTGCATGTTTTATAATTGTTTTGTAATTTTAGACTAAGTGAAATTTTAATTATGGCCTATTATTCATGATTGTTTCATTATTGGTAGTGGTTACACTAAATCTCATTGCATGTGTGAAAGTGTACAAATGATAACTTTTTCTGCCAATTGAAATAATTAATTCTTAGAAAATAAGCAACTTTTGCATTTCTCTTCAATCAATATAGTTGGTTGTCTTGGAACTTCCAATATTTAATTTTGATTCATTGGGGGATCAATAACCCAAAAATGTAATCATGAGAATGTTTTTATTGATAGGGACACCAATGGAACCTTTCTTTCTCTCCACTTCCACATTATTCCACCTGTTGGAAAGGACGTTCTCGAAGACACGTGTCAATATCTACTTATCTTTCTTTTACATTTCAAACGGTACTACAAAGCTATTTAATCTCATTTATTTTATTCTTTTGCTTTCTTTACCATTCACTCTCTATCTGCAAATAAACTTTCATCTCTCAATACTACTTTACCTCTCTCTAAACTCATCACCATCAATGGCATCCATTTGTTCAAACACTTATGATTACCATCTATTTGATGAAACAATCAATAGGCTCACAACCAACATTTCCATTATTGTTAGGAGAATTATTTATCCCTTAAAATCTTAATGTGGTTAATCTCTCTCTACTGTTGGTCCCTATTTCATGTAAGGACTCCTATCTGTCTCTATTTTCTATCCTAGATTTGGGGACCATAATATCTTAATACAATATTGTGCTAACCCTTAAGAACCACCTTTATTCATTTTAGGGGTTGGCCAAAAAATTTGGACATTGAGAAATGGCCTAAGTGGGCGTATCAAATGCTTGTTAACATAACAGGAGACATGAAAAAATACGGCATTCTTGACACCATTAAACTCGATCTATGGGACGTTGAACCTAACCCATTCGTTATCCCTTGTGATATTTAGTTGGGAATTCAACATTCAATTGGTTTAAGTTTAGCTTTGGGATTACAGATCCCACTGTATTAAACATTTTTCAAATTATTGGGTTCAAATCTCAAGGAAAGAATATACACCAACATATGGCATCAATTAACATTCCAAAAAGGTTAAAAAGTTAAAATATTGACCCGATATACTTCACTTTTGTGCATACACACATGAAGAGAACTCATAGTATATATTATAAGGAGTATTTTTTCATTTTATTGCTATGTCTCTCAAGACAGGTATTTTGTTCGAAGTCTTCGAGGGTATTGTTAGAATAATCCTTTTTGGCTGTCATCCTTATGAAGGGTAAGGAAGTTGCCGTTTCTCACTACAATTTGGGGTTTCTTTACAAAATTTTCTCTAAGATCATGAGTAACCTTTTAATGCCAAACAAGTTGATCTATTATGGGTCCTTTAAATGTGGCTGCATACATATTTTCTAGAGATTTCTCATATACAAAATGACTTTGAATTTAGTTATTATTATGCGTATGATTGCTCTAATCCAAGGAATACGTGGTCCAAAGCTCTCATTAATATATTTAAGGATCTAGAAATTAGCAAACTAAGGATCTATTTGTAACCCTTGTTTGAAGGCACTAAAGCACCATTTTTGCTTGCCTCGATTTTGAAGAAATCCACTCCTCCACAACGGGTAGATCCCTATTGAGGAATATTTTTTTTATTTTTAGAGATTTATGCCGTGGGAATTAACTCCACACTACTAATAATTCTGCTCCATTTTAGGATATTTACTTGCCTATCTAATTTTCCAGGAAATTTGGCTTTTACCAGTTCATTTGAATCCCTATGAGGAGTCATGTCAACCCTTATGTATTTGTTAAATCTTACAAAATTTCAAAGAGAATTATTTTGAATGGGATAACTGACTATCATAAGATTTGAAATACCTTTAGAATAATTGGGGTTTATTTTAATGAAGAAGGGACAAAAGTGTTACAGATCGATAGTCAAACTACATTAGCATTTACTTGAAGCCATTACATACAGCCTCACAGCCTTTGAAACCTTCTTTTTCTAGTAAGGCTTTTATTTCTTCTTATACTATTATCTTTATCTATTTTGTCTTTATCTCGACCATTTAGTGTTCTTGTAGAAGCTCCACCTCCTTTGAGATACATGTCGAATATTGTTAATAGGGAATAGGGATTGCCAACACCATCAAATTTTAAATTTGCAAGTAAATTAACTAGAAAAATAATTAATCCAATTTTCAGTCAATCACCATTTAAACATGCGTTATGTAAACTAAACCAATTTTATATATCCTAAAACATACATCTAGTGATCTGTAAGCATAAAATAGATCAATCACATACAACATCACGATGTACGACGAAAACTAGCCACGGGAAAAACCTCGGACGACCTATCCACACAAGTACACTATGACATAGGTCCCATTGAAGGCAAATTAGATTTACTCACAGACTCGATGCCTTAAAGGATTGATTCTATCTTTGGTCCTTCTCACATTCTTTACATCCACTGCTTGGCGTTTTCCAATTGAAATCACAATGCAGTCGTCTCAGGCATCTCCGTATCTACTAATCTTACTTGCTTCTGATCGAGTCCATACATCATTGTAAATAAAACACGGAATCCACCTCATAAAATGTAGTCAATAATGTAGAGTAAATAGTCTTGGAGTAGAACCTAATCATCACAAACATCCATATTATGTAGAAACTAAATCTAAAAAATTTGGTGTAAACTAGGGTTAAAAGAGGCTAAAGGTTTGCTATCTAAAAGTTATTTCGAAATCCTTGAAAATGCCTATCTTGAAAATTGAGTTTGTACCTTATTTGTTCTTAAAAATTTGAAAAATGGTGGAATGCAAACAAATGAATCTCATTTGAACAAAAATCCAAGTCATTTGAACGATAATGGGAACCTCATTGGAATGAACAATAAAGCCATTGGAATGAGACCAAGAATCTTGTTTCAATGAGGATCGAGCAAGCTTCACAGGAGAAATTTTTGCCAAGAATAATAATTCATTTGAAGATCTTTTGAAGATCATTAGAATGAAACCTATAAACTCATTTGAATGAAAATTGAACTCTGTTGAACCAAACAATAGAACTAGTTTGAACAACACATAAAACTTGTTCGAACTATTAAATAACAAAAGAATCTTTAATAAATATTTTTCTAAAAATGGCCTCTAATAAAACTTTAAAAAACTAAAACACCTAAAATGAAACCAAGGGATCAATCATAATATACATTTATAACTTTCTTGAGATCCCATGGACGAAAAATAAGACACGAAACTCGACACAGTTTTGATATCTTTTTAACTTAGCCTCTACGGTCCTCAACATACATGATAGCCTTGAAGGACAAACTGAACTCAAATCCTAACCTATGATTCAAACTGTTTTTTTTAAGGAATAAATCTTACAAATTTTACAATAAACGTTACAAATTGACCCGATGTGAAATTATTCCTTATAAATCTCCCCCTTTGTTTATTCCAGGAAATAAACATACCACACACACACACACACACACACACACACACACACACACACACACATATATATATATATATATATATATATATATATATATATATATATATATATATATATATATATATATATATATATATATACAAATAGCATGAATGCACATGAATATATCAGTATAACAGACAATAAAAGACATAAAACCATAACTTTCTACACTTGTATAACATAAATGCGTCTAAACCAAATGTAATACAGAGTGAAGGGACGTGAACTAGAAAACAAAAAAAAATATGTCCCAACCACTCAAGATAGTCTAAGGAGTTATATTTGATAATATTAATTTATCCAACTTATATTTAGCCTCAAATGACAAATAATGTGAACATCTAATGAAGAAATGTACAAAATGCACACTAGCCCAGAATATATTGATTATCCTCAAATCAATAGCATGAAAGATTAATGATTAACTAGGGCTCATTGCACAAACCCATTTATCTTCAACTTAACACCCTAGAAAATATAGATATCAATTTTTTAGCTCTTTCATTTTTGAAGATATCACACCTAGATGATAAATTTTTAAACTTGGCCTTGGAAAATATATTATTTTCTTTTTCCTCTCTTTTCTTTTCCAAAGTATCTTGCCAATGGTGCCTTTCATGCAAAGGAGATATACTCCCTTCATATCCCTTTTCATTTCACACTTATATTTTTTGAACTAAAATAATCTCACTGGTAACTTTTCTTACATGAAAAAATCCCGCAGTTAATATTTATATATATGTAAGACAAGATTATTAGGAGAACACCTATGTAGACACCCCATATTATGACCCCCCCTAAGAACCACCTTAGGTCACGAATGCTCACTCATTCGCTACAAACCTTAAGTCATACTCTGAGTACCAATATAGAGGCCATTGGCTGCTCCCGAGCCCCATTTGACTCCGGGCAACTTTCTCTCTGAGCAAAAGCTTAATGAATATTTAAAGAGTTCTGAATCGCCTTTCCAATGGTTCACCTTGTGTGACAATTGGCCTTACAGTTCAAACGAACTGTTCGTTTTACGATAAATAATTGAGATGGAGGCCATTGGGCACTCTCGGGCCCTATTTGACTGCTTACGGTTCGGACGAACAATCCGTTTCCCTTCGAAAATTTCATGTCTAGTGACCAACGAGTGCTTCAGGACCCCGTTTGATCTCGATCAACTCCTAAACCCAGGAGTGGATCAATGGATTATTAAATCTCTCTAAATACCCTTTCCAACGGTCCACCCCATGCATGATTATGACTTACGATTTGTGTTTTACGACCATTTTTTCAAAACATCTATCTCAGACTATCGAATAGCACCCCCATGACCCTGCCTATCTGCAGTGTGTCTAGGGTTCTATGCCGATTGGTAGGTAAAGGATCCTACTGATCGGCACCCCCATTGGCACTACAAATAAAGGCCATGACCTGACTTTGAAAAGCACCCCTGAACATCCCTCTCAGTAATTCAGAGAATATATTCTCGAATTCAATGTTGTTCCCCTCTTAAAAAGCCCATTTCCCACATTCCTTCCATCATTTTCATACTCCTTTTAGTAAATTATCACCCATATCATCATACCACCATCACCTCATCATGAGATGAGCGTATCTAGAATCAAGATCCATTTTAAGTCTTTATAAGGAGGACTAATTCTCCACCCTTGTCTTTAAATTCTCTTATTTTAACACTATTCACTTTATTTTCACTTTAGTTCTTTATTTCATTACATCACATACTTTAATTTCAAACTTTTATTATTAGTATTTTCACACACTTTTTTTTCATACAACCCCCCCCCCCCCCCCTCCCAGAAAAAGAGGGTTTAGTTTAAAATTCCAAATGGGAAGTTCTCATCACATTTTCTCACACTAAAACACATTTTTTCTACACACACATATAAGGGAAGTCCCCGATAAAATTTATGGGCCACGTATTGTCTTCGAAATAAGTTAACTTTGGTGCATGCTTGGGCTACGCAGGCATATTGGGTAAATTCTTGGACTTGAGTCCTCCCCATGCACATTTGTTACCTTGCTCTTATCATATATTATCAATATATTCAATTTTCTTTCTTACTTGTGTCCTGTCCGATATAGGCATTCGTTATTCTATAACGACTTGTGAATTGGCAAAAACTTACGTTATATTTTGAATTAATATCTTAAGAATACTCCTAAGGATGAACTCACTCCTCCTTTTTCCATGACGAGTGTTGAAAAATTCAATTATCTATTTATATTATGCACATGATCACACACTTCACGGAGTTTAACATGAGAAGATTAACACATTGCTGCGAGAGATTGAAAGGGAGGGATGGGTGCCTAATACCTTCCCATTCCGTAACTTATTCCTCAAGGACCTCGAACTACTTGGTTTCACAAGCATCAGTATTGTCCTTTATGTCACTTTCCTGAGGTGGCAACATTTCTTTTACCTGCTTTGTGCAAAATAAGCTGGGGACTCTATCTCTACATATCACCCCATATGGACAACGGCCGAGTGCCCCGAGAAAGGGCGCAATCCTACATGCACACGGGAAGAGAAGTTAAGGGGGGGAGAGGACCCTCATCAGAAGATCGCGATCCCCTCGGGGTGGCACAGTGGAGACTCTAGTGGGGACATTTTAAGAGGACTAGACTATATTTTTTCACGGATGTTATTCTTTTCTGCATGTGTGTGTATGCACCTACATGTATGTTCCTTTTTCTTCTGTAATTACCTTTTTGTATATCTCTCTCTCTCATGTATATATCGATTTCCACTCACTTATACACTTCACACACTTATATATACTCTCCATATACACTTCACACACTTGCACTTAGCTTGAATTTCTACTCACATGCTTCACGCACTACACTTATATGTATCTCCATGGCCACTTACACATATCACACACCACTTATAGTTGATCCATGTATAGGATCACTATTACAGACACTCACTTGTATCATTCCCATTCCCCTTACTCACTCACTTATATCCATGTGTAATATAGTCTCCATGCTAAATTTACTTTTTATAATACTTGTGTATGCTCCCTAATTAGAGTAGTACTCCCCTTACTCATCATGCCAGTAAAAAAATTATAAAAAATACTCTCTCTATAATATGTTAATGTATACACATCCATTTTCGCACACTACATCACCAAGAGCATGGAAATATTGACTAAATTTTTTTCCCGTACTGGGGGGACCACTTTGTGGTGGGCGCTCATCCTACGGGTCTCAGTTTGCAGAAGTGATATGAATCTCACCTTCCATTATCCTTGTACCTTCGACGTATATTGAATAATTTATTTCGCATCATACTGCTTGATTGAACTAATAATGGGAGGTATATATCAAGAAACTCATTCACGTACGTCGAGTATATCAAATTAACTCTCACACATACTGTCCCCACGAGTTCTATAGAGAGGCAGTTCACGTACACTCAATTATATCAAATGGCTTGTCCACATGTGCCTATGAATGATTTCCCTTATAGGATTGAGGTATATCTTGGAAGTCATGCTAAAGGGGGGAACCCTTTCACAAACCAAAAAGTGCATAAATCTTATGTAGGTGTCAAACTTAGGCCACTCATATTTAGTTTGTCGCTTATCATGAGAAACTCTACCGAAATTTTAGGTCAATATACTGCCCGATTTTTTGCGCTATTTTGCCTTTTTCCAAAATAGAACCCCATCCGTGAGCCTAAAAACAAGTCAAACCGTGTCTTACATATTTGCAAACCCTATTTTCCCGGTCTTTGATCCTTCTCGACATTGTTTCTGCATTTAGGCAAACCTAATACAAGTGAAAAGATAATAATAATATTAATATTAATCATGTTGAGATTCCTCTCCTTTTTCCTTCCTTTTATTCGAAAATCAAAAATACCAAAACCCTTTTTTCTCCTCCTTCCAAAAGAATAAAAAATTTCTCCCTCCTTCTTTCAAATGTAAATTCGAACCATTTTCCCTCTCAGGTTGATTGCCTAATCGATATTGGCGTGGCTCCCTATTGGCTTTCGCTCTTCATCAAATCGCCCCGAAGCTCCGCCGCTTCTTCTACAAGTGCATCTGAGTTTGGAATTTACCTTAACGAGCTCTTTATGGAGAACACCGACCAATCACCAAATGTGCCACCCGATCTGATGCCCGTCATAGCTAAACTGAGTGTCGAGATTGATAACCTTCAAATTGAGGTCCATTAAATGCAGCGTCACTGAGCCCAGATTCTCGAAGGATCTAAGGTTCTCTTTCCTCTGTCATGGGTCTACCCGCTCCTAAGCTTATCTAGGTTTCAAAAGAGTATCAAAATGTTTCATGTATCCCACCTGCTAATGGACTACCACCTCCTCAACTACTTATTTCAAAATTTTCCCAATAGGGGGCTAACCAGCCAGTACCCATGGATCTCAAGGACGAGGAACTAAAAAGGTCAAGGAAGACGTCAAGATGTTGTCAAAGAAGTTCGACCAAGTTAAGATATTTGGAAACTACATGGGCTACACCCCTATGTCTTCCTATCGCAAATCTAGACTCCCCGAAAAGTTCAAGATGCCAAATGTCGAAAAGTATGAGGGAAGCAGACCCCTAATAATTGAACCTTCGAATCTATCACCGATCCATGAGCCTCCTTGGTGACTCTAATGATATAATGTCCCCAATGTTTTCAGCAGACCTTAAAAAAAAGTTCCCTCTGTTGGTTTCTATCCCTTGAAGAATCCAAAATTCGTACTTCTGAGGATCTCGCTCGAGAATTCATGTCTCAATACAAGTATAATGAGGAACTAGAGGTTACGCACCGAGATCTAGATCTCCTTAAGTATAACCTTAGGGAAACAATCAGTAGCTTCATAGGAAAGTGGAGAGAGAAAGATGCTACCGTGACCAATAGACCCTCCGAGGAGGAACAAGTCAGTATCATGAAGAAGAACTTATTACCTCATATCCAAGCGTCCATGGGAGGAAAGTATTACCCACACTTTTGAGCCCTTCGAGAAGATGGAGTAGAAATTAAGGAAAGCATTACCAAAGTCGTATCTGAGTCAAATAAAGTGACCGGACAATTCATTCCCTAAAATTATGAGAAGCCCACTAGTTCTGCAGTCTTAACTATTAACAACATTTTCGATCCCGCTACCTCTTGGTCACCGAAAAGTTGCCTGAATCGTGCCAAGAAATAGTACACTGAGCTGCATGCTCCCTTATCCAAAGTCTACCATGACCTTGTTAAGATAAAATCTTATCAAATCCTTGGACCCTCATCTCCACTCCTTAAAAGTTTTAAGATCGATTCCCATTGTGATTTCCACCAATCCGCTGGTCATACGACTGACCAATGCTTCTACCCTAGGAATGTGATCCAAGACGTAATTAACCTCGGTATCATCGCCCAACCAGCTAATCCTAAACCCAATACCACTCATAAACCACTTCCAGCACATACTATTGCCATCTTTCTATAAAGTAACCCATAATTTAACCCATCTACCCGAATCGTGCTCAGAAAAGAACCCATCACCCCTATAATCTCATCCAAACTGATCAAAGTTTGCCCATAGTTCCTCTTACACCCTAACCGCTTCACCGATCAAGCTTTGTCACTCCCTATAAGGTCTTGCATTATCTTTCGCACTCGGGTTGAAGGTAAAAACATGAAGTTACCAATTCTGTTAAACCAATTCTTAGAGTTTTGGTTGAAATTGCCCGCCGAGATAATTATTGATTATAAAAAATTCATTAGATTATTCATGGAAGACTAGAAATATACTCGGGAATTAGATGAATAGTTGATACCTATTGAATAAGTCACTTTAGATGATGTAGTACAGACCATAGTAGACATGTTTTGACAAACAAGCGTAATATGCATCACTTCTGAGTTACTCACCACTTTGAAGATTTAGGGACGATTAGTCCCTTCACTCCTTCACCTCCACGTTGAGTGGGAAGATTTTTATGATGAAGTCATCGAGGTTATTGAATGTATTGATTTCTCTTGACAAGAGGAAATTGTTTCCACTAGACGGGGGATGATTTTCACAGTTGAGATAACGAACTTAGTCGGGAAGAAGCCAATCTAGTTGCCAGCTTGTGTGGAATGATATCCTTCGAAGATCTATTGTGAGAAATCAATAAGGTAGCCATTTTGCCAGAGGTAGATGAAAACATGGTTTTTGTTCTTCCTTGCCTCAGTAAATTATATGATCGGGTCAGGGAGACATTATGAAAATCCGATTCCTTATATGACCGGGACAAATAAAGGAAAGGGGATTTCCGAAGAACTTCCCATGCTAAAAATGACCATTAAAGACAGTAAAGTCATTAATCAGCTCAAGAAAACCAAAGACAATATCACCCTATGGGGGCTTTTCATGTCCTCCCAGTTGCACCGAAATGCTTTGGTAAAAATCCTCACTGGGTTTATAGTCCTTCCTTCCACCATTCTCGAAGAGGCCGTGAACATGGTCGAAACCTTGACCTCTTCCAGACTGCTCTCCTTTTTTGAATAAGAGATACCGGTGATCGCCCCTAATCATAATATGTAATCAATATCTCTGTTAAAGTCTTGGTAAAGATAGTCCCACTTTCACTTATTGATAAGGATTCTGCTCTTAATGATTATCCTCTCAGAACCTTTAACTGTTTAGGATTAAAATTAAATAATCTCGCTCCCACTTTCGCCACCATGCATGCTTATGACAATAATCATCGAGAGGAAATGGAGTCCATAAAACTCACAATAGGGGTTGGCCCTATCAATCCTATCACCGAGTTTTTAGTCATTGACATACCGTCATATTCTAATCTACTTCTTGGATGTCCATGGAATAAAAAAATCCCAGGGGTATCTTATTCTCTTAATCAAAACTAGAAGTTCTTCGCCAAATGTTAGGTTTTTAACATTTTGGGGGATAATAAAAGTACAAACAATGCCAGCACTAGCAATCCAGTATTAGAAATCCACCATGGGAGGAATGACATTCTCCTCTCTAGCTTCAGAGTTGGTAAACTTCCCTCTCTAGCAGGAGATAGTTTCAAAAACTGAGTCTGTCGAGAAAACAGCCCTCATGGCAACATCAATGTGATTCAAATGTTTAAGAACATGCACTTCATGACCATAATGGTTCTTAGGTTATGCCAACAAGGGATCCTTGAGCCCATAGTCTTGAAGGAGGCCTTTCCCCTATGTGTCTTGGTTTACCAACCTTCATAAGAGGAACTCAAAGCACTTCGGCGACCAAAATTGAAATAAGGCTTAGAAGCTAAAAAGACTATTTTGAGAGACTCTTTGTATGGAAGATTTATCATGAAGGGTGAACACTTCACTAACAGTGGCTTACCTGAACCGTGGTATGACCATATTGACATAAACATAAAATTAGGGCTGGAAATCTTCTTTCAAAATTGTAAGTCTTGGGCCAAAGATTGAAAACATGAAGTGTAACCTCTCACCGAGAAAGACATGACAGTTACCTAGGATTTTGACAAAAGTGATTTTGAAAACCCGTTTAACCTGTAGACATTAAGGTTTAGTATCTACATGATCTGCTTAGATGTCACGTAGTCAGACCCGTCCATTCAGGTTAAAGTTGTCGACATGCCTCTCCTAAACTAGAATGCCATACCATCCCAACATGTTCAGATTCAACCTGACTCTGCTGTTAATTCGATCCATATCTCTTCACCTGATGTCGTTGCTCCTTTTTCTGATATTAATGTAACTGAAACCTCTTTTGATAAGGTTCTCTATGTTTTTTTCCCAAAAATGAAGTAAACGAAGATTTTGAGTACCTTGTTATTCCTTACATTAATTGTCTTGATTTTAATAAAACTTTTAATAATTATAATTTTGCAAATTAATGATTCTTAACTAATCTTAATAAGGAGAATAAAAAATAACATAACCGCATTCAAATTAATAATGAGAAGAATGTTGTTATTCATCTCGGGTTTAGTAGCCATCATCATGAGATGAGGATAGGGTCCACCCTTAACGAGCATAAGCATGCACAATTTGAAGAACTATTGAAAGAATCTATGCATGTCTTCGCATATCCAATGATGAAATTCTCGACATTAACCAAGAAATAGCTCAACATGATATGCTAACATTCCCAAAATCCATGTCGATCAAACGGAAGCTAAGGAAACTCTGCATTAATTGGTCGCTCAAAGTCTAAGAGGAAGTGGTCAAATAATTAAACGTGGATTTCATTTGTAGAATATCCTACATGACTCACCAATATTGTACCCGGGCTTAAATTGGGATTAAAAGTCTACCTGTGAGTTAGCAATCGGGATTTGAATAAACCATCCCCAAAAGATGATTACCCATTGCCTAATATCAATATGATCGTGGAAAACATAACTAGCCACGCCCTCAAGTTGTTTATCGATGGATTCGTCGGATATAACCAGATCAAGATGCACCCTGACCTTCAAGAGAAAACCACCTTCGTCACCCCATTGGGAACATTTTGCTATACTGTCACGCAATTCGGACTCAAGAACGCAGAGGCTACTACCAAAGTTCTTCCATAACCATCATGCATGACCTTATTCACAAGGAGGTCAAAGTCTATGTAGACGATATGATCATCAAGTCTTAGACTCAAAAACTTCATATTCCCGCCCTTGGAAAGTTTTTCACGTGACTACGATAATACCAATTGCGACTAAATCCACATAAATGTGTTTTTGGGGTCACGAAAGGAAAACTCTTGGGATTCATGGTCAGTGAGATGGGAATTGAAGCAAACCCTGCCAAGATGAAAGCCATACTTGAGATGATACCACTATAGATGGAGAAGGAATTCCAAGGATTCTGGGTAAACTATAGTACATGAGTTGGTTCATCAGCCAACTAGATTCTATCTAAAAACCTATTTTTTAAACTTTTTCGGAAGGATTCAACTAAAGTTTGTAATAAGGTCTGCCAAGAATCCTTTGACCAAATTAAGAAATACCTCACCCAACCTCCAATGCTTATGCCTCTGCAGATATGTCTCCCCCTCCTCCTGTACTTAACCATAATAGATACCACGACATGCACTTTGATAGATGAATACATTGAAGAATACCAAAAGGAAAGAACTTTTTATTATATATGTAAAATATTGGCCGGGTACGAAGTCAACTACATTATTTTGGAGAAAGCATGTGTCGCCCTGGTTTGGGTCATGCAAAAGTTACGGCACTACATGCTGCCTTCCCCATCTGACTAGTGTCGCGTGTGGATCCTAATAAATATCTGCTTCTCGATTAAGGCTAATGGCTCGTTGGTTGATATGCTAGCCAAATTTGATACTGTGTACGTCATGTAGAAAGCTATAAAAAGGAGAGTCTTCGACTACCTTGCTGATTACCCCATGGAAGGAACCGATTTTTGGGTCTCTGAATTCCGAGATGAAGATATTTTCTGCACCTCTTAAGAGGACCTTAGATGGCAAATGTTCTTTGATGAAGAGGGTATGTCATTAGGTTACTCTTGATTTCCCCTAATGACTCTCACACCCCCATTGCCATCAAACTAGACTTTCCCTGCACCAACAACATGACTGAGTATGAGGCATGCACTATAGGACTCAAGATCGCCCTCAAGAAAGGAGTTCGACACCTAGATGTCTAAGGAGACTCTGCCCTTATTACCGTACAAATCCTCATAAAATGGAAAGATAAATACCATAAGCTCCTATCCTTCTATACTCACCTAGAAGAGCTGGCCTCCCAACTCAAAGAGGTCACCTTCCACTACCTACCTCTTGCAAAGAATAACCTAACTGACACCTTTTTTACCCCGGCCTCCATGATCCACATGACTGTGGAATAACCAAGTTCAGAACCAAGCTATGCCCACCCACTTCTACCACATTGAATTAGTTACCGAGAAATATTATGATATGGCCGTGTTATGGTACTATGACATTTGGTGCCTCCAAAAAAATTTTAGGTATCCCCACGATGACGATAAGAAAGATCGTGAGACTCTTCACAAATTGGTATGCGATAAAGCACTATTTAAGAGAAACTTTGATGGAACCCATTTGCACTGCATAGTTGGGGATGATATTAAAGAAATGATGAAAAATATCCACAATAGGAAATGCGGACCCCACATAAACGGTCACATGCTTTCCAAAAATATTATTTGTTAAGGGTAGTATTAGACAACCATGGTTCAAGATTTCACTGCCCGCTTTCGAAGATGCCTTAAATGCCAGTAGTATGCAAATCTCCAACACTTGCCTACTCAAAAAATTTACAACCTGACCTCCCCTGCACCTTGTCCATCTAGGACATTGACATCATAGGGAAGGTTACTCCCAGAGCTTCAAATTTTATGAACTCATCCTGGTCGCCATTGATTACTTCAACAAATGGGTTAAAGACGAGTTATATTGAGTACGGAATGCTAAGAAAGTGACCATGTTTATTAGAAAGAACATCATCATCTAATACAGAGTTCCCCATGAGTTTGGATCAGATAATGGGCTCCACTTTGAAACTGAGGTCACAAAACTAGTAAATGAGTACGGGATTTAGAGACACAAATCTTCTCCCCACCGACCCCAAACCAATGGTGCTGTCGAAGCCGCCAATAAAAGCATCAAAATAATAATCAACAAGATGACTAAGAGTTGTAGATATTGGGCCAACCGAATCCCTTAAGTACTCTGAGACTACATAATTTCAATTAGAATGCTTACTAAGGTTACCCCTTATTCTCTAGTATATGGCGTGGAAGCAGTCTGGCCTATTGAGCTAGAAACACCTTCCCCCATGTCCTGCTCGAGAGCATACTTAGTGAAAAAGAATGGCATCAAAGCCACTTGGACAAACTATCAATATTGGAGGAAAATAGGCTTCAGGCTCTATATCATATATAGGGGTACCATCGCCGAATAGATCGATCATTCAACCAACACATCAAGGACTGTGGTGTCCATGAAGAAAACTTATCCTCAATAAGATCACAAAACCAATATGGAACCTGTAATACCCCGTAATTTTAAAAGACTTTTAAAATGGGTTATATTTTAAACTAATGGATTAATTAGATTTTATTATTAATTAATTCCTTCGGGTTTTATCCGGACGGTGGATATTAAAATGGATGATTCTGAATATTACTTAAAGGTATTTAGGTAATATATGAATGTGATGTCATTGATATGACTGTATGATATAAATTTGGTAATTCATATTTTTAGTCAGACGCGGTATGGAACGTGTCGGGACTAGTTTATTAAATTAAAAAGGAAATTTATTTTTTATCGATCTAATAGTCATTTCGACTGCGTCGTTGCGTCCGAAAGGTTTGAAATAGTCAGAAAACTCTATTTGCATATTAATTTTGAGTCTCGGGTCATTTGGAAATGAATAGACAACCCGAAAGGGCATTTTGGTCATTTTTCTAGGGGGGATGAATAGTGATTTCGGATTTGGCACTATTATAAGTATTGGTAGATTAAGTGTATGGGGGTTATTCATCTCCTCTTCACAAATTAGAGAAGCCATCTTCCTAGAGAGAGTGTAAGAGTGCTTGGGAAGGACAAGCCACTTGGGAAGGAGAAGAACAAGAACCAAGGTTCACCACCACCAACCACCAACCACCACCGGAGTTTGACCGAAGAAGGGAAAACCAACTGAGATATACTACACCAAAGGATCAGACCTACAGTAAAGGCAAGTGTTTGATAATGGAAATTTAAGTTCGTATATTGTCCATGATAGAATAGTATGAAAAGAGAAGATTATTCATGTTTGGAAGAAATAATGGAGTATTATATGGATTTCTGGAAAACTGAAATGATATAGGAATTTAACTCATGTTTTAGGATGATATTAATACACAAAATAGTCATGAATCTGTTGAAGAAATTATGAAAACCATTGATGTGTTCTTGAAGATGATATGTTGATAATTTCTGGAAATAAGGAGATAAACATGCTTTTTAACCCAATCCCTTGATGATTCTAGGATGTTTAGAGTATTGGATATCGTTCATATATGTTGATATATCATGTAGTAAAGATTATAAGTTATTTTGGAGGTTAATATGAAGGTTTGAATGAGTAAAAATGGTGAAACACGTAGTTGCTGAAATGCAGAAAAACCAGGCTATGACCTGAGGGATCGATCGATCGACCCCTACCTTCGATCGATCGACCTCCCCAGAATATGTAAATTTGTTTCTTTTTAAATGTTGATTCTTATCCCAAACCTTTTGTGGATCTTTGGTGATTATTATTTGGAGATTATGGGACCTAGAAAATATCAGTAAACCCTTGATAAGATTTGAATTAATTTGATTTGGATTCGAGTGATTTAAATGATGAAAATTATATTGAATGGAATTTCGGTTGCTAAATTTATTTGTTAAATTCCAAATGGGGATGTATGAGGATTTAAGATAGGACCAGTAGGGGTGATTGAATATAACACCTGGGTATCCTTAAGTTTACAAGAGGGTTTAATCCTAAGTGAAAGAATATGTGTTTATACGAGATTTGAAACTATCGGTTTTAACCCTAATTAAAAGGAGAACTAAACTCGTAGTAGTTCGGGAGAAATAATGTTATGGACCAGTAGGATATTAGTGATTTCTTACTGAATATAAGATGAGGAAAATCCTATTTGAATCTTGTGAGATGGGAGTTTAGAACACATTTGATTGAAAGAGGGTAAGAGGTTATCCCGATCGCATAGTTAAAGTTTTTGGACCTCCTCGATCGACAAAGTTAAGTAGTAGTGTATTGGAGGGGTTCCTTGTTTGGATTTCTCTTTGCGAGACGCTTCGCGCATGAACTTTAACGACGTCGGGAGTGGGGAGATGTTATAGGATGCGAGGATAATTAAACTATGAAGTAAAGATATGGTATTTTAATATGTGGAATTTAAAAGAGATATAATGCTACGTATGGGAAATATCTTAGGGTAGTGATAATTACCTTATTGATATTATATTATAGGTACGATAATACCTATTTGATTGATTGATGATTTATGTGTATGACATACCTAGCTTACTTGCTATCGGTGGGAGGTTTGCGCGTGAGGGGAGTCATATCCTGATGAATCCATGGGATCTTTGATTTGTCTCTCGAGAACATAGGTCTATGAAAGAATTATCGGGGAGTTGATAGGTCCGCTGACTGTGGGTACGTAGGTATGTGTGTGACCCATGGATATAATAACTATGTTCGCCTCCAATTTGTTTGTTGTTGTTTGTGGTTCGTGGAATCTTATCGAACCTTTAGTCCCCTATTCGGTGACCTGCGATGATGGGACATGATAGCAGAGTAATGCATTGCACCACAGCTGTGACTCGGGGTGCCTTATTATATATGAATATATATATAATAGATTAAATGGTTACATGGATATATTATGGTTAAATCTATCTACGGTGATAATTGTAGATAACGATGAATAGAGAAAGATAATGGAATTAATTTAATGAATGTTTATGCTTATAGAATTGTAAAGCTTCACTCATGTTAATGAGAAACGATTCATATTAATGAGTAATGATTCATGTTAATGAGAAACTAATCATATAAAGAAGAAATGTAAATGAATAATAATGTGACGTATGGTATGGGACATACGGGGATTATGATATGGGAATGGAATTTATATATGGAGACTAGAAAAGAGGAACCATTAACTAGGAGGTTAATAGGAAACCTTAAGTGTGCACTCTAGTTGAGAGGTGAGAATTGCAAGTGAGAGTTGGATCTAACATGTACATAATAAATGCTTTATTGTACTTGTTAAATACTTGCTGTTTTAAAAATAATCTACACATTCGGGCTCTGACCCGTTTCCTTGCATATTTTCTTTTCTCTTCTATTGTATCTCTATATCAGGTGTCCAGCAACAGGGACGCCAACCATAGTTGATTGTGACAAGCTATGGAGCTATGGAAGTTTTGCTTAGACGCTTGTCATCTTTTTTATTCACAGTATTCTTACATAGGGCATGTCGCCCAAAGGATTTCAGTTATCATTTTCTGTCGGAGTTAAATACTATTGTATTTGTGTCTTTTTAATACATTTAACATTGTTGGGATTATTGTAAAGGATTTATATTATTTGGGAATGTTTATTCCAGTTGCATTTAAATTCTTTTGAGTTATTTATTGTGTTATCTGTGTTGTAGAATAAAATGTGTTGAGTTATTCTTAAACTGGAAATGGATTTTGTTAAATTAAAATTTGGAAAGTTTTTAACACCAGCTTAATTGAGTTTTGGGTGAGTTGTAAATGTTTTCGACAGTGATGCTAAGAATGAGCCAACTGTATATTCTGTTTTAATTTGGTATGGGACTGGCCACCCGGTATTTAATTTGGCGGGGTGTTACAGGTGGTATCAGAGCATCAGGTTCTAGTGTCCTTTAGGATCTGTACGGCTTACTGTGTTTTCAGCTTAGCGTTCTTTGATGTAGAGCCCTATGAGTAGGATTATTGCTTTTCTATTTACGCCTACAAAGGTACGATGACTGCGGCCGAAGTTGCTGTAATTATCGCGCAGGCAGTCAATGCGGCTTTAGCTGCTGTTCAGTAGGCTCCAACACCGGCACATGTTGTGCCACCCACGCAAGGTCAAGTGTTTCCTACTGCATGGGAACGAGCGAGGGATGCCTTTCAGAAAGTGCACCCACCTGAGTTTCAGGGAGGATCAGATGTTGTGACTGCTAGCCAGTGGAAGAAAGATATCCAAGAGCACTTGAGAATGATTGAATGTATTGAGGTTCAACGTCAAATACTAGCCACATTCAAGCTAGTAGGGGAAACTTTGCAATGGTGGGAAGCTACGACCACTATGGAGGAGAGGGACACAATGACTATCCAAGACTTTTGGATACAGTTTGATGGGAAGTATTTTCCTTCCGCCATCCAGACAGAGATGAGGCGGAAGATACTTGATTTGAAACAGGGAGAGAAAACCGTGGAGGAATATGAGGAAGAGTTTACGAGATTAACTAATTTGGTACCAGCTGAAGTACCTACTGAGGAGAGGAGAGTCCTAATGTTCACTGATGGGCTGAACTATAAAATTCGCCAACATTTATTGGGGAATCTTTCACTACGTACGTATGCATATGTTCTTAATGCTGAAATGCTCCATTGCCAAGATAACCGTTTCCATAATCAGGGTGTCAAGTGGGGGTTTGGGTCAGGCCTGCAAGGCAAGACTATTGGGGGCAGTTCTAGTGGGACTCAGCCAGGGCAGAGTCATCAGCGTCAGAGTGAGCAGGGTTCCCAGACAGGGGACTATGCTAAGCATTTTCGATCTGGAGATTCTTGATTTGAGGATAGAGGTATTGAGAAAGGACAACAGGTCCATCAGGGCCAAAGACAGGCTCATCAGGGCCAAGGTAAGGGAGGTAATGGCCAGCAGGTTCGGGGTCAACAGGGGCAAGTTGGTGGAAAGTTTGCGGGAAAATGTTTCGTGTGTGGAAAGTATGGCCATAAACGTCAAGATTGTCCTGAGAAAGACAAATTACCTCAGCAACAACATGCTCGATAGGAGCCACAGGTACCAGTGTTCCCACCAGCTGCTCTTCCTGCTCCAGCTCCGGTGCTAGCACTACCTCCCATTCCAGCAGCACCCGCGCAGCAGGGTCAGTACGGGCGTGTATATAACGTCCATCAGGCAGTGATTCAACAACCACCACCCGCGATTGAGGTTATGTTTTCTATCTAAGGAATTATGAAGCGTATATTGATTTTGTTATGATTAATGTTGTGTGAGCAAAAGGGTTGCTAAACTTAGCCTATAGCACTGTTATTTATGTAGACTCACTGAGGGGTGTGGGACACATTTATATTACATGTTATCATGTGGGTTTGATTTGTATCATGGGATTACTTACCTTGAGCATGTCCGAGTGTGATTTGACTATCGGTGTGCATTGACTTGTGGTATATGAGAGCATATGTCCGCATCTTGTCTTCTATAAAAGAGTAGATGCGTAGACCCTATTTGAAATCGATAAAAACCAAATTTTTGTTTTTAAAATCGATAAACCTGATATTATTTTTTTTTAAACCAATTTTTTTTTTATATATATTATTGACTAAGGACCTTAGGAGTTTCGATGACCGACTACTATAGGAAGTAGTGTATCGGGGTGGTTCCTTGTTTGGATTTCGCTTGCGAGACACCCCACGCATGAAACTAATAACCGTTGGGAGTCAAAATAAGTTAGGTATTTGGGAAATGAGTTTATAACCTTTGCGAAACTTTTAATATTGGAAGCTGTACGAGAGGGTGTATGGGCGCCCTGGATGATTGGATTGTAGTATTTTTCATACTTGTGAAAAAGATAAGTAAATTGAGACTTCAGGATTTATTTGTTCACTATGAGAGGATCATTTTTTTCCTAAAGTTTGTCACGAGGACGGTATAGGGAAGATTAGGTGAAGTCTAAATTTGATTCAGTTGAAACTATATGGTGAGGCTTGGCGTATAACATCGATAGGGACTTTGTTAATGTACTGTATGGGCGGTACATCTTGGATTTCTTGCGATGTGAGATTTATACTCGGAGTTGACCTTACCGGTATGACTTATATTCCTAAATTTGGGGACGAAATTCTATTATAAGGGGGGAAGTATATAATACCCCGTAATTTTAAATGACTTTTAAAATGGGTTATATTTTAAATTAATGGATTAATTAGATTTTATTATTAATTAATTCATTCGGGTTTTATCCGGACGGCGGATATTAAAAAGGATGATTCTGAATATTACTTAAAGGTATTTAGGTAATATATGAATGTGATGTCATTGATATGACTGTATGATATAAATTCGGTAATTTTTATTTTTAGTCAGACGCAGTATGGAACGTGTCGGGACTAGTTTATTAAATTAAAAAGGAAATTTATTTTCTATCGATCTAATAGTCATTTCGACTGCGTCGTTGCGTCCGGAAGGTTCGAAATAGTCAGAAAAGTCTATTTGGATGTTAATTTTGAGTCTCGGGTCTTTTGGAAATGAATAGACAACCCGAAAGGGCATTTTGGTCATTTTTCTAGGAGGGATGAATAGTGATTTCGGATTTGGCACTATTATAAGTATTGGTAGATTAAGTGTATGGGGGTTATTCATCTCCTCTTCACAAATTAGAGAAGCCATCTTCCTAGAGAGAGTGTAAGAGTGCTTGGGAAGGGAAAAGCCACTTGGGAAGGAGAAGAACAAGAACCAAGGTTCACCACCACCAACCACCAACCACCACCGGAGTTTGACCAGAGAAGGGACAACCAACAGATATATACTACACCAAAGGATCAGACATACAGTAAAGGCAAGTGTTTGATAATGGAAATTTAAGTTCGTATATTGTCCATGTTAGAATAGTATGAAAAGAGAAGATTATTCATGTTTGGAAGAAATAATGGAGTATTATATGGATTTTTGGAAAACTGAAATGATATAGGAATTTAACTCATGTTTTAGGATGATATTAATCCACGAAATAGTCATCTGTTGAAGAAATTATGAAAAACATTGATGTGTTCTTGAAGATGATATGTTGATAATTTCTGGAAATAAGGAGATAAACATGCTTTTTAACCCAATCCCTTGATGATTCTAGGATGTTTAGAGTGGAAATCGTTCATATATGTTGATATATCATGTAGTAAAGATTATAAGTTATTTTGGAGGTTAATATGAAGGTTTGAATGAGTAAAAATGGTGAAACCCATAGTTGCTGAAATGCAGAAAAACCAGGCTGTGACCTGAGGGATCGATCGATCGACCCCTACCTTCGATCGATCGACCTCCCCACAATATGTAAAGTTGTTTCTTTTTAAATGTCGATTCTTATCCAAAACCTTTTGTGGATCTTTGGTGATTATTATTTGGAGATTATGGGACCTAGAAAATATCAGTAAACCCTTGATAAGATTTGAATTAATTTGATTTGGATTCGAGTGATTTAAATGATGAAAATTATATTGAATGGAATTTCGGTTGCTAGATTTATTTGTTAAATTCCAAATGGGGATGTATGAGGATTTAAGATAGGACCAGTAGGGGTGATTGAATATAACACCTGGGTATCCTTAAGTTTACAAGAAGGTTTAATCCTAAGTGAAAGAATATGTGTTTATAAGAGATTTGAAACTATCGGTTTTAACCTTAATTAAAAGGAGAACTAAACTCGTAGTAGTTCGGGAGAAATAATGTTATGGACCAGTAGGATATTAGTGATTTCTTACTAAATATAAGATGAGGAAAATCCTATTTGAATCTTGTGAGATGGGAGTTTAGAACACATTTGATTGAAAGAGGGTATGATGTTATCCCAATCGCATAGTTAAAGTTTTCGGACCTCCTCGATCGACAAAGTTAAGTAGTAGTGTATTGGAGGGGTTCCTTGTTTGGATTTTGCTTTGCGAGACGCTCCGCACATGAAGCTTAACGACGTCGGGAGTGGAGAGATGTTATAGGATGCGAGGACAATTAAACTATGAAGTAAAGATATGGTATTTTAATACGTGGAATTTAAAAGAGATATAATGCTACGTATGGGAAATATCTTAGGGTAGTGATAATTAACTTATTGATATTATATTATAGGTATGATAATACCTATTTGATTGATTGATGATTTATGTGTATGACATACCTAGCTTACTTGCTATCGGTGGGAGGTTTGCGCGTGAGGGCAGTCATATCCTGATGAATCCATGGGATCTTTGATTTGTCGCTCGAGAACATAGGTCTATGAAAGACTTATTGGGGAGTTGATAAGTCCGCTGACTATGGGTACGTAGGTATGTGCGTGACCCATGGATACGAGAACTATGTTCGCCTCCAATTTGTTTGTTGTTGTTGTTTGTGGTTCGTGGAATCTTACCGAACCTTTAGTCCCCTATTCGGCGACCTGCGATGATGGGACATGATAGCAGAGTAATGCATTGCACCACAGCTGTGGCTCGGGGTGCCGTATTATATATGAATATATATAATAGATTAAATGGTTACATGGATATATTATGGTTAAATCTATCTACGGTGATAATTGTAGATAACGGTGAATAGAGAAAGATAATGGAATTAATTTAATGAATGTTTATGCTTATAGAATTGTAAAGCTTAACTGATGTTAATGAGAAACGATTCATATTAATGACTAATGATTCATGTTAATGAGAAACTAATCATACAAAGAAGAAATGTAAATGAATAATAATGTGACGTATGGTATGGGACATACGGGGATTATGATATGGGAATGGAATTTATATATGGATACTAGAAAAGAGGAACCATTAACTAGGAGGTTAATAGGAAACGTTAAGTTTGCACTCTAGTTGAGAGGTGAGAATTGCAAGTGAGAGTTGGATCTAACATGTACATAATAAATGCTTTATTGCACTTGTTAAATACTTGCTGTTTTAAAAATAATCTACACATTTGGGCTCTGACCCGTTTCCTTGCATATTTTCTTTTATCTTCTATTGTATCTCTATATCAGGTGTCCAGCAATAGGGACGCCAACCATATTTGATTGTGACTAGCTATGGAGCTATGGAAGTTTTGCTTAGACGCTTGTCATCTTTTTGATTCACAGTATTCTTACATAGGGCATGTCGCCCAAAGGATTTCAGTTATCATTTTCTGTCGGAGTTAAATACTATTGTATTTGTGTCTTTTTAATACATTTAACATTGTTGGGATAATTGTAAAGGATTTATATTATTTGGGAATGTTTATTCCAGTTTCATTTAAATTATTTTGAGTTATTTATTGTGTTATCTGTGTTGTAGAATAAAATGTGTTGAGTTATTCTTAAACTGGAAATGGATTTTGTTAAATTAAAATTTGGAAAGTTTTTAAAACCAGCTTAATTGAGTTTTGGGTGAGTTGTAAATGTTTTCGACAGTGATGCTAAGAATGAGCCAACTGTATATTCTATTTTAATTTGGTATGGGACTGGCCACCCGGTATTTAATTAGGCGAGGTGTTACAGGTGGTATCAGAGCATCAGGTTCTAGTGTCCTTTAGGATCTGTACGGCTTACTGTGTTTTCAGCTTAGCGTTCTTTGATGTAGAGCCCTATGAGTAGGATTATTGCTTTTCTATTTATGCCTACAAAGGTACGATGACTGCGGCTGAAGTTGCTGCAATTGTCGCGCAGGCAGTCATTGCGGCTTTAGCTGCTGTTCAGCAGGCTCCAGCACCGGCACCGGTTGTGCCACCCGTGCAAAGGAAAGTGCTTCCTACTTCATGGGAACGAGCGATGGATGCCTTTCAGAAAGCGCACCCACCTGAGTTTCAGGGAGAATCAGATGTTGTGATTGCTATCCAGTGGAAGAAAGATATCCAATGGCACTTGAGAATGATTGAATGTACTGAGGTTCAACGTCAAATACTAGCCACATTCAAGCTAGTAGGGGCAGCTTTGCAATGGTGGGAAGCTACGACCACTATGGAGGAGAGGGACACAATGACTATCCAAGACTTTTGGATACGGTTTGATGGGAAGTATTTTCCTTCCGCCATCCAGACAGAGATGAGGCGAAAGCTACTTGATTTGAAACAGGGAGAGAAAACTGTGGTGGAATATGAGGAAGAGTTTACGAGATTAACTAATTTGGTACCAGCTGAAGTACCTACTGAGGAGAGGAGAGTCCTAATGTTCACTGATGGGTTTAACTATAAAATTCGCCAACATTTATTTGGGAATCTTTCACTACGTACATATGTAGATGTTTTTAATGCTGCAATGCTCCACTGCCAAGATAACCGTTTCCATAATCAGGGTGTCAAGCGGGGGTTTGGGTCAGGCCTGCAAGGAAAGACTATTGGGGGAAGTTCTAGTGGCACTCAGCCAGGGCAGAGTCATCAGCGTCAGAGTGATCAGGGTTCCCAGACAGGGGACTATGCTAAGCGTTTGCGATCTGGAGATTCTCGATTTGAGGATATGGGTATTGGGCAAGGACAACAGGGCCATCAGGGCCAAAGATAGGCTCATCATGGCCAAGGTAAGGGAGGTAATGGCCAGCAGGTTCAGGGTCAACAGGGGCAAGGTGGTGGAAAGTTTGCAAGAAAATGTTTCGTGTGTGGCAAGTATGGCCATAAACGTCAAGATTTTCCTGAGAAAGACAAATTCCCTCAGCAACAACAAGCTCGACAGGAGCCACAGGTACCAGTGTTCCCACTAGCTGCTCTTCCAGCTCCAGCTCCGGTGCTAGCACTACCTCCCATTCCAGCAGCACCCGCGCAGCAGGGTCAGTACGGGCGTGTATATAACGTCCATCAGGCAGTGAATCAACAACCACCACCCGCGAATGAGGGTATTTTTTCTATCTAAGGGATTATGAAGCGTATATTGATTTTGTTATGATTAATGTTGTGTGAGAAAAAGGGTTGCTAAACTTAGCCTATAGCACTGTTATTTATGTAGACTCACTGAGGGGTGTGGGACACCTTTATATTACATGTTATCACGTGGGTTTGATTTGTATCATGGTATTACTTACCTTGAGCAAGTCCGAGTGTAATTTGACTATCGGTGTGCATTGACTTGTGGTATATAAGAGCACATGTCTGCATCTTGTCTTCTATAAAAGAGTAGATGCGTAGACCCTATTTGAAATCGATAAAAAATGAATTTTTGTTTTTAAAATCGATAAACTTGATATTAATTTTTTTTAAACCAAATTTTTTTTTTATATATATTATTGACTAAGGACCTTAGGAGTTTCGATGACCGACTACTTTAGGAAGTAGTTTATCGGGGTGGTTCCTTGTTTGGATTTCGCTTGCGAGACACCCCACGCATGAAACTAATAACCGTTGGGAGTCGAAATAAGTTAGGTCTTTGGGAAACGAGTTTATAACCTTTGCTAAACTTTTAATATTGGAAGAGGTACGAGAGGGTGTATGGGCGCCCTAGATGATTGGATTGTAGTATTTTTCATACTTGTGAAAAAGGTAAGTAAATTGAGACTTCAGGATTTATTTGTTCACTATGAGAGGATCATTTTTTTCCTAAAGTTTATCACGAGGACGGTATAGGGAAGATTAGGTGAAGTCTAAATTTGATTCAGTTGAAACTATATGGTGAGGCTTGGCGTATAACATCGATAGGGACTTTGTTAATGTACTATATGGGCGGTACATCTTGGATTTCTTACGATGTGAGATTTATACTCGGAGTTGACCTTACCAGTATGACTTATATTCCTGAATTTCGGGATGAAATTCTGTTATAAGGGGGGAAGTATGTAATACCCCGTAATTTTAAATGACTTTTAAAATGGGTTGATGATGCTAAGATTTAGCATCACCGGATAAGTGATAGTGAGCTCAAGCAGAAGCAGCCATGGCAGCCATAGAGATGCAAGTATATAAGTATGTAAGTGTGTAGAAGGGGATGAGTATAAGAGGAAATAAGACAATGATGTATAGTGGTTCAGCCAATGTGGCCTACATCCACTGTGAGTGTGTGATCCACTAAGTATGGGCACTAATGGCCTTAGATACAATGCTCATAACCCTCTCCCTCTCTCTACTGTGTGTGTACAAGAAGAGTTTTAGCTAGGGCTATTGTTCATGGATCCCTCCCTGTAGGGTTGTAGGTGACAAGTATATATAGGTCTTGGGGGGTGTAGTGTACCCCCCCAAGTAAGCATGGTGCATGTGAATAATGATCTAGCCAATTCCCTGTTGACACCTGTAGATGCCAAATGATGACATAATATTCCCTCACGTGAGGGTGTGATTCTGTTATAACGGTCTGCCACGTGTCATATGAGCCTGACGCGCACTGTTCCACGCGTCTCCCAAACCACGCGCCGTCATGATATCACCCTCGGCCTATGAGCCGAGGCCGAGGGCAAAGTTTCTTCCGGTAGTGAGTCTGGCTTGATTCTGGCCTCGTACTGTCGGACCCTCGTAGGGTCGTCCGGAGCCTGGGGGTCGGCCCCTCGTACTGTCGTCCGGAGCCTGGTGGAGGGTCGGCTCCTCGTACTGTCGTCTGGAGCCTGGTGGAGGGTCGGCTCCTCGTCCTGTCGTCTGGAGTCTGGTGGTGGCCAGCTGGGGCCTACTGAAGGGTCGTCCCCTCGTAGGGTCGTCCGTACTAGAGGTAATCCCCATCCAGGCTCAGGGTATAAACGGGCATATCAATCACCCCCCAGCCCTTAGCCATAGGTGTCATTGAGATGGCTGAGGGATAGTGTTTTAAATGAGATGCAGGTATGATCAGTTAGGTGAGTGACACCTGGCTAGGTACTCATTGTTGTTCCAGTTTCCAAGGCATGACGGCTGCACACTGCGCTTGGGTCCTTGCACCCTAATGATGCCTTCCTCGTGGGCTGTGTCCTGCCTTGGTCAATGGGCCCACTCATTGCTAAGGTATTTAAGGTATTTTCAAACCCTTTCTCTTCCTTCTTCTTCTTCGCGCCTAAGTATTCTCTCTCTCTAGAATTTTCAGCCTACATCGCCATTTGCAGCCTTCGATTCTTCCAGGCCTAGCAGCGTTCTTATTCTCTCCTCATCAGGTAACCTCTTTCATCCAGTGCTCTCTTTTTCTTTCATTTTCGTTCGTTTTTTAGGCTCGTAGGCAGCCATTTTCCTTAAGTTGTGCCATAACCTTTTCCGGTGTATTTTCCGGTGTCTTCTCCGGTAACTGGCTCTTGGATGTTCTTGAGTGTTCTTGAGTGAAAACCTTTTGAGTTCTTTGTTTAATCCAAAAGTCAAATCTGGTCCACTCCCCACTTGTTTGTAGTTAAATTACCCAAGTCTAGTATAATTTCTTTAAGTGTTGGGTCTTCCCCTTAATGCTTAGGAGGCTTTACAACCTGGTGTCTGAATTCCCGTCCCTGAGAGAGAAACTATTTACCGAGATCAGACGAATAGAGGAAGAGGAAGAGAGGAGACGAGGGGCCGACCCTAATTGGGTACGACCCATTTTTCCCATTCCTCTTGCCACCATTAGACCATCTGAACCCTCTGAGTCTTGTGGGTCGTCATCTCGTCCGGCCGACACTTCCAAACAAAGCGAAATGGATGAGAGAGCCTTCTCTCCAACTGGTGCTGGAACTTCTGGTAGAAGGGACTTTCCTGACCTTAGCCCTCCCCGAGAGGCCGAGGGTACGATCCCCTCTGAGGCTGTCCCTGTGACAACCCTATCCCCCAACGCCTTCCAAGTAGCATTTCCTCAGGGTCCTCCTGCAGGTGATGAGGGGGATGAGGACGATGATACAGATGATGAGGTTGATACCTCCCATGCCTCGTCTTTTATCTCCTCTGTCAGGGATAGGGATCTTCTGATATGGAGGCATATTTACGGAGTGCCACCTGAGGTGACTATGAGGGTTCCCTCCGAGGACGAGAGGGTCTTTGAGGGTGAAGAGGGGGAAGTTGCAGTCTACGAGCAAATGTTCAAAGTAGGTGTCAGACTTCCCTTTCACCCTGCCATTATAGGTATTCTGTCGGCTCTGGGCGTCTCCCCCTCGCAACTTCCACCCAATTCTTGGAGGACGATTCTGGGGTACATCTCTCTGTGGAAAAACGCTTTCACTGACGAGCCCTCGTCCGACGTGTTCTTGGCCTGCTACAATATCACCTCTTCATCTAAACAGCCCGGATACTATCATCTGGGAGCGAGAAGGTCTGAGAAGAAGCTGCTCCACGTGGCTCAAACTTCCAATCATGATTGGAAAAAAAGGTTCTTCTTCATATCTGGGGCATGGGAGGGCTCCACCGAGGCGTCCCCTTCTGCCGATGCTCCGAGGGTTCCTAACAGATGGTCTAACCCTTCCATGAAAGCTAGGTCAGACCCCGGACTTAGCTTGGAGGAGAGGGATATTGTTGAGTATCTGAGGGGACGAGGGAGTGAGGGTGAGATCCCAAAGTTCGAAGATTTGATGACCCCTCGCTTCCTTAAAGAAGCTGGTCTGAGGGTCGGCCCTCTGACAGAACTATGTGAGTTATACTGAACATTTTCCCATCTTTACTTATTTTTGAAGTGTTCCCTCTTTATCTCTGAACTTTTCTGATTCATCGTATCCTTTTCAGGTCGTCCTGCAGGCGTGTCAGATTATCTCTGGGATATGACTGCTCCAAGCCTTCTTGCTGGTCTGTCAAAGAAGAAGGGGAAGGAGCCTCAGCAAGCTCCAAAGAAGACAAGGGCCTCAGGGCCGACAGTTGTTGAGCCGACAGCTGTTAGCCACAAAAGGAAGGAGCCTGAGGCTCCAGTCGAGCCTCGTCCTGACCCTAAGACGAGGGCCAGGGCCGAGGCCTCTGAGGGTGCAACCTCTTCGTCAAGCATGGGGGCCTTCTGGTCTCAAAATCTGTCCCATCTGAGGGCCGACCCCTCATCTCTCATTGCCAACTTGAGGGCAGCAAAGGCTTCGATGTTCTCTGCACCGTCGGCCTCCGACTTCGAGTTTTTGGCGAAGATGCCTCCAGCCAAAGTGTATGACTTCGGTCTGCACTCCCTTGCTCAGGTATTGGTCCTGACTTTTAATTTCATTCTTTCATTAACTGTTCCATCGGCCCCTCTTGACATTTGTTCATTTTTTCTTGCAGTCTGTCTGTGCCCTCACCTCAGCCACCAAGTGGATGGCTGAGAATCAACAGAAATTCCATGAAGCTGAGAGGGCCATTCAACAAGAGGCTGACCTACGGACAGAGTTGGACACTGCTAGGGCCGAGCTGGAGAGCGCAAGGACTGAGCACGCTAGAGTCCTTGATGAGCTGACGAAGCAACACGATGCCGATCTTCAGGCTAAGGACTTGTTGATCAAGGACAAGGACTTGTTGATCAAGGGCAAGGATGAGGCTCTGACCAACCTGGAGACCCAACATAAGACTGAGCTGGAAGCAGCCATCAAGAATGCTGAGGCTGATGCTGTGGAGGCATACAAGACTTCGGATGAATTTCAGGGCTTCGGCCTTGAATATCTTGAGAGGGGGATCAGGACGGCCTGCCGATGGGTCGTCCTCAAATTTGGCGATGTCGTCTCCTCTGTTCGCCCATCACTAGAGGGTGTTCAACTGGACGACCCCCTGATTGCCGAGGCCCTCAACCAAGTGGAGGCCCAAGTCCAGCTCGAAGGGGTCGGCACATCTGAAGATGATCCGGTGCTGGTAACTGAGGAGGCCATTCGCATTGATGTTGAGGCTCTGCCCTCTGATGTCGTCCCCTAGGGTGGCTGCCTATAGCCCATACCCTTGTTTTTGTATTTTTGTTCTGTATATTGTAAAACACTTTGATGCTTTATATTAATACCATCGTCCCTTCCTTTCACAACTGTCTCCCATATTTAATTCTGTTATGGTTTGTTCCTTACAAATTTGCTTCTTCGTTGATGATGATGATGATACTAACCCTTCCCTCGTCTTTTTGAGGACCAATGTGGGGTCGTCCCCTCATCAGGCCTCATTATAGCCGAGGGTTCAAATGATCAAATTAATGATTTTTAAAATAAGGTCTACCCTCGTCTTTCTTGAGGACAGTGGTGGGGTCGTCCCCTCCACTGGCCCTCATTATAGCCGAGGGTTTAACCATCCAATTTAATGGTTTTTAACAAAGTCTTCCCTCGTCTTTCTTGAGGACTGTGGTGGGGTCGTCCCTCCACTGATCCCCATTATAGCCGAGGGTTTAACTTACCAAATTAATGGATTTTAACAAAGTCTACCCTCGTCTTTCTTGGGGACAGTGGTGGGGTCGTCCCCTCCACTGGTCCTCATTATAGTCGAGGGTTCAACTTACCAAATTAATGGATTTTAACAAAGTCTACCCTCGTCTTTCTTGGGGACGGTGGTGGGGTCGTCCCCTCCACTGGTCCTCATTATAGCCGAGGGTTCAACTTACCAAATTAATGGATTTTAACAAAGTCTACCCTCGTCTTTCTTGGGGACAGTGGTGGGGTCGTCCCCTCCACTGGTCCTCATTATAGCCGAGGGTTCAACTTACCAAATTAATGGATTTTAACAAAGTCTACCCTCGTCTTTCTTGGGGACAGTGGTGGGGTCGTCCCCTCCACTGGTCGTCATTATAGCCGAGGGTTCAACTTACCAAATTAATGGATTTTAACAAAGTCTACCCTCGTCTTTCTTGGGGACAGTGGTGGGGTCGTCCCCTCCACTGATCCTCATTATAGCCGAGGGTTCAACTTACCAAATTAATGGATTTTAACAAAGTCTACCCTCGTCTTTCTTGGGGACAGTGGTGGGGTCGTCCCCTCCACTAGTCCTCATTATAGCCGAGGGTTCAACTTCTTTGCATGTATACTAGAACTGATAACCACTGGATGAGGGAAACACTGATACTTCTCATTAATCTTCAATGTGTTCTGTCGAAACAATGCTTATTACAACTATGGCTTATCAAGACCTTGCAACACTACTGGTAGTATTTTTTCAAATGATCTGCATTCCAGGGGTTTGAGAAAGGTTCCCCCTCCAGGTTTTCTAGCCTGTAGGTCCCTGGGACAACTTCATCGATGACCCTATATGGGCCATGCCAATTAGGATGGAGCTTGTTGGGTTTCTGCCAAGTCTTTTTAAGAACCAAGTCTCCCACTGCGATAGGCCTCTGTTTCACCCTTTGGTTGTAAAACCGTGCAGTCCTCTGCTGGTAGGAAGCTTGCCTTATCTCAGCCTCCTCCCTTCTTTCCTCAATCAAGTCCAGGTCAAGTCTCCTCTCTTCCGTATTTCCCTGGGGGTCATACACTTGGACCCTATGGGTGGGAAACTCGACTTCGGTGGGGATGACTGCTTCTGATCCATAAGCTAACATGAATGGGGTCTCCCCAGTAGAGGTCCTTACTGTTGTCCTGTACGCCCACAACACTGCATATAACTCCTCGACCCATCTTCCTTTTGCCTCCTCAAGCCTCTTCTTAATCCCATCTAGGATTGTCCTGTTCGTAACTTCGGTTTGCCCATTGGCCTGAGGTCGGCCTGGGGTGGAGAAAAATTGTTTGATACTTACCCTCTCACAGTACTTCTGCAGAGAGGCATTCTTGAACTGAGTCCCGTTATCCGAGATGAGGGTGTTGGGTAGACCATATCTGCATATCACATTTTTCCAAATGAACTGAAAGGTCTTCTGCTCTGTGATCGTGACCATTGGCTCAGCCTCTACCCACTTTGAAAAGTAGTCAATTGCTACGATGAGGAACCGATAGTTATTGACTGCCCTCGGTAAGGGTCCTACCAGGTCAATCCCCCACACTGCAAATGGCCATGGGGATGTAATGGAGGTGAGAGGCTGATGGGGCTGGTGAGGGATGGTGGAAAATCTCTGGCATTTGTCACACTTCTTTACATATGCTGCGGCATCTTTCCCCAAGGTCGGCCACCAGTAGCCTTGGGTGATCACCCTCTTTGCCAAGGATCTACCCCCAATATGGCTTGAGCACGACCCTTCATGCACGTCTTGCAAAATGGAAGAGACCTCTGAGGGATGCACACACCTAAGTAAGGGGAGCAGAAACCCCTTTTTGTACAGCGTGTCTCCGATGACAGCGAACTTTGCAGCCCTGTATCTCAGCTTCTTCCTCTCTTGGCTCGCTTCTGGCATCTCTCCCCCTCTAATGTATCTGATCAGGGGGTCCATCCATGAAGGTTCTTGAGAAACATTCACGCAAACACCACCAAGTGTTCCCCCGACGTCTTCGATAGTTGGTCGAAGCAAGATTTCTACCGGGACTGTCCTCCTTATGTCTGTCCTAGTAGCTGAGGCCAACCTTGCAAGGGCGTCAGCACGGCCATTGTCGAGCCTAGGTACCCTCTTGAATTTCACTTCTTTGAAGTTTTTTAGCAATGACCTCACCTTATCAAGATACCTAGCCATCCTCTCGTCTTTGGCCTCATAGGCTCCTAGTATCTGATTCACCACCAGCCTTGAATCACTGTGAACCGACATTTGGCCGACACTAAGGGATTTGGCCAAGGAGAGGCCAGCTATCAAGGCCTCATACTCAGCCTCATTGTTGGAGGCTTTGAAATTGAACCTCAGGGCATACTCGACGTCAGTGCCATCGGGTGCTGATAGTATCAGTCCAGCACCACTTCCGCTATCACAGGAGGACCCGTCAACGAAGAGGCTCCATGGAGTTTTTCCTTCAGAGAAATTTCCCTCAGAGAGGGACCCCTGTCTAAAGATGTATCTTCCCTCTTCGTTTTCGGTCACTTTTCTTCTAGCGGTGCTCGTTTCAGCCATATCTGCGGGTGTGTCTTCTGTATCTGCCTTCCCGAGGTTCTCACCCTCGGCCTCATCATCTTCCCAGGTGAACTCAGCCACGAAGTCCGCCAAGGCCTGCCCCTTAATGGCTGTCTTAGGCTGGTACACAATGTCAAACTCCCCCAGCTCTATAGCCCAGGTCATTAGCCTTCCTGATTTTTCAGGCTTGTGTAGGACCTGCCTAAGAGGAGAGTCAGTAAGGATGACCATAGTATGGGACTGGAAGTACGGTTTCATCTTTCTTGAGGCATGGATCAAGGCATAGGCCAACTTCTCCATCCTCGGGTATCTCTGCTCTGCCCCCTGGAGTGCCTTGCTGTTAAAATACACAGGCTTCTGTACACCGTCCTCGTCTCTCACGATGGCTGCGCTGATGGCAGACTCTGAGACGGCGAGGTACACGTAGAGTCGTTCACCCTGCACGGGTCGTGACAGCAGCAAGGGAGACCCTAGGTATGATTTTAGCTCCTTGAAAGCCTCATCACACTCTTCGCTCCATTCGAAGGCTTTCCTGAGGATCTTGAAGAATGGTAGACACCTGTCTGTTGCCCTTGACACAAATCTGTTCAAGGCAGCCACTCTCCCTGTGAGCCTCTGAACGTCTTTAATGGACTTGGGGGTCTTCATCTCAATAAGGGCCTTTATCTTTTCGGGATTGGCCTCGATGCCTCTTTGATTGACAATGAACCCCAAGAACTTCCCCGCTCCGACCCCGAAGACACACTTGGCCGGATTGAGCTTCATTTTGTATTTGTCCATTGTATTAAAGGTCCTTTCCAGGTCTGCCACATGGTCCTCTGCTTTCAAACTCTTGGTCAGCATGTCATCCACGTAGACCTCCATAGACTTCCCAATTTGGTCTTCGAACATTTTATTTACGAGGCGCTGGTACGTTGCCCCCGCATTTTTTAGACCAAAGGGCATGACCCTATAGCAGTATGTCCCCTTGTCAGTGATGAAAGCAGTCCTCTCTGAATCCTCAGGGTTCATGAAAATCTGGTTATACCCTGAGTAGGCATCCATGAAACTCATGAGCTCATGGCCTGCGGTAGCGTCTACCATCTGGTCGATGCGGGGGAGAGGGAAGCTGTCTTTGGGACAATGCTTGTTGAGGTCTGTAAAGTCCACGCACATTCTCCACTTGCCGTTGGCCTTTGGGACGATGACTGCATTGGACAGCCACTCAGGGTAGATGACCTCTCTGATAAATTCAGCGTCTTCTAATTTTTTAACCTCATCCCTGATGACCTCATACTTTTCTCTAGAGTAAATCCTCCTCTTCTGCTTTACCGGCTTCACTCCCTCTACCACATTGAGTTTGTGGCACATGATTTCAGGGTCGATCCCTGGCATATCTACATGACTCCACGCGAAGACGCTTCGCCTTCTCCTCAACAGTTTGATGAGGTCTTCCTTGATACTGGGATTCAGAGATTTGCCGACTTGGACGGTTTTTCCCGGGTCATCCTCATCGAGGATGATGGGTTCTACCTCCTCAGCGGCCTCTCCTTTTTTGAGCTTCGTCTCATCCCTGGGGTCTAGGGTATCAATGTTGTAAGTGGCTGTAGCCCTCTTGTGTGCCTCCCTTTCTTCAGCGGAGTTGTAGTAGCACTCTCTCGCTGTCGTCTGGTCTCCCTGAACTTCCCCCACCCCATAAGGGGTAGGGAACTTAACCATCTGGTGGACCGTGGACGGCACAGCTTCAAACCCCTTGAGGGCCACACGTCCCAGTATGATGTTGTATGCCGAAAACACATGCTCATCCAGCACAAAGAAACTGACCCTCTTGGTGAGCCACCTCGGCCACTCGTCCCCCATCCTGACATCAGCCTCATACATTCCTAGAGGGTGAACCTTCTCCCCACTGAACCCAATCAATGGATGATGGTATGGGACAAGTCTGGCACGACTGAGGCCCAAGGCCTTGAAGCACGGCCAAAACATCACATCTGCGGATGAGCCCCCATCCACCAGGATCCTCGGCACTTCGCACCCGTGCACCCTGGTGGTGATGACGAGAGGGTCATCATGCGGGGCCAATAGGCCCTTGAAGTCCATTCTTGAAAATCCCACAATCAAAGTGTCCATATCAACCTTCTTCCTTTTTTCTGACTTGACCTCTACAGAGGTTGAGTGCACCGTCTTCATCACTGCCTTAGCCTCAGCGACATGGGCCTTCCTGTCGGCGACCTCAGACCCTCCTCCTGCAAAACCCCCGGAGATCATTCCCACCCCGAGCGAGATCGTATTGAGCCTCTTGACAGGGCCGTGGTCGTCTCTCGGCGGGAGGTCGGGGTCGTCCTCATCATCAGAGGGGTCGTCCCCTCTTTTTTGAGGACCTTCTCTGCAGGCATCGACTCGCTTCTTTCTGGGGTCGTCCCCTCGGCCCCTCTTGAAGTCGGCTTTGTCGACGTATTTTCTGAGCTTCCCTTCCTTCAGCATCTTCTCAATCTCATCTTTCAGAGCAAAGCATTTGTCTGTTACGTGGCCGTGGTCTTGGTGAAATTCACACCACAGGTTCCTATTTCTCTTGCCGGGGGCTGCCCTCAGCTTCTCAGGCCACTTCAGTGTCCGGTCACTCTTTATCTCATTGAGGATCTGTTCACAGCTGACCGTCAGAGGGGTGTACCCCGCGAACTTATCATCCATGGTCCTCTTCTTCCCCTCTTTGTTCTTCTTGGGGTATTTATTCCCACTTGCACCTCCTTTTTCGTCTTCCTGTTTTGCGGCCATCGCCTCTTCGGCGTTCATCACCTTCCCTGCTGTTGACAACAGCTCAGCCATCGTCCTCGGAGGGTCTTCGGCAAGCTTCCATAATAGCTTCCCCTTCTGGAGCCCTCCAATCAGGGCTGTCATAGCTATGCTCTCCTCATAGTCTTCCACCTCCAGCTTCTCTTTATTGAATCTGGCTATGTAGTCTCTCAGAGTCTCGCTCTTTCCCTGCTTAACATAGAGCAGGTGTGTGGTCTTCTTCTGTGGCCTCATCCCAAAGCAGAAATTATGGATGAACAGGTCTGCCAACTGCTTAAAGTTTCCAATAGAATTTTTTGGAAGAGACGTGTACCAAACATGCGCAGCCCCTGTCAAGGTACCAGAGAAGGCACGACACCTCATCTCATCTGAGATAGAGTATATGTCTGCCGCCGACTGATACATTTCCACGTGGTGGACAGGGTTGGTGCTCCCATCGTATCTTGGGGTGACCACAGGAGGCTTGAACTTTGATGGCGTGGGGAAGTTGACTATCTTTGCCACAAAGGGTGAGCCTATGGTGTACCCCCTCTGAAGAGGGTCCCGGCTCTTGAGTATGTCGCCAATCTTATCCTCTAACCTCCGGATTGAGTCATTCCAAGGCCTCACAGGGTCGGCCTGGCCGATGTTATCCCCTGCTGCCTCTCGGAGGTGGATGGAGGGCTCCGCCATGGCAGGCCTGTGTCGGCTATTTACTTCCCTTTGGCCGTCATCCCGTCTTTGGGGTCGGCCTTCTGCTTCTTTCCTAGATCTCGCTGCGCTTCTTGACTTGGACAACTTGTCTCGCAGGTCATTTACTGGGCCCAGCCTCTCGAAGGCCGACCCCCTGCTCAGGCGGTCAAAAGCAGAGCCTCTTGGGCGATCATCAGGGTTTGGTCTCCCGCACTTTCCTCTACTGTCCTGGAGGGGTCGTACTGTATTGTTGGAGACCTCATATGGCTCCCAGCATTCTACTGGAGCCTCTTCTTCCTCCAGATCATCATACCTGTCCTCTGGGCAAGGGTTTCCTTGCCTCCCCAGGCGTAAACGCCGGGGGTCAGCAACATCCCTACGCCGCTGAGGGGGTGGCAGGTCTTTATGTGGTGCCTGGGGTGGTCCCCTGGCCTCATGATGTCCTGGAGCTGCTGCCGGAGTAATCATCTCAGGTGAGACCCCTGGTGGTCTCAGTATATTCTGACTTAGAGCTGTAAACTGCTCCTGCATCATCCGCTGGCTGGCTGCCAGAGACTTTAGGGCTGCTGCCACATCAGCCATCTCAGACTGAGGTGGTGGCTGACTGGAACTGGGCCTTCCCCCATCATCCGGCGGGGGAAGTGGTGGCGGTAGCATCTCAGGTGCCATGTGCTTGAGTTATGAAGAGCTGAACTGAAGAAAATACTGGTTAGCTTGGGAACCTTAGTGGGTCTCTTTCAATGGTGAAACACCTCCTCTCAGGGGGAGTGTTGGTTCACCACCAGAGTGCCCAGTGAGGTCAAGCTGTACAAAGGAAGAGATGTCTTCTCGTTCCCACAGACGGCGCCAAACTGATGATGCTAAGATTTAGCATCACCGGATAAGTGATAGTGAGCTCAAGCAGAAGCAGCCATGGCAGCCATAGAGATGCAAGTATATAAGTATGTAAGTGTGTAGAAGGGGATGAGTATAAGAGGAAATAAGACAATGATGTATAGTGGTTCAGCCAATGTGGCCTACATCCACTGTGAGTGTGTGATCCACTAAGTATGGGCACTAATGGCCTTAGATACAATGCTCATAACCCTCTCCCTCTCTCTACTGTGTGTGTACAAGAAGAGTTTTAGCTAGGGCTATTGTTCATGGATCCCTCCCTGTAGGGTTGTAGGTGACAAGTATATATAGGTCTTGGGGGGTGTAGTGTACCCCCCCAAGTAAGCATGGTGCATGTGAATAATGATCTAGCCAATTCCCTGTTGACACCTGTAGATGCCAAATGATGACATAATATTCCCTCACGTGAGGGTGTGATTCTGTTATAACGGTCTGCCACGTGTCATATGAGCCTGACGCGCACTGTTCCACGCGTCTCCCAAACCACGCGCCGTCATGATATCACCCTCGGCCTATGAGCCGAGGCCGAGGGCAAAGTTTCTTCCGGTAGTGAGTCTGGCTTGATTCTGGCCTCGTACTGTCGGACCCTCGTAGGGTCGTCCGGAGCCTGGGGGTCGGCCCCTCGTACTGTCGTCCGGAGCCTGGTGGAGGGTCGGCTCCTCGTACTGTCGTCTGGAGCCTGGTGGAGGGTCGGCTCCTCGTCCTGTCGTCTGGAGTCTGGTGGTGGCCAGCTGGGGCCTACTGAAGGGTCGTCCCCTCGTAGGGTCGTCCGTACTAGAGGTAATCCCCATCCAGGCTCAGGGTATAAACGGGCATATCATGGGTTATATTTTAAATTAATGGATTAATTAGATTTTATTATTAATTAATTCATTCAGGTTTTATCTGGACGGTGGATATTAAAAAGGATGATTCTGAATATTACTTAAAGGTATTTAGGTAATATATGAATGTGATGCCATTGATATGACTGTATGATATAAATTCGGTAATTTTTATTTTTAGTCAGGCGCGGTATGGAACGTGTCGGGACTAGTTTATTAAATTAAAAAGGAAATTTATTTTCGATCGATCTAATAGTCATTTCGACTGCGTCGTTGCGTCCGGAAGGTTCGAAATAGTCAGAAAAGTCTATTTGGATGTTAATTTTGAGTCTCGGGTCTTTTGGAAATGAATAGACAACCCGAAAGGGCATTTTGGTCATTTTTCTAGGAGGGATGAATAGTGATTTCGGATTTGGCACTATTATAAGTATTGGTAGATTAAGTGTATGGGGGTTATTCATCTCCTCTTCACAAATTAGAGAAGCCATCTTCCTAGAGAGAGTGTAAGAGTGCTTGGGAAGGGAAAAGCCACTTGGGAAGGAGAAGAACAAGAACCAAGGTTCACCACCACCAACCACCAACCACCACTGGAGTTTGAACGGAGAAGGGACAACCAACTGAGATATACTACACCAAAGGATCAGACCTACAGTAAAGGCAAGTGTTTGATAATGGCAATTTAAGTTCGTATATTGTCCATGTTAGAATAGTATGAAAAGAGAAGATTATTCATGTTTGGAAGAAATAATGGAGTATTATATGGATTTCTGGAAAACTGAAATGATATAGGAATTTAACTCATGTTTTAGGATGATATTAATCCACGAAATAGTCATGAATCTGTTGAAGAAATTATGAAAACCATTGATGTGTTCTTGAAAATGATATGTTGATTATTTCTGGAAATAAGGAGATAAACATGCTTTTTAACCCAATCCCTTGATGATTCTAGGATGTTTAGAGTATTGGAAATCGTTCATATATTTTGATATATCATGTAGTAAAGATTATAAGTTATTTTGGAGGTTAATATGAAGGCTTGAATGAGTAAAAATGGTGAAACCCGTAGTTGCTGAAATGCAGAAAAACCAGGCTGTGACCTGAGGGATCGATCGATCGACCCCTACCTTCGATCGATCGACCTCCCCAGAATATGTTAAGTTGTTTCTTTTTAAATTTTGATTCTTATCCAAAACCTTTTGTGGATCTTTGGTGATTATTATTTGGAGATTATGGGACCTAGAAAATATCAATAAACCCTTGATAAGATTTGAATTAATTTGATTTGGATTCGAGTGATTTAAATGATGAAAATTATATTGAATGGAATTTCGGTTGCTAGATTTATTTGTTAAATTCCAAATGGGGATGTATGAGGATTTAAGATAGGACCATTAGGGTTGATTGAATATAACACCTGGGTATCCTTAAGTTTATAAGAGGGTTTAATCCTAAGTGAAAGAATATGTGTTTATAAGAGATTTGAAACTATCGGTTTTAACCTTAATTAAAAGGAGAACTAAACTCGTAGTAGTTCGGGAGAAATAATGTTATGGACCAGTAGGATATTAGTATTTTCTTACTGAATATAAGATGAGGAAAATCCTATTTGAATCTTGTGAGATGGGAGTTTAGAACACATTTGATTGAACGAGGGTATGAGGTTATCCCGATCGCATAGTTAAAGTTTTCGAACCTCCTCGATCGACAAAGTTAAGTAGTAGTGTATTGGATGGGTTCCTTGTTTGGATTTCGCTTTGCGAGGCGCTCCGCGCATGAACCTTAACGACGTCGGGAGTGGAGAGATGTTATAGGATGCGAGGATAATTAAACTATGAAGTAAAGATATGGTATGTTAATACGTGGAATTTAAAAGAGATAGAATGCTACGTATGGGAAATATCTTAGGGTAGTGATAATTACCTTATTGATATTATATTATAGGTATGATAATACCTATTTGATTGATTTATGATTTATGTGTATGACATACCTAGCTTACTTTCTATCGGTGGGAGGTTTGCGCGTGAGGGCAGTCATATCCTGATGAATCTATGGGATCTTTGATTTGTCGCTCGAGAACATAGGTCTATGAAAGAATTATCGGGGAGTTGATAAGTCCGCTGACTGTGGGTACGTAGGTATGTGCGTGACCCATGGATACGAGAACTATGTTCGCCTCCAATTTGTTTGTTGTTGTTTGTGGTTCGTGGAATCTTACCGAACCTTTAGTCCCCTATTCGGCGACCTGCGATGATGGGACATGATAGCCTAGTAATGCATTGCACCACAGCTGTGACTCGGGGTGCCGTATTATATATGAATATATATATATAATAGATTAAATGGTTACATGGATATATTGTGGTTAAATCTATCTACGGTGATAATTATAGATAACGGTGAATAGAGAAAGATAATGGAATTAAGTTAATGAATGTTTATGCTTATAGAATTATAAAGCTTCACTCACGTTAATGAGAAACGATTCATATTAATGACTAATGATTCATGTTAATGAGAAACTAATCATATAAAGAAGAAATTTAAATGAATAATAATGTGACCTATGGTATGGGACATACGGGGATTATGATATGGGAATGGAATTTATATATGGAGACTAGAAAAGAGGAACCATTAACTAGGAGGTTAATAGGAAACGTTAAGTGTGCACTCTAGTTGAGAGGTGAGAATTGCAAGTGAGAGTTGGATCTAACATGTACATAATAAATGCTTTATTGCACTTGTTAAATACTTGTTGTTTTAAAAATAATCTACACATTCGGGCTCTGACCCGTTTCCTTGCATATTTTCTTTTCTCTTCTATTGTATCTCTATATCAGGTGTCCAGCAACAGGGACGCCAACCATAGTTGATTGTGACGAGCTATGGAGCTATGGAAGTTTTGCTTAGACGCTTGTCATCTTTTTGATTCACAGTATTCTTACATCGGGCATGTCGCCCAAAGGATTTCAGTTATCATTTTATGTCGGAGTTAAATACTATTGTATTTGTGTCTTTTTAATACATTTAACATTGTTGGGATCATTGTAAAGGATTTATATTATTTGGGAATGTTTATTCCAGTTGCATTTAAATTCTTTTGAGTTATTTATTGTGTTATCTGTGTTGTAGAATAAAATGTGTTGAGTTATTCTTAAACTGGAAATGGATTTTGTTAAATTAAAATTTGGAAAGTTTTTAACACCAGCTTAATTGAGTTTTGGGTGAGTTGTAAACGTTTTCGACAGTGATGCTAAGAATGAGCCAACTGTATATTCTGTTTTAATTTGGTATGGGACTGGCCACCCGGTATTTAATTAGGCGGGGTGTTACAGAACCCCATAAGGAAATTCAAATGGAATTGGAGCGGGCCCTACATTAAGAAGTTAATTCTCTCGGGAGGCGCCTCTATGCTCATAGATCTCGATGGAGAAGAGAAGGTGCGTCCAATCAACTTCGACCGTCTAAAGAAATTTTATCCTTAGTTCGAAATCTCAGCGTGCTGTGACTTTTCTCATCCCCCTTATATTCTAAAAACAATTATTCACTTCCCCTTACCCACATCTATATGGGACCTGATTCTCTCAACAAAAAATTTCTTGTCAAACTAAAACTCATGAAAATTTTCAAAACCCCCAGAGGTACGCAGGCATACCATATGCCATACATGGGCCCGATCTGTTTCTTTTACACAAAATTCGATTCTTTTCTAACTTTCCATTTTATCATTTACATGAACAAAAGGATTTTTTATGACTTAGTGATTGGTATAAATAATTCAAATGCAAAACTCATCAAGAGGCACAATAAAATATGATTAAAATTAATATTTATTTCTAAATAAGGAATACGACACTGTTACATGAAGTATAAGTGAAGGGTGTTAAACAAACCACCCCCTTCAACTGACTAAGCCATCTTTAAAACAAACCTAGCCCTTACCAAGATACCCAAAAACTATTCTAAACCCCAAAAAATAAAAAAACACCAAAATTTTCCTAGCTTCACAAAAATTACCCAAGCTTCACAAATATTGCCTTCAACTTCCCAACGACCCCGCTTCATCATCATTTTCGACCTTCGGAGGTTCTGAAGTCTCCCATTAATGGTTCACACTTCGTAAGCACTCCATGGAGGGGTACGCCCTGAAAAGCTTTGACATAAGCATAATACCATCCTCTATGGTGTCGAAGGCCATGATCCACCTTTGACCAATCTCTTAATCCATGATTTTCTCTACTACCATCTTCCACAACCTTTTTAGGTAGTCCCAAAAAATATGCTAGGCTTCTCCAACAGATTGTGATGGACGGATAGACGGCCGACAGTGCTTCCATAAGGAGTCCAGCATTATCCTTAGTGATTCAATAAAACCTCTACGTGGAAGAAGTTCGTTAAGCGAAGGGTTCATTTTGTTCCCACCGAACTTGGCATAAAAGCCGCCAGGGGGAATATATGGTAGTCCGTCAAAGTCCCACTAACCATACATACCGGTACTTTCTAAGCTACAAGAGAGGTTGTAAGTCTCCCCACTATGGAATTAAACAATGCAGACACTTGGTTATGTGCCCCACTAAAAAATTGACCTAGTTCTGTACGGATGGGCTAAAACTGAAGAAAGATTGGGTAAAGAATTTAGGCACACCTACTGAGGGATACTAAGGAGGGGCCGCCAGAGGAAACCTCTTTGAAATTCACATGTAAAAAATTAGTGTTATCCCCCTCAGAATGTCTGAGCATCCCCTTTTCCAAGTATCCAGGCCATTCGGGGTCTCAGCCATCACCACCGTCACAGGATTATGGCGGTAAGACATCCATGTTGTTATCGCTGCCCCTTGGGCATAATCCATCAAGTCTCCTATCACCAGCAAAAGCCTCGAATTAAGGACCAAGGTGACATCTCCAGTAAAACCAACATCCTCAAAGCCCATAAAACACAATGATTCCACAATTACTTGGAGAGAAATAATCATTCCAATAACCAACGAATGAGCCGTCGAAGGACAAATATGGAGCAACTCCGCTAGAAATTCCCGAGGAGAATGGGAAAAATCTGGTATAGTTACCGCTACACTAGGACTGACCCCTAATATGGAAGAGAATTCTTCATAGGCAAGACCTCGTCTAGGCCAAAATGGAAGACATGATGTTCAGGGTACCCAAACTGTCCCGCCACTGCCAACAATTTCTAGTCGATATCTCAATTACGCCACAAATAAACCCAATGCAAGTTGAAAGCGTCGTAGTTCACATTGTATAAGCACGTGGCCTCCAGACCATCAAGGTAAGAAGTTAATCCTTCTTGCATGGTAAGAGCCATTTGGAGAATAAGAAATGAAAAAAAAAAAGAGAAATGTGGGTATTGGTTAATAAGGCACATCCCAAACCCATCCTTTTATACTCAAAATCTTTGGAAATAAACAAGAACTCTGGAAACCCGATTATTTTTCATCCCTACAGGAGTACACTGATGCGTAGGAAAGTGAAATCAAAACCTATGGACGATTTGACTTGACCTCCATCTGAATGGGTAGGTAAAGGGGTATGCCGATTGGCATCCCCCTTGTTTTGGAAAATTCCATTTTTTTCTCTTTTATCAAAATCATTTTTTTTTAAAAATCCCCATTTTGAAAAATTACCCCTTATTATTCTTTTTAAAATTTACTCATTTTCTCTATTTTCCCCTCAAAAAAATCATTTTCATTCTCAAAATAAATTCTTACTCAAAAAATATTTTTTTAATTACAGTTACTCCTTTCTTCTAAAATAATAAACATTTTGTCTTCCATCGCCCTAACACTCAATTGTCCCTCTCAAGCACGGCGAGTAGTGGTCCTCCATTATCAGAAATCGAACCCTCATGTGAGGTGGCAGATGACACAAAGTGGGAAGGAGCCGAATTCTTAATATAATCTGACATGGAGGCCATTTAGTCCTTGATATCCCTAATCCAGTTTGTTTACATCGGAACATACTGCATGAAAAGAAGCAAAAATAAAAGATAAATTAGTCAATAAAGAAGAAAAGAAGAATCAATAGAACAAGGGAAAGAAGAAGGATATACCTTTGTCCAGAGGAACTCATCCATAAGCCCAGTCAACCCAGACACCAACACATTAGGACGGTGTGGCATGCCCAATGACTCCCCGCTAATCAGTCGAAAGTTGTCGAAATGGGGAGTAATCTGAGTTAATATAGACTCCTCTGCTGCCGCCACTACCGACGTGCCATGACCTATGTTGCGGGCCGATCCCACCGACGGGCTAGTACCTCCACCCGAAGCCATGGCGAGTGGAGGCATGTTTCTCCACGTCATAGATACAGGGGGAATCAACGAGCTCATTACAAAATTTAGGTAATCATAGCTCACCAATGTATCCGTGTAAAGCATATAGGGCTTGCCAATCATTGTCGCCTCTCGGGCATTGTCTGATATATCTCTCACCTACCTCATCTATATAGGGTTATTGATGGTGGTACCACCACATCCTCCTCCATAATCTGCGTCACCACCCTCTCCCCTAAGTACGAGACATACCCAAACTCATGTGTAATCGACCGTTGGATCTGCAAATGTAGGCTCGTCACCCTAGTATTTTGTGGAGTCATACCCTAAGGGTACAATGTCACCTGCAATCCCCAACATAGAATCAATATCTACTTAGGAAATGAGGATGCAAAAGAGAACTCAAAAAATATGAAAGATAACGTGTTTGGTCGTTAGGGCGTTCAGAGCCCATTGCACGTTCGCAAAACATAAGGAGTGATTCGACCGCTGGTTGTGCTTCCGTCACTGGAAAATACAACAAAAGTCCCCAAAGTCCTCACCCTTCAGGGCTATCAACCCTATAATATGACCTATCTCCTAATAGAACCACGTCTGTAAATACATCAATTAGTAAAAATGGAATAAAAGAAGAATGGAAGGGGATGCATAGAAAAGAAAAATAAATCCAAAGTTAGCTTTAGAGGATACATGGCCCCCATAAGAGTCTGTCGACATCTTTGACTTAAAGTATCCAAAGAAGAATAAAGAAATGCCAAGGTTAGGCTTCCCCTGTTATATATCTAGACGTTGGAAATCGTCCTCCGAAATGATAAGTGAACACCATCACCGCTTGTCGCCAGCAAAAATACACCAAACAAAAGCAAAATAAAGAGATGGTTCATCTGCCTCACCTGCCACCCATCGGTCAAGTCCATCCTCCTCCTCAGGAACATCTCCTTCGAAGTATAAATGAGGACATAATACCTAGATACGATCCTACCCATATCCCCCAAGGCTGCCTTCACTACATCGGATGTCACCCTTGATGTAGGGTCCACCACTATTTGGAACCCCTCACAATCAACCCCCAGCAGCTACTGAATGTCTATGGGAGTAATAGTAATCTCCCCAAAGCCAAGATGAAACGTATGGGTAGTATCCCACCATTTATCCCCTAGATCACACAATACCGTAGTAGAATGCAGTGTCTCATTCGAAGCCTATGCCAAATGGATAAAATCGGCATACAAAACCACCCAGCGCACCATAGGAAGAAGCTTATCCCAAACCTTATTGAGCCCCATCATCCCCCCAGACCGAATTCTCGAAGGAGAAATGCCAGTCTGAAAAAGAAGAAGAAGAAAAACCCTTCATTAGCACAAAAAAAGAAAGAGAAAAATAAAACAAAATATCAAAGGTCACTAACATACATAGCTACTAGGGTTCTTTTCCCTAGACTAATGGTGGTATAAAGCCTCACATAGTAGGAGAGGATCATCAGCTATATGCTCAAACAAATTAAAGGCATTCTCATCGCCCAATGTAAGGGTCACTTTAGACAGCCACTCCAAGCTAGCCCAATCATCAACGACCAACCACTTAGTATTATATCCCTTTCTTGAAGTACTAGCAATTTGAAGTGTTGAAGAAAAAAGGGTCTAGGAACGGTTTATAGAGAGAGAAAGAAGAAGATTCAAACACTTAAAGGTGTGAAAAATAGGGATAGATCACCACCTTTTTATAGATGGCTAAGGGTCTATAACTTCCTTTTTCTCTTCTCAAGGAAGCCCAAGAGTCCATTCCATTATCGATTGGAACTCTCGCAAGACTGCATATCGGCACCTCATTTTAAATTTCGTCCAAAAAATGCCAGAACATTCTAGAAAAATCTAGAAATTGCCCAAAAATCCCTGAAAAATATGGAACGTCATTTTCCTCCAGAAAATTATTTTTGGATTACTAAGCCCCTTATAAACTCTCAAAATCCCTAGTAAGATTAATCTTTCACCCTTACCCTTAACATATTCTACAAGCAAAACCAACTATGCACTCACATCCAAGTCTACTATGATTTCTAGTTGGAATCCCAAAACTAAACATCCCCTAATGGATTTTCAAGGCAATATAATCCCCAACGGAACCAAAAGTGCACCTAAATCGCTAAGATTATTTAAAATTCCTAAGAGAGCAATTCCTCGCGTTACAACTTAAGGTCCTCATAATTGACATTGACCCTTAAAATTTCTCATTGCAACTTAAGTTCCTCATAATTGACATCAATCCTCAGAATTAATCGTCACAAATTATGGTCCTCGAAATTGAACTCGGCCCTCAAAATTGGTCAAGACAACTTTAGGTCCTCAGAATTGACCTCGACCCTCAAAATTGGTCGTCATAACTTTAGGTCCATAGTATTAACCTCGACCCTCAAAATTGGTCATCATAACCTTAGTTCCTCATAATTAGCCTCGGCTCTCAAAATTGGTCCCTACAAATTAAGTTTCTTAGAATTGACCTCAACCCTCAGAATTAGTAACTAAAACTTATGGTCCTCATAATTAACCTGAACCCTTAGAATTGGTCGTCACAAATTTAAGTACTTAGAATTGACCTCGATCAACAAAATTGGTCGTCGCAACTCAAGGTCCTCAGAATTGACCTCATCCCTCAGAATTGGTCTATACCACTTAAGGTCCTCATAATTTATGTCAACCCTTAGAATCGGTCATCACAACTTAATGTTCTCATAATTGACCTTGAGCCTCAGAATTTGTCACTACAACTTTACGTCCTTAAAATTGACCTCAGCCCTTAGAATCGGTTATCATAACTTAAGGTCATGAGAATTGACCTCAGCCCTCAGAACTGGTCATCACAACTTAAGGTCATCGTAATTTACATCGACACTTAGAATTGGTCATAAAAACTTAAGGTCTTCGAAATTGACCTCGGCCCACAGAAACGGTCATCCTCAACATCACTCTAGGTCCGTAGAATCGACCTCGGCCCGCTGAATTGGTATTCTTAAACATTTAGAAGCAATCTTAGCACATAATTAACCCTATGAATTTGTTATCCTCATCTCCTTAAGTGCTTAGAACTGGCCTTAACTCACTGAATCGGCCATCCTCGTATCCTTAGGTCCTCTGAACTGACCTTGACCCGCTAAATCGATCGCCCTAATTTCTTTAGGTGTTCAGAACTGAACTCAACCCACTGAAATAGTCATCCTTATCCCCAAACTAACCTCAACCCACTGAATCGGTCAACCTCATACTCTAGATCCAAAAGATCGACTAAAAACCTCTTTCCCAATCTTAATGTGGTGTCTATCATTAGACGAACTTAACTTATTCCAAGCTATACCATTTAGGGTCTCTCTGTATATTCCCCATAATAGGCCCCCAAGCACCTCCTTAGGTCCCTAACACTCACTAATTCAATGCAAACCCTAGGTCATACTCTGAGTATCGATCTAAAGACCACTGATAACTCCCATGACCCATTTGACTCTAGTCACCATTCTCGTCTGAGAAAAAGCTAAATATATCTTCGAAGGGATCTGAATCCCCTTTACAATGGTCTATCCCGTGCATGAATTGACCTTATGGTTTGGACGAATGGTTGGTTTTACTATCAAAAACTGATTTGGAGGCCATTGGGTGCTCCTAAGACACTTTTGACTCTAGTTAACCTCCTCACCTGAGTATAAGCTTAATGAATCATTGAAGGCCTATGAATATCCTTTCTAATGGTCCACGTCATGTGGGAATCGACCATACAGTTCAAACAAACAATCCGTTTTACCCTCAAAACTAGTATGAAGGCCACCTGGCTCCCTCGAGCACCGTTCAACCCTTGTTAAGTCTTTATCCTGAACAATGCTGAATGAATCTTCAAAGGGCTCTAAATACCCTTTCCAGTGGTCCATATCGTATATGAATCAGTCTTATGGTATGGACAAATGACCTATTTTACTCTGAAGGGTCTTTAGGTACTTTCGAGCCCATTTTAACCTTGATCAACTTTTTGCACTGAATGAAGTTGAATGAAATCTTGTGGGGCTTTGAATATACTTTCCAACGGTCCACCCCGTTTATGACTCAACCTACGACTTGGATGAACAATCCATTTTCCTTTAAAAATTTCATGTATATTGACCAACGGGCGCTTTTGGGCCTCGTTTGACCTCGGTCAATTCTCGAACCGAGGAGTGGCTCATTGGATTCTTAAAAGGATTTGAATACCCATTTTAATGGTCTAATTTATGTGCAATTGTGGCTTACCATTCGCATTTTACAACCATTTTCCCCAAAAATCTATCTTAAACTACTGAATGGCACCCTTAGTACCTTGCCTATCCCGATAGGCAGGTCAAGGACTCTGTCGATCGATAAATCCTTGTCCCTATAAATATAGACCATGATCTCACTTTGAAAAGATCCCCTGAACATCCCTCTCAGCAATTGAGAGAAGATTCTCCCGAATTCATAGTTGTTCTCTCTTGAAAAAACCATTTTCCACATTTCTTCCATCCTTTTCATACCCCTTTTAGTAACTTCTCACTCATCTCCTCAGACCTCCATCACCTCATAATGAGATAAGCTCATCTACAATCATGATCCATTTTAAGTCTTCATAAGGAGGTCTAATTCTCTACCCTTGTCTTTAAATTCTCTTATTTTAGATTTAGTCACTTTATTTTCACTTTAGTCATTTATTTCAATAGATTACATACCTTAATTTCAAACCTTTATTATTAGTATTTGCACATACTTGATTTTCTCAAAAAACCCAATAATAAGAAAAAGAGGGTTTATTTGTGAATTACAAACATGGAGTTCTCATCACATTTTCTCACGCAAAAATACCTTTTTTCTACACACACTTGTAAGGAAAGTCCCATGTTGGATTTATTGGTTAAAAAACCACCTCGTATTGTTTTGGAAATACGTGGACTTTTATGCCCCATTGAGTTATGTAGGAGTTTTGGATAAATCCCTAGACTCGAGTCCTCCCCCATGCACATTTGTTCACTTGCTCTTATCATATAATCTTACTATATTCTATATAATTGACTACTTGTGTCTTATCCGATGTACGCATTAGTTCTTCTATAATGACTTTTGAATTTAAAATCACTTACATTTTTCTTGTAATTACTATTTTGGGAACACTCCTAAGGATGACCTCACTCCGCCTTTGTCCATAACGAGAGTTGAACAATTCCATTATCCATTTATATTATGCACATAAGCATGCACTTCTCAGATTTTATTGGGATAAGATTAACACATGTCCACGAGATACTGAAAGGGTGGGATGGGTGCCTAACACCTTCCCATTTCGTAACTTAGTCCCCTGGCCCTTGAACTACTTGGTTTTGCAAGAATAAGTAATGTTCTTAATGTTGTTCTCTCGAGGTAACAACATTTATTTTATCTTTTTTTTTCAAAATAGGTTGATGACTCTATCTCTATATATTACCCGAGATCGATGACGACCGAGCACCCCGAGAAAGGGCGCAATCTAGCACACACGCGTGAAAGGAAGGATAGGAGAGGATATGACCCTCCTCTAAAGACTTTGACCCCATCGAGATGGCCGCAACGGCACTTAGCTGATGCAACATAAGTCGTTAAAATATAAAATAGCTTGTTCAAGTGTGTGTGGAGTAATATGAAAAGGTGAACCGTTAAGTAAACCAAAATCTAACATCTCCATGCAATCATGATTACGAATAATCTAAAGAATTATAAATAATAAACAAATGTATCCATATGGTAAACGTAGAATAAATGGGACTTAAACACACCGATATGCCATACAAAATGTGTAAAACTAATGCACAAAAGAAACCAAAAATCCTTTCGAGTTTTTCACAATTGTTAAAACAAATTCATATATACACGAAAAAAATGAAGAAGCGAAATAGAAAAGATTATAACATCATACAACTATTAAACACATATATCATGAAGCACAAAAACTAGTGTATGAAATATATGCAAACATAATCACTCGTAAGATATAGCATGTGATAAATCATGTGAAAGCATACGATAATAAAAAATTCTAAAATTTAACGCCTCCAATTCATATTTTCTAACCCACATAAGTGTAATGTGACGAACTTGGATTTTTGGAACCTTGGTGACACTAGACTAAAAATTCCTTGTACCTTTTCTAAGATCATAAAAAAAATCATGAGGTGACCTTTCCTTCCACAATGTGTGAAAGTGTAGACATGACGAGGAATGTTACCTTTGGGTTGTCCTTTTTTTAATGTCATTGGCAACGATTGAATCTCGCAAAACATCGGTCTTTGATTTAGGAGCGAAATCATTGTGATTATCCAAAGAAATTCCAACTTTGCCTTTTTTATATGGACGGTGCCTAAAATCTTATCCAACTTCTCCCTCCTAGATTCTAAATAAACTTTAACATGACTTGAGTCTTTCGATTTTTATTCTAAGTCCACAATCCTAGACTCAAGAAAATTATTAGAATATTCAAACATTAAGTACTCCTTCTTCATATATTCAACCATTTCTAGAAGGTTATCTCTCTCCCACTAAATGTAAGTGAACTTATCCCTAAGATTCTTCTCATGTGGCCTCAAATCCTTCATCAATTTATCAGTATCTTCTACGGCATGTTCGTTCAACTTAGCCTTTAACTTTACTTTCTCCTTTTTCAACATTAAACACTCGGTATACAACTCACAGAAGGCAACTTGAACCTCACAATCCTCCTCCTCATTCATCTCACTTTCATCATTAGCTTGGGAATCACACGATCGGACCTCTGAACTTTTATGCATATATTTATCTTTAACATTGAAAGATTTATCATTTAAAATCACATGACTAGCCATGAAAATGGTGAAGTTATACTCCAGGGGAGAATTAGATTCCACTTTCGAATCACTATCACTAAGGGTAGCATTTTAAGTGATGATGTTGAAATCTAGCACCACCGGATAAGTGATGATGAGCTCAAACAGTAGTAACCATGGCAGCCATGGAGATGTATATGTGTGAGTGTGTATAAGGGGATGAGTATAAGAGGAATTTGACAATGATGTATAGTGGTTCAGCCAATTAGGCCTACATCCACTGTGAGTGTGTGATCCACTAAGTGTGGGCACTAATAGCCTTGGATACAATGCACATAAGCTCACTTTCTCTCTCTACTGTGTGTACAAGCAGAGTTTTTGCTAGGGTTACAATTATCGATCCATCCCCCCTGTAGGGTTATAGGTGACAAGTATATATAGGTCATGGGGGCTGTAGTGGTGCATGTGAATGATGATATAGCCAATCCCCTATTGACACTTGTAGATGCCAAATGATGACATAATATTCCCTCACGTGAGGGTGTGATTTTATTATAACGGTCTCCCATGTGCCAGGTGAGCCTCACACGCACTGTTCCACGCGTCTCCCAAACCACGCGCTATGATGATGTCACCCTCGGCCTTTGATATGAGGCAGAGGGAAAAGTTCCTTTCGACAATGAGTCTGGCCTAATTTGGGCCTCATACTGTCGTACCCTCAGGGGGTCGTCCGGAGCCTGATGAAGGGTCGACCCCCTGAAGGGTCGTCCGAAGCCTAATAAAGGGTCGACCCCCTGAGGGGTCGTCCAGAGCCTGATGAAGGGTCGGCCCCTGAGGGGTCGTCCGAAGCCTGATGAAGGGTCAGCCCCCTGAGGGGTCGTCTAGATCCTGGTGAAGGGTCGGCCCCCTGAGGGGTCGTCCGTAGCCTAATGAAGGGTCGGCCCCCCTAGGGGTCGTCTGAGCCTGATGAGGTGCAGGGCACCCTCAGCATGGCCGAGGGTATATACGGGTATATCAATTACCCCCCAGCCCTTAGCCATAGATGATGCTGAGATGGCTGAGGGATAATGTTGCTTTGAGACTAAGTGTATGGTCTGTTTGATGAGTGACACCTGTCAAGCTGATGTGACACATGTCAAGTTTTTATCTAATGTCATACCAGTTTTCAAGGCATGGCGGCTGCATGCTGCTTGGGTCTTTGTGCCCTAATGATGTCCTCCTCGTGCGTTGTGCTTTGCATTGGGTAATGGGACCACTCATCACTAAGGTTTATAAGCAATTTTTGAAAACTTTCCTTCTCTCCTTCTTTTTTACGCCCAAGCTCTCTCTCTCTCTAGATTTCCAACAGACAAACCACCATTTCTGCAAATTTCAATATTTCTAGTTTGGCAGTCTCGCTCTTCCTTCTCAGGTAATCCCTCTGCCCTAGTGTCCTCTTTTCCTTCATTTCTTGCTTGCTTATTTTAGGCTTGTAGGGTAGGATTTTCCTTATGGTGTTTCATAACTTTTCTGGCGTATTCTCCGGTGACTGGTTCTTGAGTGCTCTTGATTAAAACACTTCGTTTCTTTTGTTTCAATCCAAAAGTCCAGCTTGGTCAATTGCAAACTTGTTTGTAGTTAGCTTAGAAATTCATCCAAGTGCAGGGTCTCCCCCTTAATGCTTAGGAGGCTTTACAGTTTAGCCGAGGAGTTCCCATCCTTGAGAGAGAAGCTCTTCGTAGAGATTAGGCGAATAGAGGAAGAGGAGGAGAGGAGATGAGGGGCCGACCCTAATTGGGTACGACCCATTTTTCGCATTCCTTTTGCCACGATAAGACCCTCTAAGTCTTGCTGGTCGACTTGTCGTCGAGCCGAGATTTATTCGAGCGAGATGGATGAGAGAGCGTCGTCGCCAATTGGCACTGGACCTTCTGGAAGAGGAGAGGCGTCTGACCTAAGCCCAGGCCGACAGGCCGAGGGTATGGTTACTTCCGAGGCTATCCGTGTGACAACTCTCTCTCCACATGCCTTCTAGATGGCCTTTCCCCAAGGTCGTCTGACAGCTGATGGGGCCGAGGTCGAGGGTGAGGGGAGTGAGGATGATGAGGACTCAGATGACCCAGTTGACACATATCACACCTCGTCTTATATTTCCTCGATCAGGGATCGCGACCTTCTTCTAGGAGGCATGCATATGGTGTTCCTCCCACCATATCTATGAGGGTTCCCTCTAAGGACGAGAGGGTCTTTGAGGGTGAAGAGGGAGAGATAGCGGTGTACGAACAAATGTTCAAGGTAGGTGTCAGACTCCCTTTACATCCTGCTGTCGTAGATATTTTATCAGCCCTCGGCGTTGCCCCCTCTCAACTTCCTCCCAACTCTTGGAGGACGATCCTTGATTATGTCTCCTTATGGAAAAATTCTTTCACTGATGAGCCCTCGGCTGACGTATTATTGGCCTGTTACAATATCACCTCCTCGTCCAAACAGCATGGGTATTATCACCTGGGGGCGAGGAGGTCTGACAAAAAACTTCTCCACGTGGCACAAACCTCCAACCACGATTGGAAGAAGAGATTATTCTTTGTCTCCGGAGAGTGGGAGTTCTCTGCCGAGGCACAACCTGTAGCTGACGGTCCAAGGGTCCCCAGAAGATGGTCTAACCCTTCAATGAAGACCAGGTCAGACCCCGGACTTAGTCTGGAAGATAAAGACATAGTTGAATATCTGAGAGGACAAGGGAGAGGGGAAGAACTTGCAAAGTTTGAAGAGCTGATGACCCCTCGGTTCCTCAAGGAAGCTAGTCTGAGGGTTGGCCCCCTGACAGAACTATGTGAGTTATATGTATTGTTTTTTTTTTTGTTCTTTTACTTTTTCAAAGTGTTTCCTTTTTATCTCTGCACTTTTTTGACGTGTCGTCCTCTTTTCAGGTCGTCCTACTGGTATATCGGACTATCTCTGGGAAATGACTGCTCCCAGTTTGTTATCATGCTTGGCCAAGAAGAAAGGCAAGGATCCTCAGCAAGCTCCGAGGAAGACGCAAACCACAGGGCCGACACCTGCTGAGCCGACCGTTGACAGATAGAAGAGGAAAGATCCCGAGGTCCCCGTAAACCCTCGTCCAGGATCACGAACGAGGGCAGGGGTTAGTATGGGGGCCTTCTGGTCCCAGAGCTTGGCATTTATGAAGCCCGAGCCATCATCACTTATCGCAAACTTAAGGGCGGCCAAGGTGTCAATGTTTTTTGCTCCCTCGACTGCCGACTACGAATTCTTATCTAAGATGCCTCCGACAAAGGTGTATGACTACGGTCTGCATGCCCTGCCTCAGGTACTTATCTTGCTTCATTCCTTTAACTTCATTATTTCACCAACTGTATCCTCGGCCTCTGAACAAGTTCTTTTTCTTATGCAGTCTGTTTGCTCTTTTACCTCGGCCACCAAATGGATGGCGGAGAATCAGGAGAAATTTCATGAGGCCAAGAGGGCCATCCAACATGAGGCCGATCTGCACACTGACTTAGAGACTGCAAGGGCTGAGTAGAGAGTGCCAGAACTGAACATGCAAGGATTCTGGACGAGCTGAAGAGGCAGCACGACGAGGACCTGAAGGCCAAAGACTTGCTCATTAAGGAGAAGGATGAAGCCTTGACCAACCTAGGGACTCAGTTCAAGGCTGAGCTATCTGAGGTAGTGAGGAAGGCAGGGGCCGATGCTGTGGAGGCTTATAAACTCTCAGACGAGTTCCAAGGCTTCGGTCTTGAGTACTTAGAGAGAGGGATCAGGACGGCCTTTCGGTGGGTCGTCCTCAAATTCGGCGATGTCGTCTCTTCAGTCCGTCCCTCTCTGGAGGCACTTCATCTGGACGACCCCCTGATTTCCGAAGATCTATCCCAGGTGGAATACCAAGTTCACATTGAGGGTGTCCGCACGTCTAAAGACCAGCCAGTCGTGGTCGTTGAGGAGACCTCTCTTATTGATGTTGAGGCCCTTCCCTCTGATGTTGCTCCATAGGGTGGCTGTCTGTAGCCTATACCCTCTTGATGTTATCATTATTTTTGTACTCTACTTTGAAGAACACTTTTTAATATTTCATTTATATCATCATCTCTCTTGTTGTCTTCCATATTTGCCTTTTGTATGATTTGCATTGTGAATGAATTTTTTTTTATATTATCGCTAACCCCTCCCTCGTCTTTCTTGAGGACCATGGTGGGGTTGTCCCCTCCATGCGACCTCATTATAGCCGAGAGTTATAATCACCAAATTAATGATTTTAAACAAAGTTTTCCCTCGTCTTTCTTGAGGACCATGGTGGGGTCGTCCCCTCCATGCGACCTCATTATAGCCGAGGGATATGATTACCAATTTAATGGTTTTAAAAAAAGTTTTCCCTCGTCTTTCTTGAGGACCATGGTGGGGTCGTCCCCTCCATGCGACCTCATTATAGCCTAGTATTTTTCTCCAAAGATTTTTCCACGCGTACTAGAACTGATAAACACAAGATGAGAATAAACACTAATATTTCTCATTAATTTTTCAAGTGTTCTGTCGGAGCAACACCTCTTACAACTGTCGTTCGATAGGACTTTACAAAACTACTGATAGTATTTCCTCAAATGATCTACATTCCAAGGGTTGAAAAAGGGTTCCCCCTCTAGGTTTTCTAGTCTATAGGTCCCAGGGACGACTTCATCGATGACCCTATATGGGCCATGCCAATTAGGATGGAGCTTATTGGGCTTTCACCAAGTCTTTTTGAGAACCAAGTCCCCTACCGCAATTGGTCTCTGTTTCACCCTCTGATTGTAAAACCTTGCTTTCCTCTGCTGGTAGGCGGCCTGCCTTATCTCGGCCTCTTCCCTCCTTTCCTCAATCAGGTCTAGGTCGAGTCTCCTCTCTTCTATATTTCTCTGGGGGTCATACATTTGGACCCTATGAGTAGGAAACCCAATCTCGATGGGGATGACGTCTTCTGAGCCATAAGCTAGCATGAATGGGGTCTCTCCGGTAAAGGTCCTCACTGTCGTCATGTATGCCCACATCACGGCATATAACTCCTCGACCCATCTTCCTTTTGCCTCCTCAAGCCTCTTCTTGATTCCATCTAGGATTGTCCTGTTTGTAACTTCTGTTTGCCCGTTGGACTGAGGTCGGCCTGGGGTAGAGAAAAATTATTTGATACTCACCCTTTCACAGTACTTCTGTAGAGAGGTATTCCTGAACTGAGTCTCGTTATCTGAGATGAGGGTGTTGGGGAGACCATATATGTATATAAAAATTTTCTAGATGAACTGGAAGGTCTTCTTCTCTGTAATCATGACCATCGGTTCGGCCTCTACCCATTTTGAGAAATAGTCAATCGCTACGATGAGGAACCGATAGTTATTGACTGCTCTTGGTAAGGGTTCTACGAGGTCGATCCCCCATACTACAAATGGCCATGGGGATGTAATGGAGGTAAGAGGCTTATGGGGTTGGTGAGGGATGGTGGCAAATCTCTGGCATTTATCGCACTTTTTTACATATGCCGTGACGTCTTTCCCCAAGGTCGGCCACCAGTACCCTTGGGTGATCACCCTCTTTGCTAAGGATCTGCCCCCAATGTGGCTTGAGCACGATCCTTCGTGCACATCTTGCAAAATGGATGGGACCTCAGATGGGTGCACACACCTAAGTAAGGGGAGTAAAAATCCATTTTTGTACAAGGTTTCCCCAATGACAGTGAACTTTGCAGCCCTGTATCTCAACTTCTTCCTTTCTTACCTTGCCTCTGGCATCTCCCCCTCTTTAATGTATCTGATCAGAGGGTCCATCCACGAAGCTTCTTGAGAAACATTTAGGCCATTGCTAAGTGTTCCCTCAGTGTCATCAATAGTTGGCCGAAGCAAAATTTCCACTGGGACCATCCTCCTGATGTCTGTCCTAGTTGCCGAGGCCAACCTAGCAAGGGCATCAGCACAACCATTGTCGAGACTAGGTATCCTCTTTAATTTCACTTCCCTGAAGCCCTTCAGTAATGACCTCACCTTCTCAAGGTACCTAGCCATCCTCTCATTCTTGGCCTCGTAGGCTCCTAGTATCTGATTCACTACTAGCCTCGAATCACTATGAACCAAAATCTGGCCGAAACTAAGAGATCTGGCCAAGGAGAGTCCTGCTATCAAGACGTCATATTCGGCCTCATTGTTGGAGGCCTTAAAGTTGAACCTCAGGGCGTACTCAATGTCTGTACCATCGGGTGCTGATACTATTAATCCAGCACCACTCCCGCTTTCGCTAGAGGACCCGTCAATGAAGAGACTCCACACGGTGTGTTCTTCTGAGAAAATTCCCTCGGTGAGTGACCCCAATCTAAAGAGATATCTTTCATCTTCGTTTTCATCCACTTTCCTTCTAGCGGTGCTTGTCTCAGCCTTATCTGCAGGTGTGTCGGTGAGCTCACCTTATCGGGTATCTATCTTCTCGAGGCTCTCACCCTCGGCTTCATCATCTTCCCAAGTAAACTCGGCCAAGAAGTCTGCCAATGCTTGTCCCTTAATGGCCATCCTAGGCTGATACACGATGTCGAACTCCCCCAGCTCTATATCCCAAGCCATTAACCTCCCTAATTTTTCATCCTTGTGCAAAACCTGACTAAGGGGAGAGTCAGTGAGGATGACCATTGTATGGGACTGGAAGTATGGCTTCATCTTTCTCGATGCAAGGATCAAGGCACAGGACAACTTCTCCATCCTTGGATATCTTTGCTCTGCCCCCTGGAGTGCCTTGATGTTAAAATACACAGGCTTCTGTACTCCATCTTCGTCTCTTATAATGGCTGCACTGATGGCTGACTCTGAGACGGCGAGGTACACATACAGTCGTTCACCCTGCACGGGCCGTGACAACAGCAAGGGAGACCCCATGTACGATTTTAACTCCTTGAAGGCCTCATCACACACTTCACTCCATTCGAAGGCTTTTCTGAGAATTTTGAAGAATGGTAGACACCTGTCTGTGGCCCTAGACACGAACCTGTTCAAGGCAGCAACTCTCCCTGTGAGTCTCTGAACGTCTTTAATGGACTTGGGGGTCTTCATCTCAACAAGGGCCTTTATCTTTTCAGGATTGGCCTCGATGCCTCTTTGGTTGACAATGAACCCCAAGAACTTCTCTGCTCCGACCCCGAAGACACACTTGGCCGGGTTAAGCTTCATCTGGTATTTGTCCATCGTATTAAAGGTCCTCTCCAGGTCTGCCACATGATCCTCTGCCTTCAAAATCTTAGTCAGTATGTCATCTACATAGACTTCCCAATTTGGTCTTCGAACATTTTATTTACGAGGCGCTGGTACGTTGCCCCCGCATTTTTTAGGCCAAAGGGCATGACCCTATAATAGTATATCCCCTTGTCAGTAATGAAGGTTGTCTTCTCCGAGTCTTCAGGGTTCATAAAGATCTGGTTGTACCCTGAATAGACATCCAAGAAGCTCATGAACTCATGGCCTACGGTAGCGTCTACCATCTGGTCAATGCGGGGGAGAGGGAAGCTGTCTTTGGGACAGTGCTTGTTGAGGTCGGTGAAGTCCACACACATTCTCCACTTCCCGTTGGCCTTTGGGACAATGACTGCATTGGACAGCCAATCAGGGTAGATGACCTCTCTGATAAATTCATCATCTTCTAATTTTTTGACCTCATCCCTTATGACCTCATACTTTTCTCTAGAGTAAATTCTCCTCTTCTGCTTTATCGGATTTTCTCCCTCTACCACATTGAGCTTGTGGCACATGATTTCAGGGTCGATCCCCGGCATATCTACATGACTCCACGCAAAGATGCTTCGTCTTCTCCTCAACAGTTTAATGAGGTCTTCCTTGATATTGGGCTTCAGAGACTTGCCGACTTGTACGGTTTTTTTTGGGTAATCCTCATCGAGGATGATGGATTCCACCTCTTTTGCGGCCTCTCATTTCTTTAGCTTCGTCTCATCCCTGGGGTCTAGGGTATCAATATTGTAAGTGGTTGTAGCCCTTTTGTGTGCGTCCCTTCCTTCAGCGGAGTTGTAGTAACATTCTCGTGATGTCATCTGGTCTCCCTTCACTTCCCCCACCCCGTAAGGGGTAGGAAATTTAACCATCTGATGGACCATAGATGACACAGCTTCAAACCCCTTGAGGGCCACACGCCCCAGTATGATGTTGTAGGCCGAGAACACCTGTTCATCCATCACAAAGAAGATGACCTTCTTGGTAAGCCATCTCGGCCACTCGTCCCCCATTTTGACATCGGCCACATACACTCCAAGGGGATGAACCTTTTCCCCACTGAACCCAATCAATGGATGATGGTATGGGACGAGTCTAGCACGGCTGAGGCCTAAGGCTTTGAAGCATGTCCAGAACATCACATCTGCAAAGCTACCCCCGTCGACTAGGATCCTCGGCACCTCGCACCCGTGCACCCTGGTAGTGATTACTAGAGGGTCATCATGTGGGGCTAAGAGTCCTTTGAAGTCCATTCTTGAAAATCCCACTATCAGAGTGTCCATGTCGACCTTCTTCCTCTTTTATGACTTTGCCTCCAGAGAGGTGGAGTGTACTGTCTTCATCACTACCTTAGCTTCAGCCACGTGGGCCTTCCTATCTGCGACCTCAGACCCTCCTCTTGCTAGACCCCCGGAGATCATTCCCACTCCTAGCTGTTGATAGCAATTCAGCCATCGTCCTCGGAGGGTCTTCAGCAAGCTTCCATAACAGCTTCCCCTTTTGGAGTCCTCCAATCAGGGCTATCATAGCTATGCTTTCCTCATAGTCTTCCACATCCAGCTTCTCTTTATTGAATCTGTCTATATAGTCCCTCAGACTCTCATTCTTCCCCTACTTAACATAGAGAAGGTGGGTGGTCTTCTTCTATGGCCTCATCCCAAAGAAAAAGTTGTGGATGAATCGGTCTGCAAACTGCTTAAAGTTTTCAATGGAATTTTTTGGAAGAGACGTGTACCATACATGTGCAGCCCCAGTCAGGGTACCAGAGAAGGCACGACACCTCATCTCATATGAGGTAGAGTATATGTCTGCTGCTGATTGATACATCTCAACATGGTGGACAGGGTTGGTGCTCCTGTCGTATCTTGGGGTGACCACAGGTGTCTTGAACTTTTATGGTGTATGGAAGTTGACTATCTTCGCCACAAAGGGTGAGCCTATGGTGTATCCCCTATGAAGAGGGTCCCGAATTTTTAGTGTATCACCAATCTTATCCTCCAATCGCTGTATCGAGTCATTCCAGGGCCTCGTAGGGTCGGCCTGGCCGATGTTATCCCCCTCTGCCTCTTTGAGATGGACGTAGGGTCCTGCCGCGGTTGGCCTATGCCGGCTGTTTACTTCCCCTGGCCGTCTTCCCGTCCTAGGGGCCGTCCCCCATGGGGTCGGTCATCTGCTGCCTCCCTTCTAAACTTCGCGGCACTTCTTGACCTGGATAATTTTTCCCGGAGGTCATTCACTGGGCCCAGCCTCTCAAAGGCCAACCCCCTGCTTAGGCGATCGAAAGTAGAGCCTCTCGGGCGATCGTTAGGGTTTTGCCTTCTTCACTTACCTATCCTCTCCTAGAGAGGTCTTACATTATTATTGGAGACCCCGTATGGTTCCCATCATTCTATGGGGTCCTCCTCTCCCTCCAGATCGTCATACCTGTCCTCAGGGCAAGGGTTTCCTTGCCTCCCCAGGCGTAGACGTCGGGGGTCAGCAACATCCCTACGCCTCTGAGGGGGTGGCAGGTCTTTGCATGGTACCTGGGGTGGTCCCCTGGCCTCATGCTATCCCGGGGCTGCTGCCGGAGTAATTATCTCAGGTGAGACCCCTGGTGGTCTTAGTATGTTCTGGCTCAAAGCTGTGAACTGCTCCTGCATGATCCGTTGGCTCACTGCCTGATACTTCAAGGCTTCCGCCACATGATCCATCTCAGACTGAGGTGGTGGCTGACTGGAACTGGGTCCCCCCCCCCCCCATCATCCGGTGGAGGAAGTGGTGGTGGTGGCATCTTCGGTGCCATGTGCTTGAGCTGTGAACAACTGAACTGGAAAAAAGACTGGTGAGCTTGAGAACCTTAGTGGGTCTCTTTCAATGGTGAAACATCTCCTCTCAGGGGGAGACATGGTTCACCATCAGAGTGCCCAGTGAGGTCAAACTGTACAAAGGAAGAGATGTCTTCTCGATTCCCACAGACGGCGCCAAACTGATGATGCTGAAATCTAGCACCACCGGATAAGTGATGATGAGCTCAAACAGTAGTAACCATGGCAGCCCTGGAGATGTGTATGTGTGAGTGTGTATAAGGGGATGAGTATAAGAGGAATAAGACAATGATGTATAGTGGTTCAGCCAATTAGGTCTACATCCACTGTGAATGTGTGATCCACTAAGTGTGGGCACTAATGGCCTTGGATACAATGCACATAAGCTCACTTTCTCTCTCTACTGTGTGTACAAGCAGAGTTTTTGCTAGGGTTACAATTATCGATCCATCCCCCCTGTAGGGTTGTAGGTGACAAGTATATATATGTCTTGGGGGGTGTAGTGTACCCCCAAAGTACGCATGGTGCATGTGAATGATGATCTAGCCAATCCCCTGTTGACACCTGTAGATGCCAAATGATGACATAATATTCCCTCACGTGAGGGTGTGATTTTGTTATAACGATCTCCCATGTGCCAGGTGAGCCTCACGCGCACTGTCCCACGCGTCTCCCAAACCACGCGCTGTGATGATGTCACCCTCAGCCTTTGATATGAGGCCTAGGGAAAAGTTCCTTCCGGCAATGAGTCTGGCATAATTTGGGCCTCATACTGTCGTACCCTCGGGGGGTCGTCCGGAGCCTGATGAAGGGTCGGCCCCTAAGGGGTCGTCCGGAGCCTGATGAAGGGTCGCCCCCCCCCCCCTAGGGTTCGTCTGAGACTGATGAGGCGCAGGGCGCCCTCAGCATGGCCGAGGTTATATACGGGTATATCATTAAGCTTTGGTATTCTTACATTCTCTCCTTAGTTTAGTTGGACGCAATAGTGCACGATGTCCAAACACTTGGCAATTGAAACACTTGTCTCGATCCTCCATTTTCTTAGGTTTATCCATCTTCTTCTTATCTCCATCACCAAAGTTATTAGATTTCTTTTAAAAATTATTGACTTCTTTAAGATTGAGAAACTTTGTAAACTTCTTAGATAACCTAGCATTCTCTTCAAGATCTGAATTGCCATCACTATCAAAATATGTCACATGCTCCTTATGAGTTTTCAAAGCAACACTCTTCTCTTTCTTTTTAGTAGGACACATAATAAGATTATAGGTTTGGAAATTACCTATAAGTTCTTGTAATCTCATTATTTGAATACGACTAAGATAATCTAAGACTATGACCTTGCCAATAAATATATCAGGCAATGATCTTAATATTTTTCTAACCACTTTAGGCTTGGGGATAGGCTCATCTAACTTAAATGAGGAGTTGAAAATGTTCAACAACATGGCATAAAAATTCTCAAATGACTCGTGCTTTAATATTTTAATTTTTTGAAATTTCCCTAACCTTTTAATTCTCATCGTACCCTCATGTATCGATTTTAAAATTTCCCTAACCTTTTTCTCACTCTCACAAGTAATAATTCTTCCAATCTCTATAGTAGTGACACCATAAAAAATAACATTCACACCCTTGGAATTAAATGCCGAGGAATTATTTTGAGCCATTGCCCAATGGGAATACACTTTCGGTAAACCACCTTCGATGGGAGGAGACCAACCTTCCTCTACGGAATTCCAAACACCCTCATCTATAGATTTTAAGAAAAATATCATACGTGCCTTCTAATAGGGATAATTTGAATCATAATATATAGGAGGCCGAGTTATAGATATACTCTCATGGTTAAAATGCATCTAAAACCTATAAAATGCACTAAATAGGGATCAAACACGATAAAATAGTGTAACCCGCTCTGATACTAATTTGAGAAATGTTACAACTAGTGCTAATAGGGAATAGGTATTGTAAAATACCACCAAGTTTTAAATTTCCTATTAAATTAATCGAATATACAATTAATACAATTTTAATTCAAATACCATTTAAACATGCATTGAGTAAACTAAACTAATTTTATGTTGCCTAAAACAGGCATTTAGGTGATTTTTCAAAAATAAAATAAATCAATCACACACAATGCCACGATGTATGATAAAAAACCACAACAGGAAAAACCACGGATGGGCTGGCCACACAAGTTCACTATAATATAGGTCTTATACAAGGGCAAATTAGACTTACTCATATATTGGATGCCTTTAAGACATGATTCTCTCTATTCTCCATGTAACCTTATTCACAGCCACCAGTTTACTCCTTTCAATTACAATCAAATGCATGTGCTTCCCGCGTCTCGGTATCCACCGATCTTACATGCTTTTTTGCTAGTTTAGTCGTTAGCGCAAACAAAACACATGTTTTGCGCAAAATGTGCTCAATGATGTAGAGTAAATAGTCTTGGTGCCAAACCTCGAGATCTCAAACAGATGTATTATTTAGAATCTTGAATCTCAAAATTTTGGTGCAAATTAAAAGAGGCAAAACATTTTCTCTTAAAAAGGGTTTTCAAAATCCTTAAAAAATCCAATCTTAAAAATTGATTTTGTGCCCTATTTTTGATGAAAAACATGGAGAAAATGTGGCATGTGAACTAATTCCTCTTGTTCGAACAAAACTTTAAGTTGTTTGAATGAGAACGAAAACCTCGTTGGAATGAACAACAAAGTCGTTCGAACGAAAACACAAATCTTGTTTAAACGAGGATCAAGCGAGCTTCCCTTGAGAACATTCTGCCAAGGATCAACATTTTTTTTGACGGTCTATTAAAACTCGTTATAATGAACTCATTTGAATGAAAACAAAACTTATTCGAAAAAAAATATAGAACCAATTTGAACGAAAAGTGAAACTAATTCGAATTAATTAAAAAACAAAAAAATATGCAATAAGATATTTTTTAAAAATGGCCTCAAATAAAACTTTTAAAACCTAAAACGTACTCAACATACATCACATGCTTGAAGGATAAATTAAACTCAAATCTAACCTATGACTAAACTAGTTTTGTCTAAACAGAATAAAGCTAATGTTATGAATTTTACAACAAACGTTACAAATTGACTCGATGTAAAATTTATCCTTATGGATATCCCCCTTTGTATATTATGGAACAAAACCCAAAATAAAAAATTTCTAGGACATCAAGCTCTATAAGAATCAACCCCACCCAAAAGGAAAAATTACAAATTGACAACTGATCAACACAAACACTTGAGTATCTTTTATGTTCTGAAACTTTATCGCATTGTTGTGAAAATCTGCACAATTAACACACCTCTCAAACGCAAAGACAATATAAAAATATAAATCGCATATGAAAAAAACAATCCTCCCCCTTTGTTAAGACCCCCCCCCCCCCCCCCTATAGAACACGACTTCATAATTTAAGTAACGCTATAGTGGTAAACAAGGTAAACAAAATATGTAACATCATTTTTTTTGAATTTTCAGATAAATTAATCAGATTTGGAATTAAATCAATTTATCCTTGAACTAATAAAAGTAAGGTTGTTTAACCAGTCAGTTCAATTTGATGTTGCCTAAAATAATTATCTATGTGAGTAAGAAAGAATAAAGTAAATGTTACAAATTGAATGGATGTGAAATTTTCCCTTAAATCCTGAAGATCCTATTTATTCATCAAAGAGGATATTAACTCTCAAGGAATTAGAGGCTTTGAGGGAAGAATATTTAAGGGAGGAAAGATAGGAAGAAAAATGTCCTATTGATAATATAGCTAACCCCCATATGGTACTCCTAAGCCTATCTAACCTCCCACATCTTCCATGTTCAATATTTTCAAAAGGAAATTCATGGAAACAATAGCCAAAAAAATTGAGCACAAATTCCAACTGGAAGGTTTTCAAATGCCTTTTTCCCTTTGAAAAAATTCTTCATACTTTCGCATCATTGCATAAATAAACTTGACTTTGAACCGTTTTTCTCTTATCATAGGCTTAGTTGATATCTTAGCCAATATAGAGGAGCCTAAGCTGGCCAAAAATCTTATGACACCTCTTCCCTCCTCCTAAATAAATGCACCAGATGATACTCTCACTCTAACATATATTCCCACTTTGACCCTAACTCATAAGGAAGAGATAGCCCAATGACTATTGATTCTCCGACCTTCACTGCCATCTCTAAGGGTGAGTTTGTTGAGACCTCAGTTCTCATAGTAAAAGTGTTCAAAGAAGGTTCTAATCATGCTGGAAGTATTCCAAAGTCACCTACAATTCCCCTATCTCCTAAAGATGTTCTAATGCGAAGAAATTCAACAAGCACTTCACCATTGACTAAAGTTGCTCCTCAAACTAAGATTATTCCTCCTATTACAAACCAATTGGAATAGCATATGCAACACTTCATTCAAGATCAATCAACTCTTCTTCTTTAGAAAATGGAGTATCCAAAAGCTTTAAAACTAATTTGAGATCTTATTATGGTGCTATTTAAGGCTTTAACTAATTTTCCCTTTTTGATTGGGATTAAGACAACCTGATCCCATATTTCCCAACTTGAAGACTTAAATTAAGATTAAGTAAAGCATTAGACATTGTGGTCTTAAACTTCTATATCATATAAAAACTATGACCCATACAGAAGTTGGGGAGAATACCCTATTTGCAAATAAAGCCCATTTATCTAGCTAAAGAGCTGAGGAAACCAAGGACTTCAAGACCTGTGCACTATTCGAAGCAAAATGACTTTCCTCTTATCTGAGAAATTTGAGTTGGAGAAGTAATTTATTAGATATAATATTGAGTTTGAGGTGTCATCTATACAGGAGGCTGACCTCTAGCTAAGGATGAACCAATTGGTAGGTGAGATGTAGGTCCCAATTAGTGATGCAACTTTATTTGAGGAGAGAAAAATTCAAATTAGAGCCAAGACACTAATGTATGAATATTTTTGGACCAATTTTAGGTCATTTGTATTCAAACGTTTTTATCAATACATAACTGCCAATATTATATGGAATTATATATTTTGTTCTTATTGCCTTGCTTCCCAAATGGTTATATAATATGAATTTAGAAATATGGTATTTGTTTTTCTCATGTGAATGTGACCATTTTTGTCTCTTAAATAACATGATCGACTTTTGAATTCCCTATAAATTAGGAATATCCCTTACCATTTTTGGGGGTCACTTTTCATAAGATGGATCTTTTGATCCCAAAGGTAAAATAGTTTTTCAATCCAAATCCCCATCATTAAAGGTCTTTTTTTGTACTTTTTATTATAGCTGTCAACTATTTTCTTCTTCTGGACTAAAATATTATTTAAATCTTTGACCATGTCTTCATCTATATTTTACAACTTTAGTGCATAGATTGTTCATAAATTTCTACTGTTAATTCATTTTGGGCTACCACTCTCAAAGAATTTAAAGTGATGTAAACTAGCTAAACAACATCATTCTCATAGGTGAAAGCATAAATAATTCCATGACATGTATGTCAAAAAATTGTGACAATTCCTAAATTTTTTTTGAATGCCCTTACTCAAGTTATTCTTAATTACTTTATTTTTTATCTTGTACCTGACCATTTGATTGAGCATAGTAAGGTATTTCTTTTGTCAATATTATTCCTAACCCTGAGGTGAATTTTAATACCATTTCTGATTCATAGGTACTATAAGAGAAAGTTTTATAATTGTTTAGTTTATTTTTATTTTGTCTTATCCTACTACACATACATTGCACCTTCATAACTACTTCTACGAATTTGAATACTAAGTTGGAGATTTTTTGATAATTTAAGAATCCTACGTCTCAATAACCTCTAGAAGAAGTTATGGGTGCATTGGTAAATCTTTATTTTCCAGAGTGTGCTAGAATTTTAAAGAGTTTATTTTCAAAATGTTTAAGATTTTTTTTTAAAACTCTCCAACTTTTTAGAACGTGAATGGATTGTAGTTAGAATGAACTATTTAATGTCGTTAGAATGGGTTCTCTTGGTTTGACTGAAATCTGAATTGACGCCTTTGGGCAAGATATGAACTCCCATTAGAAGCCTCATTAGAACTAATTAGAAAGAAAATGGGTAGGTCATTAAAACGAGCCTTCCATGATTGAAAGAGGTTTTTTTTCCATCAAGCTATGGAGTTTCGTTCGATACGTCGTTAGATGCCTTAGCGAACAAAAATGGGGGTGTTGTTCAAATGAGGTACTTGTCATTCGAATGAACATATGAGCTTTTATCTGACCCAAATCTCTAGTATTTATCGTTTAGTAACTATTCTCCTTATAAAAAGGAGATGGGGGAATAGGGTCTCCATGAATTATTTTTGAAAGCTTTTCACACCATTTTGAGTTCCTTTTATGATCAAATTCTTCGAATACTATTCTAATCCCCTTAGAAACTTAAAGATAACTTTATCAAATCAATAAGGACCTTTCTATTTCAATCACTCTTATAGAGATTAATCTCTGAAAAAGATGTCACTCAAGTCGTTTGATTCAAGATTAAACAGTCTAAGTAACTCCGAACTGTTTTTTTGGAGAAATTCTTTTCTTTAAATCAAAACAGGTTAATAACAAGATGTGTTTAATGAAAAATGTACGAGATATGATCAAGATTTTGTAACTAGTTTTGAAAACCAAAACTAAAAAGACCCACACGAATGAGATGAGGAGATGTAGAAAGATTAAGGACAAGTCATTTTTAACGTGGTAAAACCTCATCCAACTGAGGAAACATCCACGGTGACTTCTATGTCACAAACCAAAAATCCACTAAAATAAAATATTCAAGTTGCAAACTATATAACACACATGCGCACAAAACAGACCTATACAAATTTAGAACATGTACCCACTGGTTTGATTCTAACTTTCGTGCAGTTCTAATGTTGATGTGGCTTTCTTAGTTTTCTAACTTCTCCCCTTTGTTCCAGCTTTACATCGACTCTTGAAGTTTCAAGATCATACAGCCAACATTTCTTGTGTTGTAGTGTGACAACTGTTTATGACAGGGTTCTAACACATGCATGCACACACGCACACTTATTTATACAAACAAGTCCTAGAAAATTACATATCAGATATAAATGAAGATATTTTCAGTTTCTCTCTTCTTTAGAAACAAAAGACTTTATTTGACCTTTCAAATAATCCCAGAATCCAAGGTTACCTTGCTCGGAAGACTGCCAAGGTCTTAAACAATTTCAGGCGTTTGAAAATGATTTTGAAATTGTAAACCACCAATTACGATTCCAGTTAGGTCAAAAGTCTTATTTCATAAGAACTAGAAACAAAAAAAAGATTTGTTGATTCTTGAGTTATTAAAACCATTTATAGAAAAAAATTTAATCAATAAATACGATTTCTCAAGATGAGAAACAAAAATATGCAAATCTAAGTGTAATATGACATGCAATAGCTAGATCTACAGTTTCTATAAAAAAAAGAAATAGAGATCTAACATTAAATGTCTAAGTTAAAAGTAAGATCTCGAACTCAGAGGATAAAACTCTCAAACAGCTTTCAAACCTCTGCCAGAATCACTCTCAAACACTCAGGTACGGTGTTTGGTGTAAACGGTTTTGTAAAAATGAATTTAGGATTTGAAACGGGTTAGGGTTTTCTCTCTGGTCTCTCTCTCTCTCTCTCTATTTGGATGAACTGGAAAAAGTCCTCAAATGCAAAGACTTGGCTTCCTTTTATACTGAGAGGCGAAGTTTCGATAATGGCTCATCAAATCAATGGATGAGATTTAGTCTTGGCTAATTGACTTTGATCCAACGGTGTAATAAAAGCGGTGGAAAAAGTATACGTTGATTGGAAAAGAGAGGTTTCACTTGGATTGGGCTTAAACGCATGCATACATTGATAACATATATCCAATGGCTGAGATAACACAAAAGATATGAGTCTTACAACAAACACAAATCTAGCCGTTATAAGGTTGATAGGTATATGGACATGATGAACTCTCACACGCATGTTTTGAAAATATTTACACAGCTCCCCTGAAGTCTCAAGCGCTTTCGAATCCTACCCAAACAAACTTTCAGGTATAATAAGGTAATAACAATAATTATAGAATGACCCCAAAAGTTTTATAAACCAAATTTTAATTTCCAAAAAATCATTTAAAATTCCCAAACATTATTAAAAACAATTTGAATGGGATTTAACACACACAACTCACATACAATCAAGCAATGCAATACATGAATAATGTATGCAACCCTAGTGTATATGTGATTGAGGTTTATACCTTCAATTGAGTCAAGTGTGGCATTATGAGAAGAATCTGAGGCTTTTTGTTATCTAGGGAATGGGACTCCAATTTTGTCACAATTTCCAAACTAGATGAGCACTTATAGAATGTATACTCAAGTGAGTCAAGAGTATAAGGTGCTTTAATCTCCCCTTTTGGAAATATGAGACAAAATCTCCTTTGATTCATATTGGACTCGTAGGGCTACAAAAAATAAGGAAAATACTATTCCTATAAAAAAATTCTATCTACCCATTACCTAAAAAAAGAAAATTACATAACTCAAATAATTACAAACCAATACCCTAATAACATTTGTTGAATACTACTGTACAGATTCCTGCAAATAACACTAAGATCAAGCTTGCTAATCAAATGTAGAAAAAAAAATACCTCATAAGACTCAAACTTCTCCCCCATTTTGTCTCAAATGGACAAAGAGAAAAATACTTAAGTCACGCGATTTTATTCAACACAAACCATTCCTATGGATTTTCGCAAAGCAAGAAATCTATTGTAACCCAAATGTTTGGTAAACATATATGCGAGTTTCAAATTAGTAGGAAGATAATTAATTTCTAATTCCTTAGTCTCAACCAATTCGCGTATAAAATGATGTCTAATTTAAATGTTGAACATGATTTTTAGAGATATTGATCGCGCTTTGATTATCACAATAGAGATGTAGTTGATCTTCTTAAATTCCGTAATCATTTAGCATTTGCTTAAGCCAAAGTAATTGAGAACAACAACTATCAGCGACTATGTATTCATATTCAGCCGTGGATAAGGAAGTGCAGTTTTGTTTTTTACTACTCCATCCTACCAAATGGTTACCGATATAGTAACACGCCCCTGATGTGCTCTTACTATCATCATTACACCCTGCCTAATCGGCATCAGTGTGTCCTATTATAGTACTAGGAGTATCATTGGTGTACCAAAGTTCTAAATTTAGAGTACCTTTTATGTATTTAATGATTCTTTTTACACATACTAAGTGGCTCTCTTTAGAGTTATTTTGATACCAGGCACGCACGCAAACTACGTACATAATATCAGGACACGAGGCAGTAAGGTATAGTAAGGTTCCTATCATACTGCGATATAGATTAGGATCTATGTATTTTTCACTCTCATCCTTAGATAATTTGACCGTAGGACTCATGGGAGTTCTAGCTTCTTTTGCACTTTCAAGCCCGAATTTTTTGACAATCTCTAAAGCATATTTTGATTGCGAAACAAATAAACCTTCTGAATTCTATTTGACTTGAAGACCTAGGAAAATTTATAACTCCCCTATAAGAGACATTTGAAATTATTTATGCATAATTTTAGAAAAATATTCAACTTCTGAGGGGGATTTTGATCCAAAAATGATATCGTCAACATAAACTTGAGATATAATAATATGTTTGTCAAAATGTTTGACAAATAGGGTTTGATCATTTCCACCTCTCTGAAAACCTTTATCTAAGAGAGAATTATAAATACGCCCATACCAGACTCTAGGCGCTTATTTTAGACCATACAAAGCCTTTTTAAGACGATAAATATGGTTTGGATACTGAGGGTCAATAAACCCTTTTGGTCCACTTTCATCAGTTTTATTTTAAAATAACCAACGTGTGCCAATAACCTTTTTATGATCAGGCCTAGGTACAAGATACCAAACGTCATGAATGACAAATTGAAGAAGTTCTTCCTGCATAGCAGAAATCCATTGAGGGTCATTCAATGCCTCATTTACATTCTTTGGTTCCACAAGGGAAACAAAACATGCATAATGAGCATAGTTTCTTAATTGAGATCTTGTATGTAAAGGCTCACAAGGTTTACCAACAACGTTATCAATGGGATGGTCTTTATAAACCTAGTTGGGTACTTCAGGTTTCTCAATTGGTAAAGAATCATCTATTTTTGGAGAGTCTTTTTCTAAAACATTTTCAGACTATTCCACAATAGTTGGTTCTCCAGTCTTGCTCTCAAAAGTAGTGTCACTTATAATAACGTTTATGGATTCCATTAAAGTCTTTTTGCGAAGATTATAGACACGGTACAATCTACTGTTAAAGAGAGTATCCTAAGAAAATATCTTTATCTCCACGAGTCTCAAATTTGGATTAGTGTTCTCTATCTTTACAGACATAACATGTACTACCAAAAGTTCTAAGGTATTTAAGATTGGGCTTCTTCCCATACCATAGTTCGTAAGGAGTTTGTTTTGAATTCTTCCTAAGATAAACCCTATTTATAATGTGATAAGCAATACGAATTGATTCTACCCAAAACAATTTAGGTAAACACTTGGCATGAATCCTAACTCTAGCCATATCTTGAAGGGTACGATTCTTTTGCTAAGCAATTCCATTTTGTTGACGAGTCTTAGTAGCACTAAATTCATGTTTGTAACCATTATAGTCACAGTACTCTATAACATATGTATCTATGAATTCTCCTCCTCTATCACTATGAATCATATTTACTTGAGTGTCCTCATTTTTAATATGAAGTAGGATTTTTAAAAAAGTAATGAAAGTGTCAGACTTTTGTTTTAAGAAGGCTACCCAAGTAAACCTGGGGAAGTCATCTACCATAACTAGAATGTAACGGTGTCCACATAGACTAACAATAAGAGAAGGACCCATTAGGTCCATATGGATGAGATCCAATGGTTTATAGGAAAGAATATCTTTAACTTTCTTATGAGGTGCTTTAAAAAAATTTCCTTCCTGACAAGAACCACAGACAATGTTAGAAATAGGTTTGATCTTTGGAATTCCTCTAACTATTTCTTATAAAGACAATCTACTAAGGCTATCGTAAATTTTGTGACCCATTCGATTATGCCATATCTCATTGTCATCTATTCTGGCAATGTTACGGACCTCGGTACTATTTTGGACAGTATAACAATTATCAGGAGTCCTGAGTCCTGTAGTTATGCACTCACCTTTTTCATGTAAAATTTTGCAATTACTCTTTGAAAAGGTGACAGTATGATTTGAGTCACAAAATTGCGAACTACTAAGCAGATAGACTTAAGACCTTTTACTAGAAGAACATTTTCAAAAAGAAGCATTCCTTCTTCTTAGAGTGTTCCTTTACCAGTGATTTGAGATGATACACCATCACCAAAAATAAATTTTCCTCCAGCAAAGCTGGTTTTGTTTAAAAGTTTTGTATCATCCCCAGTCATGTGCTTTGAACACGCAGAGTCTAAACACCAACCAGAAGGAGTGTGTTCAACTTTTAAAGCAGTAATCAAAATGTTACACTTCATCTGGGGAAATAGCTCATCTTTTCTAACCCAAATAGATCTTATTTTTGTTTTGCGCATATTTTCTCTCTTTTGATAAAATTTGCGAGCATTAGATTTTTGTTGAAAAATATTTTGTGCATGCATTTGAGTTTTATAAGGGATATGCGCATTTGGTTTAGTAAAGTACCTAGGAATCCTTCTTGGAAAAGATCTTTTATGTTTGGCCTTTCTTTTTCTATAATTAGAGTTTTTGTCTGGTTGTCTAGGTATGACATAATTGTTACGGCTTCTCCTAGAGCAGTTAAAGTTTTGGTATAAAGGAGTATTACAGACAGGTTTTACTAAACTTCAAGAGTAGAAACCTTCAAAATAATGACCGTATATGTCAAAATATGAGCAATATAGATTGCTTGAAGAGGGTATCTCCTTAGGAAAGTCTCTAAACATAGGTTTCATGAAATTTTAACGTTGAACCTCATTCCTAGGGAGTACAGTTTAAAACGAAGAAGCTCTCTTCCTAATCGGAGGGAAGACATATGTAACTTTAGGCAAACTATCACACTTATAGTGACTTCATTCCCTAATATCCAAATTTTGTTTCTTTTTATCAAACTCATCATTTAAGGCTTGAAAATATGGAAAAGTTTCTATAGGTCTTTTGCCACTTGACACAAACTTGATTGGTTCAAAGTTTTTAATTTGGGACTTTAAACTTGGGAAAAATCCTATTCCAGTTCGATCATCAGAATTGGTTTTTGAATCAGCAACAAAACCATCAAAACAATTGGAATTATTTTCAAATTTAGCCAATTTTTTAAAAACAGTTGGTGTCTTTTCTTTAGTTTGTTCCAATTCAAATAATGTCCCTTTATATTTTTTCTCCAGAGTTTCATTTATTTCAATCAAATTCTTCAATTTTTGATCAAAACTTTTGACTTCATTTTCATGAGTTAAAAATTGGGTAGTATACTCTTCAGTGTTAAGTTTAACCATTAGACTTAGGCCTTCTAGTTTCTAAGTAAGATTTTTCACTATCTTCTCTAGTCTAAAGCTTTTCTTGAGAGTATTGGCATAAATTATATGAATATCAGGGAGGTCTTCAGTGTCTGAATCACTAAGTGTAATGTGTGAAGTGACCCCTAAAGATTCATTTCTAGAACCCACACACACATTGACATCGTTATTATCATTTTCCCTTTAACTCACACACCTTGCAGTAGAAATAACATTGTTCTCAGAAATTAAAGCATCTAAATCAGTAGCAGCATGATTCATAACAATACAAGTAGAGCTACTAACATCATTCTCATACATAGGCACATGCATATAATCATTATAGAAAATCTTGGCAAAAAAGACATGCAAGGATAAAAAAACATCACATGACTCAGGTTCCTCATTTTCAGAATCACATGAATCATCCGATGTCTTGCAAATGTTGGACCTAGTATGCTTATTGGTCGTGTTCAAATTAACTCTACAATCTTATGCTATATGACCCAAATTACCACATCTAAAACATTCAATATTCTTGAAGTCTTTGTTAGGTCTCGTATGAATGTCCTTCTGATGTTTGTCTTCACCTTTCTCATGAGGGTTGTGGTTAGACTAAGTTGGATAATTTGTCTTTCCTTGTCTATTTGCCGTTTTATTTCTAAATCTAACAATCTTCTTAAATTGCTTTGACATTAAGGCTATTTGATTATCCAAACTATCTATATCACATTCCTCATCAGAATCATTATTGGGAATACTAAGCTTAGGTTTCATCAGCTTAGAGGAAAAACTCAAATTGGAATTAGTCTATTTCCTATGCGACTGGGTCAATTGTTACTTAAATTCTAATTCCATTTACACAGTTCTCAGTTTACTAATGAGTAATTCAGGAATGAGATTTTGATCACTCATTTCCTCAATAGCATATCTTTTGTTATCAAATCTCTGTGGTAATGACCTTAAGATTTTAGAGACAATTTCATGTCTATCATAAGTTATCCTATTAGCATGCAGTTTGGTCACAATATCAGTCAAATTCATGTAAAATTCATCAAATGACTCAGAGTCAGACATGATTAAAGAGTTATACTGCTGGATAAGCATCTGTGTTTTAGCAGTCTTAACTCCAGTGTCACCTTCATGTGAAGTAACCAATGTACCCCAAGCTTCCTTAGAAGTGGTACAAGATAAGATCCTTTTGAACTCATGTTCATTTATAGACATAAAAATGGAATTCTTGCCTTTGTTATTATTCAGAGAGGATTGCCTCTCTTCTCGAATAAATTCACAAAATACTTTCTTAATCCTCACATTTCTTCCTTCAGTAGCTGGTTTAGTAGGATAAGTATATCCATTTTCAATAATATCCCAGACATCATCTCCCAAGGTTCCTTGTATGAAAGCAACCATCGTTACTTTCCTGTAAGGGAAGTTGTTTCCATCAAAGATAGGAGGTCTCGACAAGTTACCAAATCTTTCAGATTTCTCATCCATTCTTTGATTTTAAGAAAATAATTTCAGAAACATAGGATCTTTAAAATGAATTTCAAAAGTTATGATACCAATTGAAAAAGTTGTTACTCAAGTCGTTTAATTTGGGATTAAATAGTCTAAGTAACTACGAACCATTTTTTCGAGAAACTCTTTTCCTTAAATCAAACAGGTTAATCACAAGATGTGTTTAATGAAAATGTACGAGATATGATCAAGATTCTGTAACTAGTTTTGAAAACCAAAACTAAAAAGATTAAGTTAACTAAATCAGCACACCCACAAGAATGAGATAAGGAGATGTAGAAAGATTAAGGACAATTCATTTTTGACATGGTAAAACCTCACCCAACTGAGGAAACATCCACGGTGACTTCTAAGTCACAAACTAAAAATCCACTAAAACAAAATATTCAAGTTACAAACTATAAAACACACATGCACACAAAACATACCTATACAAGTTTAGAATATGTACCCACTGGTTTGATTCTAACTTTTCTGTAGTTCTGATGTTGATGTGACTTTCTCAGTTTGATAAATTCTCCACTTTGTTCCATCTTTACATCGACTCTTGAAGTTTCAAGATCTTACAGCCAATACTTCTTGTGTTGAAGTGTGGTAAGTGTTTGTGACAGTGTTCTAACACATGCATGCCCACACGCACACTTATTTATACAAAAAAGTCCTAGAAAATTATAGATCAGATCTAAATGAAGATATTTTTAGTTTCTCTCTTCTTTAGAAAAAAATACTTTATTTGACCTTTCAAATAATCCCAGAATCCAAGGTTACCTTGCTTGGAAGACTGCCAAGGTCTTAAATAATTTCAGGCATTTTGAAACAGATTTTGAAATTATAAACCACCAATTGCGATCCCAACTAGGTCAAAAGTCTTACTTCATAAGAACTAGAAACATAAAATAGATTTGTTGATTCTTGAATTGTTAAAAACATTTACAAAAAAATCTTTAATTAACAAATATGATTTCTCAGGATGAGAAACTAAAATATGCAGATCTAAGTGTAATATGACATGCAATAGCCAGATCTACAATTTCTATAAAAAAGAAATAGAGATCTGACGTGAAATGTCTAAGTTAGAAGTAAGATCTCGAACTCGGAGGATGAAACTCTCAAACATCTTTCAAACCTCTACCAGAATCACTCTCAAACACTCAGGTATGATGTTTGGTGTAAACAGTTTTGGAAAAATGAATTTTGGATTTGAAACGGGTTAGGGTTTTCTCTCTGGTTTCTCTCTCTCTCTCTCTCTCTCTCTCTCTCTCTCTCTCTCTCTCTCTCTCTCTATATATATATATATATATATATATATATATATATATATATATATATATATATATATATATATTTGGACGAACTAGCAAAAGTCCTCAAATGCAGAGACTTGGCTACCTTTTATACTGAGAGTCTTAGCCAATTGACTCTGATCCAACGGTATAATAAAAGTGGTGGAAAAAGTATACGTTGATTGGACAAGACAGGTTTCACTTGGATTGGGCTTAAACGCATACAGAGAGTAGATAACATAGATCTAATGGCTAAGATAACACAAGGGATATGAGTCTTACAACAAACACAAATCTAGTCGTTATAAGGTTGGCCGGTGTATGGACATGATGAACTCTCACACGCATGTTTTGAAAATATTTAGACATATCCCTTGAAGTTTCAAGCGCTTTTGGATCCTACCCAACCCAACTTTCTGGTATAATAAGCTAATAACAGTAATTACAGAATGAAACCAAAAGTTTTATAAACCAAATTTTGGTTTCCAAAAAATCATTTAAGAATTATTTAAAATTCACAAACATTAATAAAAACGATTTGAATGGGATTTAACACACACAACTCACACACAATCAATTAATGTAATTATGAAAAATGTATGCAACACTAGTGTGTGTGTGATTGAGGTTTATACCTTCAATTGAGTCAAGTGTGGCATTATGAAAATAATCTGAGGGTCTTTGGTATCTAGGGAATGGGACTCCAATTTTGTCACAATTTCTAAACTAGATGAGCACTTATATAATGTAGACTCAACTGAGTCAAGAGTATAAGGTGCTTCAATCTCTACTGCTAATTTATGGAGCAAAGGCTCTACTACTGAAGAAGAATGTTGATAGGTGGATACCGAGGGAATATTTCTTCCTATGGGTGGTGTTAGAATGTGCCATTGTTGTAGAAGATTTATAGAATGGCGAATCATACTTAGTTAGTCTAAGTAGTTTATAAGTCGATTGTGTCTATCAAATCATGCATAGTGATGAATAAAGGTTTTGCCTTTTTAGGGACTTTCTTACTTCTTCGAGTATTTTCATGATTAGGTTGTTGAATTTAAAATTAGAGTATTTATTAAGTGAGAGAGAGAGTGACCATTAATGCACTTATAACGATCTTTACACCGAGTCCTTTAAAACGAAAAAAACAAAACAAAGGTTTAGCGATTAGAGTTTTAGCCTTAGATAAGGAGTTGAGAGAGAACGAGTCCATGGTGAGAGTTTCTTTCTGGGATAAGGTCATTTTAGTTGAGTGGGAAAATAGTGACTTGACCAATAAAGTGGCTATTCTTACGAGAGATCTTCAATCATCCGTGGAGACTCGTGAGAAACTTGAAGCCCTTATATCCCACCTCGAGAAAGACCTCGAACGTGCTCGAGAGGTCAAGTTAATATAGTGGACACATCGAAGAAGGTTGGAAAGATGTTCTTAGGTCCATCTTTAGGTTTTGATGAGAGGAAAATAATAGATTATGTTCCTAAATTTGTGTTAAATCCTTATGGGCCTCGACCTAAACCACAAAATAGAGTTCAACCATAGAAAGTGAACCAAGATAGACCTAAACAAGTCTATATATTCACTTTTTGCAAAAGAAGAGGTCACCCTAGAGAGTTTGCTACAATTTGGGTAGAACTAAATTTATGCATTCACTCATGCACAACTCTAGTGAACTTTCTAGTCTTATAGGGAAAGTGGAGTTTCTAGTCACTACTTTGCCAAGCTTAATGGAGGAATTTTAACGGATGTCTTTTCCATTTGAGAACACTTCTAACCCTCCAACCAGATCCAACAATGATACGCACAGACAAAAGGTTACCTCAACTTCGATACCTAAGGAAGATGACAAATCCTTTATTGTTCACGTTGTTGTTAAGGTTCAACATACTTCCGAGTGGTATTTTGATAATGGGTGCTCTAGGCACATGACTTGTAACATATTATTTTTCAACCACCTGGAGGATAACAAGAAAGGTAATGTCACTTTTGGACATGAAAGCAGGTCTAGTATTTTAGGACATGGATGTTTTGAGATACCTAGATTCCCTAAACTACAAAATATGTTGTACGCGAAAGAGTTGAAAGTGAATTTAATTAACATAAGACAACTATGTGACACAAACTTTGTAGTAAAGTTTGAACGGACGGACGGCAATGTTGATAATCAATTCAGTGAACTTTTAGTACAAGGTGTGAGGACCGAAGATAATTTCCATGTGATCATTCCCAAGTCATGCTTTGTGTACAAAAGTGCCAAGATCTACTCTATGTATCTTTGGCACCAATGACTAGGTCATGTGAATTTTTGAGATCTTTAGATATTAGTGAAAAGGACCTAGTTCATGGCTCACCATCGCTTAGGAAACCAACTTCCTCGATTTGTGGACCTTACTAATAAGGAAAATAAATTTAAAGTCCCCATGAGAAGTCGAATACCATTACCACTACCCATTTTTTGGAGTTCATTCACATGGATCATATGGGTCCTACTTGCTCAGAGAGATTAAATGATAAGAGATACATTCTCATGATAGTCGATGACCTTTTTAGATATTCTATAGTGGAATTTCATAGAGAAAAGTCTGATGTAATTGAGTTCCTAACAACCAAGTGTCGTGTCCTACAAAATAAACACGGTGTCACTATTAATTGAATACATAGTGATAACAACACTAAATTTGAAGAAGTCAGGGATGATAGCTACTGTGATGGAGTGGGCATCAAGCATGAGTTCTCGGTTGTTTGTACTCCTCAACTGAATGTGATTATTATAAGAAAGAAGCAGACAAAAGATGGTTATATCTATGGTTCTTTGGACAAATATGCCTATATATTTTTGGGAACGACAATGAGTGCTACATGCTATACGATGAATAGGGTATATCTCCGTCTATAAATGCTTCACACGCCTTATGAGTTGTGGAGAAGGAAGAATCCCGACCTATCACATTTTCATATCTTTGGGAGTATTTGCTTCATCTTCAGAGATAGATAGAACTTAAGAAAGTTTGACTCCCGACTTGACAAGGGGATATTTTTAGGTTATTAGTCGATAAGCAGGGCTTATAGGGTTTTTACCTTGTAATCTGTAAGGTTATGGGGTCAATAAATGTCACGATTACAGATGACGAGCCTCCAATATCTATTTCTCCTACCCCCTAGTGTGAGGATGATTCACCCCTTGGTCATGATCCTATCCTTCTTCATAATACCCTGGGAGACCCCACTTCTGATTTAGAGAATCCACCCGCTTGGGTTTAAAAGAGTCTTGACCCTTCCACTATACTTGGTGATCCCACACTAGGTATCATGACTCATGCTCAAGTCAAGAATGTGGTTAGATATATACGCTACACCTCTTTAGTCGAGACCAAGTATGTGAAAGAAGAACTCAAGGATGAACATTGTATATCCATTACGCAAGATGAGTTTCTTTAGTTTCATAAGAACTATGTTTGGGAGTTAGTCCCCCGACCGAGCGAGAATCATGTGATAGGTACCAAATTTATTTATAAGAATAAGGTAGATGATAATGGAAACATAGTTCGTACTAAGGGTAGGTTGGTCGCTCAAGGCTACACACAGATTGAGGGTGTTGAGTTTAACGAGAAATTCACTCCTACTGCTAGGCTTGAGTCTGTTTGCTTACTACCCATCATAGCATGTCATTTGAACTTCAAGTTATATCAGATGGAAGTCAAGAGTATATTTATTAATGGACTTCTACATGAGTAGGTTTACATGGACAAACCAAAGGGGTCCAATGTATGGCTTGAAACAAGAACCTTATGATTTGTACAAGAGGATCATTTCCTATCTCTTAGCTAGTGTCTTCAAGAGCGGGGGATTGGATACGATGTTGTTTGTGAAGAGAGAAAGTGGTGTTATCTTAATTTCCCAAGTCTATGTGGACGACATAGTATGTGGATCCTCTTGCTCACAGTTTTGAGGAGATGAATAACGATTTTGAGATGATCATGGTTGGTGAGATTACGTTCTTCTTAGGTATCTAGGTTCGTCATCTTAAGGATGGAATATTAATATCTCAATCCAAATATGCAAGTTCCCTACTGAAGAAGTTCGGTTTAGAATTCGTTGAGCACTCACGCACCCCTATGAGTACATCGACTATGTTTAGCATAGACATTTTAGGCAAGGACGTAGAGAAAACCCTTCATCGAACTATGATAGGTAGTATTATCTATTTGACCATTAGTCATCCCTATATTTCCTTTGGCATTAGAGTTTGTGCGCAATACCAGACATCCTCAAAAGAGTCTCACTTTTTCGCACTTAAATGTGTCATCAAATACGTGAGTGACACTCTTTCCTATCGTAATTGGTTTTCCCTAGATATCGATAATAGTTTATTGGACTATTAGGATGGAGGTTGGACCGGGGAGGTTGATGGTTATCGGAGCACTTTGGGTGGGTATTTTTACTTTCGAAATAATCTTGTCTTTTGATTGAGAGAGAAGAAAAACTCCATGTCTTGGTCCACGATGATGGCTGAGTATATTGTCATTAGAGTTGTTGCACACAAATTTTATGGATGAAGCAAATATTGGAAGATTGTGATATTTCATAAGGCGCAATGACTATTTTCTGTGATGATACAAGTGGAATCCATATATCTCGTAATCTGGTCCAACATTCACGCTCAAAGCACACTCGAATTTGTGAATGTTTATTCATGATCTTATTGAGGATAAGTTCGTGTCCTTGGGCTTTGTGAGCACCGAACATCAATTAGTCGACATTTTTATGGAACTATCAAATGCACTTTGATTTGGGGACCTTAGGAAATCTTTGGGTTTCACTGTATATTGAGTTCGTCTACCTCATCTAGTATAGGATGCTTTTCATGTTCATATCTTACATTCCTATTGCTTTATTGTATTATCATTGTATTTTTCTGCTTTCCTTTTTGATATATTTAGAAAAATCCAAAAAGAGTTTTATTTTTCTGGAAAAAGTTTGAAAAATTCAAAAATATTCTTGTTTTTTTATGAAAAGGATTGAAAAAGTGAAAAACATTTTATTTTATTATTTTTTTGAAAAAGACAAAAAGATTTTTGTATTTTTTATTTTTAACCATATGTGGATGGTCATATAAGATATTCGGATCACCCATACATTTTATCCATTCACGTGGCTTTTTCAAATTATTTTGAGACATGATATCGTTTTGATAATGTGCTTAATAATGTGTGGACGCCATTATGTTCTCATTGATGATTACTATCTATATGTTAGACTCTGTGTCACCTTTATTGCATATGTGCACGAGCTTCCAGAGCATTGTACTTTTCATGCATCGAATAGGATGTTCTCATCTCAATTCTGCTTAATAATGAACCAAATATAAAAAAAATATTAGTTGTGTATCTAAGAACCATTGTGCAAAATTTGTTTCCCGAAAAATATTGATAAATGTTATTCAATGGAAAGGGGATACGAAATAGACAAATACTCTTTGCATTAAAAGCGACCATTTTAATAAAAGAGCCTAAAAATATTAAAGACACAAATAAAAGTTCTAAGTCCATTTAATTATAGAATTCATTGATGCTTCTCTACATAGGAGCATTATGATTTCTTCGAAATAATTGAGAGTAAATTCTTATTTATGAGAGATTTTAAGGGAGTTATAAAGTAGAAGATTAATGGATTTGCAAAATGGACTTTGTTGAACAACATTAAATAGTTTGGTATTATTGATGTGAGAATCATTTAAGTTCATGACATATTGCGTAAGTTGAGTTAATTCCATTTGAGTTCACAATTTTACACCTAAGGTTGACTCTGGGTTCTTTCTTTAAGAGTTTATCACGACTTCGTGCACCTATGTCATGAATGTTTATATTGATTTGCCTATGAAAAATGTTCAAACAATTACGTTATGTTTTGACAATTTAGATATTTTAGTGTTATTCCATGGTGACTATGTGTTTTGTGCTTATATGTACTCTTTATACCTTTTACTTGAAAATTTTAAATTTTTGTAAAAATATAGGAATATGTTCTTCGAGCTTCCTTCTTTTTTTATCTTCTGAGATTATCATTGCATGTGCGTTAATTGATTGTCATTGTGGTGATATCTTGCTTCTGCAAGTCATGTTTATTATTCATGATTAGTTTATACTCCTTTGTGTATTACAGAAAAAAGGGGATAACAAATTGAGGGTTAATTTTAACAAATTGAGGCAAAGTTTTATTAATAATTTAAAACTCATATGTATCACGGTATTTTATTTGTCTCATGTGTGTAGGATGGTTCGCCTAGATGATGATTTTTTGGACCCGCACAAGATAGAGACAAAGCTAGCCAAAAGGAAGAAAATTTTTAGGTTAAGACTAATACAATAATTCATTTGTATTTCTTGATTTGGGATGGGTATTTATTGTACTATTCTTTAGGATTTAATTTGGTTCGGTTTGTGTTTTGTATCGGAATAGACAAAGGGGGAGATTTGTAAGAGAAAGTGTTATAATTGCTCAGTTTATTTTATTTTGGCTTATCCTGTTACACATACACTACACATTCGTGACTAGTTATACAGATTTGAAGACTAAGTTGAAGACTTTTGGAGGATTGAAGAATCATACGTCTCAATAACATTTAAAATAAGTTATGAATGGATTTTATAAAGCTTTATTTTTCCAAGGGTTTTAGAATTTTAAGAGTTTGTTTCTCAAAATGCTTTAAAAATGTTTTTATTCAAAAATTTAGAAAACTCGCCAACCCCTTAGAACGAGAATGGCTTGGCGTTCGAACGAACAATTCAAAGTCGTTAGAACGAGTTCTCCTGGTTTGAACAAAATTTGAATCGAGGCCTTTGGGCAAGCTCTGGAATTTTGTTAAAAGCCTCATTAGAAGTGGTTAGAACGAGAATGGGTTGGTTATTAGAACAATCCTTCCAACGATCGATAAGATCTTGAATCTAATTCGATGTGTTATTATATGCCCGATCAAACGAAAGTGGGGTATTGTTCGAACGCAATACCTGTTGTTCGAACAAAGTCGTGAGATTTGTTTTTTAAATGAAATATGATCCAAATATATTGTATTTATTCTTTAGTAACTACTCTCATTATAAAAAGACATGTGGAATTAGTCTCCAAGAACACGTTTTGAAATCTTTTCACACTCTTTTTGAGTTCTATTTCTGATCAAAATCTTCCAAATTATTCCAAACCCCTTGTAAACTTAAAGATAACTTCATCAAATCGAGAAGAACCTTTGTAGTTCAAATACTCTTGTAGATATTAATATCTATTGATTATTTATGGAGCAAAGGCTCAGCTATTGAAGAAAGAGGCTGATAAGTGGATACCGAGGGAAGATTGCTTCATGTGGGCGATGCTAGACTGCACTGTTGGTCTAGAAATTTTAATGAACTTCTCATCATACTTAGTTAGTCTAAGTAGTTTGTAAGTCTACTGTGTCTATCAAATCTTTCATAGTGCTCAATAAAGATTTCTCCTTTTTAGGGATTTTTCCTTAGTTCTTCGAGTATTTGCATGATTTGTTTATTGAATTCAGAATTGAAACACATCTTTTTATGCACACTTAATTAAATCAAATATAAAATTTGGTAAAATTAAATTTGTGTGTGGTTGACTAATATATGAATCATTCCATAGAATCCCAGCATTCTCGAATACTTGCATTATCTGAGGTTATGGTTTCTATGATTCTAATGATATATACAATATCTGGCAAGAAATCTACCAACTCATTTTGGGTAAATGATTTTAAATCCTTTGCATGAACATATTTGGTGAATTAGTCTGTTGCTACAAATACCAAGTTGTATAGCCTAGAAGATGGAGGGTAAATTTTGCTAATAATATCAATAGTCTCCTTTAAATGGAAAAGGTTTCACTATATGTTATAGGTCTAAATTAGGCACATATTTTAGAGGACCATGTTGTTAACAGTTTTAGCAGCCTTTGAAAAACTCAATCTAATCCTTTAAGATACAAGGCCAATAGAACCCACGCCTTCTTAATAACCATCTCATCTTAGGACTAACCTTATGATCCCCACAAATGGCCTCATGACTGTGCATTGTCTTTTAATCCTTCATCCCTGCATAGAAACTCTCGGACTATCCCATTAGAACCTCTTCTAAAAAATATTCTAGCATATATAACATATCTAGTTACTCTTAGTTTGATAGCCCTATAACTCTTGATATTTGGGTCAGTTAGATATTTAAGTAATGGTTTTATCCAATATTTTTCAATATTAAGAATCTCAATTTCAACCAAAGGCTTCATGTTATGCAGTAGCGGCAAGAATTCATCAATGTAACTAATCTTTCTCTTTTCTTTCAAGTTATCACCAAGCTTAAAATTCGAAGCGTTTTGAACCATTTCATTGTTTTCTTTATTTATAAATATGGGCATATAATTTAATGTGACTTCATTAAGTTTGGACAACATATTCAAAGACACTTGGTTATGTAAATATGAAGCATTATAAACAAGCTTATATTCATCAGGTAACTATCCTATAACTAGAATAGAGTCTCTAAGAAAGTAAATGACAAAAGCATTAAAACTTCTAAGGATTACCAAGCCTATTATAATATCTTCATATTCAACTTGATTGGAACATGTGTTCTCTTCCAACCTGTATCCATGTTTGTTTTTTTATATGTTCAGGGGATTTAATATTCACCCCTCATACCTAGAATTATCTCTATCTTCAAACCATCAAACCATAGCTTCGATGGACTTAGATATATATATATATCTTTTCTCATATTCCTCTTAAGGTTCATTCTTGCATGGATGATCAACCAAAAAGTCAACCAAAAGTTTATCGTTTACTTATTTTTTAGGTAAATAATGCGGGTGTATACACCCTATCATAGGACTCTCCTATAAATCTCCTAGTTCCCTATCACACACTCATTCACCATAAACCCTAGGTCATAGCAGGAGTACCGATCTAAAGGCCACCAAGTGCTCTCGAGCCCCGTTTGACTCTTATCAACCTTCTCATATGAGAGAAATCTTAATGAATCTTCTAAGGTCTTTAAATGAAATTTCCAATGGTCTTCCCCATGAACAAATCGGCCTTAGTGTTTGGAAGAATGACCCATTTTATGACCAAAAACTAATCTAGAGGCCACCTGGCTCTTTCGTGCCCCATTTTGACTCCAATCATTTCCTCACCTGAGTGGAAGATCAATGAATCTCTGAAGGTCTTAAAATCCCCTTTCCAATGGTCTCCCATTCAAAAATTTGCCTTACGATTTGAACGAATGATTCATTTCACCCTAAAAACTGATCTGAAAGCCACAAGCGCTCCTAGGCTTCATTTCACTCATGTCAACTCCTCATCTCGAATGAGATTTAATGAATATTTGAATGGTTCTGAATACTCTTTTTATTGGTTCACTTCATGTGCAAATTAGCCTTATGGTATGGACGAACGACCCATTATACTCCAAAGGGTCACTGAGCACTTGGGGCCCTCATTTTACCAAGGTCAATTCTTGGAATTGAATGAGACTAAATGAATATTTGAAGGGATCTAAATACCCTTTCTAACGGTCCATCCTGTGGTTGAATCAACCGTTTAGTTTGGATGAACAATCCATTTTCCTCCAGAAATTTCATATCTAGTGACCAATGGAAACTTTTCGGCCCCGTTTGACCTCAGTCAACTCACGAACACGAGAGTGGCTCAACGGATTCTTAAATGGATCTGAATACCCTTTCTAATGATCCACCCCGTATGCAATTCTTACTTATGGTTAGCATTTTATGACCATTTTTCGAAAAAACCTGCCTCAGATTGCCAATTGGAAAATCTAGGGCACTGCCTATTGGCAGTGTGTCTAGGGTTCTATGTCGATAGGCAGGTCTAGGACCATGTCGATTGGCACCCCCTTGAACATATAAATAGAGGCCATGACCTCACTTTTCCTCCCACCAATTCAGAGAGAATTCCCTCGAAATAAGACTCGTTCCTTCCTAAAAATCCCATATCCCACATATTCATACTCTTAGTGGACAAAATAAAATAATCTTAGTGGACAAAAGATTAACCATTCGAACAGTGAATAATGGAACTTTTAGTTATGTGAGATAAACTATTTCTTTTACGTATTGTATGGGTGATACAGGTATACTACTGGAGATTGTAGATGATGGTATACGATTTCAAACTAGTTAGGTCGGGTTTCTTATCTAGTGTGAGTTAGATGTACGTTAGGCGTGCACAACAGATGAGAGATGAGAATCTCATGTGAGTGCGATATCTAACATGCACATAATACTTGCTTCATTGCAGTTTTGAATACTTGCTAAATATTTTTTAAAACATCGGGATTTGACTCGTCTCTTGCATATCTTCTCTCTTTTGCTATATATATGTATCATATCAGGTGCTCAACCATAGGAATACCAAAACTAGAGAGTTGGATTATTTTACGTGCTACAACTGTTGTGGAAGCTGTAGGTCTTTGTAGTAAACGCCTCCATCATTTCCATTCAGTTATCTAGACATCTCAGTTGGGGCATGTGTCGCCCATTCCTAGTTTTTATCAGAGTTATTATTCAGTTTACTTTGCAGTTATTTTAGTTGGATGGAATCTTATTATGAGTACGTAAATTTGGAGTTTTGAACTGGGAGGTTTTTACCCAGTCTTAAGTATTCTAGTGTTTGATCCATGTTTAGTATATTCATGTGTATGATTAATGGTTTACATTTTTATAATTAAATAGAGAAATGGTTTTATTTGGTTATATGTAAATGCAAAGGTTTTTTACGCCTAGCTTAATTTTATATGAGGTGATTAATATGTTATTAGTTTTTCGATAGTGATGCTAAGAATGAGCCAATTGAACATTCTGTTTTAAATTTGGTAAAGGACTGATCACCCTATATTTTATTGGGCGGGGTGTCACACCTCCTTGGTGCCTCTGAAGAGATAATGGCTCAGATGTTCCAGCAGACCTTGAAATAAAGTTCCCTTTGTTGGATTATGCCCCTCGAGGAATCCATAATCCATAGTTAGGAGGATGTCACCTGAGAATTTATGTCATAGTACAAGTGCAATGAGGAATTAGAGGTTACATGTCGATATCTAGAGCTTCTTAAGCAAAACTATGGGGAAACAATCAGTAGCTTCATAGGAAGGTCGAGAGACAAAGCTGCTACCGTGGAAAAAGTCATTATCGTGAAGAAGAACTTCTTGATGCATATTCGAGCGTCCGTGGGAGGAAAATATTACCCACTCATATGACCTCTTCGAGAGGTTAGTGTAGAAATTGAGGAAGGCATTACCAAAGTCAAATTCTAGATGAAAAAATTAATCGGATAGTTCACTCCCCAAAAATATGAGAATCTCGCCAGTGCTACAGTCATAACCATCAACAACAACTCCCAACCTTCTAATCTTGGGCATTAGAAAGTTTCCCCATCCCTACAAAAAAAGAGTACACTGAGTTCCGTTCTCCCTTATCGAAAGTCAACAGACCCTGCTGAGCCACAACCTCATCAAACCCTTGAACCCTCGTTCATTACCAAATCCACTACCTAAAAACTTTAAAGTCGATGCCTATTGTGATTCCCACTAGTTTAACTAACATACTATCGACCAGTGCTTCCCTTCTCGGAATGTGATCCAAGGTTTAATTGATTAGGGTATTATCACCCCACCAACATTTCCTAAACCCAACACCACTCATAACCCACTTCCAACCCATAAAAATGCCATTTTTCTAGAGAATGACCCGGAATTTGATCCATGTGCCCAAATTATGCCCTATAAATAACCCATCTTACCCGTAATCGCACACAAACTTCTTAATATGTGCCCTTATTTTTTCCTTCACACTACCTGCTTCACCGAACAAGCTTTATCAGTCCTCACAAGGACCTACATCGCCATCTATAGTCGGTCTGAAGGGAAACATATAGAGTTACTTGATGTATTGAACACACTCTTGTTGCCCGCAGAGATCACTATTGATTGTCGCAAATTCAGTTCTTTTTCATGGAACCCCAAAAATAGGCCCGAGAGTCAGATGAATGGGTGGTACCCATCGGTGAAGTCATTCTAGATGACATAGTACAAATTATGGTTGATTTATTTTAATAGACGTGTGAAATTTACAGTATTAATGAGCTACTCACCACTTTGAAGCTTCAGAGACAGTTGATTCCTTTGCTCTTACACCACCCCGTTGAGTGGGAATATCTGTACGATGAAGCCATTGAGGTTGTTGAATGCATGGATTTCTCTTAGCAAGAGGATATAGTCACCATCGAATCGAAAAATAACTTTGACAACTTCGATGACGGGCCCAATTAGGAAAACGCCAGTCTAGTAGCCAGTTTGTGCAAAATGATAACCTTAAAAGATCTGTTAGGGGAAATCATCAAGGTAGTTATTCATCTAGAAACAGATGAAGACATGGGGTTCTTGTTCTTCCCCACCTATGTAAATCATATAACATGATCAAGTAGATACTACAAAGAACTGGTTCCTCATTTGATCGAGACAAATAAGGGACAACGAGTTATCAAAGAACTTCCTATGCCAGAAATGACCATCAAAGAAAGAAAAGTCCTTAAACTGCTCAAGAAAACCCAAGCTAACATCACCTTATGGGGGATTTTCATGTCCTCCTAGCTTCACCAAAATGCTCCAATAAAACTCCTCACCGGACCTACGATCTCTCCTTCCACCACACTCAAATAATACGTGAATATGATTGGGTCCTTAACCTCTTCTATAATCCTCTCCTTTTTCAAAGAAGAGATACCAAAGATTGTCCCTTACCACAATTATGCCTTCAACATCTCCGTTGAAATGTTGGGAAAGATATTTTCAGTCTCATTTATTGATAATGGATATGACCTTAACGTTTGCCTTATGAGAGCCTTTTATTGATTGGGCTTGAAAGTTAGTGATTTCACTCCCTCTGTTGTTATTGTGCATGCTTACGATAATACCCACCGAGAGGTAATGGGGTCTATAAAATTGAAAATAGTGCCTCTCCTTATCAATCATATCCATGAGTTCTAGGTTATTGACATACCTATATGTTTCAACCTTCTTTTTGGTCATCCATGGCTCCACAGTATCTAAGAGGTATCGTCTTCTCTTCAACAGGAACTAAAATTCTTTGCCAATGGCCAGGTTATCATAATCTTGGGGGGATGACGACAATTCACACACTGCTAGTACTAGCAATCCAGTATAAAAAATCCAACATGGGATCCACTTTAAAACCAAGGTTATAGAACGACTTGGCGAATACGGTATTCAGAGAAACAAATCTTCTTCTTATCGACCCCAAACCAATGGTTACGTTAAAGTTTCCAATAAGAGACTTAAGACCATAATCAATAAGATGACTAAGAGTTACAGAGATTGGGCTGACTGGATCCCTTATGCCCTCTGAGGATACCCCTTATTCTATAGTATATGGCATGGAAGCAGTCCCACCAGATGAGATGGAAATACATTCCCTCCGCGTCTTACTCGAAAGTAGAAAAAAAGTTAATGAAGAAGAATAGCTCCAAAGCCGCCTGGACGAATGATCACTTTTGGAAAAGAAGAGACTAAAGTCTCTCTACCATATACATAGGTACCATCGCCGAGTACACAATCATTAAATATAAAGGTTAAGGACTGTGGTGTCTAGGAGGGAGACCTTTCCCTCAAAGAGATCATATAACTCGTCTTAGATCGTAGGGAAAATTCAAACCGAATTGGAGTAGCCCATATATCATGAAGAAAATTATCTCAGGAGGATCGATATACTTACGGACCTTGATGGAGAAGATATTGCGTGTCTAGTCAAATTAGACCGTCGTAATAAATTTTACCCTTAGTCCAAAATCTCGGCACACTACGACTCTTCTCACCCCCTTCTTTTCTAAAAAAATCATTTTCCCCTACCCAGAACTAAGTTGGACCTGATCCTTTCAAAGACATTTTCTTTTCAAAATGAAACACATGAAAACTTTTAATACCCCCAGTTTGGTCCCCTTTTTTAAAAAAAAATGCTATTCTTTTCTAACTGTCAATAATGGTGGTTTATCTTATCATAATCCTTTTGTTCAAGTAATTGATGAGATGAACAGCCATTCTCGAAGGTTAGAAAAGAATAATATTTTTTTTAAAAGGGACCGAACCCATGTATGTTGTATGGGATGCCTATGATTCTTTCCTCGTTCCATGGTTCCACCTTATCCCAAGCTTTCTTGGGTCCCATAAGAGTATCAACACACTCAATGTTCCCTACCTGCCAATGGGGATCCACCATCTCAGTTCTCTATCTCTAATTATGACAAACTAGGGGCCAATCTGCTGGTACCCCCAGATCCTAAGCAAGAGGAATTGAACAAGATCAAGGAATATCTCAAACTATTATCAAAAAAGTACTATAAAGTCAAGATATCTGAGAATTACATGAAATTCACCCATATGTCTCCATATCCTAAATCCAAACTGCCATAGAAGTTCAAGATTCTAGACATTGAGAAGTCCGAGGGAAATGAACCCCAAGTTATTCACCTTCGAATCTATCACCGAGCCATAACCCTCCCTAGTGCCTTTGAAGAGATAATGGTCCAGATATTCCAACAGACCTTCAAAGAAAGCTCCCTTCATTGGTTTATGTCCCTTGAGGAATCTAAGATCCATAGCTGGGAGGATATCTCATGAGAAATCATGTCATAGTTTAAGTGCAGTGAGGATCTAGAGGTTACTCGTCGATATCTAGAGATTCTTAAGAACAACCCTTTGGATAACATTAATTTCTTCATAGGAAGGAAGAGATAGAAATCTACTACCATGAACATTAAACCATCCGAGGAGGAATAAGTCATATTATGAAGAAGAACTTCTTGACGCATATTCGGGCGTTTATGGGAGGACAGTATTACCCACACTTCGGAGCCCTTCGAGAGGCTGGTGTAGAAATTGAGGAAGGCATTACCAAAGTCAAATCTGGGTTGAAAATAATAACCAGATAGTTCACTCCCCAAAAATATAAGAATGCCGCTAGTGCTACAGTCTTAACCATCAACAATATCTCCTAACCTTGTACTCTTGGGCACTAAAAAGTTATCCCATCCCTATAAAGAAAGAGTACAATGAGATCCATTCTCCCCTATCGAAAGTCTACTAGGACCTGCTGAGCCAAAACCTTATCAAACCCTTGGACACTTTTCCATTAACAAATTCACTCCCTAAAAACTTTAAAGCCGATGCCTATTGTGATTTCCACTAGTCCGCTGGATGTACTGTCGACTAGTGCTTCCATCTTTAAAACATGATCCAAGGTTTAATTGATCAGGGTATCATCACCCCACCAGCCAATCCTAAACCCAACACCATTCGTAACCCACTTCCAACCCATAGTAATGCCATCTTTCTAGAGAATGACCAGGAATTTGATCAATTTACCCAAATTGTGCCCTATAAATAACGCATCTTACCCGTAATCTCAAATAAACAGCTTAAGATGTGCCTGAATTATTTCCTACACCCTACTTACTTAATCGACCAAACTTTGTCGATCCTCACAAGGTCCTACATCGCCATCTGCAGTCAGTCTGAAGGGAAATATATAGAGTTACTTGCTATATTGAACCAACTTTTGGAGTTTGGGTTGAAATTGCCCACAGCGATCACTATTGATTGTCGCAAATTTAGTGGCTTGTTCATGGAATCCCAAAAATAGGATTGAGAGTTAGATGAATGGGTGGGACTCATCGATGAAGTCATTCTAGATGACATAGTGAAGATTATGGCCGATTCATTTCGACAAATATGTGAAATTTACAGTATTGATGAGCTACCCACCACTTTGCAGCTTTAGGGATGGTTGGATCCTTGACTCCTTCACCTCCCCATTGAGTGGGAAGATATATACGATGAATCCATTGAGGTTATTGAATGCGTTGATTTCTCTTAACACAATGATATAGTCACCATCAGATGGGAAAATGTCTTTGACAACTTAGATGACGAGCCCAATCAGGAAGACACCAGTCTACTAATAAGTTTGTACGGAATGATATCCTATAAAAATTTGTTAAGGGAAATGTTCAAGGTAGTTATTCATCCACAAATAGATGAAGACACAAGGTTCATGTTCTTCCCCTCCTCAGTAAATAATATAACTAGGTAAGGGAGACATTACAAAGACCTGGTTCATCATTCGACCGAGACAAACAAGCTAAAGGGAGTTATCGAAGAACTTCCCATACGAGATATGACCATCAAAGAAAGAGATGTGCTTGACCATCTCAAGAAAACCCAAGACAATATAACCTTATAGGGGCTTTTCATTCCCTCCTAGCTTCACCAAAATGCTTTGATAAAACTCCTCACAGGGCCTATGATCTCTCCTTACACCACACTATAAGACGTTAATATGGTTGGGTCCTTGACCTCTTCTAGACTCCTCTCCTTTTTCAAAGCAGAGATACCAAAGATTCCCCCTTACGATGATTATATCCTTAACATCTTCTTTGAAGTGTTATGAATGATAGTTTCAGTCTCACTTGTTGATAACGGATTTGCCCATAACTTTTGCCCTCTGAGAGACCTTAATTGCATGGGCTTTAAAGTTAGTGAGATCACTCCCACTTTCGATGATGTTCGTGCCTATGATAATACCCACCGAGAGGTAGTGGGGTCCATAAAACTCATAGTAGGGCCTCTCCCTATCAATCATGTCCCTGAGTTCTAGGTTATTCACATGCCTATGTGTTTCAACCATCTTCTTGGTTGTCTATGGCTCCACAGTATCTTAGAGGTATAATTTTCTTCTTGGCCGTCCATAACTATAGTCCGCATGTGCGTAGACTACCGAGATTTGAATAAAGCATCCCCGAAGGATGAATACCCATTGTCCAACATTGACATGATCGTGGATAACACGGCTTTCCATAACCTCAATTCATTTGTCGATGAATTTTTTAGATATAACCAGATAAAGTTGCACCCATACCATCAAGAGAAAAACACCTTCATCACCCCATGGGGAAACTCCTTCTACACTATCATGCCATTTGAACTAAAGAACTCCAGGGCTACTATAACCATCCTACTTGATCTTATTCATAAACAGGTCGAGGTCTATGTGGATGCCATGATTATAAAATTTAAGACTCAGGAAGGTCATATTCCCCCCCTACGATGTTTTTTGAATGACTATGACAATACTAGATGTAGTTGAACCTACAGAAATGCATTTTGGCATCATGAAGGGAAAACTCTTGGGATTAATGGTTAGTGAGAAGGGAATCATAGCATACCCTTCTAAGCTAAAGTCCATACTTGGGATGCCACCACCACAGATAGAGAAGGAAGTTCGAGTATTTTTTGGAAACGTACACTACCTCAACCTATTAACTTCCATCTGCGAACCCATTTTCAAGCTTCTCTAAAAGGATTCTACAAAAGTCTAGAATGAGGCCTTCCAAGAAGACTTTGACAAATGCAGTTATACCTTATCTGACATTTGGTGCTCATTACTCCGTATCTAAGTCTCCTCCTCCTCCTATACTTGACCATAACAAATACTGAAGCAGGGGATTTCCCAGTAAAATACATCGAATAATCCCATAAGAAAAGAGTCATTTACTACTCTAGTCAGAAATTAGTTGGGTACGAAATCAACTACACTTGTTTGGAGAAATCATGTATTGCCATGGTCTAAGTCATGCAGAAGTTACGATATTACATGCTTACCCTCCTCATCAGTATTGTATCTCGTATGGATCCCATCAAGTAGGTACTAAAAAATCCCGCTCTATCGAGCCGAATGGCCCGATGGTTGATGTTGTTATTTTGGTTCAATATTGTGTACATTACATAGAAAAATATGAAAGGGAGAGACATCTCTGACTACCTTGTTGAGTACCCCATGTAAGAAGACAATATTCATGTCTCTGAATTCCTGAACGAAGATATTCTCTGTACCTCTCAAGAGGGCCTCCCATAGCAAATGTTCTTTGATGGAGCTGCCAATAAGAAAGGATACAACATTAGGATACTCCTAATCATTAGTGATGACTCTCACACACTTATTTCCATCAAAATAGATGTCCATTGCACACAAAAAATGACCTAGTAAGAGGCATGGACTGTAGGTCTCATGATCTCGAGGCTTCTTGGGTCCTAAAAAAGTATCAGCATACTTCTCGTACCCTGCCTACCAATGGGACACCACCATCCCAGCTCCCTGTATCGAACCTTGACCAACCAGGGGCCAACCGGCAAGTACCCACAGATCATAAGGAAGAGGAACTGAACAAGGTCAAGGAAGACCTCAAGATGTTAACGAAAAAGTATTACCGAGTAAAGATATTTGGGAATTACATGAACTACACCCATATGTCTCCATATCGCAAATCCAAACTGCTATAGAAGTTCAGGATGCCAGACATCGAGAAGTTCAGGGGAATTGGACCCCTAATTATTCACATTTGAAGGTATTATCGAGCTATGAACCTCCTTGGTGCCTCTGAAGAGATAATGGCCCAGATGTTCCAGAAGACCTTGAAAGAAAGTGACCTTCATTGGTGTCTATCCCTTGAGGTATCCATAATCCGTAGTTAGGAGGATGTCACCCAAGAATACATGTCGTAGTATAAGTGAAGTGTGGATATAGAGGTTACCCGTCGATATCTAGAGCTTTTTAAGAAGAACCCTGGGGAAATAGTTAGTAGCTTCATTAGAAGGTCGAGAGAGAAAGATTCTACCATGACCAATAAACCATCCGAGGAGAAAAAAATCATTATCGTGAAGAAGAACTTCTTGACGCATATTCGAGCATCCATGGGAGGACTGTATTACCCATAATTCTGAGCCCTTTGAGAGGATGGTGTAGAAATTAAGGAAGACGTTACCAAAGTCATATCTGAATTGAAAAAAGGAACCGAATAGTTCACTCCCCAAAAATATGAGAAGCCCACCAGTGATACAATCTTAACCATCAACAACGTCTCCCAACCTTCTACTCTTGGGCACTAGAAAGTTACCCCAACCCTATAAACAAAGAATGTACTGAGCTCCATTATCCCCTATCGAAAATCTACCAGGCCCTGCTGAGCCACAACCTCATAAAACCCTTGGACCCTCTTCCATTACCAAATCCACTCCCTAAAAACTTTAAATATGATTCATATTGTGATTTCCACTAGTATGCTGGACATATTGTCGACCAGTGCTTCCATCTTCGAAATGTGATCCAAGGTTTAATTGATCGAGGTATCATCACCCCATCAGCGAATCCTAAACCCAGCACCACTCATAACCCACTTCCAACCCATAAAAATGACATCTTTCTAGAAAATGACCCCAAATTTGATCCATTTTCCCAAATTTTGCCCTATAAATAAACCAACTTACCCATAATCTCACATAAATTGCTTAAGATGTCCTTGTATTTTTTCCTACACCCTACCTGCTTTATCAACCAAGATTTTTCGCTCCTCATAAGGTCCTGCATCGCCATCCATAGTTGGTCTGAAGGGAAATATATAGAGTTAGTTATCGTATTGAACCAACTCTTACAGTTTGGGCCGAAATTGCCCACATAGATCACTATTAATTGTCGTAAATTTTGTGGCTTGTTCACGAAGGCCTAAAATTAGGCTCGAGAGTCAAATGAATGGGTGGTACCCATCGATTAGGTCATTCAAGATGGCTCGCCATTTATTGGAATGAAAATTGGTCAAACAAAAGCTACGAAAGCTCCGCACTGAATGGTTGCTCAAAGTCAAAGAAAAAGTGGTCGATCAATTTAACGTAGGTTTTATTCGCATAGTCAAATATACTATGTGGCTCGCCATCATCATCCCTCTTCTGAAGTCAGGAGGAAAACTCCGCGTGTGCGTAGACTATTAATATTTGAAGAAAGCATCCCCGAATGATAATTCCCCATTTCCCAACATCGACATGATTATGGATAACACGACTAGCCACGCCCACAAGTCAATTGTCGATGGATTTTTTGGATATAACCATATCAAGATGCAACCTGACTATCAAGAGAAAACCACCTTCATCGCCCCACAGGGAACCTCCTACTACACTATCACTCCATTAAAAAATAATGCTAGGGCTACCTACCAAAGGGTTGCCATAACAATCTTGCATGACCCTATTCACATGATTATAAAATTTAAGACTCGGAAAGGTCATATTATCGCCTTCTAAAAGTTTTTGAACGACTATGGCAATACCAGATGTAGCTGAATCCACAGAAATGCATTTTTGGAATCATAAAAGGAAAAATCTTAGGATTTATGGTCAGTGATAAGGGAATCGAAGAAGGCCCTGCTAAGGTAAAGGCCATACTTGAGATTCCACCACCACGGGTGGACAAGGAAGTCAGACAATTCTTGGGAAAAGTGCATTACCTCAGCGTGCTAAATTCCATCTGCGAACTCATTTTCAAGCTTCTCCGAAATGATTCTACTAAATTCTGGAATAAGGCCTTCTAAGAAGCCTTTGACAGAATCAAGCTATACCTTATTCGACCTCCGGTGCTTATGCCTTTGTATCCAGGTCTCCCCCTCCTCCTGTACTTAATCGTGATAGATACTGTAATAGGGGCCTTCCTAATAAAATACATTGAATAATCTCGTGAGTAAAAAGCCATTTACTATGAAAGTAAATAATTAAACGGGTTCGAAGTCAACTACACTTCTTTGGAGAAAGCATGTATTGTCCTAATGTGGGTCATGTCGAAGTTACGGCATTACATGCTTACCTTACCCATCACTCTTGTGCCTTATATGAATCCTATCAAGTACTTACTAGAAAATACCGCTTTGTCCAGTCGAATGGCTCGATGGTTGATTTTGTTAGTCTAGTTTGATATTGTGTACGTTACGCAGAAAAATATGAAACGGAGAGTCATCTCTGACTACCTTACTGAGTACCCCATGAAAGATGGCAATGTTTTGGTCTCTAAATTCCCGAACGAAGATATTCTCTTTAACTTTCAGGAGGGCCTCCAATGGAAATTTTTCTTTGATGGAGCTGCCAACAAAAAGGATACGACATTGGGATACTCCTAATCACCCCTGATGAGTCTCGCACGCCTATTTCCATCAAACTAGACTTCGTTTGCACCAATAACATGACCTAGTTTAAGGTATGCACCTTCTACCTCATGATCGACCTCCAGAAAGTAATCTGGCACTTAGAAGTCTACTGAGACTCTACCATTATCATTGGCTATATCCTCAAAAAATGGAAAATCAAATATGAAAAAATCCTACCCTTACATGCCCACATAGAAAAACTGGCCTCTTAGTTTAATAATATCACCTTCCACTACTTGGTTCAATACAAGAACAACCTGTATGATGCCTTTGTAACCTTGGCCTGCATGGTCGACATGCCCGAGTGAATGATAATGGCCCCTTTCCTAGTTCAAAAACAATCTAGACCTACCCATTCTTACCATATTAAACTCGTTACCAAGGAAGATTCTGATATGGACGGGTTATGGTATTATGACATTTGTATCCTCCTCAAACATGGTAGGCATCCCCAAAATTCCGATAAGAAAGACCGTACGACCCTTCGTACACTATGTGTCCAGTACATCATCTGCGATAAAGTGTTATTCAAGAGAAACTTCAATGGAACTCGTTTACACTACATTGCAGGGGACAATGTTAAAGAAATGATGTAGAAGATCCATAGTGGGGAATGCGAGCTCCATATGAACAGTCTCATGCCTGCTAAAAAGATCATCCATCAAGGGTATTATTGGACCACCATGGTTCAAGATTACACTGAGAATGTCCGAAGATGCCTCAAATGCTAATAGTTAGACAATCTCCAACACGTGCCTCCCCGAGAGCTATACTACATGACTTCTCGTGGGACATCGACATCATAGGGAAAATTATTCCAAATGATTCAAATGGTCATGATTCATCTTATCCCCATTAATTACTTTACCAAATGGGTCAAAGTCGAGTCATACGCGATTATGAATGCCATGAAAGTAGGCAGATTTATTCGAAAAAACATCATCTATCGATATGGAGTTTCCCATGAATTAGTGTCAGATAATGGGATCCACTTCGAAGTGTAGGTTACAAAATGACTCGATGAGTATGGTATTTGGAGACACGAATCTTCTCCCTATTGACCCCAAACCAATAGTGCCTTCAAAGTTTCCAATAAGATCCTTAAGACCATAATCAACAAGATGACTGAGAGTTCAGAGATTGGGCTGACTGGATCCCTTATGTCCTTTGGGGATATAACACTTCAATCAGAACTCCCGTCGGAGCTACCCCTTATTCTCTAGTATATGGAATGGAAGCATTCATCCCCGATGAGATGGAAATAACTTCCCTCCGCGTCTTGCTCGAAAGAAAAGTTGGCAAAAAAGAATTGCAACAGAGCCACTTGGATGAATTATCACTCTTTGATAAAAAGAGACTGAAGGATCTTTACCATATACTGGGGTACCATCGCCAAATAGTGAAATCATTCAATATAAAGGTCAAGGACCATGGTGTTGAGGAAGGAGATCTTGCCCTCAAATAAATAATAGAACCCGTTTTGGACCCTAAGGGAAAATTCAAAACCTAATTGGAGTGGCCCCTAGATCATGAAGAAAATTATCTCAGGAGGAGCCGCTATGCTCACAAATCTTGATGGAGAAAAGATGGCATGTCCAGTCAAATTGGACAGTCTGAAGATATTCTACCCTTAATCCAAAATCTCGACGCGCTATGACACTTCTCGCCCCCCTCCTATTTTAAAAATAATTCATATTCCCCTACCCAGAACTAGGTCGGACCTGATCCTCTCAGAGATATTTTCTTTTCAAAATGAATCTCATGAAAATTTTAAAAGCCCCTATAGTTACTTAGGCAACCCATACAACATACATGGGTTCGGTCCTTTTTTTTCAAAATATGCTATTTTTTTCTAACTTCTGAGAACGACGGTTCATGTTATCATTTACTTGAACAAAAGGATTATGTACTCCCTGCCATCGGGATTAGTATAGATAATTCAAATGTAAAACTCATCAAGAGGCACAGTAAAAATATGTTTAAAACCCAGTCTTATTTCAGATTAAGGATAATGGTGCTATTACATAAAGTATCAACGAAGTGAGTCAAATCAACTACCCCTCTTCGCTGACCAAATATTCCTATAACAAACTTAACCCTAACACTACACCAAAACTGGCGATTGGTCACGGCCAAAATCCCTGACCAAAGTTGTGGGTCGCAGACTTGGGCTTTGACCCACTATGCGTGACCCTTTTCCAACAGCCTTGATGTTTGAATGATGTATGGTCACGGCCCATAGTCATGACCCAGACCAACAAATGGTCACGGCCCTAAGCCGTGACTCTTAATATGTGTGTTTTCTACTTCGTCACGCCTTTGGTCATGGCCCAAGTCCGTGACCCATCCGCGACCAGTTTGGAAGGAATTTTAGCGCCAAGCTGGTCACGACCTGGTCACGGCCGAAGTCCGTGACCCACTATGGTCATGGATTTAGTTCGCGACCACTTCCAGAGAATGGATAATTTAGTGTTGTAATAAAATTGGTCACACCAAATATTGAGTGGGTCACGGCCCAATTCCGCGACCAGCTAGTCGCTGACTTGGGACGTGACCCACTGGGCGTGACCATTCGCAGGATTTGGTGTAGTGTAACCAAACTCCACAAAATTATCCCCACATCCCAAACACAAGAACACTAAATCATCATAGCTTCCCAAAAATCACCATAGCTTCACAAAACAATGTCGTTTACTGTCGGATGGCCCTGTTTCATCATCATTACTAGCCCCAGGATACACCTAAGTTTCCCACGCCTGATTGGTATTCCGTATACATGGAGAGGTGCACCACTAAAAACCTGGACAAAGCCATGACACCCTCTTACATGGTGTTGAAAGCTACGAACCACCTTTGACCAGTATCTTCTTCCACGACCTTCTCTACTACTTACTTCAACATCCATTTAAAGTAGTCCCCATACACATGCCAGACCCATCTCATGGACTGTGATGGGTTGATATATGGTCGATGGTGCTTGCACAAAGATCCCAACATTATCCTCAGCGACTCAGTCAAATGTTCCATAAAGAAGAAATTTGTTATACGAGGTGGCACGATCTGTTCCCACTGGCTTGGTATAAGATCATCCAGGGGAAATAGAACGAAGTTTGACAAAGTCCCACTAGCCACACATTCAGATAATCTTTCATGTGCAAGACAGGGAGTAAGTACCCCCAGCATGGCACTAATAAGCGAAGGCACCGGGATTCATGCTTTACAATATAGTTTACCTTGCTCTCCACAGATGGACAGAAACTAAAGAAAGGTTAGAAAAAAAATTGGGCACAATTGTCAAAAGGTACTCATGAGGGGCCACCAGATGGAACCTATTTGTAAGCCCCATAAACAAAATTACGGTGCTCCCCCTCAAAAATTCAGAACAACCCTTCTTCCAAGCATCCAAGACATTTAGGGTCTCATTCAGCACCACCGCCTCAGGATTATGGGTGTAAGACATCCCGGACATTATCAAAGCAACATGGGGATCCGTAGTCAAGTCCGACATCATCAACAATAGCCTCGCAATAAGGTTTAAGGCAATAACCCTAGCAAATAAGGCATCATCAAAACCCCTCAAACGCATTGAGTACATAACTACCTAAAGAGAAATGGCCCCATTAGTACCTAACGAACTATTCTCCTAGGGATATATATGAAGCAAGTCAGATAAGAAAACTCAGGGATAATTAGAGAAATCACTCATAGCCACCGCCACACTAGGGTTGACCCCCAACATGGATGAGAACTCCTTATAAGTGGAACATTCCTCGTCCAGGACAAATAAGAAAACGTGATCTTTAGGGTACCATAATTACATTGCTGTAAACAACACGTTCCATTGTATAGGATGGTTGTGACATAGAGAAAATTATTGTAGGTTAAAAGAATCATAGTCAACACTATACATGCATATGCTCTCCAGACCATCAAGATACGAAGCAAATCCGTTATGCATGGGAAGAGCCATTTGAAAAGGGGTAATTTAAAGAAAGAAAGAAGAATATGGGTATTGGTGGAGAAAAACCCATCTAATAACCCCATTTTATACATGACAACTTTGGCTAAAGACAAACGCCTTAGAAACTAGAGTAGAATCCAACCCCGCCAGAGTAATCTGAAGTGTAGAAAAATGCAATCAAAGCCTGAGGATGATTTAACTTTACCCCGATGCTGATAGGCAAGTCAAATAGTATGTCGATCGGCAACCCCACTCTTTTGAAAAATTCCATCTTTCCTCTTTTATAAAGATGAATTTTAGAAAAATCCTCATTTTGAAAAATTACACTCGGGTTATTTACTCAGTTATTTTTCTCAAGAAAATCATTTTTTCTTAAAAATAAATTCGTACTCAAAAAATTCTTTGCCCTGGGTTAATCATTTTCCTCCCTTTAATAAATCTTTTTTTGTCAGATTTATCTCCATCTTTGCATAAAAATAAATAATCTCATTAGAAAATAAAAACGCACATAAGATAAGTCACTAAATCAAGAAAGAAGCCAAAAAAGAAAATGTATATTTCTTTATATATATTTCTTCACTGAGTTGAATTTTGCAGATAAAAACATAGAAAAATAACGTGACTCTCCCCAAACCCGCAATCTCTCTCTCTCTCTCGCCCCCTAACCCTTAACCCCCACAGTAGACGTACTTTCCCCGGCAGCGAGCGGTGGATCCTCCACTCCCAGAACTCGAGACCTCATCAGAAGTGGTAGGAGGAACAAATCATGAAGAAGATGAGATCTTTATATACTCATAGAAGTAGGACATCCAATCCTTTATATCCCCCAGCCAAGTGGTCAACATCCGATCATACTGCAAGCAAAGAAGAAATAATAAAAGGGAAAACGATCAGTCAAGAAATAAAGGAAAGCCACCACGACAAGAAGAGATAGAAAAGGATTTACCTTAGGCCATAGGTCATCATCCATAAGACCTATAAATCTAGACACCGATGCGTGAGGGAGATGCGACACGCTTAGTGACTCCCCACTACACAATCAAAAGTTGTAAGAATGGGGAGTAACCTAAATAATCGGATCCTCCGCCACCGCCACCGTCGATGTGTCACTACCTGCGTTGTGGTCCAATCCCACCATTGCACTAGTCATACTTCCCAAAGTCATAGTAGGTGGAGGAATTTTATCCACATCGTAGATACATGGGGCATTATCCATCTCGTCACAAAGTCTAGATAGTCATATCTCATTGACTTATCTGTAAAAAGTGTGTAGGGCTCCCTGATCATCGCCATCATTAGGGAATCATCAAATATCTCCCTCACCTTCCTCCTGTACATAGGGGCGCCGAAGGTGGGACCACCACATCCTCTTCCACGATGTGTTTAACCATGATCTACCTTAGGTACTACACGTATCCGAACTCACGCGCGATCAACCGCCACATCTGCGCATGTAGGGCGATCGCCCCTAGGTGTAGAAGGTCACTTGAAATCCCAACATAAAATCAGTATCCACTAAAGGAATGAAGAAACCAAAATACTCATAGAAGATAAAAAGATAACCTGGTCACTTGTCAGGGCATTTAGAGCCCATCACATGTCTTCCATGGACAAAGCCTGATTCGACCTCTTGTTGGAATTCCACCACCGGAACATCAGGAAGAAGCCCCCCAACATCTCATCCTTCAGCGATATTAGCCATGCATTGAACCTTTTCAACTCAAAGAACCACGTTTGCAAAAGATAAGAATCAGTATGAAAGAAACTAAAAAAGAATTCAAGGAATGCATGAAAAGAAAAATGAATTCAAGATTACCTCCAGAAAATATGTGGCCCTTGTAAGAGTCTGCCAGTAGCACCGACTGAAAACACCCAAAGAAAATAAAAAGTAAACCAAGGTCAATCTCCTCCAATCATACATCTAGACCTTAGAAATATTCCACAAATACGCTAAGAACCAGAGATGGAGGACGTTGCCACTCGTTGCCACCAGAAATCCATCTAACAGAAGAAAAATAAACAGACGGGCTATCTGCCTCACCTGAAACCCATTAGTCACATCCAACTTCCTCTTCCAAAGAGTCTCCTTCAAAGCAGAGATACAGATCGAATCTACAGAAATAATCCTACCCACATCACCCAACGTCGCTTGTACCATCACCTTCAACCTTCGATCCCACACATTCAACCCATGTCAATTGCTAAACATATGTGGGAGTCACTATCATCTCCCCAAAGCCCATATGGAAAGTGTGGGTAGTGTCGCACCTCCTCTCTCCCAGAGAACACAAAACCAAAGCAGAATACAGTGTCTCATCCAAAACCTCTGCCAAGCAACCAAAACCCGAATAGAAGACCATCCAGTGTATCGCACAAGTGAGATTCTCCCAAACCTCCTTCAACATCTTCGTCCCTTGAGACCAGATATTCGAAGGAGCAATGTCAGTCTATAAAATAATGGGAGGAAAAATCCATCATTAACACAAAGAAGAAAAAGATAAATTAAATGGAATACGAAGAGTCACTACACTTACATAGCCACCACGGTTCCTCCCCCTAGATAAATAATGGCTTGAAAACTAGTGTAAAAGTGTATGCTCACCAGCCACATGCTCAAACTGGTCATAGACGTTTTCGTAACCCAAGGCAAGAGGCACCCTAGACCGCCACTCTAGGCTAGCCCAGTCATTGATATCCAACCATGCATTATTGTACACCTCACTTGAACTTGAAGTCTTCAAGCAAGAAGGACTTAGGAATAATTTTTAGAGATAGAAAGAAAAAGATTCAAACACTTGAAGGTGTAAAAAATGGGTAGGATTCGCCCCCTTTTATAGAAGGCTAAGAGGTCTTCTGATCGGCATCCCCCTGACCATGTTAGTCGACAGTTATCGGTTCCCCTTCCCAAGGAATCCAAGGAGACCGTGACCTTACAGATTGGTCCCCCCCCCCCCGGACTGCATATCAGCGCTCCTCCAAATTTCATCATAAAATGCCAAAAAATCTAGAAAATCTAAAAAAATTCTCAAAAATATGGAACCTTATTTCCTCAAGAAAATCACTTTTGGAGCACTAAAAGCCCCTTATAAAAATATCGGGATCCCCAAAAGGATTAATCTTACACTCTTATCCCCAGGAAGAATAACCTTGCTAATCTATCCTCAACACGCTCCATAATCAGAACTAACGTGCCTCCCACATCCAAGTCTACCATAATTTTTTACCTTAAACAACCCCCAATGGAGTCTCAAGACAACATAATCCCCCGTCGGATATCTCAGAGATAAATCCTTCCTTAGTGAAGTCCTAAAGCAATACAATCCCTAGTGGAATCCCAAGTTCATCTGCACCCCCTAGATAATTTAAAAACTCCACAAGAAAGAAACTCCCTGCATCACAACTTTAGGTCCTCCGAATTGACCTTAATCCCAGAATCAGTCGCTACAACCCTAGGTCCTTAAAATTGACCTCGGCCCTCATAATTGGTTACCAGCGCTTAGGTCCTCAGAATTGACCTCGACCCTCAGAATTGGTTGTCAAGACTTTAGGTCCTCAGAATTGACCTGGACCCTCAAAATTGGTTGATACAACTTTAGGTCCTCGTAATTAACCTCGACCCTCAGAATCGATCGTCACAACTTCAAGTCCTTATAATTGACCTCGGCCCTTAGAATCGGTCACCACCACTTAAGGTACTCCTAATTGACCTCGCCCTCAGAATTGGTCGTCATAACTTCAGGTCCTAAAAATTAACCTCGACCATCATAATCGTTGACTAAAACTTAAGGTCGTCAAAATTAAACTCGGCACTTAGAATTGTTCACTTGAACTTTAGGTCATCATAATTTATATTGGACGTCAGAATTGGCCTCTATAACTTTAGGTCCTCAAAATTGACCTTGGCCCTTAGAATCGATTGTTACAACTTAAATTCCTTAGAATTGGCCTCGATCCTCAGAATTGGTCGCTACAACTTTAGGTCCTCAAAATTGATATCGGCCCTCATAGTTGGTCGTCACCACTTAGGTCCTCATAATTGACCTTGAATCATAAAATTGGTCACTATAACTTTAGGTTCTCATAATTGACCTCAACCCTTAGAATTGGTCACTATAACTTTTGGTCCTCAGAATTAACCTCAGCCATCAGAATTGGTTGCTAGGACTTGAGGTCTTCAAAATTGACCTCGGCCCTCAGAATCGGTCTTCATAAACTTAGGTCCTCAGAATTGACCTCATCCCTCACAATTGGTCATTCCTAACCCAACTGGCCTTGACCTGATAAATCGGTCATTCTCGTCTTCTTAGTCCCTTAGAACTGAGATCGAACCGTTGAATCGTCCATACTCGTCTCCTTAGGTCCTCAAAACTGACCTCGACCCTCCAAATTGATCAACCTTATCTCCTTAGGTCTTCAAAATTGACCTCGACTCACTGAATCAATCAACCTCATCCTCTAGGTCCTTAGAATTGACCTACTATAAAACCTCTTTCCCAACATCAATGTGGTGTCTATCATTCGATGACCTTCACTTGTTCCAAGATCTCCTGATGAGGTTCTCTCTATAAACACACCATCCTAGTAATCTCTTAGGACCCTCCTAAGTCCCTAGCACTCACTCATTCATCACAAACCCTAGGTCATACCCTGAGTACCAATCTAGAGGCCACAAGGTGCTCTCGGTCTCTATTTCACTCAGGTCAAATCTCTCGCCTGAGCAAAAGGATAATGAATATTTGAAGGGCTCTGAATACCCTTTCCAAATGTCATCCCTATGCATTAATTGTCCTTACAGTTTGGAAGAAGGGCCCATTTTACTATTAAAAATTGATTTGGATTCCATTGGGCGCTCTCGAGTCCTGTTTAGACTCAAGTCCCTTCGTCACCTGAGTGTAAGCTTGATGAATATTTGAAGGGATCCAAATACAATTTCCAACGATTTTACTAGCGTGTAAATCAGCCTTATGATTCGGATGAGTGATCTGCTTTACCCCGAGAACTTATCCAGAGGCCACTGGGCGCTCCCAGGATTTGTTTGACTCCTATCAATGCTTCATCTCAAATGAAAATGAATGAATCCTTAAAGGGATATTAATACTCTTTCCAATGGTCCACTATGTGAATAAATTAGACTTACGTTACGTATGGACGACCCATGTTACTTTAAAGGGTAACCGGGTACTTTCAAGTCCCATTTGACATGGGTGAACTATCTAAACTGAATAAGACTAAAATAATATTCGAAGGTATCTAAATATTCTTTTTGATGATCCATCCCTTGAGCTAATTGGCCTTACGGTTCGGATGAACGATCTATTTTCCTTTGGTAATTTCCTATCTAGTGACCAATGGACACTTCCGGACCCCATTTGACCTTGATCAACACCCAAACCTGGGAGTGGCTCAGTGGAATCTCAAAAGGCTCTGAATACTCTTTCCAATGGTCTGTGCCTTGCACGATTGTGACTTGTGGTTGGCATTTTACAACCGTTTTTCCAAAAAAAATGCCTCAGATTACCAATTGGCAAACCCATGACTCTACTCATCGACAGTGTGTCTAGGGTTCTATGCTGATAGGCAGGTCTAGGACCATGCAGATGTGAACCCCTTTGGACCTATAAATAGGGACCATGTTTTAACTTTGAAAGGAACCCCTCAGCATCCCTCTTTGCAATTCAGAGATAACTCCCTCAAAATTAGAATTGTTATTTCCTAAAAATCCCATATCCCACATTTTCATACTCTATTGTGTAAATCCCACCCACCTGCTCAACCCACCATCACTTCATCTTGAGATCAGCGTATCTACAAGAAACATATACTTTAAGTCTTCATAAGGAGGTCCATTTCTTCTCTTTGTCTTTAAATTCTCTTAATTTTGTATTAGTTAATTCATTTTCGCTGTAATAATTTACTTCATTACATTGTACATCATAATTCTAAAATTTTATTATTAATACTCGCATACTTTATTTTCATAAAAAATCCAAAAACAAAAAAAGGGGGTTCAGTCATAAATTCCTAAAGGGGACTGATCATAACATTTTCTCACACTAAACACCATTTTCTACATGCACACATATAGTGAAGTCCCCGTTTAAATTTATCGATTAGACCCCACCTTGTATTGTCTTCAAACTACATGGACTTTGATTTCCTCCGGGCTTCGTAGGTGTCTTGGGTGAATCCCTTGACTCGAGTCCTCCCACATATATTTGTTATTTTACACTCATTATATATTCATGATATATACATTCTATATGCTTTTTTCCTTATGTCTTATTCAATATACGTAATTGTTCTTTCATAACACTTGTGAATATACATATACTCACTTTATATCTTTTTTATCGTTATTGTGGGAACATTCCTAAGGATGGCATCACATTGCTCTTATCCATGAAATGAGCCAAGTGATTCCATCCACCATTTATATTATGCACATAAGCACACACATCACAGAGTTTTAGAGGAGAAGATTAACACATCCTTATGAGTGATCGAAAGGTAGGGATGGGTGCTTAACACGTTCCCATTTCATAACTTATACCTCAGACCTTTGAACTACTTGGTTTCGCAAGCATCAATATTTCCCTTGATGTCGTTCTCTCGAGGAGGAAACATTTTGTTTGCATGCTTTGTGCAAAATAGGCTAGCTACTCTATTTATATATATCACCCCACATCGATGATGACCGATAGCCCTGATAAAGGACGCAATCCCGCTAGCTTGTCTAAAAAAGAGGGGGTAGTAAGTAGAGATCCACATTCGGATACCGCGACCCCCCGACCTTGGACACAACTGATAAAAATCTAAGAGAGATATCACCCACTTACCAATTTTATTGTGCATTAGTTAACATGTATATTAATAAATCAGACATCAAAATAATATAGACCAGGTAATAAGTAATATCTTAATTTCATAGAAGCAAAGTAGAATGTCAAATACAGTTTTTCCATTATAGAAGTTCTGCATTCGCAATCATTTAAAAAAGTACTACGATAATATACAACTTGATCTTCGTGATTCTCACAGTCATAAGCCAATATGATGCCAATTGATGCACTAAAGGCTAAAACATACAATTTCAATTTTCTGCCTTCTCTTGGCGGTGCCAAAATAGATGGCTTGACAAAGTATCTCATGAGTGTCTAGAAATATATCTCATTATGTTCCTTCAAATCCCAAAACTATTAATCTTTAAGCTTCAATTAAGGAGAAAACACTTTAGTTTTTCCATTTTCATTAAATATGAATTTATGGATGAAATTAACTTGAGCCAAAACATTTTTAATTCCTCTTTATTTTTGGGATTTATGCTTTTAATTATAGCTTTAGATTTTTTTGATCAACTTGTATTCCTCTTTGGTGTACCCAGTATCCAAGGAAATTTCCTGTAGAAACTCAAAAGGAACATTTTAAAGGATTTATTTCATGTTGATAATGTTTATTCTTTCGTAGGATTTTTTTAGCTGTGTTATATGATCAATTATAATTTTTTACTTGACAATTATATCATCAATATGACACTCTAAAAAGGTGATAACCATGTAAAGGAAATTATTATTCATTACCCTTTGGTATGTGTCCCCATAATTCATTAATTTGAATGGAATTTTAATCCATTCAAAGGTACCTAGGTTTATAGGGCACCTAAAGGCAGTCTTGTGCATATCTTATGTAACAATGAAAATTTAGTTATAACCAAAATGGACATCGATCATAGAAATGATAGCATGACCCACTGATCTATCAACTATTAAATCTATCACATATATTGGGTATTTATCTTTTGGAGAGGTTGTATTTTTATTTCCAAAGTTAATGCACGCTCTTAATTTTCCATTTTTTTTATTATTGATGACATAAGGATCATGCACTGGATTCACCCTCTATATGACTATTGCATAAATATAATATGTAATTGATAGGTAATTTAGCATAAGTGATTAGGGAAATGAAGATTAACATGAGGATGTAAGTTGTTCGACCATTAGCCTACATCAATTTTTCAAAGTGTGAGTGTTTTTCACTATAATCAGGCATAAACAACCATTAGAGACACAATACAATCCCTTTCTCTCTGGACTCTTTTAGCATAGTAACAATAGGGTGTATAGAAATCGATCTCAATGAAGAAGACAAAGTGTGCCTTTTATAGGGTGAGGGGTGTGTAGTGTCACCCCCAGCATCTATTCCACGCACAACTGAGGTAGAGGGCCTATGCGAGAGTGCCACATTTCGATTTTTGTTGTGAAGTAATCATGATGAAAATCCCCTCACGTGGGTGAGTGATTCTTACTAACGGTTTTGTGTTGAGATGAATGAGATACCTCTGTCATGCTTTTCATTCCTAGATCAACATACTTGTAGTAGGCTGAATCGTCCGAGGTGATATTAGATTTATTGGCCCTGTCAAGAGTCTGCATGCACTACAAAAATTGCAAATGGTCACAATAAATAGGTCATAATCCCAAATTTTGACCAGGTGGTCACGGTCCAAAATCGTGACACATAGATAATTACCATGACCATCTATTTGAACAGTGTTTACGCTGACCACACATAAGGGTTGGTCACGGTCAGGAGTCGTGTCCAAATAGGTTACGGTCCAAAACTGTGAAAAAATACCATAGATATACGCATGTGAGTGCTAAGGTATGTAGAAAATTTGTCTTTTTTGCCATTTTTTTTATATTTTTATATTATTTGATTTATTCTATTTTTTGTTAAATAATGATTTGTGATCCATTATGGCGCCATGTTTTCCAGCCTTTTTGTCACAATGATGGTCACATCAAAAAACTTGACCCACGCTACTGTGAACATTAATCATGGTTTTGAACCATGACCCCAAAATCCTATTCTAAATCGTCACACTACCCTATTGAATTTATGATTAATAACATTTCATGTACTATTTTTTCACATAACTATTTTCTTAGTAATATTAGGATTTCAAAGAAAAATACTTTAGCTTAGTCAAAGAAAGTAATTTTTTAGCAATATTAAGTCTTCAACTAATTTTTTAACACGATGGATACTTTTTAATTATATATTTTAATCCTTATTATGGGGGTCCATTGTCATTGAAGATCGTAGTTTTTAAGATTTTGGTCCAACTTAGTAATTCATCATGTTTAGTCGGAATAAGGGGTTTATGTGTGTACATAAAAAATGTGTGTGTTTTTATGTGTGTGTATGTTTATGTTTTTGTGTGTATTTTTTTATTATTCGCACATTTTGTATATTGAAATATGGCCTTATTTATGGTTAGAAGTTGTATGTGAAACTCTTGATATAGAATTGTATATGAAATATCATGTTTTATAATTATGTTCTCGAAAATTAATCAAGTAGATGATTTAGAATGTGTACGAGATAAATTTGTGTTGGATTTTTGGGTTGATGGTTGTTGTAGCCTATTTTAAATAGTTATGGTTTGATACAGAGGATGGATTTTTGTCATAAACCGTTAAATAATTATTTATCTTAATCTCTACCCTATTTTAACAAACTAATGTTTACAATAAAATCATTTGGTTAACTTGTTGTGGTTATGTCCACCCCTTACTTAGATGGTTGTTGTTTAGGTGAACACAAATTGGAGAAAGGGATTGCACAATTGGCGGACGGATAGTAATTTTAAATTTAAATAAATTAAAATGAACTTAAATTGAACTTGTTGTGTTTGACTGATCGGATGGAAAACCATAATTTGTTGTTTCTGGACTTAATTTTAGGTTTAAATGGTTGTTGTTTGGGTCAACACAAATTGGTGGAAGGGCTTACATAATTGGCGAACAAATTGTAATATTAGGTCTATTTAAATTAAAATGAACTTATATTGGACTTGTTGTGTCTAAGTCATTGGATGGAAAACCATATTTTATTTAGGATTATTTAGAGTCATTACCTCTCTGACTCATATTCACACCATTCTATATATTTTCTCCATAAAAATGAGTCACAGTAGTAATTACTGAAAACAAGAGTACGAGAGGGTGCAATTTGACCGCACTAAAACATCTTTCATTAGTACACTCCATATAGAGGGAACTCCAATTTATAAATATGGTAATAGAAAAATTGAGTTATATAATTACCTTAATTGTGGAGTTGATCTCTCGCAAGATTACCTATACGATCATTTTCTTTTTTTCATACTAGAATACTGATATGAGGCCGTAGAGAATATATTTCGTCAACATAATCTTTATAGGTCACTGGTGTTGGTGACATTATTAGAAAAGGCAGAAAAAATTATTCATCATTTGTGGATACAATTCTCTAAAGAGATCATTAACCTAGATTGCTACATCTCGCGACATATGAATATTAAAAATGTGCTTGCATTTAAGTTGAAGAATATAGGATTTCTAGTTCATGTCACGGGCCTTTGTACATCAATATTAACAAGTAATACTTAATGGATAGAAATCAGACACATCGAGCATGCTTTAAAATTTGTCAAAAGGTATATACATATATACATACATTTATATAAAGGTGTATAGTCGTAAAGCTTACTTTATTACACATGTCGCTAATTTTTTTTATTTGTAGGAAATATCGAAGAGAAACGACAATAATAAACTAAATAGCAAAACACTGCCAACTTGGAGCTTTCCTACACCCCAACATAAATCCTCATATCCTATGGGATATCAATACTCTACTCCATCTAGGTTTCATTCTGCTCCATCTCCGAGACATAAAAAGAAAAAAAAAAAAATTAATCTGACACCCCTGATTACTTATGTCGAAGGATACCAAGTTAACCCTAATTGGGGGGGGGGGGGGGGGATAATCCAACCCGTGATAAAGGCGATGCTCAGCTTTTTAAAAACCGTTGTCTATCTCTCAAAAAGATGACTATGGGAATCAGGGGCGCAAAAAATTGGAAGAAGGTTGATCCTACCTTAGATGATAACGTTTAGGAGAAACTTAATAAGAGATTTTCATTTCCAATTGGTTCAAAGCTAAAGATTCTTTCAAAGTAGCACATGCTTTGAAAACCTATTGGAAGAACCTTTGAAATATTTTTCCCTATGGGGACAATGAGTTCTTATATTTTAGGGCTGAAAGGAAAAGTTCCTTAAAATATTGAAATGACCATTGAACAATGGAATGAATTTTTGGAGAATGAGGCTAGGGAGGGAAAACTGAATGAAAGCGAAATAAATAAACCAAAAAGATTAAAAAAGTTTAAAGTCCACAAACATGGGGGGGAAATCTTATGATGATCTTAAGGGTGAATGGGTGGAACGGGCCAAGGGGACTTCGAAAGAAGGTAAAGACGCAATCAGATCAACTTGTACTTGCATGACTGATGGGGAAAATGGACCAATAAATTCTTAGACAAACTGGATTCGACTTTGGTGGGTTTGAATTTAGTTATCACATATATATACATTATAATATTGTTATTATTAAAATCGTTGTCCTAAATATAATATTATGTTACAAGAAATAATAGAGGGAATGTCCACCAGTCAATTTGAGTGTTGCTCCCATTACTTTCGATCAGATGCCTTAACTAAGGTGATTGGGAGTGATAATAATGGGAGGAAAGTAGGTGCGGGCTTATGTATGCCAAGTACCAAATTACAGCACAGTGCACCTTTATTAGATGAGATTTCCTCTATGAGGGGTGAGGTGGTGAGAGGGTTGTAAGACAATGCCAGGATAAAAGGAAATGTGTTAGAGATTTGGAAGGACATGGAGATCCTGACGAATATAATCTACAGCTTGGTTCAACTCTTAAGTCAACAACAAGGTTACCTCCCTCAAATGCCTCAAACATTACCATATCCTCCCCTAGAATATCCCCCTCCCAAATGCCTTTGGATGGTACATTTACCTCATATATGCCTCCTCCCAGAACATTTCCCTCACAAATGTCTAACCTGAAACATTCCATGCATTATCCTCATCAATGCACGATGACTTTGGCCAGGCGCATTGCATAAGGGACTTGACCGATAGAAGGGTTTCAGCACGTGCACTCTTATTTCCATTATTTTCGAAACATATAACCACAATCGACCTTTGGTGATGGGTGAAGCTCAAGTATTGGTCAATAAAATATACTGTGGTTGTGGATATGAGCATGTTTATAATAACTATGGGGAATGGCTTATGTTAAAAAATTATTCAAATTGTTTAATTAGTTGGCATGTTAATTTGTTGGACAAGTTTATGCGTTTACCAATGTTTTATTTTCTAACAAACTTGTAATATTCTAATCAGATGTGATATCTGTTTGGTTTGAAGAAATTTACTTTGAATGATTTTCTTGTTTTAGATTGAGTCGATTGAATTTTTTTTATTTTTTTTAAATTTTTTTTAGTTGAATGAATTGGATTGAATTATAAACTGAGAGTTTTTATATCCAACCTATTTGTATAGGTGACTTGAATTTTGAAGACTATGTAATGTCTTTCCCACAGTAAAAAAATGTTGATAAGAGAGAGTCATGGAGATATGATAATCATGTAAAGGGCATTCGGGAATTTATTAAATATACAAATAAAAATCTTAATAGTGATAAGATTGCATGTCTGTGCAACCGTTGTACAAACAGAAAGTCTTTTGAAGACGTTAAATTTGCATTTACTATTGTGGGGTATGATTCAAGACTATAAGATATGGACATTCCATGGGTAAAATAATGTACCATATGTTTCGAGAGAATTATGGGTACGTGATCGCATGACGGAACCCCACCAGGTGGAAGTGGGGAACGGTTCACCAACGCATTGTCCTTTGACTGACCTAATTGATGATTCTTAGGGAATCCACCACGATCGAAACCACTAGCCTATGGATATAGATAATGTTCACTATGACAAAGTGAATGAACAAGTTGATAGTGAATTACCCTAATATTGGGGATACGTACGGTTGAAACCTGATGCAGCTAGACTTTTGTATAAGAATTGCAAAGAAGATCACTCGGTATTGTACGCAATGATCAGTTTGTGTAATTTGAGGAGTTAATTTAGTTTTTTGGGCAATATTATAACCAAAACTCTTAAGTGGTTTAAAAACATTCTCCGAAAATAACACACACTAGGTGTAAACCCGCGCAATGCGCGAGATCATTGTGGGTCATTCATACAAATAAATGGATGCATAAACAATATGAAAATTGAGACTGTAAATTATAGAAAATGGACACCAAAGTTGAGGAAGATTGTTATAGATGAAAGGTGGTCGATCAATCGATATATCGATCGATCGATGCTCTGGGCTCGATCGATCGATCAAGAAGTTATGCAGATTCTGCAGGAAACCCCATTACGGGATTCTTACCCCAAACTCCTCCAAATGATCATGTTATAGTCCCAAACTCTCAACCACTTATACTAAAAGTGTTGTATACCCATATAATCATTATCCTACGTAAAACATGCGAATTTTCATCAACTATAACAAGATAAAAGGGTGAAAATCTTTATAAATCTCAAGAACCCTAATAATTTTCTTTAACTTAGTTTCTTTTTTTTTCTTCAAGATTTTCTATCATTAATACCATGGAAATTCATGGTCCAACCTCTACATGTGAAATGGATTTCCAAAATATGTTCTTTACCTCTACAACATGAAATTTTTGTCTCCAATTAATGTTTTCTTTCAAGAACACTAATTCTAGTCAACCCTAGAATAATATAAAAGAGCATTAACTTGATAAAAATAAGATAGATACTTGCCTAAAATTTCAGAGTTCTGATTTGTGGAAGAATTTGGTGTGGTTGAGATCCTCGTTGCGTGATCTACCATTTGGCGGTGACGGCGGTGCAACCGGAGGAGTTCTTGGCCTAGAACTCCTTGGAAAGATCCTCCCCTTCCTCTCCAATGGCCGTCATTAGTTTTTGGTTATGTTAACCCTAGAAGACAACACTTAGCATCTAATATAACCCTAGAAAATTCGTGGGTTTAATTACCCATAATTATGAAATGTCCAAAACGTCCTCCCGGGGTACTAAATAGGACTAAAAACGCCTCGAGACCCAAACTAAACCCTCGGGGCACCCTGCCTAATTAAATACCGGGCGATCACTCCTTTATTAAATTAAAATCAAGGTGAAAAGTTGGTTCATTCTTAGCATCACTGTCACAATTGAAAATTTTCAACTTTAAACACCCTGATTAATTAAGCTAAGTGTCAAAAAAATTTAAAACTTTATTTCCATTTTATTAAATCCAATTATAAAACCTTTCTATTAACATTTTTAAGAGTCACACATTATGTATAAGAATAAAATGATCATTCAAGAGTTTAACCATCAATAACAAATCCCAACTTTAAAACACTAAAGGAAAACATCCTGGCAATAATAAATCCCGAAATAAAGATGCTGAAAGTAAAAGAATTACAATCTCTGACAAAACCAACTAAATAATGGAAAAGGGCGACATGTGCCCCCACTGGATAAAGTTGAACTAGAAGTGGAGTCAATAATGAAGTCGTCTAAGCAATGGCCTGCAACTCCCACAAAAGCTACAGCGCATTCCATCCAAAGAATCCTAAGCATGACGCCCCTGTGGCTGGGCACTTGTAATACATATATATATATATATATATATATACAAAAGAGAGCAGAGGTAATAGCAAATGGGTCAGAGCCCGAATGTAAAATAGTTTAACAAGTATTTAAAATGCTTACCGGCTAATGCAATAGTCATATTAGTATGTGACACTCTCTTGAGAATTCTCACCTCTCATCTAGTGTGCACGTCTATCGTACTAAAGGATCTCATATATCTCCCTAACTTATTCTCCGTAAGTCTTAACATGTGAACGTAAGGTTATGATATTCACTTTATAAAAAAAACCTATCTCTTCAAGATTTCTTACGTTATTTAGGATAATTTCGTACCGTTATAATGATTCCGATTACTTATAGTGAAGTTTAAGAATTTATACATTACATAACTACTTATACCCACAGTATGAAGTTTCCATATAGATATGCGTATATATATTAGTTACACATATAATATATATACAAACGGCACCCCACATAAAATCTATGGTGCAAAGTTTCCATAAATAAGTATATATATATATACCAATCACTCATATCATATATATATACTAACGGCACCCCACATAAAAACTATGATGCTGGCATACTGTGCTATCAAGTCCCTGTATCACACATATCTAGGGAAATGCTAGTTCGGAATCACTCTCGAACTGCATTAACAAAAACACATACAAATGGAGGCAAAACATGGTTCCAGGTCCGAAGAGGTCAGCACATACCCACACGTCTCTTAGGACCGTCTGACTATCAATCAGATAGCCTGTACCTAGGAATCTTATGTTCTAGGGTACAAGTCAATATCCCGCATAAAGGTCCCATCGAGATAAGACTGTCCCAGCGCGAAAACCCCCGTGATAGCAAGTAGCCCGGGTACGATTTTTACATAGAAGTAATATATGCACAATCATACTGTCACATATATAATATATGTATTCACATCCACATTATTAAATTAGGTGCGCTCACGACCCATAATTATAATTATCCGTTATTACACATTCTACTCGATTATCTCGTGTAACGGACTCATTCCTTTTTATTCTTGAAATTAAGTTATTCTAAACCCACTTCTCGTCTCTCGAAGTATTCTCTTTAACCAAGTACAATTTCAGCAGGCCCTCACTCACCTTCTAATCCAACTTCCTAGATGTTTCGATTATTTAATCAACGCACGTATGATTTCTTAAGTATGAATGTCTCCCCGTTTACCCTCTATTTCCCTTCACATTAAAGTTCCACTTAACTGGGTCTATCTTGACCCTACTGGTCCTTTTTATGTCCCATTATGTTCTAGCAACCCTAATCAAGATTTTCTACGTATAAAATCGGATTAAGCTAACACGAGCAAAAATGTAGTTTTCCAGGAGGGGTCGATCGATCGATGAAATGGGGTCGATCGATCGACCATCCCAAAAAAATTATACTACGTATTTCAGATTGAGAATAACAATATTTTAAGAATGTATCTTTAGTTCTTGAATATCAAATTACATTTAGTTCCTAGGATCTAAGCACATTTACACCTAGTCCACCTTATTTTTTTTATATTCTAAAAAATTACTTGTTAATTATTTTGACAAATTTTTCATAGGATTTAGGATAAGATAGAAAATAGTTTATGTGAGTGTTTTGTATTGTGAGGGAATTTTTGAAACAAAAAAACTTTGGCTAAATAATAATTAATAAAATATCAAGGGACTTTTAATTGAATGAGCCCCAAAATATAAATAAAATTGCAAAAAGCAAAAGAAAACACCATATTTAAGATTCACTCTTAGGATCACTTAGAATAACTACCACTCAATTTTTCAACTCTTGGATATACCCATTGATAAAAATAATGATTGGATGCCAAATTAACACATTAATCAATAATACAACTGAAGGAAAAAATTACAACAGTGAACATCAGAAAATAAAATAAAAATAAATAACTAACTATTGGTTCATATATAATCCTCTGTCTTATATGCTAGATTTTAGGGGAATATAAATGACTGGTCCTAGTGTTACAACATAGATTATTGAGGTATACACTACAACTCCTCACAAATCATATAGTCAAACAAAAAAATATAAAATTTTAGGGGAATGTAATGCAGATTAGTGCAATCATAGAATTCCAAGATTATTGCCATCGTCAGAATTACCATGGACCATGGGAAGCCCCGCTCCCCAATTGAAGAGTCGTCAAACTAGATCGCACTTCAAACCAATATAATAAAGTTAACCAGAAAAAATATTCAAAAAAAGGATGCATATTATCAAATAAGTGTCATCTCCACCTACAACTACACAATTGTTTTATGGATCAACTCACATGTCTGCATATTTTTATGGATCAACCCAGATATTTGAATGTGTTCAGATACACATATACAACAAAATATCATATCAAAATATCTAGATCCAAACTAAAAAAAATATATATTGTGAAATATATAAAGAAAAATATCATACCCAAATTCTTTTAAGGCGTCACATTTGATCCCTCTACACCACAATATTAACACCAAATCCTCAACAAATCATATTCCTAGATATACATAATGCGAAGAAAGTATAAATAAATCCCTGATAGTAATTGAAATATTTAAACCGTATAGTGAGAGAGGAAATTTTGCCTTACTTCATCAAAAGTTATGGTGTTCGTGTTTGGGAGTTAGGCGAAAAATAATTCTTAAAAGAACCAAACTAAATTCCATGCATAGCACCAATCAACAAATTTTTTGCAAAATGTGAAGGCCACACCAATGAACACACTTAACTCACTTAAGTCAAATTCATAGTTTTTTGGCACAAAAAAATACAATTTTTTTCTTGTTCACAGTTGTTGTGTGTCAATACATGCAACACACCTTTAAAAAATAATAAGTAAATAAAAATAAAGTCAATGTCATTACTTAGTCATTCCCCCGCTCGCTGAAATCACCCACCTTTAAATCAGAGTTTCCGTGTGTCGACATAAAACAAACGCATTTTGGTCAGTAACACACAATGTTAAAATGCAACCAGCCTTTTAAAAAAATAAGTCTATGTGTGTCGATACATGCAACCCACCTTTAAAAAAAAGAACTCAAGTCTACACTCACCTCCACATGCTCTTAGTCCACCCCATCACCTCTGATAGCCACACAAATTAGTCATCTGCAAAGTGATATCACCCTATCACACTTTACGAAGAACACACCACTTCCAAAAAATAGCCATAGTCAGTAACACACAATGTTAAAATACCCGATGTTTTGGAACTGTCTTCTTTGAGATGTAAACATTCAATGACATAACATTCAACCTGGACTGGGCTTAAGAACATAAGCATTTGCGCTAAAAAAAATTCAGAGGTCAAGTTTAGATGAAGACTAAAGCAGATAGAAACCTCAAACCTGTAAGAAGGGTCATTGTACTTATTTTCTCTTTAGATGAACCCAAACTATCTGAAGAGAAAAAAAAAAGCATCTCACTGTGAAACTCAATAGGGAGGAAAATAGAAGAACATGAAAGATCCAACCTCGAGAACTTACATCGATGAAACTTATGTATGTCATGTGGTTATCAGATTACTTTGAACTTCTCCATATGGTTATCAGATTACTCGTTATGAGAGAGAGTTAGTAGATTTGATACATATATAGAGAGACAAAACTGTGGTGGGTTGTCATCTGTAGAGATATAAATGGGAAAGTTTAGTAAAAGAGCACATGCCTCGAGTCTAGATAAGCGTGAGTTTCCTAGCATATTTTCTTGAGCCTTGTGCTTATGACCATATTCAATTGATGGGTGCACTATTAAATTTCGTCTATCGAAATTAAGAAAGAGACGGAGGAAATATGAAATAAATATTATGTTCCACGTGGATAGACTAATTGCAAAGAGTAATAAATGCTTTGTTTTGCATTTTATAGTAGTAAGAGATTATAAGACAATTATCATAGCATGAAGATAATATCAAAGGGTTTGGGTTCGAAATAAAAATTTATTTAAGCATGAATGTATGATTTCAAATCGTACCGCAACTAGCATGAGGACAAGGATGAGTGTCCTGTATGTAGTGAGCCTAGATATATGGCTTGTGAGAATGGAAAAGACAAAAGTGAAAACTATCGCAAGTGCTTAAAGGTTCCATAAAAGGTTTTGAAGTATTTTCTCCTGTAGCGTGAATAATAGAGGCCATGACATGGCATGCTCGATGCATGGTGGGTGGGAATCTCATTCTTCATCCCATTGGTTCAGTCATGTAGAAAATTTTAAATGCACCACGCCATGAATTTATGAAGGAATCTTGTAATGTACGTCTTACATTATCTACTGATGGGTTTAACTGTTTCAGTAATTTAAGTACAAATAAGAGTAATCAGTCAATTCTCATGGCCCCTTTAAGTATCCCTTCGACATTATGGAATAGAAAGAGTTCACATTACTGTCTTAATTAGTACCCAGGTCGAAGGCTCCCAACGATGATATTGATATATTCTTATCCCCATTAATCGAAGAACTTAAAGAGTTGTGTTATAAAGGCATGCCAGCGTTTGACTTTCATAAGGGTAAATAGTTCACACTGAAAGTAGTGGTGATGTGGGAAATCCATAACCTTCCTGCATGGGACATTGTCTATTTGTAATGTTCATGGTTATTATGGATATCCCGTATGTGGGGAGGAAAGTGAATCCACATGGCTACATCGTAGTGGTAAGATGAGTTATACGGGTCATCGCAGATTTCTGCCGACCTGTCACCCTTTTATGAACAACAAGTTTAACTTCTTACCTATCGATCACCAGCGTAGTAAGAACCTTCTCGGCTTTCAGGACAGCATATTGAATGAAAGGCTAAGGATGTGACTGCAGGGAATATGTAAGTAGGAAAACACACTAAGTTTGTATAGCTGAAGTGTAAATCTGGGGGGATCTGAACGACCCTAGTAAAATGAAGGCATGGTCCATATGATCAATATTTTTTTACTTGTTGTATTTGAAAGATCATCGTGTAAAGTATGTAATTGATGTGATGCAGACGTAGAATAATGTTGCGTAGCATATGATAAGAACATGTTTGGGTGAATCTCATTCAAAAGATGGAGAGCGGGTTCACCACGATCTATAAGATATGAAAATAAAGAATAAATTTTGGTGAAAAAAATGATCCTAAAACAAGAAGAATTTCTATCCCCTGGACTGCTTTCATTTTTACAACTAGTGAGAAAAAGATCCTCTTAGATGTGTTATTCAACTTGAAGTCGCCAACTGGTTATTCTAGTAATTTGTTCAGTGTAGTAAACTACCAAAAAAATTACCTGAAATAGTGAAAGTCTCACGACTGGCATGTCATCATTCTATTACTCCATCTACTATTAGGCATTGCTTATTCGAACACAAAGATTTCTATCGTGCAATTACAAACATAAGTTTTTGCTTTACCTTAATTTTTGCAAAAATGGTAAATATAAAGCACATTAAAGTTTTAAAATTAACTTTAATCGAGGCAATTTGTGTATTAGTGAAATATTTTCCTTTGTCATTCTTCGATATCAACATCCACCTACTTATGCATTTATGTGACAAGGCTTTATTGTCAGGTCACGTTAGGTATAATTGGATGTATCATTTCAAGCATTTAATGAAAATCTACAAAGAATATTAAAATAATATAGGGTATATTAGATGGTCAATTGATGAAGAATACTTAACTACGGAATCATCGTTATATGCTAGAGAACATATGCTAGAACAAGAGATGAGGAGGTCCAACCCTCGTGAAGAATAAGTGATCGAGGAACCTAAAGAGTTTTAACATGAATTATTGTTTGGTAATCTTAAAGATGTGAGACTCACTAATATACAATAACATCAAGCATCTCTTTATGTCTTCGAATCGCAAGATGAAGTTGAAGATTGGAGAGAGCTAGTAGCTACACACTTAACTGATTTTTTTTTTACTATATGTATTCTATTATTATGTTCAAAACTCTATAATTTACCTTTAGTAAGTACGAGAAAGAAATTACCAAAAATTAGAGGAGAAGTTGCACGACGAATGTTTTTAGGGCATGGAGATAAAAAGAGGTAATTGTCACCTCTTATTTATGCGGTTATTTAATCATGTGTGGTAAAAACCTGCCCTTATATAAATTCATTAATATATGCATCTTTTAAAAAGAGATGATGTCTCTTCAAGGCTTGCACGCTAAGAAAAAGGTCCCAAATTTTATGCTAAAGAGTTTATGAAATTTTGCACCAACGATTTTGATTTTGTTTCAGATGCATTTGAGGAAAAGCATTTATCTAAAACAGTGGAATTTCAATTCCTTCCTTGACTCCCTATGACTCTAGAAAAATTGTTAAAAATTCAAAAGATACGATGATAACCTATTATGGGACTGTCTAACAAATCATAGAACTCAATTATTTAGATTTATTGTGATTATGTGAAGGTGGAGACACTACAAATGCTTGTTAAGTTGATCATGACTCCAAGATTATCATGGTAGATTTATCAAAGATGAAGATTAAAGATATAATAGTCGAAGATCCCTCTATTAATCCCTTGTAGAACATAAAGAAGGTATTTTACTCAAAGTGCATAAATAATGGAAAATGGTCTATTATTGTGCATGCACCAAATGATATGACTATGTAACCAGACGCATAAAGGATCCTAAAGAGTTCTAGTATGCTCTTGATGAAAACCCTAATTCGAAGGATCTTTTAGTTAATATAGAAGACTATTGAGAATCAAAACATTACTTTACCGTTGGAAATCCTAATTGTATTATATTATTATATTGGCCCTTGACAACTCAAGTTTTAACCAAATTGTATCCTATTACGATATTGACACTATATTGGCTCTTTAGTTTGATTTATGCATGCTTAGTTTGATTTATGAATGTATGGCTTGAATTATGAATGTTTAAAGGCAGGAACACCTTGCACGGGATGCCCAATTTGATATACGAATATGTTTATCTTGAGCCTTATATTGTCGTATGAGGTATAGTTGGTTGTCCATGTTAATGCGGGTAAATTCTTCCTTCTGGTGTTTGACCTCTAAATTTCACCTTTCTAGATCAACTTACATCTAGAGCTTTTCGAGCACATTTTCTCGTGTTCTTTTTCCATGGCATGTAATTTGGTCATCATGATTGAATCCGGATTCATTAGAATTTTTTTGACATTATGAAAATCGGATATGTGAAAGGCTGATCGAATACCCACCACGATGAACACTTTCCCTGATCTCATTGTTCAAGTTCGATCAGCCTTTTGCATGTCCTAGTTCAAAAATGTCAAAAAAATTCTGATGAATTAAGAATCAATCATAAAAATAAAATACGATGCCATGGAAAGGAACACAATGAAATTTTTCTGAAAATATTGAGGTAGAAGTTGATTTGAAAAGGTGGAAGTTAGATGTCAAAAACTTGAGAAAAAAACTTACCCTTGTTAACGAGGACTTTTAACTGTACCTCATTCGAGAAAATATGGCTCAAGAGAAATATAATAGACTACTAAAGAAAGATAATGTTGTGCAATTGAAGAATGCCAAAACTATCGAAAGAACCCAATATTCTTTAATTTAACTATCATTTTTATATACTTGATATGTATAATATTTAAATTTTTTATTCCTATATAATGGTTAATTAAGTAGTCATTTAGGGGTAAACCCAAAACAACACTAAACGACCCCGTAAAACGAACTAACACCTCGCATGGGACCAACATAATCATAGAAACTGACTGCGTTTTCACAAGATTTTCGATTTGAATGTAGGATTAAAATTTGCAAAAAACCATACTTAGGCTTGAAAACATATCGCTAGAGGGCGTAAACCCAAAACAACCCTCAAACAACCTCGTAAGGGGAACACAAATCACGCACATGACAAATGTAAGTCATAGGAACTGACCGAATAGTCACGGTATGCCTCATTTCATAATAGGACTACAATTTTCAAGCAGTTAGACTTAGGTTTAAAAATATCCGTTAAAGGGAATAAATGCAAAACGAGCAGTAAACGTCCCCGAAAGAGGTACAAACACCTCGCACAGGACCAACATAACTTGTAGGAGCTGACCGCGTAGTCACAGGATGAACGATCTGAGAATATGACCAAAATTTATGAATAGTTAGACTTAGGCTTAAAAACATGTCGTTAAAGGGCAAAACCCCAAAATAATCCCCAAATGGACCCCTGAAGTGCACCAATGCCTTGTACAAGACCAACGTAACTCGTAAGAATTTATCGCGTAGTCACGACATAACTGCCTTGAGAATAGGACTAAAATTTGCAAATAACCACACTTTGGCTTAAAAAAATGCCACTAGAGAGGGTAAACCCAAAACAACCCCCAAATGACCTGGTAGGGGGAATTAACACCTCACACGGGACCAATCTAACCCGTAGGATCTGATGGCGTACTCATAAGTAACCCAAATAGATAATAGGACTAAAATTTGCAAATAGTTTGACTTAGGCCTAAAAACATGTTGTTAAATGGAAAAAATACAAAACAGGCACCAAACTATCCCACAAGAGGCACGAACACCTTGCATGGGAGCAACATAAGTCATAGTAACTGACCACATAGTCATGGGACACCTGGTTTGAAAATAGGACAAAAATTTCATATTAGTTAGACTGTAACTCCACGTATTTTTAATGACTTTTAAAATAGGATTAATTAGAATTAATGGTGGGATAATTGAAAATTAATCCGAATTTAAATATTACTCGAAAATAAACTAATATGTGAATTGTGTTTTACTTGTGATTAAAAGTAATATGTATGATTATGACTTTACATATGATTATGATTTTATAAAATTGTCTTGACTGATGAATACGACAATTACGGTAATTAAGTCGGGACACATATATGAGTCATGTTTGTATTATTATTAAATGGAATGAAGAGTAAATTATTTTTATTTCATCTGAATGGTCGTTTTTACTGTGCCAACGTGTTCGGAAGGGTATAAATAGTCAAAAAAGTTTGCCTGGGAGATTACTTTGGGTCTCGGGGCAATTTGGAAATAAACAGACACCCTGGTTTTGGTCATTTGTAAAGTGGGGTGAATAGTAACTACGAATTTTGAGGTGGTTTTATATAAGTGAAGAGTTTGTAGAAATGATATTCATTCACCAAAAATTAAAAGAAAATCCATTGAGGAGAGTGAGGGACTTCTCTAGGAGAGGAAGAGTTTTTTGGGAAAACTAAGGGGCTAAAAGACACCTTACACCACCACCACCACCACCACCACCACCGGAGGTTGATCAGAAAAAGGAAGAAGGATTATGAAAACAATCTTCTCCAATGGTTCAGAACTACAAATCAGAGGCAAGTGATTAACTATTGCAAATTTTAGCATGCATATTGTCCATGTTGGGATGTTTAGAAAATTCTAAAAAGTTATATGAATTAAGATGATTTTTGATGAATCCTTGAAATGAGAATTATGAAGGATTAAAAATATAAATTTTAATCCATGGAAATTTGGAATCATTTGGTGAAGAAAATCTGGGATTTAAAGTTATTCTCGGAGAAATGATAAAATAAGAAGGTTCTGAATTTTATGGGAAATAATATGATTTAATTGAAAATTCTTGATGAATTTATGTTGTTAAGTGTTAGAATTCATTTATCCATCTTGATATATCATTTGAGATGAATTATGAGGAGTTTGGGATTATTTAATAATGCTTTTGATGATGAAAAAGTCTAAAGCCTGTAGGCAAACTTATGCAGAAATCTAGACAATTATTTGATCGATCCATCGATCGACCCAAGAATGTTGATCGATTCACTGATTGATCGATCGACCCAAAATCATCGATCGATCAATTCCCCCTAGAAATTTGATTTTTTTCCTTGTTAAATTATGATTAAATCCTAACTTTGAGAATTATTTAGAGTTGATAAATTGAACATATTAAGACATAGAGAAGGGCAAAAGGACATACTTAAGACCTAAAAAAATATTATTATGTGTGGAATTGAATGGGGGAAATTAACGAGTGTTAATTAAATGAATTACAGTGGAGAATTACATAAATTGGGGTTTAAATCGGATAAAGTATGACTTAAGGTTAGTCCCAGTAGTAAGAGGGTCGTTAAGTATCGGAATAACCTTAGGCTTATATCGAGAAATAAACCTAATCGAAGATAATTTAATTCATAGAACTTCAAGAGTATTGATGACATGGACTAGTAGGGTGAGGGTGTTTACCTATTGAATTTATATCAGAAACAAATGATTACCCCTCGAGTGATGAGAGAAGCCCGGGAATATAATTTGAGAAGTAAAGTCATAATCTGTAAATACGTAGGATATTAGAGAAAAATATACTACATATGGAAATATTTATATGGGTTGTGCCTGTGCCCTATTGTTATTATATATATAGGTAGGGTGAATACCTATATTATTATTTATTGTGTGTATGACATACCTATGCTGCTTACTTTTGGGGTGGAGGTTTCGCGTTGTGGACGATCTTATTCTGATGAGCCAATTGGGGGGATTTTAGATTCGTACCTTGAGCATACCTTGGACACATTTTATCGGTGTGAATAATAGTTTCGACGGTTGAATGGGAGCATAGGTATGTACGTGACCCATTCCGCTGGGATTATGCTCGCCTCCTATATGTGTGCTATGTTATTTATGGTTCGTGAGAGACGCCAAACAACTAATCCTTTATACAACGAGAGATGTATCTGGACATGATAGCATAGTATGAATGCACTTCAGTTGTTCCTGGGAGGTGCTGTATTAGTATATATAATAATGTGATAAATATATATATATATATATATATATATATATATATATATATATATATATAGAGAGAGAGAGAGAGGGAGGATCACAAGTGGACCAAAAGAATGGACTTTTTAATGGACTTAACAAAAAACACTAATAACCCACTAATTTTAATTCCTATAATTTAATTGGTCTGTGCCAGCAGCACCCGAGAACCCACCTTCACTCCCTACCCCCTACTCACCCAGATACCCTACCCCACCCCACCCCCACCCCCTTTCTCTCTCCTCTAACCAAAAACCCATCTACCCTAACCACCCGTTTACACCAAACTATCACCAAATGGTACATTAAATTGTAGCAGGTTGGAGATTGGGATGCCATTTGCAATCCCCATATCCCGTTCCCGGAGTTAAGGTGAAGATTGGGCTGCCATGGTTGGATTTTTTTGTTGGAGCAGGTGGATGGCCGAAGGTTCAGTGGATCCGGGTATGGATAGGAGATAGGTGGCCGGAGGTGAGGGGGCTCCAGATACGGTAGGGGGTTGTGGGGTAGGTCTGGGTTATGTATATTCGGGTCAATTTAGCTCCAGTAGACCAGGGTAGATCTGGTAGGAGGCTTGCTAGGGTGGAGTTAGAAGCATTCAAGCAGGTCTGGTCGGAATTAAAAACTGAGACAGGTTGGTGCGTGGGTGGGGCTGGGGTGGGTAGGGGGTGAAAGTGGGTCTCGGGTCTCGGGTGCCACTGGAACGGACCAATTAAATTATAGTAATTAAAATTAATCGATTATTAGTGTTTTTTGTTAAGTCCGTTAAAAAGTCCATTCTTTTGGTCCACTTGTGATCCTCTCTCTCTCTCTCTCTCTCTCTCTCTCTCTATATATATATATATATATATATATATATATATATATATATATATATATATTGTGATGTAATCTACCGTGTGAAATTGTAGATAAAAATGAATAATGAGATCTGAATAAATTAAGTAAGCGAATACTTAATCTTAAAGTTGTGAAAGCCTAGTTCATATTAAAGAGAAATGAACATGTTTAATTAATATAAGTATTGAGTGGGAAATACGGGATAATGAGAAGAGATAGAATAATAATTGATAACCTTATGTAGGGGATAATAAGGTACGTTAGGCATGCACATTAGATGAGAGGTGAGAATTCTCAAGTGAGAACCGAGAAGCTAACATGTACATAATAATTTCTTAATTGCATTTGTTAAGCACTTGCTATTTTAAAAATCTTTTACAATGGAGCTCTGACCCGTTTCCTTGAATATTCTCTTCTCTATTGTATCTTGTACATCAGGTATCCAATATCAGAGATTCCGGCGTAGAATATGGATATCTCGATGTCTTATAGCTACTACTAGAGAGGAATACTTGTTTAAACGCTTCCATTCTATTCATTCACTCATATGTAGTGTCTACTTCATTTAGGGCATGTCGCCCTGGATTGTAGTTATTTCATTTATATTTCCAGAGATTGTAATGTTGGTACTGTTGATACCAGCTTTATTTGATGGTAATGAAATATTTTAACTGGAGAGTTATTCTAGTAAAATTTAGTCTTCTTCAGTTGTGATATGATGTTGTCTAATATTACTACGCTTTGTGGAATGGTTTTAATTAAACTAAAAATGGAAAAATTTTGACACTAACTTAATTATTTATTAGGTGAATTAATAAAGAAATTGCTTTTGACTGTGATGCTAAGAATGAACCAACTGGATATTCTGATTTAATTTAATGAAGGATAGATCACTTGGTATTTAATCAAGAGGGGTGTCAGAGGTGGTATCAAAGCATCAAGTTATAGTGTCCTTAGGATCTGTACGACTAGCTATGTTTCACCATAGCATTCTTGGATAGAGAGCCCTCTTACAAGGATGTTTTATTCCTCTGCGTATTATGACATACGTGCTCAATGCAAGAAATATAAGCGATGTAATTCTTATACGAGCTCGATCGGGAATCGAGGACTAGCGAGGTTCGTTAGAAGAACAGTAGGAGGATGACTCAACCAAAGATATAGAGCGTTTTGGAAATGGTGTTTACCCACCAAAATTGTTGTTCAGGCTGAGGACAATAAATGAGTCGTTCGAGAGCTGTAGTTTCCCAAGCATCGTCATAGATGATGTTTGAATTGTTCCAAACTTACCCAACACTGTCAGTGAAGGGTGAGGGAGTCAGAAGGGCTTTTGTAAAGGAATAACTCCTAAGTCAATTATGCAGGGTGAAGTGTAGTAACACCTAGGATTTGAAAATTTCGAGCAAAATATTTTTTCTCATAAGAGAAATCTTAAGTGATGAGAGGTAGACATCACTTATAAAGAAACATGTGTGAAGATAAAACAAGAAATTTGTGTAGGTATTGATCGTGAAATCGTCCATTTGTGTTTTTATTGGGATGTGCAAGAATTTCAAAACTTATTTCTTATGGTCAAGAAAGAAAGACCAACGCGAAAAAGCAGACAACTTGCTTAACGAACTCTTTACCCAGCGACAAATGGGTATATAGAAGATAAGAAGAGTTCCTTGTTGTGAAAGGACTCATGAGATAAATAAATAAATAAGTGTGGGTGAGAAATATGAAAAAGACTACTAGGCTTAATGTCGTCAAGGAATTTATAACCTCTTCCAAAAGAAGGGGAGCCCGAAGGGTTGGGAAAACCTAGTTAAAGGACAATATTGAATTAAGGGGTGATAGTGTAAAATTATCGGAAGGTATACCCAGTAGGGGAACCTATTTAAGTCCTTACTAAGCAGGGATAAATTCAGCTAAGACCGGGGTTGTCAACGTGTTTTATAGGACTAGTGGAGCCAACAGAACAACAGAAATAGTAATTGGGAGCTAAGATGCCAAGTTCGAAGGACGAGCACTCCAAAATGGTTAATGGGACCAGTGGTGGGATTTGGCACGGGAAATTTCCCTATGTGTAGAGAGTGGGACTACCAGTGTTGAATGTGTCCACATTAAGAACTGAGACTGATAAGTTTGGGATTGGTAAACCATGCCAATTAGGCATAATAACTAGAGGATTTGAGTCAAGAGAATTGGGACCAGGAATTTACAACCTTAGAGTGATGGGTTTAACTAGGACTAGGGTAATCCTCGGCAATAGTAACATACCATATTGTAGGGTCGAAGAGGCCCAGGAAGTAATAGGAAGGCCGGTTAGGAAGGCCATAATTGAGGCCTAGATATTTTGTACCAACATTTCAGTGATGTGCGTATAAGTCGTAGAGAAAAATAATTTGCCCACCACAAGTAAGGGGGTAACTATTGGATGAAATCCTTGATGTATAATGATTGCAGATGATCATGGGTCGTGTTGGCAGCTAAGTGTTGGGACCCTGCGATTAGACGAGACTAGTGAAGTTTTGTTTCATCCTTGTGAGTAAAGAATTAATTCAAGTGCAGGGGTGTGTCACAATATATATACATGAATTGTTAACACTAAAATTCGTGTGCGAGTCGAGTTTAGTGGGTACATTAGTTTTAATAGTCCGATTACAAACGTATTTATTATGAGCATCGAGACTTTTTTAATGTCGCCCGTGAGTGGGCCGGGTGAGCAATACGAGCATATTTTATCGTTATAATATACTACTACTTTGAGTTAGCATGCAGAGCTTATTATGGTAATGTGTAGTGATAATTACCGAATGTTTGAACGATAAAAGATTGAGTAATAAGACTATCGAGATAGATACTCCGGGGGAGTAATACTAATTTTACGAGGCGCCACCTGGAATAGGGTTGGGCCTATATATATAGGTATATATGAAAATTTCATGGTATCATAGACCTAAGTGAGTATGTGGTCTAATTATATGTGATGCCGGTGCATAGGGACTTATTTACTGATGTGACTCAGTATACAATGTGTTCTTTATCGAGCAACGAGATATAACTAGTTATATATATAGCACCACAAACTTGGGATTGTGCGAGCGCTATGTTTAATGTTATTTATAAAAGACATAAGTAGATTTTTATGTCAACATACGGACATTATGGGAAGGTATATATTATTGACTGAGGGCATTACGGATCTCGACAAACGACTATGTTAGGTAGTAGTGTATCGGGGGGGTTCCTTGTTTGGATTTTTCTTTGCGAGACATCCCAGACATGAAACTAGCCAATTCCACTATGACTTAATATAATTGATTATTGTACTTTGATTATTGTACATTTACAAGAATACAATTGAGGCTTGATAATTCCACTATGACTTAAGGCCGAAAGAGTCGCCTAGTTCTGAAAAGAAAACTAGTACAAAATGATTACATCATGAATAGAAAAACATGCCAAATGCGTAAGATTTGATTGTACAATAATGTGCGAGATAGAGGGTATATGGGTGCCCTAGGTAATTGTAAGTATTGTATCAGGAAGTAGATTATGTTTATCGTGTGAATTAGATAACATTTTATCTAGGGATGTAGAAGCTTATTCCGCAAGATTTGTCAAAGGATTACGTTTAATGAGAAGCTAATTTTAGACCAAAGGGAAGGACTTGTGACATGCGGTGAGTCAAAGTCACATGGATCACTGTTAGAGGTACATTTGAGAGAATATAAGATGTATCATGTTATAAATGACACTGGTGATGGGATTTAATGAAGAAAAATATTACTAAATTATTTTCCAATGGGTCACCTGTCTGTTGGTAAAGGGTGGACCATCCAAAACCAGTTAGGGTTTCTTCAATTGCTAGGGATTCCTAAGTAGTAATAGGAGAGTATTCCCATGGATTGTATTATGGAGGGGGTCATGATCCTATATGGTAATAGTGGATCGGTTAACCAAAGTAGCTCACGTTATGGCGGTTAGGACTAATCATACTACGGGACAATATGCGAGATCTTTATAACCGAGATAGTGAGGTTACATAGGGTAGCATTTAATGTTGTGTCCGATTGGGATAAGATCGTTGTTATTAAATTTTGGACGAGTGTTGACGACGATATAGGTACCGATTTGTGATTTAGTACGACCTATTATCCACAGACAAATAGGCAAAAGAAGTAGACTAATCAAATATTGGAGAATAACATATATGTGTACCCTTGGATCTTAGGGGAGTACGAGAGCAGTCCCTTACATTAGTGGAGTTTGTGTACAATAACTCACATACGTTCACTTTTAGGCACAGTGCTAGTTGAGGTATGGCACGGTAAGCCTTGTTGTTCTCCTGCACATTAGTTAAAGGTGGGGGGCCAGGTACTATTGTAGATATCAGATATGAGTTGATACTTATCGTGTATAATGTGTGTAAAATCATATACTTCACAAATAATCTCCTTGTGTGCGATTGTTGCGAGACGAAACCGTATGTATTTAAAGAACGATTAATCTACTAAGGTACGAATAGTATAAGGCTAGATAGTGAATATCTAAAATAAATTTAAGTAGTGAAACTTAAATGGTAAGGCTTGGGCAAGAACCTACGTGACAGGGTAACCTGGGGTTTAAAAAGAACATTTGTGAGGAACATTAAGGGTATTTGATAACGTGTTGTATGGGCAGTACGGAGTAGTTTACTTGTGAATGTGATGATGTGATGCGTGATATATAGCTGAGTTATTCTTCTATGGTACACTTTTTTCCGAACTTCGGGCCAAAATTCCATTGTAGGGGGGAAGCATGTAACACCCCGTATTTTTAATGACTTTTAAAATGGGATTAATTAGAATTAATGGTGGGATAGTTGAAAATTAATCGGGATTTAAATATTACTTGGAAATAAAGTAATATGTGAATTGTGTTGAATATTACTTGTGAATAAAAGTAATATAAATGATTATGACTCTACATTTGATTATGATTTTATAAAATTATCGCGAGTGATGAATATGACAATTAGAGTAATTAAGTCGGGATGCACATGTGAGTCGTGTCGAGATTATAATTAAATGGATTGAAGAGTAAATTATTTTTATGTCATTCGAATGGTCGTTTTAACTGCGCCAACATATTTAGAAGGGTTTAAATAGTCAAAAAATTCTACTTGGGGGATTACTTTGGGTCTTGGGGAAATTTGGAAACAAACAAACACCCCGAAGGGGTGGGTATTTTGGTCATTTGTAAAGTGAGGTGAATAGTAACTATGAATTTTGAGGTGGTTTTATATAAGTGAAGACTTTGTAGAAATGATATTCATTCACCAAAAATCAAAAGAAAAGCCATTAGGGAGAGTGAGGGACTTCTCTAGGAGAGAAAGAGTTTTTTGGGAAAACCAATGGGATAAGAGACACCTTTCACCACCACCACCACCACCACTGAAGGTTGATCGAAAAAAGGATGAAGGATTATGAGAACATTCTTCTCCGACGGTTAATACCTACAACTCAGAGGCAACTAATTACTATTGCAAATTTTAGCATGTATATTGTCGATGTTAGGATGTTTAGAGAATTCTGAAAAGTTATTTGAATTAAGATTATTTTTTATGAATCCTTGAAATGAGAATTATGTAGGATTTATCTCTTTTGAATATAAAGTTTAATCCACGAAAATTGGGAATCATATGGTGAAGAAAATCTGGGATTTAAAGATTTTCTTAGAGAAATGATTAAACAAGAAGTTTTCGAATTTTAAGGGAAATAATATGATTTAATTGAATCTTCTTAATGAATTTATGTTGTTAAATGTTAGAAATCATTTATACACCTTGATATATACTTTGAGATGAATTATGAGGAGTTTGGGATTATTTGATAATGGTTTTGATGATGGAAAAGTGTAAAACCCATAAGTAAACTTATGCAGAAATTCGGGCAATTATCTGATCGATTGATCGATCGACCCAAGAATGTCGATTGATCGACTGATCGACTGATTGCCCCAAAATCATCGATCGAGCGACTCCCCATGGAAATGTGATTTGTTTCATTTTTAAATTGTGATTAAACCCCAACTTAGAGAATTATTTAGTGTTGATTAATTGAACATATTAGGACTTAGAGAAGGGCAGTAGGACATACTTAAGACCCAAAAAATATTATTATGTGTGGAATTGAACGGGGAAATGAATGAGTGTTAATTGAATGAATTAGGGTGGAGAATTATATAAATTGAGGTTTAAATCGGATAAAGGATGACTTAAGGTTAGTCCCAGTAGTAAGAGGGTCATTAATTATCGGACTAACCTTAGGCTTATATGTGATTAACCATAAGAGATCAAATGAAGGTTTAAAATTGAGTTCGAAATTACCGAGAAATAAACCTAATCAAAGATAATTAAATTCATAGAAATTCAGGAGTTGTGATGACATGGACTAGTAGGGTGAGGATGTTTACCTACTGAATTTATATGAGAAATAAATTATTACCCCTCGAGCGATGAGAGAAGCCCATGAATATAATTTGAGAAGTAAAGTCATAATCTGTAAATACGTAGGATGTTAGAGATAAATATACTATACATCAAAATATTTATATGGGTTATGCGTATTCCCTATTATTATTATATATATGTGGGGTGAATACCTATATTATTATTTATTATGTGTATGACATACCTACGCCGCTTGCTATCGTAGTTTCGACGGTTGAAAGGGAGCGTAGGTATGTGCATGACCCATTCGGCTCGGGATTATACTCGCTTCCTATATATGTGTTATGTTATTTATGGTTCGTGAGAGATGTCGAACCAATAGTCCTTTATAGAACGAGAGATTTATCAAGACATGATAACAGAATATGAATGCACCGCAGCTATGTCTGGGAGGTTCCGTATTAGTATATGTAATAATATAATAAATATATATTGTGATGTAATCTACTGTGTGTGTAAGTACATTTTTCTCATGTCCAATATGTTACATTTGTGTATGTCGTATGCCGCTACATTTGGCACGTCATTTCACGATATCACATAATGATCTCTATCCAAATTCTAGGAATCAAGCATTCAACATCTCCATCAAGTGTCCCACATCTGCCTCAACGACTTCACGTTCCACGATTTTAGAGATTTTATGCTAATGGTACGCAAGAGAAGTCAAAACAATAATAGAAGGCAAGATATGAAAGTTCAAGGGTATTTTGGTATTCTTACAACAACCATCTGGAGGTCCGGTCAAATGGAAAGTTGAAGAGATCCACGACACAAAGATACTAGAAGAAACTTCACCTCAATCCGAGCTACGGTGAAGAAGTTATGGTCCTTTGAGAATGGAGAAAATACCAATAAAATCCTTATGAAGAATGTTGTGTGTTTAAGCCCTAAATCCATCGAACTATCGCGAAGCGAAGGCCAAACCGGTTCGGGGGTGAACCAGTTCGAGGTAGATGTCGAATCAGTCCGGGGTACCTGATGCTAGTTTGAGTTCCAAAGTTTTAAAACTCCTTTCGGTTTCCCGTAAAAGCCAACTTCGGGGGAGTTATTTTTTAAGACTTGGAGAGACGATTTTGAGAGTTCTATCTGCTCTAGTCTTCATATATTTGAGTCCCAAAAACTCATGTTTTGATTCGCACATCCTTGCCAATCCTTTGTGAATCCTTTTGAAACCCAAGAACACAACTTTGTGTTTGTTCAACCTTATGGAGAAGCCGTCTTTCTTCTTCATTGTTGATCACCTGGAGTTCCTGAGGGAGATTTCATCCAATGACATCTGAATCGATGTCTGCGGGTATTTCTGTGTCACTATATTTTTATTGTAATCCGTGTAACTGTGTCTTACAAAATTATAGTGAAAATAAAAAGGTTTTGCCCCTTTGGGGGATTTTTCCTCATTTGTGTGTTTTGTGTGTGATTAAATGTTCTTGCATGATCATATTAATTTCAATCACACCTAGATGCATGTTTTAGGATTTAATTGAAAATCTAAGATTCAATTAAATAATTTCTTTATTTGAATGCATGTGCACTCCTTTAAGTTCGTATCAGAGCGGGTTACGCTAATTTATCGTGTGATCCTGATTTTTGCATGCACCTTTGTGTCAAATTCTGTTGCACTAAGCTATTGTGTTTGATCCTATTTTTTCGCAATAATGGCTTTCGATGGTTTTGATGATATTAGAACTCAAGTGTTTGAAAACTCTATTTGGAAATCTCGTGTGAAATCTGTTTTTAAAACTCTTGTTAAAAGGAAAGAATATGAAAGATGTCTTTGTTGTGAGGGGATTGGACATAGCATGGATGAGTGTCCCACCAAGGTTAGGGAATGTTTTAACAAACCAGTTGTTTGTGTTTCCACCCTTAGTGAGAGTAAACCGAGTGAAGAAATTTTTTATGCAAATAAGTGTGTTCTTCCCAATCGTGTTGCTACTCATGAGAATGACGATGACACTTCTTCCACTGCCACTGAGAGTAAATCCCATAATAGTGAGGGTGATGGAAGTGAAGATGAAATTGTAGATGAGCGTGACTTACAAACTGCTTTCAATGAACTTTATGCTGAATCTTTGAAAATGAAGAAAGAAAATTTGAAATTGAAAGCTCAATTGAAAGAGCGTGCCTTAAAAAATAATGATTTTTTAGTTGAAGAACTTAGGGTACATGAGAAAATTTTGAGAGAGAGGCTTGAGTACGTCGAGGGTGAGAGAGATAGTCTTAGAGGGTTGATGGAGACTATGAAAAAGGAGATTTTAGAGTTTGAGGATTCTAGATGTGTACTTGAATCTAGAATAGGTGAACTTGAGATGAAATTGAAAGATTCAAGTAAAGTGAAATTTGATTTGGTGTCTAGGTCTGAAAAACTTGATAAGATTTTAAGCACCATCGAGATAAAAAAGGATAGGAGTGGGATTGATTTTGAAAAATATGTTGCACCCATTTCGACACATGTGAGAGAGCCTCCTAGGATTGTTAAGAAAGAGGCACCTAAGTTTGTTAGGAAAGAACCCCCTAAGAACATCGTGAGAGAACCTCCTAGGATCATTAGGAGAGACCCACCTAGGTAAATTTGGAGAGAGCAACCGAGAAATCTGAGGAGAGGGCAACCTTTAGGTAACACACACCGCCCGTTTTACGCTTGCACACATTGCGGTAGGCAAGGTCATCTTAGGCACTTTTGTTACAAGCTTTTAAATGGACCTAGGAAAGGTAATAAAAGAATAAATTCGATTTCCCAAGCCCCCACATGTCGTTACAAATCTATTTGGGTTAGAAAATCAGATTTAGAGGCATATGGTCTTTTTGTTCACAACTCTCGTTTCCCTGCAAGTGATCCACCCCATGTGAAATCTTTTGGTTGATTGTGTTGGATGTTTGTCATACACTAGCTATGCATCATTTTATATTCTTTCTAGTGTTATGACTCACTTTGATGTAGCGCACATTGGTTTATTTGTTGCATTTGTGTATTTCGCTATTGTTTTAGCACTATTTTGGATCTATTTTCTTCTTACAGATATTGTTTTCACGAAATTTTTACACTGGGCCAACCTGTATGATTTTCTGGGCATTCTGGGAAGTTTTTGATTTTCTCGTTCGAGCGAGATCTCTAAGTCATTTGAGTGACCTGTCTAGAAATTCTATTTTTGCTTCCCTTTTGATTTCAGTACCCCGTGTTCATATGCTTAGGTTCTTGGTAGTGATGGGTGATAACGAGACTTTTGCGTATATGTTGTTATTAAAAGCCAAGTTAGTCAAAACCTCAAAATACCTACAAAATATAACAACTCAAGTGTAGAGGTAAGTAAGGGTATCAATCCACTTTCAAGGGTGTAAGCTAGAGACAAATTCAATTGTAATTCACTTTTTATTTTCTTTTTAGAATTTTTGCTTTTCTATTTTTTTAGCGTTTTCAAATATTAAAACAAATGGGCGAGGTGAGGTTTTAACTAAACTAAATTAAATGTGAGATAAAAATAACTAACTAGAAAGTGACTAAAATTAAAACAAAGTCTAACACTAAAATAAAAGATAAAGTGAGGTAAATAATTGTGAGAATAATCAAGGAGTGGGATTACACCACAAATTTTAGTTATTCTAATTAATTAATTTAATTAATTGAATTCTCCCAAATTAATATCAAAATTACAAACCAACTCTCGTTGCAAGTGTAATTATAATAGTAATATTTTAGAAAATTAAGTTTAACACCCCACAACTTTAGAAAAATAGATCTACACTCCTTTTAATTAATCACCCGCTAGGATCGATAGATTAAAATTCATGTAAATCTTAGAAAATAATTTTAGAGTTGAAATTCAAGTTATAATACCCCACTTAAGAAATCCCTATCTCTAGTTCGAATCTAAAATGGGTATTATAATTAGAATTTCGATTTTCTCTCGAAAATCATTTACCCTCTCTCGAGGCGTAAATATAAGGGTGAGGGATCAAAATTAACATTCAAAAGGAATTTTCAAGTATTAAACTAATTAAAATAAAACAACATCAAATAAGGGTTTTACCCCACCCCTTGAAAGGAAATTTAGCCTAACATGATATGAAATATGACAAATTAATAATCAAAGGCATAAAATAAATGAGAAGAGAAAAGAACAATCAAACCTCAATCTCTTGATGCTTAATTGATCTTCAATCCATGAGTTGAAATTCACATCCCTTAATTTGAATGACTCAAACACAATTACATCAAGAATCTCACTCAATTTAATCCTCACAATAATTTATTTTCTCCTCACTATCTAAAAATAATAAAATAAAAATTCTAATCTAAAACTACACTAAAATGATATTCTCTCTCTCTACAAATTTCTATCTAAAAGATTCTTTTTTCTAAATGGGGCCTTCATCTTCATTTATAGTAGGGCCATGAAGCATGGGGATATAGTTGGAAGAATTAAGATTCAAGAGCATGGGGAGTGTGCACATAGGAGTAAATTGGGTAATGGAAGTGCACATGTGCATGGCAAATGTGTGAGGTAAGGAAGGTATATGGGTGAGGGAATTGGGGGATAAAAATCTAAGAGACATGATTTATGGGTATTTTGAGGTTTTGGGGTAAAAGAGTAATTGGGTATTTTTTTTGGTAAAAGGGGCTAAAGTGGGTTAAGTTGGGCATATGGGTTTTTAGTTTTGGTTGACTTGGTCTTTTGGCTTTGGCTTTATAAGTTGGCAGGGAAAGGGCTTGTATGGTGAAATGGGTTAAGGGTTGGAAATGGAAAATGGGTATGGGCATGGGAGGTGTGTTTTGGTTTCAAAGGTTGGACATGGGTTGCTGTTTGGCGGGTTGGAGTCGCGAGATGAGGGTCACCGGCAGAAGTTGGGGATCGGCGGCCATGGTAGGGAGAGGCGAGGCTATCAGTAGGTCGCCGGGTTAATGAGATGCTGCCGGGGGTCACCGGAGATGAAATGTGGTTGGCGCAGGAGGAGAGAGAGTGGTGCTGGAAGGGGAGGGGACGCCGGGAAACAGGGGCGTCGGAGCTGGGGGCATCGTCTGCGGGTCGGACCAGCAGTGACGAGGGTTTGCCGGAGCTGGGCCGGGGTCGTGCCAGGGCAGGGGTAGGTCGGCGATTTCGCCGGCGCTCGTGGATCGCTGCCGGTTAGGTGGGTTCCGGGCGGTGCCTGCAGTGGCTTAGGACGCCGGTCGGGTAGGAGAAACTCCGGCGGTGGGTGAGGTTGTGGGCGCGCCGGAGGTGGAAGGGGAACCTCTGGGGTAGGTGATTCAGTAGGTGGTGGGGATATGGATGTTAGAGAAGAGAGAGAGAGGAGAGTTTGTTGGGTTGGTAATGGTGGATAGAGAGGAGAGAGTGAGGTTGAAGAAGAAGGTGATAGGTATTGAGTGTACTGAGGGTGTAGGATAAGTGTGTGTGTGTGTGTTTATGGTGTGTGTATTTAATTTGATCATCTAAAAATAAGACTGACTAACTAAAAAAAAAAAATGATTAAAACTAAATAAATTAAAAATTAAAATAAAAATAAAAATAAAATCTAATAAAATTTAAAATTAAAATTTTAAAAAGAAAATGTAAAATGTAATAAAATTAATAAATAAATAAAATTTTAAAAATTTCAATCCTAATAAAATAAAATTAAAATTAAAATTAAAAATTAATAAAATCAAAATCAAAATAAAAATAAAATTATACTAATTAAAATAAAAATAGAAAATAAACCTAGAAAATATTAAATAAATCTAAAATAAATTTTAAAAATAAAAATGATTCAAACAAAAAATCTAAAAAATGTTAAAAAGACACAAATAAAACACACACAAGGTTGAGGTAAGTTTGGGTTAGGTTTAGGATTTAGTTAGCTTTAGGGACAAAGTTTTAGCACCATTTTAACTGCAAATTGCTTTGAAATATAGCTTTTGAAACCGCAACTGCAATTAAACCTGCATATTGAACAATTAAGCCCAAAGACTCAAATTGCCAAGAATTAGCAACTAAAGTACGTCTATTTGGGGTATAAATTGTACAGTTTTGGATGATTATCAATGGGTTGCTTCTGGTCAGTTTATATGCAATTATTCTTGGTATCCATGCTTAATTGATATCACTGCATTGCTCGTTTATCACATCTTCTTTCATTGTGGATTCTCTTGTGTGATTGTTGTTTGGTAGCATAAGATGTTGCTCATATCAATATTATATGCCTACTGCTGGTTGTATCATTTTGTAGTTATATTTTTTTCTATTTGAATTTTTTTTTTAAATACAAAAATATTTTATTTTGATAAAATTTTTGAAAATCCAAAAAAAAATTGTATTTTGTGTACACCGTTTATGGAGAGACACTTAGGATGATCGAGCCACAACATCATTTCGTTTTTTTCATGTGACTATTTGATAGTGTTTTGAGACAATAGGACAATTCATTCATGTGCTTTATAATGTTTGGAGTCATTAAGATGTAATTAAGTGTTACTTCTTACATGTTTGACTCATAATTTCCTTTATTGCACACATGCACGGATTTGCTTGGTTATTGTGCTTGTCTTATCACATGTTGGTTGGGTGTTTTCACTTCAATCATATCCTTAAAATGAACCAAGCGCGATAAAATTTGATAAAAAGTTGTGCATGTAAGAGCCGTTTGTCAGTTTGTGTGCTTTATTTGAAAATCGTGAAGCGCTACAAAAAGTACTTATATATCCTTTGCGATTAAGCTGCCGTTTAAATTGGACCTAAAAAATGAGGAATTTTATTATCCGGAGACCAAAGAGGTTTAAAAGAGCCCGAAAAAATTTAAAGGCAATTGTTGATACCAAATTTAGTCTGCTGACATAGCCCAATTAAATGAAGACACGTGGTGATCTACATGGCAACAACAACACTTCCGAGAAACCCACAAGCTCCGAGGTACAAGATTACAACGAGGAAGATTATTTCCCCGAGGAACACTGCTTCCCCGAGGAACTCATACACTCCGAGGAACAAGAACTCTCCGAGGAACTCTTGTGCACCGAGAAGCCTAGGCGGTCCGAGCAACTCAGGCGGTCCGAGCTGCACCTCGAACAAAGCATTAATAACGGGATAACCAACGGTTTGATTGTTCATTAAATGCTTATCATTCAGACGCATACGCTTAAAGGGCATTGAATGTATTACCATTTCATATGTATATCATTTAATATAGTACCCTTTCACTTTACAGCCTCAGGGCTATAAATACATTGAACAATCCTCATTGTAGGGGGGACCCCAGAACGGAATTTCTTGAGATAACTTGTAATCGAGAATTCCCATACAAACAACAATACCAAAACAGTGGACGTAGGCCATTCTTATAACGCTGAACCACTTTAAAAACTCTTTGTCTTATTTATTTATCTGTGATTGAATAATTAGAGTGATCTAATTTTTTACATCAACAGATTGGCGCCGTCTGTGGGAAGCCGACTGGTAATATCGTTTTCTCACAAAAAACAATCCATCACAAATGGCTGATATTCCGGAATCCAGCAATCGAAACGCTGGAACCCCTCCAAATCCATCTGCTCCGCCAAATATTCCAGATTTGGCTGGAATAATGACAAATCTGGCTCAGGGCCAGACCGTCATGCAAGAAACAACGCGACAACTCATCCAAACTCTCTATGGCGGTTCGTCAGCCCATTCAGGACCACGGAGTATTCAAAGAAACACCCGCGCACTATCCTCACGTACTAGGCGTACCGATTCACATCGCAATGAGGAATCTGATGATTTCTCTTATCAACCTGGGCGAACTTCGTCGGTACGAGCCACAGATACTGAACAACGTGTCACTCTCTCTCCAGAAAGGACCAGCGCATTGGAAAGATTAAGTAGGGTTTCTCCTTTCGACCAATTAGGCCATAGGAAGAATATAAGTCCTCTTAATGCAGCGTCAAGGAGCTTTCGATGATCAACATCCTTAAGGGAAGGATCTTCCCAGTCGCGACCAGCTGCTCGTCAAGAGAGATCCCAGGAAGCCACCTCAACGCGACCAGTTGCTCGAACCAACAGGCCCGAGGAAAGAAATGATGCATGGAAAGTATCTATTAAAAGGCTGGAGGATAGATTAGGGGAAATGGTTAAAACCAAGAACCCTTTACAACGAACATTTGTTCGAGGAACACCTTTTGTCCAGGCCATTGTAGATTTTTCAACACCATCAAATTTCAAAGCACCTGTTGTGACCCCCAAATATGATGGAAAGACTGATCCTGTTCTTCATATAGAACAATATCAAGCTGCTGCCGACATCTATGCTGTCCCAGACGAGATGAGATGCAGGGCATTCTCGGGAACTCTTACCGGATCTGCTCAAATATGGTATAATAATCTTCCTCGGGGTAAGATCTCAACTTTCTTTCAACTGGCCGAGTTATTCATTGGAAATTTCTGCTTTAGGGCAAAGCCAGTTAAACGAGTAGCACATCTGTTAAGTGTTAGACAAAAAGCTGGTGAAAGTACCAGAGATTATATAACTCATTTTAATAACGAGAAACTTGAAGTCATTGATTATGAGGAAAAGACACCGATCACTGCCTTGATGAGTGGGTTGTCACCTAACAAGTTGTATTACACTTTGACCAAAGATCCACCTACAACTATGTCAGAATTGATGGAAAAAGACAAAATCATGAATGCCGAGGAGGCTATGGCTGCGAAGAAGAATATGGATAAAGAAACCAAGGTGGAAGTCGACAAAACCAAGAAGAAAGAACATAAGAACAATGATGGTGACAAACAATCCAAAAATAAGTCGTCATGGGAGGTATTGAAGAAATTTGATAATTACACTCCTTTGAAGGTAGATATCAACCACGTCCTGGAAGAAATTAATAACAGCGAGGAGTTAAATTGGCCAAAGAAAATGAAGGCAGACCCTGACACGAGGAATAGGGAAAAATATTGCGAGTTTCACAAAGATCATGGCCATATGACCAAGAATTGCATAACTCTTCAAAATGAGATTGAAACACTCATCAGACGAGGAAAGTTGTCAAAGTATGTTGATCGGGGAAACGAAAGAAGAAACAACGACCGAGCAAGAGAAAGGTCTAGATCTCCTCGTCGAGGAGAGGAGAACAAGAAAAGAAATCATGAAGTTGATCCCAAGAATGATCCCGATCTTCCCAAGAGACCAAGGCATCCAGAATGAGAGGTATTTTCAATACGTTTTGGGTCATTTGACTGTAATGTTATAACAGGTGGAGATGCAGGAGGAGGAGACCTTACTGCAGAGAGAAAAGCTTACCTCGGTGAGGCTCAAGCTTCCTCGTACATTCAGCAAAAAAATCTAGCTGAGGAGGATCTCCCGAGAAAGGTGAATAAAGAGAAGTTGGTCATTGGGTTCTCAAAAAATGACCTCGCAGGTGTTCTATATCCTCACGATGATCCACTGGTGATCAAAATGAGGATGGAGGAGGTTATGATTTCAAGAGTACTGGTCGACAATGGTAGCTCGGCAGACATCATGTTCTACTCGTGCTTCGATAGTCTAAATCTAAAGCTATCTCAACTGGAACCTTACCACAGACCCCTCATCGGTTTTGCTGGTAAGAAAGTATTTCCACTTGGGACGATGAAGTTGGATATATTCATTGGTACGTGGCCTGCTTGTCGGACAGAAAGAATACGTTTCTTCGTGATGGATAAGAATGTCCAATCATCGTACAATATCATCATGGGAAGAGTAGGGTTGAAGAAGTTCGAGGCTGTACCATCTACAGTGCATCAATGCCTAAAATTTCTAACAAACTTTGGAGTAGGAGTTGTGAAAGGTGATCAGAAAGTAGCTTGGGAATGCTATTATTCATCCGCCGAGCAAGAAGAATTGGAGGAATCAAAGAAAAAGACTACTACCTATCAAGTCGATGAAGGTGCAGAGATTGAAACATTGGATCCTCGAGATGAGTCGCAACTCGTGAAGGGTCAAGTGGTGGAAACTACTGAAAACATCATTCTGGACGACGAGCACCCTGAGCGAACTACTCAAATAGGTTCGTCGTTGGAAGCCTCATTAAAACAAGAATTAATAACTTTCCTTAAAAGCAGAAAACAAACTTTTGCATGGAGTCATGAAGATATGCCAGGGATAGACCCAAACTTCTTATGTCATGAACTCAATGTGAATAAGGAGATCAAGCCTGTGAAGCAGAGAAGAAGAGTATTTAGTCCCGAGAAGAATCAAGCTATACAGGAGGAAGTCGAGAAGCTCCAGAAGGCTTGTTTTATTGAAGATGTTAAATATCCAGACTGGTTAGCCGATGTAGTGATGGTAAAGAAGAAAAACAACAAGTGGAGTATGTGTGTAGACTTCACCTACCTCAACAAAGCATGCCCAAAGGATCACTTTCCACTGCCCCGAATTGATCAACTGGTGGATGCTACCTTGGGACACGAGTTATTGAGATTCATGGATGCTTATTCTACAATCAGATTAAAATGAAACCTGAAGACAGGGAGAGTACTTATTTCATTACCCCTAGGGGAACTTATTGTTATAATGTTATGCCTTTTGGTTTGAAAAATACAGGTGCGACATATCAGCGGTTGATGAACAAAGTCTTTGCTGAGAAAATTAGTTGCAATATGGAAGTCTATGTTGACGATATGCTGACGAAAAGCAAGAAAGTTGCCGATCATCTAGTTGATTTAAGTCAGACTTTTGATCGACTGGATAAATATCAAATGAAGCTGAACCCGACGAAGTGCATATTTGGAGTACGAGAAGGCATGTTTCTCGGATACATTGTCAATCAGCGAGGCATTGAGGCAAATCCTGAAAAGATCAAAGCTCTATTAGGGCTGCGATCTCCAACGAAGAAGAAGGAAGTACAGAGTCTCATAGGACGAGTAGCAGCACTCAACAGATTTGTGTCACGAGCAACTGATAGATGTCTCCCATTCTTCAAGACACTCAGAAAGACTTTTAAGTGGAATGATGAATGCGAGAAGGCTTTTCAAGACTTGAAGAAATACTTGGGAGCACCTCCACTGTTGTCCAGGCCAGTAATGGGAGAAAATTGTACTTGTATCTCGCAGTGTCCGAGAATGCAGTTAGCTCAGCGTTGATCAAAGTGGATAATGGAGTGCAAAAACCAATTTACTACACAAGTAAGGCCTTCCGAGGAGCAGAGATCAGATATCCAAGGCTGTAAAAGTTAGCACTGGCGCTTATTGAGGCAAGTAGGAGAATGAGGCCATACTTCCAGGCTCATGCCATAGTAGTATATATTGATATGCCATTGAGGGAAGCCCTTCACAAGCCAAAAAAATCAGGGAGATTGATGTACTAGGCAATAGAGCTCGGTGAATATGATATAGTCTACGAACCCAGATCGTCGCTAAAAGGGCAAGCTGTGGAAGATTTTATAGCAGAGTTCACCTATCCTGATATCACCGAGGAGCAAAAGTTGCTTGCTGATCAACCTGTGGATGTTACAGGATCAACAAACACAAGCTCAGACCAATTCCGATTAGTAAAAGGGATGTTACAGGATGTGGCGCAGGGATAGTTGTGAGAACTCCGGATGAGGAGCAAAAGTTGCTCGCTGATCAACCTGTGGATGTTACAGGATCAATAAACACTAGCTCAGACCAACTCCGGTTGGTAAAAGGGCAAGTGGATGTTACAGAATCATTAAATTCGAGCTCAGACCAACTCCGGTTGGTAAAAGGGCAAGAAAAAATGATTGATGAAGAGCGAGAAATATCCCGGGAGGATGAAAGGAAGCAAAAAATATTTCACCGAGGAACTCTAACTGATCAAAAATTTGAAGACGAGTTACCTATATGGAGGCTATATGTAGATGGCTCATCTTGCACTACAGGATGTGGCGCGGGGATAGTTTTAAGCACTCCGGACGAGGTCGACATGGAATACGCCCTGCGTTTCCAATTCAAAGCTTCCAACAATGAGGCTCAGTATCAGGCCATGATTGCAGGACTTAGTTTGGCAAAAATTATGGAGGCGCAGCAGATTATTGTCTTCAGTGATTCTTAATTGATCATAAATCAAATGTTGGGAGTATATGCCGTTAGAGGAGAATTAATGATCAGATATCATGAAAAGGCAACGGAGCTGGTGTCAGAATTTACCGCTATTCTGCTGGTCAGAATACCAAGAATGGAGAATGCGAGAGCAGACGCCCTAGCCCGACTAGCATCAGCTACTCGCACCGAGCTACGACGAACAATCCCAATTGAAGTGCTATCTAGTCGGAGTATAGATGAAGATCTGACGATAAACTTTATTACCCTTTATTTAGGACCATATTGGATGGATCCCATCAGGGCATATATTGAAGAGGGAGAATTACCAATTGATAAGCTCGCAGCCAAGAAATTGAAGTTTAAAGCTGCTCGGTATGTATTAACTAATGGTGTTTTATATAGACAAGGAATTATGGCAGGTTTGGAGAGATGTGTACATCCCTCCGAGGTGAACGAATTGATTGAAGAGATCCATGAAGGGTCCTATGGAGCACATGTAGCAGGTCGGACGCTTTTACAAAGGGTGATGATGCAGGGATACTATTGGCCGACGATGAGGGCTGATTGTATAGCCTATGCCAAGAAATGTGACAAGTGCCAGCGCTTTTCCTCCATCCGAAGAACTCCACAAGCATTGTTGGCACCCATAACTTCCCCTTGGACATTTGCCTTATGGGGAATTGATTTGGTTGGGCCACTGCCAACGACCGAGGAAGATTCAAATACCTCGTCGTCGCAGTAGATTATTTTACTAAGTGGGTAGAAGCTAAGCCACTCATTGATATGATGTACGAGAAGGTGTACCAATTTGTTTGGAAGAGCATTATTTGTCGATATGGTCTTCCTCATGCTTTCATCACAGACCATGGAACACAATTTGATAACGAGGAGTTCGCTGCCTATTGCCATCAGTCAAACATTTTGAAGGTCCACTCAGCACCAGGCCATCCTCAAAGCAATGGACAAACTGAAGTAACAAACAGAACGCTGTTGAATGGTTTGAAGAAAAGACTGGATGATGCGAAAGCAAATTGGATCAACGAGCTACAATCAGTAATTTGGGCTTACCGAACTACTCCCCGAGTAGCAACAGGAGAATTACCATATATGCTGTTGTTTGGAAGTGAAGCTGTTATACCTGCCGAGTTGGGCCTCCCAACACATAGGGTACTGAATTTCAATTCCCCTGTCAGCGACTTAATAAGAAGACTGGATTTAGACATGCTCGAGGAAGTTAGAGAAGAAGAAGCCATCAGAAATGCTGCATACCAGCAGCGAACAACTTTGTTTTACAACAAGAGGGTGAAGAAGTGCGACCTGAAAGAAGGAGACTATGTGCTGAAGAAAGTAATTCAAAAGCACAATAAATTGGAGGCAAATTGTCATGGACCATACCGAGTTACAGAAGTTGTTCGACAAGGAACTTACCGAATAACTACTCTAGAGGGAGAGGAGTTTAAGAATGCATGGAATGCAGAGCACCTACGCAAGTATTATCAGTGATGTATATTCCCATGTAATGCAGTTCCATCATTATGAATAAAATGAAGATATTCTGCCAAAATTCTTCCTTTTATTGAGAATTTTTCGGGGAATACTAGTGCTACACACTACTCGGCAAAACTCGACAAAGATTAGACTACTGAACAAAATATTCCTAAAAAGCCAACCTCGGTTGGTTAGGAAACAAAAATATTCCTAAAAATGCCAACCTGTTTGGCTAGGAAACAAAATATTCCTAAAAATGCCAGCCTCGGTTGGTTAGGAAACAAAATATTCCTAAAAATGCCAACCTGTTTGGCTAGGAAACAAAATATTCCTAAAAATGCCAACCTGTTTGGCTAGGAAACAAAAATATTCCTAAAAATGCCAACCTGTTTGGCTAGGCAACAAATATATTCTCGAAAATGCCAACTTATGTTGGCGGGAGACAAATATATTCTCGAAAATACCAACTTATGTTGGTCGGGAGGTAAATATATTCTCGAAAATGCCAACTTATGTTGGTTGGGAGGTAAAATTATTCCAGAAAGCACTAAAGTCTACTAATTATGGCTGGTTGGGGATAAAAACCCACCAACTATAGTTGGTCGACAAGGAAAATTTACCGACCTTGGTTGGTCGGATACATTTTATGGGCAAAATTATTTCAAAAAGACTAACTATAGCTGGTCGGGGATAAAAACCCACTAACTGTAGTTGGTCGACATGAAGAATTTAACAACCTTGGTTGGTTGGAAACATTTTAAACATTTTTAGTTGGTCGAGAAACAAAATGTTGTTTTTGCCAAATGACTATCACAAGTTCAAACTACACAATATTGTTATCTTTTAACAGATACATATGCACAGATGTAAAGTATTTTACAAGACAATAGCAATTAAGATTGCGAACAAAAATGAAAGTCTTTCATTGAATTCAAAATAAATTACATTGATAATAAAATGAAAGTTACATTGATATGTATACTAACAATTACATCCAAATTCCTATTCTACTGGTCTTTTCCCCTCTGCTTTTGACACAGGTTCCTCGCCAGCAGGCGGATCATTTAAATCTAGAGGAGAATTTATGAAGTTGAGATCCTTTAACATCCTGACATTCATTACAGATGGTCGATCTAGAAGATGCTCGGGACGAGATACTTCAACAATTGAATGAAGATTGTAGTCGCCGAGATACTTAGAAATCAAGCTCCGAGGAATGGCCCGAGCAGGGATCCAACTCATATCCAGTTTGAATGGTGGCACGGGTAAGTCGAGAAGATCGGGATCATGGTAGTCCCACAGGTAATGACCCTGTTCGAGCTGCAGCACACCTAAGGCATTCAACCAGCCTTGCTTGTAGCCCTCATTATTGGCATTCTGGATACGATCGTCCAAGTGAAAGAGAGCTTCATGGTATCCAGCCATCCAGAACTCCCTGGGCTGTTTGTGGAACCGATATGTTAGTCTGTCCAACTGCTCGTGGAGATTTTTGACGAAAAGCTCTTTGTTCTCCAAGGTAGATTTCTGCGTGGAGAGCTGCTCTTCCAAGTCTCTGATTTTCTTTGACATTTCAGCCAAAGCCTGGTTCTTCGCCATTAGATGGAAGTCCTGGTTCTCCAAGGCAGACTGAGTCCTCTGTTCCTCGACAGGAATCCGAGCTGCTCTTGCTCATCCCCGAGGAGCTCTTGCTCGTCCACGAGTTGATGTAGAGGGGCCATCTCTCTTTAATGTTTCCAACTCATCCCTCAAGTTGGCATTCTCAACCTCTAGGAACGAAAATCCCTCATCGGTCAGACTTCAACTCTGATAGCTCTTTCTGCAAGTTGTTGTTCTCTCGCTCCAATAACTCGGCAATCTGTCTGCATTCCTCGACTTCACCTTTCAGGGTTCTCTCCCTCACATCGTACCCAGAAAAAAGCTTCTCGTAGCCCTTGTCGGCAATGATCAGCTTGTACTTCTTCTCATACCCCTCAGGCAGCAGAGCAGTGGATTCTTTGTATTGAAGATGAAGGTCTTCGAGGGTGCCTTGGAGATCCTCGATCATGTCATAATAGGCCACATTATTGGCCACCGCTCGATCAAGTAGACACTTAAGATATTGATATGCTTCCACTGCCTGTTCTGAAGCATCTTGGCCGAGGATGTCTACAACTTGTGCTGCACTCAGGTCTGTGTGGCCACCTTTAAAATAATCATTACATTGTCGCAGCAACTTAGTATTATGGGAAGATAGTAATTCCATCCTGGCCAGGAACTAGCAGAGAAAGAAAGAGCAATCATCAATAAGAAATATAAGCAGAGTATGAACAGAAGATAAACAACAGTATGCATAAAAGTCCAAGTTTCATTAGATCATAAAGTTCAGAGTTATATGTGGGTTACATTTGAAAAAGGAAAAAATAAAGAGAAACCCGAACAACTCTACACCTTTTCCTTATCTCCCAAAACCTTCTCGGGAGGCTGGGACGAGGAAGTAGGTTGCTCAGAGGGAATGCATAGTTGCTCTGGGAGCACGGGCAGATGCTCGGAAGAAGTAACAATCTGCTGAAGTTCCTCGGTAGCAGGCTGAATGGCTGGGGGATTATCTCCCATCACCATAGAAAACTCTTCTGAGGTAGCTTCATCCTCTTCAAGATCTTCTGGGGTTGGAGGGGGACCAGGAATGTGTTGCTGGAAAAGCTCAAAAGATTCATCAACTTTCATTTTCTGGAGAGCAGCAACCCATCCATCCCTAAAGTATTTGAGACTACTATAGTCCACTTGCGACACCATAGCATCCAACCCCTTGTTCCACCCCTTGTCCCAGCCAGCGCTGAAGGACTTCTTCACATCCATCTTCCTCTTCAATTTCTCCGAGGAGAGCTTCTCGGACAACAGGTTATTAATAGCTTTCAATTTGTTTTCAATCTCTTCCTTCTGCCGACCTACTTCCCTAAGTTGAGCCAGCCCCTCCTCAGCAACCTTGAGTTTATCTTCAAGCTCCCCAACAATTTTGATATTCTCTTCGAGCTCCTTATTTGCCTTCTCCAGGGAATTTATTCTCTTCTCCAACTCCTTGGAGGCATCAACAACTCGAGCTTTCTCTTGCTCGGTGGAGGTAAGCTTTTTCTCCCAGACAGCCTTGTCAGTAGCGTATGTCTGGCAAGAATCGTCCAAAGACTTGATAGCTTCTACCAGAGCTCCCTCCACACTAGACGAGGAGCATGAAGCTTTAATCGCTTCATCCTTCTTCAGGATTATATTAAAGCAGCTCGTCAACTGTGAAAGTAAAAATAAAGAAAGTCAGAAATAGAAATAACAAAGGAAATATGAAAAGTTCAAAGTAAGAAGACTTACAGAAGCAAGGTGACGAGCATCTAACGAGGTGACCATGTCCCGAGTAAGGTTTTCTTCAGTACCTTGGACCTCGGGAATGATCCAGGACTTTACCGAGCTCATGGCAGAGCTCGAAGGAACAAAAGTGGGAACCCCTATCCCAACAGTTGTGGGTTGAGTGATGGTGTCAGCCAAATTGACCGAGGAGCTCTTCTTCAGCCTCCTCGGGGGAACAGGAACAGATTCAACCAAGGAAGAACCCTTGGTCGGTGATATTACAATCACCTCTCCAGGAGCAGCAGACCTTCTCGGAGCCACTGCGGGCTTCTCTACAACCTTCACGACAGCAGCCGAGGAAGGCACATCATTCTTCTTTGTCCCCTCCCCTGGGACATAAACTTTATTTCTTTTTACCTCTCCAGAACCAGAGGCAGGTTTCTCAAAACAATTGGGAGGTCTTCTTCTCTTCATCCTTTCGCTTAAAGGGACATGAGATTCAGGCGAGGAACTGGTGGAAGCTAGTACTGGCTCTGATTCACTTATCACTGGACGAGCAGTGAAAGAAGTGGTGTAGCTCTTGTATTGCAGCAGATATGAGGCTGATCTAATGTGCTCGTCGGCAACAGATTGATGCAGGCTCCAGATAAGTTTCAAATGCCTTATATTGACATCTGCTTCTTTTGGGCACTTTCTTTTGTTATGAACAACAAATAAATAAATATTGCCATCAGTGACACATTTTGTCAAACATAAAGGAAGCATAATTTCAAAATAAATAAAAGGAAATAAAAATAACCTATCTCATTGCCATAAGGAGGGCATCTGGGACCCTGGTAAACCTCATCTCCAGTTAATGGAGGGTGTTGCCAATTTTTTATGACAACCCCATGCTCAAAATAAGCCCTATTAGCATCAGGGAGATTGACAACTAAGGCTCTATTCAAAATTCTAGTTTTTAAATAAAAAATGTTATCATTAACTGCCCATCTATAACAAAACATAATCTCAGGAATTCGTATGCGAGTTCCATGGATTTGATTTAATCTATGCACCCCATTAACTATTCTCCATGTGTTGGGGGCTATTCTTGCAGGAACAACGTCAAAGTAATGACAGAATTCCAGACATAAAGGACTTGGTGGAAAAGAAAATCCACACTTAGCAATAAAGAGACTGGGGAGCCAATGTCCCCCAGCCAAACGAAAGTAATCCGAAGGCTCAGAAAGCTCTTCCAAAACAACCCAGGAGGGGATGGAAAAATCAGAACGAAATTTATCAAGAGATTCAATAGGGTAAACCATGATGAATAAAAGAAATGAAGAAGAAGGAAAAAAATCTTACAGAAAAAGAGTGGATCTGATGACAACGGACGATGGAAGAGATGAATACACGGGAGAGAAAGAGACGATAGAAAGCTCGAGAATACAAATTTGAAAAGGTAGAAGACGATGGGAGCGTCTGTGAAGTTTAAATACCTTGCCTTGGGAAATGGTGAAGTAATGATTACAAAAAAGTATGATTATGTTACCGGCGGCTAAAAAGATGAAAAGGGGCGTGGGAATCAAAGCGGGCAACAGCGGTTAAAAAGACGAAAAGGGACGCGGGAATCAAAGCGGGAAACGACGGCTAAAAAGATGAAAAGTGGCGTGGGAATCGAAGCGAGCAGAAAAGTGCAAAAAAGCATGATTCTACGAATTTGGAAGGAGAAATAAATACGAAGGAAACACTCCTAAAAATCAGGAAGACCATTTAAAGCTACCATATTCCGAGAAAGAATGTTCCTTACTCCTCAAAATTCGAACTATGAAACATTGGGGGCTTCTGTTGATACCAAATTTAGTCTGCTGACATGGCCCAATTAAATGAAGACACTTGGTGATCTACATGGAAACAACAACACTTCCGAGAAACCCACAAGCTCCGAGGTACAAGATTACAACGAGGAAGAATATTTCCCCGAGGAACACTGCTTCCTCGAGGAACTCATACGCTCCGAGGAACTCTTGTGCACCGAGAAGCCTAGGCGGTCCGAGCTGCACCTCGAACAAAGCATTAATAACGGGATAACCAATAGTTTGATTGTTCATTAAATGCTTATCATTCAGACGCATATGCTTAAAGGGCATTGAATTTATTACCCTTTCATATGTATATCATTTAACGTAGTACCCTTTCACTTTACAGCCTCAAGGTTATAAATACATTGAACAATCCTCATTGTAGGGGGGACCCCAGACCGTAATTTCTTGAGATACCTTGTTATCGAGAATTCCCATACAAATAGCAATACCAAAACAGTGGACGTAGGCCATTCTTATAAGGCTGAACCACTTTAAAAACTCTTTGTCTTATTTATTTATCTGTGATTGAATAATTAGAGTGATCTAATTTTTTACATCAACAGCAATTAAAAGAAATTCATGCCAATTATGGGCCACTTAGGTTTTTTCACCAATTCTCCAAGGTTTGAGAATTTAGTTTAACACATTTCAAATAAAATACATATGAGGGAGTTTGGTTAGAGATTTTATAACGGGTTTGCACGTCCTTGAAAATCTTGAAAAAGAGTTAAAATGTTTTGGACATTATTGGTGTGGAAATCACTTTGACTTTGATTTGTTGATTTGCATAAGACGATGTCATCTAAATTCAACAATTTTTACACCTAAAGATACTTTTGATGTTCATTCGTTAGGAGTACACTATGCATCGTGCACATGTGATTGATTGAGTTGATTTTCCTATCGAATGTGTTCACACCCATACATTCCATTTCCATGACTTGGTTGTTTTTGTTTAAATCCATGGTGTGATTCTTAGTATCTTATTTTTGTATGAAAAATTTTAAAAATTCAAAAAATAGTTTGTGAAGATTTGTTTTAGCATCTCTTTGCAAGAGCATGTTTGAAATTTGATTGATGCCTTGTTTTGAATACGGTGACACCCCAACTTTGATTGTTTGATTTATTCTTCTCATTTGTCAATTTGGGGACATAATAAAAAGGGGAGAAAGAATTATCATTTTATGGGGGAGTTTGAATTTTGGGGGAGTTTTTGAGATTTGACTTATTCTTTTCTCATACATTGGTATATGTGTTTATCTCAATTGAAACTCGATACGTCACTTGGTATTTACTTTATATCATGTGTGTAGGTACTACATTGATGATCACTGAATTACACACCCCGATGAGAAAATCTTTGAGATATTTGAGAATTTGAAGAACAAACAATGAAGACTTATTCATTTGTACCTTTCCAGTTTTAGGTTCACGGGAGGCTAGATTTGTATAGGCAATTTTCTATTTGATAATTCAGATATTTTTATGTATGCACTGGCATAGATATAGGGGGAGATTTGTAAGGACATTTTTCTCATGTCCGATATGTTACATTTGTGTATGTCGTAAGCCACTACATTTGGCACATCACTTCACGATATCACATGACGGCCTTTATTCAAATTCCGAGAATCATGCATTCAGTATCTACATCAAGTGTCCTACATCTGCCTCGATAACTTCACGTTCCACGATTTTAGAGATTTTATGCAAGTGGTATGAAAGAGATGTCAAAACAATAAAAGAAGGCAAGATATGAAAGTTCAAGTCTCCATATTTTTTAGAGTTCTATCTGCTCTAGTCTTCATATTTTTTAGTCCCCAAAACTCATGGTTTGATTCACACATCCTTGCCAATCCTTTGTGAATCCTTTTGAAACCCAAGAACACAACTTTACGTTTGTTCAACCTTTGTGGAGAATTCGTCTTTCTTCTTCATTATTGATGATGCTGAAATCTAGCACCACCAGATAAATGATGATGACCTCAAACTGTAATAACCATGGCATCCATATATATATATATATATATATATATATATATATATATATATATGTATATGTATATGTATAAGTGTGTAAGTGTATAGAAGGGGATGGGTATAAGAGGAATAAGACAATGATCTATAGTGGTTCAGCCAATTAGGCCTACATCCACTGTGAGTGTGTGATCCACTAAGTATGGGCACTAATGGCCTTGTATACAATGCACATAAGCTCACTTTCTCTCTCTACTGTGTGTATAAGAAAATTTTTTGTTAGGGTTACCATTATCGATCCATCCCCTTATAGGGTTGTAGGTGAAAAGTATATATAGGTCTTGGGGGGTGTAGTGTACCCCCTAAGTATGCATGGTGCATGTGAATGACGATCTAGCCAATCTCCTGTTGACACCTATAGATGCCAAATGATGACATATTATTCCCTTACGTGAGGGAGTGATATTGTTATAACGGTCTTCCACGTGCCATATGAGCCTCACGCGCACTTTTCCACACGTATCCCAAACCACGCGTTGTGATGATGTCACCCTCGGCCTATGATAGGAGGTGGAGGGCAAAGTCCCTTCTGGCAGTGAGTCTAGAATAATTCAGGCCTCGTACTGTCGTACCCTTAGAGGGTCGTATGAACCATGATGAAGGGTCGGCTATGCCTGGTGAGGGGTCGGCCCCTTGGAGGGTCATCTGGACCATGATGAGGGGTCGGCCCCTTGAAGGGTCGTCTGGGCCATGATGAGGGGTCGACCCCTTGAAGGGTCGTCTGGACCTGATGAGGGGTCGACCCCTTGGAGGGTTGTCTGGACCATGATGAGGGGTAGGCCCCTTGAAGGGTCGTCTGGGCCTGATGAGGGGTTTGCCCCTTGAAGGGTCACTGGGACCATGATGAGGGTTTGGCTCCTTGAAGGGTTGTCTAGGCCTGATGAGGGGTCGGCCCCTTAGAGGGTCGTCTGGGCATGATTGAGGGGTCACCCCTTGGAGGGTCGTCTGGTGCCTGATGAGCGGTCATCTTGGCCTCACCCAGGTGGAGTACGCCCGCGGCCTGACCGAGGGTATATGCGGGTATATCAATCACCCCCCAGCCCTTAGCCATCGATGTTGTTGAGATGGCTGAGGGATAGTGTTTCCATTGAGATGAGTGTATGGTCAGTTAGATGAATGATACATGTCAAGCTGATGTGACACCGAGGAAGATATCCACTATCGTTCCCGTTTCCCAGGCATGACGGCTGCACACTTTGCTTGGGACTTTATACCCTAATGATGCCCACCTCGTGGGTTGTGCTATGCCTTGGTTAATGGGCCCACTCAACAACTAGGTATTTAAACAAATTGTTTTGGAGTTATTTCCTTATTCTTCTTCTTCGCGCCCAAACTCTTTCACTTTCTAGATTTTCCACAGCTCCATAGCCATAGCCATTTCTACGACTTCTGCATCAAGCCTCGCTGTCCCTTCTCAGGTAATCCTTCTGAGCCAGTGCCTTCTTTACATTCCATTGCTTTTTAACACTTCGACTGCCTTAGGTCTGTAGGACTAGATTTTTCTTTGGCTATTTCATACTTTCCAGCGTTCTTCTCCGGTGGCTTATTCTTGAGTGTTCTTGGTTAAAACTTTTACTTACCTTAGTTTCAATCCAAAAGTCCAACTTAGTCAATTTCCAACTTATTTGTAGTTAGGATATCCAAATTCTTCTAAGTGTAGGGTCCTCCCCTTAATTCTTAGGAGGCTTTACGATTTGGCTGAGGAGTTTCCATCCCTGAGAGAGAAGTTCTTTGTAGAGATCAGACGAGTAGAGGAAGAGGAGGAGAAGAGTTTCCGACCCTAATTAGGTATGACCCATCTTTCCAATTCCATTATCCATCGTGGTACCGTCTGAGTTTGGAGGGTCGTCTGGTCGTCCAACCGATATGGATGATAGAGTATCATCTCTAATAGGTGCTGGCCCTTCTGGGAGGGGATAGACATACACTCTCAGCCCGGGCCGACAGGCTGAAGGCACAACACCTTCTGAGGCGGTCCCTGTGACAGCTCTGTCCCCCTATGAATTTCAAGTAGCCTTTCCAGGTGGTCCCTCAGAGGCTGGAGGATCTGGGGACGAGAGAGATGAGGACGATAAAGAGGGTTCTTCTGATGGTGATGATAATCAAGTTGACACTTCAACCGCTTCCAAGTATGTATCGTCAGTCAAAGACCGTGATCTCTTAGGCATACAACCCAACATAAGTATGAGGGTTCCCTCTGAGTCTGAGAGAGTCTTTAAGGGTAATGAGGGAGAGATCGTTGTATATGAACAGATGTTAAAGGTCGGCATTAGATTCCCTCTGCACCCTGCCATAGTCAACATATTGTTAGCCCTCGGTGTTGCCCCCTATCAACTTCCTCCCAACTCCTGGAGAACGATCCTCAGCTACATCTCCTTGTGGAAGAATGCCTTCACTGACGAGACTTCAGCCAATGTGTTTTTAGCTTGTTATAACATCACTTCCTCGTCCAAATAGCCTGGGTACTATTACCAGGGGGCGAGGAGGTCTGATAAAAAACTTCTCCACGTGGCACAAACCTCCAACCACGACTGGAAGAAGAGGTTTTTCTTTATTTCTGTAGAGTGGGAATTTATTGCCGAGACTCAACCTTTGGACGATGGTTCGAGGGTTCCGAGGAGATGGTCTAACCCCTCGATGAAGGCTAGGTCTGACCCAGAACTTAGTCTAGATGAAAAGGACATAGTCGAGTATCTGAGAGAATGAGGGAGAGAGGGTGGACTTGCAAAGTTTGAAGATCTTTTGACCCCTCGGTTCCTCAAAGAAACTGGTCTGAGGGTCAGCCCCTTGACAGAGCTATGTGAGTTACTATAATTTTTTGCTCCACCTTTACTTTTTTCCAAGTGTTTCATCTTTGCCTCTGCATTTTTATGATGTGTCATCTTCTTTTCAGGTAGTCCTGCAGGTATTTCTAACCATCTCTGGGAAATGACTGCCCCAAGCTTGCTGTCTGGTCTCAGCAAGAAGAACGGCAAAGAGCCTCAGCAGGCTCCAAGGAAGTCAAAGGTCGTGGGGCCGACGCATGTTGAGCCGACCACCGATAGTCATAAAAGGAAAGAGTCGGAAGTCCCTGTTGACCCTCGGCCAGATTCCACAACGAGGGAAAGGATGGATCCGTTTGAGGGGGATGGTTCCTCTTCCAGTATGGGGGCCTATTGGTCTTAGAACTTAGCATCCCTGAAGGCTGAACCGTCTTCTCTCATTGCTAATTTGATGGCGTCCAATGCCTCGATGTTTTTCGCTACCTCGGCCGCGGACTATGAATTCTTATCAAAGATGCCCCTGGCCAAGATTTATGATTATGGTCTGCACACACTGTCTCAGGTATTTATTTTTACTTTATCTCCTGAATTAAATTTTTCACCAACTGTTTCCTCGGCCTCTTAACAAGTGTCTTTTTCTGTGCAGTATGTCTGTGCCTTTACCTCGACCACTAAGTGGATGGCTGAAAACCAATAAAAATTTCATGAAGACGAGAGGGCCATTCAGCACGAGGCTGATCTGCAAACAGAGCTTGAGACTGCAAGGGCTGAACTGGAGAGTGCCAGGACCGAACATTCCAGGGTCTTGGATGAGCTGACGAAGCAGCACGATGCAGACTTGAAGGCGAAGGAATTTCTTATAAAAGAGAAGGATGAGGCCTTGATTAACTTGGGGGTTCATTTCAATACTGATCTTGAGGGGGCTGTAAAGAAAGCCGAGGTCGATGCTGTGGAGGCCTACAAACTCTCAGATGAGTTTCAAGGCTTCGGTCTTGAATACTTAGAGAAGGGGATTAGGATGGCCTGTCGGTGGGTCGTCCTTAAGTTTGCTGACGCAGTATCATCTGTCCTCCCTTCTATTAAAGCAGTTCAACTGGACGACCCCCTGATTGCTGAGGCCTTAGCCTAAGTGGAGTCCCAAGTGCACGTCGAGGGTACCGGCACATCTGAGGATCATCCTCTCTTGGTCATAGAAGAAACTCCCGTAATCAATGTTGAAACATTTCCCTCTGATGTTGCTTAATAGGGTGGCTGTCTGTAGCCCATACCCTCTTCATGTAACCCATTTTTTTTGTACTCATTTATCAGACAAACATCAATATTTTTTAATATAATGCCTCTTTCTGTCTTCTATATTCGACTCTTGTATGATTTTCCTTGTGACATTTTTAAATTAACCCACTAACCCCTCCCTCGTCTTTCTTGAGGGTAAATGAGGGGTTGTCCCCACCATTTTCCCTCGTTATAGCCGAGGATGCTTCCACCAAATTAATATTTTTAATCAAGTCCTCCCTCCTCTTTCTTAAGGGCAAAGGAGGGGTCATCCCCACCATTGACCCTCATTATAGCGGAGGGTTGTTTTTACCAACTTAATGGTTTTGAAGTCCCCCCTCGTCTTTCTTGAGGATAAATGAGGGGTCGTCCCCACCATTTGCCCTCATTATAGCCGAGGGTGGTTTTTACCAACTTAATGGTTTTTAATCAAGTCCTCCCTCGTCTATCTTGAGGGCAAAGGAGGGGTCGTCCCCACCATTGACCCTCATTATAGCTGAGGGTTGTTTTACCAAATTAATGGTTTTTAAGTCCCCTTTCGTCTTTCTTGAGGGTGAATGAGGGGTCGTCCCTACCATTGACCCTCATCAAAGACGAGTGTGGTTACCACCAATATGAATTGATGTTAAATTTTGAAGTCCCCCCTCATCTTTTTTGAGGGTCAATGAGGGGTCGTCCAAACCATTGACCCTCATCATAGCCGAGGTTGGATTTCACCAACTTAATGATGTTTTCAATTAAGTCCCCCTCGTCTTTCTTGAGGGCAAAGGAGGGGTCTTCCCCACCATTGACCCTCATCATAGCTGAGGGTGGATTCCACCAACTTAATGATGTTTTCAATTAAGTCCCCCCTCGTATATCTTGAGGGCAAAGGAGGGGTCATCCCCACCATTGACCCTCATTATAGCCGAGGGTGGATTCCACCAACTTAATGATGTTTTCAATTAAGTCCCCCCTCGTATTTCTTGAGGGCAAAGGAGGGGTCGTCCCCATCATTGATCCTCATTATAGTCGAGGGTGGATTCCACCAACTTAATGATGTTTTCAATTAAGTTCCCCCTCGTATTTCTTGAGGGCAAAGGAGGGGTCGTCCCCACCATTGACCCTCATTATAGCCGAGGGTTGATTCCACCAACTTAATAATGTTTTCAATTAATTCCCCCCTCGTATTTCTTGAGGGCAAAGGAGGGGTCATCCCCACCATTGACCCTCATTTTAGCCGAGGGTGGATTCCACCAACTTAATGATGTTTTCAATTAAGTCCCCCTCGTCTTTCTTGAGGGCAAAGGAGGGATCGTCCCCACCATTGACCCTCATTATAGCCGAGGGTGGATTCCACCAACTTAATGATGTTTTCAATTAAGTCCCCCTCGTCTTTCTTGAGGGAAAAGGAGGGGTCATCCCCACCATTGACCCTCATTATAGCCGAGGGTGGATTCCCCCAACTTAATGATGTTTTCAATTATGTCCCCCCTCGTCTTTCTTGAGGGCAAAGGAGGGTTCGTCCCCACCATTGACCCTCATTATAGCTGAGGGTGGTTTTGACGAGTATCACCCCAATCACACTAGGATTCATCAAACACAAAATGAGGGATCAATGTGACATTCTCATTAACATTCCAAGTGTTATGTTGGAGCAACATATTCATTATAACTGTGGTCCGATAGGACTTTACAAAATTATTGATAGTATTTTTTTCAAATGATCTGCATTCTAGGGGTTGGAAAAGGGTTCCGCTTCTAGGTTTTCTAGTCTATTGGTTCCAGGAACCACTTCATCGATGACCCTATAAGGACCATGCCAATTTGGGTGGAGCTTGTTGGGCTTCTGCCAAGTCTTTTTGAGGACCATGTCCCCTACTACAATTGTCCTTTACTTCACCCTATGGTTGTAAAACCTTGCAGTCCTCTGCTAGTAGGAGGCTTGCCTTATCTCGGCGTCTTCCCTCATTTCCTCAATCAGGTCTAAGTCAAGTATCCTCTCTTCCATATTTCTCTTGGGGTCATACATTTGGACCCTATGAGTAGGAAACCAAATCTCGGTGGGGATGATGGCTTCTGATCCATAAGCTAGCATGAACGGGATTTCTCTGATAGAGGTCTCTGTCGTCGTCCTGTAGGCCCACAGTACAGCATATAAATCCTCAACCGATCTCCCTTTTGCCTCCTCAAGTCTCTTTTTGAACCCATCTAGGATTTTCCTATTTGTAACTTCCGTTTGCCCATTGGCTTGTGGTCGACCTGGGGTAGAGAAGAATTGTTTGATACTCACCCTTTTACAGTACTTCTCTAGAGATTTGTTCTTGAATTGAGTCCCGTTATCTGAGATAAGGGTGTTGGTTAGACCATATCTGCATATAATATTTTTCCAGATGAACTGGAAGGTCTTCTGTTCGGTAATCGTGACCATTGGCTCTGTCTCCACCCATTTTGAAAAATAGTCAATTGCCACGATGAGGAACCGATAGTTATTTATGGCCCTAGGAAAGGGGCCTACTAGGTCGATCCCCCACACTGCAAATGGCCATGGGGGTGTAATGGAGGTAAGAGGCTGATGGGTTTGGTGAGGTATGGTGGCAAATCTCTAACATTTGTCACACATTTTTACATATGTCGTGGCATCTTTCCCCAAGGTCGGCCACCAGTACCCCTGGGTGACCACCCTCTTCGCTAAAGATCTACCCCCAATGTGGCTTGAATATGACCCCTCGTGCACGTCTTGTAAAATGTGTGGGACTTCATACGGGTGCACACACCTAAGTAAGGGGAGTAAAAACCCCTTTTTGTACAAGGTGTCTCCGATGACAGTGAATTTCGCATCTCTGAATCTTAACTTTTTCCTTTCTTGCCTTGCTTCTAGCATTTCCCCCTCTTTGATGTATCTGATCAGAGGGTCCATCCATGAAGCTTCCTTAGAAACATTTAAGCAAGTCCCAAGAGCTCCCTCAGCATCTTTAATAGTTGGTCGAAATAAGATTTCCACTGGGACTGTCCTCCTAATATTTGTCCTAGTTGCCGAGGATAACCTAGAAAGTGCATCAGCTCGGCCATTATTGAGCCTAAGTATCCTCTTCAATTTTAATTCTCTGAAGCTCTTCAACAGTGATTTCACTTTCTCAAGGTATTTGGCCATCTGCTCATCCTTGGCCTCGTAGGTTCCTAGTATCTGATTCACTACTAACCTTGAATCACTATGGACCAAAATTTGGCCGACACTAAGAGACTTGACCAAGGAGAGCCCTGCTATTAGAGCCTCATATTCAGACTCGTTATTGGAGGTTTTGAAGTTGGACCTTAAGGCGTACTCGATGTCTATACCGTCTGGTGCTGACACTATTAATCCAGCCCCACTTCCGCTTTCGTAAGAGGACCCGTTAACGAAGAGGCTCCACACTGTCTTTTCCTCTGAGAAATTCCCCTCAGTGAGGGACCCCTGTCTAAATATATATCTTCCCTCTTTATTTTCGACTACTTTTCCTCTAGCGGTGCTTGTCTCAGCATTGTCTGCGAGTGCGTCGGTGAGCCTACCCTGTAGGGTATCTGTCTTCCCGAGGCTCTCATATTCAGCTTCATCATCTTCCCAAGTAAATTCAGCCATAAAATCTGCCAATTCTTGCCCCTTAATGGCCGTACTAGGTTGATACACAATGTCAAACTCCCCCAGCTCTATAGCCCAGGCCATTAACCTACCTGACTTTTCTGGCTTGTGTAGGACCTGCCTAAGAGGAGAGTTAGTGAGGATGACCATTGTATGTGATTGGAAGTATGGTTTCATCTTTCTTGATGCATGGATCAAGTCATAGGCTAACTCCTCCATCATTGGGTATCTTTGCTCTTCCCCCTGGAGTCCTTTACTATTGAAACACACTGGTTTCTGTACTCTATCTTCGTCTCTGACGATTGCTGTGCTGATGGCTGATTCTGAGACAGCTAGGTACACATAAAGTCATTCACCCTGCACGGGTCGTGACAGCAGCAAGGGAAACCCCAGGTATGACTTTAACTCCTTGAAAGCCTCATCACATTCTTCACTCCATTCGAAGGCCTTTATGAGAATTTTGAAGAACGGTAAACACTTGTCTGTAACTCTGGACACAAACCTATTTAAAGTAGCCACTCGCCTCGTGATCCTCTGAACGTCTTTTATGGTCCTGGGGGTCTTCATCTCTATAAGGGTATTTATCTTTTCAAGATTGGCCTCGATGCCTCTCTGGTTGACAATGAACCCCAAGAACTTCCCTGCTCCGACCCCGAAGACACACTTGGTCGGGTTGAGCTTCATTTGGTACTTGCTCATTATATTAAAGGTCCTCTCAAGGCCAGCCACATGATCCTCTGCCTTCAAACTCTTAGTCATCATGCCATCTACATAGACTTCCCAATTTGGTCTTCGAACATTTTATTTACACGGCGCTGATATATTGCACCCGTATTTTTTAGGCCAAAGGGCATGACCCTATAACAGTATGTCCCCTTGTCGGTAATGAAAGTTGTCTTCTCCGAGTCTTCAAGGTCGATGAAGATCTAGTTGTACCCTGAATAGGCATCCATGAAGCTCATGAGCTCATGGCCTGCGGTAGCGTCTACCATCTAATCAATGCAAAGGAGAGGGAAGCTGTCTTTGGGACAATGCTTGTTGAGGTCGGTGAAGTCCACACACATTCTCCACTTCCCATTGGCCTTTGGGACAATGACTGCATTGGACAACCATTCGGGGTAGATGACCTCCTTGATAAACTCTCCATCTTCCATCTTCTTAACATCATCCCTAATGACCTAATACTTTTCTCGAGAATAAATTCTCCTCTTCTGCTTCACTGGCTTAGCACCCTCTACCACTTTGAGCTTATGGCTCATAACATTAGGGTTGATCCCCGGCATATCTACATGACTCCATGCAAAGACGCTATGTCTTCTCCTCAACAGCTTGATGAGGTCTTCCTTGATGTTTATCTTCAGAGCATTATCGACCTGGACGGTTTTTTTTGGCTCATCCTCATTGAGGATGATGGATTCTACCTCTTCTGTGGTTTCTCCTTTTTTGAGTTTTTTCTCATCCCTGGGGTCAAGGGAGTCAATATTGTAAGTGGTTATTGCCTTCTTATGCGCCTCTCTTTCTTTGACGGAGTTGAAACAACATTCCTGTGTTGTCGTCTAGTCTCCCTGAACTTCCCATACCCCGTAAGGGGTTGGAAATTTAAGCATTTGATGGACCGTAGATGGCACAACTTCAAACCCCTTGAGGGCTACCCGCCCCAGTATAATATTATAGGCCAATAAGACATGTCCATCCATCACAAAGAAGCTGACCTTCTTGATAAGCCATCTTGGCCACTCGTCCCCCATCCTGACCTCGGCCTCATACACTTCAAGGGGATGAACCTTTTTCTCACTGAACTCAATCAATAGATGATGGTATGGGACGAGTATAGCACGGCTGAGACCTAAGGCTTTGAAGCATGGCCAAAACATCATATCTGCAGAGATGCCCCCGTCGACCAGGATCCTCGGTACCTCACACCCATGTACCATGGTATTGATGACGAGAGGGTCATCATGTTGGGCTAAGAGGCCTTTGAAGTCCATTCTTGAGAACTCCACTATCAGAGTATCCATATCGACCTTATTCCTCTTTTCTGACTTTGCCTCCACGGAGGTTGAGTGTACAGCTTTTGTCACTGCCTTGGCTTCAGCTACATGGGCCTTCCTATTGGCCACCTCTGACCCTCCTCCTGCTAGACCCCCGGATATCATTCCCACACCAAGAGAGATCATATTAAGTCTCTTGACATGGCCATGGTCATCCCTCGGCGGGAGGTCAGGGTCGTCCTCATCGTCAGAAGGGTTGTCCCCTCTTTTTTGAGGACCTTCTCTACATGCATCGCCTCGCTTCTTTCTGGGGTCTTCCCCTCGGACCCTCTTGAAGGCACCTTTATCCACGTACTTCTTAAACTTCCCTTCTTTTATCATCTTCTCGATGTTATCTTTCAGGGCAAAACACTTGTCGGTGATATGGCCATGGTCTTAGTGAAATTCACACCACAGGTTTTTGTTCCTCTTGTTGGGGGCTGCCCACAACTTCTCAGGACATTTCAGGGACCGGTTACTCTTTATCTCATTGAGAATATGTTCATAGCTGACTGTTAGAAGGGTATAACTAGCAAACTTATCGTCCATAGACCTCTTCTTCCCCTCTTTATTCTTATTAGGGTACTTACCCCCACTAGTGCCTCCTTTTTCATCTTCGTGTTTTGCGTCCATCGCCTCTTCGGCGTTCATCACCCTTCCTTCCATCGACAGTAATTCAGCCATCGTCCTTGGAGGGTCTTCATCAAGTTTCCATAGCAGCTTTCCCTTATGGAGTCCTCCAATGAGGGCGGTCATTGCTATGCTCTCCTCATAGTCTTCCACCTCTAACTTTTCTTTGTTGAATCTAGCTATGTAGTCTCTTAGACTCTCATTCTTCCCCTGCTTAACATAGAGAAGGTGTGTGGTCTTCTTCTGTCGCCTCACCCCAAAGAAAAAGTTGTGGATGAACTGGTTTGCCAACTGCTTAAAGCTTTCATTGGAGTTTTTTAGAAGAGACATATACCAGACGTGTGCAGCCCCAGTCAGAGTGCCAAAAAAGGCACGACACCTCATCTCATGTGAGATAGAGTATATATCTGCCACTGACTGGTACATCTCTATATTGTGGACAGGGTTGGTACTCCCATCATATCTTGGGGTGACCATAGGTGGCTTAAACTTTGATGGCGTTGAGAAGTTGACTATTTTCGCCACAAAAGGGTGAGCCTATGGAGTATCCTCTCTGAAGAGGGTCCTGTATCTTTAGTATATTGTCGATCTTATCCTCCAATCGTTGGATAGAGTCATTCCAAGGCCTTGTAGGGTCGGCCTGGCCGATGTTATCCCCCGTCGCCTCTTTGAGGTGGATGGAGGGTTCTGCTGCAGCAGACCTGTGTCATCTGTTTACTTCCCCTTGACCATCGTCCCTTCCTTGGGGTCGGTCCCCGTGGGGTCGGCCATCTGCTGCCTCCCTCCTGGACTTCACAACACTCCTTGATTTGGACAATTTTTCCCACAGGTCATTTACTGGGCCCAGTCTCTCAAAGGCCGACCCCCTGCTCAAGCGATCAAAAGTAGAGCCTCTCGAGCGATCGTCAGAATTTTTCCTTCCACACTTCCCTTTGCTATCCTGGAGAGGTCTCACAGTATTGTTGGAGACCTCATACGTCTCCCAACACTCTATGGGGGCCTCCTCTCCCTCCAGATCATCATACCTGTCCTCAGGGCAAGGGTTTCCTTAACTCCCCAGGCATAGATATCGGGGGTCAGCAACATCCCTCCGCCTCTGTGGGGGGGGGGGAAGTTTTTTCATGGTTCCTGGGGTGGTCCCTTGGCCTCATACTGCCCTGGAGCCACTGTCGGAGTAATCATCTCAGGTGATACCCCTGGTGGTCTTAGTATATTCTGTCTTAGAGCTGTGAACTGCTCCTGCATGATCCGTTGGCTTGCTTCCAGGGACTTCAAGGCTGCTGCCACATCAGCCATCTCAGACTGAGGTGGTGGCTGACTAGAACTGGGTCCTAATCCACTATTCGGTGGAGAAAGTGGTGGTGGCATCTCCGGTGCCATGTGATTGAGCTATGAAGAGCTGAACTGAAAAAAAGACTGGTGAACTTGGAACCTTAATGGGTCTCTTTCAATGATGAAACATCTCCACACAGGGGGAGAATTGGCTCACCACCAGAGTGCCTAGTGAGGTCAAGTTGTACAAAGGAAGAGATGTCTTCTCGTTCCCACAGACGGTGCCAAACTGATGATGTTGAAATCTAACACCACCAGATAAATGATGATGAGATCAAAACTGTAATAACTATGGCAGCCATAGAGATATATATATGTATAAGTGTGTAAGTGTATAGAAGGGTATGAGTATAAGAGGAATAAGACAATGATGTATAGTGGTTCAGCCAATTAGGCCTGCATCCACTGTGAGTGTGTGCTCCACTAAGTATGGGCACTAATGGCCTTGGATACAATGTACACAAGCTCACTTTCTCTCTCTACTATGTGTATAAGCAGAATTTTTGTTAGGGTTACCATTATCGATCCATCCCTTTGTAGGGTTGTAGGTGATAAGTATATATAGGTATTGGGGGGTGTAGTGTACCCCCCCAAGTATGCATGGTGCATGTGAATGATGATCTAGCCAATCTCCTGTTGACACGTGTAGATGCCAAATAATGACAAAATATTCCCTTACGTGAGGGAGTGATATTGTTATAACGGTCTTCCACGTGCCATATGAGCCTCACGTGCACTGTTCCACGCATCTCCCAAACCACGCGCTGTGATGATGTCACCCTCGGCCTATGATAGGAGGCCAAGGACAAAGTCCCTTCTGGCAGTGAGTCTGGACTAATTTAGGCCTCGTATTGTCGTACCCTCAGAAGGTCGTCTGAACCATGATGACGGGTCGGCCCCTTGAAGGGTCGATTGGGCCTGATGAGGGGTCGGCCCCTTGGAGGGTCGTCTGGACCGTGATGAGGGGTCGGCCCCTTGAAGGTTCATCTGGGCCATGATGAGGGGTCGGACCCTTAAAGGGTCATCTGGGCCTGATGAGGGATCTTCCCCTTGGAAGGTCGTCTGGACCATGATGAGGGGTCGACCCCTTGAAGGGTCGTCTGGGCCTGATGAGGGGTTGGCCCCTTGAAGGGTCGTCGGGACCATGATGAGGGGTCGGCCTCTTGAAGGGTCATCTGGTCCTGATGAGGGGTCGGCCCCTAGAAGGGTCAACTGGGCCTGATTGAGGGGTCGGCCCCTTGGAGGGTCACATGGTGCCTGATGAGGGGTCATCCTGGCCTCGCCCAGGTGGAGTACGCCCGCGGCCTGGCCGAGGGTATATGCGGGTATATCAATTGCTGCTCACCTGGAGTTTCTGAGGGATATTCTAGCCGATGACATCAGAATCGACGTCTGCGGGTATGTTTGTGTCACTGTATTTTCATTGTAATCCGCGTAACCATATCTTACAAAATTATAGTGAAGATAAAAAGGTTTTGCCCCTTTAGGGGATTTTTCCTCATTTGTGTGTTTTGTGTGTGATTAAATGTTCTTGCATGATCATATTAATTTCAATCACATCTAGATGCATGTTTTAGGATTTAATTGAAAATATGATATTTAATTAAATAGTTTCTTTTTTTGAACGCACGCACACTCCTTCAGTGTGAAATTTGTAGATTAACATACATACTATGAGGTAATCTACTGTGTGAAATTATAGAAAAAAATGAATAATGAGATCTGATTGAATTAAGTAAGTGAATACTTAACTTAAAGTTGTGAAAGCATAGTTCATATTAAAGAGAAATGAACATGTTTAATTAATATAAGTATTGCGCGGGAAATACGTGATAATGAGAAGAGATAGAATAGTAATTGGGAACCTTATGTAGGTGATAACAAGGTACATTAGGCGTGCACACTAGATGAGAGGTGAGAATTCTCAAGTGAGAATCAAGAAGCTAACATGTACATAATAATTTCTTAATTGCATTTGTTAAGCACTTTATATTTTAAAAATCTTTTACAATCGGGCTCTGACCCGTTTCCTTGTATATTCTCTTATCTATTGTATCTTGTACATCAGGTATCCAGTATCAAGGATGCCAGTGCAGAATATGGATATCTCCACGGGATGTACCTGCTACTAGAGAGGCAGATATGTTTTGACACTTCCATTCTGTTGATTCACACAGATGTAGTTTCTACTTCATTTAGGGCATGTCGCCTAGGATTCTAGTTATTTCATTTCTATTCTAGAGATTGTAATGTCAGTACTGTTGATACCAGTTTTATTTGATGGTAATGAAATATTTTAACTCGAGAGTTATTCCAGTCACATTTAGTCTTGTTTAGTTGTGATGTGATGTTGTCTATTATAACTACGCTTTTTGTAATGGTTTTAATTAAATTAAAAATGGAAAAGTTTTGACACTAGCTTAATTATTTATCAGGTGAATTAATAAAGAAATTATTTTTCAACAGTGATGCTAAGAATGAACCAACTTGATATTCTAATTTAATTTAATAAATGACTGATCATTTGGTATTTAATTAGGCGGGGTGACACATAGACTTAGGCTTAAAAACATGTCATTAAAGAGCAAAATCCGAAAACATGCCCAAACGGCCATGTAAGGGGCATAACACATTTCACGGGACAAAGTAACTTATAGGAACTGATCTCATAGTTACGAAAGGATCGGTTTGAGAATAGGACTAAAATTTGCAAATAACCATACTTAGGCTTGAAAAGATGCCACTAGAGAGGGTAAACCCAAAACAGTCCCTAAATTACCCAGTAAGGGGCACAAACACCTCACACAGGATCAATATAACTCGTAGGAACTGATCACATAATCGCCAGATGCACGGTTTGATAATAGGAATAAAATTTAAAAATAGTTAGACTTAGTCTTATTGACATGCCATTAAAGGGAAAAAAATACAAAATAGCCACAAATGGCCCCACAAAAGGCACAAATACCTCATATGGAAGCAATGTAACTCGTATTAACTAACCCCGTAGTCACGGAATGCCCGGTTTGAGAATATGAACAAAATTTATAAATAGTTAGGCTTTGGCTTAAAAACATGTCGTTAAAGGGAGAAAATCGAAACGATTCGCAAACGGACCCATAAGAAGCACGAATACCTCTCACGGGATCAACGTAACTCGTAGCAATTGATCGCATAGTCATGGGATGCCCGATTTAAGAATAGGAGTAAAATTTACAAACAACCACACTTAGTCTTGAAAAAATGCCGCTAGAGGTGGTAAACCTAAAAAACCAAACAATCCCATAGGGGGCATGAACACCCTGCACAAGACCAATGTAACTCGTAGGAACTGACTGTGTAGTCGCGGGATGCCCAGTTTGCGAATAGGACTAAATTTTTTAAATAGTCTTAAAAACATGTCGTTAAAGGGAAAAAACATAAAACCACCAAACGGCCCTGCGAGAGTCACGAACACCTCGCATGAGACAAACGTAACTTGTAGGAATTAACTACATAGTCATGCGATACCCAATTTGATAATATGACCAAAAATTCTAAATAGTTAGACTTAGGCTTAAAAATATATCATTAAAGGGCGAAAACCTAAAACAGCCCTCAAACGGCCTTATAAGGGGCATGAACACCTCTCGAGGGACCATGTAACTCATTAGAACAGACCCGATAGTCATGGGATGCCCGATTTCGAAATAGAACTAAAATTTTCAAATAATTAGACTTACGCTTAAAAACATGTTGTCAGGGGCAGAAAACGCAAAATATCCACCAAATGGCCCGACAAGAGGCGCAATCACCATGAATTGGAGCAAAGTAGCTCATAGGAGCTCAAAACATAGTCACGGAATGCCCGGTTTGATAATATGACCAAAATTTGCAAATAGTTAGACCTAGGCTTCAAAACATGTCATTAAATGAACAAAACCCTAAAATAACTCATAAGAATTGACTGCATAGTCATGGGATGATTGCTTTAAGAATATGAATAAAATTTAAAAAAAAATCACACTTAGGCCTGAAAATATGCCTCTAGAAGGAGTAAACCCAAAACAGCCCCAAACGGCATGTTATGACGCACGAGCACCTCGCATGGAACTAATGCAACTCTTAAAAACTAATTGCATAGTCACGGGATGCCCACTTTGATAATAGGATCAAAATTTTCAAGTAGTTAGACTTAGTCTTAAAAAAATGTCATTAAAGTGTGAAAATGCAAAACACCGCTAAAATGGCCAATTGAGGGGCACTAACACCTCACACGGGAGTAACGTAACTCGTAGAAACTAATCATGTAGTCACGGTACGAACATTTGAGAATAATGATAAAATTTGTAAATAACCACACTTTGTCTTGAAAACATCCCACTAGAGGGGTAAACCTAAAACAACCCCATAGAGGGCATAAACACCTTGAACGGGACCAATGCAACTCCTAGAAACTGACTGCGTAGTCACAAGATGCCCGATTTGAGAATATGACTAAAAATTTTAAATAGTTAGACTTAGGCTTAAAAACATGCAATTAAAGTGAGAAAAATGCAAAATATCCACAAACTGACCCCACAAGATTCACGAACACCACACACAGGAGAATGTAACAATTAGTAACTGACCGCGTGGTCACGGGACTCCTTGTTTGATAATATGACCAACATTTGCAAATAGTTAGAGTTAGGCTTAAAAATATGTCGTTAAAGGGTGAAAACTCAAAACATCCCCCAAACAACCTCGTGAAGGGCATGAACACCTTGCACGGAACCATCGTAACTCATTGGAACAGACCGCATAACCACGGGATGATCATTTTGAGAATAGGACTCAATTTTGAAATGACCACACTTAGGCTTGAAAACATGTCGCTAGAGGGGGTAAACCCCCAACAGCCCCACAAGAGGCACGAACACCTCGCACGAGACTAATGTTACTCATAACAACTAGCCGCAATACTAATCCATGCTTTTTATTATCATATATGCATTCACATATATTTTCATAAATAAAAAAAACCCAAAAAGCGGGCATATATGACAATTCCCAATTTAGAGTGTTCTCACAGTTTTTTACACTTTCAACACATTTGACATATATTTTCATAAATCAAAATAGACACCCTAGATTCGAATTATTAGTTAAACCCCAACCTTGTTCATCTTACGAACTACGTGAACTTTGATGCCATTTTTGTCTATACAGGCATTCCAAAGTTATTTTGGGATTCAAGTACTTTGTTACTTATCATTTGGAACATTTTGAAGTTTTATTTGTAGGACTGATTGTAGAAGGAACATTTGGACCATATGGAACATATTCATGCGAGCATGCAGTGTATTTTATTACACATTTATGCAAACATGCGTTAGTTTACTTGTGTTATACTATTATATTTTAATTTATGGATGGCATATTGGCTAAATATTTATTTCTGTAAAGGTAAAATGGTTAGAAAAATGTACAATTTTTTTTGGAATGCAGAAAAATAAAATTATTTTTTACATATTTTTTAATTTGTTCATAGTCCAAAACCGTGACCAATAGGGTGACCATTGAAAATAAAATATATTTGGTCACAATTTTGGACCGCGACTAAATATTTTATTTTAAAAATTCTCACCCTAATGGTCATGGTTTTCGACCGTGACCACAACTGTAACCAATTAAAAATGTGTCATTGGGGATCATGATTTTGGACCATGACCGCTAGTGTAACCAATTAAAAATGTCATACTGGGGTCATGGTTTTGGACTGTGACAACTAGTGTCACATTTTTAATTTCTCACAGTAGTGGTGATAGTCTAAAACCGTGACCCCCAGTGAATTGGCTACAGTAGCGGTCATTGTCCAGGATCGTGACCAACAGTGATAGTGGGCTATGGTTTCGGACTGTGACCCACGTTGGTTCGTGACCAACCCTATAGGTCATGGTTTTGGATCTTGACCTGTAGTTTTTCACCCTAACAATGGTCACAGTCTAAAATTATGACTCGTGGGGATGGTCACATGTCAGAATTATGACTATGGGTGCATTTTTGTGTAGTGATGGTGACCCGTTCTATGCTCATATGTGAGATGAGATAAGATCGTCATCTGTGCCCGACACACCTATCCCTATCCCTTTATCATGATGTCTTTCAACACGAGTATCTTCTGATCTCGTCACTCTTTTAATGGTACGGGTGAGAGTGTTAGTCTCATCTATAGAACGAGACCGTAGTGTCTGGTTGGCTAACAGAGTGCAATCTGGATGAGGCTTTACCTGTGTATATCAATTACAGGCACTATGTTAGACAGACATTCAACATACCTAGACATTCGAATGAACCCATCCTTCAGCAACATTTTTATTTCTTCTTTTATCTTGGATACGACTTTTGGAGTCATCTACCTTAGCAACTATTTGGCAGGTTTATAATTGGCTGACTATGTTCTACCAATAACCTATCCAAACCTAGTAATCCATCGTATTCCAAATAAAAATATACATTGTACTAATACAAAGTGTCTACAACCAACTGTAGGTATTTAGTCACTCAAGTTGGTACTAATGTATTTGACTCTTTCATTTTGTTTGGTTGCCAAATTCATTTATATCAAAGGATTCATTTATTTCACCTTCAGATCTTCATAATCTATTGGTGAATTTTCAAATTCACCACTGTTTTGAAGATTTTCATCCTCCATGTCTTCTTCAAAGACATAATCAACCCAATTAATGGTCTTTTCTTGACCAACTCTTATGCTCAGTTCCCATTCTTTGAACTTATACAACATTATGGACACACTTTCATTGGCCTGCTCAATATGAATGGATGTATTATCCATTAATCAACTATTTTATTTTCTTTCGTTGGTCCTATTAGATCAACAACCAACTCATCCCAAGCCTCATCTGACACTTCTCCCTCTTATGCTTTTGGTACTAAAGCATCTACTTTTACAGATACCACATTATTTTGGTAAAGCCCATCCTCCACATAGTTGGAGCTAGTATGAAAATGTAATGGATCATCCTCTACCTCCTCCATGTTCCCATCCTCTTTTATCAAAAGAAGCTTTTGATTCATAGAAGAAATCATACATTTGTTAGATTGAATACAGACTCTACAAATTAATGTATTGAATCTTGGTTTTTCATTAATGATGAAGAAATTGGTTTTATATTTTCTAGTGCCTATTTCAATATCAACTGGTAGTACACCTTTGGTCGATTTTAATCTCTAACAAAACTAGAAATTATAATTTGAGTCTGGACCAATTTAGTATTTTGTTTGTTTATTGTGGAAAACATAGAGTATAACATTATATTAAGACCTGCGCTGTTATCTACCAATATTTTATTAATTAAAGCTTCATTCATCCAAGTTTTTTATAGATGGTTTAATATTAATAGTCATATTTTTAGTAGGCTCTTCGAATACATACATGAAATCTTGGGAATACTTAAACATACCAAAGTTATCTACCTCATATTTCTCATCTTCATCCATTTCCATTACTGAGTGCTCTTAATCATCTACTACTTTGAGCCTCCTTGGGAGCTTCACATCCATTTTAATTGGTACTTATTGAGGTAAAGATCCAAACTTGATTAATTTTTGTTTATCATATCCATGATCAAGACTTATTATATCAATATCCATTATCTCCTTCTTTCTTCATCGACAGAAGAGACATCCCAGTTAAGCTATCTCCATTTACACTCATAACATTTTCCAGTTCCTTGAGCTTTCCAACCAACAAGTCTGAAGAAGAATGGCTTCCCTATGTCTTTCTTTGAAACCTTGAGTTTCTTTTTCACGATGATCAAGCGAACCCCTCAGATCCACTTGGGTGCATAATTCTAGAGGCCACTTGTCAATACTTATAATTCCTTCGTGTTATTTTTTATTGGGTGCGACAAATAACCACCTTTGGTTTTATTTTCTTTGATTTTGGTGGATTCCTAATATACCACATACCAGGAGCCACTAATTCAGGCTTAACAACTTTTGGCCTCCTTACCCTTTCATTGAATTATTGAGCTACTTTAATATCCTAGACTATTAACTAGTCTGGTACCTCTTTCACCATTAGGATTGATTTTGGAATCATTATGGGCCCTGAGCTCCACAAATATTAACGTGATTTGTATTCATTGAAGTCAGGACTAATATATTGGTTATTTCGTGGTATTTTAGTATTTCTTTGAGGATAGTAAGTACTAGAGAATGGTCTCACCTTTCGAAAGTCGTTTCTTTTGAATTCCTCCGGACCATTGAATATTTGGGACTTAATAGTATAACCACTATTCCCATTATTGTTGATTTTAATCTATTATTTTCCCTTCGAAGCCACAAACTGGAAGATCTCTTCAGATTATTCCCCACACCTGATGCATAGGTCTTTAATTACCTTTTGATCTGGGTCTTCAATTATTCAATCTTCACAGCCTTTTACTTTGCCTTAGTCTTCATTTTAAATTTAACATGACCTTTGTTTCCAAGAAGTTGAATTAACTGCATATTTGTTACCGCTTATTTTAGGTTTGAAAATGGATCGTAATCAACCCCTGTGTTATTATCTTCTTTCCTAGGAAACTTGGGTTTTCCTCATATGATCAACTCTTGAGTCATGTCGCAAAAAATATAACCAACATTAGTTGAGTGGTAGAAAACATTTTGCCATTTATAATAGTTTTTTTTTCTTTAATTTCATTTGGTTTTTTAGCATCATAAGAAGGTTTTAACATTTTTGATTTTAAATAAAATCAAAGATTTCATATGCCTTAGAAATATCAAATGAATACCTTTTTATCATCCCTTTTGATTTAGAAGCAAAATATTGTTGTTGAGTTTTTTTCGAACTACTGGTTCCCAAATTATTGTTTTAGTTCCTATAATCATGGCACAATTTATCTCCAGGTTAGGATCCTTATAATAAATCATTAAAGAAGAGATATTTATTTCTTCTTCCTCCTCAAGAAGAACATTGTATCTACATACCTTGGTAGTTAATTCTACCAAATTCCCGAATTCACTTGCATAAAAAAAATTAGGTCTAAATTCGAGCCCATATTGGGCTAATTTGACAAATTGATACACAAGCATAACTATTTTGCATTTATTTTGTATCCCTTTTAAACCCATGTCGTCTAGCTGTATTAACCATTGAGACTTCTGGCTCTGTTTAGAAGAACTGTGCATTCAACACGTCTTCCATTTGTTACCAAGTATGTATAGAGTGAGGTGGAAGCCTTATGGACCAGTAAAATACTTCATTCGCGAGTGAGATAGAAAACAAGCGGAGTTTGAGATACTCATTTATTCTAGAATTATCACATTGACTAGTGAACCTAGCAACATGATCCATAGTATGTTGACTTCCATCTCCTGAAAAGGAAGATAATGTTGGGAATTTAAAGCCTTTTGTCAATTCAATCTTATATATTCACTTGGGATACAACTTTATATACATTGGGGTTTACGCACCTCGAGCCATTGGTCCACAAATTTCATATATGAGATCCAAAATCTCATTTCTCCCAACCCTTCCATGAAACTGTCTATTTTGTGGAGCAATTGTTTAGTTCACTATTGAAGCTAATTGCACCAATAGAGTTTGAATGTTTTGGGGCACATTATGTTGTGTTTGATAAGGCATATGATCGGATGCTTAAGGAGCCTGGTTATCAGACCTTCTTTTTGTTTCCCAACCCCAAAGTTATTACTATAACATAGAACTATTGATCCTTCCATAGTTCAAACCACTTGGAAATCCTCAATTTGTTTCATTTTGGTATGACCCGATTCTTGTAAGCTCTTGGAGCAGTGTTCTCCCTATTAGGTTGTTGTAACCTAACTATTGGTAAGTATTAGATGCTCATACACTCTATAATGCATTGTTCATACCTAGATATTGGTATTAGAGTAACTTCTTTTCCTTATGTTATTTCCAAAGTTGGTTTCACTTGTATTAGGCATGTAATAGACAAGGTGAAAAGGATTAGGTTGAGTAGTGTGGCTCACACCAAACCATGGTGCATATCCATGAACATTAGACACCGAACCAGGAGGTGTGGAAAACCTACTAACTATTTTATGATCATATGCTAATTTTTTGCATTATTTTCCTAAGATGATTAAAAACCAAGTTTATTTGGTTGATAAATTGATCTTTGGCATTTGTGAATACAACAACAATAGGTGTTGTGTGAATATTTTCAAGCCTTGGAGTCATTGTCACATTTAACTCTTAACTGTGAGAAATTGGTCCCAACTTATGAAAAGTTTTAACCATTATTTGCTCACTAGAAAAAATATGAAGGTTGGTTAAGCCAAGTTCATTAACATTTTTTATAACATCTTCGCTTCTACATGCCCTAGCCATTATCAATAAAAATTTAGAACTTGTGTACCACCAGGTTTCCCACTGAGCATGCTAAAAACATGTTTATGGTTTTCACTTGACTTTGTTAATGGATCTTAGTGATCTGCAAGCATTCCAGCCAAGGATTATGCCTTAAACTTGTGATAACCAAATGATTATGTCAAGTTCGATACTTCAATTAAAAAGACTTTTACTTCCATTAGGGAAGTATTTAATGTGAGTGCTAAATAAATATGATTAAATTGAACAAATGTTGAAACTATAAATTACATAAATAGATATAAAAGTAAATCTTTGGAATTAATGAAAAGTAAATGTGATGAAGTAAGCAACTATATTACAAAATGTAAAGAAAAAAAGTAAAACTTTGAAAGTAATTGTATTTCAAGCAAATGGATTTTGTATGATGACAACATAATTAATATATAATTACACTTCACTATCTTCTATCTAATGTTCTTGAGATTAAAGAAAGCCCTTAATACGTTATGAGATATGTTACAAGAAACATACAATACATGCAACCATGCTAAGAATAATAAGCATCAGAATGAAGATTCCAAGCATTTCAATGAAGATTCACAGCACTCAAACAAACTTATAAATACCAACTCAGAAGCATCTCACAAGCATCAGAAGTTCAATTAACAAATATCAAACAATAACAACAAGTAAAGTTCAAGTTCAAAAAAACATGTCCATGATCATCTCAACATTACATGAACTATTAATTTTAAGTTAAAATAAGTAGGCTCCTAAATCATATCAGAATGCTCATCACATATCTCAAGCAATTTAGAATAATGATAAAAAAAACTAGAAGACCTTGCTCAGTTTCTTGATGATATTTAAAAAATATTGTACAAAAGTAAATAAAATTCTTTGATCTTTTATATGCTTAAAACTAGCTCCCCTAAAACTACCTAAAACCATCCTAAACCTACCTAAATGACGGGCCCCGAACCAAGCATTTTAGTATATCAAAATAAGAGGTTTTAGGTACCAAAGTAGTTTTAGTTGACTAAAACTCATGGTTTAGTTGACTAAATTTTGGACAGACTTAACTAAAACAAGGAAAATTGATTTGCCTTTAAAGTTAGAAGGATTTGAGTGACTAAACGATTTGTTTAGGCGACTAAAAATATTTACAAATTTTAATTCTAAAAGATCCCTTGATTACCTTATTGCCCTCTAATGTATAGTTTCTTATTGAAAGTCTATAAAAGGATATCTTGGGTTCCTTCAGCAAGCACACAATCTTAAAATAACAATTCCATTGAGTAAAGTTCTAATAAAAGTTTGTTATAATATCTCCAAGTCACCTAAATAGAGAAACGAAATCCCAAACCCATTTCAAGCAAAAAACTCCATTGAATCCAAGATTTTCCAAAAAACTATTTGAGCTTTAATCTCTATCATTAATCACATTTTAGGAAACTTATAAACCCAATACCCACTTTTCTTGAAGCTTTAACTCAAAATCCATTTGGACACTATACTTGGGATTAATTGTTTGTTTACTATTATAGAGAAATTAAGTAAACCCATTTCACCATTATTTTTAGTAAAACTTCTTTTGTTTACATTTCGGTTACAATTTTCCTTATAGCGACTTACAATCAAATTCATCGTATATTCTCGCTCGATAGTGTCGTTGTCATGAAGAGTCAAGATGTTTAAATACCTTGGGCTCTTGCGTGGGTAATGCATGGGCTCGCTAGTTTAGCATCTTATTGGTTGCGGTTTGCAAGATTTTGTTCCTTGTAAGGATTTTGGTTCTGCCTTAAGTGAATCCAAGATAGTGAAGTTTCTCGAGCACCATCTTGATCGTGGACGTAAGCAATGATAGAACCACATTAAAACCTCGATTTGCAAAGTTCGTTTAAACTCTTTCTTTCTCTATCTCTTAACTACTTATGTTTATTATTGATTAATTGTTTACACTTGATTTGATTTATCATATTGCAACACAACGTAAAAAATGTTTTTTTTTTATTTTCGTTAAAACTCATATACCCAATTCACTCTCACCCTCTTACGTATATGTATAGGCCAACAATTGGTAGAGGAGCCTAACTCAGTGATACTTATTTTGAAAAGTATATTTCGTGTATACAGATGCAAAACAAATGGCTAGTGTTTCCCAATGAATATATAATATACCTATTTTTTAAAAAGAAGATTTCAAAACATTGAAAACCTAAACCTCTTGGCTTATTCAATCAATAGATTAGTATAATTGGAAAATTGTTAGTCAAAATAAATAACATCTACTAGATAGACTAACCCTTGAAAAGAGACTTGAATTAAATAGTAATAAAGTTATGATTATTCTATAATTTTCTCTAGATAATGTTGCTGCGAGAAAAGTAGCACATTGTACGAAAGCCAATAATATTTGGGATACTTTTTCAAAAGTGTACATGAATAGAATTCCACCAAAAGAAGTTATGTTGAGTCCATCAAACACAGAAAATATGCAGTTGAAAAAAAGAGGAAATAGTGGAGTCATCATGTTCCTCATCCGAAGAGGTAATGAAAATTCCATCATGCTCACAACAAGAATCGAGAACTTATGACATAAAATTTTACTCTACTAAATATTTAGATCTAAAAAGTTTCACTAAAAATGATGCTAGGCTTGATTTGATAAAATTGTAATATTTGGGTGATAAATCCATGAGTGGATATAAAAAGTTAATGGATGAACATGTCGTGTTAGAAAAGCAGAGATATTTACAACTCATATGAAGACTCAATCAAAGAAAATAAAAGTCTTGAAATTGAAAATGAAAACGAAAGATCAAAACAAGAGAATGAGAAGCTAATATTAAATGATAAGGGTACACAACATAAAAATACCAAATTACAAGTGGAAGTTAAATTTTAAAACAACCCTTTGTGAAATTTGAATCAAGCAATGGAAGTTTAAAACTACATCTCAAGAAAAAAGTATATGAGTTAAATAAGGAAGGTCTAGGATACAAAAAACAAATGGTTAAGACAAAATCAATGACAAATTCTGTGAAAGAAAAAGAATTATTTATTTTTGAAAATATAGTACAGTAACCCAAAAGGAATGTTCTAGAAACCCAAGACAATAAGAATTATGCCCATGGAACTGTTTGTAAAAAAAAAATCATATTGTTGAAAAATTTCATGCTCAACTAAATGTAAAAGAGAATCATTTGGGCATTATTTTCATAAAGAAATATCATAATTACACTAATTGTGAAACTCATTCATTTAATTCTCATTGCACATATTGTGAAAAAATAATCATATGTTTGATGTTTGTAAAATAAGGAAAAGAAAAATTCATGAGTATAGACAAAGGAAATCATTATACTCCTTACTTACAAACAAAGACTCAAAACACAAAGGGTGCCGAAAACGATTGTTGATTCTTCGTATTTTGTAGGTACTCAAAGATTATTGAAAAGACCTTATTTTGATGGTGACAAATAGCTAGGAATAGAAAAAAATGGAAAGATTCATATATGATGAAAGAGATAGAAGACAAATGATGATGAAATATTAAAGGCTTGACAACATTCCAAGGAACTAAAGAATTATTCAATTGGGGTAAAAGTTATCATTAATTTCCAAATTATTACTTTTCCTCCCCAAATACTAAAACTATAACACATGATGTACATAACCTCTAGAAACCACTGCATCTCAAGCTCAATCTAATAATCACAATAAAATATGTGAATATAACCTTACTTAATGAAATTAACCGTTAAAAGATTCTTCACATCTCAACTTATAACCATATGATTTGAAAATACAACAATGTGAAATACAGTGAATATGCAACAACTTAAACGTTGAAATATACAAATAAGTTAGAATACACATATTTCGAAAACATTGTTGTAAATGTGATATTTATGGTGAAATTATATTTTAAGAAGAAAATGAAAAAGATTTGAAGAAAATTAATTGGTGAAAATCGATGAAGATTCTTATCTTCGAAAAGAAATTTATTTTAGAAATTTTGTGAAAATATAAAAAAAAAAATTTAAAGGAAAGAAAAGTCATTATTGAAAAACGAATCTTGAATAGATGATTTAAACCTCCCTTATCATAAAGAGTTATGGTGGACATTCAAAAGGAAAGATTGATAGTATACATTCTATGACGCAAAAAGAAACATTAAATGACTTATGGTCTAGAACAAAACATGAACACCTATGAACATTGAAAATGGAACTTGCACTTAAATAAAAGATGAACTCTTAAACTTACACTCTAGTACACAATAAAAACCCCACCCATACTAGAACTCACATGTATTTGTATAACCTTGGTTTCAAATAAAATCTCAAGATAACCTTCACATGAAACAAGTGGAAATGGAATACATTCGATGTCATCAATATAATTAAGTTTATGACAAGTTGTCACACTATATCCACACACATTGGAAACAAAATGTAGATATTTATTATACCAAAGAAATCCAATATGGCTTTTGTAAAATGAAATCTATATGATTCATAATGTACCTATGCACATCCTATAAAACGAAAGTGGAGAAACTTAATATCCTCAAAAAAATTGAAAAGACACGCAACATAAAGCCTTGTGTCACAGCATATGAAAGTTTTTAAAAAGGAATGATTTTTTTGGGAATAAAACCCTTGAGAATGTTGAAACTCAATTGACACATACTTCACCTTATAGTTCAACTACACTGAAGGCCTAGATCACCATATCCTACACTCCACTAAATCACTTACATATCAAAATACTTGAGATCTTGAGTTATCCCTATAATATAGGAGCATGGTCTTTGAATTGTCCAAGCAGAATAACGACTTAGATTTAGCCAAATCACTCACCAAAAATCAAGGGTTGAGATCACTTCCCCCTGTTTCCCACCACACTCTCTTACATTATTTTGAATTTTAAACTTTTAATTTCCCCCCTAAATTCCACACCACCTCCATCCTTATTTCCCCCCAACCAACATACCTCTTTTTCATTACTACTCTCAAAATCTCAATTTTATTATAATATCTCCCTCTCTGTCATGGTCGTCGAAAATCATCAAAATGTATTATCTTTTTAAAATAAAAGGTTTATCCGAGAAGGTAATCACCCAAAGCTTTGGTTAGGTAATTTTTTATTCAATTATTTTGTTTAAACATAATTTCTTCCAGCCATTTCTTTCTTATTTTTCGCTAGTGTGTCAAAATTTTTGAGGTATTGATTACCTTTTTGGATTGTTAAATCATGGGAATAAATGGCCTCTCTATCTTTGTATATGTCTTGACACTTTCTTATGCGGCGATCGAAGTTCGAGTAAAAACATGATAATCCGTCGTTTATTATAGATCAACCCCTAAATAGGTGCAATATTAGTTCTATTTGTCCTCATCTTTATCTGATATAGGTTCTTTTGCTGTAATATAACGGTTTTGGGGGTATTGAAATCTCTATCTATTTTTGTATATAGTTCTAAGAATTTTTTTACTCCTAGCATAACTACCCTTGAATTGGGGGTTTCAAAATCTCTTTTTCCCTCTTCTTATTTTTTTCAAACCTTAAAAGCCTTACATTTTCGATTTCAGGATTTGAGAGACGAAACCTTATTTTCAATTTTTTTGGGTGTGATCGTTGAAATAAGGAAATTTCCATATCTTGCTTTGAGTTTGAATGTATATCTAACAATAAATTAGTTTTAAAAAGTTAGTTGTATGTATAATATTAGATCAGTTTTTTTTATTTGACTTATTAGATTATTTTTGTTTACTATGAATTAGTTCAGGTCTTCCACCTGAACATGCGAAGAAAACATATGCTTGAGGCTGCTAACTTTGAATCTCTTAATTTTGGTGTGTCCACATTAGTCTTATCTTTTTTACTATTTGTAAGGATCATTCACATAGGTTAATTCTAAAAGTCAACTACATTACTTTTTTTGTCTTCATACGTAGGTAGAGTGAAAATACAAAGCAATTTATGGGTGACTCCTGGAAAAGCAATCTTGGTATATTTTTCCACTCTTTTCACCTATCACTCTTTGGATTGATATAATTGGCAAAAGGTATGGATAACTTTTTCCATAGTGGCTTTAGGCAGGAATGGATAATCATTTTTAAATTGGAAAAAAGGTATGGATACTTGCTTTTGAATTGTAAATTATGAATTGTGAATTGTGAATGTCTAACTCCATAGGTAATATGGGCATTGGCACACATTGAGTGGTTTGTTAAAAGACAAAATTTCAATTGGTATGTCAAAATGGAAGTTAACTATTCTTTCACTGGGTATGTCAAGATATAATTTTGTAACTTTGATGTGAGATATTTTTAAGCCGAACTGTTGTGCAATTTTGCAGGAACAAACTATTTTTTTGTTCATTTTAGTTGGTGATCCAATATAAAGTAAATTGGGTATTCACTGTTATGATAATGAAAACTTCTGGTAAGTCTTGTAGATAGATAAGATATTTCAACCTAAATAGCTTCCGACCATTTCCTTTAAAATGGGTAATTTTTACAACATATGTTATGCCCTTTTTTAGTACATCCCTAGAAATAGTCATCATAAGTGAATATTACAGTTGACAGATGGAATAATTCATAGGTCAATATAATATTGTGAAAGATTGGGTAAAATTTTTGAAAGAACTAATTTCTATATTTTTGTTCATCTTAGGTGGTGATCCAAGGCTGATTATATTCGACGTTTTTTTATAGCATGTATGGCACGAGTTGATTCAAATGGGCATTTGGAATCTAATGAAACCGACATTTGGAAGGCAACATTTGTGTAACGTCATGAATGTGAATCATTAGGTTGAATCTGTGAAATAGATATATGGTCCTTACTTCCTACATTTATATTTTAATATAATAAATCATTTTCAATGTTAAAACTTTGAACAATGTACTATTGGGAATTCAGAGTTCATAAATGGAATGCATTTTTTTTCTTTGGTCTTTCTTATCAAAATTATGTTTCATCATGACAAAGCTTATACTAATTGTTAATACGTTATTTTTGTAAGGTTTCTTGCAGATATGTGAATACATGTTCATTCAAAGCTTATAATAACTGTTAGTTCTAACACACTGTGTGCTAATGTTGTTTTCGTAGATCACAAAGTGAGGTAGCCTTTTTAGTGGCTATATTGCTAAACTATTTATTATTTTTGTTTTCATGCTCCTGTCCTTAGATAGGTGTATTTCAATCTTTATATCTGAGTCTCACCATGTATTTAAAAATTTGATACAAAAGGTTTGTCTTGAAGTTCTACATAACCACATTATTGGGGAACTGGATGAATATTTATATGGTGAGTTATTCATATTTCTCTTAATTAAATATAGATTATGCCATGAATATTTACACTGTGAGTTATTCATATAACTCTCTCTTTGTATTTTTGTTTTAAATTTAACCTTTACATGTGGGTCTTTTTTTATATCAAATTTGATGTTCATGTTTTGATACTTTATCTTAATGGGTGATTGTTTTGATGTTTTAGTACACGTGTTTAAAACTTTGTTCATGTAGCTATTGGTGTACAATTAGCTTCACAAGATTGTTTCTACAATGTTAAGCAAGTTATTTGTGCAGTTTGGGATACAGATACAGAGCATCAAGTTGCTCAGTCTATGACATATGTAAATCCTGTTGTGATGATACTACAAAGCAGCAGTTCCGTTGTAACGATTAGTTTATGTAGAGTTATTGGTCATGCGAACTACTTCCACTGCTAGGAGTGCGGATCTTGCTATCATGCGAGTCTGCGTTATGATCATTTTTTTTACCAGACTGTGTTATGATCATTTATGCGTGGAGAATATGCTACGAGTTTCTTTTTAATTCGATTAAGGTTGCGATGATTACAAGTGTTGAGACACATTACATATGGAATGCCAAAATGATATGGTGAAACAACATCAATATCGTTGTCCCATATGCTCCAAATCAATGACTCACATGTCTAAAACCTGGAAAAGATTAGACGAGGAGATCCAAACCACACCCATGTGTGCCCGAGGAATACCATTATGAGGTTTTGATCCTATGCAACAACTGCAATCATTAGTCAGAACAACACTGATTCAGTCAGGAGTTCTCTATCTTGGATTGATCCTCTATTTTAGCCTTAGTTCATTAGATACAAAAGGGATTTATAGGTAATGTTGAAGGCACACATAGTATTTCGCACCCTGTCCTACTAGTGTCATCGGTATAGGATTAGATACCATTAATTTTATGTGTAATTTGTCTTTACACTTACTAGTTTGGAGTTTATATTTATTTTATCGATTTGAGATTATTTTTTAATCCGCCACCCTTCACAGTTTAAGGTCTTTGTGTCTGAAATTGCATATAAAACTGAAGAGTGATGTTCTAAAACTTTCTCTTCTATTAGTTTGAAAGTGTTCTACTCTATTTGTTCAATTTAAGAATTCGTATTTCTAGGATACTTGGAAGGAACACTATTCGTATTTTTTATTCATTTCTTTGTATGCATCTTTTTTCAATTTTTAAAAATTATATTTTTTTTAATTTAAATCATTATTATTATTTTAAAATTTCTTATCCATAAAATTTCAAATTTATTTATGTTTCACTTTTTTTTACATTTTCTCATCAAAATGAGGAAATTCCAATACGACAGATTTAGTTATTGGGGGTAAGTATACCTATTAGATCATACTTTTGTAGTATCACTGTTACTATGGATATAATAAACATATTAGCTATAATGCCTTTAAACAGTCTTGAAGAAGAAACAATGCATCCTTTATCATGTGAACCCCTATCCCAATCTAATTCTCTCTATTTAACCATTTAAATTTGGTATCACTTTTCTCCCTATCATCGTTGCTTTGGTATGTTGTTTGATGGGAAATTTCATAACTGAGTATTATACTTTTGTTCAATAGTTAATTAAACAACGTTTTTCATACTATTGATAATTTTAGTTGTTTCACTTACTGCAATTTTTTTTATTGCAAAATTTGTTATAGTTTATTAGTACTACTATTTATTATTCAAGTACTTGAAACTTGAACCAATTTTTTATATCTCAATGTGCAAAGGTTGAGTTGGTTTTATCTGACATAAGTTAATTTTTTCATATACTTTTAGATTAGGCTGACTACTTCACTATTAGGTTTTATATTCCTCTGTAGCTTTGCCTCTGCATTATTTTCTTTTCTTTTCTTTGCTTCTCATATATTAGATTTGCATCGTATTTATTGTGTGGGGTTGAATTTTGTACGAATTTGACATGATTTATATTTTTAAAATAATTGAGTTCCTCGTACAACAAAGTTCATTACAAGTGACAAATTTATGGAGTAATTATAAAGTCAATTTTCAAAACTTTATTAGTTGATTTTTTTCCCGAATTTAGGCACATATCTTAAGTTTAATAATCTATATAGACATGTATGCTCATGTTTTCATTTATGAGGGTTGGATTGTGGTTGTTTTAAAATTATGTTCTTAGGTATATTAGTAGTGCCATAAACATGTTGACTACAAAATTTTTAAAAATTTCTCTATCTTTAAAAATTAAATATGCTTAAAATTATCTCTTCCCTGTAAAGTATGATTGCTAAATTTTTATAGGTAAATAATTGGGTTTGTAGTCAGTAAAAAAACTACTTTGGCACATGACGTGCGTATACCATTCATGTCGCATGAATGTGTTACCTTTTTTGCGAAGTTTGAATCATGCCTTCAGGCACGGGCATGTACTAGTACATTGATATTATAACACTTATCTGTAATTTCTAAAAACATCTTAAAATGTTAATCATCACTTTTTAAAGTTGTGGCATCCTTACCTAGAATTTGAATATAATGAATCCTTTATAATTCTATAATACCTTTTGGGCACGTTATATGAACAATTCATGAAACTTGATAATCTAAAAAATGATTAACCACACTCCTTATGAAATTTAGAGAAGGGCAGAGAATAAAACATTCGGTATTTCAAAGCTTTTGGGCATAAAAATACACTCAAAATGGTCAGGATTTTTTTGCAAACTTGATCCTAAATCTAATGAAGGTATCTTTGTTGTGTACTCACAAATAGTCTACCCTGCCTACACACGAACCATTGTCATCCAATAATCAGTAGACATCACATCTGATGAAACCAACTAATATTCCTTTCAAAATCAAGGATTACAACAAAGTTTGAAAAAAAATAGAAACCCTTTATACAGTACCAACCAAGAACCTACATGAGGAAGAAACTCTAGTAGAAAGAAATGAACCCACCAAGATATTCAAGTGTGATGTCCATAACAAAAATTCGGTGAAACATTATTGAATAACAGATAATAACATCAAATACCACTTATTATGGGAAAGTTTACAAAAAAATGGGATTTGATACAACAGTTTACTAGTACCACAAATAACCTTATAGATATCGTTTCCAAATATCTTTTTAAAGATAGGATTTGCACTATTTAATGTCACCTTGACATCAAAATTCCAAATCAAATTATTTATAAACTTGTACAACACTACTACATTACATGTATATGATCTACCTATTCCCATATTCCATACTATACTTCCTTTCAGAAACTTTTCTTCCGCACACACTAATTACATGAGATGTTTACAAAATACACTTTTAAAATCCCTCCTTCTATAAACTAAAAATCTCCACTATGTTAACCTCACGTGATTTTAATTTAGAAACACTTAAACCACAACCTTAAGAGTATACCATGATATGATTTTTATTCAAACACTTCATGACATATATTATTATGGCATGCTTCTCGCATATTTAAGTGTTGTACTTCCACGAATACACCTCATAACAAATATGATCCTCTACATACCTTTCTTGTTAAGATCGTCGATAGTAAAAATATATAGCCTCCTATTTCCACATTAAATATCTTTTCCAGTGCCTATCAAGAAATCTTTCAGAAAAGGATAACGTATAACTACATTTCAAAAATCCTCCCACCCTTTTCGATAATGACTAAGAGGGTGAAATAATGATATGAGAAAAATATGCCCCAAAATAGTTGGAGAGAGAAAAAGATTATAATACCCTATCCCAAAAATTCGAATAATTTATATATATAAATTGTGATGGAAAGAGGGTGAAGATAGATATAGAAGAATTAGGGGTATAAATTGAAGAATTATAAAAGAAAATGAAAAAGTAAGGTCATTCGAATGACCTAGAGTGGTCACTAGAATTGAGGTGGATATGTCGTGCCAAGGTCATGGGATACAATGCTTCAAACGGTATGTTTATACATAACAGTGGCAGGTCGCACGAAGCCAAACTTCGAACGAGGTGGAGAAGTCGCTCGAACGAGATGGTCTTGTCATTCGAATGACGTGGGTCGAGAATTTTTAATCATATTACCTTTTGTGCGTTTTCATATTTATGTCCCTTAATTTAGTGTGTTGTCAAGCCCAAATCAACTGAGATTGGGAAAAACGGGGATTTAAGATTTGGGGTGTTTTTATTACGACTCATTTGGCCATTTTGTTGGGAGAAAATGAAAGAAGCGAGAGAGAGGGAATAAGGTGGTCTTCCACCGTGGGAGGTCTTCTCTCACCACTCCTCCACCATTCCTACACCATTCTATCACTATAAAACACAATATTCTTAGTGTATTCCACCATGTTAAAATTATTTACACCTATCTGCACCATTGTTGAATAAGAGCTATGAATTTGTAAGTTCCTGTTGGGAGTTTTTGGAGAAGATGAAGATGGAACTTCCATGGAGTTCTAAGTGAGTATTTCTTGGAAGCTTGGATGGAGCACATTTGGGTATTTTTTGGTGGATACATTTGGTAACCCCTTGAGTCTACGTTTGGAGGTGGGGGTTTCTCTTTTACACTTAAATTTTTACCACCATTTGAGCCTTTAGAGGTAGAAAAATATTTCTCTTAGTATCAAAACTCTATTTTCCATTATTTGTAGTCTTGTAGTTAGATTACATGAGTAGTATGCATTTGATTAAATGATGAAATCAAGTGTAGTAAATAATAAACATTTTTAAGATGTTATTTGTTAAAATAAAGGATTAATAAATATTTCAAGGTTTTGAAATATTAAAAGTTGGCATTTTATGAAAATGGTGTATTTTTCAGAAAGATTGATGTTAAACATTTTATGAAATAAAATGTTTCAAAATAAAGATTTGTTTTGGTAAACATTGGTGAAATAATGTTTCTTGCAAAAAATGAAGATTTTATGAAAAATGGACATTTGTTAAGTTTGTGGAAATTAAATTTTTTTTATACATCCAAAGTATATTTTTTCAAGTATGATGAATCTCTAAAAGAAAGTGTATGTTTAACCCATTAATAGGATTTTAGGATTTAAAATTCATCTTCTCGTGTATATGAACTTGTAGTACTTTGATAATAAATATGTGAACAAGTTTAAAGAAGGTTTTGATAGGTTTAAATAAGGAATAGGAAATAGTGGAAATTCTAGTCTTCAAGTGTGTGAAAATAGGACTAAAGGTGTGATGAACATAAAGTTCTAAGACTATATGTGTTGATAAAAAAGAAATGGCGTTTTCTTGTGAAGGTAGTCTTTAAGTGTAGTTACATTTCTTGAATAAAGAAAGTAAAGAAATTCCTAGTTTGGAAAATGATCATTAATAATGTAGAATATAAGTGTTAATGGTAAAATATTGGAAATTTGGTGTATATCTAAATATGGTTGTAAAAGATCAACACTTATGAAATTGATAATGAATTAATGAGGTAAAGGTGTTTCCAATTAAGAATAATATTACTCCAAGATTAAAAAGGGTGTTAAGGTGGTAAAAAACATAATAATTTAGTGTGAGTAACTTAATAGTATTTTAGAAAAATTAACACTTGTGAAAATGGGTTAAAAGATGAGTTTCGAAATAAATATGAGTTTCGAAATAAATTAATAAAATGGTAATTTTACTTAAACTGGAACAATTTTATGAAATAAAATTGTTGGAAAAGTTGTTACATAATTTGGACCTAAATGAATATGATTTGGGGAATAAAATCAGGGTTAAAGTACAAAGGACATGAAATGATAAATTTTCAAAGTGTAACACAAATTGGGTTGAAACCTCGAGTTTTGACTTTGGCTAGGTAAAAGGAAAGGTGAAATTATGTGGACATTTGTAAAATGTTAAAACACATGTAAAGGCCAAAAAACTAAGGAGGGCCTGAAGTCCTGGGGTGAAAGACCCAAAACAACTGGCCAAAGCATACGGTACGCATAGCCGACGGTGTGGATCCTGTTGAAGTATGCGACATTTGGAAAGTTTCGAGAAAAGATGAAGGAATAAGGAATATATCAGGAAATGAATTATGTGGTGAAATGTGTTAATAGATCCTCAGTTGAATGAAATAATAAATGTTCCAGCAAAGGTTAAAATGGACAGTAAATGCATAATTGATTAATGTCTATAAGGTTAGAAAAAGGTAAAGTAAGTGGGTAAGTTAAGTGGTTAAGCAACCTAAGCAGTTGAACCCATAATTAATACAAAAATGTGTTGTAAATTTTTTTTTCAAAGTCTAAATGAGTATTTTCTAACACGGTGTTCACGTGTCTTGAAAAGGTGATTTTTAACGAAAATACTAACATGTATTGGTTAAAATGAAAGGGTAATTCTGGTAAAGCAAGGGTTTTTGACTAATTCAAGTGGAATTGTTTCAAGTATTTAATCCTGTGTGTTAAATAAAGTGAGAAATGTCAAAATGAGAAAAATGAAGTCTTTTATAAGATTAACGTGAATTAGTATAGATAAATGAGGTTTTCGTAAGTAAAATTGTTTCATGTATATATATATATATATATATACACGATAGTTTCATGTGCACGTAGGCACAACATGGTAGGGTCCTATTTCTGCCGTTTGATTCTATGTGGCATTTGTATGTTTCCTACTGAGCATTTGACTCACGCCCTCACTTTTTTAGGGAAGGTTGGGAGCGATTTCGTATTTCGAGAGTGTTATACAGGTAAGTAATTTCTTTATTTTTTTTTACATCACTATCTTGTATGCTTGGACTCCAGAGTTCTCCCCATAGGTCCTTCACGTAGCTTATTTTGAAACTGGAATCACATGGTAAATAAGGAAACATTAATTAAAATAAAATTGGATTATCAACATTATATAGGTTGTTTCATTTCACTTCGCACCTAACACTCGAGTCGGGATGAATTGACCACGGGTAACCCATAAATCTGGATTGGGACATTACAAATGGTATTGGAGATATAAGTTCAAGGTTCCTTTCGGGAGTGACGCGGTGAGGCGGGTATTGGATCTTTCGATGTTAGTGTTGGTTTGGGCCGATTTGCTAGTTTGATGATGATTTAGTCCGTGTCCTCGACGGTACAGTCAAAGAGGTTAGCACGGAAAATAGGTTAGTGTCAAGTGGCACATGATCAAGTTGATAGTTATTAATCTCTTCTACGCTTTTGATTAGAATTGTTAGTAATTTGCGGGTGTCCTTGTAAGCCAATAGTTGTGACACTGTTTTTTTTAGTGTGAGATGTTTGTGTTTAATCATTGATGGCATAGAATCCCTTGATATATTCATATAGAGATGACGCCCATTGGGCTGGTGGAACCAATTGCATGTATTCAACGATAGATCTTGATGGTTAGGGTGTCATGACTAGGCACTGATGATTGGTGATTTAAAGGTATATAACCCTTAGGTGCGGCACTTACAAGTAATTAAGGTCGGTGATGTAATTAGGTAAATTTGATCCTTGGTGTGATATCGCAATTGATGGTAGTCCGATGAACATTTGAAGTTGTGTAGGCTAATAGTTTATGGAATATAAATGTTGGTAATATGTTATTTGTTGAGAAAAAAGGATGAATAAATATTTCAAGGTCTTGAAATATTAAAAGTTTGTATATTATGAAAATGGTTTATTTTCTAGAAAGATTGATGTTAAACTCTTTATAAAATAAAATATTTGAAAATAATGATTTTTTTTAGTAAACATTTGTGAAATAATGTTTCTTGAAAAAAAATAAAGATTTTATAAAAAATGGACATTTGTTGAGTTTGTAAAAATTAAATGTCTTTTATACCTCAAAAGTATATTTTTGCAAGTATGATGAATTTTTAAACAAAGGATATGTTTAACCCATTAATAGGATTTAAAATCCATCTTCTCATGTACATAAATTTGTAGTATTTTGATGATAAATATCTGAACAAGTTTAAAGATATTTTTGATGGGTTTAAATAACGAATAAGAAAAAATGAGAATTCTAGTCTTCAAGTGTGTGAAAATAGGATTAAAGGTGTAATGAATATAAAGTTGTAAGACTACATGTATTGATAAAAAGAAATGGTATTTTCTTGTCAAGGTGGTCTTTAAGTATAATTACATTTCTTGAATAAAGAAAGTAAAGAACTGCCTATTATGTAAAATATTCATTAATGGTGTAGAATAAGTGTTAATGGTTAAACATTGGAGAGTGGGTGTATAACTTAATAATATTATAAATATTAACACTTATAAAATTGGAAAGGAAATAATGAGATAAAGGTGTTTCCAGTTAAGAAGAATATTACTCCAAAGTTAAAAAGGATGTAAAGGTATTAAAACTTAAAAAGTTAGTGTGGGTAACTTAATAGTGTTTTGGGAAAATTAACATATATGAAAATTAACACTTAATGGTGTTTTACTTAAATTGGAACAATTTTGTGAAATAAAGTTGTTAAAAAACATGTTACACAAATTTTTCCTGAATGAATATATTTTTTGAAATAAAATTAAGGTTAAAGTATAAAGGATGTGAAATGGGAAAATTTCAATGTGTACCACAAATTGGGGTAAAAATTTTAGTTTTAACTTCGACCGGGTAAAAGAAAAGGTGAAATTATGTGGGCATTTATAAAATATTAAAACACATGTAAAGGAACTCGAATGACACCCAAAAAATTAAGAAGTGACCAAAGCCTTGGGTGATAGATCCAAAATAACTGGACAGAGCATATGGTACGCATAGACAGTAGCGTGGAGCCCATTTAAGTATACGATATTTGGAAGGTTCCCAGAAAAGATAAAGGAGTAAGGAACATGTCAAGAAATGGGTTGTGTGGTAAATGTGTTAATACATCCTAACTTGAATGAATTAATAAATGTTCTGGTAAAGGGTAAAATGGAGAAGTAAATGTGTAATTGATTAATTTTCGTAAGGTAAAAAAAAGGTAAAGTAAGTTGGTAAGTTGGGTGGTTAATCAACCTAAGTGGTTAAACCCATAATTAATACAAAAATGTGTTGTAAAAAGATTTTCATATGCTAAATGAGTATTTTTTAATATGGCATTCACGTGTGTTGAAAATATGATTTTCAACGAAAATACTAACGTGTATTGGTTAAAATGAAAGGGTAATTCCGGTAAAGGAAGATGGTTCGGCTAATTCAAGTGGAATCGTTTCAACTATTTAATTGTGTGTGTGAAATAAAGTGAGAAATGTCAAAATGAGAAAAGGAAGTCTTTTAGAAGATTAAGGTGAATTAATTTGGATAAATAAGGTTTTCAAAAGTAAAACAGTTTCATGCATTATATATATATATATATATATATACGGTAGTTGCATGTGCAACATTATATAGGTTGTTTCATTGCATTCCACACCTAACTCTACGGTCGGACCGAGTCGACCGGGGTAACCCATAAATCTGGGTCGGGGTGTCACAAAGATACTATAACAAAGGTGGAGAAAAATAATTTTCAAAAGCCTAGTCCTAAAACAATGAGAAACTCTTAAATATTTTCTCTAATTATATCAATCGTATTCTCATCATCAAGGGGGGGGGGGGGGGGGGGGGGAGATTGTGAAAAAAAATGTATTTCAAGAAAATTGATTTTGTATATTGACAATACCATTAATATATATTCACACTTCACTCTCATCTCCCTAATTTACGAAATATGAAAACAAACACTTAATACATTATGATATATGTTACAAGTAACATACCATACATGCAACCATGCCAACATGCCCACGCATCACAATGAGGACTCCATGCATTTCCATGAATATTTAAAGTACTCAAATAAACCTAGAAAGACAAACTCACAAGCATCTCACAAACATCAAAAACTCAATTTATAAAGATAAAAAAAACATCATCAAGTTAAGTTCAAGCTCAAACAAACGTGTTCATGATCATCTCGACATCACGTGACCTAAGAAGTTCACGTTCAAGTTCCAAAAAGCATGATCCCAAATTAACATCACAAGTCTCATGCAACTAACAAGAATGATCAAAGACCAAAAGACCTTGCTATATTTGTTGATGAGTTTTAGGAACTATTGTAGAAAGGTAAATAAATTTTTTTGATCTTGTATAAGTATGAAACTAACTTCACGAGACCAACCTAAAACTATCCCAAATGTACCCAAATTATGGACCCAAAACTAAAGATTTTAGTACCTCAAGCTAAGAGGTTTTAGTCGATTAAAAGTAGTTTTAGTCTACTAAAACTCAAGGTCTAATCGACCAAACCGTTAGACAGACTCAACTAAAATAGGTCAATTTGGTTTAACTTTCAAGTTAGAAGTTCTTAGGTGATTAAACTATTTGTTTATACTAGTAAAAGTATTTGAAAATCCAAAAATCAATAATGGATAGTTTTCAAATTTGAATTCCAAAAGAGCCCTTAATTACCTTACTACCTTTTAATATCTAGTTTCTTATTGGAAGCCTTTAAAAGGATACCTTGAGTTCCATACACACAAGCTTACAACAACAATCCCACTGAGTAAAGTTGCATTCCAAATTTGTCTCAATATCCCCAAGTCTCCTAGAGAGAAAAACCAAGTCCTAACCCCATTTCAATAAAGAAATCCATTTAAGCCAAGATTTTCCCAAAACCTATTGGAGCCTCAATCTCAACCATAAATCACTTTTTAACAATGCTATAAACTCAATACCTATTTGTTCTAAAGATTTAATCGAAAATCCTTTTAAGCATTATACTTGTAATTATTTGTTTGTTTACTTTTATAGAGAGAGAAGATAAACTGATTTCACCATTATTTTTAGTGAAGTCACTTTTCTTTATGGTAGGGTCATTAATCTCATTATAATGACTTACGTTGAACTTCATTGTATCTTCTTGGCCAGTAGTGTCGTTGTTGTGGGGGGTACAGGCATTTAAAAACCTTGCTCTCTTATGTGGATACCTGTGACAACCCGCCTACTAAAATAATAGGTGGCCAACCCAATACTCCAATAATTACAGGAATCATAGATGGTCCATTCTTAGCATCACGGTCGATTAAAATAATAGTATGAGATAACCACCCATCATTTTAGAAAACGGATTGTCATACACAAAAAAATTTTAAAAGTAAAAGAGAAACACTTAGACAATTCCATTTGTAAAAACGGTGGGTATCAAAAATCGATGAATAAAGTATGACAATACAATAAATAATCACCGAATAAGCTGTCAGTGCACAGACCAATACAAATAATATGCTAAGTATTACAATCAATATTTACAATATTATAAATGAGTGAAATACCTTGGGCAAACACGCCCGAATAACTATACTGAACATAACTAGAGTACAGAAGAAAGGAGCGTCTACTACAAGTATCCTACAACATCCGCAACATGCTGTAGCTCCATGACAACTGGAATGGAATATGTAAATACAGATGTCCATGCGGAAGCGCACCTGTAACGGAAAAGAATATGCAGAAATAAGGAAATATAGAAACCGGTCAGGGCTGGGTTTGATATGATTACCATGTGACTAAAATGCATGGCAGGTAAGTGCGTAATTCCCTCGCAGATAACAATAATATTCCTCGCCTCTCAATCTAGCAGCAACCTAACGCAATAACGTGAGATGTTCTAGTTAACCCTAAGTACTAAGGGCTAACTTTTCCCCATTCTCAACACTGTGCCCTATTCGTGCGTGGGGTGTCTTGCAAAGCGAAATCCAAACAAGGAACCCCCCCGATACACTACTACTTAGGCAAGGTTGATCGTCGAGATCCATTAGACCCTAAGCACGAAATAATAAATAAATACATGTGTGTGAATAAGTGTGGGAGGTCACAACTACAGCTATTCAAGAAATAAAAACATAAACCCATCCATCATCTAACGGCACAATTCCTAATTCTTTATTTAGGAATAGACATATGTGGTAAATTCATTTTATCAAAGGTTTACCAATTAATCCCATCTCAAAACTTTCTTTACCAAATTTTATTTCCTTTCTTCTATCCAGGAAAAATACATAATTTAAAGCAAGTTTTATTATCATAAAAGAATGCTTTACTTTTATATCATAACATCCATTTTCCTTCTTCCATCCGGAAAATGTATTTAACATCCCATTTCCCTTCTTCTATCCGGGAAATGTAAATTAAAGCCATTTTATTATCATAAAATGCTTTAATAACCAATAATGTCCCACATTATTGAATCATAGTTATATATCATATTATATAACGAAATCTAAGACCGCCCGTCCGGGTTTCCCAACTGTGCACGCCCCTAAATGGCTATCATCTTCCAGGGCCTCCAAGACAACCTGGGATCCTATCGAAACGTCGGGAAGCGACCATGTGCCTGCAGGATAGTCAAGACCACACCCGGAATCTCCTAACCAGCGCAGAAATATATATAAACAAACGCTCACATGGCCTAGGGACTATATCCACCCTGCATCATTAGCCAGGGGGCTTCACCACAATGCGCGCGACTTCCCTTATGATAGCGATTTAGAGAGGTGTGTATCCATAAATTAACATTTATGAAAAACATTACTTTTTCCCTTTTTGAAAACTCATATTTTACATTTCCAAAAATCATCCGTTTAGCCATTTAGCACCAAGTTTTAGAAGGCACATTATATTCTTATTAAGTCATATTTTATTAATGACCTAAGACCCCAATGTGCCACTAACCTCAAAATAGCCTCGAATAGTTTATATAATTCATAAACCCTCAAGGTGAGTCTCCATAATGGAGTGTCTCTCAAAAGCTCAACATTAATATTTTAACTTCCAATTTCATCTCTAGGTTAATCTCCTGAATCATTCGGATGTTAAACTACGCAACTTAGCCATCGGGTAAGCCTAAATATCCCATTATCATCCTAGGGCATTAGTCTACCCAAAACCACCCTCTAGGACTCTTAATTACTTCCCAAAGGAAGGTTCCTAAACCTTGGATCTAAAAGAAAAAAGGGCTAAAAATCAAAATAAGAAACTCTCACAAAAACAGGGGAACCGAATCGATTCGCCCCTTGGGCCGAATCGATTCGCCCTTGCGAATCGATTCGCTAAACAGCCGAATCGATTCGGTGAGTAAAAACTGACCTTCTGCAATTTCCGAATCGATTCGGTTTTAATCCGAATCGATTCGGTATGCAAGACCTGTAACCCTCTCCTTATCCGAATCGATTCGCCCCATGGGCCGAATCGATTCGGTCCTGAGATTTTGCCCAGTTTGGGCGACGAGTTACATAAACCCTAAAATCCCAAAACCTCCATTCTTTGCTTTTACCCAACATCAACAACATCTAATTCTACCAAATCATTCCTACACCAATTACAACTAATAATCTATCCTCAAATCCAATTTAAAACTAAGATTTAAGGGTTTAATCATCAAAATCAACAAATACCCATTTATGGGTTAAATCTCCAAAACCTAACTATACATGCAATTTATCACATTAAATCAATATCTAGCAAGTAAGAAACTTGCCTCGAGGTTCGTAGTCTCGGAACACCTCCGATAGCGACGGGTTCCGGCCCAAATCTTCCATCTCTCTCTTTCTCTCTACTTTCTCTTCTCTTCTCTCTCTCTCTCCTTTGGCTTCTCTCACACAAATGAAGAAAAAGAAAAGGGGTGGGGGATTTATAAGGGTCTAAAAATATAAACCCCACTCATAATTGCTAATACACCACTAAAATGACTCGTAACCACTTAATTGAGTCATAACTCCTTAAAATGCCTAAATCTCAAAAATTACAACTGGGCACTTATTTCGACTATCTCGACTATCCTAAAAACAACCACACCCTTTATTTTGGCATTCGGGAAAGTGTGAACTATTTTTATGTTCCAATTCCATTTTAATTCATTAATTTTACCCAATATCATATATAGGTCATAACCGTCGTTTTACATATAACGACGCAATAATACGCAGTATAACACTATTTACCTTCTCATAACGGGAAATAGTCAAAACATAGTAAATATTATCCCCAAGTCTCACCGGAAATAATATTTACTCCAACATTCGTATTTTATAAAATTAGCCCATTAGGCAAAATAGTATAAAATAGTCGCTCGAAAACCTGGGTTGTTACATACTCCCCCCCTTAAAGGGAAATTTTGCCCTCAAAATTCAGGCGTAACCCATAACTATATAAAGGGTATACTATAATAAAAACCGTTCTATCATACTAGCAAACCCCCGAATGGAAATGTCCCCATAGGACTCAGACTAAGGTCATCGCTATCGATCTCAGAGACTATCGATCCTACCCTTCTACTACGGGAGGAGATACCCACACAAGCTCGGCACTAATTGCCTTACTTTCCGAAACACGTTATACCTCTACTAGGGAATAACTACACTAACTTTCTATTCACGTTGGCGTAACCCTCAAAAGTCTACTTGCTCACTGAGCCCAATCTAAAGGAAGGTTCCCGGACCACTCCCAGTCCTAGGAATATACTATTCGCTGTTTCCATTCCAACGAGTAGACAAGGCATATTGCCATCTATACTAGGCTATGCACGGCCTAACGTTTATCGAAAACGATCCGAACTATTGCACGGAAATTCGATCCATAAAAACTACTACTCCGATCTCTCCTTAAAATCAAATCCACCCTTCCACTTACGGGTGGTAGGATATACCCCATATCCCAATGGTTCCCATTCTTCCTGGAGACTTTACCTGTACCTTGACACGAATGTCTCATCTCGGTTCACTATCGTTTGATAGGAACCGCATACAGATCTAAAACTCCTATTAAGAAGAGTTGGGCGTACAGCTCCCGCTTAGTCCGCCCATTTCCATCGAGCAAGCAGCGATTGATCAAATGATCCACAGTTTCCTCAACCAGAATCAAGACCGTTGCATTATCGACAATTCGATAAAATGTCCATGGATACACCCATCCTCGTTCCATACTACTATCTACATACCAGTAGGTGAAAGGGTCAATCATGGACCTGAATGCCCTTACAATAGCGTCCCCTCGGTGAAGCTCACTCCACCTGGCATTCCATGCCACGAATAAACTTTAAGACGGTATCTACTCGGCTCCTTTTATACTCCCGCTCGCATTGCCTTAGCGAAAGGGAATATCCTATCGATAGTCCTTTACGATCACAAGCTTGTTATTCGTGAAAAGACTCCAAATTCCTGCCCAGGAGAAATGCCTCTAAGTCTTTAAGGCAAATACTACCGCCATGAACTTTAAATCAAGCGTGGGATGACACTTCTTAAAAATGTGAGACACACGAACAATATGTCCATGTTCCCATATTCATACTTCCCGTTCCTGGCCAAGACTCGTTCGTTAAATCCACTCTTGATCATAACAACACGAGTGCAGGAGAAAAGTTAGCTTATACTCCAACTCCTCCAAAGGTAGGTTACCCATGTAACCCTCTAACTATGAGAGGCCCCACCACTAATGGCCTAACATTCTAACGAGCTCGAAATTTCCATACTTCTCGTCTAAGGACCAAAACCCACAACCTATTGTGGTCAACTCCCCACCATTTTCCTAAACTAACGCCGCATGCCCTAAGGGCCTAGCATCCTAAGAATCCTAAGGTCAATCTATCTATCCTAACCTAGTCGTATAAGTATAATACTAAATATCCCTAGTGTACAAGACCTTTCCCGACTTCTGACATTAGCTCGGTTTCATGTGTGGGACGTCTCGCCGAAGCGAAATCCAAACAAGGAACCCTCCCGTTACACTACTACCTCGCATTGTCAGTCGTCGAGAAGTAACGGTCGAAGACACATGATCGGGATCGACGAAAATCCTAACTCGAAATTCTACTACTACATTTGTACGTCTACGTCCTACCATAACTATCGACTGAGGCATTTACTTTCAGTAAGATGCCACCAATACTCTACCCCAAGAGACACATATATCTCTAAACAAATGGCCTTCTCATTAAGACACCACCATAAGTCCCTATCGGACATCCATCATCATAGTCTTCCCCACATCGATCCAGAGGGAAAACTATCATCGTGCTCATATATCGCACATGAACTTAGCCCTTAATCACTCTTATACGTGATTCTTGGCTAAACCTTCCAACCCAGCACTTAACCAACAGAAAAGAAAAGAAGGAAGAAAAGAACAGAACAGAAAAGAAAATGCACATCTCTCCACTCCCAACTTCGTTAAGGTTCATGCGTGGAGCGTCTCGCCGAAGCGAAATCCAAACAAGGAACCCCTCCACACAGTCACCTTAACTAGCCGGTCGTGGAGATAAGGCAATAGCATACACAAGCAAAGCAAATAAAATAAAAACAAAAATAAAGGAAACTATTTACATACCGTGAACCACCTCTATAAAGTCTCAACCCGTATCCAGGAGAGATGTTATAGACCCACTAGTCCTCCCTCTAGAACTAGAACTGGGATAACCTCGCAATATATTCGCTTGCTACCACACCCATCAATCTAAGACTATCTCTACTCGTATAATATATAATACAAGTAGCACGTATCACACATATCACCACTCGCCCCATAACGAGTGAAAAGGAAAAAAAATACAGAACTCCCCTATCATGGAAGTCACATAAATATACTTACTATATATAAAAATATGTACCGATACCATCACCAGCTCGATATACGCACCCGAATCTAGGGCTAACACCAATCTACTCCCATCTTACCTAAGGAATGCACTACTCGCACCCTAGTTAGAAAGTCCCACCAACATACTAGCCAACCTCCTTGGTTGCTACCGATACTTCTAAGACACGACATTCTAGTGTTACCCGAACCAAACTACTTCCATCAATGACTCAACTAGGAGTCCTATTCTTGCCGGTTATCTTCAATCGAGAAGGTCAGAACGCATAGTTCCCTTGACTTCTTCAGCAAGGAGAACATCCTGCCAGCCTCCCCGACCTTAGCTCCACGTGCCTTCCCCGGGTGGATGTCCACCAGTGGGGTCTCATGAACACCACTTCTCCAAAAGTGTTTCCCACACTTACTTACGAGCCTAGCATTTCCACTGAGAGGCTCTCTCTATGGGCAAAAACATTCTGCCCCACCATAACGAGGTGACTATCATATCCGCCACTTCAACCTTACTCCTAAGGGTGAAAGGTTTTCCTCAAACCCTCACACCGAGGCACTCCTATACCCAACTCTAGGCCAAAACTCTCGGGCCTTACGTTCTCACCGAACGAGGTTACACTTCCTCGATCCAACCAAACTTCAACATGTGGTTCTAATAAAGAACTTCTCAACTCTAAATTGACATTGCTCGGAGTCCCAAGCATAGTACACTCTCTACCGGCAGCGGTACTTGGGAAAACTATTTTCACCGTACTTAGTAGTCACGGCAGCATTATAAAATAATGCTACAAAGGGGGAGACCTCCAAAGCGGTCCTTATTCCCGACCACAACCTACAGCTTATAGTAATCCCATCCCACGACGCCTTCACAACGGCCTTCCTCAACGCCCTTCACCTAACGACTTACAAGTCTCACACGAACGCGCAGAAGATCTTCGGGGTCCTCATACCATAGCAGGAGAACGAAATCTCACAAGAGAATTCAATGACCTTATTCCTAAGGCTCTACATCAAATAGAGAGAAACGCAGAAGACGTAAAACATCCGCACAGATTCCTAAGGACTCTAGAACCTAATGCTCTGATACCATCTGTGATAACCCGCCTACTAAAATAATAGGTGGCCAGCCCAATACTCCAATAATTACAGGAATCATAGATGGTCCATTCTTAGCATCACTGTCGATTAAAATAATAGTATGAGATAACCACCCATCATTTTAGAAAACGGATTGTCATACACAAAAGAATTTTAAAAGTAAAAGAGAAACACTTAGACAATTCCATTTGTAAAAACGGTGGGTATCAAAAATCGATGAATAAAGTATGACAATACAATAAATAATCACCGAATAAGCTGTCGGTGCACAGACCAATACAAATAATATGCTAAGTATTACAATCAATATTTACAATTTTATAAATGAGTGCAATACCTTGGGCAAACACGACCGAATAACTATACTGAACATAACTAGAGTACAAAAGAAAGGAGCGTCTACTACAAGTATCCTACAACATCCGCAACATGCTGTAGCTCCATGACAACTGGAATGGAATATGTAAATACAGATGTCCATGCGGAAGCGCACCTGTAACGGCAAAGAATATGCAGAAATAAGGAAATATAGAAACCGGTCAGGGCCGGGTTTGATATGATTACCATGTGACTAAATGCATGGCAGGTAAGTGCGTAATTCCCTCGCAGATAACAATAATATTCCTCGCCTCTCAATTTAGCAGCAACCTAACGCAATAACGTGAGATGTTCTAGTTAACCCTAAGTACTAAGGGCTAACTTTTCCCCATTCTCAACACTGTGCCCTATTCGTGCGTGGGGTGTCTCGCAAAGCGAAATCCAAACAAGGAACCCCCCCAATACACTACTACTTAGGCAAGGTTGATCGTCGAGATCCATTAGACCCTAAGCACGAAATAATAAATAAATACATGTGTGTGCATAAGGGTGGGAGGTCACAACTACAGCTATTCAAGAAATAAAAACATAAACCCATCCATCATCTAACGGCACAATTCCTAATTCTTTATTTAGGAATTGACATATGTGGTAAATTCATTTTATCAAAGGTTTACCAATTAATCCCATCTCAAAACTTTCTTTACCAAATTTTATTTTCTTTCTTCTATCTAGGAAAAATACATAATTTAAAGCAAGTTTTATTATCATAAAAGAATGCTTTAATTTTATATCATAACATCCATTTTCCTTCTTCCATCCGGAAAATGTATTTAACATCCCATTTCCCTTCTTCTATCCGGGAAATGTAAATTAAAGCCATTTTATTATCATAAAATGCTTTAATAACCAATAATGTCCCACATTATTGAATCATAGTTATATATCATATTATATAACGAAATCTAAGACCGCCCGTCCGGGTTTCCCCACTGTGCGTGCCCCTAAATGGCTATCATCTTCCAGGGCCTCCAAGATAACCTGGGATCCTATCGAAACGTCGGGAAGCGACCATGTGCCTGCGGGATAGTCAAGACCACACCCGGAATCTCCTAACCAGCGCAGAAATATATATAAACAAACGCTCACATGGCCTAGGGACTATATCCACCCTGCATCATTAGCCAGGGGGCTTCACCACAACGCGCGCGACTTCCCTTATGATAGCGATTTAGAGAGGTGTGTATCCATAAATTAACATTTATGAAAAACATTACTTTTTCCCTTTTTGAAAACTCATATTTTACATTTCCAAAAATCATCCGTTTAGCCATTTAGCACCAAGTTTTAGAAGGCGCATTATATTCTTATTAAGTCATATTTTATTAATGACCTAAGACCCCAATGTGCCACTAACCTCAAAATAGCCTCGAATAGTTTATACAATTCATAAACCCTCAAGGTGAGTCTCCATAATGGAGTGTCTCTCAAAAGCTCAACATTAATATTTTAACTTCCAATTTCATCTCTAGGTTAATCTCCTGAATCATTCGGATGTTAAACTACGCAACTTAGCCATCGGGTAAGCCTAAATATCCCATTATCATCCTAGGGCATTAGTCTACCCAAAACCACCCTCTAGGACTCTTAATTACTTCCCAAAGGAAGGTTCCTAAACCTTGGATCTAAAAGAAAAAAGGGCTAAAAATCAAAATAAGAAACTCTCACAAAAACAGGGGAACCGAATCGATTCGCCCCTTGGGCCGAATCGATTCGCCCTTGCGAATCGATTCGCTAAACAGCCGAATCGATTCGGTGAGTAAAAACTGACCTTCTGCAATTTCCGAATCGATTCGGTTTTAATCCGAATCGATTCGGTCTGCCAGACCTGTAACCCTCTCCTTATCCGAATCGATTCGCCCCATGGGCCGAATCGATTCGGTCCTGAGATTTTGCCCAGTTTGGGCGACGGGTTACATAAACCCTAAAATCCCAAAACCTCCATTCTTTTCTTTTACCCAACATCAACAACATCTAATTCTACCAAATCATTCCTACACCAATTACAACTAATAATCTATCCTCAAATCCAATTTAAAACTAAGATTTAAGGGTTTAATCATCAAAATCAACAAATACCCATTTATGGGTTAAATCTCCAAAACCTAACTATGCATGCAATTTATCACATTAAATCAATATCTAGCAAGTAAGAAACTTGCCTCGAGGTTCGTAGTCTCGGAACACCTCCGATAGCGACGGGTTCCGGCCCAAATCTTCCATCTCTCTCTTTCTCTCTACTTTCTCTTCTCGCTCTCTCTCTCTCTCCTTTGGCTTCTCTCACACAAATGAAGAAAAAGAAAAGGGGTGGGGGATTTATAAGGGTCTAAAAATATAAACCCCCACTCCTAATTGCTAATACACCACTAAAATGACTCGTAACCACTTAATTGAGTCATAACTCCTTAAAATGCCTAAATCTCAAAAATTACAACTGGGCACTTATTTCGACTATCTCGACTATTCTAAAAACAACCGCACCCCTTATTTTGGCATTCGGGAAAGTGTGAACTATTTTTATGTTCCAATTCCATTTTAATTCATTAATTTTACCCAATATCATATATAGGTCATAACCGTCGTTTTACATATAACGACGCAATAATACGCAGTATAACACTATTTACCTTCTCATAACGGGAAATAGTCAAAACATAGTAAATATTATCCCCAAGTCTCACCGGAAATAATATTTACTCCAACATTCCTATTTTATAAAATTAGCCCATTAGTCAAAATAGTATAAAATAGTCGCTCGAAAACCTGGGTTGTTACAATACCACTTGGGTAAGGATGAGTTTAACATCTTATTGGTTATGGATCACCCTATATATTAAAAGAACTACAGGGAAAAAAGGTATCAAGTAACCTTGCTTGTGATTGTTAGAGTTTTATTATTGAAACTATATAGTGACATTTTATTTTTTTAATGAAAGGCTTGTCTACTTCATTTTGATATGAGAATCATGTTTGTCAGAATGATTTATATTTATGTTTATTAAATATATTATTTTATATATGTCGGTCAATTATCCTTAATAGAAATTCTAGAGAGTTGGAGTCGGCTTGATCACATATGTTCGAAATTCTGTGTCTAGTAAAATTGAATAGTCCACACCCATGATTGGGAGTTGACATCCTACCAGAATGGTTGTGTGTACAATCCTAGTGGTTTATCTCAAACTAGAATAACATATCTAATGGTTCGAGAACATGTATGATAGTTTGAAAGAGGATTGTGGCCAACACATCCTAGAATATATTGAACATGAGTACCCATGAGGTTTAAGTCTTAGAGTTGTCTTGATCAGACTAGATAATCTTACACCATTTGGAAACGTTGAATAAATTCTTAATCTCGAGAATTATAAGGATTAGAATACTTGCAAAATTATTTTTTTAATTGCTATGAGTTTGATCGAATTTATATCAAGTCAATAAATCGTCGCAAGTCTGGCAACTATTGTGTGAGTAAGTCTCGGATCATAATTCAGAGGAATCTTCGTCCAACAGATAACTTGAATTGCGATACCCCCTCGATAGATTTATAAGATTTGTTTTCGCCAGTTAACCTCATCAGCAAGTTATTTTGTAATCCAGTGGAGTAGAAAAATAACTAAAGTCTGAGAATCGATGAATTGATTAGATGTTGGTTGATAAGAACCTAAAAGTGTATAATTTATGCTCCGAATAGATGTATTTTAGTCGATCGTTTTTAATAAAAATGGACTTATTTCGTATTTGTTTATTTCTCATATCAATATGCAGTTGTAGTACAAACAATACTAAATTAGTATAATCGCGGCGCAATAGCGGTCAAAAGCATGCATCGAAGAAATCAAAGAGACTGCGAAGTTAGAAGTCCCATTGAGCTTGCCTAGATGAGTTTCCATGTTCTGAACCCTTTCCCCGAACCAAACCTAAGCCTACACCGAGCCCACAACAATCACCCAAACCCGGTGTGTATTGGGTTTGTACCTTTATTATTTTCTTATATTTTTAATTTAGTGTCGTTTTTATTTTTAGGATTTATTTTAGATTTATTTAGAATTTTCTAGAATTTATTTTCTATTTCTTTTTATTTTTTATTTTTATTTTTATTAGTTTTTAATTCTACTCTTTATTTTTAGTTTTGCTAAATTTTATATTTTTAGCACTTTAGGTTTTACTTTTACTTCTTTTGTAGTTTTTATTTTAATTATTTGAGTTTTATTTTTAATAAAATTTATTTATTTTTAGAGGATTTATTTTTATGTTTTATTTTAGTGCGTTGAGTATTTGTTTTCCTTTATTTTTGTTTGTTTTTAGTTTTCAGTTAGTTTATTATTATTTTTTATTTGGTTTTATTTTATTTTATTAGTTTTTATTTGAATCATATTTCGTTTTTAGAGTTTGTATTGTGTGTCGTGTTATTTTTATTTTTTTAGGTTTTATTTTTTGTTTAGTTTACTTTTTATTTTCATTTTAGTTGTTTTTATTTTATGAGATTTATTTTTAGTATTTTCTTATTTTATTTTATTTAGGGTGCAAAGTCAAACATACACATATCCTACACCATATCCTATACACTCACATACAACTAAACCCTCACCCATACACTAATTAATCTGCACTCTAATATACCTAAACCCCACTCCCTCCATCTTCAACCTCACAACACTCTTTCTCCTCTCACCTCCATTTTCAAACCTCAATTAACATATCCACTAATTCTAAACCTTTAACAACCTTCCACCCTTGTACCTCCCAACAAACCCGTTTTTGCCTAAACCCCGACAACGACACCATTTGATAATTGGCGTTTTCATATGGTCGTTGTCTTCAAAAGTTAATCTCAAAATTTCCTTGAATTACCTACAAAATTTGTCTAAAACAACTCGTATTGCGATAAGTACAGGTATCAATCCAACTTCTAATGTGAAACAATTACTGCGAAACTTGCAATTCAATTTTTTTTTCTGATTTTTTTATTATTATTATTTTTATTTAAAACAAGAAAAATTAACTAATAAGTGCTCAAAATTATGAAATGACTAAATAATGAAAAATAATGTGGAATCGAGTGTGAAAAATGTGAGAATGTCAAGAGATGGGATTACACCGCATTATCAATTATTTTAATTTCTCCACTTATTAATTTGAAATATTTTGAGATAATATTAAATTGATAATCTAACTCTAGTTACAATTATAAATTTAATAACATCTTTTTCAAAAAATTAATTTAAAAATGTCACACTATGAAAAATTAAGAATTATACTATTTTCAAGAAAATTTCCTGTTATGATCAATTTAATAAAAATAGTATCAATCCTCAAATTTCAACACCAAATTAATATTTGGATTTGGGAAAAACCTATCTCTAGTTCGATTCCTAAAATCAAACATTAATTTGTACAATTAATTTACTAACTCTCATTACATAAATTAATTGGTGACAGTTCAAAATTAATTTTTCTAGAATTATAACAATTAATGAAGGGGTGAACCCGGACGCAACGGTAAGGTTGCCCCGCTGTGACCTGGAGGTCACGGGTTCGAGTCACGGAAACAGTCTCTCTGCGTATGCAGGGGTAAGACTGCGTACATTCAACCCCCCCAGTACCCCGCAGTGGCGGGAGCCTCGTGCACTGGGTTTGCCCTTTATAACAATTAATGAATTTAATTAATTAATATAATCTCCTACTGTGTGCATAAACAACATTCAATAATAGTCAAGAAGGATATAAATTGAAAAGAGGATGAAGAAATACGATACACAATTTTTTCCACAAATATCTCTTGAAATGCGCCTTGACATACGTCCAACTTCTTTACAATTTTTAGTACTTAATTACAAAAATAAAAATAAAAACTAAAACTAAAAATTATTCTAAACTAAACTAATTTTTTTCTTGGATTTTTCTAATTTTTTTTATGCTCCTATTATGTACATAATATACACTGTGACTCTCTCTAATTGCAGTCTACTCGTTGCCTCTTCTGTGAGAGTCGTCTTGTCTCCCTTTTAATGAGTTCCTTCCCTCTTTTAAAAGCCACGCGCTGTATTTTTCTTGGAAGATTTGGTGGGATTCCATTTGGCCAAGTCAAAATATGATATTTGGAGGGATTTTAAAAATTAATTTACACGTGTATTTTGGCAAGGCTTAGGAGGCGACTTTGGTTCCTAATTTGTAGGGGGTAAAAATCGGGTAAGGCTTTGGAATGGAGGTAAAGTGGGTTGATTGGAGATGGGTTTGTTCCTGGTTTCATGGACTAGCTTAAGATTGTATTCGGTTTTGAGGATTTTCGGGTCAAGGCAAGTGGTTTTGATCTGGGTTCGGGTTAAACATGGGTTGGTATGGGAGGTTCAGACAATAAGGGGTCGTGGGGCTTTGAAGTTGGGTGGAGGTCAGGCTAAACTGGGTGGTTATGATCAATTAGGGGCAAATTGATTTGACCAAGTGGGCATCGAAACTTAATGTGGAAAAATCATATTTTATGTCGTAATCAACTTTGTAAATAAGATCTCATTATATTGAAGTGATTTTTTAGATAATTAGATTGGAGTGCAGTCATGAATTTAGTGGACTTAATTATGATTAAATAAAGAAAGGAAATAAATTACGGGATTGTAATTTGAATTATAAAAAATTATATTTCTCAGTAATTTTTTTTGAGAAACTTTAGTAAATTTACGCTTAATTTCATAATTTTCAGTAAAAACTGTTGAAAATGTCATAGTTTTGATCAGCATATAGACTTAAAATCCAACCAACACAATATTTTTCTTTTGTGTATTGAATATTTTAAATTGAATTGAGAAAATTGATGCTACCAAAATTTACCTTTGTGAGAAAATTGAGGTAGTACTCTAACAGGAGAGTACTACCTCTAACAAAATTACCCATGGTTATATTAGAGCACCTTGTATCCATATAGGTGAAAAGTGCAACTTGTAGTTTTATCCCTTGACCGGATCTATCATAGTAGCTTAACATGATATAAAAAAATTAACATAAATTAATGGAGGTAAAATTTAAAATGCAATACATGTTTAATCTTAAAGCATTCTGAACACTCCAATATGTATTTGAAAAAGTTTGCCTAATGCAATACATATATTGTTGTTACGCGTAGCACACTATGAAGAAATGCATCAAGCAGAATTGTCGCTTATGTTATGTGCCTTATTTCTATCTTGAATTATAAGACATTACGAAGGAATTTTTCATAGAAACAAATAAATAAATAATCTAAAGTAATACATATCATATGGGAATAATACCCAATTCTGTGGATCCCAGAGAAAATACATAGTAGACAATTCCACAAACAAGACTCCATTACATCTATCCACGTGCCAAAGCAATTAAGCAGAAGATTCTTGAATACCTTATATGCATATCTACCAGAACTACTCTTATACATTATCCTTCTCTAACTCAACTAACTTTTAGGCCCTTCACAAGGTCATGATATCAATAATTTAGTTTTGAAATTGATTTATCAAATTATATTGGAAAACCCAAACGTAAAACTGAGCAAGACAATTTGAAAAGCACAGAACAAATTAATGGGATTCAAGTAAGTCATGCAAAAAAGATGTAGTAATACACCATATAAAGATGCAAAATTTTAATATGTAGCACTTTACACCGTTGTCTTTTAGGTATGATCAACCTCAAAGTATGATTAAACCATCCAAATTAGATAAAAGAATAAAATAAACAAGTCGTCGAAGATGAGAGGATTGAGTGGGGGAACTTTGGTTGTGGTAGGTGAGATATTCTATTCGAAAATAAAAGGAAGTTAAAAGGTGAGAAGGAATTGTGGGGAAGTGGCTGAAATGTTTATGTGATGTTTAATTACTATTTCACCCCAGCAATCATTTGTTAAAAAAACATTTATTTCTTAAGTTTTATTCTCACATTTAAAGTAATAGCTCCCATAATAAAATTTAAGTAATGTGCCCTATAATGATTTATTTGTTTGTAACAACGGTATAAAATTATTATTGAAGTATAAAAAATCATTATAATAAATTTCATCATACATATAATTAGTTGTCAAAATAATAATCATTCCAAAATAATCATATGATACAAATTTACAGATCTTGTCATCTTAAATATATTTACCGCCTTTCCAAAAATCATTCCTAACACTTATTTACAGGAGATGAATATTATTTAAATCACGTTGACACATAGGATATGTAATTTCATCACCTATTACCATAACACCTTTATTACAAGTATCAATGATCAAATAATTTTATTGTGGAAGAATCTATCGCGACAAAATAAAAATGGAAAGCGCGCGCGCGCACACACACATGTATGTGTATATATATATATATATATATATATATATATATATATATATATATATATATATATATAAAGAGAGAGAGAGATAGAGAGAGGGAGAGAGAGAGAGAAAGACTCTCATACATAACAAGTATACATACTTGCTAGCACATACATGTTTTTCTAAAATATTAAAAAAAAATTGGAGTTGAATTTTTTTATATGCTATTAAAACATTTTAAGGGACTCATATAAAAACAATCAGTTCAAAAATAGCATTTTTTTTTGCTATTTTTACAAAATAGGTCCAACTTTCACAGATTTTAAAGTGTTTTAAAAGCTGTGAAAGTTTAATTAATTTAAAAAAAAAAATACTATTTTGAATTGATTTTTTTCGTATGGATCCCTTGAATTGTTTCAATACCACGCAAATATATATTCTTTGAACCTAATGCAACACTCAACACTAATTTAAAAGTCAAACAATTTTCCTCATTATAAAATATACTTGGCTAGAATGAGGAATATTTTACACTTAGGTAGAAAGCAATTTTAGTGGGGTCAACCTTGTTAGCTAATCTCTATGATTGACATCTTAGTGTGTGTGTGTATATATATATATATATATATATATATATATAGGCAAAGGATCATTGAGATTCCATTTTGACACCCCTGAATGAGCTCTATTTTTTTAAAATAGTAAAAAAAAAAATTTGGGTTGATTTTTTTTTTTATGATTTTCAAACATTTCAGTAGGATTATAAAAAAATAATCAGCTGAAAATGAATTTTTTGCTATTTTAAAAAAATCGTTCAAACTGTGTCAGTTTTTAAGTTGTTATAAACTGACAAAGTTTGACCGATTTTTTTAAAATAGTAAAAAAATGCATTTTGAAGTGATTATTTTTTTATGATCCTACTGAAATGTTTAAAAATCATTAAAAAAAAATTAGCCCAAAATTTATTTTTTTTACTATTTTAAAAAAATAGACTTCATTCATGGACCAGGGGACCTCACTTGATCCTCTCTCTCTCTCTCTCTCGAGAGAGAGAGAGTCAAGCTATAGTACATCATGCTTTATACATCACTCACGCATCACACCTAATTCTAGGTGCTAAAAGACTTTTTTTTTCAAATTATATATTTTTTTCTTGAAATTAACCTTTCAATCAACCCATATGCAAAAAATTAGGTCAAAATACATTTTGTAGCTATTTTTAAAAAATTCACAAAAAACTGCTAAAAATACCTTATTTATAAGGGTCAGCGCCAGTAGTTTTTTGTGGATTTTTTAAAAATATCTAAAAAATATATTTTGACCTAATTTTTTGCATATGGGTTCTTTGGAGGGTTAATTTCAAGAAGAAAAAAATATAAACTTGAAAAAAAAGTTTTATAGGGCTAGAATTAGGTGTGATGTATAATGCATGATGTATGTGAGTCTTCCTCTCTCTCTCTCTGTGTGTGTGTGTGTGTGTGTGTGTGTGTGTGTGTGTGTGTGTGTGTGTATATATATATATATATATATATATATATATATATATTAGCTTACCTTTTTTGATAAATTTTTTAAAATAAGAAATATTAAAGTTTTTAATCAAACTTGGTATAGATGATTTCCTATCATCGATAAAAAAAAATCATCAATAAAAAGTCATCCTCGACGTGGATTAAAGAAAAATTAGGTGTATATATGCTTTTTCAACCGTTCAATCGTTTGATCGTCACCTCACCCACTTTGTGGATGAATTTTTAGATTTTTTTTTACATGGTCTCCTTACTATGAAGACAATATATACCAAGTTTGACTGAAAAATTTATGTTTTTAATATTTAAAAAAATTATGTTCTTAGGTATATTTTACGAGATATGTTGGAGAGTCCGATTGTAGATACATATTACTCTCCAACATATCTTATTTAACATAATTAAAAACATATCAATTTTTAACCAAACTTGGTATATATGATTTTCGTAATGAAGAGATCTTCTATAATAAAAATATCAAAAAAATGTTATGAAAGTTGATGAATTGGGTGTACGTGTGAATTTTCGAGTGTTCAAATTTTTTATCATGTCACCTACTTCCAAAATAAATTTTTAGATATATTTTTTCTAAATTATCTCCTCACTATGGAGAGACATATAAGATTTTTTAATATTTATAAAAAAAATTGTATGTTCTTTATCTATCTATCTATCTATCTATCTATATATATATATCTATATATATATATATATATATATATATATATATATATATATATATATATATATATATATATATATATATATATATATAGACACACACACACACACACACACATGAGAGCTAATTACAGCCCCTTATGTGGGATCTTAAAAACTATCAAATATAGACCAATTTTTCTTAAATATAAAAAAAAACATTTTGAGCTATTTTTTTAGGGATCTTCTAAAATGTTTAAAACCCATGCAAAAAAATAAAAATAAAAAGTATATTTTTTGAATTTAAAAAAGAATTTCGCATGGGTTCCGTAACTAAAGCTCACGTATGGGATCTTGACTCTCTTTCTCTCTATCACACACACAGACATAGGTTCTACAACGGGCGTCATTTAGTAGTTCCTTAACAGGTGTGTAAAAAAGAGGAGAAAATAGGGTGAATTTTCAAGAAAGAAATATTTACACCTAATGCTCTTTATATTGAATCTGTTTTGCTAACTCAACCTCTATCAATTCTTGTTATCTTTTTTTCTTAATATTTTTAATGATCTTCAGGTTATCATTTTCTCATCCAAGAGATCAAAATGCTTTTTTTTTTTGGGAAAAGAAAAATTCATGTAATCTTGTTTCGAAACACTATGATAAAAAATGTTTGTTTATCTAAAAAAATACTTCAACTCTAAGAGATTAAAATGATTTTTCTTTATCTGAGGGCCATTGGTTCCCTTCTCTTTTTATTACTGAATGTGGGTTTACCTTTCCCCCAAATCCCTTTTGTCTTGACTTCGGTCAATATTTTGACGTTGTACCTGCTAGAATAGCCCCCAACACATGGAGAGCTATAAATCGGGTTTACAAATTGAATCAGCTTCATGGGACCCATATAGGCGTCCCAGAGTTTATGTTTTGCTATAAATGGGTCACCAGTGATAGCACTTATTATTTAAAAACCAGGGTTGTAAATAGGGCTTTGGTTGTTAATCTCTCAGACTCCAAGAGAGACTATTTTTATCATGGAGTGATTGATAAGAATTGGCAATATGCACCCATAACAGGGGATGCAGTATACCAGGGGCCTAGATGCCTTCAATATGGACATGGGATAGGTTCCTGAGAACACGCTATATATATGACTTACTTGAGTCTATATATAAGAGTTCCAACTAGTTTGGATATCGAGACAAAGTAGGTTAGTTTTTATGATTCGATCCATCTCTCAAAGGTTCAAGCAAGAATGAAGAAATCTAGTCCAAGAATCATCAAGATCACCTAAATGGAAGTTAATTCTACCTTACAACCACTTTAGGACACTTACACTACATATTATTGAGTTCACATCTGCATATATTGTTTATATTACTTTCACAATGTTTTCAAATCATTTTAATTCCCTTATATCATTTTTGAAACAGTTTAAATAGTTTTTGGAATTATTAAAATTTGGTTTTAAAAGTGTTGGGGTTAAAAGTTGAATTATGGAAAATGGTTTTATTCATTAAAATTTGTATTGGGTAGGATCTCAAAGTGCTAGAGAATTCAGGGGCTAAGTTTAGAATATCTTTTACACGCGTTTTACAGCTTGTATCATTCGAACACGTGTTGACACCTTGACGGTTGGTTTTGTGTTTTCTCTAAGACACATCCTTTATATTCAATCTCAGCCCTTGGTTAAACATTATCAACTAGCTGCATGTTTTTAGGGTCAATCCACGTACAACCAGTTTTAACCAATCAACGTTAGTTATTTTCACCGCTTATATTGAACCGTTAGATTGGCAGTCAACTGGTCAAAGTTAATCTCAGCCGTTGGATTGCCTTAGACGTTCGAGATTCCTCCTTAGCTACTATATAAACCCATGTAGTCTCAGCCATTTGAGACTTTTGTCTTTCGTCCAAATGGAGAACAAAAAATAGTAGATAGAAGAGAGAGAACAGAAAAGAGAGAGGAGAGAGGAAAAGAAATAGAGAAAAGACAGAGAGAAGAAACCCTTATCTTCGAAGCTCAACCTCTAAGTGTGTTCCCTTAATCTAAACACTAAAATCTTCATAGTTTCATACGACAGAAAATCTAAACCTTGAGAGCTATATCCATTTAGGGGTTATGTGAGTTTGGTGTGGGATTTGTGAGACGTTTGAAGACCTCTTCAAGTCTTGATTTCTCTCATAACTCATCTCTAAGAAAATCTTGAGTTTCACTGTTGAAACTTGAGTTTTTCTAAAAGAGAAAATCACACGTTTATATTTTTATTCTCTTTTGGATCTTTTATTTTAGATCCCTTCTGTTTCAAGAGATTTTGAAAAAGAAACTTCTATTTTTCAAGGATAAATCAGATCTCTAGAATATTTGTGTTTCTTGCTTTATGTTTCACAATTTGTGAAATAACTGTGTACAAAAATAAATGGAAACACATAGGACCTTAGCTAGTTTCAAAAGCAAGGTTTTTTTCCATATCTGATCTTGAGAAAGAAGTTATTTTTCAAAATAATTTGAATCAATATCTGCATGTCATATGGAACCTCTTGATTTATAGGAGTTTGTCTGTCTAAATAATTTGAGAGGGTGAGTTGCATAAATCTATATTTATTTCACATCACAAACTCATTCTCACACACGAACACTTAGTCACAGTGGTTCTGTTTGAGGAACTTGGAAATTAAAAGAGTTGCTGGAATCAAAAATAAAAAGGAGATAAAGGAAAAGACAAAGAAGTAATAAGGGAAGATCAGTTCTAGTCCAAAAACCTTTGGAGTGGAGTAGCTCATGTAGGTATACACATGAACTTAGATTTAGGATCTTTGTGTGTTTACTTAACTGTTGTAACTTGCTTCTTTATTTTAGTGGATTTTTTTGTTTGTGCCGTAGTGGACACCGTGTATGTTTTCCTTGATTAAGGGTTTTAGCACGTTAAAATTCGTGTGTTCATTACTTTGAATGTTCTTAATTTCTGTTGTGATTGGTACTGCACGCTAGACTTAGTGGATGGTCTTTAATTTCTAAAACCTAAGGTAATCAACTACCAAATGTAGACTACATATTCAGAAAACAATTTTGAACCCATCTTGTGTTATTATTTGAAAAGATTTTTGTCCAAAAAGTTTATTCGGAGTTTACTCAATTTATAATTTTGTTATTAATGTAGTAAACAGTTTTTTTCAAGTTGTATCAGAGTAGGACCATCTTTTGTGATCCGAAAAATTTAGAATTTTTTTTCAAAACTTCTTTCAAAAATTTTGAATATGGAAGAAGGATTTGAGAAGTTTGGTAACCTCTTCAGACCAGCACTCTTTTATGGAAACAACTTTTCATACTGGAAAGTACGAATGGTTCCTTTCATTCAAGGAACCCTTGGTGATGATGTCTGGGAAATGATTGAAAGAGGGTATTAACATCCTACTAAGGCTATATCTGAAACTAATCCAACAAGGATTAAGAAACTTCTTAGTGAATTTACTAAGGAAGAGAAAAAGGCATCTCTAGATAATAACAAAGGTAATAATGCCATCTTTATGTCCATTTATGAACACGAATTTCAAAGAATATCCATATGTTCGACTTCTAAAGAGGCATGGGACACTCTTGTCACTACTCACGAAGGTGATGAAAGGGTTAAGGCAGGAAAAACTCAAATGCTTGTCCAGCAATACAACAACCTGATAATGGATGACAATGAATCATTTGAAAATTTCTACATTAGGTTAACTAATATCTTCACAAAACTTCATGCAAATGGTATAACCTATAGTAGAAAGGTAATTGTTCAAAAGATTCTTAGGTCACTACCTTCCAAATTTGACAATAAGAGATATGCCATTGAAGAAATGGACGACCCTAATATGACTCCTAAATTGATTAGTAGTAAACTGAGGATTGTAGAGTTAGATTAAGACTTCAAGAAGCAACTGACCAGATAGAACAAGAAACCCACTAGTTCTCTAAAATGCATGTTCCTAAAATAAGTTCTTTGGACTTTGAGCCTGATTGTGCTGATGTCTATGATTTGGATGACCTTAACAATCAAATAGCTCTTATGAGTAAGCATTTCAAAAATATTTTAAAATTTAGAAATGTTGTAGACTCTAAACAAGGCAAGTCAAATTATCAAGGACATTAAAAGTGCAGACCTCATGACAGAGACAATGCTAAACACTCACATAACAATAAAAGGACCTATGACAATAACCGACCTAAGACAGACCTAAAAGATGTTAAATTTCATAGATGTGGTAAAATGGGACATTATGCTAGTAAATGTCCAACTAATTTTATCAACAATAACAAGGCTATTGTGTGTAAAACGTTGGATGACTCTAGTGATTCTGATGAAGATGAAACAGATTCAACCCAGAATGATGAGTATTGCATGTCTTTCTTTTCCAAGATTTTCTATAATGATGATGATGCATGCCTACCTACTCACGAATCTATGTTGCCTGTTGATGTTGATGCTAATACTGCTCCTATTATTGTTGAAAGTAATTTAAGTGTGAGTCAAAGCGTTAATATTGCGACAAACTGAATGTGTGCGTTAGTCCAAAAGAACCAATTAATGTTTTACGGGACACTTCACACGACACATTTAGCGAGTTTAAGGATGATTTACATGAGTTATACACAAAAATAGTTAAAAAGAGTGCTCGTGTTGAAAAAATGATAAAATCATTAACTGAGTTTACTGAACCATACCATTAGGAAGAATACTGAAGATTATACTACCCAGTGTATTGCCCATAAGACAGAGATTCAAAATTTGCCTTAAAAATAAAAGATTTGTCTAAGAAAAATCATGAGTTTTAACAAAAATATAAGGCAACCCTTATTGAACTTGAAGAGTCCAAGCAAAAGGTCTCAAGTGTGTTTAAAAAATGTCAACATTTTGAAACCCAAGCTAAATCTTCTGAGGAAATTATTGTTGGAAGCAAATTTAACTCTGAAGATAAGTCTGGCCCAGGTTTTGGAGAAATAGTTCACACCAGTAAGAAGTTTCTCCTGAAAATATTGCTTTTATCAAACAAGGTCAAACTTGTCAAACTGTTCAAAAAGGGGAATCTAGTCTTAATGTCTCTCAAGCAAAACAAGATAAGTACAATCAACAGTCTAATTCAAATGGTCATGCCAAATATGTTTGTCCACCCATTAGAGACCAAAGACAAAAACTCAAGACCAATGACAATTGGACGACCAAACCAAACAGAGCCAAACCCATCTTTAAAGACTTCAGTAATAAAGTCAAGAGCAACACCCATCAATACTGTTCTTACTGCGATGTTTTTTGCCACACTCTTGAAGAATGTTTTCAAAAAAGGATATATACACCCACCTACCTTAACTTTAACTTTTCTAGAAAATGAAGAAACACTTATGTTTTATCTAGACATGCAACAAACAACTCTACCTATAAAAATAAAAAAAGAGGGTCCAAGAATAAGAAAAAGCCATTTAGAAATACCCAATAAACCTTTTCTAAATTGGAAGGACACAAAACGATTAAAACTCGTCGTATTTGGATTAGAAAATATGATCTATTACCCCAGCTCAAGTGAAAAATTGTCATTTCTGCTTTAAAGGCACATCACACTTCAACTGGATGGTATTTAGACTCTGGATGTTTTAAACATATGAGCGGGGACGAAACCAAATTGAAAAACAAGATAGACTTCCTAGGAGGTAGTGTTATGTTTGGAGATGGTGTTTCATCTCAGATCATAGGTAAGGGAACATTGAGTGAGAATGGGCTTCCTGATCTAAATGATGTTCTCCTAGTTAAAGGCCTTAAAGCTAATCTCTTAAGTATATCTCAATTCCGTGATTCCAATCATACTGTTAGTTTTTCCAAAAATGATTGCAAAATTATTTATGAAAAAGGAAACTGTATATTGACAGGAAACATAACTCAGGAAATTATTACACAATAATTCCTAAGTCTGCATCTTACTATGTTTCCAGATTAGAGGATTCCAACCTTTGGCACAATAGATTGGGACATATGAATTTTGATAATCTTAGAAGATTAATCTCCCAAGAAATAGTTAGAGGTTTACCAAAAATAAAAAATTCTTTCAATCCGGTATATGGACCATGTCAGGAAGGGAAAATATGTAAATCTACTCATAAGAAAGTTAAGGATGTCTTGACCACAAAACATTTAGAGATTATCCATATGGAGCTCATGGGTACTCAAGGACTGTTAGTTTGTGTGGAAATAGTTATATCCTACTTATAGTAGACGAATGTATGCGATATACTCGGGTTGCATTTATAAAACAAAAATCAGATACCTTCGGTGAATTCTTAAAAATCCTTTTGAAAGTAGAGAATGAGAAGGATGCCCAAGTATGTCGTATTAGGAGTGACAGAGGTGGAGAGTTTAAAGACGCTGGTGTTACTGAATTTTGCGTAGCCAATGGCTATAAACACGAGTTTAGTGCTCCCAAAACACCCCAACAAAATAGTATCGATGAACATAAGAATAGAACTTTACAAGAGATGGTTAGGGCTATGATACACGCTAAAAGTCTTCCTAGATATTTTTGGGTAGAAGTCGTTCGAACTGCATGTCACATCATTAATCGTGTATACCTTAGGAAATATTTCAAACAAACCCCTTATGAACTTTGGTTCCACAAAAAACCAAACTTAAAAGATTTTAAAACCTTCAGGAGTATTTTTTATGTCTGTAAAGACAGAGAATAACTTTCAAAATTTGACACCCGAGGACATAAAATAATATTTTTTGGTTATTCCCAAAACATTAGAGCTTTTCTTGTTTTTAATTATCGAACCAAAACCATTATGGAGTCCTTTAATGTAACTGTAGATTATACGAGTGTAGGGAGTAGTGACAGTCAATCAATGCCGCAAGATGAGGATGAACCAAAATTTACAATTGAACCCTCACAATTGTAATACCCCGTACTTTTGGCTATATTTATTTTTGGGATTAATTAATTAAATGCGTATTAATTGGAAATTAATCCGGGTTATAAATACTAACGAGATACGAGTTGGTATTTGATTATGTGCATACATGTTTTTAGATGAATATTGAATTATGAAAAATTTGTCGTGAGATTTATATACGACAATTTGGGAATTTTGTTGAGACGCGTGTGACCGCCGCGTCATGGTATATTATGTTAATTATAAAAGTGATTTTTAATTCTATTAACCGTATGGTCGTTTTGAGTGCGCCAACGCGTCCGAAAGGGTCGAGATAGTCAGAAAACACTAGCCGGGGGTGTAGTTTGGGTCCTGGGGTATTTTTAGGCCATACCGGCAACTTAAAGGGTATTTTGGTAATTTTATATTTTGAGGAATTAATAATGACGAAAATTAGGAGTCTTAATCTGATGTGGATTTAACCCACTAAACCCACTAACCAACCCATATTAACCCATTAAGCTACGGAGGTTATCATTTAGGTTTCCAACTTTCCCAAAGCAAACCCTAGCCACCATAGCCACCATTGGAGAAGAAGCTTGGGGAAAGAGAGAGAGAGAGAGAGGAAATTCTGCAGAAAACTCCATCTAACCAACATCTAAATCAGAGATAAACTCGAGGCAAGTGATTAATTATATTTAAATTCAGAGAATGTTCTTTCCATGTTAGAAAAATTGAAGAGTATCAATTGTTCTTGAAAGATAATGAAAACCCATGTATTTTGAAACTTAGAACTTGAAATCTTGAGGAGGATTTGCATGTAGAATGATAGGTAGATGTTCATACTGATGATATTTATGATTGGATAAAATTTAAAACGGATTTAAATTGGGTAAATTCATGATTTAAAATTTTAGGGTTTGTGTTCTTGAAATATGGGGGGAAAGTGATGAGATTTGATGGTTTAATGATGCCTGGGAAGAATTAAATCCGTAAATTACATTAGTTTATAACCTTGATATGTTTAGGATTGATTAGAGACCTTAAAGTATTGTTGGGACAAATTTTAGAAGAGATTTGAGGAGTAAAAATGGTGAAAAACGAGATTTAGAAAAATCTGGGACGAAGCTGGCAGGTCGTTAGAAGCCCCTCCCCAGGTCGTTCGAATGAGCTTCTAACGAATTGACCAGTTTCTTCTAACGAAAGGGAACCTCGTTCGATAACTTCGTTCGAACGAGATCTCGTTAGAAGGTACAGTTCGTTCGAACGAACTGGATCTCGTTCGAACAGTCTCGTTCGAACGAGACTTCTAACGAGACGACAGTGGAATCTCGTTCGAACAGTCTCGTTCGAACGAGACTTCTAACGAGCTGGCAGTCTGGGCCTTTTTGGAATGTTTTGATTTTTGGAGTCCCTAAACTTGTTCGAGGATATAGATAACATTCCGATGATGATGTAATGATAGAATTGGGACTTTTGGGTATTTATGAGAAGGAAATTATATACGAGAGTTAAATTAAATGGACGGTTTGGGTTGAGACGTGAGTGTCTACTACGACGTGAGAATAAATTATGGCGCGTATGATTATAAACCGGAATAGTATAAATTATGATAATTATATGTTGGTACGAGAATGCGATATGTACTACGATTAAACTACGGGATTACTAATGACGTGTGTTTACTTAGTATTGGTATATAAATTGTGTGTATGACATACCTACCATACTTGCTATCACGGGAGGTTTGCATTCGCTTAGGGCCCTCTAATCCTTGTGTTGCCCGGATTTAGACTGGTTACCTTGATGAACATAGGTCATAGAAAGACTTATTGGGATATTGATAACTCCGCTGATCGTGGGAGCGTAGGTATGTGCGTGACCCATGTGATGTGATTGTGTTCGCCTCCATTATTTGTGATGTTGTTATCTTTGAACTATTCCTGAGAGATTCGGAATATGTGATCCTTATGTACGTGATGTACCGGGATGGATAGCAGAGTATGTGTGCACCACAGCTTAGTTCTCGGGGTGCTTGTATTGTATATTTATGTTGTGATTAATATACACTTAATTAATGGGAATCTTCATGTTAATGTATGAATATAATTACGGTATTGTTTCGAGAAAAGCATAACGAGTTAGCTGATAGTGAAATATATTGCATATTGAGCATCTGAGTTTACGTTAATCCCTATTTAATTACGAGTGTTAATATGTTAATAGAACCGAGTAATATGGGTAGGACCTATGACAGTCTAGCTAGATATGATGTCACTTAGCTAGTGGTTTGTGTCGTTGTAGATGGGTACTTACGTTAGGAGTGCACAGTTAGACGAGAGGTGAGAATATCATGTGAGTGCACGTCCTAACATGTACTTTGCATTTAATGTTTTAAATGTTTTTAAAGAACTTGCAGGTTTTTAAAATATAACTCCACATTCGGGCTCTGACCCGTTTTCTTTTCAAATCTACTTTTCTTATAAAACCATTTTAGGTGCCCAGCCACAAGGACACCATGCATAGGATACTCATTCTGGTGACGAGCTGTAGCTGTTTGTGGAAGCTACAGGGATTTGCTTGTAGACGCTTCTATCACTTGGATTCCAGATTCATTATCTATCAGTTGTAGGGCATGTTGCCCATTTCTATTAGAGTTACATTTCCATTACAGTTTTCAGACTTTGGCATGTATTGATTTAGTATTCAGTTTACTCATCAGTTGTGGGATTTGTAGTGAAGAGTTTTTCCTCCAGACTTTATTTACTTTATGTGATGGTTATTCTATTTACTTCATTATGGTGAATGGTGTTATTATTCTTTATTACACTTGTTGCATGTTAATCAGACTTAAATTAAAATTTGGAACTTACTTTTTAAATACTAGGTGGTTAGTAATAATAAAAAAATATTTTCGACAGTGATGCTATTAACTGAGCCAACTTGGCATTTTGAATTAATTTAATAAAGGAGTAGCTACCCGGTATTTAATTAGTCGGGGTGTCACAGGTGGTATCAGAGCATCAGGTTCTAGTGTCCTTTAGGATCTGACGGCTTATTATGTTTCCGCTAAGCTTCCTTGATATAGAGACCTATATTTTAGGACTGTTGTACTCTTTTTGTGTATGCTTCGTTCTTCAGCTATCTTAAGTTTATAAACAGCGAACTTATAAACTTTGTTCTTATTTCAGATGCCTCCACGACGTGCACGACGAGTTCCCAGGGATGCAACGCCCGAACCCCAGCCCGCTCCAGTTCAGGGCATGATGAACGCCGCTGAGGTTGCAGCTATAGTAGCCCAAGCGGTAAATGCCGCAATTGCCGTTGTTCAGCAGGCACCACCGCAGGCGCCGGTTGCCGCGCCAGTTCAGGCAAATGCATTCCCGTCTGCTTGGGAGCGTGTACGTGACGCTTTTCAGAAAGCGCATCCGCCAGAGTTTGCAGGTAGCTCAGATGTGGTAGTCTCGAGCCAGTGGAGGAAGGATATGCAGAGGCACTTAAGGATGTATGAGTGCACGGACGTCCAGAAGCATGTGCTAGCTACTTTCAAGATAGTTGGATCTGCACTGCAGTGGTGGGAGTCTATTACCACCATGGAGGAGAGGGATACTCTCACTATTCAGGACTTCTGGGTGCGGTTTGACCGCAAGTACTTTTCGTCGGCTGTTCACACGAAAATGAGGAGGAAACTTATGAATCTGAGGCAAGAGGGTAAGATCGTGGCCGAGTATGAGGCCGAGTTCATGAATCTGTTGAATATCGTTCCAGATGAGATACCAACAGAGAAGAAGAAGATTGAGAAGTTCACCGACGGGTTGACTTGGAGGATCCGTCAGCATCTGCTAGGGAACCTATCGTTGGCTACTTATTCTGATGTGGTTAACGCTGCGTTGTTACACTGCCAGGACCACCGCTTTCATATGGCTGAGGGCAAGAGGTCGGGGGAGTCTAGCCATCAGGGCAGGACCGGAGGACATGGTGCCAGCGGGGCACAATCTGGTCAGGGGCAGAGACAGAATGAGCAGGGCTCCCAGCAGGGGGATAATAAGAGGTTCCGATCAGGGAACTACAGACAGGGACAGGGAGGTTTTCGTCAGGGCCATCAGGGTCCAAACGGCCATCAGGGCCAACAGGGGCAGAATGGGCAGCAGTTTCACCAGGGCCAGCAGGGCCAAGGGAGGAACGGTAACGGCCACCAGGGCCGGGGACCGCAGGGGCAGAGAGGAGGGAACTTCCCAGGGAAGTGCTTTGTTTGTGGCAAGACTGGCCATAAGCGATAGGATTGTCCTGATAGGGGCAGGGCCCCATAGCAGCAGCAGCAGGGTGCTCGCCAGGAGCCACAGAGGCCTATGTTTCCCACCGCTCTCCCCGCACCGCCATAGATGGCAGCATTGCCACCCATTCCAGCAGTCCCAGCCCAGCAGGGGCAGCTACAGTATGGACGTGTCTACAACGTCCACCAGGCTGCAGTCCCACAGGCACCGCCAGCGATTGAGGGTATGTTTCCTATCCATAGCACTATGGGTCGGGTATTATTTGATACGGGGGCTACACACTGTTTTATAGCTACACACTTCGCGAAAGCTTTAGGATTTTTAGCTACGGCAGAGAGCACAGTGACGTGTGTCGACTCACCATTGGGGAGTGGGTCACTTATTTTCTTTATATGCCGGGGAGTGGGGGTAGAGATTGGTGGTTTGGTATTACCTGCAGACATGTTAGTTTTAGATATGCATGTTCACGATGTGATTATCGGTATGGATTGGCTCGTAGCTTATAGGGCCATGATTGATTGCTTCAGCGGGAGCATTGTTTTTGCCATTCCGGGGCAAGAGATGTTTATAGTGGCGATGCCTCGCCCAGAGGGAGGATCGACCGCTCATCTGTATTACATTGAGGAGGATACCTCTAAGGAGGTAGTGATTCCTTTAGATTCTATCCCAGTAGTCAGGGAGTATTCGGATGTGTTTCAGGAGATACCAGGCTTACCCCTCAGTCGAGAGATAGACTTTGTTATAGATTTGCTACCGGGTACGAGACCTATAGCACGCGCACCGTACCGTATGGCTCCAGCTGAGATGAGGGAGTTACGGGATCAGATAGAGCAGCTGTTAGGTCAGGGCTTTATTCGCAGGAGTACCTCACCTTGGGGCGCTCCAGTTTTGTTTGTGAAGAAGAGGGACGGTTCACTGAGATTGTGTGTGGACTACCGAGAGTTGAATAAGGTCACGATACGGAATAAGTATCCATTGCCTCGAATCGATGACTTATTCGACCAGTTGAGAGGAGATTCTTTCTTCTCAAAGATTGATTTGAGATCGGGATACCATCAGTTGCGTATCAGGGAGGAAGATGTCTCAAAGACTGCGTTCTTGTCGAGATATGGTTCTTACGAGTTTCGGGTTATGCCTTTCGGATTGACCAACGCTTTAGCTGTGTTTATGGACTTGATGAACAGAGTGTTCAGGGATTTTCTAGATCAGTTTGTCATTGTCTTCATCGATGATATTCTGGTTTACTCCTAGACAGAGGAGGAGCACGCCGAGCATTTGAGGCAAGTTTTACAGACACTTCGTCAGAACGAGTTGTATGCAAAATATGAGAAGTGCAGGTTTTGGCTGAAGGAAGTCCAGTTTTTGAGACATATCATTTCCGACCGGGGAATATCTGTCGATCCGGGGAAAGTATCAACGGTGAGGGAGTGGGGACAGCCCATGACACCGACTAAAATTCATAGTTTCTTGGGCTTAGCAGGATACTACAGGAGGTTCATTCAGGGATTTTCGAAGATAGCGGGTCCTTTGACACATCTGACTCGTAAGGGTGTGCCATACATCTGGAGTGACGCCTGTCAGTTGGCATTCGATGAATTGAAGGACAAATTGACCTCAGCACCTGTGTTAGCATTGCCGAGACCGGGAGTTGAGTATTTGATTTACACCGACGCGTCTTTGCAAGGGCTTGGAGGTGTATTGCAGCAGGAGAGACAAGCCATAGCTTATGCTTCCCGTAAGCTTAAGACTCATGAGAAGAATTACCCCACGCATGATTTGGAGTTGGCAGCTGTGGTATTTGCCCTACGGATTTGGAGGCACTATCTTTTGGGGGAGAAGTTCCAACTGTTCACGGACCACAAGTCCCTACAGTACCTGTTCACGCAGAAAGAGTTGAATATGCGGCAGCGTAGGTGGCTTGAGTTTGTGAAGGACTACCAGTTCGACATCCAGTATCACCCGGGTAAGGCTAACGTGGTAGCAGACGCATTGAGCCGTAGGCCAGCAGATGAGGTGGAAGAGGTGTGGAAGGCTAAGTGGAAGGAATTGGGACACCAGGATGCAGTGGCCCGATCTTTCATGTCTGTGATAACCGTTACACCGCAGATTATCACGAAGGTAGTACGGGCACAGGCTGATAACTCGTTCTGTCAGGAACAGATAGTTCGATTACTAGCAGAGGGAGCCGAGTCCTATACCGTCAGCTCAGACGGGGGATTACGCTTCAATGGGATATTGGTAGTTCTGAAAGGACAGGAATTGCGACACGATGTGATGGCAGAGTCGTACGGCTCACGGTTCGCGGTACATCCCGGAGGGGACAAAATGTACCAAGACATGAGACGCCAGTATTGGTGGAGCGGTATGAAGAGAGATATCGCTGAGTTTGTTTCGAAATGCGCCACTTGTCAGCTTGTAAAAGTGGATCATCAGAGACCAGCAGGACTGCTACAGCCATTAGAGGTCCCAGTGTGGATGTGGGAGAGCATATCCATGGACTTTATCACGGGGTTGCCTACGTCGCAGAGAGGTCACGACTCCGTTTGGGTAATTGTGGACAGGTTGTCCAAGGTCGCTCACTTTTTACCCGTAAGGACTGACTACACTACGGGACAGTATGCCCAGCTCTTCATTTCAGAGATTGTGAGACTTCACGGTGTGCCCCTAAATATCGTGTCTGACAGAGACAAGATATTTGTTTCGAGGTTTTGGGAGAGTTTCCAGGAGGCCATGGGCACGGAATTGCGGTTGAGTACGACTTATCATCCGCAGACTGATGGGCAGACCGAGCGCACAAATCAGATGTTGGAGGACATGCTACGCATGTGCATTATTGACTTCGGGGGTGGATGGGAGCAGTACCTTCCACTGGTGGAGTTTGCTTACAATAACTCCTATCAGTTCACTATTGGCATGGCTCCGTTTGAGGCATTGTACGGTAGGCCTTGTCGTTCCCCAGCATGTTGGTTAGAGGTGGGGGACAACAAACTACTTGGGACGGAAGTGATTCAGGATACTTCGGCAAGGATTGAGTTGATTCGGAGTCGCATTCGGGTAGCTCAAGACAGGCAGAAGAGTTATGCTGATGCGAAGAGATTTTTTAGAGAGTTCCAAGTGGGGGACCAGGTTTTGCTCAGAGTGTCTCCTATGAAGGGGATTATGCGTTTCGAGAAGAAGGGGAAGTTGGCACCAAGGTATGTGGGGCCGTTTCCTATTATTGAGCGAATTGGACCGGTTGCGTGTAGACTTGGGTTACTGGAGCATTTGCATCGGATTCATGATGTGTTCCATATTTCCTCGCTGAGGAAATACCTTAGAGATAATTTGGCTCATTCTCACATTGCTGTGGAGGACATCGATCTCCAGCCGGATAGCTCCTACGAGGAGGGGCCGATTGCTATTTTGGACCGAAGCGAGAGGAAACTGCGGTCAAAGATAGTTCCGTTAGTGCGTGTTCAGTGGAAACATCACAATGTCGAGGAGTCCACATGGGAGTGCGAGGATGAGATGCGCGAACGTTATCCAGAGTTGTTTTTAGCAGGTACTTTCTAGTTTCGAATTTCGGTACGAAATTCAGTTATTAGGGGGGGAAGTATGTAATACCCCGTACTTTTGGCTATATTTATTTTTGGGATTAATTAATTAAATGCGTATTAATTGGAAATTAATCCGGGTTATAAATACTAACGAGATGCGAGTTGGTATTTGATTATGTGCATACATGTTTTTAGATGAATATTGAATTATGAAAAATTTGTCGTGAGATTTATATACGGCAATTTGGGAATTTTATTGAGACGCGTGTGACCGCCGCGTCATGGTATATTATGTTAATTATAAAAGTGATTTTTAATTCTATTAACTATATGGTCGTTTTGAGTGCGCCAACGCGTCCGCAAGGGTCGAGATAGTCAGAAAACACTAGCCGGGGGTGTAGTTTGGGTCCCGGGGCCGGCAACTTAAAGGGTATTTTGGTAAAAAAATATTTTGAGGAATTAATAATGACGAAAATTAGGAGTCTTAATCTGATGTGGATTTAACCCACTAAACCCACTAACCAACCCATATTAACCCATTAAGCTACGGAGGTTATCATTTAGGTTTCCAACTTTCCCAAAGCAAACCCTAGCCACCATAGCCACCATTGGAGAAGAAGCTTGGGGAAAGAGAGAGAGAGGAAATTCTGCAGAAAACTCCATTGAACCAACATCTAAATCAGAGATAAACTTGAGGCAAGTGATTTCATTATATTTAAATTCAGAGAATGTTCGTTCCATGTTAGAAAAATTGAAGAGTATCAATTGTTCTTGAAAGATAATGAAAACCCATGTATTTTGAAACTTAGAACTTGAAATCTTGAGGAGGATTTGCATGTAGAATGATAGGTAGATGTTCATACTGATGATATTTATGATTGGATGAAATTTAAAGCGGATTTAAATTGGGTAAATTCATGATTTAAAATTTTAGGGTTTGTGTTCTTGAAATATTGGGGGAAAGTGATGAGATTTGATGGTTTAATGATGATTGGGAAGAATTAAATCCGTAAATTACATTAGTTTATAACCTTGATATGTTTAGGATTGATTAGAGACCTTAAAGTATTGTTGGGAAAAATTTTAGAAGAGATTTGAGGAGTAAAAATGGTGAAAAACAAGAATTAGAAAAATCTGGGACGAAGCTGGCAGGTCGTTAGAAGCCCCTCCCCAGGTCGTTCGAACGAACTCGTTCGAACGAGATTGTAACGAATTGACCAGTCGCTTCTAACGAAAGGGAACCTCGCTCGATAACTTCGTTCGAACGAGATCTCGTTAGAAGGTATAGTTCGTTCGAACGAACTGGATCTCGTTCGAACAGTCTCGTTCGAACGAGACTTCTAACGAGCCGACAGTGGAATCTCGTTCGAACTGTCTCGTTCGAACGAGACTTCTAACGAGCTGGAAGTCTGGGCCGTTTTGGACTGTTTTGATTTTTGGAGTCCCGTAAACTTGTTCGAGGATATAGATAACATTCCGATGATGATGTAATGATAGAATTGGGACTTTTGGGTATTTATGAGAAGGAAATTATATACGAGAGTTAAATTAAATGGACGGTTTGGGTTGAGACGTGAGTGTCTACTACGACGTGAGAATAAATTATGGCGCGTATGATTATAAACCAGAATAGTATAAATTGTGATAATTATATGTTGGTACGAGAATGCGATATGTACTACGATTAAACTACGGGATTACTAATGACGTGTGTTTACTTAGTATTGGTATATAAATTGTGTGTATGACATACCTACCATAATTGCTATCACGGGAGGTTTACGTTCACTTAGGGGCCCTCTAATCCTTGTGTTGACCGGATTTAGATTGGTTACCTTGATGAACATAGGTCATAGAAAGACTTATTGGGATATTAATAAGTCCGCTGATCGTGGGAGCGTAGGTATGTGCGTGACCCATGTGATGTGACTGTGTTCGCCTCCATTATTTGTGATGTTGTTATCTTTGAACTATTCCTGAGAGATTCGGAATATGTGATCCTTATGTACGTGATGTACCGGGATGGATAGCAGAGTATGTGTGCACCACAGCTTAGTTCTCGGGGTGCTTGTATTGTATATTTATGTTGTGATTAATATACACTTAATTAATGGGAATCTTCATGTTAATGTATGAATATAATTATGGTATTGTTTCGAGAAAAGCATAACGAGTTAGCTGATAGTGAAATATATTGCATATTATGCATCTGAGTTTACGTTAATCCCTATTTAATTACGAGTGTTAATATGTTAATAGAACCGAGTAATATGGGTAGGACCTATGACAATCTAGCTAGATATGATGTCACTTAGCTAGTGGTTTGTGTCGTTGTAGATGGGTACTTACGTTAGGAGTGCATAGTTAGACGAGAGGTGAGAATATCATGTGAGTGCACGTCCTAACATGTACTTTGCATTTAATGTTTTAAATGTTTTTAAAGCACTTCCAGGTTTTTAAAATATAACTCCACATTCGGGCTCTGACCCGTTTGCTTTTCAAATCTACTTTTCTTGTAAAACCATTTTAGGTTCCCAGCCACAAGGACACCATGCATAGGATACTCATTCTGGTGACGAGCTGTAGCTGTTTGTGGAAGCTACAGGGATTTGCTTGTAGACGCTTCTATCACTTGGATTCCAGATTCATTATCTATCAGTTGTAGGGCATGTTGCCCATTTCTATTAGAGTTACATTTCCATTATAGTTTTCAGACTTTGGCATGTATTAATTTAGTATTCAGTTTACTTATCAGTTGTGGGATTTTTAGTGAGGAGTTTTTCCTCCAGACTTTATTTACTTTATGTGATGGTTATTCTATTTACTTCATTATGGTGAATGGTGTTATTATTCTTTATTACACTTGTTGCATGTTAATCAGACTTAAATTAAAATTTGGCACTTACTTTTTAAATACTAGGTGGTTAGTAATAATAAAAAAATGTTTTCGACAGTGATGCTATTAACTGAGCCAACTTGGCATTTTGAATTAATTTAATAAAGGAGTAGCTACCCGGTATTTAATTAGTCGGGGTGTCACAACAAGACACTGATTTACTGCCACCCGAGAATCCTTCAGTACCCATTTGGGTTTCTAAAGGGCACCCTATTAAAATTGTAGTTGGTAATCCTTCTCAACCTGTTATAACAAGATCCCAACTTCCAAATGTGGCACAATTTTCAAGTTTTGTTTCCTTTGAGGAACCTAAATATGTAAATGATTCCCTTTCTGACTCATTCTGGATCAATGCTATGCAAGAAGAGCTTGTCCAATTTCAGAGTCACGATGTGTGGTATCTTATTCCCAGGCCAAAAGATTCGAACGTTATCGGCACACGATGAATTTTCAAAAACAAAACAGATGAAAATGGGGAGGTCATTAGAAATAAATCTAGGTTAGTAGCACAAGGTTACTAGCAGATAGAGGGAATTGACTTCGACGAAACTTGTGCACCTGTTACTCGTCTAGAGTTAGTTTGTCTCCTCCTTGCCATATCATGTCACCTGCAATTCAAATTATTCTAAATCGATGTTAAGTCCGTATTTTTTAATGGAATTTTAACTGAGGAGGTATACATAAAACAAATCAAAGGGTTTCTAGATCCATCACACCCTGACTACGTCTTTAGGCTTAAGAAAGCCTTATACGATTTGAAACAAGCTCCTAGAGGTTGGTATGAGCGACTGTCTTCATTTCTTATCTCTCATGGATTTTTTCGAGGCGGAAACAATCAAACTTTATTCGTTACGAATGAAGATAAACATTTTTTAATAGCACAAGTGTACATTTTTGGATCCACTTGTTCTAAACAAGTTAAGAAATTTTCCGACATCATGCATGCTGAATTTCAGATGTCACTTATCGGTGAACTTGAATATTTTCTAGGTTTACAAGTAAAATAATGTAGTGATGGACTATTTATCACTCAATCCAAATAAGCTGCAGAACTTGTTAAAAAATTAAGATTAGAAAACACTAAACCTTCTAGAACCCCCATGAGTACTTCAACAAAACTATCTAAGGATGATAATGGGAAAATTTTTGATCTTAATCTATATCGAAGTATGATAGGGAGTCTCTTATATCTTACATCTTCTAGACCCGATATTTCTTTCGTTGTCTGTGTCTGTGCTAGATATCAAAGTATCCCTAAGGAATCCCACTTAATGTGTGTGAAAAGAATTATTAAATATGTCATGGTACTCTAAAATTTGGTATTTGGTACACTAAGGACACAACTAGTTCTATTGTAGGATACACTGGTGTTGATTGGGCAGGGTGTTTAGACGATAGAAAGAGCACGTCTGGGGTGTGTTACTACGTAGGAAATAACCTAGTAGGTTAGTTATGTAAGAAAACAAAATTGTATTTCTCTATCTAGAGCGAAATTCGAGTACATTGCGATAGAAAGTTGTTGCTCACAACTATTATGGATTAGACAAACGCTTAGAGATTATGGTATCACCGAAAATCAATTAACTATGTTTTGTGATAACGAGAGTGTGATAAATATCTCAAAAAACCCGATACAACACTCTCAAACTAAACATTTACAAATTCGACATCACTTCATTCGTGATCTTGTAGAATCTAAAGAACTCATTATTGAATATCTGAATACTGAAAAACAACTAGCTGATCCCTTTACCAAACCATTAGATAACATACGATTTGAGTATCTGCGAACAGTTATAGGTATGATAGTTCTCATATAATTTATGTCACGTTTATCATAACTTCGGTAGTCTCTTGCTAATAATTGGTTTATGAAGTTTTAGGGTATGGACGTCTCTTAAATGACAAAAGACGCCTCCTAACACTATTTTATGTAGGAGAACCTTAATTCTGCCATTGCTTTGTGATATGCTGTGTGATTGCAACCTTTTTACATATTCCTGTTTTTCTCTATTATTTTTTACCCCATTGTATATTTGAGAAAAATTAGGGGAGAAGAACTTGAGTATTTTTGCGGCGATTTAAATCTATTCCTATTGAAACTCAACTAATATGCCATTCAAGTGTTTAATCTTTTACAGGCATTCTTCATACTCGTTGTTCTATTTATTTCGGGTATTGGTATGTATTGTAGTTGAGTGATGTATTTTTTTTACATTATTTTCGATTTTAGGATGGGAATGGGTAGTTAGATATTTTGTATAGGACAACTAGGATTTTTTATTTTTCACCAACGAGTTCAGAATACTCAAGGGAATTTTATCTCTAATATCCAAAGGGGAGGATTGAGAACACACTATATATATGACTTACTCGAGTCTATCTATAGGAAGTTTCAACTAGTTTGGATATCGAGACAAAGTAGGTTAGTTTTTATGAGTTTCTATATCTCTCAAAGGTTCAAGCGAGAATGAAAAATCCATTCCAAGAATCATCAAGATCACATACAGGAAAGTTAATTCTACCTTACAACCAGTTTAGGACACTTACACTACATATTATTGAGTTCACATGTGCATATATTATTTATATCACTTTAACAATGTTTTCAAATCATTTTAATTCCCTTATATAATTTTTGAAACATTTTAAATAATTTTTAGAATTATTAAAATTTGGTTTTAAAAGTGTTGGGGGTTAAAAGTTGAATTATGAAAAATGGTTTTATTTATTCAAACTTGTATTGGGTAGGATCTCAAAGCTCTAGAGAATTCAGGGGCTAAATTTAGAATATCTTTTACACGAGCTTTACAGCATGTATAATTCGAACACGTGTGGACACCTTGACGGTTGGTTTTGTGTTTTCTCTAAGACACATCCTTTATATTCAATCTCAGCTCATGGTTAAACATTATCAACGATTTGCATGTTTTTAGAGTTAATCCATGTGCAACCAATTTTAAACAATCAACGTTAGTTATTTCCACGACTTATATTGGACCATTAGATTGCCAGTTAACTGGTTAAAGTTAATCTCAGCCGTTGGATTGTTTTAGACATTCACGATTCTTCCTTAGCTACTATATAAACCCATGTAGTCTCAGCCATTTGAGACTTTTGTCTTTCATCCAAACAGAGAGAAGAAAAAGAGAGAGCAGAGAGAAGAAATGGAAGGGAGAAGAGAGAGGAAAAGAAATAGAGAAAAGAGAGAGAGAAGAAACCCTTATCTTCGAAGCTCAACCTCTGAGTGTATTCCCTTTATCCAAACACTAAAACCTTCATAGTTCCATACACCAAAAAATATAAAACTTAAGAGTTAGATACATTTAGGGTTTCTGTGAGTTTGGTGTTGGATTTGCGAGACGTTTGAAGACCTCTTCAAGTCTTAGTTTCTCTCATAACTCATCTCTAAGAAAATCTTGAGTATCAGTATTGAAAATTGAGTTTTTCTAAAAGAGAAAATCACACGTTTATACTTTTATTATCTTTTGAATCTTTTATTTTGAGGTCCCTTCTGTTTCAAGAAATTTAAAAAAAAAAACTTATGTTTTTCAAGGCTAAATCAGATCTCTAGAACGTTTGTGTTTCTTGCTTTATATTTCACGATTTGTGAAATAACTATGTACAAAAATAAATAAAAACACATAGGAACTTGGCTAGTTTTAAAATAAAGTTTTTTTTTTCAGATCTGATCTTGAGAAAGAAGTTATTTGTCAAAATAATTTGAATCAGTATCTGCATGTCATATAGAACCTCTTGAATTAAAGGAATTTATATGTATAAATAATTTGAGAGGGTGAGTTGCATAAATCTGCATTTATTGCACATCACAAACACATTCTCACACATGAACACTTAGTCAGAGTGGTTCTGTTTGAGAAACTTGGAAATTGAAAGAGTTGTTGGAATCAGAAATCAAAGAAAATGAGATCAAGGAAAAGACAAAGAAGCAACAAGGGAAGATCAGTTCTAGTAAAAAAACCTTTGGACTGTAGTATCTCATGTAGGTATACATATGAACTTAGATTTAGGATATTTATGCATTTCATTAAGTGTTGTAACTTTATTCTTTATTTTAGTGGATTTTTGGTTTGTACCGTAGAGGGCACCGTCGATTTTTCCCTTGATTAAGGGTTTTACCACGTTAAAATTCATGTGTTCATTACTTTGAATGTTCTTAATTTCCGTTGTGATTAGTACGGCATGCTAGACTTAGTGAATGGTTTTTAATTTCTGAAACCTAAGTTAATCAACTACCAAATCTAGACTACTTATTCAGAAAAAAAAATGAACACATCTTGTGTTATTATTCAAAACGAGTTTGTCCAAAAAGTTTATTCCGAGTTTAGTCAACTTATAACATTTTTTTTATTAATCTAGTAAACAGTTTTTTTTCAGTTCCAACACTATTGTATAATTTTTTTGAATAATTGGAAAGGAGCACATTAGGTATGCGTCATATATGTTGGCGTATACAAACTCCATTACTTCCTTTGTTGCTCGCCCAACTTCTCTTTATCCCTCCTTAGTGATTGAGGTTGACAAAGACCAGTATCAACTTCTTCTTCCACTATATCTGGCAATGGTGAAGTTGCTACAGGCCCCTCATCTTCGCTTGACTCAGATTTACCTTTTACTACTGCCATGGTGAAGAGAAAGTTCCCCAACATTATGGGAGATATTACCACTGCTGTCTCCACAAAGTCTGTTGTTGGTGGGCCAGCAATAAGGATGAGACTGAGAAGAAGCTCCCAGTCAAGAAGAATGATGAAGTCCACCCTAAGCGATCAAAGAAAGGTCTTCCTTCCATGTTGGCCAAAGGAACTACTTCTGGTGACGACTAATGAGACTTGGTCAATTTGTTTGGTATTGGTTCTCTAGTGTCTATTGGCCCTGGTTTGGTCAGGTAATTAATAAAGTTTGGTAATCTTCCAGACCATAGGGCTGATGCTTCTACAATGCCCGCTCAAAAATCTCTGAAAGAGCTGCTTAGAGCCTTGATTTGGTAAAAATTTATGTTTCCTCTTTTTTATTTATATGCTCTGTAGTTCTTGTACTGACTTGCTCTCATTCCTTTTTGGAGTTTCTAGTTTATTTTAACCAGATGTTGGATAAGGACAACATCCTCCATTCTTCTTCAAGCAAAGTGGAAGAGGAATTTGAATGCCTGAAGAAATATTTTCTTGAGTCCTAATAAGCACTGACAAATAAGCAGAAGAAGTGGGACACCAAAATTAAGACTGCTGAGAATAAGGCTACAGTTGCTCGGGCACAGGTTACCGAGCCATAAAAAAGTTTGGCTGTTGAGAAGGCCAGAAGATTGAAGGACAAGGAGTCTGCGTTCAACAACAGTTGGGATAAGGCTATCAGCGATGCATCTTATCAGATTGAATTTACGAAGAAGAAATGCTTCAAGGATGGATGGTCGGAAGCACTCACAGAGATTGGCACACCTCAGGACTCTGAGTTATTCCTCAAGCATGATACTTGTTCTCCTCCCAACTTGGATGAAGATATTGAGAATGATGGAGGATTAGAGGATTATACTCTTGTCTTGGAGTCTCCCAATCAACAACAAGCAGCAGTAGTTGGGTTTTCACTTCCCCCTCCTTCTAAGAAAATCACACCACCTATGTCTTCCCCTTCCTAAGCAGGGCCACTTCTGACATAAATAAGGTGTAGACTTTTTTGTCGAGCATCTTTTTCCTTTTTCCTTTATTTTTTCTTTCCTCTTCATATCAATGTACTTATAATTTGATTTCTATCAATGAAAATGAATACTTCTTCGCACTTGTCTTCCTTTGTATCAAATTCTATATCAATGAAAATGAATACTCTTTATAGTTTATGAATAAACTAGATCAGTTCTCCTCCACTGACTCTGAGCTACTCATAAGATGTAATGTTCTTTTCAAGGCTGTTCATATGACTTTATCTGAAGAAGACCTATCCAACTTGCTCAGGGTTGGTGTCTCAGATCAGGCTAAAGAACCTTATCTATACCTGAAGTGTCTTCTTGATCGAGAAGTGGTTAATAATGTTGCATACTTTGAAATGATAGAAGAGCTTCAAAAATATGACAAAGAGATTACAATTCTTTTACATTTTGAGTATGAATAGAAATACAAATCTCTGAGTGAAGGTTGGGCTTTTGAGCAGAAGTTGGAAAATCATGCATCTTTCTTCATTAGGCATGAATTTTTGCTTAGTCGTGAAGTAGAGGAGGCTAGATCCATTGCCAAATTATTGGAAGAAGAGAATAAAAGTTTGAGGGATGAATTGAACTCATTAAAGGCTTCTTCTACTACTGTTGTTGCTGCTGATGATGGGGTTTCCTTCTTGGAGACTGAAAATTCCAAACTAAGGGAACAATTGGAAGCAATGAAGAAAACTAAGCCTGCTTCTTCTTTCCAAGAAAAAGTTAAACCTGGTCGAGCTACTACAGATGAGGCTAAGACCTAGCAAACACTTGTTAATCAGGCTGCATAATTAAAAGAAAAGAATTTGGCCATTTCCCATATGTCCAAGAAACTCTAGAACCAAGATGGGCAACTTTCTACTCGGTGTTTTCCAATTACAAACTAAAGATGGAGTATTGAAAAAATTGCATTACCATGTTGAGAGGCTGACTTTCAAATTTCATAAATAGCCTCAGGAGATCTGGATGGAGGGATACAATGAGGTCTTGAAGCAAGCTCCTCTAAGGATGAGGGGAAATTTCCTTTAGAAGAAATTTTATTCTTGTAATTCAGTTGTGAGCAATATCATGTAATGATTATATAAATGAATGAAATATTTGATTGACTTATCTTGTCACTCTCTGATTGTGAATGTCTTCTTCGTTCCATTAGTTATGTTGACACACTTAAGCTTTTGCCCAAGTTTAGTATAAATTACCAATGAGATCGTAGGTTCTACTAGTAGACCTATATTAAAATCCAAGTTTAGTACTAGTTACCCATGTATTTCCATAGGTTCTACTAATACACCTAAATGTTTAGGTGTCTACATTCCTTTTTAGAAATCTTCACAACGTTCTTCCTTCACTTTTCCCAGTTGGATAAAATCTTATTTTATCCTTAACTTTAGTGGGATAAATCTTGTTTTATCCTTGTCTTCAGTGACCAAGTTTCTTGAGGACTTAAAATTCCACTTTAGATGGATTTTTCTCTGCTGCCAATAAAGTTATGCTTATGTCGAGCAATAATCGAACATCGATAATCAACTATGTGGTTGTTGTTACGAAGGACATATTCTGGGTGCCGATGAACGATATGGTTGTTGTCCGAGACACTTTTGAATTTTTTCCAAGAAACTTTCAACTGTCGTCGATCAACTTTCAACTGTCGTCGATTAACTTTTGTCGACGCCGATCAAGTATATAGTAGTGCATAGCACTAGTAATCCCAAAAAATTGAAAAAAGAAATGGAGGAAATAATCATTTTTATTAATACTAAAATGACACGGGTACAATGTGTTTCATTACATCACTGATAATACTTCCTAAGATGCTCGCCATGCCATGGATTCTTGAACCCTCTCCCTCCAATGTCTCAATTTTATAAGTTCCAGGTCGAACAACTACTGAAATGTGATATGGCCCATGCCAATTAGCCTCAAGTTTATTGTTCTTCTGGATTACCTTCTTCAGCACATAATTTCCTTCCTTCAAGTTGGCTGGCTTCATTCTTTTGTTCTAGAAACGTGTTGTTCTCTATTGATAAGAAGCATTTCTTAAAGAACTATCCTTATGTACTTCCTCCAGCATATCCAAATCCAATCTTCGCATTAAATCACTTACAAGAGAGTTAAAATTCAATACTCTATGGGATGGGAGGCCCATATCATCTTGTATTATTGATTCAGTCCCAAATGTCAGCATGTATGAAGATTCTCCAGTCGTAGTCCTTGGAGTTATTCGGTCTGCCCACAGAACAAAGTGAAACTCATTAATTCAGTTTCTCTTGGCATCGTCAAGTCTTCTTTTCAACCCATTAAGAAGATTTATACTTATAACTTCAGTTTGCCCATTGCTCTAAGGATGACCTGGAGCAGAATGCAACTTTTGGATATTGGACTGAGCACAATAAGCGATAAATTCTTCATTGTCAAACTGCATGCCGTGGTTGATAATGAAGGCATAAGGCAACCCATATATGCAAATGATACTCTTCCAAATGAATTGGTAGACATTCTCATACACCATGTCCACCAAGGGTTCTGCCTCCACCCATTTTGTAAAATGGTCCACAGCAAGGACTAAGTACCTGAATCTTCTTCGATTGGTCAGTAATGGGCCGACCAAGTCTCTTCCCCAAATTGCAAATGACCAAGGTGAAGTTATTGGAGTGAGAGTAGCCTGTGGAGTCATGCGAATGCTGGAAAATCTTTGGCACTTGTCATATTTCATAGCAAAGGCTGCACAATCTGCTCGCATAATGGGCTAATAGTATCGTTGTGTACTAATATGTTGCAATAGTGTCCTGCCTGCTATGTGAGCTCCACAAGATCCTTCATTCACTTCCTGGATCAGGTCTTGAACCTCTGTTGGATGACGACAATGTTGTAAGCTAGCTATCAATCCTCTCATGTATAACACTCCTTTCTCCAGCGCATGCCTTGCTGCTTTGTACTTCATCTTTTTGGCCTCAATTATATATGCTAGAAAATTTCCTTCTTTAATATAAGCTCTGATGGGATCCATACAAGATGGCTCCATATCTACTATGATAATATTAATCATCAGGTCTTCATTTATACTCTTATTTTCTAGAATCTCGATCGGAATAGTTATGCGGAGCTCAATTCTTGTTATTGAAGCTAGTCGAGCAAGTGCATCTGCTCGGGCATTCTCCAATATTGGTACTCTTCTTATCCTAACAGCCGATAATTTGGTTATCACATCCAATGCTTTAGACATGTATCTAGTCATCAACTCTCATTTAACTCCATAGAAGTTCAATATTTGGTTCACCACCAATTAAGAATTACTGTGTGCCACAACTTCCTCGGCATTTAGTGATTGGGACAAACTCAAACCCACAATGAGAGCTGCATACTCTGCTTCATTATTTGCGGCTTGGAACTGGAATCTCAGAGAATATTCAATATCTATCCCATCAGGAGTGTTAAGTATTATACCTGATTCACTGCCGATTGCATAAGAGGATCCATGAACATACAAGTTCCATATCGAGAGATTATCATCAAACGCTTGGCGTGTCAAAATTCCATGATGGAATATTTTTCTCCTTTCTTCCTCATACTTCTCTAGCATCTCTTGAGCTCTAGAAGAGGAATACTTCACATCGGCAATGATTTCTTCTGGCTTTTCTTATGATGAGGGTTGCTCGGACGGTTAGTCGATGACCTCTTTAGTTGGACTATCCCTTCATATGCCTTATTCTTCCTGCACTCCTTGTTACTTCAGAACCTCAGGATAAGTGAATTCAACAATAAAATTTGCCACGGCTTGGCTTTTTAATGAAGACCTTGGTTCATACACAATAGCATACTCCCCCAATTCTACTGCCCAGTACATTAATCTGCCAGACTTCTATGGTTTATGCAAGGCTTGCCTAAGAGGCATATCACTGTACATTATAATTGTATGGGCTTGAAAGTATGGATTTATCTATCTGGAAGACTCAATCAATGCCAATATTAACATCTCCAGGCGTGGGTATATAATTTTTTCTCTTTAGAAAGCTTTACTGGTGTAGTCGATAGGTTTTTGAACTCCATTCTCTTCTATAATCAGGGCAGAACTTATAGCTGACTCAGAGACAATTAAGTACAAATACAATCTTTCTCCCAAAATTGGTCAGGAGAGTAGTGGGTGTGATCCCAAGTACTTTTTCAACTCCAGAAAATCTTTTTTGCACTCTTCGTTCCATTCGAAACTCTTTCTAAGAACTTTAAAGAATGACAGGCACCTGTCAGTAGCTCGAGAACCAAATATGTTCAAAGTTTCTACTCACCCAGTTAGCCTTTATACATATTTTTTGCAAGTAAGGGACTGCATTTCAATCAACGCCTTTCTTTTATCCGAATTTGCTTCAATTCCCCTCAGATTAACTATATACCCGAGGAACATTCCTTCTTGCACACCAAATACGCACTTGGTCGGATTTAACCTAATCTGGTGTTTTTCAAATTGGTCCAAAGTCTGGCTGAGGTCGATAATGTGATCGGACGACTTCTTGCTCTTCGTTAGCATGTCGTCCGCATATACTTCCATATTCTTGCCCATTTGCTCCTTAAAGACTTTATTCATTAATCTCTATTAAGTAGAACATGCATTTTTCAAACCAAATGGCATAACATTATATCAATAAGTTCCTCAGGGAGTGATGAAGGAAGTGATTTCCCTGTCTTCAAGATTCATCTTAATCTGGTTATAACCAGAGTATGCATCCATGAAACTATGCAGTTCATGTCATGAAGTGGTGTTAATAAGCTGATCAATTCATGGTAATGGAAAATGATCCTTTGGGCACACTTTGTTTAAATTCATGAAGTCTACGCACATTCTCCACTTGTTATTCTTCTTATTGACCATTACTACATTGGTAAACCAATATGGATACTTCAGTTCATCAATAAAAGCATCTTTTTTAAGCTTTCCAACTTCCTCCTAAGTTGATTGATTCTTCTCAGGGCTAAACACTCTTCTCCTCTACTTCACAGGCTTGACATCCTTATTAACATTGAGAATATGGAAAAGAAAGTTGGGATCAATCTCGGGCATATCTTCGTGACTCTAGGCGAACATATACTTCCTTTATCTAAGGAAATTCACTAGTTCCTGTTTAAGAATAGAATCCAACATTATTCCTATTTGATTGGTGCGTTCTGGCTTGTCGTCATCCAACACAATGGCCTCCGTTACCTCAACTATCTGTCCCTTCATCAATTTCGTTTCTTCCCTTGGGTCTGAGGTTTCAACCTCAGAATCGTCATGGGGTTCAGAGGTTTCCACTTGGTAAGTGGTGGTTCTCTTCTTCATCTCTACTAAATATTCTTGCTCGACATATGAGTAGTAGCATTTTTGAGCCATTTTTTGGTCACCTTTTACAATTCCCACTCCAAAGTTGGTTTAGAACTTTAAACATTGATGAATTGTAGATAGTACAGCCTCAAACGTCTTCAACCCTACTCTTCATATTATCATGATATAAGCATAATGAACATTTTTATCCATTACAAAGAAACGTATTTTCTCTGTTCGGTTGGCTGGCCATGTGCTGATCAACAACTTTGCCTTAAGTGTTCCCAAATGGAATACTTTTTTGCCAAAAAAAGCTATTAAAGGTTTATGGTAGGGCTCCAAATGGCTGAGCTTGAAGTCAAAACTTTCAAAATAAGGATAAAACATAATATCTGTCGAGATTCCATTATCAACTAGTATTATGGAAACTATTATATCCTCCTTTTCGAGTTTAATTATGAGAGGATCATAATGGGGTATAGTAACCCTGAGAGGTCATTTTTAGAGAATTCGATCACCAACTTATCTTTGTTGACCTTCCTCGGCTAATCTTCTTCAGCTAGATTAATCCTCTCTATATAGGAATAAGCTTATGCCGCATTGAGGTGTGCCATCCTTTCATCAGTATGATCTCCACCTCTTGCGTCTCCACCTATAATCATTTGATAATCAAAAGAACTAAAATTGAGCATGACTACCTCATGTTCTAGTTTCCTAGGTTTCTTGGGTAGGTCACGATCGTCCTCCTAAACATCTTCATGAGTCCTCTTTTTCTCGTCTTTGGTCTTGCAAGGAGACTTTGACCTTCGCCGAGCTCCATCTTTGTTCTGTCGATCAACATATATGTCTAACTTTCCTCTTCGGATGAGAGTTTCAATTTCATTTTAAAGGGCAATGTAACGATCTGTTGTATAGCCATAGTCTCTATGAAATTCATAATATTTGGATCTATCCCTCTTAGTGGGGGAAATCCTTAGCTTCTCCGTCCAATGTACATCCTTGTTATGCTTGATTTCCTCCAAAACATGGTGTATGCCCATTGTTAATGGAGTGTAATTGTTGTACTTCTTGAGTCGATCAATAATCCTTTTTTTTTTATTCAATGTGCTCCTTAGAATCTTTGTGCTCCTTTTTGTGAGCTTTACCTTCAATTTTTTCCTTCGAGCTCGGCTTGGCTTCCATTGCCTCCTCGACATTCATGATCTTGGTTTCCTTTGCCATTAACTCTGCCATCCTCTTTGGAGGATCTTTAGCAAGCATGTAGTAGAGTTTCTAGGGGAGAAACCTACTCATAAGGGCTGTAATGGCTGTCTTTTACTCATAGTCAACAACCTCTATTTTTTTTATTATTGAATCGAGTGATGTAATCTCCGGTACTTTCTCCCACCTTTTGCCTTACACTATGCAAATGAGCAACTCGTTTCACTGGTTTATCTCCAAAGCAGAAGTTACTAATAAATAGCTCGGCAAGCTGATGGAAACTAGAAATTTTCCCCCGAGGAAGGCTGTCACCATATCTGAGCAGGTCCTGTAATTGTCCCTAAGAATTCCCTATATCTCATTTCATCGGGGACGACATAGATATCAGTTGTTGCTTGATACTGCTCAATATGAAGGACGAGATTAGTTTTTCCATCATATTTGGGAGTAACTATAGGAGCTTTAAACTTTAAAGGTGTGGAAAATCCACAATAGCTTGTATGAAATGAGATCCCTTCATAAGCTTCTCTACAAAGGGTTCTTAGCCTTATCCATTTCTCCCAATCTATCTTCCAATCATTGGATGGAACATTTCCATGCATTGTTACTAGCGTTAGATCTGTGTGATGCAGCTTTTTCATTCCGACCAGCTGTTGGTGCTGAACGCTCCTCCTATGAATATTGCTCGGTATGAGCAGTTCATCGGGCATCTGATCTAAATTGGTTGGATCCTTCACGTTGATCGGTTGGTTATTGAGTATTTCTCCACAATGCCCTGGGAACATTTTATTCCGCCTGGGTCCCAAACGATCAAAGGGAGATGCTCGACTTAGCCTTTCTAAGGCACACAATCTTTCAGGAGTAAAAGACTGAATCCGATGTTATGAGCGAAGAAATTTCTCTTGGGAGATAGGAAGTATCTCTAGTCGTGGATTGTCTATGTCTACTGCTTCTTGGAGGTGGTGGTGGCATATTTCCACTAGAAGATAAATAAGGTGGCTTGTCTTGCAGGGTTTATGCTAACTGCGTCATGCTATCTTGCATAGCCTCTTGTCCTCTGGCGAGACTAGCCAAGATTCTAGTCAAACCATTATGAGTTAGTGGAGTAGAAGGAACATGTGGGATGCCATCATTTTGGGTACTTGACTCAGGGATATCAGTCATTTTTGGTAAATGTATAAATAAAAATGCTTAGAAACATGTTCCCACAAACGACGCTAATCTGTTGATGGAAAAAACTAGAATGGATCTAATTATTTTATCACAAATAAATAAGTAAATAAAATAGACAAGTAAGATTTTTAAAGTGGTCTAGCTGAAATGAATAACCTACGTCCACTGTCTTTTATTGCCTATTGGATTGAATTCTGATCCCTTTTCCTGTAGGGATTACAATGTATTTATAGCCCTCTTGGGGGATCAAGAGTCTGAATGTTAAAGGATGAAATGCCTTTATAAATTAGGCATTTACATCGATATGTATTGTTCATAATGCATATGACTGTCGGCGCTTTACTGACCATATTGGTCGATCTTCCTACTATTGGTCGACATTCATAATGTTAGTCGGCATTCTAGGACTTGGTCGACAGTTGCTCCTTACTGACTAAGATTATTGCAATAGTGGATGACACATGTCTATTTCTAATTGGTCCATGTAGGTGGGTAAATTTTAGTATCAGTAGCACGTATTAAAAAATACGCCAAGGTTGAGGATGTAGTTCACTCTACCCCAAGGGACAATGATCGAGTAAAAACAAGTAAATGAGGAGGTAAGAGTGATACCCCAAAGACAGAGAACATGAACTGGGGAAATAACGGCTCTAAGAATGGGAGCAAGGTCGATCCTTCGAAGGCATTCCTGGTTGTTAAACTAGTCTTTAAAGAACTAATTTATAAGATCTTGAGCAAGATCAAGGATCAACCACTTATCAAATAGCCTAAGAAGATGGGTGGTGACCTGATGAAGAGGAATAACATGCTGAGATGCGCATTCCATAAGGAGGGCAAACACCGAATAGAACATTGTAAGTAACTGAAGTTGCACTTGGAAGAGTTGGCCCAAACTGAACACCTAAATGAATACATAGAAAAAAAGTTGATAAGGCCACAGCCAATGGCGATCAGAAGCCGGACTACGCCCTTAATGACGATATGGGATAAGATCTTGCGGTGATTCATGGAGCGTTTGACTTGAAGAAAATATAAAGGAACTATATTTGAATGGATCTGAAGAAGGTCACTACTGTCATGGAGGCATTTCGAATTGACCCTGCAAAAAGCCAAGATGGAAAATGCTGATGACCAGAGGATCTCGACTACAACAAATATATCATCTTCATAGAGGAATATCTGATCGGTTTAAGGATACCCCACCATTATGTACTCATGATTACTCTCAGAATCGCAAACTAGGAGGTCGATATGTTGCTAATAGACTAAGGAAGCTCATTAGAGGTAATGTACCTAGAGTTATTTCACAAGTTGAAGCCCAACTTAGCTGACCACAAGGAGGCCATAGTTCCATTAGTCATCTTTACAGGGAAAGTCACGATGCCACTTGGAAATATAGTCATATAGATTAGAGTAGGAAATATCTTAAAGTTGATTGAATTTTTAGTGGTGGTCATAAAGACTCCATATCATGACATTCTAGGCAGAGGCTGGTTGTCTGCCATGAGAGTTATACTATCCACCTACCACTAGAAGCTGAAGTGTGCCACCGATCGGGTCATGGTCAAGATTTGTGGTGACAAAGACACTACAAGGAAATCCTTCATCACAACCATCTACCCTTAAAAAGGTAAGAAAAAGGAGCCAAATGAGACCCTAGAGGAATCCCAAGATGGGGCTGCACCCTCAAAATAGAAATTACGGTACAACCCACCAGGGGTAGAGGAGACTACGATTCATCCTGTTGATAGGGTTGTTGAAAGCTTCGTAGAAGTTGGTGCTGATAACAACTTGCTGAATATAAAGTTTTTTATCGAGACTGCACTCGCCAATCACAAAAAAAAATCATTGCCTTCTTGAGAAGCAATCTGAGTGTTTTTACTTGGGATCCATATGATCTGCCTCGATTTAATCCCGATGTAACTTGTCATCGTCTACATATTGAGCCAACTTTCAAGCTAATTACTCGGAAGGCCAGCCAAATAGCCCCCCAAAAGGCTAAAGCGGTGGAGAACGAAGTTGGGAAGGGTTTTAGATACAGGATCCATTAGGGAACTGTAATACCCCGTATTTCTGCGTATTTTAGAATTTAATCAATTGGGGAATTAAATAGAAAATACGTTTTAATTTAAATTACGTGAGTAGAGTAATTTAATAGAATTTAATAATAATTATGATTATTAAATATTAATCGAGAGATAGATACTGATTAATATTATGATTCAAATTTATTAAGTGTGAATAGTAAATATTGATAGTTAAATTGTACGACATAGCGAGAGATATGGGCGTACTTGATTATGCCTCAAACGAGTGTAGCGTGTAGACTAAATTGAGGATGAGAGGGGAAAAATATTTTTTGGTGACTCAAATGATAATTTAGAGGTCACGGATGATTCTGAATGGGTCGAATTAGTCGAAAGAGTATAATTGGGAATACTAGTCGGGTACCAGAGCATTTTTGAGCTAAACTGGGACAGTACGGGGGCGTTTTAGTCTTTTGGCATATGGGGGTGAGGAGACCTATGAATTTTGGAGTGTTTTATTAGTTGATTAAAATTATGGTTAGGATTAGAAACCTCATAACACAAAGGAAAGATATTAGAGAGAAAAGAGAGATTATTCTCAAAGCTTAAGGAAGGATTGGTGAAGGATTCAAAGGGTTCTTGCACCACAAACTAGTTGGGAAGGAAGATTGGAGGAGAAAGACAATCAATCACCAACAAAATTCACGAAATCAAATCATCTCTGAATAAGGCAAGTGGTTATTTGCAAATTATTTTGAGTTATAATATCCATGCATAGGATTTATGAATAATCGATTTTAATTAATATTCTTGGAGAAAAACAATTGATTAGTTGCATGTTTGGGTAGAAATAACATGTAGTTAGATTTATATCTGCAGAGGATTGAAAATCAGAGGAATCATGATTGTTAATATGGATTAATATCTGGGTTTATGATTTAACATATGGGGAGAACATAATTTTAGAGTGGTTCTTAAATAATTAGAGGATTGGTATTATTTTGGGCTAAATTTGTGAAGATTTATGATGTTTAAATCGTTGGAAATCATCCTAGAGTATGTAGGAATGGTTAGAAATCGTCGATTTTAAGTTCGGTGTGTTATCATGTAAGTTGGATAATTGGGAGTGGTGAGAAAATTCATGAAGAAGATGACCTACACCTGCACCTGCTCGATCGATCGATCGACCCTTGAATGTAGATCGATTGATGGAGTCGATCGATCGATGGTCTTGGTTGATCGATCGACCCAGTTTGATTCTGGGTTCTATTAGTTTACCAATGATTGTCGGAAACCTTAGGGATGATGTTTTACCTATGTAGGGACTTAGAAAGTACCAGTAGGTGTATAGTGGAGGTCCGTTATATTCATAGTGTGCAAGATTGGAAGTGATGGACCAACGAGGATAAATCGATGATCGAGTAGTATATCGAAAATTTGGGATTTGAGTTATAGAGAGAGTAAACGTAATCCCCAGGGGTATATCAGTAGGTTAGAGATAACTTAACTACTGAAATGAATAGAGGGGTAACTAGGTCCCTTAGAGTTGTGTTAATACTTAATTAAAGTTATGATAGTGAGATAAATCATAAATAAATAACTACGGTGAATATTGAAGAGAAAACATTACGTACGAACACTATTATTAGGTTATGTGTATGCCTATTGAATTGTATAGATACTTAGTTGGTGAGAATACCTAAAGTATAATTTCCTATATTAGGTTCGAGGTAGGATTCCGAACCAATATATGGAAATAGTAAGTTGGGGTCATGATAAAAGAGTTCCGAACCAATCCATATATAAATTTCATTCGTGGGGTCGAAGTGATTATTCTGAACCACTTCATAAAATAAATTTGGGGTCGAGGTGACATTTCGAACCAAACTCTTACTTGGTGTCAATGGACCATTCCGAACCAAGAGTCTTTGATGTGTGTTAAGAGGACATATTATTAATAAATGAGTTTATAAGTATATGTTATGTGTGGAATATATACTGTATTAATAATCTACTTGTGCGAGTTAGTAGATAATGAGATGCCGCGATTACATCTAAAAGGAAATTAAGTAGGAAGACTTAATTATAAAATGGTGAAAGATAACAAGGCGCGAACACTTATCTAAGTATATAAATCATGATATATAGTTAGTATTACATACTAAGTGGGTGAAATGGGTAAATAGTAGCATAGATGAGTTCAGTTGGATACCATAGTTCAGTTAGCTTGAGTAGTATAGCTAGGTGGGATGGGTTAGGCGTGAACGATAGATGAGAGGTGAGGTAACTCAAGAGAATGTACGCGAAATCTTAACATGTGTAATCAATAACTCATCTTATTATGATAATCACTTGCAAAATATTTTCAAGATATTTCAGTACTCACTCTTGCTATAAAAATATTTTCAAAACCTTTTAGGTGTCCAGCCACAGGGACGCCAGACTTGAAGATTCTGTTTAGGGACTCATAGCTGCAGCTTTGTGGAGGCTAATAGGACTTTGCATAGACGCTTCATCTATTCAGATCTAGTGTAGGATCTCATTATAGTATTCTCAATTAGAACATGTTGTCCACAATCTTTGTTTCAGATTTGAGTTTTGGATTATGTGGATTTTTTTAGCAGTTTTGGATTTTTAGCCGAATGTTGACTCGGCCAGATTTTATCCTTTACATATTGCTACATGGTTTGATTCATAGTTTATTGTGAATGGTTATCTATTACTTCCTCATGAATATTTTGTCTTGGGTTAATGAAAGATAAAATTTGGCACCGATCTAATTTCACTTAGGTGATTAGTAATTAAAAAGTTTTTCGACAATGATGCTAAGAATGAACCAACTAAGAAACCTAGTTACTTTAATTTAGGACTAATCACCTGGGATTTAATTAGGCAGGGTGTCACATGAAGTTTAGTTCCCTAAATATTTGTTCAAACTAGTGGTAGTATGGAAGAGAAACGGTAGCAGGAGGGTCTTCATTGATTTCATAGACCTCAACAGGGCCTGCCCCAAAGATAGTTTCCCATTGCCTAAGATTGGTCATCTAGTTGATGCCATGAAAGCTCAAGAGAGAATAAGTATTCTGCACACCTATTCAGGGTACCATAAAATTCCGATGTTCTACCCCGACTATGACAAAACATCTTTTATAACCCCAGTCAATCTATACTATTACAGATCATGCCCTTCGACCCAAAGAATGTAGGGGAAACTTATCAGAGGCAGGTCACGAAGATGTTCAAGCTGCATATGGGTGACACCATAGAAGTCTTTGATGACATATTAGTCAAGAGCAAGAACAAAGCCGACCACCTCACGGACTTGGCCAGGACCTTCGAAATCCTCAGAAAGTACTGGATGAAACTTAATGCAAGAAAGTGTTCACTCTGTGTCTAGTCAGGTAAATTTCTAAGTTATCTAGTCTGAAAGAGAGGGATTAAAGCCAATCTAGATCAGATTGATGTGATTAACAAGGTCCAACCCCTAAGGACGTTACGAGATATTCAAAATCTTAATAAAATGCTCGCAGGGCTCAATCACTTCATCTCCATGTCATCAAAACATTACAAACCACTATTTCAGCTACTAAAGAATGATAAGGTCCTCATATGGAATTATTACTACTCAATAGATTTGGAGGAGATGAATTCCTACCTCAGAAAACCTCCCCTACTATTAATCCCATATGACGGAGATCTCCTGTACCTCTACCTCACAATATCAAACCACGCTATTATCTGGACTATGGTATATGAAAAGGAGGGTGGACAGTACCCGGTCTATTACGCTAGTAAGACACTCTTGGTTACAGAGCAACGCTACTTGCCTTTGGAAATTCTATCTTATGCACTGGTGGCTTCCTTTAAAAATCTATAATACTACTTCGAAACACACTCAATAATGGTGATTACTTAATTCCACCTAAAGGTTGTCCTCTGGAAAGCCGACCTCTCTGGACGACTGTTAAAATGGTCGATCGAACTTGGAAGGTTCGATATTCACTTTTAGCCAAGGACAACAATCAAGGGTCAAGTCTTGGACAATTTTATCTCCGAGTTCATAGGAGACAGGTCGACCAACCAACAGGTGGTGGAGCAATCCACTAGTAAAAAACTACAGTCTAAGGATTGGAACCTTTATGTTGATGGATCGTCAAATTCTAAGGGGGAAGGAGTAGGGATCATCCTCATCATATCAGAAGACGTTGTAATTAAAAAAGGAATTAGGCAGGGATTTGAAATCTCCAATAATGAAGTCGAATATTAAACACTGATAGTTGGCCTTTATAAGTCCCAATTTCTAGGGGAAAACATCTCAATGTGTTCACAATTCGAAACTAGTCTCCAAGTAAGTGAGTGGAGATTTCAATGGAAAAGACGACAGGATGGCAACCTACCTGGCCGTAGTGCGAGATCTTATGGAACGATTTGAGATAGTTCATATTTAACAGTTCTCTCAGGGCCAAAACAATCATGTTGATGCCTTCGCAGCCCTAAGCTTAACAGTGGACTCTGATCTCAAGAGAACTGTTCAGGTAGAGTTCCTCGCACGACCTACCATTGACCAGACGACGGTCACCGACCAGGTCCTCCTCATAGAAAGAAACCTTAGTTGGATGGATCCCATCATTATCTACCTACAAGGATACTCCCCGTTGGACGATAGGAAATTAACTCATCAGATAAGAGTAAAAGCACCCCATTTCTACCTTGACCCGGGGGAATCTCTATAATAGATCATTCACACGACTTTACCTCCAATGCGTCCATATATAAGACACCGAGCAAGTTTTGAGCCAACTTTATAATGGTATTTGTGTCAATCAAACATGAGGAAGATCATTGGCATTCTGAGAAATCAAAAAAGGCTACTGGTGGCCACATATACAAAGGGACACAAGTATCTATGCTCTGAGATGCGAAAAATGCCAAAAATTATCCGAGTGGTTCATTAACCAGCGAGCGACCTGAAATCCTTTACCAGTCCTTGGCCATTTATACAATGGGGATTGGATATTGTGGAACCACTCCCTCCCTCTCCTAAAAATCGTAAGTACCTGCTGGTTGGCACAGATTATTTCACCAAGTGGGTAGAGGTAGAACCACTAGAAAACATCCGTGACATAGACATGACAAGATTCATCTGGAAGAGTTCCATAACATGCTTTAGGGTACCAAGATCTATCATCATCGAAAATGATGCGCAGTTTGAAAGAAGTTTCTTTCAAAGCTTCTGTGATGAGCATGGCATCAAGCATCACGTCAGCTCGATAACGAATCCCCAGAGCAACTTTTAGGTAAAAGCCTCCAACAAAATAATGCTCGACGGTCTGAAGAAGAGATAGGGAGAGCAAAGGGTGCCTGGGTGGATAAGCTTCATCATGTACTTTAGGCCTACTGTACTACACCTAGAAGACCCATTGGGGAAACACCTTTCATACTCCCATACGGTATGGAATGCATCATCCCTCTTGAAGTAGGTCTCCCTACTATGAGAACTAACTTGGTTGACTAAGGGCTAAATGATGATGCCTTGGCATTGAACTTGACTTAGTGGGCGAACGAAGAGAAAGGCCATGATCAAGCTACCTTCAAACCAGCAGCAATTGGCCCAACAATATAGTCAATCCAAGGAAATTCTAGGTAGCTTATTATGTTTTAAGGACTGTCGTCCATAGTGTAGTAATACTATCGGATGGCAAGATGGGGCCAAATTGGGAAGGACCATTCAAGGTAATTAGGGATGACCTTCAAGTATCTTATCACTTGGAAACACTGGAGGGAAAGTAGATACCAAGAGCATGGAATGAAGCCATTCTCAAGAAGTTATACTTTTATTCTTCTTAGTATTTCTCATGACATTTAGTTTATGCAAATTTTCATTTCAAACTTATGTTTTTCTTGAGTTATTATTCAATAAATAAAGTCTCATTAGCTCTCGTATGTCTCTTTTACATATTGGAGGGATCAATTTTATATTATGTATATTAATGTTATGCACCATTTCTATATGATAGCTCTATTCTCTGAACACCAAACATAATCACACTTGGTTATAGTAAGTTGTCCAACCAACTTTGACCAAAGAACTTCCTCGCGCGGAATAGAAATTCTTTGGATTACTGTAGGTTATTTAACTTATTTCAATCAAAGAATCTCCTCGCGTTGAGCAGGGTTCATGATAACGTAAGTGAGATGTTAACTTCATTTCAATTATTGGAACCCCGGGTCTTTGTCATACTAAATACAAGGGACCTCATGAGTTGCCCCGATAATGCTAAAAGGCCTACATAGGATCCTTAGGCAAAAGGCCAACTTAGGTTGGTCACCAACTACGTTGGCCACCAACTTTATTGGTCATAAAAATCTTGAATGGGAGTGTATTCTTACCATCATGTCTCCTAGGCCTAAGGGAGTGTGACGATACAACATAAAAGGTCAGGCAGATGGAATGATATTGCTAAGGCATATAGGACTGTAAGAATGTTTAGCATAGATTATTAGTTCATTTAGTCAACAAAGGCCTAAAATGATCAACACATGTTACTAACTCATTTAATCGGTAGAGACCTAAAATGATTAATAATATTTTTTGGTCAATTAAAGTGCTAAATTATTGGTAGGCACAAACTCTTCATGGTCAGTAAACAAATTGCAGAATTAATTATTAACTATATTTAGTTGGCACATGCTTAAAATATGTCAAGTTAATAAATAGAATTCAATCAGTTTAACTAGAGACTTAAGAGTACAAATTTACAAGATATTCTAAAAATCATACAAGGAGGCTAGTTAAGGATGACAAGCTAGATATTAAGCTATGCGTGCTCGTCGACCATCATCGGGATTGGGTGCAAACATCTCATCGTCATCTTCAAGGTAATTATTCATCAGTTGGGTAAGAATATCGTCAATAGGAATCCACTTCTTATCCTTTGAAAATGGGGGATGGTGGTAAGATGGTCACTTTACTTGGTACTTGTACAACAACTCTGAATCCTTGGGTGTTTGGAACTCTTTAAGGGATTTCATCCACCCATATTTTTACGCCATGTATTCGGCCTCATTTAACCTTACAGGGGCATCAGTGCAGCCCTCATCATAGCCTATTGCCCATGCTTACCTAGGACACATCCCTCTAAAGACTAGCTATAATGGTATAATTTCACTGAATATCTTCATTCAGCTTGACAACCTTCATCTTTAGGGCACCATTTTCATCTTGAACCATCTCTTCCACATGGCCTACATCGTTGCTTGTTATAAGTTGGGCCCTTATGTCATTTATTTCATCCTACACATAGGAGCATATCTCTTCCATGATTTGAAGGTCGTCCTTTAGTTTTTCCATTAGCTCGAGCTGGTCCTAATATTCTGCATTCCTTACCTTTAACAATTTATAGATCTTTAAAAAGTCTCGACGAGTCTTCCAGCTCACTCTTGGTCCTAAGACTTTCCCATGTTTTGAGGAAGGAGAGATGTATTCTTCCACAATAATAAGTTATAAATAGTAGAACATGTTACAAGTGCAAAGGCTATTAGCATAATAGAAACAAGAGTATATGAGCAAAAAGAGAGTTTTTTCATTAATATTGCAAAAGGGGGAAAAACAACCATTACAATTAGAGGAGACAAAAAATGTATTATATTAAAAGAAAAGTGAAAAGGAAAAGCCATAGAACTATGTTAATTCATTCCTTAACCTTCTCAGAGGTTTCTAGTTCTTTCCTCTTCCTATTAGCTTTCTCTGTTTGGTTAGCATCCATCCCGACCTCACATATATCCTCTTCAACCTGGTCCATAGGTTGACCATCAGGGAGCTTTTCAATAGAAAAGGGGAAGGTCATATGAGGTGAAACTACTAAAGGTAAAACTCTGAAGGGACTCATGTCGCCCACAGGGCTTGGTTCTATCCCTTTTTTAAAGACACCTTCTTGACATAGGCAATCTGGAGTTCTGCATCATCATAGGTAAAATTCTAGCCATCTGTGTAGTTACTCTCCTTCATGCTTGGGATATCACCCTTCAGTTTCTGGACCTTTCGAACTAAGTCCAGGTTTTTTACATCCAGCCTTTCTTTCACAGTAATAACAAGGCCATTGACTACCTTCAACTAGACCAAGGCCTTCCTTGCCTTCTCCTTATCTCACTCGAAACTAGCTTGAGCATCAACCGAGTCATTTTGGGACTTCTTTAGGACTTTTCTTTTCTCTTCTCCTAATTCTTTTTTTACTGGTCGATGCGACCATATAGAAGTGTGGTAAAATTAGATAAAAACTATAAGACAAAAAGAAGAAAAGTTAGTATATTGAAGTCGAATAAAGAGGAGCAATATAAGAGGTATAATATATATCTGGGCAAGTGTCAATGCATATTTGAGGTCCAAATGATCTACGCCTAGTCATTATAAGTTCTCGCGATTGACCACAAGCACTGCCCACTTCAGCAAATTGGGGACGAGGGATGGGGTGTTATCCACACTGGCCCCTTATGTAGCAACAGTAATATGAAGTGAATATTCGGTGGGCGCCTTTAGAGGCAGCTTATTCTTCCTCTATTCCACCCTTTTCCCACTCTTCCACATTATTTCTCTTTCCTTCTCTCCTCTTTTCCTCATCCTTCTTCTTTTTTTCTACTTCCTTATCTTTCCCTTTAGTTCCCGAGGTACAACCACCGACTCTAAGGGAGTCTCCATCATCCTTCTTCAGAAGCTTTACCATGTCTGACAGCAGGGCCTAATCATCATTGTCATCAACAATTAGCAATCTCCTTTTTAATGGGATCATTTTATCTTCTTTCTCCTCTTCTTTTTTATCCTTTCTCCTTTTCATTTCCTTCCTCTTCCTCTTCCTTTTCCTCTTCCTCTTCTTCTTCCTCTTCTGAGAATGCTATGTGATATCGATTATATGTGGATTCGTAAATTCCAATTTAAACTTATTTAATTGGATTCAATTTTTAAACTAATTTTATTTAAACCCTAACACATACATCTAGGTGGGTAAAATCAAACCATCACAAATAAATTGTTGACACACAAATTTCAGGAAAAAAACCCCAAAGGGAAAACCTTTGTATTTAACTATGCAAAAGTAAATTGAAACTTACATACACAATGAAATCTGCAATGAATATCTACAGACACTCGCATAGACATGCAGTCTAGAGTCAGCAACGGATCAAACGCGAGAAACCCACAAGCACACGCAGCTTTGAATAAGTAAGGAACACCTACAAGCACTCCCAATGACACGCAGTCCTCAGCCGTAGATTTACCCTCTCTACAAGAGAAACTTCAACAACATGATATCTTGGGTTCCAAAACAATTCACTAAAATATTGAGATTTTTGTGATATGAAAAATAAAGTTTTAAACCTTAAATGAAGAAGAAAAAATAATTATGCGGTTTGCAATTTTCGTGTATTTGAAAAACTCAGGTATTCTTACAAAAAATGACTCGTTTAATCAGGTATATATAATAAAATCTAGTCGATGGGTTCGTTCAAACGACATAGCCATGTCACTTAAATGACTTTAAATGTCTCTCAATCCTACTTCTCGCGACAGATTAAGAAAGCTTAGAAACGTAAAACAGTAGCATCTCGTTTGATAAAATGCTTCAAGCGAGCTATACACGAGCCTGCACTCGACATACTATGTCGCTTAAAGTCCCTTTTCACGGGACATATTCATATCATTTGAACGACATAGACATGTCATTTGAAAGACATTAGTGAATTGTTTTTTCTTTTAAAACTCCGCCCCAACACTTAAAAAAATTATTTTGACGAAAAAATAATGCCTCGAATGTTTAAAACATTTTAGAAAAAGTATCCTAACATTTTAAATGAATCGTTATGGGACTTAAACACAACCTTACCAAAATCTATCTGGCGGAGGCTTTTTTATTGAAGAATGTTGATATTCGGATCCATCTTGATGCATGATTGTACTTGAACTTTTCTTCGATTGTTGTGGCGGTATATGACATATTCTAATGTAAATCGGACAATTTAAAATATGTCCTTACAAATATCTCCCTATTTCTGTGACGGTACAAACTAAAAACATATGAATTATCAAGAAAATGTCCTATACAAATCTAATACCCTCCCATGAACCCAAAACTGAAAAGGTACTTAAAATGTAAGTTTTGAATTTTTTTCAAAATCTTCAACATCTTCAAATTGAAAATGTTTCTTTGTCAGCATCAGGGTGTGCAAAAATGTAAGTCTTAAACTTTCTTCAAAATCTTCAACATCTTCAAATTGCAAACGTTTCTTTTTCATCATCCAAGTATTGATCTTCAACTTTTGTACCTGCACACAGGAGACAAGAAAAAAATTCCTTCGTGACGTATCGAGTTTGAAATGAGATAATCATAAATCAAAACAAATATCAAATCTCAAATCTCCCCCATAATTTAAAATCACCCACTAAATTATAATTTGTCCTCCCCCTTTTTATTTGTCCGAATTAGACAAGGAAAAGACTAAATAAAAATAAGCATGGAGTCTCACGACAAGTAAAGTAAATAAACTACGATCATAAAGGATAAACTTGAAAGCATTAACCAACTACTTTTGATTTTTCATTTGCTTCAAAAATGGAAAAATAATTTACAAAAAGAATCACATACCATGAATTAACGGAATGAATGGATGTGAACATATTCAACACGTAAATCAACTCAAACATGCATAACAAATGTGCACGATGAATATGGATACTTCTAACGAATGAACTTCACAATCACCCTTATGTGTAAATATTGTTGAATTTAAATGACAATGACTTAATCAAATTAACAAATCAAAGACTAAAAAGATTTCCACTACCAATAACGTCTAAACCTAGTTAATGCTTTTTCAAGACTTTGTCATGACGTGTAAACCCGTTGATTTATTTTCATCCAAACTCCCTCAAATATATTTATTTTTCAAGCTCTTTTGAGGTTTCTATATTTTCTCAACTTGGATAAATCCTATTAGCCCCCTTTTTGGCATATGATTATTTTTATTGCCTTGATTTTTTCTTGCTCTCTTTTAAACAGTGGCTTTCACGACGAGTTAATTTTATACTCTCGCATCCCTTTCCCATGTTCACTCATCATTTTTTCATATTATACAAAGTCGTCACGGGCAACAGTTTGTTACATGCACTATTTCATTATCAAGTTTTATCGCATATTGTTCGTTTTAATGACAAGATTGAGATGGAAACACTTCGACCAACATGTGATAGACAAGTACAATAATAAAACAAATACTTGCAAGTGTGCATTAAAAAAAATCACGAGTCAAACATATAGAAAATAATTTCAAATCTCATCTTAATGACTCCAAATATTATAAAGCACATGGATGAAATGATGTATTGTTTAAAAACATTGTTGAATAGTCACATGGATATGGAATGATGTTGTGACTTGGTCATCTTAAATGTCCATATATAAACGGTGTAAAAAAAATACAAAATTCTTTTTGTCTTTTTCCAAAAAATTTAAATAAGTAAAATCTTTTTGACCTTTTCAAATTTTTCTCAAAAAATAGAAAATCTTTTTGTATTTTTTCAAAATTTTGGAGAAAACAAGGTTCTAAAAAATGCGGGGCGTGATTGAGGCGGGGAGGCTAAGCCTTAAGCCTTAGAAGCCTAGGCGGGCCTAGGCATAAAAAGGCGTGAAAAGGCGTTTAGGCCTTCTTAATATATTTTAATATTTTTTAACCATAACAAAGCTATTAAAATACAAAAATTGCACATATCATAAAAATATGTCTGAATATATGCAAATTAAAATATTATTTGATTATTTTGGACGAGATAATGGTGCGGTTTGTAAAAAAAATCTTTAAAAGGCGACATCGTTTCACGAAAGCATTGTTGTTTTTAGAAAAAAGTGCGCCTTAAGGGTTTTACCAAGAATAAGGCGTGAAAAGCGTAAGGCGAGGCGTTTCTTCCAAGCCTTAAGCCTAGGCGGGTTTTTTAGAACAGTGGGAAAAACAAAAATCTTTTTGGTTTTTTAAAAATATATCAATAATGAAAAATATAAATATCAAAGTTATACACACTAGCATTGGGCATAAAATATCATCATGAAAATAATCATATGCTAGCAAGCAAGTATAAACCTCAAACGTTAGGTACGAAGGAGTTTTCCAAAGATGGTGACATCCTATGAAAAATATTCATCAAGTCATGTGAAGTTTTGACAAAAAAATTTTACTTTCTCCCTAATATGTGCAAACTCTCTCATGTAATTATCAAAAGCATCATGTGTGGAAGTCTAAGTTCTATACCTATATCCTTAGGCTTGACAGTGTCAAGAAACATGTCAATTTCATATGCCTGGAGGCCTACAACCAGTTCTTCTAACTTGAGATTGCTAAATTTCCTAAGGATTTCAGAATGTTTACTTTCGGGATAAAATGTTTAGGCAATGATTCTCAAGTTCTTTTTAACCACTCATGCATCAGGAATGTTCTCACCAAGATTAAAATTAGTGTTGAAAATATCAGATAATGGTGCATAAAAGTCATCAAAACACTCAAATTCAAGCATGGTAATTATTTCAAATTGAGTAGTAAAATTTTACAATTTAGACTCTTTGACAACAGTCGTGCCTTCACGGGTACGTTGTAAATCACCCCACGCTTCTTTTGATGTAGTGCACGTCATAATACGTTGAAACTCGTCAGGGGTGATAGCTCCTAAAATTGCACTAAACCCACCAAAATTAAAAGTGCTCCATTTAAACTAGTCTTCGGTCCAGTCAGTCATAGATTTAAGATTCGTGACATTATTAGCAGTCACAGTGGGAGTAGTCCACCCTCTTTCCTAATAACCCAAATTCTCCCATTGATTGCTTTAAAATGTGATTTAATACGGACTTTTCAGTAGGCATAATTAGACCCACCAAAAACTGGCAACCTATTATATAAGTTTTCATTCAGAAACATTGCGAAATCTCAAAACCCGATTTTTTTAAAAAGTCAATATCACAATTTTTTTTGCGAAAAACAGGATTACTCAATAATTTAGAGAAACCCACTATGATACCAATTTGAGAATGCTATGTGATATCGATTATATTTGGATTCACAAATTCTAGTTAAAACTTATTTAATTGGAGTCAATTTTTAAACCAAATTTATTTAAACACTAACACATACATCAACCATCACAAATAAATTGCCGACACACAGATTTTAGGGGGAAAACCTTAAGGGAAAACCTTTTTATTTTACTATGAAAAAGTAAATCGCAATTTACATACACAATGAAATCTGCAATGAATATCCACATACATTCACATAGACACGCAACCTAGAGTAAACAATGGATCAATCAAAGCGAACCCACCAGAACACGCAAAGGGACTTAAACACAACCTGATCAAAATATATCTCATAGAGGCCTTTCTGTTGAAGAATGTGTATATTCGGATCCATCTTGATGCATGATTGGATTTAAACTTTTCTTTGACGGTTGTAGCGGTATACAACATGCTCTAATGTAAACTGGACAATATAAAACATGTCCTTACATCTTCTTCCTCTTCTTCTATCTCAATTGGCCCAGATGGACCAGTGGACACCTCTTCTGGAAGTTATTGGAAATTTTTTCAATTGCCTAAGAAATGAAGCTGGAAGTTGTGTTTGTGTATTCCAATAAGTAAGTTGTTTCCCTGGGGTGCTCACCATCGGGCAACCTATCCCTAACCTTCCAAGCCTTGAGAAGATCAACAACTCTTAGCTCGCAAAGAGAGGGTTCTTGGTTTTTATCATGAGATGAAAAATAGAGGAAGAAACACAGATAAGGATATAATAAAGGGAAATAGTAAATGAAGAGTTCAACAATAAACATAATAAGGAAAGGAAGTGACCTATATAATCCTCCTCCCAGTCAAGGTACCAGGGAGCTCAATACCTCACGCCCTCAGGCAAGGGAGGATATTGTCGATTATTGGCAATAAAACCCTGCTCCTAGTATCCTTTATAGAAGTCAGACAGGTTTATAACCAAAACCCTTTTAGCCTTCCTGGCCTTCAGGTACAAGACACCATCCTTGATGCGTGACTAGACATAGTAGTAGCAAATTTCAGAGAGTCCCAGGTTGGTCCCGTATAATTTATTAATTCTATGTACCTCATTCACTATCTTCTAAGTTTTTTCACTACACCAAAACAAAATATTTGTAAGTGTTTTAAATAGTTACAAATGTCATTTGCAAGTGTTTAAAACACTTACAAATCAGCGCATTGCAAAAAAATTATAAGTGTTCAAAATCATTGCAAATATCATTTGCAAGTGTTCATTGGGAACACATATCCGTTTCGGGCAACCGTTACAAAAAACTTTGTAAGTGTTTTGAACACTTTCTTATTTAACTTTTGCAAGTGTTTTAAACACTTAATTTTATTTTTATTTGCAAGTGTTTAGAACACTTGCAAAATTCAACAACTTTTTTTAATTTATAAGGGTTATAAACACTTGCAAAAGAATATATATATATATATATATATATATATATATATATATATATATATATATATATATATATTTTGTAACAGTTTAAAACACTTACAAATATTAATATGAAGGAAAACAATGTTCATTTTGTAAGTGTTATGAACACTTAGATAAATTAAAATACTAAAAAAAATTATCAACCACATACCACCAACGTCACATATAACAAACAATAAAAACAACTACAAACATAACAATTATATCCAAACACTTTCATACAATACTTCATGATATGTTCGACATAAACAAGCACTCTCATCAAGAAAAGAAGCAAGAACCAAAGGTATATATTGAGTATTCTACTTAACAAACTTCATACATCTAGTTATTGTATCCAAATACACATGGTCCACAACCCTATTAGTATGGCAAGGAAATCTTGTCGATAAGAACATTGTCACTAGTTCCCTTAAAAGACCACTCTCAGTACTCACTGCCTCGTTGCTAAATGACCCTCCAAGTGCATAAAAAATGAAATCCGAACTTCTACCACTTCAGCATTCCTATCGGCAGAAGATGAAATGACACTACCAATGAGAGTCTGTTAAAACCTAAGTAGCATCACGGAAGTCAAATTTAGCATTAGTTGTATGTGATTGTGGATATAAACAAATAAGTGACTCTTAGAAGGAAAGAACACGGGACATAAACAAAGAAGAAAGATTACAAATCCAACTCAAATTCAAAACCAAGTATAGCCAACACAATTATATATTAGTTGTTACGCAGTTAGTATAACACAGTGGCAATGCCCAATAAGATGCAGTCATAATGAATATATGACTTTTGTTTACATAAACAAACACTAAATAATGTATAGTGATGTTAAGCCAAGAAAAATTACCTGGTCAAATGGGGCATATGCTCGGATCGTGATTTATTCCCAACCACTATCTGAAAGTAAAAACATCAAATTTGCAAAAACAGATTTCAAACCAAAAGTCAATTAGCAATTTATCAGTCCAAATGAAATACAAATTTTGATAACCGTACAGAATGAAAAAAAACAATGGGATTTAGAGGATCATGATCTATGTACATTTAAAATATAAAACTATCACATGAAACACTCGCAAACATCAACGACGCCGACAAATAGTGATGTTTTTAGGAGCTTCGTGGTGTGTTTAGTAGTTACAACAAACATTCAAACTCATTAAAATTAAATTTAGTAGATGCAAGAGATATTCAAACTTACTAAAAACTAAATTTAATGGGCATACTTCTAATGGACAAATGATAGCCTAAGAAAGTAATCAAGGAAACAATGATCTACCCAAATTGGTATATGGGAATACTTGTAACTAAGTGGAACACGATTTAACTAATTTTAAACATATCTATGATGAGGTGGATATAATGAATAATTTATACTCTGGTTTGATAAAGTAAACTTTATACACTGAAAACATTACAATTCAGATCGTTTGGAACATATAACGTGCACTCATTAGCATAAAAGTTTCTTAGTCCTACCTTTAAAAAAATGGTAGTGCTAAATTTGTATATAATATGCATAACGTTTCATTTAGCAAAAGCTATATTCCTGTTGAAAATGCTCCCAGTGTTTCGACATTAAGAATTGGTGGTGTTTATAGATAATAAGATGGCATAAAGATAAATCGACTACTTAGTAAAAATAATCTATAGATTTTCTAATGAAGATAAATATTTCTAAAGAATATTAAGAAGTATGTTGTGAGTACATACGCAACTCAATGTCATTTATCCCGGATACCAAACTTTCAAATATTGTATGTAGCATTGGATTTCGTTCAAAACTGTGTGAGATAACAAATTGAGAAATCTCCCGTGTTGAAGCAGTGTAGCACCTATACACATCATTACGTTCCAACTCAATTACAAAGCATAACAAAATGAAAACAAAATAAATGAATCACAAAAATAACTCAAAAATTGCAGGCACGGGGAGAATATAAATTTAAATTATTAAAGTAATGAGGTATATAGAAGTAAAAATTTGATTGTTTCATATATAAAATTTAAAAAGATAACAAATTATATGCAGGATGGAGGAGTGAGATCATAACAGTCCCTTGGCCAGAAACACAAATAGTCCGGGTCCTTTAACGCGTAATTTTCCACTCTGAACCTGTTGTACATAAAAATAATGTAAAAATGGATTAACATCGAATGAGGTCACTGGTGACACACCAGCCTTCACCTGACGATGACAAAGGTCTTCTGAGGGGAGGTAAGATGGGGCGACGTTGGAAGGAGGGAAACAAGACCTCGAATCACGATGGGAAAGGCTTTAGGACTTCTATGGAGGGGTTCAGATTAGGGGTTGAATCAAGGGATTTTAGCATTTATGTGTGGTTGTTCAATATGTTGAAGATGCCAATAAGGGACGGCTTCTGTACCACTCGGCAAATGCCGGTGATGGTCGCCCACTAGTTACCACTAGTCTGGAAGTGGTATAATAGTAAATAGATTTACCTTATTATTGCAGAAATTAGTTTTAGGACTCAAACCCGCACCACTACCACTACACCAAATCTGCCGAATTGTCACGGTCATTGACCTTGACAAGTTCAACATGTCAAGGTCAATGACCGTGACAATTCGGGACGAGACAACTTTTTTTGTCACGGACTTATCACGGTCATTGGCCATGACAAGTTCATTACGGTCGTGTCACGGTCCCTGACCGTGACAAGTTTAGTCACGGTTAATAACCGTGACAAAGTCAATGACCGTGAGAATTCTGGGCAGAATTTAAAAAAAATTTGCTGGGCAGTATGGCCACTGCCACTGCCCTGCAGTATATTTGTACCTATTATAGCAACGTTGTACCTGTTCAAACATCATAAATCCAAATAAACTAAAGATAATGCAAATATACATTCAAAATAGAAACAATATACATGATGATATAATCCAAATATAATTCAAATGTACCAACTGAAAAATAATGTCACTACATGTCTGGGGTAAATGTGAGGAGGTGAGTAGGCCACACGATATACAAATTGACACACCCACTAATATATATCGTGCCGCATTGTTCGTGAAACCACAATAGGGAGTTCTCCTTCCCGGGTATCACATGCGTGATGAGCACCTTGGACTCGATCTCTTGAACCTCACGTCCATGAACTATTCCACCCTGGACGATATTCGGGTCCCTCAATCCCCTCCCTATCCGCTGGCCATAAATTCGTCCAATATGAACATGCTCGGCCAACCAAGTGTCAAAATCGGTCTTTTGAAGGGAGCCAAATTGGGAACTGGATCATCCAAGTATGCACGTGTCGGAGATGAAGCAGCGAGGTCCACATCCTCGTCATCGTGCACCTCGTCCTCCCGCACCTCCTCCTCCACCGCCTTCTCCTTCCCTTTCCCCTTACGATCTCTGCCCAATGTACGCTTCATGAATGAGTACATATCTTGGACCGTCGCCTCCAAACGGGATAGCTTCGCGTCATGTGAATCCACCGTTCGAGCCAACCCGATGTCGCTCGTCTCCAATCCGATGATCCTATATTTGGCCACCCGCGAGCTCACCCCCTTGTCCTCCCTTTGCGATCAGATCCAATCACTTGGATGAGTGCGTCTGTGGACAAAGATGCCTTGTCGGCATCAGACTGCAACTCATGCACTTCCTTAAGCTTTGCCTGAAACGATAAAAAGCACATGATTAGTAAAATAAGTAAACTAAAAAATTATAACGTAATTAACAAAAAGTAAACTGTCGGATTACTTACAATCGTGGCCGCGATGCTCGGGGACACCTCCTTGTCCTTCCCCTTCTTCGTCCGAAGAGCCACATAAGTATCAAGCCTATGTGGCTTACCCCTAGGGCCACTCCCTATCCCTTGAAATAAAATAAAGTAAAATTAGTATCGGCCCCACAAAGTAAAATAATGAAGAATAATATATTTCTGTAGTTATAGATAAATTAAATCTTACCATCATCCTATGCTCCACCTCGGCGTAAGACGTCAGGCCGGAGTAGTGCACGTTCGTCTTTTTTGCCAGATTTTCCCTACCCGATTGGCGAGATGCCAATTGTCGCTCACTGATCTCATTGTCAATGAACTTTTGCCATTGTGCCAATGAGATCGGCTCCTGCAGCGGGACGGATTCATGCCTTTGGATAATGGACTCTCGTGTTTTCCCAAATTACCGTGTCCGCATATTTTTCTTCCACATCTTGTGTTGCTCCCTCAACTGCTCCAAGACAGAATCGCGTAGCTTTGGATCCAAGTTGAATTTTTCATGTCCAACAAATACAACATTAGTTGCGAATAAATATAAATATAAATAAAATGAAATTGAAATCGAAATTGAAATTGAAATTGAAATATTCATATAAATATAAATATATTACCTGTATTGCCGCCCAAACAGCTAACTTGAGCTCATATGGCACCTCCTTCCAACTCATATACCCCGGGCCGATGACCGTCTTTACCAGCTCGAGGGATCTCGCTAATAGCTCCGACTTGTTCTCGATGGTAATCTCAAATTTACCATATTTGGGGAGCCTAGGGGCCGAGGAGCCCTCGTCGCCTCCTCTACCACCAAGACCATACAACATCATCATAACCAGCATCATCATCCTCGCCTTAATACCTGAAGGAGACATTTGCTGTAAAAAAATGTTATTAGTACAGATAAAAAAAAATTAGAAGAAGACATGCAAGTATGTACAAATACTACAATTAAAAATGAGCACTAATTACTAATTTACTTCCATACACCCCCTCCCCCACCACACAGACGCACACGTACATGAACACACACCACCCCCTGCCCCCACCACACACACAATAATTATTTTCATCAAATAAACAAACAATTAAAGTATATAATTATTAATTTACTAATTTACAATGAGGAGCAATCGTACTTTCATAATTAATCATATATTAATTTACTAATTTATAATAAGGGGCAATCATATATTAATTTACTAAAAAATTAATAATCAATCAATTCTTTTACAAGGGACAGTACGCACATACACACACATAGACACACATGCAGCCCCCCACCCCTAACCCACCACCCACCCCCATCCCTGCCCCCTCCCTCCACCTTGCCCCACCCCCTTCCCCCACCATGCCCCCACCACACACACGCACACACACCACCCCCTGCCCCCCACCACACACACAAGAATTATTAATAATATATCCATTTTCAGCCATACCAAACGATCCCTATTTATCTTTATTAATAATATCTAGAATTAACCACTAAAGAATACCCACCAGATACACCTAAAAACCCACATTTTCCAACCCCCATATGGACAATAATCCAATAATTATTCATAATTATATATTGTTCGATATACAAAGTAATTTTTTAAAAAACATAAAAAATCTCACCCCCATATGGACAATAATCCAGTGGTAATGCCACTTTTACTATTAACCAACCCAACATCGATCTACTATAATCAAACAACAATGTCAACAACAAATGTGTATCCCGTACTCCTTCTAATTTATCTACTCAATTAATTCCTTTCATCAATTAAACTAACAATTAAAGTATACAATTATTAATTTACTAATTTACAATGAGGGGCAATCCTACTTTCATATGAAATGGGCACTAATTATAAGTTTACTTTCATCCAAAACTATACAATTAAAGCTATACAATTTATTAATTAAAGTTATACAATTGTTAAGATTCCCCCCCCCCCCCCCACACACACCACACCCCCACCACTACCACCACCCTCCCCCCGCCACACACACACGCACACACCTGCACACACACACACACCTGCACACACACACACCCCACCCCTCCCCCACCATCACACCCCCTACCCCCACCGCCACCACACCTGCACACACACACACACACGTACACACACAGCCCATCCCACACCCACCACCCCCTGCCACCACACACATATACACATACATATACACACATATATACACACACGTATAGAAATGAAAGAGAAAGAGAGGAAAAAACATACCTGAGATAGATAGATAGAGAGAGAGATAGAGATAGATAGATAGATAGAGAGAGAGAGAGAGAGAGAGAGAGAGAGAGAGAGAGAGAGAGAGACCTCGAAATCGCTTAGAGAGAGAAAAAGAGGGAAAAACCAAAATCGGTGAGGAAAAAAATAAAGGGTAGGGCTTTTTTGCTGAGTAAATTGTCACGGACGTGTCACAGTCCTTGACCGTGACAATTATTTTAAGTATTGTCACGGTCAATGATCGTGAAAAGTCCGTGATAAGAACATTTGCCACGGGCACGTCACGATCAATGATCGTGATACAAAACGCGTGTTTGTTGTCACGGTCAATGACCGTGACAAGGATGGCCGGCTGAAAGGTGATAATTTGGCCATTTTGGTGTAGTGTACGCTAGGGGGAACAAATTCTTAAAACCAAATGGCAACCTCAAATTTACAAAACTGTAGGTTTCGAGAGGGAGAGATGGTGAAAGTATTACCGCCACTTCTTAGAGAGAATATGGTTGTTGACTTAAAAAAAAACTACTGTTATTATTTACTAAATATGAATAAAATAATACTACGGCCAAATCTTCCCACAAAACTTGAGAGCAAAGGCAAAGATAGTCTGACTTTAGAAATTTATCCAGCAAACTGGAATTACAATATCAAGATTTAAGTAAATTTTCTTCACCATCACTTATACCAAGTAACAAAACACTAAAAAGAATAATCATCAATTCAAAGTTATGGGATATGTTCCAATACAGATGGCTTAAAAATACATGCAGTTAATATTCTATTAATTTTGAACAAAATAATGGCATGCGGTAACATCTTATTCACGACCAAGCCAGAAATAATAATTTGAAGATGTCTATGTTTTAGTAAAAGAAAATAGGGCATTATAAAAATACCTTCATTAATTCCTCAAGAAGTCGCGGTGCAAGTTCAAGCACGCGTTTAAAATCAAGTTCCAAGGATTGAGATAAAGCATCTGACTCATGGATCAATTGGGCTTGAATCAATAATTATGTCTGCACTTGAGAAAAAAATAGGAAGCTACGTGAATTAAAAGCTTCAAAGGTTATCTTATACAGGGAGCCTATCAAGAACAAAAAGAAGGCAAGCATATTACCTTTACTAATACAGTAAGTTGCTTCCAAAACTTAGTTTGGTCTTGCCTAATATTCTTAAGGTCCAGATTCAACTCACTTCTGACTAATATGAATAGTTTCTGAAGAGGTTCTCCGTCAGTTCGACGAACTGGAATTTCCATGTATTCAGCAAGCTTTATGAAAACATCCATAACCTTATTGTATCATTAAAATAATATTAGGGACAAGTATAAAGAAGATTGAATCACGAATTATATACGGTATATAAATAAACCTGGTTTGGCAGCCTGCATGAGAACATTCCTATAGCAATATTAAGAAAACACAAAAGTTATGTTCATCTATATTGGATTGTACTAATAAGTTAACATGATGTACTTGTCGGTGACAGATCCATAAATTGGATATTGGGAGGCCAAATTTTATAATTATTTCAAGGTCCAGCTACTTGTGTTGTTCATAGCATTACACTGTCACTCCCAAGCCTAGATCAAGGAGGGTTGTGTTAGGTAGTTGATTCTTATGAACATGAATCCTAAGAATATGATGCATTGCACCTTCCACCGAATTTCTCAAAAATTAGGAAAGGGGCTTCGCATTAGCACAAGAAATTGACAAGGGTTTCACACCATTATGGATGTGTGTGGGTAAAGAAGATACTCTGGGATAGAAGACTTACAACGACTTGTAATATAAGGACTTTGAGCGGGTACCAATTAGAATAAAAGTTAACACGCATGTCCATAGAAAACTAAGTTGGTCGAAGAGAAAGCTAGAAAAATAGAAAATCCGGGATTTAAATTATGTTATATGAGGCAAATAAAGATATAAGAACGAAGTTGGAATAATTGTAAATAAGAACCTTAAGCAAGATATCAAATTGTTATTAGGAAAGGCGATAAAATAACACATTGTAAAGTTTTTATTATGTGAAAATATAATTCATATTGTTAGTCCTTATACAACCAAGTATGACTAGATCAGCACGCTAAAATACAATTGGAACAAATAAATGAAATAAGTCAAAAAGACTTGTAAGTGATCATATTTATATAGGGAGGATTTTAATGGTCATGTAGGAGTAAATCGTGTAGGATATGAGATAATGAATGAAGGATATCGTTTGGAAGATAAGAATAATTGTAAGTAGACTATCTTATATTGTGCGATGGCCTATGATTTACTAGACGTTTTAAAAATAGGGTTAAAACCTTTAACAAATTTTATAAAATAGAACAAATAAAAGTCAAACAAATAGACCTTTGGCCACTAGGAAAGTAAATATATTAGAGAGAGCTTAACCTCGCTATATAAAATAGCGAGGCTAATGTCCATCTGTGATGTTTGAACTCCAACCTGAAAAGGGCAATAAAAGAGGTGGAGGATTATGTGATGGTTTCCAAGGTAAGTTAGTTTTACCTAATATAATAAGAAGTAATCATAATATGGGTCCAAATAAAAGTTATTTCTCAATCAGGTGCCCTTGTGGAAAATAAAAATATCTCCAATTGAGTGTCCCAAAATGGTGCCAAACTTTGCAAAAGAAAACACAACTCTGATTAATCACAAACCCTTATGTTCTACTTAATATAGAGATACTAGAGTGTAAAAAGAATAGGATAATGTCCACAAACCTGTGTAAACTTCATAAAAAGATGACAAAATTCATTTGTGTCAATGTCGTAATTGTAAAAATCATACAAAAAGAGAACCTCTTTAATTTTATGAAGTGGATGATTTGATTTTTGTTTTTCTCATGCTATCCTTCTAACCCATATGAGAGAAAAATAATGGACATGGAGTTCATATTGATCATGAATGATGCTTGGGATATTTTACCCTCTTCTTACATATATCTCAATCCTTATATTAAAGAATTTACTTAACCTTATTCGACTTTGTTGTAAGTTGATGCAATTGATGTCAGTTTGCGAACAATTACGAGAAAATTCTTTTCGTATTCTTCTGCATTTTCCAACACTGCTTCCCAGCATTTCCTATTTAAACATGGTCCGCAAAATAATTATTTGGGCTAAGAAATTAGCTTGCAATCCTCGTGCTAGAGAGCGTGATGCTGGAGCTCTCATTTTATGCCTTATATTTAGGAAATATGTCTTGGATCTTGACTGGATTATATCATTCTGATCTATTATTATTTCTTTGGTCCATTAGACCGCGTCAACTCGATCTCATCAACATTCCCTAAAAATTAACATACCAATAAATGACTAATGTAAAGAAAAAGGCTAACCAATAATCAAACCAGAAGAGTAAGACTTAAATGATGAAAAGATACATTGTAAAATGGACCAAGCATGTAATTGTATGCCCAACTTCTTACAATTTCCCTTCATAGTTCACTCCTAAATGTCTTTGATGTCTATCAGACCATCAAGAATGATCATCCTACCATTTTCCTCGCAAGCTCTAAATAGACAATCACATACCTACAATATTATAAGAATGAAATACATCTCACAAAACACTCACAATACACAAAATTTAAGCATAGCATGGAGGATGGCCCACATGCAGAGAGAAATTATAGAACTAATAAATTTTCTAGAAAATAATAAATAAGAGCTAAATCAAACTCAAGCATAGCCATGGGTGGTAATGAAACTGCTTTATACATATCAAAGCTTCAAGAATACCAAAGAGTAAATGAAAAATTAAAAAACTGCAACCTAAAGCATAAAATCTAATGGGGGCACAAAGTCAAGAGTAAAGTCGCATTGTAAGGGTAAAGAATCAGCTCCAACATATAGTTCCAGGTGAATCAAACGAAATATATCAACATGCAAAAATAATTCCCTTGTTAGTTCTCCAAGAATTAAGAAAAAGAAAGATACTCTGTATACTCTAATACACTATAAAATACTCTGTATACTTTAATACAAAAGTAAGATGTAGGGGATCCAAATGTGTGATCAATCAATAGACAAATATAAACTAAGACGAAGGGGATCCATCTTACCCTTTGCATTGAAGTAGACAAATTATCCCCATACGTATAATGAATTGACACCTCAAATTATTAATCGATAATCAAAACAAATAATTAAACATAAACAAGTAGACAACACATAATCAATTAAAACAAATAACTAAACATAAACAAGTAAACAACAAAAAATTACATAAGATCAGGCAACTAAAACATTCCACACTGAGATCCAATATTTCTTCGTCGCCATCTCAAATAAATTTCGTATGTAAAGAAAATCACCTATAAAAGGTCATCGTTGAGTGTTAGAAGCGAACATTGGTTTGTTTCCACACTGAGATCTGGATTCGTACAATGAGTATTGAAGGAGTGCCTGTCGATTAGTCCAAACGGGAGATGGAGAGAGTTCTCAACGACCTAGGGTTTGTTATTTGTCGAAGTTACAAATGAAAATCTTGTCAAAGACGAGGGAAGGGGAATTGTTCTAGAGCACCAATTTTACTGAATGTGATAGCGCCAACTTTCCTTACCCATACTAAGTTAAATTTTTAGGTTAGGGATAATAAAACCATAAATATAGCAACGGTTTTGAACACTTATAAATTTTGTAAGTGTTCAAAACCGTTATTAATTTTTAGGATAATAAAATCATAAATACAACAATGGTTTTGAACACTTATAAATTTTGTAAATGTTTTAAACCATTGTTAATTTTGCAAGTTTTATAAACACTAACAAATTAAATATTTTATTAGTTGCAAAATAGCCATTATGGTGTAGTGTTGGGTTACATTGGGCAGGGAAAACCTCAAAATAGGTTAAAAAAATAAAAATTAGACGGTTTGGGGGAAAGGTGAATCCCCTAGGTTATAAGCAGGGTGTAAATCTAGTGCCCATCCTCTACATCCTAGACATCTCTGGGTATAGGGGCACAGTTAATCTCCACCCACTCAGGAATATTGTAAGACTTACTAAACTCCTAATCATTTTCCCATCAAAGGGAGCCATGGAGAAAAGAAACTTCAAGCATCAAAGAATGTTAATTAAAATAGATAATTAAAGAACCAGATCAGATGAATTACAAGAAGAAGTGATCAAAGAAAGCTTTGGACTAAAGAGAGGAAACATGATGCCTTTGTGAATAAGGAACGTTTGAAGTGATGAACAGTGAACTTCCTTTTAACTTTGTGAAAAAATGATGAGGAATGGTTCCCTAAGAGGATTTTGGCACTTCAAATCTCTAATCGAACGGGATCCCCCATGCCATTTCAAGGTTATCATAAGTTTGTCATCCATGTCACTTTTAAGTCAACCCGGACAAGTGTACCCTTTATAATTCTCAAATATTACAAAGAGTTTCATGCCAGTTTGGACTTGGGCCTTGAACTCACTTAAAATCTATTGGCCCAGCATCTTAGCCCAATAATTTAAGGCGAAATTATGGGGACTTATTTAATTCAGCCCAATGCTTCAGTAAACTAGCCCATTAGCATAATAGACTCCTCGACCCAACTGAAAATAGTTATTTTATACTCGTGTATTTGGCATGTGATTAAATGCATGGATATAGACTCAAATCGGTTACCAATAATCTTAGATGAGATATTAAAGGATACCCATGAGTTATCTACAAGTTGCTTAAGTTACTTATACTATTCAATGACTTATTTCTACAACTATAAAAATGTAAACCTTGACTCGGGATAAGGAAATGTAACTTGTTTAATTTTAGAGACACTAATAACATAACAATAACCTCTCTGTGGACATAAGAAATTTGTCAAACCACATTTCTTTCTTGTTATGTGTGTGATCATATATTCTTTTATCTCGATATTGCTTTCCAGATATCTTATGGTGATAATAGATGCACTCACATTAATCATATACCTAAATTTAAACATTAAGAGATAGGCGTCGTTTGTGGGAATGAAAGTTCATCATCATTCCTTACCAATTAATATTTCTTGGCTCCTTTGTAACGAATGACTAACATTTCAGAAAGCAATCTCGGTGGGGGATAATCTTCTCACCCTTTCTGCTCCTCCTAGTACAGGGGATCTTCAAGGGTTCCTAATCAAGCTGGCCAAAGGTCAAGAAGCGATGCAAGAAATAGTGATACAACTAGATCGATTGATCTAAGCTAGTTCTACTGGTGCTCCATGCCACATGAGAGAAATGACACCTCCCCCACCAAGAAATGAAAGAAATGGATTCTTTAAATCCTCGTGTGATAGGTCTTACCATCCGGGGGAAACTTTTTCAATTACATCCATGGATTATTATGACGGTCGATCTTTCACCCCTGAACGATCAAGCGTCTTGGAAAGATTGAGAAGAGATTATGTCTTGGATTATCTTGGTCTTCGAGCAGCTAGGGGACATGAAAGGGAGACAACTAGATCCCATGATCATCGTGCTGAGCATCATGACGCATCAAACAAATCCAGAGTTAGCATTCGAGGGTTCGTTCATGCCGAATATACTTCTTAGGAAAAGAGCTAAACCTGAACACACGGTAGAGATGCCCAAGCTAATTCATCCAAATATAGGACCGAAGATCATTCCTAAAATAGATTATTACTGTGACCTAAAGATCGCTTGGGGGAGATAGCCAAAACCAAAAATGCCTTACAAAGGAACTTAGTGAAGGTATTTCCTTTTGTTCTCGATATTATGGATTGATTTCTTCTATTGGAACTGAAACTTTGGCTGAAATCACACGTAGCAGTGGTTTATTGGTAGATTTTTTTGTCCTACTAGCATGGAATCCACAAACCAACCAATAAAAACCCTCCACCTAATTCGGTCCCTCCAATTTCGGTAAAAATATTAGTTCCAACAGAATTTTTGTTATGGATTTCCCCACATTGTCCAAATTCCAACCGCCCGTGGTTACTCGTAAGTATGATGGAAAAAATGATCCCATCCTCTACATTGAATAATACCAAGCATTAATCGATATTTATTCAGTTTCAAATGAGATGCATTGCTGAACATTCTCAACTACCATCACTGGATTTGCCCAGGTTTGGTATAATAATCATTCGCAAGGATAAATCTCTAGCTTCCAGTAGTTTGTCGAGAAAAATATCAAGAGGGTAGCTCACTCACTAAGTGTCCGTCAATGACTAGGGGAAACTATTCGTGATTATATCACTTGTTTTAATAGTGAAAAATTGGAAGTGGTAGACAATGAATAAAAACCACCATCATATCTCTCATGAGTGGACTTCTCCACGAGAAGTTATATATGAATTGGCCAAAGTTCACCCTAAAACCATTACTGAGATGATGGCTAAAGCTGGAAAAATTATGAATGCCGACGAAGCTATGGCTGCCAAATAAACTCCCAAGGCCAAGGCCGACCATCCTAAGAATTCTGACAAGAATGATCAAAAGGAAAGGAAAGCCTAGAAACCTAATAAGTATGAGGAATACACTCCTCCCACTATTGGCTTACATCACATCCTGGAGGAAATTAGAGGGAGCAGAGAAATTAAATGTCCTAGAAAGCTGAAGTCCCCTCATAACAGGAGAGACAAGCCCAAGTACTATGAGTTTCACAAGGACCATAGTCACACGACTGACAACTGTATTAATTTGAAAAATGATATAGAAAACTTAATTCGGCATGGAAAGAGGGACAAATTCATTGACAGGTCAGAAGAACGATAATCCAGGAAGCGATCAGAATTTCCTTGTAGATGAAGAGATGATAACAAATGAGGTTGAGATAATGATTCAGAAGAAGATCTAAATCTCCCAAAGAAACCTCAGGATCCTGAAATTAAGGTAAAAATGATATCTTCTGGCTATATTTTTATTACATGAGGAGATGCTATTAGTTGAGATGAAATATTGAGAGAAAGGACGATTTCAATGAAGACAAACCATGCTCTTATATTTGACAAATTAATCTATCTGATGATGTTGATGGTTGGACAAGGAAAGTGAACAAATATAAGTTAGTGATCGATTTATCCAAAAATTACCTATCGAGTACTCTATCCGATGATCCTTTGGCCATCACTGTGAGAGTACATAAGGCAAGGGTGGCTAGAATTATGATTGATAATAGCAGTTCAGTCGACGTGATATTCTACAATTGCTTCCATAATTTGGTATTGTGCGATGTAAATTGAAACCTTATCATATTCCATTAATAGTCTTCTCAGGTGAAAAAAGTATATCCACTCGGGACTGTGAAGTTTGAAGTTTAAATTGGTACCTAGCCAGCAAGTAGGACTGAAAGTATCCATTTATTTGTCTTAGATAAGAACGTTTGATCATCCTACAACATAATCATTGGCGCTTGAAAATTTTCAAATTATTACTTCTACTGTCCACTAGTGCTTCAGTTTCCCACTCATTATGGGGTCGGCGTTATTACTATAAATCAAGTTGCAGCTAGAGAATGCTATTACACTTAAACCAACCAAGAGGAAGTAAAAAAACTTACTGTGACTTACCAAATAGAGCCTTTAGATCCTTGTGAAGAGGTTGATATAGTTAAAGGAAATGTTGTGGAAGCCATAGGAAGAATTGTTCTGGATGATCAAAAACAAAAAATAACCGCACAGATCAGCTCCACCATGGAACCAACCCTCAAGCAAGAATTGGTCGATTTTTTTAGAGAACAAAAAGTGTGTTTGCTTGAAGTCATGAAGACATTTCAGGAATTGATCCTGAATTTATATGCCATGAGTTGAATATCATAAGAGATGCTAAGACGATCAAGCAAAAGTGACGGGTCTTTAGCTCTGAGAAGAATATGGCTACCTAAGAAGAAGTAAACTAATTACAGATAGTAAAGTTCATCGATGATGTCAGTTATCTAAAGTGGTTGGAAAATGTAGTGATGGTGAAGAAGAAGAACAACAAATAGCGTATGTGGGTTGACTTCACTGATCTAAATAAGGCGTTTCCAAAGGACCATTTCCCTTTACCCAGAATTAATCAATTAGTTGATGCCACAGCAGGGCATGAATTACTTAGATTCATGGATGCTTATTTGAGATACAACTAAATAAAAATAAAGCCGAAAGATAGGAAAAACACATCATTTATCATTAGTCGAGGTACGTATTATTACAACATTATGCCCTTTGGGCTTAAAAATACTGGAGCAACGTACCAAAGGATGATGAATAATGTTTTTGAAGACCAGATTAGTAAAAATATGGAAGTTTATGTGGATGACATGCTTACTAAAAGTAAGAAAGTTGTGGACCATATTAAGGATTTAAGCCAGAAGTTTAACCAACTTGAAAAGCATCAGATGAATCCCCGACCAAATGTGTATTCAATGTACAAGAAGGGATGTTCCTAGAGTTCATTATAAAATAATTAGGTATTGAAGCTAATCCGAATAAAATCAAGGCATTAATCGAGACTCAATCTCTCTCATACAAGAAAGACGTGTAAAGGCTGACAGGAAGAGATATCGCACTTGATCTGTTTATTTTTTGTGCAACTGATAAATGCTTACCATTATTAAAGGTGTTCGGAAAGACATTTATGTGGAATGACAAGTGTGAGAAAGATTTTCATTAATTGAAGAAATATCTAGGATCTCCACCATTGCTTTTCGGACCAGTCCTGGGAGATTTTTTTACATATACCTTGTTTTATCCGAATCAACAGTCATCCCATCCCTTATCTGATTAGAGAATGGAATTCAAAAACCTGGTGTATTACAACTGTATGGCCTTTAGAGGAGTTACAATTAGATATCCTCACCTCGAATAGTTGGCTTTACCTCTCATCGAAGCATCCAGAAGAATGAAACCTTACTTCCAGGTGCATACCATTGTGATTATATAGAGATTTGCTATTGCGCCTAGCTATCCACAAACCAAATAAACCAGGTAGATTGATGTCTTGGGCTATAAAACTGGGAGTATATGATATACTCTATGAGCCACTAACAGCGGTGAAAGTACATATTGCGGATGATTTCCTAGAGGAATTTACTTATGAGGAGACTATAGCCGACAATGAGGGGGAGCATGCAAAGAAAACTTTCTTCGAAGAAAGTTTAAAGCTAAACAGGCTTCTTCGAGAGATAGCTCTATAATGGAGAAATCAGAATGATCCATTGCTCAAAATGTGGCCACAAAGTATGAGGAACTAACTAAAAAATTATTAAAGTAAAGATCTCTAACTAATGGGAGCTTTGACGAAAAAATTCATTTTTAGAAGTTGTATGTTGATGGGCCCTCTTGCACATTCGATAGTGGAGCAAGATTAATCCTAAATACACCTGATGATATATACATGGAGTATGCTCTACATTTTTAATTTCAATCTTCCAATAATGAGGAAAAATATGAAGATCTGATCACTGGTCTAAAACTCGCATTATCACTCGTTTTCGAAGAAGTCATCGCTCACATTGATTCCCAATTAATCGTTAACCAATTATTCGGTGTATATGGAGTCAAATGAGAAATGATAACAAAGTATTTGGCCAAGGCCCACAACACTATTTCCATGTTCCTGGAAGTCAGAAGAGTAAGAGTCCTAAGAATCACGAATACCCGAGGAAATGAACTTGCTCGTCTTGCTTTAGTAACTAGGACACAGTAGAAGAGGACCATTATTGTGGAACTCATATAAAATAGGAGCATAGATGAGCACGAAGTTAACCTAATAGCAGTTGATCTGGGCCTCTCAATAAAAGAGTACATTGAAAAAGGATTACTACCCAAAGATCCAAAAGATGCTAGAAAATTGAGTTACAAGTCAGACAACTATAACTGGAAGGAGGTGTCTTGTACAAAAGGGGGTTTATTATCTCCTTACTTCAGTTTGTTCATCCAAAAGAGGTACAAACCTTGATTAAAGAAGTCCATGAAGGATCTTACGGATCATATTAAGTCCAGCGCTCACTAGTGCGAATGGTAGCCACCCAAGGATATTATTGACCGACCATGAAGGCAGACTGCTCTTCGTATGCTAAAAAGTATGACAAGTGTCCGAAATTTTTTGCAATACATAAGCGATCGGGGGATGCTTTGACATCGACCCCCCCCCCCATCCCTTTAAACCTAGGGGAGTAAAAAAAAAATTGTCCATTGCTAAGGATGAAAGTAAGATTTAAATATTTAGTTGTTTCCATAGACTACTTTATGAAATGGGTGGAAGTTGAGCAACTAGTTAAAATGCCTTATGAAAGGGTTTACCAGTTTATATGAAAGAATATCATATGCCAGTACGACATGTCGTATGCCTTAATCACTAACCATGGTACCCGGTTTGATAACTAAGAGTTTAAAAATTATTGCACTCAATCTAAAACCCAAAAGTTACATTCTGCCCCAAGTGAGTTGCATAGTGTCTTATGGGATTATAGAACCATGCTGAGGACAGCTACTAGAGAAACTCCATACATGTTGGCATTTACAATAGAAGCAGTAGTCCTAATCGAGATTAGTCAACAAAGTCATAAAGTGCTCAACTTTGACTCTCCCAAAAGTGATTTAATGAGGAGACTTGACATGGACTTGGTGAAAAAAGTTAGGGAGAATGTTGCGCTTTGGGTAGCTGCCTATCAATAACGTACTACCAGATTCTATAACAACAGAGTGAGGCAGAGCAATCTGAAAGAAGGAGGCTATGTCCTCAAATAGGTAATCCAGAAAAGTAATAAGCTAGAAGCTAATTGGCATGGTCCATATCGCATTTTCATACTTGTCCGACTACGTACCTATCGCACAGAAACACTGGAAGGAGAAGAATTCAAGAAACCCTAAAATACTGAACATCTCTAGAAAGTATTCTCAGTATTTTTATAATACAAACTTTATTTAACAGTTTTTCTCATTTCAATAAGAAAGTGTTTGGTTTGTTATTATTTAAAATTCCTTTTTTATGTCTTTTTTCAGTGATAGGAGATGAACATCATCTCAATAAGAAAGCAAAAAGTTTGATAAGTCATCTTTTTGACAAGTCATATTAATTCATAAACGAGAATGAGAATTTCCTATTCTCCCCCAAAACTTCATATATGACCCCTGACGCCAAGAACAATGAGATTACTTGACCGAATTAAATTAAGGAAAGATCCTAAAACATTTGGTCGCCAATGTTAACTAATGTAAAACACTTAGTTTATAAATGAAAAAATATTCATCTTGAAACACCAAAGTGTATTAGTAGAACCTAAGGTCGAACAGCTCAGGTTCGTCCCCGAACATGAACCCAATTGAGCAGATTAGTCAGCTTAATACGCCGACTAAGTAATCATAATGCTTAACTAGTAAAAAAAATTCAAATACACAACTAACATGTGTTTTCCAAGTAAAAAAATCTTTTACTCAAAGTCTCTTAATAGTTCATTACAGGATACTCTTTAAAATAAAAGAAAATAAATTTTTTTTATTTGGCAAGACAGTACCCTTGAGCTTTGATAAGCCCCGCAGGATGAATATGAAGAGTATAAGGAAGAACGGTAGAATTCAAGACCCTCAGCCTATCAAGACCACTTGAGCCCGGTCTATTTAACAAGTGCTGGGGTGAACTTAAGTGTCTTCATCATGTAACACAAATTAACCCAAATACTTCCTAAGCAAATTCTAAGGAATGGAATCAGTGGGGATCTAACTGCATTAATTCTGAAAGGAGGATTAGGATAATCCAACACACTCGTATTATGACAATTCCATAGTTGGTATGTCTTGGAAATTTTTCATAACTGTCAACGCGTTCAACCGACCCCATTTATGACCTTCACATCGGTCTTGCTCCAACTCATACTCTAGATGAGTTAAGGCTGCATTATATCCATTCATAAAGAGTGCCCTGGGTTGCTTGTTGAAATGAAAAGTAAGCCAATTAACCTTTTAAGTGAGTTTCTTAATGGTCATGTCCTTACTTTTAAATAAGGCTACCTGGTCAGCTAAGCTCTCGTTGATATTTTCTTCATCAATTGTTACCCAAGCAACCACCAATTGTCTAGAAGAATGGATAGACTTAGTTTTTCTCAAGATCTATAATTATTCCATCAGCCTATCATCTCCAGCTTTAGGAAGGAGGGACCCTCATCTTGAACGCCCTCTAGGGACTTTTTCAAGCTCCACAATTCATTCATAAGTTTATTGTTTTCATATTCTAACAAACTTTCCTCCTCTATGCACTATTCAGATCACTGTTCTATAAGTATTCCTTTTTATATGTGTTGCAAAGATATCCTGGAGCCTCTACTCAAACCCTCTCTCTTGACTTAGCTGAGCATAATTTTCTTCATAATTTAAGTGCAAACTGGCAAGGGATGATTTATGGTATTCTTGAATTTTAAGAATTATTTCATAGTAAATAGAATTGTTCGCTATATCCTCATAAAATAATCGATGCAGATGAATGTACACCTCTTTAACCTGACTAAAAGCGTCCAGACTGAGAAATTATTCCAAATCGTTCTCATTTAATTCCTCATGTCCTACTCCAGAAAGTTGGACACATCTCCTGTAAATATCACTCATAGCGGTAACTATGACAAATCTCTTAGAGTTAAATTGAAGAATGAAATACGGGAAACCATGAAACCAATTCAGTAAACATAAACATTTAGCAAGAAGGAATGATGGAAAATTTTAATAAATAGATAAAGAAATGATCATTATCTTTGGTTATAATAGACTGCAAACAAACAATACAAAAAGACAAAGAAAAACTCCAAGACAATTACACCTTTTCCTAGTCTTGGGCCACATTAACTACTGACCTGGCTACCGTTATAGAAGTATCAGATGCTATAAAAGATTCTCTAGAACCTTGCTCATCCTTTATCTTTTTATCAATATCGGGAGGAGTGTAAGGGTTGTGTTACTGTAGAGTTTAGAGTTAGCAGTAGTGACAACTTACTTCAAAGCCAGTGATCAGCCTTTCTTAAAATCAACCTTCTTCATGTACGCAATCTGGATGGAAGTAGCATTAAAGGTGATTAGGCATAAATTCTTCCCATTTATTCCCTTAATTTAGAGGCTTTTATCGCTCCGCGAAGTGTAATTCAAGTGGATTTATATCATTTCTTTGCTATTGATAAATTCTAATGAGTGCATCAAGTTTCGTGTGTTTATCATGTATTTCGCAGGTGTTCAGTGTTGTAATTCGAGTTTCGTATCAAAAGCTTCAAAGAAACACAAGAAGGCAAGGGTTCTGCAAAAACTGACAAAAGGGAACCGAACCCAAGGGGCTTAAAATGAACCGAATCCATCATGGGAGAAGTTTCTGTAAATGATGACAAAACATAACCGAACAGAAGATAGCAAAAAACGAATCGATCCTGCACCCGAAAAACTTCTTGTAAAGAGTCTACAAGATGGAACCGAACCGAAGCAAGGAAATAAAGAACCGATCCCATGCTCGAAGAGTTTTCTGTAAAGGCTACAAAATATGGAACTGAATCGAACCCTTTAACCCAATCGATTTTGTTCTCAATTTTTCGGACCTATCCACTTGTAAAGATTAGAGTTTTACTTGGTTCAAACTCTTGTATTTCTTAGTTAATAAATTGTATTCCTCCCAAATGTAGGAGGGGGATTCTAATTCATGAGGGAATCTTTGTAATCCATTTTAGAGGAGAAGAACAACAAACCCTAGTTACTTTCAAGTTGCAATTCAAGTAAAATCATTCTAATTTTTGTTCTAGTTGTTTGTTCACTTATAATCTCATCTTTGTTCATCTTATTCCTGCAGTAAAAATATTTTCTTTCATTCAAAACGTGTGGTTTTCAAGTTTCCATATGTCCAGCTAGATTTAAAATGTCGGGATGCATGAACTCAACCTGATATGTTAGTTGCATGTGTATAAAATTAATCCTCTGAATTTAATAGTTTAATTATGACCGTATTGCATAGAAATACGACAATTGTAGATCTTTGGATCTTTTTTTCTTCAGGGTAACCGGGATGCTTCAGAATGCAATTCGAGTGTAACTATCACAATACTGATTTACTCATCCTTTGATTAAGTATGGTGCGGGCTTGAACCTCATATACGTAATGCTTGGGAGTACTAAATTTTGGGTCTAATTAATCACTTAAATTTACGATTAGTTTTATACCTGCAATACACTAGGGTTGAGGGATTGTATTCCCATCATGTTTTCTTCATCATATAGTTTAAGTTTTAAGTCAATCATCATCAGTACTTTAAGTAATTTAGAATAGTTGCATTCTATTCATACTTTAGTGCATTAAATAAATATTTTCAAAAATTGCATATAGTTGTAGTTACCTCACCAATCAAATCATCTTTTCCTTTTATTTAGAGTCAAAGTTAGGATTCCTTCGTCTGTCCAACGTCGTTACAACTCCGTTGTCCTATTTCCATGAGGATAGATACCCGACTTATCGGATTATTACTTGAGCAACAGGCTTGCACTTGAGCCTAGAGAGTATGCACTTCTGAGACACATTCTTAGTCATGTCAAGTTTTTGGCGCCGTTGCCGGGAACATAGCATGACTTAGGATTAGATCAAGTCAATCTCAAATTCTGACTAAAAAATTTCCAAAAATCCAAAAAACATACAAAAAAATTAAAACCACAAAAATATTCTTCATCATCTCTCATAAGCCCATTAATACAAAATTTTGAACTCACTCCAACTCCCCATAATACTCCAACCCACATTCACGAGAATGCAATAGTTGAGTACGACCCTGATAGCCCTCACACTCCTAACGCTCCACAATTATGGGTTCCACCTCCCACACCGTCACACTCAATCGCAAATAACACTCTATTTTCCCTCTTAGGACACACTTCAGAGCACTCTCTGAGTATACCCAGTGAGGACACAAAACCTTTGAGTGAGAGAAATATGTCTCAACACGGTAGTGCAGCCGCCAGTGAGGACGAGGCCCCGTATCGCCCTTCTAGAGATATCTTATATCCCGAGCGCAGTGTCACTCCGGGATGCATTTTACTCCCGTATAATGCAGGGCAATTTTACTTTACGAATGAGATGATCCAGATACTTCCCACTTACCATGGAATGGATTCAGAAAATCCATATGCCCACATCGTGGAATTTGAGGAGGCGTGCGAGACTCTCAGTGATCAAACTTGCACAAAAGATGTGCTCTGCCTTAAACTCTTCCCATTCTCGCTAAAGGATAAGGCTAAGTCCTGGCTATAGTCTTTACCTCCAAATTCGATTTCATCATGGAACGAACTACAATCTAAATTTCTCAAGAAATTATTTACTCCACATCGAACGAACTCCATCAAGGCTTAAACTCAAACTTTCCGACAATTAGAAAATGAGTCGTTCGATCGATGCTACGAGTGTTTCAATGAGTTAATTACTTCGTGTCCCCATCATGGTTTTAATAAAATGCAAATCATTTCCTTCATCCATAATGGGCTGAACATTAATTCCAAGAAACTCGTTGAAAGCATGTGTGATGGTCCATTTGTCAACTTAGACGCCAACGATGCTGAGCTTCACCTGAGGTATGTCGCCGAGACTACCCAATCCTGGGATACATCTGACCCTAATGCTCAAAATCGAAATTGCCAAGTGACCACCACTCTATCATAGTCCGACCTATTTCACGTAGAAAAGAATTATATGGAGGACAGTCGACTCGATGTACTTGAGAAAGGAATGTGAGACCTACTTGAAGTATGTGGAAGAGGACTAACTGGATCCATCCCAAACCCCGTTGAGAAGGTGTGTGCGATTTGTGAGGAGGGTCATTCAACTGAGGAATGCCCTCCTATACTCACCTACAAAGTTATACTCCAAGAACAAGTAAGTGGTATAGGATAATTCAAGGGAAATTTCGGTGCACCGCACGGGAATTCTTATAACCCTTCATGGAAAAGACACCTTGGTTTTAGCTATGGGAAACAACAGACTGCGATGAATCCTAATTCACATGCTGCCCCTCCTCCACCACTACACTTTCAACAAGCTCCACACATGTAAGGACATCTGCAAGCACCACCACCTCAAGGAGCATATATCACTCCACCGCGGAGAACTCTCGAGGATACGATCAACCACTTTATCAATACTCAGAATGCAACTAATACTAGTCATGATCACATGATCAACGACATGAATGCGAACATTTCAAAGTTGCAATCAACGTTGAGTATCCAAGAGAAAGGCAAGTTTCCTGCCTAGGGCCAAAGACCGCCCTAAGGTCAAACTAGTGTTAGCTCCACCTCGACAGATGATCAGGATCAATGTCAAGCTGTAACCACTCTTCGTAGTGGGAGAGTCATTGATTTATCACCTCCCCCACACGACGCAACCAAAGACAAGGAGATTTTACCCGACATGAAAGAGGCTGAAGATGTCCCCTTAAATGAGAGTGATAGATAAGACAGTAGTGAGCCCATGGCAGTAGTGAAACCACCCATTGTGGCACCATTTCCTCAAAGGTTGGTTCCTTTCCACAAAGGAAACCCCCGTGAGGAAGTGCTAGACGTGCTTTAGAAAGTAAAATTAAATTTACCTTTCCTCGATGCCATTAATAAAATTCCAGCTTATGCAAAATTCCTCAAGGACTTGTTAACAGTGAAGAGGAAGATGAAGGTAAAGAAAAATGACTCTCTATCACAGAACGTGAGCTCCATCCTACTCAATGATCTCCCACCCAAATTCAAAGATCCCGGTGCACCCACCATTTCCTGCATCATTGGAGAAAATAAAATTGAAAAAGCTTTACTTGACTTGGGAGCAGTTGTCAATATCCTCCCTTACGCCATCTATAGGCAACTTGATCTGGGTGACCTCAAGCCCACAAAGATCACTCTCCAGTTAGAGAATCGAACCGTGAAGATCCCAAGAGGTATAGTTGAGGACATGATCTTCCAAGTTGACACTTTATACTTCCCGGTAGCTTTGTCATTTGCGACACAGAGCCCTCCTTCGCCTCGATCAATCATGTTCCCATCATTATTGGGCACCCATTATTAGCTACGGCTAATGCAATTATCAATACTTGAAATGGGCAGATGCAACTCACCTTTGGGAACATGACCTTAGAGACTAACATCTTCCATATAGCCCAACATACGGGGGAAGAAGATGATCTTCACGCGGTGAACTTAATCGACGAGATCGTATAGGAGTACTATGAGGAAAATTATTGTGGATATTCCCTAGGGTCCTATTTAGTGTCAATCCACGAGAGTGAGGAGACGTATACCGAATTCGAAAGGGAAGTTGAGAAGTTGAGAGAATTACTCGATGAGAGAGCATCGGACAAGGATGCAAGAGATGTAAGTTGGGTTTCTCGATTCGAGGAGTTACCGCCGAGGGAGACACGCATGGTTCCGTCCAGTGACAAATTTCTGACTCTTGAATTAAAAAAACTACCCTCTCATATTAAATATGCATACCTAAGAGAGGACGAGACATTTCATGTTGTTGTCTCCTCTAGCCTAGATGAAGAGCAGGAGGGTAAACTGTTAAAAAATTCTGAGGAAGCACCAAGGTGCTTTTGGTTGGTGTATTACTAATTTGAAGGGAATAAGTCCTTTGATTTTCACCCACAAGATCCATCTCGAAGAGGATGTAAAGCCCTCTAGAGAAATGCAAAGAAGGCTAAACCCTAATATGAAAGAAGTAGTGAGAACCGAAATCATTAAGCTATTAGATGTCGGGATTATCTACCCAATCTCGGATAGCAAGTGGGTGATCCCTATTCAAGTTGTCCTGAAGAAGTCAGGTATGCCAGTGATTGAGAATGCTAAGGGAGAGCTAGTTCCCCAACGTACCACCACCGGGTGGAGCGTTTGCATTGATTATCAGAAACTCAATGCGAGAACTAGGAAAGACCATTTCCCATTGCCATTAATTGATCAGATGCTTGAGAGAGTATAGGGACACCCTTACTATTGCTTCCTTGATGGTTATTCCGGATATAACCAAATTGAGGTAGATGTACTTGACCAGGAGAAAATGACTTTCACTTGCCCCTTTGGTACGTTTGCCTACAAACGTATGCCATTCGGCTTGTGTAATGCACCCGCGACCTTTCAAAGGTGCATGTTGAGCCTATTTAGTGACATGGTTGAGAGAGGACTCGAAGTGTTCATGGACGATTTTAGAATTTTTGGCACCTCTTTCGATCGTTGTCTAAAAAAGCTGAAAAAGTTACTTGCCCGGTGTGCGGAAAAGAACTTAGTGCTAAATTGAGAGAAATGCCATTTTATGGTCACTGAGGGAATAGTTCTTGGCCACATAGTTTCATCCAAGGGGATAGAAGTTGATAGAGCTAAGATATATGTCATAGCTGATCTTCCCCCACCAAAATCGCTCAAAGACGTGCGCTCCTTCTTGGGCCACGTGGGGTTTTATCGAAGGTTCATTAAGGACTTTAGCGCCATCGCTAGACCTTAAGCAACCTAATCATGAAGGACACCCCATTTGAATGGACAGAAGTATGTCATAGCACTTTTGAAAAACTAAAAACTATGCTTGTGTTCACTCCCATCATACAAATTCCGAATTGTTCCTTACCATTCGACCTCATGTGTGATGCTAGCGATTATGCGATAGGGGCTGTTTTGGTCCATAAAAAAGACAAACAGGCTCATTTCATCTACTACGCTAGCCGAACTAGTACTGGACCACAACTCAATTACTCCACCACAGAGAAGGAGTTGCTAGAGGTAGTCTTTGCTCGTGACAAATTTTGATCCTACCTTATCGGTTCTCCCATCACTTGCTTTACCGACCACGCGACATTGAAATACCTACTTGCAAAGAAAGATGCAAAGTCGCGCCTCATAAGGTGGATCCTACTCCTACAAAAGTTTAATCTCTCAATTAAAGATAAAAAAAGGAGTAGAAAATTTCGTTGCCGACCACTTATCACGACTTTTGTCCGACGTACCTAGTGATCCAATACCCATAGACGAATACTTCCCGGATGAGAAAATTTTTGCTACCTATTCTTTGCCCTGTTTTGTAGATATCGTGAACTATCTTGTCACGTGAGCCATCCCTCCCAATTTGACACCGCAAGATAAGAAGAGGTTTATTACTTGGTCGCGCATGTTTTTCTATGATGATCCTTTCCTGTTTAAATATTGCGCCAACCAAATCATCCGACGTTGTGTACCAGATGACGAGATCCCCAAAGTCACTTAATTCTGTCATTCAAAAGCTTGTGGAGGTCACTTTTCGACGAAAAAGACGAACGCTAAGATTCTTCAATGCGGCCTCTATTGGCCCACAATCTTTCGGGATGTGAATTATTATTGCAAATCCTGTGATAGGTGTCAAATGATGGGGGCGATTACCCGACGAGACATGATTCCATTAACCCCGATACTCATTATTAAGATCTTCGACTGCTGGGGTATTGAATTCATGGGCCCATTTCCCTCATCTTTTAGTTTTCTATACATCCTTGTCGCGGTAGACTGCGTTTCTAAATGGGTGGAAGCTATTGCTACCAAGACCAATGACAATAAAGTGGTGATTAGGTTCCTATAGGAACACATACTTTCCCTCTTCGGTGCTCTGAAAGCGATAATCAGTGATAATGGCATGCACTTTTGCAACTGGCCATTCAAGAAGCTCATGAGAAAGTATGGCGTCGTTCACAAAGTTGGAACGACCTATCACCCACAAACAAACGGGCAGACCGAATTAGTGAATCGGGAAATCAAGAACATTCTCGAGATGACCGTCAATCCCACTCGGAAAGATTGGTCACTTAGATTGAATGATTGACTATGGGCCTATCGTACTGCATACAAAAATCCCCTCGGGATGTCCCCATTCTGCTTTTTGTATGGAAAACCTTGCCACCTTCCCGTGGAATTAGAGCACAAGGCGTATTGGGCGATTAAGAATCTGAATTATGACATGTATAAAGTCCGTGAAGCCCACAAGCTTCAATTAAATGAGTTAGAAGAAATACGCAATGATGCGTATGAGAACACTAAAATTTCCAAAGAAAGGATAAACTCGCTCATGATAACCTCATTAGGCGCAAAGAGTTTCTTCCCGGGAAAAAGGTACTTCTCTATAACTCTCAACTTCATCTATTTCCAGGTAATTTGCGGTCACGATGGTCTGGCCCGTTCGTTGTAAAGAATGTATTCCTGCTCGGAGCTGTTGAGTTAGACGATTTAAAAGGGGAAAATACATTCAAAGTAAATGGACAACGCCTAAAGCCATATCTAGAGGCATGTGTGGAAGAAGTCGACACCGTTTAGTTGGCCCCCGTTTACGGGGTCAAATGAGTTTAAAAAGAGAGGTCGTCGCACCCCCGACGTGTATGGGGTGAATTCTTATGTATAGTAGTTATGCTTCGATAGATTAGATTCAGTCCGTAGGTAGGTTACGTAAGGTTAGGGTTAAGATCACACATTTCTACACAAAATTCATGAGGGCATCGAGGAATTCAAGTGGGAGAATAAGTGCAAGAGTTTAGGAATTTAAGAGAATAAGATTCCAGAGCAGCAGACTGAGAAAAGGAAGTTCTGTCACAGATGGAACCGAATCGAATCCCCAAGACGGATCGGTTCGGTTTGGAAAAATCGAAAAAATAAAAATCCCCAGAACCGAACTGAATCACCCCTGAACCGGATCGGTTCGGTTCCTGCGATTTTTCTTCTTCCCGAGGAACCCATTCAACCCCCTATCCTCTCCCTTCCCTCCATTCTTCCCCCTTCCCCCCCCCAAATTACCCACCCCTTTTCCCTCCAAAACCCCTCACCCAAACCACTCCCCACCACCTATAAATACCTTCTCTTCCCTCCTCTTCCACTCACACCTTCACATCTTCCCCCCTCTACAAGCCCTAATCTTTCCTCTCATAATTCCAAGTTTTTCCAATGGGCAATTAACCTCTTCCCGCCAAATACATGTCAACTGAAATTCTGCCCAACGGCAATGGGCAATACCGCTCCCACATGGAGCACGTATGGTGTGAACCATTTTTCAGTTTTGCTCGTCAATTGCACATTGAGCGGGTTGTCAACTGGGACGAGCTTCCGCGCCCCGTCACCACCCTTTTCCGCTAGAGGGGGTGGACGTAATACCTGCAGGAACCTTACCATGTCGTTTGGGCAGATGAAGTCTGGTCCTTTTATATCTCTGCCATCCACACGGTCGAATTTGAGTGCCAATCCTTTGTTGACGACCGCCCTATCAGATTCTCCTTAGCCATCCTCGCCCGCAAGCTTGATGAAAAGGGCGTTCCCCACTCAGACGTATATGAATACCCAACCAACGCCCCCACAATTCCCAAACAGCAATGCATTGATCGACTCGCACCCGTTGACATTTGGTAATGAGGTACTTTCCCCATGGGCCGCCTCAATGACAAGGTGCGCATCACGTTCCATATCGTGTGCTCCAACTTGCTTCAAACTTCCAATGACTCGACGATGCGCCCTCGCCAAGCGATGCTCGTGTACCACCTTTTTTATCCCAATTTCACTCTAAATCTGGCCCGTATGCTCTATGTTGATATCATTTACGTGGCCTGGGAACAAAAAGGTGCGACACCACTCCTTTATGCCCGCCTCATCACCTCCCTCATAGCCGACGCTGGTATCCAGCCACCTCAAGCTCTCCTACGCCTCCCAGAGCCCATTCAGAAGGTATCCCGCACACGGAGTGCCCAGCAAAGGGCTGCCATTCGAGCAGTCAGGGAGGCCATCAATTTAGAGGTAGAGGATGATATTCCTATTGACGATCCCGTGGCGAAAGACATTGAGATGGAAGGGGCTGAAGAAGGGGACTACAATGAGGACGATGACTCAGATTTTGAGCCCCCGGAAGGAAATTTTGATCTGTGACTTTCGGTGGTCGAATCCTGCCTTGACGGGTTCATCAACAAATACAATCAAGATCAAGTCGCATATCAAAGGGATCAATCAACTTATCGAAGGGACACAAGTATGATGCACCAACTTCAAGCCCACCTTTACGAGCTCAACTTCGGCGGACCCCCGCCATCTTTCTTTTATGATCCTTATGATCCGCGTGCACCCGGGTCCTCAAATCAATCGCCCCCCCCCCCCCCCAATGAAGCCCATAACGGTTTTTGATGTGTTTGTTGGTTATGTTTGTCTGAAGTGGTTGTTTACTCAGAGCTGATTGTGTGATTCTCCCTATCCTTTGTAACATAGTTTGTCCTCTATTTATATAAATGCTGCATTTATGTTCTAATTTGTTTGTCTTATTTTTCCACACTTTTAATTCGCTTTGAGTTAGATTTTAGTCCTTTTTTTCTTGAGGATAATGCAAAAGTCTAAGTTAGGGGGCTCACAAGTTCGTATTTCTAAAACTTCACAAATTTTCAAAAATGCCCAAAAATTTCAAAAAAAAAATCATAAAATCTTAAAATATCCAAAAATATTTTTTGTTCAAAATAAATAAATATTGGAATTCAAATTTTGCAAAAATGTCCTTAAAAGTCGGTTTAAAGTCTCAAGTTGTAAAAATTCAAAATGCACAAAGCCGAAATTTACCAAAGATGGAAATTGAGTGAACATAGGGGACTTAACGAATAAATGTTGAGACTAATAACCCCGGTGAGTTTCGAGCCTTTCATCTTTGTGAAATTTATAAATCAATCCAAGTTAATTGTTAACTCAAAAGTTCTTTTCAGCGTCAAATAAGTCAGCGAGGATCTCAATCCTTTCATTTTGATCTGTTTTAGAAAATGAGTGTGATAGTGCCTTGAAAAACTTGTTAAAATTTATTTTTAAACTTAATTCATCTCGAAACACACATGGTAACGCAATTAGTATTTTGAACAATGAAGTAGGCCCTCGTTTGTCACCCAAAAATATTAGCCAGAAAAAGCAGTGACAAATTATTCCTTTTGTAACCCAAATTGAGCCGAATAAATTTCTCCCTTTCGTTTGACAACCCGAAAAACCCCAATTGGTCCGGAATTGTGAAAAGGGGACAATCCCAGAAATTAAGCCCGGAAAGTGCAGAAAAAGGGGCAAGAAATAAATAGCTATGCTCAACAAAAATAGCAAGGAAAGAAAAGAGTGAAAATAGAAAAAGAAAAAAAAAGAAAAAAAAAAGAAAATGAGAAAACGCCCGGAAAAGCACTGACGGACATCATAAGAAAACTTTCCAATTCCAGATTTCTCGTATCTCCGTCATTTTACCCAATACACCCTTAGTCCGAAAAAGTCCTACCGAGTCCGGAATGCTAAATTGGTTACCGAGTGGAGAGATAAAACACCAAAAGATGATAAAAGAGATTAAACACATATATAAGAGGCAATGTTCCCGTTTTCTATATCCGTAATCCGATGATGTGATCCGATCACCATATAATTACGCCTTTCTACTTATATGCGTGAACTTGGTTCCAATAAATTTACTCTAATAAATCACACATACCGAGAGAATAGACACATTCCGAGTGATTCGTTTGTGAGAGCGTTCCGTGATATTTTGAAATCAAAAGGAATTTTTGGATAAGTAACGTAATGGTCAATCAGTGGAAATTCGCGGTTAAAATTTTCAATTTCACACACATGCACTACGATTTGAGGCTCTTGAACATGATTTGATGATGATTATTTTTCAGGAAAAGTTTGAATTATACAATTTTTGCATATTTTGATATTTCTTTGAGTCGAATTTTGTGGGTATATTCTCTGCAAACCCTCACGAGACACAACTGGTCCTACTAGGGTAACCTAGGGGTTTAAAGGCTTGCTGCATACGATAAATGCAATCGTACACCCACGAAAGAGGTATGCTATCCCATTTTCGAGTTAGACCATGCTTTGATTCTTTTACATTGCTCGGGATGATCAACATTCTAAGTTAGGGGGGTTTGATTAGGTCCCATTTATCCCCTTAATTTAGAGGCTTTTATCACTCCGCGAAGTGTAATTCAAGTTGATTTATATCATATTTTTACTATTGATAAATTCTAATGAGTGCATCGAGTTTCGTGTTTTTATCATCAATTTCGCAGGTGTTAAGTGTTGTAATTCGAGTTCCATATCAAAATCTTCAAAGAAACAAAACAAGGCAAGGGTTCTGTAAAAACTGACAAAAGGTAACCGAACCCAAGGGACTTAAAACGAACTGAATCCATCATGGGAGAAGTTTCTGTAAATGATGACAAAATAGAACCGAACCGAAGCTGGAAAAAAATGAACCTATCGTGCACCTGGAAAACTTCCTCTGAAGAGTCTACAAGATGGAACCGAACCGAACCGAACCAAAGCAAAGAAATAAAGAACCGATCCCATGCGCGAAGAGTTTTTTGTAAAGTCTACAAAAGATGGAACTGAGCCGAACCTTTTAACCATATCGGTTCTGTTCTCGATTTTTCGGACTTATCCACTTGTAAAGATTAGAGTTTTACTTGGTTCAAACTCTTGTATTTCGTAGTTAATAAATTGTACTCCTTCCAAACATAAGAGGGGGGCTTCTAATTCATGAGGGGAGCTTTGCAATCAATTTTAGAGGAGAAGAACAACAAACCCTAGTTACTTTCAAGTTGCAATTCAAGTAAAATCATTCTAATTTATGTTTCAATTTTTGTTCTAGTTGTTTGTTCACTTATAATCTCATATTTCTTCATCTTATTCCCTCAATAAAAATGTTTTCTTTCATTCAAAATCTATGGTTTTCAAGTTTCTATATGTCCGACTAGATTGAAAAGGTCGGGATGCATGAACTCAACCTGATGTGTTAGTTGCATGTGTATAAAATTAATCCTATGAATTTAATAGTTTAATTACGATCGTATTGTGTAGAAATACGACAATTGTAGACCTTTAGATCTCGTTTGCTTCAGGGTAACCGGAATGCTTCAGAATTCAATTCGAGTGTAACTATCACAATATCGATTTAATCATCTTGTGATTAAGTATGGTGCGAGTTTGAACCTCATATACGTAATGCTTGGGAGTACTAAATTCTGGGTCTAATTAATCACTTAAATTTACGATTAGTTTTATACTTGTAATACACTAGGGTTATGGGATTGTATTACCGTCCTATTTTCTTCATCATATAGTTTAAGTTTTAAGTCAATCATCATTCAGTATGTTAAGTAATTTAGAATAGGGTCATTCCATTCATACTTTGGTGCATTAAATAAATATTTTCAAAAATTTCATATAGTTGTAGTTACCTCACCAATCAAATAATCTTTTCCTTTTCTTTAGAGTCAAAGTTAGGATTCCTTCATCTATCTAACGTCGTTACAACTCCGTTGTCCTATTTCCCTGAGGGTCGATACCCGACTTATCGAATCATTACTTGAGAGATAGGCTTGCTATTGAGCCTAGAGAGTACGCACTTCTGAGACGCATTCTTAGGCGCGTCATGTTTTTGATTCCGATCTTGCAACTTCCTCCTAGTGCAGGTATTTTATTTTCCCTTTTTCATAGCGGCTTTCAGGTCTTGCAACTTCCTCCTCTTATCAGTATCCTTCTTGGCATCCTTCTTTTGCTTCTCAGCAGTATTCAAAAGACCATATCATTTCTCCTGATCCTTTTTGTGTGACTACCTTGCTACACTTAAGGAACCCTTTAAGGTTTTGAAGGCCTCTTTGGAATCTATAAATGTCTCCTTTATATGGTCATCCTTGATCAGCAGCTGGTTATAGTCGACCAAAAATTGCAAACATAAGGCAAGTATCAGTAATTATAAAGGAGAACAAAAAATTAATGAACTCATATATGTGTACACAGTTACCAAAGCTAAATTTTGGTTGGCCATCTTTAGAAGTTTGGCCCTAGGCATGGGAGTAGTCGTTTAACTATTCGCAGGCAACACTCCGAAATGAATCAAATTCTTGGACCAGCCAGGGTTCATTGCCACGGAGGCGGATGTAGCGAAGACTTGGTCGACCTGTGACGTCTGAGTTAATTCCTGCTAGAGAGCAGGACCTCTCTTTAATCTTTTAAATTAAAATTCAGTATCTTGAACTTCCTCAGTGGTAATAAGCACCGACCTTTTGGACCCACCATTACCAGTGGATTTTTTCTTCTCAATACGAGGGGGAGACATGGATCTATACATCAAGTTTGGGATCTTTCTTTTCACCACCTTGTTAGGAGATAAATAGGTATTTGGGATTTTTTCTTGATCAAAAGATTCAACAGAGAAAGAGGTTCCTCTCAGGATAATATCTCATTCTTCAAAAGGAAATTCAAATGCTGCAATGGAGGAGGCCTAGTCTTCAAAATCTATAGGGGTAAATGAATGTTTTTCGTAGGTCAAAATACAAAGTACATGATAGAGATCTTGTACTCCAACAGAACAGAAGACGACCTGGGATGATCTTCTCCTATCCTTTTCTAGATGGACCAAATAAATATCAGTTCCTTAAAATTCACCACCAAGTCAAGGGGACACTCTTTTTTCCTTTTCTCTACAAAAAATGCGTAGTATATTAGTCATCATACCAACAAGTAGAAAGTATGTAATAAAGAAAATACAAATAATGCAAACTTTCGACTTATGCCATGCCCTTCTTGGCCGCATCTGGGACTAGTATACTTGAACCCCTAAAGAAAAGGGGAATCCTGCTAATTCTTAACAATTAATCCGTAATTCCAACAATCCTTATTAGAGTAAGTAAGATTAACTACTAAAGATATATTAGCTTGACGTGTTTTGAGCTAATAAGTGTTGTCTCCAGTGGTTCCCCACTTGTAAAAATACATTAACTCCTGAATTCCTATGTCGGTTCCATACAACCCATTGAGGCGATTAGCTCAATTAACAACTCTCCAATTGTTCGGGGCTACCTTAGTAGGGACCACATAAAAGTATTGACAATATTTCAAAAATAGGTTGTTGGGAGGAAAAGTGATTCCACATTCAGCTATAAATATTATGGATAACCAGTGACCCTCAGCTAATGCACACAAATCACAAGTCCTAGATACCATTTCCACTGTTACCTAGTTTGAAATTTTCCTTCTCTCCTTAAACTACTCTAAATAAATTGCATTAATTATATAAATAATCTTAACAAATTCAGAAAGAAAAACAAAAAGGACAAAAAAGTCTTACAATTGCTACTACACAGGTGGAAAACTCTTAAGCAGTAAGGGAAAATACAACACTAAAAAGAAAGGGGGTTTGAGAATACTGAGGCAAAGAAAATAAGGGGATACATAAATTTTTATATATACATGAAAGGCTCTCCATCTTCATGATTTGAAATAATTAACTGAACTAAACGATTGAACTTTCAATGGCTTCTCAAACCCCCAGAAGGTAAAAAGACAAGTGTACCCTCAGGCGATTCATCGATTTTCAAGTTATTTACCAAAGTGCCACCGTTCTAATACAATGGTGAAATATTTACAAGTCCAACAGGTTGATCTTCGACTTTTAACCTTTTTGAGCACCGAGCAACTTACTAAATAATGCTTTATTCTCTTGATAAAATCCTAAAGTATAAAGCATGGGGGCTCCATGCTGGATTATCATTAGTCAACACAATTACTAGGTTGTCGGCGCCCTGCCAACCACCTCCAAGAAGTTGAATCATCAGCCATATGAAAAGACTCACGTGAGATATTGAACATTCACCCTGGGCATGAACATGAAAAGGAACCTAACTGGGTATCATTATATATATGTGTAAATTGTTAGTTCTATAAAGGCATTCCACCTCTTCATTTCCTTACTCCATCTCCACCAACTCAATGGGACATATTTTTATGATCCGTGCACCTTGTAACTCTATTTCTCAGATTGAAATATAACCGTAACCCGTTTCACCCGTGGATCACCCTTAGAGATGATCCATGTAAAATTCCTCTTGTATTTTGCGATATTTCATTTATCTGTGATTATAACTTTGGTAATCATATACCCAAATTTAGACATCAATAATATGTGATGAAGTGTTTGTGTTAGGTGAAGTAATAGGTTATGACGTGTTATGTAAAAAAACATGTGTTCTATCGTGTTTTAAATGGGTCTTGTTCATGTTAAGTAAAATAATATGATATTATGTTGTGTTGTGTACTATTTAGGTCATATGTGTGTTAGGTAAAATAATATGTTCTCTTGGGGTGTCACATTTTATTTGGACAATGATCGTGTTAATTAAAAAATGATTCAACGTCGTATTTTAATTGGGTCGTCTTTTTGTTAGGTAAAAGAACTACGATTTCATATTGCATCGCCTTTTATTTGGTTCATATTAGGTTTTTTTAAATAAAAAATTTTGTGTCGTGTTGTGTTTCAATTAGGCCGTGTCCATGTGATGTTTAAAAAATATGAATTTATATCGTGTCCAATTTTATTTTTCTTGTTTTCGTATTATGTAAAAACAATATTTTATGAGCTAGGTTTAGGAAGGGAAACTCCCTCTTGTTAAGGATCTAAATGTTGCAAATTCCCTTCATATTTGATTTTTTTTAATGAGGATAATTGTTTTTTATAGAAATTCCTTGGACGAAATAGTTAATGAGGGGACTTAAATATGAAGTTTTTTTTCAGATTTTTTATTCACATTTACTAATTTTTTATAATATTTAATAAAAACAATAATTTTTTTATAGCTAAAATAATATAAGATGACTTTGTGCTATGGTTAAAATAATAATAATATTGTGACTCGTTTAAAATCAATGTTTTGTGCCTGATAATATACATGGATAGTGCATGGTGATATCGCACTGAACATCAAATGAATTTTATTATATGAACTAAATATTGATTCACCATTATAACCAGTGTGAAATTCCATTTAAATAGTACCACAAAAATGTTTAGACCAAATGACAATACAATGATAATTGCCTTGAACTTAAATTAAAATAACCCCATAAGTGTTAAGCTAACTCTAAATTCAAATAACAATAACATTATAATATTGTGTTAAAACGACAATGTGTCAATCTATGAATTGTTTAAAGAGTAATGTTATGCATCCTAAAACACCCCCTATAAAATTTCAAAAATGAAGCCATTTTACCATATGTGGCTCTGACCCAATGTACAAATATTTAATATACTTATGGGATGTTTTTTTTTTTTTTTTTGGGGGGGGGGGGGGGGGGGGGGGGGGGGAAGATATATTTGGGTGCATAACATTATTGTTGTTTAAATTGATATTGTGGTTTATTTAAAAAGACACTTCGAATTGTGTATGATGCGTTTATAGTCTCATATTATGAAAAATCACAAGTAGTGTTTTTTAATTTAAAAAATTAATTCGTTTTAAGTTGAAGTTTATTTAACATTTTTTTAATCTTAATTGCTTTTTATTTATATTTTTTTCGGGGTTGGGGGAGTGGTGGGGATTCTTCTTATAAATATTTATATCACATTTCTTCACATATTATATTATGTGTTTTTAAGGCATTTTGTGTCATAATTATTTTAAATAATAATTCTCCATAATATTCTCTATAATTATATTAATACTAAGATTCAATTTGGTTAACGAAAAGGTACTCAAAATACCAAGAGTCAAAAGGACTCATGGGTATCTACCTTGATGGATGATTACGATTAAGTGACTATTGGAGATTTGTACCATGTCCTTACCTATAAATAAGTGCCTGACTTTCATCATCTAGACACACTAAGAAATAACATAATTAAATTATAACATAAGGTAGAGAAACACCAAAATTCCAATCATCAAAATAATGATTTCATATTCAAATGGTCGATAATATTTCAAACTTCTTCCTCTAAAAAAATTTGGATCAAGGTATGAATCTTGATATTTTACATTTAACTATGATCAAGTTATGATTTTTTTATCTCTTAATTTTGCACAATTTATGATAATCATATTGATCTAATATCTTGCCGTTAAATATATAATACATAATGTTTTGTATGATTAAAGAACAAATAATATGTATAATTAGATATTCATGTGCTAGATTTACAAGTCCATATAAAATTGTTAATTATATATTCTTTTTATTATGTTTACATGTGGTATCAGAGCTTAAGTTTCTCATTTCATGATTGTCCATTAAGAGTTTTTGGCTACAAAAAGAATCCGGGTAAAAAATTGATAAATAACTGAATTTTTAAGGGACATTTTCAGCAACAATTTTTTTTTCTAGTTTAGAAATTTACAAAATTCAGATGGTCACTTGGAAGCGTCAAAATAAACCAAACCTATTATATACATTGGGAACCAACCTATCTCGGCGATTTGACGTCTTTCAGACCATTAAAAATTCGTTTTTGTCTTTTTTGTTAAAAATGTCAACACTAAAAACTCTCACTTAAAAATTAATTTCACGATTTTGCAAATTGGAGAGTAATCCTAACGAGATTATTTATGTTACAGTTTTGCTAACTCAAAATTTTGTATTTTTAGAAAAATAAATTATTTTTTCATATTTTATGGTACAAATCATTGCATATATTTTTTTATTAAATGGTTGTTCTAATATTCATGTTATGTATTATTTGGTATTGACCAAAGGTTTCAATACAAGGTTTTGAATTTGGATGTATTATTATGGGTTTGATAATAACATTTTCGATAAATTAGATTATTGTATATGATCTATATTTAGGTACCCAAAGATCCAAATATAATTATGAATTAGTGTTTCGACGCAAATATTTATTTGATATTAGATTAGTAATACTTTAAAGTGTCTTAATCTATAGTTTATAAAAATTATATTATTGTTTATGCATCTATATTTGAACCCTTGATGATCTATTAAGTTTTGCGTATAATATTTTTGGGGGCATTGATTTTTAAATACATTATGTAATATCTGTGTGCATCTCTATTCCATGAAAAAAATTTGTACACTCTATGAATTAAATATTTAAAGTGCAATTAAGGATATACCCACTTAGGGTCTTTGTGAATATAACCAAATGAATTAATTAGTATATCTATATAATCATACAAAAGAAAATTTTATAAGACGAGATTGTTGGGTTTCAAAAAATATGTGACCAAATTAAAATTGGAATTGGTTCCCTTGTTATGATTTTCGTTTGTGAAAATTTAATTATATTTTTAAATATGCTTATTTTATAAGAATGCAAATTTAAAATTTTGAGATGCTTTCAGTGACAGTTTTCTTATGCCTATAATAAGCAATAATTGAACTTACAATTTTTTACTTACTCGGAATTTCATGAACTTTTTATATCAATCAAACGATCTAATGATCAAAACTCACCATATTTTTTTTATAAACGTTGTTTTGGCTATTTGAGCATGTTTAAGCCCTCAAAGTCTTAAATTTATCATTTTTCGTAATAAAGTTGACAGCTATTTCTTTCTCGCTTTTTTTAAAATTGCGCTTATTAGAAATTTTTTAAAGAATTTTCTTAACTCTTTTATATTGAATACTCGAATTTTTTTTGTACTTGAAAATTTTGAATTTTTCCATTTTATGTATTTTTATAACTACCTTAACTATCTTACCTTAATTAAGTGTCATAATATTCATATTATGTAATATTTTTTATACACACCAAATATTGGTATGACTATTATAATTATGGTTAAGGTTTTGACATTAGTATTTATATTAGATTAGATTAGTTGTCCATCAAAGTGACCTAGTTTATAATTGTAAATATTAAATTATTTTGTATAAATTTGGCTGTCAGTAGCTCCAAATATAATTATAAATGTTAGGTTGTTGATTAAATGATGATATGACTTGTTTATTGTAAGATTGCCCAAAGGTATAATTATGATTATCAAATGAACATTAACAAGTAATTTTCTTTTCATCAATTTAACCTCGATTGATTTTTATTTTTCCTTAAAATTAGTATTCACATGAAGTTTAATTATGTGTGAAAACGCAAGGGCTTATACAGAATTATTTGTAACTTAGGATACACACACAAAGATCCATTTTTTAACGAAAATTTACATTGACTAAATTAAATGTGTGCATGAAGTCAATAAGATGCTTCTACAGAAATTGACTTAACTTATGTAACATGCCATAACATAGGAGCACAAAGTCAATGAGATACTTCTAAAGAAAAAGCTCGATTTCAATCTTAGGTGTAAGAATATTGAACTTTAATTGAAATTGACTCTACTTATGCAACATGCCATTAATTTAAATGCTTCTCAAATCAATAAGCCAAACTATCTAATACTTTTTAAGAGAGTCTGATTTGCAAACCCCTTGATCTTGTACTATATAACACCATTAAAACTCATATATATAATAATTCACTCCTAAGTTTTGAAGATATCATAATGCTCATATGTAGCGAAGCCATCAATGAAATAAAATTGTCTTTCGCACTTCTATTTTTGTGTGTCGTTAATCTTTTTTACTCTTTTTGCAAATGGTGAGTTTTAATGCAATGAATTTTTTTTCATAGCCCCTTTTCATTGCATAACATATAACAAATTTTCTAGGAAACGAAAGTCGGTCAATGGTTCTTACAATCACAACGTATCTCTAGTATATTCTATTTGTTATTAAGGACTATTGAGATGAGAACGTCGTATTTGACATATGACAAGCAAGTACAATGTTTAAAAAGTCTATGCATATGTTTAGTCAAGGTGATAGAGAGTCTAGCATGAAGAAAGTAATCATCAATGATCAACAAAATGCTATACATACATTATTAAGCACGCTAAAGAAACAAATTCATGTCTCAAAGCACTATGAAAAAGCCACATGAATGGATAGAATGTAAGGGTGATTCGAACATCTTAAATGCACATCCATATATGGAAAAAAGTGAAAATATATAAATCTTTTTGTTTTTATCAAAATAAAATCTTTTTGAAACTTTTTCTTAAGAACAAAAATCATTTTTGGATTTTTCAAAATATATCAAAAATAAAAACAAGTATAAACATAAGAATACACAGAAATACAATCTAGCAATAGGAATAAAGGATATGAGCCTAATAAACACCCGACACTAGTTAAAATTCCCTAACTCCATTAACGGTATAAATACCCAAAGACTTCCTAAGATTCTCAAATCTAAATGCAGTCTAAAGGTTTCGTGAAAATATCGGCTAATTGATGTTTGGTTCTCACAAAGCTTAAGAACATGACATTCTCCTTAACGAGATCATGAATGAAATGCTCATATATTCTAATATGATTTGTACTAGAGAGTTGGATTGGATTACATGATATATTAATTTCACTCGTATTATCACATGATATAGTTAATGTGCCTTTGGAAATCCCATAATCTTCCACCATTTGCTTCATCCATGTGAGTTCTGTGCAATAACTCTCGACAACTATATACTCAGCTTATGTCATGGACTGAAAAATGGAGTTTTTCTTCTTGCTCAACCAAGACACAAGAGCAATCCTAAAGTAAAAACACTCACCGTAGGTGCTCTTACATCCATCAATATCCCCTACCCAATTGGCATCCGAGTAGGTAAATAATTAGTCATCAGTATCAAATGAATACCAAATACCATGGGAAAGAGTACCAATTACATATTTGATGATACATTTAAGTACTAGCAAGTGATACTCTTTCAGGGATGCTTGGTAATGCGTAAAAGATCCAACGCCAAAGGTAATATCCGGAAGACTAACGATCAAGTAGAGATGACTACCTATCAAGCTCCTATAAAGAGTTTTCTTTACATCCTTGCCTAAAGTGTGTTTTCTAAGCTTAGTTGATGTACTCATAGGGGTGAATGAGTGCTTAGAATAGTCTAAACCAAACTTCTTCACTAGGTCCCTAGCATATTTTCATTGAGATATGAGTATCCCATCCTCAAGTTTACGCACCTGGAGACCTAAGAAGAATGTAAGCTTACCAACCATACTCATCTAAAACTTTATCTTCATCTACTCCTCAAAAGTGTGAGCATGTCCGAAGCACGTGGATCCAAATACTATGTCATCCACATAGGCTTGGGCAACCAATATAACACCACTATATCTCCTTCCAAATAACATCTTATCCACTCCCCCCTCTTTAAATCACGGGCTAAGAGATAAGAAATGAGTCTCTCGTATCAAGCATGTGGTGCTTTCTTTAAAACATACAGGGCCTTCTTAAGATAAAAGATATGTCCCGGGTGATTTAGATCTTCGAACTCCTTTGGTTATTCCACACACACTTCGTCCTATAGAATGCCATTAAGGAAGGAACTCTTTACATGCATTTAATATAACTTGAACCATAGATGACATGATATGGCGAGTAGTAAGTATACAAACTCAAGCCTCGTAACATGACAGAATGTTATCAAAGTCTACACCCTCAATCCGTGTCTAAACTTGAGCGACCAACCTAGACTTATTACGAATTATGGTATTATTCACATCCATCTTATTCATGTAAATCCACTTGGTACTAATCACATTAGCCTCATTAGGTCGAGGGACTATCTCCCAGACATTGTTCTTACTAAATTGAAGCAACTTATCTTGTATAGTGAATATCTAATGCTCATTCTTGAGTGCTTCTTTCAAGTTATTGGTCTCGACTAAGGAGTTGGAGAAAAAGGTAACTAACCACATTCTCATGTTAAGTTCTAGTATTGATACCTAGTGTGGGATCACCAAGTATAGCGAAAGGGTCATAACTCTTTCGAACCCAAGAAGGTGGATCTTCTAAATCAAGCATGGGGTCTACTAGGTTAATATGAGCAATGATTGAATCATCGGGCGTGCATCATCCTCACACTCAAGGTCGGGGTCAACAGATGTCCGTATCTCATCGTCTATAATCGTTATGTTTATTGACTACATAAACTTAGAGCTTACAAGGTTAAACACCTTATAAGCCCTATGCGATGATGAATAACCTAAAAATATCCCCTTATCGCTTCGAGAGTTGAACTTTACTAACTGTTCTTTTTCTCTCAAGATGTATCAAGTGTGACACCCCGCCTAATTAAATACCGGGTTATCATTCTTTCATTAAATAAAAAATCAAGGTGAACGGTTGGTTCATTCTTAGCATCACTGTTGTAAAATAAAATTTCCTATTTAAGCACCCTAAATAATTAAGCTAAGTGTCAAAACAATTTAAAACCTTATTTTTGTTATTAAAGCCAGATATGAAAAATCTTTTTAATAACCAACAGATTAAGAATCACATAAATACTAAGGATGGATAATAGCACGCAAGAATTTAAATCATCTAGATAAATCAAACAAGTTTAAACCTATAAATGAAACTATCCTGACAATAATTAAATCTCAAAGAGTACCAAATACTGAAAATATAAATGAACATAAATCTCTGACAAAATCCAAACTGAATAGAGGAACGGGCGACACATGACCTATCTAAGGAGAAATAAAATGTAATACCCCGTATTTTTATGCTATATTAATTTGGGGATTTATTAAATTAAATGTGAGTTAAGTATTTAATAAAAAATCAAAAATTAATTATGTTATAATTATTAACGTGACGAGAGTTAGTAATTATGGGAAATTTGTTGAATATTACTAATGAGCAAAGTAATATATTATATTGGTTATATTGAATGTCATGAGTGAGTGAAATGACAATTTCGAAAATTTAAGTCGGGACGTGCTCATGTCGCGTCGGGACTAAATTTTGATAAATAAAAAGTGAATATTTTATAAGTTGCTCGTATGGTCATTTTGAGTGCGCCAACGCATCCGGAAGGGTCGAGGTAGTCAGAAAAGTGTACCCGGGGGTGTAGTTTGGGTCTCGGGGCGTTTTTAGGCCTAATTAGTAACCCGGGAGGGCATTTTGGTCATTTTACATTTATGGGTAATTAAACCCACGAAAATCAGAAGGGCTATATCTGATATTGAGGTTGTCACCTAGGGTTAAAAATTCCCAAAACCTAGAATGGCAATTGGAGAAGAGAGGAGAGAGCTCTCAAGCAAATTCAAGGCCCAAAACTCAACGGTTTGCGCCACCGCCACCACCAACGCGTAGATCGCGAGACGGGGAACGCAACCACACCAAAATCAGTCGCAGTCTAGACTTCTGAAAATCCCAGTCAAGTTTTTATCTTGCTATTTTTGTTGGTGCAATTTACATACTAGTTTAGGAATGATTAGTGATGAAATATATGGAAGAAAACCCAAATTTTGATAGGAATTTGCATGTAGTAAAGACATAAACCTTATTCTGGAAGTCTCTTGAGATGTAGAAAGATAACCCACGAAATTTTGTTGTAATTAAGAAAGAAATTATGGGGTAAAACAGATTAGAACCATGATTTAGAGATTTTAGGGTTCTTGAAGTTGTGTATGAATTTTGGGTTGATAATTCATGTTTAAATGATAGAAATACACATGCCTTACGTTAAAAACATCTGGTATATTGTTGTAATGTTAGTAGTAAAATTTTGGGACGTTTGGGTTTGGAAAATATGGATTTGGATGAAGAAAAGTGGTCGAACCCGTAACTGCAATTCTGCAGAAATCGAAATACCTGCTTGATCGATCGATCGAGCCTAGAGCTTCGATCGATCGAAGGTTCGATCGATCGAGCCCCAAACCTCTATCGATCGACCCCTCCTGGCAGACTCATGTTTCCCTTATTAATTAGTTGAAACTCCATTTATTGTGAGAGAATTCTTGGACATACTTAATAAAATGTTTTGGGGGATAGGGAAGACCAGTAGGACATGTGAATAAATTTTGGGACCCTCGATGACGGGCAAAGATTGTATTTTAGGATAATTAAATAAGGGTCAGTAAATTTATGACTTAAATAGAGAGAGACACATAAGTGAGTTACTTTGGGACAAATATGTATACCTACTGAATTTTATGATTGGGAGGATAGAATCCATGAAGCGTTAGGTAGTAAGTGGAAAAGTTCCTCAAATTAAAGTAAGGTTTTGAATGGTTATACGTGATAACTAAATAATGTGAAATAAATACAAATGTTGTAATTATGGGAATTGAGAATCTACCCATTAAGGATATGGTAATATTAGTATAGTTATATGTTTGTGTATGCATATACTATCTATGTGTGAAAATCATGCCCACGCTACTTGCTATCCCTGAGGTTTCCGCGCTGGGACAGTCTTATCTCGATGGGACCTTTATGGGGGATATTGACTTGTACCCTAGAAGATAGATATCCTTGGTACAGGCTATCGGAATGATAGTTCAGACGGTCCTAGGAGATGCGGGTATGGGCTTTCCTCTTAGAGACTTGGAATCTATGCTTCGCCTCATATTGTTTGTGTATAGGTATCCTTGGTACAGGCTATCGCAGTGATAGTTCAGACGGTCCTAAGGGACTTGGAATCTATACTTTGCCTCAATAATGTTTGAGTATGTGTTAATACAGTTCGAGAGTGATTTCGAATTTGTATTCCCTTAGTACGAGTGATACGGGGATTGGATAGTAGAGTATGCCCACACCATAGTTTGATTTGGGGTGCTGTTATGATATATATACTTTATGAGTAGTTAATATATATATGAGATTCTGAAATCTGGAACTGCCTACTGAAATGTGATATGTAGGACATGGTTGATGACTCAATTATAAATACTTGTTTTGAGAAAGTATAATATGTCACTGGAAAACTTTATTGATTAATAAAGTCAAAATGAGAACTTTGGTTATTAATTGAAATATTCTTTTCAAACAATTGAATCGTGGAATTTTAAATCTTACGAGTAATCTAAGATAAGTTAAATCATTTGAAAGATTAGTGCGATAAATGATAAGACAAACCGTTGGGAAGGTTAGTGCGATAGGTGTGCACATTAGAAGAGAGGTGAGATTTTCTCAAGAGAGTGTCGCACTAATATGTTGTTGCATTGGCCTGTATCAATTTAAATACTTGCTAAACGTATTTTAAATCAAACACACTTTCGGGCTCTGACCCGTTTCTCTCTCTCTCTCTCTCTTGTATATATATGTATGTATTACAGGTGCCCAGCCACAGGGGCGTCTTGCTTAGGATCTCTTGGAAGGAACGCGCTGCAGCTTAAGTGGGAGTTGGAGGTCTCTTGATTAGACGACTTCGTTCATTCAGATCCACTCTTAGTATCTTCATTTAGATGGGCATGTTTAGCCCTTTCCATTATTTCATTTTTATTGGACATTTGTACTTCAGTTATTTCCAAGTATTGTTACTATGGGATTTATTCAGTTTGGATGTATGACTTTAGATTTCGTATGTTGACATTCGATTGACGAATATATTAAATTAATTGGACTTTGTTGTAGAATTTAAATGTGGTGTGATTCTTACTTATTGAATGTGGTTAACTAAAATAAATAAATAATTTTTCTTTAAATAAAATTTGGAAAGTTATGTATGAAAATAGTTTTGACACTTAGCTTAATTATTTAGGGTGTTAAATTGGAAAATTTATTTTTATCGACAGTGATGCTGAGAATGAACCAACTGTTTACCTTGATTTAATTTAATAAAGGAGTGATCGCACGGTATTTAATTAGGTGGGGTGTCACAGGTGGTATCAGAGCATCAGGTTCTAGTGTCCAAAGGATCTGTACGGCTTATTTCGCTTCCAGCTTAACGTTATTGCTATAGAGCCCTATTATAGGATGGTTGTATTGTTGCTTTCAAGTTTATGTCTTCAGCTATTTGAGATTTGTTAATGACTGTAGACTAATAAACTTCTTCACGTTTCAGATGTCTCCGAGACGTGCTCCGAAGGATAGGCGTGCCCAGACCGAGCAGCCAGCAGTTCCGGCACAAGGCACAATGAATGCAAATGAAGTAGCCGCCATTGTTGCTCAGGCGGTGAATGCCGCACTAGCGGTGGTTCAGCAGGCTCCACCCCAGGTTCAGGCAGTGGCGCCAGTACCAGCACAGCTTCCATCTGCATGGGAGAGGGTTCGGGATGCTTTTCAGAAAGCGCATTCCCTTGAGTTCTCTGGTAGCTCCGATATTGTCACAGTTAGCCAATGGAAGAAAGACATCCAGCGGCATCTCCGTATGTATGAGTGCACTGACGTGCAAAAGCAGTTATTGTCTTCCTTTAAGCTGGTGGGAGACGCTTTGCAGTGGTGAGAGTCCACTACCAAATTGGAGGAGAGGGACACGATCCCTATTCAGTCATTTTGGGAGCGGTTTGACCGCAAGTATTTTCCACCCGCTGTGCAGACTGAGATGAGGCGGAGATTACTGAATCTGAAACAGGAGAGTCTTACCGTAGCGGAGTATGAGGAGGAATTCACGAGACTTCCCACCATTCTGGCAGATGAGGCACCTACTGAGAGCAAGAAGATTATGCTGTTTGTCGACGGGTTAGCTTGGAGGATCCGTCAACACCTTATTGGGAATTTATCCCTGAGTACTTTCACTGATATACTCAATGCCGCGTTGTTACATTGCCAGGATCACCGCTTCCATCTGCAGGGAAGCAAGAGAGCAGGAGAGTCCAGCCAGCAGGGCAGGGCCGGGGGCAATAGTGCCAGTGGGGCACCATCTCATGGACAGACTCGTCAGCACGAGCAGAGTTCCCATCAGGGGGACCCTGCTAAGCGATTACGTTCAGGTGATTCTAGGCAGGGATTCGGGGGGTTTTAGGTAGGGCCATCAGGGCCAACCTAATCAGCAGGGTCAGCAGGGCCAACACCGACAGCAGGGCCAGCAGCAGGGCCAGCAGCGTGCTAATCAGGGCCAACAGGGCTAGTGGCGAGGAGGTAACGGCCAGCAGGGTCGTGGTCAGCAGGGACAGAGGGGAGGAAACTTCAAGGGCCGATGTTTTGGTTGTGGTAGACACGACCATAGGTGCCAGGATTGTCCGGAGGGAGATAGGGCCCCACAGCAGCAGGGTGCCCGTAATGAGCCACAGAGACCACTTTTTACGGCTGCACTCCCAACTCCAGCCCAGGTACCAGCCCTACCATCCGTTCTAGCAGCTCCAGTGCAGCAGGGGCAATTACAGTATGGACGTTGTCTATAACATCCACCAGGCAGCAGCTCCACAGGCACCACCCGCGATTGAGGGTATGTTTCATGTTCATGGTACTATGGGTCGGATTTTGTTTGATACGGGGGCAACGCATTATTTTATATCTACGCATTTTGCGAAGGCCTTAGGGTTGTTAGCCACAGCAGAGAGCACAGTAACGTGTGTAGACTCACCATTGGGGAGTGGGTCACTTATTTTCTTTATATGACGGGGAGTGGGGGTAGAGATTGGTAGCTTGGTATTACCTGCAGACATGTTAGTCTTAGACATGCACGAGCATGATGTGATTATTGGTATGGATTGGCTCGCAGCTTATAGAGCCATGATTGATTGCTTCGGTGGGAGCATTGTTTTTGCCATTTCGGGGCAAGTGATGTTTGTAGTGGTGATGCCTCGCCCAGAGGGAGGTTCGACCGCTCATTTGTATTACATAGAGGAGGATACCTCTAAGGAGGTTGTGATTCCCTTGGATTCGATCCCAATTGTTAGGGAGTATTCCGATGTGTTTCTGGAGATACCAGACCTACCCCCCAGTCAATAGATAGACTTTGTTATAGATTTATTTCCAGATACGAGACCTATAGCACGCGCACCGTACCGTATGGCTCCGGCAGAGATGCGAGAGCTACGAGATCAGATAGAGCAGCTGTTAGGTCAGGGCTTCATTCGTAGGAGTACCTCACCTTGGGGCGCTCCAGTCTTGTTTGTAAAGAAGAGAAATGGTTCACTGAGATTGTGTGTGGACTACCGGGAGTTGAACAAGGTCACGATACGGAATAAGTATCCGTTGCCTCGAATCGATGATCTGTTCGACCAGTTGAGGGGAGCAACTTTCTTTTCAAAAATAGATCTGAGGTCGGGGTACCATCCGTTGCGTATTAGAGAGCAGGATATTTCAAAGACTGCCTTATTGACGAGATATGGGTCCTATGAGTTCATAGTGATGCCGTTCAGACTCACAGATGCTCCAGCCGTCTTCATGGACTTAATGAACCGAGTATTCAGAGAGTTCTTGGATTAGTTTGTCATCGTCTTCATAGATGACATCTTGATATATTCACACTCCGAGGAGGAGCATGCTGAGCACTTGAGGCAGGTTCTTCAGACTCTACGAGAGCATCAGTTGTATGCTAAGTACGAGAAGTGTGGATTCTGGTTGCGAGAAGTACAATTCTTGGGGCATGTTATTTCTGAGCAGGGGATTGCAGTTGACCCGAGCAAAGTGTCAGCGGTGAGGGAGTGGGGACAGCCCACGACACCGATGAAAGTGCGTAGTTTCTTGGGATTAGCCGGATACTACAGGAGATTCATTTGGGGATTCTCCAAAATAGCGGGTCCATTGACCAATCTGACTCGCAAGGGGGTACCATATGTTTGGGATGACGCTTGTCAGTTGGTTTTCGACGAGCTGAAAGACAAGCTTACTTCAGCGCCATTCCTTGCTTTACCGAAGTCGGGTGCAGAGTACCTGGTCTACACCGATTCCTATTTACGAGGACTTGGGGGAGTACTTCAGTAGGAGGAGAAGGCTATAGCTTTTGCCTCCCGCAAGCTTAAGCCGCATGAGAAGAATTACCCCACCCACGACCTGGAGTTAGCAGTGGTCGTCTTTGCATTGAGGATATGGAGGCACTATTTATTGGGGGAGAAATTCCGTTTATTCACGGACCACAAGTCATTGCAGTACCTATTCACTCAGCGAGAGTTGAATATGCGTCAGCGCAGATGGCTAGAGTTTGTGAAGGACTACCAGTTCGATATACAGTATCATCCGGGAAAGGCCAACGTAGTTGTTGATGCGTTGAGTCGTAGACCGGTAGACGAGGTAGCGGATTTCTGGAACGCAAAGTGGAAGGAGTTAGGCCACCAGGACGCAGTAGCCCGTTCCTTCATATATGTTATGACAATCACACCCGAGATTGTTATGAGGATAATACAGGCCCAGACCACAGACCAATTTTGCCAGGAGCAGACTGTACGACTTTTAGCCGAGGGTGCTGAGTCTTATTCTGTTAGTTCTGATGGGGGTTTGAGGTTTAATGGGAGATTGGTGGTTCCAGATGGAGCAAAATTATGTCATGCAGTGATGACCCAGTCACACGGGTCCCGGTTTGCGGTGCATCTTGGAGGGGATAAGATGTACTAGGATATGAGGAGACAATACTGATGGAGTGGGATGAAGAAGGACATTGCTGAGTTCGTGTCCAAGTGTTCTACCTGCCAGCTGGTGAAGGTGGACCATCAGAAACCGTCAGGGCTGCTTCAGCCATTGAAATTACCCGCGTGGAAGTGGGAGAGCATTTCCATGTATTTTATTACAGGGTTGCCTACCTCACAGCGGGGCCATGACTCTATCTGGGCGATTGTAGACCGTTTGACCAAGGTGGCTCATTTTCTTCCGGTGCGGACAGACTATACCACGGGTCAGTATGCTCAGTTGTTCATAGCTGAGGTTGTCAGATTACATGGGGTGCCCCTGAATATTGTGTCGGATAGGGACAAGATTTTCGTGTCACATTTCTGGGAAAGCTTTCAGGAGGCTATGGGTACTGAGTTGAGGTTGAGTTCAGCTTATCACCTACAGACAGATGGACAGACAAAGCGTACTAATCAGATTCTAGAGGATATGCTACACATGTGTGTTCTTGATTTTGGAGGAGGTTGGGAGCCACATCTTCCACTGGTAGAGTTTGCTCCATTTGAGGCTTTGTATGGCAGGCCTTGTCGTTCCCCAGCTTGTTGGCTCGAAGTGGGGGATAACAAGTTGCTAGGACCAGAGGTGATTCAGGAGACCTCCGCGAGGATTGAGATGATTAGGAGTCGCATTCGGGTAGCCCAGGATAGGCAGAAGAGCTACGCCGATGCGAAACGGTTCTTCCGGGAGTTTAGTGTGGGGGACCAAGTGTTATTGCGTGTATCTCCTACGAAAGGAGTGATGAGGTTCGAGAAGAAAGGGAAATTGGCCCCGAGGTACGTGGGACCATTTCCCATCATCGAGAGGATTGGGACGGTAGCATACAGATTGGGATTTCCAGAACATTTGCATCGCATTCATGATGTATTCCACATCTCGTCATTGAGACGGTATCTTCAGGATGATATGGCCCATACTCACATTGCAATAGATGAGATAGACTTACAGCCTGACAACTCTTACGAGGAGAGACTGGTGGCTATCCTAGACTATAGTGAGAGGAGATTGAGGTCGAAGATAGTTCCACTTGTGCGGGTCCAGTGGCAGCATCATAATATGGGGGAATACACTTGGGAGCGCGAGGCAGATATGCGCGAGAGATATCCAGAGTTGTTTTTACCAGGTATGCCTTATTTTCCGAATTTCGGGGCGAAATTCCATTATTAGGGGGGAAGTATGTAATACCCCGTATTTTTATGCTATATTAATTTGGGGATTTATTAAATTAAATGTGAGTTAAGTATTTAATAAAAATCCGAAAATTAATTATGTTATAATTATTAACGTGACGAGAGTTAGTAATTATGGGAAATTTGTTGAATATTACTAATGAGCAAAGTAATATATTATATTGGTTATATTTAATGTCATGAGTGAGTGAAATGACAATTTCGGAAATTTAAGTCGGGACGTGCTCGTGTCGCGTCGGGACTAAATTTTGATAAATAAAAAGTGAATATTTTATAAGTTGCCCGTATGGTCATTTTGAGCGCCCCAACGCGCCCGGAAGGGTCGAGATAGTCAGAAAAGTGTACCCGGGGGTGTAGTTTGGGTCTCGGGGCGTTTTTAGGCCTAATTAGTAACCCAGGAGGGCATTTTGGTCATTTTACATTTATGGGTAATTAAACCCACGAAAATCAGAAGGGCTATATCTGATATTGAGGTTGTCACCTAGGGTTAGAAATTCCCAAAACCTAGAACGGCCATTGGAGAACAGAGGAGAGAGCTCTCAAGAAAATTCAAGGCCCAAAACTCAACGGTTTGCGCCGCCGCAACCACCAACGCGTAGATCGCGAGACGGGGAACGCAACCATACCAAAATCAGTCGCAATCCAGACTTCTGAAAATCCCAGGCAAGTGTTTATCTTGGTATTTTCGTTGGTGCAATTTACATACTAGTTTAGGAATGATTAGTGATGAAATATATGGAAGAAAACCCAAATTTTGATAGGAATTTGCATGTAGTAAAGACTTAAACCTTATTCTGGAAGTCTCTTGTGATGTAGAAAGATAACCCATGAAATTTTGTTGTAATTAAGAAATAAATTCTGGGGTAAAATAGATTAGAACCATGATTTAGAGATTTTAGGGTTCTTGAAGTTGTGTATGAATTTTGGGTTGATAATTCATGTTTAAATGATAGAAATACACATGCCTTACGTTAAAAACATCTGGTATATTGTTGTAATGTTAGTAGTAAAATTTTGGGACTTTTGGGTTTGGAAAATATGGATTTGGATGAAGAAAAGTGGTCAAACCCGTAACTGCAATTCTACAGAAATCGAAATACCTGCTTGATCGATCGATCGAGCCTAGAGCTTCGATCGATCGAGCCCCAAACCTCGATCGATCGACCCCTCCTGGCAGACTCATGTTTCCCTTATTAATTAGTTGAAACTCCATTTATTGTGAGATAATTCTTGGGCATCCTTAATAAAATGTTTTGGGGGATAAGGAAGACCAGTAGGACATGTGAATAAATTTTGGGACCCTTGATGACGGGCAAAGATTGTATTTTAGGATAATGACATAAGGGTCGGTAAATTTATGACTTAAATAGAGAGAGACACGTAAGTGAGTTACTTTGGGACAAATATGTATACCTACTGAATTTTATGATTGGGAGGATAGAATCCATGAAGCGTTAGGTAGTAAGTGGAAAAGTTCCTCAAATTAAAGTAAGGTTTTGAATGGTTATACGTGATAACTAAATAATGTGAAATAAATACAAATGTTGTAATTATGGGAATTGAGAATCTACCCATTAATGATATGGTAATATTAGTATAGTTATATGTTTGTGTATGCATATACTATCTATGTGTGAAAATCATGCCCACGCTACTTGCTATCCATGAGGTTTCCGCGCTGGGACAGTCTTATCTCGATGGGACCTTTATGGGGGATATTGACTTGTACCCTAGAAAACAGATATCCTTGGTACAGGCTATCAGAATGATAGTTCAGACGGTCCTAAGAGATGCGGGTATGTGCTTTCCTCTTAGAGACTTGGAATCTATGCTTCGCCTCATATTGTTTGTGTATAGGTATCCTTGGTACAGGCTATCGCAGTGATAGTTCAGACGGTCCTAAGGGACTTGGAATCTATACTTCGCCTCAATAATGTTTGAGTATGTGTTAATACAGTTCGAGAGTGATTTCAAATTTGTATTCCCTTAGTACGAGTGATACGGGGATTGGATAGTAGAGTATGCCCGCACCATAGTTTGATGTGGGGTGCTGTTATGATATATATACTTTATGAGTAGTTAATATATATATGAAATTATGAAATCTGGAACTGCCTACTGAAATGTGATATGTAGGACATGGTTGATGACTCAATTATAAATACTTGTTTTGAGAAAGTATAATATGTCACTGGAAAACTTTACTGATTAATAAAGTCAAAATGAGAACTTTGGTTATTAATTGAAATATTCTTTTCAAACAATTGAATCATGGAATTTTAAATCTTACGAGTAATCAAAGATAAGTTAAATCATTTGAAAGATTAGTGCGATAAATGATAAGACAAACCGTTTGGAAGGTTAGTGCGATAGGTGTGCACATTAGAAGAGAGGTGAGATTTTCTCAAGAGAGTGTCGCACTAATATGTTGTTGCATTGGCCTGTATCAATTTAAATACTTGCTAAACGTATTTTAAATCAAACACACTTTCGGGATCTGACCCGTTTTTCTCTCTCTCTCTCTCTCTCTCTCTTGTATATATATGTATGTATTACAGGTGCCCAGCCACAGGGGCGTCTTGCTTAGGATCTCTTGGAAGGAACGCGCTGCAGCTTAAGTGGGAGTTGCAGGTCCCTTGATTAGACGACTTCGTTCATTCAGATCCACTCTTAGTATCTTCATTTAGATGGGCATGTTTAGCCCTTTCCATTATTTCATTGTTATTGGGCATTTGTACTTCAGTTATTTCCAGTATTGTTACTATGGGATTTATTCAGTTTGGATGTATGACTTTAGATTTCGTATGTTGACATTTGATTGACGAATGTATTAAATTAATTGGACTTTGTTGCAGAATTTAAATGTGGTGTGATTCTTACTTATTGAATGTGGTTAACTAAAATAAATAAATAATTTTTCTTTAAATAAAATTTGGAAAATTATGTATGAAAATGGTTTTAACACTTAGCTTAATTATTTAGGGTGTTAAATTGGAAAATTTATTTTTATCGACAGTGATGCTGAGAATGAACCAACTGTTTACCTTGATTTAATTTAATAAAGGAGTGATCGCCCGGTATTTAATTAGGCGGGGTGTCACATAAAATAAGAGCAGAATCAACAAGGAGGACGTCTAAAGCAAGGGCCTACAACTCCCACATAAGCTGCAGCACGTCCCGTCCAAAGAATCTAAGCATGACGCCCATGTGGCTGAGCACCTTTAATATATACATATATACAAGAGAAAGAGAAGTAATAGGAAACGGATCAGATCCTGAGTGTAAAACAGTAGAAAATAGTTTACCAAGTATTTAAAATGCTTACCGGTTAATGTATCAACCATATTAGTATGCAACACTATCTTGATAATTCTCACCTCTCATCTAGGGTGCACGCCTATCACTACTATTAGTCTCGGAAGTTTATTTTAACTTAACTTTTCCATAACTTTTCATCCCGAGAAAATACTATGGCCAAGATAACTGATTTCTGAAAATTAAACTCTCTCATACGTTTCACATTACTTAGAATAAATCAGTATTGTTACATAAATCCCAAACACTAATAATAAAGCTGGAGTATTTATTCACTACTTAACTAATTTTATACACAGTAGAAAGTTTCCATACTTAAGTGTATATATATATATATATATTAGTCACTCACATAATATATATACTATCGACACCCCACATAAAATCTATGGAGTTGGCATACTCTGCTATCAGGTCCTCGTATTACTCGTACTAAGGGAAATACTAGTTCGGAATCACTCTCGAACTGTATTAACACAAAACACATACAAATGGAGGTGAAGTATAGTTTCAAGTCACTAAGAGGTTAGCACATACCCTCACGTCTCTTAGGAACATCTGACTATCTATCTTCTAGGGTACAAGTCGTTATCCCTCATAAAGGACAAATCGAGATAAGACTATACCGGCGCGGAAACCTCCGTGATAACAAGTAGCTCGGGAATGATTTTTACACAGATACATAATATATGCACAATCACACAGTCATGTATATACTTATTCACATTTTTTAAATTAGCTGCACCCACGATCCATAATAATAACTATCCGCTCTTAGCACCTTTTACTCGATTATTTCGCATAACGGATTCGTCATTTTGATTATCATATATAATTTACTTCATACTCACTTCTCATCTCTCGAAGTATTCTATCTCCCTATGTATAATTTCAGTACGCATGCACGCACTTACCTTCTGGTCTAACTCCCTTACGAGCCTCGATCTTTTTATTAAACGTCTGCATGATTTCTTATGTGTGAATGACTCCCCGTTAACCCATAATTTCATCATACATTAAATTTCACTCAACGGGGTCTACCTAGACCCTACTGGTCCTCTTTACAACCCGTTATTCTCTAACAATAATAACCAAGGGTTTCTACACATTTTAACCGGATTAAACATAAAGAAGGTAAATACTCAGTTTTCCAGGAGGGATCAATCGATCAATGAATGGGGTCGATCGATCGATTGTCGATCGATCGATCGATTGATCAAGCACCTATGACGAATTCTGCCATTGTCAAGTTACGGGTTTGCCACTCCAAACTTAACCAAATCTCCATTAACGATCCCCAAACTCCCAAACAACATTACTACAGGTACTATATACCTAACTACATGATTCCCTAGATGAAACATGTTCAAATTCATCAACGGTATTGAAATAATGGGGTGAAATTAACATAAACTTCAAGAACCCTAATTTTGGAAGAAACATCCATTCTTCTAATTATTTCCTAGATTTCTTGCTTTTAAATCAATACTAATTCGTGGGTAATCCTCTACATGTGATGGGTATGTCCAGAATATATTAAATTTCTCTAAACATGTGATTTAGGATCTCTAAATTATTAATTTCTTTCATAAAACATGTTCTTGATAATCCTAAACTAACATGGGTAAGACATTAACTAACAACAAAGCAAGATAGATACTTGCCTAGAATTCAAGTTTCTGATTTTTGGACGAAAAAGGTATGGTTGTGTTCCTCGTTGCGCGATCTACGATTTGGTGGAGGTGGGGGTGCAAACGGATGAGTCTTTGGCCTTGGGTTGCTTAGAAAGCTCTCCAACTTCTTCTCTAATGGACGTTCTTTGGTTTTGTGTTTGTTAACCCTAGAAGACAACTCCTAAAGTCTGATATATCCTTAGAAAATTCGTGGGTTTAATTACCCAAAAATACAAAATGTCTATAATACCCTCTCGGGATGCCAATTAGGCTTAAAAACGCCCTGAGACACAAACTAAACCCTCGGGTACACATTCCTGACTATCTCGACCCTTCTTGACACTTTGGCGTACTCAAAATGACCATACGGGCGACTTATAATATATTCAATTTTAATAATAATAATTTAGTCCTTACACGATACAGGCGCGTCCCGACTTAAATTTCCATAAATGCCATTTTATTCACTTGTGATAATTTTTATAAAATCAATCTTATATATTACTTTACTAATTTAGTAATATTCGACAAATTTCCAATAATTACTAACTCTCATCGCGCTAGTAAATATTTAAATTAATTTCCGAGTCAATAGTAAATTAATATCTCAATTTAAATTTAATAAATCCACAAATTTTAAAAGCCATAAAAATACGGGGTATCAAGTACTCCTGAAGATGTCAAAATACGATAGGTTGGGTTTCTTCTCTATCCACAACTCATATGGTGTGTATAACATGTGTGGATAAAAATATAGTGGATTCATCGTACGACATCCGGTACTAACCGACTCTGCCCAAAAACGTTTAGATATGTTTCTCACAAGAAGCATCAATATTGCCATCTCTTAAATCGCCTGATTTTTTCCCTTAACTATCCCATTTTATTGAGGGGTAAAAATGACCGAAAACTTGTGTTTGATGCCACTCATTGAAAATAGCTATCCACGTTAGCTTTTTTAAATTTAGTGCTATTGTCACTACGCATCCTATTATTAGTGACACCTTATTGATTTTATAGGACATGAAACTCAATAGCTTCGGACTTTTTTCGAAGAAATCCCACGATAGAGTATCTCAAAAAGTCATCGGCCATCATGAGAATGTATCGCTTACTACCTAAGCTATCTTTATGAGTAGAACCCATAAGATCCATATTTAGTAATTCAAATACACGAGAGGTGTTTGTGACACCCCGCCTAATAAAATAGCGGATGATCAATCCTATAACAAATTAAAATAGGAGCCTCATATGGTTCATTCTTAGCATCACTGTCGAAAACAAATTAATTACTAATAACCTATTAGGCTGACCTCAAAATTTTATTTACTAATCTTTTTAATCAAACCATTTAAACAACAGTTTAAATATGCAACGACTAAAATGATATAAGATAACCAAACACTCATTTTAACATAATACAACCAAATCGAATGCCGCATTAAAAGACGGTAAAAGAATAAATGAGTACAGTTGGGTTATTGGCCCGAATGTTTCTACAGTACCTCCTATCTAGATTACAAGGATAGAAGTATCTACAGTAAACCCGCATGCATCCACAGCTACTGAAACAAACGTCTGACTCGAAGGAATCAACATCCAGGCATCCCTGTGTCTAGACACCTAATATATATACATATATAGCAAGAGAGGGGAAAATAGAGAAACAGGTCAGAGCCCGAGTTTTTTAAAATATTTAGCAAGTGCTTAAAAGACGTAATTATAAATATGAGATCTCTCATATTTAAATTGGCATCGCACTCTCGTGAGATACACCTCACCCCTCTTCTAATAGTGCACACCTATCGCATACCTTTTTAAACCATCTAGTTAATCTACCCTACCTAACTAATCTATAACACCCCTCATAACTATCACCTACCCTGCATGATACCATGTACGTTACACCGCAAGCTATTACATAAGCTTTTAGTTGATATACTCATCAATGTACTATATATATATATAGTTCTCGTTTATATGTATATATAACTATACTTTTCATAACCCGTAACTTTCATGATACGGCGGAAATATTGCGTATTTCACCCGTTAACCTACGCGTTATTAGCCCCCTCGGGTATCTTACTCCCTATATTTATGCTCGTTAACCAGACAACCTCGGATTTCTATGTTAACATGTTTTGCAGGGGTTAATTGAGCTTTTGTAGGTATTTGGATGCTAAGTATGAAGTTCGGATGCATTCCGGTGAAATTCCGTACGCAACCACACGTTCAAGGGCATTTTAGTCTTTTCACAGCTTGGGTACCTGGCCCAACATCTTCATGGAAGTTTATCCCTCCTCGCAAGCTTCGCGTGGCCGCAAACGGTGCGTGATTCCGATTCATAACGAAGAAGTTACGGCGTTTTTAGCGGAGAAGAAATGCAAGCCAAAACAGGGGAAAATGCAGTCTGCCCCTGCTTGGTCGATCGATCGACCCTTCTTATTTTTGCCATGAATTACACTGTCGATCGATCGACCAAAATGGTAGATCGATCGACCCCCTGTTTTTCTGCAGATATTTTCTTTTCTTTTCTTTCTTCTTTTCTTTTATTCTAACTTACTATATAAGCCAAATTTTGGTTTTGTAATAGAGAGGCGGCCATATAAACGATTTTAGCTTAGTTTTTAGTTAGGGTTTGGGGTTTTGATTGGTTCTTCTTCTTCCTCTCTTGGATTGACACACTAATTGGTTGTAAGATTAACTATTCATCTTCCCTCTCCATCAATCTAGTTGTTTTCCATTCTTTCCTTACTTTCTAGATAGATTTACATGCTTTCTAATTAGGTTTATTGTGTTTATTTATTGCTTTTCTAGTTTAATTAGTTTAATTTAGTTAATTTACCATGCGTCCCTAGATAAATAGGGTCGGGATGGCATTTCCGCCATTTTCGGGTTCGGACCTCAAAATTTAGGGTTTCGTGTAAAATTGCATTTAATTGAAACCTCGCGTATTAAAGTCGGATTATTATGCGTTTAACTTTCTTTGTCATGCAACGTTAGTGTTTATAGCGATTATCCGAATTTAATCCGCGTGTGATCATTTTTCAGTTAAATGTTTTATCTCGCAACTTTGGATTAAATTCCTTCTTGCGTGATGTTTATGCTTAGTTGAAAATGCTCGATTAAATTGCTTTCAAGCCTTAATTCTAATTAGTAGTTGTTTCGATCCGTTTGGTGGAATGCGATCCCGATCCTCGCTTTACTTTATTTTAGCATAACTTATTCTTTTCTTTATTCACGATAACCACCCTTTCACCTTTTCTTTTATTTATTTTACACTTTTATTCCTGAAGTAATTAAAACAATTAACATCTAAAATTCAATCACTCCCTGTGGATTTTCGATACCCGACTTACCACTGTACTTGCTTGTCAAGTGTAGCTGTAGTTTAGGTTTCTTTTGTATCGCGGCGGTGAAACACACGACGATTGTGTCCTCACACGAACACACTTTTTCCGCCCGATCATTTCACTAGTTTAAAATACCATTCTCACTCTAGTATATAAAATCTCGTATATATAATTCTCATCTTCATATATGAATCAAAATTTAAATTCGGATATAATCTCTCGGAATGAGAATAAAACCTTATTCATTTTACTCTTTACACCAATTAAAGCTTATGTGATATCTCGTCTTCATATACAAGCAATATACTATACACAAGTATAATTATACCTATCACAATCATAAGTATAATAACCATCCCACCGAGATATAAGTCGAGGATGCAGTCTCATAGTGCCTATCCGCATTCGGATTTACTCACTCAACCACTCACTCATGGTCATGGTAAAAATAAACAATGGTGGAGGTAGTCATGTTCCCTCCTGAAAGTGGAATACACGCATCGCACTAGTATACGGGACGATATGACCTGGAGATATACTCTCCCTGCTCCTCAAGCTAGGGGATCACCCACATCGCGCAACCTCCTTGGATAGCACTATAGCAAATATATAAACTATATGTCTAACCCTATGCCCGGGAAAGCCTTTGGAACCAGCCTCTAAGATACAAATATACCATTGACACACATATATATTTATTTTCGTATCATATTATATATACTTTAACAACTCCCGTATACATAATATATAATTTCTCAACATATTATGGCTGTAATTGCCAAACTCTCATAGCGATAGCCAATAACCCCGAATGTTCCCGTTCATAATAGTATATAAGTATTCGCACACATACAATACTAAACTTATAAGTATTCTCTTACTTAACATATAACTCCCACCTTAATCAATTTTAAGGATTTATATATAATCTCAAATATACCAATTCATAATAATCAAATAAGTATACTATCAACTTATTTGGGTTCTATAGATATCGCATCACCTATAATAATATTCGTCAATAGACGTATCTGATAGTCGTTTAATCCTCATTAGCCCATATCCTTGAATGTATCCTAATCGCATCCTAGGATTTATTCAAATGGATTTGGCCCATAATTATCTAACCACACAAATATATTCAAACGCACTTGCTGAACACTTCTCTCGAATGTCGCTCGACCCAAACATTCACTAGGTTCATCCTTCGGATTGTACACTAAATTAACCTGAGGCCCCCTCTTTCATCTTAAGGTTTGTTCACTTGTAACCTAAGGTGTATTCACCCTTAATTCCCTTATCTAGGAGTCCTAATATCATCTCTACAACCTCCTATAAAAATATCCCATTTGTGATTTAACTCCCCATACACTAAAAGGAAGAAAACTAACAAAGCTGGCAAAAGGAGAATCGATTCGCCCTTAATGCGAATCGATTCGGGATAGCTAATCGATTCGGGCTCAATTCGAATCGATTCGAAAAGTGTTCTGCAAGCAGGTTCTCAATGGATAATCGATTCAGTCTCAATCCGAATCAATTCATCCTAAGACAGCCTTATAGATCCCCTTATGAGAATCGATTCGGTCTAGACCCGAATCGATTGACCCTGTTCGAGGGGCACTATTTGGGCGATTTCTCAATCTCCAAAATACCCAAATATCAACCCAACCTCCATTTTGTGGTTTCTAATCTCAACCAACAACTCTATAATCATCTTAACACTGATTTATAACTAATATCTCAATTTATTTCTAGTATTAAACCACTTCTCTTAGGTTTAAACCTTGAAACCATTAAATCCCTAGTTTTATCATTTCTCCCATTTCAATTCAATTATACATTTCCATTAACATGGTTTTAACACTAAAAATCATTTAGAGTTTACAATATATCAATTTGTAAACTCATACTCAAATTTTCCCAAATTTATTTTAAGGGTTCTAACCGAAAATTATATAGTATACCAACTTTAATATAAGATACACACACTCAATTAAATAAAGCAAGTAAACACTTGCCTTGTGGATGAAATCCGACGACCTCGAGTTGAATCCCGCGGAGTTTAGCAGGAATCCCCTTTCTCTCCTTCTTTTTCCTTCTTCCTCTCTCTTCTTTCTTTTTTCTCTTTTCTTTCTTCTCTTTCTCTCTCTCTAGTTCCTTATAAGAGAGAAATAAGGGCTTGTCCCTTATAAACCCATAAATGACTCGTTTACTCAATTGCTAGTCCCTACTAGTCTAAAAATCCACGGAACCTAAATGTTTTCCCCGGATACTCTATTCTGACTATCTTGCCCATTCCAAAACCAACCATACACTCAAAATCTCCATCCAAGTCACTTAACTAAAATTCACTAATTAAACCCAACTCATCTCGATACGCATTTTTCGCAACGTAAAATAATTCTCGTCGCTTCACCCAGTTGCGACATGTAATAAAAACATTCTAACTCATTTACTATGTCTCCAAAGTAAATATAACACACGTCAGTAATCATCTAACGCTTATTCATTCGGAATTTACTATTCACTAAAATTCCTCAAATTACACTCATTAATGTAATTTAAATATCTATAACAATTGGGGTATTACATACTCCCCCCTTATAATAGAATTCCATCCCCGAAATTTGGATACAACCGGTACTACCAACCTAGGATTTCTAATCACACCACATCCTAGTTCACAAGAGTCGAATGGTACTGACCCAATGGCACTCTACCATACACTCGTTCTCGGTGCCACTTATCTCCATGCTTATACTCTAACGCATTAGCTTAACAACAAGCTTAACTAAATCTCTACATGCTATCACATTACCTCGGTCGTAAGGTGACTCTAATAATGTAACATCGCACCTAGCATTTATATTACCACATATGAAGAAAATGAGCCTATACTCGTCACTCTAACGTATTGATCCCACGGAGATCCGCTACCCTAGGTGTCTGTTCGTCTACATCTGGACTTCAAATTTCCCTCAAAAGGAAAACTACACTAGCGCTTGACTACTCTCATTAGACTTCTCTATTATCTTAGGTGTGCCAACTCTTGTTTCACCTTCACAATTGGGTTATCGCGTGCCTCCTACGGCATTCTATCCAACAAACTCCAATATCATTATATAACTGCCTAACAACATAATCTTCATCTTTATATACTACGCCCCTTACATTTTGGGCGGTATATAAAATTAACTTACCAAGGTGTCTATAAACCCTTTAATCTGTGCTTATCAGCACACTATTGCAAATGTCACAGACGTAACACTCTCTCTAAAAATGGGCCTCACTTCCTTGGTAAACCTGGCTCTGATACCATCTATGACACCCCGCCTAATAAAATACCGGGTGATCAATCTTATACCAAATTAAAGCATGAGTCTCATATGGTTCATTCTTAGCATCATTTCCGAAAACAAATTAATTACTAAAAACCTATTAGACTGATATCAAAATTTTATTTACTCATCTTTTTAATCAAACCATTTCAATAAATCAATCACAAATTTTAAATATGCAACAACTGAAATGACATAAGATAACCGAACACTCGGTTTAATATAATACAACCAAATCGAATGTCGCACTAAAATACGCTAAAAGAATAAATGAGTACAGTTGGGATATCGTCCCGAATGTTTCTACAGTACCTCCTATCTAGATTACAAGGATATAAGCGTCTATAGTAAACCTGCATGCATCCACAGCTACTGCAGCAAACGTCTGACTCGAAGGAATCATCATCCAGGCGTCCTTGTGTCTGGACACCTAATATATATGCATATATAGCAAAAGAGGGGAAAATAGAGAAACGGGTCAGAGCCCGAGTTTTTTAAAATATTTAGCAAGTGCATAAAAGACCTTATTTTAAAATATGAAATCTCTCATATTTAAGTTGGTATCGCACTCTCGTGAGATATACCTCACCCCTCTTCTAATAGTGCACACCTATCGCATACCTTTTTAAACCATCTAGTTAAGCTACCCTATCTAACTAATCTATAACACCCCTCGTAACTATCACCTACCATGCATGATACCCTGTGCGTTATACCGTAAGCTATTACATAAGCTTTTAGTTAATATAATCCTCAATGTGCTATATATATATATATAGTTCCCATTTCTATATATATATAACTATACTTTTCATAACCCGTAACTTTCACTAGTTTAAAATACCATTCTCACTCTAGTATATAAAATCTCTTATATATAATTCTCATCTAAATATACGAATCAAAATTTAAATCCGGATATAATCTCCTGGAATGAGAATATAACCTTATTCATTTTACTCTTTACACCAGTTGAAGCATATATGATATCTCGTCTGCATATACAAGTAGTATACTCTACACAAGCATAATTATACCTATAACAATCATAAATATAATAACCATCCCATCGAGCTACAACTGGAGGATGCAGTCTCATAGTGCCTATCCACATCCGGGTTTACTCACTCAACCATGGTACCAAGACAGACTCACTCATGGTCATGGTAAAAATACACAACGATGGAGGTGGTCATGTTCCCTCCTTAAAGTGGAATACACACATCTCACTCGTATACGGGACGATATGACCTCGGGATATACTCTCCCTGCTCCTCAAGCTAGGGAATTCACCAAAATCGTGCAACCTCCCTGGATAGTACTAGAGCAAATATATAAACTAGTTGTCCAACCCTACACTCGGGAAAGCCTGTGGAACCAACCTCTAAGATACAAATATACCATTAAAACACAGATATATTTATTTACGTATCATATTATATATACGCTTCAACAACTCCCGTATATGTAATATATCACTTCTCAACATATTATGGCTATAATTGCCGAATCTCATAACGATTTCCAATAACCCTGAATGTTCCCGTTCGTAATAGTATATAAGTATTCGTACACTTACAATACTAAACTTATTAGTATTCTCTTACTTAACATATAACTCCCACCTTAATCACTTTTAATGATTTATATATAATCCCGAATATTCCAATTTGTAATAATCAAATAAGTATACTATCGACTTATTTGGGTTCTATAGGTATCGCAACACCTATAATAATATTCGTCAATAGACTTATCGGATAGTCACTTAATCCTCGTTAGCCCATATCCTCGAATCCATCCTAATCACATCCTAGGATTTATTCAAATGCATTCAGCCCATAATTATTCTAACCACATAAATATATCCAAATGCACTTGATGAATACTTCTTTTGAATGTCGATCGACCGAACATTCACTAGGTCCATCCCCCAGATTATACAGTAAATTAACCCGAGGTCCCCTCTTTCATCTCAAGGTTTGTTCACTTATAACCTAAGGTGTATTCACCCTCAATTCCCTTATCTAGGAATCCTAATATCATCTCTAGAACCTCCTACAACAAACTCCCATTTGTGATTTAACTCCCCATACACTAAAGGGAAGAAAACTAACAAATCTGGCAAAGGCGAATCGATTCGGGCTACCGAATCGATTCGGGCTCAATACGAATCGATTCGGAAATTTTATGCAAGTAGGTCCTCAAAGGTAACTCGATTCGGTCTCAATCCAAATTGATTCAGCCTGAGACAGCCTTACAGATCCCCTTATGTGAATTGATTCGCCCTGTTCGAGGGGCACTGTTTGGGCGATTTCTCAATCTCCAAAATACCCAAATATCAACCCAACCTCCATTTTATGGTTTCTAATCTCAACCAACAACTCTATAATCATCCTAACACTGATTTATAACTAACACCTCAATTTATTTATGGTATTAAACCATTTCTCTTAGGTTTAAACCTTAAAACCATTAAATCCCTAGTTTTATCATTTATCCCATTTCAATTCAATTTTACATTCCATTAACATGGTTTTAACACTAGAAATCATTTAGACTTTACTATACATCAATTTGTAACTCATACTCAAATTTTCCAAATTTATTTTACGGGTTCTAACCGAAAATTATATATTTTACCAACTATAATATGAGATACACACACTCAATTAAATAAAGCAAGTAAATACTTTCCTCGTGGATGAAATCCGACAACCTCGAGTCGAATCCCACGGAGTTTGGTCGGAATCCCCTTTCTCTTCCACTTTTTCCTTCTTCCTCTCTCTCTCTCTCTCTCTCTCGTGCCTTATAAGAGAGAAATAATAGCTTGTCCCTTATAAACCCAAAAATGACTCGTTTACTCAATTGTGATTCCCTACTAGTCCAAAGTCCCCGAAACCTAAACGCTGCCTCGGGATACTCTATTATGACTATCTTGGCCATTCTGAAACCAACTATACACTCAAAATCTCCATCCGAGTCACTTAACTAAAATTCATTAGTTAAACCCAACTCATTTCGATACGCATTTTCCACAATGTAAAATAATTATCGTCGCTTCAACCAGTTGCGACATATCATAAAAACATTTTGACTCATTTACTCAGTCTCCAAAGTAAATGTAACTCACATCGGTAATCATCTAACACTTATTCATCCGGAATTTACTATTCACTAAAATTCCTCAAATTACCAAATTACACTCATTTATGTAATTTAAATATCTATAAACGTACGGGGTATTACAGTGGTAATGGTATTTAACTTAGAATGAGGACTTTAAATTTGTTTTCCTTTTTGGCAAGGACCATAAACTGAATAAGTTGGTTTCCCAAGCGATGGTAAGCCACAAACTAGATCTTTTTTCACAAATCTCTTAATGTCTATAAACTTCACATGACATACTCGTTGATGCCATAGGTCTATGGAGTAGACCAATTGCAGACGAAGGAGGACTTGGCAATGATCCCATAATAATTATCGTGGGTCCTCACTCCTTGTAGTAATAGTTCATCGGGCTAATCATATACATTTCACTCATATTTGTCAAACTTTATCGCAAGGTTTGCATCGAAAGTTTTGGGTATTCTTATTAGGTTCTCTTTTAACCCTTCGTTATGCAATACATTTCCTAGTTTAGAAAATTAGGATATCTCAACACAACCACATCCTAAAATACTAGACCTACTCTCATCTCCAAAGGTGACTTTGCCTTTCTTGTGATCCACAAGGTCGGTAAAATACGACTTGTTACCAGTCACTTGCCTGGAGTACCCACTATTAAAATACCATTGAGAAGTATTATGAACCTTTAGAGCATTGTAAACAATAAGGGCTTTATTTTCTTACTTAGGTACCAAAGTGGAGGTAACCTTTTATTTGCCCGTATCGTTGTTATCTCTACTCGTAGCTTTAGAAGCGTTATCAAAACGCATATACATCCTTTGAAATTCTTCCATTAAGATTTTTGAAGTCGTGACAACTCAACTTGCTCTATAAGACTAATAAAGTCGCTATGGCAGCACGTCGGAGTATGTGTACATTGAGTTCTTCCTAACTTATATCCAAATTCCCTAACGTGACCTCTCCTTTTGCAATAGGTGAAAACGTGGACTTATTTAGGTCTACCTTGGTTTGCTCGTTTAGGTTGAACTCTCTTTGTTGGGTTCAGTCAAGACCCATAAGGATCTATCACGAATTTAGGAATCAGTTATGGTGCGACATGCGAAGTGGAAGCACTGTCGTAACCTATTCCTTGACTCTCCCTAAAACCTAAAGTGGGACTGGGGAACATCTTTTAATACTTCTTCAATGTATGCTCTATAGTAAGATTGACCTCCCGGGCAGGTTCGAGATCTTTTTTGAGTTGGGATACAAGGGCTTCAAATTTCTCACAAGTGTCAAAAGATCTCTTATATGACTAGCCACTTGTTGGTCAAGTCACTATTTTTCTTCTCCACTAAAATGCCTCTCTCTAAAAAAAATCTCACCGATGACTCGCTCTCTACCGAATCTCTTAACATCTCCTCTAATGCTAAAATCCTAAGCACTAAACTTTTATTTTTCCTTTTCGTTTTAAAGGACTCGGCATAAATCTCGGCATAAGCGCATCGAAGGTCATTTTCTCCCTCACTCAAAACCTCATCTCCCTCACTCTCTCTGAAATAACTAAACTCACTCTTGAGGTCATCATATTGAGCAACCTCCTCAACGGCGTGAGATATACTCGATGTACTAATATGATTGGCTATAAATGCAATAAAGCTACGTCTATGAAGTGATTCATCTTCGGAATCCATTGACTCGACATCTTTAACACTAAGAGTGGTATTAAAGGAATAGTATCCCTTGCCCTATCTCTCTAACCTCGTAGCATACTCGTGAGCTTTATCAACCTTATTGTCACACTCATAGCATCTCTCCTCATCTCTTTTGAGATACTTTCCTCTCACTTTTTCCAAACTTTTCTTTCTTATCTTAAACTTTTTATCATTCTCGACACCTTTGTTTTTTTGGAAGTATTTTATTTCCAAGCTTGAGAAACTTTTTGAATTTTTTTGTGAAAGGGTAAGGTCATCTAGATCAAAATCATACTCAGGGTTAGAAGAAATCTCCTCTTTCTTTTTAGATTGAACCTTCAATGCAATTCCTTTTTCCTTAGGCTTAATAGTTTTAGGAAACATATCGATCTAATAAGTTTAATGGTCTCCTACGAGTTCTTCTAACCTAAGCATATCTAAAATTCCTAACAAATTAAGGGTAGTGACATTAGGAATAAATCGGGATGGAAGAAATCTAAAAAAAATCACAATGCGCGTCTCAGGAATTCTCTTATCCAAATTAAAAATAAAGTTAACGGTGTCAGACAATCATAAAATTTGTCAAACGACTCAGTCTCTAGCATAGTGATGGTCTCAAATTGCATGGTGAGATTTTATAGCTTAGAAGCTTTCATAGCATTAGCACCCTCGTGAGTGAGTTGGAGTATCTCCCATACTTCCTTAGACGTGGTGCACATTATGATGCAGTGAAACTTGTTAGAGGTGACGGCTCCATAAATTGCACTTAAATCGTATGAGTTAAAATTACTCCATTTTAGTTTATCCTTCGTCCAAGTGGTGATAGTTTAAGAACTTATGAAATCACCATTAGTCACAATGGATGGTGTCCACCCTCTTTCACAAACATGCCTGACACGCCCGTAAATCTCTTTCAAAGACGACCTCATGTGAGCTTTCCAATAAGAATAATTAGACCCATTGAAAATAGGTAACTTATTATTGAAATTATCCATATAATCCCCATTTAAAGATCACACAAAACTTAGTGTAATCTTTTTTGAGTCTAATTTGAAAACTTAGGGTCTTATACGAAATTATTTATATTTTATGATATACACACAACGATCCAATATTTATTTAAATTTTGTCTTGATTAAATTAAAGTTGTGCATGAAAAATTGAGTCCAAATTAAATTACATTCAATCACACAATCAAACACATAAATAGAAGAAGGAATTGAGGAAATATTCCTTTCGACCAAAACCCAAATTTTAGCAATGTTAAAGAGTTTAACATACTAGATGACTTACAGACTACTTAGAGCTCCACTAAGTATAATGCACAGGTTTTTAAATCTTCTACAAATACAATATAGTCAAGCACCATCCATATGAAGCAGCTCTTCCCTCGGTATCCACTGATCAACCTTAGGATGTGACATCCTTTCTCCTCTAGTCGTAGAGCCTTAGCTCCACAAATCAGCAGTAGAGTAAATTCTTAAAGGGTTTGATGTAGTATTTGGAAACTAGGGTTTGAAAATCAACAAATCATTCTATAGGATGATTGATTTGAAAAATAAAATCTTGTTTCAAGGAAACAACAAAATAACCACTTTTGGAATAGGTATAAGGATTTCATTATCATCAAAAGTTTTAAGAAAAAATATTCACAAAATATTTTTTTTATAGAGAAACACGAATTTTGAGGCGGCGATCTAGTTTGAACAAAAATAGAACTTCGTTTGAATGAAAACCATAGGTTCTTTCTAACTAGGTCCAATATCATTCGAATGACAAGCATATTTAGTTCGATCAACCTTGTCACGTACTTCCAACGAAAGTTGTTCTATCAAATAGATACCGTCTCGTTAGAAGTTTGATCTAACGAAATTCGCACTTCATTCTAACGACATTTGACTTCGTTCGAACAAACTAGGGATTTCGATCTAATATAATCTACATCTCGTCATAACGAAATTAAAAATGATAAATTTTATTTTTATTTTTTTTTACAAAATAGCCTTGAACAAAAAACAAACGTACCATGTATATTTGACTAATTAAAAAAAACATGTTCTTATACCTCTATAAATTATTGATGACGATTCCAATGGCTTGGAATTCAAAAATGATTCTCGGTCACTAACAAGTTTCCAAACAATCGTGGAGGTAAATGCGGATGTAGTGTTCGATTTGTAACTCCGGTTTGTAACCGGATATGCCAAAATAACTAAGCTATAATCAATTATAAAATCCTGCTCTTATAATGTGCTTAAAATTTCTCCGTAATTCTAAATGTTAGATTAATGTATATATGCTTATTATGTCCAATCTGAGTTATGGAAATTAGAAGCATACCTTAAGGTTTTTATTTCAGTATTTCTATCATGATTAAGTTACGATTCCACCAAAATGTTAAAATATAATAAATAGTAAATGAAGTATATGGTGAATACATTTAAAAACTATATTTTGGTTTCTCTAAAGAGTCGGCATATAGTTTTTAGTGTTCTAATTATTAATGATTTCATTATGATTAAGCCGTTGTGATTTAGTTGCTCCGAAGAGTCCAGTTGTAATGGTGAAATTAATATTATGGGTCAATATATTTTTTTACTAAGGTTGGTATCGGTTGCTCCAAATAGTCCATATTCTTCTTTAATTTGTAAGCACACGGTCCATTTATGCCTTTTGAAAGATTAACGCTTATTAAAATTATTATACAATTAATAAAATAATGTAATATTCGTATAATGAATAGTTTGGTAGTCACCAAAGTGACCTAAATAGAATAATTTTGAATATTAAATTTAAAGATAAAAGTAGTAATAACTCATCATGCTTATACATGTAAAAATATTAATGGGGTAGATTTGATTTATTTTGTCAAGTAAGAAAATTTTCTAAAAGAAATTAATTTTGAGTAACTGAAATAAATATTAAGGAATTATGTAATTAGGTGGTGAAAGGTTATCATAGATAACATTTTCATCTACTCACATTTATAAAATATTATTAATGTATGTGTTGTCAACTCATAGAATTAAAGTAGTGAGCTATTCATATCATTAATTGTATATCATTTTATTTTTCTAAAATTGCATGTTTTATCAATTTTAATGCTTTCGAGACTGACTTTTTAGAATGAAGTGAAGAAGTTATGTTTTATTTAAAAGTGCCAAATCTCTATAATTCAAATGTACTTGAGGATCCCACTATTAATGATTAAATTAGTGTGTGACACTCTTATAACAATTTGAATAATTCTTAATCGGATTAAGTGTAATGTTTATGGAAAATTTCATAATGTTTGAGATTAAAATATGAGTACCTATTATGTAACATACATATTTTAAGTTATATTGTGTGAGTTATAATGTGTCATTTGATAAGAATGACATTAATTTATTTTATTTTCCAAAACTAAAGTGCTACGAAAAATAATTTTAATTCGATATAAGAATTCTTACTCGACAAACTATAAATTATTGGATTCCTTTTCTTATTTATTTTGGAATCATTTAAAAAAAACTAATTAACTTTAGGTTTATACTAGAATATATTTTCTTTAAATATGATATTCTCATTGGTAGTTTGTATAATTTTGTTTTTGATGAAATTTTTATGAGAAAAATGATTTTACTCATATATCATAATCTTGAACGTAAACGTAACTTTATTATTAAAACTCTTCAATTTTGTGGCATAACTGAATATCAGACTCTTTTAAATCTATACTTACTTTGATGATTTAATAAACTATATTGTCTTTGGGTTGTCACTTATAAATCTAGGCACTCACATTTTATCTCCTAAGGTTTTACAATTTTAAAACGATCTATGTGGCCCAAATGGAAGATTACAGTCATTGGATAGTGGAACTACATAGATGATGCCGTTATAAAAAACAAGTCAAATGCCACAATGTCGATATCACCACAAGAGTTATTCACATGAAAATGATGATTAGAAGTGTATCTTTTATATACTATAAATTGCTATATAGGACTTAAAGACTCTTATTTGTTTAAGGTGTCCTCGTGGAACTCATTATATGCGCATCTTTTTATACAAGAGTTAAATACTCCTTTATATTAACCGATGCTCGATTTTTGTTCCACAATTCATTCCATCCACTTTATTCCCCTTCACCCCCACCTCTCCATTATCTGCTACTCTAACTCCTTCTATCCTCAATTAACCACACGACTGTAACACCCCGCTTAAAATAATAACGGGTGGCCAGCCCTATACTATATTAAATCAGGAATTCCAGATGGTCCAGTCTCAACATCAACTGTCGGTACTATATAATATAGGACTAACAACCCGATATCATATAAGCGAGATGTTAAATAAATTAAAACCGGCAACATAACACAACCCACACTACAAAACTTCTAATAAATAAGAGAAAGATGTAAAAAGGAACTATAAGAAATGAAAGGTATCACTATACATGAATATGCCATAAATAAATAAACCCGAATAAGCTGTCGGGTCACAGCAAATACAATAACTGAAATGGAATTAATATAAACATATATATAAATATCCCTTGGGTACAAACCAGATATACAACATGAATCCTACCTAGAAATTTAAAGAAGTAGGAAGCGACTACATGAAACATCCCGCAACAGTACGCACCTGTAACGGCTCCCAAGACTCTGGATAGAAGGTCATCCGGCATCCATGCGGTAGGATACCTGTGGAAATATATATGTATATACAAGAAGGAGAGAAAAGTAAACGGGTCAGAGCCCCGAATGTGTAAAATATTTAGCAAGTGTGTTAACCGTGCACAATAAATACCGGTGTACATTATTTCATAAATAAAGTGAGACCGCACTCTTGTGGAACCCGAACTCACCTCTCATCTAAAGGCGCGCACCTATTCGCATCCTCAAGTTTTAGTTAAATTACCCCCACATTATTAGGACAACCTAACTTATTATAGGCCTAGCTTATCCCCACGAGAATTTGCTTTCCTAACCTAGCCCAAGAATCCACCCTGTTTCTAATCTTACTAGATTATGAATACAAACAATTTTTTTTGCCAAAATAGGCTTAATGAATTCCGATTAATAATCTTATGAATTATAACCATCGTAATTCCTAAAACATTACCCCTATACATATACATATATATATATATATATATATATATATATATATATATATATATACCTATATAGGCTAAAAACGTAAGAATTAATATACTTGATAACATGCACATGGAACATTGGCAAGAATTCTCTCTAATCCCAAAATTGTACTACGTTTCGTGCGTGGGGAGTCTCGCAAAGCGAAATCCAAACAAGGAACCGCCCCGTTACACTACTCCTGACAAGGTCAAGACCAGAGATCCGAGATGCCACCTATGGAATTACTTCTCTCAAATCTCGACATGGCACTGTGTTTCGTGCGTGAGGTGTCTCGCAAAGCGAAATCCAAACAAGGAACCACCTCGTTACACTACTCATGGGCAATGTCGATCCTAGAGATCCATAATCCTCAACATACAAGTTAATACTATCATTACTACTAAACTTCTATAACTACTAAGAAAGAAAGAAAGAAAAGAAAAGAAAGAAAACAAATAAAATAAAATAAAATAAAAGAAATTTCCAATAATATCCTTGGGATGATATAACCGAATAATACCTTATGTGCGATACATCAACCCCCATCAATCTAGTACACCATAATCATCTAAGATGTACTTCATAAAGTCCCTATTCTTTCGTCTATAGGATATATATATAAATATATATATATAGGTATTTATTTCTAACCGTATATATATATACCATCATCAATCCAATAGCCAAGTGTACATGATACATATGATGTACAAGGCCATGCACATAATATACCCGGCTATATATATCGCCGAGAAACTGCATCAATGCTATCATCTTCCCAGTGCCCGGCTCACGTAGCAAAACTGGGGCCACCATGGTGGGACTAAACGACACCCATCTCGTGGTAAACTCACGCACACGACGTCCCGGGGAGCGGTCATAGCTCCAAACCGGCAATGAGACGAAACATACCCATCACGTCTCATCCCAAAATAAATATATATATATCATATGGTAACACACGGGACGACTATGACCTGGGGAATATCCACACCCTGCTTTTCTAGCCAGGATGCTCACCCTCTACGCGCGCAACTTCCCAATGATAGCATGAGCGGGGTATGCTTAACCAATTTAGTATATATATATATATATATATCATATACATGCATAATATATATAATCCATATGATCCAATCATATGCTCAAATAGTAAACCATCGTATACGCTTTAAATATCCATACCATGTATGTCCACAACATAAAGATATCCATATAACTATATACATACAGATGTATATATATCAACACATATTCACATATCCTTATTTATATATATAAACTAATTCTCGTTCATATGTATAAGATATATATATATACCTAGCTATAAGTATACATAGTCCTCAATATACAAGCCGTCACCACCATTTCCATTAAATTTACCTTGATATGTGAATATAATTCCATACTTGAAACATATTCGATCATTTTCCTATGATGAATAGTTTCCCAAAACCATGTGTATATATCTATACCTATATATTCAACATTAGGGCTATCACCCAAGAGTTTGCGTAGGAATCCATCACTACACATTTCATCTATATCTGCGAGTACATTAAAGAATCTAGTAATCATTTTGACTATCGGTATACATATAACTAATAGTCTATAAGCCTCAAGCTCATTTTTTAAATCATCAAATAATCTCATTTCCCTCGATTTCGACTATGGTTCAATCAGTTTTGTGAATACCCTAGTCTGAGATCTCTCTAAGAGTTCTTAGCCTCACATCACATCTACACCTACTTTTAATCTACAATTAGGATTCTCAATCCCAAAGGGTTTCCCCAAAATCTCTATACGTAACTCCAAATACATACATGGATACATTTCTCCCAAATTACCCTAAGGAGTCCCCAAAACTCTAATGTGTGAGAAACTCCTTATGTGTCCCCAAGAACATATCTCTTTCATCATAAGAGAAGGCCCCAAATCAATAAACCCAACCAAAAAGGGTTTGAATTCACTATGGAGAAAAATACCTCAAAATGCCATGTTTCCGAACCGATTCGGCCCTATTCCGAATCGATTCGGTCTAGCGAATCGATTCGGCCTCCAAGGCGAATCGATTCGGGTCCAAATACCTGGGCTTATGCAATAGGCCGAATCGATTCGGCTTGGGTCCGAATCGATTCGGTCAATGCAGACCTGCCAATTTCACTAAACCGAATCGATTCGCTTAAGGGGGCGAATCGATTCGGACCTGCAAATTTTGAAAGGGGTCTTCTTCTTCATCAAAACCCACGAATTCTAAACCCTAAATTTTTCATTCTAACCCCCAATACTTTATCACAACATGATTCTAAGCCAATAAATCAACCCAAAGTTGATCCCAACCATTTCTAATCCATTAAATCCATTTTTACACATTGATTTCAAGATTAAACCTAAAAATCTAGGTTTTGACATTAATACCCAAAAATCCATTTCTTTAAACCACAATTTATGAAATGAAATACACAAATAGCTATTTAGCAAGATTAAACACTTGCCTCAGATTTGTAGAGGTTGGATCGTCCTTGTTGACGCGGTTGGGCCGGAAATCCCCAAGCTTTTCTTCCTCTTTCTCTTCCTTTCTTCTTCTTCCCTTCTCTTTCTCCCTCTAGGGCTTTTTCTCTCTTTTTCTCAAATGAGAAATGGCTTCATCCGTAAGCCTCATAAACCTTTAAAACAAAATCCCAATTTTAAATGTTAATACACACTTTAAATGACTCGTTTACTCTAATTCGAGTCAAACTGACATAAAAATATTCCGGAGCCGAAATAAAACCCAATGACAGTCATTTTGACTATTTCGACCCTTCCGGGATCGATGGTACCCTCAAAAATATCATCCGAAATACTTTGAAATATTCTCGATTTTTGGGCCTCAACTCCCAATTTTGAAATTCTCCAATTTAATTAAATTTTTATTTTCCCAAAATTAAATTTCTCAGTCTCCAAAATCGAGGGTTGTTACAACGACCCCTCTCTCTCTCTCTCTCTCTCTCTCTCTCTCTCTCACTCACTCTTTGTGTTGTTTCCTCTCCCCCACCATCCATTACCTAGTGTCCCCACCGTTTAATCTCCCCAACCTTTTACCTTATAACATCTCTCTTATGGTTTCTTTTTTTCCATTCCCACCCCTCTCTATATATAAGCACTTTAAATAATCCTCCATTATCTCGTAAAAAACTTTTATATTACCAATATCCCCGTGAACTTGACCTTATGCCGGAGTTGACATCGAAATTTCATACGGAATATTATGTTCGTTCACATTAGGTCTCAGCTGCAATGAATCTAATGGAAATAACTTTGTCGTAAGAGGAGATATGTGATCGGAGAAGGGGGAACTAGGGTTTGAAGTAGTTGTTGGATGTGAGTATTATTTACAGTATTTAATATGTATCGGTAAAAGATCTAATATGTGGGGTAATTATGCTCACAATAAATTTAATAAAAGGCAATGGCAAGTTTCTTTGGGGGTTGAATATGATGTTCATGTAAAAATTCAATATTAGGTTGGAACTCACTTTTCGATTGTTCTATAAACCAAATATTGTCATGTTCCAATTTAAGAGCAATAATATGTTATTTTGATCTACATTTTGCAAAATATACCAAAAAATGCACATTGAGTTATCTATAAACATCAACCATTTGGTCAAATGTCACAGTCAAGTTTACATTTTGGAACATACTAAAGTTTTTCTTATTACTTCATTTTTATATTATCATATTAATGTAATGTTCTAAAGCAACATTAAACATTTTGCATTTATTATGTCAATTCAGGGATGTTAATGGAGGTGAAGATAACATAAAAGATCTTGAATTATTGTTGAACTATATGGGGGAGATATATTACATAAGGTGGTGATGAATTGTTAGACTATTTAGTTACTTCGTATACTTTGTGTTCTGTAACACCCCGCGAAATCTGGATAATGGGGTGGCCAGCCACCGCTGCCAAATTACGTCGGGAGTCACTAAATAAAATACCATTCTTAGCATGTGACAGATATGAGGTATAATGAATTTATTCCACAAGATAATAATTTAAATAAATCCTAATAAGTAATCAACAATGTGATATAAAATCCATCACCATGCTAAACTCCAATAATATCCAAATCTCAAATTAAATAAAACTCCAATAAACTGAATCCATAATGAAATATCTAAAAAAACCGTAACAACTGTGGAACCGAATGGCCCACCAAATTCATAATAAAAGTCTCATAATAAAATGCAATGGAAAGAAAACTAAACTAAACTACTAACCATAAAATCATACACCAGCTGCACCTCCAAGATAAATCTCCGAATACTCTTGTACAACTACTCAAATAAATTCCCTGAAAAGATTAGTCAATGCACGGGTCAGAGCCCCGAGCATGAATACACACTACTCCCCTTAATTAGGGTCCGTGAATCCAGATAGTAGTATTATACATGATAAATATCACAATAGAATATTTTAAATTAGACGAGATAATTAATAACGATGCGTGTAAATAAACAAGATATACTAGAATTACTCAACTATGCCAACTCATCATCTAAGTCCAATTATTCAGTCATTTAACTTAATTTAAGTTATTCCCAATCATTTAATTTCCATCATTATAAACATCACTTTATGGGACTCCCATTTAAATATTTATCTCATTTTATTTATTTAGTTGTGGTACTCCCGCTGTTCTACACCACACACATTCCCCTCGCCATAGCCAGCCAGTTCGTTTAAACCGTTGACCCTGCACGTTATGTACAAGGTTCCACGCATGACACGTCTTCATAGCCAACCAACCCCTTTAAACTGTCAGCCATGCACGTTATTCAGACGCCACACATCCACCCATCGCAATAGCGAGTCAACCCATTTTTAACTATCGGTCCTGCATGTTATTAACATCGCCAATATATTGTTAACACATGTTTATTTATCTTAGGCATTAATTCTCAATTGCTCATCTTTCTCATTATTTTATTTAATTCACCCCACCATTTTTATTGACGTGAGATCCTCAAAAACACCCTTAGTCCCATACTTAAGGGTCCCCAAAACACAAATATGTCCTACCCTATATATAGAATTGGTTTCTCACATTAATCTCGTCCTACTCTCATGCCTAGGCTAGCGCAACGACGATATAACATAAAAATCAGCCCCACCCCAAAATGACACATCCGTAAAAATCTATACTCACTAGTCCCATACCTAGAAAGCATAAATAGCACTAAGGCCCACCCACTAGTCGCATACCTAGTAAGCATCCTAAAATATAGGTGAGAGCATACTACCAGATTTCCGTCGTACCCGCGATGATGAATATGAATATCAAGAAAATACATAATTCAACAACACATATCACAAATATATTCGTGATGGCCTAATTTAATTTAACTTAATTAATAATACATTCGTCGTTCTTAACACAATTATTTCTATTTAATCATTAGAGATTAATCAACTTACAAGTTTAAGGATCACACCAAAATTATTAACTTTTATTAATTACGTATTTTCATGCGTTGGTACACGTCCTGATTTTTATTTAAATAACCCCCATAATATTCTATATGCAAACTTACATGCATAATGATCAAAACCCAATACTTTCTCATACGCACCAAAGGATTTCAAATCTTATTTCATATCAAAAGTTTTCATAAAAATAATACCATAATTAGTTCTCACTTTTTCTAATTAAGTTATTAATTATTTTTAAGAAAAATATGTAATTAAGGGTTTAGGCGACACATAAAACGCATAATACTAAAGGAAGAGAATAGAGTATTCATGCCTGAGTAAAAATCGTTTGCAATTTCTGATTTGACGGTTGAATTCCTCTCGAAAAATTAGCAAAGAGTCGTTATTAAACAATCTTGATTAAACGCCAATTAAGCCTTCAAATCTGGAGTCAAAACTTTGATTAAGTTATCGGTTATGGTTTGTAGTTGAGAGGAAAATATTTTTGGAGAGCCTTTTGGTGAAAAACATGGAGAAAAAATGGATTATGAGAGTCTACCCACGAATTAGTTGTGTTATATAGTGATTAGGTATTTTAATCCCACTAAAACTCTACTTAATTGACAAAACAACCTGTCGCCCCTGATCTTGACCGAATTGATTCACCCCTGGCAGAATGCCCAGTTCTCCTAAGAAAAATATATAAGTAAACTTTTTATAAATCCACTATTTCGATTTTAATTCCGATTGAAATTCTACCTTTGAAATATAAAAATCAACATTTTAAATTATTAAAACTAATTAAATCAAAAAATTTATTTTTCTCCGATTTTTGAATAAATTTAATTAATTATCCAATTTAAATTACGGGGTGTTACATTGTACATATGGTTACATCTAGTTATTGATATATTAGTGGATGATGTTTATCTTCTAGAGTGAGTTACCTCATGTCCATATTTGGCATGTTTGGGTGAAATGTAGTAAAATTATATACAAGTTCTTCTTTCTTATTATTTGTTTACAAAAATGAAAGAATATCAATGACAAAATGAATATACCTTGCATGTGTATTGACAATCAAAATCCCCTAGAGAGCACATCACGCGGGATTACACCTAGTTATATAAATTTCACTTTGCTTACCTAATTTGGCACACCCGTAAAATTGGGAATTTCTAGTACATGCATGAATTTAGAATCCCCTAAAAGAATTGGAAAGAATTATGTCTATACTTTCAAAAGAGTACAATAATTACTTTTGAAATAAAAAAATGTCAAATTCTTTAAAGAATGGTGAAATTAGTAAAGGTATCAAATCACCTTATGTGGTTATAAAAGAAGTTAAGATACTCGTGTCATTCCCTTAACATCCAAAGTAAATGTTATTTTGTTTAGTGGATATGAATAGTTTTAAGAAGCTCTTATATGAGTTTGTTGTTCTGAATGATAATGAGATATATCATAAGAATGTGAATTTGATAGAGCGTTTTTAAAAAATTATAATGCCATTAATTTACCAAAATGAAGTTTAGGATCGCGTTGAATTATCTAGTTAACACGCTAAATTCGAGTGTAATGCGCCTTTAAAATTAAAACACGGCTTTGGTGATAATCAACGACATAAAGCTAGACTTATGGTCAAATTTTTCATTATGAATAGAGAAAGGGGTATAAACAAATATTGTCACCTATATCCTAGAATTTTAAAGTCTTATGGCTTTAGTAGCTCCTTTTGATTAAGAGTTATATTTAGTGTGAAAACTTATAAGAGTTTAAAGAAAGAACTATATATGTTGATAAATCACTATATAAACTTATGTGAGATCCCCATAATATTATATTTAAGAATACTTTATATATTTTTTTATTAGTATATATATACCTTGAAGTTAGTGGAAGTGAATTTATATATTTCTTAGATTTCTTTTAGTAATGAACGATAGATTAGAGAAATAAAATATTTTAAGAGTATGAAGTAATGAGATACATATAAAATTATATGCTAACACTTATGACAATTGTTCACTCTTAATTAAGTGGGTTTGTTTTAGCCTAGTAGCCAATATTATGAAAAAGTGAAAAATAATTAAATATTGTATATAACATGCTTTGAGGCTATAATTTATGGATTATGGATATGAAAATTTATTTCTAAATTTGGAGTTGTCAACTCTATTACCCAGTCACTAAAATATTATGATAATGCCGCTGCAATCTTCGCGATGATGAACTGATAGGTATTTTAAAGGACCAAGGCACATTAGGATATACTACTTATATGTGAACGAAGAAGTCCAGAAATAACTAGTGTGAGTTAAACATATTAATACAAGTGTTAACATAACATATCCACTAATAAATGGCTATCCCCAAAGGATATTCATTAAGCATGCGTAAGATATGGGTCTTGCATATAACCAATTAAGTATTAGTGTTGTGGGTTATTTGGTGGTTAATTTTTGATACTATATTTGATATCAATTTAAATGTGTTCTGAACATTTCAATTTATGTCTTGCAATATATGTTTACATACATGTGAATTATTGAATGTGACATAAATAGTCTTTTATATAAGACATTATTGGACCATTATTGAATAACCCCATTTATAAACCTTATTGGATGAGCTGTTAATATTATGATACATGGAAACGATCATGATCTTGAATTAATATATGAGCGCCATGACCAGCATTAATGATTTATTTGATTGTAGTATTTATGAAAATCCATTTAAGGATAACTCAAAGATTATTGCATGCCGTATGATAATTATGGACCGAGTGGTAGAATGTTAAAATCATTTTAAATAATAATTCTTCATAATGTGCTCCGTAATAATATTAATACTAAGAGTCAGTTTGGTTAATGTAAGGTTACTCCGAATACCAAAAGTCAAAAGGACTTTTATATATCTACCTTGATGGACAGTTGAGATTAAATGATTGTTGGATATTTGAGTCTTGCCCTGCCTATAAATAAGTGATTGATTTTTTATATTTCAGACACACTAAAGACAACATAATGAAATTATAATAAATGGAGAGAAACACAAAATCTCCAATCATCAAATTGACGATTTCATATTCAAGTGGTAGATAGTATTTCCAACATCTTGCTCTCAAACAAATTTGGTTCAAGGTACGACTCTTGATATTTTACTTCTAAATGTGATCAAATTATGATTTATGATCTCTTAAGTTCACACAATTGGTAATAATCATGTTGATCTAACATTCAAATGTTAAATATATAATACGTGATCAAAGAACAAAGAACATATATAATTGGATATTCATGCGTGAGGTTTATAGATCCATATAAAACGGTTAATTGTGTGTTTTTTTTATTATATTGACATTTTGATCTCTTGTTGGTTAAAAAAATAATAATAGAAGTTTTATTTTTTTTAAATAAAGCATTTTGATCTCGTAGAGGTGAAGTGATTTTCTACATATAAAAAGAAAATGTTTTGTTAATTTAGTGTTCAAAAAAACATACATGAATTTTTCTTTTCTCGAGAAAAGAAAACATTTTGATCACTTACATGAAAAATGATAAGAGGAAGATCATACAATTAAAAAAAAGGATAACAAGAGCTAAAAACGATCCATCTAGCAACACAACTTCAATATAAGGAGCGTGTGGTTCACATGTTCTTTCTTAAACATCGACCTTATTTTCTCCTCTTATATATATATATATATATATATATATATATGGAGAGGTTAAAAAGTGAACATAAAAGATGAACATTTTAATGAACCTTAACAAAAAACACCTAACACCCATTCAATTTTAATTTTTATGTTGTAATTGGTCCGCCCCAACCGCAACGAAAACACGTGCGACACACGTCTTTTTTAATAAACATGAGTCACACACGTGTCCGTTGCCGCTGGCGCGTGTCACACACGTGTTCGTTGTCGCTGGTGCGGACCAATTATACCTGATAGAAAGAACTTTTCGGTGTATTTCTTTGTCTTTTGTCGTTGCTTGAAAAGTCCTTCTAATCAAAACCTCAAATACCTACAAAATAATATCAACTCAAGTGTAGAGGTAAGTAAGGGTATCAATCCATTTTCAAGGTTGTAAAGCAAAGGGAACAAAATTGTAATTCACTTTTTATTTTCTTTCTGTGCTTTTTCACTTTTTCTAATTTTTTTAGCATTTTCAATATTAAAACAATAGGGTGAGGTGAGGTTTTAAACTAAACTAAACTAAGATGAAAATAACTAACTAGAAAGTGACTAAAATGAAAACAAAGTCTAACACTAAAATAAGCGATAAAGTGACGCAAATAATTGAGAACAATCAAGGAATGGGATTACACCATAAATTTTAATTATTCTAATTAATTAATTTAATTATTTGAATTCTCCCAAATTAATATCAAAATTAGAAATCAACTCTCGTTGCAAGTGTAATTTTAATAGTAATCTTTTATAAAATTAAGTTTAATACCCCACAACTCTAGAAAAATAGATCTACAGTCCTTTTAATTAATCACCCGCTAGGATCGATTGATTAAAATTTATGTAAATCTTAGAAAATAAATTTAGAGTTGAAATTCGAGTTATAATACCCCACTTAAGAAACCCATATCTCTAGTTCGAATCTAAAATGGGTATTATAACTAGAATTTCGATTTTCTCTCGAAAATCATTTACCCTCTCCCGAGGCGTAAACCTAAGGGTGAGGGATCAAAATTAACATTCAAAGGGACATTTCAAGTAATCAAACTAATTAAACTAAAATAACATCAAATAAGGGTTTCCCCCCACCCCTTGAAAGGGGATTTAGCCTAACATGGTATCAAACATAATAAACATATATTCAATAGGCATTAATATAATAAAAGAGTAGAGAAAGAGAACAAATCTTCACAAGTCTCCTTGATATTGGCAATTTGAAATCTATCCTTGAAATTGAAGCATACAACCCTCCAAGTGAGTGATCAACAAAGATATAAATGAAAACTTTACTCAAATTGAATCTCACACATTTATCACTCACAAATATCTAAAAAAAATGAAAATAAACTATTTACAAATATTTCTTCCTAATTTATTCTAACCTAACTCTCTACTTTTCTCTCTCTATTTGATGATGAGTCTCTCCCGGTCTTGAGTCTTCTTTTATAGTGGGCAATGGGGAAAGGGTAATTTTGGGAAAGTTTAATGTGCATGGGAATGGGGTGTGAGGTCATGTGAATGAGGAGAGATAACAAATCTGATTTGATACAAGGGTGTTTTGGGGTATATGGAAAAAATATTTAGTTGGAGGTAATTTGGGGAAATGGGTTTAAAGGGGGAATAAGTGAGGTTTTAAGACATGTGGGTATTAGTGTTTAGTTTTGGTTTGCAGTTTGGCTTATGCAGGAGAAATCGTGGAAAGGGTTGGGAGTTAAAATGGGTTTGAAATGGATTTTTGGAAAATGGGTCTTAGACTTGGGTGAAAATGGGTATGGAGGTGGGTTGGATCGTGGTTTGTTGAGAATTGGGTTTAGGAGGTCGGGTTTGGGCACACCGGTGGTGGACAGCTGTTGGGTTTCTGGGTTATGGGTCCGGGCAGCGGCACCGTTGAAGGGGCAGTCCGCCGGCGGTAGGAGGAAGGTCGGACGGTGGTCGAGGTTTGCAGGGGGTCCCGCCGGCGGTTTTGTAGGGGGTAGGTTCGCGACCGCGGGTTGGAGATGGTTGAGGATGGGGGGGGGGGGGGAGCTCGCCTGACATGGTGGGTTTTCCGGCTAAGGCAGGACGTCGGCGGGGGGGGAGGGGGGGTGACAGGGCTAGGTATTGGGTTATGGGGTTAGACAGGAGTATGGTTGTGGTGGGATTTTGTTTTTAAGGTTTGATGGGTTTGTTATTAATGGTGGATGAGAAGAGAGAGAAATGGTGTTTCATGATGGGGGGAGAAGATTAATAGTTGGATGAGGGGTGTTATGGTGTGTGAGGGTGTATGGGTAGTAGGATGTGTATGATATGTTGTTTAGGTGTGGTGTGTAGGGTAGCGTAGGGTGTGTGTGTAGTTTGTAACCCTTAATAAAAGACTCAAAATAAAATTAATAAAACTAAAACAAAAAAAATAAAATATTACTAAAAATAAAACAAACTAGAAACAATAAAAATAAAAATATTAAAACTAAAACTAAAAAAATAAAATCTTAAGCTTATATAAAAACTAAAAGAAATAAAAATTTAAAACATAAATAAAAATTAAAGTCCTAAAAAAATATAAAATCTAATAAACTAAAAATAAACTACTAAAACTAATCTTAATAAAATAAGATTAAACTAAAAGCTAATAAAATAAAATTATACTAATAATATAAAATAAAACTTAGAAAAATTTAAATAAATCTAAAATAAATCCTAAAAATAAAAATGACTCAAAACTAAAAATCTAAAAATTAATAAAAGGGCACAAACAAAACACACACTGGGTTTAGGGTAGGTTAGGCTAGGCTAGGTTAGGCTTAGGCTTGGGTAAGGTTACGTGGTTGGTAATTAGCTCCATAAAATGCGCATTTGCCTCGATATATAGCTTTTGACACCGCAAACGGACGTTTGACCTACAAGATAAACATTTAAGCACATAAGACACAAATTGTCGAGAATTATCAACTAAAGTACATCTATTCGGGGTATAAAATGTACAGTTTTGGGTGCTTATCACACCACCCCCAAACAGAACGTTACTAGTCCTCGAGCAATAAGATAGAGATAAAGAGAAAGATAAGTAACCAAAAGTGTACCACTTTCACGGGCACTTACGATTGACCTTAGCATGTGTAACAAGTCTTTAAACCTATAGGTTGACCTACAGGACGAGTTGTGTGTCGTGAGGGTTTGTAGGGAATATACCCACAAAATTCTTATTTGTAAAATTTTTTGAAAGGCCGTCAATCTCTTATTAGACGTAGAATAATCGCACAATCCATCATGAGATAAATGATTTCAGAAATACAAGCTAGAATGTGTAAAAAGTTTAGCTAAGTAGATATTCAAGGCACATCCTTCGTAGAACTCAACGTGTGTAGTGTGACTCAGTCAAAACGGGTCGAGTATCACAAGAGTAATTCCTAGATTGCCTCTTCGGAATCAACGCTTCAACTTCAAAATCTCACGGGATATAACTCTCACAAACGAACTCTCGAGATTAGGGTTAGTGTATCGCTCTTGTGTGTGAGGAGGCGAGTAAATGTAAGCAAGTTCAAACATCTCACACACATATAAGAAATAACGAACAATTAGAAAAAAATGATCTCGCGAAAGAATGTTAATCACTATAGTGAGAACGTCGAGTTATTCACCACGTTGACTTTCATTTATCCGAGCACCTAGGGAAAATATGGATGTATATGGTGAGGGGAAAATGAAATGGGAAGGATGGGATATGAGATGAGGTAAGGATGGTGATGTAGAATGGGATTGATGTGTGAAATGATGGATATATGATGGATGAGCGAGAAGAATGTACTATACTTTAGGCACAAATGTCTTTATTACATAAAACTAACTACAAACTCTCTTTGTTTTCTTTTCTCTCTTTTGTTTCTCTTTTTTTTTTTCTTTTTCTTTTTTTTCTTCTATTTTTGCTATTTTTATGTTTTTCTCTCTTTTTTCAAACCAACAATGAAGACATTTAACATTTAGAATCAACACTCTTTTTCTAAAAAATAATGATGGATGATATATGAATGGAGTGATATATGGATGGTGTGGGGAATATATGGAAGAATATGGGTGAAGTGAAAGGTAAATAGTGTGTGTATGGATGAGAATCTAGTATTCGGGACAAATTCCAAGAGACGTGTTTCTTACAACTCGAAAGAGATGTCATTCTCAGTGATCAAGCCAAAATTTTATGAAAAATAATGAGATCATATAAAAATTTAATGCGGACCCAAAGAAAGTTGAATCAACTTGTGACTCGAAGATTGCATAAAACACTCTGAAAGGGTGAAAGGCACAAATCTCACGGGCTAAAGTCTCTACTAGTGATCCTTAAGGTTCTCTTTAGAATTGTAGTACTCCTCAACTCTAAATGTAATGACGTGATAAGTGCGCAAATTTTGTTGAGTCTAGAAATTCATGGTGCAATATGCCTTGAAACGTATTACATAAGCTATTAGAAAAATATAAATACTCTAGCTTGATTCCTAGACTTAAAAAATGGATGATTAAAAATTCACATCAATAAATGAGATGAAAGAAACTGCATGAAATTTTAAAAATCAGGTTCAAACATTAAAAATTTTCAAAAGAGGTACGATTTTGATAAAATTCCCCACCCCCAAACAAAAGGGAACATCATCATCGATGTTAGATAAAATGAATTTTAAAATTGAGAGCATAAGGTAGGAAAGAGATTACCAGAATGAACCGCTAATGAAGTGGACAAATATAGCCAAGAATAAACTTGAAAAATGTGTACAAGTCCATAAAGATGATAAAGCAAAGGGTGATGTGAAACACCACCCCCAAACAGGATGAGATTAGTACAAGAAATGCGGGTTGCCTCTCGATAGTGCTAAGTTTAATGTCTTCAGCTAGACCGAAGGGATCTCACCCAAAGGATAGGAACTCTGAAAGCACGGGGTGGCAGAAAAATTGGGTGATGAAGATCACCCCAAACAAGACTGAAGCGCCAGTCTTATTGGATCAGGGCTAAGAATGGTCAATGCACTTGTATAGCAAAATGCATCACGCGATGCAAAGCATCGGTGGACCATGGGCGGGTAGGTATTAGGGTAAAGGTGTGTAATACCCCGTACTTTTTGAAAAACGTCGCTAATGCCGTTTAACACAAGGTTAAACTGTATAAGCAACTCCGAATGTTTGTTGGAGAAACCCTTTTCTTTTGAAAATAAAAATTATAAACAAGATGTGTTTACAAAGAAACTTATGTACGAGAGTAATTAAGACTGTGTAATCAGTTTTTTAAAACTAAGGCAGTTTCAAAAATTCAGCACACTTATAGAATGAGATTAGTAGATGAAGATAATCAACACAATGATTTTAACGTGGTAAAACCTCTCCCAACAGAGGAAACATCCACGGTGACTTCTAAGTCACAAAAGCAAAAAATCCACTAATAACAAAAATTAGTTACAAACTATACAACATGCAAGCACACAAATCAACCTATTATATGTTTAGGAATATACCCCACTTGGTGTCCTTCTAACTTCTCATAGATCTGATTTGTTGATGATGTTCCTCAGTTTGCTAACTTCCTTTGCTTTAGCTTCTTTACACCGACTCAATGATTTCAGATCTTAAACACAACACTTCCAGTGTAGTAGTGTGTTAAGTGTTTGTGTAGTGATTCCTATTCATATGCATGAACTCACACACACTTAGATTTACAAACAGTCCTAGTAAATTACATATAAAGTCTATATGCAGTGATTTTAATTTATTTATTTCTCACAGAACTCAAATCCTTTTGACCTTTAAAGATAACCCATATTCCACGGAGATCTTGCTTCCGAAATCGATCAAGACCTTAATCAATCTCTTTTGAAAACATTTATGAGATTGAAAACCCTCCAAGTGCGAATCCAACTAGGTCAGGATTAAGTTTCGTAAGAAAAGAAACCAGAAAACATTTTAACAACCAAATCAGTAAGATTTTCTTAAATCAAGTATATAAAAAATGCAGATCTAGTGAAAATGTAACAAATAGTATGTAGATCTAACGTTTCTATGAAAGAGAAATTAGATCTTCACACAAATGTTTAAGTTGTGTACAAGATCAAAAGATCAAGAGGTTACAGCAACACAAGAACAAACCACTCTCTTCTCACTAACACTCAAGGTTGTGTTTGGGTTGAATGTACGAAGGTTTGTTTCTGAGAAGATGAACTGTTTAGGGTTAGGGTTTGGCTAACAGGTTTCCCTTTCTCTCTCTTCTCTCTTTTCTTTTCTCTCTTCTCTCTCTCTTCTCTCTTCTCTCTTATTTTTTTCTCTCAGAAAGACGAATGCCCAAAAGTGTTTTAAGGCTGAGAAGAGGAGGGTATATATAGGGCTTAGGGAAGGTTCTGGATATTCGAGGGAAATCAAGGGCTGTGATCAAGTCTTGCAAGGTTTGACTTGATCCAAGGGTTATAAAACAGCGGTGGATTACAACAATTCTGATTGGTTCATATGGATAGCACCGGGATTAACCAAGAACACATGCAGACCCTTGATTAGGAATGATCCAACGTACATCAAACATCCATCCAGCCCTCTCACATAACAAACACAAATTCATTCACCCGGAGGATGACAAGTGTTGCCCTGTGAGTGGCTCTCACACGTGCATCAAACTAATTACAAAACATCACCCTGAAGTCTGTAGCGCTTTGAGATCGTACCCAACCAAACATTTTAGTGAAAAATGAAGTTTCCAAAATATAATATTAACCCCACAAATTATATTATCCCATTTTATTAATAAAAACCTTTATTAAAAGAATGTTTAAAAAGGTTTAAAAATTATTTAAAAATTCCCAAAAAATTATTAAAGCTCCAATTCAAGGGGAATTAAACACACACTCAATTTTAAGCAATATGAACACATGTATGCACTTTTAATTGTGTGTAGTGTGATTCATTTTATATCAACATGGATCGTTGAAGAGGATTAGAGAGATAGGTTCTGAGGCTTTTTGGTTTCTAGGATGGACTACCAATTTTGTCAATATTTTCAAATTAGTTGAGCACTTATACAATGTAGACTTAAGAAAGTCAAAGGTATAAGGTGCTTCAATCTCCCCCTTTGGAAATATGAGACAAAATCTCCTTTGAGATAGCTTAAAACTCGTAGGGAACCAAAAAAAATAAAACCTAGTCCTATACAAAAGATACTATCTACCCAATTCCTAGAAAGTCAAAAATTACATAACTCAACTATTTACAAATTTTTACACTAGAAACGGTAGACAATCAGTAGAAGAGATTCCTGCAAATATGCACACTAAGATCAAGCAGTTTAGATGAAATGTGAACAAAAAAATGAACTCATAAAACTCAAATTTCTCCCCCATTTTGTCTCAAATGGACAAAGGGTAAAACTTAAAGTCTTGAGAGTTTAATCAGCGCATACCATGCCTATAGAATTTCGTAAATACAGAAATCTGTTATAGTCTAAAGGTTTAGTGAACATGTCTGCAAGTTGCAGATCAGTAGGCAGGTAATGAATTTCTTATTCCTTAGTTTCAACAAGTTCGCGTATAAAATGATGTCTTATTTTAATATGCTTAGTTCGCGAGTGTTGAACCGGGTTTTTAGATATGTTAATGGCGCTTTGATTGTCACAATACAATTATAATTGATCTTCTTTAATCCCATAATCGCTTAACATATGTTTTATCCATAATAATTGGGCACAGCAACTTCCAGCTGCTATATATTCGGACTCAGCCGTAGATAAAGATGTGCAATTCTGTTTTTTGCTACTCCAACCAACTAAATTATTGCCGACATAATAACAGGCACCTGAAGTACTTTTACTATCATCAGTACAACCGGCCCAATCAACGTCGGTATACCCTATGATGGTGCTACAGGTATCCTTAGTGTACCTAAGTCCAAGATTAAGAGTGCCTTTTATGTACTTTATTACACATTTTACACTCGATAAATGGCTCTCTTTAGGGTTATTCTGGTAACGAGCACACAGACATACAACATACATTATGTCTGGTCGTGAGGCAGTTAGATAGAGTAGGCTACCAATCATACTACGATAGAGTGTGGAATCAACTGACTTTCCAGTTTCATCTTTACATAATTCAACAGTAGTACTCATAGGCGTTTTGGTGACTTTAGAATTATCTAAACCAAATTTCTTAACAAGGTCTAAGGCATACTTGGTTTGAGAGACAAAAAGTCCATCAGAATTCTGTTTCACTTGAAATCCTAAGAAAAGTTGTAGCTCCCCCATAAGGGACATGTGAAATTCCTTATGCATACTAGCAGAAAAGGATTTAACTTCAGATGGTGAAGTAGACCCAAAGATGATGTCGTCTACATAGACTTGGGCTATAATAAAATTATTGTCAAAATGTTTGACAAAGAGAGTCTATGTTTGTCGAAATGTTTGACAAAATGTTTGACAAAATATTTGACAAAATATTTGACAAAATGTTTGAAAAACGTTGCTAATGCCGTTTAACACAAGGTTAAACTGTATAAGCAACTCTGAATGTTTGTTGGAGAAACTCTTTTCTTTTGAAAAAAAAATTATAAACAAGATGTGTTTACAAAGAAACTTATGTACGAGAGTAATTAAGACTGTGTAATCAGTTTTTAAAAATAAGGCAGTTTCAAAAATTCAGCACACTTATAGAATGAGATGAGTAGATGAAGATAATCAACACAATGATTTTAACGTGGTAAAACCTCTCCCAACAGAGGAAACATCCACGGTGACTTCTAAGTCACAAAAGAAAAAAATCCACTAATAACAAAAATTAGTTACAAACTATACAACATGCAAGCACACAAATCAACCTATTATATGTTTAGGAATATACCCCACTTGGTGTCCTTCTAACTTCTCATAGATCTGATTTGTTGATGACGTTCCTCAGTTTGCTAACTTCCTTTGCTTTAGCTTCTTTACGTCGACTCAATGATTTCAGATCTTAAACACAACACTTCCAGTGTAGTAGTGTGTTAAGTGTTTGTGTAGTGATTCCTATTCACATGCATGAACTCACACACACTTAGATTTACAAACAGTCCTAGTAAATTACATATAAAGTCTATATGCAGTGATTTTAATTTATTTCATTATAACAGAACTCAAATCCTTTTGACCTTTAAAGATAACCTAGATTCCACGGAGATCTTGCTTCAGAAATCGGTCAAGACCTTAATCAATCTCTTTTGAAAACATATATGAGATTGAAAACCCTCCAAGTGCGAATCCAACTAGGTCAGGATTAAGTTTCGTAAGAAAAGAAACCAGAAAACATTTTAACAACCAAATTAGTAAGATTTTCTTAAATCAAGTATATAAAAAATGCAGATCTAGTGAAAATGTAACAAATAGTATGTAGATCTAACGTTTCTATGAAAGAGAAACTAGATCTTCACACAAATGTTTAAGTTGTGTACAAGATCTAAAGATCAAGAGGTTACAACAACACAAGAACAAACCACTCTCTTCTCACAAACACTCAAGGTTGTGTTTGGGTTGAATGTACGAAGGTTTGTTTCTGAGAAGATGAACTGTTTAGGGTTAGGGTTAGGGTTAGGGTTTGGCTAACAGGTTTCCCTTTCTCTCTCTTCTCTCTTTTCTTTTCTCTCTTCTCTCTCTCTTCTCTCTTCTCTCTTATTTTTTTCTCTCAGAAAGACGAATGCCCAAAAGTTTTTTAAGGCTGAGAAGAGGAGGGTATATATAGGGCTTAGGGAAGGTTCTGGATATTCGAGGGAAATCAAGGGCTGTGATCAAGTCTTGCAAGGTTTGACTTGATCCAAGGGTTATAAAACAGCGGTGGATTACAACAATTCTGATTGGTTCATATGGATAGCACCGGGATTAACCAAGAACACATGCAGACCCTTGATTAGGAATGATCCAACGTACATCAAACATCCATCCAGCCCTCTCACATAACAAACACAAATTCATTCACCCGGAGGATGACAAGTGTTGCCCTGTGAGTGGCTCTCACACGTGCATCAAACTAATTACAAAACATCACCCTGAAGTCTGTAGCGCTTTGAGATCGTACCCAACCAAACATTTTAGTGAAAAATGAAGTTTCCAAAATATAATATTAACCCCACAAATTATATTATCCCATTTTATTAATAAAAACCTTTATTAAAAGAATGTTTAAAAAGGTTTAAAAATTATTTAAAAATTCCCAAAAAATTATTAAAGCTCCAATTCAAGGGGAATTAAACACACACTCAATTTTAAGCAATATGAACACATGTATGCACTTTTAATTGTGTGTAGTGTGATTCATTTTATATCAACATGGATCGTTGAAGAGGATTAGAGAGATAGGTTCTGAGGCTTTTTGGTTTCTAGGATGGACTACCAATTTTGTCAATATTTTCAAATTAGTTGAGCACTTATACAATGTAGACTTAAGAAAGTCAAAGGTATAAGGTGCTTCAATCTCCCCCTTTGGAAATATGAGACAAAATCTCCTTTGAGATAGCTTAAAACTCGTAGGGAACCAAAAAAAATAAAACCTAGTCCTATACAAAAGATACTATCTACCCAATTCCTAGAAAGTCAAAAATTACATAACTCAACTATTTACAAATTTTTACACTAGAAACGGTAGACAATCAGTAGAAGAGATTCCTGCAAATATGCACACTAAGATCAAGCAGTTTAGATGAAATGTGAACAAAAAAATGAACTCATAAAACTCAAATTTCTCCCCCATTTTGTCTCAAATGGACAAAGGGTAAAACTTAAAGTCTTGAGAGTTTAATCAGCGCATACCATGCCTATAGAATTTCGTAAATACAGAAATCTGTTATAGTCTAAAGGTTTAGTGAACATGTCTGCAAGTTGCAGATCAGTAGGCAGGTAATGAATTTCTTATTCCTTAGTTTCAACAAGTTCGCGTATAAAATGATGTCTTATTTTAATATGCTTAGTTCGCGAGTGTTGAACCGGGTTTTTAGATATGTTAATGGCGCTTTGATTGTCACAATACAATTATAATTGATCTTCTTTAATCCCATAATCGCTTAACATATGTTTTATCCATAATAATTGGGCACAGCAACTTCCAGCTGCTATATATTCGGACTCAGCCGTAGATAAAGATGTGCAATTCTGTTTTTTGCTACTCCAACCAACTAAATTATTGCCGACATAATAACAGGCACCTGAAGTACTTTTACTATCATCAGTACAACCGGCCCAATCAACGTCGGTATACCCTATGATGGTGCTATAGGTATCCTTAGTGTACCTAAGTCCAAGATTAAGAGTGCCTTTTATGTACTTTATTACACATTTTACACTCGATAAATGGCTCTCTTTAGGGTTATTCTGGTAACGAGCACACAGACATACAACATACATTATGTCTGGTCGTGAGGCAGTTAGATAGAGTAGGCTACCAATCATACTACGATAGAGTGTGGAATCAACTGACTTTCCAGTTTCATCTTTACATAATTCAACAGTAGTACTCATAGGCGTTTTGGTGACTTTAGAATTATCTAAACCAAATTTCTTAACAAGGTCTAAGGCATACTTGGTTTGAGAGACAAAAAGTCCATCAGAATTCTGTTTCACTTGAAATCCTAAGAAAAGTTGTAGCTCCCCCATAAGGGACATGTGAAATTCCTTATGCATACTAGCAGAAAAGGATTTAACTTCAGATGGTGAAGTAGACCCAAAGATGATGTCGTCTACATAGACTTGGGCTATAATAAAATTATTGTCAAAATGTTTGACAAAGAGAGTCTATGTTTGTCGAAATGTTTGACAAAATGTTTGACAAAATATTTGACAAAATATTTGACAAAATGTTTGAAAAACGTCGCTAATGCCGTTTAACACAAGGTTAAACTGTATAAGCAACTCTGAATGTTTGTTGGAGAAACTCTTTTCTTTTGAAAAAAAAATTATAAACAAGATGTGTTTACAAAGAAACTTATGTACGAGAGTAATTAAGACTGTGTAATCAGTTTTTAAAAATAAGGCAGTTTCAAAAATTCAGCACACTTATAGAATGAGATGAGTAGATGAAGATAATCAACACAATGATTTTAACGTGGTAAAACCTCTCCCAACAGAGGAAACATCCACGGTGACTTCTAAGTCACAAAAGAAAAAAATCCACTAATAACAAAAATTAGTTACAAACTATACAACATGCAAGCACACAAATCAACCTATTATATGTTTAGGAATATACCCCACTTGGTGTCCTTCTAACTTCTCATAGATCTGATTTGTTGATGACGTTCCTCAGTTTGCTAACTTCCTTTGCTTTAGCTTCTTTACGTCGACTCAATGATTTCAGATCTTAAACACAACACTTCCAGTGTAGTAGTGTGTTAAGTGTTTGTGTAGTGATTCCTATTCACATGCATGAACTCACACACACTTAGATTTACAAACAGTCCTAGTAAATTACATATAAAGTCTATATGCAGTGATTTTAATTTATTTCATTATAACAGAACTCAAATCCTTTTGACCTTTAAAGATAACCTAGATTCCACGGAGATCTTGCTTCAGAAATCGGTCAAGACCTTAATCAATCTCTTTTGAAAACATATATGAGATTGAAAACCCTCCAAGTGCGAATCCAACTAGGTCAGGATTAAGTTTCGTAAGAAAAGAAACCAGAAAACATTTTAACAACCAAATTAGTAAGATTTTCTTAAATCAAGTATATAAAAAATGCAGATCTAGTGAAAATGTAACAAATAGTATGTAGATCTAACGTTTCTATGAAAGAGAAACTAGATCTTCACACAAATGTTTAAGCTGTGTACAAGATCTAAAGATCAAGAGGTTACAGCAACACAAGAACAAACCACTCTCTTCTCACAAACACTCAAGGTTGTGTTTGGGTTGAATGTACGAAGGTTTGTTTCTGAGAAGATGAACTGTTTAGGGTTAGGGTTAGGGTTAGGGTTTGGCTAACAGGTTTCCCTTTCTCTCTCTTCTCTCTTTTCTTTTCTCTCTTCTCTCTCTCTTCTCTCTTCTCTCTTATTTTTTTCTCTCAGAAAGACGAATGCCCAAAAGTTTTTTAAGGCTGAGAAGAGGAGGGTATATATAGGGCTTAGGGAAGGTTCTGGATATTCGAGGGAAATCAAGGGCTGTGATCAAGTCTTGCAAGGTTTGACTTGATCCAAGGGTTATAAAACAGCGGTGGATTAAAACAATTCTGATTGGTTCATATGGATAGCACCGGGATTAACCAAGAACACATGCAGACCCTTGATTAGGAATGATCCAACGTACATCAAACATCCATCCAGCCCTCTAACATAACAAACACAAATTCATTCACCCGGAGGATGACAAGTGTTGGCCTGTGAGTGGCTCTCACACGCGCATCAAACTAATTACAAAACATCACCCTGAAGTCTCTAGCGCTTTGAGATCGTACCCAACCAAACATTTTAGTGAAAATAAAGTTTCCAAAATATAATATTAACCCCACAAATTATATTATCCCATTTTATTAATAAAAACCTTTATTAAAAAAATGTTTAAAAAATGTTTAAAAAGGTTTAAAAATTATTTAAAAATTCCCAAAAAATTATTAAAGCTCCAATTCAAGGGGAATTAAACACACACTCAATTTTAAGCAATATGAACACATGTATGCACTTCTAATTGTGTGTAGTGTGATTCATTTTATATCAACATGGATCATTGAAGAGGATTAGAGAGATAGGTTCTCAGGCTTTTTGGTTTCTAGGATGGACTACCAATTTTGTCAATATTTCCAAATTAGTTGAGCACTTATACAATGTAGACTTAAGCAAGTCAAAGGTATAAGGTGTTTCATTTTTATGCTATATTAATTTGGGGATTTATTAAATTTAATGTGAGTGAATTATTTAATAAAAATCCGAAAATTAATTATGTTATAATTATTAACGTGACGAGAGTTAGTAATTATGGGAAATTTGTTTAATATTACTAATGAGCGAAGTAATATATTATATTGGTTATATTGAATGTCATGAGTAAGTTAAATGACAATTTCAGAAATTTAAGTCGGGACGTGCTCGTGTCGCGTCGGGACTAAATTTTGATAAATAAAAAGTGTATATTTTATAAGTTGCCCGTATGGTCATTTTGAGTGCGCCAACGCGTCCGAAAGGGTCGAGATAGTCAGAAAAGTGTACCCGGGGGTGTAGTTTGGGTCTCGGGGCGTATTTAGGCCTAATTAATAACCCCGAAGGGCAATTTGGTCATTTTACATTTTTGGGTAATTAAACCCACGAAAATTAGAGAGGCTATATCTGATATTGAGGTTGTCACCTAGGGTTAGAATCCCCAAAACCTAGAATGGCTAATTGGAGAAGAGAGGAGAGAGCTCTCAAGCAATTCCAAGGCTCAAAACTCAACGGTTTGCACCGCCGCCACCACCAATGCATAGATCGCGAGAAGGGGAACGCAACCACACCAAAATCAGCCGCAATCCAGACTTCTGAAAATCCCAGACAAGTGTTTATCTTGCTTATTTCGTTGGTGCAATTTCCATATTAGTTTAGGAATGATTATGGATGAAATATATGGAAGAAAACTCAATTTGTGATAGGAAAATCCATATAGTATTGGTTTATATGATGATTCTGGAAACCCTTGCCATGTAGAGGAAATTAACCACGAAATCTTGATGATTATAAGAAGGAAATTCTGGAGAAAATTTGTTAGAAACCTGTTTAAGAAAATTTTAGGGTTCTTGATAATTAGATAAAATTTTGGGTTGATAATCCATGTTTAAATGATAGAAATGTACATGCCTTACGTTAGAAACATTTGGTATATTGTTATAATGTTAGTAGTAGAATTTTTGGGACGTTTGGGGTTGGAAAATATGGATTTGGATGAAGATAGGTGGTAGAACCCGTAACTGCAATTCTGCAGAAATCGAAATACCTGCTTGATCGATCGATCGAGCCTAAAGCTTCGATCGATCGAGCACCAGACCTCGATCGATCGACCCCTCCTGGCAGACTCATGTTTCCCTTTATTAATTAGTTGAAATTCAATTTATTGTGGGATAATTCTTGCGCATCCTTAATAAAATGTTTTGGGAGATAGGGGAGACCAGTAGGACATGTGAATAGATTTTGGGACCCTTGATGTCGGGCAAAGATTGTATTTTGGGAAAACTACATAAGGGTCGGTAAATTTATGATTTAAAGAGAGAGACACGTGAGAGAGTTACTATGGGACAAATGTGTATACCTACTGAATTTTATAATTGGGAGGATAGAATCCATGAAGCGTTATGTAGTAAGTGGAAAAGTTCCTCAAATTAAAGTAAGATGTGAATGATTATACGTGATAACTATATAATGTGAAATAAATGCGAATGATGTAATTATGGGAATTGAGAATTTACCCATTATTGATATGGTAATATTAGTATAGTTATATGATTGTGTATGCATATACTATCTATGTGTGAAAATCATGCCCACGCTACTTGCTATCCCTGAGGTTTCCGCGCTGGGACAGTCTTATCTCGATGGGACCTTTATGGGGGATATTGACTTGTACCCTAGAAGATAGATATCCTTGGTACAGGCTATCAGAATGATAGTTCAGACGGTCCTAAGAGATGCAGGTATGTGCTTTCCTCTTAGAGACTTGGAATCTATGCTTCGCCTCATATTGTTTGTGTATAGGTATCCTTGGTACAGGCTATCGCAGTGATAGTTCAGACGGTCCTACGAGACTTGGAATCTATAATTCGCCTCAATATTGTTTGAGTATGTGTTAATACAGTTCGAGAGTGATTCCGAATTTGTATTCCCTTAGTACGAGTGATATGGGGATTGGATAGTAGAGTATGCCCGCACCATAGTTTTATTTGGGGTGCTGTTATGATATATATATATTATGAGTAGTTAATATATATATGAAATTCTGAAATCTGGAACTGCCTACTGTGATGTGATATGTAGGACATGGTTGATGACTCAATTATAAATACTTGTTTTGAGAAAATAAAATATGACACTGGAAAACTTTATTGATTAATAAAGTCAAAATGAGAACTTTGGTTACTAATTGAAATATTCTTTTCAAACAATTGAATCGTGGAATTTTGAATCTTACGAGTAATCTAAGATAAGTTAAATCATTGGGAAGATTAGTGCAAAATGATAAGACAAACCGTGGGGAGGGTTAGTGCGATAGGTGTGCACATTAGAAGAGAGGTGAGAATTTCTCAAGAGAGTGGCGTACTAATATGTTGTTGCATTGGCCTGTATCAATTTAAATACTTGCTTAACGTATTTTAAATCAAACACACTATCGGGCTCTGACCCGTTTCTTTTTCTCTTTCTCTCTCTTGTATATATATGTATGTATTACAGGTGCCCAGCCACAGGGGCGTCTTGCTTAGGATCTCTTGAAAGGAACGTGTTACAGCTTAGGTGGGAGTTGCAGGCCACTTGCATAGACGACTTCGTTTACTTGGTTCCACATCTATCATACTCATTTATTGGGCATGTGTCGCCCTTTCCAGTATTTATCTGTTTTATTGGGACATTTGTATTTCAGTTATTTCTAGTACTGTTACTACGGGATTTATTTCAGTATGGATGTTTTACTTTAAGTTTTAAATGTTGGGACTTTGAATGTTGAATGTTTAAAGTAATCGAATTATGTTCCAGGATTATTGTTGTATGATTCTCACTTATTGAAAATGTTGTTACTAATTAAATAAATAATTTTCTTTAAAATAAAATTGGTCAGAAATGTTGAAAAATGATTTTGACACTTAGCTTAATTAAGTAGGGTGTTAATTTGGAAAAGAGTTTATTTTTATGACAGTGATGCTAAGAATGAACCAACTGTTCACCTTGATTTTAATTTAATAAAGGAGTGATCACCCGGTATTTAATTAGGCGGGGTGTCACAGGTGGTATCAGAGCATCTGGTTCTAGTGTCCATAGGATCTGTATGGCTTATTTCGCTTTCAGCTTAACGTTATTGCTATAAAGCCCTATTTTAGGATGGTTGTATTCTTGCTTTCTAGTTTTTGTCTTCAGCTATTTGAGATTTGTTAATGACTGTAGACTAATAAACTTCTTCACGTTTCAGATGCCTCCGAGACGTGCTCCGAAAGTTAGGCGTGCCCAGGCCGAGCAGCCAGCAGTTCCGGCACAAGGCACTATGAATGCAAACGATGTAGCCGCCATTGTTGCTCAGGCGGTGAATGCCGCACTAGCAGTGACTCAGCAGGCTCCACCCCAGGTTCAGGCAGTGGCGCCAGTACCAGCACAACTTCCATCTGCATGGGAGAGGGTTCGGGATGCTTTTCAGAAAGCGCATCCCCCTGAGTTCTCTGGTAGCTCCGATATTGTCACAGTTAGCCAATGGAAGAAAGACATCCAGCGGCATCTCCGTATGTATGAGTGCACCGACGTGCAGAAGCAGTTATTGGCTTCCTTTAAGCTGGTGGGAGCCTCTTTGCAGTGGTGGGAGTCCACTACCACATTGGAGGAGAGGGACACGATCCCTATTCAGTTGTTCTGGGAGCGGTTTGACCGCAAGTATTTTCCACCCGCCGTGCAGACTGAGATGAGGCGAAAATTACTGAATCTGAAGCAGGAGAGTCTTACCGTAGTGGATTATGAGGAGGAGTTCACGAGACTTCTCACCATTGTGCCAGATGAGGCACCTACTGAGAGCAAGAAGATTATGCTGTTTGTCGACGGGTTAGCTTGGAGGACCCGTCAGCACCTTATTGGGAATTTATCCCTGAGTACTTTTACTGATGTACTCAATGCCGTATTGCTACATTGCCAGGATCACCGCTTCCATCTTCAGGGAAGCAAGAGAGCAGGAGAGTCCAGCCATCAGGGTAGGGCCGGGGGTAATAGTGCCAGTGGGGCACCATCTCATGGACAGGCTCGTCAGCACGAGCAGAGTTCCCATCAGGGGGGCCCTGCTAAGAGATTCCGTTCAGGTGATTCTAGGCAGGGATATGGGGGCTATAGGCAGGGCCAGCAGGGCCAACACCGACAGCAGGGACATCAGCAGGGCCAGCAGGGCCAGTAGCGTGCTAATCAGGGCCAATAGGGCCAGTGGCGAGGAGGTAACGGCCAACAGGGCCATGATCAGCAGGGCCAGAGGGTAGGCAACTTCAAGGGCCGATGTTTTGGGTGTGGTAGACACGGCCATAGGCGCTAGGATTATCCGGAGGGAGATAGGGCCCCACAGCAGCAGGGTGCCCATAATGATCCACAGTGACCACTTTTTCCGGCTGCACTCCCAGCTCCAGCCCAGGTGCCAGCCCTACCAGCCGTTCCAGCAGGGGCAGTTACAGTACGGACGTGTCTATAACGTCCACCAGGCAGCAGCTCCACAGGACCCACCCGCGATTGAGGGTATGTTTCCTATCCATGGTACTATGGGTCGGGTTTTGTTTGATACTGGGGCGACTCATTATTTTATAGCTACGCATTTTGCAAAGGCCTTAGGATTTTTAGCCACAGCAGAGAGCACAGTGACGTGTGTAGACTCACCACTGGGGAGTGGGTCACTTATCTTCTTTATATGCCGAGGAGTGGGGGTAGAGATTGGTAGTTTGGTATTACCTGTAGACATGTTAGTCTTAGATATGCATGAGCATGATGTTATTATTGGTATGGATTGGATCGCAGCTTATATATCCATGATTGATTGCTTCGGTGGGAGCATTATTTTTGCCATTCTGGGGCAAGAGATGTTTGTAGTGGCGATGTCTTACCCAGAGGGAGGTTCGACCGCTCATTTGTATTATATAGAGGAGGATACCTCTAAGGAGGTTGTGATTCCCTTAGATTCGATCCCAGTTGTCAGGGAGTATCCCGATGTGTTTCAGGAGATACCAGGCCTACCTCCCAGTCGAGAGATAGACTTTGTTATAGATTTATTGCCAGATACGAGACCTATAGCACGCGCACCGTACTGTATGGCTCCGGCAGAGATGCGAGAGTTACGAGATCAGATAGAGCAGCTGTTAGGTCAAGGCTTCATTCCTAGGAGTACCTCACCTTGGGGCGCTCCGGTTCTGTTTGTGAAGAAGAAAGATGGTTCACTGAGGTTGTGTGTGGACTACCGGGAGTTGAACAAGGTCACGATACGGAATAAGTATCCGTTGCCTCGAATCGATGATCTGTTCGACCAACTGAGGGGAGCAACTTTGTTTTCGAAGATAGATCTGAGGTCGGGGTAACATCAGTTGCGTATTAGAGAGCAGGATGTTTCAAAGACTACCTTCTTGACGAGATATGGGTCCTATGAGTTTAGGGTGATGTCGTTCGGACTCACAAATGCTCCAGCCGTATTCATGGACTTAATGAACCGAGTATTCAGAGAGTTCTTGGATCAGTTTGTCATCGTCTTTATAGATGACATTTTGATATATTCACACTCCGAGGAGGAGCACGCCGAGCATTTGAGGCAGGTTCTTCAAACTCTACGAGAGCATCAGTTTTATGCTAAGTACGAGAAGTTTGGATTCTGGTTGCGAGAAGTACAGTTCTTGGGCCATGTTGTTTCTGAGCAGGGGATAGCAGTTGACCCGAGTAAAGTGTCAGCGGTGAGGGAATGGGGACAGCCCATGACACCGACGAAAGTGCGTAGTTTCTTGGGGTTAGCCGGTTACTACAGGAGATTCATTCGGGGATTCTCCAAAATAGCGGGTCCATTGATGAATCTGACTCGCAAGGGGGTACCATATGTTTGGGATGACGCTTATCAGTTGGCTTTCGACGAGCTGAAAGACAAGCTTACTTCAGCGCCAGTCCTTGCTTTACCAAAGCCGGGTGCGGAGTACTTGGTTTACACCGATGCCTCTTTACGGGGACTTGGGGGAGTACTTCAGCAGGAGGAGAAGGCTATAGCTTTTTCATCCCGCAAGCTTAAGCCGCATGAGAAGAATTACCCCACCCACGACCTGGAGTTAGCAGCGGTCGTTTTTGTATTGAGGATATGGAGGCACTACTTATTGGGGGAGAAGTTCTGTTTGTTCACAGACCACAAGTCGTTGCAGTACCTGTTCACTCAGCGAGAGCTGAATATGCATCAGCGCAGATGGCTAGAGTTTGTGAAGGACTATCAGTTTGACATACAGTATCATCCGGGGATGGCCAACGTAGTTGCTGATGCGTTAAGCCGTAGACCGGTAGACGAGGTAGCGGATGTCTGGAAAGTAAAGTGGAAGGAGTTAGGCCACCAGGATGCAGTATCCCGTTCCTTCATATCTGTTATGACAGTTACACCCGAGATTGTTATAAGGGTAATACAAGCCCAGACCACAGACCCGTTTTGCCAGGAGAAGATTGTACGACTTTTAGCCGAGGGTGCAGAGTCCTATTCTGTTAGTTTTGATGGGGGTTTGAGGTTTAATGGGAGATTGGTGGTTCCAGAAGGAGCAGAATTACGTCATGCAGTGATGACCCAGTCTCACGGGTCCCGATTTGCAGTATATCTTGGAGGAGATAAGATGTACCAGGATATGAGGAGGCAATACTGGTGGAGTGGGATGAAGAAGGACATTGCTGAGTTCGTGTCCAAGTGTTCTACCTGCCAGCTGGTGAAGGTGGACCACCAGAAACCGTTAGGATTGCTTCAGCCATTGGAAGTACCCGCGTGGAAATGGGAGAGTATTTCCGTGGATTTTATTACAGGGTTTCCTACATCACAATGGGGCCACGATTCTATCTGGGTGATAGTAGACCGTTTGACCAAGGTGGCTCATTTTCTGTCGGTGCGGACAGACTATACCATGGGTCAGTATGCTCAGTTGTTCATTGCTGAGGTTGTCAGATTACATGAGGTGCCCCTGAATATTGTGTCGGATAGGGACAAGATTTTTGTGTCACGTTTCTGGGAAAGCTTTCAGGAGGCTATGGGTACTGAGTTGAGGTTGAGTTCAGCTTATCACCCACAGATAGATGGACAGACAGAGCGTACTAATCAGATGTTAGAGGATATGCTACGCATGTGTGTTCTTGATTTTGGAGGAGGTTGGGAGCCACATCTTCCACTGGTAGAGTTTGCTTATAATAACTCTTATCAGTTTACGATTGGTATGGCTCCATTTGAGGCTTTGTATGGCAGGCCTTGTCGTTCTCCAACTTGTTGGCTTGAGGTGGGGGATAACAAGTTGCTAGGACCAGAGGTGATTCAGGAGAACTCCCCGAGGATTGAGATGATCAGGAGTCGCATTCGGGTAGCCCAGGACAGGAAGAAGAGCTACGCCGATGCGAAACGGTTCTTCCGGGAGTTTAGTGTGGGGGACCAAGTGTTATTGCGTGTATCTCCTATGAAGGGAGTGATGAGGTTCGGGAAGAAGGGGAAGTTGGCTCCGAGGTACGTGGGACCATTTCCCATCATCGAGAGGATTGGGCCGGTGGCATACAGATTGGGACTGCCAGAACATTTGCATCGCATTCACGATGTATTCCACATCTCGTCGTTGAGACGGTATCTTCGGGATGATATGGCCCATACTCACATTGCGATAGATGAGATAGTCTTACAGCCTGACAGCTCTTACGAGGAGAGATCGGTGGCTATCCTAGACTATAGTGAGAGGAGATTGAGGTCGAAGATAGTTCCACTTGTGCAGGTCCAGTGGGAGCATCATAATGTGGAGGAATCCACTTGGGAGCGCGAGACAGATATGCGCGAGAGATATCCAGATTTGTTCTTACCAGGTATGCCTTATTTTCTGAATTTCGGGACGAAATTCCGTTATTTGGGAGGAAGTATGTAATACCCCGTATTTTTATGCTATGTTAATTTGGGGATTTATTAAATTTAATGTGAGTGAATTATTTAATAAAAATCCGAAAATTAATTATGTTATAATTATCAATGTGACGAGAGTTAGTAATTATGGGAAATTTGTTGAATATTACTAATGAGCAAAGTAATATATTATATTGGTTATATTGAATGTCATGAGTGAGTTAAATGACAATTTCGCAAATTTAAGTCGGGACGTGCTCGTGTCGCGTCGGGACTAAATTTTGATAAATAAAAAGTGAATATTTTATAAGTTGCCCGTATGGTCATTTTGAGTGCGCCAACGCGTCCGGAAGGGTCGAGATAGTCAGAAAAGTGTACCCGGGGGTGTAGTTTGGGTCTCGGGGCGTTTTTAGGCCTAATTAGTAACCCGAGAGGGCAATTTGGTCATTTTACATTTTTGGGTAATTAAACCCACGAAAATTAGAGAGGCTATATCTGATATTGAGGTTGTCACCTAGGGTTAGAATCCCCCAAACCTAGAATGGCTAATTGGAGAAGAGAGGAGAGAGCTCGCAAGCAATTCCAAGGCTCAAAACTCAACGGTTTGCACCGCCGCCACCACCAACGCGTAGATCGCGAGAAGGGGAACGCAACCACACCAAAATCAGCCGCAATCCAGAGTTCTAAAAATCCCAGGAAAGTGTTTATCTTGCTTATTTCGTTGGTGCAATTTCCATATTAGTTTAGGAATGATTAGGGATGAAATATATGGAAGAAAACCCAATTTGTGATAGGAAAATCCATGTAGTATTGGTTTATATGATTATTCTGGAGACCCTTGCCATGTAGAGGAAATTAACCACGAAATCTTGATGATTATAAGAAGGAAATTCTGGAGAAAATTTGTTAGAAACATGTTTAAGAAAATTTTAGGGTTCTTGATAATTAGATAAAATTTTGGGTTGATAATCCATGTTTAAATGATAGAAATGTACATGCCTTACGTTAGAAACATCTGGTATATTGTTATAATGTTAGTAGTAGAATTTTTGGGACGTTTGGGGTTGGAAAATATGGATTTGGATGAAGATAGGTGGTAGAACCCGTAACTGCAATTTTGTAGAAATCGAAATACCTGCTTGATCGATCGATCGAGCCTAGAGCTTCGATCGATCGAAGGTTCGATCGATCGAGCACCAGACCTCGATCGATCGACCCCTCCTGGCAGACTCATGTTTCCCCTTATTAATTAGTTGAAATTCAATTTATTGTGGGATAATTCTTGCGCATCCTTAATAAAATGTTTTGGGAGATAGGGGAGACCAGTAGGACATGTGAATAGATTTTGGGACCCTTGATGTCGGGCAAAGATTGTATTTTGGGAAAACAACATAAGGGTCGGTAAATTTATGATTTAAAGAGAGAGACACGTGAGAGAGTTACTATGGGACAAATGTGTATACCTACTGAATTTTATAATTGGGAGGATAGAATCCATGAAGCGTTATGTAGTAAGTGGAAAAGTTCCTCAAATTAAAGTAAGATGTGAATGATTATACGTGATAACTATATAATGTGAAATAAATGCGAATGACGTAATTATGGGAATTGAGAATTTACCCATTATTGATATGGTAATATTAGTATAGTTATATGATTGTGTATGCATATACTATCTATGTGTGAAAATCATGCCCACGCTACTTGCTATCCCTGAGGTTTCCGCGCTGGGACAGTCTTATCTCGATGGGACCTTTATGGGGGATATTGACTTGTACCCTAGAAGATAGATATCCTTGGTACAGGCTATCAGAATGATAGTTCAGACGGTCCTAAGATATGCGGGTATGTGCTTTCCTCTTAGAGACTTGGAATCTATGCTTCGCCTCATATTGTTTGTGTATAGGTATCCTTGGTACAGGCTATCGCAGTGATAGTTCAGACGGTCCTACGAGACTTGGAATCTATAATTCGCCTCAATATTGTTTGAGTATGTGTTAATACAGTTCGAGAGTGATTCCGAATTTGTATTCCCTTAGTACGAGTGATATGGGGATTGGATAGTAGAGTATGCCCGCACCATAGTTTTATTTGGGGTGCTGTTATGATATATATATATTATGAGTAGTTAATATATATATGAAATTCTGAAATCTGGAACTGCCTACTGTGATGTGATATGTAGGACATGGTTGATGACTCAATTATAAATACTTGTTTTGAGAAAATAAAATATGACACTGGAAAACTTTATTGATTAATAAAGTCAAAATGAGAACTTTGGTTACTAATTGAAATATTCTTTTCAAACAATTGAATCGTGGAATTTTGAATCTTATGAGTAATCTAAGATAAGTTAAATCATTGGGAAGATTAGTGCGAAATGGTAAGACAAACCGTGGGGAGGGTTAGTGCGATAGGTGTGCACATTAGAAGAGAGGTGAGAATTTCTCAAGAGAGTGTCGCACTAATATGTTGTTGCATTGGCTTGTATCAATTTAAATACTTGCTAAACGTATTTTAAATCAAACACACTATCGGGCTCTGACCCGTTTCTTTTTCTCTTTCTCTCTCTTGTATATATATCTATGTATTACAGGTGCCCAGCCACAGGGGCGTCTTGCTTAGGATCTCTTGAAAGGAACGTGCTGCAGCTTAGGTGGGAGTTGCAGGCCACTTGCATAGACGACTTCGTTTACTTGATTCCACATCTATCATACTCATTTATTGGGCATGTGTCGCCCTTTCCACTATTTATCTGTTTTATTGGAACATTTGTATTTCAGTTATTTCTAGTACTGTTACTATGGGATTTATTTCAGTATGGATATTTTACTTTAAGTTTTAAATGTTGGGACTTTGAATGTTGAATGTTTAAAGTAATCGGACTATGTTCCAGGATTATTGTTGTATGATTCTCACTTATTGAAAATGTTGTTACTAATTAAATAAATAATTTTCTTTAAAATAAAATTGGTCAGAAATGTTAAAAAATGGTTTTGACACTTAGCTTAATTAAGTAGGGTGTTAATTTGGAGAAGAGTTTATTTTTACGACAGTGATACTAAGAATGAACCAACTGTTCACCTAAAGATGAGGGAAACTAGGCCCCTATAAGCATGGTGCTCAAGTTGGTGAGGGAGACGAAATGGTGTCGAAATAGTGATGGGTTGGGGATCATATAAATCACACGACCATTCTATAAATGGGCTCTGATATTGGTCGCTCCGTGACACGCCAGGGAGCTATCGATGGGGAAAATCAGAACCACAAGAGAGTGGCGGGCATAGAGTAACAAGATCGGTGTCACGGTGGAGAGTAGCACCATAGAAACTCTCATGGGTGGTGGAGGATGGTTTAAGGTGAGGATCTAAAAATGTAGATAGAAACGCGAAATGTGTAAAATCAAGAACCAACCCAGGTGGTGGGATAGAAGGGACAATGGGTGGGTCGAGTGGGATAAAAAAGTGTATCGGGTGGGATAAACTGTGGAGGAAGATGATCTAACTCAAACGTGGGAGACACACACTCATTGGGAGGAGTAAAGGAATACTCACAAGGGAGTGTGGTTTCTAAAGATGGAGTGGTCAACTTCTCCATAAGAGTAGAATCGGTGGATGTGGTGGGTGGGTAAGACGAGATACCAAGATCGGAGATAGAGGAATCACTAGAAATATCGGGCTCAAAGGGAGCCATGCATGTTGGGATATCATCCATATCCGGATAGGTAGGAACTATCACATATTCTATCTCGAGAAAATGGTGAACACTCGTAGCCGGATCTAACCTAGGATGAAATGGTTCCTCGGGAACACAAGAGGTAGGGGCGATAGGTGTAGACTCGGGCATTGTTTTGGATATTACGGGAGTGGGAAGGTGAATGTGAACCTCAAGGTCGGGTTCATGTGGAAATGGTGGGATTGGATCACGCTCACTAATGAAAGGTAAGTCAACACAATTGTAGACTTGGGGCCCGGACCATGGAATGGTCTCAACTTCGAGGTTCTCTAGAGGATAGGGTTGGTCACACTCAAAATCCGTATCACAAGAGGACACAATATCATCACACTCGGGTGCAACAATGGGTGGCTCCATGGAAATATCCGACTCTCTCGCAAACTCAATTTCATTTAATCATTGTTCAAGCCTTTGGAGAGCTTCATTTTGAAGTTGAGTGGCTTGGTCTTGCTCAAGTATGAACTGTTGCAAAGAGGGTTTCGAGAGCGGATGTGGATGAAGGTGTTGGTGGAATGATGGGTGGTGGTGGTGGTGCAGGTGGACACAACTCGCTATAGTTGGGACTATATGGAGAATACTCATATTAAGTGTGTGGGGTGGGGCCAAGTTCATCATACACGAAAGGATCGCTTTCGTGATGGACAAATGGTTGATACTCATGGGGTGCGTAGTGAGGGAACTGATCGTGAACAGGTGCACAAGGTTGCCATGACAAATGTTGGAACGTGTGAGGATCCACAACATCAGATTGAGATTTGTATTGCATGGAAGGGTGATCAGGCCTCCACAAATATCTAGGGTACTCACACAACTCGGGATTAGGTGTATTGGGATAATTGGCCGAGGTGGGTTCCGAAACAGTGTCATATGGATACATATGTTCCAGGGTGGGTTCTGATGGATATGTAATGTAAGGGCACTCATGGGACATGTTATCGGCATAATAACAGTGGGTGCACAACAAAGGATGAGACACGTCGACACTAGACACCGAGGGGGATGGAGTAGGAGGTGCGTGCATGGACGGGTCAAGAGTATCGACGGTACTCATGAGAGAGGTGAAACCACTAAAAATCTCATAAAGAGACGGTTCGGGATCACTCTCACACGTGTCGCGTGTCAATGGAAAATGACCAAAGTAGTCCCGTAAAGGACGTTCTTCGGCATTGCGAAAAAAAATATTTTTTTGAATTTTGAAAAAATTTTCAAAAGGAAAGAAAATATTTTAGGATTTTTCTAGAAAAATGAAAGAAAGAAAATATTTTTGGATTTTTTTTTGGAAGAAAATGTGAGAAAAATATATGGACTCTTGATTTGGACGAACCAACTAAAACCGACTACTGAAAAATAGAATTGAACACACGCACAAGTCAAGAAAAATTCCTAACTAGCACATCGCCAATTTTTATCTTTAAATTTAGTGAAAGGGTAGTCAAATTTTAATTAAGTCCGCGGGCGATAAAAATTCACGGAATAATATGAGTGATCGCTTTTGCAAAATTTTCTCCTAGTGGACTACCTAGTTGATTAATTTTAAATTTAGTGATGGATAGGGTAGCACACAATTGGTAAGCGAGTGAGTCGGGTGATGAAATCCCTTTTCATGAATGACCAGGTGTAGGTCTTAGTCAATTAATTCATCACACCATTCGAAAATAAATGTGAGAATAAAATCAAATAAGATCACACAAGAGCACACAAATGAATGACTCGCTAATAGGAGAGGCGCGAGTGTTTAGAAATGTACCTCCCACGGTTTTTAGGCCGTGGGGTGCCAAAACATTTGAGTCTACCGGGGGGAAATTACGCCTATCTCAGTCGGCACCGATAGTCCTACCGACTCCAGGTAAAGGGGCTTCTAAATCCTCGTCTTTGGACGCCCTCTATCTACCTTGTCCGGTTTTCCTATCACACTTGTCTTCAATTATTACAATTTTTAAAATGAAAAATAAAATAAAGGTGTCTCTATGAACCGCAATACAAGCCAAGGATAAAATCCTATTACAAGCCTTATAAAATAAAGAAAAATGGTACTAAAATGCAAAAATATACAAAATAAATGAACTACAAAATTGAATCCGCTCCGAGTGCTTCACGCTCCCAAGATTGGCAATGGCGCCATTTGATAACTATGCTTTTCACCTCCCCGGCAACGGCGCCATATGATAGAAAGAACTTTTCGGTGTATTTCTTTGTCTTTTGTCGTTGCTTGAAAAGTCCTTCTAATCAAAACCTCAAATACCTACAAAATAATATCAAATCAAGTGTAGAGGTAAGTAAGGGTATCAATACACTTTCAAGGTTGTAAAGCAAAAGGAACAAAATTGTAATTCACTTTTTATTTTCTTTTTGTGCTTTTTCACCTTTTCTAATTTTTTTTAGCTTTTTCAATATTAACACAATAGGGTGAGGTGAGATTTTAAACTAAACTAAACTAAGATGAAAATAACTAACTAGAAAGTGACTAAAATGAAAACAAAGTCTAATACTAAAATAAGAGATAAAGTGAGGCAAATAATTGTAAGAACAATCAAGGAATGGGATTACACCATAATTTTTAATTATTCTAATTAATTAATTTAACTATTTGAATTCTCCCAAATTAATATCAAAATTACAAATCAACTCTCGTTGCAAGTGTAATTTTAATAGTAATCTTTTAGAAAATTAAGTTTAACACCCCACAACTCTAGAAAAATAGATCTACACTCCTTTTAATTAATCACCCACCAGGATCAATCGATTAAAATTTATGTAAATCTTAGAAAATAAATTTAAAGTTAAAATTCGAGTTATAATACCCCACTTAAGAAACCCCTATCTTTAGTTCGAATCTAAAATGGGTATTATAACTAGAATTTCGATTTTCTCTCAAAAATCATTTACCCTCTCTCGAGGCGTAAATCTAAGGGTGGGGGATCAAAATTAACATTCAAATGGAAATTTCAAGTAATCAAACTAATTAAACTAAAATAACATCAAATGAGGGTTTTCTCCCACCCCTTGAAAGGTGGTTTAGCCTAACATGGTATCAAACATAATAAACAAATATTCAATAGGCATTAATATAATAAAAGAGTAGAGAAAGAGAATAAATCTTCACAAGTCTCCTTGAAATTGGCAATTTGAACTCTATCCTTGAAATTGAAGTATACAACCCTCCAAGTGAGTGATCAACAAAGATATAAATGAAAAATTTACTCAACTTGAATCTCACACAATTATCACTCACAAATATCTAAAAAAAATGAAAATAAACTATTTACAAATATTTCTACCTAATTTATTCTAACCTAACTCTCTACTTTCCTCTCTCTATTTGATGATGAGTCTCTCCCTCCTCAAATGGGGTCTTGAGTCTTCTTTTATAGTGGGCAATGGGACAAGGGTAATTTTGGGAAAGTTTAATGTGAATGGAAATGGGGTGTAAGGTCATGTGAATGAGGAGAGATAACAAATCTCATTTGGTACAAGGGTGTTTTGGGGTATATGGAAAAAATGTTTAGTTGGGGGTAATTTGGGGAAATGGGTTTAAAGGGGGAATAAGTGAGGTTTTAAGACATGTGGGTATTAGTGTTTAGTTTTGGTTTGCATTTTGACTTATGGAGGAAAAATCGTGGAAAGGGTTGGGAGTTAAAATGGGTTTGAAATGGGTTTTTGGAAAATGGGTCTTAGACTTGGGTGAAAATGGGTTGGATTATGGTTTGTTGAGAATCGGGTTTAGGAGGTCGGGTTTGGGCACACCGGAGGTGGGTAGCTATTGGGTTTCTGGGTTGTGGGTCCGGGCAGCGGCGCCATTGAAGGGGCAGTCCGCTAGCGGTAGGAGGAAGGTCAGACGACGGTCGAGGTTTACAGGGGGTGCCATCGGCGGTTTTGTAGGGGGTAGGTTCGCGATGACGGGTTGGAGATGGTTGAGGATTGCTGAGGATGGTGGATGAGAAGAGAGAGAAATGGTGTTTCATGATGGGGGAAGAAGATGAATAGTAGGATGAAGGGTGTTATGGAATGTGAGGGTGTATGGGTAGTAGGATGTGTGTGATATGTTGTTTAGGTGTGGTGTGTGTAGGGTAGGGGGTGTGTGTGTGTAGTTTGTGACCCTTAATAAAAGACTCAAAATAAAATTAATAAAACTAAAAAATAAAATTAATAAAACTAAAAAAATAAAATAAAATATAACTAAAAATAAAACAAACTAAAAACACTAAAAATAAAAATATTAAAACTAAAACTAAAAAAATAAAATCCTAAGCTTATATAAAAACTAAAATAAAACAAAAGAAATAAAAATTTAAAATCTAAATAAAAATTAAAGTCCTAAAAAAATATAAAATCTAATAAACTAAAAATAAACTACTAAAACTAATCTTAATAAAATAAGATTAAACTAAAAGCTAATAAAATAAAATTATACTAATAAAATAAAATAAAACCTAGAAAAATTTAAATAAATCTAAAATAAATCCTAAAAATAAAAATGACTCAAAACTAAAAATCTAAAAATTAATAAAAGGGCACAAACAAAATACACACAGGGTTTAGGGTAGGTTAGGCTAGGCTTAGGCTTGGGTAAGGTTACGGGGTTGGTAATTAGCTCCATAAAACGAACATTTGTTTCGATATATAGCTTTTGACACCGCAAACGAACGTTTGACCTACAAGATAAACATTTAAGCACATAAGACCCAAATTGTCGAGAATTAGCAACTAAAGTACATCTATTCGGGGTATAAAATGTACAGTTTTGGGTACTTATCAATACCATAAGAATTAAAATTAATTGGGTGTGAAGTGTTTTTTGTTAAGGTTCATAAAAATGTTCATCTTTTATGTTCACTTCTAAACCTCTCCCTCTCTCTCTCTCTCTCTCTCTCTCTCTCTCTCTCTTTATGTATATATATATATATATATATATATATATATATATATATATATATATAATGCTTAACACTTGGAATTAATTCTCTTTCATCTAAGAGCGTCCACCTGGCACCTATACGAAGGACATCTTAACCCTTTATTTCATCTCGAATGATGTCTCTATCTCACTCTCTGACCCGCCTCATTATCATATTCTTTCTACTCCATTGGATCCCCTCTCTATTTCGTCACCTAATTAATACATTTGCTAACATTTTTTTTCAAGCCCTATTCTCACATCCCAAACCCCTCCACTTCCCCTCATCTTTGGTTTTGTCTTAGATCCATCATCTACAACCACCATTGTTCCACCACGAAGGTAATCTATGAATCCTATGATGGTATATTATCATTCTCTCTCTACATCTCTATAATCAAGGTTTCGATTGTTGTGTTTGATTATGATATTGGCTTAATTTGGATATAATAATACGTTCCAAACATGAACAGATTTCGCATCTTCTAAATTTCATCTTTAGCCTCCTTAACTCATAAAATATACATTCACCACAGAGGAATTTTTTCTCCTACTCTCTCCACCTAAAGCTTTTATTCGAATTTGAATGATTATGTAGACTTGGTCAGTTCTTGCTCATTGTTGAATTTGAATTTTCTAGGCAAAATGTAGGAAATTATGGGAAACCCTTTGCACCTTACATCCCTAAATCACATCTCACTTGTTTGCAGATCACTTGAGGAATCCATTTATTTCTACAAGAATGTTCTTGGGTTTGTCCAAGTGAGGTGTCCTGGGTCTTTTGATTTCAATGATTCATGGTTAGTATTTGAATTCATGAAAAGAAAATGTAGTACTCGGAATTATGGATTGAAATCAAGAAAGAGGAAAAATGAACTCTATTTATTTTTGTTTCTTTTCTCTAGAAAATCTTGTTGCCGATGTGGTTGATTTTTTTTTCTTACTCTTACGATATTAATGTTTTTCATAATATTTAGGCCTTTTGGCTATGGAATTGACATACATCAATTGCAATAAGCAAACCCATAAAATATGCCAAAGAAAAGTGAGATCAATCCCAAGGACAATCACATTTCGTTTCAGGTAATTTTAAAATGACATATCCCCCCCCCCCCCCCCCCCCCCCCTTCAAAATAAAAATAAAAAATCCTTGATGTAATGATCTTCTGAGAGTAAATAAGTTAACATTTTGATAGAGCTATTTCCGCTCCACAAAAATCCTAAAATAAATTTTAGGTAGAAAAAATTAGGGCTCCAGATTTACCACAAAAAAATCGTACAAGTTATACAAAGTAAGTCCTAATTGTTTATCCGTTTATCATCTCCCTCCATTAAAGACACAAATTTCAATTTTTAAATAATTTCACCTACCTTTTCTTTCGTCACCTACTTCCACCCATGTAATCCATATCTTCTCTTTGTCTTTTTTCATTTAGATACATATAGAACTAAGTGCTTATACCCTTATACACCCTTATACCATGTTTGAAGTAACTGCATTTTATTTTCTCAGGTTCTTAGTTCTCGGTTCTCGGTTCATGTTTTTGAATATTTTTGAATATGCAATGTGCTGATAACACAATCTTCTTTGTCTGTAGATTATGAGATAATTTGGAATTTGGATTAATGTTCTAACCTTTTTAATAAAGTGTCAAGATTGAATATTAAGTTGGCAAAGAGTGAATAGTTATATAACTTACATCTTAACATCCTCTAATAATGAAATTGACAATAAAGTGTGGAAACATTTCAGATTAACATTCTTGACCTTTGGACCGTTCTGCTTTTTTCATATCTATCTCCTTCACAAGTTTTTTTTTTCTCCATCCTTTTTGATATATTGGGGAAAGTGAATAGTTCGGTAGTAACCAACTTTACCAATAAATTTCCGAGGAGTCACCGAATGAATTCTTAGTTTGTTTTGATCAACAAAGACGTATTTTTTTCCTTTCAGAAAAGGGAAGAATAAAAGTTATAACTAATTCCCTCAACATGGTTGCTTCTTCCACGAATTAACACCAAGAAGATATGAATGGACAAACATTTTTCAATTGATTCAGATATTGAAAATTGTCTTGCAGATTGCTTACGCATGAACCCTATAAGAAGTTCAACAACATTTCCAATCATGTGAGATCGTGAACATGGTGACTAACCCGACAAATATGCTTGGTCAACCCAAGTGTTTTACCTATGTTGAGTTTTTCGAAGTAGAAGTTGTTCAAGAGGCTGTCTCTCAATGAATCAAAACTACATGGCCGTTAATCACAACCCACATGTGGTGAAAGTATGTATATAAAAAAAATGTTATAAAACTGTTATAATCTAACAGTATGACACCTTGACTCTATAATGATAATTTTTTTTTAAAACATGTATATTTTTAACTATGTATATAAAATCATCTAACTCGCGCATCGCGCGGGTATTCAACTAGTATTGAGAATAATGCTATATGCACCAAATATTTTTTATTAAGTTTGTATTCGAAGTGCATTAAATGATTTAAACTATACTTGAGTACAGTATTTTAATGCACTTCCAATATAAATTTTGATTAAAAAAAAGCTCTTGGTAGCTATATAGTTTTTTATATATCAAATATGTAAAAGTTGGATGGTATTTTGAGGCGGAAAGATTATGAATTAGTAATTCAGACCCATTAATGTAAAGGTAAGAGAATATGATTACCTTCTTTGAATTCGTAATTCAATGTTTTATTTTATGAGCATAGCATTCAAATCTCAAACAGAACTTTTGATGGTTTAGTTTGTGGATATGTTGAGCCTTTTTTCCATATCATAAAACATTGACTAATTGGGCTTTGCATGCCTACCCACTAATAAAATACGCAGATATAAAATACTATAAAAACCAAAGCGAGATCTTTGTCTGCACAATTCATGGGATGCAATGTGGTCAGTCTTTGATGGATACAGTTGGCTTGGACATTAAGCTTTGGTCTCTCTCTCTCTCTCTCTTATATATAAATATAAATAAATGTATATGTGGCTAAAAGTCGTCTTCTCTCAACACCAGATCACTACCCTTTAACGTGCGCGTTGGGTATCTTTCATCATGCTAGCTAAATTGGAATCTGTGGTCCAGTAGCAGAGCGGTGGTGGGGGTGGTGTGTGAATGAGTGAGTGTTGGGTTACCTAGGACCCACTTTCAATTTTAATGTGAGGGTGTGTTGGATTCTAATATTGAAAAACGTGAAGGTCATTTTGATCCATTAAAATGACCCACTAATATTTTCACCACTTAAGAAACAAACGTAATACAATATATAAATCTTAGAATGCGTTTGATTTAAAAGTGGAAAAATAATTTTAATGGCAAGTTTTATAATATTTTTAAGATAAGTTCTTTGATACAATTAATTTTTCAGTTTACAAATCTTTTTCTTGACAAAATATTTACGTTCTGCTTGATTGCCAGAAAAGTTAAGCGAAAAAATAATTTGCGAACAAAATAAAATAAAGTAAAGTAAAGAAAAATGAATGTTATTTTCTTATGTGTGTTTGGTTAATAGAAAAACTACATGAAGTTTGTAAATTAAAAAAAATAGAAAGTATATACATACACACATATATAGTTATAATTTTACAATAAAAAGTAGAATATATTTTTTCTTTCAATTCCCAGAAAATATTATTAATATATTAAACATCCATTTAACTCAAATATTACTAAATATAAAATAAAAATTATGAACATTTAATACGAAAAAATATCAATAAATGGCATAATAATAATAATAATAATAATAATAATAATAATAATAATAATAATAATAATAATAATAATAATATAACAAGTTTTTTTTAACTTTTCTACAAAATTCTAAGTCATTGATAAGGTGTTTTGTGAGAATTTTTCAGGAAAGGAAATTTAAGGATTTGTTTTCTACAATTTTGTTCATAACCAAATGCAAAAAAAAGTGCAGTAAAAATTTTTCTTCACTTTTTATTTCATTCTCTAACAAACAAGCGCATCCTTGGGGATTAAGATATAGAATAAAAAGTGTTTGAAGGTATTTTATATGGTGTGGGAATTAATGGAAGGGATTGATATAAAAAAAATGTAAATAAATCCTATATAAACAAAATATGATAAAAATCAGACGAAAAAAATGATATAAAAAATCTAAGAAAAAAAACTATTATAAAAAAAGATCTTATATATTATAAAAAAAAATACCCGCTATTTCAACAAAAAAAACCATCATTTTTAATAAAACAAATACCACAATTACAACAAAGACAAACCCTATATTTAAAAAAAAATAGTTTTCAACACAAAAAAACCCCGTAGATTTTAACATAGAAAATACCCTATATTTTAGCAAAAATAAATTATAGATTTTAACGAAATTAAACATATATTTTAACAAAACAAACGCTATGTTTAAAAGAATTTTTTATTTTAAAATATTGATTTTAACAACTGATAGCGTGCGAGAAGTGTGGGCATGTAAAGTGCACAATCGTTGTTTTCTATCTCGCCGCGACTATACAAACAAACCTAAATTACAACTACACTTGCGAGGCAATTAGAGCGGTAAGTCGGGTATCGAAAATCTACAAGGACGAGTTGTTAGAATTTATATGATTTAATATTCCGAAATAAAAAGGAAAAAGATGATTACAAACTAAAAAGGAAGAGATGCATAAAAGGAAATGATTAATCTAAGCAAGGGTATTGAAACTAGACTAACAAAGCGGGTAAAACTATAGGTTACGTCGAATATCCCTCACCCGGGTTAATTTGTATAAAATGGTTGCATGGGTCGACGAGTTATTACAAATGCATCTCGTTTCGACAGTTAATTAAATCAAGGGTTGTCACCCCCCTAAATCCTCATAAAAGCCTAATAAGATTTTGGCGTCAATAAATATCCCGAAAATTGCGCACGAAAGGTCGTAGGCACGGGACATACATGATATGCCCCGTCAAATCTCCTAGGCGCAATAACTAGGACAACGCGCCCGAAATAAACCCGTAAACACTATCACTAAAGCCAAGCAACGCGTTAACTCGAGTGAGTTCCATTCAAATACAACCTAATTTAAATTACCTAGAAAGCATCTTAAAAACGAGGTAAATAAACGCAATAAATAAACGCGGTAAAACTATACTAGAAAGCGAGTAAAGAAAGCAAGTAAATAAAGCATGTAAACCTAAATTAGAAAGCTTGTAAATTAACTAGAAAGCAAGAAATGAAGAAATACAAACTATATTAATGGAGAGGGAAGATGAAAGTACCAATTACAAGAGGGGAAGAAGAAGAACTCTCAAATCCCCCAAACCCTAACCTAAAACTATCTAAACTACTTAATTTCTGAATATTACAACAAAAAAGTATTATATGTTAAGTGGGAAAGAAAATAAAGGAAACAGAAAAGAAAAGAAAATATCTCAAAATATCTGGCATGCGCGGTCGACCGGGTCCAGGGGACCGGTCGACCGATCCTTCAAGCATAAGCCCACCATTTCCTTCCCACGGAAAAATATGAAACCGCGGTCGACCGGTCCCAGGGACGCGGTCGACCGGTACTCTGTTTTCTGCAATCCTTGTTCCATGAAGAGGGGAAAAGTCCAATAACAGAAACAGACATATCTTCTTCGTCCGAACTCCAAACGACGCACTGTTTGCAGCCACGTGATGCTAACTCAATGAACGACACATCCGTGAAATTTCCATGAGCTAGATAAGAAATGTGAATTAAAATTCCCTTGAATTAGCGTCCGGTGACGGAACTTCTCTGAAATGCAACGCATCCTCACTTTTAGCGTTCAAATACCTACCAAAGCACAATTGACCCCTGCAAAACATGTATATATCCAAATCCAAGGTTGTCTGGTTAATGAGCATAAATATAGGCATTAAGGACCGTAAAAGCGCTAGAATGCATAAAGATAACGGGCGGAAATATGCAATATTTGATATGAATCAACAACATGACCCCCACCCCTCCTATATTTTAGCCAAAAAAACCCATGAAACTATGTTTTAAAAAATTCATATATTATATAAAAAACAAACCATATATTTAAAAAAAATAGAGTTTTTAACAAATAGAAAAACTTGCAAATTTTAACAACATAGCTAAAGCAACTCTTTGATTTTAACTAAACAGAAAAAACTATATATTAACAAAAAAAAAAATTTAACAACATTAAAAATAACTACATTTAACTATTGAGCAAAACAAATTTTCAATATATATATATATATATATATATATATATATATATATATATATATATATATATATATATATATATATATATATATATATATATATATATATATGTAAGGACACAAATTTCCAATTGAGTCCTTTGTAATTTTTGGCTCAATTCCGGACAAAAACATTTGAGTCATAGGATAGAGTTCAAGTTCATCCATTCAAGACTATGACGTGTTTGTTGAAGACGTAGCGGCCAAGATATTAAAGCTTCATCTAATACCGTGTGTGTTTGTGCCTCGTTTCTACGTCATCAACATGGTTCCATTGCTCCTAAGGTATGAATGCATTTTTAATATATATATATATATATATAGGAGCTTGGAACATTATCTATTGGGTGTATGTTAGAAATTTATTTTGGGTGTTAGAACTTTTTTGTAAACTTTTTTGAATTCATAATTCTAAATATTTTGTTCACGGACACCTTTCAGTAAAAAAATCATATCAAATCCAAAAAAAATCAGAATGACACGAAACTGGCGGCCACGCGTTCGTATCGAAATTATCTAGAACCATGGCCTGAGATCTCGTTAGATAGGTCGTTCGAACGACTTCTCGTTCGAACGAGTTTTCAAACGAGAATTTTTTTTTCTTTCTGTCTCTTCGTTAGAAGTCTCGTTCGAACGAGATTTCTAACGAAAAAACAGCGGGAACAGTTTTAAGCCAGTTTTTTCCACTTTTCCACTACTTCACCCCACTTCCTTTTTGACATACTTCTTAAGTGCGGGAACTAACTTTTTGAAGACAACTTTTTCACATTCTAAGAGTCTTTTGAGAGCAAAACTTTTAAGAAAAAGTTCCATGTTTTGTGTTTGATTTTTATGGATTAAACTCATCAAAAATTACATACACACCCATTTTGTTTAGTTTATTCCAAGTACCTATTGATATATCATTGCTTGGAGACTTTTGGCACCTGGTTTTCTCTACACCAACAAGAAGAGAGTTTGGGTTCTTCTCTACCCCCAAAAAGGAGAAAAGTTTATTGCGGTGTTCTCACTCGAAGAAAGGCTTTGCGTGTGGGTTGACGGTGACCATAGCCCCATCGATGGAGTTCGAGACTGTGGAGGAGTCCACGGTTATACACTAGGCGGATGTTGAAGACCGAAGGAGCACGTCAAGGCTTGGACGGACTCAAGTCAGTTTGTGTAAGTCCTCTTGTGTCGAGTCTTTGTAAAAACTACCATACTTAGTGAATTCGTGGCTAGGGCCGTCCGAGATTTTTCCCATTTGGGTTTTCCTCGTACATCCGGCGTAGTGCGATTGATATTTATTTTATCTTGCTATATCACCTAGATGCATGCTTAGGACTAAAAGATAAAATTAGTTCAAAATCAAAATCTATTTAATTTGGTGCAAATTTAATGTTTGGGTATGTTCAATTTAATTCAAGTGTAAAATTACTTTATCTTGATAGCATGCAAGTTTAACTTGAATTGGATTAATGTGTGTTTAAGTCGAAATGAAAATTGTGCGTGTAGTTTAATTTCACTTTTCGTTTAGTTTTAATTTTTTCATAAGTTGGTTTGTTCTCTTTAAGAAAAGAAAATTTTAAATAACTTTTGAAAAATTAAAATTTGAACCATTTCATTATATTTGAATTTAAAAATTGGGGGCTTCCGCACTTTCAAATTGGTATCAGAGCCAAAGCGATAAATTATTTCGTTAAAGATCTTTTAAATAATTTTTGGCTAAAATGGAATTTTCCCCATTTTCAAAATTTCCTATTTTCGATGGTTCAAACTACGCGTATTGGAAAGCGCGAATGAAATCGGGACTAAAATCTATCGATGAGAGAGTTTGGATGTCTGTTGTTAACGGGTGGTCCCCACCTACTCATTTAGTAGATAATGAGCGTGTTCCCAAACCCACCGATAGATGGAGTGAGGGTGAATTTAAACTTTCTAACTTTAATTCCCGAGGTTTAAATGCCTTATTTAGCGCTGTCACACCAGATGAATTCCGACGCATTATGACGTGTGAGACCGCTAAAGAAGCGTGGAATATTTTGCAACTTACTCATGAAGGTACTAGTGTCGTTAAAGCTTCGAAACTTCAAAACCTCACCACTCAATTTGAAACTATCAAAATGAATTAAAAAGAAACTTTTGATGAATTTTATGCTAGACTTTCTGATATTGTTAATTCATCTTTTATCTTGGGAGATAAAATACCCGACAACCGAGTTGTAAAGAAAATTTTAAGGTCCCTTCCCGATAGATTTATTCCAAAGTGACCGTTTTAAATTCTTTACCAACTTTAGCCTCTACGAAATTAGAAGAGCTTGTAGGTGATTTACAAAACTATGAACTAGACATGTTCCCCTCTAAAACTGAAAAGAAAATTGAAAAGGGCGTTGCTTTAAAAGCCGGAAAAGAGGTCAAACAAGTAGTAGAGAGCGAGAGTGATAGTGATTCGGAAGACATGGCTTTGTTTGCTCGTAAATTTAGAAAATTTCTTAAATTTAACAAAGATAAATTTAAAAATAATTTTAAGAAATTTGAAACTTCTAAGTATGACAAAGTCGAGAAGATCCCTAAACCCATTAATGAAAATTTAAATAGCGACGAGTCAAATAGGTGTTTTGGTTGTGAGGGTTATGGTCATAGGGCTTTTGAGTGCTCCACTAAACTAAGGAAAGAGGGTAAGCGACCCATTTCATATAATGCGACCCTTAGTGATAGTGATAAGGAAGAGGGAACCGATTCTCCCACTAAGCCCAACTTTGTGGCTTTTATGGCTAGTCATGTGAGTGATAGTGCGAATTCTTTGATTGATGAAACTTTAACACATGACACTTCCGGGGTCAAAGTTTTTGATTCCCTTATTTTTTATGATAGTGAGAGTGGAGAAGAAAGAGAGAGTGAAAATGAAGAAGAGGTTAATGTGAGTGAACTTCAAAATGCTTTTCAAGAACTTTATAAAGAATCTATTAAATTGAAAAAGGCTAATTTGAAGTTAGAAGCTAGTTTAAGAGAGAGTGTCAAGGTCGTTGATGAAAATGCTTTAATAGAAGACCTTAGGACACGTGAGAGGACTCTTTAAGAGAAGCTTGAATATGTAGAAGGAGAGAGAGATAGCCTTAAGGGTTTAATGGAATCCCTGAAAAAGGAGCTTCTTGCTTTTGAAGAGCGAAATGTTTTATTAGAGTCTAACATTTTAGAATTGCAAAATAAATTAAAAGACTCTAGTAATGTCAAATTTGATTTGGAGTGTCGTTCGAAAAAACTTGATAAAATATTAGGAACGGTCCAAATTAAAAATGACACTTGTGGTTTAGGCTTCAATACTTGTAATGAATTTTCTTATAATGCCAAAACCAACGTTTTAGGAGAATCGTCTAGGAAAGATTTTAATGATCACTCCTTAGGTAAATCTTTTCGACATGTTTTTACTTGTACACATTGTGGTCGAAAAGGTCATCTTAGGAAATTTTGTTTTGATCTTAAGAGAATTCCTAGAAAATCCCATAGTAATGTAACCACGGTAGTTAAAGTTCCAACACCCCAAGATAATCATTCTTCATTAATTTGGGTTAGGAAATCCGACTTGGTTGCCTTGCAAAATAGGGTTTTTGATTCTCATTTACTTTCACATGCTTCCTCCCTTGCTAAATCTAAAAGATTAATGTGATAGTGTTTGCATACTTTAGCTTTTGTACTTCATGCTATATTCACATGCTAAATGTATACTTGTTTAATCATTTTCTAGTCTATGCTCCATGCTTATCACATGCTAGAATTATGATCTTTTGTTTATCTTTTGTATTATATTTCCTTCATTTTGTTTGCATTAAATGAAAAATACAAAAAGAATTTTTGTTAATCATTTGGATTTTATCTCTTGGTAGTTTAAACTTAATGAAAAATTCAAATGATTTTTGTTTGACTTTTGAGTATATATTATTTATTTTTGGTTAAAAATTTCAAAAACTCAAAAAGATTTTATTTTGTGTGTAGTTTAGTTTGACACACTTTATGTGGCATACACTTGTGTTTGAATTCCTCCTTTAACGCTCCCACGTGGCTAGAACTTTTGGTTTAGATTGTCAATCCTTAAAATGTTCTTTACCATATTTTTTATGGAGAAGTTGAATTTTGTGTTGGTCAAATGGATTCTATTTTTATATGACTCTATTCACACATGCACGAGCTCTTTTGAAACTTTAACTTCATATGTATATTTGAGCTATGTGAGGTGTTCTCCTACCAATCTTGTCATCTACATATTTGTGACTTAGGAGGACTAGTGCATGTCAAAATCCGTTGCATGTGAGATTTGCGTGAAAAATGAAAACATGATAAATAAAAATGTGCACGGGGAAGGGTTCCGAAAGGACTAAGTGATCCTTTGCGATTGTAAGCCACCGTTTTGAATGGACCTAAAAGAAATACGTGGTCCAAAGGCCTAAAAACAGAAAATATGGCATTAACAAGAAAAATAATTTGCTAAGGCCTATGTTTGATTGATATATTCATTAAAATTTAATATAAATGCATATTGAGGGAGATTGGATGGTATATCAACGGTTTTCACAATGTTCGTTTATCCTAGTTGCGTATTTCATGTCATGACTCTATTGGTTTGTAGAATCATCAATATGCTAGGCTTGTATGCATTGTGTATATTTGTTCATTAAGTTCAATTTATATTGTCACATGAGGTTATATTCATATGTGATGAAGTTTGCAATCAATTGAGAACTCCGTGAACATGTTTTAAGTGATTGGGTCTAAATTTAATCGCTACTAGTTCACACCCCAACACTTCCATTTCCATATGACACATTTTTGCCATACGAGTGTGAAAGACTCCTATTATATTTAGTGTGTGTCATTTGTGTGTTTATATCTATATATGTGTACTTGAGTCTATTTGATATATATTATGTATACATATATTTGATATTTTTGTTTAGTCTTTGCTTTGATTTCTAATCCATATATGCTTTAATTCATACTTGGTATCCATCTTATTGCATTCTTTGTTGATATCACGTGCTTAATAATTTATATATCATATTGGTATCATTTTATTGCATCCTAGTTGGTATCCGATGTTCTTGTTTGGATTAGTTGAACTTTTGTTGCCCATATGCTTTAATGTTCTCATCACTATATGCACAATTACATGTTTTAGCTTGTTATCCCATTCTTTTATCCCTTGCTTAGTTTAGAGGGTTTATATGCTTTATTTGGGGGAGATAAGTTACTGTTTTGATTCTTTAGCCTTTGTCTATTCCTGAACAAAAAGGGGGAGAATGATAGGGGGAGAAATGGCATCTAATCCTATTATTATCGTATCTTAGTTTGGGGGAGATTTATCTTAGGGGGAGACGTCTTTCTAAGTATGTCATTTGTTTGATAGAGGGGAGAATTAATTTAGGGGGAGTAATTATTTAATTGCATTTAATATTTTGATATTCCCTATGCGTTTGATAGTTTACTTGAGTGTGCAGGAATACTTAAAAATGGAAGCATTCAACATCGGCAAAGATATTAATCCTTGGGTTGTTTGAGTCAAGCATTGTATTTTTATTTTGGGTGGGACATTGTTTTTGAGTCTAGTGAGCTTGACGGCCCTTTAGGATTTTTGTTTAGTTTTTGTCCCGGAATAGCCAAAGGGGGAGATTTGTAAGGACACAAATTTCCAATTGAGTCCTTTGTAGTTTTTGGCTCAATTCCGGAACAAAAACATTTGAGTCATAGGATAGAGTTCAAGTTTATCCATTCAAGCCTATGACGTGTTTGTTGAAGACGTAGCGGCCAAGATATTAAAGCTTCATCTAATACCGTGTGTGTTTGTGCCTCGTTTCTACGTCATCAACATGGTTCCATTGCTCCTAAGGTATGAATGCATTTTTAATATATATATATATATAGGAGCTTGGAACATTATTTATTGGGTGTATGTTAGAAATTTATTTTGGGTGTTAGAACTTTTTTGTAAACTTTTTTGAATTCATAATTCTAAATATTTTGTTCTCGGACACCTTTCAGTAAAAAAATCATATCAAATCCAAAAAAAATCGGAATGACACGAAACTGGCGGACACGCGTTCATATCGAAATTATCTAGAACCATGGCCTGAGATCTCATTAGATAGGTCGTTCGAACGATTTCTTGTTCGAACGAGTTTCAAACGAGAATTTTTTTTTCTTTCTGTCTCTTCGTTAGAAGTCTCGTTCGAACGAGATTTCTAACGAAAAAACAGCGGGAACAGTTTTAAGCCAGTTTTTTCCACTTTTCCACTACTTCGCCCCACTTCCTTTTTGACATACTTCTTAAGTGCGGGAACTAACTTTTTGAAGACAACTTTTTCACATTCTAAGAGTCTTTTGAGAGCAAAACTTTTAAGAAAAAGTTCCATGTTTTGTGTTTGATTTTTATGGATTAAACTCATCAAAAATTACATACACACCCATTTTGTTTAGTTTATTCCAAGTACCTATTGATATATCATTGCTTGGAGACTTTTGGCACCTGGTTTTCTCTACACCAACAAGAAGAGAGTTTGGGTTCTTCTCTACCCCAAAAAAGGAGAAAAGTTTATTGCGGTGTTCTCACTCGAAGAAAGGCTTTGCGTGTGGGTTGACGGTGACCATAGCCCCATCGATGGAGTTCGAGACTGTGGAGGAGTCCACGGTTATACACTAGGCGGAGATTGAAGACCGAAGGAGCGCGTCAAGGCTTGGACGGACTCAAGTCAGTTTGTGTAAGTCCTCTTGTGTCGAGTCTTTGTAAAAACTACCATACTTAGTGAATTCGTGGCTAGGGCCGTCCGAGGTTTTTCCCATTTGGGTTTTCCTCGTACATCCGGCGTAGTGCGATTGATATTTATTTTATCTTGCTATATCACCTAGATGCATGCTTAGGACTAAAAGATAAAATTAGTTCAAAATCAAAATCTATTTAATTTGGTGCAAATTTAATGTTTGGGTATGTTCAATTTAATTCAAGTGTAAAATTACTTTATCTTGATAGCATGCAAGTTTAACTTGAATTGGATTAATGTGTGTTTAAGTCGAAATGAAAATTGTGCGTGTAGTTTAATTTCACTTTTCGTTTAGTTTTAATTTTTTCATAAGTTGGTTTGTTCTCTTTAAGAAAAGAAAATTTTAAATAACTTTTGAAAAATTAAAATTTGAACCATTTCATTATATTTGAATTTAAAAATTGGGGGCTTCCGCACTTTCAAATTGGTATCAGAGCCAAAGCGATAAATTATTTCGTTAAAGATCTTTTAAATAATTTCTGGCTAAAATGGAATTTTCCCCATTTTCAAAATTTCCTATTTTCGATGGTTCAAACTACGCGTATTGGAAAGCGCGAATGAAATCGGCACTAAAATCTATCGATGAGAGAGTTTGGATGTCTGTTGTTAACGGGTGGTCCCCACCTACTCATTTAGTAGATAATGAGCGTGTTCCCAAACCCACCGATAGATGGAGTGAGGGTGAATTTAAACTTTCTAACTTTAATTCCCAAGGTTTAAATGCCTTATTTAGCGCTGTCACACCAGATGAATTCCGACGCATTATGACGTGTGAGACCGCTAAAGAAGCGTGGAATATTTTGCAACTTACTCATGAAGGTACTAAATGGTGCATGATCCCGTGGTCGTTATAGAAATCCTGGAAGAGGGCACTTTCGAACTGGGTTTCGCTTTCAGTGATGATGGTATTGGGGATCCCTAAGCAGGTGATAATGTTCTTCCATATGAACCTCATCATATCCACGTCTTTGATGTTTGCTAGCGGCTCTGCCTCTATCCATTTGGTAAAGTAGTTTGTCGTGACCAACAAATACTTGAGATTACTGGCAGCGGTAGGGAGAGGGCCCACGATGTCCATTCCCCATTGAGCGAAAGGCCAGGGGATAGTAAGTGATTTTAGGTCATTGGCAGGTTGGTGAACCATAGGAGCGTGTAGTGGACATTTTTCGCACTTGCGAGCATATATTCCAGAATCCTTCTGCATGTACGACCACCAGTAGCCTTCCTTGATTTCTCGAAAAGCTAGCGACCTGCCCCCAATATGACTTCCACAGATTCCCTCATGAAGCTCGTGAAGAACTTGCTCGATATCCTTTGGGTTAACGCATTAGAGGTAAGGACCGGTGAAAGATTTCTTATACAGCGACCTTATTATCATCTGGTAGGGCACTATCTTTCAAATAATCCTTTAGAGGGTCCATCCAACTAGGGGTTGGTTGAATCTGGAGAACATGACCTGTGTTTCGCTGCTCTTCGCTCTGGTTAATGCTCGGCTGGGTGAGGAAGTCGATCGGGATTGTTCTCTTCAAGTCAGAATTGATCGCCGAGCTTAAGGCTGCTACAGCATCAGTATAACTGTCTTATTCTCTAAAAAATTGTTGGACGGTGACTTGTTCGAAGTTAGACATTAATTTCTTTATTGTGGTGAGGTAGGCCACCATTATCTCATCCCTCATGTTTTGAAGTCTCCGCTTATCTGATTGGAGACCAATTGTGAGTCGCCGAACACCTGGAGTTGCTTCGCCCCCAATGCTTGTGCCTTCTGCAGGCTTGCTATCAATGCTTCATATTCATCTTCGTTGTTAGAGGCTTTGAATCCAAGCTTAATTCCTTGCTTGAGGATCGTATCTTCTGGGGTAACCAGCACAATTCCCACTCCTCCCCCTTTGGAGTTGGAGGCTCCGTCAATGAACAGTCACCAAACACTTTGCGCCGAGTGATCTTCCCTTTGACTAAGGGATTGAAATTGGTCGTGAGGATGTTCTGTAAATTCTGCGATGAATTCGGTGAGGACCTGTCTCTTGATTGCATTCCTTAGCTGAAACTGGATGTCAAATCGCTTGAGCTCGATTGACCACTTTGATAGTCTGCCGAATAGATTTGCTTTTCGTAGGACTGCTTTAAGGGGGTGAGATGTAAGGATGATGATAGAGTGAGCTTCGAAGTAGTGTTTCAATTTCCTCGAGGCTACCAGTAGTGAAAAGGTGAGCTTTTCCAGTGGTAGGTATCGTTGTTCGGTGTCCAAGAGGGTCTTACTCATATAATACACTGAGTGACGAATTCCCGTTCTTTCGCATACTAGTGCAGAACTGACAGCATGGCTGAAAACTGCGAGGTATAGGTACAGGGAATCGTTGTCTTGAGGTATTACGAGCAAGGGTGGTGTGATAAGATAAGCTTTGAGCTCCTCTAATGCCTTCGAGCAATCCTGGTGTAATACCCCGTATTTTTATGGCTTTTAAAATTAGGGATTTCTTAAATTTAATTTGAGGTATTAATTTAATATTAATCCGAAAATTATTTTTAATATTTACTAGCATGATGTGAGTTAGTAATTATTGAAAATATGTTGAATATTACTAGATGAGTAAAGTAATATATGAGATTGATTTTATTAAAATTGTCACGAGTGAATAAAATGGTAATTATGGAAATTTAATTCGGGACGCGCCTGTGTCGTGTCAGGACTAAATTATTATTATTAAAGTGAATAAATTATAAGTCATCCGTATAGTCGTTTTGAGAGCGCCAAAGTGTTCGGAAGGGTCGAGATAGTCAAAAAAGTGTACTCGGGAGTTTAGTTTGGGTCTCGGGGCATTTTTAGGCCTAATTGACACCCCGGGAGGGTATTTTAGACATTTGGTATTTTTGGGTAATTAAACCCACGAATTTTCTTAGTATTTATTAGCCATTTAGAGTTGTCTCTTGGGGTTAAAAAACACAAAGCCTAAGCAAGCCCTTAGAGAAGAAAGTGAAGTGATTAGAGAAGAAGGTGAAGCGATTTGAGAAGAAGGTGAAGAGTCTTCAAGCAATCCAAGGCCTAGAACTCACCCGATTTCATCGCCACCACCACCAAAATGTAGATCGCACGACGAGGAACGTAACCATATATTTTTTATCAATAAATAATACCTTGAATCTGAGTCAAGTATCTATCTTGCTAATTTCCAAGTTAATATACCTTCCATGTTAGTCTAGGAATGAAAATCATATGTTTTAATGGAAGAATTATATATTTTAGAAGAGAATTCATATATGTTGTAGGGAGAATCCATGTAGTCTGAAATCTTGATCATATGTAGATGATTACCCATGAAGTTATTATGATATTTGGGAAGAAAATCTTGATTAAAATAGAGGGTGGTGATTATTCATGCAAAATTTGGTTTTATAAAGAGATTTGAGATTAAACCCCTTTTTGATTGATTCGTTGAGGATCTATTGATGTTGTTACATTAGAACTAGTTTATATATAGTGTTTATACACTTGGATTACTTTGATGGGAGTTTGGGATGAAATTATAGAGGTTTGGAGGGGTTAAAATGGTTGAACCCGTAGGTTGAATATTGCATAAAACTGAGCAAGAACTGCTTGATCGATCGATCGACTCAAGAACATCGATCGATATCGATCAACCCCCTTTCCTCGATCGATCGACCCCTCCTGGAAAACTTCATATTTTTCCCCTTTTTGTTTAGTCCTGTTTAAATGCGTAGGAAACCTTGATCATCATTGATAGAGCATAATGGGTTATGAAGAGGACCAATAGGGTCTAAGTAGACTCCGTTGAGTGAAATTAATATGTGATGGAATTATGGGTTAACGGGGAGTTATTTATACATTGGGAATTGTGCGTATGTGTACTAGAATATTGATACTCATGAAAGATTTAGACTAGAAGGTAAGTGAGGGTATACCTACTGATATTTACACTTAGTGAGAGAGAATACTTCGAGAGACGAGAAGTAAGAATGAAGTAAATTATAAATGAGAATAAAAGATACGTATTCGTTATGCGAGATAATCGAGTAATATGTGCTAAGAATGGATAATTATAATTATGGGTCGTGGGTGCACCTAATTTAGAACATGTGAATATTTATATATATGACTGTGTGGTTGTGCATATATTATACTTGTGTAAAAATCATACCCGGGCTACTTGCTATCGCGGAGGTTTTTGCATCGGGACAGTCTTATCTCGATTGGACCTTTATGAGGGATATTGACTTGTACCCTAGAACATAGTATTCCTTGGTACAGGCTATTTGATTGATAGTCAGACGGTCCTAAGAGGCGTGAGGATATGTGCTGACCTCTTAGTGACTTGGAACTATTTTTCGCCTCCATTTATTTGTGTATCATGTTAATACAGTTCGAGAGTGATTTCGAACTAGTATTTCCCTTAGTTTGTGTGATACGGGGAGTTGATAGCAGAGTATGCCAGCACCATAGATTTTTGTGGGGTGCAGATAGTATATATATATATATATTATATGATTGATACATATATACTTATATATGGAAACTTTCTACTGTATGTATAAGTAGTTAGGTAATGAATAAATGCTTCAGCTTTATAACAAGTGTTCGGAAATTTTATAACGGTAATGAGTCGTTTTAAATAACGTAAGAAATCTTGAAGAGAATGATTTTCTAAAGTAAATGTCATAACCTCACTTTTCACATGATAAAACCTTATGGAGAATAAGATAGAGAAACTGATAAAATTTATTAGTACGGTAGTTGTGCACACTAGATGAGAGGTGAGAATTTTCAAGAGAGTGTCGCATACTAACATGGTTGTGATATTAGCTGGTAAGCATTTTAAATACTTGTTAAACTATTTTAAACTGTTTTACACTCGGGCTTTGACCCGTTTTCTATCATTTCTTTTTTTCTTGTATATATACGTATGTATTACAGGTGCCCAGCCACAGGGGCATCATGCTTAGGTTCTTTGGATTGGACGTGCTGCAACCTATGTGGGAGTTGGAGGCCCTTTCTTTAGACGACTTCGTCATTGAATCAGTTCCTACTTTTAATCTTCATAGTTAGGGCATGTGTCGCCCGATTTCCTATTCCATTTGCATCTTATTAGATATTCATGTTCCTTTATATTTTCGGTATTCAATACTCCTTGGGAGTTAACTCTTGTCAAAATGATTTCATTTATAGTTCATAACTTGGTTTGGTTTATCTAGATGGTTTAAATGGTAGTGTAGTTATTGTCATCCTTTTATTTATGTGACTTTGAAACTGTTATTATTAAAAAGGTTTTCATATTGGTATTTAATAAAGGAAAAATGAGGTTTTAAATGGTTTTGACACTTAGCTTAATTATTTAGGGTGTTCAAATTGGAAATACTATTTTACGACAATGATGTTGAGAATGAACCAACCGTTCACCTGGTTTTCAATCTAATAAAGGACTGATCACCCGGTATTTAATTAGGCGGTGTGTTACAGGTGGTATCAGAGCATCAGGTTCTAGTGTCCTTTAAGGTCTGTACGGCTTACTATACTTTCAACTGAGCGTTACTTTTTTTGATATAGAGACCTATCTTTAGGATTCTTAATTTCTATGGTAAGATTCAGTTCTCCTGCTATAACGTATATATTAGTAAATCTTATTTGCGTTCGAACGTGTTCGTACAAGAAGTATGGCAGATGATGGCCATTGGACGGATAGCGGAGGTCTTACTTAGGAGGTTATGAAGTATGTACGAGGATGATGATCGTAGTCGAGGTCACCCCTATTATGGCACAAGAGGCCAGGACTGTAAAGACAGTTAGGATGCAGCCTACAAATTCCAAGTGTTGCTATAGTCGAAGGTGATGCCAAATTAGACTCACCCAACGTAGTACGCTTGGGAGAGGGTCAAAGGGAAAATTGAGGAGAGTCATCAGTAGAAGTTCTAGAAATTTGGGAATTGGGGGCGTTACCCAACGAAGGCAATATATTCAAAGGCTTGCACATATATTGGAGTGTGGTTAATTAGAACTGAAAATTTGGGGTAAAGTTTTTCTTGACTCATCGGAGCTAAGTTATAATAGTGGGAGTCAATAACCACCGCCCACGAATGAGGGTACGTTTTCTATCTATGGAGTTATGGGGCGCATAATGATTGTCATTAGGACCTCACATTCATTTGTAGCTATTAGAATTGCGTGGATCATAGAGCTACTAGACTTGGCCATTGGCACTATTATTTATGTAGACTCACCGATGGGTAGTGGTACGCCTATTATTATTTTTATATATCAAAAAGTGAGTTTAGTTTTATCGGGGATTTACTTGTTATAGACATATCCGAGTAGGATGTGATTATCGGCATGTATTGACTTGTTGTATATGAGACTAAGAATGATCGTTATAGCCAGCATATTGTCTTTGGCAAGATAGTGAATAAGTAAAATTTTATAAATAGATAAAACTTATTGGGATGTTATATACTATAGACTAAGGACCTGAGGAGTTTCGATGACCAACTATTTTAGGTAGTGGGGTTCCTTGATTGGATTTTGCTCTGCGAGACATCCCATGCATGAAACTAAAGAACATTGGGGGTCGAAGTAAGTTAGGCCTTTAGAATATGAGTTTATAACCTTTGCCATTATATGTATATATTTATATTAATCAGAGAGTTATGAGTTGTAGCATGATTTGAGGCAAATGGAATTGCCAAATGAGAATGTGGAAATCATAGAAATACGGATTATAAACTAGGTAGTCAGTTAATTAAGAGTAACCTTACAGAGGAATCACATTCATTTAGACCTTATGATGGAAAGTACGCACATTGAGTGTATGGGCGTCCTGGATGGTTTGATTGTAGTATTTTCCATATTTGTGTCACAGTAAGTATTCTTGAGGTTAATGAAAGTAGAAGTTATCACTTCCAGATTTAGTTGTTTGATGACTTAGGATCGTTACTCCCCATAATTTTCCATGAGTATGGTATAGTACGGATTGGGTAAAGACTAACTCAAGATAATTTAAACTAAATGGTAAGTCTTGGAGTATAACATTAGTGGGTGTATTCGGTAATGTACTGTATGGGTGGTACGACAAAAATTATATGAGATGTGACATTAATACCCGAAGTTGTCCTTATCAGTTACGCTTTAATTTTACGAATTTCGGGACGAAATTCCGTTATTATGGGGGAAGTATGTAATACCCCATATTTTTATGTCTTTTAAAATTGGGGATTTACTAAATTTAATTTGAGGTGTTAATTAAATATTAATCCGAAAATTATTTTTAATATTTACTAGCATGATGTGAGTTAGTAATTATTGGAAATATGTTGAATATTACTAGATGAGTAAAGTAATATATGAGATTGATTTTATTAAAATTGTCACGAGTGAATAAAATGGCAATTATGGAAATTTAATTTGGGACGCGCCTGTGTCGTGTCAGGACTAAATTATTATTATTATTAAAGTGAATAAATTATAAGTCACCCATATAGTCGTTTTGAGTGCGCCAAAGTATCCGGAAGGGTCGAGATAGTCATAAAAGTGTACTCGGAGGTTTAGTTTGGGTCTCGGGGTATTTTTAGGCCTAGTTGACACCCCGGGAGGGTATTTTAGACATTTGATATTTTTGGGTAATTAAACCCACGAATTTTCTTAGTATTTATTAGCCATTTAGAGTTGTCTCTTGGGGTTAACAAACACAAAGCCTAAGTCAGCCATTAGAGAAGAAGGTGAAGTGATTAGAGAAGAAGGTGAAGCGATTTGAGAAGAAGATGAAGAGTCTTCAAGCAATCCAAGGCCTAGAACTCACTCTATTTCATCGCCACCACCACCAAAACGTAGATCGCACGACGAGGAACGCAACCATATATTTTTCATCAACAAATCAGACCCTTGAATCCGAGGCAAGTATTTATCTTGTTAATTTCCAAGTTAATATACCTTCCATGTTAGTCTAGGAATGAAAATCATATGCTTTAATGGAAGAATTATATATTTTAGAAGAGAATTCATATATGTTGTAGGGAGAATCCATGTATTCTGAAATCTTGATCATATGTAGACGATTACCCATGAATTTATTATGATATTTGGTAAGAAAATCTTAATTAAAATAGAGGGTGGTGATTATTCATGCAAAATTTGGTTTTATAAAGAGATTTGAGATTAAACCTCTTTTTGATTGATTCGTTGAGGATTTATTAATGTTGTTACGTTAGAACTAGTTTATATATATTTCTTATACACTTGGATTACTTTGATGGGAGTTTGGGATGAAATTATAGAGGTTTGGAGGGGTTAAAATGGTTGAACCCGTAGGTTGAATATTGCAGAAAATTGGGCAAGAACTGCTTGATCGATCGATCGACTCAAGAACATCGATCAATCGATGATTGATCGATCGACCCCCTTTCCTCGATTGATCGAACCCTCCTGTAAAACTGCATATTTTCCCCCTTTTTGTTTTGTCCGGTTAAAATGCTTAGGAACCCTTGATCATCATTGATAGAGCATAATGGGTTATGAAGAGGACCAATAGGTTCTAAGTTGACTCCGTTGAGTGAAATTAATATGTGATGGAATTGTGGGTTAACAGGGAGTTATTTATACATTGGGAATTGTGCGTACGTGTACTAGAAGATTGAGACTCGTGACAGATTTAGACTAGAAGGTAAGTGAGGGTATACCTACTGATATTTACACTTAGTGACAGAGAATACTTCGAGAGATGAGAAGTAAGAATGACGTAAATTATAAATGAGAATGAAAGGCACGTATTCGTTATGCGAGATAATCGAGTAATATGTGCTAAGAACGGATAATTATAATTATGGGTCGTGGGCGCACCTAATTTAAAACATTTGAATATTTATATATATGACTGTGTGATTGTGCATATATTATACTTATGTAAAAATCATACCCGGGCTACTTGCTATCACAGAGGTTTTCGCGCCGGGACAGTCTTATCTCGATTGGACCTTTATGGGGGATATTAACTTGTACCCTAGAATATAGTATTCCTTGGTACAGGCTATTTGATTGATAGTCAGACGGTCCTAAGAGACGTGAGGGTATGTGCTGACCTCTTAGTGACTTGGAACTATGCTTCACCTCCATTTATTTGTGTATTATGTTAATACAGTTCGAGAGTGATTTCGAACTAGTATTTCCCTTAGTTTGTGTGATACGGGGACTTGATAGCAGAGTATGCCAGCACCATAGATTTATGTGGGGTGCAGATAGTATGTATATATATATATATATATATATATATATATATATATATATATATATATATATTATATGAGTGATTGATATATATATACTTATATATGGAAAATTTCTACTGTGTGTATAAGTAGTTAAGTAATGAATAAATGCTTCAACTTTATAACAAGTGTTCGAAAATTTTATAACGGTAATGAGTCGTTTTAAATAACGTAAGAAATCTTGAAGCGAATGATTTCCTAAAGTAAATGTCATAACCTCGCTTTTCACATGATAAAACCTTATGGAGAATAAGATAGGGAAAGTGATGAATTTTATTAGTACGGTAGTCGTGCACACTAGATGAGAGGTTAAAATTTTCAAGAGTGTCGCATACTAACATGGTTGTGATATTAGACGGTAAGCATTTTAAATACTTGCTAAACTGTTTTACACTCGGGCTCTGACCTATTTTCTGCCATTTCTTTCTTTCTTGTATATATATGTATGTATTACAGGTGCCCAGCCACAGGGTTGTCATGATTAGGTTCTTTGGATTGGACGTGCTGCAGCTTATGTGGGAGTTGCAGGCCCTTGCTTTAGACGACTTCATCATTGAATCGGTTCCTACTTTAGATCTTCGTAGTTAGGGCATGTTTCGCCCGATTTCCTATTCCGTTTGGGTCTTGTTAGATATTCATGTTCCTTTATATTTTCGGTATTCAATACTCCTTGGGGGTTAACTCTTGTCAGAATGATTTCATTTATAGTTCATAACTTGGTTTGGTTTATCTAGATGGTTTAAATGGTAGTGTAGTTATTGTTACCCTTTTATCTATGTGACTCTTAAACTATTATTATTAAAAAGGTTTTCATATTGGTATTTAATAACGGAAAAATGAGGTTTTAATTGGTTTTGACACTTAGCTTAATTATTCAGGGTGTTCAAATTGGAAATATGATTTTGCGACGGTGATGCTGAGAATGAACCAACCGTTCACCTGGTTTTTAATTTAATAAAGGACTGATCACCCGGTATTTAATTAGGTGGGGTGTTACACCTGGTTCCACTCCACAGTTTTGCTTTTCTTCAATAATTGGAAGAATGGCTGACACCTTTCGAATGACTTAGAGATGAACCGATTCAAGGCGCCGAGCATGCCTGTGAGCTTCTGTACTTCTCTTATCATGCGGGGAGGGGGGGGGGCATACACCCTATTGATTGCGTCAATATGGTATGGGTTGGCTTCAATGGCTCTCTCGCTAACCAAGTACCCAAGAAATTTTCTTGACTGGACACCGAAGGAACACTTACTTGCGTTGATCTTCATTCGGTATTTCCTGAGGATTTTGAAGGTCCTTGATGGTTCTGAGATGTGGTCTTCTTTATTCCTGCTCTTGACGAGCATATCATCGATGTAGACCTCCATGGCATCTCCCATTTGGTCTTTAAGCATTTTGGTGACCAATCGCTGGTAGGTTGCTCCTGCATTTTTGAGCCTAAAGGGCATGACTTTATAACAATACAATCCGAGGTTGGTGATCAACACTGTCTTGTCTTGACCTAGTTTGTACAGTGGGATCTAGTGATACCCAAAGTATGTGTCCAGGAAACTCCTTCTTTCATGAGCTGCTGTGGCGTCCACCAACTGGTCGATCTTCGGGAGAGGGAAACTGTCCTTAGGGCATGCCCTGTTAAGGTCAGTGAAGTCAATACAAATTCTCCATTTTTCATTGCTCTTTGGGACCACTACTGGGTTGGACAACCACTTAGGGAATTGAGCTTCCCGTATGGATCCTGCATCCAGCAGCTTCTCCACAGCCTTGGCTTTCTCAGGTGTAGTTCATCGTGCCTTTTACATTATTGGTTTGAAAGCCTGGTCAATGTGCAACCAATGAAAAAACACGCTGGGATCAATCCCGGGCAGCTCGTAGGGTTTCCATGAAAAAACGTCCAAGTTATTCCGCAAAAGTGATGTTAGTTACTTCTTCTCTCGAGCTGTGAGAGAGGCTCCGATCAAGAAAATCCTGTCTTTCTTACTGCCTTCGGTTGTAACCTCCTCTAGGTTCTCAATGACCCGCTCAGAGGGGAGGAGCCTGGTCTCCTCCACTCCAGGTCTTCCATATCTTAGATACTATTTGGAAGGCATCAAACCTTCGTGTTCTTCATATTTCTCCTTGGCCTTCTCGACCTTCTTCTCTGGCCTTGGGCAGATGGCTGCTATACATCACTTTCTTACCATCGCCTGATCTCCATGGATCTCCATTACTCCTCGCTCAATCATACATTTGAGTTTCTAGTGGTAGGTGAAGGGTACGGCCTTCATCGCATGTAGCCATCCTCTGCCAAGGATGGCCTGGTAGGGAGAGTCAATGTCGATCACCAAAAACTCAATCATCTTAGAGACGCTTACTGCCCTTACTGGAAGTAAAATCTTTCCCAATGGGATGTTCATTTTACCAGTGAATCCAACTAGAGGGATAATGGCTTCCTTCAAGTCGGCTACGCTTAACTTCAACTTTCTGAATAGATCAAGATACATTGCTTCGGACGAGCTACCCTGGTCGACGAGCAACTTGTCGACATCATAGTTAGCTATCCCGAGTGTAATGATCAAGGCATCATGATGTGGGGTCCTTACTCCCACTAAATATTCATCTGTGAACACAATGTGTTTGTTGTAGTCGACATTATCTGCTCGCCAACACTTCCCTACCTGTGTTTTAGCTGGATCGATTTGAAAATCTTGCATTACTGCCATAAGATTTCTAACTTCCATTCGAGCTGAGTTTTCTTGAATCTGCTTTAGGTCTGATTCCCCATGAATCACTAAGAACTCATGGCCAACATCCTCCGCGAGCACGTTATCGGGCCTTGTGTCTCCATTGGCAGCGACCTTCTCTGCCTTCTTCTCCACAAATTCATTCAGGTGCCCAGTCTGGGCTAATTCTTCAAGATGAGACTTGAGACCTTTGCAGTGCTCAGTTTTGTGCGCACCTTCCTTGTGAAAAGCGCATCTTAGCGCGTTATTCCTCTTTGAGGGATCTCCTCCCATCTTTTTGGTACACTTAACAAATGACCCGTCCTTGATCTTTTCTAGGATCTTGCAGATTGGTTCTTTAAAGACAGTGTTCACTGCCTGGAATGCTTTTGAAGCATCATTTTTGTTTTCTCTCTTGGAGCCACTCTTGCCCCCATTTTTACTTCCTTTCTTTAGGTTCTCAGCTTTGTCGCTGCTCTTACCAGTGAACTTGGCACGACCATTCTCCCCTGCACTTAGGCGGTTCACATACTCAACCTTGGCGTATTTTTTAATGCAAGCCATTCGGTCTTCAATGGTCATGGCCTCCTTCTTGATGAGGGACTGGTGCAAGATGCAGGAGTTAGGTAGGCCAATTTTAAAGGATTCTATAGCTGCCTGCTCTGAGCAGTCCTCGACCGCGTTGAACAACTCCTAATATCTTTTCGTATAATCTCTGAGGCTCTCCTGAGGCATCTTCTTCATTATTAACAAGGCATCCATCCTCTTCGAATTGGAGCTGCTAGTGATAAAGCGAGATGTGAAGAGCTCTGCCAAGGACTCAAAGCTCCCGATAGATCTATGAGGGAGTCTTTCGAACCACTTATGGGCCACATCATGCAAGCTCGATGGAAAGATCCAGCATATTAATGCATCCTTATGGTTCTAGAGGGTGATGGCCTGCCTCACATGGTCAATAGGGTCAGTCTTTCTGTCATAGATCTTGAATCTGGGAATTACGAACTTCTTTGGGGCTTCTTCTTCTTCTATTTCCCTTAAGAAAGGGCATTTCATCTGGGTCCTGAGAGCTCGTCTGGCTAGATCTCTGGTCGATCTGGCACCCCGATGTGCTAGGTTCTGGTCCATTTCTCTTCGGACTAAATTCCGTATGTCATCATTTCCTCGAGCTGGGCTCCTATAATGACGAGATGGCTGATGTTGCTCGAGCAAGTCATCATCCAATCTGTGTTCCTCAAGTCTTTGAGATCCACGCCTAGGTCTTCTTCCTCGGCTGCGAGACTTGCTCTCCTGAGGGATAGGAGAGCGGTATTGATATTGTCTGGTGCTACGATGCAGTTCTCTCTCCATTCTCTCAAATCTTCTTTTGAAACGAGGATTCTCAGCTGCTTTCTTGTAAGTGGCCTCCTCTTGCTCTTGGAGCCTGGACTCATAGGAGTCGATTAGCCTGGAGACCTGTGTGGCCCTGGATGACCTTTGTCTTTCCTCTGAGGCTTGCCGTTCTGGGCGAGCCCTAGGATTTGAACGTCGAACTTCAGATTTGATCCTGTGAGGGGCAGGATGCTCTTGAATATCCCCTGCTTGAGGGGCATTCCTGCTGTGACCAGACATTCTAAATTCTTTTTAGTGAAGGCTTTCTTAAAGAAAAACAAATGTTTCACATAGACGGCGCTAATTGTGGTGACAATTAAACTCAACACAAATTAACAAGCAAAGGAAATCACTATATTCAGTAAAGAATTTAAAGGAACGACAATCACACACAACGCAAAGATAATGTGGTTCGGTAAGAAAGCCTACGACCACGGTTGTCCTCTCAGTATTTTATTTCTCTTTACTCCGAGGAGTGTTTATAGAAAAAAATACATGCCCTTTGCCCCGGGCTGAGGGTTTATTATTTACATGTTTTTTTTCGGAGAGTGGGGATGTTGGAATCGCCCACGTTAACCTATAATCCCTATAATATCTCCATAAGAGAGTTTAGGAATTGAATAAGTCACAACCAAATCAGTTGATGCGCGGGGCCTCTAGACTTTGGGCCATGTTTAATTGGGCTACTCGTCTGGGCCAGAGTGATAAATCGAGGTACCCACAAAAATAATTCATCTCATATATACTAGATTTTATTTCCCATTTCTATTTTTTTATGAAATACACTATTATTGACTATAAAACGAAATGAACATGAAGAAATTAGAATGAGAAGTTCTCATCAAATTAGGAAGGGTAGAATGAAAAACATAAAATGAAATCAAAATGATGCTATAAAAAAATTGGATCAGTAAAAACATTATTAGCGGAATGAAAATCAACTCGAATGGTCTATAAAATCCCACCCCACAATCGAATTCAGGGAAATCAATACGTATAATATTTATAATAGATTGTTTTTTCTCTAACCTGTATCATTTTAAGAGAGATATAATTAAATTTACAGATAGTTTAAATACTAATGAGAATAAAAAATAACCTAGAGATTTAAGAATAATGATTAAAATTATTAATACGTATAATAATGAAAATATATTTGCATTAGTTGTAAAACTCAATTGAAAAAGGCCCAGAAGAAAACCACCCGAATATAACCATTTTTTTGCGAGATAAGACTTTTACTGGTTTTATTAATTGTTCTCAAGTAAAAATCACAACTACAATTTAGAACCTTGATAGCAGTAACAATAGTAGAGGAGGTGAAGAAAGAAAACTAAAAAGATAATTTTTATTGATTGTTCTCCCATGATATACCAAAATCAAAATACAGCTGTTATATACACGCTGAAACTTTCATGGTATTAAAATTCAATTTAGTTAAAAATTCAATTAAAACAAAATTTCCCACCATTTTGAGCTAGAACAGACATGGTGCAACTGAGATTTTAAGCAGATTTTGAGTGTATGAAATAGATCAATTGAGTGAGAAAATTGGAATTCAAATAGCACTTGAAACTCGATGAAATTTTCATAAATCTGAGTACAAATCGAATGTTATGCACCAACATCCCTAAATTCTACACTACACTGCATAGTATGTTCAATTGGCACCATATAAATAATTCCATTGAACAAACAAAATGAGGGGACTATTATTCATGGGAATTCCCACATTATCAATATTAATTATTTATCTCGACGATTATGACTTTATTGCACCAGCTGTCCATAATTTTACTTTACTACTTTTCTTCAAGCATTTTCTATTCATAAGCAACTCTCCACAATTGTACCTTACTAATTTCCCCTTATCTATAACCAATATTCATATTATGTGATAATTAAACCATCAAATAAAATATACCTATAAATTACTATCATCTTAGATTATAGCGTGTCCTAAAGTTCAATCTAATTTCATCATTGGAAAGTCACGCCAAACATAAACTTCAATAGAACGTGTGGCTAATAAACCCTAACCCTTCACATAAAATACATGTATAAAAGTATATGGAAACCGATAACAATTCAATCAAAATAAAAAAACAAAAACAAATAATGTGTTTTTATTATAATTTGATGTTGTCCAAAATATTTCAAACGATGGGAAAAACTCCAAATATGGGTATTAACAGACCGAATGAATTTAACAGAACCTAACGAGAAAAGCTTGAGTGAAGAATTGGGACCTCCATGATGCATGGTGAGGTTGCACAGATATGTGAAGATAAAAACATATAAATTAACCAACATACGTGTGCCAAATATTTAATCATATACACACAACTCAAGAAAAAGCAACTCCCAATTCTATCTTGTAGTCAAGCTAAAAAAATTTGCTAATGTGCTTGTAATTTTCAATAATCAATTTCAGTTAATTAATAATTTTCAGGATAATTTATGGTGAAAATGGTCTACTACTACCACTATTACTATTATTTTATCCTTGAGTTTCTTATATTGGATAAATAAACCCTTAGTAAGCAATCAACCCCGGCTTCAGAAAAAAATGAAAAAACAAATAATGTAAAGAGTGTTTAATAACACAAACAGTGGATTACCGGGAAATTTATAGATCTTAACAAAGTGATTAATAGATCCGAAAGCTACACAGGTTCAGTTAGGGTTGAGAGCGAAAACGGTGACACGTCTGAACCTTGGATGGGGAAGTTGTGAGAGCGGATCTCAAGTCGTAGAGATCCGATGGAAACAATAGAAGACCAATAATGTTTATTGATTTTAAAACCTCAATCGTCAAAATAACACACACACGCACACAGAGAAATACCTCTGAGTAAGGGTGTCGAAAAGAGAGAGAGAGAGTGAGAATATAACTTAAGTCCGGTTCACCTAAATGAATAGAGATCCGATTGAAACAATAGAAGATCAATAATTTTTAATGATTTTAAAACCTCAATTGTCAAAATAACACACACACACACACACACACACACACACACACATGCAAATAGAGTTTATTTGACTGAATCAAAAGATATAGAGATAATGAGGTTCCCAATAGCGTGCTTTTTTATTGTGTACTATAAAGTTCACAAATCAAGATTTAAAATTTTTGGCATTTTATGGGGGAATTTATTAGTTACTTTAATCATAGCTTTAAGAACTAACCATGAAAAAAAACATTAATATATCATAATCCATGATATAAAATGCATGAGTGTGACATTTATGTCATTTTGAACTAAAACAAGAAAGGGGCTATTTTAAAACTATGATATATATTTATTTTTCTAATAGTGGTTCTCTTCCACTTAAAACAAGATTTGATTGTCGCAAGATTTGAAGACATTGGATACGGATCAAAATTGGTTATCATTGTGTAGCATATTCTAACTATTAGTGCTCTCCTCGGAGAATATATGCAAAATAGTTGATAATAAGTTATTGAACTGTATGATTTTAGCAAATTTGTTCCTATTTGTATAAATTTCTACCATTGTTTTGTTATTCATTTGGACCTGATTTTGTTCCATTACTGAGGTTTTCCTCAATAGTGGGTGTAACTTGAATTGTTTAACCTTTTCGCATAATTACAATCTCTTGTCCTAATAAGAAGATAAATTGATTAGATTCTAATAATGATAAAACATTTTGCCACATAGACATTTTCGATGATTTATACCATTTGTTGTATTAAAAGGGAAATTATCTTTTCAAATTGGTAATCAATTTTTAATTGGGTAGTTACCTTTGAGGGACATGTATATTTATTAAATATATTTGTACTTTCATAAAAATCAATGTATTTTCTTTTAAAATGGTATGTATTTCGCCTAGTATTATGTGTAATTTCATAATAATACCCGTATGTGAATAAAAAGAATGTATTTTAATTTTAAAAATATTCATACTTTTATTATAATCAAATTTAAAAGTTCCTGAAAAAAATTCTTAAATGTTTTCCATTATAAAAATAATAAAAATATAAATTTTCACATATCTTCATTGTGAAAAAATTAGAATCCACTTTTGTCACACTAGTTCCTTTCGATAATAATCCTAAAATCCCACATTATTATATGTACAATAAATCCCATATCCCAATTCTAATGTTATACCACAAATATGGAACACCTTGTGAGCCTATCATAAGACAACATGTGTCCTCATCGAGTATAAATAGGGAGATCAGCCTGTTACTGAATCTGATTGACTAGATCAATAAGGTCGGCTCAGATCCAAATTTGCTCGATCCGAAAGTATTGGCGTTCATATCATCACAGTTAACTCAACGTTAACTAATGGTGTTAGATAACACCGTCAATGCAATCTTGTACCACCTGAGGGAATGTCAACAGTCCTGCTCACACCATGTATACGTAATGGAGATAATCGAATATTCTTTCTCCATATGCATGTAATAAACCCCTATTTATTTCCCCACTTATATGAAAATGGTGTAACTACCTTACCTATAAAGGCACACCACCGATCCCACTACTCTTTATCTTTTAACATCCTATAAATAGCACACAATCCCTCATTGTTAGGTATCAAGATATCTTATTCCCTATTGTTATGATGCCCAGATTGAGAGAAAACATGGTAACTTGTATCCCATACAATTCCATGTCTATTGACCATTGAAATCAATACATTCATCACTACATCTTTGGGCATAGGCACCACTTTTGGTCGAACCATGTAAACCCTGGTTTCCTTATTTTCCTCCCATCCCTCTTTTATTAATTATTCTAAATTGGCATCTAAGTAGTTATCATTTATTATCTGTTATAGTAAATAATTGGTATATTCAATCTAAGGCCCTAAAATCCATATACTAGTTTTGAACGATAACAGATTTTCACCGTCCGTGGAAAATCGACAAGTATTTTGTTGCTTTCTACCATTGTTGATTCCTATAACTCGAGGATACCCAGCTTTAAGAACTGAGTGAATTATGATTCGACTCATCTGTGTTTTATTGGGTTAGAGTCAATAGATCCAAAATTTTGTTTCTCTTTTTTGCTAAATTCCTTTAGTCCACACCCGTATACATTTTCACCAACTCCAAATTTATTTCCTTAGACTTCCTGTTCTATTTTACCATACCCCATTTTCTACATTTCTGACACTCTATTTTCTGTAAATTTTGGGAATATGGGTGAGAAACCATAAAGTAGATGTGTTATAGAAGGAAAACCTCATTAAAAACCTATTGGTATGGGTGATATAAATGGGGTATTATTAAGTTTGGTTAGAGGCTAAGAAGTGATGCAAGAGACTATAGATTAATTGACACAAACATTTTTGGTTGAACAAGTTAGGCCCAAAGAAGATCCTATCACCGAACTGGGGGTGAGCACTCTAATAGGAGGGATAAAATCTCACATCCCACCTCTTACAAATATAGAAGGAAATTCTACCCCGACAGAGAAGTCGAGAACCCAAGGCGGCTGGATTTGGGTTGACCAGACAAAAGAAAGAAATCCAGGCACTATAGTTCACGATATGATAGGTCATGTTGTCCAGGGGATAGCTCGACCATCGAAATGACTGGCTATGATAATGAATAAACCAACTCTGAGGAGAGAACTAGTGTGTTAGACAAGGCTGAGCAGGGGCTCTACATTTGATCGGCTGGGCCCACGAGTGGCGAGGGTATAACATCGCAGGGAATACAGGGAGTTCTATTGTCCACAAGCAAGAACTTAGGAGGTCGGTAACTAAAGGAAAACAATTCTCCACCAAGTCCAAAACAAGCATGTGTGGATAGTACCAAGATAAGAAGACTTTTCAGGAAGAGAGCTCATTTCAAAGCCAAGTCCAATCAGTAATATCTATCACAATTAAGGTCGAGCTGGAGGGAAATCTCTAGAAGGGTTCTAGTCAAAATTTGGAGGATCTCATAGGTTAGATCACAAAGGTAGAGAACCCTTTGCGAAGATGTTTTATAAAAGGATCCCCGCTCACCTCATCAATTGTTGGTTAGCTCGAGGTATCATGAAAAACTGGTCATGTGCCGCTCGTAGAATATTACTAAATTATTATCGACATTTACTTAATCCCCGTTGGGATGCATTGCCGAGAATTTTTCAGTGTGATCACTTTATTGGCCTAGATATGGTAGAAGATCATGCTGAGGGATAGATTTCAAATTTTCAGAAGCCGTATGATTTATTCATCAATAATATGTTTTTCATAACCTAGCCTGGAAAGAGGGTAGGTCACCTACTAAGTGTCTACATGAAAGAGAATGAGATGACCCGAGAAATCATCACTCGCTTTAACAATGAGAAATTGGCGATAATTGATTAATATGAGAAGATTGAAATCAAGGTGCTAATGAGTGGTCTATTGCAGAGGAAGTTATATTATGCATTGGTTAAAGAGCCGCTGAGAACAATGAATGAGTTATTGGCCAAAATGAGCACGATTATGAATGCTAAAGAGGTCGTGGTGGCAAAGGAGTTAAGCCATTCTAAATACAACACAAGCAAGAGTCCAGAATAGAAAGAGACCAAGGATAAAAAGGCTGATTGGATGGTGGATTTAATGAGTATACCCTATTGACCGTAGGCATGCACCAGATCTTTGATGACATTTGAGTAAGTATGGACCAGAAATGTCCTGGAAAGTTGAAGGCCCTCATGAATAGGAGAGATAAAATAAAGTATCGTGAGTTCCATAAACACCATAGGCATAAAATATATAACTACCTGGTTCTAAAGAAGGAGATTGAAAACCTAATCAGATGAGGCAAACTAGAAAATTTGGTAGACAAAGTTGGTAGATCAAATAAGAATGATGAGAAAAAACCCTCATGACGATAAAAATCTCTTTTAACGAAGGCAGATGAGATGAAAAATGGTAGGGATGATGATTTAAAGGATGATACAGACCTTCCTAAGAGACCTAAGGATTGAGGTTAACATAATTTATTTTTAATAAAATTTCATTATAGGAGGAAACGCCGGTGGTGAAGATGGACCCGTAAAAAGGAAGTCTTATCTCAATGAGGTGAAGGCCTGTACTCACATTTGATAGATCAACCTGGATGATGTCGTGGACACTCTCCCCAGGAAGATAAATAAAGACCATCTTGTGGTCGATTTTTCTATAAGGAAGATTTATCTGGTGTGCTCTACCCATATAGTGACCCTCTAGTCATCACAATGATGGTGCACGAGTGTAAAGTGGCAAGAATCTAGTCGATAATGGAATATCAACCGATGTATTATTCTACATTTGTTTCAAGAACCTAAGGTTGAGGGAAAGGAAACTTGAGGTGTATCACAAGCCTCTTATTAGTTTTTTCAAGGGTGAAGGTGTACCCTAGGAACAATCAAATTAAAGGTTATGCTCGGCACTTGGCCCACATACTGAACATAAATAATTCATTTCTTTATCTTACATAAGAATATTCATTCAACGTACAATATCATTTTTGGCAGAGTGGGTTTGAAGAAGTTTGAAGTCATCCCATCCATCGTTCACACATGCTTAAAGTTCCCCATGGACTATAGGGTTAGTATGGTAAAGGGAAACAAAGTTGAAGCCTAGGAGTGTTACTACACTTCAGCAAAACATGAAAAGTAGAAAAAACTAACAACGAATTATCAACTCAAGAGGCTAGATACTTGAGACAAAGACAAGTTAGTCAAAGAACAAGTTGTATAGGAGATAGAACCGTTAATCCTGGACAACGAGCATCCAGAGGGGACAACCCAGATCGTCTCATCACTGGATCCCTCCCTCGAGAAAGAGTTGGCAAAAAAATTTAGGTAGAGATAAATGTGTTCACTTGGAGTCACGAGAATATGCCGAGGATTGATGTAGAGTTCATCTTCTATGAGTTGAGCATAATAAAGGATGTTAAGCCTGTAAAGAAGAAGTGACACATCTTCAGCCAAGAGAAAAATAATGATATATAAGAGGAAGTTGATAAGTTTCAAAAGGAAGACTTAATTGAGGATGTCAAGTGCCCAGAATGGATCTCAAATGCAGCCATGATCAAGAAGAACACTGATAAATGGCATATATGCATTGATTTTACAAACCTGAATAAAGAAAGAGCCAAAGATCGTTATCCTTTACCTAGGATTAACCAACTGGTCGATGCCACGGTAGGGCATGAACTTCTCAATTTTATATATGCATATTTATGGTACAATCAGATCAAGATGAAGCCAAAAGATCAGGAGAAAACCTCATTCATCACTAGTCGGGGTACCAATTGCTACAATGTTATGCCCTTTGGGCTTATAAATATGGGGGGAACATATCAAAGGCTATTGAATAAGGTTTTTAAAGATCAAATCAGTAAAAATAGGGAGGTTTTTATTAATGGTATGCTTACTAAGAGAAGGAAAGTTGACGATCTCATTAGAGATCTGCGATAAACTTTTGATCAGTTGGACAATCACCAGATGAAGTTTAACCCTATAAAATGTGTCTTTGGGATCAAGAAATGGAAATTTTTGGGTTTCATAGTCAACCAAAGAGGCATTATGACTAACCCCGACATCATCCAAGCACTGATTAATATGCAAACCGTAGTAAATAGGAGGGAAATTCAATGGCTAGTAGGATTCTTAGTAGTGCTAAACAGATTTGTACCAAGAGCTACTGGCTGGTGTCTTACATTCTTCAAGGTGATACGAAAGATTTCAAATGGAACGATGAGTGTGAGGCTCCAATCCTAGAGTTGAAGTGATATTTGGGTTCTGCACCACCAATGTCAAGGTTGATCCTAGGTGAGAAGTTTTACTTGTAATTAGCCGTGTTAGAGTCGGTAGTCAGATACATAGTAGTTCGATTACAATCTAGGGCACAAAGTCCCGTTTACTATAGAAGTAAGGCATACCATGGAGCATAAGTACAGTACCCTGGGCTGGAGAAGTTATCCTTATAATTGCTTGAAACCTCCAGAAGAATAAAGTTATACTTACAGGTGCATAGTATTATCGTCTATACATAGCTGCCTCTGTGCCAAGCTATTTGCAAGAATAAAAAACTAGGAATACTAATGGCTTGAGGAGTATAGTTAGGAGAGTATGACATTTAGTATTCCCCTAGGACAATAATAAAGGTCTGGACAGTGGTCGATTTCATAAAATACCTAACTTATAAAGAAAATCCTTCCGAGCAAACTTCTACAGAAGAGAACTAGCAACAAAATTAGTAAAGTAAACTTCTATGAAAGAAAGCTTAATCGTGAAGGAGATCGAGAAGACTTATCCAAAAGAGAGATAAATAGTTCAACCGACTAACCAGGAGGTTGACATACCAGATTCATCGACTTAGAAGGAAGAATGCGCTTCTGATCTTGAGCAAATGAAAAGCTATTAAAAATGGACGTTTAGTTGATGAAATCTTTAAAGTGGAGATTTTAGTTTGTTAAATGTTTATATATGGATGATCTTGAGCCACTGATAGTTGGGTAGACCTGATAATAATAGTGCCTGATGGGGCCGACGTAGAGTACACCCTCATTTTATATTTTGAGGCCTATAATAATGAGGCAAAATACGTAGCCCTCATAGCAGGTTTTGGAATGCCGTCATCAATGGGAGCCGAGAAGCTACTAGTACATGGAAACTCTCAAGTCATAGTAAACCAAGTCCTTAGTATTTATAAAGAAAATGAAGACTCCATGAGAAAGTAACTCGTTAAAGGGAATGAATTATTTTTAAGATTCTTATTTTTACAAATGGTCAGAGTCCCAAGAGGATAAATAACACAGGCAGATGCACTTTCTCATATGGCATCAGCCACCAGAATGGAACTGAGAAGAATAATACCTTTAGAAATCCTTATGCACCGTAGTATTGAAGAGGAGAACATTGGTATAATGGATCTAAACTTGGTACCATCTTGAATGGATCTTATGCGGGCATATTTGGAGACCGAGGTAATCCCGACATATCCAAAGGAAGCAAGAAGACTCTAGAACAAGGCAGCGATGTACATACTAGAAGGAGGACTCCTCTTTTGAAGAGAATTTATCATATACTTACTGAGTTGCGTCCATCAAGCCAAAGTCAATGATTTGACAAAGAAGGTGCATGAAGGTTCATATGGAGCCCATTCAATAAAAACATCGCTAGTGAAATTGGTGGCCACGCAAGGCAACTACTGGCGCACTATGAAGGCAGACTGTTCAGAGTGCACTAGGAGATTTTATATATATGAGGGATGGTCCCCCTACTTTATTATAATACAGAAAGAAGAATATCTCCCTGAGTGGCATTACAAGAATGAAAGAAAAGAAATATGGTTTTATAAGTAACCAACAATATAAATGATAGATTATAATAAACCTAAAGGAACTACCTAATAACATATTTACTGAATATTAGTAACTCTCAACATTGGTATCTACCATTTGTCCAGCTTCTCTATCCCTTTAGCAAGGTTTGGAAAATTATCCAAACTATTAAAAGTTGAATAAAATTCGGACTTAACTCTATAGTATGCTAAATAATCTACTACTGAATTACCTTCCCTATAATAGTGACTAAAATTTACATTCAATACCCCTACCATCTCATTTATGTCTGATTACGAGCCTAATTTTTCAAGGTATTTTAAAGATCTTACTTAATAGAATATTAACGAAGATTTTGGAATCTGACTCAACATCAATATATGTTAAGTTCCTCTGGTTGCATTACCTCAACACCTAACTTATAACCAAGGCTTCAGCTACTGTATTTATGTTAACTCCACCATTACTTGAATAAGCCCCTAAGAATGATCAAGTCTAGTCCTTATAATTCCTCCATAGCCACATTCTCCTAGATTTCCTTTCGAAGCAACATTTTACGTTCAACTTTACTTATGAAACTTTGTTTTTTTAGTAGATAAACTTCAACATTTGATGACCATCTATAAATTTCTTCATACCAAACGGCTTAACTATATTAGTTGCACTAGTAAACTTGAATCTCTTGCAGCCACTTATCTCTTTACCTGAATTTATAGTTTACTGGATGATTGACCTCCCATTTATTGTGATGTATTCATAAATAGACTTGGTCCTATTCTATCATATTTCTTACACTATGCAATAAGGTAATACAGTGATTAAATTTTTTATAGCAGCATTATTAGACTGCCTTAGCCACCGTGACACGAGCATCGAATTGAAAATCTTACCCTTCATATTAATTCCCATTATTTCCCCAAAGTACTTCCAAACTTCTAATGCTATTGACCCTAAAATAAATATATGATCCATTAATTCACTACTGCTAAAGCAAAATTTTCATATGAATGCTATATGAACTCCTAAATATTCTACATTATCTTCCAAAGGCATTGCATTATTTAAACACCTCCACATGAATATGGACATTTAAAGAAATATTAAGGGGCCAAACACCTGTCTTATAGCCAAGACTAAACTGCTAATTTAAAATTGAACTTGCCATCTTCAGTTAAAGCCCACACTTTCTCTCCGTCATTCTTTTGAAGACCAAAGATCCAGCAGCGGCTATAAAATTCTTATACTTTCTTCTCATAAAATGACTCCATACATTATTATCATCCTTGAATTTCCATGCTAACTTGATTGCGGTTGCTTTAGTAATATCTTCCAAGCTTTTAATTCCCAAGCCACCCTCCTCATAAGGAAAACAAAATTCTCTCCATTTAATCCATTGATATTTCTTCCCCAAATATATATTGGATCCTCTAAAAGTTTCTTGCATAACTGTTCTATACTACTAAATACTTATTTTGGAGGAGAGAAAGATGCTAGGGTGTCTATTGGCATTGACTCGAGCACTTCTTTAATAAGAATCAACCTCCCCCTTGAGATAAAGACTTGGATTTCGAGCTTTCTATCTTTCTTCTGATTGAATCCACCAACCTATCAAAGTATTCAGATAACCCTTAAACAAAGGACACCCCAAGTATTGCATTGGCTAGTTAGAGTAAGACAACCGAGTCACGTATTTGATTAATTATTTCGTACTTCTACTAACTTTAAACCCTGTAGATAAACTACTTTTTCTTATATAAACCAATTGAATTGAAGCCCTTTCATATTTATGTAAGAACTCCATTAAATTATCCAAACTTTTCTTAGCTGTATTAGTGACAGTCACTATATCATCTGCAAAATTAGATGACATAGGACTACATCTTAGATGAGAAAAGGAATTTATAGAACCATTGACCATTTGAGCATGCCTACTTCTACTAAGAACTTTAGAAGTAATAAAAAAAGACTTGGATAGAGAGGGTAACCTTGTCTTAACCCTCTAAATAACTTAAGATAGTCTGTTGGATGGCCATTTACCGTGACTCAGAACTAAGGAGAAGAAATACACCTCCATATCATATCAATTAACATTTCTAAAAAAACCAAAATCTCTTATAGTTTTTCTGAGGAATAAGAAAGATACCCTATCATATGCTTTCGGCATGTCCAACTTTTAGAACACATTGGAAACCCACTATTTTGCTATTCAACAAGTGGACCATTTCATGCCTCAACAAAATGTTATCAAGAATATTTATTCCTTTAATAAATCCATATTTAAAAAGGGACATACTTTGGGGAAGAACATAAGCTAATCCAGAGGCTAATATTTTCTATATGACTTTATAACTAAAGTTACATAAACTAATAGGTATAAAGACTCTGCAAAATGAGGGATTCTGTACTTTTGGAATTAAGAAAATATTGGTTAAAATCTAGATTTTTAGAATATCTCTACCCAAGAAAAAGACGTAAACATCATCAATAAGGTCCTTCTTTACTATATTCCAACATTTGATATAAAAGCATCCATTAAAACAATCCACTCCTATTGAGCTCGTAGGATTAAGATTGGGATATTGTAATTAACAAGAGCCCAAGAGCCTCACTCATGTCGATCACATCCCCTTGGACATTTTCTATGTGGAAACTTAACTTGGTCATCCCTCTCCCAAAGATGAGGGGTATATTTAAGTCCCTAGTTGTAGCAGTGGATTATTTCACCAAATGGGTGGAGGTTGAGCCACAGGTAGTGACGCCATAGGAGAAATTCTTCCATTTTATCTGGAAGAATATTATTTATCGTTATGAGATGTCGTATGACTTCATCACTGATTATTGTACCGAGTTCAACAACCAAGAATTTGAATATTATTATATACGTTCAAAATTTAGACGCTGCACTCAACACCAGGTCACGCCTAGTGTAATGAAAAAACAGAGGTGAAAAATAAAACATTTTTGGACTAAATGAATAAAATGTTGGATGGTAAAGGGAACTGGACCAACAAGCTACATAGTATGCTTTAGGCATACATGACGACATCGAGAACTACAACGGACAAGACCCCATTCATATTGGAATTTGGGACCCAACCTATAGTACCCATGGAAATTGGCCTACCTAACCACTGTGTACTCAATTTCAACTCACCAAGGAGTGACCTAGTGAGAAGACTAGATTTAGACTTAATAGAAGAGGACATGGAGCATGCGACACTTCGGGTAGCATCATACCAATAGCAAATTGCTCGATTTTATAACAAAAGATTGAAACTGAGCACCTTAAAGGAGGGAAATTACATGCTCCAAAAGGTTATCCAAAAAAGGAACACGTTGAAACCAAATTGGCATAGCCTGTATAAAATATATGCTACCATGCAATCAGGGACTTACTGAATTAAAACCTTAAAAGGAAAATAAAGAATCCGCTGAATTCTGAACACCTGAGAAAAAACTTCCAGTATTAACAACACATGGCAAATTGAGATCAGATATGTAAAGTACTTTCATTTCTTTATAATTCAACTCGGTAATGGATGATAAATAGAAATTTGAAAAGGGAACAGTGTCATTTAAAAAATTTTCTTCTTTATTTAATGATTGTTTTGTTGGTGTAAGAGATGTGCAAGAATTCTAGTCCAAAGACATCTCAGCAGTGCATATCAAAACAAACGATTAAAAACAAACTTCATTTATAGCCTTGTCTTTGGACAGGCCACGATCAAGAAGTTTAGACAAATTTGGAAAATCTGTTGCAGTCACATGGACGACAAGTTGGACCATAACGGACTAATACAGGGATAGATCCCAGTACAGTTGGTCGACTCTAGAAATAATGCTAACACATGGTCAAGATTATAAGATCCATCCATACCACTAGTAAGTTGGCATGGGCATTGGTAGAACCTAAGTCTGGACAACTCAAGTTCATCCAAAACTTTTAGCTAGTAAGGCAAATCAGGTCGGAATGACACTACCACACAATCATAAGACTAAACTACTAGTAGGACTATCTCAATACCAAACAGCTAGTAAGCTGACAAGGCAAGTAGGAAAAATCTTACCATAAGTCCATAAGACCAGAACTAACTGAGAGGTCAATGATATTCAACCACATTCACTTATCTGAAATATTTTTGAACTAACACTAATCATAAATGGTGGATATAAAATTTTAGTTGAGGAAAATAATTGGCAGAAAATACAAATAAGTTAAGACATGTATGCATAAAGATAAGAAATAGAACCACATTTAACCTAAAAAATTATAGCAAGTATAAATAAAAGTGTTCATTATAAATTAGAGATATGGAAGTGAAAATGATTATCACAAAAATATAAGAGGAGATGCAAGAGATTCACTTAATAAAATGCTCAGGGGGACTATGCCAAAGGGGCATCTCCAACTCCAATGGTATCCCGTGGTTGAGCCGCAGTAGCAACATCTACCACAATAATGTCTTGTGCATTAGAAAGAGCAGTATCATCTGTAGGAATTTGGACAGCTTCACCAGCCTGATCGTCCTCGACGGTTGACTTGTCCACCTCAATTAACTGCTCAGTGGCCAAAATTATGGCCTTTTGATCGTCACCCTCTCATTTGATAACTTTTCCTACTATATCAGGGATGTTTGTTATGACATTTTTCTTTATCTCTTCATAGCTGTCAAGAAAAAAAATCCTAGACTTTTAACATTATTATCAGTAGATAATTCAAACTTCTCCACTTCCATCTCCTCGCCCTTAACCAGGGCTTCTTCAGCTTGCACAAGCCTCTGGTTAATTTTATCCACAACTTGTTTAGATGATTCCAAATCATCATTTTCCTTTTTCAGTGCCTCAAGTCCATTGAAATTAACAGCATCAGTGATGGCCTGGTCCTTTAGCATACAGACATCCTCCTTATCCTGGATGAAGGAGACCGTTTTAGTGATGACCTATTCTTCCTTTTGTTCAAGCTCACTTCATATCTTTTTGAGATCATGAGTGGTCTTCTATAGATCATCATTCTGTCAAATATTATCCTTAGTTAACACGATAATCCTACTCCTCTACTCATCGTAAGTAACTTGGTTAGTCCCAACCTTCTCCCATAAGATAGCGGAGGCCATTGATCTCTAGAAATAAAATTATGGAGTCATAAAAATTATCAATCTTATGAGCATAGTTTTGACAAACTGACCGTAGCAAGACGATGTTGTGACCGCCTCCACAAGGCCTTAGAGTTTTAAGACCTCGAAAACTCGAAGTTATTGATATGCTAATTATAGTCATATAAGTCCATGGAATTTTTCATGTGTTCGTAGATAGATTCGGGATCATTCCTCAAACATCACAAGGTGATTAGGGTCAAACTTGAAGTCCTCGACCTCCCCATAATGAGAGGTCAACCCCGAACCACGGACAATCTTACAAGATGGTTGCCCTTTGATCGGTACTCTCTCAACAGTAACCATAAGTCTTAGAATCTTGGGATCACCTTTGGTTATATGGTTTTTAAGTGCCTTCTTATTTCCCACAACTGTAGGAATAAAGGCCATGTGGGACTTTTTCCTTCAACTTGGATCGAGAAGCTGTATTATCTTCAACTGCCATCCGAGCATTTATCTCAGCTTTTTTTCTCTCTTAAACATCAACCCTCTTTTGGGCATCAGTCTTTTTTGAGGCTCTAGCCTTAGTGTCGAATTTCCTATTTTTCTCGATGTTCATATTTTAATGGCAGCACCAAACCATGGCAGTACGATCAAGATGTCGAGGATATGTCCCATACGTAGACTCAATAAAGTCCTCTAAAGAAATAGGAGTGGGAGATGCCCAAATGATGAAAAAATTATCATATCATAAAGAATATGGAAGGGACGAGCAAATATGGTAAAATATTATTACATGTTCCAACCTCTTCCTCACCACCTTGGTTGTCTTAAGCATTCGGGTTAGTCTCAAATAACACCCATTCCTCTAATGGAACTATCATCTCTACAGGGGGAGCATTACCGGGGGGGGGGGGGGGAGGGGGGGTGATACCCAACACGAATAAACTTAGAGACAAAGAACATGTCTTCAAACTTTGGAGGGTTGGGAACACGGTCAGCCTCAACTAAATCCTGCAGCACAATGGGAAGCTTAGGAGATTTCTTCACGAAAAAACAAAAAAGAATAAAGATGTCAGTAGAGAATAAGTCAAGGGAGAAACCAAAAGCAAGTAAAAGTAAAGGCTTTACTAATTTTATTTGGCACAACCCACTTGCATGGAACCTTACATGGCCTATCCTTATTGTGGATTTTGGATTCCCAATCACCCTTCATGAAAACAAACTTTCCTTTCTAACTACGGTTTCTAGTCTGGACACCCTTAACCATCCTCAAGTGGGCCTTCCTAGGGGTAAAGTAATGGAACACCCTGCGCATCTTGGCATTGTCCGCCACTAACTAAGCTGGGCATCACTAAATAAAATATCATTCTCAGCATGTGATAAAAATCTGAGATGTTAAAAACATTTTCCCATAAGATATAATTTGAATAAACCCAACGAATATAAATATCCATGCAAATAAAATCCATAACCATGCTAACTCCAAAATAAAATTCAACTCCAAACGATTAAATAAGACTTAAAATAAATAATCCAACTTTAAATTCGGATTGAAAACAATAAACAATTATGGAACTGACTCACGTATAAAATCAATAAATAATTGTCTCATGAATAAAAATGACGGAATATAAATAATCTAAATTACTAAAGAAATGAAAGTAAATCTCTAGATTCACTCCAAAGATATCCAATCCATCCTATGGAGCTACTCTAACAACTATAGTTTAAATGTTAGTCAACGCAATGGGTCAGAGCCCACCTCATGAACACTACTTACTCCTCCCAATTAGGGTCCTTGAACCCATACATAAACATCATACATGATAAATATTACAATAGAGTATTTTAAATCAAACATTATAATTACATGTGAATTAAGCAATACGACACTGCCCACATAACTTTGACACCCCACTAGTCAAGTCCAATTATGTTATTGCGACATTAAATTATCAATTCACAATTATTAATTGAATTAATGTAACCAATTTATTAATGCAACACCATTGTAGCCATCTCACCCTAACACGAGTCATGCCCACACTCTTGGCATGCCCAATCATATTAATGCGACACCAGTATAGCCCGTTCATCCTATTACGAGTCCTACACACAGTCCGAGCGTGACCGTAATTTTACACCACATCCATTTCATCCTATTAGGAGTCTTGTACACACTTTGGGCGTGCTCGTAATTTTACACCACATACATTTCCTTCACTATATACGGTTCGCTCAATTTCATTAGCACTATACACACTCGTGAGGTTCCATGCCTGAAACGTCATTATATCCAGTTTGCCAATTTCGTTAGACCTACACATACTCGTAATGCCAACACACAACCACGTCATTATACCCAGCCAACCCAATTTTTGTTCTGCACAAATTGGTGACAAAAAATCATTTTAATACTCGTTCTTTGTCATAGGCATAAATTATCAATTTATTTTGAAGTTCTAATTATTCTCTATTAGTCCCACTCTTTATTCGGGTAATCCAACCTAAATCACCCCTAGTCTCATACCTAGAGATCACCAAAACCATAAGTATTTCCTATCCTATCACTTAGGAAAGATACCCATAATAAATCACCACATATTCTCACTCCTACGCAAACAGAAAACTCGTGACGGTGTACTACCTACCCCCACCGAGGAAATACCCAACTGCACGAACCTACAACCATTAGTCCCATACCTAGAAAGGGTTAACAGCAACGAGGCCTACCAAATAGTCCCATACCTAGCAAGCAACCTACAAATAATGGTAAAAGTATAACTACCCCAAAATCCCAACGTCCCTGCGGTGTCGAACTATTAATGCAAGAACATTCACATAAACAATATTTTCAAGATATAGCTACAATTTCTTCCAATTAATTCTCCGATTACAATATGATCAAGATTATGTCCTTTTATTTATATAATTAAACAAGTCTTACTAATCGTCACACAAGTTGTCAAATTTCATAATTTCCATTCAAGCGATATTTTACTGGTTTAACACAAGATTCCATTTTTAACATGCATATTAACAATATTACACAATAGTAAATCCATTCTACAATCTACACATAAAAATCATGATTTTTTTGGGTAAAAAAATTATAAAAATTTCATAGGTTTAGTTTTAAGAAACGTCCCACAATTTTATCCCACAATTCCATTGTAATCCAAATCCCTACTCTAAGAATGCAATTGCTTCAAGTCTTAAATATATTTTTATATTTGAATAAAAATGGCCCCGGAATTATTTTAGCTTTCTCTAATTATTTTGTTCAATTTATTTTAAGAAAACACCATTTATTAAAGCTTAGGCAATATCTAAAATGCATAACACTTAAGGGGAACAATAGATGCATTCATTCCTATAAAGAAGTCGTCTCAAAAATCTAATTACACGTTTGCATTCCTCTTGTGAAAATAGCAAAGATGTGTTCTTACTTGTTCTTGAGAGAACTTGATTTAGATCTTGAAATCTTGGTTGAAACTCGTTCTTAACGGGGTTTAGATTTTGTAGAAGTCAGGAGATAAAGTTATGGGAGGCTATTGCTTTTTGGAATGATATAAAAGTGCTCTAAAAACCGTAAACCCGAGTTTGATTAATAGGGGAAGTATGAGAGTTTAAGTTAACCACAAAAACTAAAAAAAGAACCACTTACGCACCACTATCAGTGCGAACCGGTTCGTACCCAGGGCCGAACCGGTTTGATCAGCCGAACGAACCCAAACTCCCCACATTTTTCATATAACTCTAGAAATTCCCAAATTTACCCTTGCGTTAAATTCCAGTTAAAACATTGTTTTATATATATCAAAACCAATATTTTTACATCCTAAAATTAATTAAATTTTAATTTTGTTTTTGAAATATTTAATTTAAAATATTTTTATGGATTAAAAAATCACGAGGTATTGCAAGTAATAGTACCCTGGAGCTCTAGCATTCTCCTTTAATAAGGTCAAAACTAGTTTGTTCTTTCCAGAACATTATTGCCTCTAAAATAATCTTATAGGCGTTGGGAGGAAGTTGGGTAAGAGTAACATTGTATTCACTTAGAATGGACCTAATTACAAGGTCAAAGGAAAAAATGGAGCCCACTTGGAGTGCTTACAAGGGTAAGACAAACCTCATTAGAGTACAAGGTTTCATAAACCCTGTCCTCACAACCTAGTATCCTAGTTGAAATATTAATGGGGATGCTATATTTCTCCCTCAAATCGTTCAGTCCATCCTCTAGGTACATCATAGCCATATCATTTGGCATTGGTGTTGGAGGAATCATAATAATCAATAGAACCCATAAATGTACTCTCCTCACTAGGGGGCACCTAAATAGAGGAAGGGGGAGGCACAGGTCTTTCTTATACATATCTCTCATGCGATGAGTCCAAATTAACAATAGCCATATCTGATACGGTATTTACAAAATGACTAGCACCGATTTGATGTTCATCTTGACAATCCACTTCGGGTTCTATAAACTCATGGCCGTTAAAATCACATCAGGAGGAAGAGATGTAGAACCACTCAAGGAAGCTGCAATAGGGGTATATTTGGGATGTACAGGTTCGTATTCGAGAAAAACAACTTGTAGGTGTTTTGGAGACCTCCTGGTAAGGAGTCCTGGACATGGTTCTTCTAATTCAGTCATATAATCTAACCGCCTTTGAACGTGAGGTTCGTAACTCATTAAGGAAAAATAGAATTTTGAGTACAACAAAGCTTGGAGGTTATTCAATGTCAAAAATCAAAGGATTAGGCAAAATAATGTCCAAGTAAGCCTAAAAAGACCTAAAATGATGAAACCATAGGCCAATAAACTTAGTGGCCACCTTAAATGACCAATTATGTAGTTAATGGCCAATAACAATTGAATCTAATAGCAATAAAGAAGAAGGAGGGCAAAACTGTGTAAAAATTTGGGAAGATTGCTCAAAACACCCTAAGAAGCTAGATGTAGAGTAACAACATACTTGGAAACCATAAAAAAGTTAAAGATGACTGAAAAAGAACCTACACTCTGGCACAGAAAAAAGGAAACTGAGAAATTTTGCCAAAGATTTTAGAAACAAAACAATCTTAGTCAGAGATGAAAGAGGCTTCTGAAGACAGAGAGATTTTTCTCTCACCAGAAAGCTTAATCTAGTTTGAAAAGTTTCATAAGGTTTGACCTTTCAAGCCTCATGTTTTTAAGACCCCTTTGGCGAAAACAACGTTGCTTAACTTATGACGCATGAAGTCAAGACAGGAAAACTGAACAATAACAGTCATACTGATGTGCGCACTTCCCCATGCATATATAATGATTACAACAGATGCGAAATATCATCACTTAACACATTTCTAGTTCAGTTACAAGGAAAAATGTCATAGGAATTTTTGCTCGGCTCATGCCGAGAAGAATTAAAGAATACCAGAGTTTAGGAGGTCGAAAACATTCTCCTGTTTACACTACACTCATTTAATTCACCTCGCAACTACTTCAAAGATCAAACACTCTAGAAAATTGCTAATAGTTTTGATACTGAGTGAAGTCTTGGGGTTTTTATTATACCATAAATATGGAACACCTTTTGGGCCTCTCAAGAGACAACACGTTTCCTCATCATGGACAAAGAGGGGGATCGACCTAGCACTAAATCTGGTCAACTGGAGTAATAAGGTTGGCTTAGATTCAAATATGCTCAGCTAGACAGTATTAATATTTGTCTCATCATAATTAAATCAGTGTCAATTAACGCTGTTAGTAGCCCCGTCAATGCCAGCCTATACCACGTGAGTAAATGTCAATAGTCACTCTTACACCATGTACATGTGGTGGAGATAGGTGAATATCCTTCATTCATGAATGTGTAAAAAACCCATGATTATCCCCTCGCCCGTATGTAAAAGGTGTAACTGCATCACTTATAATGGTACACCACATGTTCCACTGCTCTCTCTCTCTGTTTCTCTCTCTCTTCCTCACTGTTAGGGATTGAGATATATTTGGCCCTACTGTTATGCTACCCAGATTGAGAGAAAGCACGGGAGCTTGTATCCATAGTAATTCCATGGCCATCACCCATTGAAATAAATACATTCATCACTACACTTGTTGACCTAAGAACCACTTTCGATCGAACCTTATAAACCCTGGCTCTTTTTTTTTTCTCTCATCTCTTTCTCTCATTGGTCATTCTAAATTGGTATCTCGATAATTATCATCTCTTATTTGTTATACTTTATAATTGGTATAGTCTTGATAAGGCACTAAAATCCATATACTAGTTTTAGAGGATAACATCCATGATAATAAAATTGAAATAAAAGCAAAAAAGACGCTAAAATTTTTGGGAGTTAAAACAAAACTTTAAAAAATTCCAAATTACTTATGCTTCATAAATTTCTTTTGATAGATCTTGTAGAGCGTTCCCAAATATAAATTTTATGGTAATTGGGATCATACTTCGACGAATAAGTTTTTTTAGAGTTCATAAGATGTAAATCTTAAGGGGTGTAAATGAAATTTTAGAAACTACAAAACAAATATCCTCCATGGATAGTTTTTTATTGATCTCATCTTGATATTTTCGACCATAAATTTTGTATAAATAACACTTAAATTTTAACATATTCAACGTTAATTTTTAAGAACAAAATTCATCAATTATAAGTAATCAATGAAGTAACACACCTTCAAGACAATATATAATAATAAGAAAAAAAATACTAGTAACTAGAGAATAAGATTAAGGGCATTAGGATTCCTATCCATTCTCATGTATATGTAGAAAGGGGTGAAATATCCTTTTAAGCCGATTCCACCTAAAAAGGATAAAATGGATTTTAGAAACCATACGTTATAATAATTAAAATAAATTATTTATAAAGAAACTAATCCTTGAATTAAGAAGAAAATAATATTAAAAATAGGGTAAACGATGAAATTAAAATAGTATAAATAAATATGTTAATTGGAAATTAAAAAATATTACTCTAATAACATTACTAATTATCGATATTATACATTAAAATTTTTCAATTTAGAAATTAAACTTTCCCCAAAATCGTTAAAAAAATGTTAACAATAACGGGTTTGAGTGAATGATAAATCTAAAATCCAAAAAAATAAATTAAAAAAAAGAATATAATAATAAAAAAATTGAAAACATTTTAAACTAAAAAAATTCTACCCAATCATTCCCTATCACCACCGCACCATTGCTACCCATTCATAGTACCATCGCAATCAAATAAAACCAGTCTCAAGTCAGCACTACCCATCAACAACTTTATCCTGACATAATTAAAATAAAAAAACCACTTAGACAAAATTGATTATAACAACCCTATTTGGAAAATATTCTCCAAATTGAATCAAAATCAAGAAAAATTAATTTGGATTCGATTTTGGAATAATGATTTGGTCTGGGTTTAGTTGTGAAATTGTTAAGTGATGACAAAAATTTTGGGTAATTATTTTGGATTATCTTTACTTTATTTAAAAGATTAGTAAGAAAATAGAGAAGATATACTCTATAGTCAATGAACATAGAGATCCCTTCTCGTAGCATTATTATTACCCCATAAATGAACAAAACCTCACACGTGTTTCTCAACTTGTCAGAGAAAAAATTAAAATAACTAGTCCTCGTCAACTTGTTGAATGGGTTATTTGGATGCTGAGAATCTCATAATCTATGAATTACCAAGCCAAACTCGTAATCCATGGTTTTTAGATAAAAAAACTAAAGTAAAATAAAGTGAATCTCATTTCAAATATTGTTTGATTTCATATCTTGGGACTTTGGTGGGTTTTGATGCATGCATATGTGGTGGTGGTAGTGGTGGTGGTAGGAAGGAAAGGGTGGTCGTGCAATTAATTGTGGCCGATTATAGTGGTAGAGCAGAAAGAGATTCAATTTTTTAAAATAATTTATATTCTTTAGGGTTTTGAGTAATGAACAATTTAAATATAATTTTCTTTTTATTGTTGGTTTTACTTTAGATTTTTTGAAAATTTGAAATATTTTAGACTTAAAATGTGATGTGGTTGTTACGTTTAACTTTTTTAATGATTTTATGAAAAGTCTAATTTTTAAATTTATAGTGATTAAAGTTTGTTATAAAAAATTTGTAATGTACTAAACTAAAAAAAACTAAATGATTATCTAAACTACAATGGTTAATTAATCTTTAAGAAATCAGACATATTTGAAAAACTAAAAGAAAAACATTTTAACAAAGAAAACGCTATTGAAACAAAAGTTGTGATGAAATTTGTAAAATATGAGGAGGAACAAAGTCATAACAAATCATCTCGACTTAATAAAGACTTTTTCCAATTATTTGAGGCCAACTACATGAATCTTATTTTTCATTCAACTTTATTCAATAAAATATCCTCGTTTCAACTGTATGATTGTTGGAGTTTTATTCTTAAAACTATTTTTATGATGTGTATATACTCTTCGTCCATAATGGATCAACATAACCCATTTTAAATAGAAAATCATGATTTTGGAAATATTTTATATTTGTTTGTAAACATATCATAACGTCGATCAATTATGCTATGTAGGAATTCTATTGTGGGCACAAAAGATTAAAATTTCGATTCTAGCATAATTGAATAGTTCAACACCTAAATATGAGTGTTGAAATCCTATTGGTAAGGTTGCGCGTACAATCTTAGTAATTTATCTTGACTATGGAAACCTGTACGATGGTTCATGAACTTGTTTAATAGTTCGAAAAAGAATGTACTGTTACTTTAGGATAGTATTGAACAGGACCAAGAATGAGATTCGAGTCCTGATGCTGACTTATAAATATCATAATTTTTATAGGATGCATAGATTCTTAATCCTTAAAATACATGAGGATCGGAGTATTCGCATCGTCATTGCTTTGATTTTTGGATGTGTGTGATTCAGTTTTATAATGGTCCAGTAAACCCTATAAGTCGGACAATGATATTGTTAGTATATCCGATATCATGTTCAGGAGGAATCACGTTCATGAAGTATCCTAGAATGTGATACTCCCTTGATAAACTTATAAATTTTGACTCTACCAGTAAACCCGACCAATTGATTTTATAATCCGGTAGAGATATCAAATAAGTTAAGTCAAGGAATATTTATAAGATGTTGATGAATATCAATCAGAGAAAAATTGGTTTCACCAAGTAGGTATTGTATGATTTATGGGGGTAATCATATTATGTGGCATACAGTTGTGCAAAAATTAGGCCTTTTTACTGTGGTAAATAAATTGGAGTTCAGTTAAAATTATTTAATGGAATTAATTATGAATGAATGAAAAATGAAATAAATTACGGGAGAGTAATTTAGAATTACGTTTTTCTATTTGGAAGCCAATTTTAGTTATTAGCCTTAGGTGCCTAGTGTAGTCCCTAATTCTTTGAGCCCGGAGTTATATTTGGTCTCAGATACCCCATAATTAACTAAAGGCACCTTTTAGGAGTTTTTGGAAGAGTCCATACTTGATCCAACTCTTTTCACCATATTTTTGGGTTGGTGAGGATAAGTAGGAGTCAGCTAATGAGGTGGGAGAAAGTGAAACACAATTATATTAGTGGTTAAGAGAGCAAATAAGAGATAAGAAATTTTCTCTAGGAAATTTTTTTATGCTTGATTTCAACGGAAAAGACCACCGTTCTTGCTCATCCAAGGAATCATACATTGAAAAGCAAAGGGCTATTCCAAATCCGATTTTACATTAACTCGACTCCGCTTCTTGGATCGATAACAAGATTTGAAAAGGTACGAACTTTACAAACACTAGTTTTCAAGCATAGGTTTTCTATTCATTCTTGATGTTATTTTTCACTCAAGATTGATCAAGATCTTTGGAAAATATGTTTAAAAGGTGATTCCCATCAATGATATCATGTTTTTTACAATATCTCACCAAGTCAATTTAGTATTACTGATAAGCATCCAAAAGTGTTATATTTATTCCCCAAAATAGAATCATTTTAATCGTGAGTTATTGTTAATTTTGGCCATATGTATGCAACTGTTTATCTTGTAGGTCAATACGCAGTTGCGGTTTCAAAATATTTAATTTTAGCCAATTACAAAAAAATATGGTAAAAAATGTCAAGTCTTAATTTAATGTGACCGGAGACACCGAATTCCCTATAAGACCCATCATTGGCCATTTTCCTCTCCCACACCATTTCCTTTTCCCATATTCTATGTGTGTAAGGATGTGTTATATTATTATACTATAAATATACACTACACCAAAATGGGCAAATTGTCACCTTTCAGCCAGCCAGCCTTGTCAAGGTCATTGACCGTGACAAAAAAACACGCGTTTTATGTCACGATCATTGACCTTTACACGACCGTGACAACTAATTGTCACGGTCATTGACCGTGACAAGGCCGTGACAAATTTAATTGTCACGGGCTTGTCACGGTCAATGACCGTGACAATTCTTGTCACGGTCAATGACCTTGACACGACCGTGACAACTTTTCCAGCAAAAACCCTTTCCCCCTTCTTTTTTCCCTCCCACCGTTCCCTCCCTCTCTCTCTCTCTCTCTCTCTCTCGACGCTGCTCTCTCTCTCTCTCTCTCTCTCTCTCTCTCTCTACTTTCAGGTCCAATTTCTCTCTCTCTCTCTCTCTTCCATATATATATATATATATATATATATATATGTGTGTGTGTATATTTATGTGTGTATGTGTATATATATATGTGTGTATGTGTGTGCGTGTGTGGGGGGTGGGGTGGGGCAGGGTGGGGGAGGGGGTGGTGGAGGGGGCAGGGGGTGGGGTGGGGTGCGGTGTGTGTGTGGTTGTGTGTTTTGGGGGAGGGGGAAGGGGGTGGGGTAGGGTGGGGTGTGTGTGTGTGTGTGTGGTGGTGTGTGGTGGGGGAGGGGGTGGTGGAGGGGGTCAGGGGGTGGGGTGTGTGTGTGTGTGGTGGTGTGTGGTGGGGGAGGGGGTGGTGGAAGGGGGCAGGGGGTGGGGTGGGGTGGGGTGTGTGTGTGTGTGTGAATAGGTATAATTTTTTTCACTCCCTCTCTAACCCTCCACAATTGATTATTTTGCTAAAATCCTCGCTTACACAATATAAATAGGTATAATTCACGGGCTTTACCTAAACTAGGGTTTTATAGAGTTTCGCTCCTACTACTTGGGCAATGACTATACTAGGGACCAAAGATAAATAAATAAACTGGATTCAAAGTAAATACTAGGAAATCCCAATTTATAACCGTCTAATTTATATCCTTTATTTATTTAATCACGATTCATTCCACTAAATAATCATGATTGCACTCAAATTTAATTATTTATAAATCACTCTAAAGAATGTGTTATTATTATTAAACTTGATTACGGTATATTATGATTCCCCACGTTATGTTTTCGATACCCTCTTGGTTAAATAAATTTTCTACTAACCGATTTTAATGAATATCTGATCAATTCCTTGATTCTAAAACTTAATTCTATAGGATTATAAAATAGTTCATCGGTCGGGTAAACAAAACATATAAGTCTATTAAGGGGTATCACAATCCAAATTATTTCTTGGACGTGAATTCCTCCAAATTATGATCTCATACCTATTCACACAATGATTGACCAACTTGCGAGGATCTATTGTGAGCATCCTTAGACTTGTAGGGGGTGGGGTGGGGTGTGTGTGTGTGTGGTGGTGTGTGGTGGGGGAGGGGGTATAAACAATTAAAAAAATGGGCGTATGCCACCTAATTGTGAGCGGAGAAATAGTAGTTCATTGTGTGCTCATTGTGTGGCCTCATCAATCTACAATACACTACATAACTAAAAGTTCAATAAAAAAGCCGAGGACTCACATATATACACAACACTAAAAGTAGACATCAATTTTATAAATAATTGATAATAGTTGGATAATAATTGGATAATAAACATCGGGAGGGGGTGGGGGTGGGTGGGGTTTTGAATATTATTTACATTCAAAATAAATAATTGATAATAGTTGGATAATAATTGGATAATAATTGTTTTTATACCTATAGAACAGCTTAGATAGTGTGTGTGTGTGTGTGTGTGTGTGTATGTGGTCAATACATGAATTTATTTTTGTATTTGAATTATCCCATGAATTTATTTTTGTATTTGAATTAACCCATTATATGAAACATACTTGAAATTAAATATAGTGCGCATAGATACTAGCATTCTAGTTCTTATGCGTATGCATTCAATAACCCTTAGACCCGTTCGAGAGTCATTACCCCTGTAATGAGATCTCTCGAATTGTCCCGTTTGGACAGTTTGAGACTGTATAATTTCTGTATAATATTCTTATTGGCTTAAAGTTGTTACTTTTGGAGGAAGTTCTGCAGTCGTATCTTAATGTTCTCTGGGTACATACTAGATTGACAAGTGTGACTGTTATTTTAATTGACCAATTGAAATAACACTCACACCTGCCAATCTACGTCGTGTACTTGGAGAACTAAGGGGATATGCTGTCGAATTTTTTTCAAATCGTAACAATGTGCATGAGCTGTTAAGTATATTACAGAAAAATGCATTCTTGAATGGGATAGGACCACTTACCCTTTAATAGGATAATTAAATGATGGGATAATTAAATAAAACATACTATAAATCTAAGTTTTGTTTACCTTTAATAGGTGTTTAGTTGTGGTAGCTGTGATGGGATATCCGAAATACAAAGAGTGGATGGGTGAGACTAATAGAATGGGGGATGTGTTTCGCAGAGGTGCTAACGAATTTGTGAAATATGCAAAGAGATGTCGTAATGATGAAGAGTTTCCGTGTCCGTGTGCTAGGTGTAAGAATGGTAAGGTGTTTGAGTGGAAAACAATTGAACTACATTTGTTAAGATCGGGTATGCAAGATAGTTATCGATTTTGGAGTTTTCACGGTGAATTGAAAGTTCCTTTTGTCCCTGACCAACCTTCACAACATCCTTCAACAAGTAGAATAGATGAAGAAGGGGACGATATAGATCATAATATGTTAGAGGATTTAGTTGATGATGCGTACGGAGTTTATGAAGCTGAGGAGAATGAGGTTACTGATGATGTAGAAGATTCAAGTGCTCGTGAAGATAACACGATAAAACTTGACGATGACTACCAAAGTTTAAAATTTAAGGCGACCCAACCGTTATACTCTGGCTGTGAGAAATATCAAACAACTTTACATGCCATGGTTGGTTTGCACAGTTTGAAGACGTAGTACGGTTTGTCTGGCAATAGCGTGACGGGAATTCTGAAATGGGTGAAGGGCTTATTATCCAAGGTGAATACACTTCCAAATAGCTATCCTGTTATGAAGAACAGTTTGAAAGGTTTGGGAATGAAGTACAAATCGATTCATGCTTGTGTGTATGACTGCATACTATACCGAAAGGAGTATGAAAATCTCGATCGTTGTCCGGTATGCGATGAACCTAGATATGTCCAATCTACTAGTAAAGAAGGCACAAGCTCAAAAGTGCCTCAAAAAGTATTGAAATATTTTCCTGTTGGGCCTAGATTAAAGAGATTTTTCATAGTACCATGGATTGCAGAGGCAATGACTTGGCATGCTAGGGCAGAAGTAGGGGGTAATATCATGCGTCATCCTATTGATTCTACTGCCTGGCGGAGGATGAATTATGAGTATCCCGATTTTGCTCGAGAACAACGCAACATTCGTTTGGCTATATCAACAGATGGTTTCAATCCATTTGGAAATCTAAGCACCAATCAGAGTGTATGGCCAGTGATCCTAGCCCCACTCAACCTCCCTCCTTCACAGTGTATGAGACCTGAATTTTCGATGATGGCTTTATTGATACCTGGGCCAAAGGCACCAAGTGAAGACATTGATATCTACCTGGCTCCTTTGGTAGAAGAATTAAATGAGTTGTGGGAAGAGGGTGTGCAATCATTTGAATCTTTTAGAAAAGAAGAGTTTACGCTGAAAGCTATGTTGATGTGGGCAATTCATGATTTTCCAACTTATGGGACATTATCCGGATGTGTAGTACATGGTTATTTGGGGTGTCCTATTTGTGGAGAGGAGACTGAATCTCTTCGTCTATCCTCCAGCTTAAAAAATGTATACCATTGCCACAGGAGGTTTTTACCCCCAGCTCATAGTTTCAGATTTGAGAAAGCTTCTAATTTTTTATTGGGCGGAGTTGAACATAGGCTACCGCCGAGACAACTTTCAGGTTCAGAAATTGAAAATAAATCTTCTGAATGTGGCCCAAATATGCCAGGTAAGAATCCCAAATTTAAGAATGTCAAGCATAAGAAGACCCCAACTGGGAATGAAACTGAGATAAGCAAGGCATGGTCTCGGAGGTCAATTTTATTTGACTTTCCTTATTGGAAGAAAAACCCGGTGCGCCATGTATTGGATGTGATGCATGCAGAGAAGAACTTCGTTGAACATATTGTGGGTACTTGCCTTGGGGGGAGTCATTCGAAGGATGGAGAAAATGCACGAAAAGACCTTAAAACGTTAAAACTTAAACCACAACTATGGTTGAAAGAAGATAGTAGGGGAAGGACAATAATTCCCCCTGGTACGTTTACTTTGACGAGTGAGGAAAGGAAGGTGCTTTTAGACACAATATATAATTTGAAGGGCCCATCTACTTTTTCGTCCAACTTGCAAAGGATTGTGAATTATGTTACTCATGATTTACATAAGTGTAAGTCCCACGATTGGCATGTGATCATGCAATTGGTTCCTCTATTGTTTAAGCACTGTTTCTCCAAGCACAAGGATTTGCGTAGGGCTATTATGCAAATTAGTATTACCTTCTCCCTCTTGTGTGAGAAGGTAGTGAATCGAGAACACATAGTGGCCGCAAAATTGGCTGTGAACGAAGCGATTTGTGTATTGGAGAAGTACTTTCCCCCAGCATTCTTTGACATAAGTGTTCACTTGTTGGTACACCTATGCGACGAGGCACTTCTTTGTGGTCCAGTTAGATATCGGTGGATGTATCCGTTTGAAAGATTGATGAAAGTTTTTAAAGATTACGTCAAGAATACGCGATATATTGCAGGATCAATTGTAGATGAATACATCACCGTGGAGTCATCAATATATACTCGGGAATATATGACTGACTCTACCAGCGTTGATGACACTGATGAATTCCTCGATGATGGTGGTAATGTGATGGGAAAACGAGTGAAATTAACGAGTTTGCAACATGAACAAGTAGCTCGTTATCTATTTGACACACATGAAGATGTCGAAGAATGGAAAAAGTAAGTTTCGAATATTATAATGTTTAACATTATTTTAGATTATTTTATACATGATTAATTTTGTAATATGCAGTAAATATGAAGCCCGTGAGAACAATAAAAGACGAAAAACAGTGGTACAATCAGACAGCGAATTTAGGCTATGGTTGACACAAGAGGTAATTACAATGAAAACAGTCGTTATATAACGTTACATTACACTCAAATTTTACCACTAATATAATTAATTTATCTATATTCTCTGCTCCTAAAGATGGGTGATGCGACATCAAGGCTTGCTCGTCTAGCCACTGGACCCTTGTTCGTGGCACAAGAGTACAAAAAATATCGATTGAACGGTTACATTTTCGGCGCTAAAGTGTACGAGGAAAGTACAAATGTACAGAACTCGGGAATTTCATACAAGGCTCTTACTTTCTTTCGAGCGAGCGCAAAAGATAAAAACCTCGTTGAAGCTGAAATGACTTACTATGGTGTAATCCAAAATATATTTGAATTGGATTATATAAGCTTCAAAGAGGTCGTATTTTACTGTGAATGGGTAAGAGTTGAGGATAAAAATGCTTGTAAAGTTGATCCTGTCACCAATTTGATCATGGTTGACTTGTCCAAGTTGAAGAGCAACGACCACGTGAGCGATGAGCCGTTTGTTTGTGCATTTCAAAAGGTTAAGCAAGTGTTTTACTCGGAGTATATCAACAACGAGCCGTGGTCAATTGTCCAACACGCGCCAAGGCGTCTAAATAGTAGTGTGGATGACTTGGCTGCTCCTACCGAATATCAATCCATTTTTGATGATAACCCGAATTTGAAACAATTTTTCAATTTGTAATAAATATTTCAATTTGTACCGAAACATCCATTTTTAATGCTTTTACTTGATCTGCACTTTATCATTTTCACTCTTGTGTAGTGTGCGTGTGTGGAGAGGAGATTAATACATAAATATTCCAACTACATCTAAGTTTTGTTTATACTAATCCATGAATATACGCTTCTTACCTTTAATAGGTTATTAGTACATAGTTATTTGGGGTGTCCTATTTGTGGAGAGGAGACTGAATCTCTTCGTCTATCCGAACACTAAGAAATACCATAATCCTATGGAGCGATGCTCTGCAAATTCCTCCCAACCGTTATGTAGCCAAACATCACCGGTTGAAGTTGTCAATTACACTTTCCATACCCACCACTTTCCATACCCCATTCAAAGGTAAAGTTGACAACTTCAACTGCTGATTTTTGGCTACACAACGGTTGGAAGAAATTTGCAACGCATACCTCCATAGGATTATGGTATTTCTTAGTGTTTAGATATGAAGAGAATTATAATTGACACGATTGCCCGGGGTACATTAGTTGGAAGGAGGTGCCATATGAACTCAAGTTAGCTGTTTGAGTGACACTACAGGTAATGTATTTATATTTATATGTCAATTTTGATTTCGATTTCAATTACGATTTATATTTATCTATATTTGAGGGGCGGATACTAATTTTACTTTATTTAAATTCAGGGGACAGGGAGTGGCCCTAAGGGTAGGCCACATATGCTCTATACTTATGTGGCTATTCGGACGAGAAGGGAAGGATAAGGAGGTGTTCCCGAGCGTCGCGGTACAAAATATCTTTTTCATGCAAATAGTTTGTAGATTTGAGATAAAATGATGGTGATGTTGTTTCTTTTTAAATAGTTTCTTATTTGAATATATATTTGCATTATCTTTAGTTTGTTCGGATATATGATGTTTGGAACAGGTACAACGTTGCTATAACAGGTACAAATATACTGCTGGGCAGTGGCAGTGGCCATACTGCCCAGCAGTTTTTTTTTAATTCTGCCCCGAATTGTCACTGTCATTGATCGTGACACGTCCCTGAAAAAATTGACACGGACGTGTCACGGTCAATGACCGTGACATTTTTTTTAAAAAAGGGTCACGGCTTTGTCACGGTTATAAACCGTGACAAACGTGTCACGGTCATTGACCTTGACACGACCGTGACACAAAACGCGAGTTTTTTGTCAAGGTCAATGACCGTGACATGACCGTGACAAAAAAAGTTGTCTAGCCTCGAAATGTCACGGTCATTGACCTTGACAAGGTGAATTTGTCAAGGTCAATGACCTTGACAAATGGGCAGATTTGGTGTAGTGATATGTGTTATTTTGTGTGTCATATTTTGTGTAAATATAAATATATGTGTCGTTTGGATATAATATTTATTTTATATATATATATATATATATATATATATATATATATATACTCCCACACATTATATATAAACACACACATAACACCACACAAAATACTCTCTCTCTTACCCAAACCATAAATTGAAAACACATCAGCCTCTCTAAACGTATTCTCTAACCCAAAACAACCTAAGACCCCACAAACAAAACACTCATACTTGCCCCAGCCAAGATGCAAAACCCATCTACACTATCACCCACCCGAACAAACCCAGTTACCCCATCTCTCCAAACTGCCAAACACCCCCTGTACCTATTCTCCCTCTCACTCTTATAGACCTACTACAGAAGCAACAGGTGGGGCCCAATACAACTGATGTACCAGTCTTACACCCAAACAACCCCATCCGCATCTCTCATACATCCTTACCAATTTGCCTCCTATATATATATATATATATATATATATATATATTTATTTATTTATTTAAAATCGACTTTTTTCAACTTTCCATAACACACATGTGAGTCCGTAAATCTATATACCTAGCTTTAACTTTCACCAAAATGCTCATGCAAACTCTTTAACCATTTTCCTCCTCTTACACTTTCCAAAATAGTACCAAGCCAAGGTCAACTCTCACTTCTACATACAGGAGCTGCGATTTTAGAGGTGGTTATTCTACACAAGAGAAAATAACTCACTCAACTCAATTTTTTAGTTTTCTCTTGGTTTTTTTAGCTGTCAATTTTAGTGTAGTTATTATTTTTTCATATTTTCTTAGTAGGTTGAGTGTGATAAATATTATAGTGAGGAAAAGTATTGAGTAAATTGATTAAATTATTATTGGTGTGAGTCAAATTTGTGAGGTGTATTTTTGTGAAGATTTGAAAGTGTATGTAAGGAGACTTGGTATATATATTGTTTTTTTTTTGCTTTTCTACAAGACTTTGTATGGAATTATTTTCACACTTTTTGTGTGATTTTACCCATATGGAAGGTTAATCTCTTATTCAATGGGAGAGATGAAGCCTATATGGTATTGTTTTATTTACTTTAATTTTATAATTTTTAACTTTATCATCCTCTGTTGAAAATAAATATTGGACTATTACATGTAAGAATGCATTTCAAGAAAAAAACATTGGGTTCTAGTCATGCTTCGAGAGAAGATGACTTGTTTTCAATGAATCGAGAAATTTCCACTCCATGAGAGATGGGGGGATCTTGTCATTGAGAAAGAATAGGAAATTTTTATTACATTATTTTCTGATGAATCAAGCTACAGATTGTAATTTATTAACGTAAATATTATTTCAGAAAATTCTAACTGTAAAACTAATTTTAAAGACTTAAAATAATTTTAGTAAATGATCCCTGGCGGGTAGTTTATTAGAAAACTTTTAGTCTTATTTTAGATAGTTTTGTAAAATTCTAAAATTAATTTTCTAATTTTTTTATCACATTTGTGATGAGAGTTAATTTGTGATTTACATAAATCTTGGAGTGTTCTGAAATTAAAAATTACTTAATTAAAATAAATAATTAAGCATGAAAGTGGATTCTCAAAACTTATTTTTCTCACATTTCACTCACTTTACATATATATTTTGTTAGTTTAGTTTAAATTTCTCCCATTAGTTAATTAAAATATCATCCCTCAAAAATTGTTTAAAAATCATACATGTCTTCAATCAACCCTTTTCCAAATTAAGAAGTCTGATTGATACCCCTTACTTACCATTATATAATATTTTTAGTGTTTTTCGCCATTCTATGGATTTGAATTAACTTAGTCTTTATAATAATGATATATATAACATACATACATATTAAATCGCGATGTTGCCGGATTCTTAAGCATTGGAAATTTACTCAATTTTTGGCGATAGCTTTCTCACTAATTGAAGTTTTTGGATTCTCAATTGGAGGAGCATTTTTCTCTTTTATTTTTACTTGTATATATTTTTTTATTTTCTTAAATTGGTTGTATTAGGAATATTGAGGCCTTGTATTTGTTTTATTTGGGGTGCGTTTTTTGACACCATTTTTATTTTTAATAATTAATAAAAAAAAAGTGAAAAGGAACACGAGACAAAATAGAGAGGGGGGATCGTTAGAGTGGATTTGAAGCCTCTCTATTTTTGGTATGTAGGACTCTCGCGGATGATTTAAGTTAGGAAAACTTTCCTACAGTCTATTTAACTCGATCTTCATCCCATGTGTGTCAAACTCATAGGAGGTACATTTCTTCATCACTCACGAATCTCCCGCAAGCGAGTCCATTTTTTTGTTCTTGTTTGCTCCTATGTGATTTTAACTATAACATTTCATTATATTTTGATCGTTTTATGAATTAATGAGCATAAAAACTAAACTCGATCATTGAAACGAGTCAGGATTTCATCACCCACTCAACCATTAACTTGCTTGTTAACCCAAATCTACCACTTTATTAAAAGTAACCAACTAGCAAGCCAAGTAGGATTCGGTGTTTGTCAGATTAATTAAAATTTGACCACCCCATCACTTAATTGAAGATAATTGATGATGCTGTAAACAACACCACAAGATAAAGAGGTGGTAGAGCTCAAACAGGCATAACAATGACAGCAAGTAACAACACAGATATGTAGAAGGATATGAGGATAAGAGGAGAAACACACCAATATAAGCGGTTCGGCAATTGACTACATCCAGTGTGCAAGTGAGTGTAAGTATCACTATCAGAAGAGGGATCTAATGGCCATAGCAATACAATCACTCCACTTTCTCTCTCTAGTGTAAATACACCAGAGTTTGGCTAGGGTTTGTCATTATCCATCCCTCTACAAGGTAGAGGAATACCTCTATATATAGAGCTTGGGAATGTAATGTATCCCCCAAGCATGAAATGAGCATATGTATGAGGATCGAACCAGTATGACGGTGACACCTGGATGATCTTATGTAGATAATGATGACCACAATATTCCCTCACATGAGGGGAATGATTCGGTTATAACTGAATTGCCACATGAAGTCTTATATGTGATTGCGTAAGCTCTGACTTGTTTCCTCGACTGATGTAACCTCGACCTGGACGAGTACGAGGTTGGTGAGTCCGATGATGTTGCTTTGCCTTGCTAATAGCCATGATGACCTCGGACAGGAAGACTGGTCGAGGTTATGTATGAGGTGGGGTGTAACATCGGCTGATGCAGAGTAGGATGTTGATAATAACCTATACCCATAAGTCGCTGCTGACCTCGACTGCTGCAGAGCCGAGGTTGGTAGTGGAGAGTCGACCCTTACAGAAGACGACCTTCCTGATAGCTGTTGCAAGCTTCTTATCAACTCAGTCATGTGACAGGCGGAGGTTAGTGACTCTGAGTAAGTGGGTGCACTTTGGGCATATCAATCAGCCCCAACCCTTAGTCTCATATGTGAGTAAGTGATTGAGGGGTATGACAGGACGAGGCTGAGTTTCTTTTCATGCCTTGGGGTGTGAAGTGGTTCCTTGACACATGTCACTCACTGAAGCAAGAAATGTATTCCCCAAGGTATTGATAATTCTGATTGCGCCTTTTAGGTTTCCAAAGGTAATGATGGGGGCATTGGAAATCGTGCCCCATCATTGATAAGGTTTAAATCCTTCCCTTTTCCTCATTTTATCTTTCTTCTTCCAATTTTCTCCCACCTAAGCCTTTTTGCGATTGCCGTTCTCTCAAACCCTCCATTGTTATGCTGCGATTCAAGGTTCCCTTTGCTTCCTAACCTCTTCCTCCCTCACTCGCGATTAGCCAGGTACTTCTTTCGACCTTTCTTTTCATTTTTTAAACTTTCATTTCATAGTTTAAGTTTTTTCGGTGACTTTTTTTCTTTTTTCGACGATGGTTTCTTCCACTGTTAAGTGGTTTTAGGGGTAGGATAGCAGTGGTTGAGTGGCACTAGGGCCATTCCAGGTTGCTTTGAAGTTGCTTTAGCCAAAAACTTCCTTCTTTTAGGTCTCTGGTGAACCTCCGATCGTCTTCTCCAGTGACTCTGTTCTTGGAGGTTCTTGAAGTTCTTGGTGAAAACCTTTTAGATTCCCAACTTGATCTTTAGTTTAGATTGAACAAGTTGTTTACCTGTTTGCAGTTTGATTCAAAGTGTAGTGTCATCCTCCTTATACTCAGACCCTTGTACCAACTCATAGAAGAGTTCCCATCTCTTCGTGAGAAGACCTTTGAGAAAATTAGGCAGATATAGTTAGCCAAGAGGAAGCTCGTAGGGCTGAGTCCTTTCCCCTTAGACCAATTTTTCCTCCTCCAGTAAAGGTCATATACCCTGAGCCTACAGAGGTTCCTGAGGATCCTGTGCCAATGTCTGAGTCCTCTTCCTCAGACCCTATGTCAACATCTAAAGCAGGTGAATCTGTAAACTCTTTTCAAGAGGCTATGGATTATTCTCCTCGGCAAGGTGAGGTTCCTGATGAGGTCGAGGTTTCAATCCATGCCTCGTCTCACTAAGGTGATAACACTTCACGTAAGTATTCCAATGTTGAAATCTTAGGGCCTAGCGTAGAAATTCCACCTCCTATTGATTCTATTCCGCTATCGGCTTCCACCGGGGTTGAATTTTCTCAAAGGTTTTATATTGGTGCCCTTACAAATGCCCAGGTCGATGTTGCTAGGGATGGTGATGATGATGAATGGAGTGATCTTGGTACCTCTGAGGCGGCCGAATATAAGAGTACAATCAACGAGTATGACCTCCTCACTTTCAGGCACCCTTATTCCATAGATTCTTCAATAATCCTTAGGAAACCTATGAAGGATTAGAGGGCCTTCGATGGTTGAGATGGAGAAATCTGTGTTTATGAGTAGATGTTCAAGTTGGGCTTTCAACTTCCAATTCACCCAACCATTAGAGCAATACTCTCCCATATAAATCTTGTCCCTTCCTAACTATCCCCTAATGCCTGGAGGGTTATGATTGGGGCCATTGTCCTTTGGAGGGTTGTCCACCACTCAAATCTTCTAGTTAGAGTTTTCACTGGTTGTTATGTTCCATCATCTGCCAAAAACCACCCTAGATATTACCACTTCTTAGCTAGGAAATCAGAGAAGCAAATGCTCATGTTTACCCAAACTTCAAACCACAATTGGAAACCTAGGTACCTCTTTGTTTTCGGGGAATGGGAATTTGGTTCAGACGAGGCTTTTGGAATGTTGGTCCTAAGGACCCCTCTGAGATTAGGGGAAGTCTCCCTTGCAGCCAAAGATGACCCTAAACGTATCCAGGATAATTACAAAAACATTGAAGACCTTCACAGTCAGGGCGAGAAGGGTCGGATCATTAAATATAAACATATGATGACCCCCTACTACTTATCTCAGACATGTTTAGGGGGTGGTCCCTTGGAAGAGCTTCGTAAGTCTTAATTTTTCTTACCAAATTATACCTCTTACATTTTATATCTCTGACTGACTAACTCAGAGACTTGTCTTTTGAAGAGCGTCCTACATGCATATCAGATGAGCTCTGAGAAATGTCTGCTCCTGGCCTTATCAAGCTCATAGAGAAAATCGGTGGAAAAAATGTACCCTCACCGAACACAAAGAAGAACTTCGGCACCTCCAAGTTCGATGCCAACAAAACGAGGAAGTCCATAGTTGACCCAGAGCATACGAGGCCGAGAAAGACCTAGGCCAGGGATCGCGCCATCCCCATCTCTATAGACGATGACTTAGCTGCTCGTCTTTCTCAACTAAAAATTGGAGATAGCCTAATCAGCCACAGTCTGAAGGCTATCAATGCTATTGGCAAAATAATGACCAAGGAAGAAAAGTGTTTTCTACGCGCCTTGGATGTCCCTTTATTGGCCGAGTTTGCTCTTCACAAGTCAATCTAGGTACCATTTGTTTTCTCATTTGCTCACAAGTGTAACATCGTATTTTTAGAAATTATAACTCATATGTTCATGTCTAATCTTCTTCTTCAGGGTGTCTCATCCTTTCATCGTCTTATTGATTGGACTTTGCAGAAGCTTCCCCTTATAAAGAAGGGTAGGGAAGCTGAGAAGGTTGAGGCCTCTTTGAATGAAGAGGTTGCAAGGTTGAATGGGGTCATTAAGCAAAGGGAAAATGACATATCTCGGCTTAAGAAGGACCATGATAAAGTTCTGAAGGCCAAGGACGATGCTCTTCAGTCTAAGGTTGATGCTACAGTCAAGGTTGCTTTGGAAGATGCTGTTAAAAAGGCCATTAAAGACTACAAGGTGTCTGATGAATTTGTCAGCTCTAGTTTTGAATACCTTGGAAGAGGTATCAAGGAGACTGGCAAATGGGTAGCCATGAAGGAGAGAGAATCAGTTGTCTTGACTACATTAAACTTTGTGGGTCTCGGCTATGGAGACCCTCTGTTCGCTCAGGACTTGCAGGAAGTTGAGGAGGACGATGCTGCTCCAACCGAGACTGCTCCTCTAGAGGTCACTAAGATGGAAGATGCTACTCATTATGATGATGGAGTTGAAGTGACAAACATCGGCCATGACCAGACTACTACAGCTGCAAAAACATAGGCCCTTTTCTTGTGAAGCTTTTTAATAGTTATAATTTTGATTCCCCTTTGTCTGTAACTCTCATTTTTATGAATTCTGTAATGAAGGCTCTTGATACTCTGTTCTGTAACTCTGAACCCTTTTTATGATAATCATTGTTCAACTTCTTTAGATTCTATTGCTTCATACGATGTTTTGCTTGAAATTTATATGGTGTTGCACTATTTGTGATGTTTTACCTCTTATTACCACCAATCTAATGTTATTTGAGGCCCGAGGTCACCAAATAATGACGTTTCACCTCATAAACTTCACCAAACAAATGATGTTTAAGGTCTGAGGTCACCACATTATGGTGTTTTACCCTCATATTTCACCAAATAATGATTTTTAAGGTCCGAGGTCACCATATTATGATGTTTTACCTCATATTTTCACCAACTTAATGATGTTTAAGGTCCGAGGTCACCATATTATGATGTTTCACCTCATATTTTTACCAACTTAATGATGTTTAAGGTCTGAGGTCACCATATTATGATGTTTCACCTCATATTTTCACCATCTTAATGATGTTTAAGGTCTAAGGTAACCATATTATGATGTTTCACCTCATATTTTCACCAACTTAATGGTTTTTAAGGTTTGAGGTCACAATATTATGATGTTTCACCTCATATTTTCACCAACTTAATGATGTTTTAAGGTCCGAGGTCACCAAATTATCATGTTCCACCTCATATTTTCACCAACTTAATGATGTTTAAGGTCTGAGGTCACCATATTATGATGTTTCACCTCATATTTTCACCATCTTAATGATTTTTAAGGTCGGCGGTCACCATATTATGATGTTTCACCTCATATTTTCACCACCTTAATGGTGTTTAAGGTCCGAGGTCACCATATTATGATGTTTCACCTCATATTTTCACCAACTTAATGATATTTTAAGGTCTGAGGGCACCCAATTATGATGTTCCACCTCATATTTTCATCAACTTAATGATGTTTTAGGTCTGAGGTCACCATATTATGATGTTTTACTTCATATTTCACCAAACTAATGATGTTTAAAAACACAATAATAGTACCAACACAACATTCCTATCTTATCATTAACATCCTCTATATAAACTGGTATATGTATTACAAAAAGATAAGAATAATTGCAACACCATATGTAATACTTCTTTAAGTGATCGGCATTCCAAGGGTTGGAGAAAGGTTCCCCTTCAAGATTTTTTTAGCCGGTAAGTACGAGGCATAACCTCATCAACTACCCTATAAGGACCATGCCAGTTGGGATGGAGCTTATTGGTTTTCTGCCACATCTTCTTTATGACTAGGTCTCCCATAGCTATGGGCCTTGACTTCACCCTTTGATTGTAGAATCTCGTAGTTCTCTATTGGTAGGCTGCATGTCTTATCTCTGCATCCTTTATTCTTTCTTCAATTAAATCAAGATCAAATCTTCTTTCCTCCCCATTCTTTTGAGGGTCATATGTCTGAATTCTATGAGTAGGAAGTCATATCTCTTTGGGGATGACAACCTGTGAGCCATGGGCTAAACTAAATGGAGTTTCTCCTGTTGGTGTCCCTATTGTCTTTCTGTAGGCCCAAAGCACATCATATACTTCTTCTATCCACCTTCCTTTGGCCTCTTCCAGCCTATTTTTTATCCTATCAAGGATTTTTTTTATTTGTAACCTCAGTCTGGTCGTTTGCCTCGGGTCAACCAGGAGAAGAGAACAACTGCTTAATTCCCACTCTTTTGCAGTATTTTTCTAAGGATATGTTCTTGAATTAGGTTCCATTGTATGAGATGAGAGTGTTTTAAATACCATATTTGCATATGATTTTCTTTCAGATGAACTGAAAGGTCTTCTGCTCAGTGATTGTGATCATTGACTCAGCCTCCACCCATTTGGAAAAATAATCAATTTCCACTATTAAGAACCGATAATTGTTTACATCTCTTGGTAAGGGACCTACCAAGTCGATGCCCCATATTGCAAATGGCCAAGGGGAACTGATAGAAGTAAGTGGTTGGTGGGGTTGTTGAGGGATGGTGGAGAATCTCTGACACTTATCTCACTTCTTCACATACACAGCTGCATATTTGGCCAAGGTCGGCCACCAGTACCCCTGAGTGATTATCCTCTTAGCCAACGACCTCCCTCCTATGTGACTTGAACAAGAGACCTAATGCACATCGTACAAGATGTGTGGAACCTATGAAGGGTGAACACATCTGAGGAGAGGGAGAAGGAACCATTTTTTATACAGGAAATCTCCTACAATTGAGAATTTAGCAGCTCTGAACCTCAGCTTTCTCCTTTCTAACTTCGACTCTGGAAGCTCTCTGAAATACCCCGTATTTTTGTGATATTTATTTATGGGATTAATTGAATTAAATGTGTATTAATTGGAAATTAATCCGGATTAAAAATACTAGCGAGATGCGAATTGGTATTTGATTATAATGTGCATATATGATTATATATGAATATTGAATTATGAAATTTGTCGTGAGATTGAAATACGGAAATTTGGAAATTTTGTTGAGACGCGTGTGACAGTCGCGTCAGGAATAATATTAATTAATTAAAAAGTGAATTTTATTTCTATTAACCATATGTTCGTTTTGAGTGCGCCAACGCATCCGGAAGGGTCGAGATAGTCAGAAAACACTAGCCGGGGGTTGAGTTTGGGTCCCGGGGCATTTTTAGGCCATACCGGCAACGTAAAAGGGTAGTTTGGTAATTTTGAATTTTTGGGAATTAAAACCAACGAAAATTAGGAATTAAATCTGACTTGGTAATTACCCACTAAACCCACTAACTACACCTTATGACCTTATGGGCTACGGAGGTTATTAGAATTAGTCCCAAAAGTTCCTAAGGCAAAACCCTAGCCACCATTGTCACTTTGGAGAAGAAAAGCTTGGAGAAAAAGAGAGAAAGAGGAGAAATTATGCAGAGAGAGAGAGAACGATTCGATCTTGAACATCAAAATCATAGACACAAATAAGGCAAGTGGTTTAATTTTGATTATTACAAAGAATGTTTCTTCCATGCGTAGGAAATTGACAAAATTTGTATTGTTCTTGGGAGATTAATGAAAACCCATTAAATTGGAATTTGAAACTTGTATTTTGATGAGGAATTGCATGTAGAACTGTATGTAGGTGATTAATCTCATGATAATATATTTTGGATGAAACAAAAATGGATTTAATTAGACTCATTGGGGATTTAAGAATTTTAGGGTTCATGTTCATGTGATTTGGGGTTAAATGGAGGGATTTGATGATTCAATGATGTTTAGGAAGAATTGGCCCTATATAAACGTTAATATATGACCTAAGTATGTTTAGGATTGATTAGAACCCATGTAAAATTGTTGGATTGAAGTTTAGATGAGATTAGAGTGGAAGAAAATATGGAAAAACGACTTTAGGAATTTCTGGGCTCGAAACTGGCCTCTCGTTAGAAGACCTGCCCAGGTCGTTCGAACGAGCTTCTAACGAGTTGACAGTTTGATTTATAATGAGAGGGATGTTCGTTCGATGTCTTTCGTTCGAACGCGATCTCGTTAGAAGGCCCACTTCGTTCGAACGAACTCTAGTTCGAACAACCTCGTTCGAACGAGACTTCTAACGAGCTGACAGTTTGGGCTTTTTAGCCTGTTTTGATCCCGAGTGTCCCATAACCTTGTTTATATGTAGAGATAACACTTTCTTGTGGATTAATTGATATATTTTGGATATTTGGGATATAATGAGGAGTAAAACCTAGAAGTGTAGTTGAACCTAAGGGAAGTTATGAATTAGGACGTGAGTGTCTATTACGATGCGAGAACTATTGACGGCCTAAATAATTATATTAACCGGAAACATATAAATTGTGTAGCATTATATGTCGGTACGAGAATGAGAAGTGTACCACAAATAAATTATGGTGATTACTAAGATGTGTGCATACTTAGTATATGTATATGATTTTATGTGTATGACATACCTACCATACTTGCTATCACGGGAGGTTTACGTTCGCTTAGGGCCCTCTAATCCTTGTGTTGCCCGGATTTAGACTGGTACCTCGAGAACATAGGTCAGAGAAGGACTTATTGGGATGTTAATAAGTCTGTTGATCGTGGGAGCGCAGGTATGTGCGTGACCCATGTGATGTGACTATGTTCGCCTCCATTGTATTGTGATTTGCTATTATATAAGAACGATTCCAGAGAGATTCGGAATGCGTGATCCTTATGTACGTGATGTACCGGGATGGATAGCAGAGTATGCGTGCACCGCAACTTAGTCTCGGGGTGCTTGTATTGTATATTTACGACGTGAATAATATACACTTAATAAATGGGAACTTTCATGTTGGTATTGTGAATATACTTATGGTAATGTTTTGAGAAAACATAACGGGTTAACCGATAGTGAATTGTATTACTAATTTAGAATCCGAGTGTATGTAAAGCCCTCTATTTAATTGATAACGCTAGAATGTAATATGAGAATCGATTAGTAAGGGGTAGAACGTATTACGGTTTGGTTAGATATGTATGTTATTTAGATGGGTACGGTACGTTAGGAGTGCACATGTAGTCGAGAGGTGAGAATTTCATGTGAGTGCACGTCCTAACATGTATTTTGCATTTAATGTTTTAATGTTATTAAAACACTTGTTGTTTTTAAAATGATTTCCACTTTCGGCCTCTGACCCATTTGCTTTCAAATCTATTTTTGTAAAAACCATTTTAGGTTCCCAGCCACAAGGACACCATGCTTAGGATCCTCATTCAGGTGACGAGCTGTAGCTGTTTGTGGAAGTTATAGGACTTTGCTTGTAGACGCTTCATCTATCTTGACTCGATATTCAGTATTTATCAGTTGTAGGGGCCCATTTCTTTTAGAGACATTTCATTTATTTCAGTTATTCAGACTTCTGGCATGTAATTAGTTCAGGATTTAGACTTGTATTATTATTTTTCAGTTGTGGGATTGTTGTGAGGAGTTTTCCTCCGGACTTCTTATTATTATTTGTTGGTTATTTCCTTACTTCGTTATGGTGAATGGATTATGTTGTTCTTCCATTATTCTTTTATTGCATGTTAATCAGACTTAAATTAAAATTTGGCAACTTAATTTTTAAATACTAGGTGGTTAGTAATCATTAAAATGTTTTCGACAGTGATGCTATTAACTGAACCAACTTGGCATTTTGTATTGATTTAATAAAGGAGTAGCTACCCGGTATTTAATTAGTAGGGGTGCACAGGTGGTATCAGAGCATCAGGTTCTAGTGTCCTTTAGGATCTGTACGGCTTGTTATATTTCCGCTGAGCTTTCTTTGATGTAGAGCCCCATATTTTAGGACTGTTGTATTCTTTTATTTAAGCTACGTTCTTCAGCTATTCTGAGTTTATAACTGCGAACTTATAGACTTTATTCTTGTTTCAGAATGCCTCCATGACGTGCACAACGGGTTCCCAGGGATGCTACGCCAGAACCACAGCCCGCACCAGTACAGGGCACGATGAATGCCGCCGAGGTTGCAGCCATTGTGGCCCAGGCCGTAAATGCCGCACTAGCCGTAGTTCAGCAGGCACCACCTCAGGCGCAGTAGCCGCACCAGTTCAGGCACATGCATTCCCGTCTGCTTGGGGACATGTACGTGATGCTTTTCAAAAGGCACACACACCGGAGTTCGCCGGTAGCTCCGATGTTGTAGTTTCGAGTCAGTGGAGGAAGGACATTTAGTGGCACCTGAGGATGTATGAGTGCACCGATGTCCAGAAGCAGATACTAGCTACCTTTAAGCTAGTGGGGTCTGCACTGCAGTGGTGGGAGTCTATTACCACCATGGAGGAGAGAGATACTCTCACTATCCAGGAGTTTTGGGTGCGGTTCGACCGCAAGTACTTTCCGTCAGCTGTTCACATGAAAATGAGGAGGAAGTTGATGAGCCTTCGACAGGAGGGTAAGACTGTGGCCGAGTATGAGGCCGAATTCACTAATCTTCTGAACATTGTACCGGATGAGATACCGATGGAAGAGAAGAAGATACAGAAATTTACAGACGGGTTGACTTGGAGGATCCGTCAGCATTTGTTGGGGAACCTATCGTTGGCCACTTACACTGATGTGGTTAACGCTACACTGTTACACTGCCAGGATCACCGCTTTCACATGGCTGAGGGCAAGAGATCGGGAGAGTCCAGCCATCAGGGCAGGACTGGAGGACATGGTGCCAGTGGGGCACAATCTGTTCAGGGGCAGAGACAGGGTGACCAGGGTTCCCAGGAGGGGGATCATAAGAGGTTCAAATCGGGGAACTTCAGGCACGGACAGGGAGGTTTCCGACAGGGCCATCAGGGTCCGAACGGCTATCAGAACCAGCAGGGTCAGAATGGTCAACAACAGTTTCAGCAGGTCCAGTGGAGGAACGGTAACGGCCACCAGGGCCGGGGACAGCAGGGACATAGAGGGGGGAACTTCCCAGGGAAGTGTTTCATTTGTGGCAAGACTGGCCATAAATGCCAGGACTGTCCCGATAGGGGCAGGGCCCCGCAGCAGCAGCAGGGTGCTCGACATGAGCCACAGAGGCCACTTTTTCCACCTGCCCTCCCAGCTCCAGCCCAGGTGCCAGCACTACCAGCCATTCCAGCAGTTCCTGTGCAGCAGGGGCAGTTGCAGTATGGACGTGTCTATAACGTCCACCAGGATGCATCTCCACAGGCACCACCCGCGATTCAGGGTATGTTTCCTATCCTTGGTACTATGGGTCGGGTTTTGTTTGATACGGGGGCAACGCACTGTTTTATAGCTACACATTTTGCGAAAGCCTTAGGGTTGTTAGCCACAGCAGAGAGTACAGTGACGTGTGTAGACTCACCATTGGGGAGTGGGTCGCTTATTTTTTTTATATGCCGGGGAGTGGGGGTAGAGATTGGTAGTTTGGTATTACCTGCAGACATGTTGGTATTAGATATGCATGTGCACGATGTGATTATCGGTATGGATTGGCTCGCTGATTATAGAGCCATGATTGATTACTTCGGTGGGAGCATTGTTTTTGCCATTCCGGGGCAAGAGATGTTTGTAGTGGCGATGCCTCACCCAGAGGGAGGTTCGACCGCTCATTTGTACTACATAGAGGAGGATACCTCTAAGGAGGTTGCGATTCCTTTATATTCGATCCCAGTTGTCAGGGAGTATTCTGATGTGTTTCAGGAGATACCAGGCCTACCCCCCAGTCGTGAGATAGACTTTGTCATGGACTTATTACCAGATACGAGACCGATAGCACGCGCCCCGTACCGTATGGCTCCGACAGAGATGCAAGAGCTACGAGATCAGATTGAGCAGTTGTTGGGTCAGGGGTTTATACGGAGGAGTACTTCGCCGTGGGGTGCCCCTGTGTTGTTCGTGAAGAAGAGGGATGGTTCACTGAGATTGTGTGTGGATTACCGAGAGTTGAATAAGGTCACGATACGGAATAAGTATCCGTTGCCTCGAATCGATGACCTATTCGACCAGTTGAGAGGAGCTTCTTTCTTCTCAAAGATTGATTTGCGATCGGGATACCATCAGATGCGTATCAGGGAGGAGGATGTCTCGAAGACTGCGTTCTTAACGAGATATGGTTCTTACGAGTTTCGAGTTATGCCTTTTGGTCTGACCAATGCCCCAGCCGTGTTTATGGACTTGATGAATAGGGTGTTCAGAGATTTTCTAGATCAGTTTGTCATTATCTTCATTGATGATATTCTGGTTTACTCCCAGACAGAGGAGGATCACGCCGAACATTTGAGGCAAGTTTTGCAGACGCTACGTCAGAACGAGCTGTATGTAAAATATGGGAAGTGTGGGTTTTGGCTGAAGGAGGTCCAGTTTTTGGGACACATTATTTCCGACCGGGGGATATCGTTGATCCGGGGAAGGTATCCGCGGTGAGGGAGTGGGGACAACCCACGACACCGACAGAGATCCATAGTTTCTTGGGCCTAGCAGGATACTACAGGAGGTTAATTCGGGGATTTTCGAAGATAACAGGTCCTTTGACACATGTGACTCATAAAGGTGTGCCGTTCATTTGGAGTGATGCCTGTAAGCTGGCATTCGATGAGTTGAAGGACAAGTTGACCTCAGCACCTGTGTTAGCATTGCCGAGACCGGGAGTTGAGTATCTAGTCTACACCGATGCGTCCTTGCAAGGACTTGGAGGTGTATTACAGCAGGAGAGTCAGGCCATAGCTTATGCTTCCCGTAAGCTTAAGCCTCACGAGAAGAATTACCCCACTCATGACTTGGAGTTAACGGCAGTGGTATTTGCCCTTCGGATTTGGAGACATTACCTCTTGGGGAAGAAGTTTCGATTGTTCATGGACCACAAGTCCCTACAGTACCTATTCACGCAGAAGGAGTTGAATATGCGGAAACAGAGGTGGATTGAATTCGTGAAAGATTATCAGTTTGATATCCAATACCACTCGAGGAAGGCTAACGTGGTAGCAGACGCGTTGAGCCGCAGACCTGTTGATGAGGTGGCAGGGGTGTGGAAGGCAAAGTGGAAAGAATTGGGACACCAAGATGCAGTGGCCCGATCATTCATGTCGGTAATGACTGTTACGCCGCAGATTGTCACGAGAGTGGTAAAGGCACAAGCAGATGACTCGTTCTGTCAGGAGCTGATAGTTCGATTACTAGCAGAGGGAGCCGAATCCTATACCGTTAGCTCAGACGGGGGATTACGCTTCAATGGGAGATTAGTAGTTCCGAAAGGGGAGGAGTTGCGGCACGAGGTGATGGCAGAGTCACACGGCTCACGATTCACGGTACATCCCGGTGGGGACAAAATGTACCAAGACATGAGATGACAGTATTGGTGGAGCGGGATGAAGAGAGATATTGCCGTGTTTGTTTCTAAATGCGCCACTTGTCAGCTGGTAAAAGTGGATCATCAGAGACCGGCAGGACTTCTACAGCCATTGGAGGTCCCGATGTGGATGTGGGAGAGCATATCCATGGACTTTATCACAGGGTTGCCTACGTCGCAGAGAGGTCACGACTCCATTTGGGTAATTGTGGACATGTTTTCCAAAGTCACTCATTTTCTACCCGTAAGGACAGACTACACTACGGGACAGTATGCCCAGCTCTTTATTGCAGAGATAGTGAGACTTCATGGTGTACCCCTAAATATCGTGTCTGACAGAGACAAGATATTTGTTTCGAAATTTTGGGAGAGTTTTCAGGAGTCCATGGGCACGGAATTGCGATTGAGTACGGCGTATCACCCGCAGACCGATGGGCAGACCGAGCGTATAAACCAAATGTTGGAGGACATGTTGCGTATGTGCATCATTGATTTCGAAGGTGGATGGGAGCAGTATCTTCCACTGGTGGAGTTTGCTTACAATAACTCCTACTAGTTCACCATTGGCATGGCTCCATTTGAGGCGTTGTACGGTAGACCTTGTCGTTCCCCAGCATGTTGGTTGGAGGTGGGGGACAACAAACTACTTGGGCCGAAAGTGATTCAGGATACTTCAGCGAGAATAGAATTGATTCGGAGTCGCATTCGGGTAGCTCAGGATCGGCAGAAGAGCTATGCTAATGCGAAGAGGCTCTTCAGAGAGTTCCAAGTGGGGGACCAGGTTTTGCTCAGATTATCTCCTATGAAGGGGATTATGCGTTTCGGTAAGAAAGGGAAGTTGGCACTGAGATATGTGGGACCATTTCCTATTATTGAGCGGATTGGACCGGTTGCGTATAGGCTTGGATTACCGGAGCATTTGCATCGGATTCACGATGTGTTTCATATTTCCTCGCTAAGGAAATATCTTAGAGACTATTTGGCTCATTCTCACATTGCTTTGGAGGACATCGATCTCCATCCTGATAGCTCCTACGAGGAGGGGATGATTGCAATTTTGGACCGAAGTGAGCGGAAACTGCGGTCAAAGATAGTTCGTTAGTACGTGTTCAGTGGCGACATCATAATGTCGAGGAGTCCACATGGGAGCGCATAGATGAGATGCGCGAACGTTATCCAGAGTTGTTCTTACCATGTACTTTCTAGTTCCGAATTTCGGGACAAAATTCAGTTATTAGGGGGGAAGTATGTAATACCCCGTATTTTTGTGATATTTATTTATGGGATTAATTGAATTAAATGTGTATTAATTGGAAATTAATCCGGATTAAAAATACTAGCGAGATGCGAGTTGATATTTGATTATAATGTGCATATATGATTATATATGAATATTGAATTATGAAATTTGTCGTGAGATTGAAATACGGAAATTTGGAAATTTTGTTGAGACGCGTGTGACAGTTGCGTCAGGAATAATATTATTTAATTAAAAAGTGAATTTTATTTCTATTAACCATATGGTCATTTTGAGTGCGCCAACGCGTCCGGAAGGGTCGAGATAGTCAGAAAACACTAGCCAGGGGTTGAGTTTGGGTACCGGGGCATTTTTAGGCCATACCGGCAACGTAAAAGGGTAGTTTGGTAATTTTGAATTTTTGGGAATTAAAACCAACGAAAATTAGGAATTAAATCTGACTTGGTAATTACCCACTAAACCCACTAACTACACCTTATGACCTTATGGGCTACGGAGGTTATTAGAATTAGTCCCAAAAGTTCCTAAGGCAAAACCCTAGCCACCATTGTCACTTTGGAGAAGAAAAACTTAAAGAAAAGGAGAGAGAGAGGAGAAATTCGGCAGAGAGAGAGAGAACAATTCGATCTTCAACATCAAAATCAGAGATACAAATAAGGCAAGTGGTTTGATTTTGTTTATTACAAAGAATGTTTCTTCCATGCGTAGGAAATTGACAAAATTTGTATTGTTCTAGGGAGATTGATGAAAACCCATTAAATTGGAATTTGAAACTTGTATTTTGATGAGGAATTGCATGTAGAACTGTATGTAGGTGATTAATCTCATGATAATATATTTTGGATGAAACAAAAACGGATTTAATTATACTCATTGGGGATTTAAGAATTTTAGGGTTCATGTTCATGTGATTTGGGGTTAAATGGAGGGATTTGATGATTCAATAATGTTTAGGTAGAATTGGCCCTATATAAACGTTAATATATGACCTAAGTATGTTTAGGATTGATTAGAACCCATGTACAATTGTTGGATTGATGTTTAGATGAGATTAGAGTGGAAGAAAAGATGGAAAAACGAGTTTAGGAATTTCTGGGCTCGAAACTGGCCTCTCGTTAGAAGACCTGCCCAGGTCGTTCGAACAAGCTCATTCGAACGAGCTTCTAACGAGTTGACAGTTTGATTTCTAATGAGAGGGATGTTCGTTCGATGTCTTTTGTTCGAACGAGATCTCGTTAGAAGGCCCACTTCAATCGAACGAACTCTCGTTCGAACAGCCTCGTTCGAACGAGACTTCTAACGAGCTGACAGTTTGGGCTTTTTAGCCTGTTTTGATCCCGAGTGTCCCATAACCTTGTTTATATGTAGAGATAACACTTTCTTGTGGATTAATTGATATATTTTGGATATTTGGGATATAATGAGGAGTAAAACCTAGAAGTGTAGTTGAACCTAAGGGAAGTTATGAATTAGGACGTGAGTGTCTATTACGATGCGAGAACTATTGACGGCCTAAATAATTATATTAACCGGAAACATATAAATTGTGTAGCATTATATGTCGGTACGAGAATGAGAAGTGTACCACAAATAAATTATGGTGATTACTAAGATGTGTGCATACTTAGTATATGTATATGATTTTATGTGTATGACATACCTACCATACTTGCTATCACGGGAGGTTTACGTTCGCTTAGGGCCCTCTAATCCTTGTGTTGCCCGGATTTAGACTGGTACCTCGAGAACATAGGTCAGAGAAGGACTTATTGGGATGTTAATAAGTCTGTTGATCGTGGGAGCGCAGGTATGTGCGTGACCCATGTGATGTGACTATGTTCGCCTCCATTGTATTGTGATTTGCTATTATATAAGAACGATTCCAGAGAGATTCGGAATGCGTGATCCTTATGTACGTGATGTACCGGGATGGATAGCAGAGTATGCGTGCACCGCAACTTAGTCTCGGGGTGCTTGTATTGTATATTTACGACGTGAATAATATACACTTAATAAATGGGAACTTTCATGTTGGTATTGTGAATATACTTATGGTAATGTTTTGAGAAAACATAACGGGTTAACCGATAGTGAATTGTATTACTAATTTAGAATCCGAGTGTATGTAAAGCCCTCTATTTAATTGATAACGCTAGAATGTAATATGGGAATCGAGTAGTAAGGGGTAGAACGTATTACGATTTGGTTAGATATATATGTTATTTAGATGGGTACAGTACGTTAGGAGTGCACATGTAGTCGAGAGGTGAGAATTTCATGTGAGTGCACGTCCTAACATGTATTTTGCATTTAATGTTTTAATGTTATTAAAACACTTGCTGTTTTTAAAATGATCTGCACTTTCGGGCTCTGACCCATTTGCTTTCAAATCTATTTTTGTAAAAACCATTTTAGGTGCCCAGCCACAAGGACACCATGCTTAGGATCCTCATTTAGGTGACGAGCTGTAGCTGTTTGTGGAAGTTACAGGACTTTGCTTGTAGACGCTTCATCTATCTTGACTCGATATTCAGTATTTATCAGTTGTAGGGCATGTCGCCCATTTCTTTTAGAGACATTTCATTTATTTCAGTTATTCAGACTTCTGGCATGTAATTAATTCAGGATTTAGACTTGTATTATTATTTTTCAGTTGTGGGATTGTTGTGAGGAGTTTTCCTCCGGACTTCTTATTATTATTTGTTGGTTATTTCCTTACTTCGTTATGGTGAATGGATTATGTTGTTCTTCCATTATTCTTTTATTGCATGTTAATCAGACTTAAATTAAAATTTGGCAACTTACTTTTTAAATACTAGGTGGTTAGTAATCATTAAAATGTTTTCGATAGTGATGCTATTAACTGAACCAACTTGGCATTTTGTATTGATTTAATAAAGGAGTAGCTACCCGGTATTTAATTAGTCGGGGTGTCACACTCTCCCTCTCTGATGTATCTGATAAGAGGGTCCATCCATGATTATCCCATATTCAGATTCAGGCAAGGTCTAGCAACCTCTTCTTCTACGATGGTTAGCTTGAGCAGAATCACAATTAGTACTGTTCTTCTTATGTTCGCCCCTGTTGTTGAGACCAACCTCTCGAGTGCATCCGCTCGCCTGTTGTCTAGCTGAGGTATCTTCTTCATCTTTACTTCCTTAAAGCTTTCTATAATCGTTCTCACCCTCTTTAGGTATTTGGACATCCTTTCATCTTTGTCCTTATACACCCCTAGGATTTGGTCGACAACCAACCTTGAGTCACTGTGGACTAGGAGTTGGCCGACACTAAGGGCCTTTGCTAAAGAGAGACCTACTATCAATGCATTATACTATGACTCATTATTGGAATCTTTAAAGTTGAACCTCAACGCATATTCAATATTGGTACCATCTGGTGCTGACACTATCAGCCCTGCTCCACTTCCGCTTTCACAAGACAACCTATCAACGAAGAGGTTCCAAATGGTTGCATTTGAAGAGAAGTTTCCCTCTGATAGGGTCCCTTGCTTGAAGATATATTTCTCATCCTCATTCTCAACTATTCTTTGTATGGCTCTGCTTGAATCAACCTCGTCTAATTATTGGTCGATGTTTCTCTCCTTTGGGGCACGTGAAACCTCTTGATTAATCTCAACTTTGTCCTCATCCCAAGTAAACTCGGCCACAAAATTCATGAGTGCTTGTCCCATGATGGCAACCATGGGTTGATAGACAATGTCGTATTCCCCCAACTCGATGGCCTAGGTCATTAGCCTGCCTGACTTCTTATGCTTATGGAGGACTTGTCTGAGTGGGGAGTCAGTGAGGAAAACTATGGAGTAGGCTTGAAAGTATGGCTTCATTTTCCTAGAAGCATGTATCAAAGTATAGGCTAACTTTTCTATGCGAGGGTACTTCTTCTCAGACCCCGGGAGAGCTTTACTATTAAAGTACACTGGTCCCTGCACTCTATCCTCTTCTCTTCCAATCGTAACACTGATGGCTGATTCTGAGACAACTAAGTATACGTACAAATTTTCTCCCCGAATGGGTCGAGATAGGAGTAGAGGGGATCCGAGGTAGGATTTAAGCTCTTTGAAAGCTTTGTCGCATTTCTTAATCCATTCGAAGGCCTTTCTAAGAACTTTGAAAAAAGGAAGACATTTATCTGTGGCTCTTGAGACAAACTTGTTAAGTGCTGCGAATCGTTCGATTAGCCTCTGAACGTCTTTGATAGTTCTAGGTGTCTTCATTTCCAACAAAGTCTTGATCTTCTCAGGGTTAGCCTCTATTCCCCTTTGGTTGACGATGAATCCCAGAAACTTTCCGGCTCCTACCCCGAAGACACATTTGGCCAAGTTGAGCTTCATTCCGTATTTGTCCATGGTGTCAAAAGTTCTTTCACGGTCAAAACATGAGTGTTGGCCTTCAGCCTCTTCATCAGCATATCGTCTACATAAATTTCCATGGATTTGCCTATCTGATCTTCGAACATATTATTTACAAGTCATTGGTAAGTATCCCCTTCATTCTTCAGTACGAAGGGAATGACCTTGTAGAAATAGGTCCCCTTATTTGTAAGGAAGGCTTTCTTCTTTGAGTGTGCTGAGACCATGAAGATCTGATTATACCCTGAATATGCATCGATGAAACTCATGAGCTCATGTCCTACTGTGGAATCCACCATGTGATCTATACGAGGTAAGGGAAAGATGTCTTTTGGGCAAGATTTATTTAATCAGTAAAGTCTATACACATCCTCCATTTCCTATTACTCTTGGGTACAATTATAGCGTTAGACAACCACTCTGGGTATATTACCTCTTTGATGAACTTGGCTTCTTTAAGATTTCTAACCTCGTCTCTGATGATATCATACCTTTCCCTTGAGTAAACTCTTCTTCTCTCCTTGATGGGCTTAGCATCTTCTACAACATTATGTTTATGGCATATAATCTTAGGATCAATACATGGCATGTCTACATGGATCAATGCAAAGATACTCTGTCTTTTCCTTAGCAGCTTTACTAGTTCCTCCTTGATCTCAGGTCTTAGGGCTTTGCCAATTTTGATGGGTTTTTTTTACCCGTCCTCATTGAGGACGATGGATTCTACCTCCTCCGTGGCCTTTCCCCTTTTGAGCTTTGTTTTATCCCTAGGATCAAATGTGTCGATGTTATACATGGTTGTTTCCCTCTTATGAGCCTCTCTCTCTTCCGTAGAGTTGAAGTAGTATTCACGTGCTGATGTTTGGTCACCTTGCACTTCCCCTACTCCATAAGGAGTCCAGAATTTTAGCATTTGGTAGACCGTTGAAGGAACGACCTCAAATTGCTTGAGGGCTACTCGTCCTATGACGAGGTTGTAAGCTAAGAAGATGTTTTCATCCATTACAAAGAAATTGATTTTTCTGGTCAACCTCTTAGGCCATTCATCTTCCATTCTATCATCCATTTCATACATATCCAATGGATGAACCTTCTCACCGCTGAAGCCAATCAAGGGATGATGATAACGGAGAAGCCTAGCTCTGCTAAGACCCAGGCTCTTCAAACAGGGCCAAAATATAATATCTGCAGAACTACCCCCATCAACAAGGATCCTCTAAACTTCACAACTATGTACCCTTGTGGTGATGACTAAAGGGTCATCATGGGGAGTGATGATACTCAAATATTGCGTATTTTATTCTCCGAACGAAAGCATTTTAGCCCCCTCGTGTATCTTATTCCCTATATTTATGCTCGTTAACCAAACAACCTCGAATTTATACGTTAACATATTTTGCAGGGGTTAATTGAATTTTTATAGGTATTTGGATGCTAAGTGTGAAGTTCAGACGCGTTCCACTCGATTTTCGTATGAGATCGCACGTTTAAGGGCAAATTAGTCATTTCATAGATTGGGCACGTGGCCCAACATCTTCACGGAAGTGGTAGCCCTCCTTGCAAGCTTCACGTGGCCGTCAATGGTGTGCGATTCCGATTAAGAATGAATAAGTTACGGGAGTTTCAGTGGATGGGAAATCCAAGCAGCCCAAAACAGCATTGCAGTGTGATGATACCTGCTTGATCAATCGATCGACCAAAGGGGTCGATCGATCGATCCTTCTCGACAGTGGGCTATTTTGTTCATCATCGATTGATATACCAAAGGGGTCGATCGATCGATCCCCTATTTCCAGGAGATATTTTGCCTTTTATTTTATTTTCTATTTCTTTTTCTTTTCCCACTTACTATAAATATCTTTTTTGTTGTAAATATCAGAGATGAAATATTTTAGATAGTTTTAGAAGATAGTTTAGCTTATGGTTTGGGTTTTTGGTTAGTTCTTCTTTATTTCTCTTTGGATTGAGACCCTTTTTGGTATGTAAGTTGACTATTCATTACCCTCTCCATTAATTTAGCTTGTATTTCATTCTTTCTTGCTTTGATAATTAGGTTTACAAGCTTTGTTAATTAGTTTACTTTCTTTCTTTAATCGCTTTCTAGTATAGGTTTATCGCGTTTATTTACTGCCTTCATTTATCGCGTTTTTAACATGCTTTCTAGGTAATTTAAATTAGGTTGTGTTTGAATGGAAATCACTCGGGTTAACGCGATGCTTTGATTTGGTGATAGTGTTTACGGGTCTATTTCGAGTGCGTTGTCCTAGTTATTGTGCCTAGGAGATTTGATGGGGCATATCATGTGTGTCCCGATCTTACGACCTTTCGTGCGCAATTTTTGGGATATTTGTTGATGCCAAAATCTTATTAGAATTTTATGAGGATTTAGGGGCATGACAAACCTTGATTTAATTAACTGTCGAAATGAGACACATTTGTAACAACATGTATCCATTTTATACAAATTAACTCGAGTGAGGGATATTCGACGCAACCTATAGTTTTACCGCTTTGTTAATCTAGTTAATCATTTCCCTTTTATGAATCTTTTCGTTTTTAGTTTGTAATCACCTTTTACACTTTTATTTCAGAGGACTAAATCTTATAAATTCTAGCATCTCGTCCCAGTTGATTTTTGATACCCGACTTACCGTTGTGCTTGCCTCGCAAGTGTAGTTGTAATTTAAGTTTGTTTGTATTGAGTAGGCGAAACGAAAACAACGATCGTGCACTTACACATGCATGCATTTCTCACTCATAATCAAAATTGCGTTGTTGTCGGGGACTTGTTTGTTTTAGACTTTATTTGATTTAGTATTTAATAGTATTTTCTTTCTATTTATATTATTTTCTAACCTTTTGCATAACTTCCACATTTGAGCACTTAGAAACGCGCGAATTTTCCCCGCGCACACTTACTTTGTGGAATCTGCCACTTCGAGCCATTTTTGGGGCAAGCATGTCTTATTCCAATTCTTTCGGTAATCATTGTTATAATTCTCAAAATTCCCACAAGCCTATGACTTTCGGGGAATACTTAGAATCCCAAAGTATAACAAATTCAAATATAACTTTGGGTGAGTATAACGAAAGTCAAAACTTGGGTTATTGGAATTTTGATGATGATGATAATGATTTTGGGCCTTTAGCTCTTTATAATAGGAATTTTGAAACGAATTTCAATAATTTTCAAAATTACTATAATAATGAGTTTTCGTTTAAGTCCGATGGTAGATTTCAAAGTTCCCATTTTAATGCATACGCACCTCGACCCATGACATTCGGTGAGGGCTTGTGTATGTATGAAAATGAGAAAATTGAAAATCGTTATCGGGAAGAAAATCGTTCATGGGAACATGACTTCGATTTATTATTTGAGTCCGACGACGATTTTTCTTTCAATAATTTTTAAAGTCGAAGAATGTTTTGAACCAAATAAGGTACTTTTACCTACTTTTGAACAAACCATTCTAGACTTTTCCCATTGCATAATAGATATTGAAAGTGAGGATGAAAACGACGTAACATTTATTTGCAATGAAATGATTTCTTCTTTGTCCCCCAAAGAAGAACATTTCATTGAAAATGATATTATTTCCTTCGAAACTCATGCGATGATGATTCATCTCATGATTTTGAATTTCTTTCATCCCCATTTTCATTCTCTATTATCACACCGTATCAAGTACCCGATGATTCGGTTTCAAACTTTAATGTTTTAAACCTTTTCGTCGATGAGGAGTACTTGATCGAGTCGCCTTCCACGATCGCATCCATGCCTTTGTGTGCGCCGCCTCCCATTCCAATTTCAAAATCATTGGGAGGATATTCGGCTTTTCTCGGTCCCCACATGTTTTTATCACCCGTTCAATCCAAACCCCCCATCGTCCCTCCAAAACTTTTAATTGGCGATGGTTCCTTTCTTACGCCTTACACATGCCTTCCTTTGTTCAAACGGAATTCATATTTTTCGGAAGGCATGCTTGTATGTGAGGGTACACTGATTATCCTCCAAAGTCAAAATTTTCTTACGGTGGACTCTCAACTATTTAGACTTATAGTGTATAGTTAATGTGAAGCCTAAATAGTAGGTTGTATATAGTTAGCTTTTTATTCTTTCTTTCTTTGTTTTTTCTTTCCTTTTTAATTTATTCTTTTGTAATTAGTTAACTTTTTGTTATTTGTTTTTGCTATGCTCGGTACTAACTTGTTTTGTAGACTCTTTGGACTTGTTCTTATGGGGATCGCTCCAATTTTGGTTAATATCGCTCTTTTGCTCTCTTTAACTTGGTTGTTAATTCACATTGAGGACAATGTCAAGTTTTATGTTAGGGGGTGTGGGATATTCTATCCATTTATTTATTTAGTCCATGTTTTTGCTCACATGTTAGTTACTTAGTATGCTTTTCTTAGAAAAATTAAAATTTTCAAAAATATTTTCTTTCTTTTTTCTCCTTTATTGGGTATTTTGCCTTTGTTTCTAATGATAAATTTCAATAATTTCCCGATCCAATAGACAACCCAATGATGCATGTTCTCGATTTTAGAAGTTATTAGACTTTAGTCTCACTTATTGATATTGTGAATAACTTCATGAATTAAACTTTAATCCCATGACCACATGCACTTTTATTATTTTCTTGATTTGGTTTAAGATTTTTATAACTCGATAATCTTTTGTTGCATTGTATATACTTACACCGAGTAAGCTTTGTACCTTTCTTCGTTTGTGAGTGTATACACTAATATTTTCTCATTGAAAACGTTGAATTCATTGGTAATCTCATTATTCTTTCATTTTATCGTTCATTAATTGAGTTCATACTTGAAATGTGTTACTTGATCATGATTTTCATATATTGTTTTGACTTGAGAATTGCGTAAACTTTTGGAAATGATCATAGGCCATCTTTGTTATATCACCCATATTAGCCTTGACCTCACCCATATATGTTTACCCTCGTCAACCCCTTTGAGCCAAAATATAGCCTTTCGTTTCATAACCCAAATACCATAACCAACTCTAAATTGGAGTTTTAGCCCATATATACACTTTCCATACCTTTGTTTGGAATGTTGCTTGGGATTGAATGATGGTGTTGTGATGTCGTTTGCAATTTAGGCATATGAGAGTTTGAAAAGTAAAGAAAAATTGAAAAAAGTGATGAAAAAGATAAAGAAAAAAGCAAAAGAAAACAAAAGAGAAAAATGATAAAAAGAAGAAAAGAAAAAGAAAGAAATGTTGTATAGTGTTCAATAAGCTTTTATTACTCTCCCCGATGATATATCTAATCCCGGTTTGGAACTTGTTTTCCAATTTTGATATTTTCGCATTATCCCATTATCCCGAGTTTTTATTCCGAACACATTGAATCCGTACATACATTCCTTCATTTCATACCCTAGCCTAACCTACATTACAACCCTAGTAAAGTCCTATGTGATCTTAGGTTGATGTAATTTAAAAGTCATAATAGTTTTGATAATCTGTGAAAATACATTTCGCCTCCTTTAATGAGCGGTATCTTTCATTGAGATTACAGTTTTTCATTTTATATATAGCGTTCTTCATTTGTCACATATGTACGGCCTATTTTCCATTTACATTTACTCTTTAGCCCACATGTTCCGTGTGTTACCTACCTATTTCGAGTGAATTCGCTTGATGAGTGTAATGCCCGTGAGGATTGAATGTATGCTTGCTTTAATGTTTATCCGATTTATATAAGTTTTTCGCCAAATCACACTTTGCATGTGCTCGCTCCCCCTCCCACATTTTATGGTTTCAATTCTATGAGGTGCATTTTATAATGTTAATGATTCGGACTTTTGTTTGAATCCGTTCAATATGCTAATAATGTGTATGAAATACTTTTCGTTGTTATTGGGCTTATCGCATGTTGGGTTGGGCATATTTTGAGGAAACCATGTGATGTTGGAGGGTATCATCGCTGAAAATCCTCACGAGACGACACTCGTCCACTGGGCTGACCTAGGGGTTTAACGGCCTATTGCATACACTAAATGCAATCGAATCGCCCGCGAAAGTGGCCTTTTATTTTTATACCATACTTTTGTACCTATCCCTATTTTTGGGTTGCCTGTAGTTCTTGTTTCATCCTATTTCATTGCTAGGGACTAGCAATGTGTAAGTTAGGGGGTGTGATGATACGCAAATATTGCGTATTTTATCCTCCGAACGGACGCATTTTAGCCCCCTCGGGTATCTTATTCCCTATATTTATGCTCGTTAACTAGACAACCTCGAATTTATACGTTAACATGTTTTGCAGGGGTTAATTGAGCTTTTTTAGGTATTTGGATGCTAAGTGTGAAGTTCGAACGTGTTCCGCTCGATTTCCGTACGTGATCGCACGTTCAAGGGAAATTTATTCATTTCATAGATTGGGCACCTAGCCCAACATCTACACGAAAGTTGTAGCCCTCCTTGCAAGCTTCGCGTGGCCGTGAACGGTGCGCGATTCCGATTCAGAACGAAGAAGTTACGGGAGTTTCAGCGGCCAGGAAATCCAAGCATCCCAAAACAGTAATGCAATGTGTTGATTCCTTCTTGATCGATCGATCGACCAAAGGGGACAATCGATCGATCCTTCTCGACAGTGGGCTATTTTGTTCATCATCGATCGATCGACCAATGGGTTCGATCGATCGATCCCCTGTTTCCAGGAGATATTTTGCCTTTTATTTTCTTTTCTCTTTTCTTTTCTATTTCTTTTTCCACTTACTATAAATAGCTTTTTTGTTGTAAATATCATAGATTAACGATTTTAGATAGTTTTAGAAGATAGTTTAGCTTAGGTTTTGGGTTTTTTGTTAGTTCTTCTTCATTTCCCTTTGGATTGACACCCTTTTTGGTATGTAAGTTGACTATACATTACCCTCTCCATTAATTTAGCTTGTATTTCATTCTGTCCTTCTTTGATAATTAGGTTTACAAGCTTTGTTAATTAGTTTACTTGCTTTCTTTAATCGATTTTTAGAATAGGTTTATCGCGTTTATTTACTGCTTTCATTTATCACGTTTTTAACATGCTTTCTAGGTAATTGAAATTAGGTTGTACTTGAATGAAACTCACTTGGGTTAACGCGTTGCTTTGCTTTGGTGATAGTGTTTATGGGTTTATTCGGGTGCGTTGTCCTAGTTATTTTGCCTAGGAGATTTGACGGGGCATATCATGTATGTCCCATTCTTACGACCTTTCGTGCGCGATTTCTGGGATATTTGTTGACGCCAAAATCTTATTAGGCTTTTATGAGGATTTAGGGGCATGACAACCCTTGATTTAATTAACTGTTGAAACGAGACGCATTTGTAATAACTCGTTGACCCATGTATCCATTTTATACAAATTAACTCGGGTGAGGGATATTCGACGCAACCTATAGTTTTACCGCTTTGTTAATCTAGTTTATTTTCCCTCGCCTAGTTAATCATTTCCCTTTTATGCATCTTTTCCTTTTTAGTTTGTAATCACCTTTTACACTTTTATTTCGGAGGACTAAATCTTATAAATTCTAGTATCTCGTCCCTGTGAATTTTTTATACCCGACTTACCGCTATGCTTGCCTCGCAAGTGTAGTTATAATTTAGGTTTGTTTGTATTGAGTTGGCGAAATGAAAACAACGATTGTGCACTTACACGCGCACGCATTTCGCACTCATAATCATGGAACTAAGATGCCCTTGAATTCAAGTCGTGAGAAGCCAACCGTAAAGGTGTCCATATCTGCCTTCTTTCTCTTCTGGCGCTTAACCTCTGTAGATGCCAAGTTCACAACCTCGTCTTTAGTCACCGCCTCAGCCTCTACCACATGAGCCTTGCGATCTACTACCTCTGAGCCACCCGCTGCTCGTCCCCCAAAGATAGTGTTCACACCGAAAGAGATCATACTAACCCTCTTCACTGGAGCATTGTCGTCTTTTGGTGGGAGTTCAGGGTCATCGTCATCATCATCTGAGTCATCGGCTCTTCTGACAGGGAAATCTTCCTGAAATTTATCATTTTTTTTCTTTTTGGGGTTGTCTCTTCCCCCCTTAGAAGATCTCCCATCCACATACTTTCTGAGCTTTCCAGACTTCAACATCTTCTCAATCTCGTCCTTTAGGGTGAAACACTTATCAGTTAGATGGTCACAATCTTGATGGAACTCGCACCATAGATTCTTGTTTCTCTTATGTGGAGGGGCCTTCAGCTTCTACGGCCATCTCAAGGATCTATCATTCTTTATTTCATTGAGGATGTGTTCGCAGCTCACAGTTAGAGGAGTATAGTGTGAAAACTTATCATCTGCAATCCTCTTCTTTCCATCCCTTTTCCTTTGAAACTTCTCGTTACTACATCCATTATCATCCTCATATTTCACAGCCATTTCTTCCTCTGCATTCATGACCTTTCCAAGTATTTTTAACAGCTTGGCCATAGACTTAGGAGGGTCTTCAGTAAGCATCCAAAGTAACTTTCCCTTCTGAAGTCCTTCAATAAGGGTTTTGATGGCTATGCTCTCTTCATAACCTTCTACCTCCAATTTTTCCTTATTGAACCTCACAATGTAGTCTCTGAGGATTTCATTATTCCCTTGCTTTACATAAAGCAAGTGAGTCATCTTCTTCTGAGGTCTTACCCCGAAATAGAAGTTATGAATAAACTTCTCGGCCAAACCTTTGAAATTTTCAACTAAATTTTTAGGAAGAGACGTGAACCAGATATGTGCAGCCCCAGTCAAAGTGCTTGAGAAAGCTCGGCACCTCATCTCATCAAAGATTGAATAAATGTTTACTGCATATTGATATATTTCAATATGATGGACTGGGTTAGTACTACCATCAGACTTGGGAGACACCACCGGGGGTTTGAATTTGACAGGGGTTGGGAAGTTATCAATCCTTGCCACAAATGGTGATCCCTCTGAGAACCCCCTCTGTAATGAATCTCGACTTTTTATGAGGTTTTCTATCTTCTCCTCCAACCTCTGAATAGAGTTATTCCATGGTTTGGCAACGTTGGCTTGGCCGAAGTTGTCCCCATCCACTTCTAAAGGGTGGACTGAGGGTTCCTCAGCTGCTGAGCAACCCCCTGACCACAGTCTTGGCCATGTGGGGGTCCACCATGGTGAGGCCGATAATCACCACCTTCCCTTTGTGAGCCAACCATGCTTCTTGACCTGGATAGCCTCAGCCTCAGATTATTAATTGGGCCGAGCCTTTCAAAGGTCGACCCTCTACTTAAGCGATCAAAAGTTGACCCTCTTTATCTTACATCACCATCTCATCTTTCACACTGACCTCGGCTCTACTGTATAGTACGTACAGTGTTGTTTGAGACCTCATATGGATCCCAATAGTCTACTTGGGCATCCTCTACCTCAATGTCATCATACATATCCTCAGGGAAAGGGTTTTCTTGTCTCCCCAGGAATAAACGCCTAGGGTTAGCAACATCCCTCCTCCGTTGAGGAGTATGTTGGTCCTTTCGTGGTGCCTAGGGTGGTCCCTTGGCCTCATGTTATGGCTGAGAAGCCACCAGAGTAATCATCTACGGTGAGACTCCAGGTGGTCTCATTATGTTTTGGCTTAGCTGTGGAAATTGCTCCCACATCACTTGCTGAGTTGCAGCCAAGGTCTTCAAGGTTCCTGCCACCCCATCCATCTCGGACAGGGGTGGTGCCTGGCTAAAATCGAGTTTTCAAACACCAGATGGTGGAGGAGGTGCTGGTAACTCCGGTGCCACATGCTTGAGCTTTTGAGGAGAGGACTATAGAGATTAGAAACCTTAAGGGACCTCTTTCAATGGTGAAATAACTCCACGTGGAGGGTGAGGCCTGGTTCACCACCAAAGTCTCCAGTGAGGTTAAGCATCAAAAGAGGAAGAGATGAATCTTCTCGTTCCTAGAGACGGCACCAAAATGATGATGATGTAAACAGAACCACCAGATAAAGAGGTAGTAGATCTCAAATAGGCATAATAATGGAAACAAGTAACAACACAGATATATAGAAGGAGATGAGGAGAAGAGGAGAAACACACCAATATAAGTGGTTCGGCAATTGCCTACATCCACTGTGGAAGTGAGTGTAAGTATCACTATCATAAGAGGGCTCTTATGGCCTTAGCAATACAATCACTCCACTTTCTCTCTCTACTGTAAATGCACCAGAGTTTAGCTAGAGTTTGTTATTATCCATCCCTATACAAGGTAGATGAAGACCTTTATATATAGAGCTTGGGGGTGTAATGTATCCCCCAAGCATGCAATGAGCATATGTATGAGGATCGAACAAGTATGATGATGACACCTGGATGATCTTATGTAGATAATGATGACCACAATATTCCATCACATGAGGGGAATGATTCGGTTATAACTGAATTGCCACGTGAAGTCTTCCATGTGCTTTTGTAAGCTTGAAATTGTTTCCTTGACTGATGTAACCTTATCATGGACGAGTACGAGATTGGTGAATCCGATGATGTTGCTTTGCCTTGCTAATAGCCATGATGACCTCGATCGGGAAGACTGGGAGAGGTTATGTATGAGGTGGGGTGCAATGTCAGCTGATGCAGAGTAGGATGTTAACAATAACCTGTCCCCATAAGCCACTGCTGACATCGGCTGCTGCAGAGCTGAGGTTGGTAGTGGAGAGCTGACCCTTCCAGAAGACGACTTTCCCGATGGCTGCTGTAAGTTTCTTTTCAACTCGATCGTGTGATAGGTCGAGGTTAGTGACTCCGAGTAAGAGGGTGCACTTTGGGCATATCAATAATTAAGTGGGTATGTGCTTGTTTAAACTAGTTTTGTTCTTCTATATTTCTTATTAAAATATCTCGGTAATCAATTTTGTCTGCTTCGGCCTTTTGAGTTTCAACACGAGTCCCATTTTCCCTTAAAAAAATACAAAGATATTTTCCATTCCTTTTTCTGTATTTAAAAATAGAAAAATATTTTATTTCTTTTCCAACAAATTTAGAACCCCAAAAATATTTTCCTTCCTTTTTAAAAAAATTCAAAAAAAAAACTAAAAATATTACTCCCATCCTTGCCGAAGAACATCCTTTCAAGAATTACTTTAGTCATTTCCCATCGTCTCGAAGCTTGTTTGAAGTTGAGCTCGGGTCCAACTTCCATACTTTAGTTAGTGTTTCAACTCTTTCACACAAATTGTTGATAGTTTTTTATGTTCACAATCTCACATTTCATCTTCCTCAGTGACGAGTACTAACACGTTTAATGCTTCGTCATGCACAATTTTTTCTTGCTCTAATCTCTTGCCCCATTCATTCCCATTCACTCATTATCCACCCAATTCCACCATGGAACAAGTTTATCTATCTTACACAAATTTGGAATCCCACTCCGACCTACTGTAATGACATTCCCAATATTGAGTGGTTTGACCAATCGTAATTTTCGTGGAGGCGTGACTATCCTCCCACCCTTTACTAATCCCAATCACCAATTACAGATGCTCACAGTTTTCAAGGAAACAATATCCAACCATACCCTATCATTACCCTAACTAAACTCACCACAATCATCAGAATTTTGTCTTTCACGAGGGCATACCTCTCCTTTATCCATAACTTGACCCCTACCCACTCTTTTCATATAAGTATTCACCACTTCCTCGTGTCAATAGTGAGCTTATCCCACCTCAAACACCGCCGCCACCTTCCACCATGCCACAATCATCATCCACATTTGCTCTAAAAATCCTCTTAAAAAATTTCATTGTCGAACAGAGGGAAACTACCCAATATCAAACTTAATCCCTTCAACCTCTTGAACAATGCTTAAATCAATATGAGTACGAGCGAGAGTTTGATTTCTCCCTGAGTCAATCCATAACTTAAACAATGGGTTACGGTAACGAGTTGTCTTGTGGCAGTGATTTTGAGTGTAAAAAATGTATTTCATAAGAGAATCTCGAAGTTAAGACCACCCATTGGTTAAGGATCCAAGTTGACAATTGTGTTAACCTACCTAAAGATTTTGAGACTGATCTATTACCTAAAAGTCCAAAGGAACCTAATGCTGGGGTTCATCCTTCCATGCTTAGTCCAAAAGAACGCATATTTTAGGTTCATATCCCCATTGAATAAAAAAAAAACCCACACCTATCGAGCTCATTGAGTGTGTCCCGAAGATACTCCTTCCTTGTAGGTTACCTCCAGTTATGAGTTCTCATCAATGCACCGAGATTGACTCATAGATGGTTTCTAATACTCTTACAATGGATCCAAAAGTTTCTTGTCTCAATTATTCTGATTTTGATATTGATTTATATATCTCAAATCCTAATGACTCGTTAGACTCCCCCCCCCCCCCCCCCCTCCCGCAAATGATGTTCTATGTGTGGGTAAGTTGATCAATTCATCCTTTGATACCACACTCCCTCTTATGAGTTCCCTTGAGGATCATTCTGAACTTCCCAATGAGTGTGTGTGTGTCCCCTAATCTCGAGTTAGATCATCTTCCCCCACCCATTATTCCAATTGACCCACCACTTTGTTTGGACCTTAATCCCTTATATTTCCCAATGTCATCTTAAAGTTCTCACCTGCACCCACCCTCCACCCTTGTGCTTCATGAGCCATTTTGTGAGTTCTTCATCCACCCACCATCCATGAGAGTATTTTTGGTGATACTCTTAACTCACATGATACAGAGTTTGTTATTTCATGCACGCATCATGCCCATGATGCTAGTTTTGATTATCATCCGCTCAATAATGTGTCACAGCGCGGCCATTATCATCGTCCGTTTATATAATGGTCACCCTTTTTTCATGAGTCATGCCCTATTGCCAAGCCATTTTTCTTCCCCATATAATTAGATCACCATTATTATAAGGCTCCTATATCCCTCACTTTTAAGCTCAATAAGGCCCGCGAACTATACATATACTCCTTCTCTATTTCCCATATTCCATACCGTTGCACCTCCTCACTCCCTTGGTCCACTGATGCTCTTCATCGGGTTAAGCACTTCACCCTACAAGTGCATTGACCATCTTGACCTGATCGTCTAAGACTGACTCTTGATTCTTGTCCAGGGGTAATCCTCATCACTCTCAATTCTCTACCCCCCCCCCTCATCTCCCGATTTCCATCTTTAAGATGTGTACCTTTATGTCTCCCTGGAGATGTTAAAATTAGCGCTATCGAGAGGCAACCCGTTGTGTATTATTTTTGCATATGAGTCTTATCATGTTTGGGGGTGGTGTTCTATCCTCCCCCGGTGATTTAAATACTTGTACCTTTTGTGCAATATTATCTTCTATGTCTCACCTTGGGTAGTTCTTGTGGTACATTTTCACCGGTGGTTGATTATGATAATCTCTTTCATACCTCCTTGCTTCGTTACCAAATATGGTTTTAACATCAAGGATGATGTTTCTTTTTTTTTGGTGGTGGACAATTTATCAAAATCGTACCTCTTTTGAAAATTGTTGTCACAAACAAGCCCTTTAAAACTTTTTTTCATGCATTTTTTTTCTCATTTTTATATTATTTATCCATATTCCAACTTTTTGAAGTTGTCCTTTAATCTTATAAGCTCAATTAATACCTTTTAAGAAAAGTTTGCACTATGAATTGCTAAATTCAACACTTTTTGCTCACTTATCACGTCATAACAGTCTAAAGTTGAAGAGTGTAAAAATTCTAAAAATAACCTTAAGGATCATTGTGAGTTTACAGCTTTTCACCTTTTTGAGGGCCTTTACCCAATCTTTGAGTCACTACTTGACTCAACTTTCTTTGGATACTACACTAAAGTCATTTACATGGTTTCATTATTTTTCATTTTCTCTTTGTGACTTAGAATGACATCATTTATTGGTTGTAAAAAACATGTGTCTGAATTTGTCCCGAGCACCAAACCTTTTCACTCACACAATTACCATTACCGTCCCTATATACATCCCCCGACACCATCCATATGTCATTTCATATCATTTCCCATTGTTTTAAAAAAAAACAAGATTGGTTAAAATTCAAAGTGTAAAAAAAGTCTTCATTAGTGTTATGTAAAGACAAATTGCATCGCATAAGAGAAAAAAATAAACAAGAAAAAAAATGCAAAATAAGAGAAAAGAACAAAAATAGTAAAAAGCATGTGATTAAAATTTTGAAATAAAGACATAAGTTGTTCAAGCTGTAGTCCACATTTCTCAAAAACCCCACATCATCATATCCTCCATTTCCCTCATCTCATTTCCCCATCATCTTTTACATAAAAACCTCATTTTAACCCTTGGTACGATGTTCAGGCAAATGCGAAGACCATATGGAGAATAACTCGACTTTCTCAAAATATGGTTTTCATTCTTCATGAGATCATTTGTCTTTAACGTATCCGTTCCTTCCTATATGTGTGTGAGATATTTGACATTTTTTAATTTTACTCACCTTCTCACATACAAGAGAGACACACTTATCCAAATCACCAAGAGATTCATTTGAGAGAAATATATATAATGAGATTTGAAGTCGAAATGTTGATTCTGAAGGCAATCTAGGAATTCTCTTATGAGACTTAAAACTATTTTGCATGGATTTACACAACACACGTTGATTTCTAAAAAGTATTTTTCCTTTGATACTAAGTACACTTATCTTTTTATACACTTCATAGTTCACCGTTTATATTTTTTGAATTCTTTAATGGATTATGTGATATTTTATGTGTCTAATAAGAGTTTTGCTGCCTTTGAATAAATCATTTTCAATAATACGATAAAAATGCCAAGTCATAGTTTCATGTGACTAGAGACACCATGTTCCCAATAAAACCTACCTTGGTCATTCCCATATCCCAAACCATATATATATATATGTGTGTGTGTGTGTGTGTGTGTGTGTGTGTGTGTGTGTGTGCGTGTGTGCGTATACACTAGCAGATTTCCCGTGCGTGAAGGCATGGAGAAAAATTCTAACAACAAAACTAATAATCTGTAACAAAATATTTATCTCATAATTTTGGTATCTAAACTCTAGGCACCTATTAAAACTTCACAGTAACACTATTTTAATTGAATAATTTATAATTAAAAATTAATATTTAAACAATAAAAAATATGTACTTCAAAGTTCTTTGTTTCGAGGTGAACATTTTTCATCCCAATGAAAATTAAATCAGTGACATATGTTTTCAACTACTTAGATTAAATTTTTTTCAATTCTTTTATTCAAAGTTGCATAAATTAGGGACATATCCCAATGAAATATTTTTTTTATCTTATAGGAAGACGAACCAAATAAAAAATATATGACCACAATCTTATTTTTTTACCTTGTAAGAACACAACCCATATGAAAGCCACGTGACATGACACGACACAATTTTTTTTTTACCAAAACAGCATTCAACGCCTTTGTTGCACCAGAATTGAACGATACATAAAAATTTAAATATCCTAGAAAATGAGAAGTTTTAGAATTTACGTGATCCGTTTTTGTTATGAAAAAACACCTAAAAGAACAAACTACAACATATTTATACATTAAAAAAACATTTGTAAGAACCAAACTATCCCAAGTATGGGATATCCTACTTTCCATAACCACCACACAACCCCATCTTCTCACTAAATAGTCACACCTCAACCATCGACCCCACCATCATAACCTCTTAAAATACCTCCAAACACCATCACCAAACAACGAACTACCAAAGCCACAACAAATCGTAAATCGCCACCACCCTCACCAAATCCCGAACCACTAAAGTCATCACAAACCACAATCCAGCACTAACATACAACACCCCACCCCCAAATCATCATCTCTCAATCACAATGAAACTACATCAATCCACCATATACCATCGCCACAAACCCATTTTAAAATCTTTGAAATCACAAAACCCATTTTTAAACTTATTTTAAAGAGATAAATATTCAACCCGTGAAAGAGAGCATCGATCCTAAAGCGAGAAAGAACACTCTTATATATCATAAATTTAATTGGGAAAGAAGAAACCAAATGGCTCATTTACTAATTTCGATTTAGAAAAGTGGTTGACAAATCCATTTGGGTTTAATTCATTTAAATCCTTATTTGGTTTGGTCTATTTTTATACCTCTAAATTCATTTGCAAAAGCCTCCATTCGCAAACATAATATTTACGAAACTTTTTTTTAATTATTGACTTGGAAGTAACATATATTGATGTGGTTAGGAGAGAATATATAGGATTATCAACAAAATTAAGGAGATTTATGATTAGATCTTCAAAACCAAAATAATCACTCATGTTCGATACATAAAATAATAAAAATACAACATTGAAGGAATTTAAAAGTATAAATGTAGAGGATGGTGTGTTTGGGCGAAATGTGTTGATGGATAAAAGTTGTCAAATTTCAAATTAATGTAAAAAAATTATTGAAGGACTTTCTTCCCAATGCTCTGTTAGTGTCGCACCTAGTTACCTTTTTTTCAAAATTGATATGAGCCCTTGATTACTAGCTTTGTTGGCACAATTCTCACCACTAATTGTCTTATCATCTTACATAATAGTGAAATTATTCTACTCCTTATTACACACACACACACACATATACATACTGATATATTCACACACTATATATATACTAAACACATAACACACACATTATATATATACACATACACATATGCACATATAACACCACACAATATCTTCTTTTTCATATCCAGATCATAAACAGCAAACACACCGTCCTCTCTAAACCTATTATCTAACCCGTAACCACAAAAGACAGCACAAACAAACCACCCAAACATTCCCTAACCAAGACCCAATCTTAGATCCTATCACCACCTACCCGAACAAACCCAATGACCCCAACTCTCCAAACTTCCAAACACCCCTTGCACATATTCTCCCTCTCACTCGTACGGAACTACTACAGAAGCATCACGTGGGTCTCAATACAGCAGAGTACTTGTCTTACATCCAAACAACCCTATTTGCCTCCCTAATATATCTTTAGCCATCCCTCCCCCATAAATCCATATATGTGTGTGCGTGTGCATGTGTGTGTGTGTGTGACAAGGACAACATTCACCTTTACATATTGGAGTTAGGATTTTTTAGGGGGGTATTCTACACAAGAGAAAATAGCTTACTCAACTCAATTTTTTAGTATTCTCTTAGATTTTTTTATGAGTAGATTTTAGTTTTCATATTTTGCTAGTATTTTGAGTGTGTGAAATATTATAATGACGAAAAATATTGAGTAAACGGATTAAATTTCAGAATATTGTGGGTGTAATTCATATTTATGAGGTGTATTTTTGAAATTGTATGCAAGGAGACTTAGGGTCCATTTGGCAACCAATTCCAAGGCTTGGAATTGTAATTGGAAGTCCAATTTCAATTTCGTGGAATTAAAGTCTTCCAATTCCATTTTCATGACTTGGAATCAGATTGCCGAATGAACCCTTAGTGTATTTTCTTTATATTTGCAATTCTACAAACACTTTTTGTGTGATTTTATCCATATAGAAGGCTAATCTCCTATTCAAAGGGAGAGATGAATCCTCCATGGTCTTGTTTTATTTATTTTAGTTTTCTAATTTCTAGCTTTATTATGATCCTTTGAAAATAAATATTGGATTTTTACATATTAAAATGCATTTCGAGAAAAATCATTGGTTCGAGTTATACTTCGAGAAAAGGTGATTTTTGTAATGAATTATAAAATTCCCTCCCATAAGAGATGGGGTGATGTTCTCATTAAGAAAGAACTCAAAATTTTTATTAAATTATTTTCCTAAGAATCAAACTGCAGCTAGGATTTTCTTAAGTTAAATATTATTTTAGAAATTTCTAACTCTAAAACTAGTTTTTCAAGACTTAAAATAATTTTAGCAAATGATTCATAGCTAATAGTTTATTAGAAAAGTTTTAGTCGTGTTTTTGAGTGTTTTTTGAAAGTCTAAAATTAATTTTGTAAAATAGATTTTATTTTTATCACATTTTTTACTAGAGTCAATTTATGATTTAAATAAATCTTGGAGTATTCTAAACTTAAATTAAAATAAATAATTAAGCCATGTAAGTGGATTCTGAAAACTTGATTTTCTCACATATTATTCAAATAGCATATTTATTTTGTTACATTAGTTTAAATTTCTCCCGATTAGTTAATTAAAAAAATCATCCTTGATAATTATACAGGTCTTCAGTCCAGTCTTTTCTAAATCAAGGAGTTGGATTGATACTCCTACTTACCATTATATATTAATTTTAGTGTATTTTGTAATTCGATGGATTTTGATTAACTTAGTCTTTACAACAACGATATACATAAAAGACATTGTTATAACCCACCCCTCCCCCTAACGTTACCATCAATACTAAATAAATTATTTTCCTAACTAGGGCGTCTTTTGGTCTAGGTTTGACGTTTCCAAAACATCAATATCAATTTTCTCTTATTTTATCCTTCATAGGAGCTACTTTTACAATTTCACTTATTTTCATTTCTAATTTGACCCTTTCAAGTTTGACCCCATAAATTCATCTTACCATCCGCATCTTTGCCACACTTATTTTCTACACATGTTTTTTGTTATCTAACACTTTCTCCTATATAACATGGCTAGTCTAATGGTCATCATGTAGAATTTTCCCCTTAACTTCCTAAGTATACTCTGATCACAAAATATGTTTGTGGAATTTCTATATTAGATTATATGTACTCAATATCAAATAATAAGGTATTAGTCTAAAGTCTCCATAGATTTGTTATAAATCAAGGCTTAATCAATTAATAAAAAAAAACCTGACTAAGATTTCAAAGAAATAATAACATAAATAAATTTCAAATTTTAAGCTAGAAGGATATGTATTATTGCTTGATATATGGTGTTCAATCTCCATTAATGGTCCCTCATTGCTTTAGCTCATGTAGAGAAACAAACGAGTTTCAGTCTCAGTGGTATATCTTAGATACCAAACCTTGAGAGAGAGTTGTTTTATTTATAATATATAATAATTATGTTTGTTACAGAAAAATGAGCTTAATTAAGGGAAAACTAAGGAGTTATTCCAACAATGTTGGAGGAATACCAATTGTACATAAGACCAAGTCTGTGCATGAATCAATAACTTCTTTGAATGAGAATAGTTCAGTTGGTATATCCTTAGCACTCTCCCTCAAGATCGAGGCTGGTAGAAGACCATACTCTAATCTTGGCATGAAGAATAGAAAACTAGGGTGAGGAGAGTGCTTTAGTAAAAACATCCACCAATTGATGAGATAAGAAAAAAAATGTGGGAACTAAAAATCCGTGGGCAACTTTCTCTCATACAAAATGGTAGTCAATTTGAATGTGGTTGGTGAGGGCATGAAGGACTTATTTTCTGGACATGTATAGGGAACTAATGTTATCAATAAAAAGAACTAGAGGAGAAGATGGTGAGCAACTAATATTGTACAAGAGTTAAGTAATCAAAGTGATTTCAGTTGCAATAGACTCCATTGCTCGATATTCATCCTATAAACTTGAGCGAGAGACAGTAGGATATTTTCTTGAATACCATGAGAAAAAATTTATTCCATAAAATATGTAATAACCAGTAGTAGATCAACGAGTGGTAGGTAAACTAAACCACTTATCATAAAAAAGCCATATAATTAAAAGGAGGTCTGAGATAAAAGGCGAAAACCAAAATGGGCAATACCTTTAGCATAATGGAGAACTCCCTTGGCATCAAGACAATGTTAATGTTGAGGATTTTCCATGGCTTTAAAAATGGTGGTAAGTGTTTATTGGATGTATGGTCATGTAAAAGTGATGTACTGAAGGTTACTCGAGTATTAATTACATTAGCCGTTGCCATGTTCACTTGTTAAAGAATTTTACAAACATAAGAACCTTAATGTAAGAAAATATCGCCATAAAAATATTGAACCTCAATACCAAGAAAATTATAGAGTGTACCTAAATCCTTCATAGCAAATTCACAATTGAACTTCGTAATAAAAAAGGAAAGTAGAGTGAGGTTGTATCTGATGACCAATGTGCCATCCACATAAACATGTAATACGAGCATGCCTAAGGAGTTTTTCATAATAAAAATAGAGTCCACTTGACTACATTTGAAACTAATGTACATAAGAAAGTCGTTAAATGTATCAAACTAGACACGTGTTGCTTGTTTGAGGCCATACAGTGTTTTGTCGAGAAGACAAATATGATCCAAAAAAGTGTGGTGAGAAAACTAAAGTGGTTGTTTGAGATAAACAATTTCATTAACGAAAGCATTATTGACATTTAGTTGTCAAATGAACTAGTTAGGAGCAAGGTCAATTGATAAGACAATGTGTATGATGTCTGCTTTCACGAACATACTTTAAATGTCATCAAAATCCAACCTTTCAATTTGATTATAGAATTTTTCACTAACCGATGTTTATGTCGTTCCAATGTGCAATCCGCCCGATGTTTAGTTTTGAACATGCATTAAGATCCAACAACATGCATGTGGGGTGGTTTTGGAACAAGAGACCATAAGTGGTTACGATGGAGATCGACAAGTTCATCTTGTATGGATGAGTTTAATGAGGATGAGAGAGATATTTGGCTAAGGCAACTGGGTCAAATTAGGTCTATTAGGTAATGAGAGATGGGGGAGAGGCATTGGCCTTTGAATAAGTTATCATGTAGTGGATTTTAGATGGGGTTAGCGAAATGGGTAAGTTAATATTGTGTTAAATTTTAGGCGGGTTGTGTGAGGGGCATGAGGAATGTTCATGGGAGGGATATAGGGTAAGGGTGAGAGTGGTGAGAATGATATGGGTGTGATGGCGTGTGAGGATGATAAAATAGGGTTAATAGTTACGAAGGGGGAAGTTGAGACATGAGGAGAGGTAGGTCCTATAGGAGAAGTTTTCTCATCATGTGGGATATGGGTGGGCAGGTATTGAGGGTAATGTAACATCATTAACTAACGTAGGTAGCTATTGAGCTGATACGATTGAATGCTCAAGTGAAACAGTTGGGAGTTCTTGGGTCAGATCAGGTATGGTTCGGGTAAGTAAGGGTGTAGAATCCTGCTCAAATGAAGTTTCTATAATAAGGAAATCTTGATAGGTTGAGATATTCACATTTTAATTATTTGAGCATAGAGGTCTTTCAAGATTGAAATAGTAGTGTTGCCTCATCAAAAATCACATGTCATGAAATAAACACCCTTTATGTAGATGGTTGATAGTAATGGTATCCTTTATGTACAAGATTGTAACCATTAAAAATGCATGGATAGGATTTTGGATAAAATTTAGTGTTTGTCTTGCTCCTGAGATATGTAAAACACCTACGTTGCAAAATTTGGATGAGACCCATACAGTTTTAAAAGACTTGTTTGTGTTTTTATCATCGAGGAGGGAAAACTGTTTATGAGGAAGGTTGCGGTCATGAAGGCTTCCAACCATAAAAATAATGAAAGTTTAGCATAAGAAAGTAGAGTGACTCCGTTTCTACCACATGCCTTTATTTTCTGTCAAAGAAAACATTTTGTTCAAGTGTATTTGGGTAAGAAATGTTTCTTAATTTCCATTTTCATTTATGTATTCAAGGAAATTTATTTTGGATAATTATCCCCTTACATCACATTGGAACACTTTTATGGGTTTAGAAAATTATGTGTTCACCATTTAATGATATTTGAAAAATGCATAAAAAATTAGATTTATTTTTCATAGGAAAAAACCAAGTGAATCGACTACAATGATAAATAAACACCACATAGTACTGCATGTGTTGGTAGGATGCAACAAGGGTTATTTCCCAAAGGTCTGAATGGATTTTATGAAAAGGTTCTAGAGAAATTTTATCATTCAAACCAAATGGTTACTTACAACTCTTTCCTAGTTGAAAACTAACATAAACAGGAGCAGATTTATTCTAATTACTCATATTCAAATAATTTTTTTTATTCAAAATTTTTACAACCTTCGATATAGGGTGACCAATAAGTTGGTCCTAATCATTACTTAGTGCCCTCTCGATTTTAAGTGCAAATAAGGCATCAAGTACCCTTTATTTTAAGGTGCAAAAACCTCCCTTTCTACTCCCTCTTTTTAGGACTTGATTGGTCTTTTGGTCCTTGGCTACAAAATACTTGTTAGTAAATTCAATGATGCATTAATTTTCCTTAGTTAGTTGGCTTACTGAAATTAAGTTCTTCTTTACTAGAGGTACAATAAAAGTTTCTTTTTAGTTAGATCTTGGAGTTGACATTATTTTCTACTACATGAGTGATGTTTAATTTATTTCGATATCCAATAATAATATGTTCTAATCCTTTAGAAGGTTTGAGACTAGAGAGAATACCTGGATTATGAGTTATATGGTTGTTGTCTCTAGAGTTAATGAAGAGGCTATGATCGACAATATTGGAAAGATTTATGGTGAGACAGTTTGGGGAGATTCATCTTTGTTTTAGTAAGAATAATCCCAATAATAGTAGCAACTCATCATTGATTGTTTTATCCTCCCATATATTTGGAAAGAATTAGGTTAATACTGATAGCTTATTATGATTATTAGGGAAGATTGGGGACTACCTTTGCCACATGCATGCTATGGGGTTACAAAAATTCTTACTTTTGTAGTGTTGTTGTTGTATTGTTCCAGATGTCCATAGAATCCTCTTCCTTGATTTGGCTTGACTTTACCTCTTCATTGGTATTGAAAGCCTCCTCTTTGAGATAAAAATACCATGAAAGGGTTTAACTGCTTATTTGTTTGCATTTCATCTTTTTCTCATCCTCTCTTATATAAAATCCTCTAAAAGAGTTTCTTACTTGAGCAAGTTTTGGATATGGGTCCTTTATAAGCATACCACCGTTCGAAAAGTTTAGAATTTTGAACCCACTACCTTGGCAAAGGTTATGGCTTTGGTATCTTCACAATTGGTTTATAAATAGAAGCAAGTTCATAACGTACACCTTTGAAATCTTTCAAATATTCATCAACACTTTTGTTCTTAAGTTTTTTTTAACTTATTTTTTGAGGTGGAATTTCATGTATTATGTTACATGGAGATAATTCTTAGCAAGACATTCCCAGACTTCTTTTATCATTTTTTATCCTACAATAGGACACATGCATTCCTCTTTGATAGTTCCAAATAGCCAACATCTGATAAGTACATACTTATCTTCCTATTCTCCATATTTTTCTTAACTTTTTAGATCTCCTTCTTGAGTAACTAGTGGTAAGTCTTTGAGAAGGTTGCAAATTTTCATGGTTTGCATCAATGGTTGGATTTGCATTCTCCAAATAAGGTAATTGTACCTTTTTAATTTCATGGAGAATAATTTTATTAGTTGATGGAGAGTTTGAATATATAAAGATATGTAGGCATATGCCATTGAGCTTTGATGATCTGATACAATGTGGAGAAACAACAGAGTTTGAGTCTAAGTGGTATATCTTCGATGCCAAACTGATATATATATATATATATATATATATATATATATATATATATGAGAGAGAGAGAGAGAGACCTTATTTATAATATAAAATTATAAGGTTTGTTACAGAGAGATAAGCATAATAAAGAGAAAAATAAGGTTTTGTTCCAACTACTTAGGAGGAATTCTAGTTATACATAAGACTAAGTATGTGAATGACTGGATATTCGTTTTGCATGAGAATAGGTCAACGTGTATATCCTTAAAAAACCTCTATATAGCTGTGGTATTTCTCGAAGTTCTCTCACTTGTTGAAGTTAATTAATGAAGATAATGACTCTCTCTAGCTCCTAATCTCACAGGTCTCCATTTAGGCCAATTTTTAGATCCCCTAAATGAGTTCAAAATATTACCAAGATGCTTCCATGAGTTATCTTAAAGGGTCACCAAACCATAGCGCCTAACTTAACACGTTTTTTACATAATTTCGTGCCTCTAGAGCCCGATCTAATGTTAGACATCCAAAATACTTACTTCCCACACTAATATTAAACCGCTGTGTGTTTTAAATATGTTAAATTATCGATTGGAATTTATGTAATAAAATTAATACACACTTATTCAATATAAATTCCAATTATTTAATTATTTAAAATTATGGGGTACTACGTCTTTCGTTTAGAACTCTCTATCTCTCTTTCCTCTCTCTTGAAGTCGAGGGAATGCGCGATTGAGCTTTTGTCCCCATTTTGTTTTGGTTCGATTGATTCTTGGCTTGCATAATTTTTTGTTCTGAATTTTGATTATTATTTCATTATTTTTTATTGTAAAATATATATTTTACACTAATGTTAGGTTTCTTTTTTCATGTATTGCATTATTAGGGTTTGTTATACTCTTTATGCATATATAATTAAGATTTAAAGTTTAAGTATTTATTATTTTTACCCTCCATTTATAAATTTACTTCTTCTCTACAATTATAATAGATAATAATATGAATGGTTTAAACATCTTTTGTGACGTTTCATATTTTAGGATGATTGATACTATCGCTATAGAATTTTAATTCAGCAACTTAGCTCTCATAAAACTTCAATGGGCAAAAAACAAGCCTTTGGATAGAAAACTGGCCCTAAATTAACAAGGCATGTATAGAGTAGTGTCAAAAGTAGGGGTAGATATTAACCCATCCTAGACCCCCTCCCCCCTAAAGCACCGCCTTAGGTCCTTAGAACTCACTCGTTCATCGCAAACCCTAGGTCATACTCTGAGTATTGATTTAGAGGCCACTGGGCACTCTCGAGCCCCATTTGAATCCGATCAACTTTCTTGGCTGAGAAAAAGCTCAATGAATTTTTGAAGGGCTCTAAATACCCTTTCCAATGGTATTCCCCATGCACAAATCAGCATTATGGTTATGATGAACGGTTCGTTTTACGATCGAAAATTGATCTAGAGGCCACCGGGTGCCCTTTGGCCCCATTTGAATATGGTCAAAATTTTCTCTTGGGAAAAATCTCAATAAATATTTGAAGGTATATGAATCCCCTTTCCAACGGTGCACCGCGTGGACAAATTGGCCTTACGATTCAAACGAACGATCCATTTTACCCCGAAAACTGATTTGGAGGCCACCGGGCGCTCCTGAACCCTGATTAACTCTTCAACTTGGACGAAGCCAACTAAATATTAGAAGGTAACTAAATACCATTTCCATTATCCCTCCCCATGAATGAATCAGCCTTACAATATGGATGAACGACCCAATTTACTCTGAAAGGTCACTGGCCACTTCTGGGACTTATCTAACCTAAGTAAACTCCCCGAAACAAACAAATTTAAATGAAATATCAAAGGTCACCGAATACCCTTTCCAACGGTCTGTCCTGTGCACGAATTAGCCTTACGGTTCGGATGAATGATCCATTTCCTCTTGGAATTTCCTCTCTACTGACCAACGAGTGCTTCCAGGCCCTATTTGACCTCAGTCAACTTCAAAACCTGGGAATGGCTAAATGGATTCTTAAAGGGATCTAAATACCCTTTAAAATGGTCAACCCCATGCACGATTTTGACTTATAGTTCGCATTTTACGACCATTTTTCAAAAAAACCTACCTCAAACTCCTAAAAGGCACCCCTAGGACCCTGCCTATCGGTAGTGTGTTTGGGTTTCTATGACGATAGAAAGGTTAAGGACCCTACCGACCGACACCCACCTTGTCCCTATAAATAGAGTCCATAGCCTCACTTTAAAGGACACACCTCAGAACCCTTTAATATTTATCTCACAAATTCAGAGAACATTCTCTCGAATAAAGAGTTGTTCACCTCTTAGAAATCTCATTTCTCATATTCCCTCCATCATTTTCATACCCCTTTTAGAAAATTCTGACCCATCTACACATACCTCAATTGTATCATTATGAGATCAGTGCATCTACAATCAAGATGCATTCTAAGTCTTCATAAGGAGGTATAATTCTCCCCCATTGTCTTTAAATTCTCTTACTTTTGCATTAGTTACTTTACTTTCATTTTTGTACTTTATTTTATTACATCATACACCTTAATTCCAAACCTTTATTACTAGTATTTGCACATAATTTATTTTCATAAGAAAAAACCAAAAACAAGAAAAATAGGGTTTACTTGTAAATTCCAAGTGGGGAATTCTCATCACATTTTCTCACACTAAAACACCTTTTTCTACACACACACATATAAGCCAAATCCCCAGTTGGGTTTATGTGTTAAACCCCACCACGTATTATCTTCTAACTACACTATCTTTGATGCACCCTCGAGCTATGTAGGCATCTTGGATAAATACCTAAACTCGATTCCTACTATATTCATTTGTTACCTTATTCTTTTTATAAATTTTTAATATATTTTATATGTTCGCTTGCTTGTGTCTTCTCCGATGTAAGGATTTGGTCTTCTATAACAACTTGTGAATTGGAAAATACTTACATTATACCTTGACTTACTATTTATGGAACATTCCTAAGCATGACCTCACTCCACCTTTGTCCATGACGTGAATGGAGGCATTCCATTCTCCATTTATATTATGCACATAAGCACACACATCTTGGAGTTTAACAGGATAACATTAACACATGCCCATGAGAGATTGAAAGGGAGGGATGGGTGCCTAACAGCTTACCATGGCGTAAGTTAGTCCCCAGACCCTTGAACTGCTTGGTTTCGCAAGCATCAGTATTGTCCTCCATGCCAATCTCTTGAGGTGGCAACATTTCTTTTGCCTATTTTGTGCAAGATAGGTTGGCGACTCTATTTCTACATATCACCCCCACATTGATGATGGATGAGTACCCCGAGAAAAAAAGGCAATTTTGCTCGCATGTCGTAAGGTAATTAAAGAGGGATACTTCTTGGGAGACCTCCTAACCCCGACCTTAGGATGGCCACAATGGTGACTCTGCTGGGGATATTTAAGAAGACTAGACTCTATTTCAGCGTGGGTGTTATTTTTTCTACATGTGTGCATATGCACCTACCTTTTTGTTCCCTTTTCTCCTATATTTATATATCCCTCTCATGTATATATTACTTTCCACTCCGCTTATGCATTTCACACACATCTATATACTCTCCACATACACTTCACACACTTACACTTAGTTTCATTTTATACTCACATTCTTCACACTCCACTCAAAATATCCATGCTTAGGCTTCACTAACACACACCCACACTTCTGACACTTGTATATATATCCATTCTCACTTACATATATCACACACCACTTCTAGTTGATCCATGTATAGGCTCAGTACCACACACACTCACTTTTATATATTCCCATGTCACTTACTCACTTTCATATATCCAAGCATAGTATAGTCTCCATGCTAGATTTACTTTTCATAATACTTGTATATGCTCACTCATTAGTGTTGTACTCCCTTTACTATCATGAAAAAAAAAATGATAAAAAAATACTCCCTCTCTCCGTAATATGTTAATTAAACTGATGCATTTTTCACACTACATCACCAAGAGCAAGAAAATATTGACAAAAATTGTGTCTCGTACTGAGGGGTTACTTTTTTATGGGTGTTGGCCCTACGAGTCACATTTGGCCTAAGCAATATGACTCTCACCTTCCGCTGTCCTCGTTCCCTCAACATATATCGAACGGTTCCCCCCACATCGTACCGCTTGACTAAACTCATGACGACAGGTATATACCAGGGAACTCGTTCACTTACAATGAGTATATTGAATTTTCTCTTACACATACTATCGTCATGAGTTATATAGTGACGCAATTCACGTACACTCAGGTATATCAAATGTCTTGTCCATAAGTACTGATGAATGATTCTCCCTATAGGCAAGAGGTATAGCGTGGAAGTTATGACAAAGGGGGGAATCCTTCCACAAATCCAATAAGTGCATAAACCTCATATAGGTGTCAAACCTAGGGCAGTCCTATTTAGTTTGTCGGTTACCATGAGAAACTCTCCCAAATTATTGGGTCAGCATACTGCCCAAATTTTCACACTATTTTGCCTTTTTTTCCAAAACAGGCTCCCGTTCGTGACTAGGAACAAGTTCATCGTGTCTTACGTATTTTTAAACTCTATTTTCCTAGGATTGGTCATGTCCGGCATTTCTTTTGAATTTAGGAAAACGTAATACAGTGAAAACCTAATAATAACATTAAAAATAATCATGTTGAGATTCCTTTCCTTTTTCCATCCTTCTTTCAATAATCAAAAATACCAAAAACCTTTTCTCTTTCTCCTTCCAAAGTACAAAAAATTCTCTTCCTCATTCTTTCAAAAATAAATTAAAACTATTTTTCCTCTCAGGTCGATCGCATACCCGATTTTTCCCTGGATCTTTATTGGATTCGATCTTTCGTCAAACCTCCTCGAAGATGCGTCGATTCTTCTGCTACTTCATCCAAGCTTGGGATTTACCTTCACGAGCTCTTCATTGAGAACACTGACCAAGTGCTAAATGTTCATCCCAATCTGAAGATCATCTTAGCCCATCCTAGTGCCAATATTGACAACCTTTAAACTAAGGTTCATGTGGTATAGCGTCACTGAGCCCACATTCCCTAAGAACGTGAAGCTATCTTTCCTTGTGCCATGTGTCCACCCGCTCCTGAGCCTATTTGTGTCCCACAAGAGCATCATCATGCTCCACGCGCCACACCTTCCAATGACACACCACCATCTTAACAACCTATCCCAAACCTTTCTCAACCAAGGGCTAACCTACCAGTACCCATAGATCCGAAGGAGGAGGAACATAATAAGGTAAAGAAAGACCTCAATATTTTGTCGAAGAAGTTTGACCAGGTCAAGATATTTGATAATTACATGGACTACACCCATATGTCTCCCTATCGCAAAGCCAGACTACCAGAAAAGTTCAAGATGCCAAACATCGAGAAATCGGGGTGAGCGTACCCCCATTGTTCACCTACAAATTTATCACCGAGTCATGACCCTCCTTAGTGCCTTTAAGGAGATAATCGCCCAGATGTTCCGGTAGACTTTAAAAGAAAGTTCCTCCATTGGTTTATGTCCCTTGAAGAATTCTGAATCTGTAATTGAGAGGATGTTGCCCGAGAATTCATGTCTCAATACAAGTATAATGAGGAGCTAGAGGTTATGCACCGAGATCTAGAGCTTCTTAAACAAAACCATGGGGAAATATTCACTAGCTTCATAGGAAGGTGGAGAGAGAAAGATACTACCATGAATAATAGACCCTTTGAGGAGGAACAAGTCAATATCGTGAAGAAGAACTTCTTGCACCGTATTCGAGAATCCAAGGGAGGATAGTATTACCCACACTTTAGATCCCTTCGAGAGGCTGGCATAGAAATTGAGAAAGGTGTTACCAAAGTAAAATTTGAACGAAAGAAAGTGACCAGACAATTCATTCCCCGAAAGTATGAGAAGCCCTCTAGTGCTAAAGTCTAAACTATCAATAACCTTTCACAACCTTCTACCTATTGGAGCCAAAAAAATTCCCTAATCCTATAAATAAATAATACACTGAGCTCTATGATCCCCTATCCAAAGTCTACCACGGACTGTTGATTCAGAACATCATTAAACCCTTGGACCCTCGTCCATTACCAAATTCGCTTCCTAAAAACTTCAAAGTTGATACAAGAATGTGATCCAAGGCCTAATTGACAGGGGTATCATTGAAAATACCTAAATAAGTTGTTTAACACAAGTTAAAGCAGTCTAGTAGGTTCCTAAATATTTTTTGAAGAAACTCTTCTAGAAATAAACTAAATAACACAAGATGTGTTTAAATGATAAGAATGAGTTATATCAGATATTAGTGAACTAGTTTTAAAGGCTAAAACTAATTTTTACTTAAAGTAGTAGTATAGAAGTTGGGATTAGAGAATTAGAAAACGTGTATAGTACACAAGAATTTTAATGTGGTAAAACCCCACCCAAACTGGAAAACATCCTCGGAGGTCTCTACAGCTCAAAATAAAAAACCGTTTGAATAAGTTTTAAGGTACAAGCAAGCAACGAAACTTAAACAGACAAATACAGATCTAAATATAAGTTAAAAATTTATACCAACTCTGTTGGGTAACTCCAACTGTTGAGGCTCTAATTTGGTTTCTCATCGTTCAACATCTTGTCTCCTCAAGCTCCTTTTTTACGTCGACTCACTATTTGAAATCTCTCAACCAACACAAAATTTCAGTGTTGTTGTGTGAAGGTGTTTGTTTGTGTAGTGCCTAAACACATGCATGAACACACACACACACACACACACACACACACTTATACAAAAAAATATCCTACAAATTACAAGATTCTTCTAAGAATGATATGAAGGATTTTAAAATACTGAAATTAGGTTTTCTTTTGAAATAACCGATTTTCAGATCTTTGTTCTAGAGAACCTTTAAAAATGAGATTCTTCGAATCTTTATTTATCTACACGTTTTTCAAAATGAAAAACTTAGATTTGAACCTTAAAACCCTCAAATCAGTTTTGTAAAACAGAAATAAGAGAGTGTTGGATTTAAACGAAAATAAAACATAAACATAGTGAATCCAATAAGAGAGTACGATTTATTGATAAACAAATCAGATCTAACACCTATGTGATTGTATCACTTAGAAATCAATTCTACTAGTTTCAATATTTAGAAACGAGTTCTGATTTTGGAGTTAAGGTGTTGGAAAAAAGATTAAAACCAAAGAGGATGGATAACTCTACGAACCAGAAACCCTAAAACTCTCAAAGGTATTTTTCTGAGATAAAATCCATAGAGTTTGATTTGGGTTTTGCATTTTCTCTCGAGTTTTATTTTTCTCTCTCTTCTCTCTCTCTCTCTCTCTCTCTCTCTCTCTCTCTCTCTCTCTCTCTTTATCTCAAACCCTAAGGTTTCCAAAGATTGTAATTGTAGAGACGAAGGCTCCAATTTATAATAACGATGGAAGGATCTGGGAGTAGGTCTCAAATCAATGGTTGAGATTTGATCGAAAGTTCGAATTCAAATATTACGGCTTTATCACTCTGTACAAGGTTTTTAAATGTATAAAATCGGCCCTAAACATTTTTAAAACCCCTAAAATTATTTTTAGAAAAAGGTTTTTAAATATTTAAAAAATTCCTAAAAAATTATTTAAAAATTGAGGAAAATCATTTTAATCCAATTTTTAACACACACCTAATATATGAAAAATGAAACTTAAAATATGCAATCCTAGAGTGTTGTGTGTTGGTTTTCTACTTATAGAATCATCTTCTTATTGATGTAGACATTTATGAATCTTGAAAAGGAAATGAGGCTTAGGGTAAACATAAGGATTGGACACATTTTGTCTCTATTTCCAAACTAAATAAGCTCCTATAGATCATACTCAAGTAAGTCATATATCTAGTTTGATTCAATCATCGCCCGACCGGCTAATCCTAAACACAATACCAGACATAACCCACTCCCATCACATATCAATGCCATCTTTCTATTCAGTGACCCAAAATTTGATCCATCTACTCAAATCATGCCCATCGGAACACCCATCATACCAATAATCTCACCTAACCCACTCAAGGTTTGCCCATATTTTCTCCTACACCCTACATGCTTCATTGATGAAGTTTTATCACTCCTTACAAGGGCCTACATTATCATTCGTACCCGGTCTAATGGGAAAGACATGGAGTTACCAACTATGTTGAACCAACTCTTAGAGTTTGGGCTGAAATTTCCTGTTAAGATGACAATTGATTGTTGCAAATTCAGTGGGTTGTTCATGGAGGCCCAAAAATGAGCTTAATAACCATATGAATGGGTGGTACCTATTGAATAAGTTAGTCTAGATGATAGAGTATAGATAATGGTTAATGCATTTTGAAAAACGAGTGAAATTTGCAGCATTATTGAGCTACTCACCGCTTTGAAGCTTTAGGGATGGTTGGTCCCTTCACTCCTACACCTCCTCACTGAATGGGAAGATTTGTACGATAAAGATATTGAGGTTGTTGAATATATTGATTTATCTTGGTAGGACGATATAGTCGCCACTAGATGGGGGATGACTTTGCCAGTTCAGATGACAAATCGAGTCGGGAAGAAGCTATTGTAGTAGTCATCCAGTGTGGAATGATATTTTTCAAAGATCAATTGAGGGAAATCAATAAGGTGGCTATTCATCCGGAACTTGATGAAGGCACGGGGTTCTTGTCCTTCCCCATTGTAATAAATCACATACCCACGTCTGGGAGACACTACAAAGATTCGATTCCTGATGTGATCAAGATAGATAAAGGAAAGGGAATTTTAAAAGAACTTCTCATGATAGAAATTACCATTACAGAGAGTAAATTACTTGATCAGCTCAAGAAAACCCAAGATAATATCACATTAGGGAGGCTTTTCATATCCTCCCATTTGCACTAGAATGCTTTGATAAAACTCCTCACCGGGCCTACAATCCCTCCTTCCACCACTCCTGAAGAAGCCGTAAACATGATTGAGTCCTTGACCTCTTCCATAATACTTTTCTTTTCTAAAATATAGATACCAAATATCACCCCTGATCACAATTATGCCCATAATATCTTCGTTGATGTCCTTGTAAAGACAGTCCCACTTTCACTAATTGATAATAGATCTGCCCTTAATGTTTTTCCTCTCAGAACCTTTAATTGCTTGGTATTAAAAGTCAGTGATCTCAATCCCATATTAGCCATTGTGCATGCATATGACAATACCTGTCGAGAAGTAATGGGGTCCATAAAACTCATAATAGGGGTTGGCCCTATCAAACCTGTCACCGAGTTCCAAGTCATTGACATACCTGCATTTTACAATATTCTCCTTGGTCATCTATGGTTCCCCATCATACAATGGTTATCTTATTCTCTTCATAAAAAATTAAAATTCTTCGCCAAAGGCCAGGTTATAACCATCTTATGAGATGACGACGGTACAAACAATGCCACCACCAGATGTGGCTATCCCGATCGGTGCCTGGGGGAGGGGAGAGTGTGAAAGAGATACATCTCCCCAAGGGAAGTCAGCGCCGCTATCTCGCACCCCTCTTGGGAAGGTTGCTTCAACCGTCATCAGTGTGGGGGTAAATGTGAAAAGATAGAGTCGCCAACCTATTTTTCACAAAATAGGCAAAAACAATGTTGCCACTTCAAGAGAGCGGCATTAAGGACAAACTTATGCATACAAAACCAATAGTTCGAAGGTTCGGGGGATAAGTTACGGAATGGGAAGGTGTTAGGCATCCATTCCATCCTTTAAGTCTCACTTGGGATTGTGTTATTATCTTCCTTTATATCCCCGTAGAGTGTGTGTGCATGTTTATACAATAGATACTGGAATCATTCAACTCATACCATGGACAAGGTAGAGTGAGGTTATCCATAGGAATATTCTCGAAATAACATTTGTAGAAAGTATCATTTGTACGTTCATCACGATATCGATCGTTATTAGGAAATGTTAATATGTGTTGGATGAAATGCGAACAACCATGATATATTATATGTGTATGTGTATAAAATCTATTGTTTTGATTTTGGAAAAAGTGTGATGGATAATTCCATTCGCAATTTACGGGTGTAATCCTCTTTTATTTTTTTTGGGATTTTTTGTAGAAAATAAAGTATGTGCAATATACTAATGAAAGTGTAGACATTAATGTGTATGAACTAAAGTAAGAACTAGGTTATGAATCTAATGTTCATTATGCAAAAATAAGGAATTTAAAGCGAAAGGGAAGGAATTGGACCTTCTTTAATGCTTGAGATTTGATCTTGGATGAACTCCCTTGAGTGTTGATGAATGTTGATGATAGAGAAGGATATTTTTCCAAATCAGGTATAAAAAGGATGGGAATGTAAGCTTAGATGGAACTTCATATGAGGGACTTCACTGATTTCAAGGGAATGTGGGTGAGATTACTGATGCTGATGGATCTGTTGTGTTTTTTGGAGTGAGGTCATGGCCCATATTTATAGGGTCATGGGGTTCCAATCGGCCTAACCTAGGGGGTTCCTATCGATATGTGACCCAACACACTGCGCCGATAGGTAGGGATCAGGACCTGCCAATTGGTAATCCCGTGTAGATTTTCCTGGAAAAATGGTCATAGAACACAAACCGTTAATTCGAATCGCATATGGGGCATACCGTTAGAAAGGTCTTTCAAAGACCTTCAAGATTACTTGACTTCACTCGAGTTAGGGAGTTGACTTTGGTTCACCGGTGGCTTAGAAGCCCACGTCGATTATTTGGACGGGAAATCGTCGGATGCAAACGGATCGTTCGTCTGAATGGTAAGTCAGAATCGTGCATGGGGTGGATTGTTGGAAAGGTTAGGAGATGTAATTTGGCATTCCAAAGAGTTTTTCTCGATTCGAAAAGTTAACCTTGGTCAATCAGGGCTCCAAAACGCTCAAGGACCTCTCGGAGTAAAACGGATTATTCGTCCATACCGTAGGTCAGAATCGCGCACGGGGCGGACCTTTAGAAAGGGTATTCAGTTACATTTGTAGTTTCATTTATTATTGTTTGCGATGAAGAGTTGAGTTTGGTCAAATGAAGTCTGGGAGCGCTCGGTGGCCTCCAAATCAATTTTTGGGGGAAACTGATCGTTCGTTTGAACGGTTATGTTATTTCACGCACGGGGTAGACCGTTGGAAAGGAGTTTCAGTGACCTTCAAAGATTTAAAGATATTTCTCTCTGATGGTGAAGTTTATTAGGGTCAAATCGGGGCACAGGAGTTCCCAGTGGCCTCTGAATCGATTTTCAGTAGTAAAATGATCCGTTCGTCCGAACCATTATGTCAATTTGTGCACGGGGCGGACCGTTGGAAAGGGTATTCAGGGCCCTTCATATATTTGAAGATATTTAACACTTTTGATAGAATTGACTGGGGTCAAATGGGGTTCGTGGGAACTCGATGGGATCTAGATCGATACTCGGAGTACGACCTAGGGTTTACAATGAGATGGGGAGGTGCTAGGGACCTAAGGGGAGACTTAGGGGGTCCTAGAATGTGTTTTCTACACCAGCAATCCAATATTTGAAATTTGGCATGGGACGAATGACATGTTGTTCTTTGTCTTCAAAGTTGATATGTTTCCCCTTTTAATAGGAAAAATTTTCAAAGACCGTGTCTATTCAGAACACAACCCTCATGGAAATATTGATGTGATTCGGATGTTAAAGAATATGCACTTCATGCCCAGAATAGGGTTAGGCCGACACCAGTAAGGGATCATTGAGCCCATAGTCCTGAAGGAGGCCTTTTACCCATGTGACCTAGGTTACCATACCTCACCAGAAGAACTCAAAGCGCTCCGACGACCAAGATTGAAAACAAGGTTAGAAGATGAGAAAACTATTTTGAGAGACTTTTTGAATGGAAGGTTTATTAAGGAGGGTGAAGACTTTCACTTCTATGGCTTCCCTGAACCATGGTATGATCATTTTGATAAGAAGATGAAACCAGGGCTAGAAATCATTTTTCAAGATGAAGTGCAACCTCTCGTCGAGAAATCCGTTACATTTATTGAGGATTCTGGGGAAAGTGATTTAGAGAACTCATTAAACTTACAAACATTGGGGTCGAGTCTCTACATGATCCTCTCAAATGTTGTGTCGTCGGACTCGTCCCCTCAAATCAAACTGCTGACGTGCCTTTCCTCAATTGGAATGTCATGCTTGTCCATCTTGCTCAGATTCAACCCGACCCTACTGTATAGCCTATTTCAGTCTCTTCACTTGATATTATTGTTTCTTTTTCTAATATTAATGTAATGGAGACCTCTTTTGACGAGTTTCTCAATGCTATTTTTCCTAAAAATGAAATAAATGAAGATTGTAAGTATCTTGCTCTGCCTTACATTAATTGTCTTGATTCTAATCAAAACTCTTATGATAATGATTGTGAAAATGAACAGTTTCTAATTGATCTTAATAAAGAGAATAACAAATAACATAATCGCGTTCAAATGAATAATGATGAGACTATTATTATTAATCTCGGTTCTAGTATCCATCAACGCAAGATTAGGACAGGGTCCACGCTTAACGAGCATGAACGTGCACAATTTGAAGAATTACTAAAAGAATTCGTGGACATCTTTGCATGGTTCTACGATGACTTGCCAAGTATTGACCCAAAAATAGCTCAACATGATATCCCAACATTCCTAGAATGTAAGCCATTCAAATAGAAGCTAAGGAAACTCCGCACCGAATGGTCGCTCAAAGTCAAAGGGGAAGTCGCTAAGCGATTGAATATGGGTTTCATTCATGTAGTTGAATATCCTACATGCCTCGTCAATATCATTCCCATGTTCAAGTCGGGAGGAAAAGTCCGCATGTGCGTCGACTCCTGAGATTTGAACAAAGCTTCCCCAAAAGATGATTACCCATTGCCCAACCTGGACCTCGATGCATGAGAGACGACGCATCCAGTCAACCTGGATCGTCTCAAGAAATTTTACCCTTAGCCCAAAATCTTAGCTGGCTATGACTCTTTACCTCCTCCTTCTATTATTAAAAAAACTTCTTCATTTACCCTAGCCAAAACTATGTGGGACCTCATCCTCTCAAAACCCTTTTTCTTTTCAAAATGAAACTCATAAAAATGTTCAAAACCCCCAGAGGTACGTAGGCAGCCCATACACTATACATGGGTTCGGTCCCCTTATTTTTCACAAAATGCTATTATTTTCTAACCTCCAAGAACATTGGTCCATTTTTTCATTTACATGAACAAAAGGATTATGTATTCCTTAGCAATTTTTATTGATAATTCAAATGCAAAACTCACCAAGAGGCACAATAAAATATGATCAAAATTAATTTTATTTCTGAATAAGGAATACAATGTTCTTACATGAAGTATCAGCAGAGGGAGTTATTCCAACCACCCCTCCCTTCCACTGACTGAACTATTCTTAAACAAACCTAACCCTTACCAAGCTATACAAAAATTATTCTAAAACAAAAAACACCAAAATTACCGTAGCTTTATAAGAAAATAACCCAAGCTTCACAAGACATTGCCTTCAATTGCCCGATAACCCCACTTCGTCATCATTTTTGGACGTGGGGATCCCCAAGTTTCACACTCCTTATTAATTCTCCGTATTCACTCTATGAAGTGGTACGCCCTGACAAGCATAAACAGAACCACAACACCGTCCTCTATGGTATCGAAGGAAATGAAAAACCTTTTACCAGTCTCCTTCGCCATGATTTTCTCTACTACTCACTTCCATAACCATTTCAGATAGACCCCAAACACATATCTGGTACCTCCCATAGACTGTGACAGATGGATAGATGATTGAAGGCCCTGCCATAAAGAGCCCAGTATCTTCCTCAGTGATTTAGTCGAATCATCCACCAGGGGGCAGCTGCTAGAGGAAATAGAAGGATGTTTATCGAAGGCCCACCAACTGCACATACAGGTACTCTCAAAGTTGAAAAATAGGTTGTAAGTCTTCCCACTATGGTACTGACCAACGAAGACACCGAGATCCATGCTCTACAAACTAGTTAACCCAGTTCTCTACATATGAGCCTAAACTGAAGAAAGAGAGGACAAAGAAATTGGGCACACCTGATAAGGGATACTTAGTATGGGACATCAGATAAAATCTCTTTGTAAGCCACATGAACAACATTATTGGGCTCCACCTCAGGAAGTCTAAACCACCCTCCTTCCAAGCATTCAGACTGTTTAGGATCTTATCCATCACTATCGCTGCAAGGTTATGGTGTTAAGACATTCATGTCGTTATTGCAGCCACTTGGGGATTCGCAATTAATTTCCTTTCACCAATAAAAGCCTCACAATAAGGTGAAGGGTGACTACCCTGGCAAAGACATCATCCTCAAAACCACTCAAGGGCACTGAATACATAACTGCCATAAGAGAAATAGTTCCTTCGATAACAATGGTCCAGCTGCTAAAGGAAAAATGTGAAGGAACTTTTCCAGAAATACCTAGGGAGAACGGGAGAAGTTGGGCATAGCCACGACCACATTGGGGCTGACCCCCAACATGGCTGACAATTCCTCATAGGTGGCATAGGCCATGTCCAGACCACAACGGAATACATGGTCCTCAAGGTACTAAAAATGTACCATCGCTGCTATCAAGTTTAAGTCTATGGCTTGATTCCGCCCCAAATAAACCCAACACGAGTTAAAAGCATCATAATCCACATTTTATAGGCATATGGCCTCTAGACCATCAAGGTAACATAAGAATTCCCCATACATGGGAAGAGACATTTGAGAAGAAGAAATATGAAGAAATAAGAGAAATGTTGGTGTTGGTGGAGAAAACATATCCCATACCCCTTCTTTTATACTCAAAACCATTAGCAAAAAACAAAAACTCTGGAAACCCAAATAATTTAAACCCTAAAAGAGCACTCTGATGTGCAGTAAAGTGCAATCAAAGCGTAGGGACGGCTCGACTTGACTCCCATGCTGATGGAAGGTCAAGAGGTATGTCGATTGGCATCCCCCTAATTTAAAAAAACTTTGTCTTTCTTCTTTTATCAAAATCAACTTCAGGAAAATCTCATTTAGAAAAAATTACCCTCAGGTTATTCATTTTAGATTTACTAATTTTTTCTCAAGAAAAAATCATTTTCATTCTCAAAATAAATTCTTACTCAAAAAATCTTTTCCCTGAGTTAATTATTTTTACTCCACTTTTCTAAATAATAAACATTATTTTTCAATATCATTTCATACTTATCTCTATCTTTGCATAAAACAAACAATATCGACACAAAATTGAAAGCGCATATAGGATAAGTCACTAAATCAAGAAAAATGGTAAAAAATGAAAATGCATGTTTCATACATTTTGCTTCACTTTGTTACATTTTGAAAATAAAAAAGAAAACTAGAAAAATACAAATGGGACTTCGCTCGAACCCTAAACTGTCCCTCTTAAGCCGTCAACCCCTACGATGGACATGCTTTCCCAGGCAACGAGCAATGGATTCTCCATTCCCAGAACCTGAACCCTCATATGTGGTTGCAGATGACATAAAGTATGAAGGATCCGACTTCTTGATATAATCTAACATGGTGGCCATACGATCTTTAATATCCCTCATCCAGGTGGAGGACACCTGAACATACTGCAAGCAAAGAAATAACAGCAAAGGCTAAATCAGTCAGTAAAGAAGCAAAGAAGAATCAACAAAAAAGAGAGGGAAAAAGGATATATCTCAGGCTAAATGGACTCGTCCATAAGCCCCGTCACCCCAAAAACCGATGCATTAGGATGGTGGTCACACTCACTGACTCCCCGCTACTCAGTAGAAAATTAAAGGAAGGGGGAGTAACCTGAATGATTGGATCCTCCTCAGCCGCCATCGCTACCATTGACATGCCACCACCCCCGATGTGGGTCGATCCCACCGGCGTACTAGTACCCCTTCCCAAAGTCGTGACAGGTGGAGGCATGTTCTCCACGTAATATATATAGGAGGGCATCAACTAGACCATCACAAAATCTAGGTACTCATAGCTACCAATTGTATTCGTATAGTGCGTATAACGCTCGCCGATCATTGCTGTCACACGATCATCGTCCGACATCTCTCTCACCCGCTTCATGTATGTAGGGGGAACTGACGGTGGGATCGCCACCTCCTTGTCTATAATCTGCCTCACCACCATTTCCCCTAGGCACTAGACGTACCCAAACTCATGCGTAATTAACCATCGCATTTGCGCATATAGGCTCGTTACCCAAGTATCTTGCAGAGTCATCCCCTAAGGGTAGAAGGTCACCTGCAATATCTAATAAGAGAGTCCGTATCTACTTAAGAAATTAAGATACCAAAATAGAACTCAAAAAAGACAAAAGAAAACCTCGTCACTCATTAGGGCCTTCAGAGCCCGCCACACGTCCGCCAAAGATAAAGACTGATTCGACCATCTGTTGTACTTTCTCAACCGTAACATCTGAAAGAAATCCCCTAATTCCTCATCCTTTAGGGATATTAACCCTACATTGTACCCTATCACCTCATAGAACCACGTCTGGAAAAGGCATGAATCATTAACAATCAAATAAAAGAATAATGAAAGAAAATGCATAAAAAGGAAAATAAATCTGAAGTTACCTCAAAATGATACGTGGCCCCAAAAAAAGTCTTTCGACAGAATCGGCAAAAAGCATACAAAGAATAATAAAGGGACGCCAAAGTCAATATATCCCAGTCATACAGTTGGATGTCAAAAATCGTCCTCAAATATGGCCAGAACAAAAGATAGATGATGTCACCACTCGTCGCCACCAAAAATCCACCCAGTAAAAGTAAAATAAATAGACGGGCCATTTATCTCATTTACCTCCAATCGTTTGTGTCCACTCTCATCTTCAAAAGTGTCTCATTCAAGGTAGAGATGTGGATAGAATCCCTAGATACGATCCTACCCACGTCCCCCAATGTTGCCTACACCGTTTATGGTGTCACCCTTAATGTGTGATCCACCAGTATTTGAAAACCCTCATAATCAACCCATATTATCTACTGAACAACTATGGGAGTGACTGTCATCTCCCCAAAACCAAGATTAAAAGTATGGGTGGTGTCCCACCACCTCTCCCCGGATCACACAAAACTGCACTAGAACGTGGTGTCTCATCCAAAGCCTGTACCAAACGAACAAAACTAGCATAGGAAACCATCCAGTGCACAGCAACAGGAAGATTATCTTAAACCTCCTTCAACCCCATCATCCCCCGAGATGAAATGCTCGAAGAAGCAATGTCAGTCTACAAAACAAGAAACAGAAAAACCCTTCATTAGAACAAAAAATAAAGAAAAATAAAATGAAATACCAAAGGTCGCTAACTTACGTAGACACTAGGGTTCTTTAACCTAGACGAACGGTGATATGTTGGCTCGTATAGTAGGATATGCTCATCAACTACAAGCTTAAACAAATCAAAGGCATTTTCGTTGCCCAAAGAAAGGGGCACCCTAGACTGCCACTTCAGGCCAACCCAGCCATCAACGACCAGCCACTCAGTATTGTATCCCTAGTTTGAAGAACTAGACATTTGAAGTTTTAAAGAAAAACTGTCTTATGAACTGTTTTAAGAGAGAGGAAGCAGAAGAATCAAAAACTTGAAGGTGTGAAAAATGGGGAGGGATCACCCTTTTTTTTGTAGAAGGCTAAGGTGCTTGCCAATCGGTAATCCCCTGACTATATCGATCGGTAGTTGCCTTTTCCTCTTCTCAAGAAAGTCCAGGAGTCCGTGCACTTACCGATTGGCACCCTCCTAAAACTGCCTATCGGCACCCCCTTTTAAATATTGCACAAAAAAAGCCAAAAAAATTCTAAAAAATCCCAAAATTGCCCAAAATTTCCCAAAGATCCCTAAAAAAATATAGAACATTATTTTTGTCAAGAAAATAATTTTTTGGAGCGCTAAGTCCTTTACAAACTCTCAAAATCCCAAGATTAATTAATCTTACACTCTTATCCCCAGCATAATCCCCAATAGGATTAATCTTATACCCTTATCCTTAATAATATCCTAGACGGAACCTTAGAACAAAACACCCCCCAACGGAGTCTCAAAAGAACACAGCCCCCGGTGGAACCGCGAGTAATTTTAATTTCCCTAAGAGAAAAATTCCCCGCCCTATAAATTTAATTCCTCGGAATTAACCTCGGCCCTCAGGATTAGTCGCTGCAACTTAAGGTCCTCCAAATTGACCTCAGTCCTCATAATTGGTCATCACAACTCAAGATCCTCAAAATTGACCTTGACCCTCAGAATTGGTTGCTATAACCTAAGGTCCTTAGAATTTATCTCAGTCCATAAATTTGATCGCTACAACTTATGGTCCTCAAAATTGACCTCGGCCCTCAGAATTGGTCACTACAACTTAAGGTCCTCAGAATTGACCTCGGCCCTCAAAATTGGTCGCTGTAACTTAAGGCCCTCAAAATTGACCTCAGCCTTCAGAATGGTTGCTAAAACTTAAGGTCTTGATAATTGAACTCAACCCTAAGAATTGGTTTTCACAACTCAAGGTTATCAGAATTGACCTTAGCCCTGAGAATTGGTCGTCAAAACTCAAAGTCCTTAGAGTTGACCTCAGCCCTCGGAATTGGTCGTCACAACTTGAGGTCCTCAAAACTGACCTCGACCCTCGAAATTGGTCATCATTACTTTAGGTCCTCAAAATTGACCTTGACCCACTAAATCAGTCATCCCCAGCATCACTTTGGGTCCTCAGAATCGACCTTGACCCACTGAATTGATCTCCCTATATCCCTTAGAACTAATCTTAACACATATTCGACTCGAAGAATTGATCATCCTTGTCTCCTTAGGTCCTTAGAATCGACCTTAACCCGCTTAATTGGTCAACTTCATCTCCTTAGGTCCTCAGAACTGACATCGACCCTCTGAATCGGTCAACATCGCCCTTTAAGTCCTAAGAATTGACCTAAAAACCTCTTTTCCCATCGTCAATGTGATGTTTATCGTTCGACGGACTTCACTTATGCCAAGCTCACCCATTGATGGGCTCTCTACAAACACGCCCATAAGCACCTCCTTAGGTCCCTAGCACTCACTTGCTCTTCACAAACCCTAGGTCATACTTTGAGTGCTAATATGGAGGCCACGGGCTCTTTTGGGCCCCATTTTACTTCGATCAACTTTCTAGCTAGAGTGAATCTTCAAAGGGCTCTAAATCCCCTTTCCAATAGTCTGCCCCATGTTAAAATCAGTCTTACGGTTTGGATAAACGATTCATTTTACTTTAGAAAATAGATATAGAGATCACGGGGTGCTCTTGGGCCCCATTTGACTCTGGTCAACTGTATTGCATGAGCAAAATCTTAATGAATCTTCGAAGGGCTATGAATTCCCTTTTTAAACGATTCACCCTATGCTTGAATTGGACTTACTCTTTCATCCTAAAAATTAATCTAGAGGCCACCTGGTTCTCCCGAGCCCCATTTGACCCAGGTCAACTCTTCAGCTTGAACTAAGCCAAATGAATCTTTAAAGGGATCTAAATACCCTTTCCAATGGTCTGTCCTGTGCACAAATCAGCCTTACGGTATGGATAAATGGTCAATTTTACTTAGAAAGGTCACCCGATATTTTTGAGCCCCGTTTGAACTAGGTCAACTCTTCGAACCAAATAAAGGAAAATTAAATCTTCAAGGGCACTAAATACCCTTTCCAAAGGTCTATCACGTCCATAAATTGGCCTTACGATTCAGACGAATGATCCATTTTCCTCCAGGAATTTCCTATCTAGTGCCCAATAATCGCTTCCAAGCCCCGTTGGACATCAGTCAACTCCCAAACCTGGGAGTGGCTCACGGATTCTTAAAGGGCTCTGAATATCATTTCCAATGATCCACCTTGTGCATGATTTTAACTTACGATTCACATTTTATGGCCATTTTTCTAAAAAAACTGCCTCAGACTGTCGAAAGGCACCACCAGGACCCTGTCTATCAACTGCATCTCTGGTGTTCTACGCTAATAGGAATGTCGAGGAACCTACCTATAGACACCCAACTTGTCCCTATAAATAGAGTCTATGACCTCATTTTGAAGAAAACACCTCAGAACCCCTAAACATCCCTCTCAGCAATTCAGAGAATATTCCCTCCAAATCAGAGTTGTTCCCCTCTTAAAAACCTGATTTCCCACATAACCTCCATCCTTTTCGTACCACTTTATGAAAACTCTCACCCATATCCTCAAACCTTTATCATATCATCGTGAGATCAGCGCATCTACAATCAATAACCATTCCGATTCTTCATAAGGACGTCCAATTCTCCCCCATTGTCTTTAAATTCTCTTACTTTTGCATTAGTTACTTTACTTTTATTTTAGTGCTTTATTTCATTACGTCATACACCTTAATCCAGACCTTTATTACTAGTATTTGCACATACTTTATTTTCATAAGGAAAAAACCAAAATAAGAAAAAGAGGGTTTACTTGCAAATTCTATATGGGTAATTCTCATTACATTGTCTCACACTAAAACACCTTTTTCTACACATACACACTTATAAGACAAATCCCTAGTTAGATTTATGGGTTATACCCCACCTCATATTGCCTTCAAACTACATGGAATTTGATGCCACCTCGGGCTACGTAGGATCCTTGTGTAAATCCCTATACTTAAGTCCTCCCATATTCATTTGTTACATTGTTCTTATTATATATTCTTTATGTACTTTATATGCTTGCTTTCTTGTGTCTTGTCCGATGTATGCATTCATTCTTATATCATGACTTGTGAACGACAAACACTTACATTATACTTTGAATTACTGCTTTGGGAACACTTTTAAAGATGACCTCACTCCAACTTTGTCCATGACACGAGTTGAGGAATTATATTCTCCATTTATATTACGCACATAAGCACATACATCACACAATTTAACAAGAGAAGATTAACACACGCCCATGGGAGACCGAAAGGGCGGGATGAATGCCTAACACCTTCCCATTCTGTAACTTAGTCCCCGAATCCTTGAATTATTTGGTTTCAAAAGCATAAGTATTGTCCTAGATGTCGTTCTCTCGAGGCGGTAATATTTCTTTTGCCTATTTTGTGAAAAATTGGCTGGCGACTCTATTTCTACATATCACCCCCACATCGACGACAACCAAGCTCCTCGATGAAGGATGCAATCCCCCGTGCACACCGAATGGGATGGAAAGAGTGATCCTCCTAGGGAAACCCCCTGACCTCAGTATCACCACAATCACTATTTTTCAACCTATGAAATGTTCATATAACGATGTTGGATTGAAGCATGTGGTGTTGGCTAATCCAATTAATTTGGAGAAATTAAAATGTTTGTTATGTGGAAAAATTATTATCGGGGCAATTTATAAACTAAGACATCATGTTGAGAACATCTAGGGGACTTAAAAACCATTTCTAAAGGCTAACAAATAAGCCAAAGCTATGTATAGAGAGGTATTGGAAGGAGTTAGAAATAGATAAGTAAAAATATCAAAACTATGACACAAAAAAATGACAAAGAAGTTAATGTTATTAAGTAATTAGATAAAAAAGTGGATGAGTTAGAGGTAGGGTCAAAGAAAAAAAGGCTTGGTTTCTTTAGCTTATGGATAAATTTGCTTTGGGTATCAATCCCACCTTGCCAAAAGACTCGAGCATCAATACTTATCATGATAGGATTATGATTTTGGTATTCCTTTTCATGATATTGATAATGATAGCTTTATTGTCAATTTCACTCGGGTTACCAACCTCCGATTCGATACTAACAAAGGGACACTTTATTGAGGGAAGAGGTTGAGAGGACTAAAACGTTACCTAATTATTAATAAAAAGGTTTGGTTAGAATGATTTTTTGATAATGACTGATGTGTGGACCGATCGAAAAAGAATAATCATTATGAATTACAAGGTGGAAAAAAAATTCTTACTTTAAAGAAGATATTAATAAGGCACATACCATGGAGTATATCTTCAACTAAATTTAAAATATTTTTTTGTCATTTTTATCTGAGTTACCATCCTTTACGTCAATACTAACTAAAGGAGATGGAGTGAAAAGTGAAGGGATAATGAACAAGAATTAGATGTACTACATGCTAGTGAAGTTAATAAGGCACGCCAATGGATTGTTAATGGTTGCGATTATGAAGATGTTGATCACAATTCGTGAGTTAGTTTGGGAATTATTGGAGAAGCGATCACAGCGGATAAAGTCCTAATTCCCATGAGAAGTGCAAAGCATATTTAAGTAAGAAGACTTCATGCAAAGGATTTAAATCGAGTGATGAAATGGATGAGAAGGTAGACGTGGAGAACTATGAGTTTGAGAGTGACAAAGAGATGATTTGGATGCATATGGAGAGGAAGAATTAGGAAGATAGTTTATATTATTAATTTTCAATAATTTGTTTTGTCATTGACCGATGGTGCACTCTAATCCATTTATTTGCATATGCTTCGTATAAATGATTTCTTTTTGTTCTATAATTTTATTTTACATCTCATTGTAATTGTTTCAATTTTACTTCTTTGTTCTACCATTTTTGTTTTGTTATATTATCAATTTTGTGTCTTATTATATATCCAATGCAATTCAGTCCAGTTTAGATGTTCCATGCATAAATTGACTTTGTGAAGTTCTTTATGGTGTCATAAAATCCTAACATGTATACAATAATTTTAAATTAATGAATTGTATTTTTCTTTATCTTCTTTAATTTTTCCTGATTTTTTCGGACTTCATATTTTTGCATGAAACGATTGTGATCAGCTCCTTAGAAATCCTCTGAATACCCATCGAAAGTGCAGGAAACTTATTAGGTACCTCTTATGACCTGGTTTTTTACATATTATTTTATATAATATGTTCTTCAAATATATCTTTTATACATGATGTTTCTTTATTAGTTATTCTGAAATTCTTTACCTCTATTTCCCTACAATGTCCACAAATTATAATTTTTAATGGTATTGATTTTTATGAATGGAGTAATATTATTTAAAAAATATAATACTATTAGTTGAATATTTTTGTTAGGGGTTATATATTAAAAAATCCACCAAGAAAGTAACCTAGCCATCAAGGCGCTAGCCTAGAGTTTCTTTAGAACTTTAGTTCGTATAATGAAATTAACTTCAAACATAGTGACATTAGGTGTTCACATTAGGTAGCTAATGGGGGAAGTGTTACACAAACATTTTTTAATGACCTAATCCCATATATTACTGGAAAATGACAACATGATATTTTTTTTATCATAGATTTTTACGTAACAACTGAAATTAACGTGTCACTATCACATCATCTTATCATGCTGGTATAACTATAATTACTATTGAAAAATATGTTTCAATCATATTTTTTTGATAATTTAGACCATATCCAAAGCATGACCTGAAAAATGTAAAAAGAAAAATTTGCACCCCACAACCTGGTGTGTGTTCTAAGGAAACCCACATATTTAATCCCCACGGCAACAATGATCTCACAACAATTGGCCTTATGCTCGTTTATAGGTATAAAAACCCCGTTTCATCCGCAACAACATCATTTCAACTAATCCGCTAACCCATAATCAAATAAATTCTCTCTAACACAAATTGAACATGAAGAGATTCGTAAGTGGGCGTTGCACCAATCTTCACGAGGAAAGTTCACCACATGCGACTCACCGTGATAATTATGATTTTGGTATTCCATAAAGTAGGAACATTATGGTTGTCTCCCCATTCATACCTCGCCTAAAAGACATTTATCCCAACGAGCCATAAATAACTAGGTATGGTTTTGTTTTTTAATTAATGGTGTTTCTTACATTATTTGTGTTGAATATTTATATTATTTGTGTTAGTTAGTATAATTTATTAGTAAATGTTGTATTATGCTATAAATAAATTTATTGGGTTAATTAATTAATTTGATATTACACTAACAAGTCCCACTATATCTTCCGTGTATAGTTAGTGGCATTTTATTGAGCTGTTGAGTAAATAGTGGAAACATATTATTGGGTAGCTTGTGACATGATTTTTTGGTCCAATTATTATAATGCTCTACACTCACACTAATCGTGGGATTATTCTAGATCTAATTAAGGAGTGGTGGGATACGACCCACGCCTTTCATTTAGCCTACAAGAAAATAATCTTGACACCTCTCGATTTTACCATGATGATCGAGTTTGAGGTAGGGATGTAAGGGATTGTACATTTCAATGTTGTGGATGATTCAATTGGGTGTTTTAGCCTAAATCTTTTGTGACTCGAGCATACAGATATTTCCTCTAGCGCAACCCAAAAAAGTTATTTTACGAGGGTGAAAGAGTTTATTATAGAGGGGGTCCTATCCGAGGACCATTGGGATTATATTCAGACATTTATTTTTTACTCTTGGGGCTAGTTGTTCTCCACAACTAGTAATAGCGACATGAAATTTGGTTGGATGACTTCATTGACTCACTTAGATCATCTAGGTGAATACAACTAAGGTGAAACCATCATCACACATATGTATCACAGATTAAATGACATGTGTTGACAAGACAGGCGATATCGTGTTCCCCATTAGAAGAGTCAAATTAATGAATTCACATAGATTCTGTTGGGTAAATTATATTTCATTCAATTTTTTTTTTCATTCATTTAATTTCATTCGATAATTGTAATACTTTAAAAATTCCAATTATTGTGATAGATTTCTTTTTCAGTTTTGGTGGTTTGAGTACGTACGAGGAGCATGCCAAGGACAGTAATGTCTCACGCATTTGATGATGGAGATAGGGGAACCAACACTATGCGATGGGTCCAATTTAGCATAATATTTCTAAGGCTCGTGGTCACCAGGAGATGTATGGAACACATTCTTAGTGTGATGGCCTTGGATGAATCACAAGGACATCAACAGGGATGAGGTGTCACATTCCCTCGTTCTTATGGGGAAGAGAGTGATCCTATTTAACCATGTTGGTATCCACATCTGGTATGATCCACCAAACATATTATATTTTTAGTGGTCCTATTACTTTTATCATTTTACATGGAATGGACGCACATCACGAGCATATCACATATTACAAGGACCTCCCAGGTAGTCAGTTGCTGAGAAACGTTTCCCCGAATATGGATGGGATGGTTCTAAAATTTACACAACCTAAATTAAAAAATAATAATTCTTAAAATTAATTTATCTACATAAACAAGATTAATTCGAAATGAATGTTAAATAAAAAAACTACCCAAATTAATTAAGCACCAATTAAGACATTTTTTTTTGGTTAAACCACTTTTATCTTGTTAACCTAAGCATGCATCTAGGTGTGAAATTGCAAGATAAAATAAAAAAACTACAATGCTCGATGTATGAGGAAAATACTAATGGAAAAAACCTTGGACGTCTTAGCGATAAAATCTACTAAGTACAGAATTATAAAAAGGACACAACAGAATAATTACACAACGACGCGACTCCCTCATAAGCCTTGAAGCACTTCGTTCCTTCAAGATGTACTTAGTAACAATGCAAGAGTCCACCAATGCCTCGGAGTCCACCGATTGAGGACAACAACCGTCACGCATGTGGAGTCCACCGTATGTAAACCAACGAGCATGGAATCCTCCATAAAAAATAATTCTCAATAATTTAGAGAATAAACACGGTGTCAAAACTCGATCTCAAAACATATATAATGTAGAATATTGGACCAAAACTAATTAGGTTTAACTGGTTTTTGATTTGAAAATCAAATCATAAATCATCAATAGAAACTCTCATGTACTTTTGTAAAGATGTCTCTCTCTAAAAGGATAAAAAAGTCTACTGGAAAACTGCACACTCACACTCCTTAAAATGGATAGAAAGAAATAGTGGGGAGTTAGAAAAAAAATTCTTTAAAAAAATGTTTTTTTGAAAAATGAGCCCGGTTATTCGAATAAGGTTTAGTGTAATTCGAACGACATACTTAATTTTGTTTGAATGATAAAAATGAAACTTCTAACTTGATGTCAGTGTAGACGAAAAATGATCTCGTGAGACAATCATTAGAAGTCTTTCGAATGAGGAACAAATCTCGTTCGAAGGACCCATGTAAAGTCGTTTGACAACAAAAATTAGAATATTTTTCTTTAAAAAATATAAAGTCATTTTAAGTTAGATTTAAAAAAAACTTAACACCCAATAAAGTCATTTTAAAATATGCATTCATACGTGAGAGATCCTTGAAATGTTGATGGAGAAACATGGCATAAAACACGACATGACGATGTATTCTCTTTCCCTTAGCTGCTACGTGTTCAATAAACATGCCATAGTCTTGAGAGGTCACAAGCAAATCTTCTACTCTATGACTCAAAGTATTTTGTTAGATGTTAAGAAAATACAAACAAATTAAACCAATTGGAAATTTGTCCTTACAAATCTCCCTCTTTGGCTATTCCAGGACAAAACCAAAAATAAAAACAGCTATGCGCCATCATACTCATCTAAAAATACTTGATCCCAACCCCAAAGGAAAAAGTACATACGCTTGATTGGAACATAATCTGAGTAGCTTTGCTTGCATTCAAACTTTATCGCATGGTTATAAACTTGCACACTTAAACACACCATAAAACTCATAGAGAATATGACAATATAAATTGCATAATAAAATCCGTCCTTTTGGTCTAACAATGTCTACCTAAGAAATGATGTCTCCCCCTAACTAATTATCCCCTAAATGAAAAGAGTTAGATACCATTTCTCCCCCTTTTTGTTCAGGAATAAACAAAGATTAAAGTGTATAAAATAACTAATTTCTCCACAGTTAAAAAAATTCTCCCCCTAAAGGAAATAAGGGATACGAATAAAGGACAAACAAGTATATCATGCAATGGTGTATAGTGATATAAGAAACAACAAATTAACTTAGCAACGGGAGAATAACTATTCCAAAAAAAGAGAAATAAATACCAACTATGATGCGATAATAAAATGATACCAACTGGAATATATTACGTTGGATTCATTTAGCAAACCCGATGATTTTCAACTAAATACCCTCAAAAGATAAACATATTGCATATTTTGTTTTATTTTCTTTTCTCAATTCTTTTGAAGTTATTCTTTTAAAAGATTAAACAAACTAAACTATGTTCGCATTTGGCAACTTTTTCTATTTTTATTGCCTTTAATATTTTAATTAGGCTCTTACCAAAGGTGTCTTTCTCACAAAGGAGATTTTCTCCTTTTGTATCCCTTTTCCATGCACCCTTATCAATTTTCAATACAATTCAAATAAAGCTCATGGGCAATAGTTATTACATGCACAAATCCCCCATAGTTGCAAAGTATGTAGATGATAAAATTGATTGGAGAACATCTCACTTAGCTTAAATAACATGTGAATTTTAAGTTCAAAAGAGTTCGTACATGTGTGTGAGAAGGCTATACAGAGAGAATTTTTTAAGAAAGTCAAATTCAAACATCTCCATACAATCATGATAAAGAACAATTTTAGCATGGAAATTCATAACCAAAAGTCATAGCCATATGGATACGGGGAATGATATAGAATTTGAACACATGAATATGCCACACAAAATGTTTAAAACTAAAATACACAAACAAAATAAATATTTTTTATTTTTTAAATCGTTCAAAATAATTTTAAGATAAGGATAACTCAAAAAATAAACAAAAATTTTGTATTTTTAGTAAGACCTAATAATTTTTTATAAAAGACTCATAACACATACAACTAGCAAACACATATATCATGAAGTACAAAAGCTAGTGTATAAAAACATGCAAACACACTCAAAATGTAGATTTAGCATAGAATGAATCTGTGAAAGCATTAGAGAATCAAGAAGTCTATCATGTAAAGACTTTGAATCGAATTTTCTAACACACATACGTGAAACATGACGTTCTAGAGCTTTGAAAACCTTGGTGACTCTAGGTTTAGACTTCTCAAGATCATTTTTAAGATCAAAACAAAAATTCCTAAGATGACCATTCGTATGACAATGTGTGCAAGTAAAGACACATTGAATGTTACCTAATGATTGACCACTTTTAATGTTCCTAGCAATGGTTGATTCTCTTAAAATCATGGTTTTGGATTTATTAAGCAAAAGAATTTTGAGTAACTAAGCCAATCCCACACTTGTCATTTTTTATTTGGATGGTGCCTAACATCTTATCCAACTTTTCAAACCTAGACTCCAAATCAAACTTGAAATGACTCGAATATCTCAATTTATCTTCAAACTCTACTATCATAGACTCAAGTAAATACCCAGTCTCTTCAAACTCAAGAATCTCTTTCTTTATATCCTTCAATAAATCTCGAAGACTATCTTTCTCACCTTTAACATACTCTAGCTTCTCTCGAAGAGTCCTCTCACCTGCCCAAAATTTTTTAATTAAAACACTCTCATCATTTCCTATGTCACGTTCTTTCATCCTTACTTACAACTTCAAGTTTGCCTTTTTTAATTTCAATGATAATGTATATAACTCACGAAAGGCAACTTGGAGCTCACTCACTTCCTCCTCCTCTTCTTCAATCTCACTTGCTTCCCCACTCTCTCTATCATTAAACACTTGCAATTCACAAAAAATGGCCTTGTAAGTGTCATGTAAAGAACTATTTTCATGGGAAGATTTCTCATCAAAACTAGCATGACTAGCCATAAATGTGGTGAAGTTTCACTTAATGGGGGAATCAGGTCCCTCTTCTGGTTCACTATCACTATGCCCTCCTTCCTTAGTTTAGTAGGACACTCAGATGCCTTATGGACATACCCCTCTCACCCAAAACACCTATTCAACTCATCCCTCTTAAGATTATCATTACGATTCTTAAGGAGTTTATCGTCCTTGTTATACTTAGACTTCTCAAATTTCTTATAATCAATTTAAACTTCTCTTTATTAAACCTAAGAAGTTTTCTTAACTTCTTACCAAACATAGCCATATCATTGGAGTCAATGTATAACTCATCATCCTTGACTTATGTTTTCTCCTTCCAGGCTTTCAAAGAGAAGTCCTTATCTTTCATTGTCTTTTTAGAGATAAACATGTCGAGCTCATAGGTTTGAAGGTCACCTACAATTTCCTCAAGTTCTGTAGAGTCTAAGGTGACTAATGAGTTTAACACCATTACTCATGAACAAAATCTGTCAGGTAAGGATCTTAATATTTTCTTAATGATATGATTTTTGAGCATTTTCTCTCCCAAGTTAAAAGTCAAGTTCACAATATCAAACAATCTAGCATAAAACTCATCGAATGATTCAATTTTCGTCATTTTAATGGTTTGAAACTGAGTGGTGAGGTTTTGGAGTTTGAACGCCTTAACATCACTTGTACCTTCATGGGTTAGTTGAAGTGTGTCCCAAGCCTCTTTCGATGTTTCACATGTCATAATATGGTGGAATTTCTCTGGTGTGACCACACTAAAAAGAGTATTTAAACCACGCTAATTATAACTTGCTAACCTATGCTCATCCTCACTCGTCTTTCTATGGGTTTAGGAACACAAACTTTTCTTACTAAACATGTTGGTGGGGACCACCCTCTAACAACCTCTTTCTAAACCTTCTTATCTAACGACTTAAGTGTTGTCCTCATACGTGTTTTCCAATACGCATAGTTATAACCATTGAAAATAGGGAACCTTGAAAATGATAAATTTTTCATATTCAAACCTAAAAAGATCTAACACGATAATTTAATGCATCCGCTCTGATATCACTTGAGAAAAGTTTCCCCCCAAATATGGATGGGATGGTTTCGAAATTTACACAAGGAAAATAAAAAAAAAATCTTCAATTTAACTTATCTACTTAAACAAGATTAATTCAAAATGAATGTGAAATAAATAAAACTATCCAAATTAATTAAGAAATAATTAATAAAATTCCGTGGTTAAACCAATTTTATCTTGTTAACTTAAGCATGCATCTAGGTATGAAATTGCAAGATAAAATAAGCAACCACAACGCCGGATGTACGAGAAAAACCCAAATGGGAAAAACCTAAGAAGGCCCAGTCGCAAAGTCCACTAAGTGCAGAATCACAAAAAGGACATGATAGAATACTTACACAATAACTCATTGCCCTCGTAATCTATGACACTATTCGTTCCTGCAACGTCTACTTAGTAAAAATGCGGGAGTACACCTATGCCTCGGAGTTTGTCGATAGGGTACAACAACCGCCACGCGTACGGAGTCCACCGTACAAAAACTAGCAAGCCCGAAATCCTCACAAGAAATAATTCTCAATAATGTAGAGAATAAACAAGGTGCCAAAACTCGATCTCAAAATATATATAATGTAGAACCTTGGATCTAAACTAATTTGATGTAAACATGGTTTTTGTTTTGAAAATCAAATCATAAATTCTCAACAAAAACTCTCATAGACTTTTGTAAAGATATCTCTCTATAAAAGGATGAAAAATTCTCCTTGAAAATTGCACTTGCGCACTACTTAAAATGGATGGAAATAAGTAGTAGGTATTTAGGAAAAAAACTCCTTTAAGAAATTGATTTTTTGAAAAAGGAGCCTAGTCGTTTGAACGAGGTACAGTCTTGTTCGAACTACATTCTTCATCTCATTCGATAAATAATGAGAATAATAATGTGATGTCAGTGCAGATGAAAAATGATCTCGTGAGACAACCATTAGAAATCGTTCATACGAGGAACAAATCTCATTCGAACGACTTATGTAAATTCATTTTAATGATAGCAAAAATTAAAATATTTTTCTTTGAAAATTATAAAGTCATTTTAAAATAGTCTTAAAAAGAACTTAACACCCAATAATTAAATAACCAAGGCTCAACATAAGATATGCATTCATAACTGAGAGAGCCTTAGAACGGTGATAATGGAACATGGCACGAAACATGACATGGAGATGCATTATGTTTCCCTTAACCGCCATGTCTTCAATAAATATGACATAGGCTTGAAATCTCAAAAACATAACTTTTACCATGTGACTCAAAGTGTTTTATCCGAAATTAAGTCAATACATACAAATTGACTCAATTGAAAATTTGTCCTTACACTTGCACTTAAATTTGTTGATATACAACTAGATAATGATATGTAGTGGAGTATGATTATCAACCATTTGTAGCATAGGTCTATCAAGTGGCTGATGTAAATTGTGTACAGGCTGATTCGATACATCTAGAGTTATAGATCCAACACACTAGAGAGTCTTAATAAGCCCCAAGAGGGTACCCTTTGTTGGAGATCGATATACGCAAAATAATTTTTTTTAACATAGAATCTTCAAATAATTATGCAATAGAAAGAATAAAGCTAAAAAACTAGATCCGAAAAATGAACCTAGGGTTTTGAATACAATACCTTTGTGAATCTAGTTGTAATTACATGGGGAGAATAGTATTTGATGATGATTCGAGTCAGCATTCTTTTGATCCTCTAAAAATTTTCTAGATCACTCTCAAAGGCTTAGATCTTCAAGGATATGATCCAGCCAAAGTTAAGGAGGTGTGTGGGAACCTTTAGAGATGCTTTTGACAGATATATTGTGCTCTATAGTCTCATTCACAAAAAAATGTGAATAGTATTTTCTCCCACCCTTCTTAAACTCTAATAATGAATTATATTGCTTATAGCCCTAACTTAAACTAATATATACTAGTTTGATAGGTGATCTTGGGCCAAATTGGATTTTTTAAGAATCTAGGCCTAACTACTTAGGTATGTTGATTATACTAGGGACGGAATATAATAATTAAATTGACTTCCAAATAAATACTCCAAATCCCAAGTTATAAATCCCGTAATTTATTTTCTTTCTTTATGTAATCATAATTAATTCCACTAAATAATTATGACTACACTTCAAGTTAATTATCTAAAAAATTACTCGAATATAATGAAGTTTTATTTGCAAAGTTAATGTTGATGCATAATATGATTCCCCGTGTTAAGCTTTCAATACCCGTTTAGTCAAATTAATTCATCACTAATTGACTTTAACCAAAATCTATTAGATTCTTGATTCTCATAATTAATCTCACTTTCCTACTCCAACAGATTATAAAATAATTCATTGAGAAGGTTTAATTGGTGAAAACAAATATGATAAGTTTATTAAGGGCGCATCACAATCTAAAGTATTTCCAAACGTGGATTCTTTCGAATTATGATCTCAAACCTACTGATATAACTTCCACATAATAAGCGGGGATAATTTGATTCAATCAAAAATTGAACCGCACCTAATGAAATTAAAAAAACAATCACGCAGGCATTCCAATCCTCATAATTTCGAGATTAAGAATCTATACACCCTATACAAATGGTGTGAGATTAGATGAGTCTAATGAAGAAAACCCTTAGAATCAAATCTCACGGGTGTCATTGTTTAATACATTCGTGATATGGACCGATCACAATCCTCTTTCAAACTATCATACAAGTTCTTAAACCATGATACATGTTCCCACAGTTTGAGATAAATTACTAGGATTGCATCGCATCCGTTCCGATAGGATGTCAACACCCTATCTAGGTTGTGAACTTTTCAATAGTGCTAGAAGTGGAATTCCGTTCTCCTATGATCAAGCCGAACCCGACTCACCGAAATTCCTACTAAGCTCCATTGATCGACATACATATGAAATAATATTTTTAAAAGAAAATATAAAGCATTCCTCATTTCAAAATGAATATGACAATTCTTTATTAATCAAAATAAAATGTGTTTACATGGTTTTAAGAAGAAAATTCTAACACCCACCTGCGGGGCGACAACCACTCTTGATGGTCCATGAGAGGCCCATGTAATGAGTAGGGAGGGGGTGGGCGAGTACGTTACCATGGCCCGTTACGGTCTGGAGGTCACGATGGATAATATGCCTAATATCTACCAAATTTCGAAAGTAAATATTCATTTAATTATCTTATTTCATTACTGATACTTTGTTACTATTATACTATGCATTAACTCGTTTCGTTTACATAGAATGAGTGTCAGACCTGCCTGCGTGATTACATACTACATGGATTGAGTCTTAGAGATGTGTTGTACACCTAAATGTAGGATCGATACCATGATATACAATACACGCAAGGCCAACTGAGGTAGACAATGCATGAGTTCTCCGTTATGCATATCAAGCTGGTTGTGATACCTGTGGAGTCTGACGTCTTGCAAAAAATATTTGAAGCGTCCGCATAAGACACACATGACATGCCTGAGTCATATTTTAAACATAGCCGACGTAGACAACGACGGAGTAGTTAGGGTAGTTCCTCAAAGGTTTTATATTTAGTTTTATTTTATTTTGGGAAATGCTAAAGAAACTTATTGTAAAAATCATACTATCTATGAAATTAACTATTTAATCCTATGCGATTTTATAATAGACCACTGTAGTCCTGTGCAATTTTATTTCAATAAAAAACATGTAAATTAAACCAACATTCCAATTTTCAATCAATAAAAAAAATTATGTCAAAACATGTCGCGCCAACTCATCTATTGCGCGGGCCTTTCCCGAGCCAAATAACTTACCGCTCCAAACTAAATTTGCAAACTTTGGGGCAGTAAAATTATTTTCATTTTTCTACCAATTTTATTTTTCCAAACTCATTATTAATTTGCTGACGGATTAGGAGTAGTAAAAACAAAATTTGAGCCGACAATATAACAATTGACAAATTTGTTAATTGACTTTGAGATGGTCTTACAAAATAACGCGGGTTAAACATTATATGAAACTAGATTTTATGAACTAGTGTTATTTAATTTTTATCAGAAAAGATTCTCTTGATACATGTATTTGTTTATATATCATTGTATATAATAAAATATGGAAAATGTTTACATGTGCATTAAGGACACGTGATTTGAGCTTCAAAATAGTGTTTTACATGAGTATCTGTACCTTATTAATTGTATGTCGGAACCTTGTTCCTACTATTTTTGGGTTCTAAGTGTGTCATTGTGGCACATATTATCAATACCCATAAATTATTGGTCCAGTAATATATAACTTTTACTATATTTTAACCTTAGGTAGTAATATTCTTTTAAACCTTTTTTACTTGTGCAACCCATACTATAATCACCATAAGAATATACCTCTCGCCTCTCTCTCTCTCTCCAAGAATTGTGGAAACCCTAGTACAATGACGGCGCTGTCACCTGAAGCAGGTGCAATGCCAGCCATCACGTCATGCCAAGATCCCAGGACTATAGATCGTAATGCTATAAAGTCTTTTGCAGAGATTCTTTCTAACAGGAAAACCGTGGTGAACAGTAATACTATTCGTCCTACAGCTCAGTACAAAGGAGAGGTAGCCATTTTTTTCTCTAATGAAGATATTTCTGTTATGGCCGCCCCTTTTAAACATGCGTTAATAGGGTAGTTTCAACATGGACGTCCCTCTTTGGAAACTATAAGGAAAACATTTTTAACCTTCTCCCTCAAAGCAGGCTTTTCGGTGGGTCTTTTAGATTCTAATCACGTCCTCATACGTCTTAACTGTGAAGAGGATTTTCATCGCATGTGGCTACGTGATCTGTGGTATATCCATAGATTTCCTATGAGGGTCATTAAATGGTCAAAAGATTTCAAAGCTAACGTTGATAGTCCATTGGTGCCGGTGTGGGTTAACCTTCCCTATATTCCTGTCCACTTCTTTTCCAAATCAGCGTTATTCTCCATTGTTAACTCGATTGGTAACCCTATCAAACTGGATGAGGCAACAGGTTCTCTAGCTCGCCCTAGCATGGCAAGAATTTGCGTGGAGGTTAATGTGACTAAGAAACTGCCCAGTAGAATTTGGTTAGGGACGGCTGAAGATGGTTTTTGGCAGAAAATTTGTTATGAGAACCTACCATCTTATTGTAGCTGCTGCTCTAAACTGGGTCATGTTAGTATTGATTGTAACAAGGAAGATGAAGAGCAAGACAGTCATAATGCGGAGATAAAGGTGACCAACACAACTGTTTCTAAGAAGGTGGGCAAATTAATGTGGAAACCTTCTCACAAGGTGCGAGTGATCAATTCAGGAGATATGAATGAAGACCGAGATATAAATAAGTATAAAGAAGTGGTGGTAGCAGGCACAACAAATAATGAAGTGATTAATATGGGGGTCCACTCCAATCTCAACACAACCGTTAGTGCTGGGGCAGAATTCTCAGTTAATGTCTAATTCATTTGGAGCTCTTGCAGATGATAACACGGATAAGGAAGAAGGAGAAGTTCAAACAGATAATGAGGTGGCTGATGAAATTTATAGGAGGCAAGAATATACTAAGGAGATTCTATCAGAAAGTTGGGATTTTGACATGGATGATCTGCCAATAATTCAGAAAGTGATAATGGACCCTACTACCATAAAAAAGTATTTTCTTTCACCAAGGGTTCCTAGATTGTCAATAGAGAAAAATATTGTGGAAGATTGGCGACACCTCTATGCATCGGACTCTGAATCTACGTTGGTAAGGGAACTAAATGATGATTGGAAGTCTTTCTCAAAAGGATTATCAGAAAAATTTCCACGCCTCGACAAAAAAGATTTGATGGTTAATACAGAAGTGGACGAAGATGGATTTACAGTGGTAAAAAGAACGAGACACAGGAAGAACTACTCACTTATCCAGAAATCTAATATAACGACTCGGTCAGGAGGTAAGGCATCAAAAACTATTTCTGTTGTAGTTTCCCAATGATGCAAATACTTTTCTGGAATATAAGAGGGGTGGGTAATGGTCCATCTATTAGAAGATTGAAAAGAATTATTCGAATACATTCGATCAGTGTTTTGGCTTTAATAGGACCGAAGATTGATGACTCTAAAATGGGGGACGTGTGTAAGAAAATAAAATTTGAGGGAGGTATGGCCAATACTATGAATAAAATATGGATTTTATGGAATAAAAATTGGAAGGTGCACTTAGCTCATAACGGGATTCAAACACTCTCTCTATGGTTGGATAATCCTTTCTTTGGTAGTCCTTTTGTTTTTACGGCTGTTCATGGGAAATGTAAAAGAGATGAGAGAATGGAATTGTGGAACGAGCTAGAGTCTATATCAAGGATGGGGGACATGAAATGGGTAGTGGGTGGGGACTTTAATATTGTATCTAAGAGCGATGAAAAAATTGGAGGTAATGAGGTGGATTGGGAGGGAGTTATGGATTTCAATATGTCTATGATAAATGTTGGGCTTCAAGAAATTAAATTTACTGGTTCTAGTTTTATGTGGTGCAACAATAGAGAGGGTAATGCTCGGATATGGGAGAGATTGGATAGAGTGATGGGGAACTCAGAATGGAATAATGATAAGTTTTCTAGCTCAGTGGATCACCTACACAGGGCTAAATCGGATCACAGTCCTCTCCTCCTGAAAATTAAAGATGCAGGTAAAGAGAATCCAAGACCTTTTAAATTTTTATCATTCTGGACTAAAAATGACGAATTTATCAAAGTTGTGAAACAAGCTTGGGATTATGAAGTTCAGGGTAAGCCTATAAACATCTTTGCTGAGAAACTTAAAAGGGTTAAATCCTTCCTAAAAATGTGGTCGAGAAGCAAGTACGGTGACATTTTTCAAGCTACTCGTAAAGCAGAGGATGACATGCTGGGGGTAGAAAAGGAGTATGACTTGAGCCCTTCTGTGGAAAATCGAATTAAGTTTCAAAAGACACAAGCGGAATACTTAAGAGCTTTAGACATTGAAGAGAAATTCTGGGCGCCGAAAGCTAGAGCGAGATGGGCTAAGGAGGGTGATGCAAACTCAAAGTTCTTTCATGCCATAACAAAGAAAAAAAGATCAGTGCTAACAAGAACTAAACTTCAAAATCAACACATGCAATGGGTGACGGAAGAACAGGAGCTGGAAACGAAAATAGTAGCTTGGTTAAGAAATCTGCTGGGATTCGAGAACATCATGCGTAGCAGCGGCAGTGGTACTAACACCATCTGCAATCTATATAGGTCCGGTACGAGTGAAGAGGAGTCGTCCAATATATGGGACTTCATTCCCAAATCTGTAGTAGAAGCAGACAATCTGGCCATTAGCGCAGTGCCAAGTATAGACGAAATTCAGGAGGCAATATCTGACATGAATAGCGAAGGGGCTTCAGGACCAGATGGGTTTAACGGAATGTTTTTTAAAACTTACTGGCAGGTTATCAAAGAGGATCTTTATAAAGCTATTGGTTCCTTTTTTGTTGGGGAGGAGCTGCCAATTAGTTGGACATCAACTAATGTGGTTTTGATACCAAAAAATGACAATCCGAAAAGTTATGAAGAACTTCGTCCCATTAGTCTATGTAATTTCTCGTCTAAAATTATCTCAAAAATTTTTGCGAAAAGACTGGGTCATATTCTTCTAAAAATCATATCTCCAACTCAATCTGGGTTTATCAAGGGCCGATCGATTCTGGATAATATTTTACTTGCTCAGGAAATGATGACAACTTTTACAAGGAAAGTGAGAGGTTCAAATATTATATTAAAGTTGGATATGTCTAAAGCTTATGATAGAATGTCTTGGCTTTTCATCATTAAAACTCTAAGGCGGTTCGGGTTCTCAGAGATAATGATTGACTTATTTTGGAGATTGATTTCAAATTGTTGGTACTCTATAATTGTTAATGGGAAGGCATGTGGTTTCTTTAAATCCAAAAATGGGGTCAGACAAGGGGATCCATTATCACTGGCTCTTTTTGTGTTAGCCTCAGAAGTCCTTAATCGGGGAATTCAAAAAATAATGGAAAGTGGAACGATGAAACATTTTGCTCTAACAAGGGGATGCCCTATTATTTCTTCTCTTTCTTTTGCAGATGACACACTTATTTTTGCTAATGGAGATAAACGATCACTCAAGAATCTAATGGAGTTCTTAAAGGAATATGAAAAGGAATCGGGGCAACTAATTATCCACAATAAATCTTCATTTCATCTTCCAGGAAACGAGGCAAGAGGAGCGAAAAAAGTCATTGAAAATATCACTGGGTTCAAAAGAAAAAATCTACCTATTGTTTATTTGGGGATCCCATTATTCTCCAGAAAGAAAAAGAAAGCATACTTTTCAGTTTTCATCGACAAGCTGGTAGGGAAACTAAATCAATGGAATCATCATTGTATCTCTCAAGCAGGTAGAGTGACTCTACTCAAATCTGTGGCAGAATCCATGCACCTTCATCTTCTGGCCGCCGTCAATCCTCCGGTAAACGTTCTCACTCATATAGATAAGTTACTTGCTCGATTTTTATGGGGGAATCAAGAAGAGAAGACTAAATTTCAATGGGTGAATTGGCAAAATATTTGCAAACCAAAAGAAGAAGGCGGGTTAAACCTCAGATCAATGATTGACCTTTCATCAGTTTATGCTCATAATTTATGGTGGAAATTCTTTAATACAAATTCGCTTTGGTCCCAATTTATGCATGCTAAATACAAAAAACTGGAGGCCCACAATTTTAAGGGAACAATTTCAATGTCATCACAGGTGTGGAGGAGAATGCAAAATGTTGGTGAGGAGTTCTTGGAAAATTATGATTTAATTTCTGGGAAATGGACTTTAGAACAAAATGGGATTTTCACACTCAAATCATCTTGGAACTTTGTGAGAGTCAAAGGTTGTATCCAAAAGTCTTATTCTATAATTTGGGATAAGAGAATCCCCCCAAAAATTTCAGTTTTCATGTGGCGATTGATTCATAAGGGCATTGCTATAGATGAATTTATTAAGAAATTGCATATTCCTTTTGTGTCTAAATGTAGATGTTGTAGTATGGCTTGTGAAGAGGATCGAGATCATCTATTTTGGGCAAGCTCAATTGCCCAATCTCTTTGGAAAAGATTATATTATATTATGGGAATAAGGCACAATTCATCAAATTTAAATGGAAATCTGATGAGCTGGTGGATTAATTCTAAAGGAGACAAAATTAGAGGCATTCTTTGTCGAATTATTCCAACATTCACCTGTTGGTACTTATGGTGTGCTCGGAATAAAAGTATGTATGAGGGAGTGCAGATGAAGGAATCGTCCATTCTTATTCAGATTTGTGAGGAGATTAAAGTTGCTTTTAGAAATTTTCCTTTTCAGGGACCGAAAACTAGATATTGTATTGATACTATAGAGGCTTTTTCTTTGTTAGGTGCTACCATTGCAGTGATCTGATGTAGCCACCGGTGGGGGGCTTTTCCCCATCAGATAATTTCTAATAAATTCCAGATTTCATAAAAAAAAAAAAAAATAATAATCACCATAAGATAAGAGGTTCTTAAAAAGAAGAACAATGTGGTATAATGATGGGATGTTTGGGAGAAGAGAAAATCCCTTGGGACACTACAAAATCCGTTTGTTCCCTAAACAATGCCTCTCCCTTTCCTTACCCCTCTCCTCCTTTTAGCAACTGAGATGCCCTCCACATGGTCGTGGGATCTTTTCTTCCAGTTCAAATTTCGAACCTCTCTAACCATTCAAACATAATTAATCAACGATCTCAGTACCTCAATGCGCAATGTGGCGCGTTATGTGATTTGCGGATTCGTAAATGAATTAAAAAATTGTTAGAGAGAGTAATAACATATTTATATTATTGACAAACAAATCTACCACTCTATCATGACATAAATAAGTATCATATGGTAGATATTTTTTTTTCGTAGGTTTCAAACTTGGTTAGCTAAATTAGTTGGAATATAAAACTTAAGAAATATGTGTAGAAAATTGTAAGATTGATGGATATATTTGAACGTTAAATGATATGGGAAAGTAAACGAAATATGAGTTAGATTATTAATTTGTGAGAAAGTTATCCCTGATAATTTTGTACACGACACAATGGGTTGATTTGAACTAAACACAAAGTTAATGGATTAATTCATGTCAATCACATGAGCCCAAAAATGACACGCCAGCATGAATGATAAATGGTTTGCATTCATATAAAATATAAATTACTAGAAAATAACACCTATATGTTCGTTTAACTGGCATTTTATGGAAAAATATTGAATATTTGTTATGATGTTATATAAAATTATTGAAGAATTAAATGATAAATTACGTATTTCTTGCTAAAACATGAAATTGATCACATTTTAGTTTATGAGAGGCCTATGAGTGTTATAATGGGTTAACAAAGAAGAATATATTTGCTTTCTATTATGGTTAACTTGTGATTCGTGTCAACCCAAACACGATACGACAATAACAACAAATAGATTGGGAAGGTATGCAAGAATTGTCACACTTAGAGAAACTTGGGGATACGGAATTTATCCAAAATTTGATGAATTATTAGTTTCACATGAAATTTTTTAAATATGATTTTCATAATGGATTACTAAAACCACTTAAACCAAATATATGCCCATTTTTCATTGTCAGTTTTTATATATCAACTAAACACTAGATTTTAATCAGATTAAAAAAGTTTTAGTTAATCAAATGTGATTAATTAATTCAAATACCTAATAAAATATTTTTTCATAGTTTTGTAATCACAATTTACTTGAAATATTATCAGGAATATAGACAGGACCATAATATTTTCTCCACCACGAATGAGTTTTTACTCATTTAAAAATAATATTGGAGATAAATGTAATATGATATATTGAGTTTTATTTACGTGCCTCGAAGAATACAAAAGACAAATAACTTTCCTCTATTTAGAGAAGAAAAATGATACACTTATCCAAAAAGTGTATACCTAATGTACTGAATCTACTTTAAGGGTAGTGTACCATAATGTAAATCCCACTATTTTACTGTTATGTCTATTGTTTGATAAATACAAAAGTACAGAATTACGCATTATAATCTAATTACAGAAATAAAACGAAATTACAGAAAATAAAAACTTACTTGAATTTGCAGAAACAATAATAGAAATAGAAAGATAATTCGAGCCCTGTGAATTTCACAGTATCCTTAAGACAATTTATTCCCTCCAATGTGCTCCGAGGTTGATGAATATTGTCTCCCAAGATAGAATGAATTTTCCAATTAATTATGTAGCACAACAATAATTAATTACGACGAACTCAAATTCTGTGGCTTTTACTCAACAACAATGCAACAGATGTTATGCAGAAAAAGGAATTTTCTGGAACAGATATGACAGCACTTTTGGTATGGAAGGAATTGGAGGAGGGAAATTTTTCATTTTTTTAAAAACGGAGGGAAGCATCTGTATTTATAGTAAAGTAAGGGACTGTTGGCAATACCTGACAAAAACAACTAAACGAAATTAACTGTTGACTGTTGGCAATAACTGCCAACAGTTTATAAATTAATTAATTTCCTAATGAATTAATAATTAAAGCCCAGAAAGTTAAATTAATTCGGCCTAACCCGATCCCGAACCGAGCCGGACGGACGGACGGATGTGCGCGCACGCACGTGTGGACCTTTGACCGAAAGTCAACCCGTGCATATCTTAGGTCATCTCCTCTTCAAAGAGTTGGGATACCCCAAGGCATCCCAACCTTAGTCCATCATTTAGGATTTATTAACTCATCATTTTTCCACTACTCTTCCAATGTGGGACAAGAGTTAAGACATACCCAATACATTAACTTTCTTTGCTTTGTGAGTCACTTTGGGGACATATTTATCATTCATAACTTAATGAAATTGGACATGTGAATATACTCCGTTAATCTCCTTGCGGAGGAGAACGCGTTCATATATTTTTCCACAATTATCGTAGTGTGGGTCCCACCTAAATTTGAGCTCAAAGTTGCTCAAAATTATGTCCAAAAAAATCTGGACAACTTTATAAATAGTCTAATTTTCCAACAATCCCCCACACGAATGATATATCACTATAAATAAAACAGAACAGATGCTAATGCAGATGCAGACACATGTTGAGTAAAACTGAATATTTATTGCATCGGGAGAAGTTGCCTAGTGGCCTTGAACTTTCTTTAGTGATATACTATCGGATTTAATTGGTTAATCAGTAGACTTCACGTCCTTTAACCGTCAACCATTTTTGTAAACCTAGACAATAGTATTCACACAATAATTCTTCAACACAGTTGGTTCCCACATTTGTGTTCATTTTGGTCATGAACACCACTTAGTCCCATGAGTATTTTAGAGAATATGCCTTTCATTATTCTCATAGAAGTGGCCCCCTTCTTAGTCACGTAGGTAACTTCCATAAAGAGTATCCTGCAATACCCCACTTAGACATACTAAGATATAGATGTCATTAAAAGCATAACTTATCCTAATTTCGCGGCAGATATGCATTGTCTCATCTTTGGAATGGATAGGAATAAATCTCCTCCAGTGCTTACTGAATACAATGTAGTTCGGTTTGCCCATTGAACCTAGATCTTGGGATCCCCAATCAGCTAAGCTGGGTTGCACTATATTGATTCTTATTTATTTATAGGCTTTAGACCCATTCCTCTCGATGATCTTTCAACTTGCTCTCGGTTTAAACCTTTCGTTAGTGGATCTGATATATTATCTTTTGACTTTACATAGTCAATTGAGATAATTCCATTTGCGAGAATTTGTCTAACGGTATTGTGTTGGCGACGAATATGTCGTGACTTTCCGTTATACATGTGATTTTGTGCCCTTCCAATCGCTGATTGGCTATCGCAATGTATACATATTGCGGGCATAGGTTTAGACCAATTTCGAACATCCTCTAAGAAATTTTGAAGCCATTCAGCTTCTTCTCCAGCTTTGTCTAGTGCAATGAATTCAGATTCCATTGTCGATTTAACATTGCACGTCTGTTTTGAGGATTTCTAAGATACGGCTACACCTGCGAGGGTAAACACATACCCACACGTAGACTTAGAGTCTTTTGTATCAGATATCCAATTTGCATCGCAATATCCTTCAAGAACAGCTGGATATTTTGAGTAGTGCAGTCCATAGTTTTGAGTATATTTTAAATAACCCAAAACTCTCAATATTGCTTTCCAATGATCTTTTCCTGGATTACTCGTAAATCGACTTAGCTTACTTATTGAGTATCCTATGTCCGATCGCGTACAGTTCATGATATACATTAAACTGCCGATAATACGAGAATATTCTAGTTGAGATATGCTTTCACCATTATTTCTTGCTAGAAGTAAATTTACATCTGCAGGTGTCTTGATAGGACTAATATCACACTTCTTAAATTTTTCAAGTACTTTCTCTATATAATGAGATTGAGATAATATAAGTCCATCCGATGTTCTAGAAATTTTAATTCCTAATATAACATCGGCGATTCCCAAATCTTTCATGTCAAATCTACTACTCAACATTTGTTTTGTAGTTTTAACAATTTCCAAGTTACTACCCATCATAAGCATATCATCAACATAGAGGCATACAATAACATATCCATATTAAATGTATTTAAAGTAAACACATTTATCGCATTCATTAATTTTGAAACCATTTGATAACATTGCATTATCAAATTTTTCGTGCCATTGCTTAGGTGCTTGTTTTAATCCATATAATGATTTAACAAGCTTACATACTTTTCCTTCTTGTCCGGGAGCCTTGAACCCTTCAGGTTTCTCCATATAAATTTTCTCGTCTAGTTCACCGTTTAAGAATGCAGTTTCTACATCCATTTGATGTATTTCAAGTCCATTAATAGCAGCTATTGCTATTAACATCCGAATGGACGTTATTCTTGCTACCGATGAATATGTGTCGAAGTAATCAAACCCTTCCTTTTTCCTATAGCCTTTAGCTACAAGTCTATCTTTATATTTATCAATTGATCCATCGGCCTTCAACTTCTTTTTGAAGATCCATTTATAACTTAACGGTTTTGAACCTGGTGGAAGATCCACTAGTTCCCATGTATGATTTTGTAATATGGATTCAATGTCACTATTAATTTCTTCTTTCCAATTGGAAGCATCGGGTAAGGATATGGCTTTTTTATACGATTGAGGTTCATTTTCTAGAAAATATGTTAGAAAATCTGGACGGAAAGAAGTCGAGGTTTTTGCTCTTTTACTACGTCTTGGTTCATCCTCTATTGATTCAATAGGTTGATGAGTACCACTTGTTGTCTCTTGATTTGTCCTTTTAGAAGGACTAGATTCTCGGGTCATGTTATACGGGAATTCATTTTCAAAAAATGAAGCGTCCCTCGATTCAATAACCGTATTTACATGAATATTCGAAATCTCAGATTTACAAACTAGAAATTGATATGCACTGCTATTAGTAGCATAACCGATGAATACAAAATCCACGATTTTTGGCCATATTCTTACCTTTTTAGGTTTAGGAACCATCACTTTGGCTAAGCACCCACACACTCATAAATATTTATAGGAAGGTCTTCGACCTTTCCATAATTCATAAGGTGTCTTGTGAGTCTTCTTGTGAGTTACTTTATTGAGAATGTAATTATCAGAAAGTAAGGCTTCCCCCCACAAATTTTGTGGAGATCCTGAACTTAATAACATTGATTTCATCATTTCTTTCAAAGTACGATTTTTGCGTTCAGCAATACCATTCGATTGAGGAGAATAAGGAGCGGTTGTTTGATGAATAATCCCATTTTCAGATCAAAATTCCTCAAATAGATATTCATATTCACCTCCTCTATCACTCCTAATAGCCTTTATCGTTTTGCTTAATTGATTCTCAGCTTCATTCTTATATTGTTTAAATGCATTAATAGCCTCATTTTTACTATGTAACAAATATACATAGCAATATTTTGTGCAATCGTCAATAAAAGTAATAAAATACTTTTTCCCACCTCTAGTTTGAACAAATTTTAAATCACAAATATCGATGTGAATTAAATCTAAAGGTTCAGTTATCCTTTCAATAAAATGGAAAGGTAATCTAGCTAATTTAGACTCCACACAAATTTCACATTTATGACTTTTATCAATATTAAATTTTGGCAAAAATTCCAATTTAATTAATCTACGCAATGTATCAAAATTAACATGTCCTAATCTAGCATGCCAAATATTATATAACTCAATCAAGTAAGAAGAACTAGTAATTTCATTCATTGAAATAGATGTTTTGGGGGTTACAGTAAGAACATTGATTTTAAAGAGCCACTCATTTAAGTAGCCCTTTCCTACATACATGTCATTCTTTGACAACACAAAGCTATCAGACACAAACACAAGCTTGAAACCATTTTTAGTAAGGAGAGATCCAGAAATCATATTCTTTCGGATATCAGGCACGTGAAGAACATTGTTGAGAGTAAGTTCCTTTCTAGAAGTCATTTTTAAAACAATCTTTCCTTGTCCCACCACCTTAGAAGTGGAAGAATTTCCCATAAAAAGGTTCTCCTCATTTTTCAAAGGTTTATAGGTGGAGAACATCCATTTGTTTGCACAAATGTGTCGTGTGGCTCCAGTGTCCACCCACCATTCCTTGGTATTTCCAACCAAGTTACATTCAGAGACCACAACAGAAAGATTCATATCCGCCAAGTTATTGGCGATATTCTCACCCTCAGTTACATTTTCTTGAGGGTTATTTCGATTTTGCTTCTTAGGCTTACGACACTCGCCTTGAGCGGTGTCCAGGTTTACCATGGTTGTAGCATTTGCCTTTGAACTTCTTCTTTTTTTGTTTGGAAGTGCCTTCCCCATCATACTTTCGTTTGTTCTTCTTAGGACCTTCAATAACATGGACCTTCGTTTCCATTCGATTCTTCCCACTTTTCTTTTGAGATTCACATTTATCTTCTTCGATTCTCAGCCTAACCACCAGCTTCTCCACATTCATCTCCTTTCACTTGTGCTTGAGATAATTTTTGAATAAAGTCCAAGATGGTGGCAACTTTTCAACAATTGCAGCAACTTAGAAAGTTTCACTAAGTGACATTCCTTCAGCATGAATGTCGTGGAGGATCACTTGGAGTTCTTGCACTTGCAAGATCACAGATTTATAATCAACCATTTTGAAGTCCAGAAAATGCCCGACGATAAATTTCTTCATCTCAGCATCTTCAGTTTTGTACTTGTTTTTCAAAGAATTCCATAATTCCTTGGATGTTTTGATCGTGCAATAGACATGGTGCAATGTCTTGTCCAAGTAAGCCAGAATATAATTCCGGCATAGGTAGTCCGAATGCTTCCAAGCATCGACAACAGCAACCTTTTCACAATCATCTCCCTCTTGAATAGAGGGACAGTCTTCATATACAAACCTACCAGATGGCAGGTAGTGAGATAGAAGTATATTTGTCCTTGCCAACATTTGAAGTCAGTTCCAATGAACTTTTTCGGTTTCTCCGCATGTGGCATAGATAAGGGTGCAGTCAGATTTGTGTTGGTGACAGTCACTTTAGTAGGAATAGTGTTCGTACTTTGCGATTCCATTTCTGTTACAAAAACGGAATTTTGATCAATGATAAAATTCATATATAATGAATTAATCAAAAACAGAATACAAAATTATGTGCAACAATTTCTTCCAAATATAATTCACAATAAATGAATTCCAAAAGAATTCCAAATAATATTCAGAATTAAACTATAATATAAACAAAATTTTATACTAAATAAAATTTGTGTCACTAATTTTTAATAATAAAAGGAATTCCGTACAAAACAGAATTATAATTTAAAGATTAAAAATATTATATATAAACAGATTTAACAAAAAAATTTATAAAAAATAAATTTATTTTCTAAAACAGAATATATATAAACAGTGTAGAAATTAATTTCTTTACCAAAACTTTTTTACTGTTTTTTTGCAATAAAGCAATAATTTAATTCATTTTTTCTGTCAAAATAGATTTATTTTCAACAAATAAATTTCTGTAATAAAAAAAATTTATGTACACTACAAAACAGTAGAACAAAATAAATTGTCTTAAGATTGTTATGTCTACTGTTTAATAAATACAAAAGTACAGAATTACGAATTATAATCTAATTACAAAAATAAAACGAAATTACAGAAAATAAAAACTTACTTGAATTTGCAAAAATAATAATAGAAATAGAAAGATAATCCGAGCCCTGTGAATTTCACAGTGTCCTTAAGACAATTTATTCCCTCCAATGTGCTCCGAGGATGATGAATATTGTCTCTCAAGATAGAACGAATTTTCCAATTAATTATGTACCACAACAATAATTAATTACAACGAACTCAAATTCTGTGGCTTTTACTCAACAACAATGCAACAGATGTTATGCAGAAAAAGAAATTTTCTGGTAAACGAAATTAACTGTTGGCAATAACTGCCAACGGTTTATTAATTAATTAATAATTAAAGCCCAGAAAGTTAAATTAATTCGGCCCGATTTTTACAAGCCCAAGCCCGAACCGAATCGAAACGGCCGGACGCGCGTGTGGACCTTTGACCAAAAGTCAACCAGTGCATAGCTTAGGTGATCTCCCCTTCAAAGAGTTGCGTTACCCCAAGGCATCCAAGCCTTAGTCCATCATTTCGGTTTTATTAACTCATCATTTTTCCACTACTCTTTCAATGTGGGACAAGAGTTAAGAAATACCCAATACATTAACTTTCATTACTTTGTGAGTCACTTTGGGGACATATTTATCATTCATAACTTAATGAAATTGGACATGTGAATATACTACGTTAATCTCCTTGCGGAGGAGAACGCATTCGTATATTTTTTCACAATTATTGTAGTGTGTGTCCCACCTAAATTTGAGCTTAAATTTGCTCAAAATTCTGTTCAGAAAAATTTAGACAACTTTATAAATAGTTCAATTTTTCAACAGATACAACACCCTTAAAAAATATTGGATAAATTCGAGGAGCATATTTTCGATAAGAGTAACATTAATTTTTAGAGAATCATATGGGTTTAATCCAAGCACACTACAAAAATCTTTTGCGAAAAAAAGCAGTCCTTTAACCATGTTTAGATCTGAGATGTGGAATGCTTCCACATGCTCGCTATCGTCCCTCTCTCTTGGAATTTTCACTGGCATACATTATATATACAGAACAAGCTGATAGCTTTCTGCAAAGTGTACAACTTTCGTACATAATATGCGTCAGATTCACCATCTAAAGGTGTAAAAGCTTAACATTCACTACAATACACTATGTGCTCAGATGCAGTTGCTATGTTAAAATTTTGGTGGATGTCCCAATTAAGAAATTTATTCTAGATATAAATGTCGTTGAATTGTACCAAACTCATCTGTGAGTCGAAAATAAAGTTACTCATGAACTCTGGAATTCCAATTAGCTCAATCATGCCATTGTGTAAATTGATGACAGCACATCTTTGAGACATATATTGGATCATGATCAAACATACCAAGTGGTAGAACAATTTTGGTGGGTATATTATAACGTGCCATAACTATAATATAATACTAAATATTATTTTAATTTTCATAAAGAAAGTTGAAGTGGGATTTCCTCGGGTACTGAGGTCTAGGGATTCCCTCTATCTCTATTTCTACCTGTATCTAACAAACGAATGTATGTTACGTAGTGATGTAGTTTTTATCTTTCTTTAAATTCTCTCTCTCTCTCTCTCTCTCCTGCTGGACACAGAATATCCCTCATTCTTTGATTTGTTTTCTGTTTCCTTAAATTCAAAAATCATAATTTGATTTTATTACAGACTCATCACGTCAAACTTAACTAAACAATGACTTAAATATTTCCCCCTTAAATATATTTCAATTAAACGCACACGTCGCCACCTGCTGTTTGTCGGTTTACTCCTTGTTAATTTCCTAGTGAAAGGAATTAAAAGATGCTTGGTAACTGTGAGAAGATGTTAGTCATCTCTTCAACTACTAACGAATGGCCACAGGTTTCTCTCTCTCTCCCTCTCTCAATTATTAGACAAAGCATGACCCCATTTTTGTTTGTTAGCTCTTGGAAGAGTATAAGTGTTGTGTTGTTACTTTTAGCCTAAAACACTACCTTTGAGCACTCTCTTTTTTATCTTTTGTTTTTTCTCAAGTGGTGCAGAATCAGGTAGATGAGAAGGGATTAATGGCTTCATCAACCGGTATGATTATGGAGAAACCAACTCAACAAGATCAACAGCTACAACAACAACAAGCACTCAAATGTCCTCGTTGTGACTCATCAAACACAAAATTCTGTTACTACAACAACTACAGTTTATCTCAACCAAGACACTTTTGCAAGGCTTGTAAACGTTACTGGACAAGGGGTGGTACCCTAAGAAATGTTCCGGTTGGTGGTGGATGTAGAAAGAACAAGAGGGTGAAAAAACCGATCTCAGCCGTTGATTCAACTTTATCATCATCAGCACCACCTGCTCTAACTACAAACTCAAACCCTAATGTTATGGATCTATCTTCAACCTCAAACCATATAAACCCTTTGTTTTATGGCTTACCCACTAACCCATCGGAGCTAAATCTTCAATATCCAAGGTTTAGTTCAAGGGTTTTTGATTTTCAACCACATATGAATGATCTTGGGTTAGGTTTTTCATCTGGTCTTATGGATTACCAAAATGGGTTCAACAACAAGCAAATCCAAGACTCAAATTCACTTGTTTCAAGCTATCCCATCTTTGGGTCTTCAACATCTGCTGCTAGTAATTCTACTCCAACAATGGCTTCTTTAATAGCTTCTAGCCTGCAGCAACAAAAGTTTATGGGGTTTAAACCCTATGAACAAGTGCAAATGGAAGAAGTTAAAACGGAAGAAAGCAAAAACAGGTTGGATTGGAACATGTCTTGCCAGAATCAGATGGAACAGATCGGATCATCAACGGATCCTTCTGTTTTGTGGAATCCAACATGGCTTGATCCTGCAAATATTGGTTCTTCTGTCACCTCTTTGATCTAAGGAAAGCAACAACAACAAAAGAGTTTTTTTTTCTTTTTCTTGATCCCCATCTATTTAATTAACTTGGTCTGTTTTAGCTATCATTAATTAGTTTCAAGTTGGTTAATTTACTTGTCTTTCTAGTCACGTGACCACAGAGGAAGATAATACTGAAAGAAATAGCCAAATATAATGGTGGGAGGAGTTTGGATCGGAGTGATCATGTCAGCTGCAAAAAGGAAAAGATAAAAGAGCCTATTAGTTTTATGAAGAAGGCTTATAAAGATATTTTTCATTTGCTCTGAGAGGAACCTCGGATCCTCTTCTGTCCCATCGGCAAAGGTTTCGTCATCAACTACATAAGAGTTGCCTCGAACAACATGGGTGCACCACATCCCAGTCTAGTGAGTTTGTTCTATCTTTGTATGTATATTAGCATGAAACTCACTTACTACTATATGTTTGTATTTGTATTAGGTTGGGGTTGAGCTTTATTGAGGATACTTGCAATGGCTTTTTTCCCGTGTTTCTTTTTCTTTTTTTTTTGTTGATTTTTTTTATTTGGATTGGATAAGGTTGGGTATAATGGTATAGAAGAGAGGGATATTTGTTATTTCAATGTGGGTTCTTTAGTGTACTGGGTTGGTGATGGTTGCAGCCTATATGTTATGAACTATGTTATATTTAATGTTATTGGTATATGGTTTTTGGAAAAATCGTAGCATTATGCATTGCATAGTCACATTCATTATGGCCATAAAATACTACGAATCGGCATGTCATTGTCACTATATTTAGAGGTATGAACTAGATGAGCCGAGATTAACATTTTCAAACTTTAGATTGAAAAGCATAACCAACTTGAAAGACTAGTGTCCATATTTGGCCCATTTATTTCTGGAACCAAGCTTCAATGAATCATGAATTTCTATCCCAATAATCACGAGCCAAGATTGAGTCCTTCGATTTTTTAATACTATTTGAGCATGATTAGTGATAATTAACATAAATTTGACTCGATCAATAAGTTAACTAACTTAAAACTATACTCAAGTTTAATTCGTATATCATATCAGTCGATCTTATATGACACCTGAGTCGAGCTGTTTCTATTAGTTCAATATGGAGACGGAACTACGATATGATTATAATCATTCCTTGAATCATAGTACTGGCTGCGGTGACAATTCTAATCCACTGGAGAGACTTTGAGAGAGAGAGAGAGAGGGAGAGAGAGAGAGAGACTGGTAGTGTAAGTTCAAATCTCATAGATGCAAGAATTGAGATAAATGGTCCTGACATTGTGATTTGGATCTTAGTTTGCTGGCAGTAGTGTAATAGTTGATTCTCTTGTGTGTGTGTGTCCGAGATAGAGAGATGATTTCTATCACACATTCAGTCCTGGCAAGAACTTGAGACAAGCCATTAGTGGAAGTGAAGTTATGGCTTGGATTTTAGTATATTGGTACGTCTCTTGTATAAGGGAGAGAGAGAGAGAGAGAAAGAGAGAGAGCGCGCTTTAAGTTGGCAAGTTGGTGGACGTTTTTCTAAGTTTTGTTTACTCGATGTGAGACTGATGAATTGTTGAAGATACACTCTTTTTTTTGCATACACTTATGACCTCCCTGACAGTTGTGTTATATGTTTTTTCTTGATTGCTCAACTTTAGCATTCTACTACAATTTACTTTTGTTTGCATGCTCGAGAGGATATTGGTCGCTGCTCTTAAGCAACCCAGGAGATTCTTGTTTAGAGTAATATGAGTTTCTTGATAAGGAACCAAGCGTCTTGACAATGGTATAAGGGTGCAATTTAAATATTTTTGGAGGTAGATTGAGTTTGTTCCCAGTTCCATTCTAATATTATCAAAATAATGTTGGGCCAATAGTAGCCACAAATCGCGATTAGAGATTAATTGAGGTACGCGTAATCGAAATGATACTATCAAAATAATATTTGGCCAGCGATAGTAATGAATTGCGATTAGAGATTATTCAAGGTACGCGTAAGCTGGTCCAAACACCCTATGTATGCACAAACAAAAAAGTTTCTTGATAAGGGCAAAGTTAGAATACAAATAATTTTTTCTTAGATGCTTGATCAATTTACTAGTATTTGGGTTCCATTGTTCTTGGATCTGGACAACAACCAATATAAGTGTGACACGAAGGCATATCAGCCGAAATTGGTCGGGGAGACGAATTTAGCTACTTATTAACTTTACCCATTTCATAGAATAGATAAGACATTATAAATTAATTTGTATAACATAATTTAGGTTGGTATTTAAACAAATTGATAAGACATTGGAAAATATGTGTCAAATTTTTGGTTGTGTAGTTACATATTTGAATTTATAATTTACAACAAAGCTTATCATAGATTTGAGTTAATTATATAAATCATTACGCATAAATTTGTGTAAAACATATGAACTAATTACAAGTCATATTGATTTGAATTTTTACTCGACATCAACATCATTTCAAGAGATATTAAGCACCCGATGAAACAACTAAACAGAAAATTATATATATATATATATATAATTCTCTTGTGCGGATTGTCTCACAATTTAACAGTGCGTACTGGACATGTGTCGCTTGATAGTGAGCCCAGAAATTATCAGCTAAATTATAGATGCCCTCTCTCTCTTTTCTAGGCTCACCGCCAGGTGACACATGTCCAGTCCGAACTGTTAAAATGCGGGACAGTCCGTACAGGAGCAGTACTGTGTTTATATATATATATATATATATATATATATATTCTTTTTTTTCATTCATACACAAAGTTAGGACATGATATCATGCATTCATAGTTGCTAAAATACTATGAAAAGAAAAAATTAAATCAAAGTGAACACATCAGTCACTAGGGCTCATTTTCGATTGGTTTGATTGGTAAATGAAGTATATCAATATCATACCAATATTGAAATCATCAAACCAAAATTACCACCATAAACTAAAACCAAACCAACATACCAACACCAACACAAAATATAAATCCATTAACATTTCATCATAACATATGGTTTTGTTATGGCAATTAATATAAAGATTTGAACTAAGGCTTCAACATTTGTAAAGTTTTTTACTTAACTAAATTAATAAAATAAGCATAAAGATCTAAAGTCCACTAAACAATAATAATCAACCGAATTGTCTTTAAACAAAAGAACCCATTATTGTGCGATGATCAACATGTATAATACAATGCCTTATATATTCAATCATTACTCCTTGTATTGTGTAAATGTGTGTGTGTGTGTGTGTGTGTGTGTGCGTGTATTGAATTTGGCTAAAATTTATGAGATTCGCGGTGGAGTAATGAGTTAGAAATTACAGAGAGACACGGTAGGTGAAGGAAGAGAGTAACAAATTTTGTTAGTTGTTTTCCTTCTACCTTTTACAACTCGTTAAAGGTGATTATATAACTAAAGATTAATGGGTGAGATGAGTTTGATCCTAGGGTACAAATTATCTTATGCAAATCACTTGGCTTGTAAATATTAGAATTTTCTCTATAAGCGTGTGAGTGGATAAATTATAATTTGGAGGTTTAGTTTAATATGTAAAGTTAAAATCATTTTTTTGGATTAAAAATACTAGTAATTTTTTTTCAACAAATTGATATACTTTGTATGGTAAATTGGTAATTTTGGTATGGAAATTTTCATATTTATATTTTCGGACGGTAATATCGATAAATCGGTTTGCAAAATGCATAAACCAATAGTAATAATAAAATAGCTGTTAATTACGGTTTCAATAAATAAATATAATAAACCACTACCATTTATTTGGGGGGTCAAAACGGCACGGTACGATAAAAAAATTATACTGTGACCAACCCTATTAATGACCATAGCTAAACAAAAAAATATTCATGTAGTAAATCAATCCATATTCATTAATAAACTCCCACATTTTAACACTAATAAAAATCCAAAAAAAAAAAATTACGAAGTATTGTGTGGGAACGCGATGCATGGTGATCAACTAGGGCACCGTGACCAATAAACAATCGCACCTAAATATAGAAATCCAAGTAAAGAAACAAAAAATAGATAAAAGAACACAAAATTTAGGTGGTTCACCAAATTCGCTACGTCCGAGGATCCATGACACTAAATAGAAATAAAATGAAAAATGGAAGGACTTTTTAGTTTTTTCTCACACCGAATAATCTCTCTTCTCACAAATAACTATCGCGCATAATAATGGAAAACCGAAACAATATTAATATTACCAAAGGCATCTAGATTCTACTATAATCCAACAGAAAATACGAAAAAATGGTCCTCAAAATATTTTTGTTTCTATAAAATGTAATCATTAACTTTCACTCACAAAGTTCTCTATTGAGTCACAAGATAGATATTACTCAATTCTCTCTTATCCATTTTTTTTACGGGAAATCACTCCTTAAATATGAGACAAAATTCAAGATTTCCAAATGGTGTAAGACACCTCACAAAGGAGGTAACTAAAGATACCAATTAAACTTGGATACCAAAATCCCACTGGATAAGATTAGATAAATCAGAGAGGATATGAGTTCTCTCTCTCTCTCTCTCTCTCTCTCTATATATATATATATATATATATATATATATATATATATAAGGAAACCAATCCGACCCAGACACCACATAAACTTCAAACAAACAAGATGAAAAAGTTATATAGAGAGAGAAATTACCACAAGGTGTGCATAGAGGAACGTTAGGCTGGTTGTTGGATTTAATCACGGTTCCCATATTTGAAATCTAAAATTAAATAAATAATCAAAATTTAAAGTGTAACAAATAAATAATGTCTAAAGAGAGGTGACGTTGATTTGGGAATGCACTAAAAATGAAAGTGGAATATGTATATATGTATACACACACACACACATACACATATAAGGAGTCTCGTGTAAGAACCTCATATGAACAAATCTTTGTGCAAAATCAAATTTTTAAATAGCAACAAATTGATTTTTTGACATATTTTTTCCAAAAATAAATTATTAAAAAATTACAATTCTAACTACTTAAAAAAAAGGTGCAAAAATGATGAATACATACCTTTTTGGCCATTCAAACTTGGGATATTCATCTCAGTCACTTTTGGATTGAATTTTTTTAACGAAACTTATGTAGATTATATACAAAATCACAAAATTAAAGTTTTTAACACACACACACACACACACACACACACACACACACACACACATATATATATATATATATATATATATATATATATATATATATATATATATATATATATATATATATATTAAACTTTTGAACATACATCATTTGACATACAGGAAAATCCACCTTCACCCTTTGGGTAAATAAATGATCTTTTGTAGTGAAATTTAGAAGAGATGATATCTTGGCTATGAAAACCATCTACACCTATTTTCATATAAAAATTCAGTGATTTAGTGCTTGAGATGATAATTCAAAATTTGAACCGGAAAAATGCATACACAAGAGAGAGAGAGAGTGTGGGTGTGTGTGTGTGTGTAGTTTCCACTTCACTTAATAAATAGTTAAAACCAAATTTATATAAAAAATTATTCATTTACCCTCTAAGAATTGGAGGTAAGATCTTTATACTAGTTAAATGATTTATGTTGGAAGCCTAACTATGTGCGTTTATGAAATTTTATAAATTATTCCCATCTCCATCAGATATTGCCTCAAAATATCAAAACGTAATCATAAAAAATCTACCATGCATTTCATTACATATTGAGAAAATTTTCAAGATCATATAGGTTAATAAAAAATTAAGGTCCCCATGACACCAAACACTTATGGGATTTCATGAATTAACCTAAAAGTTCATTCTTTAATTGTGTAGTTAGTTATGACATATGTTCGTAAATTGGTTATAACTTCCTCTATAGAGGTTCGATTACTGATTTTTGGCTTTCAAATTAAACTTCATTCGCAAGAGAAAGAATGGAGATCACCAAAATGTAATAAATAGCGGCAAAAATGTGCAATATCATATAAAAATTTATAGAGTGATTTACTAACCTTGCCTTGTATGGGTATGTCATTTATCATATGTTGTTTGTCGAAAAAAAATATGAATTTATTGTGGTAGGGACGTTCCACGCCACCTCCATACATCCTAACTTTGTACAAACTCAAAATAGTTTAGTTAAGATTTAAGAATTTTCTAATCAACCTGTTTGGTTTATTTATCACTTTGGTGGATTCCATTGAGTTTGAGTGATTAGTATTACGTATTCACTTTCGTTCTCTCCTTCCTCTAAACTAGTGTCAATTTGGTATTTGAGATTTGTATTAAAGGCCAATTGTTTATATTTATCTAATTGATCAAATCCATTTAGCGTGACTTTTATATTTAGTATTCTTGATGTTCTCTTCTCCATCTTCCACTAAGGCATGTTAAATATGTATTAAACCATTGATTTAAATTCACAAATCAATATTAAGGCAATGATACACGAATGATTTATATTTTATATTATAATGGATGAATTGAAGAGGAAAATTCAAATAATCTAACATTGTTTAGAAAAGAGGATGGGGATGTTTTTTATTTAGTTTTTTTAATCAATTTTTGGGGAAATTTTGTCAATTTACACTAAAAGATCGAGAACTCAATTTTTAGTTTATTTGTAATAGGTTGATAGTTTAGGTTTAGGAGTGGATTATCGGGTATTTTAGTTAAGGGGGTGAAAATCCGAGAAAGTTTAGGGGGTTTGGTGTAATCTACCCTAAAAATAATGATGTGTAGTATATGAACAAATTGCAAACAAAATGTATGAAATAAACTCAAGTATAATATAATAGCAAGATAAACATGTATGAATCCTTAGACCATATTTTCACAAATTATTTTCCTACCAACATTTTCTTCAAATCACATTTCAAAATTATTGGAAACAAAATTATGTTTTCTAAAATAATTTTGTTTCTAAAACAACTTTTGTCCCTTTTCAACCTCATTTTTTTTTCACAAACACTCTTTTTCAACTACAACCTCCAATATTTTCAAAAAATATTTTCCTTGAATTTTTTTAGAAGATATATTTTCTTTCTCAAGAAATCATTTTTAGTTTTTTTCTTTAAAACAATACTAAATATTTATTTTGGCTTTTAATCCAAATTATCAAGTTTATGAGACATTAAAAAAAATCATTGTTAAATGTCATTGTTATTGCCTAAAACTGGTATAATGTTTATCTTATCTTGACAATACTAATTATAAGTAAATAACAAATAAGAGATCTTAATTACTGAAATACTAAACAAGGGAAAACACTAGAGAGGTGAGAGAAAGAGAAAACATAACTCGATTTATGTGGTTTGGTCCAAAGTGGTGTCTACATCCCCAAGTCCAGTCTTGATTGTATTGAATTACAAGGAAAAATCTATGAACAATTATAATATAAAATCTCTCAAGTTCTCTCTAGATTTGGACAGTATAAAAATAATGAAAAATATCTCGGATCCCTAAAAGTGTGTGTGTCTTTTCTATTTATAGGTTGCTAGAAGAGAAAGAATATAGAGTGCTACATGGCACACCTTAATAGGTTAGGCAAGTAATGTCTTTACATTTATGGTGAAATAATAATCATAAAGTTAGCTATTGGTACATGGGGGATATTATTTGCATCTCTCATTCATGTGCATGTGCAAGTGCAATAAGTGTTGCTGACATCACCCATTCATGTAGTTCATGATTGTTGTAATGGAGTCAACTAACAGTGTTAGTTGACTATCAACTATCAAGGTAAATGACCTATCAAGCCTACTGGGGCCGACCAAGTTGCTGTCTAGGGACGATATCAATTTTGTATGTGTGTGAGTCCAAATGTATTCTTCTAATTGGTCCACGAGCCATCTCATATTTATGGTATAACAATAACCACCCAAAATTTTCTCACGATTGAAGCTTGTAGAAGATTCTCTCAAGTGTTATATCTTCTGGGTAAATGCTAGGAAAATTGAGTGAGTGAAGTTTTAACCATAAGATATCATCGGCTTGTGTTATGGTTGGATTATGAGGATCTTGTCGGCTTCGGATGTCCTTGGCTCGTACGCGGTAGATCATATTTTCTTGTGAAGTTTTCAAAAAATAATTCTTAGGCTTGAGGATGCCACGTGTCTGACGCTGACAATGGCATAATGCTTAATCAATGCGCATGTGCCTGGGGTAGTGTGTGCATAGTTTCCAAACGTCAGTGGTCTTTTCAAAGATGATGCCAAAATTGTTTAAAAAAAGCAATAATTAACGTCTAGAATGTACAAAACCCCCATTTCTAAGTCATTTCGACCTTTTCGATTACATTTTCTTCCCACACGAGATTTAAAGTCAGACACTTTCCTATATTTTAGCTTTCCTTCTTTTTCAGCTATTTACGATCATCTTTCTGCATGAAAGGTTTCTTACCACCAAGGGTTTCTCTATCTAGAAGTTCATTGTCCCATTATTGGTCATTTTAGAGTCTAACTGCTTCGCTTTTAGTTTTTAGGTACACCTTTTACCAAATTTATAATTATTTTAGGTTTCTTCTCCAAATTTCTCCATTTTTATTTAATTTCTTATTGTTGTTCTTTATTGTTACTAGTTTGATCATTTATTGAAGTTTAGTTGGAGAACTCCACGATTTAGGTGTCTAATGAGTTGGTTGGACTAGGGTGTCCAAGATTTAGGATTTCCTTTGAAATTTTTTGGGTTTTCTTCGCCCAAGTCCATCTATCTTAACCTTAAATAACCCATAACCCGAAGCTTACCCTTTATGAGTGAACATTCCTGGGTTGATAAGTGGTTAGCTCATATTGGATAATTGGACAGGGGTTTTCTCAATGTTCTTGAGGAGAGGTTCCTAACTTCTCTTCAAACTTTTCAACCTGAGGACGATCCATCTCTCCCTAATTTTACCCTTAAAGTTTCATCCTTTATTTGTTATGCCTCTCATCCCCCAATTTTAAAATATAGTAGTTCCGAGTTTTTAGGATTTACTAGCTCTGATGGTCCCAACCGTCAGTCTGGTGGTAGAAACTTCACAGACACGGACTCTGAAGTGCCTATAATCTAACATGGGACCTCAACCGAGGAGGGAATATCTAAAGCTCCATCTAATCCTTATACATCACCCATCGTCGTCCCTAACGAAGAGGAGAGCACCTTTGTGCTTCATATAATGATGTTAATCTATAATACCCCATTATTTTGAGGGCTTATTTATGAATGTTATATAAGATTTCAGTAATAATTGAAAATAAAAATACTTTTATTGATATTATATTTAAAAGAAATTTATTTTAGTTTGAAATCGAATCAAACATTTAAAATTATATTTAAATAGTTTTTGAACATTTTATAATGGTCTAGATATGTAAAGTAGACAATTTTGGATTAAAGGGAATTTTGGTAATATGCGTTAGCTTAGGATACAAGCTAGGTTTTGGAGGTGAGGTATATAAGGAATGTTAGGGATGATTATACGTGTGAGAAGAGCACATGGAGAGGCCAAAAATGAAATTTAAAGAGGCAAAAATGAGATGTCACTTTAGAGTATTTTATATCAGCTTTTGAGTGCTTTAGGGAGAGATTTCATAAAAACTCAAAACACATACCTAACCCAAATTTTCATTTAGAATCCAAATATGAAGTCAGATTGATGCTTCAGATAATATTTGGATCTAATTTTTCTGGTTTTTATAACAGGCCTATAATTGTAGATTTTCACTCGCTTGAGATAGTTTCATTCTCCCATTATTAATTTAGTGTGCTACACATAATCAACCTTGATTGTATAGTTATATTCATGATATGTGTTGCATTTATATGTATTATATGCTTGTATACTATATTCGTTATTGCACCCTGTGTGTTATTTTCATACCGTGTAGTTTGGGATAACGAAACTAGTTGACTTTACAAGCATGTTAGGTTATAGAAATTGGGTAGAAAACATGTACACTTGATTTCTGACAATTGAATCGGAAATTTATTTTAATTCAAATGATGATTATCATTAAAGAATGCATAGGCATTCCTTAGCCAAACCACCTGCTGGACGGGATGTGCTGTCGTCTAAAATTTTATTTATTATCCAAATACTAGGCCATGGACCTCAGTTGGTGAGTATGTTAGGTGTTAATACGATGGTGATGCCAACATTTTATGGCAGTAATGATAGATTAATGTGGGTTGTGAGATCGAATTATGATATCCCACCTAATTAAATACTGGGTGATCAGTCATTTATTAAATTAAATCAGGATTTCCAAATTGGTTCATTCGTACCATCACTGTCAAAAGCCAAATTAATTACTAATAACCAATTAGTTAATTAAATCGGTGCCAATTTTATCTTTCATTAAAATAGATAACAACATACAAAAAGCCGAAATAAACCATACACCAATAGAGTCTAAACCATCACAAGATATAGATAAGTAAAGTCTTGTTGTATAAACAATCGGCTAAAACCAAACTAAGTAAATCCAACATAATACTAATTGAATCCAACCTAAGGCTAAACTGAATAATATCTGAATGGGGCAACATGACCAAATAAAAACAGTAATATTGCCATAAGATCCTACGCTATGAAATGAGGAAATAAGGCGTTTAAACAAAACTCCTGCAATCATCCACGTGTGTTGCAGCTGTGTGTCCCTTGAACAGAATGTCAAGTCTGGCGTCCCTATAGCTGGACACCTAAAAGGTTTTGAAAATATTTTATATAGCAAGAGTTAGTACTCAAAACATTTTGAAAATATTTAGCAAGAGTTTATAACAGTTCACAATTGGATATTGATTACACATGTTAGGTTAACGTACATTCTCTTGAGTTTCCTCACCTCTCAACTATTGTGCACGCCTAACGTTCTCTACTTAGACCACCTAGCTATGCTACCCAAACTAACTAGACATAAGTAACTATCTGGACTATTCATATCTCTAAGTCCCCGTACCGCCCATACAGTACGCTATCCGTATGAATATATCTCGTATGTTAAGAGTTGAAATTATCATTTCATTTATCTTCTCATTTATTCTATTAATTAAGTTTCAGTACTTAATTTATTCTTTAGATATACACTATCTATTAGTCTATTGTCATACATAAGTAAAATAATCATAATTGTAAATATATATTTATCTCTTTAATATATATATATATATATATATATATATATATACGGTGTCTCTCAATACGACCATCGTGAAATAATAGGCATACTCTGCTATCAGTCCAAGTACCTCTCGCACAAAATGGGGACTATTGGTTCGTCATGTGTCCTCGAACCCAAAATCAGATAATAACGGTGGAGGTGAACATAGTTCTAAACCTTTGGGATATGCACATACCTAATGTACCCAAATGACTTTCCGGTCTCACTAATACACATCACATAGAGAGCCTCCCTAAGTTCTATATTCTAGAGAATCAATCCAAACCTCACTAGAATCGTCAAGGTAGGATTGCCCACTATGCAAGAACCTACGGTGATATCATGCAGCAGAGGTATGCTAACTCATAATATCAATCATAGAGGTACAAACACCACCTATATATATACATATTCAATAGTTATTCACACAACCTAATTATCATTTTTCGTACGTAGAATAGTTCACTCATGTACTCCCCGTACTTGTTACATTATGATTTAACTCACTATTGTATTATCCAAGTATTAATCTCTACTCTAAGGGACCTAGTTACCCCTTTCTTTATCTTAGTATCTAAGTCCTCCTTACCCTACTGGTCTATGCAATTAAGCTCTCTCATACATTCCCGTAATCGTATTCCCATCTTCTCGAAGTAAATTACGTCACAATTAAGCTTATTTAAACATCACTTTAATCCCCTCAATAAGTCAAAGCCCATTACTCAATCATAGGCCTACTCTAATATAAACAATCCCACATTATATTTCCTCAAAGACTTAAACATTTTCTCGATAAAATTTTAGGCATTCTAGGCTTATAAGGAAAATTTTCATCTTTTCTGGGCAGCCGAATCGATTTGCTAGGAGGCCGAATTGATTCACCTTGCTGAATCAAATTGTTTATGGCCGAATCGATTCGATTTATGACAGTTCGTCTTCTTTGTTGGTTTTCATGGGTTTTTTTTACAATTTTTACACTTGTGTCTTACATGATACTTCACCAAAATCAAAACCAACTATACCAAACCTTTTCTACATATCTTAGGATAATTTCTAACGTAAATTCCACATCAAAACATTACAATTCATGATCAAGAATAGATTAAATAATCAAATTATCAAAAGCCCTAGGTTTTCATGTTATTCCTCTATATTTCAATATAAAGCGAGATTTATTTCGTAAGGATAATCATATATCTACTGATTTCAAATTCTCTACAACATCAAGTTAAACTACATGGAAATCTTACTCTTCACATGATTTTAATCCATTATTTCCTTTCAAGATCATCATTTTATTCACAATTAAATCAAACCCTAGGCACATGGGTATTATAACTTCAAGAAAGTTGTATATAAACACTTGACTTGATTTAGATGTTTAGATTTCATGAATAAGATGTTAAAATGTGTGTCTTCCCTTCCAATCTTCACTCCCAACTTGTTAATGGTGCAAGATCACACTCCAAATTCCTCAAAATCTCTCTATTTGGCACAATTGTTCTCTCTCTTTCTCTAATAGATTCTTTGAGTTTTCTAACCTCTAAACCCTAGCCTCCAACCCTTATAAGCTGATATAGAGTTTGTAAATTCGTAGGTCTCTCAACCCTCTTATATAGAATGACTAAAATACCCTCATATGGTCCCAATATAGTCTAAAATTCTCTCGTGACTCAATCGACATCCCCAGGTATGGTATTTTTACTAATCCGACCCTTCCGGACTCATCCGTGCCTTCAAAATCATCATCCGAGTCACTCTAAATAAATATTCTATCTCGAATCCAAGTTAGTCAACACGCGACTCCCGGTTGAGATAAATTTCTATTACGCCCATTTCACTCGCTATGACAAAATTTCTAATCATAAATTATTTACTATTCACTCAATAAATATAATTCATGATATTAATCATTATTTCACTCTCGATTAATATCTAATAATCACATTATTATTCAATTTAATTAAATTACGTCTCTCACGTAATTTAAAATAAACAATTTAGGTACCAATTTAATTAAATCTCAAATATGCAGAAATACGGGGTATTACACGAATTATGTAATTTATTTTTTTGGGGCCATTGGATTACTTCAGGATAATTGACAGGATAGTGAACGATAGTCCATACCGTACTGTGGGAAATGCGACGAGAATTTTGATATGGGATCTTGGGGTGTGTTGTGCACGCGGTGAGATCATAGGTGATGATTATATTATTGGGATTTTAGTTGAGTGTTCATATTGATACACTCTTGTATATGATGCACGCACACACGAGTATGCGTGGTTACACTTGGAGCATTTATATGAGCTACTGAGTTTTCCGCTCATCCCCCATTGATGGCATTGTTGGAATCGGGATCATCTTTAGAAGATTTAGACATTTATTTTCAAAATTTAAATGTATTGTTTTGTTTATTATAAATTATTTAGAAAAAGGACATTTGAGATTTAATAAAATAGAGATATATTATTCAGTTGCTTCACGTGTTTAAGCTTATGCAAATTTATGCTCAATCTAAATGAAATTTTTTATTAAAAAATTCTCTAATTTATCAATATTTTTTAGTATCACCTTCCAGAATGTTACAAAGTGGTATCAGAGCATATTTTATTTTTACTCTTGGGCTTGGGACTATTGGTTCATTAAGTTGTCTGTTGAGAGAGATTTTATCTGGGTTATGTCGAACTTTATGTTTGAGTTTAGTGGAGAAAAAAAACGGTGAATTTCGAGGACGAAATTCCTTTTGTGGGAGGAAGAATGTAATACTCCGTTATTTTGAGCGCTTATTTATGAATATTATAACAGATTTCTGTAATAATTTTAAATAAAAATACTTTTATCCATATTATATTTAAGAGAAATTTATTTTAGTTTGAAATAAAATGAAACATTTAAAATTAAATTTAAATGGTTTCTGGACATTTTATAATGGTTTAAATATGTAAAGTAGACAACTTTAAATTTAAGGGCAACATGGTAATATACGTTAGCTTAGTCTCCAACCTAGATTTTGATGGAGAGGTTTATAAGGAAGGTTAGGGATTATATTAAGTGTGAGAAGATAAATTAGAGAGGCCAAAAATGAAATCTAATGAGGTAAAAACGGGATGAATAAAAAGAGTCACTATGGAATATTTTAGATAATCTTTATATGTTCTTTAGGATGAAATTAAAAAAAAAAATCAAAACACACACCTGCCCAATTTTTTGTGTAGAATCCAAATCAGAAGTCGGATTGGTGATTCATATAATCTTTGGATCTGATTTTTCTAATTTTAAAACAAGCCTATAATTATGGATTTTGACTCGCTTGAGGTAGTTTCGTTCTCTCAATGTTAATTTAGTGTGCTACACACATTAAACCTTGATTGTATTGTTATATCCATGCTATGTGTTACATTTATATGTATTATATGCTCATATACTATATTTGTTATTGCACCCATTTTGTATGTGTTATTTTCATGTCGTGTAGTTTGTGGTAATGAAACTAGATGATTTTACGAGTATGTTGGGTTATAGAAATTGGGTAGAAAACATGTACACTTGATTTATGGGAATTGAATATAAAATTTATTTAAATTGATAGAATGATATTATGATGATCATTATTGGAGAATGCATAGGCATTCCTTAGCCAAACCACCCACTTGACGGGGTCTGTTGTCGACTACAATTTTATTTATTATCCAAAGACTAGGCCATGGACCTTGGCTACTGAGTATATCACGTGTTAATATGGACGTGATGCCAATATTTTATTGGGTGACGCCCGGTTATGATGGTTTTTGTGCCCAAATTATGTTATTTATTTTTTGGTGGCAATTGGATTGTTCCGAGCATAATTGACAGGATAATGGACGGTAGTCCATACTGTACTGTGGGAAGTATATAGGAGATATTGATATGGGTTCTTGGGGTGTGTACTGACCGCGGTGAGATCATAGGTGATGATTATATTATTGAGATTTTATTTGAGTGTTCATTTTGCATACACTCTTGTATATGTTGCACGCACACACGAGTATGTGTAGTTACACTTGGAGAATTCATATGAGCTACTGAGTTTCCTGCTCACCCCCATAGTTTGTTGTCTTTAAGGTTTGATGCGAGATGATATTTATGGCATCGTCTTGATTGCGATCATCGTTAGAGGCTCTGAATATTTATTTTCAAAATTTAAATGTAATATTTTGTTTATTGTAAATTTTTTTGTAAAAGGAGATTTGAGATTTAATAAAATTGAGATATATTATTCAGTTGATTTATGTATTTATGCATCCACAAATTTATACTCAATCTAAATGGTATTTTTTAAATCCAAAATTCTCTAATTTATTAATATTTATGAATATCATATAAGATTTCAGTAATAATTTAATATAAAAATACTTTTATCGATATTATATTTAAAAGAAATTTATTTAAGTTTGAAATCGAATCAAACATTTAAATTTAAATTTAAATGGTTTTTATACATTTTATAACGGTTTAAATATGTAAAGTAAACAATTTTGAATTAAAGGGCAATATGAGCTCCAAGATAGGTTTTGAGGGAGAGGTTTATAAGGAATGTTAGGGATTATTTTAAGTGTGAGAAGAAAAAATATAGAGGCCAAAAACGATATCACTAGGGGTAAAAACGAGATGAATGAAAAGAGTCACTTAGGAATATTTTAGATCATCTTTTTGAGTGCTTTAGGATGATAAAAAACTCAAAACACATCCTTGACCAATTTTTCTTGTAGAATCCAAATCAGAAGTCGGATTGGTGATTAAGATAATCTTTGGATATGATTTTTTTGGGTTTTATAACACACCTACAATTGTGGGTTTTGACTCGTATGACATAGTTTTATTCTCATGTTGTTAATTTAGTGTTCTATACATATTAAGGATTAATTTTATAGTTATATATATGCTATGTGTTGCATTTATATGTATTATGTGCTCATATACTATATTCATTATTTCACCCATTTTGTATGTGTTATTTTAATTCCGTGCAGTTTGGGGTAACAAAACTAGTTAATTTTACGAGGATGTTAGGTTATAGAAATTGGGTAAAAAATATGTAGACTTGATTTATGGAAATTGAATTTAAAATTTATTTAAATAAAGTTAATGATATTATGATGATGATTATTGGAGAATATATAGGCATTACTTAGCCAAACCACCCGCTAGACAGGGTGTGTTAAGGACTATGGTTTTGTTTATTATCCAAAGACTGGGCTATGGACCTCGGTTGATGACCATGCCAGGTGTTAATATGGTGGTGATGCCAATTTATGATGGGTCATGTGCCGTAATTATGTTATTTATTTTTTTGGGTCCATTGGATTGTTTCGAGAATATTTGACAAGATAGCCGATGGTAGTCCATACCGTACTATGAGAAGTGTGGCATGGATTTTGATATGGGGTTTGGGGTGTATAGTGCTCACGGTGAGATCATACGTGATGATTATATTATTGGTATTTTAGTTGAGTTTTCATATTGCATACACTCTTATATATGATGCACACACACATGAGTGTGTGTAGTTATACTTGGAGCATTTATACGAGCTACTGAGTTTTCTGCTTACTCCAATAGTTTATTGTATTTCAGGTTTGATGCAAGAGGATATTTATGGAATCATTGGGATTGGGATCGTCGTTATAGGCTTCGGCTATTTATTTTCAAAATTTAAATGTGTTTTTTGTTTTGTTAATACAAAAATTACCCACTTACGTGGACCAATCAGAAATAGACATGTATCATCCACTATGGCAATAATCCTAGTCAACAAGGCATAACCACTGACCAAGGCCTGGAATGCTGACCAATACCAAGAAGCCCGACCCAAATTAGGGAGACCGACTAACTTTATCAGCAAAATGCCAATAGCGAGAAACATTATGGACATTATGTACTGATGTAAATGCCTAATTTATACAGGCATTCCATCCTTTTGACATTCCATCTCTTTGTATTCTTACTGGGCTATAAATACTTTGTAATCCATTCATCAAGGGAATACATTGTAATCCCTTCATCAAGGGCAGGTGATTAAAAGGCAAACACAAGGCAATAATAAGCACACTGGATGTAGGCTTTTCTCCATAAGTTGAACCACTTTAAAAACCCTTTTTTCTCTTTCTTTTACTTAGAAATATTATCTGTTATTAAGTAATTTGACCTAGTCTAGTTTTTTACATCAACGGATTGGCGCCGTCTATGGGAACGTATTTCTAACCATTTTCATTATCGTTCATTGATCCAAAAATTACTGACATTCCTGAATCCAGTGCCAAAAACGATGGCAATCTGCCTATTCCATCTGTTCCTCCAATAAATAATGATTTGACTGGAATCTTTACTAGTCTTGCTAGAGGACAAGAGGCCATAAAAGATACAATCAGGCAATTGGCTCAAACACTACAATTTGGATCTCCTGCGTTGTCTATTCATAAGAATAGGAATATTTCACCACCGCCTCCAAAAACTAGCAGGAACAGACAATTTAGGATTACTAGAGACACGTCCTATCGCCTAGGAGTAAGTTCTTCTCTTAGTACTTCAGAACCTGATAACGAACAATCCTTTACTCCTAAAAGATTAAGTGCTATAGAAAGACTGAGCATAGCATCTCCTTTTGATCGTCTCAGACCCAGAGGGAATAGACATGTTCCTAGGGCATTATCGAGGAATACTCGACGACCAGTCGATCAACGTGAGGGCTCATCCCAATCAAGATCAAATTCCCAATGATCTATCTGTGTCGAACATACCTTACAAGAAGAGAGCTCACCAGAAACAGGTGGTCATAATAGCCAAGCTACCACTAATAATTATAATTTTGGCAATAATGCATGGAAGGGATATATTCAATGATGGGAAGAAAGGTTGGGAGAGATAGTGTTGATGCCAAAAATTACCCACCTACGTGGACCAGTCAGAAAGGGACACCTGTCATTCTACATGGCAATATTCATACTGGCTCGGCATGAAAGACACTTGGTTGGCACCAGAGGAGAGTTGGTCGGTGTACTGTCTGACCAACCTAGAGAAGACAAACTATACAGAAGGCCAAAAGTCATTGGAGAAGAGCAACCAACAGTCATTGAACCCTAGAAGGCCAACAGTCATATTTATTGTAAATAGATGTAAATGTCTGAATATATAAAGACATCCCATCTCTTGGACTCCCATCACTATAAATACATGCCTTCCCTTAGCAAAAGGGAGAAGGGGAACAAACAATTAATCAATTCATCCTTAGCAAGCAATTTATTCCATCCACATCTCTCTCTCTATACACCATGTTGTGCTATTGTAAACCCCTAAAAATAAAAGAATAGTGAACATAGTCTTTATTCATAGACGAACCACTTTAAAAAGCTTTGTCTCTTTTATGTTTATGTGATTGTTTACCTTCATTTCATCTTCAATATCATCCTCATCACTTTATCTGCTATTGACGCCACAAAAATGGCATATAGGCCATTTTCTTTCTTCAACAGATTTGCGTCGTCTGTGGGAAGAGACACATAATTCTTTCCTTATTATTAGACGCGATGAAGATCATCATCAAGAGCTAAGTTTTCTTTTCTCTGTGTATAATTAATTATATGTTATGGACGCATCGTTTTTGTTAAATCATGATTCTCATATGTTTATATTCATAACGTTGAATCAATTTTCATTTGGAAATTTGCAAAACATTAGATTTCATAACTCATAAATTTTGTATAAATCCTTGAAAATAGGGCAAACTCGTTTATTTACGGGATTACATCTAATGTTTTGAATCTCATATCTCAAATTGATAGCAGTGGATAAAAACGGTTTTCTCATCGCTTTATTTGTGTTGATAAACTGAATGCTCAACTTTTATTCATACATCTGCACAACTATGTTAATTTTAAATAATTTTCGTTGTTGGTTTTGAGTTGGATGTCATAATAAGAGGATTTTCATAATAATTTTTTATGTGATACAATCATCCTTCGTATTTTTCACTGAAAATTCAGTTGCCCATATATACAAGAAATTTCCATGGAGAAAATTTCATTTCGCTAATTCTCAAGAAGTTGAAGGAGTTTTGGATTTATTAAATATCTGTCCTTTCGACTTCAACGGGTTGCAGCAACAAAAATAATGAAACATGGTAACATAAGAAAAACATGTGAAAGGGTTATTTCTCATCAGAAATCAAACCTACAATTTGGGGACTATCATCCACCTCACAACTTGGTTCAGTTTTCGATCAACAAAAAATTTCAATCCCCATATTTTCACTCTTCGATTCAAAAATTTCAATAAATGCCAGTGACACCCATAAAGAAAAGACAGTATATTTGCACGGGTGTAGTAACGAACCCAAGAAGCTAACGGTGGTCGGCGACCATTTTATGAAGAAGAAAACCTCAGCTGGTCGGCAAAGCACAACACTTGGTCGTCGCCGTGTTTGAGACATCTGGGTTTTCCCCACTCAACATTTGTACAGATTTGGTAATGCCCGACCATCTATTACTGCTCTATTACTGTTCGACGGTAACCCCGAGCATCTATTAATTATCAACATCAACATCAACTATTACTCCTTTATTTTGTTCGGAATTCTTGTATGGAAAATAGACAAGATCGACGTCCATATATGGCTGGTCGATAGTATCAATATTATTTCTCGTCTTACCTGAACAACTGGTCGGTGCCATTGTGCTGCAGCTAAGATAAGGCAGCAACTATTCTTGGTCGGAAATTTTATCGAACCCTTTTCATTTGTCGACGGTAAAGTTAGAAGATCCTTCAGTAACGTTGCATAAATGAACAACACCTATCCTTGGTCAGCGACAATCGGCAGCATCAATTCCTGGTCAGCGACTATCACATTATAGGGAAAAATACATATAGCATACCGACCCTAGTCAGCAGAATTTTTATGGGTCAATAATTGCTAGTCGGCATAAAAATACGGACAACATTATTTCCCCGACCATAAAACTGTTGGTCAGCACCAGCTTTGGACCACCTATTTATTACTGGATGACATCTCTAGATCATCTACGTTGGTCGGTGACCACAATTTCTTGGTCCGCAGTAACTTTACAACATGTCTGCAACTCCTATTTGTTGATTGGTGACAAGTATTGCACAGCTTGAGGTGTTCCCGACCTCCTATCGCTGGTCGGTAATATCCAATACTGGTCATCGACATCCACTCCTGGTCGGCACCAGTTACTTAGTCAAAAACAAAGATAGAACCAGAACAAAGGCTTCTCAGTAATCCAACATTGGTCTAAATGCTGGTTAACCGTGGCCAAGACGAGTGCTTGAATGGAAAAGTCGTAATTTTCTTTGCTCAGACTATTATTTTTGCCAAAATCACAATCATGGTGTTAAATGACAAATTCAGTCCCTACAATTTCTTAATTCATACCTTTCTAACAAAATAAATTTTTTAAATCTACATAAATTATGCTTCAAATAATTTTCCAAACCAACTTATATTTAGTATTTGTTAGAATCCACAAAAATTCAAAACTCATGAACTAGTAATTATATCTTGTACATAATTGATAAAAATATGCTTAAGCCTCACATATTCGGCATGACACACATGTTTGATACAAAACATATTATTTCACTTATGTTGCCCCAATTTTAGAGCAGATACATAACATATATTGGATGACTAAATTATTCCCATGATAAATTTTTTATTTATCTTCCACAAATACTCGAGCAACTTATTAAATTCCACAAGTATAAGATTCAGTCCTGGAAAGAGTTCGACCACAATCTTATGCTATGGGAAATATTATTTATTGATCGACACCATACAATTTTGCCTCGGCATATTAGCCAGGCACTATTTATCTTCTTATTTCTCCAATGGATGATCGAGCACGCTACAACACTTTAAGACCTGTCGAATGGTTGGGCAAGATAATTTCTTATATCCGACGAATGCTCGGACACTGATATTTCTTCAGATTCATTATTTATTATCTGACTCTCAACCTGAAAGAGGGTTATGCGTATCCTATATTCTTCTCATCATGGAGCTCAGCAAAATATTTATTATCACATATTCACCTTTGAGGATATCTGCATCTGCTATTATATTTAATCTCCAACAAACAGTTGGTTGGGAAAATTCTTCTCTCTATATATTCAACAAAAAACCAACTAATTATTGGTCGGTATTAGCAACCACCAACTAAATGTTGGTTGGCCCTCAACAACCACCAACTAAATGTTGTTTAGCACTCAATAATCGCCAACTAAATGTTGGTCAACTATCAGCAACCGCCAACTAAATGTTGGTCGGCATCAACAAAGACACCAATAAGTTGGTTGTCATCCATGCTAGGCAAAAGTCCCAAACGCATGGTTAAATTCTGGGTGAATGAATTTTACCTAAATTGGGCTAAAAGTTGGACCAATGCTCCACTCACGCTTGGGAACCACGGTACTAATGAAATTACCCAAATAAGTTTGGGTACATTAGTGTAACTAACCATGGTGATGCATTGGTAATTGGTATGATACTTAGGAAAATCCTAAGGGTATCAATAGAATCTGTGAAAAACTACAGATTGACAAATCGTCAATCCAAAATTTGAGGTTGAAAAATCTTTGATACATTCATATACAGAGATTGACAGAAAGTGATCCATCCACATACAAAGATGGACAAGATAAGTTATTCAAATTTCATTCATTCATTTAAATAATTACATATTGTATCATGCTTGTTACTAATAATGCAGGATCAATCGATCCCCTCTGCCCGACAGATGGTCGGCATTCTTATTATTATCTCGATATCTCATCGCTTTTATTATGGATATGGATTTCTCACTATCACGGATATTCGATGCAAATTATGTAATATGCTCAATCATGATCATTATCGGATCATTCTATTATGTCCTGACGAATGCTCAGGCATTCTTATTAGTATTCTCCTAAGCCCAACTGGGGGCTCCACATGTCAAATACGCCGATCAATGGCACATATCAGAATCAGGACAGTATGGGAATGCAAACATGCAAAGCTCTTGGGAAGTCATATCAGGGAACATTTCCTCGAACTTATCTTTTTTAGCAAGACCAGCAAACTTCAAGGCTAAGAAAGTATTCAAAGTCCATACCCAGCATTTGGGGGCTTTTTCTACATAATTGATTATTCATTCAGTGGCACAGTCTGATAACATCATGAAGTATCATCCAAGCATCAGATTCAACTCCAAATCATAATAGAATAAGATATATCACTAACCAATCATCATCCAGGAGTTATTGTGCACATGCTATTGAAGTTCAGGAGTCAAATTCAGCATCTACAGCACTGGGATCTCCACTACTGCTGTCCCAACCAACGTTGAAGAAGTTGTACTTATATGTAAATATTTTAGAGTTCGTTACTAGCTCAACACTAATCAGATTGAAGAATTGGGTTCAAGAAGCTAGTATGTTACATCAACAAAGCCTTTAGAGGAGCAGAAATAAAAAAATTCAAACACTTATAGTCAACATTCAATTGGTCGGGTAATTAGTCGATGAACCCACTTGAAGATTTATGACAAGCCACAAGTTTTAAACCATCACATTTCTGCATCCAAATTCCTAGGGGTGATACATAGAACACGTTCGTTTGCCGAACAGAGTTCTTCAAAAGAAAGATTAGCTCCAACGCAACTATCAATAAACCTGAATCATCCGTTGACCAGAAGAACACTTTATGTTACACATATTAAGAAGGCAGATCAATAATCTCATTATGCACAATCATCAAGCAACATTTTGAAATAAATACTCCATCCTCTCAGTAAACCATCAAGAATGGAGCATTGGGGGCTTTTGTTGGCACAAAAAATTACCCATCTACGTGGACTAGTCAGAAAGGGACACCTCTCATCCTACATGGCAATATTCATACTTGCTCCGAACGGAAGACACTTGGTCGGCACCCGAGGAGATTTGGTTACTGTACCAGCCGACCAACCTGCAGAAGACAAACCATGCAGAAGGCCAAAAGTCATTGGATAAGAGAAACCAACAGTCATTGAACCCTAGAAGGCCAACAGTCATATTTATTATAAATAGATGTAAATGTCTGAATATATAAAGACATCCCATTTCTTGGAATACCATCGCTATAAATACATGCCTTCCCTTAGCCAAAGGGAGAAGGGGAACAAGTAACTAACCAATTCATCATTAGCAAGTAATTTATTCCATCCACATCTCTCTATCTATACACCATGTTGTGCTATTGTAAACCCCTTGGAATAAAAGAACAGTGGACATAGGCTTTATTCATAGCCGGACCACTTTAAAAACCTTTGTATTTTATATGTTTTATGTGATTTTTTACCTTCATTTCATCTTCAGTACCATCCTAATCACTTTATCTGCATTATGACATCCATATCAAAACCAATAATGTAAATTATTTAAAATTAACATAGTTATGCAGATGGATGAATAAAAGTTAAGCATTCAGTTTATCAACACAAATGAAGCGATGAGAAAAATCGTTTTTATCCCTTACTATCAATTTGAGATATGGATTGAAAACATCATATGTAATCTCATAAATAAATGAGTTTGCCCTATTTTTTGTCTACAACAGATGGTAAAGGCGAAGAACCCTTTCCAACGAAGCTTTGTGAAAGGGTATCCTTTTATCGAAGCTATAGTGGATTTTCCTACTCCTTCTAAGTTAAAGCTCATGTGATTACTCCTAAGTATGATGGGAAAATAGATCCTATTCTTCATATAAAACAATATCAAGTAGCAACTGATATTTATGTTGTTCCTGATGAAATGAGATGCAAGGTATTCTTAGGTACAATCACTAAGCCTGCTCAGATTTGGTACAACAGCCTTCCTCGGGGACAAATTTTTAGTCTCAACCAGCTTGTCGAACTATTTACTTGTAACCTTTTCTTTGGAGCCAAGACGATTACAAGATAAGCTCACATGTTAAGTGTGAGACAACGGGTAGGAGAAAGCACTAGGGATTACATCATTCGCTTTAACAATGAAAAGTTGGAGGTGATTGATTATGAGGAGAAAATAACTATTATAGTCCCCATGAGTGGACTTCTTCCCGAGAAGATTTACTACGTACTTTCCAAAGATCCTCCCAAGACTAGGACTAAATTAATGGCCAAAGCAAGCAAGATAATGAACTCCAAGGAAGCCATGGCAGCGAAATACAGCTCAGGCATGAAGTCTGAGGGAAAAACTAAAAAGAAGGAGCAAAAGGAACACAAGGAGAAGAAGGATTCAAGGCAAAAGAAGATTGATGATAGGCTCAGGAAATACAATAATTACACTCCATTAATGATGGGCATTCACCATATTTTGGATGAAATTAAACACAATAAGGAGGTACGTTGGCCTGAGAAGCTAAGAGCGCCTGCTGGGAAGAGGGACACATCCAAATACTGTGAATTTCATAAGTATCGTGGACATACTACAGATCATTGTATTGATCTGTAAGATAAGATAAAAATGTTCATCTGACGAGGAAAATATGATAAGTTTATTGATCGGCAGGATGACAGAGGAGCTCAGCGTATGTCAAAATATCCATGCAAGCACAGGTAAGAGAATAAAATAAATCATTAAGATGTTCCTGAAAATGATGCCGAATTCCCTAAAAAATCCAAGCAACCAAACCGTGAGGTATTTACACTTAGTTTTGGTACCTTTGAATACCAGATGATTACAAGAGTAGTTTTGGTACCTTTGAATACCAGATGATTACAAGAGGAGGTAGTGGAGTTGGAGATCAGACTGCTGAGATAAAATCTTACCTCAATGAGGCACTATCTTGTTCTTACATCTAAAGGATCAATTTAACTGAGAAAGATAGGCCAAGGAAGGTGAATAAGGAAAAGTGGGCAATTGGGTTTTCTAAAAATGACTTGTCAAGATTTATCTACCCCCATGACGACCCTTTGGTGGTGAAATTTAGATACCAGGACACAATCATTTCCAGGGTATTGACTGACAATGGTAGCTCTACAGATATCATTTTTATTCCTGTTTTCAAAATCTGGATTTAAAGCTCAATCAACTAGATCCGTACCACATGCCTTTGATCAATTTTTTTAGTGAAAAAGTTTATCCTTTGGGAACAAGCAAGCTAAAGTTGTTGCTCGGCACCTGGCCAGCAATTCGGTTCGCAAAATTTTATTTTTTTATGATAGATAAGAATGTGCAGTCATCCTATAATGTCATTATGGGCATAGTAGGATTGAAGAAGTTTGAAGTAGTTCCCTCATCAATCCATTTGTGTTTGAAGTTCTAGACCAACTTTGGAGTAGGTTTGGTGAAGGGTGATAAAAAAATAGCTCGAGCATGCTATTACTCATCTTCCGAGCAAGAGCATCTGGAAGAATAAAGAAGAAGACCACCACTTACCAAGTGGACATTACTGAGCCCAATAGCGAATCTGAGGTGGAAACTTTAGATCCAAGAGAGGAGATAGAGTTTGTAAAGGGAAAAATTTTGGAAGCGAAGGAGAATATCATCTTAGATGATGACAAGCCAGAGAAAATTACACAGGTGGGATCAATGTTAGACCATGTTCTTAAACAGGATCTAGTGTCATTATTGAGACAAAGAAAGCACATGTTCACTTGGATTCATTAGGAATATGTCTGGTATTGATCCTAATTTCCTCTGCCGTGAGCTCAACGTCAATAAGGATTCCAAGCCAGTGAAGTAAAGGCGTAGAGTATTTAGCCCTGAAAAGAACCTGGCTATCCAGTAGGAGGTTGAGAAGCTTCAGAAATACTCATTCATTAAAGATATGAAATATCCAGATTGGTTGGCCCATGTTGTTATGGTAAAAAATAAAAACAACAAATGGAGAATGTGTGTGGACTTCACAGATTTGAATAAAGCCTTCCCAAAGGACCACCTTCATTTTTATAGGATTGATCAACTTATTGATGCTACATCAGGGCATGAACTATTGAGTTTTATGAATGCATATTCTTCTTTTAACCATATTAAGATAAATCCCGAAGATAGGGAAAACACTTCTTTTATTACTCCCCGAGGAACTTATTACTATAATATTATGACATTTGGTTTAAAAAATGGAGGTGATACTTAACAGAGGTTGGTGAACAAAGTCTTTGAGGAACATATGGGCAAAACTATGTAGGTATATGTAGATGACATGCTAACGAAGAGAAAAAAATCATATAAGAACCAGATGAAGTTGAATTTGGTCAAGTGCATATTAGGTGTCCAATAAGGCATGTTTCTCAGGTACATAGTGAATCAGAGGGGAATTGAGGCTAACCCTTAGAAAATCAAGGCGTTGATTGAAATGAAGTCCCCGACCTACAAAAAGGAGGTGCAAAGGCTCACTGTGTGAGTAGAAGCATTGAACAAATTTGTGTCCCGAGTTACAGACTAGTGTTTACCATTCTTTAAAGTGTCGAGGAAGACTTTTGAATGGAATGATGAATGTAAGAAAGCTTTTCCGAAGTTAAAAAGGTATCTGGGGTCACCCCTGTTACTCTCACGACCAATTTTGGGAGAAAATTGTATTTATACTTAGCCGTCGCTGAGTAAGCTGTAAGTTATTCTTTGATACAAGAAGATAATGGAGTTCAAAAGCCAATCTACTACATTAACAAAGCCTTTCGAGGAGCATAAATTAGATATCCACATTTGGAGAAGTTAGATTTGTCATTGATTGAGGCATTCGAACGGATGAAACCTTACTTCCAAGCACATACCATTGTGCTCTACACTGACATGCCTCGTCGGCAAGCTCTGCATAAACCTGAGAAGTTTGGGAGATTAATGTATTGGGCAGTAGAACTAGGGGAGTATGATATTGTATATGAGAAAAGGTCCTCATTAAAGGCCCAAGTTGTGGCACACTTTATTACATAATTCACTTATCCGGAGGTCCCCGAGCAACAAAGAATATAGGAAGAACAAACCCCAATAGGGGATAGCTCAATTGAAGTCATCATCACTGACAAACATCCCAAGCAGACCCCTACGGGGGAGAGCTTAGAAGAAGTTTCTATCAACCTATCAGAATAATCAACTAAGATGTAAGAGATGGCTAAAAGATATGAGGATGTAAGGAATAAAGTATTCCATCATGGGATATTATTAGACCAAGGGTTTGACAATCACATCCCAATATGGAACTTGTATATAGATGAATCATCATGTGCAGCATGAAGTGGAGCAGGTATTATACTCAACACTCTTGATGGAATAGATATTAAGTATGAATTGCGATTCTAATTTTAGGCCTCAAATAATGAAGCAGAATATGAAACTCTCATTATAGGATTGAGTATGGATCAATCATTGAATGCCGAGCAAGTTGTGGCACATAGTGATTCTCAGTTGGTGGTGAATCAAATTTTGAGTTTCTATGGAGCCAAAGGTGAAATGATGACAAGATATGTAGCCAAGGTATTAGAGGTTATAGTAAAATTTCCCGCTGTTCAGATGAGAAGAATTTCAAGATTGGAGAACTCCCGAGCTGATGCACTTTCTCGACTAGCATGAGCAACCAAAAATAAGCTCAGGAGAACCATGCCCTTTGAAATTTTAGCCAATCGAAGTATTAATGAAGATTTGATGATTAGTTTATTTACAGTAGACATAGTACCATCCTAGATGGATACCATCAGAGGTTATATTTAAGAAGGAATACTGCCACCAAGACCGAATTGAGGCCAAAAAGCTTAAGTACAAAGCATCAAGGTATGTATTAGACAAAGGAGTGCTATATAGGAGACAACTACTCTGCAGCGTTGTGTTCACCCAACAGAGGTTAAAGATATAATAGAAGAAGTTCATGAAGGATCTTGTGGAGATTATATGGCAGGAAGATCATTACTACAGTGAATGAATACTGAAGTGTATTACTAGCCGACCATGAGGGCAAATTGTATAACCTTTACAAAGAAGTGTGACAACTGGCAAAAGTTTTTTAATATTCGCAAAGCTCCACGTGCAGATTTGACCCTGATTACTTCACCTTGGCCATTTGCTTTTTGGGGGATAGACTTGGTTGGGCCATTACCAACCACCCGAGGAAGATTTAATTACTTGGTTGTAGCTGTTGATTATTTCAAAAAATGGGTTAAAGCAAAACCATTATTGGATATGCCCTATGAGAAGGTGTACCAGTTCATCTGGAAAAATATCATTTGTAGATATGGTTTCCCATATGCCTTCATTACTGACCATGGTACCTCGTTCAACAATGATGAGTTCACAGCATACTGAGCCCAATCCAAGATTCAAAAGTTACACTTTGCTCTAGGTCATCCTTAAAGAAATGGGCAAACTGAGGTAACGGACAAACCTTTACTCAATGGGTTGAAAAAAAGACTTGATGTTACTTAAGGAAATTGGATAAATGAATTACACTCAGTTTCGTGGGCATACTGAACAACTACAAGAACTGCTACTGGAGAAACACCATACATGCTAGCATTTGGGACGAAAGTAGTCATACCAGTTGAAATAGGTTAACTCATAGAGTGTTGAACTTTGATTCTCCTATTAGTGATTTGATACGAAGGCAAGACCAGGACATGCTGGAAGAGGTGCGCGAAGATGCAGCCTTGAGGAATGCTGCCTATCAACAGCAAACAACATGGTTTCACAATAAGAGGGTAAAGCCGACCAACATAAAATAGGGGGATTATGTACTTAAAAAGGTGATTCAGAAGACACACAAGCTTAAAGCCAATTGGCATGGGCCTTATCGTGTCTCAACAGTTGTTTGACCAAGAACTTATCGAACTGAAACTTTGGAGTGGAAAAATTCAAAATCCCTAGAATGCCGAGCATCTTAGGAAGTACTACTAGTAAGGTAGCAAGCAATATTTGTTGTAATCAATTTTCTTCAGTATCAATAAAAAGTTGATTTTTTCCATTTTTTTTATTTTTTGGGGAATATTTATGATATGAATCCCCCAATACTTGGTCGACAAGAATTCAATAATTGGTCGGACTTTTTCAGAAAAAGCGATACTTGATCGGCAGCTTGATCGACAAAGCAATCAAACCCAAGTCAAAACAGGATTTTAATCCTCAACACTTGGTCAAGAAAAATTAGGGATAAAACTCTGTATAAAAACCAACAAGTTTTATCCGAACTGAGTAAAATGGAGGAAGAACGTTGTGAAGATTCCTAAATAGAAATGTAGAAACATATTCCATACACAGTTTCTCACCACTGGTAACTAATGCTAAACCTCAAAATTTAGGTGCATTAGTAGAACCTATGGCAATACCACGAGTAACTAGTACTAAAATTAGATTTAAATCTAAGTGCTCTAGTAGAACCTATGGACACGTCAATGGTAAATGGTATTAAACTTAGAAATCTAAGTATATCAGTATATCAGTAGAACATGTGATTATCTCATTGGTAACTGATACTAAATTTACGAAAATGCCTTAGTGTATCAGTAGAACTAATGAAACAACAAACTCATCCAGATATTCTGAAATTAATAAGATAAGTTAATGAATTTCATTTCATTTATATTAATGATAATTACATGCAAATATTGTGTATAAATAAAATACAGGAACAAATTATTCTTAAGATTATTCTACTGGCAATTTCCTTCAGCATTGGAGGAGCTCGGTGCTTGTTCCATGCCTGTTGGAGGATCATCTAATGTGTATGGAGAGTTGATAAAGTTAAAATCATGAAGCATTCTCTTGTTACTGCTGCTCGGAGTATTCAATAAATAAGGAGGTCGAACTATTTCCAACTCATCATGCAGACCATAATCTTCTAAATATTTGGAGATCAAGCATTAAGGAATGGTTTCTATAGGGATCTAACTAAAGTCAAGCTTGAAGGGAAGGTCTTGACACTCCAAAAGCCCTAGATCAGCCCAGTGCCATAGTTTGCTATCTTGGTCAATCTTCATAACTATTAGGCAATTGGTTCAGCTCCATTTATAGCCTTCGTGTTGAGCCTGACTAAAATGATCATCAAATCATCCAAGGTCTTCATTATACCCTTCCATTCAAACTTCATTGGGTTACTTGTGAGACTGTAAGGTTAATCTTTTAACCCGATGCTGCAATTTCTTCAACGCTCCATCCTTAATTTGTAATTGAGAAGACTGGGTAAAAAGTTGCTCATCCTGGGTTTGGATCTTTTAAGACATCTCAGCAATGGATAAATTCTTGGACTTTATTTGTGAAGCCTGATTTACAAGCATTTGTTGAGTCCGACCCTCCTTATTCATAGCTCATCTAGATCTAGCTCTTGACCGGGAGAAGGAAGCATGTTTATATTTTTTCAAAACCTCTAGCTCCTCCCTCAGACAAGCATTTTTGGTTTCCAAAAATGAAACTCCTTCATCAGCAGCAGTAGTTGTAGAAGGAACGTTTAAAAAATTTATTTCATCCCTTAAATTATTTCTTTCTTCCTCCAGCATCTTGGCAATGGCTCTAGCTTCATCAACTTCACACTTAAGTAGGAATTCTTTCTTCCTAAAGACATAAAGGTGTTTCTCCAACTTCTCCTCAAATCCCCGAGCTCCACTTAAGGCCTTGTACTTGGCCTCATAATCTGTGTGAATAAGAGCCTTAGATTCATTATGCTCTTCTTCAAGTTCTCTGAATGATTTCAATGTAAGCCATGTTATTTGCCATAACACGATCAAGAAGAAACGTGAGGTATATGTATGCATCTTTAGCTTGGTTAGTGGCATCAGCCTCGAGAAAGTCTGATAATTATTCATCGACTAAAGTCATATGACCATCTTTAAACAAACTGTTACAACGCTTGGTAGATCTGAATCATTGGAAGATAGTTGTTCCATCTTGACCATAAATTAGAAAAATATGGAGATATTCAATCAACAACAAGAAAAGAAATTGTTAACGTAAAAATTATCCATCTACGAGAACCAATCACAAAAGGACACGTGTCATCCTACGTGGCAACATTCGGCACCCGAGGAGAGTTGGTCGGCACCCGAAGAGTGTTGGTCGGCACCCGAGGAGTGTTAGTTGGCACCCGAGGAGTGTTAGTCGGCACCCGAGGAGAGTTGGTCGGTACCCGAGGAGAGTTGGTCGGCATACCAACCAGGAAGATCAAAGGATAACTACGCATTTAATGAGCATTAATGTACATTTATATTGTAGATGACAACACATAGCATACCAAGCAGTTAGATTCGTTGAATGTAGACATAATGTATAAATGTCTACATACAATGAATCTCTTTATCTCCCATCACTATAAATACATGTATTCCCTTAGCCAAAGGGGGAGAGATCCAAGAGATCCAATAACCGAGAGACACCATACACAAGATCCATACCTTTTTCTCTCTCTACACCACATTGTGCTATTGTAAACCCCTGGGAATAAAATAACAGTGGACGTAGGCTTTTCCTTATAGCCGAACCACTTTAAAAATCTTTGTCTCTCATGTGCTTGATTGGATTGCTTTTATCTATTTATCTGTGATCATAAAAATGGGATTCGGTCCAGTTTTTTGCATCAACAGATTGGCGCCGTCTGTGGGAACGTGTTACAAGCATTGTTCTCCATCAAAAGCTAAGTTTTTATTTTCTCTACGTATAATCAATTATACATACATCTTTTGATTCAATCATGATTTTTATGTTTATATACATAAATTAATTCTCCAATTTTTATCTGCAAAATATTGCATATCATGATTTTTAAATCATAACTGCTAGATTAAGTCTTATTTAGATATCTGAAAAATAGTGGATTTCATAAATCATAAATTTTTGCTTGATTCTCAAGCTTCAACTTTATATCATGGATTAAATATTTTAAATGACTACATATACCAATATATACGACGATGATAAGATTTGATAATTTTCATTGATAATTTTCATTGATAATTTTCATTATAAATTTTGTAACATCTTTGATGTCTATTCAAATTCCCATCATATTTTTAATAAAAGAATGGGAAAAGGTTAAAGACAATAAAAAGTTTTCTCATGGAAATCATGACCCAGATCTACTTTCTCTCTCTTCAAGTTTGAGTCTCTTTGCATTCATTTTTATGAACTATATTTGGCTCATCTTCCATCTATGTCAATAAAGTCGAATTGATTGATTTTTTATATAAATTTGGTAATAACTTTAATCATTCACCATATTTTTATCTCTCCAAATTGGGAATAAGATGGGATCAATATAAAAAATAATTTTCTCTCACCTGAAAAATCATTACCCACCTCTTGTAAAAGAGGATCAGTAAAATAATCATGACCATATCAAGACTCTGGGCATAAATTTGATATGTTGGCCCCTCGTTCATCACATCACAAGGTTTCTTTGTCGAAATCACACGATCTAGTGGGTTATATATTTATTCATTTAATTAACATTCTTAAGGCTTAAATTTTACACTGAATGTTATTTTTTGATCTAAAGATTCGAGATATTCTGGTCATCCAACCATATATTCTATAATTTGAGATATCCTTAAATGTTGGTCGGCAACATCCATGTTGTTTGTCGGCAGCAGTAAAATCTCGGGGTATTAAAAAATGCTAAGCACCCCTGATATTTCTTTAAACACGAGTTCGGCTTGGGGACAAGCAGGGGGCTTACGTATTTTTTAACTTATGATCACCCCAAAAATATTTTTAAAACCATGTGATAAATAATTTTCAAACAGCAACTTATACCTGATTAGTTGTTGGAGATTAAATAAATTTACAAAAAACTTTACGTCTTATTTATGATGCATATTTGATAATAATTTGTCCATCTCACACACATTTGGCATAAAACATATTATTTTATATTTTGAAATTAATATTTTTATTTCTCAAGCATATACATATCATATATTGATTGGATGAGTAAATTATTCTCATGACTAATCAATTCAGCCTACACAAATGGTAGAGCAAGATATTAATTTTTACAGGTACAAGATTCAACTCCGACGAATGCTCGGAAATAATCTTACTCTTCTGAAAAATATTATCATAGCTCGGCAGTATGAAATTTCACCTCAGCGAGGAACTATTGATTTTATTATTGCTATGATATCTGCTCCAGCACAAATGATTCTATATATCCATTGGGATTCATATTCTATATTCATCTCAACATGGAGCACGGCTAGATACTTATTATCATATTCAGCTCTGAGGAGAACTATAACATTTATTATATTTCACGCCCAACGGATAGTTGGTCGGGGTAATTCTTATTTATATGCAGGCCCAGCAAAGTTCTCGGCCATATTCTTATGTTCTGGAAAATATTATTCTTATTCGGCATTCTGCAATTATGCCTCGAGAAGATACTTATTCAGCTTTAAGGAGAATTACAACATTCGTTCGGATAATTCTTATTTATATTCAGGCCTGACAACGTTCTCGGCCATATTCTTATGTTCTGAAAGATCTTATTCTTGTTCGGCATTATATTATTCTACCTCGACTGATCGGCGAGGCACTTTATTATTTTTAATTATTCTTTATATCTATTTGGATGCATATTCTATTCTCATTTCAGCATGGAGCTCGACAAATATTTATTATATCTTATTCAGCTCCAAGGATGTCTCCAGCATTTATTATATCTTATTCAGCTCCAAGGATGTCTCCAGCATTTATTATATCTTATTCCCAATAATCTGTTGGTCATCGCCGAGGAGGTATCCTGCATTTATATTATCTTATTCCCAACAAATCTGTTGGTCAGCGCCGAGGAGGTCTCTAGCATTTATATTATCTTATTCCCAACAAATCTGTTGGTCAGCGCCGAGGAGGTCTCCAGCATTTATATTATCTTATTCCCAACAATCCATTGGTCAGCTCCGAGGAAGTCTTCATCATTTATTATCAATTACCACCAAATCCGATTGGTAGATAAAATCCAACTCCGGTTGGTAGACAAAATCCAACTCCAGTTGGTAGATAAAATCCAACTCCGGTTGGTATTGGTCGATAAATCTCATTCAAAGTTCACATTCCACAGTTGGGGGCTTCTATGACAGATATATTTGTTCATTTGGTGGCACATTCTTATAACATCATGCAGTCGAGCATCAAATTCAACTCCACAAACTCACACGGTCGGGGCCCCGACTAATCATCATTCAGGAGTTGTTTTTCTTGCTCAGGAATTACTTTTGATATTGAAGTTCAGGAGGTATATTGAAGTTCAGGAGGAATATTGAAGTTCAGGAGGTATATTGAAATTCAAAAGGTGTATTCAGAAGTATTAGGACATGATGAAATAAAGCGACAAGTATTCCACCGAGGAACTCTGTCGGACCAGAAATTAGAAGACACGTTGCCTATATGGAGGCTATATGTAGATGGCTTATCTTGCACTACAGGATGTGGGGCAGGGATCGTTTGAACAACCCAGACGAGGTCGACAGGGAATACGCCCTATGTTTCTAATTCAAAGCTTCTAATAATGAGGTTGAGTATGAGACCATGATTGCAGTTCTTAATTTGTCAAATACTATGGAGGCACAGCAGGTTATTGTCTTCAGTGATTCTCAATTGATCGTAAACCAAATGTTGGGAATATATGCAGCCAAAGGAGAATTGATGATCAAGTATCAAGCAAAGGTGATGGAGTTAGTATCAGAGTTTGTTGCTGTTCAACTGGTAAGAATATCAAGAATGGAGAATGTGAGAGCATACGCCTTGGCCCGATTAGCATCAGCTACTCGTACCGAGATGCGAAGCACGATACCAATTGAAGTATTAGAAAGTTGGAGCATAGATGAAGACCTGACGATGAATATTATTACCCTTAATTTAGGAACATCTTGGATGGATCCCATCAGAGCATATATTGAGGAGGAACAATTACCGGATGATAAGCTCGCTGCCAAGAAATGGAAGTTTAAAGCTGCTCGGTATGTACTAATTAATGGTATTCGGAGGATAAGCTCGCTGCCAAGAAATGGAAGTTTAAAGCTGCTCGGTATGTACTAATTAATGGTATTTTGTATAGACGAGGAATTAAGGAAGGTTTGCAAAGATGTGTACATCCCTCCGAGGTGAAATAATTAATTAAAGAGATCTATGAAGGGTCCTGTGGAGCCCATGTAGCAGGTCGGACACTTTTGCAAAAGGTGATGACGCAGAGATACTACTGGACGACGATGAGAGCTGATTGTATAGCTTATGCCAAGAAATGTGACAAGTGCCAACGCTTTTCCTCCATCCGAAGAACTCCACAAACATTGTTGACACCCATCACTTCTCCTTGGCCATTTGCCATGTGGGAATTGATTTGGTTGGACCACTGCCGACGACCCGAGGAAGATTCAAATACCTCGTCATTGCCATCATCACAGACTACAGAGCACAATTCGATAACGAGGAGTTTGCCGCTTATTGTCATCAGTCAAATATTTTGAAGGTTCATTCAGCACCAGGTCATCCTCAGAATAATGGACAAACTGAAGTGACGAGCAGAACATTACTAAATGGTTTGAAAAAGAGGCTATGTAAGGCTAATTGGATTAATGAGCTACAGTCAGTATTGTGTGCAACACTACGCTGCCCAGCAATAAAAGCAAACACCGATAGTTCAAACCCACGATCAACTTCGGTTGGTAAGATAGTTCGAAAGAACCAGATAGTTCGAAAGAACTAGATAGTTCGAAAGAAAGAACCCGATAGTTCGAAAGAACCCAATAGTTCGAAAGAACCAGATAGTTCGAAAGAACCAGATAGTTCGAAAGAACCAGATAGTTCGAAAGAACCCGATAGTTCGAAAGAACCTGATAGTTCGACCCCATGACCAACTCCGGTTGGTAAAAGGGCAAGAACAACATTCTTAAAAATGCCAATCTCGGTTGGTTTGAAAACAAAATATGCTCTCACATGCCAACTTATGTTGGTCGGAAAGTAAGATTATTACAGAAAATATAAAAGTTCCTCGAAGAACAAAATATTCCAAACTGAACCAAGTATGGTTGGTCGGGGATAAAAACCCACTAATTGTAGTTGGTCGGCGAGGAGAATTTATCGACCTTGGTTGGTCGGACACATTTTATGAAAAAGACAAAAATTTACCAAGTATGGTTAGTCGAGGATAAACTCTCACTAACCATAATTGGTCGATGAGCACAATTTAACAACCTTGGTTGGTTGAAAAAAAATTTAAACATTTTTATACTCATTACTTTATTATTAAGTGATCGAGCAACGTTACTAATACTTGTAACCTTTTTATTACTAAGTTGGTCGATGAACAACACAATATTGTTATCTTTTTAACAGATACATATGCATAAATGTAAAGTGTTTGATATTTACAAGACAATAGCAATTAAGATTGCGAACAAAAATGAAATTCTTTCATTAAAATAAAAAACAAAATACATTGAGAATGAAAATGTATACTAACTATTACATTGAGATTCCTACTCTATTGGTTTCTTTCCCTCTGCTTTTGAAACAGGTTCCTCGCCAGCAGGAGGATCATCCAAAGCATAAGGGGAGTTTATGAAGTTAAGATCTTTCAGCATTTTGATGTTCATCACTGAGGGTCTGTCCGAGCTGCTCTTACTCATCCCCGAGAACCTCTTGCTCGTCCCCAAGCAGAGGTAGAAGTCAAAATCAGCATCTACAGCACTGAGATCTTTGCTACTACTGTCTCGACCAATAATGAAGAAAAAGTTGTGTGAAAATGTTTCGAAGTCCACCACTAGCTTGGTACTAATCAGATTGAAGAGTTGGGTTCAAAAGCTAGTATGTTACTCGACAAAATATTCAGAGGATCATAAACCAGAAGAATCAAGCACGTGAAGATAGCATTCAGTTGCTCGACACAGGAAGCATTTGGTCGGCTGGCAAACCAATCAACATACTTGAAGATTATGACAAGCTACAAGTTGCATACTATGGCATGGCTGCATCCAAATTCCCAGGGGTGATACATAGCACACAGAGTTCCTCAAAAGAAAGATTAGCAACCATCGATCAGCCTGCATCATATGTCGTCCAGGAGATAATGCACTTTATGTTGAACAAATCAAGAAAGTAGATCAAGATTTTCACGAGCACCGAGCAACACTGCAGAATAAATACTCCATCCTTTCAAGTAAACCATCAAGCATGGAGCATTGGGGGCTTCTGTTAACGCAAAAATTATCCATCTACGAGAACCAATCAGAAAAGGACACGTGTCATCCTACGTGGCAACATTCGGCACCCGAGGAGAGTTGGTCGGCACCCGAAGAGTGTTGGTCGGCACCCGAGGAGTGTTAGTCGGCACCCGAGGAGTGTTAGTCGGCACCCGAGGAGAGTTGGTCGGTACCCGAGGAGAGTTGGTCGGCATACCAACCAGGAAGATCAAAGGATAACTACGCATTTAATGAGCATTAATGTACATTTATATTGTAAATGACAACACATAGCATACCAAGCAATTAGATTCGTTGAATGTAGACATAATGTATAAATGTCTACATACAATGAATCTCTTTATCTCCCATCACTATAAATACATGTATTCCCTTAGCCAAAGGGGGAGAAATCCAAGAGATCCAATAACCGAGAGACACCATACACAAGATCCATACCTTTTTCTCTCTCAACACCACATTGTGCTATTGTAAACCCCTGGGAATAAAATAACAGTGGACGTAGGCTTTTCCTTATAGCCGAACCACTTTAAAAATCTTTGTCTCTCATGTGCTTGATTGGATTGCTTTTATCTATTTATCTGTGATCATAAAAATGGGATTTGGTCCTGTTTTTTGCATCAGCAGAAATATATGACAGTAATAAAAAAATGACAAACAGTATAAACAAGAAAAAATCCTTTTATTAATATGAAGGAATATTACAAGTACAATAAAAAATAAATGAAAGAAAGGCAAAAAATATAGAGACCAACAACCAAGAAAATCTACACCTTCTCTCTGTCAGCTTCAACTCCAGCTTAGCTGGTAGAGGGGATGGCTAAAGTGACTTACTCGGTGGATGGGATGACTGACTCAACAACATTTTAAGGTTGATCGGCAGAAGACTCAACCACCAAATATGACTCCTCATAACCAACATCATCTTCAACTTCATCATCCATGTTTGGTGAAGAGCGAGGCTCATGACTTTGGAAGAGTTTAGAGTCTTCTACTGTGCCAACCTCCTTTAGAGCAGCCGACCAACCAGACTTGAAATATTTATTATTTGCATACTCAATCTGAGTAGAGGCAATAGTGATAGACTTATCCCATCCTTTATTGAAGGAATTTTCTTTGGCCTTCTTCCTTTTGGCCCTTTCAACAATTAGGCTCTTTATCAGCACAACCACCTACTTCTTAGCTTTAGTAGCCACATCCTCAGCCTTCTATCGATCATCCTCAATAGTTTTTATTTTGTTCTCCCAATTTTTCTTTTCAGTTGCCAATGCTTGTTGGGAGTCAAGCAAAGACTTCTTGAGATTAGCAAAAGCCACCTCAACGTCAGTTGAAGAAGAACGAATGTGACACCCCGCCTAATTAAATACCGGGTGATCAGCCCTTTATTAAATTAAAATCAAGGTGAACGGTTGGTTCATTTGTTAGCATCACTCTCGCAAAAAAAAAAATTCCAATTTAAATAACATAAATAATTAAGCTAAGTGTCAAAACAATTTTATAACCTTATTTCCATTTTATTAAATCCAAATATGAAAACCTTTTTTAAATAACCAACAATTTAAGAACTCTGACATACTAAAGATGGGTAATAACATATAAGAATTAGATTCATCCATATAAACTAAGACAGTTTAAACTACAAATAAAACCATCCTGACAGTAATTAAATCCCAAAGAGTACCAACTAATGGAAAATAAAAGGAACGTCAATCTCTGACAAAAATCCAAACTGAAAAGAGAAGCGGGCGACACATGCCCTAACTAATAAGAAATAAAAGTAGGAGTATAATCAATAATGAGATAGTCTAAGCAATGGCCTGCAACTCCCGCTTAAGATGCAGCGGGTCCGATCCAAAGAACCTAAGCATGACGCACATGTAGCTGGGCACCTGTATTATATACATATATATACAAGAGAAAAGAAATAACAGGAAACGGGTCAGAGCCCGAGTGTAAAAAAATTTAAAAATAGTTTAGAAAGTAAATAAATTGCCTACCGGCTAATGTAATAACCATGTTAGTATGCATCACTTTCTTGAGCAATTCTCACCTCTCCTCTAGTGTGCACGCCTACCGTACTAATTACCTCAAAAGTTTATTTAACTTAGCTTCCCCATAAAGTTTCATACCGCTAACTACGATAGCAAAGACAAATAAATTCCTGAAATTTATGCTCTTACGTGTCTTATTTTATATAAAAATATCCCAGTGATGTCAAAAAATTTCTCAAACACTTATAATAGAGTCAGAGTATTTATTCATTACTCAACTACTTTTATGCACATTAGAAGGTCCCACACTTAAGCATAATTATATATATACATTAGTCACTCACATAATATATATACTAACGGCACCCCACATAAAATCTATGGTGATGGTATACTCTGCTATCAAGTCCCCGTATCACTCATATTAAAGGAAATACTAGTTTGGAATCACTCTCAAACTGTATTAACATAAAATACATACAAATAGAGGCGACGCATAGTTTCAAGTCACTAAGAGGTCAGTACATACCCTCATGTCTCTTACGACCAACTGACTATAAATCAGATAGTCTGTACCAAGGAATCCTATGTTCTAGGGTACGAGTCAATATCCCCCATAAAGGCCCATTCGAGATAAGACCGTCCCCGTGCGGAAACCCCCGTGATAGTAAGTAGCCCGAGTATGATTTTTATACAGATATATAATATATGCACAATCACACAGTCATATATATATATATATATGTATATATATATATATGTATATATATATATATGTATATATATATATATATATATATATATGTATATATAAATAACCACACTTCTAAGTTAGGTGTGCCCACGACCCATAACTATAATTATCCATTATTAACACATTTTACTCGATTATTACGCATCACGGACTCATCATTTTTATTCTCATTTATCTTTCACTTCATAGTCACTTCTCCTCTCTCGAAGTATTCTAAGTATAATTTCAGTAGGCATACACTCACTTACCTTCTGGTCTAACTCCCTTACGAGTCTCGATCTTTTTATTAAATGTTGGCATGATTTCGTATACACATGAATAATTCCTCGTTAACCCAAAATCTCATCGTACACCAAGTTTCACTCAACGGGGTCTAACTAGGCTTTAATGGTCTTCTCTATGTCCCATTATACTCCAACAATAAAAATCAAAGGTTCCTATGCATTAAAACCGGATTAAACCAACGAACGAGAAATATGTAGTTTTCCAGGAGGGGTCAATCGATCGAGGAAATGGGGTCTATTGATCGATCATCGATCGATCGATGTTCTTGGATCGATCGATTGATAAAGCAGTTCTTTCCCAGAAACTGCTATTAAAACCTACAGGTTTCATCTTCCAATTTCTCCAAAAAGTCATTAACCACTCCCAAATTCTTAAAGAACATTACCACAGGTTCTATACACATATATGCAAGATTTCCTACGTAAAACATGCATAATTTTAACAACGAAATTGAATTAATGGCCAATTCATTTTAATTATCAAGAACCCTAACTTTCCTCTAAACGTTCATAGTTCTGTGTCTTTTTCCAGATTTATCACTTCTAAATTAAATAAATTTCATGGGCAATCCTCTACATATGATTGGCATGTCCAGAGTTTATTTATTTTCCCTACAAGATGTGATTAGGTCCTCTAAATCCTTGAGTTCTTCCATGAAGTATAGGTTCAATCATCCTAATCTAACATGGTGTGGCAATTAACTTAAAAAAGAAGCAAGATAGATAATTTCCTGAGAATTAAAGGGCTGATTCGATGACTCTAATTGGTATCGCAGTAATACTCTTTTTCCGATCTACGCTTTAGTGGTGGTGATGAGGGTGCAAGATTGGTGGTTCTTGACCTTGAACACTTGGAAAGCTTTTTCCCTTCTTCTTCTTATGGCCTCCTTCCCTTTTGATTATAAGAAACCTAATTTCCCTGGCACTCCATCTGATATAATCTTAATGATTTTCGTCATTATTAAAGGCCAAAAATAGAAAATTACTAAAATCCCCTCTCGGGTTACCGGTTAGGCCTAAAAACGTCCCAAGACCCAAACTAAACCCCCTGGTACACTTTTCTGACTATCTCGACCCTTCCGGACACATTGATCCACTCGAAATGGCCATACGGGTGACTTGTAATTTATTCACTTTTAATAATACTAATTTAGTCCCAACACGACACAGGCACGTCCTGACTTAAATTTCCATAATTGTCATTTTATTCACTCGTGATAATTTTAATAAAATAAATCTCATATATAACTTTACTCATCCAGTAATATTCATCAAATTTCTAATAATTACTAACTCACATCACGCTAGTCAATATAAAAAAAAATTGGATTAATATTAAATTAATATCTCAATTTAAATTTAATAAATCCCCAATTTAAAACCCATAAAAATACGCGGTATTACATACTTCCCCCGTAATAACGGAATTTCGTCCCGAAATTCGGAAAATAAGGCATACCTGGTAAGAATAAATTTGGATATCTTATCAGTACGCAAATTATCTATAAAGTAAGGCGTTCAATCACTATAGCCCCCGTCTCACAGTAAGATTGTTTAACACTCTCCTTAATGACACTTCACATTGTGCTCCTATCCAACAACATTTGCATAAGACAAGCCTATACATCATTGACTCCCATTATTTCAATATTATTGGGAGGCTGCACCTCACTACATGACAATTACTCGTATTTATCTAAACACAAAACTTCCATTTTGAGAGAAACCACACGAACATTTGACCACAACTTGCTTGCCTAAAACAGTCGTGGTAATTCCACCATAAACATCAGACTCTAACTCAACCAATCCAAAATTAGAATTATCCGCCCATCTCTTCACATTCATAGTGAGAAGAGTTAAGGTTTTTCCACACCAAAACCGCAATAAGCATATTGTTCACAATAAACAGGTATGAGTGATCCCACAAAACCCTACGATTATGCAATATCCACCCCAATTATAGTACTATACTCCACTTGTTAGCTAGAACCATTGTGGAAAAGAAATGATCACCATGAATTCAAAATTATTTTCACACTGCTCCACTAATGGTGAATCACCGCTCGCTTACTGCCCGAATCATGGGTGGTACAACCTGCTTAAAATGAAATGAATCCTCGCTGCTTCCTGAAATCCCATATTAAAGGTGGGGTCAAAAAATCTCAACCTAATTCAGAAAAATACCGTGTAGGACCACGTACCGACGTGATCCTTCCTCTCGAAGGAAGACTGGGGTACACTAGCTAATATTGCAAATCACTCCAAGGAGTGTCAATCACTTCCTTCTTGGGCATTTTGTTCCATGTGTTCGAAGGAACTGTAAGGACATTTTTTCTCATGTCCAACATGTTACATTTGTGTATGTCGTACGCCGCTACATTTGGCACGTCACCTCACGATCTCACATGATGGCCTCTATCCGAATTCCTGGAATCAAGCATTCAACATCTCCATTAATATGTCCCACATCTGCCTCAACGACTTCACGGTCCAAGATTTTAGGGACTTAATGCAAGTGGTCCGCAAGGGAAGTCAAAACAGTGAAAAAAGGCACTATAGGAGAGTTCAAGGGTATTTTCGTAATTTTACATCCATAGTTAGGAGGTTTGGTCAACTAGAAAGTTGAAGATCTCGCCGTAAAGAAGATACTGGAAAAAACGGCACCTCAATCCGAGCTACGGTGAAGGAGTTATGACCTTTTGAAGATAGAGAAAATTCCTTAAAGAATGCTGTTTTTTTTTTGTACGCTGGATAGAATTTTAGAGTTTTAAAAACATGGGACTCTTCATATTTTTTCCTATAAATACCAACTTCGGGGGAGTTGTTTTGCAAGACTTTAGAAGACGTTTTTGAGAGTCCAAAATACTCTAGTCTTCATATTTTTTGAGTCCCAAGACTCATGTTTTGATTCACACAATTGCCAAACCTTTGTGAATCTTTTTGGTAACCCAAGAACACAACCTTGTGTTTGTTCAAACCTTTGTGGAGAGATCTTTGCAACCGAGGGCTGCGTATCTTTGCTGAGGGAGTCTCTACAAATTTTCATGGCTGCGTGTCATTGAGGAGTGCTGCGGTTCTTCCTTTGTTGATTGGACTGAGGTTCATGTGGGTTCGCTGCGTGTGGATTCATTGCTGCCCTCCTGGAAAGGGATATTTCCAGCCGCCGATTACAGAATCCGATACCTGGGGGTAATTCTTAGTCACTGTATTTTCATTGTAATCCGATTGTAAGCCGTTTTCTTACAAATTATAGTGAAAATAAAAGGTTTTGCCCCTTTGGGGGATTTTTCCTGAAACTGTTTGTTTTTATCCTGCATGCTATATTTTATTTGATAAATCATCTATATGCATGTCTTAGGGTTTAACTAAAATTTGGGATTAATTAAAATTGGTTTTTATTTGAGAAGTCACAATATTTCCGCTGTAGCTACTCTCTCAAATTGGTATCAGAGCCTGTTGCACTAAGTTATTGTGTTTTGATCCTGATTTTGCAAAAATGGCTTTTGATGGTGTTGATGATCTTCGATGTCAAATTTTTGAAAAAATTAGTTGGAAAATTCACATGAACTCTTGTTTTAAATCTTCTGTTGAAAACGAATCTGAGAGGTGTCCTTGTTGTGAGGGTGTTGGTCACACGTTACATGAGTGTACCACAAATTTAAAGAAGAAATTGAATAAACCGATTTCTCATGTTTCTACCCTTAGTGATTGTGATTCGGAAGAAGAAGTTTTTTATGCTTCTAGGCGAGAGTTTCCCATCCATGTGATTAGTAATGATAGTGAAGGTGATGGGAGTGTGGATGAAAGTGAGGAGGAAAGTGTAGATGAGCATGACTTGCAAACTGCTTTCAATGAACTTTATGCTGAAACTTTGAAAACAAAGAAAGAAAATTTGAAATTGAAAGCTCAGTTGAAAGAGTGTGCCATAAAAAATAATGATTTTTTAGTTAAAGAACTTAGGGCTCATGCGAAAATTTTGAAAGAGAAGCTTGAGTACGTCGAGGGTGAGAGAGATAGTCTCAAAGGGTTGATGGAGACTATGAAAAAGGAGCTTTTAGAGTTTGAGGATTCTAAACGAGTACTTGAATCTAGGATAGGTGAACTTGAGGTGAAATTGAAAGATTCAAGTAAAGTGAAATTTGATTTGGAGTCTAGGTCTGAAAAACTTGATAAGATTTTAGGCACAGTCGAGATCAAAACGGATAGGGGTGGGATTGGTCTTGAAAAATATGTTGCACCCATTCCCACACGTGTGAGAGAGCCTCCTAGGATTGTTAAGAAAGAGGCACCTAAGTTTGTTAAAAAGGCGCCCCATAGGAACATCGTGAGAGAACCTCCTAGGATCATTAGGAGAGACCCACCTAGGCAAATTCGAAGAGAGCAACCGATAAATTTGAGGAGAGGGCCACCTTTAGGGAACACAAATCGCCCGATTTACTCTTGCACACATTGTGGTAGGCAAGGTCATCTTAGGCACTTTTGTTATAAGCTTTTAAATGGACCTAAGAAGGTTAATGAAAGAATAAATTCGATTCCCAAAACCCCCACACTTCGTTACACATCAATTTGGGTTAGAAAATCGGATTTAGAGGCTTATGGTTTATTTGTCCACGATTCCCGTTTGCTTGCACGTAATTCACCCCATGTGAAATCTTTTGGTTGATTGTGATTGCATGTTTGTCATACACTAGTTGTGGTTTCATGATGTATTTTTACTAGTGTGATGACTTGTACCTTTTGTATATATATTTTTTTGAAAATTTTTGAAAAATACAAAAAAAAAAAAAAAATAGTTTGTTAAAATTTTGAGAAAATCCAAAAAGATTTTTCTATTTTGTTTGCACCTTTTATGGATGAACACTTAGGATGACCGAGTCACAACATCATTCCATTATTTTCATGTGACTATTTGATAGTGTTTTGAGACAATATGTCAATTCATCCATGTGCTTTATAATGTTTGGAGTCATTAAGATGTAATTAATTGTTACTTCCTACATGTTTGACTCATGTTTCCTTTATTGCACACATGCACGGATTTATTTGATTATTGTGCTTGTCTTATCACATGTTGGTTGGGTGTTTTCACTTCAATCCTGTCCTTAAAACGAACCAAGCGCGATAATTTTTTGATAAGGAAATTGTGCATATAAGAACCGTTTTGTGAGTTTGTGTGCTTTATTTTAAAAACGGGGAGGGGCTGCGAAAGGTAATCATCTATCCTTTGCGCAAAATCCACCGTTAAAAAGGACCTAAAAAATTGAGGAATTTTATTATCCGAGGTCCAAAGAGGTTAAAAGAGCCCGAAAAAAACTTAAAGGCAATATAAAAAATAAAAAATAAAAAATTCATGCCAATTATGGGCCATTTAGGTTTTTGCACCAATTCTCCAAAGTTTGAGAATTTAGATTACCTCTAAAAGAATATATATATATGAGGGAGTTTGGTTGGAGAATTTAAAACGGGTTTGCACATCCTTGAAATGCTTGAAAATGCGCTACATAGTTTTGGACGTTATTGGTGTGGAAATCACTTTGACTTTGATTTGTTGATTTGCATAAGACGATGTCATCTAAATTCAACAAATTTTTTACACCTAAGGATACTTTTGATGCTCATTCGTTAGGGGTACACATATGCATCGTGCACATATGATTGATTGAGTTGATTTACCTATCGAATGTGTTCAGACCCATACATTCCGTTCCCATGACTTGGTTGTTTGAGTCTAAATCCATGGTGTGATTTTTGTATCATGTTTTACATTTTTTTTCAAAATGGTATCTATTTTTTGTATGAATAATTGAAAAATCAAAAAATAGTTTGTGAAAGTTTTTTTCTGAGCATCTCCTTGCTAGAGCACGTTTACCATATTGTTTGATGCCTTGATTTGTATACCGTGACACCCCGATTTTGCTTGTTTGATTCATTCTTCTTATTTGTCTATTTGGGGACATCATAAAAAGAGGGAGAAAGAATTATCATTTTATGGGGGAGTTTGAATTTTGGGGGAGTTTTGAGATTTGACGTATGCTTATCATATATTGGTATCTATGTTTATCTCATTTCAAACTCGATACGTCACTTGGTATTTTTTTCTTTATCTCATGTGTGTAGGTACTACATTGATGATCTCTGAATTGCACACCCTGATGAGAAAAGATTTGAGATTCCTGAAGATTTGAAGAACAAACGATGGAGACTATTCATTTGTACTTTTTCCAGTTTTGGATTCATGGAAGGGTAGATTTGTATAGGCAATTTCATATTTTATAATTCGGATTTTTTATTTATGTACCGGCATAGACATAGGGGGAGATTTGTAAGGACATTTTTTCTCATGTCCAACATGTTACATTTGTGTATGTCGTACGCCGCTACATTTGGCACGTCACCTCACGATCTCACATGACGGCCTCTATCCGAATTTCGGGAATCAAGCATTCAACATCTCCATTAATATGTCCCACATCTGCCTCAACGACTTCACGGTCCAAGATTTTAGGGACTTAATGCAAGTGGTACGCAAGGGAAGTCAAAACAGTGAAAAAAAGGCACTATAGGAGAGTTCAAGGGCATTTTTGTAATTTTACATCCATAGTTCGGAGGTTTGGTCAACTAGAAAGTTGAAGATCTCGCCATAACTAAGATACTGGAAAAAACGGCACCTCAATCCGAGCTACGGTGAAGGAGTTATGACCTTTTGAAGATAGAGAAAATGCCTTAAAGAATGCTGTTTTTTTTTGTACGCTGGATAGAATTTTAGAGTTTTAAAAACATGGGACTCTTCATATTTTTTCCTATAAATACCAACTTCGGGGGAGTTGTTTTGCAAGACTTTAGAAGACGTTTTTGAGAGTCCAAAATACTCTAGTCTTCATATTTTTTGAGTCCCAAGACTCATGTTTTGATTCACACAATTGCCAAACCTTTGTGAATCTTTTTGGTAACCCAAGAACACAACCTTGTGTTTGTTCAAACCTTTGTGGAGAGATCTTTGCAACCGAGGGCTGCGTGTCTTTGCTGAGGGAGTCTCTACAAAGTTTCATGGCTGCGTGTCATTGAGGAGTGCTGCGGTTCTTCCTTTGTTGATTGGACTGAGGTTCATGTGGGTTCGCTGCGTGTGGATTCATTGCTGCCCTCCTGGAAAGGGATATTTCCAGCCGCCGATTACAGAATCCGATACCTGAGGGTAATTCTTAGTCACTGTATTTTCATTGTAATCCGATTGTAAGCCGTTTTCTTACAAATTATAGTGAAAATAAAAGGTTTTGCCCCTTTGGGGGATTTTTCCTGAAACTGTTTGTTTTTATCCTGCATGCTATATTTTATTTGATAAATCATCTATATGCATGTCTTAGGGTTTAACTAAAATTTGGGATTAATTAAAATTGGTTTTTATTTGAGAAGTCGCAATATTTCCGATGTAGCTACTCTCTCAGGAACTCTTGATCTTACCTTGAGGTTGGCAACTCTTCGAGAGAAACTTTACAGACTTTACTGGCCTCTGGTTGATCCCATTGTTTCAACCGATTTCTATCTATGAGTAGTGTGTGAGGAGACCACTCACTATGTCCCGCTCAACATAGACTTCTATTTGAAATGTCTCACATTAAGTGACACTTAATACTCCCCTTCTTTCCTTGGCTTATACCGAAAGTTCTGACCCGTGCACTTTTCTCCACGATGTGCACTTCTGGACCTTTTATACCGTACTAACATCATCACTCTTTGTATGCGCAAGTCATTCTCACATTTGACTAATTACAACTCCACTCCGAGTGTTCTCCATAATAATTAAATTCTACCCTTCTCAAGGAATACCCCTTTTAAATGGCTTCCCACAACCTTCCAACCAAATTCGGGTGAGCTATTCTAATCGAACACGTAAATATGGATTATCATTCTTCATGCGATGTTTAATCCACTCTGCCACTTCCACCTCGTTTTGTTAGTCCCACAAACATATATTCCACACGTACATTCACACGTCCCTTCCACTCAGACGATTCTAACATCAGCTAACCAGGATGCCCAATTTTTGTAACACCCCGATCGCCCGGGGAGAGCGAACGACGCTCTACTCGTCGATAAAACTACCCAAATCCAACAAAATACAAGGAATAGAGCATCTAAATCCCACAACAACAAAAGAGAAATCACCAATCTCAAATCTCTTCAGATAAGTACAACAATTCTCTTGAATAAATACAACCACTAAAATAAATCACTAATGCTCTATACATCAAAATAAATACAAGTCTCCTCTCTTGTATTAAAAATTCTTCCCAGATAATCCACACTAAAAATCATCCCAACTCTTTATTTACCTTGTGCTTAGAACGCGGTTACAACACTTGGGTATTCTCAATAACCCCTAGAAATTGAAATTTTAAATTCCCCTTATCATCGTTCCATCCTTCAACTCGTAGTGATAAAAAAAAACTTTCAATGCTTTATTACCACATCACCGGCTCCACTGGCCTTAAATCATAATTTAACTCTCAACTTATATATATAATTATCTGTTCCCATTATGACCGAGGTACCGAACTCATGGAATAACGACCAAGCATCTCCCTACTTCCAACCTTACGCTAAGTTTCATGCATGGGATTTCTCGCAATGCGAAATCCAAACAAGGACCCCCCCCCCGATACACTACTACCTAACATTTTCGGTTATCGAAATCCATTAGGCCCTCCGTCCATAGCATATACCCCTTTATTCCATCTCTTGACAAAAAAGTTACATCTCCTCCTGTAATTACACTTAACAAAGAACATTTCGCCAATTTCACTATTGTTTAGTAATGGTGGTAATCACATCCATAAAGCTCGAATACATATCGTCGGGATTCTCGAAATCCCATCCCCAATCATATGGGTATAACCCTCAACTCCCACATCTTTAAAGGATAGATATATCAATGCGCTCTTCCTATCACCAAGTCCTGAGCGCTAAACATAATAACGAGTTAAATCTTTTCGCTCAACAGTACCCAATACGTACTGAATCATAACAACAAAGTCCTCACACACACTGGGATCGAATATCTCGATCCCACTATCCCCTCCAAAGTCTCTAGAATAGATAATATAAGTGTGAGTTCGACCCTCTCGTAGGTGAGGTCTCTCCAGAACAAAACATGCCGCACTAATGCAACCATTCCGATAGCCTTGCAATAACTACCTACTGTCGTACTAACCATTACTATAAAGTTGTAACTAAGACAATATCATGCTCGTGTATCACATCACTAAAATGAGTACTCTCAATAAAGTATATAACACTAGTAATACAACCATTCCTCCTCCGCGGTTAACACTAAAGATAATCCCGTTATACTAGGGACAAATATTCACATAATAGTAATGTTTATAGTTGTACGCATTAAACTTGTCTCACATGCTAATCTAGCAATGAACAAAATATAGTGACTCTCTCGTTTTACATAAAATACGCCTCATCCTCCGAGGATAAAACTCATACTTCTACCTTGCCAATCGAATTGACTACACAAATGGTCCCCGAATGTAAGACGCCTGTCCAAACCAACCCAAAAATAACTTTAATCGTTATCCTTTAGTAGGCATCCTACTCTTGTCCCTTTACTCACTTCGGGAAAACAGCAACGCATGTGAATCACTCTTCACACAATACCTCTGTACATAATTCACTTATCATCTGTCATACTAACCATATTAAAATTGTCACTTTCTCGGACTTTGGTAGGATCGATTCCTGATGGCTACCCCCATTGTTCCCTTAGCCTTGTTGGCCCTAAAGAACATGCTAGTGGATACATTAGTTCTTACTGAATTCACCATTTCTCGGTAAGAATTTACCTATTCGATTCATTTAAATGGGTTCCCTGATGCGTATCCACACCCCCTTGTGGTGCTATACTACCACCGTTGCATTCAATCTTATTCTTGACTAAATTCTTCGATTCTTTTAGCTTCCCACACAAAGAAGCATTATCATCTTCATTGACAAAGTATGACATTGTCAACCTCTGAATTGACCGTCCAGCAGAATTCCCTTTTTTAAGTGTTATCAACTATTATTACGAGTCGATTTCCCACTTGGAGTCTTTTCCTCCATTTGTATCTACATCTTCTGATACAAAATTCGCTAACGGTTTAGATTCATATTCACCAATGGACCTCTGTCAGGTCCTCCTGTGATGAGTTTATAACAATGTTCACTTCTTATCCTGAACATCTGATGAAGGAACACGCGGTCAAACTGTACCTAAGATTCTCCTATGGGCATAGCATTTCACTTCTAAAAGTAGTGGCTGACTACCACCATGATAACTTTGTTCCGACATGCCAAGAAAATTTGTCTTAAAATTTTCACTTCCAGTTAGCCACACTCCACCCTATGTCCCAGCCTTTGGATACTTTACCTCCTTAGGCTAACACACATAATTTTTCGCATTTCTAGAATTTCCACTGACAGTTCTCTACAATGCTTCGTTTGAATTTTCCTAGTCGTACCACGTTGGGTGATTCTACTCTCTCACCTCTTTCAACTATAGCATCACTTGGAAATCATAGGCTGCGCCCTAGCTGTCTTTACAATCCTGGCTTCCCGTGCCATAATAGGGGTGACCTTAACTATGATCATCATCCTCGAATATGCTTTACAACCTCAACTAAGCCTTGTCTCCTGCTGTCCGCCCAAAGGTCTTTATCTTCCATATTCCATTGTTCGAATACACCCGAATGCAAATAAAATTCACTAATGTACATACGTTATAGCAGGAGAATGGAATCTCGCCATAGAAATCAACAATCCTAAACATAGGGCTATATATCAAACAAAGCAACGTCGGAAGCACATTAAGCCGCACAGATCCTAAAGGCCACTAGAACCTGATGCTCTGATACCACCTGTGAAACCCCGCCTAATTAAATACCGGGTGATCAGTCCTTTATTAAATTAAAATCAAGGTGAATGGTTGGTTCATTCTTAGCATCACTATCGCAAAATAAAAATTTCCAATTTAAGCACCCTAAATAATTATCCTAAGTTTCAAAATAATTTTATAACCTTATTTCCATTTTATTAAATCGAAATATGAAAACCTTTTTAAATTACCAACAATTTAAGAACTCTGACATACTAAAGATGGATAATAACACATAAGAATTAGATTCATCCATATAAACCAAGCCAGTTTAAACTATAAATAAAATCATCCTGACAGTAATTAAATACCAAAGAGTACCAATTAATGGAAATATAAAGGAACGTAAATCTCTGACAAAAATCCAAACTGAAGAGAGAAACGGGCGACACATGCCCTAACTAATAAGAACTAAAAGTAGGAGTAGAATCAACAATGAGATTGTCTAAGCAATGGCCTGCAACTCCCATTTAAGCTGCAGCGGGTCCGATCCAAAGAACCTAAGCATGCCTCCCGTGTTGCTGGGCACCTGTATTATTTACATATATATAAAAAAGAAAAGAAATAACGGGAAACGGGTCAGAGCTCGAGTGTAAAACAGTTTAAAAATAGTTTAACAAGTAAATAAATTGCTTACCGGCTAATGTAACAACCATGTTAGTACGCATCACTCTCTTGAGCAATTCTCACCTCTACTCTAGTGTGCACGCCTATCGTACCAATTACCTCAAAAGTTTATTTTAACTTAGCTTCCCATAAAATTTCATACTGCTAACTACGATGACGAAGACAAATAAATCCCTGAAATTTATGCTCTTACATATCTTATTTTATATAAAAATATCCCAGTGATGTAACAAAATTTCTCAAAAACTTATAATAGAGTAGGAGTATTTATTCATTACTCAACTAATTTTATGAACAGTAGAAATTCCCCATACTTAAGCATAATTATATTGATATGCCCCAAGTGTAACCTCGGCCTAGAGACACCAACCTCGGTCGAGATCATGGCAGACGTTGGACGAGTCTTGGGCACGCGATATCGCCCCTCGGCCATATCAAGGTCGGCCCAGGCCGACACTACTATGAGACTCTCTAAGGGACATCATGAGGATCAACAACACTCGCATATGCCTTGAAATGGCAACCTCGGCCATACATAGGCCGAGCCTGCAAGAAGTCACCAGCAACCTCATCAAGCCACCAGTTCAACCTCATATCAGGCCGACCCTATTTGTTGTCTCGGCTAGGATCAGGCCGAGACCTCCATGGAATCCTCGGACTGTACAGATATCAAGACTCACCAACCTCGGCCTCACCAAGGCCGAGGTCATACCCCAGACGCGATAGCCGAGCACCTGCTGACATATGGATAAGGACACATGGACACAAATCAGTTATAACAAGATCATTCCCCATACGTGGGGAGAATATTGCATCATCATTCTCTACATGTGACAGTGACAGATGGCACTCCCACATTAGTGAGGTAACCACACACATGCTCATTGCATGCATGGGGGGTACATTACACCCCCTAGGTACTATATATAGAGGTCATCCTCTACCTTGCAAAGGGATCCCATATATTCAACTCTAACTGAAACTCTGTCTAGATACACAGTAGAGAGAGAAAGCTTGAGAGATTGTATCCATGGCCATTAGTGCCTTATTGTAGTGAGGTTGCACACACAGTGGACGTAGGCCATTCTAGGCTGAACCACTTATATCCTGGTGTACTCTCCCCTTCTCCTCATCTCATTCTCTTTCCATTTACATAACTGTGCTGCCATTGTTGTTCTTAGATTGAGCTTAAAAACACCTTCTCTGGTGGTGCTAATTCCAGCATCATCATTTTGGCGCCGTCTGTGGGAACGAGAAGCTATCTCTTCCTCTTTTTCTGCTTAACCTCATCGGAGACTCTGGTGGTGAACCAGGCCTCCCCCTTGCGTGGAGCTGTTTCACCATTGAAAGAGGTCCTGTGAGGTACTAAGCTCATCTGCTACTCAAGCTCTATAGTGTTAACATATGGCACCAGACTTACCATCGCCTCTTCCGCCGCCCAGGGGTGGAGGGCCTAGTTCCAGTCAGGCGCCCCGAGTCCGAAATGGCGGAGGTAGCTGCAGCCTTGAGATCCTTAGCTACAACGCAACAAGCTATGCAGGAGAAATTTGCACAGTTCAGCCATACTATAATGAGGCCACCTGGAGTCTCACCGGATATGATCACTCCGGCGGTTGTTCAGCCTCATCCTGACGCCAGGGGACCACCCCAGGCACCAATGAAGGACCAGCCTGCACCCCAGCGGAGAAGGGACATTGCTGAACCTAGGCGCTTGCGCCTGGGGAGGCAAGGAAACCCTTGCCCAGAGGACGGGTATGACGATCTAGAGGCGGAAGAAGACCCGGAGGACTGCTGGGAGCCGTATGAGGTGTCAAATAACACTGTACGACCTCTTAGGCAAAGTCAAGGTTGTGTCGACCGAAGAGGTGAAGAGGCCCAACAAAGAGGGTCGGCCTTTGATAGGTTGAGCAGAGGGTCGGCCTTCGAGAGACTGGGCCCGATGAATGACCTAAGACAGAGGCTGTCGAGATCAAGGAGCGCAGCAGGCTCTCAGAGAGGGAACAGGTAGGGTCGGCCAGACTAAGGCCGACCCTGTGAAAGAAGAGGCAGGGAACAAGAAGAGGTCAACAGCCAACGTGTTGTGGCAGGGGAACCCTCGGTCCATCCCAGGGAGATGGCACGGGATAACCTCGGCCAAGTCGATGGCCGAAGACCACAGAATGATTCTATCCAATGCCTTGAGGAGAAGATAGGAGACCTCATTAAAAGCAGGGACCCATTACAAAGGGGTTACTCAGAGTGCTCCCCATTTGTGGCTAGGATAGTGGGGTTCCCAACCCCAATTAAGTTCAAGCCTCCTACGGTGTCTCCCAAGTATGATGGAAGTACTAACCCTGTGTTTCATATCGAGATGTATCAATCGCCAACAGACATCTACTCGATACCCGATGAGATGAAGTGTAGAGCCTTCTCTGGGACCTTAACAGGGGCTGCACACAGTTGGTTCACCTCTCTTCCGAAGAACTCAATTGAGAACTTCAAAGGCTTGGCTGAGCGATTCATCCATAACTTCTGCTTTGGGATGAGACCTCAAAAGAAGACTACCCACCTGCTGTATGTCAAGCAGGCCAAGGGTGAGAGCCTAAGAGACTACATTGCAAGATTCAACAAAGAGCAATTGGAGGTGGAAGATTATGAAGAGAGCATAGCCATGACCGCCCTTATAGGAGGCCTCCAGAAGGGGAATCTATTGTGGAAACTGGCGGAAGACCCCCTAGGACTATGGCGGAGCTGCTGGCAACCGCAGGGAAAGTAATGAATACGGAAGAGGCAATGGCCGCCAAGTATGAGGAGGAGAACCGCGGTGGCACTGGGAGGTCTAGGGGTGCAACCGGTACGGTATGGTCGGTAACGACCCCTTACCAATACCAAAACCACATTCTATAAGGTAAAACCGTACCGTACCAATTTACCGACCGGTACATCAAAACAAAAACCAAAACCAAACCGACCAGTTTTTCGGTATTTTCGGTATTTTTGGATTTTTTTGGTTTCGGTAAGTTCGGTTTTTTCTCGGTAAATACCAGAATTTCAAATCGGTCTATGCATTTGGTAAATCTGGTATATATTTCGATATACCCATTTCTAGCTGTTATAATTTCTAGCATTTTTAGCTATTACAATTTCTAGCATTTCTAGTTGTTTGGAACAATTAGAAACATACACAAACAGGTACAATTTCTAGCATTTGTAGCATTTGGAACAATAGATTTAAACATATACGAGACCAAACTAACCGATTTGCTTTTAACACTTAAACCAAATACTCAAATAAATAAATTTAAATTCAAAGAGAATATAAAAACTCACTCATGAGAAATAAAATAAATAAAAGTAGTATGATACCCAAAACAATTTGACACTGCACAAAAAGTTTGGTACGGTATTTCGGTACGGTAATTTTGGTACGATATCGGTACGGTAAATTCGGTAAATCGGTTTTTTGTATCTAAAAACCAAAACCAACCAAATTTTTGACGGTATTTTGGGTTTCGGTAAAATCGGTTTTCGATATTTCATAATATGAAACCAAAACCATTTTTTTCCGGACCAAAACGGTACGGTACGGTAAAAATCCGTACCGATTGCACCCCTAGGGAGGTCCCAAGGAAAGAAAGAGGGGAAGAAGAGGTCAGGTGATGACAAGTTCGCTCATTATACACCCCTGACTGTAAGCTGCGAGCACATCCTCAATGAGATTAAGACTGACCAGACTCTGCGATGGCCAGAGAAACTGAAGGCCCCACCACATAAGAGGAACAAAAACCTATGGTGCAAGTTCCATCAGGATCATGGCCATGTCACGGATAGCTGCTTCGCTTTAAAAGATGAGATTGAGAAGATGTTGAAATCTGGAAAGCTGAGGAAGTATGTGGATGGTAAGGCTCCAAAGGGTGGAAGAGATGACCCTAAGAAAAGAAGAAATGACAGATGCCGTGGCAATGTCCCGGCCAGAAGAGACGATGATTCAGAAGGAGATGACGAAGACGACCCGGATCTTCCGCCAAAAGATGACAACACCCTGGTGAAGAGGGTCGGTACGATCTCCTTTGGTATTAGCACCACATGTGGGGTATTTTCAGGAGGTGGCTCTGAAGTAGCAGATAGGAAGGCTCATGTAGCAGAGGCCAGGTCAGTGGCCAAGCTTGAAGTTGTGAATCTAACGTCTTCCGATACAGTGAAGAAGAGGAAGAAGGTAGATATGGACACCCTCATTGTGGGGTTCTCCAGACTCGACTTCAAGGGTATCTTAGCGCCCCATGATGACCCTTTGGTCATAACAACAAGGGTGCATGGGTGCGAGGTACGGAGAATCCTCATAGACGGGGGGAGCTCAGCAGACGTGATGTTCTGGCCTTGCTTCAAGAGCCTAGGCCTTAGCAGAGCAAGGCTGGTGCCCTATCATCACCCATTGATAGGCTTCAGTGGCGAAAAGTTCCTCCCCTTGGGCATATATGAGATGGACGTATGAATGGGTGATTAGTGGCCTAAGAGGCTAACCAAGAAGATAAACTTTTTCGTTATGGATGAGAACGTTTTCTCGGCCTACAACCTCATCATAGGAAGGGTGGCCTTTAAAGAGTTTGAAGCTGTGCCGTCGACGGTCCATCAGATGCTAAAATTCCCGACTCCTTATGGAGTAGGGGAAGTGCAAGGGGACCAGACCACGACACGAGAGTGTTACTTTAACTCGGTCGAAGAGAGAGAAGCTCATAAGAGGGCAACCACCACTTATAGCATTGACACTCTTGACCCAAGAGATGAAACAAAGTTGAAGAAGGTAGAAGCCGCGGAAGAGGTAGAATCCATCGTCCTCAATGAGGGCGAGCCGAAAAAAACCGTCCAGGTCGGTAAGACCCTAGATCCAGGAATCAAGGAAGAGCTGATAAACTTCCTCAGGAGGAGACAGAGTGTCTTCGCATGGAGTCACGCAGACATGCCTGGCATCGACCCTGAGGTGATGAGCCACAAGCTCAACGTAACCAGAGATGCCAAGCCGATCAAGTAGAGACGAAGAGTCTACTCCAGGGAGAAATACGATGTCATCCGAGAAGAGGCCAAAAAGTTGGAAGAGGCTGAGTTCATAAGAGAGGTTACCTATCCGGAGTGGCTCTCAAATGCAGTCATCGTGCCTAAGGCCAATGAGAAGTGGCGAATGTGTGTGGATTTCAATGACCTGAACAGATCTTGTCCAAAACACAACTATCCCTTACCTCGGATAGATTAGATGGTGGACGCGATGGCAGGGCACGAGCTCATGAGCTTCATGGACGCTTATTCAGGCTATAACCAAATCTTCATGGATGCTGAAGACTCTGAGAAGACAGCCTTCATTACTGACAAAGGGACGTACTGCTACAAAGTGATGCCCTTCAGTCTGAAAAATGCAGGGGCAACGTATCAACGTCTTGTCAATAAGATGTTCGAAGAGAAAATAGGTAAGACCATGGAGGTGTGTGTAGACGATATTCTAACGAAGAGCTTGAAAGCTTGTACTCACGTAGCGGACCTTGAGAAGACCTTCGATGTTATGGACTCATACAGAATGAAACTCAACCCAGTAACGTGTGTCTTCAGAGTAGGAGTAGGGAAGTTCCTGGGGTTCATCGTTAACCAGAGGGGAATTGAAGTGAACCCTGAGAAAATCAAGGCATTACTCAACATGAAGACTCCTAGGAGTATCAAGGATGTCCAAAGACTCACGGGAAGAGTGGCTGCCCTTAACAGGTTTGTTTCTAGGGCAACGAAAAAGTGTTTTCCAATAGGACGAAGAGTGTGAAAAAGCCTTCAACCAACTAAAGTCCTACTTAGGGTCTCCCTTATTGCTGTCTCGGCCCATCGCAGGAGAAAGGTTGTTTGTGTATCTGGCAGTCTCTGAATCAGCCATCAGCGCGGCCATCATGCGAGAAGAGGATGGGATCCAAAGGCCTGTGTACTTCAACAATAAGGCCCTTCAAGGGTCCGAACAAAATTATCCCTGCATGGAGAAGTTGGCTTATGCCTTAATACACGCCTCAAGAAAAATGAAGCCTTACTTCCAAGCTCACTCCATGGTAGTCCTCACTGACTCCCCACTAAGGCAGGTCCTGCATAAACCTGAGAAGTCCGGGAGGTTAATGACCTGGGCCATCGAACTAGGAGAATATGATCTTACCTACCAGCCTAGGACAGCCATCAAAGGGAAGGCCTTCGTGAACTTTGTCGCAGAATTCACCTGGGAAGAGGCCGAGACAGAGAAAGGCCTAGAGGATAGCGAAGAGACAAACCGCAGTGTCTTCCAAAATTCGGAAGAGACAGCACCAAACGTCTTTCGAGATCGGGAAGAGGTCATCGCAGGCAAATCTCGGAGCAGAGAAGAAGAGAACGAAGAGGATCGATACCGTTTCAAGAGAGGAATTATGGAAAAAGGGGTCTTCTCATAGGATATAGACGTCTGGAGCCTCTTTGTTGATGGCTCTTCCTGTGATAGTGGAAGCGGTGCGGGGCTAATACTCTCGGCTCCAGATGGCGCCAACATTGAATATGCCTTGAGATTCAACTTCCAGGCCTCAAACAACGAGTCCGAGTATGAGGCCATGATATTAGGTCTCTTATTGGCAACAACTCTTCGAGTAAAGCGACTCCTACTCCATAGCGACTCAAGGTTGGTGGTCAATCAAGTACTGGGGATATACGAGGCCAAAGACGAAAGAATGGCCAAGTACTTAAAGAGGGTAAGAAGGTTGTTAGAATATTTTGAAGAACCAAAACTGAAGAGAGTGCCTCGACTAAGTAACAACCACGCTGATGCATTGGCAAGGCTGGCCTCTGCAATGAAGACAGATATGGGAAGGACCATTCCGATCGAGGTCTTAGGAAAGGCAACCATCGAGGAAGACGAGGTATGTAGCCCTTGTCACAATTTGAACCTAGGAGACTCATGGATCGACCCGCTCATTAGATACCTAAGAGAGGGAGAGCTGCTTGAGTCCAAGCTAGAAAGGAGAAAGTTGAGATACACGGCTGCCAAGTTTTCATTGGTAGGAGACATCTTGTACAAAAAGGGGTTTCTATTGCCTCTCCTCAGATGTGTGCATCCCATGGAAGTTCCCCGGGTTTTACAGGAGGTTCATGAGGGTTCTTGCTCTAGCCACATAGGGGGAAGGCCCTTGGCCAAGAGGATCATCACTCAGGGATACTGGTGGCCGACCTTGTCCAAGGACGCTGCAGACTATGTGAAGAGGTGCGACAAATATCAAAGGTTCGCCACTATCCCTCATCAACCCCATCAGCCTATGACGTCAATCTCTTCTCCATGGCCATTTGCGGTATGGGGAATTGACTTAGTAGGACCTCTGCCAAGACCTGTCAACAACTATAGATTCTTGATAGTTGCCATTGACTACTTCTTAAAGTGGGTGGAGGCAGAGCCGATGATAACAATCACAGAGCAGAAGACCTTCCAGTTCATTTGGAGGAATATCATATGCAGATATGGTCTCCCAAACACCCTCATCTCGGATAATGGGACCCAGTTCAAGAACTCCTCCTTAGAAAAGTATTGCCTAAGAGTAGGGATTAAGCAGTTCTTCTCATCTCCTGGTCGACCTCAGGCAAATGGTCAGACCGAGGTCACAAACAGAACTATCTTGGACGGAATCAAGAAGAGGTTAGAAGATGCGAAGGGAAGATGGACTGAAGAGGTCTACGCTGTGTTATGGGCCTACAGAACCACGACAAGAACACCAATAGGAGAAACCCCATTCATGCTGGCACATGGCTCAGAGGCTGTCATCCCAACGGAAGTAGGACTCCCAACTCATCGGATTCAGACCTACGACCCTGACAACAATGGGCAAGAGAGGAGGCTAGACCTAGATCTTATCGAAGAAAGAAGAGAAGACGCAGAAGTCAAAAAGGCAGCCTACCAGCAGAGGGCAGCGAAATTCTACAACCAGAGGGTGAAGTCAAGACCCATTGCAGTGGGAGACCTAGTGCTAAAGAAGACCATACATAAGGCAAACAAGCTTCACCCAAACTGGCATGGCCCCTATAAAGTAACAGAAGAGGTTGTGCCTGGCACTTACATGCTAGAAAACCTAGAAGGAGAACCTTTCACTAACCCATGGAATGCTGACCACCTAAAGAGATATTACATATGATGTTGCATAGAGTTCTATGTAAATGTACCATCTTATTGTGAAGAGGTTATTAATAAAGATCAGTTCCTATGATAGTTCTTGCTTCATTCTTAAATCAGAGATTAATTATGAGGATAACCTCTTAGGTGATGACCTCAGACCCTTATAACATCATTAATTTGGTGACAAGGTCTGAGCTCAGACACCATAAAGAGATGACCTCAGACCCTTAACATCATTAATTTGGTGAAATTCATTATGAGGATAACATCTTAGGTGATGACCTCAGACCCTTACAACATCATTAATTTTGTGAAATTCATTATGAGGATAACATCTTAGGTGATGACCTCAGACCCTTAACATCATTAATTTGGTGAAATTCATTATGAGGATAACCTCTTAGGTGATGACCTCAGACCCTTATAACATCATTAATTTGGTGACAAGGTCTGAGCTCAAACACCATAAAGAGATGACCTCAGACCCTTAACATCATTAATTTGGTGAAATTCATTATGAGGATAACCTCTTAGGTGATGATCTCAGACCCTTATAACAACATTAATTTGGTGACAAGGCCTGAGATCAGATACCATAGTGAGATGACCTCAGACCCTTAACATCATTAATTTGGTGAAATTCATTATGAGGATAACATCTTAGGTGATGACCTCAGACCCTTAACATCATTAATTTGGTGAAATTCATTATGAGGATAACATCTTAGGTGATGACCTCAGACCCTTAACATCATTAATTTGGTGAAATTCATTATGAGGATAACATCTTAGGTGATGACCTCAGACCCTTATAACATCATTAATTTGGTGACAAGGTCTGAGCTCAGACACCATAAAGAGATGACCTCGAACCCTTAACATCATTAATTTGGTGAAATTCATTATGAGGATAATATCTTAGGTGATGACCTCAGACCCTTAAAATTAATTTGGTGAAATTCATTATGAGGATAACATCTTAGGTGATGACCTCAGACCCTTACAACAACATTAATTTGGTGACAAGGTCTGAGCTCAGACACCATAAAGAGATGACCTCAGACCCTTAACATCATTAATTTGGTGAAATTCATTATGAGGATAACATCTTAGGTGATGACCTCAGACCCTTAACATCATTAATTTGGTGAAATTCATTATGAGGATAACCTCTTAGGTGATGACCTCAGACCTTTATAACATCATAATTTGGTGATAAGGTAATGACCTCAGACCTGCATAACACCATGCATTAGTGACGAGGTCTGAGCTCAGGACAATTGGTCGAGTTTAAACAAGACCATTGCAAAGACAAGCTTAGAAAGAGGGCTTCAGAGGTTGAAGCTCATTGCAAATTTATTTTTAAGCAGACACCATAATAATGGAACTAACAATGAAAATCATCACATGACATTCAATGAAAAGAAAGTGAAGATGGTCCTCATCAGAGGCTGATATATATATTCAGAAATTAGATGTTCAATGATTACAGACAACAGTTCCACCATACAGTTAAATTACACAGTGATAAAAAATGTCCTAAGAGTCTGAGGAGGGAACGTTGACACCCTCGTCTTGGTTAATCACCTCGGCCGCATCATCACAAGGGTCTACCACTCCAACCTCGGTGACCTCCAATGTAGCAGTCTCGGCAGGAGCAACAGCCTCTTCCTCAACCTCTTGAAGAGCCTGAGCAAACTGAGGATCAGCAAAGCCGAGACCCACAAAGTCAGAGGCCTTCAAAGTGTCGGCCTCTCTCTCTCCCTGATGTCAGCCCATTTAGTAGTGGCTTTGATACCTCTTTCAAGGTATTCAAAGACAAACCCCATGAACTCATCAGAGGATTTGTAGTCAGCAATGATCTTCTCAGAGGCGTCCTCAAGGGCGGCCCTGATAGCTGAGTTGACCTTTTGCTGCAGAACATCGTCCTTACCCTTTAATGCAGCAGCATGATCCTTGCCGAGCTGGGAGATGTCCCTCTCCAACCCCTTCACCTTCTTCTCAGAGCCCTTCAACTCAGACTTGAGGCGCTCTATCTCTGCATTCAGAGTACTTTGGACTTTCTCGGCCTCTTGCCCCTTCTGGATGAGAGGCAACTTCCTCAGAGTCCAGTTCGATAGATGGTGCATAGCAGTCAAGCCCTGCATATTTAGTGATCATGAGTAAGTTGAAGAAGAATCAGATGTCACACTTAGAAGAATTTGTAATGAAGGACCAAATAATACCTGAACGGCTCTGTGAAGGCCAAACTCAACCAGCAAGGGGGTGTCCATAGCCCTGTAGAAGTGCTTGTCAGCCTCGGTCATTACAGAGCCGATGGCATCCAGGTCCTGCATACTGTGGCCGACCACACTATCAGTTAACTTCAACTGATCCAGACGAGCCGACAAGATATCAGTTGAAGAAATAGGTATGGCGGCTTCAGTGGTCTTCTTCTTCGGCCTCTGATCCTCGGGGGCATGATCTTCGGGAGCCCTCTTCTTTTTAGCCGGTGGCTTAGAGGCCGAGGGAGCTGGGGGAGGATCATTAAGCCCTGCTCTCTTGGCAAGTCTTGTCAAGATCGGTGCAGCCATCTCCCAAAGATCGTCTGGAATATCCCTTGGTCGCTCTGCAAAAAATTAGTAGACCTGAGTTAGATAATCAGATATGAATAAACTCAGAGGTTAAACTTGCAAAACAAAAATGCTTACCAAGCTCGGCAAAGGGACTTCCACCCAGACCTGTCCCAGAGAGGAAGTGGGGAGTCATCAGATGTTCAAACCTGACAAATAGACCATTTACCCCCTGATCTTGAAGGGCTTTCACCTTCTGGAGGTTTTGTAGACTTAGGTCAGGGTCGGACCTGGCAGACATGGTGACCTTACCCCACCTCAGGGGCATCCTCTGCTCCAGATTGGACGAGGGAACACATGGGCCAAACTCCCATGGCCTTGAGGTAAAGAAGTACTGAGGCTTCCAGTTATGGTTGGAAGTCTGGGTCATCTGAAGCAATTTCTTCTCAGGCCTCCGAGCTACAAAATGGTAGTAGCTCGGATGATTTTTGGCCGAGGAAGGGACATAACAACCTGCAAAGACTTGAACTGGAAGGTATGAGTGGTGGACAGCCTTCCATAACACTATGGCCCCTATTAGGATTCTCCATGCTTTAGGAGAGAGTTGGGAGGGGGCCAAATTAATGTAAGAGAGGATGGACCTGATAATGGGGTGAACGGGCAGACGGAACCCCAGCTTGAACATCTGCTCGTACAAACAGATCTCGTCGTCTCGGCCATGATAAGCCCTCTCTTCCCTCAGAGGTCTCCTAAGTTTTGTTGAGGGGCTGATAGAATACAGATATCTGAAGCAGAGAAGGTCTACCTCAGTAATAGTACTCTCGTGCTCGGCCGCCTTAGAGACGTCGACATCGCTCTCAACCTCATCATCATCCAACTCAACGTCGGTTGGAGCTAATGTTGATGGGTTACTCGGAAACCTCTGAGCGAACTCTGTCCCAGTGACGGCCGACATAGGGATGGCATCAATTGGTGGTGGAATGGCCACACTTGGCTCAAGAATCTCAACCTCCGAGGACGACCCTGAGGTGCTTGAGTGGTTATGAGATGAGGCTCGGCTGGAGACCTCGGCCTGATCAGGGGCCTGATCAGGCCTAGGTGTGAAGTCCATGGCCTCTTGAAAGGAATCCACGGGCATGGGGTCTGAGGTAGACGATTCAGACTCAGACATAGGTATGGGATCAGTAGGAACCTCTGTCTGATAGAAGTTCTCCGGGGGGTCAGGATATATCACCTTCAAAGGTGGTGAAAATATGGGTCTAATGGGAAACGCCTGGGATCTACGAGCTTCCTCCTGCGCTCTCTCTATCTTCCTAATCTTTTCTAAAGTCTTCTCCCTAAGAGAGGGGAACTCCTCAAGAAGCTGATATAAGGGTCTGAGCATCAGAGGACGACACTACACTTGGGGATTTTCCTAAACTCCAAAAATTACAAACAAGGCTGGGTAATAAAAAGAAGGAATCTAAAGATCAAACTACTTAAATTTGGCAAGAAAAGCTCGCCTGAAACTATGGTGGTGTCACCGGAAAACTAAGAAAGTCACCGAAAAGTACGAAAATAAGGGTGCTTGCAGGTAAAATGAAGGAAAAAGTATGGTAGACCTTACCTGAGGATGAAATGGTAAGGAAGAGAGGAGAAGATGCGAGAAATCACCACCCAAAAGCCTTGAACCAAGATCTTTCTAGAGAGAGAGAGAGCTGCTGGAGCAAAACGGAAGAAATTAAAAAAATGAAGAAGAAGGAGAGAAAGAAGGGTTCAACACCCTTATATACTCAGGCACAACTCCCAAGGCCCATCATTTCCTTGGGAGCCCCAAAGGGAGGCTGACAGTACACGCCTACCAAGCAAGCATGATCCAGCATTGGACAAGTGTCAAACAAGTATTGGCTTGTAACAGACAGGCCTCGGAGGTGTAGTAATCCCCTAATCACTTGCTCTCACATATGACTAAGGGCTGGGGGGTGATTGATATTCCCCAAGTGTAACCTCGGCCTAGAGACACCAACCTCGGCCTAGAGACACCAACCTTGGCCGAGATCATGGAAGACATTGGACGAGTCTTGGGCATGCGATATCGCCCCTCGGCCATATCAAGGTCGGCCCAGGCCGACACTACTATGAGACTCTTTAAGGGACGTCATGAGGATCAACAACACTCACATATGCCTTGAAATGTCAACCTCGGCCATACATAGGCCGAGCCTGCAAGAAGTCACCATCCACCTTATCAAGCCACCAGTTCAACCTCATATCAGGCCGACCCTGTTTGTTGTCTCGGCTAGGATCAGGGCGAGACCTCCATGGAATCCTCGGACTGAACATATATCAAGACTCACCAACCTCGGCCTCACCAAGGCCGAGGTCATACCCCAGACGCGATAGCCGAGCACCTGCTGACATATGGATAAGGACACGTGGACAAAAATCAGTTATAACAAGATTATTCCCCACACGTGGGGAGATTATTGTATCATCATTCTCTACATGTGACAGTGACAGATGACACTCCCACATTGGTGAGGTAACCACACACATGCTCATTGCATGCATGGGGGGTACATTACACCCCCTAGGTACTATATATAGAGGTCATCCTCTACCTTGCAAAGGGATCCCATATATTGAACCCTAGCTGAAACTCTGTCTAGATACACAGTAGAGAGAGAAAGCTTGGGAGATTGTATCCATGGCCATTAGTGCCTTATTATAGTGAGGTTGCACACACAGTGGACGTAGGCCATTCTAGGCTGAACCACTTATATCCTGGTGTACTCTCCCCTTCTCCTCATCTCATTCTCTTGCCATTTACATAACTGTGCTGCCATTGTTATTCTTAGATTGAGCTTAAAAACACCTTCTCTGGTGGTGCTAATTCCAGCATCATCAATATATATATACACATTAGTCACTCACATAATATATATACTAACGGCACCCCGCATAAAATCTATGGTGCTGGTATACTCTGTTATCAAGTCCCCGTATCACTCATATTACGGGAAATACTAGTTCGGAATCACTCTCGAATTGTATTAACATAAAATACATACAAATGGAGGCGAAGCATAGTTCCAAGTCACTAAGAGGTCAGCACATACCCTCACGTCTCTTAGGACAGTCTGACTATCAATCAAATAGCCTGTACCAAAGAATCCTATGTTTTAGGGTACGAGTCAATACCCCCCATAAAGGCCCATTCGAGATAAGACCGTCCCAGCGCGAAAACTCCCGTGATAGCAAGTAGCCCGAGTATGATTTTTATACAGATATATAATATATGCACAATTACACAGTCATATATATATATATATATATATATATATATACACACACACACACACATTTCTAAGTTAGGTGTGCCCATGACCCATAACTATAATTATCCGTTATTAACAAATTTTACTCGATTATTACGCATCACGGACTCGTCATTTTTATTCTCATTTATATTTCAATTCATACTCACTTCTCCTCTCTCGAAGTATTCTAAGTGTAATTTCAGTAGGCATACACTCACTTACCTTCTGGTCTAACTCCCTTACAAGTCTCGATCTTTTTATTAAATGTTCGTATGATTTCGTGTACACATGAATAATTCCTCATTAACCCAAAATCTCATCTTACGCTAAGTTTAACTCAATGGTGTCTACCTAGGCTCTACTGGTGTTCTCTATGTCCCATTATACTCCAACAATAAAAATCAAAGGTTCCTATGCATTAAAACCGGATTAAACCAACGAACGAGAAATATGTAGTTTTCCAGGAGGGGTCGATCGATCGAGGAAATGGGGTCGATCGATCGATCAAGTAGTTCTTGCCCAGAAACTGCCATTAAAACCTACAGGTTTCATCTTCCAATTTCTCCAAAAACGTCATTAATAACTCCCAAATTCTTAAAGAACATTACCACAAGTTCAATACACATATATGCAAGATTTTATACGTAAAACATGCATAATTTTAACAATGGAATTGAATTAATGGCCAATTCATTTTAATTATCAAGAACCCTAACTTTCCTCTACACTTTCATGGTTCTGTGCCTTTTTCCAGATTTATCACTTCTAAATTAATCAAATTTCGTGGGTAATCCTCTACATGTGATTGAGATGTCTAGAGTTTATTTATTTTCCCTATAACATGTGATTAGGTCATATAAATCCTTGAGTTCTTCCATGAAACATAGGTTCAATCATCCTAATCTAACATGGTGTGACAATTAACTTAAAAGAGAATCAAGAGAAATAATTGCCTTAGAATTAAAGGTCTGATTCGATGAATCTGATTGGTATCGCAGTAATCCTCTTCTTCCGATCTACGCTTTAGTGGTAGTGAGGGTGCAAGATTGGTGGTTCTTGGCCTTGAACACTTGGAAGGCTTTTTCCCTTCTTCTTCCTATGGCCTCATTCCCTTTTGGTTCTAAGAACCCTAACTTCTCTGGCACTCCATCTGATATAATCTTAATGATTTTCGTCATTATTAAAGGCCAAAAATAGAAAATTACTAAAATGCCCTCTCGGGTTACCGATTAGGCCTAAAAACGTCCCGAGACCCAAATTAAACCCCATGGTACACTTTTGTGACTATCTCGACTCTTTCGGACACATTGGCGCACTCGAAATGACCATATAGGAGACTTATAATCTATTCATTTTTAATAATACTAATTTAGTCCCGACACGACACATGCGCGTCCTGACTTAAATTTTCATAATTGCCATTTTATTCACTCGTGACAATTTTAATAAAATAAATCTCATATATTAATTTACTCATCAGGTAATATTCAATAAATTTCTAATAATTACTAACTCACATCACGCTAGTAAATATAAAAATAAATTTTCGGCTTACTATTAAATTAATATCTCAATTTAAATTTAATAATTCCCCAATTTAAAACCCATAAAAATACGGGGTATTACATACTTCCCCCTAATAATGGAGTTTTGTCCCGAAATTCGGAAAATAAGGCATACCTGGTAAGAATAAATCTGGATATCTTATCAGTACGCAAACTATCTATGTAGTAAGGCGTTCAATCACTATAGCTCGCGTCTCACAGTAAGCTTGTTTAACACTCTCCTTAACGACACTTCACATTGTGCTCCTATCTGACAACATTCGCATAAGACGAGCCTATACATCATTGACTCCCATTATTTCAATATTACTGGGAGGCCGCACCTCACTACATGACAATTACTCGTATTTATTTAAACACAAATCTCCCATTCTCAGAGAAACCACACGAACATTTGACCACAACTTGCTTGCCTAAAACAGCCGTGGTAATTCCACCATAAACATCAGATTCTAACTCAACCAATCCAAAATTCTGATTATCCTCCCATCTCTTAACATTCATAGTGAGAAGAGTTAAGGTTTTGCCACACCAAAACCACAATAAGCATCTTGTTCACAATAAACAGGTATGAGTGATCCCACGGAACCCTACCATTAGGTAATATCCACCCCAATTACCGTACTATACTCCACTTGTTAGCTAGAACCGTTGTGGAAAAGAAATGATCACCATGAATTCAAAATTATTTTCACACTGCTCCGCTAATGGTCAATCACCGCTCTCTTACTCCCCGAATCATGGGTGGTATAACCTACTTAAAACAAAATGATATGCCCGCTGCTTCCTGAAATCCCATATTGAAGGTGGGATTCAAAAATGTAAACCTAATTCAGAAAAATATCGTGTAAGACCACATACCAACGCAATCCTTCCTCTCGAAGGAAGACTGGGGCACGCTAGCTAATATTGTAAATCACTCCAAGGAGTGTCAATCAATTCCTTCTTGGGCATTTTGTTCCACATGTTCGAAGGAACTCTTCATCTTACCTTGAGGTTGGCAACTCATCCAAGAAACTTTTCGGACTTTATCGACCTCTGGCGGATCCCCTTGTTTCAATCGATTTCTATCTATGAGTGGTGTATAAGGATACCACTCACTATGTCCCGCTTAACATCGACTTCTATTTGAAATGTCTCATATTTAGTGACACTTAATACTCTCCTTCTTTCCTTGGCGTATACCAAAAGTTCTGACCCGTGCACTTTGGGAAGACCCAAGTCTCCATTATTCGAATGCGTGAATTCGTCCCGCCGAAGGAGCCAGTCTCATTGGCAAAATGGAAACAGTTCGTTGACAATGTGATCGGGGAGCGATAATTGGCATCTCGCCAATTGAGGAGGGAAAATCGGGCAAAAATGACGGACGTTCACTACTCCAATCGGACATTTATGCCGAGGTGAAGCATAGGATGATGGTAAGATTTAATATTTTAATAACTACATAAATATATTATTGTGCATTATTTTACTTTGCGGGGCCGATACTAATTTTACTTTATTTTATTTCAGGAGACAGGGAGTGGCCCTGGGGGTAGGCCACATAGGCTCGATACTTATGTGGCTATTCGGACGAAGAAGGGGAAGGATAAGGAGGTGTCCCCGAGCGTCGCGGCCACAAATGTAAGTAATTCGATAGTTTACTTTTTGTTAACAACGTTGTAATTTTTTTATTTACTTATTTTACTAATCATGTGCTTTTTGTCGTTACAGGTAAAACTTAAGAAAGTGCATGAGTCGCAGTCTGATGTCGACAAGGAATCTTTGTCCATAGACGCACTCAGCCAAGTGCTTGGCGCTAATCGCAAGGGGAGGACAAGGGGGTGAGATCGCGGGTGGTCAAATTTAGGATCATCGTATTGGAGACGAGCGACATCGGATTGGCTCGAACAGTGGACTCGCATGACGCAAAGCTGCCCCGTTTGGAGGCGACGGTCCAAGATATATTCTCATTCATGAAGCGTTCGTTGGGAGGAAACCATAAGGGGAAAAGGAAGGAGAGTGTGGTGGAAGAGGAGGTGCAGGAGGATGAGGTGCAGGATGACGAGGATGTGAACCTTGCTGCTTCATCGTCGACACGTGCGAACTTTGATGATCCACTCCCGTATTTGGCTCCCTTCAACCGATCGATGTCGACACTTCGTTGGCCGAGCATGTTTATACTGGACATATTTGATGGCTAGCGGATAGGGCGGGGGTTTAGGGACCCGAATACCATCCAGGGTATGCCAGTTCATGGACGTTTGCTTCAAGACATCGAGTTCAAGGTGCTCATCACGCATGTGATGCCCGGGAAGGAGAACTCCCCGTTGTGGTTGTGCGAACAATGCGGCACGATGTATATTAGTCGGTATGTCAATTCGTATATCGTGTGGCCTACTCACCTCCTCAGAGTTAACCTTACCCCAGACATTTAGTGACATTATTTGAATTGAATTGTTGTTTTAAGTTGTTATATTTGAATTCTATTTGGATTATATCGTGATGCATATTGTTTTGAATGTATATTTGTATTATATCTATTTTATTTGGATATATAATGTTTGAACATGTACAACGTTGCTATAATAGGTACAAATATACTGCTGGGTTTTTTCAATTCTGCCCAGAATTGTCACGGTCATTGACCGTGACAAGTCCGTGACAAAGAAACTTGTCACGGTTAATGACCGTGACAATTTTTTATTAAATGTCATGGGTTTGTCACGGTCCTTAATCATGACAAAACATGTCAAGGTCAAGGACCGTGACAAGTCTAATGAACTTGTCACGATCAATGACCGTCACAAGTCCGTGGTAACAAATGTTGTCACCCCCAGAATTATCATGGTCATTGACCTTGAGAAGTTCAACTTGTCAAAGTCATTGACCGTGACAATTCGACAGATTTGGTGTAGTGATAAAATTTTTGAACATCGGAGAAAAAACATTTGTCATCAGAAAATTTGTACCATAAAAGTGGTGTATGGCATCATATTTTTTTTAAACAACCATGTACTAAATTTACCACACCCCACTCTTCTTCGAAGGGATAATGCTTGTAATTTCCACACCCTACTTTTTCTTGATCAAATTTATAAGTTTCAATTTTTATGGCATCATCCGTAATCGTTTTATCGGCATTTAGCAATTATTGGGATACTTTTTTTTTAGTTGCACCTGTACACTTGGTCAAGTGGGATCTTAAATGACTACTGCCCTTACCACTATCACTAATTACTCGGGTACAGCCGATAATTTCACTTGAACGCTAGGGAGAACCTAATAATAGTGGAGAATAATAATAACAATTACGCTGATAAGTTTCTCCCCTTCCCCCTTTTCAAAAAAACCAAAAAAATTTCTTTCATCCAAAAATACAGAAAACACCATTTTCTAGAAATAAATGTGTTTCCCTCTCAAATGTGACCATATTTCCCCTATATTGTCTTGGCTCCTTCTGGTTATGGTCCGTTATTTGACCACCTGGGAATTATACTTCATCCTCACTCTTACATTCTTTGGAAAAAACATAAAGGTTATACCGCAACTACCTCGTTGAGAATCCTAATCCATAATTGAACCTTCAACTAGATGGTATGCTAGCTCAACTCAGTGCTAATATTGACAACTTGCATTCGGATGTCAACGAGTTATGGAGTAATAAGGCTCACATCCTTAAGATTCACAAGCTAGATCCCTTCACTCTTGTAATGGATGAAGGAATGCTCAAACCTATGTGGGTCCTTGAAAAAAAACACCATGATCATCACATTGGGATGTCGTTGCACGTTCAGCCAGTCAAAAAGCCTTCATTTTCTCATCTACATATGTAAACCTTTATCAACTATATTCCCTATCTAGTAGATCCTCATTATGAATAACTCAGTAGCGTCAAAGAAGATTTAAAAAACTTCTCTTATAAGTTTAATCAAGTGAAAATGTTCAAGAAATTTGCTTACTTTACCCGTGTGTCCCCATATTCTAAACCTCATCTTATTGAAAAGTTAAAAATGATGAATATCGAGAAGTTTGGAGGAAGTGTTCCTCCCATCATTCAGCTACACAGCTATCATTGGACCATGAGTTTGCTAGGTACTACTGAAGGAATCGTGGACCAAGTGTTTCAATAATCCCTCAAAGAGAGCACCCATGTTAGTTCCTATCTTTAAAAGAATACCATATTCGAAGTTAGGATGATGTTTCTTGGCAAATCGTGAATAAATATAAGCACAGTAAGGAATTAGAGGCGATCCTCCATAATCTTAAGCGGCCCAAACAAGGCCCCGAAGAATATGTCAATAACTTAATATTCAATTAGAGTGGGAAAGTTACAACTATGACCAGAGGTCCATCAAAGGAAGAAAAAGTTAACATTATAAAGAATAATATCTTACTAGATATCAAGAATACCATGGGGAGTCATTACTATTGCCATTTCAGAGCTCTTCGGGAAGACTAGGTAGAAATCGAAGAGAATATCGCCATTCAAAGTGTGAAAGAAGAATATGAGACAAAGAAATCAGTTCGTTAGTTAATTCCCCAATAAAGTTTGAGAATCCAGTTGCTTCTATGAACAAAATATCCTCTAATCCAACCACCTCATGGGCACCAGTTGCCCGCCTTGCTACCTTTAGTTACGATTACACATTGCTTCATGCTCCCTCTCTAAGGTTTACTGAGATCTTATCTCTCCTAATCTCATTAAGTCATTGGTCCCTCATCCATTACTCGATCTATTTCCTAGATAATTCAAGCATGACTCCCATTGATATTTTCATTAGACTGTTAGGCACACCATAAATCAATGCCATCATCTTAAAGTCATCATCTCCCTTATGCGGGATGAGAAACAAACACCACATACAATTTTCTTTCTTAACCATTGTGTAAATGTCATCCTAATTGATAAAGACTTACATTTCAATCCCTCAACGAATATCAAACCCATAAACAACTGTGTTTCACCCTTTCTTTTAGAAAATTATTTAACTCCCTTCCAAACATGCCAAACCAATCTAGTATACCCTAAAAATTCTTATCACTGGGCCCTCTCCCCGGTGATAATAGCTTACATAACAGTTCGCATAAGGTTTTGATAAATATAGCATGAATTTTTTAGTCTTCCTAAAACAACTAAACTATTTTAGAATGAAATTTTCATTGAAAATTACTCTTGAAGAAAACAAATGTGCAAAGATACACGATCTCTACATTGGATCCCTCAAGTGGGCCCGCCAGTCCAATGATTGGTTTTTTATTTATGGAGAAATTCATCCTAGATATCATTTTCCAAGTTGTGATAGAATAAACTTCCATGAAATGACAAATTTGTTAATCTCCTAATCGCCTCGTTATAATAGAACTTAAGGGATAGTTGGTCCCATCTAAGAACCACTTGTCTTTAGCATGGGAAGGTTTGTATTTGAATCCCTCAAGGTCATCAAATGTATAGACTTTTCAGGGAACAATTGAATAGCCGCCATGGGATGGGCCAATGACTTTGATGATTATAAACCAAAAAATAAGCTTAAAAATGAAGCCACCATTATAATTGTATCCTTTGTGGGATAATATCCTTTGAGGAACTCCAATATGAAATAAGAAAATTCTCTAGTATCCCTGAGGTGGATAAAGAAATAAGAGTCTTCTTTTATCCCTCATTAGTGAATCAAATTACCCAATCATTCTAGTACTACAAAGATTCTATTTTTCCCACAGACGAGGGGAAATGGGTTGTTTAAGAACCACCCATGCCTGAAATGATTGTAGAAGAGAGAAAAATCCTTGAGAACTGCAGAAAACCCAAGAAAACATCATGCTATATGGGTTATTCATGTCCTATCAGCTTCCCAAAAACTTCCTCATCAAACTTCTCATGCAAGATTCCTCCTACTACATCTCTTAATAAGGCTATCCAAAAAGTTCGTACCTTGACCGCCAAAAGATGCATCTCCGTTGTCGATGAATAAAGTCCCAAGTTTGATCCTAACAAAAATTATGCTCTCAATATCTTAGTTGGGTTCCTCTAGAATACTATTCCATTAGTGTTAGATGATAATTATTTTTCTCTGAATGTTGATGTGCTCTGAATGATTTAATGCATAGGGATCCAAATCACTTACCTCACTACGATATATTTATTATATGTGACTATGATAATACCCTCCGAGAGGTAATGAGATAAATTATTTTTACACTTGGTGATTTTCTAATTTTACCTCAAGTCGACTTGATCGACATTCAGACCTATTTCAACCTACTTCTTCTTTACCCATGGATCCATAGTATCCGAGGTGTTTCTTCCTCTTTCCATTAAAAGTTCAAATTCATATCGAATAACCAAATCAGCACAATCATTCGGGATAAAGACAGTATAAATGGTGTTGGAACTAGAAATTCGATCTTAGAGATCCAGCACAATACCAATGATAATTTGCTATCAGGTTTCAAGGTCATCCCACTCCCTCTCTTGACATGAGATGATTTCAAACAAAGGATAAGACTCGAACATAGTCCAAATGAAAATGTCATTGTAATATTGATGTTAAAAAAAATGCACATCAAGGCCGAAAATGGGGCTCGATCTTAGATAGAAAGGAATCTTTGAGTCAATCGTATTGAAAATGTCTTATCGACACCATGGTTTGAGATATCGACCTTCTCCGGTAGAATTATGGCTCTCAGCAAACTATAAAAGAATATGATATTGAAAAGAAAATGGGTCATCTCTAGAGACTCCTTAAATGGTCACTACATTAATGATGTCAAAGCCTTTCCTTATTGTAGTTTCCTTGAGTTGTGGTATAATGCAGTTGAGAAGAAGATGTAACTTATATTCGAGATATTCTTTGAAGACAAGATCACTTGGACTACGGGATCTAGACATTAAATGAAGACATTAGCCATTGACTCCGCTAAATTAAGATCTTCTAACAGTAAAACCACTGAGAGCACTGATAGTGATGAATCTTTCAGCCTTACTTAACTAGGAATGGATGTTTTCATACTCTGCGCATTATCCAAGATATCAAATCATGCTGAGATGATCATTCCCACATAGAAGCCTGGGTGAAACTACCAGAAAATCTCAAAAAGTACGGCCCTACCAACAAATAACCATGCCACTTACTACCTTAATACTAAACCCATTCCTAATTTTTTTTATTTCTAATGTTGATGTAAATGAGGCCTCCTATGAGGAGGTTCTCACTGCTATTTTTCCTAATGATAATATCAATGAAATAAATGTGGATTTTGAGTATCTTATTGTGCCTTATATTATTTGCATTGATTCTACTAATTAAACATTAAAAGACTTCGGAAAGAGTTCACGGACGTTTTTGAATGGTCTTACAATGACATGCCCAACATTGATCCTAAAATTATGCAATATGAGATCCCTATATACCTTGAATGCAAGTCTGTCAAGACAAATCTAAGGAATATTTGACATGAATGGTCCCCTGAGGTAAAAAAATGATGTGGTTAAGAAGCTAAACGTGGGTTTCGTTCATATGGTCGAATATCCATCCTGGCTTGCCAACATAGTTCCCGTACTGATATTTGGCGGGGAAGTCTACCTGTACTTCGATTATCGATATGTGAGAAAAGCTTATAAAATATTAGATCGTCGTCCCAACATAGATATGATCATAAAAAAATACCAATCATACCCTGAAATCATACGTCGATGGATTCGCCATTTGTGATTAGATTAATATGCATCCAGAGAAAAGCACTTTAACTACCCAATATGGATCATTCAATCTAAAAAATGCCAAGGATGCATACTAAAGGGAAGACATAATAATATTTCATAATCTCATCGATAAGGAAGTTAAATACTAGGTTGATGACATGATCATTAAGTCCAAGACTAGAGAAAGTCACATTCTGGGCTTGAGGAAATTCTTTAAACAGCTGAGGCACTACCAAATGCACCTCAATCCAAAAATGCATCTTTCGTATCACCATACGAAAAATTATTGGATTAATGTCCAGTAAGAAAATGATTGAAGAATACACTACCAAATTAAAAGAAATCCTTGAAATGGCACTCCCTCAAATTGAGGAAAAAGTGTATTGTTTCTTAGGAAAGCTTCAATACATCAACAAATTCATCAACCACCTTACCTCCATCTGTGAACCTATCTTGAAACTCCTTCAAAAATATTCTACCAAAGTCTTAAATGAGTAAGTCATAGAGGCCTTCGATAAAATCAAGTAGTAGCTTACATAACCACTAGTGCTCATGCCACCACAACTTGGCCTTCATCTCCACTTATACTTAACCATCATTGATACAGTTACTGGGGTTATACTTGACCAATACATTTAAGAGTCGCAAAAAGGGAGAGACATTTACTGCGTCAGCCAAAAGCTGAAAGGATATGAAGTTAATTGTACTACATTAAAAAAGGCATGTGTTTCCTTCATTTGGGTCACTCAAAAAATTCGACACTACATGCTTTCATTCCTCATCAAATTGGTGTCCTATATGGGTCCTATGAATTATTTACTGGAGAAACCCATTATGTCAAGCCTCATGGATAGATGATTTCTTATGCTAGCTGAATTTGACATTACATACGTCACATAACAATCCATCAAATGAAGAGCCATTTTTAATTAATTAGCAGATCACCCCACGAAAGAAGATGATGTATAGATTCCAGAACTTCTTGATGAATATATTCTTTGCACTACTCTGGAAGATATCCGATGGATAATGTTCTTTGACACAACTTCCAAAAAGAAGGGATATGGAATTGGGATACTCTTCATTGCACCCAATGATTCACACACTCCCATCACTATCAAACTAAACTTCCTTATAGTAACAACATGATAAAGTACTAGGCATGTACTGTGTGTCTCATGGTTTCTCTAAAAAATGTAATCCAATATCTCGACACCCGCGAAGATTTAACCCTCATCATAGAACAGGTCATCAGGAAATGGAAAGTTAGAGTTGAGAAACTCCTACATTTCCACACTCATCTCTAAGATCTCGCCTCAGAATTCAATGACGTCACTTCCCATTACCTTTCCCATTCTAAAAATAGCTTTATTGATGCATCGAAAACACTTGCATCTATGGTTGACATGTTTGAGGGAATAACGATTTTCTCCTTACAAGTTCAGAAGTAGTCCAAGCCAACCCAGTGCTACCATTTAGAGCTCACCATTAAAGAAGATTCAGACAAACACTACACCAACACAGTTAATTAGTCACATTACTCTAGTGTTACTAAAATAATTACTAACACTAAAAAAACGTTAGAAAAAAGGCGTAGGGAAGAAAATTACTAACAATTTTTTACCGTTACTAAATTATGTGTTACTAACACTATTTTACCATTACTAAAGTGTTACTAAATTTCTTGTTACTAAAACTTTTCTACCCCTGCTAAAGTGTTACTAATTTTGTAACACATTTCTAACACAATTTTTGTAACACATTTAGTAACGGTATAGGCCAGCTACTAATATTAAAAAGAATTAAAAAAATTTAATATATATATATATATATATATATATATATATATATATATATATATATATGTGTGTGTGTGTGTGTGTGTGTGTGTGTGTGTGTGTGTGTGTGTAGACACACACACACACACACACACACACACACATACACACACTAGGGTATAGTATATTAAAAATTGCTAACATAATGATAACAATATAACTGTCGATCCTATTTAATTTCAATAAAAATAAGTTAAATTTAAAAAAAATGAACAAAATCTCCTTTATTTATAGTACTATCCACCTGTTTAAGGTTGAAAAAATAGTACAACAATACAAATAGTCCACAACAACAACACTAATTCACATCCGGACAATAACCTCAATAAAAATTAATAGCCCAAATTGCATTAATAGAAAATTCATCTCAGTACATATGAAATTCATCTCAATACACGAGCAATTTGGTAATCTAAGAATTGTTCTTATCCATTTTGCAATTTTCATTCCACATCATCTGCCCCTATTGTGATGGCCAATGGTGTTGTAACTAAACTTATTCCAACGAAACACATAGCAGGTATCTTCAAAACAAGTGAAATAGACCATGCAGCTGCTAGAGTTGGTGTCGCAAAAAATTACCAATGAAAAAAAAGAATGTTGGTTGAAATAAAAAACAATCAACCGAAGGATAACATGTACGCAATTTTTTCGCTAGTTGAAAAGAGTTTGTGGATTTACATATACATATATATGGGTTTTTGTACCTTGTTTGTCTTAAAATAAAAAAGTGAGGGAGGGGTTGTGGGTAATATAATCATTTCATGTAAAGGATTGAGGATAGGCAGACTCAAAAAATAAGCATTATGATCCCTAGTCAAACAAGATGAGATAGGATGAAGAAGAGACCTTAAGTGCTTTGAAGACTTTTACAAGTTGAAAGCGATAATTAAGTTTTCGAGCAGTTGTGATGATCTCAATAACACTCAAGCAAGTGGCACTCCCTCATTCAAAAATTTTGAGATTAGATATAGAAATTACAGAAATTGAAGAAGTTTGAGATGAGAAAATTGTACCTTGGTGAAAATTTTATGGCTAGAATTGTCGCCTGATGCCTTTTTACTCCAATTCAATCTATTAAAATATAAACACATAGTCAACAAACTATCGAAATGCTTTAAGCCAAAGTAACAGACACTCTTAAGTAGTTCTCTTAAATAAACTAAACTTTCAAGTGTACTTATTTCCAGGTCTCTATATAATGCTTGAAACCTAATAAGATGAACTAAATTTGATAAAATTACAACACGAGTCATAAAAAATTACCAAACATATCGCACTATTTAATCACCAGAACATGGAAAAACTTTTAAATTATGGGGAAAAATAGGAAGATGATATTTCAATTTGTACACAACTATACATGTATCACTTTTTCCAATACATCACATAAATAATAAAATGGAAATTCCATTCATACATCTTGTTCTGCCATCACACCTTCATAAATTTCATGCCTAACTCTACTAAGCATTAATTTATATTATTTTTTAAAATATTAAGGTACTTTTTCTGTCTTTATTTTTATATATTTTTATTGAATAAATCTGATGTAAATAGGATTGGTGTACAGAGAAGTGTTTCATCTGACAACACTCTTCCAACCCCATGATTCCCCCTTGCAAATCGATCCCATGATCTCATCCTAATAACATTTGGTGTAAACGAGATCGAGTGTGCCATCTAAACCGAAACCATATGCAACTAGTGAGTAGAGGCCAAACTTTGATGTTCAAGCCTAGTGAATCGCCCATGAGTTTACATGGTTTATAAATCAATGTTGGGCCCCATAACGCTCTCACACCCCATGACTCCCCTACGAATGAGAAACCTCTCTCTAATACATTTTATGGCGTTCAAGCTCAAAGAGTCGACCATTAATTCAACTGGTTTATAGAAAATTGCTGCATTCCCCCAAAAAATAATTTTAACTGTATTGTTGACATTGTTTCGCCGTATAGATTGTGTGATCTTAATTTTAGATATATTAGACCAAAAATTTTAAATATATATATATATATATAATAATGTTCCTGTGTGGATTAGTCCGCATTTTAAGAATGCGGACCGGATATGTGTCGCCTAAAGGTGCGCCTAGAAATTACCGCCAAAATTATAGGTACACTCTCTCTCTTTTCTAGGCTCACCGCCAGGTGACACATGTCCGGTCCGCATTCTTAAAATGCGGACTAATCCGCACAAGAGCAGAATATATATATATATATATATATATATATATATATATATATATATATATATATATATATAGAGAGAGAGAGAGAGAGAGAGAGAGAGAGAGAGTACATACGTAACCAACTTGCAAAAGCCAGATACTACAACCTCCGAGCATGAACTGATATCTCATTGGCTATATCTTGATGAATTATTGGAAAAACTGGAGGTCAATTTTTATCATCTACGGGGACACCAGTTGAATTGCAGATATTTTAAAATTTTAATTAAAAATACGTCACAGCATGCAGAAAGTAAACAATTATATGATATATCAATCCAAGAGCTTTGAGAGCTTGGAAGACTCCTTCCAGCGCTCATCGACATCAACTCTAAACCAATTTTCAGTAGAACATGTAATGAGTTCATTTTTCTTAAGAAGTTGCCTACATATTGGATATAGAGCTACTGATGGGGTCCGCCAACTTGAGATAAGGCAGTCCCTGCACATCATATGTGCACATGGTGTGAGAACAGTGTCATCAGCAGAATCGAGGCATATAGGGCACTCTTTGATGTCACCTTTCCTTATGTCTTTAACATAAGCTCGATTGGGAATATTTTGACTTGAAGTTTCAGAATCAGAATTGGTATCCAAAAATCTTTTTGCAAGTTTGCTCAAGTCTGAATATTGAGAGTCAGTTCGACTGCAGATTTTAGAAACCAAACCATGTCGTTTTAAAGAGGAATAAATTGTTTTGGAAAGAGGTTTTAAAGGTTTGAAATCGATTCTCGCCGCATAATAAGACATGGGTGGTTGCAACATTGCCTTAATCGAAGTAGTAGCTCTAGAATATTTGCATAGTTGTGAAGAACTCTGCCTTGTGACACAAACTGGTCAAACTGGACCTGTTTATATTACAAATAGATGTGTAAGGATTAATCAATGCTAAAACATTACAAACACATCCAATTACTTACTTTAGATCTCCTGAAGAGGGCATCGTAAAAGTCATGCTCAGCTTCTGATTGGTCATACTCAATGACTTGGATGTTCGTTGGAGAGAGAACAAGTATGGTCCTGATATTATGAACAAATGGTTTACATAAATTACATAAGCCCTCCTGTTAAGAAGCTTATTCAATAAATTTATGTTAGCATGAGCTATTTGAAATGAAGCATTCGAACTCAATATGAAATTGGAGAATTTGTATAGAAGGTTGAAAGTATCTATGTGCCACAAATCAGAGATATGTAGTAGACAGATAAAAAAACAAGAAATGAGTGAATATGCTATAATTTTATATTTCTCTATTTGAACTTGAATAATAATAACTTACAAACTTTTCTATACGTAGTTACAATCTAATTATGTGTAAAATAGAGGTTACTTAACTAGAAAAATCTTATCTACTATGTGATTGAAATTTGACTAAACTATTAAAATGATGTTCAATTCCAATTGCCGATATATTTGGGGGCTTAATCCAAAATTTGGGAGTCAAATGGAAAATATACCTTTAACTAAGGATTCTTTTACTTTCCCACTCCTTCCATACCCCTACTTTCATAGGCTATTTGGTGATAGAGTCTAATAAACGCCCTTCAACAATAATTAGACTTCAAGTCAACAATTATGACAACATGAAAGGCAATTTAAATATATCATTTCCCACAGGGGGATAAGTCAGACCAATACAGTAAGTGGCATGAATCGGAGTATAACATTCAAAAATCGTGATAATAATAAGGGATCAACGCAAGTCAGACCAATACTTGTTAACACAATACAGTACACAATCAACCCTATAATTTGACATATGAAACCCCAAATTTAACCAAAGTGAAACCAATAACGCCCTTACCAAAAGTTAATATCTTATCAGAAACAAAAACTTTGGTAACCGAAATACTGAATTTAAAGGGAATTATTAGGAATTTTTTTCGAATTATTTTTGCCTTAAAATCACCCTAGATGTATGTAATGAGACATATGTCACACTAAAAATGCCTTTGGTCTTGATAAGAACCGATACACGTCCCATTATGACTAATATCTTAGAAGAGTTTTAAATGGTTGCAAAAGCATTTAAGGGTTCAAAATGTGTTTAAATGGTTGCAAAAGCATTTCTTCATGTGTTATTACTCATTTAATTCAAACTGTTCTACTTGTTATAATTATTGTATTGTTCTAACTATTCTAACTGCTGATTACAATGACTAGATAGTTAAAACCACTATATAATAAGACGAGTATCCAATACTTTATAACCATATCAAATTTAAAAGATATGCACCTGAAAAAAAGGACAAAATATCTTTCATTCAAACTACTCAATCAATTAAAGACAACTGAGATTCAAAATATACAATTTCATTTCTACTCCAGTTTTCTTGGACGAAAATAAATGAACAATTTAGGTTAAAAAAACATTCCTCTCAGTGCTTCAAATTGTTCAAAGCTAGTTGTCATAATTATAATAGACAAATTCAGGCAAGCAAGTTGTAACATATCACTATGCGTATTGGCCTTATTTAATTATTGTAACTTTTCCATTAGTGCCTGCTCGCAAAATAGCAGAACTCCTATTAAATATGTGGGAGTATGTAGTGAGGCTAAATAGACTCTATATAAACTTTGGGACAATTATTACCTACTTGTAAATGCTGTGTAATTATAAACTTTGGGACTATTTTAATCATCGATGTAACAATTACAAACTTCATCCAGAAAATAAAAAAACACAAGTAAAGTTAGACAATCATTTTGGATGGCATTATATCAAATAAGAAGAGTGTTGATAGGGAGACCCACTTTTGGGACCCAATTTTGAAACCCACACAAAAGACAAAAGTGGGTACAAATTTTTAATGCACATTTTGATGCCCTGGCGGGACCCACAACAATAAGGTATAAGCTTTTAATGCAGTAGATTTCAAAATTGGGTTTTTTTTCTGGGTCTCCCTAGATTTATTCCAAATAAGAAACAATGATATTACTAAGGAGTGACAATAACTTTCAACCTTGTTCTTAAATATATTATCTATAAAAAGTACATAAACACTACACCAAATCTATCCATTTGTCAAGGTCATTGACCTTGACAAATCCAACTTGTCAAGGTCAATGACCGTGACATTTCGAGGCGAGACAACTTTTTTTGTCATGGTCGTGTCACGGTCATTGACCTTGACACAAAACTCGCGTTTTGTGTTACGGTCGTGTCGTGGTCAATGACCGTGACACGTTTGTCACGGTTTATAATCGTGACAAAGCCGTGACCATTTTTTAAAAAAATTTGTCACGGTCAATGGCCGTGACACGTCCGTGACATCCTTTTGTCACGGGCTTGTCACGGTCATTGACCGTGACAATTCTGGGCAGAATTTAAAAAAAATCTGCTGGGCAGTATGGCCACTGCCACTGCCCAGCAATATATTTGTACCTGTTATAGCAACGTCGTACCTGTTCCAAACATCATATATCCAAACAAACTAAAGATAATGCAAATATATATTCATGACGATATAATCCAAATATTCAAAATAGAAATAATATACATGACGATATAATCCAAATATAATTAAAATGGACAAACTTAAAAATAATGTTACTACATGTCTTGGGTAAAACTGAGGAGTTGAGTAGGCCACACGACATACGAATTGACGCACCCACTAATATACATCGTGCCGCATTGTTCGCGCAACCACAATAAGGACTTCTCCTTCCCGGGCATGACATGCGTGACGAGCACCCTGGACTCCATCTCTTGAAGCGCACGTCCATGAACTATTCCACCCTCGACGATATTCGGGTCCCTCAACCCCCGCCCTATCCGCTGGCCATCAAATACGTCCAATATGAACACGCTCGGCCAACCAAGTGTCGACATTGGTCTGTTGAAGGGCGCCAAATAGGGAAGTGGATCATCGAAGTACGAACGTGCCCGTGATGAAGCAGCGAGGTCCACATACTCGTCATCTTGCGCCTCGTCCTCCCGCACCTCCTCTTCCACCGCCTTCTCCTTCCCTTTCCCTTTCCCTTTACGTTCTCCGCCCAACGTACGCTTCATGAATGCGTACATATCTTGGACCGTCGCCTCCAAACGGGACAGCTTCGCGTCGTGTGAATCCACCGTTCGAGCTATAACCCGGTGTCGCTCGTCTCCAATCCGATGATCCTAGATTTGTCCACCCGCGAGCTCACTCCCCTTGTCCTCCCCTTGCAATCAGAGCCAAGCACTTGGCTGAGTGCGTCTGTGGACAAAGATGCATTGTCGGCATCAGACTGCGACTCATGCACTTCCTTAAGCTTTACCTGAAACGACAAAAAGCACATGATTAGTAAAATAAGTAAACTAAAAAATTATAACGGAATTAACAAAAATTAAACTGTTGGATTACTTACAATCGTGGCCGCGACGCTCGGGGACACCTCCTTGTCCTTCCCCTTCTTCGTCCGAAGAGACACATAAGTATCGAGCCTATGTGGCTTACCCCCTGGCCCACTCCCTACCCCCTGAAATAAAATAAAGTAAAGTAAAATTAGTATCGGCCCCGAAAAGTAAAATAATGAAGAATAATATATTTCTGTAGTTATAGAAAAATTAAATCTTACCTGCATCCTATGCTCCACCTCGGCGTAAGAGGTCCGGCCGGAGTAGTGCACGTCCGTCTTTTTTGCCCGATTTTCCCTCCCCGATTGACGAGATGCGAATTGTCGATCCTCGATCTCATTGTCAATGAACTTCTGCCATTGTGCCAATGAGATCGGCTCCTTGGGCGGGACGGATTCACGCCATTGGATAATCGACTCTCTTGTTTTCCCAAAGTACCGTGCCCGCATATTTTTTTTCCACGACTTGAGTTTCTCCCTAATCTGCTCCAAGACGGGATCGCGTAGCTTTGGATCCAAGTTGAATTGTTCCTGTCCAACATATACAATGTTAGTTGCGAATAAATATAAATATAAATATAAATATAAAATCGAAATTGAAATTGAAATTGAAATTGAAATATTCATATAAATATAAATATAAATATATTACCTGTAGTGCCACCCAAACAGCTAACTTGAGCTCATATGACACCTCCTTCCAACTCATAAACCCCGGGCCGATGACCGTCTTTAGCAGCTCGAGGGATCTCGCTAATAGCTCCGACTTGTTCTCGACGGTAATCCCAAATTTTCCATATTTGGGGAGCCTAGGGGCGGAGGAGCCCTCGTCGCCTCCACTACCACCGAGCCCAGACGAAATGATCATAAACAGCATCATCATCTTCGCCTTAATATCTGAAGGAGACATTTTTGCTGTAAAAAAATGTTATTAGTACAGATAAAAAAAATGTTAATAGTACACATACACACACCCCTACCCACCCCCACCACACACACGCACACGTCATGCCACTTTTAAAACTAACCAACCCAACATTTCATCAGTTAAACTAACAATTAAAGTATACAATTATTAATTTACTAATTTACAATGAGGGACAATCTTACTTTTATATGAAATTGGCACTAATTATTAATTTACTTTCATATAAAACTATACAATTAAAATTACAATTAAAGCTATACAATTTCTTAATTAAAGATATACAATTGTTAAAATTGTCCCTCCACACCCCACCCCCACCCCCACCACACCCCTTGCCCCCCTCCCCCCGCCACGCACACACGCACACACCTACGCACACACACACACACCCCGCCCCCCACCCCATCCCCTCCCCCCACCACACCCCACCCCCACTACCCCCCTCCCCCACCACACACCACCATACACACACCTACGCACACACACACACACCCCACCCCCACCACCCCACCCCCACCCCCTCCCCCCACCACGACCGTGACTACTATATTTATTGTTTATCAATAAAATTATGACATGAGATAATTATAGTTGGAGCATAAATTTCATTATCATAAAGGGATAAATCCAACCAAGTACAGAGATTCTACAAATTAAAGTGAGAATTAAATTTAAGTCTGTCTAACAACATGCATGTGTATGGATTCTACATAGTTGGGCACGAAAGTAACTAATGATATTCCTAAAAACATACAATTGGCAACATTTTGTGAATTTACTAAACTTTATATAATATTATCAAATTCTGTTAAAAAATTATCTAGGGTTTTACCTAATTGAATTAATTTCATGAATAAAATTATTATCAATTTAAATATTTATATAATTAAATTTAACATATGAATTCTAGAACTTTTCTAACATTTACACAATTTTAACTATCACTAACATTTACATCATTCTAACTATCACTAACATTTACACATATATATACACACATACACATATACATATACACACATACACATACACATACATATAGAAATGAAAGAGAGAGAGGAAAAAAATATACCTTAGAGAGAGAGAGAGCAGAAATCGCGGATGAGAGAGAGAGAGAGAGAGGGGGAAAACCAAAAGAGGTGGGAAAAAAGAATCCTAGGGCTTTTTTTGCTGCAAAAGTTGTCACGGTCGTGTCAAGGTCATTGACCGTGACACAAATCTCGCATTTTGTGTCACGGTCATGGACCTTGACACGACCGTGACACAGTATTGTCACGGTCGACGACCGTGACAAGTAAATTTGTCACGGCGTTGTCACGGTCTTTGACCGTAACAATTATGTGTCACGGTCGTGTCAAAGTCAATGACCGTGACACAAAACGCGAGATTTGTGCCACGGTCAATGACCTTGACAAGAGTGGCCGGCTGAAAGGCGACAATTTGACCATTTTGGTATCGTGAAAAAACATATGACTTAAATGATTTTAATTTCAATTTTCAGAAAAATTGAATTTCATTATATCAATAGTAGAATAGTGATCAACTCCACAGCAAATGATTTGTGGTCCCGAAGTAGAAAACTCTAAATACAAATACAAAGATGTGTTGTAAAATGTATACATCTACTCATTAATTTAAAAGGATAAGAGTTATTTTTGTATCAAGACCTCACGTGATCTTCAAAAATAGATCTTTTACTAAGAATGAAAAACCAAAAAAGTAGATTTGAGAAGAGAGTAAGAATTCAAATCATACAGAATCCTATCTAAGTTCACTTGTACAGATAAATTTGCATCTAATAGAGTTCATGAGTTGCGTCGAGGAAATATAAGCACTATACCTCGTTTAATTGGGAGACCCATAAGTGCTACCATGGATTAGCAGATAGAGCCTTTTGTCAAGCGCACTTTGTAATAACCTTCTATCGTTAGCTTTGTCAGCTTTACTGATACAAGGAGCTGGTAAATAATCGATTTACAACTCTCCTTTTTCCCTAGTATCATATTTTTCCAAGAACTCATCTGGATATGACTATCAAAATTACGGTCTCCACTGAAATGAGAACTCCTCAAATGCGTAGACAACGGGATAGATTTTGGGAGTAATAACAGGTAATACCTCAAAACACCACAAAGGATAATTTTCGTCAAAGAGACCAGGAAAAATTTACATAAAAACAACATAAAATAATATAATTTGTTAGAAAAGAATGGTAATAATTATCATCAAAGTTGGCAAGCACAAAATAATGTAGAAGTTCCAATCAAAATAAATACAAAAAAGGTGTGTAAAACTTATACCAAAAGAAGGAACAGAAAAGGTATTTTAGTGACGTAAACATATATTCATATGTCTATGAACAAATTCATAGAGTCTCTCAAATAATTTAAATTAATACGGCTTCAATGCCATTACCGAACCGAAAATTAAGAATAAAAATTAAGTAAAGCATAATAATTATAAGAAATAAGGTGCAATTTAATTAAGCATACATATAGAAGAAAATACAGGCCATCAGATTGGATTAAAATGCAATCCAACTCATTTTGCAGATCCGATCGGTAAACCCTGAGCATGGCCACATAATAACTCGTGCCATCAAGGAATGTGTTATTGCCTCAAAGTGGCAATAAAATGTTAATTGGGATGGTTGCATTTTCCTTTTCTTGCACCATTACCTCCAATTTAAGAACTTTAGGAGTGAAAGATAAAACAAGTTAGGTGACACTAGTGATTGGGAGGAAATAAAAGTTGACGAAAAAGGAACTACAATGACAATAACACCATAAGTGGCAATAGACACTAGCACCGGCGAGTTCCTCACACAAGTCCCATCAACCGTAGAAGAAGTAGCCCTCACTAACATTCCTAATTTAAGGGAATGTAACACCTCGTAAATTTAAGGACCTTTAATTAAGTAATATTTTGGAAAGAAAATAATTTATTTTGTTTGAAAAATTAAATTCATGATTTCAGAAATTTTTAAATAGAGGAATTTATTAATTTGACGAATTGAGGATTAATTATTTTGGATTATTTTATTTCGTATTTTGAGGTCTTAAATTTGAAAGATGTTATAAATTATTCCGAATGTCGATTTTGAGAGCACAGTTGAGTTCGGTAGGGTTCAAATAGTCTAAAATAAGTGGCCATATGCATATATTGGGTTTCGAGACTTAATTAGACATAATTGAGCTCCAAATTAAAAGTTTGGGCACTTTTTCTAAAGCCCATAGGCTCAAAAACGGGATTTTAGTTTTTAACCCTAATGGTGAAAGAGTAAGACAACTTAAAGTCATTTTAGAATACTAAAATTGGGGAGAGCTTAACAGGAGAACCCTTAGAAGAGAATTTTGGGATTTTGGAAGATTACTTCAAGAACAAGAGGAGATCCTTGATTCCAATCCATCATCTTCATTAAAGGACTTGGTTCTACAAATCTAAGGCAAGTGGTTTAACTTGCATTTTTTATATTCATATTAAAGAAGTTCTGAATTAATTAATATGTTAAGGTTTGTTCTACATCTTAATTTGAGAATTTCATATTTGAGATTTATAAATCTGTAGAGATGATAAAATCATGTGGTTTTGATGCTCCAATTTGCGTAGATGATGTAGTTAAATTGAGATAATCTAATGGAAGAATTTAGAACAAGTCTTGAAGGGCTTTGTGGGTAAAATCTAGGCAGAAAGTGAGGTTTTAAAGCTTTAATGGAGATTCTGTCAGCGATGCTTTGTAGAAAATCGCATTTTCTACATTTTGTTCTTAGATGCGTTTTCTCCAAAAACGGGTCCAAAATTCCCCAAAATGGTATTTTAAAAATCTAGGCAGATTCGTGGGGCAAATTTTAATTTAGGGTTTTAATTTGTGAAAAATCACCATTGGATTTACTAGAGGATAAATCCAATTTGAGAATTAAGGTTCATAATTGAGTGATTTGAAACCTTGTTAATTAAGTGGGTAGGCTTAATTGAATAAAATTGAATGATGGGTTGGAAATATTGAATTTCGGCCCAAGAGAGGGAGTCTGGGTATAATTGGTAGAGCGACACCAAAACAATAAAAATTAATTAGTGTATAATTATTTGAAATGAAGTCGGAGCATAGACTTGCATGTTTTAGGCTTGTATATGGACATAGTATACCGGTAGCCTAGATTTCTATATAAATATACGATGATATGTAGTATATATATGATATACAAATATTTGTGTGAATAATATTTATAGTAAAGCATAAGGCTTGTGTGCGGACCAAGTACACCGGTAGCCTTGATTCACCATATATATACAGTGATGTGTAGTATATATATGATTTATAAATAGTTGTGTGAATAGTATATATAGTAAAGCATACCAATATTAATGTTATCTTGGGAGGTTGCGTGATGTGGGTGAGTCCCCTAGCTAGCAAATGCAGGAGTATAATCCCCAGGTTATAGCGTCTGTTTAAAGGGGTGGGTCGTTATGGTGTTGATAGGGGCACTTGCTGGGGGGAACTATGACCGCCTCCCACACGTTGGGTGATAACATTTATATCCGGCATGCGTGTTAATGTTGAGATATAGTTATACTTATATATAATGCAGAATTATATACGGATGTATATACATAGTGTAAATGTATAATTAATATAACTTGTGAAACATTTATATGGTATCAAATGGGAATTGATTTAAATAAGTTAGTGTGAATAAAAACTTATAAACTCATATACGTGACGTGAAATGTATAAGTGGTATAACTCGTGAGAATGTTATATGGCATTAAATGAGAAATGACTTACATAAGTTAACGAGATTAATAATTTATAAAGTATACTAAACCCACTAGGGTTAGAGCAGTGGGAAATCGTAGGATATATGTGACAAGACTAGTTAAGGGGTGGTTAGCTTGGTGGGTCATGTATAGAACGTTAGGCGTGAAAATTAGTGGTGGGGTGGGGTGTCCTCAAGAGAGTGTACGACACTTACTTAAATATGAAGAGCATTCATGCATTTTAATTTCCTGTATTTAAATTCACTTGCTCAATATTTTCAAATGTTTTCGGTTCTAACCCTTGTTATAAATATTTTCAAAACTTTTTAGTTGTCTAGCCACATGGACGCCAAAATTGTTCTATTCCAGGGTTATGCAACTGCAGTATATGTGGACGCTGTGGATATTTGCTTAGACGCCTATCTTATTCTCTCTAGGTAGGGACATTTCAGTTGTACCGTTGGGCTTGTACATTTATATTCAGTTTGGCATGTATCAGTATTGTCTTATATACTTTGGACTTTGTTGGTTTGCTTGTAGTCGATGTTATTCGGCTAATACTTCTAGTAGACTTGTGGTATGATTATTTTATCTTTATGTGTTGGTTAATTGAAATCATATTCCGTTGCCGGTTTGGGCTTAAATAAAAAGATAAAATTTAGCACCATGTCTTTTAAATACTAAGTGGTTAGTAACTTCTAAAAGGTTTTCGATAGTGATGCTAAGAATGAACCAGATGAGATTCGTGTTTAATTTAATATAGGACTGATCACCCGGTATTTTATTAGGCGGGGTGTCACAAAAACATCAACATAAAACCAGGGGAGATTAACAACTACATTAGTAATATATATTTGCAATAATTATGCTTACACACTTGATGACATAATGAGATTATATTGAAATATAAGTTGAGAATGTCTCCTATATCTAAAATATAAGCCCATACAAACTTATTAAATATAACTCGTCCCCTATAGTTTATGGTGTGTTATATATAAATTGAAAATGTCACAATCTCATCACCATGACGTTAAATATAAATGAGTTCAATGTGAAGATATATCGAAAAAATATATATTAACTAACAAATGATTTTTTATTTTAGACGAAGATTCTATTTTTTATAATTCTCCAAATATCAATAAAATGTACACCAATGGGGCATAAAAACAAACCTACAGTTGGGATGCCAAAAAAAATTGAATTTAATATCGCGTGCCATTTCAAGAACTTAAGTGGTAAACAAATTGCCTCCCATTCAACACTTTTGTAGGCTCTAAGGCTCCAATAATGATAACGGTAAGCAAATTATAAATGATATTAAATTAAAGCTCACTCAAAATTATGATAATGGACGACACACAACAAGAGTTCTTACATTTCATGTAAACATCAAACTATAAAACCATTTTTAGTGAACAATTTTCAATATACTATAGTCCACATTCTCAACATGAACTAAAAATATTCAAATAACTAACAAGTAAAAATAATTTATAATGCATACTTAAAGTGGCAGTCTCTAGACTAACTGGGGCATTAAGTACTTGTAAGATATAAATAAATAAATAAATAATGTAAAGAAACATAAATAGACTAGACTGAATCCATAACTTATATCTGTGTAATTTCTTAATCTTAATATTAAAATCTGACTCAATCTTTTCCTTCTCCTTCTGATTCGAATTGTTCAAATAATAAACCTAGCTGAGTAGTCCATCAGAAATAGCAAGATAAATAATAGATTAGAATATAAACTTGAAAATTGATCGAATCTTGGCAGTAGAAATAATTTTACAGGTAAGCAAAAATAGAAATGATCAAAGCAACAGTGAAGTAGGTGTTCACACTATGATTTCTTCCAAAATGATAAAATGCATATTCATATTGAAGACAAAGAGGTTTTCTCAAGCAAAGAATTTCCTTATTAATAACAAAAGTTAAATTGAGGACTTTTCATATATTTAGCGAGTATGCCAACCCCAAATAATGGGCAAAAGACTTTGTTAGGTTATATTATGAGTTTCTACATCTATTCAGTCTTGCAATCAGGTGACCCATGACAACCTTGAGGGTGAATTTTGCAACCAAAGGATATTGGTGTAATATTGATATAAAAAATGCATCTTAACATGTAAACAATATAACAACCCCTATTGCTGTTGAAAAAAGAAGTCATACTCCTATCAACATTACAAATTAAATTGTAAGGAAAGGTGATCCCCATGCATATTGATATGAGTTTTTCCCCATCTTTTTCATAGTTTTAAATTTAAGACATTCAAGATCTTTAAATAGAAAATTTTCCAACACGTAATCCTTAATCAATAACAAACTAAGGTAGCATGGGTTAAGCCTATGAACATTACCTTAATTATCTTGAAAAAAATACTAATCTCTTGATATTAAAAAAAAAACGAAAGGAAACATAAAATCTAAAGAGATAAAATTGAATAATTTATACATTATATTAATTCTCTAAAAAAAACTAACAATACGTAGATATCATCAAAGAAAACTACAAAAAATACAATAAAATAAAATAAATAGATTTGATCATCAAATCGATTATAGATCAAAGAAATCAAAACAACAAAAATGTGTTATTTGTATATAACCCTAATCGAGCCAAAACAAATAACAAATTAATCAATACAATAACAATTTGTCACTCACTTTGTTTTAATCTAACTATGCAAAAACATCAAATCAATTAAATTTAAACAAATGAGAGTGCATCATTTACAAATTAATCACTTTAACCTACTTTATCCAAAAACCTAACAAAAAAAGGTAGATCTTTTAACAAGAACACAATTATACAACAAAAACTACACAAAAATATAAAATAGATCAGATCTAAACAAATAGAAGTTTATACTTTGTGCATTTACCTCGACGACAACATAAACAGGAGCAACATATCTTCCTTTCTTCAAATAGTGTTCGATCCTACCAACTTGAAATTGTAATCCAACTTTTGTAGATCTAGACACCGATTTTTTCTTCGATCCACTATTCTTATTAGAGTTGAATATATGAGATACAAATAGAGGGATATCGAGATCATTGATTGCGATGATGGGAGGTCGATTTGGGTTGAGATCACATAGTGGGAGAGAGGAGAGAACATAGTGGGATTTTTAGTAGGAGGTAACCGTCCAGATTCTATTATGTGGTGTGTTATGAAAATTGATTTTCAATTTATTATTTGACATGATAAAGCTTATAAGTAATACATATGTTAACTTGGTAATGGTAAATTAGTATTAGTAACTGTAATGGTATAATAGTGTTAGTAATCAATAAATAGTGTGTTACTAAAACTGCAATTTGGTGCAGTGAAGGTTTGATTTTAGAATTACATTATCTGGTGCTTCCTGAAGTATGGATGATACCCTTAAGGGGATGACAAGAAAATATTATAACTATCTGAAAACTCGCATCCTAATACGTCATTTATGAGAAAGCTCTATTCAAGAGGAATTTCTACGGTGCCAACTTGCAATGCATAGAGGGACTATCACTGAAGATATCATGAAGAAAATCCATGTTGGAGAATATGGACCCCGTATAAATGAACACATGATTACAAAAAAACATCATTCAATATGGATACACTGATGGACAAGAAATGGCACGCCCAATCAACTTTAATCTCTTAAAAAATATCTATCCTTGATCCAACTCTCATCATGCTATGCACATCTCATCTCTCTTCTATTAAAAAACAAAAAAATAAAACAAAAGACACTTCTTTTCTCCTTATATCAAAACTACATAGGGAATTATACTCTAAATTTTTTTAATACCATTAGATCTCATTTTTATCCCCATAGAGGTATGGTAGCAACCCATAAATTGAATCAGGGTTCCATCATAACTTTTTGATAAAATTCTCTGTTCTTCTCTTCTCCTATCAAGAGGTATAAGTCCCTCATAGTTTTAAATAAAAAAAAGTATTATGTATTACTTAATGATTAGTATATAAAACCCAAAAATGAATGATTCTCCCATGAAGTCGGGAAAAGATACATGAAAAATTAACATTTAATTCTTATAAACACATATGATTCAAAACACAAATAATATAATGTCATAAATACCAATTTTTACCATTAAAAATACTTAAACCTAACTTAAACTATCAAGAGTTGAAATAACATACAATAACTAACACCAAACTTCTACTAAACCTACTAAACTATAACTTTACTAAAATCTCCATTAACTACTAGTAGGACACGCATCATCATCATTGTCATAGTCACTACCCTACAGAGGTGCATATTAATCCCCATTATAGTTTTGTACTTGCATGTAGTCAACGCGATGGTATATTCTACAAACCTTAATAGGGACCACCACACCCCAACCACTACCTTAGCTATAACAAGCCACCTTTGACCAGATTCTTTGCTGCACACCTCCAAGACCATTCCCTCCTCAAACATTTTAGATAATCCATTGAAACAACTGAAGCCTCCCCCATTGAAATGGTTAAATGTTGAGAAGGCTTATGTTGCTTCCATAAGCTCCCCAAAGATGTCCTTAACGACTCATCAAGGTCCTCTAAAGGAAATAAATTACTTATGAGAGGAGAGATGGTTAACTCCGAGCCACTTGGTGTAAAAGTCTCTAAGAGATATATAATGAAGTCTGTCGGAGGCTAACGAGCTAGACATATCAGTAGTTATCCAACTGTAACTCAAGTATTAACACACCCCACTATGTCACATACCATTGATGATAACTTTATCCATTCTGTATCAACCACTAAGACTATTCATTCATGAATGTGCGAAAACCAATACAAGGTCGATTGAAAATGATATGGGCACTTCATGAAGGAAAATGAGGGGGGCGTGATAATACACAAATATTGTGTATTTCATCTCTCAAACCTACGCATTTTAACCCCCTCGGGTGCCTTAATCTCTATATTTAAGCCTGTTACCATACAACCTCGGTTTATATTGTTAACATGCTATATGAGGTATAATTAGGGTTTTGTAGGTATTTAGGTACTAAGAATGGAGTTCAGACGCATTTCACTAAAGATCCGTACATAATTGCACGTTCAATGTCAATTCAGTCAATTCACATTTTGGGCACCTAGCCCAACATCTCACAGAAGTTGTATCCCTCCTCTCAAGCTTCGCATGGCCGTGAACAGTGCGCAATTCTGATCCCTACCGAAGAAGTTACGGCCATTTCTAGCGGAAGGGAATTCCAAACATGCAAAAACATGAGCAAATATGAAGCAACCCTGCTTGATCGATCGATCGATCCTTCAGAATTTTTCCATAGACCAAGACAGTGGGTTTGATTTTTAACCATGGATCGATCGATCCTCTATTTTTTTGAGATATTTTCCTTTTCTTTCTTCTTTTCTTTTATCCCAACTTACTATATAAGGGATTTTTGTGTAAATATCAGATATACTTAGTTTATAAGATATTTTCAGTTAGGGTTTAATTTTGAGTGCTTATGTTCTTATCTTCTTGGGGTGACATCCATTTAGTTTTGTAAGATTGAATTATTCATTATCATCTCCTTTAATATAGTTTTGTTCTTCATTTTCCTTGCTTTGAAAATTAGTTTCATGCTTTGTTAATTAGTTTACTTGCTTTAATTCTTTCTTTCCTAGTTCAATTAGTTGTAATTTAGTTTAATCATGATGTACCCTTAGATAAATAGGGTTGGGATTTCGTTCCGCCATTTTCGGACCCCGAGCTCTGAAAATTAGGTTTTGTGCAGAATTGCGTTTAATTGAACCCGCCCGAATTAAAGTCGGATTATTACGCGTTTAACTTTCTTTGTCATGAAACGTTAGTGTTTATAGAAATAATTCGATTTTAATCCACGTGCGAACAATTTTCAGTTAAATGTTTATTCACGCAACTTTGGCTTAAATTCCTTATCGCGCGAAGTTTATAATTAATTGATAATGCTCGATTAAATTGTTCACGAGCCAGAATTCTAACTAATAGTTGTTTCGATCCTTATGGTTGGATGTTATCCCGATCCTCGCTTTACTTTTGTGTAGACTTAAATTATTCTTTTCTTTTATTTACATCCACACATCACCGTTTTACACTTTTATTCCTGAATTAATAGTTTAATTAAAATTTGTCGAACACTCCCTGTGGATTCGATACCCAACTTACCGATACACTTGTATCACAAGCGTAGTCGTAACTAAGGTTTGTTTGTATTATCGCTGTGAAACGAAAACAACGATTGTGTCCTTACACGAACACACTTTTCACGCGTAATCAAAATGGCACCGTTGCAGGGGATGAGTTTGTTTTAGAATTTATTTGATTTAATATTTCATACTATTTTCTTTCTATTTGTATTTTTAGCTAACCTTTTTGAAGGACTTATACATTTGAGCACTTAGAAAAGCTCAAATTTCTCACATGCAAATATACTTTGTGGAATTCGCCACTTCGAGCCATTTTTTGAGTAAGCATGTCTTATTCCAATTCTTTCGGTAATCATTATGATAATTTTCAAAATTCTCGCAAACCTTTGACTTTTAGTCAATACTTAGTATCCCAAAAAATTGCAACATCTAAAATGACTTTGGGCGAGTATTACCAAAGTCAAGCTTTGGAGTGCGTGTATTTTTATGATGATGATAATGATTTTGGGCCTTTACCTCCTTATAATAGGAAATTTTAAATGAATTGCAATAGTTTTCAAAATTCCTATAATAATGAGTTTAATTTTAAGTCCGGTGATAATTTTCAAAGTTCCCATTTTCAAGGATCTGCACCTCGACCTATGACATTTGGTGAGGGCTTGCGTATGCTTGAAAATGAAAAAATTGAAAATCGTTATCGGGAAGAAAATCGTTTGTGGGAACATGAATTGGATTTATTATTTGAATCCGACGACGATTTTTCTTTCGAGACTTTCGAAGTCAAAGAATATTTTGAACCAAATGAGGACTTCGTGCCTACTTTGGAACAAACCATTCTTGACTTTGCCCATCACGTAATAGATATTGAAAGTGAGGATGAAAATGACGTAATATCTATTTGCAATGAAATGATTTCTTCTTTGCCCCCCAAAGAAGAACATTTCATTGAAAATGATATTATTTCCTTCGAAACTCAATCTTTATGCGATGATGATTCATCTCATGATTTTGAATTTCTTTCATCCCCATTTTCATTCTCTGTTATCACACCGTCACAAGTACCCGATGATTCGGTTTCAAACTTTAATGTTTTAAACCTTTTCGCCGATGAGGAGTACTTGCTCGAGTCGCCTCCCACAATCGCATCTTTGCCTTTGTGTGCGCCACCTCCCATTCTAATTTCAAAATCATTGGGATGATATTCTTCTCTTCTCGGTCCCCACATGTTTTTGTCACCCGTTCAATCCCAATCCTCCATCGTCCCATTAAAACTTTTAATTGACGATGGTTCATTTCTTTTACCTTACACATGCCTTCCGTTGTTAAAATGGAATTCATATTTTTCGAAAGGCATGCTTGAGAGTGAGGGTACACCGGTTATCCTCCAAAGTTAAATCATTTTTATGGTGAACCCTCAACTATTTAGACTTCTAGTGTATAGTTAGTGTGAAGCCTAAATAGTAAGTTGTATATAGTTAGCTTTTTATTCTTTTTATCTTTTCCTTTCTTTTTAATTTAGTCTAGTGTAATTAGTTAACTTTTTGTTATTTATTTTTGCTATGCTTGATACTAACTTGTTTTGTAGATTCTTTGGACTTATTCTTATGGGGATCGCTCTAGTTTTGGGTAATATCGCTTTTTTCCTCTCTTTAACTTGGTTCTTAATTCACATTGAGAACCATGTCAGGTTTTAAGTTAGGAGGTGTGTGATATTCTATCCATTTATTTATTTAGTCCATATTTTTGCTCACATGTTAGTTACTTAGTATTCTTTTCTTAGAAAAATTAGAAAATTTCAAAAAGATTTTCTTTCTTTTTTCTCCTTTATTGGGCATTTTGCCTTTCTTTCCGATGATAAATTTCAATAATTTCCCGATCCAATAGACAACCCAATAATGCATGTTCTCGATTTTATAATTTACTAGACTTTAGTCCTCTAATCATTAATATTATGAATAACTTCATGAATTAAACTTTAATCCCATGACCACATGCCCTTTTCTTGCTTTATTGATTTGGTTTAAGATTTTTAGAACTCGGTAATATTTTGTTGCATTGTATATACTTACACCGATTAATCTTTGTACCTTTCATCGTTTGTGAGTGTTATACACTATTCTTTCCTCTTTGAAAACATTGAATTCGTTGGTAATCTCTCTATTCTTTCATTTGATCGTTAATTAATTGAGTTCATATATGAAATGTATTACTTGAGCGTGATTTTCATATATTGTTTTGACTCGAGAATTGTGTAAACTTTTTGAAATGATCATAGGTCTTCATTGTTATATCACCCATATTGACCTAGACCTCACCATAAACGTTTCCCCTCATTAACCCCTTTGACCCTAAATATTAGCCTTTCATTTCATAACCCAAAATCCCATAACCAACTCAAAATTGGAGTTTTAGCCCATACATACACCTTCCATACCTTTGTTTGGAATTTTACTTGGGATTGAATGATGTTATTGTTTTTGTGGTTGCAATTTGGGCATATGAGAGTTTGAAAAGTAAAGAAAAGAAAGAAGTGAAAAAAGGGTGAAAAAAAGAAAGTAGAAAACAAAAGAAAAAGTGAGAAAAAGAAGAAAAGAAAAGAAAGAGAAAGTTGTAAATGTTGTGTATATAGTTTAATAAGCTTTGATCGCTCTCCCCATTGTTATATCTAATGCTTGTTTGGAATTTGTTTTTCAATTTTGTATTGCCCGCATTTTCCCATTATCCTGAATTTTTTATCTCCGAACACTTTGAATCCGTACATACATATCCTTTCATTTCATACCTTAACCCCAAACCTACATTACAACCCTATAAAGTCCTATGTGATCTTAGGTTGATCTAATTTAAAAGTTAAAATAGTTTTGATAATATGTGAAAAGGCATTTTGCGTCTTTTAATGGGCGATATCCTTTCATTGAGATTACAAGTTTTTATTTCCTATATAGCGTTCTTCATTGGTGACATGTGTGCGACCTAGTTTCCATTTACAATTACTCTTTATGCCAGCATGTTCTGTGTGTTACCTCCCTATTTCAAGTGAATTTCATTTGATGAGTATAATTCCCATGAGGATTGAATGTATGCTTGCTTTGATGCTTATCCAGTTTATATAAGTTTTTGCCAAATCACACTTTGCATGTGCTCGATCCCCACCTACATTTAAAGGTTTCAATTCTATGAGATGCATTCTATAATTCTAATGATTTGGACTTTTGTTTGAATTCGTTCATTGTGCTAATAACATGTTGAAATCTTGTTCGTATTGTTGGGCTTGTCGCATATTGGTTTGGGCAAATTTTGAGGAAACCATGTGATGTTTATGGGTATCATCCCTGAAAACCCTCACGAGATGACACTCGTCAGCTAGGGTAACCTAGGGTTTTAACGGCTTATTGCATATGCTAAATGCAATCGAATCTCCCGCGAAAGTGGTCTTATGCTTTTATACCATATTTTTGTACTTATCCTGCTTTTGGTTTGCTTGTAGTTCTCGTTGCATCCTATTTCATTTATAGGGACTAGCAATGTGTAAGTTTGGGGGTGTGATAATACGCAAATATTACGTATTTCATCTCTCGAACCTACGCATGTTAGCCCCCTCGGGTGCCTTAATCTCTATATTTAAGCCCGTTAACCAGACAACCTCGATTTATATTGTTAACATGCTATATGAGGTATAATTGGGTTTTTGTAGGTATTTAGGTACTAAGAATGGAGTTCAGACACATTCCGCTTAAGTTCCGTAGCAAACGTACGTTCAAGGGCAATTCGGTCAATTCACAGTTTGGGCACCTGGACGAACATCTACACAGAAGTTGTATCCCTCCTCGCAAGATTCGTGTGACCATGAATTGTGTGTGATTTTGATCCCTAACAAAGAAGTTACAGCGTTTCTAGCGGAAGGGAATTCCAAACATTAAAAAACAGGAGCAAATATGAAGCAGCCCTACTTGATATATCGATCGATAAAAAGGATCGATCGATCGATCCTTCAGAATTTTTCCATCGACTGAGACAGTGGTCTTGATTTTTAACCATAGATCGATCGATCGATCCTCTATTTTTTTGAGATATTTTTCTTTTCTTTTCTTTATTCTTTTCTTTTATTCCAACTTACTATATAAGGGATTTTTGTGTAAATATCATATATACTTAGTTTTAGAAGATATTTTAGGTTAGGGTTTGGTTTTGAGAGCTCATCTTCTTCTCTTCTTGGGGTGACATCCATTTAGTTTTGTAAGATTGAATTATTCATTATCATCTCCTTTAATATAGTTTGTTTCTTTATTTTCCTTGCTTTTTAAATTAGTTTCATACTTTGTTAATTAGTTTACTTGCTTTAATTCTTGCCTTCCTAGTTCAATTAGTTGTAATTTAGTTTAATCATGATGTACCCTTAGATAAATAGAGTCGGGATTTCGTTCCTCCATTTTCGGGTTCCGAGCTTCAAAAATTAGGTTTTGTGCAGAATTACGTTTAATCAAACCCTTACGAATTAAAGTCGGATTATTACGCGTTTAACTTTCTCTTTCATGCAACGTTAGTGTTTATAGCGATAATTCGAATTTAATTCCCCTGCGACCAATTTTCGGTTAAATGTTTATTCACGCAACTTTGGCTTAAATTCCTTATTGCGCGAAGTTTATGATTAATTGATAATTCTCGATTAAATTGTTCTTGAGCCGGAATTCTAACTAATAGTTGTTTCGATCCGTATGGTTAGATGTTATCTCGATCCTCGCTTTACTTTTGTTTAGACTTAACTTATTCTTTTCTTTTATTTACATCCACACATCACCCTTTTATACTTTTATTCCTGAATTAATAATCTAATTAAAATCTGTCGAACACTCCCTGTGGATTCGATACCCGACTTACCGCTATACTTGTATCACAAGCGTAGTCGTAACTTATGTTTGTTTGTATTATTACGGTGAAACAAAAACAATGATTGTGTCCTTATATGAACACACTTTTCACGCGTAATTAGGGCGCATTAAACCAGAATATCTTTACCAATCACATATATAACACTATATGTCTTCCTTGCAAAAGGTTAGGGTAGTCTTTATTTTATTCTTCGAGACCATTCAACCTCTCCACTAAAATGGTAGCCGCATGATTACAATGACAATCCATCCACAAACATATAGTAGGAACATAGGTGTCTTCACTAATGTGACCTGGCACTAAAACTAACTTGGCAGTAAAACCCAACGTCATAACTTTTTTGTAGCATATGAATTAGATATCCTCATGGTGTACCGACTAAAGCACTACAATAAGGTAAATTTGCCCCTTCCACGTGCCAATAATCGAGCAGTGGAAGGAGAAATATGTAATAATTGAATCAGCACTTCCTTTGGAGAGTGGGAAGAATCAGATGTAGATGGGACATGGGTATATATACCCATCATGGAAGAAAACTCCTCACAAGTTGGGCACACATTATCCGGTCCAAAGTGGAACATATGATCCTCTGGGTCCTAAAATTAAAGATTCACCTCTAAAACTCTCCATTTGATATGACGATTGTGGCGCTAGGTGGTTGGATGCAAGGTAAACACTGCATAGTCACCTTCATATAGACACATATCTTCTAGTCGATCGAGATGATTGGAATACCCGTCAGTAATGGGAATGGACATTATAGGAAAAGAGTTTAAACCAAATGGAGATGAAATTATGAGGAATGGTGATTCTAAAAGCCTATCCTAAACCCCCTTTTATTGAAAAAAATCTCCACAAGGAAAAAACGTTGCTGAACTACTAAGGTTAATACAAGAATTATTGTACCCATGCAACATCAAGAGATTACAAAAGGCCAAAAAGGTAAGTACCCAAACACTGACATGGCAGCAGGTAGGCTAGGCTGCATGTCGACCGATAATTTTTCATCCCTTTTTTGTCCAATTGATTCAATGTTGTTTATCACTTTAATGTTTCCTACGAATTTCCTTTTGTTTACACTTACCAAAATTTTCAAAACAATTCAAATATATTACATATTTTACATCTACTAAAACCGTCAATGGAAAATTAAAAGTGCATCTAGAGTAATCGACTTAATCAATATATATATATATATATATATATATATATATATATATATATATATATTATAAAATGATCTAAACCTCTTAAATTCTCATCTCTATCTATGTTGTCCATGTGGCAATGTCATCTTTATCGACCCTTTATCCATTAAATTTTTAACCCGATGTTGAAAATTTGTAATACCATTTCATTAATTTCTTTTTTATTGTATACAACCATATTGACTCTTTAACTACTCACATCTATCATTACAATGATTTTTCTTACCCTTTTGGCCATTGATACTTTTCATCTTCCAATGCACTTAGTATTTCTTTTGCATAAGAAAATCAATAGACATGAACTATTGATGCCTCCTTTATTCTATACAATATTTCAACAATGGTGGATGATATAAAAAAAAGCAAATAATCATTTGTCTAGGATAATTCTCTAAACAGAAGCCATAAATTTTGAGCTTATCTGTTTCATGTGGCTTTAATTGATTCTAGATTTATTGATAATTGTTGATGGGATCACTTTATGGGTTCACTTTCATCACCATGGTATACAAGTGTATATCGCAAGGGAAATTATCTCGATGGTGATATCTTAAAGGTTTATCAGTATTACAATCTCATAATTACCATTTTGATTATAAATTCAACAAATTAGATGTTTATCTTGAATTGTTCAATTAATTACTTTTTTCATAAACACACTGTTTTATAAAATGCCACAATGAGAAAGTTTACTAGGACCATTACTTTAGTTGAATTTTATTTGTTTGTATTGGTTTAAAACATCATCTAATGTAATGCATTTACTTTTTTATATATTCATGTAATGTTTTTTAACATATATCAATTTAATGTTAAGTACATCTGTTTAGTATTTTTTTTATTTGTCTTTTTAATATTTGTTCATCTGGATACTAATGTTTACTTTCCATTTGATGAGCCTTAATTCTTAGACATCAAACTTATTAAAAGGTTAGACTATTATATGTGTGCATTATTGGTGTCATAATTATTTCACGACAATAAAAAATATAATTGTTTACTTTTCTATGAAAAAGGAAAACTTTACTTATTGGATATAGTTTTTGGGGTCATTCGATGAAAAGTCTCTTACATTTTTTAATAACAACCCACATGTCATGAAGCTAAGTATGTATATTAGAAAAATAATATAATATAAGAGTATGCTACCTTTCTATTTAAATGTAATTGTTTTTCAAAAAATATTTATATGTTTAACCGCGTGTACACAATCGTCTTACTCGTGGATCGTGCTTATTTACAACTAGTTCATATAAAATGTGCCATTTTCATATATACGCGTTGCTTTTTAGTTTCAGGTACAAAAAAAAGAAAAATGACAAAAAAAAAAGAAAAATTGTTATGATGCAACCCAGAATTTTCTCCTAACCCTATATAATATCATCCACCAATTCCCACGTAAATGACCTTTTTTGTGACAATGAGTGGTGGATCCTTTGTTCCCGAAGATATAAAAGGAAGTAACGTAATCCTCAGAGACTGCTAGGGACGTACAAGAACGAATAATTTCCCAGATATGTTCGTCCATAGAACCAATCTAATCCTGAATGCCACGCACCCTGGAAGTATGCACAGATGCCATCCGAAAGGAAAAACAATATGAGTGGCATTAGAAATAAGTACATAAAGGGAAGAATCCATAATTCAAAGTTAAGAAAAATAGTGTGAGTGCACTTACCCCTACCCAACCGTCCTCTTCTAACAAAGGAGGAAATATAATACCCCATGTTTTTATAACCGAATTCATTAATTATTTGTGTAACTATTTAAATAAATCATTGGGTTAAAATTTGAATTAGAAAAGAAAGTATTTAATTTAAAATTAATTTAATTAGGTAATTTTTAAGTAATTATAATTTTAGTGCTTTTAATTAAAAATTGGGTGATTTTCTATATTGGGTTAAACCTTAGGGTCATCCTTTATAATTTTTATAAATTCTTAAGCATTGATTTTGAAAATTATTTTCATAGGAGGTAGTGGTATTAAGGTTAGTGGGAAATAAGTGGAGTTGGTTTTTATTTACCTTTATCCTGGTGAATGTTGGATCAGTAAGAGATGATAGAGAGAGGGAGTGAGAGACCTAGGGTGATGTTTGGGGATCACTATAGTGGTCCATACCACCACTACAGTAGGTTGTACTACAGCTATAACGAGTGGGTTCTATTGGGGTTTTATTCTTAAAACCATGTATGACGTTTACTTTTAAGTAAAAGTGCATCAAATATTTTTCAAATCAGGATCCACTACACCAAAATGGGCAAATTGTCACCTTTCAGCCGACCAGCCTTATCAAGGTCATTGACCGTGACAAAAAAACACGCGTTTTATGTCACGGTCATTGACCTTGACACGACCGTGACAACGAATTGTCACGGTCAATGACCGTGACAAGCCCGTGACAATTCAATTTGTCACGGTCTTGTCACGGTCATTGACCGTGACAATTATTTAAATTCTTGTCACGGTCAAAGACCTTGACACGACCGTGACAATATTCGCAGCAAAAACCCTATCCCCCTTCTTTTTTCCCTCCCGCGCCGTTCCCTCCATTTCTATCTCTCTCTCTCTCTCGACGCTGTTCTCTCTCTCTCTCTCTCTCTACTTTCAGGTCCATTTTCTCTCTCTCTCTCTCTCTCTCTCTCTCTTTCATTTATATATATATTTGTGTGTATATTTGTGTGTATGTGTATATATATATGTGTGTGCGTGGAGGGGGGCAGGGGGTGGGGGGTGGGGCGGGGTGGGGTAGGGTGGGGGAGGGGGTGGGGACGGTGGAGGGGGGCAGGGGGTGGGGCAGGGTGGGGGAGGGGGTGGTGGAGGGTGGGGTGGGGTGTGTGTGTGTGTGTGTGTGTGGTGGGGGAGGGGGTGGGGTGGGGTGTGTGTGTGTGTGTGTGTGTGTGGTGGTGTGTGGTGGGGGAGGGGGTGGTGGAGGGGTGGGGCAGGGGGTGGTTAGGGGTGGGGTGTGTGTGTGTGTGTGTGGTGGTGTGTGGTGGGGGAGGGGGTGGTGGAGGGGTGGGGCAGGGGGTGGTTAGGGGTGGGGTGTGTGTGTGTGTGTGGTGGTGTGTTGTGGGGGAGGGGGTGGGGTGGGGTGGGGTGGGGTGTGTGTGTGTGTGTGGTGGTGTGTGGTGGTGGAGGGGGGCAGGGGTGGGGTGGGGTGGCAATTTTTGACACGACACGATACCTGACACGAACTCGACACGAACTCGGATGATAAATTATTTATGTGTTGCAAGAATTTGAAATTAATTAAATTAAGTTATTGTAGGCGTATGAGTGCTATGATTGGTTAAGAGAGAAGAAAAAAATTATTTTATATTTTACTTAATGGGTTATGCGGGTCAACCCGAACACGACACGATAATAAATAGGTCGGGTTAGTGTTTGCTCATCTGACACGATTAGTTAAATGGGTCGGGTTAGGGTTGACTAATACTTAACACGAACCCGACATGACACGACCCGAACACGACACGACGCACACGAATTGTCACCCCTAGTGGGAATTGATATCCAAGACATGTATTTGAATTGATATCTATTTATTTGAATTGATAGAATTGTTTCTAGGATAATAATCCTACTATAAGATAATTGCTCAAAATAAATATTAAATAATAATTACTAAGATATCAATTCAAATAAAGTCTTAATAACCTAACCAAAAGAAATAAAATAAAATATCAAATAAATTATCATCCACCTCATAGACATTCCCTACCAATCATTTTAAAATAATTTTATCCTTATAAAGATAATAGATTATGTAATTTTAGGACTTAAAATAATATTGATTATGGATATAGGACAACAAACATTTTGTTTCCATTTTTAGTCCCTATTTTCAAATTAAAGGGACACGTGGCATGTTATGATTGGTTAACGTTTTATGAATATGGGTTCGCGCCAGCGGTTTTATTAAAAAATAGGGACTAAAATCATAAATAAAATGTTTGTTGTCCTATTTTCAAAATACATATTACAATAAATCCTAAATTTACAAACCCCTAAAGATAAATACCTTTGATTGCAAAGCATGCACTTGTATTATTTCGACGTGTAATTTGGAAATGCTTGTTTTTCTTTCTAGAGACCCGTGTCGTCAAAACTTGGTAGTGTTCGAGTGTGTTTTTATCACTAAATTATTATTTCACTAACAAATACTCCTTATATCCTAGATTAAGAGTCCATATTTAATTTTTGTACTTACTAATAATACACTTAATCAATGGCTAGGATTAACCCTTATTCACTATTATGAAATTTGGTTAATTGATTATTTAAAAAAAAAAACAAAAGTAGACTAACATATATACACAACACTAAAAGTAGACATCAATTTTATAAATAATTGATATTTTCATTCAAAATATGTGTGTGTGCGTGTGTGTGTGTGTGTGCGTGTGGCGGGGGTGGGGTGGGGTGGGTAGGGGTGGTGTGTGTGTGTGTGTGTGTGTGCGTGTGGCGGGGGTGGTATTGACGGAACTTACACATACGTTATAATATAGACGAAACATTTTTTTATCTGTACTAATAACATTTTTTTTATCTGTACTAATAACATTTTTTTTACAGCAAAAATGTCTCCTTCAGATGTTAGGGCGAAGATGATGATGCTATTTATGATGATGTCGTCGTCTGGGTTCGGTGGTAGCGGAGGCGACGAGGGCTCCTCCTCCCCTAGGCTCCCCAAATATGGAAAATTTGGGATTACCATCGAAAACAAGTCGGAGCTTTTAGCGAGATCCCTCGAGCTGCTAAAGACGGTCATCGGCCCGAGGTTTATGAGTTGGAAGGAGGTGCCGTATGAGCTCAAGTGAGCTGTTTGGGCGGCACTACAGGTAATATTTATATGAATATTTCAATTTCAATTTCAATTTATATTTATAATTATATTTATATTTATATTTATATTTATTCGCAACTAACATTGTATTTGTTGGACAGGAACAATTCAACTTGGATCCGAAGCTACGCGATTCCGTCTTCGACCAGTTGAGGGAGCAACACAAGACGTGGAAAATAAATATGCGGACACGGTACTTTGGAAAAACACGAGAGACCATTTTACAATGGCGCGGATCCGTCCCGCCCAAGGAGCCGATCTCATTGGCACAATGGCAAAAGTTCATTGACAATGAGATCGAGGATCGACAATTGGCATCTCGCCAATCGGGGAGGGAAAATCGGGCTAAAAAGACGGACGTGCACTACTCCGGCCGGACCTCTTACGCTGAGGTGGAGCATAAGATGAAGGTAATATTTAATTTATCTATAACTACAGAAATATATTATTGGATATTATTTTACTTTGCGGGGCCGATACTAATTTTACTTTACTTTATTTTATTTCAGGGGGTAGGGAGTGGGCCAGGGGGTAAGCCACATAGGCTCGATACTTATGTGGCTCTTCGGACGAAGAAGGGGAAGGACAAGGAGGTGTCCCCGAGCGTCGCGGCCACGATTGTAAGTAATCCGACAGTTTAATTATTGTTAATTACGTTATAATTTTTTAGTTTACTTATTTTACTAATCACGTGCTTTTTGTCGTTTCAGGCAAAGCTTAAGGAAGTGCATGAGTCGCAGTCTGATGCCGACAAGGCATCTTTGTCCACAGACGCACTCAGCCAAGTGCTTGGCTCTGATCGCAAGGGGAGGACAAGGGGAGTGAGCTCGCGGGTGGCCAAATCTAGGATCATCGGATTGGAGACGAGCGACACCGGGTTGGCTCGAACGGTAGATTCACACGACGCGAAGCTGTCCCGTTTGGAGGCGACGGTCCAAGATATGTACGCATTCATGAAGCGTACGTTGGGTGGAGACCGTAAAGAGAAAGGGAAAGGGAAAGGGAAGGAGAAGGCGGTGGAGGAGGAGGTGCGGGAGGACGAGGAGGTGCGGGAGGACGAGGCGCAGGATGACGAGGATGTGGACCTCGCTGCTTCATCACCGACACGTTCGTACTTCGACGATCCACTTCCCTATTTGACGCCCTCCAACAGACCATTATCGACGATTGGTTGGCCGAGCGTGTTCATATTGGACATATTTGATGGCCAGCGGATAGGGCGGGGGTTGAGGGACCCGGATATCATCGAGGGTGGAATAGTCCATGGACGTGTGCTTCAAGGGATGGAGTCCAGGGTGCTCGTCACGCATGTCATACTCGGGAAGGAGAACTCCCTACTGTGGTTGCGTGAACAATGCGGCACGACATATATTAGTGGGTGCGTCAATTCGTATGTCGTGTGGCCTACTCACCTCCTCAGTTTTATACAAGACATATAGTAACATTATTTTCAAGTTTGTCCATTTTAATTATATTTGGATTATATCGTCATGTATATTATTTTTACTTTGAAAATTTGGATTATACTGTCATGAATATATATTTGCATTATCTTTAGTTTGTGTTGGATATATGATGTTTGGAACAGGTACAACGTTGTTATAACAGGTACAAATATACTGCTGGGCAGTGGCGGTGGCCATACTGCCCAGCAGATTTTTTTTAAATTCTGCCCAGAATTGTCACGGTCATTGACCGTGACAAGCCCGTGACAAGAATTGTCAAGGACTTGTCACGGTCAATGACCGTGATAATTTTTTTTAAAAAGGGTCACGGCTTTGTCACGGTTATAAACCGTGACAAACGTGTCACGGTCATTGACCTTGACACGACCGTGACACAAAACGCGAGTTTTGTGTCAAGGTCAATGACCGTGACACGACCGTGACAAAAAAAGTTGTCTCGCCTCGAAATGTCACGGTCATTGACCTTGACAATGTGAATTTGTCAAGGTCAATGACCTTGACAAATGGGCAGATTTGGTGTAGTGATCATGTTAGCGAGAATGATATATATTGGGTTTAAAGTATATTGTGCACATGTCAGTCAATAGAGCTCAAAAGGAACTACAATAAGTTGACTTCGAGTTGATCACAAGGAGATCGAAATTACGGTTCTAGAAATATTAGAACATTGACAACATAGATAAGAACTTGACATCCTATCAGAATGATCGCGATTTAATCACATTACTTTATCTCTAATTGCATGCACATGTTTAATGGTTCAAGAACTTGTTCGATTAGCGATATAGGAATATGATCGGTACATCCCAGGAATGTATTGAATAAGGACACCCATGAGATTTTAGTCTAAGGGATGTCTTCATTACACTCAGGCAATCTCGCACCATTTCTAGAAGGTGCATATATTCTTAATCTTGAGAATTATAAGTTTTGGAATGCTTGCACAAATGTAAATTTTATTTCTAGGGGTTCGATCTAATATTGTATCGGGTCAAATTATATCAGCACATTGGGTTACAATTGTGTGAGTAGGTCTAAGATCATAATTAGGAGGAATCCTAGTCCAATGGATACCGTGAATTATGATACCTCGTTCGTACACTTATATATTTTGTTTCCACCAAGTAAACCCCGACTAATGGATTATTTTGTAATCATGGTAGAGTAGCAAATAACTTAAGTCTTAAAATTATGTAAATTTATTAAATGTTTGTCAAAATCGACTCGCAAAAATTGATTTGACCAAGAAAGTATCCGACACTTAACGCATGGCATCATATTAATTACCATAATTTCTATATCGCAACACTAGGTATCCCCGAATGTGAATTCCTCAGAATTGAGATCTTAAACCTACTTACATAACTGCCACCTAATATGCGGGGTCATTTGATTTAATCTAATATTGAATTGCACCCATAGAGATCAAAACTAAAACTACATTACCATCCCAATCCTCTTAATCATGGGATTAAGAATCTATGTACCATTTACAAATGGTGTGATATTTTCTAAGTCTAATATAGATAAATCTTATACTCTAATCTCATGGATGGTCCCATTTAATACATTACTGGGATGTACCGATCACAATCTTATGTTGAACTATCTCACTAGTTTCCGAACCATCACAGGTTCCTCATAGTTTGAGATTATCTACTAGGATTATGTCAAAACCATTCCGATAGGACTTCAAGTCCTATTTAGGTTTTAAACATTTCAATAGTTCTAGAACTGGAGTTTCAATCTATATATGATCACCCTGAAACCAATTCACTGGAATCCCTACTAAACTCCATTGACTAATATTAAATGAAACAATATATTTTAACAAGTATAAAGCATTCTCAAAAACTTTATTTTATATTAATACGAATAAAATAATCATTTTATTAATCATTAATAAAATATTTTACACATGGTTTTGTGAATAAACCCTAACAGTTTTTCGGTGTCTTTTCATGGTTGCTCGTCCTCATCATTCTTCCATGATCAGAATGGATTATTACCAGTTAGAAATACCATCAAGAAATCCTAATTTCATTGAAGTCTACTTCGAGTTGGACTCTACATCATTAGGAAGTCATCTACAACAAGTATTCTTGGGATTGAAGAGTTTTAATTCAAGGTGAAGTTTAGTCCATGATGGAAAGGGGAATTTTTGTCCTTTTACTTAGGATTAATTTAAGGCTTGTCAAATTTATTGGGTCAAAGATGCATCAAATCCCATTGGATTTTTTTTAATGCACCAAGTCCTTTTTCATTATAGACTACATATATTTAGACAAATATACACTCAGATATAGCCATTTTAAGTCCACTTACTCCCTCTCTCTCTCTCTCTCTCTCTCTAAAAACAAACGCATAATCCCACACTCTTTCTCTCTCAAGCTGCCCCACCTCCACCCCCACCCCACCAACCCCATTAGAGACTCATCGAAAACAGCCCACCAGAAAATCTCACCAGAGGCCGTCGGAATTCTCGTCGGAGTGTTTATCTCTCATCGTTTATCTCACTCTCTATTTGTCTATTTATTTGTTTCTTCTGGTCTTCGCCAGCAACACTATCACCCGAGCTAGAGAAGAAGAGTTTTCGCAGGAAAACTAGAGGTGTTACGAAAAATAATAAATTTACCTATTTCAATTTTTTGTCAAAAAATATCGAATATGGGTATTGTTTGATAGATCTTGACGAGTAGATTCCAAATATATAAATTTTGTCAATTTTGGATTTGTAGATTTGAAGTTATGGACTTTTAAAGATTTGATGTTTTTTTTTACAAAAAACGGGGGTAACAACACTCAAAGATATTTTGAGGTTGTATTTGTCATTTTAATGTGCTGAGTAGGCAAAATAGGACAATTGACACTATTGAGTCTATCAAAGGATATCTTGCCTCATTGACTAAGTGAATGAGTCCATTTTACTTATGTTTGCATTTATTTAATTATTTGCATGTTGTCTATTTATTATTAATTTTGATAAATTGGCGTGATAATTCGATTAATGAGAAACACCCGTTTGATGGACAACATGAATTTAATTTTGGGACAACCCTAGCTCAACATTTTTCTGGAAAATCCGTTATATTCATTCTTTTCTAAATTGAGTTAAATCTGGGTAATTGATTTTATGGTATAAATTAAATTTTGATCTTCGGGTTTTATTTTAATTTAAAAAATATTTTATTTTTGAATATAAAATAATGAGATCGTATGATTTAATTTATTCAATTAATTTGGAAACTACCAAGAATTTAATTCAAACATTTAGAATTGAATGGATTGTTTTTCCATACACTCATGTTTTTAAAATACTAAGTGGGAGAGGTGTTTCTACATAAACCCCGTGGCCTCCATCTATGTTCTATGAATTAAATGTGATTAATTACTTGCATTAATTTGGTTGACCGCCCTACAGATGGAATTAATCAGGGCTTCAAGAATTCATTAAAACTCTGAAGTGATAATTTCGAGAGTTAAACTATGAGTGAGTTCGATCCCCCACTGGAAAGTACTTTGGAAAGTACTTCAATAGTGGGTTATATTTCAAGGAATGAACTGGTGGAATACACTTAGAAAGAATTAATGATATCCACCACCATAAAGTCACCGTCATTATGTGCGAACGAAAGATGCCGACTATTCATTATGTCGGACATAAGGGTCTTGAACTATCATAATGGTATAATGAAAGATGAAAATTTATCTAGTTCTAGGTGGAGTGATTTAAACTCCCCAAGAAAAATCTCACCACATAAGGGAACTAGGATGTCTGAAAAATTATTTTTTTAATTTGTGGTTGGAGGATTCCACTTTAGAATTTAATCAAACTAATTCTCGCATTTAATTTTAAGTTAATTTTTTCAATTTAGAGTGTCAAATATTTCAAAATGAATTCAATATTCCAACACTCTTTTGGTTTTAAAGTTAAAACTAGAATAAGTTTGAATGAAGGGAAAGTAAATGGACATTATTCTAACATGAGGGGATAATAAACTATTTTTAACCCACTAATCCCATCAATATTTTAAAATTGTAATATGATTAACTCCTCACACCATTTAGGATGCCCCCACAAATGATTTTAATCACGCAATCACGGTATTTTAAAATACATGGTAGTTATTTTAAATTAAGTGTTACATGTGTTAGGTGCACCCCACAGGGATGAACTATGTGTACATAATTAATTCTGAAAATTTGATTGACGGGAATTTATAACAAATATGTTGGTTGATCACACTTAAGTATGAATCATGTACTTGAAATGATCTCCATCATTAATTAAAATAAGGGTTCTTTGGAATAGACATGGTCGTTAAACCATATACCATTTTGTCATCTAGAAATTAGGATAATTAGTAGCCAAAGGTTGGTGTTAGTTGTTGAAAATAAGCTTTACTTCTTTCTTGAAAGGGAAGTGAGAAGATATGGTTAACTCTCAGGTATAATAATTTAGGTTAAAAAAGGTTCGTATTCCTCCATAGTAGTTAAATAGTCAAAAGGCATGTATTCTCACTGTAAGAAGTTGGAAATTTTATAAAACAATGTTCAGTTTTTTCTTGTTTTGTAAGGAAACGAACAAAGTAAGGGCTTACCTCTAAAAAGTAAATGCGTGATCTGTGGTCCGATCTACAGTAACCTGGCATGTAGACTCGAGAACCACAAATCAGGAATGTAATTCGCTACAAATATTGGAGGTGAATGGGTAACTACTTAAAAGAGGAATTTGTCAAGTTATGGGAAATTAGAATAAGGCAAAAGTATTAGCATTAGGATATTCTTACCAATTTTTGTGTAGACATAAAGTTAATTTAGGTAAATTATTTAATGTACTTGGGTTTTAGAAAAGTTGGTTTTAGTTTTCTAAATTGGTTTTGAACATATATTCAATTCATTTTATACAAATTTTTTTATCAAAACTAAATATCTTTTATCTGTTCTGATACATTGAAAATATTTATACATTATAAAGTAAACAACTCCTATGTCCCCTAAACTATATAAGTTTGGCCAATTTAGTCCAAAAAATTTGGCCAATATAGTCCCTAAACTAATAATTTGACCAGTTTAATCCCTAAACTAGTAATTTGGCCAATTTAGTCCCTAAATTACTTTAAAACTTTTTTTTTCTTTTCAAAATTAAAAATTACTCTTTTTTAGTAAAAATTAAAACCTCTAAAAATGTACCTCAAACAATTTTAGAAAATCAGTGTTTAAAAAAATGGGATAAATGAACCTTTTTTTTTTAAATTTTATAACAATTTTATTTTAATTTTTTAAAACTATTTAAATATATTTAAAATAGTTTTAAACTGTTTTTTTTAAGTAAAAATTTATGAGTTTAAAAAAATGTCGAATTAAAAAAAATCGAAATATACCCTAAATAATAACAAAATATGTGTTTTTATCTAAAAATAAGTTTTAAAAAGCATGGAATAAAAAATAGTTTATTTGGAGTTTATAATGCCCATTTTATTGCTTTTTGATAAAGAAAAGGAAATTGTATTTATTATCGGATTTTTTTTTTTAATTTTGCTTTCGTGTACTTTATTCAAAAATAATAAAATGGGTGCTTTAAATTAAAAAAAACAATTTTTTTATCCTATTTAAAAAAACTTGCCTTTTTTTTTATTATTTGGGGTACACTTTAGATGTTCCAACTCTTGATAAAAAAAATAGCGAAATTCTTCAACTTTAAAAAAAATAAAATAGTTTTAAACTTTAAAAAATAATTTTTTATTCCATTTTTATAGAAAAGCTTAGAATTTAAAATAAATAGAAAAACTCCTTTTTTTAATTATTATTTGGGTACATTTCGAATATTCCAGCACTTATTAAACCAGAGTGTAATTTTCAACTTTGAAAAAAAACTATTATAATTTGTTTAGAAAAATAGTTTTTTATCCTTATTTTTAAAACAAGTTTTTTTAAACTCGATTTTTAAAATTATTTTTGGTACGTTTGAAAGGTTTTGACTCTTATTTAGGAAAAATAGTAATTCATCAACTTTGAAAAGACAAAAACAGTTCAAAAAAGTTTAGAAATAAAAAGAAAGTTTTTATCCCATTTATTACAAAAAAAATGCAAAATGTAAAGTAAAAGAAATCATCGTTTTTTACTTATTTGGGGTACATTTCGAAGGTTTTAAATCTTATTAAAAAAGGAGAGTAAATTTTCAACTTTGAGAAAAAAAATTATTTAAAAATTTTGAGAAAATTTCTTTTATCCCATTTTTCTAGACACTTATTTTTGAAAATTGTTTTAGGTATATTTTTAGAGGTTTTAATTCTTTTAAAAAAAAGTAATAGTTGTAAACTATTTTAGGAACTAAATTGGCCAAATTATTTGTTTAGGGAATACGTTGGCCAAATTATTAGTTTAGGGACTAAAGTGGTCAAATTTTAGGGACTAAATTGGATAAACTGGTATAGTCGAGGGTATATAAGGGTTGTTTACTCTACATTATAAGTCTGTCACGCTAATACTGTTTAATACCAATATGACTAATTTAATAGACCCACTAAAGAGAATGTTTCCTTCTAGAACCAAAAAACAAGTTTAGAACTTTCGATTAAGTTATTTTATTCTGAAAGGAGTTCAAAATCTAGTTTAAAATGGACAATTGAGTTTATTCGAAGTGGAGACACTTCTAGTCTTAAATTCATTTAGAAGGTAAAATGGCCAAGGATCCCTTTATGAACCAATGTTCAAGAGACAAAGATGTGTTGTACTTAGGGGTGACAATTTTTGACACGACACGATAATCCTAAACGAACTCGACACGAAGTTAGCGGGTTAGGGTTGATGATTTCTTGACACGAACCCGAATATGACACGACCCGCCAACACGAATAATAAACGGGTTGGTTTAGTGTCAAACACGTATAAATCGAAAATGACACGAATAGACCCGCTTAACTCGTATTTTATGGAGAATATATTAGATAATTTATATATCTTGATAGGCATTCTATAAAATTCATGGAGAATCGGATGATAAATTATTTATGTGTTGAAAGAAGTTGAAATTAATTAAATTTAAGTTATTGTAGGCTTATGATTGGTATGATTGGTTAAGAGAGAAGAAACAAATTATTTTATATTTTACTTAATGGGTTATGCGGGTCAACCCGAACACGACACGATAATAAATAGGTCGGGTTAGTGTTTGCTCATCTGACATGATTAGTTAAATGTGTTGGGTTAGGGTTGACTAATACTTGACACGAACCCGACATGACACGACCCGAACACGACACGACGCACACGAATTGACACCCCTAGTTGTACTTAAACCATGGATTCCCGAGGGAGCTTGTCTCCTAGTCCTTTGCATCCCTACGAGGTCGAGTTTTTAGCTCGACATGGTTCGAGAGGTGAGACTTTCCCCTAGAATATGTTTGATACTATATCTAGTGTGAGTCTCACACTCCTGATTTTAGTCCTAAGCCTAAATATAGTTTTTGTATGTTAAGGGGTTTTATCGGTTGTTTAGAGTTACCAGTTTGTTTGATATAAAAACGTACAAAAGGTTCAATTTAGACCTTTCAGGCTAATCCTAAGGTAGGTTTAGGTCTGAGATTGATCATAAGATTTTTTTTATGCGGGTTCGGGAACCGGGTTACAAGTGGGGAAGGTATTAGGAACCCCACTTCTTCTTTATGCTTCCTTAATTATATACTTATGATCTCTATTTACATTAATTAATTAGTTTTATGTTTTCTTATAACTAGTTTATATACCTTAGGTTGAGAATCCCTTTAATGTAGATATGTGATTAGGTATGCAATTGTATCAGTGAGAGGGTGTGAATGTCAATTCAACCGTTGTAGGTACACATGGTTGCTTGTGCATGACTCTGTGCTTATATATTCAGTGTCCGTTAGTATGCATGTAAATGTATGAGAAAGCTCAGCTTGTAGAATATGTGGTCGTTAATATGTATATAAATGTGTGTGAAAGACATAGTAGCTTGAGATATTTTGATATTTTGTTCGAGGTTTGTTCAGAGATAGAAATGTAAGGTGATAGATGGGGACATCTCTAGTGTGACAAAATATGGAGATATATAGCCAAGGCTTATGCTCACAATAAGAGCTCGGTATTTCACTTATGTACCCAAGAAGATCGGGGATCAAACCCTATGTAGTTCGGTTGTGTTTAGTGTATATGTGTTTTCACATTTGTATGGGGGTGCGTGAGAGATTAATGCTTTAGGATAGTGATATCTCGTTTGTAGCCTATATACGAGAGGGTACAGAACATGCAATAAATGATTTCATCTTTATGTGGAAAATATATCAAGGGACATATTATCGAGGCTTATTGTAACATATTGGTGCCATGGTTGATTTAATAGGTATAAAGTTATATCCCACATCCCTTGTGTGAGGGAACGCAATGGTTCAAATATTTAGATTTGCACTCTTCTAAACTGAGGCCTTTTTCGCTTCACTGGTCAGACATGTGGTTTATAACACCATATGTTAGGGGTTCAAACCCTGTTGGCACAAGTTTCTAGATGTGTTATGGAATAAAACTCCACACCATTATGACCAATGTTGAATTGGGGACAATATCGATGGTGGTAGAGTGGGGTATTACACTTATGCTCATGAGAATGACTTGGTATTACACATATGTACTTGTGTATCCACGAGATCAAAGCCTATGAAGTTCGAGCATTCAAGTTCAATGTGATGTCTGTGAAAGTGTATTACTTGGCTTGGAGACGGAGATAAGCTATATATGGGTTGTAGTTAAGTTTCGACGAAGGTTTAAAATAAGAGTGGACCTGAACATATCAATAAAGGCATAATTTTTATAATTGTCGAATGATCACAAGTCGGAAGGGGTTTTCCTTGAGACTAGTTTAAAGATGTGACATTAAGGATGTAGTGTTATATACGTAATTGGCTATAGAGGGATGGGTGTTTTGATTGAGTATGGATGCATACTGTAAAATCTGGAACCCCGGGTTTTATAAGTTTAATTTTTGCAATTAAAAACAATTAAAAATATTGTAATTTCCTTTGTAGTAAAACACGAGATGATGCGAAAGCGTAAAACGTGATGGTTCAACTTTTAAACAACATTAACAGCAAATTTTAATTTCTTGAAACAAATTAAAATTACACCAAATGAAGTAAAATTAACCAATTAAGGCATTCACTAAAATCGATTCATTAATCCAAGTCCTAGAATTTGCCTAAGTCATATTTATCAAGAATAGCAAATTAGGCGAAACCAAATTTTAGCAAATGACTTGAATTAAATAAACTTTACCCAATATTTAATATAAGTCCTAAATAAAATTGAGTGTGATAATTTAAATCGAATTTTATCTTGAATTATGCTAAGCATGCGTTCTACGTTATTTTTGCAAGATAAAATAAACCAATCACACTACGCCGCGATGTACGAGGAAAAACCCAAGACGGGAAACAACCTCGGACGGCCCTAGCCACAAATCCACTAGATACGGAATTACAAGTACAAGACAGATAGACTTACAACGCACGACTCGATCCCTCTCAAGCCTCGACGCTTCTTCTTGTAGAAACCTCTTCCTAGCGAATAACCTTGGAACACCACCGCGGTCTCGGAATCCACCGATAGGACTTTATATGGTCACCGTCACCCGAGCATGGAGCCTTTCTCCGTGTGGGTAAATTAACGTAGAAACACTTCTTCTTTCTTTGTGGGTGGTGGAAGCAAAACCCAAAACTTTTCTTTAATTCGGTGTAGAGAAAAGCGGTGCCAAACTCCAAGTAATTGATAAGTATATAAGAACTTGGAATAAACTCATTTGGGTGTAAACACTAGAGTGATGGAAATTTTTCTCTAAAAATCTCACTCAAAACATGAACATTTTCCTAAACAATTTTTGCTCTCAAACTCTCTCTAAGAGATAAACTAGGATGGAAAAGTTGGAAAAAGTTAGATTGGAAAATGTTATTCCCGCACATAATAAAGTCTGAAAAAGTTGGTTAAAAACCAAGTGGGGAAGTGGGTGCAAAACTGCCAAAAAAACTGCCAAAAACTGTTCCCGCCTGGCATCTCGTTCGAACGACATTTCGTTCGAACGAAATCTCGTTCGAACGAGACTTCTAACGACGTTCCAGATTGAACTCGTTAGAATCTCGTTGAAAATCTCGTTAGAATGAGCAATCTCGTTAGAACGACATTTCGAACGACGGACCAGTATACTTTGGTGGGAACTCGTTGGCAGGTTCGTTCGAACGACATTTTCGTTTGAACGACAATCTCGTTCGAACGACTCTATCGAACGAAAAACCAAAAAGTTTGGAAAATTCTTTTTTAGCCCAGAAAACTTATAAACTTATTTTAAAGTTTTATTTAATTCTTTCTGAAAATTAAAACACAGTTTTTACAAAACCTAACACCTAATAAACTTTGTTCCAAGCTCCTATATATATATAATTGCATTCATACCTTGGGAGCATGGAACTATGGTTGATGACGTAAAAACGAGGCACGCAAAACGACACATTTGATGAAGCTTTATACTCTTTGCCGCTACGTCTTCAACAAACACTTCATAGGCTTGAGCATATTACAATTAAATACTATCCTATGAATAAATATTTTTGTCCGGAATTGAGCCAAAACTATATATGGACTCAATTGGAAATTTGTGTCCTTACAAATCTCCCCCTTTAAAAATCCTAAAGGGCCGTCAAGCTCACTAGACTCAAAACATAACCCACCCAAACTAACTTGACTCAACCCAAGGATCAAACGCTTTGCCGTTTAAACAATGCCGCTTTAGAAGAAATCCTGCACACTTAAGCAAACTCATCAAATGCATAGGGAATATCAAAGTATTAAATGCTATTTTAATTAATTACTCCCCCTAAATTAATTCTCCCCTTTATCAAACACATGACCTACTTAGAAAGACGTCTCCCCCTAAGATAAATCTCCCCCAAACTAAGATACGATAATTATAGGATTAGATACCATTTCTCCCCCTATCATTTCTCCCCCTTTTTGTGCAGGAATAGGCAAAGGATAAAGAATTAATAAACAACATGTTGAAGCTTAAAGTGATAGGACATGAAAGCATATGGGCAATAAAAGCATAGGCAAAGACAAAATAAATATCATATATATATATGAACTAGAAATATACCAATGAAGCACTTACATATATATATAGATATAAACACACACATGACACAAAATACAATAAGTTTGCACACTCGGATGGCAAAAATGTGTCATATGGAAACGGAAGTGTAGGGGTGTGAACTAGAAACAATTAAATTTAGACCCAAACACTTAATAAACATTCACGGAGTTCTCATTTGATTGCAGACTTCATCACATTTAAATATAACCTCATGTGACAATATAAATTGAACTCAATGAACAAACATACACAATGCATACAAGCCTAGCATGATGATGATTCTACAAACCAAATAGAGTCATGACATTAAAGACAACTAGGATAAACGGACATTGTGCAAACCGTTGATATACCATCCAATTCTCCCTCAATAACCATATATATTCCTTTTCTTTTGAATGAATATATCAAACAAACATAGGCCTTGGCAATTATTTTCTTTTTAATGCCAAATATTCTGTTTTTAGGCCTTTGGATCACGTATTTCTTTTAGATCCAATAAACGATGGCTTACTATCGCAAAGGATTTAATTCATCCTTTCGGAGCTCTTCCCCGTGCACATTTATATATATAATTTTTTTTATCTCACAAAGCTCACGTGCAACGGATTTTGACATGCACTAGTCCTCCTAGGTCATAGATATGTAAATGACTAGATTGGTAGGAGAACACCTCAAAAAGTTCAAATATAACATGTGACATTAAGATTTCAAAAGAGCTCGTGTATGTGTGAAAAGAGGCATATAAAAATAGAATCCATTTAAACAATACAAAATCCAACTACTCTATATAAAACATGGTAAAGAACATTTTAAGGATTGACAATCTAAACCAAAAGTTCTAGCCACATGGGAGCGTAAAAGATGGGATTCAAACACAAGTATATGCCACTTAAAGTGTGTCAAACAAAAATACACACAAAAAAAATCTTTTTGAGTTTTTAACATTTTTAATCAAAAAATAAAAATTTACTCAAAAGGACAAACAAAAATCATTTGTATTTTTCATTAAGCTTAAATGAAATAAATAAAACACAAATGATAAACAAAAATCTTTTTATATTTTTCAATTAATTCAAATACAAAATATAATACAAAAAGATAAACAAGTCATAATTTCTAGCATATGATATGAAATAAGGCAATGACTAGAAAATGACTAAACAAGCATACATTTAGCATGTGAATATAGCATGAAGTATAAAAAGCTAAAGTATGCATAAAACACTAACACATTCAACCTTTAAATTTAGCAAGGGAGGTTTCATGTGATAATAAATGAGAATCAAAAACCCTATTTTGTAAGGCAACCAAGTCGGATTTCCTAACCCAAATTAATGAAGAATGACTATCTTGGGGTGTTGGAACGTTAACTATCGTGGTTACTTTACTACGGGGTTTTCTAGGAATTCGTTTAAGATCAAAAAAAATTTTCCTGAGATGACCTTTTCGACCACAATGTGTACAAGCAAAAACATGTCAAAAAGATTTACTTAAGGAGTGATCTTTAAATGCATTCCTAGTAGATTCTCCTAAAACATTGGTTTTGGCATTATGAGAAAATTCATTACAAGTATTGAAGCCTAAACCACAAGTGTCATTTTTAATTTGGACCGTTCCTAACATTTTATCTAGTTTTTCCGAACGACACTCCAAATCAAATTTGACATTACTAGAATCTTTTAATTTATTTTCCAATTCTAAAATGTTAGATTCTAGTAAAATATTTCGCTCTTCAAAAGCAAGAAGCTCCTTTTTCAAGGATTCCATTAAACCCCTAAGGCTATCTCTCTTGCCTTCTACATATTCAAGCTTCTCTCGAAGAGTCCTCTCACGTGTCCTAAGGTCTTCTATTAAGGCATTTTCATCAACGACCTTGACACTCTCTCTTAAACTAGCTTCTAACTTCAAATTAGCCCTTTTCAATTTAATAGATTCTTTATAAAGTTCTTGAAAAGCATTTTGAAGTTCACTCACATTACCCTCTTCTTCATTTTCATTCTCCCTTTCTTCTCCACTCACACTATCATAAAAAACAAGTGAATCATAAACTTTGACCTTGGAAGTGTCATGTGTTAAAGTTTCATCAATCGATGAGTTCTCACTATCACTCACATGACTAGCCATAAAAACTACAAAAATTTTCTTAGTGGCGGAATCGGGCTTCTCTTTCGTATCACTATCACCAAGGGTCTCATTATATGAAATGGGTGGCTTACCCTCTTTCCTTAGTTTAGTGGGGCACTCATAAGCCCTATGGCCATAACCTTCACAACCAAAACATTTATTAGACTCGTCCCTATCTAAATATTCATTACTAGGTTTAGGGATCTTCTCGGCTTTAGGGATCTTCTCGCTTTTATCATGTTTAGAAGTGTCAAATTTCTTAAAATAATTTTTAAGTTTATCTTTGTTAATTTTAAGAAATTTTCTAAATTTACGAGCAAATAAAGCCATGTCTTCCGAGTCACTATCACTCTTGCTCTCTACTACTTATGTGACCTCTTTTCGGGCTTTTAAACCAACGCCCTTTTCGATTTTCTTTTCAGTTTTAGAGGGAAACATATCTAGTTCATAGGTTTGTAAATCACCTACAAGCTCTTCTAATTTCGTAGAGGATAAAGTTGGTAAAGAATTTAAAACGGTCACCTTTGGAATAAATCTATCGGGTAGGGACCTTAAAATTTTCTTTACAACACGGTTGTCAAGTATTTTCTCTCCCAAGTTAAAAGATGAATTAACAATATCAGAAAGTCTAGCATAAAATTCATCAAAAGTTTCTTTTTCATTCATTTTGATAGTTTCAAATTGAGTGGTGAGGTTTTGGAGTTTTGAAGCTTTAACGACACTAGTTACTTCATGAGTTAATTGTAAAATATCCCAAGCTTCTTTAGCGGTTTCACACGTCATAATACGACGGAATTCATCTGGTGTGACAGCGCTAAATAAGGCATTTAAACCACGGGAATTGAAATTAGCAACTTTAAACTCATTTTCAGTCCATCTATCGACGGGTTTGATAACACGTTCATTTTCAACTAAATAAGTTGGTGGGGACCACTCGTTAACAACAGACATCCAGACTCTTTCGTCGATAGATTTTAGTGCCGATCTCATACGCGCTTTCCAATACGCGTAGTTTGAACCATCGAAAATAGAAAATTTTGAAAATGGGGAAAAATCCATTTTAGCCAAAAATTATTTAAAAGATCGTTAACGAAATAATTTATCGCTTTGGCTCTGATACCAATTTGTAAAATCTGGAACCCCGGATTTTATAAGTTTAATTTTTGTAATTAAACACAATTAAAAATATTGTAATTTCCTTTGTAGTAAAACACGAGATGATGCGGAAGCGTAAAACGTGATGGTTCAACTTTTAAACAACAATAACAACAAATTTTAATTTCTTGAAACAAATTAAAATTACACCAAGTGAAGTAAAATTAACCAATTAAGGTATTCACTAAAACCGATTCATTAATCCAAGTCCTAGAATTTGCCTAAGTCATATTTATCAAGATTAGCAAATTAGGCGTAACCAAATTTTAGCAAATGACTTGAATTAAATAAACTTTACCCAATATTTAATATAAGTCCTAAATTAAATTGAGTGTGATAATTTAAATCGAATTTTATCTTGAATTATGCTAAGCATGTGTTCTACGTTATTTTTGCAAGATAAAATAAACCAATCACACTACGCCGCGATGTACGAGGAAAAACCCAAGACGGGAAACAACCTCGGACGGCCCTAGCCACAAATCCACTAGATACGGAATTACAAGTACAAGACATATAGACTTACAACACATGACTCGATCCCTCTCAATCCTCGACGCTTCTTCTTGTAGAAACCTCTTCCTAGCGAATAACCTTGGAACACCACCGCGGTCTCGGAATCCACCGATAGGACTTTATATGGTCACCGTCACCCGAGCATGGAGCCTTTCTCCGTGTGGGTAAATTAATGTAGAAACACTTCTTCTTTCTTTGTGGGTGGTGGAAGCAAAACCCAAAACTTCTCTTCAATTCGGTGTAGAGAAAACCGGTGCCAAACTCCAAGTAATTGATAAGTATATAAGAACTTGGAATAAACTCATTTGGGTGTAAACACTAGAGTGATGGAAATTTTTCTCTAAAAATCTCACTCAAAACATGAACATTTTCCTAAACAATTTTTACTCTCAAACTCTCTCTAAGAGATAAACTAGGATGGAAAAGTTGGAAAAAGTTATATTGGAAAATGTTATTCCCGCACATAATAAAGTCTGAAAAAGTTGGTTAAAAACCAAGTGGGGAAGTGGGTGCAAAACTGCCAAAAAAACTGCCAAAAACTGTTCCCGCTTGGCATCTCGTTTGAACGACATTTCGTTCGAACGAAATCTCGTTCGAACGAAATCTCGTTCGAACGAGACTTCTAACGACGTTCCAGATTGAACTCGTTAGAATCTCGTTGGAAATCTCGTTAGAACGAGCAATCTCGTTCGAACGACATTTCGAACGACGGACCAGTATACTTTGATGGGAACTCGTTGGCAGGTTCTTTCGAACGACATTTTCGTTTGAACGGAAATCTCGTTCGAACGACTCTATCGAACGAAAAACCAAAAAGTTTGGAAAATTTGTTTTTAGCCCAGAAAACTTTATAAACTTATTTTAAAGTTTTATTTAATTCTTTCTTAAAATTAAAACACAGTTTTTACAAAACCTAACAACCAATAAACTTTGTTCCAAGCTCCTATATATATATAATTGCATTCATACCTTGGGAGCATGGAACTATGGTTGATGACGTAAAAATGAGGCACGCAAACCGGCACATTTGATGAAGCTTTATACTCTTTGCCGCTATGTCTTAAACAAACACTTCATAGGCTTGAGCATATTACAATTAAATACTATCCTATGAATAAATGTTTTGTCCGGAATTGAGCCAAAACTATATATGGACTCAATTGAAAATTTGTGTCCTTACACATCCGTAAGAAATAATTCTCCAAGTGACGTTTATAAGTCTTGGGCTTCACAAGTTTAGTTCAATATAGCTCCTACGTATCCAAGGATACTTGGAATCAAAGCCAACGTAATTCCAACAAATAAGATACATGATGGGTGTAGGTGACAGGATGCCAGGTATACAATATAAAACATTACGGTATTTATAGGGGCTAGTCATTAATATAACAGTCCGTTGTGTTGAATTGATATATTTATATGTTAGAAATAAGTTAATCAAAGGGCAACATTTTATAAGTATTTGGTATGAAAACACACATTCGAGGTGTCGTCGAGGGGATAAACTTCGTTCATTTGGAGGAACGATGGGAGTAGTAAATTTTATACTTTGGCTTTTAGAGTTTACTTACCTTTATAGCGTGAACAAGAATTTTCTCATGGGAGTGTCCCCACATGAGGTGCCCGATGTGGGAAAATATCTATTTAGTTATGCAGAAATTCATTTAGTTGGGAGGATCTTCATTTAGAAGAGTCGATTTTTGAGTAATGCGTGTAGCGGTTTTACTTTGGTTGTCTTTTAGAGGTGACTTTTAAAATCAACAAACCTTTTTCGGGACTTAACTGACTTTTATAAAATACTAACTTCATTCAAGAATTTGCAGAACAAGCTTAGGTATCTCGAGTGCTCAGGATTAAAAAATCTAGAAAATCGAATCAACACTAGGTTTGGGTTACTTTTAAAGGTTTCTTGACCATTCGATCAAAGGTCTTGGATGGTGGTTCTGGGATAGGGTGACACATGGACATCTAGTAAAGATTTGGTTGGATTTGATACCTATTACCATAGGAGCCTTTAATCGAACAATTAAAGGTCTGTTCAACCTAATGGTGGAAGGACCTTGGGGAATTTAACCGAATTGTTAAAGAGTAATACCCCGTAATTTTACTGATTTTTATTTAAGGGATTAATTAAATTAAATGATAATTAATTGGAAATTAATTCGAGTATAAATACTAGTGAGATGTGAGTTGGTATTCAATTATGGTGTTAAAATTGATAATTTCATGTATTGATAATGTTAAAATTATCGCGAGACAGAAATACGATAATTTGGAAATTTAATTGGGACGCGCGTGTCAGTCGGGTCAGGAATGTAAAATTTTTGGAATTAAAAAGTGAATAATATTTTTATCAATCGAATGGTCATTTCTAGTGCGCCAACGTGTCCAAAAAGGTCGAAATAGTCAGAAAACACTAGCCGAGGGTTTAGTTTGGGTCCCGGGGTATTTTTGGGCCAACTGGCAACCTAGAAGGGTATTTTGGTAATTTTAAAAATAGGGGAATTAAAACCCACAAATTTTATAGGTTAATTTTGTATTAGAAATAAACCCATTAAGTCCACAATTCAGCATTTAACAAGAAGTGAGCTACGGGAGTTATAGGGAGAGTCGTAAGAGGTTCTAAAAGAAACCCTTAGCCACCATCACCATCTTTGGGAGAAATCTGTAGAGAGAGAGGAGAATCAACCTTCATCCTTCAACATCAAACCAGAAAATCTAAGGCAAGTGGTTTAATTACATAAATTCAAGCGAATGTTTCTTCCATGCTTAGAATTGAATATATGTCACGTATTAAAAGTTTGATGAAAACCCATGAAATTGGAGATAGAAAATCGATATATTATATGAGAATCGCAATGTAGAATAGTTAATGACGAAATTCAGATCCAAAATATACCTATTGATGATTTAAAAATGAATTTATAAGGAATAGTTGTAGACATTAGATTTTGGGTTCATGTTTATAGGGTTTGGGATAATAATTGGGGATTTATGTAAATTGTATGTTGATTTGGAGTAATTGACCCCATGTATATGTTAGAGAGTGACCTAGGAGGACTTAGTGTAGTTTAAACACATTAAGACATAGATTGGATGATCATAAGATGGATTTAGAAAAGAGAAAAAGGAAGAAAAACGGATTTGCAGATTTCTGGGTGAGTTCTGCCATCTCGTTAGAAGACCTGCCCAGGTCGTTTGAACGACCTCGTTCCAACGAACTTCGAACGAGATAACAGTATCCCTTATAACGAGTTGGTAGTTCGTTCGAAGCCTTTCATTCGAACGACACTCGTTCGAACGAGTTGACAGAATGGCTTTTTGGCCTGTTTTTATTTCTAATGTTCCGTAGACTTATTTAAATGGAGAGATAATCTTCCCTTATTAATTAGTGGGTATTGTTGTGAGATTAGGGTACGTTGAGGAGTAAAACTTAGAATCTCGGAGTAAACTGGGGGACAATTGTGGATTTGGAAACAAGCACTTAATTACGACGTGAGAAGAGTTGACAACTTTAATGTATATGAATTAAGGACTTATAAGCGTATGGCATTTAAATGGTAATAGAAGAACGAGAAGTATACCTCTACTAATATATTGAGATATCTAAGTTGTGTGAATGCTTAGTATATGTAGTTATCTGTGTATAACATACCTACCGGACATGCCATCACGGCAGGTTGACGTTCGATCAGGGCTATCTAATCTTTGTGTGCCTACGGGTGGATTTAGATTGGTACCTCGAGGACATAGGTCAGAGAAGGACTTACTGATAAGTTAATAAGTCTGCTGATCATGGGAGCGTAGTTATGTGCGTGACCCATGTGATGTGAACTATATTCGCCTCCATTGTTTGTGATTGTTGATTATCGAAAATGATTCCTAAGAGATTCGGAATACGTAGTCCTTATGTACGTGATGTACCGGGATTGGATAGCAGAGTATGTGTGCACCGTAGCTTAGTCTCGGGGTTCTAGTATTATATATTTATGATGAGAATAATATACTGTTAATTGAAATGAACTGCCATGTATATATGTGAATATAAACAATTGCAACGTTATGTAAAGATGAGATGAAAGATTTATAGTAAGTAGTATTACTAATACGGGAAACCGAGAATAAATGAAAATCTCTCTATTTAAATGAAGATGCCAAAATTAAATCATGAATCGTATAGTAACGTTAGGTTTTATTTTGGACTAGTTAGATATGGGCATAACTAGAATGGGTACGGGTACGTTAGGAGTGCACAGATAGTCGAGAGGTGAGTATTTCATGTGAGAGCACGTCCTAACATGTATTTTGCATTCATTATTTTAATGTCATTAAAACACTTTCTATATTTTAAGTTGTTTTCCACAATCGGGCTCTGACCCGTTTGCTTTCAAAGATATTTTTGTAAAAACCTTTTAGGTGCCCATCCACAAGGACACCATGTATAGGAGTTCCATTCAGGTGACAGACTGTAGCTACCGTGGAAGTTACAGGACTTTGATAGTAGACGCCTCCACTTTCGGTCTTGACTCTATGTTACTAGATCTTCCTCATATGTTGGGCATGTCGCCCCATTTCTTTTAGACACTTTATTTATCCAGTTATATCAGATTTTTGGGCTGTAATTAATTTAGTGATGCAGACTTAGTATTTGTTTATTCCTGTATTTGGATTGTTGTGAGGAGTATCCCTCCAGACTCATTACTATTTTATGGTTATTCTATTGTCATTATGTTGTGGCGGTTATGTTAGCATTTCATAATTTAAGTATTGCATGCTAATCGGATTTAATTAAAATTGACAACTCACTTTTTAAATATTAGGTGGCTAGTAATTAATAAAACGTTTTCGATAGTGATGCTAGGAACTGAACCAACTTGGCATTTTGTATTAATTTAATAAAGGAGTAGCTACCCGATATTTAATTAGTCGAGGTGTCACTGGTGGTATCAGAGCATCAGTTCTAGTGTCCTTAGGATCTATACGGCTTATTATGTTTCCGCTGAGATTCTTTGATGTAGAGCCCTATATTTTAGGACTGTTGTATTCTTTTATGTATGTTTTTCTCTTCAGCTATTTTAGGATAATGACTGCGAACTTATAAGACTTTACTCTTATTTCATATTCCTCCACGACGTGCATAGTGAGTTCCTAGGGGTGCATAGCCCGAGCCACAGCCTGGACCAATTCAGGGAACCATGAATGCCGCCGAGGTTGCAGCTATTGTAGCCCAAGCGGTGAATGCCGCCCTAGCGGTTGTACAGCAGGCACCACCCCAGGCATCGATAGTCGTGCCAGTTCAGTCTCATGCATTCCCGTCTTCTTGGGAACGCGTTCATGATTATTTTTAGAAAGCACACCCTCCGGAGTTTGCAGGTAGCTCCGACGTTGTAGTGTCCAGTCAGTGGAGGAAGGATATTCAGAGGCACTTAAGGATGTACGAGTGCAAGGAATTTAAAAACAGATACTAGCTACTTTTAAGCTAGTAGGATCAGTATTGCAGTAGTGGGAGTCTATTACCACCGCAGAGGAGAGGGACGCCCTTTCTATTCAGGAGTTCTGGGAGTCTATTTTCCATCAGCTGTTCACACTGAGATGAGGAGGAAGTTAATGAACCTCACGTAGGAGGTAAAGACCGTGGCCGAGTATGAGACCGAATTCACAAATCTCTTGAATATTTTTCCCGATGAGATTCCTACTGAGGAGAAGAAGATTTAGAAGTTCATGGAAGGATTGACTTGGAGGATCCGACATCACTTATTGGGAAATCTTTCGTTGGACACTTACTCTGACGTGGTTAACGCGGCACTGCTTTACTGCCAGGATCACCACTTTCACATGTCTGAGAGTAAGAGTTGAGGAGAGTCCAGCCATCAGGGAAGGACATGGGGAAATGGTGCCAGCAGGGCAAAATCTATTCAGGGTCATCTAAGGTAGGGTGAACAGGGTTCCCAATAGGGGGATCCTAAGAGATTCAGATCTGGGGGTTTCAGGAATGGTCAGGGAGGTTTCAGACATGGCCATTAGGGCCAACAGGGCCAGATTGGTCAGCAGCAATAGTTTCAGCAGGGCCAGCATGGTCAAGGTAGGAATGGTAACGGCCATCAAGGCCGAAGGCAGCAGGGACAGCGAGGAGGAAATTTCTCGGGGAAGTGCTTCGTGTGTGGCAATATGGGCCACAAATGCCAGGATTGTCCTGCTAGGGGAAGGGCCCCACAGAAGCACCAGGGTGATCGACACGAGCCACATAGGCCTATGTTTCCTGCCGCCCTCCCAGCACCACCACAGATGGCAGCATTACTACCCATTCCAGCGGTCCCAGTTCAGCAGGGACAACTTCAGTATGGGAGAGTGTATCATCTCCAGCAGGCCGCCGTCCAAAAGGATCCACCTGCTATTGAGGGTATGTTCTCTATTCAGGGGACTATGGGGCGTATTTTATTTGATACGGGGGCCACACATTATTTCATTGCCACGAGATTTTCATGCACTATTGGGTTGTTAGACACTGCAGAGAGCACGATTACTTGTGTAGATTCACCGTTGAGTAGGGGTTCTGTAATTTCTCTTATATGTAGAGGTGTGGGCATAGAGATCAGGAGGTTTACTTTACCCGCTGATATGTTAGTATTAGAGATGAATGAGTATGATGTGATTGTTGGTATGGATTAGATAGTTGCGTACCGAGCCACGATTGACTGTTTCAATAGGAGTATTATTTTTTCCATTCCCGGGAAGGAGATGTTTCTAGTGGCGATGCCTCACCTTGAGGGAGGATCATCCACTCATTTGTACTATATAGAGGAGGAAACCTCTAAGGAAGTGGTGATACGACTTGATTCGATTCCAGTCGTTAGAGAGTTCGTTGATGTATTCCGGGATATACCTGGATTACCTCCTAGTAAAGAGATTGATTTTGTTATCGATTTGACGTCGGGCACTCGGCCAATTGCCCGCGCACCGTACCGTATGGCTCTAGCGGAGATGAGAGAGCTAAGGGATCAAATAGAGCAGTTGTTGGGTCAGGGGTTTATCCGAAGGAGTACTTCGCCGTGGGGTGACCCTGTGTTGTTTGTAAAGAAGAGGGATGGATCGTTGAGATTGTGTGTAGATTACTGGGAGTTGAATAAAATCACGATACGAAATAAGTATCCGTTGCCCCGAATCGATGACTTATTTGACCAGTTGAGAGGAGCTTGCTTCTTCTCAAAGATTAATTTGTGATCGGGATACCATCAGTTGCTTATCAGGGAACAGTTCGTCTCGAAGACTGCTTTCTTGATGAGATATGGTTCCTATGAATTTCGGGTTATGCCTTTTGGCTTGACCAACCCTCCAGCCGTGTTTATGGACTTGATGAATAGGTTGTTCAGAGAGTTCCTAGACCAATTCGTCATTGTCTTTATTGATGACATTCTGGTTTACTCCCAGACAGAGGAGGTGCACGCTGAGCATTTGAGACAGGTTTTGCAGACGTTGCATCAGAACAAGCTTTATGCAAAGTATGAGAAGTGTGGGTTCTGGTTGAAGGAGGTTTAGTTTTTGGGGCATATCATTTCAGACCGGGGAATATCTGTTGATCCGGGGAAGGTATCTGCGGCAAGGGAATGGGGACAACCCAGACACCGACTAAGATCCGTAGTTTCTTGGGCCTAGCAGGATACTACAGGAGGTCTATTTGGGGTTTCTCAAAGATAGTTGATCCTTTGACACATCTGACTCGCAAAAGGTGTACCATTCATCTGGAGCGATGCCTGTCAGTTGGCATTCGATGAGTTGAAGGACAAATTGACCTCAGTGCTTGTGTTAGCATTGCCCAGGCCGGGAGTTGAGTATTTAGTGTACACCGATGCGTCATTACAAGGACTTGGAGGTGTGCTGCAACAAAAGAGTCAGGACATAGCTTATGCTTCGCGTAAGCTTAAGCCTCACGAGAGGAATTACCCCACCCAGGACTTGGAGTTAGCGGCAGTCGTATTCGCTCTTCGGATTTGGAGACACTATCTCTCGGGGAGAAATTTTGGTTATTCACAGACCACAAGTCTCTACAATACCTCTTCACGCAGAAGGAGCTGAATATGCGTTAACGTCGGTGGCTTGAGTTTGTGAAGGATTATCAGTTCGATATCCAGTATCACCCAGGGAAGGCTAACGTGGTAGCAGATGCATTGAGCCGTCGGACGGTAAATGAGGTGGCCGAGGTGTGGAAAGATAAGTGGAAGGAGTTGGGACACCAGGATGCAGTGGCCCGATCGTTCATCTCTGTGATGACTATTACACCTCAGATTGTTACGAGGGTGGTAAAGGCCCGGGAAAATGACTCGTTCTGTCAGGAGCAGATAGTTCGATTACTAGCAGAGGGAGCCGAGTCCTATGCCATTGGTTCAGACGGGGGATTACACTTCAATGGGAGACTGGTCGTTCTGGAAGGGGAGGACTTGTGACATGAGGTAATGACGGAGTCGCACGGCTCACGGTTCGCGGTACACCCTAGTGGGGATAATATGTACCAAGACATGAGACGATAATATTGGTTGAGCGGGATGAAGAGAGATATCGCCGTGTTTGTTTCTAAATGTGCCACTTTTCAGCTAGTGAAGGTGGACCATCAGAAACCGACAGGACTTCTACAGCCATTAGAGGTTCCGACGTGGATATGGGAGAGCATCTCCATGGACTTTATCACGGGGTTACCTACGTCGCAGAGGGTTCACGACTCCATTTGGGTAATTGTGGATAGGTTGACCAAAGTTGCTCATTTTCTACCCGTAAGGACAGATTACACTACGGGACAGTATGCCCAGATTTTTATTGCAGAGATAGTGAGACTTCACGGGGTACCTCTAAATATCGTGTCTGACCGAGACAAGATATTTGTTTCATTATTTTGGGAGAGTTTCTAGGAGGCTATGGGTACGGAGTTGCGGCTGAGTACGACTTATCACCCGCAGACGAATGGGCAAACCGAGCGGACAAACTAGATGTTGGAGGACATGTTGCTTATATGCATCCTAGACTTTGGAGGTGAATGGGAGCAGTACCTTCCACTGGTGGAGTTTGCTTATAATAACTCCTATCAGTTTACCATTGGCATGGATCCATTTGAGGCGTTGTACGGTAGACGTTGTCGTTCCCCAGCATGTTGGTTAGAGGTGGGGGATAACAAAATCCTTGAGCTGAAAGTGATTCGGGACACTTCGGCAAGGATATAGATCATACAGAGCCGCATTCGGGTAGCTCAGGACCGGCAGAAGAGCTATGCTGATGCAAAAAGATTGTTCAGAGAATTCAAGGTGGGGGACCAGGTGTTACTGAGAGTATCTCCTATGAAGGGGATAATGCGTTTTGGGAAAAAGGAGAAACTGGCACCAAGGTATGTAGGGCCATTTCCTATCATGGAGCGTATTGGGCCAGTTGCGTATAGAATGGGGTTACCGGAGCACTTGCATAGGATTCATAATGTGTTTCACATTTCCTCGCTAAGGAAATATCTTAGGGACGATTTAGCCCATACTCACATTGCTTTGGAGGACATTGATCTTCAGCCTGATAGTTCCTACGAGGAGGGACTGATCGCCATTTTGGATCGAAGCGATAGGAAACTGAGGTCGAAGATAGTATCGTTGGTACGTGTGCAGTGGCGACATCATAATGCCGAGGAGTCCACATGGGAGTGCGAGGATGAAATGCGTGAGCGATATCCAGAGTTATTTTTACCAGGTACTCTTTTGTTCCAAATTTCGGGACGAAATTCTGTTATTAGGGGGGAAGTATGTAATACCCCATAATTTTACTGATTTTTATTTAAGGAATTAATTAAATTAAATGATAATTAATTGGAAATTAATTCGGGTACAAATACTAGTGAGATGTAAGTTGGTATTCAATTATGGTGTTAAAATTGATAATTTCATGTATTGATAATGTTAAAATTATCGCGAGATAGAAATACGATAATTTGGAAATTTAATTGGGACGCGCGTGTCAGTCGCGTCAGGAATGTAAAATTTTTGGAATTAAAAAGTGAATTATATTTTTATCAACCGAATGGTCATTTTGAGTGAGCCAACGTGTCCGGAAGGGTCGAAATAGTAAAAAAACACTAGCTGGGGGTTTAGTTTCCGGGAACCTAGAAGGGTATTTTAGTAATTTTAAAAATAGGGGAATTAAAACCCACGAATTTTAGAAGTTAATTTTGTATTAGAAATAAACCCACTAAGTCCATAATTCAGCATTTAATTAGAAGTGGGCTACGAGAGTTATAGGGAGAGTCTTAAGGGGTTCCAAAAGAAACCCTTAGCCACCATCACCATCTTTGGGAGAAATCTGTAGAGAGAGAGGAGAATCATCCTTCATCCTTCAACATCAAACCAGAAAATGTAAGGCAAGTGGTTTAATTACATAAATTCAAGCGAATGTTTCTTCATTGCTTAGAATTGAATATATGTCACGTATTGAAAGTTTGATGAAAACCCATGAAATTAGAGATAGAAAATCAAAATATTATATGAGAATCGCAATGTAGAATAGTTAATGACCAAATTCAGATCCAAAATATACCTATTGATGATTTAAAAATGGATATATAAGGAATAGTTGTAGACATTAGATTATGGGTTCATGTTTATAGGGTTTGGGACAATAATTGGGGATTTATGTAAATTGTATGTTGATTTGGAGTAATTGACCCCATGTATATGTTAGAGAGTGACCTAGGAGGACTTAGTGTAGTTTAAACACATTAAGAATCCGTTTGGATGATCATAAGATGGATTCAGAAAAGAGAAAAAGGAAGAAAAACGGATTTGCAGATTTCTGGGTGAGTTCTGCCATCTCATTAGAAGACCTGCCTAGGTCGTTCGAACGACCTCGTTCGAACGAGATTCTAACGAGATGAAAGTATCTCTTCTAACGAGTTGGTAGTTCGTTCGAACGACACTCGTTCGAACGACACTCGTTCGAACGACACTTCTAACGAGTTGACAGAATGGCTTTTTGTCCTGTTTTTATTTCAAATGTTTTGTAGACTTATTTAATTGGAGAGATAATCTTCCCTTATTAATTAGTGGGTATTGTTGTGAGATTAGGGTACGTTGAGGAGTAAAACTTAGAATCTCGGAGTAAACCGGGGGATAATTGAGGATTTGGAAACGAGCACTTAATTACGACGTGAGAAGAGTTGACAACTTTAATGTATATGAATTAAGGACTTATAAGCGTATGTCATTTAAATGGTAATACAAGAACGAGAAGTATACCTCTACTAATATATTGAGATATCTAAGTTGTGCGAATGCTTAGTATATGTAGTTATCTATGTATAACATACTTACCGTACTTGCTATCTTGGGAGGTCGGCGTTCGATCAGGGTCATCTAATCTTTGTGTGCCTACGGAGGGATTTAGATTGGTACCTCGAGGACATAGGTCAGAGAAGGACTTATTGAGAAGTTAATAAGTCTGCTGATCAAGGGAGCGTAGGTATGTGCATGACCCATGTGATGTGAACTATGTTTGCCTCCATTATTTGTGATTGTTTATTATCGAAAACGATTCCTGAGAGATTCGAAATATGTGGTCCTTATGTACATGATGTACCAGGATTGGATAACAGAGTATATGTGCACCGCAACTTAGTCTCGGGGTGCTAGTATTGTATATATATGATGAAAATAATATACTGTTAATTGAAATGAACTGGCATGTATATATGTGAACATATACAATTGCAACGTTATGTAAAGATGAGATGAAAGATTTATAGTAAGTAGTATTACTAATACGGGAAACCGAGAATAAATGAAAATCTCTCTATTTAAATGAAGATGCCGGAATTAAATCGTGAATCGTATAGTAACGTTAGGTTTTATTTTGGACTAGTTAGATATGGGCATAACTAGAATGGGTACGAGTACGTTAGGAGTGCACAGATAGTCGAGAGGTGAGTATTTCATGTGAGAGCACGTCCTAACATGTATTTTGCATTCATTGTTTTAATGTCATTACAAAACTTGCTATATTTTAAGTTGTTTTCCACAATCGGGCTCTGACCCGTTTTCTTTCAAATATATTTTTGTAAAAACCTTTTAGGTGCCCAGCCACAAGGACACCATGCATAGGAGTTCCATTCAGGTGACGGACCGTAGCTGACGTGGAAGTTACAGGACTTTGACAGTAGACGCCTCCACTTTCGTTCTTGAATCTATGTTACTAGATCTTCCTCATCTGTTGGGCATGTCGCCCCATTTCTTTTAGACAGTTTATTTATCCAGTTATATCAGATTTTTGGGTTGTAATTAATTTAGTGATGCAGACTTAGTATTTGTTTATTCCTGTATTTGGATTGTTGTGAGGAGTATCCCTCCAGGCTCATTACTATTTTATGGTTATTCTATTGTCATTATGTTGTGGTGGTTATGTTAGCATTTCATAATTTAAGTATTTCATGTTAATCGGATTTAATTAAAATTGACAACTCACTTTTTAAATATTAAGTGGCTAGTAATTAATAAAACGTTTTCGACAGTGATGCTAGGAACTGAACCAACTTGGCATTTTGTATTAATTTAATAAAGGAGTAGCTACCTGGTATTTAATTAGTCGGGGTGTCACATAAAGGTCCTAGCAAGTTTTTTTTATTTGCTATTTTTGCAACTGGTTCCCTCCAAGTTTTATTAATGTTCATAGGTATAATGTAGTGTAAGTAAAAATTTCCAATTGAGTCAATTTGTATCCATTGGCTTAATTCTAGAGGAAACACTGTGAGCCATAGGGTAGAAGTTATATTTGTGACCTTTCAAGCCTATGGCATTTTTTTGTTGAAGACGTAATGGCCAAGTCGAAAAGATCACATCCCATGTCTTGTTTCGTGCCTCGTTTCGTCATCAATGTTCTAATGACATCTACGGTATGAATGCATATTTTATATGAGCCTTGTCTATCTAATATTAGGTGTTAAAATCTTATTTAAATATATTTTAAAATCACCTTTTATTTTTTAAGAAAAATACTCTAATTTGCTAGGTCGTTCGAACGACCTTTCCATATCGTTCGAACGAGATTTGGTGTTCGTTCGAACGACTTGTAACGAGATCTCATGTTGGTTTGTGTTGACTTCTAGTTAAAAGTCTCGTTCGAATATGTTGGCTATGTCTTTTGAACGAGATTGATCAACGTTCGAAAGAACGGAGTAGTTATCTCTAAAAGTCAGCTTTTTGTAGAAGTTTTTCTCTTAACTACCCACTAATTTTTTCTAACCATGTATGTAATGTGTGATTGAATTTTAATCAGAGACTTTTCCATGATCTAAATTTAAGAAACCTTTAAAAAAGTTCGAGAAAGTTTTTTCCATGCTTTATCGTTTAATCCTTCTAATAAAACACATGTTTACACCTAATTTTTTTTATAATCCAAGCTAAGACATGATATATGTTTGAGATCAAGTTTTGTCATCGGTTTTTCATTCTCTATATCATTGAGGATTATTTCTTGTGGATGATTTTGCGTTCATTGATGTGAATAAGATGGAATCCATATGAGTGATGGTTGCTATGCCCCAGCGGTGAACTCCGAGATGTCGGGGGCCTCCTATATTGTCACCAAGCAGAGGTTGAAGGAAAAAGAGTATCAAGGCTTACAATTTTATCGATTTGTTGTGTAAGTATTCTCTCATGTCCTTTTGTGATTACGATCTTAGTGGACTTGCGACTGGGTCGTCCGAGGATTTTCTTGATGTGGGTTTTCCGCGTACATTGCGGCGTTGTGGTTGTTTATTTTATCTTTCAAATTCACACCTAGATTCATGATTAGGTTAAAAAGATAAAAATGGTTTAACCATAAAAATGATGTAATTGGTGGTTAGTTAATTTCGGTAGTGTTAGTGTAAGAAAAAGTTTAATTTGGCAAAATTCATGATTAATTTGGTTTGTACAAATTTGAACTTGAATTGAAGTTTTGTTTAAGAAGTGAAAAATAATTTAAAAGAAATTAAACACATAGGGGTATTCCACTTTTCAAATTGGTATTAGATCGGGTTCATTAAATTATCGTGTTAGATCCTTTTTGGTTTGAATATGGAAAAGTTTTCATTTTTTGAGGTTTTCTATTTTTAAAGGTTTTAGCTATGCAAACAGGAAAGTGCGTATGAGGTCAGCACTTATTCATAAGATGACAAGGTTTCGCCAGAGTTTGTTAGAGGGTGGTCCCCACCAACGTGTTTGGTATAGAAGTTTGTGCTCCTAAACCCTTAGAAAGATAAAGTGAGGATGAGTATAAGTTAGCAATTTATAATTCATGTGGTTTAAATTCTCTTTTTAGTGTGGTCACACCGGTAGTTCCGTCGCATTATGACATGTACTCCAACTCACCCATGAAGACACAAGTGTTGTCAACGCTTCCAAACTCTAAAACATCACCACTTAGTTTGAAACTATTAAGATGTTAGAGAGTGAGTCATTTGATGAGTTCTATGCTAAATTATTCGATATTGTTAATTCGTCTTTTAACCTTGGAGAGAAGATACCCAACAACCGTGTCATAATTTTTTTTAAGGTCATCACTAGATAGGTTTAATCCATAAGTGAATGTTTTGAATTATTTAGGCACTTTAAACTCTACGAAACAGGAAGAGCTTCTAGGTCACTTACAAACCTATGAACTTGACATGTTTACTAACAAGGATGTGAAGAAAAACGATAAGGGCATAGATTTGAAAGCCCGAAAGGAGGAAACACCTATTTCTGATGATTAGTATGACATCGACTTGGATGATATGGATGTGTTTGCTGAGAGATTTGGAAAATTTATGAAGTTTAATAAAGAGAAATTTAAAAATGATTATAATAAATTTGAGTTTAAGTATAACATAGTCGAGAAACTCCCTAAAAATCGTAATGACGATCTTAAGAGGGACGAGTCGAACAAGTTTTTTAGTTATGAGGTTTTTGGCCATAGGGTAGCTGAGTGTCCCACTAAACTAAAAAAGGAGGTCAAGAAACCAATTTTATATAATGCCACCCTTAGTGATAGTGAACCGGAAGGGGTACTCGATTCCCCCATTGAGTGGAACTTCACTACTTTCATGGATAGTAATGCTAGTTCTGATGAGAAACCTTCCAATGGAGATATTTCTTTGCATGAAACTTTCGAGGCCATCATTTCTGAATCCCATCTGTGTGATTGTAAACTGAGTGGAGAAGAGAGTGATAATGAAGGAGAGTAGGAGGAAAATTAACTACAAGTTGCCTTCCGTGAGTTGTATACAAAATCGTTGAAATTAAAAAAGGCTAACTTGAAGTTAAAATTTAGGATGAAAGAACATGTCATAGGTAATGATGAAAATGCTTTAATGGAGGATCTTAGGGCACATGAGAGGACTATTCGAGAGAAGCTAGAGTATGCTAAAAGTGAGAGAGATAGTTTTTGATGTTTAGTGGAGGCTATAAAGAAAAATATTCTTGAGTTTGAAGAGACTAGGAGTTTACTTAAGTCTAGGATAGTGGAACTTAAAGATAGATTGAGAGCCTTGAGTCGGGTCAAGTTTGATTTGGAATGTAGGTATGAAAAATTGGATAAGATGTTAGGCACCGTCCAATTTAAAAATAACAGGTGTGGAATTGAGTTTGATTCTGAAATTTCTTTCGCTAACAAAGCCAATGCCATACATTTGAGTGAGTCAACTAGGAATGCTAGAAAATATCCACCCTTAGGTAATACTTCTCACCGTTCTAACCTTGCACACATTGTGGTAGGAAGGGTCCCGTTGGAGGTTTTGTTTTGATCTTAGAAACAGTCCTAAGAAGTGCAAGGGTAGAGTCACCAAGGTCATCAAAACCCGAGAGCGTCAGTTACACCTATGTGGGTTATGAGATCCGATTTGGAGGTTTTATATGATAGACTTTCTGATTATTATTTACTTGCACATGATATTTCTCATGCTAGATATAAAGGTTGATTGTGTTAACTTTGTTTACATACACTAGTTGTGTTTCATGATATACACTTTCTACTTATATGCCTGTAAGTCATATTATTGTCTATGCTTCATCATATATATTTTGCTAGAATTATGACAAGTCTTCCTTTTGTATTTTAATTTTTCATTTGCTGGGTCTTATTAAAAATACAAAAAAGACTTTGTTTGTTCATTGAGTTATCTTTGTTTAAAAATTTGTTTAAAAATTTAATAACTCAAAAGGATTTTTTTGGGCATTTTAGTTTTACACATTTTAGGTAGCATATCTTTGTGTTTGAATCCTATATCATTTCCTTTATCCATGTGACTAGAACTTTTGGTTATGAATTTCAATGCTTAAATTTTTCTTTATCATGCTAACATGGAGTGGTTTGAATTTAATTTGCTTAATGGAATCTCTTTATATATTCCTCCACACACACATGCACGAGCTCTTTTGAATGCTAACGTCAAATCTAAATTTGAGCTTTGTGAGATATTCTCCCATCAATTTTATAATTTACATGTTTCGTGACTATGGGGGATTTGTGCATGTGAGAGCCGTTGCCCGTGAGCTTTATATGAATTATGTTGAAATCATTGAGGGTGTGCGAGAAAGGGAAATGGAAGGAGCAAATCTCCTTGCAGGAAAGCCACAATTGGCAAGCGCATATTAAAAATATTAAAGGCAATAAAAATAGAATTTTTTTTCCAAAGATCGACATTGGTTAGTTTATTTGAACTTTCAAAAGAAATAACATTAAAAGAATTGAGAAAATAAGGAAAAATAAAATATGTAATCTGTTATGTTTATCTTTTAAGGATTTTTAGTTAAAGATCAACGGGTTTGCACAATGAATCCTAGTTATGTTTATTTTATCACGACGCTATTATTTCGTAGAATCACTAAAATTCTAGGCTTGTGCACATTGTGTTGGTTTGTTCATCGAGCTCGATTTTTCTTGTCAAATGAAGCAAAAACTAAGTTTGATAAATTTTTGCGATCAAATAGAAATCCTAAAACATATTTAAGTGATTTGGTCATAACTCTCTTATATTTAGTTCACACCCATTCACTCCGTTTTAAGAAATTTTATTTAGACATACTTATTCCATATGAGTGTGGAAATCTTATAGTGTTTAGTGTCTTTTGTGATTTTTATACCTATACCTATACCTATACCTATACCTATACCTATATATATATATATGTGTGTGTGTATGTGTGTGTGGCATCATTTGTTTTGAGTCTTTGGTTTTAAATCTAGTTCTTATGTGCTATTTGTTCATATTAGTATGCTTTTTGTTGTAACTTTTCACTGATATCTCACGCTCATTTTAGTACATTCTTGTTGGTATCATTTTTGCATCGCACCATTTTCGAATTAGTATCTATTGTTCTTTATGTGGATTAGTTGGTCTTGTGCTACTATGTAACTTTGTAGCTTTCTTATATCACTTTGCACCATTGCATGAAATATTTTTTCCTTTATGCGTATCACTTGTTTCATTTAGGTGGAGAATTTAATTAACCGAATAGAAATTAATGATTTTAGGAACCTAATATTTGTCTAATCCTGGACAAAGGGGGGGGGGGGGGGGGGGGGGAGGTATCTCACCCTTTTCTTTTGGGGAGATGTAACTTAGGAGGAGACATCCTTTCTTAGGTAAACATTGTTAGATGAAGGGGAAGGATTTAATTATTTATTTTATATTGTTATATTCTTTATGCATTTATGGTGTGTTTAAGTATGCTGGTTTGCAACCGTGTGCCAAAGTTTTAAGAAAGGCAAAGCTACTAAGAGTATGTGTCGGCCAAGCTTCTGTACTTTTTTCTTTTTGGATGGTGGATTGAGTCTTTCAGATGAGGTTGACGGCCCATAAGTGTTTTTATTTTTGGCTTTATCCAAAAATAGACAAAAAGGGATATTTGTAAGGACAAATTTCCAATTGAGTCAATTTTTTGTGTTGGATTAATTCCGGAACAAACACTTTATTTCATAGGGTAGAAGTTGTGTTTGTGATCTTTTAATCCTATGACATTTTTTGTTGAAGACATAGTGACCAAGTCAAAGATATCACATCATATTCCGTGTCTCATCATCGTTTCATTATCAACGTTACAAAGATCTCTCAGGTGTGAACGCGTATTTTATGCGAGCCTTGGATATATAATATTGGGTGTTGGAATCTTGTTTAACTATTGATTAAATTCACTTTAAATTTTTTGAAGAAACATACTCTAATTTTTGAGGTCATTAGAACGGATTTTTAGGTCATTCGAACGAGATTTGGTGTTCATTCAAATGACTTCTAAGGAGGTTTCCTTTTGATTTATGTTGACTGATCGTTAGAAGTCTTATTCCGATCTCATTCTAACGTGATGTCTATGTCGTTCAAATGATATTGATTCACGTTTGAACTGACTAAGCGGTTATCTTAAAAAATTAGTTTTTTGGAGTAGTTATTCTCTAAACTTCTTACTACTTTTTCCTAAGCATTTATGTAGTGCAGGATTGCATTTTAATCAGAAGCTTTTCCATCTTCTAAGTGTAAAAAACCATTAGAAAAGTTCAATACAGTTTTTTCTATGATTCATGGTTCAATCCATAAAAAAAACACATGTTACATCAAATTGTTTTGTGATCCAAGCTACAATATAATATATGTTTGAGATAAAGTTTTGGCACCGATTTATCATTATCTAAATCCTTAAGGATTGTTTCTTGTGGAGGATTTCGTGTTCGTTGGTGTACATATGGTGGACTCCGTATGCATGATGGTTATTGTGCCCCATCGGTGGACTCCTACTTTGTCACTAGGTAGAGGTTGAAGGAATGGAGAGAGTCAATACTTGCGAGGGCGTCGAGTCAGTGTGTAAGTATTTTATCGTGTTATTTTGTAATTCCGTACTTAGTAGACTTACAGCTGTGCCATTCGAGATTTTTCCCACTACGAGTTTCCTCGTACGTCGCGATTTTGTAATAGTTTATATTATCTTGAAAATTCATGCCTAGATGCATGATTAGGTTAAAAAGATTAAATCGGTTTAACCACAAAAATGATGTAATTAGTGCTTAGTTCATTTAGGTAGAGTTAGTTTAACAAAAAGTTTAATTTGGCAAAATTCATGTTTAGTTTGGTTTGTGTAAATTTGAACTTGAATTGAAGTTTTGTTTAAAAATTGAAAATTAGTTTTAAAGGAATTAAACACATAAGGGGTATTCCACTTTTCATGAAGATTATCGGACATAATAGAACGAACCGCACCCCTATTGAAAATCGGGGTTTCCATAGAGACGATCGAGTAAGAGTTTGTGAGGGAAGAAACTCTTTTTCAAAATTGGAATGACTCAAAAACAGGTTTGCCCATTTTGGGGAGGTATGGGTGCATGGATGGGATAGGTAGGAAAAACAGGGGGTTAAAAAGGATTTTTTTTTTTTGGAAAAGGGGTGGGGTTGACCAAACTATTGACCATTTGGTTAAGTCGATCAATAAATTTAACTATTCGATGAAACAATAGAAAATGTTTAAACTTTCGATCATTTTTTCGGGTGGGCAGAACCTATTAAATGCAAGCTTGTGTTCCATTTTTGAATAGTTTTACGAATTTGTTTTTAGTGACACTTGTTTTTGAACCGATACTACTATTTTCTATGGAAATATAGTACACTTGACATTCTCGTGATCTTACCTCCATCGTATCTACGATGGATAGGGGAGTGGTGCAAGTTTTGAGATTCTAGACATCCTATTTTTTCTATCGCAATCAGGTAGCCTCTCGATGGGGATGGGAGACTTTTCTTCGGTACTGATTATACCGTTAACAACGGATGATGCTACTTCACTTTCTATTGTCTCTTCAGCTTGGTCGTTGCACTCTACCGGTGAGACCATGTGTGACACACCCCAACCCAGTTACTTATAATTGAGTTTGAAAGTCAAAGTGAGTCAAACCATAATTTCCTTAACCAAACTATAAGCACGATTATCCTTTTTCAGTATCAGCATGAAGCCATAACACTAAAAACTTTTCAAAATTTTGAAAGTAATTGTTCTTATTCAAACTTGCTCAAAGGATAAGTAGGATTAAATTAACCCTTTTTAATTTGACAAAAATCATGGTTTAACGCATCCCTTGCTAACCCGACCCGACCTTGTAGATTTGGAAGTGACTTTTCATTACCTGAAAAAAACATAAACATAGGAATCATGAGCAAAATAACTCACTGAATGCATTACTACTACTACATTGGTGCCTAAAATTAAATGCAATAAGTCATATCTATGTACAATATATAACATCTCAACATCTCTTGCTTGTTAATAAGCGATAACATCTCATAGATGTTAATAAGCCATAACATCTTTTGGTTGTTGATAAGCCATAACATATCTTGGTTATTAATAAGACACAACATCTCTTGGTTGTTAATAAGCCATAACATCACTTGGCTGTTAATAAGCCATAACATCTCTTGGCTGTTAATAAGCCATAACATCTATTGGCTGTTGACAAGCCATAAAATCTCTTGGCTATTAATAAGCCACAACATCTCTTCGCTATTGATAAGCCATAACATCTCTTGGTTTTTGATAAGCCACAACATCTCTTACTTGTTGATAAGCCATAACATCTCTTGGCTATTGATAAACCATAACATCTCTTAGCAGTCAATAAGCCATAACATCTCTTGGCTATTAATAAGCCATAACATCTCTTAGCTGTTAATAAGCCGTAACATCTCTTGGCTGTTGATAAGCTATAACATCTCTTAGCTACTGATAAGCCATGAAATCTCATGGCTATTGATAAGATATAACATCTCTTATAATACATACACATCAAATCTAATCAACTCAGTAAGTACGCCATATTCTAACTATAATCAATTCAAAAAGTACAACATATTATATCCATATTCAACTTGGTAAGTACGACATCTCATATCTGAAATCAACTTGGTAAGTACAACATATAATATCCATGATCATCTCAATAAGTACAACATCTTATATATATAATCAACTCGGCAAGTACAACATATAATATCCATAATCATCTCAGTAAGTACCACATCTCATATTTATAATCAACTCGGTAAGTACAACCTATAATATCCATAACTATCTCGATAAGTACAACATCTCATATTTGTAATCAACTTGGAAAGTACAACATATGATATCCATAATCATCTTAATAAGAACAAAATATCATATTTAAACTCAACTCGGTAAGTACAACGTATAATATCCATAATCATCTCGATAAGTACAACGTATAATATCCATAATCATCTCGATAAGTACAACATCTCATATTTATACTCAACTTAATAAGGACAACATATAATATCCATAATCATCTCGATAAGTACAACATCTCATATTTATAATCAACTCGGCAAGTACAACATATGAAATCCATAATCATCTCAATAATTACATCATCTCGTATTTATACTCAACACGGTAAGTACAACATATAATATCTATAATCATCTTGATAAGTACAACATCTCATATTTATAATCAACTGGGCATGTATAACATATGATATCCATAATCATCTCAATAAGTACAACATCCTATATTTATAATCAACTCGGCATGTATAACATATGATATCCATAATCATATCAATAAGTACAATATCTCATATTTATACTTAACTCTGTAAGTATGACATATAATATCCATAGTCATCTATAAGTATATCTTACCAGTGAGTACACTCACCTTGGTCACTTCATGTGTTTTTCCCTTGCCTTTATCTGGCACTGGTTCAACCAATTCTTCTTCCCTTCCACATATTCATTCTTATAATATTGATATCATCATAATGATGTTAACAAGCCAAAAAAAACTTAAACTTAACCCAATTCATAAGCATCATATAATCCCATTCCAATCATATATCGTAAATGAAGTCCAATCTAACTTCATGGTAAGATATTTACCATTCCCAAATAATAGTCCAATTATATTTTAATTTCTTCTTATTAGTTTCATACTTAACATATTGGGTTCCAAATCCAAAATACTACATATCATTTCAAGTTTCCTAGAGCAAGATATGCCCATTTCCTTGCTACAGAGCAAATCTGCCCTATAGGCTCCTCCATCGTCTAGTCAACTTCCAGGATTTTTTATAATTTTTTTTGTGTAATAAATTTCTATGATATTTCACCCAACATCAATAAATGTTTTTAAAAAGGCAAATTTAAAGTTTCATAATTTTTAAGGTTCATTTTCTATGTCAAGGAAAACATCGAACACATGGTGTGCGTACTTACACTTTTGGGGAAAATTTTCTACTTGAACTTCAAACTATCACCGAAGATTCATTTCTTGGTATTTTCACATAATTTTCGGATATATTATACATATATGAGTTTATTTTCATTTCCAACTGGAATTATTCTATTCCAAAAATTATATAAAAAGATAAATAAGTTTGAACATAGAAGGGTTCTAAATAAGTCCATATAAATGATTTACACCTTCCACTTTATTTAAACATGTATCCATCCATAAATACCCACAAAGGCATGAAAGTTTAATAAACAATTGATGATTTATATCCTTTCAATCAGTAATATTAGAAAAATAAACAAGATTTATGGATAGAAATACCTAAGGGACGTTTACGATATTTCTACGGATTTTTCTTTAATTTTTCTCCTCACTTTCTTCTTCCCGAAGTTCCCGACTCTCTCACCTTAGTCTAAAACTCTTCCTTTATGAAATATGATTAAGGAATATCTTATTTCAAGATTTATAGGTTGGCATAAATCACCTCCCCATTTGTCCAATTAAAATATGACATGTGTCGCCATATAGGACAAAATATCCTTTAAAGCTAAATGACTACTTTACCCCCTGTTTGTAATTTTAGCATAACTCCTTCCTCGGACCTTCGTTTTATACACCGTTTATTGTGTTACAAACTTAACTCATATATCTACAACTATCTAGTTTTCACCTCATGTCAATTATCATATTATAGTGGCCAAAACTAGTCTCGAACTTGAATATTCCTACCAAAGACTTCACAAATTTGTGTTTGTGACTAATTCAATATTTCATAAGTTATAAAGGTAGGATTAGACTAAACACAATAACTTAAAATCATATATTCTAATAACACATTATCCCCATCCCATACGTTAATAATGATTTAAACATGGTTTACCATAATCATATCCGGGTCATCACAACCTTCCCCACTTAGAAAATTTCATCCCGGAAATTTAGAATGAATTTCACTTATCAAACAATTGGGGATACTATTTTCTCATTCTACCTTTCCTTTAACAAGTTGATTCTTTAATTTCATTGATACTCCACAACACTTTAACTATGGGACTAACCTTATTCCTTAATACTTGCTCGCTTCAATCAATAATTTCCACCGGTTCTTTGATGTACGACAAATCTTCCTCCATAATATCTTCAATTTCTTTATCATTTACACGTAAGGATAATCATATAATGATTTCTTATCAATGAAAACCAATTCACAACACATATATTATTTCATACCTTTATATATGTATGCTGAACATTCACATATAATAGATTATGAGTTGTATCAACATATATTCACAACGAGTGGACATTATTAACAAATCTTCTTTACCTTTCTCCCTTCATTCCTATAGTCTATCCTTATCATCGTGTAATATTTAAAATCATAAATATCATATTACCAGACTAGCTTATTACACATCATATTTCCATCTTCCATCCAACACTTAATGCATTTGTTTGACCTGAACTACTTTCAGTATCATTTTCGAAGTTTAAGAGTATGTTAAATATCATCCGTATAATTTCTTAATTTAAATATAGCCTCACTACTATTCATATATCAAAACTGAACAATCGTTCAATAAATGTTTATTCTTAACCAAAATTTCATATTCACCTTCATGTATATTGTGCAGTCATGCACTATGAACTCAATCATAACTTCTCATTATATTCCCTTTTTTAGTATCATCTAATTGTTCTTTAACTAAACATACAATGACCTTAGCGAGTCATTTATCCAACACAATAACTTTACAATCATTATCTTATCCTAATTTTTATTAACATGATATTCTTATGCAATATCATTAATACATTCATCTTACCCGTTTGGTAACGTGGATGTTAAACGTACAATCACCACTTAAAACTTTAAACATACTTATCAACCCCATAATACTTCTCTAACTATTATATGTTGTATTTGTTTCAAATAACCAGTATAAATACCTTAATATATCACATTATGGTATCTCACATAGAACATTATCCTTACACATACTTCTTGGTGACCCCATATACTATCAATCATATTCATTATATGTTATACTCTTAGTGATAACACGTATGTACAATGACAAATACAAATCAATATCCACCCAAACCAGTTGTTGATATTCCAACTCGATTAGCACCATTCCCATACTCATACAAAACACACACACATAAAAGGGCTCCTCGATATTTTTAAACTTCCAACTCTTTAACACCCCTTCTCAACTTTACTATTCATATAAGCATTTCAAAACATCGTAAGGGAGTTCACTAAATATACTCATACTATTAAATAAGTACATCTCAATTATTATTACTCTTTTCTTGTACTTATCATAATTCAGTATGGACCCATATTCAGATCAATTGTGATATTTTGAATAGTAATTGAATTTCAGACAATTTCACATATTAAAGTTAAACGTATACAACTATTAATCTTTTCACTTCACCTTTACCATGTGAATCTTCATTTTATTCACACTCTAACAATTTACCATATCATCCTTTAATGGAATATGGGTTCCCGCACCTCATTCTCCCACATAAATGGGCACACACCAAACCATGGCTTAATAAATGACACAACTCAAGTCTACATATTCCAGTATAATAAGATATTACTTCCAATACTTCACAATCTTCGTATACCACATTTTTCTTTAAAATTTTTCCTTAATTGACATGTTTGTCCATACCACAAATAAAACAATGCAATTATTCATATTAAAATCCATGTATTCGTTGTCGTCCCTAAATAAGTCTTAACATCACATTTCATTTCCTGCAAGATCCTTACATTTCATATCTTTCACAACAATATATATGTATAACTAACAAATTTTAATCAACAAAAGCCAATTTACTTATGACTGAACACAATTTCTACTTCCACTTCCAAATCTAGGCGCTCTTGAGCCCAGAATCTCCAAAACCTAGGCTCTGGTACCAAAGTTGACACACCCCAACCCAGTTACTTATAATTGAGTTTGAAAGTCGAAGTGAGTCAAACCATAATTTCCTTAACCAAACTATAAACACGAGTATCCTTTTTCAGTATCAACATTAAGCCATAACACTAAAAACTTTTCAAAATTTTAAAAATAATTGTTCTTATTCAAACTTTCTTAAAGGATAAGTAGGATTAAATTACCCCTTTTTAATTTGACCAAAATCATGGTTTAATGCATCCCTTGCTAACCCCACCTGACCTCGTAGATTTAGCAGTGACTTTTCATTACCTGAAAAAAAACATAAACATAGGAATCATGATCAAAATAACTCAGTGAATGCATTACAACTACACTGGTGCCTAAAATTAAATGTAATAAGTCATGTCTATGTAACAATATATATCATCTCAACATCTCTTGCTTGCTAATAAGCGATAACATCTCATGGTTGTTAATAAGCCATAACATCTCTTAGTTGTTGATAAGCTGTAACATATCTTGGTTGTTAATAAGCCACAACATCTCTTGATTGTTAATAAGCCATAACATCTCTTGGTTGTTAATAGGACATAACATCTATTGGTTGTTGATATGCCATAACATCTCTTGGCTATTAATAAGCCACAACATCTCTTCGCTGTTAATAATCCATAACATCTCTTGGTTGTTGATAAGCCACAACATCTCTTAGTTGTTGATAAGCCATAACATCTCTTGGCTGTTAATAAGCCATAACATCTGTTGGCTATTGATAAGCCATAACATCTCTTAGCGGTTAATAAGCCATACCATCTCTTGGCTGTTAATAAGCCATAACATCTCTTAGTTGTTAATAAGCCATAACATCTCTTAACGGCTAATAAGTCGTAACATCTCTTGGCTGTTGATAAGCTATAACATCTCTTAGCTACTGATAATCCATAACATCTCGTGGCTATCGATAAGCCATAACATCTCTTATAATACATACACATAAAATCCATAATCAACTCAGTAAGTACGCCATATCCTAACCGTAATCAATTCAAAAAGTACAACATATCATATCCATATTCAACTTGGTAAGTACGACATCTCATATCTAAAATCAACTTAATGAGTACAACATATAATATCCATAATCATCTCAATAAGTACGATATCTTATATTTATGATTAACTTGGAAAGTACAACATATAATATCCATAATCATCTCAGTAAGTACCGCATCTCATATTTATAATCAACTCGATAAGTACAACCTATAATATCCATAACTACCTCGATAACTACAACATCTCATATTTGTAATCAACTTGCCAAGTACAACACATGATATCCACAATCATCTTAATAAGAACAAAATCTCATATTTAAACTCAAATCGGTAAGTACAACGTATAATATCCATAATCATCTCGATAAGTACAACATCTCATATTTATACTCAACTTAGTAAGTACAACATACAATATCCATAATCATCTCGATAAGTACAACATCTCATATTTATAATCAACTCGCTAAGTAAAACATATGAAATACCTTGCTAACCCCACCCGACCTCCTAGATTTGACAGTGACTTTTCATTACCTGAAAAAAAAACATAAACATAGGAATTATGAGAAAAAAAACTCAGTGAATGCATTGGTACTAAATTAGTGCAAAAAATTAAATGCAATAAGTCATATCTATGTAACAATATATAACATCTTAACATCTCTTGCTTGTTAATAAGCCATAACATCTCGTGGTTGTTAATAAGCCATAACATCTCTTGGTTGTGGATAAGCCATAACATCTCTTGGTTGTTAATAAGCCACAACATCTCTTGGCTGTTAATAAGCCATAACATCTCTTGGCTGTTAATAAGCCATAACATCTCTTGGCGGTTGATAAGCCATAACATCTCTTGCCTGTGATAAGCCATAACATCTCTTGGCTGTTGATAAGCCATAACATCTTTTGGATGTTAATAAGCCATAACATATCTTGTCTATTGATAAGCCATAACATCTCTTGGCTATTAATAATCGATAACATCTATTGGTTGTTAATAAGCCATAACATCTCTTGTCATTTAATAAGTCGTAACATCTCTTGGATATTAATAAGCCATAATATCTCTTCGTTGTTGATAAGACATAACATCTCGTGGCTATTGATAAACCATAACATCTCTTGTAATACATACACATCATATCCATAATCAATTCATTAAGTACGCCATATCCTAACCATAATCTATTCAAAAACTACAACGTATCATATCCATATTCAACTTGGTAAGGATGACATCTCATATCTGAAGTCAACTTGGTAAGTACAACATATAATATCCATAATCATCCCAATAAGTACAACATCTCGTATTTATAATCAACTCGACAAGTACAACATATAATATCCATAATCATCTCAATAAGTGCCACATCTCATATTTATAATCAACTCGGTATGTACAACCTATAATATCCATAACCATATCGATAAGTACAACGTCTCATATTTATAATCAACTCGGCAAGTACAATATATGATATCCATAATCATCTTAATAAGCACAACATCTCATATTTATACTCAACTCGGTAAGTACAACATATAATCTCCATAATCATCTCGATTAGTACAATATCTTATATTTATAATCAACTAGGCAAGTACAACATATGAAATCCATAATCATCTCAATAATCACAACATATCGTATTTATACTCAACTCGGTAAGTACAACATATAATATCCATAATCATCTTGATAAGTACAACATCTCATATTTATAATCAACTCGACAAGTACAACATATGATATCCATAATCATCTCAACAAGTACAACATGACGTATTTATAATCAACTCGGCAAGTACAATATATGATATCCATAATCATATCAATAAGTACACCATCTCATATTTATACTCAAATCGGTAAGTACAAAATATAATATCCATAATCATCTATAAGTACATCTTACGAGTGAGTACACTCACCTTGGCCACTTCATGTGTTTTTCCCTTACCTTTATCTGGCACTGGTTCAACCAGTTCTTCTTCCCTTCCACATATTCATTCTTACAATATTAGTATCATCACAAGGATGTTAACATTCGAAAGAAAACTTTAAACTTAACCCAATTCATAAGCATCATATAATCCTCTTCCAATCATATATCGTAAATGAATTTTTATAATTTTTTCGTGTCATAAATTTCTTTGATATTTCACCCAAGATCGATAAATGTATTTAAAAAAAATTATTTTCATAATTTTTAAGGTTCATTTGCTATGTCAAGCAAAACATCGAACACATGGTGTGCATACTTACACTTTTGGGGCATATTTTCTACTTGAACTTCAAACTTTCACCAAAGATTCATTTCTTGGTATTTTCACATCATTTTCGGATATATTAGACATTTATGAGTTTATTTTTATTTCCAACTAGAATTATTCAATTCCAAAAATTATACAAAAAGATAAAGAAGTTTGAACACAAAAGGGTTCTAAACAAGGCCATATAAATTATTTACACCTTCGAGTTTCTTTAAACGTGTATCCATCCATGCATACCCACAAAAGCCTGAAAGTTTAATAAAAAATTCATGATTTATATCCTTTCAATCATTAATATAAAAAAAATAAACAATATTTATGGATTGAATTTCCTAAGGGACATTTACATAATTTATACAGATTTTTCTTCAATTTTTCTCCTCACTTTCTTCTTCCCGAAGTTCCTGACTCTCTCACCTTGGGCTAAAACTCTTCCTTTCTGAAATATGTTGAAGGAAGAGCTTATTTCATGAGTTATAATCCGGCATAAGTAACCTCCGTCTTGGTCCAATTAAAATGTAATATGTGTCGCCATATATGACAAAATATCCATTAAAGCTAAATGACTACTTTACCCCCTCTTTGTAATTTTAGCATAACTCCTTCCTTAGACCTTTGTTTTACACACCGTTTGTTGTGTTACAAACTTAACTCATATATCTACAACTATTTAGTTTTCACCTCAAGTTAGTTATCATATTATAGTGGCAAAAACTAGTCTCGAACTTGAACATTCCTACCAAAGACTTCACAAATTTGTGTTTGTGACTAATTCAATATTTCATAAGTTATGAAGGTAGGATTAGACTAAACACAATAACTTAACATTATATATTCTAATAACACATTATCCCCATCCCATACGTTAAGCATGATTTAAACATGGTTTATCATAATCATATTTGGGTCATCACAATATGTCTTTATGGTGGTCCTTCATTAGGAAGACCAAGTTATGTATATTCGTTAATACAGTTCACAGTTTGGCAAGCTAGCGTCGTTTTTTGATCCCACCGTCTTTGTTAACAACATGAAATTTTAATAATTTTTCTATGTACGTATTTTTTATGTATCCTCCCAAAAAGTCATTTTGTGCTTTTTGGTCGGGGTAAGGCATGTTGTATTTATGTACTATGTTGCTTTATGAGGAATGCGAAGAATCTTCAATAAATTTTTTGGCATGTACGGGGATTCTCGTCACACATCACGTCTATAAATAAAATCACTCTCTTTAGATAATGAATGACTTGTACTTTATATTTTTTTTTCTTTAATTTTAAGAATCTTATGCATCAGAGTAATGGAAACCGTGGGTATGGACAAAACGAGCCTAAGTTCTCTTTATTAAAATGGTGGTAATACAAATGTACATAGGATAAAACAAGGATATATATATGCACACACACACACACACACACACAAACACACACACTAGTGTATGCATGTCCTTAAAGGCAAAAAAAAAAATCAAAGTAGTAAACGCAAAACGTCAAAAAAAATTCAAATTATGTAATTGCAAAACGTAAAAAAATTCTTTCCCTAACAAAAAAATGTAATTTTAAACAAATTGGTCATAATTTCCAAAGTCAGGCACGTCATGAATCCAACTCACATGTCTACAACACTTCTTGAATCGTCGCACGATGAATAAATATTAGGCAAGAAGATAAAAGTTGTATGTAAATACAATAATTATTGACACTTGTTGTATGTAAATAAAATAATACTTGGCATTAGTATGATAAAGTTTTATATAAATGAACTTCCCATTCATCAATTGGTTAGTTATTAACAATGAGAAGAACTAATTTTAGACAATAACTCCTATCAAAGTGGCACTAACAAAGTTACATGGTAAAAAAGAAAACATTTTTTAACACCCTATGGTACGAACCTATTAGTTTAAAAAAAATGGGCAAAATTCCCTTTATTTATAGAACAATTCATATTATTTAAGAATAAAAATATCAACTAGAATTTTATTAATACATAACCTAACATATTAAAAAAATAATAATAATCCTTCATAGACCTCGTAATAATTCTTAAATATTATGTAACACAAATAGCTGTAAACACATTAAAAAATTGGACAAAGTTCTTTGTTTATATGACCATCCAACCTATTTAATAAATAAAAAATAGTTGAAAACAATACTAAACGTACATCTTGGGCCTCACACAAACTAATTGTAATAGCATTGTAAATAAATATCTCTTCTGATTCAATGACTGAAATTAGCTGCTCCAACCCACACTAAATCATACACATAAGTTCCGCAACATGCACCCTACAACATCTCTATAATTTGTCAATACATGAAGCAAAATAAGAGACCTTGGGGGTAATATTGATAAATCATATCTAAAAGCATATGGACATCTTAAAATTAAGTAAGTAATAGGAGTTTGTAACCTCATAAATGAAAGCATTAATTAATTGTAGATAATTTTCAACACTGAATAAAAAAAAACTTAAAACATGATTTTCAAGAGGGAACTATTTTTCATGACCCATTAGTCACAATACCTATTTTTCATGATTTTCAAGAATGTACTAATCTACAAATTTACTTGATACCTTACTTGTTTGTAATGGATCTTGGCTTTGTAAATGCAAAAAGAAAAAAGAGAAAAGAAAAATTGAAAATAAAAGAGACAAAAATTTACTATAGGACAATATGATTTCATGTTGATCAAGGCTAAAATTTCTAACATTTGCAATAAAAAAAATTAAGAAAACAGATCAAAAAACAAAAAATTTGAACTTTAAAATCCTAACCCCCAAATTTAATATTACAAATCAAAATCTCACAAACTTGACCATCAAACCTGAAAATCCAGATAGAGGTTGAGATTGAAAGAGTGAATAAGCTTGAGAGAGTGCGAGTAAGATTCAACACACAAATGGGTTGTATGCAAATTTCATCTTGAATACTTATTTCAAGATTTGAGAGAGAGATGAAGAGGGTTTGGTGTGTAATATTCGAGAGAGAGATGAAGTGGGTGCTTGAATTTTGAAATGGTAGAGAGAGTGGAAAGATCAATGGCAGAGAAATGGTTTGTATGAAAATTTCATCATGCATCCTTACCCATATTTAAGATCTAAATTACCATTATACCATAATATTACAACCGTTAGATTTAATAGTTTGGTTAGTGTCAAATATTGTAGGCCCTTTGATTACTTTGATAAGTAGACATAAGAAGTGAATAAAAAAAACATTTGTCTTATATATATATATATATATATATATGGAATCATTTGTTTTGAGACCTTACTTTTTACATCTTGTCCTTGTATGTTATTTGTTCATATTAGTATCTTTCTTGCTGTAACTTTTCATTGATATCCCATGCTCATTTTAGGACATTATTTTTGGTATCATTTTGCCATCATACTATTTTCGAATTGGTATCTATTGTTCTTTATGTGGATTAGTTGTTCTTGTGATATCAAGTAACTTTGTAGATTGCTTCTATCACTTTACACGATTGCATGAAATATTTATTTCCTTTATGTGTATCCCTTATTTCATTTAAGGTAAGAATTGATTTAACCGAGGATAAATTAATTATTTTATGCACCTAATATTTGTCTATTGAAAGTGAGTCCAAGCTCTTTTATTAAAATTTGAAAAAAGTTTCCCATATTTTTTAGACCTTTATTTGGAGAGAGATATTTTTTTCTACTTAATGGTGAGTCCCTTATCTGTACTGACGTTGGAGCAGTGAGGGAAGTAAGTTATTTTTTCTTGTTTTTGAGTGTTCAAGAGACTTTTCATTTATCTTTGGAATCCAAGTGTCATTCTTTGTCCCAAATAAGGTGTCATTTTGCGGGGAGCCCTTAGTGAGTATATATGTCAATGATTTTTATCTCGGGATGCGGGAGATTTGAAGTGATTGGGTTTGGTGATAATATTTTTTGGGAGAGAGATATAGTGGTAGGATGTTTCCCCGTTAGGCTTTTTCTTACTATTGCTTTCGTAGAATTAGCCTTTATGTGTTATTTCTTAAATATAGATGACACCGCGGAGTCTTAAAATGTCTTTGAGCACTCCTTTATTTACTTGACACTTAGTTTATTTAAACCAAATGGATTTTTTAGAAGGGAGGGAGCAATGACCATAAGTAGGTTTTCCCCATAAAAATGGGTTTTTTCGTTGTATAATTTAACCGGGCCCCCGAAGTGATATGTCAAATTGCTTGCGTATCTCCGATTGAAGACAATGAGGTGTTTATATTGAATTTTTACAATAAAAATATAGCATAGAAGAAGGTCTACATAATTCTAGGTGGATGAAAAGTTGATGGATGAAAATATTTTCTCTGACTTCAAGCGAAAGGTTGGTGGCTCAAGTGGGATTTTCATTGTTGGGATGGGAATGTGTATGGGTTTTTCATAGTTTTCCCCTCCCGTTATGATCGACTATTTTTGTAGTATATATGGTTTTTTACTTTTCATCACTGGGAGTCTTAAATAAATAATTTCTTCAATCAGTAAAGGTTGAAGGGTTAGGAAAATGTGACTCCGTTGAGATTAACTAAGGTAGGTTACTAACCAGAGTTTATTTTGGTGATGAGGTAGGGTCTTCCCCAGTTGGGAACAAATTTTCGTTTGAGAGTTCGGGAAGGTTTGACATTTTCTTTTAGGAATAACTTGTACTCTTATATGTTTCACTTCTTGACCATCTTGTTGAATTCTTGAGCGATACGCTGTTGGAAGCCCTGATTGTGATAAGAAAGCTTCAGTCTCATCTCATCGAGAGATTAATTTCTTCGTAGCAGGCTTGGACTTAATTAGTTTTGGCCAATTGGCATTTGAGCATGACTAGTTTGGATGATATCTTAAGTTCTATGGGTAGGAATGCCTGCATGTCATAAACAAAAGAGTAGGGGTTTGTCATATTGAGTTTCACACTGTAGTAAGATAGCCCCAGAGGGCATATGAGAGGTTGTCTAAGCAATCACTGTAAGTCTCAGTTATTTTGCTGATGATATTTTTGACATTATCGTTAGTAGATCCGATAAGTCCATTGTTTTATAGTATGTATGGATACGAATATTACTGAGTTACCCAATATTCATATAATAAGCTTGAGATATGTTTCTCGAAGTGAGACTAGTTATTGGATACCAACTCATAGGGTACACTGAAGTGGAAGACGATGTTTCATTATATGAATTTGGCCACTTTCTTAGCATTTAGCACCGCATAAGATTCGACTTGAAACAATTTTATGAAATAGTCGAAGGAGATTAGGATAAATTCATTCCCTATGTAGTCTTAAGAGTTACCTTCCCTATGATGTATATCCTTTACAGATAAAGGATATGGTGAGGTTATGCAATAGAGATCTTAGGGAGGCAGAGGGTGATATGGGCACACAACTGACATTTTAGGGACCTCCTGACGTAGTCCATGAAATCCTTTTACATGCTAGTCTAATAGTTCGATTGTCTAAGGATTTTATTGGAAAGGGTGCGCCGTGTCATGTGGGTGGCACATTCTCTGCTGTGCATTTTATCATTGTTCTCGAGGGTCTCGTCTCCTATGATGTAGCATAAGTTTACTCTGTCTAACCATCTTTTGTAGATTTATCCCCCATAGATTATAAATTGGTATTATAATAATATTAGGTTGAATTGGTCTCTTGGATAGGCATTGGGTGGGTACTGGTTCTTATTGAGCATGTTCCATATCTTTTAGTACTATATTGTGGGTCCTATTATCATTTTCTCGATGACGCCGCCATATAAACAGTAAGAAAGGGTTCTCTAGATAGTCAGACTGAATTTGATTTCTATTATTTCTTTTGTAATGTCTATCATGAAGGATAGGGTGGGAAGTGCATCTCCAAACTTGTTTTTAGCCCCAATGAGGAAGTAGAATTCCACATGTTCGAATCACGAATCTACCTATTCTAAGTATAGATAGTATGATTGCAGTTTGTCATCCTAGATTTTCCATTTGCCTAATATTTTGTTGATGACTAGGATGGAATCTCGAAAGGCTTTTAGGTAGGGTATTCCCATTTCCAAGGTAATTTAGAGACCGATGATGCAAGACTCATACTCGACCATGTTATCGATGCACTCGTAAGTGAGTTTCATAGTTGAGGAGAGCCATTACGACCTGTGGTAGATAAGGATCATCTTGGTGTCGAATCCCCTTTTGTTAGCAGGCTTGTCGAACTAGAGTTCTTAAGTTTTTCTATAGTTTAATGTCTAGAGATGCTCGTATGATAATTTCGTCTCATTTTGGTCTTCTTCATCTACCAAGGGTTATCATGTGAGCAGGTCAAAGATGGATTGTCCTTTGGCATATTTCTATGTGACATATATGATCTCGAAGTTAGATAGCATCAGTATCCATTTGGTCTAGAGATAGAGGGTTTCTCAAAGAGATATTTTTGGGGATCCATCCTGGAGATGAGTCGTATGCTGAAGGATATTATAAATTAACGAAGTGCGCGAGTAGTCCACACAAGAGATATATAAGACTTCTCAAAGGTGGTGTATTTGATTTAATCAGAAACTAACTTTTTTTACATAATAGATGTAACATTACTTTTGGGAACTCTCAACGTATTCGGCTAACATAGTTGGTAGTTATGGTCATGTAGATAAGGAGAGGTTGTTCCGATTTGTGAGGTACTAATATCACTAGGCGATTGAAGTTTTATTCTATCTTCTCGAGTTCTTCTTGACACTGAGCATTCCTTTATTTTGGTGAGTCTTTCTTGAGTATTTGGAATATGGGTTCACATATTGTGGTAAGATGGCTGATGAACTGACTGATGAACCATATTTGTCCTTGGAACCCATTGACCCGTTTCTTCATTTTGGGTGGTGGCATCTCCCGTATGAAGTTGACCTTATCAAGATATGCCTCGATTAAATAATTGCTAACAATAAAGCTCAGACCTTTCCATTTAGTGACTCCGAAGATAGATTTTTGCCTATTTAGACTCATTTTGAAGAGGAGTAATCATTGCAAGAATTTTTAGAGTGCCAGGACATGTCTTTCTCGGTCCTTGAATTTAATGATCATATTATCCTCGTAAACCTAGAATTCCTTATATATGAGGTCATATAGGATGGTTGTGGACTTTCTTTAGTAAGTTTCACTTCCATTCTTGAGATCAAATGGCATAACTATATAACTGTACATCCCCTAAGGGTAATAAGCCCAGATTTCTCTCTATTATCACGGTGCAATTTTATCCTGTGGGATCCTGTAAACCCGTCAATAAAGGAAATGAGCGCAATACTAGTCATATTATCAACCAAAATGTTTATGTGGAGTAGAGGGAAATCATCTTCAAGACATGATCATTTAAGATTCCATAAATTTTTACTCTTCTGCTTGCATTGGATACTATTACAATATTGGCTAACTAAGTGGGATATTCGATTACTCGGATGAAACAAATACTGAGTTATTTTCTTAATTTATTCCTTTACTCTCTAAGACCATTGGAGTATTAGCTTATGAAGTCTTTATTTCATCGATTTTGCATTAGGGAGAGTGGGTATCTCATGCATGATGATAGATGGGTCGATGGTGGTCATATCAGCATAAGACCAAGCGAATACATCTACAAAGATAGCGAGGAGATCTTTGATCTCCTTTTATTCATTCTCATCTAGGGAGGACCCTATTTTTAACTATTTAGGGTTTTATGGAGTGCCTAATTTTATGGTTAGTATGTCATCTTCATTGGGAGACATATGTTTATTTTGATTTGTGGTCATGTTCTTACAAGTGTTTTAAGTATTTTAGGTCCGCAAAGTTATCATTATTAGGTGCAAGTTCTAATTCATCACTAGATTCAAAATCATCATATGCAACATAAGTTGGAAAAATTCTATGAATAACTATTTATTATGCCATCAAATAGAGGAAGGATATCATGGATAGTAGAGGGATACATTAGGAGAAGCGATAAGGGGGGACTTTTATACTAACGTGACAGACTCAAAGAGCCTTTGGATGATAGCTGTTGAGTACTACAACTCCTGTGATGTTGGTGATGACGCGGGACAAATTCTTTCAGAACCTTAAGAGTGGTATCTGGTGGATCTGGGACCTTAGCACGTACTCTAGACTATGGTAGGCAGTGTTCCTTAAGTTGGACTATTTGCCCTTCATATTTTTCATGGGATCCTTTCTCAGGCCTACCATGTGGTTAGTGTAGGGGAGTGCCTTGGAGAGGGCTTGGATAAAGAGAAGGTAGTTTTCTTTCTTCTACTAATAGTACCTTAAAAGATGGTAGGTCGTATACTAAGACTCAACTGAAGGTGGTATTTTAGTGGGTGGAAATCTTGTGTCTGGTACTCGAAGCAACATATAGAGTTCAAGTATACTGAATAATCGTCCATTTTTAGTAGTGATAACTCGGGTAGACGAGGTGGTGTTTCAATCGTGGAAGCATTCTATAAGGGTTAGATTTGTGGACCCTTGCATGGATACTAGGGAAACTCCACGAGGAAATAGTTCAGGAAATCCCCATTCAGGTTCTGGTTTGGGGATATTCTTGTCATCCTCAATCACCCACAATATGTTGAGCTCATTCAATTTAACCTTGTGGATCTTCCTATAATCTATGTATAGTTCTTACTTATAGAGGATCACCATCAATGGTTTCAAGTATTTCTTTCATAATCATACCATGGTACGGGGACTCAATGATGGGGAACATCTTCTCCTTAAAAATGAAAATTACTATTTCAACCTTGTGGGGGTATCCTAGAGGGTAGTGGTAGTAGTTCTAGAAACCATGGACAACCTGACTTATTAAGTGGGAACTCGACTTTCATGGGAATTAATAAAGGAAATTCCCCCACGGGGTATATCCAGGCCCTCTCGAGTAAGAGGTTGAAGATAAATTGGAGGTCGAGTACTTAAAAATCCACATCACACTTAATATGACCTATTATAAGGGTGAGGATTATGGCCCCTAGGACTTCTTAACAAGTGTTATTATAGGCCCAGATGGACATAGAGGATGGTGTAATTTCTAATGTCATGTATCCCAATCTAGTAGTAGTACGGAGAGGGCATACATTGGAGGTAGACCTACTGTCTATTAGTACTATGGGAATAATTTGTGAGCAAGTCTTAGTGGTGATATGCAGACAATGGCAGACCCATTGTCTGTGAAACCCAAAATATAAGGCCAAAACCACCGCCAATAACTCAAGAACACAGACTACCTAAACCATCACAAAATCATCCGAGGCCAAACTCTAATTTCAAACCTCTCATCCTTCCCTTCCTTCGGAGCTTTCACCCTAAACCCAGGTAAATCCGTTTTCAATAACGATTTCACCCTGTTGTTTCTTTACTTCTTTCCTCCACTCATATTTGTTAATATATTTTCTCTTCTTCCTATGCTAATCTATATTTTTAATACTAAACATTTAAGGCTACGCAATTATATTTAGTTTCCTCATAGCTTTTGTATTTGCACATATTTTCCAGATCGAATGTTGATAGTGTTTGATTCGATGAATAAGCTAAGGTTTCTAATTTCATAATTTCAATTTCATTTCCAACTTTGTCATGCAATCTCATAGGTTGTGTTATGTATATGACCTGGTGTTTTAGCAATTAGGATTTTGATCTAGTTAGGTGAATATTGTGAAATTAATTGGATGAGTGAAATTTTCCATCTGGTATGGATTATGCAAGAGAAAGTGGTGGTGTTGTAGGGACAATGTTGATCCCAACAAGGTTCGTTTGTCCTTATGGGGGAGAAGTGTTTTTCTCAATGGTTCATTTACACGGTTAGATCTAACATATCATGATTTTATTGATGTTATCTTGAATTATTTTACTATTTTGTTCTTTTTTAACTAATGGGGAGTTTTAATTTGTGAAATTGGTGTGACCATTAGCCGATGACTCCGCTTAACGGATTCCTTGTGATGCGACTAAGAATGTGTCTATAGAGTGCGTACTCTCTAGGCTCAAGTGCAAGCTTGTTGCGTTAGTAATTAACCTGATAAGTCGGGATGAGAAAATCGTGACAACAGAAGGACAGACGGGTAACCTAACTTTGACTCTAAAAAGAAGGAAACGGTAATTTGAATGGTGAAACAACTACAACTAGATGCATTTTTGAAAATGATTAACTAATGAAATCAGGAATGAATGCAATGCAGTTAACATAAATTACCTAAAAGACTAATGATGATTAAACTAAAACTTGAACTATATGATGAGACAAGCAGGTCGAGAATACAATCCCTCAACCCTAGTGTATTGCTGGTATAAAACTAATCATAAATTTAAGTGATTAATCAGACCCAGACTTTAGTACTCCCAAGCATTACGTATATGAGGTTCAAGCCCACACCATATGTAATCAGAGGACAAGTAAAGCGGTAACACGAAAGCAACACTCGCTTGTATTCTAAAGCATCCCGGTTACCCTAGAGCAAACAAGATCCAAAGATCTACAATGGTTGTGTTCACTACACAATACATTCATAATAAATCCTTAAGTTTAGAGGATTAATATTATACACATGCAGCTATCACATCAGGTTAAGTTCATGCATCCCATCCCTAAAAGATCTAGACGGACATGTCAAACCTAACTATGAATGAATTAACCACATTGCATGTGAAAGGAATAAAAATGGAAGTATACTGAAACATGAAGGGAATTATTATAAGCTTAGAAACAAACTGAATCGTGCAAGAAGAATAACATGCAAAAATAATAATACATAGAATGAAACTTGACTTAAAACATGAGATCAAACTCGGAAATAATCAATCTTGAATTACCAAATCAAAGCTATGTTCCTAGGGTATTCTCCTACTTGTCTCTCTATGAAAAACTATTCAAAACTATGTTTTTTAATCCGATACAATGATACATGTACGTTTTGGAAGAGTTTGTACATTATAGGACTCTTTGGACCATTCAACTTTCAAGTGGAATTTCGCGCATCAGGCACCTAGAACCGGTTTGCAGGTACCCCGATCCGGTTCGCCCCTAAATCAGTTCACACTGTGTTTCGAGAAATCTTACTGGTTCGGAGACTTCTTTTCTTCATTTCCACACTTAAAAAAGTTTCAAGCCTTCTTCTTTTCTTTCTAGGATTTTTTTTTCAACTTCGAGGGATCATAACTCTTTCACCGTAGATCGGATTTAGGTGTCGTTTCTTCCAGTGTTATTATTGTTACGAGCTCTTCAACTTTCCAGTTGGATCCTTCTCTGGTATTAGGCTATAGAATTATCAAATTTCCCTTGAACTTGCCTTCCTAGCCTTTCTCTCATTGTTTCGATTTCTCTTTCGCACCGTTTGCATAATTTACCTATAAAACACATAAGAGAAGCACAAAACATGAAATAATTACCAACGAAGGTTAGTAGCATAACTATGAGTTAAATTGATATCAATTTCACTGCTCGGGTTCACAAAGGTTTCAAAATTAATGGGCTAAATATATAATATTTATGCCCGATCAAACCCCCTAACTTAAAACTTTGCGCGTCCTGAGCAATGTAAAAGAAAAAGAATAATGTCATAATTTTTCTAAACACTTTATTGGCATAGAATACCTTTTTTTCAGGCAAGCGATTTCATTTAGCGTATGAAACAAGCCTTTAAACCCTTAGGTTACCCTTGTAGCACGAGTGGCGTCTCGTGAGAGTTTGTAGCGATTGTACTTACATAATTCGTTATTGACTCAAACAAAAATCAAAATACTTAAAAATTGTACTATTTAAACCTTCCGAAATATAGTCACCATAAATTCATATTCAAAAGAGTCTCAAGTTGTCGTGTGTGTGTGTGTGTGTATGTGTGCAAAGCCAAAAATTGAACCGCTAATCTCCACCGATTGATCATTACGTTACTTTCTAAAAATTCGCTTTGATTTCAAAATCTCACCGATACACTCACAAAAGAATCACTCAAAAGTGTGGCTATTCTCTCGGTATGCGTGATTTATAAGAGTAAATGTAATGTAATGAAATTTCATGTACACAATTATGAAAGACGAAATTATTTAGTGATATGATCTCTTCATCGGATTACGGTAGTTTGAAAACGGGAAAATCGCCTCAAATTCACACCATTTAATCTCTCTCATTATATTTTTGTATCTTAGCTCTCTATGCGGTAATCAATTTTGCAATTCGAGCTCAGTAAGACTTTTGAGGTTAAAGGTATATTGGGTAACATGGGAATGGTTGAGAACTTCGAAATTGGAAATTTTTTCTTATGATGTCCCTTAGTGCTTTTTCGGGCAATTGCTCATTTTCTCATCTTTTTCTCTACTTGCTTTTTCTATTGAGCATTTTGCTACTATTTTTTTTCTTGCCCCTTTTTATGCACTTTTCGGACTTTATTTGATGACATTACCAATTTTCACAATCCCGGGCTACTTAGTTTTTTGGGGTTACCAAACGAAAAGGAAAATTTTTATTCAGCTCAAATTTGGGTTACAAAAGGATAAGTTTTCACATCTTTTTATGGCTAATGTTTTTGGGTAACAAACGATGGCCTACTTCATTGTCCGAATTACTTATTAATTTACCATATGCATCTCGAGATTAATTTAATTTAGAGATTTGTAGCGCGCTTTTCGAGACAGCATTATATTTCCCATAACATATCAAAACAAAGAATTGAGATCATCAACGACTTATTTAGAACACTGAATTAGAACCATGTGTTAACCAATAACCTGGATTGATTTAAAAGCTCAAAAAGATCAATAGGCTTGAAATCTTGCCGATTTTTGTTAATCTCCACACTTATTCATTAAGTCATCAATTTTCGCACAATTTCGATCCTTGGTAAATTTCGACTTAGTGCAATAGAGATTTAACAATTTGAGACTTCAAATAGAATAAAGGTGATATTTTTGAAAAATTAAAATTCCAATTTTTATTTATTTTGAAGCATATTATTTTTGGATTTCTCAAAATTTTATTATTTTATTTGGAATTTTTTTGGCATTTTTGAAAATTTGTGAAGTTTTAGAAAGACACACTTGTGAACCCCTACCTTAGACTTTTGCATTGTCCTCAAGCAAAAAGGAATAAAATCTAACTCAAAGCGAATTGAATGTGTGAGAAAATAAAACGAACAAATAAAACAGAAATGCAATTTTTTTTATAGATACTCAGAGCTTGTGTTACAGGGGTGATGGGAGAATTACACAATCAACATTTTTAACAACTACCAATAACACCAAAAATAGTACAAACAAATAAGGGCTTCATTGGGGCGGTGGATTGGAGGGTCCGGGTGCGTTGGGATCATACGGATCATAGAAGAAAATTGGAGGGGGTCCACCGAAGTTGAGCTCATATAAATGGGCTTGGAGACATTGCATCATGCTCGTGTCCCTTCGGTAGGCCTCTTGATTTCGTTGATAGGACGCTTGGTCTCGATTTTATTGGGTGAGGAAACCTCCCAACCGGGTTTCCACCGCCGAAAGGCGCCTATCGAAATTTGCACCAATGGGCTCAAAATTAGAGTCGTCGTCCTCGTATTCATCATACTCTTCTTCTTTCCCACATCCATCATTGGGGCGTCATGTTCTCCCTCCCCCGCAACCTCATCGAGAATAGGACGGTCGGGGTGGGCCGCCCTCATTTGGCGTTCACTACGGGTGGTGGAAGTGGCTCCAATTAGGCCGGGGAGTCGGACTTGCTGACCCGAATCGTCCACCCCGACATCAATCAGAAGTTCGGTGATAAGGCGGGCATAGGGGAGCACTGCTTTTCCCCACTCGTCATAGTCTGCATGGAGGATGTCCGCGTAGAAGAGCTGGGTCAGATTGATAGTGCTATCGGGGTCGAGGAAATGATATAAGAAGATGGTGTGGCGCTTCCTGACCACCGAATCGTTGGTGGTTTTGTGGATTTCTCCACATGCAATGACGTGCGTGAATCGCACCGTGTCCAAAAGGCTTACTATCGAAAATGAAGCGCAACCATTCCTCCTCAGGTGACATTCGGGCGATATATTCAGCTTTGGTGCGAGGGGCACCATTGGTGGGATACATGAAGGGCACGGGGAGGGAAACCCTTTTTTCTCGAATGGCGGCGGAGAATGGAATTTAAATTCCGTCGAGATATGACTCATGAAAAGTGGAGGATTTATGAACGAGCATCGCGTAGAATTGGCGAATTACAGATTCAAAAACTTGGTTGCTCGTAGGAGAGAGAAATGAGTCCCACCCCCGGCGGTTGAAAAGGGCGATGACTTCACCGGGAAGTTGATCCCAATTAACAAACTGCTCGATATGAATTGGGCAAGTGGCCAAGAAATAACGCTCGGCCCAATGACATTCTTGGACGGACCGAAATACTCCCGCACCCTCGTCATCGAGGATGGTAGTGTCATCGTATTTTTTAGGATGGAAGTTTGTTTGGAGGGGGCGCGACATGGTTAAAGAGAGATATATATATGGAGGTGATATGGTGTAGAAGAGAGGGAGAGTGAAATGAAGTGTGAGAAATGGAGAGGGGTTGAGGGTGAATTTATGGGTGTGTGGGGGGTGGCTTTTGGTGGGAAATTGGAATAGGTATGGAGGGAGCGGAAGGTTGTAGTGAATTTGGAGTGTAAATTGGTAGGGGGAAGTTTTAGAGGGTGAAATTTTTTAGGGGAAATGAATGGAGGGAAGGGGAAAAAATAATGAATTTGGAAAAGAGGGGGGAAGAATCTTCCAGGACCCCCGAACCGGTTTGCCTATACACCGAACCGGTTCTCCCCCGAATCGGTTCACCCTGTGGTTCTGGGAACCTTACTGGCTTGGAAGTTTTGTTTCTATCATATCTCAAAAGCTAAGTGTTCTCTCATGCCTCTACACTTGCAAATATCCCCTTAAGATATACTAGACCCCCGGATTCCCTAAAAAGCCTTTAACAAGCCCTCGAAATGCATGCAAGCTCTCTCAAAAAGTGTGCTACCTCGATCCCTATCATGACCCATGTTTCCAGACTTATAACTATCCTAACTCAGACACTACTACTATACATAATAATTCACCCCATACGCATTGGGGGTGCAACGACCTCTCATTGCATGCTCACTCGACCCCGTAACAGGGTCCGATAACCAAATGGTGTCGATCTCTTCTACGCATGCCTCAACATATAGCTTTAGGCTCTATCCATTGACTTTGAAGTGTCTCCCCCTTTGGGATCTTCCACTTCTACTGCTCTATAGGGGAATGCGCTCTTCACAATAAATGGGCCAGTCCATCGAGACTGCAGTTTACCCAGAAATAGATGAAGCCGGGAGTTATAGAGGAGCACTTTTTATCTTGTTTGAAACTCTTTTCGTCGAATAATCTTATCATGTGCTAGTTTCATCCGAGATTTTGCAATCTTGGCATTCTCGTACGCGTCATTGCGTATCTCATCTAACTCATTAAGTTGAAGCTTGCGAGCTTCAACATCTTTGTTCATATCGTAATTTAATCTCTTAATGGCCCAATACGCCTTTTACTCTAACTCGACGGAAAGATGGCAAGGTTTTTCATACACAAAGAGGAATGTGGACATTTCGAGTGGATTCGTGTATGCTGTGCAGTAGGCCCATAGTGAATCATTCAATCGAAGTGACGAATCTTTTCGGCTGGGATTGATGGTCTTATTGAGGATGTGCTTGATTTCCCAATTCACTAACTTGTCATGCCCATTCATTTGCGGGTGATATTTTGTTCCAACCTTGTGAACGACTCCATACTTTCCCATGAGTTTCTCGAATGGCCTGTTGCAAAAATGCGTGCCATTATCACTAATTATCGCTTTCGGAGCACCGAAGCGGGAAAGTATGTGTTCCTGTAGGAACCTAATCACCACTTTGTTATCATTTATCTTGGTAGCTATGGCTTCTACCAATTTAGAAACATAGTCTACCACAACAAGGTTGTATAGGAAACCAAAATATGAGGGAAAAGGGCCCATGAAGTCAATACCCCATCAGTCAAGGATCTCAATAATGAGTATAGGGGTTAACGGCATCATGTCTCTTCAGGTTATCGGTCCCTTCCTTTGATACCTATCGTAATATTTGCAACAATTGCTCACATATCAAAATATTGTGTGCTAATAGAAATCGCTTTGAATAATCTTAGAGTCCATCTTTTTCGTCGAAAAGTAACCTCCACAAGCTTTCGAATGACATAATTGTATGACTTTCGGTATCTCATCATCCAGTATGCACCGTCGGATGATTTGTTCAGCGCAATATTTAAAAAGGAAGGGATCATCATAGAAAAACATACGTGACGAGGTAATAAACCTCTTCTTATCTTGTGGTGTCCACTCGGGAGGGACGACTCTCGTGATAAGATAATTCACTATATCCGCAAACTAGGGCAAAGAAGAGGTAGCAAAGAGTTGTTGATCCGAAAAATATTCATCTATGGGTATCGGATTGCTAGGTACATCAGACAAAAGCCGTGATAAATGGTCGGCAACGACGTTTTATACTCCTTTTTATATTTGATGGAGAGATTGAACTCTTATAGGAGTAGGATCCACCTTATGAGGCGTGACTTTGCGTCCTTCTTCGCAAGTAGATATTTGAGAGCCACGTCGTCTGTGAAATAAGTGATGGGTGACCCAATGAGCTAGGATAACAAATTTTCTAGAGGAAATACTATGGCTAGCAATTCCTTCCCCTTAGTGGAGTAATTGAGTTGTGGTCCTGTAAGAGTTCTGCTAGCGTAGTAGATGACATAAACCTTTTAATCCTACCGTTGGGACAAAACAACCCCTATTGCAAAATCACTTTCATCACACATGATCTCGAACGTTAAGGACCAATCAGACACTTGCATGATGGGAGCGAAAACAAGCATGCTTTTCAATTTTTCAAAAGCACTTTGGCATGGTTCACTCCACTCGAATGAGGTATCCTTCATAAGGAGGTTGCTTAAGGGCCTAGAGATGGCGCTAAAGTCCTTAATAAACCTTCAATAAAACCCCGCATGGCCCAAGAAGGAGCGCACATCTTTGAGAAATTTTGGTGTGGGTAGATCGGCCATGACATCTATCTTAGCTCTATCAAATTCAATCCCTTTGGATGAAACTATGTGGATAAGAACTATTCCCTTAGGGACCATAAATTGGAATTTCTCCTAATTTAGCACTAAGTTCTTCTCCACACACCGGGTAGGTACTTTTTCCAGATTTTCCAGACAACGATCAAAAGAGGTGCCAAAAATGCTAAAGTCGTCCATGAACACTTTGAGTACTCTCTCAATCATGTCGCTAAATAGACTCAACATGCACCTTTGAAAGGTCGCTAGTGCATTACACAAGCTGAATGTCATACATTTTTAGGAAAAGGTACGAAAAGGGCAATTGAAGGTCGTTTTCTCCTGATCAAGTATATTTACCTCAATCTGGTTATATCCGTAGTAACCATCAAGGAAGAAGTAGTAAGGGTTGCCCGCTACTCTCTCAAGCATCTGATCAATAAATGGCAACGAGAAGTGGTCTTTCCTAGTTCCTGCATTGAGTTTTCGGTAAGCAATGCAAACGCACCACCCGGTGGTGGTACGTTGGGGAACTAGCTCTCATTTAGCATTTGCAATCACTGTCATGCTCTACTTCTTCGGGATAACTTGAATAGGTCTCACCCACTTGATATCTTAGATTGGGTAGATGATCCCGACATCCAATAACTTAATGATTTCGGTTCTCACCACTTCTTTCATATTAGGGTTTAGCCTTATTTTCATTTCTCTAGAGGGCTTTACATCCTCTTCGAGGTGGATCTTGTGGGTGCAAATCAAAGGACTTATCCCCTTCGAATCTATAATACACCAACCAAAAGAACTTTGGTGCTTCCTCAGAATCTCTAATAGCTTACCCTCCTGCTCTTCGTCTATGGTAGAGGAGATAACAACAGGAAATGTTTTGTCCTTTCCTAGATATGCATATATAACATGGGAGGGTAGTTTCTTTAATTCGAGGTTTGGAAATTTACCATTTGAGGGAACCATGCGTGCCTCCTTTGGTAGTAACTCCTCGAATCGAGAAACCCAACTTACATCTCTCACGTCCTCTTCTGACGCTCTCTCATAAAGTAATTCTCTCAACTCCTCGACTTTCTTCTCGAATTCAGTATACGCTCCCTCACTCTCGTGGATCGACACTAAGCAGGTCCCTAGGGGATCTCTAAAATATTTTTCCTCAAAGTAATCCTCTACGATCTCGTCGATTAAGCTCACCGCGTGAAGATCATCTTCTTCCCCTGTATGTTGGGCTATATGGAAGATGTTAGTCTCTAAGGTCATATTTCCAACGGTGAGCTGCATCTGCCCATTTCGAGAATTGATTATTTAGTTCTCCGTAGCTAAGAATGGGCGCCCGAGAATAATGGGAACATGATTGCTCGAGGCGAAGGAGGGTTCCATGTCCCAAATGACAAAATCTATCGAAAAGTAGAAAGGGTCAACTTGGATGATCATATCCTCAATTATAACTCTTGGGATCTTCACGGTTTGATTCGAAAATTAGAGAGTGATCTTTGTGGGCTTGAGGTTGCCCAGATCAAGTTGCCTATATATGGCGTAAGGGAGGATATTGACATTTTCTCCCAAGTCAAGTAAGTCTTTTTTAATTTTATTTTCTCCAATGACGCAGGAAATGGTGGGTGCACCAGGATCTTTGAATTCTGGCGGGAGATCATTAAGTAGTATGGAGCTCATGTTTTGTGCTAGAAATACATTTTTCTTTACCTTCATCTTCCTCTTCACTGTTAACCTGTCCTTGATGACTTTTGCATAAGATGGAATCTCCTTGATGGCATCGAGGAAAGGTAAATTTAACTTTACTTGCTTTAGCATGCCTAACACTTCATCACGTGGGTTTTCTTTGTGGGAAGGAACTAGTCTTTGAGGAAAGGGTGCTGTAGAGGGTGGTTTTACTACTACCTCGAACTTACTAGTGTCTTCTTTATCACTCTCTTTCAAGGGGACATGTTTGGACTCTTTCGTACCGGGCAAAATCTCCTTGTCTTTGGTTGCATCGTGTGGAGGAGGTGATAAATCAAAGACTTTCCCACTATGAAGAGTGGTCACATCTTAACATTGCTCCTGATGTTCTATAGAGGTGGAGCTAACACTAGTTTGACCTTGGGGAGGTCTTGCGCCCTAGGAAGGAAACTTTCCCTTCTCTCGAATACTCAACGATCATTGCATCTTTGAAATAGTCGCATTTATATCGTTGATCATGCGCTCATGTATAGTAGTAGTTAAATTCTGGGCAGTGATAAATTGGTTTATCGTATCCTCGAGACTTCTTCACGGTGGAATGATATATGGTCCTAGAGGTGGTGGTGCTTGCACATGTCCTTTCATGTGAGGTGCTTGTTGAAAGTGAGATGTTGGGGGAGGGGCAACATGTGAATTAGGATTCATCACATCATTTTGTTGACCATAGCTAAAACTAGGGTTTTTTTTCTATGAAGGGTTGTAAGAATTCCCATACGGTGCACCGAAATTACTCTTCAATCCTCCTACACCACTCACTTGCTCTTGAAGCATAACTTTGTAAGCGGGTATCATCGAGCATTCCTCTATTGAATGGCCCGCCTCACAAATAACACACACCCTCTCAGTAGGGTTCGTGATGGATCCAGTTAGTCCTCTTGCACATATCTTAAGTACTTCTCTAATTCCTTTCTCAAGTAGATCGAGTCAATTGGTCATCATGGTATCCTTATCTACGTGAAATAGGTCGGTCGCCGATGGAATGGTGGTCATTGAATGCATTCGAGTATGAGAACCAGGGTCAGATGTATCCCATGCTTGGGTAGTCTTGGCGACATACCTCAGGTGAAGCTCAGCATCATTGGCGTCTAGGTCGACAAAGGAACCATCACACATAGTTTCAACGAGTTGGTTGGAATTTATATTCAGCCCATTATGAAGGAATGAAATGATTTATAATTTATCAAATCCATGATGAGGGGATGAATTGATTAACTCATTGAAATGATCGTAACATTGATCAAACGACTCATTTTTGGATTGTCGAAAGGTTTGAATTTAAGCCTTGATGGAGTTCGTTCGATGTGGTGGAAAGAATTTCTTAAGGAATTTATATTGCAAGTCGTTCCATGATGCAATCAATTTTGGAGGTAAAGACCATAGCCAGGTCTTAGCCTTGTCCTTTAGCGAGAATGGGAAGAGTTTGAGACATATCACATCTTTTGTGCAAGTTTGATCACTGAGGGTCTCGCACGCCTCCTCAATTTCCCGAATGTGGAGATATGACTTTTCTGATTCTATTCCATGGTAGTTGGAAAGTATTTGGATCATCCCATTCCTAAAGAGAAATTGCCCTGCGTTATACGGGAGTAAAGTGCATCCTGGAGTGACTGTTCGCTCGGGATATAAGATTTCTCTCAAAGGGTGGTACGGGACCTCTTCCACACCTGCGACTACACTACTGTGTTGTGACATGGCTCTCTCACTTGATGACTCTGTATCCTCACTTGTTATTCTCAAAGAATGCTCTATGGTGTGTCCTAAGAGGGATGCCAGAGTGTTACTTGCAATTGAGTGTTGAGGTGTGGGAGGTGGAACCCATAATTGTGGAACGTTTGGAGTGCGAGGGCTATCAGGGTCAAACTCAACTATCGGGTTTTCGTGAATGCTGGTTGGAGTATTTTGGGGAGTTAGAGGGAGTTCATGATTTTACATTAACAGGCTTTTAAGAGATGAAGTATCTTTTTATGCTTTTTGATTTTTTTGATAATTTTTTTTTGGTCGAAGTTATAGATTAACAAAATCTAACCTATGTCTACCTAATTCCCCGGTAATGGTGCCAAAAACTTGACGCGACTAAGAATGTGTCTCTAAAGTGCGTACTCTCTAGGCTCAAGTGCAAGCATGTCGCGGTAGTAATAAACTCGGTAAGTCGGGATCGTTTCCATAGGAAAATAGGACGAGAAAATCATGACGACATAAGGACAGACGATTAACCTAACTTTGACTCTAAAAACAAGGAAAAGGTATTTTGAATGGTGAAACAGCTACAACTAGATGCAATTTTAAAAATGATTAATTAATGAAATCAGGAATGATTAGAATGCAATTACTCTAAATTACCTAAAACACTGATGATAATTAAACTAAAACTTGAACTATATTATGAGACGAACAGGTAGGGAATACAATTCCTCAACCCTAGTGTATTGCTGGTATAAAACTAATCATAAATTTAAGTGATTAATCAAACCCAAACTTTAGTACTCCCAAACATTACGTATATTAGGTTCAAGATCGCACCATATAAAATCAGAGGATGGGTAAAACGGTAACACGATAGCTGCACTTGCATTGCATTCTAAATCATTCCGGTTACCCTGGAGCAACCGAGATCCAAAGATCTACAATGGATGTGTTCGCTATGTAATACGATCATTATAAAACCTTAAGTTTAGAGCATTAATTTTATACACTTGCAGCTATCACATCGGGTTGAGTTCATGCATCCCAACCCTAAAAGATCTAGTGAGACATGTTGAACGTAACTATGCATGAATTAACTGCGTTGCATGTGAAAGGAATCATAATGGAAGTGTATTGAAACATGAAAGAAATTATTATAAACATAGAAACGAACTGAATCATGCAAGATGAATAACATGCAAAAACAATAACAGAGAGAATGAAACTTGAATTAAAATTTGAGATCAAACCCGGAAATAATCAATCTTGAATCACTAAATCAAAGCTATGTTCCTAGGGTATTCTCCTACTTGCCTCTCTATAAAAAACTATTCAAAACTATGTTTTCTAAGCCAATACAATAATACATGTACATTTTAGAAGAGTTTGTGCATTATAAGACTTTTTGGACCAATCAGCTTTCAAGTGGAATGTCGCGCATCAGGCACCTCGAATCGGTTTATAGCTAACCCGAACCAATTCGCCCCTGAACCGGTTCACACTGTGGTTTTGGAAATCTTGCTGGTTAGGAGACTTCTTTTCTTCATTTCCAAACTTATACAATTTTCGAGCTTTCTTCTTTTCTTTCTAGGATTTTTCTTTCACTTCGAGGTATCATAACTCTTTCACCGTAGCTCGGATTTAGGTGACGTTTCTTCCAGTGTTATCGTTGTTACGAGATCTTAAACTTTCCAGTTGGATCCTTCTCCTGGATCAAGCTACCAAAATTACCAAATTGCCCTTGAAATTGCCTTCCTAGACTTTCTTTCATTGTTTCGATTTCTTTTTCGCATCGTTTGCATAATTTACTTGTAAAACACATAAGAGAAGCACAAAACATGAGATACTTGCCAAAGAAGGTTAGTAGCATAATTAAGAGTTAAATCCATATCAATTGCACCTCTCGATTTCACGAAGGTTCCGAAATTAAGGGGATAAATATACAATATTTATGCCCAATCACCTTGCTATGTTTCAGACTATTTGTATAACATACCACCTCGTTTTCACCAGGCAGGTTTATTTTTTGGCCACAATGTCAATTTTCTTGTTGAAAGGTATACATTTGGCATAAAAAATGTAATGCTGCGAAAATTATATGTTTTGGCAAGAAAAAAAGTTTTGATGAGAAATATATACTTTTTGGTGACACAAATATTTTATGGCCGAAGGTTAGCCTATATGACCTTTGTCATCATAAATAATATTTTTTGTTACAAGGTTAAAAAATAAATAATATACATTTGGGAACACATTTGCGTGTTGCCAAAAGTATACTTTCGACAACAGAACTTGTTTTGTCGCCAGAGACTTTCCCAGACAGACTTTGGGCAACAAGATGACAACACAATGGATTTTGTTGCCAATACCTATTAGCGAAACATTTGTAACTATTAGCTACAGACATTGTATGATGGCTATGTTGCCTTTTATTATAGTGGCCCCATCTTGGGTGACCTTGATCATTGGGGACTTATATAAGATCGAGTTGGAATGTATTTGTGTTTGTAAACTGACAGATTTCTTGTTATGTATCTATCGCCCACTATTGCACATGAAAATTTTATATGACTGAAGGTTTTGAATGTGGGACATTGAATGATAACACATAACTTGGATTTGGGTAAAGTTGGATTGGAATCATCCAACACGTGTGTGAAAATCCAATCGTTAGAAATATCCTACATGTTGTTTAAAATCAAATAGCCAAGATCTAACAAAACTATAGTCAGGGAAAAACACGATATGGTATATCATAAATTCAAAAGAATCTTTTATATTATATTTGGCATAAAAGATTATTTACCATTGTGAGTGAGGGAGTTTATAAATTGGATGGAAACTTATTTATAGTCTATAATATGATATAATGATATTGTATAACTATTATCACATGATTCGAATGAAATGATATTTCAAAAACTTGTTGATTCATTTCCCCTTGATGAACATACTCGTTATCATGTCTTATATCACATGATAAATTGAGTCCTTATGTGATTTGAGATAAATGTATAAAGTGTTTGCACAATTTCTATGTGAAAATCATTTATGATGACTATCAAAGGTTTAATGAAGTTTCAATTATTGAGATTTGGTCATTTTTAATCTTGAATATTGTGTTTTCACCTTTTTTCCTTATATGTCTATACATATTTTTTATTTCTTTTGCAATCTGTAAAAAAAAATAAAAAATTCAAGCATACACGAGCATTGATTTAATTCCATATTTTGAGAGATTAGTTAGTTTTTTTTTAATCCTATCCTTTTAATTCTTGTCTTGAATGATTTACTAACCCAAAACTATGCAAGTTGTTTTATTTTATAACTGCACATGATTGTGAATTGTATGGACTTATTCTTCAAAGTGTACACACTTGGTATTTTGTATCAATTTGTCATTCATGAGGCTTAGCTATTTTTCGACGTTATGAAGACCACATGCATGGTCATATCCCGAAACTGTGTGCACGGTTGAGACCATAATCATATCATATTCCAAGTGGATTGTTAACACATTTGAACCATTTTGGATTCACTTCTTGTATCTCTATCTATACCGTATGAACTAGATAATTTTGAGTCCTTAACACATCTTCGTCACCAATTGCTTAAGATATCTTCAAATTGATATCTTATTTAGAGGTTTAGGGTATCAAAACCTAGTTTAGCTATATTTATGGATTTTGTGATTTGACTCTAGCACTTATTATTTTCAATATTTGTACTCATTTCTCATGTAGAAATAAGAAATATTGTAACATTTTGATCTATTTAATACATTTACACATACATACGTTCACACTTTCCTTGTTTATTTCCTTTATTATGCTTTGATTATCATTGTGTGATTAATTTATGTATTAAATTTTATGCATTTCATTTTGTAATCTTTCAGTACGATTGATCTTCTTCTTCGATCATTAATTTTTCGATCTTGCGTTATTTTTTTGATGGTATGACAAAAGAATCTTTCTCCTTTTCGGGATGGACATAATGATCTAAGAAAGATGTTTGTCATTCATCTCAAAAGTCTATGGAACCAATCCGTTATTCCCATAATTATCCATGATGTGTCGTCCATAGCAAAAGGGACTTGCATCTCGAATTATTTGGATAGGACTCTAGACGGGATCTATTATGTAGGACACATCGGGCACATGGGTAGTTCCCATTTTCTTTATCCTTTTATATGGTGAATGCTAACCTTGTTTTCTGAGTTCTTTATAAATATGACATTTCTATCAGAGGAACCTCCAACTTTTTTATCTTTTGTTTGAGAGTGTCATATAATTCTCACCATTGACATGTTTGGTCAACATTTTTGATTCCTAAGATTGGGGGATATTATTTTTAATCCTCATTCTTTAAGAGGTATTACTTGGTACCATATCGACCTATTTCTTTTTTATCATTAGAGAGATTGGAGAGTTATTTTATCTATAAAAATATATATCTTACCATTTCATTCATTTTGTTTGTCATCAGATACTATTATATACTAAGAGAAAGGAACATAAATTTCCTATAGAGGTGAGTATATTTTTTAATGCCATATGTGAGGACGTACCATGGACCCTCCCTTACGTTATTCTTAATTTCATCTGATGTGCTTCCTAAGACTCTTAAAATGAAGCATTCCCATTTAGTTGTATGATCAAGGGTTACTTTTACTTCCTAGGATTTCCCATGATTATTGAAGACGGCTTCAAGAACATTCAAGTTCCGATCACAAGTGCTCTAGTATCTTGTTTTGGGGGTCAGATATCTTGATACTCTCTGAATTGGGATCCACAAATTATAGATCCTATTAAACATAATCTTATGGCCCCCTTGTTATGATAATAACCATGTGATCCTACACCTACTCATTCACCCGTTCTTATTATTACTCTAACTACTTCTCTTACCCCCACTCTTGTTGGTCCATAAGTTCAACCATACACCAAAACATTCATAAAGTCATCATTTGCCTTTTTTCCAGCAATTTAGGACACTATTCTCATATAAATGGATTCAATTGAGGATTATATTTCCAACAGGTTATGTTTGATGTTGTAGAACGTTGATTTTGTTCTGAGACGTGTTCCCGGTCAAATATTTCCATCTTCCCATATTGCACCATTATTCATTCATGACACTTCGGTAGAACATGTTGTCACTTCGATTAGTGCTCAATTTGTGTATGAGGATGATGATAAAAAAATAAGGATTTGATCGAGATGATGATTCCTTCACATGTCTAACGCTTAAAGAAGACCTCATACTGAAGAGAAATTATCTCTCTTATTTTCTCAACCCTCACAATTAGGGTGTATCATAACAAAACACTACAAGATCAACCTATGGAAGTTCTCAAGCTCCCAAGCCTCCAAAAAACATCCTACGACCAGTTTGGGAGAGTAGGTTGAGATAAAACCACTATTCCACCTATTACCACCACGCACTTCTACTTGCATTGAAATCTCCCATTCGCATTTAATAAAACTAGCAACTACCTTACACCACCTGCAAAACGTTTGGCCAAGACTTCACCACCTTGTTGACATCGTCAGACCTCAAATCCATCACAACCATGTTGAGACAATCCATTCATTCCCTCTCCTAGAGGTTGAATATAAATAAAAGGGTGCGAAAAGGTTAAGGACACCTTCAAGTCATCATACTTTGAAAGAACTAATAGTTTTTGCATTAACAAGCCTTACTATTTGTTTTACACTCTATCAACTGACTGTTTTAAGTTTATATATATAATGTAGATGGTATCCAGTTACTTAACACCTTGTAGTCCATGTTGAGCCCCAAATAAATACTTAGGAATCCCTAGAGAAGTCCATTAGTATCTTCTTAAAGTCCTTTATATTGTTGACAAATGTTGTAAAGACCTCAGACACTCTTGCCCAAAGACCAAGAAGTCTAATAGACTATAGTAACTTTTTTATGATATAATACCCAAAACAAAAATTTTTGATAGTGGACATATGGTTATTATATTAGGTACAAACAACTTTTAATATTTGTCTTACACTTTGATTCTGCTGCCTTTTATCTGTCTGAGGTCCATAGGGGATCACTTGTTGGTTCTGAGGTCACTTACAATTTTAATACCCACTAGTTTGGAACTGTATAAGCGAAAGAAAAGTTCAATATCTCTGAAATAAACATCTTTATCTCTTTAAGATGTCAATTGATGGTGTTTTGAATCATTCTTTAATGAAATTGAAGCTTATAAAAAAGATCTCACAGAGAAGCTAGCTACAATTATCAATAGGATTCCCTTAACCCTAATGGTAGATGAACCAATTGTAATCGAACATAGTGATACTGGTGATAACCACGATCCCATTATGGATGTGGAGAATGATCCAGAGGATATGCCTAGTTCTCCTTAATTATCCATGATCCGCATTCTTGTCAAGGACATGTTATAACTAATGAAAGATCAATCTAAAGGTGGTTTCATGTTGTTTAAGCCCTAGGAAAATGAGATCAAGAATATGCAAGAATGGTTGAGGAATTTCGTCAACTAGTATAAGGCGCATATGATTAAGTTTTCTCTTAAAAATACTCACTCCCCATTTTCCAATTATGTTTAACATTACACTCTATGCCTACTATTTAATCGTTTTATGGGTATAAAGATCCCATAGATCACTTGGAGACCTATAGGTCTCTCATACTCCTTTGCGATACACCATATAAGGTCCTATGGAGAGACTTTCCCAGTAATTTGAGAGTCACTTCTAGGAACTGGTTTTCTAAGATCAAATTATGGACCATTACAAACTTTGCTAAGATGTCAAGATCCTTTGTCAGCCATTTTATTGGGGTAGAGAAGATTAGGAATTCCATCAACTCTCTCCTACACTTATAACAAATGATTGGAGAGTTTCTCATGGAGTATTCCAAGAGATTTAACCATAAATCCCTCCAGGTTGATTATCTGAATGACACCATTTGTGTGTATAATTTCATCTTAGGCCTCACTTTAGAAGATATGCTAAGGTCTTTCAACAAAAATCCATGATTGAGATTCTTTAAAGGGATTAGACGTATATGAATGGCGAGGATGCCATCTCAGTGAGGCATTCCACAGCCACCCCTCAGTACGGAAAGAGGAAAGTTCTTTTCTCTCATTTTGGGGAATCCCCTAAAGCCACAAGCACCATGAAGAAGAAGAAGAAGAATAAGAAAAAGAAGAAGACGATGAAGAAGAATGTCACGGGTAAAAAGAACGGTCCTACAGAGTCCAATAATTTCACCCCGCTTAGAACCACTATAAAGGAGGTCTTTATAGCAGGGGAAGCTTGGGATCTTCTACCTCTGCCTGAGACTATGAGGGCCAAAGATGATCGTAGGGGTAAATAAAAGTATTACACATTCCATATGGAAATTATCCATAACACTAGGTACTGCTTCAGAATTAAATAATGCATTTACATTATTATCAATAGGAGCTACCTCCAAGAGTTTATGGCTAAGAACATGGGAAAAATTCAGCACTACAATAATAATAACAAAAATAAGAACAATGTCCCTTTGATTGATGTCAATAATATTTCTGGATGCTTTTTCATGGGTAAAATCTCTACCGCAACCAAAAAATCCTACCATAGAAGCCTATATCATGAAGGAGTTAAGTTAATACTGTCTCTCTCCCGCATAAGGACCCAAATAGAGATTTAATGATGGTTTACCCAGAAAGTAACCTCAGAAGAGTCCTTATACCTCATGATAACCCCTTTGTCATCTAAGTGATTGTGAGGAATGCTAACAGAAAATGGGTAATTCTTGATACTGAAAACTCAACAGATCTTGTTATTAGATTCCTTTGAAGCCATAGGTCTTGGTTCAAAACACATTACACTAATCACTACTCCCTTAAATCGATTAATGAGAATTAAAATTACCCCCTAGGGTGTGTCATGCTTTCACTCACCTTTGGTTATAAATATTTATGCGCTACAATATGGAACGAGTTCCTAGTGGTAAACCTGCTATAAACCTCTTGCCCAGGCCTTCACTTAGTGGTGTAGATGCCACCATATCTATATTGAGGCTAGTATAGAGGTTCCCACACGTTAAGGGTATGGAAGTAGTGTATGGAGACCAGAAAAAATCTCGAGAGTGCTACGTCACTTCTATGAAAAAAAAATGAAGAGGTCTTTTGATAATTACCAAAGTCAGTCAAAGGTCCCAAAAATTTCATAGATTGTCCCTGAGGTCTTATTAGAGGTATTGCCTCCTCCACCACCAATTTTTAAGATCCCTATAGATAACTTAGTTATAGAGATATTAAATTTGGATACTTTAGATCCACGATATGGAAGAAGAAGCATATAAGTGAGACTTCTGAAGCTATGATCATTGTATGCATTTATGTGGATGAGACCAACAAAGAAATAAAATTAGGGATGGTTTAATCCCCACCCTTCGAGAGGAGCTTACCAAATTACTCAAATAAAACAAAAACCAATTATCCTGGCACCATTCAGATAAGATCGAAGTGGATCCTTAGGTCATAGTCCACGACCTCAGCATGAACCCAAACTATAATCCCATTTTACAAAGGAAGATATTCTTTAAACCAAATGGGAACAATGTCACAGTTGAGGATGTCGACAGGCTTTTAGCGAATGAATTCATCATAGATGTCAAATAATCAGAATGGATATCTAATGTGGTACTGGTGCGCGAGCCCAACAAGAAATGGAGAATATGCATTGACTTCACTGACCTCAACAAAGCTTGCGCTAATGAATGATGACCTATACCTTAAATTAGCACATTGATATCATCAACCGCAGAACATAAGCTCCTCTTATAAGTGGATACATACTTATGGTACAACTAGATAAAGATGTACCTAACCCAAAAGGATAAGAGCTCATTCATTAGAGACAAAGGTACCTATTATTACAAAGTTATTACTTTCAAACTAAAGTATGCAAGTGCAACCTATCAAAGGGTACTGAACTCCATTATTAAAGAACTTATTATCAATACCATCAAGGTCTATGTTGATGACATTCTAGTAAAGAGTTTGTGAACGTATACCATGTTCAGAACCTCCAAGAAACCATTGATATCCTCACACAAAAATGAATGAAATTCAGACCAATGAAATGTTCTTTTAGGGTTACTAGAGGAAAGTTCCTTGGGTATATTGTTACCAGAAGAGGCACATTGGCAAATTCAGAGAATATTCAATCTCTTCTATACATGAAATATTCATGAACCCTCAAAGAGGTTTAAAGCCTAGTTGAGAAAGTTATTTCAATAAACTGTTTCAGCGTAAAGGCCACAAAAAAGTGACTTCCATTATTCAAGATAATTAAAAATGCCTTTGAATGGACTTCGAAGGATGAGGAAGCCTTCAAGAACCTCAAGAAATGACTGGGATCCCCACCTTTGTTGTCCTAAACCATTATTGGAAAGAATATATACTTGTACCTTATCGCTTCACTAACTACGACCAGCTCATCTCTGATTTGACAAGAACTTAGGTTTTAACAACATGTGTGTTATGAAAATTGAGCTCTGGAAGGGCTAAAAATAAGTATATAAGGATGTAAAAGCTCGCCTTCTACCTTATCATCTCAGCCAAATGTCTGATGTCCAACATCTAATCTCATACCATCGTTGTCATGGCTAATTAGATCATCTGATATATCCTCCAGAGGCGGGATACCTTAGGAGTGTTAGTCAAATCGTTTATGGAGTAAGGAGACTTTGATGTCAATAACCAACCTCAATGTACTATCAAAGGTCAGGCCCTGGATAAATTCATTAAAAACTTAAGGAATAAAAAAGAGGTAGATGAAGAGGCCAAGAGCTCAAAAATAGGCACAGATAAGGCAATAGGATAAATGCAGCTGTTATTTCAAATCGTAGACCCCATCTCTCCCTCATGGGTTTGGCATATGGATGGTTCATCTAATATATTAAGAAATAGATTTGGACTTTACCTGGTAATCCCAATATGAAAGCCAAATAAGTAAAGGGCATTAGTGACTTCAAGGTAGTGGTCAACTACCTCACTAAGGTCTATGGGGCCAAAGGTGATAGGATGGTAGGGTACTTAGAAACTGTTAAGAACCTCATTCATAGTTACTATAAATTTTGTAGGAGGAATTTCCAAGTAAAAAAATTAAAGGATGAACAACTTGAACAAGTAGCGTCATCAGATGAGGTATATCTTGAGGTCTTAGTCACTACTGTGGAATAATCAAGCATCACTGAGCTTTATTTCAACCATGTGGTGGTCGACCAATGCTAGAACTAGACCACTCACATCAAAGCCTACCTCACAGATGGGGTCCTATCAAAATATAAGCTCCAAACTCGATGAATGGAGTCTCTACCTTCCATATACTACGTCAAAAATGTGTATTGTTCAATAACATGTATTTCTCAGTGCCTCAGAGGTGCCTTAGACCATTAGAGGCAAGTTATATCCTCAAATACCACCACAAAGGTGTATGTGGTTCACATAAAGGCCCTAAGACCTTAGTCTACAAGGTCTTGAATCAAGTATGCTTCTATCCAACATTAGGGAAGGAAATTAAGGATTCCGTACAATGTAGTGATAATTATCAGAGGTTTATTCTTATTCCAAAGCAGTCAGTCGAGAAGATACATCATATTCCAAGTCCCTATCTCTTTTCCTAATGTATAGTGGACTTAGTAGATCCTCTATACTTTAGTAAGGAACAATACAAGTTCATCTTTGTATCCATTGACTAATTCACCCATTAGGATTAGGATGAGATGGAACAACCCACATTTTCTCATTTAAAAGCTAGCTATAAACGATACGCTGAAGATGGGGCTTGCTTGTCAATTAATACCATTCTCAGCCTCAATATAATATAAATCATATATTAATGGCCCTTGATTGAAATTTAATTGACAATTCTATAATAATAAAATCCAATCCAAGACCAAACATAATAATAAAATCATATATTAATGACATGAAAACAAATATCTCTAACCAACATAAAATAAATAAATCCTGGACTTATGCCCATACAACAATCCCATATAAATAACTAACTGGAGCTGAAAAGCACCTATGTTAGAATCAATAAATATGGAATATTTGAGGAGAAAAATGAGAATGCAAGGCTGTCATGTCCACAGTCCCGCTATCCCTGTCTAGGAACACCTGGGGGAGAAAACATTAAAATTTGGGTCAGATCCCTAGATGTGCAAGAATTGACTTAATCAAGTTAAAATGCAATAAATACATTTGATACAGAATAAATATCCCCCATCGTCACTCACATGCAATTAACATCTCACCCTTCATCTAAGTGTGATATTACTCGCATAAAAAAAAGTTCCAAAGTAATGTATGATAATTGTACCAATTTAATATTAAATAGATTAAAATAAATTTCTAACAAGAAGCCGACTATATTCAATTACTAATGCTAAAGGTATTCCATTCCCATATATCTCATGAAAGTGACATAAACATATATTATGCACAATATAGTAAGGGACCGTAAATTATATCAACATTCTTAGACAAATTAATTAATATCACTTAATCCGTGTAATCTATCTATATATATGTGTCATTTCATATATGCGACACGCAAAGACATATATCAATGGTGTCTCATTTGTTCTCTATCGACAAGTCCGAAGGAATCTCCTATCCATGTCAAACATCACAAAACACACATAAGTGGGGCAGTCCCTGCGCAGTAAACCAGTTCACGGCCCATACCTATTGGTGACAAAGGATCCTATCATAAATACCTACCTCTCGTAGATGGTTCTGCTACGCACTACCTAAATGACCTAAACGACACCCACCCTATCTGTGCCGATGTGTGCTACGGTACCAAACGTGCGATACCCCCAGCCGATAGGACCGTCCATGAACATTGATATGTCCTCAAAGATACACATAAGTACATATTATTATTCCTATATAATATGTGTGGGTAACTACTCTATAATTAACTAAAGCATCTCACATGATGTCAACCATTATTCTCACATTAATAATTGACTATTTAATTAATTAATTACTAATTCCATCTACTTTATCCGTTTATCTAACCATATAGTTAAATATAATGTCCCAATTAATAAGTGTGCCACATTTACATTTTTAATAAATTCATCTTTAACCCAAACATCGGACCACCAACCTGTACGGACTTCTAAAAATATTTCTGATTTAAACCTGGCCCAAACTCAAATTTTCCTCAGGATCGAATCGATTCGATTTCTTAGCCGAATCGATTCACCCAGCCGAATCAATTAGTATTAAGGTCGAATTGATTTGAAATGTCACAATAGCCCAGATCTGATAGTTTTTCATATTACGGGATTTCCTAGTTCTTACCCAAAATCCATTATGATAGTTAAATCCTCTTCATAGTCACATGAATAGGTCCCTAACAATTTGTTACTCATCTTAGAGTCATTAATTGCATATATTAACATTAATTCCTTTCCTCAATTATTAGAATTTATGTGATTAAACTACAACTTTTAGTCCAGATTTCTTCCACAATAACAAATATATGTACCTCAGATTTTGGGAATATAAAATGGAATTTAAGTAACGAATCTACAGATCATAAGCATGTACTAAAATCCTCAGCATCTGATTCCATGTTTTCTCAAATTTTACTTCAAGAACCCAAAGGAATCTATCATCAAATTTTAAATATTTCGATTCCTAGATTTCTGGGTTAACACCCTATGTTATAATTAATCCTCTATATGAACAACACTAATTCCTAACATTTAATCATCAAAATTCAACCTAAAACACGGAAATCATATGGAGTCATTACAATGAATCGTGAAGCAAATTGGAAATTAAATTGAGCAAGAAAATTCTTGCGTGGATATATGGCGGTGAAATACCCTTTTGATTGTCCTTATTGAATTTCTTGGTGTGGCTTCTTGCCTTCTCTCTCTCACAGTGTCTTAGGCTAGGGTTCTTAGATATAACTTCTTAGAAGTTTATTAACTTCCTAATATAAGTGATTAACTCTCTAATCCCGAGTTGGGTTAATATCCTCAATTTTGGATTCCCAAATGAGCCCGAATCCAAAATCTGGTTCGCCCAACAGTCTCCCAACTTATGTACCCATACCCCGGGATCATTTCTAAATGTTTAAAACACCTAAACGAGCCCATATACTTCTTTTAATATGTCCCAATTAATTTCATGCCAACATTACATTTAATAATCGTGTCACCCATCTTTTATGAATTTTTGCTACTACGCATGCAATTGTTTTAATTATTAACATCACAAAAACAACCACACAGAATTACGACATAATAACAAATTACATATTCACAATTACTAAATTAATTCACCGATTAAATTCAATTTCCAAAATTTTTTATATTTCCCAAAAAGATAGTTTTGTTATTTATTCTAGAAAAATACGGGGTATTACATTCTTCCCCCCTAATAACTAAATTACGTCCTCAGAATTTAGAAAAAAACATACCTAGCAAGAAGACTTTAGCATATTTCGTGCACATGTCATCTTCCCTCTCCCAATTCGAACCGCCCTCCCGATGGTGTCTCCACTACACCCGAACTAATGGAACAACCTTGGATCGAAGTCGGCCCTCCCGATGATCTAGAATGACTACCGATCTCTCCTTATAAGTAGCGTCTGGATGGAGCTCTATCTCATCAATATCAATGTGATGGTATACTATCTCATCTCGAAATAAGCTCCACAATATAGATATTTATATGGAAAACATTGTGCATTCATTGAAAGTGGTCCAGTAATCCCAATCGATATGCCACGGGTCCAATCCTCTCAAGAATAAGCAATGGTCCCACGTATTGGGGAGCCAACCTACCTTTCTTCCTAAACCTCATCATTCCCTTCAGGTAGACACTTTAATCAACACCTGATCCATGACATCAAAGTGTAAGTGTCTTCGGTCTGCGTCTACATAGATCTTTTGCCTATCCTAGGCAATTCGTTTCCTAGCTCGAATCATCTCTATCTTATCTGAGGTGTACTGAATGAAATCTAGCCTAAGTAACTTGTTCTCCCCCGCCTCCAACCAGCATGAGGGTGAATAACAAGGTCTCCCATGAAGTTCCTCAAGCGGTGCCATCCCAATCGTGAACTGGTAGCTATTGTTGAACGCAAACTCCACCAAACGAAAATATTGCTCCTAGCTCTCCTTAAAATCTAGAATGTGCATCCGTAACATGTCCAACATAAAATTAACCCTGTCCATCTACCCGTCGGTCTAAGGATGATATGATATGCTCAGTCTCAACTCTCCCCCCAATGTCTGCTGAAATCTCCTTCAAAAGTGGGACGCAAACTTCCTGTCTCTGTCTAACATAATGTTGAGTGGTACTCCATGAAACTCAATAATATCTACGATCAAAAGACTGGCATAATCTCTATGGACCGATAAAAATTGAGCCACCTTTGTTATTTTTTCAATGATTACCCAAATGGAATCGTTCCCCTCTGTGATGTATGTAGACCAGTAATGAATTTCGTGGAGATGCTATCTCATTTCCACATCGGGATCTCCAAAGACTACAAAACACATGCACGATGTTGATGGTCCACGTTCACCTGCTGACACATAGCACACTTGGACACAAAATATGCTATGTCCTTCTTCCTCCCGACCCACCAGTATTGACGTCACATGTCGTGGAACATCTTATCCCCTATAGGATGTACCGTAAAGCATGAATCATGGCCTCAGACATAACAGCTCATCTCAACTCCTCGTCATCTGGGACAACTATACTGCCTGAAATCTTAAACCACCATCAGACCCAACAGAATAATGCTCCTTTTCCTTAGCTAACATTTGTCTAACTCGCTCCGGGACAACCTGATCTTAGGTTGAGGGTGAGAACTTCGATAAATTCATGGCACAAGTCGTCATTCCCATGAAGAGATTTCCACTTCGCTTTCCATACCGCCACTAACACCAACATTAGATTGGGGATAAAAGCATTCGCAATGACATTTGCCTTTCCTGGGTGGTACTGAATGTCTAACTGATAGTCTTTCATAAACTCTATCCACCTCCTTTGCCTTATGTTCAGCTCCCGCTGTGTGAACAAATAATGTAGGTCCTTATGGATTATGAATAGCTTGAACTTATCCCCTAGGAAATAATGCCTCCATACTCGGAGTGAAAAAACCACGATTTCCAGCTCCAAGTCGAGGGTGGGGTAATGTCCCTCGTGAGGCTTAAGATCTCATGAAGCATAAGCTATTGGCCTCTACTCTTGCGTCAAAACCCGTCCCTGAGAGGAAGCATCTGTGAAGACCTTATAATCAATCCCTACCCAAGGTAATGCCAAAATCAATCGTGTAGTCAATCTAGTCTTCATCTCATCAAACGGCTACTGGAACACATCATCCTATACAAACTACACTCCCTTCCATATCAAATTCATTAGGGGCCTGGCTATCTTGGAGAACCCCTGTACGAATCGACTTTTGTACTCGACCAGTCCTAAAAAGCCACGTACCTCAGTGTGTGTAGTGGTATATCCCCACTCCATCACTCTATAAAACTTTCTTGGGTCCACTGATATCCCCCTCTTAGACACAATGGGGCCCAAGAACAACACCTTTCTCAATTAAAAACCGCATTTCTTGAACTTAGCATATAACTGGTGGTCCCGTCGCATATGTATGATTACTCGTAAATGTTATACACCGCATTTCGAGAATAAATCATGATATCATCGATAAACACTATGACCAACTGGTCTAAATAATCTTTGAGAACCCAATTCATAAAATCCATGAATACTTTCGGCGCATTGATTATCCCAAATGGCATCACCAAAAACAAAGACGATCCATATCTCATAAGAAATTTTGTCTTCGAGATGTCCTGCTCCCAAACTCTCAGCTGATGATGACTCGTTCTCAATTCAATCTTGGATAAATATGTAACACCCTTAAGTTGGTTAAATAAATCATCAATACGGGGCAACATATATTTATTTTAAATTGTGACTTTGTTCAATTCCCTGTAGTCGATACAAAGCTAGAAAGATTCATCCTTCTTATTGATGAACAAATTCGGAGCACCCCACGGTGAAGTACTCCGCCTAATGAACCCATTCCCCAATAAATTCTCAATCTTATTCTGAAGATCCTTAATCTCTAGGGGATCCATTTGATACGATGTACGTGAAATTAGTCTCATGCTTAAAATTAAGTTGATCACGGAGTCTAACTCCCGACTAGGTGGCAACCTTAGGATCTACCTAAACATATATAAAAACTCACTAACTACCGGGATGGAATCTAGCATCAGAAGAACTTGTTAAGAAGTGTCCTCCTCGATATAGCATAAATGCGTACTCTACCCACCCCCAGGTGCGGCATCGCAACATGGTACATCTCCTGCCCCAAAATGGCAAAGATGATGGACCTCCCATAATAATTAACACATGCCACGTATGTATTTAGGCAGTCTATCACCCAAATAACATAATATTCGTGCATATCAAGTACTAATAAGTCGTCCACAAAAGTAAGTCACCCTATCTCAATCCTGATATCCCGACATACTGAACATATGGGTGACCTTCTACCCACCGGTGAATCTACATTTAATATGATAATAAAATCAAAATCTACAATCCCAGTCTCTCGTGAAAAACTCGTTCTAACAAAAGAGTGAGACGCCCCGATGTCAAATAAAATACGACCTACGTGACCAAAAATAGGGAACGTACCCCCAACTGCCTATGCTTGAGTCAGCCGCTCTGCGGGCATAATATGATAAATCCATCTGTACTACAATGGTTTCTATCCCTAAGGTGGGGCGAGGGGTGGTAGAGTGTCTAGTACATCAACTTTCGGAAATGGTAAGGATGAGTGTTATCCTTATGGTGCCTGATGTCTCCTATGACCTCCCTTCTCGTGAGTTGTCTGGTTACCCCGAGGAAACTACCTCGACGTATGACCTATCTATTCATAAGTGAAATAGTTCTCGTGAAATGGGCCCCGCTCTATCTACCATCCCTACTGGCCTCGACCCTACTGTCCTTGGACTTGATGGCCTTTGCACTTCTGGATCTATCTATTCTGATCATCAAAGCCCCTAAACTTCTTCTTTTGACCTAAAGACGAAGTTCCCCTGAACTGCTGGGTCACGAATCCACTAACCTCACTAGTCTTGCCCTACTGGCTCAACGACTTAGATCCTTATCGTTTCTCACCCTTGCCCTCCTAAAAAATCATGTGATACAGATACTTGAGAAGCGTTGCATTCACCAACTGATTGTAAGTGGTAAAGGTCAGGTTCCCCAAAAGAGCCTTCTGAATGTGACAAGATGACCCCACTACGAATATGTCCATCGTCCTTTATTTAGTATTCACATATTTTTTAGCAGAGTACGAAAGGGTAGTAAACTCTTATTCCTACTCGGACATAATATGACCCTCCTACTTAAGCTTCATAAATATACTCCTCTTCTCATACTGCATAACTTGGGGAAATAATTCCCCTCGAATCTCTCCCAAAACTTATTGATCGTTAGGCTATCCCTTCCTGCAAACGATGTAACTGACTCCCACCACTAGAGGGAAACCCCAACTAATCTAAATGAATCTAACATCTGATTTTGCATTGGCGTGCGCTCTACCATTCATAAGTGTTTATGTATGTCTTTCTTCCATCTGCTTGCCGCTAGTATATATGGACTACCGGAGAAACCTGGAAGTTGACCCTTCACAAAGGCCTCCCTTGCCCTATGCCAAATCAACCCGGTGTTTGGGTTGGTATTCCTACCTGCTGTGGTGGTCGTGACGGATATTACTAAGGCCGTGGCGATGGAAACTATTGGGGCATGGATGCTATGGATGTGGAAAATTCTTGGGATACGATAGTGGAAAAATCTATTGGAGTAGTTAGTTGTGAGGTTGGTGGTTCCTGTGACTACTGCTATGGCTCCGGTTGATCCTCCTCCTCCACAGAAGGCACAACTATGCAACTTGACCCACCTCTTCATTGATTTTCCATCTAAAGAAAATAAGGTTCGAATTAGTAAAATCGCAAGAATACAAAAAACCCTAAGCATAGGCTCTACACATCAAAGAACGCAACATAAAACGTAATGAGAGCAACACAAATCCTAAGGACATTAGAACCTGGATGCTCTGATTCCATCTGTAACAATCCCCATCTTCTCACGTAAAGGTTGGCTAGGCACGATACGCCGAAGATGTGCCTTTCTTGTCAATTAATACCATTCTAATCATCAACATAATATAAATCATATATTAATGGCCCATAATTCAAATTAAATCGAAAAGTCCATAATAATAAAATCCAATCCACAACCAAATATATAATAAGTCTACATAAAAACAAATATCTCCAACAAACATAAAATAAATAAATATTGGTCTTATGTCCGTACAAGGGTTCCAAATAAATAAGTAACAAGAGCTGAAAAGTACCCAAGCAAGAATCAATAAATCTAAAATGTATGAGAAGCGAAATGAGAATGCAAGGCTGCTACATCAACAATCCCTCTATCACAGTCTAGGATCACTAGGTGAGGAGAAAACATTTAAATTTGGGTCAGAGCCCTAGATGTGCAAGAATAAACTTAATCAATTTAAAATGGAATAAATACAGTCGATAAAAAATAAATATCCCCCATCATCACTCACATGCAATTGACATCTCACCCATCATCTATGTATGATATTACCCACAACAAATATGTCCCAAAGTAATGTATGATATTTGTACGAATTTAATATTTAATTGATTAGCTCAAATCAATTACTAACACAAAGCCTAATATGTTTAATTACCATTGCTCAAGGTATTCTAATATTATATATCTCATGAATGTGACATTAACATCTATTATTCACAATATAGTAAGGGGCTGTAAATTATGTCTAAATATTTAGACAAATTAATTAAACTCATTTAATCCGGGTAATCTATCTATATATATGTCCTTTCATATATGCGACACGCAAAGGCATCTTCCCGTGGTCTCTCGTTAGTGCTCTATTGGAAAGTACGAAGGAATATCTTATCGGTGTCAGACATCACATAACACACATATATGGGACAATCCCTACGCAGTAACCATTTCATGACCCATACCTAGCGGTGGAAAAAGATCCCAACATCAACACCTACCTCTCGTAGATGAAGCTTCTAAATAGTACCTTAATGACCTACACGACATCTAGCCTACATGTGCCGACGTGTGTTATGGTCTCGAATGCGCGAAACCCCAAGTTGATAGAACAATCCACGAGCATTGGTATGTCCACACAGATCCACATAAGTACATATTCTTCTTCTCATATAATATGTGTAGGCAACTACTCTATAATTGCCTAAAGTGTCCCACATGATGTCCACCAGTATTCACCCATTAATAATTGACCATATAGTTAATTATTAATTTTATCTTCTTTAACCATTTTTTTAATGATTTAGTTAAGTAGAGTGTCCTAATTAATAAGTGTGCCACATTTACATTTTCAATAAATTCGTCGTTGGCCCAGACATCATCCCACCAACTCGTACAAACTTCTAAAAATATTCTAATTTAAACCTGACCAAAAATCAACCTGTCCCCAGACGTAATCGATTCGGTTTCTTTGCCGAATCGATTTGCCCAGCGTAATCGATTCAGTTCGATTCGAAATTCCACAGTAGCCTAGATCTGATAGTTTTTCTTATTACAGGATTTCTTAGTTCTTACTGAAAATCAATTTCGATGGTTAAATCCTTTTCATAATCATATGAATAGGTCCCTAAGACTTTGTTACTCATCTTAGAGTCCTTAATTTCATATATTAACCTGAATTCCTTCCCCTAATTCCGAAAATTTATGTGATTAAACTATAACTTTTAGTCTAGATTTCTTCCATAATAACAATTATATGCATCTCAGAATATGGGGCATATAACATGGAATTAAAGTCATGAATCTACATATCATAAGCATGTATTAAAATCCTCAACACGTGCTTCCAACATTTCTCCAAATTTACTTCAAAACCCCCAAGGAATCTATAATCAAATTTAAAGAATTCGATTCTTAGATTTCTAGGTTAACACCATATGTTATAACTAATCCTCTACATGAACAAGATTAATTCCTAACATTTAATTAAGAAAATTCAATGTAAAACCCAAAAATTATATGGGGTCATTACAATAAATCGAGAAGCTATTTGGAAATTAAGTTGAGCAAGAAAATTCTACCATGGATATTTGGTTGGTGAAATCCCCTTTTGATTCTCCTTCTTGAATTACTTGGTGTGGATTCTTTCCTTCTCTCTCACAATGTCTTAGGCTAGGGTTCTTAAAGATAACCTCCTGGGAGTTTATTAACTTCCTAATATAAGTGATTAACCCTCTAATCCCGAGTTTGGTCAATATCCTAAATTTTGGACCTTTAATGGGCCCGAACCCAAAATCAGACTAGCCCAAAAGTCTCCCAACTTATGTACCTATACCCCAGGACAATTTTTAAAGGTTTAAAACACCTAAACAAGCCCATATGCTTCCCAAAATACATCTCGATTAATTTCATCCCATCATTACATTTTCAAAATCGCATCACCCATCTTTTATGATTTTTTTCTACTATGCATGCAGTTGTTAAAGTAATTAACATCACAAAAATCAACCACACATAATTAAGACATAATAACGAATTACATGTTCACAATTACTAAACTAAATTCATCAATTAAATTGAATTTCCATAAATTTTTATTTTCCCCAAAAATATAGTCTTATTATTTATTCTAGAAAAACACGGGGTATTACATGTGCCCTTAGCCACCATCACGGAGAAGAAAACTACCAAATTCATCTGGAAAAAAAATCATCTGCAAGTTTGTCTTGCCCAACTCCATCATCTCTGACAACGAAAAATATTTGGACAACCCAGCATTCAGTGAGTTCTTCTACTCATCCCCTAGCCACCTTCGGGCCAATGGACAAGTTAATGTTACTAATAAAATCATATTTCATAGCTTGAAAAAAGAGGTTTTAGAAATCCAAGGTGTAAGAACTGAGAATTTTCAAACCTTAATTTGAACTATGACCTCGATTTTAACCCCCGTAAGATGAGTAAAATCAAAAGTCTTCTAAGAAGAAATAACCTACAGTTAAAATACTACAAGTTTTCTTTATTAGCTTCCCAGCCTTAAAGTTTTCATTTATTACAAAAGAGTCCCTAAAACTTTTAAAATGAAATAAAATAAGATATATTGAACCCCTAAACCTCAACCCTATATATAATTAAAAAATTTGACCCTAATTAACATGTTAACCCTAGAAAGTTTTTAAAATTACCAAAATACCCCTAAACTTTACCAAAAATATACTTTTATGGACATAATTTAAATTACATCAAATATAAAGGACCCAAATCTAAACCTTAATGTTACCCGAGCCTACACACATAACCACATCAACAAAAGAGGTGAAAACCACATGGTAACACATGGTAAACCTGAGGAAACCATGTGCACTTATTTGAACCCAATTCAAAACTCACCCTAACGTCATTAACATCCACCTCTTTTGTACACCAATCAAGTCTCCCCTTAAAGTAGTACGAATACCCTACGTTAGACACAGTAAACACTCATCTCATAGGTCATTATCAAAGTTTGAATTTTCCCTCAATTCAGGTAAATCATTATTTTATGCTTTAAATTCAATTCTTTCAATTCTAGTAGTTTTCTACATAGTTAATATATGTAAACACTAGAAGCATGCAATCTTTTATGCGTAGAAATGCATAAAAGTGAAGAAAATAGTTGAAACACCATTAAAACATGAGATTTAATGGTGAAATCAATTAAAGTAACTAAACCTTCTATTTAAAGCCATGAATAGACTCCTTAGAACCTCAGGATGTCAAGTGTAATGGTAAACCCCAATGAAAGTTCATACAAAAGGCTAATCGATCGAAAGTGTTTTAAAAACTAAAAACCTGTAAATCCAAAATTCTCGACATATAATCCATGATAGTACTTGAAACCAAAACCAAGTTACTCTCATACACAACAGAAACCCAACCTAATTCATAAGATATCCCTTCGTACTCTATAAATCCACGAAGGTTAACTAAAAAATTCCTGAAAACAAAGTTTTGCAACAAAAATACATTGAGATTCTCATGAAACATTAGGTTTAATTTGTTATAAAATCATCTTAAATGGTATAACATGGAAGGAGAAAACCTGAATCATAGCTTTAAACCCTAAAAGGTTAAAGTCGAGAGGAAGAAGATGAATACTTCTTTCTGAAAGTTTGAACCCGCGTGTGAGGGTCCCAAATTTTTTATTAATTTTTTCTAATAAAAATGGTATAAGATAAGACCATTTTGTGACATACATAGCTCAAGTTATGCAAAAATGAGGGTTTGACTTAAAGAAATTTTATTAAAATTACAAATTCACCCCTAGTAATTTTTCCAACTTTGGAATTTGTATTACAAACTTTGCCCCTACACACATCAAACTATTGTAAAATGAAAACTCTATTATACCAAAGTTAAAATATGAGCTTAAGACCCTTATTTTAAAATCCTGAAATAAATTACACATTCACCCCCGAAACTTTATTAAAGACAGTTCAAGTACAAAACTGACTGATTAAATCCTAATACTCATATGCCCTATATTGTATAAAAGAAAACGAAGTCTGAAATCTTCTGAATACTCCATGTGACTGTAATTAAACAGAATATTCGAGCAAGTAGGTTTTTTCTACCCCTTCAATATTATACTTTGCGTATTTGAAATACTGCTTTGATATCACTTTGTGATAGCCACATTGACTCTGAGTATGTGTAGGTTATTATACTACCATACTATGTATTTTGTTAACCATCATCAGTATTTGAATTATCACTGGTGTTTAATTTTAGAATCAATTTTAACCCTTATCATCTAATAGTTAAGATCGTGTACCACATTGATTCAATTTTCCCTTTCACTTTTGTGTTATATTTTACTATAAGCATCAGTATTAACTATGAAGTAGACCGATGTGTTATCCCATGAAACGTTCTACTTGACCAATTGGTCTCAGATGATTGAGATCCCTGATTGTTGCTACATACGTATGAGTTCCACTATAATTGTGAGCATAACATGTTACTTTTCTCCAAAGATTTTGGGATTATTTATGATAAAATTACATTGATGACTTAATTACCTCTATACCCCTTCGTGAACTTGTATGTATGGGATTATTAGTTCAAATTTCCTTGATTTTCTTTAACCATGATTCTAATTTAACTGGTTATATGCCTTAAATTCTTAAATAGATTAATCACTATGGAATTATGAAATCCCCACATTTTTTTATGCTTATAACCTGATAAATATGGAATTATTAGCTTATTATTGTCAGCCTTTTTCAACACTGATTCTATACACACTCCAACTCTCATTTATATCTATATCCTTATTATATAACTAGTAGAACCTACTTAAAATATTTGTTTTAAATACTTCCTTCTCCAAATGTTCCAAGATAAAGGAAATAGTATATATTTCCTACTAGACACAAACACCGGTCACATGTTTGCATATGTGACCATATGGGCCGAGATTAGACTAGATGGGAGCAATGAGTGGCGCTTTTTAATTTTCTATGTTAATTTTTTTACTAGAAATGTGTAATTCACCCCTACAATGGTACCACTTTATATAACATAATACTAATGAATAAATGGTTGTGTTATTCCGCCTTAACTTTAATTCATTGCTTTATGTGTACTTCTTATTCATTCATACCAAAAAAAAGTCGGGTCTAGCATAAGGGGCTATGGACTGAAGAATTATTGAATATCCTATAGGCTTATAGGACTATAGGCATAGGTCAAACAGGAGAAATTCCACTCTCCCTTACCTTTGGCACTTAGGTAATGATCCTAATAGAGGCCGGGGTGCATATACATATGATATCTCAGTTCAAACTATGGACTATGAAAAGTGTCTCAAAAGATTTACGGATGATTCGAAGGAGAGGAGAGAAGTTGCCTTGACCCTAATTTTCACATATAAGTAGAGGACCACCTCATATTCCAATAAAAAAAGGTCCTCTATGGAGAATTCAAGGTGGTGGAATTGGTCCAAAGAGAGGTCACACTTAGGGACCAAAAAGCCAAGAGAAGGAAAGTTAGGCCCAAAGTGGTAAGGTCCCTACGTGGTAATAAATATAGGTAGGATGAGTTAATATTAGCTCAAAGACATGGAAGTATGTGAATTGACACACCTTTGGAACATAAAAAACCTCAACAATATTATCAATTATGTATTCTGATACATGAATAAAATGACAACAACTTATTTTCTACCTTCGATCTCTAAATATCATATTAAAAATGAGTTAAAAATATTTTAGTCTGGATCTGAAACTTAAGACCTAAGGACCCACACATAGAGTTGCAAGGATTTTGACTTTGTCATTAAAACTTAAACCATTGTTTAAGGACACAAAACATAGAATTGCAAGGAATTTAGCCTTGGGTCTGGTTTCAACTAAGGTCTAAATACCCAACCCTCAAGTTTCTAGGAGTCCATCCTTCGCTTAAACTAATAGTTAAAGGTTTTGGATGCAAAAAGGACTAAAATAATTACCAAGCTTTCATCTTTAATTCCATTTAAACTAACTAAGGTCCAAAGAACACCAAAAGTCAACTCAGAGGATTTTTATGCACTTAAAAAATGTTTTCAAAAAGGTAAAAATGAAAAAATCATAGCAAAAAATATGTGTAACCCATCTTTTTGAAAAAAATAATAGTGTCGATAACCCATTTTAAATATAAATTTGATACATATTTAAAACTTCCATTTTAAAGAATTTTTGGGGTTTATTAACATAATACGAAAACCCCCAGCAGTTCAGATTCTATATGACCTAATATGAACCTCAGAGTGACCTCCTCAGGGGGGCTAAGGTTCAAAGGCTTTTTCATCCAAGAGTGAACTTTTATATTCTTTAAGTTCAAAGCTCTTATACCCAATGTGGAACTTCAGATTCAAAATTACCTAAGTTAAGAGGTATTCTGACCCTTTGTGGGACTTTTGGTTTTAATTTTTCTAACATTTAGATGTCTTACCAACCTTTTGGGGACTTAAGATTTAAAAATTCCTCAGTTTAGAGGTATTACGAGCCTTTGTGGGACTTAATGTTTCAAAATTCCTGAGTTTAGAGGTCTTAGGACCCTTTATGGGACTTCAGGTTTCAACTATTATACGTTCTAAGGTCTTCAAACCCTCAACAAAACTAATTTTTCCATCCTAAAGCCTCCATCCATAGTAAAATAGGTTTCCAAGCTCTTAAGACCCTTTTAGGAACATATATCAAATCTGAAGTTTAAATATAAGGTCCTATAAACCTTAATAGATTAACTCTTTGGTATTTATACTCAAAATTTTTAAGGGGCTAAGTGTTTGTACAAAAATTTGGTCCTCTAATACTAAAAATGTACGAGAACCAGGGTTTCTATGGTTATAGGGTTATATGGACCATTTCAGAGTTTCAGTCTTGATTTTCAAAATTACACAAAGTATATGGGAGGGTCTCTAAACTCTCAAATCTACTTCAACAATCTTTTTAATCATGTTATTTTACTTTATCGAGATATCTAGGGGGCCTAAGGGAGCAATACCTAGTAACATACCTCTAGTAGATAGATGCTATAAAAATTTCTTAAGAAAGAAAAATTAAATCAAGTATTAAATAAAGAAAAGAGCACATAAGTTGAAATTTTGTAAACCAAAGTTATTGTCACTAAACAATAGAAATTAGAGGTTTATATCAAAGTACTTTTAACTCAGAGAAGTTGAATTATTTTTACATAAAATCATTCTCAGTGCTTGTGAATGATGAGGTTAATAAGAGATTCAATTTTTCAGGGCTTGATTAGGGATATGAGGTGGAGAATTTCTTTATAATTGATTCTTCTTATTGGAAAAGGGAGGAATGGGCATCATCATCATCATCATCATCATCATCATCATCATCATTACTGCATCATAATCATCATCACCATTACCCTTCTCATCATCTGAGCTCTCTTCGCCAAACTGAGGATCTTTAGGGAATAATTCTAACACATCCAATCAGTAAAGATCTGTTGGACATTGGCCTTGCAAGCTTTCAGTCTAGAGTTGAACTTGTGGGGGACAAATTTCTTAAAAGTATCAGACTAATGATAGGCATCAAATTTGTTATTCACTATGGATTGAATCTTCCTATGGAGTTTCCTAGCTTCATCCAGACCTCATCATAGTCCTCCTTCAATTCCTATCCTTGGGAGGTCATCATAACCTTTATAAAACTAAAATCAACTAGTTAATATTTCAGAAGACCCATATCCTTCCCAACTTGAAGAAGTTTATCCTGAACGATTTGAAGATTGAGGGTATGATCTCTAAGGGACTCTATCGTTACTTTATTCTCAAGATGGGCCAAAGTATAGGTCTCTTAAACCTTGGCTATGGAATACCTATCAACCTTTAGAACGGAAGCACTACCCCTAAGGGCCTTTTCATTCAGATGTTTGTCCTGCTCCATCTCAGTGATCTTCAACCTCAGTCATACCCTATCCTTTTTTAAGGAAGCCACATCTAACCTCCGATTATTAATGATCTCATTCAGATCTAACTTGATGAGGTCCCACTTTTTAACCATCTCCACAACCTTATTCCTGCCTCTGTTCCCATTAATGGCATCCACCATAAGGGCCTTCGCCAAGTGTTTTACTTACAAAGTGAGAAAAATTATGAGAAGATAGAGAGAATACAATAACCCTAAGAAGATATCAAAAAAGAAATAAGTAAGTACCTTTTCTAGGAAGTTCATCAACTATTGGTCATTGGTGGAAGTCCCCTTAGCCCTCGACGTGGCCACCATGTCTGAGCAATCAAAGGCTTCTTGGTTGGCCACATTCGAAACTTTAGTTGAGTTTTTTGGAGGAACTTGAAAGTGGGTGCACATATAGATGTCAGTTAGCCAATGAACCAATAGATGTACTGTAGTTTACCCCGAAACCTCGAACTTCCTTCTTCATACGTGGTGGTGACATCTTAAGTATGATTTTTAGATTGTTAGAGTCTTCTTCGATTCCTTTCTCAATGACCATGAATCAAAGAACTTTTCATTTTGTGATATCAAAAACACACTTATTTGGATTTAGCCACCTCTAGTATTGTCGCAGTCACTGGAAGAACTTTCGCAGGGTAAGAATATGAGCTTCCCAAGTCTTAAACTTAATGATCATTCCATCCACATAGAATTCGACCTCCTTATGAATAAGGTCGTTCAAGATGGTTATGGAGACCCTTTGGTAGGTAGCCCTGACATTCTTGAGTCCGAATGGAATGATAGAATATCAAAGGTTCTCTATGGTTTGATGAAGACGATTATCTCTTGATGGTCAGGGTTCATCTTGATCTCGTTATATCCATCTAACTCATCGACAAAAACTTTCAAGGTGTGGTTAGTTGTGTTGTCCATAATCCTGTCGATGTTGGGTAATGGATAATCGTCCTTTGAGGATTATTCATTCAAATCCCAATAGTCGACTTCCCAACTTTGGTACGGGTACGATATTGGCGAGCCTTTTGTGTGTTTAACTATGCAAATGAAACCCATGTTCAGCTATTTTACTACATCCTCTTTGACTTTGAGTGAAAATTTGGTATGGAGTTCCCTTAGTTTTGGTTCGACCGACTTTCATTATGGAAATGTCGGGATCTCATATTGGGATAATTCTAGTTCAATGCTAGTCATGTCATCATTGGACCATAGAAATACATCCACAAATTCTTTTATTAGTTCTTTAAATTGCGCAGCCTCATTCTCGTTAAGGGTGGACCCTATCTTAATCTCACACTAGTGGCTATTAGGATCGAGATTATTAACAACAGTCTCATCGTCATTAATTTGAACACAATTACGTTGTTTGTTATTCTCCTCATTAAGATCAGTTGAGAATTTTTCATTTATAAAATCATCATCATCAAAGGTTTATCATAATCAAGATAACTAATGGAAGGCACAAAAAGGTACTCAAAATTCTTGTTTATTCCATTTTTGAGAAAAATATCATTTGAACCTCGTGAAAAGAGGACTTTGATTGATATCAGAAAAAGGAAAGACAACAATAGGTGAAGATACTTGAATTGGGTGAACATCAGGGTTGGGTTGACTCTGAGAAGGTTGGATTGGAACAAAATTATAGATTAGAAGAGGCATGTCAGCAACTTTGATTTTAGCGGACGAGTGCAATGATGCAGCATCTGAGAGAATAATGGAGAGACTCAACACAAATATCTCCAAGTTTAAAGATTTTTGAAATCCACTATCCTTAGACTATTTATAATTGTCACAACTTGCTTGGTGAAAGGTTTCACTCTCTTCAGACAACGAGTTACTATCTTAAAAGACGATTTCTAGCCCCGGTTTCATCTTTTTGTCAATGTGGTCATACTTTGGTTTAGGGAATCCACAAAAGTGCAAGTATTCACCCTCCTTAACAAATCTTACATTCTAAGAGTCCCTTGAAATAATATTTTCATCTTTCAATATTCTTTTCAGTCTCGGTGGATAGAGTGCCTTGAGTTTATCTGGTCAAGGTTAGGAACCTGGGCCATATGGTGGAAATTCCTGCTTTAGAACAATTTTCTTAAGGATCCCTTACTGGTGTCTCCCTCTCCCCATTCCAATAAGGAAGTACATGTTCTTTAACATCTGAATAACATTGACTTACCACGAGGGTTGTGTTCTAGACAAACTCGATCTTTAAAGTAATGTATTGTTAGGAGGGGATGAGGATCAATTCTAAAACTGGAGAGGAGCATGTCATTGGTCCCATATTGGATTTTTAATAATGGATTGCTTATGGTGGAATTTTCTGTGATGTACTCGTCCCCTAAAATAGTGATAACTTGACCTCTGATGAAGAACTTTAGTTTCTGATGAAGGTAAGAGGATACTCGTCGGACCCTGTGAAGCCATGGATGACCAATGAGTATATTAAAGAATGCAGGTATGTTAATGACTTGGAACTTAGTGATAAGATTGATAAGGCCAACCCCTACTGTAAGTTTTATAGATCCCATTACTTCTCGATGAGTATTGTCATAAGCACGAACGACAGTAAAGGTAGGAGTGAGATCATTGACCTTCACTTCTAAATAATTAAAGGTTCTATGTGAATAAACATTGAGAGCAAATACATTGTTGATAAGTGATAGTGGGATTGTCTTTCCTAAAAATTTTACGGAGATATTAAGAGCATAACTGTGATCAGGGATGAACTTTTGTATCTCTTTTTCAAAAAAGGAGATGAGTCTTGAAGAGGTCAGTGACCCAACCATATTTATGGCTTCTTCGGGAGTAGTTTAAGGGGCGATTGTGGGTCCAACGAGGAACATTTTCAAGGAATTTTGGTGCAAATGACACGACATAAAAAGCCCCCATAGGGTGATATTGTCGTGGGTCCTTTTGAGTTGATCAAGGACTTTTCTTCCTTCAGTGGTCATTTATGGATTGTAAAGTTCTTCGATAACTCCCATGCTTTTGTTTGTTTTGGTTGCATGAGGAATCAAATTTTTTAGTGTCACCCTGACCTGGTCATTTGGTTCATAGAAGAGGGAAAGAATAAGAATCCTTTGCCTTCGTCTACTTTGGGCTAAATGGACACCTTTTTGATTTTTCCCAACAATATTTTAAAGGATATCATTCCATACAGTTTGGCTAGTGGACTAACTTCTTCCTTACTTAGTTCCTCATCTGAGCTATCAAAATCACCCCCCATCCAGTGGTGACTATGTCCTATTGCGAAGGGTAATTCAACCACCTCAATGGATTCATCGTACACGTGTTCCCACCCAACGAGGAAATGTAGAATTTAAGGTACCAATCATCCCCGTAGCTTCAATGTGATGAGTAATCTTAGAGACATTAAGAATTTCACTTATATGTCGAAACATATCGGCCATGACTTATACCACATCATCTAGAATGAATTATTCAACAAGTACTACCCATTCATTGGATTCTCAAGCCCACTTTTTGGCTTCCATGAATAAGTCGTTGTACTTCTTTTTACAGTCAATACTCATCTCGTTGGGACATTTTTTCCCAAACTCTAAGAGTTAGTTCAACACAGTCGACAATTACAGCCTCCTCCCTCAGATCGGGTGCTGATGATGATGCAGGACCTCGTAAGGAGTGATAAAGATTTATCGGTGAAGCATATAAGGTGTAATAGAAAATATTGGCAAACCTTTAGTAGTTTGGGTGAGAATGTAGTGATGATGGGTGCTTTCTCGGCATGTTTTGAGTAGATGGGTTGAATTCGGGGCCACTTTCTCGAAATATGGCCTTCGTATATGATGGAAGTGGGTTGTGGTAGTATTTGGTTTAGTATTATCTAGTGGGACGATGATAGCCCGATCAATTAGGCCTTGTACCATAGTTTTAAGGTGGAAGCATTGGTTGGTGGTATGGCATGAAAATTGTTGGAAATCACAACGGGCATCTGGTTTGGAGTTTTTAGGGAGTGGATTTGGCAATGAATGGGGGCCCAATGGTATGATGAGTTTTCGACTTAATCGGGCCTGGTAGACATTGGATAGGGGTGCATAGAGCTCGGTGTATTCTTTTTTGGAAGCAAGATGGAAGCTTTTCGATTCCCAAGAGGTAGCAGGTTGTAAAATGTTATTGATGGCTGAAACTGTAGCAATGACAGGCTTCTCATACTTTATGGCGTGAACAATGTTGTCACTTTCTTTGGTTCAGACTCCGCTTTGGTAATGCATTCCTCAATTTCTACACTAGCCTATCGAATGGAAAAAAATTATGGGTATTAATGTCCCCCCATAGATGTTTGGATATGAGGAAAGATGTTCTTCTTCACAATATTGATTTGTTCCTCATCGAAGAGTCTATTGGTTATGGTAACACCTTTATCTCTCCACTTTCCTATGAAGTTACAGACTTTTTCCCAAGGGTTTTGCTTAAAAAGCTCTAGATCACGACACGTAACCTCTAGCTCTTAATTTTACTTATATTGAGAATGAATTCTGGGGTGACATACTCCTAACTATAGATCTTGGATTCTTCAAGGGACAAACCACCAAATGGAACTCTCTTTCAAGGTATGATGAAACATCTGGTCCATTATCTCTTTGGAGGCACCAAGTAAGGTAATACCTTGGTGATCGATTTTAAGGTAACCAATCGAGGGGTCATTTCACTCAAACTTCTAGATGTTTTGAATCTTAAACTTCTCTCGAAGTTTAACTTTAGGACAAGGAGACATATGGGTATAGTCCATGAAGTTACCGTATATCTTGACGTGGAAAAATTTATTTAACAATAGTTTGAGGTATTCCTTGACCTTGTTCAACTCATCCTCTTTGGTATACATGGATATTGGAAAATTAGCACTTGGCTAGGCAAGGTTCAGAATCAGGATCTGAGCCGGTGGAGGCCCATTGGCAAGTGGGCAGGCAGAACATGCTGATACTCTTATGGGACCCAGACAGGCTCGTGAATGGGTGGACACATAGCAAGATAAAATATAACCTCGTTCTTTTTAGGAATTTAGGTCTCATCTCGCTATAATTGTTGGACCTCGGTTTGAATGTTGTCAATCCTAGCGCTGAGAATGGCCAACAGATCGGGATAAACATTCGGTTCTTGGTTATTATTCTTTATGTAGAACTCGTGGGGTTAGATCTTAAATTTTGATGACGTACCAGAAGAAGCGACGGAGCTTCGGGGTGGTTTGAGGGAAGATCGAAGTCAATTGGGATCCTGGAAAAAATCGAGTATGCAATTGACCTGAGAGGGAAACCCGTTCGAATTTATTTTTGAAAGAAGGAGGGATAATATTTTGGGTATTTTGGTTTTTGAAAAAGGCGGGAAAAGGAGAACAATAATAGCATAATAATAATAATAATAATAATAATAATAATAATTATTATTATTATTATTATACTTATTATTACTATTATTATTATTATTATTATACTTATTATTATTATTATTATTATTACTATTATTATTATTATTATTATTATTATTATTATTATTATTATTATTATTATTATTATTATTATCATATTTTCACCTGTATTAAGTTTGCCTAAATGAAGAAAAAAATTCCAGACCGGAATCAAGCCTGGGAAAATTGGGTTTGAAAATACGTAAGACAAGATTTGACTTGTCTCCAAGCTCATGGACAAGGTTCTGTATTAAAAGAAGCTGATATAGAGCAAAAATTCGGATGGTATGTCGATACGATATTTCGGCAGAATTTTGCATGGTAACAGGCAAAAAAAATATGAGTGTACTTGGCTTGACTCCTTAATTAGGTTTATGCACTTGTTGGGATAGTGGGAGGGTTCTTTTATTTGGCATGACTTCCATAATATACCTCTTGCCTATAAGGTAAGTCATTCATCGGTATACGTGGTCAAGAGATTTTATGTACCTGAGTGTACGTGAGTTGCCTTACGATATACCGCTTAGGGACAGTCCCTGTGAGAGAGAATTCGATATACTTAGTGTACGTGAACAAGTTCCCTGTTATATACTCCCGTTGTGAAGTTTGGTTAGGTGATACGATGCGGGGATAACTGTTTTATATATGCCAACGGTACGAAGCCAATGGAAGGTGAGAGTCATATCGCTTAGGCTAACTGCGCCACGCAGGACCAAAACCCATCACAAAGTGACCCCCAGTACGCAAACAAAAATTTGGTCAATATTGCCACGATTTTTATGTAGTGTGCAAAAATGCGTGAGCCTTAATTAGTATATTATGGAGAGAGAGTATATATTTTTTATTTACACTAATGATAGAGCCTATACAATCATTATGAAAAATAAATCTAGCATGAAGCATGGAGATTATACTACGCATGGTGATGGGATATACATGAGAGTGAGTGAAATATGAATATTTATAAGTGAGTGTCTATGGTAGTGTGCCTTTACTTGGATCAACTATATGTGGGGTGTGATTTGTGTAAGTGATCAAGGAGATATATTCAACTGTAATAAGTGTGGGTTTGTGTTAGTAAAGCCTAATAATGGATACTCTAAGTGGTGTATGGAACATGTGAGTATAAGTGAATCTTAGTGTAAGTGTGTGAATGGAACATGGAGAGTATATGCAAGTGTGTGAAGTGTATAAGTGAGTGATATATATACGAGGTATATACACATAAAAAGTAAATAGACGAGAGAAGGGAACGTACGGGTAGGTGAATACGCACATATGCAGACAAGAATAACACATATGCAAAAAAATAAAGTCTAGTCGTCTTAAAATGTCAACAAGAGAGTCTCCACTGTGGCCATCCGGGGAGCTTACCCTTTCCATTTCTTTCTTTTGGGGGGTTCCCTTCAGCGCTTACGAAATATTTCTCCCTTAGTAGGGGTGCTCGGCTGTTGTCAATGTGGGATGGTTGTTAGAGATAGAGTCTCCAATCTATTTTTCATCAAATAGGCAAAAGAAATGTTGCCACCTCGAGAGAACAAAATCAAGGACAATACTAATGCTTGTAAAACTATGTAGTTAAAACATCCGGGGACTAAGTTACGAAATGGGAAGGTGTTAGTCACCCATCATGCCCTTTAGATCTCTTATGTTCATGTGTTAATCCTCTCCTTCTACACTCCACGAAGTGTGTTCTTATGTGCATATTACGGGTGAATAATGGAATCATTCTACTCGCATCATGGAAAATGATGGAGTGAATTCATCCTTAGGAGTGTTCCCAAAAATAATAATTTACCGATTCATAAGCTATTATGGAAGAACGCATGTATATTTCAGAAAAAACACAAGAATGAAAGAATATAACATTCATTATATATTTATATATATATATATATATTATGAACACAATATTACAAACTCGCATCAGGGAGGAATCGAATCTCGGGATTAACCGAAGACACCTACATAGCCCAAAGGGCATCAAAGTCCCATAGTTTGAATATAACATAGGGTGTGGTTTAATCCATAAATTGAAATGGGGGATTTCTCTTATGTATATGTGTAGAGAGAAACGTGCTTTAAAATTGAGAGTGTGATATTAGAATCCCTCTTTTGGAATTTATAGATAAACCCTCCCTTTCTTATTTTTGGTTCATTTTATAAAAATATACACGTGAAAATACTACAAATAAAGGTTTTGAGATTAATATATGTGATTTAATGAAATATAATGCTAAAGTAGAAATCAAACAACTAATGCAGAAATCAGAGAATTAAAGAAAATGATGGAGAATTAGACCTCCTTATGGACACTGGATGTTGAAATTAGATGTAGATATGTTGATATTACAATGGGATGAAGGTTTTATGAAGAGATGGGATGGAATTTGCCAAATGATGTAATAAAATGTGTGAAATGGGCTTTTTAGTAAGGAAAAAACTCTGAATTCGAGAGAATTTTTTTTGAATTCCTGAGAGGGATATTTATGTGTTCTTTGGGTGTGATTTTCAAAGTGAGGTCATGGACTCTATTCATAGGGACAAGGGGGTTTCGATTGGCATGGTATTTGACCTGCCTATCGGTACAGAACCATAAACACACTATCGGGGTCCTGAAGGTGCCATTCGTTAGTCTGGGATATGTTTTTTAGAAAAACAATCGTAAAATTTAAATCGTAACTTAGATTCATGCACGGTGAGACAGTTGGAAAGAGTTTTTATATCCCTTTAGGAATCCATTGATCCACTTTTGGGTCCAGGAGTTTACCAAGGTCAAACGAGGCTCAGAAGTGCTCATTGGCTTCTAGACAATGAGTTTTAAAAGAAAAACGGATTGTTAATCTGAACCATAAGGCTGATTCATGCATAGGATGGATCATTGGAAGGCGTATTCAAATCCCTTCTAGATTTCATTCATCTTCATTTAGTTCAAATTGCTGATCGAGGTCAAATGGGGCACAAAAATTCCAGGTGACCCTTGAGATTAAAATTGGTCATTCGTTTGTATCGTAAGGTTGACTTACGCAGGGACGAATCATTGGAAATATGATTTAGAGATATTCAAGGATTCATCGAGATTCACTTAAGTTGGAGAGTTAACTAGATTCGATCGGGGCCAGGAGAGCCGGATGGCCTATAGGTTTGTTTTTAAGATAAAACGGATCGTTCGTCCGAACCGTAAGGCTGATTTATGCACGGGGTGGACTGTTACAAAGGGCATTTATATCCCTTCAAAGATTAATTGAGATTTTCCGCAGGGGTAAAAGTTAACTGGAGTCAAACGGGATTCAAAAGCGTCCGACGGCCTCCAGATCAATTTTTGATAATGAAATAGATCATTTATCTAAATCCTAAGGCTGATCGATGCATGGAGCAGACCGTTGGAAAGGGGATTTAGATCCCTTAAAAGACTCATTGGCTTCCAATCAGGTAAGAAAATTAATCAATGTCAAACGGGACCCGAGAGTGACCGGTGTCCTTTATATCGGTAGAGGGAGTTAACCTAGGCTTTGCGATGAACGAGTGACTGTTGGGGGCCTAAGGAGGTGCCTAGGGGGTTCTAGTATGGGGTGTCCACACCTAGTATTGATAGATTTTGTTTTCTTCCAAATATTCTTAGGTAAGTCATTGATTCCCTTTATTTTTTTTTATTTGTGTTGCTTCGAGTGCTATTAAATTGATTTCATCATTGTAGACTTTGGTTAAGTGATCATTTTGAGATTTTGGTGATTTGGGGATACAATTGTTTGGGGTTTTGTGATTTTGTCACTTTTCAGACCTAGGTTCTTAGTTGTTGGTGTTATCCAATTGTTTTCCATTTGTTTACCTATGTTAGTCATCATGTGGAGATAAAAAACTCAAGATAGGAAGAAGACTCATCTACTGCGTGGAAATGGAGAGACTTTTTAAGCCCAAGACTCTACATCGTCACCTATATCATCTCTGGGACTATGGAAATAGTCCCCAAGTGAATCTATTTCTATTCTCGATGCTCGTTAGAATCAAATATGATTTTATTAAATAGAGATGGTTCCACATTATCCATGACTTTCATGTCCCGTCCTATCATTACGGAGAGAGCGCGACTTAGCTCATCTTGAGCGGAGGGATGATGGAGAGTATTTGTTATCTTTAATAGGTCCAATTCAATATTTTCTATTGGATCAACCCATGGTTCTACCATTGCGACAATGGTTCGCGACTTCTATGCGAAGATGATTTTTCCGAATCACTCTCGTGTCATTTTTGCGTTTGGTTGACGTGTTGAGATAAAACTTATTGATAAGCCCCTGGATAGACATTTGGGTTTAAAGACTAGGATGGATAGTCATGCCTATCAGTCTTTCGTTATGGATATAATTTATCCCAATATTCTTGAATCATTTCCTAAAGGTCATAGGCCAGATGGGAACGCCCATTATTTTCTTAGTCTGCGATGCATGGTCGCTATTATTTATTATACTTTTCGTTTGCGTACAACCTTATGCTTCATTGTCGTACTAATGATTTCTCATATCATATGGGTAGATTTATGTATGCTTTATTCCGAGGTCATGTTATTTATTATCAAAAGTTGATCATTTCTACAATGAGTAAAACTTTCACATACTCAACAAACACTACATTACCATATGGGAGGCTAATCACAGGGTATCTATACTCATTGTAGTACCCCGATTAGTGAGTGATGTTGATTCACATATCATGAGTGCTTTGTATAAAATGACTTCATCACGTTCAGTTCGACACAACTCTCATTGGCGGACATGTCAAAGGATTAATCCAGATGCTTCTGTTGTTGCTCCAACTCAAGCTCCTGAGGATATTCTTATGCCACGAGGCCATCAGAGACACCGTGCCTTTATCACATCCCAATTTTCATATATAATAAGGTAGTTTTTTCTTCTTGATGATAGTATGTCTAGTTTGCATATCGATGTTTCCTTTATATATAATTACTCGAGATGATCAGGATTGGCTGGTGATTTCTTTCAAAGATTCTACCTCTAACTCCTCCTCTACCCGTGACAAATGTTAATCATAATGATGATGAGGAAGAGGGATGTGATAATGACGAGGGAAATTATTCTAATGGTGTAGATGATGATTTTGAGATATATAATGGAAAGGATGAGGAATGTCTTAGGATTGCATGTCGATCTTTATAGTTTTTTATCTTTTCTTCATCTTAATTGTTTTATATCCTAACTATGTCCATCATGTGTGTACTCTTTTTTATTAATATTATTGTTGATAATTTTGGTAACTACAGTTGGATCACTTTAATACTTTTGGATAACTTTTGTGATGTATAGATTTTATCTCAGCTTGTTTGGATTTTGTAGTCTTTATCCATATTGTTGTGCTATAGTATCATATTCTTGATGATACATGCTATATATAAATGTCCATGCTATGATCTCACATTTTATTAGTTTGATGATATTCTTATATCATATGCCATTTTATGATTACTTGCTAGATAGCATTCATTTTCTTGTGTATGCTCTTGAGATTCATATTGTATGATTGTGACTCCCATGTATGCATGCTCAGTGTGTTAATTCCCTTGATCAAGCTTGGTATTTCACATGTTTTTTCAAGCTTTGTCTTCACTAATTTCACTTTCTAATGTTACTTTGGGCCTTGCTATATGTTTGATACATGATTTTGACTTCTCTATGAATTTTGTGTGTCAAAAAAGGGGAGAAAACTCTATTCACCTTAAGAGTAAGGGGAGTAATCTTAATTTCCTTATACATCTATTGTGTCAAAGAGGGGATTAAATCTTACTTTCACTTACTAAATGGGAAAAAGTAATGTCTACGACATGGGGATTTTATGGTACTATTGGTATCCGTGTCATTTTGAGAGCATTCATTTATTACATTGTGTTATTCATAGATTCTTTCACTTTGTTGATATTCAGTTGGTATCTTGATATTATATGTTATTTCTATGATTCAAATGTTAATATTTCACATGCTCACATGCTATATCACATGCTTTAATCTCATCCATATCACTTAATACTTATAAGAGAATTCCCAAGCGGGGGGATGTCTCTTTATGAATGATATTACCTCCATGATGCGTTTTATCATACTATGTGATTTTAGGCTTAGCATTGATGATTTTGACTCCAGGATATGTTCATACTTAACTTTTGAAATGTTGTTTGGTTTTATTGATATTGTACAATACTTCCTACTACATTCACTATATGTGTATTGGAATGTATGTTTTTTCAGGATGATAAGATGATTTCAGGTTTTGGGATGTTTTTCTATGGAATAACAAAAGGCCTAGATTGAAAATTTATTTTTTGTAATATATTAAAGTTCGCTAGATTACCATGAAAAACCATTTGAGTCATTCAGACCATCAAGTCAAATACATGTGATTCATTATATTTGAGGCATGATCTAATTTAGGTTTAGAATGAACCATGAAGATTGAAGATCTTGCACCGTCACTCATTCAAGAGTTCTAAAGACGTACTTTCATTTAATGTAACGATGATGAATAATGCATGTAGTTTTGATTTGTATGAGTCCATACACTCATGTGCAAGTTTTTCTAAGCGTTTTCTATGAGTTTCACTTTATTTGAAAATGTGCGAGGATTTTATAAAAGAAAGGGAATTAAGTGTTTCTTAAAGAGTCTCAAATATTTTAAAATGTTTTTGAAACTGTTTTGGTAATTGGTCCCACTTTATTTTAATTTTTAAATATTTTAAAGGGTTATGTTCACATATCATTCGCATGGCTTCATTTTAAGACCTTGCACACGACATTAGCACAATGTCCATACTTGATAAAATCCTGTGCACGATCAGATGTAATCAGGCGCAAAACCAACATGGTTTGTTGAAAAATCCTATTTAAAGACCAATTTCTCTCCCTTTTGAAAAGATCTAAAAATCTCATAACTAAAACCCAACTCTATGATATTTCTGGGTTGAGAATATTTTTCCTCTGTTTCTCCTAAAAAAATTTGAAAACTTAGATCTATACTCGATCTAATTTCTTAGAGACATAATTTAGAAGGTCTTGATTCAGATCCTATGCCACTTTTGTAAATTAAAACTATACTTAGTGATTTTTTATTATCTATTACTCCATGATCTAAAAGTAGAGATGTTCCATTTTATAGGGAGATTGAAGTGTGATGTGACTGCAAGGAAGATCAAAGTTCTTTATTCATCTCATAGAGATTGATATGGATTTTCATTAGCTATGACACAGATCTTAAAAGTCCATAGGTATCTAGTCAACATGGAAAAACAAATGGAGGTGGAATGCATCTAGTCAACATGGAAAAACAAATGGAGGTGGTATTAAAGCTACCATATGCACAAAAGATCTCAGCCTTATGTGCAACAACAGAATAAACACAAACAACATGATGGCTGGAAGGGCCACCAGGTCTTGAGATAATAACTCCAACAGGTCTATTGGGTCCAGGGACATCATGCTAGAGGTGGCTAGGGCTATGGGCAATAGGGTCATGGCTAGAAGGGCTAACATTTGGAGAGGATCCAATTTAACGGTACTTATTTCACTTGTGGTGAGGTTTGACACATTTCAAAGAAGTTAACAAAGGTTAATTATGGGGTCTGGACCAATGGAGGTCAGATAGGGTACTAAGCACCAAAGGGGTAGCATCCGTAGATAGTAGAATCACTAGCCACCGCAGTTCTAGCACTATCAGCACCACAAGACCATCCACTGGAGTAGCAAACACTATAGGATGAACGTGTCTACTACATATCACTTAGGGAGAAGCAAGAACCAATGCAAAAAGTATAGGGTATGTTTCATATATTTGGGAATGTAAGGCAAAATTTATTACATAGTTTTCCATCATAGTCATTTGTTAGTATTGGTTTTGTTTGGTCATTAGTCATGGTAAACATAACGTCATACATTATAATTCATGTACATTAACCCATGGGTACATGGGTACCTATCCGTTAAGTATATAGTGGGATTAAAATGGATATTGGGAGACTTATATTTGTAGCTGACATGCTTATCTTAGACATGTTCGAATAACATGTAATCTGGGGGATTGATTGATTATCCATGTATAGAGATAGTGTGGATTGTCTTTAGAGGTCCATCGTCTTTGCCATTATAGGATAGCAGATGTATGTGGTTGCAATGCCACACTCGGAGGGAGGGCCGATCAAACATCTATTTTATATTGAGGAGGACAATTTTGAGGGAGTCATTGTCTCTTTGCATTCTTTTGTAGTTAGGGAATTTTCAAACACATTTTATGGGATTCTAACATTCCCACTAAGTAGGGAGATTGAGTTGTGATGGATTTGGATACAAGTGCAAGACCTATTTCACCCACACCGTATCAAATGGATCCATTAGAGATAAGAGATATTGGGGAACATATTCAACAAATCATAGGTTATGGTTTTATTCGGAGGAGTATTTCGCCGTGGGGAGCTTCGATCTTATTAGTAAAGAAGAAGGATGGATATTTGAGATTATGTGTCAATTACTAGGAGTTGAACGAGATCACTTTATGGAATAAATATATGTTACCCCGTATTGATGACTTGTTCGATCAATTGAGAGGTAATTTTACTTACAGAATATTGACTTTCGATCGAGATACCATAAGTTGAGTGATATGCCCAAAGTGCACCTGTCAGCTCATAGGCAGTATCCTCGGCTTGTACGATGACCGAGGTAACAATAGCTCATGATTACCCATCAGTGATTCCATCCTTCACCAGGTCAGCCACAACCGACATTGAAAGTACCACTATAATTGGGCATCAGTCGAGGTCTACATGACTCACAGGGTTAGTTATCCATCAGGTCGACCACAACCGACGTTATAAGTATCACCTTGGTAAGGGAATCATCCGAGGTAAGTATGGATATGGGTTATCCAACAGCATCACCATCAATATCGGTCATAGCCGACGTTATAAGTTTCACGTAAGATCAGCAGGGCCTTACAGGCTCAGCATTAAGTGTCAAGACAACATCGGCCCTTGCCGACGTTCCAGATATCTAACCTCGACTGACATCCCAGCCAAGGGTATCATATAATCCCCATCCAAGAAATGGTCATACTTCACCAACCTCGTACTCATCTAGGCCGAGGTTAGTACCAAGCAGAGATAGCTGAGCATCTATGCGCACATATATGGCTTAGAACACGTGGATAAATCCGTTATAACTGAATCATTCCCTCCATGTGAAGGAATAATGAGGTCATCAATACTTATTTAAGATCAGTCAGGTGTCATCCTTGAGCTGGCTGGATCTCCATGCACATGCACATTGCATGCTTGGGGGTACATTACACCCCCAAGCACTATATATTGAGGTCATCCTCAACATTATAAAGGATCGATAATTACAAACCCTAGCCAAACTCTAGTGCGTTTACAGTAGAGAGAGAAAGTGGAGTGATTGTATTGCTAAGGCCATTAGAGCCCTCTTTTGATAGTAATACTTACACTCACTTGCACAATGGATGTAGGCAATTGGCAAACCACTTATATTGGCGTGTTTCTCCTCTTCTCCTCATCACCTTATATATATCTTTGTTGTTATTTGTTGTCATAGTTATGGCTATTTGAGTTCTGCTACCTCTTCACCTAGTGGTGTTGTTTATAGCATCATCATTTTGGCGCCGTCTGTGGGAACGAGAAGACATAACTCTTCCTTTCCTAGATTAACCTCACCGGAGATTTTGGTGGTGAACCAGGCCTCACCCCTTGTGTGGAGATGTTTCACCATTGAAAGAGTTCCTTTAATGTATTAATCTCCCTTTATTTACAAGATCTTTAATTTTAACATATGGCATCAGAGTTACCACCACCTCCTCCACCATCCGGTGTTATAGGACCTAGTTCCAGCCAGGCGCCACCCAAGTCCGAAATGGCTGAGGTGGCTTAGCCTTGAGATATTTGGCTTCAACACATCAAGAAATGAAGGAGAAATTTGCACAGCTCAGTCAAAATATGATGAGGCCACCTGGGGTCTCACCAGAGATGATTACTCCGACAGTCGTTCAACCCCATCCTGAAGCCAGGGGACCACCCTAAGCACTACGAAAGGACCAACCTACTCTTCAATGAAGGAAGGATGTTACAGAACCTAGGCATTTACATATGGGGAGGCAAGGAAACCCTTGCCCCGAGGATAGATATAACAATATGGAGGTAGAGGATACTCCAAAAATCTGTTAGGAGCCGTATGAGGTTTCGAATAACAGGGTACGCCGTATCTAGGAGGGGAGAGGTTGTGGGGGCATAAGTGATGGTGGTTGTGACACCCCGACTAATTAAATACTGGGTAGCTACTCCTTTATTAAAATTAATACAAAATGCCAAGTTGGTTCAGTTAACAGCATCACTGTCGAAAACATTTTAATGATTACTAACCACCTAGTATTTAAAAAGCGAGTTGCCAATTTTAAATTAAATCTGATTAACATGAAATAAGTGATGAATAAAAGAATAACATAACCATACACAATAAAGTACCAATAGTGTAATCAACAAGTAATAAAGAGTCTGGAGGAAATACTCCTCACAACAATCCCACAACTGAAATAATAAAAGAAGTCTGAATCCTGAATTAATTACAATCCATAATCTGAATAACTGAAATATAAAATGTCTCTAAAAGAAATGGGCGACATGACCTACAAATGATGAAACTGAATATGGAGTCAATACTAGAAAAGGAGGCGTCTACTATCAAGGCCCTGTAACTTCCACAACAGCTACATCTCGTCACCTGAATGGAAATACTATGCATGGTGTCCTTGTGGCTGGGCACCTAAAAGGTTTTTACAAAAATAGATTTGAAACCAAACGGGTCAGATCCCGAAAGGGGAGAGTATTTTAAAAACAACAAGTGATTTAAATTACAATTGAACATCACATATTATAAACACGTTAATTGCATACTCTCACATGAGTTCATTGCCTCTCCACTACTGTCCACGTCTAACGTATGCCTTTAACCCATCCTAGTTATGTAACAATCTAACTAGTTTATACCACTCCTGCCTTCGCATTCAAACATAGAGTATCTACACATAACCCCCAATTAAGCCATATTTATAACCCATGTTCACATTCGTTAATTTACTTATCTCAAGTGTTAGTTAAATTCTCATTTTTAACCCATTCCAATATCTTAGTCAATCACATCTACTAAGCAACAATGAACCCATCACAAATACATAAGTACATCACTCTCAGTACATAAATATACAATACAAGCACCCCGAGACTAAGCTACAGTGCACACATACTCTGCTATCCATCCCGGTACATCACGTACATAAGGATCACGCATTTCGAATCTCTCAGGAATCGTTCTCAGATAACAACAATCACAATCAATGGAGGCGAACACAGTCACATCACATGGGTCACGCACATACCTACGCTCCCACGATCAGCAGTCTTATTAACTTCCCAATAAGTCCTTCTCTAACCTATGTTCTCGAGGTACCAATCTATATCCCCCCGTAGGCACACAAAGAGTAGATGGCCCTAAGAGAACGCAAACCTCCCGTGATAGCAAGTATGGTAGGTATGTTATACACATAATAAATCCAAACACTAGGCATTCACACAACCTAAGTAATCATATATCAATATAGATGTTCGTACATATCATCTAGATAATCTCGTACGTAGAAAATTTACTCCGAGTATTACATATAATATATATTCCATTTGATAACTCTCTCGTCGTATCAATTTGGGTACTTAAACCTAACTCAAAAGGTTACTAGATTGCTTATTAATTTCAAATGTTATCTCAGTACTTAAAGTCCCTCCGTTACTGCCCTTATCTTACATCATCCTCAATTCTCAATGTAGTTCCAATTCGAACGTTTTCTAACCGTACCTCACTCGGTAGACCATCGTACTTAATATCAATCAATCCCATAAGTTATAGCGTTCTCTGATAACAACTAAGGCCCTACTGACTTTAATTAAGTCCCACACTATCATATTAATCTTCCTAATAACCAACATCGGCTTTGGAATAATCATTAAACCTTAAAGAGAAATAATTTGCAAAATACAGCAGGGGTCGATCGATCGAGCCTTCGATCGATCGACATTCTTGAGTCGATCGATCGATCAAGCAGGTATCAACCCAGAAATCCTTAACAGTTACGGGTTTGCATTTTTTAAATCTTCATAATCATCATTCTAATGTCCAAAACTCTCAAATGAATACACTAATCATCCTACTAACATGTTTGCTTCTTTCCCCACGTTTTAGATTCATTAAATCAGCATAAAACATCACTTTCATGGATCAAATTACCCAAAAATCATATAAAACCTAGTTTTTCCTATTTCTTCAAGACCATCCCATAATTCCTTCAAATTTCGAAATTCCCTACTCATTAATCATAAATTCATAGTTGTTATCATCTCAAATATAAACCTACATGAAAGTCCTACCCAAATTATGATTTAAACCATTCAAATCCATTTAATTTTCATTATTTATGAGAAATATCCAATTCTATAGAAACATGTAAAATATATGCTTTGAATTCTTGTAAGATAAACCACTTGCTTGTAAATTTTATGTTTTGATCCGTTGTTCTTGTTTAAGGGCTGGTCCTCTCTCCATTTCGGTCATAATTCCGTCCAAATTGGTGGTGGTGGGTGGTGGTTTTGGTTTGGGGACTCTTTGTAACCTCTCCTCTAACTCACGTAACTCCCCTCTATGTTTTTGGCTGATCATGGCCCTAATGGCCTAACCAAAAATAAATAAATCAACACTAAAAATCGTGGGTCTTAATTCCTTAATTTTTAAAATTACCAAAATACCCTTCCGGGTTGTCGGTTTGGCTTAAAAATGCCCCAGGACCCAAACTAAACTCCCGGATAGTGTTTTCTGACTATCTCGACCCTTCCGGAAACGTTGGCGCACTCAAAATGACTAGACGGTTGATAAAAATAAAATTCACTTTTTAATTTAAATAATTACCCTCCTGACGCGATTGTCACGCGCGTCCCACAAAATTTCCCAAATTGTCGTATTTCAGTCTCGCGACAATTTTAATATTTTCAGTATTCATATACTGCCATATATCCACATTATAATCAAATACCAACTCACATCTCGTTAGTATTTTATCCGGATTAATTCTCAATTAATTCACATTTAAAATAATTAATCCCATAAATAAATATTCATAAAAGTACGGGGTATTACATACTTCCCCCCTAATAACAAAATTTCATCCCGAAATTCGGATAAGTAAGGCACACCTGGAAAAATTAGGTATCCTCCAGTATTCAAAAATAATTATAAAGAAAAGCCCAAATCACTAAAACCCTCACTTCACAATAAGTTGGATTAACATACTTGATACCTTATCAGAATAATCTTCGATAAATGCACCTCACGTTGTGCTCTTATTAAACAACCTTCAATAAATATAGCCTATACATCATTAGCCGCATTATTTTTATTAGTATTGTGAGTCCGCACCTCACTACTAACTCCCGCGTTTATCAAAACTCCAAACTCCCATCCTGGGATGAATCAATAACATATCTGACTACGCTTGTCCATTTCTTGAAATATCCCGACGTTGTGACTTTCACACAAGGGAAAACCACCTCAGCCTATTGGTGTCACACAAACCTTTGTAAGCACCTTGTCCCCCATATATAGATACGGGTGCTTTTCCCCCAACTCTACCATTAGTTAATATCTCCACCTCATGACTTCAATATACCTCACTAGTTATACCCGATTTTGAAATTGAAAATATCGTAATGAATCCAAAATTTCTTTCATACAATCCATCAGTCGTTAGTCACCTTGCGCCTGCATCTCGGGTTATAGGTGATACAACCCTCAGTTTGAATCGTTATTTCCCACTACTTATTGTCACCCCACCTAAATGTGGATTTCGGGGATTTCATCCCAGTTCTAAATAATACAACGTCGAACCACGTACCGACGTGTTCACTATCTAATATTGTAAATCATTCAAGTATATAATAATTTGTCTCCTTCTGAACAATTTGTTACCCCTCAAGGAATTTACTAACTTGACTCTTCCATCCCTTGTATCATCGGTTGGATACAAAATTAATTGGTTAATCATCTAACACCCAACCGTTCTACTACTTACTACACCCCTTTAAATGCTGACTTTCTTCTAAATATTCTTCCCGTTAAGTGATACTTAACGATCCTCTGCTTCTCTTGGCATATGCCAAAGTTTCTACCCTTACACTTTCTCACCTCTTTGTGAAAATCCGGACTCCTTATACCTTATTAACATTCTCACTCTATTTACTCTTGAGTCACCCTCAACATTCGATTGATCGGAACTCTACTCCAAATTTCTCATAATAATTTATTCGCCTTCTCAAGAGATATCCTTTTATTAAATGGCTTTCTACTGCCTTTCCTCCAAATTTGAACGTGCTACACTTACTACACATGATATTCACTTACACCTTTTCTTATGACGTTTAATCTCATAAGTAATAATCTCACCCGTCTATGTTCCCTCTTCCTTTGATTTACACTTTAGCAAATCAAGATGTCTACACCCCTTATAACCCAATTATACGGTTTTTAAACATTATAAACGCTTCATACAAATCCCAAACTCTTTATTATCACTGTAGATACAACGGTGCTATACCACTTGGGCGTTCTCAATCGCCTCTGAATTAGAAATCCTAAATCCTCCTTATCCTCAATGCGTCCTTCAACACGCCGTGACGAAACCAACATTATTAGTACTTATATCGTAATTTACTAAAAACTGGCTCTAATGGCCGTACATCATAATTTACTCCTTATAACTTCTCGTTATAACTACGTATTACCATAACGATAGAGGTATCCAAATCATGAACGAAGGTCCACACATTTCCTTACTACCAACCTTACGCTAAGTTTCATGCGTGGGGTGTCTCGCAAAGAGAAATCGAAATAAGGAACCCCCCTGATACACTAATACCTAACATTGTTGGTCATCGGAATCCGTTAAGCCCTGTCCATGATATGTACCCCTATACTCTCATCTTTTAACAACAAAGTTTCATCTCAGTTCGCAATTATACATAAGCAAAGAACTCCTTCTGAAAGACACTTTTCTCTTTACAGTGATGGAAATCACATTTCATATACAACATGCGAGATATTTGGGACCCTCAAATTCCCGTCCCCAGACACACAACTATTAGTATAAACTTCTAAATCTCTAACGGGGAATAAAACAATGCACTCTTTTTTGTTACGACCTCTCTATCGTTAATTATAAAAACCAAATAACTCTTTGTTGACTAGTAAATCAATTACATACGACTCATAATAATGAAATCCCTACGCATACTGGGATTAAATATTCAAGACCATTATGCCTTTGAAATCACAGTAGTATTTATATATATACTCATGTATACAATAGTACAATTTTGAGCCCGACCCTCTCACAAATGGGGCCTTTCTAGGACCAAAACATTCTACCCCAAGGTAGTAACTTCGATAAACTTGTAATACCAGCACACCATCGGTACAATTATATAAAAACACAATTATTAAGATCATATCATACTCGTATAACACAACACTAAAATGAGTAATTTCGATAAAGCATAAGCCGTTATTAATATACCCATTCATCCTCCGCGGATGACAATAAAAGTAACCCCCACACTATTAGGGAAAATATTCTTATATATAATAAGTTTACTGATATACTCACTAAACTCGACTCTCAAGTAAAAATACAATTGTAACAAATGTAGTAACTCACTCATGCCACAAATAACATGCATCCTCATCTGAGTATATAACTCATACTTATATCCTAATAATCGTCCCGGCTGCTCGAATGGTTCCTGGACTTACCACACATGTCTGTCCCAAACCGGATATTTCAATAACTGTTGCCCTCGCCAGGCACAATACCTTGATCCCTACTCTTGTATCGGGAAATTTTTTATAACGCACGGGTTTCACTCCCCACATAAATACCTCTACACGTACTCCACTTATAGTTTGTCTCACAAATCATGTTAAGATGGTCCATTTCTCGGACATTGGTAGTCTCAACTCAGACAACTATCTCCGTTGTTCCCTTAGTTTTGACGGCCCTAAGGGACACGCTACTAATTTCTACATCCCTCACTGAAATCACCTTTGCCCGGTAGTAATTCAGCTATCCGAATCATTTTAACTGGTTCTCCGTTGGGTCTTCCCATTGTGGTGCTTCACCAACACTGTTTTTCCCCGTCTTACTTTATATAAATCCTTCGATTCTTGTATCTCCCCACCCAGGGATGTTTACCTCCAAATTAACACTATGCGACAATACCATTTGCTTTAACCGTCCAAGCAGAATTCTGCCAGAAGGACTAGCAATTCGTTTATGTAAATTCTCTCTGTAATATCCCCTTCTCCATTTTACGTACTTCACCCGGTGTAGGGCTCACTAAATAATTATATTTCTTCTCACAAGGTGACCTCTGTCCGGATCTCTCGTGTGAGTTCAGAACGACATTCGGTTTTCATCCTAAACATCTGATCAAGGAACTTATGGTCAAACCATTCGTGTACGCCTTCTCTCGACGTCACATTCCACTTATAAGTGTGGTGATTGTTCTCCCCATTGAAACTCCTCTCTCACGGGACAAGAATTTTTTTTTTCCTCAAATTTTCACTCTCGATTGGGCATACTCAGGTATATGTCCAAGCCTTTGGATACATTGCGTTCGTTTGGCTAGCACATGCCGTCTTCGCCTTTCGAGTATTGCTACTACTGGTTCTCTTCAATGTTACACCTAACTCTGTCTCTCCCATTCCAACCTTGTTGGATGTGTCTCATTTGACCCCATTCCAACTATAGATGTACCCGAAAGTCTCAAGTCGCGCCTTAGCCTTTTATATCATCCAGGACTTCCGTGCCATAATATCGGTGACTTCAACTACGGTCATCCTTATTTAAATAAATCAATTAACCTCAATAAATATTTGCCTCCTGCTGTCCACCCAACTGTCTTCGCCTGACGTACTACATTGTTCGGCACACGAATACACCCGATCACAATACGATTCGCTATCATATACATCATAGCAGGAGAACGAAATTTTACTAAAGGAATCAACAATCCTAAACATAGGGCTCTATATCAAAGAAAGCTCAGCGGAAACATAATAAGCCGTATAGATCCTAAAGGACACTAGAACCTGATGCTCTGATACCACCTGTGACACCCCGACTAATTAAATACCGGGTAGCTACTGCTTTATTAAAATTAATACAAAATGCCAAGTTGGTTCAGTTAATTGCATCACTGTCGAAAACATTTTAATGATTACTAACCACCTAGTATTTAAAAAGAGAGTTGCCAATTTTAAATTAAATCTGATTAACATGAAATAAGTGAAGAATAAAAGAATAACATAACCATACACAATAAAGTCCCAATAGTGTAATCAACAAGTAATAAAGAGTCTGGAGGAAATACTTCTCACAACAATCCCACAACTGAAATAATAAAACAAGTCTGAATACTGAATTAATTACAATCCATAATCTGAACAACTGAAATATAAAATGTCTCTAAAAGAAATGGGCGACATGCCCTACAAATGATGAAACTGAATATGGAGTCAAGACTAGAAAATGAGGCATCTACTATCAAGGCCCTACAAATTCCATAATAGCTACATCTATTCACCTGAATAGAAATACTATGCATGGTGTCCTTGTGGCTGGGCACCTAAAAGGTTTTTACAAAAATAGATTTGAAAGCAAACGGGTCAGAGCCCGAAAGTGGAGAGTATTTTAAAAACAGCAAGTGATTTAAATTACAATTGAACATCATATATTATAAACACGTTAATTGCGTACTCTCACATGAGTTCATTGCCTCTCCATTACTGTGCACGTCTAACGCATGCCTTTAATCCATCCTAGTTATGCCACTATCTAACTAGTTTATACCACTCCTGCCTTCGCATTCAAACATAGAGTATCTACACATAACCCCCAATTAAGCCATATTTATAACCCATGTTCACATTCGTTAATTTACTTATCTCAAGTGTTAGTTAAATTCTCATTTTTAACCCATTCCAATATCTTAGTCAATCACATCTACTAAGCAACAATGAACCCATCACAAATACATAAGTACATCACTCTCAGTCCATAAATATACAATACAAGCACCCCGAGACTAGGCTGCGGTGCACACATACTCTGCTATTCATCCCGGTACATCACGTACATAAGGATCACGTATTCCGAATCTCTCAGGAATCGTTCTCAGATAACAACAATCACAATCAATGGAGGCGAACACAATCACATCACATGGGTCACGCACATACCTACGCTCCCATGATCAGCAGTCTTATTAACTTCCCAATAAGTCCTTCTCTGACCTATGTTCTCGAGGTACCAATCTATATCCCCCCGTAGGCACACAAAGAGTAGATGGCCCTAAGCGAACGCAAACCTCCCATGATAGCAAGTATGGTAGGTATGTTATACACATAAGAAATCCATACACTAGGTATTCACACAACCTAAGTAATCATATATCAATATAGATATTCGCACATATCATCTAGTTAATCTCGTACGTGGCAAATTTACTCCGAGTATTACATATAATATATATTCCGTTTGATAACTCTCTCGTCGTATCAATTTGGGTACTGAAACCTAACTCAAAAGGTTACTAGATTTCTTATTAATTTCAAATGTTATCTCAATACTTAAAGTCCCTCCGTTACTGCCCTTATCTTACATCATCCTCAATTCTCAATGTAGTTCAAATTCGAACGTTTTCCAACCGTACCTCACTCGGTAGACCCTCGTACGTAATATCAATCAATCCCATAAGTTATAGCGTTCTCCGATAACAACTAAGGCCCTATTGACTTTAATTAAGTCCCACACTATCATATTAATCTTCCTAATAACCAACATCGGCTTTGGAATAATCATTAAACCTTAAAGAGAAACAATTTCCAAAATACAGCAGGTGTCGATCGATCGATAAAAAGGGGTCGATCGATCGAACCTTCGATCGATCGACATTCTTGAGTCGATCGATCGATCAAGCATGCATCAACCCAGAAATCCTTAACAATTACGGGTTTGCATTTTTTTACTCTTGATAATCATCATTCTAACATCCAAAACTCTCAAATGAATACACTAATCATCCTACTAACATGTTTACTTCTTTCCCCACGTTTTAGATTCATCAAATCAACATATAACATCACTTTCATGGATCAAATTACCCAAAAATCATATAAAACCTAGTTTTTCCTATTTCTTCAAGAACATCCCATAATTCCTTCAAATTTCGAAATTCTCTACTCATTAATCATAAATTCGTAGTTGTTATCATCTCAAATATAAACCTACATGAAAGTCCTACCCAAATTATGATTTAAACCATTCAAATCCATTTAATTTTCATTATTTATGAGAAATCTCCAATTCTATAAAAACACGTAAAATATATGCTTTGAATTCTTGTAAGATAAACCACTTGCCTGTAAATTTGATGTTCTGATCCGTTGTTTTTGTTTAAGGGCTGGTCCTCTCTCCATTCCGGTCACAATTCCGTCCAAGTTGGTGGTGGTGGGTGGTGGTTTTGGTTTGGGGACTCTTTGTAACCTCTCCTCTAACTCACGTAACGCCCCTCTATGTTTTTGGCTGATCATGGACCTAATGGACTAACCAAAAATAAATAAATAAACACTAAAAATCGTGGGTCTTAATTCCTTAATTTTTAAAATTACCAAAATACCCTTCCGGGTTGCCGGTTCGGCTTAAAAATGCCCCGGGACCCAAACTAAACTCCCGGCTAGTGTTTTCTGACTATCTCGACCCTTCCGGACACGTTGGCGCACTCAAAATGACCATACAGTTGATAAAAATAAAATTCACTTTTTAATTTAAATAATTACCCTCCTGACGCGATTGTCACGCGCGTCCCACAAAATTTCCCAAATTATCGTATTTCAGTCTCGCGACCATTTTAATATTTTCAATATTCATATACTGCCATATATCCACATTATAATCAAATACAACTCACATCTCGTTAGTATTTTATCCGGATTAATTCTCAATTAATTCACATTTAAAATAATTAATCCCATAAATAAATATCCATAAAAGTACGGGGTATTACAGTGGTGTCCAACAAAGAGGATCAACTTTGGTCGCTTGAGAAGGGGGTCGGCCTTTGAAAGGCTCAGCCCAGTCAAGGACCTAAGACAAAGTCTATCCTAGTTCAGATGTGTAACAAGATCACAATGGGAAGACGGGGAACATCAGCCTCATCAGGGACGACCCCAACATGGCCGAGGCAGGGATCAAGAGGAGGTCAACAACCGACGTTGTGCTGCAGCTGAGGAACCCTCAGTCCACCCCTTGGAGGTGGCTGGGGATAACCTCGGCCAAGCCGACATCGTAAGGCCATGGAATGACTCCATCCAATGCTTGCAAGAGAATATAGGGAACCTCATCAAAAGCTGATACCCACTACAGAGAGGGTTCTCAGAGATTTTCCCTTTTGTGGCAAGGGTATTGAACTTACCAACCCCTGCCAAATTCAAACCAACAACGGTGTCTCCTAAGTATGATGGTAGTACCAAACCTGTGCATTACATTCTGCAACAGACATTTATTCAATCCTAGATGAGATGATGTGTAAGGTGACCAGATCATGACATGACAATGCTAATTCAACTCGGCGGAAGAGAGAGAGGTACATAAGAGGGAAACAATAACATTTAACATTAATACACTTGATCCTAGGGATGAAAAAAAGTTGAAGAATGGAGAGGCCATGATAGAGGAAAAATCCATCATCCTCGAGGAGGACGAACCGAAAAAACCCGTCCAAATCGGCAAGTCACTAAAACCCAAGATCAAGGAAGAGCTGATAAGATTTTTAAAGAAGAGGGAGAGTGTCTTCTCTTGGAGCCACGCAAGCGTCCAGGCATCGACCCGGGGGTCATGTGCCACAAACTCAATGTGGCAGAAGATGCTAAGACAATCAAATAAAGATGAAGAGTTTAATCAAGGAAAAAGTATGATGTCATCAAGGAAGAGGTCCGAAAGTTGGAAGAGGCAGAATTCATCAGGGATGTCATATACCCAGATTATTTATCTAATGCCGTTATTGTGCCCAAAGCTAGTGGTAAATGGAGGATGCACGTAGACTTCACTGATTTGAATAAGTCTTACTGTAAAGACAACTTCCCATTGCCTCAGATTGATTAGATGGTAGATGCCACAATAGGACATGAACTTATGATCTTCATGGACACGTATTTAGAGTATAATCAGATCTTTACGGATGTTAAAGACTAGTAGAAGATAACGTTTATCATCGATAAGGGGATATATTGCAACAAGGTCATGCCCTTCGAATTAAAGAATGGAGGGACCACTTATCAACGTCTTGTAAATAAGATGTTTGAAGATCAAATTAGCAGGACCATGGAGGTATATATAGCTGACATGTTGACGAAGAGCTTAAAGGCTCAAACACATGTGGCTAACCTGCAAATAACTTTCGACACCATGGACTTATACTGGATGAAGATCAATTATGTCTTCGAAGTAGGAGCTGTAAAGTTTCTTGGATTCATCGTCAAATAGAGGGGAATAAAGGCCAACCCTGAGAAGATCAAGGATTTTCTTGATATGAAGACACCAAGAAGTATAAAAGATGTTTAGAGGCTCACTGGAAGAGTTTCTGCACTCAACAGATTTGTTTCGAGAGCTATGGAGAAGTTTCTTCCATTTTTCAAGGTGCTTAGAAAGGCCTTCGAGTGGAACGAAGAGTCTGATAAGGCCTTTAAGAAGATCAAGTCCTACCTCGGATCCCTCCCCGCTCTTATCCCGACCCATTCTGAGGGTTAAATTATATGTTTATCTAGCAGTCTCAGAGTTAGCTATAAGTGCAACCATAGTATGGGAAGACGATGGGGTATAAAGGCCTGTATACTTCAATAGTAAGGACCTTCAAGGGTTTGAATAGAACTATCCTCAGATGGAGAAATTTTCCTTTGCCTTGATGCATGCTTCCAGGAAGATGAATCTCTATTTGCAAGCCCATTCAATGGTCATCCTCACTGACTCCCCACTAAGGAAAGTCCTCCACAAGCCCAGAAGTCAGGCAGATTGATGAACTGGGACATCGAGTTGGGAGAGTATGACATTGTTTATCAACCCAGGGTGTCCATCAAAGGGCATGAACTCGCAGACTTTGTAGCAGAGTTCACCTCGAAAGAGGCCGAGATTGAGAATAACCCATAGATTACAGAAGGATCAAACAGTAACGTCTTCCAAAACTCGAAAGAGGTTTTTTCTAACAAATCTAGAAAAGGAGTAGCTGAGAATGAGGACATGTACCTATTCAAGCAAAGGACCCTGTCAGAGGGGAACTTCTCTTCAAATGAAGATGTTTGGAACCTCTTTATTGACAGGTCTTCTTGTGAAAGTGGAAGCGGAACATAGTTGATATTGTCAACTCCGGATGGTACCAACGTTGAATATGTGCTAAGGTTACCCTTCAAGTCTTTAAATAATGAGTTCGAGTATGAGGCGCTGATAGCGGGGCTCTCCTTGGAAAATCCCTTAGAGTTGGTTGACTCCTTTTACATAGTGACTCGAGGTTAGTTGTCAACCAATTACTTGGAGTATATGAGGCCAAGGATGAAATGATGGCCAAATATCTGAAGAGGGTAAGAACGACACTAGAACGATTAGAAGAGGTTTTAATATATTGATAGGAATTGTGGGTTACATTTTAATATCCCATAAAGTTATAACATTGTAAAATTACATTTTTAGTTGTTGAAACTTATTTTTTTTTAAACATTAAGACTAGAACAATGTGAAGAAATTGAACTCATTTTTGAAATATTAGAATCATGATATTAAATAAATTAATATCTAACTAACACACAAGAATATTAATTCAACTTGATTTTAAAATTGCATCCCTCAGCTACCCATTTTCCAAAATGAATCTCATTGGACATCCTAGTTCCTATATAAGGTAAGATTTCTCATTGGTAGATTAAATAACCTCATCATGAAACTGAAAGGTTTAATCTTATATTATGTTGTTCGGATAGTTTAAGACTCTTCTTTCCAACATGAAGAATAGCCGAAAACTTCTAGTCCAACTCCTAAGGACAATGACACTATTGGGGAGGATATTCGAAGCTGTGTGTAAGTGGATACCATCGATTAATTCCTTAAAGTACTACCCACTTGTCACGAACTTCCCTGTTGGGGGATTGATCTCACACACATTATAATTCTTGTAATTATCACATAAGAGTTTTAATGATTCCTTGATCCCCTTGTTAGTTCCATTAGTCGGGGGCCAGAAAAGTTAACGCGGTGAATTAATAAGATATGATTCATAAAACACCGATGGAGATCGTTGGGTTTATGGTGAAACCCCTCTCCCACTTAGTATTTTAAAATTTGAGAGTTTTGGTAAACTCTTAATTCGATTATAAAAGACCTAATTAAAATCCTTGGAAGATTCCAAATCATCATACGTGTAATAAATATCTCTATCTCACATTATAATTATTTCTATATAAATAAATTAATTTGAATTTTCTTAAACTAAAACCCAGAGACTCAATTTGACTCACACCTTAAAATTCAAGTACCATAACTTATTTAGTTTAGAAAAGAATAAAAAAAATGGATTTAAAAAAAAAGTTGATCTAGGCCACTCTTAAAGTTAATTTCATGTTGTCTATAAAACAGGTGTTCCTAATTAAACAATCATCTCACCAAATTATGTAATATAATAATAAAGAGATAAAAACTAAAAAATAAATAAACAAATGCAGCAAATAAATAGAACATGAAGGAAAAATATGCCCCTATCCATCATGGCATATAATTCTTCTAGAATTATAACTCTTCAAGACCAATAATCCTTGGTAGAAGACTTATTTTTAATATAGATTTCAACTTCAAGTAGACTGCATCACAACCATGAGTTCTTGATGATCTTTACTTATAAAAAACTCATTTTTATTTTGCGAGATTTATCAGAATGAAGAACCAGAGCAAGAAGCATAAAACAAGCAATAATATCCCACAATTACTAAATATTTACAAGGTGTTTGATCCACTATGTGGGAGATAACCTCTGTCTTCCTCTCTCTTGGAAAAAAACTAAATAACTGTGTCCAAACTTTACCAAAGTCCATCAAACTTTGTCGAATACCCAAAAACATGAAAAAATACGATTATAACTATAAATAAACGTTATAACCCTATTCCAACTCCTCCAAATACATCGATACTTAAATAATTACAAAAATCAAATTATTATAACCATATCGATTCTAGAGGAGAAAAATAATCATGGATAAACCACCGTAGGATCCAATCGTAGATAAAAACATTTTGTGACTATGATGGAAGGGATATTAAGATAAAGTCAATGAAAAACCCTGTTACTACGACAGCATATAGAGATTGTAAAATTATACAGCATGCTAAAAGTAGGGTTTCTTAGTGGACAACATGCACCTTTTCAATACACAATCAACATCAACCAGGGCTATGAAATCAATTGGTTGGGAAAATAACATGGGTTTGAAAATTAAAAAAAAATTATACCCAAAAAAATATTTGATTAATCATATATTGAAAACAAAACAAGAACTAGTTTTAAATATTAAACCAATGGTTTAAAGAATTCATATCATAGAGAGTCTTGTTGTGATTCGTTTGAGGAGATAGAGGGAGACGATGATGAAATACTTTCTTCCCTCCAAGGATCTAAAAAATCTTTATTAAACCTTTTGTATGCAAGTATTTTCTAGTGTATGATCCTCTCCAAACACAGGTAGGTGGGTGGACACCTTTTGAGATGAAAACCCTTATTTATGAATGAGAGATGGTGGCCTCTCTATAAGTTTCTTCAAAATAACATGAATGGTACTTTCTCTAACCCAAATGAACCATAATAATGATTAAAACGCATTCCCTCACCTTTATATAGGAGTACAAAAGGAGGGCTAGGGTCAAATTGAGTTTATGGACTAAACCAAGGGCCCAAGACAAATGCTAAAACTAGATCCAAATAAACACACTAAAATATGAATTACAAATACTGTAATAATTTACTTTCTTTATTTAATCATGAATTAACACCACTAAATAACCACTACCGCACTCCAATTTAATTATCTCAGATTGACACGGATAAAATGAGGTATTATTTTCAAACATGATTATGATACATAACATAGTTCCCCCACGTTAAGTGCATGATACCATCTTGGTCAAATCAATTTACAGTTAATCGATTTTAACCAACATCTAATCAGTTACTTGATACTTGACTTTTTGCTACTCCACCAAGATTATAAAATAATCCATCGATCGGGTGTTACATGGTGAAAAAAAACATATAAGTCTATCAAGGGAGTATCACAATCCAAGGTATCCCCTGGACATGGATTCTTCGAATTATGATGTTAAACATGATCACAAAATAATCACACAATGTATGGGGATCATTTGACCCGATATAAGTTAGATCGAACCCATAACAATCAAAGTGATATTTTTGCAATCATTGGAGTCCTCATAATTCTCAGGATTAAGAATCTATACACCATTTGTATATGGTCTGCTTGATTGAATATATTAAAGACAACTCTTACACACAAATCTCATTAGTGGTGTTGTACAATACATTCTTAGAACGTACCGATCGCAATCCATTTTCAAATAAGTTCTCAAACCATCAAACATGTTCCCGTAGTTAAAAATAACTTCTAGAATTGCATCGCAACCGTTTCGATAGGATGTCAACTCCTTATCTAGTTTGTGAACGTTTTAATAGTGTTAGTACCATAATCTCGATCTTTGAGTGATTAATTCAAAGTCGAATCACAAGAATTCCTACTCATCTCTATTGACTGACATGTCTATAATATATTTACACAAAATGTAAGGCATTCTCATAACCATGGTTCTTATTTTAATAGAATTGACACACCTTTACTCAAAAGGTAACTGTCATATATGATTTTAAGAATCAGACCCCAATAATTGATTCTTCATAGTTCGAGATAAACTACTAGGATTACATCGCAATTGTTTCGGTAGGATGGAAAAACCCTATCTAGGCTATGAACATTTCAATAGTGCTAGAGTTAGAATCCCAATTTCCTCCGTCTCATCTTTATTGACTGACATGTCTACAATATTTCAAGCCAAATATAAGGCATTATCCCAACCACAATTCTTATTTAACAAATGAAATTTCACACCTTTACCTAAAAAGTAACCCTAATACTTGCTTTTTAGAGTAAATCTCCAGTAATTTCCCTTTTAGTCTTAATACCATGTATCCGGCTCCTAACCTATTTATACTTTGAAATCAATTTTCTTCTTAAATATATGCGGAAACGTTAGGAGATGGTTCAATTAAACAAATTACAAATTTTAATTTACTTTTTCCAAATTAAAATTAAACCATGTGAAATAAGATTAATTCATTAAAACATTTTCACATAAACATAATTAATCCAAGTCCTAGAATTTGCCTAAGTCATATTTACCAATATTTCCAAATTAGGCCAACCCAATTTTAATAATAGACTTGAATTAAATAAACATTACCCAAATTTAATTAGCACCAAACTAAATTAAGTGTGATAATTAAAACAAATTTTATCTTGAATTATCCTAAGAATGCGTTATATGTTATTAAGCAAGATAAAAGTAAATCAATCACACTACGCCGCGATGTACGAGAAAAAACCCACAACGGGAAACAATCTCGGACGACCCTAGCCTCAAATCCACTAAGTACAAAATTTACCTTTACAAAACAGATGACTTACCTCCTCAACTCGAACCCTCTCAAGCCTTGACGCGTCTTCTTGTAACCACCTCTTCCTAGCGGATAACCATGGAGCTCCACCATGATCTCGGAACTAGCGATCGGACTATAGGTACACCGTCAACAACACATGGTTCCTTTCATCATGTGAGAAAGCCGCAGCTAAACAATTCTTATTCTTCTTTGAGGGATTTAGAAGAAAACCCAAACTTCTCTTCACACAAATGTAGGGATAAACCGGTGCCAAAATTCTCCAAGAAAAGTATATGTATGTATGAACTTGGAAGAAAAAAATATGGGTGTAACTAAGTGTTTAAAGAATTTTTCTTTATAAAATTAACACTCAAACTCATGAACTTTTTCATGGAAGAATCAACTCTCAAACCTCTGTCTAGGAGTTAGAATATTATGAAAATGTTGTCTTACAAACTTTGTTCCCGCACTATGATAATCTGTCAAAAGTTAGTGGGACAAGGAAGTGGGAAACATGGGTAAAAACTGCTAAAAACTGGCCAAAAAAATTTCCCGCCTGATATCTCGTTCGAACGACATTTTTGTTCGAATGACATCTCGTTCGAACGAGGCTTTTAATAACGTTCCAGTGTGAACTAATTAGAAATCTAGTTGTAAATATCGTTCGAACAACCATCTCGTTCGAACGACATTTCGAACGAAGTTCCAGTGTCCAATAGGGAAGCTCGTTGGCAAACTCGCTCGAATAACCTGTGGTTCGAAAGACAATCTCATTCGAACGATACTTCGAACGAACATACAGAAAGATCCAAAAATTTCATTTTTAGCCCAGAAACTTTATATACTTTGTATAAAAGTTTTAATAGAAATTTTTATGAAAACAAAACACATTTTTAAAACCTAACACGCAATAAACTTGTTCGAAGCTCCTATATATATATATATATATATAATGCATTCATACCTTGGGAGCATGGAACCACTGTGATGACTTAGAAAGGAGGCACGTAAACTCAGAATTTGATGAGGCTTTATACTCTTTGCCGCTACGTCTTCAACTAAACACATCATGGGCTTGAAAAGGTACACTTGAACACTATCCTATGACATAAACTTGTTTGTCCGGAATTGAGCCAAAACTACATTAAGACTCAATTGGAGAATTGTGTCCTTACAAATCTTCCCCTTTGGCTATTCCGGGACAAAAACCAAACAAAAATACTAAAGGGTCGTCAAGCTCTACTAGACTAATAAAAATTCCCACCCAAAATAAAAATACAATGCTTGACTCAAACAACCCAAAGGATCACAATCTTTGCCGTTAAAAGTTGCCACTTATAATATAATTCATGCACACTTAAGCGAAAACATTACACGCATGGGAATATCAAAATATTTATTGCAAGTAAAGTAAGTACTCCCCCTAAATTAATTCTCTCCCTTTATCAACAATGATCAACTTAGAAAGACAGCATCCCCTAAGATAAATCTCCCCCAAACTAAGATATGACTATAATAGGTTTAGTTACCATTTCTTCCCTATCATTCTCCCCCTTTTTGTTCAGGAATAGACAAAGGCTAAAAAATTACAAATTAACTTATCTCCCCAAATTTAAAGCATAAACACCCAAATAACATATCTAAAATAAGCAAAGGCTAAAAATGGAATGGGATAACAAGTTAAAACATGTAATTATGCATAAAGTGATGAGAATGTTAATGCACACGGGCAACAAAAGCATAACTAATCCAACAAATAACATCGAATACCAACTAGGATGTAATAAAATGATACCAATATGATATATAAAGTATTAAGCATGTGATATCAACAAAGAATGCAACATAATGGATACCAATTATGAATTAAAGCATAAATGGACTAGAAAAGCAAGGCAAAGACTAAATAAAAATATCAAATATAGGTATACATAATATATACCTAATAGACTCAAGTACACATAGATAGATATAAATACACAAATGACACAAAATACAATAAGCTTTTCACACTCTTAGGACAAAGATGTGTCATATGGAAACAGAAGTGTTGGGGTGTGAACTAGCAACAATTAAATTTAGACCCAGTCACTTAAAACATGTTCACGGGGTTCTCAATTGATTGCAAACTTCATCACATTTGAGTATAACCTCATGTGACAATATAAATTGAACTTAATGAACAAACATACACAATGCATACAAGCCTAGAGTTTTGATGATTCTATAAACCAAATAGATTCATGACAATAAAGACCACTAGGATAAACGGACATTGTGCAAACCGTTGATATACCATCAAATCTCCCTTAGAAGCATATGTATTATTTTTATATTGAATGAATATATCAATTAAACATAGGCCTTGGCAATTATTTTTCTTTTATGCCATATCTCTGTTTTTAGGCCTTTGGACCACGCATTTCTTTTAGGTCCATTTCAAACGGTGGCTTACAATCACAAGGGATTATTCCTTTCGGATCCCTTCCCTGTACACATTTATATAACATTTTTTATATCTCACAAACTCACGTGCAACGGATTTTGACATGCACTAGTCCTCCTAGGTCATAAATATGTAGATGACTAGATTGGTATGAGAACATCTTACAAAGCTCAAATATAACATGTGACATTAGAATTTCAAATGAGCTCGTGCATGTGTGAGTAGAGGCATACAAAAATAGAATCCATGTAATCAACACAAAATTCAACTACTCCACGTAAGCGTGGTAAAGAACATAATAAGGATTGACAATCTAAACCAAAAGTTCTAGCCACATGGGAGCAAAAAAGATGGGATTCTAACACAAATATATGCCACATAAAGTGTCTCAAAGTAGAATACATACAAAATAAAAATCTTTTTGAGTTTTTGAAATTTTTAACCAAAAAAAAAACATATTCAAAAGACAAACAAAAATCATTTGAATATTTCATTAAGCTTAAATTATCCAGAAATAAAAATCCAAATGAGAAACAAAATTCTTTTTGTATTTTTCATTTAAAGCAAAAGAAATGTAATACAAAAGATAAACAAGTCATGATTTGTAGCATGAGATATGAAATAAAGCAATGACTAGAAAATGACTTAGCAAGCATACAATTAGCATGGGTGATATAGCATGAAGAACAAAAGCTAAAGTATGCAAATAAAACTAACACATTGAACCTTTAGATTTTACAAGGGAGGAAGCATGTGAAAGTAAATGAGAATAAAAAACCCTATCTTATAAAGCTACCACGTCGGATCTCCTAACCCAAACTAATGAAGAGTGGTTATCTCGGGGTGTAGGAATCTTGGCTACCTTTGTTGACTTACATTGGGATTTTCTAGAAAATCTTTTAAGATCAAAACAATATTTCTTAAGATGACCTTTTCGACCACAATGTGCACATGTAAAAACATGTCAAAAAGATTTACCTAAGGGTTGATCTCTAAAGGTTTTCCTAGGCGATTCTCTTAAAAAGTTAGTTTTGGCTTTTTGAGTTGTTTCATCACACGTATCGAAGCCTAAACCACAAGTGTCATTTTTAATTTGGACAGTTCCTAATATTTTATCTAATTTTTCCGAACGATACTCCAAATCAAATTTGACATTACTAGAGTCTTTTAATTTATTTTCTAATTATAGGATGTTAGACTCTAATAAAACATTTCTCTCTTCGAACTTGAGAAGCTCCTTTTGTAAGGATTCCATTAAAACTCTAAGGCTATCTCTCTCGCCTTCTACATACTCTATCTTCTCTCGAAGAGATCTCTCTCGTGTCCTAAGGTCTTCAACCAACACACTATTATCAATGACCTTGACATGTTCTTTGAAACTAGCTTCTAACTTCAAATTAGATCTTTTTAATTTAATTTATTCTTCATATAATTCTTGAAAAGCATTTTGAAGTTCACTCACATTAGCCTCTTCTTCATTTTCACTATCTCTTTTTTCTTCACTCTCACTATCATAAAAAACAAGGGAATCATAAACAATGACCTTGGAAGTGTCATGTGTTAAATTTTCATCTATAGATGAGTTCTCACTGTCACTCACATGACGAGCCATAAAATCCACAAAGTTGGGCTTAGTGGGGGAATAGGGATCTCTTCCTTATTACTATCACTAAGGGTCGCATTATATGAAATGGATCGCTTACCCTCTCTCCTTAGTTTAGTGGGGCATTCAGAAGCCCTATGGCCATACCCTTCACAACCAAAACACGTAATGGACTCGTGCCCATTTAAAGTTTTGTAAGAAGATTTAGGGATACTTTTGGCTTTGTCATACTTAGAAGTTTCAAATTTCTTAAAATCATTTTTAAATTTATCTTTGTTAAATTTAAGAAATTTTCTAAATTTTCGAGGAAACCAGGCCATGTCTTCCGAGTCACTATCACTCTCGCTCTATAATACTTATTTGACCTATTTTCTAGATTTTAAAGCAATGAACTTTTCTATTTTCCTTTCGATTTTAGAGGGAAACATGTCTAGTTCATAGGTTTGTAAATCACCTACGATCTCTTCTAATTTGTTAGAGGCTAAAGATGGTAAAGAATTTAAAACGGTCACTTTAGGAATAAATCTATCGGGACGGGACCTTAAATTTTTTTTTACTACTCGGTCGTCGGGTATTTTCTCTCCCAAGTTAAAATATGAATTAACAACATAGGAAAGTCTAGCATTAAATTCATCAACCATTTCTTTTTCATTAATTTTGATAGTTTCAAATTGAGTGGTGTGATTTTGGAGTTTCGAAGCTTTAACGACACTTTTACCTTCATGAGTGAGTTGTAAAATATCCCACGCTTCTTTAGCGGTCTCACGCGTCATAATACGTTGGGATTCATCTAGTGTGATGGCGCTAAACAAGGCATTTAAACCACGAGAATTAAAGTTAGAAAGTTTAAATTCACCCTCACTCCATCTATCGGCCGGTTTGGGAACACGTTCATTATCTACTAAATGAGTTGGAGGAGACCACCCTTTAACTACCGATAACCAAACCCTCTCGTCGATAGATTTTAGTGCCGATTTCATACGCGCTTTTCAATACGTGTAATTAGAACCATCAAAAATAGGAAATTTTAAAAATGGGTAAAATTCCATTTTATCCAAAAATATTTAAGGGATCTTAAATTACTAATTTATCATTTTTGGCTCTGATACTAAGTTGTAAAGCGTGGAGTCCCCCGATTCTAAAATTCAAAAGTCTATTTATACTATGAAATCAATTTCCTTGTTAAATATATGCAGAAGCGTTAGGTGACAGTTCAATTAAACAAATTGCAAATTTTAATTTACTTTTTCCAAATTAAAATTAAACTAAGTCAAATAAGATTAATGCATTAAAACATTTTCACTTAAACATAATTAATCCAAGTCCTAGAATTTTCCTAAGTCATATTTACCAATATTTCCAAATTAGGCCAAACTAGTTTTAATAATAGACTTGAATTAAATAAACATTACCCAAATTTAATTAGCACCAAATTAAATTAAGTGTGATAAATAAAACACATTTTATCTTGAATTTTCCTAAGCATGCGTTCTAAGTTATTAAGCAAGATAAAAGTAAATCAATCACACTACGCCGCGATGTACGAGGAAAAACCCATAACGGGAAACAACCTCGGACTACCCTAGCCTCAAATCCACTATGTACAAAATTTACATTTATAAGACAGATGACTTACTTCCTCAACTCAAACCCTCTCAAGCCTTGACGCCTCTTCTTGTAACCACCTCTTCCTAGTGGATAACCACGGAGCTCCACCGCGATCTTAGAACCACGGATCGGACTATAGGTACACCATCAACCACACATGGTGCCTTTCACCATGTGAGAAAGCCACAACTAAACAATTCTTCTTCTTCTTTGAGGGATTTAGAAGAAAGCCCAAACTTCTCTTCACACAAACGTAGAGATAAACCGGTGCTAAAATGCTCCAAGAAAAGTATATGTATATATGAACTTGGAAGAAACAAATATGGGTGTAACTAAGTGTTTAAAGAATTTTTCTTTATAAAATGAACACTCAAACTCATGAACTTTTTCATGGAAGAATCAACTCTCAAAGCTCTCTCTAGGAGTTAGAATATTATGAAAATGTTTTCTTACAAACTTTGGTTCCCGCACTATAATAATCTATCAAAATTTAGTGGGGTATGGAAGTGGGAAACATGGGTAAAAAAGGCTAAAAACTGCCAAAAAAGTTTCCCGCCAGATATCTCGTTCGAACGACATTTTCGTTTGAACGACATCTCGTTCGAACGTGGCTTCTAACGAAGTTCCAGTGTGAACTCGTTAGAAATCTCGTTCGAACGACATTTTAAACGAAGTTCCAGTGTCCAATGGGGAAGCTCGTTAGCAAACTCGTTCGAACGAAAATCTCGTTCGAATGATATTTCGAATGAACTTAGAGAAAGATCCAAAAAATTTATTTTTAGCATAGAAGCTTTATATACTTTATATAAAAGTTTTAATAGAAATCTTTCTGAAAACAAAACACAGTTTTAAAACCTAACACCCAATGAACTTGTTCGGAGCTCCTATATATATAAAATGCATTCATACCTTGGGACCATAGAACCACTATGATGATGCAAAAACGAGGCACATAAACTCGGCATTTGATGAAACTTTATACTCTTTGCGTATACGTCTTCAACTAAACACATCATAGGCTTGAAAAGGTACACTTGAACACTATCCTATGCCATAAACTTTTTTGTCCGGAATTGAGCCAAAACTACATTAAGACTCAATTGGAGAATTGTGTTCTTATAGCATAGAAGTTAGTTTCTTATCGGTAGAGGATCAACCGAGTGTTATCCGTTACAACCTTGGTCAAAATATTATCTCCCACTTCGTTTGATATCTCAACTAGGTGAAACCTATGCTCAATGTGCTTCGAACATGTAATCGTACCACTACAAACACTAAAAGTTTAATAGCTAATTGTACTTGAAGTAACCTCACCCAAGTAACGTAGGAAGTAACTTACCCAAATAACCTCTATAGATGTCTTCGCAGTCACAAAAACTTTAGCCTCCCTAGTGGAGTCAGAAATCCAAGATTGTTTCATACTCCTCCAACTTAGAGCTCAACCTCCTTGGGTGAGCACAAATTCTGACGTGGAAAACTTAGAATCCTTACATAAATGAAGACCTTATTCTTTTTTCCCCAAAGCTACAAGCCTATTAGACTAGAATATGTTGACTATGCCAAAGGCATAACACATTTCAGTCTTTGCACACAATGCATAACACTCATGAGGATGCCCACCGCCAAAGAGTTAGTTATATTCCTCGTTGCTTCCATCTAATAAAGTGTCATAAGACATTTATTTATAGATAGGATAATTCCATCCTAAAAAAAACACTTTTCATGGAATCTCGAAGCTAATCCTATGTATGCAACATTAATATAATTGACTTCGGATAAGCTCAAAATCCATTGTAACCAAACAAAAAAAATCATGATCATAAAGATGTTCATGGATTAACCTAAGTACTTTGTATTTAAACTCTGGTCAACCACACTCCTATGTAAGACAATACACCCACCGTGTTACCAATTAGGCTAATATTAGCCACAAATTATACTTGGAATTCCCGCCACTTTTTTGTCATGCTTCTTATAGTAATAGTTATTATTTGATCATTGATCAAAATCAAAACATGATTAAAACAACAAACTGACCGACAGAAGATCTTGATGCTAGCTTAAATCCAAAAAATTGATGTCACATGCTTACATCACATTTCTTTTCTCATCTTCTTACTATGAACATGTCTAGACAATTGTTGATGAATGCATATTTGACTTTAAAAAATAATGACAAAATTTATCATGACTACCACGAGAAGGTTTTATCATATTCAATCCATATCTCTATGGATAAACCCTTTACCATGACTTTCCTTGAAGATATTTACCTTACCATAAAATTATCTTTTAACTTATTATAGGGCCACTTGTTCTCGATGGGTTGTACCCTATTAACAATTCTATAAGTCCTAAAACTCGATTAGAATACATCGAATCATTTTGGTATTTATAGTTATAATTTAAAGAAAAAGTCCTTGTATTGGGATACCTCGTTGTTGTTTTCGATATTCATGTTTACGTGGGATCATATATAAATGATAACCCAAAACACTAACCATTCAGGATGATTCCCACTATAATATGGAACCCGTTATTATCTAGTATAAGTAACACGCGTACCCTGATCATCGATAACTTTTCCACTATGAAAAGGAAGTGTATGATTGATATTAGTGTTTATTCATCTTATAAGGGTGGTCTAAAATCATTGGTAATATGAAGATCCATTTTATCTTCTCAATCCTACTTACACTTAGGCGCATGGTTTATTACACAATCATCTTTAAAGAACCTATCATTGACGCAATTAAGGACCTTGTTGTACTTAGGAAATATGATATAAACTACCTTTGGGATAACTAATGAAGATATATACTACCATTTAATTTCAAATTCCTTAGCTCAGTCAACCGCATGAGTGCTAGGTAATCCCAAATTTGAACATTACATAGAATGAGCTTAGGCCCACTCCAATGTTTAGTGGGACTTTAAGACATAGATAAAGTAGAAACCAAATTCAAAATGTATTTTCCCGTCTATAAAGTAAAATCCCATTGGGAATGTTGTAGTTAGGAATAACTTCCCATGGACATTATCATAACTGAAAGAGTATTTTCTTTTCTTATCTTCTACATCATTCCAAAGTGGAATGCCTAGTGTGGATAATTGGGATAAAATCCCACATATATGATAAATGGTCCTTTAATTATCGTAGGAGGGAATGATTTGTACGAAAAGATCGTAAATCTTAGATTAACTTATCTCACCCCTGCTCCAACTTATCCTTGCACAATTTGAACTAATCAAAAGTTTCATACTTGTGGTGCACCAGCTTTACACTTCCATGCGTTCGAGTGATCACTAATGAAATTGATAAAGAACTTGACGTAATCTTTTGATCGCATTATCATCGAACCATACTAATTAAAGTGAACCATTTCGAACTAGTGACACCACATTCTAGAACCCATTAAGTCTCTCCTTAAGTCCCTAGAACCTCCATAATCAAAGTGCGCAAATTGGCATAACATTTTGGACGAATGGACCATTTTACTACCTAAACCCGATATGTAGGACACTATGTTCTCTCGGGCTCCGATTTGACCCCAATCAACTTCACCGTCAGAGTGGAATCTTAATGAATCCTTGAAGGGTACTAAAAATCCTTTCCAATGGTCCACCCGTGCATTAAATGGCTTTAGGGTTCAGATGAATGATCCGTTTCCCCAAAAAAACTAATCTGGAGGCCACCCGGCATTCTCGGGCATAGTTTGACAAAAGTCAACTTAGCATCTCGAACAATACTGAATGAATTTTTGACAGTCACTGGATACCCTTTCAAATGGTCTGCCCCATGTGAAAATTAGCCTTATGATACGGACAAACGATCGGTTTTACTCCAAAAGGTCAGCGAGCACTTTCGGGCCCTATTTGACCAAAGTCAACTCTCCAAACCGAGTGAAGATTTTTGTAACATCGAAGTACCTCATAGAACCTTTCCATTGTCCTACCCCAATGCATGATTGAAACCTATTATTAAGCGTTTGTAGGTACTACGGTACATAGTGTGAAGTTTCGCCGCATTACGGTAAAGTTTTGTTGGAGTTCGCAAGTTCAGGAGCATTTTCATCATTCAAAATTCAGGATTTTTTCCCAAAGTATTCACGAAAGTTGTAGCTCTTGGTGCAAGCTTCGTGTGGAAGCGAACGGTTCTCTAATAGGAATTCGAGCGAAGAGGACACGGGCCTACAATCAGAGAAGAATTATAAGTTATTTAATTTAATATTTTATTAATATTTTAACAATTTGCATAATTCCCACCTTATCCCTTTCTCTTTTGCAGCAAAACATTGCAAATGCCGACTTTTGGCTTTAGCTCGGGTTTGGCCCAGGTTTTAGTTTCGTTCAAAATTAGAGCTTTTCATCCGAAATTAGAAATCCGGTTTGATAACGCGCATATTGAATCGGGTCTCAGGTTAGTAAACTTCAGAAATGGATCTTCGTTTGGTGTATAACCATTTATGGGGTTTTGGGAAGTTAAAGGTCTTTATTGTGGTTTTTGGCATGGGATAGCGTCGGTACATTACCGATGGGTCTCGGCATAACATACCATAACTGGTCTACGATTATATGGCAGTTGCAGCATCCACGTAAAATTATAGCTGGTCTACGATTTAAGCTCTCGACTTATGTCCATTAATGGAAGTGTGGGTCTTGGGTTCGTTGAGAGCCATGGAGGGCCAAGAAATGGAGGTCCTGGTTTTTCCACCATGGGTGGTCTAGTTTTGAACGCTATTGCAACCTTGGTTTTTTTGAGGAATCATATAGCAGAAGGGAAGGAATTCGAACCTACAGGTGTGAATTGACTCACACCTTTGCGAATCGATTTGCTATGTCCTAGGCCCTATTCTGAATCGATTTAGACTCATTTGAATCGATTCAGACTCCTCGAAATCGGTTCGGTGCTCTATTTTTGGCCGACTTGCTGCTGCTATTTCCTTCCTTTTCCATTTTAATTTTATATTCCTTTTCCTTTTTCTTTTCTCACTTAATTGGAGACTTATCCCCAATTTTTTTTCTCTTTTTCTTTATTCTTATTCCCATTTAGTATATAAGCAACATTTAGTGTATTTTTGTGGAGAGACTCATAATATATAGTTTTCTCTCCTTTTTTCTTATTCTGTTCCAATTTATTTTTAGGTAAGGGTTTGTAAAATTTAGGATTTAGTTATTGGAGTCACCCCTCTCCTCCTCTATTAATGTAAGTTATATTTTCTATTCTTCTCCTTTGTCTACTTATTGTTCATTCAAGCTTTGTATTAATTTATTTTTCCATGATTAGTTAATTTTTATGCTTAGATAAATTTGTCTAATTTATTTATTTCTTATTCTAATTATTAATTAGTTTTTTAATTAGTTTATTCATGTGTAGTCAGTAGTTAAATAGGGTTTGGATCGTGTGTCAGCCATTGATGGGCGTCGAGCTTTAAAAATTAGGTTTTGTGTAAAATCACATTTAATTGAAACTGTGTGTATTAAAATGGAAATATTATGCGTTTAACTTTATTTGTCTTGCAACGTTACAGTTTATAGCGATAATCCGATTTTAATTCGCACGTGACCATTTTGAATTAAATGTTTTATCTCTCTACTTTGAGTTAAATTTCTTCTTCCGTGATGTTTATGATTGACTTGAAATGCTTGATTAAATGTTTTCGAACCAAAATTATAATTATTAGTTGTTTAGCCCATGGCGGGTACGCGATCCCAACTCTCATTTTATTTAATATTGTTTAGCTGGAACTTCTTCCTTTTTCCTTTTTACCATTTCCAACCTATCACCCTTTACATTTTTATTCTTGAAATAATGAATCAATTAGAATCTATACGACATTCTTGTGGATTCTCGATACCCGACTTACCCCCATACTTGTATCACAACTGTAGTCGTAATTTAGGTTTTTATATTAACGCGGTGAAATGAAGTCAACAATTAGCGTTTTGACGCGATGCTGCTTTTCATGCGTAATCAAAAGGGCACTGTTGCCATGGAGTGTGTTTTAGATTGTAAATGCTTTATTATTTCATACTATTTTTTTCTTTTGTATTTATATTCTTCTTTTAAACTTTGTTGCAGGATTTGCACATTTGAGCGCTAAGAAACTTTGACTATCGGTTGCGCACTTTTCTGTTTGCATTCTCCATCTACAAACAATTAGTTAACCATTTTTGATTTTTATAGCTTTTTCGACCATTATAATTATTCTTACTTTTGATCTAGTTTTGAAGTTTTTAATTTTCTAGAATCTCTTGAGATTGAAAGGCTTGAAAACATTTATCGACATGAAAATCAGTTTTGGGATATTGAGTTGGATGCATTATTCGAATCCAATGAGGATTTATATTCCAATACTTATGAATTTGAAGATGAGTTTCAACCAAATGCGGAATCCAATGTTCTAGAGACAAGGAATCCTACTTTGAAAGAAACCATTATTCTTTTCAACAAAGTATGGATAACATTATTGGTACTGGACTGAGACTCGATGCACTTTGCAATAAAATTAACTCTTTTGCAGAAAGCAACGAGGAGGTGTAAACTTATGCTTGAACTCATATTTTTAAAGAGCATTTCATTGAAAGTGAGTCTTTCTTCCCCAAAATTCAATATCCTTCCGACTATGAGTTGATTGAGATTGAATTTGGTTCATTACCATTTACGTTATTCATGCATGAATCATTAGAGGTACCGATTGATTTTTATGAGTCGGTAGAAAATTTTGAAACTTGTACACCTTATGCCGATGAGGGTTCTTTTCCCAATTTGTTTTTCAAGATTGATTGTATCCCCATGTATGCACCACCTCCCATTCCAATTGAAAAACCTTTGGGAGGTGAATTAATTTTTCTTGTACCCCAAGTGTACCTCTTCCCCTTGTTATCCAAACCCCCTATCATAGCTCTCAAACTTTGAAATAATAATGGTTCATTTCTTATGCCTTATGCATGCCATCCATTTTTCAAACGGAATTTCTATTTTTCGGGAGGCATGCATGCTATGGAGGGTCCACCGTTGATCTTCCAAAGTCAAAGTATTGTTTGGGTGGATCCTCAATTATTTATACTTATAGTGTATAGTTAGTTAGAAGTCCAAGTGGTAAGTTATAAATAGTTAGTTTTTTATATTCATTATTCCATTAGTCTTTCTTTCCTTTTAATTTAGTCTAGTTTATTTTTTTTTTAACTTTTTGTTATTGCCTTTTCTTATGGTCGGTACTAACCTATTTTGTAGATTCTTTGGACTCGTACTCAATGGGGATCGCTCCAATTTTGGGTAAGATCATTATTTTCCTATCTTTGTGTTGTGTTCTTAATTCTCATTGAGTACAATGCAACATTTAAGTTAGGGGGTGTGGGATATTCTATCTATTTATTTGTTTTGTCCATTGATTTGATCACATGTTAGTTACAATCATGCTTTTTGTTAAAAATTGAAAATTTCAAGAATATTTTATTCCTTTTTTTATCCTTTGTTGCGCATTTTGCCTTTGTTTCCGATGATAAATTCCAACAGTTGCTTGATCCATTAGACATTCAACGATGCATGTTCTGGATATTAGAAGTTATTAGACTTTAGTCCTCAAATCATTGATATTATAAATAACTTCATGAATTAAACTTTATCCCATGAGCACATGCGCTTTTCTTATTTAATTGATTTGATTTAAGATTTTTATAACTCGATAATCTTTTGTTGCATTGTATATACTTACACCAAGTGGTATTAGACGCTGACCTTCATTTGTGAGTCTATACACTATTCTTTCCTCATTGAAAACTTTTAATTCATCGGTAATCTCATTATTCTTTCATTTGGTTGTATATTACTTGAGTTTATATCTTGAAATGTGTTAATTGATCATATTTTCAAAATTTGTTTTGACTCGAGAACTGTGTAAACTTTATGGAATAATCACAAACAATCTTTATTTAATTACCCATATTATCCTTCACCTCACCTTATTTCTTTCACTAGTCAACCCCTTTGAGCCTAAATATAGCCTTTCGTTGCATTACACAAAATTCCATAACCCACTCCACATTGGAGTCATAAAGCATAAATATTACTGTCCATACCTTAGTTTGGAATGTTACATGGGATTGAATGATGTTATTGTCTTACGGTTGCAATTAAGCACGAAAAGAGTGAAGAAAAAAAGTCTAGTAAAAAAGAAAAAAAAACAAAAAACAAAAGAAAGGGAGAAAAAGAAGAAAAGAAAAGAAAAGAAAAGAAAAGAAAGAGAAAGGTTTTATATGTTGTATTTAGTGTTCAATAATCCTTGTCGCTCTCCAATTTCATATCTAATGCTTTTTTTTAAATCATTTTCCAATTTTGATATTGCCCACTATTTACCATTATCCTGAGTTTTCATCCACCGAATACTTTGAATCCCTTAACCCCAAACCTGCATTACAACCCTATAAAGTCCTATGTGATCTTAGGGGGCATTTAATTTAAAAGTTATAATATTTTTGATAATCTGTGAAAATACATTTCGCCTCCTTTAATGAGAGGTATCTTCCATTGAGATTACAATTTTTATTTCATATATATCGTTCTTCATTAGTGACATGTGCACAGCCTTGTTTCAATTTACATTTTGTCTTTATTCCCGTATGTCTCATGTATTACCTCCACTTTCATAGTGATTTCATTTGTCGAGTGTAATGCCCGTGAGGATTGACTTATGCACGCTTTTATATTTATTCAATTAATTTAAGTTATTGCCAAATCATATTTTTCGTGTGCTCATTCCCCTCCCACTTTTAAGGTTTTAACTTTTTGATGTTCATTTTATAATATTAATAACAACGGACTTTTCACATGAATTCATTCGATATGGTAATAAAAATTTTGAAATAGTTTTCGTATTTTTAAGTTTGCTGCATGTGATTGGGCATATTTTGAGTAAATCGTATGATGTTTGGTGGTTTCATCCATAAAAACCCTCATGAGACGACACTCGTCCACTAGGGTAACCTATGGGTTTGACGGCTTATTGCATAGGCTAAATGCAATCGTTCGCATGCGAAAGTGCTTTTATCGCTGTTATATGTATCTCAGGTTTTTTGATGTCCCTATAGTTCTTCTTTCTTTGAAATTTATTGCTAGGGACTAACAATGTCTAAGTTAGGGGTTGTGATACGTCATGAATATTGCATTTTCCACTAGTTAATTTTTTGCATTTTTGGGGTACTGTAACTGCTATAATTATGCTCATTAATTAGACGACCTTCGTTTTATGTTCTAACATTTTATTTGAGGCATTATTGAGTGTTTGTAGGTATTACGTTAGTGTGAAATTTTTCCGCATTCCGATAAAGTTTCATTGGAATGCACACGTTTAAGGGCACTTTTGTCATTTCACACTTCGAGATTTTTGCCCAAAGTATTCAAGGGAATTGTAGATCTCGGGACAAGATTCACGTGGACTGAACGGTGATCGAATTGGATTTCGAACGAAGAAAACACGGGCCTTTAATCGGAGAGGAATTATAAGTTATTTAATTTAATATTTTAATAATATTTTAATAATTTGAATAATTCCCACATTCTCCCTTTCTCTTTTGCAGCAAACTTCGGCAAATGGTTATTTTTTGCTTTATCTCGGGTTTGTCTTGGGTTTTGGTTTCGTTCAAAATTGGATATTTTCGTTCGAGAACTCCGGTTTCATCATGTGCATGTTGAATCGAGTCCCAAGATAGGCAATTTCGCAAATGGGTCTTAGTTTGGTGTAATACCATTTATAGGTTTTTCGGGAGTTAAAGGTATTTGGTTGTGGTTTTTAGAATGGTATAGAGTGTGTAAATTATAGGTGGGTCTCAGCATAACACACCATAAACGAAGAAAGCTCTCGGGTTACGCACATATATGGCAGTTGCAGCAGCCACGCAAAGATGTAGCAGGTCTACGATTTAATCTCTTGGCTTATGACAATTAATGGCAGCGTGGGTCTTGGGTTCGTTAATATACATGGAGGTCCATTCAATGGAGGTCTTGGTTTTTCGACAATGGGTGTGTGGCCATCCCCCAATTATTACAGCGGATGGGACAGAGAAGAGCGAGTGTCTTCAACGTCATGAGGATCTTGGTCCCGTGCATTCCTCTCGGGAGCGCTTCGATCGACGTCGACGATGAGGTGAAAAATGTAAAGATATGGAATCGCCGGTCTATTTTGCTCAAAATAGACAAAAGAAAAGGGAGTCATCCTGAAAGATAGCATCCAAAGACATACTGATACATACGAAACCAAAATTATTTGAAAGGGGTCCGGAGGCTAAGTTACAAAATGGGAAGGTATTAGGCACTCATTCCACCCTTACAGTCACTCATGGGTTATTATTATTTTCCTTTATTTCCCCGTGATATGTGTGTATGTGTATATTTATTGGGGATAGGAATCATCGACTTGTATCATGGAAGAGATAAAGCGAGTCATCTGTAGGAATGTTCCTAAAAGTAATATTTAGAAAAATAGGATTTACGCTATTATCCTAGTGATTATCATTATAACGAAACGATAACACATATGGAATAATACGCCACTAAGCACAAATATGCGTATATATAAATATATAAAATCTAAGAGAGTTAAGTTTAAAGAATGTATAAAAATATAAAATGAGAGAAATGTAGGAATAGGACTCGAGTCTCGAGTTTTACCATGAGACGCCTAGGTAGCCTATAGAGGCATCAAAGTCCACGTAGTTCATATGAAAAAATAGGGGTGGGGTTTATCCCATAAATCCAACCGGGGACTTCCCTTATGTGTGTGTGTGTGTAAAAAAAAGTGTTTTTAGTTGTGAGAAAAGTGTGAGAATTCTCGTTTGGAATTTATGAGCAAATCCTTTTTTTCTCGTTTTTTGGGTTTAATTTATATGAAAATAAGAGATGTTCAATAATAATAAATAGAAATTATATTACGATATGTGAGATGAGAGACTAAAATTATATTAGTATAATTCACCATGTCAATACGAATCATGCACGGGGTGAACCATTGGAATGGTAATTTCAGAGTCCTTCGAAAGTCCTCGAACTTCTCCCGGGTCCGGGAGTTGACTTTGGGTCAAATTTGGCTCGAACGCATTCTTCTATCCTTTGGACGGGGAATCGTCGGATGCAAATGGATCGTTCGTCCTACTGGAAAGTTAGAATCGCATTGGGGGAACCGTTGGAAAAGTTAGGAGATGTACTTCGACATTCCAAAGAGCTTGAATCAGTTTGGGGAGCTAACTTTGGTCAATCGGGGCCTGGAAGCATTCGGTGACCTTTCGAAGTAAAACGGATCGTTCATCCGTATCGTAAGTCAGAATCAAACATGGGGCAGACCGTTGGAAAGGCATTTTAGTGACCTTTAAAGATTCATTCAGTCTCGATTGAGCTAAAGAGTTGACTTTGGTCAATCAGACTGGGAGTGCTGATGCGAGGAAAACCGAGTGTTCGTGTAGGGACATTATCGTTGATTTCGGCTCCCGCTCGACATGCAAAAGAACCCCTCTGATGCTAGTGGTTCTGGACACTAGGCTGTTGCTATGCTGGGTTTCATTTTTGTATTCTGGGATCGGATATTATATTGTACTTTTTATTTTTATTTTTATTTCTTTTATTCCAGAAGTTGTAATGTATTAAGTAATTTTGTATTGAACTTATGAAATGAGAAATGAAAATGTAGTTTGTGGTTGTTTATTGGATTTTGATGTGTGTGACCTTCCATTTTATAAAATCAAAAAGTTCACCATCAATTTATCTAGTATTTGCACTTCAGCCCCTCTATATTATTGTGACTTGTGACATAGATTCTCTTAACTTAATACATCGGTACATATTCTTCATATGCTTTGTACTAACTTGTTTTGCAGCTTCATTTGGACTTGTACTTATGGAGATCGCTCAACGTGTGGGTAATATCATTCTTTTCCTAGCTTTGTGTTGTGTTCTTTAATGGACGCATTGGGGACATTGCAACATTTAAGTTAGGGGGTGTAGGATATTTTATCCATTTTGCTGTTTAGTCCTTGGATTTGATTACAATTTAGTTACAAAATTTTGATGCGAGGTGAACCGAGTGTTCGTGTAGGGACACTATCGTTGATTTCGGCTTCCGCTCGACATGCAAAAGAACCTAAACTACAGCTACACCTGACAAGCAAGTAGAGCGGTAAGTCGGGTATCGAGAATCCACAGGGAGTTATTGAATTTTAGATGTTAATTGATTAATTACTTCACGAATAAAAGTGTAAAAGATGATAGGTGGTTGTGGTGACAAAAGAAAAGAATAAGTTAATGCTAGATTAAAGGAAAGCGAGGATGGGGATCGCATTCTACCAAACGGATCGAAACAACTACTAACTAGAGTTAAGGCTCGAAAGCAATCTAATCGAGCATTTCCAATTAAGCATAAACATCACACAATAAGGAATTTAAGCCAAATTGCGAGATTAAACATTTAACGAAAAATGGTCGCACGCGGATTAAATTCGGATTGTCGCTATAAACACTAAAGTTGCGTGACAAATAAAGTTAAACGCATAACAATCCAACTTTAATACACGCGGTTTCAATTAAACGCGATTTTGCACAAAACCTAGTTTTCGGAGCTCGGGGCCCGAAAATGGTGGAAATGAAATCCCGACCCTATTTATTCAAGGGTGCATGGTGAGTTACACTAAATTATGCTAATTAAACTAAGAAAGCAAGAATTAAAGCAAGTAAACTAGTTAGAAAGCATTGAAACTAAATTACAAGCAAGAGAAGAAGAAGAACAAACTATATTAATGGAGAGGAAGTGAATAGTTCAATCTTACAAACCACATGGGTTGTCAATCCAAGAAGAAGAGAGAAATGAACTCTCCACACCAAAACCTAACTAAAACTATCTAAATCAGAATATGTGAGTCCAAGTATATCTCTCTTATTACAACAAAAACCAACTTATATAGTAAGTTGGAATAAAAGAAAGAAAATATCTGCAGGGGAAAAATAGGGGATCGATCGATCGACCCCTGTGGTCAATCGATCAACAGTGGAAAACGTGGCAAAAATAATAAGGCTCGATCGATCGACCCCCAGGCTTGATCGATCGATCAACCAGGGGCAGCCTGCAATTTCCCCTGCATTGGCATACAATCCAACGTCGCTCAAATCGCCGTAACTTTGTCGTTATGCATCGGAATCGCGCACCGTTCACGGCCACGCGAAGCTAGCGAGGAGAGGTACAACTTCCGTGTAGATGTCGGGCCAGGTGCCCAAGCTATCAAAAGACTAAAATGCCCTTGCGCGTGCGGTTGTGTACGAAAATCGAGCGAAACGCATCCGAAGTTCACACTAAGCATCCAAACACCTACAAAAGCTCAATTAACCCATGCAAAACATGTTAACATAGAAATCCGAGGTTGTCTGGTTAACGAGCATAAATATAGGGAATAAGATACCTGAGGGGGCTAATAACGCGTAGGTTAACGGGTGAAATACGCAATATTTCCGCCGCATCACACCCCCTAACTTACACATTGCTAGTCCCTAGCAATGAAATAGGATGCAACAAGAAGAACAAGTAAACCAACAAAGGAGAGAGTACAAAAGTATGGTATAAAAGCAATAAAAAGATAAGGCCACTTTCGCGGGCGATTCCATTGCATTTAGCGTATGCAATAAGCCGACCCCTAGGTTACCCTAGTGGACGAGTGTCGTCTCGTGAGGGTTTATGGAACCCACAAACATCATAAAGTGTCCTCCAAATATGCCGAATCAAGTAAGACAAACTCATCAGTGCGAACAAGATTTCAACATGTTATTAGCATAGCAAACGAATTCGCATGAGAAGTTCGTAGTTATTAACATTATTGAATGCACCTCAATGAATTGAAACTCTAACATGTGGGAGGGAAGTGAGCATATGCAAAGTATGATTTGGCGAAAAACTTAAATAATTCGGATACTAAACATCAAAGCATGCACACATTCAATCCTCACGGGCATTACGCTCAACAAATGAATTCACTTTGAAAAGGGAGGTAATACACGGGACATGCGGGCATAAGGAGTAAATGTAAATGGAAACTAGGCCGCGCACACGTGACAAATGAGGAACACTATATAGGAAATAAAAAATTGCAATCTCAATGAAAGGATACCGCACACTAAAAGAGGCGAAATGCATTTTCACAGATTATCAAAACTATTATGACTTTTAAATTAAATGCACCCTAATATCACATAGGACTTTATAGGGTTGTAATGTATGGCTAGGTTAAGGTACGAAATGAAAGGGATGTATATACGGATTCAAAGTGTTTGGGGATGAAACTCGGAATAATGTGAAAAAGTGGGCAATATCAAAAGTTGGACAAAGATGTCCAAACGAGCATAGATATAACAATCGAGCGACTAATCAAAGCTTATTGAAACACTACAAACAATATTTACAACTTTCTCTTTCTTTTTTCTTTTCTTCCTTTTTCTCACTTTTTCTCTTTTGTTTTCAACTTTTTTCTTTCTCTTTTTCTTTCTTTTTCTTTTCACTGCTTACTCTTTTCATGCTCAAATTGCAACCAAAATACAATAATAACATTCAATTCCAAGCAACAATCCAAACAAGGGTATGTAAGGTAATATATATGGTATAAAACTCCAATTTGGAGTTGGTTATGGGATTTTGGGTAGTGAAAAAAAAGGCTAGTATTTAGGCTCAAGTGGGTTGACTAGGGAACATATAAAGGGTGAGGTCAAGGTCATATGGGTGATATACCAAAGAGGTCCTATGATCATTTCACAAAGTATACGCAATTCTCGAGTCAAAACAACATATGAAAATCATGCTCAAGTAACACATTTCAAGGATGAACTCAATTAATGAACGGTCAATGAAAGAATAAAGAGATTACCAACGACTTTAACGTTTTCAAAGAGGAAAGAATAGTGTATACACTCACAAATGAAGATAAGTCTCTAATCTCACTCGGTGTAAGTATATACAATGCAACGAAAGCATACCGAGTTATAAAAATCTTAAACCAAATCAATGTAACAAGAATGGTGCATATGTTCAAGGATAAAGTTTAATTCATGAAGTTATTCATAATATCAATGATTTAGGGACTAAAATCTAATAACTTCTAAAATCGAGAACATGCATAGTTGAATTGTCTATTTGATCGGGCAATTATTAAAATTTATCATCGGAAACAGGGCAAATGCCCAATAAAGGAGAAAAAAGAATGAAAATATTTTTGAAAATTTTCAAATTTTTAACAAAAACATGCTTTGTAACTAAATTGTAATCAAATCCAAGGACTAAACAGCAAAATGGATAAAATATCCTACACCCCCTAACTTAAATGTTGCATTGTCCCCAATGCGTCCATTAAAGAACACAACACAAAGCTAGGAAAAGAATGATATTACCCACACGTGGAGCGATCTCCATAAGTACAAGTCCAAATGACGCTGCAAAACAAGTTAGTACAAAGCATATGAAGAATATGTACCGATGTATTAAGTTAAGAGAATCTATGTCACAAGTCACAATAATATAGAGGGGCTGAAGTGCAAATACTAGATAAATTGATGGTGAACTTTTTGATTTTATAAAATGGAAGGTCACACACATCAAAATCCAATAAACAACCACAAACTACATTTTCATTTCTCATTTCATAAGTTCAATACAAAATTACTTAATACATTACAACTTCTGAAATAAAAGAAATAAAAATAAAAATAAAAATAAAAATAAAAAGTACAATATACTATCCGATCCCAGAATACAAAAATGAAACCCAGCATAGCAACAGCCTAGTGGCCAGAACCACTAGCATTCGAGGGGTCCTGAAAATGAGGAGGCACTGGTGAGTCGGAATCACTGCACTGCAGATAAAGATCTCTCATCATCCGTTGCATCATCCGGTAATCCTGTCTGCTCTGTGTCCTAGCCTGCCTCTGCAAAGCCCACTCGTGCCGCTGCTCGGACTGAAATTGCTCCTGCTGAGCCTGCTACTGATCCAGGCGGGACTCCCAAGTCGCCCACCTGAGCTGGGTCTCCTCCCAGCGCTGGTCCTGCACGGCCTGGTATGCCGCAAAGCGGGCATCATCCTCTGTGTGTGGCGCGTGAGAACCCTCACCCATCTCCATCTCTCTGATCTCATCCTCCTCCTCATCGGGAAAGTCAGCCATCTCTGCCCTCGGTCTCTTCCCAGCCGGTTGCCCCCACTCGCGCTTCAGCATTTTTGAGATGTTGTCTTTAGAGAGAAGCCCGAGTGGCATATGCCAACGGTCTGCGTCCATCTCCGGGCAACCGTGTGAAATTCATATCTTCATGATAAGGGCAGTAAAAGGAAGGGAATATCTCCAAGCGACCTCCTTTGCCGTCGTGCACATCATGTCAAGAAAAATACTGGGCAAACTGATACTGCCCAATCCATTCAGCATAGTGTAGATCAGTGCGGCATGCTTGTGACGAACCTCAGATCGGTTGTTCGTCACTATGAAGGAATGGACATTAATGTAGTGTAGTAGTCTAGGCAAGTCCTCCATCGCAGCCGAGCAGAAAGCACCCCTCTTCTACGCCTCGCCTGGTGCAAGGGCCTCTATCAATGTCCCACGGCCGAAGATAGACCCATCGAGAAAACTGACTGGATCCGTAGGGAGAGGAACATCCATAAAATCTGCCAAGTCTGATATAGTAAAGGGAATCCTCACCCCACGAACCATGGCCTCATATGTAGTCGGCCCATCGCTGCTCTTCACCTCTACTAACGTCGCGTAAAATATATGGACCAATTCCTCGTTGACATGCCCGTTAGTAGAAAGAAAGGTCTCCCACCCCTGACGGCGCAACAGAACCCGCGCCTCCCTCAGTATTTTCGACCTTGACGCACATTGGGCACGCCAAGTGTTCATCAAAATGCCTAAAACAGATTTCAATCCTTATTTTGACGCACACTTGGGTGATTTTCATGCCTAATTTTGATGCGAGGTGAACCGAGTGTTCGTGTAGGGACACTATCGTTGATTTCCGCTTCCGCTCGACATGCAAACGAACCTAAACTACAGCTACACTTGACAAGCAAGTAGAGCGGTAAGTCGGGTATCGAGAATCCACAGGGAGTTATTGAATTTTAGATGTTAATTGTTTAATTACTTCACGAATAAAAGTGTAAAAGATGATAGGTGGTTGTGGTGACAAAAGAAAAGAATAAGTTAATGCTAGATTAAAGGAAAGCGAGGATCGGGATCTCATTCTACCAAATGGATCGAAACAACTACTAACTAGAGTTAAGGCTCGAAAGCAATCTAATCGAGCATTTCCAATTAAGCATAAACATCACACAATAAGGAATTTAAGCCAAAGTTGCGAGATTAAACATTTAACAGAAAATGGTCGCACGCAGATTAAATTCGGATTGTCTCTATAAACACTAAAGTTGCGTGACAAATAAAGTTAAACGCATAACAATCCAACTTTAATACACGCGGTTTCAATTAAACGCGATTTTGCACAAAACCTAGTTTTCGGAGCTCGGGGCCCGAAAATGGCGGAAATGAAATCCCGACCCTATTTATCTAAGGGTACATGGTGAGTTACACTAAATTATGCTAATTAACCTAAGAAAGCAAGAATTAAAGCAAGTAAACTAGTTAGAAAGCATTGAAACTAAATTACAAGGCAAGAGAAGAAGAAGAACAAACTATATTAATGGAGAGGAAGTGAATAGTTCAATCTTACAAACCACATGGGTTGTCAATCCAAGAAGAATAGAGAAATGAACTCTCCACAACAAACCCTAACTTAAACTATCTAAATCAGAATATGTGAGTCCAAGTATATCTCTCTTATTACAACAAAAACCAATTTATTTAGTAAGTTGGAATAAAAGAAAGAAAATATCTGCAGGAGAAAAACAGGGGATCGATCGATCGACCCCTGTGGTCGATCGATCGACATTGGAAAACGTGGCAAAAATAATAAGGCTCGATCGATTGACCCCCAGGCTTAATCGATCGATCAAGCAGGGGCAGCCTGCAATTTCCCGTGCATTGCCATACAATCCAACGTCGCTCAAATCGCCGTAACTTCGTCGTTATGCATCGGAATCGTGCACCGTTCACGGCCACACGAAGCTAGCGAGGAGAGATACAACTTCCGTGCAGATGTCGGGCCAAGTGCCCAAGCTATCAAAAGACTAAAATGCCCTTGTGCGTGCGGTTGTGTACGGAAATCGAGCGAAACGCATCCGAAGTTCACACTAAGCATCCAAACACCTACAAAAGCTCAATTAACCCCTGCAAAACATGTTAACATAGAAATCCGAGGTTGTCTGGTTAACGAGCATAAATATAGGGAATAAGATACCCGAGGGGGCTAATAACGCGTAGGTTAACGGGTGAAATACGCAATATTTCCGCCGCATCAAGTGTCCGCTGACCTCCTGATCATGTTTCAAGAGTTATTGGCTATTGATGACTGGACGAACATGGAATGGAAGGAATGGAGCCTCTTGCTTTGGGGAGCAATAACTATTTTGACGCACGCGAGCCGGTTGCAGATGAGCGGACCTTACTGCGGGAGCCGTCGAGTCATCGCTCTTCGAGGGTGGTGAACCCGAGCGGTTATGTAAGTTAAATGACCTTTGGCATTACTTTTTTGTGGTTTTTCTTTTTTCTTCAATTTTTACAAGGTTATTATTTTGGCAGTATGATGTTTCTTTATCGACTATGCATGCATGCGAGACAATGAGGCTTAAGGATGTGTGGGAGAATCTTCCACCTGTGTTGCGTTGGGTGGTATCATCAGTAGGATTTGTGAGGTTGGCGCTTGTGCTAGATAAGACGCCTCGTTCGATGGCAATCTTATTCGCTCTAGGGGAGAGGTGGTGGGGACTACCCATACCTTCCATTTTGGTTTTGGGGAGATGACTATGGCTCCCATAGATGTGCAGTAGCTACTGGGGTTAGATTGTGATAGAGAGCAGATAAAGGTGGATGGCTATTTCCATGTGAGGTCGGAGGTGGTGCGGGCAGTGCTCGGTGATGTGAGGAGGATAGTGTCTGGGGACTCCATTCATCTGTCGTTGCTGAGGGATGTTTTGCTGGGAAGGGTGATTGATGTGAAGGATGGGATGCAGGTGAGGCAGATGGGCCGGTTGTTTATTTTACTTGTGTTGGCCTGATTTCTAGTGGCGTCGAGCAGCGACGCTGTCCACTTATGGATTTTACTATACTTGAGGATGTTTTCGAACATCCCTCTCTATGATTGGGGGAGCCTGACTTTGGCAACCCGTTTTTTTTCTCTGGATGCATTCAGCCGTTGCTGCCGACAGTCTTTCACTGGAGCCACGTATCTTTTTGAGGTATTCTTTAATTTGCTTTCATGCATTCACATTTTCCTTATGCGTCTCTTTTTTATTGCGGATTTTTATCTTTGGTAGATGTGATTCTATGAGGTGATTGGGTGTAATACCTAGCTGATTTCCCTGAAGGATGAGGCCATTTGGTACTTTTTCCAGTTGTATCGGCGGCGGAAGGAAAATTGGTAGTCGAGGAGGTCTGTATCTCTAGAGGCGGTACGTCGCGTCTCGAATGGACTGACTAATGATAGGGTAAGAATTTTTTTCTTCTTCTCTCTTGGTCTTTGTGTGCTCTGACTCTGTATTTGACTTATATTTTGCTGGGGATTTTTCATGTGACTTTTTACCCTTGGGGGATGACCGTTTAGGACACGAGGTTAACTGGAGTGATTACGCAGATGAGGCATTTTTTGGAACATGAGTTTGGCCACTCTTGGTATCTTGGGGTGAGGGTGGTCCGACAGATTGCTGAGGAGGAGGTGGTGGTACCACTTGTGAGGCCCCCAATGTCTATGAGGCGGGAGCAGCTATTGTGGGAGTATGCGAGGATCATGGTGATTTTTGGCGAGTCCTATATGCTGTACACCGATACGACTGTTTCGTATGATTATATGGACGTTGTGATGATCTGACTGATGGGGCCTATCATATATGATGCACTGTCCTTCCCTCATGCGGGCTCGAGTTGGCTAGTGGGTTCCTCCCACAGCGATGGTGGTCCGTCGACATCTGTAGTGGTAGCGACTTCGAAGATCCCCTTTTTACGGTTGCATACTCCTTCATACAAGATTCGGCGGGATGATGGAGGGATGGTGCCTATGCTTCATCGTCCTCATGCTATGGACCCGGAGGAGTTGGGCTTGACAGAGGAGGTTCTTCATCCTTTTTGTATATGTTTCTGTTCTTTTCTCTATGTTTCTTTTTTGATTCCTTTTGATCTTTTCTATTTGATATTGATTCTTCCTTTCCTTGCAGAAAGTCCGAGTGTCCACCACTTGGCTGAGGGACATTAGGGACTGGATATCTTTGGCGACTGCCCATATTCGGGACACGGTTCTTGTTCCTTCTTGCTTGGTGTTGTCTGCCTCATCCGGGGAGGAGTCTGATTCGGGTAGCGGTGGTGCATTATCTCACCGCAGGGTAAAGAGAGCACGTCGCTGGGGTGGAAGATCTTAGGAGAGAGGGGGAAGGGCAAGTGTGTGTGTATGTGTGTGTGTGAGAGAGAGAGAATGTAGGTTCGGGTTGAGTCCTACTATTTTTACTTTTCTTTATTTCCTGCAAGATTTATGTAACAGAGAGAAATATCTATGTAATGCAATAAAGTTTTTATTTTCTTTTTTATTTAATTTTTTATTATCTTCTGTTAATGATGAATGAATGAATGCATGCACATGCACTTTTTTACTTTGCTGCTGAGACCGTAAAAATAAACATTTTTGGGAGTTTGGAAAGGACGTTTTATTCATAATGAGAAATTATATAAAGATGGAGGGTGGGTTGAAATTCTGTTTGAGAATATCAATTTATTTTTATTGAGTTTTTTGATTTTGACAAAAGGGAAAAGGGAAATTTCTAAAAATAGAGGGTTTCCGACCGGCAAGTACCTTGTCTTGCCTATTGGTGGGCTAGTCGAGTCTAATCAATCAAAGCTTTGATTGGTACCCTTTTCAGCCTTTGGTACCTTGTGGGGCAGGATTCCCTCCGATTTCTATAGGGGTTGTGCCTTTTGTGAGGGTTTTCAATTATAAAAGAGGGGTAAGGGTGGAGTGTTTTCATCGCACCCTCACATTCCTACCTTTCTTATTCTGTGAGATGGCTCTCCCTGGTAATGTTGAGTTTGCCAACTACCTCGAGACTTTGGAGTCCATGTGCTCCTATAACGTCGACTACGATGCTTTCAACATGCGTCGAGTCTCCTTATGGCGTAATAAGCCCGTAGAATGAAACATGTTGATGGCGGCAGTAAAATTTTGGTACCCCGAAGACTACGTATTCTAATTTGTCTTTGAAGAAATCTGTCCGACTTATGAAGAATTCTCTACCATATTGGGAATAAAACCTATTGGGGCGGATACTATGCCTGAGTTTTCTCAGTCTCCTCGGGATTTGTTGGCTGTACTTCTCCACGTCTCACCCTCAGCGGGTAGATCCTTAGTTACTGGGGGAATGATTTCTCTTCCGGCAGTGCTGTGGTATGTGCGTTTACAAGAGGTTGGTGATGATGGATATGCCGAAGCCATTGTTCTGGGTTTGGTTTCAAAACTGCTGCTGGTGACTGGGAAACTGATGGTGGACCTACAACTTACAGCTATTATTTCATGCTTGTCCTACCGTCGTAATCCTACGGCTGTGATATTGGCGGAGACTCTGAATGGCCTGGATGCCTGGCGAGAAGGTCATTCCGACTTATTGAGGGGGAGCCCTGTGATGGTGTTCATGTGGTTGTCTGAAAGATTCCTCCTCATGACTCCTACGGAATATCCTTTATCAGTTGTACCCAACTTCTTTTCGTTCCATTTCATCAGTGTTAGTATGGATATTGAGAGACGGGAGAATTGGTTTATGGTGCATGGGGCTCTAAATCTGTACTGATCAGTGCCTTAGTGGGGATAGCTACTGTCTATTCTGGAGCTGGGGGAGTACCCATATGTGCGGCTAGTTTGTCTCAGACATACCTATTTCTATTTCTCTTGGTGGCTTCTGCGCCAATTTGGCTAGGAGCATGTCATGCCACCTCAGATACTATATTTCTTTTCGTTAGAAGATCTAACAGAGAGTCTGTGCATGCGTCTTGGATTTTGTGGGAGATTCGACATCCGTCGTCCCGTCCCTTTCAGTCGGTTGGGAGAGTTTGGCATATCCTTGGGGATTATATGAAGTGGTTGTGGAGAAGAGTGGTCAGCAAGATGTTGGAAGTGGTGACTGGAAAAAGGTGGATTATTTTATCTGATACCATGGAGGGAGGTGTGGTAGTTTTTACGAGGATGATTAGAGATTATCAGTTCATCAAGCGTATATGGCACTCCATTCATGCATGGCAAGCTTGGGGACCCGAGGATGTAGATGATGACGGAACGAGTTCCTCTGGTTGCTGTGGGTAGGGCTCTTGGAGAGTTTTTTTTTTTGTAATGGGGAATAAATTTAGGAATTTTATTTTTCTTTTTAGGAAGGTAGGGGGAAGAGAGTCATCCGTTTCTTTTCTTATGTAATTTCACTGAAATCTCCTATTTTTAAAATAAATCATCCATCTATGCCTTTTGATGAATTTTATATTTTTGAATTATCTATAGCGTTCGCTAACGCATGCATAATCCTTTTGTTCAAGTATACGTTAGAATGAACTGTCATTTAAGAGATAGGGAAAGAATAGTTTTTTCTGAAAAAGAAAAGGGTCATGCTCATGTAAGATGTATGCTTTGCCTATGTACCTCTGGGGTTTTTTGAAAAGTTTTTAATTTTTCTAAAAATGGTTCTTGCAGAGGATCACGCCCACATAGTTCTGGGTAGAGGGAAATGAAGATATTTTTTTATACAATAGAAAAAGAGATGAGAAGAATCGTAGCGCGCCGAGATTTTGGACTAGGAGTAAAATTTCTTGAGACGGTCTAGGTTGACTGGATGAGCCATATATTATCCATCTCATTCGGTGATCATGGCGGCACCACTAGACAAGATCTTCTTTATAATGTATGGGCTGCTCCATTTGGGGTTAAATTTCCCCCTAGGGTCCCAGATGGGATCTACTGTTTCCTTGAGGGATAAATCCCTTTCTTGGACACCGCAATCCTTGACTCTCTTATTGAATGATCACTCTATTCGGCGATGGCACCCTGTAACAACCCGCGTAATTTTGGGCAATTTTAATTAATTTTTGGAAAATGGAGGAAAATAAAGTTTTTGATAAAATTATTTTTATTGCTCAAATATGTTGGTTATTATTTTTAAAGGCGAGAATTTCAAACGGTTTCGAAAACGGAGTTAAAACGGATTTTAAAATAATTTTTAAATATTTTTAACTCTTGGAATTCTAAGTCGGCGAACATTAAGTAATTTTCAATTGTTGTTTTCACTTCCAACTCTTCATTTATTTTCCTTATTTAAAGGAGTCTTTTGGATTCCAACTCTTTATTTCTTTTAATTATAAAAGGAAGTCGTGGGAAACCTTTTTAACATACTTTTGGCACAAATTTTGGCAGCAAATATATTTTATATTCCTCTTCTTTTTATATACACATTGGCCCTTGAGTTTTGTGAGTTCCAACCTTAGATTAGAGGTGTTCTTGGGGCTATTTTGTTGGAGGTTCTTGGAGGAGATTTTGTAGATCTTTTGAGTTGATCTTGAGGAAGTGATCGTTGGTTTCTCATCATAGTTTGAGGTATGGGGTTTTACACAATTTGCTCCTTAAATCTCGCGAGTGTCATTCTCTTTGAATTCTTGTTAATTGAACTCATATTTGAATTGATAAATTCATTGAAATCTGTAAAATAATTGTTGAAATTATTTTAATTCATGTGGTATCATTATATTGTTGATGAGCACGTTGTCATGAGATTTTAATATGGCACGGATATTGAGTACCCGCCAAAACACCTATTCCCCGGCTATGGCTTGATAAAGCATATGCGAATGGGGTGAGGCATGGTTACCCATTGATGTGTTGTTGAGAAATTATATTGATAAATGCTTTGAGATTTACATTTTGATTTGCATATTCGTACTCGTGTTGTTACTCTTTATTCCTTGCTAATATATATTGTTGAGCATCTTTCCTGTCGTATTGTGTACTTCCCCATATTTTCTTTTAGTGGAAGGTTAGCGCAGATTTTGGGGCGCTATGGAGATTGATTTTTAGCGAGGATTGTTTGGGAAATATTTGTATTATTTTGATGTATAGAGCTTTGGAGATTTGTATTTTATTTTCGAGTTAGTTGTAATTTTAATTCGAGAGACTTGTTGTAATTGGAGAGATTGAGATTAGTGGATTTATATTATTGTTGTTTTATTTAGATGCTCTATACCTTGTTATTTGTGGATTTAGTTTAATTTTATCGCATTAGCACTCCGTTCGCTCTCCCCGGGCGGGCGGAGTGTTACACACCCTTATATGTGATATATAGCTTTCAATTTTCTTTCTTCCAAGAGTGACAACTCGTCGAGAAGGCTTTGATGCCATTCCTCCTCATTGACCTTGCTTTCAAGCATGATGCATAATGAGGGTATTTCCATCCCCACAGGTAGGACTGCTTCCATGACGTAGACTAGAGAGTAAGGGGTATCCCCAGTAGAGGTTCGGTAGCCTCAAAGGGTGTATGGGATTTGTTCGGCGTAATATTGACAAAATTCGGTCGTCTTACTGATGATGGCTTTGAGGTTCTTATTGGCGGCTTCGACTACACCATTGGTCTGAGGATGGTAGGGAGAATATGTGTGTCTCTGAATCCCATACTCGTTGACTACTTCTGTGACTTCTGCCTTGAAATGCAACATGTTATCTGACACTAGCTCGTGCGGGACCCCATATTGGCAGATGATATTTTTCTTGATGAATTGAGCCATTTTCTTGGCATTCAGGACTGTGTAAGATTCAACTTCGACCCATTTAGTGAAGTAATTAATGGAAACCAAGATGAACTCATGCCAATTGGTGGCCTTTTGTGTAACATTGCCTATAATGTCGATGCCCCAAGTAGATAACGGCCATGGAGAAGTCATGTTATGTAATTCTCGTGGAGGCTAGTGTTGAATGTTAGAGAATTGTTGGCTTTGAGGCATCTCTCGACATAAGCAGAGTAATCCTAGATCATAGTTTATCTTAATTTTGGACCAGGAAGGGGGCCATTATTATTCCTTCGGGCATGTCGGCCATGGAGGCTAGGGTAGTAAGGGCATCTTCTAGGTTATTTTTTTCCTGCGCTAGTTAGTGGATGGTGATGCCTTGGAATTAAGAAGCTAGTTCTTCTAAGTGGGCATGGAAGGGATGGATTTTCTCATCCTTAACTTTCCATTTTTTGAGCACTTGACCAATGATGAGGGAAGAATCCCCGTAGACATCTAGGTATTGAAAACCTTTCTTAATAGAAACATTTAGGCCTGCCGTACACGCCTCATATTCAGTCTTGTTGTTGGTGTAGGGGAAATTCAACTTGATAGCGATGGGAGTATGGGAGTCATCTGGGGCGATCAATAGTATCCCAATGCCATATCCCTTTTTATTTACAGTGCCATTAAAGAACATTTTCCATCGAAGGTCATGTTGAGGGGTGCAGAGGATGTTTTCATTTTGGAATTCAGAGATCCAGTTATCAGCCTCTTCCATATGGTCGTCAGGGAGGTAGTCAGATACGTCCTTTATTTTTATACCTTCTTACGTGGCGTATACGATATCAAACTCGGCTAGGAGCATCAAACATCGAGCCATTTGGTTGGATAAGGAGGGTTTCTCAAGAAGGTACTTGATGGGGTCCATTTGGGATATAAGTTTGATGGGGAAGGCGAGCATGTAGTGTCATAACTTTTGGGTGACCCAAATAAGCACGATGCATGTTTTTCCCAAAGTAGTGTAGTTGACTTCATACCCGATTAATTTATGACTAGAATAATAGATGGATCTTTCTTTGCAGGTCTGCTCAAGGTATTGGGCTTGCAAAGCCCCAGCGGCAGTGTCGGTTATGGTTAGGTATATGAGCAAAGGGAGTCCAATTTTGGTGCCATGAGTACCATAGGTTGGGTTAGGTATTGTTTGATTTGGTCAAAATCTTCTTGGCATGCCTCATTCCAAATCTTAGTTGAATCCTTTCGGAGAAGTTTAAAGATAGGTTCGCAGATGGAGGTGAGTTGGCTGATGAACCGACTGATGTATTATAATTTCCCAAGGAAACCACTGATTTCTTTCTCCATTCGGGGATGTGACATCTCAAGTATGGATTTTATCTTTGTAGGATATGCTTTAATCCCCTTCTCACTGATCATGAATCCCAAGAGTTTTCCCTTTGTAATGTCGAAGAGACATTTCTGTGAATTGAGTCTCATCTGATATCGTCGCTGTCGTTCGAAGAACTTTCAAAGAGCGGGGACATAACCATCTCTAGTTTTGGATTTGATAAACACATGATATACATAGACCTTGACCTCTTTGTGAATCAGATCGTGCATGATGGTTGTGGAAGCCCTCTGGTAGGTATCCCCAACATTCTTGAGACCAAATGGCATAATAGTGTAGCAAAAAGGTTCCCCATAGGGTGATGAACGTGGCCTTTTCTTGATGATCTAGGCACATTTTGATTTTGTTGTAACTAAAAAACCCATCGACGAATGATTTGAGAGCATCACTGGTTGTGTTGTTCACGATCATGTCGATATTGGGTAGTGGGTAATCATCCTTTGGAGAGGCCTTTTTCAAATCCCAGTAGTCTACACACATCTGACCTTTTCATCCTGATTTTTACACAGGCACTATGTTGGCTACCCATGTGGGATATTTGATCACATTAATGAAGCCCACGTTCAACTGTTTGACCACCACTTCCTTGACTTTGAGCGCCCATTGGCGCAAGGCTTTCTCAGATTTTGTTTAACCGACTTGTAATCTGGAAGAGTGGGGATCTCATGTTGAGTTATTTCAGGATCAATGCCGAGCATATCATCGTAGGACCATGAGAAGACATCCATGAATTTCTTCAATAATTCTTCGAGTTGTGCAAGCTCAGCTCGTTGAGGATAGCCCTTGTCCTAATCTCGCGCAGTTGGATACTAAAATCGAGGTTAACAATGACAGCTTCTTCTTCATTAACTTGAATGCGGTTATGTTGTTTGTTATTAACCTTATTTAGTTTAGTTAAGAATTTTTCATTTGCAAAATCATCATTATCAAAAGTTTGATTAGAATCTAAGCTATTAATGTAAGGCACAACAAGATACTCAAAATCTTTATTTATTTCATTGATAGGGATAACAGCGTTGAGAACCTCATCAAAGGAGGTCTCGATTATATTTGGGCAACAGCAACAAAAGAAATGGGGTAAACATTGGGATTAGGTGGGATTTCAACAGGTAAAACGGGCGCAGCATGCCAGTTGAGGAGAGGTTAATCGGTAACTTTAATCAAGTGGGATGGATCCAGTGATGTAGTGCTTGAATGAACTGTGTAGAGTGTCAACCAAGTGTCTACAAATTAAATGAGTCCTCAGAGTCACTTTCCTCCGTCTTTTTGGTTTCTTTAATGAGAGGTTGTACATGGTGTTGGGAACTTTCGGCCCATAGGTAGTTGTCTTGGAAAAATATCTCCATTCTGAGTTTCATCTTCTTGTATCTATGGTCATACCAGGGTTCTAAAAAGCCACAAAAGCGGAAGTCCTCTCCCTCTTTGATGAATCGTCCATTCAGAGAGTCACCTGGGGTTGTCTGAATGCAGTCTAATCTTATCTTCGATCAAGACTGGCGAATCATTTGAAGCTCTTGTTCTGATGGTTGATACCCCAAACCATAAGGAGGGAAATCTTTCTTCAGTACAATGGCCTCAAGTATCCCTTATTGTCGTTGTCCTAGACCCAGTTCGGGCATGAAGTGCATGTTTTTGAACATTTGAATCACATTGATTTGCCAAGAGGGTCGTGTTTTGGACAAACCCTTTCTTTAAAATCATTCCCTGCCGGGAGTAGAAGTGGATCAACTCGTAATCCTAATAGGAGCATATCATTTGACCCATGTTGTATCTCAAGGATTGGATTACTAGCACTTTCACCCTCGGTATTATCGTCGTCGCCCAAAACGGTGATGACTCGTCCGTCGGCGAAGAACTTCAATTTCTGATGGAGTGAGGAACACACACCCTTGATACCGTGGAGACAAGGTAGTCCGAGCAAGAGGTTGAAACAAGATGGGATGTCAATAACTTGGAATTCAACGACAGGTTTTATAGGGCCAACCCCTATTACAGGCTTTGTGGATCCCATCACCTCCTAACGGGTATTATCGTAGGTACATACAAATGCGAAGGTAGGAGCGAGGTCACTTTCCTTCAGTCCTAAGTATTTAAAGGTTCTTAATGGGTAGATATTCAGGGTAGATCCATTATCGATAAGAGAGAGTGGTATGATCTTCCCCATAACTTCGACGAAGATATTGAGTGCACGATTGTGGTTAGACCAATTCTGGGGATTTCTTCTTTGAAAAAGGATAGCATTCGGGCAGAGGTCAAGGATCCAACTAAATTAATTACTTCTTCTGGTGTGGTAGAAGGAGGAACTATGGGTCCAGTGAGCAATTTGATGAAAGCATTTATGTGTAGCTGCGAAGACATGAAAAGCCCCTATAGAGTTGAGTTTTCTTCAGTTGATCGAGGATCTTTCTTGCCTCGGTGGTCATTTATAGAATAGGAAGGTTTTCAATGCCCTTCCGTTTGTCATTGGCTGGTGGTAAGCTTAGGATCTAGTATTGTCTCCCTGATATGGTCATGTGATTTACTGAAGAATGGAAGAATGTGAACCCTATTTCTTCATCGAACTCGGGTTATTCTTCCACTTTGTTTATTTTTTTGAGGAGCTCCTCAAATGATATCATCCCATAAATGTTGGTTGCTGGGTCAGTTTTCTCTAAAGCTTTCTATTCATTTGAATCTTTAAATTTTTTCCCCCATCCGGTGGCAACAATTCTGTCTTTCCATGTAAAGTCAATGCATTCCACAACTTCAATGGATTCTCCATATAGGTCTACCCATTCAGTGGGGATATGTAAGGGTGACGGGACCAGGCGTCCTTGTGTCTTCAGAGTATCAAGTAACTCGATCATACTACATATATCGTTGGTTTTCCTGAATAATTCTGCCATGATATGGACAACATCATTAAGGTTGACTTCATCAGTTGATACCTCCCGACTGTCTGACTCTCGGGCCCATTTATGTGCTTCCAAGAATAGCGTACTAAACCTCTAGAAATTAATGATCATCTATGGGAAATTTTAGCCCGAACTCTAGGAGTTAGTTTAACACTTCTAATAATTCCATACTTCCATCTTCAGAATGGGTACGGACAACGATGCGTGCTCTGGTAAGGAGTGACACTGCTTTATCAGTAAGGCTGACAGGGTGTATAAGGAAATGTGGGCAGGTTTGGAGAGGTTTGGGAGTGTTTATGAGTGTGATTTGAGTTGAGGTATCAAATTCTAGGTTCATTTCTAGGATGATAGAGTTGGTATGATTTGGGAGTGGGTTGTGAGTAGTGTTTGTCTTAGGATTGGCTGGAGGGGAAATGGCACCCCGGTCAATTATACCTTGGATTATGTTTTGAAGGTTAATGCATTGGTCAGTGGTATGACCATTGGTTTTGTGAAAGGCGCAATGGGCATCTGCCTTGATGTTTCTTGGAACTGGATTTGGCAATTGTAGAAATTCAAGGGTTTGATAAGGTTTTGGTTTAACGGGGCTTGATAAACTTTGGAGAGGGGATCACGAAGCTTGTGTGTTCCTTTCACACTGGGACAGGGCGGCTTTCTGGTGCCCACGAAGTGGTTGGTTAATAGATGTTGTTGATGGTTGAGACTGCCGCACTGGCAGGTTTGTAATATTTTCTAGGGGAGAACTGTCCGAAAACTTTCTTTGATTCAACCTCTATTCTGGCAAGACCTTCCTCGACTTCTACTCCTTCTTCTCTTAGATCTCAAAAATGGGGATAGTAATATCCTCCCATTGTTGCTCGGACATGGGGTAAGACGAAATTCTTCACTATATTGACTTGTTCTTCCTCGGATAGCCGATTGGTCATGGTGGCTGCTTTTTTCCCTCCATCGAGCTATGAAGTTACTGACTGATTCCCCAAAGTTCTGTTTGATCAGCTCTAAATTACAATGGGTGACCTCAATCTCTTCGTTGTATTTATACTGTGACATGAATTCTCAAGCTACATCCTCCCAGCTACGGATTCTAGATTCCTCGAGAGACAAAAACCATCAGATGGCGCTATCCTTTAATTTTTCCTAAAATAATTGGGCCATCACTTCTTCCGAAGCCCCTAGGAGAGTCATGGAATGGTGATAACTGCAAAGATTAACAATCGGGTTTCCACTTCCTTCGAATTTCTCGATATTTGGAATCTTATTATTCTCGGGTAACCTTGCCTTAGTATAATAATACATGTGGGTGTAGTACATGTAATTTCTAGAGATTTGGACATGGCCAAACTTTTTAGTTAGCATCTTGAGATCTTCTTTGACCTTGTTCAACTCTTCCTCTTCAGGATCAAAGATAATAGGCATGTTAGCCCCAGGCTGGGCAAGGATTTTTATAGGTAGCTGGGCATGTGGCGGCCCATTAATAGGAGGGGCACATGGAGCATGATAATACTCTTTGGGAATATAGATAGGCTCGGGTGGACTCATAGCATGAGGGAATAGGGCCTTAGGCTCTTGAGGAATAGGAACCTAGTTTCGTTGCATCTCTCGGACCTCAATCTGAAGGTTGTCAATCTTGGACACGCGCTGAGCTAAGATTTTCGTCAAATTTGGCTGCACAACTGGTACATAATCTATGTTCTCCATGGAAAGTGGATGTATATCATACTAGCAGTTACAGGGGAATTGATGGAACTCTGGGGTGATTTGACTAAAGACCGAAGCTAATAAGGAGCCAGGCCGAGGGCGTACGATCAACCTGAGATGGCGTAAAACGAGATTTATTTTTTAGAAAAAGAATGAAAATATTTTGGACATTTATATTTTCTTTTGAGATTGAAGGACAAAATATTTTTGGCTTTTTTGATAAAGGACGAATAAATATTTTTGGATTTTTGATAAATAATGGAGAAATATTTTTGGATTTTTTATAAAGAAAAGAGGAATGTTTTTGGGATACGAGTTTGAACATGATTATTATTATGTTCTCACCTGTATTAAATTGTCCTAAATGAAAAATGAAATGCCGGACATGACCCAAGCCTGGAAAAGTTAGGTTTGAAATATATGCCAAGTTATGGATGGACGTGTAACCAGGCTCACAGACACGGTCCCATTTTAAAAATGCATAAAAATATGGGTGGCAGGCCGACCCAATATTTCAGCAGAGTTTTGGGTCAAAACCGGCAATCTAACATGTGTATCCTAGGCTCGACAACTATATGCGGGTATGCAGTTGGTTTCATGAATAGAAAAGGGTTCCCCCCTTGGTGTGGCTTTCACGATATACTTCTTGCTTTTGTGGGCAATCGGTATGTGTGGACAAGCCATTTGATATACCTGAGTGTACGTGAATTGCCTCACTATATACCTCGTGGGACGGTACGTGTGAGAGAGAATTCGATATACTCAGTATCCGTGAATAATTTCTCTGCGATATACCTCCCTTCATGACTTCGGTCAAGAGGTAAAATGCGGGGGAACCCTTAGATATACGTCGAAGGTACTTGGACAATGGAAGGTGAGACTCATATCGCTTAGGCTAACTGCGCCCTACCGGACCAGCGCCCATCATGAAGTGACCCTCCAGTTACTGGACAAATTTTGGTCGATCACAATGCTCTTTTGATGATGTCGTGTGAATCATGGATGATTATCCTATTAGTATCCTAGAGTATCTTGATCATGTCCAAAATGGAGCAAAGTACAAGTACCAATGGTATACCAAGTATGGATGGGTGATGGGTGCAACATGTGGACATATGTGATCGTAGGTGAACGTGGTGTGAAGTGTACATGGAGAATACTCTACAAGTGTGTGAATAGAAGCATAAGCATGAGGTATATAAGAATAGTAAAGGGGAACATGAAAAATAAGGGAAAATATAAGCAAATATAACACCCATGTAAATAGAGTCTAGTCTTCAAAGTAAGTATCCCCGACGAAGTTGCCACTGTGACCTTCCCCCGATCTTCATAGCGGGTGATACGGAGAAGAGCGGGCATCTTTAATATCACGAGGATCTTGGTCCTGCGCATCGTTCTCGGGAGAGCTTCGACCGGCATCGATGATGAGGTGAAAAATGTAGAGAGATAGAGTCACGAGTCTATTTTACTCAAAACAGACAAAAAAAAGGGAGCCGTCTCGAAAGACAGCATCCAAAGACATAGTGATAGATACCAAACCAAAAAGATTCGAAAAGGGTCTGAAGGCTATGTTACGAAATGGGAAGCTGTTAGGCACCCATTCGGCCCTTACAATCTCTCATGGGTTATTTCTATTTTCCTTTATTTCCCCATGATATGTGTGCATATGTATATTTAGTGGGGATAGGAATCATCGACTTGTATCATGGAAGAGATAAAGCGAGCCATCCAGAGGAATGTTCCTAAAAGTAATATTTAGAAAAATAGGATTTACACTATTATCCTAGTGATTATCATTATAACGGAACGATAACACATATGGAATAATACGCCACTAAGCACAAATATGCGTATATATAAATATATTGAATCTCAGAGAGATAAGTTTAAAGAACGTATAAAAATAGAAAAAGAGAGAAATGTAGGAATAGGAATCGAGTCTCGAGTTTTACCAAAAGACACCTACGTAGCCTATAGAGGCATCAAAGCCCATATAGATCGTATGCAAAACTATGGTTGTGGTTTATCCCATAAATCCAATCGGGGACTTCTCTTATGTGTGTGTGTGTGCAAAAAAAAGTGTTTTTAGTTGTGAGAAAAGTGTGCGAATTCCCGTTTGGAATTTATGAGCAAAACCTCTTTTTATTATTTTTTGGGTTTTATTTATATGAAAATAAGAGATGTGCAATGATACTAAATAAAAAGTATATTAGGATATGTGAGATGAGATAATAAAAAGTGCTAAGTAATAAATAAAATTGATGTAAATTTAGTAGAAGTTAATGAGAGAGTTGAGAAAGTTGGACATTCTTGAAGATCTTGAACTTGATCATGGATATTGGAGAGCATCCCTTGAACTTCGGTGATGATGGAGGGTACTTAATTCACCCAGTTTGATGAAAAGGATGATTAATAGTGAAGGTTGGAATGGGGTTTGGATGTGGAAATTACGCTGACTTCGAGAGGGGTTTCTGACCTCACTGAGAGTGATGGATTTCAGACTTCTTCTATTTTTAATGAGGTTACGCCCTAATTTTAATATGCCCGGTGCACTGCCGATCGGCATAGCCTTGGTCCTGCTAATCGCCAAGTTTGTTTAGGCACACTGCCGATAGGTAGGGTTTGGAACATGTCGTTTGGCAGTCTTTTTCAAGTTCTTTCAGTAAATCGCCGTAGAGCACAAACCATTGATCTGAATCGTGCATGGGGTGAATCATTGTAAAGGTAATTCTGAGACCTTAGAGAGTCATTGGTACTGCTCCTGGGTCCAGGAGTTGAGTTTTTGTCAAATGGGGCTCGAAAGCGTTCATTGGTCCTTTGGACGGGGAATCATCGGACACAAACGGATCATTCATCCACCTAGTAAGTCAGAATCACGCACGAGGCTGACCGTTGGAAAGGTTAGGAGATGTACTTCGACATTCCAAAGAGCTTAACTCAGTTTGGGCATTTGACTTTGTCAACCGGGGCCTAAAAGCATTCGATGACCTTTGAGAGTAAAATGAATCGTTCGTCCGTATCGTAAGTCAGAATTACGCACGAGGTGGACCGTTGGAAAGGGGTTCAATGCAGTTTGAATATTCATGCAGTTTCGATTGATCTGAAGAGTTGACTTTGGTCAAACAAATCCTGGGAGCATCCGGTGGCCTCCTGATCAAGTTTCAGGGAGAAATGGGTCATTCGTCTGCACCGTAAGTCCGAATTGCATAGGGGATTGACCATTGAAAAGGGTTTTCAGTGACCTTCGAAGATTCATTCAGTCTCGGTCGAGATGAGGAGTTTGACTTTTGATCAAATCGTAGCCTGGGAGTGCCTGACGGGCTTTAGGTCAGTATTCGGGGTATGACTTAGGTTTGGAGCAATGAGGGGAGGTGTTAGTGAACCTACGGAGAGGTTAGGTGGTGTTAGAATGGGGTGTCTATCGAGTGGTCTCCGTATGAACTCCATTGCAACTTTCTTTTTTAGGAATCGCATAACAAAAGGGGAGGAATTATAACCTACAGGTGTGAATCAATTCACACCTTTACGAATCGATTCTCTATGTCCTAGTGATCAGGTCCCCTATTTCCGAATCGATTCGGACTCCCCTGAATCGATTCAGTGCTATTTTTTTGGCCGACTTGCTCCAGCTATTTCCTTCCTTTTTCCTTTTTTATTTTCTTTTTATTTTTATTTTCTCTCTTAATTGGATACTTATCCCCTATTTTCTTTCCATTTCTCTTTTTATTTATTTCTTATTCTCTCTTAGTATATAAGAATCACTTAGTGTATTTTTGTGGGGAGATTCATAATATCTAGTTTTCTCTCTTTTTTTCTTCTTGTCTTACATTTTGGTTTTAGGTTAGGGTTTATAAACTTTGGGGTTTATTTGTTGGAGTCACCCCTCTCCTCATCCATTAATGTAAGTTATATTTTCTCTTCTTCTCCTTTATCCACTTATTGTTCATTCAAGATTTGTATTAATTTAGTTTTCCATGCTTTGTTAATTTTTATGTCTAGATAATTATTGTGTAATTTATTTGTTTCTTATTTTATTTATTAATTAGTTGTTTATGTATTTTATTCATGTGTAGTGAGTAGTTAAATAGGGTTTGGATCGTGTGTCCTCCATTGATGGGCGTCGATCTCTGAAAATTAGTTTTTTTGTAAAATCACATTAATTGAAACCGTGTGTATTAAAGTGGAATTATTATGCGTTTAACTTTCTTTATCACATAACGTTAGTGTTTATAGATATAATCTGATTTTAATTCTCACATGACCATTTTGAATTAAATGTTTTATCAGGTAACTTTGAGTTAAATTTCTTCTTGCGTGATCTTTATGATTAACTAAAAATGCTCGATTAAATGCTTTCGAATCGAAATTCTAATTTTTATTTGTTTAGCCCTGCAGATACGCGATCCCGACTCTCGTTTTATTTAATATTGTTTAGAGTTAACTTCTTCCTTTTTTCCTTTTTACCATTTCCAACCTATCAACTTTTACATTTTTCTTCTTGAAATAATAAATCAATTAAAATATATACGACATTTCCTATGGATTCTCGATACCCAACTTACCTCTATACTTGTATCGCAAGTGCAAACGTAATTTCGGTTTTTGTACTGACACGATGAAATGAATTCAATGATTAAAATTTTGATACGACGCTACTCTTCATGCCTAATCAGTATTTTAACTCCAAACCTCCATTAAACAAATCTTCAATCAAATTTTGGGAGTTATAAACTACATATTTTTAGAAGACCCAAGAATGAAACTTGTTTATCTTTGTGAGACGAACTCAACTGAGTATTCAGAATTTTCGACAGATGATTTTTCCAGGCATGAATACTCTATTATTTTCCTTTAGTATTATGCATTTTAAGTGTTACCCAAACCACTAATCACCCATTTTCTTGAAATAAATTAGTTACTTAATTAGGAAAAGTGAAACTAATTACGAGGTTATTTTTATGAAAACTTTTAATACGAAATAATACTCATAACACTTGGGTATGTAGGATAGCGAGTTATTTTGGGGTTTAATTGGGTATAGGATGTATGTAGAAAATTGTTGTTCCTAATTAAATGATTTTAGTGCGTATAAACTCATAAAATTATGAAGAGAATGATGAAATTGAAATTTATTTATTAATTCCTAAAAAGATGTTGGAGTTTATTTAAAAGGGTTAAATGGAATTTATTTCGCCAAATATGACAACATTGTGATTAAATGAAAAATTAAATGAAATTGTGATACTATTCCTTTATTTCCTATATGTATGTTGTGTGTTTAGTTTGTGCTATTAATTGCCATCGCGGGGATGATGGGATATTTGGGTATTTGTTCTCACCTATATTTTTAGGATGCTTACTGTGTATGGGACTAGTGGGTAGGCCTTAGTGAGATTTACGCTTTCTAGGTATATAACTAGTTAGTGTAGACTTGTACGAAATTGCATATTTCAGGTTGAGCAGATTTTTGAGGTCTTACCGTCATTGAGCTAGTTTATGCATAAGACTAAGGGGTCATTAATATTGAAGATTCATCCTATACATAGGGTAGGATGTATTTATTCTTGGAGAATTTTAGGTATGGGACTAAGGGTGTTTTTGACGATCTCAAATCGTTAATAAGGGTGGGGTTAATTTGCAAGATAAATATTAGAAAGATGATAAATTGAGAGTAAATACCTAAGATAATAAAATGTGTATTTAAAATTTATTGGCAACATAATGAGCGGGGGACAATAGTATAAATGAGTCAGCTGGTGTTGTATGTCGTGTCATGTGTAAACCTTGTCAAATTTTGGGATCGATATTTTAAACGGATCAGCGGACGTTTTGACAAGGGGAATGTGTATTTTAGTGGAAGAATCACTCGAGGCGGGAGGACCGTTATAATAATGTATTTTTGTGGGAGAACCACTCGAGGAGGGAGGAATGCTATGTTAAAAAACAAATTGAGAAGCATGATAAATTTGGTTAATTTAATTAATTTAACAATTTGGGCCTCAGTGTTATTTAAAATAATATTGGTGTTGATTTTGAATAACAAATGGTGGGATATGCAGTGCTTTATTATTATTGCAATTAATTATCTCGTATAATTAAAATACTTATTGTGTATAATGCCACTGTTTGGGTTTATAGACCCTAATTGAGGAGAGTGGTGTGTATTCATGCTCGGGGATCTGACCTCATGTGTTGACTAACCTTTTTTAGGTGTTAGCGTTGGATTAGTTGGATATGATTTATTGGAATTTTACCTTGGAGATGCAGTCGGAGTTATTTATTGTGTGCTTAGTGGTTATCTAGTTTCCATTCTTTTGTATTTATATCAAGACAAAGTTTATGGATTTGGTGGGCCATTTTGTTCCACTGTTGTACGATTTGTATTCAGTCATTCACATTTGATTGTTATATTCAGTTTTCCATATATTGGAGATTCTATTCATTTGTAGATTAGCATGGTCATGGATTTATTTTGTATGAATGGTTGTCATTAATTGGGATTTATTTCATTATTTACTTTGTGGATTAAATTTAATATGTCTCATATATGTCGCATGCTAAGGATGGTATTTTATTTAGTTCACGCCCGATATAGTTTTGGTGGTGGTCGACGCCGAAATTAGGCGGGTTGTGACACAAACCTTCTAAGGGACATTTAGAGGGACCGCCATTCGGAATCTCTTCGACAGCCACACGAATAGAATAACTAGGCTACCTCTTAAGAAGTCAGAACAACCCTCCCGTAAAAAATCTAGAATATTTAGGGTCTCTACTAGTATCACCGCCGCATGATTGAGATGGTATGACATCCATGAAGCGATGAACTCAAGTTGAGGGTCCACTAACAGGTCCCCAGTCACCAACAATAATTTTGAAGTTAAGCCAAGGTTAACGGCTCTGGCATATCCCACATCACCACCATCCTACAAACGCACAAAATGTTACACAATCAGATTCATCCTGTAACCAATGATCGAGCCGGCGAGGGAAAAATATGGAGAAGTCTTACTAATAACTCCCAAGGAGATCAAGAAAATTTAGGCATGGCCTCTACAACACCGTGTTTTACCCCAGCATGAAAGATACATCTTCATAATTTGTACAAGCCTCATCCAAGCTAAGAGAAATACATGGTCCTCGGGGTACCAGAATTGTACCACCGCCATTGGCATGTTAAAAAAAATAGGCCAGTTCCGCCACAATGAAACCCGATGCATGTTAAAAGCATCATAGTCTACCTTATATCAGCACATAGCCTCAAAGTTTTTGAGGTAAAAGTCTAATTCAACACTTTCAGGAAGAGCTATATTATAAATGATGAGACAACAAATAAGAAGTGAGCCAAAGAAGTAAATATGGATGGGTGAAGAGAATACGCAACCATTACCCCTTTTTATACATGAAAAACTTGGCTAAAGACAAAGGATCTGCAAAATCCATAAGAAGCCCTACCCCATCAAGGACCAAGTTGTTGAAAAAAGTGCAATCTATGCCTGGGGTGATTAGACTGAAATAATCCTCCGATAGGCAAGACAAGGGGTATGACGATTGGCATCCCCCTATTTTTGGAAAGTTTCCTTTTTCCTTTTTTGTCAAAATCAAAAACTCAATAAAAATATATTTTTCCAAAGGAATTTAGAGTTTCCTTCTCCCTATATTTTTATTCATCATGTTTTAAAAGAAATCACTTGAACTACTTTAAATCCTTTTCATGTTCTTAGCAAAAAAATCAAAAAGTGCATATGCATTACGTCACTAGAGAAAATATTAATAATTCATTCCATTGCAAGAATACTGCTTTATTACATTTCCCTTGTAGGAAAAATAAAAAACGTGGGACTCAGCTCGATATCTCTAAACATTATCTCTCTCTCTCACCTACATTCTCGCTCTCTCACCTTCTCTTTATTTATTTCTCTCTCTCTCTCTCTCTCTCTCTCTCTCTCTCTCTAATACACCCATCCATGCGGCGTACGCGCTTTCCTTGCTGATGAGATTAAGAGCCTCTACAACCCGATCCATACCCTTCCCCAAATAACGCTGATGGAAATCTCGAATGTCCTTAAACAGGTAGTCGACACCCAGACGTGCTGTAAGAACCCTAAAAAATAACAAATCATTCAGTCTCAGGAAATAAAAGAAGAAAAAATACAAAAAGTGTAAGGAAAAATTTCCAATCGAGTCAATTTTAGTATTGGCTTCATTCCGGAAAAAATGATTTAGGTCATATGATTAAGTATAAAGTGTATCCATCCAGTCTTATGACGAGTTTGTGTTGAAGACGTAGCAGCCCCGAAATTAAATTTTTATCATTATCAAGTTTAGTGCCTCGTTTCTACGTCAACAACAATTGGATTCCATAGTCTCCAAAGGTATCAATGCACCTTTATATATGTCGGACAATTGGAATAACTTTATGGGTTTAATGTTTGTAGTTTTAATTTAAAATGCCTTTTTATTTTCTGAAATTAGTGTAGAACTTTGGATAAAAGTTTTTGGACTTAAAATGAAAATTTTGAAATTTCTGAATTTTTGTTCGAAATGTTGTTCGATCGAGTTTGTCGTTCGAATGAGAATTCGAACAAGTTTTCCAATGACTTTGCCAATTGATCCTTATTTTATCGTTCAAAGTTTCATTCTAACTAACTCTTTCGAATGATTTTTTCCAACGAGATTTTTGCCTATTTTCTCCATGGAATTTCGTTCGAACAATGTTGTTTATGGGAAAGTCGTTCGAACAACTTTGGCGGGAAAGCTAAATTTTTGGCAGTTTTTGGTAACCGCCCACTAACCCAATTGATTGTACCTCTTTTTAACCATTTCGCGGGAACTTTTTTTAGCAAAACTTTTGGGATTTTTTCACCTACATTTAGCGCACATCTTTCCATATCAAAAGTTCCCTTTTGGGTTTTAAATATCTAAATGATTTGATTTCATAAAAACACATACACACCCATATGTTTTAGTTTACTTCCAAGTTCTTCATATATATATATATATATATCTTTGCTTGGAGAGTTCAAATGGCACCTAGTTTTCTCTACACCAACAAAAGAAGAGAGTTTGGGTTCTTCTCCACATCGAAAGGAGTTTTGTTTGAGTGTTGCAGTGTTCCCACTCGACGAAAGGATTCGCGTGAGGGTGACAGAGACCAAAAGCCTCATCGGTGGATTCTAAAACCGTGGAGGATTTCACAATTGTCTACTCGGAATAGGTATTTACAAGAAGACGTGTTAAGGCTTGGATGGAATCGAGTCGAGGAAGTAGTAATTTGTCTTGTAATAATAAATCCATACTTAGTGGACTTAAGGCTAGGGTCGTCCGAGATTTTTCCCATTACGGTTTTCCTCATACATCGGCGTGTAGTTTGATGTGGCTAACTTTTATCTTGCAAAACAACTTAAAATGCATGCTTAGGTTTAAGTAAGATAAAATTGGGTTTAATCACACTTTAGTTTAATTTAGTGCTAAATTTGGTTGGGTGAATTTTTACTTAATTTAATTCAAGTCAAGATGATTTGATTTGATGAAATTTGGTTTCACCTAAATAGAAAAATGAATTAATCTTGTTAGGCTAATTTTGGGACCTGAGTTGAGTTGATTTGTTTAAGTGAAAATTTATATTAGAATAAGTTTATTTCACTTTTAGTTTAGTTTAATTTTACTTCGAAAGAAATTAAAATTTGTATTGTGTGTAGTCGTTTTATATTCGAACCATCCTATTCCGCAATTATAGGGGATTAATATTTATTTTAAAATAGATTTTTAAAATTTAGGGGCTTTCAAATTGGTATCAGAGCTTTAAATTTTAAAAACTATCGTTTTCAAATTAGTATCCGAGCAGGAGTGCTAATTTATTTTGTTAAGGTCCTTCAAGAATTTTGTTGTTAAAAATGGAATTTTTTCCATTTTCAAAATTTCCTATTTTAGATGGTTCCAATTACACGTATTGGAAAGCGCGTATGAAATCATAACTAAATTAAATAGATGATAGAGTTTTGTTATCACCTGTTAACAGGTGGTCCACACCCACTTGTTTGGTAGAAAATGAGCGTGTCCCCAAACCTGTAGATAGATGGAGTGATAACGAATTTAAACAAGCCAACTTTAATTCCCGAGGCTTAAATGCTTTTTTTAGTGCGGTCACTCCGGATAAATTTCACCGTATTATGACTTTTGAAACCACTAAGGAAGTTGGGGATACAATACAACTCACTCACGAGGGAACTAATGTCGTTAAGGCTTCAAAACTCCAAAACCTCACCACCCAATTTGAAACCATCAAAATGCTTGAGTATGAAACATTTTATGAATTTTATTCTCGACTTTCCGATATAGTTATTTCATCATTTAATTTGGGAGAGAAAATACCTGACGACCAAGTAGTAAAGAAAATTTTAAGGTCCTTATGCGATAGATTTATCCCTAAAGTGATCGTTTTAAATTCTTTACCCACCATGCAGTCTACCAAATTTGTGGAGTTAGTAGGTGATTTTCAAACCTATGAACTAGATATGTTTCCTTCTAAAAATGAAAAGAAAATAGATAAGGTCATTGATTTGAAAGACCAAAAGGAGGAAAAAAAAGTTATGGTTGATGAGAATGATAGTGACTCGGAGGACTTGGCTATGTTTGCTAGGAAACTTTGAAAATTTCTTAAATTTAATAAAGATAAGCTTAAAAATAATTACAAGAAAATTAAAAATTGTAAGCATGTCAAAGAGGAAAGGATCCCTAAATCATATAGTGAAAATATTAATAGGGATGAGAGAAATAGGTGATATGGTTGTGAGGGCTATGTCCATAGGGAGAGACAGTGCCCCACTTAACTAAGGAGAGAAGGAAAATAACCAATTTCATGTTGTGGCCATCCCCCGAATCCCCGCCGCGGAGGGAGGAAGGATCCTTCGGGTCCCGCGTGTCCCCTCTCGGGAGAGCGCTTCGGCCGGCATCAATTTTGTGAGGTGTGAAAAATGTAGAGAGATTCAGAGTCGCCAGTCTATTTTACTCAAAACAGACAAAAGAAGAAGAGGAAGCCACCCTGAAGGATGGCTGCCAAAGATATACTGGTGCGTGCGAAACCAAAATGATTCGGAAAGGGTTCGGAGGCTTAGTTACGAAATGGGAAGGTGTTAGTCACCCATTCCTCCCTTTCGGTCTCTCATGGATATTTGGTATTTTCCTTTATGTTTCCCCCCGTGAGATGTGTGCATGTGTATATATATAAAATGGAGGTAGGAATCTTCGACTTGTATCAAGGAAATGATTAAGCGAGTCATCCGTAGAAAGATATAAAAGAAATATTAGAAAAATAAGATTTACGCGGCTACCCCTACGTTGATCGTTATAAGGGAACGATAATGCACATGGAATAATGCATCACAAAGACTAATAATGTAAGAAAAATGGATTTAGAGAAAATAGAAAATGAGAGATAAAGTGAGAGAAAGGACTCGAGTCTCGGGTTTTACCCCGAGACGCCTACGTAGCCTATAAGGGCATCAAAGTCCACGTAGTTCACATACCAAGCAAAGGGGTGGGGTTTATCCCATAAATCCAAAATAGGGAATATTTTATTTATGAGTGTGTGTGTGTAGAAAAAGCGTTTTAGTTGTGAGAAAAGTGTGGAAAAAGTATGAGAATTCCTACTTGGAATTTATGAGTAAACCCCCTTTTTCTTGTTTTTTTGGCTTTTATTTATATGAAAATAAGAGATGTGCAATAATACTAAATAAAAAAGTATATTAGGATGTGTGAGATGAGATGATAAAAGTTCTAAGTAAAAAAAAACAAGTTATTGAGAATTTAAGAGAATTCAAGAGAAAGTTGGACCTTCTTGAAGATCTTGATCTTGATCTTGGATGTTGGAGAGCAGCCCTTGAACTTGGATGATGATGGAGAGTCGTTAATTCACCAAGTTTGATGATAAGGATGATGGAAAGTGGAAGTAAAAAGGGGATTTGGAAGTTAAAATCACGCTGCCTTCGAGAGAGGCTTCTGGGATTCGTTCAGAGAGATTTCTATCAGATCTGGGATCCTCTTGCAAATAAGGTCAAGGCCTCATTTTATAGGCCCAGGTCTCTGCCGATCGGCATTGCCATGGAACTACCTATCGACAAGTGCCGATAGGCAGGGTTTGGGACCTGCCATTTGGCAGTGCGCCTCAGGATTTTTCGAAAAATTGGCCGCCGAGGGCAAACCATTGGTCAGAATTGCGCCTGGGGCATACCATTGGAATGGTAATTCAGAGACCTTCGAAAGTCCTTTGGCCTGCTCCCGAGTTTGGGAGTTGACTTTGGATCAAATGTGGCTCGGAAGCGTTTGTCGGCCCATTGGACGGGGAATCGTGCGGACACAAATGGATCGTTCGTCCGCATGGTATGTCTGAATCATGCATGGGGATGACCATTGGAGAGGTTAGGACATGTACTTTGACATTCCAAAGAGTTTGACCCGATTTGGAGAGTTGACTTTGGTCAACCGGGCCCGGGAAGCGCTCGGTGGCTTCCTAGAGTAAAATGGATCGTTCATCCGCATGGAAAGTCAGAATTGCGCATGGAATGGACCGTTGGAAAGGGTATTCAGTACCCTTTGAGGATTCATTCAGCCTCGATTGCGCCGAAGGGTTGACTCGGGTCAACAGAGCCCGAGAGCGCCCGACGGCCTTTAGGTCAGGTTTCGAACGCAAACGGATCGTTCGTCCGCATGGTAAGTCAGAATCAAGCACAGGGTGGACCGTTGGAAAGGGTATTCAGTTCCCTTCGAAGATTCATTGAGTCTCGGTCAAGACGAGGGGTTTGACTTTTAGGTTAAACTGAGTCAGGGGGTACCCGATGGCTTCCATGTCAGTACTCGGGATGTGTCATGCGTTCGCGATGATGAGTGGAGGCACTAGGGACCTAAGGAGAGTTAGGGGTAACAGAGTGAGGTGTCTACAGAGCCCCTCAACAGGTGAGTTTAGAACAAATGATAGCCGTCGATTAGACACCGCATGATGCCTTTGAGGGAATATGACCGATTCAGAGGGTCGAGCACGATTCCAAGGACCTAAGAAGTATAGTGGGGATGATCAATTATGTGGATCAAAGCCTAATTTGTGGGCTTAAGGAAGCGAGGGTGACCAATTCAGAGGGTTGAGGTCGGTTTTGAGGACCTAAGGAAATGAGGATGACCAATTCATAGGGTCGGGTCAGTTCTGACCTAAGAGTGGTGACGATCGAGGACCGATGTCGATTCTGACCTCATTTAGGTGAAGATCCAACATTGGGGTCAGTTCTGACCCAATAGTGGTGACGACCGAGGACCGAGGCCAATTCTGACCTAATTTAGGTGACGATTCAAGAGCGAGGTCAATTCTTACCCAAGAGTGGTGACGACCGAGGATTGAGGTAAATTTTGAACTAATTAAGGTGATGATCCAAGACCGGGGTCAATTCTGACCCAAGAGTGGTGACGAACGAGGACCGAGGTCAATTCTGACCTAACAAAGGTGACGATACAAGACCGGGGCCAATTCTGACCCAAGAGTGGTGAAGACCGAGAATCGAGGTCAATTATGACCTAATTAAGGTGACGATCCAAGACCAGGGTCAATTCTGACCCAACAGTGGTGATAACCAAGGAGCAAGGTCAATTCTGACCTAACAAAGGTGACGATCCAAGACCGGGGCCAATTCTGACCTAAGAGTGCTAACGATCGAGGACCGAGGTCAATTTTGACCTAACTAAGTTAACGATCCAATACCGGGGCCAAATCTAACCCAAGAGTGGTGACGACCGAGGATCGAGGTTAATTATGACCTAACAAAGGTGACGATCCAAGACCGGGGCCAATTCTGACCCAAGAGTGATGACGATCGAGGACCGAGTTCAATCCTGACCTAAGTAGGTGAAAATCCAAGACCGGGGCCAATTCTGACCCAAGAGTGGTGACGATCAAGGATCGAGGTCAATTTTGACCTAACAAAGGTGACGATCTAAGACCGGAGCCAATTCTGACCCAAGAGTGGTGACGACCGAGGACCGAGGTCAATTCTGACCTAATTAAGGTGACGATCCAAGATCGGGGCCAATTCTGACCCAAGAGTGGTCACAATCGAGGACCGAGGTCAATTCTGACCTAACTAAGATGACGATCCAAGATCGGGGTCAATTCTGACCCAAGAGTGGTGATGGCCGAGGACCGAGGTCAATTCTGACCTAGCTAAGGTGACAATCTAAGATCGGGGCCAATTCTGACCCAAGAGTGGTGACGACCGAGGACAGAGGTCAATTCTGACCTAACAAAGGTGACAATCCATGACCGAGGCCAATTCTGACCCAAATGTGGTGACGACCGAGGACCGAGGTCAATTATGACCTAACAAAGGTGAGGATCCAAGACCGGGCCAATTATAACCCAATAGTGGTGACGTCCGAGAACCAAGGTCAATTCTGACCTAATTACGGTGACGATCCAAGACCGGGGTCAATTCTAACCCAAGAGTGGTGACGACCGAGGACCGAGGTCAATTCTGACCTATCTAAGGTAACGATCCAAGACCGGGGTCAATTCTGACCCAAGAGTGGTGACGAACGAGGACCGAGGTCAATTCTGGCCTAACAAAGCTGACAATCCAAGACCGGGGCCAATTCTGACCCAAGAGTGGTGACGACCGAGGACCGAGGTCAATTCTGACCTAACTAAGGTGACGATCCAAGACCAGGGTCAATTCTGACCCAACAGTGGTTACAACCAAGGAGCAAGGTCAATTCTGACCTAACAAAGGTGACGATCCAAGACCGGGGTCAATTCTGACCCAAGAGTGGTGACGAATGAGGACCGAGGTCAATTCTGACCTAACAAAGCTGACAATCCAAGACCGGGGCCAATTCTGACCCAAGAGTGGTGACGACCAAGGACCGAGGTCAATTCTGACCTAACTAAGGTGACGATCCAAGACCAGGGCCAACTCTAACCCAAGAGTAGATAAATATTGTATTTTTATTCTACTGGAGAAAGATCTTTGTGATTTCTATTTGAGCTGGGGAGCTGATAGCTCAGGGAAGCTTTATAGGAGACCATGCAGGGGGGAACAACCTATTTTGGGTGTTGTGAGAGAATTTTGCCGAGGAAGTGATCATGTGATCCTTAGGGATTTTCCAAAGCCTTGCCAGGGGGAGTTTTCACTTAACTTTTGAGGATTCCGCTGGGGAAGAGGGGTTCCGTTTGGGGGATAAGAATTGTATTTGAGGTTCCACTAAGGAACGATGAATGAGCTGGGGAAAATTTGGATTGCCCTTTCGGAGGTGATGTATGCGGAACTCGGTGATGTGAGGAGAATAGTCTCTGGGGATTCTATCCGGTTGTCCTTGCTGAAGGATGTTTTGCTGAGAAGGGTGGTTGATGTGGAGGATGGGCTGCAAATGAGGCAGATGGCCCGGTTGTTCATCTTGTTGGTGCTGGGAGGTTTCATGGTGGCGTCAAGCGGCGACGTCATCCATTTATGGTTTCTGTCGTACTTGAGGATGTTTTCAAACATCCCTTTCTATGATTGGGGGAGTCTGACCTTGGCGACCCTTTAATCTTCTTTGGATGCATTCAGCCGGTGCTGCCGACAAACTTTTACTGGAGCCACGTATCTCCTGGAGGTATCCTTTACTTTTTGCATTTTCCTTTCATGCATTCGCATTTTCCTTTTATGCATTTGCATTTTCTTTTCATGCATTCGCATTTTCTTTATGCGTCTCTTTTTGCTTGTGGATTCAGATGTGGTTTTATGAGGTGATTGGGTGCAACACCCCGCTGATTGCTCTGAAGGACGACATGGTTGGTGACTTATGTCGCTTGTACCGGTTGCGTAAGGCCAACCGGCTGTCGAAGGGATCCCTTTCACCAAATAACTGATGGAGGGATAGTGCCGATGCTGCACCGTCCTCTTGCGATGGATCCAGAGGAGCTGGGCTTGACAGAGGACGTCCTTCGTCCTACGATAAACCTTTTGATCCTTTTCCTCTCTTTTTTGATTTCTTTTGCTTGATACTGATTATGCGTTTTCCTGCAGCAAATTCGGATGTCGACCACTTGGCTCAGGGACATCTGAGACTGGATATCATCGGCGACTGCCCACATTCGGGATGCTGTCCATGTTGCTTCTTATTTGGTGCCGTTAGCCTCATTCGGGGAAGACTCTGGCTCAGGAAATGGGGGCGCATCGTCTTGCCGTAGGGGGAAGAGAGCGCGTCTCAGAGGTGGAAGCTCTTGAGAGAGAGAGGAAGAGTGGGTTCGGGCTGAGTCCTGTTGTTTTTGGATTTTTCTTTATTTCCTACAAAATGATGTAACACGAAAAACATATATATGCAATGCAATGTTGTTTTTTGGCTATCTTTTATTTTGATGGTGAATGAATGCATGCACATGCGCCTTTTAATTTGCTACTGAGACCGTAAAATAGGAGTATTCTTTGAATTTTTGAAGGAAAGTTTTTATTTAAAAGGGGAATTTCATAAGGAGGGAACAGGATTCTCGAAATTCTTTTGAGAATATCAATTTATTTTTACGGAGTTTTTATGATTTGACAAAAAAAGGAAAGGAGGAAATTTCCAAAAATGGGGGTTGCCGATCGGCAAGCACCCTGGCCTTCCTATTGGTAGTTCAGTCCAGTCCCATCAATTTAAAGCTTTGAATGGTACCCTCTTCAGCCTTTAGTACCTTGTGGGGTAGGATTCCATTGGATTTCTTAAAGCCTTGGAAGCTATGTGCTCTTATAATGTCAGCTACGATGCTTTCAACATGCGTCGAGTCTCCTTATGGCGTAATCGACCTTTTGACTGGCATATGCTGGTGGCGGCAGTACAATTTTGGTATCCCGAAGACCATGTATTTCGCTTTGGGTTGGAAGAAGTTTGTCCTACCTACGAGGAATTTTCTGCCATACTGGGCGTGAATCCCAGTGTTGCCGCGGCTTTACCAGAATTTTCCCGTTCTCCTAGGGATTTATTGGTCGGGCTTCTCCATATTTCTCCTTCGGTGTCCAGGTCATTGGTTTCTGGAGGAATGATATCCCTCCCGGCGGTGTTGTTGTCCGTGCATTTGCGGGAAGTAAGTGATGTTGGTTATGCTAGAGCCATTGTTCTGGGCCTGGTTTCAAAATTGTTGTTGGTGACTGGGGAGGTGCGCGTGGACTCACAGCTTATAGCCATTACCTCATGGATGGCATACCGTCATAATCCTGCGGCGGTGATATTGGCAGAGACTTTGAATGGCCTGAACGCCTGGCGAGATGGTCGTTCCGACTTGTTAAAGGGTAGCCCTGTGATGCTGTTCATGTGGTTGTCTGTACCCAACTTCTTTTCGCCCTACTTCATCCGCATGTGACTGTATGTTGAGAACTGGGAGAATTGGCTTGTGGATCATGGGGCTTGTGGGCTGTATTGGTCAGTGCCTTGGTGGGGACAATTGCAGCCTGTTCTGGTGCTAGGAGAATATTCATATGTGCGGCTTGTTGGTCTCCGGCAGACCTCTTTTTATTTCCCTTGGTGAATTTTGTGCCAATTTGACTGGGCGCAGGTCGTGCCCCCCTCGGACCTCAAATTTCTTTCCGGTAGAAGATTTGACTAAGCGCCTGCGTCTGTTGCTTGGATCTCTGTGGGAAAATCGGCGTCCGTCGACCCGTCCCTCTTAGTCTGTTGGGAAGTTTTGCCATGTCCCCAAATATTATATGAAGTGGTTGTGGAGGAAATTAGTCAGCAAGATATTGGTAGTAGAGACCGGTCAGAGGTGGTTTGTTTTATCTGACTCCATGGAAGGGGGTGTTGTGGTCTTTTCGAAGATGGTTAAGGCTCATAGGTCCATGGAGTGTTTGTGGCACTCCATTCAGGCAGGAGAAACTTGGGGTCCTCAGGATGTAGATGATGAGGGTGCAGGCTCTTCGGGTAGCTATGGGTAGGACTCCTGGGGAGTTTATTTATGTAACAGATGTGGGGGATTTTATCTAGTTTTTATGGTAGTAGGGGGAAAGGAGTTATCCGTTTATTTTTCTTATGTAATCCGTACTGTAGTTTCTTATTAATGAAATAAACAAGTTTCTGATCATCCAGCTGTGCCTTTCGATGAATTTTAAATTTTGAATTATCTATACCAATCGCTAAGGCATACATAATCCTTTTGTTCAAGTAGATGTTTAGAATTAACTGTCGTTCTCGGAGATAAGAAAGGAATATATTTTTGTGAAAAAGAAGGGGTCGTGCTCATGTGGGGAGTATGAGCTGCCTACGTACCTCTGGGGTTTTTGAAAAAGTTCTTATCCGTTTGAAAATAGTTTTTGCAGAGGATCAGGCCCACGTAGTTCTGGGTAGAGGGAAATGGAGATATTTTTTTTAAAATAGAAGGGGGGGGGGGGAGAAGAGTCGTAGCGCGCCGAGATTTCGTACTAGGGGTAAAATTTCTTTAGACGGTCCAGATTGACTAGACGAGCCATCTCTTCCCCATCAAGGTCGGTGAGCATGGCGGCACCGCCAGATAAGATCTTCTTCATAGTGTAGGGGCCACTCCAATTGGGCTTGAATTTTCCTCTGGGGTCCCAGATGGGTTCGATTATCTCCTTGAGGTCTAAATCCCCCTCCCGGACACCGCGGTCCTTGACTTTCTTGTTGAACGATCGCGCTATTCAGCGATGATACCCTTGTATGTGGTAAAGAGCTTTTAATCTGCGTTCATCTAGGAGGGTCACCTCATCAAGACGGCTTTGGCACCAGTATTCTTCACTAACCTTGCTTTCGAGCATGACGCGTAGTGAGGATATTTCCAGCTCCACGGGTAGGACTTCTTCCATGCCGTAGACCAGGGAGTAAGGGGTAGCCCTAGTAGAGGTTCGGATTGAGGTTCGATAGCCCCAGAGGGCGTACGGGATTCGATCGGCCCAATCCCTACAACTTTCGGTCATCTTACTGATGATGGTTTTGAGATTTTTATTAGTGAATTCAACTTCACCATTGGTCTGAGGTCGGTACGGAGAAGATTTGTGTCTCCGAATCCCATACTCGTTGACAACTTCTGTGACTTCTGCCTTGAAGTGCAAACCATTATCTGACACTAGCTCGTTCGGGACCCCATATCGACAGATGATATTTTTCTTGATGAATTTGGCCACCTTCTTGGCATTTAATACTGCGTATGACTCAACTTCGACCCATTTGATGAAGTAATCGATGGCAACCAAGATGAACTCATGCCCGTTTTACGCTTTTGGCGTAAGCTTCCCTATGATGTTGATACCCCGGGTGGAGAACGACCAAGGACAAGTCATGTTGTATAATTCCCGCGGAGGTAGATGTTGGATATTGGAGAACTATTGGCATTTAGGGCATCTCCGAAAATAGGCAGTGTAATCCTGGGCCATGGTGGTCCAATAGTTGCCTTGTCGGATGATCTTCTTGGCAAGCATGTCACCGTTCATGTAGGCCCCGCATTCCCCGCTGTGGATTTTCTGCATTATCTTTTAAATGTCATCCCCTACGATATAGTGCAAATGATTTCCATCAAAATTCCTCTTGAGTAGTGCTTTATGAAAGATGATGTACTGGGCGGCCAGCCTTCGGAGGGTAGCTCGATCATTCTTGTTGGAACCCTATGGATACCTACCGTACCGGAGGAGGCACCAAATATCATAGTACCAGTAATTGACTAGCTCAGGATCTTCTGAGGTGGAAAGCTCAATGTAGTAGAAATGGGTAGGTTTTTCTTGATTTTGAACTAGGAAGAGGGTCATTGTTATTCCTTCAGGCATGTCGATCATAGAATCCAAAGTAGCGAGGGCATCGGCTAGGTTGTTCTTTGCTCGGGGTAGGTAATGGAAGGTGGTATCTCGGAATTGGGATGCCAACTCTTCTAATTGGGCATGAAAGGGTTGGAGCTTTCGTCCTTGACTTTCCACTTTCTGGGCACTTGACCGATGATGAGGGTAGAATCCCCAAATACATCATGGTATTGAATACTTTTCTCGAGAGAGACCTTGAGGCCCACTATGCATGCCTCGTATTCTGTCATGTTGTTGGTGCAAGGGAAATCCAATTTAATGGTGATAGGAGTGTGGGAGTCATCTGGGGCGATCAGAAGTATCCCAGCGCCATATCCCCTTTTGTTGGCAGCGCCGTCAAAGAACTTTTTCCATCGGAGGTAGTCTTGAGTGGTGCAGAGGCCATTTTCATCTGGGAATTCAGAGATCCAGACATCTGTTTCTTCTACGGGGTAATCCACGAGGTAGTCAGAGATGGCTCTTCCCTTAACGGATTTCTGTGTGACGTACACGATATCGAACTCGGTTAGGAGCATCAACCATCGGGCCATTCGGCTGGATAAGGCTGGTTTTTTGAGAAGGTATTTGATGGGATCCATTCGGGATATAAGTTTGATGGGGAAGGCGAGCATGTAGTGCCGCAGCTTTTGGGTGACCCAGAGAAGCTCGACGCATGCTTTTTCTAAAGCAGTGCAGTTGACCTCGTACCCGAACAATTTGCGACTGGCATAATAGATGGCTCTTTCTTTGCGGGAGTCTTCAAGGTACTGGGCTAGCAAATCCCCGGCTGCAGTGTCGGTTATGGTTAGGTATAAGAGCAAAGGGAGACCAGGTGTGGTGGCATGAGAACTGGAGGTTGGGTTAGGTATTGTTTGATTCGGTTAAAAGCTTATTGGCAGGCCTCGTTCCAAACCTTGGTTGAATCCTTTCGGAGGAGCTTGAAGATTGGTTCACGAATGGAGGTTAGCTGACTGATGAACCGGATGATATATTGTAATTTACTAAGGAAACCTCGAACTTCCTTCTCTGTTCGGGGAGGTGGCATCTCAAGTATGGCCTTCAACTTGGCGGGATCTTCTTCTATCCCGTTCTCACTGACCATGAATCCTAAGAGTTTTCCCTTTGTAACGCCGAAGACGCACTTCTGTGGATTAAGTCGCATCTGATACTGTCGCAGTCGTTCGAAGAACTTCCGGAGAGCGAGAACATGACCTTCTCTAGTTTTGGACTTGATAATCATATCATCCACATAAACCTCGACCTCTTTGTGAATCAAATCGTGTAGGATGGTTGTGGCGGCCCTTTGGTAGGTAGCCCCAGCATTCTTGAGACCGAATGGCATAACGGTATAGCAAAAGGTTCCTTATGGGGTGATGAATGCGGTTTTCTCTTGATGGTCGGGGTATATCTTAATTTGGTTATACCCAGAAAATCCTTCAATAAATGACTTGAGAGCATGACTGGCCGTGTTGTCCACGATCATGTCGATGGTGGGTAGCGGATAATCATCCTTCGGAGAGGCTTTGTTTAAATCTCATTAATCCACACACATTCGAACCTTTCCTTCCGATTTTGGTACAGGTACAATGTTGGCTAGCCATGTGGGATATTCGATTACTCGAATGAAACCCACATTCAATTGTTTGATCACCTCTTCTTTGACCTTGAGCGACCATTCGGTGTGGAGCTTTCTCAACTTTTGTTTAACTGGCTTGGAATCTGGGAGAGTGGGGATCTCGTGTTGAGCTATTTTGGGGTCAATACCGGGCATGTCTTCGTAGGACCATGCGAAGATATCCACGAACTCCTTTAGCAATTCTTCAAGTTGTGCACGCTCATGCTCGTCAAGGGTGGCCACTATCGTAATCTCGCGCAGTTGGCTACTATAATTGAGATTAATAACAAGAGTCCCTTCTTCAATAACCTGAACGCGGTTATGTTGTTTATTATTAACTTTATTTAGATCATTTAAGAATTGTTCATTTGCAAAATCATCCTCATCAAAAGCTTGGTTAGAATCTACATAATTAATGTAAGGCACAACAAGATACTCCAAATCTTCGTTTATTTCATTGATAGGAAAAACAGCATTGAGAACCTCGTCAAAAGAGGTCTCGATTACATTTGAGCAAGGATGGACAACAATAGAAGAAATAGGGTAAACATTGGGGTTGAGGGAGATTTCAAGAGGTAGAATTGGCGCAGCATGCAAGTTGAGGAGAGGTGTATCAACAACTTTAATCAGACAGGATGGGTCCATTGATGTAGTTCCTGAATGAACCATGCAAAGTGCCAGCCCCAGTGTCTGCATGTTGAAGGAATCTGCGGAGTCACTTTCTTCAGTCTCTTTAGTATCTTTGATAAGCGGTTGTACGCGGTGTTGGGAACTTTCGGCCCATGGGTAGCTATCTTGGAAAAAAGATCTCCATTCCAGGCTTTATTTTCTTGTCTGTGTGGTCGTACCATGGTTCTGGAAAACCACAAAAGGGGAAACGCTTGCCCTCTTTGATGAATCGTCCATTTAAGGAATCACCTGAGATAGCTCGAACGTAGTCTAACCCTCTTTTTGATCGAGTCTGGAGGATCATTCTGAGCTCTGGTTCTAATGGTTGATATCCCAAGCCGCAAGGAGGGAAAGCTTTCTTCAGTTCGATGGGCTCAAGTACCCCTTGCTGCCTTTGTCCTAGCCCCAGTTCGGGCATGAAGTGCATGTTTTTGAACATCTGAATCACATTGACATTGCTATGAGGGTCATATTATGGACAAACCCTTTCTTTGAAACCGTCCCCTACCGGGAGTAGAGGTGGCTCAACTCAAAATCCTAATAGGAGCATATCATTTGACCCATGTTGTATCTCAAGAATTGGACTGCTGGTGTTTGCACCCTCGGCGTTACCGTCGTCACCCATCGGCGAAGAACTTCAATTTTTAATGGAACAAGGAAGAGACACCCTTTATACTGTGGAGCCAGGGTCGTCCGAGCAACAGGTTAAAACAGGCCGGGATATCGATGACTTGGAATTCAACGATAGGGTTTATAGGACCAGCCCCTATTATAAGTTTTATGTATCCCATCACCTCACGATGGGTATTATCATACGCGTGGACAACGACGGAGGTTGGAGAGAGGTCACTTTCTTTCAGACCTATACATTTGAAGGTTCTCAGTGGGCAGACATTCAAAGCGGATTCGTTATCAACGAGAGAAAGTGGTACAACCTTCCTCATAATTTCGACGGAGATGCTGAGTGCATGATTGTGATTTGGTCCAATTTTAGGGATTTCCTCTTCAGAAAAGAACAGCATTCGGGTAGAGGTCAAGGATCCGACCAGGTTCACAGCTTTTTCTGGTGTGGTAAAAGGAAGAAGTATAGGTTTAGCGAGTAATTTGATTAAAGCATTTATGTGCAGTTGGGAAGACATGAAAAGCCCCCATCGGGTGATGTTAGCTTGACTTTTCTTCAGTTGATCGAGGATATTGCTCTCCTCGAGGGTCATTTCTGGCATAGGAAGGTCTTCAACTCCCTTCCCCTTATCATTTACTGGTAGTGAGTTGGGAACTTGGTAATGTCTCCCAGATCTGGTCATGTCATTTACTGAAGAAGGGAAAAACTTAAATCCAATTTCCTCACCAATCTCTGGTTGTTCTGCCACCTTATCTATTTCTCCGAGGAGTTATTCAAATGATATCATCCCACATAAGTCATCTACTGGGCCAGCTCTTTCTGAAACTTGTTCTTCGCTCGAATCTTCAAATTCTTCCCCCCATCTGGTGGCAACAATTCTGTTTTCCCTTGTGAAGTTAATGCATTCCACGAATTCAACGGCTTCTTCGTATAGGTCTTCCCATTCTGTGGGGATGTATAAGGGTGAAGGGACCAGGTGCCTTTGCAGCTTCAAAGCACCAAATAACTCGGTGATACTACAAATGTTGTTGGTTTGCCTGAATGCTTCCGTAATGATCCGGACAACATCATCTAAGCAGACTTCATCGGTTGGTACCACCCACCTATCTGATTCTCGGGACCATTTACGTTCTTCGAAAAATAACGTACTGAACCTCTGGCAGTCGATAATCATATGTGAGGGCAATTTCAGCCCGAACTCTAGGAGTTGATTCAATACCTGTGATAATTCCATACTTCCACTTTCAGAACAGGTCCGGACAGTGATGCACGCTCTGGTAAGGAGTGACGGTGCCTGATCAGCGGGGCTAGTAGGGTGTAGGAGGAAATGTGGGCAAAGTTGAAGGAGGTTAGGAGGGTATAAGGGTGTGATCTGGATTGACGGATCGAAATTTGGGTTTTCTTCCAAGAATATGGCATTGGTGTGATTTGGGAGTGGGTTATGAGTAGTGTTTGGTTTAGGATTGGCTGGTGGGGCGATGGTACCCCGGTCAATGAGATCATGGATTATGTTTTGAAGGTGAAAGCATTGGTCGGTGGTATGGCTAGCTGTTTGGTGAAAGGCGCAATGAGCATCAGTTTTGAAATTTCTAGGAAGTGGATTGGGTAATGGACGTGGATCCAGGGGCTTTATAAGGTTTCAGCTTAATAGGGCTTGGTAAACTTTGGAGAGGGGAGCATGGAGCTCAGTGTATTACCTTCGAACGGGAGCAGGGTGGATTTCTGGTGCCCATGATGTGGTTGGTTGAGAGATGTTGTTGATGGTTGAGACTGCGGCACTGACACGCTTGTCATATTTTCTGGGGGTAAACTGTCCGGATACCTTATTGGGTTCAACTTCTGTTTTGGCAAGACCTTCCTCGATTTCTACTCCTGCCTCTCTGAGAGCTCGAAAGTGGGGGTAGTACTATCCTCCCATGGTCGTTCGGACATGGGTCAAGAAATTCTTCTTCACTATGTTGACTTGTTCTTCCTCAGATGGCCGATTGGTCATGGTGGCTGCTTTTTCCCTCCATCGGGCTATAAAGTTACTGACTGATTATCCAGAGTTTTGTTTGAGCAACTCTAAATCACGACGGGTGACCTCGAGCTCTTCGTTGTATTTGTACTTTAACATGAATTCTCAAGCTACATCCTCCTAGCTACGGATTCTGGATTCCTCAAGAGATAAAAACCATTGAAGGGCACTATCCTTCAAAGTTTGCTGAAATAATTGGGCCATCACTTCTTCCGAAGCCCTTAGTAGAGTCATGGAACGATGATAACTGCAAAAATGAACAATCGGGGGACCACTCCCTCCAAACTTCTCGATATTTGGCATCTTGAACTTCTCGGGTAACCTTGCTTTAGGATAAGGAGACATATGGGTGTAGTACATGTAATTCTAGAGATCCTGACTTGGTTAAACTTTTTGGTGAGCATCTTAAGATCATCTTTGACTTTGGTCAACTCCTCCTCCTTTAGATCAGAAACCACAGGCAAGTTAGCCATAGGCTGGGCAATGTTTAACATTGGAAGCTGGGGAGGCGGCGACCCATTAGCAGGAGGGACACGCGGAGCGTGCTGATATTCTTCCAGGACCTAGATGGGCTCGGGTGGACCCATAACACGAGGGAACAGGGACTCGGGCTCTTGAGGAATAGGAACTTGGTTTCGTTGAATTTATCGGACCTCATCTTGGAGGTTGTCAATATTGGCCACAAGCTGAGCTAGGACTGTCGGCAGATCCGGTTGTATGACTGGTGCTTGATCTGCATTCTCTATGGAATATGGATGGATTCCGGACTCGAAAGAAGTAGTAGAGGAACGGATGAAACTCCGGGGTGATTTGACTGAAGACCTAAGACAATAGGGAGCCAGTCCAAGGACGTGTGATCAACCTGAGAAGGCGCAGGATGAGATTTATTTTTTGAGAAAAGGGGAAGAGATTATTTTTGTATTTTTGATAAAAAGGGAGAAATGTTTTTGGATTTTTTATATAAAGGGAGAAATGTTTTTGGATTTTTGATAAAAAGGGAGAAATATGTTTGGAGACGGAACTCATCATGATTATTATGATTATTATGTTCTCATTTGTATTTAATTCTCATAAATGAAATGTCGGACGGGACCCGAGCCTGGAAAAGTGAGGTTTTAATACATGCAAATCTATGTTTGGACTTGTAACCAGGCTCGCGGATAGAGTCCCGTTTTAAAAATGCGCGAAAATTGGGCGGAAGATCGACCCAGAATTTCGGCAGAGTTTCGGTTTAAAATCGACAATCTAAAGTGCCTTTCCTAGGTTTGACACCTATATGAGGGTATGCAGTTTGGTTGGGTGAATAGGCATGGGTTCCCCCCTTTGGCGTGGCTTCCACGATATACGTCTTGCTCTTGCGGGCAATCGGTACGTGTGGACAAGCCATTTGATATACCTGAGTGTACGTGAATTGCCTCACCATATACCTCGTGGTGACGATACGTGTGAGAGCGAATTCGATATATTCAGTGTACATGAACAAATTCCCCTCGATATACCTCCCGTCATGACTTCGGTCAAGCAGTAGGATACAGGGGGAACCGTTCGATATACGTCGAAGGTACTTGGCCAATGCAAGGTGAGAGTCATATCGCTTAGGCTAACTACGACCTGCCGGACCAGCGCCCATCACGAAGTGACCCTCCAGTTACTGGGTAAAATTTGGTCAATAGTAATGCTCTTTGGTGATGTCGTGTGAATCATGCATGATTCTCTTATTAGTATCTTATGATGAGAATGCCTTTCTTTGATTATGACAAATTGGGAATAAAGTACAAGTACCTCAAAAGGTACACCAAGTATGGATGGGTGATGTGTGCAACATGGGGATAAACATGTGATCCTAGGTGAACGTGGTGTGAAGTATACACGGAGAATTTTTTACAAGTGTGTGAACATAAGCATAAGCATGGGATACATATGAAAAAGGGGAACATGAAGATATGGGGGGAAATATAAACAAATATAACATCCATGTAAATAGAGTCAAGCCTTCAAAATAAATAAAGTCCCTAGCAGAGTCACCACTATGGCTATCCCCCGAATCCCCACCATGGAGGGAGGAAGGATCCTTCGCGTCCCGTGCGTCCCCTCTCGGGAGATCTCTTCAGCCGGCGTCGATTTTGTGAGGTGTGAAAAATGTAGAGAGATTCAGAGTCGCCAGTATATTTTACTCAAAATAGACAAAAGAAGAAGAGGAAGCCACCCCGAAGGATGGATTCCAAAGACATACTGGTGCGTGCGAAACCAAAATGATTCGGAAAAGGGTTCGGAGGCTTAGTTACGAAATGGGAAGGTGTTAGGCACCCATTCCGCCCTTTCGGTCTCTCATGGATATTTGCTATTTTCCTTTATGTTTCCCCCCGTGAGATGTGTGCGTGTGTATATATATAGAATGGAGGTAGGAATCTTCGACTTCTATCATGGAAAAGATAAAGCGAGTCATCTGTAGGAAGATATAGAAGTAATATTAGAAAAATAAGATTTACGCGGCTACCCATACGTTGAGCGTTAAAAGGGAACGATAACTCACATGGAGTAATACGCCACTAAGACTAATAATGTAAGAAAAATGGATTTAGAGAAAATAGAAAATGAGAGAAAAAGTGAGAGAAAGGACTCGAGTCTCGGGTTTTACCCCGAGACGCCTACGTAGCCTATAAAGGCATCAAAGTCCATGTAGTTCGCATACCAAGCAAAGGGGTGGGGTTTATCCCATAAATCCAAAATAAGGAATCTCTTATTTATGAGTGTGTGTGTGTGTGTAGAAAAAGTGTTTTAGTTGTGAGAAAAGTGTGGAAAAAGTATGAGAATCCCTACTTGGAATTTATGAGTAACCCTCTTTTTCTTATTTTTTGGGTTTTTATTTATATGAAAATAAGAGATGTGCAATAATACTAAATAAAAAAGTTTATTACGATGTGTGAGATGAGATGATAAAAGTGCTAAGTAATAAAAAACAAGTTATTGAGAATTTAAGACAATTCAAGAGAAAGTTGAGAAAGTTGGACCTTCTTAAAGATCTTGAGCTTGATCTTGGATGTTGGAGAGCAGCCTTTGCACTTGGATGATGATGGAGAGTGGTTAATTCACCAAGTTTGATGAAAAGGATGGTGGAAAGTGGAAGTAAAAAGAGGATTTGGAAGTTGAAATCACGTTGCCTTCGATAGAGGTTTCTAAGATTCGTTCTGAGAGATTTCTATCAGATCTGGGCTCTTCTTGCAAATGAGGTCACGGCCTCGTTTTATAGGCCCATAGGTCTGCCGATCGGCATTGCCATGGCACTACCTATACGCAGGTGCCGATAGGCAGGGTCTGGGACCTACCATTTGGCAGTGCACCTCAGGCTTTTTCGGAAAATTAGCGGCCGAGGGCAAATCGTTGGTCATAATCGCGCACGGGGCATACTGTTGGAAAGGTAATTCAGAGACCTTTGAAACTACTTTGAACCGCTCCCAAGTTCAGGAGTTGACTTTGGGTCAAATGTGGCTCGGAAGCATTTGTCGGTCCATTGGACGGGGAATTGTGCGGATGCAAACGGATCATTCGTCCGCATGGTAAGTCCGAATCGTGCATGGGGCAGACCTTTGGAAACGTTAGGAGAGTTGACTTTGGTCAACCCGGCCTGGGAAGTGCTCGATGGCTTCCCAGAGTTAAACGGATCGTTCGTCCGCATGGAAAGTCAGAATTGTGCACGGGACGGACGTTGGAAAGGGTATTCAGAACCCTTCCAAGATTCATTTAACCTCGGTCGAGCCAAAGGGTTGACTTGGGTCAACAGATCCCGAGAGTGCCTGGCAGCCTCTAGGTCAGGTTTCAGACGCAAATGGATCATTTGTCTGCATGGTAAGTCGGAATCGTGCATGGGGTAGACCATTGGAAAGGGTATTCAGTGACCTTCGAAGATTCATTGAGTCTCGATCGAGACGAGGAGTTTGACTTTTGGGTCAAACTGAGCCGGGGGATGCTCGATGACTTCCAGGTCAGTACTCGAGACGTGTCCTGGGTTCGCGATGATGAGTGGAGGCACTAGGGACCTAAGGAGAGTTAGGGGGTAACATAGTGAGGTGTCTACACCTGTAATGCCACCCTTAGTGATGAGAGTGAAAAGGAAGAGGGACCTGATTCTCCCACTGAGCGAAACTTTACCGCGTTCATGGAAAGTCATGTGAGAAGCGATAATGAATCTTCCCATGAAGATATACATTTACATGACCCTTCCGAGGCCTTTGTTTGTGAATCCCCAAACAATGATGGTTGTGAGAGTGGAGAAGATAGAGAAAGTGAAAGTGATGAAGAGTTTGATGAGAGTGAACTTCAAATTGAATTTAGATAATTATATGAAGAATCTATTAAATTAAAATGAGAAAATTTGAAGTTAGAAGCTAGAAACTAGTTTAGGAGAGCATTCTAAGGTCATTGATGAGAGTGCCTTAGTGGAAGACCTTTTGACACCTAAGAGAGATCTTCGAGAGGATCTTGCCTATGTAGATGGAAAGAGAGAGAGACTTAGAGGTTTGATGCAATCAATGAAAAAGGATTTTCTTATGTTTGAAGAGAGGAATGTTTTCCTAGAGTCTAGAATTTTAGAATTTAAAGAAAAATTGAGAGACTCTAGTGAGGTCCAATTTGATTTGGAATGTAGGTCCGCTAAGTTAGACAAAATATTAGGAACCGTCCAAGTCAAAAATGACACTTTTATTTTAGGCTTCGATTCTTGTAATGATTCCACTAACAAAGCCAAAACCAATGTTTTAAGAGAATCACATAGGAAAGCTTCTAAAGGTTAATCCTTAGGTACTACTTTTCGACGTGTCTTTACTTTCTCACATTGTGGTCGAAAAGGTCATCTTAGGAAATTTTTCTTTGATCTTAAAAGAATTTCTTGGAAATCAAAGAGTAAGGTAACCGAGGTAGCCAAGATTGCCCAATCCCGAGATTTTCACTCTTCTCTAGTTTGGGTTAGGCTTTCCCACTTTGTAGCTTTACAAAATAGGATTTTTTTTTGTTCTCACTTTCTTTCACATGCTTCCTCCCTTGAAAAATCTAAAGGTTGAATGTGTTAGCTTTGTTTTGTATAATGTAGTCTTGTTTTTCATGCTATATGTGAATGCTAATTGTATGTTTGTATGTCATTTTCTAGTATATTCTCCATGATTAATCACATGCTAGAATTATGATTTGTGTATATCATTTGTATTATATTCTTTCATTTTAGTTCGCATTAAATGAAAAAATACTTAAAGATTTTGTTTATCATTTATATTTTACCTTATGAGTAATTTAGGCTTAATGAAAAATTACAAAATTATTTTTGTTTGTTTTGTGAGTAAATTTTTTTTTATGTTTGGTTAAACATTTTAAATACTCGAAACGATTTTCTTGTGTAGTTTAGTTTGACACACCTGTTGTGGCATATATTTGTGTTGAATCTTATCATTCCTCTTCCAGGTGGCTATAACATTTGGTTAAAATTTCCAATCCTTAAAATGTTCTTTGTCATGGTTACATGGAGTAGTTTAAGTTTGACATGCTTAATGGATTCACTTTTATATGCCTTTTCACACATATGCACGAGCTCTTTTGAAATTTTAACTTCACATGTATATTTGAGCTTTGTGAGGTGTTCTCCTACCAATCTCGTCATCTGCGTATCTTGTGTTCATGTTAACTCCGTTGCACGTGAGATTTGTGTGATACAAAAATATGATATATGAATGTGCACGGGGAAGGTCTCCGAGAGGAAAGATTATCCTTTATGAGTAAGCCACCATTTGCTATGGACCTAAAATAAATACGTGGTCCAAATCCCTAAAAGAATATGGAAGTAAAAAAAATTACCCGAGGCCTAGTTTAATTAGATTGATTTATTCATTCAAAATAAAAGAATAATTCATATTTTGAGGGAGTTTGGATGGCATATCAATAGTTTTTTACAATGTTCTTTTATCCTAGTTGCGCATTTTTGTCATGAATCTATTGGTTTGTAGAATCATCAATATGCTAGGATTGTATGCGTTGAGCTTGTTTGTTCATACAGTTCACCATATCTTGTCACATAAGGCTAAATCTTAGTTGATAAAGTTTTGCAATCAAATGCGAACTCTGTGAACATGTTTAAGTGATTGGTTCTTAATTCATTGGTCTCTAGTTCACACCCCTTCACGTCCATTTCCATATGACACATTTATACCATAAGAGTGTGAAAAACATATGTTATTTTATTTTTGTGTCATTGGTGAGTTTATATCTATATATGTGTGCTTATGCATATTTTGTATCTATTATGTATACATTTATATGATATTTTGTTTGTTTTTGAATCTTTTCCATGCTTGTCAGTCCATTTATGCTTTTAATTCAAAATTGGTATCTTACTTTTTGCAATTTTTTGTTGATATCCCATACTTATGTTGAATACAATTTAGTTGGTCTCATTTTTTTGGCATCATAAGTTGGTATCTATTTACCCTTATTGTTGATTAGTTACTTTCTATTTATATCCCCTGTGTAGTTTAAGAGGGAGAAATAATATATGTTTTAATTGGTGGAGACATAAGTAATGTTTAAATTCTTTAACCTTTGTCTATTCCTGACCAAAAAAGGGGAGAAATGGTATTTAAACCTCTAGTTTAGGAGATTTAACTTAAGGGGAGTCGCGACATTCTTAGGTATATATTATTTGATAAAGGAGGAGAATTAATGTAGGTGGAGCATTTATTTAAATTGCATTTAATATTTTGAAAGTCTTTATGCATTTAATGGTTTGCTTTAGTGTGTAGGATTTATTCTTTTAACGAAATTTATTTAAAGCGATAAAGCATCATTGGGTCGAGTCAGTGTCTGAATTTTTTATTTTTTTTGGGTGGGATGTCTGTCTAGTCGAGATTGACAACCCTTTAGGATTTTTGGTTTGGTTTTGTCCCGAAATATCCAAAGGGGGTGATTTGTAAGGACAAATTTCCAATCGAGTCAATTTGTATTATTGGCTTAATTCCGGAGAAAACAATTTGAGTCATATGATAAAGTATAGACTGTATCCATCCAAGCCTATGAAGAGTTTGTGTTGAAGACGTAGCAACCCAAAAATTAAAGTTTCATCATTGTCCAACTTAGTGTCTCATTTCTACATCAACAACAATTGGATTCCATAGTCTCCAAAGGTAATAATGCACTTATATATATGTAGAGACTTGGAATATTTGTATGGGTGTAATCTTTCCAATTTTAATTTAAAATGACTTTTTATTTTCGGAATTATTTAACAATGCTAGATAAACGTTTTTGGACTTAAAATGAAAATTTTGAAATTTTCGAATTTTCGTTCGAAATGTCGTTCGAAGGAGATTCTCATTCGAATGAGAATTTGAACGAGTTTTTTAATGACTTTTACAATTGATCCATGTTTTATCGTTTAAAGTTTCATTCTAACAAACTCGTTTGAATGAGTTTTTTCAATGATATTTTGTCCTATTTTCTCCTAGGAATTTCATTCGAACGACTTTGGCAGGAAAGCTAATTTTTTGACAGTTTTTGGTAACCACCCACTAACCCATTTATTTGTACCTGTTTTAACCATTTAGGGGGAACTTTGTTCAGCTGAACTTTTGGGACTTTTTCACCTTCTTTGAGAGCACATCTTTCCATACCAGAAGTTCCCTTTTGTATTTTTATGTCTAAATGATTCGATTTCATAAAAACACTTACACACCCATATGTTTTAGTTTTACTTCCAAGTTCTTCATACATATATCTTTTATTGGAGAGTTCAATTGGCACCTTTTTTTCTCTGCACCAACTAAAGAAGAAAGTTTGGGTTCTTCCCCACCCCTAAAGGAGTTTTATTTGCATGATGCGGTGTTCCCACTCGAGGTGACGGAGACCAAAAGCCTCATCGGTGGATTCTGAGATCGTGGAGGAGTTCATGGTTGTCTACTAGGCAGAGGTAGTTATAAGAAGACGCGTCAAGGTTTGGACGCAATCGATTCGAGGAAGTAAGTCATCTGTCTTGTGATAATAAACCCATACTTAGTGGACTTAAGGCTAGGGACATCCTAGGTTTTCCCCATTTTAGTTTTTCTTGTACATCGACGTGTAGTGTGATGTGATTTACTTTTATCTTGCAAAACACCTTAGAATGTATGGTTAGGTTTAAGAAAGATAAAATTGTGTTTAATCACACTTTAGTTTAATTTGGTACTGAATTAGGTAGGGTGAATTTTTAATTAATTTAATTCAAGTCAAGATTATTTGATTTGATGATATTTGGTTTGGCCTAAATAGAAAAATGAATTAATCTTGTTAGGCAAATTTTTGGACTTGAGTTGAGTTAATTTGTTTAAGTGAAAATTTATATTATAATAAGTTTATTTCACTTTTAGTTTAGTTTAATTTTAATTTGAAAGAAATTAAAATTTGTACTGTGTGTAATTGTTTTACATTTGAACAATCCTATTCCGTACTTAAAGGAAATTAATATTTATTTTAAAAGAAATTTTTAAAATTTGGAGACTTTCAAATTGGTATAAGATATTTAATTATTAAAAACTATCGTTTTTAAAACGTTAGAAAAATGAAAGATATACCTCCGGTTGAAGGGCATTCACTGTCTCCCTCAACACCTCCGGGTCCATCGCACTGGGGCGACGTAGCATACACACCGACCCTCAATTAGGCCATCAGATGTTATAAGAAGGAGGAGCCAACCACAGAAAACGAACCTCTGAGGTTGTTGTCACGGTACTTTTCGATGCACCACCCGTACCATTAGCAAACCACACTTTTCGACTTGTTCCCCAATCAGAAACTGCGGGGGGGAGAGTCATAAGATCATATATATTGGTCGGCATCAACCATCTCGACATATATCCCGATAATCATAGGTCTTCGCCGTGTCGGTATACGACGAATAGGGCTCGTCGACCATCGTCGCCACCCTCGCCTCCTCCGACATCTCCCACTCTTGCCTTATATACCTTGAGGTGGAACCATTACCTCATCCTCTACCACCTATAAGATTAAATTCTCCCCCAGGTGCTAGTAGTATCCAAACTTGTGCACCAATAGATGACACAACTATGCATTCTCCCCGATCACCCTTGTGTGCTGGATGGACGTCCCCCATAGATATAAGACCTCCTACAAAATTTCCACCAAAAAATCAATATTTGAAAAGATCATCAAGGAAAAATAGTCTAATGAAAGAAGAATTTACCCGATCGCTCGTCAGTCCGTTCAAGACCTGATGCACCACTTCCAAAGAGAAAGACTCTCTCGATTGTCGATTGGGCTTCAACCACTGGTACATCTGGAAAAAGTCTCACACTGACTCATACTTCAAACTAGGGGTGGAAATGGTATGGTTTGGTCGGTAACGATTGCTTACCAATACCAAAACCGTAATTTGGATGGTAAAACTGTTTGTACCGAATTTACCGGCCGATACATCAAAATAGAAACCAAAACCAAATCCTCCGGTATTACGGTATTTTCGGTAATTTCGGTTTTATTTTGGTTTCTGTAATTTTGGTTTCTTTTTGGTTTCATTCCGGTAAATACCAAAATTACAAGCTGGTTTCATTCCGGTAAGTTTCGGTAGAACATTTTAAACTCAATTCGGTTAAATTCATTCGTTAAAACTTGAATCAAATATAATTTGCAATACAAAATAACATGAGTATATGAAGCATAAAGTAAAAGTCATTATTAATTATGTCCATTCTAAATCCATAAACATAAAACTCCATATTAAGATTTACATTCATCCGAAATAGTTTCTTGCAATGTTGAAATAAACCAAAAGTAACATGCAACTCTCAATGGTTTTATCAATTCTCTCTCCTTTCTTCTCTTTTGCCTCCAATTTTTCCACCTATAAATCAATACAAAAGTAATATGTCAATAGAACATCCTATAAATGGCCTAAAAATGACTTCAAACAGCATGAAAATGCCTTAAAACAGCATGAAAAACAGCCCCCAAATGGCTAAAAAATAGCCTAAAAAATAGTCCCCAAATGGCTAAAAAAACAGCCTAAAAAAACCCATAAATGGCCTAAAAAAAAGCCCAAAATAGCCCTAAAACAGCCTAGAAAAGCCTAAAAACAGCTTAAAAACAACCCCCTAAATGGCCTAAAATAGCCAAAAATAGCTAAAAAAATAGCCTAAAAACAGCCCCCCAAATGGCCTAAAAACAGCCCCCAAATGGCTTAAAAATACCCAAAAAACAGCCTAAAAAACTTCCCATATATGGCTTAAAAACTGCCTAAAAATAGCATAAAAATACCTCCAAATAGCTTAAAAACAACCTAAAAAACAGCCCCCTAAATGGCTTAAATACAGCCTAAAAAACAATCCCCAAATGGCTAAAAACAACCTAAAAAATAGCTCCCAATTGGCTTAAAAACAGCAACAAATGGCTTAAAAAACAGTCCTAAATTGCCTAAAAACAGTCTTCTTAAATAGATAATGCAATATACCTCATGTTTCAAAAGCTGAATGCCGCTCAAACCGATATAATGTTCAATGCATTGAACTCATCCATTACACCTACAAGTGAACAATAATAAAAATGCATATCAATATCAATAAATATATATAAATAAGATACCGAAATAAGTACAATTAGAGCCTATGAATGTAAAATACATACAAGTTTCAATAGTCTCAAGTGCCTCAAGTGAATCTTCAATTTCGATGGTTGGGGAGCTTCTAATCCAATCTTGAGCGCATACTAAACACTCCACCGATTTTGGTGTCAAAGAACTACGAAATGGATCAAGGACTCTTTTTCTTGTACTAAAAGCACACTCGGAAGCAACCAATGTCATGGGAATGGCCAAGATATCACGTGCCATCAATGCTAATGCACGGTATGTTGGAATCTTTCCTTGCCACCAAGTCAAAACATTAAAATTTTGATCATCAAGAGTTTCTATACCATTATGTAAGTATCGATCCAAATCATTCATCAATTCAACATTTTCCTTCCTCTTCAAATAGTTTGAAAATCCCTTCTTCTTCAAAGCACGTTTGTCCACATTTTCAACAGAATTGCCCGAAATATCACCAACATAATGACGAACCTTACTTGAATCACTATCCCCACAAGACTCATTTTCTAACTTGTAGTGATAATAGATTTGTGACATCAAACTTTTCAATTTTTCAATAAAATCAAACACTTTACACTCTCTTTCTACTTCAGAAAGCGTGTGATCCTTGGAAAAATATTCATTATACCAATACTCCACATATTGCAATTTATGGCGAGGCTCCAAGACAATAGCAATAACCAAAATTAAATTTAAATAAGTAACATCACAATACTTGTCAAATTTGGTATTCATTTTGATAGCCATATCACGGAAAAAAGGATCATCACTCTCTAAATACTCCGAGAGTAAGTCTTTAGTGGAGGTTACTTCATCAAAGTAAGAATTTGAAGTAATATAATGAGAACCGGATATACGTTTTGTTAGAAGGTAGAATTCTTCCAAAAACGTGTACAAAGCTTTTAATGTCATCCAATCACTCTCACACATGATGCCACCCCCTTTCCTACTAACTTCCACTTTGTACATATCATCCTTATCCTCAAGACGTTCGAACGCCTTTTGATATTGCATTGCCGCACCTATCATAAGGTAGGTAGAATTCCACCTCGTTTTCACATCTAGGCATACACACTTTGTTGATCTTATCCTTTCTTCCGAGGCACACAACTTAAAAGTTTGCAACCTTGATGGAGAACTTCTCACGTATTTCACACTCCTACGAAGTCGCTTCACTATCTCCTTAATCTCAAGAATCCCATCCCTCACAACAAGATTAATAATGTGTGCAAAACATCTCACATGAAAAAATTCCCCACCCAACAACAACCCATTTCTCTTGTTAAATCTTTTTCTCAAGTCATCAACACACCTATCATTATTTTTTGCATTATCAAGGGTGATTGTTGTTAACTTTTCTAAACCCCACCCTAGCAAACATGACTCCACAGCTTTAGAAATGGCCTCACCTTTATGTGGGTGTGAAAGTACACAAAAATTAATGATTTTCTTTTGTAACTTCCAATTATTATCCACATAATGAGCGGTAAGACACATATACCCCAAATTTTGAATAGATGTCCACAAATCAGTGGTGATGGAGACACGTGTAGCGGATGTCATAAAGTAATGCTTCAATTTTGCACGTTCTTCAAGATAAATTTGCCAACAATCTTTGGTGATAGTGGGTCGGGAAACTACATGAAACCTAGGGTTTAACTCTTTTACAAACAACCGAAAACCCTCTTTTTCAACAAAACTAAATGGAAGTTCACAAAGAATAATCATTTTCGCAAGAGTCTTGCGAGCTATATCTTGATCAAACTTCCAATTAATTTTTTCAGTTCCTTCCAACGATAAAATTGATTGTTTATCGGTTATTTCGGATTGCGAATATTTTTTACATCTCCTTTTAAGATGATTCCACAATAAAGTAGTTTCGTTAACAGAAGGAGCATTAAATTTTTCACCACAATGTACACAATCACAAGTACCCATATATTTACCATCAACCATATGTCTATTCATCTGAGTCCAAATGAGAGAACTACCTTGGTTTGTGATAGTTTTAGTACCTCCCTTCGTTCTTTTTTGACTCACTTCAGTGCTGCCCTTGCTTATTTCAACAACATCATTATTTGTTTCATCCATCGCTGACATCTAACAAATACAAAATATAGAACAAATAATTATTGAGGGATAACACGAACAAGAAGTTAATACGTAATACTTTAATACATACAAAATGACATAACATGTCATGTACTACAATACAAGTTATAAGGCTAGAGAGTAGAAACATTTGGAAGTATTAGCCCCATTGGGATAATGATACTATTTAATCCAACCATATCATAACAAAAAAGAAACTATTTCTAAACTCTCTCAAAAAAAAAATCCCACTTGTTACTCTAATCCGTGTTATTAAGCCCCATTATTCACATTTTCAGTAACTTATCATATTGTATCTGTTTCTGAGGGTAAAGGTCCTTCACAGACCACTTGTCGAGTTGATGTATAGCATGTTTTTTTTTGTTAGTCCTAACACGATCAACATGATTCCATTCTACGCAATCTCCCAAATGAGCCCAAAGTTTATTTGACGACTCAATCTCCGGAAAACGTTGTTTACAATGTATGCACTCAATTTACCCATTTCTCTCAATCTTTGCATAATGCTCAAAATATTCATTGTTATCATACTCCTAATTTTTTTTGGTCCATTTTCTCTTTCCCAACACCTCCGAGATTGCTATGAGCCCACAAATATTGCCTTTCAAAACCATTGTTGATTAAAACCTACAAATAAAAAAAACTATAAAAATAAATCTGTAACAATAATAAAAAAAATCCATCTTATACACATTAAAAAAAACAGCTTATACATAAATAAAAAAAAACTGTTGTTAACAGCTTATATACATAAAAAAAACCAATAACAGCATATCAAACAACAACAAAAAAATCCAGCTAATACACATTAGAAATAGCCAAAAAAACAACAAAAAATATGTTCCTCTTTTTTTACTTTTATATATACAGGAAAACCCAATACAGAAAATTCTTCTTAAAATTGGGGAATTTACTTTTTTTACTTTTAAACTTATTTTTTACTTTTATCTATACAGATAAAAAACCCAGCTCAACAAAAAATAAAAAAGGGGCAAAGTGTGGCTGTTGTGTAGCTGTGTGTGTGTGTGTGCGTGTGTAGCTGTGTGTGTAGCTGTGCGTGTGTGTACGTGTGTAGCTGTGTGTGTGTGCATGTTTAGCTTCGTGTGTAGCTGTGTGTGTGTAGCTGTGTGTGTGTGTGTGTGCATGTGTAGCTCTGTGTGTGTGCGTGTGTAGCTGTGTGTGCGTGTGTAGCTATGTGTGCGTGTGCCTGTGTGTGTGTGGCTGTGTGTGTGGCCGTGTGGTAGATCGGAGGGGGAGGGGGAGGGGGAAGATCTGAGATGGGATAGATAAAGAGTTGTGTACATTTTTTTTCTTTTGTTGTTTGCTCTCAAGCTCATCAGCCGTAGGAAAGTGAATGAGAAATTAGGGTTTGCATTTTATATAAAGAAGAATGGATGGATGAGATGGGTTTACTTTAAATGGAGGGTCTTGATAATTTAGAATATATTTTTTTAATACAAAATTATTTGGTAATTGGTATAGTAACATTTGGTAAGTTTGGTATGGTATGTTGGTACGGTAAATTCGGTAATTTCGGTACGGTACATCGGTACGGTAATGCAGTACGATAAAGCGGTATGGTAATTTGTTAAATCGGTTTTTTATATCTAAAAACCAAAACCAAAACCAACCAAACTTTTTGCGGTTTTTTTGGTTTCGGTAATTTCGGTTTTTGGTATTTCAAAATATGAAACCAAAACCATTTTTTTTCGGACCAAAACGGTACGGTACGGTAAAAAACCGTACCGCTTCCACCCCTACTTCAAACCTATCAAACAGGCATAAATCCTAATCACCTCGTAAAACCGCGTCTGCAAAGGACACGGGCCATCAATCAAATAAAAGAAAGCAGGGAATCGAGAATAAAATGCATAAAAGAAAATTCATAAAGGAAAGAATACCTCTAAAAGATATGTGACACCAGTAAAGGTCTACCAGCAGCACTGACTACATGCATCCCAAGATGAATACCGAATTACCAAAGTCAGGCTCCCCCAGTCAAAGAGAAAAATTATTCAAGAATATCCTCATATAAGTCAAATACCACAAATAAATGACGTCGCCAGTAAAAATACTCGAAGTAATAAAAGTATAAAAAAAAGGGGCCATCTCATGCACCTGTTTCCCATCAGTCTCATCGATTCACCAATTCAATAAAACCTCCTTCAAAAGAGAGAGACGAATGGAGTCTTCTGAGACTGTCCACCTAACATCACCCAACACTACATCCACCATCGTCGATGTGACCTACAAAGTCTTGACCAAATCTATCTAGGGCCCCTCACAGTCTAGCCCCAATAGCTGTTGCATATTAATGGGAGTCACTGTCATCTCCCCAAATCCCAAATGCATGTTGTGGGTGGTATCCCACCACCTCTCTCCTAAAGCTTAGAGAACGACCATCGAATAAAGCGTATCACCCAATACAGATGCCAAACTACCAATGCCAACAGATGAAATCACCCAGTACATCACCGGAGGAAGGGTATCCCAGACATCCTCAAACCATAAGTCTTTCAAACAAAAAAGGAAAACCCTTGTAAAAATTCAGAAAAAAAAGGAAATACCAAAGGTCATTACCACTTACATAGACACTAGGGTTCACAACCCTAGAGGATTGATGGTGCGCAGGCTTGCGCATAGGAGTTATCTAATCTACAACCTACTCGAACAAGTCACAAAAATTCTCATTACACAGCACTAGGGGCACCCTGGCCCGCCACTCTAAATGAGCCTAGTCATCAACACTCAACCATGTCATGTGGACCGTACTCCTTGATAAATCCTCCATTTCTTAGCTTTAGGGGAGAAAAAAATGCTATGAAAGTTTTGTAGAAAGGAAAGGCAGAGCATAGAAGGCATAAAAGTTGCAAAAAATGAAGAAATTTTGACCCTTTTTATAGGAGGCTAACAAGCATGCCGAGCGGCAGTCCCCGAAGTCCTACCAATCGACACTATCCCTTCACATCCCGAGGTAATCAAAAAGATCGTGACACTGCCATTTTGAACCTCCAAAAAATTTTGTACCCAAATTTCCAAAAAATACTAGAAAATCTTTAAAATTCCCTAGAAATTTTCTAAAATTACCCAATGAATTTTGGAACCTTCTTTTACAAAGAAAAACCATTTTTTTCAATCCTCTCAATTACTAATTTGAATTAATACATCATTTTCTCTCGTAATTAATTCCCTAAAGGAATTCCTAAATACAATTTCATATATCCCTAGCAACATCTCCAAAGGACACTGTAGAAATCAAAGAGAATTCCCAAGTAAGGTTGTAGCTAATCCTCAGATTAATATATTTTCCCCAGTAAAGTCTTTAAACTTTTCTAGGAAAATCGTACACTACGCTATGAACTTAAGAACTCAGAATTGGATTCGACCCCCATAATGGGTCATTCCGACTTAAGCCCTTAGGATTGGCTTTAACCCATAGAATTGGCCACCTCTACTTAAGCCGTAAAAATTGTCTTCGACTTGGCCAAATTGGTCACTCCTACTTGAGCCCCCAAAATTATTTCGACCCATAAAATTGGTGACCCCTACTTAAGCCCTCAGAATTGGCTTTGACCCACAAAATTGGCCACCCCTACTCAAGCCCTCATAATTCGCCTCAACCCTCAGAATTGGTCACTTCTACTTAGGTTCTCATAATTGACCCCGTCCCTCAGATTTCTTCACTCCCATATTAAAGTCCTTAGAATTATCTTCAACCCTCACAATTGGTCTCTCCTACTTATGTCCTCATAATTTACGTCGTCCCTGAGAGTTGGTCGCTTCCATCTTAAGTCCTTATGATTTGCTTGCGTCCTCAGAATTGACCTCGCTCGTACCGAAAACCCACATAATTATCTTTGACTCAAATAATTAGTCTCTCCCTACACTAGGTACTTAGAATTGACCTCATCCAATAGAATCATCCATCCTCAACATTTCCTTAGGTCCTAAGAATCAGGCTCGACCCTCTGAATTTGACATCCTCGTCCCTCTTGGTCCATAGAATCGACCTCCTTCCCAAAACATCATGAGGTGTCTATTCGATGGGCTTCACTTTCTCCAATCTCATCCATCGAGGGGATATATAGACATCACATTATAGGACCCCATAATTCTCTCTTTATGTCCCTACCACCTCCCTATTTCACAACAAAACCTAGGTCAAACCTTGATTATGAATATAGCGGCCATCAGCTGCTCTCGAGCCCCATTTGACTTCGGTCAACTCTATTTTCAAAAAAAAATATTTATGAATCTTCGAAGGGATCGGAATACCCATTCCAACGGTCCATCCAATGCATGAATCGGCATAATGTTTTGGACGAACATACCATTTTACTATTAAAAATTGATCTAGAGGCCACCGGGCACTATCGGGCCTCAATTTGACCCCAATTAACTTCAACGTTAGAGTGAAATCTCTTTGAAACATCTAAGGTAAATAAATACCCTTTCAAAAGGTCTACCCCGTGAATAAAATAACATAATCACTCGGATGAACGATCCATTTTTTCCCGAACACTGATCTAAAGGCCATCGGGTATTGTTAGGCTCTGTTTGACCAAGGTAAACTCTTCAGATCGAAAGAGGCTAAATGAATATTCAAATTTCACTTAATACCCTTTCTAACGGTCCACCTTGTGTACAAATCATCCTTACGGTACGGAAAAATCACCTGGTTTACTCCGAAAGGTTATCGGGCGCTTTCGGGCCCCATTTTACCAAAGCCCACTCTCGAAACTGAGTGAAGATCTTTGTAATTTCTAAGTACCTCTAATAGCCTTTACAACTATCTACCCTTTTAATGATTCTGACATACGATTTGGAAGAAAGATCCATTTTTCGTCCGACGATCTCCTGTCCAAAGGACCAACGAGCGCTTTCGAGCCTCGTTTGACCTAAAGTCAACTTTCGGACTCGGGAATGAACCAAAGGACTCTTGAAGGTATCTCAATTACCCTTCTAAGGGTATGACATGTGCACGATTTGGATTTATGGAATGTTTTCTACAATTCATTTTCGAAAAAATATGCACGAGATTACCGATTGGCAGGTCCATTTCCCTACCTATCGGGAGTACGCCTAGGGTTACCTGCCGATTGCTAGGGTTAGGGCTACGTTGATCAGCAACCCCTTACCTTATCAATAGAGGGAACGACCTCACTTCCCAAACAGACATCAGATCCCTCAATAGCAGTGCTCTTAATAACATTATCTTGCAATCATCGAGGTTTCCTTGTGTGAAATTTATTTCCATCTTTCATTGCCATGCTTTTCATACTCAATTTAGAAAAAAATTCATTCTCTCACATCGAACATTCATCTCACCATTCAAGGGATCTCATCAAGGATCAAGATCAAGCCTCAATTCTCCAAAGAAGGTCCCAAAATCCTTCCTTCTCTTTAAATTCTGTTTTTTTTCATTAGTTACACAAATTCTTAATATAGTTTTTACTTTAGTTCATACACGTTAATATCTCAACCTTTATTAGTTATACTGCACATACTATATTTTCTATAGAGAAAACCAAGATAGAGAAAAAGAGGGTTACACCTATAAATTCTAATGGGATTATCCACCCTAATTTCTCAAAAATAAAATACATTTTATACACACACATATATAATAAATTCTTATTCGAATCTATGGTATAAACCCCAACGTTATGCCACATGAGAATTACGTAGACTTTAATGCCTTTATAGACTACGTAGGCATTTCACGCTAAAACCCGAGACTCGAGTCCAATTTTCCCATTTTTGCATTTGTCACCTTTTCATCCATACATTATTTGAAAATATATTATATTTGTGATACTTATTTGCATTTTATCCAACACATATTATCGTTTCATCATAACGATCAATATCTCGCCAAACACATACATCGTATTTTCTAAATATTATTTTGGGAACGTTCCTTTTGATGACCTCACTCTACCTTTTCTATGATATGAGTTAGGCGATTCCAATCTCCATTTATATATACTCGCACACACACTTTATGGAGAAATTAAGAAAAACAGTAACACAATCCCATGAGATACCGAAAGGGCGGGATGTGTGACTAACACCTTCCTATTTCATATCTTAGCCCCCGAACCTCTGAACTATTTTAAGCATAAAGAATTTATCAAAATTTTCTTTAGAGGAGCTTCCAATAATAAAGGATATGGCAATGGGATACTCCAAATCGCCCCTGATGATTTTCACACTCTAATTGCGATCAAGCTAGATTTTCCATACACCAACTACATGACCGAATATGAGGCATGCACCTTAGTCCTTAAAGTCTCTCTAAAAAAAGTTATCCAATGACTATATCTCTATAGAGTTTCTTCCTTCATCATCATCCAGGTCCTTAGATGATGGAAAATCGAAGATAAAAATCTCTTACCCTTCCAGGCCCACCTAGAAGAGTTTACTTCCTAGTTTTGAGATAACACATTCCACTACCTTCCCCGAGCAAGGAATAGCTTGGTTGATGCCCTTGCTATCTTAGCCTCCATATTCGACATGGTTGAGGGAATAAAAATTGCCCATTTTCTGGTCCAAAAGTAAGCTAAATTGACCCATTACTACCATATTGAACTCGTCACAGAAGATGACTCCGATATGACTGAATGATGGTACTATGACATTTGGCACCTCCTCAAGCATGGTAGTTAACCCTAACATCCCAACAAGAAAGACCAAGAAACCCTCCGCCAATTATTCGCCAAGTACATGCTCTACAATAAAGCACTGTTTAAGAGAAACTTTGATATAAGCCACCTACACTACATCGCAGGGGCTGATATTGAAGAGTTGATGCAGAAGATCCATAACGGGGAATGTGATACCCACATGAATGGTCATATGATTTCCAAGAAGATTATCCAGCAGGGTTACTATTGTACTACCATGGTTTAAGATTGCCCCGCCTTTTTTCAGACAAGCCTTAAGTGCTAACAGTTTTCCAATCTTCAGCACTTGCCTATATGGGAATTATACAACATGACTTATCCCTCACCATTCTCCACATGGGGAATTGATATCATAAGGAAATTCAAATCGAAGGACTCTAATGGGCACGAGTCCATCCTAGTCTCCATTGATTACTTCACCAAATGGGTCGAAGCGGAGTCATACGCATAACTAAATGCCAAAACGGTAGACAAATGCATCGAAAAGAATATTATCTTTCGATACAGGATTCTACATGAATTGGTCAATATAGGGTTCCTCATTTCGAGGAAGAGACATGTATTATCCTTTCATTATAAATATCAATATCCCTATAAGCATATATATTATTTTTTTAAATTATTATTTTGGGAAAATTCCTATGGATGACTTCGCTCCATCTTTTCAAGAGGCGAGTTGAGCGATTTCGATATGCACTCATATATACACACACATAAACTTCATGTAAAAATTAATAAAATTAGTAACATAAGCCCATGAGAGACCGAAAGGGTGGGATGAGAGCCTAACACCTTCCCGTTGTGTAACTTAGTTCTGAACCTCTGAACTATTAGTTTCGCATGCATCGGTTTGTCTTTGATGCTGCTCTTTCCTGGTAGAAACATGTTATTTTGCCTATTTTGTGGAAAATAGGCTTGAGTCTATATCTATTTACATCACCCTAAACCAACAACGGCCAAAGCTCACCCCCCCCCCCCCCCGATGTTGCGAGGGGTACAGGATATTTATCATCCCTCTGACTCCCGAAAGCTCATAGGCAGGGGAAGGTCTTGGGATGGCCACACCAACAAATCTTTGGCTTTTTAGCTTTTGGACATGATGGAAATTTGATTATTTTGCCTTCTCAATGGGATTCAAGACTAGAAGTGCCTCCACTTTTAATGAGATTAATTTCCATTTTAATCCCATCTCCGGATTCAATTTAGAATAAAATAACCTTAGCGCAAGTGAAAATGACGTGTTTGGTTCTACGAGGAAGCTGCCTCTTTAATCATATATCCACTATATTATTCAATTTAGTATTTAAAATTATTCGTGAGATAAAACTTATAATGTATAAATTATTTTTCAATGTACTTGAACGAATAAAAGATATACAATTTCGATAAAAACAAGTTTATAAAAGTCAATCAGAAATCTGTTCAAAACAAATATACAAAACCGAAATAAAAATTTCTAAAACCATGTACATTAAATAATTTACCTCTATGAACCTAATGTCTACACCAATATGCATAAGAATATTCCACTACTAAGAGTCTTGCGTTATTCTAATAGCCCACAAAATAAGAATCTATATCTTCAAAGTAATTGATCAGTTACTTGGAACCTTTGCATTGAGTTTCAATCCTAATTTTTTCTTCCTAAGTCTATACACTAAGATACTATAGATCGGTCCATAAGTCATGCATTTACGTTCAAGAGAAGAGCCATTAACATTACCCTTTCCTTACAAGTAAGGTAAACTCGGACACATTGCTATAAAAGTTGTAATTACTTTTAATAGGATTACATGCCTTCCATCTATTTCATTACTATCAAGGAATATGAACCCTTCTTAACCTAAACTGTTTTACCCGAAACTTAGCATTATCCTCTTACCCCCTTAGGGGAAAGAAGTAAATCTCTCCTCAAATAACCAACACCAACCTCAGGACATCGATGATATTTACTCAAGATTATGAAATGGTAAAGTATTTCCACACCATATCTAATCCAAAGAATCCTACATAAATTAATGATTGAAATCATTTCAAGAACATGACACTTACTTGAGTGTCATCAACCAGAGCATATGTTAACAAATTATGATCAGTCAATTCTTTAAAATAAAAACTCCATGTAGTTATTCTCCGATGGGGTGACCGAACACATGTAACACTCAATCTATAAGAATTACCATGTATTTTAAAATAACGTGACTTATAAGTAAATAATTTTATGGGAATTATCAGTTTAATAATTTTACTATCTCCCTACGCTAGATAGGGTTCCAAATCAAGCTGATAAGAGGAATCAATCACATTAAAACTTTAAAATATTTATGGAAATTATCGGTTAAATAATTTTACTATCTCCTTTAGTTAGAACAATGGCCAATAAAATTTTCAGTTCTTGAAACTAATTCAAGTATAAATTTTAAGACTCATACCGGTGAGAAAAAGTTTTTTTTTTTGTGAAACTTGTAACTATATTAAACTAAAAAGAGAGATTAAGTACAAATATCGAAAACCCAAAACCTATGCAAAACAAACCAGGTCGTCCCAAAACATAAAAAAAAATGGCCTACGCCCATTACATTTTAGCGCAACTAAAACCTACAATATAAATACAAAGCCATATGCTGACAAAATGCAACCCACTATAATTTTCTCTCACCTACCACACTTTAATGAAATCTTATTCCTACTTCAACTCTGCAAACCAAAAACATTAACAAAAATACATCGAAAACCAAATGTTGAGATACACTATGGAAATAGAATCTCTCCATCAATCTTAACATCTCTCCTCATGGAGGATAAACAATACCTCAAACCTTATAGACCGATATCAACAGACCCCTTGAATTCGCAATGAGGCATATGAAGATTCATTTTTTTATGTGAGAAAATGTTGAATTAATTTTTGAAATTAAAAAATCATAAAATGAGAAAAATAATTTCCAATTAAAACACGAGAATTAATACGATTAAATTCTTAAGTGGCATCCATCAACCAATTATGTAAAATTAATCTCGTCGAACATCATAGTTCCCTTATGATATGAGATTTCTCAATGGGAGCTTAAATCACTCAACCTTGAACTAGACAAATTGTCCTATTTCATCATGCCATCTAAAATCTTCAGAAGACCTTTGTCCAACATAGTGAATAGATGATGACTTTTGATCCCACTCCTAATGATAGTGACTTGGATAAGGAGGCTATCAAAAGTTGTGTGTAAGTGTATAACATCGATTCATTTTTTGAAATAAAACCCAATTTTGTATAACTTCCTCGATAGAAAGACCAAACTCACATTTTATTTCAATAAACTATGACTTGATAATATTAAAATTTCCATGATACCCCAATTAAAACAATCTATGGGGAAGGGGGCGTATCAAGTTAACACGAGGAATTTGTATCCATATAACATGCCATAACTAGGGATTTATGGTGGGAAACATGGACCATTTCAATACACGATTTCATAACTAGAGATCTCATACCAATTATTGGGAAGAATAACATGGGATTGACATTTCAAACGGGAAAAACATTAAGTTCTATAGATATTTGATTAATCGTACATTGAAAAGAAACATAATAACAAGGTTTAAATATTAGACCTAGGGTTTCAAGAATTTGCACCATAGTGATTCTTGTTGTGATTAATAGGAGGAGAAATTAATTGATGATGAAGATGGTGTTTCATCCCATCTAATGTCTCAAAATGAAATTTATAACCTTTTATAAAGATTAAATCTTATAATATATGATCCTCACTAAACCTAGGTCAGTATAGGCACCTTTAAAGATTAAAATCCTTCTTTCTGAGTGACATGTGGTGGTCCTCTTCACAAAATGTGAAAATTATTTTCTCTCACCCTTATCAAACCTTAATGACCAATAATGATGATTCAAACCCTTTCCCACACATTTATATACATGTATAAAAGGTGGGTTATGGACAAAATGAGTTTCTTAAGAGTTTGGTACTACCCGCTTGGGTATGTTGACTACACTAGGGACACAAGAAAAATAATTGAGTTAGCTATAAATAAATACTTGAAAATTCAAACTACCATTACTGTAATCCATTTCCTTTATTTATTTAATCATAATGAATCCAATTAAATAACTATGGTTGCACTCCAATTTAATTATCTCGTAAATCACATGGATATAATGAGGTCTTATTTCAAAAGTTTATTATGGTACATAATAGTATTTCTGACGTTAAGTGTCCGATACTAGCTTGGTTGAATCAATTTGTTGTTAATCGATTTTAACCAACTTGTTATTAATTTCCTTGATTCTTGGACTTAAATTATTTTCTACTCCATCAGGATTATAAGATAATCCATTAACTGGGTTTTACTTGGTGGAAAAAAACATATAAGTCTATCAAAGAAGTATCGCAATCCACAGTATCCCCTGGATGAAAATTCCTCTGAATTATGATCTCAGAGATAATCATATAAATTTCACCCAATATGTGGCGATCGCACCCATAGAAATAAAAATGATAACTATATAAGCATCCCAATCCTCATAATTCTCGTGATTACAAAACAACCTTTACAAGTTGTGTAAGATTTTTCTGAATATAATATACACAACTTGTAGACTAAAATCTCATGGGGGTTCATGTTCAATACATTCTTGGAATGTACAAATCACAATCCTATATTGAACTATCACATAATTTCTCAAACCATCACACATTTTCTTCACAGTTTAAGATAAACTACTGGGATTAAATTACAGTTATTTCTATAGGGTGTTAAACTCCAATCTAGGTTGTGAATGATATGCCTAATAATGGACCATAACCACAGAAGGCCTAGAATGAATCCATTTCCTAGGAATCAGACAAGGTACAACACCTTACGACTATAGCTTATATTCAGTCCACGACTGAGTCCTTAGTATGTCATGGCCATTTTCCTTTCCAGTAGTACATACTCTGCCATTGACTTAGCCAAATATGCCAGATGTCCAATTTTTGGAAGGATTTCGATCTTACACCACTTATCCACATGTCACATTACCCGAGCATGTGACACCACCTTTTGGCTTTTATAAATAAATTTCCCACCTTCCTATTTAGGGATGATTTTGGCATTGAATCCTGTCCCAAATCTTTATACACACTCTCTTTCTCTAGAAGCCCTCAGAGTACTTGGGTAACTGTAGTTCGCAATCCTGTACAGAATTGCTCTAAATGCAGTATCCTGTCATGCACAGAACTACATTTAACATGTATTCAACTCTCTCTCCCACTGATACACTTCTAACGACAAACTAATATTTATTAATGATTGTATGTAATGACAGTAAGGAACAAAAGTGGACGCTCATTTTATATCTGAGCCACTCTATATCTCATGCTATTTCCATTTATTTACTTACTTTATAATTTTTATACTTTATATGGTTGTTGAGAATGATCTAAAATTGATTTCCCGCAACATCATTTTGGCGTCCTCTTTGGGAAACGAGGTATTTCACCCTGTTTCCTCTAAAATCGGGTTTTTGATACCTAATTTCATCCACAGGGGGGCCATGGGTCACTATTCCATGGGTGAGATCTTGGTTAGTAGACATGAATTTCACATATAAACTCCTCAAAGGTATTTTTAATCACTAGTTATGATTTATAGACATTTTTCAATGGCCTTAGATTTATTCTTCTGACCTGATGATGTTACACTACCTAGTTTGTGTTGAAGAACTCAATGAGCCATGTCCTCATAAAGGTGGGTAACTAGGGCTACACCCTTCTTCATCTATCTCTATTTTCGGCATCTCGTGCCATTTTACTTCTTATACTGTTGGGTTTTTGTTGCCAAACTTGCGCTATTTTTCATTTAGGATATTTAAGTTTTCGTTAGCTCCTAGAGGACCTTTTTAGTCAGGATTTTGGGTGTAAAATAAAATTGTTTGATCCATTTCTGGTAAAAAAACATCACTACATATTGTCGGGTATGGCCTGGCATGTTCATTTTCCATAGGCCGCATCCCCTCTGCAAAAGTTTAACCAATTTTTATATCTTGGCATATTTTTGCATTTAGTCATTAAAATTTTGAGATATTCAGGATCGAAGATGCCATGAAAAGCTTAAAAAATCCCACCTCGGGCATTATGGTTTGTAAGGGGAGTTACATGGAAAAAGGCCAACTCAAATTATTAAGTAACCGATTATTCAATAGACAAAGTCCAATTAGGTATTAGCCATATGGACAGGTAAAACTAGACAAGATAGATTACGATACCCGTTTTTACAAACTTTTCAATTACTTTACTACCTGAAGAAAAAAGATCAACAAATTGTCCAATTCGGTGAAATCATGCGTGCTCAAATAACCTCTGGTGAATAGTACTTCATTGAGGCCATGACCAAGTCCCTATTAGACATAGAGGCTATAAATTTACCCTGCTTGCCTTAATAGGCCAGAGTAGCATGCTCTTGCTTAGACAGGCAGCATCCGATGATAAATAGGCTACATCCTTATGTTCATACTTTGCTATTCATCTTCATAAATTGGTTTTCTTACCATAGTTTAGTTCATCTCAGCATATATTCTAGAGACTAGCACAACATAAGCTATCGAAAGAAGTCATAGATTAGGTCCTCAACAGAATGAAGATCTAGCCCACTTGTTGAGAAACATTCACCATCTATATGATCGCCAAGCCTCATTCCAGGGCTATATTAACCTCACGGGACAAAAGGTTATAATTCTAGAGTCTTCATCCTTCACGTCCTTGCAGAAGGCCACTACCATTGAAGATAATGCTGCAGTTAGGGATTTGAAGAGGAAGAAAGAGCTAAGTCATAAAAGACATTCAATAACTTCACCCCATTGAATTTTCGTCCAGAGGACATCCTTAAGATCATCAAGGAGGATAAATTACTCAAGTGGTAGGAGAATCTCAAATCCTCACCACATAAGAGAGATAGGAATGATTGGTGTGAATTTCGCCGAGATCATGGCCACACCAATGATATATGCTTTTCTTTAAAGAAAGAGACTTTAAGGCACGTCTAACAAGGGACACGTGATGTTTTTATTACCCATGATATAGCTTAATAATACCCTTATTTAGACATGGGTGCTCATAATAGCCAACAAGGGATGGCTTGATAATACCCCTCTATATCTATGGGTCGCTTGATAATGAACCCAATCTAGGGACTCTTAAAAGTGCCCCAAAGTATGAAAAAAAAAGAGTAGGGATGTAAGGAAGGTGGTTTATGAACTCTAATGTCCGCAAAAAAAAGTAATTTCCAAAATTCCACAACAATCCCATATTTCTTCCACAATAATTACACAAGTGTCTTAACCTTATATCATGGTTTATTGAAATGTAATTGGAAACCCGACTCAGTTTTGATAACTTCCGCATCAAGCATATAAAGAAGACCTAAAATTAAAGAAAATATCTATAAAAAAAATGCAACCAGATAAGGAAATTGGGCCACTGGCACTAGTGTCCAAGGCAAGGGAAACAATTCTTAAGAGTCCATAGCAATCCAACGTCAATGTAGTAAGAATTGTACAAGTGTAATGTTTAGAGTCACTAAGACAGATAGCCGTGGACAAAAGGCCACAACTAGTTTTGTTAGTGTATACCGCTGCAACCCATTCCTAAAGCACAATACAACTAAAGGAGTATGCGACCGACATCTTAATCTATAAAAGAACATTGCAAATTACTTAATTCGTGTGAAGATTCAAATACAAGTTCTAGAAGTTCTATAAGTATAGGGAAAAAACAAGTTGTAAATATATATTGGTTGCAAAGTTGAAAGCCGCAGAGGGCCAACATACAATATAAATTATAACTTTGGAAAGAAAAATTCAAGGGATAAATGAAAAGTACAAATCAAGAGGCCACATCCTCTTTATCATCTTCCTCGTATCCTTTCGCAATAGTCTTAGCTTCCTCCTCTGCCTCAGATGCCACAACCTCTCCACCCTACTTATTGGCCACCTCCTCTGCAACCTTCCACTCCTTAATGCAAGCAATAGACTCAGGGTCATTGAACCCCCAGACATATATTTATTTTACCTCTATATAACTTTAGGAGACCCTATGCCTATTCTCCTTATAGCCATGGACGCAAGCCTTATTATTTATGGGGAAGAACTCTACTGAAGTTTCTAAATAGGCTACAACATCTTCAGTTTCCTTTTCTAAGGCCGCAGCACAGACCTCCTCCTTTTTCTTAAAGGTTGCAACATGTTCTCCATTAAGCCTTTTTAAGTCTTCAACATGCCTATGAACCATGTCTTCATTCTTCTTATGGACCTGGTTAAACTTTTATTCAAAGGTTGCATCCTCCACATTCTTGGACTTAAGAATTTTCAAGTCTTTCGTAGCCTACTTAATATTCTCCTCAGTGTTTTTTGGGCGATGGCTACAACCTCAACCTTACCATCCGCCTTAATTTTGTATGCCTAGAGTGCAACCTCGGCAGATTTCTTATTAGCCTCAAAGGATGAAAACGTGGCACCCTACAGTTGAAACTCATGGCCATCTTGCCCAGCCTAATAGAGCTTGGAGAGCCTTTCATACATGGCCCTTTAGCCCATGGAAACCTACACAACTTTAAAAAAACATACAAAGTATTATCATGACATGCAAAGTGTTCAGATTGTGTAGGGAATATTCCTCAAGATCCTCCGCATCGTCATCCGCCAGGGAATGGAGGTCCTTAATGTCTGTTGACTTCCTCATCTTTGAGACTATAGTGGTAATCATGTCCGAAGGAGATTTGGGATCAAGTTGTCTTAGACGAGGTTGTGAATGTCCTACAGCATCTCCTTCTGCTCGATATTAGGGTGTTGTCAAATTAACATTAATAGCCATAACAATCCACAGAGGGGACACAATATTGTGAGCATGGATAGGGATGGAAGATACATTATAATTCCCCTAGAGAAGGATGCAAGGCATGTCGCGGCAAGGTTCGGGCCTTTATAATCGTCAAAGGGTTGTGGGGATGCAGTTACACCCACATTTTTCTAGTAAAGTGGTCATGGTAGTATTAACGGATGTGTCCTCCTTTTCAGTTGGAGCCACAACCTATTTATCAACATGGGGATAGTCTCCTTGGTTGTCCAACTCATCTAGTTGGAAAAGAAAATGAGTTCTATCAATATCCTTCGCGGAACCTCCAAAAAAATATGAAAAGTTACCATACCAAGTTAAAACTTTATGCTGTCGAAATAGAAAGAAAATTTAAGCATGGAAATTTAAGAATGTCATACCTTCTACAGCAACCATTGGAACATTATGTGCGCAGTATTATCCACAGTAGAAAACTTATTATAGAGTCACTATGTTAGAAAATATCTTTTGCTTGTCATCAATTGAGACCGCAGTCTCAATCCTTTCCCTTTCCCTTTTGTCGGGAAACATACCATCATGACCTCTCGACAAGTGGTTATCAAAGGCCACATACATTTTTTCCCAAAAATTAAAGGCTGCAGGATGTGAATAATTGAAAATAAGGGGAAAAAGGTCACAACTATAGTGTACCTTCTTTAGGAGGACGACCCCAACTTAACAACACTCTCATCGTTCTTTCCTTCTCATTCGACTGTTGGTTCATCTCCTAATTGTCCTCGACGATAAAAAAGAATTTCCCTTCTAGGTTTTTACACTGGAGGGACTACCTTTCATTAAGTACCAATCTCCATTTCGTAGCCCCATATTGAAGTACTATGGGTTTTCCACCCAGTTCTTTTTGGGTTTATAGAAATGACCGAAATCTAAGATCCTTATGTCTCCATTATAATTTTTCTTCTTGATAATCAATGAAGTAAGGATGGCCCTCTAGCCATTAGGATCAACTAAGGATGCGAAAAAGTTTGTGGAACTTAAGATTTGTCTAATGGGAACTGGAAGAGGTATCTCTCGCCTCAAAAGAAAAGTGTGATGGGGTAAGCAGGCCCATTTTCTAGAACTATAGAGCATGACCTTTGCTCCGTAGATGTTAGTATAAAAATTGTTCCCTCTAGGAACTCATAATCCTTTGCCAGGGTATCCTGCCACTCTTAGTTCATAATGCAAGGGTGATGAAGTGTTGCAGGATCCTTTTTAGACATCTAGATGCATCTTGAGGTCTCAGCTGCATTGTTCCTCGCCTACGCAGCCACGATTGAAGTATAAGTTGTTGTCGCATCATTACTTTCAGCAGGGAGATGGGTGTTGGAATAAGTGTCTTCCTCAATCCTATGCCCAGCCTTTTGAGATCCCTACAGTTAGAACAATACCTAAAGTCATTGTCTATTTTCACACTGTTTGGGAAATACTTAAGTCTAGAGGGCCCACTGGTTTTCAAAGGTTTTATGTGACTTCAGGGTGGAACACCGAAGTGTCTCTTTAAAAAATCCTCCAAAATATTCCCATGTATTTCAATGCATAATGCTATAACAAGAAACCTGTAAAAGCATAAGGGCTCCGCAGTTAGGTCCCATAGTTATTATGATATGAATATTAGGTGGCCTTTATTAAGGACGCAATATTTTATTAAAAAATAGAAAGGAGGAAAAGAAATTTTCAAATTCAACCTAGATAGAAGCTATAGACAAGCCCTATTCAACGTACTCTATCAGGCCGTAACAGGTTAGTTAAAATGCACTAACTGTTCATAACCAAGGGGATTTAAGATCAAGGTATGGTCAAGATAGAAGCCGTTGAATCTTCAAATAAAAATTTCCTATTAGGATGCCTCCAGAAGAACAAACGATTCAAACATAGTCAACACAGGGAACTATGAAGTTGAAATCATATGCCGCAACCAACTAGTTAAATACCCTCATAGGCCATGGCCAGGGGGATAAACAGATAAACAATTTGGTTTGATGATTTCTAACATCAAAAGATTAAACCCTAGTGTTTTGGCCAAGAATACCAAGAATAACCAATCGGTGTTCTTGGCCAAACGTTAAATCCAAAATGAGGGCTAAGCAAGAAATCTACCTAGAAAGTCCTCTATGAAAAATTTCCTACGCTAATGGACTAGAATTATGTGCCATCCATATCAAGTAAATTCAATTGTACCCAATACACAATTCATAAAAAATCTAGAAAACTAAATACTTATCAAACCAAACTGTTATCTTATGAGAACCATATCAAAACTGAAACCAATTGTTTTGTACAATTAGGTCCTAGCAAGCATGTGTTTTATTAAGAGGGTAGAAGGGTCCAAAAATTCCAATCTATTCTAGTAGTTTAAGAAATAAAAATAGAAGAACATGGTTTTATAGAATGAATATAGAACAAAAATTCATAAAACAAACAAAATATGGATTGCGATTGAGAAAGGAAAAAATTAAAATAATCAACCTGAAAAATGAAAGGATCGAGTGAAGATTGCTTGAAAACCACCACGGTTTACCTCTAAAACCACCATGAATAGCTAGGAGTTATCACCGAAAATCGTAAAAATGGAAAGCCCTCAAAGATTTTTTAAAGGAAAAGAGTCCATGGCCTGGTCCCATTTATATAAAAGTTCGCTAGAAGTTTAAGCGTCACAGATTACAAGATGCAGCCTCCCTCCACATCCCACGCAAAGGAATAATGAAAACTACCTGCAATGACATCGTAAAAATGGGCATAGTTCAAAGCTGCAACACCAACTCATAACCTCTTATCACTAAATCTTGGGGGGTTAATGATATGCCCAATACGGGACCACGGTCTTGAAAGTCTTACAATAAATCTACTTTCAGGGGATCAGGCAAGCCGTGACACCCTTCGGCTATAGCATATATTAAGGCCACAGTGTCATCCTTAGCAGGTTGCAGCCACCTGCCTTTCCACCAAGCCATACTCTACCGCAGACTTGGCCAAATTTGATAGTTGTCCCACTTTTATAAGAATTCCCTACGTACACAACTTATTCATATGTCACGTGCCCCAAGCATGTGACATCGCCTTTTGTCTTTTATAAGTAAAAGTACCCACATTCCTATTAGGAGGACGATTTTAGCAGCGAAGACCTACCAAAATTTCTAAACTCTGTCTCTAAAAGATCCCAGACCACCTAGGTCACCACACTCCAGAAGATTCTACACACTTGCTCTATAGAATGCATTCCATCATGCATAGAACGACAGTTCTCATGTATTTATCTTTCTCTCTCCCTCTTATACGCCTCTAATGACAAACCAATCTTGTATTAATGATTGTAAATAATAAGAGTAAGGCACCAAAGTGAATGTAGGATCATTTTTTATCCGAACCACTATATATCTTGTGGCATTCCCCTTTATTTACTTACTTTATCCTTTGTATACTTGACATGATGGTTGATAATGATCTAAGCATGATTTATCGCATCATCAGTGAACATTTTAGTAGTGCTCGAACCTGAATCTCGATTATCATGTGATCAAAATGAAGCTAACTCATCAAAATTCCAAGTAATCCCTATTAATAGACATGTCTTTAATATAATTAGACCAAATATAAGGCATTTTTTTTTTCTTATTTTTAAAATGAAATCACACACCTTTACTCGGAATACACCATCATACATGGTTTTAAGAATAAAACCCAACAGTAAGGTTGGAAGGTAGAGTGAATACATAAGAATACTATACCCACAAATCATATAAAGGTTCAAAAATCAGATATTCAATATTGGAGGAGAGTGCACTGGCATTGATTGAGGTACCAAGGAGGATGAAACCATATTTTTCGTCTCACACTATCATCTTGTATACTGATCTACCGCTCAAACAGGCTATCAAGAAACCTAAAAAATCTAGCACGTTGGTAGCTTAAGTGGTGGACCTGGAGGGCTTTGATATTGTATATGATCAAAGGATGGTGATAAAGGGACAAACCATGACATATTTTATAGCATAGTTAATGTACGGAGGAGAAGCAATAACATGAAGAAGTAAAACCTACATTAACTACAGTACATAACATAACATAATACTCTATAAAACTAGTAGAATGGGTCTGTGACTTAGACAAATGAAGAAGATGTTCAATAATGGATCTTTGGTTAATGGAGGTTTTGATGAAGAAAAACATGTTTAGAAAATTCTTGTGGAGATAATGTGGAATATCCATTGAGATTCAACTTTGAAGCTTATAATAACGAGTTCGAATAAAAAGGCTTGGTAGTAGGCCTCAAATTAGCATCATCATTAGGTGGCTCAGTGACTATCAGCTCACAGTAACTCGTAGTTCATTGTCTCTCAATATCTACATGTGTATGAAGAAAGATAAGAAAAAATGTCAAAATACATTGTTAAGGTAAGTATGTTAATACCAAAATTCATTACAACAAAGATAGTAAGGATACCTAGAACAAAAAATTGACGAATTGATGCTCTTGATTGTCTAGCTTCCCAAACTAGAGATGAATTGAGAAGGACCATGCTACTGGAAATCCTATTGCACCGTAGTATAAAGGAAGATTATGTGAATCTGCTGGGGGTGGATATAAAAACATCATGGATATATCCTATTAGGTTTAATTTGAGGGCACGTGAAGTAGTGATCGACCCTAAAGAATCTCAAAGGTTGCACTACAAGTATAAAAGGTATGTAATGGATAAGGGGTGTTATTAAATTTTATTCGTTTATAATGTCCAACCAGAGGAGGTATAATATTTTACAAAGGAGGTGCATGAAGGGTTGTGAGGTGCCACTGAAACTGGGAGATCACTTTTTAAATGGGTAGAAGATAAAGGTGAATAGTGGACCACTAAATTGAAGATTCCACTAAGTATAAAAAATTCTGATAAATTCTGATGATTTACCATCAACCACAGTAGAGCTATAGCAAATTTGTCATCTATAACTTCTTATTAACCTTTTGTAATATGGGTGACGAACCTGGTGGGGATGCCAATAATTAAAAAAGAGCAATTTAGGTACCTCGTTTTGTTAGTGGACTACTTCAGCATATGGGTTGAGGTAAAGCTGGTGATATAAAAGAACTTATTCGAAAACCTTTGACTTAATTTGGAAGAATATAATTTGCCAATATGGGATTGCTGATGTTTTCAATACTGATAATGGTACCCAGTTTGATAACGAATGGTGTGGTGCCTATTACATCAGATCCAAAATTTTAAAGTTAGACTCTACTCCTGGTCATATGAGGTGAAACGTTCAGACTGAGGTAACCGATAAAAACCTCTTGCATGGAATGAACAAGTGACTAAAGACACTATGGAAAGTAAATAAACGAAGTACATTATGTCTTATGGGATGATACGATGAACCTCGAAACTTCTACTATAAAGACCTTTTGCATGTTATCTTTTGGATTCAATGTTATCTTACCAAGAGATGTTAGTCTTTTGAGCCATAGGGTGTTTAACTTTATTTCTCAAGTGAGAGATTTCTTTCATCATATCAACCATAACTTAGTAGAGGGTGTAAGAGAATAGGCTGTGCTGTGGGTGTGGGGGTGCATATCTACAGAAGACAACCAGATTCTATAATAGGAGAGTCAAACTAGGCACCTTAGAAAAGGGTGATATGGTGATGAAGAAGGTTATACATAAGAGCAATAAATTGGAGGAGAATTTGTATGGGTTGCCCCGAGTCAATTAAGTGGTAAACCCTCGGACCTACAAAACTGAAACTCTGGAAAGGGACTTTGGCTAACCATTGCCACAGTCATCACATACATAATTATCACAACTAAGTCAAATACATATAAATGGCTTAAGAATGTAATGAGAAAACGCCATGTAAAGCTTCAAATCATCATGATAAAAAAAACTTCATCTTCGATCTAAAAATTATTAATGCTTTACTTCCATATCTCATGTTATAAACTTCAAAGAGTATCAACCTTAGGCGATGGGTAGTAGGCATTGACTTAAGGCATCTCAAGGAAGTTAAGAACACATAACCAACTGTAACAAAACCATATTTTATGAACAAACTAGTCCTTTTTACAAGAAGAATCAACAAATTGGTCAATCGATGGATAACCAATTATTTCACTTGGTTAGGTTGGCTATGATCTCACCTAATAGACAAGTAAGTTGGTAAAAGAATTAGTAAATCCTAAAGCTAATTAGCGTTTCATCGGCCATGGTCAAATACTACACACACAAAAGTAATAGGGGAACTATAATCAATATTTCCACTTCAAACAACTTTGTTAACACAACATCTCATGACTAGTCTAGTCCCTTGGCCCTAATGGAACACAGTGATGGTTAATCTACTTGTAGTTAGTAAAATAAGTTAGATCTATTAAGATCAAGGCTCAAAACTAATAAATGATAAAAATACTAATCGTCCTCAAAAAGGAAAGTTCAAAGCACTACCTAAAGTATAAAAATCCTAAGTCGAGTACATGAGTTATTTTTGTAAGATTGTTTACAAATAAAGTGCAGCATAAAACATTGATTAAGGATAAATAATTACTTAGGCAACCAAGAAAAATAAAATATAAACTAAACATGCCATAAAGAAACAAACATAAAGATATAGGAAACTATTTCATCCATCCAAAGGGTAAGTACAGTAACCAAGCACAAATTTACGGATACAATGTTCAATAATCTCAGGATACTGGGAAAATATAAAAAGTTTTTAAAAATGGATTCATAAAAAATAAATCTGAAGAAAGCTTAAGTTGTTGGATGATGTTCTTATGGACCAACAACTCCAGGATCATATATCACAAAGTCTTTACTAGCTTCTTACGTAACAACCTCAAGGATCAAACCGGGAGTTTTCTTGGTTTGATGATAACATTTGTCCCATGAGATAGAGAATCAATATCCATCTTATTACAAATAATGAAAGACATTTTTTCCTCATCATGGCCTTTCTATGCACCAACAATCTATGTAATATTATGGTAATGCCTCATAGTTATTTTCTCGATCTCATTGTAATCTTCAATAAAGAAATACATGTTCTCAAAAGTGCATTATGGTTACATAGACCTCATAATATTTGGATATATCGCATTACAAGCTCTGGATGATGGGATCATCAACCTTATGCTTCTCCATTCCATATTTAAGTTTTTTATTAGTTTCAAAATACTTCTTTTTAACATCATCAGGATTATTAAACTCATCCTTTTGCTCATCGCCTTATGTTTGATGTTTGTCCTTGATTGAAGTGTCTCTATTATAGGTAGTAATTAAATTCTTACCTTAACTAGTAACTTGTTCCCTAAAGTCTTGATTTAGTTTTTTTCTTACCCTCAAAAGTGGAGGACTGATTTTAAGACATAATAGAAAGTTCCTAAAGAATTATAACCACTTTAATTTATTGTATAACGATAAAGTGTGAGATAGACGATACAATTAAAATATAATAAAGAAAATGATAAGGTATAATGATTACTTGGATAACCTTGTGTTGATTATAGCACCAATATTTTCAGTGCTTAGGATCTTAAGTGTGGGTACCTCGATTTATCACCTTGAGCCCAGACGAGTAGCCCAATAAACTATGGCCCAAAGTCTGAAGGCCTCACGCCCCAACTCATTCAGTTACGACCTAGTTTATTCCTTAAATCTCGTAAGGTATATTCTAGGAGTTGTGGATTGACGTGGGGGAGTCCAACACCCCCACTTCCTGGAAACCAACATGTATATAACAAACCCTTAGTCCGAGGTAAAGGGCATTTATTATTTTTCATGTAAAACACTCCCCGGAGTATAGAGAGATCATATTGACAACACCACCGTGGACGTAGGCATTCTTGCTGAACCCCGTAAAATATTGTGTTGTGTGATTTCCATTCCTTACTTTCTTTATTTGTTATGGTGATTATTTTTTCTTGATAATTTGTGCTGAACTTAATTGTCTCCACAATTGGCGTTGTCTGTGGGAACGTTGTTTTCCTTTAAGAAAGCCCTCACCAACAAAGAATTATGAATGTCTGGTCATATTAGAAATGCCCCTCTAGGAACAGCCTGCCCCTCGCAGGATCGGATCTGAAGTTTGACGATCAGGTCAGAGGGTTCACCCAGAACGACAAGCCTTAGAAGATAATCCAGGACCCGCTAGGTCCACTCAAATCTCTAGGCTGATCGATGCCTATGAGGCAAGGCTCCATGAGTAAGGGGAGGTCGCTCGCAAGCAAGAAGCTGAGAATTTTTGCATCAAAAGGATATTGGAAATGATGGAGAAAGAACTCCACCGTATCACCAGGCGACGTCTGTATCGCACTCCTAGCCCCCGGGAGAGCAAGTATCGCAACCGAGGAAGGATCCCTAGACGTGGATCTCAAAGATTGGAGTAACACGAATCAAATAATGACTCTTTTGAGTAGAAATGACCAGCTCACCGATGAAGGAGTCTAGCTCGAGAAAATGATGACATATGAAATTTGGTTCGGAAAGAGATGGACCAACACCCTGGACATCGGGGTGCCAGATTGACCAAAGAACTAGCTCGATGAGCTCTCAAAACCCAAATGAAATCCCCTTTCTCAAGGAGATAGAAAAAGAAGAAGACCCCAAGAAGTTTGAAATTCCTAAATTTAAGATTTACTATGAAAAGACTGACCATATCGATCACGTTAGGCAATACAAGCAGGTTATGACTCTCTAGAGCCACAGGGATGCACTAGTGTGCCAGATATTCCCTTCGAGCTTGCATGATGTGGCCCAGAAGTGCTTTGAGAGACTCCCTCACCGATCCATCAATACCTTTGAGTCCCTGACAGAGCTCTTCACGACTAGCTTCATTACCAGCATCTCCCATCCGAAGAGGATGGATCCTTTGATAATAATGAAGAAGATGCCCTGGGAGAGGCTCTGGGACTACACAAAAAGGTACTAGGAGTTATTCAATGAGGTTAAAGACTGATCAAAGAAGGTAGTCATAACCTCTTTTAATATTGTCTTACCCAACTCTTGCCTCTTGCACCAATCCTTCACTAAGAAGGAGGCCACAAGCATTGATGACTTAATGGCTTGCATCGAGAAGTACGCCAAAAGTTAAAAATGTGACCTACCTCAGCGCAGGGGAAAAGGGTCGAGCTAAGCTCGCTTCCAAGGGCAACGACAAGGATGAGAACCAAAATAAGGGAGGAAAGAATGGGGGAAAGTGTAACTCTAAGAGTGGGAGAAAAAATGATGCTTCAAAAGCATTTCAAGCAGTAAATACTATCTTCAAATAACCAATTTATAAGATCTTAGCGAAGACCAAGGATGAGTTATTCGTCAAGTGGCCCAAGAAGATGGGAGGAGATCCCTCAAAGAGAAATAATGTGCTGAGATGATCTTTCCATAAAGAAGGAGGACACGAAACCAAGCACTGCAAGGCTCTTAAGTCTCACCTTGAAGAGCTAGCCCAGATTGGGCACCAGAATGAGTTTATGGAGAAGAAGGCAGAGAAGGTTGCTACCAATGGAGACACAAGGCCCGACAACATGATCGAGGAAGATCATGGCCATGAGTTCACAGTGATTTATGGGGCATCAGATCAAAATAAGATTTAGGGGAATTCATCCCGAATGGAAATGAAAAAGCTTACGGCAGTAATGCAAGATTTTCAAATCGATCCAGTGAAAACACAGTCAGGAAAGTGTTGGCGAGAAGATGATGTCGACTATAGCAAACACATCTTATTCACGGATGAAGACTTACTGGGAATAAGAACCCTACATCATGACGCCTTGATTATTACACTCCGGATAGCAAACTATGACATCAACAAGTTGCTCGTCGACCAGGGAAGCTCATCCGAGGTAATATATCTCTACCTATTCAAGAAATTAAAGTTAAGCGTTGCTGACTTGAAGAAAGCCAATATCCCTCCAGTTCGCTTCACTGGGAAAGTAACTATCCCTTCAGGAAAGATCGTACTGTCAGTGAGGACAGGAAGTGTCTCCAAGATGATCGAGTTTATGGTATTCGACATTGACTCTCCCTACCAAGCTATCCTCGATAGAGGATGGCTAAATGCAATGATGGTCGTCCCCTTGATGTACCATCAGAAACTCAAGTACGTGACTGAGTGAGGAGTAATGGAGATCCACATTGATCAAGCAATGGCAAAAAGGTGCTTCATAGTAGCCATTCGCCTGAAATAAGAAAAGAAGGTTGAGAAGGCCAAAGAGAAGGTTAAGGAATAAGAAGGTTTGATAGAATTTAAGTAGAAGTTAAAGTATGGAAGACCCGGAGTGGAGGAGACTAGGATCCTCCCCTCTGAGCGGGTTGTTAAAAACCTAGAACAGGTCAAAGCCGGTGGCAGTAAAAAAGACAAAATGTTCTTGATTGGAGCCTCCGTCACAGATCTAGAAAAAATGAATTGACGGTAATTTTGAAGAACAATGTGGATATTTTTGCGTGGGAACCTTACGAGCTACCTGTAATTGACCCCAGTGTGGTTTGTTAGCTGTTGCACATCGACCCGAATTTCAGGCTTGTCTCGCAGAAGGCTCGGCGAACTGCGCTCAAGAAGTCTAAGGATCTAGAGAAAGAAGTAGAGAAGCTACTGGATGCAGGATCCCTACGGGAGGTTCAATTCCCTAAATGGCTGTCCAACCCATTAGTGATTCCAAAACTCAATGGGAAATGGTGAGTTTGCATTAACTTCACTGATCTTCACAGGGCGTGCCCTAAGGACAGTTTCCCTCTCTCAAAAATTGACCAGTTGTTGGATGCCACAGAAGATCATGAAAGAATGAGTTTCCTAGATGAATACTCGAGGTATCATCAGATTCCTCTGTATGCACCAGACCAAGACAAGACAACGTTCATCATCACCGTCGGATTATATTGTTACAAAGTTATTCCCTTTGGGCTCAAAAATGCTGGAGAAAATTACCAACGGGTGGTCACCAATATGTTTAAAGACAAAATAGGAGATACCATGGAAGTCTACATCGACGATATGCTCATTAAGATAAGGCACAAATAAGACCACCTCTCAGACCTATCAAGTACCTTCAAAATCTTAGGGAAATACCGAATGAAGCTCAATGCGAGAAAATGTTTTTCGGTGTCTAGTCAGCAAAATTTCTAAGGTACTTGCTTAGCGAGAGAGGCATTGAAGCCAAGTCGGACCAGATTGATGCAATCCATAAGGTACAACCTCCCTACATGATAAGAGACGTACATAAACTCACGGTCATGCTTATCGCCTTAAATTGATTCATCTCGAAGTCATCCAAAAAGTTCCAGCCATTCTTCTAGCTATTGAAGAAGAGCAAAATTTGGAGTGGAATCAAGATTGATCGAAAGCATTGGAATAGCTCAAATCTTATCTCAGCACACCACCCTTGCTCGTGATACCTCAAGAGAATGATTCCCTGTACCTATACCTTGCTATTTCCAGCCAGGCTATCAGTTCTGCACTGGTATATGAAAGAACTGGAATCTAGTACCCGGTCTACTACATGAGAAAGACCCTATTGGATGCCAAGCAACGATACCTACCACTAGAGCACTACTTCGAAAAACACTTTATCATCGTCCTTACTTTATTCCCTCTTAAAGAAGTCCTGTGAAAAGAGAATATGTCCGGTAGACTATCGAAGTGGTTAGTCAAGCTCGGACGATTTGACATCGAGTTCCATAAGGAATGCAATCAAAGGGTAGGTCCTCGCTGACTTCATTACTGAGTTTATAGGAGAACGACCTTGCGACCAACTATAAACTATGGCTCAGAGGGAAGATCACTCGACATAAGGTATTTGGCGACTGTTTATTGATGGAGCCTCCAACTCCAAGGGGGAAGGAGTAGGCATTGTGCTCGTTACCCCAGAAGATACAATCCTCGAGCAAGGAATTAGACTTGGATTTGAAGCCTCCAATAACAAAATAGAATATGAATCATTGATAGCAGGCCTACAAAAGGCATAGGCATTGGGTGCAAAATAACTACAGGTGTTCGGTGACTCATAATTGGTCTCTAATCACATAAGTGGAGACTTCAACGCGAGGGATGAGAGAATGGAAGCATACCTCGCCTTAGCAAAGAAATTAATGTCCAAATTTAAGGAAGTCAGTTTCTAGTAGTTTCCTAGAGGACAAAATAGTCATGATGATGCCCTAACAGCCTTGAGTTCAACAATCAACTATGACTTTATGAGAACAATCCCTATCAACTTCCTTACCCAACCGAGTATCAACCAAAGTGACAAGATGCTAGACATGGGCCATATTCTTCATATTGAATCAGGACCTAGTTGGATGGATTCCTAAGGGACTATTTTGAAGGATGGTGCACTACTAGATGATAAGAAAGACGCTCATCAAATAAGAGTCAAAGTTGTTTCCTTTCACTTATCTCCTGAGGGAAAACTGTATAAAAAATCTTTCACCGGCCCTTACCTTTAATGTATTCGCCCTGAAGGATGTTGATCAAGTCTTGCATGAGATTCATAAAGGACTCTGTGGGAGACATATTGGGGGAAGATCTCTAGCCTTTCGAGAAATGAAGGAAGGTTACTGGTGGTCATACATGCATAAAGACTCTAGGATATATGCTCGCAAGGGTGATAAATGTCAACTACACGCTCCTATGGTTCACCAACCTACCAGCGACCTAAAATCACTTACCAACCCCTAGCCCTTTGCCTTGTGGGGAATGGACATAATCGACTCTCTTCTAACCGCTATCGATAATCGCAAGTATCTATTGGTCGCGACAGACTACTTCACCAAATGGATTGAGGAGGAGCCCCTGGCAAACATCAGGTATACAGATATGATGAGATTTATATGGAAAAATGTAATTACCCATTTTGGTATCCCCAGAACCATCATCTCTGACACTAGAACCCAGTTAGCAAGCGGCCTATTCAAGAGTTTCCGCAACGAACACGGGATCAGGCACCATTTTATCTCTATGGCATACCCTAAGAGCAACAAACAGGCTGAAGCTTCCAATAAAATAGTTATTGATGGATTGAAGAAGAGATTAGAGCGAGTGAAAGGGGCATGGGTGAGAGAGTTGCCACATATTCTATGGGCTTGTCGGACCACCCCATGTCGAGCAACTGGGGAAACCCCATTCGCACTAACATATGGAATGGAGGAAATCATCCTTTTAGAAGCAAGCCTCCCAACCATGAGTTCCACCTTGGTTGACCAAGGCCATAATGATACAAAATTACTCACTAAACTTGACCTAGCTGATGAAGGCATATAATTAGCTCTAGTGAAACTAGCGAGCTACCAGCAACAACTAGCAAAGCACTATAACAAAAGGGTCAATACAAGAACATTGCATGTTGGGGACTATGTCCTAAGGAAAGTTCTTGGTAGTGCAGTAAAACCATCTGATGGCAAGATGGGTCCAAACTGGGAAGGACCATTAAATGTGATAAGAGACGACCTACAAGGATCTTATCACTTAGAAACGCTGGAGGTCAGAGAGGTACCCCGAGCTTGGAATGCGAATAACCTGAAGAAATTATATTTCTAGTTTCTCTTCATTGATATTTTATCACATTACTGGAAATTCATTTTTATTATGTTTGATTAATAAAAGATTTTTTGCTAGTAGCATTCCATGAAGTGTTAATTCTATATTATGAACATTATAACATGCACATCGTTTCCAACCGAAAGCCACATTACTCAATATATAAAAGTAGGGAGCCTCCCTCCACAGGTTTTCATTATGAAACATAAATAACCTCTTAGCATTGCTCCTAACGATATATGAAGCCCTACAGGGGACCCTTAGGTAGCTCGACAAAATTGAATTCATTGCCAAATGATGTTTGGCTCAGAAAATCTGATCGAATAGAACATCCAACACCAGGTGTGTCCTCGCCATTGCCACATTTAGGCCTAAGGAAGTGTGATGACACAACCTAAAAGGTAAAGTAGGGCAGAATGGTATCTCATAAACATACTGGACTAGGAGGATACTCACGCAATAAAGCAACTCTACCCACATCTAATCTAGTCGGCTATGGAGAGCCCAAGATAATCAAACAAAAATCAATGAAGTAGAAAATACACAATGCATGTTTAGTTGGAGAATAACCCAAAACATAAATATTTTATTACTTCATTGCATTTATAACAGAGTTATATTGAATGAATTAAGTAAATCCTATTGGGGATTAGGTCTTCGAGCAAGGTAATCAGCTACTTGCGCTCTTCGACCGTCATCTGGGTGGGGAGCTAACTCTAACTCTACTTCATTTGCATTCGGCTCTAGTATCTGCCTGGGAATAGCATCTATGGGGATCCACTGGTTATCCTTGTGAAAAGGGTTAGGCATCAGAGTCAAAGGGGAGATCTCATGACGATACCATAGGATTAAGTTCCTGGGGACTTTTAGCTCCCTGAGAGCATTCAGCCATCCCCTAATAAAGGATAGCTCTTTAAACTCTGCCAACCTCATCAGAGCATCTACCTAACCCTTATCATAACCGTCAGTCCACACTCGTCGAAGACCTTTCTTGAATAAATGCTTTATCTGCGTGACATATCTTTGCAGCCCAAAAACTATCACGTATGCTTGATGAACATCTCCTCGAAGCTTTTCCATCTCCTTAGATGGACCCCTGGCATCTGAACCAGCTTTCAGACTGGCCGATGAAGTGGAACCTCACAAAACTTGAGGGGTGGCCCTCGGTGCTGTACCAGCTTGCGGACCAACAAATGAAGAGGAACCTCACAAAACTTAAGGTTCAACGGTCGATGCATGCTCCTAGAGTCGTGACACCTCCCTCCTCAGAGTTTCATTCTACTCTTGAAGAACTTATTCGACTTGATTGATCTCGGAGGCATCCGTAAGTTTATCCATCATAAGGTTCAGTTCTTCTTGAACTGCAGCACCAACCTCTTCCATCTCCTGAAGTCTATCCTTCAATTTGGAGACGAGCTTGAACCGATCTTTAAATCTCTTACTCCTCGACCTAAGGGACTTACAAATCCTTACAAAGGCTTGGCAAACTTGATTGCTCGCATTAGGACCGATGATCCCTACCAGCCGAGAGGTAGCAGGTATATACTCATCCACATCAATTAACTAAAAGCCATAAAAAGCATTAAAGAGAAGAAGAATCAGTATGAAAAAAGGAAAGTGTTTTCATTTAACTAAAATGGAATGTTCCAATTACGTCACTAATCAGAAGGACAGTAAAGAAAAAGCAAAAATATAAAGAAGTTCCTCAGAACAGGCTACCTGGAAACCTCAGTTTCCTCTGAGTTCGTCGATTGTTTTCCCTTGTCGGTAGTAACAGGGACACCTCCCTCAGGTGGAGCAACTACTATTCCCTAGACAGAAGAATCATCAACATGAACGGTCTGAGAAGCAGGGACACCACAGTCAACGTTTGGGGTAGGTGGCTCATCCAGAATAGGCTTTGGTCCTAGATCATGCTCGTCAAACAATGGATAATCGATATCCACTCCAGTAACCAAAAGAGTCTTGTTCCATCCCTTCTTAATGTTTAGTCGGTTGATGTAGCTTATCTGAACATCGACATCCTCATACGCAGTAGCCCATCCAGCATTATACGAAATTTCTTTTAGTGTGGCTGCCTCACACTCCACCTTCTTCACATTATCTACTAGCACTTTATTCTCCTCCACCATAGCCAACTTGCTCGAGCAGATCAGGTCATAGGACTGCCTCAGCTCCCTAAGCTCCTTGATCACCGCCTCCTTTATTCATTTGGCTTCAGACAGAGCGAGATCAGATGACTTCTGGATAGAATCGGTGGCCTTCAAGCTGAACTCCAACTCGGCATTCTTCTGCTCAAGATAAACATTCCTCTTTACTAGCTCATCGTGGCTACGGTAAAGGAGTACGAACTCGGTCAAAAACTACAAAGAAGAGAAATATTAGCAAGGGAAGCATAGGGAAAAGTATTATGAGAATACATTATTGAGAGTAAACTTACCAAGGCTAGACTCTGACTCACTTTCAGAGCTAACATGTTGGTTCCCATCGCCTTCTGATGATCAGTCGGTTGAACTGCTATTTCGAGCAATGTAGGAGCCAACTGAGGAGAAAAGGCCATAGAGGCCCCTTTGGGCAAGGTGAATAAAGGCACCAGATCCTACCCAGCCTTCGTCCTAACCTCCTATCTCTTTTTTCCTCTTCTCTCTCCTTCCACTTTTTCTCATATCTCCTTCCATCTTCCACCATCTTTCTCTCGTCCACTTTCTTCCTATCCTCCTCCTCCTTTCTCTCCCTCTCTCTCAGCTAATCTTCCCCCTCTTCTTCTTCTCCTGCACACATGAAGAAAACTGAGAACCAGTTGCAACCCCTCCACTGCCAATTTTTTTCTTCTTCAACCGAAGAGAGAGGATCACATCATCATCATCATCATGAATAAATTTTTTCCTCGGAGGAACCATATCTTCCTTACTGGAACTACTCAATTAACTCGAATACTCTTGATCCTCTCAAACTTCTTCTGAGCTCGAAGACCCTTCACCACCAGAGCGTTCATCACTGGAACCACCCTCAATACCGCCCCTATTATCACCCTCACTCACCTCACCAGAGCTACTTTCTTCCTCGACCAATTGGATAGGATCGACAGCAGCCTCTTTAGTAATGTCTAGCTCGTGGATGTTTTCCACAGGTCGTGCAATAAAGATGGACACAACATTCCAAGAGAAAAGTCGTTGATCGAGGGTGTTTAACCTCAGCCAAGATCTCCCTGATGCTCCAAGCTTTTACCAACTTAGCAGCTCGAACCTCGCTGAGAGCAGGATCCGAGTTCTTTATCCTCGTTGAAAAGAAAGAAAGAAAAATATCATAAATCATACATGAATAGAGGATCGATGAGTAGAGCAAAGACTGAGCCTACCGATGTACTCCTCCCCATAGATGGGGACCTCAAACCTGCTAGACCTCGACCCCTCTGTATGGGGAGGAAACTGCCAATTTCTAGAAATAAAACCCTCATGCCAGTAATCCTTGTAGGAATAAGGTAGATTTACTACAAATATCCTATCAGGAATCCTAACCTTGAGGTAAAGAAGACCAGAACTTGCTTGCGAGAAATAATAACAAAACCAGATCTCAGCAAGCCCTAAATTGGTGCTATAGAGTTGCTTTATTCTATGTACTCCATTAAAAATCTTCCAGACATTGGTCGAACACTCTAGAGGGACAATATTGAAATAACCAAAAAAGTGCAAAAACAAATTGCTTGGAGGAAAAATAAGACCCCCTTAGGACAACAAGAGAACGTGAATCCAGTGAGCATCCTCAACCTCTCTAACATTACGATCAACGGGGGCACACTTGATGTGTACCCAATTTGGAATATAATAGAACTTCCTAAATTCAGATATTGATCTATTGCCTATTTTCTCCATTGAAAGATACATACCCTAATTACAAATGCAAAGAAATTTCAACAGAAAAATCAAAGAGAAAGAGCAAGAGGAACTTACGAAGTAAACACTTAGCTTGGGACGATGCAAAGTCACAAACAAAGACGATGAAGAAGATTGAAATTGGAAGACGAGGACCTGGGAATGAAAGAGCAATAGCGAAAGCTTGGAGAAGTTTAGAAATATGGAGAAACTTGAAGCGACAACAAGAAAAGACTTCTCAGAAGGACTTTTAAATGTTTCTAATCATAACGCACGGGTAACGAGGTAGTCTGCCGCCTAAATAAGTTCATAAGACGTGCTTTGATATTAAAGAAGTGTTGCATGATTTAAAAATAGCCATTGTTACAAATCATTTAAAATTATTGAGCCTAAATTGTGGCCCAACAACTTTAGGGGAAATTGTGGGTACCTCGATTTGTCACCTTGGGCCCAGGCGAGTAGCTCAATAAATTACGACCCAAAGTCTGGAGGCCTCATGCCCCAACTCATTCAGTTACGACCTAGTCTATTCTTAAAATCTCGTAAGGAGATATTCTAGGAGTTGTGGATTGATGTGGGGGAGTCCAACACCCCCACTCCCCGGAAACCAACATGTATATAAAAAACCCTTAGCCCGGGGCAAAGGTCATGTATTATTTTTCCTATAAAACACTCCCCGGAGTATAGAGAAATAATATCGATAGCACCACCATGGACATAGGCATTCTTGGTGAACCACGTAAAATATTATGTTGTGTGATTTCCATTCCTTACTTTCTTTATTTGTTTTGGTGATTGTCTTTTCTTGATAATTTGTGCTGAACTTAATTGTCAGCCCACTAAGGTACTAAAAATATGGACCATGACCATGATATCCAAGTTGACACTTAGATTTATCTATACAACCCCAAATGGACTTATCTTTATTTGTGAATGAATTCACTCTAAGAAGTATTGAATGTCAAACCTCTGAGGAAAATCTAACACTAGGTTATGAGACTGACCTCCTTCAATTATTATTAAATGTTTACTAGACTTATTAAGTTTGGTAACAACTTTGGCTTTCTTTTGGCTAGGCAGGGAGGTCAAGGTCTCACTTTCCCTCTTCTTAGGCTCCACCAGAATCTCTGATGTTTTCTTATTTTCCTTACCTGATTGATTTTAGAAAATATTAAGGGGGAAAATATTAATAGTATTTGGTTCCATTTTCAAAGTGGACTCTACTCAAAATTGAGAGGTAGAAGGAGCTGATTCTGCATAAGAAAAGAAGGAAGATTAGTGAAAATATGGGCTGAAAAATTAACAAACTTACACTTATAAAGTTCAAGTTACCTTATTCAAATTTTTTCTTGGCTTATGTGTCTGATTAGTTTCGAATATGGGCTTGATAATAGCCAAAGTCAATATGTTTTTAGAAGGATAAACATATTCAAATATGTCGTGTTCATCTCGACAATAATTATCCTCGAACCTTCCCTAGTAGCATAAATATTTAGGGAATATTTATCTATAATAAGCCATGACAAGATTAGAGATAAGTTACAAATAAAATATAAAGGTAATATAAGTAATTGGAAGAGAAAAATACCACTGGAGTTAGGGAAACTTTAGTCTCGAGGAACCGAAGAAGCTTTCCTAACTTTATTTGGGCTAAACTCCCAACTTCCTTTAACAAACATAAACTTATGCTCCCTGAAGTTGTTCCCACTTTGGTCTACCTTCACTAACTTCTTTTAAGTATTTCTAGGGTAAAGATGATAATTACAAAGAGCCTCGGGATTTTTCTTCAGACCGTGGATGAATCTTAAAATTACTTTGTTATTGTCAAGCCCAGAAAAAGTCCATATAATTGATCGTTCTTTAGATGCTGATGATAATATAGGTCAGAGCTACTCTGTAATACTTTAAAATGCCTTTAATAATGGGTTGTAGAGGAAGATTAAATCCTAATTCCATGGGAGATAAACGAATCCAAATCTCTCGCTATAATCCGATCATCGGCAGTCTCATTTTTCTATAATAGCCTATAAGTGGTACTAATTGGATTACGACATAACTAATCATACTCCAATAACTAAGATGGAGAGATGTCACAAGAATAGGTGGCGACATTAGTTTAAGAGGGGTTATTGGACTTGCTATCCGTTCGTAATAGAGTGGCCTTGTCCTCGTCTGATTCATCTCAAGGTTCAATGGTAACTACAATGGGTGAAATATGTCGGTTGGAAGATTGACAAGAATACCTGGCTTCCTGAGTCGAATCCCAAATAACCCCCGTAGACTCTAGAGTGGTCTAGTAGACATAATTCATCCCATTTATCTTTACTCCTTGACCGATCATTTATCCTTTTTAAATCTGTGAATGCAAGTTTGTTGTATTATGTCTGCGGGGATCGGGAGCTGAACAAACAAAGGAGAATAGGTCAGGTATAATGACTATTGTGTTTTGTAGAGGCCTCCTAAGAGGAGGAACAACTTGTAATGATACAAGAAAAATAGGAATAGTGGAATTACTATTATCCTTATGAATTTTCCTTAACACTATTTTAACCCATACAAAGCACTCATAAATGGCCAAAATATAAAGAAAGAATGTAAACCCACGGTAATTCACAACTACAAGTGGAGAACAAAGATAAAACCCAAAAACCCTAAAATTTAAAGGAATCATAAATGCAACCAACTTAATGCCTATATAATTTCAGAAGTTCACCAAGAAAATTGTGCAATTGAGAACCCAATCAATAACTCATCCCTAAGAAACAGGGTTTATAAAAGAAACAATAGAACAAATCTAAGAAACCCTAAAAAACATGAGAAAAATAACAAGAGTTAACTATTTCCCCTAAAAATCAAAGGTGGGTAGAAGAACGATGGATGTCGACCCTGGAGACTACAGAAGTAAAGTAAAGGAGATAAAAATAAATAAAAATGATGGAGATTTAGCCGAAAAATTGTATTTAAAAAAATATAATGGTTTTCTCTCTTTTTGGAAATTCCATCAAAGGCCTAGGCATTTAAAAGACTTCAAATGATGATAAAATATTTTAAGTACTTAATAACGAATAATTATTGCATTTGTGGACATGTGATTTAAATAACCTTGAAAACCATTATGACGGTTAAAAACTGTGTGTGTGATGCTCAAGGCACACACGCATTAGTAAAACTGCAACGCCTTTGAAGATGATTGACGGGTGGCATACCTGCTACCTAACAAATTTCAAATTTTGTAGGGAAATTTAGTTATGGAGTGAAAGAAAGAGGATCATTAGAGTCGATGATGATCGATAATAATAAGGACTACTTTCACTAGAATTACTAAGCATATTCCTAGAAGGCACATCTCTATAAAACTCTTTCATACAACCAAGATTGTGAGTAATATAATAGTGGATATTGTTATACCAAAAATAGGGTAGGAATCGTGGACCACCACGAGGCTACACCTCACGTAAGAGATAGGTTGAATTGGATACATACAAAGAGGAAGAGGCGAGATCATATAGTGAGATCAGCTCGCATACAAAAAAATCTTGGCCATGAGAAAATAGAATAAAATAGCTTCCTTAGCTAATATCGTCTTGCAAAACATCTACATTATTACTCGATGATTTAAGAAACATAATATACATGTAACCGTAGAACATATGCAAATATTCTCCATCATGCTCCGATAACTAACTTGTAGTTATTCTTTCTTACGATTTAAAATTTTTGATCTCACCCCACCTATAAAGTTGTGACATGTTTCCATCTCCTCTCTAACCACGAGCAACCTATAAATAGAACATACGAACCTCATGTGATGCAAAAGACTTTTAGTTAATATTATGATACCCAAATTCAGAAAAATAAAATTTATAGCTCAAGAGGATTTTACTTCAATGGTGTTTTCCTAGTAAGTTAATAAAGAAACCAACACATATGACATAGGCACTAATTTCGGCCAGACCACTTAAATCTGTCTCTTCCATTTCTTCTCTTAGCTATTTACTACAATGATTTTTTTTGTAACATATATCCTAACTATTTATATTTATGTTTATTCATATCAATTAGATAAGATTTATTATGTACAAGATTTTAGCGATAACACTAGGCATCCTTAATCTCTAAGGATTTCGTAATCATTATATTAATAATAAACACCATGGGGATAATTAGGTTCATTTTTCCCTAGTTAAATTTCTTATTTCGTTTAAATAAATGAGCAATTATATTTAGGCATTATCTAAATCATTTAGTTATTGAATAAGAAAAGTATATTAGTCTTTTCTTTGATGAAATTCTGAGTTGAAATTGTCATTCATTTATATGAAATCTACAAGTTCTTCTTTAAATCATCTTCAAATTCATCATTTAATTGATCCAAATTTAATTTTCAAAATATTTTTTAATGGAGTTTTATGGTTTATATTTAGGGTTTTGGGGAGAAATTAGTTGTTGGCGGGCTTCTGTTGAGAAAAAGAAGTGTAAACAAATGAGTTATCTCCCAAAAAAAGATTTATAAAGACCCTAAATAAACCCTTTCAAGGGTGGGATGTGACCTTGTCGCGGTCGCGCCCTTAACGCTGTGGTCGTGGGTTCCTCCTAATTTGATCCCCCATCATCTATGTATCTTCCATTCATGACCAAATAAACTGCACTATAGTACACATAAGTGGGAAGTCTCCAAACCTTAGCGTATTCCCCAAGTTAATCCAATTTGTCTAAATTAACCCTTCCTTGTAATCATAATTCCCACAATGTAATTAAATTATTAAAAAATGTCAATTTAACCAAACAATTCATACAGAATTACTTAAAATTCCATAAATTCAATTTAATTTGTTTAATCAAATTTCATAAATTGGAATTTACCTGGTAATTATATAATATCAAGAATTATTAATAATTAATACATTTTGTAATTTATTCTTTAGAATTTGAGGTACTGCAATCTTCCCGAAATTCCATCACAGAAATTCACTAAAATATAACATGAATTATAATATTACCAAGGCTTAGGTACGCCTAATTAAAAAGATAATAGACAAGTATTTGTACACCCATATATCACATAACCACAATCATAATGTTCATATTTTCCCATAACAGCATGCTTAAACTAAGTGCCCATACACTTAAAATTAAAAAAAATGAATGTGTACACATAGGTAAATAATAAATAATAGCACACATTTACAAAAGACGATGGTGACAAAAAAATATACCACACAATTCCAATTAATCACGTCAAGGTTCTAAAAGAGCAATCCCATCTCAAACATCTTTTGGTACCTCCTCGGCTATATATGTTCGGTCATGATGAACCTGATTCTTAGGTTACCATGTTTCCTCTCTCACCACACGTATAACAAGAACATCTGACATGACCTTATTGCTTAGCAAGCACTTGCTCCCTTGCTGGGATACTTGACCTCTAACTCGAGCAAACTGTGAGTCCTACCTATGATCGTAATCTATTTGGTGTCTCTTGCCATTACTTTTTACTGTGAGGGTACTACTAACACCATAAGTCAACCCTGACATACAATACCACCCAAAATTTTGCACGATTTCGTCTGTTTCCAAAACGGGACCCTGTCCACGAGCCTAACAACAGTCAAACCATGTGTTACATGTTTTTGAGGCTTAATTTTCCCAAGCTCGGGTCTTGTCCTACATTTCTTTTTCATTTAGGTAAACCTAATATAAGTGAAAAAAAAAAAAATAATAATAATAATAATAATGGTAATAATAATAATAAAGAAAAAATTAAATAATAATAATAACCGTGCCGACACTTTTCTCTCATTTTTCCTCCTTCCTTACAAAAAGTGTCTAAAACATTTTCCCCTCTTTTATCAAAACACCAAAAACATTTCCCTTCATTTTCTCAAGATACCTAAACTAATTAAGAAAGATGATCCTACAAAAAAGCAGGGCATAATGCAGCCCCTCGTTAAACTGATGAAGAAATCAGGGCATAATGCATCCCATCCTCCACCCAAGCATAACGTCGGTACATCCAAGGACGATGCTACAAAAAAGAGGAAATCCACCGTTGTTGGCTCGTAGGATCAGAGGTCGAGCAAAACCCAAAAAGGATATCATGCTGTTCAAATCTCCTCTAATGACGCATTGGTTGCTCATTTGGAGCAGCTGAAGATCAGTGATAGCCTGATAGGCCATGGTCTGAAGGCCATGGATGCCATTGGCTCTGTGATGACCAATATTGACAAGCGCTTCTTACGCTCCTTGGATACCCCTCTGCTGGCCGAGTTTAGCCTTCATAGGTCTATCTATGTAAAAAAATTCATTCCAAGTGTAACCTCGGCTTTAAATGGATTAAGGCTTGAACTCATACATCTGACTTTGTTTTATAGGGTATTCTGTCTATGCACTAATTTGTTAAATGGACCCTGAGGAAGTTACCCCTTATTGAGAGGGGAAAAAAGGCCCAGAAGGTGGAAGCCTATCTAAATGCAGAGGCTATATATCTAAAGACAGCCTTGGTTGAGTCTGAGAATAATGTAAAGCAGAGGGATAGGGACATAACCAACCTTAAGAAGGAACACACCTCTGCTTTACATGCCAAAGATGACGTCCTTCAGGAAAAGGTTGATGTTGTAGTAAAGTTTGCCCTTAATGACGCCTCTGAGAAGATCTTGGCCGATTATAAACTCTCTGACAAGCTTATAAGCTTCAGCTTTGAATATCTCGAAAGAGGTATTAAGGCAACTGGGAGGTGGGAAGCTTCAAAGGAGAAGAAGACAGGAAGCTTGACTCCCTCGGACTTTGTTGGTCTGGGCTTCGAAGATTCTTGCTTTGCTCAGGCTTTGCAAGAGGTTAAGGAGGAAGATGCTTCTCCTACAGAGACTTCATAGTTGGAAGCCATAGAGACTGCTCAAGATGTTAACCCCCGAGATGACGGGGCTGAGGTTACCAATGTCGACCAAGTGGACACGTCTGCGGCTGTCGACCCTTAAGCCTTAACTTATGAAGCCTTTTGACTTGTAATTTTTGGTTTTTCATCTGTAATTTTTTATAAACTCTGATGACATACTTTGGGGTATAATTGATCTTTAACTCTGATTACTTCATATAATACCATTTCCTTTAGAAGATTTTGCTTCTTTTTATGAATGCTATCTCTTGAATGTTGTTTTAATCATATAGTGATGTTGTCTTAAAGGTCTAAGGTCACCATAATATGGTGTTTACCCTCATATGTTTCACCAAATTATGATGTTTAAGGTCCGAGGTCATCAAATTATCAGGTTTACCCTCATAAATTTCACTAAATTAATAATTCTTATGGTCTGAGGCCATCAAAATATGATGTTTCCCCTCATACCTTTCACCAAACTAATTATGTTTAAGGTTTGAGGTCATGAAATTATGATGTTTACCCTCATAAATTTCACCAAATTAATGATGTTTAAGGTTTGAGGCCATTAAACTATGATGATTCCCCTCATAAATTTCACCAAACTAATGATGTTCAAGGTCTGACGTCATCAAATTATGATGTTTATCCTCATAAATTTCACCAGATTAATGTTTTTCATGGTCCGAGGTCATAAAATTATGATGTTTACCTCATAAATTTCACCAAATTAATGATGTTTAAGGTCTGAGGTCATCAAAATATGATGTTTCACCTCAGAAGTTTCACCAAATTAATGATGTTTAAGATATGAGGTCATAAAAATATGATGTTTCACTACATAAATTTCACCAAATTAATGATTTTTAAGGTCTGAGGTCATCAAATTACGATGTTCACCTCATAAATTTCACCAAATTAATGATGTTTAAGGTCAGAGGTCATCAAAATATTTTGTTTCCCCTCATACCTATCAACAAATTAATGATGTTTAAAATCAGAGGTCATCAAAATATGATGTTTCACCTCATAAATTCCACCAAATTAATAATGTTTAAGGTCTGAGGTCATCAAATTATGATGTTTACCTCATAAATTTCACCAAGTTAATGATGTTTAAGGTCTAAGGTCATCAAAATATGATGTTTTCCCTCATACCTTTCACCAAACTAATGATGTTTAAGGTCTGAGGTCATCAAATTATGATTTTTACCCTCATAAATTTCACCAAATTAATGATGTTTAAGGTCTGAGGCCATCAAATTATGATGTTTCCACTCATACCTTTCACCAAACTATTGATGTTTAAGGTCTGAGGTCATCAAATTATGATGTTTACCCTCATAAATTTCACCAAATTAATGATGTTTAAGGTCTGAGGTCATCAAAATATAATGTTTCACCTCATAAATTTCACCAAACTAATGATGTTCAATGTTTGACTCTATCAAATTATGATGTTTACCCTCATACCTTTCACCAAACTAATGATGTTTAAGGTGTGAGGTCACCAAATTATGATATTTACCCTCATAAATTTCACAAAACTAATGATGTTTAAGGTCTGAGGTCACCATAATATGGTGTTTATGTAATACCCCACACTTTTAAAGGTATTTAAATTATACTGTGGATTTAATTTGGTAATTTGTTGAATTATTATGAATACTAATTCTGGGATTAATGAGCGAAATTAAATAAATTCAATATTATAAAGTAAATAGTAAATATTAATTTTCGAGTGTCGGATTAATATTTACATGGATTATATTTTCTTACGAGACTAAGTATATGAGTGGATTATTTTTAATTACATGTCGCAAGTTGGGTAAAGCGACAAAGAAAATATTTTAAATTGGAAAATACGCGTATTGAACGTGTTGGGTCAAAATAGTGAATTTTAGTTAAGTGACTCGGATGGAGATTTTGACTGCGCCATTGGGTTCGAAATGGCCGAGATAGTCAAAATAGAGTACCCAGGGGTAGTATTTGGGTTCCGGGCATTTTTCGACTAGTAGGGACTTGTAAATGAGTACAAGAGTCATTTAATAATTGGGTATATACCCAATTTTAGATTTAAAGAGGTGGCAACCCTAATTTCCCCCAAATATCATCCCTAAGAGAGATAAAGAGAAGAGATAAAGAAGAGAAGAAAGAAGAAGAAAGAAAATAGCAGAAAAGAAGAGATTTTCGGCCAAAATTCGCGGGATTCGACTCGCGGTCGTCTTTAATCCACGACGCAAGTGTTTAACTTGATTTATGATTTAGTTTGTTTAATTTCTCATATGGTAGTTGGTAAAAAACTAAAGATTTTTGGGTTGAAATTTCGTGGATCAAACGGGTTTTCGAAAGATTAAAACGGATATAACTCGATTTATACCCAATTTGAGAAACTTAAAATTTATTGAAATTAATTGTTGGATCTGGGTTCTAGGATGATTAGAACCCTTTGAATGTGTGTATTTATGCTCATTTGAGGTTGAATGATGATGAGAGAGGGGATAAAAATCTTGGAGGTGTTTTAATGGACGTTTGTATTTTTGGAGAAGAAGGTGAATAGTGATCAGCGTCACTTCTGAACTATTTCGAATAGGAAGACAATTGATTTAGCTCTCGGTCAAACACGAAAGTTGTAGATCTTTTCGATACGTTCGTGTGGGTACCGACCACGTATTTTTCTGATTTCTCTTCGAATTGTTATGATTTTTATAAGATGGCAGTTCCGGGGTGAAATCACGAACTCGAAAATGCACTCGAAAATTGGAAAAATTAAAGGCTAAAATTTTTTGGAGATAAATATTTGGGGTTCCTAAAAATAGTGTGGGGACTTCTAAATATTTTTTTTAGTTAGGCGTGCATTTTGGATTAGTTGAAATTAAAATTCAAGATTTACCCAAATAGGAGTGTTCGTGAGGAATAATACTTAAAGAGATTTAGGTGTGATTTGAATATTAAATAATATAATATGTATGGGGGTATTTTAATTATGTGACGGCTTATATTATTGTGAATGAGAATATTCGAGGCTATTGGCTATCGCTATAAGAGTTTGGAGATTATAGCCATAAAAGATTGAGAAGAGATAAGTAATATATATCGATATTGTTGATATAATCATTGTGCGGTGAGAAAAGCTCAGAAAATAATATATTGAAAATTGGTAAAATTGATAAATGCGTAGGATATCCAAGATATACATATACTACATATGGGATGTATTGAATGGGCTATGAGTATGCCCTTATATTATATATTTGTAAAAATCATGCCCGCGCTACTTGCTATCACGGAGGTTACCACGTGAGGACAGTCTTATCTCGATGGGACCTTTATGGGGGACATTAACTTGTACCCTAGAACATAGGACTCTTTGGTACAGGCTATCTGATTGATAGTCACATGGTCCAATGAGATGTGAGGGCATGTGTTGACTTCTTAGTGACTTGGAACTATGCTTTGCCTACATTTGTATGTGTTTTGTGTTAATACAGTTCGAGAGTGATTCCGAACTAGTATTTTCCTTAGATTGTGTGAGACGGGGACTTGATAGCAGAGTATGCCAACACCATAAATCTTATGTGAGGTGCCATTAGTATATATATTACATGTGTGAATAATATATATACATATAATTATATGGGAACTTTCTATTGTGCGTATAAGTAGATGAGTAAGAAATAAATGCTTCAACTTTATTATAAGTGTTCGGGAACTTTACAAAGGTACAAGGGGTTTCTTAACCAGGGTGCAATAGTGATATATATTGATATATAAATTGATGTGTACGCATAAAGAGAATAATGTGTGTATACCGAAATCTTGTTTGGTGAACTATATGGATAACTAATATACTTGTTGTGAATAATATATTGTATATATATGAGATGAGATATCATATAACCTAACCCTGTATAAAAAGGAGAAGAATGAATAAATTGATATACTCCTTCCGGTAGATTTATATCCGGATTTATTTGAATATGGATCGTAGGTTCTAATGAGAACTATTAATAAATAAGGGATGGTATAAATGTGGTATGTAGTTAAGGTTTAATGGATCCCGATGATCAACATTGTCACGTAGTAGTGTATCGGGGGGATTCCTTATTTGGATTTCTCTTTGCGAGGCACTCCACGCACGAACGTAACGTAATGTTGGGAATGGGGAGCAGTTTAGTCCTTAGTACTTGAATTGATGAGGATTATTAGAATATGGGTAATTACATTAGTTAGGAAGGGTATCTTAACTAGGTTGCTTAAAAAGGTATGCGATAGCTATGCACTGTTAGAAGAGGGGTGAGGTGTATCTCATGTGAGAGAGACACCAGTTTAAATATGAGAAATAACATATTTTAAAATATGAATTTTAAGCACTTGCTAAAATGTTTTCAAAAATTGGGCTCTGACTCGTTTATCTATTTTCCCTCTTGTTATATCTATATATAAATAGGTGTTCAGACACCGAGACGCCTGGATGATGATTCTTTCGAGTCAGGCGTTTGCTACAGTAGCTGTGGATGCAAGCAGGATTGTATTAGACGCTTCCATCATTGAGATCTAGATAGGAGGTATTGTAGAAGCATTCGGGCTTATGGCCCAACTGTACTCATTTATTATTTTATCGCATTTTAATGCGGCATTCGATTTGGTTGTATTATTATACCGAGTGTTCGGTTATTTTATTTTATTTCATTTTAGTTGTTCCATATAAACTGTTGTAATTGTTTTATTTGAATGGTTTGGTTAAAAAGATTAGTTAATTAAAAATTTGATGTCAGCCTAATAGGATATTAGTAATAAAATTGTTTATCGACAGTGATGCTAAGAATGAAACATATGAGACTCCTGTTTTAATTTGATATAGGAGTGATCGCCCGGTATTTTATTAGGCGAGGCGTCATAGTTTACCCTCACCTGTTTCACCAAATCATTATGTTTAAGGTCTGAGGTCATCAAATTATGATGTTTACCTCATAAATTTTACCAAATTAATGATGTTTAAGGTCCGAGGTCATCAAATTATGATGTTTACCCTCGTATATTTCACGAAATTAAAGATGTTTAAGGTCTGAGGTCATCAAATTATGATGTTTACCTTATAAATTTCACCAAATTAATGATGTTTAAGGTCTGAGGCCAGCAAACTATGATGTTTCCCCTCATACCTTTCACCAAACTAATGATGTTTAACGTCTGAGGTCATCAAATTATGATGTTTACCCTCATAAATTTCACCAAACTAATGATGTTTAAGGTCTGAGGTCATCAAAATATGATGTTTCACATCATAAATTTCACCAAACTAATGATGTTCAAGGTCTGAGGCCATCAAATTTAGATGTTTCACCTCATAAATTTACCACTAAAGCATAATGAAACAAAGTATTAACACAAGAATTTCTCTTTTCGTTAACATTCTCTTCATAAATTGATATATGTATTACAAGAAAACAACTGCAACATCATATGTAATATTTCTTCAGGTGGTCAGCATTCCATGGATTGGAGAAATGTTCCCCTTTGAGATTTTCTAGCCAGTAGGTGTCGAGTACAACCTCATTGACTACTTTGTAAGGACCATGTTAGTTTAGATGGAGCTTATTTTCCTTCTGCAACGTCTTCTTCAGCACTAGGTCTCCTACAACTATAGTTCTTGATTTCACCCCCTGATTATAGAACTTTGTTGTTCTCTTTTGGTAAGCTGCTTGTCTGACCTTAGCATTTTCTCTTTTGTCCTCAATCAAATCTAGGTCAAGTCTTCTCTCTTCCTCATTCTTCTCGGGGTCATAAGTCTGAACTCTGTGAGTGGGGAGTCCTACTTCTGTAGGTATGATAGCTTCTGAGCCATGGGTTAACATAAATGGGGTCTCCCCTATTAGTGTCCTTGTCATTGTTGTATATGACCATAACACGGCATAAACCTCTTATATACATCTCCCCTTGGCTTCTTCCAACCTCTTCTTTATCCCATCCAGGATTATTTGGTTCGTGACTTTGGTCTGACTGTTTGCCTGAGGTCGGCCAAGAGAAGGGAAAAATTGCTTGATCCCGACTCTCTCATAATATTTCTCTAAAGAAGCATTCTTGAACTGGGTTTCGTTGTCTGAGATGACGGTATTTGAAAGGCCATGTCTACATATGATGCTCTTCCAGATGAACTGGAAGGTCTTCCTCTGTAATCGTGATCATCGGCTTAGCCTTTACCCACTTGGAGAGGTAATTAATTGCTACTGTTAGAAATCGATAGTTGTTAGCAGCTCTTGGCAATGGTCCTACCAAGTCAATCCCTCATACTACGAATGGACAAGGTGAATTTATTGACGTCATAGGTTGATGAGGTTGATGAGGGATAATAGAGAATCTCTGGCACTTGTCACACCTCTTCACGTAGGCAGCAGCATCTTTGGCCAAGGTCAGCTACTAGTATCTTTGCATAATTATCCTCTTGGCTAAAGGTCTTCCTCCTATGTGACTGGGGAAAGAACTCTCATGTACATCCTCCAAGCTGTGAGGAACCTTTGTGGGATGGACACATCTAAGTAGAGGTAATAGGAACCCTTTTTTATATATTACATCTCCTATTATTGCAAACTTGGCAGCTTTGTACCTTAATTTCCTCCTTTCTAACTTTGATTCTAGAAGCTCTCCCTCTCTGGTATATCTGATAAGGGGTATATCCATGAGTCCCCTAGGTTCAAGTTGAGGCAAAATATGGCCACCTCTTCTTCTTCAATGGTTTGTTTGAGCAGGATCTCGATCAGTATTGTCCTACTAATGCATATTCTTGTTGCTGAAGCAAACCTTGCTAATGCATCTGTATGACTGTTGTCATGTCAAGGTACCCTCTTCATCTTCACCTCTTCGAAGCCTCCTAGCATCGTTTTTACCCTCTTTAGATATTTATCCATCATTTCATCCTTGACCTCATATACTCAAAGTACTTGGTTGACAACTAACCTCGAGTCACTATGTAGTAGGAGTCGGCCAACTCTAAGGGCTTTTTCCAAGGAGAGTCCCGTTATCAGTGCCTCATACTCGAACTTGTTATTTGAAGCCTTGAAGTTGAACCTTAGTGCATATTCAACATCCGTACCATCTGGATCTGATAGTATCAGCCCTGCTCCACTTCCATTTTCACAAGAAGACCCATCAATGAAGAGGTTCCAAATATCTTCATTTGAAGAGAACTTCCCCTCTGATAGGGTCCATTGTTTGAAGAGGTATATGTCTTCCTCATTCTCAGCTACTCATTTTCTGGCTCTACTGGACACAACCTCTTCCGACTCTCAAAAGACTTTACTATTAGATCCCTCTGCAATCTCTTGGTTATTCTCAATCTCAGCCTCCTCCTATGTGAACTCAGCAACAAAGTCTTCGAGTGCCTTACCTTTGATGGCCACCCTGGGTTGATAAAAAAATTCATACTCTCCCAACTTGATGGCCCAAGTCATCAATCTTCCCTAATTCTCGGGCTTTTGGAGGACTTTCCTTAGTGGGGAGTTAGTGAGGATGACCATAGAGTCGGCTTGGAAATATGGCTTCATCTTCCTTGAAGCGTGTATCAAGGCATAAGCCAACTTCTCCATCCTAGGATAGTTTTATTCAGACCCTTGATGGACCTTACTGTTGAAGTATACAGGCCTCTATACCCCATCGTCTTCCCATACTATGGATGCACTTATAGCTAACTCTGAGACTTCCAAATAAACAAACATCTTCGCCCTCAGAATGGGTCGGGATAAGAGGAAAGGGGACCCATGGTAGGACTTGATCTCCCTAAAGTCCTTATCACACTCTTCGTCCCACTCGAAGGCCTTTCTAAGCACCTTGAAAAATGGAAGACACTTGTCCATAGCTCTGGAAATAAACCTTTTGAGTTCAGCAACTCATCTAGTGAGCCTTTGATCATCTTTTATGCTTATTGGTGTCTTCATATCAAGCAAAGCCTTGATATTCTCAGGGTTGGCCTCTATTCCCCTATGATTGACGATGAATCCGAGAAACTTTCTAGCTCTTACTTCGAAGACACACTTGGCAGGGTTTAGCTTCATCCTGTGTAAGTCCATAGTGTCTAAAGTTCTTTCCAGGTCGGCCACGTGTGTTTGATCCTTCAAACTCTTTGTCAACATGTCGTCTACATATACCTCCATGGTCCTGCCAATTTGATCTTGAAAAATCTTATTTATAAGATGTTGATACGTGGCCCCTGCATTCTTTAATCCAAAGGGCATGACCTTATAGCAATAGTTCCCCTTATCAATGATGAACGTTGTCTTCTCTGAGTCTTCATCATCCATGAAGATCTGATTATAACCTAAATACGCGTCTATGAAGCTCATAAGTTCATTTACTAACGTGGGAACTACCATCCGATCAATCTGAGGTAAGGGGAAGTTGTCCTTAGGGCAATACTTGTTCAAATCAGTGAAATCTACGCACATCCTCCATTTCATGTTACCTTTGGGCACAATGACGACATTAGATAACCACTCTGGGTTTATGACCTCCCTCGTGAATTCTGCCTTTTCTAACTTTTTGACCTCGTCCTTGATGACATCATACTTTTCCTTAAAGTAAACTCTTCATCTTTGTTTGAATGTCTTAGCATCTTCCGCCACATTGAGTTTATGGCACATAACCCCCGGGTCGATGTCAGGCATGTCTTCGTGGCTCCAAGAGAATACACTCTGCCTCTTTTTAAAAAAAATTATTAGTTCTTCCTTGATTTCGGGTTTTCGGTCTTATCGATTTGGACATTTTTTTTTGGTTAGTTCTCATTGAGGATGACAGATTCTACCTCTTCTGCAGCCTCTCCTTTCTTCAACTTTATTTCATCCATAGGATCAAGTGTAACAATGTTATATGTTTTTATTGCCCTCTTATTTGCCTCTCTCTCTTTCATCGAGTTGAAGTAGCATTATCGTTACGTGGTTTGATCACCTTACACTTCCCCTACCCAATAGAGGGTCAGGAATTTTAGCATTTGGTGGACCGTTGATTGCACGACCTCAAATTCCTTGAGGGATACTCATCCTATAATGAGGTTGTAGGCCAAAAAGACATTTTCATCCATCACAAAAAAATTAATCCTCCTTGTCAACCTCTTAGGCCACTCATCACCCATTCGTACATCCATCTCATACATGCCCAAGGGATGGAACTTCTCCCCACTGAAGCCAATCAACGGATGATGATAGGGTACAAGCCTTGCTCTGCTAAGACCTAGGCTCTTGAAGTAGGACTAGAACATAATATTTGTGGAGCTTCCTTCATCAACAAGGATACTACGAACCTCACACCCATGCACCCTCGTGGTGATTACCAAAGGGTCATCGTGTGGAGCTAAGATACCTTTGAAATCAAGTCAGTAGAACCCAACTACAATAGTATCCATACCCACCTTCTTTCTCTTCTGCTTAGCCTCCGAAGATGCTAAATTTAAAACCTCTACTTTGGTCACTAACTTAGCCTCTGCCACATGAGCTTTACGGTGGGCTACTTCTGAGCCACCCCCTGATAGTCCTCCACAAATCTTGTTAACACCAAAGGAGATCATACCAAACCTCTTTACTGGGGAATTGTTATCTTTTGGTGGGAAGTCAGTATCATCCTCGTTATCACCATCCGAGTCATCATATCTTCTCGCTAGGCGATTATCTCGACATCTATTATTTATCTTATTTTTAGGATCACCTCTTCCCCTCTTAGGAGCTTTACCGTCGACATACTTCCTGAGCTTTTCGGACATCAACATCTTTTTAATTTCATCTTTCAAGGCGAAGCACTTATTTGTCACATGGATATGATCTTAATAGAACTCACACCATAGGTTTTTGTTACTCTTATACGGAGGAGCCTTCAGCTTCTCCCGCCATCTCAGGGATCGATCATTTTTTATTTCATTCAGGATGTGTTCATAGCTCACAGCTAGAGGAGTATAGTGTACAAACATGTCATCTGCAGACCTCTTTTTTCTATATTTCTTCCTTTCAAACTTCCCGCTTCCACTTTCGTTCTCATCCTCACACTTTGCGGCCATAACCTCTTCAGCTTTCATGACTTTTCATGCAGTTGCCAACTGCTCTGCCATGGACTTGGGAGGGTCTTCTGCAAGCTTCCATAACAAATTCCCTTTCTGGAGTCCTCCAATGAGGGTCGTCATAGCCATATTCTCTTCATAATATTCAACCTATAGTTTTTCTTTATTTAATCTAGCAATGTAGTCTCTTAGGCTCTCGTTCTTGCCTTGTTTGATGTACAGTAGATGAGTGATCTTCTTTTGAGGTCTCACCCTAAAACAGAAATTGTGAATGAACCGTTCAGCCAAGCCCTTAAAGTTATCAATAGAGTTCTTCAGAAGAGAGGTAAACCATATGTGTACAACTCCCGTTAAAGTCCCACAGAATGCCCTACACTTCATCTCATCTGGGATTAAATAAATGTCCCCTGCAGACTGGTACATCTCAATATGATGCACATGGTTGGTACTACCATCATACTTGGGAGACACTGTAGGTGGTTTGAACTTTGCAGGGGTTGGGAAGTTCACTATCTTTTACATGAATGGGGACCCCTCTGAGAACCCTCTTTATAGTGGGTCTCACCTTTTGATCAGGTCCCCTATCTTCTCTTCAAGACATTGAATGTAATCATTCCATGTCTTTGCAACGTCCTCTTGGCCGAGGTTATCCCCAACCACCTTTAAGGGGCCGCTGTACAACGTCGGATTTTAACCTTTTGACCACAGTCTCGGCCTTGATGAGTTCATCCGTGACGAGGCCGATGTTCACCATCCCCCCTCTGAGAGCCAATGACACTTCTTGAACTTGATAACCTCTGTCTTTGGTCATTAACTTGGCCGAGCCATTCGAAGGCCGACCTTATGCTCAAGCGATCAAAAGTTGATCCTCTTCATTGGGCACCACCATCTATTCTGCTCCCACAATCTATGCTCTATCGGATAGGATGTACCGCGCCATTCAAAACCTCATACGGCTCATAGCAGTCTTCTAGAGCATCCTCTGCCTCTATATGGTCATACCTATCCTTCGGGAAAGGGTTTCCTGGCCTCCCCAGATGTAAATGCCTAAGGTCAACAATGACCCTCCTCCATTGAGGAGTTTGTTGGTCCTTCCGCGGTGCCTAAGGTGGTCCCCTATCTTTAGGATGGGTTTGAACAACTGTCGAAGTAATCATCTCCGGTGAGACCCCCGATGGCCTCATCATATTTTGACTGAGTTGTGCATATTGTTCCTTCATTGCTTATTGAGTTACGGAAAATGACTTCAAGGTTGCATCCACCTCAGTCATTTCAGACTGGGGTGATCCCTGGATGGAACTAGGTCCTCTAGCACCGGATGGTGGTGGAGGTGGTGGCAGCTCTGGTGCCATATGTTAAAACCAAAGAGCTTGTAAAGAAGGTGAGCTTAATACCTTAAAGGACCTATTTCAATGGTGAAGCAGCTCCACACAAGGGGTGAGGCCTGGTTCACCACCAGATTCTCCGGTGAGGTTAAGATAGGAAAGGAATAGATATGTCATCTCGTTCCCACAGATGACGCCAAAATGATGATGATGCAATCAGGACCACCAGATAAGGTGTTGACAAGCTCAAGCGAATGGTAACAATGGCAGCACAGGAGAATACAAGTGTATATGTAGATGGAGGTGAGGAGAAGAGGACGAACACCAATATGTAAGTGGTTTAGCTAATTATGCCTACTTCCACTGTGCAAGTGAGTGAGTAATGTCACTTAAATAAGGCACTAATGGCCATGGATACAATCTCTCAAGCTTTCTCTCTCTTTTTTATAAATTGATAGAGTTTTAACTAGGGTTGTAATTCTCGATCCCTTACAATGGTGAGGATGACCTCTATATATAGTGCTTGGGGGGCGTAATGTCCCCCCCAAGCATGCAATGTGCATGTGCATGAAGATCCAACCAGTTTAAGAATGACAACTGGTTGATCTCAACTAAATAATGATGACCTAAATATTCCCTCACGGGGGAGAATAATTTAGTTATAACTGACTTATCCATGTGTTCCAAGACATACATGTGTGTGTAGATGCTCGGTTGTCTTTTCTTGGTATCAACCTTCGCCTGGATGAGTACGAAGTTGGTGATGTATAACCCCTGCCATGGTTGGGGATTATATGATGACCTTGGCTGGGATTTCATCCGAGGTTAGATATGTAGAACGTCAGTTAGGGCTAATGTTGTCTTGGTACTTGATGCTGAGCCTGTATGGCTTTGCTGATTCTAGGTGAAACTTGTAACGTTGGCTATGGACGATGTTGATGGTGATACTAATAGATAACCCATGTCCACACTTACCTCAGATGATGCCCTCCCCGAGGCGATACTTGTAACGTCAGTTATGGTCGACTTGATGGATAACTGACCATATGAGTTATGCAGGCCTCGCAGTTACCTATTTCAGGGGTTATTGGTAACGTTAGCCGTGGCCGACCTTATGAAGGACGAGATTGTTGATCGTTAATCTTGATTTCTTGTTACCTCAGCCTCCATGTTGGCTGAGGTTGGTGCCTCCAAGATGGCAGTTATACTTTGGGCGTATCATATGATCTTCTTGTATAGATACAATTGAAGTAGTGCGGGGAATATATGATTTGCTTCCAATTATACATAGGTTGATGTGTTAGATCTCACACCAAAGAGGTATCTCTTTAAAGATTGGTCATCAACTGATTGGAAGTCTTATCTGAAGATGTAATATAACTTGTATTAGGTTTAATTATTATTTGGTTGGTTGATTCCATGAAAATACATTGAGTTTGCACAAATCGAAACAAAACTCTTGATTCATAAATAGACAATAAATAAAGTGTTTCTTGTTCATTACAATTTGTGGATATTGAAATTAAAGATCATACAGCTTTTCTATGTCAATGTTTCCACAGAAAAATTCTAAAGATGAAAGATTCAATATTTTGTGGTCGATTTGATCGAAACATATCAAGGATAATAAAAACACATACATACTTATATTTTGTGAATGTATTAACTGGAATTTGTCAAAAATTCATTGCCTAGTATTTTTGTTTTGATCAATGTTACATTCTACCTATAAGCATGTGCAAAGTTTGGTTTAAGAATTTTGCGCTTGGTAGAATGGTTTAAGGGAGGAAAAATAGGTCTAAAATTGTGTGAATGGTTGGAAAACCCTACTATGCTCACGACAGTCACGTTTTTGGGCATATTTGATTTACTTCATAAAAGCATGAAATTTTTTTAAATATTTCTATTCGTGAGGATTAAAGTATCTCTAAGAACACGGTTGTCACATGTTAAAGGTGACTTTGACTATTACCCAAAATCGTGCACATGACGGACTTTTTCACCATCCATACGATGCTACAATTTTTTAAAAATTTATATAAATGGGAGTTTTTACATACAATTTTTAGAGATCGTTCTCCTGAGCACATCCCATGCATATGGATTATTTTAAATGGAAGTGATTAGAAAATAACCTTTAAATTATAAATTTCAATTTTTCTACAAAATTTGGGCAGAAAAACATAGATTTATGCTTGATTCATGCATTTTGATATTTGAAAATGTCTTGAGCTGAAAACCCACATAGGCTAGATTTAATTCCACCCATATTTATCTAATGTTAAAGATCTACACTTCAAATCTAAAAGTAGGTGAGTTAGGTTTTAAGGAATTCAATGTTCGTGCGATCTGAGGATAAAGAGCATTCCTTGAATGTTCTGTTAATGGAGATTTATACGGATCACATATTCAATGGGAGGACATTTCAATGTTCATATATGACTTCTTGGAGGGAACAAGAGATAGGCACCTTACTGTGTTTGTGTAAAATTTCATTTCATATCGAATTAGAGACTATGATGTGCCAAGATGTTTTACCCTTAGGTGGGATTTTTTCTCGTAGATCTCAACATGTGACTTTTATGTGGTTGCTTGTTATTGTGATACACAATTTCTCTCTCTCTCTCTATCACACACATACACACACACACACACACACATACACACACACACACACACATATATATATAAGATTGGATCCAATATGATTCATTATTTAAATTGATTTATGACTTGAACATAGTTAATTCACATAATTAACCTAGATTTGTTCCTAATTTTTGTAATTGACTTAGAACTATTAAATCTATAATCTAGATGCATCGAAACAAGTTTTGATCTAAAATTTGGCAAAACAAATTTTTAAATTGATAAAATTCTCACGAAAACTTGTTCACCCCTCCATGTTTATTTTAGGAGAACGCTTTCGGTAAAACACACCACCTTCAATTGGTATAAAAAAAAGTTTCCTTTTAATGACTCATGTCTTAAGAGTATGTCTTGAATAATTGTTAGTTTTTTGTTTTGTTGTTTGCTCCTAGCTATAACTTAAGAATCACGTGTTAGAGTACATCTTGAATGACTGGATTAATATCGTAATGATATATCTATAAATAGTCCTCCACATTTTGATGACTCGAATTATGTCAATTTGAAGGTCAAAATTCGTGATCATTTGAAACCTAAGCACAATCATGTTAGGATGAGTGTCAAAGAGGGGTGAAGTAGGCTTATAATTGAGGAAAAGGGTAATAGGAATACGAAACTAAGAGTTGTTTGGTTACATGTTGATTTTTTTCCTTACAATTATAAGTCAATTCAATTGACTGCTATATTTGGATCGATTAGCTAATTGATCATAGATGTGTACTTAATTGTGAAATGTAAAAAATGATTGGTATATTTTAGGCGTTGGTCGGTAAGGAACTTTAAGTTTTAAGAGAAATAAGTTGAAAAATATTAAAAGTATTTAGGTTAATGCCTATTATAACATAGGAGACAATATCCCATGGAATAATGTTGTGAAGATATTATTGAAAACTCCACCTCCTAGACTCAAAACCAAGGTTTGGACCTTTAAAGAAATAAAGGATACGAACGCATGTAATTTAGAAGAGTTAGTTCGATGCCTTTTAATTTGTGACCAAGAAAAAAAATTAAATGCATCAAAGCCTAAGAAGGATATTCCAATTATTGTGGAATCCAGTGAGAAGTTTATGTTCAGAAAAAGTGGAGATAGTTCGGAAGAGAATATTGATGTGGATGTCTCTTTATTTGTAAAATGGTTTAGAAAACTTCATAAAAATAGTATGAAATTTTTCAAAAATGAAAAGAAGTTTGAACCTAAGAAACATAACTCTAGTATATATAACTCTGAAGTTAGTCGTGATATGAATGTGACTAAGATATGAAAATATAGAAAGGAAGATTGACGCTTTAGCTGTGGTGAGGTAGGACATAACACCAATGTATTTCCAACATACTTAAGAAAGAAAGAGAAGAACAAAGAATTTATTAAGAACAAGAAAGTTTATAAAGCAATCTTGAGTTATTTATAAATTGATCCAATGGGAGTTCTTTAAGGGATGAATAAGGAAGAAAAATTGCATTCATGGTGAGATGAGAAAAATGTGAAAATAATTATGATGAGAGTTTGTATTTTAATTATATTGTGATTAAAAATAGGGTAATAGAGTCTAGTCATATATTATTGGGTGATTACATATTGTGTAGAAGTGTATGTTCACACAAATAATACCATAGGTCACTTAAGGAGAATGATGATGAAGTTATAGACAAACATAATTCCTTTGATAAGCTTAATAATGAATATTTGAATTTGAAAAAGTCAAACATCTAAATGTTGAACAAAATGAACTCCTTTTAATTTAAAGAAAATGAAAGACAACAAAAAGGTAAGAGCATAAGTATTCTCAAAATCTCCGTATGATTGGATTATCATATCCTGTTCGAAAACAAATTGAGTCATTGTACAAGTTGTCACGGACATCTTCATGTCCAACACTATAAGACCGAACTTATTAGTCTTCATCTAAAAAATTACCCCATTCCATAACCAATGAGATTTCCACTATAGGGCAAATGTAAAGGACTTAGAATGACGTAGTTTCACCACCCTTATTTTCACATAACTTAAATTAGAAAATATCGAAAAATTGTTAAAACATTTATGTGATTTGGTTAGGACAATTTGTGCAAATATACTTTGCAATATACTTTTCTTATAAAAAAAACTATGTTCATAAAAATTACATTCTCATATGTGTATTTTATAATTCTTTTGGTTTATGAAGACAGATACTTGGAGTGTTATGCCATAATATTTAAAAAAATTACAAGGAAAATGTTGGTTCGAATTCCCATGCAAAGTAATGACTTTTTAACACCCCATATATTTTTAATAATTAGGCTGATCAAGTCTATTAATTGAAATTACACTGGTTCTTAAAACAGCGATAAATCATGCTTCGCATGTAATAAGAAACCAAGATCAACGATAAACCAAAATAAATATCGACATGAGAAATCCACAAATAATGATATATAATGAGTAAGTGTTAATTACATCTCCAAGTAAAAGCTATACTGTCTGACAACAATTGATACATAACAATTCTCTCAAGTTCATTTATTTTTGACAACTGATTACAAATACGAAGAATAAAGTAAGCCTCATATCTGTCAAAAAAGTAAATCTAATAGTAGGTATAACCCTTACATCTTCAAATGTTCTTGGTAAATAAAGCATAAGGCAGTATGCTCGAGTAAGAAACTAGGAAGGGTACACAGGAGGACCTGTGACAGCGCAATAGGTTAGTCCCACCACAATTAGATAATAGTTACGCACTCGAGTAGTAAAATTGTTATCCATGAAGGTAAATATCAAAATCTACAGTTATTAGATTAATATTTATCCATAAAACTATATTATGGAGATATATATTGGTATATCCATTTACTCATGTATATAGAGTACAACATACCCATGTCTCGTAGTCGAGCCAGGTAGCATTTCTCACTATTTCATATTAGACACGTAATGTGCAGGCTAAAAATATCCAAACGATTTATTTAGTCTTCTAATCATTATATTTAGCCCATACACATAAGGACGGTAATGCTTACACATTCCATAAATTCTAACTCAATATTTCGTTTATATCTAAAACATTTGGACTATTATTATACATATAATGAATACTTGTTATGTATAACTACACATCAATTCGTAGTCCAAATCTTACACAGTAGTTTATTGCACACATTAAACTCTTAAGGGATTTAAATTTTCTTATAGGTACTTAAAATTTAACTAAATTATGAAACTTCATTGCGTTCGTGCGTATGGAAAAAATATCTTAGTGTGTGCACGACACAATTCACACAAGTTCAAAACACAATCCTGAGTGAGGTGCATGAAATGAAAGTTTCCTAAAAATAGATATATCATCAACCTACATCCTCCATCACAAGCCCATAACTCATAATCACCATTTTTCTGAAATGAATTTCTTTGCCCCTAATACCCTAAAAATATGGAATATGATCGTTATTGAAGTCCATATTTACTTACAAATCCCCTTTCCAATTTTTATTTGTGATATTTCAACACATAATTCCATGCGCAATTGCTACATTAATATTTCAAGGGAGATATCCAAATATATGTAAAGGAGTAGTCTACCATATGATTTGATTTAAATATGATATATTTTAGGAATATACAATTCTCTAATCTAATTCAATTAAACTAATTTAAATCGAGCATAAAATTTTACAAAATGAATTTATTTATATATTTACATAAATAACCATTTTCAATATATCAAATAAACCTAATTATTTCTACATAATTATTATAATTTATAAAACCTTATTTAGGTAAAAATCATTATTTAAATCACGAGAGGAGTTAGTATAATTATCTTCTCATAAATGATGAATACCAATCCCCAAAAGAAAGATAAAATAAATTCTTTCATAAAAACCTTTTAATTTCTCCTCAAATAATCCTGAATTGATAAGAAGAATATCCAAATGATATTTCCTCTTCTCAGAAATATTTGATTTGTATTTCAATAATGTCCCCAAATGTTTTTTTTTTTGCTAATTGTGTAGATATTGTCCAAAACCAAATTCAAAATTATCAGATTTTTTGTTATAATTGAGGGGGTGATTTGTGGATTAGAAGAATTTATTTCCTGTAAAGTCTGGTTGATGGTTGGACACGATATTGTGGGTTTAGGATAGGATATATTAGGGTTTAATTTAGGTTCTTATACTAATCCTCTATTTCTTATGTCTTTACTCTTTTGTTCTTAAACCTAGATTTCTCTCCAAATACACTTTAATTATAAGTAGACCCATAACCTAAATTTCTCTCCACATATTTTCTTAATTATAACTATACCCATACTCTTAAGTACAATTCATATTTTTTTTAATTGTTACTTTAATAAAATTATAAAATATAATTAAACATCCTAACTACTTTCTTTTTCCAAATAAAGTCCATATTTTCGATAATGCCATTCTAACTTGGAAGTTCAATGCAAAACTTTTTTTTTAATGCTCATTCAATTATTTTTCTCTTAAAAATGGTAATTATTTAATTAAATTCTATTACATATCCAAATTAATTAGTAACTTTAATTAAGTAAACATCTTTAAATTTAGAGGGTACTACTCAACATGTCTCGACACAACAAAGAATCACTTCACTACAACGAAGGTTTATCGTTGGTGCCTTTACCCAAGTCCAAATTCTATGTACATAGCCGCAACCTTTTTTTATCACCACAAGTTCAATCCAGTGAGGAAATTCCTCGCTACAATGAATATCGAGTAATAGGTACAAATCTAGCACAAAAAGACAATCTGCTCGAAATATTGCATTGTAAAATGAGAAGATTCTCTATTATAACTATATATTTGTTGTGATCAAGAATTAACCCATTTTGTGTGAATTAGAATAACTTATAGGGTTTGAGAGATTATGTCCACAAGTTTGAAAACACTTATTTAATTCATCTTCATCCTCATCGCAAAATAAGGTCACGATTTTTTAAGAAAGGTCTTCATTTTTAACAGGCTAAATAAATTAGATTTTCTTAAGAGAAAAAACCTTCCTTGTATTTTTGAGATATCAATTATTAACATTCTAGTTTAATGTTATTTGAAGTTTGACTACTTTTTTATTACTTAAACAAATATTTTTGTAAAAATTGTTATTAAGAAACTTTAAATATTTTTGATATCTTAAAAATACTTTCTTAGTTTATTTTTATTAGCTAAAAACTTTTTAAAGCCTTCCTCAACCTTTAGGACTCTAACATCCTATGAATTTAGATATACAATAGTGGCTCTTCACTTGTTCCATTGGAAAAAAGATAGTTTTCTTCAACTTTAATGAAGATTTGTTGGAAACACAACATTATCAATGAAAGTTGACACATGGGTCATGGTGAGTAGCTGTAGCGCGATCCGTGCTTGATCTTTCAGCTAGAAGGTTGAAAAGTGTCATGTGGAGGTTGTGAATTATTGAGCTTAGGATAGATTTAATTTTGCAGGTAATTTCTCCCTAATATAAACTTTACATATATAGTGGAAGGTGTAGGTTTGGACAAAGGGCTTTTCCTCGTATAAATCATTGTCTCAAGTGAATGATTTAATATTCTGTAATTTTATTTATCTTATATGCCTCACGAATAAAAATTATTAAATTAACTTGTCAATCACTATTTTTTTACTTAAATACTGGGATTAAGTTTTGCTCGACTTTGGTTTGAAACAAACATTACCTTCAGTTTTGTAAGGTTATTTTAATTTGGATAGTCCCTCTCTACATACACGTTTATAAATTTTTTATCAAATGTATACCTCATTCTTGTTAGGTTTAATAACGTAGAGGTACATCTTCTGCGTTTAGAAATGGCTTTTAGGTTTGACATTTTTGAGGATTTTCCTAATAGTACATTTGATAGTTCTTATCCTGGATTTAATTATCAGTCCAACTTTACTTTTCATCCATCACCCAAAAATGAATATGAATGTAGTGAGGATTGTAGGGGTGATGTTGATTTTTTAACTCTTGAACTTAGATACAATATATTGTATGAAGAGTCCTTGAAATTTTTTAAAGTGAATACTTTATTTCCCTATAAACTCAAAGAGAAATAATAAGGAGAACAATAATTTACATCTTTAAGTATCCATGGTTGATCAAGTTCAAGATGACCATGATCACATGTGTGATAATATTAAGTCATTAAAGTAAGAGCCTCCAATTTTTTTATTGTATTCCAACAAAAGTTTTACAAAAAGAAAATCGATCTTTTCAGAAATAGGATAAAACTCTCGGAAGATAAAATTTAGACTTATTAAATAAGCTTGCACTTTTACAATATGATAATGAATTTTGTATGTTCGAGGCCCTATCCTATTTGAAAATCTTAAATCTACTGATGTTTCCTTCTTGTAGACTATTTGGATGAGTTAAAAGATAGGAACATTATTTCAAAACAAGTTGCTTAAAATTTATTAATTTTGAAGATGAAAGAAAATATTTTTTTACATCTCTTCAAAACTTTAAAATGTATATTATTTTTTGTGAAGAGTAAAAATTTTTTTGGAAAAAGAATGTATAGAGTTTTCAAACTGATTTCAACTCAGTAAAAAAAGTCAGAGAAAATCTAGCAACAAGTTCAAAAAAACATAAGAATATTTGTTTGGTACCAACCCAAAAATGATATGATAAAAGATGGTTAGGTTATAACAAGTATGATATCTCAGTTTCCACCATGAAATAATAATTATAAAGTCTTCTTCTTAAGATAAAATAACAAAAACATTGAAAAATATTACTTGAAATACTTAAGATAAAAAAAAACCCGTTGTAAATAATTTTCAAAAGAAAGATAAACTTGTTCATCCCATGTATGATAGAAAAAATAATGTGCATAACCACAAGAGACCTAAAAATAACTTTATTTATGATCATGATCTTAATTAAGGTCACACACAATTTTTTATTACAAGTTAATGAAAGGTTAACACTTTACAAAGGTTGTTCTTAAGACTGAATCACCGATGAATGAATGGAAACCGTCTAAATGTGATCATTGTCACAAAGTTGGTCATTTGGATAAATTTTACTTTTTACTCAAAGAAAAATTACCTTTGAACGTTGGTAATAATTTTGTGGGGAACAACAAGGGTCAAAAAGTTTGTGATTATAGGAAATTTGCACCTAAATCCATTGAAAGAGAAATTTGGGTTAAAAGGAGTCAAAATTTTTGATACCATGTGGGAAGAGGATAGAGAGGCAAACAAAATAAAGATATTAATAATGACCCATTGGAACCCGAAACTACTTGAGTCAGTCATGTATGAATTAGGAAGAACATTTAAGATGGAGTTAAAATTGATATTAAAAAGATTATGAATTTGATTCCTTCCACCTTGAAATGCTAGAGGTTGTTTTATTTTCGATCATAGCATTCGCTATCAATTCACTTCATATATAGTATGCTAGGTTGTGTAGTTTTGTATCATATGTGATTTTTTTTTATGTTCTTGATTTTCTCTTGATTTGTCTCTTGAATAAATTGAAAATACTTAGTTTTTTAGAATAATTTTTGTGGATTTCCAAAAAATGCTTAAGATTGTCTAATTAATATTTTATCTATTTCATGTATGTTACACTCTTATGCATATTAAAATTATTTTTAGTTTACCTTGGATATACACTATTTGCATGTGTCTATCATCCTCGGATTTTACCTAGTCTTATACTTCGGTTTTGCATGCTCTTTTAATTTTTAAACTTATTTTCTCTAGATTGCTAATCTTAGGATTATATTTGTTATCTCTTTGGTAATTAGAGTATGTTGTAACATGTTTAGGATTATGTGCTTCATGTATATGTTTTGATCCAATACCATGGTTCTTTTGGTTGTACATATCTTTTAACAAAAATTTCAAAAAGATATTTAGTGCAATCACGTTTTTCCATTTGGATGATATAATTCATGACATATTTTCGTATATCAAAACAACTTATTTGACCAGTTTTTATTTGCTTAGAAATATGAGATGTCATTTATAAAATGAATTTTATTTTCTTTTAAGTCTTACAAACATGCAGGAAATTTACACTTAATACATTATCATATGTTTTGCACCTTGCACCGCACTACACATTGAGTTACTACAACTTTATGAGTAATATCATAGATAGTAAATATTTTACAAAGTGTTCCAAGCATCAAAATACTTGTTAATGCGTGTCTAACTCCTATATGTGTTTGCAGAGGTTTTTATTCATGATTTGAAAAAAGTTGAAAAAGCTCATGATATATATAAAAAATCATGAGTGAATATGTGGTTCGGACTACAACTTGGATTTGATGATGTTACCTTTAAAAATTGGAAATAGTGTTCCATCTTAGTGCTTTAGTGAAACATTCCACATATAAATACTTTTGAGCATACAAAATGTCTTAAATAATATAATCTATTTAAAATTTTGTTACACCAAAGCTAGGAGACCATTGTTTTTAACCAATTGCTAATTGAGGGGAAAACAGTGGTTGCTAAAAATGATCTTAAGTAGGTGTAATACCCCGTAATTTTATGAATTTCAAATTAAAAATAATTAAAAGCTAATGAGCCAAATTATTGTGGATGACTTAATTAATAAATTAATTGGGATTAATCCAGATTGAATATTACTGCTGATAAGAGTAATATATTATTGAATATTACTTAGTGATATATAAGTAATATGTGAATATGATAATTATGAATATTGTTGTGAGATATAAATACGATAATTATAGAACTTAAGTCGGGACGCACTTAAGAGTCGTGTCAGGACTAAAGTTTGGTTATAAAATGTAAATTAATTAAATATCATTACGATGATCATTTTGAGTGCGTCGTTGAGTCTGAATGGGTCGAAATAGGCAGAAAAGTATACCCATTGTTTGATTTGGGTCTCGGGTCGATTGGAAGATGAAAGGACACCCCGAATGAGCATTTTAGTCATTTGGATTGGGAGATGAATAGTATCCACGATTTTTGTCTTCTAGCTAGACTTGGAGACTTGATAAATAAGTGGGTTTACACTCTATATAAGGTTCACTTAATCTATTTTCATTTGTGAGTTCTTTGAGAGAAGTTGAAGAGACTTTAAGAGAAAAGAAAAGTCACCTTATGGAGAAGAAGAGTTGCCTAGAAGAACAAGAGTCATATTGGGCAATCAAAGGGGACAACCACCACAAACCACCATCTCTGCACCTTGCACCACCACCGTAGTGTCACCAAAAAGTCATTGAAACAAGAAAAGAGGAGGTTCTAACATTAACTTCTCCAAAGGTTCAAACCTACACTAAGAGGCAAGTGATTCTTGCTCTATTTCAGTGTTTATAATATCCATATTGGAATATAATTTTCTTTGGGATTATGAACATAGGAATTTGGGATTAGAGTGATTGATAAATTATGTTTAATGGATATGCAAATTCATGTAGTTGATTATTCACATGCAGAGATTATGAATGTGAGGAACTTGTTAGGATGAACATGTAGAAAAAAATATATGTTTATGGAGGAAATGAAAAATGATGATAGGTATTGCATGTAGATGAATCCTACTCATGATTGAATATGAAATATGATGATTTAGAGAATGAATCATAATTCTAAATTCTGGGTTTTTAAGGTGTATAAAAATAGAGAAGTTAGATGAATGAAATTTTGAGGGTTAATTGGCTTTGATGTTAATTCTCATATAAACTTGGTCATTTAGATGTTTTTCCTTGTATTTTAATTACCCATAATCACTTAGAAATGATGTTGAGACATTTGGGATCCGTTAGAATATATTTCATGCGAGTTTGGGTGAAAGAAAATGGATAAAAAAGTATGAAAATTGTTGAAAAAGGACGAACATTGTATGATAATTTTAGGACTGTTGTAAGAGGTAATTGGTAGTGGGCACACGAATTATTTATATAAAATCACGTTCTGCGCAACTTTACAGTTTTAAGTTTTTTCAAAATTGAAACAGAAAAGCCTTAAATCGTAATTTTATATTTCTAGGCAGAATGTACCTTTAAAAAAAGAAGGGTTTGGAAAATGGTAATTTGGCCCCTGGTGAGATTTTATTAATTTTGGTACATTAACAAGGAGCGAGGGACTTGATTTAATGTTGGAAAATTATTTGGATTTGAGGATCAAAAATTATGTGATAGATATCTACATAATTTTCTTACGATTTGGAGGAGAATTATCATTATATCAAGTACGGGTCATATTGATGATATATTTTATGGGTACATGGGTCGGATAAACTATTATGTGAGTGATAACTACGTAATAAAATATACGATGATAATAGTGATTAACAAGAATGGGTGGTATTCGAGAAATACAACAGGTACTTGTGATAGGATGAATTGCTAATATGATATAGGTCGCGAGAGTACTTAATACTAAATAGGTAGATGATAATGCCTATTTGATTGATTGATGATTATGTGTATGACATACCTAGCTTACGTGCTATTGGGGGAGGTCCGCACATGAGGGAAGTCACATCCTGATGAGCCTATATGGGGGATCTTTGACTTGTCGCTCGAGAACATAGGACTTATGTCGATTACCATTAGTGAGAACGATTGTATAGAACGATCATTTGGGTGCCTAGGTATGTGCATTGTCCAAAGGCATAGGTCTATGTTCACCTTCATTATTTGTGATTTGATATTTGTGGTTTGAGGGATCTTTTCCGAACTTATAGTCCCCCATACAGTGACAAGATGTATTGGGACATGATATTAGAGTAATGCAGCACCGCAAATGTGTCTCGGGGTGCAGTATTGTATATATATAATAGAGTGTATATATGTATGTATATATATATGATGATATCTAATGTGTTACTAAAGAAGAATTAAAAGATATTGATATTTGGAATTAATTAAGTTTGAAAACACTTAACTGAATTGAATTAATTAAGTATGAAAACACTTAACTGAATTGAATTAATAAGGGCCTTTTCCATGTTGAATCTAAATTGATACATATGATATTAATACATGTATTGCGTGAGTAATATGTGGGAACGAATTGGACTATTATTAGTGGATATAGTGGGATGAATTAGTTAGCATGAGTTTGTATCTAGTATGGTTTAGAGGTTCGATAGGCATGCACTCTAGTTGAGAAATGAGAATTTCAAGAGAGAGTCCGATAAGCTAACATGTAAATAATAACTGCTGAATCTAGCATTTATTCACTAGATGTTTTTAAAACCGTTTTCACTTCGGGCTCTGACCCGTTTACTTGCACATTATATTCTATCTCTTTTATCCTCTCTATATATACATATATATATATCAGGTGTCCAGCCATTGGGACGCCATCCGCAGAGGAATGGGTTATTGACGTTTCTATGGATGTTATGGATTTGTGTACATTATTTAGACAATTTCGTTCTCCTTGATTCATACTCTGTAGTGACCTTTCATATTAGAGCACGTCGCTCAAGAGGATTTTATTATTTCCACTATGTCAGTCAGATGATGTACTTATGTTGGTTTTCAATACATTTGGTTTTATTGGTTATTGTATTGAGACTTTTAAACTGGAGAGTTATAATTCAGTTACATTTTATTCAGTGGTTATGATATACAGTTATTGTTCCCTATTTATTGTTGTGGATGGATATATTATTAAAATGTTTAAATTTTTAAAAATGGAATTTAACTAAAATTGGAAAAAGTTTTCAACACCTGCTTAGTTGGATATTAGGTGGTAATTTTTTCGACAGTGATGCTAAGAATGAGACATTTGTTTATTCTGTTTTAATTGGGTATATGACTGATCACCCAGTATTTATTTGAGCGGGGTGTTATAGGTGTTATCAGAGCATCCGGTCCTAATGTCTTTTAGTATCTGAACAGTTTATTATACTTTCTGCTTAGCGTCTTTTGATATAAATCCCTATCATTAGGACTGTTGCATTCTTATTTATGCATATATGTTCTTTAACTATTCTGTGATATTGAATCTTGATGTGCACTTCAGCCGACCCAGCTTATGGTACAATGAATGCTGCGGAGGTTGCTGCCATAGTTGCTCAGGAAGTCAACACAACTTTAGTTGTTATTCAACAAGAACCAGAACAGGCACCAACTGTGCCACCTACACAAGTACACACATTTCCTACTGCTTGGGAATGTGTTAGGGATGCCTTCCAGAAGGTACATCCACCAGAGTTTTAGGGGATTCTGATGTTGTTGTTGCTAGCCAATGGAAGAAAGATATCTAGAGGCACTTGAGGATGTTCGAATACACGGAGGTTTAGAAACATATACTAGCTACAATCAAGTTAAGGGCAGCTTTACAGTGGTGGAAAGCTATTATAACTGCCGAGGAGAGATATGATGACTATCCAGGACTTGTGGGTGCGGTTCGACTGCAAGTACTTTCCCTCCGCTGTTCAGATAGAGATGAGGTGAAAACTACTCGCTTGACCCAGGAGGGGAGGACAGTGGCATATTATGATGGAGAGTTTACTAGACTGGCTAATTTTATTCCAGGAGAGGTACCTACTGAGGAAAAGAGAATTTAGATCTTCATTGATGTTCTGAACTAGAAGATTTGTCAGCACTTATTGGGAAATCTTTCACTATGTACTTACGTTGATGTTCTAAATTTTGCAACGATTCACTGCCAGGATAATCGTCTACATGGTATGGGTGGTAAGTGGGGTTTTGATTCTGGCCAGCAGAGCAAGACTAGTGGTGACAGTTCTAGTGTGACACAGTCATCTCAGAGTCAGCAGCATGAGGGTGAGCAAGGTTCATAGCCTGGGGACTATGCTAATCGATTACGATATAGGGGATTTTGATATGCTCATGGAGGTAATAGACAGGGCTAGAAGGTCCATCAGGGCCAGAAAGGCCAAGGGAGAGGTGGTAACGAACAACATGGTCATGGTCAGCAGGGACAGAATGGAGGAGAGTTTACTGGAAACTGTTTCCTTTGTGGTAAGACTGGCCGCAAATGACAGGATTGTCCTGATAAGGGTAAATTACCTCAACATCAGTGTGTTAAGAGGCTAGTGCTTCCACCAATCGCTCTACCAGCACCATCTCAGATGCCAGCATTACCTTCCATTCTAGCATCTATAGTACAACAGGGTCAGTATGGGCATGTATGAAACGTCCATCAGGCAGTAGTTCAGCAGCCATTGCCCATGATTTAGGGTATGTTTTCTTTCTATGGGGATATGGGGCGCATTATGTTTGACACGAGGGCCTCACATTCATTTGTAGCCATTGTATTTTCACGGGATGTAGGGTTATTAGATATAACGGATATCAATGTTAGATATGTAAACTCGTCGTTGCTTAGTGGTACACCTATATTATTTATATGCCGTGGAGTGCGTATAGAGATTGGGAGTATGATATTATCGACAAATTTACTTGTTCTGGACATGTCCAAGTATGATGTGATTATAAGCATGGATTGTCTCATTGCATATAGGGCCATGATTGAGTGTTATAGCTTGTGTATAATTTTTTCTATCCTAGGACATGAGATGTTCCTAATGGAGATGTCTCATTCTGAGGGAGGATCATCTACACATTTATACTATATAGAGGAGGATACCTCTATGGGAGTTGTGTTATCCCTTGATTTAATACCATTAGTTTATGAGTTTGCATATGTTTTTCAAGAGATACTAGGGTTGCCTCCCAGCAGTGAGATTGAGTTTGTGATAGATTTAGCATCGAGCACTCGTCTCATTACTCGTTCACCGTACCATATGGCTACAACAGAGATGAGGGAGCTCAGGGATCAGATAGAGCATATATTGTGTTGGTGGTTTATCCGCAGGAGTACTTCGCCTTGGGGATCCCTTGGGCTATTTGTAAAGAAGCGAGATGTTTTTTACGGTTGTGCGTTGATTATCGGGATCTTAATAAAGTCATAATATGTAATAAGTATCCAACGCCTAGAATCAATGACTTGTTTGATCAGTTGAGAGGAGAATCTTACTTGTCAAAGATAGACTTTAGATCTCGATATCATCAATTGCGTATCACGAAGAAGGGTGTTTCTAAGACTGATTTCTTGACCAAATATAGATCATATGAGTTTCAAATTATGCGATTTGGGTTAACTAAAGTTCCAACGATATTTATGGACTTGATGAACAGATTATTTAGATAGTTCTTAGATCAGCTTGTCATTATCTTTATACATGACATTTTCATTTATTCTCAAACTGAGGAGGAGCATGTCGAGCATTTATGACAGGTCCTACAGACACTACATGAACATCAGCTGTATGGGAAATATAAGAAGTGTTGATTTTGGCTTCAGAAAGTTCAGATTCTATGGCATATTATGTCTGAGATGGGGATATCTTTGGATCCTAGCAAGGTGTCAGCGGTGAAGGAGTGGGGATATTCCACAACACCGACAGAGGTACAAAGTTTCTTAGGATTAGTCGGGTATTATCAATGTTTTGTCCAGGGTTTCTCCAAGATAGAGGTTTCATTGACTAATCTAACCGTAAGGGCTTACCATTTACATGGATAATGCATGTCAATTGGAATTCGATGAGCTGAAATATAAGTTGACTTCAACACTAGTACTAGCACTGCCCAGGCTAGGAGTGGAGTACTGAGTTTATACGGGCGCATCATTACAGGTTCTTGGTGGAGTATTAGCTCATGAAGAGAAGGCTATAGCTTATGCCTCTAGAAATCTTAAGCCTCATGAGAAGAACTACCCCACGCATGACTTGGAGCTAGCAGCAGCCATGTTCGCTCTTCAGATATGGAGACATTATTTGTTGGTGGAGAAGTTTCGCATATTCATGGATTAGAAGTCACTATAGTATTTGATCACTTAGCGGGAGTTGAACATATGTCAGCATAGGTGGCTTGAGTTCATGAAGGATTATCAGTTTGAGGTACATTACCACCCAGGGAAGGCTGACGTGGTAGAAGATGTGTTGAGACGAAGGCCTACAAGTGAGTTGGCCGTGCTGTGGAAGGCTAAATGGAAGGATCTGGGACATCAGGATGGAGTTGCCCGATATTTTATATCAGTTATAATTGTTACACCTCAGATTGTGGTGAGGGTGGTTCAGGCACAAGCAGCAGATCCATTTTATTAAGATAAAATTTGATAAATTTTAGTCGGGGGAGCAGAGTCTTACTCATTGAGTTCTGATGGGGGCTTGCACTTCAACGGTAGGTTGGTTGTTCTAGAGGGTGTGGATTTGCAACATGCAGTGATGACGAAGTCGCACGGATCCATATTTACGATTGATCCCGGTGGGGATGAGATGTACCAATATATGAGACAATAGTATTATAGGAGCGGGATGAAGAGGGACATTCCTGAGTTTATCTCTAAGTGTGCCACTTGTCAGTTAGTGAAAGTGGATCATTAGAAGCATGTTGGGTTTCTTCAGCCATTAGAGATACCGATGAGGAAATGGGAGGTCATTTCCATGGACTTCATCATAGAGTTACCTACTTCTCAGAGGGGTCACGATTCTATATAGGTGATTTTGGATCGGTTGACTAAGGTAGCCTACTTTTTGCCAGTTTGGACTTATTACTCTACTGGACAGTACGCCCAGATTTTTATAACCGAGATAGTGAGGTTACATGGGGTACCACTTAATATTTTCTCCAACCGGGATAAGATCTTTGCATCCTGATTTTGGGAGAGTTTTCATGAGGCCATGGGTTCTCAGGTTCGATTAAGTATGGCCTAGACCTGTAGACAGATGGGAAGACGGAGTGTACTAACCAGATGTTAGAGGATATGTTACGCATGTGTATCCTGGATTTTGGAGGAGGTTTAGAGAAATATCTTCCACTTGTGGAGTTCACATATAATAACTCCTATCAGTTCACCACTGATATGGCTCTATTTGAGGCACTATATGGTAGGCCTTATTATTCTCCTACGTGTTGGTTAGAGACGGGGTACAACAAGATACTTGAATCCATAGGTGATACATATGTATTCCAAGAATGCCATGATTCGTAGTCATATTCGTGTATCTCAGTACAGATAGAAAATCTATGCTAATGCGAAGAGGTTCTTTCGGGAGTTCAGTGTGGGGGACCAAGTATTGTTGTGGTGTAATATCCCGTATTTTTATAGCTTTTAAATTATGGGATTTATTAAATTTAATTGAGATAAATTAATTTAATTTTAATCCGGAATGTTGCTTTAAATATTTACTAGCGTGACGAGAGTTAGTAATTATTGGAAATTTGTTATCTGTTGAATATTACTGGATGAGTATAGTAATATATGAGATTTATTGTTATAATATTGTCACGTGTGAATAAAATGATAATTATGGAAATTTAAGTCGGGACGCGCGTGTGTCGTGTCGGGACTAAATGTTGATTAATAAGTGAATATTTTATAAGTTATTCGTATGGTCGTTTTGAGTGCTCCAACGTGTCCGGAAGGGTCGAGATAGTCAGAAAAGTGTACCCGGGAGTTTAGTTTGGGTCTCGGGGCGTTTTTAGGCCCAATTAATACCCCGGGAGGGCGTTTTGGACATTTCACAATTATGGGTAATTAAACCTACGAAAATTAAAAGGGTTATATAAGATATCTAGGTTGTCTTCTAGGGTTAGAACAACCAAAGACAAATGACGGCCATTGGAGAGGAAGAGGAGAAGCTCTCCAAGGAGTTCTAGGCCAAGAACACCTCCGATTGCACCGCCGTCACCACCAATGCGTAGATCGCGAGACGGGGAACGAAACCACACCAATTTCGACACCAAACCAGATTTCTAAAAATTCCAGGCAAGTGTTTATCTTGCTTATTTCGTTGATGCATCTTTCATATTGGTTTAGGAATGATTAGGATGAATTGTATGGAAGAAAAACCCAATTTGAGATAGGAAATTGCATGTAGTGATGACTTAAATGATATTTTAGAAACCCTTTGTCATGTAAAGGATTAAGAGTTTGATTAAGAAAAGAGTTCTAATTAGATACAAACACCAAAAAATTTATTCTGGATGATCGGACCATTGGAATCGCTTGAAATTTTAGTATGTTGTAGCGAACGGCGAGACAGGACTGCTGACAAAAATTCAGCTTGATCGAACGGTCGGATTTCTAAAAATATTATTTTTTTCTAGAGAGTTTTATGTTTTGAGGACTCGTAGAGAGTTTTATATTTTGAGTACTCTTCTAAATAAATAAGTAAAAAAAAATCAATTAAAACTCCATTTTAATTCCGATTTCGAAACCATTTGAAATTCTCATCTTTGAAAATAAAATTCAAAATCCTTTAATGTAAGGCGAAATCTATATTTTTGGGATATCTTACATGAGGGACAATGTAAGTATATGTTAAAGAGAGAGAGACACGTAAGAGAGTTACTTTGGGACAAATGTGTATACCTACTGAATTTTATACTTGGGAGGATAGAATCCGTGAGCGTGATGTAGTAAGTGAAAAAGTTCCTCAAATTAAAATAAGATGTGAATGGTTATACGTGATAACTAAATAATGAGAAATTAATACAAATGTCATAATTATGGGAATTGAGAATTTACCCATTATTGAAATGGTAATGTTAGTATAGTTATATGATTGTGTATGCATATACTATCTATGTGTGAAAATCATGCCCACGCTACTTGCTATCCCTGAGGTTTCCGCGCTGGGACAGTCTTATCTCGATGGGACCTTTATGGGGGATATTGACTTGTACCCTAGAAGATAGATATCCTTGGTACAGGCTATCGGAATGATAGTTCAGACGGTCCTAAGAGATGCGGGTATGTGCTTTCCTCTTAGAGACTTGGAATCTATGCTTCGCCTCATTTTGTTTGTGTATAGGTATCCTTTGTACAGGCTATCGCAGTGATAGTTCAGACGGTCCTGAGAGACTTGGAATCTATACTTTGTCTCAATATTGTTTGAGCATGTGTTGATACAGTTCGAGAGTGATTCCGAATCTGTATTCCCTTAGTACGAGTGCTACGGGGATTGGATAGTAGAGTATGCCCGCACCATAGTTGTTATTTTGGGTGCTGTTGTGATATATATATATATATTTTATGAGTAGTTAATATATATATATGAAATTCAGAAATCTGGAACTGCCTACTGTGATGAGACATGTAGGACATGGTTGATGACTCAAATTGTAAATACTTATTTTGAGAAAGTATAATATGACAGTGGAAAACTTTATTGATTTATAAAGTTAAAAATGAGAACTTTGGTTGCTAATTGAAATATCCTTTTCGAACAATTGAATCGTTAAATTTTGAATCTTACGAGTAAGCTAAGATAAGTTAAATCATTGGGAAGATTAGTGTGATAAATGATAAGATAAACTGTTGGGAAGGTTAGTGCGATAGGTGTGCACATTAGAAGAGAGGTGAGAATTCCTCAAGAGAGTGACGAACTAATATGTTGTTGCATTGGCCTGTATCAATTTAAATACTTGCTAAACAAATTTTAAATCATATACACTATCGGGCTCTGACCCGTTTTTCTCTCTCTCTCTCTCTCTCTTATTTATATATGAATGTATTACAGGTGCCCAACCACAGGGGCATCTTGCTTAGGATCTCTTGGAAGGAACGCGCTGCAGCTTAGGTGGAAGTTGTAGGACTCTTGATTAGACGACTTCGTTCATTCGGATCCACTCTTAGTACTTTCATCTAGTTGGGCATGTGTAGCTCTTTCCATTATTCCGTTGTTATTGGACATTTGTATTTCAGTTATTTCCAGTATTGTTACTATGGGATTTATTCAGTTTCGATGTGTGACTTTAGATTTCGTATGTTGACATTCGATTGACGAATGTATTAAATTAATTGGTTTATGTTGCAGAATTTAATGTGGTGCGATTCTTACTTATTGAATGTTGTTAATAAAATAACTGATTTTTCTTTAAATAAAATTTGGAAAGTATGTATGAACATGGTTTTGACACTTAGCTTAATTAATTAGGGTGTTAAATTGGAAAAATTTATTTTTCGACAGTGATGCTAAGAATGGACCAACTGTTCACCTTGATTTAATTTAATAAAGGAGTGATTGCCCGGTATTTAATTAGGCGGGGTGTCACAGGTGGTATCAGAGCATCAGGTTCTAGTGTCCTTAGGATCTGTACGGCTTATTATGCTTTCAGCGTTGCTTTGATTGTTCTAGTGTCCATAGCCAACAGTATTGGCTATGGCATATAAACAGGTTTCTTTTCTAAAGATTGGGATGATCCCTTTTTGAAACATGAATTCTTCAACATTGATCTCTTCATTTTGTATTTCTTTATTATATTATATATATACTTTAATAATAGGCATTGGAGATATGTTGTGGTTGCTTCAAGTTTTATATTTTATATTCTTTAAATGTCCACTGATTAACTCGGGCTCAATTTTTGTTGTTAGGTAGGTATTGTGAAGAAGATTGTGAATGTAAACATAAAATGAGTAGACACTGAAGAAATCAAAGGTTTCTTTGTTTGGTTTTCTTAGTGACACGTTCCGCGGGAAGAAATCAAAGGTGCTCTAGGCAATTTTTTTTTCAAACTGAAGCATATGTTAATGAGCATATATTGTCTCGAGTATATGATTTGTGACTTGAAAGTTTATTTTTATCACTATTTTATAAGTGTTTGGTCATGAGATTTGTAGATCTAACATTTTGTTTTATTTACTGTCTCAGATCATGTAATTGTCCCTCATAGCCCTTCACATGTGCTCGAAAATATGGAGGAACTCTCACTCTCTCAATGGATATTTATATATCTTAAATGAGGGTTTAAAACTATTTTGAGTATTGTTGTTTCATAATATATAATTAATTCAGGCCGCATCGCTTCTCCACGCCGACGATTCGCTCTTAAGGATGCCGCTCCAGACAGCGCAAGGTTAGCTTCCATTTAGATTTCAATTATTGGAGTTTTTCTGATTTTGGGTTTTGTTTAACTATTGGTGACTGTTGTTTCTCACACTGTGATGTGTAATGTGTTTAGGACTACGATATTACTCTAATTCAGCTCTAATATCAACAACTTCTGAGGAAAAATCAAGTGCTACAAATCAGTATGTTGACGAGGAACCTTTCCTTTGCCTGATGGTCTCATCGATGAGGCATTTTTGTAGGGGTCTGTGACACCCCGACTAATTAAATACCGGGTAGCTACTCCTTTATTAAATTAACACAAAATGCCAAGTTGGTTCAGTTAATAGCATCACTGTCGAAAACATTTTAATGATTTTTAACCACCTAATATTTAAAAAGTAAGTTGTCAAATTTTAAATTAAATCTGATTAACATGCGATAAATGAAATGTAAAAGAATGACATCACCAAACACCATAAGGTCTCAATAAAGTAACCAACAAATAATAATAAGTCTGGAGGAAATACTCCTCACAACAATCTCAATATGGAAATAGATGAAACAAGTCTGCATCCTGAATTAATTACAAACCAAAGTCTGATTAACTGAAATATAAAAAGTCTCTAATAGAAATTGGCGACATGCCCTACAAATGATGAAACTGAATATGGAGTCAAGACTGGAAAATGAGGCGTCTAATATCAAAGCCCTGTAACTTCCACAACAGCTACAGCTCGTCACCTGATTAGAGATCCTATGCATGGTGTCCTTGTGGCTGGGCACCTAAAAAGGTTTTTACAAAAAAAAAATAGATTTGAAAGCAAACGGGTCAGAGCCCGAAAGTGGAGAGTATTTTAAAAACAGCAAGTGCTTTAATAACATTTAAAATAATGAATGCAAAATACATGTTAGGACGTGCTCTCACATGAAATACTCACCTCTCGTCTAACTGTGCACTCCTAACGTTCCTGTACCCATTCATGTGTTATTTATCTCTAACTAGACCGTCATAAGTTCTAACCCAACTACTCAATTCACAATATGAATTCCCAATGTTATTACTTAAATAGATAGCTTTACTTAAACTCGAATTCTCAATTGTTAACATTACAATTCTCGGCATGTTATCTCTTTTTAACTTCTCAAAGAGTCATTATAAATTATTCTCGCAATTTAAACATAATAAATTCCTTTTTATTGAACCGTATATTATTCACATCATAAATATACAATACAAGCACCCCGAGGCTAAGCTTTGGTGCACACATACTCTGCTATCCATCCCAGTACATCACGTACATAAGGATTACAAATGTCGAATCTCTCAGGAATTGTTATAATAGACACCAAACACAAAAATGGAGGCGAACATAATTCAACATATACATGGTCACGTACATACCTACGCTCCATAGTCAGCTGGATTAATAACTCATAATTAAGTCATTCCCTTGAACCATGTCCTCTAGGTACCACTCTAAATCCGGGCACACAAGGATTAGATGGCCCTAAGCGAACGTAAACCTCCTGTGATAGCAAGTATGGTACGTATGTCATACACATAAAAATAATATACACATACTAAGCATGCACATATCTTAGATATCTCAATATTAATAAAGGTATTTTCTACATCCTTATACCATTATTCCAATTTTATACATTTTAAGTCTTCCGATAATATATAATGTAGACTTTGGACACATCTCACGTCATAGATTCTTGTACTTAAAACCTATCTCAAAGGGGTTATTAAGTTTCCTATTATTCCCACATATAACATCATTATTCTTAAGGTCCTTACTTCTGCCCCAAACCTCATTTCATCATTTTTTTCGAATTTACTCTTTTAACCCTACTATTATCTCACTCATCGAGTTTCATTAGCCTTTAGAATAATTCCTCAAATTGAATTCTAATTAAGGTCCAAATTTTATAACCATACCTATTGGTCTTCCTTAAGTCTAAGGATATTCATAAAGTCTCCAATAATATTTTCTAAGGGTTAACATCATTAAAATTTAACTAGGGAAATTTTACTCATTCTGGGAAGGTCGATCGATCGACCTTGAACCTCGATCGATCGATGGTGGTCGATCGATCGACTGATGAATGTCGATCGATCGATCGCACCAGGTAGGCTACGGACTGCTTCATTTTGCAGTCCCCAAATCCTTCCAAAACTCCATTATAAATCATGAAACTCTAATATAACGTGATAATATCATCATAAAACCATCCTACAACATTGTTAACGTTCTAAAACCAATAATTCATCAACCAAGGGCTTTGTTTGGATCAAAACTTCATCAAGAAACCTAGTTTTCTATTTCTTTCAAGAACATTAATAAATCTCTTCTTAAATCCATTTTTAGATCATCAAGGTCATATTTTGAATTCATAATTCGTACAGAATATGTCTACATGAAATTCCTAACATAGTTCATAGTTTTAATCTTCAAATACATGGGTCTATATCAATCTTCCAAGATAAATTCGATAATTTCCCTAAACATGGAAAAGCATAACATTGAATCAATTGTAATTAAATCACTTTCCTCTAATGTTTCGCTGAATTTGATGTTGAATCTTGAAGGTTGAATTGTTCTCTCTCTCTCTCTCTGCAGAATTCTCTTTTCTCTCTCTCTCTACAAGTTCTTCTCTAAAGATGATGACAATGGAGGCGGGGGATTATTTTTGGACCCTTAACTTCTATTCTAAACTTCTCCCGTAGACCACTACTTAGTTTAGTGCTGATAATGGGTTGGTGGGTTTATTTATTAATCAAAATTAAACTCTAATTTTCCTGGGTTTTAATTCCCAAAATTCCAAAATTACCAAAATACCCTTTTAAGTTGCCGGTATGGCCTAAAAATGCCCCGGGACCCAAACTAAACCCCCGGCTAGTGTTTTCGGACTATTTCGACCTTTCCGGATGCGTTGGCGCACTCAAAATGACCATAAGGTTAATATAAATAAAATTCACTTTTTAATTAAATAATTACTTTCCTGACGCGACTGTCACACGCGTCTCAACAAAATTTCCCAAATTGCCGTATATCAATCTCACGACAAATTTAATAATTTCAATATTCATATATCGTCGTATGTACACATTATAATCAAATATCAACTCACATCTCGTTAGTATTTTATCCGGATTAATTCCCAATTAATACACATTTAATTCAATTAATCCCATAAATAATTATCACAAAAATACGGGGTATTACAGGTTTAAACTCATTTCATTGTCATCGTTGAGTTTAAACTTATTGGATTCAATGCTTCAGTCTTGTGACTAAATGAAGCCGATGGTGGAGATTAGATTCAGCAATCGTCATAATTGAACTCTTCAACCTTCACATCCAAAATTTTCGACCCTCACATCCAAACTCATAAAAATAAGGCATTTTTTCGTATTCTATTCGGCATTTTTGCATATGTTATTTGTATTTTTTTCATGTGCTTACTGATGCCCATTTTTTTAGATTAGACAAATTTGTACTCTCGATTTACATATTTTGTGCATGATTATAAACAGAGCCCACTTAAGCAGCTCCAGTTCTATAATCAGTGTTGTAACGCTGCTACATTACCATCTTGCTGTATTACCTTGGTAGAGAACCATTGATAAATAGATAACTTTTTCGAATTACCATCTTGTTGATATAACCATCTTGCTTCTATAACCATTTTGCTTCTATAACCATCCTACCGCATTACATTACCATCTTGCTTCTAAAACAATCGGGTATACTTTAAGAAGGTACGCTCTCCCTCTTATGTTCTGATTTATTTTATGTTCAGATTCATTCATGTAAACACTCATTCTCTCACTATCTCGCACCCATCTTGAACTTAAACCTTTTGTTGTCATTAAATGACGGGTATCCATAAAAGACTGACAAACAAACCACCCACACAGTTCACATGGCTCAAGAAAAAAAATGCTTGGCTTGAAAAAATGAACTTGCACTCTTTTTGTCTCCACCCATGCCTGAAAAATGTCTTCTTCACACGGCTCGATAAGCATTAGTTGATCTAAAAGAAAATGTTGAAAATGGTGTGGTTGAATTGGCAAAAATCAACATAATTTTTGTGTGTTAAGTATCCCATTCTTAACCAGTCTTATAGTTTCTTTCTCATATTTTCCATCATTTTTTTCTTTACCCTGTTTCAATTCATTTGAGATGTTCAATTATTATTCTTTTAGTTTTTTTTGCCTGTTTTGGAATTCTCCTTTTCACTTTAGCTACATTCATAGTTATTAAGAAAACATACACGAAACATCCGGATCACCTTAACTTTTCTTTATGATGTGTTTTCTTTGTCTTTTTCTCTCCGATTTCAATTTTGCATTTTCAATTTTTAGTAAGTTTGCAACTTTTTAGGGATAACTCCATGTTTGGTAGGAGATGTGGGAAGATGTCATACAAAAGCCATCTCCTGGGAAGGTAAGTTACTTTCCCTATAAATAAAAAATAAATCACAATTTTTAGTCTATGTTTTAGTATACTCCCCTCCTCTGCTTCTGAGTTCTTTTTTTTGTAACAGATCAAAGGTTTTCTGTTTTACCTGTGGTGGTTTTAAGTTTGAGAGTTAATTTTGAAGGGAAACATGGGAGGCTAATGTTCAGAGTCTATGACTCGGTGGTACAACAATGCGTGTTCAGTTTTTAGTGGTGGTTACAGAGCTAGGTAGGAACACAAATAGCTGGTAGGCGGTTTGTGAGGTAATGGGGTGAGTGGTAGGAGGGTATGGGTTTTAGGTGGGTTGAGTTGTGGTGGTTGAAGGATTGCTTTTGGATTGCAAACTGGGTGGTCGGGTTGTGTGTATCACCTGCTAGGTGGTGACCAAGTGTGTAACTGATGGAGACCAAGTCTTTTTGTAGTTCAAGAATTTTCATGGAGTGATAGAATGTTAATTCAAGCAGATTAAAGATTCACATTCTAATAACTGATATTGTTTCATTTTGTACTCAGAGAATGGTTATGGAAACAAATACCATCTCAGGGCTAAACTGGATGTTGTCAAGATGACTATCTTGGTAATTTTAGACTCTGTAACTTTGTCTCTGTTTGATCTAAACTAATGACAACGATCTATACATCTTCTTTCTTTTTTTTCCTTTTCACCTTTGAAGGGTGGTGTTAATGTTTTTCAAGGATTGCCTTCGTACTTATGGAACTAATAATGTGCTAGTTTAAGTTACAGTTTTGTTTGTAGTTGGAGCCCACCCCCACTATTTTTGTAGTTGGAACTATGGTCACAAGGTAAATTTATTTTTGTTTAGTTAACTCATCTTCATCAGCTACGCTTTTCTATTTTAATCCGTATATGTTCTCCATTTGCTCATCGGGCCTTCGATCGATGCTGTTTTTATAGATCGTAGATACTAGATCATTTTTCTTTTTTCTTTTTTCTTTTTAGTTTACAAAACATGGTAGATATTGATTTTTGGGGACTAATGGTCCAAATTGATTTAATCTTTATATGTTATACAGAGTATATTTTGTCCAAAATTGTCGATGATGTTTGTTCCGTCTACTTTGATCCCAAGGTCATTTTCTGTCGATCGATGTTGTAAACGTATATGAAGGTTAGCTAAAATATATTGCCTGCGAACCGGTTGTCAAGGTTCTGACAATAGAAGTACTGTAATAGTGCCGTGAACAAAAAACACATGCATGCCATCTTCCAACGATAGAGTTCTTCTTGATAAGCTAATAGGAGATGAAAAGATGTATGCCATATTTCTATGTTGATTAAGAGTACAAATTAGAAATGTATTGTTTATATTCATATTGATATCACTCATATTTATGCACTGAGTAGTAGTGAGGGTAGATGATGATCCTAGCAGTATTGTGGTTTAAGTGGAGTTGTGGGTTGATTACTTGGGATTTAATAGTTCAGTGAGAACTGTTTTATATTTTTAAAATTTTAGTTCCATATGTATTGTTAATCATAAATCCTTGGATGTGTAGGCAACTATGGTTTAATAATCCCTCATAGGTTGAAGTATCGTGAATCCTTCTATTCTATATGATTTGAGCTATTTTTTATGCAAAGTCCAAGATGTATGATTAGTATTGTTGTTGATTATTTTTTTATATCTTAAACATGGTTGATGGTCATATATACAAAGAAGTTGTCTATTTTTTTTTTTAATTTTTTTAGAGTTATTTGTGTTATATAATATTTAAGAATAATTATGTTTCATACTATTATATTTCGGAAGATTGAATGTTTAGTTATGCAGTTTTATATATATATTGGGGAACGATATATATATATTTTTGTTGGGGAACGATATTTTTGTTGTTTTGCAATTATGTACTTTTGAAATTTTCATCATTTCGTGATTACGCACTTGGGAAATGTTCGTCGTGCCTTCAGGCATGGATATAATTTTTTTTTAAATTTCACTTTGTTTTGGTGGGGAAAGAAATTTTTGTCGTTTTGTAATTACGTATTTTGTAAAATTTTCGCCGTGCCTTCAGGCACGGGCATATACTAGTATATATATATATACACGCACACGCACATATGATGATATATAATGTGTGACTAAAGTTGAATTAAAAGATAATGATCTTTGGAATTAATTAAGTATGAAAACAGTTAATTGAATTGAATTAATAAGGGGCTTATCCATGTTGAATTTAAATGGATACATATGATATTATTACATGTATTGTGAGAGTAATACGTGGGAATGAATTGGGCTATGGGTAGTGGATACACTGGGATGAACTAGTTAGCATGAGTTTGTAACTAATATGGTTTAGAGGTACGATAGGCGTGAAGTCTAGATGAGAGGTGAGAATTTCAAGAGAGAGTTCGATAAGCTAAAATCTATACATTAAATGCCGAATCTAGCATTTATTCGGTTGCTGTTTTTAAAACTGTTTTCACTTCCGGGTCTGACCCGTTTACTTGCACATTATCTTCTCTATATTTTATGCTCTTTATATATACATATATATTAGGTGTCCATCCACAGGGAAGCCATCCCTAGAGGATTGGGTTTATTGATGTTGCTATGGATGTTATAGAGTTGTGGACAATTATTAGACAATTTCATTCTCGTTTATTCATAATTTGTAGTGACCATTCATATTAGAGCATGTCGCTCAAGAGGACTTTAGTATTTCCATTCTATCAGTCAGAAGATGTACTTCTGTTGGTTTTCGATACATTTGGTTTTATTGGTTATTGTATTGAGACTTTTAAACTGGAGAGTTATAATCTAGTTACATTTTATTCAATGGCTATAATATACAGTTATTGTTCCTTATTCATTGTTGTGGATGGATATATTATTAAACTATTTAAAATTTTTAAAAGTTGAATTTAACTAAAATTGGAAAAAAATTTCAACATCTGCTTAGTTGGATAGTAGGTGGAAATTTTATTGACAGTGATGCTAAGAATGAGCTATTTGTTTATTATGTTTTAATTGGGTATATGACTGATCACTCGATATTTAATTAAACGGGATGTTGCAGTAGGGTGTTGGAAATTTCACTTAAGTTCAAGCTTTGTGTTCTTGGCTTTCTGGTTGATTATATTCATTGAAATTAAGCTTGGACCTTTTTGTCAATGATGTTGATTTATTTGTTTTTCCCAATCGATATTTGATCTTATGTTCTTAGTTAAAGTTCTAATCATGTTATTAGGATTTTATGGATAATCTTCTCTTTATTATTGGAGATAGTACTCAACCTTTCTTAATTGTGATAATATTGCTTATCTTTTTAATTATCCAAAATGGGTCTTAGTGTTTTCTCTTCTTGTATAAATGTTCATTATGCCATGTGAAACCCTTCATTTGAGAAATGTTGCAAGAAGGTAAAATAAATTGTATCATTTGCTTTGCATCTTACCCTATTTATTCATGTATTATATCTTGAATGTTTCTTGAAAGGATTTATTTTAAAATTCATGATTGAGGATATCTTTATTGAGTGTCAAGTTTTGTTGATATATATTTTCTTATATATGGTCGTAATTGGTTTATACTTGATGTTACTTATTCATGTTGATAGAGAATATTGTGTTGACATGGACTTTGATATTGAAATAAAATTTTCATAAAGGTTGAAATCAAAGTTCTTATGTTAGGACAAATGTGCTACATTATTAATATGGCTTTCATCTTTAGTTGTGTTGATCTTATTTGATTGGATGATATATTTAAATTCCTTAAATGATAGTATATTATATATACGTGACATTTTCTATTCATGTTTTTACCCATGCGTCGTCATTGGATCTTGTGAAAATATTTCACAGATATTTACCTTGTGAAATCTTTAAGTGTTTAGAAATTATGTTTACACTATATGAGTTTTCCGATTGATATGAAATTGTGTTGATGGTAACTTCTTGTCTTGCTATACTTACAAATAATTTGTTATTTACATTATGTTTAGTATATACTTCGTAAAATCTTGATGATGGTTTCTATATACATGGATTGCTAACAAGTTATTGATAATATACACCTTTATATACTATGTCATATCATTCATATATGATATTACACCATGTTCTTGTTATGATCACTTAACATGCTCTTCATGTCTTTAAACTTATGTTCTTTCATCATCCCATATTGTTATGTTTCTTGTGGACATTTTCTTGTATTTCTTGGTCACTTCATGTGTCCTTTGAAAGAGAAAATTGCATTAAGGGAAAGAATACTTTACTAAGTAAGAAAGATTTTCATGACAAAATAAAGTCAGATATAAGGAAGGAATATGGAACATTTGTAACATAGATAATGCTATAGCTATATTATCAAGAATTTTATATGTGATAAATAAATTAGTGGGATTTTGGTGACATGTATATTTGTCCAAGCTTTGGGCTGAATCATCTTTGATGTCTTGTATATATTGTCACCATATAATCATATCCTAGCTTAACTTCTATCACAATTATAAATTAGATATATTGATATTAATCCATATATTATATTCACTTAACTATGTTCTCTAAGGAGTTATTCATCATATTCTTAATAATAGTACTTATTCATTATGCGATCCTTGCCTTTGTTCATTCCATGAAAAAAAGTGGAGAGCGATTCTGCTTCCTATGAAAGGAATATTGACTATAAGACTCCTTTCTATGAGGAATATTTACTTGGAAATAATTTTATTTGCAGAGAGACATAGTTGAGTAGGAGAAAATTCGCAAAAGGATAGATAGGAAGATAAAGATTAGTATCACTATGTTATTACGCGTTAGTCTATAATAAAGTGAAGTGTATATACTACATCTTATTGGTATATTATCTAAATTTTGTATTTGGTCCTTAGCGATTAGATGAACAATTCCAATATTCATTATATTTGTATTCATCTTATTACTCTTGTTTTCTTGTCAATGTGTGTGCATTGGTATCTATATGTCTTTTCTCAATATTTATGAATCATTGTATCCTTTTAATCCTTGTATGCCTTTGGTCTGGCGATTCGTGTCATTGATAATAGATTTAGTTCAGTTATTTGTAATATTTTTTTATACAGGTTGTCATAGAATAAACAAAGGGGGAGATTGTAAGATCAAAAGTGTGATTAATATCTCCATAGGATTGCATTCTGTAATCCTATACCAAAACATATTGAATCATTGTCTAAGTTGTCCCAATAATCTTAATGTTTAAGACTACAAGAGTGGACCTTTTTCATCTTCACCTAAAAAAATTCCTCACGTCATAACCAATCATATTGCAACTTTAGAGTATAGGTAAAGGACTTAAAATGACTTCATTTTAACACCCTTGTTTTGACATAACTTGTATTAAAATTTTCTTAAAATTCAAAAATGTGTTATAACTTGTGTGCGAGTTGGTTTGGACAATTTGAATTAATACACTATAAAATATACTTTTTTTTTGAAAAATTATGTTCATAAAAACTGAATTATCATATGTGTATTTTAAGTGTGAGTCTATTGGGTTGTGAACAAACATACTTCTAGTGTTTTAAAAATATTGGATGGAAAATACAAGTTTGAATTCCCTGGACAAGGCCGCGACCAACCTTGTTGCAGTGAAGTATTTCTTTTCTACAACGATGGTCATTCGCTGGTGCTTTCGTCAAAGTCCAAATTCTCTGGAAATAACCACAACTTGGTTTATCGCCACAGGTTAGCATCAACAAGTAATATCCTCATTGTAGTGAAGCTTTAGTGATAGGTAAAAATCTGGTGCAAAAGGGCAATCTGTCCAAAAGATTCCATTGTAAAATATGGAGATTCTCTTTTGCAATTATATTTTTTGTTTTGTTCAAGAAGAAGGCTATTATTTATGGATGTGAATAACTTAGAGATACTGAGAGATTATGTCCAGAAGTCTGAAAACACCTATTTAATTCATCTTCTTCATCCTCACAAAATAAGGTTAAGATTTTTCAAGAAGGGGTTTCATTATTTTATAAAGATAAAGAAATAAGATTTTCTTAAGACCAAAAAACTTTTTTGTATTTTTGAGATATCGATTTTTATCATTATAGTTTAAAGTTATTTGAAGTTTTATTACTTCTTCTCAAGACTTGAACAAATATCATTCTAAATTTTGTTCGTGAGAAACTTTAAGTAGTTTTTATATCTAAAAAATACTTTGTGAGTTTAGTTTTATTTGCCAAATACTTTTTGAATCTTCCCTTAATCTCTAGGACTCTCACATCCTAGAAAGTTAGATCTACAACAGTGAATTTTCACATGTTCTGTTGAAACACAAATAATTTTCTTTGACTTTAAAGTAGATTTTATGATTTATTGCAAATGCGATATTATAAAGGAAAGGGACACATGTGATGTGGCGAGTGGTCGGAGAGCGGTCTGTGCTTACTTTTCATGCTAGAAGGTGGAAAAAGTGTACTGTGTAGGTTCTTCATTGTTGAATGTAAGATTGGTTCAAGTTTGTAAATAATTTCACCCTAGTGTGAAACTTTACCTATATAGCGGAAGGTGTTAGTTTGGCCTAAGGTTTTTCCCTCAAGGGTTTTTCTGTCATACAAATTCTCCTCTCAAGTACATGATTTACTAGTATGCATTTTGATTTATCTTATATGCTTCACGAAAATATATTGTTGAGTTAAATCAACATGTAAATCATTATCTTTTCCTTCAGACGCTATGATTAATTTTTTCCACAATTTGGTTGTAAAAAAATTTACCTTTATTTTGGTAATATATTTTTAATTTTGGTAGTCCCTCTTTGCACGCACATTCCTTCTATTGAAACTGTTCAATTGGAGATTTTGAAATGCAAAGAAAAGATTGATTGTTTGTTTGATGAGAATAAGACTTTGAAAAGAAAAAAATAAGGTTGTTTTGAAAGGAAAAAAAAAAGTTTAGCATCAAAGAAAAATTTTGAAAAGTTAAAAATTAATAACATTCCAATGATTTGAAAATTGGCATGATTAAAAGAAATGTTATTGATAAAAATTTTATGAACCATTGTCAAATAAAAAATGACAAACATGGGATTGGATATGTTTAACCAATGAAAGAAAATAATGCCAAAGTTGAAATATTTTATTGTAGCAAGAACAAGAAAAAGAACAAGGCTAAGGAACAAACATCAAAATTGAAGAAAAAATGGTTGTACCAATGTTTACACCTAGGTCATATGCCTATGGATATTCATTTTTAGAAAAGAAATAATGACAACTACTTCTGCTTTAAAACAAAAAATCTTGGTAATGTTGAAGAGAGAGACCATGAACCAGAATCTAAATTTAGGAGAGATGTGCCTTTTGTTACTAATTATAAGTTACATTGACACTTTAATGAAACTTGTAGGTTTTTGAATGATATATGTGGTCATCCTAGGATATTAGTGGTCGGGGTCTCCGGATGTGGATCCCTCCTTCCATACCCCCTTTTTCCATCTTTCGGTGTGCAGGTGGGGTTGTGTCCTTTATAGGGGCGTTCGATCATCATCGATGTGGGTGATATGTAAAGATAGAGTCGCCAACCTATTTTGTAGAAAACAGGCAAAAGAAATGTTGTCGCCTCGATAGAACGACATTAAGGAAAATACTGATGCTTAAGAAACCAAGTAGTTCAAAGGTCCGGGTACTAAGTTACGAAATGGAAAGGTGCTAGGAACACATCCTACCCGTTTGATCTATCATGGGAAAATGCTAATCTTCTCCAATTGAACTCTATGATGTGTGTGATTATGTGCATATTATAAATGGATCATGAAATCACTTGACTCATGCCATTTCTAATTGCGGAACGAGGTCATCATTTTTTAGTGTTCCAAAAATAATACTAATAAAAATATGATGTGAGTGTTTATTCATTCACAAATTGTTACTGAAGAACAATTGCATATATCGAATAAAACAGAAGAAAACAAGCATATAAACATATATATCATGGATATATAATAAAAATAAAGGTGGGATAACATGAGTCGAGGGATTTACCCAACACGCCTACGTAGCCCTGGGCATTAAAGTCAACGTAGTTAGAAAATGATATGAGATGGGGTTCAACCCATAAATCCAAACGAGGACTTTATGTAATAACCGGGATTTTCACAACCGACCCTAAAATACCTATGGTTAGTGTTTTAACCCTTATAAAGTATTCAAATTCAAAAGTCTTATCAAGAAGAAAGAAACTATATTTGATACCCTATGACCTAGACACCCTGATGTTATATTAATTACAAAATAGCCCCTGAATACTTCAAAGTAATATAACTTGACTTACATTTCACTCCTAAACCTTAATTTTATATCAAATTAATCCTTTAGACTTCAACTAACATAAAATCACAATTTCATCCCTCGAAATTTTTTAAAATTACAAAGTACACTAATACTTTATGAAAAGTACACTCTTAAGTCTATAAGTATGACTACAAGACCAAGCAAGGACCAAACATCAAATATTTATTAATTTCACTAAACCTCTTGTCCACCTAATGCACCACATTAGCACAAGAAGTTAAAAATCCCATGTGTACACAATACACACATGTGAGGAACATTTATCAACCTTGAAATCTTCTATATAAACAGATCAAATCCACCAACAGTGTCCACCAATCGAATTCCTTAAGTATGTACTCTAAATATCCCACCATCTTAGTAGTTAAAGAACACCTTAAACTTTAGTTCAAAAACTCAAATTATCACTCCAACCAGGTACACAATGATTTTATGAATTAATGTTAGTTCTTTCAATTCCAATTGCATTATGTGTAACTATCATAATTAGAACAATCATAACATTCAAGCTTTTACGTGTATAACAGTGTAAATAGAAAAAATGTGAAATTACACCATTAAAGCTTGAGATTTAATGGAGAATTTTGATATAAGGATCCAAACTTTGATTTGAAGCTATGTATATCTTCATTAGAACCTCAGAAACTCAAGTGTAATGATCAAAAGCCATAAATGTACTTATTAAGTTCAAATCTATTGAAAGTTTGTTTTCAACCAGAAAACTTAAATTTGTAATTCTCTATTTATAATCCATCTCAACAGCTGATATCCAAACAAAACTACTATTATACGTAGTAGGAAACAAACCATGCTTCTAAGAATCCCTGTCATATCCTTAAAATCTATGAATGTTAAGTCAAAATTTCAGAAAACACTGAGTTGAGGCACTTGAGATATACTCCATCTTAATCCACAAATCTTATGTATTCAGATTCCTTATGAAAAATTACGTAGAGCTTGTTTATAAATCATCTTAAATGAACGGTAATGAACTTGATTTTCTTTACATAATTCTAAATAAACTGATAACGAACTTTATTTTCTTAATAAACAGGTAATTATGGGATTATTTGTTCAAGAGCATTGACGTTCTTTATAAATTAATAAGAATATGATTTTCAACTTTATTTATTTAGCGTTGCTAAAAAATGATTCTATACACACTCCAACTCTCACCCATATATACTTGTTATAGAACAAGTTGAACATGCTTAACGTATTTGTGCTAATTTTTTTTTTCTACAGATGAATTCAGAGAAAGAGGATAATATCTCTTCCTTATTAAAGATATATAGCTATCACATGTTTGCGTATATGACTGTCTGGGCTGAAAATAAGCCATATAGGAGCAAGGAGTGGCGTTTCTTCAATTTTCTACATTATAGTTTCTACTAAAATAATGTAACTTACCTCTACAGTAGTTCAACCCTATGAAAACTAATTTAATATATTATTAAAGTTATATTATTCCGCCTTGGCTTTAATTCATTTCTTTTTGTGTACTTCTTATTCATTCATACCAAAAAGAAGGGGCTAACAAGTTGGTATCAAAACATATTTTAAATTTAAACATGTCATCGGGTTAGCATTTTATGCAGGACAAGAAATAAGATATTTGTTATTTTATCTTTTCGTAACTTCTTTTATTACTATTACTATATCGTAACACCTTTGTGTAGAATGCATTCGTGGAACATGTTCCTATTCAATGTAGACATTGAACCAAATAATCAATGGGAAACCATAGTTAGAGAGGAGGCATTAGAAAATTTACGAGAGAAGATTAGTGCAGCCAAGGAGGACTAGGCAGGCGCCAATAGTGATGTTAAAAGACTAGTGTTCTCAATTAGAATTTTAGGTGATATGATAATCATGAGGAGGGTTGGTGATTATGTGAATAATCTGACAGTTTTTCAAGAAGCCATAAATCCTCCATTTGCATATGATCAGCCGACTCCACCGATGTACCGTGATGCCACATCAAATGGTGAAGTATATGGTGACTGTTATCCATGTAATATTTATGGCTCAATTGATTGTTCGAATCAGGGAGATTATTAAGTCAATCCAGAATTTAGTTATTGTGATGAAGCGGTTGTCCCTACTTAGTATTCCAAAGTTAAAAGTTGTCTCCTAGTGTAAATAAATATAATAAAGTGTTACAGATAGGGTCTCATACTTAAACTTAGGATATGAACTAAGTACTATAGTTACATAAATGTAGTACTAGGTTGTGATATATAGCTCCAATGTATCATATAACATATCTAGTGTAATGTAATAGGCTTGTGGCATATCTTTATTTTTTATTCTTACTATTCAAATTGTTTTATTATATTTTAGGATGGTTAGTATTTGAATTACCTCCACTGGAACTCAAACTGAACAGACTCAAAGTGAAGGAATCGTGCGATGTCTTCAGGAATTTACTTCTTTATCCTAACAACAAAAATTACCTTGTTCTACTCAAGCGAACAATTTCGAAGAAATTTGTAGGATGAATCCTCTTGAAGAATTTCGAAGACAGTGAATGCCATTTTTACTTGTAAAGCCAGATACCAGTGAAGCTGATAAATGGATAGGTCAGATTGTGAAAATTCTGAACAAAATAAGTAAAGATACTAATCTCCGAGTATCTTTGGGAGCCTATATGTTTGAAGGTGAAGTAAATTTTTGAGGGAAAGAGTATTACCTAACGAAAATGTTGTTAATTTTACTTAGGTGCAATTTGAGGAGATTTTCTTTAAAAAGTATTTTCTCGAGGATGAGCGAGATCACTGAATTGTTGATTTCTTAAAACAGCAACAAGTTAATCTATCAGTAGCCAGATACGAGGCCAATTTTACCTAATTTTCTCGTTGTTCCCTTAAATATGTAGATGCATACATAAATAAGTGCAAGAAATTTGAAAAATAATTACATCTGAGAGTTAAGAATTCGATCATTCCTTTACAAATCGGGAGTATTCTCAACTTAACGACATTGCTACAATTATGGAATGTAATTCTTCTATCATAATACGATCTTCTCCCATGTAACCAAAAACAATCATGATATTAGAACCCCATCTCATTCTCAACCTCACCCTTATTAAAACTCAAGTGGACAAGTTTATTCCCAGATTCATCATAACACAACACGTTCAGCAATCCGGTGCTATGAGTATCAGTGTCCTATGTTAAAATATATTCCAATATATTGTAAGTTAAATAATACCTCACAAAATTCAAAATCCCATCCTATCCAAAATCAACCAAAGCCAGACTTTGCTAAAGGAATTGTACCAATCTTGAGTCATGGAAAAAATTACACGACACTGCCTAAACATAATTCCCTTGACGTGATAGAAGGTGTGATAGTTTTCCAACACTTTTCTTCATATATTTTGTTTGATTCAGGATCAACAAATTCTTTTAATAGTCATTGAATATCTAAATTATTGAAATTATTACCTACATATTTAATTGATCCATTAGCTACTGAATTAAAAACCAATGAACTCAATACCTTAATGCAAGGTTATAACAATTGTAAAATCCATCTTGGTCTAAGAACACTCCTTGTTAATTTGATAATTTTAGACATTTATGGTTTTGATATTATTTTCGGAATGGATGTTATAATAAGGCATCATGCTTATTTCGATTGCAATGCTAAGAAAATTTAATTTCAAAATAAAGATAATTGTTATTTTGCTTTCCAAGGATCAGTTCCAAATGAAACCTCAAGTTTCCAAATCTCTTCTTTAATTCCAAATCCATTGGAACAATTCGAATATGTGTTTCCAGAAAAGTTACTAGGATTAGTCCCTTCCAGAAAATTTGAGTTTAGTATCAATTTTTTTCCTAATACACTTCTCATTTCGATACGTCCGTATTGAATGGCTCCTTTAGAGCTTCGATAAATGTGTACCCAATTAAAGGATCTTTTTGAAAAAGGTCTTATTCGAATAAGTTCGTTACCTTAGGGAGATGTAGTATTATTTGTCAAGAAACATGACGAAAACCTTAGATTTTCGATAGACTATCGTAAACTAAACTCAGTTACTATTAACAATAAGTATCCTTTTCCTCGAATTGGAGGTTTATTCAATCAACTTTGAGGAGCAAAGGTCTTTTCTAAAGTAGATTTACGATCTAATTATCATAAATTACGCATTAGAGCGGATGATATTCGGAAAACTTCTTTTTGAATTAACCCGTATATTTTATGGTCTAATGCATCTAATATTTAGTCCTTTTTTAACCAATTCATTATCATTTTTATTAACTATATTCTTGTTCGTTCTCATAATCTAGTAGAACATGCCCAACATTTAGACACAGTCTTAAGTAGTCTTAAAAACCACCGAAGATATGATAAAAAGGGCAAATGTAATTTTTCAATGAAGGAAATAAAATTTTTAGGACATGTGATTTCTGAAAATAGCATCCAAGTCGATTGAGACAAAATTTCAACAATTTTAGAATGGAAAAATCGTAACAATATTACTAAAATTAAGAGTTTTCTAGGATTAGCCGAATATTACTGTCATTTTGTAGAAGGATTTTATCGCATTGCTCTTCCCCTTTTAAAGATAACTAGGAAGGAAGTTCCATTCGTATGGACTGAAGAATGTGACCAATCATTCCAAGTGCTGAAGGACAAGTAAACTACTACTCATATCCTCACTATTCCTTCTAGTGATGTAAGCTACGATGTATATATTGACACTTATTTACAAAGGATTGGGTGTGTTTTAATGCATAATGAGAAATTTATATAGATATGGGTCATGACAACTTGTAACTCATTAACGTAATTATCATGTCCATGATCTTATATTAGCCGTTGTAGTTCTTGGCTAAAAATTTTGGAATTGTTACCTTTATGGTGTAAATTTTTAAGTCTTTTTAGGTGATAAAAGTTTGATATACATTTTTACCTAGAAGGGCTTGAATTTAAGACAATGACGCTGGATGGAATTTTTCGAAAATTACTAATTTAAATCGAATTACCATCCAGGAAAATGCAATATTGTAACATACGCTTTAAGTTGAAATCCAGTATGAAGACTCCACACATCGATTTCCTACGATATTCCGACTACCATAGAGAAATATGATATATGGTTGATATCTCCTTTCACAAAATTCTTTAACATTACTACTCATCCCGAGTTGAGAGAAAAATATTTATGCAGCAAACCCAGGATACTTTTGTACAAAACTTTCTAATAAAAATTTCGACTTCTCAAATGATAAGGAAATAAGTTTACAATTTAGAAATTTATTGTATGAACCTGATAATGCATCTCTTCGGGAGGATATATTGCAAGAAGATCATCATTCAAATTTTATGATTCACCTTGGAAGTTCAAAATGTACAACACTTTGATGAAGCAATACTTGTGGTTAAATATGAAAAAATGATATCGATAATTTTGTAAGGAAATTTCTTACTTGTCAACAAGTAAAGACAGAACACCAACACCCTGGTGGACTACTCCAACCATTGGTAATTCTCTAATGGAAATGGGATCATATTACCATGGACTTCATCACTAGATCGTACATCCGAGGGATATAATTTCATTTGGTTAATAGTAGATCGACTAACCAAATCTTCTCATTTTCTACCTTTAAAGGCCACCTATTCATTCCAAAATCTTAACAAGTTCTATATTCAAGAAATTGTTCGATTACATGGAATTCCTTTATCTATCCTATCGGACAGAGATTACCGCTTTGTATGAAAATTTTGGCAGCCATTGTAAATCTCAATAGTGACTAAACTTCATTTAAGTACCGCATTCCACCAACAAACGGATGGACAATCAGAATGAACAATCCAAACATTAGAGGATATGCTATGTTCTTGTATGTCTAACAATTGGAATGTTTACTTACCCCTTATCAAATGTACATATCACAATAGCTATCAAGCCAATATTATAGATGCTCTATTTGAAGATTTATACAGAAGACCATCTAGATCACTTGTATGGTTGATAGAATTCAAAAATAGTAAACAATCTGGTCTCGAAATAATCCAAGAAACCATTGAAATAATACAACAAATTCAAGAAAGATTTCTAGGATCAACAGAAAAGTTATGGTGACCAACTTCGAAAACACTTAGAGTTTCAAGTTAATGACCATGTATTTTTGAAAGTTTATCCCCGAAAAGGAATTTTATGTTTTGGAAGGAAAGGAAAATTATCCCCTAATATATTGGAACTTTCAAAATTTCTAAATGAATTGGCTCTGTAGCCTATCAATTAGATTTAGCTAGAAATTATCCAATATTCCCAATGTATTTCACGTGTCATAGTCATGACAGTATATTTCAAATCCATCTCATACTATTATATGGAAAGACATTTCTATCAAGACAAACCATGAATTCAATATACGCAATTTTCAAATTCTGGATCAACAAGTAAAGCACTACAAAAATAAGGAAATTCCCTCAGTTAAAGTCCTTTGGGAAAATTAAAATCAGAAAGAAGCTATGTGGGAACCAGAACAAGTGATGAAGGACCAATACCCCAACTTATTTTAAGGTAAATTCTAGGACAATTTTTTTTATTGTATGTGTAGAAAAAATATGTTTTAGTGTGAAAAAGTGCCATGACAAAATCTTTTTGGGGTTAACTATGAAAATAAAGTCAATGACAATATTTATAATAAAATTTTAGAATTAGAGTGTGTGATGTAATGAAATAAGATACTAAAGAGAAAATGAAGTAACTAATGCAAAATTTAGAGAAATTATAAACAAAAAGGAAAAAATGGACCTCCTTATAATGACTAGAAGTAGATCTTCCTTGGCGATGCACTGACCTCAAGGTGGTGTGATGGTGTTTTAAGGAGTTGGATGGGAATTTACTCAAAGATTATGATAGTGATGGAGGGAATGTGGGATATGGAAATTTTATGAAAGAAAGCCTCTTAATTCGAGGGAATTCTCTTTGAATTACTGAGAGGCTTGTTCAGGCGTATCTTTCAAAGTGAGGTCATGGCCTCTATTTATGACGCCAAGGGGCTGCCGATCGAAATGATCCTAGACCTCCCTATCGACCTAGAACCCTGGGCACACTGTCAATAGGCAGGGTCCTAGGGTTTCCATTCGGCAGTCCAACGTAGGTTTTTTAGAAAATGGTCATAAAATGCAAAATTTTAAGTCAAAATCGTGCAAGGAGTGGACCTTTGGAAATGGTTTTTAAAGCCCTATAAGAATACATTGAGTTACTCTAGACTTGGGAGTTGACTAAGGTAAAACCGAGCTAAAAGTACCCGTTGGCCACTAAATAGGAAATTCTGGGAAGGAAAGCAGATCTGACACCCCGCCTAATAAAATACCGGGTGATTAGTCCTTTATTAAATTAAATCAGAATATCCAGTTGGTTCCGAATATGCATCATTGTCGAAAACTTATTATTAACACTAAACACATAATATTTAAAAAGGTTGATGTCAAATTTTATCTTTAATTAACATAAAATCAAAATTAACCAATTATTAAACACACACCATCCAACCAATATCATAAGGAAATAAATGACTGAAATAATATAAGTGATTGGGGTAAACACTCCCAACCTAAATACCGAATACAATAATCCAACAAAATATACTAACAACTGAAAGGAGTAAATAAATAAATCCAAAATCTCTGACTGTCTGAAGAAATAAAAGGAGTGACATGCCCTAACTGAAATAAATAACTCAAAATGAAGGAATGAGAATCATGGAGGCATCTACTACGAAAGCCTATAACCTCCACAACATCCTCAGCTTGTCAAATTAATGGAACTCCTATTCTTAGTGTCCCTATGGGTTACGCACATACCTATGTACCCATATGACCATTAACACTATCGTTCTCACTGATAGCCCGTACCTAGGTTCTATGTTCTAGTGATACGAATCAAAATCTGCCCGAAGGCTCCTCAAGATGTGATCTTCCACAACGCGTAACCTCCACCCGATAGCAAGAGACTTAGGTATTTTATACATGCAATAACTCAATCAATAGGTACATTCACATAACCTATAATAATCCTTCGGTATTCACGCAACCCAAATCCCCAAAGTTTTATGTAGTATTATTATCTCTAATACTCACGTTTATTCTATTCGTATGATTATTCTCTCTATCGTATATATTCCATAAGGACCTCTTATTCCAACATATTCCCTCAGTAGTTACACAATCATCTCGTTGCTAGTCAATGTAATGAAGTCACTCAAGAATAGCGTAGGTCATTCTCTTTCGCTTGAATCAACCTTGTTAGGTTTTAACTTGTCCGGGAAGAAATCAGAACTTCTGAAATCTCGTTAGAACCCGACAGAAATCTCGTTCGAACAAAACTTCGAAGGAACTACGGCCTGAATTTTCCTTAGAAGCTCGTTCAAACGAGGTCGTTCAAATGAAATTTTGAACGAATCTACTTTGAATTCTTGTTGGATAGGTCATTGGAAATTTCGTTCGAATGACCTCTTTTTAATGAGATTATCGAACTTCGTCCCTAACCTCCAGAACCTACTTTTTTTCAACTTTTTCATCACCTAAATCAACAAAAACATATCCTAACTCAAAACCAACGATTTTGAACTATACTCTCTAGTAATAGAATGCTTTCCAACATGTTTTTGACATTAAATCCTTTAAAATTATAACATAATTCCTCAAATCTTCAAAAATCCCTAACTTCATATTATCACCATTAATCACAATTAAACCCAGATTTAAATTCGTTATTTCAACATATAAAACCCAAATTTCTTATCCCCAATATATGGTTATTCAACTACATGCAAAACCTATACCACAATCATGGATTAATACCCATTTCCAGTCCCAAAATTCATAGTGCCATGGATAAATAAGCAACTAGTCTAACATGGACATTATATGCTCTAATATTAAGAAAGATAAAAACTTTCTTTTTTCCCGAAGGTTTGATTTTTTGCTTGAAATTTGTATGCGTTTGTTCCTATCTTCCTCATCTACGTTTTGATGCTATTTTTGGTGAAAGAAGATTGGCATTGGTCCCAGTGTCTCTATATGTTATCTCCTTCTTCCTCTTGGGTTCGTTCTCTTTTTTTTTTGAAGAATATAACTCTAACTAATACTATGTAACATATGATATATTAATCTAATTTGCTTCCATTAATTAATCATAATTTTTTAAAAGATAGAAATACCCCTCCATGGTGTCGGGTTGTCTTAAAGTTGCCCCGGACTCCAAACTAAATCCCCGAGTATAGTTTTCTTACTATATTGACCCTTTCAGACATACTCGCATACTAAAAACAGTCTTAAGAATAACCAAAAATAAAAGTACATCTTAGTTCCTCATTTAAGTCCTGACACGACTCACACGCGCATTCCAACTAAGTGTACTGTGACTGTCGTATTTTTCACACATGACAATTATATAATATTCTCATTATATATTAATTTACTCACTAATTAATATTAAAAAAAATCCACCAATAAATACTAAATCTTATCACGCTAGTAATTATTTACTTAAATCTTGATTAATTATGAATAAATTTCGAATTTAAATTAATTAATCCCTAAATTAAAATAAAATATTTCAAAAATATGGGGTATTATAATAGATCATTCGTACGAATTGTAAGTCAAAATCTTGCATGATATGAAACATGGGAAAGGGTATTTGGATCATTTCCAGGATTCATTCATTCTTGTTCAGTTTGGAGAGTTGACCTTGCTCAAACGGGGTCCAAAAGTACCTAATGACCATTCTGAGTAAAATGGGTCGTCCGTCCCATACTGTAAGGTTAATTCATGTACGGGATGGACCTTTGGAAAGTTTATTTACTTCCCTTAGAAGATTCAATCAGTGTCATTCAAGTTAAAGAGGTGACAAAAGTCAAACAGATCCAAAGAGTGTTCGGTGGGCTTCAAATCAATTTTTGGGCATAAAACGAATCATTTCTCCAAATCGTAAGTCTTATTTGTACACGATATGGACCATTTTAAAGATGATTTAAATCCCTTTGAAGATCCATTAAGCTTCCACTTAGGGGAGGAAGTTAATTTGGGTCAAATTGGGGCTCGGGAGCGCCCAGTGGCTTTCAGATCAATTTTTAATAGTAAAATGGTTAGTTCGTCTAGATCGTAAGGATGATTTGCACACTGGGGTAGACCATTGTAAAGGGTATTCATAGACCTTTGAAAATTTATTGAGCATTCTTTTTGTCGAGAAAATTTACTAGAGTCGAATAGGTCCTGGGAGTGTCGAGTGGCCTCTAGATTGGTACTCAAAGTACCACCTAGGTTTTGTAATGAATGGGTGAGTGTTAGGGGACAAAGGAGATGCTTAGAAGGGTCATAGGATGGGGTGACGGTATATAGCCCCTCGACAGATAAGCTTGGAATAAGTGAAGTCCGTTGAATGAAAGACACGACATTGACATTGGGAAAGAGATTTGATTTTGAGGACCTAAAGGATGAGATTGACCAATTCAGCGATGTAACAACCCGCGTAATTTTGGACTATTTTAATTAATTTTTGGAAAATGGAGGAAAATAAAGTTTTTGATAAAATTATTTTTATTTCTCAAATGTGTTGGTTATTATTTTTAAAGGCGATAATTTCAAACGATTTCGAAATCGGAGTTAAAACGGATTTTAAAATGATTTTTAAATATTTTTAACTCTTAGAGTTGTTTTGACTTCCAACTCTTCATTTCTTTGCCTTATTTAAAGGAGTCTTTTGGATTCCAACTTTTCATTTCTTTGCATTATAAAAGGAAGTTGTGGGCAACCCTTTTAACCTACTTTTGGCACAACTTTTGGCAGCAAATATATTTTATATTCCTCTTCTTTTTAATTATACTTTTGCCCTTGAGATTTGTGAGTTCCAACCTTAGATTAGAGGTGTTCTTGGGGCTATTTTTGTTGGAGGTTCTTGGAGGAGATTTTATAGATCTTTTGTGTTGATCTCGAGGATGTGATCGTTGGTTTCTCATCATGGTTTGAGGTATGGGGTTTTACACAATATGCTCCTTAAATCTCGCGAGTGTCATTCTCTTTGAATTCATGTTTAATTGAACTCATATTTGAATTGATAAATTCATTGAAATTTGGAAAATAATTGTTGAAATTATTTTGATTCATTTGGTATCATTATTTTGTTGATGACCACGTTGTCATGAGATTTTAATATGGCACGGATGTTGGGCACCCGCCAAAATTCCTATTTCCCAGGCTATGGCTTGATAAAGCATATATGGATGTGGTAAGGCCTGGTGACCGGGTTAAAGTGTTGTTGAGAAATTATAATGATAAACTGCTATTGAGATTTTCATTTTGATTTTAATATTCGTACTCGTGTTGTTACGTTTTATTCATCGCTAACATATATTTGTTGAGCATCTTTCTTGTCGTATTGTGTACTTCCCCATATTTTCTTTTAGTGGAAGGTTAGCGCAGATTTTGGGGGGCTATGGAGATTGATTTTAGCGAGGATTGTTTGGGAAATATTTGTATTATTTTGACGTATAGAGCTTTGGAGATTTGTATTTTATTTTCGAGTTAGTTGTTGTATGTAATTCGAGAGATTTGGTATTTAATTTGAAGAGATTGAGATTTGTAGTTTCTCTTTTGTTATTGTGGGACTTAGATGCTCTATACCTTGTGATTGTAGATTAGTTTAATTTTATCGATGAGTGGTGCTCCGTTCGCTCTCCTCGGGCGGACGGGGTGTTACAAGCGAGTCCATGTCGATTTCGAGGACCTAAAGAGATTAAGATGATCGATTCAGTGGGTTAAAGTTATGTTGATATTGGTTCTAAGGGAATAGGGATGACCATTTAAAGGGTAAAGGTCGATTCTAGGGACATAAAGAGACCAGGATGACCGATTTAATGGGTCAGCTTAAATTTTGAGTTCTGATGGGGATGAACAATTCCAAGGGTCGAGGTCGATTTCGAGGACCTGGATTTGTAGTGAACAATTCTTTGAACCAAGATCAATGATGAGGATCTTAAGTTATCGCGACTAATTCTGTGGGTCGAGGTCAATTATGAGGACTTAAAGTTGTAATGAGCAATTTTGTGGGTCGGGCTCAATTTTGTTGACCTAAAGTCATAGCGACCAATTTTGTGGGCCGATGTTAATTCTAAGGACCTAAAGTCATAGCGACCAATTTTGCAGGCCGGGGTCAATTATGAGGAGCTAAAGTCGTAGAGACCAATTATGCGGGCTGAGGTCAATTATAAGGGCCTCAGTGACCAATTTTGTGGGTTGAGGTGAATTTTTGTGGCATCTAAAGTTAGACTAACAAATTATGCGGGACGAGGTCAATTTTGAGGACCTAAAGTCACGGTCAATTCATAGGTCCTAAAGTTGAGGCCAATTGTGAGGACCTAAATTTTTTGTGACCAATTATGTAGGTTGAGGTCAATTCTGAGGACCTGAAGTTGTAACGCAAGGAGTTTCTCTCTTGGGTAGTTTTTAAATCATCTTGGCGGTGCGATGCATCTTTGGTTCATCTGCGGATTTTATTATTTTGGGACTTCATTGGGGAAGGGTTTATCTTTGAGATATTCGGCTAGGGACTATGATTTCTTCAAACTCCATTAAGGGATGTTTAAGACGGGAAATAGTAGACTCAAATGCGTACGCATTGTCTATTCTTCTTGTGGAAGATATTAAGGATGAGTTTCTAAGCTGAACATGAATGGGGATTTAAGCTGGAGATAAGGGTGTAAAATTAATCTAACTGGGGATTTTGAGGGTTTATAAGGGGCTTGGTGCTCCAAAAATGATTCTCTTAAGAATTTGAGGTTTTATGTTTTTTGGGGATTTTTGGAAATCGTTCGGGCAATTTTTTTGCATTTTTGTACGAAATTTAGAGGGTGTGCTGATAGGTATTCCTGGGGGTTCCAATCAATATGGGGATAGACTCTGAGGCTTCCCAGGGAAAGGTAAAAGAAACATGTTGATCAACATGGTCAGTGGGTTGTTAAGCATTACTTTTGAGTGGATTGTTACATCTTTGTTTGGGTTGTAGGTGACTTTATACTCTTAGAGTCTTCCATTGGTATGCAGGTGTAAATAAGGAGGTTGCTAGAGCATGAGGTGGTGTCTCGATTGACGGGGATTATGGATGAAACTCTATTGTGTAAATGGAGGAGATTTGCATTGACCATGTTGTATGCTTGATTTAGTGGCTTTACACTTGGAAAGAGACACAAAAACGAAAAAGAGGTGCATATTTTTTTATTTGATTATCTTGATTTAGTGACTTATTATAGATGCACTTTAAATTTTTGTTGAGGTTTTGTTCTGACAAAAAGTAGGAAAATTGTGTTTTTATGAATTTTTGAGCAGGGGAATGCCTTGGAAGCTTGGTTGCAAAGAGTTTTCCCTTTTAAGGGGCCTATTTTAAGAAAAAAATGTTTTTGGAAACTTTTGGATAGAGGAAGGCCTTGGAGGCTTTGTTGGTATATCGATGAGGAGATATGAAGTTTGATGTATAGTGGAGCTTATAAGCTTAGGCCTTATGTCTAGGCTATTTTTGGTGATGGGGGACTTGACTACGAGTCATCAGGTTACTGCGATAATGTCTTGGATGTCTTACCACCATAATACCTCATTGGTGGTGCTAGCGGAGACCCTAAACGTCCAAGATTTCTAGAATGGGAGAGGCTCTGACGTTCGGAGGGGAAGCCCCGTAATGTTGTAATGTGGATTTCATGGAGGTTTTACCTGGTGTCCCCTCCTGAGTACACTTTTGCAATTGTGCAAAAAAAAATTGTTTGACCTTTCTTCTCCTTTGGCCCATCCGTGGAGAGTTGGGTAAACTGGCTTGTAGAGCATGGAGCCTGGTGCCTTCGCTGGTCGGTGCCATAGTGGGGGGACTTTATCCTTATCTTGTAGCTTAGATATTATAGGTATGTGCCACTGGTGGGACTTCCAAATACTTCCTTTTACATTCCCTAGTAGCTCCTACGCCAAGTCGATTGGGATCAGATCGTGCCCCTTCGTATAAAAAAAATATTCTCGATGGAGGATTTTACTGAATACCTAAGGATGATATTGGGATTTTTATGACAGCATCGTCGATCTTCTATTCATCCATCACAGTCCATGGGAGGGGGCTGGCATGTATCTAGGGATTACCTAAAATGCTAGGGGAGTGAGTAATAGAGAAGGTCCCAGTGGAAGAGACCGATCATAGGTGATTCGTTGCTTTTAACATCATGGAATATGGTGTTGTGGTCCAATCCAGGTTTCTCAAGTGTACCGCTCCGTGTAGTGCATACGGAATACCAATCAATTATTGAAAACTTAGATGCCTTAAGGGGCTGGTAATGATGATGAAGCAGGGTCGTCCAGTAGTTGAAGGCGACGTTTTGTGAAGCTTTTGGTGACTTTTGTGAAGCTATGGGTTTTAGGATGTTTTTGGTATTTAGGATTTGGGGGTAACTTCTATACTTTGTCAAGTTTGTTTATGAACAATTTTGTTAGCGAAGAGGGGTGGTTGGTTTAACTCCCTTTGCTAATACTTATTATAATAATACCATTATCCCTCATTAGAAATAAAAGTTGATTTTGAAATTATTTTATTGTGCCTCTTGATGAGTTCTACATTTAAATTATCTATACTAATCATTAAGGCATATATAATCCATTTGTTCATGTAAATGATAAAATGAACGTCCATGTAGTTCCTCTTGATGAGTTTTAAGAGGATCAGGTCCCATGTAGTTCAAGGTAGGGCAAATGAAGATTTTTTTTTATTTTCTTAGAATAGAAGGAGGGTGAGAAGAGTCGCAGCGCGTCGAGATTTAAGACTAAGGGTAAAAGTTCTTGAGATGGTCTAAGTTGACAGGACATTCCATTTCTTCTCCATCAAGGTCTGTGAGCATAGTGTCACATCCTGAGAGAATCTTCTTCACTATGTAAGGGTTGCTCCAATTTGGTTTGAATTTTCTCTTGGGTCCCAAATAGGTGCTATGATTTTTTTGAGGGTGGGGTCTCCTTCCTTGACACCATGGTCCTTGACTTTCCTAGTAGATGATTGAGCTATCCGACAATGGTATCCATATATATGGTATAGAGCCTTCAATCTATTTTTATACAAGAGAGATAATTCATCCAAGCGGCTCTGGTGCCATTCTTCTTCATCTAATTTTCTCTTAATCAGGACACAGAGGGTAGGTATTTCCATATCAATCGGTAGGATAGCTTCCATGATGTATACTAAAGAATAAGGGATATCCCAAGTAGGTGTTCTGAATGAAGTGCAGTATCCTGAAAGGGCTTAAGGGATCTGATCATACCAATCTCTGTAACTTTCAGTTATCTTGCTGATTATGGTATTGAGACTTTTATTGGTGTAATCGATAGTACCATTAGTTCGGGGTTAGTAGAGAGAATATTTATATCTATGAAACCCGTATTTATCGACTAGTTCGGTAGCCTCAACTTCAAAATGGAGCCCATTAATTGAAACTAACTCATGAGGAACTCTGTATTGACATATAATGTTCTTTCTGAAAAACTTGGCCACTTTCTTGGCATTCAGCACCACATATGGCTCTGCTTTGACCCATTTGGTGAAGAAATCAATAGTGATGAGGATGAATTTGAAATCATTTGAGGCTTTGAAAGTAACTTTCCCTACGATATCGATGCCCCACGTGGAGAAGGGCCAATGAGTGGTCATGTTGTACAGCTCACGGGGAGGCAAGTTGTGAGGGAAAAAATTCCAATTTAGTTAATGTTTATCTAATTGACTTATTTTAGGAACAAAACTTGTTTGAGTCATAGAAAAAATTTTATCTTGTCAAGATACCCACATAGTCAATGACGTTTTCCTATTGAAGCTGTAGCGACTAAGCTTCAAAGATAGATCATGCCATATTGTTTATGGGTGCACGTTTTACATCTTCATATCAAATTTCATTCCAGGTTACTCTCAGGTACAAAATCATAATACTTATGGGGCTCGAAAAATGTTTTAAGGATGATATTTTGTTTATAAATGATTTTAAAATGTCAAAATTGTTTTTAAATGGTTTTAAATTTTTTTATTCTAAGATAATCATTGTTTAGAGTCATGTGAATTCTCATATAGGTTTTTGGAGTTTTTTCATCACTTTGACATTGTTCGTTGGTTTTGCAGTGAAGAAATGGTGAAGGCTGTGTTTTTAATAATAGATGGTTTCCAAAGTTTTATCGGTAGACATCGAGGCACTCGTGGACGCGTGTGTTGTGGATGACTATTGTATAAGGATTTTTGTTGGGGCACTATGGATGAGTTGTTAACTATAAGAGTAGTATCAAAACTTATGGGGATCGATTCATTGTGTAAGTGTGTCTGTCCTTCTTTGTCATTATTGTATCATAGTGATTGTGTAGCTTTGGCCTTCCCCAGTTTTTTCCCTTAGTGGTTTCCTCGTACATCCAGCGTTGTGGACTGTACTTTATTTTACTTTCTTTAATCACCTAAATGTATGTTTAGGATTAATAAACATAAAATTGGGTTTAAGTACAATTGGTTCACAAACTTGGTGTGTAATTAAAATATGGAAAAAGGTTTTTTGAAAGAAAAATTATTTTCACCTAAAGCACCCTTTGAAAAAGCGGCCTACAAATTGGTATCAGGGCTAGAAACATTTTTTTGGTGTGCGTTGCTCCCTTCTTCTTTTAAGGATTAATTTTAGAAGTTTTGATAATTTTTTAACTCTTGTTTTTTATGGAACAAGTTATTCTTATTGGAAAATGTGAATGAGAAGTGCTTTAAAATAAATTGATGAGCGTGTTTGGTTAGCGATTGAAAAAGGTTGGTCACCATCGATCACATGAGAGGGAGAGTCCACTACTTTGAAACCCATTGAGTCATGGACTGAAGTTAAACATAGACTTGCACTTCATAATTCTAAAGGTCTTCATTTTAATTACTCACATGTCACACCGTAAGAATATAATCGAATCATGACGTGTGAAATTTCAAAAGAGGCTTGGGATATTCTTGCACTTACTCACGAGGGGACTAGCACTGTTAAGGCATATAAACTTAAAAACCTCACTACACATTTTGAGATGATTAAGTTATTTGAGAGTGAGACATTTGATGAGTTTGATGCCATATTGTCCAACATTGTCAACTCGTCGTTTAACTTCGGAGAGAAAATACCCGACAATCGAGTCATAAACAAAAATCTAAAGGTGGTTACCTCGTAGATTTGATCCCAAGGTAATCATTTTAAACTCCTTGGGTATTCTTAAATAAACGAACCTATAAGATCTTGTAGGTGTCTTACAAACTTATGAGCTTGAAATGTTTACCTAAAAGCAAGTGCCAAAGAAAGAAAAGGGCGCTGCTTTGAAAGCCCAGAAGGAGGAGACTAAAGTTTCGAATGATGATTCGAATTCCATTTTTAGGATCTAGCCTTGTTGGCAAAGAAGTTAAAAAGGGATCTTAAGTGAAATCGAAAGATGCCAAAACACTTGAGAAATCCAATAATAGAAAGGTCGATCCTACCCCTAGGAATAAGAGTGATAATGTTAAGAGGGATGAGTTAGATAGGTTTTTCGATTGTGAGGGTTATCGCCACAAGGTAGAGGAGTATACCACTAAACATAAGAAAGAGGGAAAGAAATCGATAGCATATAATTCCACCTTAAGTGATAGTGAACCGTAAGTGGAAGAGATTTTCCCCATTGACATCAACTTTGGTGTGTTCATGGCATGACATGTGAGCGACTATGATCAATCTTCTCATGAAGATTCTAATGTGAATGCCACTTCCGAGTTTGTTGAGTGTGAATCCCAAGTAAGTGAGGGTGAAGATAGTGAGGATGAGGATATTGATATGGTAGAGTTGCAAGTTGTTTTTAATGATTTGTATAAAGAAGCAGGAAAGGTGAAAAATGAAAACATGAAGTTTCAATGAGAATACCATAGAAAATAATGATGTTTTTATTAAGGATCATATGTCACGAGAGAAGACTCTTAGGGAGAAACTAGATTGTGTTGAGGGTGAGAGAGATAGCCTTCGTGATTTGATATAGGCTTTAAAGAAGGAGATTCTAGAGTTTGAGGCATTTTCTTGAGTCTGTGATTAGTGAGATTGAGGAGAGATTTAGAGACTCGAGTAAGGTGATTTTGATTTGTAGGCAAGGACAAAAAAGTTGGACAAGATTTTAGTTACAACCCAAATTAAGGATATAAGTGTAGTACGGTATTTGATCATCGTATTTAAGGCATTCCCAAAGCTAATACCAATCGTGTGATATAGATGACTAGGAACGTTTGGAGAGGTCCACATTTAGGTCACATTCCTCACCGTATTTACACTTTCACTCATTGCGGTAGTAAGGGTCACCTTAGGCATTATTGTTATGACCTTACAAATGATCCTATAAAGTTTAAGAATAAATTAATTTATGTTCACAAAACCCCCATGCATCATTACACACCTAATTGGGTTAGGAAATCAAACTTAGAGGCTTTAGGAATTAAACTTCATGGTTCTTGTTTGGTTGCACTTGATTATTTCCATGTTAAAACTAAAGGATGATTGTGTTTCCATGTTTGTCATATGCTAGTCTTTTTTTCACGATATATATCTTACTAGTGTTATGACAGGTGTATCTCTTTGTATTATATTTTAGATTTATGTGAGTCTCATTTGACAAATACAAAAAGATTTTATTTTGATAAAAATTTTGAAAATACAAAAAGATTTTTGGTTTATATATTTTTGAGAAAATCCAAAAAGATTTTATTTTTTGAGCTAAAAATATTTTTTTTTAAACTTAAAAAGATTTTTGGTTTATTTTTGTCATGAGTTTTCATGTTTTATGTGGCACATTGGTGTGTTTGTACCCCTATCATTTCATTATCCATATAGCTAGGACATTTGGCCATAATTATAGATGTTTAGAATGATCTTAACCATAGACTAATGGGGTTGTTTTGAAGTTAATTTGCATTTGGATTCGACTTTGTATATATCCCATTATTGAACACATGCATGAGTTTATAGGAATGTTTTACTTTTCATGCATATTTGAACTCTCAATTATGCCATCTATGCATAATAATACTTATGAAGAGGTGTGAATTTAAGAACCGTTTGATGTGAGGATTTTTATTACTTAAATTGAAAGTATGATGAGTGTTCCCGGGAAAGAGTTACAAGATAATAATGATCTCGTCGTGAAACCCACCATTCAAACGAGCCCAAGAAAAAACTAAGGCAATAAAAAGAATAATATGCCAAAAATGGGTCCAATAAGATTTTTCTATGTTGACAAAAATAAATACCTCAATAGAGCAAGAAAAAAATATGAATATATGAGGGTGTTTGGACAGAAAATCACAACAGGTTTACAACGCAAATCCTAGTGTTAAAAAAAATTGTGTCATGGCGCTATTGTTTGTTGAATCATTAAAATTTCAAACTTGTGTTCATGTTATTCGTTTAGTTCATTATGCTCAATATATCAATTGTCACGTATGGCTAAAACTAAGTTTGATGGCATTTAGCTATCAATTAGAGCTTCTTGATCATTTCAATGGGTTGAAGTTGTGATTCATTTATTGTAGTTCACGCCCATTTATTCCATATACACATTTGAGCACATTGATACTATGTTAGCATCAAACTCATAATTGTTTTTACTTATTTTTTTCTATGTTGAGTCTGTTTTGCTATTATTTCCTATTTCCAGTTATTGTTTTGAGCTAATTTTTTCACTGGTAAAAACTTTTCCATTTTTAGAGCCGGAATAAATATTTTTTTGAAATGGTTCATACGACTTGTGGACGTCATTCAAATGATATGTCAAATTCCTTCGAAGTCTATTTCTAACGACACATTTTTTTAGTCGGTAATTGTGTCAGATATGGTCATTAGAGGGGTTGTTAGAAGGGTCGTTAGCTAGGTGTTTCAAATGACACCTTACTGATTTAGGTTGTTTTTTACCTCGTTCAAATGACATGGCATAATCGTTCTAACGACCCATAGAGGATTTTTGTCAAATCTTTCTGTTTTAGTACCTTCTTCGTATATGTGATGATTTCGTTCCTTTTTTTTTTAGTTTTGGGTACATTTGGACAATTTACACGCAATCGATAATACTTATTCATGTTTTTATTCTTATACTCCATTAATTTATTTAGTCACATTTTTTCTTAGATTGGTGATTCATGTTATGTGAGTATTTTCTAGCTACATATTGGTTTCATCTGATTATTTTAGCTAGATATATAATCCTGTTTATCTAGATATGTTTCATGTGATTATTCATTCTAGATATGAAGACATTTGTGTATCCTTTTTCACTTATTGTCTATTAGAGACAAAAAAATGGGGAGAGATGATATATGATGTAGGGGAGTTTATTTGATGAGCACATATGTTCTTTTTCCATTTCAAATTGATATCATGTTTTTGATCATATGTATGTTTTTATTTTGGTATCGTGTTGTTTTATACAAATTGGTATCATGACTTGCTCACAAGTTTAACATATGAGTTTTTTTACATGTTGGTATTTTTATATCATTTGTTCCTCCTTATTTCACTAGGTATTTTTTTATTTCATGTTTGTAGGTACTCTTCAAAGATTCGAGATTTCAAAATTACATCATATTCAGATAACTCATGCTTGCCGGACCTGCATATAGTAATTCATTGTCCTATAATTTTTAACATTGGGTTTTATGGGATGGGGGTTAGGTGTCATACAACTTGACGGCGAATAGTCAAAGGGGAAGATTTGAAAGGGAAAAAATTTCAATTGAGTTAATTTGTATGTAATTAACATATTTTTTAGACAAAACTTATTAGAGTCATAGATAGATTTTGATATTGTCACGCCACAATACCCACATAGTCTATGACGTGTTTGTGTTGAAAATGTAATGGTCAAGCTGCAGAGATAAATCATGTTGTAATATTTATGGTTGCTTGTTTCACCTCTTCATATCACATTTCATTCCGATATACTCTCAGAAATGAATGCATAATGTTTATAGGACTCAAAAACTGTTTTAAGGATGATATTTTGTTTATAAATGATTTTAAAATGTCAAAAATGGTTTTAAATGGTTTTAATTTTTGTTTCTTTTTAGATAATTTGTGTTTAGAGTAGTGTGAGTTCCCACCTTGGTTTTCGAGACATCAAATTACATGTGATATCATTCAAACGACATCTCATAGTTGTTAGAATGACATATGCATCTCATTAGAACGACCTACCGACTTATCTTTTTTATTTAAGGAATTTTTCTTTCCAAATGTCGAGGTGTGCATAACCAAAATACAGTATAGAACAGTTTCATTTTATACACAAAGTTTTTTAAGGTTTTCTAAGATTAAAACCATCCTTAGTGTTTAAAGATCCAATCTTTCATATAAAATTTAAATAGAGATCTTATTTGTACCATCTGCAGTTTGTTCATCACTTTGAATATTAGTTGTTGGGTTTTGCGGTAAAGAAACAGTAAAGGACATGGTTTTCATCGGTGGACATCGAAGCACTTGTGGACGCATGTGCTGTGGACGATTACCGTAGAAGGATTTCTACGTGATCACTATGGAGGAGCGGTTAAATAGACGAATATCATCAAGTCTTGTGGTGATCGATTCATTGTGTAAGTCTGTATCTCTTAGTTTGCAATTACCGTATCATAGGGATTATCAGGCTTGGGTCGTTTGAGATTTTTTCCCTTAATGGTTTCCTCTTCCATTCGGCGTTTTGGACTTTAACTGCCTAGATGTATTTTCATGATTAAACAAGATAAAATTGTGCTTATATAAAATTGGTTCACAAACTTGGTGCGTAATTAAAATTTGGAATAATGTTTTTTCAAAGAAAATTTGTTTTCAACTAAAGCACACTTTGAAAAGTGGGCCTACACAGGTGTTGGAGATTGGCGAACTGTTGGTATTTAAGGCATCTTCAGACATAGGCAATGAAATCTTGAACCATGTGTGACACCCCGACTAATTAAATACCGGGTAGCTACCCCTTTATTAAATTAATACAAAATGCCAAGTTGGTTCAATTCATAGCATCAATGTCGAAATACGTTTTAACAATTACTAGCCACCTAATATTTAAAAGTGAGTTGTCAATTTTAATTAAATCTGATTAGCATGCAATAAGTAGATTATGAAATGCTAACATAAACACCACAACATAGTCACAATAGAATAACCATAAAATAATAATGAATCTGGAGGAATACTCCTCACAACAATTCGAGTACTGAAATAAACAAATACCAGGTCCACATCACTAAATTAATTACAACCCAAAATCTGAAATAACTGAATAGATATATTATCTCTAAAAGAAAATAGGGCGACATGCCCAAAAGATGAGAAAATATGATAATATAGAGTCAAGATCGAAAATGGAGGCATCAACTGTCAAGGTCCTGTAACTTCCACAACCGCTACAGTACGTCACCTGAATGGAACTCATATGCTTTGTGTCCTTGTGGCTGGGCACCTAAAAGGTTTTTATAAGAAAATATATTTGGAAGAAAACGGGTCAGAGCCCGATTGCGAAAACAGTTTAAAATATAGCAAGTGTTTAATATCATTAAACAGTGAATATAAAGTACATGATAGTGTGTGCACTCACATGAGTTCCTCACCTCTCAACTAATTGTGCACTCCTATCGTACCCGTACCCATTCTAGTTATTCCCATACTTAACTAGTCTAATATAAAATCTAACATTATTATACGATTCATGATTTCATTCCGGCATCACTGTTTAAACGTAGTGTCTTACATTTATTCTCGGTTTCCCATATTAGTAATACTGCTTACTAGAGGATTTCTATTTTTATATTTACGAAAACGTTGCTATTATTTATACATAACAGTGCATTTCAATTTACAGTATAATATTCTCATCATAAATATACAATACTAGCACCCTGAGGCTAAACTGCGGTGCACACATACTCTGCTATCTAATTTCGTTACATCACGTACATTAGGACCACACATTCCGAATCTCTCAGGAATCGTTCTCAAATGACAACAATCACACATAATGGAGCGAACATAGTTCACATCACATGGGTCACGCACATACCTACATTCCCATGATCAGTAGACTTATTAACTTCTCAATAAGTCCTTCTCTGACCTATGTCCTCGAGGTACCAATCTAAATCCCCCCGTAGGCACACAAAGATTTGATGGCACTGATCGAACGCCGACCTCCCATGATACCAAGTACGGTAGGTATGTTATACACAGATAACTACATATACTAAGCATTCTCACATCTTAGATATCTCAACATATTAATAGAGGTATACTTCTCGTTCTTGTATCATCATTTAATATCATACGCTTATAAGTCCCCAATTTATATACATTAAGGTTGTCAACTCTTCTCACGTCGTAATTAGGTACTCCTTTCCTATTTCATAAACATCATTCGATTTACTACAAGATTCTAAGTTTTACTCCTCAACGTACTCTAATCTCCCAAATATACCCACTAGTCAATAAGGGAAGGTTATTACTCCATTAAATAAGTCTACGGGACATTTGAAATAAAATCAATCCTAAAAGGCCATTCTGTCAACTCGTTAAAAGTCTCGTTCGAACGAGGTCGTTCAAACGGGTGTTGTTCGAACGAAAAGCTTCGAACAAACTACTAACTTTTTAAAAGGGATAGTGTCATCTCATTAGAAGCTCATTCGAACGAGGTTGTTCGAACAACCTGGGCAGGTCTTCTAACGAGATGGCAGTTTGTGCCCAGAAATTTCCCAATTCGTTTTTCTCAATTTTTCTCTTCTCTAAATTCACCCTAAGATCATTCCAATCGCATTTTAATGTTCTTAAACTTCTCTAAATCCTCTAATGTCGTTTCTTAACATAATTTTTGGGGTCAAATCCTCCAAATCAACATGTAATGAACATAAATCCCCAAATATTACCCAAACCCTATGAACATGAACCCAAAATTGTTTGTGCCCAATTACTCATCATAAATCCTTTTTTAAATCATCATATTTAAGTCTTCGAATACTAAATTCGTCCATCGTCATTCTACATGCAAATCCTATCCCAAATTTAGAGTTTCTCCAATAATTTTATTAGTTTTCCTCAAAACATTCAAGACAAAATAGTTTCTACACTAAACATGGAAGAAATATTCAATGCACTTAAAAATATCAAATCACTTGCCTCAGATTTGTTCTTCATATGTGTTGTCGATGATTTGGGGTTGATTATCTCCTTTATCCCGTCACAAATCCTTTCCAATTTGATGGTGGTGAGTGTTTTTGGTTTGGAACCCTATGGTAACTCCTCTCTAACTCCCGTAGCCCACTTCTAAAGCTTTTTGGCTGGTAATGGCCTTAGTGTCCCCTTTAATATAATAAATATTAACTCAAATTTTTGTGGGTTTTAATTCCCTAATTTTTGAAATTACCAAAATACCCATCTAGGTAGTCGGTTTGGCTAAAAATTCCCCGGGTCCCAAACTAAGCCCCCGGCTAGTGTTTTCTGACTATTTCGACCCTTCCAAACACGTTGGTGCACTCAAAATGACCATTCGGTAGATAAAAATATAATTCAATTTTTAATTTAAATAATTTCGTTCCTGACGCGACTGACACGCGCGTCCCAACTAAATTTCCAAATTGTCGTATTTCAGTTTCGCGACAACTTTAATATTTTCAATACTCATATATTACCATACATACTCAGAATTATTAAATTTTAACATCATAATCAAATACCAACTCACATCTCGCTAGTATTTATGCTCGGATTAATTCCCAATTAATTCTCATTTAATTCAATTAATCCCTTAAATAAAATCAATAAAATTACGGGGTATTACACCATGGTGGTCCAATAGTATCCCTGACGGATGATGTTTTTGTCAAGCATGTAATCGTTCATGTGCGTATTGAATTCCCCACTAAAATTCTTCTATATAATGTCTTCAGCATCAGCCCCTACTATGTAGTAAAAATGAGCTCCATCAAAGTTTGTTTTGAGTTGTGCTTTGTCACATAATATATATTAGGCAACGAGTCTGCAATGGGTTATGTGGTCTTCCTCATGGTCATCTTGGTGATACTTACCATTTTTGAGGAGGCCCTAATTGTCATAGTACCATAACCCGACCATATTAGAATCTTCCTCGGTAATGAGTTCGAAGTGGTGGAGATATGTAGTCTTAGCTTGCTCCTGAACCAATACAGGGAATATTATTATCCCCTTGGGGATATCGATCATGGAGGATAAGGTGTCTAGGGAATCTACCAGGCTAGTTTTTGTTCGAGGCAAGTAGTGGATGGTGACATCCTTAAACTGGGAGGCCAGTATAATTGACTTTCCATTTTCTGAGGATTTGGCCAATGATAAGAGTCAAGTTTCTGTATATATTGATTGTACAGATTCTTTTTTGGAGGGCGATATTGAGGCCTATCATGATTACCACGTACTCGGTTAAATCATTGGTGCATGGAAAATATAGCTTGATGGCAATTGGGGTGTAAGAGTCATTAGGAGCGATCACGAGTATCCCAATTTCGTACCCTTTCTTGTTGGCATCTCTAACATATTTCAACTGAGGTCCACATGAGATGTTCAAAGAATATTTTTGTCCGAGAATTTAGAGACCTAAACATCAACCTCTTCCATGGGGTAAACAACAAGGTAGTCCAGGTAGGCTCATAACATACACAATATCAAACTCAACTAACAACATCAACCATCGGACCATTCGACTGGACATTGGGGTATTTTCTAGAAAGTACTTGATTGGATCCATATAGGACACAAGTTTAATAGGGGAAGGTGATAATGTCATGTCGTAACTTATATGTGACATAAACTAAGGCGACACATACTTTCTCCAAAGCACTATAGTTAACTTCGTACAATGCTATTTTTTAGCCGGCAAAGTAAACGGCTCTTTCCTTTTAGGATTCTTCAATGGATTGGGCTAGCAAAGCCCCTGTTGTAGTTATTGTCATGGTAGTACAAGATTAGGGGGAGACATGGATGTGGAGGTATACACATTATAGGTCAGATAAGGTATTGCTTTATTTGGGCAAAGTCTTCTTGACATGCCTCATTATAGACTTTGGTATAATATTTTCGGAGAATCTTGAAAAGGGGTTCATAGATGAAAGTTAGTTGGATGATGAATCGGGTAATGTACTGTAATTTTCCTAGGAATCCTCAAACTTACTTCTCTATCCCGTGGAGATGACATATCAAGAATGGCATTCATCTTGGCAGGGTTTGCTTCGATTCCCTTCTCACTAACAAATAATCCCAAGAGTTTTCCTTTTTTAATAAAAAGCTTCCAAGAAAAAGCTTGAAAAATATCGGTATGTCACGGGTATTGTCGTAAGCACACATAGTAGCAAAAGTGGGAGTGAGATCACGGGCTTTTAAACCCAAGAATTGAAGGTTCGCAGAGGGAAAAATATTGAGGGCAGATTCATTATCAATAAGGGAGAGTGGGACTTTCTTTCCTAACACTTCAACGGAGATATTAAGGGTATAACTATTGTAAGGTCTGATCTTCGATATTTTTTCTTCAGAAAATGAGAGGAGTCTGGAAGAGGTCAAGTACCCAACTGTATTCATGGATTCTTTAGGTGTGGGGGAAGGAGATACTGTAGACCCGATGACGAGTCTTATCAGAGCATTTTGGTGCAACTAGGAGGACATGAAAGTCTCAGATAAGGTGATGTTGGCTTGTGTTTTCTTGAGACGGTCAAGGACCTCACTTTCTTTGATGATTATCTCAAGCACGGGAAGTTCTTTAGGAACTCTGAGCAGGGAAAACTTTGAGCAATTTGGGTGAAATTATAGGTATGATGGGCTTATTTGGAACAATCTGAGCAGATGGATTGAACTATGGGTCATTATCTAAAAAGATGGAATTTTCACGGGTTAGAAGTGGTTTATGTGTGGTTTTGTGTTTAGAATTGGCTGGTGGGGTGATGATACCCAAGAAAATTAAAACTTGGACCGGATTTTAAGAAGCATTGGTTGGTAGAATGGTTGGTAGATTGGCAAAAATTATAACTGGATTTGCTTTGAAGTTTTTAGTGAATGTGTTTCGTAGTGGACGAGGGTCCAAGGTTTGACAAAATTTCTTCTCAATAGGTCTTGGTTAATAGGGGAGCATAGAGTTCAGTATATACTTCCTTAGTAGGGTTGGGGTGACTTTTCAGTGGAGAAAAGGTAGCAAATTGGGAGATGTTGTTGATAGTTAAGACTGTAGCACTTAACAAATACTTATATTTCATGGAAGTTGAAGCCCTTATACTTTTGACTCATTTGAGTCTAGACTGTATAAGAGCTCATCTAGTTTGGAAATTGTGACAAAATAGTGTCCATCCTAGAAACCAAAGAGCTTCAGAGATTGGGTTGCTTCTTCTTCTATCCATCTTGTGATGATCCTAAGACTATAGCCTTCACTCACACACTTAGAATTTCATTCTTGCATTTCATATTGCACCACTATGTGTATTAATGTTGTGAGTGTGTTTAAATCCCTCAATTTGATTTTTAATATTTTTTTGGGAATTTTAACCTATTTTAAACAAGGTTTTATTTAATTAAAACTTGATTTAAAAAGTCTTGGGGTTAATATATAAATATGCTTTGTTGTGTTTATTGGCCTAAAGTTACTCTGGGTAGAAACCGAAAGCGCTAGAGACTTTAGGGTTGGCTTTGTAATTATTTTGGGACGCGCGTTTGCATTCGTCCTCAGGCCAACACTTGCTGTTCTCTGATTGGCCCTAGGTGTGTTTCTTTACAGAGACATACCATCGCTTGTTATCAGCCCTTGGATCAACCCTTATCGATGGCCTGCATGTCTTTTGAGTGGATCCTCGTGTAATCCCTTAAGCCAATCATAGCCTGTTTAATCCACCGCCTGTTGTGAGCCCTTGGATTGCAGTCAATGGAGCTTGACTCAATCTCAGCCATTGTTTTTTAACGATGCTCTGGAATCTTCCTCTCTTCCTATTTAAAGGCCTCCAATTTCAGCCTTCGAAAGCTTTTGCCACTTTGAGTTTTCTCAGAAAAAGAATAGAGAGAGAAGAGAGAAGTTAGAGAGAGAAACCAAACCCTAGTTAGAAACCCTAACTTCGTCCAAATACCTCTAAACCTAAACCACTTACCTCTCCATAAACACCATAACCAAATAAACACCATCCTTAGTGTTTTCCTGGGTTTATGAGAGTTCTGGTTAAGAGATCTTGGGTTGCTGAAATCCTTGTGTTCATAAATCTTATTTCCAACTTAGACATAGACTCAGATCTTGTTTCTCTTTCAATAGAAATCATAGATCTGAAGTTTTTCATGTCACAGCACACTTAGTTGCATTTATTTCTCATCTTGAGAATTTCGTTGTTGATTGTTTTCTGATAAAACATTTTCTTACTTCAGAATCAGCAATAGATGTTTTTCTATTTCTGTTTTTACAAAACCTAACCTGACCTAGTGGGATTCGCACTTGGAGGGTTCTCAATCCACATAATATTTTCAAAAGTGATTGAGAAAGGTCTTGACCGATTTCTTAATCAAGATCTCCGTGGAATCTGGGTTACTTTGAAAGGTCAAAAAGGTTCTTGGTTTTGTAAGAAAGAAAAATAACAAATACACTGCATATAGACTTTATATGTGATTTGTTAGGATTGTCTGTAACTAATAAGTGTGTGTGTGTGCATGCATGTGTTTTAGAACACCATTCACAAACATCTTCACACTACAAACACTCAAAGTGTTGGCTATAAGATTTGGTGAACAATAATTCGACGTAAAGTGCTGGAACAAAGAAGAGTTGACAAACTGAGACAACTACATCAACAAACAAGATCTGCAGAAAAGTTAAGGACGCCAGAGGGTACAATCCTGAACTTGTATAGATTTGTTTTTGTGTGCATGTTAGTTAAATAGGTTGTAACTCGCATATTTGTTTTAGTGATTGTTTTTGTTTTACTCCGTAGAGGGAGTCGTGGATGTTTCCTCAAGGTTGAGGTTTTACCACGTTAAAAATCCTGAGTATCAATATTTCTACATCTTCTCATCCCATTCTGTTTGTGTGCTGAGTTTAAAACATTTTAAACTGTTTACTAAAACTTGTTATCAAATCTTGTCCATATCTCGTACATAATTTTGTTAACACATCTTGTGTTCAAAATCGTTTTGATTTTAAGTAAAGAGTTTCTTCAACAAACTTTCGGAGTTGCTTAAATAGTTTATTTTCATAAACGGCTTTGGCAACGTTATTTCAATTAGTATCAGAGCTTTTGGTGAACTTATTTCAAAAAGATCCTGAGTTTCTGAAACTGTTTTCTCAAAATCAATTATGGACGAGAAAAACGAAAGATATGGTAACTAGACCAGACCTCCAGTCTTTGATGGAACCAATTTTTCTTACTGGAAAGTAAGAATGATTGCTTTCATTCAAGGCACTCTGGGAGATGATGTCTGGGATATTATTGAAAATGGATACTTTTATCCAACTAAACCAGCCACTGATGGAAGCAATGAAAGGATTAAGAAAATATTGAGTGAGTTTACTCAAGAAGAGAAACAGGTTTCTCGAAATAATAACAAAGGCAAGAACGCTATATTTATGTCTATTAACGAACATGAGTTCAAGAGAATCTCATCCTGTACCACTTCCAAGGAAGCATGGGATACCTTGATTACTGCCCACGAAGGAGACTCTAGGGTAAAAGCTGCTAAGACTCAGATGTTAATCCAACAGTATAATACCTTAATCATGTCTGAATCTGAGTCTTTCGATGATTTTTATATGAACCTTACTGATATTGTCACTAAACTTCATGCCAATGGTATAACTTATGATAGACAAGAAATTGTGTCTAAAATTCTGAGATCATTACCACAGAAATTTGACAATAAAAGATATTCTATTGAGGAGATGTGTGATATTAATCTCACTCCTGAATTACTCAGTAGAAAATTAAGAACTGTGGAAATGGAATTAGAGTTTAAGAAACAATTGACCCACACTAATAGGAAACATACCAATTCCAATCTTAGCTTTACCTCTAAGATGATTAAGCCTGAGTTAAACACCCCTAGTAATGATTCTGATGAGGACTGTGACTTAGAAAGTCTAGATAATCAGATTGCCCTAATGACAAAACAATTTAAGAAAATTGTTAAATTTAGAAACAGTGTTGCAAATAGATAGGGAAAGTTTAATTATTCTACTCCTTCAAATCACAAGCCCCATGAGAAACCTCATGACAAACAGAACAAGGACAACACAAGACCTCACAAAGACCTCAAGAAGACTGAATGCTATAGATGTGGTAAACTAGGACACATTGCTCAAGACTTTAGAGTTAATTTAAATGCCCAAAACAAACACTCTAGAGCCAATATCTGCAAAACCTGGGATGACTCAAGTGATTCTGAAAATGAGGAACCTGAGACATCTGATGGTTTTGATCCTTGTTTAGCCTTCTTTGCCAAAATCATATACAATGATGATATGCCTATGCTTGATAGTGAGGATGAGTTTAGTAATTCTAGTTCTGTTGCTTTGAATCATACTTTAACTGGTTTAGATGCTTTACTTACTGGGAACATTAATACCTCTTCCTCGGGGTGTGTGAGTCAAAGGGAAATCGATACTGCTGATGTCAATGGGTGCGTGAGTTTAAGAAATGAAACCTTAGGGGTCACTTCACACACTTCACTTAGTGACTCTGACAATGATGATCTCCCAGACATCCACACTCTATATACTAAAACTCTTAAGAAAAGTACTAGACTAGAAAAGATTGTGAAAGATCTTACCAAAAAGCTAGAGGATCTAAGCCTAATGGTAAAACTGAATGCTGAAGAGTATACTACTCAATGCATGTCTCATGAAAGTGAAGTCAAAGTGTTTGATGAAAAACTGAAAACTTTAACTGAAGCTAATGAAATTCTGGAGAAAAAATACAAAGGGACATTATTAGAATTGGAACAAACAAAAGAAAAGACAGCAACTGTTTTCAAAAAATTTACCAAATTTGAAAACAATTCTAAATGTTTTGAGGAATTCGTTGCTGAATCTAAAACCAATTCTGATGATAGAACTGGAATAGGGTTTTGCCCCAATTTGAAGACACAAACTAAACATGTTGAACCTATCAAGTTTGTGTCAGGAGGCAAAAGACCTATTGAAACATGTCCAGACTTTCATTCTCTAAAAACTAAGTTTGACCATCAATACACTAACACTGGAGATGCAAGTTGCTCTAAGCATGAAAGTTTACCAAAGGGAAAATATGTCTGCCCCCCTATTAGGAAAAGTGAACCTGTTTTCAAATCTGTGCTACCTAGGAATAAAATTCAGCCTCAAAATTTCTCAAAACCTTTGTTTAGAGACTTTCCTAAGGAAAACCCTATTCTGAGCAATCTTTATTGCTCCTATTGTGATATATATGGTCACTCTTTCGATAATTGCTATGCTAGGAGACTGATTAAACCTGTCTACAACTCTTCCATATATCCTAACTTTAACTACTCTAGGAGGAGTCGTAACAACTATGTCCTTCCCAGGCCACCAGACAAAAACTCTAACTATAGGAATAGAAGGACTAAACCTAAAAGGACATTTACTAGAAGGATTACCAGAAACTTTTCTAAATCAAATGCTCAGGAATTCAAATTTACTCAAAATCATGCGCAAAATGTTTTTCATCAAAAATCTAATGCTCGCAAATTTTATCAAATGAGAGCAAACAAGCGCAAACTAAAAACCAGGGCAATTTGGGTTAGAAAAGATGATCTAGCACTCCAGATGAAGTGTAACATTGTTGTTTCTGCTCTAAAAGCTGAACTTACAACTTCTGGTTGGTACTTGGATTCTGGATGTTCCAAGCATATGACAGGTGATGATACAAAACTTTTAAATAAAACCCATTTTGATGGTGGAAAAGTTGTTTTTGGTGATGGAGTATCATCCCAGATCATAGGCAAAGGAACTCTTAAAGAAAAAGGTCTTCCTCTTCTTGAAAATGTTCTCTTAGTTAAAGGTCTTAAGGCTAATTTACTTAGCATTTCGCAATTCTGTGACTCAAACTACACTGTTACCTTTTCAAAGAACAATTGCAAGATTTTAAATGAAAAAGGAGAATGCTTAATTACAGGATTCAGGACCCCTGACAATTGTTATACTGTCATGTCTAGTTCTGAAATCTGTAATGTTGCCAGAATGGATGACAACGAGATATGGCATAACAGAATGGGTCACATTAATTACGAAAATTTGAGTAAATTGTCTTCTCAACAGATAGTTAGAGGAATACCAAAAATTAAACCTATTCATAACATTGTCTGTGGTCCCTGTCAAGAAGGAAAAATTGTTAAAGCACCTCATAAAAGGGTTAAAGATATCCTTACCTCTAATCCCTTAGAACTCATCCATATGGACCTAATGGGTCCTTCTCAAACTGTTAGTCTTTGTGGACACAGTTATATTTTAGTTATGGTTGATGACTTCACCAGATTCACTTGGGTAGCTTTCTTAAAACAAAAATCCGATACTTTTCAAACTTTTTTAAAGATTCTTTTACGGATTGAGAATGAAAAAGACACTCAAGTGAATAGAATCAGAAGTGATAGAGGTGGTGAATTCAAAGACACTGGTATTGTAGAATATTGTGACTATAATGGTTACAAACATGAGTTCAGTGCTCCTAAGACCCCTCAACAAAATGGAATAGCTGAGAGAAAGAATCGAACTCTTCAAGAGATGGCACGTGTCATGCTCCATGCCAAGAACTTACCTAAGTATTTTTGGGTAGAATCTATTCGTACAGCTTGCCATCTTATTAATAGGGTCTATCTTAGAAAGAATTCGAAACAAACCTCTTATGAACTTTGGTACAATAAAAAGCCTAATCTTAAGTACCTTAGAACCTTTGGTAGTACCTGCTATGTTTGCAAAGATAGGGAACACTTATCTAAATTTGAGAGTAGGGGAGATAAAGCCATATTCTTAGGCTATTCACCTAACAGTAGAGCTTATCGAGTGTATAATCTTCGCACTAAGACCTTAATGGAATCCATAAATGTAATTATTAGTGACACTACTGTAGAAAGCAAGACTAATGAATTAACTATAGAAGAAGAATCGTCAAATATTTTAGAAAATGACTCTTCTGAAATAGATAATTCATTACCTATTGAGTCACCTGAAGTACCTAACTGGGTTTCTAAAGATCATCCCATAAACAACATAGTTGGTAACCCTGGTGAACCAGTACGTACAAGATCCCAACTTAGAAATTATGCTCTCTATGCTTGCTTTGTTTCTCTCTTGGAACCAAAGAATGTAAATGAGGCATTGAATGACTCTCACTGGATTTCTGCTATGCAGGATGAACTTTTACAATTTGTCATTCATGATGTTTGGTTTCTTGTTCCACGTCCTGATCACAAAAAGGTTATTGGTACTCGTTGGATTTTCAAAAATAAAACTGATGATAATGGGATGATAATTAGAAATAAAGCTAGACTAGTTGCTCAAGGTTACTCCCAAATAAAAGGACTTGATTTTAATGAGACGTTTGCTCCTGTTACTCGTTTAGAATCAGTTCGTCTGCTTCTTGCTATAGCTTGTCACATGCATTTTACATTATATCAAATGGACGTTAAATCTGCGTTCCTTAATGGAATACTTGCCGAGGAAACCTATGTAGAACAACCTAAAGGGTTCATTGACCCTAATTATCCTAATCATGTATTTCGGTTGAAAAAGGCTTTATATGGTCTTAAGCAAGCTCCTAGAGCTTGGTATGAGCGCCTGTCCAGTTTTCTGCTGGACAAAGGTTTCAAAAGAGGTGGAAATGACCAAACCTTATTTGTCAAACATTTTCGCAAACACATTACTATCGCTCAAGTCTATGTAGACGATATCATATTTGGATCGACTTCTACCTCAGAAGTAAAATCTTTTGCTGAAATTATGAGTAAGGAATTTCAGATGTCCCTTATGGGGGAGTTACAGTTCTTCCTAGGTATCCAAGTCAAACAACAACCAGATGGATTGTTTCTTTCGCAGACTAAGTACGCATTAGAGATAGTTAAAAAATTTGGCCTCGAGAGTGCTAAAAGTGCTAAAACGCCTATGAGTACTACAGAGAAATTATCTAAAGATGAAAATGGAAAATCTGTAGACTCTACCTTATATCGTAGTATGATTGGCACATTACTCTATCTGACTGCCTCGCGTCCTGATATCATGTATGCTGTTTGTATTTGTGCGCGTTATCAAAACAACCCCAAGGAGAGCCATTTAAACGCTGTTAAACGCATAATTAAATATGTTAAAGGCACTCTAAATTTAGGAATTTGGTACACGAATGACACACCTAGCACTATTATTGGGTACACTGATGCTGATTGGGCTGGGTGTACTGATGATAGTAAAAGCACTTCAGGCGCATGTTGTTATATTGGTAATAACTTGGTAGGATGGAGTAGTAAAAAACAGAACTGCACATCTCTCTCGACTGCTGAATCTGAATACATAGCCGCCGGTAGCTGTTGTGCCCAATTATTGTGGCTTAAACAAATGCTAAGTGATTATGGTATTCTAGAACCCACACTTCATCTCTATTGTGATAATCAAAGCGCGATTAATATTTCTAAGAACCCAGTTCAACACTCGCGAACTAAGCACATTAAAATAAGGCATCATTTTATTCGTGAATTAGTTGAAACCAAGGAATTAGAAATCAATTATCTTTCTACTGATCTACAACTTGCAGATTTATTTACCAAACCTCTTGATTATAATAGATTCATTTCTTTACGTAAATCTATTGGTATGATTTGTGTTGAGTAAATACCTGTTATATTTTCCAAGTTCCTTCCCTTTGTCCATTTGAGACAAAATGGGGGAGAAATTTGAGTCTATTGCATATACTAAAAAGCTTGATCTTAGTAATTCTTTGCAGGTATTCTTCTTGTACAGTAATTCTTTATTGTAATAATAGGATGTTAAACTGTATATAGTTGAGTTATGTAATTTTTGCTTTCTAGGATTTGGGTAGATAGATTTTTTATAGGAATAGGATTTTCTTATTTATTGTTGCCCTACGAGTTTAGATGACTCAAAGGAGATTTTGTCTCATATTTCCAAAGGGGGAGATTGAAGCCCTTATACTTTTGACTCATTTGAGTCTAGACTGTATAAGAGCTCATCTAGTTTGGAAATTGTGACAAAATAGTGTCCATCCTAGAAACCAAAGAGCTTCAGAGATTGGGTTGCTTCTTCTTCTATCCATCTTGTGATGATCCTAAGACTATAGCCTTCACTCACACACTTAGAATTTCATTCTTGCATTTCATATTGCACCACTATGTGTATTAATGTTGTGAGTGTGTTTAAATCCCTCAATTTGATTTTTAATATTTTTTTTGGGAATTTTAAACCTATTTTAAACAAGGTTTTATTTAATTAAAACTTGATTTAAAAAGTCTTGGGGTTAATATATAAATATGCTTTGTTGTGTTTATTGGCCTAAAGTTACTCTGGGTAGAAACCGAAAGCGCTAGAGACTTTAGGGTTGGCTTTGTAATTATTTTGGGACGCGCATTTGCATTCGTCCTCAGGCCAACACTTGCTGTTCTCTGATTGGCCCTAGGTGTGTTTCTTTACAGAGACATACCATCGCTTGTTATCAGCCCTTGGATCAACCCTTATCGATGGCCTGCATGTCTTTTGAGTGGATCCCCGTGTAATCCCTTAAGCCAATCATAGCCTGTTTAATCCACCGCCTGTTGTGAGCCCTTGGATTGCAGTCAATGGAGCTTAACTCAATCTCAGCCATTGTTTTTGAACGATGCTCTGGAATCTTCCTCTCTTCCTATTTAAAGGCCTCCAATTTCAGCCTTCGAAAGATTTTGCCACTTTGAGTTTTCTCAGAAAAAGAATAGAGAGAGAAGAGAGAGAAGAGAGAAGAGAGAAGTTAGAGAGAGAAACCAAACCCTAGTTAGAAACCCTAACTTCGTCCAAATACCTCTAAACCTAAACCACTTACCTCTCCATAAACACCATAACCAAATAAACACCATCCTTAGTGTTTTCCTGGGTTTATGAGAGTTCTGGTTAAGAGATCTTGGGTTGCTGAAATCCTTGTGTTCATAAATCTTATTTCCAACTTAGACATAGACTTAGATCTTGTTTCTCTTTCAATAGAAATCATAGATCTGAAGTTTTTCATGTCACGGCACACTTAGTTGCATTTATTTCTCATCTTGAGAATTTCGTTATTGATTGTTTTCTGATAAAACATTTTCTTACTTCAGAATCAACAATAGATGTTTTTCTATTTCTGTTTTTACAAAACCTAACCTAACCTAGTGGGATTCGCACTTGGAGGGTTCTCAATCCACATAATATTTTCAAAAGTGATTGAGAAAGGTCTTGACCGATTTCTTAAGCAAGATCTCCGTGGAATCTGGGTTACTTTGAAAGGTCAAAAAGGTTCTTGGTTTTGTAAGAAAGAAAAATAACAAATACACTGCATATAGACTTTATATGTGATTTGTTAGGATTGTCTGTAACTAATAAGTGTGTGTGTGTGCATGCATGTGTTTTAGAACACCATTCACAAACATCTTCACACTACAAACACTCAAAGTGTTGGCTATAAGATTTGGTGAACAATAAGTCGACGTAAAGTGCTGGAACAAAGAAGAGTTGACAAACTGAGACAACTACATCAACAAACAAGATCTGCAGAAAAGTTAAGGACGCCAGAGGGTACAATCCTGAACTTGTATAGATTTGTTTTTGTGTGCATGTTAGTTAAATAGGTTGTAACTCGCATATTTGTTTTAGTGATTGTTTTTGTTTTACTCCGTAGAGGGAGTCGTGGATGTTTCCTCAAGGTTGAGGTTTTACCACGTTAAAAATCCTGAGTATCAATATTTCTACATCTTCTCATCCCATTCTGTTTGTGTGCTGAGTTTAAAACATTTTAAACTGTTTACTAAAACTTGTTATCAAATCTTGTCCATATCTCGTACATAATTTTGTTAACACATCTTGTGTTCAAAATCGTTTTGATTTTAAGTAAAGAGTTTCTTCAACAAACTTTCGGAGTTGCTTAAATAGTTTATTTTCATAAACGGCTTTGGCAATGTTATTTCAGAAGTGAACTGTCCAATTACCTTCTTTGACTCATATTCGACTTTGGCAATGCTTTCCTCAATTTATACACCAGCTTATCGTAGGTCTCAGAAGTGTAGGTAGTTTTATCCTCACATCAACTCTCAGATATGCGAGAATAAGTTCTTCTTCATAATACTGAATTGCTCCTCCTCGGAGGGTCTGTCGATCTATGTAGTATCTTTATCTCTCCACCTTCCTATGAAACTACTAACTATTTCCCCAGGGTTCTTCTTAACAATATTTAAATCTTGGCGCGTAACCTCTGGCTCTTCATTGTACTTGTATTATGATATGAATTCTCAAGTAAAATTCTCCCAACTACGGATTCTGGATTCTTTATTGGACAGAAACCAATATATGACACTTTTTCCAAGGCTTACTGGAACAACTGGGCAATTATCTCTTTCGGGTAATGAATGAGGGTTATGGCTCGGTGATATCTTCGAAGGTGAATAATTGGTGGCCCATTTCCTCTGAACTTCTTGATGTCTGGCATATTAAAATTTGCTAGCAGTCTAGCTTTAGAATAAGGGGACATTTAGGTGTAGTCCATGTAGTTCCCAGATATCTTGACCAGGTAAGACATCTTCGACAATAGCTTGAGGTATTCCTTAAACTTGTTTATTTCCTCTCCCTTTGTATTTGTGGGTAGTGGTAGGTTGGCCCTTGGCTGGGTAAGGTTTGGAATACATAATTGAGCTTGAGATGACATATTAGGAGGCAGGGCATGCAGAGCATACTGATACTATTTTGAGACCCGAATAGGCTCGGAAGAGAATGAAGTTTTACCTCATAGAACTCGATTTAAATCTTTCCAATATTGATGCTGAGCTGGGCAAAAAAGATCACAGATCGAGATGGATATTTGGTTCTTTATCGATGTTCTCGGTGAAGAAATCCTAAAGGTAGATCTTAAACTCGGATGAGACAGAATAACCAGCGGAGATTTGAGGTTATTTAAAGGGAGTCCGAAGACAATAAGGAGCCAGGCCAAATCAGGTATTCGATCAATCGAAGAAGGAAAATGATTCAAATTTATTTTTCAAATAAGAAGAGAGAAGATTTTAGGTATTTCGGAAGGACGAGAAAAATGTTTTTTCTAGGCATTTTTAGAAAAGGAGATGAATCTGAGCATGATTATTTGGAATGTTATCATTAAGTTCCCACTTGTATTAGGTTTTCCTAAATGAAGAAAAGAATTATCGAACATGACCCGAGTCGGGGAAAGTAGGGTTTGAAAAAAATTTATAAAAGAGGGTTGGACTTGATTCGAGGCTCACGGATGGGTCCCTATTTTGAAAAAAGGTAAAATCGTGCGAAGATTCGGGCGACATGACAAGTAGGAATTTCGAAAGAGTTTTGCATGGTAATCGATAAACTAAATATGAGTGCCCTAGGCTTGACATCTATATGAGGTTTATGAAATTATTTGGTTAGTGGAAGGATTCCCCACTGGCATGACTTGCACGATATACCTCTTACCTATAAGGGTAAATATTCATCGGTATGTGTGGACAAACCATTTTATATACCTGAGTGTACGTGAATTTCCTTACTATATAACTCATGGGGATAGTATGTGTGAGAGAGAATTCGATATACTCCACGTACATGAGCGAGTTCCCTGCTATATACCTCCCATCATGAGTTTAGTCAAGCAGTACACTACGAGAGGATCCATTCAATATACTTAGAAGGTACGAGGCCAATAGAAGGTGAGAGTCATATCGCTTAGGCTAATTGTGACCTGCAGGTCTAGGGCCCATCAAAAAAGTGTTCCCCTAGTACGGGACAAAATTTTCTCAATAGCCATGATCTTTGGTGATGTAGTGTTCGAAAATTCATGAGTCTTAATTAACATATTATGGAAAGATATTATTTTTTATCATTTTTAATTTGCATGATGAGTAACAGGAATACTACACTAAATGGGGAGCATGTACAAGTATATCTAGTCTGGGAACTATACTATGCATGGATACGTGTGAGTGAGTATATGTCATGGGAGTATATACATGTGAGTGTGTGCAGTAGTGAATCTATGCATGGATCAACTACAAGTGTTGGGTGACATATAAGCATATATACAAGTGTATATAGTGTCGTTGTATTGTAGTGAAGCATAAACAAGTACATTTTTAGTGGTGTGTGGATTATGTGAATGTAAAGTGAAGCTAAGTGCAAGTGTGTGAAGTGTGCATGGAGAATACATACAAGTGTGTGGAGTGTACAAGTGAGTGTAAAGTTATATAGACATGGGAAAGATATATACAAAAGGTAAATAGAGGTGAAAAGGGAACATACAGGTAGGTGCATATTCACACATGCAAAAAATAATAACGCCCATGAAAAAATAGAGTCTAGTCCTCTGATAAATGTCCCCAAAGGAGTCTCCACTGTGGACATCCTAGAATCTTGGGGGTCGGGGTCTTCGTAGGTGGATCCTTCATTCCTTCTACCATTTTTCTCTCTTTCGGTGTGTGGGTGTTATTTCATCATTTATATGGGCGCTCGATCGTCGTCTATGTGGGGTGATATGTAGAGATAGAGTCACCAACCTATTTTGCACAAAATAGACAAAAGAAATGTTTCAGCCTTGAGAGAATGACATCAAGGAAAATGTTGATGCTTGTGAAACCAAGTAGTTAAAAGGGTAGGGGACTAATTTACGAAATAGGAAGGTGTTAAAAAACCTTTCGGTGTCTCATGGGCATATGTTAGTCTTCTCTTGTAGAAATTTGTGGTGTGTGTTCTTATGTGCATATTATAAATGGAGGATGAAATCGATTGACTCACATTAAGGCTAAAGGAGGAGCTAGGTCATCCTTAGGAGTGGTCCTAAAAAAATACTAATAAAAAATACGATGTGAGTTTTTGTTGATTTACAAATCGTTATGGAAGAATGATTGTATATATCGAACAAGACAAAAGCAAACAAGCATAAAAACAAATATGTCATGAATATATAATAAAAAATGTACGTGGAAGGGCCCAAGTTGGGGGATATACCTAAGATGACTATCTAGCCTGGGGCATCAAAGTCCATGTAGCTCGAAAATGACATGAGATGGGGTTCAACCTATAAATCCAACAGAGTAATTTATTATATATATGTATGTAGAAAAAATATATTTTAGTGTGAGAAAGTGTGAAGAGAAAATCCCCTTTGGGAATTTACAAGTGAAACCCCTTTTTCTTATTTTTGGATTTTTTATGAAAATAGAAGTACTTGTGAATACTAATAATAAAATTTTAGAATGAAGTTGTGTGATGTAATGAAATAAGATACTAAAGAGAAAATGAAGCAACTAATGCAAAATTAACATAAATGAAAGACAAAGAGGAAGAATTGGACCTCCTTATGATGACTGAAAGTAGATCTACCTCGTGGATGCGCTGAATTCAAGGTGAAGTTATGGTAGTTTGAGGAGGTGGGTGGGAATTTACTCAAAAGAGTATGAGAATAATGGACGTAATGTTGGATATGGGATTTTTAGGAAAGAACGACCCTAAATTCGAGGGAATTCACTCTGAATTGCTGAGAGGGATGCTTAGGTGTGTCTTTCAAAGTTAGTTCATGGCCTTTATTTATAGGTCTAGGGATAGGCAAAATCCTAGAGTTGCCATTCAATAGTCTGAGGCAGGTTTTTTGAAAAAATAGTAAAAAATGTGAACCGTAAGTATAAATTATGCACGGGGAAGACCGTTGGAAAGGGTTTTCAATGACCGTAAAGAATCCATTGATATAATCTCAGGTTCGGGAGTTGACCGAGGTGAAACGAGGATCGAAAGCGACCGTTGGTCATTAGATAGGAAATTCCTAGAGGAAAACAAATCGTTCATCTGAATTGTCAGTTAGAATCGTATACAGGATGTACTGTTGGAAAGGTTATTCTGATCCTTTCAAAGATTCATTCAGTCTTGTTCGGTTCAGAGAGTCAATCTTGGTCAAATGAGGACTGAAAGTGCTCGATGACCCTTCAGAGTAAAATGGGTCATTCATTTGTACCTTAAGGTTAAGTCGTCCACGAGGTGTTGGAAATGTTATCCAGTGACCTTCGAAGATTCATTCATTCTTATTCGAGCTAAAGAGTTTATAGGAGTCAAACGTAACCCGAGAGTGCCCGGTGGTCTTCAGATCATTTTTTGGGTTAAAAAGGATCGTTTGTCTAAACTGTGTGTCCGATTTGAGCATGATATGGACCATTAGAAAGGATATTCATAGCTCTTTGAAGATCTATTGATATTTCTCTTAGGCGATGTAGTTGATTGGGGTGAAAATGGGTCTCGGGAGCGATCAGTGACCTCCAGATCGATTTTTCATATAAAACGGTACGTTCTTTCTAACCATAAGGCTAATTTTCACATGGAGGTAGACCATTTGAAATGGGATTCAAAGCCCTTTGAAAATTCATTGATCTTTTGTTCTATTGATAAAGTTGACAAGAATTGAAGGTGGCCCGAGAGTGCCTGATGGCATCTAGATTAGTACTCGAAGTACGACCTAGGGTTTGCGTGAATGGTTGAGTCTTTGGAACCTAAGGAGATGTTTATGAGGGTCCTAGGATGGGGTGTCTACACTATAAATCTAGGTTAATTTAAAAAAGATGAAAGTGTATGAAGATAAATTGTGCCAGTGAACTTAGAGGTGATATTAGAAAAATTGATGAAAATGTTGACTAATCAATTTGGGATGCTATATGATCATATTGGTATTTCTTATTTCTTTTTTTGTTGGTATCTTATATTTCACTATGTATTCAAGTTGGCTTCGTTTATTATGTAAATATTAGTATTGATTAAGCGTTGTTTGGATTATTTGTGTTTGTGTTGAAATGTTATTTTTGTTGCACTTTATACCATTGCATGATATTATTTGTTCCCCCATATTTCAAATAGATATCACGCGTTCTCACATTTTGGTGTAAATATGCTTTATGGAGGAGGGGGGGGGGGGGGGACTAGTTTATTATGAATATTGTAATTGTCTATTCCTGATCAAAATGGGGGATAAATGGTATCATTAACTTTAGTTTTAGGAGGAGATCTTTATCTTAGGGGGAATATTTTACCTACGTTGGGATCATTAGATACATATTAGTTTTATTCTTATGTAGTTTATATTATTATATATTCCAGTTACATTTTAATGTGTGTTTGAGTGTGAAAGTTCAAAATATACAGCAAAGTATACAAGCATGAAAAGCCACTAAAAGTATGTGTCTATCAGGTCCGTACTTTTTTCACTTTTAGGGTGGGGGATAGAGTCTCTTAGATGATCTTGACAGCCCATAGTTTTTTATTTTGTGTTTTGTCTAGAAATATCCAAAGGGTGAGATTCGTAAAAGAAAATTTCCTGTAGAGTCAATTTGTATGTATTTTGGCCTATTACGTGTTTAAAAAAAATAAATTGATGTCCCATAGGTAGGACTTGAGTGTGTTGGCCTTTCAAGCCTATGACATGTTTGTGTGAAGATGTACCGAAAAAGTTTGAAATACTACTTTAATCCTGTCGGGTTCCATTCCATGTTTCATCTTCATGTTCTGACAATTTCTCAGGTATGAATGTGTATATATTTTCATTCTTGGAACTTAATTCAAGGTGTTATTTTTTATAAAAAAATAATTAGGGCTATTTTTAAAAGTTTTTCAAAGAAAATATATTTTTAGTCCTTGGAACGACTTTATAATCTTCGTTCGAACAAAATTAGTTGTTTGTTCAAAAGTACCATCAAATGAATATTGAACAAGGTTTCTCTTTTAGCAGAACAAATATCAATTGAAGATCATTAGAAGTTATTTCAAACGAGATGAGTTGTTCATTCTAATGAGTTTAGTTTTTATTTTAATGAGATTTGCATTTTCATTTAAAAAAACTCTTATTTTCGTTTGAACATTAGTCCTAAAAAAATGTGCCACCTTAAAAATGTTTTTCCATATAAAAGGGTCTTCAAATTGGTTTTTAATGAGAGTTTTTGGAAAAATTGATGTCATATATGTATCCAATATAACCCAAACCCTAATTTTACACCCAAGTGTTTAAGATCCAACTTTCATAATCATATACGATTTGATATATTATTTTGGCGAACCAAGAAGTTTATTATCTTTATCCTATTGAGAATCGTTCTACGCAGTGCATGTTCTACACAGTTTGATAACTACACATGGTGGCCTCCGTGTCTTGGTATTGCGGTGAAGAAGCGGTGAGTTGATGCTTCAAATCCTTAGACAGTTGATGAGCCTTATCGGTGGACATCGAGGCGCGTGTGGATTCACATGTTGTGGCAGTGTGCAAGTTATCACTAGGAGGAGGTTAAGGAAGGAAGAGCATCAAGGATTGTGAGGGCATAGATCATGTTCTATAAATCTTTTGTAATTCCATACTTATTGTATTTGGCGTGGTTGGGCCATCCATGATTTTTCCCGCTATGGGTTATCCTCATAAATTGGAAGGTTGTATGAATTTATTTATTTTATCTAGCTATCACCTAGATGCATGCTTTAGGATAAAGATAAAATTGGTTAATCTGTCACATCATTATATTTAAAATTAGTTCAATGTGCAATTTAGGGTAATTATGGTTAAGTTTTGATATTTAATTTAAAAATTTTAAAAACTGGCATGTGCTAAGACCATTACATATTACCACGCTTTCTTAATTTAGTTTTGAACATTTAACATTGGTTGGTAATATAATATTTCTCCCTTCTAAGGGGCATTAAACTTAGTTTTTTCAATGTTATGGTTCTATTATCCCGTACTCATTCTCTTGGTGTATGCTACCTTGCTTGAGTACTATAGTTAAGTATATTTTCTTCCAGGTATGGTTAGTGACAACCTCATTATACTTGAATAGATTACTTATGATTTTTATGCCATCATTCGACTCTTCATATGTTGATGGTTACATTTTTTTTGGTGCATTAGTTAACTTACCTTTAGGCTAATTTTTCCTAAACCTTTTAAAAAAAATAACTAAAAATATGTCAACATGTCATTAATCTAATTTTACGCGAACAAGTCGAATAAATCAACTATATACAGAAGAATTTTTCTAAGTAAAACTCGAACTCTTAATTTTTTATTTTCACCATGTGCTTATCATGAGCCATGATTAGGTTTTGCACTAGAACAAGGGTCACTTTGTTTATATAGTGTTTTTATTGATCCTTGGCTCGTCACTAAATTAATGATTTATAACTTTTACAAGTGGAAATAATAAAATCTTTTTTAACACTATCTTAATCGTTTAAAACCTATCACGTGATTTATAATCCATGGGGTTTGGGCCATCTCTTTTCATATGTGGCTTGTTACCCCTATTATGAGTTAGTCAACTGATGTTCCATTTTACGTCGGAGCTAAATTTTTATTTATCTCTCCTAATTTTAGGAACTAACCCATCATCTTTTTCATATAGTCGGAAATGCATATGAGATAGTATCCGTCCAAATTTTACTTTATATGCTATAAATGAGGTTGATAAAAAAAGAAATATATAATGAGGAAAACAATTTGGATAAGAGGGGACTTCTCTTTTAATTCATTCATATTTATAACATTTACGTAGTATAATAGATCTTATTTATAAAAAAAATCCATTTTCTTCCCTAATGATAGTATTCATTCAAATGTTCGGCATTCCACGGATTGGTTAAAGGCTCACCTTTTAGGTTCTCATGTTTGAACATCCCTAGAATCACCTCTTATATTATTTTGTATGGGTTTTTCCAAATAGGATCGAGTTTTTTCTTCTTCTGAATCATTTTCTTCAAGATAGAGTCTCCAACCCTTAATCGCTAAGTTTTCACTCTTTTGATGTGTTATCGAGTGGCTCTTTGAACATATGCCTCTTGGCATAATTGAGTGTGATACATTATCTCCTCTAAAATATTTAGGTCCATCCTTATCTTATCCTACTTGTTCTGACCATTTAAATGCAACACCCTATGGCTTGGCATCCTAATTTTAATTAGCCCAAAAACATTACACCCGAATGCCAACATGAATGGGTTTTCCACCATTGCGGTGTTAGGCATATTTATACATGCCCATAATTCATTGTGTAAATCTTCCAACCAACAGACCTAAGACTCTTCCAATTTGGCCTTAATTCGTGAGACCAGGGTCTAGTTTGTCACTTCGGTTTGGCCATTAGATTATGGGATAATTAGAGCTGAGTAAAAATGATTGATTCCGTGTTTCTCATAATAGTCCCCAAGAGAATCATTATTAGACTGAGAATTATAATCACTGATGAAGGACTGGATCACTCTATACATGCATTCATCCATATAAACTCGTAACATTTGTTACTTATGATATAAATCATGGGTTCCTCTTTAACCAACTTTCTAAGATAATCCACCCTCAGTATGATGCATCGGAATCATCCCGGTGATAAGGAAAAGGGTATATATTGCCAATTTCCCAATTAGAAAATGGACACATTTCACGATAGTAGTGAATAACTAATGAGGCTGGTGGATTATATTCGAGAGTTTCTAATAAGAGCCTCATTTTTGCATATGCATGAGCTTCTTTGGATAGAGTTATCAAATAATACCCTTGCACTACAATCCATTGATCGAAGGATCATCATACTATATGGGTGCCTCAAGATCTTTCATGTAACTCTTTCAAGATGTATTCAACCTCTAAAGGGTGGATGCACCTTAAAAGGGGTATAAGGAAGTGTATTTTATATAACATGTCACAATAATAGTGAATTTTGTTCCTCTGAACCTGATCTTTATTTCTTATCTTTTTACTTTTGGTAGTTTCCCGTCTCATAGGTAGTCTGTAATTGGATACATCTAATAAGGGACCAGGTTAAAATTTAAGATTTATATATGTGGATATTCTCTTTCAATGCTCGATACAACTAAAATTTATATTTACATGACTCTTATGAGCTCAATTTTAGTCGTGAATGCCAATATGACCAATACATATACTATTGTTTTTGGTGTTCTCTAGAATCTTTTCATATTTACCTTTATTATGAGGGATATGGGCATTTTAACTTTTCATCATTATTTGGACATTTCACCATCCTTGGCCTTATACTCTCCCGACACATGCCCCACTTCTAGCCACAAATCATTATGAGATTGGATTTTCTTCACTCCAATTGATGATGAAATGTTAAAACCTACAACTAAAGATTCATAGTCTTCCTCATTATTGGAGGTTGGGAATTTGAATTTATGATCATATCAAATTTATGTTTCATCAGTATCTGAGAGGATAACACCTACATCATTTCCTGCCTGACAAGAAGAAGCATCAATATATAACTTCCAAATTGGGATTTATGAGAAAAAGGATTCATGTTCCTCTTCTTGATAATCAGTTGGTTCTATTTCAATGTCCTCATTTCCGCCTTCAACAATTATTTTCCCTTTTACAGGTTATAATTCCAGTGCATCCGAGGGTAAGGCATAAACGGGAGGATGCATTCTTGACATCGAGGCTTTAGAGGTAACATCTATGATTGGAGATAAGGCTTAATATGTAGCCTTTAAACCTATTTCCAAGGTTTTAAATGTGGCCTATAAGGTTGGAGACAAAGATTTAAAGGGACTTTTAAGGTGGGAGCCAACACTACAATCGATGACCTAAGTTCTTGAGGTGAGACTTTTTCACCGCGTTTGGATCTTCGTAAGTGAATTTTGCAACAAAATATTGCAATTATTAGCCTTTAATTGTGATATAAGGTTGGTAATATATGTCATAGATTCCTAGGATAATGGACCATGCCATAAGATGACCAGACGTTTTTAGTTTATGCATCATTTTCCTAAGAGGCTCACATATTAAGACTATAATTGCATGGTCTTGGAAGTGCAACTACATATTCCTTGCTATAGGAATAAGTGCAAATGATAATTTATCCATTGTGTGCTACCGTCTCTCTTATCCTAAGAACCTTTCATGGTATAGTACACTAGTTTATGAACCGATTGATCTAGCTGAACCATTATAAGTATAACTTTTCACGGTATAAAGGTCTCGAGAACAAAAGGAGGAGAACCTAAATAAACTTTAATTTCCTGAAAAGATGTCTCGAATTATTTATTCCAATTAAAGTCTTTTATTGACACCCTGAAAAATGCTAGGCATTTGTCAATGGATCTTAAAACAAGCTAGTTCAAGGCTTCCACACACCTTGTAAGTCTTTAAACTTCATTTTGATTTTTAGAGACTTCATATCCATCAGGATCTTAATTTTTTCTAGGTTTGGATATAGTCCCTCTCTATATCACTATGAAACTAAGTAACTATCCTGAACCAACTCTAAAAATTCATTTACTTGGGTTCATCTTCTTTTGATGTTTTTCCATCGTATAAAGAGTATTGGCCAGATCATTTACATGGTCTTCAACCCAAAGTCTCTTAGTCAACATTTCTTATGCATAAATTTCCATAGATTGACATATCTATTCTTAAAATATTTTCTTCACTAGTTGTTGATACGAGGTTCCATTTTTTTTCAAACTGAAAGGCATTACCATGTAACAATAAATGTCTGTATCTGTTATGAACGAGGTTTTCTCTATATTATCCACTATCATTGAGACATGGTTGTATCCTTTGAAGTCATCCACTAAGTTCATCAACATGTGACCTATTATGGCATCTACCATCTGGTATATTCCTTTTAGGGGAAATTAAGGGCATGTCTTGCTTAGGTTGGTGAAGTCTACACATTCATCATTTTCCATTTTTCTTTGGTACGAGAACAATATTGGATAGATAATAAGGATACTTAACCTTTTTTATGAAACCTATTCCAATAGTTTATTCATTTGTTTTAAGGAAAATTGCCTCCTTTTTTACTTGACATCTCTAATCGATGGATTTTCATCTACATGGTGACATATTTTTTTACGGTTTACCATTGGCATGCCCTTGTGTGACAAGGCAAAGATATTCCTTTGATATTTTAAGACCTCAATAACCTTATTATTGATGCTAAGTTTCAAGGACGACCCGCTCAGGACGGTTTTCTGGCCTCTTCCTCAAGAACCGCCATTTCTACTTGCTTGGATACCTCACCCTTAGAGAATTTTTTCTCTGTAGGGTTTAGACGGTCAACGTTTTTATGAAGTAGTGTTTAAGTTATAAGCTTCCTGTAATACCCCATAATTTTATTGATTTTTATTTAAGGGATTAATTAAATTAAATGAGAATTAATTGGGAATTAATTAGGGTACAAATACTAGCAAGATGTGAGTTGTTATTTGATTATTTAAAATTGAAAATTTCATGAGTATTGAAAATGTTAAAATTGTCGCGAGGCAGAAATTCGACAATTTCGAAATTTAGTTGGGACGTGCGTGTCAGTCGCGTCAGGAATGAAATTATTTGAATTAAAAAGTGAATTATACTTTTATCAACCGAATGGTCATTTTGAGTGCGCCAACATGTCCGCAAGGGTTAAAATAGTAACAAAACACTATCCGGGGGTTTAGTCTGGGTCCCGGGGCATTTTTGGGCCATACCGGCAACCTAGAAGGGTATTTTGGAAATTTTAAAAATAGGAGAATTAAAACCCACGAATTTTAGAGGTTAATTTTATATTAGAAATAAACCCACTAAATCCAATATCAGCATTTTACAAGTAGTGGGCTACGGGAGTTATAGGGAGAGTCTTAAGAGGTTCCAAAAGAAACCCCTAGCCACCATCACCATCTTTGGGAGAAATCCGTAGAGAGAGAGAGGAGAATCATCCTTCATCCTTCAACATCGAATCAGAAAATCTAAGGCAAGTGGTTTATTTACATAATTTCAAGCGAATGTTTCTTCCATGCTTAGAATTGAATATATGTCTTATATTAAAAGTGATGAAAACCCCATGAAATTGGAGATAGAACTCAGAATATTATATAGGCATTTCATGTAAAATGGTAATGTATGAATTCCATATTCAAAATGTATCTTTTGATGGTTTAAAAACGGATTTATAAGGAGAAATTGTAGACGTTAAAATTTTGGCTTCATGTTTATAGGGTTTGGGATAATGTTTGGGAATTTTGATGATTACATGTTAATTTAGGAAGCATTGACCCCAAATATATGTTAGAGGATGACTTAGGAGGACTAAGAGTAGTTTAAAAATATTAAAACTTAATTGGGATGATCTTAGTGGGTATTTAGAGGGGAGAAATTTGAAGAAAAACGAATTGGGGGAAATTCTGGGCGAAGTCTGCCATCTCGTTAACGACCTCGTTCGAATGAGCTTCTAACGAGATGACAGTAGCCCTTCTAACGAGTTAGTAGTTCGTTTGCAGCCTTTGGTTCGAACGACACTCGTTCGAATGATCTCGTTTGAATGAGACTTCTAACGAGTTGACAGAATGGCCTTTTTGGCCTGATTTCATTTCAAATGTCCCTTAGACTTAAGCAATTGAGAATTAACCTTCCCTTATTGACTAGTGGGTATAATTGGGAGAATTGGGGTACGTTGAAGAGTAAAACTTAGAACCTTATAGTAATTCGGATGACATTTGTGGAATAGGAAACGAATACCTAATTACGATGTGAGAAGGGTTGACAACGTTAATATACGAATCGGGGACTTGTAATCATATAACATTAAATGATGGTATAAGAACAAGAAGTATACTTATATTAATAATTTGAGATATCTAAGATGTGTGAATGCTTAGTATATGTGGTTTTATGTGTAAAGCATACCTACCATACTTGCTATCACGGGAGGTCTGCGTTCGATTAGGGCCATCTAATCTTTGTGTGCCTACAGGGGGGATTTAGATTGGTACCTCGAGGACATAAGTCAGAGAAGGAGTTATTGAGAAGTTAATAAGTCTGCTGATCATGGGAGAGTAGGTATGTGTGTGACCCATGTGATGTGAACTATGTTCGCCTCCATTTTTTGTGATTGTTGTTATTTGAGAACGATTCCTTAGAGATTTGGAATGCGTGGTCCTTATGTACTTGATGTACCGGGATTGGATAGTAGGGTAAGTGTGCACCGCAGCTTAGTCTTGGGGTGCTAGTATTGTATATTTATGATGAGAATAAAATACTATTATTTGAAATGAACTGTAATGTATAAATGTGAGTATCTATAATATCAACGTTTTATAAAAGATAAAATGGGAGATCCCTAGTGATTAGTAGTACAAAAATGGGAAACTGTGTAGAAGAGTAAAACACTCGGTGAAAAATAAGATGTCGGTAATTAAATCGTGAATCGTATAGTAACGTTAGATTTTACATTGAACCAGTTAGATACGGGCATAACTAGATTCGATTACGGATACGTTAGGAGTGCACAGATAGTCAAGAGGTGAGTATTTCATGTGAGAGCACGTCCTAACATGTATTTTGAATTCATTGTTTTATGTCATTAAAACACTTGCTATATTATAAACTTTTTTCCACAATCGGGCTCTGACCCGTTTGGTTTCAAATATATTTTTGTAAAAACCTTTTAGGTTCCCAGCCACAAGGACACCATGCATAGGAGCTTCATTCAGGTTACGGACTGTAGCTGTCGTGGAAGTTACAGGACTTTGATAGTAGACGCCTCCACTTTCGATCTTGACTCTATGTTAGTATATTTTCCTCATATGTTGGGCATGTCGCCCCATTTCTTTTATACACTTTATTTATCGAGTTATATCATATTTTTGGATTGTAATTAATTTAGTGATGCAGACTTAGTATTTGTTTATTCCTGTATTTGGATTGTTATGAGGAGTATCCTCCAGACTCATTTCTATTTTATGGTTATTCCATTATCATTATGTTGTGGTGGTTATGTTAGCATTTCATAATTTAATTATTACATGTTAATAGTATTTAATTAAAATTGACAACTCGCTTTTTAAATATTAGGTGGCTAGTAATTGTTAAAACGTTTTTCGACAGTGATGCTATGAACTGAACCAACTTGTCATTTGTATTAATTTAATAAAGGAGTAGCTACCCGGTATTTAATTAGTCGGGGTGTCACAGGTGGTATCAAAGCATCAGGTTCTAGTGTTCTTAGGATCTGTACGGCTTATTATGTTTCCGTTGAGCTTTCTTTGTTGTAGAGCCCTATATTTTAGTACTGTTATATTCTTTTATTTAGGTTTCGCTCTTCAGCTATTTTGAGATAGTAACTGGGAAATCATAAGACTTTACTCTCATTTAAGCGCACCATGAATTCCTCAAAGGTTGATACTATTGTAGCCCAAGCGGTAAATGTTGCCCTCACAGTTATGCAGCAGGCACCACCCTAGGCGCCAGCAGTAGCACCAATTCAGGCTCATGCATTCCCGTCTTCTTGGGAACGTGTTCGTGATGCTTTTCAGAAAGAACACCCTCCAGAGTTTGCAGGTAGCTCCGACGTTGTTGTGTCCAGTAAGTGGAGGAAGGAAATTCAAAGGCACTTAAGGATGTATGAGTGCATAGATGTTAAGAAGCAGGTACTAGCTACTTTTAAGCTAGTAGGATCAGCATTGCAGAGGTGGGAGTCCATTACCACCCCGGAGGAGAGAGATGCCCTTTCAATTCAGGAGTTCTGGGTGCGGTTCGACCGCAAATATTTTCCATCAGCTGTTTACATGGAAATGAGGAGGAAGTTAATGAACCTCAGGCAGGAGGGAAAGACTGTGGTCGAGTATGAGGACGAATTCACTAATCTATTGAACATTATTCCAGATGAGATTCTGATTGAGGAGAAGAAGATTTAGAACTTTATGGACAGATTGACTTGGAGGATCCGACAACACTTGTTGGGAAATCTCTCACTGGCCACTTACTCTAATGTGGTTAACGCAACACTGCTTCACTGCCAGGATCACCGCTTTCACATGTATGAGAGTAAGAGATCAGGAGAGTCCAGCCATCAGGTCAGGACAGGGGGAAATAGTGCCAGCGGGGCACAATCTGCTCAGGGTTAGCACAGGCAGGGTGATCAGGGTTCCCAACAGGGGGATCCTAAGAGATTCAGATCTGGGGGTTTCTGGAACGGTCAGGGAGGTTTCAAACATGACCATCCGGTTCAGAACAGCCAGCAGGGCCAGAATGGTCAGTAGTAGCAGTTCCAGCAGGGCCAGCATGGTAAAGATAGGAATGGTAATGGCCATCAGGGCTGAGGACAGTAGGGACAGCGAGGGGGAAACTTTCCAGGGAAGTGTTTCGTTTGTGGAAAGAATGGTCACAAATGCTAGGATTGTCCTGATAGGGGCAGGGCCCCACAGCAGCAGCAGCAGGGTGCTCGACCCGAGCCATAGAGGCCTATGTTTCCCGTCGCCCTCCCAGCACCACCACAGGTGGCAACATTACCACCCATTCCAGCGGTCCCAGTCCATCAGGGACCGCTTCAGTATGGGAGAGTGTACCAGCTCTAGCAGGCACCTGCCATTGAGGGTATGCTCTCTATTCAGGGGACTGTGGGGCGTATTTTATTTGATACGGGGGCCACACATTGTTTCATTACCACGAGATTTGCACGCACTTTGTGGTTGTTAGACAGTGCAGAGAGCACGGTTACGTGTGTAGATTCACTAGTGAGTAGGGGTTCCGTGATTTCCCTTATTTGTAGACGTGTGGGTATAAAAATAGGGAGATTTACTTTACCCGCTGATATGCTAGTATTAGAGATGACTGAGTACGATGCGATAGTTGGTATGGATTGGTTAGTTGCGTATTGAGCCATGATTGACTGTTTCAGTAGGAGTATTATTTTTACCATTCCCGGGCAGGAGATGTTTTTAGTGGCGATGCCTCGCCCTATGGGAGGATCGTCCACTCATTTGTACTATATAGAGGATGAGACCTCTAAGGAAGTGGTGATACCACTTGATTCGATTCCAGTCGTGAGGGAGTTCGCTGATGTATTTTAGGATATACCTGGATTACCTCCTAGTAGATAGATTGATTTTGTTATCGATTTGACACCGGGAACTCGGCCAAATGCTCGCGCACCGTACTGTATAGCTCCAGCGGAGATGAGAGAGCTAAGGGATCAGATAGAGCAGTTGTTGGGTCAGGGGTCTATCTAGGGGAGTACTTCGCCGTGGGGTGCCCCTGTGTTGTTCGTAAATAAGAGGGATGGATCATTGAGGTTGTGTGTAGATTACCGGGAGTTGAATAAAGTCATGATATAGAATAAGTATATGTTGCCCCGAATCGATGACTTATTTGACCAGTTGAGAGGAGCCTGCTTCTTCTCAAAGATTGATTTGCGAGTTGGATACCATCGGTTGCGTATTAGGGAATAGGACGTCTCGAAGACTGCTTTCTTGACGAGATATGATTCCTATGAATTTTGAGTTATGCCTTTTGGCTTGACCAATGCTCCAGCCGCGTTTATGGACTTAATGAATAGGGTGTTCAGAGAGTTCCTAGACCAGTTTGTCATTGTCTTTATTGATGACATTCTGGTTTACTCCCAGATAGAAGAGGAGCACGTCGAGCATTTGAGACAGGTTTTGTATACTTTGCACCTGAACGAGCTTTATGCGAAGTATGAGAAATATGGATTTTAGTTGAAGGAGGTTCAGTTTTTGGGGCATATCATTTCAGACCGAGGGATATCTATTGATCCCGGGAAGGTATTTGTGGTGAGGGAGTGGGGACAGCCCACGACACCGACTGAGATCTGTAGTTTCTTGGGCCTAGCAGGATACTACATGAGGTTTATTAGGGGTTTCTCAAAGATAACAGGTCCTTTGACACATCTGACTCGCAAAGGTGTACCATTCATCTGGAGCGATGCATGTCAGTTGTCATTCGATGAGTTGAAGGACAAGTTGACCTCAGCGCCTGTGTTAGCATTGCCCAGGTTGGGAGTTGAGTATTTATTTTACACCGATGCGTCCTTACAAGGACTTGGAGGTGTGGTGAAATAGGAGAGTCAGGCCCTAGCTTATGCTTCCCGTAAGCTTAAGCCTCACGAGAGGAATTACCCCACCCACGACTTGGAGTTAGCGGCAGTCGTATTCGCCCTACGGATTTGGAGACACTATCTCCTGGGGGAAAATTTCGGTTGTTCATAGACCACAAGTCTCTACAATACCTCTTCACGCAGAAGGAGCTGAATATGCGTCAACGTCGATAGCTTGAGTTTGTGAAGGATTATCAGTTCGATATCCAGTATCACCTAGGGAAAGCTAACGTGGTAGCAAAACGCGTTGAGACGTAGGCCGATAGATGAGATGGATGAGGTGTGGAAAGCTAAGCGGAAGGAGTTGGGACACTAGGATGCAGTGGCCCAATCGTTCATGTCTGTGATGACTATTGCACCTCAGATTGTTACGAGAGTGGTAAAGGCCCAGGAAAATGACTCGTTCTGTCAGGAGAAGATAGTTCGATTACTAGCAGAAGGAGCCAAGTCCTATACCGTTGGCTCTGACGGGGGATTACACTTCAATGGGAGACTGGTCATTTCGGAAGGGGAAGACTTGCGACACGAGGTAATGACGGAGTCGCACGGCTCACAGTTCGCAGTACACCCTGGTGGGGATAAGATTTACCAAGACATGAGATGACAGTATTGGTGGAGTTGGATGAAGAGAGATATCGTCGTGTTTGTTTCTAAATGTGCCACTTGTCAGCTCATAAAGGTGGACCATCAGAAACTAGTAGGACTTCTACAGCCGTTAGAGGTTCCGACGTGGATATGGAGAGCATCTCCATGGACTTTATCACGGGGTTACCTACGTCATAGAGGGGTCTCGAATCCGTATGGGTAATTATGGATAGGTTGACTAAAGTTGCTCATTTTCTGCCCGTGAGGATCGACTACACTACGAGACAGTATGCCCAGCTCTTCATCGCGGAAATAGTGAGGCTTCACGGGGTACCTCTAAATATCGTGTCTGACCGAGACAAGATATTTGTTTCACAATTTTGGGAGAGTTTCCAGGAGGCCATGGGTAAGGAATTGCGGCTGATTACAGCTTATCACCCGTAGAAGGATGGGTAAACCGAGCGGACAAATCAGATGTTGGAGGACATGTTGCGTATGTGCATCCTAGACTTTGGAGGTGTATGGGAGCAGTGCCTCCCACTGGTGGAGTTTGTTTATAATAACTCCTGTCAGTATACCATTGGCATGGCTCCATTAGAGGCATTGTACGGTAGACCTTGTCGTTCCCCATCATGTTGGTTAGAGGTGGGGGATAACAAGCTCCTTGGACCAGAAGTGATCCAGGATACTTCACCAAGGATAGAGATGATACGGAGTCGTATTCGGGTAGCTCAGGACGAGCAGGAGAGCTATGCTGATGCCAAGAGGTTCTTCAGAGAATTCAAGGTGGGAGACCAGGTGTTACTCAGAGTATCTCGAATGAAGGGGATCATGCATTTTGGGAAGATAGGGAAACTTGAACCAAGATACGTGGGGCCATTTCCTATCATCGAGAGGATTGGGCCAGTCGCATACAGACTTGGGTTACCGGAGCACTTACATAGGATCCATGATGTGTTCCATATTTCCTCGCTAAGGAAATATCTTAGGGATGATTTGGCCCATACTCACATTGCTTTGGAGGACATTGATCTTCAGCCCGATAGTTCCTACGAGGAGGGGCCGATTGCTATTTTTGATCGAAGCGAGCAGAAACCGAGGTCGAAGATAATACCGTTAGTACATGTTCAGTGGCGGCATCATAATGCCGAGGAGTCCACATGAGAGCGCGAGGATGAAATGCGCGAGCGATATCTGGAGTTATTTTTACCAGGTACTCTTTAGTTCCGAATTTCGGGATGAAATTCTGTTATTAGGGGGGAAGTATGTAATACCCCGTAATTTTATTGATTTTTATTTAAGGGATTAATTAAATTAAATGAGAATTAATTGAGAATTAATCCGGGTACAAATAATAGCGAGATGTGAGTTGGTATTTGATTATTTAAAATTGAAAATTTCATGAGTATTGAAAATGTTAAAATTATCGCGAGGCAGAAATACGACAATTTGGAAATTTAGTTTGGACGCGCGTGCCAGTCGCGTCAGGAATGAAATTATTTGAATTAAAAAGTGAATTATATTCTTATCAACCGAATGGTCATTTTGAGTGCGCAAACATGTCCGGAAGGGTCGAAATAGTCATAAAACGCTAGCATTTTTGGGTCATACCGGCAACCTAGAAGGGTATTTTGGTAATTTTAAAAATAGGGTAATTAAAACCCACGAATTTTAGAGGTTAATTTTATATTATAAATAAACCCACTAAGTCCAATATCAACATTTAACAAGTAGTGGGCTACGTGAGATATAGGGAGTGTCTTAAGAGGTTCCAAAAGAAACCCCTAGCCACCATCACCATCTTTGGGAGAAATTTGTAGAGAGAGAGGAGAATCGACCTTCATCCTTCAACATCGAATCAGAAAATATAAGGCAAGTGGTTTATTTACATAATTTCAAGCGAATGTTTCTTCCATGCTTAGAATTGAATATATGTCTTATATTAAAATTGATGAAAAACCCATGAAATTGGAGATATAACTCATAATATTATATAGGGATTGCATGTGGAATGGTAATTTATGGATTCCATATTCAAAATGTATCTTTTGATGGTTTAAAAATGGATTTATAAGAAGAAATTGTAGACGTTAAAATTTTGGCTTAATGTTTATAGGGTTTGGAATAATGTTTGGGAATTTTGATGATTAGATGTTAATTTAGGAAGCATTGACCCCAAATATATGTTAGAGGGTGACTTAGGAGGACTAAGAGTAGTTTAAAAATGTTAAAACTTAATTGGGATGATCTTAGTGGGGATTTAGAGGGGAGAAATTTGAAGAAAAACGAATTGGGGGAAATTATGGGCACAGTCTGCCATCTCGTTAGAAGACCTGCCCAGGTCATTCGAACGAGCTTCTAACGAGATGACAGTAGACCTTCTAACGAGTTAGTAGTTCGTTCGAAGCCTTTCGTTCGAACGACACTCGTTTGAACGACCTCTTTCGAATGAGACTTCTAACGAGTTGACAGAATGGCCTTTTTGGCCTGATTTTATTTCAAATGTCTCGTAGACTTAAGCAATTGAGAATTAACCTTCCCTTATTGACTATTGGGTATAATTGGCAAAATTGGGGTACGTTGAGGAGTAGAACTTAGAACCTTATAGTAATCCGGATGACATTTGTGGAATAGGAAACGAATACCTAATTACGATGTGAGAAGGGTTGACAACGTTAATATACAAATCGGGGACTTGTAATCATATAACATTAAGTGATGGTATAAGAACGAGAAGTATACTTATATTAATAATTCGAGATATCTAAGATGTGTGAATGCTTAGTATATGTGTTTTTATGTGTAAATCATACCTACCATACTTGCTATCATGGGAGGTCTGCGTTTGATTAGGGCCATCTAATCTTTATGTGCTTACGGGGGGGATTTATATTGGTACCTCGAGGACATAGGTTAGAGAAGGACTTATTGAGAAGTTAATAAGTTTGCTGATCATGGGAGCGTAGGTATGTGCGTGACCCATGTGATGTGAACTATGTTAGCCTCCATTTTGTGTGATTGTTGTTATTTGAAAATGATTCCTGAGAGATTCGAAATGCGTGGTCCTTATGTACGTGATGTACCGGGATTGGATAACAGAGTATGTGTGCACCGCAGCTTAGTCTCGGGGTGCTAGTACTGTATATTGATGATGAGAATTAAATACTGTTATTTGAAATGAACTGTAATGTATAAATGTGAGTATCTATAATATCAACGTTTTGTAAAAGATAAAATGGGAGATCCCTAGTGATTAGTAGTACAAAAATGGGAAACTGTGTAGAAGAGTAAAACACTCTCTGTAAAATAAGATGTCGGAAATTAAATCGTGAATCGTATAGTAACGTTAGATTTTATATTGAACCAGTTAGATACGGGCATAACTAGATTCGATTACGGATACATTAGGAGTGCACAGATAGTCGAGAGGTGAGTATTTCATGTGAGAGCACATCCTAACATGTATTTTTCATTCATTGTTTTATGTCATTAAAACACTTGCTATATTTTAAACTGTTTTCCACAATCGGGATCTGACCCGTTTGGTTTCAAATATATTTTTGTAAAAACCTTTTAGCTGCCCAGCCATAAGGACACCATGCATAGGAGCTTCATTCAGGTTACGGACTGTAGCTGCCATGGAAGTTACAAGACTTTAACAGTAGATGCCTCCACTTTCGATCTTGACTCTATGTTACTAGATTTTCCTCATCTATTGGGCATGTCTCCCCATTTCTTTTAGACACTTTATTTATCCAGTTATATCAGATTTTTGGGTTGTAATTAATTTAGTGATGCATACTTAGTATTTGTTTATTCCTATATTTGGATTGTTGTGAGGAGTATCCCTCCAGACTCATTTCTATTTTATGGTTATTCCATTGTCATTATGTTGTGGTGGTTATGGTAGCATTTCATAATTTAATTATTGCATGTTAATAGTATTTATTTAAAATTGACAACTCACTTTTTAAATATTAGGTGGCTAGTAATTGTTAAAACGTTTTTCGACAGTGATGTTATGAACTGAACCAACTTGGCATTTTGTATTAATTTAATAAAGGAATAGCTACCTGGTATTTAATTAGTCGGGGTGTCACACTTCCTTATTCTTGATGGATGTGAAGTAGCATTCTATTGCTTTAACATGGTCATTTTAGACCTTTTATACCAACAAATGGGTTGCAAATTTCATTATCTCTTGAACGGTAGAAGGAATGACCTCAAATTATTTAAGGGATATTTGTCTCAAAAATGATATTGTATGTCGAGATCACATGTTGATACATGATAAAAAAGAATTTTATATTCTTTACCAAAATAGTCAACCACTTATCCATATAAATATCTAACTTAACTATTCCATGTCAGAAAACATTCTCCCCATTGAAACCGATGAGGATTTAAGGATGGGGTTTGAGTTATTTCACAAGGATCTTCAAACCTTTAAAATAGTGCCAAAAAATTACATATGTTGATCTTCCTCCATCAGTAAGGATCCGAGAAGAATTGTATTAGCAAACAATAAGGTTTATGACCAATGGTTCATCGTGCGTGTTGAGGATGATCAGGAAATCCAGTGTAGAAAATCTACTAATCACACGATCGATGTTCACCTTCCAATGATGAATTTCATCTTCCATTTTCACTGGTGTATTTCATATCATTAATCGAGAGCATGCTCTTTATTCTCCTAAATATTATTTTCAGTCAACAATTCCTCTAATATCTCCACCTAAAGTCATGTGCTTACCAAACAAGATCAAGTGTAAGTCTCCCTTGGGATCCTTAGGTGTTTCATGAAAGTCTATATCTTTATAAAAGTCAATCTCAAAATCTCCATTGTATTTTTACCTTACTTTTTATCGCTTTGTCTCTCATAGGGTAACTCTACCTCTTTTTTTTCTCCTGAGGATGGCTATTCTGATCTACAGACCTTTTCAGTTGACCTTTCATGATGAGATTTTCAATATCATCGTTAAGAGCATAACAATCATCAATATCATGGCTATGATATTTGTAAAAACCATGGTACTTATTATTATTACTCTTATTCGGTGGAGACTTTAGTTTCGTTTGCCACTTTATTTATTCCTTATATTCTACTTCATTCATGATATGACTCACTTGGGTAGTGAGGAATGTGTAACTTCTGAACTTTTGTTTTTCCTTCTACTTGGATCTATTTACCCCTTTCTCTTTTCTCATGTCTTCCTTCATCTCTCCTTTATAATCTTACATTTCTTCTATGACCATAACTTTCCTAATTTTTCCAAAATCAAATTCATTGAGGTGGGATGGTCCTACAAAAGGGACCAGTATCACTGTATATGAAGGATCCTATTGATGAGAGCTATCATTATAATTTTTACATGATAATCGATAACTTCAATATCCTCCATATTAAACTAGGAAATGAAGTCTATGAGTGTTTTCCTCTTCTTTTGCCAGACATAAAGGATGTGGGTCAACCTCTGAGTGGTCTTTAAGTCAAAATAGATGTTTTGTATGAACTTATTGACCACATCTTAGAATTGTGTTCTTCCCGTTTGGTAGGCTTATATATTATACATGTGTTGCTCCGATAAGAGTGATCGATAACACTCAACAACTCATTTCATCTAGAAAAAATAGATATTGACAACTAATTGGAACATATCTACATAATGAATAGGAATTGATCTCCCATCATACATTGGTGTTACAATATATAGTTCAAAATTTCTAGGAGTGTGATAGATGATAATTTATGGAATAAAGGTTGAACCTTCCATAAATCCCCTCTCCAATGGGTTCTTACTCTTCATCAAATCCCACAACTAGTTGTCTAACCCATTAATGGAAATTCTATATGGCTCCTCACTTTTAAGATTATTGTTTGTAGATTCCTATTTCCTTGACTCTATTTTGTTCAGTCAAAGGAAAAGAAAGATCTTGAGGTCTGTAAGGATAAATTTTTGAATAAAGATCATTTATATGTTTTGGCTTATTTAGTGTTTAGATAAAACTCTTTGAGTCATAGGTTTGGACTTGAGTTTGTTTACCTTTCAAGTCTATGTCGGGGTTCCATGAAGATGTAGCAGCTAAGGTAATAGACATATATATCGGCAAGCCCTATTTCATGCTCATTTTTTTCGTCACCTTTCATCGATCCCTCATGTATGCATGTGCAAATATTTTTACCTTTAGATATTTTATATTTAGGTGTAAGGTTTTTGTAAAATTGTTGTTAAAACGTTTTAAAATGATATCTCCTTTAAATAATTTTTTGCGACTTTGTTAGAATGGGATATGGTATGACATTAAAACCGGATATGGTACCTTGTTAGAATAGGTTCCAATGAACTTTTAATGAACCAATTTTGGCCCTTGTTAAAATATCGTTTTATATCCTTTTCAATATTGGTTCGAATGAGATACTATACTACGTTCGAATGAGGTTCAAAATTGTTAGAATGAGTTGATGTAGTTTTGATATTTTTGAACTTTCCACATTGCTTTTCATCCTTATCTCATTTTTTTTTTAAAAAATCCTATAAGTACGATTGTGGAGCATACATTTTATTTGAGTTAAAAACTTATATTTTGAGATCCCAAACACTATCAAAAATATCTCAAAAACCCAAGTTTACCCTTAATTTTTTTAAGATCCAAGTGTTCATCATATTATTCTTTGACATCCTGTTAGGGGCACCTTTAACTTATTCTCATCATCTCTTTAGAATTGATCCACACATCTCTTTAGAAATAGAGTTTGAAAGTGTAGAAATGGAGGAGAAAGTGGAGGAATGCATTGCAAAAAAGAGTCAATTGTGCCTTGTTGGAAGGGAAATGGCAACAAGGACGCCCAGTTTCGAGGCTCTCCGTACAACCATGAAACTTGCGTGGCGGCCAAGTAAAGGAATGAAGGTGAAAAAACTACGTGATAATTGTGTTTAGTTCAAGTTCACTCACATAGTTGACAAGCTAAGAGTGCTTAATGGTAGGTCGTGGTCTTTTGACAAAAATCTAAACCCGTTGCAAGAGCTTGAGGGAGTGAAAGCATCTATGGATATGGATTCTGTTGGACACCGATGTGGGTTCGTGTTTTTAATCTTTCGTTGAAAAAAATGGAGGAAACGGAAAGGAGATTAGGTAACAAAATAGCCAAATTTGAAGAGATTGATAAATCGCAAGATGCACTGACTGGGCCGTTTTCTTCGGATTAGAGCTCTGCTTGACGTGAAAAAGTCAATTCTGCATAGCACCACGCTGAATATTAAGGGAAGAGAGGTCGTCCAGGTATAATTTCATTATGAATGTATCCCTACAGTTTGATACTTTTGTGGTTGTATTGGCCACGATGATAAAGAATGTGAGAAGAGGTTGGAAGTGGATGAAGAATTTTCTCTATCTTCACGATATGGGGAATGGTTAAGATTCACGCCAAAAAAGAAGAAACCAAGTCGAAATAATTGGGGAGGGAAAATGCAGATGAAGAATGAAGAAGGTTGTTCTGGAGAGTCCCCATGTCATCGAAAAAATAAACGACGCTCGCTGGAAAGATACACAAAAGGAAAATATGTGTTTTCATACCCGTGCTACTTGTATATATATATATATATATATATATATATATATATATATATATATATAATATTGTATATTTGTGTCTAATCATACCCGCGCTACTTGCTATCACGGAGGTTCCACGCCGGGACAGTCTTATCTCGATTGTACCTTTATGGGGGATATTGACTTGTACCCTAGAACATAGCATCCCTGGATACATGCTATTTAAGAATGATAGTCAGATGTTCCTAAGAGGTGTGAGGGTATGTTATGACCTCTTAGTGACTGGAAACTATGATTCGAATCCAATATGTGTGTTTTGTGTTAATACAGTTTGAGAGTGATTCCGGACTAGTATTTGCCTTTGTACGAGAGATATATATACATGTGATTACTCTACTGTGCTTGTAAGTATATACGAATTGAATAATTGATATTAAATGAATTAAGTGGTTGCGAACTTATGTCTGTATTGCGATGTATATAACTGGCTTAATATATCAACAATGAAAGGTTATCTGATATAAACTATAATCATGCGATTACTTAAAATAGAATTTGGTGAAGGGAAATTAGGTTATACTAGTTTATTGGGTTCGACTAGTGAATTTTGTTAGATTTATCTAGAATAGTTCATTAGTACGTTAGGCGTGCACACTAGTTGAGGGGTTTGAATTCCCAGGTGAGGGTCGAGGTACTAACATGTATGTAATATCAACTCGTAAGCACTCTAAATACTTTCTAAACTATTTTAAAGTTGTTTTACACTCGGGCTCTGACCTATTTCTTGTCATCTCTTCCTTCTCTTGTATATATATGTATTACATGTGCTTAAACACAGGGGCGTCAGGCTTACATCCTTGAATTGTTGACGTGCTGTAGCTAGTGTGGGAGTTGCAGGTCTTTGCATTTTACCACTCCATCCTTGCCTTATCAACCTTCTATTTATTCATCATTAGATAGGGCATGTGTAGCCCATTTCCAGTTTTATCTAGTTCAGAGACATTTGTACTCTTTATTTATTTCAGTAATCTGTTTTGGTTTGGATTGCTTTTGATTATTACACTGTCCTGCGATTTGGGATATTTTATTTGGATTTATTTATCCAGCATGTTTGTTTCATTTTGAAGGCTTGGTTTTTAATATTATTCGTGTTCGTGAAAATGGTTTCATATTAAATCATAATAATAGGTCTTAATTTAGAAAATTTAATGTTTTGACACTTAGCTGAATTATTTATCAGGTGATTAATAAAGAAAGATTGTTTTTCGACAGTGATGCTAAGAATGAACCAACCGGACATTTTGATTTAATTTAATAAAGGAGTAATCACCCAATATTTAATTAGGCCGGGTGTCACAGGTGGTATCAGCGCATCAGGTTCTAGAGTACTTTAGGATCTGTATGACTTATTATGCTTCCAGAGTTGTTTTGTTTGATATAGAGCCCTATGTTTAGGATTGTTGATTTATATGGTGAGATTTTGTTGTCTTGCTATAACGTACATATATTAGTGAATCTTATTTGCGTTCGGGCGTGTTTAAATAATGAAGTATGACAGATGAGGGTCGTTGGGCAGACAGCGGGAGGCAGGGCTTAGTTGAGGTTGTACAGTATATTCAAGGATGATGACCATAGTCAAGGTCACCCATATTAGGACATGAGAAGCCAGGACTGTAAAGACGGTTAGGGCACAACATATGATTTCCAAGTGCTGCTATAGTCGAAAGTGGTGCTAAATTAGACTCATGTAACGTAGTAGGACTCAGAGAGAGTCAAATGATACATTGAGAAGAGCCATCAATGGAAGTTCTAGAAATATGAGAATTGTGTGTGTTAACCAACGAAGGTAATATATCCAAAGGCTTGGGCATATTTCGGAGTGTGGTTAAATGGAAGTGAAATTTTGTGGTAAAAAATTTTCTTGAATCATCGGAGCAAAATTATAATGGTGGTGAGATTCGACCACCACATTTAGAAGTGGAATGTTATGTCAATGGAAAGTATAGTCTACGGTTTGACATCGAGTTCCATTATCAGATATTCAGGTTAAGATATGAATATTGTTTTGAACTCATCACAAGAGGGACAGACAGAGATTCATGTGTGAAAATGAATTTAATTATTTAGCAAATCTTGTGCCGAATGAAGTATATACAAATGGAGAAGAGGATTTCAAGTGGGAAATCGACTCATAAGAAAAGTTGACAATACGTAAAGGGAATTCTGTTGGACACTCGATCTATATGGTGATAATGTCACGCATTGTCCATAGAGATGTCAACGTTTACTTGTGAAGGGAGCTAAAGTAATTGAAAGATTTAGTTGAGAGTAAGACTGGATGAAAAGATGTTAGTGAAACTCCACAAAGAGGAGACCCATCAAGGGACCCATTTAAATGATTCAGGTAGTTGAATCCTTACTAAGGGATGGTGAATTCAGTAAAGGTTGTCGAAGCCAGTAGTGTCTTCCTTAGGGATAACAAAGCTAAAGAAACAACGGGGGTAGCCATCAGGATCGATCCTACTAAATCCTGGGAGAAGGATAACCCTAATATGGTCAGTATGACCGTTGATATGTGGATTAGGCATAGAGATATTTTGTGGAGAGTGAAACAACATGCGTTAATTTTTCCAGAAGAGAGTAAAGGGACAAGAGTATGGTTCTTAGTAAGGGGCAATGATTAAGGTAGTTTTTGTTTTGGTTCGGATAGGCATGTTATGTCTGGAAACCATTTGAGCAGCCAGTGCTATTGGCAAGGTAGAAGTATGAGTTCTACCCTCGGAGGATGAGGCGTGTTTTATGTGACACGAACGAGTCACTATATTTTGATTTTTCTTGATTCTCAAGTTAGATGAGCTTAATTCATATATCGATAATGTTACTATTATGTAAATGATTTCCCTAGTATAACGGGGTTATATTTAGTGTTAACTACGGAGGATGAATGGGTGTAATTAAAGTGGTATATACCTTATTGAGGTTACTCGTTTAGTGATGTGTTATACGAGCATGATACTATCTTGATTATGGTTTTATATTAATACTTAAATCGATAGTGGGCGGATATCGTAAGTCTATCGAGGTTCTTGTCGTAGTGCTAGATGTTCTATTCTGGTGAAACCTCACCTACGAGTGGGTAGGGCTCGCATTTATATCATATATTATAGAGACTTTGAAGGGTATAGTGGTATAAAAATGCTTAGTCCCGGGGTGTGTAATGACTTTATTGTCATGATTTGGTGTGTATTTATTTACTATTTAGTGGAAAGATTTAACTCATTGTTGTGTTTAGTGCCCAAGACTTGGTGATAGGGAGAGCGCATTGTTATATCTATCATTCAGAGACGTGGGAGTTAAGATTTATATTCATATGGCTAGGGATAGGATTTTGAGAGTCCCAATTGTATGTGTACGAGGTTTATGGAATGTGAATATCACTAATGTTGAGTGATAGTGTAATGGGAAAAAAATTCTTTGTTTAAGTTTAATTGTTAAAGGAGATATAGCATTTATGTCAAGAGATAGGAATATAGGGGTAAATGTTATAGATGAAGGAACTAACAAATTTCGATAAGTGATAGTGCTAGGTAGTACTGTATCAGGGGGTTCCCTATTTTGAATTTTCTTTTCGAGACATGACACACATAAAACTTAGCGTAAGGTTAGAAGTAGGGAGATGTTTGGTCATTAGTCCATGAGTCGGTACCCTGATCGTCAAATGACCAGGTAGTAATAACTCTAAGTTGGAAGTTAAATTATGATTTAAGGCCATTGTAGTCGGTTGTGTTGTAAGTAAGCATTGAAAATTTTATTTTATCACCACGAGTTGAAGGGTGGAACGATGTTCAGGAGGACATAAAATTTTGATTTTTGGGGTGACTGGGAATACCTAATTGTTATAGATACGTTTTTAATACAGAGGCAATACAAAATTGAGTGTTATGTGTGAAGCATATGTGATTTTTATGCCAGTATACACGGTTTAAAGGTGTGGGGGCATCCTGGTTAGCTGCTGTCAAAATCGTCTAGCTTAAAGGGAGGTGGGAATAGATGTGTGAAATATATGCCTGTGGGATTAATATATTGAAAAAGAAGTCAGAGAGTGGATTAAGCATCATGAAAGAAGGAAGATAATCCATATACGTGTGCAATCAGAGTAGCACACCCGAATTTGGTTGAAAGGCTGTGGGAAGCCATTTAAAAGGGGTATTCGTTGAGAAGGGTAAAATTTAACTATTATGGAAAACACTTGGAGCGGAGTTTTTCCTAGTTAAATATTAAGAGCGACTTGCATGTAGATAGAATGATGATGTTAGTAAGGTATAAAAAGTCCAGAAGTGCACATAGTGGAGAAAAGTGCACGGGTCAGAATTTTCAGTATACGCCGAGGAAAGAAGGGGAGTATTAAGTATCATTTAATATGAGACATTATAAGTGAAGTCTATGTTGGGTGTGACATGGTGAGTAGTCTTCGCATGAACCATTTATAGATAGAAATCGATTGGAGCAAGAGGAATAACCAGAGAATTTTCTAACAAGCCGACGATTCCTGTAATGGAAGAGGGCAGACCATTTGGTAAATATCTTTGATGGGTTGCCAACCTTAAGATAAGGCCATGAGTCCCTTCGAATGTGTGGAACAAGTTAACCTAAAAGAATGTAATTGTTATTCTTTTGGGTGATTTACACAAATAGACATTATGCCCCACTCTTTCTTTGAAAAGAAGGATCACGCCGGTATGTTTTCCTAGACGGTATTGTTTTGAACTAGGATGCGATCCTTGAACCCCACCTTCAATATAGGATTTCAGGAAGCAGTGGTGGTGACATTTAATTTTGAGCAGGTTGTATCACCTATATCCCAAGGAGTAGGCGAAAGGCGATAAACGACTACTAGTGTTGTATGAATGTAATATTGGACTCATTGTGGTCACTTCATTTTTGCAACAATTATAGCTGGTAAGTGAAGTATAGTATGATACTTAGGAGAAGACATTACCAAATGGTAGATTTGTATGTAAGCACTCATACATGTTTATTGTGGACAAAGTGCTTATTGTGGTTTTGTGTTGAAGAACCTTGACTATTCTCCCTCTGGTTGTTTAGAGGTACGCGGATATGGTTTCTCTCAGAATGGGAGTTTTGTGTTTAGATAAATACGAGTGGTTAAAATGTAGTGAGGTGAGACCTCCTAATAATATTTAGATTATGGGGCCCAATGATGTATAGGTACGTCTTTTTTGAATGTCGTCGGGTAGGATCAAGGTGAGGTGTCGTTATTTAGGTGTGACCCTATAACTGATAAAGTGTCGAGAGTGTTAAACTAGCTTGCTGTGAGGTGGGGGCCATAGTGATTGAACGTCTTACTCTAAAGTTGGTTTTGCGTACTGATAATGTATACATAATAGTTTTAACAGGTAGGCCTTACTTTCCAAATTTTGGGATGAAATTCCGTTATTAGGGGGGCAGTATGTAATACCCCGTATTTTTACGGCCTTTAATTATGGGATTAATTAAATTTAATAGGGATAAATTAATTTAATATTAATCTAGATTTTAAAATAAATATATACTAGCGTGACGAGAGTTTGTAATTATTGGTAAGAATTATGTTGAATATTACAAGATGAGTAAAGTAATATATGAGATTGAATTTATTTAATTATCGCGAGTGAATAATATGACAATCATAGAAATTAAGTCAGGACGGGCATGTGTCGTGTTAGGACTAAATTATTGGGATAAAAATTAATTTAATTATAAGTCGCTCGTATGGTCATTTTGAGTGTGCCAATGGGTCTGGAAGGGTTGAGATAGTCAGAAAAGTGTACTCGGGGCTTTAGTTTAGATCTCGGGACATTTTTAGGCCCAACCGGTAACCCGGGAGGGCATTTTGGTAATTTTCAATTTTAGGCCTTAATTATGGACGAAAATTGAAGGGTTATATCAGATGGGAGTTATAGTCCTCGAGTGTTAGAAACATTAGAGTTGAAGAGAGGATAAGGAATAGATAAATCTTTCAAGGAGGAGAGCCACTAACCCTACACCACTCTCACCAATTCCACTAATAACGCATAGATCGAAAGAAGGGGATCGTTCCTATACCACTCAAATTCGTCGGATCAGACCATTCATTTCCAGAAAAGTATCTAACTTGTTGTTCCTTCATTTATAACACATCCATTCTACTTTAGGAGATGATAAATTTATGTTTTCATGCAAGATAAATGATAATTAGGAGATTCACATTGAAATTCTGAATAAAAATCATGTTAGGAAAACTCTATGGTTATATGTAGACGTTTAACTATGAAATTGACGTTTTGTAGAGGTTAAATTCTTGAAGAATTAGGAAAATATTAATCATGATGATAAAAATAGGGTTCTTGTTATATTAATTAGAATTTAACCTTTAATTGATGGCCCTTGATGAATTCGTATATGTTTTACATTAGAACTCATGTATGTAGGGTAATACAACTATTGGTTTGATTGTTTAGGAGTTTAGGACAAATTAATAGAGTTTTTTAGGATTTATGTTAAGGAAACCCATAGGTAAAGAATTTACAGAAACTAGGCTAAGAACTGCTCAATCGATCGATCGACTCAAGAATGTCGATCGATCGACTCAAGAATGTCGATCGATCGACTAGATTGATCGATCTACACCTTTTCATTGATCAATCGACTCCTCCTCAAAATGGAAACTTTTTCTCCTTTTTAATGTTAATCCGATACCAATGTGTAAGGGCCTTTAGACATAATTTAAATATTATAATGTGACTTGAGGAGGACCAGTAGGGTATAAGTAGGGTCCGGGGAAGGTGATTTTATGTGGGATTCAAAGGATTTTGAGGTATAAATTGAATGGGAAATCATGAGTACGTTAAATTATGTCTTATAAAAATCAAGAAGGACTTAGACCAGTACGGTAGTGAGTGTACACCTACGGATTTTATATTTATCAAGAGGATACACTTCGAGAGTCGAGAATTACTTTAGGATTTTCAATAATTGAGAAAATAAAAGGAATGACTTACTTATACATAAAACTCGAGCATTATGTGTCACGTATGATTAAAACATTATGGGTCGTTGGCGTACCTAGCTGAATAATGTGAATATATATATATGGATGCATGTGTGTCTATATATATATATATATATATATATATATATATATATATATATATATATATATATATATATATATATATATATATATATAATATTGTAGATTTGTGTGTAATCATACCCGTGCAACTTGCTATCACGGAGGTTCCGAGCCGAGACAGTCTTAGCTCGATTGGACCTTTATGGGGGATTTTGACTTGTGCCCTAGAACATAGCATCCCTGGATACAAGTTATCTGAGAATGTTAGTCAAACGGTGCTAAGATATGTGAGGGTATGTGCTGACCTCTTAGTTAATGGGAACTATGCTTCGCCTCCAATATGTGTGTTTTATGTTAATACAGTTCGAGAGTGATTTTGGACTAGTATTTACCTTTATACGAGAGATACAGGTACTTGATAGCAGAGTACTCTGGCACCATAGATTTATGTGGGGTGCCCTATTAGTATATATATTATGCGTGATAAATATATATACTTGTGATTAATCTATTGTGCTTGTAAGTAGATACGAATTGAATAATTAATATTAAATGAATTAAGTGGTTGCGAACTTAAGTATGTATTGAGATGTATATAACTAGCTTAATATATTCGCAAAAAAAGGTTATCTGATATAAACTATAATCATGCGATTACTTGAAATAATATTTAGTGAAGGGAAATTGGGTTAGGCTAGTGTATTGGGTTAGACTAGTGAATTGGGTTAGCTTTATCTAGATTAGTTCATTAGTACATTAGTACATTAGGCGTGCACACTGGTTGAGGGGTGTGAATTCCCAAGTGAGTGTCGAGGTACTAATATATATGTAATATCAACTGGTATGTATTTTAAATACTTCCTAAACTATTTTAAAGTTGTTTTAAACTCGGGCTCTCACCCGTTTCCTGTCATCTCTTCCTTCTCTTGTATATATATATGTATTACAGGTGCCCTAACACAGGGGTGTTAGGACTAAATCCTTGGATTGTTGACGTGCTACATCTAGTGTGGGAGTTACAGGTCCTTGCAGTAAACGACTCCATCCTTGCCTTCTCAACCTTCTATTTAGTCATCATTATATAGGGCATGTGTCACCCATTTCCAATTTTATCTAGTTCAGAGAGATTTATACTCTTGATTTATTTCAGTATTCTGTTTTAGTTGGGATTTCTTTTGATTAACATATTGTCCTGTGATTTGGGATATTTTAAATTGATTTATCCAGCATGTTTCTCTCATTTGGAAGGTTTGATTTTTAATATTATTCATGTTCATGAAAATGGCTTCATATTAAATCATAAATATAGGTACTAATTTTAAAAAAAAATGTTTTGACACTTAGCTTAATTATTTATTAGGTGATTAATAAAGAAGAAATGTTTTTCGATAATGATGCTAAGAATGAACCAACCGACACTTTGATTTAACTTAATAAAGGATTGATCACCCAGTATTTAATTAGGCGGGGTCTCACACGAAATTAATTTGGTAACCATAAAATTATGTCATCTATATCAGTGACAAATTAAACAAATCAGACCAACAATTGGTTTCATATTAAATCATTACAATATGTCTTAATTTTTAGAATTAAATGTTTTGACACTTAGCTTAATTATTTATTAGGTGATTAATAAAGAAAAAATATTTTTCGACAATGATGGTAAGAATGAACCAACCGACACTTTGATTTACTTTAATAAAGGATTGATCACCCGGTATTTAATTAGGCGGGATGTCACACGAAATTAATTTGGTAACCATAAAATTATGTCATCTATATCAGTGGCAAATTAAACAAATAAGACCAACAATTGGTTTCATATTAAATCATAACAATATGTCTTAATTTATAAAATTTAATGTTTTGACACTTAGCTTAATTATTTATTAGGTGATTAATAAAGAAGAAATGTTTTTCGATAATGATGCTAAGAATAAACCAACCGACACTTTGATTTAATTTAATAAAGGATTGATCACCCGGTATTTAATTAGGCAGGGTCTCACACGAAATTAATTTGGTAACCATAAAATTATGTCATCTATATGAGTGACAAATTAAACAAATAAGACCAGCAATTGGTTTCATATTAACAATATGTCTTAATTTATAAAATTTAATGTTTTGACACTTAGCTTAATTATTTATTAGGTGATTAATAAGGAAAAAATATTTTTCGACAATGATGCTAAGAATGAACCAACCGACACTTTGATTTAATTTAATAAAGGATTGATCACCCGGTATTTAATTAGGCGGGGTGTCACACGAAATTAATTTGGTAACCATAAAATTATGTCATATATATAAGTGCCAAATTAAAGAAATAAGACCAACAATTGGTTTCATATTAAATCATAACAATATGTATTAATTTATAAAATTTAATGTTTTGACACTTAGCTTAATTATTTATTAGGTGATTAATAAAGAAGAAATATTTTTCGATAATGATGCTAAGAATGAACCAACCGACACTTTGATTTAATTTAATAAAGGATTGATCACCCGATATTTAATTAGGCTAGGGTCTCACACGAAATTAATTTGGTAACCATAAAATTATATCATCTATATGAGTGACAAATTAAACAAATAAGACCAACAATTGGTTTCATATTAAATCATAACAATATGTCTTAATTTATAAAATTTAATGTTTTGACACTTAGCTTAATTATTTATTAGGTGATTAATAAAGAAAAAATATTTTTCAACAATGATGCTAAGAATGAACCAACCGACACTTTGATTTAATTTAATAAAGGATTGATCACCCGGTATTTAATTAGGCGGAGTGTCACACGAAATTAATTTGGTAACCATAAAATTATGTCATATATATAAGTGCCAAATTAAACAAATAAGACCAACAATTGGTTTCATATTAAATCATAACAATATGTCTTAATTTATAAAATTTAATGTTTTGACACTTAGCTTAATTATTTATTAGGTGATTAATAAAGAAGAAATATTTTTCGATAATGATGCTAAGAATGAACCAACCGACACTTTGATTTAATTTAATAAAGGATTGATCACCCGATATTTAATTAGGCGGGGTCTCACACGAAATTAATTTGGTAACCATAAAATTATATCATCTATATGAGTGACAAATTAAACAAATAAGACCAACAATTGGTTTCATATTAAATCATAACAATATGTCTTAATTTATAAAATTTAATGTTTTGACACTTAGCTTAATTATTTATTAGGTGATTAATAAAGAAAAAATATTTTTCGACAATGATACTAAGAATGAACCAACCGACACTTTGATTTAATTTAATAAAGGATTGATCACCCGGTATTTAATTAGGCGGGGTGTCACACGAAATTAATTTGGTAACCATAAAATTATGTCATATATATAAGTGCCAAATTAAACAAATAAGACCAACAATTGGTTTCATATTGAATCATAACAATATGTCTTAATTTATAAAATTTAATGTTTTGACACTTAGCTTAATTATTTATTAGGTGATTAATAAAGGAGAAATATTTTTCGATAATGATGCTAAGAATGAACCAACCGACACTTTGATTTAATTTAATAAAGGATTGATCACCCGATAATTAATTAGGCGGGGTCTCACACGAAATTAATTTGGTAACCATAAAATTATATCATCTATATCAGTGACAAATTAAACAAATAAGACCAACAATTGGTTTCATATTAAATCATAACAATATGTCTTAATTTATAAAATTTAATGTTTTGACACTTAGCTTAATTTTTTATTAGGTGATTAATAAAGAAAAAATATTTTTCGACAATGATTCTAAGATTGAACCAACCGACACTTTGATTTAATTTAATAAAGGATTGATCACCCGGTATTTAATTAGGCGGGCTATCACACGAAATTAATTTGGTAACCATAAAATTATGTAATCTATATCAGTGCCAAATTAAACAAATAAGACCAACAATTGGTTTCATATTAAATCATAACAATATGTCTTAATTTATAAAATTTATTGTTTTGGCAGTTAGCTTAATTATTTATTAGGTGATTAATAAAGAAAATTATTTTTCGACAATGATGCTAAGAATGAACCAACCGAACACTTTGATTTAATTTAATAAAGGAATGATCACCCAGTATTTAATCAGGCGGGGTGTCACGAGAAATTAATTTGGTAACCATAAAATTATGTCATCTATATCAGTGCCAAATTAAACAAATAAGAACAACAATTGGTTGTAAGCCTTTTACAACAGTACACGGACAATTTTGCATTGGAGTATGTTGAATTTGTGGGTTTGTGTAGGAAATTGGAGGAGCGCAGACTACCAATCAAAGTCTAAAACCTGCCAAACATTGTGACAAGTGACTTTAGAAATCACAAAAAAAATAAAAGAAGAAATAAAGAGGCTATTGAAGGTTACAACCATTATACTTGCTAAGTTTCTTCAATGCGTCTCAAATTTAGTTCCTGTAATTAAGGAAAATGGATAATTGAGAGTGTGTATTGATTTTATAAGTCTAAATACAACCCCTCCAAAAGATGAATTTCCCATGTCATTTATTAGTTGACTAATTATTTGGCCATGCTACCATGTACATGATGGATGGTCATTATGGTTATAATCAGATATGCATAACTAAGGAAGATGTTCATAATACTGGTATTAGGTGCCCTGGTAATTTGGGAACATTCAAATGCATAAAAATGTCATTTAGTTTAACGAATGTGGGGGTCACATACCAAATTGAAATGATTACTAAATTCCATAATATGGTTTACACCTTTTTAGAGAGTTATTTCGATGACATATTTGTCAAATTGAAATCAGTAACTAATCATGTAACACACAAAAGAAAGTTTTTCAAAATAATTAGGATTTATCAACTCAAAATGAATCCTTTAAAATGTGCCTTTGGAATTTTTGAATGAAATTTTCTAGGATATTTGGTGCATAAAAAGGGATACAAGTTGATGATAACAAAGCTAAAGCTATGATTGAAAGACTAGATCCCAAAAATGAGAGAGAATTACAACGTTTTTTAGTAAAATTCAATTACCTTCTTATATTTATGTAAAATGCAGAAATTAAAGTATTTTCTCCTTTATCAAAGAAAAAATTCCAAAAATTTAATGCCTTGACCCGTATTTAAAGTTCACCCATGGATTGACCTGAGCCAATCCGGTTGCGTTTAGTGTTCAGTGATGGGAAAAAGCCTAGAAAATATTTTTGGTCCAATTTATTTAATCAACTTAATCAAGTCATCATTTAATTTTATTATTCGTGTGCATTAATAAATTAGAACAAGTGCGGAACCCATTAGGCAATTCCCTAGCATTCATATTGCCAAAGAGGCTAATGTAACTAATAAGAATCATTTACCTTGGAAATGCTAAGAAATATATAATATCTCTTAAATTATCGTAAGAAATGGAATGGTGTGAGCCAATGCCCAGTCAGGTTCCCAAGAACAATGACGTATAGAAACGAATTGCTGAATAACAGGATGTGATACCTAACATACAATAACTAAACAGTTTATGCATCAGTTATGTTTTATTCAAAAAACATTTCCTTTAACTTTTGTTTAAATCCATTAACCATTATGTTCAATACTTTCCCCTTATGTTACGAAAATCTTTCGGTTAATTCTTTACCAACACATTATCGTGTTAACTTAATTAACTATTAAATCCATTATGATAAGAATTTATCAATTATCTCATATTTATAATTTCGCATAATTCGATTATGTACTGTGAATCCCAGATTATCATATTTGTATATTGTTATATAATTTTGTTTTTCCTCGATATTTTACCAATTCAATCTAATTAATCTTTTTTTACCCTTTCAAGAGCGTTACGCCTAAATTATCCTTTCCCTTTCTTAATCGAAGTTCACCAAATCCCATTTGTGTTTATAAATATGCACTCCCTGTAATAAATTCCTCAATATACTTCCATGTCTAGTGGTTTTGGGTATAAGCCGAAGCTACATCCTAGGGCACTAAACCCTCTTTAGACTTTCTTGGTTAATCCAAGTATCTTTTCAGTTGTTACATCATTGTAACCAATTTTCTTAAGTGCACCTTTGTTTCACTTATGTTACTTTAACCATTTTACTGATCCCAAAGGGAAAAATCCAAGTTAAATACCACCTTATCATCCTTGTTACACACTTGAACACATGTCGACCAAATTCTGCTATAATCTTATTATTCATTAACTTGTTATTTATATTGTTAGTATATATATTTTCATAGGTATTAGTTTGCGATTGTTCCTATAGATCGGGTTCGTTATAGGGGTACCTCTAAGGATGTTCCATTCATTACTCCTAGGTTGTAAGAGTTGAGCTAGTGTAACTCATCAACTTCTTGTACATTTTAATTGTAGTCAACTCGTATATGTGGTACTTATATTCAGAGTTGAAAATTTTATTATATACATTTTATATTCCATTGTTGGTTTATTTGTATTGGTAGTAATTAGTATTAGTGTTGGTTTTGTTTTATTTAGATTTTCATTATCCTATTACAACTTTTTTCGTTGTAGGTTTTTCGTTATGATGAGGATATTACCATATATTTTTTATTCTCATGATTTTTATATTAGACCTTATCAATCTATTTATGGATTTTTTGGGGTATTATAAGATACTCATCAGATTGATTCATAGAAGACCTAATAGAGGCTCTACTGCGGGATCTATAACTGGTGTGGAGTTGACATTAGTTGACCTTAAGGTGTTACGTGGTGATAAAACGTAGAGAAAAGGGATAAGTAACCTTAGGACACCATTTCCATTCAGTGTGAGGTCTCTCTAGGCATCAAATATGGCAGGACCATGATGATGTGGCCTCCGAGATTGGATGAGGAGATATGTTAGATAGACTGATATTTATAAGAGGAAGGAGGCGTGACTGAGATCCACTACAGTGCTGTGGCCTTTCCATGAGAGCATTGAAGGTCCTGAGGACCAAGTATACATATGTGTATAGGGTATCATCAGTCTTTTCCATAGGTTAGTTAAGGAGTTAGAGAGCTTTTGGAATTCTAAGGGTCAAGTAGGGTATCATCAACCCTTACACCTCCACTTTTATGGAATTTTATAAAAATAGCATTATAACACAAGCATCATGTGTATAAAAGATTCACTTACACCTATATTTTAACCCAAGCTTATAACCACTATAGATTAATCAAAGTCATAATCATTGTACTTTATTGCTTTATTTAGTGTTCTTTCTAATTTTACAAACACATTTTTGTGTTTACTCGTGAACTTATTTAGTCCATTATACCATGAGTTTACCAATTATCCAAATTGCATATTCACCCATAATTTCTTTACATTCCATTTAAACCGGAATATCATGTCCGTATATTGGTATTAACCATTTGTCTTTCTAGAAATTTACCAATTTCATATCTTTCCATTTATTTCATTTTACATCCTGAAGTTAACTGTAACCCATTTTTGTTTACTGGTTTTCACCTTTTGCCATAAAATCCCCAGGTTTTGCTTCACTAACTAGTGGTTTTGGAACTAAACATCCGGAACACCTTAGGGCTCCGGGACTACCTTTAGTGTTCCTAGTACTCATCTGTGAAAACTCTTTCACTTTACATTTAGTCCATTTACTTTGTGGTCCAAACGCCATTTTTATCAAAACACTCGACAGATTATCATTCCTTTGATTCTCATGAGTGATCCATTATATTTATTTTAAACATTTTACCCAACTCGAAGGCCAAATCCTAATAAATACCTCATTGTCACCATCGTTATGATTGCTTGTGTTTTTACTGTTTTGTCCCTTTTTATTTAACTTGAATGTTCAACCATAATTATAACCATTTTAAGTTATATAATCCCTTTCCATTTGCAAAATTAAAGAGGTTATATCATTAGTTTTCCATTAAAGTCGTGTGTAACAAATCTCATTGTTTTTTTAATTTCATACTTGGGGAAAATCATAATTTTCATCCCCTTGAGAGCTCAATTGAAATTTATCAATTTATGCACAACAGACTACAAAGTTTTCAACTTAGGCCCATATTTAGGATATTTCAACTGCCCACCCTATTATAATGTTTAACAACATTATCATGCACTATTTGTCTTTGAAGGCAACATTATTTGTATAATTAACGTGTTGAAAATATTTACTTATATTTGCACATTTAACAACCTTTAATCATGTTCATAATTACGCCAAAAACATAACATGTAGCTTAACGTGACCACTTAAACATAAATAACAAGTTTTTATACTAAAAAGATCCAAGATGCGACCCTAGCATTTTCTTGCACGAAATAACATTATTATACGTGTAATAACAATGTTTAGAACATTTTTCTCCCACAACTAGTCCATTTTTTTATTTTGAAATTTTATGAAAATCATTCAAATATTCTGAACCAATGTTTTCATACTATTACCATGAAAATATTAGTTCTATTATAATGATAGGATGGGTATATGAATTTTCCATATAAACAAATACATAATAATATATCAACATGCATACACATTTTAGAATATTAAACATATTAAAGACATATAAATCCCCACCTCGAAAGAGCCCCAAAATATTTGAAGAATTGTGAAGAAGAAGGCAATCACCCAAATCTAAAGGTGACATTAAAGGAGTTATCAAGCTCCCACAATATATCATTGAAAGATTATGTGAGAGAACGTCTTCAAAAATCGTAAGCTAAACCCTTCTTCAACACCCAAAAACACAACTCTAAATTCCAACAATGGTGTAGAAGTTACACACTATGGTGTTGTGTGCCATATAATAAAAAACATGGGCTGATTTTTGTTGGTGATAAGAAAGGAAGAGAGGAAAATGGTTGATTTCAAAATCTTATGAAGGATATATTTTGGTGATAAAAATACTCGTTTTTCTGTGAGTTCTTGTAACAAATCAAAAGTACAAATTCCTTATATATGCAATCTTGGTCGGTTGAAACAAAGAGGATAATGATAGAGAGAGGTTTTTGTGGATAAGGAATTGGACAATAATACTTTGACAACAAAACACCCAAGCAAATCAACCATTCACTCTCTCCTAGTCATAATCGATATGCTGAAAAACATGCCTTAGAGGATTTCTCCCCAAAAAGTGCACGATGTCTGTCCTGAATTAAATTTTACGTTTCACTGTATATATGTTTACGAATTTTCTAATCAATTTATTTTTAATTAAAAAAGTTCATTTTTCTAAAAAAAATGAATGTTTTTTACCAAAATATAGTCTCTTGCGATTATCGTAACTTTACACTTTTTTCCATACAAAACATATGTTTAACTCGTCGTATAATGAGTCTTGTATATTTACTTTAATAAAAATAGTAATATTATACTCCAATAGTGTGTTCCAAATGGTAAAATAGTACTTATCACAAAAGTTTTACATTTACACCCATACATTTATCACTTAATTCGTATCGAATTAATTATTATTAGTATCGCGATAAATACAAAATGAAGATCCAAATAATAATCCCATAATACTAATTTGTACTTATGATCACCTTAATAATTACACTAATTTAATTACTCAACATTATTTCTTATACTAGGTAATTCATATAAAATAAAAGCTATCCATAAAATGATACATTTTTTTAATAATACCACAAAATATCATTTATCCAAACATTATTTGTACCTCAAAGGCAAAGTTACTTTTTTTCTCAACAATTATTCTGTAAAGAAAATATCCATTGTATTTTTGAGACATCATAAAAACTTGTCCATTAATTAGTACACACTAATTAATATATCTTGATGTTAAACTTATGTAAAAGGGTCATAATGAGCTACATAAATAATATATTGAAGAATTTGGGGGTATTACACCATCACCTGAACTCCCACATATCATATCCATGACAACATGTAAAAAGAAGAAAGAATATCATTGGCCAACATTCTAGGTAGTCAAACTACCCTGAGAAGAGAAACCTCCACTATGGGTTAGGAACAAATATCTAGTCGCAATCGTTTGGAAATACAAAGTGATGGGGAGAAAATCCACACTTTGACATTATTGTACAACTACCAACAACGATCCAAGATACCAATAACCCTCTAATAGAAACTACCAATATTATAGCTATAGCAAACAGGGGCGGACGGAGGTAAGGACGAAGGGGGGCTTTAGCCCCGGTTCAGTTTTTGCCCAAAAAAAAAAAAAAAAAAAAATTTAAAGGTTTTTTAGGAGAAGGTTTATACTTTAAGATTTAACTATTAGTATTTTCAAACCTTAGGGTATAAAATTGTAATTACTTAAAACTCAAGTTGTGAGTTTTAACAGCCGCCCCTAAGTTCCCTAACCTCATTTCTTCTCTTCTCTTCTCTCAAGCTCAGCCACCACCAGCCACACCACCCACCCAGCTGCCTGACCCGCCTGAGGTATTGTTTGTCCCTTAATCTGATTTTTTTGTAATATTTTTGATTGTATGTATGATTTTGATTGAATTTATAATTTTTGTGTAAGATTTTGATGGTGTGAAATATAGGGTTTTGATTGAATTGAATGCATAATTTTTTTTATATGTATTATTTTTTGAGAAATTATACAGAAATAAGTGTATTTATTTTTTATACAATTTCTCCAAAAAATGTCAAATTTATGTAATTTCTCCAAATAATCTCTATAATTTCTATAATTTGGGGAAAAATGTCAAGATTTTGATTGTGTAAAATAGAGGGTTTTGATTGAATGTATGATTTTTATGTATGTATTATTTTTTCAGAAATTGTACAGAAATAAGGGTATATTTTTTTCATACAATTTCTCCAAAAAATGTCAAATTATTATAATCTCTCCAAATAATCTCTATAATTTCTGTACTTTGGGAAAAAATGTCAAATTTCTGTAATTTATGTCCCATACATTTATGCCAAAAAAAAACTCAAAATAAACTTGAAACATATAATTTGTAGTCTATTTGGATGAACTATAATTTGTATAAAACTCTAAATAAAGTTATAATTTGTATAAAACTCGAAATAACCCAAAAAAAATTCGTCTCGGGGGCTCCTGCCCCCGAACCCCCGGCACCACTCGAAACTTTAGCCCCGGTTGACTAAAAATCCTGAATCCGCCACTGATAGCAAATGCACATAAACCTACAACTGATCTTAGACGTCACAATGGAGTTACGAACACTCAAACATAGTTTTGACAGCTTCGACCTTCCGATGACCTTGCAGACATTCAGACCCTATCCATATACCCCAGTGATACACTACCTTAAAAATTTAGGATTTTGAATCTTGAGAAATTTGCAGGAATGGGACCACCAATGATTCACCACAAACTCAATGTCCAAGCCATGCAATCTCTTAAGTATTTGGAGGAAGTCACAACACAGATGTTCGAAAACACTTATTCTTGGGAATCACTCAAATGGATCTTATACATAGAAGATGTACGAATCATAAGATGGAGTGTATAATTTAGATGTACGAATCATAGAAGATGTAATAATAAACATATTATGGATCTCAATGGTATCTAACCAAATAAATATCAATTCCCCTAATTCAAGGTAAAGGTTTATTAATACATTATTCTAAAAGGGCTTAAGCAATCCAAAGCCTATGTGATAAAATATTATACTAAATTTTATAATCTTTAAGATCTATCTTCTTATTTAAGATAATGATTCTAAAAGATTCAAAAAAGTAAAATAAACACAAGACGGATGTATAGGGAAAAACACACTAATAGGAAAAACCAAGTGCCTATAAGAATGACAAATGCACTATTGTTGATTTTTACAACTTAGACTTATAACCACAAGATGCTATTACTAACTATACATTTTTCCCACCATATTCTCCATTGAGGGTGCCAACTAGTGGATAATGCTGCACTATTGAATAAGTTTTGGTTCGAAACCAATGCCTTCAAATCTTTTGCCGAAACTTTTATTCTTTAAAGTTGAATAAACTTTTGTTCTTAAAACTAACCTTCAAGCAACCAAATTTCTACACCTAGGATTTTGAGGATATCCCATAGATATGTGTGTTAGAGTATTTGCAAATGTGTGGTGCTTAAAATATTAAGATGATTTTTTCAAGACAAGAAAGGAAAATGTTTACTCACTAATGATAGAAGATTTTTGAACTCAAGATGATTAAATATTCCTCTATTAGATACAATGGCTTGAAAATAACTCAAAGAGGAGGAGTAAAAATGTTCTCTCAAATATATGAAATGTTTTGATCGATAAAAATATTTTTTCAAAGATCTCAATCATTGTTTTGAAGAGTAAAACACAACTAACTCCAAGATTTTTCATTTTCAAAGGCTCAAATGCTCAAATGTCAGGTGCTATGTTCAAATGCCAGGTTCAAAGGCTCAAATGCCAGGTGCTACACTCTTATATTGTCAAAAAGTCATAGTAGGGTCTTATTCACCCAAACATTTGTACTTAACAAACTAATTAAGAAGATCTTTACGAAAGATCTTGTGGAAAAGTGACTTTCGACACTGATAGACATGTTTTGCTACAGTGCCGCTAAAGTGAGGAAATCCTTTATTTAGGTGAACCTGAAGCGATTCAGGTCATGATGTTGTGAAGACATTTTGTACGGAACATAATGAGACCTCAGAGACACTATCGCTAGAGTGAGGAAGTTTATTTCTAGAGCGTCCCTGGAGTGAGATAGGTCTCGTTAGAGTTGAAGAATTTTCTTGAGTTTGACCCTAGAAAAAATTCAAAATGAGTTTTAGCCAAACTCTAAATATTTTAGTCCAACAAAAGAACACACGTAGTTAAAATACACAAACACTTTAATTTCTATATAAAATATAATTTTATACATGAAAAGTATTTTTTTCACGTGTATTTGACAAAATTATAAAACCAAGGTTAATTAAAAAAGATTTTTCAATTATAAAAAAAGATTAACCTGGGTGACTTTAAGTCCTCTAAGTGTTATACCTTTCCTAACTGGTGTATTTGAGGTTCGATAATTAGTGAATCCAATTTGTTAATCAAGATTTTTGATAACCTTTTAGACAAAGACTCAAGCATGTTTTAGTCTAAGAATTTAGACAATATTTAATAGTACACATCGAGTAAACCATACTCTTACATTATCCGCCCCGGTCGAATTCGGAGACAAAACATATAAAGAAGAACAATTGCGAGCAAATAAAGTAAATCTACCATTTTATTACTCGCCTAGCCAATGGAATATACAAAAATAGAAAATTATATTTTGTTGCATGTAACTAATTACTGCAAGCAACTCCATCATCTTCATGGATAAAAAAATAAGCTATTTCAAAATATTTTTCTATCACACACTAGCAAACTCATCAAGGTACCAATGTGAAAAAATGTGGCAAGGTAATATGATAAATATGAACATGTGAATGTATCATTTTGAACATGAACATCATATCTATCTAGATTAAGTCCCCTCAAATATACAATTCCCTTTTAAGGAATATGATATAACAATAAATAACTCTAATCAACTTAATATGGTTCGATAACTTTACCCTCTATCTACAAGCTTCTCCCTTTTTTGTTATGAAGAAAGACAAATGAAATAAATGAGAAAATGATGGGATCAAGTTCTCAAGTCATTTGAAGAGAGTAAAACATGCCAATCCAAATAATAAATAGAATATAACCATATAATGAGTGAATAATTAAAATGTGAGTCTAGACAAGATATAAACAAATCAATAATGTCATTATTGGCATCATTAAAGACGTCCCTCACATTCTTCACATGAGTATTAAAGGCATTCTAAAATCTATCCAAGAAATAAGATATTGTTGAAGCCAATTAGAGTAGCAAACTAGAACCCAGTTGAGCATATATCCACGAAATGGTATAATCTAATTCATCTTTATGTAGTGGGCATGAACTAGATGATCGTGATGTAAGGGGAGGAGTAAGACGTGGTGGAGGACTAACATGAAGTGGTGTGGGTGTGCCAGTGTAGTTGCTAAGATGAAAAATCTCCCTATAATATGAACCAATAGTCAATGCAAATTGCATTTTTTTCCTAAACTTCATCAAGAATCGTAGTAACTCCAATATCCAAATACAAACACACGATCAAAAAATCGTAGGTCAAACCATGAGCTTTCTTACAGTCCTTGGTGTGATGAAAAATACATTCCAAGATCAAATCACACAAACACATACTAGAACCCGATCTAATGGTGTACAATAATCATGTCCATTTAACTAATATGTCGTGCGGGTGGTATGTGGGAAGTAATAGAAGAGGAAACAACCATGTTCAGTATATAAAAATTCTTAGCAATAAATGGTTGAGGAATATTATTTCCATTCCAGTACGAAAAATGGTTTTTCCTCAAACGAATGATCATATCCCGATTGCAAGGTTCACTCGAAATTGACTTGTAAGGATATTTGAGACATTTTTCTTTTGAAACTTGAAATTGGTTCCTATATAATTAGAAGAAACAATTACATGAATCCCCCGTAATTTAGTTAAAATAAATCTAATGACTTAGTTATCCTTACTATTTTTAAAAGTTTAATAAAATTCCTTCACCAAGTTCGAGTAATATGATCTGGTTTGATGCCAAATACCAATCCAATTTTTCTACCACCCAATAACTCATATAAGCGAGTATTACAAAAAAATTCCAAATAAATTGACCTCTCCCAATGTATAGGTCATATCTCAAATAGTTCATCGAATCTGAAGTGATTAGAGGGAGTTGAGGCGTGTGAGAATAATTTCAAATCCATAGTATATAGCTTGCAAATACCAAGACATAAGAACAAAAAAGATATGAGATATGGAAATGATGACCAAAGATCTTATACAAACACTGTGAGTAGGCAAACCCCAAGAAATATGCATGACTAAATAATGCACTAAAAAGGCTACTCGAGAGATTCAATATAAACCTAAGATGAGTAAAAACTCATCAATCATGGAAAAATTTCATCAAAATCTATAAAAACTAATAAAACTAAGCCCTTACTGTAAAAATGATTCAATTTGAAATTTTATAGAAGAAAAACCTTCCAAGATGAAGATTAATACACTATAATAAGGTAAAGACCACCTAAAAAGACTTCCAAGATGCTAAAATGGAGGAAAGTAGGAGTTTTATCGGGGTGAAAGAGGCTCTTACAGAAAATGGGTAAATAAGTTCTAAATTCCCTAAAGGGGAATTTTGAACAAACCAAGGTGTTGCCCTTTTAGTGAGACTATTTATCGCAGGACGCGACAATATCGTTACGATGAAGCTCCAATGATAGCAGAACGCGATAACTTCTAATGACAAAAAAATATTTAATAATAACAAAAATAAATAATGAAATGTACATATGATTTCTTAGCTGTAAGAAAGTACATTTTTTTCTTTAAAATACCATTTAAATGACCAAACAAGGTCCAAAAGATCATACAACAGTTTTTAGTTACGGCAACTACTCTTGACAAATGATAGTTTATGATTCAAGGGTCTAAGGTCAAATTACATCCATATACATGATAGAGCGAGTCTAAGACATAACTCGTGAACTAACTGGTAAAATTGAAGAATGAAGATTAATGTTTGAACTAACTTTTGAAATTTTTTTGACTTTATGCAACAAAGAGAAAGCCTCATTTTTCTTTTAAAACAAAAAAATCAACTAACACGTTTTTCTTTCTCAAATATCAATTAATGAATAAGAACTTTTACGTCTTATATCTCCGATGTTACTCAATTTTGCATGGATAATATATTTTATACATCGCTTTTGATAAAACAAATCATGTGGCAGATTTTGGTTGTTCATTACAAAGTTTGGGGAACTATTTCCAATTTTTCAAAGGTAGTTCTCACGATCCAAAGTTGTCGCTCTTACCAAATAATCACTCATGATGTTGAACATATGTATTTTCAACTCCAATCTTAACGATAAAAACTCCCATACACAAAAAGATTAACAATGACACTCTTTTATCAAAACATCACATAAAACTTTTAATTTAAAATAGAAGAGGAAAAAAATCCCTTTATTAAATCTTGCATGCAAAATCTCATGTTTATTGTGCGGTGTAAATTGTATGAATTATAAAAAATAATCTAAAATAGCAAGATGAATTTAGTAAGGCATAAGATTTTAATAATGGTGTATTAAAATCCATAAATAAAACCACTGGAACAATAACTAAGAATGTAGGTTTGCATTTAATCTAATAGGATAAAATAATATCCAACAAGCATAGATGATCAATATTATCCAAGGACAAAATGTAAAAATATGAATGAATTCAAGTATCATAACTAAATAATAAAGTGAACTAATAGAGAAAAATTAACGTGCCTATCCAAAAAGAGTAAACAAAACACTCTAAGATACCTAAACAAAAAGAATATTATTTCTTCTTAAATAAGTACCAAGCCTTGACACGTTTATCTTGGGAGTATAGCTTCCCTCTATAAAGGGCTTGTTTTAAAACCCATCTGGATGATGTTTTCGAGAATTGGATATATGGACCAAATTGGCAACTATTGGAGGATCAATAATTTTTACTTTTCTCATACTTTTGGAAGAAAACATTTGAAAGGCTTCCACCTTACTCATCCCCTTCCTATCGGCCTTTCTACCCTTATCAAAATCACCTTGATATGATGCGAGTTATAGAGAAACACGAAAACACTTAAGGTGTCCTAATAAATGACAATGTGTGAACCCATATGGTTGTGGAACAATTGGATCGATGGGGCACTTGATTTGTTTCTTCTTAAGACAAACACAAAACTCCTTCAAGTGTCCTTCCTTGTTGCGAAAGGAACACAAGAAAGTCACTTTCCTTTGGATTTCTACGAGTATAAGATGATTCAAGATTCACCAATGGGAGATGGAAAAATGGATTTATATGCTAAGAAATCATGTATAAACTTCAAGTCATCACTAACAAAATTGATTCATCGTTTATCCGAAGTGGGAAACCTGGCACCAAAAAGCATCCTATCGAATTTTTTAGACCTACCACCATATTCATTGCGTAAATGATCAATCTTAGTATCTTGATCTCAATTAAAGATAGTTGGTTCTCTAGGGACATCCTATGGAACTCAGTCTCCATATGAAGAGAATTGATAGAAGTTCCTTCAAAATGTGGTTCACTACTTACAACATATTAAGCAACAAATCATCTCACTATAATCACACTCACCATATCCACTTGGTTCTCGCCATTGCCTAGCATGGTGGATAGTTTAATGTTATGACATTCAAATATTATTAACGTCTTATAAAGCCTAACATAGTCCACTTGAAGATCATTTTTCTTTCATTCCTCATTTGTGCACAAATAGGGATTAGAAATTGTAATACCCCGTATTTTTATGCTATATTAATTTGGGGATTTATTAATTATTTAATATAAATCCAGAAATTAATTATGTTATAATTATTACCGTGATGAGAGTTAGTAATTATGGGAAATTTGTTGAATATTACTAATGAGCAAAGTAATATATAATATTGGTTATATTAAAGGTCACGAGTGAATAAAATGACAATTTTGAAAATTTAAGTCAGGACGCGCCTGTGTCGCGTCGGGACTAAATATTGATGAATAAAAGTGAAAATATTATAATTTGTTCGTATGGTTGTTTTGAGTGCGCCAAAGTGTCCGTAAGGATCGAGATAGTCAGAAAAGTGTACTCGGGGGTTTAGTTTTAGTCTCGGGGCGTTTTTAGGCCTATTTAACACCCCGGGAGGGCATTTTGGACATTTCGGATTTTTGGGTAATTAAACCCACGAAATTTCAAGGGTTATATCAGATGTCTAAGTTTACCTACTAGTGTTAAAACAACTCAAACTTTAGAACGGCCATAGGAAAAGGAAGGAGGAAGCTTTTCAAGCCATCCAAGGCAAAAAAGTCACCCGATTGCACCGCCACCACCACCAACGCGTAGATCGCGCGACGGGGAACGCAACCACACCAAAATCGTCCGTAAAACAGAATTATGAAAATCCCAGACAAGTTTTTATCTTGCTTATTTTCGTTAATGCATCACTCATGTTAGTCTAGGGATGATTAGGATGAGTTTTATGGAAGAAAACCCAAATTTGAGATAGGAAATCGCATGTAGTAATGATTTGAATGTAAATTTGGAAACCTCTTCACATGTAGAGGATTAAACCAAGAAATTATGATGTTTTAGAAGAAGAAAATTCTGGACAAGACTGATTAGAACCATGTTAAAAAGATTTCTATGGTTCTTGAGATTTACATGAAATTTGGCATGTTAATCAATGGTTATTAATGGAAATTTGCATGCTTTACGTAAAAGATGTATGAAATGGGTTTATACTATTAGTAGTAAAAATTTCTAGGTGATTGGGAATGAAATGTTTGGATTTGGATGAGGTTATGTGATAGAACCCGTAACTGGTTAACTGCAGAATTCGCTATACCTCTGCTTGATCGATCGATCGAGCCCCAGCCCTCGATCGATCGACCCCTTCTGGTAGACTAATATTTCCCTTTTTAAATTAGTTGAATTAAATTTAATGAGAAATAATCCTTGGACACCCTTATTAAAATATTTTGGGAGATGAAGAAGACCAGTAGGACTTATAAATAATTATAGGACCTTTAATGTAAGACGAGAGTTCTATTTTTAGGATATTTACATATAAGGGATGATGAAATTGCGTATTAAGGGGAGAGACGCGTAAGATAGTTACGTTGGAAATTAGATGAGTACCTATTGAATTCTATGCTTAGGAGGATAAAGTCTATGAGTGTTACGTAATAAGTTGGTATGATCCCTCAAATTTAAGTAAGAAACGAACGGTTATACGTGAGAACTAAATAATGAGAAATAAGGACAAATGTTGTAATTATGGGAATTGAGATGTACCTAATTTGATATGGTAATATTAGTATAGTTATATGACTGTGTTTATGCATATACTCTCTATGTGTGAAAATCGTGCACACGCTACTTGCTATCCCTGAGGTTACCGCACTGGGACAGTCTTATCTCGATGGGACCTTTATGGGGGATATTGAATCGTACCCTAGAAGATAGAAATCCTTGCTACAGGCTATCGAATCGATAGTTCAGACCGTCCTAAGAGACGTGGGGGCATGTGATATCCTCTTAGATACTTGTAATCTATGCTTCGCCTCAATATTATTTGTGTATGTGTTAATACAGTTCGAGAGTGATTCTGAACTTATATTTCCCTTAGTACGAGAGATACGGGTATTGGATAGCAGAGTATGCACGCACCATAATTTTAATGTGGGGTGCTGTGAGAATATATATATTATACGAGTATTTAATATATATATATATATATATATATATATATATATATATATATATATATATATATATATATATATATATATATATATATATATATATATATAATTCTGAAATTTGGAACTGTCTACTGTGTTATGATAAGTAAGACATGTATAATGACTCGAATTTCAAAATACTTGTTTTGAAAAAGTATAACATGGCACTGGGAAACTTTATTAATAAATAAAGTTAAGATGAGAGCTTTTTTACTGAATAAAATTTTCCCCTTAAACCATTACATTGTTTAGTTTTAAATCTTACGAGTAACCTAAGATAAGTTAAACCATTGGGAAGTTTAGTGCGATATAAGATAAGGTAATCCGTTTGGAAGAATAGTGCGATAGGCGTGCACATTAGGAGACAGGTGAGAATTTCTCAAGAGAGTGTCGCACTAATATGTTGTTGCATTGGCCTGTAAACATTTTAAATACTTGCTAAACAAATTTTAAATCATCTACACTATCGGGCTCTGACCCGTTTCTATTTCTCTTTCTCTCTTGTATATATATGTATATATTACAGGTGCCCAGCCACAAGGGAGTCTTGCATAGGATCCTTTGGAAGGAACGCGTTGCAGCTTAGGTGGGAGTTACAGGCATCTTGCTTAGACGACTTCATTTATTTGACTCCACTCCTAGCATATTCATTTAGTGGGGCATGTGTCACCCTTTCCATTATTCAGTTGTTTATTTGGACATTGTGATTCAGTTATTTCTAGTATTGTCACTTTGGGATTTATTACTGTCTGGATGTTTTACTTTAAGTTTTTAATGTTGGGATTTGGTTGTTGAATGTTTAAATTATTTGGATTATATGTTCCAGGATTATTGTGGTGTGATTCTTTAATATTGAATTATTGTAAAGATTTAAATCTTGGTTTATAAAATAAAATTTGGAAAGTAATGTCTAAAAATAGTTTTGACACTTAGCTTAATTAATTAGGGTGTTTAAATTGGAAAAGTTATTTTTACAACAGTGATGCTAAGAATGAACCAACTGATCACCTTGATTTTAATTTAATAAAGGAGTGATCGCCCGGTATTTAATTAGGCGGGGTGTCGCGGGTGGTATCAGAGCATCAGATTCTAGTGTCCTTAGGATCTGTACGGCTTATTTCACTTTCAGCTTAACATTTTTGTTATAGATCCCTATTTTAGGATTGTTGTATTCTTGTTTTTACGTTTACGTTTTCAGCTATTTGAGATTTGATAATAACTGTAGACTAATGAATTTCTTCACGTTTCAGATGCCTCCGAGACGTGCACCAAAGGATAAGCGTGCCCAAGCCGAGCAGCCAGCAGCTCCGGCACGGGGTACAATGAATGCTAATGAGGTAGCTGCTATTATTGCTCAGGCGGTGAATGCTGCGCTAGCGGTGGTTCAACAGGCTCCACCCCAGATTCAGGCAGTGGCGCCAGTACCTGCACAACTTCCATCTTTATGGGAGAGGGTTAGGGATGCCTTTCAGAAGGCTCATCCCCCTGAGTTCTCGGGTAGTTCAGATATCATCATCGTCAGCCAATGGAAGAAAGATATCCAACAGCATCTTCATATGCAGACGTGCAGAAATAGTTGTTGGCTTCCATTAAGCTGGTGGGGGCCACTTTGCAGTGGTGGGAGTCCATCACCACCTTGGAGGAGAGCGACACGATCCCGATTCAGTCATTTTGGGAGCAGTTTGAACGCAAGTACTTTCCACCCGTCGAGCAGACTGAGATGAGGCGGAAACTACTGAACTTGAAACAGGAGAATTCTACCGTTGCTGAGTATGAGGAGGATTTCACGATTCTTCTCACCATAGTGCCAGATGAGGCACCCACTGAGGGCAATAAGATAATGTTATTTGTGGATGGGTTAGCTTGGAGGATCCGTCAGCACCTCATAGGGAATCTATCTCTGAGTACTTTCACTGATGTACTCAATGCTGCTTTACTACATTGCCAGGATCACCGCTTCCATCTGCAGGGAAGCAAGAGAGAAGGAGTGTCCGGCCAGCAGGGCAGGACCGGGGGTAGTAGTGCTAGTAGAGCACCGACATCTCAAGGACAGACTCGTCAGCATGAGCAGAGTTCCCATCAGGGGGACCCTGCTAAGTGATTATGTTCAGGTGATTCCATGCAAGGATTTGGGGGTTTTAGGCAGGGCCAGCCTAATCAGCAGGGCCAGCAAGGCCAACACCGACAGCAGCAGGGCCAACGGGACCAACAACATTTTCACCAGGGCCATCAGGGCCAGTGGCGGGGTGGTAATGGCCAGCAGGGCCGTGGTCAGCAGGGTCAGAGGGGAGGTAATTTCAAAGGCCGATGTTTTGGGTGTGGAAAACATGGCCATCGGCGCCAGGATTGTCCAGAGAGAGAGAGGGCCCCACAGCAGCAGGGTGCCCGTAATGAGCCACAGAGGCCACTTTTTCCAGCTTCCCTCCCAGCACTAGCCCAGGTGCCATCCCTACCAGCCGTTCCAGCAGCTCTAGTGCAGCAGGGGCAGTTACAGTATGAACGTGTCTATAACGTCCACCAGGCAGTAGCTCCACAGGCACCACCCGCGATTGAGGGTATGTTTCCTATCCATGGTACTATGGGTCGAGATTTGTTTGATACTGGAGCGACGCACTGTTTTATAGCTACGCATTTTGCGAAGGCCTTAGGGTTGTTAGCTATAGCAGAGAGCACGATGACGTGTGTAGACTCACCACTGGGGAGTGGGTCGCTTATCTTCTTTATATGCCGGGGAGTGGGGGTAGATATTGGTAGCTTGGTATTACCTACAGACATGTTAGTCGTAGATATGCATGAGCATGACGTTATTATCGGTATGTATTGGCTCACAGCTTACAGAGCCATGATTGATTGTTTCGGTGGGAGTATTATCTTTGCCATTCCGGGGCAAGAAATGTTTGTAGTGGCGATACCTCCCCAGAGGGAGGCTCGACTGCTAATTTATATTATATAGAGGAGGATACCTCTAAGGAGGTTGTGATTCCCTTAGACTCGATTCCAGTTGTTCGTGAGTATTCCGATGTATTTCAGGAGATACCAGGCCTACCCCCGGTCAAGAGATAGACTTTGTCATATCTTTATTATCGAATACTAGACCGATAACACGCGCTGCATACCGTATGGCTCCAGCAGAGATGCGAGAGTTACGAGATCAGATAGAGCAGCTTCTAGGTCAGGGCTTCATTCGTAGGAGTAACTCACCTTGGGGTGCTCCAACTCTGTTTGTGAAAAAGAGAGATGGTTCACTGAGGCTATGTGTGGACTACCGGGAGTTGAACAAGGTCACGATACAGAATAATTATCCGTTGCCTCGAATCGATAAACTGTTCGACCAGTTGAGGGGAGTAACTTTCTTTTCAAAGATGGATCTGAGGTCGGGGTACCATAAGTTACGTATAAAGGAGCCGGATGTTTCGAAGACTGCTTTCTTGACGAGATATGGGTCCTATGAGTTCAGAGTGATGGCATTCGGCCTCACAAACGCTCCATCCATGTTCATGGACTTAATGAACCGAGTGTTCAGAGAGTTCTTGGATCAGTTTGTCATCGTCTTCATAGATGACATTTTTATATATTCACACTTCGAGGAGGAGCATGCCGAGCACTTGAGATAGGTTCTTCAGACTCTACGAGAGCATCAGTTGTATGCTAAGTACGAGAAGTGCGGATTCTGATTGCAAGAAGTACAGTTCTTGGGGCATGTTGTTTCAGAGAAGGGGATAGCAGTTGACCCGAGTAAAGTGTCAGCGGTGAGGGAGTGGGGACAACCCACGACTCCGACGGAAGTGAAAAGTTTCTTGGGGTTAGTCGGATATTACAGGAGATTCATTCGAGGATTCTCCAAAATAGCGGGTCCATTGACGAGCTTGAATCGCAAAGGGGTACCATATGTTTGGGATGATGCTTGTCAATTGGCTTTCGACGAGCTAAAAGACAAGCTTACTTCAGCACCAGTCCTTGCTATACCGAAGCCCGGCGTGGAGTACCTGGTTTACACCAATGCCTCTTTACGAGGACATGGGGGAGTACTTCAACAGGAGTCAAAAGCTATAGCTTTTGACTCTCGCAAGCTTAAGTCGCATGATAAGAATTACTCCACCCACGACCTGGAGTTAGCAACGGTCATTTTTGCATTGAGGATATGGAGGAACTATTTATTGGGGGACAAATTCAGTTTGTTCACAGATCACAAGTCACTGCAGTACCTGTTCACTCACCGAGAGCTGAATATGCGTCAGCGCACCTAGTTAGAGTTTGTGAAGGACTATCAACTCGACATACAATACCATCCGGGGAAGGCCAACGTAGTTGCTGATGCATTGAGCCGTAGACATGTAGACGATGTAGCAGACGTTTGGAAAGCAAAGTGGAAGGAGTTGGGTCACCAGGACGCAGTAGCCCGTTCCTTCATATCTGTTATGACAGTGACACCCGAGATTATTACGAGGGTGATACAGGCACAGACTACAGACCCGTTTTGCCAGGAACAGATTGTACGACTTTAAGCCGAGGGCGCTGAGTCCTATTCTATTAGTTCTGATGGGGTTTTGAGGTTTAATGGGAGATTAGTGGTTCCAGAAGGAGCAGAATTACGTCATGCAGTGATGACCCGGTCTCACGGGTCCCGATTTGCGGTACATCCTGGAGGAGATAAGATGTACCAGGATATAAGGCAGAAATGCTGGTGGAGTGGGATGAAGAAGGACATGGCTGAGTTCGTGTCCAAGTGTTCTACCTGCCAGCTGGTAAAGGTTGACCATCAAAAATCGTCTGGGTTGCTTCAGCCATTTGAAGTACCCGTGTGGAAGTGGGAGAGTATTTCCATGGATTTTATTACAGGGTTACCTACATCACAGCGGGGCCACGACTCTATCTGGGTGATTGTAGACCGTTTGACCAAGGTGGCTCATTTTCTACCGGTGCGGGCAGACTATACCACGGGTCAGTATGCTCAGTTTTTCATTACTGAGATTGTCAGATTACATGGGGTGCCCCTGAATATTGTGTCAGATAGAGATAAGATTTTCGTGTCGCGTTTTTGGGAAAACTTTCAGGAGGCTATGGGTACTGAGTTAAGGTTGGGTTCAGCTTATCACCCACAGATAGATGGACATACACAACATACTAATCAGATGTTGGAGGATATGCTATGTATGTATGTTCTTGATTTTGGAGGAGGTTGGGAGCCACATCTTCCACTGGTAGAGTTTGCTTATAATAACTCTTATCAGTTCACGATTGGCATGGCTCCATTTGAGGCTTTTTATGGCAAGCCTTGTCGTTCCCCAACTTTTTGGCTCGAGGTGGGGGATAACAAGTTGCTAGGACCAGAGGTAATTCAGGAAACCTCCGCGAGGATTGAGATGCTCAGAAGTCGCATTCGAGTAGCCCAGGACAGGCAGAAAAGCTAAGCTGATGCGAAAAGGTTCTTCTGGGAGTTTAATGTGGGGGACCAAGTGTTACTACGTGTATCTCCTATGAAAGGAGTGATGAGGTTCGGGAAGAAAGGGAAATTGGTCCCGAGGTACGTGGGACCATTTCACATTATCTAGAGGATTGGGCCGGTAGCATACATATTGGGACTGCCAGAGCATTTACATCGCATTCACGATATATTCCACATCTCGTCATTGAGAAGATATCTTTATGATGATATGACCCACACTCACATCGTGATAGATGAGATCGACCTACAACTTGACAGCTCTTACGAGGAGAGACCAGGGGCTATCCTATACCATAGCGAGAGGAGATTGAGGTTGAAGGTAGTTCCACTTGTACGGGTCCAGTGGGAGCATCATAATGTGGATGAATCCACTTGGGAGCGCGAGGCAGACATGCGCGAGAGATACTCAGATTTATTTTTACCAGGTATGCCTTATATTTCGAATTTCGGGACGAAATTCCATTATTAGGGGGGAAGTATGTAATACCCCGTGTTTTTATGCTATATTAATTTGGGGATTTATTAAATTTAATGTGAATTAATTATTTAACATAAATCCGAAAATTAATTATGTTATAATTTTTAACGTGATGAGAGTTAGTAATTATGGGAAATTTGTTGAATATTACTAATGAGCAAAGTAATATATAATATTGGTTATATTAAATGACACAAGTGAATAAAATGACAATTTTGGAAATTTAAGTCGGGACGCGCCCGTGTCGCGTCGGGACTAAATATTGATTAATAAAAGTGAAAATAGTAAAAGTTTCTCGTATGGTCGTTTTGAGTGCACCAAAGTGTCCGGAAGGGTTGAGATAGTCAGAAAAGTGTACTCGGGGGTTTAGTTTGGGTCTCGGGGTGTTTTTAAGCCTATTTAACACCCTGGGAGGGCATTTTGGACATTTCGCATTTTTGGGTAATTAAACCCACGAAATTTCAAGGGTTATATCAGATTGCTAAGGTTATCTTCTAGGGTTAGAACGGCCATAGGAGAGGGAAGGAGGAAGCTTTCCAAGCAATCCAAGGCCAAAAAGTCACCGGATTGCACCGCCACCACCAACAACGCGTAAATCGCGCGACGGGGAACGCAACCACACCAAAATCATCCGCAAAATAGAATTTTGAAAATCCCAGGCAACTGTTTATCTTGCTTATTTTCGTTAATGCATCACTCATGTTAGTCTAGGGATGATTAGGATGAGTTTTATGGAAGAAAACCCAAATTTGAGATAGGAAATCGCATGTAGTAATGATTTGAATGTAAATCTGGAAACCCCTTCACATGTAGAGGATTAAACCAAGAAATTATGATGTTTTAGAAGAAGAAAATTCTGGAAAAGACTGATTAGAACCATGTTAAAGAGATTTCTAGGGTTCTTGAGATTTACATGAATTTTGGCATGTTAATCCATGGTTATTAATGGAAATTTGCATGCTTTACGTAAAAGATGTATGAAATGGGTTTATACTATTAGTAGTACAAATTTATGGGCGATTGGGAATGAAAAGTTTGGATTTGGATGAGGTTATGTGATAGAAACCGTAACTGGTTAACTGCATAATTCGCCATACCCGCTTGATCGATCGATCGAGCCTAGAGCTTCGATCAATCGAAGGTTCGATCGATCGACCCCTTCTGGCAGACTCATATTTCCCTTTTTAAATTAGTTTAATTCAATTTAATGAGAGATAATCTTTGGACACCCTTATTAAAATATTTTGGGAGATGAAGAAGACTAGTAGGACTTATAAATCATTATGGGACCTTTAATATAAGATGAGAGTTGTATTTTTGGGATATTTACATATAAGGGACGATGAAATTGCGTATTAAGGGGAGATACGTGTAAGATAGTTACGTTGGAAATTAGATGATTACCTACTGAATTCTTCGCATAGGAGGATAAAGTCCATGAGTGTTACGTAATAAGTAGGTATGATCCCTCAAATTTAAGTAAGAAATGAACGGTTATACGTGAGAACTAAATAATGAGAAATAAAGAAAATGTCGTAATTATGGGAATTGAGATGTACCTAATTTGATATGGTAATATTAGTATAGTTATATGACTGTGTTTATGCATATACTATCTATGGGTACCCAGAATTTAGAACCATAGGCCTGGACGAGTAGCCCAGTCCTGGCGGCCCAAAGTCCAAGCCCTTTATCTTTTATATTGATCCAGTCTCCTCCCAAGATCCCATAAAGGGAAGTTATAGGGGAGATGGGAAACGTGGAGGAACCCATCACCTCCACTCACCTACATGTAAATGTATATATTAAACCCTAGGTCCGGGGCAAAAGGACAAGTTGTATTCTCTGTAATCACTCTCCGGAGTATATAGAAATAACATCGACTGCAAATTTTGGCTGAACCACATACATCATTTCTTGGGTGATTGGCATCTTCTATTCCTTGCTCTCTTCTTGATAATCTTTCTCTCATATTTATTTGTGTTGCATAACAATTGCTTCTACAATTGGCGCCATTTGTGGGAAACGTTCATCTTTCCCTGAGAAGAGCCCACATCAAGAAAGGAGTTTAAGATGTCTGGTCACAGCAGCAATGCCCCCCAAGCAGGAGATATTCAAGAGCCACCTGCTCCTCGCAGGATTAGGTCTAAAGTTCGGCATTCAGATCAGAGAGCTCGCCTGGAAAGACCAGCCTCAGAAGAAAGCCAAGGACCAGCGAGGTCCACGCAGATATCCAGGTTGATTGATGCGTACGAGGCAAGGCTCCACGAGCAGAGAGAGTCTTCTCGCAGGTACGAGGCTGAGAATGCTCATTTGAAAAGAAGAATGGAAAGACTAGAAAGGGAGCTTCGTCTTGATAATCACAGACGCCCACATCGTACTCCTAGCCCTCAGGCGAGCAAGTCTCGCAGCCGAGGAAGTAGCCATAGGCGAGGATCTCAAAGGAACGAAGGAGGCGAGTCAGACGACGACCTCCGCGAACAGCTTCGAAGAGCTCACCGCCACCAGAGCCCTGCTCGCAGTGACGAGCTCATACGAAACATGGTCTGCAGGGAGATGGACCAGCATCCCGCTCACCACGGGATAAGATCAACTAGATAAATCGCGAGGCGAGCTCTCAAAACCCAGATGAAGTCACCTTTCATGAAAGAAATCGAAGAGGAGGAAGCTCCCAATAAATTTTCCATTCCAAGGTTCAAGGTTTACGACGGAAAGACTGATCCCATCGATCACGTCAGGCAGTACCGACAGGCAATGACCCTCTGGAGTCACCTTGATGCCCTGATGTGCCATATTTTCCCCTCAAGCCTTCATGATGTAGCACAGAAGTGGTTCAAAAGGCTCCCCCACCGATCGATTAAGAATTTTAAATCCCTGGTCGAACTCTTTACGGCCCGATTCATTACCAGTAGCTCCCATCCCAAAAGGATGGATGATCTACTGACAATGAAGAAAATGCCTCAGGAAACCCTCCGCGAATACGCGAAGAGGTACTGGGAGTTATTCAATGAGATCGAAAACTGCGCGGAGGAGGTGGCAGTGGCCTCTTTCAAAATTGGGCTCCTTACTTCTTGCCTCCTCTACCAATCCCTGACAAAAAAGGAGGCTATGACCATTGACGACCTTATGGCCCGAATCGACAAATACGCGAAGGTGGATGATGTCACCCGTTCTAATACAGGAGAAAACGGTCGAACTAAGCTCACTACTAAGGTAGGTGAGAAAGCTGAGAACCAGAGGAAAGGAGGAAATAACGGGGGCAAAAATGGCTCCAAAAATAGAGGGAACCAGGATGCATCAAAAGCATTCCAGGCCGTCAACACCGTCTTCAAGGAACCAATTTACAAGGTTCTCGCGAAGATTAAGGATGACCCATTCATCAAGTGGCCCAGGAAGATGGGGGGAGATCCCTCGAAGAGAAACAATGTGTTGAGGTGCGCTTTTCACAAAGAGGGAGGGCACAAGACCGAGCACTGCAAAGCGCTTAAGTCTCACCTCGAAGAGTTGGCCCAGTCCGGGCATTTGAACGACTTTGTGGAGAAAAAGGCAGAGAAAGTGACTGCCAACAGAGAGATGAGACCCGATAATGTTTTGGAGGATGATGCTGGACACGAGTTCGCCGTAATTCACGGAGTATCTGACGTAAAAAAGATACAGGGGAACTCAGCTCGGATGGAACTGAAAAAACTTACAGCGGTAATGCAGGCCTCCCAAATCGATCCTGCAAAATCACAGTCGGGAAAGCGTCGACGAGGAGAGGACGTCAACTATAACAAGCATATTGTTTTCATGGATGAAGATTTGATGGGAGTAAGGACCCCACATCATGATTCTCTGGTCATTACCCTCTGGATAGCCAACTTTGACATCGACAAGCTGCTCGTCGATCAAGGAAGCTCATCCGAAGTAATGTACCTCGACCTGTTCAGAAAATTGAAGTTGAGCGTCTCCGACCTAAAGGAAGCTAATGTTCCTTTGGTCGGCTTCGCCGGGAAAATGACCATGCCTCTAGGCAAGATAGTGCTGCCAGTTCGTGCTGGGAACGTCTCTAAAATGATTGAGTTTTTAGAAGTTGACATCGAATCGCCGTACCAGGACATCCTCGGCAGAGGATGGCTTCATGATATGAAGGCGGTCTCCTAGACCTACCATCATAAGCTCAAGTATGTAACCGAGCGAGGAGTAATGGAGATCCACGGCGACCAAGCAATGGCAAGGAAGTGCTTCATAGCAGCCATCCGACCAAAGCTAGAGAAGAAGTCCGGTCAACCCAGCGAGAAAGTTGAAGAGGGTGTGATACCTTCTAAATAGCAACTAAAGTATGGAAGACCAGGAGTAGAGGAGACCAGGCTCCTCCCCTCCGAGCATGTCATCGAGGACCTGGTAGAAGTTACAGCTGAAGTTGGTAACAGTAGCAGAGTATTCCTGATTGGAGCATCTCTCACCGATCGAGAACAGAAGAAGTTGATGACCTTGCTGAGACAAAACGTAGATGTCTTCGTATGGGAACCATACGAGCTGCCTGGCATTGATCCTGGTATGCCCTGTCATCAGCTGCACGTTGACCCCACATTCAAGCCAGTCGCGCACAAAGCACGAAGAGCTGCACCTGAGAAGGATAAAGCGGTCGAAAAAGAGGTCTAAAAACTGCTGGATGCAAGATCCATAAGGGAAGTACAATTCCCCAAGTGGTTGTCCAACCCAGTAGTGGTTCCGAAGAACAACGGGAAGTGGAGAGTTTGCATCGACTTCACTGACCTCAATAGAGCGTGCCCAAAGGATAGTTTCCCCCTCCCAAAGATAGACCAACTAGTAGATGCCACTGCAGCTCACGAGCGAATGAGTTTCCAAGACGCATACTCAGGATATCACCAGATACCCTTGTATGCCCCAGACTAAGACAAAACGGCATTTATCACGACGGTTGGGTTGAATTGCTACAGAGTCATGCCATTTGGGCTCAAGAATGCAGGGGCAACCTACCAGCGGTTGGTCACAAAAATGTTCAAGGATCAAATGGGAGATACAATGGAGGTCTACATCGATGATATGCTCGTTAAGAGCAAGAAGAAGGAAAATCACCTCTCAGACCTGTCAAAGACCTTTGAAATCCTCAGGAAATACCGAATGAAGCTTAATGCGAGCAAGTGTTCCTTCGGTGTCCAGTCAGGAAAATTTCTTGGATACTTAGTCAGCAAGAGAGGCATAGAAGCTAATCCGTACCAGATCGATGCAATCAACAGGGTACAACCACCTCGAACAGTCCGGGACGTGAAGAAGCTCACTGGAATGCTCGCTGCCTTGAATCGCTTCATCTCCAAATCATTCGAGAAATGCAAGCCCTTTTTCCGGCTTTTAAAAGGAAATAAACCAATAGAATGGAGCCCAGACTGCTCGCGAGCATTAGACGAGCTCAAGTCTTACTTAAGCTCTCCACCGCTTCTTGTCATACCACACCCAATGGATTCTTTATACCTATACCTCTTGGTATCCAGTCACACTGCCAGCTCGGCGTTAGTATGCGAGGTCGAAGGAATCCAGCACCCCGTTTACTACGCGAGCAAGACTTTTTTAGACGCCGAGCAAAGGTACCTGCCATTAGAGAAGCTCGCCTTTGCACTAGTGATAGCCTCGAGGAAACTGAAGCATTATTTCGAAGCCCATACTATCATTGTCCTTACTTCGCACCCCCTTAAAGCGATCCTGAGGAAAGCGGATTTGTCGGGCAGATTATCTAAGTGGTCAGTCGAGCTCGGTCGGTTTGACATCCAATTTCAACCAAGGACCGCTATCAAGGTCCAGATCCTCGCTGATTTCATAGCCGAATTCACTGGCGAAGAACTCCCCAACCAACCTCAACTAACAAAGCAAGAAAAAAACCCGGCAACAGTGGAAACCTGGAAACTATTCGTTGATGGAGCCTCCAACTCAAAGGGGGCAGGCGTAGGCATCGTCCTCATCACCCCAGAAAACACCATCCTTGAGCAAGGGATCAGGCTTGGATTTGTAGCCTCCAACAACGAAGCAGAGTACGAAGCTCTAATAGCCGGTCTCTAAAAGGCGCAAATTCTGGGAGCAAAACATTTACAGGTGTTCGGCGATTCTCAACTAGTCTCCAATCAGATAAGTGGGGATTATAACGTGAAGGATGAAAGGATGGAATCATACCTCTCCCTGGTGAGGAAACTAATGACGAGCTTTGAGGAGATCAACATCCAGCAGTTTCCCAGAGGGCAAAACAGTCATGCCGACGCCCTGGCAGCCCTAAGCTTGGCAGTTGATTCTAGTCTTAAAAGGCTCATTACCATCGATTTCCTCATTCGTCCAAGCATTAACCACAACAGAAAGCTGCCAAACATGGAAAAAATACTCCAGGTGGGATCAGCACCCAGCTGGATGGACCCCTTAAGAGACTATTTAAAGGATGGCACGCTCCCCGAGAATAAGAAAATCGCCCACCAGATAAGAGTCAAAGATGCTCGCTTTCACTTATCCACAGATGGAGACTTGTACAAGAAGTCCTTCTCCGGTCCCTATCTTAGATGTGTCCACCCAGGCGATGTTGAGCAGGTGCTGCGCGAGCTACACGAAGGAATCTGTGGAAGTCATGTCGGAGGAAGGTCTCCAGCTTTTCGAGCAATGAAGGAAGCCTATTGGTGGCCATATATGCAAAAGGACTCCGCAGTATATGTCCGCAAATGCACCAAATACCAGCTTCACGCTCCAATGATCCAACAACCAGCCAGTGACCTAAAATCCCTGACCAGCCTGTGGCCCTTCGCCCAATGGTGGATGGACATCGTAGGACCACTACCCACTACTGCCGGCAATCACAAATACCTGTTGGTTGCAACTGACTACTTCACCAAATGGATCGAGGCAGAACCATTAGCAAACATCCGAGACCCTGACATGATAAGATTCATATGGAGGAATATAATCACTCGATTCGGAATCCCCAGAACCATCATCACTGATAATGGTACACAATTAGAGAGTGGCCCCTTTCAGGACTTCTGTAACGAGAACGGGATCAGGCACAACTTTAGTTCGGTGGCCTACCCACAGAGCAATGGGCAAGCAGAAGCTTCCAACAAAACTGTGATCGATGGACTGAAGAAGCGACTGGAGCAAGCCAAGGGGGCATGGGCAACCGAGCTGCCCCATGTTCTGTGGGCATACCGAACAACACCTCGACGAGCAACAGGAGAAACCCCATTTTCGCTAACATATGGCATGGAAGAAGTCATTCCACTAGAAGCGGGCTTGCCTACAATGAAGTCCGACCTTATCGACCAAGGCCAGAATGATGGGGCGTTGCTCGCTGAACTCGACCTCGCCGACGAGCGTAGAGAACTAGCCCTGGTGAAGCTTGTGAACTATCAGCAACGGCTCGCAAGGCATTACCACCAAAGGGTTAACCCAAGAAGATTCCAAGTTGGAGACTATGTTCTAAGGAAGGTCCTGGGCAGCACAGTAAGGTCATGAGACGGCAAGCTAGGCCCAAACTGGGAAGGACCATTTAAAGTAACTAGGGACGACCTGCAAGGTGCATATCATTTGGAAACAATGGAGGGCAGAAAGATACCACAAACATGGAATGCAGCCAATCTCAAGAAATTCTATTTTTAGATTCTCAAGGGATTCTATTGTTGAATCTTTTTCTTGTATTTGTTATGTGAAAGGAATAGTTCATTCCCCTTATTACTAATGAAATCAGTAGCTGCATTTTATCACACATCTTTTTCCAACTCACAGGCACGATGGTCGATATAGCAGGGGGATACCCCTCCTCAGGTCATCGTCATGAAACACGAGAGACCTCTTAGCATTGCCCCTAGCAATATATAAATCCCTACAGAGGATTCTTAGGCAAATCGACCAAATTTCATACTGGCCACCAAACCTACTTTGGTTGAGTAAAATCCTGACCGGATGAAGACATCCAATACAAGGTGTGTCCTTGCCAATTGCCCTACTTAGGCCTAAGGGAGTGTGACGACACAACCTAAAAGGTAAAATGGGGCACAATGGTATTTTGGTATTATACTGGACTGGGGGGACACTTGCATGGAAAAACAAAAAGAATTATGAAGCAGCAAGAATATAAAAAGATTGGATGAACACGTTTAGTCGGCAAATCTGCCCAAAACACAAACTTTTCATTAATCTCTTATATTTACAACAGTGATAATACATGTTTAGTCGACGAAGCTCACCCAAAGCATTTACATTATAAAAAAAAGGCAAAAGAATAACAACTTCTTATATTTACAACAACGATAATACACGTTTAGTCAGCGAAGCTCGCCCAAGGCGTTTACATTATCAAAAGAAAAACGACTTGCAAAAAATTCAAGAAGGTGGAAGCCTCCGAACGAGATAGCCTGCCACTCTAGCTCTTCGTCCATCTTCAGGAGCAGGGACCAGCTCTTCCACAACCTCATTTGCATCCAACTCCAACAGTTGCCGAGGAATATCATCAATGGGGATCCATCGATCATCCCTCCTGAATGGATTGGGCATCAGAGTGGAGGAGGACATCTCATGTCAATACCATAATATTGAGTTCCTCGGGACCTGCAGCTCTTTCAAGGCACTCAACCACCCTCTGATGAAGGAAAGTTCCTCGAACTCTGATAGTCTCGTTAGAGCATCCAGCCAGCCTTGATCGTAGCCATCAGACCACACTTATCTAGGACCCTTCTTGAACAGATGCCGCAGTCGGGTGACGTCCCTTTGGAGCCCAGCAGCAGTTACATAAGCTCGCCGAACATCATCTCACAACTCCTCCATTTACCTCTCACACTGTTCCTCGGCTTCCCTATTCCTTCTCCTAGCACCCCTACCAGCACGCGGAAGGGGAGGACGAGATCCAGCTCGCGATGATGAGGAAACTTGCAGGACTGTCGAAACGGTGCTCGGCGAATGCTCCTTAAGCTTTAAGACCTCCCTCCTCAAGTCTTCATTCTCCTGCTGCAGGAACTCCCCAACCTGGTTAATCTCGGTGGCCTCTAGTAACCTTGCTCTCAGTGCACTGACTTCTTCTTGTACTGAGGCACCGATTTCTTCCATTTCTTGGAGCATGTCCTTTAGTTTAGCCACTAGCTCGGACTGCTCCTTGTACTTCTGATTCCTAGACCTTAGTGACTTGCAAAGTCTAACAAAGGCCTGGCGAACTTCAGGTCTTGCATTAGGACCAAGGGTCTTGCCCAGTTGGGAAGTGACAGGAATATAGTCATCAACATCAACCAACTACAAGTAAAATAAAGATAGAGGAAATGAAGAGATCAGCACAAATAAAAGAAGAATCTTCTCATTTCATTAATCAAAGTCAAGTACATTAAGCAGAAACTTGAAAATTATAAGCAAAAAGTACAAAATTAAATCCCAAGAAAAGATTAACTGGCAACTTCAGGCGGCCCAGTAGTGTTTGGCTGCTTCCCCTTGTCAGCAGCATCAGCAAAGGCATCCCCACTATAGGAACGCCCTCAGTCACCTGAGCAGGGAAAACATCGGCAAGAACTGTATCAAAGGGAAAATCAGCACCCTCGATGGCTGGGGCAGGAGCTTCCTCGTCCATAGTTGGCTTGGGACCCGGGTCATGCTCTTCGAACAGAGCAAACTCAGCATCAACCCCAGCAGCTAGAAGAGCTTTGTTCCATCCCTTCTTGAAGTTCAGAAGGCTGATATAGCCTATCTAAACCTCGGCATCATCATAAGCAGCAGCCCACCCAGAGTTGTATGAGTCCTCCTTAATGGTGGTTGCCTGGGCCTTTTCCGCTTCCAGCTGCTTGGCCAGAACCCTATTCTTCTCCGCGAGGTCCAGCTTGCTCGAGCATACTAGATCATAAGCCTTCCCCGGCTCGCCCAGCTCCTTAACCGCATCAACCCTCTCGCGAGTAGAGTTGACGAGGGCCAGATCAGACGAAATTCGGGCTGCATCAGCATCCTTTAGGTTAGCCTCCAGTTGAGAGCCCCTAGCTTCCAGAGCAGACTTCTGCTGCTCCAACTCGCCGTTCCTCCTTACCAGCTCGTCGCGAGAACGGTAGATCACAGCAAAGTCAGTTACAAACTGCAAAGAATAGAGAAGAAATCAAGAAGAGGAAAACATCTAGAACTTGTCAAAAAATTGAAAGTTGAAAGAGTATCTTACCAGGGCTAGCCTATGACTAGCTTGCAGGACCAATTGATTAGACCCCAGCACCCTCTGGCGATCTGCAGGGAGAACTGCCCTCTTAAGCAGTGCAAGAGCTAGCTGAGGAGAAATGGCAACTGAGGCCCCCTCGGGCAAAGCAGATACCGGGACTAAGGCTTGCCCTGCCTTTGTCCTGGACTCCATCCTTCTTCTCTCCTCCTCCTTCTCTTTCTCCATCCTCCTCCTCTCATCCAGTCTCTTCTTATCCTCCTCCTTCTTTCTCTCCCTCTCTTTTACCTACTCTTCTTCTCTCCTTTTCCTCTCTTGCTCCTGAGAGGAAGGCCAAGAACTTGTAACCACGACCCCAAATCCAGACTTCTGTTTCTTTGACCTTTGTGCAATGAGCACATGGTCATCATCATTATCATCTCTGATCAGGTTCTTCCTTGGAGGCATATCTTCACCAGAACTGCTGGAAGTGCTCGACGTTCCTTGAGCTTCAGAATTCTCCTCAGAATTAGAAGAGTTGCTACTGTCAGAGCTCCCTTCACCTAGATTACCTACAGGCTCACTTTCAGAGCTGCTCTCTTCTTCGTCCAACTGGATCGTCTCAACAGTAGTCTCTCCCAAAGAATCAAACTCTGGTACACTATCCACAGGCCATGCTATGAAGCTGGAGCCTACGTTCTTGTACTCTAACAAGAAGGCAGCAGACCTGGGATGCTCACCGTCACCCAAAGACTCTCTGATGTTCCAAGCTTTCACCAACTCCGAGATTCGAACCTCGCCAAGGGCAGGCTCCAAGTTCTTCGACCTCGCTGTAGAAAAAAAAGCAAAGAGGAGTTAGAAAAGTCATAAATTAGCAGAGATTGAGACAACAGTACAAATGTCTACCTATATATTCTTCCCCATAAAAGGGGACAGTAAACCACTCAGACCTCGACCCTTTGAACAGGGGAGAAAATTGCTAATTTCTAACAAGAAAGCCCTCTTGCCAATAGTCCTTATGGGAATCAGGTAGATTAACTACCAATACCCTATCAGGACTCCTGGCTTTGAGGTAGAGGACACCTGAGCTAGTTCGAGAAAAGGAATAACAGAAACAGACCTCGGCAAGTCCTAATCTAGTACCATACAACTGATTTATTCTATGTACACCATTTACTATTTTCCACACATTTGGCGAGCATTGTGCGCGGACGATATTGAAATAACCAAAGATATGCAAAAATAGATCATTAGGGGGAAAAGTAAGTCCCCCCTGGGAAAGCAGCAAAACATGGATCCAGTGGGCATCCTCTATATCCCTAACACTCTTAGGAGGCGAGGCACAACACTCAATCGCTACCCACTCAAGGATGTTGTAGAACTTTCTAAACTCAGAGATCGATCTATTTCCAATCTTCGCCATTGGAAAGCACAAACAAAAGCTACAAACTAAAGAGAAAATGCAAAGAAAGGACACGAAAAACTTACAAAATGGAAGCACGAGCTCAAGATAACTAAAAAGAAATGAGAATGGGGACTGAGAGCAAAGGGAATGATGCGTTAGAATTCTCAGAAGACGGAAGAGTGCTGGAAAGTCTGAAACAACGAAAAAGATGTGGTTATCCCAACGAGCCTTCAAATTCTAACCATAGTGCACAGTAAGCGAAGCGGCTGCCGCCAAAATCAACTCCACAGCTCCCGAGGAATTGCAACACGGCCATTATGGCTAATCATTTAAATCTGTTAGGCCTATATACATGGCACAACAAATTTAGGGGCAATTGTGGGTACCCAAAATTTAGAACCATGGGCCTGGACGAGTAGCCCAGTCCTGGAGGCCCAAAGTCCAGGCCCTTTATCTTTTATTTTGATCCAGTCTCCTCCCACGATCCCATAAAGGGAAGTTATAGGGGAGATGGGAAACATGGAGGAACCCATCACCTCCACTCACCTACATGTAAATGTATATATTAAACCCTAGGTCCGGGGCAAAAGAACAAATTGTATTCTCTGTAATCACTCTCCGTAGTATATAGAAATAACATCGACTGTTCCACCTTGGACGTAGGCACATTTTGGCTGAACCACGTACATCATTTGTTGTGTGATTGGCATCTTCTATTCCTTGCTCTCTTCTTGATAATCTTTCTCTCATATTTATTTGTGTTGCATAACAAATGCTTCTACACTATCTATGTGTGAAAATCGTGCCCACGCTACTTGCTATCCTTGATGTTACCGCGCTGGGATAGTCGTATCTCGATGGGACCTTTATGGGGGATATTGACTTGTACCCTATAAGATAGAAATCCTTGGTACAGGCTATCGAATCGATAGTTCATACGGTCCTAAGAGACGTGGGGGCATGTGCTATCCTCTTAGAGACTTGTAATCTATGCTTCGCCTCAATATTATTTGTGTATGTGTTAATACAGTTCGAGAGTGATTCCAAACTTGTATTTCCCTTAGTACGAGAGATACGGGTATTGGATAGTAGATTATGCACGCACCATAATTTTTATGTGGGGTGCTGTGAGAATATATATATTATACGAGTATTCAATATATATATGAAATTATGAAATTTTGAACTGTCTACTGTGTTATGATAAGTAAGACATGTATAATGACTTGAATTTGAAAATACTTGTTTTGAAAAAGTATAAGATGACACTGGGAAACTTTATTAATAAATAAAGTTAAGATGAGAGCTTTGATACTGAATAAAATTTTCCTCTTAAACCATTATATTGTTCAGTTTTAAATCTTACGAGTAACCTAAGATAAGTTAAACCATTGGGAAGTTTAGTGCGATCTAAGATAAGATAATCCGTTGGGAAGATTAGTGCGATAGGCGTGCACATTAGGAGAGAGGTGAGAATTTCTCAAGAGAGTGCCGCACTAATATGTTGTTTTGGCATGTAAACATTTTGAATACTTGCTAAACAAATTTTAAATCATCTACACTATCGGGCTCTGACCCGTTTCTATTTCTCTTTCTCTCTTGTATATATACGTATATATTACAGGTGCCCAACCACATGGGCGTCTTTCATATGATACTTCGGAAGGAACGTGTTGCAGCTTAGGTGGGAGTTGCAAGCCTCTTTCTTAGACGACTTCATTTATTTGACTCCACTCCTAGCATATTCATTTAGTGGGTCATGTGTCGCCCTTTCCGTTATTCAGTTGTTTATTTGGACATTGTGATTCAGTTATTTCTAGTATTGTCACTTTGGGATTTATTATTGTCTGGATGTTTTACTTTAAGTTTTTAATGTTGGGATTTGGTTGTTGGATGTTTAAATTATTTGGATTATATGTTCCAAGATTATTGTGGTGTGATTCTTTAATATTGAATTATTGTAAAGATTTAAATCTTGGTTTATAAAATAAAATTTGGAAAGTAATGTCTAAAAATAGTTTTGACACTTAGCTTAATTAATTAGGGTGTTTAAATTGGAAAAGTTATTTTTACGACAGTGATGCTAAGAATGAACCAACTGATCACCTTGATTTTAATTTAATAAAGGAGTGATCGCCATGTATTTAATTAGGTGGGGTGTCACAGAAATAACCTTTTTGTCACTACTCGAAAGAGATAACATCAAAATTCTCTCAATCATCAGACACTTTAAATTTCTCTCTCACTATAAATGCGGCATAGTTGCATTCTTCAGAGGTCGGAGTCCGAGTCAGCATTACTAAAATTGGCTTGATGAGAGTTCTAGTCACCATTATGACTCAAATCTGAGGGACATTACTTCTACATGTTCCCTCGACCACATCAAGTAAAACAAGTTATGGTTGTTGGAGATTCAACTTTATTTTCTCCAGTTCCATGACAAATTTCAATTTTAGGTAGATAGTTCTTAGATACGCCTCTAAACTAAAATCTTTGCCATTTATTTGCAAACTTAATGAGAAATTCCATATCATCGTTACTAATATCATGGGAACAAAAATCAAAAGATTCCTTTCTATCCTTAAAAGATAAACTTTTCTCTTTAAGAAGCATTCCTTGGCGATAAGACAAATTACCTTCACAAGTATTGAGACAACCAACCAATTCATCTACACACATTGACTTTGGAAGTAAGGATATCAATGAAATGCCCTTTGCCACGAAACTGAGGAGGGAGAAATTGTAGGATTTTTTTACAATTATTTCCACTTTGATGATCTTGCCCAAAGAAAAGACAGAGTTTACTAGGTCCATCATATTAGCATATGACTCGTTAAAATTTGTGTACTCCTTCAGAGTAAGAAGTTCGAAATAGGTTGTAAACCATTGAAGCTTAGAATACCTCATGGCGTATGTTTTTTGTATAATATCCCACGCCTCCTTAGACATCAGACATGTGGATATATATGTAAACTCTCTAGGGAACAGTTGGACAAAAATAGTATCGAGTCCCTTCTTGTTTAACCCATTATCCTTTAAAGTATGATCTCCTTAAATATAATCAATCTTATCGTTGTGGACATCATTGACAATGGTTTTGGGATAAGTCCATCCCAAAATCACACTATTCCATATTCGATGGTACATAGACATAAAGTAAGTTGTCAAATGGAATTTCCAATAAGAATAATTGATGCCATCAAATGGAGGACGTCAGATGGTTAATCGTCCATACATTCCACACAAAATTATATAAACTAAGTTTTTTACGCCTAACACTTGGAGACCCTTTATGATACCAGTTGAGAGTGTGCCTCTCGACGGTAGCTACCCACATAAAAATTAGTTCCCATAATTGAAGAAAAAAGGTTTGTTAATTTATTATTCAAAAACGGATTATACAGTCTAAAATATATGTGGCAAAATATTTTACTAAATTTTGGAATCTTTAAGTTTTACGTTCTGATTTAAGACAATGATTCTAAAATATTTTGAAGGAGTTATAGAAGCACATGGAAGGATATACAAGGAAAAAATACACTAACGGTATAATTTTTAGCCGGTCAGAAAGACAAATGCCTTATCATAGAGTTTTATAACTAATATATAGAGATTTAGAGCCACATGACGCTATGACCTACTAGAAACTCTTTCCCACCATATTCTTCGTATAGAGCGTCAATTGTTGGAGGACACTGTACAACCACAATAGGTTTTAGTCCCCAGCCAATGCCTTCAAATCTTTCAGAAAAAAAATCTTCGTTAAAGTTAAAGAAACTTCTATTCCTAGAAGGAACCTTCAAGAAAGAAAAATGATACACCTAGGATTTTTAGGGAGTACTATAGATATGTGTCAGGTTTTTTTTACAAAGATGTGGTGCTTTAAATCTCAAAATATGTTTTTCCAAACCATTGATGAGAAAATATTTACTCACTAATGATAAAACATTTTTCAACACAAGGTGAGTAAATATACCTCTATTGGAAAAAAATCTTGAAAAGAAGTCAAATAATAGTAGTGAAAAATGTTTTCTCAAATAAATATAAAACATTATCAACAAAATTATTTTTCCAAGATCTCCCTCTTCATTTGGAAGTGACACACTCTTATTATGTCAAATACGCACATCACGGTCTTAGTCGCCCAAAAGGTTAAAATTGACACACTAGCCCAGAAGATCTTTATGAAAGATCTTATGCATAAGTGACCTTCGACGTTATCTAGTTTACCTTAGAATACCAATACTTAAAATACACAAAAAGATGAAATTTTTTAGAAAATAGATTTTTCTATATGAAAAGTATATATACATGTGAATTTGACAAAATTACAAATCCAAGATTGATTAAAAAATATTTTTCAATTATAAAAATAGATTAACCAAGGTGAAGCTAAGTACCCTAAGTATTACATCTTTCATAAATAGTGTACTTATGATTCGACATTGAGTTAATCTAGTTTATTCATGAATATCTTTTATGACTTCTTAGAGAAAGCCTCAAACGTGTTTTTGTAAATGAATTTAGATAATTTATTTTATGGAGCACATCAATTATATTATAAATAAAAAGAATACGATGACGATGTGGAAATCACTTATTGGGATCTAGATATGACGAAATAGGAAATAAATGGGAACCTAATAACCTTCATTTATTATTTGAGGAACAAAGTCATGAAGATGGTAAACCGACCATAAGAGGAGGAATAAGTGGTGAAATTGTAAAAATGAATTGATTCAGTTGCACCGGGATCGACTAAAGATGTAGTATCTACCTCATTTCAAGGCTTTGATGGACCAAAGGTCCCAATTAAAATATGAGCTCATGAACAGAACTCCTAAGGTTGAGATAGACAACACGAGTAATATTCCTCCTTAATCAAGAAAAAGAACTGACAAGGAAAGAACAACCACTATGTACGTTATTCAAGCTACTACATTTGCACCCACACCCTAGAGTAGTCAATGACCCAATGAACATTACATGCTTTATATGCTCCCGTAGGTAAAGTCTACTGAGATCTCAAGAAGATGATCTTTTAAAGCGCCATTACGTATATCCCTTACCAAAAGACTTAATAAATGATTTGTACTGTGACAGACTATCGGAAACACTTTAGAAGGATGTCAAACTTTAAGAAATGTCATCCAAGACCCCATTAACCAAGGAAACATTAATTCCCCTGCCATGCCAAAGTTCAGGGGTGAGTTCCATTATCAATGAAGGAGAATCTGAATACATGTCTCTCTTGATCGATTCGATAGACTCAACATGTAAGGGAACAAATTTCTAATTGAGTCATTTCTTATTTTGGCTCAATTCTGCACAAAAACGTTTGAGTCATAGGATAGAGTTCTTGACCATCCTTCAAGCCTATGACATACTAAAGTTGAAGATGTAGCGGCCAAGATTATAAAGCTTCATCAAATGTCGAGTTTATTGTGCCTCATTTCTACATCAACAACATTTGTTCCGTTTACTCCCAAGGTATAAATGCATTAAATATTTTATATAGGATCTTGGAAAAATTTTAATTGGGTGTAAGTTTTGTTTAAACTGTTGTTTGTTTTCAGAAAGTTTCTTTAAAACATTGAAATAAAGTTTATGGGCTAAAATTAAATTTTTAAACATTCTGGAAAGTCGTTCGATATTGTTGTTCGAATGAGTTTTTCGTTCGAACGAGAATATCGTTCGAACAAGGTTTGCCAACGACCTGCCTCTAGAACTTTGTTAGAAGTGTCGTTTGAACGAAAATCTCGTTCGAACAAGATTTCTAGCGGGAAATTAAATTGGGACTTTTGGGCATTTTTCACCTCTATCGCACTACTTTTTCCCACTAACTTTTGATGGTCTTATCAACTGCGGGAATCGATATTTTGAGTTTAACTTTTTCACATACTACAATCTCCAAGAGAGAGTTTGAGAGAAAATTTCTAAAAAGAAAGAGTTCATGTTTTGAGTGTTTATTTTTTAAGAAAAAATCCTAAAACACTTTTTTTTCACCCATTGTTTGTTTATTCCAAATTTCCATATAAATATCTTACTTGGAGTGTTTGGCATCAGGTTTACTCTACCATTGAAGAGTTCATTTGGGTTTACTTATACGTCCCATAAAGAAGAAGTTCATTGTTTTTCTGCGGCATTCTCACATGCTGAAAGGTACCATGTGTGGTTGACGGTGTACCTAAAGTCTCATTGGTGGATTCCAAGGTTCCGAGGAGTTCGGGATTGTCTTCTAGGCAGAGGTAGTTACAAGAATACGCGTCGGGGCTTGAAGGAGTCGAGTCGAGTGTTGTAAGTCATCTTGTTTATAATTGTAAATTTCGTACTTAGTGGACTTAAGGCCGAGCCGTCCGAGATCTTTTCCCGTTGTGGGTTTTTCCTCGTACATCGCGGCGTAGTGATTAATTTGTCATTTTATCTTTTGCAAAATTCACCATTAGATGCATGCTTAGGTAAAGAGATAAAATTTGGTTTAATTCACTAATTGTTTAATTTGGTGCTAAATTAAATTGGGTATAATTTAATTAATTGAATTCATGTCATTAAATTTAATTTGTTAAAATTGGATTGGACTATTTTTTGTAATATTGAAAGTATGACTTAGGCAAATTTCTAGGACTTGGATTGAATTAAGTTGTTTAAGTGAAATATGTATTTGTTGATTAATCTAATTTCACTTTGTGTTTAGTTTAATTTTAATTTAAAAGAAATTAAAATTTGTTGTTTGTGTGTGTTTAATTGAACCATCTCGCTTCCACATCTGATTAAAGGTAAATGCAAATTATTATTTTAATTTTTTAAAATTGGGGGCCTCGTGTTCCAACACAACATAAGGGGGAGAATAACTAAACATCATAAGTTTAGTCAATAGACGCTCAGATCACGCAGTTCCCATACCAATACACATAGATATTATGGTTCGGATGCTTGGATCTTTGGAATCCATCGGTCGAGATATTTTGGGGGCTATCTTGTACTAGTTAATGTACATGGTGTTTCGAGAAAATTTAGATGTGTTGTTATTAGGCATGCTTCATAATCATTAGAACGTCTCTGAGCATTAGGAGGAAATGCATGGTGAAGTGAAATAAGTTGCAAGATAGATAAGGAAACCCGATAATAGGTAAATCATATCTATTTGGTGGGGAGAAGAATTTAAAATCGAAGACAACCAAGGATCTTGCTAACAGTCATCACCAAATGATTCATCAATCGAAAAATTATCCAAAAAATAACGCATATTTAACTTCGATGACCTAAATGTCTTCTATCCCTAGGAAGATAATAACCATGTTTTTACCCTGAAGTTTAATGATATATTGAACGAATTCCTCACCACTGATTGGGAGTCCTTAGAATTCAACCATATTACTCAATCCAGAAGGTTCTATAAAGACCCGGTCCTTGACGAAATTCATTCTTTGGAAAAGGACAAAAATAAAGGAAAAGAATCACTTGAAGAAGACCCATTGGGATAATTTTAGGAGAAGCGAGTTTAGATACGTGAAAGAAGATGCAATCCAGTATTTCTATATGGGGACTCATCATGTCCTCCTAGATGCATAAAGATTTCACTATAAAACAATTATCTCAAAAGGTAATGTCCATCTCCACTAACACTAAAGATTTACTGCAAATATTCAGGAGCCTACATTTTTGAAATAGCATATCATTTGCCAATATTGAATTTCCTAAAATAAGAACATGCCATTGTAATACCCCGTAATTTTATAGATTTTATTTATTGGGATTAATTAAACTAATTGGAAATTAATTGGAAATTAATCCTGATTTAAATACTAGAAAGATATGAGTTGGTATTAGATTATGATGATAAGGATGAATATCATTGGGTAAATATGATAATATATGATTATTGAAATAATTAAAATTGTCGCAAGTCATAAATACGACAATTCAAAAAATTAAGTTGGGATGCGTGCATACGCGTCAAGAATCAATTTAATTGAACTTAAAAGAAAATATAATTTTATCATCCATATGATCATTTTGAGTGCTCCAGTGTGTCCGGAAGGGTCGAGATAGCCATAAAACACTAGTCAGGGGTTTAGTTTGGGTCCCGGGGCATTTTTAGGCCACACTGGCAACTCAGGAGGGTATTTTGGTAATTTTTATTTTTGGGGAATAGTGACCCACAAAAATTGGGTATTGAAAATAAACCTATATAAGAGCCCTTTGTGGTCATTCATTGTCATACCAAGCCTTCATCAAAGAGAGAAGAGAGGAGAAGTTCTAAGGGGTTTCCAAAGCCACCACCACCCGTCGTCGCGATCGCCGAAATTAAGACTGAAAAAGAGAAGGAAAATCAACCTAGATCATCGTAAAAGGATCAGAACTTCTAAATAAAGGCAAGTGATTCAATCCATTAAGATTCAGCAAAATATTTATCCATGTTAGAGTAGGATTTGGTGATTTCCTTGAAAATTTGAAAACTCATGAAATTTGGAGATAAAGTCTATATTACGATTAGGTTATTTATGAAATCTTAATTCTGGAAGAACCTCACATATTAGATCATAAACCATGTGTAATTAATTTCAGATTTATGAAGAGATTATGATGATTCTTGAAGAAAAATTGAAAGATAAAACTTTTTATGAAATTATGATGATTAATCCAAGAAAAGACCAATTGATGATGAATTGACAGTTATGGAACCTTTAGAATCATGTAGTTAGGTTGTATAATGATCCTAGATGTTTACTTTAGAATTTAACACCTTGAAATGATTATTTGAGAGAAGAATTGGACTTAAAATGAAGAAAGCCCGTAGACTACACCTGCTTGATAGATCAATCGACATTCATAGGTTGATCGATCGATGGTGCTCGATCGATCGATATTCATAGGTCGATCGATTGACCTTCCTAGAAACAATGATCTTTTTCCCTTTTTAGGATTTAATCGATTCCTGCCATTTGAAAGTTGAACAAGGGAATTTTTTAAGGACGTTAGGACTTAGGAGAGACCAGTAGGGACGTAATTAAAACCCCGAAACATATTAGAATTGATTGTGAATATAGTAATTGAATTTACGAGGGCTTGACAAGTAATTTCCTATTTTACAATACGGAACATGATTTATATTATTAGGAGTGATAAACTAGGATATGAAACGTAAATAAAGAGCTAAGGGTACTGAATTAATATTTGGAAAAGTTTGGAGACTTAGTAAACTCTTCGGTTAGGATTAAGTACTCGAAATTTACAACGTGAGACGTATCGACAAAATACATTATATATCATCCTGAATAATTATATTATATGAACTTTGACTAATGGTATAAGGCTGAAATATACCCTTAATAATATAACCAATTATTTAAGGTGTGTGAATTCTTAATATATGGATTATTATGTGTATGACATACCTACCATACTTGCTATCATGGGAGGTGGGTTATTAATAAGGGCCATCTAATATTTGTGTGTTTACGGGTGGATTTAGATTCGAAACTCAAGAAGATAGGGCTTGGGATGGCTTATTTTGAGTTAATAAGTCAGCAGACCATGGGAGCGTAGGTGCGTGACCCTTGGTATGGGAACTATGTTCTCCTCCAATATGTGTGATTTTGGCTTATTGAAATGATTACTAAGATATTCGGAATATGTAGTCCTTATGTACATGATGTACCGGGATTTGATAGCAGAGTATGTGTGGACCACGCCTTACCCTGAGAGTGCCATATTTGTATATTTATGCCGGGAATGATATACTTGCATTTATAACTAGCTCATTGTTAAAATGTGAATACTAATATTTGAGATGCTTAAATGAGATTAAAAGTGTGATAATACATATCGTAATTGATTTAATAATTATGATAAATGAAAAGGTAAGAGATATGCAGAATATATTAGAATAATATGAATGGACCACTATATTATAATGAGAAGACATGATGTAATTACATACTAGTTAGTTAGTGGCATAATTAGGATGGGTTAAGGGTATACGTTAAGTGTGCACATTAGTTGAGGGGTTAAGGACTCATGTGAGAAAACGTAACAAGCATGTATAAAATATTTAATATTTAATGTAATTAAACACTTGTTGTATTTTAAACTGTTTTCACCTCGGGCTCTGACCCGTTTTCTTTCAAATATATTTTTCTTGTAAAACCTTTTTAGGTGCCCCACCATAGGGATGCCAAACATTGGAGTTCCATTTCATAGACGTGTTGTAGCTGCAGTGAAAGTTACAGGATCTTGGTAGTAGACGCCTCCACATTCTTCATTTGATTCCATTCAGGGTCATCTATCTGTTAGGGCATGCCGCCCCTTTCCATTTGGAGATAATATTCTCATACTACTAGTGTCATTTATATCTTTGGAATTTATTTAGTTATTCAAACTTCATTTTGGGTTTTATTCTGTATTTGTATGATTCAGGGGAGTGTTACTCCAAACTCATTTTATCATCTTATTTCTATTCTATTGTGTTGTAGATGTGGTATAGTTATCTTATAATTTAAATGGTTACATGTTAATTTAATTTAATAAAATTAACAACTCACTCTTTAAATATTAGGTGGCTAGTAATTGTTAAAAATATTTTCGACCGTGATGCTATGGACTAAACAAACTTGACATTTTGTATTAATTTGAATAAAGGAGTAGCTATCCGGTATTTAATTAGACGGAGTATCACAGGTGTATCAGAGCATCAGGTTCTAGTATCCTTAGGATATGTACGGGTTGTTATGTTTCTGCGTAACGTGCTTTGATATAAAGCCCTATATTTTAGGTTTTTTGTACTCCATTATGTATTCTACATTCTTCAGCTATTTTGAAGATATTAACTGTGTACTTATAAAACTTCTCTCATTTCAGATTCCTCCTAAATGTACAAATCAAATTCCCAGGGATGACCAACCCAAACCTCAGCTTGCATCAGCTCAGGGTTCAATGAACGCTGATGAAGTTGCTGCCATCGTAGCCTAGGCTGTAGATGTCGCATTAACACTCCTGCAACATTAACAATCACACGCACCGGTGGCAGCCCCAATCCAGGCCCAGGCATTCCCGTCTACTTGGGAATGTGTCCGGGATGCTTTTCAAAAAGCACACCCTCTGAAATTTTTAGGAAGCTCTCACGTTGTTATGACAAGCCGGTGGAAAAAGGACATCCAAAGGCATTTAAGGATGTACAAATTCAAGGACGTGCAGAGGTAGGTACTAGCAACTTTCAAGCTAGTAGGATCAACACTACAGTGATGGGAGTCATTTACCACCATAGAGGAGAGAGACGTTCTTTCAATACAAGAGTTTTGGGTGCGATTCGACCGCAAATATTTTCCCTCAGCGGTTCAAACACAAATGAGGTGAAAATTAATGAACCTTAAACATGAGGGAAAGACAGTGGCAGAATATGAGATAAAATTCACTAATCTCCTGAATATCATCCTTGATGAGATCCCCACAGAGGAGAGAAAATCCAGAGGTTCACAGATGGGTTGACATGGAGGATTCTTCAGTACTTGCTGGGAAATCTCTCGTTGTCCACCTACTCAGATGTGGTTAACGTGGCCTTAATATATTACCAGGACCACCGCTTTCACTTGACAGAAGGTAAAAGAGTAGAAGGGTCCAGCCAGTAGGGGAGGATAGGGGAAATGGTGCCAATGGGGCACAGTTAATTCAGGGACATAATAAACAAGGTGACCAGGGTCCGCAGTACGAGATTTTAAGAGATTTCGATTAGGGGGATTTAATCATGGTCAAGGAGGCTTTAGGCATGGCCAGCAGGGCCAACATGGTTATCGGGGTCATCAAGGCCATCAGTAGTTTCAGCAGGTCCAGTATGGCCAGGGAAGGGGTGGTAACGACCATCAGGGCCGCGAGCAGCAAGTTCAAAAAGGGGGGAACTTCCAGGGGAGATGTTTCCTATGTGGAAAGATTGTCCACAAACGTCACGACTGTTTTGAAAAGGGCAGGTCCCCACAGCAGTCGCAGCAGCAGCAAGAGGGTACTCAAAATGAGCCCTAGAGACCATTTTTCCCGTCGCACTCCCAGCGCCACAGCAGATGCCAGCATTGCCACCGATCCTACACATCCTAATCCAGCAGGGACAACTTTAGTACGGTCGGGTTTACCAATTTTAGCAAGCCGCAATCGCACAGGATGCACCTGCGATTTAGGGTACGTTTTCTATTCAGGGGACTATGGGGCGCATTTTATTTTACACGGGGGCCACACATTATTTTATTTCCACAAGATTTGCGTACGCTATAGGATTATTAGAGACCGAAGAGAGAACCGTTACTTTTATAGATTCACCAATGAGTAGGGGTTCCATAATTACTTTTATAAGTAGAGGTGTGGGTGTAGAGATCAGGAGGCTTACTTTGCCTGCCGACATGTTAGTATTAGATATGACCGAGTATAATGCTATTATTGGTATGGATTGGCTGATTGCGCATCGATCCATGATTGATTGTTATAGTAGGAGTATTATTTTTGCCATACCTGGGCAAGAGATGTTTTTAGTGGCGATGCCTCATCCTGAGGGAGCATCGCCCACACACTTGTATTATATAGAGGAGGAGACCTTTAAGGAAGTGGTAATACCACTTGATTCGATCCCAGTTTTTAGGGAGTTCGCTGATGTATTCCGGGATATTACTAGATTTCCACCTAGTAGAGAAATATACTTTGTTATAGATTTGGCATCGGGAACTCAGCCAATAGCCCGCGCACCTTACCGTATGGTTCCAGTGGAGATGAGGGAGCTACGGGATCAGATAGAGCAGCTGTTAGGTCAGAGGTTTATCTGAAGGAGTACTTTTCCATGGGGTGCTCCTGTTCTATTTTTTAAGAAAATGGATGGATCTTTGAGGTTGTGTATCGATTACCCAGAACTGAATAAAGTCACGATACAAAATAAATATCCGTTACCCCGAATCGATGACTTATTCGACCACTTAAGAGGAGCTGCTTTCTTCTCAAAGATTGACTTGAAATCAGGGCAACATCAGTTGTGAATTAGGGAGCAGGATGTCTCAAAGACTTGAAATTAGGGCACCATCAGTTGTGAAGAGAATGCCAACCACTTAAGACATGTTTTGCAGACATTACGTCATAACGAGTTGTATGCAAAATATTATAAATGTGTGTTTTGGTTGAAGGAGGTCCAGTTTTTGGGCCATATCGTCTCGAACAGTGGATTATCTATTGATCTAGGGAAGGTATTCGCAGTGAGGGAGTGGGGACAACCCACGACACCAACAAAAATATGTAGTTTCTTGGGCCTAGTAGGATACTACAGGAGGTTTATTCGGGGGTTCTCAAAAATAGCGGGTCCTTTGACACATCTAACTCGCAAGGGTGTACCATTTATTTGGAGCAATGCCTGCCAATTGGAATTCGATGAGTTGAAGGACAAGTTGATCTCAGCACCAGTGTTAGCATTACCCAGGCTGGGAGTGGAGTACCTAGTCTACACTGATGCATCCTTACTAGGACTTGGGGGAGTACTGTAGTAGGAAAGTCAAGACATAGCTTATGCTTCCCGTAAGCTTAAACCTCACGAGAGGAATTACCCCACCCATGACTTGGAGCTAGCGGCAGTCATCTTTGCTCTTTGTATTTGGAGACATTATCTCCTTGGGGATAAATTCCATTTATTCACACATCACAAGTCTCTTCAGTACCTCTTCACCTAAAAGGATATGAATATGCGTCAACGTCATTGGCTAGAGTTTTTGAAGGATTATCAGTTCGATATCCAATACCACCCAGGGAGGGCTAACGTGGTAGCAGATGCGTTGAGCCGTAGGCCAGTAGGTGAGGTGGTCAAGTTGTGGAAAGCCAAATGGAAGGAGTTGGGACACCAGGATGCAATGGACCAATTATTCATGTTTGTAATGACAATTACGCCTAAAATTATTATGAGGGTAATAAAGGCCCAAGCAACAGACCCTATTTGTCAGGGTTAGATAATACAACTGTTAGCAGAGGGAGCCGAGTCTTATTCCGTTAGTTCGGATGGGGGCTTACGCTTCAATGGAAGGTTAGTTGTTCCTGAGGGGGAAGACTTGCGACACAAGGTAATGAAAGAGTCGCACGGGTTGCGATTCGCCGTGCATCCTGGTGGGGATAAAATGTACCAAGATATGAAGCGACAGTACTGGTGAAGCAGAATGAAGAGAGATATTGTTGCGTTTGTTTCGAAATGTGCCACATGTCAACTAGTAAAAGTGGACCATCAGAGGACGGTAGGAATTTTATAGCTGTTAGAAGTCCCGATGTGTAAATTGGAGAGCATTTACATGGACTTCATCATAGGATTACCTACATAGCCAAGAGGTTACGACTCCATATGGGTGATCGTAGACCGGTTGACAAACGTTACTCATTTTCTACCAGCCTGGACTGACTACACTACAGGACAGTATGCGCATATCTTCATAGGGGAAATAGTAAGACTCCATGGAGTGCCTCTCAATATCATTTCTGATAGAGACAAAATAATTGTGTCACGATTTTAGGAGAGTTTCCAAGAAGCCATGGGAATAGAATTGCGGTTAAGTACCGCTTATCACCCGCAGACTGATGGGCAGACTGAATGAACCAATCAGATATTGGAAGACATGTTACGCATGTGTATACTATACTTTGGAGGTGGTTGGGAGCAGTATCTTCCACTGGTGGAGTTTTCCTATAATAATTCCTACCCGTTCACTATTGGTATGGATCCATTCGAGGCGTTGTATGGTAGACCTTGTCATTCCCCATCATGTTGGCTATAGGTGGGGGATAACAAACTCCTTGGGTCAGAGATGATTTAGGATGCTTGAACGAGAATAGAGATGATACAGAATTGTATTCGAGTAGCGCAGGACATCCAAAAAAGCTATACTGATGCCAAAAGGTCCTTTCGAGAGTTCAATGTGGGGGATCAGGTGCTTCTCAAAGTATATCCTATAAAGGGGATTATACATTTTGGTAAGAAGGAAAAGTTGGCACCTATATAGGTGGGACCACTCCCTATCATTAAACGAATTGGGCCAGTCGCCTACAGACTTGGATTACCGGAACACTTGCATAGGGTCCATGACGTGTTCCACATTTCCTCACTGAGGAGATATCTTCAAGACGAGTTGTCCCATACTCACTTTACTTTAGAAGATATTGATCTTCAGCCCGATAGTATCTATGAGGAAGGGCCGATTGCTATTCTAGACCATAGCAAAAGGAAAGTGCAGTAAAAGATAGTACCATTAGTACGTGTTCAGTGGTGGCATCATAATGCTAAGGAGTCTACCTGGGAGCGTGAGGATGAGATACGCGAGCGCTATCCAGAGTTATTTTTTTCAGGTATAATTAAATTCTGAATTTTGGGATGAAATTCAGTTATCAGGGGCGACGTATGTAATACCCCATAATTTTATAGATTTTATTTAATGGGATTACTTAATCTAATTGGAAATTAATTAGAAATTAATTTGGATTTAAATACTAGCAAGATATGAGTTGGTATTTGATTATGATGATAAGGATGAATATCATTGGGTAAATATGATAATATATGATTATTGAAATAATTAAAATTGTCGCAAGTCATAAATACAATAATTTGAGAAATTAAGTTGGGATGCGTGCATACGCGTCAAGAATCAATTTAATTGAACTTAAAAGTAAAATATAATTTTATCATCCATATGATCCCTTTGAGTGCACCAGTAAGTCTAGAAGGGTCGAGATAGACAGAAAACACTAGTCGGGGGTTTAGTTTGGGTCCCGGGGCATTTTTAGGCCACATCGGCAACCCGGGAGGGTATTTTGGTAATTTCCATTTTTGGGGAATAGTGACCCACGAAAATTGGATCTTGCAAATCAGACTATATTATAGCCATTTGGGTTCATTCATTGTCACACCAAGCCTTCATCAAAGAGAGAAGAGAGGAGAAGTTCTAAGGGGTTTCCAAAGCCACCACCACCCGCCGCCGCGATCGCCGAAAATTGCGATCGAAAAAGAGAAGGAAAATCAACCTAGATCATCGTCAAATGATCAGAACTTCAAAAAAAGGTAAGTGATTCAATCCATTAAGATTCAGTAAATAAATTATCCATGTTAGAGTAGGATTTCGTGATTTCTTTAAAAATCTGAAAACTCATGAAATTTGGAGATGAAGCCTAAATTATGATTTGGTTATTTATGAAATCTTGATTATGGAAGAACCTCACATATTAGATCATAAACCATGTGTAATTAATTTCAGATTTATGAAGAGATTATGATGATTCTTGAAGAAAAATTGAAGGTAAAACTTTGTATGAAACTAGGATGATTAATCCAAGAAAAGACCAATTGATGATGAATTGACACTTATGGAACCTTTAGAATCATGTAGTTAGGTTGTATAATGATACTAAATGTTTAATTTAGAATTTAACACATTGAAATGATGATTTGAGACAAGAATTGGACTTAAAATGAAGAAAACCCGTAGCCTGCACCTGCTTGATTGATCGATTAACATTCATAGGTCGATCGATCGATGGTACTCGATTGATCGACATTCATAGGTCGATCGATCGACCTTCCAAGAAACAGTGATCTTTTTCCCTTTTTTAGATTTAACCGATTCCGTCCATTTGAAAGTTGAATTAGGGAATTTTTTAAAGACGTTAGGACTTAGGAGAGACCAGTAGGGACATAATTAAAATCCCGGAACATATTAGAATTGAGTGGGCATATAGTGATTGAATTTGCGAGGGTTAGAGAAGTAATTTCCTATTTTACGGTACGGAACATGATTTATATTATTAGGAGTGATAAACTAGGACATGAAACATAAATAAAGAGCTAAGGGTCCTGAATTAATATTTGCGAAAGTTTTTAGACTTAGTAACCTTTTCGGTTAAGATTCGGTACTCAAAATTTACGACCTGGGACGTATCGACAAAATATAGCATATATTATCCGAAATAATCATATTATATGAACTTTGGCTAATGGTAAAAGGCTGAAATATACCCTTAATAATATTAGCTATTATTTAAGTTATTTGAATGCTTAATATATGGATTATTATCTGTATGACATCCCTACCATACTTTCTATCACGGAAGGTCGGTAATTAATAAGGTCCATCTAATATTTGTCCCTACGAGGGGATTTAGATTGGTACCTCAAGAACATAAGGCTTGGAATGGCTTATTTTGAGTTAATAAGTCAGCAGACCATGGGAGCGTAGGTATGTACGTGACCCGTGATATGGGAACTATGTTCGCCTCCAATATGTGTGATTTGGGCTTATTGAAATGATTCCTTAGATATTCGGAATACGTAGTCCTTATGTACATGATGTACCGGGATTTGATATCAGAGTATGTGTGCACCACACCTTTGTCTGGGGGTGCCATATTTGTATATTTATGCTGGGAATGATATACTTTCATTTATAACTAGCTCATTGTTAAAATGTGAATACTAATATTTGAGATGCTTGAATAAGATTAAAAGTCTTATAATACATATCGTAATTGATGTAATAATTCAGATAAATGAAAAGTTAAGAGACATGAAGAATATATTAGAATAATATGAATGGACCCCTATATTATAATGAGAAGACTGGATGTAATTACAGACTAGTTAGTTAGTGGCATAATTAGGATGGGTTAAGGGTATACGTTAAGCGTACACATTAGTTGAGGGGTTAAGGACTCATGTGAGAAAACGTAACAAACATGTATACAATATTTACTGTTTAAGGCACTTAAACACTTGTTGTATTTAAACTGTTTTCAACTCGGGCTCTGACCCGTTTTCTTTCAAATATATTTTTCTTCTAAAACCTTTTTAGGTGCCCCGCCACAGGGATGCCAAGCATAGGAGTTCCATTTCATAGATGTGTTGTAGCTACAGTGAAAGTTATAGGATATCGGTAGTAGACGCCTCCACATGCTTCATTTGATTCTATTCAGGGTCATCTATCAGTTAGGGCATGTCGCCCCTTTCCATTTAGAGATAATATTCTCAGACTACCAGTGTCATTTCTGTCTTTGGAATTTATTTTGTTATTCAGACTTCATTTTGGGTTTTATTCAGTATTTGTATTATTCAGGGAAGTGTTACTCCAAACTCATTTTATCATCTCATTTCAATTCTATTGTGTTGTGGATGTGGTATAGTTATATTATCATTTAAATGGTTTCATGTTAATTTAATTTAATAAAATTGACAACTCACTCTTTAAATATTAGGTGGCTAGTAATTGTTTAAAATGTTTTCGACAGTGATGCTATGGACTGAACCAACTTGACATTTTGTATTAATTTGAATAATGGAGTATCTACCCGGTATTTAATTAGACGGGGTGTCACAGCCATTATATAGCCTCGATAAATATGGTGAATGTCGAAGTATAAAGGATCCAAATGCTACTTATTCATTACGGGCCTACCCTGAACATTTGCACACTGAGAATGACCAAATTCTTGGGAATTTAAGATGAGGACCCCACACCCACCACTCAAGATGTGAGGGCTTTTTATAATACTTAAAAAGAAGTAATGGGTTCCATCATACATAGTCTAGGGATTAGCCCACTAGACATCCTCACTAATTTCCATGCAATTCATATACTCATATCTTTCAATATGCTTATGGGGTGACCGTGGATTCTTGATATCGGATGTGTTTCTTCGGCATTCCATCATAAATTAACACTATTCTGTGGGGGAAATTTGATCACTATATTCGAATATGATAACTTTGTCTAAGGGGAAAGACCCAACATCCCAACCCTATAAATCCAACACGAAGGCATAGATAACTACATTAGTTGTTTTAGTTACACCCTCTTAGATTAGTAATATCAGTTGATTCTAATGAACAAATCTCACCTCCATACTCTGAATATGGTTTTAATAAAATCAACCTCGAGCCAAAGAAGGTGGAATTCCTACATGTGATAGGACTAGGGAAAAAATTGTAATAGATTCCCCTCAAGATACCTCAATAATGAAACACCGAAGGACTAAGCTACAAGCGAGAGACCTTTTTTTCAAACTCCTCTAACTTCTCGAATAAGACATCGATGTCTTCATTTATTCCTTGACAGATATTATGGGAATCTATCCTAAAATCATTATCTAACGCATGCCTAGATATCCAAATGCTAAGTACATGAAACAAAAAATCCAAATGCTCATACGAGAATAGTCCCTCAAGGTCAAAGAAGTGGTGATAATATAGCACAAAGTAGACTTTTTAAGAGTAGTCAAATACCCCGTATGGATGGTAACATATACATGTCCCTAAAACAGGAGGGAACATTAGGATGTGTGTATATTATAAATAATTCAATAGTGATAATCCAAAGGATTATTACTTATTGCCTAACATGGATAGGATCATCGATATCATCCATGACCACGCCCATAAGTCCTCGTTAATGGGTTCTCTAGTTATTATCAAATTTAGATACACCTAAATGATTATGGGAAAATAACTTTCACTACACCCAAGTGGAAATTTTTTACACAGTGGTGTCATTCAGTCTCAAAGATGTTTGTACAATTTACCAAAGAGGGGCTACTACCTTGATGCATGACATGATTCATAAATAGGTTGAAGCGTATGAGTATGACATGGTCGTCAAGTCCAGTATAGAGGAAAGACATGTTCCATCCTTAAGAAAATTATTTCAGAGACTAAGGATGTATCTGATGCACCTAACTCCACAAAAATGTATCTTCGAATTTAATAAAGGAAAGTTTCTAGGATTCCTCATCAATAAAAAAAGGATTGAGGTAAACCCGCCCAAGTCAAAGGCATAATGGAAATTCTATCCTCATGCGCTTAAAACAAGGTCAGAGTTTTCTTAGGAAGGCTTTAATAAATTAGTAGGTTCATCTATCACTTGACCTTTATATGTGATCCAATCATCAAACTACTCTAAAGAGATTCTACTAACATTTGGAACTTTTCATGTTAATAGTCTTTTTATAGAATAAAGAATTATTTAACTGACCCTATGGTGTTAGCTCGGCCTCAACCTAAAAATATTCTTATCCTATACATCACAATCACCAACATTGCACTAGACCGCCATGCTTCTCTATATTTTGAAGAATATCTAGAATATCAAGACATATACTAGGGTAACTGAAAGCTCAATGCTTGTCAAGAATGATAGACGGACTTGAAAATTTCATGTTTGTTACTTATGTGGGTAAAACAAAATCTGAGACTCGACTTGGCCTCTTTTAAAATCAATATCATCTCCCGAATGGATCCCTTCAAATACTTACTCAAAAAAATTCTTTAACAAGAATAATGGCTAAATGGCTATTCCTTCATTACAAACTTGACATCAAGTATGTACATTATGCTAAACGCCAAGCGAGTAGATAAATTTATACATAAGAATACCATCTACAATTATGTCAAAACCTTTGACATAATCCCATATAATGGAATGCACTTTGAGGTAGAGGTCAGAGATCTCGTTAAAGAATATAAAATTTAGAGACATAAGTCTTCTCCTTACTGCCCATAGACCAATGACACTGAAGAGTTATTTAATAGCAATATGAACGTTATAGTATGAAGCTAATAGTGAGAAATATTATCAAAGTATGTTGATTTTGGGATTACGTAATTCTACATGAACTCCGGGGGTATCAAACCATAGTAAAAACACCTACAGGAGCCATGCCATACTCACTTGTATATGGGATAAAAGTAGTGTTACTAACCGATACAAATATCCATTTCTTAAGAGTTATAGTGGAAAACCTAATCTCTAAACTTTAGTGAGTGCAGGGAATATACAAAAAGCTAACATTATTGGATGAACAATGGTTATTATCACTCTATCACATGCAGGGATACCATAGAGTAATCACCGGGGCTTTTAAGAAAAATGCCAAGTAAAAAAGTAGTTAGAGAAGGAGACTTCGTGTTGAAATATGTCATAGAACCCATATGGGAGCCCCGAGGAAAGTTTTGTCCTAATTGGACGAGTCCATATGTGGTAAAGAAGATCTTATTAAGAGGTGAATCTCTCTAAGTTGTTCTTTACGGAACATAACAAGCCAAACCTACTAATTTAGATCATCTCAATAAGTACTACGTGTGAAAAGGAAAACCATTATTCATCCAAAAAGAATTATGCATGACCTGATCCTTCATACATCAAAAGAAAATTCCTTAAAAGCCATCCCAAAGGAGGTTTCACCACATGATGGCGGTATATAGGCCACCTTTAGGGGTTTAGTCCACCATACAACACCCTTCCGGTGATAAGGACTTTATATTTTAATTTTAACTTATCTTTTAGATTTTAAAAAATTGAATGTAGATTCATTAGGATGACAAAGAAATGTTTGAGGCATGACGGGGACTAATTTTTCAATAAGATAAGTAATTTGTTTACAAATGTATGCTCATAATCATGAGACAAATAACAAGTTACAGAAAGATACTTAAAAAGAATTACTAAAAACATTGTCATAAGAACCAAAATCCTTTTCCATGGAGAGACTCATGTCACGTGAATCATTATTGTCACTCATCACCATCTGGAAAACCCTCACATGGTCAAAGAAATTTCCACACCTATCTTGCAGCAGAGAAATTCCTTGAACTTCCCCATATCCTGAAAGGTTCAAGCAGAAGATTTAACAAAGGCCTATCTCCCTCAAGAATACTGCGTCTCTAACATTATCCCATAAACACATAAGGTATTCCTTAGATAAAAATATACTCCCATTCTTTTTATACTTGTTAGGAAATAAAGAAGAGAAGAAGTGACATATATTTCAAAAAAACAAGTCTTTCTACTATTATGTAGAAACATGTAACCTAGCACTGCATGTAGTATTCTCCCGAGAAAGTACCAATGTAACATAACACAACAAAATGGTTTGTCATAAGTAAACTAACAAGTATTGTCAAACATGGCAAATTTTAAGTTGTTTATTGCTCAATTTAAAAGTGACATCATCCTCCACCTTAGACACATAAGGTATCCTTAAGATAAAAATATACTCCCATTATTTATACACATAAAGTAACTGTAACACCCCACCCGCCCCGGGAGAGCGAACGGAGCGCTACTCATCGATAAAACTAATTCAAATCCACAAATAACAAGGTATAGAGCATCTAAATGCCATAATAGAAAAGAACCTGCCAATCTCAAATCTCTTCAAATAAATACAACAGTTCTCTCGAATAATTACAACATCTAACTCGAAATAAAATAAATCTCCAATGCTTTATACATCAAAATAAATACAAGTCTTCTCATCTTGTATTAAAAATCCTTCCCAATAATAATCCACGCTAAAATCAAATCCAAAGCGCCCAAAATCCACGCTAACCTGCCACTAAAAGAAAGTATGGGGTTTTACACAATATGCTCCTGTGACACCCCACCTAATTAAATACCGGGCGATCACTCCTTTATTAAATTAAAATCAAGGTGAACAGTTGGTTCATTCTTAACATCACTGTCGTGAAAATAACTTTTCTAAATTTAACACCCTATTTAATTAAGCTAAGTGTCAAAACCATTTTTTCACATTACTTTCCAAATTTTATTTTGAAAATAAAGATTTAATTATCTGCAACAATTCAATATTTAAAGAATCACACCACAATAATCCTGGAACATATAATCCAATTAATTTAAACATTCAACAACTAAATCCTAGCATTTAAAACTTAAAGTAAAACCTACATGCTGAATAAATTCCAAAGTAACAGTACTAGAAATAACTGAAATACAAATGTCGCAATAAAACAGATAAATAGTGGAAAGGGAGACACATGCCCAATAAGGAGAATGATAGAAGTGGAATCAAGTAAATGAAATCGTCTAAGCAAGTGTCCTGCAACTCCCACCTAAGCTGAAACACGTTCCTTCTAAGGGATCCTAAACAAGACGCCCCTGTGGCTAGGCACCTGTAATATATACATATATATACAAGAGAGAAAGAGGAATAGAAACTGGTCAGAGCCCGATAGTGTATATGATTTAAAAAGTCGTTTAGCAAGTACAAGCCAATGCAACAACATATTAGTGCGACACTCTCTTGAGAAATTCTCGCCTCTCTTCTAATGTGCACTCATATCGCACTAACCTTCCCAATGGTTTATCCCATCATATATCACACTATCCTTCCCCAAGGATTTAACTTATCTTAGGTGACTCTCAAAATTTAAGATTTAACAACATCATGGTTTAAAAAGGATAATTTCATTTAGTACAAAACGCTCATTTTAACTTTATTGATTGATAAAGTTTTTCAATATCATATTATATTTTTCAAAACAAGTATTTCCAATTTGAGTCATTATACATGTCTTACTTACCATAACACAGTAGGCAGTTTCCCATATTTCAGAAGTTCATATATATATTAAATACTCGTATAATATATATATTCTAACAGCACCCCACATAAAATTTTATGGTGCGGGCATACTCTGCTATCCAATCCCCGTATCAATCGTACTAAAGGGAATACAAGTTTGGAATCACTCTCGAACTGTATAAATACATACACAAAAAATATTGAGGCGAAGCATTGTTTCCAAGTCCAAGAGGTCAGTACATACCCTCGCGTATCTTAGGACTGTGACTACCGATTCGATAGCCTGTACTTAGGATTTCTATCTTCTAAGCTACGAGTCAATATCCCCTATAAGGCACACGAGATAAGATCGTCCCAGCGCAAAAACCTCAGGGATAGCAAGTAGCGCGGGCATGGTTTTCACAAGTATATAATATATTCATACACAATCATATATATATACCACTGTTATTATATCAATTTAGGTTTATCCAATAACCCACATTCACAACATTTATCCTTATTTTCCCATTATTATTTATCAAGTATAATGGTCCGTTTCTAACTTTAATTCGAAGGGTTTTTCCTACTTACTACGTAACCCTCATGGACTCTATTCTTTCAAATGTACAATTTAGTAGATATCCATTTATGTTCCAACGTAACTCTCTCTTACGTGTCTCTCCCCTTTAATATATACTTACATTATCCCTTATGCAAAATATCCCGAAAATATAGATTTCTCCTTACATTAAAGGATTTTGAATTTTATTGATAATTTCAAACGGTTTCGAAATCGGAATTAAAATGGAGATTTAATTTAATTTTTATTATATAGAAGAGTCCTCAAAATATAAAACTCTCTAAGAGTCCTCGGAGCATAAAACTCTCTAGTAAAAATATTATTTTTAGAAATCCGACCGTCCGATCAAGATGAATTTTTTACAGCAGTCCTGTCTCGCCGTTCCCTACTATAAACTAAAATTTGAAGCAATTCCAATGGTCCGATCATCCGGAATAAAATTTTTAGTGTTTGTATCTGATTATCTCTCTTTTCTTAATCAAACTCTTAATCCTTTACATGACAAAGGGTTTCTAGAATATCATATAAATCATCACTACATGAAAATTTCCCATCTCAAATTGGGTTTTTCTTCCATAAATCTCATCCTAATAACTCCTAAACTAATATGGATGATGCATCAAAGAAATAAGTTACGTATGGAAGATGCATCAACTAATATGGATGATGCATCAACTAATATGGCTCCGGCGGAGATGCGAGAGTTACGAGATCAGATAGAGCAGCTGTTAGGTCAGGGCTTCAATCGTAGGAGTGCCTCACCTTGGGGCGCTCCAGTCTTGTTTGTGAAGAAGAGAGATGGTTCACTGAGGTTATGTGTGGACTACCGGGAGTTGAACAAGGTCACGATACGGAATAAGTATCCGTTCCCTCGAATCGATGATCAGTTCGACCAGCTGAAGGGAGCAACTTTCTTTTTGAAGATAGATCTGAGGTCGGGGTACCATCAGTTACGTATTAGAGAGAAGGATGTTTCAAAGACTGCCATCTTGACGAGATATGGGTCTTACGAGTTCAGAGTGATGCCATTTGGTCTCACAAATACTCCAGTCGTGTTCATGGACTTAATGAACCGAGTATTCAGAGAGTTCTTGGATCAGTTTGTCATCGTCTTCATATATGGCATTTTGATATATTCACACTCCGAGGAGGAGCATGCCGAGCACTTGAGGAAGGTTCTTCAGACTTTACGAGAGCATCAGTTGTATGCTAAGTACGCGAAGTGTGGATTCTGGTTGCGAGAGGTATAGTTCTTAGGGCATGTTGTTTCTGAACAGGGGATAGCAGTTCACCCGAGTAAAGTGTCAGCGGTGAGGGACTGGGGACAGCCCACGACACCGACGAAAGTGCATAGTTTCTTGGGGTTAGCCGGATACTACAAGAGATTCATTCGGGGATTCTCCAAAATAGTGGGTCCATTAACGAACTTGACTCGCAAAGGGGTACCATATGTTTGGGATGATGCTTGTCAATTGGCTTTCGACGAGCTGAAAGATAAGCTTACTTCAGCACCAGTCCTTGCTTTACTGAAGCGGGGTGTGGAGTACCTGGTTTGCACCGATGCCTCTTTACGGGGACTTGGGGGAGTACTTCAGCAAGAAGAGAAGGCTTTAGCTTTTGCCTCCCACAAGCTTAAGCCGCATGAGAAGAATTACCCAACCCACGACCTGGAGTTAGCAGCGGTCGTTTTTGCACTACGGATATGGAGACACTATTTATCGGGGGAGAAGTTCCGTTTATTCACAGACCACAAGTCACTACAGTATCTGTTCACTCAGCGAGAGCTGAATATACGTCAGCGCAGATGGTTAGAGTTTGTGAAGGACTATCAGTTCGACATACAGTATCATCTGGGGAAAGCCAACGTAGTTGCTGATGCGTTAAGCCGTAAATCGGTAAATGAGGTAACGGACGTCTGGAAAGCGAAATGGAAGGAGTTGGGTCACCAGGACGCAGTAGCCCGTTCCTTCATATCTGTTATGACAGTCACACTCGAGATTGTTACGAGGGTAATATAGGCCCAAACCACAGACCCGTTTTGCCAGGAACAGATTGTACGACTTTTAGCAGAGGGTGTTGAGTCCTATTATGTTAGTTCTGATGGGGGTTTAAGGTTTAATGGGAGGTTAGTGGTTCCAGAAGGGGCAGAATTGCATCATGCAGTGATGACCCAATCTCACGGGTCCCGATTTGCGGTACATCCTGGAGGAGATAAGATGTACCAGGATATGAGGAGGCAATACTGGTGGAGTGTGATGAAGAAGGACATTGCTAAGTTCGTGTCCAAGTGTTCTACCTGCCAGCTGGTGAAGGTGGACCATCAGAAACCGTCAGGATTGCTTCAGCCATTGGAAGTACCCGCGTGGAAGTGGAAGAGTATTTCCATGGATTTTATTACAGGGTTGCCTACATCACAGCGGGGCCACGACTCTATCTGGGTGATTGTAGACCGTTTGACCAAGGTGGATCATTTCTGTCGGTGCAGACAGATTATACCACAGGTCAGTATGCTCAGTTGTTCATTGCTGAGATTGTTAGATTACATGGGGTGCCCCTGAATATTGTGTCAGATAGAGACAAAATTTTCGTATCACGTTTTTGGGAAAGCTTTCAGGAGGTTATGGGTACTGAGTTGAGGTTGAGTTCAGCTTATCACCCACAGACAGATGGACAGACAGAGCATACTAATTAGATGTTAGAGGATATGCTACGCATGTGTGTTCTTGATTTTGGAGGAGGTTGGGAGCCACATCTTCCACTGGTAGAGTTTGCTTATAATAACTCTTATCAGTTTACGATTGGTATGGCTCCATTTGAGGCTTTGTATGGCCGGCGTTGTCGTTCTCCAACTTGTTGGCTCGAGGTGGGGGATAACAAGTTTCTAGGACCTGAGGTGATTCAGGAAACCTCTGCGAGGATTGAGATGATCAGGAGTCGCATTCGAGTAGCCCAGGACAGGCAGAAGAGCTACGCCGATGCAAAAAAGTTCTTCCGGGAGTTTAATGTGGGGGACCAAGTGTTACTGCGTGTATCTCCTATGAAGGGAGTGATGAGGTTCGGGAAGAAAGGGAAATTGGCCCCGAGGTACGTGAGACCATTTCCCATTATCGAGAGGATTGGGTCGGTAGCATACAGATTGGGACTACCAGAGCATTTACATGGCATTCACGATGTATTCCACATCTCGTCGTTGAGACGGTATCTTCGGAATGATATGGCCCATACTCACATCGCGATAGATGAGATAGACTTGTAGCCTGATAACTCTTACGAGGAGTGACCGGTGGCTATCCTAGACTATAGTGAGAGGAGATTAAGGTCGATGATAGTTCCACTTGTACGGGTCCAGTGGGAGAATCATAATGTGGAGGAATCCACTTGGGCGCACGAGGCCGATATGCGCGAGAGATATCCAGATTTGTTCTTACCAGGTATGGCTTATTTTCTTAATTTTGGGACGAAATTCCGTTATTAGGGGGGAAGTATGTAATACCCCGTATTTTTATGCTATATTAATTTGGGGATTCATTAATATTAATGTGAATTAATTATTTAATAAAAATCCAGAAATTAATTATGTTATAATTATTAACGTGATGAGAGTTAGTAATTATGGGAAAATTTGTTGAATATTACCAATGAGCAAAGTAATATATAATAGTGGCCATATTAAATGTCACGAGTGAATAAAATGATAATTTTAAAAATTTGAGTCGGGACGCGCCCGTGTCGCGTCGGGACTAAATATTGTTAAATAAAAAAGTGAATATTTTATAAGTTGTTCGTATGGTCGTTTTGAGTGCGCCAACGCGTCCGTAAGGGTCGAGATAGTCAAAAAGTATACCCGGGGGTTTGATTTGGGTCTCGGGGAGTTTTTAGGCCTAATTAGTACCCCGGGAGGGCATTTTAGTCATTTTGTATTTTTGGGTAATTAAACCCACGAAAATTAAAGGGCTTATATCTGATGTTTAGGTTATCTCCTAGGGTTAGATAACTCAAAACACTAGAACGGCCATTGGAGAGGAGATGAGAGAGCTCTCAAGGCATTCCAAGGCTCAAAACTCACCCGTTTGCACCGCCGCCACCGCCAACGCGTAGATCGCGAGACGGAGAACTCAACCACACCAAATTCAACACCAAACCAGATTTCTGAAAATCCCAGGCAAGTGTTTATCTTGCTTATTTCGTTGATGCATCATCCATATTAGTTTAGGAGTTATTAGGATGAGATTTATGGAAGAAAAACCCAATTTGAGATGGAAATTTTTCATGTAGTGATGATTTATACGATATTCTGGAAACCCTTTGTCATGTAAAGGATTAAGAGTTTGATTAAGAAAAGAGTTCTAATCAGATACAAACACTAAACAAAAAAATTTATTCCGGACGATCGGACCATTGGAATTGGATGAAATTTTATAGAGAATTAGCTGAAGAAGAGAGGAAGCTACAGAACAAAATTCAGCCGATCGGACCGTTCAAGATTTTTTAATATTTTTTTTGCTAGACAGTTTTATGTTTTGAGGACTCTTAGAGATAATAAAAATTCGATTAAAACTCCATTTTTATTCCGATTTCGAAACCGTTTGAAATTCTCATCTTTGAAAATAAAATTCAAAATCCTTTAATGTAAGGCGAAATCTATATTTTTGGGATATTTTGCATAAGGGATAATGTAAGTGTATATTAAAGGGGAGAGACACGTAAGAGAGAGTTACGTTGGAACATAAATGGATATTTACTTAATTGTACATTTGGAAGAATTGAGTCCATGAGGGTTACGTAGTAAGCTGGAAAAACCCTTCGAATTAAAGTTAGAAACGAACCGTTATACGTGATAAATAATAATGGGAAAATAAGGATAAATGTTGTGAATGTGGGTTATTGGATAAACCTAAATTGATATAATAAAAGTGGTATATTTATATGATTGTGTATGCATATATTATATACTTGTGAAAATCATGCCCGCGCTACTTGCTATCCCTGAGGTTTTCGCGCTCGGACGATCTTATCTCGTGTGCCTTATGGGGGATATTGACTAGTACCCTAGAAGATAGAAATCCTAGGTACACGCTATCGAATCGGTAGTCACGGTCCTAAGAGACGTGAGGGTATGTACTGACCTCTTGGACTTGGAAACAATGCTTCGCCTCAATATTGTTTGTGTATGTATTTATACAGTTCGAGAGTGATTCCGAACTTGTATTCCCTTTAGTACGATTGATACGGGGATTGGATAGCAGAGTATGCCCGCACCATAAAATTTTATGTGGGGTGCTGTTAGAATATATATATTATACGAGTATTTAATATATATATGAACTTCTGAAATATGGGAAACTGCCTACTGTGTTATGGTAAGTAAGACATGTATAATGACTCAAATTGGAAATAATTGTTTTGAAAAGTATAATATGATATTAAAAAAACTTTATGAATCAATAAAGTTAAAATGAGCGTTTTGTACTAAATGAAATTATCCTTTTTAAACCATGATGTTGTTAAATCTTAAATTTTGAGAGTCACCTAAGATAAGTTAAATCCTTGGGGAAGGATAGTGTTATATATGATGAGATAAACCATTGGGAAGTTTAGTGCGATAGGAGTGCACATTAGAAGAGAGGCGAGAATTTCTCAAGAGAGTGTCGCACTAATAAGTTGTTGCATTGGCCTGTATCAATTTAAATACTTGCTAAATGAATTTTTAAATCATATACACTATCGGGCTCTGTCCCGTTTATATTCCTCTTTCTCTCTTGTATATATATGTATATATTACAGGTACCCAGCCACAGTGGCGTCTTGGTTAGGATCCCTTCAAAGGAACGTGTTGCAGCTTAGGTGGGAGTTGCAGGCCACTTGCTTAGACGATTTCATTTACTTGATTCCACTTATATCATTCTCCGTATTGGGCATGTGTCGCTGATAATACGCAAATACTGCGTATTTCATCCTCCGAACGGACGCATTTTAGCCCCCTCGGGTATCTTATTCCCTATATTTATGATCGTTAAGCAGACAACCTCGTATTTATACGTTAACATGTTTTTCAGGGGTTAATTGAGCTTTTATAGGTGATTGGATGCTAAGTGTGAACTTCGGACGCGTTCCGCTCTATTTCCATACACAACCGCACGTTCAAGGGCATTTTTGACATTTTACAGATTGGGCACCTGGCCCGACATCTACACGGAAGTTGTAGCTCTCCTCACTAGCTTCGCGTGGCCATGAACGGTGCGTGATTCTGAGTCCGTATGACAACGTTACGGCGAATTGAGCGGAGGAGAAATGCAAGCCAAACAGGGGAAACAGCAGACTGCCCTGCTTGATCGATCGATCGATCCTGGGGGTCGATCGATCGAGCCTTCTTATTTTTGCCACGATTTACACTGTCGATCGATCGACCACAGTAGTTTATCGATCGACCCCCTATTTTTCAGCAGATATTTTGCTTTTCTTTTCTTTCTTCTTTTCTTTTATTCCCACTTGGTATATAAGCCAATGTTGATGTAATATTCAGTGGGTGAATGTTATTAGAGAGTTTTAGAAGATAAAATAGTTAGGGTTTGGGTGATTTGCTTAGTTATTCTTCATTTCTTCTTGGATTGACACACTTTTGGGCTTGAATGTTGACTATTCATCATCCTCTCCATTAATATAGTTTGTATTTCTTCATTCCTTGCTTTCTAGTTAATTTACAAGCTTTCTAATTTAGGTTTACATGCTTTACTTATATGCTTTGATTACTTGATTTGTAGTGTAATTTTACCGCGTTTATTTACCGCTTTCCATTTATCGCGTTTTTAACATGCTTTCTAGGTAACTTAATTTAGGTTGTGTTTGAATTGAACTCACTCGGGTTGACGCGTTGCTTTTCTTTGGTGATGGAGTTTACGGGTCTATTTCGGGTGCGTTGTCCTAGTTTTTACGCCTAGGAGATTTGACGGGGCATATCATGTATGTCCCGTGCTTACGACCTTTCGCGCGTAATTTTCGGGATATTTGTTGACGCCAAAATCTTATTAGGCTTTTATGACGATTTAGGGCGTAACAACCCTTGATTTAATTAACTGTCGAAATGAGATGCATTTGTAATAACTCGTCGACCCATGTGACCATTTTATACTAATTAACTCAGGTGAGGGATATTCGACGCAACCTATAGTTTTTACTCGCTTTCATAATCTAGTTTCAACACATTGCCTAGATTAACTTTTCCTTTTAGTTTGTAATCATGTTTTACACTTTTATTTTAGGAGTATTAAATCACTTGAATTCTAACAACTTGTCCCTGTGGATTCTCGATACCCGACTTACCGCTGTGCTTGCCTCGCAAGTGTAGTAGTAACTTAGGTTTTTGTATTGAGTTGGCGAAACGAAAACAACGATTAGCATCTTTACACGCGCTACTTTTCGTACTCAATCAAAATGGCTCAGTTACCGGGGATGAGTTTGTTTTAGACTTTATTTGATTTAGTATTTCATAGTATTTTCTTTCTATTTGTATTATTTTCTAATATTTTGCAGGACTTCCACATTTGAGCACTTAGAAACGCTCGAATTTTTCCCGCGCGCACTTACGTCGTGGAATCCGCCACTTCGAGCCATTTTTGGGGTAAGCATGTCTTATTCCAATTATTTCGGTAATCCTTGTCATAATTCTCAAAATTCTCGCAAACCTATGACTTTCGATGAATACTTAGAATCCCAAAGTATAACAAATTCAAATATGACTTTGGGCGAGTATAACGAAAGTCAAAATCTAGGTTATTGGAATTTCGATGATGATGATAATCATTTTGGGCCTTTACCTCCTTATAATAGGAATTTTGAAACGAATTCGAATAGTTTTCAAAATTCCTATAATAATGAGTTTTCGTTTAAGTCCGATGGTAATTTTCAAAGTTCCCATTTTCATGCATCCGCACCTCGACCCATGACATTCGGTGAGGGTTTGCGTATGTATGAAAATGAGAAACTTGAAAATTGTTATCGAGAAGAAAATCGTTCGTGGGAACATAATTTGGATTTATTATTTGAGTCCGACAACGATTTTGCTTCCGAGACTTTTGAAGTCGAGGAATGTTTTGAACCAAAGGAGGTACTTGTACCTACTTTGGAACAAGCCATTCTAGACTTTACCCATCTCGTAATAGATATTGAAAGTGAGGATGAAAATGACATAATATCTATTTGCAATGAAATGATTTCTTCTTTGGCCCCCAAAGAAGAACATTTCATTGAAAATGATATTATTTCCTTTGAAATTCCAACTTCATGCGATGATGATTCATCTCATGAGTTTGAATTTCTTTCATCCCCGTTTTAATTCTCTATTACCCCACCGGAACAAGTACCCGATGATTCGGTTTCAAACTTTAATATTTTAAACCCTATCGCCGATGAGGAGTACTTGATCGAGTCGCCCTCCACGATCGCATCTTTGCCTTTGTGTGCGCCGCCTCCCATTCCAACTTCAAAATCCTTGGGAGGATATTCAGCTTTTCTCGGTCCCCACTTGTTTTTGTCACCCGTTCAATCCAAACCCCCCATCGTCCCACCAAAACTTTTAATTGGCGATGGTTCATTTCTTCCGCCTTACACATGCCTTCCGTTGTTAAAACGGAATTCATATTTTTCGGAAGGCATGCTTGTATGTGAGGGTACACCGGTTATCCTCCAAAGTTAAATCATTCTTATGGTGGACCCTCAGCGATTTAGACTTCTAGTGTACAGTTAGTGTGAAGTCTAAATAGTAGGTTGTATATAGTTAGCTTTTTATTTTTTCTCTCCTTTTTAATTTAGTCTAGTGTAATTAGTTAACTTTTTGTTATTTGTTTTTTCTATGCTCGGTACTAACTTGTTTTGTAGATTCTTTGGACTTGTTCTTATGGGGATGGCTCCACATTTGGGTAATATCGCTCTTTTCCTCTCTTTGACTTGGATCTTAATTAACATTGAGGACAATGTCAAGTTTTAAGTTAGGTGGTGTGGGATATTATATCCATTTCTTTATTTAGTCCATGTTTTTGCTCACATGTTAGTTACTTAGTATGCTTTTCTTAGAAAAATTCAAAAATTTCAAAAAGATTTTCTTTATTTTTTCTCCTTTTTGGGCATTTTGCCTTTGTTTCCGATGATAAATTTCAATAATTGCCCGATCCAATAGACAACCCAACGATGCATGTTCTCGATTTTAGAATTTATTAGACTTTAGTCTCGATTATTGTTATTGTGAATAACTTCATGAATTAAACTTTAATCCCATGAGCACATGCACTTTTATTGCCTTATTGATTTGGTTTAAGATTTTTATAACTCGGTAATATTTTGTTGCATTGTATATACTTACACCGAGTAAGCTTTGTACCTTTCGTCGTTTGTGAGTGTTATACACTATTCTTTCCTCTTTGAAAATGTTGAATTCGTCGGTAATCTCACTATTCTTTCATTTGACCATTCATTAATTGAGTTCATACTTGAAATGTATTACTTGATCATGATTTTCATATATTGTTTTGATTCGAGAATTGCGTAAAATTTGTGAAATGATCATAGGCCCTCTTTGATATATCACCCATATTAGCCTTGACCTCACCCTTATATGTTTACCCTCGTTAACCCCTTTGAACCTAAATATAGCCTTTCGTTTCATAACCCCATTACCATAACTAACTCTAAATTGGAGTTTTATCCCATACATACACTTTCCATACCTTTGTTTGGAATGTTACTTGGGATTGAATGATGTTGTTATGATGCCGGTTGCAATTTAGGCATATGAGAGTTTGATAAGTAAAGAAAAGAAAGTAGTGAAAAAAGTGAAGAAAAAGAGAAAAAAAAGCAAAAGAAAACAAAAGAGAAAATGAGAAAAAGAAGAAAAGAAAAAGAAAGAGAAGTTTGTATATGTTGTATATAGTTCAATAAGCTTTGATTACTCTCCCCGATGATATATCTAATGCCTTTTTGGAATTTGTTTTTCGATTTTGATATTGCCCGTATTATCCCATTATCCCGAGTTTTCATTCCGAACACTTTGAATCCGTACATACATTCCTTTCATTTCATACCCTAGCCATACCTACATTACAACCCTAGTAAATTCCTATGTGATCTTTGGTTGATGTAATTTAAAAGTCACAATAGTTGTGATAATCTGTGAAAATGCATTTCGCCTTATTTGTGTGCGGTATCCTTTAATTGAGATTACAGTTTTTCAGTTTATACATAGCGTTCTTCTTCTCTGACATGTGTGCGGCCTAGTTTCCATTTACATTTACTCTTTCTCCCGCATGTCCCGTGTGTTACCTCCCTGTTTTGAGTGAATTCTCTTGATGAGTGTAATGCCCATGAGGGTTGAATATATGCTTGCTTTAATGTTTATCTGGTTTATTTAAGTTTTTTGCCAAATCGCACTTTGCATGTGCTCGCTCCTCTCCCACATTTTAAGGTTTCAATTCTATGAGGTGCATTCTATAATGTTAATGATTTGGACTTTTGTTTGAATTCATTCATTTTGCTAATAATGCGTATGAAATCCTTTTCGCTATTGTTGGGCTTGTTGCATGTTGGGTTGGGTATATTTTGAGGAAACCATGTGATGTTTGTGGGTACCATCTCTGAAAACCTTCACGAGACGACACTCGTCCACTAGGGTGACCTAGGGGTTTAATGGCTTATTGCATACGCTAAATGCAATCGAATCGCCGCAAAAGTGGCCTTTTTTCTTTTATACCATAGTTTTGTACTATCTCCTTCTTTTGTTTTTCTTGTAGTTCTTGTTGCATCCTATTTCATTGCTAGGGAATAGCAATGTGTAAGTTAGGGGGTATGATAATACGCAAATACTGCGTATTTCATCCTCCGAGCGGACGCATTTTAGCCCCCTCGGCTATCTTATTCCCTATATTTATGCTCGTTAACCTGACAACCTCGTATTTCTACGTTAACATGTTTTGCAGGTGTTAATTGAGCTTTTTTAGGTAATTGGATGCTAAGTGTGAACTTCGGACGCGTTCCGCTCTATTTTTGTACACAACCGCATGTTCAAGGGCATTTTAGTTATTTTATAGATTGGGCACCTGGCCGGACATCTACACGGAAGTTGTAGCTCTCCTCGCTAGCTTCGCGTGGCCGTGAACGGTGCGTGATTCCGAGTCCGTATGACAACGTTACGGCGAATTGAGCGGAGGAGAAATGCAAGTCAAAACAGGGGAAACAACAGGCTGCCCTACTTGATCGATCGATCGAGCGTGGGGGTCGATCGAACGAGCCTTCTTATTTTTGCCACGATTTACATTGTCGATCGATCGACCGTCGATCGATCGACCCCCTATTTTTCAGCAGATATTTTGCTTTTCTTTTCTTTTATTCCCACTTGGTATATAAGCCAATGTTGATGTAATATTCAGTGGGTGAACGTTTTTAGAGAGTTTTAGAAGATAAAATAGTTAGGGTTTGGGTGATTTGCTTAGTTCTTCTTCATTTCTTCTTGGATTGACACACTTTTGGGCTTGAATGTTGACTATTCATCATCCTCTCCATTAATATAGTTTGTATTAATGATACACAATATGCTCCTCCAAAGTGTGTCTCAAAAATACTCTCTACACATATTTTTTTTTATCTCTCAAAGTGTGTCTTCTTTTTTTTCTATCCAAAAGTAAATAGGATAAAGTGGGGGTTAAACAGGTATGGGGGAAAGGCATTTTCGGATGGATCAAAACATGGGTTGGTGGGGTTTTGGTAATGGGCATGTGGGGGTGGTGGGTTTAGTTAGTTGGCAAATGGGTTTGGGTTTAGTGATTTTCGCCAAAAAGAATAATGGGACAGGAAGGGGTCGAACCCCTGACCTCGCTTCAGTCTCTCCCTTCTGCCAACTAGCTTACCCAACAGCTCTTTCTATTATAAACATACACCCAATTATATTTAACAACATATTAAAACCCAAATTTCGTAATTTCCACAATAGCTCAAATCACCATAACTTCTTCATTCGGAGTCCGATTGACTTTCCATTTGAACCGACGTGACCCTCATTTCGGTGCCAACAATATTTCAGTAGTGTCCAGGTCTCGGGATTGACTTTGGGCGTTGACCTGGGGCTTTGACTTTGACTTTCTTTTGAATTCAAACTTTGCACGGCCATAACTTCTTCGTTTCAACTCCGATTGATACGCCGTTTGAGCCCAGGTGTCCCTTGATTCAAGGCCTTCAATTTCCATGGTTGGTCCGAGTCCGAAATCAGCCATTTGAATTTACAATTTTTCCCCTGAAGGTGCGTAAGTGACCTTTTCATGCTCAATTTGCGTCCGGACTTCACCGCTTTCTTTTTAAACCTGTCAATACTAAAAAAATAACTTGAACAAGAGATTAGCAATGAATATAAGATGTGAGCTTGAAGTTCTCAAAATTGCATTATTAACCCCATTTATTCTTAAATTTGTATTTTTCTCTAAAATAATAAAAATATCTATAAAAGCTCTTTATTTATGATAAAATGGGAGTAATAACACTTAGATTTGAGTGTAAATAATACAAAATAATGCACTCATCAACAACGCACCCGAAATAGACCCATAAACTCCATCACCAAAGCAAAGCAATGCGTCAACCCGAGACAACCTAATTTAAGTTACCTAGAAAGCATGTTAAAAATGCGATAAATGGAAAGCGGTAAATAAACGCGGTAAAATTACACTACAAAGCAAGTAATCTAAGCATGTAAATAAAGAATGTAAACCTAAATTAGAAAGCTTGTAAATTAACTAGAAAGCAAGGAATGAAGAAATACAAACTATATTAATGAAGAGGATGATGAATAGTCAACATTCAAGCCCGAAAGTGTGTCAATCCAAGAAGAAATGAAGAAGAACTAAGAAAATCACCCAAACCCTAACTATTTTATCTTCTAAAACTCTCTAAAAACGTTCACCCACTGAATATTACATCAACATTGGCTTATATACCAAGTGGGAATAAAAGAAAAGAAGAAAGAAAAGAAAAGCAAAATATCTGCTGAAAAATAGGGGGTCGATCGATCGACGGTCAATCGATCGACAGTGTAAATCGTGGCAAAAATAAGAAGGCTCGATCGATCGACCCCCACGCTCGATCGATCGATCAAGCAGGGCAGCCTGCTATTTCCCCTGTTTTGACTTGCATTTCTCCTCCGCTCAATTCGCCGTAATGTTGTCATACAACTCGGAATCACGCACGGTTCACGGCCACGCGAAGCTAGCGAGGAGAGCTACAACTTCCGTGTAGATGTCCGGCCAGGTGCCCAATCTTTAAAATAACTAAAATGCCCTTGAACGTGCGGTTTTGTACAGAAATAGAGCGTAATGCGTTCGAAGTTCACACTTAGCATCCAATTACCTACAAAAGCTCAATTAACCCCTGCAAAACATGTTAACGTAGAAACACGAGGTTGTCTGGTAACCGAGCATAAATATAGGGAATAAGATACCCGAGGGGGCTAAAATGCGTCCGTTCAGAGGATGAAATACGCAGTATTTGCGTATTATCACACCCCCTAACTTACACATTGCTAGTCCCTAGTAATGAAATAGGATGCAATAGGAAGAACAAGTAAACCAACACAGGAGATAGTACAAAAATATGGTATCAAAGCATAAAGCCAATTTCGCGGGCGATTCGATTGCATTTAGCATATGCAATAAGCCGTTAAACCGCTAGGTTACCCTAGTGGACGAGTGTCGTTTCGTGAGAGTTTTCAGAGATGGTACCCACAAACATCACATGGTTTCCTCAAAATATGCCCAACCCAACATGCGACAAGCCCAATAATGGCGAAAAGGATTTCATACGCATTATTAGCAAAGTGAATGAATTCACACAAAAGTCCAAATCATTAACATTATAGAATGCACCTCATAGAATTGAAGCATTAAAATGTGGGAGGGGAGCGAGCACATGCAAAGTATGATTTGGAGAAAAACTTAAATAAACCGGATAAACATTAAAGAAAGCATATATTCAATCCTCACGGGCATTACGCTCATCAAGGGAATTCACTCGAAACATTGAGGTAACACATGGGACATGCGGGCGAAAGAGTAAATGTAAATGGAAACTAGGCCGCACACATGTCACAGAAGAAGAACGCTATATATAAAATGAAAAATGTAATCTCAATGAAAGGATACCGCACACTAAAAGAGGCGAAATGCATTTTCACAGATTATCACAACTATTATGACTTTTAAATTACATCAACCTAAGATCACATAGGACTTGTATAGGGTTATAATGTAGGCTAGGCTTAGAGTACAAAACGAGGGAATGTAAGTACGGATTCAAAGTGTTCGGAATGAAAACTAGGGATAATAGGACGACGCGGGCAATATCAAAATTGGAAAACAAGTTCCAAAAGGAATCGAATATATCATCGGGGAGAGTAATCAAAGCTTATTGAACTATATACACAATATTTATAACTTTCTTTTTCTTTTTCTTTTCTTCTTTTTCTCATTTTTCTCTTTTGTTTTCTTTTGATTTTTGCTTTTTCTTTTTCACTCTTTTTCTTCACTTCTCTTTTATTTACTTTTCAAACTCTCATATGCCCAAATTGGAACCGACATCATAACAACAAAATTCAATCCCAAGTAACATTCCAAAAAAAGCTATGGAAAGTGTATGTAGGGGTTCAAACTCCAATTTGGAGTTGGTTATGGGATTTGGGGTTATGAAACGAAAGGCTATATTTAGGCTCAAGGGGTTAATGAGGGTAAACATATAAGGGTGAGGTTAAATTCAATATGGGTGATATAACAAAGATGGCCTATGATCATTTCCTAAAGTTTACGTAATTCTTGAATCAAAACAATATATGAAAATCATGCTCACGTAACACATTGCAAGTATGAACTCAATTAATGAATGGTCAAATGAAAGAATAGTGAGATTACCGAAGAATTCAACGTTTTCAAAGAGGAAAGAATAGTGTATAACACTCACAAACGACGAAAGGTACAAAGCTTACTCGGTGTAAGTATATACAATGCAACAAAAGATTACCGAGTTATAAAAATCTTAAACCAAATCAATAAAGTAAGGAAAGTGCATGTGCTCACGGGATTAAAGTTTAATTCATGAAGTTATTCATAATATCAATAATCGAGACTAAAGTCTAATAACTTCTAAAATCGAGAACATGCATCATTGGGTTGTCTATTGGATCGGGCAATTATTGAAATTTATCATCGGAAACAAAGGCAAAAAGCCCAAAAAGGAGAAAAAATAAAGAAAATCTTTTTGAAATTTTTGAATTTTTCAAAGAAAAGCATACTAAGTAACTAACATGTGAGCAAAAACATGGACTAAATAAAGAAATGGATAGAATATCCCAGTCGCCATTTCCACTATTTATCTGTTTTACTTGGACATTTGTATTTCAGTTATTTCTAGTATTGTTACTTTGGGATTTATTCAGCATGTATGTTTTACTTTAAGTTTTAAATGCTGGGATTGGGTTATGAAATGTTAAATTATTGGATTGATTGTTTAATAAAATAAATAAATAAAATTGGAAAGTAATGTTAAAAAATGGTTTTGACACTTAGCTAAATTAAATAGGGTGTTAAATTTGGAAAAGTTATTTTTACGTCAGTGACGCTAATAATGAACCAACTGTTCACCTTGATTTTAATTTAATAAAGGAGTGATCGCCCGGTAATTAATTAGGCGGGATGTCACAGTCCATGAGGGTTACGTGGTAAGTTGGAAAAACCCTTCGAATTAAAGTTAGAAACGAACCATTATACTTGATAAATAATAATGGAAAAATAAGGATAAATGTTGTGAATGTGGGTTATTGGATAAACCTAAATTGATATAATAAAAGTGGTATATTTATATGATTGTGTATGCATATATTATATACTTGTGAAAATCATGCTCGCGCTACTTGCTATCCCTAAGGTTTCCGCGCTGGGACGATCTTATCTCGTGTGCCTTATGGGGGATATTGACTCGTACCCTAGAATATAGAAATCCTAGGTACAGGCTATCGAATCGGTAGTCACGGTCCTAAGAGACGTGAGGGTATGTACTGACCTCTTGGACTTGGAAACTATGCTTCGCCACAATATTGTTTGTGTATGTATTTATACAATTCGAGAGTGATTCTGAAACTTGTATTCCCTTTAGTACGATTGATACGGGGATTGGATAGCAGAGCATGCCCGCACCATAAAATTTTATGTGGGGTGTTGTTAGAATATATATATTATACGAGTATTTAATATATACATATGAACTTCTGAAATATGGGAAACTGCCTACTGTGTTATGGTAAGTAAGATATGTATAATGACTCAAATTGGAAATACTTGTTTTGAAAAGTATAATATGATATTGAAAAAAAAACTTTATGAATCAATAAAGTTAAAATGAGCGTTTTGTACTAAATGAAATTATCCTTTTTAAACCATGATGTTGTTAAATCTTAAATTTTGAGAGTCACCTAAGATAAGTTAAATCCTTGGGGAAGGATAGTGTGATATATGATGAGATAAACCATTGGGAAGGTTAGTGCGATAGGAGTGCACATTAGAAGAGAGGCGAGAATTTCTCAAGAGAGTGTCGCACTAATATGTTGTTGCATTGGCCTGTATCAATTTAAATACTTGCTAAACAAATTTTTAAATCATATACACTATCGGGCTCTGACCCGTTTCTATTCCTCTTTCTCTCTTGTATATATATGTATATATTACAGGTGCCCAGCCACAGGGGCGTCTTGTTTAGGATCCCTTGGAATGAACGTGCTGCAGCTTAGGTGGGAGTTGCAGGCCACTTGCTTAAACGATTTCATTTACTTGATTCCACTTCTATCATTCTCCTTATTGGGCATGTGTCGCCCTTTCCACTATTTATCTATTTTATTGGGGTTACTTTGGCGCAAGTACCAGCACAGCTTCCATCTGCATGGGAGAGGGTTAGGGATGCTTTTCAGAAGGCGCATCCCCCAGAGTTCTCTGGTAGCTCAGATATCGTCACAGTCAGCCAATGGAAGAAAGACATCCAGCGACATCTTCGTATGTATGAGTGCACTGACGCGCAAAGGCAGTTGTTGGCTTCCTTTAAGCTGGTGGAGGCCGCTTTGCAGTGGTGGGAGTCCACTACCACCTTGGAGGAGAGGTACACGGTTCCTATTCAGTCATTTTGGGAGTGGTTTGACCGCAAGTACTTTCCACCCGTCGTGCAGACTGAGATGAGGTGGAAATTACTGAATTTGAAACAGTAGAACTCTACCGTTGCTGAGTATGAGGAGGAGTTCACGATACTTCTCACCATAGTGCCAAATGAGGCACCTACTGATAGTAAGAAGATAATGTTGTTTGTGAACGGGTTAGCTTGGAGGATCCGTCAGCATCTTGTAGGGAATCTATCTCCGAGTACTTTCACTGATGTACTCAATGCTGCGTTACTACATTGCGATGATCACCGCTTCTATTTGCAGGGAAGTAGGAGAGTCCAGCCAGCAGGGAAGGACCGGGGGTAGTAGTGCTAGTAGGGCACCATCTCATGGACAGACTCATCAACATGAGCAGAGTTCCCATCAGGGGGACCCTGCTAAGCGATTCCGTTCAGGTGATTCCAGGCAGGGATTTGGGGGTTATTGGCAGGGCCAGCCTAATCAACAGGGCCAACAGCGTGCTAATCAGGGCCAACAGGGCCAGTGGCGGGGAGGTAACGGCCAGCAGGGCCGTGGTCAGCAGGGTCGGAGGGGAGGTAACTTCAGAGGCCGGTGTTTTGTATGCGGCAAGCACGGTCATAAGCGCCAGGATTGCCCAGAGGGTAATAGGGCCCCACAGCATCAGGGTTCCAGTAATGAGCCACAGAGACCACTTTTTCCAGCTGCCCTCCCAGCTCCAGCCCAGGTGCCAGCCCTACCAGCCATTCCAACAGCTCCAGTGCAGCAGGGGCAGTTAAAGTACGAACGTGTCTATAACGTCCACCAGGAAGCAGCTCCACGGGCACCACCCGCGATTGAGGGTATGTTTCCTATCCATGGTACTATGGGTCGGGTTTTGTTTGATACTGGGGCGACACATTGTTTTATAGCTACGCATTTTGCGAAGGCCTTAGGGTTTATTAGCCACAGCAGAGAGCACAGTGACGTGTGTAGACTCACCACTGGGGTGTGGGTTGCTTATCTTCTTTATATGCCGGGGAGTGGGGATAGATATTGGTAGTTTGGTATTACCTGCAGACATGTTAGCCTTAGATATGCATGAGGATGATGTTATTATCGGTATGGATTGGCTCGCAGCTTATAGAGCCATGATTGATTGCTTCGGTGGGAGCATTGTTTTTGCCATTTTGGGGCAAGAGATGTTTGTAGTGGTGATGCCTCGCCCAGAGGGAGGTTCGACCGCTCATTTGTATTATGTAGAGGAGGATACCTCTAAGGAGGTTGTATTTCCTTTAGACTCGATCCCAATCGTTCGTGAGTATTCCGATGTATTTCAGGAGATACCAGGCCTACCCCCCAGTCGAGAGATAGACTTTGTCATAGATTTATTGCCAGATATGAGACCGATAGCACGCGCTCCATACCGTATGGCTCCGGCGGAGATCCGAGAGTTACGAGATAAGATAGAGCAGCTGTTAGGTCAGGGCTTCATTCGCAAGAGTACCTCACCTTGGGGCGCTTCAGTCGTGTTTGTGAAGAAGAGAGATGGTTCACTGAGGTTATGTGTGGACTACCGAGAGTTGAACAAGGTCACGATACGGAATAAGTATCCGTTGCCTCGAATCGATGATCTGTTCGACCAGCTGAGGGGAGCAACTTTCTTTTTGAAGATAGATCTGAGGTCGGGGTACCATCAGCTACGTATTAGAGAGCAGGATGTTTCAAAGACTTCCTTCTTGACGAGATATGGGTCTTACGAGTTCAGAGTGATGCCATTTGGTCTCACAAATGCTCCAACCGTATTCATGGACTTAATGAACCGAGTATTCAGAGAGTTCTTGGATCAGTTTGTCATCGTCTTCATAGATGACATTTTGATATATTTACACTCCGAGGAGGAGCATGCCGAGCACTTGAGGAGGGTTCTTCAGACTTTACGAGAGCATCAGTTGTATGCTAAGTACGAGAAGTGTGGATTCTGGTTGCGAGAGGTACAGTGCTTGGGGCATGTTATTTCTGAACAGGAAATAGCAGTTGACCCGAGTAAAGTGTCAGTGGTGTGGGAGTGGGGACAGCCCATGACATCGACGAAAGTGCATAGTTTCTTGGGGTTAGCCGGATACTACAGGAGATTCATTCGGGGATTCTCCAAAATAGCGGGTCCATTGACGAACCTGACTCGCAAAGGGGTACCATATATTTGGGATGATGCTTGTCAATTGGCTTTCGATGAGCTGAAAGACAAGCTTACTTCAGCACTAATCCTTGCTTTACCGAAGCCGGGTGTGGAGTACCTGGTTTACACTAATGCCTCTTTACGGGGACTTAGGGGAGTACTTCATCAGGAAGAGAAGGCTATAACTTTTGCCTCCCGTAAGCTTAAGTCGCATGAGAAGAATTACCCCACCCATGACCTGGAGTTAGCAGCGGTCGTTTTTGCACTGCGGATATGGAGACACTATTTATTGGGGGAGAAGTTCCGTTTATTCACAGACCACAAGTCACTGCAGTATCTGTTCACTCAGCGAGAGCTGAATATTTTTCAGCGCTGATGGTTAGAGTTTGTGAAGGACTATCAGTTCGACATACAGTATCATCCGGGGAAAGCCAACGTAGTTGCTGATGCGTTGAGCCATAGATCGGTAAATGAGGTAGCGAACGTCTAGAAAGCGAAGTGGAAGGAGTTGGGTCACCAGGACGCAGTAGCCCGTTCCTTCATATCTGTTATGACAGTCACACTCGAGATTGCTACGAGGGTAATACAGGCCCGAACCACAGACCCGTTTTTCCAGGAACCGATTGTACGACTTTTAGCCAAGGGTGTTGAGTCCTATTCTGTTAGTTCTGATGGGGGTTTGAGGTTTAATGGGAGGTTAGTGGTTCCAGAAGGGGCAGAATTGCGTCATGAAGTGATGACCCAATCTCACGAGTCCCGATTTGCGGTACATCTTGGAGGAGATAAGATGTACCAGGATATGAAGAGGCAATACTGGTGGAGTGGGATGAAGGACATTGCTAAGTTCGTGTCCAAGTGTTCTACCTGCCAGCTGGTGAAGGTGGACCATCAGAATCCGTCAGGATTGCTTCAGCCATTGGAAGTACCCGCGTGGAAGTGGAAGAGTGTTTCCATGGATTTTATTACAGGGTTGCCTACATCACAACGGGGCCACGACTCAATCTGGGTGATTAAAGACCGTTTGACCAAGGTAGATCATTTTTTGCCGGTGCGGACAGATTATACCACAGGTCAGTATGTTCAGTTGTTCATTGCTGAGATTGTCAGATTACATGGGGTGCCCCTGAATATTGTATCAGATAGAGACAAGATTTTCGTATCATGTTTTTGGGAAAGCTTTCAGGAGGCTATAGGTACTGAGTTGAGGTTAAGTTCATCTTATCACCCACAGACAGATGGACAGACCGAGCGTACTAATCAGATGTTAGAGGATATGCTACTCATGTGTGTTCTTGATTTTGGAGGAGGTTGGGAGCCACATCTTCCACTGGTAGAGTTTGCTTATAATAACTCTTATCCGTTTACGATTGGTATGGCTCCATTTGAGGCTTTGTATGGCCGGCGTTGTCGTTCTCCAACTTGTTGGCTCGAGGTGGGGGATAACAAGTTTCTAGGACCTGAGGTGATTCAGGAAACCTCCGCGAGGATTGAGATGATCAGGAGTCGCATTCGAGTAGCCCAGGACAGGCAGAAGAGCTACGCCGATGCGAAACAGTTCTTTCGGGAGTTTAATGTGGGGGACCAAGTGTTACTACGTGTATCTCCTATGAAGGGGGTGATGAGGTTCGGGAAGAAAGGGAAATTGGCCCCGAGGTACGTGAGACCATTTCCCATTATCGAGAGGATTGGGCAGGTAGCATACAGATTGGGACTACCAGAGCATTTACATGGCATTCACGATGTATTCCACATCTCGTCGTTGAGACGGTAACTTCGGGATGATATGGCCCATACTCACATCGCTATAGATGAGATAGACTTGCAGCCTGACAGCTCTTACCAGGAGAGACTGGTGGCTATCCTAGACTATAGTGAGAGGAGATTGAGTTTGAAGATAGTTCCACTTGTACGGGTCTAGTGGGAGCATCATAACGTGAAGGAATTCACTTGGGAGCGCGAGGCCGATATGCGCGAGAGATATCCAAATTTGTTCTTACCAGGTATGCCTTATTTTTCGAATTTAGGGATGAAATTCCGTTATTAAGGTGGAAGTATGTAATACCCCGTATGTTTATGCTATATTAATTTGGGGATTTATTAAATTTAATGTGAATTAATTATTTAATAAAAATTCAGAAATTAATTATGTTATAATTATTAACGTGATGAGAGTTAGTAATTATGGGAAAATTTGTTGAATATTACTAATGAGCAAAGTAATATATAATAGTGGCCATATTAAATGTCACGAGTGAATAAAATGACAATTTTAGAAATTTGAGTCGGGACGCGCCCGTGTCGCGTCGGGACTAAATATTGATAAATAAAAGTAAATATTTTATAAGTTGTTCGTATGGTTATTTTGAGTGTGCCAACGCATCCGGAAGGGTCGAGATAGTCAGAAAAGTATACCCGGGAGTATGATTTGGGTCTCGGGGAGTTTTTAGGCCTAGTTAGAACTCCGGGAGGGCATTTTAGTCATTTTGTATTTTTGGGTAATTAAACCCACGAAAATTAAAGGGGTTATATCAGATGTTTAGGTTATCTCCTAGGGTTAGATAACTCAAAACACTAGAATGGCCATTGGAGAGGAGAGTACATAGCTCTCAAGGCATTTCAAGGCTCAAAACTCATCCGTTTGCACTGCCGCCACCGCCACCGCCAACGCTTAGATCGCGAGACGGGGAACGCAACCACACCAAATTCAACACCAAACCAGATTTCTGAAAATCCCAGGCAAGTGTTTATCTTGCTTATTTCGTTGATGCATCATCCATATTAGTTTAGGAGTTATTAGGATGAGATTTATGGAAGAAAAACCTAATTTGAGATAGGAAATTTTCATGTAGTGATGATTTATATGATATTTTGGAAACCCTTTGTCATGTAAAGGATTAAAAGTTTGATTAAGAAAAGAGTTCTAATCAGATACAAACACTAGAAATTTTATTTTGGACGATCGGACCGTTGGAATTGGATGAAATTTTCAGAGAATTATCTGAAGACGAGAGGAAGCTACAGAAAAAAATTCAGCTCGATCAGACCGTTCAAAATTTTTAATATAATTTTTTGCTAGACACTTTTATGTTTTGAGGACTCTTAGAGATAATAAAAAAATTCAATTAAAACTCCATTTTAATTCCGATTTCGAAACCGTTTGAAATTCTCATCTTTGAAAATAAAATTCAAAATCCTTTAATGTAAGGCGAAATCTATATTTTTAGGATATTTTGCATAAGGGATAATGTAAGTATATATTAAAGGGAGAGACACGTAAGAGAGAGTTACGTTGGAACATAAATGGATATCTACTGAATTGTACATTTGGAAGAATAGAGTCCATGAGGTTTACGTGGTAAGTTAGAAAAACCCTTCGAATTAAAGTTAGAAACGAACCATTATACTTGATAAATAATAATGGGAAAATAAGGATAAATGTTGTGAATGTGGGTTATTGGATAAACCTAAACTGATATAATAAAAGTGGTATATTTATATGATTGTGTATGCATATATTATATACTTGTGAAAATCAAGCCCGCTCTACTTGCTATCCTTGAGGTTTCCGCTCTGGGACGATCTTATTTTGTGTGCCTTATGGGGGATATTGACTCGTACCCTAGAAGATAGAAATCCTAGGTACAGGCTATCGAATCGGTAGTCACGGTCCTAAGAGACGTGAGGGTATGTACTGACCTCCTTGACTTGGAAACTATGCTTCGCCTCAATATTGTTTGTGTATGTATTTATACAGTTCGAGAGTGATTCCGAACTTGTATTACCTTTAGTACGATTGATATGGGGATTGGATAGCAGAGTATGCCCGCACCATAAAATTTTATGTGGGGTGCTGTTAGAATATATATATTATACGAGTATTTAATATATATATGAACTTTTGAAATATGGGAAACTGCCTACTGTGTTATGGTAAGTAAGACATGTATAATGACTCAAATTGGAAATACTTGTTTTGAAAAGTATAATATGATATTGAAAAAAAAAACTTTATGAATCAATAAAGTTCAAATGAGCGTTTTGTACTAAATGAAATTATCCTTTTTAAACCATGGGATTGTTAAATCTTAAATTTTGAGAATCACCTAAGATAAGTTAAATCCTTGGGGAAGGATAGTGTGATATATGATGAGATAAACCATTGGAAAGGTTAGTGCGATAGGAGTGCACATTAGAAGAGAGGCGAGAATTTCTCAAGAGAGTGTCGCACTAATATGTTGTTGCATTGGCCTGTATCAATTTAAATACTTGCTAAATAAATTTTTAAATCATATACACTATCGGGCTCTAACCCGTTTCTATTCCTCTTTCTCTCTTGTATATATATGTATATATTGCAGGTACCCAGCCACAGGGGCGTCTTGTTTAGGATCCCTTGGAAGGAACGTGCTACAGCTTAGGTGGGAGTTGCAGGCCACTTGCTTAGACGATTTCATTTACTTGATTCCACTTCTATCATTCTCCTTATTGGGCATGTGTCTCCCTTTCCACTATTTATCTGTTTTATTGGGACATTTGTATTTCAGTTATTTCTAGTACTGTTACTTTGGGATTTATTCAGCATGTATGTTTTACTTTAAGTTTTAATTGTTGGGATTGGGTTGTTAAATGTTAAATTATTGGATTGATTGTTTAATAAAATAAATAAATAAAATTGGAAAGTAATGTTTAAAAAATGGTTTTGACACTTAGCTAAATTAAATAGGTTGTTAAATTTGGAAAAGTTATTTTTACGACAGTGATGCTAAGAATGAACCAATTGTTCACCTTGATTTTAATTTAATAAAGGAGTGATCGCCCGGTATTTAATTAGGCGGGGTGTCACAGTAACATCACATAAGGAGAGGTATTATTGTTAGTTTCCAAGGGAAGTACTAGCGAAGGTGGGATTTCCTAGATTTGAATATCCAGTAGGCCCACTTTCTTTCAATTTCCTTGAAGTTGATAAGTGACTCATGAATAAGGAAATGATCAGTTCATAAGGTGAAAATAAGGAGTTCCCTGTCAATCTTAACCTCTCTAACAGCCATATGTATAAAAGCAAGGGGCTATCCAAAAAACAAGAGCACTATTGTTAATGATAAGCAGATATGCCATTAATAGTCTCACCTATAATCAAGGCTATTGGGATTTCACCTTCTTTCATTTGTAGCAATATATTTGCTACAGGCATGTCAATACGTTTGGTACCCGTGATATAAAAATATTGAGACACGTGATCTCAAAGTTAAAACACCATTTCTTCCTCCCCTATGCTTCCTCTCTAAAATGTCATAAAGAAAAAGAGAATGAACACGCTGAGATCGATCCCTTCCTTAATAAGGAATTGACGTGCAGTAAGATGGTCCACTTCTAACAGTTTAGCGTGAGAAAATTCCTCCTTGGCCCAATTACGACTCTGTTATGGGTTGGTTTCTACCACTCAGTGTCAAGACACTGTGATCCTCAAAGGTCAAATAAATATCCTTTAAATCAAAGAGAAAAAGATTATTCTATGGATGCCACAAATGAGGAACAACCTGTACAAAGTCACAACCAACAGTGATATTTCTCCAACACAACAAAGGAACTACAATTTATCGATCTAGGTCCAGGAGATAGCAATCGCCAAAGATGTGGATGAAAGATTCCACATGATGAGTAAGAACATTCTTATAATCAGAATGTGGAAGGTCATCTCAAGGAATCAATGAGAGAAAAAGAATGTTGTATCTATACTATTAGAAATAAGAGTTGAACGTGTGTGCTTTAAGACCATAACTCTGCTTCCATTTTTAGGGCAAAGGCCCGAAGAATAGTCAGTCCTCAGGACATATACATGACATTCAGAGTATCCTTACAGGACTGGAGATCTAAAATCTAATTGAAATGACAAATTACGAAACGTAAACATCAATAAATCTAAAATTGTGGAAATAAGATTTTTTTCCAATTTTGAGACTAACTTTGTTCTTTGCATATCTACTTCATGTATGTATCGTAATTGGCATGATATAATATATATTTAAAAAAAACTCAAAATATATTACATTCCTAAAAATAAAAATATACTCCCATTCTTTATCCACATAATGGTTGTAGGATTAAAAGACTACAACTTTTAATCCTCAAAAAGGAAAATACATTACAAAAATGAGAAAAATAAACTAAAAGAGCTCACTAGATCACACAAAAGAAAAATACCTATCACCCCTCATCATCACTAGATTTTGATAGAGTCTTTCAAAATAAATTACCCTTTTGGATCATCGGGCCTCCCTAGGGAACCATGAGAGAGTTAGGCTCTTAATACTTAGGACATACCCTTTGTGAAGACTTCTGAACATTCGTTGTAGGAGCATCAACGGTAGAAGAACCATGACCGCCATAGATGAAAGGATCAAAATCATCCTCGCTAATTGGTATTATTAAGACTAAGTCTTTCATCGCACCCCCAAATGAAGGCCAAATACGATCCCATGGATAGAGACATATTGTCTATTACCACATGCTGGAAGGTAAAGTCTTGCGATAAAAGAGCTATAAAATATTATATTTCAATTTAAAGAACATATAGATAATAAAAAAAATAAGAAATAAGACCTAGCATACCTCAACTCGTAATAGAATGGAGAAATAAGTCTAAGAGTTAGGAATAGATGCTTTAAACTGGACCTCATCATCCCCAGAGAGCTACATAAGATAGATCGGGGACACGTATTACCAACAAAAGATCCCATGACCAATTGGATGCCACAACATCTCCCTTAAAAGGTCGCTTATAAACATGAACCCATATAGTCACTAGGGGAGCCTCCCTAGAACCCTTACCCTTTCAAGCTTATGGGACCATTGGCATAAATCGGTTCTCTATGGAGAGAGTATGCGATAGTATAGTAAAAATGGTCATTCTCCATAAGAACTCCCCATATGTATGTTTAAAGGTCATCAGGAGAAAAATAGTGTGACTCCCTCGTCCCGAAAGGTGGCTCCGCATTTGGAACCAGCCTGGGGAAGAAGGTCCACTAACGAACTACCCTATCTCTAAGATATAAGGATGCGATCCTATTAGAACAAATAAGAAATCTAAGAGTAGTCTGAATAGTAGTACTATGCACAACCCAATGCCCCTAGGACATGGACCAACAGAAGAAAGTGATTTCTGATTGAGAAAGGCTAATAAAGAAATAAAGAAAGTTCAAAACATATGCAAAAAGTATATAAAGGGGATGCATACCCTTTCTGTGGTTAATCATCTTAGGATAGTGTGTATATCTCCATGAGTGTATGCATGGAATCCCTCATTCGGGTTCGCTCAACTCCATATCCCCTGGCGAGTCCAACAGTCGTCCTCCAATGCCCTTCAAGAATCCCGATGAAGTAAGAACACCTCGTAAATCGATAAATGAACAAACATGAAGATATAATACTAACAAAATAAGGAAATATACAAATGACAGAAAAATGAAAAGAAAAGAATAAAAGACATATGTTCTAGATCACTACATAGCCTATGGTACTCTTGGTCACCCATAGGGACATGGTGCTCATGCTTGAAAAGCATTGACCATTCATACTGCTTGATGTAGCTAAAATACTTAAGAGGGAAAAGCATACCCTGATGACAAACCTTCAGATGAGAAGTATAGATGGTGTATCCAAACATGAAAAGTAAGAAGTCTCGATTGAACTGGTGGATCCATGTCTCATCTCATATCCCCCAAAGTCCTCAAGTGAGCTCATATGTGGGTATGAAAAGATCTTAACATGAAAGTCTCACCTGAACGAGTATCATGGACAAAGTTTATGATGACCTATATAGCCACCCTATATAATTTAATATAGTGGGGAATAATCACTAGGAATGGACCGGATGGAAGATAGATTAGCACATCAAAACCTAGTAGAGTGGGTGTCATATCACTCACTGGGACATGGAAGTTGTGTCCTTTAACCTCTATACAAGTATGGAAATCACAATGGTAAAGTGAACTATCAGTATGAAGTATAAAAAGAGGTAAAAGTCTAGACCCTATTCAATATCCCAAACGACTTTGGGGAAAAACTAATTGATCCATACAGACACTACTAATCTATGGTATCCCCTAAGTCTGAGGCATGTAACATAACTCTCATGATGGTGTTACGAAGAAGTGTAGAAAAAATATATACAAAAAACATAATGTAGAAAATAAAGTATACATGTACGTAGGTACAAACATCAAATAAAGACATAATGTAAACAAAAATCAGTGTAGAAAAATAAAGCGCATACTTGAGTGGTGTGCGCAATGGTAGTAATGTGAGTAGCATGCTTCTAGATAAAGATAGACCTATCACCATGCTAAGCCACATGGTGGCGCATGCCCGCATCCCGAACCATAAGATCCATCGACACCACTACTTCATATTAGTCATTGGGCTCCCCAAACACCAAATGGGATATAATATTTGGGAGATCATCCAATAGAATCTCCAATACCTCTCCAACTTCCCTCTCGATTATCGCTCAAAATAAAGAAAAAAAAGAAGCACGTTGCTTAGATAAATTCTTCAAACTAGAGAGAAATTTGACCCAAATAGAATATATAGGAAGAGAGAAAATGATAAGAATGAGTGAAATAGTAAAAATCCCATTAATATTGAGGCAGGAGCGTATGACTAGATGGCCGTATACGCACTTGTTCGATCGATCACGTGTGCGTGTGGTTGGTTGGTCGTGCTAGTGCTTGGATGATCAATCCCTCCTTCTTTCAACAATAAAAAATATTTTAAATTAAATTAAAATCCAATTTACAGATCAATCCATCCCCTCTTGATGGTCTCACAAATTAAAAGTAAGTTTTGTAGCCCTGGTGTGGCAATAAAACACCACCATCCCAGGCATACATTGCCTAAGTATGGTGATAAAACACCACTGTCCCAGGCTAATAGTGCCCTAGTGTGGCGATTAAGCACCACCATTTAGGCAGACATTATCCCAAAAATCTTATTGGGGAAAAAATAATAGAAAAATCTTCCTATGAGTCATAAATGGATTGTCTCTCTTTACAATAAGGTTCGTTGAAAAGTTAACTCCATTGTTAAAGGTCTCTGTCGACACCCCATTCTGCTCGATAAATAATCGATGGATTATGGAACAACTTGTATAAACCTCCAAAAGGACAATAAAACACAAACCTTGTGGTAACCCAAATAATACCTAACCAAAGACCCAAAGGTCTTCAAAGTCTCAAAAATAAATTATCAAAATAACTCGAAACTGGCACCGAAATAGACCCAACTAAAAAAACACTTACCTATGGATGATTGGTCCTGGTTTATAGTGTACAAGGATGATTGATCATGTCAGAGGACATATCAATGAAGCACCCTTATAAGTTTGACTATAAAAGGGGGTCCCACCATCGAGTTCAGGAAGTAATAACTCTTCCTCTTAAATGTTGTCTACAAATCCCTTAAGTATTCTCTCCAAAAATTCCAAATAAACTCTCTCGTTTTACCTTTGAAACCCCTTCCAAACAAAGATGTAGGCATAAAATCCAAATCTTTAACTTCCTTCTTCTCACACAAACCAAAATGCGGCCAAAAGACCTCATTTTCTCTTTCTTCTTCTTTTTTCTTTCAAAAGGTATTTTACTTAAAGTAGCCTTAGATCTGCTCCTAAATAGTTAATTTCAATAAGGAACAACAACGAATTGAAAAGATGCAAATGTAACATTACATATATGGTTCTTCTTACTCGTGTATTTTGAAGTCTTAGCATGACATGGTGGTGTATGTTCTGAAACACCACCCTAACTCTTTTCTTCTTCATCCATGTTCTTGTTTAGGCATCATTTTTCTCTAAAGTTCATGTCCAAACTGTGTTGACTTTGATTCTTCCTATAGTAGATATGTAGGCGTATTAGAGAAACTCGATCTCTAAAATTCAAGTCAAATCTTGCGTATATTCACCCATTTTCACCTTTATGTTAAAGAAATATCCCCCAAACCAAACAAAAAGTCTTAAAATGATGAAATAATTTCATATACGTTAGAGGATCACTACATCCATGGATGATACCCATTATTTTTTTCTTATTGTTGAAAGCTTCGTAATTATTTCATCATCATAGTGAATTTATGATTGAATTCATCTCGTCCAAGTTCTTTCATGAACATAAATCATTTTCATTTCCAGATTCGGTATTGTTTCACTTTAAAAATACCTTGAATGATTAAAGAATTTCTAGATCTCTAACATTGAGCCTCTATAAGATGTAAAATTCCTCTTGTCTCAACACAAACTACGTGGACTTTGAATTGTTGCATGATAGTATGTAGTCTCACTCCATATGTCGTTTGAGTGAACAAGTCCAATTTTGTTTATATTTATCCTTTATTTATATTATTTATACACACATCCCACATTGCACTTCATTGTATATTTTACATATACTCATAATTTTCATTTTATTATTTATTTTAAGCGGTAATATGCATATATAAATATTTTATTTCTACATTTGTGATCAAAAAGGAAGAGTGGGTTCTTAACACCATCCCATTCCACCACTCAGTCCCTAAACCTTTGACTCTCTAGTTCTTTTATTTGTATTGTGTAAAATAGACTGGTGACTCCATTCCTTTAAATGGAGAATGAGACTTACATCTCTAGAATGCACAAAAAAGGGTACACACACAAAACTAAAATTAAAATATTAAGAATCTTTGTTAAATAAAAATTTTCTCCATAAAACAATCACATTCCAAATTTGTGTAAGTCGTCAGTTGAAACATAGGCTATTAGTCGGGCTTATAGGCTTGGCTAAAAAAAGTTTGTGTAGATCTAGAATTTGGCCATGATAATAAGCCCGAGTAAAAGCTTGCATTTCAATTGATGGATTCCACAAAACATCGATTATAATAACTCTAAATAACCGAACAAGATTAATCACCTCTGAATAAAATTTTGTTGATGCTACCAAGATGTTGGCTTCATTCTTTGAATCATTGAACACATTAATCGAATTACCAATGGACATTCACTTCTAATTTTGTGTCTTGATAGAACTACGTGGACTTTGATGCTATTTTTGGCTATGTATGCATCCCAAAGTCATTTTGAGTTTCAACTCCTTTCTTACGTAGAGTTATTTATTTACTCTCTCTTCCTGCGTACTTATAAGTTGTCACTCTTAGAGTTCAACCTCTAGGAAAAACATCAAAGGTACTCATACGAATCTAAAATTAGATTTGTGAGTACCCTAAATCAATACCAATTTTCTAAACAAAACAATCATATTCCTAATTTTTGGAACCCATTACGTGAAATTTGAGATAATAGACATGCTTTTATGTCATGTTAGAACTACGTGGACTTTGATTCGATTTTTGGCTACATAAGCGTCCCGAAGTCATTTTGGGATTCAATTCATTTCTTAAAAAATTTCCTTAGTTTATATTCATATATTATTAACTCATTCATGCAATTAGCATCTCTTACTCATATATTTAATTCTCTCACATTTATTACTTTATCATATTTTGTAATATGTTTTATGTTTCAGTAGTCTCGTGAATGTTATTTTGCATATTTTAGTTTTCTTATTACATTTTTAGATTGTTTATTTTACTTATATCTCTAATCCTACTCTTTTTATTATCATATATACATTAACATTTATTTTCGTAAATAAAAAACCCAATAAAAGGGGGCTTATACAACAATTCCCAATTTAAAGTGTTCTCTTAATTTTCTACACTTTGCTCACATTTCATACTCTTTTATAAAATCAAACGAGGCAACCTATATTCGAATTATGAGTCAGACCCCAACCTTGTTTATCTTACGAAGAATGTGAGCTTTAATGCTAATTTTAGATATATAGGTGTCCCAAAGTAATTTTGGGATTCAAGTCCTTTCTTATAATGTGGAACATTTTAAAATATTTGTAGCTCTATTTGGGTGGACGAGGATGTCGATCACAATGAGATTTCATATTCTTTGGGGATGGAAAATTTTATAGGAGATGTAATCGTTGGTTCTTTAATGGAATTGTATACATGTTTGAAAACATGTACACAAATGTTATTGGCATGAAACAAATAAAAATGATTTTTTTAAAGAAATTTCGTATTGGTCACAGTCCAAAACTGTGACCAATACTATGAAACAATTTTAATGGGTTAAAGGAAATATGATAATATGACCTCTGGTGACGACATGGAGTTATGATTCGAGATCATGAGAAACAAATCAAATATCATGGAAGGTGTTCACAATCAATGGCCAATCCTAGTGCATAGACATGGCGAATAAAACACGGTCATGTTTGGGCTCATATTTCACAATCGTGGACATTGGTCAGAGACCATAACCGTTTCCATGTCCCCAATATTAAGGTTGCATAAAGCATTTGTGATCCAAAAAGTTGTCACCATTTTGGACTTTGACCCACAAACTAATCACTCTTAAATGGTCACTGTCTAGGACTATGACCATTTCCATTTGCTAAAACCATGACAATTTTTCGTATTTGGCATAGTGCGAATGAACTCAGGTCTAAGAAGTTCTTCTCCCCCATGTCCATCCAATAAGTGGATGAACAATAAGGCCTCCCACAGAAAGATTCAAATTGAGAATGTTAATAGTAAAGTAGTAATTGTTGTTGTATGAAAACTTCACCAACGATCAGTATTTCTTCTAACAACCCCTAAATCCAAAATACACATCCGCAACATGTCCTAAAATATCGAGTTCACACTCTCCATTTGTCTATCTATTTTTGGGTGATACAAAGTACTAAATCTGAACTATATCACCAATACCTACTAGAAACTCCTTCAAATGTGGGACACAAGGGTCTTATCCTCCTCTTACATTATATAAAATCTTACACCATGAAACTTAACAATATTTTCTAGGAAAATTTTTGTCATAGTGCTCTAAAGTAACATCAGTCTAAACCATCAAGAAAGTGAGCATCCTTAGTTAAGAGGTCCATAATCATCTCGATAGAATATTTTCTCCTCGGTGATATAAGTAACCCAGTAATGAAATCCATGGAAATGTTCTCCTATTTTTATATCGAGGCGTTAGGAGGTTGTAGAACACCTACTGCTATCTGGTGATCTACATTCAAAATTCGATAAGTATCATACTTGGACATAAACATTGTGATGTCCCTCTTTATAACTTCCTAACAATATTTGTGCCTCGTATCCTTGTGCATCTTATTTCCACGGGGATGTACTGCAAAACGGTACCCATCCTCACAACCCGTCCTAACTCATTCTTAGGAAAATCTAATCTACTATGGAAATGTAAACTCAAATCTGATTAGATCAAGTACGACTTTGCTCCCTCACCTAAAAATTGTTTAAACTTTTCCTAATAAGAAATATCCTACTCATGTGCCTTTACGTGTCGAATAATGATCTCAGGTGGTATGGTACCATAAAGGCATGAGATAACTCATCCTTAGTGCGAAGAGAACCCCACTTCTCCTTATAAATCTTTAAAAGCGTCGTTATTGGTCTGCAGCTCAACTAATTGTTTTTCACGAACGCAAGGCATACATGTTGTCTCATGTTCAAATCCTTTTGAGTAAATAGATACTTCAAAATCTTATGGTTTGTGAAAAAAAGGAATATCTCCTAAAATAAGTAGTGTGTCCAAAGTTGAAGAGAAAAACCACGGCTAGTAACTCCTGATCATGTGTAGAGTAATTACCTTGTAGTGAGGCATTGGTATAATACATGTACTCGTCCCCACCGTAAGGTAATGTGAGAACAAATATCTCAAGCCAACATGACCTTCAACTCATTGAAATCCTGCTAGAAAAAATCATCCCAAATAAGTGGGATCCCATTCTTTGTCAAGTTTGTGAAAAGCCCAACTACCTTTAAGAAACCCTGGACAAACCAAAGATATTAGTGTGCCTATCCCAGAAACCTATGCACTTACATCGGTATCTTAAGTTGTCCTCACTCCATCATAATAGGCACCTTACTTGCGTCAGCTGAGATCCCCGCGATTGCCATAATGTAATGCAATAATTGCACATCTCTAAACTATAACCCACATTTCATGAACTTATCATATAGTTGATGGTCTCGTAATGTTTCCAAGACCTTCAGTAAATATTGAGCATGCTCATCTATCGTTCGAGAATAAATCAAAATGACATCTATTAACACAATGACAATATAATATAAGAACTCCCTAAACACCTAGTTCATCAAGTACATAAAAACTACATGTGCATTATGTAACTTGAACGGCATAATTATAAACTCATAAAACCTATATGCCATTATAATTCCATCATTGGAACGTCTTGTTTCTTAAAGAATCTATTGATCGTACCCCAGACGCAAATAAATCTTTAAAAATTATGAATCACCCCTCAACTGGTTTAACAACTAATCAATATAGGGTACTGAATACTTGTATGGTATGATGACCTTATTAAACTCCCAATAATCCATTCAAAATCTCAACAATCCATACATCTTCTTCACGAAAATAACCGAAGCTCCTAAAGGTGAAGTAATCCTCTATATAAACCCATGTCGTAATAATTGTTAAATCTTCTCTCTAATCTCTTTCATCTATAATGGATCCATACGATATAGTGCCCAGGCGATCAGTCTAGTGCCCAGAGCTAAATTAGTAACAAACTTGAGTTGTATACTCGGTGGTGACCCTATAATATCCTAGAATACATAAAGAAATTCGCTAACAAATGCACTAGAGTCCAAGACACAATGACTCCTTCTGATGTTTCATCCTTAATATAATACAAATAAGTGCTCGACCCTCCCTCTGGTTGTAGCATCGCAACTAGGTACATTTCCTACCCCAGAATAGCATACATCTACCATACTTAGGTATCTATCTCTCTTTCCTCATAAGAATGTTATTCCTAAGAACATAAGCGTAAGATCTAGGTCTTGTAAATTATCTCCCAACATTTCCTCTCTCATTGACCATAAAGAAAGATAAATAACGTGGCAAACGTGGATTAAATGCAAATGCAAAGCCTAAAAAACAAACAATACCACATATATGTAAATTTGAAAAAATATACAAATGACACACACACACATATATCTATCTATATATATATAACCACAACATGACACAAACACACATAAGCTTTACACACTAGCATAATTTTAATGTGTATCGGTATGTGGGATGGAGTGAAGGGGCATGAACTAGTAACAAGTGAATTATGACCCAATAACTTAAAAATATTGAATGAGTTCTATTTGATCGTAAAACCTTATCAAACTAAGATTTAGCCCCAAGTGACAGATAAAGTGAACTCGAAGAACAAACAAGCTTATAAGCATAGAATTGTGATGATTCCATAAATGAATAGCGTCATGATATGTTAAGCACAACTAGGATTCATTTTACAAAACCGTTGGTCTTCAACTATAGCACCCTCAAAATCAAAACAAATATCGTATTTTTTACTCAATTTTTTTAACATTCCATTTTTTTTAAATCAAATAAAAAAACATGTTAGCATTTAATCTTTTCTTTCCTTCCTCTGAATTTTTTAGTCTCTTACAAACGGTGTTTTTCCTGCAAAGGAGATTTTCTCATTTTGTAGTCCTTTCCCATGCAACCTCATAAACTCGATAATAAACAACATACTCATGGGCCACGGTTCTGACATGCACAAATTACCCATAGTAAAAAGATGTGTGAATGAAAAGATTGATGGAAAAACATATCACTTAGATCAAATATAACATGTGAAGTTAAAATCCAAATGATCTCGTACATGTGTGTATGGAGGCATATATAAAGTGAATCCATTAAAAAAATCAAAGCCGAACAACTCCATGCAATCATTGTTAAAAATAATCAAAGCATTGAAAATCATAATCATATGTGCTATCCACATGGAAACATGGAATGAAGTTGATTCAAACACACTAATATGCCATACAAAATGAGTAAAACTAAACTATATATAAGCCTTTTTTTTAGTTTTTAAACTTTTAATGAAAATGATACCAATTTAACAAAAACGACTCAAAAGAGAAACAAAAACTTTTTTATATTTCTGTCAGTGAGAATCAAAAAGGAAAATCAAAACACAAAAGACTCAAAGCACATACAACTAGAAAACCTATATAACATGATGTACAAAAGGTAATGTATGAAAACATGCGAACACAATCAATCATGAGATTTAGCATGAGAATTATCATGTGCAAGCATACAAGAATTAATAAGTCTAACATGTAAAGTCTTAATATTTGATTTCCTCACCCACGTAGGTTGGACATGATGTTCTAGAGTTTTGGTAACTTCGGTGAATCAAGACTTATAGTTTCTAGGACCATTTCTATGATCAATGTTAAAATACCTAAGTTGACCTTCCCTACTGCAATGTGTACATGTGTAGACACGAGGAATGTTACTGTTTCTTTGACCCTTAAAATTCTTAGCAACTTTTTATTCTCTTAAATCATGGTTTTGAGTTTAGTACCGGAATCATTTGGAATATCGATGTCGATCCCGCACGTGTAATCTATTATTCGTATAGTTCCTAACATATTATCCAAATTTTTTAACCTAGATTCCAAATTAAATTTGACATGACTCGAATCTTTCAATGTATCATCTAACTCCACTATTCTAGACTCGACCAAACGAATATACTATTCAAACTCAAACATGTGTAATATAACTTCTCTCATAGAGTCTTCTTACGTGCTGTAAGTTCATCAATCAAAGCACTCTTATCATTACCTAAGGAACATTTTTTAACCTATGTTCTAACTTTAAGTTAGCCATTTTTTTATTTCACTGTTTTCGCATACAACTCATGTATGGAAGCTTGGAGTTATGTCTCGTCCTCCTATTCTTCTTCGTCTTCTTCCTATTTTTCTCCACTCTCCCCACCATCGCTCACTTGAAAATCACAAATAATGGCCTCAAAAGTTTCATGCTCAGAATTATATTTCTGGAAAGATTTATTATCAAGGCACGCGTGACTATCCATGAACGCAGTGTATTTTTTATCAATAGAGAAATTAGGTTCCTCGTCCGGTTCATTTTTCACTAAGGGTGTCATTTTATGCGATCAGTTTATTTCCCACCTACCTTAACTTAGTGGGACACTTAGCTGCCCTATGGATATAACCCTCACACCCAAAACATATATTCAATTCATCCTTCTTAAAATTGTCATTACGAGTTTTAGGGAATTGGTCGGCCTTATTAAACTTATTTTTGTCAAACTTTTTTTAATCTTTTTTATTATTTTTAGATCTTTAGAAAAAATTTATACTTGTTTGCAAACATGGTATATCATCGGAATCAATGTTAAACTCATAAGTCAAAACTTGTGTTTATTCTTATGGCATTTCAAGGCAATGCCCTTATCTTTGTTTGTCTTTTTAGATGAAAACATATCTAGCTCATAGGTTTTAAGATCATCCACAAGATCATCAAGTCTCGTATAGTCTAAAGTACCAAAGGAATTCAAATCGGTCACTTTTAAATTAAAGCTTTCATTTAAGGACCTTAAGATTTTATTGATTACCCAAGTTAAATGATGAGTTCATAATATCAGACAATCTAATGTAGAACTCATCGAAGGATTCACTCTCCTCCATCTTTACGGTTTCAAACTAAGTGGTGAGGTTTTGGGGTTTGGACGTCTTAATAGCATTAGTAACTTCATATGTGAGTTAGAGTATGTCCCAAACCACTTTAGACGTTTCATATATGATAATACGACAGAATTCCTTTGGTGTGAGTGCAAAAAACAGAGCATTTAAACCATGCGAATTATAATTTGTTAACCAATGCTCATCCCCACTCTAGGATTCTACGGGTTAGGAAATCCTATAACCACTAGCTAAGGTTATGGGTGGGGACCAATCCTTAACAACTGCTTTCCATATCCGCTAATTTATCACTTTGAGTGCTGATGTCATATGCAGTTTCCAGTACTCATAGTTAGAGCCATCAAAATAAAAAGGTCTAGAAAATGATTGACCCTCCAAATAAAAACCGCTAGAATTCATTACTAAATATTGATCTTATACAAAATCTGAGTATTCCCGCTCTGATACCAATTTGACGAAGGGTCTTAATAAGAAATGTTCCAAACATAATGCAATTTTTTAAATTTTAAAATTAAATAATAAACTTGAACAAAATTATGCCAAATTACATTTTGCCCCAATTTTAAACTGATTGTTGTGTTAAATAAAATTAACCTATTTATCTTTATCCTAAAGCATGCATCTTGGTGATATTAAGATAAAAGAGATCCATCTGGACAACACGGTGATGTATGAAGAAAACCTATAATTGGAAAAACCCAAAATGGCCTAGCCACATAAAATCCACTAAGGAATTATTAAGGACATGATAAAAGATTTACATCACAGACTCAACACCCTCACAAGCCTCGATGATCTTAATTCCTCATCCCCTACCTGATATTATGCAAGAGTCCACCTGCACACTACCTTAATATATTACTTCACAAATGCATCGTTGTCCACCGATAAAGATCCGTAATCATATATGAATCTGAAACATGAACGCATCGCTTTTTCATTGCAACACCACACCACGAAACAAACCGTGTATAAAGAACAAATTGGGTATGGAATCCACCGCACGAATCGATTCTAAATAAATACGATGAAAATAAACTTCTTTGTGACCACAAATAAGATCTCAAAGCATATATGATTATGAAAATTGGATCTTAAACACTTGAGTGTAAAACTAGGGTTCTGGTGACTTTTGATACGTATAGGAATTTAATTTAGCCAACAACTCTTATTAAAAACTTATTCCAAGACCCCATTATATAGAGGAAAAAAAATTCGAGGCAACATATTTTATATGGACTCGTCTGAACGATAATATATGTTCATTCGAACGAAACTGCATATCTTATTCGAACCAAAACAAAATACGTTAGAATGAACAACCCATCTTATTCAAACTAATTTCTTAAGAGATTTAAATCAAATTAATTTTGATAACATAAAATCTCTGTTTAATGTTCATTTGAAGGTTTATTTGAATGAATGACCAAACTTGTTCGAATAAAGACTATAAATTCGTTCAAATGACTAAAAATATTTTTTCTTTCAAAACATTTTAAAATAGACCTCAAACAATTTTATAAAAACTAACACATAGAATTAAGTTGAAAGGATCAAAATATATACACATTCATCCCTGAGAGATACTCGAAATATGAAGAAAAAATATGGCATGAAACACGACATGATGAATGCATTCTTTAAAACTTCATCGCTACGTTTTTAAATAAACACTCTATAAGATTGAAGGGTCAACACACTCATGTATTAACCTATGACTAAAAGTTTTTATACAAACACATAATAATCTAAAATACATACAAATTAACTCTATCAAATATTTGTCCATACATAAATCAGAGGTCACGTGGGGCCGAGAGAGAGCTTACCATAAAAAGAAGTCATAATAAACCTCGTTGTATGGAGTTTAGACGTTGCTTAGAATACTAATAGGTACGGTATCATCGCCTTAAGTAGGACAACGAACTTATAATGGATGCTCAGCTTCAACCTGCACCTCAGACTTCACTTCAGCACGTGCATCTTCCTAGGCATCAAATCTAAAGAGAGAGCCTTACCTTCCTCGTCAATAATTTTTCACGTGTTCACCTTATTAAAAAAATCAATGATGGTTCATTCGACCCTCGCTTTCATTTCACCATAGCCACATTGTTTATAGTATAAGCTGAGGTCCTAAAATTCATAAGAATAATGAAACTCAGTTATGACATCCTTCGTACCTTGATACACAATAGTTGCAATGGAATCCTTAATCTTTTTTCATGACAAGATTAAGTTGACTTCAAGGCAATGATGTTGGGGTTTTATTCTTAAAACCATGTAGGTGGGTTTCCTTTTCTTAAAGGTGTGTCAATGTATTTTTAAATAAGAATCATGGTTATGAGAACGCCTCATGTTTTGTTTACATATATTATAAACATGGCGGTCAATAGAGCTCACTAGGAATTTCGATTATTCATCTTCGGGTTAATCACAAGCAGATCAAAATTCTGGCTCTTGAACTATTAAAATGTTTACAACTTGGACAACGATTTAACATCCTATTAGAATGGTTGTGATGCAATCCTAGTAGTTAATCTCAGATTGTAGGAACCTATTTGATGGTATAAGATCTTTTATGATAGTTTGATAGAGGATTGTGATCGGTGCATCCCAAAAATGTATTGAAAAGGCCCACCCTTGAGATTTTGAGTCTAAAAGATGTCTTGATTAGACTGAGTCAATCTCAAACTATTTGTAACGGGTGCATAGATTCTTAATCTTGAGAATTATGAGGATTGGAATGCCTGAACAAATGTCACCTTGATTGATATGGGTGCGATTCATATCGGGTCAAATTATCCCTCCTCATTAGGTAATAGTTGTGTAAATAGGTATGATATCAATATTCAAGAGAATCTATGTCCAATGTATACCATAGATTGTGACACCCTCTTAACACACTTTAATGTTTTGTTTCCACCAAGTAAAATCCGATTTATGGATAATTTCATAATTTTGGTGGAGTGGAAAATAAATTAAGACTGAGAATCAAGGGAATTGATTAGATGTTGGATAAAGTCAATTACAGTAAACTGATTTGACCAAGGGAGTAGCGGGCACTTAATGTGGAGAACCATATTTTATACCGTAATCAACTTTCCGAATAACACCTCATTATATCTGAGTAATTTCTGAGATAAATAAACTTAAGTGTAGTCACAATTATCTAGTGGAGTTAATTATGATTAAATAAGGATTGAAAATAGATTACCATAGTTGTAATTAAAATTATCGAGTATTTATTTGGATCTAATTTAATTATTTATCTAGGGTCCCTAGTGTTGTTCATATGCCTAAGTAGTTAGTCCTAAACTCTCAAGTAACCCATTTTGGCCCAAGCCCACCTTTTGTACTTGTATATAAAAGTGTGGAAGGGTGTTTTAAAGAGAATAACTCATTATTAGAATTTGAGAGGGGTGAGAGAAAATACTATTCACATTTTTGTGAAGACACTTAGAGAGCGACCACCATATCTCACTCATATGGAAGGTTTTTATCTCAAAAGGTGACCACATACCAACCTAGCTTTACGGAGGATCATACATTAGATGAACTAATCTTTATAGAAGGTTATACAAGGTTTTTAGATACCTTAGAGGGGATCAAGTCTTTCATCATCTTTAACCCTTGTCTCCTCGTACAAATCACAGCCTGATTCGCTATGGTAACGTATTATTAAAGAACTAGGCTTAATTGTTAAACCTAGTTCTTGTTTTCCTTTCAATACATAATTAATCAAAGATCTTTAGGGGTGAAATTTTTCCCCATTTCAAAATTCAATCCCATATTGGTTTTCCCAATAATTGGTATCAGAGCCCCGATTAAGATTATTTATATTTGAAAAGGTTCACATTGTTCACCAAGAAACCCTAGTTTTAGCATGTTGCATGATTATACATCTTTATGCATGATGTCTTACTAACATATTTTTGTAGATATTTTATGTTTATATCCCTTCCATCATAGTCATGTATGTTTATTTTATGTGATTTTATCCTATAGTGGTTTATACGTAGTTTTTTTTCCTCCAAGATTCGATATGGTTGTTAATAAAAAGGTATTTGTAGTTATTTCATTTTTTATGCATTTGGAGGTGATTGTGAGGGGATATAATGTTTCTTTACTGTTAGAATCATGCATTTTCATATGTTTGGGATTTTGGAAAACTTTTATGGAGTTTGGTGAAGTTTTAACCTGATTATGGATGTTATTGCATGAGATTTGTGAAGATGGAACAAAGATATCCCCGACATGATTGATCGATCGGTCCCACCACTTAAACGATCGACCATCCCCTGTCTAGATTCATTTTGTAAAGATTTTTGTGTTGTTTTTGATTCACGTTGCTCAAGTTCTTCATTTTAATTATCAGTAATGTAACTACACATACACATGTACCCTATTGTTTCAATATAAATGAGAATGAAAATTTCCCAATCTTCTTTTGTGTTTTTTTTTTGGGAGTACTAGTGCTACACACTATATGAACCACCAACTATGGTTGGTCGACGATCAACAACCACCAACTAAGGTTGGTCGGTAATCAACAACCACCAACTAAGGTTTGTCGGCAATCAACAACCAATTAAGGTTGGTCAGAAATCAACAACCACCAATTAAGGTTGGTCGATAATCAACAAACCACCAACTTCGGTTGGTCGGTAATCAAAAAACCACCAGCTAAGGTTGGTCGTCATTAAACTTATCCAACAATGTTAGCATAAAAATCATACAGGGAAAATCCTGTTTGATAATGGGTGACCTCAAGGGGCACCCAAAACTAGGTAAGAAGATGGGTGACCTTAAGGTGTATCTACTGTCTAGGCACCAAGGCAATCTAGATAAGATTGTTACAACTAAGCAGGAACATGGGATAAAGACTATTCTATTGCTTAGTCATTTACGGGTGATATGTCACTACAACTAGGCAAACATATGGGGCAAAGCTCCATTGTCTAGGCAATCAAATGAAACAAAGGAAAAAATTATCTGTTTACATACATATTCAGCAAAGAATGTCATTATCGATGTTGATCTCATAAAGACTGACATAATAAATCAATTAATTTCCAAGCAAAGTAAAAAACAACAAATGAATTTTTCTTCATTCCATGATTAAAAAACATTACAAAAAAAAAAGAACTACCTTTCATTGAATACAAATATCCTATTCTATTAGCTTTTTTCCATCTGATTTTAATACAGGGTCCATTCCGGCTGGAGGATCAACAAAAGCAAAAGGAGAGTCAATGAAATTCAAATCTTGCAGCATCCTAGTGTTGCTCGAACTTGGCCGCTCAAGCAGATGAGGAGGTCAGGATATCTCATAATCTTCATGAAGATTGTAATCACCAAGGTACTTGGAGATCAAACATTGAGGTATGGCATGATCTAGAATCCATATAACATCTTAGTTGAAAGGAGGTACTGGTAGTTCAAGAAACCCAGGTTTATACCAATCCCACAGGGAATTTCCTTTCTTGAGACGCATCACACCAAGAGCATTCAACCACCCTTGCTTATACCCCTCATTGTTTGACTGCTTCAACCTGACGTCAAGGTGGCATAAGTCTTCATTATATCCATCCATCCAGAATTCTCATGGCTCTTTATGGAATTGATATGTCAATCTCTTAACATTTTGATGGAGCTTCTTCACAAAATTCTCTTTACTCCCCAAGGCAGAACTTTTCTTGGAAAGCTACTCGATAACATGTAACACCCCGTATTTTTTATGATTTAAATAATTATGTGATTAATTATTATTATTATGGGAATAAATATGCGATTAATTATTTTTGTTGGATTAATTAAATTAAAATGTGAGAAATTAATTTGTTATTAATCCGGATTAAAATAATTATTAACTAGTGTGCCAAGGGTTAATACTTATTGTTGTGAACTATTAAATATTACTGTGTGATATGTAATATGCAATTATGATATTTCATAAATTGTCGGAAGTGAGAAATACGGTAGTTTGGTAATTTAAGTCTGACACGCGTGTGAGTCGTGTCGGGACTAATTGAATGGAATAAAAAGAGAAATTATTTGTATTAACTTGTATGGTCATTTCGAGTGCGCCATTGAGTCCGAGAGGGTCGATATAGTCAAACTAGTATACCCGGGTGTTTAGTTTGGGTCCCGGAGTGATTTTAGGCCTAACCGGCACCCCAAGAGGGCATTATGGTAAATTGTATTTTTGGGCTAAATTAATGGAAGAAAATTGGGATTTATTATATCATCCAAAAAAGTCCATTAGGGTGAAGAAGTGACAGGAAGTTAGAACGGCCATGGAGGGTGTGAGGGAGAACCAAATTCCAAGAGAGAAGACTCATTTGGCATCACCTTTCACAACTGTGACCACCTACGCGGAGATCGCGAAGAGAGGAACGCGTATGTACCAACATCACCAATGGATCAGACCGTCATATTCGAGGCAAGTGTTTATTACTTCCTTTCTTTTAGCAATAATCATGATCATGTTAGTATAGGTGGATTTAATCATGATTTATATGTTAATTGGGTGAAAATTGGAGATTAAATTATGATTTAGGATTGGTTTAATTAGTGGTTGGAATTCCTTCATGTATGTAGAGGATTAATCACGGAATTGGATTATATATTGATGAAGGAACCTGGGTTGATTAGGTTCTTGAATTGGAATTTTGAAAACTAGGGTTTATATGAATTAATTTGGGGGTTTTACGAAATTATGAGGATTAATGACGAATTAAGGATCCTAGGATGATAGAAATGATCTATAACCTGTTAGGGGTTGATGGGTATTGATGATGAGTTGTTGGGAATTGAATCTAAGAGGTTTTTAGGTTCAAAAATGGTGAAAACGTTGAAGTTTGGTGAAGAAGACGAACAGTGCAATCTCGCGCGATCTCGCGCGAAGTGGTTCAAACGAGATGGGGATCTCACGCGAAGTGGTTCAAACGAGATGGAGATCTCGCGCGAAGTAGTTCGAGCGACATGGTATCTCGTATGAATTCGATCGAGCGACATGTGGAAGTCGTTCAAATGACAACCCTTCTGGTTCGAGCGATAGAGGGAATTTTTGGGAATTTTCTCAAAGTTTAGTTTTGAGTTTGTCGGTTTATTGGAGTGAGAGAAACTGCCAGATAGTAAATTTAAATAAGATGGAATTTCGAAAAAGTATGTGAGAATAAATACTTTAATTATTTCGGTATAGAGAGAGAGTATACCTTTGAGATTACGAGAGAGATAGTAAGGTAAATATTTATACTATACGTAGTGATGAGGTTAAAATACGTATAAAGAGTATATATGTAGGTTAGAGAAATACCTATAATTTATAATAGGATGTGTGTATGCCTATTATGTGATATTATTGTTAAGATCACTAATGGGTGATAACCCGGGGGTGCAAGAACCTTATAGTTAAGAGCACTAATGAGTGATAACTCGGGGGTGCGGAAACTCTATTGTTAAGTGTACTAATGGGTGATAACCCTAGGGTACAAGAATGACTATTGTTAGGCGCACTAATGGGTGATAACCCGGGGGTGCTGGATTATTATTGATAAGTGCATTAATGGGTGCTAACCCGGGGATGCAATATTCTATTGTTAGGTTCACTAATGGGTGATAACCCGGGGGTGCTGAATTATCATTGGTAGGTGCATTAATGGGTGCTAACCCGGGAATGCATGATTTTCTGTATATGTGCACTAATGGGTCTTAGCCGGGGGTGCAGGATTAGTATATATATATATATATATATATATATATATATATATATATATATATATATATATATATATAGGGATGATGTGACTATATAAATATATATGGACTTGTGAATATTGCTTCTGTGTGAAAATAGTAGAATTGGTAATAATAATAATCATTACATTGCACCAAGCGGTCTTAACCTAAGTGTAAAGGATTAGTGTATATATATAGGGATGATGAGACTATATAAATGTATGAGTGTACTTGGGTAACTTTCTACTTTGTGAGACTAGTAGTTGAAATGAAAATGAGAAGTAAGATAATCTTAGTGTATAAAAGATTAACCATTCGAACGATGTATAATGAAACTTAGTATGTGAGATAAACTGTCTGAATAGCGTATTATATGGGCGATACAGGAATACTGCTAGTGAGCATAGTTAGTATTAGTATGGTTTCTGACTAGTTAGACTGGGAGGTATAACTAGGGGAGATTAGATGTATGTTAGGCGTGAACAATAGACGAGAGGTGAGAAATTCATGTGAGAGTTCGATAACTAACATGCGTATAAGACTTGTTTTAAGATCCAGTTTTAAATACTTACTAAATCATTTTTACACATCGGGCTCTGACCCGTTTCTTGTATCTCTTCTCTCTTTTGCTATATATATGTATTATATCAGGTGCTCAGCCACAGGAGTATCATATTTAGAGATTTGGATTGCTTCACGTGTTGCAGCTGTTGTGGAAGCTGTAGGTCCTCGCAGTAGACGCATCTATCCTTTCCATTCAGTTTCACCTAAATTTCCTATTTAGGTAATATGTCGCCCACTTCTTGTTCTTTCTTCAGAGATATTGTATTCAGTTAATTATATGGTTTGAAGTTTTGAACTGGGAGGTTTTATCCAGTTTTATTTATTTCGGTACTTGATTCATGTTCAGTATTTATTTGCATTCCTATGTATGGTGAATGGTTTTTATTTTAAGATGGAAAGAAATGGATTTACTTGGTTTTATTAAAATTGGAAATGTTTTGACACCTAGCTTAATTTTATATTAGGGGATTAATATGTTAAAAAGTTTTTCGATAGTGATGCTGAGAATGAACCAACTGAATATCATTTTTTAAATTGGTAGTGGACTAATCACCCTATATTTAATTGGGCGGGTGTGACATAAGACTTTGGATTTTTCTGGACATCTCAGCCAAGGCTTGATTTTTTATCGTCAGTTGAACGACTTGATTTTCTAAAGCCATTTGGGTCCCATCTCTTCAATATTAATTCGACCAAATCTTTCTCGGCCTTGGATAGAAGGCCTTGCTCTACCATGAGCGGACGATGTAGGTCCGGCTCTTTTCAAAGCCTCTCATTCTTTTCTCAAGGAGTTTCCAAAAATGAAAAGCCCTCATCATTGATTGGGATCAGAGCTCCAGATGAAGGGCCAAACTTTAGTTTTTTTAATTCTTCTCTCAAAGAAATATGTTCCTATTCAAGCAGCTTGGCAATATACTTGTGTTCTTCGACTTCAAGTTTCAACACACTTTCTCTCTTCTTATGGGCTGAGAGGAATTTGTCGTAGCCCCGATCAACACTCAACTTTTGGTATTTTTTCTCATAACCTTCATGCAGAAGAGAAATGGTTTCTTTGTGCTAAATTTGAAGTTCTTAGATTACTCCTTGACGATCTTCCATCATTTCATAGTACGCCACGTTATTCTCCACAGCTCGATTAAGCATACATTTTAAGTATTGATAAGCATCAATTGCTCATTCCGAGGCATCAGATCTGAGAATATTAACTATTTGTGCTTCATTAAAGTCTGCATGGACAGCTTTGAAGTAATCATTACATTTCTTCATCATCTTTATATCATGAGGTGACAAGAGTTCCATCCTAGCAATAAACTAGCAAGGAAAAATGAAGACGAATTAACAACAATATAATTATGATGAGCAGGTAAAAGAGAAAATTCAGAACAAATAACAAAGTCCTTTTTATTGATCAACGGGAGAAGCAAGTACAACCAAAGTCATAAAAAAAAGGTAAAATCAAAAGAACAACATAATTAAAGAGGCAAACAACTCTACACCTTCTCCTTATTTCCTACAGCATCATTAGCCGGTTTGGACGAAGGAGTTGGTTGCTCGAAGGGCAGTTGGCATTGCTCGGTAGAAGTTATTGCCTACTGAACTTACTCGTAGGGTTGAGGAATGGTAACAACAGGTACTTGTTCTACTATCACCATAAAAGAGTCATCGGATGCAGCTTCATCCTCTTCTTCGTCAATAGTAGGAGGAGGGCTATGAGTATGTTTCTTAAATAATTTAGAATTGTCTGCAACACTCAAGTCTTTCAATGTTGCAACCTATCCTTCTCTGAAGTACTTCAAACTTGCATACTCCATCTGGTAAGTAATAGCAGTTAAGGCTTTTTTCCATCCTTTGTCCCAACTAGAGCTAAAGACTTCTTCACAGTAGCTTTTCTCTTCACATTCTCAAAATAAGCATATCCCTCAGCAAGCTTCACCTTCTCCTCCAGATCTTTCTTACGCCGTTCAGCCTCTTCAAGATTTTCATCAGCTTCTTCCTTGCTGGAAATGGCAACCTTCAATTTTTCGTCCAACTCCTTGGAGGCATTTATAGCTTAGTCTTGAGTTGTATCAGCTTGTCGACGAGTTGTCTCTGCAGATAGAAGTTTCTTCTCCCAAGTAGATTTATCTTCCTCGTTTTTATGTTTGGAGTCCTTTAAAGATTGTGATAACCTAGTAAAAGCTTCTTCTACCCCACTAGAGGAATTTAAATCCTTAATGGCCTCATCTTTCTCCAGGACACTATTAAAACATGTCATAAACTGAAAAAGAAAATAAGCTCAGATTAGAATATGAATATGGTGTATGGAGGTGAAGTAGTAAGGATGATGATACTTACTGACGCGATATATTGGGCTACTAAGTCAGCTCAAAATTCGAGAATGGTCTAAGACTTGATCAAACCTTTGGCCAAGCTCGGAGAAATGTGAGATGGAGTGTTAACTCTAAAAGAAGGATCCTCAACAAAGAAGGTTGAGCAGCAGTTTCTATAGGTCTTTCTGCAAGACCTCTCCTCAATCTCCTTAAAGGAGCACCTTCAATCAAAGGTGCTGCCTCTCCTTGTGTAATAGCAACACCTTCAATCAAAGGTGCTGCCTCTTTTGGGACAACATATGGATTCTTGCCGACATCCTTGATAGTTAGAATTATTCCCTTAGATGAAGCAATATCCATTTTCTTTATCCCTTCAGCTGGGACATCCCCTTTGCTCTTCTTTGCCCCATCAATGCTAGGAGCATCTTTGGCAAAGAATTCAGGCATTCTCCTCTTCCTCATCATCAAATCAGCAATAGAGGTACCCAAATTAAAAGAAGATTCTTCTACGCAGGCTCGAGATGATGGAATTTGATCAAGATCAATTATCACAGGAGGGGCAAGAGATCAAGCGATAAAAGAGGAAGTAGTGTTTTTGTATATCAGCAAATAAGAAGCAGCTCTAACGTGCTCCCCATCAACTGATTGATGCAAACCCTAGATGAGTTTCAAATATTTTATATTAATGTCACTCTCTTTTGGGGGCTTTCTTTTGTTATCAACTATAAAAAGTAAAATGAATATCAGTGACACATTTCATCAAACATAAATAAAGCTAAATTGAAAAACAAAACAACATATCCCATGGCCATAAAGTGGACATCTGGGATCTTGGTACATGTCATTCCCCTTTTTAGGGGGGTGTTACCAATTTTTCATCACAACCCCGTGATCAAAATAATCCCTATTTGCATCAGGGAGATTGACTACTAAAGCCCAATTTGAAAACCAAGTGTTTAAATAAAAAGTAGTATCGTTTGTAACATATTTATAACAAAACATAATCTCAGGGATCCCTAAATGAGTCCCAAGAAATTGGTTTAACCTATTTATGCCATTAACTACCCTCCATGTATTTGGAGCTACTCTTGCAGGAACAATATCTAAATATTGGAAAAACTCCAAACACAAGGGATGAGGCGGAAAAGAAAAGCCACATTCATTATAAAAAGGGAGGGAAACCAGTGTCCCTCAGCCAGAGAAAATAAATCAGAGGGTCAAGGAAGTTCTTCTAGAATAACCCAAGAGGGAATCTCAAAATCAGATCGGAACTTATCCAACGATTAAATAAGATAAACCATGGTGGCTAAAGAAAAGAAAGAAGAAAGAAGAAGTTATTACAGAAAACTGAGAAATTTGTTAAGGCGGATGACAGAAAAAAAAACTGTACAAGGATAGAGCGAGAAGACCAAGAGTTTAGAAGTCTGTAAGTAAAAAGTAGAAGATGATTTGATTCTATCATTTTTAAATGCCTCGCATTGGGAAGCGAGAAAATAAATGATTACTAGAAAAGACGATTGCGTTACCAACGGATGAAAGGAACAAGTTCCCAAGCGTTCCCAAAAATTTGAAATATTTACAAGGTTACCATTTCGCGCTCAAAATTAATATGTTGAGAGGAAAAATTCACAAGTGTTGAAGGTCTGTAGTCTAACAAAACTGGGAAAACATGCCTGAGCTACTGTTTGGACATAATATTCCACATTCTCATATTCAACTTCAATTGTGAAACATTGGGGGCTTTTGTTGATATAAAAATAAGTCAGCTGACATGGACCTATTATATGAAGACACGTGTTATCCTACATGGCCTGAATATAATTACCGAGCAACTTAAAGCACCGAGCTACTCAACGTACCGAGCAACTCAATATACCAAGCACTTGGTCAAGAAGATCAAACGAAGAAGACATATTCAATGAACATTCTTACCATGTACAGATGTATACGTCCATTTAATAAACGGCGTATTGTTTATTCACATTGACATTCCAAGGGATATAAATACATTGTAATACGCGAGCTTTGATTAGCGAACATAAGGAATAAATACCCAGCAATACAAGATAGTGGACGTGGGTCATTTTCATTAAGGCTGAACCACTTTAAAAATACTTTGTCTTATTTCTTATTTCATATTTATCTGTGATTAATTAATTAGATCAAATCTAGTTTTTTACATCAACAGGGACCTTGATGAAATATATTGAGGTAATAATGATATGCAGTTGTTCTATGATTGAGTGTTGGACTTTAAATTTGCGAGAGAATTAAAGTGGAGATTCATAGGCTTGAGTGTGACGTATTCTAATTCGAGATGATAAGAATATAATTATGAAAATGCGTGAGCGAGCTTATATTTATTGGGTTAATAGGTTAACAAGGGTAACTACTGCATTGGTATAACAAGGGGTAATTAGGACCCTTAGAGTTGTGTGAGTACTTGAATTAATACGATAGTGAGATAAATCGTAAAATAAAATGTACGGTGAGTATTTGAGAGAAATATACTACGTACAAGTATGAATGATTATGTTGTATGAATACCTATTTTATTAAAGCAAAGGTTGTGTGAATACCTATTATTTGATAAATTAGGTATTGGGGTGATGGCTTTCCAGACCAATACACTAAAATTCGAGTTGGGGTCGACGGACACTCCGGACCAACATCGAAGATATATAATATTCATTGGTATCGATGGAAGGTCTGAGCCAATATACATATGCATTAAAATTAATAGGTATCGACGGAAGGTCTGAGACAATATGCATGTACATTACATTTACCTTGGAGTCCATGGCTTTTCGGACCAATGTAAATGTTAGGATAATTGGGGTTCATGTTTTTTCGGACCAATAATCCTTATAGTGTATATTGTGTGTGAAAAATATATACCTCATGATGCTCTACTTATGTGCAAGGGTGGACTTGTATATGATATATATAGAGAGATGCATCTAGATGATAAATTAAGTAGAGAGAAACTTAATTTTGAGATTAAAGATATATTGAGAATATGCATGTACATTATATTTACCTTGGGGTCGATGGCTTTCCGGACCAATGTAAATGTTAGGATAATTCGGGTCGATGGCTTTCCCGAACAATAATCCTTATAATGTATATTATGTGTGAAATATGTATTCCGAACTAAGAGATATAAATCACTATTGGTGCTCGGAGTATGATTCCGAGACAATAACCCCTCAAATGTGATGTGGGAAGGTGAATATAAAGTATGTGCTTATAGTATATATTGTGTTTGAAATATATACCTCATGATACTCTACTTGTGTCCGGTAGTAGACTTATAGATGATATACGTAGAGATATACATCTAAATGGCAAATTAAGTCAAGAGAATACTTAATTACATGATTAAAGATATATTGGGAATATTTATGGTTAATTAACTAGTGAAACCTAATTATGGAAGTTAAATGATGATAGATGTGAAATTATATATGAATTAAGTAGTGAGACTTAATTATAATAATTAAACATAATATATATGAATGTTATATGGGAAATGAATAGCATGTTGTAATACCCCGTATTTTTGTGATATTTATTTATGGGATTAATTGAATTAAATGCGTATTAACTGGAAATTAATCCGGATTAAAATACTAGCGAGATGCGAGTTGGTATTTGATTATAATGTGCATATATGATTATATATGAATACTAAATTATGAAATTGGTCGTGAGATTGAAATACGGCAATTTGGAAATTTTGTTGAGACGCGTGTGACAGTCGCGTCCGGAATATATTTATTTTAATTAAAAAGTCAATTTTATTTCTATTAACCGTATGGTCATTTTGAGTGCGCCAACGCGTCCGGAAGGGTCGAGATAGTCAGAAAACACTAGCCGGGGGTTTAGTTTGGGTCCCGGAGCATTTTTAGGCAATATCGGCAACGTATAAGGGTAATTTGGTAATTTTGGATTTTTGGGAACTAAAACCTACGAAAATTGGGAATTAAAAAAGCTAACATGGTAATTGTCCACTAAACCCACTAACCACATCTTAAGACTTAATGGGCTACGGGGGTTATTAGAATTGTTTCAAAAAAAAAATTCCTAAGGCAAACCCTAGCCACCATTAGCACCTTGGAGAAAAAAGCTTGGAGAGAGAGAGAGAAGGAATTTTGCAGAGAGAGAGAGAGAACACTCCATCAATTCGTTATCAAAATCCGAGATACACATAAGGCAAGTGTTTTAATTACATATTTTGCAAAGAATGCTTCTTCCATGCATAGGAAATTATCAAAATTTCATTGTTCTTGGAAAATGATAAAACCCATTGAATTTGATGTAGATATTTATAATTTTATGAGGAGATTACATGTAGAACAATGTTAGGATGATTAGTCAGTGAAAAATACATCTTTTATACCAAAAACGGATTTATTATTGCCTATAGATGAATTTAATTTCTAGGGTTCATGTTCTTGAGATTGGGGAAGAAGATGTGGAGATTTAATATTTGGATGAGATTTAGGATGAATTAATCCCACTAAATACGTTAATATATGACCTAAGTATATTTAGGATTGATTAGAACCCAAGTAAAATTGTTGGTTTGATGTATAGAGGAGATTAGAGGTGTAGAAAAATTGGAAAAACGAGTTAAGGAATTTCTGGGCTCGAAACTGGTCCCTCGTTAGAAGACCTACCCAGGTCGTTCGAACGAGCTTCTAACGAGTGGACAGTTTTCCTTCTAACGAGTTGAATGTTCATTCGATGCCTTTCGTTCGAACGAGATCTCGTTAGATACCCAGTTCGTTCGAACGAAACTCTCGTTCGAACAGCCTCGTTCGAACGAGACTTCTAACGAGTTGACAGTTTAGGCTTTTTAGCCTGTTTTGATTTCGCGTGTCCCGCAACCTTATTTAATGGTAGAGATAACCTTCCCTTGATGATAAATTTATATAGTATGGACATTTGAGATATATAGAGGAGTAAAACCTATAAGTGTGGTTCGAGCCAAATGGAAATTATGGATTAGGACGCGAGTGTCTATTACAGCGTGAGAACAATTTAAGGCTTGTATAATTGTATCATCCGGGAATATGTAAATTGTGTAACATTATACGTAGGTACGAGAATGAGAAGTGTACCACATATAAATTATGGTGATTACTATGATGTGTGCTTACTTAGTATATGTATTGATTTTATGTGTATGACATACCTACCATACTTGCTATCACGGGAGGTTTGCATTCGCTTAGGGCCCTCTAATCCTTGTGTTGCCCAGATTTAGACTGGTACCTCGATGAACATAGGTCAGAGAAGGACTTATTGGGATGTTAATAAGTCTGCTGATCGTGGGAGCGCAGGTATGTGAGTGACCCATGTGATGTGACTGTGTTCGCCTCCATTATTTGTGATGTTGTTATCTAAGAACGATGCCTGAGAGATTTGGAATGCGTGATCCTTATGTGCGTGATGTACCGGGATGGATAGCAGAGTATGTGTGCACCGCAGCTTAGTCTCGAGGTGCTTGTATTGTATATTTATGACGTGAATAATATACACTTAATTAATGGGAACTTTCATGTTGGTATTGTTAATATAATTATGGTAATTTTTGAGAAAACATAACGGGTTAACCGATAGTGAATTGTATTACTAATTGAGAATCTGAGTTTAAGTAAAGCCCTCTATTTAATTGATGACGCCAGAATATTATATGGGAATCGAGTAGTAAGGGGTAGAACTTATTACGGTTTGGTTAGATATGTATGTTATTTAGATAGGTACGGTACGTTAGGAGTGCACATGTAGTCGAGAGGTTAGAATTACATGTGAGTGCACGTGCTAACATGTATTTTGCATTTAATGTTTTAATGTTATTAAAACACTTGCTGTTTTTAAAATGATTTCCACTTTCGGGCTCTAACCCATTTGCTTTCAAATCTATTTTTGTAAAAACCATTTTAGGTGCCCAGCCACAAGGACACCATGCTTAGGATCCTCATTCAGGTGACGAGCTGTAGCTATTTGTGGAAGTTACAGGACTTTTCTTGTAGACGCTTCATCTATCTTGACTCCATATTCAGCATTTATCAGTTGTAGGGCATGTCGCCCATTTCTTTTAGAGGCATTTCATTTATTTCAGTTATTCAGACTTCGGGGATGTAATTAATTCAGGATTCAGACTTATGTTATTATTTCATTCGTGGGATTGTTGTGAGGAGTTTTTCCTCCGGACTTATTACTATTTGTTGGTTATTTCATTACTTCGTTATGGTGAATGGATTATGTTGTTCTTCCATGATTCTTTTATTGCATGGTATTCAGACTTAAATTAAAATTTGGCAACTTACTTTTTAAATACTAGGTGGTTAGTAATTATAAAAATGTTTTCGACAGTGATGCTATTAACTGAACCAACTTGGCATTTTGTATTGATTTAATAAAGGAGTAGCTACCCGGTATTTAATTAGTCGAGGTGTCACAGGTGGTATCAGTGAATCAGGTTCTAGTGTCCTTTAGGATCTGTACGGCTTATTATGTTTTTCCGCTGAGCTTTCTTTGATGTAGAGCCTTATATTTTAGGACTGTTGTATTCTCTTGTTTATGCTACGTTCTTCAGCTGTTTTGAGTTTATAACTGCGAACTTATAAACTTCATTCCTATTTCAGATGCCTCCACGACGTGCACAACGGGTTCCCAGGGATGCTACGCCAGAACCACAGCCCGCACCAGTGTAGGGCACGATGAATGCCGCCGAGGTTGCAGCCATTGTGGCCCAGGCGGTAAATGCCGCACTAGCCGTAGTTCAGCAGGCACCAGCTCAGGCGCCAGTAGCCGCGCCGGTTCAGGCACATGCATTTCCGTCTGCTTGGGAACGTGTTCGTGATGCTTTCCAGAAAGCACACCCACCGGAGTTTGAAGGTAGCTCCGATGTTGTAGTTTCGAGTCATTAGAGGAAGGATATTCAGCGGTACTTGAGGATGTACAAGTGCACTGAGGTTCAAAAGCAGATACTAGCTACCTTTAAGCTAGTGGGGTCTGCACTGCAGTGGTGGGAGTCTATTACCACCATGGAGGAGAGAGACACTCTCACTATTCAGGAGTTCTGGGTGCGGTTCGACCGCAAGTACTTTCCGTCAGCTGTTCATACGGAAATGAGGAGGAAGTTGATGAGCCTTCGACAGGAGGGTAAGACTGTGGCTGAGTATGAGGCCGAATTCACAAATCTGTTAAACATTGTACCGGATGAGATACCGATGGAAGAGAAGAAGATACAGAAATTTACCGACGGGTTAACTTGGAGGATCCGTCAGTATTTGTTGGGGAACCTATCGTTGGACACTTACTCTGATGTGGTTAAAGTTGCACTGTTACACTGCCAGGACCATCGCTTTCACATGGCTGAGGGCAAGAGGTCAGGAGAGTCCAGCCATCAGGGCAGGACTGGAGGAAATGGTGCTAGTGGGGCACAATCTGTTCAGGGGTAGAGACAGGGCGACCAGGGTTCCTAGCAGGGGGATCATAAGAGGTTCAGATCGGGGAACTTCAGGCACGGACAGGGAGGTTTCCGGTAGGGCCATCAGGGTCCGAACGTCCATCAGAAATAGCAGGGTCAGAATGGTCAACAGCAGTTTCAACAGGGCCAGCAGGGCCAGTGGAGGAACGGCCACCAGGGCCGGGGCAGCAGGGACAGAGAGGGGGGAACTTCCCGGGGAAGTGTTTCGTTTGTGGCAAGACTGGCCATAAACGCCAGGACTGTCCTGATAGGGGCAGGGCCCCGCAGCAGCAGCAGGGTGCACGGCATGAGCCACAGAGGCCACTTTTTCCACCTGCTCTCCCAGCTCCAGCCCAGGTGCCAGCACTACCAGCCATTCCAGCAGTTTCTGTGCAGCAGGGGCAGTTACAGTATGGACGTGTCTATAACGTCCACCAGGCAGCAGTTCCACAGGCCCCACCCGCGATTGAGGGTATGTTTCCTATCCATGGTACTATGGGTCGGGTTTTGTTTGATACGGGGGCAACGCACTGTTTTATAGCTACACATTTTGCGAAAGCCTTAGGGTTGTTAGCCACAGCAGAGAGCACAGTGACATGTGTAGACTCACCATTGGGGAGTGGGTCGCTTATTTTCTTTATATGCTGGGGAGTGGGGGTAGAGATTGGTAGTCTGGTATTACCTGCAGACATGTTGGAATTAGATATGCATGTGCACGATGTGATTATCGATATGGATTGGCTCGCTGATTGTAGAGCCATGATTGATTACTTCGGTGTGAGCATTGTTTTAGCCATTCTGGGGCAAGAGATGTTTGTAGTGGCGATGCCTCGCCCAGAGGGAGGCTCGACCACTCATTTTTATTACATAGAGGAGGATACCTCTAAGGAGGTTCTCATTCCTTTAGATTCGATCCCAGTTGTTAGGGAGTACTCAGATGTGTTTCAGGAGATACCAGGCCTACCCCCAGTCGAGAGATAGACTTTATCATAGACTTACTACCGGATACGAGACCTATAGCACGCGCACCGTACCATATGGCTCCGGCGGAGATGCGAGATCTACGAGATCAGATTGAACAGTTGTTGGGTCAGGGGTTTATACGGAGGAGTACTTCGCCGTGGGGTGCCCTTGTGTTAATCGTGAAGAAGAGAGATGGTTCACTGAGATTGTGTGTGGATTACCGAGAGTTGAATAAGGTCACGATACGGAATAAGTATTCGTTGCCTCGAATCGATGACCTATTCGACCAGTTGAGAGGAGCTTCTTTCTTCTCGAAGATTGATTTACGATCGGGATACCATCAGTTGCGTATCAGGGAGGAGGACGTCTCGAAGACTGCGTTCTTATCGAGATATGGTTCTTATGAGTTTCGGGTTATGCCTTTTGGTTTAACCAACACTCCAGCATTATTTATGGACTTGATGAATAGGGTGTTCAGAGATTTCCTAGATCAGTTTGTCATTGTCTTCATTGATGATATTCTGGTTTACTCCCAGATAGAGGAGGAGCACGCCGAGCATTTGAGGCAAGTTTTGCAGACGCTACGTCAGAACGAGCTGTATGTAAATTATGAGAAGTGCGGGTTTTGGCTGAAGGAGGTCCAGTTTTTGGGACACATTATTTTCGACCGGGGAATATCCGTTGATCCGGGGAAGGTATCCGCGGTGAGGGAGTGGGGATAGCCCATGACACCGACTGAGATCCGTAGTTTCCTGGGCCTAGCAGGATACTACAAGAGGTTCATTCGGGGATTTTCGAAGATAGCAGGACCTTTGACACATCTGACTCGAAAAGGTGTGCCGTTCATTTGGAGTGATGCCTGTCAGTTGGCATTCGATGAGTTGAAGGACAAGTTAACCTCAGCACCTATGTTAGCACTGCCGAGATCGGGAGTTGAGTATCTAGTTTACACCGATGCGTCCTTGCAAGGACTTGGAGGTGTATTACAGCAGGAGAGTCAGGCCATAGCTTATGTTTCCCGTAAGCTTAAGCCTCATGAGAAGAATTACCCCACTCATGATTTGGAGTTGGCGAAAGTTGTATTTGCCCTTCGGATTTGGAGACATTACCTTTTGGGGGAAAAGTTTTTATTGTTCACGGACCATAAGTCCCTACAGTACCTATTCACACAAAAGGAGTTGAATATGCGGCAGCGAAGGTGGCTTGAGTTTGTGAAGGACTATCAGTTTGATATCCAGTATCACCCGGGGAAGGCTAACGTGGTAGCAGACGCGTTGAGCCGTAGGCCAATAGATGAGGTGGCAGGGGTGTGGAAGGCCAAGTGGAAAGAATTGGGACACCAGGATGCAGTGACCCTATCATTCATGTCGGTAATGACTGTTACGCCGCAGATTGTCATGAGAGTGGTAAAGGCACAAGCAGATGACTCGTTCTGTCAGGAGCTGATAGTTCGATTACTCGCAGAGGGAGCCGAATCCTATACCGTTAGCTCAGACAGGGGATTATGCTTCAATGGGAGATTAGTAGTTCCGGAAGGGGAGGAATTGCGACACGAGGTGATGGCAGAGTCGCACGGCTCACGGTTCGCGGTACATCCCGGTAGGGACAAAATGTACCAAGACATGAGACGATAGTATTGGTGGAGCGGGATGAAGAGAGATATTACCGTGTTTGTTTCAAAATGCGCCACTTGTCAGCTAGTAAAATTGGATCATCAGAGACCGGAAGGACTTCTACTGCCATTGGAGATTCCGATGTGGATGTGGGAGAGCATATCCATGGATTTTATCACGGGGTTACCTACGTCACAGAGAGGTCATGACTCCGTATGGGTGATTGTGGACAGGTTGACCAAAGTCGCTCATTTTCTACCCGGAAGGACAGACTACACTACGGGACAGTATGCCCTGCTCTTTATTGCAGAGATAGTGAGACTTCACGGTGTGCCCCTTAATATCATGTCTGACCGAGACAAGATATTTGTTTCGCGGTTTTGGGAGAGTTTTCAGGAGGCCATGGGCACGGAATTGCGGTTGAGTACGGCGTATCACCCGCAGACCGATGGGCAGACCGAGTATACAAACCAAATGTTGGAGGACATGTTGCGTTTGTCCATCATTGATTTTGGGGGAGGATGGGAGCAGTATCTTCCACTGGTGGAGTTTGCTTACAACAACTCCTACCAGTTCACTATTGGCATGGCTCCATTTGAGGCGTTGTACGGTAGACCTTGTCGTTCCCCAGCATGTTGGTTGGAGGTGGGGGACAACAAACTACTTGGGTCGGAAGTAATTCTTGATTCGGAGTCGCATTCGAGTAGCTCAGGATCGGCAGAAGAGCTATGCTGATGCGAAGAGGTTCTTTAGAGAGTTCCAAGTGGGGGACCAGGTTTTGCTCAGAGTATCTCCTATGAAGGGGATTATGCATTTCGGGAAGAAAGGGAAGTTGGCACCGAGATATGTGGGACCTTTTCCTATTATTGAGCGGATTGGACCGGTTGCGTATAGGCTTGGGTTACCGGAACATTTGCATCGAATTCACGATGTATTTCATATTTCCTCGCTAAGGAAATATCTTAGAGACGATTTGGCTCAATATCACATTGCGTTGGAGGACATCGATCTCCAACCTGATAGCTCCTACGAGGAGGGGCCGATTGATATTTTGGACCGAAGTGAGCGGAAGCTGCGGTCAAAGATAGTTTCGTTAGTACGTGTTCAGTGGCAACATCATAATGTCGAGGAGTCCACTTGGGAGCGCGAGGATGAGATGCGCGAACGTTATCCAGAGTTGTTCTTACCAGGTACTTTCTAGTTCCGAATTTCGGGACAAAATTCAGTTATTAGGGGGGAAGTATGTAATACCCCGTAATTTTGTGATATTTATTTATGGGATTAATTGAATTAAATGCGTATTAATTGGAAATTAATCCAGATTAAAATACTAGCGAGATGCGAGTTGGTATTTGATTATAATGTGCATATATCATTATATATGAATACAAAATTATGAAATTGGTCGTGAGATTGAAATACGGCAATTTGGAAATTTTGTTGAGACGCGTGTGACAGTCGCGTTCGGAATATATTTATTTTAATTAAAAAGTGAATTTTATTTCTATTAACTGTATGGTCATTTTGAGTGCGCCAACGCGTCCGGAAGGGTCGAGATAGTCAGAAAACACTAGCCGGGGGTTTAGTTTGGGTCCCGGAGCATTTTTAGGCAATATCGGCAACGTATAAGGGTAGTTTGGTAATTTTGGATTTTTGGGAATTAAAACCTACGAAAATTGGGAATTAAAAAGCTGACTTGGTAATTATCCACTAAACCCACTAACCACATCTTAGGACTTAATGGGCTACGGGGGTTCTTAGAATTGTTTCAAAAAAAAAATTTCTAAGGCAAACCCTAGCCACCATTAGCACCTTGGAGAAGAAAGCTTGGAGAGAGAGAGAGAAGGAATTTTGCAGAGAGAGAGAGAGAACACTCCATCAATTCGTCATCAAAATCAGAGATACACATAAGGCAAGTGGTTTAATTACATATTTTGCAAAGAATGCTTCTTCCATGCGTAGGAAATTATCAGAATTTCATTGTTCTTGGACAATGATAAAAACCCATTGAATTTGATGTAAAGATTTATAATTTTATGAGGAGATTACATGTAGAAAAATGTTAGGATGATTAGTCAGTGAAAAATACATCTTTTATACCAAAAACGGATTTATTATTTCCTATGGATGAATTTAATTTCTAGGGTTCATGTTCTTGAGATTGGGGAAGAAGATGTGGAGATTTAATATTTGGATGAGATTTAGGATGAATTAATCCCACTAAATACGTTAATATATGACCTAAGTATATTTAGGATTGATTAGAACCCAAGTACGATTGTTGGTTTGATGTTTAGAGGAGATTAGAGGTGTAGAAAAATTGGAAAAACGAGTTAAGGAATTTCTGGGCTCGAAACTGGTCCCTCGTTAGAAGACCTACCCAGGTCGTTCGAACGAGCTCGTTCGAACGAGCTTCTAACTAGTGGATAGTTTGCCTTCTAACGAGTTGAATGTTCGTTCGATGCCTTTCGTTCGAACGAGATCTCGTTAGATACCCAGTTCGTTCGAACGAAACTCTCGTTCGAACAGCCTCGTTCGAACGAGACTTCTAACGAGTTGACAGTTTAGGCTTTTTAGCCTATTTTGATTTCGCGTGTCCCGTAACCTTATTTAATGGTAGAGATAACCTTCCCTTGATGATAAATTGATATAGTATGGACATTTGAGATATATAGAGGAGTAAAACCTAGAAGTGTGGTTCGAACCAAATGGAAATTATGGATTAGGACGTGAGTGTCTATTACAACGTGAGAAAAATTTAATGCTTGTATAATTGTATCATCCTGGAATATGTAAATTGTGTAACATTATACGTAGGTACGAGAATGAGAAGTGTACCACATATAAATTATGGTGATTACTAAGATGCGTGCTTACTTAGTATATGTATTGATTTTATGTGTATGACATACCTACCATACTTGCTATCACGGGAGGTTTGCGTTCGCTTAGGGCCCTCTAATCCTTGTGTTGCCCGGATTTAGACTGGTACCTCGATGAACATAGGTCAGAGAAGGACTTATTGGGATGTTAATAAGTCTGCTGATCGTGGTAGCGCAGGTATGTGCGTGACCCATGTGATGTGACTGTGTTCGCCTCCATTATTTGTGATGTTGTTATCTGAGAATGATTCCTGAGAGATTCGGAATGCGTGATCCTTATGTACGTGATGTACCGGGATGGATAGCAGAGTATGTGCGCACCTCAGCTTAGTCTCGGGGTGCTTGTATTGTATATTTATGACGTGAATAATATACACTTAATTAATGGGAACTTTCATGTTGGTATTGTGAATATAATTATGGTAATGTTTTGAGAAAACATAACGGGTTAACCGATAGTGAATTGTATTACTAAATGAGAATCTGAGTTTAAGTAGAGCCCTCTATTTAATTGATGACGCCAGAATATTATATGGGAATCGAGCAGTAAGGGGTATAACTTATTACGGTTTGGTTAGATATGTATGTTATTTAGATGGGTACGATACGTTACGAGTGCACATGTAGTCGAGAGGTGAGAATTTCATGTGAGTGAACGTCCCAACATGTATTTTGCATTTAATGTTTTAATGTTATTAAAACACTTGCTGTTTTTAAAATGATTTCCACTTTCGGGCTCTGACCCATTTGCTTTCAAATCTATTTTTGTAAAAACCATTTTAGGTGCCCAGCCACAAGAACACCATGCTTAAGATCCTCATTCAGGTGACGAGCTTTAGCTGTTTGTGGAAGTTACAGGAATTTTCTTGTAGACGCTTCATCTATCTTGACTCCATATTCAGCATTTATCAGTTGTAGGGCATGTCGCCCATTTCTTTTAGAGGCATTTCATTTATTTCAGTTATTCAGACTTCGGGCATGTAATTAATTCAGGATTCAGACTTATGTTATTATTTCATTCGTGGGATTGTTGTGAGGAGTTTTTCCTCCGGACTTATTACTATTTGTTGGTTATTTCATTACTTCGTTATGGTGAATGGATTATGTTGTTCTTCCATGATTCTTTTATTGCATGATATTCAGACTTAAATTAAAATTTGGCAACTTACTTTTTAAATACTAGGTGGTTAGTAATTATAAAAATGTTTTTGACAGTGATGCTATTAACTGAACTAACTTGGCATTTTGTATTGATTTAATAAAGGAGTCGCTACCCGGTATTTGATTAGTCGGGGTGTCACACATGTGAGAGATGTTACGAATGAAGCGTATTGTATGGGCAGTACGGGAAAGTAGACTACTGATAAGATCGGTTATATACTTTAGTCGAGATAGCTTGTGTATTATATCTAGGTGGGCTAAGTATAAAACGTTAGGAGTGAACATTAGATGAGAGGTGAGAAAACTCAAGAGAGTGTTCGCAAACCTAACATGTGTAATCAATAACAAATTTTAATTGCGATAAATTATTTGTTAGATGTTTTCAAAATGTTTTGAGAACTAACTCTTGCTAATAAAATATTTTCAAATCCTTTTAGGTTTCTAGCCACAGGGATGCCATGCATGATCATATCATTCCACGGACTCGGAGTTGTAGCATTGTAGTTGTTGAAAGGATTTTTAGTAGCCGATTCTCTTATTCAAATCTAGCATAGGTTCTCATTTTGTATCTCTTATATAGACGGTTGTCGATGGACAAGCTTGCAATATCAGTCTTGTATTTGATTTACTCTACAGTTTGGATTTAGATTGTATTTGACTTTGGGTATTTTTTTCATTGGATTTTAGCGTGTATTGGATTCATTTGCATATTGGGATTGTTTGAATTATAGTCTATTGTGTATGATGATTTATACTTAAAAAATGTTCTTTTTTTCTCAGTAAATTGAAAGTTAAAATTTTGGCACCAGTCTAATTTCACTTAGTTGATTAGTAATTAAAAAAAAAAGTTTCGACAGTGATGCTAAGAATGAACCAACTGAGAAACCTGTTTTCATTTAATTTTGGACTGATCATCCGAGATTAATTAGGCGTGGCATTACATTAGTTCGGTTAGCTACCCCACATATGGAATTAATTAGGACATCATGGATTCATTAAAACTCTTAAGTGATAAGTCCAAGAAATAGAGTGTAAGTGATTTCGATCCCGTCACGAGAAAGTCCTTCACACGTGGGTTTTATTTCGAGGAGTGACTAGTGGTATACACTTAGTCACTGTCATTAATTGTGGGATTGAAAAGAGTTATCTAGTCATGTGGTTGGGCAGAAGGTTCCTGAACTATCCGGATAGAATAATAAAACGTGAAATATGCCTAGTTCATAGTGGGGTTATTTAATCTCCCCATGAGAAATCTCACCTTATAAGGGAATTAGGGTTTCTAAAGAATTATTTTTAAAATTGGCGGTTGAAGGATGACACTTTAAACTTTAATCGAATTAATTCTCACGTGTTAACTGAAAATTATTTTTTTCAATTTGATTATGCTAATATTTGAAAAATGAACTCAACTTTTCTCACTATTTTAGTCTTATATTTTTAACTGGAATAAGTTTCATGGATAAAAATGTAATTGCACATTGTTATAACTTAAGTTGATAATAAACTGATTTATTCCATAATTCCCATTAAGATTTTATAGTTATGATATGTTAATTCCCTATAACACCACGTATTTTTGTACATTTAATATTTAATTAATTCGGAAAATTTTGAATTACTTGTGTGTCGTAATTTAATTGAATTAATTATGATAATATTTATTTAAATGTTAATCGGAGAGTAATGTGACACCCCGACTAATTAAACACCGGGTAGCTACTCCTTTATAAAATTAATTCAAAATGCCAAGTTGGCTCAGTTAATAGCATCACTGTCGAAAACCTTTTAAAGATTACTAACCACCTAGTATTTAAAAAGTAAGTGCCAAATTTTATTATATCTGATTAACATGCAACAAGAGTAATGAATAACAAAATAACACCATTCACCATACTGAAATAGAATGAATAACCATCACAATATGTAAATAAAACCTGGAGGAAAAACTCCTCAATACAAATCCCACAACTGATAAGTAAACTGAAATAAATAACTAAACTGAAAACTGAGCAATACGTGCTAGAGTCTGAAAACTGAAATGTAAAAATGTCTAATAGAATTGGGCAACATGCCCTACAACTGATAAATGCTGAGACTGGAATCCAAACGAGAGAAGCGTCTACATGCAAATCCCTGTAGCTTCCACAAACAGCTACAGCTCGTCACCTGAATGAGAATCCTATGCTTGGAGACCTGGTGGCTGGGCACCTAAAATGGTTTTACAAGAAAATATATTTGAAAGCAAATGGGTCAGAGCCCGAAAGTGGAAAACATTTTAGAAACCTGCAAGTGCTTTAAAAACATTTAAAACATTAAATGCAAAGTACATGTTAGGACGTGCACTCACATTAAATTCTCACCTCTCGACTAACTGTGCACTCCTAACGTAAGTACCCATCTATAACTACCTTCTCCACTAGCTAAGTGACAACGTAAACTAGCTAGACAACCAAAGGTTCTACTCATTTTACTCGGTTAATTTAACATAACAACGCTCGTAATTTAATAGAGGTCTCTCGTAATCTCCGTTATTAAGTATGCCATTGATATAACTAACAGCTAACTCATTATATATCTCGAAACAATACCGGAATATTTTACAACATTAACATGAGGATTTCCATTAAATAAATGTATATTATTCATCACATAAATATACGATACAAGCACCCCGCAATCTAAGCTGTAGTGCACACATACTCTGCTATCCATCCCGGTACATCACGTACATAAGGATTACATATTCCGAATCTCTCAGGAATAGTTTACCGATAACAACATCACAAATAATGGAGGCGAACACAGTCACCATCACATGGGTCACGCACATACCTACGCTCCCATGGTCAGCGGACTTATTAATATCACAATAAGTCTTTCAATGACCTATGTTCATCAAGGTACCAGTCTATATCCCCCCCGTAGGCACACAAGGATTAGAGGGTCCTAAGCGAACGAAACCTCCCGTGATAGCAAGTATGGTAGGTATGTCATACATACAATCCATATATCAATACTAAGTAAACACACTTCTTAGTAATACCGTATTTTATTCGTAGTACATATAGCACTCTCGTACTAATTATAATTATCACAACTTATTTTATTCCGATTCATAATTATACGCGCTATAATTCATCCTCACGTCGTAGTAGTCCCTCACGTCTCAACCCAAAAGATTCATTGAATATAACTCTCGTATATGATTTACTCATCCCAACAACCCAAAAGTCCCAAATCCATCACTATATCATCAAAGGGATGCTAACTCTACCCTTGAACCATCTCCCGGAACTCCAAAAGTCAAAACAGTCCAAAAGGGTCAAACTGTCAACTCGTTAGAAGTCTCGTTCGAACGAGACTTCGAACGAGTTTGGACTGTCAGGTCGTTAGAAGTCTCGTTCGAACGAGGCTGTTCGAACGAGATCCCAGTTCGTTCGAACGAACTGACCCTTCTAACGATTATCTCGTTCGAACGAGATATCGAACGAAAACCCCACTCGTTAATAACGACTGGTCAACTCGTTAGAAGCTCGTTCGAACGAGCTCGTTCGAACGACCTGGGGGTTGCTTCTAACGAGATGCCAGTTTCTGCCCAGAACTTCCCAAAAATCGTTTTTCACCATTTATAACATTTCTAATCTCTCCCAAAGTCCATCCTAACAACGTTTTAGGGTCTGTAATCAATACTAAACCTATATAGTCACATCCTAACATGTTTCTAAAGGATCAATCCATCCAAATATTAATTTAATTTACACCTTTTTACACTTTTTCCAATTATCTCAAGAACATGAACCCTAACTACATATCATCATCAAATCCCAGAATTTAATTCGTTTTCTTTCCTTCTAATCACAATTATAATAAGGGAAATCATTTACCTATCATACTACATGCAATTCTCTTCACAATTTTTAAGTTCTAAACCTCAAACTACATGGGTTTTCATTATCTTCCAAGAACAGTTGAAATTTATCAATTTCTAACATGGAGGAAACATTCTACGAATTTAAATAAGATTAAAACACTTGCCTTGGTTTGATTTCTGGTTTGGTGTAGGTTTGGTGAAGATTCTGCAGAGTTTCTTCTCTCCCAAGCTCTATCTCCAATGGTGGCTCAAGGTGGCTAGGGTTTTGATTTGGGGAAACTTAGAAAACCTAAATGACAACCTACGTAGGCTTCTAGGTTAATATGGGTTGGCTAATGGGCTTAATGGGTTAATATCCACATCAGATTTAATCTCTAATTTTCGTCACTCTTAATTCCTCAAAATGTAAAATTACCAAAATACCCTTTAAGTTACCGGTATGGCCTAAAAATACCCCGGGACCCAAACTATACCCCCGGCTAGTGTTTTCTGACTATCTCGACCCTTCCGGATGCGATGGCGCACTCAAAACGACCATACGGACTATAGATTTTAAATTCACTTTTAATATCAAAATATTATACCGTGACGCGGCGGTCCCACGCGTCTCAACAAAATTTCTAAAATGCCGTATATAAATCTCACGACAAATTTTATAATAACCAATACATATATAATCATATATGCACATAATCAAATACCAATTCGCATCACATTAGTATTATTATTAACCCGGATTAATTTCCAATAAATACGCAATTTAATTAATAAATCCCAAAAATAAATATAGCCAAAAGTACGGGGTATTACATACTTCCCCCCTAATAACGGAATTTCGTCCCGAAATTCGAAACTAGAAAGTACCTGCTAAAAACAGCTCTGGATAACGTTCGCGCATCTCATCCTCGCGCTCCCATGTGGACTCCTCGACATTGTGATGTCGCCACTGAACACGCACTAACGGGACTATCTTTGACCGCAGTTTCCTCTCGCTTCGGTCCAAAATAGCAATTGGCCCTTCCTCATAAGAGCTATCCGGCTGGAGATCGATGTCCTCCACAGCAATGTGAGAATGAGCCAAATCATCCCTAAGGTATTTCCTCAGCGAGGAAATATGGAACACGTCGTGAATCCGATGCAAATGCTCCGGTAACCCGAGTCTATACGCAACCGGTCCGATCCGCTCAATAATAGGGAACGGCCCCACATACCTCGGTGCCAACTTCCCCTTCTTCCCGAATCGTATAATCCCCTTCATCGGAGAAACCCTGAGCAAAACCTGGTCCCCCACTTGGAACTCCCTGAAAAACCTCTTCGCATCAGCATAACTCTTCTGCCTGTCTTGAGCTACCCGAATGCGACTCCGAATCAACTCAATCCTTGCCGAAGTATCCTGAATTACTTCCGGCCCAAGTAGTTTGTTGTCCCCCACTTCTAACCAACATGCTGGGGAACGACAAGGCCTACCGTACAATGCCTCAAACGGAGCCATGCCAATCGTGAACTGATAGGAGTTGTTGTAAGCAAACTCCACCAGTGGAAGGTACTGCTCCCATCCACCCCCGAAGTCAATAATACACATGCGTAGCATGTCTTCCAACATCTGATTGGTGCGCTCTGTCTGCCCATCAGTCTGCGGATGATAAGCCGTACTCAACCGCAATTCCGTGCCCATGGCCTCCTGGAAACTCTCCCAAAACCTCGAAACAAATATCTTGTCTCTGTCAGACACGATATTCAGGGGCACGCCGTGAAGTCTCACAATCTCTGAAATGAAGAGCTGGGCGTACTGTCCCGTAGTGTAGTCAGTCCTTACGGGTAAGAAGTGAGCGACCTTGGACAGCCTGTCCACAATTACCCAAACGGAGTCGTGACCCCTCTGCGACGTAGGCAACCCCGTGACAAAATCCATGGATATGCTCTCCCACATCCACACCGGAACCTCCAACGGCTGTAGCAATCCTGTCGGTCTCTGGTGATCCACTTTTACAAGCTGACAAGTGGCGCATTTCGAGACAAACTCAGCGATCTCTCTCTTCATACCGCTCCACCAATACTGCCGTCTCATGTCTTGGTACATTTTGTCCCCTCCGGGATGTACCGCGAACCGTGAGCCGTGCGACTCTGCCATCACATCGTGTCGCAGTTCCTCTCCTTCCGGAACTACCAATCTCCCATTGAAGCGTAATCCCCCGTCTGAGCTAACGGTATAGGATTCAGCTCCCTCAGCGAGTAATCGAACTATCTGCTCCTGACAGAACGAATCATTTGCCTGTGCCCGTACAACCTTCGTGACAATCTGCGGTGTAACGGTCATCACAGACATGAAAGATCGGGCCACTGCATCCTGGTGTCCCAATTCCTTCCACTTCGCTTTCCACACCTCTGCCACCTCCCCTGCTGGCCTGCGGCTCAACGCGTCTGCTACCACGTTAGCCTTACCCGGGTGGTACTGAATGTCGAACTGGTAGTCTTTCACAAATTCAAGCCACCTACGCTGCCGCATATTTAATTCTTTCTGCGTGAACAGATACTGTAGTGACTTGTGGTCCGTGAACAGCTGAAACTTCTCCCCCAAAAGATAGTGCCTCCAAATCCGTAAGGCAAATACCACTGCCGCCAACTCCAAATCATGCGTGGGGTAATTCTTCTCATGAGGCTTAAGCTTACGAGAAGCATAAGCTATGGCCTGTCTCTCCTGCTGCAACACACCTCCCAGTCCTTGCAAAGACGCATCGGTGTAAACCAAATACTCAACTCCCGGTCTCGGCAACGCTAACACAGGTGCTGAGGTCAATTTGTCCTTTAACTCATCGAATGCCAACTGACAGGCATCACTCCAGATATATGGCACACCCTTGCGAGTAAGATGTGTCAAAGGACCTACTATCTCTGAGAAACCCCGAATAAACCTCCTGTAGTATCCTGCTAAACCCAAGAAACTACGAATTTCTGTTGGTGTCGTGGGCTGTCCCCACTCCCTCACCGCTGACACCTTCCCCGGATCGACAGATATTCCCCGATCGGAAATAATATGACCCAAGAACTGGACTTCCTTCAGCCAAAACCCGCACTTCTCATATTTTGCATACAGCTCGTTCTGACGAAGTGTCTGCAAAACCAGCCTCAAATGCTCGGCGTGCTCCTCCTCTGTCTGAGAGTAAACCAGAATATCATCAATGAAGACAATGACAAACTGATCTAGGAAATCTCTGAACACCCTGTTCATCAAGTCCATAAACACTGCTGGAGCGTTGGTTAAGCCGAAAGGCATAACCCGAAACTCATAAGAACCATATCTCGACAAGAACGCAGTCTTCGAGACATCCTCCTCCCTGATACGCAACTGATGGTATCCCGACCTCAAGTCAATTTTCGAGAAGAAAGAAGCTCCTCTCAACTGGTCGAATAAGTCATCGATTCGAGGCAACGGATACTTATTCCGTATCATGACCTTATTCAACTCTCGGTAGTCCACACACAACCTCAGTGAACCGTCCCTCTTCTTCACAAACAAAACTGGAGCGCCCCAAGGTGAGGTACTCCTACGAATAAAGCCCTGCCCTAACAGCTGCTCTATCTGATCCCTTAACTCTCGCATTTCAGCTGGAGCCATACGGTACGGTGCACGTGCTATAGGTCTCGTACCCGGTAGTAAATCAATAACGAAGTCTATCTCTCGACTGGGCGGTAAGCCTGGTATCTCCTGAAACACATCCGAGTACTCCCTGACAACCGGGATCGAATTTAAAGGAATAACAACCTCCTTAGAGGTATCCTCCTCTATGTAATACAGATGAGCGGTCGATCCTCCCTCTGGGCGAGGCATCGCCACTATAAACATCTCCTGCCCCGGAATGGCAAAAACAATGCTCCCGCTGAAGCAATCAATCATGGCCCTATATAATACGAGCCAATCCATACCGATGATCACATCGTGAACATGCATGTCTAACACTAACATGTCCGCAGGCAATACCAAACCACCAACCTCTACCCCGACTCCCCGGCATATAAAGAAAATAAGTGACCCACTCCCCAATGGTGAGTCGACACACGTCACTGTGCTCTCTGCCGTAGTTAACAATCCTAAAGCTTTCGCGAAGTGTGTAGCAATAAAACAGTGTGTAGCACCCGTATCAAATAACACCCGACCCATAGTGCCATGGATAGGAAACGTACCCTCGATCGCGGGCGGTGCCTGTGGAACTGCAGCCTGGTGAACGTTGTAGACACGTCCATACTGTAGCTGCCCCTGCTGAGCTGGGACTGCTGGAATGGGTGGCAATGCTGCCATCTGTGGCGGTGCAGGAAGAGCGGCGGGAAACATAGGTCTCTGTGGCTCCTGGCGAGCACCCTGCTGCTGCTGCTGTGGGGCCCTGCCCCTATCGGGACAATCCTGCTTCTTATGGCCAGTCTTGCCACAAGTAAAGCACTTCCCTGGGAAGTTCCCTCCCCTCTGCCCCTGCTGTCCCCGGCCCTGGTGGCCGTTACCATTCCTCCCTTGGCCCTGCTGGCCCTGATGAAATTGCTGCCCATTCTGTCCCTGCTGGCCCTGATGGCCGTTTGGACCCTGATGGCCCTGGCGGAAACCTCCCTGTCCCTGCCTGTAGTTCCCTGACCGGAACCTCTTATTGTCCCCCTGCTGGGTACCCTGTTCAGTCTGTCTCTGCCCCTGACCGGTCTGTGCCCCGCTGGCACCATGCCCTCCAGTCCTGCCCTGATGGCTAGACTCCCCTGACCGCTTGCCCTCGGCCATATGAAAACGGTGGTCCTGGCAGTGTAGTAATGCAGCGTTAACCACATCAGAATACGTGGCCAACGATAGATTTCCTAGCAGATGCTGACGGATTCTCCAATTCAACCCATCAGTGAACTTCTCTATCTTTTTCTTCTCTGTTGGAATCTCGTCTGGAACGATATTCAACAGGTTAGTGAACTCGTCCTCATACTCGGCCACTGTCTTGCCTTCCTGCCTCAGACTCATCAGCTTCCTCCTCATCTCTGTATGAACTGCAGACGGAAAGTACTTGCGGTTGAACCGCACCCAGAACTCCTGAATCGTGAGGGTATCCCTCTCCTCTGCGGTGGTAATAGACTCCCACCACTGTAACGCAGATCCAACTAGCTTAAAAGTAGCTAGCACCTGTTTCTGAACATCAGAGCACTCATGCATCCTCAAGTGCCTCTGCATATCCTTCCTCCATTGGCTCGAGATAACCACATCTGAGCTTCCAGCAAACTCTGGTGGATGCGCTTTCTGAAACGCGTCACGTACACGTTTCCAAGCAGATGGGAATGCATTAACCTGGACTGGCGCAGCAACCGGCGCCTGCGGTGGTGCCTGCTGAATCATGGCAATCGCGGCATTTACCGCTTGGGCTACTATAGCAGCAACCTCAGTGGCGTTTAACATGCCCTGAACTGGAGCGGGCTGTGGTTCGGGCGTAGCATTCCTGGGAACTCGTCGTGCACGTCGTGGAGGCATCTGAAATAAGAACAAAGTTTATAAGTTCGCAGTTTATAAACTTAATATAGCTGAAGAACGAAGCATACACAAAAGAGTACAACAGTCCTAAAATATAGGGCTCTATATCAAAGAAAACGTAGCGGAAACATAATAGCCGTACAGATCCTAAAGGACACTAGAACCTGATGCTCTGATACCACCTGTGACACCCCGACTAATTAAACACCGGGTAGCTACTCCTTTATAAAATTAATTCAAAATGCCAAGTTGGCTCAGTTAATAGCATCACTGTCGAAAACCTTTTAAAGATTACTAACCACCTAGTATTTAAAAAGTAAGTGCCAAATTTTATTATATCTGATTAACATGCAACAAGAGTAATGAATAACTAAATAACACCATTCACCATACTGAAATAGAATGAATAACCATCACAATATGTAAATAAAACCTGGAGGAAAAACTCCTCAATACAAATCCCACAACTGATAAGTAAACTGAAATAAATAACTAAACTGAAAACTGAGCAATACGTGCTAGAGTCTGAAAACTGAAATGTAAAAATGTCTAATAGAATTGGGCAACATGCCCTACAACTGATAAATGCTGAGACTGGAATCCAAACGAGAGAAGCGTCTACATGCAAATCCCTGTAGCTTCCACAAACAGCTACAGCTCGTCACCTGAATGAGAATCCTATGCTTGGAGACCTGGTGGCTGGGCACCTAAAATGGTTTTACAAGAAAATATATTTGAAAGCAAATGGGTCAGAGCCCGAAAGTGGAAAACATTTTAGAAACCTGCAAGTGCTTTAAAAACATTTAAAACATTAAATGCAAAGTACATGTTAGGACGTGCACTCACATTAAATTCTCACCTCTCGACTAACTGTGCACTCCTAACGTAAGTACCCATCTATAACTACCTTCTCCACTAGCTAAGTGACAACGTAAACTAGCTAGACAACCAAAGGTTCTACTCATTTTACTCGGTTAATTTAACATAACAACGCTCGTAATTTAATAGAGGTCTCTCGTAATCTCCGTTATTAAGTATGCCATTGATATAACTAACAGCTAACTCATTATATATCTCGAAACAATACCGGAATATTTTACAACATTAACATGAGGATTTCCATTAAATAAATGTATATTATTCATCACATAAATATACGATACAAGCACCCCGCAATCTAAGCTGTAGTGCACACATACTCTGTTATCCATCCCGGTACATCACGTACATAAGGATTACATATTCCGAATCTCTCAGGAATAGTTTACCGATAACAACATCACAAATAATGGAGGCGAACACAGTCACCATCACATGGGTCACGCACATACCTACGCTCCCATGGTCAGCGGACTTATTAATATCATAATAAGTCTTTCAATGACCTATGTTCATCAAGGTACCAGTCTATATCCCCCCCGTAGGCACACAAGGATTAGAGGGTCCTAAGCGAACGAAACCTCCCGTGATAGCAAGTATGGTAGGTATGTCATACATACAATCCATATATCAATACTAAGTAAACACACTTCTTAGTAATACCGTATTTTATTCGTAGTACATATAGCACTCTCGTACTAATTATAATTATCACAACTTATTTTATTCCGATTCATAATTATACGCGCTATAATTCATCCTCACGTCGTAGTAGTCCCTCACGTCTCAACCCAAAAGATTCATTGAATATAACTCTCGTATATGATTTACTCATCCCAACAACCCAAAAGTCCCAAATCCATCACTATATCATCAAAGGGATGCTAACTCTACCCTTGAACCATCTCCCGGAACTCCAAAAGTCAAAACAGTCCAAAAGGGTCAAACTGTCAACTCGTTAGAAGTCTCGTTCGAACGAGACTTCGAACGAGTTTGGACTGTCAGGTCGTTAGAAGTCTCGTTCGAACGAGGCTGTTCGAACGAGATCCCAGTTCGTTCGAACGAACTGACCCTTCTAACGATTATCTCGTTCGAACGAGATATCGAACGAAAACCCCACTCGTTAATAACGACTGGTCAACTCGTTATAAGCTCGTTCGAACGAGCTCGTTCGAACGACCTGGGGGTTGCTTCTAACGAGATGCCAGTTTCTGCCCAGAACTTCCCAAAAATCGTTTTTCACCATTTATAACATTTCTAATCTCTCCCAAAGTCCATCCTAACAACGTTTTAGGGTCTGTAATCAATACTAAACCTATATAGTCACATCCTAACATGTTTCTAAAGGATCAATCCATCCAAATATTAATTTAATTTACACCTTTTTACACTTTTTCCAATTATCTCAAGAACATGAACCCTAACTACATATCATCATCAAATCCCAGAATTTAATTCATTTTCTTTCCTTCTAATCACAATTATAATAAGGGAAATCATTTACCTATCATACTACATGCAATTCTCTTCACAATTTTTAAGTTCTAAACCTCAAACTACATGGGTTTTCATTATCTTCCAAGAACAGTTGAAATTTATCAATTTCTAACATGGAGGAAACATTCTACGGATTTAAATAAGATTAAAACACTTGCCTTGGTTTGATTTCTGGTTTGGTGTAGGTTTGGTGAAGATTCTGCAGAGTTTCTTCTCTCCCAAGCTCTATCTCCAATGGTGGCTCAAGGTGGCTAGGGTTTTGATTTGGGGAAACTTAGAAAACCTAAATGACAACCTACGTAGCCTTCTAGGTTAATATGGGTTGGCTAATGGGCTTAATGGGTTAATATCCACATCAGATTTAATCTCTAATTTTCGTCACTCTTAATTCCTCAAAATGTAAAATTACCAAAATACCCTTTAAGTTACCGGTATGGCCTAAAAATACCCCGGGACCCAAACTATACCCCCGGCTAGTGTTTTCTGACTATCTCGACCCTTCCGGATGCGATGGCGCACTCAAAACGACCATACGGACTATAGATTTTAAATTCACTTTTAATATCAAAATATTACACCGTGACGCGGCGGTCCCACGCGTCTCAACAAAATTTCTAAAATGCCGTATATAAATCTCACGACAAATTTTATAATAACCAATACATATATAATCATATATGCACATAATCAAATACCAATTCGCATCACATTAGTATTATTATTAACCCGGATTAATTTCCAATAAATACGCAATTTAATTAATAAATCCCAAAAATAAATATAGCCAAAAGTACGGGGTATTACAAGTAAATGGTAAATTATTAGGGAAATTTAAATTACTAAGTGAATAATAATAAATTATTTACGTCATTACGGGTATTGGTGACGGGGCATTAAGTTATCTCAGCCAGGAGTGGGTATAGACTAATTTGGGTGTCAGATAAGGATTTTTATAAATTAATTCGAATACTAATTCTGAGTGTACGGTTGAGTTCGAATGGGCCGAGATAGTCGGAAAAGTGTACTCAGGGGTAGTAAACGGGTCACGGGACGTTTTTAGGAATAGCCGGGCCCACACGGGGGTATTTGAGTCACTTGGGCTTGGGACCATTAGGCAAAAAACGGGATTAAACCTAATTACTTAATTAAAAGGAAAAGGGTAATGGATGATTGGAGATTAGAAAACACTTAGTGGGAGAGAAAACCATAAGAAGCAGTTAAAGGAAATTTGGGGGACAAAGGAAAGAGACAAAAGAGGGGATTTCATCTTCAACCTTGAGAATCACAACTCCATATCAGACCCTACGAAACCATAAGGCAAGTGGTTAACTTGTTGTTGCATTCAACTATGTATTGAATTCATATTTAGGTTATGTGAATACCTAAAATTCATTTCCGGGATAAATGGGTATAAAATGGGGGTTTTGTAATTGGAACAGAAGATGAGAATTGGTGTAGGAATTTATGGTGTAACATCATTTTGAACAAATATTTGCCTTAGTTTTAGTAAACCCAGACGAGTTAGGAATGAAATTGAGTTAGTAATTTGGTGTTGTGACTGATTTTCGAATAACTCCGCTTTTTCTCAATTTAGAAAAACAGTAGAGAACGTAAATTAAACGGGGTTTGGGGACTTTATGGAGGTCCATTATGGTGTTCTTGACGTGTTATATTGGTGAGAAGGCTTGGGTTGGACTGTAGAAGGAGTTGGGAATTTAAGGTTTTCGTCCATGGCTGAAACAAGGACTCGGAGAAGACGAAGACATGTTCGATCGATCGATCGTTGGGATCGATCGATCGATGGTCCGGGATTTTTTACAGTTACGCCTGTTTTAATATATAAGGGAAATTAATTAGAAGTTCTCCCCCATACTTTAGTTAGTGAGAAATAAGATGGAACATTAATTCCTAACGAAAATGAAGGAAAGTAATTGGGGTTGGGAGGAATTTATGTGTGACACGTTATGGAAATTTTGGGAGGAATATTCCAAAATAATTAAATACGGATCAAGCGAGCGAGTCCAGGTATATTGGTAGGGATACCAAGGTGGTGAATTAATTTAGATTGAAAACTAATTAATTTGGAGTCGGGGATTGGGAATCGGGTATTATTTTATTTCGGACCACGAGAGCGAGTCCGAATATATTGGTTAGAGCGACACCAAAAGTAATTTAATTAATTAATGTACAATTAATTAATAATCAGAGTTGGGCCATAAACTCATGATCTTTGTATAGGCTTGTGTTACGAACTTAGTACACGGAATACTCGGGGTGTTTTATTTTTGTATATATATACAGTGTGCGATAGTATATATATATGGTGTGTGTATTAATATCAGTGGCTAGATATTATTATAATACATACTCTAGTGCTATCAGGGGAGGTTGCATGTAGAGGGTGAATCCCGTAGATTGAGGAGTAGGGCGAGTATATCCCCAGGTCATAGCGTCCATTATATGGGTGAGGGGCATCTCACTTTCAGAGAAGAAATATGACCGCCTCCTACAATTATGTTATTTTACCAAGTTAGTGAGCAATTCTGACTTGGGATAACTAGGTTATGTGAATACACCTAGTGGGATAGTACTTTAGTGAATATACACCCGGTGAGTTATTACTTTGGAGGATATCCATTATTAAATATTTTTTCAACATATGTGTGAATGTTGTAATATGACTATACATATATAAGGATCTAAATAATTATATATGGTAAATTAGTACAGACTGTAAATTGTATCATGTATAGTGGATGTGAAAGTTATATGAATATAAAAAGGGAAAGGATTAATTAAGTTAATGATGAAAATAACTTAGAAATCATAATTTTGGCATAATCGGTTAGAGTAGGGTCGTTTTGAGGGGTTATATCGGTTATCTAGTTATGGGATAAATGACTAAGGAAATTAATTAAGGCATTAATAGTGCACAGTAGAGGCGAGGTGAGGAGGTTCTCAAGGGAGTGCGGCACTGAATAAAATATGAAGAGCATGCATACATATTTTTTACTGCAAGTTAATCGTTTTCTAAATGTTTTCCAAATGTTTTGGGTACTAACCCTTGCTATAAAAACTTTAAAAACATTTTAGGTGTCCAGCCACAGGGACGCCAGACTTGACTCATTCTAGGGATCCTTTGCTCAACACATGTGGATGTTGCGGAGGTTTGATAAGCGCTTCATTCTTTTCATTTCTAGGGTAGAAATTTTCTATCAGTTACTCGAGTATGTCGCTCACTATTTTATTCAGTATTTATGTCAGACTTGTTGAGATTTATTACTTGTCTTTACTTTTGTTGGATTTGAGCCGATGGTTTATTTGATCAGTTATTTAAATGTTAATGGTGGATTTAAGTTAATTGTAATTGTTTAAATTATTTTTTTTCCGCATGAGTATTTCATTAAATTAATGAAAGATAAAACTTGGCACGAGTCTAATTTTCTCACTTAGGTGGTTAGTAATTAAAAAGGCGAAAGTGATGTTAAGAATGAACCAACTGAGAAACATGTTCTAATTTAATTTAGGACTGATCAGCCGGGGTTAATTAGACTGGGTGTCATAGATGGTATCAGAGCATCAGGTTCTAGTGTCCTTAAGATCTGTGCGGCTTACTACATTTCAGCATAGTGTTCGGTTGTTATAGAGCCCTATTATTAGGACTGTTGATTCACTTTCCGCTTTTGAGATTATCATATGTCAGCTATTAGATTTTTTTTAAATAAATCGTATACTTATACGATTCGATCTATTTTCAGATGCCACCAAAGAGATAGAGAGTGGATAGGGATGAGCTCAGGGAGGCTCATCAGGAGCCACAGGTACCGCCACCCCCACCCCCACCCGAGTTGATCTCCACTACTCAGGTGGCAGTGATAGTGGCCCAAATAGTTGAAACAGCAATGAGGGCTATGGAAGCCCATTTTCCTCAGCCCCAGGCACCACCTCCAATGGCACTAGTAGTTTAGGTTCCAATGGGGCCACCGTCTTGGCAGCGAGTTAGCGAGACCTTTCAGAAGGGTGGGGTAGTACCGATGTAGTAGAGTCTTATGATTGGAAGAAGAATATCCAGCGCCATCTGCGTATGATGGAGTGTACCGACGTACAGAAACAAATCCTTGCTACCTTTCATCTGTCAGGGGCAGCCTTACATTGGTGGGATTCAGTTACCACTGTTGAGGAGAGAGATCTGATGATGATATCCTAGTTCTAGGTTCGGTTCGATCGCAAATACTTTCCACCAGCGGTAGAGGCTGAAATGAGGAAGAAGTTCAGCGAGTTAGTAAATGGAGATCGTTCAGTGGGAGATTATAAGTAAGAGTTCACCCATTTGGCGAACTTTATGCCAAATAAGGTGAGCGGCGAGGAGCAAAAGAAGTCGAAGTTCATGGATGGCCTGGAGGATCAGGCAGTACTTGATCAGTAATTTGGTGTTGGTGACATATACAGATGTCGACAATGCCGCCCTTATACTTTAACAGGATCATCGCTCCCATGCGAAGGGGAGCAAGAGGGTAGGGGAGCCAAACCAGCAGGGCAAGGTAGTCGTTAGTGGTGACATAAATGGTACTCAGCTGCAGACTAGAAGTTAGCAAGGGAACCAGGCTAAGAAATTTAGGCCTAGTGGGTTTCGACCGGGAGGATAGGGATTTAGGCAAGGCCAGCCGAGCCCAAATCAGCAGCAGCAGGTTCCTTAGGGCTATCAGGGCTAAGGGAACAATGGGGGAGGCCAGTAGGGTCACCCACGTCAGGGCCAACAGAGCCAATGATAGGGGGACGGTCAGAGATTCTACTTTGTTTATGGCCATACATGACACTTTAAGAGGGAGTGATCGTAGAGGGGCAGAGGCTAACAGCAGGGTACCCAACAAGGACAGCAGGGTCAGATGCCGCCAATAGCACCGTCTCCACTAGCCACACAGCAACAAGGGCAAATGCACTACGGGCGTGTGTATAATGTCTGGGACTTTTCCAATCCTCCAGTACAGTAGGCACCGCCAGTGGTTGAGGGTATGTTTCTCATACATGGTCATGAGGGTAGTATACTTTTTAATACGGGAGCATCTCATTCATTCATTAAATCTAAATTTTCTAAACAGGTTGGGTTACTAGAGACCGCGAGTAGTCTCCGTATGTGTTTAGAGTTGCAAGTAGGCAGCGGGGCATTGATTCACTCAATTTGTCGGGGGTAGAAATTTTGATTTGGAGGCCTAGTTTAGCGACGGACCTCTTAGTGTTAGATATGGAGGGGTAGGATGCCATCCTAGGTATGGACTGGTTGGCAGGGTATCGGGCGACTGTGGATTATTACGAAAGGACAATCGTGTTCTCCATTTTGGGACAGAAGATGTTCCTAATAGCGATGCCTCTACCTAAGGGAGGGTCACGCACACACTTGTATTATAACAAGGAGGAGACCTCACAGGAGGTGGTAGTTCCATTGGATTCGATTCCAGTAGTGAATGACTTCGAGGATGTGTTCCAAGAAATACCAGGGTTTCCACCCAGCAGGGAAATAGAGTTTGTAATCGATTTAGCAACGGGATAAGTTCGATTGCTCGAGCACCTTACAGTATGGCCCCTTCAGAGATGCGTGAGTTGAGAGAGAAGATTTAGCAGCTCCTAGGTCAGGGTTTCATTCGATGGAGTACATCACCGTGGGGTGCACCAGTGCTATTTGTAAAGAAGCGGGATGGTTCACTTTGATTGTGCATGGACTATAGGGAGCTGAACAAGGTGACGATACGGAATAAGTATCTGTTGCCTAGGATTGATGATTTATTTGACCAATTAATAGGGGCGTCTTACTTCTCCAAGATCGACTTGAGGTTAGGGTATCATCAATTACGTATCCGAGAGGAGGATGTTCCTAAGACTGATTTTCTGTCGCGGTATGGATCTTACGAGTTTAGGGTGATTCCATTAGGGCTCACCAATGTGCCAGCAGTGTTCATAGACCTTATGAACAGGGTTTTCAGGGAGTATCTCGACCAATTTGTCATCATGTTCATTGATGACATCCTGATCTACTCGCGCACTGAGGAGGAGCACGCATGGCATATGCATATGGTTTTACAAAAGCTGCGGGATCACCAGCTTTATGCCAAATTTGAGAAGTGTGGATTTTGTCTACGAGAGGTACAGTTTCTTAGTCATGTGGTGTCAGACGGGGGTATTGCGGTGGATCAAAGTAAGGTGTCGATGGTAAGGGAGTGGGGACAGCCCACGACACCGATCGAGGTGCGCATTTTTTTAGGATTGGTAGGATATTACACACGGTTAATTAAGCGGTTCTCAAATATTACGGGCCCTTTGAAGAATCTTACTCGAAAAGGGGTGCCTTTTATTTGGAGTGACCATTGTCAATTAGCTTTCGATGAGCTAAAGAAAAAGTTGACATTTGCACCAGTACTTGCTTTACATAGGGGAGGACTAGAGTATCGGGTTTACACCGACGCATCCTTATAGGGACTTGGGGGTGTGCTCCAGCAGGAGGAGAGGGACATAGCTTATGCGTCCAAAAATATAAATCCCCATGACAAGAATTACCCCACCCACGACCTAAAACTAGAAGCGGTCTCTTTTTCCATGAGGATATGGAGACATTATCTGCTGGGGGAATAGTTCACCTTATTCACGGATCACAAGTCACTTCAGTATCTCTTCACACAGAAGGAGCTAAATATGAGGCAGAGCTGGTGGCTAAAATTCATGAAAGACTACCAGTTTAATATTCAGTATCATCCTGGTAAGTCTAATGTAGTGGCAGACGCATTGAGCCGGAGACCAACTGGGGAAATATCAGAAGTCTGGAAAGCAAAGTGGAGAGAGCTTCGATATGAGGATGATGTAGCCAGGGCCTGCATGTCAGCTTTATCCATCACACCGAAGATCATTATACGAGGGGTGAGGGCTCAGGCAGAGGACCAGATCTGCCAGGATAGGGTACACCATCTATTAGCTGAGGGAGTGGAAGGTTACTCAATCAAATCGAAATGGGGCCTACGCCTAAATGGGAGGTTAATTGTTCCAGAGGGTGAGGAGTTGAGGCACGCTGTTATGACAGAGTCCCATGGTTCGAGATTTATGGTACATCCCGGCAGGGATAAAATATACCAAGATATAAGGAGGCAGTATTGGTGGGCATGAATGAAACGGGATATAGCAAAGTTTGTCTCGAAATGTGCCACATGTTAGCTCCTGAAAGTTAACCATTAGAGACCATCAGGGATGCTATAGCCACTAGAAATTCTCATCTGGAAGTGGGAGAGCATCTCCATGAACTTCATTATAGGGTTACCTACATTGCAGACCATATGGGTTATTGTGGATCAATTGACCAAGCTTGTCCACTTCCTGTCAGTTCGCACAAACTTTTAGACGATGTGTTATGCACAGCTATTCATAGCGAGGTTGTTAAGATGAACGGGGTGCCGATAAATATTGCGTCTAATAGAGATAAAATTTGTGTGGCCCTTTTTTGGAAGAGTTTTCAGGAGGCCATGGGCACAGAGTTACGTTTGAGTACAGCCTATCACCCACAGACCGACGGGAAGACTGAGAGAGTCAATCAGATGCTGGAAGACATGCTCAGGATGTACAATCTAGACTTTGGGGGAGGATGAGAGAGATATATTCCTTTGGTAGAGTTCACGTATAACAACTCTTACCAATTCACGATCGGTATGGCACCGTTCGAGGAACTGTACGGGAGACCTTCTCGTTCACCCGCTGTTGGTTAGAGGAGGGGGACAACAAGCTATTAGGGCCAGAGATTGTCTAGGAGATGTCTTCCACGATAGAGTTGATCCGAGGGTGGATCCGGATAGCTCGGGATAGGTAGAAGAGCAATGCTGATGCTTCACGAAGACATATGGAGTTAGAGGTTGGGGATCAGGTGTTAGTCCGGGTGTCCCTTATGAAAGGGGTGATGAGGTTTGGCAAGAAGGGTAAATTAGCACCGAGGTGCGTGGTACCTTTCCCTATTATTGAGAGGGTGGGATCGGTAGCATATAGACCGGGGTTGCCAGAGCATCTTCAGCGGATACACGACGTATTCCATGTGGCATCGCTGAAGAAATATCGAAGGAGCGGGAGGGCCTTATGGGACATTCCACTCGAGGAAATTAATTTACAGCCATACATCTCGTATGAGGAGAGACGGGTGTCTATTCTGGACCATAGTGAGCGTAAGTTACGATCTAAGGTTATTCCACTAGTTAGAGTACAGTGGGGTCATCACAACGTTGACAAGTCTACCTGGGAGCGGGAGGAGGATATGCGGGAACAATGCCCAGAGATATTCACCACAAGTACGACCTAATTTCGAGGACGAAATTCCTTTGTAAGGGGGGGAGTATGTAACACCCCATATTTTTGTGCATTTAATATTTAATTAATTCGGGAAATCTTGAATTACTTGTGTGTCATAATTTAATTTAATTAATTATGATAATATTTATTTAAATGTCAATTGAAGAGTAAATGGTTAATTTTTAGGGAAATTTAAATTACTAAGTGAATAGTAATAAATTATTAACGTCATTACAGGTATTGGTGACGGGGCATTTAGTTATCTCAGTCGGGAGTCGGTATAGACTAATTTGGGTGTGAGATAAGAATTTTTATAAATTAACTCAAATGCCAATTCTGAGTGTACGTTTGAGTCCGGATGGGCCGAGATAGTCAGAAAAGTATACTCAGGGGTAATAAACGGGTCACGGGACGTTTTTAGGGATAGCCGGCCCACACGGGAGTATTTAAGTCACTTGGGCTTGGCCCATCAGGGAAAAACGGGATTAAGACTACTTACTTAATTAAAAGGAAAAGGGGAATGGCTGATTGGAGATTAGAAAACACTTAGTGGGAGAGAAAACCCTAAGAAGCAGTTATAGCCAATTTGGGGGACAAATGAAAGAGCCAAAAGAGGGGATTTCATCATCAACCTTGAGAATCACAACTCCGGATCAGACCCTACGAAACCATAAGGCAAGTGGTTAACTTACTATAGCATTTAATTATTTTTTTTATTCATATTTAGATGATGTGAATACCTTAAATTCGTTTTGGGGATAAATGGGTACAAAAATGGGGGTTTTGTATTTGGAACACAAGATGAGAATTGGTGTAGGAATTTATGGTGTAACATGATTCGGAACAGATATTTTCCTTAGTTTTAATAAACCCAAATGAATTAGGAATGAAATTGAGTTAGTAATTTGGTATTGTGACTGATTTACGAATAACTCAGCTTTTTTCCAATTTAGAAAAACAGTAGAGAACGTAAATTAAACGGGGTTTGGGTGCTTTATGGGGGGGTACCTTATGGTGTTCTTGACATGTTATATTGATGAAAAGGCTTGGGTTGGACTGTAGAAGGAGTTGGGAATTTAAGGTTTTTGTCCATGGCTGAAACAGGGACTCGGAGAAGACGAAGACCTGTTCGATCGATCGATTGATGGCTAGGATCGATCGATCGATGGTCCGAGATTTTTGACAATTACGCCAATTTTAATATATAAGGGAAATTAATTAGAAACTCTCCCCCATACTTTAGTTAGTGAGAAATAAGTATGGAACATTAATTCCTAACAAAAATGAAGGAAAGTAATTGGGGTTGGGAGGAATTGATGTGTGACACATTATAGAAATTTTGGGAAGAATATTCCAAAATAATTAAATACGGATCGAGCAGGCGAGTCCATGTATATTGGTAGGGATACCAAGGTGGTAAATTAATTTAGATTGAAAACTAATTAATTTGGAGTCGGGGATTGGGACTCGGGTATTATTTTATTTTGGTCCACGAGAGCGAGTCCGAATATATTGGTTAAAGCGACACCAAAAGTAATTTAATTAATTAATGTGTAATTAATTAATAATCAGAGTTGGGCCATAAACTCATGATATTTTGTATAGACTTGTGTTACGGACTTAGTACACGGTATAGCCGAGGTGTTTTATTTTTGTATATATATGGTGTGTGCATTAATATCAGTGGCTATATATTATTATAATATATAATCTAGTGCTATTAGAGGAGGTTGCGCGTAGAGGGTGAATCTCCTAGCTTGAGGAGTAGGACAAGTATATCCCCAGGTCATAGCGTCCATTATATGGTTGAGGGGTATCTCACTTTCAGGGAAGGAATATGACCGCCTCCTATAATTATGTTATTTTACCAAGTTAGTGAGAAATTTTGACTTGGGGTAAGTAGGTTATGTGAATACACGTAGTGGGATAGTACTTTAGGGAATATACACCCGGTGATTTATTACTCTGGAGGATATGCATTATTAATTATTATTTTAACATATGTGTGAATGTTGTGATATGACTATACGTATATAATGAGATAAATAATTATATACGGGTAAATTAGTACAGACTGTAAATTGTATCATATATAGTGAATGTGAAAGTTATATGAATATAAAAAGGGAAATGATTAATTCAGTTAATGATGACAATAACTTAGAAATCGTAATTTTGGCATAATCGGTTCGAGTAGGGTGGTTGTGAGGGGTTATATCAGTTATCTAGTTATGGGATAAATGACTAGGGAAATTAATTAAGGCATTAATAGTGCATAGTAGAGGAGGGCTGAGGAGGTCCTCAAGGGAGTGCGACACTAACTAAAATATGAAGAGCATGCATAAATTTTAATTACTGCAAGTTAATCATTTATTAAATGTTTTCCAAAGGTTTTGGGTACTAACCCTTGCTATAAAAACTTTAAAAATCTTTTAGGTGTCCAGCCATAGGGACGCCAGACTTGACTCATTTCAGGGATCCGTTGTTGTAGCACATGTGGATGTTGCGGGAGTTTGATAGGCGCTTTGTTCTTTTCATTTCTAGGGTAGAAATTTCATATCAGTTACTCGAGCATGTCGCTCACTGTTTTACTCAGTACTTATGTCAGACTTGTTGAGATTTATTACTTGTCTTTACTTTTGTTGGATTTGAGTCGATGGTTTATTCGGTCGGTTATTTAGACGTGAATGGTGGATTTTAGTTAATTATGATTGTTTAAATTATTTTGTTTCCGCGTGAGTATTTCATTAAATAATGAAAGATAAAACTTTGCACGAGTCTAATTTTCTCACTTAGGTGGTTAGTAATTAAAAAGGCGAAAGTGATGCTAAGAATGAACCAACTGAGAAACCTGTTCTAATTTAATTTATAACTGATCACATGGGGTTAATTAGGCGGGGACTCACATTTCCCAATTCAGTTAGGTTGTCCCCCGGATGGTTTTATTCATGGAATCGCGGTATTTTAAAAAGGTGAGAGAAATTGTATTGCATATTTTATGATTGTTGATATAATCTTTGTGATAAGGGGAGTTTGTTTGATGTACTTGGTCTTGGTTGTTGATCATGATGTTCTATGTGTCTTAAGTTTGTTTCATATACTTTGTATTGCCTATTGAGCATAATATTCTTTATGTCTTGATATTAGATGTTGATTTCCTTTATAATTCACATGTTATATCTTATCTATTTTATTGATATTTTATTGGAGGATTCCAAAGTAGGGAGAGTTGCTCTTTATGTATGCTATGGCATGCTTGATGTCATTTGTTGTTTTGTCAGATTTCAGGCATAACATCGGTGATTTATGATTCTCCGGGCCAAGTTGTGACTTGTCTTTTTTTATGTGAATTGTCTCATGGATTGTATTTATATTAACTTTCTACTACTCTCGCTATATGTCCAGTGAGGTGTGAGTATTATAGGGGTAATAAAAAATATTGGAGTTGGGGGGTTTCGCCACGAAATAGACGAAGGGGTAGATTGAAATTTTTTGATAAGGATGGATTTCGTGATATTTATACAAGGGTGGAAATGATTTTTAAACTCAGATAATATATGTATGCCAATTTTTATATAAAATAAGTAGTTGCATAAGTTGTCATAAAACATGATAGTAAGTTAGAATTTCGGATTCACATATTTCATATTATTATTAAAGTATCTTGAAACAATAATTATTATGAAACCTGAAAAAGTCTCACAATGAATGACAATGATTTACACATGTGCATATGCTTATTTTAAGCAAGTAATTATACAAGTGTCGTATAACACAACATTAATTTAATGGAATATTGGGTATATGAAAGTCTTAATATATGTTTTTATGAGTTGGCTTTAACCCAAGAAATGATTATGATGATAGGTGCATATGAGATCTAAACTGTATTTCGTATTAGTAAAATGGATATGTTAGTCAGATTTGGCTATGGAATGTAGGCATACGTGAGCTTATGGTTATATTTATAACTTATATAATGATGGGTGTAGTCATACTGCTACTAGGATTGCGTTTTGTGTGAATTTCGAGGACATATTTATTTTTTTAGGGTAAAAGATTGTAATACCCCATAATTTTTATGAATAATTAAATAATTAAAATTAATTTTGTTTGCATAAATTGTCATATTTATTTGTAGATTAGCAATTAATTATGTGTAATTTATGATGTTCATTGAAACTATTTAAATAATATATAGATTCAATAAATCAAGTATGAAATGTAATTATATGTATAGTTTAATTAAAAAAAAATAGGTGGAAATTATTGAACTTTTGTTTAACTAGTTTTTAAGTTAGCTAGTAAGTGACATTTTAAAACATTTGCAAGTTTTATTTTATTTTTAAATTTTCGGGCATGGTAATGATACACTAAAAATGTTGAAAATAATAATGGTCATTTTTAAATATAAGAAGAATTTTTTCAATGAATACTAGTTGTTTGGTTATTAATAAGGGTTATTGTGCTTTAATTTACCTTAATTGTGGTTTAAGGGAGATTAAGTGAACGATGTGTATTTTAAATTTATTTTATGTGTTTATGTTGATTATTGTTGATGTAAAAAATTAGATCACTCTAATAATTCAATCACAGATAAATAAATGAGACAAAATATTTTAAAGTGGTTCAGCCTTATAAGAATGGCCTACGTCCACTGTTATTTTATTGCTGAGTGTTTGGGAATTCTCGATTACAAGAAATTCCATTCTGGATCCCAAAGTTTGGATTCAGGATCAGATCCCCTAAAATGAGGATTGTACAACGTATTTATAGCCTTGAGGTTGTCATATGAAAGGGTGATACATTAAATGATATACATATGAAAGGGTAATACATTTAATGCCCTTTAAGCGTGTGCGTCTAAATGATAAGAATTTAATGAACTAGTTGAACTGTTGGTTATTCATCAATTAATGCTTTGTTCGAGATGCAGCTCGGACCGCCTGAGTAGCTCGGATCGCCTAAGCTTTCTGATATTCAAGAGTTCCTCGGAGAGGTCTGTTCCTCGGAGCGTATGAGTTCCTCGGAGGGTATGAGTTCCTCGGAGTAACATGGTTCCTCGGAGAGTGTGATTATCTCGGAAGTGCATGTTGTTGCCATGTAGATAGCCACGTGTCTTCATATGATTGATCCGATTCAGCAGATTAAATTTGGTATCAACAGAAGCCCCCAATGTTTCGTAGTTCGAAATTTGAGGAATACGGAACATTCTTTATCGGAATACGGTAGCTTTAAATAGTTCTTCCTGATTTTTAGGATCATCTCCCTTGTATTTATTTCTCCGTCTCAATTCGTAGAATCATGCTTTTTTGGACTTTTCTGCTCGCTTCGGTTCCCGCGTCACTTTTCGCCTTTTTAGCCGCTGTTGTTCGCTTTGATTCCCGTGTCAATATTTAATGCTTTTTAGCCGCCGGTAACGTAATCATCCTTTTTGTAATCATTATTTCGCCAGTTCCCAAGGCAAGGTATTTAAACTTCACAGAGACTCCCATCGTCTTCTATCTTTTTAAATTTTCATCTTCGAGTTTTTCATTGTCTTCTACTCTCTTGTGCGTTCATCTCTTCCGTCGTTCATTGTCAACAGCTTCAGTCTTTTTTCTGTAAGATCCTCTTTCTTCTTCTTCATTTCTTTTAATTCATCATCATGGTTTACCGAGTTGAGTCTCTTGACAAATTCCGATCTGATTTTTCCATTCCCTCTTGGGTTGTCTTGGAAGAGCTTTCTGAGCCTTCTAATTATTTCAATTTGGTTGAGGTACATTGGTTCCCCAGTCTCTTTTTTGCTGAGTGTGGATTTTCTTTTCCACCAAATCCTCTGTGTCTGTAATTTTGTTTGATGTTGTTCCTGCACGAATAGCCCCCAACACCTGGAGAATAGTTAATGGGGTGCATAAATTAAATCAAGTGTATGGAACTCGTATAGGGATTCCAGAAATCATGTACTGCTATAGATGGGCAGTTAATGATAATATTTATTATTTAAAAACAAGGTTTATAAATAGAGCCTTAGTAGTCAATCTCCCTAATGCCAACAGGGATTATTTTGAACATGGGGTTGTTGTAAAAAATTGGCAACACCCTCCTTTAATCGGAGATGAGGTTTACAAGGGTTCCAGATGCCCTCCTTATGGAAATGGGATAGGTTATTTTTATTTTATTTTATTTTATTTTATTTTATTTATCTTGAAATCATGTTTGTTTTATGTTTGATAAAATGTGTTACTGATAACAATGTCTGTTTATTTGCAGTTGATAGCAAGAGAAAGTGCCCAAAAGAAACAGATGTCAATCTAAGGCATTTGGGACTTATCTGGGGTCTACATCAAAGGGCAACTGACGAGCACATTTGATCAGCCTCCTATCTGCTCCAATACAAGAGCTATACAACTTCTTTCACTGCTCGTCCAGTGATCAGTAAAGCAGAGCCAGTACCACCCTCTGCAAGTTCTTCGCCAGAATCTCACGTTCCGTTGAGCGAAAGGATGAAGAAGAGAATGACTCCTGCTCTATTTGAGAAAACTGCCTCCGGCTTTGGGGAGGTAAAAAGGATTAGGTTTGATGTCCCGAGGGAGGGGACAAAGAAAACTGCTGCAGCTCCTCCAACTGCTCCTGCGAAGATTGCCAAGAAGCCCGCAGTGGCTCCGAGCAGCTCCGCTGCTCCTGGAGAGGTGATTGTGATATCACCGTCCAAGGATTCTTCCTTGGTTGTACCTGTTCCTCCAAGGAGGCTGAAGAAGAGCTCCTCGGTCAATTTGGCTGACACCACCATTCAGCCCCCTGCTGCTGAGACTGGGGTTCCCACATTTGTTCCCCCGAGCTCTGACATGAGCTCGGTAAAGTCCTTGACCATTCCCGAGGTGCAAGGTAATGAAGATAACGTTACTCGGTACATGGTTACTTCTTTGGCTGCTCGTCATCTTGCTTCAGTAAGTACCTTTACTTTGAACTTTTCGTATTTTCCTTTGTTATTTCTCATTTTTGTTTCTGACTTTACTTTCTTTTTCTATTTACAGTTGACGAGCTGCTTCAACATAATCCTTAAGAAGGATGAAGTAATCAAAGCTTCTTGCTCCTCGTCCAGTGTGGAGGGAGCTCTGGAAGAAGCTACCAAGTCCTTGGAGGAATCTCGCTAGAGGTACGATACTGATAAGGCAGTCTGGGAGAAGAAACTTGCTTCCTCCGAGCAGGAGAAAACTCGAGTTGCTGAGGCCTCCAGAGATTTGGAGAGGAAAGTGAATGCCTTGGAGAAGGCTAATAAAGAGCTCGATGTGAAGCTCAAGACTGCTGGGGAATTTGAAAATAAACTCAAGGTTGCTGAGGAGAGGTTGGTCCAACTCCAAGAAATAACTCGGCAGAAGGAGGAAGCTGAATAAAAACTAAAAGCTGCTGATGTTTTGCTGTCCCAGAAGCTTGCCTTGGAGAAGGCCAAAAGGAAAGCTGCCGTGAAGAAGTCCTTCAGCTCTGGCTGGGATAAAGGTTGGGATAAGGGATGTGCTGCCATGGTCTCTCAAGTGGATTATGGCAGTGTAAAGTATTTCAGGGACGGATGGGTTGCTGCCCTTCAGGAATTGAAGGTCGCTGAGTCATCCGAGCTCTTCCAGAGACACATCCCTGGTCCCCCTCCCACTCCAGAAAAATTAGAAGAGGACGAAGCTACCTCTGAGGAGTCTTCAATGGTAGTGGGAGAACATGCCCTAACCAGCCAGCCTGCTGCCGAGCAAGTAGTTTCTTCTTCCGAGCAACAGCTGATGCTCTCCGAACAAGTCACAGTTCCCTCCGAGCAACCTGCCTTCTCTTCCCAACCTCTCGAGAAGGTTTTGGGAGATAAGGAAAAGGTGTGGTGTTGTTCTATTTTTTCTTTCTATTTTTCTTTTTTGTCAAATGTAACCGAGATCTTTGTAACTCTGCACTATGATCTAATAAAATTTGAGTTTTCTTCCATACGGTTGTCTCTTTTCTATTTGTATTCTGTCTTGATCTTCTTTTTGATGATTATTTTTTTTTCTTTCTCTGCTAGTTTCTGGCCAGGATGGACCTACTATCTGCCCATGACACGAAGTTGCTGCAACAATGCAATGAGTACTTTAAGGCTGGTCATACAGACTTGAGTACTGCATAAGTTGCTGATATCCTTGGTCATGGTGCTTCTGAACAGGCAGTCGAAGCATATCAGTACCTGAAATGTCTACTTGACCGAGATGTAGCCAATAATGTGGCCTACTATGAAATGATCGAGGATCTCCAGTGTACCCTCGAAGACCTTCAGAATCACTACAAGGAATCAACTGCCTTACTGCATGAGGGGTATGAGAAGAAGTATAAGTTGATCGTTGCTGACAAGAGCTACGAGAAGCTTTTTGCTGGGTATGATGTAAGGGAGAGAACTTTGAAGGGTTAGGTTGAACAATACAGATAGATTGCCGAGCTTCTAGAGAAAGAGAATAACAATTTGCAGAAGGAGCTAGCACAGTTGAAGTCTGCAGCTTCTTCTTCAACAGCCCTAATCCCAGTGACTGACGAGGGATTTCCATTTTTAGAGGTTAAGAATGCCAAATTAAGGGAAGAGTTGGACAACTTGAGGAGGTCGGGCACTTCCACATCTCCTCAGGGACGACCAAGAGCTCCTCGGGGATGAGGAAGAGTAGCTCGGGTGCTGGTCGAGGAACAGAGGACAGCGTCTGCCTTAGAGAACCAAGCATTCCAATTAATGGCTAAGAACCAGGCTTTGTCTGACATGTCAAAGAAAATTAGGGACCTGCAAAAAAAAACTCTTCGCGCAGAAGTCAGTCTTAGAGAATAAGGAGCTTTTCATCAAGAATCTCCACGACCAACTTGAAAGACTAACATACCAATTCCATAAACAGCCCAGGGAATTCTGGATGGCTGGATACAACGAAGCATTATTTCACTTGGACGATCGTATCCAGAATGCCAATAATGAGGGCTACAACCAAGGCTGGCTGAATGCCTTAGGTGTGCTGAAGCTCGAATAAGGACATTATTTATGGGACTACCATGATCCCGGGTTGCTCGACTTGCCTGTGCCACCATACAATTTGGAGATGGAATGGATCCCTCCCCGTGCCATTCCTCGGAGCTTAATTTCGAAGTATCTCGGTGACTACAATTTACACTCTCAAATCGAAGTATCTCGTCCCGAGCATCTTTTAGATCGACCTTCTGTGATGAACGTCAGGATGCTGAAGGATTTGAACTTCATCAATTCTCCTCAGTCTTTAAATGATCCGCCTGCTGGCGAGGAACCTGTATCGAAAGCTGAAGGGAAAAAACCAATAGAATAGGAATTTTTAATGTAACAGTTAGTATACATATCAATGTAATGTAACTTGTAATTTATTTCGAATTTAATGAGAAACTTTCATTTCTGTTTGCAAATCTTAATTGTTATTGTCTTGTAAATATCAACACTTTACATTTATGCATATCTGTTAAAAAGATAATAATATTGTGCTGTTCATCGACCAACTTAGTAATAAAAAAGTTACAAGTATCAGTAATGTTGCTCGATCACTTAATAATAAAGTAATGAGTATAAAAATATTTAAAAAAAATTCAACCAACCAAGGTTGTTAAATTGTGCTCGTCGACCAATTATAGTTAGTGAGAGTTTATCCCCGACTAACCATACTTGGTAAATTTTTGTCTTTTTCATAAAATGTGTCTGACCAACCAAGGTCAATGGATTCTCCTCGTCGACCAACTAAGTTGGTACAGTTTGGAATATTTTCTCCTCGTCGACCAACTAAGTTGGTACAGTTTGGAATTTTTTCTCCTCGTCGACTAACTAAGTTGGTACAGTTTGGAATATTTTCTCCTCGTCGACCAACTAAGTTGGTACAGTTTGGAATATTTTCTCCTCGTCGACCAACTATGTTGGTACAGTTTGGAATATTTTCTTGAGTAGTCTGCCGAGTGCCGAGTAGTGCATAGCACTAGTATTCCCCGAAAAAATTTCAATAAATAGAGAGACTTGCAGAATATTTTCATTTTATTCATACTCTTGGAAACTGCGTTACATATACATAACTGATAATACTTGCGCAGATACTCTTCATTCCATGCAATCTTAAACTCCTCGCCTTCTAAAGTGGCTATTCGATAAGTTCCTGGTCGAACAACTTCTGTAACTCGGTATGGTCCATGTCAGTTTGCCTCTAGTTTATTATGTTTTTGAATTACTTTCTTCAGCACATAGTCTCCTTCTTTCAGGTCACACTTCTTCACTCTCTTGTTGTAAAACAAAGTTGTTCGCTGCTGGTAAGCAGCATTTCTAATGGCTGCTTCTTCTCTAACTTCCTCGAGCATGTTTAAATCCAGTCTTCTCATTAAGTCGCTGACAGGGGAATTGAAATTCAGTACATTGTGTGTTGGGAGGCCCAACTCGGCAGGTATGACAGCTTCACTTCCAAACGCCAGCATGTATGGTGATTCTCCAGTTGCTACTCGGGGCGTAGTTCGGTAAGACCAAAGTACTGATTGTAGCTCGTTGATCCAGTTTGCTTTTGCATCGTCCAATCGTTTCTTCAAACCGTATAGCAGCGTTCTATTTATCACTTCATTTTGTCCATTGCTTTGAGGATGGCCTGGTGCTGAATGAACCTTCAAAATGTTTGACTGATAACAATAGGCGGCAAACTCCTCATTATCAAATTGTGTTCCATGGTCTGTGATGAAGGCATGAGGGAGACCATATCGGCAAATGATATTCTTCCAAACAAATTGGTAAACCTTCTCATACGTCATATCAATGAGTGGCTCAGCTTCTACCCACTTAGTAAAATAATCCACTGCGACGACGAGGTACTTGAACCTTCCTCGGTTCGTTGGCAGTGGTCCAACAAAATCAATTCCCCACATGGCAAATGGTAAAATGGCCAAGGGGAAGTTATGGATGTCAACAATGCTTGTGGAGTTCTTCGGATGGAGGAGAAACGCTGGCACTTGTCACATTTCTTGGCATAAGTTATACAATCAACCCTCATCGTTGGCCAGTAGTGTCCTTGTGTCATCACCCTTTGTAAAAGCGTTCGACCTGATACATATGCTCCACAAGAGCCTTCGTGGATCTCTTCAATTAATTCTTTCACCTCGGAGGGATGTACACATCTCTGCAAACCTGACATTATTCCTCGTCTATATAAAACACCATTAGTTAGTACATACCGAGCAGCTTTAAACTTCAATTTCTTGGCTGCGAGCTTGTCAATTGGCAATTCTCCCTCCTTGATATACGCCCTGATGGGATCCATACAAGATGGACCTAAATCAAGGGTGATAAAGTTCATCGTCAGATCTTCATCTATACTCCAACCATCCAACACTTCAATTGGGATTGTTCGGCGTAACTCGGTGCGAGTAGCGGACGCTAGTCGAGCTAGGGCGTCTACTCTCGCATTCTCCATTCTTGGTATTCTGAGTAGCTGAATAGCGGAAAATTCTGACACCAGCTCCTTTGCCTTTGCATGATACTTAATCATTAATTCTCCTCTAATTGCATATACTCCCAACATTTGATTTACGATCAATTGAGAATCACTGAAAATTATAACTTGCTGCGCCTCCATAACTTTTGCCAAATTAAGCCCTGCAACCATGGCCTCATATTCAGCATCATTGTTGGGAGCTTTGAATTGGAAACGCAAGGCGTATTCCATGTCGACCTCGTCCGGAGTGCTCAAAACTATCCCCGCGCCACATCCTGCATTGCAAGATGAGCCATCTACATATAACCTCCATATAGGTAACTCGTCTTCAAATTTCGAATTAGTCAGAGTTCCTCGGTGAAATATTTGTTGCTTCTTTTCATCCTCCCCAGATTTTTCTCGCTCCTCGTCGATCATTTCCTCTTGCCCTTTTACCAACCTGAGTTGGTCTGGGCTCGAATTTAATGATTTTGTAACATTCACTTGCCCTTTTACCAACCGGAGTTGGTCTGAGCCAGTGTTTGTTGATCCTGTAACATCCACAGGTTGATTAGCGAGCAACACCTGCTCCTCGTCTGGAGTCCTCCCACCTATCTCTGCATCACATCCTGTAACATCCACACGCCCTTTTACCAATCTGAATTAGTCTGGGCTTATGTTTGTTAATCCTATAACATCCATAGGTTGATCAGTGAGCAACTTTAGCTCCTCGGGGGTATCCGGATAGGTGAACTCTGCTATGAAATCTGCTACAGCCTACCCTTTTAGTGATGATCGGGGTTCATAGATTATATCATATTAGCCAAGCTCTATTGTCCAGTACATCAATCACCCTGATTTTTCTGGCTTGTGAAGGGCTTGTCTCAATGGCATATCGGTATATACTACTATCGTATGAGCTTGGAAGTATGGCCTCATTCTCCTACTCGCCTCAATCAGCGTCAGTGCCAATTTCTCCAGCCTTGGATATCTGGTCTCTGCTCCTCGGAAGGCCTTACTTGTGTAGTAAATTGGATTTTGTACTCCATTCTCCAATCTGATCAACGCCGAGCTAACTGCATTCTCGGATACTGCAAGGTATAAATACAATTTTTCTCCCATCACCGGCCTGGACAACAGTGGAGGTGCTCCCAAGTATTTCTTCAAGTCTTAAAAAGCCTTCTCGCATTCATCATTCCACTCAAAAGTCTTTCTGAGTGTCTGGAAGAATGGGAGACATTTATCAGTTGCTCGTGACACAAATCTGTTGAGTGCCGCTACTCGTCCTGTGAGACTTTGTACTTCTTTCTTCGTTGTTGGAGATCGCAACCCTAATAGAGCTTTGATCTTTTCAGGATTTGCTTCAATGCCTCGTTGATTGACAATGTACCCGAGAAACATGACTTCTCGTACTCCAAATACGCACTTCGTCGGGCTCAGATTCATTTGATATTTATCTAGTTGATCAAAAGTCTGGCTTAAGTCAACTAGATGATCGACAGCTTTCTTTCTTTTTGTTAGCATATCATCAACATAGACCTCTATGTTGTCACTGATTTTTTCATCAAAGACCTTGTTCATCAGCCTCTGATATGTCGCACCTGCATTTTTCAAACCTAAAGGCATAACATTATAACAATAAGTTCCCTTAGGGGTAATAAAAGAATTACTTTCCCTGTCTTCAGGTTTCATTTTAATTTGATTGTAGCCAGACTAAGCATCCATGAAGCTCAGCAACTCGTGTCCCGAGGTAGCATCCACCAGTTGATCAATTCGGGGCAATGGAAAATGATCCTTTGGGCATGCTTTGTTGAGGTCGGTGAAGTCTACACACATCCTCCACTTGTTGTTTTTCTTCTTTACCATCACCACATTGTCTAACCAATCTGGATATTTAACATCTTCAATAAAGCAAGCTTTCTGGAGCTTCTCGACTTCCTCCTGTATAGCTTGATTCTTCTCGGGACTGAATACTCTTCTTCTCTGCTTCACAGGCTTTATTTCCTTATTCACATTGAGCTCGTGACATAAGAAGTTTGGGTCTATCCCAGGCATATCTTCATGACTCCACGCAAAAGTTTGTCTTCTGCTTATAAGGAAAGTTATCAATTCTTGTTTTAATGAGGCTTCCAATGATGAACCTATTTGAGTAGTTCGCTCAGGGTGCTCGTCGTCCAGAATGATGTTTTCAGTAGCTTCCACCACTTGACCCTTCACGAGTTGCGACTCATCTCGAGGATCCAATGTTTCAATTTCTGCACCTTCCTCCACTTGATAGGTCGTAGTCTTTTTATTTGATTCTTCCAGTTCTTCTTGCTCGGCGGATGAATAATAGCATTCCCGAGCTACTTTCTGATCACCTTTCACAACTCCTACTCCAAAGTTTGTTGGAAATTTTAGGCATTGATGCACTGTAGATGGTACAGACTCGAATTTCTTCAATCTTACTCTTCCCATGATGATATTGTACGATGATTGGACATTCTTTGTGACAACCCGAATATAATTATGATAAATTAGATTTAAATCATGTTTATATTATGTGATATGAATAATGTGTTATTATTATATCTAATATTAAGTTCTTATGTTTAGTCTAATCCTACTTTCATAAATCATGAAATGTCGAGTTATGTACGAACACAAGATTTGGTTATTTTTCGATAGAAATGTTCCTGTTTAAGACTAGTTTTGACCATTGTAACATTACAATTGAATTGAGGTGAAAACTACATAGATGTAGACATGTGAGTTAGTGTCGTAACACAACAAACGGTGCATCAAACGGATGCTCGAGGAAGAAGTTAGGTCAAAATTACGAGAAGGGGCAAATTGGTCAATTCCCTTTAAGTGGTAAATTGTCTTTTATTAAACCAAATGGTTTTTGATTGGTTGGCTTGGGAGGCAGCCTTGGCCGACTTAAAACCCTCCCTCTAACATATTTCTTCATCAAAACAAAGCCTAGGTTCAGTTTCAAGTGTTGTTAGCTTGAGGAAATAGAAAGTTGAGGTTTAGGAAGAAAAAGTGAGGAGAAAAAGTGTAGAAAAATCCGTGGAAATTACGTAAAAAGCCCTGAAGGTAATCCTAATTACAATTCTAGTTATTTATCTTATATTACTGATTTATATGATCTAAATAATCATAGGTTTATGAAAGTTTCATCCCTTTATATGTATGTATGGTTATATGCAAGTTTATGTTAAGTTGAATGTAGAAACCCTTAAATTTGCTTTGTATTGAAACCCCTTGCATTCAAATCTGTATATCTCTTTTTGTGATTACTGGAATTAATAAATTCCAACTGGAAATGAAAGTAGACTCATATATTCATATAATATCTGAAAATTAGAATTTATCTCCTTGTGGTTAGGCCGTAATGATGATTTCAAGTTGGTACACAGTTGCTGTTTGTATACTTGATTTCGGTATGCCCTGAGTTTGGTCAAGATTTTGAGATAGAAAATGAAGTCCAAATATTATGAAACTTTAATTCTGTACTATTAAGTATGTCTACTGAAAGTGTGTTGAAAATCATGGAAAGTTATGTTGTATAAAAATTATGAAAATTCTGGGAATTCGAAGGATCAATAGAGGAGCTTGTAGGGCAGATTTCTTGTGTTGTAGAGAAATGGTCATAACTTGCCCTAGGAAGCTTGAAAAATTACACCGTCACTTGTACTGGATAGTATATTCATATATGTTTTCATATTGATGAGGTTGGACCCCTGTATTTGTACAATTTAGGAATATAGGATGATTAAATATGTAAGACAATAATTTCAAGCCATACTGGATACCCCTTGAATGAATGTTTGTATTTCGTCCTTACAAAGGGTACTTTGAGTACATGTTTCATGTGTATATACATTGAGGAGTATAATTTCATGTTTACTTGACTTTGGTTATAAATTCCTCATAAGGTATTTCCTACGGTTGAATGTCCGTAACTTTATCAACATGTATATCATTGTTTTGCCTTTACCTATGTTTTATGGAATGTGACTTAATTGGAATTATATTGTTGATGTATCGTCATGAAAAGTTACATTATTATGTTAGGATAATATTTATGATTGAGTTTCAGTACTGATCTAGTTGGATTGACAGGTGTAAGGTCTAATAAAACCAGTTCAGCTCCACCAGAAGGAAACCTGGATACGTAGTTGACAACCCAAGGTGAGTGTACTCACTGGAATGATGTATTTGTATCGTGTTGTGGGTATGATCATAATAAAATGAATATGAAATTGTTCATTTCGGTTTACTGAAATGAGGGGTTACTCCTCGACCAGGAATGGGGGAGATTTGTCTATTAATGACAAGGGGTTACTCCTCGACCAGGAATGGGGGAGAATTGTCTATTTAGACAGGATATGTGAATCATGATTTGGAAAAGTTGGTCATTCATTATGAATGAGACGGATAAGTAAATACATAAGTATATGGACATGATTTATTGCATTTAAATTCATGCAGTAGTTTAGTAGTGATGCATTCACTGGGCTATTTTTGCTCATGGTTCCTATGTTCACATTTTTCAGGTAATGCGATGTCACTGCCAAATCTAGGAAGTCGGTCTGGGTTAGCAAGAAACGGGAGAAATAAAGATTTTGTTTTAATGTAAATGATGTAATTAAGTTAACTTATCCTTAATGAAAGTTTTTATGGGCATGATTACTCTGATGTTGTAAAAAGGTTTTCAGTTATATGAATTTACGATGATGACTCTGAAATCAAAACTCGTGATTATGGTTTGGTTAGATTAATTATGGTTTGACTCACTTTGACTTTCAAACTTAATTATAAGTAACTGGGTTGGGGTGTGTCAGCTTTTGGTATCAGAGCCTAGGTTGTAGAGGTTCTGGAGTGAGAAGAGTCTAGATTTGGCAGTGAATGTCAGAAATATATTTTATTTGATACTAACGATCATGTTAGGAAAGATATGTATATCTGCGTGTTGTTATATCTTTGATCCATTTCAGATATAAAAGAATAGAAGGAGGGAATGTGAATGTGGAAATAGAAGATGAGGCTTCAAACATGGCAGCAGAGGCAGAGGTTAAGCAACTTGTTCATGGAAATATAGAACCTGGCCCAGAACAATTGACAGACATGCAAAAAATGGCACGTGCTATGACTCTAATGGCAGAGCAACAAGCTAGATTTATGGCTCATGTGGAAGAACAACAGACCAGGCAACTGGAGGCACAAGCCTTGGCTAGGGCTGAGGAGGTGATACACCGGGAAGAAAGGTGTACTTCACATGAAAAATTTATTAAGATGAACCCACCATCGTTCGAAGGAGCAGTTGATCCCGCAGAGGCAGAAGTTTGGGTTAAAGAAATTGAACTTATCTTTGGGGTAATGAAGATGCCTGAAAATCAACAGGTAACCTTGGCGACGTATATGTTGAAAGGAGAAGCTAAGTACTGGTGGGATGCCACGAAACATTTGTTGATTACTCCAGGAGGCGGGAATGTGATCTCATGGGATGCTTTTGTTAAAGCCTTGTATGACAAGTATTTTCCTCCGATGTATCAAAAACAAAAGGAGAAAGAATATTTCCTATTGAATCATGGGAGTATGACAGTTGGGGAATATGAAGCCAAACTTACAGCCTTATCTCGTTTTGCTTCGAGGTTTATCCGGAATGAGGAAGATATGTGTAGCCGATTTCTCGATGGACTAGAGTTAGTTATTAAATCAAGGCTATCGGCTTTAGAGACTGTTAATTATTCAGCCTTGGTGAACAAAGCCATGTTAGTAGAAAGGGACGTGAATGAAGCAAGAAGGAATCGAGAACGAGGTGTAAAGAGAAGCAGATTCGATCCAAGTTATCAAAAGGGTAGTGATACAGAATATTCGAGACTTGGAGGGCAGAAATTCCAACAGGGTAGAGGTGGAAGTAGTTTGCAAAGGGGTGAGGCTAGTGGTGGAAGAGGTTCAGGAGTTTCAGCACAAAGAGATCCTAATGTTTGTTTCTTTTGTGGGTCATCGGGTCATATAAAAAGAAATTGCCCAAAGTTACAGAGTATAGAATGTTTCAACTGTCATCAGAAGGGCCATCTGAGAAAGAATTGCCCTATGCTATCAAGAGCAATTTCAGTCAGTAGTGTGGGGCCTCATAAAGGATCCTCTCCAGGAAGTGCCACCAGGGGAAGAGGTACAGGACAAGCAAGTGGATTGAAGGAAGGAGGAAGAGTGTTTGCGATGACGCTACAAGATGCCCATGCTACACCTGAAGTGGTTACAGGTAAACTCTCTATTGCGAACAAAGATTTATATGCACTCATTGATCCTGGATCTACTCATTCATTTTTGGCATTAGATATTGTTTCATATTTGGGTAGACCATGTTCATTTCTAAATTGTGCCTTATATATTTCTACCCCAATGGAAAGTGTGATTCTGGTTGAGCATGTTTATAAAGATTGTATCTTACGAATGGGGGAACGAGATTTCTATGTTGATTTGATACCGTTGGCCATTCGGGATTTTGATATTATATTGGGGATGGATTGGTTATCATTGTATTATGCTTCCATTGATTGCTTTCGAAAGGAAGTTACATTTCATCTTCCTGGTGAACCCGAGTTCCAGTTTACAGGGGAAAGGAATGTTGTCCCTAATTGTCTTATCTCAGCAATAAAGAGCAGAAAGTTATTGAGTAAGGGTTGTACAGGGTACTTAGCGTATGTGGTTGATATTAGTAAGGAATCACTTAAAGTTGAAGATATACCAGTGGTTAGAGAGTTTTCTGATGTCTTCCCAGAAGAATTGCCAGGATTGCCACCCGATAGGGAGGTAGAGTTTTCTATTGAATTAATTCCAGGTACTGGTCCAATTTCTCTTGCTCCATATAGAATGGCACCAGCGGAGTTGAAAGAATGAAAAGTGCAATTACAAGATCTGATAAGCAGAGGTTTCATTCGGCCTAGTGTTTCACCATGGGGAGCACCCGTGTTATTTGTTAAAAAGAAAGATGGAACAATGCGATTATGTATTGATTATCGACAATTGAATAAGGTGACCATTAGAAACAAGTACCCTCTACCTCGTATCGATGACTTGTTTGACCAATTACAGGGGGCCACTGTATTTTCGAAGATTGATTTGAGATCAGCTTACCACCAACTGAAAGTGAAGGATAGTGATGCTTCCAAAACAACTTTTCGGACTCGGTATGAGCACTATGAGTTTTTGGTGATGCCATTTGGATTAACTAATGCTCCAGCGGTTTTTATGGATTTGATGAATCGGGTATTCCACCCTTTCATTGATTCATTTGTGATTGTATTCATAGATGATGTGTTGATTTACTCACGTAGCATGGAGGAACATGAGAAACATTTGAGACTTGTATTGCAGATTTTGAGAGAGAAGAAATTGTTTGCTAAATTCAGCAAGTGTGAGTTTTGGTTGAATGAAATTGTGTTTTTAGGGCACGTTGTCTCGGGAAATGGGATATATGTTGATCCAAAGAAGGTGGAAGCAATTGTTGAATGGGAGAGTCCTAAGAATGTGACAGAAATTAGGAGTTTCCTAGGATTGGCAGGTTACTATCCCAGATTCATTAAGGGATTTTCAGCAATAGCATTACCACTGACAAAATTGACTCGTAAAGAAGTGAAGTTTGTGTGGGATGAAGAATGCGAAAGGAGTTTTAAATAATTAAAGAAGCGGTTAGTTTCAGCCCCTATACTTGCTATTCCATGTGGGAATGAGTCTTTTGTGATCTATACAGATGCTTCATTTCAGGGGTTAGGATGTGTTCTTATGCAAAATAGGAAGGTAATAGCATATGCTTCCAGACAATTAAAGACGCATGAACGAAACTACCCTACACACGATCTGGAGCTAGTAGCCATTGTTTTTGCTTTAAAGTTGTGGAGACATTACTTGTATGGAGAAACTTGGGAGATATTTACGGATCATCAAAGTTTGAAATACTTGTTTACACAGAAAGAACTGAATTTGAGACAGAGGCGTTGGATAGAGCTGATTAAAGACTATGACTGTACCATTCATCATCATTCTGGGAAGGCCAATGTGGTAGCAGATGCTTTGAGTCGAAAATCATCAGGGATGCTTGGTTGCATACGGTGTGCCCGTGTTGGAAATATTCTTGACTTTGCATCGATGGGGATTGAATTTAAGTTTTCAAAAAGCGGAGGATTATTAGCACATGTCACAGTGAGACCTTTATTGGCAGAACGCATACGAAGTTTGCAGATCAGTGATTCATTCCTTGAAAAGAAGAAACAAGAATTTCGGGATGGTAGAGAGAGTGACTATGAGATTAAGAATGATGAATCGTTGTGTTATAAAAATAGGATTTGTGTACCGAATGATCCACCCTTAAAGAAAGATATATTAGAAGAGGCACATAGTTCTATTTACTCTATGCATCCGGGAGGTACCAAAATGTACAGAGATTTGAAAGAATATTACTGGTGGAACAATATGAAACGTGAGATTGCAGAGTTCGTAGCTAAATGTTTAGTGTGCCAGCAAGTAAAGGCGGAGCATCAGAAGACGGCAGGATTATTGCAGTCGTTGCCTATTCCGGAATGGAAGTGGGAGCATATAACGATGGAATTTGTTACAGGATTACCCCGGTCACCAAAGGGGCATGATTCTGTTTGGGTGATTGTAGACCGATTGACGAAGTCAGCTCATTTTCTCCCAGTTAAGACCACCTACACTGTTGACAAGTATGCACATATGTACGTTGATGAGATTATTCGTTTACATGGGGAACCGGTGTCAATTGTATCAGATAGAGACCCAACGTTCACTTCTAAGTTTTGGCCTCATCTCCAGAATGCAATGGGCACAAGTTTGAAGTTCAGCACTGCGTTTCATCCACAAACTGATGGGCAATCAGAAAGGACGATTCAAATATTAGAAGGCATGTTACGAGCCTGTGTATTTGACTTCAAAGGTAGTTGGGATGATCATTTGCCATTGATGGAATTCTCGTATAATAATAGTTATCAGTCGACTATTGGTATGGCTCCTTATGAAGCTTTATATGGGAGGAGATGTCGAACGCCTTTGTGCTGGGATGAAGTGGGTGAAAGGAAAATTTTGGGTCCTGAATTGATAGATATGACAACTGAAAAGATCAAAACGATTCGGGAATGGATAAAGATAGCGCAAAGCAGGTAGAAATTTTATGCAGATAAGAGGAAGCATCCATTGGAATTTCAGAAGGGAGATTTTGTATTCCTACGTATTTCACCATGGAAAGGCGTTATGAGATTTGGGAAAAAGGGGAAACTAAGTCCAAGATACATTGGACCATATGAGGTGTTGGAAAGAATTGGGAACCTCGCATATAGATTAGCATTACCTCCAGATTTATCCCGTTTGCATGATGTGTTTCACGTATCGATGCTTCGTAAGTATTTGGCGGATCCATCTCATCAGTTGAAAACTCAACCAATTGAACTGAAGGAAGACTTGTCGTACATCGAGGAACCATTGGAAATTATTGATCGTAAGGAGCAGGTGTTGAGGAATAAAGTTATTCACTTAGTTAAAGTTATGTGGATGAGACATGGAGTTAAAGAAGCAACTTGGGAAACGGATAATAGCATGAAGAAACAGTATCCCCATTTGTTTGGTAAGTGACCTTTATATTAAATTTCGGGGACGAAATTTTCTAAGGGGGGAGGTTGTGACAACCCGAATATAATTATGATAAATTAGATTTAAATCATGTTTATATTATGTGATATGAATAATGTGTTATTAGTATATCTAATATTAAGTTCTTATGTTTAGTCTAATCCTACTTTCATAAATCATGAAATGTCGAGTTATGTACGAACACAAGATTTGGTTATTTTTCGATAGAAATGTTCCTGTTTAAGACTAGTTTTGACCATTGTAACATTACAATTGAATTGAGGTGAAAACTACATAGTTGTAGACATGTGAGTTAGTGTCGTAACACAACAAACGGTGCATCAAACGGATGCTCGAGGAAGAAGTTAGGTCGAAATTACGAGAAGCGGCAAATTGGTCAATTCCCTTTAAGTGGTAAATTGTCTTTTATTAAACCAAATGGTTTAATTTGATTGGTTGGCTTGGGAGGCAGCCTTGGCCGACTTAAAACCCTCCCTCTAACATATTTCTTCATCAAAACAAAGCCTAGGTTCAGTTTCAAGTGTTGTTAGCTTGAGGAAATAGAAAGTTGAGGTTTAGGAAGAAAAAGTGAGGAGAAAAAGTGTAGAAAAATCCGTGGAAATTACGTAAAAAGCCCTGAAGGTAATCCTAATTACAATTCTAGTTATTTATATTATATTACTGATTTATATGATCTAAATAATCATAGGTTTATGAAAGTTTCAGCCCTTTATATGTATGTATGGTTATATGCAAGTTTATGTTAAGTTGAATGTAGAAACCCTTAAATTTGCTTTGTATTGAAACCCCTTGTATTCAAATCTGTATATCTCTTTGTGTGATTACTTGAATTGATAAATTCCAACTGGAAATGAAAGTAGACTCATATATTCATATAATATATGAAAATTAGAATTTATCTCCTTGTGGTTAGGCCGTAATGATGATTTCAAGTTGGTACACAATTGCTGTTTGTATACTTGATTTCGGTATGCCCTGAGTTTGGTCAAGATTTTGAGATAGCAAATGAAGTCCAAATATTATGAAACTTTAATTATGTACTATTCAGTATGTCTACTGAAAGTTTGTTGAAAATCATGGAAAGTTATGTTGTATAAAAATTATGAAAATTCTGGGAATTCGAAGGATCAATAGAGGAGCTTGTAGGGCAGATTTCTTGTGTTGTAGAGAAATGGTCATAACTTGCCCTAGGAAGCTTGAAAAATTACACCGTCACTTGTACTGGATAGTATATTCATATATGTTTTCATATTGATGAGGTTGGACCCCTGTATTTGTACAATTTAGGAATATAGGATGATTAAATATGTAAGACAATAATTTCAGGCCATACTGGATACCCCTTGAATGAATGTTTGTATTTCGTCCTTACAAAGGGTACTTTGAGTACATGTTTCATGTGTATATACATTGAGGAGTATAATTTCATGTTTACTTGACTTTGGTTATAAATTCCTCATAAGGTATTTCCTACGGTTGAATGTCCGTAACTTTATCAACATGTATATCATTGTTTTGCCTTTACCTATGTTTTATGGAATGTGACTTAATTGGAATTATATTGTTGATGTATCATCATGGAAAGTTACATTATTATGTTAGGATAATATTTATGATTGAGTTTCAGTACTGATCTAGTTGGATTGACAGGTGTAAGGTCTAATAAAACCAGTTCAGCTCCACCAGAAGGAAACCTGGATACGTAGTTGACAACCCAAGGTGAGTGTACTCACTGGAATGATGTATTTGTATCGTGTTGTGGGTATGATCATAATAAAATGAATATGAAATTGTTCATTTCGGTTTACTGAAATGAGGGGTTACTCCTCGACCAGGAATGGGGGAGATTTGTCTATTAATGACAAGGGGTTACTCCTCGACCAGGAATGGGGGAGAATTGTCTATTTAGACAGGATATGTGAATCATGATTTGGAAAAGTTGGTCATTCATTATGAATGAGACGGATAAGTAAATACATAAGTATATGGACATGATTTATTGCATTTAAATTCATGCAGTAGTTTAGTAGTGATGCATTCACTGAGCTATTTTTGCTCATGGTTCCTATGTTCACATTTTTCAGGTAATGCGATGTCACTGCCAAATCTAGGAAGTCGGTCTGGGTTAGCAAGAAACGGGAGAAACAAAGATTTTGTTTTAATGTAAATGATGTAATTAAGTTAACTTATCCTTAATGAAAGTTTTTATGGGCATGATTACTCTGATGTTGTAAAAAGGTTTTCAGTTATATGAATTTACGATGATGACTCTGAAATCAAAACTCGTGATTATGGTTTGGTTAGATTAATTATGGTTTGACTCACTTTGACTTTCAAACTTAATTATAAGTAACTGGGTTGGGGTGTGTCATTCTTATCCATCACGAAGAAACGTATTCTTTATGTTCGACAAGCAGGCCACGTACCAATGAATATATCCAACTTGATCGTCCCAAGTGGAAATACTTTCTCGCCAGCAAAACCAATGAGGGGTCTGTGGTAAGGCTCCAGTTGAGATAGCTTTAGGTTTAAACTATCGAAACACGAGTAGAACATGATGTCTGCCGAGCTACCATTGTCGACCAGTACTCTTGAAATCATAACCTCCTTCATCCTCATTTTGATGACCAACGGATCATCATGAGGATATAAAACACCTGCAAGGTCGTTCTTTGATAACCCAATGACCAACTTCTCCTTGTTCACCTTTCTCAGGCGATCTTCCTCAGCTAAATTTATTCACTGAATGTAAGAGCAAGCTTGAGCCTCACCGAGGTAAGCTTTTCTTTCCTCAGTAAGGTCTCCTCCTCCTGCATCTCCCCCTGTAATAACATTACAATCAAATGACCCAAAGCGTATTGAAAATATCTCTCGTTCTGGCTGCCTTGGTTTCTTAGGAAGATCGGGGTCATCCTCTGGATCAACTTCATGGTTTCTCTTCTTGTTCTCCTCTGCTCGACGAGGAGATCTAGACCTCTCTCTAGTTCGGTCGTTGTTTCTTCTTTCGCCTCCCCGATCAACATACTTTGTTAGCTTTCCTCGTCGAATGAGTGTTTCAATCTCATTCTGAAGAGCTATGCAACTTTTAGTCATATGGCCATGATCCTTGTGGAACTCGCAATATTTCTCCCTATTCCTCATGTCAGGGTCTGATTTCATTTTCTTTGGCCAGTTTAACTCCTCGTTGTTCTTAATTTCTTCCAGGACGTGGTTGATATTTGCCTTCAAAGGCGTGTAATTATCAAATTTCTTTAAGACCTCCCATGATGACCTACTTTTGGAATGTTTGTCACCACCATTGTTCTTATGCTCTTTCTTGTTAGCTTTATCTCCTTCCACCTTGGTTTCTTTGGCATCCATATTCTTCTTCGCAGACATAGCCTCCTCGGCATTCATAATCTTGGATTCTTTTCCCATCAGGTCCGACATGGTTCGAGGTGGATCTTTGGCCAAAGTGTAGTACAACTTGTTCGGCAGTAGCCCACTCATCAAAGCAGTAATAGCTGTCTTCTCCTCGTAATCAATGACTTCAAGTTTCTCATTATTAAAACGAGTTATATAATCTCTAATACTCTCACCAACCTTTTGTCTAACACTTAACAAATGTGCTACTCGTTTAACTGGCTTTGCTCCAAAGCAGAAATTCCCAATGAATAACTCGGCCAATTGAAGAAAAGTTGAAATCTTACCCCGAGGAAGATTATTATACCATATCTGAGCAGATCCGATAAGAGTTCCCGAGAATGCCCTGCATCTCATCTCGTCTGGGACATCATAGATGTTGGCAGCAGCTTGATATTGTTCTATGTGAAGGACGGGGTCAGTCTTCCCATCATACTTGGGAGTCACAACAAGTGCTTTGAATTTCGATGGTGTTGGGAAATCAACAATATCCTGGACGAAAGGTGTTCCCCGAATAAAGGTTCGTTGTAGAGGGTTCTTGGCCTTAGCCATTTCCCCTAATCTATCCTCCAGCCTATGAATAGATCATTTCCATGCATCATTTCCTTCCTCGGGCCTATTGGTTCGAGCAACTGATCGCGTTGAAGTGGCTTCCTGGGATTTATCTCGATGAGCAGCTGGTCGGTCATAGGATCCATCTTGACGAGCAGTTGGTCGCGATTGGGCAGATCCTTCCCTTAAATTTGATGGTCGTCGAAAGCCCCTCGACGCTGCATTAAGAGGACTTTTGTTCCTCCTAGGGCCTAATCGGTCAAAAGAAGAGGCCCTACTTAATCTTTCCAATGCACTGGCCCTTTCTGGGGAGAGGGTGACACGTTGTTCAGTATCTGTGGCTCGTACTGACGAAGTTCGTCCAGGTTGATAAGAAAAATCTTCTGATTCCTCATTATGATACGAATTATTACGCCTAGTATGCGAAGAAGGCGCACGGGTATTTCTTTGGATGCTTCGTGGTCCGGAATGGGCTGATACACCTCCATGGAGGGTTTGGATGAGTTGTCGCATCGTTTCTTGCATGACGGTCTGGCCCTGAGCCAGATTCGCCATCATTCCATTCAGATCTGGAACAATTGGTGGAGCAGATGGATTTGGAGGGGTTCCAGCGTTTCGATTGCTGGATTCAGGAATATCAGCCATTGGTAATGGATTGTTATTGATGAGAAAACGATTTTACCAGTCGTTTCCCACAGATGGCGCCAATCTGTTGATGTAAAAAATTAGATCACTCTCATAATTCAATCACAGATAAATAAATGAGACAAAAGATTTTAAAGTGGTTCAGCCTTATAAGAATGGCCTACGTCCACTGTTATTTTATTGCTGAGTGTTTGGGAATTCTCGATTACAATAAATTTTGTTCTGGATCCCAAAGTTTGGATTCAGGATCAGATCCCCTACAATGAGGATTGTACAACGTATTTATATTCTTGAGGCTGTCATATGAAAGGGTGATACATTAAATGATATACATATTAAAGGGTAATACATTTAATGCCCTTTAAGCGTGTGCGTCTAAATGATAAGCATTTAATGAACCAGTTGAACTGTTGGTTATTCATCAATTAATGCTTTGTTCGAGATGCAGCTCGGACCGCCTGAGTAGCTCGGACCGCCTAAGCTTTCTGATATTCAAGAGTTCCTCGGAGAGGTTTGTTCCTCGGAGGGTATGAGTTCCTCGGAGTAACATGGTTCCTCGGAGCGTGTTATTATCTCGGAAGTGCATGTTGTTGCCATGTAGATAGCCACGTGTCTTCATATGATTGATCCGAGTCAGCAGATTAAATTTGGTATCAACAATTATAAAAAATAATAATAATAAAATTAGGAAGAGTATTAATTGTTATATAATCTACATGGAAGTTAAGACTCATTTATTAAGGAATTTATACGGCGATGGTAAAAAGAGGGTTGAAAGAGTACATCGAATCCATAACATATTTTTTTAATGAATTTTGAGTTATTTTAAACCAATATACTGATATATAAAAGTGTGTTAAGGTTTAGGGCCTTTAGGCACATTTTTGTGAAAGAATTATAGAAAATTGAGAGAGAAAACAAGAGAGGAAGCGTGAGATAAACTAGATTGACTTGAGAAATTTTAAATAAAGGGGGAAGGAAGCTATATTATATTAAAAAAGAATATGGAACAAAGTTTAAAATAAGGACAAGGAAACCACCATGGTATCATGGGCTTGAGAAAAAGAAGAGTAAAGAAAATAAGAAGAAGGGAGATGAAATTAGATTACCAACATATGTTCAAGAAGGATATCATCATCATCATCATCATCATCATCATCATCATCATCATCATCATCATCATCAATATCATGATTATTTCTACACTTTAGGGAAAGTATACCTCTAATGTTCCTCTTAAATATTACATGTGTTAAAGATTACCTAAATTCTATATGAATTGAGATTTAAAAAGTATTAGAATCCTAATTAGGGTTAAAACAACCTAATTATTCATATTTATGACACTGAAAGAAATTGATGAGGTTCAAATCAAGATTGGGAATTGAAATTTATAATTTGGAATCATAATAAAAATAATGAAGATGGACTATCAAATTATGACAATTAAGTTTTGAGTTTAGTTGTATTCATACTGTTGAATGAAATTTAATGAAGTCGGACTTAAAATTAGGATTTGAAATTGTTAATTTCAAATTTTGATGGGAATGGTTAGAATTTAATGGATATTCCTAAAAATGAATTCCATATGAAGTTATCTTATTAATGATGCCACTTGAATGTTTTTATTGATTGAGATTAAATTAAGTTTGGAGGAAGTGTGTATTTTTCAAAAAAATTGTATGAAACGAGATAATTTACGCAACTTAGTTGGGAAAATGATCATAAGATGGATGGTTTAATATCAATTTAGTGTTATTAAAATGAAAGAAGAAAATAGAGATAGTAAACAAGTAAATACATTAAGATGGCATAGACTTTTAGGTATTATTGAGATGCGTTAATTTTTATTCGGGGTATTTGATTTTCAAAGATTGAAGGAGGTGGATATCATTGTTTTTATGAGGATATGTGATTATGATATAAGAATTATAGGATATGCGATAATGTAGTACGTGGGTGAAATTAAATGTTAATATAGGCTTAAGAAATTAAAATATGATCGGTAACGGGACATGAAGGTCTTATAAAAGCTGAAAATGAAAGTCTTATTAAATTATTAATAACATAAACAATTCATATATATTGCGATGACTCATATAAAAAGAGATACCTATATTTGATTACTTCGGACTTGAAGACGATCATAAATAATTTGACTAACTAATAAGATTTTAATACCCAAATCCAACACATACTAAATTAAGTATTTATATAAAAGAAAAAGCTTTTAAATAATGACGTATGTCGTAGAAAAGTAGTAGTTCCTAAGTATGTTACAAATAATGAGAGTTATGTCAGTAGGATGGATTAAAGTGATAAGAGAATATTATGCCATAAAAATCTTTAAGATATTGACTGTATTTAGAAATTTGGGGAAGTTGATATAATATGTTGAAGTGGTATAAATTTGGTTGGGGCATAGGAATATGATTAACGTACATATACCTAAATTACACTAGAAACCTTATAGGCAACGTTACAGTACTATAACTCGATAGAATATTATGACAAGACACTTCGTAAAAAGAGTTTACTTAATGTATAAACAAAATTGGATGTACAATGATACATTGAAGTTAAAGGCATAGTTGTAAAGATTAATATATAATTATTCTTTAATGAAAAATGATAAGATAATAGTAGTACAATAATTAAATAATTAATAGGCATACGTACAATATATTTTTTGAGCCAATGATTATGGGAGCACGATACTTTTTACACTCATTATATCCATACGACGAACTCGACTAGATATAAATGTATCGGGAGGTTCTTTATTTGGATTTCATTTATGATACATCCCAGCATGAAGTCTATTTTGTTGAGGAGTTGTAAATAATAGGGGCGGTGCCACAAACTTTTATATGATGAGAAACTATGTCTTATAATGATTAAATTATTAATCTCGTGAGAAGATGAAGTTGGAAATGAAATAAAGTTAATCAATGGCGATGATATTAAACTGTGAATACGATAAACAAAACTCGTTTGAGTAGTTGCCCTGATTATGGGATTTATGTTTATTTATCTATATGATATAGTGTTAATAGGATCATTTTACAAAGGAAATAACGATGCTATATATATATGGAATTTGGGAAGAATTCCTTAGGGAAATGACGTCTAAAAGTGACTAATATGAAAGTACAATTTAAATTTCCTACTCTTGTTAAAAGTATTGAACGTGATACCGATGATAATTCCTAAGTAAATTAATTGAAAATGGATATTAATGAGTAGTAATATGTTATTTCAAGTTTGTGTGATGAGAGGGAACATTTTATTACACTTTTGGATTTTGTTTACTTACACTCGATAGTTTTGCTCATTGTGGGGCTAGTTACCTTGATGGGGCGTGGGGAACTAGAGACAATCACGGTATCGGGGTGTTTATGATGAAGATTGGACTTTTTATATGATAATGTTATAGGGTTTCTATGATGGAGCATGGATTTTATTATAATGGATTGCGTGTTGTGCTAGTTACCTCCAGGGGGGGTGGTGAACTAGACATGATCACTGTCTTGGGATGTCTATGGTGGAGGTTGGATTTCTGTATCGTGGTCTTAGTAACCATAGTGGGGACTGGGTTCTAGACACAATTACGATGATTTTGGAGATGTTTGGGTTTTTATATTGGAGGTTTGACTTTATTAGGCTTGGCCTGGGAGTAATTATCTTTTCGGGGAATAGGGGACTAGACACGTTCACAGTCTTTAACAATGATATAGAAATTATAACTATTAATCATGGAATAATGAATAAAGTTTTTACAATACTAGTATGATAGATTAATTTTTGTCTCTTAATCATAGAAATACATTTCTTCCTTTTAGATATATATTCTCTATTTATTTAAAAGACTCTACGGTGACATTCAGTACATCTAATAATTATGATTTGGTTCTTGTACCCTATTTAGGATCACATAGCCAGTATACTTGTGAGGTTTTGACCCACTCTTATTTAACTAACATTTCAAGTTTTAACTTAGAGTTGAATTTCAACAATAGAGTAATGTTGGATTTTAGATGCATGATCCGCGTTTAGCAGTGTTGATACACATGAAACATTTATGATTTCTTACTTGCATTCATAACTTTTTTTCCATTCGTTGTATATGAGACACGGTTTTATGTTTTAGTTACTTTGTATTATTTGGAAATTAAACTGAATGTAATTGGACTATTTTAATAATGAATTTTTTTATTCATGGATTATAAGTATCGTTTATCGTCTATTAATCTTATTAAGAGAGGTTTTAAATTACTCAGAATTCTGTCACATGCTAATAATAATATCATAAATTGTTCTACTTCAAAGTATTTATTAGTTAAGCTTGGTCACCTAAATTAATATTACTCGGGGTATTACGAGTATCGTGATTCGGACCCTAAGTCTAAACTTTAGACCTAATTACCTTCTTTTTTCGTTCTAATGCATCAATTAAAGTTCGTATGTAAGGAAAAAAAAAATCTATCAATTCCCAATAAAGATACATTTAATTTGATCCTGTTTTTTAATATTTTTATACATTAAAATTCGTTTTCAAAATTTTTTATTGACAATAACTTGCCATATGGTTCATGAAAAATACATTTGTAAGTCTTGTTACACAATAAATAACAAAAGCTAACATTACGTGTTCGACTCACCTCTACAATAAATGTGGGGTTCTTGGCATGTTGAATATATATATATATATACTAAATAAACCCACAATAATATAAATCCACTAATCTCAAACTCTTCAATTACAACAATTCTCTCGAAGTAAAATTACAACTTTCTAACTCGAATAAAAATACAAATCTCCAAAGCTCTATACATAAAAATAATACAAATCTTTCCCAAACAATCCTTGCTAAAATCAATCTCCATAGCGTCCTAAAATCCGCGCTAACCTGCCACTAAAAGAAAATATGGGAAAGTACACAATACGACATGAAAGATGCTCAACAAATATATATTAGCGATGAATAAAACGTAACAACACGAGTATGAATATTCAAATCAAAATGCAAATCTCAAAGCATTTATCAATATAATTTCTCAATAACACTTCAACTGGGTCACCAGGCCTCACCACATCCGTATATGCTTTATCAAGCCATAGCCCGGGAAACAGGAATTTTGGCAGGTGCCCAACATCCGTGCCATATTAAAATCTCATGACAACGTGCTCATCAACAATATAATGATACCACATGAATCAAAATAATTTCAACAATTATTTTCCAGATTTCAATGAATTTATCAATTCAAATATGAGTTCAATTAAACATGAATTCAAAGAGAATGACACTCGCGAGATTTAAGGAGCATATTGTGTAAAACCCCATACCTCAAACCATAATGAGAAACTAATGATCACATCCTCAAGATCAACACAAAAGATCTACAAAAGCTCCTCCAAGAACCTCCAACAAAATAGCCCTAAGAACACCTCTAATCTAAGGTTGGAACTCACAAATCTCAACGGCCAAAATATATATAAAAAGAAGAGGAATATAAAATATATTTGCTGCCAAAATTTATGCCAAAAGTATGTTAAAAGTCTTGCCCACGACTTCCTTTTATAATCCAAAGAAATAAAAAGTTGGAATCCAAAAGACTCCTTTAAATAAGGCAAAGAAATGAAGAGTTGGAAGTCAAAACAACTCTAAGAGTTAAAAACATTTTAAAATCCGTATTAACTCCGTTTTCGAAACCGTTTGAAATTCTCGCCTTTAAAAATAATATTCAACATATTTGAGCAATAAAAATAATTTTATTAAAAAATTTATTTTCCTTTATTTTCCAAAAATTAATTAAAATAGCCCAAAATTACGCGGGTTGTTACACTTCCCCACTAACAATGGAATTTCGCCCTCGAAATTCGCCAAATGCCTAACTCTAAAAAATCAGGCCAATAATCTGCAAAATAATCTCGTCTCCAAAAATAAATTCCTTACCTCTAATCTCGAAACTTATCACGAATATCACCTAAAATTTTCTATCTCCAAAAATTGCTAACCACGAAATGAATCCAAAATTCAAGCCCCGAGGGTTGCCGTATACCTAAGCTCTGATACCATTTGTAACACTCTGTTCGCTCTCCCCGGGCGGACGGCGATATATATATATATATATATATATATATATATATATATATATATATATATATATAATTGAAGATTGAATCCATCCTAAACCAACACGTGTACTCTTCATCAATATCTGACTCCGAAATGGTTCAAGAGTTGAACTATGCAAAAATGTTGAAAAAGAATCAATGTAAACAGTTACTCCAAAATTCATTGACAAAGAAAATGTAGATTCATTCACCATAAGCCAGGTCGTTCAGCTTACATTCCCCATCCATCTTCCCAACATCGTATATATAAACTCGAAAATATATCGTGGAAGAGTACTGGAATACCGTGGAAGACAACTATTACTAAGAGAAGTCTTATAAAGTAACGACCCAACTAAGACTTATAAGGGTTTCCCACCGAGTATTGGTGTTAAGAACTCTCTTATTGTTCTTGGAGTTAATTTCTTGGGGATTTTGTTCAGTTTCTTGGTGCCCGAGCCTAACGGCAAGTCTCTAGAAGAGGCCTCCAGGGAAAATCAGGAAGATGACCAAGAGTTGCCCGCTGCGGACTCTAACAGGACTGTTCCAATGTAATTTCGAACGTTCACTCAATATAAAGAATAAGAAATGGGTTTTATACAATCACGGTTCAATTGAAATGGATCGTGAGTGCTTTTGTTTGGTCCATGGGAAAATTTTGCATTTATGGAATTTATGTTTTGATGTGTGTGCAACGTGTATTGATTGAAATTGATTTGTTGTGAATTTTCACATGAGTAGATATAAATTTGGTATTTTGAAATGCATGGTGAACTTTGTAATTGACTTGGAAAATCATATTATCTATATCAGTTTGAGTTCCTTTGAGTAATATGAAACTAATTTAAACATCTTTTTACAATATTACTTTAGTGTCCAATAACTCAACAATCTATATCACTTTGAGTTCCTTTAAGTAATATGAAACTAATTTTAAACATATTTTCACATTATTCCTTTTGTGTCCATAATTTTTAATTGATTTATATATTTTGCAGGAGCTTGGACTCAGCTCGTCCGTACAAGTTGACATTCTGCCGACTGGATAAGGCACATTAATGGGAAGCTCAATTTCTTAGGGTTTGTGAGACTAAATCGTATGATTTTTTTTATTATCTCATTGGTAGTATAAGATGAGTTTGGATATATTTACTATTTAGGAATATTTTTTTGTATTTAAAATCTAAATGAATGCCTTATAATTTTTTGTTGAGTATTTAGGGACTCAAGACATTTGCATTTGATTAATAACCTCTTGACACTTTTGATTTAAAAAAAAAACTATTAATGATCTTTGGTCTCTCACCTGATGTTTATATAAATATATATACTTTGAAGTTAAGTGTGTTTATTTCTTTTGAGATTCAACATAAAAAAGTTCGTATTTAATTATCACTAAGTGAGATGAGATTGCTATAACACTAAAACAAGCTTTCCTTACCAAGGATGCTTTTACCAATTTATAATTTTTATGGCTTACAATTTTGTAGGTTATTATATATGAAATTTCACTATAATTTTAGAAAGGAACATAAAATTCATAGAAATATATATATTGATTTATTATTAAACTTTATTTCCTTGCTAAAACAGAAAATAGTTCTTATATTTTTAGTCACATATCGCGTGGCCTGCATGCTAGTTATATAAAATATCTAATACCTAAGGAAGATCTCATTTCTGAGTTAAGGATACGATAAGAACATTGAGGGCGACTACCCAAAAAAGTATATTTAAAGAGGGCACACCATTTACAGACATGATAAACATCGTTGTGGTTTTAATCTAAGTCAAAAATACGCGGAGCGAAGCGGGTACGAGTGCTAATGCGCGAGTTCGTCATTTTTCAAAAAATTATAAATGCGGGAGGGGAGTGAGAACGGCTATTAATTTATTAATTTAAAATTATATAATAATATTAAATTATATATAAATATAAAGTAATACACATGAGTCCATTTGAAATCCTACGCAATGTGTGTTTTAATACATCAGTCGAATCACAAAAAAAGAGTTTCCCTAGTGTTATTCATAAATATACTTTCCAAAAATTATATTTAAATTTCATCACATTCACCAAAAACACTTATTTATCTCGCAAACTAACTGGTGTATTCATAATGATTTAGTACTTATACAATTAAATATTATTACATTGACAAACATATCTATTTCTCTTGAAAAATAGTTATAAATATGAAGCTTGCAATGCAACAGAATGAAGAAGGGAGATGATTTCACTAAAAAGGGAAAAAAATAGTTATAATTATGAAGCTTGCAATGCAACAGAATGAAGAAGGGAGATGATTTCACTAAAAAGGGAAAAAAATAAGAAGCACCAAGATGAATGCCTTGGATGGAAATTGATGCAAAACAAGAATTGCAGTCTAAAACGTATACATGTATGTGTCAGTGTGCATCAAACTGAAATGGCAAGACTTTGTCTCTTCTTTCATGACTTGAAAGATGGCGATTGGACTTGAAATATGCATCAAACTGAAATAACTACCATCAGACTTAAATGCATGAGACTGAAATGTCTTTTTATGCTCCAGGTGAACACACGGATTTGGGAAGATGAAAGCGCGGATTCAGTTTCAACAGATCGCGATTTGGATTTCACCAAACCACGAATTTGGCTCGGTTTCGAAGGTTAAGCGTAAAAGCGAGGCTTAGGGGTGGTGGGTGGTTTAGCCGAACTGTGTGACTAAGGTTTTAATCCCCCAAAACACCCCCCGCCACTTTTAAGCCAAGAGGTCTCAACCTTAGAATAACTACAAATAACATTAATATGTCCTTGCATCCACAAATGAGGATAAGCCAAATGATGATGGTACATGTGACTTCACCACGTACTTATTTTTTATTTTTGCGGTTTTCATTTCCCATTGCTGCACCGATTGTTAATTTATTCATGTTGTCACCCTTCCCCTTTAATCATTATTGCATCATTTAAACACTAGAATTGTTTTATGATTTTCTTATCCCAACAGTAACATATAATTTGTTGCATTTATAGTTTCATGAACAAAAACAACAAAAATGTACTTGCTATATGTGAGAAAAAATATTTGGCAAATTCAAGGAGTTCACTTTTACAAGGTGCGATTTTGAGGGAATTCACATAGGGGAGATGTGAATTCAATTAAGCCATTTGGTTTAATTAAATCATTATGTTAGGATGAATTCTGGAGAGATGTGAATTAGAGTGGAATATATTTATAAATATGTTTAAAATGCATTATTATTGTAAATATATTTTTAAATTTGCATTTTTAAATACAAAAAATCACATGTCATTGTAAACAACCGTCTGGACATCAGTTGCCCCGGCCCATAGCTGACTTCTTTACAGGTTGTTGACCACTCAAGGAACCAGGTCCAATTTTAAATTTCAACTGAAGTACGCTAAAGGCCTGGCCTTCAAATGGGTCCCTATGTTCCCATCTGAACCTTTTCATTTTGCTGCATACATAATTACAAGGAATGAATTGCTGCCGCTCTGGGTCCCAATCCCATCATCAAAGATACATATTACGGTGCATGGTTCCACTCATACTGAATCTGCTAGAATAGCACATGAATAAACAATATAACACACAAATGAGTGACTTCGTTTATTTACTTTTAAGTTCTAATCCACATCGCCATCCTACGAAGTAATAGTAGCGTAGAAAAAAGTGGCGTTTCCTGTCACTGATAGCAGTTGAAGTTGCAATGTACTAATGACTCCTAGGTAGGTAAAGAAGGGTGTTCCCAACATATTTATGGGACGTAAACACTGTTCTATTACTATTATCAAATTTGATTGATCCTCTAATGTTCATTACTTTTTGCAAATTTACTTTCTGACTAAAATCAAATAATAATAAGTTGCTATTGATGATATTCGAAAATGTATAAATGATCATAGCATTTCCTATCCCATCCACAATTATGTCCTTACTAGAGAATGTACTAAATAATCCAGACACCTGTGATGTGAACATATATAAACAGAATTATCATTTAATGATATAATATTAGGTTTTTAAAACATGGTGAAATTTGTTAGAACATCTGTTTTTAAGGTCCCTCTATTATCAAACTTCAGTGAACATAAAAAAAAACTTCCTTTTTTACATTTTTAAACAATTTTAAGAATTATAAAAATTGCTTTAAATGTTATAAAATTAAAAAAAATATGTTTAAAAATAAAAGGTGCCGCTGGCGCGAACCTTTTAAAATAAGAGAATATTGAGTAAATAGGTGTTTGAGGGAGTAAATAAGTTAAAAAATCAAGTTTAAAAATAAGGGGTGCCGCTGGCGCGGACCTTTAAAAATAAGAGAATATTGGGTAAATGGGTATTTGAGGGACTAAATGAATTAAAAAATAAAGTTTAAAAATAAGGGGTGCCGCTGGTGCGAACTTTTAAAAATAAAATAATATTGGATAATTGGGTGTTTGAGGGACTAAATAAGTTAAAAAAATTATGTTTAAAAATAAGGAGTGCCGCTGACACGGCCCTTTAAAAATAAAATAGTATTGGATAAATGGGTATTTGAGAAACTAAATGAGTTAAAAATAATTTTAAAATAAATTAGAATTGTTTTTTTATTTTTTTAATTATTTTAAAAAAAGGCGCTACCTTTACTGACCCGGGGTTAAGACCCGGGTTGTCTAACATTATTCTTTGTGATATGTTTATAATCCTTGCAAGGCTTGCGAAGAACTAATTACTTTACGTGCCTGGGTGGTTTGTTCATCACAAGCATGTATGAGATGGATATATTTATGCATCATATATTAATAACCTATTGTTTTCCGTTGACATGGAACAAACATACTTGGGATTTTAAGGAATGAAGAAGAAACTTCAAAAACACAAGAGTAACAATCTTACATATCGATAATTAAGTGGACTTGGAGCGAGTGTTCAGCCAGATTAATATTATTTATACTAATATGTGTGAGAGAATATTACCGAACATCATGTAAATATTTTTGATATGGAGAATTCGCATATAGGTCCTATTAGATATTTTTTTTACGCATTCTAATCTCACCATATTTTCCCCTTACATATAGGTTCTACTTCTAATATTTTGGAACTTTTTTTCACAATTTTACTCTTTTAAAACCAACCATCTGTAACTTCCTTGACGAAGTTACATAAGTGGTTGAATTTTTTTTAATCTTCAAATGATCATAACTTTAAGTTGACATATCTGTTTTTCGCAAAATTGTTTTTGAAATTTGCTCTATGAGATCTATCAAACAAGATCCATGAAACTTATAAAATTTCAAAGAAAAAAAATTACACAGATAGTTAACTTTACTCTATGCACCAGTAATAGAAATATTTTTATATCTGTAACATTTTCACCAACAGTAACATTTACTGTGTTAAAATTACACAGTATATATATACACACATACACACACAGTGGATCCAAATCTTTTTTTTCGAAATTATCTTATTTTTAAAGCTCTACGCTATCCAACAACCTTCATCAGAGCTCCAATTTGGGGTGGGTAGGGGTGGCATGGGGTGCCGTTGGCCTGGACCCTAGAAAATAAGAGAATATTGGACAAATGGGGTTTGGATCCAGCGGAGATCCGGTTTGGGGTGAGTAGGGTTGACATTGGGTTAGGTTTATATCTGTAACGTTTTCACAAACAGTAACATTTACTGTGTCAATATAACACAATATATATATATATATATATATATATATATATATATACGGTGGAACCAAACCCATTTTTTTCGATATTACCTTATTTTTAACGGTCCTCGCTAGCGGCATCCAATCTCCACCACCACCCACCCCTATTGTCGGAGCTCCAACAACCTTCATCAGAGTTTTGATTTGGGGTGGCATGGGGTTCCGCTCGCACGGACCTTAGAAAATAAGAGAATATTAGATAAATGGGGTTTGAATCCACCGGCGCTCTGGGGTGAGGTGAATAGGGGTAACATTGAGTTAAGTTTATTTCTGTAACATTTTCACACACAGTAACATTTACTATGGTAATATAACACAATATATATATATATATATATATATATATATATATATATAGAGAGAGAGAGAGAGAGAGAGAGAGAGAGAGAGAGAGATGTAGGGTCCTGTGCACACTAAGTTTGTCCAGTGCTGGCGCTCACCGATTTTTTTAAAGCATTAAAAAACATATGTGTTGATGCCGATAAGATAACAGATAAAAATGAAGGTAAGAAGATGATGATTGAAGATGAAATGATGATCACATCAAACACATAAGAGAAAAAGGTTTTTTAAAGTGGTTCGGCGATGAATAAAGCCTACGTCCACTGTTATTTTATTCATAAGGGTTTACAATAGCACAATATGGTGTAGAGAGAGAAAGGTTGCGTATCTTGTGAATGTTGTCTCTCAATTCTCTCCTCCTTTTTGACTAAGGGAATACATGTATTTATAGTGATGAGAGATAAAGAGATTCATTGCATGTAGACATTTATGTCTACATTCAATGAATCTAATTGTTGAATTGCTTGGTATGCTATGTGTTGTCATCTATTAATACAGTATAAATGTACATTAAGGCTCATTAAATGCGCTGTCATCTTCATTAATGCACATTAAATGCATAGTTATCATTTGATCTTCCTGGTTGGTATGCCGACTAACTCTCCTCGGGTGCCGACCAACTCTCCTCGGGTGCCGACTAACTCTCCTCGGGTACTGACCAACTCTCCTCGGGTGCTGAATATTGCCACGTAGGATGACATGTGTCCTTTTCTGATTGGTCCTTGTAGATGGAGAATTTTTGCATCAACAGAAGCCCACAATGCTCCATGCTCGATGGTTTATGTAATACCCCGTATTTTTATAGCTTTTAAATTATGGGATTTATTAAATTTAATTGAGATAAATTAATTTAATTTTAATCCGGAATGTTGCTTTAAATATTTACTAGCGTGACGAGAGTTAGTAATTATTGAAAATTCGTTATTTGTTGCATATTACTGGATGAGTGTAGTAATATATAAGATTTATTTTTATAATATTGTCAGGTGAGAATAAAATGACAATTGTGGAAATTTAAGTGGGGACGCGCCTGTGTCGTGTCGGGACTAAATGTGAATTACTAAAAGTGAATATTTTATAAGTCATTTGTATGGTCGTTTTGAGTGCGCCAACGCGTCCGGAAGGGTCGAGATAGTCAGAAAAGTGTACCCGGGGGTTTAGTTTGGGTCTCGGAGCGTTATTAGGCCTCATTGGTACCCCGGGAGGGCGTTTTGGTCATTTTACATTTTTGGGTAATCAAACCCACGAAAATTAGAGGAGTTATATCAGATACCTAGGTTACCTTCTAGGGTTAGAGACTCAAACACAAGTGACAGCCATAGGAGAGGGAAGAAGAAAGCTTCCAAGGCAATCCAAGGCTCCAAAAGTCATCCGTTTGCACCGCAACCACCACCAACGCGTAGATCGCGCAACGGGCTACGCAACCACACCAAAAACATCTGCAAATCAGAACGTCGAAAATCCCAGGCAAGTGTTTATCTTGCTATTTTCGTTGGTGCAATTTCCATATTAGTTTAGGAATGATTATGGATGAAATATATGGAAGAAAACCCAAATTGTGATAGGAATTTGCATGTAGTAAAGACTAAAACCTTATTCTGGAAGTCTCTTGTGATGTAGAAAGATAACCCACAAAATTTTGGTGTAAATAAGAAAGAAATTCTGGGATAAAACAGATTAGAATCATGAGTTAGAGATTTTTAGGGTTCTTGAGTTTTTAATGAATTATGGCATGATTAATCCATGTTTAGTGATGTAAATTGATATGTTTTACGTTGAAAATACCTGATATGATGATATAAGGTTAGAGTATCAATTCTGGGACGATTGGGATTAGAAAATATGGATTTGGTGTAAGTTTGGAGATGAAACCCGTAACTGCAATTCTGCAGAAAATCGAAGTACCTGCTTGATCGATCGATTGAGCCTAGAGCTTCGATCGATCGAGCCCCAAACCTCGATCGATCGACCCCTCCTGGCAGACTCCTATTTCCCTTATGAAATGAGTTAAATTCAATTTATTGTGAGAAAATTCTTGGGCATCCTTAATGAAATGTTTTGGGAGATAGGGGAGACCAGTGGGACATGTGAATAGATTTTGGGACCCTCGATGTCGGACAAAGAGTGTATTTTGAGATAACTACATAAGGGTCGGTAAATTTATGATTTAAAAAGGGAGAGACACGTAAGAGAGTTACTTGGGACAAATGTGTATACCTACTGAATTTTATAATTGGGAGGATAGAATCCATAAGCGTTATGTAGTAAGTGGAAAAGTTCCTCAAATTAAAATAAGATGTGAATGGTTATACGTAATAACTAAATAATGAGAAAAAAATACGAATGTCGTAATTATGGGAATTGAGAATATACCCATTATTGATATGGTAATATTAGTATAGTTATATGATTGTGTATGCATATACTATCTATGTGTGAAAATCATGCCCACGCTACTTGTTATCCCTGAGGTTGCCGCGCTGGGACGATATTATCGTGTGTTGCCTTATGGGGGATATTGACTCGTACCCTAGAAGATAGATATCCTTGGTACAGGCTAGTGATGTGATATTTCAGACGGTCCTAAGAGACGCAGGCATGTGCCATCCTCTTAGAGACTTGGAATCTATGCTTCGCCTCATTTTGTTTGTGTATAGGTATCCTTGGTACAGGCTATCGCAGTGATAGTTCAGACGGTCCTAAGGGACTTGTAACCTATAGTTTGTGTATGTGTTAATACAATTCGAGAGTGATTCCGAATTTTTATTCCCCTTAATGTGAGTGATATGGGGTTTGGATAATAGAGTATGCCCGCACCATAGTTATTATGTGGGGTGCTGTTTTGATATATATATTTTCGAGTAGTTAATATATATATATGAAATTATGAAATCTGGAACTGCCTACTGTGATTTAATATGTAGGACATGGTTGATGACTCAAATTGTAAATACTTGTTTTGAGAAAGTATAATATGAAATTGGAAAGCTTTATTGATTATTAAAGTCAAAATGAGATCTTCGGTTACTAATTAAAATATTATTTTCAAACAATTGAATCGTGAAATTTGAATCTTACGAGTAATCTAAGATAAGTTAAATCATTGGGAAGATTAGTGCGATAGATGATAAGATAAAACGTTGGGAAGGTTAGTGCGATAGGTGTGCACATTAGAAGAGAGGTGAGAATTTCTCAAGAGAGTGTCGCACTAATATGTTGTTGCATTGGCCTGTATCAATTTAAATACTTGCTAAACGTATTTTAAATCAAACACACTTTCAGGCTCTGACCCGTTTTCCTCTCTCTCTCTCTCTCTTGTATATATATATGTATGTATTACAGGTGCCCAGCCACAGGGGCGTCTTGCTTAGGATCTCTTGGAAGGAACGCGCTGCAGCTTAAGTGGGAGTTGCAGGTCTCTTGATTAAACGACTTCGTTCATTCAGACCCACTCTTAGTATTTTCATTTAGATGGGCATGTGTAGCTCTTTCCATTATTCCGTTGTTATTGGACATTTGTATTTCAGTTATTTCCAGTATTGTTACTATGGGATTTATTCAGTTTGGATGTGTGACTTTAGATTTCGTATGTTGACATTCGATTGACGAATGTATTAAATTAATTGGATTATGTTGCAGAATTTAATGTGGTGTGATTCTTACTTATTGAATGTTGTTAATAAAAGAAATGATTTTTTTTAAATAAAATTTGGAAAGTATGTATGAAAATGGTTTTGACACTTAGCTTAATTATTTTAGGGTGTTAAATTGAAAAAAATTATTTTACGACAGTGATGCTAAGAATGAACCAACTGTTCACCTTGATTTAATTTAATAAAGGAGTGATCACCCGGTATTTAATTAGGCGGGGTGTCACAGGTGGTATCAGAGCATCAGGTTCTAGTGTCCTTAGGATCTGTACGGATTATTATGCTTTCAGCGTTGCTTTGGTTGTTATAGAGCCCTATGTTTAGGATTGTCGATTCCTTTGACGAGATTTCGTTCTCCTGCTATATTGTGTATACACTAGTGAATTCTAATTTCGTTCGGATGTGTGCGTGCGCCGAGCGATGACGGATGTCAGAAGAGGATCGTTAAGCGTACATCAGGAGGCAGGGCTCAGTTGAGATTATGAAATATATCCGAGGATGATGACCGTAGTCGAGGTCACCTCCATTGTGGCACGAGAAACCAAGACTAGAAAGGCGACTAAGGTGCAGCAATGATTTTCAAATGCTATTATATTCAAATGAGATGCGAGGGTAAACTTACCCCACGTATTACAAAAATGTGTAGAGACTATCAATGGGAAATTTTAGAAATGCGAAAATTGTATGTGTCTTTACCAAAGGCGGTAAAGTATCCAAAAGCTTAAATATAGGACGAAGTGTGGCAAACCGAAAGTGAAAATTTAGAGAAAATTTTCTTGGCTTTCGGGACGAATTTATAATGGTTGGAGTCAACCACCAATTTGAGAAATGGAATGCTATACCTATAGGAGAACCTTAGGTACAGTGTTGACCGTATGTTCCTTCCTTAATTGTTCAGGATTTGAAGCAATTGTGGTTCTGAACTCATTGAGAGAGGGCATGTCAGGGTTCCATTCGTGAATATGAATCTTAACCGTTAGCGAATTTTGTATCGGAAGAGGTAGTTACTAGTGGAGGAAACGACTCCAAGTGGGAGACCAACTTGTAATAATAGTTGATAATACTCGAGGAGGAAATTCTGATGGACGACCGATTCAGAGGTTGACATTGTCATATTTTGTCAAAATAGATGATAACGCTTCTTTGTGGGGGAACTTAAAGAAATCGAAGGATTTAGTCGAGAATGAGACTGAATGCAACGATGGTGGTATAGCACCACAAAAGGATGTGGTTACACATCAGGAAAACCATTTGAATGTTTTAGATAGCTAAATTCTTGCCAAGTGATGGTAAATTCATTAAGTACTATTATAGATAGTAACATGATCTTTATGGCCTAAAAAGTTAAGGGAACATTGGGATGGCTAACGGGAATCGAGTCTACTAAAGTCCGAGAGAAGGAAAATCCTAACCTGGTTAGTAGTACAGGTGATAAGTGGATTATGTGTTGAGGTATTTTGGTGCGGAGTGAAATTACTCGCGATAATATGTTCCAAAGTGAGAAAAAGGGGCAAGAATACGGTGCCTAATAAAAGACAACGATTAAAGTAATTTTGTTTTGTTTGAGTAGACGTGTTACGTCTAGAAACCACAAATGTTCAAAGAAAACCTGACAGTAATAAAATCAGTAATTAACCATTAAGTTACTTTGATATAAAATATCATACCCAAATAAAAGTTACAAATTTACTTCGTTAAATACTTCTCACATGAGAGAATTTCACCCGCTTATCTTCTATTACAATTTGTTCATCGGCCATGATTTGGTAGTATTATATAGTTGTTAAATGTGTAGATGTGAATCTGTTTTTGCACTTACCTTTTGCAAAGTTATTTGTCATGATTCTGAAAGTAACAAGGACAAACCATACATCCATTTATATAACTTGTTTTCTCAGATTCGCTGGGAAGAATATATGGACTAGAAAGCTGGTGCTCTTAGGACAGAATGTGTCGTGGGTAGGGCACTATAAATGGGGATAAACATTCCATAATGCCATTGGCAGGGGAGTTATTTAGTTATGCACGTGAAACATGTTTAAGGAGATGTTTGATTTTGTTCATTAAAGCATTCAAGTGGTCGTAAAACATAGTAACCTCTATCACATTAGTTTATTCTTATTATGGTTCAGATTGATTGCAACATTACCTGTGGGTACCCGAAAATTAGAACTATGAGCCTGGACGAGTAGCCCAGTCCTGGCGGCCCAAAGTCCAGGCCCCTCATCTTTTATAATTGATCCGGTCTCCCCCCACGATCCCATGAAGGGAAGTTATAGGGGAAATGGAAAACATGGAGGAACCCATCACCTCCACTCATCTACATGTACATGTATATATTAAACCCTAGGTCCGGGGCAAAAAGACAAGTTGTATTCTCTGTAATCACTCTCCGGAGTATATAGAAATAATATCGACTGCACCACCGTGGACATAGGCACATCTTGGTTGAACCACGTACATCCTTTGTTGTGTGATTGGCATCTTGTATTCCTTGTTCTTTTCTTGATAATTGTTTCTCTCATATTTATTTGTGTTGCATAATAATTACCTCTACAATTGGCGCCCTCTGTGGAAAGCGTTCATCTTTCCCTGAGAAGAGCCCACGTCAAGAAAGGAGTTTAAGATGTCTGGCCACAGCAGCAATGCTCCCCAAGCAGGAGATATTAAAGAGCCACCTGATCCTCGTAGGATTAGGTCTGAAGTCCGACGTTCAGATCAGTGACCTTGAGGCTGAGAATGCTCACTTGAAAAGAAGACTGGAGAGGGAGATTCGTCCTGATAACAGGAGACGCTCATATCGCACTCCTAGCCCTCAGACGAGAAAATCTCGCAGCCGAGGAAGGAGACCTAGGCGAGAATTTCAAAGGGACGAAAGAGGCGAGTCATACGATGACCTCCGCAAACAGCTGCGAAGAGCTCGCCGCTACCAGAGCCCTGCTCGCAGCGATGAAAACATACGAAACATGGTCCGCAGAGAAATGGACCAACATCCTTCTCACCACGGAACAAGATCAACTAGAGAGCTCGTGAGGCGAGCTCTCAAAACCCAGATGAAGTCGCCTTTCACAAGAGAAATCGAAGAGGAGGAAGCTCCTAAGAAATTTTCCATTCCAAGGTTCAAGATTTACGACGAAAAGACGGATCCCATCGATCACGTCAGGCAATACCAACAGGCCATGACCCTCTGGAGTCACCGAGATGCCCTGATGTACCGTATTTTCCCCTCGATCCTTCATTATGTAGCATAGAAGTGGTTCGAAAGGCTCCCCCACCTATCGATCAAGAATTTCAAATCCCTAGCCGAAATTTTTACGGCCCGATTCATCACCAGTAGCTCCCATCCCAAAAGGATGGATGCTCTACTAACAATGAAGAAAACGCCTCAGGAGACCCTCCGAGAATACGCGAAGAGGTACTGGGAGTTATTCAATGAGATCGAGGACTGCACGGAGGAAGTGGCAGTGGCCTCCTTCAAAATTGGGCTCCCTAGTTCTTCCCTCCTCTACCAATCCCTGACGAAGAAGGAAGCTATGACTATTGACGACCTAATGGCCCGAATCGAGAAATACGCGAAGGTGGAAGATGTCACCCCCCCTAATACAGGAGAAAACGGTCGAGCTAAGTTCACTACCAAGGTAAGTGAGAAAACTGAGAACCAGAGGAAAGGAGGAAAGAACAGAGGCAAAAATGGCTCCAAGAACGGAGGGAACCAGGACGCGTCGAAAGCATTCCAGGCGGTCAACACCGTCTTCAAAGGACCAATTTACAAGGTTCTCGCGAAGATCAAGGATGAGCCATTCATCAAGTGGCCCAGGAAGAAGGGGGGATATCCCTCGAAGAGGAATAATGCGTTAAGATGCGCTTTTCACAAAGAGGGAGGACACAAGACCGAGCACTGCAAAGCTATTAAGTCTCACCTTGAAGAGTTGGCCCAGTCCGGGCATTTGAACGACTTTGTGGAAAAAAGGGCAGAGAAAGTGACTACCAACAGAGAGGTGAGACCCGACAACGTGCTGGAGGATGATGCTGGACACGAGTTCGCAGTAATTCACGGAGTATCTGACGTCAAGCAGATACAAGGGAACTCAGCTCGAATGGAGATGAAAAAACTTACAGCGGTAATGCAGGCTTTTCAAATTGATCCAGCAAAGTCACAGTCAGGAAAGCGTCGATGAGCAGAGGACGTCAACTATAACAAGTATATTGTTTTTACGGATGAAGATTTGATGGGAGTAAGGACCCCACATCATGATACCCTGGTCATTACACTCAGGATAGCCAACTTTGACATCGACAAGCTGCTCGTCGATCAAGGAAGCTCATCCGAAGTAATGTACCTCGACCTATTCAGGAAATTGAAGTTGAGCGTCGCCGACCTAAAGGAAGCTACTATTCCTTTGGTCAGCTTCGCTGGAAAAATGACCATGCCCCTAGGCAAGATAGTGCTACCAGTTCGTGCCGGGAACGTCTCCAAGATGATTGAGTTTTTGGTAGTTGACATCGAATCACCATACCAAGCCATCCTCGGCAGAGGGTGGCTTCATGCAATGAAGGCGGTCTCCTCGACCTACCATCAGAAACTCAAGTATGTAATCGAGCGAGGAGTAATGGAGATCCACGATGACCAAGCGATGGCGAGAAAGTGCTTCATAGCAGCCATCCGACCAAAGCCAGAGAAGAAGGTCGGCCAACCCAGCGAGAAAGTTAAAGAGAGTGTGATACCTTCTAAATAGCAACTAAAGTATGGAAGACCGGGAGTAGAGGAGACCAGGCTCTTCCCCTCCGAGCGTGTCATCGAGGACCTGGTAGAAGTTATAGCCGAAGTTGGTGACAGTAGCAGAGTCTTATTGATTGGAGCATCTCTCACCGACCAAGAACAGAAGGAGTTGATGACCTTGCTGAGACACAAAGTAGATGTTTTCGCATGGGAACCATATGAGCTTCATGGCATTGATCCTGATATGTTCTGTCATCAACTGCACGTCGACCCCACATTCAAGCCAGTCACGCAGAAGGCACGAAGAACTGCACCCGAGAAGGCTAAAGCGGTCGAAAAGGAAGTCGAAAAACTGCTGGATGAAGGATCCATACGGGACGTGCAATTCCCCAAGTGGTTGTCCAACCCAGTAGTACTTCCGAAGAACAATGGGAAGTGGAGAGTTTGCATCGACTTCACTGACCTCAACAAAGCATGCCCTAAGGATAGTTTCCCCCTCCCAAAGATAGACCAACTAGTAGATGCCACTGCAGCTCACGAGCGAATGAGTTTCCTGGACGCATACTCAGGATATCACCAGATCCCCTTGTATTCCCCAGACCAGGACAAAACGGTGTTCATCATGACAGTTGGGTTGTATTGCTACAAGGTCATGCCATTTGGGCTCAAGAATGCGGGGGCAACCTATCAGCGGCTGGTCATAAAAATGTTTAAGGATCAAATGGGAGACACAATGGAGGTCTACATCGATGACATGCTCGTTAAGAGCAAGAAGAAGGAAAATCACATCTCAGACCTGTCAAAGACCTTCGAAATCCTCAGGAAGTATCGAATGATGCTTAATGCGAGCAAGTGTTCCTTCGATGTCCAGTCAGGAAAATTTCTTGGATACTTGGTCAGTAAGAGAGGCATAGAAGCTAATTCGGACCAGATCGACACAATCAATAGGGTACAACCCCCTCGAACATTCCGGGACGTGCAGAAGCTCACTGGAATGCTCGCTGCCTTAAATCGCTTCATTTCCAAATCCTTCTAGAAGTGCAAGCCTTTTTTCCAGCTTCTAAAAGGGAGTAAACCGATAGAATGGAGCCCGGACTGCTCACGAGCTTTGGACGAGCTCAAGTCCTACTTAAGCTCTCCACCGCTGCTTGTCATAGCAAACAGATTCTTTGTACCTGTACCTCTCGGTATCCAATCACACTGTCAGCTCGGCGTTAATATGCGAGGTCGCAGGAATCCAACACCCCATTTACTACGCGTGCAAGACCTTATTAGACGCCGAGCAAAGGTACCTGCCATTGGAGAAGCTCGCCTTTGCACTGGTAATAGCCTCGAGGAAACTGAAGCATTATTTCGAAGCTCATACTATCATCATCCTTACATCGCACCCCCTTAAGGCGGTCCTAAGGAAAGGGGATTTGTCAGGCAGATTGTCTAAGTGGTCAGTCGAGCTCGGCCGGTTTGACATCCAATTTCAACCAAGGACCGCTATCAAGGGTCAGATCCTCACTGATTTCATGGCCTAATTCACTGGCGAAGAACTCCCCAACCAACCTCAACCAACAAAGCAAAAGGAGAACCCAGCAACAGTGGAAACCTGGAAACTATTCGTTGATGGAGCCTCCAACTCAAAGGGGGCAGGCGTAGGCATTGTTCTCATCACCCCAGAAAACACCATCCTTGAGCAAGGGATCAGGCTTGGATTTGTAGCCTCCAACAAAGAAGCAGAGTACGAAGCCCTAATAGCCGGTCTCCAAAAGGTGCAAACTCTGGGAGCAAAACATTTACAGGTGTTCGGCGATTCTCAACTAGTCTCCAATCAGATAAGTGGAGATTATAACGCGAAGGATGAAAGAATGGCACCCTACCTCGCCCTGGTGACAAAACTAATGACGAGCTTTGAGGAGATCAACATCCAGCAGTTTCCCAGAGGGCAAAACAGTCATGCCGACGCCTTAGCAGCCCTAAGCTCGGCAGTTGATTCTAGCCTTAAAAGGGTCATTCCCATCGATTTCCTCATTTGTCCAAGCATTAACCACAACAACAATCTGCCAAACGTGGAACAAATACTCCAGGCGGGATCAGCCCCCAGTTGGATGGACCCCTTAAAAGACTATTTAAAGGAGGGCACGCTCCCAGAGGATAAGAAAACCGCCCACCAGATAAGAGTCAAAGCTGCTCGCTTTCACTTATCCACAGGAGGTGACTTGTATAAGAAGTCCTTCTTCGGTCCTTACCTTAGATGCGTCCACCCAGGCGATGTCGAGCAAGTGCTGCACGAGCTTCACGAAGGAATCTGTGGAAGTCATGTCGGAGGAAGGTCTCTAGCCTTTCGAGCAATGAAGGAAGGCTATTGGTGGCCATATATGCAAAAGGACTCCGCAATATATGTCCGCAAATGCCTGAAATGCTAACTTCACGCTACTATGGTCCACCAACCTGCCAGCGACCTAAAATCCCTGATAGCCTATCGCCCTTCGCCCAATGGGGAATGGACATCATGGGACCACTACCCACTACTGCCGGCAATCGCAAATACCTGTTGGTTGCAACTGACTACTTCACCAAATGGATCGAGGCAGAACCATTGGCAAACATCCGAGACGCTGATATGATAAGGTTCATATAGAGGAATATAATCACTCAATTCGGAATCCCCAGAACCGTCATCACTGATAATGGGACACAATTCGAGAGTGGCCCCTTTCAGGACTTCTGTAACGAACACGGGATCAGGCACAACTTTAGTTCGGTGGCCTACCCTCAGAGCAATGGGCAAGCAGAAGCTTCCAATAAAACTATAATCTATAGATTGAAGAAGTGATTAGAGCGAGCCAAAGGCGCATGGGCAACCGAGCTACCCCATGTCCTATGGGCATATCGAACAACTCCTCGGCGAGCAACAGGAGAAACCCCATTTTCGCTAACATATGGCATGGAAGAAGTCATCCCACTAGAAGCGAGTTTGCCAACAATGAGATCCGACCTTATCGACCAAGGCCAGAATGATGAGGCGATGCTCGCTGAACTCGACCTCGCCGACGAGCGTAGAGAACTTGCCCTAGTGAAGCTTACGAGCTATCAACAACAACTCGCAAAGCATTACCACAAAAGGGTTAACCCGAGAAGATTCCAAGTTGGGTACTATGTTCTAAGGAAAGTCCTGGGCAACACTGTGACACCCCGCCTAATTAAACCTTGGGTGATCAAGCCTTATTTTAATATAAACAGGTTTCTTAAATGGTTCATTTTTAGCATCACTGTCGAATGCCTTTTAAAATTACTAACCACCTAAATGAAATTAAAACGGGTGCCAAATTTTATCTTTCTTAAACAATAAATAATCCAAACCACACATTACCAAAACTAGATATGAATGCTCAGAACATAAAATAATCTGAAAGCAAATAAAGTCTTGCCGTAAACCACGGCCCAAAAAGATAACTACAATTCCATAACTAGAATAAACTGTAATAGTAAAGGTGGAACGACATGTTCCAAACTAGAAATAATAAAACTGAGATCCTGCACTAGAAATGAAAAAGAGGAAGCGTCTAAACAATCCCTGCAACCTCCACACTGGCTGCAGCTCCCAAATCTCTGACATGGAATCAAGCTGGGTGTCCTTGTGGCTGGGCACCTAAAAGGTTTTTAAAATTTTACATAGCAAGAGTTAGTACTCAAAACATTTGAAAATATTTTGCAAGCAGTTATCACGATTAAGTTATTGATTACACATATTAAGGTTTCGCACACTCCCTTGAACTTCCTCACCTCTCTTACGTAGTACGTAACTATTGAGGATACTTAGTCTACCTAATTATACTTTCCATAACCGTAGTTAACTCATTTACTACTCGTTGTCCTTATTCATGTAATAATTTCATCATGTTATAAATTATTACTAAGACATTTACATCTCGTTTCATTGACTACTATTCTCAATTTGTAGTTTATGCACATAGAAACATTTTGTCCCACAACAATGTATTTAACATTAGTTACCTCTAATATATCCTTTTATTACACACAAAGGACCCTTGGTTCGGAATAATTCATCGACTCTAAGTGAAAGTTGGTTCGAAATGATCCATCGACCCCAACTATATACAAATATAAATATATACACATATTCTGGTTCGGGACTCTTTCATCGCGGCACCTGTTCAAAGTTTGGTTCGGCATTAACATCGACCCCAAATATATAATAACTTTATGTTAGTTCGGAATGTCACATCGACCCTAACATAATTAGTTTAGGTAATATTCTCTTAACCCAAACCTATTTATATAGATATAGTAGGTACACACTCGACCTAATAAATCATACCCGTACGTAATATATTTTACTTATATTCTCCGTACTTATTAATTACAATTTCTCTCACTATTGTATTTATTCGAGTATTCGCGTAACTCTAAGGGTCCTAGTTACCCCTCCCTTAATTCAGTAGTTAAGTTAATTTTAACCTACTGGTATTTTCTTTCCGGAATTAAGTCTCACTCTTTCCGTAATTAAATTAACCATTTCAACTCATGGCTAAGTCAATCTTTCTATCGTCATTCCATTTCTCCCACATTCCTACTCAATCATTAGTGGAGGAACCTAATGGTACACCTACTGGTAATTTCCAAGTCCCCTCATAGGAAAAATATCAATTCTAAGGTTCCCATTAAGTCACGGCCATTAAAGAAATTTCTACACAAATTTTCTATAGTTCAGACAGGGTCGATCGATCGAAGGAAGATGGTCGATCGATCGACTGCTTCGATCGATCGACATTCAAGGGTCGATCGATCGATCGAGCAGTGACAGACCCAGTTCATCTTCTTCCTATGGGTTTCACCATTTTTACACCTCTAACTTTCATGATAGGCCTTCATATTCACAACCAACAATTTCTAATCATTCCTACATATTCTGGGATGATTACTAACGATTTAAAACATCAAAATCATTATAAATCTTGGCCAAATTCACTGAAAATCTCACTAATATTCAAGAACCCTAAAAATGCATTCTTTATATTTTTCATCCAAATTCCAGATTTTCTTACGAATTTCTCATCAGATTTTCTATGATATAAACATACTTGGTAATTCAAACACGTCCTACATGCAAATCCTAATCAATCATGGATTATTATCAATTGTTTGTTCCCAAGAATATCATAAAAATCATGTTCTTCCTTAAGCTTAATCATGGGTATTATAACTTAATTATTTTGCAAATAACCACTTGCCTTAAGATTTGTAGGGTCTGATTTCGTGGTTGTTGATGATGATTGATGATATTGATACTCCAATCCTCCTTCCCAACAATACTTGTGGTGAAATCCTCCTAAGATGATCCCTCCTTCCTACTTTTGCCTTAGGAATTTGCCTCTCTCTCTCTTCTCTAATGGCTATGGTGTAACTCTCATTGCCTAACCCTAGCCACCACTCTTATAATCAGATTTAGGGCTTAAAAATTCGTAGGTCTTCTTTCCCATAATTGTAAAGAGACCAAAATGCCCCCGAATGGTCCCGGTTTAGTCCGAAAATGACCCGGCACTCAACTAGTACCCCCGGGTATACTATTTTGACTAATTCGACCCTTTCGGAATCAACCGTGGACACTAAATTATCATTTGAGTCTCGTAAACATTTTTCTACTCTCATCCCTACATTTTGCCGAGATACTTCCGGTACGTCCATATAGTCACTAGACCGTACATATCAACATTGAAAGTTTCTACTCACCTAGTGAATTTTCTTTAACGTATATTCATCTTTATTAACATAATATCTATTTAAATTACTCTACTCACGTAATTTAAATCAAACATTTGTAATCACATTTAAATTACTCTACTCACGTAATTTAATTAAAGCGCGCATCTAATCCCATTAAATTACTCTACTTACGTAATTTAAAATTAAGCAAAATTACGGGGTATTACAAACACAGTAAAGTCATCAGACGGCAAGCTAGGCCCAAACTGGGAAGGACCCTTTAAAGTAACTAAAGACGACCTGCAAGGTGCCTATAATTTGGAAATGATGGAGGGCAAAGAGTTACCACGAGCATGGAACACAGCTAATCTCAAGAAATTCTATTTTTAGATTCTCAAGGAATTCTATTGTTGAATCTTTTTCTTGTATTTGTTATGTGAAAGGACAGTTCATTCCCCATATTACTAATGAAATCAGTAACAGTTGCATTTTATCACACATCTTTTCCAAATCACAGGCACGATGGTCGATATAACAGGGGAGTACCCCTCCTCAGGTCATCGTCATGAAACACGAGAGACCTCTTAGCATTGCCCCTGGCAATATATAAAGCCCTACAGAGGATTCTTAGGCAATGCGACCAGATTTTATACTGGCCATCAAACCTACTTTGGTTGAGCAAAATCCTGATCGGATGAAGACATCCAATACCAGGTGTATCCTTGCCAATTTTCCTACTTAGGCCTAAGGGAGTGTGACGACACAACCTAAAAGGTAAAATGGGGCATAATGGTATTTTAGTATTATACTGGACTGGGGGGACACTTGCATGACAAAACAAAAAGGATTATGAAGCAGCAAGAATATAAAAAGATTGGATGAACACGTTTAGTCGGCAAAATTGCCCATAACACGAACTTTTCATTAATCTCTTATATTTACAACAATGATAATACATGTTTAGTTGGCGAAGCTCGCCCAAAGCATTTACATTATCAAAAAAGACAAAAGAATAACAACTTGTTATATTTACAACAATGATAATACATGTTTAGTCGGCGAAGCTCGCCCAAAGCGTTTACATTATCAAAAGAATAATAACTTGTAAAAATTCAAGAAGGTGGAAGCCTCCGAACAAGATAATCTGCCACTCTAGCTCTTCGTCCGTCATTAGGAGCGGGGACCAGCTCTTCCACAACCTCATCTGCGTCCAACTCTAATAGTTGCCGAGGAATAGCATCAATGGGGATCCATCGATCATCCCTCCTGAATGGGTTGGGCATCAGAGTGGAGGAGGACATCTCGTGATGATACCATAACACCGAGTTCCTCGGGACCTGAAGCTCTTTCAAGGCACTCAACCACTCTCTGATGAAAGAAAGTTCCTCGAACTCGGATAGTCTTGTTGGAGCATCTAGCCAGCCTTGATCATAACCGTCAGCCCACACTTATCGAGGACCCTTCTTGAATAAGTGACGCAATCGGGTAACGTCCCTTTGAAGCCCATCAGCAATTACATATGTTCACCGGACATCATCACGGAGCTCTTCCATCTCCTTATCACGCTATTCTTCTGCTTCCCTGTTCCTTCCCCTGGTGCTCCTACCATCTCGCGGGAGGGGAGGACGAGTGGAACCTCACGGCATAGGAGGAGTATATCCAGCTCGCGAAGATGAGGAGCCTTGCAGAACCGCTGAAACAGTGCTCGGCACATGCTCTCTAAGTTGGAAGACTTCCCTCCTCAGGTTTTCATTCTCCTGTTGCAGGAACTCCCAACTTGGTTTATCTCAGTGGCCTCTAGTAACCTTGCTCTCAATACATTGACTTCATCTTGTACAGAGGCACCAATGCCTTCCATCTCTTGGAGCCTGTCCTTCAGCTTAGCCACTAGCTCGGACTGATCCTTATACTTTTGATTCCTTGACCTGAGAGATTTGCAAAGCCTAACAAAGGCCTGACGAACCTGAGGACTGGCATTGGGACCAGAGTCCTGCCCAACTGAGATGTGGCAGGAATATACTCTTCTACATCAGTCAACTACAAGACATAAAAGGGAAATAGAAATAAAAATCAATCAATGCACTGGAAAAAGAAGCCTTTTCATTTCATTGATAAAAGTCAAGTACATCGAGTAGAAATTGGAAAAATTACAAGCAGAAGTACAAAAATAGTCCTAAAAGAAGATTAACTAGCAACCTCAGGCTGCCCAGAGGTGGCTGGCTGCTTCCCCTTGTTAGCAGCAGCAGAGGTATCCCCCTCTACAGGGATGCCCTCATTCGCCTGGGCAGGACCAGCATCGGCAGGAATTGTCTGAGAGGCAAGATCAACACCCTCGATGGCTGGGGCAGGGGCTTCTTCGTCCACAGTTGGCGTCAGACCCGAGTCATGCTCGTCGAACAGAGGAGATTTAGCATCAACACCAGCAGCTAAGAGGGCCTTGTTCCAACCCTTCTTGAAGCTCAAATGGCTGATGTAGCCTATCTGAACTTCGGCATCTTCATAAGCAGCAGTCCACCCGGAGTTGTATGAATCCTCCTTGATGGTGGCTACCTGGGACTCTTTCTCCTTTAACTGCTCGGTCAGGGCCTTGTTCTCCTCCACGACACCTAGCTTGGTCGAGCAGAATAGGTCATAGGCCTGCCTCAGCTCGCTCAGCTCCTTAACCGCCGCATCCCTCTCTCGATTAGAATTGATGAGGGCCAGATCAGAGGAAGCTCGGGCGGCATTAGCAGCCTTCAAATTAGCCTCCAGCTGAGAACCCCTGACTTCCAGAGCGGACTTATGCTACTCCAACTCGCCATTCCTTCTCACCAACTCGTCGCGAGAACGGTAGAGCACGGCGAAGTCAGTCACAAACTGCCAAAAATAAAGAAGAGATCAAGAAGGAGAAATAACTAAAACTTGTTAAGGAATTAAAAAATGGAGAGGATCTTACCAAGGCTAGCCTCTGTCTAGCTTGTAGGGACAATTGATCAGACCCCAGCGCCCTCTGGCGATCTGCAGGAAGAACTTCCCTCTCGAGCAGCGCAGGTACCAGCTAAGGAGAAATGGCAACTGAGGCCCCCTCGGGCAAAGCAGACACCGGGACCAAGGCTTGCCCAGCCTTCGTCCTCGACTCCATCTTTCTCCTCTCTTCCTCTTTCTCCCTCTCCATCCTCCTCCTCTCCTCCATCCTCTTCTTTTCCTCCACCTTCTTTCTTTCCTCCTCCTTTTTTCTCTCCCTCTCTCTCACCTGCTCTTCCTCTCTCCTTTTCCTCTCTTGCTCCTGAGTAGAATACCGAGAACCAGTAGCCACGACCCCTGAAGTGGAATTTTGTTTCTTTGACCTTTGTGCAAGGAGCACGTGGTCCTCATCATCATCATCTCTAATCAAGTTCTTCCTTGGAGGCATCTCTTCACCTGAACTGCTGGAAGAACTCGACGATCCTCGAACTTCAGAATCCTCCTCCAAGTCAGAGGAACTGCTATTGTCAGAGCTCCCTTCACCCAAATTACTCGCAGCTCCTGCAGGCTCACTTTCAGAGCTTCTCTCCTCTTCATCCAACTGGATAGGCTCAGCAGTAGTCTCTTCGAAGGAATCGAACTCTGGTACACTATCCACAGGCCGTGCTATGAAGCTGGAGCCAATGTTCTTGTACTCAAGCAAAAAGGCAGCAGACCTGGGATGCTCGCCGTCACCCAGAGGCTCCCTGATATTTCAAGCTTTCACCAACTCCGAGATACGAACCTCGCTGAGAGCAGGCTCCAAATTCTTTGACCTCGCTGCGCTAGAAAAAGCAAAGAGGGGTTATAAAAATCACAAATCAACAAAAGTTGAAACAACTGTACAATGTCTACCTATATATTCCTCCTCGTAGAAAGGAACAGAGAACCTCTCAGACCTCGACCCTTTAAACTGGGGAGGGAACTGCCAATTCCTAATGAGGAAACCCTCTTGCCAGTAGTCCTTATGGGAATCAGGTTAGTTTACTACCAATACCCTATCAGGACTCCTAGCTTTGAGGTATAAGACACCTGAACTAGTTCGAGAAAAGGAATAACAGAAATCGATCTCGGTAAGTCCTAACCTAGTACCATACAACTGGTTTATTCTGTGGACACCATTTACTATCTTCCACACATTGGGCGAGCACTGTGCGGGAACAATATTGAAATAGCCAAAGAAATGCAAAAATAGATCATTAGGGGGAAAAGTAAGTCCCCCCCTGGGAAAGCAACAAAACATGGATCCAGTGGGCATCCTCTATATCCCTAACATTCCTAGGAGGGGAGGTACAACATTCAATATCTACCCACTCAGGAATGTTGTAGAACTTCCTGAACTCAGAGATTGACCTATTTCCAATCTTCGCCATTGAAAAACTCAAGAAAATCTACAAACTAAAGAGAAAGTGCAAAGAAAGGGCACGAGAAACTTACAAAACAGAAGATCAGTTCAAGTGATGAAGAAGCACGAGCTCAAGACGACTAAGAAGCAATGGGAATGGGGATTATGAGAAGAAGGTACGAGGCGCTAGAGTTCTCAGAAAAAGGAAGAGTACTAGAAAGACTGAAGCGACGGAAGAAAAAGTGGCTATCCCAACAAGCCTTCAATTCTAATCATAGCGCACAAATAGCGAAGCGGGTGCCGCCAAAGCAACTTCACAGTTTTTGAAGAATCGCAAATCAGCCATAATGGCTGATCATTTAAATCCATTGAACCCATAAACATGGCCCAACAAATTTAGGGGCAATTGTGGGTACCCGAAAATTAGAACTATGGGCCTGGACGAGTAGCCCAGTCCTGGCGGCCCAAAGTCCAGGCCCCTCATCTTTTATAATTGATCCGGTCTCCCCCCACGATCCCATGAAGGGAAGTTATAGGGGAAATGAAAAACATGGAGGAACCCATCACCTCCACTCATCTACATGTACATGTATATATTAAACCCTAGGTCCGGGGCAAAAGGACAAGTTGTATTCTCTGTAATCACTCTCCGAAGTATATAGAAATAATATCGACTGCACCACCGTGGACGTAGGCACATCTTGGCTGAACCACGTACATCCTTTGTTGTGTGATTGGCATCTTGTATTCCTTGTTCTTTTCTCGATAATTGTTTCTCTCATATTTATTTGTGTTGCAAATAATTGCCTCTACATTACCGATCGAGAATATGTTGTAAATTGTTAGCTTGGCCATAATTCTTTCAAAAATTTATTTATTTTGTTTGTCTTTAGTCTTTAGTCACACTTTAAAGGTTTGAATAGTCACGCATTTTTTATGAAAATAAATTAAGAGGCAGGTCCGAGAATGAGGAGTCCAAATTTATTTGTTCCCATTATCTGAGTGTTCATGCTACCTTAAAAATATCATAAATTGAGCCTTTGATAACTTGATAATGGATCATGAATATTTTAATTCAGGAATCTTGGCAAATTGATCATATTAACATAAAACATATCTTAATTGGTCATACTAAAACAAATTTTCTTCAATATATCTATTTGCACATGTAGTCAATAGTCATTATATGTTTTCAAGTAGAATTTATTGTAGCAAAAAACAATAATATTTAATTATATACTTATTAAAGATGGAAACTTGATAAAAATCACTTTAATAAATTATATTTAAGCTAAATTACAGCAACCCTCCTAAACTATAAATGTTTTATAAATTACCGAAATATTAAAAAAAAACATATTTTTGCGCATGAAAACAGTTAAATATGTTACATATTTGGTGATCTATAATAATTTTTCCTCATATTTAATAATTATATCAACACTCATAACTAGTAGTTAATATATTTATCTTTGAGAAATGAATACGTGTCCCATTAAACTAAAGGCGAAAAGACACAATAAACATTAAAGAAACATTAAAGTCTAATATAATTTGCTCAAAATTTAAATTCTTAAATTTTGTATTTCATAATTTATTATGCTAAATTAAAATACTAAGATAAAATTTACAAATTAGTCAAAACTTCAATAACTTTTTTCCTAAACTAAATTGGGAAGAAAGTATGTTTAATTTTAAATACTGAAGCTCCAAACCCGCATGAAAATCATTTGCTGGGTAAATATCATCCAAGTTTAACTTTTTTTTATAATCAAAATAACTAAAAATAGTAGGGCAATTATTAAATAGTCCATACTATAAATATATATTTTTTAAAAAGGACACATATTTTTAGTTTAACCCATTTAGTCCCTCAAGCACTCAATATCCTCTTATTTTTAGAGGTCCGCGCCTGCGGCACTCCCTCTCCAAAATATGTGGCAAAAGATTTTTTGACGCAAAATAAAAAAGTTTGGACTAAATGAATATTAAAAAATATCCAAAGAACTATTTGGTATATATCCCATAATAGTATCCAAGCATGTGAATATATATAATCATGCAAAATAGCTCGTTCACATTGAAACATAAGGTCAACTAGAAGACCGGCTGACCAAATGATGGCCTGGCTCTGGTGGTGGGTCCCTTAATGATGTGATACCGTGGATGTATCACCACATTCATCATGTACAACACCGAACATTATCTAAATTTTTTATCATAATATTTTTGAAGCAGACGCTTTTTAGTTTTTACATTAACATTTATTTTAGTGTATTTATATAATCATTTACAATCACCGGAAGCCACCAACTAGTCAAATTTCGCACTGGAATCAATATATATATATATATATTAACTTTCCAGGCAATTCAGTAGCAATAACCGCTCCAAAAATTGATTTATAAATTCCATATAAACTGTCTTTACAATAAAAATAAAACTCCTCAAAATCTAATATATAAATATAAAATTTATGTCTTTTAAAGTAGTCTGATCACGTGAGCCATCCAGGGCCGGTCCTGAGATTTGTAGTACCCTGTGCGATACTCAATTTAGGGCGCTTCCAAAAAAATATTGTACAAAAGTATTAAATACCTAAAAACTCATTGAAAAATTATTCTTCTAGCATTTCGACTTGCAAAATCACTAATTAAAGTTTTACAATCAAGTTTATCTACCAATTCATGTTCAATAAAAAATTTATCAAGCCCTCCCTTAAAAGATTGTGTCACCTCTTCTATTCTTTTTTGTTTTTTTCGTTTTTGATATCCGGATGCTTGTTTTTTTGGTAACATTTCTAAAAATTATAAATTTATAAATAAAAATAAAACACGCAATTAACAACGAATCTAATAGATAATTTTAGTCTAGAAATATCTCAATTGATTGAATATAAAAAAAATGGAAAAATATCACCTGGTTTGAGCCTTTTATTCCCTCTCCAATTTCATCGACTTTATTAATGTAGAAAGAAATAACCTGATAAAAAAATTAATTGCATAAAAAACAGATTAGTAAAATATTGATGAATTGAAAAAAAACAGATTATTAAAAAAAATAGTAATAAAAAAGATTAGTATATATATAAAAAAATAATAAAAAAAGAAAACAACTTGTAAGACAACAACAACTTGCCTTTTCTTTCCAAAAGAAGACAACAACCCCAAATGAAAAAAGAAGACAGCTTCTTCTCTCTGCCTGCGTAGTAGACCAGTCCACTAGATAGAAAATGAAAGACAACAGCGCCAACTTCGTTAAAAATGAAAAAAAAAAAGCTTGCACTGCACAGAGAGAGATTGGAACATAAGGAGAGAGGAGAGAGGGAGAGAGTAGGCGTGTGTATAAAAGAAAGAGAAAGAGAGAGAAGCAAAAAGATTTTATGGGTAGTTGAAAAAATGGCTCATAAAAAAATGGTAATCTTAAATGAGTTGGGTGAGATTTTTTTGGGAAGTTGTATTATTCTTTTTTTTGAATAGTTGAAAAAATGGGCCCCTAAAAAACTAAACTCATTTAAAAAAAATATTTTTTAATATATATAAAATATTTTTGGACCCCTAAAATATACATATATTAGTACTTATTGTAAAATGGGCCCTGTGCCATTGCCCACCTGGCACATGGCCAGGGCCGGCCCTGGAGCCATCTAATTTACTCCCTCGTTATATTATTTAAAATTTAAGATAGAAGGTGAAGAGTTACTTTTTTTAAAGGATTTATTAATTATTTAAGTATTAAACATTATATTTTATATATAAGCACACTCTCATACACATCACCTATGCATATTACATGTGCGAATTATTTTTTTAAATAGTATAAAAATATTTTTGAATTCATTTTTTTTGTGGTATTTAAAAATTTCAGAGAACCTCACAAAAACAAATCAACTCGAAATATTTTCATTTGTTGTTTTAAAAAATCGGTCAGCTATGTCAGTTTTTAATATCTTAAAACATCACTTAGTTTGATCGATTTTTTTTTAAATAACAAAAAAAATTATTTTGACTGATTTTTTTATAGTCTCTTGAAATATTTAAACACCACACAAAATAAATCAGTTCAAAAATATTTTTTTTTGTACTATTTAAAGAAAAATAGTTTTCATTGATGGACCTCATATGTGGTATGTATGAGAGATTCTCTCTCTCTCTCTCTCTATATATATATATATATATGTTATGTCTACTATTTATAAATAACAATTGTACAGAATTATGAACAATTAATATAATGACAGAATTGAAACAGAATTATAGAAATGAAATACTTACTAGAATTTGTAGAAATAATAATAATTAGAAAGAAATCCGAGCCCTGTTGAACAGTCTCCTTAAGACAAAATTATTCCTCCAACGTGCTTGAGTTTAATGAATAATTGTCTCCCAAGATAGAACGGATTTTCGGATTAATCAAGCAGCACAGCAATGAGTAATCCCAGCGAACACAATTTCTGTGTTTTGTACTCAACACAACCAAGAACATGTAATGCAGAAATGAAGAAAAGAATTTTCTGGGCAGAGGAAATAATGCAGTAGCATTTTCGGAATTTTGGAGGGTTTATTTTTCTGTGTTTAAAACTGAGGGGGAAACATTTTATTTATAGTAAATGTTTTGACTGTTGGGAACAGTCAAAATCGAAATTAACTGTCAAAGCAGTTAATTTCGTTAACTGCTGACTCTTGGATTTAACTGATTATCAGTTAATTAAAGATTAATTAATTCCGTAATTAATTAATTAAATTAAAGCCCAGAAAGTTCGGCCCAAAAATTTAAGAATTTTTATAAGCCCGAGCCCGAGCCCGAGCCGAACCGGCCGGCCGATCGGACGGACGCGCGCGCGCGCGTGGACCTTTGACCGAAAGTCAACCCAAGCATAGCTTAGGTCATCTCCCCTTCAAAGAGTTGGGATACCCCAAAGGCATCCAAGCCTTAGTCCATCAATTGGGTTTTATTAACTCATCATTTTTCCACTACTCTTCCAATGTGGGACAAGAGTTAAAACATACCCAATACATTAACTTTCATTGCTTTATGAGTCACTTTGGGGACATAATTATCATTCATAACTTATTGAAATTGGACATATGAATATACTACGTTAATCTCCTTGCGGAGGTGAACGCGTTCGTATATGGTCCCACAATTTCCGTAGTGTGGGTCCCACCTAAATTTGAGCTCAAAGTTGCTCAAAAATATGTCCAGAAAAATCTGGACAGCTTTAAAATACCCATTTAAGTTCCAATTTTCCAACAATCCCCCACATGAATGATATATCGCTATAAATAAAACAAAACAAATGCTGATGCAGATGCAGACACAGGTTGAGTAAAACTGAAGACTTATTGCATCGGGAAAAGTAGCCTAGTGGCCTTGAACTTTCCTTAGTGATATACTATCGGATTTACTTGGTTAATCAGTAGACTTCACGTCCTTGAACCGTCAATCGTTTTTGTAAACCTAGACAACAGTATTCACACAACAATTCTTCAACACAGTTGGTTCTCACGTTTGTGTTCATTTTGGCCGTGAACACCACTTGGTTCCGCAAGTATTTTAGAGAATATGCCTTTCATTATTCTCATAGAAGTGGCCCCCTTCTTACTTACGTAGGTGACTTCCATAAAGAGTATTCTTCAATACCCCCACTTAGACGTACTAAGATATAGATGTCATTAAAAGCATAACTTATCCTAATTTCGGCAGATATGCACTGTCTCATCTTTGGAATGGATAGGATGATATATCCTCTAGTGCTTACTGAAGTCAACGTAGTTCGGTTTGCCCATTGAACCTAGATATTTGGATCTCCAGTCAGCTAGGTTGGGTTGCCACTATATTGATTCTTATTTATTTATAGGCTTTAGACCCATTCCTCTCGATGATCTTTCGACTTGCTCTCGGTTTAAACCTTTCGTTAGTGGATCCGATATATTATCTTTTGACTTTACATAGTCAATTGTGATAATTCCGTTTGAGAGAAGTTGTCTAACGGTATTGTGTCTACGACTAATATGTCGTGACTTTCCGTTATACATGTGATTTTGTGCCCTTCCAATCACTGATTGGCTATCGCAATGTATACATATTGCGGGCACATGTTTAGACCAATTTGGAACATCCTCTAAGAAATTTCGAAGCCATTCAGCTTCTTCTCCAGCTTTGTCTAGTGCAATGAATTCAGATTCCATTATCGATCTAGCAATGCACGTTTGTTTTGAGGATTTCCAAGATACGGCTGCACCTCCGAGGGTAAACACATACCCACTCGTAGACTTAGAGTCTTTTGTATCAGATATCCAATTTGCATCGCAATGTCCTTGAAGAACAGATGGATATTTTGAGTAATGCAATCCATAGTTTTGAGTATATTTTAAATAACCCAAAACTCTCAATATTGCTTTCCAGTGATCTCTTCCTGGATTACTCGTAAATCGACTTAGCTTACTTATTGAGTATGCTATGTCTGGTCGCGTACAGTTCATGATATACATTAAACAGCCAATAATACGAGAATATTCTAGTTGAGATATGCTTTCACCATTATTTCTTGCTAGATGTAAATTTACATCTACAGGTGTCTTGGTAGGACTAATATCATACTTCTTGAATTTTTCAAGTACTTTCTCAATGTAATGAGATTGAGATAATATAAGCCCATCCGATGTTTCTAGAAATTTTAATTCCTAATATAACATCGGCGATTCCCATATCTTTCATGTCAAATCTACTAATCAACATTTGTTTTGTAGTTTTGACAATTTCCAAGTTACTACCCATGATAAGCATATCATCAACATATAGGCATACAATGACATATCCATTATGAATGTATTTAAAGTAAACACATTTATCGCATTCATTAATTTTGAAACCATTTGATAACATTGCATTATCAAATTTTTCATGCCATTGTTTAGGTGCTTGTTTTAATCCATATAGTGATTTAACAAGCTTACATACTTTTCCTTCTTGTCCGGGAGCTTTGAACCCTTCAGGTTGCTCCATATACATTTCCTCATCTAGTTCACCGTTTAAGAATGCAGTTTTTACATCCCTTTGATGTATTTCAAGTCCATTAATAGCAGCTATTGCTATTAACATCCGAATGGACGTTATTCTTGTTACCGGCGAGTATGTGTCGAAGTAATCCAACCCTTCCTTTTGCCTATAGCCTTTAGCTACAAGTCTAGCTTTATATTTATCAATTGATCCATCGGCCTTCAATTTCTTTTTGAAGATCCATTTATAACCTAACGATTTTGAACCTGGTGGAAGATCCACTAGTTCCCATGTATGATTTTGTAATATGGATTCAATTTCACTATTAATTGCTTCTTTCCAATTGGAAGCATCGGGTAAGGATATAGCTTCTTTATACGATTGAGGTTCATTTTCTAACAAATATGTTAGAAAATCTGGACCGAAAGAAGTCGAGGTTTTTGCTCTTTTACTACGTCTTGGTTCATCCTCTATTGAATCAATAGGTTGATGAGTACCACTTGTAGTAGCTTGATTTGTCCTTTTAGAAGGACCAGATTCTCGGGTCATGTTATACGGAAATTCATTTTCAAAAAATGAAGCATCCCTCGATTCAATAACCGTATTTACATCAATGTCCGAAATCTCAGATTTACAAACTAGAAATCGATATGCACTGCTATTAGTAGCATAACCGATGAATACACAATCCACGATTTTTGGCCCTATTCTTACCTTTTTAGGTTTAGGAACCATCACTTTGGCTAAGCACACCCACACTCGTAAATATTTATAGGAAGGTCTTCGACCTTTCCATAATTCATAAGGTGTCTTGTGAGTCTTTTTGTGAGGTACTTTATTGAGAATGTAATTAGCAGAAAGTAAGGCTTCCCCCCAAAAATTTTGTGGAACTCCTGAACTTAATAATATTGAGTTCATCATTTCTTTCAAAGTACGGTTTTTGCGTTCAGCAACACCATTCGATTGAGGAGAATAAGGAGCGGTTGTTTGATGAATAATCCCATTTTCAGAACAAAATTCCTCAAATGGATATTCATATTCACCTCCTCTATCACTTCTAATAGCCTTTATCGTTTTGCTTAATTGATTCTCAACTTCATTTTTATATTGTTTAAATGCATTAATAGCCTCACCTTTACTATGTAACAAATATACATAGCAATATTTTGTGCAATCGTCAATAAAAGTAATAAAATACTTTTTCCCACCTCTAGTTTGAACAAATTTTAAATCACAAATATCGGTGTGAATTAAATCTAAAGGTTCAGTTATCCTTTCAATAGAATGGAAAGGTAATCTAGTTAATTTAGATTCCACACAAATTTCACATTTATGATTTTTATCAATATTGAATTTTGGCAAAAATTCCAAGTTAATTAATCTACGCAATGTATCAAAATTAACATGTCCCAATCTAGCATGCCAAATATTAGATGACTCAATCAAGTAAGAAGAACTAGCAACTTCATTCATTGAAATAGATGTTTTAGGGGTTACAGTAAGAACATTCAGTTTAAAGAGCCCCTCATTTAGGTAGCCCTTTCCTACATACATGTCATTTTTAGACAACACAAAGCGATCAGACACAAACACAAGCTTGAAACCATTCTTAGTAAGGAGAGATCCAGAAATCAGATTCTTTCGGATATCAGGCACGTGAAGAACATTGTTGAGAGTAAGTTCCTTTCCAGAAGTCATTTTCAAAGAAATCTTTCCTTGTCCCACCACCTTAGAAGTGGAATAATTTCCCATAAAAAGGTTCTCCTCATTTTCCAAAGGCTTATAGGTGGAGAACATCCATTTGTTTGCACAAATGTGTCGTGTGGCTCCAGTGTCCACCCACCATTCCTTGGTATTTCCAACCAAGTTACATTCAGAGACAACGGCAGAAAGATTCATATCCGCCAAATCATTGGTGATATTCTCACCCTCAGTCACATTTGCTTGAGAGTTATTTTTATTTTGCTTCTTAGGCTTACGACACTCACTTGAGCGGTGTCCCGGTTTACCACAATTGTAGCATTTTCCTTTGAACTTTTTCTTGTTATGTTTGGAAGTGCCTTCCCCATCATACTTTCGTTTGTTCTTTTTAGGACCTTCAACGACATGGACCTTTGTTTCCATCGGATTCTTCCCACTTTTCTTTTGAGACTCACGGTTGTCTTCTTCGATTCTTAGCCGGACTACCAACTCCTCCACATTCATCTCCTTACGCTTTTGCTTGAGATAGTTTTTGAACAAAGTCCAAGAAGGTGGCAACTTTTCAACAATTGCAGCAACTTGGAAAGTTTCACTAATTGACATTCCTTCAGCATGAATGTCGTGGAGGATCACTTGGAATTCTTGCACTTGCGAGATCACAGAGTTAGAATCAACCATTTTGAAGTCCAGAAAACGCCCAACGATAAATTTCTTCATCCCAGCATCTTCAGTTTTATACTTCTTTTCCAAAGAATTCCATAATTCCTTGGAAGTTTTGATAGTGCAATAGACATGGTACAAAGTCTTGTCCAAGTAGGCCAAAATATAATTTCGGCATAGGTAGTTCGAGTGCTTCCAAGCATCGACATCAGCAACCTTTTCAGCGTCATCTTCCTCTTGAATAGAGGGGCAATCTTCATATACAAACCTGCCCAGTTGGCAGGTAGTGAGATAGAAGTACATTTGTCCTTGCCAACGTTTGAAGTCAGCCCCAATGAACTTTTCCGATTTCTACCCGTGTGGCATAGATACGTGTGCGGTCACATTTGTGTTGGTGACAATCAGTTTCGTAGGAGTAGTGTTCGTACTTTGTGATTCCATTTCTGTTACAAAAATAGAATTTTTATCAATGATAAAATTCATATATAATGAATTAATCAAAACAGAATACAAAATTCTGTGCACCAATTTCCTCCAAATATAATTCACAATAAATGAATTCCAAAAGAATTCAAATAATAATTCATAATTAAAGTATAATATATAAACAGAATTCCGTACAAAACAGAATTAAATTTTTAAAATCTGTGACACAGTAATTTTTAATAATAAAAAGAATTCCGTACAAAACAGAATTATAATTTAAGAAAAAAAATATAGATAAACAGATTTTAACAAGAGTACACAAATAAAATTTATTTTCTAAAACAGAATATAAAAACAGTATAGAAATTAATTTCTACATCAAAATTGTTTTACTAATTTCTACAATAAAGCAGTAAATTAATTCATTTTATTCTGTCAAAACAGATTTATTTGCAAGAAATAAATTTTTGAAAAAAAAAATCTGTACACTAAAAACAGTAAAACTAATAATTTTGTCTTAAGATTGTTATGTCTACTATTTATAAATAACAATTGTACAGAATTATGAACAATTAATATAATGACAGAATTGAAACAGAATTATAGAAATGAAATACTTACTAGAATTTGCAGAAATAATAATAATTAGAAAGAAATCCGAGCCCTGTTGAACAATCTCCTTAAGACAAAATTATTCCTCCAACGTGCTTGAGTTTAATGAATAATTGTCTCCCAAGATAGAACGGATTTTCGGATTAATCAAGCAGCACAGCAATGAGTAATCCCAGCGAACACAATTTCTGTATTTTGTACTCAACACAACTAAGAACATGTAATGCAGAAATGAAGAAAAGAATTTTCTGGGGAGAGGAAATAATGCAGTAGCATTTTCAGAATTTTGGAGGGTTTATTTTTCTGTGTTTAAAACTGAGGGGGAAACATTTTATTTATAGTAAATGTTTTGACTGTTGGGAACAGTCAAAACCGAAATTAACTGTCAAAGCAGTTAATTTCGTTAACTGCTGACTCTTGGATTTAACTGATTATCAGTTAATTAAAGATTAATTAATTCCGTAATTAATTAATTAAATTAAAGCCCAGAAAGTTCGGCCCAAAAATTTAAGAATTTTTATAAGCCCAAGCCCGAGCCGAACCGGCCGGCCGGACGGACGGACGCGCGCGCGCGCGTGGACCTTTGACCGAAAGTCAACCCAAGCATAGCTTAGGTCATCTCCCCTTCAAAGAGTTGGGATACCCCAAAGGCATCCAAGCCTTAGTCCATCAATTGGGTTTCATTAACTTATCATTTTTCCACTACTCTTCCAATGTGGGACAAGAGTTAAAACATACCCAATACATTAACTTTCATTGCTTTATGAGTCACTTTGGGGACATAATTATCATTCATAACTTATTGAAATTGGACATATGAATATACTACGTTAATCTCCGTGCGGAGGTGAACGCGTTCGTATATGGTCCCACAATTTCCGTAGTGTGGGTCCCACCTAAATTTGAGCTCAAAGTTGCTCAAAAATCTGGACAGCTTTATAATACCCATTTAAGTTCCAATTTTCCAACAATATATATATATATATATATATATATATATATATATATATATATATATATATACACATATATATCTTGAGATGTTATCTGTATTTGTGTGTTTGTTTTATTACAAGGTTTGATCAGTTTGTAATAAGAAATATATTTTTATTTTTTACTTAAATAAAAGAAATGGTGTTACTCCACTAAATTGATAATTTGGTTATTTTATTTTGCAATAAGAATAAAAAGATCTAACGATAAAAAAAATTACTTTATACTATATCTCATTTCGTCACAATTAAAAATTAGGTTGGTTGAGGTTGTGGCCAAATTACAAAACATTCATCATCGTATAACTTTCAACATTAAGTTGTAGCATTGTGCGCGGAACTATTGAATTAGAATTATGTCAAATTTATTTTTTGCACAATCACCATGAAAAAGTAGTATAGCATAAAAGTTGCATACTATTTACTTGCTATAAGTGAATTTCATGTCAATTAGTTTTTTGTGCAAATTTAACTCCAATGTTTATGTAATTGTCAACTAATAAAAAAATTTGCTCATTAAAAATATTTGAATACATATTTTTATAATATTTGAATAACATATTTCTATAGTCTTTCTATACGAGATTTATAAAAATATGTTATTAAATGTGTTTTGAATATGTTATTAAATCTAATATGTTATTAAATGTAATATGTTATTAAATGTGTTTTGAAACATATATTCTTAGCACATATAATCTGAAAAATATGTTGTAAATCTGTAGATATGAGATTTGAACGATAGTTTTTCATCCTCCCTCACACAACATTATTTTTTACTATATTAAAAATATTTTTGTTCAATTTCAATTAATTTAATTTTCTATTCTTTATCGTCACTGATTTCAATTTACAAAATAAAGTAACGATAGTAGTAAAGTCACTTATGGTGCACTACCATAAATTTATTTTCGATTTATTTTGAGTTTTTCTCCATTTTTATGATCAATTTTATAATACACCTTTATTTAAAAAAATTTATAATACATCCATAATCTCTTTAACTCTCAATGTAAATAGTTAGTCAACATTAATAATTGTTGACATTTTGAGTTTTTTCATCATTTTTATTACCATTTTAGTAATACACCACCATTTTTTTTAATTTGCAATATAACCCAATGTGTTAAATTTCCAATATTTATGTTTAAAAACCTTCATCGCATATACTAAAAAAGAAAATAGGAATGATTTCATAATAAAATTATAAGGACACAAATTTCCAATTGAGTCCTTTGTTATTTTAGCTCAATTCCAGACAAAAATGTTTGAGTCATAGGATAGAGTTCTTGACCATCCTTCAATCCTATGACATACTAAAGTTGAAGACGTAGTGGACAAGTTTAAAGCTTCATCAAAATACACTACACCAAAATGACAAAATTGTCACCTTTCAGCCGGCCACTCTTGTCAAGGTCATTGACCGTGACAAAAAACACGTGTTTTTATGTCACGGCCATTGACCTTGACACGACCGTGATAAAGAATTGTCACGGTCAATGACCGTGACAAGGCCGTGACAAATTTACTTGTCACGGTCGTGTCAAGGTCATTGACCGTGACAATTCTTTAAATAATTGTCATGGTCAATGACCTTGACACGACCGTGACAATGTTTCCAGCAAAAACCCTTTCGCCCTTCTTTTTTCCCTCCCGCCGTTCCCTCCCCCTCTCTCTCTCTCTCTCTCTCTCTCTCTCTCTCTCTCTACTTTCAGGTTTAATTCTCCCTCTCTCTCTCTCTTCCATTTATATATATGTTTGTGTGTGTATATATATGTGTGTGTGTGTGTATATATGTGCGTGTGGGGGGGATGGGGCAGGGTGGGGGTAGGGTGGGGGAAGGGTGTGGGGGTAGGGGGTGGGGCAGGGTGGGGGTAGGGGGTTAAAAATGTAAATAAATAAGTAATTTTCTATAAATTTCCAAAAATAATATCCAAAAATGTAAATGTAAATAATATCCAAAAATAATATCCAAAAATGTAAATGTAAATAATATCCAAAAATATTGGATAACAATTTATTTTCATTCAAAATAAATAAGTAATTTTCTACAAATTTCATAAAAAATTGAAGGCCGGCTTAATATGTGATTTAAGTGTGAAATAATCGCTATATACTTATACTAATGGAGAAAAAAAATCATATATGGCGTTTTTTGTTGACTTTATATGGTGAAATAATCACATGACTTTATATCCATCAAATAAAAGCATGAAAACTAAAAAACTACAATAAGGGTTAAAATGGCATCCGAAGTTGCTAAAAGCATGAAAAATAAAATATTTTTTAAGATTTGTGGTGAATAACTAAAGTTAAAAAAAGTATTACTTTAGTCATTAAATTACTTTTTGAATTCGGGCGATGCGCATAAATTTGTAGTAATTGTCTTATAATAAAGATCAATTAGTCTATGTTGTTTAAAAATTTGATCAAATTGGTGAGCCCTTCATATTTTAAAAATGTTATTTTTATTCCTATTTAACTTTTCATTCTATACACCCCTAATTATATTTAAAGTTTAATAAAATAGGAGTTATAGAAAGAAAAGTGGGGTTTCCATAATCTTACTTTGTCACAATTAATTTATATGCCTCAAAGTTATTTTATCACTCTTAGTATATATTTGTGATAATACTTTATTAAAGATTTTTATGGGAACTTGTTATACTAGACTTAGATGAACACTAAGTGATGAAAATAGTCCTTAAAATTGAAAATTAAATAAAGTTTATAAAAGTAAAGATGTTGGTAATACATCAAAGATAAATTAATAAGGACTAAATAACAAAACGTGTTCAAGTGTATAACAAGAATGAAAATGTGGTGTTTAGATTGGGTGAAATTCTTAAAGTAATGTTAAGGGACTAAAAGACCCAAGACAACTGGCCAGTAAGTCACGGACCGAAAAATTTATGACGGGTGATGAAAGCCTGTAAACATGTTGGGGTGTGGGTGGGGGTGGGGTATGATTTATAAAAAGCACAAAACATAGTAGAAATTCAATACCTAAAATTAACATTGAGATTATTTTAAATAGACAGTCACTACTGTGTGTGTGTTTAAATTGAAAGAAGATATGAGAATTTTATTAAAGATTTTTATGGGAACTTGTTATACTAGAACTTAGATGAACACTAAGTGATGAAAATAGTCCTTAAAATTGAAAATTAAATAAAGTTTATAAAAGTAAAGATGCTGGTAATACATCAAAGATAAATTAATAAGGACTAAATAACAAAACGTGTTCAAGTGTATAACAAGAAAGAAAATGTGGTATTTAGATTGGGTAAAATTCTTAAAGTAATGTTAAGGGACTAAAAGACCCAAGACAACTGGCCAGTAAGTCACGGACCGAAAAATTTATGACGGGTGATGAAAGCCCGTAAACATGTTGGGGTGGGGGTGGGGTGGGGTATGATTTATAAAAAGCACAAAACAATAGTAGAAATTCAATACCTGAAATTAACATTGAGATTATTTTAAATAGACAGTCACTACTGTGTGTGTGTTTAAATTGAAAGAAGATATGAGAATTTTATTAAAGATTTTTATGGGAACTTGTTATACTAGAACTTAGATGAACACTAAGTGATGAAAATAGTCCTTAAAATTGAAAATTAAATAAAGTTTATAAAAGTAAAGATGCTGGTAATACATCAAAGATAAATTAATAAGGACTAAATAACAAAACATGTTCGAGTGTATAACAAGAAAGAAAATGTGGTATTTAGATTAGGTAAAATTCTTAAAGTAATGTTAAGGGATTAAAAGACCCAAGACAACTGGCCAGTAAGTCACGGACCGAAAAATTTATGACGGGTGATGAAAGCCCGTAAACATGTTGGGGTGGGTGTGGGTGGGGGTGGGGTATGATTTATAAAAAGCACAAAACAATAGTAGAAATTCAATACCTGAAATTAACATTGAGATTATTTTAAATAGACAGTCACTACTGTGTGTGTGTTTAAATTGAAAGAAGATATGAGAATTTTATTAAAAATTTTTATGTGTGTGCGTGTAATTCTCACTTTATTAATGCCAAACCTGACTCTCTTATAAGATATGCATATTGTGATAATATTATATCCGTACTAATAACATTTTTTTTACAGCAAATGTCTCCTTCAGATATTAAGGCGAAGATGATGATGTTGTTTATGATGATGTCGTCTGGGGTCGGTGGTAGTGGAGGCGACGAAGGATCTTCCGCCCCTAGACTCCCCAAATATGGGAAATATGGGATTACCATCGAGAACAAATCAGAGATATTAGCGAGATCCCTAGTTCTGCTAAAGACGGTCATTGGCCCGGGGTTTATGAGTTGGAAGGAGGTTCCATATGAGCTCAAGTTAGCTGTTTGGGCGGCACTACGAGTAATATATTTATATTTATATTTATATTTATATTTATATGAATATTTCAATTTCAATTTCAATTTCAATTTCAATTTCAATTTCAATTTCAATTTCAATTTCATATTTATATTTATATTTATATTTATATTTATATTTATATTTATATTTATGTTTATATTTATATTTATTCGCAACTAACATTGTATTTGTTGGACAGGAACAATTCAACTTGGATCCAAAGCTACGCGATCCCGTGTTGGAGCAGATTAGGGAGCAACTCAAGTCGTGGAAAAAAAATATGCAGGCACGGCACTTTGGGAAAACACGAGAGTCGATTATCCAATGGCGTGAATTCGTCCCCCCCAAGGAGCCGATCTCATTGGCACAATGGCAGAAGTTCATTGACAATGAGATCGAGGATCGACAATTGGCATCTCCCCAATCGGGGAGGGAAAATCGGGCAAAAACGACGGACGTGCACTACTCCGGCCGGACCTCTTACGCCGAGGTGGAGCATAGGATGCAGGTAAGATTTAATTTTTCTATAACTACAGAAATATATTATTCTTCATTATTTTACTTTGCGGGGCCGATACTAATTTTACTTTACTTTATTTTATTTCAGGGGGTAGGGAGTGGGCCAGGGGGTAAGCCACATAGGCTCGATACTTATGTGGCTCTTCGGACGAAGAGGGGAAGGACAAGGAGGTGTCCCCGAGCGTCGTGGCCACGATTGTAAGTAATCCGATAGTTTAATTTTTGTTAATTACGTTATAATTTTTTAGTTTACTTATTTTACTAATCATGTGCTTTTTGTCGTTTTAGGCAAAGCTTAAGGAAGTGCATGAGTCGCAGCCTGATGCCGACAAGGCATCTTTGTCCACAGATGCACTCAGCCAAGTTCTTGGCTCTGATCGCAAGGGGAGGTCAAGGGGGGGGGAGCTCGCGGGTGGCCAAATCTAGGATCATCGGATTGGAGACGAGCGACACCGGGTTGGCTCGAACGGTGGATTCACACGACGCGAAGCTGTCCCGTTTGGAGGCGTTGGTCCAAGATATGTACGCATTCATGAAGCGTACGTTGGGCGGAGACCGTAAAGTGAAATGGAAAGGGAAAGGGAAGGAGAAGGCGGTGGAGGAGGAGGTGCGGGAGGACAAGGCGCAGGATGACGAGGATGTGGACCTCGCTGCTTCATCACCGACACGTTCGTACTTCGATGATCCACTTCCCTATTTGGCGCCCTTAAACAGACCAATGTCAACACTTGGTTGGCCGAGCGTGTTCATATTGGACGTATTTGATGGCCAGCGGATAGGGCGGGGGTTGAGGGACCCGAATATCGTCCAGGGTGGAATAGTTCATGGACGTGCGCTTCAAGAGATGGAGTCCAGGGTGCTCGTCACGCATGTCATACCCGGGAAGGAGAACTCCCTATTGTGGTTGCGCGAACAATGCGGCACGATGTATATTAGTGGGTGCGTCAATTCGTATGTCGTGTGGCCTACTCACCTCCTCAGTTTTAATAATACACCAGACATGTAGTGACATTGTTTGAAGTTTGAATTGAATTGTTTTAAGTTTGAATTGAATTGTTTTAAGTTGTTACATTTGAATTATATCGTGATGCATATTGTCTCTATTTGAATATATATTTGCATTATCTTTAGTTTGTTTGGATATATGATGTTTGGAACAGGTACAACGTTGCTATAACAGGTACAAATATAATGCTGGGCAGTGGCAGTGAACATACTGCCTAGCAGATTTTTTTAAATTCTGACCAGAATTGTCACGGTTATTGGCCGTGACAAAAGTTGTCACGGACGTCTCACGGTCAATGACCGTGACAATTTTTTTAAAAAGGGTCACGGTTATAAACCGTGACAAACGTGTCACAGTCATTGACCGCGACACGCCCGTGACAAAAAACGCGAGTTTTGTGTCAAGGTCAATGATCGTGACACGACCGTGACAAAAAAAGTTGTCTCGCCTCGAAATGTCACGGTCATTGACCTTGACAAGTTGGATTTGTCAAGGTCAATGACCTTGACAATTCGACAGATTTGGTGTAGTTATACCAAGTTTATTGTGCCTCGTTTCTACGTAAAAAACATTGGTTCCATTGCTCCCAAGGTATCAATACATTACATATATATATAGGAGCTTGGAACAATTAGTATTGGGTGTAAGTTTTGTTTAAACTGTTGTTTATTTTCAGCAAGTGTCTTTAAAACTTTAAAATAAAGTTTCTGGGCTAAAATTGAATTTTTGAACATTCTGGAAAGTCGTTCGATATTGTCGGTCGAACGAGTTTTCCGTTCGAACGAGTATGTCGTTCAAACGAGTTTGGTAACGAGTTTCCCCATCAGGCCACTGGAACTTCGTTAGAAGTATCGTTCGAACGAGATTTTCGACGAAAAATTAAAATGGCAGTTTTGGGCAGTTTTTGACAGTTTTCCCACTACTTTTCCCCACTAACGTTTGACTGACATATGTAGAGAGGAAACCAACATTTTTGGATTAAATTTTACATATCCTTCCATCTCCAAGAGAGAGTTTGAGAGAAAAATTAAAAAGAAGAAAATGTTCATGTTTGAGTGTTTATTTTTCAAAGAAAAATCTTTAAAACACTTCTATTTTACACCCATAGTTTGTTTATTACAAGCTTCCATATAAATATCTTGCTTGGAGTGTTTGGCACCGATTTATCTCTACATCTTGAAGAAGATAAGTTTGGGTTTACTTCTACATCCCTCAAAGAAGAAGTTCATTATTTTGCTGCGGCATTCTCACATGGTGAAAGGCACCATGTGTGGTTGACGGTGAACCTAAAGTCTCATTGGTGAATTCCAAGATTTCTATAGAGCTCCAGGGTTGTCAACTAGGAAGAGGTGTTTACAAGAAGACACGTCAAGGCTTGAAAGGGGTCGAGTCGAGGAAGTAAGTCATTTGTCTTGTAATTGTAAAACCATACTTAGTGGACTTAAGGCTAGGGTCGTCCGAGGTTTTTTCCCGTTGTGGGTTTTTCCTCGTACATCACGGCGTAGTGGTTTATTTTTTTATTTTATCTTGCTATATCATTTAGATGCATGCTTAGGGCTAAAGGATAAAATTGGTTTAAATCTCTACTCTTGTTTAATTTGGTGCTAATTAATATTTTGGGTAAAATTGATATTAATTTAATTCAAGTCATTAACCTTAATTTGGTAAAATTTGGTTTGACCTAATTTGGAAAAATGAATTAATTTTGTTAGACAAATTTCTAGGACTTGAGAGTTAAAACTAATTTGGTTTAAGTGAAATTAAAATATGTGTGAATTTAATCTTATTTCACTTGTTTAATTTTAATTTGAAAAGAAATTAAAATTTGGTATTTGTGTGTGTTTTATTGAACCATCTCACTTCCTCATCCTTTAAAAGGAAATTGAAATTATCTTTTAGTAATTAAAGATTTTAAAATTGGGGGCCTCGTGCACCAACAAGTGGTATCAGAGTCGGAGCGCTAATTTATCGCGTCAAAGATCCGTTTTTCGGCTTTTATAGTTTTTGTGCTCCTGGTATTTTTTAGGTGGTTCATTTTTTTTACTCACTCTCATTTTTTGTATCTCCCGATGGGACGCCTTAATGATAATTTGTCAATTTCTAATGATAATGAAGTTTTTGTTATTCGAGAGGAATTTAATGGGCTTAATAAGTGTAATGAAAATTTAAGAGAATTAAATGTGAGATTTGCAAAAAGAATTAAGTTTCTTGAAAATCAAAATTTATGTTTTAAATCTAGAATTGAACTTTTGCAAACCTCACTTTCTCAAAAAGATATTTTTCGTAAAAAGCTCGTGGACATAAATTACAATTTTAATATTTTAGAAAAGTCCAAGAAAGAGAGTGATTGTCTAGAAAAGACTCTTAGGGACATGTTTGCTCACATTTAGGGGGAGCTTGATAAACTTCTAGGAGTTATAGAAAATTTAAAGAAGGAGTCCCGTAAAATTGAGGAGTCTGATTTATTACTTGAGTAAAAAATTTTAAAAATAAAAAATAATTTACAAGACTCGAGTAGTAGTTGTAATGGTTCTTGCCCATCTTGTTCAAATACGTCCATTGTTAGAGCTAAGACCATTGTTTGTTTTAGAGGGTCGACTTTATCCAAGGACTTTAGGAAAGGTCACACCGTAGGTATCATTCCACGTGTTTTCACATGCTTGCATTGTGGTAGGAAAGGTCATCTTAGGTCATTTTGTTTTGCTCTTAAAAGAAGTGCTAGGAAGTCTATGCCTAGCATTTCTTTAGTTTCCGAATCCCATTATTTTAAATATACATCTATATGGGTTCGGAAATCATTTTTAGACGCGCTAGATCTTAGATTTGTTGATTCTCATTTACTTTCACATGAAACCTCCCTTGCTAAATTTAAAGGTTGAATGTGTTAATTTTGTTTGCACACTCTAGCTTTTTGTACTTTATATTATCCATCATTGCTAGGTGTATGCATATTTAATAATTTTCTAGTCGTTGCTTTATTTTCATATCTCATGCTAGAAATCATGATTTTTGTTTATCTTTTGTATTCTATTTCTTTCATTTTAGTTTGCGTTAAATCAAAAATACAAAAAGATTTTTGTTTATCATTTGGGTTTTTTTTTCTTCGAAATTTAAGCTTAATGAAAAATTCTAATGATTTTTTGTTTGTCTTTTGAGTATATATTTTTATTTTTGGTTAAAAATTTCAATAACTCAAAAAGAATTTTTTTTTGTATGTATCTTAGTTTGACACACTTTATATGGCATATACTTGTGTTTGAATCCCATCTTTTTCTCTCTCATGTGGCTAGAACTTTTGGTTAGATTGTCTATCCTTATTATGTTCTTTACCATGCTTACATGGAATAGTTGGATTTTGTGTTGATATAATGGATTCTATTTTTATATGCCTCTATTCTTACATGCACGAGCTCTTTTGGAATTTAATCGTTACATGTTATATTTGAGCTTTGTGAGGTGTTCTCTTACCAATCTTTTCATCTACATACTTCTGACCTACGAGGGCTAGTGCATGTCAAAATCCGTTGCACATGAGATGTGTGAGATATAAAAATGATATCTATGAATGTGCACGGGGAAGGGCTCCGAAAGGAATTATTATCCTTTGCTAATAGTAATCCACCGTTTGAAATGGACCTAAAAGAAATACGTGGTCCAAAGGCCTAAAAGAAAATATGGTATTAAAAAGAAAAATAATTGGCAAGGCCTGTTTTTATTGATATATTCATTCAAATATATATGCTTATTGAGGTAGATTGGATGGTATATCAACGGTTTGCACAATGTCCATTTATACTAGTTGTACTTTTAATGTCATGACTTTATTGGTTTGTAGAATCATAAAAAGTCTAGGCTTGTATGCATTGTGTATGTTTGTTTATTGAGTTCAATCTATATTGTCACATGAGGTTATATTCAAATGTGATGGAGTTTGAAATCAATTGAGAACGCCGTGAACATGTTTTAAGTGATTGGGTTTAAACTTAATTGTTACTAGTTCACACCTCAACACTTCCGTTTCCATATGACACATTTTTGCCATAGGAGTGTGAAAAGCTTATTTTATTTTGTGTCATGTGTGGTATTTATACTTAGTATATGTGTGCATGAGTTAATTATACTTATTATGTTCTCATATATGAGGTATTTTATTTGTCTTTGCCTTGCTTTCTAGTCCATCTACGCTTTAATTCATAATTGGTATCTATCTTGTTGCATTCTTTGTTGATATCACATGCTTAATATTTTATGTATCATATTGGTATCATTTTCTTGCATCTTAGTTGGTATCCGCTATTATTTTGTTGCCAAAATGATTTCATGTTCTTATCACTCGAAGCTTTATCGTGTTTAAAATGTTTTTTATCCTTTGTCTATTCCTGAACAAAAATGGGGAGAATGATAGGGGAGAAATGGTATCTATTCCTATTATAATCGTATCTTAGTTTGGGGGAGATTTATCTTAGGGGGAGACGTATTTCTAAGTAGGTCATTTGTTTGATAAAGGGGAGAATTAGTTTAGGGGGAGTAATTATTTAATTGCCTTTAATATTTTGATATTCCCTATGCGTTTGATAGTTTGCTTAAGTGTCCTGGAAGTCTTCTAAGTGGAAACTTTCATCGTAGGCAAAGATATTGATCCTTGGGTTGTTTGAGTCAAGCTATTGTATTTTTATTTTGGGTGGGACATTTTATAAGTCTAGTAGAGCTTGATGGCCCTTTAGGATTTTTGTTGGTTTTTGTCCCGGAATAGCCAAAAGGGGAGATTTGTAAGGACACAAATTTCTAATTGAGTCCTTTGTTGTTTTGGCTCAATTCGGACAAAAACATTTGAGTCATAGGATAGAGTTCTTGACCATCCTTCAGTCCTATGACATGCTAAAGTTGAAGACGTAGCAGCCAAGTTTAAAGCTTCATCAAAATGCCGAGATTATTGTGCCTCGTTTCTAAGTCAACAACATTGGTTCCATTGCTCCCAAGTTATGAATGCATTACATATTTATATAGGAGCTTGGAACAATTAGTATTGGACGTAAGTTTTGTTTAAACTGTTGTATATTTTCAGAAAGTGTCTTTAAAACTTTAAAATAATGTTTCTGGGCTAAAATTGAATTTTTGAACATTCTGGAAAGTCATTCGATATTGTCGTTCGAACGAGTTTTTCATTCGAACGAGAATATCGTTCGAACGAGGTTTGCCAACGATCTTGCCTCTGGAACATCGTTTGATATTATCGTTCGAACGAGTTGGTTTATTCAAATGAGAATGTCGTTCGAACGAGTATGTCGTTCGAACGAGTTTGGCAACAAGATTTCCCATCAGGCCACTGGAGCTTCGTTAGAAGTATAGTTCGAACGAGATTTTCGACGGGAAATTAAAATGGCAGTTTTTGACAGTTTTCTCACTACTTTTCCGCACTAACTTTTGACTGACTTATGTGGTGCGGGAACCAATATTTTTGGATTAACTTTTTCATATCCTTCCATCTCCAAGAGAGAGTTTGAGAGCAAAATTAAAAAGAAGAAAAAGTTTATGTTTGTCTATTTATTTTTCAAAGAAAAATCTTTAAAACACTTCTGTTTTGCACCCATAGTTTGTTTATTCCAAGCTTCCATATAAATATCTTTCTTGGAGTGTTTGGCACCGGTTTATCTTTACACCTTGAAGAAGAGAAGTTTTGGTTTACTTCTACATCCCTTAAAGAAGAAGTTCGTTGTTTTGCTGCAGCATTCTCACATGGTGAAAGGCACCATATGTGGTTGACGGTGTACCTAAAGTCTCATTGGTGAATTCCAAGATTCCGATGGAGTTTGGGGGTTGTCAGCTAGGCGGAGGTGTTTTTAAGAAGACGTGTCAAGGCTTGAAAGGGGTCGAGTCGAGGAAGTAAGTCATCTGCCTTTTAATTGTAAAACCATACTTAGTGGACTTAAGTCTAGGGCCGTTCGAGGTTTTTTTTCGTTGTGAGTTTTTCCTCGTACATCGCGGCGTAGTGGTTTATTTGTTTATTTTATCTTCCTATATCACTTAGATGCATGCTTAGGGTTAAAAGATAAAATTGGTTTAACTATTTACTCTTGTTTAATTTGGTGCTAATTAATATTTTGGGTAAAATTGATATTAATTTAATTCAAGTCATTAACCTTAATTTGGTAAAATTTGGTTTGACCTAATTTGTAAAAATGAATTAATTTTGTTAGGCAAATTTCTAGGACTTGAGTTAAAACTAATTTGGTTTAAGTGAAATTAAAATATGTGTGGATTTAATCTTATTTCACTTGTTTAATTTTTAATTTGGAAAGAAATTAAAATTTGGTGTTTGTGTGTATTTTATTGAACCATCTCACTTCCGCATCTTTTAAAAGGAAATTGAAATTACTTTTTGGTAATAAGAATTTTAAAAATTGGGGGCCTTGTGTTCCAACAAAAATCAATGAAATATCCAAAAATCCTTAATCGACATATACTAAAATGATCGAAAAAGCATAATTTTGAAACAATATATATATATATATATATTACACAAGATATTATATTATATCTCATACGTTTAAAAAGGGGAGAGAAATGTGTGACACCCCACCCAATTAAATACTAGGTGATCAGTTCTGTATTAAATTAAAACAGGATTTCCATTTGGTTTATTCTTAACATCACTATCAAAAACCATTAATTACTAATCAACTATTAGTTAATTAAGCCGGTGTCAAATTTTATCTTTTTATTTAGTAGATATATATGGAAACTATATTAAACCATTCACATAGTAATAATGTCTAAACTATCATAAGGAAAAATAAATAAATGTCTTGCCGAATAAACCATCGGCTACAAACCCAAAATCCAAATAATAAATCCAGCAGATAATAAATAAATCTCAATAAAAGTCTAAACTAAATAAACTGAATAAAGTGTTGTAGGGGCAACACGCCCAAAATTAAATACTGAGTTAAAGAAATCCTAATCTAGAAGTTAACAACTGAGGCGTCTAGTCCAAATCCTGCATGCATCCACATATTATGTTGCACATCCCTGGAATAGATAATTAAGTCTGGTGTCCCTGTGGCTGGACACCTAAAAGGGTTTGAAAATATTTTTTGCAAGGGTTATAACCCAAAATATTTGAAAAAGATTTGGAAGTGATTAAGTTTGCATTAATTAAAATGCATGAATACTTTTCATATTTAAACTAGTGTCGCACGCCCTTGAGATAATACTCATCCCTTAACTAATGTGCACACATATCTCTTTCCTCATAACCCACCTAGTTGTTCTACCCCGTCTAACTAGCCTTGTTATTACTAATGATTATTAAGTTATTTCACCCAGTAACTCTTTGAATGAAGTCTTATAAAATCATACAACGTTCTCACTAGTTATATAAATAATACAATTTCACTTCATGTATTTTACCCGTATATAAATATTCACACTATTAGAGACATATAATTATACGACAATGGTCAGACACATGCCGTATATGATATCCATCCTCTCGAGTAATAACTCACCTGATGCTTTTTCTAAAATTCTATCACCCCAGATATACTTAATCCAACCTGGATACCACGAGATAGTTAACTCACACTGAATCATGCAATAAAATATTAAGCATAGTGGAGGCAGTTGTGACACCTCGTCCAATTAAATACCGGGTGATCAGTCATTTATTAAATTAAAAACAGAATATCCAATTTGTCCATTACTAGCATCACTGTCGAAAACTTTTTAATATTTACTAACCACCTAGTATTTGAAAAGCTAGTGTCAAATTTTATCTTCATCATTAACATGCAATGATTTATAATAATTAATGATTTAAATATCACATTCACCGTATTAAATTAATCAACACTACAGATAGCGAAATACTGAATCAAATAAGATACGATGGGAGTAAACATCCCAGTCTAAAACTCTAATACAATAATCCTTATAAAAACTAAATCCACAACTGAATAATAAAAAGACTATAATGTGTCTGGAAACAACTGCTAATAGAAGATGGGCGACATGCTTGACTGAGATAAAATAAAAGATGCATCAGATCTGAAAGGACTGAATAATAAAAAGACTACACTTACTAACTCGTTGTACTCACCTGTGTTGCCCATACAATAACGATTGAGGTTCTATGTTTATTAGACATTTATTAATTTATTGTTTAGGATTAAGTTCCCACGTATTTAGATTGATTTTGATATTACTGACTTTCTCATCTACTAAGCACAAACAATAGAATTAAATCACAAGTACACACACACACACACACACACACACACACACACACACACACACACACACACACACACACACACACACACATATATATATATATATATATATATAGTACCTCGAGGTTGAGCTGCGGTGCATGCATACTATTCTATCAAGTTCCAATACATCACGTATAAAATAAAGGACTAATGGTCGAGCATCACTTTTGAACCAGAAATACAAATCACACATATAGAAGGTGCATATAATCTGAGGCCTTTGGGATACACACAGACCTACGCACCCAAATGACTGGGCACACCCTCATTCACACAAGTAGTGCTCATCCCTAAGTTCTATATTCTGAGGCACAAGTCAAAATCCCCCAAGATGGCTCCTCAAGATAAGACTGTCCCCTTTTTTGAACCTCCCGCGATAGCAAACAACGTATGTATGTCATACACATAATAAGATACACATTAGGTTATCAAACAACCTAGGTATATATATATATTCAATTAAGGTAATGCGTTACTCCTTAATATATTATGTACGTAGTCTACATAACCCTCTTATAGCCTACGTATTATTAGCCTACCGCTAAACTCATTATTTGTATCAACTCGAGTGTTTCTCTTCATTTAGAAAGTTACCTAATGTCCCTTAAGCCTATTCAGTATCTATCTCACTCATTTCTACTGGTCTAAGTCATCGTTTCCATCGAAATTCTGGGATAAGGTATCCTTCTCCGAATTGGGTTTCCATTATTCAATAATACGTAATTAAACATAACCCTTGCACCCCCCTCATGTGATAAATTCTAATACCTAATATGAGCCTACTATTATTTTTAAAATAACTCTCTTTATGTATAGAAAATATCTCAGAAGTTAATTCAATCTTTTCCTACTAGTTCTAAATAAAAGGGATGAAAAGTGTCAAATTCTGGGCGGCCGAATCGATTCGGCCCTGAGCTGAATCAATTCACCTACCAATTTGATTTGGACAGGGAGCCGAATCCATTCGCATGTTACATGTATGTTTATTCTTCCTTAAACAGTTACGGGGTTCACCATTTTTAATCAACCAAACCTTCATTTCACGATCCCATACTCCCAACCAAACCTACCAAACATCATTCCAACCTATATACATGATTTCTAATGTTTTAAAATCACTAAATCACCGAGAACCAACATTTAATTGGGATTCAATAAAGAATTATCTCTAAAAACCCTAGTTCATCAATAATCATCAAGAACCTCTATAAAACCCAAATTTCTTTATGCCTAATTATATAAATTTAACCAATTCGTCATAATTCAGAATGGATTCAATTCCAATATTAATTCCACCCAAAACTTGATTTAATTTCCCAATTGAGTCATCAAAACACATGAAATTAAGATATTAAACATCCTAGTCTAACATGGATGATATATCCTTCAAGAATTAAGCAAGATAAATACTTGCGTTTGTGTGTAGGTCTAAATTCCACAAAATTATTGATATGTTTGTGTTCTTTTTCCTCCGATCTATGCAACGGTGATGTTTTTGGTTCAAGAATGGTGTATGACAGTCTTAGGGCTCTCTCAGGATTCTTCTTCTTCCTGCCTTGATAACCTCTCTAAATTTGGTTCACGTAACCCTAACTTCTATAACTCCCAATCTGATTTATACTTATAAAATTCATGGTCTACTTTCTTAAATATACAATTGACTAAAATATCCTCCCGGGGTGTCGGTTTTGCCTAAAATTATCGTGGGACCCAAACTGAACCTCCAGGTACACTTTTCAGACTATCTCGACCCTTCTGGACATATTATAAAACTAGAAATGGCCATTTGAAATATAAAAATAAGATTATGTTTTATTTCTCAAATTATGTCTTGACACGACTGGCACACGCGTCCCGATTACATTTATTGCAACTGCCGTATTTTTCACTCACGATAATTTACATTATTTTATTATTATTATTATTATTATTATTATTATTATTATTATTATTATTATTATTATTATTATTATTATTAATCATTCACTAAGTAATATTCAATATAAATAAATATTAACCCTTTCTCTCTAATTAATATTTATTATCCCAGATTAATTATTCCAATTTCATTTAATTAATCCTAATTTAATTCATAATTAATCCAAATATAAAAATCATTAAAAATATGGTGTGTTAAATACTTCCCCCCTTATAACGTAATTTCGTCTCGAAATTCAAAAAATTAAAATACCTGCTATGAACAACTTTGGGTATTTCTCACGCATCTCATCCTCACGCTCCTAAGTAGACTCATCAGCATTATGATGCCCCTACTGAACATGTACAAGTGGCACTACCTTCGGCCTCAACCTCCTCTCACTATGGTCTAAGATAGCGACTGGTCTCTCCTCGGACGATATATCAGGTTGTAAGTCTATATCCTCTAGTGCAATTTGGGTGTAAACCAACTCATCCCGTAGGTATCACCGTAACGAAGAAATATGGAACACGTCATGAATACGGTAAAAGTGCTCCGGCAATTCGTGTCTATATGCCACTCTTCCAATTCTCTCAATGATATGAAATGGCCCAACGTACCTTGGCGCTTATTTTCCCTTTTCCCAAAATCTCATTATCCCCTTAATAGGAAATACACACAGTTGCACCGGATCCCCTAAATCAAACTCTATAAAGGATCACTTAACATCGGCATAACTCTTTCATCTATCCTGAGCTATCCATATATTACTCCGAATCATCACTATTCTGTCTGAAGTATCCTGGATCAACTTTGGCCCGAGTAGTTTGTTGTCTCCCACCTCCAACCAATAAGTTGGCAAATGACACAGTCTACCATACAGTCTACCATACAGTGCCTTGAATGGGGTCATGCCAGTCCTAAACTGGTACGAGTTATTATAGATGAACTCCACCAATGGAAGATATTGCTCCCAACCTCCCCTAAAATCAAGTATACACATCCGTAACATATCTTCAAACATCTGATTAGTCCTCTCCATTTTCCCATTAATCTACAGGTGATAAGTTGTACTCAATCTTAACTCAGTAGGAAACTCTCCCAAAATCGAGATACAAAAATTTTATCCCTGTCGGACACAATGTCTAATGGCATCCCAAGCAATCTTACTATCTCAGCAATTAAAATCTGGGCATACTGTTCCATAGAGTAATCAGTCTGAACTGGCAGGGACTGAGCTACCTTTGTCAAGCGATCCACTATCACCGATATGGAATCGTGACCCCTGTATGAAGTACGTAACCTGGTAATAAAATCCATGGAAATTCTCTCCCATTTCCACATAAGAATCTCTAACGGTTGTAGGAGTCCTACTGGTCTCTGGTGGTCCACCTTTACTAGTTGACATGTGGTATACCTAGAGATAAACTCAGCGATGTCTCTCTTCATCCCACTTCATCTGTATAGCCATCTCATATCTTGCTACATCTTATCCCCTCTAGGATGTATCGTAAATCGAGATACGTGTGCCTCTTCCATCACAGCGTGTCGTAAGTCCTCCCCCTCAGGAACTATCAACCTCCCGTTGAATCGCAAACCTCCCTATGAACTAATGGAGTACGACTCGACTTCCCCAGCAAATAGTTTCCTAATCCGCTCCTGACAAAGTGGATCCATTGCCTATGCCTCTACCACCCTCGTGAATCTGGGGTGTAACGGTCATAACTGACATGAAGGATCCAACAACCTTATCTTGATGACCCAACTCCTTCCATTTTTCCTTCCACACCTTCATAACCTTCCCTCGCTAGTGTGTGCCTCAAAGCATTGGCCACCACATTGGCCTTCCCCACGTGATACCACATCTCAAATTGATAGTCTTTCACAAATTCAAGCCACATGTTCTAAAGCATATTCATCTCTCTTTAAGTGAACAAATACTGTAGTGACTTGTAATCTGTGAACAGGAAAATTTTCACCCCTTATAGGTAATGTCTCCAAATTCAAAGGGCAAACACGACTGTTGCTAGCTCCAAGTCATGGGTGGGTTAATTCCTCTAGTGAGGCTTAAGCTTACGGGAAGTGAAAGCTATAACCTGATTCTCCTGATGAATTACTCCCCCAAGTCCCTATAATGATGCATCGGTGTAAAATAGGTACTCCACTCACTACACCAAAATGGCCAAAATGTCACCTTTCAGCCGGCCACCCTTGTCAAGGTCATTGACCGTGACAAAAAACACGCGTTTTATGTCACGGTCATTGACCTTAACACGACCGTGATAAGGCCGTGACAAATTTACTTGTCACGGACTTGTCACGGTCATTGACCGTGACAATTCTTTAAATAATTGTCACGGTCAATGACCTTGACACGATCGTGACAATGTTCGCAGCAAAAAAAGCCCTAGGCTTCTTTTTTCCCATCGTTTTTTGGATTTCCCCCCTCTCTCTCTCTAAGCGATTTCTGCTCTCTCTCTCTCTCTAAGGAATATTTTTTCTCTCTTTCTCTTTCATTTCTATATGTGTGTGTATGTGTGTATATGTATGTGTATAAGTGTGTGTATGTGTGTGTATATATGTGTGTGGTGGGGGAGGGGGAGGGGGTGGTGGAGGGGGGCAGGGGGTGGGGTGGGGTGTGTGTGCAGGTGTGTGCGTATGTGTGTGGCGGGGGGAGGGGGCAGGGGGTGGGGGTGGGGGTGGGTGGGGGTGGGGTGGGGTGGGGTGGGGTGTGTATGTTGCATAATGGTACTCATACTTTAATCTTTAACATTATGGTATTTGCATAAACTTTATGCTTAATCCGTTTAAGAATTCTTCAAATTGTTAAAAGAGTGTCACACACTAATTTATTCATTAATAATGGGTTCCTCAAGTTAAACTAAATTATAGCGATTTAGCATTTTAAGTGAAACTTAACTTATTCACTTCATTTTAAGAAGTTAGTTGCGAGAGTATTAAAATGGATAAAATATGTAATTTTACAGAAATAAATAGATATACAGTTAATGAGACAAATAGCTCACTACATTAGTGCTATAAGTTGACAACACGTATAGTAATAATATTTTATAAATGTGGACATTCTTTCATAATAACTTTGAATATTTATATATGACTTTATTGGGTAATATGTTGTGTAATTTAGATGGACATGTTATCTAGGATAACCTTTCACCACCTAATTGCATAATTCCTTAATAATTATTCCAGTTACTCAAAATCAATTTTCTTTGAAAAATTATTTTGCTTGTGTGTGTGGCGGGGGCAGGGGGTGGGGGGATGTGGTGTGTGTGTGGTGGGGCAATCTTAACAATTGTATAGCTTTAATTGTAATTTTAATTGTATTGTGCCCAGTTCATATGAAAGTAGGATTGCCCCTCATTGTAAATTAGTAAATTAATAATTGTATACTTTAGTAATTGCCCATTTCATATGAGTAGATGAATTAGAAGGAGTACGGGATAAACATTTGTTGTTGACATTGCTGTTGAATTAATTTGATTAGTAAATGTTGGGTTGGTTCGTTTTGAAAGTGGCATGACCACTGGATTATTGTCCATATGGGGGTGGGATTTTTCAACTTTTTTTGAAAATTACTTTGTATATCGAACAATATATATATATAGTATGATAATTAAATGAAACATACATGAAATTCACAATATATATATACACATGCATGTTGTTAGAAAGTCTTAAATGTAATTCTCACTTTATTCATGCCAAACCCGACTCTCTTATAAGATATGCATATTGTGATAAAATATAATGAGGATAAGAGACTTTTGTAGTTGTCACGGTTGTGGTGGGGGGAGGGGGGGAAGGGGTGGGGTAGTGGGGGTGGGGTGTGGTGATAATATTATATCTGTACTAATGACATTTTTTACAGCAAATGTCTCCTTCAGATATTAAGGCGAAGATGATGATGTTGTTTATGATGATGTCGTCTGGGTTCGGTGGTAGTGGAGGCGACGAGAGCTCTTCCGCCCCTAGGCTCCCCAAATATGGGAAATTTGGGATTACCGTCGAGAACAAATCGGAGATAATAGCGAGATCCCTCGTTCTGCTAAAGACGGTCATCGGCCCGGGGTTTATGACTTGGAGGGAGGTGCCATATGAGCTCAAGTTAGGTGTTTGGGCGGCACTACAGGTAATATATTTATATTTATATTTCAATTTCAATTTCAATTTCAATTTCAATTTCAATTTCAATTTCAATTTCAATTTCAATTTCAATTTCAATTTCAATTTCAATTTCAATTTCAATTTCGATTTCATTTTATATTTATATTTATATTTATATTTATTCGCAACTAACATTTTATTTGTTGGACAGGAACAATTCAACTTGGATCCAAAGCTACGCGATCCCGTCTTGGAGCATATTAGGGAGCAACTCAAGTCGTGGAAGAAAAATATGCGGGCACGGTACTTTGGGAAAACACGAGAGTCCATTATCCAATGGCGTGAATTCGTCCCCCCCAAGGAGCCGATCTCATTGGCACAATGGCAGAAGTTCATTGACAATGAGATCGAGGATCGATAATTGGCATCTCGCCAATCGGGGAGGGAAAATCGGGCAAAAAAGACGGACGTGCACTACTTCGGCCGGACCTCTTACGCCGAGGTGGAGCATAGGATGCAGGTAAGATTTAATTTTTCTATAACTACAGAAATATATTATTCTTCATTATTTTACTTTGTGGGGCCGATACTGATTTTACTTTACTTTATTTTATTTCAGGGGGTAGGGGGTGGGCCATGGGGTAAGCCACATAGGCTCGATACTTATGTGGCTCTTCGGACGAAGAAGGGGAAGGACAAGGAGGTGTCCCCGAGCGTCGCGAACACGATTGTAAGTAATCCGATAGTTTAATTTTGGTTAATTACGTTATAATTTTTTAGTTTACTTATTTTACTAATCATGTGCTTTTTGTCGTTTCAGGCAAAGCTTAAGGAAGTGCATGAGTCGCAGTCTGATGCCGACAAGGCATCTTTGTCCACAGACGCACTCAGCCAAGTGCTTGGCTCTGATCGCAAGGGGAGGACAAGGGGGTGAGCTCGCAGGTGGCCAAATCTAGGATCATCGGATTGGAGACGAGTGACACCGGGTTGGCTCGAACGGTGGATTCACACGACGCGAAGCTGTCCCATTTGGAGGCGACAGTCCAAGATATGTACGCATTCATGAAGTGTACGTTGGGCGGAGACTGTAAAGGGAAAGAAAAAGGGAAGGAGAAGGCGGTGGAGGAGGAGGTGCGGGACGATGAGGCGCTGGATGACGAGGATGTGGACCTCGCTGCTTCATCACCGACACGTTCGTACTTCGATGATCCACTTCCCTATTTGGCGCCCTTTAACAGACCAATGTCGACACTTAGTTTGCCGAGCGTGTTCATATTGGACGTATTTGATGGCCAATGGATAGGGCGGGGTTTGAGGGACCCGAATATCGTCCAGGGTGGAATAGTTCATGGACGTGCGCTTCAAGAGATGGAGTCCAGGGTGCTCGTCACACATGTCATACCCGGGAAGGAGAACTCCCTATTGTGGTTGCGCGAAAATGCGGAACGACGTATATTAGTGGGTGCGTCAATTCGTATGTCGTGTGGCCTACTCACCTCCTCAGTTTTAGCAATACACCAGACATGTAGTGACATTGTTTTAAGTTTGAATTGAATTGTTATAAGTTTGAATTGAATTGTTTTAAGTTGTTACATTTGAATTATATCGTGATGCATATTGTCTCTATTTGAATATATATTTGCATTATCTTTAGTTTGTTTGGATATATGATGTTTGGAACAGGTACAACGTTGCTATAAAAGGTACAAATATACTGCTGGGCAGTGGCAGTGGCCATACTGCCCAGCAGATTTTTTTTTTAAATTTTGCCCAAAATTGTCACGGTCAATGACCGTGACAAGTCCGTGACAAAAAGTTGTCACGGACGTGTCACGGTCATTGACCGTGACAATTTTTTTAAAAGGGTCACGGCTTTGTCACGGTTTATAACCGTGACAAACGTGTCATGGTCATTGACCGCGACACGACCTTGACACAAAACGCGAGTTTTGTGTCAAGGTTAATGACCGTGACACGACCGTGACAAAAAAATTTGTCTCGCCTCGAAATGTCACGGTCATTGACCTTGACAAGTTGGATTTGTCAGGGTCAATGACCTTGACAATAGTGCAGATTTGGTGTAGTGACTCTTGGCCTGGGTAGAGCGAGAAGTAGTGCTCAAGTTAACTTGTCCTTCAGCTCATCGAAAGCCAATTGACAAGCGTCATCCCAAATGAACGACACTCCTTTGCGAGTCAAGTAAGTCAGAGGACCCACAATCTTTAAAGACCCTAGAATAAACCACCTGTAATATCCCACCAAACCCGAGAAACTATGTACCTCCGTCAGTATCGTGGGCTATCCCCACTCCCTCATCGCTGAAACCTTACTCGGGTCAACCGATATCCCCCTCTCTTAACAATATACCCCCAAAAATGCATCTCACGTAACCAAAACCCACATTTTTTAAACTTTGCATACAGTTGATGCTCCGGCAGTCTCTGTAAAAGATGACGTAAATGCTCGGAATGCTTCTCCTCGATTCAAGAATAAATCAGGATGTCATCAATGAAAATGATAACAAATTGATCTAAGAACTCTCTGAACACCTTATTCATCAATTCCATAAATACAGTGGGTACATTGGTTAGTTCAAATTTTATAACCCTGAACTCGTAAGGCCCATATCTTTTCAAGAAGACTATCTTAGACAAATCTTGCTCCCTGATACGAAACTAATGATACCCGGATCTCAAGTCTATCTTCTAGAAGTAGGTATCTCCTCTCAACTAATCAAATAATTCATCGATTCGGGGAAATGGATACTTATTCCATATCGTGACTTTATTCAGCTCCCGGTAGTCAACACATAGTCATAGTGACCCATATCTCTTCTTCACAAATAATACAGGGGAACTCTATGGCGATGTACTACGAAGTATGAACCCTTATCCCAAAAACTGCTCGATCTGATCCCGTAACTCTCTCATCTCCATAGAATCCATATGATAAGGCGCACGTGTTATTGGTCGAGTGCCCGATGCTAAGACTATCACAAACTCTTTCTCCCTACTTGGTTGTAATCTCAGTATCTCCTGGAACACATAAAAAAAACTCATGAACAACGTGAGTCGAATAAAATGAAATCACCACCTCCTGTGAGGTCTCCTCCTCTATACAGTATAAATGGGTGGATGAGCCTCTATCCAAACGAGGCTTAGCTACTAAAAACATCTCCTGCCCCTGTATAGCAAATACAATACTCCTACTATAATAGACAATCATAGATCTATAAGTGGTTAGCCAATCCATGCCTATAATAGTGTCATACTCTGTCATGTCTAACACAAGCATGTCGGTGAGAAAAACCAGTCTCCCAATGTCAATACTCACCCCCCAATAGATAAAGAATATTAGTGTCCCATTGCCCAATGACGAATCTACACATGTAATTGTACTATTGATTTTGTCTAACAATCCTACGGCTCGTGCAAACCTAGATGCTATGAATGAGTGTGAAGCCTTGGTGTCAAATAAAATTCCCCCAGAAATTCCATGGATGGGAAACATACCCTCAATAACGGGTGGAGCCTGTGGCACTACAGCCTAGTGGACGTGATACACACACCCATACTGTAACTGACCCTACTGAGGTGGGGCTGCTGAAACTACTGGTACTATAGGTAAGGCTGGCACGCGTGCTGGTGGTGGAAGGGCAACGGGGATGATAGGTCTCTAAGGCTCCTGGCGACCTCCCTATTGCTGCTGAACCCTACCCTTATCAGAGAAATACTATCGCTTGTGGCCAGTCCTACCACTAATGAAACACCTACTCGTGAAATTACCTCCCCTCTGGCCTTGTTAACCTCGACCATGTTGTCCATTACTGCCCCTACCCTGGCCTTTTTAGCCCTGGTGAAATAGTTTCTGGACCTACTAGCCCTGGTGGCCTTGCCTATATCCACCCTGTCCCTACCGATAATCCCCAAAATAGAACCTCTTAGCAATATCCCCTGGTGGGGACCTTGCTTATCCTTCCTCTACTTACTTTGTGCCGGATGTGCCCTCATAATTACTACCCCAGTCCTGCCTTGCTAGCTGGATTCTCCTACCCACTTTCTCCTCTTAACGTGGAAGTGGCAGTCTTAACAATGTAATAGAGCAGAATTTAGTATCTCTGTGTAGGTCTTCAGAGTTGGATTGCCCAACAAGTGCTGTCGGATCCTCCAAGTAAGGCCATTTGTAAATAACTTTATTTTCTTCTCCTTAATCGGTACCTCTCCTGAAACGAAGTTAGTCAACCTCATGAATTCCTCCTCATACTCAGCAACAATTGAGATCTAGCAGTTTCTGCCTCATCTCTTTCTAGATGGCGAATGGAAAATATTTGCGGTCAAACCACTCCTAGAACTCCTGTATCATCATGCTTTCGCTCTCCTCCGCGATGGTAATAGACTTTCACCACTTCAATGCCGCCCCGACTAGCCTTAATGTAGCTAGAATCTACATCGGAACATCAGTACACTTCTATATCCCCAGGTGCCTCTGGATGTCCTTTTTCTACTGTCTCGCAACCACCACATCTAAACTCCCCTGCAACTCAGGATGATGTTCCTTCTGGAAGGAATCTTTGACTCGATCCCAAGCAGAAGGAAATACCTACATTTGAACTGGTGCTGCCACCTATGCTTGGGGTGAGGCATTCTGTGCAACCGTGGATAATGCTGCACTAACTACATGAGCGACTATGGTGGCGACCTCTGTGGCATTCATAGAATCCTTGATTAGAGATGGCTGAGACTCTGGCTACGCCTATGGGGTGGCTCTGTGGAGCATCGAGGAGGCATCTAAAAGGGTAAATAATTTTCCATCAGTCCATAATTCAATATGTCTTAAAATAGCTAAAGACGTAAATGGGTAATAAAGAATACAACAATCCTAGTAATATGGCTCTACATCGAAGAAGGCTATACTAAAACGTAATAAGCCGCGCAGAACCTAAAGACACTAGAACATGATGCTCTGATACCATCTGTGACACCTCATCTAATTAAATACCGGGTGATCAGTCATTGATTAAATTAAAAATAGAATATCTAGTTGGTCCATTCTTTGCATCTCTGTCGAAAACTTTTTAATATTTACTAACCACCTAGTATTTGAAAAGCTAGTGTCAAATTTTATCCTTATCATTAATATGCAATGATTTAAAATAATTAAATGATTTAAATATCACATTCACCATATTAAATTAATCAACACTACATATTGTGAAATACTGAATCAAATAAGATATGACAGGAGTAAACATACTAGTCTGAAACTCCAATACAATAATCCATATAAAAACCAAATCCACAACTGAATAATAAAAGGAGTACAATGTATCTAAAAATAATTGCTAATAGAAAATGGGTGACATGTCCGACTGAGATAAAATAAAGGATGAATCAGATCTGAAAGGAATGGATGTGTCTACCAAATAGGTCCATCAATCATTCATAGCAACTGCAACAACGTCAACTGGAAATTAACTCATAAGTTGGGCCTCTTTATGGCAAGGAACCTAAAATGGTTTTTATAAAAAAGATTTGGAAAACGGGCCAGTGTCCGAGTAAAACCATTTAAAAATTATAGCAAGTATTTAAAATGCATAATGAGTAGATATTATATACATGTTAGGTTTACGGCTATCTCTTGAGGTCGTTACCCCCCAACTAGTGTGGACGCCTAATGTATACTCCTAACTCGTCCTAGTTATGCTACCTGACGCGACCACAAAAGTGTTTAGTGTGCCTACAATTTATGATCAAGTGCAAGCCTGTCGCTCAAGTAATAATCCGATAAGTTGGGTATCGATCCTCAAGGAAATAGGACGAACGAAGTCATAACGACGTTGGAAAGATGAAAGTAACCTAACTTTGACTACTAAAAAAGAACGAAAATATGATTTGAATTGTGAAACAACTATAACTATATGCAACTTTGAAAGTGATTAATTAATGAAATCAGGAATAAATGAAATGCAATTACTCTAAATTAACTAAAAGACTGATGATAATTTAAATAAAACTTTAACTATAAGATGAGAAAGATGGGTCGGGTTACAATACCCCACACCCTGGTAATTCACTTCGTTGAATACTAGATTCAAAATTAAAGCTTAAAATGAATTCAACTTTTTAATACATCTAAGTATACATATATGAGAGATCGTAGCCCGCACAGTATGTAAGCAAAGGTTGGATTAAAATTCGGTCTTTATTTCTCCTAAGTATTACACATATGAGGGATCGTAGCCCACACGGTATGCAAGCAAAGGAAGAATTGAAGAAGTATTGTATTAACTACGATATAATTCATCTCAGGTTTTAATTCCAACTTCTATTTCCACTATCATGAATTACATCTGGTGGGGTTCATGCACCCCAACCCTTGAGAACTTAGCCGAACATATTAAAACTAGAAGAAAACACGTTTTAAATGAAAATAATATTTTAATAACGAATGAAGAAGAAGAATGAAAATACTCACTAAAGAAATAACTACTATAATAATGAAAGAAAAAATTAGAATGATATTACTTGAATTGCAAAACTGGAATCAAAACTAGGGTTTCTTGTTATTGTCTTCTCTAAACTAATTACAATGCTTCTCTAACGAAACAGAAGACGTCTCAATGTCTGGGAGGTGTTTAAAATATATACTCTACAAATTTCTAAGAGTTTCAACCATGAAAGACTCTAATTTTTCAAGTGGATAAGTTTGAATTTCCGATAGCCGAACTGATCCTATTAAGGGGCTTCGGTTCGGTTCCATCTTTGACAGATGTTTTTCCTCGAACTGGTTTGGTTCGTTTATTTCATCTTCGGTTCGGTTCCATCTCTTCATGCTTCACAAGAATTTTACCCAAGGTAGGATCAACTCATTTTTCAAGACCTTCGGTTCGGTTCCTTCATTGACAGAAACTTTCCCTCCTTGTAATTTTTAAAGACATGTAACTTTTGATCCGGAGCTCGGATTAGAATGACGATTCTTCCTAAGCACTTGTAGGTGAGAGGTCTTCGACCTTCCTTCTGATTCTTTCCTTCCTTGTGCACTTAATACCTGTGAAATGGATGGGAAATACACGAAACTCTGGGAAGAATTTATGCCTAATCAACCCCCCTAACTTAGAACTTTAATAGTCCCGAGCAATGTAAAAGAATCAAAACATGGTCCAACTCTTAAATGGTATAGAATACCTCTTTCACGGGTGAACGGTTGCATTTAGCATATGCAATAAGCCTTTAAACCCCTAGGTTACCCTCGTTGGACGAGTTGTGTCTCGTAAGGGTTCGCAGTGAACATACCCACAAAATTCGACTCAAAGAAAACTCAAAATACGTAAAAATTGTATAACTAAAACTTTTTCGGAAAATAGTCATCATCAATTCATGTTCAAGAGTCTCAGATCATAGTGCGTGTGTGCAGAGCTAGAAATTTAACCGCTGACTTCAACTGATTGATCATTACGTTACTTATTTGAAAATTCATTTTGATTTCAAAATCTCACGGATGCTCTCACAAACGAATCACTCGGAAGGGTGGCTATTTTCTCTCGGTATGCGTGATTTATAAGAGTAAATTTACTGGAACCAAGTTCACGCACACAAATAGAAAGACGAAATTTTATGATAAATGGATCTCATCATTGGATTACGATTATAAGAAAACGGGAACTATGCCTCTAATTCCTATTTATAATATCGTTTATTATGTTTTTGTGTTTTAGCTCTCCACGCAGTAACCAATTTTCATATTTTGGACTCGGTTAGGACTTTTTCGGGTTAAAGGTGTATTGGGTAAAAAGGGAATGGTAAGGAAATCTGGAATTGTAAAGTTTTCTTATGATGTCCATTTGTGCTTTTTCAGGCTTTTTCTCATTTTTTCTTATTTATCTATTTTTTTTGTTTAGCATATCTATTCTTTTCTTGCCCCTTTTTTTATGCACTTTCCGGACTAAATTTCTAGGATTTAAATTTTCATAATTCCGAGCCAATTGGGGTTTTTCGGGTTGTCAAACGAAAGGGAAAAATTTATTCGTCTCAATTTGGGTTTACAAAATGGATTATTTTTTTCGCTACTTTTTCTGGCCAATGTTTTTTGGGTGACAACCAAGAGCCTCCTTCATTGTCCAAATGTGAGCTGCGTTCCCATATGCGTCTCGAGATTAATTTAATTTAGAGATTTATTTATCATGTTTTTCAAGGCAATATGACACATATTTTCCATAACCGGTCAAAGTGAAAGAATTGAGATCCTCGATGACTTATTAGAACGCTAAAAAGAACTTTTGAGTTAACAATTAACTCGAATTGATTTATAAATTGACAATAATGAAAGGCTTGAATCTAACCGGGTTTGTTAATCTCCACATTTATTCGTTAAGTCGTCTACGTTCGCTCAATTTCCATCTTTGGTCAATTTCGGCTTTGTGTATTATGTTTTTATAATTTGAGACTTTAAACCGACTTTTAACTATATTTTTGAAAATTTTGAATTCCAATTTTTTATTTATTTTGAAGAAAAATATTTTTGGGGTTTTCAAAATTTTACGATTTTTTTTTTTTGAAATTTCAGGGAATTTTTGAAAATTTGTGAAGTTTTGGAAAGACGCACTTGTGACCCCCCCCTAACTTAGACTTTTGCATTGTACTCAAGCAAAAAGGACTAAAATCTAACTCAAAGAGAATTAAAAGTGCGAGAAAATAAAATGAAAAAATAAAACAGAAATGCGGATTTTGTTTTATTAATACTTAGCACTTGTGGTACAAGGGAGAGGGGAGAAATGCACAACCAACATTTTAAACAACCAACAAAAACACAACCAATAACACACGAATGACAAACAATAGAAATTGGCTTCACTGGGGAGGTTGATTGGAGGGTCCGGGTGCGCTGGGATCATACAGATCATAGAAGAAGGTTGGAGGGGGTCCACATAAGTTGAACTCGTACAAGTGGGTTTGGAGATGATGCATAATGCTCGTATCCCTTTGGTAGGCCTCTTGATCCCATTGATAGGCTGCTTGGTCCCTATTGTATTGTGTGAGGAAACCGTCAAAACGGGTTGGCACAGCCGAAAGGCTCCTATTAAAATCTGCACCCGGGGGCTCAAAATCTGATTCGTCATCTTCGTCGTACTCTTCTTCATCGACCCCACCCATCACGAAATCCTCGGCCTCGTTCTCTTCAACAATGATCACGTCATCTTCATCGGCATCAACCACCTCCCAGGCTTATCGAAGGGCTGCGCTTTGTTGGGCGCTCCTAGTGCGTGACACTTTCCCAATGGGCTCCGGGAGTGGTGGAAAGGCTCGAGGTGTCTGAATACCAACATCGGCAAGAAAAGAGATTATGAGACGTGCATATGGGAGGGTCACCTCACCTTTTTGCTCCAAGGACGTATAAAAAATATCGGTGCAAAGCACGCGTGAAAGATTGATAATGAAGTTGGGATAAAAAAGGTGGTAGACGAGAGTATCTTAGTGAGGGAACATTGCCAAGTCGTTTGTGGTTTGAAGCAAATTGGCGCAAACAATATGAAATTTAATGTGTGCCTTATCGTTGAGGTGTCCCACGGGGAATGTGACCCTTTCCCAAATCTCTTTGGGCGCGAGACGGTCGATGCATTGCTGTTTCGGGATGGTGGGGGCTTTGACGGGGTAGTCAAAGTCGTTCGGTTTTGGGACTCCCTTATAAGAAAGTTTGCGGGACCGAATAACCAAGGAGAAAGGGATGGGGCGGACGTCGACAAAAGCTTAGCCCTCAAACTCGCATGTACAGACAACAGAGACATAGAAAGATTGGACCTCGTCGGCCCACACGACATTGTGTGGTTCGACAAGATATTGCGTCCACCCCTTCCGTCTGAAAAGATTCGTGACCGAGCGGGGAAGCTTATCCCAGTTAATGACACGCTCGATGTGAAGTTGGTGGTATATGCTGAAAAAAATTTCACACCACATGCGCTCCATGTGAGACCAGTATTCCCCGTTACCGTTCAGAAGGACCTCGGTAGACATGTATTTTGTGGGAAGAGCGGGATTTTTCGTGGAAATATCTGGGAATTTTTGAAATTGGAGAGATAGGTTTAGAGAGGGGATATGTGATGGAGGTGTGGATGAATGGTAGGGGAGATGTGTAATTTATAGGTAGTGGGGAGGGTTGGGGGGGGAGATAATTTTGAGGGAAAGAAGGGATGGATGTTTGGAGGGAAAGTGGGGTGTGAAAGGAGGGAAATGGAGAGATTTGGGAAGGGGGGAGGTATCTCGAGAAGAGGAAAACTGCAGAATTCGAACCGATCCGGTTCAGGGGGTACCGATCCGGTTCTGGGATTTTTATTTTTTTGATTTATCATAATCGAACCGATCCTGTTCTGGGATTCGATTCGGTTCGCCTTAGGCAGAACTCTCTCCTCTCAGAATGACGAAAATAAAATCTCTCACCCTCGAATACCCGGACACTCTCTTACTTATTCTTACACTTGGACTTCCTTGACTCCCTCACAAAGTGCGTGTTGGTGTGCCTAATCCGAACCCTCACCTTTAGTAACCTACCTATGAACTCTAACTACTCTACATACGCACATCTACTATACACAAGAATTCACCCCATATGCGTCGGGCGTGCGATGACCTCTCAGTTCAAGATCATTCTACACCATAAATGGGGTCCTATAACTAAATGGTGTCGATCTCTTCTACGCATGCCTCAACATATAGCTTTAGGCACTTTCTATTGACTTTGAACGCGTTCCCCCCTTTAGATCTTCCAATTCTACAGCTCCGTGGGGGAAAATGCTTCTCACAACGAATGGACCAGTCCATCGGGACTGCAATTTACTTGGAAATAGATGAAGCCGGGAGTTGTAGAGGAGTACCTTTTGTCCCAGTTGAAACTCTTTTCATCGGATAATCTTATCATATGATGTTTCATCCGGGCTTTTGCAATCTTGGCATTCTCATACACATCATTACGTATCTCTTCTAACTCATTTAGTTGAAGCTTACTAGCTTCACCGCCTTTGTCCATATTGTAATTTAATCTTTTAATGGTACAATACGCTTTGTGTTCCAACTCAACGGGAAGATGGCAAGGTTTTCCATACACAAAGCGGAATGGGGGCATTTCGAGTGGGTTCTTATATGCGGTACAGTAGGACCATAGCGAATCGTTCAATCGAAGGGACCAATCTTTTCGGTCGGGATTGATGATTTTTTCTAGTATGTGCTTGATTTTGCGATTTGCCAATTTGGTCTTTCCATTCGTTTGTGGGTGATATGTTGTTCCCACCTTGTGAATGGAACCATACTTTTTCATGAGTTTTTCAAACGGCTTGTTGCAAAAGTGGGTTCCGTAATCACTGATTATCACTTTAGGTGCACCGAAGCGAGAAAGTATGTGTTCGTGTAGGAGCTTTATCACCACCTTATTATCATTAGTCTTGGTAGCTATAGCTTCCACCCATTTAGAAACATAGTCTATCGCGACGATGATGTATAGGTATTTAAAGGACGGGGGAAAAGGACCCATGAAGCCAATACCCCAGCAATAAAAAATCTCAATGATGAGAATTGGGGTTAATGGCATCATGTCTCATCGGGTGATCGCTTCCATCCGTTAACACTTGTCGTAATATTTGCAACAATTTTTAACATCCTGAAACATTGTGGTCCAGTACAAACCGTATTGGAGAATTTTTGCGGTTGTCTTTTTCACGGAAAAGTGGACTCCACATTCTTCCAAATGATAGAATTGGATGACTTTTGGAATTTCTTCATCCGGTACACATCGTCGGATGATTTGATCGGCACAATATTTAAAAAGGAATGGATCATCATAGAAGAACATGCGCGACCAAATGATGAACCTCTTCTTATCTTGCAGTGTCCATTAGGGAGGGACGGCACCCGTGACAAGGTAGTTCACTATATCCACAAACCAGGGAAAATAAGAGATGGCAAAGAGTGGCTCATCCGAAAGATACTCGTCTATGGGTGTTGGATCACTAGGTACGTCAGACGAAAGCCGTGATAAGTGATCGACAATGGCATTTTCTACTCCTTTTTTATCTTTAATGGTGAGATTAAACTCTTATAGGAGTAGGATCCACCTTATGAGGTGCGGCTTTCTTCACAAGTAGATATTTTAAAGCGCATGGTTGGTGAAACAAGTGATGGGAGAATCGATAAGATAGGATTGAAACTTGTCAAGCGCAAATACTACCGCTAGAAACTCCTTCTCCGTGGTGGAGTAATTGAGTTGTGGTCCGATAAGGGTTCGGCTAGCGTAGTAGATGACATGATCCTTATTATCTTTTCTTTGGACCAAAACATTCCCTATCGCATAATCACTAGCATCACACATAAGTTTGAATGTTAAGGACCATTCCGGAGCTTGCATGATGGCCCTTTGGCATGCTTCTATCCACTCAAATGGGTTATCCTTCATAAGAGATTGCTTAAGGGTCTAGCGATGGTGCTAAAGTCCTTAATGAACCTTCGATAAAACCCCGCGTGGCCCAAGAAGGAGCGCACGCCTTTCAACAATTTAGGTGGGGGTAGGTCAACTATGACATCTATTTTTGCTCGGTCAAATTTGATCCCTTTGGATGACATGGTGTGGCCGAGAACTATACCCTCGGTTACCATGAAATGGCATTTTTCCCAATTCAGTACTAAGTTCTTTTCCACACATAGGGCTAGTACTTTCTCAAGATTGGGTAAACATAGGTCGAAGGAGGTGCCAAAAATACTAAAGTCGTCCATAAATACCTCTATCCCTCTCTCAACCATGTCACTGAATAAGCTCAACATGCACCTTTGAAAGGTCGCCGGCGCATTACACAAGCCAAATGGCATACGCTTGTAGGCAAACGTTACAAAGGGGAAAGTGAAGGTCATTTTCTCTTGATCAAGTACATCCACCTCAATTTGGTTATATCCGAAATAACCATATAGGAAGCAATAATAAGGGTGGACCGCTACTCTTTCAAGCATTTGATCGATAAATGGCAAGGGAAAATTATCTTTCCTAGTTCCCGCATTGAGTTTTCAGACACGCCACCCAATGGTGGTTAGTTAGGGAACTAACTCTCCCTTGGAATTTTCAATCACAGTCATGCCCGACTTCTTTGGGTTGACTTGAATGGGGCTCACCTACTTGTTATTCGAGATTGGGTAGATAATTCCGGCATCTAACATCTTCATAATTTAAGCTCTCACCACATCTTTCATCATGAGGTTTAGACGTCTTTGCATTTCTCTCGAGGTCTTAACATCCTCTTCGAGGTGAATCTTGTGGGTGAAAATTAGAGGGCTTATCCCCTTCAAATCAGCTATACACCAACCAAAAATGCCTTGGTGCTTCCTCAAAATCTTTAATAGTTTACCCTCCTGCTCTTCATCAAAGCTAGAGGAGACAATAGTAGGAAATGTCTCACTTTTACCTAGGAAAGCATATTTAACATTGGAGGGTAGTTTCTTTAACTCGAGAGTTGGGAATGTGTCACTAGAGGGCACCATGCATGCTTCCCTTAGCGGTAACTCTTCGAATCGGGAAACCCAATTAACATCTCTCGCACCCACGTCCTACACTCTCTCATCGAGTAAGCCTCTCAACTCCTCTATCTCCCTCTCGAACTCGGTGTAGGCTCCTTCACTCTCATGACTAGAAGCTAGGCAATATTTTAAGGCTTCTCCACATTAATTTTCCTCAAAGTGTTCTTCTACAATCTCCTCAATTAAGCTCACTACGTGAAGATCATCTTCTTTCCCTGATTATTGGGCTATGTTGAAGATGTTTGTTTCTAGAGTCACATTCCCAAAAGTGATTTTCATCTGCCCATTTCTAGTGTTGATGACTGCATTAGCTGTGGATAAAAATGGGCATCCAAGAATGATGGGAACATGATGTTTTGAGGCGAAGGAGGGATCCATGTTCAAAATGACAAAATCTATCGGGAAGTAGAAAGTGTCCACCTGGACTATCACGTCCTCAACTATACCCCTTGGTATCTTCATTATTCGATCCATTAACTGGAGAGTGATCCTTGTGGGCCTGAGATCGCCTAGATCAAGTTTCCTATAAATTGAATAGGGGAGGATATTAACACTTTCCCCCAAATCGAGTAAGTCTTTTTCAAATTTTTTCTCTCCAATGGTATAGGAGATGGTAGGGGCACCGGGATCTTTACATTTAAGTGGGAGATCATTGAGAAGGACTGAGCTCACATTTTGTGCTAGAAACACATTCTTCTTTACTTTATCCTCCTCTTGACTTTCAATAAGTTTTTTATGACTTTTGCATAGGATGGAATTTTCCTTATTGCATTAAGGAAAGGTAAGTTTAACTTTACGTTCTTAAGCACTTCTAGCACTTCTTCACTTATGGTCCCTTTATGGGCAGGAACCAATCTTTGAGGAAATGGCACAGCGGAGGGTTGTTTTACAACTACCTCGGTCTCACTAGTGTTTTCCTTTTCACTCTCGTTCAAGGAGATATCTTTGGCCTCTTTCGTGCTGGGCGAATTCTCCTTATATTTTGAACTGTCGTGTGGGGGAGGTGATAAATCAATAACTCTCCCACTACGAAGAGTAGTTATCGCTTGGCAGTGCTCCTTCTATTCGGTATAAGTGGATATACCACTAGGTTGACCTTAGGGAGGTCTTTGGCCTTGGTCAGGAAACTTGCCCTTCTTTTGGATGCTCAATGCAGATTACATCTTAGAGAAGTTTTCATTTATTTTGGCGAACAAACGTTCATATCTAGCATTGTTTGCACATTAAGAATTTATGAATTGGTTCATTGTATCCTCGAGGCTCCTCTGTTGTGGAGATACATATGGGGTTGGATGTGGTGGAGCTTGTTGGTATTGAGGAGGTGGTGGAGGTGGGACAACCTATGAATGTGGGTTCATCGCAGCTTGTGGTTGCCCATAGTTGAAACCAAGATGGTTCCTCCTCGAACGGTTGTAAGAGTTCCCATATGGGGCATTAAAATTCCCCTTAAATCCTCCTATAGCATCCACCTTCTAGGTGTGCATGGCCTTGTAGGCAGAATTCGTCGGGCATGCCTTTGTGGAGTGACCCGCCTCATAGATAGCACACACTTTTTCTTTCGAACCATGGATGGATCCGAAAATATCTCTCAATCGACCATCAAACCACTCTTTCATATCTCTATGAAACTGATTGAATCGGCGGTCTATTAAGGTATTGCTATCCAAGAGGTATAGATCGGATGTAGTTTGATTGATAGATGGTTGTCTAGGTCGAGGTTGGTTAGGATCAGATGTGTCCCATACTTGAGTAGTCCCTACGACATACTTAAGATGAGCCTCGACATCGCATGAGCTTAAATCCTAAAAGGGTCTTTCACACATTGTTTGCACAAGTTGTTTGGAAGCTATTATCAACCAATTATGGAAGAAAGATATCACTAGATGTTTGTCAAAACCATGTTGGGAGCCTGCGCTTACTAACTCTTGGAACCGTTCCCAACATTTATCAAAATACTCATTATCGTGTTGTCGTAAATCTTGGATTTGAGTCTTCGTAGAGTTGGTCTTGTGATGCAGATAGAATTTTGAGACAAACTTAGACTACATATCTCTACAATAAGTGACGGATTTCGGGGGTAGATACCATATCCAGGTCTTGGCTTTATCCTTTAAGGAAAAAGGAAAAAGATTGAGGCGAACGATATCTTGCGTGCAAGTTTGATCACCAAATATGTCAAATGCCTCTTCGAACTCACGAATATGCAGGTGTGTTTTCTCTAAATCCATTCCATGAAACGTAGGTAGAATCTGTATCATCCCATTGTAAAAGTGGAACTAACCGGCAGTATACGAAAGTAAAATGCAACCAGGGGTGACAGTTCGCTCAGGAAAGAGTAAATATTTCATAGGACAATAGGGGAGATCTCCCTCTCCAGTACCGAAACTCGCTGCGTCAGAAATTGCGCTCGTACTCTCTTCAAATGACTATGTGTACTTACTCGGTCTCCTAGATGTGTGACTCAAAGTTTGAATCAGGGTGTAGCTACTAATAGAGTGCTCGGGAGTAGGAATTGGAAACCAAAATTGCGGAACGCGAGGTGTGTGGGGGCTTTCAGAGTTATACTCAACTATATGGTTTTCGTGGATTCTGGTTGGAGTATAGTGAGGAGTCTGAGTGTGTTCATGATTTTGCATTAAAGATTTTTGAGAGATGTGTAATACCCCGTATTTCTGAATATTTTATTTAATTAAATTGGAGAATTAAATGAGAAAATACAACTTAATTTAAATCGGGAGATAGTTACCGATTTATATTGCCTCATTATATTTACTTAGTGCGAGTAGTAAATAGTTACTTAACGCGTGTAGACCGTGTTGGGGTGAGAACAAGTAATATTTGTTAAGTGACTCAAATGATAATTTAGAGGTCACCGATGAGTCCGGAAGGGTCAAATTAGTCAAAATAGTATACCCGGGGGTACTAGTTGAGTCCCGGGGTAATTTTGGACTAAACCGAGACCGTTCGGGGGCGTTTTGGTCTTTTAACATGAGAGGGTATGGAGACCTACGAAATTGAGAGCTTTATATCAGCCGTATGATAGAGGGGTTAGGGTTAGAACACCCATGAAAACACCAATACCATTAGAGAGAAGAGAGGCACAACTTTCTAAGGCAAAATAAAGAATTGGGAAAGATTCAAAGGAGATTGTCACTATTAACTCGTTGGGGAAGAAGGATTGAAGGATGAAGATCATCAATCATCAACAACAACCACGAAATTAGACCCTACTGATCATAAGGCAAGTTGTTTATTGCAAAAATTATAAAGTTATAATACCCATGTGTAGGGTTTTTGAATAGTTTTGTTTAAATCATTATCTTGGTTTGAGAAAGATGATATTTATACATGTTGGGATAGGAATCGCATGTAGAATGATTTACCTTATATAGAGGATTAATATTCAGATTAGACTTGATGATTTTTCAGAATAAAATCTGGATTTTGAATGAAAATATGGGAAGAACACCATAACTAGGGTTTCAAGGAATTCTGGGTTTAAGTCACTATTTCTTTAAAGGAATTGGAGTTTTGAGGTATTTGACATGTTAGAAATTGTCCTAGTATATGTGAAAATATGTTAGGATCATTGGGTCAAAGTTTGGTGGACTATAATGGAGTTTGAAGATTTGTTAATGGAGGAAAAATCTTAACGAAGAAGACGAACTGCGTCTGTCCCTGTTCGATCGATCGAACCCAGCAGTCGATCGATCGACGCAAGCTGTTTCCCGAATTTTTTTTTGTGTTTAATTCTTCGTTGATTTTTGGGAATGAATGAGTATCCTAGGAATTGCATTATACTTATATGGGAGTGAGAGTAAGACCAGTAGGTATACTGTTGAGGTCCGATAAGGCCATTGAGTGTAGGGTTTGGATTACGGACCGAGGAGAATAATCCGTTTTAGTAGAGTATCGGGGACTTCGGAAATTGAGTTACGGGACAAAGTAAATTCAATTTAAGTAATAGACCAGTAGGGTAAGCAATAACTACTGAAATTATATATAAGGGGTAACTAGGACCCTTAGAGTTATGTGAATACTCAAATAAATGCGATTAATGAGATAAATCGTAAAACGAATGTTGTACGGCTAATATATGAGATTAAAATATTACGTACGTATATAATTAATAGGTCGGGCGTGTACCTACTGAATTATGTGATCTTTTAGGTCGAGAGATTTGTACCTAAATTAATTATGTTAGGGCCGATGAGACATTCCGAACTAACATAAGGTTATTATATGTTTGGGGTCGATGAGAAGTGCCGAACCAAACCTTGAACTGGTGTCGCGATGAAAGAGTCCTGAACCAGAATATGTGTATATATATATTTTAAAAATAGTTGGGGTCGATGGATAATTCCGAACCAACTCTCACTTGGGGTCGATGTATCATTCCGAACCAAGAATCATTTACGTGTATATAAATAATTGGGGTCGATGTATCATTCCGAACCAATTCTCACTTGGGGTCGATGAATCATTCCGAACCAAGAGTCCTTTACATGTATAAAAAGGGCAAAATAGTAATGACTGATATTTAGTATATATTGTGTGTGAAATATATATACTTGATGATATTCTACTTCTGTGTATTAGTAGATTGATATATATTGTGTATTTAAAGATACATACTGAATTGGTAAGTTAAGTAGTGAAACTTAATTACGAAATGCACCTTTAGATAGAGAAAATCTATATTGTAATTCAAGTAGCGAAACTTAATTACACAAGTGGGAAGTTAACAATTGTGAGAATTGTAGTAATTTTAGTAGTGAAACTAAATGAGAAGTCTTGAAAAATAACATAGACGAAATGTTACTTGAGAATTAATTAACATACGCGAGATGTTAGTAAAGCGATTGTACTGTATGGGCGGTACTGGAACTTGGGTATAGATAAGTTCAGTTGACTACTTTAGTTTTAGTTAGCTTTGGAGGTATGTCTAGATAAACTAAGTGTAGAACGTTAGGTGTGCAGAAAAGATGAGGGGTGAGTTAACTCAAGAGAGTGTACGAGAACCTAACATGTGTAATCAATAACCGCATTTTATATTGTGATAAACGCTTGTTAAATATTTTCAAAATGTTTTGAGTACTAACTCTTGCTATAAAATATTTTCAAAACCTTTTAGGTGTCCAGCCACAGGGACGCCATGTATGATGATTCCATTCCAGAGACTCGGAGCTGTAGCACATTGGATGCTTATAGGATTTTGACTAGACGATATCTCTCATTCAGATCTAGTACAGGATCTCACACTATTCTGTGTATGGACTTGTGGTCCGGTATTAGTCTCAGATATTCGTTTTAGACTAGTGGTTATTCTATTGTTGTTTGGGATTTTTAGCCGATGGTTTATTCGGTAATTTTTTGGTTCTGTTGTACTTTTACTTTGTTATTTGAATTATAGTAGATGATTATTTGTACTTTGTTCCTCATGGTTGATTTATCTGTTTTAAGAAAGATAAAATTTGGCACCGGTCTAATTTTACTTAGGGGATTAGTAATTAAAAAGTTTTCGACAGTGATGTTAAGAATGAACCATTTGAGAAACCTGTTTTAATTTAATAAAGGCCTGATCACCCGATGTTTAATTAGGCGGGGTGTCACAAGATGATGAAATTTTTATTATATTTTTTTTCCATATTTTTTATGTTTCTGGATTTTCTTGGTCAAAGTTTTAGATTGACTTTATCTAACCTAAGTCCATCTAATTCCCCGAAAACGGTGCCAAAAACTTGACGCGACCACAAATTTGTCTAGTGTGCGAGCTATATAGGATCAAGTGCAATCCTGTCCCTCAAGTAATAATCCGATAAGCCGGGTATCGATCCTCGGGGGAATAGTACAAACGAAGTCGTAACGACGTTGGAAAGATGAAAGTAACATAACTTTGACTGCTAAAAAAGAACGAAAATATGATTTGAATTGTGAAATAACTACAACTATATGCAACTTTGAAAATGATTAATTAATGAAATCAGGAATAAATGAAATGCAATTACTCTAAATTAACTAAAAGACTAATGATAATTTGACTAAAACTTTAACTATAAGATGATAAAGATGGGTCGGGTTAAAATCCCCCACACCCTAGTAATTCACTTCGTTGAATACTAGATTCAAAATTAAAGCTTCAAATGAATCCAACTTTTTAATACTCCTAAGTATGACATATATAAGGGATCGTAGCCAGCATAGTATGTAAGCAAAGGTTGGATTAAAATTATGTCTTTATTTCTCCTAAGTAATACACATATGAGGGATCGTAGCCCGCATAGTATGTAAGCAAAGGAAGAATTAAAATAGTATCGTATTAACTACAACACAATTAATCTCAGGTTTTAATTCCATCTTCTATTTTCACTATCATGAATTACATCGGGTGGGGTTCATGCACCCCAACCCTTGAGAACTTAGCAGGACATATTAAAACTAGAAGAAAACAAGTTTTAAATGAAAGAAAACAGTTTTACTAACGAATGAAGAAGAAGAATGAAAATACTCACTAAAGAAATAACTACTGAAGTAATGAAAGCAATAATTATAATGATATTACTTGAATTGGAAAACTCGAATCAAAACTAGGGTTTCTTGTTGTTGTCTTCTCTAAACTAATTACAATGCTTCTATAACGAATTAAAAGCCTTCCCAATGTCTGGGAGGTGTTTAAAATATATAATCTACGAATTTCTAAGAGTTTCAACCATGCAAGACTCAAATTTTTCAAGTGGATAAGTTCGAATTTTCGATACCCGAACTGATCCTGTTAAGAGGGTTCGGTTTGGTTCCATCTTTGACAAACGTTTTTCCTTGAACCAGTTCGGTTCATTTACTTCATCTTTAGTTCGGTTCCATCTCTTCCTGCTTCATAGGAAGTTTACCCAAGGTAGGATCAGTTCGTTTTTTAAGACCTTCAATTCGGTTCCCTCTTTGACAGGAAATTTCCCTCCTTATTATTTTTGAAGACTTGTAACTTTTGACGTGGAGCTCGGATTAGAATGCCAATTCTTCCTAAGCACTTGTAGGCACGAGGTCTTCGACTTTACTTCTGATTATTTCCTTCCTTGTGCACTGAATACATGCGAAATAGATGGGAAATACACGAAACTCGGAGTACTAATTAGAAAATGTCAATAGTAGTGATATAAGATAAATCCACTTGAATTACACTTTGCGGAGCGATAAAAGCCTCTAGATTAAGGGGATAAATGGGAAGAATTTATGCCTAATCACTACCCTGCCTAAGTGGTTCAAATTAAATATTCTACTACACTTAGTAACTCGTTGTACTTACCTGTATTGCTCATACAATAACTACTGAGGTTCTATGTCTATTAGACATTTATTAATTTCTTATTTTGGATTAAGTTCTCACATATTTCTATTGATTTAGATATCACTAACTTTCTTATCTACTAAGCTTAAATAGTAAAATTAAATCATAAATATATATACATGTCACTATAATTATATATATACTAATATAGCACCTCGAGGCAGAGTTGCGGTGCATGCATACTCTGTTATTAAGTCCCGGTACATCA